>BSYR01000023.1:25000000-30000000 GCA_030270665.1 Hibiscus trionum | reverse complement strand
AAAACCTCAATTCCTTATCAAATTAACATTCATTTTACATCAATTTGACACCTCAAAACACTGCCCAAATAGATCTCACGAAATTTCACCAAAAATCACCAAATCTTGCATTTTAAAGCCAAAATCAAGATTACCATTGTAAAACCTTTAATAAATCATAATTCAAGGATTGAGAACTTGGGAATTTCAGTAAAGAACTGAGAGTTTAGAGGAGAAGGACGTTCTTACCTCCAAACTTGAGTTTCTCCCTTTTTGGAACCAAAATCTTGAAAATTCCACTTAGCAAATGGTGAGGTTTTGTTGAAGAAATTATTAGAGATCAAAAGAGAATTGAAAAGAGATGTTTAGGTGACAAAATCAGAAGAAAATCTCTGGAGAAAAGATGTTTGGGTTGAGAGAAAATGAGGGAAAAGAAAATAGAAGATTGAGAGAAAAGTTAGTTAGAAAATGACAAAATATCTTCCCTCCACTTTTCTTTTATTTAAAAACCATTTAATAAACCTTTAATATTTTAGAAAAATCTGGAGAAACTCCCATTGGGTAAATAGCTCCTTAAAGATTCAAAGTTTCAATCCTTTCTAAAACAGTCACGCAACTTTCAAAAATTACATTTTGGTCACTAACCCAAAATGTCACTCTTCCAAACCTCATTTTGCAAAATTGATTTCACCTTTCTCTTATATATAATAAAAGAGAATTTTAGAACATTTTTCCATATTTTTAATGCAACCCGAACTAGGCTTTCCTAAAAATCACCTTTTATATTCGAACCGCAACCCGACCGGTCCGGTCCAAAACCCAAAACTTCTAAGCCCAAAACCGGGGCGTTACAATTTAAGAGCTGCACCTTGAGAGGATTTAGTAGCCCCTGAATTAATATTGTGAATAATTTCATGAGCAACGAGGATGTTGTCTGATATGTTGCGCCCCTGGATAAAGGCTGCTTGATTAGGGCTTATGCATAGAGGTATAGCATGTTTCATTCGGTTAACTATTGTTTTGGCAACTATTTTATAAAGGACAGTGCAGAGGCTAATTGGTCTGAGTTGTTTCATGGAAGTTGGGTCCTGAACTTTGGGGATTAGTACTAATATAGTTTTGTTGACTGAAGCCATATCAGCATTGCTGTTTACAAGATTAATACAAAGATTGATTACATCTTCACCCACTGTGTCCCAGTGTTGTCGAAAAAAGCTGCTGGGTAGTCCATCAATTCCGGGAGCTTTCCTAGGGTCAATATCTTGAAAGGCATGGAGAATTTCCTCTTTAGTGAAGGTCCTTAGAAGTGTTTCATTCATTGATTGATTGATGGAAGGGTGAATTTTGTCAAGAATATTGTTCGAGATTTGGGTATTGGAAGTTGTGAACAGATTTTGGAAATATGCAGAAGCAATATTCCTAAGGTCTGAGTCAGCCGTGCACCAATTCGAGTTAGCGTCGTAAAGGCCTGTAATCAAGTTTTTCTTATTCCTATTAGAAGCTCGGGCATGGAAGAACTTGGTATTTTTATCCCCTTGGGAAAGCCAGAGAGTGCGAGATCTTTGAGCCCAATAAATTTCTTGTTCTGTTAAGAGTTTATTTAGTCCAGTTCTATAGTTTAAGTATACTTGTTCGTTTGTGGCTGTTAAGGGACGATATAGTAATTTATTAATTTTTTTAGTGAGGAACTTAATTCTACCAGTTGATTTAAAGCGTTGTTGGTTTTGCCATTCTTCTAGGTATGTGCCAACAGCTTCGATTTTGTTAATGGCTGTTCCGGGGGTATCAGCCCAGGCCCTTTTAATTGTGTGAATATTATCTACATTATTTGCCCAACATCTTTCGAATCGGAAATTGTTGGAACGTTGTGTTTTGGGTTTATAAGCCGAAGGGTCTAATTCGAGAAGAAGGAAACAATGGTCAGATTTGGCAACATATTCTGTGGTGATTCGGTAAGAAGGGTAGATGTCTTGCCAAGCTGAATTAGCTATAAAACGATCTAGTCTTTCATGTATTACCGGGGTTAAGGGTCCTACTTTAGTCCATGTGAACCAACCCGAAGTTGGCTTGCAATCAAAGAGGTTGTTACGTATTAGACAGTTGCGAAAATTTTTAATTTGTGATCTAGCCCTTCGGGGGCCTCCTTGTTTTTCAGAATCCGTTAATATTTCATTAAAATCCCCGACGAGAAGCCATGGGTTATTTTTAGTAGAAGAGTATAATGAATCTATGAGCTCCCATGTTTTATATTTTTGGCTAGTTTCCGGAAAACCGTGCATTCCAGTAAAAAACATTGTGGAGTTATTCTTTGTAATTTGAGTATGAATATAACGCGACGAATAAGAAATTAAACTTATATTGATATTGTTTACTGCAAATAGGGAAATACCGGAACACCCTTCCGTAGGGGAAATAGAAATAATGTCTAACATACCTAATGAAAGACATATGCGGTTACATTCCGCGTTATTTATTTTAGTTTCGCATAAGAAAATGATATCGGGGTTGGTGCATTGGACATAGAACCGGAAATGTTGCACCGTCGGGGCTTGTCCAAGACCTTGACAGTTCCAGCATAGGATCCTCATTTTGCTCGGCGGGGCTGGGAATCAGCCGCCGCCGGAGAGTTTTTAGAGCTGCTCATTCCAGCTTTTGGAGTGGATCCTGATGGTTTGGATTTTTTCGGCGGGAGCGATACTTGTATTGGAGAGCGGCGTTTCATGCCTCGGTTTGTTTGGGCTGGTGCAGGTGCAGGTGCAGGTGCAGGAGCAGGTGCAGGGGCTGCATCATTGGGGTAAGTTTTAAGTAACCACTGATTAAAGTCATTGAAAATTGTATCAGTGGGTTTAGAAGCCTTACTCGATTCAGAGTCAAATTTCTTAATCTGTTGGGCAGTAGGGCTAGGGACACCATAATCATCCGTGGTGTCCCAATCATCATCAGAACCATCTTCCGGAATGGGATAGATGGTGTTCAGGGGTTGGGGCTCGAGTGGAGCTTTTTGCTTCAATTAACTGAGTAAAAAGTACAGAAATCGAGTTATTGCAATTTAATCGTGTTGAAACGCACGTAATCTATTGAATGAACTCCTAAATTTGGATTAAAAATTATTTTGCAACCCTTTTGTAGAGGTTTCGGACGAGCGGATCTAAATGGGCCGAACAATGGACCCATTAGAATTGGAACTGGGTAAAAAGCACAAAAATCGAGTTTTTGCAATATAATTGTGTTGAAAAGCTCGTAATCATTTGTATGAAATCCTAAAATTTGATTCTAACTTATTTTGCGTTCTTTTTTGTAAAGGTTTCGGACGAGCGGGTCTAAATGGGCCGAACAATGGACCCGTTCAAATTTTAACTGAGTAAAAACTACAGAAATCGAGTTTTTGCAATATAATCATATTGAATAGCTCGTAATCAATTGTATGACTCTTAAATTTGGATTAAAACTTATTTTGCAACCCTTTTGTAGAGGTTTCGGACGAGCGGGTCTAAATGGGCCGAACAATGGACCCGTTAGAATTTTAACTGAGTAAAAAGCACAAAAATTGAGTTTTTGCGATATAATTGTGTAGAAAAGCTAGTAATCAATTGTATGAACTCCTAAATTTGGATTTAAAATTATTTTGCAACCTATTTGTAGAGGTTTCGGACGAGCGGGTCTAAATGGGCCGAACAATGGACCCGTTAGAATTTTAACTGAGTAAAAAGTACAGAAATCGAGTTTTTGCAATATAATCGTGTTGAAACGCACGTAATCTATTGTATGAACTCCTAAATTTGGATTAAAACTTATTTTGCTACCCTTTTGCAGAGGTTTCGGACGAGCGGGTCTAAATGGGCCGAACAATGGAACCGTTAGAATTTTAACTGAGTAAAAAGCACATAAATCGAGTTTTTGCAATATAATTGTGTTGAAAAGCTCGTAATCAATGTTATGAACTCCTAAATTTGGATTTAAACTTATTTTTGCAACCTCTTTGTAGAGGTTTCGGACGAGCGGGTCTAAATGGGCCGAAAATGGACCCGTTAGAATTTTAACTGAGTAAAAAGTACAAAAATCGAATTATTGCAATTTAATCGTGTTGAAACAAACATAATCTATTGAATGGACACCTAAATTTGGATTAAAACTTATTTTGCAACCCTTTTGTAGAGGTTTCGGACGAGCGGGTCTAAATGGGCTGAACAATGGACCCATTAGAATTGTAACTGAGTAAAAAGCACAAAAATCGAGTTTTTGCAATATAATTGTGTTGAAAAGCTCGTAATCATTTATATGAAATCCTAAAATTTGATTCTAACTTATTTTGCGGTCTTTTTTGTAATGGTTTCGGACGACGGGTCTAAATGGGCTGAACAATGGACCCGTTCAAATTTTAACTAAGTAAAAACTACAGAAATCAAATTTTTGCAATTTAATCGTGTTGAGAAGCTCGTAATCAATTGTATGACTCTTAAATTTGGATTAAAACTTATTTTGCAACCCTTTTGTAGAGGTTTCGGACATGTGGGTCTAAATGGGCCAAACAGTGGACCCGTTCGAATTTTAACTAAGTAAAAAGTACAGAAATCGAGTTTTTGCAATATAATCGTGTTGAAAAGCTCGTAATCAATTATATGAACTCCTAAATTTGGATTAAAACTTATTTTGCAACCCTTTTTGTAGAGGTTTCGGATGATCAGGTCTAAATGGGCCGAACAATGGATCCGTTAGAATTTTAACGGAGTAAAAAGTACAGAAATCGAGTTTTTGCAATATAATCGTGTTGAAAAGCTCGTAATCAATTATATGAACTCCTAAATTTGGATTAAAACTTATTTTGCAGCCCTTTTTGTAGAGGTTTCGGACGATCAGGTCTAAATGGGCCGAACAATGGACCCGTTAGAATTTTAACGGAGTAAAAAGTACAGAAATAGAGTTTTTGCAATATAATCGTGTTGAAAAGCTCGTAATCAATTGTATGAACTCCTAAATTTGGATTAAAACTTATTTTGCAACCCTTTTGTAGAGGTTTCGGACGAGCGGGTCTAAATGGGCCGAACAATGGACCCGTTAGAATTTTAACTGAGTAAAAAGTAATGTAATCGAGTTTTTGCAATATAATCATGTTGAAAAGCTCGTAATCAATTATATGAACTCCTAAAATTTGATTCTAACTTATTTTGTAGTCTTTTTTGTAGAGGTTTGCGACGAGCAGGTCTAAATGGGCCGAACAATGGACCCGTTAGAATTTTAACTGAGAAAAAGTACAGAAATCAAATTTTTGCAATATAATCGTGTTGAAACGCACGTAATCTATTTTATGAACTCCTAAATTTGGATTAAAACTTATTTTGCAACCCTTTTGTATAGGTTTTGGACGAACGAGTCTAAATGGGCCGAACAATGGACCCGTTAGAATTTTAACTAAGTAAAAAGCACAAAAATCGAGTTTTTGCAATATAGTTGTGTTGAAAAGCTCGTAATCATTTGTATGAACTCCTAAATTTGGATTAAAACTTATTTTGCAACACTTTTGTAGAGGTTTCGGACGAGCGGATCTAAATGGGCCAAACAATGGACCCATTAGAATTTTAACTTGGATAAAAGTACTTCAATCGAGTTTTTGCAATATAATCCTATTGAAAAGCTCGTAATCAATTATATGAACTTTTAAAATTTGATTCTAACTTATTTTGCGGTCTTTTTTGTAAAGGTTTCGGACGAGCGGGTCTAAAGCTTGTAAAGTTTTAACTACAGAAATCAAGTTTTTGCAAAATAATGCTGTTGAAAAGCTCGTAATCAATTGTTTGAACTCTTAAATTTGGATTAAAACTTATTTTGCAACCCTTTTGTAGAGGTTTCGGACGAGGGGGGTCTAAATGGGCCGAACAATGGACTCGTTAAAATATTAACTGAGTAAAAAGTACAAAAATCGAGTTTTTGCAATATAATCGTGTTGAAAAGCTCGTAATCAATTATATGAACTCTTAAATTTGGATTAAAACTTATTTTGCCGCCCTTTTTGTAGAGGTTTCAGACGGGGTCTAAATAGGCCAAACAATGGACCCGTTAGAATTTTAACGGAGTAAAAAGTACAAAAATCGAGTTATTGGAATATAATCGTGTTGAAAAGCTCGTAATCAATTGTATGAACTCCAAAATTTGGATTAAACCTTATTTTGTAACCCTTTTGTAGAGGTTTTGGACAAGCGGGTCTAAATGGGCTGAACAATGGACCCGTTAGAATTTTAACTAAGTAAAAAGTACATAAATCGAGTTTTTGCAATATAATCGTGTTGAAAAGCTCGTAAGCAATTATACGAACTAATGAAATTTGATTCTAACTTGTTTTGCGGTGTTTTTTGTAGAGGTTTCGGACGAGCGGGTCTAAATGAGCCAAACAATGGACAAGTTAGAATTTTAACTGAGTAAAAAGTAATGTAATCGAGTTTTTGCAATATAATCCTGTTGAAAAGCTCATAATCAATTATATGAACTCCTAAAATTTGATTCTAACTTTTTTTGCGGTCTTTTTTGTTTAGGTTTCGGATGAGCGGGTCTAAATGGGCCGAACAATAGACCCATTAGAATTTTAACTGAGTAAAAAGTACAGAAATCGAGTTTTTGCAATATAATCGTGTTGAAAAGCTCATAATCAATTGTATTAACTCCTAAATTTGGATTAAAACTTATTTTGCAACCCTTTTGTAGAGTTTTCGGACGAGCGGGTCTAAATGGGCCGAACAATAGACCCGTTAGAATTCTAACAAAGTAAAAAGTACCGAAATAGAGTTTTTGCAATATAATCATGTTGAAATGCTCGTAATAAATTATATGAACTCCTAAATTTGGATTAAAACTTATTTTGCTACCCTTTTGTAGAGGTTTCGGACGAGCGGGTCTAAATGGGCCGAACAATGGACCCGTTAGAATTTTAATTGAGTAAAAAGCATAAAAATCACGTTTTTGCAATATAATTGTGTTGAAAAGCTCGTAATCATTTGTATGAAATCCTAAAATTTGATTCTAACTTATTTTGCGGTCTTTTTGTATAGGTTTCGGACGAGCGGGTCTAAATGGGCCGAACAATGGACCCGTTCGAATTTTAACTGAGTAAAAAGTATAGAAATCAAGTTTTTGCAATATAATCGTGTTGAAAAGCTCGTAAGCAATTGTATGAACTCTTAAATTTGGATTAAAACTTATTTTGCAACCCTTTTGTAATGGTTTCGGACAAGCGGGTCTAAATGGGCCGAACAATGGACCCGTTAGAATTTTAACTTAGTAAAAAGTACAGAAATCGAGTTTTTGCAATATAATCGTGTTGAAAAGCTCGTAATCAATTATATAAACTCCTAAATTTGGATTAAAACTTATTTTGCGGTCTTTTTTGTATAGGTTTCGGACGAGCGGGTCTAAATGGGCCGAACAATGGACTCGTTCGAATTTTAACTGAGTAAAAAGTACAGAAATCGAGTTTTTGCAATATAATCGTGTTGAAAAGCTCGTAATCAATTATACGAACTCCTAAATTTGGATTAAAACTTATTTTGCAGCCATTTTTGTAGCGGTTTCGGACGATCGAGTCTAAATAGGCCCAACAATGGACCCGTTAGAATTTTAACGGAGTAAAAAGTATAGAAATCGAGTTTTTGCAATATAATAGTGTTGAAAAGCTCGTAATTAATTGTATGAACTCCTAAATTTGGATTAAAACTTATTTTGCAACCCTTTTGTAGAGGTTTCGGATGAGCGGGTCTAAATGGGCCGAACAATAGATTCGTTAGAATTTTAACTGAGTAAAAAGCACAAAAATCGAGTTTTTGCAATATAATTGTGTTGAAAAGCTCGTAATCAATTGTATGAACTCCTTAATTTGGATTTAAACTTATTTTGCAGCCCTTTTATTAGAGGTTTCGGACGATCGGGTCTAAATGCGCAGAACAATGGGCCCGTTAGAATTTTAATGGAGTAAAAAGTACAGAAATCGAGTTTTTGCAATATAATCGTGTTGAAAAGCTCGTAATCAATTGTATGAACTCCTAAATTTGGATTAAAACTTTTTTTGCAACCCTTTTTTAGAGGTTTCGGATGAGCGGGTCTAAATGGGCAAACAATGGATTCGTTAGAATTTTAACTGAGTAAAAAGCAGAAAAATCGAGTTTTTGCAATATAATTGTGTTAAAAAGCTCGTAATCAGTTGTATGAACTCCTTAATTTGGATTAAAACTTATTTTGCAACCCTTTTTAGAAGGTTTCGGACGAGCGGGTCTAAATGGGCCGAACAATGGACCCGTTAGAATTTTAACTGAGTAAAAAGTACAGAAATCGAGTTTTTGCAATATAATCGTGTTGAAAAGCTCGTAATCAATTATATGAACTCCTAAATTTGGATTAAAACTTATTTTGCAACCCTTTTGTAGAGGTTTCGGACGAGCGGGTCTAAATGGGCCGAACAATGGACCCGTTAGAATTTTAACTGAGTAAAAAGTACTGTAATCGAGTTTTTGCAATATAATCGTGTTGAAAAGCTCGTAATCAATTATATGAACTCCTAAAATTTGATCCTAACTTATTTTGCCGTCTTTTTTGTAAAGGTTTCGGACAAGCGGGTCTAAATGGGCCGAAAAATGGACCTGTTAGAATTTTAACTGAGTAAAAAGTAAAAAAATCGAGTTTTTGAAAAATAATCGTAATGGAAAGCTCGTAATCAATTGTATGAATTCCTAAATTTGGATTAAAACTTATTTTGCAATCCTTTTGTAAAGGTTTAGGACGAGCGGGTCTAAATGGACCGAACAGTGAACCCGTTAGAATTTTAACGGAGTAAAAAGTACAGAAATCTAACTTTTGCAATATAATCGTGTTGAAAAGCTTTTAATGAATTGTATGAACTCCTAAATTTAGATTAAAACTTATTTTGCATCCCTTTTGTAGAGGTTTTGGACGAGCGGGTCTAAATGGGCCGAACAATGAACCCGTTAGAATTTTAACGGAGTAAAAAGTACAAAAATCGAGTTTTTGCAATATAATCGTGTTGAAAAGCTCGTAAGCAATTGTATGAACTCTTAAATTTGGATTAAAACTTATTTTGCAACCCTTTTGTAGAGGTTTCGGACGAGCGGGTCTAAATGGGCCGAACAATGGACCCGTTAGAATTTTAACTGAGTGAAAAGTACAAAAATCGAGTTTTTGCAATATAATCGTGTTGAAAAGTTCGTAATCAATTATATGAACTCCTAAATTTAGATTAAAACTTATTTTGCCGGCCTTTTTATAGAGGTTACGGACGATCGGGTCTAAATAGGCCGAACAATGGACCCGTTAGAATTTTAACGGAGTAAAAAGTACAGAAATCGAGTTTTTGCAATATAATCATGTTGAAAAGCTCGTAATCAATTGTATGAACTCCTAAATTTGGATTAAACCTTATTTTGTAACCTTTTTGTAGAGGTTTTGGACGAGCGGGTCTAAATGAGCCGAACAATGGACCCGTTAGAATTTTAACTGAGTAAAAAGTAATGTAATCGAGTTTTTGCAATATAATCCTGTTGAAAAGCTCGTAATCAATTATATGAACTCCTAAGATTTGATTCTAACTTTTTTTGCGGTCTTTTTTGTTTAGGTTTCGGATGAGCGGTCTAAATGGGCCGAACAATAGACCCATTAGAATTTTAACTGAGTATAAAGTACAGAAATCGAGTTTTTGCAATATAATCGTGTTGAAAAGCTCGTAAACATTTGTATGAACTCCTAAAATTTGATTCTAACTTATTTTGCGGTCTATTTTGTAAAGGTTTCGGACGAGCGGGTCTAAATGGGCGAACAATAGACCCGTTCAAATTTTAACTGAGTAAAAACTACAGAAATCGAGTTTTTGCAATATAATGGTGTTGAAAAGCTCGTAATCAATTGTATGAACTCTTAAATTTGGATTAAAACTTATTTTGCAACCCTTTTGTAGAGGTTTCGGACGAGGGGGTCTAAATGGGCCGAACAATGGACCCGTTAGAATTTTAACTGAGTAAAAAGTACAAAAATCGAGTTTTTGCAATATAATCCTGTTGAAAAGCTCGTAATCAGTTATATGAACTCCTAAATTTGGATTAAAACTTATTTTGCCGCCCTTTTTGTAGAGGTTTCAGACGGGGTCTAAATAGGCCGAACAATGGACCCGTTAGAATATTAACGGAGTATAAAGTACAGAAATCGAGTTTTTGGAATATAATCGTGTTGAAAAGCTCGTAATCAATTGTATGAACTCCTAAATTTGGATTAAACCTTATTTTGTAACCCTTTTGTAGAGGTTTTGGACGAGCGAGTCTAAATGGGCCAAACAATGGACCCGTTAGAATTTTAACTAAGTAAAAAGTACATAAATCGTGTTTTTGCAATATAATCATGTTGAAAAGCTCGTAAGCAATTATATGAACTACTGAAATTTGATTCTAACTTGTTTTGCGGTCTTTTTTATAGAGGTTTCGGACGAGCGGGTCTAAATGGGCCGAACAATGGACCCATTCAAATTTTAACTGAGTAAAAACTACACAAATCGAGTTTTTGCAATATAATCGTGTTGAAAAGCTCATAATCAATTGTATGACTCTGAAATTTGGATTAAAACTTATTTTGCAACCCTTTTGTAGAGGTTTCGGACGAGCGGGTCTAAGTGGGCCGAGCAGTGGACCCGTTAGAATTTTAACTGAGTAAAAAGTACAAAAATCGAGTTTTTGCAATATAATCGTATTGAAAAGCTCGTAATCAATTGTATGAACTCCTATATTTCGATTAAAAGTTATTTTGCAACCCTTTAATAGAGGTTTCGGACGAGAGGGTCTAAATGGGCCGAACAATGGACCCGTTAAAATTTTAACTGAGTAAAAAGTACTATAATCTAGTTTTTGCATTATAATCGTGTTGAAAAGCTCGTAATCAATTATATGAACTCCTAAAATTTGATTCTAACTTATTTTGCGGTCTTTTTTGTATAGGTTTCGGACGAGCGGGTCTAAATGGGCCGAACAATGGACCCTTTCGAATTTTAACTGAGTAAAAAGTATAGAAATCAAGTTTTTGCAATATAATCGTGTTGAAAAGCTAGTAAGCAATTGTATGAACTCTTAAATTTGGATTAAAACCTATTTTGCAACCCTTTTGTAGAGGTTTCGGACGAGCGGGTCTAAAAGGGCCGAACAATGGACTCGTTTGAATTTTAACTGAGTAAAAAGTACAGAAATCGAGTTTTTGCAATATAATCGTGTTGAAAAGTTCGTAATCAATTATATATACTCCTAAATTTGGATTAAAACTTATTTTGCAGTCTTTTTTGAATAGGTTTTGGACGAGCGGGTCTAAATGGGCCGAACAATGGACTCGTTCGAATTTTAACTGAGTAAAAAGTACAGAAATCGAGTTTTTGCAATATAATCGTGTTGAAAAGCTCGTAATCAATTATATGAACTCCTAAATTTGGATTAAAACTTATTTTGCAGCCCTTTTTGTAGCGGTTTCGGACGATCGAGTCTAAATAGACCGAACAATAGACCCGTTAGAATTTTAACGGAGTAAAAAGTATAGAAATCGAGTTTTTGCCATATAATCGTGTTGAAAAGCTCTTAATCAATTGTATGAACTCCTAAATTTGGATTAAAACTTATTTTGCAACCCTTTTGTAGAGGTTTCGGATGAGCGGGTCTAAATGGGCCGAACAATAGATTAGTTAGAATTTTAACTGAGTAAAATGCACAAAAATCGAGTTTTTGCAATATAATTGTGTTGAAAAGCTCGTAATCAATTGTATGAACTCCTTAATTTGGATTTAAACTTATTTTGCAGCCCTTTTATTAGAGGTTTCGGACGATCAGGTCTAAATGGGCTGAACAATGGACCCGTTAGAATTTTAATGGAGTAAAAAGTACAGAAATCGAGTTTTTGCAATATAATCATGTTGAAAAGTTCGTAATCAATTGTATGAACTCCTAAAATTTGATTAAAACTTGTTTTGCAGCCCTCTTGTATAGGTTTCGGACGATCGAGTCTAAATAGGCCGAACAATGGACCCGTTAGAATTTTAACGGAGTAAAAAGTACAAAATTCGAGTTTTTGCAATATAATCGTGTTGAAAAGCTCGTAATCAATTGTATGAACTCCTAAATTTGGATTAAAACTTATTTTGCAACCCTTTTGTAGAGGTTTCGGCCGAGCGGGTCTAAATGGGCCGAACAATAAAACTGTTAGAATTTAAATTGCGTAAAAAGTACAGAAATCGAGTTTTTGCAATATAATCGTGTTGAAAAGCTCGTAATCAATTATATGAACTCCTAAAATTTGATTCTAACTTATTTTGCCGTCTTTTTTGTAAAGGTTTCGGACGAGCGAGTCTAAATGGGCCGAACAATGGACCCGTTAGAATTTTAACTGAGTAAATGTATAGAAATCGAGTTTTTGAAATATAATTGTGTTGAAAAGCTCGTAATCAATTGTATGAACTCTGAAATTTGGATTAAAACTTATTTTGCAACCATTTTGTAGAGGTTTCGGACGAGCGGGTCTAAATGGGCCGAACAGTGGACTCGTTAGAATTTTAACTAAGTAAAAAGTACATAAATCAAGTTTTTGCAATATAATCGTGTTGAAAAGCTCGTAATCAATTATATGAACTCCAAAATTTGGATTAAAACTTATTTTGCATCCCTTTTGTAGAGGTTTCGGATGATCGGGTCTAAATGGGCCGAACAATGGACCCGTTAGAATTTTAACGGAGTAAAAAGTACAGAAATCGAGTTTTTGCAATATAATCGTGTTGACAAGCTCGTAATCAATTGTATGAACTCCTAAATTTGGATTAAAACTTATTTTGCAACCCTTTTGTAGAGGTTTCGGATGAGCGGGTCTAAATGGGCCGAACAATGGACCCGTTAGAATTTTAACTCAGTAAGAAGCACAAAAATAGAGTTTTCGCAATATAATTGTGTTGAAAAGCTCGTAATCAATTTACGAACTCCTAAATTTGGATTAAAACTTATTTTGCAACCCTTTTGTAGAGGTTTTGGACGAGCGGGTCTAAATGGGCCGAACAAAGGCCACGTTAGAATTTTAACTGAGTAAAAAGTACAAAAATAAAGTTTTTGCAATATAATCGTGTTAAAAAGCTCGTAATAAATTATATGAACTCCTAAAATTTGATTCTAACTTGTTTTTCTGTATTTTTTGTATAGGTTTCAGACGAGCGGGTCTAAATGGGCCGAACAATGGACCCGTTAGAATTTTAACTGAGTAAAAATTACAGTAATCGGGTTTTTGAAATATAATCGTGTTGAAAAGCGCTTAATCAATTGTATGAACTCCTAATTTGGATTAAAACTTATTTTGAAACCCTTTTGTAGAGGTTTCGGACGAGCGGGTCTAAATGGGCCGAACAATAAAACTGTTAGAATTTAAATTGCATAAAAAGTACAGAAATCGAGTTTTTGCAATATAATCGTGTTGAAAAGCTCGTAATCAACTATATGAACTCCTAAAATTTGATTAAAACTTATTTTGCATCCCTTTTTGTAGAGGTTTCGGACGATCGGGTCTAAATGGGCCGAACAATGGACCCGTTAAAATTTTAACTGAGTAAAAAGTACAGAAATCAAGTTTTTGAAATATAATCGTGTTGACAAGCTCGTAATCAATTGTATGAACTTCTAAATTTGGATTAAAACTTATTTTGCAACCCTTTTGTAGAGGTTTCAGACGAGCGGGTCTAAATGGGTCGAACAATGGACCCGTTAGAATTTTAACTGATTAAAAAGTACAGAAATCGGTTTTTTGAAATATAATCGTGTTGAAAAGTTCGTAATCAATTGTATCAACTCTGAATTTTGGATTAAAACTTATTTTGCAACCATTTTGTAGAGGATTCGGACGAGCGGGTCTAAATGGGCCAAACTGTGGACCGTTAGAATTTTAACTAAGTAAAAAGTACAGAAATCAAGTTTTTGCAATATAATCGTGTTGAAAAGCTCGTAATCAATTATATGAACTCCTAAATTTTGATTAAAACTTATTTTGCATCCCTTTTTGTAGAGGTTTCGGACGATCGGGTCTAAATGGGCCGAAAAATGGACCCGTTAGAATTTTAACGGAGTAAAAAGTACATAAATCGAGTTTTTGCAATATAATCATGTGGACAAGCTCGTAATCAATTGTATGAACTCCTAAATTTGGATTAAAACTTATTTTGCAACCCTTTTTTAGAGGTTTCGGACGAGCGGGTCTAAATGGACCGAACAATGGACCCGTTAGAATTTTAACTTAGTAAAAAGTACAGAAATCAAGTTTTTGCAATATAATCATGTTGAAACGCTAGTAATCAATTGTATGAACTTCTAAATTTAGATTAAAACTTATTTTGCAACCCTTTTGTAGAGGTTTCGGACGATCGGGTCTAAATAGGCCGAACAATGGACCCGTTAGAATTTTAACTGAGTAAAAAGTATTGTAATCAAGTTTTTGCAATATAATCGTGTTGAAACGCTAGTAATCAATTGTATGAACTCCTAAATTTGGATTAAAATTTATTTTGCAGCCCTTTTTGTAGAGGTTTCGGACGATTGGGTCTAAATGGGCCGAACAATGGACCCGTTAGAATTTTAACTGAGTAAAAAGCACAAAAATCGAGTTTTTGCAATATTATTGTGTTGAAAAGCTCGTAATCAATTATATGAACTCCTAAATTTGGATTAAAACTTATTTTGCAGCCTTTTTTGTAGAGGTTTCGGACGATCGGGTCTAAATAGGCCGAACAATGGACCCGTTAGAGTTTTACTGAGTAAAAAGTACAGTAATCGAGTTTTTGCAATATAATCATTCTGAAATGCTCTTAATCAATTATATGAACTCCTAAAATTTGATTCTAACTTATTTTGGGGTCTTTTTTGTAGAGGTTTGCGACGAGCGGGTCTAAATGGGCCGAACAATGGACCTGTTAGAATTTGAACTGAGTAAAAAGTCAAAAATCGAGTTTTTACAATATAATCGTGATGAAACGCTCGTAATCTATTGTATGAACTCCTAAATTTGGTTTAAAACTTATTTTGCAACCCTTTTGTAGAGGTTTCGAACGAGCGGGTCTAAATGGGCCGAACAATGGACCCGTTAGAATTTTAACTGATTAAAAAGCACAAAAATCGAGTTTTTGCAATATAATTTTGTTGAAAAGTTCGTAATCATTTGTATGAACTCCTAAAATTTGATTCAAACTTATTTTGCGGTCTTTTTTGTAAAGGTTTCGGACAAGCGGGTTTAAATGGACCGACCAATGGAACCGTTCGAATTTTAACTGAGTAAAAACTACAAAAATCGAGTTTTTACAATATAATCGTGTTGAAAAGCTCGTAATCAATTGTAAGAACTCTTAAATTTGGATTAAAACTTATTTTGCAACCCTTTTGTAGAGGTTTCAGACGAGCGGGTTTAAATGGGCCGAACAATGGACCCGTTAGAATTTTAACTGAGTAAAAAGTACAGAAATCGATTTTTTGCAATATAATCGTGTTGAAAAAATCGTAGTCAATTATATGAAGTCCTAAATTTGGATTAAAACTTATTTTGCAACCCTTTTGTAGAGGTTTCGAACGAGCGGGTCTATGGGCCGAACAATGGACTTGTTAGAATTATAACGGAGTAAAAAGTACAGAAATCGAGTTTTTGCAATATAATCATGTTGAAAAGCTCGTAATCAATTGTATGAACTCTTAAATTTGGATTAAAACTTATTTTGCAAACTTTTTGTAGAGGTTTCGGTGGAGCGGGTCTAAATGGGCCGAACAATGGACCCGTTAGAATTTTAACTGAGTAAAAAGTACAAAAATCGAGTTTTTGCAATATAATCGTGTTGAAAAGATCGTAATGAATTATGTCAACTCCTAAATTTGGATTAAAACTTATTTTGCAACCCTTTTGTGGAGGTTTCGGACGACCGGGTCTAAATGGGCCGAACAATAGACCTGTTAGAATTTTAACAGCGTAAAAAGTACAGAAATCGAGTTTTTGCAATATAGCCGTGTAGAAAAGCTCGTAATCAATTATATGAACTCCTAAAATTTAATTAAAACTTATTTTGCGGTCTTTTTGTAGAGGTTTCGGACGAGCGGGTCTAAACGGACCGAACAATGGACCCGTTAGAATTTTAACTGAGTAAAAACTACAGTAATGAGTTTTTGAAATATAATCGTGTTGAAAAGCTTGTAATCAATGGTATGAACTCCTGAATTTGGATTAAAACTTATTTTGCAACCCCTTTTATAGTGGTTTCGGACGAGCGGGTCTAAATGGGCCGAGCAATGGACCCGTTAGAATTTTAACTGAGTAAAAAGTACAGAAATCGAGATTTTGCAATATAATTCTATTGAAAAGCTCGTAATCAATTATATGAACTACTAAAATTTGATTCTAACTTATTTTGTGGTCTTTTTTGTATTGTTTTCGGACGAGCGGGTCTATATGGGCCGAACAATGGACCCGTTAGAATTTTAACTGAGTAAAAAGCACAAAAATCAAGTTTATGCAATATAATTGTGTTGAAAAGCTCGTAATCAATTGTATGAACTCCTTAATTTGGATTGAAACTTATTTTGCAACCTTTTTGTAGAGGTTTCGGACGAGCGGGTCTAAATGGGCCGAACAATGGACCCGTTAGAATTTTAACTTAGTAAAAAGTACAGAAATTAAGTTTTTGCAATATAATCATGTTGAAACGCTAGTAATCAATTGTATGAACTCCTAAATTTTGATTAAAACTTATTTTGCAACCCTTTTGTAGAGGTTTTGGACGAGCGGGTCTAAATGGGTCGAACAATGGACCCGTTAGAATTTTAACTGAGTAAAAAGCACAAAAATCGGGTTTTTGCAATATAATTGTGTTGAAAAGCTCGTAATCATTTGTATGAACTCCTTAATTTTGATTAAAACTTATTTTGCAACCCTTTTTAGAAGGTTTCGGATGAGCGGGTCTAAATGGGCCGAACAATGGACCCGTTAGAATTTTAACTGAGTAAAAAGTACAGAAATCGAGTTTTTGCAATATAATCGTGCTGAAAAGTTCGTAATCAATTATATGAACTCCTAAATTTGGATTAAAACTTATTTTGCAACCCTTTTGCAGAGGTTTCGGACGAGCGGGTCTAAATGGGCCGAACAATGGACCCGTTAGAATTTTAACTGAGTAAAAAGTACAGAAATCAAGTTTTTGCAATATAATCGTATTGAAAAGCTCGTAATCAATTGTATGAACTCCTAAATTTGGATTAAAATTATTTTGCAATCCTTTTGTAGAGATTTAGGACGAGCGGGTCTAAATGGGCCGAACAGTGGACCCGTTAGAATTTTAACGGAGTAAAAAGTACAGAAATCTAATTTTTGCAATATAATCGTGTTGAAAAGGTTGTAATCAATTGTATGAACTCCTAAATTTAGATTAAAACTTATTTTGCAACCCTTTTGTAGAGGTTTCAGACGAGCCGGTCTAAATGGGCCGAACAATGAACCCGTTAGAATTTTAATTGAGTAAAAAGTTTAGAAATCGAGTTTTTGCAATATAATCATGTTGAAAAGCTCGTAATCAAATATATGAACTCCTAAATTTGGATTAAAACTTATTTTGCAGCCCTTTTTGTAGAGGTTTCGGACGATCGGGTGTAAATGGGCCGAATAATGGACCCGTTAGAATTTTAACGGAGTAAAACGTATAGAAATCTAGTTTTTGCAATATAATCGTGTTGAAAATCTCGTAATCAATTGTATGAACTCCTAACTTTAGATTAAAACTTATTTTGCAACCCTTTTGTAGATGTTTCGGACGAGCGGGTCTAAATGGGCCGAACAATGGACCCGTTAGAATTTTAACTAAGTAAAAGAACAGAAATCGAGTTTTTGCAATATAATCGTGTTGAAAAGCTCGTAATCAAATATATGAACTCCTAAATTTGGATTAAAACTTATTTTGCAGCCTTTTTTGTAGAGGTTTCGGACGATCGGGTCTAAATAGGCCGAACAATGGTCCCGTTAGAATTTTACTGAGTAAAAAGTACAGTAATCGAGTTTTTGCAATATAATCATTCTGAAATGCTCTTAATCAATTATATGAACTCCTAAAATTTGATTCTAACTTATTTTGGGGTCTTTTTTGTAGAGGTTTGCGACGAGCGGGTCTAAATGGGCCGAACAATGGACCTGTTAGAATTTGAACTGAGTAAAAAGTCAAAAATCGAGTTTTTGCAATATAATCGTGATGAAACGCTCGTAATCTATTGTATGAACTCCTAAATTTGGATTAAAACTTATTTTGCAACCCTTTTGTAGAGGTTTCGAACGAGCGGGTCTAAATGGGCCGAACAATGGACCCGTTAGAATTTTAACTGATTAAAAAGCACAAAAATCGAGTTTTTGCAATATAATTCTGTTGAAAAGTTCGTAATCATTTGTATGAACTCCTAAAATTTGATTCTAACTTATTTTGCGGTCTTTTTTGTAAAGGTTTCGGACAAGCGGGTTTAAATGGACCGACCAATGGAACCGTTCGAATTTTAACTGAGTAAAAACTACAAAAATCGAGTTTTTACAATATAATCGTGTTGAAAAGCTCGTAATCAATTGTAAGAACTCTTAAATTTGGATTAAAACTTATTTTGCAGCCTTTTTTGTAGAGGTTTCGGACGATCGGGTCTAAATGGCCGAACAATGGACCCGTTAGAATTTTAACTGAGTAAAAAGTATAGAAATCGAGTTTTTGAAATAAAATTTGGATTAAAACTATAATCTAGTTTTTGCATTATAATCGTGTTGAAAAGCTCGTAATCAATTATATGAACTCCTAAAATTTGATTCTAACTTATTTTGCGGTCTTTTTTGTATAGGTTTCGGACGAGCGGGTCTAAATGGGCCGAACAATGGACCCTTTCGAATTTTAACTGAGTAAAAAGTATAGAAATCAAGTTTTTGCAATATAATCGTGTTGAAAAGCTAGTAAGCAATTGTATGAACTCTTAAATTTGGATTAAAACCTATTTTGCAACCCTTTTGTAGAGGTTTCGGACGAGCGGGTCTAAAAGGGCCGAACAATGGACTCGTTTGAATTTTAACTGAGTAAAAAGTACAGAAATCGAGTTTTTGCAATATAATCGTGTTGAAAAGTTCGTAATCAATTATATATACTCCTAAATTTGGATTAAAACTTATTTTGCAGTCTTTTTTGAATAGGTTTTGGACGAGCGGGTCTAAATGGGCCGAACAATGGACTCGTTCGAATTTTAACTGAGTAAAAAGTACAGAAATCGAGTTTTTGCAATATAATCGTGTTGAAAAGCTCGTAATCAATTATATGAACTCCTAAATTTGGATTAAAACTTATTTTGTAGCCCTTTTTGTAGCGGTTTCGGACGATCGAGTCTAAATAGACCGAACAATAGACCCGTTAGAATTTTAACGGAGTAAAAAGTATAGAAATCGAGTTTTTGCCATATAATCGTGTTGAAAAGCTCTTAATCAATTGTATGAACTCCTAAATTTGGATTAAAACTTATTTTGCAACCCTTTTGTAGAGGTTTCGGATGAGCGGGTCTAAATGGGCCGAACAATAGATTAGTTAGAATTTTAACTGAGTAAAATGCACAAAAATCGAGTTTTTGCAATATAATTGTGTTGAAAAGCTCGTAATCAATTGTATGAACTCCTTAATTTGGATTTAAACTTATTTTGCAGCCCTTTTATTAGAGGTTTCGGACGATCAGGTCTAAATGGGCTGAACAATGGACCCGTTAGAATTTTAATGGAGTAAAAAGTACAGAAATCGAGTTTTTGCAATATAATCATGTTGAAAAGTTCGTAATCAATTGTATGAACTCCTAAAATTTGATTAAAACTTGTTTTGCAGCCCTCTTGTATAGGTTTCGGACGATCGAGTCTAAATAGGCCGAACAATGGACCCGTTAGAATTTTAACGGAGTAAAAAGTACAAAATTCGAGTTTTTGCAATATAATCGTGTTGAAAAGCTCGTAATCAATTGTATGAACTCCTAAATTTGGATTAAAACTTATTTTGCAACCCTTTTGTAGAGGTTTCGGCCGAGCGGGTCTAAATGGGCCGAACAATAAAACTGTTAGAATTTAAATTGCGTAAAAAGTACAGAAATCGAGTTTTTGCAATATAATCGTGTTGAAAAGCTCGTAATCAATTATATGAACTCCTAAAATTTGATTCTAACTTATTTTGCCGTCTTTTTTGTAAAGGTTTCGGACGAGCGAGTCTAAATGGGCCGAACAATGGACCCGTTAGAATTTTAACTGAGTAAATGTATAGAAATCGAGTTTTTGAAATATAATTGTGTTGAAAAGCTCGTAATCAATTGTATGAACTCTGAAATTTGGATTAAAACTTATTTTGCAACCATTTTGTAGAGGTTTCGGACGAGCGGGTCTAAATGGGCCGAACAGTGGACTCGTTAGAATTTTAACTAAGTAAAAAGTACATAAATCAAGTTTTTGCAATATAATCGTGTTGAAAAGCTCGTAATCAATTATATGAACTCCAAAATTTGGATTAAAACTTATTTTGCATCCCTTTTGTAGAGGTTTCGGATGATCGGGTCTAAATGGGCCGAACAATGGACCCGTTAGAATTTTAACGGAGTAAAAAGTACAGAAATCGAGTTTTTGCAATATAATCGTGTTGACAAGCTCGTAATCAATTGTATGAACTCCTAAATTTGGATTAAAACTTATTTTGCAACCCTTTTGTAGAGGTTTCGGATGAGCGGGTCTAAATGGGCCGAACAATGGACCCGTTAGAATTTTAACTCAGTAAGAAGCACAAAAATAGAGTTTTCGCAATATAATTGTGTTGAAAAGCTCGTAATCAATTTACGAACTCCTAAATTTGGATTAAAACTTATTTTGCAACCCTTTTGTAGAGGTTTTGGACGAGCGGGTCTAAATGGGCCGAACAAAGGCCACGTTAGAATTTTAACTGAGTAAAAAGTACAAAAATAAAGTTTTTGCAATATAATCGTGTTAAAAAGCTCGTAATAAATTATATGAACTCCTAAAATTTGATTCTAACTTGTTTTTCTGTATTTTTTGTATAGGTTTCAGACGAGCGGGTCTAAATGGGCCGAACAATGGACCCGTTAGAATTTTAACTGAGTAAAAATTACAGTAATCGGGTTTTTGAAATATAATCGTGTTGAAAAGCGCTTAATCAATTGTATGAACTCCTAATTTGGATTAAAACTTATTTTGAAACCCTTTTGTAGAGGTTTCGGACGAGCGGGTCTAAATGGGCCGAACAATAAAACTGTTAGAATTTAAATTGCATAAAAAGTACAGAAATCGAGTTTTTGCAATATAATCGTGTTGAAAAGCTCGTAATCAATTATATGAACTCCTAAAATTTGATTAAAACTTATTTTGCATCCCTTTTTGTAGAGGTTTCGGACGATCGGGTCTAAATGGGCCGAACAATGGACCCGTTAAAATTTTAACTGAGTAAAAAGTACAGAAATCAAGTTTTTGAAATATAATCGTGTTGACAAGCTCGTAATCAATTGTATGAACTTCTAAATTTGGATTAAAACTTATTTTGCAACCCTTTTGTAGAGGTTTCAGACGAGCGGGTCTAAATGGGTCGAACAATGGACCCGTTAGAATTTTAACTGATTAAAAAGTACAGAAATCGGTTTTTTGAAATATAATCGTGTTGAAAAGTTCGTAATCAATTGTATCAACTCTGAATTTTGGATTAAAACTTATTTTGCAACCATTTTGTAGAGGATTCGGACGAGCGGGTCTAAATGGGCCAAACTGTGGACCGTTAGAATTTTAACTAAGTAAAAAGTACAGAAATCAAGTTTTTGCAATATAATCGTGTTGAAAAGCTCGTAATCAATTATTTGAACTCCTAAATTTGGATTAAAACTTATTTTGCATCCCTTTTTGTAGAGGTTTCGGACGATCGGGTCTAAATGGGCCGAAAAATGGACCCGTTAGAATTTTAACGGAGTAAAAAGTACATAAATCGAGTTTTTGCAATATAATCATGTGGACAAGCTCGTAATCAATTGTATGAACTCCTAAATTTGGATTAAAACTTATTTTGCAACCCTTTTTTAGAGGTTTCGGACGAGCGGGTCTAAATGGACCGAACAATGGACCCGTTAGAATTTTAACTTAGTAAAAAGTACAGAAATCAAGTTTTTGCAATATAATCATGTTGAAACGCTAGTAATCAATTGTATGAACTTCTAAATTTAGATTAAAACTTATTTTGCAACCCTTTTGTAGAGGTTTCGGACGATCGGGTCTAAATAGGCCGAACAATGGACCCGTTAGAATTTTAACTGAGTAAAAAGTATTGTAATCAAGTTTTTGCAATATAATCGTGTTGAAACGCTAGTAATCAATTGTATGAACTCCTAAATTTGGATTAAAATTTATTTTGCAGCCCTTTTTGTAGAGGTTTCGGACGATTGGGTCTAAATGGGCCGAACAATGGACCCGTTAGAATTTTAACTGAGTAAAAAGCACAAAAATCGAGTTTTTGCAATATTATTGTGTTGAAAAGCTCGTAATCAATTATATGAACTCCTAAATTTGGATTAAAACTTATTTTGCAGCCTTTTTTGTAGAGGTTTCGGACGATCGGGTCTAAATAGGCCGAACAATGGACCCGTTAGAATTTTACTGAGTAAAAAGTACAGTAATCGAGTTTTTGCAATATAATCATTCTGAAATGCTCTTAATCAATTATATGAACTCCTAAAATTTGATTCTAACTTATTTTGGGGTCTTTTTTGTAGAGGTTTGCGACGAGCGGGTCTAAATGCGCCGAACAATGGACCTGTTAGAATTTGAACTGAGTAAAAAGTCAAAAATCGAGTTTTTACAATATAATCGTGATGAAACGCTCGTAATCTATTGTATGAACTCCTAAATTTGGTTTAAAACTTATTTTGCAACCCTTTTGTAGAGGTTTCGAACGAGCGGGTCTAAATGGGCCGAACAATGGACCCGTTAGAATTTTAACTGATTAAAAAGCACAAAAATCGAGTTTTTGCAATATAATTTTGTTGAAAAGTTCGTAATCATTTGTATGAACTCCTAAAATTTGATTCTAACTTATTTTGCGGTCTTTTTTGTAAAGGTTTCGGACAAGCGGGTTTAAATGGACCGACCAATGGAACCGTTCGAATTTTAACTGAGTAAAAACTACAAAAATCGAGTTTTTACAATATAATCGTGTTGAAAAGCTCGTAATCAATTGTAAGAACTCTTAAATTTGGATTAAAACTTATTTTGCAACCCTTTTGTAGAGGTTTCAGACGAGCGGGTTTAAATGGGCCGAACAATGGACCCGTTAGAATTTTAACTGAGTAAAAAGTACAGAAATCGATTTTTTGCAATATAATCGTGTTGAAAAAATCGTAGTCAATTATATGAAGTCCTAAATTTGGATTAAAACTTATTTTGCAACCCTTTTGTAGAGGTTTCGAACGAGCGGGTCTATGGGCCGAACAATGGACTTGTTAGAATTATAACGGAGTAAAAAGTACAGAAATCGAGTTTTTGCAATATAATCATGTTGAAAAGCTCGTAATCAATTGTATGAACTCTTAAATTTGGATTAAAACTTATTTTGCAAACTTTTTGTAGAGGTTTCGGTGGAGCGGGTCTAAATGGGCCGAACAATGGACCCGTTAGAATTTTAACTGAGTAAAAAGTACAAAAATCGAGTTTTTGCAATATAATCGTGTTGAAAAGATCGTAATGAATTATGTCAACTCCTAAATTTGGATTAAAACTTATTTTGCAACCCTTTTGTGGAGGTTTCGGACGACCGGGTCTAAATGGGCCGAACAATAGACCTGTTAGAATTTTAACAGCGTAAAAAGTACAGAAATCGAGTTTTTGCAATATAGCCGTGTAGAAAAGCTCGTAATCAATTATATGAACTCCTAAAATTTAATTAAAACTTATTTTGCGGTCTTTTTGTAGAGGTTTCGGACGAGCGGGTCTAAACGGACCGAACAATGGACCCGTTAGAATTTTAACTGAGTAAAAACTACAGTAATGAGTTTTTGAAATATAATCGTGTTGAAAAGCTTGTAATCAATGGTATGAACTCCTGAATTTGGATTAAAACTTATTTTGCAACCCCTTTTATAGTGGTTTCGGACGAGCGGGTCTAAATGGGCCGAGCAATGGACCCGTTAGAATTTTAACTGAGTAAAAAGTACAGAAATCGAGATTTTGCAATATAATTCTATTGAAAAGCTCGTAATCAATTATATGAACTACTAAAATTTGATTCTAACTTATTTTGCGGTCTTTTTTGTATAGTTTTCGGACGAGCGGGTCTATATGGGCCGAACAATGGACCCGTTAGAATTTTAACTGAGTAAAAAGCACAAAAATCAAGTTTATGCAATATAATTGTGTTGAAAAGCTCGTAATCAATTGTATGAACTCCTTAATTTGGATTGAAACTTATTTTGCAACCTTTTTGTAGAGGTTTCGGACGAGCGGGTCTAAATGGGCCGAACAACGGACCCGTTAGAATTTTAACTTAGTAAAAAGTACAGAAATTAAGTTTTTGCAATATAATCATGTTGAAACGCTAGTAATCAATTGTATGAACTCCTAAATTTTGATTAAAACTTATTTTGCAACCCTTTTGTAGAGGTTTTGGACGAGCGGGTCTAAATGGGTCGAACAATGGACCCGTTAGAATTTTAACTGAGTAAAAAGCACAAAAATCGGGTTTTTGCAATATAATTGTGTTGAAAAGCTCGTAATCATTTGTATGAACTCCTTAATTTTGATTAAAACTTATTTTGCAACCCTTTTTAGAAGGTTTCGGATGAGCGGGTCTAAATGGGCCGAACAATGGACCCGTTAGAATTTTAACTGAGTAAAAAGTACAGAAATCGAGTTTTTGCAATATAATCGTGCTGAAAAGTTCGTAATCAATTATATGAACTCCTAAATTTGGATTAAAACTTATTTTGCAACCCTTTTGCAGAGGTTTCGGACGAGCGGGTCTAAATGGGCCGAACAATGGACCCGTTAGAATTTTAACTGAGTAAAAAGTACAGAAATCAAGTTTTTGCAATATAATCGTATTGAAAAGCTCGTAATCAATTGTATGAACTCCTAAATTTGGATTAAAATTATTTTGCAATCCTTTTGTAGAGATTTAGGACGAGCGGGTCTAAATGGGCCGAACAGTGGACCCGTTAGAATTTTAACGGAGTAAAAAGTACAGAAATCTAATTTTTGCAATATAATCGTGTTGAAAAGGTTGTAATCAATTGTATGAACTCCTAAATTTAGATTAAAACTTATTTTGCAACCCTTTTGTAGAGGTTTCAGACGAGCCGGTCTAAATGGGCCGAACAATGAACCCGTTAGAATTTTAATTGAGTAAAAAGTTTAGAAATCGAGTTTCGCAATATAATCATGTTGAAAAGCTCGTAATCAAATATATGAACTCCTAAATTTGGATTAAAACTTATTTTGCAGCCCTTTTTGTAGAGGTTTCGGACGATCGGGTGTAAATGGGCCGAATAATGGACCCGTTAGAATTTTAACGGAGTAAAACGTATAGAAATCTAGTTTTTGCAATATAATCGTGTTGAAAATCTCGTAATCAATTGTATGAACTCCTAACTTTAGATTAAAACTTATTTTGCAACCCTTTTGTAGATGTTTCGGACGAGCGGGTCTAAATGGGCCGAACAATGGACCCGTTAGAATTTTAACTAAGTAAAAGAACAGAAATCGAGTTTTTGCAATATAATCGTGTTGAAAAGCTCGTAATCAAATATATGAACTCCTAAATTTGGATTAAAACTTATTTTGCAGCCTTTTTTGTAGAGGTTTCGGACGATCGGGTCTAAATAGGCCGAACAATGGACCCGTTAGAATTTTACTGAGTAAAAAGTACAGTAATCGAGTTTTTGCAATATAATCATTCTGAAATGCTCTTAATCAATTATATGAACTCCTAAAATTTGATTCTAACTTATTTTGGGGTCTTTTTTGTAGAGGTTTGCGACGAGCGGGTCTAAATGGGCCGAACAATGGACCTGTTAGAATTTGAACTGAGTAAAAAGTCAAAAATCGAGTTTTTGCAATATAATCGTGATGAAACGCTCGTAATCTATTGTATGAACTCCTAAATTTGGATTAAAACTTATTTTGCAACCCTTTTGTAGAGGTTTCGAACGAGCGGGTCTAAATGGGCCGAACAATGGACCCGTTAGAATTTTAACTGATTAAAAAGCACAAAAATCGAGTTTTTGCAATATAATTCTGTTGAAAAGTTCGTAATCATTTGTATGAACTCCTAAAATTTGATTCTAACTTATTTTGCGGTCTTTTTTGTAAAGGTTTCGGACAAGCGGGTTTAAATGGACCGACCAATGGAACCGTTCGAATTTTAACTGAGTAAAAACTACAAAAATCGAGTTTTTACAATATAATCGTGTTGAAAAGCTCGTAATCAATTGTAAGAACTCTTAAATTTGGATTAAAACTTATTTTGCAGCCTTTTTTGTAGAGGTTTCGGACGATCGGGTCTAAATGGCCGAACAATGGACCCGTTAGAATTTTAACTGAGTAAAAAGTATAGAAATCGAGTTTTTGAAATAAAATCGTTTTGAAAAGCTCGTAATAAATTGTATGAACTCTGAAATTTGGATTAAAACTTATTTTGCAACCATTTTGTAGAGGTTTCGGACGAGCGGGTCAAAATGGGCCAAACAGTGGACCTGTTAGAATTTTAACTAGGTAAAAAGGTACAGAAATCAAGTTTTTGCAATATAATCGTGTTGAAAAGCTCGTAATCAATTATATGAACTCCTAAATTTGGATTAAAACTTATTTTGCATCCCTTTTTGTAGAGGTTTCGGACGATCGGGTCTAAATGGGCCGAACAATGGACCCGTTAGAATTTTAACTGAGTAAAAAGTACAGAAATCGAGTTTTTGAAATATAATCGTGTTGACAAGCTCGTAATCAATTGAATGAACTCCTAAATTTGGATTAAAACTTATTTTGCAACCCTTTTGTAGAGGTTTCAGACTAGCGGGTCTAAATGGGTCGAATAATGGACCCGTTAGAATTTTAACTGATTAAAAAGTACAAAAATCGGGTTTTTGAAATATAATCGTGTTGAAAAGCTCGTAATCAATTGTATGAACTCCTAAATTTGGACTAAAACTTATTTTGCAACAATTTTGTAGAGGTTTTGGACGAGCGGGTATAAATGGGCTGAACAGTGGACTCATTAGAATTTTAACGAAGTAAAAAGTATAGAATTCTAGTTTTTGCAATATAATCGTGTTGAAAAGCTCGTAATTAATTGTATGAACTCCTAAATTTAGATTTAAACTTATTTTGCAACCCTTTTGTAGAGGTTTCAGACGAGCGGGTCTAAATGGGCCGAACAATGGACCCGTTAGAATTTTAACTAAGTAAAAAGTACAGAAATCGAGTTTTTGCAATATAATCGTGTTGAAAAGCTCGTAATCAAATATATGAACTCCTAAACTTGGATTAAAACTTATTTTGCAGCCCTTTTTTAGAGGTTTCGGACGAGCGGGTCTAAATGGGCCGAACAATGGACCCGTTAGAATTTTAACGGAGTAAAAAGTACAGAAATCTAGTTTTTGCAATATAATCATGTTGAAAAGCTCGTAATCAATTGTATGAACTCCTAAATTTCGATTAAAATTGATTTTGCAACCCTTTTGTAGAGGTTTCTGACGAGCAGGTCCAAATGGGCCGAAAAATGGACCTGTTAGAATTTTAACTAAGTAAAAAGTATAGAAATCGAGTTTTTGAAATATAATCGTGTTGACAAGCTCGTAATCAATTGTATGAACTCGTAAATTTGGATTAAAACTTATTTTGCAACCCTTTTGTAGAGGTTTCGGACGAGCGGGTCTAAATGGGTCGAACAATAGACCCGTTAGAATTTTAACTGATTAAAAAGTACAGAAATCGGGTTTTTGAAATATAATCGTGTTGAAAAGCTCGTAATCAATTGTATGAAGTCCTAAATTTGGATTAAAACTTATTTTGCATCCCTTTTTGTAGAGGTTTCGGATGATCGGGTCTAAATAGGTCGAACAATGGACCCGTTAGAATTTTAACGGAGTAAAAAGTACAGAAATCGAGTTTTTGCAATATAATCGTGTTGACAAGCTCGTATCAATTGTATGAACTCCTAAATTTGGATTAAAACTTATTTTGCAACCCATTTGTAGAGGTTTCTGATGAGCGGGTCTAAATGGGCCGAACAATGGACCCGTTAGAATTTTAAATGATTAAAAAGCACAGAAATCGAGTTTTCGCAATATAATTGTGTTGAAAACCTCGTAATCAATTTTACGAACTCCTAAATTTGGATTAAAACTTATTTTGCAACCCTTTTGCAGAGGTTTTGGACGAGCGGGTCTAAATGGGCCGAACAATGGCCACGTTAGAATTTTAACCGAGTAAAAAGTACAAAAATAAAGTTTTTGCAATATAATCGTGTTGAAAAGCTCGTAATCAATTATATGAACTCCTAAAATTTGATTCTAACTTGTTTTTCTGTCTATTTTGTAGAGGTTTCGGACAAGCGGGTCTAAATGGGCCGAACAATGGACCCGTTAGAATTTTAACTGAGTAAAAAGTACAGTAATCGAGTTTTTGAAATATAATCGTGTTGAAAAGCTCTTAATCAATTGTATGAACTCCTAAATTTGGTTTAAAACTTATTTTGCAACCCTTTTTTAGAGGTTTCGGACGAGCGGGTCTAAATGGGACGAACAATAGACTTGTTAGAATTAAAATTGCGTAAATAGTACAGAAATCGAGTTTTTGCAATATAATCGTGTTGAAAAGCTCGTAATCAATTATATGAACTCCTAAAATTTGATTAAAACTTATTTTGCGGTCTTTTTGTAGAGGTTTCGGACGAGCGAGTCTAAATGGCCCGAACAATGGACCCGTTAGAATTTTAACTGAGTAAAAACTAAAGTAATCAAGTTTTGCAATATAATCGTTTTGAAAAGCTCGTAATCAATTGTATGAACTCCTAAATTTGGATTAAAACTTATTTTTCAACCTTTTTTGTAGAGGTTTCGGACGAGCGGGTCTAAATGGGCCGAGCAATGGACCCGTTAGAATTTTAACTGAGTAAAAAGTACAGAAATCGAGTTTTTGAAATATAATCGTGTTGAAAAGCTCGTAATCAATTGTATGAACTCCTAAATTTGGATTAAAACTTATTTTGCAACAATTTTGTAGAGGTTTTGGACGAGCGAGTCTAAATGGGCCAAACAGTGGACCCGCTAGAATTTTAACGGAGTAAAAAGTATAGAAATCTAGTTTTTGCAATATAATCGTGTTGAAAAGCTCGTAATCAATTGTATGAACTTCTAAATTTAGATTAAAACTTATTTTGCAACCCTTTTGTAGAGGTTTCAGACGAGCGGGTCTAAATGGGCCGAACAATGGACCTGTTAGAATTTTAACTAAGTAAAAAGTACAGAAATCGAGTTTTTGGAATATAATCGTGTTGAAAGCTCGTAATCAAATATATGAACTCCTAAATTTGGATTAAAACTTATTTTGCAGCCCTTTTTTAGAGGTTTCGGACAAGCGGGTCTAAATGGGCCGAACAATGGACCTGTTAGAATTTTAACGGAGTAAAAAGTATAGAAATCTAGTTTTTGCAATATAATCGTGTTGAAAAGCTCGTAATCAATTGTATGAACTCCTAAATTTCGATTAAAATTGATTTTGCAACCCTTTTGTAGAGGTTTCGGACGAGCATGTCTAAATGGGCCAAAAAATGGATCCGTTAGAATTTTAACTAAGTAAAAAGTACTGTAATCGAGTTTTTGCAATATAATCGTGTTGAAAAGCTCGTAATCAATTATATGAACTCCTAAAATTTGATTCTAACTTATTTTGCGGTGTTTTTTGTAAAGGATTCGGACGAGCGGGTCTAAATGGGCCGAACAATGGACCCGTTAGAATTTTAACTGAGTAAAAGTATAGAAATCGAGTTTTTGAAATATAATCGTGTTGAAAAGCTCGTAATCAATTATATGAACTCCAAAATTTGGATTAAAACTTATTTCGCAAGCCTTTTTGTAGAGGTTTCGGATGATCGGGTCTAAATGGGCCGAACAATGGACCTGTTAGAATTTTAACGGAGTAAAAAGTACAGAAATCGAGTTTTTGCAATATAATCGTGTTGACAAGCTCGTATCAATTGTATGAACTCCTAAATTTGGATTAAAACTTATTTTGCAACCCATTTTGTAGAGGTTTTGGACGAGCGGGTCTAAATGGGCCAAACAGTGGACCCGTTAGAATTTTAACTGAGTAAAAAGTATAGAAATCGAGATTTTGCAATATAATCCTGTTGAAAAGCTCGTAATCAATTATATGAACTCCTAAAATTTGATTCTAAGTTATTCTGCGGTCTTTTTTGTATAGTTTTCGGACGAGCGGGTCTATATGGGCCGAACAATGGACCCTTTAGAATGTTAACGGAGTAAAAAGTATAGAAATCGAGTTTTTACAATATAATTGTGTTGAAAAGCTCGTAATCAATTTTATTAACTCCTAAATTTGGATTAAAACTTGTTTTGCGGTCTTTTTTCTATGGTTTCGGACGAGCGGGTCTAAATAGGTCGAACAATGGACCCGTTAGAATTTTAACTGAGTAAAAAGTTTAGAAATCGAGTTTTTGAAATATAATCATGTTGAAAAGCTCGTTATCAATTGTATCAACTCTGAAATTTGGATTAAAACTTATTTTGCAACCATTTTGTAGAGGTTTCGGGCGAGCGGGTCTAAATGGGCCGAACAATGAACCCGTTAGAATTTTAACTGAGTAAAAAGTACAGAAATCGAGTTTTTGCAATATAATCGTGTTGAAAAGCTCGTAATCAAATATATGAACTCCTAAATTTGGATTAAAACTTATTTTGCAGCCCTTTTTTAGAGGTTTCGGACGATCGGGGGTAAATGGGCCGAACAATGGACCCGTTAGAATTTTAACTGAGTAAAAAGTATAGAAATCGAGTTTTTGAAATATAATCGTGTTGAAAAGCTCGTAATCAATTGTATGAACTCTGAAATTTGGATTAAAACTTATTTTGCAACCATTTTGTAGAGGTTTCGGACGAGCGGGTCTAAATGGGCCAAACAGTGGACCCGTTAGAATTTTAACTAAGTAATAAGGTACAGAAATCAAGTTTTTGCAATATAATTGTGTTGAAAAGCTCGTAATCAATTGTATGAACTCCTAAATTTGGATTAAAACTTATTTTGCAACCCTTTTGTAGAGGTTTCAGACGAGCGGGTCTAAATGGGCCGAACAGTGGACCCGTTAGAATTTTAACGGAGTAAAAAGTATAGAAATCTAGTTTTTGCAATATAATCGTGTTGAAAAGCTCGTAATCAATTGTATGAACTCCTAAATTTGGATTAAAACTTATTTTGCAACCCTTTTGTAGAGGATTTTAGACGAGCGGGTCTAAATGGGCCGAACAATGGACCCGTTAGAATTTTAACTAAGTAAAAAGTATAGAAATCGAGTTTTTGCAATATAATCGTGTTGAAAAGCTCGTAATCAATTGTATGAACTCCTAAATTTGGATTAAAACTTATTTTGCAGCCCTTTTTTTAGAGCTTTCGGACGATCGGGTCTAAATGGGCCGAACAATGGACCCGTTAGAATTTTAACGGTGTAAAAAGTACAGAAATCGAGTTTTTGCAATATAATTGTGTTGAAAAGCTCGTAATCAATTGTATGAACTCCTAAATTTGGATTAAAATTGATTTTGCAACCCTTTTGTAGAGGTTTCGGACGAGCAGGTCTAAATGGGCCGAAAAATGGACCTGTTAGAATTTTAACTGAGTAAAAAGTATTGTAATCGAGTTTTTGCAATATAATCGTGTTGAAAAGCTCGTAATCAATTATATGAACTCCTAAAATTCGATTCTAACTTTTTTTGCGGTCTTTTTTGTAAAGGTTTCGGACGAGCGGGTCTAAATGGGTCGAACAATGGACCCGTTAGAATTTTAACTGTGTAAAAGTATAGAAATCGAGTTTTTAAAATATAATCGTGTTGAAAAGCTCGTAATCAATTGCATGAACTCTGAAATTTGGATTAAAACTTATTTTGCAACCATTTTGTAGAGGTTTCGGACGAGCGGGTCTAAATGGGCCAAACAGTGGACCCGTTAGAATTTTAACCAAGTAAAAAGTACAGAAATCGAGTTTTCACAATATAATTGAGTTGAAAAGCTCGTAATCAATTTTACGAACTCCTAAATTTGGATTAAAACTTATTTTGCAACCCTTTTGTAGAGGTTTTGGACGAGCGGGTCTAAATGGGCCTAACAATGGCCACGTTAGAATTTTAACTGAGTAAAAAGTACAAAAATAAAGTTTTTGCAATATAATCGTGTTTAAAAGCTCGTAATCAATTATATGAAATCATAAATTTGATTCTATCTTGTTTTTCTGTCTTTTTTGTAGAGGTTTCAGACGAGCGGGTCTAAATGGGCCGAACAATGGACCCGTTAGAATTTTAACAAAGTAAAAAGTACAGTAATCGGGTTTTTGAACTATAATCGTGTTGAAAAGCTCTTAATCAATTCTATGAACTCCTAAATTTGATTTAAAACTTATTTTGCAACCCTTTTGTAAAGGTTTCGGACGAGCGAGTCTAAATGGGCCGAACAATAGACCTGTTAGAATTTAAATTGCGTAAAAGTTACAGAAATCGAGTTTTTGCAATATAATCGTGTTGAAAAGCTCGTAATCAATAATATGAACTCCTAAAATTTCATTAAAACTTATTTTGCGGTCTTTTTGTAGAGGTTTCGGACGAGCGAGTCTAAATGGCCCGAACAATGGGCCCGTTAGAATTTTAACTGAGTAAAAACTAGAGTAATCGAGTTTTTGCAATATAATCGTTTTGAAAAGCTCGTAATCAATTGTATGAACTCCTATATTTGGATTAAAACTTATTTTGCAACCCTTTTTGTAGAGGTTTCGGACGAGCGGGTCTAAATGGGCCGAGCAATGGACCCGTTAGAATTTTAACTGAGTAAAAAGTACAGAAATCGAGATTTTGCAATATAATCCTGTTGAAAAGCTCGTAATCAATTATATGAACTCCTTAAATTTGATTCTATGTTATTTTGCGGTCTTTTTTGTAGAGTTTTCGGACGAGCAGGTCTATATGGGCCGAACAATGGACCCTTTAGAATTTTAACGGAGTAAAAAGTATAGAAATCGAACTCGATTTTTGTGCTTTTTACTCAGTTGAAATTCTAACGGGTCCATTACTCGGCCCATTTAGACCCGCTCGTCCGAAACCTCTACAAAAGTGTAGCAAAATAAGTTTTAATCCAAATTTAGGAGTTCATACAATTGATTACGAGCTTTTCAAAACGATTATATTGCAAAAACTCGATTTCTTCACTTTTTACTCAATTAAAATTCTAACGGGTCCATTGTTCGGCCCATTTAGACTCGCTCGTCCGAAACCGTAGAAAAAAGACCGCAAAACAAATTTTAATCCAAATTTAGGAGTTCATACAATTGATTACGAGCTTTTCAACACGATTATATTGCAAAAACTCGATTTTTGTACTTTTTACTCCGTTAAAATTCTAATGGGTCCATTGTTCGGCCCATTTAGTCCCGCTCGTTCGAAACCTCTACAAAAGGGTTGATAATAAGTTTTAATCCAAATTTAGCAGTTCATATAATTGATTACGAGCTTTTCAACACGATTATATTGCAAAAACTCGATTTCTGTACTTTTTACTCAGTTAAAATTCTAACGGGTCCATTGTTCGGCCCATTTAGACCCGCTCGTCCAAAACTTCTACCAAAGCGTTGCAAAATAAGTTTTAATCCAAATTTAGGAGTTCGTACAATTGATTACGAGCTTTTCAACACAATTATATTGCAAAAACTCGATTTCTGTACTTTTTACTCCGTTAAAATTCTAACGGGTCCATTGTTCGGCCCATTTAGACCCGCTCGTCCGAAATCACAGAAAAAAGACCGCAAAACAAGTTTTAATCCAAATTTAGGAATTCATACAATTGATTACGAGCTTTTCAACACGATTATAAAGAAAAAACTCAATTTAAGTACTTTTTACTCCGTTAAAATTCTAACGGGTCCATTGTTCGGCCCATTTAGACCCGCTCGTACGAAACCTCTACAAAAGGGTTGAAAAATAAGTTTTAATCCAATTTTAGGAGTTCATATAATTGATTACGAGCTTTTCAACACGATTATATTGCAAAAACTCGATTTCTGTGCTTTTTACTCAGTTAAAATTCTAACGGGTCCATTGTTCGGCCCATTTAGACCCGCTCGTCCGAAACCTCTACAAAAGTGTTGCAAAATAAGTTTTAATCCAAATTTAGGAGTTCATACAATTGATTACGAGCTTTTCAACATGATTATATTGCAAAAACTTGATTTCTGTACTTTTTGTTCCGTTAAAATTCTAACGGGTCCATTGTTCGGCCCATTTAGACCCGCTCATTCGAAACCTCTACAAAAGGGTTGCAAAATAAGTTTTAATCCAAATTTAGGAGTTCAAATAATTGATTACGAGCTTTTCAAAACGATTATATCGCAAAAACTAGATTTCTGTACTTTTTACTCAGTTAAAATTCTAACGGGTCCATTGTTCGGCCTATTTAGACCCTCTCGTCCGAAACTTTACAAAAAAGACCGCAAAATAAGTTAGAATCAAATTTTAGGAGTTCATACAAATGATTACGAGCTTTTCAACAAAATTATATTGCAAAAACTTGATTTTTGTGCTTTTTACTCAGTTAAAATTCTAACGGGTCCATTGTTCGGCCAATTTAGACACGCTCGTCCGAAACCTCTACAAAAGGGTTGCAAAATAAGTTTTAATCAAAAAATTTAGGAGTTCATACAATAAATTACGAGCGTTTCATCACGATTATATTGCAAAAACTTGATTTTTGTACTTTTTACTCAGTTAAAATTCTAACGGGTCCATTGTCCGACACATTTAGACCCGATCGTCCGAAACCTCTACAAAAAGGGCTGCAAAATAAGTTTTAATCCAAATTTATGAGTTCATACAATTGATTACGAGCTTTTCAACACAATTATATTGTGAAAACTCGATTTTTGTGCTTTTTACTCAGTTAAAATTCTAACGGGTCCATTGTTTGGCCCATTTAGACCCGCTCGTCCGAAACCTCTACAAAAGGGTTGCAAAATAAGTTTTAATCCAAATTTAGGAGTTCATACAGTTGATTACGAACGTTTCAACACGATTATATTGCAAAAACTCGATTTCTGCACTTTTTACTCAATTAAAATTCTAACGGGTCCATTGTTCGGCCCATTTCGACCCGCTTGTCCGAAACCATAGAAAAAAGACCACGAAACAAGTTTTGATCAAAATTTAGGAGTTCATACAATTGATTACGAGCTTTTCAACACGATTATATTGCAAAAACTCGATTTTTTTTGCTTTTTACTCAGTTAAAATTCTAACGGGTCCATTGTTCGGCCCATTTAGACCCGATCGTCTGATTCCTCTACAAAAAGGGCTGCAAAATAAGTTTTAATCCAAATTTAGGAGGTCATACAATTGATTACTAGCGTTTCAGCACGATTATATTGCAAAAACTTTATTTGTGTACTTTTTACTCAGTTAAAATTCTAACGGGTCCATTGTTCGGCCCATTTAGACTCGCTCGTCCGAAACCTCTACAAAAAGGTTGCAAAATAAGTTTAAATCCAAATTAAGGAGTTCATTCAATTGATTAAGAGCTTTTCAACACAATTATATTACAAAAACTCGATTTTTGTGCTTTTTACTGAGTTGAAATTCTCACGGGTCCATTACTCGGCCCATTTAGACTCGCTCGTCCGAAACCTCTACAAAAGTGTTGCAAAATAAGTTTTAATCCAATTTTAGGAGTTCATACAATTGATTGCGAGCTTTTCAACACGATTATATTGCAAAAACTCGATTTCTGTACTTTTAACTCCGTTAAAATTCTAACGGGTCCATTGTTCGGCCCATTTAGACCCGCTCGTTCGAAACCTTACAAAAGGGTTGAAAATAAGTTTTAATCCAAAGTTAGGAGTTCATATAATTGATTACGAGCTTTTCAACACGATTATATTGCAAAAACTCGATTTCTATACTTTTTACTCAGTTAAAATTCTAACGGGTCCATTATTAGGCCCATTTAGACCCACTCGTCCGAAACCTCTACAAAAGCGTTGCAAAATAAGTTTTAATCCAAATTTAGGAGTTCATACAATTGATTACAAGCTTTTCAACACAATTATATTGCAAAAACTCGATTTCTTTACTTTTTACTCCGTTAAAATTCTATCGGGTCCATTGTTCGGCCCATTGAGACCCGCTCGTCCGATACTATAGAAAAAAGACCACAAAACAAGTTTTAATCCAAATTTAGGAGTTCATACAATTGATTACGAGCTTTTCAACACGATTATATTGCAAAAAACTCGATTTATGTACTTTTTACTCCGTTAAAATTCTAATGGGTCCATTGTTCGGCCCATTTAGACCCGCTCGTTCGAAACCTCTACAAAAGGGTTGAAAAATAAGTTTTAATCCAAATTTAGGAGTTCATATAATTGATTACGAGCTTTTCAAAATGATTATATTGCAAAAACTCGATTTCTGTAGTTTTTACTCAGTTAAAATTCGAACGGTTCCATTGTTCGGCACATTTAAACTCGCTCGTCCGAAACCTTTACAAAAAAGACCGCAAAATAAGTTAGAATCAAATTTTAGGAGTTCATACAAATCATTACGAGCTTTTCAAAAAAATTATATAGCAAAAACTCAATTTTTGTGCTTTTTACTCAGTTAAAATTCTAACGGGTCCATTGTTCGGCCCATTTAGACCCGCTCGTCCGAAACCTCTACAAATGGGTTGCAAAATAAATTTTAATCAAAAAATTTAGGAGTTCATACAATAAATTACGAGCGTTTTATCACGATTATATTGCAAACACTTGATTTCTGTACTTTTTACTCAGTTAAAATTCTAACGAGTCCATTGTTCGGCCCATTTAGACCCGCTCATCGCAAACCTCTACAAAAAAGACCGCAAAATAAGTTAGAATAAAATTTTAGGAGTTCATATAATTGATTAAGAGCTTTTCAGCACGATTATATTACAAAAACTCGATTACTGTACTTTCTACTCAGTTAAAATTCTAACGAGTCCATTGTTCGGCCCATTTAGACCCGATCGTCCGAAACCTCTACAAAAAGGGCTGCAAAATAAGTTTTAATCCAAATTTAGGAGTTCATATAATTGATTACGAGCTTTTCAACACAATTATATTGCAAAAACTCGATTTTGTGCTTTTTATTCTGTTAAAATTCTAACGGGTCCATTTTTCGGCCCATTTAGACCCGCTCGTCCGAAACCTCTACAAAGGGGTTGCAAAATAAGTTTTGATCCAAACTTAGGAGTTCATACAATTGATTACGAGCGTTTCAACACGATTATATTGCAAAAACTCTATTTCTGTACTTTTTACTCCGTTAAAATTCTAACGGGTCCATTGTTCGGCCCATTTAGACCCGCTCGTCCGAAACCATAGAAAAAAGACCGCAAAACAAGATTTAATCAAAATTTAGGAGTTCATACAATTGATTACGAGCTTTTCAACACAATTATATTCCAAAAACTCTATTTTTGTGCTTTTTTACTCCGTTAAAATTCTAACGGGTCCATTGTTCGGCACATTTAGACCCAATCGTCCGAAACCTCTACAAAAAAGGGCTGCAAAATAAGTTTTAATCCAAATTTAGGAGTTCATACAATTGATTACTAGCGTTTCAACACGATTATATTGCAAAAACTTGATTACAGTACTTTTTACTCAGTTAAAATTCTAACGGGTCCATTGTTCGGCCCATTTAGACCCGCTCGTCCGAAACCTCTACAAAAGGGTTGCAAAATAAGTTTTAATATAAATTTAGGAGTTCATACAATTGATTACTAGCATTTCAACACGATTGTATTGCAAAAACTTGATTTTTGTACTTTTTACTCAGTTAAAATTCTAACGGGTCCATTATTCAGCCCATTTAGACCCGCTCGTCCGAAACCTCTACAAAAAGGTTGCAAAATAACTTTAAATCCAAATTAAGGAGTTCATACAATTGATTACGAGCTTTTCAACACAATTATATTCCAAAAACTCTATTTTTGTGCTTTTTTACTCCGTTAAAATTCTAACGGGTCCATTATTCAGCCCATTTAGACCCGCTCGTCCGAAACCTCTACAAAAAGGTTGCAAAATAACTTTAAATCCAAATTAAGGAGTTCATACAATTGATTACGAGCTTTTCAACACGATTATATTGCAAAAACTCGATTTCTATACTTTTTAATCCATTAAAATTCTAACGGGTCCATTGTTCGGCCCATTTAGAGCCGCTCGTCCGAAAACTCTACAAAAAAGACCGCAAAATAAGTTAGAATCAAATTTTAGGAGTTCATATAATTGATTACGAGCTTTTCAACACGATTATATTGCAAAATCTTGATTTCTGTACTTTTTACTCTGTTAAATTTCTAACGGGTCCATTGTTCAGCCCATTAAGACCCGCTCGTTCGAAACCTCTACAAAAGGGTTGCAAAATAAGTTTTAATCCAAATTTAGGAGTTCTTACAATTGATTACGAGCTTTTCAACAAGATTATATTGCATAAACTCGATTACTGTACTTTTTACTCAGTTAAAATTCTAAAGGGTCCATTGTTCGGCCCATTTAGACCCGCTCGTCCGAAACCTCTACAAAAAGACCGCAAGAAATCTCTACAAAAGGGTTGCAAAATAAGTTTTAATCTAAATTTAGGAGTTCATGCAATTGATTACTAGCGTTTCAACACGAATATATTGCAAAAACTTGATTTCTGTACTTTTTACTCAGTTAAAATTCTAACGGGTCCATTGTTCGGCCCATTTAGACCCGCTCGTCCGAAACCTCTACAAAAAGGTCGCAAAATAAGTTTAAATCCAAATTAAGGAGTTCATACAATAATTACGAGCTTTTCAACACAATTATATTGCAAAAACTCGATTTTTGTGCTTTTTACTCAGTTAAAATTCTAACGGGTCCATTGTTCGGCCCATTTAGACCCGCTAGTCCGAAACCATAGAAAAAAGACCGCAAAATAACTTTTAATACAAATTAAGGAGTTCATAAAATTGATTACGAGCTTTTCAACACGATTATATTGCAAAAACTCAACTTCAATACTTTTTACTCCGTTAAAATTCTAACGGGTCCATTGTTCGGCCCATTTAGACCCGCTCGTCCGAAAACTCTACAAAAAAGACCGCAAAATAAGTTAGAATCAAATTTTAGGAGTTCATATAATTGATTACGAGCTTTTCAACATGATTATATTGCAAAATCTCGATTTCTGTACTTTTTACTCAGTTAAAATTCTAACGGGTCCATTGTTCGGCCCATTTAGACCCGCTCGTCCGAAACCTCTACAAAAAGGGTTGCAAAATAAGTTTTAATCCAAATTTATGAGTTCTTACAATTGATTACGAGCTTTTCAACACGATTATATTGCAAAAACTCGATTACTGTACTTTTTACTCAGTTAAAATTCTAACGGGTCCATTGTTCGGCCCATTTAGACCCGCTCGTCCGAAAACTCTACAAAAAGACTGCAAAACAAGTTTTAATCAAATTTTAGGAGTTCATATAATTGATTACGAGCTTTTCAACACGATTATATTGCAAAAACTCGATTTCAGGACTTTTTACTCAGTTAAAATTCTAACAGGTCTAATGTTCGGCCCAGTTGGACCCGCTCGTCCGAAACCTCTACAAAAGGGTTGCAAAATAAGTTTTAATCCAAATTTAGGAGTTCATACAATTGATAACGAGCTTTTTAACACGATTATAATGCAAAAACTTGATTTATGTACTTTTTACTCAGATAAAATTCTAACGGGTCCATTGTTCGGCCCATTTAGATCCGCTCGTCCGAAACCTTTACAAAAAAGATCGCAAAATAAGTTAGAATCAAATGTTAGAAGTTCATATAATTGATTAAGAGCTTTTCAACACAATTATATTTCAAAATTCCGATTACTGTACTTTTTACTCAGTTAAAATTCTAACGGGTACATTGCTCGGCTCATTTAGACCCGCTCGTCCGAAACCTCTACAAAAGACCGTAAAACAAGTTTTAATCAAATTTTAGGAGTTCATATAATTGATTACGAGCTTTTCAACACGATTATATTGCAAAAACTCGATTACAGTACTTTTTACTCAGTTAAAATTCTAACGGGTCCATTGCTCGACCCATTTAGACCCGCTCGTCCGAAACCTCTACAAAAAGGGTTGCAAAATAAGTTTTAATCCAAATTTAAGAGTTCATACAATTGATTACGAGCTTTTCAACACGATTATATTGCAAAAACTCGATTACTGTAGTTCTTACTCAGTTAAAATTCTAACGGGTCCATTGTTCGGCCCATTTAGACCCACTCGACCGAAACATATACAAAAAAGACCGCAAAAAAAGTTTTAATCCAAATTTAGGAGTTCGTATATATGATTATGAACTTTTCAACAGGATTATATTGCAAAAACTCGATTAATGTAGTTTTTACTCATTTAAATTCTAACGTGTCCATTGTTCGGCCCATTTAGACCCGCTCGTCCGAAATCTCTACAAAAAGACCGCAAAACAATTTTTAATCAAATTTTAGGAGTTCATATAATTGATTACGAACTTTTCAACATGATTATATTGGAAAAACTCGATTACATTACTTTTTACTCAGTTAAAATTCTAATGGGTACATTGTTCGGCCCATTTAGACCCGCTCGTCCGAAAACTCTACAAAAGGGTTGCAAAATAAGTTTTAATCCAAATTTAGGAGTTCATACAATTGATTACGAGCTTTTCAACACGATTATATTGCAAAAACTCGATTTCTGTACTTTTTACTCCATTAAAATTCTAATGGGTCCATTGTTCGGCCCATTTAGACCCGCTCGTCCGAAACCTCTACAAAAAGGTATCAAAATAAGTTTAAATCCAAATTAAGGAGTTCATACAATTGATTACGGGCTTTTCAACACAATTATATTGCAAAAACACGATTTTTGTGCTTTTTGCTCATTTAAAATTCTAACGGGTCCATCGTTCAGCCCATTTAGACCCGCTCGTCCGAAATCTATACAAAAGGGTTTCAAAAAAGTTTTAATCCAAATTTAGGAGTTCATACAATTGATTACGAGCTTTTCAACACGATTATATTGCAAAAACTCGATTTATGTACTTTTTACTCCGTTAAAATTCTAACGGGTCCATTGTTCGGGACATTTAGACCCGCTCATCCGAAACCTCTACAAAAAAGACCGCAAAATAGGTTAGGATCAAATTTTAGGACTTCATATAATTGATTATGAGCTTTTCAACAGGATTATATTGCAAAAACTAGATTTCTGTACTTTTTACTCAGTTAAAATTCTAACGGGTCCACTGTTCGGCCCATTTAGACCCGCTTGTCTGAAACCTCTACAAAAAGGGTTGCAAAATAAGTTTTAATCCAGATTTAGGAGTTCATACAATTGGTTACGAGCTTTTCAACACGATTATATTGCAAAAATTAGATTACAGTACTTTTTACTCAGTTAAAATTCTAACGGGTCCGTTGTTCGGCCCATTTAGACCCGCTCGTCTGAAACTTCTACAAAAGGGTTGCAAAATAAGTTTTAATCTAAATTTAGGAGTTCATACAATTGATTACTAGCGTTTCAACACGATTATATTGCAAAAACTTGATTTCTGTACTTTTTACTCAGTTAAAATTCTAACGGGTCCATTGTTCGGCCCACTTAGAACCGCTCGTCCGAAACCTCATTTTGCAACCTTTTTGTAGAGGTTTTGGACGAGCGGGTCTAAATGGGCCGAACAATGGACCCGTTAGAATTTTAACATAGTAAAAAGTAGAGAAATAAAGTTTTTGCAATATAATCGTGTTGAAAAGCTCGTAATCAATTACATGATCTCCTAAAATTTGATTCTAACTTGTTTTGCTGTCTTTTTTGTAGAGGTTTCGGACGAGCGGGTCTGAATGGGCCGAACAATAGACCAGTTAGAAGTTTAACTGAGTAAAAAGTACAAAAATCGAGTTTTTGCAATATAATCGTGTTGAAAAGTTCGTAATCAATTATATGAACTCCTAAATTTAGATTAAAACTTATTTTGCCGCCCTTTTTGTAGAGGTTTCGGACGATCGGGTCTAAATAGGCCGAAAATGGACCCGTTAGAATTTTAACGGAGTAAAAAGTACAAAAATCGAGTTTTTGCAATATAATCGTGTTGAAAAGCTCGTAATCAATTGTATGTACTCCTTAATTTGGATTTAAACTTATTTTGCAATCTTTTTGTAGAGGTTTCGGACGAGCGGGTCTAAATGGGCCGAAGAATGGAACCGTTAGAATTTTAACTGAGTAAAAAGTACAGAAATCAAGTTTTTGCAATATAATCGTGTTGAAACGCTAGTAATCAATTGTATGAACTCCTAAATTTAGATTAAAACTTATTTTGCAACCCTTTTGTAGAAGTTTCAGACGATCGGGTCTAAATAGCTCGTAATCAATTGTATGAACTCCTAAATTTGGATTAAAACTTATTTTCCGGTCGTTTTTGTTGAAGTTTCAGACGAGCGGGTCTAAATGGGCCGAACCATGGACCCGTTAGAATTTTAACTGACTAAATAATACAGTAATCGAGTTTTTGCAATATAATCGTGTTGAAAAGCTCGTAAACAATTGTATGAACTTCTAAATTTGGATTAAAACTTATTTTGCAACCCTTTTTGTAGAGGTTTCGGACAAGCGGGTCTTAAGGGGCCGAACAGTGGACCCGTTAGAATTTTAACTGAGTAAAAAGTACAGAAATCGAGTTTTTGCAATCTAATCCTGTTCAAAAGTTCGTAATGAATTATATGAAGTTCTAAAATTTGATTCTAACTTATTTTGCGGTCTTTCTTTGTAGAGGTTTCGGACGAGCGGGTCTAAATGGGCCGAACAATGGACTCGTTATAATTTTAACGGAGTAAAAAGTACAGAAATCGAGTTTTTGCAATATAATCGTGTTGAAAAGCTCGTAATCAATTGTATGAACTCCTAAATTTGGATTAAAACTTTTTTTGCAACCCTTTTGTAGAGGTTTCGGACGAGCGGGTCTAAATGGGCCGAACGATGGACCCGTTAGAATTTTAACTGAGTAAAAAGCACAAAAATCGTGTTTTTGCAATATAATTGTGTTGAAAATCTCGTAATCAATTGTATGAACTCCTTAATTTGGATTTAAACTTATTTTGCAACCTTTTTGTAGAGGTTTCGGACGAGCGGGTCTAAATGGGCCGAAGAATGGAACCGTTAGAATTTTAACTGAGTAAAAAGTACATAAATCAAGCTTTTGCAATATAATCGTGTTGAAACGCTAGTAATCAATTGTATGAACTCCTAAATTTAGATTAAAACTTATTTTGCAACCCTTTTGTAGAGGTTTCGGACGAGCGGGTCTAAATAGGCCGAACAATGGACCCGTTAGAAATTTAACAGAGTAAAAAGTACAGAAATCAAGATTTTGCAATATAATCCTGTTGAAAAGCTCGTAATCAATTATATGAACTCCTAATTTTGGATTATAACTTATTTTGCAACCCTTTTGTAGAGGTTTTGGACGAGCGGGTCTAAATGGGCCGAACAATGGACCCGTTAGAATTTTAACTGAGTAAAAAGTACAGAAATAAAGTTTTTGCAATATAATCGTGTTGAAAAGCTCGTAATCAATTATATGAACTCCTAAAATTTGATTCTAACTTGTTTTGCTGTCTTTTTTGTAGAGGTTTCGGACGAGCGGGTCTAAATGGGTCGAACAATGGACCCGTTAGAATTTTAACTGAGTAAAAATTACACTAATCAGGTTTTTGAAATATAATCATGTTGAAAAGCTCTTAATCAATTATATGAACTCCTAAAATATGATTCTAAATTATTTTGCGATCTTTTTTGTAAAGGTTTCGGACGAGCGGGTCTAAATGGGCCGAACAATGGAACCGTTAGAATTTTAACTGAGTAAAAAGTACATAAATCGAGTTTTTGCATTATAATTGTGTTGAAAAGCTCGTAATCAATTGTGTGAACTCCTAAATTTGGATTAAAACTCATTTTGCAACCGTTTTGTAGAAGTTTCGGACAAGCGGGTCTAAATGAGCCAAAAAATAGACCCGTTAGATTTTTAACTAAGTAAAAAGTACAGATATCGAGTTTTTGCAATATAATCGTGTTAAAAAGCTCGTAATCAATTATATGAACTCCTAAAATTTGATTAAAACTTGTTTTGCGGTCTTTTTGTAGAGGTTTCGGACGAGCGGGTCTTAATGGGCCGAACAATGGACCCGTTAGAATTTTAACTGAGTAAATAGTACAGTAATCGAGTTTTTGCAATATAATCGTGTTGAAAAGCTCGTTATGAATTGTATGAACTTCTAAATTTGGATTAAAACTTATTTTGCAACCCTTTTTGTAGAGGTTTCGGACAAGCAGGTCTTAATGGGCAAAACAGTGGACCCGTTAGAATTTTAACTGAGTAAAAAGTACGAAAATCGAGTTTTTGCAATATAATCCTGTTGAAAAGCTCGTAATCAATTATATGAAGTCCTAAAATTTGATTATAACTTTTTTTGCGGTCTTTTTTGTAGGGGTTTCGGACGAGCGGGTCTAAATGGGCCGAACAATGGACTCGTTATAATTTTAACGGAGTAAAAAGTACAGAAATCGAGTTTTTGCAATATAATCGTGTTGAAAAGCTCGTAATCAATTGTATGAACTCCTAAATTTGGATTAAAACTTTTTTTGCAACCCTTTTGTAGAGGTTTCGGACGAGCGGGTCTAAATGGGCCGAACGATGGACCCGTTAGAATTTTAACTGAGTAAAAAGCACAAAAATCGTGTTTTTGCAATATAATTGTGTTGAAAATCTCGTAATCAATTGTATGAACTCCTTAATTTGGATTTAAACTTATTTTGCAACCTTTTTGTAGAGGTTTCGGACGAGCGGGTCTAAATGGGCCGAAGAATGGAACCGTTAGAATTTTAACTGAGTAAAAAGTACATAAATCAAGCTTTTGCAATATAATCGTGTTGAAACGCTAGTAATCAATTGTATGAACTCCTAAATTTAGATTAAAACTTATTTTGCAACCCTTTTGTAGAGGTTTCGGACGAGCGGGTCTAAATAGGCCGAACAATGGACCCGTTAGAAATTTAACAGAGTAAAAAGTACAGAAATCAAGATTTTGCAATATAATCCTGTTGAAAAGCTCGTAATCAATTATATGAACTCCTAATTTTGGATTATAACTTATTTTGCAACCCTTTTGTAGAGGTTTTGGACGAGCGGGTCTAAATGGGCCGAACAATGGACCCGTTAGAATTTTAACTGAGTAAAAAGTACAGAAATAAAGTTTTTGCAATATAATCGTGTTGAAAAGCTCGTAATCAATTATATGAACTCCTAAAATTTGATTCTAACTTGTTTTGCTGTCTTTTTTGTAGAGGTTTCGGACGAGCGGGTCTAAATGGGCCGAACAATGGACCCGTTAGAATTTTAACTGAGTAAAAATTACACTAATCAGGTTTTTGAAATATAATCATGTTGAAAAGCTCTTAATCAATTATATGAACTCCTAAAATATGATTCTAAATTATTTTGCGATCTTTTTTGTAAAGGTTTCGGACGAGCGGGTCTAAATGGGCCGAACAATGGAACCGTTAGAATTTTAACTGAGTAAAAAGTACATAAATCGAGTTTTTGCATTATAATTGTGTTGAAAAGCTCGTAATCAATTGTGTGAACTCCTAAATTTGGATTAAAACTCATTTTGCAACCGTTTTGTAGAAGTTTCGGACAAGCGGGTCTAAATGAGCCAAAAAATAGACCCGTTAGATTTTTAACTAAGTAAAAAGTACAGATATCGAGTTTTTGCAATATAATCGTGTTAAAAAGCTCGTAATCAATTATATGAACTCCTAAAATTTGATTAAAACTTGTTTTGCGGTCTTTTTGTAGAGGTTTCGGACGAGCGGGTCTAAATGGGCCGAACAATGGACCCGTTAGAATTTTAAGTGAGTAAATAGTACAGTAATCGAGTTTTTGCAATATAATCGTGTTGAAAAGCTCGTTATGAATTGTATGAACTTCTAAATTTGGATTAAAACTTATTTTGCAACCCTTTTTGTAGAGGTTTCGGACAAGCAGGTCTTAATGGGCAAAACAGTGGACCCGTTAGAATTTTAACTGAGTAAAAAGTACGAAAATCGAGTTTTTGCAATATAATCCTGTTGAAAAGCTCGTAATCAATTATATGAAGTCCTAAAATTTGATTATAACTTTTTTTTGCGGTCTTTTTTGTAGGGGTTTCGGACGAGCGGGTCTAAATGGGCCGAACAATGGACCCGTTAGAATTTTAAAGGAGTAAAAAGTACAAAAATCGAGTTTTTACAATATAATCGTGTTGAAAAGCTCGTAATCAATTGTAAGAACTCTTAAATTTGGATTAAAACTTATTTTGCAACCCTTTTGTAGAGGTTTCGGACGAGCGGGTCTAAATGGGCCGAATAATGGACCCGTTAGAATTTTAACTGAGTAAAAAGTACAGAAATCGAGTTTTTGCAATATAATCGTGTTGAAAAGCTCGTAATCAATTATATGAACTCCTAAATTTGGATTAAAACTTATTTTGCAACCCTTTTGTAGAAGTTTCGAACGAACGGGTCTAAATGGGCCGAACAATGGACCTGTTAGAATTATAACGGAGTAAAAAGTATAGAAATCGAGTTTTTGCAAAATAATCGTGTTGAAAAGCTCGTAATCAATTGTATGAACTCTTAAATTTGGATTAAAACTTCCTTTGCAACCTTTTTGTAGTGATTTCGGACGAGCGGGTCTAAATGGGCCGAATAATGGACCCGTTAGAATTTTAACTGAGTAAATAGTACAGTAATCGAGTTTTTGCAATATAATCGTGTTGAAAAGCTCGTAATCAATTGTATGAACTTCAAAATTTGAATTAAAACTTATTTTGCAACCCTTTTTGTAGAGGTTTCGGACAAGCGGGTCTTAATGGGCAAAACAGTGGACCCGTTAGAATTTTAACTGAGTAAAAAGTACAAAAATCGAGATTTTGCAATATAATCCTATTGAAAAGCTCGTAATCAATTATATGAAGTCCTAAAATTTGATTGTAACTTTTTTTGCGGTCTTTTTTGTAGAGGTTTTGGACGAGAGGGTCTAAATAGGCCGAACAATGGACCCGTTAGAATTTTAAAGGAGTAAAAACTACAAAAATCAAGTTTTTACAAAATAATCGTGTTGAAAAGCTCGTAATCAATTGTAAGAACTCTTAAATTTGGATTAAAACTTATTTTGCAACCCTTTTGTAGAAGTTTCGGACGAGCGGGTCTAAATGGGCCGAATAATGGACCCGTTAGAATTTTAACTGAGTAAAAAGTACAGAAATCGAGTTTTTGCAATATAATCGTGTTGAAAAGCTCGTAATCAATTATATGAACTCCTAAATTTGGATTAAAACTTATTTTGCAACCCTTTTGTGGAAGTTTCGAAGGAACGGGTCTAAATGGGCCGAACAATGGACCCGTTAGAATTATAACGGAGTAAAAAGTATAGAAATAGAGTTTTTGCAAAATAATCGTGTTGAAAAGCTCGTAATCAATTGTATGAACTCTTAAATTTGGATTAAAACTTATTTTGCAACCTTTTTGTAGTGATTTCGGACGAGCGGGTCTAAATGGGCCGAACAATGGACACGTTAGAATTTTAACTGAGTAAAAAGTACAGAAATCGAGTTTTTGCAATATAATCGTGTTGAAAAGCTCGTAATCAATTATATGAACTCCTAAATTTGGATTAAAACTTATTTTGCAACCCTTTTTGTAGAGGTTTCGAACGAGCGGGTCTAAATGGGCCGAACAATGGACCCGTTAGAATTATAACGGAGTAAAAAGTACATAAATCGAGTTTTTACAATATAATCATGTTGAAAAGCTCGTAATCAATTGTAAGAACTCTTAAATTTGGATTAAAACTTATTTTGCAACCATTTTGTAGAAGTTTCGGACGAGCGGGTCTAAATGGGCCGAACAATGGACCCGTTAGAATTTTAACTAAGTAAAAAGTACAGAAATCGAGTTTTTACAATATAATATTGTTGAAAAGCTCGTAATCAATTATATGAACTCCTAAATTTGGATTAAAACTTATTTTGCAACCCTTTTGTAGAGGTTTCGAACGAGTGGGTCTAAATGGGCCGAACAATGGACCCGTTAGAATTATAACGGAGTAAAAAGTACAGAAATCGAGTTTTTGCAATATAATCATGTTGAAAAGATCGTAATCAATTATATGAACTCCTAAAATTTGATTCTAACTTGTTTTGCTGTCTTTATTGTAGAGGTTTCGGACGAGCGGGTCTAAATAGGCCGAACAATGGACCCGTTAGAATTTTAACTGAGTAAAAAGTACAGAAATCGAGTTTTTGAAATATAATCGTGTTAAAAAGCTCGTAATCAATTATATAAACTCCTAAATTTGGATTAAAACTTATTTTGCAACCCTTTTGTAGAGGTTTTGGACGAGCGAGTCTAAATGGGTCGAACAATGGACCCATTAGAATTTTAACAGAGTAAAAAGTATAGAAATAAAGTTTTTGCAATATAATCGTGTTGAAAAGCTCGTAATCAATTATATGAACTCCTAAAATTTGATTCTAACTTGTTTTGCTATCGTTTTGTAGAGGTTTAGGACGTGCGAGTCTAAATGGGCCGAACAATGGACCCGTTAGAATTTTAACTGAGTAAAAAGTACAGTAATCGGGTTTTTGAAATATAACCGTGTTGAAAAGCTCTTAATCAATTATATGAACTCCTAAAATTTGATTCTAACTTGTTTTGCTGTCTTTTTGGTAGAGGTTTCGGACGAGCGGGTCTAAATGGGCCGAACAATGGACCCATTAGAATTTTAACTGAGTAAATAGTACAGTAATAGAGTTTTTGCAATATAATCGTGTTGAAAAGCTCGTAATCAATTGTATGAAATTCTAAATTTGAATTAAAACTTATTTTGCCACCCTTTTTGTAGAGGTTTCGGACAAGCGAGTCTTAATGGGCCGAATAGTGGACCCGTTAGAATTTTAACTGAGTAAAAAGTACATAAATCGAGTTTTTTCATTATAATCGTGTGTAAAAGCTCGTAATCAATTGTATGAACTCCTAAATTTGGATTAAAACTCATTTTGCAACCCTTTTGTAGAGGTTTCGGACAAGCGGGTCTAAATGGGCCGAACAATAGACCCGTTAGAATTTTAACTGAGTAAAAAGGACAGAAATCGAGTTTTTGCAATATAATCGTGTTGAAAAGCTCGTAATCAATTATATGATCTCCTAAAATTTGATTAAAACTTGTTTTGCGGTCTTTTATGTAGAGGTTTCGGACGAGCAGGTCTAAATGGGCCCAACAATGGACCCGTTAGAATTTTAACTGAGTAAATAGTACTGTAATCAAGTTTTTGCAATATAATCGTGTTGAAAAGCTCGTAATCAATTATATGAACTTCTAAATTTGGATTAAAACTTATTTTGCAACCCTTTTTGTAGAGTTTCGGACAAGCGGGTCTTAATGGGCCGAATAGTGGACCCGTTAGAATTTTAACTAAGTAAAAAGTACAGAAATCGAATTTTTGCAATATAATCCTGTTGAAAAGCTCGTAATCATTTAATTGAACTCCTAAATTTGGATTAAAACTTTTTTTGCAACCCTTTTGTAGAGGTTTCAGACGAGCGGGTCTAAATGGGCCGAACGATGGACCCGTTAGAATTTTAACTGAGTAAAATGTACAGAAATAAAGTTTTTGCAATATAATCGTGTTGAAAAGCTCGTAATCAATTATATGAACTCCTAAAATTTGATTCTAACTTGTTTTGCTGTCTTTTTTGTAGAGGTTTCGGACGAGCGGGTCTAAATGGGCCGAACAATGGACCCGTTAGAATTTTAACTGATTAAAAAGTACAGTTATCGGGTTTTTGAAATATAATTGTGTTGAAAAGCTCTTAATCAATTATATGAACTCCTAAAATTTGATTCTAACTTATTTTGCGATCTTTTTTGTAAAGGTTTCGAACGAGCGGGTCTAAATGGGCCGAACAATGGACCCGTTAGAATTTTAAATGAGTAAAAAGTACAGTAATCGAGTTTTTGCAACATAATCGTGTTGAAAAGCTCGTAATCAATTGTATGAACTTCTAATTTGGATTAAAACTTATTTTGTAACCCTTTTGTAGAGGTTTTGGACGAGCGGGTCTAAATGGGCCGAACAATGGACCCGTTAGAATTTTAACTGAGTAAAAAGTATAGAAATAAAGTTTTTGCAATATAATCGTGTTGAAAAGCTTGTAATCAATTATATGAACTCCTAAAATTTGATTCTAACTTGTTTTGTTGTCTTTTTTGTAGAGGTTTCGGACGAGCGGGTCTAAATGGGCCGAACAATGGACCCGTTCGAATTTTAACTGAGTAAAAAGTACAGTAATCGGATTTTTGAAATATAATCGTGTTGAAAAGCTCTTAATCAATTATATGAACTCCTAAAATTTGATTCTAACTTATTTTGCGATCTTTTTTGTTAAGGTTTCGGACGATTGGGTCTAAATGTGCCGAACAATGGACCCGTTAGAATTTTAACTGAATAAAAAACCACAAAAATCAAGTTTTTGCAATATAATCGTGTTGAAAAGCTCGTAATCAATTGTATGAACTCCTAAATTTTGATTAAATCTTGTTTTGCGATCTTTTTTCTATGGTTTCGGACGAGCGGGTCTAAATGGGCCGAACAAAGGACCCGTTAGAATTTTAACTGAGTAAAAAGTACATAAATCAAGTTTTTGCAATATAATCGTGTTGAAAAGCTCGTAATCAATTATATGAAATCCTAAATTTGGATTAAAACTTATTTTGCAGCCCTTTTTGTAGAGGTTTCGGACGATCGAGTCTAAATGGGCCGTACAATAGACCCGTTAGAATTTTAATGGAGTAAAAAGTACAGAAATCGAGTTTTTGCAATATAATATGTTGAAAATTTCGTAATCAATTGTATGAACTCCTAAATTTGGATTAAAGCTTATTTTGCAACCCTTTTGTATAGGATTTGGACGAGCGGGTCTAAATGGGCCGAACAATGGACCCGTTAGAATTTTAATTGAGTAAAAAGTATAGAAATAGAGTTTTTGCAAAATAATCGTGTTGAAAAGCTCGTAATCAATTGTATGAACTCTTAAATTTGGATTAAAACTTATTTTGCAACCTTTTTGTAGTGATTTCGGACGAGCGGGTCTAAATGGGCCGAACAATGGACACGTTAGAATTTTAACTAAGTAAAAAGTACAGAAATCGAGTTTTTGCAATATAATCGTGTTGAAAAGCTCGTAATCAATTATATGAACTCCTAAATTTGGATTAAAACTTATTTTGCAACCCTTTTGTAGAGGTTTCGAACGAGTGGGTCTAAATGGGCCGAACAATGGACCCGTTAGAAATATAACGGAGTAAAAAGTACAGAAATCGAGTTTTTGCAATATAATCATGTTGAAAAGATCGTAATCAATTATATGAACTCCTAAAATTTGATTCTAACTTGTTTTGCTGTCTTTATTGTAGAGGTTTCGGACGAGCGGGTCTAAATAGGCCGAACAATGGACCCGTTAGAATTTTAACTGAGTAAAAAGTACAGAAATCGAGTTTTTGCAATATAATCGTGTTAAAAAGCTCGTAATCAATTATATAAACTCCTAAATTTGGATTAAAACTTATTTTGCAACCCTTTTGTAGAGGTTTTGGACGAGCGGGTCTAAATGGGTCGAACAATGGACCCATTAGAATTTTAACAGAGTAAAAAGTACAGAAATAAAGTTTTTGCAATATAATCGTGTTGAAAAGCTCGTAATCAATTATATGAACTCCTAAAATTTGATTCTAACTTGTTTTGCTGTCGTTTTGTAGAGGTTTAGGACGTGCGGGTCTAAATGGGCCGAACAATGGACCCCTTAGAATTTTAACTGAGTAAAAAGTACAGTAATCGGGTTTTTGAAATATAACCGTGTTGAAAAGCTCTTAATCAATTATATGAACTCCTAAATTTTGATTCTAACTTATTTGGCGATCTTTTTTGTAAAGGTTTCGGACGAGCGGGTCTAAATGAGCCGAACAATGGACCCGTTAGAATTTTAACTAAGTAAAAAGTACATAAATCGAGTTTTTGCATTATAATCGTGTTGAAAAGCTCGTAATCAATTGTATGAACTCCTAAAATTTGATTCTAACTTGTTTTGCTGTCTTTTTGGTAGAGGTTTCGGACGAGCGGGTCTAAATGGGCCGAACAATGGACCCATTATAATTTTAACTGAGTAAATAGTACAGTAATAGAGTTTTTGCAATATAATCGTGTTGAAAAGCTCGTAATCAATTGTATGAAATTCTAAATTTGAATTAAAACTTATTTTGCCACCCTTTTTGTAGAGGTTTCGGACAAGCGGGTCTTAATGGGCCGAATAGTGGACCCGTTAGAATTTTAACTGAGTAAAAAGTACATAAATCGAGTTTTTTCATTATAATCGTGTGTAAAAGCTCGTAATCAATTGTATGAACTCCTAAATTTGGATTAAAACTCATTTTGCAACCCTTTTGTAGAGGTTTCGGACAAGCGGGTCTAAATGGGCCGAACAATGGACCCGTTAGAATTATAACGGAGTAAAAAGTACATAAATCGAGTTTTTACAATATAATCGTGTTGAAAAGCTCGTAATCAATTGTAAGAACTCTTAAATTTGGATTAAAACTTATTTTGCAACCATTTTGTAGAAGTTTCGGACGAGCGGGTCTAAATGGGCCGAACAATGGACCCGTTAGAATTTTAACTAAGTAAAAAGTACAGAAATCGAGTTTTTGCAATATAATCGTGTTGAAAAGCTCGTAATCAATTATATGAACTCCTAAATTTGGATTAAAACTTATTTTGCAACCCTTTTGTAGAGGTTTCGAACGAGTAGGTCTAAATGGGCCGAACAATGGACCCGTTAGAAATATAACGGAGTAAAAAGTACAGAAATCGAGTTTTTGCAATATAATCATGTTGAAAAGATCGTAATCAATTATATGAACTCCTAAAATTTGATTCTAACTTGTTTTGCTGTCTTTATTGTAGAGGTTTCGGACGAGCGGGTCTAAATAGGCCGAACAATGGACCCGTTAGAATTTTAACTGAGTAAAAAGTACAGAAATCGAGTTTTTGCAATATAATCGTGTTAAAAAGCTCGTAATCAATTATATAAACTCCTAAATTTGGATTAAAACTTATTTTGCAACCCTTTTGTAGAGGTTTTGGACGAGCGGGTCTAAATGGGTCGAACAATGGACCCATTAGAATTTTAACAGAGTAAAAAGTACAGAAATAAAGTTTTTGCAATATAATCGTGTTGAAAAGCTCGTAATCAATTATATGAACTCCTAAAATTTGATTCTAACTTGTTTTGCTGTCGTTTTGTAGAGGTTTAGGACGTGCGGGTCTAAATGGGCCGAACAATGGACCCCTTAGAATTTTAACTGAGTAAAAAGTACAGTAATCGGGTTTTTGAAATATAACCGTGTTGAAAAGCTCTTAATCAATTATATGAACTCCTAAATTTTGATTCTAACTTATTTGGCGATCTTTTTTGTAAAGGTTTCGGACGAGCGGGTCTAAATGGGCCGAACAATGGACCCGTTAGAATTTTAACTAAGTAAAAAGTACATAAATCGAGTTTTTGCATTATAATCGTGTTGAAAAGCTCGTAATCAATTGTATGAACTCCTAAAATTTGATTCTAACTTGTTTTGCTGTCTTTTTGGTAGAGGTTTCGGACGAGCGGGTCTAAATGGGCCGAACAATGGACCCATTAGAATTTTAACTGAGTAAATAGTACAGTAATAGAGTTTTTGCAATATAATCGTGTTGAAAAGCTCGTAATCAATTGTATGAAATTCTAAATTTGAATTAAAACTTATTTTGCCACCCTTTTTGTAGAGGTTTCGGACAAGCGGGTCTTAATGGGCCGAATAGTGGACCCGTTAGAATTTTAACTGAGTAAAAAGTACATAAATTGAGTTTTTTCATTATAATCGTGTGTAAAAGCTCGTAATCAATTGTATGAACTCCTAAATTTGGATTAAAACTCATTTTGCAACCCTTTTGTAGAGGTTTCGGACAAGCGGGTCTAAATGGGCCGAACAATGGACCCGTTAGAATTATAACGGAGTAAAAAGTACATAAATCGAGTTTTTACAATATAATCGTGTTGAAAAGCTCGTAATCAATTGTAAGAACTCTTAAATTTGGATTAAAACTTATTTTGCAACCATTTTGTAGAAGTTTCGGACGAGCGGGTCTAAATGGGCCGAACAATGGACCCGTTAGAATTTTAACTAAGTAAAAAGTACAGAAATCGAGTTTTTGCAATATAATCGTGTTGAAAAGCTCGTAATCAATTATATGAACTCCTAAATTTGGATTAAAACTTATTTTGCAACCCTTTTGTAGAGGTTTCGAACGAGTGGGTCTAAATGGGCCGAACAATGGACCCGTTAGAAATATAACGGAGTAAAAAGTACAGAAATCGAGTTTTTGCAATATAATCATGTTGAAAAGATCGTAATCAATTATATGAACTCCTAAAATTTGATTCTAACTTGTTTTGCTGTCTTTATTGTAGAGGTTTCGGACGAGCGGGTCTAAATAGGCCGAACAATGGACCCGTTAGAATTTTAACTGAGTAAAAAGTACAGAAATCGAGTTTTTGCAATATAATCGTGTTAAAAAGCTCGTAATCAATTATATAAACTCCTAAATTTGGATTAAAACTTATTTTGCAACCCTTTTGTAGAGGTTTTGGACGAGCGGGTCTAAATGGGTCGAACAATGGACCCATTAGAATTTTAACAGAGTAAAAAGTACAGAAATAAAGTTTTTGCAATATAATCGTGTTGAAAAGCTCGTAATCAATTATATGAACTCCTAAAATTTGATTCTAACTTGTTTTGCTGTCGTTTTGTAGAGGTTTAGGACGTGCGGGTCTAAATGGGCCGAACAATGGACCCTTTAGAATTTTAACTGAGTAAAAAGTACAGTAATCGGGTTTTTGAAATATAACCGTGTTGAAAAGCTCTTAATCAATTATATGAACTCCTAAATTTTGATTCTAACTTATTTGGCGATCTTTTTTGTAAAGGTTTCGGACGAGCGGGTCTAAATGAGCCGAACAATGGACCCGTTAGAATTTTAACTAAGTAAAAAGTACATAAATCGAGTTTTTGCATTATAATCGTGTTGAAAAGCTCGTAATCAATTGTATGAACTCCTAAAATTTGATTCTAACTTGTTTTGCTGTCTTTTTGGTAGTGGTTTCGGACGAGCGGGTCTAAATGGGCCGAACAATGGACCCATTATAATTTTAACTGAGTAAATAGTACAGTAATAGAGTTTTTGCAATATAATCGTGTTGAAAAGCTCGTAATCAATTGTATGAAATTCTAAATTTGAATTAAAACTTATTTTGCCACCCTTTTTGTAGAGGTTTCGGACAAGCGGGTCTTAATGGGCCGAATAGTGGACCCGTTAGAATTTTAACTGAGTAAAAAGTACATAAATCGAGTTTTTTCATTATAATCGTGTGTAAAAGCTCGTAATCAATTGTATGAACTCCTAAATTTGGATTAAAACTCATTTTGCAACCCTTTTGTAGAGGTTTCGGACAAGCGGGTCTAAATGGGCCGAACAATGGACCCGTTAGAATTATAACGGAGTAAAAAGTACATAAATCGAGTTTTTACAATATAATCGTGTTGAAAAGCTCGTAATCAATTGTAAGAACTCTTAAATTTGGATTAAAACTTATTTTGCAACCATTTTGTAGAAGTTTCGGACGAGCGGGTCTAAATGGGCCGAACAATGGACCCGTTAGAATTTTAACTAAGTAAAAAGTACAGAAATCGAGTTTTTGCAATATAATCGTGTTGAAAAGCTCGTAATCAATTATATGAACTCCTAAATTTGGATTAAAACTTATTTTGCAACCCTTTTGTAGAGGTTTCGAACGAGTGGGTCTAAATGGGCCGAACAATGGACCCGTTAGAAATATAACGGAGTAAAAAGTACAGAAATCGAGTTTTTGCAATATAATCATGTTGAAAAGATCGTAATCAATTATATGAACTCCTAAAATTTGATTCTAACTTGTTTTGCTGTCTTTATTGTAGAGGTTTCGGACGAGCGGGTCTAAATAGGCCGAACAATGGACCCGTTAGAATTTTAACTGAGTAAAAAGTACAGAAATCGAGTTTTTGCAATATAATCGTGTTAAAAAGCTCGTAATCAATTATATAAACTCCTAAATTTGGATTAAAACTTATTTTGCAACCCTTTTGTAGAGGTTTTGGACGAGCGGGTCTAAATGGGTCGAACAATGGACCCATTAGAATTTTAACAGAGTAAAAAGTACAGAAATAAAGTTTTTGCAATATAATCGTGTTGAAAAGCTCGTAATCAATTATATGAACTCCTAAAATTTGATTCTAACTTGTTTTGCTGTCGTTTTGTAGAGGTTTAGGACGTGCGGGTCTAAATGGGCCGAACAATGGACCCCTTAGAATTTTAACTGAGTAAAAAGTACAGTAATCGGGTTTTTGAAATATAACCGTGTTGAAAAGCTCTTAATCAATTATATGAACTCCTAAATTTTGATTCTAACTTATTTGGCGATCTTTTTTGTAAAGGTTTCGGACGAGCGGGTCTAAATGGGCCGAACAATGGACCCGTTAGAATTTTAACTAAGTAAAAAGTACATAAATCGAGTTTTTGCATTATAATCGTGTTGAAAAGCTCGTAATCAATTGTATGAACTCCTAAAATTTGATTCTAACTTGTTTTGCTGTCTTTTTGGTAGAGGTTTCGGACGAGCGGGTCTAAATGGGCCGAACAATGGACCCATTAGAATTTTAACTGAGTAAATAGTACAGTAATAGAGTTTTTGCAATATAATCGTGTTGAAAAGCTCGTAATCAATTGTATGAAATTCTAAATTTGAATTAAAACTTATTTTGCCACCCTTTTTGTAGAGGTTTCGGACAAGCGGGTCTTAATGGGCCGAATAGTGGACCCGTTAGAATTTTAACTGAGTAAAAAGTACATAAATCGAGTTTTTTCATTATAATCGTGTGTAAAAGCTCGTAATCAATTGTATGAACTCCTAAATTTGGATTAAAACTCATTTTGCAACCCTTTTGTAGAGGTTTCGGACAAGCGGGTCTAAATGGGCCGAACAATAGACCCGTTAGAATTATAACGGAGTAAAAAGTACATAAATCGAGTTTTTACAATATAATCGTGTTGAAAAGCTCGTAATCAATTGTAAGAACTCTTAAATTTGGATTAAAACTTATTTTGCAACCATTTTGTAGAAGTTTCGGACGAGCGGGTCTAAATGGGCCGAACAATGGACCCGTTAGAATTTTAACTAAGTAAAAAGTACAGAAATCGAGTTTTTGCAATATAATCGTGTTGAAAAGCTCGTAATCAATTATATGATCTCCTAAAATTTGATTAAAACTTGTTTTGCGGTCTTTTATGTAGAGGTTTCGGACGAGCAGGTCTAAATGGGCCCAACAATGGACCCATTAGAATTTTATCTGAGTAAATAGTACTGTAATCAAGTTTTTGCAATATAATCGTGTTGAAAAGCTCGTAATCAATTATATGAACTTCTAAATTTGGATTAAAACTTATTCTGCAACCCTTTTTGTAGAGTTTCGGACAAGCGCGTCTTAATGGGCCGAATAGTGGACCCGTTAGAATTTTAACTAAGTAAAAAGTACAGAAATCGAATTTTTGCAATATAATCCTGTTGAAAAGCTCGTAATCAATTAATTGAACTCCTAAATTTGGATTAAAACTTTTTTTGCAACCCTTTTGTAGAGGTTTCAGACGAGCGGGTCTAAATGGGCCGAACGATGGACCCGTTAGAATTTTAACTGAGTAAAAAGTACAGAAATAAAGTTTTTGCAATATAATCGTGTTGAAAAGCTCGTAATCAATTATATGAACTCCTAAAATTTGATTCTAACTTGTTTTGCTGTCTTTTTTGTAGAGGTTTCGGACGAGCGAGTCTAAATGGGCCGAACAATGGACCCATTAGAATTTTAACTGATTAAAAAGTACAGTTATCGGGTTTTTGAAATATAATTGTGTTGAAAAGCTCTTAATCAATTATATGAACTCCTAAAATTTGATTCTAACTTATTTTGCGATCTTTTTTGTAAAGGTTTCGAACGAGCGGGTCTAAATGGGCCGAACAATGGACCCGTTAGAATTTTAACTGAGTAAAAAGTACAGTAATCGAGTTTTTGCAACATAATCGTGTTGAAAAGCTCGTAATCAATTGTATGAACTTCTAATTTGGATTAAAACTTATTTTGAAACCCTTTTGTAGAGGTTTTGGACGAGCGGGTCTAAATGGGCCGAACAATGGCCCCGTTAGAATTTTAACTGAGTAAAAAGTATAGAAATAAAGTTTTTGCAATATAATCGTGTTGAAAAGCTTGTAATCAATTATATGAACTCCTAAAATTTGATTCTAACTTGTTTTGTTGTCTTTTTTGTAGAGGTTTCGGACGAGCGGGTCTAAATGGGCCGAACAATGGACTCGTTAGAATTTTAACTGAGTAAAAAGTACATAAATCGAGTTTTTGCATTATAATCGTGTTGAAAAGCTCATAATCAATTGTATGAACTCCTAAAATTTGATTCTAACTTGTTTTGCTTTCTTTTTGGTGGAGGTTTCAGACGAGCGGATCTAAATGGGCCGAAAAATAGACCCGTTAGAATTTTAACTGAGTAAAAAGTACAGTAATCGGGTTTTTGAAATATAATCGTGTTGAAAAGCTCTTAATCAATTTTATGAACTCCTAAAATTTGATTCTAACTTATTTTGCGATCTTTTTTGTTAAGGTTTCGGACGATTGGGTCTAAATGTGCCGAACAATGGACCCGTTAGAATTTTAACTGAATAAAAAACCACAAAAATCAAGTTTTTGCAATATAATCGTGTTGAAAAGCTCGTAATCAATTGTATGAACTCCTAAATTTTGAATAAATCTTGTTTTGCGATCTTTTTTCTATGGTTTCGGACGAGCGGGTCTAAATGGGCCGAACAAAGGACCCGTTAGAATTTTAACTGAGTAAAAAGTACATAAATCAAGTTTTTGCAATATAATCGTGTTGAAAAGCTCGTAATCAATTATATGAAATCCTAAATTTGGATTAAAACTTATTTTGCAGCCCTTTTTGTAGAGGTTTCGGACGATCGAGTCTAAATGGGCCGTACAATAGACCCGTTAGAATTTTAATGGAGTAAAAAGTACAGAAATCGAGTTTTTGCAATATAATATGTTGAAAATTTCGTAATCAATTGTATGAACTCCTAAATTTGGATTAAAGCTTATTTTGCAACCCTTTTGTATAGGATTTGGACGAGCGGGTCTAAATGGGCCGAACAATGGACCCGTTAGAATTTTAATTGAGTAAAAAGTACAGAAATAAATTTTTGCAATATAATCGTGTTGAAAAGCTTGTAATCAATTATATGAACTCCTAAAATTTGATTCTAACTTGTTTTGCTGTCTTTTTTGTAGAGGTTTCGGACGAGCGGGTCTAAATAGGCCGAACAATGGACCAGTTAGAATTTTAAGTGAGTAAAAAGTACAGTAATCGGGGTTTTGAAATATAATTGTGTTGAAAAGCTATTAATCAATTATATGAACTCCTAAAGTTTGATTCTAACTTATTTTGGGATCTTTTTCGTAAAGGTTTCGGACGAACGGGTCTAAATGGGCCGAACAATGGAACCGTTAGAATTTTAACTGATTAAAAAGTACAGAAATCGAGTTTTTGCAATATAATCGTGTTGAAAAGCTCGTAATCAATTATATGAACTCCTAAATTTTGATTAAAATTTGTTTTGCGGTCTTTATGTAGAGGTTTCGGACGAGCGGGTCTAAATAGGCCGAACAATGGACCCGTTAGAATTTTAACTGAGTAAAAACTACGGTAATCGAGTTTTTGCAATATAATCATGTTGAAAAGCTCGTAATCAATTGTATGAACTCTTAAATTTGGATTAAAACTTATTTTGCAACCCTTTTTGTAGAGGTTTCGGACGAGAGGGTCTAAATGAGCCGAACAATGGACCCGTTAGAATTTTAACTGAGTAAAAAGTACAGAAATCGAGTTTTTGCAATATAATTGTGTTGAAAAGCTCGTAATCAATTATATGAACTCCTAAATTTGGATTAAAATCGAGTTTTTGCAACCCTTTTGTAGAGGTTTCGAACGAGCGGGAATAAATGGGCCAAACAATGGACCCGTTAGAATTATAACGGAGTAAAAAGTACAGAAATCGAGATTTTGTAATATAATCCTGTTGAAAGGCTCGTAATCAATTATATGAACTCCTAAAATTTGATTCTAACTTATTTTGCGGTCTTTTTTGTAGAGTTTTCGGACGAGCAGGTCTCAATGGGCCGAAAAATGGACCCGTTAGAATTTTAACGTAGTAAAAAGTATAGAAATCGAGTTTTTGCAATATAATCGTGTTGAAAAGCAAGTAATCAATTGTATGAACTCCTAAATTTAGATTAAAACTTATTTTGCAGCCCATTTTGTAGAGGTTTCGGACGATTGAGTCTAAATAGGTCGAACAATGGACCCGTTAGAATTTTAACTGAGTAAAAAGTACTGTAATCAAGTTTTTGCAATATAATCGTGTTGAAACGGTAGTAATCAATTGAATGAACTACTAAGTTTGGATTAAAACTTATTTTGCAGCCCATTTTGTAGAGGTTTCGGACGATTGAGTCTAAATGGGCCGAACAATTGTCTGAACTCCTAAAATTTGATTAAAACTTGTTTTGCGGTCTTTTTGTAGAGGTTTCGGACGAGCGGGTCTAAATGGGCCGAACAATGGACCCGTTAGAATTTTAACTGAGTAAAAAGTACTATAATCAAATTTTGCAATATAATCGTGTTGAAACGCTAGTAATCAATTGTATGAACTCCTAAATTTGGATTAAAACTTATTTTGCAACCCTTTTGTAGAGGTTTCGGACGAGCGGTTCTAAATGGGTCGAACAATGGACCCGTTAGAATTTTAACTGAGTAAAAAGCACAAAAATCGAGTTTTTGCAATATAATTGTGTTGAAAAGCTCGTAATCAATTGTATGAACTCCATAATTTGGATTTAAACTTATTTTGCAACCTTTTGTAGAGGTTTTGGACGAGCGGGTCTAAATGGGCCGAACAATGGACCTGTTAGAATTTTAACTGAGTAAAAAGTACAAAAATCAAGTTTTTGCAATATAATCGTGTTGAAACGCTAGTAATCAATTCTATGAACTCCTAAATTTAGATTAAAACTTATTTTGCAACCTTTTTGTAGAGGTTTCGAACGAGCGGGTTTAAATGGGCCGAACAATGGACCCGTTAGAATTTTAACTGAGTAAAAAGTACTGTAATCAAATTTTTGCAATATAATCGTGTTGAAACGCTAGTAATCAATTGTATGAACTCCTAAATTTGGATTAAAACTTATTTTGCAGACCTTTTTGTAGAGGTTTCGGACGAGCGGGTCTAAATGGGTCGAACAATGGACCCGTTAGAATTTTAACTGAGTAAAAAGTACAGTAATCAAGTTTTTGCAATATAACCGTGTTGAAAATCTCATAATCAACTGTATGAACTCCTAAATTTGGATTAAAACTTATTTTGCAACCCTTTTTGTAGAGGCTTCGGACAAGCGGGTCTAAATAGGCCGAACAGTGGACCCATTAGAATTTTAACTGAGTAAAAAGTACAGAAATCGAGTTTTTGCAATATAATCTTGTTGAAAAGCTCGTAATCAATTATATGAAGTCCTAAAATTTGATACTAACTTATTTTGCAGTCTTTTTTGTAGAGGTTTCGGACGAGAGGGTCTAAATGGCAGAACAATGGACCTGTTAGAATTTTAACTGAGTAAAATGTACAGAAATCGAGTTTTTGCAATATATTCGTGTAGAAAAGCTTGTAATCAATTGTATGAACTCCTAAAATTGGATTAAAACTTTTTTTTAAACCCTTTTGTAGAGTTTTCGGACGAGCGGGTCTAAATGGGTTGAACGATGGACCCGTTAGAATTTTAAATGAGCAAAAAGCACAAAAATCGTGTTTTTGCAATATAATTGTGTTGAAAAGCTCGTAATAAATTGTATGAACTCCTTAATTTGGATTTAAACTTATTTTGCAACCTTTTTGTATAGGTTTCGGACGAGCGGGTCTAAATGGGCCGAACAATGGACCCGTTAGAATTTTAATGAAGTAAAAAGTACAGAAATCGAGTTTTTGCAATATAATCGTGTTGAAAAGCTCCTAATCAATTGTATGAACTCCTAAATTTGGATTAAAACTTATTTTGCAACCCTTTTGTAGAGGTTTCGGACGAGCGGGTCTAAATGGGCCGAACAATGGACCCGTTAGAATTTTAACTGAGTAAAAAGTAATGTAATCGAGTTTTTCCAATATAACTGTGTTGAAAAACTCGTAATCAATTATATTAACTCCTAAAATTTGATTAAAACTTATTTTGCGGTCTTTTTGTAGAGGTTTCGGACGATCGGGTCTAAATGGACCGAACAATGGACCCGTTAGAATTTTAACTGAGTAAAAACTACAGTATTCGAGTTTTTGCAATATAATCGTGTTGAAAAGCTTGTAATCAATTGTATGAACTCCGAAATTTTGATTAAAACTTATTTTGCAACCCTTTTTGTAGAGGTTTCGGACGAGTGGTTCTAAATGGGCCGAGCAATGGACCCGTTAGAATTTTAACTGAGTAAAAAGTACAGAAATTGAGATTTTGCAATATAATCCTGTTGAAAAGTTCGTAATCAAATATACGAACTCCTAAATTTGGATTAAAACTTATTTTGCAGTCTTTATTGTATAGGTTTCGGACGAGCGGGTCTAAATGGGCCGAACAATGGACCCGTTAGAATTTTAACTGAGTAAAAACTACAGTAATCGAGTTTTTGCAATATAATCGTGTTGAAAATCTCGTAATCAATTGTATGAACTCCTAAATTTGGATTAAAACTTATTTTGCAACCCTTTTTTTAGAGGTTTCGGACGAGCCGGTCTAAATGGGCCGAACAATGGACCAATTAGAATTTTAACTGAGTAGAAAGTACTGTAATCGAGTTTTTGCAATGTAATCGTGTTGAAAAGCTCGTAATCAATTATATGAACTCCTAAAATTTGATTAAAACTTGTTTTACGGTCTTTTGTAGAGGTTTCGGAGGAGCGGATCTAAATAGGCCGAACAATGTACCCGTTAGAATTTTAACTAAGTAAAAAGTACAGTAATCGGATTTTTTAAATATAATTGTGTTGAAAAGCTCTTAATCAATTATATGAACTCCTAAAATTTGATTCTAACTTATTTTGCGATCTTTTTTGTAAAGGTTTCGGACGAGCAGGTCTAAATGGGCCGAACAATGGACCCGTTAGAATTTTAACTGAGTAAAAAGTACATAAATCGAGTTTTTGCATTATAATCGTGTTGAAAAGCTCGTAATCAATTGTATGAACTCCTAAATTTGGATTAAAACTTATTTTGCAACCCTTTTGTGCGGGTCTAAATGGGCCGAACAATGGACCCGTTAGAATTTTAACTGAGTAAAATGTACAGAAATCAAGCTTTTGCAATATAATCATGTTGAAAAGTTCTTAATAAATTATATGAACTTCTAAAATTTGATTTTAACTTGTTTTGCGGTCTTTTTGTAGAGGTTTCAGACGAGCGGGTCTAAATGGGCCTAACAATGGACCCGTTAGAATTTTAACTGTGTAAAAACTACAAAAATCGAATTTTTGCAATATAATCGTGTTAAAAAGCTCGTAATAAATTATATGAACTCCTAAAATTTGATTCTAACTTATTTTGCAGTCTATTTTGTTGAGGTTTCAGACGAGAGGGTCTAAATGGGCCGAACAATGGACCCGATAGAATTTTAACCGAGTTAAATGCATAAAAATCGAGTTTTTGCAATATAATTGTGTTGAAAAGCTCCTAATCAATTGTATGAACTCCTAAAATTTGATCAAAACTTATTTTGCAACCCTTTTGTAGAGGTTTCGGACGAGCGGGTCTAAATGGGCCGAACAATGGACCCGTTAGAATTGTAACTGAGTAAAATGCACAAAAATTGAGTTTTTGTAATATAATTGTGTTGAAAAGCTCGTAATCAATTGTATGAACTCCTAAAATTTGATTCTAACTTGTTTTACCCGCTTTTTTTGTAGAGGTTTCGGACGAGCGGGTCTAAAAGGGCCGAACAATGGACCCGTTAGAATTTTATCTGAGTAAAAAGTATAGAATTCGAGTTTTTGCAATATAATCGTGTTGAAACACTCGTAATCAATTGTACGAACTCCCAAATTTGGATTAAAACTTATTTTGCAACCCCTTTGTAGAGGTTTCGGACGAGCGAGTCTAAATGGGCCGAACAATGGACCCGTTAGAATTTTAATTGAGTAAAAAGTACAATAATTGAGATTTTGAAATATAATCATGTTGAAAATCTCTTAATCAATTATATGAACTCCTAAAATTTGATTCTAACTTATTTTGCGGTCTTTTATGTAGAGGTTTTGGACGAGCGGGTTTAAATGGGCCGAACAATGGACTCGTTAGAATTTTAACTGAGTAAAAAGGACAAAAATCGAGTTTTTGCAATATAATTGTGTTGAAAAACTCGTAATCAATTGTGTGAACTCCTAAATTTGGATTAAAACTTATTTTGCAACCCTTTTGTCAAGGTTTCGGACGAGCGGGTCTAAATGGGCCGAACACTGGATTTGTTACAATTTTTTTTTTGAAGAAAAGGCCTCATTAAAAACCCCTACTACTGTCCTTCAAGCAGAGCTAGAGGACCCTAAAAAGGGGAAAAGAGTGCCCAAATATTATTAATCAAAGAAGATTTGTTACAAGATGTTGAATACAATGTGGGATATCCGATTCAAATGCCGTAGAGGTCATAGAATTCAGAGAAAAGGTAGCCAAAGTATGGGCTATAATGTTTGCCTCACGGCGTACAAAAGTAATAGAAGAAAAATCAAAGTCATGAAGAGCAGCTTGTATCTGAAGAATAGTTGGTCCCATAGTAGAGAGGTCCTGAGCAGGATTGTTGATCCTATTCGCGAGAGAAGCGCAGTCAGTTTCGATCATGATGCGATTCCATCCTTGAGATCGGACAAAGGTGAGACCAGCTAGAATGCTTTCCCCCTCACTGGTGATAGCGTCTCGGCAGCTACCAAGAGGGAAAGCAAGACCACCCACGACTGCTCCTGCAGAATCACGAGCAACAACGCCGACGGCTGCTGCACGAGTAGATGGATTAAATGCTCCGTCCACATTTATTTTGATATGATTAGATGAACGAGAGGATTTAAAGAATGTAGATGGAGTAGGGTCAATCGAGTGTAAAGATTTACAGAATTCGTCATGTAAGCAAATTGAGTTGACAGCAATTAGCCATGGAGGTTGCATATGGTGGTTGTGAATCCAATCATTTCGTCTGTTCCAAATATTCCATAGAACAGTAAGGAAGAGACCAAATTTATCAGAGGAAATTGTAGAGGCTACTTCCTCTAACCATTGCAAGGGTGTAGGAGCAAGACTCTTATAGAGAGAGATAGGGATACCACCAATTTGGAGGGCTTCAGATGCCCCAGGGCAGTCACGAAGTGTATGAAGAATCGATTCTGAGTGGCTACCACAGATAGAGCAAGGTCCCGAATTAGGGGAAAAAGTTTGCATTTTAGAGCCAACTGGTAAGAGCATCAGAAGCCATACGCCAGCCAAAAGTTTTAACTTTGGGCAAAGCTTTGATTTTGGATAGAAACTTCCAAAAGCGAGTTGGTGGCAAAGGTTGGGTTATTGAGCGTTGTAAGAAAATATATCCAGAACGGACAGAGTAGATACCCGAGTCATTGGGAGACCATAGTATTGAGTCTCGTTGATCATTTATGATGGGAATACGGAGAATGGCATCGGCATCAATTGGAGTGAAGTAATTGTTTATCTTAGTCGTATCCCAGGCGGTTTGGTTACGTATCATAAAATCACGACATCGAATGTGAAATTCTTCGGAGATTTCGTAATCCCCAGTAAGTTCAATTGGGGAAGACCCTCCCCATATATCTTTATGAATTCTAATATTACTGTTTATACCAGGGCGGTGAAGAAAGCCGGGGAAAAGACGCTGAAGAGCGTTATATATACCTTGCCAGGCGAAGGAGCCCCTGTTGGGTTTTGGTGCATCCAGAATGTTGCCTGAAGGATAGTATTTAGACCTATAAATTTGTCCTAATAAGGAATCTGGTTCACAGATGAGTTTCCAAATTTGCTTGCCCAAGAGAGCAACGTTAAAGTCATGAAGATCTTTAAAACCCATTCCGCCAGCAGATTTTGGTAAGCATATACGATTCCAAGGTAACATATGCCAACCTTTTTTGTTGGATTTACTTGTCCACCAGTATTGACGGATTGATGTAGTCATGTCGTCGATGATATTTTGTGGTAGAAGATAGCAAGACATAACATATTGTGGAAGAGATTGTAAGACAGCTTTGATGAAAATCTCTCGGCCACTAAAGGATAGTAGATGTTTGTTCCAGCTAGAGAGTCGATCATGTACTTTATCTCGTACAAAACCTAGTGATTCAGTTTTATTTTTCCCTATTAGCAGCGGGATGCCTAGGTATACTCCTGGGTTAGTAACCTCGCGTACTTGTAAAAGGCTGTTAATTGCATTTCTTGTTGCAGAAGGTGTACGTGGATTATAGAAAATTGACTGCTTGACCGGATGCATTAGCATATGTTTGAAGAGCATTTTTCAAGAGGGATGCTTCAGTCCGATTAGTATTTATAAATACCATGCAATCATCAGCAAAGAGGAGGTGGTTGACTTTGGGGCCATGCTTACTAGCGCCTAATCCTGGAAGTATTTTAGTTTGTTGAGCAGCAGCTAAGTAAGCCGAGAGGCCTTGAGTACAGAAGAGAAAGAGGAAAGGGGATAGAGGATCCCCCTGGCGAAGACCACGTTGTGGTTGAAAGGTGGGTGAAAAAGAATTATTAATTTTAACAGAAAAAGAGACTGTAGTAATACAACGCATTATAAGCTTGATCCAATCAGATGCAAAGCCCATACGTTCCATTACATTTGCGAGAAAAGACCATTCTACCCTATCGAAAGCTTTTTCCATATCTAGCTTGAGAGCGGCTCCTTGAGAGGATTTAGTAGCTCCTGAGTTAATATTGTGAATAATTTCATGAGCAACAAGGATGTTGTCAGATATGTTGCGTCCCTGGACAAAGGCTGCTTGGTTAGGGCTAATGCATAGAGGTATAGCCTGTTTCATTCTGTTGACTATTGTTTTGGCAACTATTTTATAGAGTACGGTGCAGAGGCTAATTGGTCTAAGTTGTTTCATGGAGGTTGGGTCCTGTACTTTGGGTATTAGTACCAATATAGTTTTGTTTACTGAGGCCATATCTGCGTTGCCGTTTAAAAGGTTAATACAAAGATTAATAACATCGTCTCCCACTGTATCCCAGTGTTGTCTAAAGAAGCTACTGGGTAGACCATCGGAACCAGGAGCTTTCCTAGGGTCAATATCTTTAAAAGCATGAAGAATTTCCTCTCTAGTGAATGCCTTTAGTAGGTTTTCATTCATTGAAGAATTGATGGAAGGGTGAATCTTGTTAAGAATGGTGTTCGAAATTTGGGGGTTAGATGTTGTGAACAAGTTTTGGAAATAATCAGAAGCGATATTCATAATGTCCGATTCAGAGGTGCGCCAATTGGAATTGACATCATAAAGGCCTGTGATTGGATTTTTCTTGTTCCTATTGGAAGCTCGTGCGTGGAAGAACTTAGTGTTTTTGTCCCCTTGGGAGAGCCAGAGAGTTCGGGATCTTTGGGCCCAATAAACTTCTTGTTCTGTTAAAAGTTTATTTAATTCGGTTCTATAATTTAAGTAAGCCTGTTCATTTGAAGCTGTTAAGGGACGGTATAGTAATTTATTTATTTATTTGGTAAGGAATTTAATTCTTCCGGTGGATTTAAAGCGTTGTTGATTTTGCCATTCTTCTAGGTAAGTACCTACCGCTTCAATTTTGTTTATGGCTGTTCCGGGGGTATCTTCCCATGCCCTTTTGATTGTTTGGATATTATCTATATTATTAGCCCAGCAGCTTTCGAATCTGAAGTTTTTGGGAGGTTGTATTTTGATCGAAGAAGTCGAGGTATCTAATTCAAGTAAAAGGAAACAATGGTCAGATTTAGCGACATATTCTGTGGTGATTCGATGAGTGGGGTAGAGATCTTGCCATGCGGAATTAGCGATAAATCGATCTAGTCTTTCATGTATTACCGGGGTTGAGGGTCCCACTTTTGTCCATGTGAACCAACCCGAAGTTGGCTTGCAATCAAATAGGTTGTTTCGAGATAAACAATTACGGAAGTTTTTAATTTGGGATCTAGCTCTACGGGTGCCCCCTTGTTTTTCCAAATCCGTTAAGATCTCATTGAAATCACCGCCGAGAAGCCAAGGATTGTCTTTAGTAGAAGGGTATAATGAATCAATTAGCTCCCATGTTTTATATTTTTGGCTTGTTTCCGGGAAACCATGCATACCAGTGAAAAACATTGTGGAGTTATTCTTTGTAATTTGAATATGAATGTAACGCAACGAATAGGAAATTAAACTTATATTAATGTTACTTTTAGCAAATAAGGAAATGCCGGAACACCCTTCCGTAGGGGAAATGGAAATAATGTCTAACATACCTAATGAAAGACATAAGCGGTTACATTCCGCATTATTTAATTTAGTCTCGCATAAGAAGATGATATTTGGGTTGGTGCGTTGGACATAGGACCGGAGATGTTGAACCGTCGGGGCTTGTCCAAGACCCTGACAGTTCCAGCATAGGATCCTCATTTTGCTCGGCGGGGCTGGGAGTCAGCCGCCGCCGGAGAGTTTTTAGAGCTGCTCATCCCAGCTTTTGGAGTTGATCCTGACTGTTTGGATTTTTTCGGCGGGAGCGAAACTTGTATTGGGGAGCGGCGTTTCATGCCTCGGTTTGTTTGGGTTGGAGCAGGTGCAGGTGCGGGTGCTGGTACAGGAACAGGTGCAGGGGCTGCATCATTCGGGTAAGTTTTAAGTAACCACTGATTAAAGTCATTGAAAACTGTATCAGTGGGTTTAGAAGGCTTACTCGATTCAGAGTCAAACTTTTTTATCTGCTCGGCAGTAGGGCTAGGGATACCATAATCATCCGTGGTGTCCCAATCCTCATCAGAACCATCTTCCAGAATGGGATAGATGGTGTTCAGGGGTTGGGGCTTAAGAGGAGCTTTTTGTTTCAAATCATCAGTAGGGGGGCTTTAGCAGAACTGGGGCCATCATCAATGGTCATGTCAACGTTTTGGGCTTCTTCGGTTGCTTGTTCCGTGAATGAGGCTGCTTCGCCTTCATTTAGAGAGCCTATGCAGCGATGAATAATTGTAATTAGAATCTTAAAATTGTATGCGTAAAAAATGAAGAGAGAGTAAAAAAAATTACCCATATTGTTTTGATCGTTAGTGGGAGCTGTAGGGTTGGTTGGAGCTGCTGGGATATTCATTGGGGCCACTACGATAAAACCAGTAGTTAGGTATGTTGATTGAAAAAAAAAGGTGAGAGAGCAAGGGAAAAAAGAGGTTATTGTAAATATTAATGTAGAGTTACCATTTACTGGAGGGATGATTGGATTCTGATTTGGTTCCACATTGCGGATACGTCCCCGAAAACCAGCTGGGCGACGTCTAGGTGGAAGGTAGCGGAGCCAATCTCCGTACTGTAGCTTGGTGGGATCGAGAGAAGAACGGATAGGACAGTTTTCTAGGGTGTGGCTGATAATACCACAACCAGGACATAGAATCGGGAGCCTTTCATACTGAAGACGGCACATAATTTTGTTTTCACCAGATCCAATAAACACAAATCGGGTGACAGGTCTTATAATGTTGAGCAGAATTTCAACTCGAAGGAATTCATTCATATTCCCATCGATTTGGCGGGTATCCGTTCGGAGAACTTGACCAACCATTGATCCTAGAGCATGTCCCACCAGATGGGATCGGTCAGCATCAGCAAAAAGTGAGTCGGGGAGGGAGAAAATTCGGATCCAAATTCTCATGGTGTTGAAGTTGTAATCGTTTAAGGATTTGACTGGATCGTATTCGGTGACTGCAAGCCATTCGTCCTTGTATAGCCAAGGTCCACGATTGATGATCTCGTAGCAATTCTTGATTTCCTTGAACTTGATTTTGAGAAAGTTGTCTTGTATCACAGAGATGGATACCACATCATTAGGTTTCCAGATACCTTCGAAGGCGTTGATAACATCATGAATGTCTAGGACCTTGGACGATATAAAACGACCAATTACAATGAGCTTGGGATCTTCCTTGATGAAGTCAAAGTCAGGAGTGTAGAGCAGATTTGATTCTTCATTGGTGAGATTGATCGAGTTGAGTTTGGGGATGGAAGAGGATGAAGCCATAGAGAAAATTAGAGGGTATGAAGAATACGATTGAGATAATAGTTGTAGTGGTTTGATGTAAATATAATGCAAGTATATAAAGAAAACGAAAATAGCTAAGGGGGATGAGATATGGAAAGTGGTACGTAATAGATACAGAGAGATATTTGACAATTGTAAAAGGTAGGAACTGCTAATATCAAAAAATAATTTAATTAAGGTAGTTGCCTTAGTTGAAATAAAAGACCTAAAAAAGGAAGAAAGTCTAGGAATTGTTAAAGGAAAGTATCTTAAATAAAGCTTTAATTGTAAAATTAAAAAGATTTGATTGAAATATTGGATGTAAAGGAGGGTTAAAAAGGGAAAGGACAGAGTGGATTTGGTAATACAAGGGAATCTTTTAATAATCAAGTATTTAATGAGGAGAGTAAATTTTGAAGGCGCAAATAAAGGAAAATAAAGTATATAACTGTTGAAAATTATTTTCTTTATTGATATTAATGTTGCAGAATAAAAGGTATAGATTAAAGAGGAAAAATTTAGTAATAAATTTGGGTTTAATAGATGGATTAAAAACGGAAGGATGACATTATCGTTGACTATATTTAAAGCTTTGCTATAGGGAAATTTATGAGGAATTTGATATGCATTTAAACATAAAGAGGAAAATTTGGATGTAAATTTTGAGAGGAATATATACCGGCGAATTAGGTGGGAGGTAAGAGTGAAATAAGAATTTAGAAAGCTTTTAAAATTGGAATACATTAAGGGATAGCAAATAATTATTGAAAAGGACTGAAGGAATAAATTGTGACTGAATTTTGAATTTGTTTTGGAGAAAGTAGAGCTTAAGATAATTAAAAAAGTTGAAAAATAAGTATAAGGTATAAAAGAAAGACTCCAATTAAATTGGATTTGATCAGGATCCCAGAAGTGGGCTTGTGATAATTCACCTAAAACGGTGTAGTGGGGAGGGATGTCTAGCGAACATGTCAATGAATAACGTACGGTAATAGAAACACATACATCAAGTGATGAATATAGAGCATTCATGGTAGTATAAATATAAGCTATAACGCAGATAAAAGCATGATAATGAAAATAAAAAGAGAGCAGAAAAGAAAAAAAGCAGGAAAAAATAATTACAGACCCAGGGGAATGAAGAAGCGGGGATAAGAAAATAAATACAGGCCAAAAGAGCAAACAAATATAGGGGGAATTCTATGAAAATTAAATAAAGTAAAAGTGAATCTTAACCCGGGAGGAGTATTGAAGTTCCAGAATTCCTTGATCAGCTGCTTAGTGAGTTGTATAGTGACATCCAATGTTGGTACATAATGAGAGGCAACAAGTAAAATGGCAAAAAGAAAACACATGCAGTGAGATAAATGAGAACATATGATAATACGATAAGTATAAAAGAAAAGATAAGGCAAGGAAATAGAGATAAGATACAAAATGAGCAAGTGATAAGCATACCATAACTTGAATGAGTAAATTTCTGAATTTGATGAATGGTTGAGAACAATATTGAGGTAGATGTCAAGAATGCAAGCAACAAAGGCTTTAGTGTGCATAAGGTACAAAAAGAGCAGAGAGAACATGAAAGTGACAATGACATTAGGGATATATGAAGTAGAGGAGAAGGTAAATTTGATGGAAGAACGATATAAAAAGGTTATGCTGATAAGTATAGAGTGTAAATACAGCATATGAATTTGAATCATGAAAGATGAGGCTGATAAAAAGATGAGAGTTTCTTGACTAAACAGAATAGGGAGATAGAGCTTGACCAAAAAGGAAAGGACTGTGTTTAGTAGAGCATTTCTTATATTATTCCGAAAGTTAATTAATATAGGGTTGTCGTTAGAAAAAAGCTTAGAATATGTATGCATAATTGTAAACTGAGAGTTGTTTAAAAACAAAGTGATAAGGTATATAATAATATATTGAAGAGATAATGTAACAATGAACATCATGGAAAGAGGAGAAAACAAGACTTTAGTTAAACCAAATTTGATGGTAATACTACCTTGGCAGCAATATGGAACATATTTGGAATGTAGGAACAAGTACTGAATAGTATGAATACAGTGATTATACCTATTAGATGACCATGTTACAACATTATGAATTGTTAATTTCCCAATCACAGATAGATAAAAATGTAAATGAGGGTACAGGGAAATGAAAGGAAAAAATGTATAAAATAAATGTAGTATATAAGGGAGGATCCCAAAAGTTGGGCTTGAGGTTGATTCCCTAAAAGGGCTTGAAATCGAGCTAAGACAGAGTAAAATTTAAATATAGAGATGTTTAACAGAGTATATGATATAACAACAGATGTGAAGTTGTTTGCATCTATGACAAAAGAAGCACATAAGGTACATAAAATCAATTCATAATTCAGGGACCAACAGATTAATAAAGGAGAATTAACCCCTAGCATATGTAGATGGTAAGATCTTAGAATCATATACAGAAAGAAGAGAAGCATGATTATAACGAACAAAAAGTGGAAGATAAGGTCAAATGTCAAAAAGAAACCATACCGATGATTCTGACTGTTGATAGCAATAATAGCAAGCCTGCTGAAGGGGGTTTTAGTGTTTATCTGAAAAAGAAAAATCAAATGAAAGATTAAAAGAATATCAATCCATAAGATTGGAAAAAAACAAAAAGAAGAAGATAGCCCTAGCCGTCGATGAGGAAAGGTCACCGAAAAGAACCACCACCAGATCTCACAGAGGGGGGTACCTATGGCGTAAGGACGAGAATAGAAATCAGATCTGGTAAACAAAAAGAGTTTGTAAATAGAAGACGATGAGAAAAGGAAAATAAAAAGAAAGAAAAACAAAAATAAAGGAGATGGGTGAAGGGGGAGAATAAACCCTAGACCGCTTCGCGATCTATAGTAACCCTGAAATGGGCGGTGGAAAACGGCCGCCAAACATAGCCATATGGTTCGTAACACCAGTTTCAGGGACGACGAGAGAGAGATATACCCCTCGTTGGAGGAGAATATATACGTAATGATCACCGAACAAGAAGCATGTAGAAGGATGGTTCTGCAAAACAAAAAGAAAAAAAGATTTGTAAAATAAAACATATAAAAAAGATAGATCTATGAGAAAAAAGAGAAGAAACAAAAGGGATTCCATGGCTGCAAAAGAACAGAAGGCCCAGGCTAGAAAAAAGGAGGCGGTAAAGGGATCCGACTGAAAATAAGGTATGAACTTAGAGCGTTCCTTTCCGTCGCCGTGGAAGAGACGGAGATTTGCCATCGAAATCGGTCGTGAAAGGAAGACCAAGAAAAACAGGGAAGAAAGAGTTAGAGAAATGCAGAGACAGTTACAATTTTAACTGAGTAAAAAGTACAGAAATCGAGTTTTTGCAATATAATCGTGTTGAAAAGCTTGTAATCAATTGTATGAACTCCTAAATTTGGATTAAAACTTATTTTGCAATCCTTTCGTGGAGGTTTCGGACGAGCGGGTCTAAATGGGCCGAACAACGGAACCGTTAGAATTTTAACTGAGCAAAAAGTACAGAAATCGAGTTTTTGCAATATAATCGTGTTGAAAAGCTCGCAATCAATTATATGAACTCCTACATTTGGGTTAAAACTTATTTTGCAGCCCTTTTTGTAGAGAATTCGGACGATCGGGTCTAAATAGATCGTACAATGGACCCGTTAGAATTTTAACGAAGTAAAAATTTCAGAAATCGAGTTTTTGCAATATAATCGTGTTGAAAAGCTCGTAATCAATTGTATGAACTCCTAAATTTGGATTAAAACTTGTTTTGCAACCCATTTGTAGAGGTTTCGGACGAGCGGGTCTAAATGGGCCGAACAATGGACCCGTTAGAATTTAAACTGAGTAAAATGCAGAAAAATCGAGTTTTTGCAATATAATTGTGTTGAAAAACTCGTAATGAATTGTATGAACTCCTAAAATTTGATTAAAACTTATTTTGCAACCCTTTTGTAGAGGTTTCGGACGAACGAGTCTAAATGGGACGAACAATGGAGCCGTTAGAATTTTAACTGAGTAAAAAGTACAGTAATCGAGTTTTTGCAATATAATCGTGTCGAAAAGCTCATAATCAATTATACAAACTCCTAAATTTTGATTCTAACTTGTTTTACGGTCTTTTTTGTAGAGGTTTCGGACGAGCGGGTCTAAATGGGCCGAACAGTGGACCCGTTAGAATATTATCTGAGTAAAAAGTATAAAATTCGAGTTTTTGCAATATAATCGTGTTGAAACACTCGTAATCAATTGTATGAACTCCCAAATTTGGATTAAAACTTATTTTGCAACCCTTTTGTAGATGTTTCGAACGAGCGGGTCTAAATGGGCCGAACAATGGACCTGTTCAAATTCTAACTGAGTAAAAACTACAAAAATCGAATTTTTGCAATATAATCGTGTTGAAAAGCTCGTAGTCAATTATATGAACTCCTAAAAGTTGATTCAAACTTATTTTGCGGTCTCTTTTGTAAAGGTTTCGGACGAGCAGGTCTAAATGGGCCGAACAATGGACCCGTTAGAATTTTAACTGAGTAAAAAGTACAGAAATCGAGTTTTTTCAATATAATCGTGTTGAAAAGCTCGTAATCAATTATATGAACTCCTAAATTTGGATTAAAACTTATTTTGTAGCCCTTTTTGCAAAGGTATCGGACGATCTTGTCTAAATGGGCCGAACAATGGACCCGTTAGAAGTTTAACGGAGTAAAAAGTACAGAAATAGAGTTTTTGCAATATAATCGTGTTGAAAAGCTCGTAATCAATTGTATGAACTCCTAAATTTGGATTAAAACTTATTTTGCAACCCTTTTGTAGAGGTTTCGTACGAGCGGGTCTAAATGGGCCGAACAATAGACCCGTTAGAATTTTAACCGAATAAAAAGCACAAAAATCGAGTTTTTCCAATATAATTGTGTTGAAAAGCTCGTAATCAAATGTATGAAATCCTAAATTTGGATTAAAACTTATTTTGCAACCCTTTTGTAGAGGTTTCGGACGAGCGGGTCTAAATGGGCCAACAATGGACCCTTTAGAATTTTAACTGAGTAAAAAGCACAAAAATCGAGTTTTTTTCCATATAATTGTGTTGAAAAGCTCGTAATCATTTGTATGAACTCCTAAATTTTGATTCAAACTTATTTTGCAACCCTTTTGTAGAGGTTTCGGACGAGCGGGTCTAAATGGGCCGAACAATGGACTCGTTAGAATTTTAATTAAGTAAAAAACACAGAAAATGAGTTTTTGCAATATAATCGTGTTTAAAAGCTCGTAATCAATTATATGAACTCCACAAATTTGATTCTAACTTGTCTTGTGGTCTTTTTTGTAGAAGTTTCGGTCGAGTGGGTCTAAATAGGCCGAACAATGGACCCGTTAAAAAATTAACTGAGAAAAAGCACAAAAATCTAGTTTTTGTAAAATAATTGTGTTGAAAAGCTCGTAATCAATTGTATGAACTCCTAAATTTGGATTGAAACTTATTTTGCAACCCTTTTGTAGAGGTTTCGGACGAGCGGGTCTAAATGGGCCGAACAATGGACCCGTTAGAATTTTAACTGAGTAAAAAGCACAAAAATCGAGTTTTTGCAATATAATCGTGTTGAAAAGCTCGTAATCAATTATATGAACTCCTAAAATTTGATTAAAACTTGTTTTGCGGTCTTTTTTGTAGATGTTTCGGACGAGCGGGTCTAAATGGGCCGAACAATGGACCCGTTAGAATTTTAATTGAGTAAAAAGTATAGAAATCGAGTTTTTGCAATATAATCATGTTGAAAAGCTCGTAATCAATTTTATGAACTCCTAAATTTGGATTAATACTTATTTTGCAACCCTTTTGTCGAGGTTTCTGACAAGCGAGTCTAAATGGGCAGAACAATGGACCCGCTAGAAATTTAACTAAGTAAAAAGTACAAAAATCCGTGTTGAAAATCTTGTAAGCAATTATATGAACTCCTAAAATTTGATTCTAACTTGTTTTGCGGTCTTTTTTGTAGGGGTTTCGGACGAGCGGGTCTAAATGAGCCGAACAATGGACACGTTAGAATTTTAACAGAGTAAAAAGTAATGTAATCGAGTTTTTGCAATATAATCGTGTTGAAAAGCTCGTAATCAATTATATGAACTCCTAAAATTTGATTCTAACTTATTTTGCTGTCTTTTTTGTAGAGGTTTCGGTCGAGCGGGTCAAAATGGGCCGAACAATGGACCCGTTCAAATTTTAACTGAGTAAAAAGTACATAAATCGAGTTTTTGCAATATAATCGTGTTGAAAAGCTCGTAATCAATTGTATGAACTCCTAAATTTGGTTTATAACTTATTTTGCAACCCTTTTTGTAGAGGTTTCGGACAAGCGGGTCTAAATGGGCCGAACAATGGGCATGTTAGAATTTTAACTGAGTAAAAAGTACAGAAATCGAGTTTTTGCAATATAATCGTGTTGAAAAGCTCGTAACCAATTTTATGAACTCCTAAATTTGGATTAAAACTTATTTTGCAACCCTTTTGTCGAGGTTTCGGACGAGCGATTCTAAATGGGCCGAAAAATGGACCCGTTAGAATTTTAACTGAGTAAAAAGTACAAAAATGAAGTTTTTGCAATATAATCATGTTGAAAAGCTCGTAAGCAATTATATGAACTACTGAAATTTGATTCTAACTTGTTATGCGGTCTTTTTTGTAGAGGTTTCGGACGAGTGGGTCTAAATGAGCCTAACAACGGACCCGTTAGAATTTTAACTGAGTAAAAAGTAATGTAATCGATTTTTTGCAATATAATCCTGTTGAAAAGCTCGTAATCAATTACATGAACTCCTAAAATTTGATTCTAACTTATTTTGCAGTCTTTTTTGTATAGGTTTTGGACGAGCGGGTCTAAATGGGCCGAACAATGGACCCGTTAGAATTTTAACTGAGTAAAAAGTACATAAATCGATTTTTTGCAATATAATCGTGTTGTAAAGCTCGTAATCAATTATATGAACTCCTAAATTTGGTTTAAAACTTATTTTGCAGCCCTTTTTGAAAAGGTTTCGGACGATCGGGTTGAAATAGGTCGAACAATGGACCCGTTAGAATTTTAACGGAGTAAAAAGTACAGAAATCGAGTTTTTGAAATATAAACGTGTTGAAAAGCTCGTAGTCAATTGTATGAACTCCTAAATTTGGATTAAAACTTATTTTGAAACCCTTTTGAAGAGGTTTCGAACGAGCGGGTCTAAATGGGCCAAACAATGGACCCGTTAGAATTTTAACTGATTAAAAAGCACAAAAATCAAGTTTTTGCAATATTATTGTGTTGAAAAGCTCGTAATCAATTGTATGAAGTCCTAAATTTTGATTTAAACTTATTTTACAACTTCTTTGTAGAGGTTTCGGACGAGCGGGTCTAAATGGGCCGAACAATGGACCCGTTAGAATTTTAACAGAGTAAAAAGTACAGAAATCTAGTTTTTGCAATATAATCATGTTGAAACGCACGTAAACTATTGTATGAACTCCTAAATTTAGATTAAAACTTATTTTCTACCCTTTTGTAGAGGTTTCGGACGAGCGGGTTTAAATGGGCCGAAGAATGGAACCGTTAGAATTTTAACTGAGTAAAAAGCACAAAAATCGAGTTTTTGCAATATAATTGTGTTGAAAAGCTCGTAATCATTTGTATGAAATCCTAAAATTTGATTCTAACTTATTTTGCGGTCCTTTTTGTAAAGGTTTCGGACGAGCGGATCTATATGGGCTGAACAATGGACTCGTTCAAATTTTAACTAAGTAAAAACTAAAGAAATCGAATTTTTGCAAAATAATCGTGTTGAAAAGCTCGTAATCAATTGTATGACTCTTAAATTTGGATTAAAACTTATTTTGCAACCCTTTTGTAGAGGTTTCGGACGAGCGGGTCTAAATGGGCCGAACAGTGGACCCATTAGAATTTTAACTGAGTAAAAAGTACAGAAATCGAGTTTTTGCAATATAATCGTGTTGAAAAGCTCATAATCAATTATATGAACTCCTAAATTTGTATTAAAACTTATTTTGCAGCCCTTTTTGTAGAGGTTTCGGACGATCAGGATAAATGGGCCGAACAATGGACCCGTTAGAATTTTAACGGAGTAAAAAGTGCAGAAATCGAGTTTTTGCAATATAATATTGTTGAAAAGCTCGTAATAAATTGTATGAACTCCTAAATTTGGATTAAAAATAATTTTGAAACCCTTTTGTAGAGGTTTCGGATGAGCGGGTCTAAATGGGCCGAACAATGGACCCGTTAGAATTTTAACAGAGTAAAAAGCACAAAATCGAGTTTTGGCAATATAATTGTGTTGAAAAGCTCGTAATCAATTGTATGAACTCCTAAATTTGGATTTAAACTTATTTTGCAACGTCTTTGTAGAGGTTTCGGACGAGCAGGTCTAAATGGGCCGAACAATGGACCCGTTATAATTTTAACTAAGTAAAAAAGTACAGAAATCTAGTTTTTGCAATATAATCGTGTTGAAACGCACGTAATCTATTGTATGAACTCATAAATTTGGATTAAAACTTATTTTGCTACCCTTTTGTAGATGTTTCGGACGAGCGAGTCTAAATGGGCCGAAAAATGGACATGATAGAATTTTAACTGAGTAAAAAGCACAAAATCGAGTTTTTGCAATATAATTGTCTTGAAAAGCTCGTAATCATTTGTATGAAATCCTAAAATTTGATTCTAACTTATTTTGCAGTCATTTTTGTAAAGGTTTCGGACGAGCGGGTCTAAATGGGCTGAACAATGGACTCGTTCAAATTTTAACTGAGTAAAAACTACAGAAATCGAATTTTTGCAATATAATCCTGTTGAGAAGCTCATAATCAGTTGTATGACTCTTAAATTTGGATTAAAACTTATTTTGCAACCCTTTTGTAGAGGTTTCGGACGAGCGGGTCTAAATGGGCCGAACAGTGGACCCGTTAGAATTTTAACTGAGTAAAAAGTATAGAAATCGAGTTTTTGCAATATAATAGTGTTGAAAAGCTTGTAATCATTTATACGAACTCCTAAATTTGGATTACAACTTATTTTGCAGCCCCTTTTTGTAGAGGTTTCGGACGACCGGGTCTAAATTTGCCGAACAGTGGACATGTTAGAATTTTAACTGAGTAAAAAGTACAAAAATTGAGTTTTTGCAATATAATCGTGTTGAAAAGCTCGTAATTAATTGTATGAACTCCTAAATTTGGATTAAAACTTATTTTGCAACCCTTTTGTAGAGGTTTCGGACAAGCGGGTCTAAATGGGCCGAAAAATGGACATGATAGAATTTTAACTGAGTAAAAAGTACAAAAATCGAGTTTTTGCAATATAAATGTGTGGAAAAGCTCGTAATCAATTTTATGAACTCCTAAAATTTGATTCTAACTTGTTTTGCGGTCTTTTTGTAGAGGGTTCGGACGAGCTGGTCTAAATGGGCCGAACAATGGACCCGTTAGAATTTTAACTGAGTAAAAAGTACAGAAATTGAGTTTTTGCAATATAATCGTGTTGAAAAGCTCGTAATCAATTTTTTGAACTCCTAAATTTGGATTAAAACTTATTTTGCAACCCTTTTGTCGAGGTTTCTGACGAGCGAGTCTAAATAGGCCGAACAATGGACCCGTTAGAATTTTAAATGAGTAAAAAGTACATAAATCGAGTTTTTGCAATATAATCGTGTTGAAAAGCTCGTAAGCAATTATATGAACTCCTAAATTTGGATTAAAACTTATTTTGCAGCCCTTTTTGTAGAGGTTTCGGACGATCAGGTCTAAATGGGCCGAACAATGGACCCGTTAGAATTTTAACGGAGTAAAAAGTACAGAAATCGAGTTTTTGCAATATAATATTTTTGAAAAGCTCGTAATCAATTGTATGAACTCCTAAATTTTTATTAAAACTTATTTTGCAACCCTTTTGTAGAGGTTTCGGACGAGCGGGTCTAAATGGGCCGAACAATGGACCCGTTAGAATTTTAACTGAGTAAAAAGTACATAAATCGAGTTTTTGCAATATAATCGTGTTGAAAAGCTAGTAAGCAATTATATGAACTCCTAAAATTTGATTCTAACTTATTTTGCGGTCTTTTTGTAGAGGTTTGCGACAATCGGGTCTAAATGGACCGAACAATGGACCCGTTAGAATTTTAACTGAGTAAAAAGTACAAAAATCTAATTTTTGCAATATAATCGTGTTGAAACGCCCGTAATCTATTGTATGAACTCCTAAATTTGGATTAAAACTTATTTTGCAACCCTTTTGTATAGGTTTCGGACGAACGGGTCTAAATGGGCCGAACAATGGACCCGTTAGAATTTTAACTGAGTAAAAAGCACAAAAATCGAGTTTTTGCAATATAGTTGTGTTGAAAAGTTCGTAATCATTTGTATGAACTCCTAAAATTTGATTCTAACTTATTTTGCGGTCTTTTTTGTAAAGGTTTCGGACGAGCGGGTCTAAATGGGCCGAAAAATGGACCCGTTCAAATTTTAACTGAGTAAAAACTACAGAAATCGAGTGTTTGCAATATAATCGTGTTGAAAAGCTCGTAATCAATTATATGAACTCCTAAATTTGGATTAAAATTTATTTTGCCGCACTTTTTGTATAGGTTTCGTACGATCGGGTCTAAATAGCCTGAACAATGGACCCGTTAGAATTTTAACGGAGTAAAACGTACAGAAAACGAGTTTTTGCAATATAATCGTGTTGAAAAGCTCGTAATCAATTGTATGAACTCCTAAATTTGGATTAAACCTTATTTTGTAAACCTTTTGTAGAGGTTTTGGACGAGCGGGTCTAAATGGGCCGAACAATGGACCCGTTAGAATTTTAACTGAGTAAAAAGTAATGTAATCGACTTTTTGCAATATAATCTTGTTGAAAAGCTCGTAATCAATTATATGAACTCCTAAAATTTGATTCTAACTTTTTTTGCGGTCTTTTTTGTATAGGTTTCGGATGAGCGGGTCTAAATGGGCCGAAAAATGGACCCGTTAGAATTTTAACTGAGTAAAAAGTACAGAAATCGAGATTTTGCAATATAATCGTGTTGAAAAGCTCGTAATCAATTGTATGAACTCCTAAATTTGGTTTAAAACTTATTTTGCAACCCTTTTGTAGAGGTTTCGGACGAGCGAGTCTAAATGGGCCGAACAATAGACCCGTTAGAATTTTAACTGAGTAAAAAGTACCGAAATCGAGTTTTTGCAATATAATCAAGTTGAAAAGCTCGTAATAAATTATATGAACTCCTAAATTTGGATTAAAACTTATTTTGCAGCCCTTTTTGTAGAGGTTTCGGACGATCGGGTCTAAATAGGTCGAACAATGGACCCGTTAGAATTTTAAGGGAGTAAAAAGTATAGAAATCTAGTTTTTGCAATATAATCATGTTGAATAGATCGTAATCAATTGTTTGAACTCCTAAATTTGGATTAAAACTTATTTTGAAACACTTTTGTAGAGGTTTTGGACGAGCGGGTCTAAATGGGCCGAACAATGGACCCGTTAGAATTTTAAATGAGTAAAAAGTACAAAAATCAAGTTTTTGCAATATAATCATGTTGAAACGCACGTAATCTATTGTGTGAACTCCTAAATTTGGATTAAAACTTATTTTGCTACCCTTTTGTAGAGGTTTCGGACGAGCGGGTCTAAATGGGCCGAACAATGGACCCGTTAGAATTTTAACGGAGTAAAAAGTACAGAAATCAAGTTTTGCAATATAATTGTGTTGAAAAGCTCGTAATCAATTGTATGAACTCCTAAATTTGGATTAAAACTTATTTTGCAACCCTTTTGTAGAGGTTCCGGACGAGCGGGTCTAAATGGGCCGAACAATGGACCCGTTAGAATTTTAACTGAGTAAAAAGTACTGTAATCGAGTTTTTGCAATATAATATGTTGAAAAGCTCGTAATCAATTATATGAACTCCTAAATTTTGACTCTAACTTATTTTGCGGTCTTTTTTTGTAGAGGTTTGCGACGAGCGGGTCTAAATGGGCCGAACAATGGACCCGTTAGAATTTTAACTGAGTAAAAAGTACAGAAATCAAATTTTTGCAATATAATCGTGTTGAAACGCACGTAATCTATTGTATTAACTCCTAAATTTGGATTAAAACTTATTTTGCAACCCTTTTGTATAGGTTTCGGACGAACGGGTCTAAATGGGCCAACAATGGACCCATTAGAATTTTACCTGAGTAAAAAGCAGAAAAATCGTGTTTTTTTCCAAATAATTGTGTTGAAAAGCTCGTAATCATTTGTATGAACTCCTAAATGGGCCGAATAATGGACCCGTTGAAATTTTAACTTAGTAAAAACTACAGAAATCAAGTTTTTGCAATATAATCGTGTTGAAAAGCTCGTAATCAATTGTATGAACTCTTAAATTTGGATTAAAACTTATTTTGCAACCCTTTTGTAGAGGTTTCGGACGAGGGAGTCTAAATGGGCCGAACAATGGACCCATTAGAATTTTAACTAAGTAAAAAGTACAAAAATCGAGTTGAAAAGCTCGTAATCAATTATATGAACTCCTAAATTTAGATTCAAACTTATTTTGCCGCCCTTTTTGTAGAGGTTTCAGACGATCGGGTCTAAATAGGCCGAACAATGGACACGTTAGAATTTTAACGGAGTAAAAAGTACAAAAATCGAGTTTTTACAATATAATCGTGTTGAAAAGCTCGTAATCAATTGTATGAACTCCTAAATTTGGATTAAACCTTATTTTGTAACTCTTTTGTAGTGGTTTTGGACGAGCGGGTCTAAATGGGCCGAACAATGGACCCGTAAAAATTTTAACTAAGTAAAAAGTACATAAATCGAGTTTTTGCAATATAATCGTGTTGAAAAGCTCGTAAGCAATTATATGAACTACTGAAATTTGATTCTAACTTGTTTTGCGGTCTTTTTTGTAGAGGTTTCGGACGAGCGGGTCTAAATGAGCCGAACAATGGACCCGTTCGAATTTTAACTAAGTAAAAAGTAATGTAATCTAGTTTTTGCAATATAATCCTGTTGAAAATCTCTTAATCAATTATATGAACTCCTAAAATTTGATTCTAACTTTTTTGTGGTCTTTTTTGTATAGGTTTCGGATGAGCGGGTCTAAATGGGTCGAACAATGGACCCGTTAGAATTTTAAATGATTAAAAAGTACAGAAATCGAGTTTTTGCAATATAATCGTGTTGAAAAGCTCGTAATTAATTGTATTAACTCCTAAATTTGGATTAAAACTTATTTTGCAACCCTTTTGTCGAGGTTTCGGACGAGCGGGTCTAAATGGGCCGAACAATAGACCCGTTAGAATTTTAACTGAGTAAAAAGTACCGAAATGGAGTTTTTGCAATGTAATCGTGTTGAAAAGCTCGTAATAAATTATATGAACTCCCAAATTTGGATTAAAACTTATTTTGCAGCCCTTTTTGTAAAGGTTTCGGACGATCGGGTCTAAATAGGTCGAACAATGGACCCGTTAGAATTTTAACGGAGTAAAAAGTACAGAAATCGGGTTTTTGCAATATAATCGTGTTGCAAAGCTCGTAATCAATTGTATGAACTCCTAAATTTGGATTAAAACTTATTTTGAAACCCTTTTGTAGAGGTTTCAGACGAGCGGGTCTAAATGGGCCGAACAATGGACCCGTTAGAATTTTAACTGAGTAAAAAGCACAAAAATAGAGTTTTTGCAATATAATTGTGTTCAAAAGCTCGTAATCAATATTATGAACTCCTAAATTTGGATTTAAACTTATTTTGCAACCTCTTTGTAGAGGTTTCGGACGAGCGGGTCTAAATGGGCCGAACAATGGACCCGTTAGAATTTTAACTGAGTAAAAAGTACAGAAATTGAGTTATTGCAATATAATCGTGTTGAAACGCACGTAATCTATTGAATGAACTCCTAAATTTGGATTAAAACTTATTTTGCAACCCTTTTGTAGAGGTTTCGGACGAGCGGGTCTAAATGGGCCGAATAATGGACCCATTAATTGTGTTGAAAAGCTCGTAATCATTTGTATGAAATCCTAAAATTTGATTCTAACTTATTTTGTGGTCTTTTTTGTAAAGGTTTCGGACGAGCGGGTCTAAATGGGCCGAACAATGGACCCGTTCAAATTTTAACTGAGTAAAAACTACAGAAATCGCGTTTTTGCAATATAATTGTATTGAATAGCTCGTAATCAATTGTATGACTCTTAAATTTGAATTAAAACTTATTTTGCAACCCTTTTGTAAAATTTTCGGACGAGCGGGTCTAAATGGGCCGAACAATGGACTCGTTAGAATTTTAACTGACTAAAAAGTACAGAAATCGAGTTTTTGCAATATAATCGTGTTGAAACGCACGTAATCTATTGTATGAACTCCTAAATTTGGATTAAAACTTATTTTCCTCCCCTTTTGTAGAGGTTTCGAACGAGCGGGTCTAAATAGGCCGAACAATGGAGCCGTTAGAATTTTAACTGAGTAAAAAGCACAAAAATCGAGTTTTTGCAATATAATTGTGTTGAAAAGCTCGTAATCATTTGTATGAAATCCTAAAATTTGATTCTAACTTATTTTGCGGTCTTTTTTGTAAAGGTTTCGGACGAGCGGGTCTAAATGGGCTGGATAATGGACCCGTTCAAATTTTAACTAAGTAAAAACTACAGAAATCGAATTTTTGCAATATAATCCTGTTGAGAAGCTCATAATCAGTTGTATGACTCTTAAATTTGGATTAAAACTTATTTTGCAACCCTTTTGTAGAGGTTTCGGACGAGCGGGTCTAAATGGGCCGAACAGTGGACCCGTTAGAATTTTAACTGAGTAAAAAGTATAGAAATCGAGTTTTTGCAATATAATAGTGTTGAAAAGCTTGTAATCATTTATACGAACTCCTAAATTTGGATTACAACTTATTTTGCAGCCCCTTTTTGTAGAGGTTTCGGACGACCGGGTCTAAATTTGCCGAACAGTGGACATGTTAGAATTTTAACTGAGTAAAAAGTACAAAAATTGAGTTTTTGCAATATAATCGTGTTGAAAAGCTCGTAATTAATTGTATGAACTCCTAAATTTGGATTAAAACTTATTTTGCAACCCTTTTGTATAGGTTTCGGACGAACGGGTCTAAATGGGCCGAACAATGGACCCGTTAGAATTTTAACTGAGTAAAAAGCACAAAAATCGAGTTTTTGCAATATAGTTGTGTTGAAAAGTTCGTAATCATTTGTATGAACTCCTAAAATTTGATTCTAACTTATTTTGCGGTCTTTTTTGTAAAGGTTTCGGACGAGCGGGTCTAAATGGGCCGAAAAATGGACCCGTTCAAATTTTAACTGAGTAAAAACTACAGAAATCGAGTGTTTGCAATATAATCGTGTTGAAAAGCTCGTAATCAATTATATGAACTCCTAAATTTGGATTAAAATTTATTTTGCCGCACTTTTTGTATAGGTTTCGTACGATCGGGTCTAAATAGCCTGAACAATGGACCCGTTAGAATTTTAACGGAGTAAAACGTACAGAAAACGAGTTTTTGCAATATAATCGTGTTGAAAAGCTCGTAATCAATTGTATGAACTCCTAAATTTGGATTAAACCTTATTTTGTAAACCTTTTGTAGAGGTTTTGGACGAGCGGGTCTAAATGGGCCGAACAATGGACCCGTTAGAATTTTAACTGAGTAAAAAGTAATGTAATCGACTTTTTGCAATATAATCTTGTTGAAAAGCTCGTAATCAATTATATGAACTCCTAAAATTTGATTCTAACTTTTTTTGCGGTCTTTTTTGTATAGGTTTCGGATGAGCGGGTCTAAATGGGCCGAAAAATGGACCCGTTAGAATTTTAACTGAGTAAAAAGTACAGAAATCGAGATTTTGCAATATAATCGTGTTGAAAAGCTCGTAATCAATTGTATGAACTCCTAAATTTGGTTTAAAACTTATTTTGCAACCCTTTTGTAGAGGTTTCGGACGAGCGAGTCTAAATGGGCCGAACAATAGACCCGTTAGAATTTTAACTGAGTAAAAAGTACCGAAATCGAGTTTTTGCAATATAATCAAGTTGAAAAGCTCGTAATAAATTATATGAACTCCTAAATTTGGATTAAAACTTATTTTGCAGCCCTTTTTGTAGAGGTTTCGGACGATCGGGTCTAAATAGGTCGAACAATGGACCCGTTAGAATTTTAAGGGAGTAAAAAGTATAGAAATCTAGTTTTTGCAATATAATCATGTTGAATAGATCGTAATCAATTGTTTGAACTCCTAAATTTGGATTAAAACTTATTTTGAAACACTTTTGTAGAGGTTTTGGACGAGCGGGTCTAAATGGGCCGAACAATGGACCCGTTAGAATTTTAAATGAGTAAAAAGTACAAAAATCAAGTTTTTGCAATATAATCATGTTGAAACGCACGTAATCTATTGTGTGAACTCCTAAATTTGGATTAAAACTTATTTTGCTACCCTTTTGTAGAGGTTTCGGACGAGCGGGTCTAAATGGGCCGAACAATGGACCCGTTAGAATTTTAACGGAGTAAAAAGTACAGAAATCAAGTTTTGCAATATAATTGTGTTGAAAAGCTCGTAATCAATTGTATGAACTTCTAAATTTGGATTAAAACTTATTTTGCAACCCTTTTGTAGAGGTTCCGGACGAGCGGGTCTAAATGGGCCGAACAATGGACCCGTTAGAATTTTAACTGAGTAAAAAGTACTGTAATCGAGTTTTTGCAATATAATATGTTGAAAAGCTCGTAATCAATTATATGAACTCCTAAATTTTGACTCTAACTTATTTTGCGGTCTTTTTTTGTAGAGGTTTGCGACGAGCGGGTCTAAATGGGCCGAACAATGGACCCGTTAGAATTTTAACTGAGTAAAAAGTACAGAAATCAAATTTTTGCAATATAATCGTGTTGAAACGCACGTAATCTATTGTATTAACTCCTAAATTTGGATTAAAACTTATTTTGCAACCCTTTTGTATAGGTTTCGGACGAACGGGTCTAAATGGGCCAACAATGGACCCATTAGAATTTTACCTGAGTAAAAAGCAGAAAAATCGTGTTTTTTTCCAAATAATTGTGTTGAAAAGCTCGTAATCATTTGTATGAACTCCTAAATGGGCCGAATAATGGACCCGTTGAAATTTTAACTTAGTAAAAACTACAGAAATCAAGTTTTTGCAATATAATCGTGTTGAAAAGCTCGTAATCAATTGTATGAACTCTTAAATTTGGATTAAAACTTATTTTGCAACCCTTTTGTAGAGGTTTCGGACGAGGGAGTCTAAATGGGCCGAACAATGGACCCATTAGAATTTTAACTAAGTAAAAAGTACAAAAATCGAGTTGAAAAGCTCGTAATCAATTATATGAACTCCTAAATTTAGATTCAAACTTATTTTGCCGCCCTTTTTGTAGAGGTTTCAGACGATCGGGTCTAAATAGGCCGAACAATGGACACGTTAGAATTTTAACGGAGTAAAAAGTACAAAAATCGAGTTTTTACAATATAATCGTGTTGAAAAGCTCGTAATCAATTGTATGAACTCCTAAATTTGGATTAAACCTTATTTTGTAACTCTTTTGTAGTGGTTTTGGACGAGCGGGTCTAAATGGGCCGAACAATGGACCCGTAAAAATTTTAACTAAGTAAAAAGTACATAAATCGAGTTTTTGCAATATAATCGTGTTGAAAAGCTCGTAAGCAATTATATGAACTACTGAAATTTGATTCTAACTTGTTTTGCGGTCTTTTTTGTAGAGGTTTCGGACGAGCGGGTCTAAATGAGCCGAACAATGGACCCGTTCGAATTTTAACTAAGTAAAAAGTAATGTAATCTAGTTTTTGCAATATAATCCTGTTGAAAATCTCTTAATCAATTATATGAACTCCTAAAATTTGATTCTAACTTTTTTGTGGTCTTTTTTGTATAGGTTTCGGATGAGCGGGTCTAAATGGGTCGAACAATGGACCCGTTAGAATTTTAAATGATTAAAAAGTACAGAAATCGAGTTTTTGCAATATAATCGTGTTGAAAAGCTCGTAATTAATTGTATTAACTCCTAAATTTGGATTAAAACTTATTTTGCAACCCTTTTGTCGAGGTTTCGGACGAGCGGGTCTAAATGGGCCGAACAATAGACCCGTTAGAATTTTAACTGAGTAAAAAGTACCGAAATGGAGTTTTTGCAATGTAATCGTGTTGAAAAGCTCGTAATAAATTATATGAACTCCCAAATTTGGATTAAAACTTATTTTGCAGCCCTTTTTGTAAAGGTTTCGGACGATCGGGTCTAAATAGGTCGAACAATGGACCCGTTAGAATTTTAACGGAGTAAAAAGTACAGAAATCGGGTTTTTGCAATATAATCGTGTTGCAAAGCTCGTAATCAATTGTATGAACTCCTAAATTTGGATTAAAACTTATTTTGAAACCCTTTTGTAGAGGTTTCAGACGAGCGGGTCTAAATGGGCCGAACAATGGACCCGTTAGAATTTTAACTGAGTAAAAAGCACAAAAATAGAGTTTTTGCAATATAATTGTGTTCAAAAGCTCGTAATCAATATTATGAACTCCTAAATTTGGATTTAAACTTATTTTGCAACCTCTTTGTAGAGGTTTCGGACGAGCGGGTCTAAATGGGCCGAACAATGGACCCGTTAGAATTTTAACTGAGTAAAAAGTACAGAAATTGAGTTATTGCAATATAATCGTGTTGAAACGCACGTAATCTATTGAATGAACTCCTAAATTTGGATTAAAACTTATTTTGCAACCCTTTTGTAGAGGTTTCGGACGAGCGGGTCTAAATGGGCCGAATAATGGACCCATTAATTGTGTTGAAAAGCTCGTAATCATTTGTATGAAATCCTAAAATTTGATTCTAACTTATTTTGTGGTCTTTTTTGTAAAGGTTTCGGACGAGCGGGTCTAAATGGGCCGAACAATGGACCCGTTCAAATTTTAACTGAGTAAAAACTACAGAAATCGCGTTTTTGCAATATAATTGTATTGAATAGCTCGTAATCAATTGTATGACTCTTAAATTTGAATTAAAACTTATTTTGCAACCCTTTTGTAAAATTTTCGGACGAGCGGGTCTAAATGGGCCGAACAATGGACTCGTTAGAATTTTAACTGACTAAAAAGTACAGAAATCGAGTTTTTGCAATATAATCGTGTTGAAACGCACGTAATCTATTGTATGAACTCCTAAATTTGGATTAAAACTTATTTTCCTCCCCTTTTGTAGAGGTTTCGAACGAGCGGGTCTAAATAGGCCGAACAATGGAGCCGTTAGAATTTTAACTGAGTAAAAAGCACAAAAATCGAGTTTTTGCAATATAATTGTGTTGAAAAGCTCGTAATCATTTGTATGAAATCCTAAAATTTGATTCTAACTTATTTTGCGGTCTTTTTTGTAAAGGTTTCGGACGAGCGGGTCTAAATGGGCTGGATAATGGACCCGTTCAAATTTTAACTAAGTAAAAACTACAGAAATCGAATTTTTGCAATATAATCCTGTTGAGAAGCTCATAATCAGTTGTATGACTCTTAAATTTGGATTAAAACTTATTTTGCAACCCTTTTGTAGAGGTTTCGGACGAGCGGGTCTAAATGGGCCGAACAGTGGACCCGTTAGAATTTTAACTGAGTAAAAAGTATAGAAATCGAGTTTTTGCAATATAATAGTGTTGAAAAGCTTGTAATCATTTATACGAACTCCTAAATTTGGATTACAACTTATTTTGCAGCCCCTTTTTGTAGAGGTTTCGGACGACCGGGTCTAAATTTGCCGAACAGTGGACATGTTAGAATTTTAACTGAGTAAAAAGTACAAAAATTGAGTTTTTGCAATATAATCGTGTTGAAAAGCTCGTAATTAATTGTATGAACTCCTAAATTTGGATTAAAACTTATTTTGCAACCCTTTTGTAGAGGTTTCGGACAAGCGGGTCTAAATGGGCCGAAAAATGGACATGATAGAATTTTAACTGAGTAAAAAGTACAAAAATCGAGTTTTTGCAATATAAATGTGTGGAAAAGCTCGTAATCAATTTTATGAACTCCTAAAATTTGATTCTAACTTGTTTTGCGGTCTTTTTGTAGAGGGTTCGGACGAGCTGGTCTAAATGGGCCGAACAATGGACCCGTTAGAATTTTAACTGAGTAAAAAGTACAGAAATTGAGTTTTTGCAATATAATCGTGTTGAAAAGCTCGTAATCAATTTTTTGAACTCCTAAATTTGGATTAAAACTTATTTTGCAACCCTTTTGTCGAGGTTTCTGACGAGCGAGTCTAAATAGGCCGAACAATGGACCCGTTAGAATTTTAAATGAGTAAAAAGTACATAAATCGAGTTTTTGCAATATAATCGTGTTGAAAAGCTCGTAAGCAATTATATGAACTCCTAAATTTGGATTAAAACTTATTTTGCAGCCCTTTTTGTAGAGGTTTCGGACGATCAGGTCTAAATGGGCCGAACAATGGACCCGTTAGAATTTTAACGGAGTAAAAAGTACAGAAATCGAGTTTTTGCAATATAATATTTTTGAAAAGCTCGTAATCAATTGTATGAACTCCTAAATTTTGATTAAAACTTATTTTGCAACCCTTTTGTAGAGGTTTCGGACGAGCGGGTCTAAATGGGTCGAACAGTGGACCCGTTAGAATTTTAACTGAGTAAAAAGTACAAAAATCGTGTTTTTGCATTATAATCGTGTTGAAAAGCTCGTAATCAATTATATGAACTCCTAAATTTGGATTAAAACTTATTTTGCAGCCCTTTTTCTTGAGGTTTCGGACGATCAGGTCTAAATGGGCCGAACAATGGACTAATTAGAATTTTAACGGAGTAAAAAGTAAAGAAATCGAGTTTTTGCAATATAATCGTGTTGAAAAGCTCGTAATCAATTGTATGAACTCCTAAATTTGGATTAAAACTTATTTTCCTACCCTTTTGTAGAGGTTTCGAACGAGCGGGTCTAAATAGGCCGAACAATGGACCCGTTAGAATTTTAACTAAGTAAAAAGCACAAAAATCGAGTTTTTGCAATATAATTGTGTTGAAAAGCTCGTAATCAATTGTATGAACTCCTAAATTTGGATTAAAACTTATTTTGCAACCCTTTTGTATAGGTTTCAGACGAACGGGTCTAAATGGGCCGAACAATGGACCCGTTAGAATTTTAACTGAGTAAAAAGCACAAAAATCGAGTTTTTGCAATATAGTTGTGTTGAAAAGCTCGTAATCATTTGTATGAACTCCTAAAATTTGATTCTAACTTATTTTGCGGTCTTTTTTGTAAAGGTTTCGGACGAGCGGGTCTAAATGGGCCGAACAATGGACCCGTTCATATTTTAACTGAGTAAAAACTACAAAAATCGAGTTTTTGCAATATAATCGTGTTGAAAAGCTCGTAATCAATTGTATGAACTCTTAAATTTGGATTAAAACTTATTTTGCAACCCTTTTGTAGAGGTTTCGGACGAGGGGGTCTAAACGGGCCGAACAATGAACCCGTTAGAATATTAACTGAATAAAAAGTACAAAAAATCGAGTTTTTGCAATATAATCGTGTTGAAAAGCTCGTAATCAATTGTATGAACTCCTAAATTTGGATTAAAACTTATTTTGCCGCCCATTTTGTTGAGGTTTCGGACGAGCGGGTCTAAACGGGCCGAACAATGGACCCGTTAGAATTTTAACGGAGTAAAAAGTACAAAAATCGAGTTTTGCAATATAATCGTGTTGAAAAGCTCGTAAGCAATTGTATGAACTCCTAAATTTGGATTAAAACTTATTTTGCAACCCTTTTGTAGAGGTTTCGGACGAGCGGGTCTAAATGGGCCGAACAATGGACCCGTTAGAATTTTAACTGAGTAAAAAGCACTAAAATCGAGTTTTTGCAATATAATTGTGTTGAAAAGCTCGTCATCATTTGTATGAAATCCTAAAATTTTATTCTAACTTATTTTGCGGTCTTTTTTGTAAAGGTTTCGGACGAGCGGGTCTAAATGGGCTGAACAATGAACCCGTTCAAATTTTAACTAAGTAAAAACTACAGAAATCGAATTTTTGCAATATAATCGTGTTGAGAAGTTCGTAATCAATTGTATGACTCTTAAATTTAGATTAAAACTTATTTTGCAACCCTTTGTAGAGGTTTCAGACAAGCGGGTATAAATGGGCCGAACAGTGGACCCGTTAGAATTTTAACTGAGTAAAAAGTACATAAATCGAGTTTTGGCAATATAATCGTGTTGAAAAGCTCGTAATCAATTATATGAACTCCTAAATTTAGATTAAAACTTATTTTGCAGCCATTTTTGTAGAGGTTTCGGATGATCAGGTCTAAATGGGCCGAACAATGGACTCGTTAGAATTTTAACAGAGTAAAAAGTACAGAAATCGAGTTTTTGCAATAGAATCGTATTGAAAAGCTCGTAATCAATTGTATGAACTCCTAAATTTGGATTAAAACTTATTTTGCAACCCTTTTGTAGAGGTTTCGGACGAGCGGGTCTAAATGGGCCGAACAATGGACCCGTTAGAATTTTAACCGAGTAAAAAGTATTGTAATCGAGTTTTTGCAATATAATCGTGTTGAAAAGCTCGTAATCAATTATATGAACTCCTAAAATTTGATTCTAACTTATTTTGCGGTCTTTTTTGCAGAGGTTTGCGACGAGCGGGTTTAAATGGGGCGAACAATGGACCCGTTAGAATTTTAACTGAGTATAAAGTACAGAAATCAAAATTTTGCAATATAATCGTGTTGAAACGCACGTAATATATTGTATGAACTCCTAAATTTGGATTAAAACTTATTTTGCAACCCTTTTGTATAGGTTTCGGACGAACGGGTCTAAATGGGCCGAACAAAGGACCCCTTAGAATTTTAACTGAGTAAAAAGCACAAAAATCTAGTTTTTGCAATATAGTTGTGTTGAAAAGCTCGTAATCATTTGTATGAACTCCTAAAATTTGATTCTAACTTATTTTGTAGTCTTTTTTGTAAAGGTTTCGGACGAGCGGGTCTAAATGGGCCGAATAATGGACCCGTTGAAATTTTAACTTAGTAAAAACTACAGAAATCGAGTTTTTGCAATATAATCGTGTTGAAAAGCTCGTAATCAATTGTATGAACTCTTAAATTTTGATTAAAACTTATTTTGCAACCTTTTTGTAGAGGTTTCGGACGAGGGAGTCTAAATGGGCCGAACAATGGACCCATTAGAATTTTAACTAAGTAAAAAGTACAAAAATCGAGTTTTTGCAATATAATCGTGTTGAAAAGCTCGTAATCAATTATATGAACTCCTAAATTTAGATTCAAACTTATTTTGCCGCCCTTTTTGTTGAGGTTTCAGACGATCGGGTCTAAATAGGCCGAACAATGGACACGTTAGAATTTTAACGGAGTAAAAAGTACAAAAATCGAGTTTTTGCAATATAATCGTGTTGAAAAGCTCGTAATCAATTGTATGAACTCCTAAATTTGGATTAAACCTTATTTTGTAACCCTTTTGTAGTGGTTTTGGACAAGCGGGTCTAAATGGGCCGAACAATGGACCCGTAAAAATTTTAACTAAGTAAAAAGTACATAAATCGAGTTTTTGCAATATAATCGTGTTGAAAAGCTCGTAAGCAATTATATGAACTACTGAAATTTGATTCTAACTTGTTTTGCGGTCTTTTTTGTAGAGGTTTCGGACGAGCGGGTCTAAATGAGCCGAACAATGGACCCGTTCGAATTTTAACTAAGTAAAAAGTAATGTAATCTAGTTTTTGCAATATAATCCTGTTGAAAATCTCTTAATCAATTATATGAACTCCTAAAATTTGATTCTAACTTTTTTGTGGTCTTTTTTGTATAGGTTTCGGATGAGCGGGTCTAAATGGGTCGAACAATGGACCCGTTAGAATTTTAAATGATTAAAAAGTACAAAAATCGAGTTTTTGCAATATAATCGTGTTGAAAAGCTCGTAATTAATTGTATTAACTCCTAAATTTGGATTAAAACTTATTTTGCAACCCTTTTGTCGAGGTTTCGGACGAGCTGGTCTAAATGGGCCGAACAATAGACCCGTTAGAATTTTAACTGAGTAAAAAGTACCGAAATGGAGTTTTTGCAATGTAATCGTGTTGAAAAGCTCGTAATAAATTATATGAACTCCTAAATTTGGATTAAAACTTATTTTGCAGCCCTTTTTGTAGAGGTTTCGGACGATCGGGTCTAAATAGGTCGAACAATGGACCCGTTAGAATTTTAATGGAGTAAAAAGTACAGAAATCGGGTTTTTGCAATATAATCGTGTTGCAAAGCTCGTAATCAATTGTATGAACTCCTAAATTTGGATTAAAACTTATTTTGAAACCCTTTTGTAGAGGTTTCAGACGAGCGGGTCTAAATGGGCCGAACAATGGACCCGTTAGAGTTTTAACTGAGTAAAAAGCACAAAAATCGAGTTTTTGCAATATAATTGTGTTCAAAAGCTCGTAATCAATATTATGAACTCCTAAATTTGGATTTAAACTTATTTTGCAACCTCTTTGTAGAGGTTTCGGACGAGCGGGTCTAAATGGGCCGAACAATGGACCCGTTAGAATTTTAACTGAGTAAAAAGTACAGAAATCGAGTTATTGCAATATAATCGTGTTGAAACGCACGTAATCTATTGAATGAACTCCTAAATTTGGATTAAAACTTATTTTGCAACCCTTTTGTAGAGGTTTCGGACGAGCGGGTCTAAATGGGCCGAATAATGGACCCATTAATTGTGTTGAAAAGCTCGTAATCATTTGTATGAAATCCTAAAATTTGATTCTAACTTATTTTGTGGTCTTTTTTGTAAAGGTTTCGGACGAGCGGGTCTAAATGGGCCGAACAATGGACCCGTTCAAATTTTAACTGAGTAAAAACTACAGAAATCGCGTTTTTGCAATATAATTGTATTGAATAGCTCGTAATCAATTGTATGACTCTTAAATTTGGATTAAAACTTATTTTGCAACCCTTTTGTAAAATTTTCGGACGAGCGGGTCTAAATGGGCCGAACAATGGACCCGTTAGAATTTTAACTGAGTAAAAAGTACAGAAATCGAGTTTTTGCAATATAATCGTGTTGAAACGCACGTAATCTATTGTATGAACTCCTAAATTTGGATTAAAACTTATTTTCCTACCCTTTTGTAGAGGTTTCGAACGAGCGGGTCTAAATAGGCCGAACAATGGACCCGTTAGAATTTTAACTGAGTAAAAAGCACAAAAATCGAGTTTTTGCAATATAATTGTGTTGAAAAGCTCGTAATCATTTGTATGAAATCCTAAAATTTGATTCTAACTTATTTTGCGGTCTTTTTTGTAAAGGTTTCGGACGAGCGGGTCTAAATGGGCTGGATAATGGACCCGTTCAAATTTTAACTAAGTAAAAACTACATAAATCGAATTTTTGCAATATAATCGTGTTGAGAAGCTCGTAATCAATTGTATGAATCTTAAATTTTGATTAAAACTTATTTTGCAACCCTTTTGTAGAGGTTTCGGACGAGCGGGTCTAAATGGGTCGAACAGTGGACCCGTTAGAATTTTAACTGAGTAAAAAGTACAAAAATCGTGTTTTTGCATTATAATCATGTTGAAAAGCTCGTAATCAATTATATGAACTCCTAAATTTTGATTAAAACTTATTTTGCAGCCCTTTTTCTCGAGGTTTCGGACGATCAGGTCTAAATGGGCCGAACAATGGACTAGTTAGAATTTTAACGGAGTAAAAAGTAAAGAAATCGAGTTTTTGCAATATAATCGTGTTGAAAAGCTCGTAATCAATTGTATGAACTCCTAAATTTGGATTAAAACTTATTTTCCTACCCTTTTGTAGAGGCTTCGAACGAGCGGGTCTAAATAGGCCGAACAATGGACCCGTTAGAATTTTAACTAAGTAAAAAGCACAAAAATCGAGTTTTTGCAATATAATTGTGTTGAAAAGCTCGTAATCAATTGTATGAACTCCTAAATTTGGATTAAAACTTATTTTGCAACCCTTTTGTATAGGTTTCGGACGAACGGGTCTAAATGGGCCGAACAATGGACCCGTTAGATTTTTAACTGAGTAAAAAGCACAAAAATCGAGTTTTGCAATATAGTTGTGTTGAAAAGCTCGTAATCATTTGTATGAACTCCTAAAATTTGATTCTAACTTATTTTGCGGTCTTTTTTGTAAAGGTTTCGAACGAGCGGGTCTAAATGGGTCGAACAATGGACCCGTTAGAATTTTAACGGAGTAAAAAGTACAGAAATCGAGTTTTTGCAATATAATCGTGTTGAAAAGCTCGTAATCAATTGTATGAACTCCTAAATTTGGATTAAAACTTATTTTGCAACCCTTTTGTAGAGGTTTCGGATGAGCGGGTCTAAATGGGCCGAACAATAGATTCGTTCGAATTTTAACTGAGTAAAAAGCACAAAAATCGAGTTTTTGCAATATACTTGTGTTGAAAAGCTCGTAATCAATTGTATGAACTCCTAAATTTGGAGTAAAAAGTACAGAAATCGAGTTTTTGCAATATAATCGTGTTGAAAAGCTCGTAATCATTTATATGAACTCCTAAATTTGGATTAAAACTTATTTTGCAGCCCTTTTTGTAGAGGTTTCTGACGATCAGGTCTAAATGGGCCAAACAATGGAACCGTTAGAATTTTAACTGAGTAAAAAGTACTGTAATCGAGTTTTTGCAATATAATCGTGTTGAAACGCATGTAATCTATTGAATGAACTCCTAAATTTGGATTAAAACTTATTTTGCAACCCTTTTGTAGAGGTTTCGGACGAGCGGGTCTAAATGGGCCGAACAATGGACCCGTTAGAATTTTAACTGAGTAAAAAGTACAGTAATCGGGTTTTTGAAATATAATCGTGTTGAAAAGCTCTTAATCAATTTTATGAACTCCTAAAATTTGATTCTAACTTATTTTGCAATCTTTTTTGTAAAGGTTTCGGACGAGCGGATATAAATGGGCCGAACAATGGACCCGTTAGAATTTTAAATGAGTAAAAAGTACAGAAATCAAGTTTTTGCAATATAATCGTGTTGAAAAGCTCGTAATCAATTGTATGAACTCTTAAATTTGGATTAAAACTTATTTTGCAACCGTTTTGTAGAGGTTTCGGACTAGCGGGTCTGAATGGGCCGAACAATGGACCCGTTAGAATTTTAACTGAGTAAAAAGTACAGAAATCGAGTTTTTGCAATATAATCGTGTTGAAAAGCTCGTAATCAATTATATGAACTCCTAAAATTTGATTCTAACTTATTTTGCAACCTTTTTGTAGAGGTTTCGGACGAGTGGGTCTAAATGGGCCGAACAATGGACCCGTTAGAATTTTAACTGAGTAAAAAGTATAGAAATCGGGTTTTTGCAATATAATCATGTTGAAAAGCTCATAATCAATTGTATGAACTCCTAAATTTGGATTAAAACTTATTTTGAAACCCTTTTGTAGAGGTTTCGAACGAGCGGGTCTAAATGGGCCGAACAATGGACCCGTTAGAATTTTAACTGAGTAAAAAGCACAAAAATCGAGTTTTTGCAATATAATTGTGTTGAAAAGCTCGTAATCAATGTTATGAACTCCTAAATTTGGATTTAAACTTATTTTGCAACCTCTTTGTAGAGGTTTCGGACGAGCGTGTCTAAATGGGCCGAACAATGGACCCGTTAGAATTTTAACTGAGTAAAAAGTACATAAATCAAGTTATTGCAATATAATCGTGTTGAAACGCACGTTATCTATTGAATGAACTCCTAAATTTGGATTAAAACTTATTTTGCAACCCTTTTGTAGAGGTTTCGGACGAGCGGGTCTAAATGGGCCGAACAATGAACCCATTAGAATTTTAACTGAGTAAAATGCACAAAAATCGAGTTTTGCAATATAATAGTGTTGAAAAGCTCGTAATCATTTGTATGAAATCTTAAAATTTGATTCTAACTTATTTTGCGGTCTTTTTTGTAAAGGTTTCGGACGAGCGGGTCTAAATGAGCCGAACAATGGACCCGTTCAAATTTTAACTGAGTAAAAACTACAGAAATCGAGTTTTTGCAATATAATCGTATTGAATAGCTCGTAACCAATTGTATGACTCTTAAATTTTGATTAAAACTTATTTTGCAACCCTTTTGTAGAGGTTTCGGACCAGTGGGTCTAAATGGGCCGAACATTGGACCCGTTAGAATTTTAACTGAGTAAAAAGCACAAAAATTGAGTTTTTGCAATATAACTGTGTTGAAAAGCTCGTAATCAATTGTATGAACTCCTAAATTTGGATTTAAACTTATTTTGCAACCTCTTTGTAGTGGTTTCGGACGAGCGGGTCTAAATGGGCCGAACAATGTACCCTTTAGAATTTTAACTGAGTAAAAAGTTCAGAAATCAAATTTTTGCAATATAATCGTGTTGAAACACACATAATCTATTGTATGAACTCCTAAATTTGGATTAAAACTTATTTTGCAACCCTTTTGTATAGGTTTCGGACGAACGGGTCTAAATGGGCTGAACAATGGACCCGTTAGAATTTTAACTGAGTAAAAAGCACAAAAATCGAGTTTTTGCAATATAGTTGTGTTGAAAAGCTCGTAATCATTTGTATGAACTCCTAAAATTTGATTCTAACTTATTTTACGGTCTTTTTTGTAAGGGTTTCGGATGAGCGGGTTTAAATGGGCCGAACAATGGACCTGTTCAAATTTTAACTTAGTTAAAACTACGGAAATCGAGTTTTTGCAATATAATCGTGTTGACAAGCTCGTAATCAATTGTATGAACTCTTAAATTTGGATTAAAACTTATTTTGCAACCCTTTTGTAGAGGTTTCGAACGAGGGGGTCCAAATGGGCCGAACAATGTACCCGTTAGAATTTTAACTGTGTAAAAAGTACAAAAATCGAGTTTTTGCAATATAATCGTGTTGAAAAGCTCGTAATCAATTATATGAACTCCTAAATTTAGATTAAAACTTATTTTGCCGCCCTTTTTGTAGAGGTTTCGGACGATCGGGTCTAAATAGGCCGAACAATGGACCCGTTAGAATTTTAACGGAGTAAAAAGTAAAGAAATCGAGTTTTTGCAATATAATCTTGTTGAAAAGCTCGTAATCAATTGTATGAACTCCTAAATTTGGATTAAACTTTATTTTGTAACCCTTTTGTAGAGGTTTTGGACGAGCGGGTCTAAATGGGCCGAACAATGGATCCGTTAGAATTTTAACTAAGTAAAAAGTACATAAATCGAATTTTTGCAATATAATCGTGTTGAAAAGCTCGTAAGCAATTATATGAACTACTGAAATTTGATTCTAACTTGTTTTGCGGTCTTTTTTGTAGAGGTTTCGGACGAGCGGGTCTAAATGAGTCGAACAATGGACCCGTTAGAATTTTAACTGAGTAAAAAGTAATGTAATCGGGTTTTTGCAATATAATCGTGTTGAAAAGCTCGTAATCAATTATATGAACTCATAAAATTTGATTCTAACTTATTTTGCGGTCTTTTTTGTAGAGGTTTGCGACGAGCGAGTCTAAATGGGTCGAACAATGGACCCGTTAGAATTTTAACTGAGTAAAAAGTACAGAAATCAAATTTTTGCAATATAATCGTGTTGAAACGCACGTAATCTATTGTATGAACTCCTAAATTTGGATTAAAATTATTTTTCAACCCTTTTATATAGGTTTCGGACGAACGGGTCTGAATGGGCCGAACAATGGACCCGTTAGAATTTTAACTGAGTAAAAAGCATAAAAATCGAGTTTTTGCAATATAGTTGTGTTGAAAAGCTCGTAATCATTTGCATGAACTCCTAAAATTTGATTCTAACTTTTTTTTGCGGTCTTTTTTGTATAGGTTTCGGATGAGCGGGTCTAAATGAGCCGAACAATGGACCCTTTAGAATTTTAACTGAGTAAAAAGTACAGAAATCGAGTTTTTGCAATATAATCGTGTTGAAAAGCTCGTAATCAATTGTATTAACTCCTAAATTTGGATTAAAACTTATTTTGCAACCCTTTTGTAGAGGTTTCGGACGAGCGGGTCTAAATGGGCCAAACAATAGACCCGTTAGAATTTTAACTGAGTAAAAAGTACCGAAATAGAGTTTTTGCAATATAATCGTGTTGAAAAGCTCGTAATAAATTATATGAACTCCTAAATTTGGATTAAAACTTATTTTGCAGCCCTTTTTGTAGACGTTTCGGACGATCGGGTCTAAATAGGTCGAACAATGGACCCGTTAGAATTTTAACGGAGTAAAAAGTACAGAAATCGAGTTTTTGCAATATAATCGTGTTGAAAAGCTTGTAATCAATTGTATGGACTCCTAAATTTGGATTAAAACTTATTTTGAAACCATTTTGTAGAGGTTTCGGACGAGCGGGTCTAAATGGGTCGAACAATGGACCCGTTAGAATTTTAACTTAGTAAAAAGCACAAAAATCGAGTTTTTGCAATATAATTGTGTTGAAAAGCTCGTAAACAATGTTATGAACTCCTAAATTTGGATTTAAACTTATTTTGCAACCTCTTTGTAGAGGTTTCGGATGAGCGGGTCTAAATGGGCCGAACAATGGACCCGTTAGAATTTTAGCTGAGTAAAAAGTACAGAAATCGAGTTATTGCAATATAATCGTGTTGAAACGCACGTAATCTATTGAATGAACTCCTAAATTTGGATTAAAACTTATTTTGCAACCCTTTTGTAGAGGTTTCGGACGAGCGGGTCTAAATGTCCCGAACAATGGACCCATTAGAATTTTAACTGAGTAAAAAGCACAAAAATTGAGTTTTTGCAATATAATTGTGTTGAATAGCTCGTAATCATTTGTATGAAATCCTAAAATTTGATTCTAATTTATTTTGCGGTCTTTTTTGTAAAGGTTTCGGACGAGCGGGTCTAAATGGGCCGAACAATGGACCTGTTCAAATTTTAACTGAGTAAAAACTACAGTAATCGAGTTTTTGCAATATAATCGTGTTGAAAAGCTTGTAATCAATTGTATGAACTCCTAAATTTGGATTAAAACTTATTTTGCAACCCTTTTGTAGAGGTTTCGGATGAGCGGGTCTAAATGGGCCGAGCAATGGACCCGTTAGAATTTTAACTGAGAAAAAAGTACTGAAATCGAGATTTTGCAATATAATCCTGTTGAAAAGCTCGTAATCAATTATATGAACTCCTAAAATTTGATTCTAACTTATTTTGCGGTCTTTTAAGTAGAGTTTTCTGACGAGCGGGTCTATATGGGCCCGAAGAATGACCCGTTAGAATTTTAACGGAGTAAAAAGTATAGAAATCGAGTTTTTGCAATATAATCGTGTTGAAAAGCTCGTAATCAATTTTATGAACTCCTAAATTTGGATTAAAACTTGTTTTGCGGTCTTTTATGTAGAGTTTTCTGACGAGCGGGTCTATATGGGCCGAAGAATGACCCGTTAGAATTTTAACTAAGTAAAAAGTACAGAAATCGAGATTTTGCAATATAATCATGTTGAAAAGCTCGTAATCAATTATATGAACTCCTAAAATTTGATTCTAACTTATTTTGCGGTCTTTTATGTAGAGTTTTCTGACGAGCGGGTCTATATGGGCCGAAGAATGACCCGTTAGAATTTTAACTGAGTAAAAAGTACAGAAATCATGTTTTTGCAATATAATCGTGTTAAAACGCTAGTAATCAATTGTATGAACTCCTAAATTTAGATTAAAACTTATTTTGCAACCCTTTTGTAAAGGTTTAGGACGAGCGAGTCTAAATGGGCCGAACAATGGACCCGTTAGAATTTTAACTGAGTAAAAAGTACTGTAATCAAGTTTTTGCAATATAATCATGTTGAAACGCTAGTAATCAATTGTATGAACACCTAAATTTGGATTAAAACTTATTTTGCAGCCCTTTTTGTAGAGGTTTCGGACGATTGAGTCTAAATGGGCCGAACAATGGACCCGCTAGACTTTTAACTGAGTAAAAGGCACAAAAATTGAGTTTTTGCAATATAATTGTGTTGAAAAGCGCGTAATCAATTATATGAACTCCTAAATTTGGATTAAAACTTATTTTGCAGCCCTTTTTGTAGAGGTTTCGGACGATTGGGTCTAAATGGGCCGAACAATGTACCCGTTAGAATTTTAACTGAGTAAAAAGCACAAAAATCAAGTTTTTATAATATAATTGTGTTGAAAAGCTCGTAATCAATTTTATGAACTCCTAAATTTGGATTAAAACTTATTTTGCTTCCCTTTTTGTAGAGGTTTCGGACGATCGGGTCTAAATGGGCCGAACAATGGACCCGTTAGAATTTTAACTGAGTAAAAAGTACAGTAATCGAGTTTTTTGCAATATAATCGTGCTGAAAAGCTCTTAATCAATTATATGAACTCATAAAAATTGATTCTAACTTATTTTGAGGTCTTTTTTGTAGAGGTTTAAGACGAGCGGGTCTAAATGGGCCGAACAATGGAGCCGTTAGAATTTGAACTGAGTAAAAAGTACAGAAATCGAGTTTTTGCAATATAATCGTGATGAAACGCTCGTAATCTATTGCATGAACTCCTAAATTTGGATTAAAACTTATTTTGCAACTCTTTTGTAGAGGTTTCGAACGAGCGGGTCTGAGTGGGTCGAACAATGGACCCGTTAGAATTTTAATTGAGTAAAAAGCACAAAAATCGAGTTTTTGCAATATAATTTTGTTGAAAAGCTCGTAATCATTTGTATGAACTCCTAAAATTTGATTCTATCTTATTTTGCGGTCTTTTTTGTAAAGGTTTCGGACGAGCGTGTCTAAATGGGCCGAACAATGGAACCGTTCGAATTTTAACTGAGTAAAAAGTACAGAAATCGAGTTTTTGCAATATAATCGTGTTGAAAAGCTCGTAATCAATTATATGAACTCCTAAATTTGGATTAAAACTTATTTTGCAACCGTTTGTAGAGGTTTCGAATGAGCGGGTCTAAATGGGCCGAACAATGGACCCATTAGAATTATAACGTAGTAAAAAGTACAGAAATTGTGTTTTTGCAATATAATTGTGTTGAAAAGCTCGTAATCAATTGTATGAACTCTTAAATTTTGATTAAAACTTATTTTGCAACCTTTTTGTAGAGGTTTCGGACGAGCGGTTCTAAATGGGCCGAACAATGGACCCGTTAGAATTTTAACTGAGTAAAAAGTACAGAAATCGAGTTTTTGCAATATAATCGTGTTGAAAAGCTCGTAATAAATTATATGAACTCCTAAATTTGGATTAAAACTTATTTTGCAACCCTTTTGTAGAGGTTTTGGACGAATGGGTCTAAATGGGCCGAACAATGGACCTGTTAGAATTTTAACTGAGTAAAAAGTACAGAAATAAAGTTTTTGCTATATAATCGTATGGAAAGCTCGTAATCAATTATATAAACTCCTAAAATTTGATTCTAACTTGTTTTGCTGTCTTTTTTGTAGAGGTTTCGGACGAGCGGGTCTAAATGGGCCGAACAATGGACCCGTTAGAATTTTAACTGAGTAAAAAGTACATAAATCGAGTTTTTGCATTATAATCGTGTTGAAAAGCTCATAATCAATTGTATGAACTCCTAAAATTTGATTCTAACTTGTTTTGCTTTCTTTTTGGTGGAGGTTTCAGACGAGCGGATCTAAATGGGCCGAAAAATAGACCCGTTAGAATTTTAACTGAGTAAAAAGTACAGTAATCGGGTTTTTGAAATATAATCGTGTTGAAAAGCTCTTAATCAATTTTATGAACTCCTAAAATTTGATTCTAACTTATTTTGCGATCTTTTTTGTAAAGGTTTCGGACGAGCGGGTCTAAATGGGCCGAACAATGGACCCGTTAGAATTTTAAATGAGTAAAAAGTACAGAAATCAAATTTTTGCAATATAATCGTGTTGAAAAGCTCGTAATCAATTGTATGAACTCTTAAATTTGGATTAAAACTTATTTTGCAACCGTTTTGTAGAGGTTTCGGACGAGCGGGTCTAAATGGGCCGAACAATGGACCCGTTAGAATTTTAACTGAGTAAAAAGTACAGAAATCGAGTTTTTGCAATATAATCGTGTTGAAAAGCTCGTAATCAATTATATGAACTCCTAAATTTGGATTAAAACTTATTTTGCAACCCTTTTGTAGAGGTTTTGGACGAGCGGGTCTAAATGGGCCGAACAATGGACCCGTTAGAATTTTAACTAAGTAAAAAGTACAGAAATAAAGTTTTTGCAATATAATCGTGTTGAAAAGCTCGTAATCAATTATATTAACTCCTAAAATTTGATTCTAACTTGTTTTGCTGTCTTTTTTGTAGAGGTTTCGGACGAGCGGGTCTAAATGGGCCGAACAATGGACCCGTTAGAATTTTAACTGAGTAAAAAGTACAGTAATCGGGTTTTTGAAATATAATCGTGTTAAAAAGCTCGTAATCAATTATATGAACTCCTAAAATTTGATTAAAACTTGTTTTGCGGTCTTTTTGTAGAGGTTTCGGACGAGCGGGTCTAAATGGGCCGAACAATGGACCCGTTAGAATTTTAACTGAGTAAAAAGTACATAAATCGAGTTTTTGCATTATAATCGTGATGAAAAGCTCGTAATCAATTGCATGAACTCCTAAATTTGGATTAAAACTCATTTTGCAACCCTTTTTTAGAGGTTTCGGACAAGCGGGTCTAAATGGGCCGAACAATAGACCCGTTAGAATTTTAACTGAGTAAAAAGTACAGAAATCGAGTTTTTGCAATATAGTCGTGTTGAAAAGCTCGTAATCAATTATATGAACTCCTAAAATTTGATCAAAACTTGTTTTGCGGTCTTTTTTGTTGAGGTTTCGGACGAGAGGGTCTAAATGGGCCAAACAACGGACCCGTTAGAATTTTAACTGAGTAAATAGTACAGTAATCGACTTTTTGCAATATAATCGTGGTGAAAAGCTCGTAATCAATTGTATGAACTTCTAAATTTGGATTAAAACTTATTTTGCAACCATTTTTTGTAGAGGTTTCGGACAAGCAGGTCTTAATGGGCCGAACAGTGGACCCGTTAGAATTTTAACTGAGTAAAAAGTACAGAAATCGAGTTTTTGCAATATAATCCTGTTGAAAAGCTCTTAATCAATTATATGAAGTCCTAAAATTAGATTCTAACTTATTTTGCGGTCTTTTTTGTAGAGGTTTCGAACGAGCGGGTCTAAATGGGCCGAACAACAATTGTATGAACTCTTAAATTTGGATTAAAACTTATTTTACAACCCTTTTGAAGAAGTTTCGGACAAGCGGGTCTAAATGGGCCGAACAATGGACCCGTTAGAATTTTAACTGAGTAAAAAGTACAGAAATCGAGTTTTTGCAATATAATTGTGTTGAAAAGCTCGTAATCAATTATATGAACTCCTAAATTTGGATTAAAACTTATTTTGCAACCCTTTTGTAGAGGTTTCGAACGAGCGGGTCTAAATGGGCCTAACAATGGACCCGTTAGAATTTTAACTGAGTAAAAAGTACAGTAATCGAGTTTTTGCAATATAATCGTGCTGAAAAGATCTTAATCAATTATATGAACTCCTAAAATTTGATTCTAACTTATTTTGGGGTCTTTTTTGTAGACGTTTGCGACGAGCGGGTCTAAATTGGCCGAACAATGGACCCGTTAGAATTTGAACTGAGTAAAAAGTACAGAAATCGAGTTTTTGCAATATAATTTTGTTGAAAAGCTCGTAATCATTTGTATGAACTCCTAAAATTTGATTCTAACTTATTTTGCGGTCTTTTTTGTAAAGGTTTCGGACGTGCGGGTTTAAATGGGCCGAACAATGGAACCATTCGAATTTTAACTGAGTAAAAACTACAGAAATCGAGTTTTTACAATAAAATCATGTTGAAAAGCTCGTAATCAATTGTAAGAACTCTTAAATTTGGATTAAAACTTATTTTGCAACCCTTTTGTAGAGGTTTCGGACGAGCGGATCTAAATGGGCCGAACAATGGACCCGTTAGAATTTTAACTGAGTAAAAAGTATTGAATTCGAGTTTTTGCAATATAATCTTGTTGAAAAGCTCGTAATCAATCATATGAACTCATAAATTTTGATTAAAACTTGTTTTGCGGTCTTTTTGTAGAGGTTTCGGACGAGCGGGTCTAAATGGGCCGAACAATGGAACCGTTCGAATTTTAACTGAGTAAAAACTACAGAAATCGAGTTTTTACAATATAATCGTTTTGAAAAGCTCGTAATCAATTGTATGAACTCTTAAATTTGGATTAAAACTTATTTTGCAACCCTTTTGTAGAGGTTTCGGACGAGCGGGTCTAAATGGGCCGAACAATGGACCCGTTAGAATTTTAACTAAGTAAAAAATACAAAAATCGAGTTTTTGAAATATAATCGTGTTGAAAAGCTCTTAATCAATTATATGAACTCCTGAAATTTGATTCTAACTTATTTTGCGATCTTTTTTGTAAAGGTTTCGGGCGAGCGGGTCTAAATGGGCCGAACAATGGACCCGTTAGAATTTTAACTGAGTAAAATGTATTGTATTCGAGTTTTTGCAATATAACCGTGTTGAAAATCTCGTAATCAATTATATGAACTCCTAAAATTTGATTAAAGTTGTTTTGCGGTCTTTTTGTAGAGATTTCGGACGAACGAGTCTAAATGGGCCGAACAATGGAACCGTTCGAATTTTAACTAAGTAAAAACTACAGAAATAGAGTTTTTTCAATATAATCGTTTTGAATAGCTCGTAATCAATTGTATGAACTCTTAAATTTGGATTAAAACTTATTTTGCAACCCTTTTGTAGAGGTTTCGGACGAGCGGGTCTAAATGGGCCGAACAATGGACCCGTTAGAATTTTAACTGTGTAAAAAGTACAGAAATCAAGTTTTTGCAATATAATCCTCTTGAAAAGCTCGTAATCAATTGTATGAACTCCTAAAATTTGATTCTAACTTGTTTTGCTGTCTTTTTGGTAGAGGTTTCGGACGAGCGGATCTAAATGGGCCGAACAATGGACCCGTTAGAATTTTAACTGAGTAAAAAGTACAATAATCGAGTTTTTGAAATATATTCGTGTTGAAAAGCTCTTAATTAATTATATGAACTCCTAAAATTTGATTCTAACTTATTTTGCGATCTTTTTTTTAAAGGTTTCGGACGAGCGGGTCTAAATGGGCCGAACAATGGACCCGTTAGAATTTTAACTGAGTAAAAAGTACATAAATCAAGTTTTTGCAATATAATCATGTTGGAAAGCTCGTAATCAATTGTATGAACTCATAAATTTGGATTAAAACTTATTTTACAACCTTTTTGTAGAGGTTTCAGACGATTGGGTCTAAATGGCCCGAACAATGGACCCGTTAGAATTTTAACTGAGTAAAAACTACAGAAATTGAGTTTTTGCAATATAATCGTGTTGAAAAGCTCGTAATCAATTGTATGAACTCCTAAATTTGGATTGAAATTTATTTTGCAACCCTTTTGTAGAGGTTTCGAACCAGCGGGTCTAAATGGGCCGAACAATGGACCCGTTAGAATTTTAACTAAGTAAAAAGCACAAAAATCGAGTTTTTGCAATATAATTTTATTGAAAAGCTCGTAATCATTTGTATGAACTCCTAAAATTTGATTCTAACTTATTTTGCGGTCTTTTTTGTAAAGGTTTCGGACGAGATAGTTTAAATGGGCCGAACAATGGAACCGTTCGAATTTTAACTAAGTAAAAACTACAGAAATCGAGTTTTTACAATATAATCGTGTTGAAAAGCTCGTAATCAATTGTATGAACTCTTAAATTTGGATTAAAACTTATTTTACAACCCTTTTGAATAAGTTTCGGACGAGCGGGTCTAAATGGGCCGAACAATGGACCCGTTAGAATTTTAACTGAGTAAAAAGTACAGAAATCGAGTTTTTGCAATATAATCGTGTTGAAAAGCTCATAATCAATTATATGAACTCCTAAATTTGGATTAAAACTTATTTTGCAACCCTTTTGTAGAGGTTTCGAACGAGCGGGTCTAAATGGGCCTAACAATGGACCCGTTAGAATTTTAACTGAGTAAAAAGTACAGTAATCAAGTTTTTGCAATATAATCGTGCTGAAAAGCTCTTAATCAATTATATGAACTCCTAAAATTTGATTCTAACTTATTTTGGGGTCTTTTTTGTAGACGTTTGCGACGAGCGGGTCTAAATGGGCCGAACAATGGACCCGTTAGAATTTGAACTGAGTAAAAAGTACAGAAATCGAGTTTTTGCAATATAATTTTGTTGAAAAGCTCGTAATCATTTGTATGAACTCCTAAAGTTTGATTCTAACTTATTTTGCGGTCTTTTTTGTAAAGGTTTCGGACGAGCGGGTTTAAATGGGCCGAACAATGGAACCATTCAAATTTTAACTGAGTAAAAACTACAGAAATCGAGTTTTTACAATATAATCGTGTTGAAAAGCTCGTAATCAATTGTAAGAACTCTTAAATTTGGATTAAAACTTATTTTGAAACCCTTTTGTAGAGGTTTCGGACGAACGGGTCTAAATGGGCCGAACAATGGATCCGTTAGAATTTTAACTGAGTAAAAAGTACATAAATCGAGTTTTTGCAATATAATCGTGTTGAAAAGCTCGTAATCAATTATATGAACTCCTAAATTTGGATTAAAACTTATTTTGCAACCTTTTTGTAGAGGTTTCGAACGAGCGGGTCTAAATGGGCCGAACAATGGACCTGTTAGAATTAGAACGGAGTAAAAAGTACAGAAATCGAGTTTTGCAATATAATCGTGTTGAAAAGCTCGTAATCAATTGTATGAACTCTTAAATTTGGATTAAAACTTATTTTGCAACCTTTTTGTAGAGGTTTCGGACGAGCGGGTCTAAATGGGCCGAACAATGGACCCGTTAGAATTTTTTTTTTGAATAAAATGGGCCTCATTAAAAACCCCTCTAACCAGCTTGCGCCGAGGCACAAGGTGAACCTACGGGGAAAATAGTGCCCTGAGGTATATTATTATTATAATAATAAAAAGGCTGGGAGTCAGCCAGTACATCAGCGTTAATACAATCAGGAACGACTGAATCGAAATAAACAGAGGAAGTAGAACGTAAAGCCCAAGTGGCTAAGTTATGTGCCATAAAATTGGCAGATCTAGGTACAAAAGATAAAGTGATGAAAGGAAAAGCCCTAAGCAAAGCCTTCGTATCAGCAATCTGCGGACCCAGCAGGGAGTTATCATCAGTAGTGCGAGAGAGCTTATTGACTACCGTAGCCGAATCAGACTCAATGAGCACCTCGCCCCATCCTCTATCTCAGGTCAGCATAATACCCGCAACGATGGCATGTAGCTCGACCATGGTGGCATCATGACAACCTGCTTCATGGACGGCACATCCTCCAACAATCGAACCTTGAGCATCCCGAGCAATTACCCTGATGGCTGCAGAACCGGACCCGGGGTGGAATGCTCCATCGACATTTATCTTTATACTCTCCGGTCTTGGTGGCGTCCAACGCGGTGGGGCTGCGGCTGGTACGGCTGTTGACACGGTGGGGAGAGCGTTTGCGGCGGCGTATTCCTGTAGAAGACCTGTAGCGTTCATAGCCGTGAGCCAAGTTGGCTGAAGTCTCTGTGAATGAACCCAGTCATTATGACGGTTCCATACATTCCAAATTGCTGTTAGGAGCAGAGCAAACCCTGTACTATCCAAGCAGTTAGTGCCTTCAGATAACCAATCCGCCATTGTGTTGGAAGGGCTAGCATAGACGCCCAAGGGAAGCCCAACTAGGCGGAGAACGTCCTTAGCACTTGGGCAATCGCGAAGGGCATGGAGAGCAGATTCCATCACTGCTAGACAAAAGGGGCATTGCCCACCCGTGTGATGTATTGCCCATAGCTTGTCCCCAGTGGGTAATGCATCACGGCCTGCCCGCCAGCTAAAGGAGTGAATCTTTGGTAGAGTCGGAGCTTTTGAAATGGTTTTCCAGAGTCGGTTAGGTCGTGCCACCGGCCGCGTGGGCTGATGAAGAAAGAAGTACCCCGATCTAACAGTGTAGCTGCCAGAATCATGCTGTCCCCAAACAAGCGTATCTGGCTTATTGCGATAAATCGGAACCTGAAAGATGCATTCTACATCATCCTTGTCAAAGTCCCTACAAAGTTTGGATTCATCCCAGGATGCATAGTCTCGTGTCATGTAATCCCGACACCGCATCGGTAATTCATCATTGTTCATATATTCCCCAAAAAGCGTAATCGATTTATCCCCGCCCCAGGTGTCGCTGAGAACTCGTATCGAACTCTTGACTTCTGGCCGCCAAAAATAACCGGGCCTAAGGGAATGAATTGCTTGGTTTATCCCTTTCCATGCAAAAGATGCCCGTTTATCCGCAGAGGCATTCAGCAGGTCTCCCGAAGGGTAGTATTTTGCGCGAAGGACTCTCGCCAAAAGAGAATCCGGGTGGGATATCAGATGCCAAATCTGCTTTCCCAAGAGGGCGATATTAGAGGTGTGCAGATCGCGGAAACCTAGGCCTCCCACAGTTTTAGGTGTGCAGAGAGAGTCCCACGATAAAAGCGGCCAGCCTCGCTTATTACTGCGCCCGGACCACCAATATCACCTTATAGACATAGTAATGTCATCAATGATGTTTTGTGGTAAAAGGTAACATGACATTACGTATTGTGGCATTGCTTGCGCTACCGACTTAATGAGAATTTCTCTCCCACTATAGAAAAGGAAGCTGCTGTCCCATTTACTCATCCGGGACTGGACTTTATCCCGCACGAATCCTAATGAGGCAGTCTTATTCCTTTTAATTAAAAGTGGTACCCCCAAATATATTCTTGGGTCATCCACTAAGCGTACACCAAGTGTTGAACGCATAGCATGGAGAAAATCGGTGGAACACTTTTGACTGCAGAAGGCAGTAGACTTATCAAAGTTGACCGTTTGTCCTGAGGAAGAGGCGTACTGAGATAGGATGTAGCGTAGCCGAGCCACCTCCTCCGGTTTATTACATAGGAACACCATGCTGTCATCCGCAAAGAGCAGGTGAGTAACACGGGGCCCATGGCGACTGGCACTAAGACCCGATAAGCGTCCTTCCCTTTGCTCAGTTTCCAGAGCCGCAGAGAGACCCTGGGAGCAAATGAGGAAAAGGAAAGGGGACAAAGGGTCACCTTGACGGATACCCATGGTGGGGAAGAACTCCTCGGAGAGTGTACCATTAACTCGGACCGAAAAGGAGACCGAAGAGACACACTGTAGGATGAGGTTTACCCATTCCCTGGCAAACCCCATACGTAGCATGACATCCCTTAAGAAGGACCATTCGACCCTATCAAACGCCTTCTCCATATCGAGCTTGACAGCAGCCCCTTGGGAGGACAATGTTCCACTAGAGTGAAGGGTGTGCACCAATTCGTGCGCAATGAGAATGTTGTCAGTGATATTGCGGCCGCTAATGAACGCGGCCTGAGAAGCGTTGATACAAGAGGACAAGGTAGATTTAAGGAGATTAACCAGGACCTTAGAAACCGTCTTGTAGATGACAATGCATAAGCTGATTGGTCGAAAGTGCTTCATGGTAGTAGGGTTAGAAGTCTTAGGAATAAGCACAATGACCGATCGATTAACTGATGCTATATCGGCTTTCCCCTGTAGAAGGTCCATGCAAAGGGATAAGAATTCTGGACCAATCATATCCCAATGCTGACGGTAGAAGCTACTAGAAAAGCCATCAATTCCTGGCGCTTTTTTAGGATTGATATCCAGAAAAGCGGCGTAGATTTCCTCTACAGTGAAGGGCCGTAGTAGAGTGGCATTCATATCCGTGGTGACAGTGGGGCGAATATTGCTCATCAATTCCGGTGAAGACACCGGACAAGATGAAGAAAAAATATCTTGAAAGTAGGAAGACGCAATTCGTAGCGTGTCAGCAGTAGAAGTCTGCCAGACTCCGGTCGCATCCATTAGACCTCGGATTGCGTTTTTCCTACGCCGCTTTGTGGCCCTCGCATGGAAATAGTTGGTGTTCTTGTCACCGTTGGTTAACCAAGAGATGCGAGAGCGTTGAGCCCAGTATGCTTCTCTAGCCGCTGCCAACTTCCGGAGTTCCGATTTTGCACTGTGAAGCGTAGAAAGGGCTTTCCGGGAAAGATGACGACGACGTAGGAGAGCGTTTATAGTATGTTGTAGCGATTGCATGCAAAGAGTGGAGTGCTTACGTTGAGCACTTTGCCACTCTTGGAGGTTGTGGCCCAAGGCAGATATCTTATCCAAAAGGGACCCAGGCGTGGAGGCCCAAGTTTGCTTACAAACTTGAATGCCCGATGGGTCATGGGCCCAACAAGCCTCAAACCGGTAATGATCCCTGGACGGCGCAAAACGTTGGTGTGTTGTGTTGCTACTGTCCGTGTCCAATATGATAATGCTATGGTCCGATTCAAGGGAAAAAGAATGGAAATGGGTGAAATTGGGGAAGTCGTGTAACCATTGAGAACAGGCCACAAATTGATCAAGTCTTTCGCAGACTGGATTGACATTAGGCCCCGTGCGGTTCCAAGTGAACCAACCCGTTTTGGGCTTACAATCGAACAAGTTATTGCGTGTGAGACATTCACGAAAGTTAAGGATTTGTGAACGAGGTCTGCGATTACCACCTTGTTTTTCCGAGTCATCAAGGATATCATTTAAGTCACCTCCGATGAGCCACAGAAGAGACGAGTTCGTTTTAAGGGAGTCAATGAGCTCCCACGTGTGTTTTTTCATGTTCGTAGCCGCGTAACCGTAAATGCCAGTAAAACAAAAACGACAATCCAAACCATTCACGATAACATCAATATATCTCGTCGAAGACGAGAGAAAATATAAGGTAATATTTTTATTATAAAGCAGGCATAAACCTGCGCAAGAAGAGCTGCTATCCACAGCAAAAAAACCCTCCATATCAAGGGAATGTTTAAGAGAATCAAACTTAACCGAACTTAAACGAGTTTCTGATAAAAAAAATAAAATCTGGACATAAACGAAAAATAATAGAACGAAGTTCGTGAACTGCCGAGGGCATACCAAGTCCTCGACAGTTCCAACATATGGCCCCCATTTCTCTCGGCGGGGTTGACCGTCAACCACCGCCGAAGAGTTTTTGCTACTCATCTCAGCTTTCTTTGGAATTTTCTCTAACTGTTTCCCGGATTTTCCTGCAACCGAAGGTGATGTTCGTGGCCGTTTGGCAATACCTCCAGTAATGATAGGTGAAGTGTGCTTCGTCTTTTTAGGGACAGCTACATCCTTCCCCTTATCCGTCGTGGCAGCCAACCACACCTCAAATTCCGGGATCGAGTTTTTGCTATATAATCTTGTTGAAAAGCTCGTAATCAATTGTATGAACTCCTAAATTTGGATTAAAACTTATTTTGCAACCCTTTTGTAGAGGTTTTGGACGAGCGGGTCTAAATGGGCCGAACAATGGACCCGTTCGAATTTTAACTTAGTAAAAAGTACATAAATAAAGTTTTTGCAATATAATCGTGTTGAAAAGCTCGTAATCAATTATATGAACTCCTAAAATTTTATTCTAACTTGTTTTGCTGTATTTTTTTAGAGGTTTCGGACGAGCGGGTCTAAATGGGCCGAACAATGGACCCGTTAGAATTTTAACTGAGTACAAAGTACATAAATCGAGTTTTTGCATTATAATCGTGTTGAAAAGCTCGTAATCAATTGTATGAACTCCTAAAATTTGATTCTAACTTGTTTGCTGTCTTTTTGGTAGAGGTTTCGGACGAGCGGATCTAAATGGGCCGAACAATGGACCCGTTAGAATTTTAACTGAGTAAAAAGTACAGTAATCGAGTTTTTGCAATATAATCGTGTTGAAAAGCTCGTAATCAATTGTATGAACTCCTAAATTTGGATTAAAACTTTTTTTTGCAACCCTTTTGTAGAGGTTTCGGACGAGCAGGTCTAAATGGGCCGAAAGATGGAGCCGTTAGAATTTTAACTGAGTAAAAAGCACAAAAATAGAGTTTTTGCAATATAATTTTGTTGAAAAGCTCGTAATCATTTGTATGAACTCCTAAAATTTGATTCTAACTTATTTTGCGGTCTTTTTTGTTAAGGTTTCGGACGAGCGGGTCTAAATGGGCCGAACAATGGAACCGTTCGAATTTTAACTGAGTAACAACTACAAAAATCGAGTTTTTACAATATAATCGTGTTGAAAAGCTCGGAATCAATTGTAAGAACTCTTAAATTTGGATTAAAACTTATTTTGCAACCCTTTTGTAGAGGTTTCGGACGAGCGAGTCTAAATGGGCCGAACAATGAACTCGTTAGAATTTTAACTGAGTAAAAAGTACATAAATCGAGTTTTTGCATTATAATCGTGTTGAAAAGCTCATAATCAATTGTATGCACTCCTAAAATTTGATTCTAACTTGTTTTGTTGTCTTTTTGCTAAAGGTTTCGGACGAGCGGATCTAAATGGGCCGAACAATGGACCCGTTAGAATTTTAACTGAGTTAAAAGTACATTAATCAGGTTTTTGAAATATAATCGTGTTGAAAGGCTATTAATCAATTATATGAACTCCTAAAATTTTATTCTAACTTATTTTGCGATCTTTTTTTAAAGGTTTCGGACGAGCGGGTCTAAATGGGCCGAACAATGGACCCGTTAGAATTTTAACTAAATAAAAAGTACATAAATCAATTTTTTGCAATATAATCGTGTTGTAAAGGTCGTAATCAATTGTATGAACTCTTAAATTTGGATTAAAACTTATTTTGCAACCTTTTGTAGAGGTTTCGGACGAGCGGGTCTAAATGGGTCGAACAATGGACCCGTTAGAATTTTAACTGAGTAAAAAGTACAGAAATCGAGTTTTTGCATTATAATCGTGTTGAAAAGCTCGTAATCAATTATATGAACTCCTAAATTTGGATTAAAACTTATTTTGCAACCCTTTTGTAGAGGTTTTGGACGAGCGGGTCTAAATCGGATGAACAATGGACCCGTTAGAATTTTAACTAAGTAAAAAATACAGAAATAAAGTTTTTGCAATATAATCGTGTTGAAAAGCTTGTAATCAATTGTATGAACTCCTTAATTTGGATTTAAACTTATTTTGCAACCTTTTAGTAGAGGTTTCGGACGAGCGGGTCTAAATGGGCCGAACAATGGACCCGTTAGAATTTTAATGGAGTGGAAAGTATAGAAATAGAGTTTTTCAATATAATTGTGTTGAAACGCTCGTAATCAATTGTATGAACTCCTAAATTTGTATTAAAACTTATTTTGCTGTCTTTTTTGTAGAGGTTTCGGACGAGCGGGTCTAAATGGGCCGAACAATGGACCCGTTAGAATTTTAACAGAGTAAAAAGTATTGAATTCTAGTTTTTGCAATATAATCTTGTTGAAAAAGCTCGTAATCAATTGTATTAACTCCTAAAATTTGATTCTAACTTGTTTTGTTGTCTTTTTGGTAGAGGTTTCGGACGAGCGGATCTAAATGGGCCGAACAATGGACCCGTTAGAATTTTAACTGAGTAAAAAGTACAGTAATCGGGTTTTTGAAATATAATCGTGTTGAAAAGCTCTTAATCAATTATATGAACTCCTAAAATTTGATTCTAACTTATTTTGCGATCTTTTTTGTAAAGGTTTCGGACGAGCGGGTCTAAATGGGCTGAACAATGGACCCGCTAGAATTTTAACTGAGTAAAAAGTACAGAAATCAAGTTTTTGCAATATAATCGTGTTGAAAAGTTCGTAATCAATTGTATGAACTCTTAAATTTGGATTAAAACTTATTTTGCAACCTTTTTGTAGAGGTTTCGGACGAGTGGGTCTAAATGGGCCGAACAATGGACCCGTTAGAATTTTAACTGAGTAAAAAGTACAGAAATCGAGTTTTTGCAATATAATCGTGTTGAAAAGCCCGTAATCAATTATATGAACTCCTAAATTTGGATTAAAACTTATTTTGCAACCCTTTTGTAGAGGTTTTGGACGAGCGGGTCTAAATGGGCCGAACAATGTACCCGTTAGAATTTTAACTGAGGAAAAAGTAGAGAAATAAAGTTTTTGCAATATAATCGTGTTGAAAAGCTCGTAATCAATTATATGAACTCCTAAGATTTGATTCTAACTTGTTTTGCTGTCTTTTTTGTAGAGGTTTCGGACGAGCGGGTCCAAATGGGCCGAACAATGGACCCGTTAGAATTTAATTGAGTAAAAAGTACAGTAATCGGGTTTTTGAAATATAATCGTGTTGAAAAGCTCTTAATCAATTATATGAACTCTTAAAATTTGATTCTAACATATTTTGCGATCTTTTTTGTAAAGGTTTCGGACGAGCGGGTGTAAATGGGCCGAACAATGGACCCGTTAGAATTTTAACTGACTAAAAAGTACAGAAATCAAGTTTTTGCAATATAATCGTGTTGAAAAGCTCGTAATCAATTGTACGAACTCTTAAATTTGGATTAAAACTTATTTTGCAACCTTTTTATAGAGGTTTCGGATGAGCGGTCTAAATGGGCCGAATAATGGACCCGTTAGAATTTTAACTGAGTAAAAAGTACAGAAATCGAGTTTTTGCAATATAATCGTGTTGAAAAGCCCGTAATCAATTATATGAACTCCTAAATTTGGATTAAAACTTATTTTGCAACCCTTTTGTAGAGGTTTTGGACGAGCGGGTCTAAATGGGCCGAACAATGGACCCGTTAGAATTTTAACTGAGTAAAAAGTACAGAAATAAAGTTTTTGCAATATAATCGTGTTGAAAAGCTCGTAATCAATTATATGAACTCCTAAAATTTGATTCTAACTTGTTTTGCTGTCTTTTTTGTAGAGGTTTCGGACGAGCAGGTCTAAATGGGCCGAACAATGGACCCGTTAGAATTTTAACTGAGTAAAAAGTACAGTAATCGGGTTTTTGAAATATAATCGTGTTGAAAAGCTCTTAATCAATTATATGAACTCCTAAAATATGATTCTAACTTATTTTGCGATCTTTTTGTAAAGGTTTCGGACGAGCGGGTCTAAATGGGCCGAACAATGGACCCGTTAGAATTTTAACTGAGTAAAAAGTACATAAATCGAGTTTTTGCATTATAATCGTGTTGAAAAGCTCGTAATCAATTGTGTGAACTCCTAAATTTGGATTAAAACTCATTTTGCAACCCTTTTGTAGAGGTTTCGGACAAGCGGGTCTAAATGGGCCGAACAATAGACCCGTTAGAATTTTAACTAAGTAAAAAGTACAGATATCGAGTTTTTGCAATATAATCGTGTTAAAAAGCTCGTAATCAATTATATGAACTCCTAAAATTTGATTAAAACTTGTTTTGCGGACTTTTTGTAAAGGTTTCGGACGAGCGGGTCTAAATGGGCCGAAGAATGGACCCGTTAGAATTTTAACTGAGTAAAAAGTACAGTAATCGGGTTTTTGAAATATAATCGTGTTGAAAAGCTCTTTATCAATTATATGAACTCCTAAAATTTGATTCTAACTTATTTTGCGATCTTTTTTGTAAAGGTTTCGGACGAGCGGGTGTAAATGGGCCGAACAATGGACCCGTTAGAATTTTAACTAAGTAAAAAGTACAGAAATCAAGTTTTTGCAACATAATCGTGTTGAAAAGCTCGTAATCAATTGTATGAACTCTTAAATTTGGATTAAAACTTATTTTGCAACCTTTTTGTAGAGGTTTTGGACGAGCGGGTCTAAATGGGCCGAACAATGGACCCGTTAGAATTTTAACTGAGTAAAAAGTACATAAATCGAGTTTTTGCATTATAATCGTGTTGAAAAGCTCGTAATCAATTGTGTGAACTCCTAAATTTGGATTAAAACTCATTTTGCAACCCTTTTGTAGAGGTTTCGGACAAGCAGGTCTAAATGGGCCGAACAATAGACCCGTTAGAATTTTAACTAAGTAAAAAGTACAGATATCGAGTTTTTGCAATATAATCGTGTTAAAAAGCTCGTAATCAATTATATGAACTCCTAAAATTTGATTAAAACTTGTTTTGCGGTCTTTTTTGTAGAGGTTTCAGACGAGCGGGTCTAAATGGGCCGAACAATGGACCCGTTAGAATTTTAACTGAGTAAATAGTACAGTAATCAAGTTTTTGCAATATAATCGTGTTGAAAAGCTCGTAATCAATTGTATGAACTTCTAAATTTGGATTAAAACTTATTTTGCAACCCTTTTTGTAGAGGTTTCGGACAAGCGGGTCTTAATGCGCAAAACAGTGGACCCGTTAGAATTTTAACTGAGTAAAAAGTATAAAAATCGAGTTTTTGCAATATAATCCTGTTGAAAAGCTCGTAATCAATTATATGAAGTCCTAAAATTTGATTCTAACTTTTTTTGCGGTCTTTTTTGTAGAGGTTTCGGACGAGCGGGTCTAAATGGGCCGAACAATGGACCCGTTAGAATTTTAACAGAGTAAAAAGTATTAAATTCGAGTTTTTGCAATATAATCTTGTTGAAAAAGCTCGTAATCAATTGTATTAACTCCTAAAATTTGATTCTAACTTGTTTTGTTGTCTTTTTGGTAGAGGTTTCGGACGAGCGGATCTAAATGGGCCGAACAATGGACCCGTTAGAATTTTAACTGAGTAAAAAGTACAGTAATCGGGTTTTTGAAATATAATCGTGTTGAAAAGCTCTTAATCAATTATATGAACTCCTAAAATTTGATTCTAACTTATTTTGCGATCTTTTTTGTAAAGGTTTCGGACGAGCGGGTGTAAATGGGCCGAACAATGGACCCGTTAGAATTTTAACTGAGTAAAAAGTACAGAAATCAAGTTTTTGCAACATAATCGTGTTGAAAAGCTCGTAATCAATTGTATGAACTCTTAAATTTGGATTAAAACTTATTTTGCAACCTTTTTGTAGAGGTTTTGGACGAGCGGGTCTAAATGGGCCGAACAATGGACCCGTTAGAATTTTAACTGAGTAAAAAGTACATAAATCGAGTTTTTGCATTATAATCGTGTTGAAAAGCTCGTAATCAATTGTGTGAACTCCTAAATTTGGATTAAAACTCATTTTGCAACCCTTTTGTAGAGGTTTCGGACAAGCAGGTCTAAATGGGCCGAACAATAGACCCGTTAGAATTTTAACTAAGTAAAAAGTACAGATATCGAGTTTTTGCAATATAATCGTGTTAAAAAGCTCGTAATCAATTATATGAACTCCTAAAATTTGATTAAAACTTGTTTTGCGGTCTTTTTTGTAGAGGTTTCAGACGAGCGGGTCTAAATGGGCCGAACAATGGACCCGTTAGAATTTTAACTGAGTAAATAGTACAGTAATCAAGTTTTTGCAATATAATCGTGTTGAAAAGCTCGTAATCAATTGTATGAACTTCTAAATTTGGATTAAAACTTATTTTGCAACCCTTTTTGTAGAGGTTTCGGACAAGCGGGTCTTAATGCGCAAAACAGTGGACCCGTTAGAATTTTAACTGAGTAAAAAGTATAAAAATCGAGTTTTTGCAATATAATCCTGTTGAAAAGCTCGTAATCAATTATATGAAGTCCTAAAATTTGATTCTAACTTTTTTTGCGGTCTTTTTTGTAGAGGTTTCGGACGAGCGGGTCTAAATGGGCCGAACAATGGACCCGTTAGAATTTTAACAGAGTAAAAAGTATTAAATTCGAGTTTTTGCAATATAATCTTGTTGAAAAAGCTCGTAATCAATTGTATTAACTCCTAAAATTTGATTCTAACTTGTTTTGTTGTCTTTTTGGTAGAGGTTTCGGACGAGCGGATCTAAATGGGCCGAACAATGGACCCGTTAGAATTTTAACTGAGTAAAAAGTACAGTAATCGGGTTTTTGAAATATAATCGTGTTGAAAAGCTCTTAATCAATTATATGAACTCCTAAAATTTGATTCTAACTTATTTTGCGATCTTTTTTGTAAAGGTTTCGGACGAGCGGGTGTAAATGGGCCGAACAATGGACCCGTTAGAATTTTAACTGAGTAAAAAGTACAGAAATCAAGTTTTTGCAACATAATCGTGTTGAAAAGCTCGTAATCAATTGTATGAACTCTTAAATTTGGATTAAAACTTATTTTGCAACCTTTTTGTAGAGGTTTTGGACGAGCGGGTCTAAATGGGCCGAACAATGGACCCGTTAGAATTTTAACTGAGTAAAAAGTACATAAATCGAGTTTTTGCATTATAATCGTGTTGAAAAGCTCGTAATCAATTGTGTGAACTCCTAAATTTGGATTAAAACTCATTTTGCAACCCTTTTGTAGAGGTTTCGGACAAGCAGGTCTAAATGGGCCGAACAATAGACCCGTTAGAATTTTAACTAAGTAAAAAGTACAGATATCGAGTTTTTGCAATATAATCGTGTTAAAAAGCTCGTAATCAATTATATGAACTCCTAAAATTTGATTAAAACTTGTTTTGCGGTCTTTTTTGTAGAGGTTTCAGACGAGCGGGTCTAAATGGGCCGAACAATGGACCCGTTAGAATTTTAACTGAGTAAATAGTACAGTAATCAAGTTTTTGCAATATAATCGTGTTGAAAAGCTCGTAATCAATTGTATGAACTTCTAAATTTGGATTAAAACTTATTTTGCAACCCTTTTTGTAGAGGTTTCGGACAAGCGGGTCTTAATGCGCAAAACAGTGGACCCGTTAGAATTTTAACTGAGTAAAAAGTATAAAAATCGAGTTTTTGCAATATAATCCTGTTGAAAAGCTCGTAATCAATTATATGAAGTCCTAAAATTTGATTCTAACTTTTTTTGCGGTCTTTTTTGTAGAGGTTTCGGACGAGCGCGTCTAAATGGGCCGAACAATGGACCCGTTAGAATTTTAAAGGAGTAAAAAGTACAAAAATCGAGTTTTAACAATATAATCGTGTTGAAAAGCTCGTAATCAATTGTAAGAACTCTTAAATTTGGATTAAAACTTATTTTGCAACCCTTTTGTAGAGGTTTCGGACGAGCGGGTCTAAATGGGCCGAATAATGGACCCGTTAGAATTTTAACTGAGTAAAAAGTACAGAAATCGAGTTTTTGCAATATAATCGTCTTGAAAAGCTCGTAATCAATTATATGAACTCCTAAATTTGGATTAAAACTTATTTTGCAACCCTTTTGTAGAGGTTTCGAACGAACGGGTCTAAATGGGCCGAACAATGGACCCGTTAGAATTATAACTGAGTAAAAAGTATAGAAATCGAGTTTTTGCAATATAATCGTGTTGAAAAGCTCGTAATCAATTGTGTGAACTCTTAAATTTGGATTAAAACTTATTTTGCAGCCTTTTTGTAGTGATTTCGGACGAGCGGGTCTAAATGGGCCGAACAATGGACCCGTTAGAATTTTAACTGAGTAAAAAGTACAGAAATCGAGTTTTTGCAATATAATCGTGTTAAAAAGCTCGTAATCAATTATATGAACTCCTAAATTTCGATTAAAACTTATTTTGCAACCCTTTTGTAGAGGTTTTGGACGAGCGGGTCTAAATGGGCCGAACAATGGTCTCGTCCGGGTCCATATATTTGATTACGAGCTTTTCAACACGATTATATTGCAAAAACTCAATTTCTGTAGTTTTTACTTAGTTAAAATTCTAACGGGTCCATTGTTCGGCCCATTTAGACTCTCTCGTCCGAAACCTCTACAAAAGGGTTGCAAAATAAGTTTTAATCTAAAGTTAGGAGTTCATACAATTGATTACGAGCTTTTACAACACGATTATATTGCAAAAACTAGATTTCTATACGTTTTACTCCGCTAAAATTCTAACGGGTCCATTATTCGGCCCATTTAGGAGTTCATACAATTGATTACGTGTGTTTCAACACGATTATATTGCAAAAACTCGATTTCTGTAGTTTTTACTCAGTTAAAATTCTAACACGTCCATTGTCCGGCCCATTTAGACCCGCTCGTCTGAAACCAAAGAAAAAAGACCGCAAAACAAGTTTTAATCAAAATTTAGGAGTTCATACAATTGGTTACGAGCTTTTCAAAACGATTTTATTGCAAAAACTCGGTTTTTGTGCTTTTTACTCAGTTAAAATTCTAACGGGTCCATTGTTCGGCCCATTTAGACCTGATCGTCCGAAACCTATACAAAAAAGACCTCAAAATAAGTTAGAATCAAATTTTAGGAGTTCGTATAATTGATTACGAGCTTTTCAACATGATTAGTTTGCAAAAACTCGATTACATTACTTTTTACTCAGTTAAAATTCTAACGGGTCCATTGTTCGGCTCATTTACACCCGCTCGTCCGAAACCTCTACAAAAAAGACCGCAAAACAAGTTAGAATCAAATTTTAGGAGTTCATATAATTGCTTACAATCTTTTCAACACGATTATATTGCAAAAACTTGATTTTTGTACTTTTTACTCAGTTAAAATTCTAACGGGTCCATTGTTCGGCCCATTTAGACTCGCTCGTCCGAAACCTCGACAAAAGGGTTGCAAAATAAGTTTTAATCCAAATTTAGGAGTTCATAAAATTGATTACGAGCATTTCAACACGATTATATTGCAAAACACGATTTCTGTACTTTTTACTCAGTTAAAATTCTAACGGGTCCATTGTTCATCCCATTTAGACCCACTCGTTTGAAACCTCTACAAAAAAGGCCGCAAAACAAGTTATAATCAAATTTTAGGAGTTCATATAATTGATTACGAGCTTTTCAACACGATTATATTGCAAAAACTCGATTTCTGTACTTTTTACTCAGTTAAAATTCTAACGAGTCCATTGTTCGGCCCATTTAGACCCGCTCGTCCAAAACCTCTACAAAAAGGTTGCAAAATAAGTTTTAATCAAAATTTAGGAGTCCATACAATTGATTACAAGCTTTTCAACAGGATTATATTGCAAAAGCTCGATTTATGTACTTTTTACTCAGTTAAATTTCTAACAGGTCCATTGTTCAGCCGATTTAGACCCGCTCGTCCGAATCCTCTACAAAAGGGTTGCAAAATAAGTTTTAATCCAAATTTAGGAGTTCATACAATTGATTACGAGCTTGTCAACACGATCATATTGCAAAAACTCGATTTCTGTACTTTTTTATCCGTTAAAATTCTAACGGGTCCACTGTTCGGCCCATTTAGACCTGCTCGTCGCAAACCTCTACAAAAAAGAGCGCAAAACAAGTTAGAATACAATTTTAGGAGTTCATATAATTGATTAGGAGCTTTTCAACACGATTATATTGAAAAAACTTGATTTTTGTACTTTTTACTTAGTTAAAATTCTAACGGGTCCATTGGTCGACCCATTTAGACCCGCTCGTCCGAAACCTCTACAAAAATGACCGCTAAACAAGTTAGAATAAAATTTTAGGAGTTCATATAATTGATTACGAGCTTTTCAACACGATTATATTGCAAAAACTCGATTTTTGTGCTTTTTACACAGTTAAAATTCGAACGGGTCCATTGTTTGGCACATTTAGACTCGCTCGTCCGAAACCTATACAAAAAAGACCGCAAAATAAGTTAGAATCAAATTTTAGGAGTTCATACAAATGATTACGAGCTTTTCAACACAATTATATTGCAAAAACTCGATTTATGTACGTTTTACTCATTTAAAATTCTAACGGGTCCATTGTTCGGCACATTTAGACCTGATCGTCCAAAACCTTTACAAAAACGGCTGCAAAATAAGTTTTAATCCAAATTTAGGAGTTCATATAATTGATTACGAGCTTTTCAACACAATTATATTGTGAAAACTCGATTTTTGTGCTTTTTACTCAGTTAAAATTCTAACGGGTCCATTGTTCGGCCCATTTAGACCCGCTTGTCCGAAACCTCTACAAAAGGGTTGCAAAATAAGTTTTAATCCAAATTTAGGAGTTCATACAATAGATTACGAGCGTTTCAACACGATTATATTGCAAAAACCCGATTTCTGTACTTTTTACTCAGTTAAAATTCTAACGGGTCCATTGTTCGGCCCATTTAGACCTACTCGTCGCAAACCTCTACAAAAAAGACCGCAAAATAAGTTAGAATAAAATTTTAAGAGTTCATATAATTGATTAAGAGCTTTCCAACACGATTATATTGCAAAAACTCGATTACTGTACTTTTTACTCCGTTAAAATTCTAACGGGTCCATTGTTCGGCCCATTTAGACTCGCTCGTCCGAAACCTCTACAAAAGGGTTGAAAAATAAGTTTTAATCCAAATTTAGGAGTTCATTCAATTGATTACAAGCGTTTCGACACGATTATATGGCAAAACTCAATTTCTATAATTTTTACTCAGATAAAATTCTAATGGGTCCATTATTCGGCCCATTTAGACCCGCTCGTCCAAAACCTCTACAAAAAAGAACGCAAAACAAGTTAGAATACAATTTTAGGAGTTCATATAATTGATTACGAGCTTTTAAACACAATTATATTGAAAAAAAACTTGATTTTTTAACTTTTTACTCGGTTAAAATTCTAATGGGTCCATTGTTCGGCCCATTTAGACCCGCTCGTCCGAAACCTCTACAAAGAGGTTGCAAAATAAGTTTATATCCAAATTTAGGAGTTCATACAATTGAATACGAGCTTTTCAACACAATTATATTGCAAAAACTCGATTTCTGTACTTTTTACTCCGTTAAAATTCTAACAGGTCCATTGTTCGGCCCATTTAGACCTGATCGTCCAAAACCTCTACAAAAAGGGTTGCAAAATAAGTTTTAATCCAAATTTATGAGTTCATATAATTGATTACGAGCTTTTCAACATGATTATATTGCAAAAACTTGATTTCTGTACTTTTTACTCATTTAAAATTCTAACGGGTCCACTATTCGGCCCATTTAGACCCGCTCGTCTGAAACCTCTACAAAAGGGTTGCAAAATAAGTTTTAATCCAAATTTAGGAGTTCATACAATTGGTTACGAGCTTTTCAACACGATTATATTTCAAAAACTCGATTTCTATACTTTTTACTCAGTTAAAATTCTAACGGGTCCATTGTTCGGCCCATTTAGACCCGCTAGTCCGAAACCTTTACAAAAAAGACCGCAAAATAAGTTATAATCAAATTTTATGAGTTCATATAATTGATTACGAGCTTTTCAACACGATTATATTGCAAAAACTTGATTACAGTACTTTTTACTTAGTTAAAATTCTAACGGATCCATTGTTCGGCCCATTTAGACCCGCTCGTCCGAAACCTCTACAAAAGGATTGCAAAATAAGTTTAATTTAGGTGTTCATACAATTGATTACGAGCTTTTCAACACGATTATATTGCAAAAACTCGATCCTGTGGGCTCGAGACTTCAGGTTTTTTCTCCTAATTCTGAACCATGTCCTATATGTGTTTTTTCTTCGGAATCCACTATTCATGCACTTCGCGACTATTCTGGGGCCTCTGAGGCCCTACATTTATCTAGAATCCCTGACGTTCTCTCTATAAGTTCGGCCTCTACCACCATCCAATGGTTGGAGGAGGGTGCTCACGTATTATCTGCTGACTAATTTGGTCTTTTCTTCACAACTATTTGGAATATATGGAATAGGCGTAATGACTGGGTTCACAATCATCATCTGCAACCTCCCTGGCTTACTGCCATCAACTCGATCAGCCTACATAATGATTACTGCAGTTCCACACTTTCACCCCACTCCCAACTGAACTCCTCTATGCTTTCACCTCCATGTTGGAGCCCCCCCACATAATTACCTAAAGATAAATGTGGACGGGGCTTTTGACCCAGCCACTAGTGCAGCGGCTGTTGGTGTTGTGGCGCGTGATGATTCAGGTGCGGTTGTTGGGGGCCTCGCTTTACCCCTTGGGCAGTTGTATGGATGTTGCTACTTGCGAAGGTCTGGGCCTTATTGCGGGTGTTACCTTTGCTCAATCCCAGGGCTGGCAAAGGTTGTTGTTTGAAACAGACTGTGCCTCCCTTGCGAACAGGCTCAACAATCCTGGGCCAGATTTATCTACTTTAGGGCCTCTGCTTCTTCAAGCTCGTGATGCTCTTTTATCTCTACCTTTTGCTTTTGTTTCTTATGTAAGCCGTGAGGCTAACTCTGTGGCCCATGCTCTGGCCACTCATGCTCTCAGAACTATGTCTTCTATGTCTTTTGGTTCTGACATTCCCTCTTCTATTAAACACCTTGTATTGGGCAATTTCTCGAATTAATAAAACATAGGTACTCTTTTCCCCCTTTTTTAGGGTTCTTCATTTTAACTGAGTAAAAACTACAATAATCGAGTTTTTACAATATAATCGTTTTGAAAAGCTCGTAATCAATTGTATAAACTCCTAAATTTGGATTAAAACTTATTTTGCAACCCTTTTGTAGAGGTTTTGGACGAGCGGGTCTAAATGGGCCGAGCAATGGACCCGTTAGAATTTAATTGAGTAAAATGTACAGAAATCAAGATTTTACAATATAATCATGTTGAAAATCTCGTAATCAAATATACGAACTCCTAAATTTGGATTAAAACTTATTTTGCGGTCTTTTTTGTATAGGTATCGGACGAGCGGGTCTAAACGGGCCGAACAATGGACCCGTTAGAATTTTAACTGAGTAAAAAGTACAGTAATCGAGTTTTTGCAATATAATCGTGTTGAAAAGCTCGTAATCAATTGTATGAACTTCTAAATTTGGATTAAAACTTATTTTGCAACCTTTTTTGTAGAAGTTTCGGACAAGCGGGTCTTAATGGGCCGAACAGTGGACCCGTTAGAATTTTAACTATGTAAAAAGTACAGTAATCGGGTTTTTGAAATATAATCGTGTGGAAAAGATCTTAATCAATTATATGAACTCCTAAAATTTGATTAAAACTTGTTTTGCGGTCTTTTTGTAGAGGTTTCGGACAAGCGGGTCTTAATGGGCCGAACAGTGGACCCGTTAGAATTTTAACTGTGTAAAAAGTACAGTAATCGGGTTTTTGAAATATAATCGTGTTGAAAAGCACTTAATCAATTATATGAACTCCTAAAATTTGATTCTAACTTATTTTGCGATCTTTTTTGTAAAGGTTTCGTACGAGCGAGTCTAAATGGCTGAACAATGGACCCGTTAGAATTTTAACTGAGTAAAAAGTACATAAATCGAGTTTTTGCATTATAATCGTGTGTAAAAGCTCGTAATAAATTATTTGAACTCCTAAAATTTGATTAAAAATTGTTTTGCGGTCTTTTTGTAGAGGTTTCGGACGAGCGGGTCTAATGGGCCGAACAATGGACCCGTTAGAATTTTAACTGAGTAAAAAATACTGTAATCGAATTTTTGCAATATAATCGTGTTGAAAAGCTCGTAATCAATTGTATGAACTCCTAAATTTGGATTAAAACTTATTTTGCAACCCTTTTTGTAGAGGTTTCGGACGAGCGGGTCTAAATGGGCCGAGCAATGGACCCGTTAGAATTTTAACTGAGCAAAAAGTACAGAAATCGAGTTTTTGCAATATAAAAGTGTTGAAAAGCTCGTAATCAATTATATGAACTCCTACATTTGGGTTAAAACTTATTTTGCAACCCTTTTTGTAGAGAATTTGGACGTTCGGGTCTAAATAGGCCGTACAATGGACCCGTTAGAATTTTAACGAAGTAAAAAGTACAGAAATCGAGTTTTTGAAATATAATCATGTTGAAAAGCTCGTAATCAATTGTATGAACACCTAAATTTGGATTAAAACTTATTTTGCAACCCTTTTGTAGAGGTTTCGGACGAGCGGTTCTAAATGGGCCGAACAATGGACCTGTTAGAATTTTAACTGAGTAAAAACTACAATAATCGAGTTTTTGCAATATAATCATTTTGAAAAGCTCGTAATCAATTGTATAAACTCCTAAATTTGGATTAAAACTTATTTTGCAACCCTTTTGTAGAGGTTTCGGACGAGCGGGTCTAAATGGGCCGAGCAATGGACCTGTTAGAATTTAATTGAGTAAAATGTACAGAAATCGAGATTTTACAATATAATCCTGTTGAAAATCTCGTAATCAAATATACGAACTCCTAAATTTGGATTAAAACTTATTTTGAGGTCTTTTTTGTATAGGTATCGGACGAGCGGGTCTAAACGGGCCGAACAATGGACCCGTTAGAATTTTAACTGAGTAAAAAGTACAGTAATTGAGTTTTTGCAATATAATCGTGTTGAAAAGCTCGTAATCAATTGTATGAACTTCTAAATTTGGATTAAAACTTATTTTGCAACCTTTTTTGTAGAAGTTTCGGACAAGCGGGTCTTAATGGGCCGAACAGTGGACCCGTTAGAATTTTAACTGTGTAAAAAGTACAGTAATCGGGTTTTTGAAATATAATCGTGTTGAAAAGATCTTAATCAATTATATGAACTCCTAAAATTTAATTAAAACTTGTTTTGCGGTCTTTTTGTAGAGGTTTCGGACAAGCGGGTCTTAATGGGCCGAACAGTGGACCCGTTAGAATTTTAACTGTGTAAAAAGTACAGTAATCGTGTTTTTGAAATATAATCGTGTTGAAAAGCTCTTAATCAATTATATGAACTCCTAAAATTTGTTTCTAACTTATTTTGCGATCGTTTTTGTAAAGGTTTCGTACGAGCGAGTCTAAATGGCCGAACAATAGACCCGTTAGAATTTTTGAAGAAAACGGGCCTCATTAAAAACCCCTGCTAAAATCTCCAAGCACAAGGCTTGGAGAAACCTAAAAGGGGAAAAGAGTACCCAAGATATATTATTAACCGAGGTTAAACCTCGCAAAGTACAATGTTTTTGATACAATCAGTGTAAATAGATCCAAAAGATAAAGAAGACATGGATCTAAGGGCATGGGTAGCCAACGAATGAGCTACAAAATTAGCCTCACGGCAAATATACTGAATATGTGCCTCAGAAAAATCCTCCAAAGCAGTATGAGCCTCCAGAATCATCGGCCCCAAAGGAGAAAGATCTGGCCCAAGAGAGTTGATTCTGTTTGCTAGGGATGCACAGTCTGTCTCGAAAATCAGATGGCTCCAACCTTGAGATCGGGCAAAAGTAATGCCAGCAAGAAGACCTTTCCCTTCGGATGAAATAGCATCAGCACAACTGCCCAGCGGAAAAGCCAGGCCACCGACAACCGTCCCAGTGTCATCCCGAGCGACAACACCAACCGCCGCTGCACGAGTGGAAGGATCAAAAGCTCCATCCACATTAACTTTAATAAAACCACAAGGTGGAGGCCTCCAACGAGGAGGAAGAGACGAAGGGACGGATGATGTAGAGGAAGATATAGCATTAGAGTAATCCTTATGGAGACTAATAGAGTTGACAGCAATTAGCCAAGGGGGGTGAAGATGTTTATTATGGACCCAATCGTTACGTCTGTTCCAGATATTCCAAAGGGTAGTCAGGAAGAGGCCAAAAAGATCAGGAGAGAGAAGAGAAGCTCCTTCCTCAAGCCAATGTAGGCCCGTGGAGGCGGAACTGTTGATAAAAGAGGATGGAAGACCAATCAATTTAAGAGTTTCCGAGGCACCAGAGCAGTCTCGGAGAGCATGGAGAATCGACTCAATACCCGAATTACAAATGGGACATGGACCAGAATCTGGAGCAAAAGTCTGAAGGCGGGCCCCAACAGGCAGGGCTCCTGCCCCCAGACGCCAGTCGAAAGTTTTAACTTTAGGCAAAACTTTGAGCTTGGCAAGAAATTTCCAGAAACGGGGGGGACGAAGTCTAGGCTCAGGGGGTCGTTGTAGGAAAAGATAGCCAGATCTGACGGAATAGATGCTAGAATCATTGGGTTTCCAGAGGATGGTATCACGAGTATCATTAATAATGGGAACTGAAAGAATGGAATTGGCATCATCCACGGTAAAGTAAGCACGAACTTTGACAGGGTCCTAGGCCGCTTGGTTACGTAACATAAAATCTCTACAACGAATGTGGACTTCCTCCGAAAGTTCATAGTCCCCATAGAGGTGAACAGTCGAGGAGCCTCCCCAATTATCATGATGGATGCGTATGTTACTGTTGATACCCGGACGATAGAGGAAACCACCAAATAGGTGTTGCATAGCGTTATAGAGACCTTGCCAGGCAAAAGAACCTCGCGAAGGCCGAGAGGCATTAAGGATATTACCTGTCGGAAAGTACTTAAATTTATAGATTTGTCCCAAGAGGGAGTCAGGTTCGCAAATGAGTCGCCAGAGTTGTTTGCCAAGAAGAGCTATATTAAAATTATTGAGGTCCCGGAAACCCATACCACCAACAGATTTAGGCAGGCATACTTGGTCCCATGGGAGCATATGCCAACCTTTCTTGTTTGATTTCCCAGACCACCAATATCGACGAATGGCAGATGTCATATCATCAATAATATTTTGAGGTAATAAATAACAGGACATAATGTATTGAGGTAAAGATTGTAAAACGGCTTTAATAAAAATTTCCCTGCCACTGAAGGAGAGAAGCTGTTTGTCCCAGTTGGATAATCTATCGTGAACTTTATCACGTATAAACCCTAAAGCAAGGGTCTTATTTTTACCAATAAGAAGAGGTACCCCCAGATAGACTCCAGGATTGGAGACCTCACGAACTTGAAGATAGGAATTAATAGTTTGACGAGTGGAAGTAGGAGTGCGAGGATTGTAAAAGATAGTAGATTTATCGAAGTTGACTGCTTGCCCAGAGGCAGAGGCATAAGTTTGGAGGGCCAACTTAAGGTGTGCAGCTTCATCAGGATTTGAGTTAAGGAAAACTATGCAATCATCCGCAAACAATAGGTGGTTAACCTTGGGCCCATGCTTACAAGCTCCTAATCCTGGAAGTAGGCCTTGTTGTTTAGCATCAGCCAAGAAGGCTGAGAGCCCTTGGGTACAAAATAGAAAAAGAAAAGGAGATAAAGGGTCACCTTGGCGGAGGCCCCTTTGAGGTCGAAACAAAGGGGAGAAAGAATTGTTTACCTTAACCGTAAAAGAAACTGATGAGATGCATCTCATTATGAGAGAGACCCAGGATGAGGTAAACCCCATACGGGTCATAACATTTTCAAGGAATGACCACTCGACTCTGTCAAAGGCCTTTTCCATGTCAAGTTTAAGAGCAGCTCCACGAGAAGATTTTGAAGTACCAGCATTAATTGAATGAATAAGTTCGTGGGCAATAAGGATATTATCTGTAATATTACGTCCCTGAACAAAAGTAGCTTGATTTGAACTGATACAGAAAGGAATGGTATGTTTCATTCGATTAACCAAAACTTTAGCAATGATTTTGTAGATTATCGTACAGAGACTAATGGGCCGAAGATGTCTCATAGTAGTGGGATCCTTAATCTTAGGTATGAGAACCAATATAGTTTGGTTGACTGAGGCTATATCAGCTGACCCTTTAAGGAGATTGAGGCAAAGGGTAGTAATATCAGGTCCTACAGTATCCCAATGTTGACGAAAAAATCCACTTGGCAGTCCATCAATTCCCGGGGCTTTCCTGGGATCGATGTCTCGAAAAGCGGTGAAAATTTCTTCTGGAGTGAATTCCTTGGTAAGGGACTCATTCATTGTATTCGAAATAGTAGGAGTGATTTTTGAGAGAATTTGGTCAGAAAAGTGAGGGTTTGAGGAAGAAAAAAGATTATGGAAATATGAGGAAGCAATTTCCATAAGGTCAGAATCATTCGTGTGCCAAACATTGTTGGAGTCTAAGAGGCCTGTGATAGTGTTCTTTTTCTTCCTATTGGAAGCTCGGGCATGAAAGAAGCGGGTATTTTTGTCCCCTTGGGAAAGCCATAGATTACGAGAACGTTGTGCCCAATATGCTTCTTGCACCTCGAGAAGTTTATGGAGTTCAGTTTTGGCGGAGATATATCTTTTTTCAGCAGAAGCTGAAAGAGGTCGTTGTAATAGTTTATTAATTTTCTTAGTGAGAAAGTTAATGCGACCATTGGTTTTAAATCTTTGTTGGGATTGCCAGTCTCCTAGGCAGGAGCCAACAGCTTTAATTTTATCCAAAGTATTACCTTTGGTGGATGACCAAGTTTGTTTTACCACATTAATACCTTCATCATTGGAAGCCCAACAATTTTCAAATCTGAACGTGGTTGGTGGGGGACGGGGATTTGTTGGAGGAAGAGGTTCCGTATTTAATAGTAGAAAACAGTGATCTGATTTTGCATCAAAGTCTGAAATGATGTTATAATTAGGAAAGGAGGCTTTCCATGCCATGTTCCCAACAAAACGATCTAGACGCTCAAATAAAGAAGGGGTTTTGGGCCCTGTTTTATACCAAGTGAACCATCCCGTTGTAGGTTTGCAATCAAAAAGATTATTACGAGAAAGACAATTGCGGAAATTATTAATTTGAGATCTAGGCCGTCGACAACCACCTTGTTTTTCATTATCAGATAAGATTTCGTTAAAATCACCCCCGATAAGCCAAGGGTGATCATCGTTAATGTTGAGAGAATCGATTAGTTCCCAAGTTTTGGTTTTGTTACATGTTTCGGAAAAGCCATGAATTCCAGTAAAATAGAACGAAGAAGAGTTGCATGTAATATACGTGTGAATAAAGCGATCCGAATAAGAAAGCAAATCAATATTATTATTATTCATAGCAAATAAAGCAAGTCCAGAGCAATTATTAGAAAAATCAACCAAAAAAGCTAGGGCCATCCCTAGCAAATCACCAAGACGGCTATAAGCCGTATTTTTGAGTTTAGTTTCACATAAAAACAATAAATCAGGTTTATGAAGCCTAACATAAGACTGGAGGTGGTGAACTGCCTGGACCTTACCTAAGCCCTGGCAGTTCCAGCATAAAATTATCATTTCCCTCGGCGGGGCTGTGCATCAGCCGCCGCCGGAGAGTTTTTTCCGCTGCTCATCCCAGCTTTCGATGTAGGCGATGGTGTAGGTCTAGACTTTTTGGGCTGCAAGACCACATGGATTGGGGAACGCCTCTTAGTGCCTCGGTTTGGAGGGATGGGAATAGGGGCCGGAGCAGAAGCTGCAATATTTGGATAATGCTTGAGTAGCCACGAATCAAAATCATCAAAAAATGATATACCGGTTTGGAGAAATGGCTTACTGAGCTGTTCATCCAGTTTTCTAACATGCTGAGCAGTAGAGTTTGGCTTTCCATCATCTTGACCGTCCAGATCAACTTGAACAGGGTAGATGGTGTTCAGGGGTTGAGGAGAAATGACTCTTGAATACAATGGTACTTTTTGGGGCAGCTTGGGATCGGCATTAGTGGGAGGCAAATCCGAAGATTCCTCCCCCACCACCTCATCGTTGTTATTGGTTTCCTCGATGGGGAGATCTGCAAAGGACGCAGCATCCCCTTCATTGAGGTTCCCTATAAGATTAGAAAAAGAGGAAATAAGATTTAATTGTATGAAAATATGGAAGAAAGAAACATAAAGGTTTTTGACAGAATTTAGACCTGAATCTTGGGCAGAAGTGACAGGAGCTTTCCCTTTGTCCATAGGATCTGATAAGGAAAGGGAATTATTAAAGCAGCATAGGGGGGAGTGATAATTAAGTGGAAGCCAAAATAAATTTATTATAATACCTAGCGGTGGGTTTGGTTCAGCATTAGCAGAGGATTCAGCAGTTTTGCCCTTGTCCAAAGGAGCTGTACATGATAACAATTTATGATATAAAAACGAGAAAAGGCATGAAATTGAATAGATGTATTTAAAAAAATGTAATATACCTTGCGGTGGTTTGCATTCATTAGAAGTTGATTGCTCAACAATGCGAATACGGCCACGTGGTCCCTGGTCACGGCGACGCGGGGGAAGCCAACGGAGCCAATCACCGTATTGGAATTTTGCTGGATCAATCGTAGCCTTGGAGGGGCAGTGGTCGAAAGTGTGGCTAATGATACCACATCCTGGACAGAGAAGAGGAAGACGTTCATATTCTAGACGGCAGGAAGTGGTTCGTGGACCTTTCCCAATGAGGAGGAATCGTCGAATCGGTTTGGATATGTCCAGAAGTATTTCCACTCGTAGAAATTCAGTCATGTTCCCTCGTTCTTTGCGAGTATCAGTACGTAATACGGTGCCAACCATGGCCCCAAGTGACTGTCCAACAAGGTGAGCTCTGTCGTGATCCTCTAAAAAAGGTTTGGGCAAGGAGTGAATGCGAAACCATATCCTCATGGGATTAAAAGAATACTCGTCCATACTTTTACCAGGTGTATAGTCAGCTAGGGCCATCCATTCGTCTTTGTGAAGCCAAGGGCCTCTCTCGAACACATCACATTTGTCGCTTATAGTGGCAAACTCGATACGAAAGAAGGAGTCTCTGATAATAGAGATTGATTTAAGGTGATTTTTCTTCCATATGCCTTCAAAAACTGAGAGGATGGTCCAATCGTCTATTGGCTTTGATGATATGAACTTTCCAATCAGGATGGTTTTAGGATCTTCATCAAAGAAGTCGAAATCAGGGGTGTAAATGGTATTGGCTTCCTCGTTTGTTAGGTCCAAATCAGTGAATTGGGGAAGAGAAGAAGAGGATGCCATTTGGTGATAAATGTGGTAATTTCGAAAAGAACAAGATGAAAAATTGCAAGTGGGAGAGGTGGGATCAAAGTGGGATGTAATCTTATAAATAATAGAATTGATAGAAGTAAAATTATGAATGGGAAACAAATAATAGTGAGAATTAAAAAAGGAATGTAGAATGAAAATATTCCTAAAGATTGGAAGTGAGATACGTGGGGTAATTTTAGAAAGTGAGAAATATAGAAGAAGATTTAAATAAGGGCTTAGAAATATAAAATATTTAAGGTAATGTTGGATGTGAAAAGGAAAGAAAATACTTAGGTTATGGTGGCTAAATTGAATGGAGGGAGTAATTAAAGGAAAGAGATAAGTTATAATTAAAGGCAAGGAATGGAAAGGTGATATGGAAATATATGGGATTAATGGAGGAAATATAATATAGATGACAGTAAAGTATAAGAATGGAATAAAATTAGATTGGAATGGGTTGGGAAAAGGAAAGAAAGGACGTTGAATATGGTAACTGAATTGGATGGAAAGAGTAAGAAGAGGAGAGAAGTAATTTAGAAATAAATTTTCATTAAATGGCAATAAATGGTAAGTAAATAAGGTAATGTATGAAATTAAGGAATGATGTGTAAACCATTTGATAATTGAGAATAAGGGAAGATTAATGTTAGGTTGATATCGGTAGTTTATGAAAGGTTGAAAATGGAAGAGATGATATGATAATAAATTGAAACTAGAAGGCAAGTGAAGCGGAAATAATAGGAATAAATTGAAAAGTAAGAAAATTGAGAAAAGTTGTAAGAAATTAAAGTATAGAAGAAAGAAATAAGATGATAATGGTAAGAAATAAAGAAAATAAATAAATGTTGCACTTAGAAGAAGGGAAGAGTAAAAGTAATGTCTAATGTAAAAGGGAAAGAAAATACTGTAAATATGGTAACACAATTGAATAGAGAGAGTAAAAGATGGAATGGAATGAGATAGTAATAAATTTACAATAAAAGGCATGAAATGTAAAAGGTATATGATAATATATAACATTGATATGGAAAGTAGAAAACAATTGATAATAGAACATAAATAAAGAATAAAATTAAAGTAATGTAGAATGTAAAAATAATACAGTTTGATAATTTTCCTAAAAATTAGACGTGATAAACATGGGATTAATTTAGAAAGGGAGAAATATAGAAGAAGATTTAATTTAGAGCTTAGAGTTAGGTAAAATTTAAGATAGTGTTGGAAGTAAAAAGGAAAGAGAATACTTTGGATATGGAAACTAATTTGACTATAGAGAGTAAATAAGGGAAAGAGATAATTTAGAAATAAATTATCAATAAAGGCCGAGAATTGGAGAGGAGATATGGAGATATATGTAATTAAAGAAGGAAATATAAAACGGTAGACTATAGAGAATAAAGGTAGAATAATATAAGATTGATATGGGTTGGGAAAAGGAAAGAAAAAGCTATGAATATGGTAACTGAATTGAATAGGGAGAGTAAATAGAGGAAAGATATAAATTAGAAATAAATTTGCGTTAAAAGACAATAATTGATAAACGGATATGGTGCTGTTCGAGTTGAAATAAAGATATATAAAACAGTTGGTAATAGAGAATAAAGATAGAATAAAGATAGATTGGGAGGTAAATAATTTAAATGTTATCTTTTCCAAACAGATATATATGTGTTTAATTGTATTCACCATAAAGATGATCGAATAGTTTTCCCCAATAGGGGATGGTAGAAGAGCACCTAAAGAGGTGTAGTGGTATTCAATAATTGGATGGCATATAGCAAATATGAATAGAATATTTTTTGAAAGAATGGACCAAGAGAAAAGATAAAAATAGGATAACAATAAAATACAAATAGTGAGCATAATGGCAGATTTGATGATGGTCATAGGTAAGAAGATGAGATAACATAAAAGAAACCCAGAATTAAAAAAAGTAGAATAATTAAAATAAAAAGAACCTAGGAGATAAACAAAACACGTCCAAAGATAAAGGCATGTTAGGAAATAAATAAAAGAGAAGAAGAACCACATGTAAAAAAGGAAGAGATAAATGCATACAATGACGCAAAATAAAAGCAAGAGAGCAAGAATAGGAGAAAAATTACAGACCGGGATTAGTAAGAGAATGGGGGTGAAGAAATATAGAACAGACCAAAAGAGCAAATAAACGGGAGCAAAAAAATAGTACAAGATCAAAGCTAAAAAAATAAAAAAACAGATGCCTTGGGCAATGGAGGGGTCGTCTATGGAGAAAGGATAGGATCCGCAAAGGTGGCCGCCGGTGCAGTAGGTGAAAGGAACATGCAAAACAGAAATAAAGAAAGTTAGAGTCGATGCCAGAGATAAGATGCAAAGTAGAGGACGAATTCTTAGATTATGGGCTAAAAGAATGAAAAAAAGGCAACAAATATTATAGATGTAAAAATTATCGTACAGGACATCAAAACAGACTGATATTAATCGATAATATTGAGTGATGGAATATAGCTGAAAATACAAAGAAATATAAACAATTAAAATGAAATGGATTTGGAACATTAATAAAATTTTAACAAAATGGAAATTGTTTATGCTTATAAAGAAGTTTGGAATGCAGAAACCAATTAAAGACAAAATGGATATGATATAGAATATAAAAGTAAGTACCACAAAGTGGTTTGATAAAATTCCCCTTAAAGGGGATCGAATATTCCTCAATAGGAGGATGGTGGTAAAAGAGTATAGGCCAAATAATTGATATAATTGGTAGGTGAGTTTCATATAATGAGTTGGAACTATAAACCAAATGAACAGTGAAGACATAACCGTGGATGAAATGATTTTGTAGGAAAGGTAAAAAGAAAAGCATAAAATAGAATGATAAACCAAAAGGGGAAGGACATTAGGTATTGGATCAACGGTAATGATCATAAATAATCCCAATAACAACAATGCAAACTGTAAATAAGAACTAAAGGGAAAAGCCACAAGGTGGATCAATAAAATTTCCCTAAAAAGGGATAGAGAGATCCTCAAAAAGAGGATGGTGTTGATAGAATATAATGGAGATAGGTAAAGATATTGGCATTTAACAACATAGGAAAGAAATATGGAAGCAAACCAAATGAAAAAATAATCAGACAACAATGAATACATAGAATTAAAATGTGATGGAAAAGGTAAGCAACCAAATAAAAGCAACATCCATGAAGGTGGATCAAACCAACATAAACAGTAAGATAGAGGCATACGATTCAACAGGTAAATAAAAGCAAGATACCAAAATAACACAAATGGGCAAAAACTAATCTGGAAAATTGAAAAAGATATGGCTGAAATAAAAAGGTAAAAGAACGAAAACATAATTAATAAAGAACTTAGAATCGGGCAAAAGGGGGCTTTACCGTAGATCACTGGAAACCAAAATGAATAATAGGACCACCGGGAATCTGGGTTTCGCCTCGGATTGAAACAAAGAAAATAGATCGGCAGAGACATCGAAATCGGAAACACCATGGAGATACCTAAGATCCAAAAATTCACTGCCAAGGAAAACCGATCGTGAGAGAGGAACAAATTGAATAAACCAAAGAAAATAAAAAATAAAAGAAAAAGAAGAATGGCCGATCGGATTTGGAAGATGGAGATTCCTGGACTAATAACAGGAACCCAAGGCGGCCACTGCATCCTTGCGAAAGAGAGAAACCGGTTGGAAGTGGAAAGACGAAGCACAACACAAGTATTGATATTCTTGGGAATGCACAGCAAATTTGCAACAAAATGAAGAAGACTCGCAAAACAACAACGAAAAAAATAAGTGAGCCAAAATAAATCAAAATAAAAGAAGTAATCGATGATAGATGAAGAAAAAACCAAAATAAAAATAGAGGGAACCGAGATTGGGTTGGGATGGGGTCTAGAGTCAGATTTACCTTTGAACTCCTGGATCTCAAGATGGAAAAGAACGCCTACTGGTGAGGGGAGGAAGACGGAGGCGGACGGCGTAGGAGGCGCGGAGACGACGGCAGAGAGCAGCATAAGCGAAAGAAAAATAAGGTGAAGAGAAAATAAGAGAGAGGAGGCGGCGGTGCAAAAGAAAAAAGAAAGGGAAAAGAGAAGAAAAGCGCAAAACCCCTAATGAGACCCGAGAGAGTAGAGAGAATTTCGAGAGACCCCATCCCACCCGTTAGAATTTTAACTGAGTAAAAAGCACAAAAATCGAGTTTTTGCCATATAATTGTGTTGAAAAGCTCGTAATCATATGTATGAACTCCTAAATTTGGATTAAAACTTATTTTGCAACCCTTTTGAAGAGGTTTCGGACGAGCGGGTCTAAATGGGCCGAACAATGGACCCGTTAGAATTTTAACTGAGTAAAAAATACTGTAATCGAATTTTTGCAGTATAATCGTGTTGAAAAGCTCGTAATCAATTGTATGAACTCCTAAATTTGGATTAAAACTTATTTTGCAACCTTTTTTGTAGGGGTTTCGGACGAGTGGGACTAAATGGGCCGAGCAATGGACCCGTTAGAATTTTAACTGAGCAAAAAGTACAGAAATCGAGTTTTTGCAATATAAAAGTGTTGAAAAGCTCGTAATAAATTATATGAACTCCTACATTTGGGTTAAAACTTATTTTGCAACCCTTTTTGCAGAGAATTCGGACGATCGGGTCTAAATAGGTCGTACAATGGACCCGTTAGAATTTTAACGAAGTAAAAAGTACAGAAATCGAGTTTTTGAAATATAATCGTGTTGAAAAGCTGGTAATCAATTGTATGAACACCTAAATTTGGATTAAAACTTATTTTGCAACCCTTTTGTAGAGGTTTCGGACGAGCGGTTCTAAATGGGCCGAACAATGGACCCGTTAGAATTTTAACTAAGTAAAATGCCTAAAAATCGAGTTTTTGCAATATATTTGTTTCTAAAAGCTCGTAATCAATTGTATGAACTCCTAAATTTGGATTAAAACTTATTTTGCAACCCTTTTGTAGAGGTTTTGGACGAGCGAGTCTAAATGGGCCGAACAATGGACCCGTTAGAATTTTAACTGAGGAAAAAGTACAGTAATCGAGTTTGTGCAATATAATCGTGTTGAAAAGCTCTTAATCAATTATATAAACTCCTAAAATTTGATTCTAACTCTTTTTGCGGTCTTTTATGTAGAGGTTTCGGACGAGCGGGTTTAAATGGGCCTAGCAATGGACCCATTAGAATTTTAACTGAGCAAAAAGTACAGAAATCGAGGTTTTGCAATATAATCGTGTTGAAACGCTCATAATCAGTTGTAAGAACTACTATATTTGGATTAAAACTTATTTTGAAACCATTTTGTAGAGGTTTCGGACAAGCGGGTCTAAATGGGCCGAACAATAGACCCGTAAGAATTTTAACTGAGTAAAAAGTACAGAAATCGAGTTTTTGCAATATAATTGTGTTGAAAAGCTCGTAATCAATTATATGAACTCCTAAATTTGGATTAAAACTTATTTTGCAACCCTTTTGTAGAGGTTTTAGACGAGCGGGTCTAAATGGGCCGAAGAATGGACCCGTTAGAATTTTAACTGAGTAAAAAGTACAGAAATAAAGTTTTTGCAATATAATCGTGTTGAAAAGCTCGTAATCAATTATATGAACTCCTAAAATTTGATTCTAACTTGTTTTGCTGTCTTTTTGTATAGGTTTCGGACGTGCGGGTCTAAATGGGCCGAACAATGGACCCGTTAGAATTTTAACTGAGTAAAAAGTACAATAATCGATTTTTTGAAATATATCGTGTTGAAAAGCTCTTAATCAATTATATGAACTCCTATATTTTGATTCTAACTTATTTGGCGATCTTTTTTGAAAAGGTTTCGGACGAGCGGGTCTAAATGGGCCGAACAATGGACCCGTTAGAATTTAACTGAGTAAAAAGTACATAAATGGAGTTTTTGCATTATAATCGTGTTGAAAAGCTCGAAATCAATTGTATGAACTCCTAAAATTTGATTCTAACTTGTTTTGCTGTCTTTTTGGTAGAGGTTTTGGACGAGCGGGTCTAAATGGGCCGAACAATGGACCCGTTAGAATTTTAACTGAGTAAAAAGTACAGTAATCGGGTTTTTGAACTATAATCGTGTTGAAAAGCTCTTAATCAATTATATGAACTCCTAAAATTTGATTCTAACTTATTTTGTGATCTTTTTTGCAATATAATCGTGTTGAAACGCTCGTAATCAGTTGTATGAACTACTAAATTTGGATTAAAACTTATTTTGCAACCCTTTTGTAGAGGTTTCAGACAAGCGGGTCTAAATGGGCCGGACAATGGAACCGTTAGAATTTTAACTGAGTAAAAAAGCACAAAAATCGAGTTTTTGCAATATAATTGTGTTGAAAAGCTCGTAATCATTTGTATGAACTCCTAAAATTTGATTAAAACTTATTTTGCAACCCTTTTGTAGAGGTTTCGGACAAGCGAATCTAAATGGGCGAACAATGGACCAATTAGAATTTTAACTGAGTAAAAAGCACAAAAATCGAGTTTTTACAATATAATTGTGTTTAAAAGCTCGTAATCATTTGTAGGAACTCCTAAATTTGGATTAAAACTTATTTTGAAACCCTTTTGTAGAGGTTTCGGACGAGCGGGTCTAAATGGGCCGAAAAATGGACCCATTAGAATTTTAACTGAGTAAAAAGCACAAAAATCGAGTTTTTGCCATATAATTGTGTTGAAAAGCTCGTAATCATATGTATGAACTCCTAAATTTGGATTAAAACTTATTTTGCAACCCTTTTGAAGAGGTTTCGGACGAGCGGGTCTAAATGGGCCGAACAATGGACCCGTTAAAATTTTAACTGAGTAAAAAGTACAGAAATCGAGTTTTTGCAATATAATCGTGTTGATAAGCTCGTAACCAATTTCATGAACTCCTAAATTTTGATTATAACTTATTTTGCAACCCTTTTGTAGAGGTTTCGGATGAACGGATCTAAATGGGCCGAATAATGGACCCGTTAGAATTTTAACTGAGTAAAAAGTACAGAAATCGAGTTTATGCAATTTAATCGTGTTGAAAAGCTCGTAAGCAATTGTATGAACTCTTAAATTTGGATTAAAACTTATTTTGCAACCGTTTTGTAAATGTTTCGGACGAGCGGGTCTAAATGGGCCGAACAATGGACCCGTTAGAATTTTAACTGAGTAAAAAGCAAAAAATCGAGTTTTTGCAATATAATTGTGTTGAAAAGCTCGTAATCAATTGTATGAACTCCTAAATTTGGATTAAAACTTATTTTGAAACCCTTTTGTAGAGGTTTCGGACGAGCGGGTCTAAATGGGCCGAAAAATGGACCCATTAGAATTTTAACTGAGTAAAAAGCACAAAAATCGCGTTTTTGCCATATAATTGTGTTGAAAAGCTCGTAATCATATGTATGAACTCCTAAATTTGGATTAAAACTTATTTTGCAACCCTTTTGAAGAGGTTTCGGACGAGCGGGTCTAAATGGGCCGAACAATGGACCCGTTAAAATTTTAACTGAGTAAAAAGTACAGAAATCGAGTTTTTGCAATATAATCGTGTTGATAAGCTCGTAACCAATTTCATGAACTCCTAAATTTTGATTATAACTTATTTTGCAACCCTTTTGTAGAGGTTTCGGATGAACGGATCTAAATGGGCCGAATAATGGACCCGTTAGAATTTTAACTGAGTAAAAAGTACAGAAATCGAGTTTATGCAATTTAATCGTGTTGAAAAGCTCGTAAGCAATTGTATGAACTCTTAAATTTGGATTAAAACTTATTTTGCAACCGTTTTGTAAATGTTTCGGACGAGCGGGTCTAAATGGGCCGAACAATGGACCCGTTAGAATTTTAACTGAGTAAAAAGTACAGAAATCGAGTTTTTGCAATATAATCGTGTTGAAAAGCTCGTAATCTATTATATGAACTCCTAAATTTCAAATTAAAGCTTATTTTGCTGTCTTTTTTGTATAGGTTTCGGATGAGCGGGTCTAATTTGGCCGAACAATGGACCCGTTCGAATTTTAACTGAGTAAAAAGTACAGAAATCGAGTTTTTGCAATATAATCATGTTGAAAAGCTTGTAAGCAATTGTATGAACTCTTATATTTGGATTAAAACTTATTTTCAACCCTTTTGTAGAGGTTTCAGACGAGCGAGTCTAAATTGGCCGAACAATGGACCCGTTAGAATTTTAACTAAGTAAAAAGTACAGAAATCGAGTTTTTGCAAAATAATCGTGTTGAAAAGCTCGTAAGCAATTGTATGAATTCTTAAATTTGGATTAAATCTTATTTTGCAACCCTTTTGTAGAGGTTTCGGACGAGCGGGTCTAAATGGGTCGAACAATGGACCCGTTAGAATTTTAACTGAGTAAAAAGCACAAAAATCGATTTTTTGCAATATAATTGTGTTGAAAAGCTCGTAATCAATGTTATGAACTCCTAAATTTGGATTAAAACTTATTTTGCAACCCTTTTGTAGAGGTTTTGGACGAGCGGGTCTAAATGGGCCGAACAATCGACCCGTTAGAATTTTAACTGAGTAAAAAGCGAAAAATCGAGTTTTTGCAATATAATTGTGTTGAAAAGCTCGTAATCAATTGTATGAACTCCTAAATTTGGATTAAAACTTATTTTGAAACCCTTTTGTAGAGGTTTCGGACGAGCGGGTCTAAATGGGCCGAACAATGGACCCATTAGAATTTTAACTGAGTAAAAAGCACAAAAATCGAGTTTTTGCCATATAATTGTGTTGAAAAGCTCGTAATCATATGTATGAACTCCTAAATTTGGATTAAAACTTATTTTGCAACCCTTTTGAAGAGGTTTCGGACGAGCGGGTCTAAATGGGCCGAACAATGGACCCGTTAGAATTTTAACTAAGTAAAAAATACTGTAATCGAATTTTTGCAATATAATCGTGTTGAAAAGCTCGTAATCAATTGTATGAACTCCTAAATTTGGATTAAAACTTATTTTGCAACCTTTTTTGTAGAGGTTTCGGACGAGTGGGACTAAATGGGCCGAGCAATGGACCCGTTAGAATTTTAACTGAGCAAAAAGTACAGAAATCGAGTTTTTGCAATATAAAAGTGTTGAAAAGCTCGTAATAAATTATATGAACTCCTACATTTGGGTTAAAACTTATTTTGCAACCCTTTTTGTAGAGAATTCGGACGATCGGGTCTAAATAGGTCGTACAATGGACCCGTTAGAATTTTAACGAAGTAAAAAGTACAGAAATCGAGTTTTTGAAATATAATCGTGTTGAAAAGCTGGTAATCAATTGTATGAACACCTAAATTTGGATTAAAACTTATTTTGCAACCCTTTTGTAGAGGTTTCGGACGAGCGGTTCTAAATGGGCCGAACAATGGACCCGTTAGAATTTTAACTAAGTAAAATGCCTAAAAATCGAGTTTTTGCAATATATTTGTTTCTAAAAGCTCGTAATCAATTGTATGAACTCCTAAATTTGGATTAAAACTTATTTTGCAACCCTTTTGTAGAGGTTTTGGACGAGCGAGTCTAAATGGGCCGAACAATGGACCCGTTAGAATTTTAACTGAGGAAAAAGTACAGTAATCGAGTTTGTGCAATATAATCGTGTTGAAAAGCTCTTAATCAATTATATGAACTCCTAAAATTTGATTCTAACTCATTTTGCGGTCTTTTATGTAGAGGTTTCGGACGAGCGGGTTTAAATGGGCCTAACAATGGACCCATTAGAATTTTAACTGAGCAAAAAGTACAGAAATCGAGGTTTTGCAATATAATCGTGTTGAAACGCTCATAATCAGTTGTAAGAACTACTATATTTGGATTAAAACTTATTTTGAAACCATTTTGTAGAGGTTTCGGACAAGCGGGTCTAAATGGGCCGAACAATAGACCCGTAAGAATTTTAACTGAGTAAAAAGTACAGAAATCGAGTTTTTGCAATATAATTGTGTTGAAAAGCTCGTAATCAATTATATGAACTCCTAAATTTGGATTAAAACTTATTTTGCAACCCTTTTGTAGAGGTTTTAGACGAGCGGGTCTAAATGGGCCGAAGAATGGACCCGTTAGAATTTTAACTGAGTAAAAAGTACAGAAATAAAGTTTTTGCAATATAATCGTGTTGAAAAGCTCGTAATCAATTATATGAACTCCTAAAATTTGATTCTAACTTGTTTTGCTGTCTTTTTGTATAGGTTTCGGACGTGCGGGTCTAAATGGGCCGAACAATGGACCCGTTAGAATTTTAACTGAGTAAAAAGTACAATAATCGATTTTTTGAAATATATCGTGTTGAAAAGCTCTTAATCAATTATATGAACTCCTATATTTTGATTCTAACTTATTTGGCGATCTTTTTTGAAAAGGTTTCGGACGAGCGGGTCTAAATGGGCCGAACAATGGACCCGTTAGAATTTAACTGAGTAAAAAGTACATAAATGGAGTTTTTGCATTATAATCGTGTTGAAAAGCTGGAAATCAATTGTATGAACTCCTAAAATTTGATTCTAACTTGTTTTGCTGTCTTTTTGGTAGAGGTTTTGGACGAGCGGGTCTAAATGGGCCGAACAATGGACCCGTTAGAATTTTAACTGAGTAAAAAGTACAGTAATCGGGTTTTTGAACTATAATCGTGTTGAAAAGCTCTTAATCAATTATATGAACTCCTAAAATTTTATTCTAACTTATTTTGTGATCTTTTTTGCAATATAATCGTGTTGAAACGCTCGTAATCAGTTGTATGAACTACTAAATTTGGATTAAAACTTATTTTGCAACCCTTTTGTAGAGGTTTCAGACAAGCGGGTCTAAATGGGCCGGACAATGGAACCGTTAGAATTTTAACTGAGTAAAAAAGCACAAAAATCGAGTTTTTGCAATATAATTGTGTTGAAAAGCTCGTAATCATTTGTATGAACTCCTAAAATTTGATTAAAACTTATTTTGCAACCCTTTTGTAGAGGTTTCGGACAAGCGAATCTAAATGGGCGAACAATGGACCAATTAGAATTTTAACTGAGTAAAAAGCACAAAAATCGAGTTTTTACAATATAATTGTGTTTAAAAGCTCGTAATCATTTGTAGGAACTCCTAAATTTGGATTAAAACTTATTTTGAAACCCTTTTGTAGAGGTTTCGGACGAGCGGGTCTAAATGGGCCGAAAAATGGACCCATTAGAATTTTAACTGAGTAAAAAGCACAAAAATTGAGTTTTTGCCATATAATTGTGTTGAAAAGCTCGTAATCATATGTATGAACTCCTAAATTTGGATTAAAACTTATTTTGCAACCCTTTTGAAGAGGTTTCGGACGAGCGGGTCTAAATGGGCCGAACAATGGACCCGTTAAAATTTTAACTGAGTAAAAAGTACAGAAATCGAGTTTTTGCAATATAATCGTGTTGATAAGCTCGTAACCAATTTCATGAACTCCTAAATTTTGATTATAACTTATTTTGCAACCCTTTTGTAGAGGTTTCGGATGAACGGATCTAAATGGGCCGAATAATGGACCCGTTAGAATTTTAACTGAGTAAAAAGTACAGAAATCGAGTTTTTGCATTATAATCGTGTGTAAAAGCTCGTAATAAATTATTTGAACTCCTAAATTTGGATTAAAACTTATTTTGCAACCCTTTTGAAGAGGTTTCGGACGAGCGGGTCTAAATGGGCCGAACAATGGACCCGTTAGAATTTTAACTGAGTAAAAAATACTGTAATCGAATTTTTGCAATATAATCGTGTTGAAAAGCTCGTAATCAATTGTATGAACTCCTAAATTTGGATTAAAACTTATTTTGCAACCTTTTTTGTAGGGGTTTCGGACGAGTGGGACTAAATGGGCCGAGCAATGGACCCGTTAGAATTTTAACTGAGCAAAAAGTACAGAAATCGAGATTTTGCAATATAAAAGTGTTGAAAAGCTCGTAATAAATTATATGAACTCCTACATTTGGGTTAAAACTTATTTTGCAACCCTTTTTGCAGAGAATTCGGACGATCGGGTCTAAATAGGTCGTACAATGGACCCGTTAGAATTTTAACGAAGTAAAAAGTACAGAAATCGAGTTTTTGAAATATAATCGTGTTGAAAAGCTGGTAATCAATTGTATGAACACCTAAATTTGGATTAAAACTTATTTTGCAACCCTTTTGTAGAGGTTTCGGACGAGCGGTTCTAAATGGGCCGAACAATGGACCCGTTAGAATTTTAACTAAGTAAAATGCCTAAAAATCGAGTTTTTGCAATATATTTGTTTCTAAAAGCTCGTAATCAATTGTATGAACTCCTAAATTTGGATTAAAACTTATTTTGCAACCCTTTTGTAGAGGTTTTGGACGAGCGAGTCTAAATGGGCCGAACAATGGACCCGTTAGAATTTTAACTGAGGAAAAAGTACAGTAATCGAGTTTGTGCAATATAATCGTGTTGAAAAGCTCTTAATCAATTATATGAACTCCTAAAATTTGATTCTAACTCATTTTGCGGTCTTTTATGTAGAGGTTTCGGACGAGCGGGTTTAAATGGGCCTAGCAATGGACCCATTAGAATTCTAACTGAGCAAAAAGTACAGAAATCGAGGTTTTGCAATATAATCGTGTTGAAACGCTCATAATCAGTTGTAAGAACTACTATATTTGGATTAAAACTTATTTTGAAACCATTTTGTAGAGGTTTCGGACAAGCGGGTCTAAATGGGCCGAACAATAGACCCGTAAGAATTTTAACTGAGTAAAAAGTACAGAAATCGAGTTTTTGCAATATAATTGTGTTGAAAAGCTCGTAATCAATTATATGAACTCCTAAATTTGGATTAAAACTTATTTTGCAACCCTTTTGTAGAGGTTTTAGACGAGCGGGTCTAAATGGGCCGAAGAATGGACCCGTTAGAATTTTAACTGAGTAAAAAGTACAGAAATAAAGTTTTTGCAATATAATCGTGTTGAAAAGCTCGTAATCAATTATATGAACTCCTAAAATTTGATTCTAACTTGTTTTGCTGTCTTTTTGTATAGGTTTCGGACGTGCGGGTCTAAATGGGCCGAACAATGGACCCGTTAGAATTTTAACTGAGTAAAAAGTACAATAATCGATTTTTTGAAATATATCGTGTTGAAAAGCTCTTAATCAATTATATGAACTCCTATATTTTGATTCTAACTTATTTGGCGATCTTTTTTTAAAAGGTTTCGGATGAGCGGGTCTAAATGGGCCGAACAATGGACCCGTTAGAATTTAACTGAGTAAAAAGTACATAAATGGAGTTTTTGCATTATAATCGTGTTGAAAAGCTCGAAATCAATTGTATGAACTCCTAAAATTTGATTCTAACTTGTTTTGCTGTCTTTTTGGTAGAGGTTTTGGACGAGCGGGTCTAAATGGGCCGAACAATGGACCCGTTAGAATTTTAACTGAGTAAAAAGTACAGTAATCGGGTTTTTGAACTATAATCGTGTTGAAAAGCTCTTAATCAATTATATGAACTCCTAAAATTTGATTCTAACTTATTTTGTGATCTTTTTTGCAATATAATCGTGTTGAAACGCTCGTAATCAGTTGTATGAACTACTAAATTTGGATTAAAACTTATTTTGCAACCCTTTTGTAGAGGTTTCGGAAAAGCGGGTCTAAATGGGCCGAACAATGGACCCGTTAGAATTTTAACTGAGTAAAAAGCACAAAAATCGAGTTTTTGCAATATAATTGTGTTGAAAAGCTCGTAATCATTTGTATGAACTCTTAAAATTTGATTAAAACTTATTTTGCAACACTTTTGTAGAGGTTTTGGACGAGCGGGTCTAAATGGGCCGAACAATGGACCCGTTAGAATTTTAACTGAGTAAAAAGCAAAAAATCGAGTTTTTGCAATATAATTGTGTTGAAAAGCTCGTAATCAATTGTATGAACTCCTAAATTTGGATTAAAACTTATTTTGAAACCCTTTTGTAGAGGTTTCGGACGAGCGGGTCTAAATGGGCCGAACAATGGACCCATTAGAATTTTAACTAAGTAAAAAGCACAAAAATCGAGTTTTTGCCATATAATTGTGTTGAAAAGCTCGTAATCATGTGTATGAACTCCTAAATTTGGATTAAAACTTATTTTGCAACCCTTTTGAAGAGGTTTCGGACGAGCGGGTCTAAATGGGCCGAACAATGGACCCGTTAAAATTTTAACTGAGTAAAAAGTACAGAAATCGAGTTTTTGCAATATAATCGTGTTGATAAGCTCGTAACCAATTTCATGAACTCCTAAATTTTGATTATAACTTATTTTGCAACCCTTTTGTAGAGGTTTCGGACGAACGGATCTAAATGGGCCGAATAATGGACCCGTTAGAATTTTAACTGAGTAAAAAGTACAGAAATCGAGTTTATGCAATTTAATCGTGTTGAAAAGCTCGTAAGCAATTGTATGAACTCTTAAATTTGGATTAAAACTTATTTTGCAACCCTTTTGTAAATGTTTCGGACGAGCGGGTCTAAATGGGCCGAACAATGGACCCGTTAGAATTTTAACTGAGTAAAAAGTACAGAAATCGAGTTTTTGCAATATAATCGTGTTGAAAAGCTCGTAATCTATTATATGAACTCCTAAATTTCAAATTAAAGCTTATTTTGCTGTCTTTTTTGTATAGGTTTCGGATGAGCGGGTCTAATTCGGCCGAACAATGGACCCGTTCGAATTTTAACTGAGTAAAAAGTACAGAAATCCAGTTTTTGCAATATAATCGTGTTGAAAAGCTTGTAAGCAATTGTATGAACTCTTATATTTGGATTAAAACTTATTTTCAACCCTTTTGTAGAGGTTTCAGACGAGCGAGTCTAAATTGGCCGAACAATGGACCCGTTAGAATTTTAACTAAGTAAAAAGTACAGAAATCGAGTTTTTGCAATATAATCGTGTTGAAAAGCTCGTAATCAATTATATGAACTCCTAAATTTGGATTAAGACTTATTTTGCAGCCCTTTTGTAGAGGTTTCGGACGATCGAGTCTAAATAGGCTGAACAATGGACCGGTTAGAATTTTAACAGAGTAAAAAGTACAGAAATCGAGTTTTTGCAAAATAATCGTGTTGAAAAGCTCGTAAGCAATTGTATGAATTCTTAAATTTGGATTAAATCTTATTTTGCAACCCTTTTGTAGAGGTTTCGGACGAGCGGGTCTAAATGGGCCGAACAATGGACCCGTTAGAATTTTAACTAAGTAAAAAGCACAAAAATCGATTTTTTGCAATATAATTGTGTTGAAAAGCTCGTAATCAATGTTATGAACTCCTAAATTTGGATTAAAACTTATTTTGCAACCCTTTTGTAGAGGTTTTGGACGAGCGGGTCTAAATGGGCCGAACAATCGACCCGTTAGAATTTTAACTGAGTAAAAAGCAAAAAATCGAGTTTTTGCAATATAATTGTGTTGAAAAGCTCGTAATCAATTGTATGAACTCCTAAATTTGGATTAAAACTTATTTTGAAACCCTTTTGTAGAGGTTTCGGACGAGCGGGTCTAAATGGGCCGAACAATGGACCCATTAGAATTTTAACTGAGTAAAAAGCACAAAAATCGAGTTTTTGCCATATAATTGTGTTGAAAAGCTAGTAATCATATGTATGAACTCCTAAATTTGGATTAAAACTTATTTTGCAACCCTTTTGAAGAGGTTTCGGACGAGCGGGTCTAAATGGGCCGAACAATGGACCCGTTAAAATTTTAACTGAGTAAAAAGTACAGAAATCGAATTTTTGCAATATAATCGTGTTGATAAGCTCGTAACCAATTTCATGAACTCCTAAATTTTGATTATAACTTATTTTGCAACCCTTTTGTAGAGGTTTCGGACGAACGGATCTAAATGGGCCGAATAATGGACCCGTTAGAATTTTAACTGAGTAAAAAGTACAGAAATCGAGATTATACAATTTAATCGTGTTGAAAAGCTCGTAAGCAATTGTATGAACTCTTAAATTTGGATTAAAACTTATTTTGCAACCCTTTTGTAAATGTTTCGGACGAGCGGGTCTAAATGGGCCGAACAATGGACCCGTTAGAATTTTATCTGAGTAAAAAGTACAGAAATCGAGTTTTTTCAATATAATCGTGTTGAAAAGCTCGTAATCTATTATATGAACTCCTAAATTTCAAATTAAAGCTTATTTTGCTGTCTTTTTTGTATAGGTTTCGGATGAGCGGGTCTAATTCGGCCGAACAATGGACCCGTTCGAATTTTAACTGAGTAAAAAGTACAGAAATCGAGTTTTTGCAATATAATCGTGTTGAAAAGCTTGTAAGCAATTGTATGAACTCTTATATTTGGATTAAAACTTATTTTCAACCCTTTTGTAGAGGTTTCAGACGAGCGAGTCTAAATTGGCCAAACAATGGAACCGTTCGAATTTTAACTAAGTAAAAAGTACAGAAATCGAGTTTTTGCAATATAATCGTGTTGAAAAGCTCGTAATCAATTATATGAACTCCTAAATTTGGATTAAGACTTATTTTGCAGCCCTTTTGTAGAGGTTTCGGACGATCGAGTCTAAATAGGCCGAACAATGGACCCGTTAGAATTTTAACATAGTAAAAAGTACAGAAATCGAGTTTTTGCAAAATAATCGTGTTGAAAAGCTCGTAAGCAATTGTATGAATTCTTAAATTTGGATTAAATCTTATTTTGCAACCCTTTTGTAGAGGTTTCGGACGAGCGGGTCTAAATGGGCCGAACAATGGACCCGTTAGAATTTTAACTGAGTAAAAAGCACAAAAATCGATTTTTTGCAATATAATTGTGTTGAAAAGCTCGTAATCAATGTTATGAACTCCTAAATTTGGATTTAAACTTATTTTGCAACCTCTTTGTAGAGGTTTCGGACGAGCGGGTCTAAATGGGCTAAACAATGGACCCGTTAGAATTTTAACTGAGTAAAAAGTATAGAAATCGAGTTTTTACAATATAATCTTGTTGAAACGCACTTAATCTATTGTATGAACTCATAAATTTGGATTAAAACTTATTTTGCTACCTTTTAGAGGTTTCGGACGAGCGGGTCTAAATGGGCCGAACAATGGAGCCGTTAGAATTTTAACTGAGTAAAAAGCACAAAAATCGAGTTTTTGCAATATAATTGTGTTGAAAAGCTCGTAATCATTTGTATGAAATCCTAAAATTTGATTCTAACTTATTTTGTGGTCTTTTTTGTAAAGGTTTCGGACGATCGAGTCTAAATGGACTGAACAATGGACCCGTTCAAATTTTAACTGAGTAAAAACTACAGAATCGAATTTTTGCAATATAATCGTGTTGAGAAGCTCGTAATCAATTGTATTACTCTTAAATTTGGATTAAAACTTATTTTGCAACCCTTTTGTAGAGGTTCCGGACGAGCGGGTCTAACTGGGCCGAATAGTGGACCCGTTAGAATTTTAACTGAGTAAAAAGTACAGAAATCGAGTTTTTGCAATATAATCGTGTTGAAAAGCTCGTAATCAATTATATTAACTCCTAAATTTGGATTAAAACTTATTTTGCAGCCCTTTTCGTAGAGGTTTCAGACGATCGGGTCTAAATGGGCCGAACAATGGACATGTTAGAATTTTAACTGAGTAAAAAGTATAGAAATCGAGTTTTTGCAATATAATCGTGTTGAAAAGCTCGTAATCAATTGTATGAACTCCTAAATTTGGATTAAAACTTATTTTGCAACCCTTTTGTAGAGGTTTCGGACAAGCGCGTCTAAATGGGCCGAACAATGAACATGTTAGAATTTTAACTGAGTAAAAAGTACAGAAATCGAGTTTTTGCAATATAATCGTGATAAAAAGCTCGTAATCAATTTTATGAACTCCTAAATTTTGATTCTAACTTGTTTTGCGGTCTTTTTTGTAGAGGTTTCGGACGAGCGGGTCTAAATGGGCCGAACAGTGGACCCGTTAGAATTTTAACTGAGTAAAAAGTACAAAAATCGAGTTTTTGCAATATAATCATGTTGAAATGCTCGTAATCAATTTTATGAACTCCTAAATTTGGATTAAAACTTATTTTGAAAACCTTTTTGTAGAGGTTTCGGACGAGCGGGTTTAAATGGGCTGAACAATGGACCCGTTAGTATTTTAACTGAGTAAAAAGCACAAAAGTCGAGTTTTCGCAATATAAATATTTTGAAAAGCTCGTAATCAATTATATGAACTCCTAAATTTGGATTAAAACTTGTTTTGCAGCCCTTTTTGTAGAGGTTTCGGACGATCTGGTCTAAATGGGCCAAACAATGGACCCGTAAGAATTTTAACTCAGTAAAAAGTACTGTAATCGAGTTTTTGCAATATAATCGTGTTGAAAAGCACGTAATCAATTATATGAACTCCTAAAATTTGATTGTAACTTATTTTGCGGTCTTTTTTGTAATGGTTTCAGACGAGCGGGTCTAAATGGGCCGAACAATGGACCCGTTAGAATTTTAACTGAGTAAAAAGTAGAGAAATCGAGTTTTTGCAATATAATCGGGTTGAAAAGCTCGTAATCAATTGTATGAACTCTTAAATTTGGATTAAAAGTTATTTTGCAGCCCTTTTTGTAGAGGTTTCGGACGATCGAGTCTAAATGGGCCGAACAATGGACCCGTTAGAATTTTAACTAAGTAAAAAGTATAGTAATTGAGTTTTTGCAATATAATCGTGTTGAAAAGCTCTTAATCAATTATATGAACTCCTAAAATTTGATTCTAACTTATTTTGCGGTCTTTTGTAGAGGTTTGCGACAAGCGGGTCTAAATGGGCCGAACAATGGACCCGTTAGAATTTTAACGAAGTAAAAAGTACAGAAATCGAGTGTAACCCCCTCGTCCCGGTCTGGCCGGATGACCGGTCCGAGTGAGTTACACGGGGAAAACCGAAGCGAAACCCAAAGGATTCCCCCTCGGTTAGCAACCCTATTTTTTTCTTTTTATATTAATCTTGCCTAGATGAATATTAAGTCCTATGTGATTCACAACAGCGGAAAACATTCAAAGGAAAAACACATTCGAGCCACGACCACGCATAAACAGTCAATTTTAAGCTTATAAGGCAGGCAGTATCGATACTCGAATCAAGGGTATCGATACGCCTTGACTTGGTCAACCCCAACAGTCAACTCGAAGAAGACCGTATCGATACTGCCCTTGAGCGTATCGATACGCCCTCTTCAGTCAACATCTCGTGGTCAACGAGATAAACCCGTACCGATACGCCCCAGCACCGTATCGATACTCCAAAAACTCCCCAATTTCTCAAAATTCCAGTGACTAAAAACCGTATCGATACCCATAGGGTATCGATACGCCCAGCCAAAACTGAGCTCTGCAGGCAAGACCGTATCGATACTGCCCTTAGGCGTATCGATACGCCCTGCACTGCAACACTAGATTTTTCAACTTAGACGACCCCTACACGACTCTAAATGCATTTCTCGACTCGCCTAAGCGTATACAAACATACTAGCATACATATATGAGCCAAGGGAAGCATTCACACATGGATTCAAGCATTCATGCTTAGCATTCCAACAAGAGAGCAATTTAGGCAATATTGGGCATACATAAGGACTCAAAAGGTCATAAAAGGCTCAAGTCAATCACAAGAGGTTTGCACTCAGCATAAGGCAACCTAAAACATCCTAAAGCATGCCATCACACACCAAAACATTCATCATAGTAATACGTGCTTACAATCCATAATCAAATTCAAAACATCATCATATGAAATGAGTCATACAAGCTCATACAAACACACCCTTTTGCCACATTGCTTAACTACTACAAAATTAACCATACTTGAGCAACAACTTGGAAAGCCCTTCTTGCCTTGCCTCGAGCTAACTCCACGCTAATGATCTGCATCGTTGAACATTGAGAGCGTAAGCTATAAGCTTAGTGAGGGTGCTCTAAAGCGAAAAGCATCAACAATGCAGGGTTCAAGCATGTAATCCTAATCTCACACATATCAAGCATTTGCATAAAGTCGAGTAGACCTAGCTAGTCTTTCAAGTGGCATATATGGTCTCTCAATCCTTGCAAGATTACACATCAATATCAATTATCATGTACAATACCATATATCAAAACCACATATCACCATCATATATCACATTACATAAACAAGTTTAATTGGCCACTTTAATTACCCCGATTGTGCGGATTTAAACCTCAACAACACTTTACCTCGGTGGGATTACACTCATCACCGGACCTTGCATGTGCGGGATTCCACTCATCGCCACATGCCCTACGGATGGGATTCCACTCATCATCCCGTAGAAATATATAAAAAGCTTCCGGTGGAATGTTACATCACCGTACTCCTCCTTGATGACTTAACGCCATCAAGGCCACGTACGTTTTGACTCAATTTGTGTGCACACTATCCTAATGATCGATCATTTACAACCGGTAATTATTTAGTGCCAATTATCATAACCATGATTTATATATATCATCAACCACAATCCATGCTCATCACACATATACACATCTCATGAATATACATGCACCAACCAACCAAAATCACAAGAGCATAGCTAAATAGCACAATAGCATTTATGGATATCAAAGGTTAAGCTATCAACTCGAATTGAAATAGAAGTGGCCTACCAAGCACACTTTACACACACTACACATACTCGAACCAAACTTTGAAACAAGTTAAGACCACTCACCGCCCTTCCTTAGCAATTCGAACCAATCCTCCTATGCACCCGGATTCGGTCCCAAAGCCTCTTCAACGCTTCCTCTTGATTCTAGCCAAACAAAACATACACATTACTTCTCAACTCAATGCTAACTCAACTATCAACTTACTTTGCAAACACAACTCCAATTCCCACAATTTCCCAAGCCACATAACATCTCAAAGCCCAAGTTTCGGACCCCAACAACCATTGGCTGAAATACCCATTTCTAAGCATCCAAATGACTTCCAAACCATCCCAAATCACCCTCCTAACATAGGTAGACTATCATCCCTTTAATTTCAACATAAAACCCACTAAAAACTCAAGTTTTAATACCTTAAAATCTACCTCAAGAACAAGCTACGAATTTTCACCCAAATTCAACCAATTTGATATATGTTACTCATTATAACATGATTAACTAAAACCCCAACTCAATTTATCAAAACCAATTAGAAAACCCCTTAAAAATTCAAACTTTAATATAAACCCTAATTTTCAAATCCTCATATTTTTGAAATCTAAGACAAAAGATAGATAGAGATTGAAGAGGAGACTAAGAAAATGTAATTACCTCTTAAATTGGTGTTGAAAATCAAGTAGTAAGATCAATGGAATAGTAACAAGGTTTGAAAGGGTTTAGAAATGGTGGGGGAGTTTCTAACGTGAAAGTGGGGAGGAAAGAGGGAGGAAGACAACTTTTTTATTAAAGTGGTCTTGCTTTTCAAAACTTTTGGGTAAAATTACAACCCTAGTCCCTTCCCTTTTTCCAAAACTCAATTAGGCCATTATTTGAAATTGAATTGTTTTAATTAAGTTTTATTTGACTCAAACTATAACCCGGCTAACTCCTAGGCCCAAAACACGGGTGTTACATCGAGTTTTTGTAATATAATCGTGTTGAAATGCTTGTAATCAATTGTATGAACTCTTAAATTTGGATTAAAACCTATTTTGCAGCCCTTTTTGTAGAGGTTTCGGACGATCGGGTTGAAATGGGCCGAACAATGAACCCGTTAGAAATTTAACTGAGTAAAAAGTACAGTAATCGAGGTTTTGCAATATAATCGTGTTGAAAAGCTCCTAATCAATTATATGAACTCCTAAAATTTGATTCTAACTTATTTTGCGGGTTTTTTTTGTAGAGGTTTGGGACGAGCGGGTCTAACTGGGCCGAACAATGGACCAGTTAGAATTTTCACTAAGTAAAAAGTACAGAAATCGAGTTTTTGTAATATAATTGTGTTGAAACGCTCATAATCAATTGTATTAACTCCTAAATTTGGATAAAAACTTGTTTTGCGATCTTTTTTCGATGGTTTCGGACGAGTGGGTCTAAATGGGCCGAACAATGGACCCGTTAGAATTTTAACAGAGTAAAAAGCACAAAAATCGAGTTTTTGCAATATAATCGTGTTGAAAAGCTCGTAATCAATTGTATGAACTCCTAAATTTTGATTAATACTTGTTTTTCGGTCTTTTTTCTATGGTTTCGGACGAGCGAGTCTAAATGGTCCAAACAATGGACCCGTTAGAATTTTAACTGAGTAAAAAGTCCAGAAATCGAGATTTTGCAATATAATTGCGTTGAAAAGCTCGTAATCAATTGTATGAACTCCTAAAATTGGATTAAAACTTACTTTGCAACCCTTTTTGTAGAGGTTTCAGACGATCGGGTCTACATGGGCCGAACAATGGACCCGTTAGAATTTTAACGGAGTAAAAAGTACAGAAATCGAGTTTTTGCAATATAATCGTGTTGAAAAGCTTGTAATGAATTGTATGAACTCCTAAATTTGGATTAAAACTTATTTTGCAACCCTTTTGTAGAGGTTTCGGACGAGCGGGTCTAAATGGGCCGAATAATGGACACGTTAGAATTTTAATTGAGTAAAAAGTACTGTAATCGAGTTTTTGCAATATTATCGTGTTGAAAAGCTCGTAATAAATTGTATGAACTCCTAAATTTGGATTAAAACTCGTTTTGCGGTCTTTTTTTCTATGGTTTCGGACGAGCGGGTCTAAATGGGCCGAACAATGGACCCGTTAGAATTTTAACTGAGTAAAAAGTACAAAAATTGAGTTTTAGCAATATAATCGTGTTGAAAAGCTCGTAATAAATTGTATGAACTCTTAAATTTGGATTAAAAGTTATTTTGTAGCCCTTTTTGTAGAGGTTTCGGACGATCGGGTCTAAATGGGCCGAACAATGGACCCGTTATAAATTTAACTGAGTAAAAACTACAGTAATTGAGTATTTGCAATATAATCGTGTTGAAAAGTTCTTAATCAATTAAATGAACTCCTAAAATTTGATTCTAACTTATTTTGCGGTCTTTTGTAGAGGTTTACGATGAGCGGGTCTAAATGGGCCGAACAATGGACCCGTTAGAATTTTAACGGAGTAAAAAGTACAGAAATCGAGTTTTTGTAATATAATTGTGTTGAAACGCTTGTAATCAATTGTATGCACTCTTAAATTTGGATTAAAACCTATTTTGCAGCCCTTTTTGTAGAGGTTTCGGACGATCGGGTTGAAATGGGCCGAACAATGGACCCGTTAGAAATTTAACTGTGTAAAAAGTACAGTAATCGAGGTTTTGCAATATAATCGTGTTAAAACGCTCGTAATCAATTGTATGAACTCCTAAATTTGGATAAAAACTTGTTTTGCGGTCTTTTTTCGATGGTTTCAGACAAGCGGGTCTAAATGGGCCGAACAATGGACCCGTTAGAATTTTAACTGAGTAAAAAGTACAAAAATCGAGTTTTTGCAATATAATCATGTTGAAACGCTCGTAATCAATTGTATGAACTCCTAAATTTGGATTAAAACTTATTTTGCAACACTTTTGTAGAGGTTTCGGACGAGCGAGTCTAAATGGACCGAACAATGTACCCGTTAGAATTTTAACTGAGTAAAAAGTAATGTAATCAAGTTTTTGCAATATAATCGTGTTGAAAAGCTCGTAATAATTTATATGAACTCCTAAAATTTGATTAAAACTTGTTTTACGGTCTTTTGTAGAAGTTTCGGACAAGCGGGTCTAAATGGGCCGAGTAATGGACCCGTTAGAATTTCAACTGAGTAAAAACTACAGAAATTGAGTTTTTGCAATATAATCGTGTTGAAAAGCTCGTAATCAATTATATGAACTCTTAAATTTGGATTAAAACATATTTTGCAACCCTTTTGTAGAGGTTTCAGACGAGCGGGTATAAATGGCCCGAACAATGGAACCGTTCGAATTTTAACTGAGTAAAAACTACAGAAATCGAGTTTTTGCAATATAATCGTGTTGAAAAGCTCGTAATCAATTGTATGAACTCTTAAATTTGGATTAAAACTTATTTTGCAACCCTTTTGTAGATGTTTCGGACGAGCGGGTCTAAATGGGCCGAACAATAGACCCGTTAGAATTTTAACTGAGTCAAAAGTACAGAAATCGAGTTTTTGCAATATAATCGTGTTGAAAAGCTCGTAATCAATTGTATGAACTCCTTAATTTGGATTTAAACTTATTTTGCCGCCCTTTTATTAGAGGTTACGGACGATCGGGTCTAAATGGGCCGAACAATGGACCCGTTAGAATTTTAACGGAGTAAAAAGTACAGAAAGCGAGTTTTTGTAACATAATCATGTTGAAACGCTTGTAATCAATTGTATGAACTCTTAAATTTGGATTAAAACCTATTTTGCAGCCCTTTTTGAAGAGGTTTCGGACGATCGGGTCGAAATGGGCCGAACAATGGACCCGTTAGAAATTTAACTGAGTAAAAAGTACAGTAATCGAGGTTTTACAATATAATCGTGTTGAAAAGCTCCTAATCAATTATATGAACTCCTAAAATTTGATTCTAACTTATTTTGCGGTTTTTTTGTAGAGGTTTGCGACGAGCGGGTCTAACTGGGCCTAACAATGGACCCGTTAGAATTTTAACTAAGTAAAAAATACAGAAATATAGTTTTTGCAATATAATCGTGTTGAAACGCTAGTAATCAATTGTATGAACTCCTAAATTTGGATAAAAACATGTTTTGCGGTCTTTTTTCTATGGTTTCGGACGAGCGGTTCTAAATTGGCCGAACAATGGACCCGTTAGAATTTTAACTGAGTAAAAAGTACAGAAATCTAGTTATTGTAATATAATCGTGTTGAAAAGCTCGTAATCAATTGTATGAACTCTTACATTTGGATTAAAAGTTATTTTGCAGCCCTTTTTGTAGAGGTTTCGGACGATCGGGTCTAAATGGGCCGAACAATGGACCCGTTAGAAATTTAACTGAGTAAGAAGTACAGTAATCGAGGTTTTGCAATATAATCGTGTTGAAAAGCTCCTAATCAATTATATGAACTCCTAAAATTTGATTCTAACTTATTTTGCGGTTTTTTTGTAGAGGTTTGGGACGAGTGGGTCTAATTGGGCCGAACAATGGACCCGTTAGAATTTTCACTAAGTAAAAAGTTCAAAAATCCAGTTTTGGCAATATAATCATGTTGAAACGCTCGTAATCAATTGTATGAACTGCTAACTTTGGATTAAAACTTATTTTGCAACACTTTTGTAGAGGTTTCGGACGAGCGAGTCTAAATGGGCCGAACAATGTACCCGTTAGAATTTTAACTGAGTAAAAAGTACTGTAATCAAGTTTTTGCAATATAATCGTATTGAAAAGCTCGTAATCAATTGTATGAACTCTTAAATTTGGATTAAAACATATTTTGCAACCCTTTTGTAGAGGTTTCGGACGAGCGGGTCTAAATGGGCCGAACAATGGAACTGTTCGAATTTTAACTGAGTAAAAAGTACATAAATCGAGTTTTTACAATTTAATCGTGTTGAAAAGCTCCTAATCAATTGTATGAACTCTTAAATTTGGATTAAAACTTATTTTGCAACCCTTTTGTAGATGTTTCGGACGAGCGGGTCTAAATGGGCCGAACAATAGACCCATTAGAATTTTCACTAAGTAAAAAGTACAGAAATCGAGTTTTTGTAATATAATCGTGTTGAAAAGCTCGTAATCAATTATATGAACTCCTAAATTTGGATTAAAACTTATTTTGCAACCCTTTTTGTAGAGGTTTCAGACGATCGGGTTTAAATGGGCCGAACAATGGACCTGTTAGAATTTTAAATGAGTAAAAACAAAAAAAAATCGAGTTTTTGCAATATAATCGTGTTGAAAAGCTCGTAATCAATTGTATGAACTCCAAAATTTTGATTATAACTTTTTTGCGGTCTTTTTTTCTATGGTTTCGAACGAGCGGGTCTTAATGGGCCGAACAATGGACCCGTTAGAATTTTAACTGAGTAAAAAGTGCAGAAATCGAGTTTTTGCAATATAATCGTGTTGAAACGCTCGTAACCAATTGTATGAACTCCTAAATTTGGATTAAAACTTATTTTGCAACCCTTTTGTAGAGGTTTCGGACGAGCAGGTCTAAATGGGCCGAACAATGGACCCGTTAGAATTTTAACTGAGTAAAAAGCACAAAAATCGAGTTTTTGCAATATAATTGTGTTGAAAACCTCGTAATCAATTATATGAACTCCTAAGTTTGGATTAAAACTTATTTTGCAGCCCTTTTTTAGAGGTTTCAGACGATCAGGTCTAAATGGGCCGAACAATGGACCCGTTAGAATTTTAACTGAGTAAAAAGTACAGAAATCCAGTTTTTGCAATATAATCATGTTGAAAAGCTCATAATCAATTATATGAAATCCTAAATTTGGATTAAAACTTATTTTCAACCCTTTTGTAGAGGTTTCGAATGAGCGGGTCTAAATGGGCGGAACAATGGACCCGTTAGAATTTTAACGGAGTAAAAAGTTTAGAAATCGAGTTTTTGCAAAATAATTGTGTTGAAAAGCTCGTAATAAATTGTATGAACTCCTAAATTTGGATTAAAACTTGTTTTGCGGTCTTTTTTTCTATGGTTTCGGACGAGCGGGTCTAAATGGGCCGAACAATGGACCCGTTAGAATTTTAACTGAGTAAAAAGTGCAGAAATCCAGTTTTTGCAATATAATCGCGTTGAAAAGCTCGTAATCAATTGTATAAACTCCTAAATTTGGATTAAAACTTATTTTGCAACCCTTTTTGTAGAGGTTTCAGACGATCGGGTCTAAATGGGCCGAACAATGGACTCGTTAGAATTTTAACGAAGTAAAAAGTACAGAAATCGACTTTTTGCAATATAATCGTGTTGAAACGCTTGTAATCAATTGTATGAACTCCTAAATTTGGATTAAAACTTATTTTGCAACCCTTTTGTAGAGGTTTCGGACGAGCGGGTCTAAATGGGCCGAACAATGGACCCGTTAGAATTTTAACTGAGTAAAAAGCACAAAAATCGAGTTTTTGCAATATAATTGTGTTGAAAACCTCGTAATCAATTATATGAACTCCTAAATTTGGATTAAAACTTATTTTGCAGCCCTTTTTATAGAGGTTTCGGACGATCGAGTCTAAATGGGCCAAACAATGCACCCGTTAGAATTTTAACTGAGTAAAAAGTACAGTAATCGAGTTTTTGCAGTATAATCGTGCTGAAAAGCTCTTAATCAATTATATGATTTCCTAAAAATTTGATTCTAACATATTTTGTGGTCTTTTTTGTAGAGGTTTACGACGAGCGGTTCTAAATGGGCCGAACAATGGACCCGTTAGAATTTTAACTTAGTAAAAAGTATAGAAATCGAGTTTTTGCAATATAATCGTGATGAAACGCTCGTAATCTATTGTATGAACTCCTAAATTTGGATTAAAACTTATTTTGCAACCCTTTTGTAGAGGTTTCGGACGAGCGGGTCTAAATTGGCCGAACAATGGACCCGTTAGAATTTTAACTGAGTAAAAAAGCACAAAAATCGAGTTTTTGCAATATAATTTCGTTGAAAAGCACGTAATCATTTGTATGAACTCCTAAAATTTGATTCTAACTTATTTTGCGGTGTTTTTTGTAAAGTTTTCGGACGAGCGGGTCTAAATGGGCCGAACAATGGAACCGTTCGAATTTTAACTGAGTAAAAACTACAGAAATCGAGTTTTTGCAATATAATCGTGTTGAAAAGCACGTAATCAATTGTATGAACTCTTAAATTTGGATTAAAACTTATTTTGCAACCCTTTTGTAGAGGTCTCGGACGAGCGGGTCTAAATGGGCCGAACAATGGACCCGTTAGAATTTTAACTGAGTTAAAAGCACAAAAATCGAGTTTTTGCAATATAATTGTGTTGAAAACCTCGTAATCAATTATATGAACTCCTAAATTTGGATTAAAACTTATTTTGCAGCCCTTTTTTAGAGGTTTCGGACGATCGGGTCTAAATGGGCCGAACAATGGACCCGTTAGAATTTTAACTGAGTAAAAAGCACAAAAACGAGTTTTTGCAATATAATTTCGTTGAAAAGCACGTAATCATTTGTATGAACTCCTAAAATTTGGATTAAAACTTATTTTGCAACCCTTTTGTAGAGGTCTCAGACGAGCGGGTCTAAATGGGCCGAACAATGAACCCGTTAGAATTTTAACTAAGTAAAAAGTACAGAAATCGAGTTTTTGCAATATAATCGTGTTGAAAAGCTCGAAATCAATTATATGAACTCCTAAATTTGGATTAAAACTTATTTAGCAACCCTTTTGTAGAGGTTTCGGACGAGCGGGTCTAAATGGGCCGAACAATGGACCCGTTAGAAGTTTTTACGGAGTAAAAAGTATAGTAATCGAGTTTTTGCAATATGATCATGTTGAAAAGCTCGTAATCAATTGTATGAACTCCTAAATTTGGATTAAATCTTATTTTGCAACACTTTTGTTGAGGTTTCGGACGAGTGGGTCTAGATGGGCCGAACAATGGACCTGTTAGAATTTTAACTAAGTAAAAAGCACAAAAATCGAGTTTTTGCAATATAATTGTGTTGAAAAGCCCGTAATCAATTGTACGAACTCCTAAATTTGGATTAAAACTTATTTTGCAACCCTTTTGTAGAGGTTTCGGACGAGCGAGTCTAAATGGGCCGAACAATGAACCCGTTAGAATTTTAACTAAGTAAAAAGTATAGTAATCGAGTTTTTGCAATATAATCATGTTGAAAAGCTCTTAATAAATTATATGAACTCCTTAAATTTGATTTTAACTTATTTTGCGGTCTTTTTTGTAGAGTTTTCGGACGAGCGGGTCTAAATGGGTCGAACAATGGACCCGTTAAAATTTTAACTGAGTAAAAAGTACAGAAATCAAGTTTTTGCAATATAATCGTGTTAAAACGCTCGTAATCAATTGTATGAAGTCCTAAATTTAGATTAAAACTTATTTTGCAACCCTTTTGTAGAGGTTTCGGACGAGCGGGTTTAAAAGGGCCGAACGATGGACCCGTTAGAATTTTAACTGAGTAAAAAGCACAAAAATCGAGTTTTTGCAATATAATTGTGTTGAAAAGCTCGTAATCAATTATATGAACTCCTAAATTTGGATTAAAATTTATTTTGCAGCCCTTTTAGTAGAGGTTTCGGACGATTGGGTCTAAATGGGCCGAACAATGGACCCGTTAGAATTTTAACGGAGTAAAAAGTACAGAAATCGAGTTTTTGCAATATAATCGTGTTGAAAAGCTCGTAATAAATTGTATGAACTCCTAAATTTGGATTAAAACTTATTTAGCAACCCTTTTGTAGAGGTTTCGGACGAGCGGGTCTAAATGGGCCGAACAATGGACCCGTTAGAAGTTTTTACGGAGTAAAAAGTATAGTAATCGAGTTTTTGCAATATGATCGTGTTGAAAAGCTCGTAATCAATTGTATGAACTCCTAAATTTGGATTAAATCTTATTTTGCAACACTTTTGTAGAGGTTTCGGACGAGTGGGTCTAGATGGGCCGAACAATGGACCTGTTAGAATTTTAACTAAGTAAAAAGCACAAAAATCGAGTTTTTGCAATATAATTGTGTTGAAAAGCACGTAATCAATTGTACGAACTCCTAAATTTGGATTAAAACTTATTTTGCAACCCTTTTGTAGAGGTTTCGGACGAGCGAGTCTAAATGGGCCGAACAATGAACCCGTTAGAATTTTAACTGAGTAAAAAGTATAGTAATCGAGTTTTTGCAATATAATCATGTTGAAAAGCTCTTAATCAATTATATGAACTCCTTAAATTTGATTCTAACTTATTTTGCAGTCTTTTTTGTAGAGTTTTCGGACGAGCGGGTCTAAATGGGTCGAACAATGGACCCGTTAAAATTTTAACTGAGTAAAAAGTACAGAAATCAAGTTTTTGCAATATAATCGTGTTAAAACGCTCGTAATCAATTGTATGAAGTCCTAAATTTAGATTAAAACTTATTTTGCAACCCTTTTGTAGAGGTTTCGGACGAGCGGGTTTAAAAGGGCCGAACGATGGACCCGTTAGAATTTTAACTGAGTAAAAAGCACAAAAATCGAGTTTTTGCAATATAATTGTGTTGAAAAGCTCGTAATCAATTATATGAACTCCTAAATTTGGATTAAAATTTATTTTGCAGCCCTTTTAGTAGAGGTTTCGGACGATTGGGTCTAAATGGGCCGAACAATGGACCTGTTAGAATTTTAACGGAGTAAAAAGTACAGAAATCGAGTTTTTGCTATATAATCGTGTTGAAAAGCTCGTAATAAATTGTATGAACTCCTAAATTTGGATTAAAACTTATTTTGCAACCCTTTTGTAGAGGTTTCGGACGAGCGGGTCTAAATGGGCCGAACAATGGACCAATTAGAATTTTAACTCAGTAAAAAGTACTGTAATCGAGTTTTTGCAATATAATCGTGTTGAAAAGCTCGTAATCAATTATATGAACTCCTAAAATTTGATTCTAACTTATTTTGCGATCTTTTTTGTAAAGGTTTCGGACGAGCGGGTCTAAATGGGCTGAACAATGGACCCGTTAAAATTTTAACTGAGTAAAAAGTACAGAAATCAAGTTTTTGCAATATAATCGTGTTAAAACACTCGTAATCAATTGTATGAAGTCCTAAATTTAGATTAAAACTTATTTTGCAACCCTTTTGTACAGGTTTCGGACGAGCGGGTTTAAATGGGCCGAACAATGGACCCGTTAGAATTTTAACTGAGTAAAAAGCACAAAAATCTAGTTTTCGCAATATAATTGTGTTGAAAAGCTCGTAATCAATTATATGAACTCCTAAATTTGGATTAAAATTTATTTTGCAACCCTTTTAGTAGAGGTTTCGGACGATCGGGTCTAAATGGGCCGAACAATGGATCCGTTAGAATTTTAACGGAGTAAAAAGTACAGAAATCGAGTTTTTGCAATATAATCGTGTTGAAAAGCTTGTAATAAATTGTATGAACTCCTAAATTTGGATTAAAACTTATTTTGCAACCCTTTTGTAGAGGTTTCGGACGAGCGGGTCTAAATGGGCCGAACAATGGACCCATTAGAATTTTAACTCAGAAAAAAGTACTGTAATCGAGTTTTTGCAATATAATCGTGTTGAAAAGCTCGTAATCAATTATATGAACTCCTAAAACTTGATTCTAACTTATTTTGCGATCTTTTTTGTAATGGTTTCGGACGAGCGGGTCTAAATGGGCCGAACAATGGACCCGTTAGAATTTTAACTGAGTAAAAAGTACAGAAATCGAGTTTTTGCAATATAATCGTGTTGAAAAGCTCGTAATCAATTGTATGAACTCTTAAATTTGGATTAAAACTTATTTTGTAGCCCTTTTTGTAGAGGTTTCGGACGATCGAGTCTAAATGGGCCGAAAAATGGACCCGTAAGAAATTTAACTGAGTAAAAGGCATAGAAATCAAGTTTTTGAAATATAATAGTGTTGAAACGCTCTTAATCAATTATATGAACTCCTAATATTTGATTCTAACTTATTTTGCGGTCTTTTGTAGAGGTTTGCGACGAGCGGGTCTAAATGGGCCGAACAAGGACCCGTTAGAATTTTAACTAAGAAAAAGTACAAAAATCGAGTTTTTGTAATATAATCGTGTTGAAACGCTCGTAATCAATTGTATGAACTCTTAAATTTGGATTAAAACTTATTTTGCAGCCCTTTTTGTAGAGGTTTCAGACGATCGGGTCTAAATGGGCCGAACAATGGACCCGTTAGAAATTTAACTGAGTAAAAAGTACAGTAATCGAGGTTTTGCAATATAATCGTGTTGAAAAGCTCTTAATCAATTATATGAACTCCTAAAATTTGATTATAACTTATTTTGCGGTCTTTTTTGTAGAGGTTTACGACGAGCGGGTCTAATTGGGCCGAACAATGGACCCATTAGAATTTTAACTAAGTAAAAAGTACAGAAATCGAGTTTTTGCAATATAATCGTGTTAAAACGCTCGTAATCAATTGTATGAACTTCTAAATTTGGATTAAAACTTGTTTTGCGGTCTTTTTTCTATGGTTTCGGACGAGCGGGTCTAAATGGGCCGAATAATGGACCCATTAGAATTTTAACTGAGTAAAAAGCACAAAAATTGAGTTTTTGTAATATAATCGTGTTGAAAAGCTCGTAATCAATTGTATGAACTCCTAAATTTTGATTAAAACTTGTTTTGCGATCTTTTTTCTATGGTTTCGGACGAGCGGGTCTAAATGGGCCGAACAATCTACCCATTAGAATTTTAACTGAGTAAAAAGTACAGAAATCGAGTTTTCGCAATATAATCGTGTTGAAACGCTCGTAATAAATTGTATGAACTCCTAAATTTGGATTAAAACTTATTTTGCAACACTTTTGTAGAGGTTTCGGACGAGCGGGTCTAAATGGGCCAAACAATGGACCCATTAGAATTTTAACTTGGATAAAAGTACTTTAATCGAGTTTTTGCAATATAATCCTATTGAAAAGCTCGTAATCAATTATATGAACTTTTAAAATTTGATTCTAACTTATTTTGTGGTCTTTTTTGTAAAAGTTTCAGACGAGCGGGTCTAAATGGGTCGAACAATGGACCCGTTAGAATTTTAACTGAGTAAAAAGTACAGAAATTGAGTTTTTGAAATATAATCGTGTTGAAAAGATCGTAATCAACTGTATGAACTCCTAAATTTGGATTAAAACTTATTTTGCAACCCTTTTGTAGAGGTTTCGGACGAGCGGGTCTAAATTGGCCGAACAGTGGACCCGTTTATAATCAATTATATGAACTCATAAGATTTGATTAAAACTTATTTTGCGGTCTTTTTGTAGAGGTTTCGGACGAACGGGTCTAAATGGGCCGAACAATGGACCCGTTAGAATTTTAACTGAGTAAAAAGTACATAAATCGAGTTTTGCAATATAATCGTGTTGAAAAGCTCGTAATCAATTATATGAACTCATAAATTTGGATTAAAACTTATTTTGCAGCCCTTTTGTAGAGGTTTTGGACGAGCAGGTCTAAATGGGCCGAACAATGGACCCGTTAGAATTTTAACGGAGTAAAAAGTACAGAAATCGAGTTTTTGCAATATAATCGTGTTGGAAAGCTCGTAATCAATTGTACGAACTTCTAAATTTGGATTAAAACTTATTCTGCAACCCTTTTGTACAAGTTTCGGGCAAGCGGGTCTAAATGGGCCGAACAATGAACCCGTTGGAATTTTAACGGAGTAAAAAGTACAGAAATCGAGTTTTTGCAATATAATCGTGTTGGAAAGCTCGTAATCAATTATATGAACTCCTAAATTTTGATTAAAACTTGTTTTGCGGACATTTTTGTAAAGGTTTCGGACGAGCGGGTCTAAATGGGCCGAACAACGGACCTGTTAGAATTTTAACTGAGTAAAAAGTACAGAAATTGAGTTTTTGCAATATAATCGTGTTGAAAAGCTCGTAATCAATTATATGAACTCCTAAATTTGGATTAAAATTTATTTTGCAGCCCTTTTTGTACAGGTTTCGGACGAGCGGGTCTGAATAGGCCGAACAATGGAACCGTTAGAATTTTAACTGAGTAAAAAGTACAGCAATTGAGTTTTTGCAATATAATCGTGTTGAAAAGCTCGTAGTCAATTATATGAACTCCTAATTTTGATTAAAACTTGTTTAGCGGTCTTTTTTGTAGAGGTTTCGGACATTCGGGGTCTAAATGGAAGAACAGTGGACCAGTTAGAAGTTTAACTGAGTAAAAAGTACAGAAATCGAGTTTTTGCAATATAATCGTGTTGAAAAGCTCGTAATCAATTGTATGAACTCTTAAATTTGGATTAAAACTTATTTTGTAGCCCTTTTTGTAGAGGTTTCGGACGATCGAGTCTAAATGGGCCGAACAATGGACCCGTAAGAAATTTAACTGAGTAAAAAGCACAGAAATCAAGTTTTTGAAATATAATAATGTTGAAACGCTCTTAATCAATTATATGAACTCCTAAAATTTGATTCTAACTTATTTTGCGGTCTTTTTGTAGAGGTTTGCGACGAGCGGGTCTAAATGGCCGAACAAGGACCCGTTAGAATTTTAACTGAGAAAAAGTACAGAAATCGAGTTTTTGTAATATAATCGTGTTGAAACGCTCGTAATCAATTGTATGAACTCTTAAATTTGGATTAAAACTTATTTTGCAGCCCTTTTTGTAGAGGTTTCAGACGATCGGGTCTAAATGGGCCGAACAATGGACCCGTTAGAAATTTAACTGAGTAAAAAGTACAGTAATCGAGGTTTTGCAATATAATCGTGTTGAAAAGCTCTTAATCAATTATATGAACTCCTAAAATTTGATTATAACTTATTTTGCGGTCTTTTTTGTAGAGGTTTGCGACGAGCGGATCTAAATGGGCCGAACAATCTACCTATTAGAATTTTAACTGAGTAAAAAGTACAGAAATCGAGTTTTTGCAATATAATCGTGTTGAAACGCTCGTAATCAATTGTATGAACTCCTAAATTTGGATTAAAACTTATTTTGCAACACTTTTGTAGAGGTTTCGGACGAGCGGGTCTAAATGGGCCAAACAATGGACCCATTAGAATTTTAACTTGGAAAAAAGTACTTTAATCGAGTTTTTGCAATATAATCCTATTGAAAAGCTCGTAATCAATTATATGAACTTTTAAAATTTGATTCTAACTTATTTTGCGGTCTTTTTTGTAAAGGTTTCGGACGAGCGAGTCTAAATGGGTCGAACAATGGACCCGTTAGAATTTTAACTGAGTAAAAAGTACAGAAATTGAGTTTTTGAAATATAATCGTGTTGAGAAGATCGTAATCAATTGTATGAACTCCTAAATTTGGATTAAAACTTATTTTGCGACGAGCGGGTCTAAATTGGCCGAACAGTGGACCCGTTTATAATCAATTATATGAACTCATAAGATTTGATTAAAACTTATTTTGTGGTCTTTTTGTAGAGGTTTCGGACGAGCGGGTCTAAATGGGCCGAACAATGGACCCGTTAGAATTTTAACTGAGTAAAAAGTACATAAATCGAGTTTTGCAATATAATCGTGTTGAAAAGCTCGTAATCAATTATATGAACTCATAAATTTGGATTAAAACTTATTTTGCAGCCCTTTTGTAGAGGTTTTGGACGAGCAGGTCTAAATGGGCCGAACAATGGACCCGTTAGAATTTTAACGGAGTAAAAAGTACAGAAATCGAGTTTTTGCAATATAATCGTGTTGAAAAGCTCGTAATCAATTGTACGAACTTCTAAATTTGGATTAAAACTTATTCTGCAACCCTTTTGTACAAGTTTCGGGCAAGCGGGTCTAAATGGGCCGAACATTGAACCCGTTGGAATTTTAACGGAGTAAAAAGTACAGAAATCGAGTTTTTGCAATATAATCGTGTTGGAAAGCTAGTAATCAATTATATGAACTCCTAAATTTTGATTAAAACTTGTTTTGTAGTCATTTTTGTAAAGGTTTCGGACAGCGGGTCTAAATGGGCCGAACAATGGACCCGTTAGAATTTTAACTGAGTGAAAAGTATAGAAATCGAGTGTTTGCAATATAATCGTGTTGAAAAGCTCATAATCAATTATATGAACTCCTAAATTTGGATTAAAACTTATTTTGCTGCCCTTTTTGTAGAGGTTTCGGACGAGAGGGTCTAAATGGGCCGAACAATGAACCCGTTAGAATTTTAACGGATTAAAAAGTACAGAAATTGAGTTTTTGCAATATAATCGTATGGGAAAGCTCGTAATCAATTATATGAACTCCTAAAATTTGGTTAAAACTTATTTTGCGGTTATTTTTGTAGAGGTTTCGGACAAGCGGGTCTAAATGGGCCGAACAATGGACCCGTTAGAATTTTAACTGAGTAAAAAGTACAGAAATTGAGTTTTTGCAATATAATCGTGTTGAAAAGCTCGTAATCAATTATATGAACTCCTAAATTTGGATTAAAACAACAACGCCTAACCCGACTAAACTCGTGAGATTAGAAGAAGTTCTTTCTTTCCTTCAACATTTCTTTTTTCGATTCTCTGCAAAATTGGTTAGGCAATCGACCTAACCTTTAGGAATCTCAATTGTTTCATTTTGAAGACGTCGTCGAATTAGATGTAGTTTAGATCCATTGTTTGGGACGAGGAAAAGCTTGTAGTCAATTCAACTCCCTAAGAACAAACTTAGTGGCGGTCCACTAAGGGGAATCAAAATCGGAAATAATTCTCATTGAGACGATTATCCGAGCACGGGCTTCTCCAGCATTAATTTAGGCTTGAGTTAGCATCGATTGCCGTAGCTAACCAACTAAAGCTTGATTTCATGGATTGCCCTGAAAGTCGAGTTTACCAAAGAGAAGTAAGTTGCAAGGGTTGAGCCTTGTAGACTGTAACCGGCAAGAAGGTTGAGGAAAAATCCATTTCGGTGATTGAGGATGTCGTGGCAAAGCGTAGCTTGAGGCTAATTCATTTCATAATTCATTTCAATACTTATTTTCGTTCTTATTATTTTCCATTACTCAAATTACTTCTCTAAACCCCCACTTTTATTTTTACAGGTTTCTTGGTCTAAGTCAGAACGAAAGGGTGTTAGAACTCCTATTCCATGTGGATCGACCCTTACTCTCACTATACTATTTTTATTCTTATTTATTTGAGTTTAAGGACTTATTTTGACACTATACGACGCGTGTCAAAATTGGCGTCGTTGTCGGGGAATACGACAAAGTACTAATATTGTTTCATTTGATTTATGACCAGAAGCAATTCGGGAGAACAATTTGAACTCATCCCGGAAATCGAAGCACTAGCCTGAAAGTTGCATGCACAAACACTTCGGGAAAAGAAAAACAAACGACGCCAGCAAAGATTTGAACACGATCTAGAGATCACATCTGAAGCAAAGTCGAACTTCGAACCAGATCCAATGGGAGACGAAAATCAAACTATTCGCCAGCTAAATGCGGCGCCCGATGGCCAGCAACCAATGTGTATAACCTTTCCAAATGGCGAAACACCATTCGTGCTAAAAACGGGTTTGATCCACCTTTTACCTACTTTTCACGGCTTGCCAACGGAAAATCCTCACAAACATTTGAAGGAATTTCACATGGTTTGTCTAAGCACAAAGCCTCAGGGAGTATCCGATGATCAAATTAAACTTAGAGCTTTTCCATTTTCCTTAGCAGATATCGCAAAAGTTTGGTTATTTGATTTACCCCCAAACTCTGTTACAACTTGGACTGACATAGCTAAACTCTTTCTTGACAGGTTCTTCCCTGTGGAAAAAGCGAGCGAAATAAGGCGCAACATCCTGAGCATTCAACAAAAAGAATCTGAATCTTTATATGAATACTGGGAGAGGTTTAAAAGTTGTGTGCAAATTGTCCACAACATGGATTGTCGGAACAAACCCTCCTTCAGTATTTTTATGAAGGATTGACGCCCATGGATATGAAAGTAGTGGATGCGGCAAGTGGTGGAGCTCTAGTCAATATGACCCCAACAACGGCTAAAACACTGATATCAACCATGGCTGCCAACTCGCAAAGGTTTAATCAATCTAGCGAACCATCTCGAAGGGTTCGCGAGGTAAGTACAGTTTCTTTGGAAAATAAGATTGATAAATTAGCTGAAATAGTGCAAACTCTTGTTGCAGATAAAAGGAAAACAGCTAGACTTTGTGGAATCTACACTAGTCCAGAACATCCGACAGACTATTGTCTGATGATTCAGGAAGATGATATCGCTCAAGCCAATGCCATAGGAAATGCATATAATCAGGGATGGAGAAACCAGTCAAACTTCGGGTACGCGCAAAACCAGAGGCCAAGTCAAGCTTATCAACCAATTGCACCACAACAATATCAACCGCAGAAGCCATCGTTGGAGTCAATTGTTGAAAAGTTAGGGCTAAATGGGCCGAACAATGGACCCGTTAGAATTTTAACTAAGTAAAAAGAACATAAATTGAGTTTTTGCAACATAATCGTGTTGAAAAGCTCGTAATCAATTATATAAACTCCTAAAATATGATTATAACTTTTTTGCAGTCTTTTTTGTAGAGGTTTCGGATGAATGGGTCTAAATGGGCTGAACAATGGACCCATTAGAATTTTAACTAAGTCAAAAGTTCAGAAATTGAGTTTTTGCAATATAATCATGTTGGAAAGCTCGTAATCAATTATATGAACTCCTAAAATTTTATTAAAACTTGATTTACGGTCTTTTTTGTAGAGGTTTCGGACGAGCAGATCTAAATGGACTAAACAATGGACCCGTTAGAATTTAAACGGAGTAAAAAGAACAGATATCGAGTTTTTGCAATATAATCGTGTTGAAAAGCTTGTAATCAATTGTATGAACTCCTAAATTTGGATTAAAACTTATTTTGCAACCCTTTTGTAGAGGTTTCGGACGAGCGGGTCTAAATGGGCCGAACAATGGACCCGTTAGAATATTAACTGAGTAAAAAGAACAGAAATTGAGTTTTTGCAATATAATCGTGTTGAAAAGCTCGTAATCAATTATGTAAACTCCTAAAATTTGATTATAACTTGTTTTACGGTCTTTTTTGTAGAGGTTTCGGACGAACGGGTCTAAATGGGCTGAACAATGGACCCATTAAAATTTTAACTAAGTCAAAAGTTCAGAAATTGAGTTTTTGCAATATAATCGTGTTGGAAAGCTCGTAATCAATTATATGAACTCCTAAATTTTGATTAAAACTTGTTTTGCGGTCTTTTTTGTAGAGGTTTCAGACGAGCGTGTCTAAATGGGCCGAACAATAGACCCGTTAGAATTTTAATTGAGTAAAAAGAACAGAAATTGAGTTTTTGCAATATTATCGTGTTGAAAAGCACGTAATCAATTATATGAACTACTAATTTGGATTAAAACTTATTTTACAACCCTTTTTGTAAAGGTTTCAGACGAGCGGGTCTAAATGGGCCAAACAATGGACCCTTTAGAATTTTAACGGAGAAAAAAGTACAAAAATCGAGTTTTTGCAGTATAATCGTGTTGAAAACCTCATAATCAATTGTATGAACTCCTAAATTTTGATTGAAACTTATTTTGCAACTCTTTTGTAGATGTTTCGGACGAGCGGAGCAAAATGGGCCGAACAATGGACCCGTTAGAATTTTAACTAAGTAAAAAGTATAGTAATCGAGTTTTTGCAATACAATCGTGTTGCAAAGCTCGTAATCAATTATATGAACTCCTAAATTTGGATTACAACTTATTTTGCAGCACTTTTTGTAGAGGTTTCGGACGAGCGGGACTAAATGGGCCGAACAATGGACCCGTTAGAATTTTTACGGAGTAAAAAGTACAGAAATTGAGTTTTGCAATATAATCATGTTGAAAAGCTCGTAATCAATTATATGAACTCCTAAATTTGGATTAAAACTTATTTTGCAACCCTTTTTGTAGAGGTTTCGAATGAGCGGGTCTAAATGGGCCGAACAATGGACCCGTTAGAATTTTAACGAAGTAAAAAGTACAGATATCGAGTTTTTGGAATATAATCGTGTTGAAAAGATTGTAATCAATTGTATGAACTCCTAAATTTGGATTAAAACTTATTTTGCAACCCTTTTGTAGATGTTTCGGACGAGCGGGTCTAAATGGGCCGAACAATAGACCCGTTAGAATTTTAACTGAGTAAAAAGCACAAAAATCGAGTTTTTGCAATATAATTGTGTTGAAAAGCTCGTAATCAAATGTATGAAATCCTAAATTTGGAATAAAAATTATTTTGTAGCCCTTTTATAGAGGTTTCGGACGAGCGGGTCTAAATGGGCCGAACAATGGACCCGTTAGAATTTTAACTGTGTAAAAACTATAGAAATCGAGTTTTTGCAATATAATCGTGTTTAAAAGCTCCTAATCAATTATATGAACTCCTAAAATTTGATTCTAACTTGTTTTGCGGTCTTTTTTGTAGAGGTTTCGGACGAGCGGGTCTAAATGGGCCGAACAATGGACCCGTTAGGATTTTAACTGATTAAAAAGTACAGAAATCGACTTTTTGCAATATAATCGTGTTGAACCGCTCGTAATTCATTGTTTGAACTCTTAAATTTGGATTAAAACTTATTTCGCAACCCTTTTGTAGAGGTTTCATACGAGCGGGTCTAAATGGGCCGAACAATGGACCCGTTAGAATTTTAACTGAGTAAAAAGCACAAAAATCGACTTTTTGCAATATAATTGTGTTGAAAAGCTTGTAATCAATTGTATGAACTCCTAAATTTGGATTAAAACTTATTTTGCAACCCTTCTGTAGAGGTTTCAGACGAGCGGGTCTAAGTGGGCCGAACAATGGACCCGTTAGAATTTTAACTAAGTAAAAAGTAAAGAAATCAAGTTTTTGCATTATAATCGTATTGAAAAGCTCGTAATAAATTATATGAACTCCTAAAATTTGATTCTAACTTGTTTTGCGGTCTTTTTTGTTGAGGTTTCGGACGAGTGGGTCTAAATTGGCCGACTAATGGACCCGTTAAAATTTTAACTGAGTAAAAAGTACAAAAATTGGGTTTTTGCAGTATAATCTTGTTGAAACGCTCGTAATCACTTGTATGAACTCCTAAATTTGGATTAAAACTTATTTTGCAACCCTTTGTAGAGGTTTCGGACGAGCAGGTCTAAATGGGCCGAACAATGGACCCGTTAGAATTTTAACTGAGTAAAAAGTACAGAAATAAAGTTTTTGCAATATAATCGTGCCGAAAAGCTCGTAATCAATTATATGAACTCATAAAATTTTATTCTAACTTGTTTTGCTGTCTTTTTTGTAGAGGTTTCGGACGAGCGGGTCTAAATGGGCCGAACAATGGACCCGTTAGAATTTTAACTAAGTAAATAGTACTGTAATCGAGTCTTTGCAATATAATCATGTTGAAAAGCTCGTAATCAGTTGTTTGAAATACAAAATTTGGATTAAAACTTAATTTGCAACCCTTCTGTAGTGGTTTCGGACGAGCGGGTCTAAATGGGCCGAACAATGGACCCGTTAGAATTTTAACTTAGTAAAAAGTACAGTAATCGAGTTTTTGCAATATAATCGTGTTGAAAAGCTCTTAATCAATTATATGAACTCCTAAAATTTGATTCTAACTTATTTTGCGGTCTTTTATGTAGAGGTTTTGGACGAGCGGGTTTAAATGGGCCTAACAATGGACCCGTTAGAATTTTAACTGAGTAAAAAGTACAGAAATCGAGTTTTTGCAATATAATCGTGTTGAAACGCTCGTAATCAGTTGTATGAACTACTAAATTTGGATTAAAACTTATTTTGCAACCCTTTTGTAGAGGTTTCGGACGTGAGAGTCTAAATGGGCGAACAATGGACCAATTAGAATTTTAACTGAGTAAAAAGCACAAAAATCGATTTTTTACAATATAATTGTGTTGAAAAGATCGAAATCATTTGTAGGAACTCCTAAATTTGGATTAAAACTTATTTTGCAACCCTTTTGTTGAGGTTTTGGACGAGCGGGTCTAAATGGGCCGAACAATGGACCCGTTAGAATTTTAACTGAGTAAAAAGCACAAAAAATCGAGTTTTTGCAATATAATTGTGTTGAAAAGCTCGTAATCAATTGTATGAACTCCTAAATTTGGATTAAAACTTATTTTGAAACCCTTTTATAGAGGTTTCGGACGAGCGGGTCTAAATGGGCCGAACAATGGACCCATTAGAATTTTAACTGAGTAAAAAGCACAAAAATCGAGTTTTTTTTTTCCATATAATTGAGTTGAAAAGCTCGTAATCATTTGTATGAACTCCTAAATTTGGATTAAAACTTATTTTGCAACCCTTTTGTAGAGGTTTCGGACGAGCGGGTCTAAATGGGCCGAACAATGGACCCGTTAGAATTTTAACGAAGTAAAAAATACAGAAATCGAGTTTTTGCAATATAATCGTGTTGAAAAGCTCGTAATCAATTATATGAACTCCAAAAATTTGATTCTAACTTGTCTTGTGGTCTTTTTTGTAGAAGTTTCGGTCGAGCGGGTCTAAATGGGCCCAACAATGGACCCGTTAGAATTTTAACTGAGTAAAAAGTACAAAAATCTGGTTTTTGCAATATAATCTTGTTGAAACGCTAGTAATTAATTGTATGAACTCCTAAATTTGGATTAAAACTTATTTTGCAACCCTTTTGTAGAGGTTTCGGACGAGAGGGTCTATATGGGCCGAACAATGGACCCGTTAAAATTTTAACTGAGTAAAAAGCACAAAAATCGAGTTTTTGCAATATAATTGTGTTGAAAAGCTCGTAATCAATTGTATGAACTCCTAAATTCTGATTGAAACTTATTTTGCAACCCTTTTGTAGAGGTTTCGGACGAGCGGGTCTAAATGGGCAGAACAATGGACCCGTTAGAATTTTAACTGAGTAAAAAGCACAAAAATCGAGTTTTTGCAATATAATCGTGTTGAAAAGCTCGTAATCAATTATATGAACTCCTAAAATTTGATTAAAACTTGTTTTGCGGTCTTTTTTGTAGAGGTTTCGGACGAGCGGGTCTCAATGGGCCGAACAATGGACCCGTTAGAATTTTAATTGAGTATAAAGTATAGAAATCGAGTTTTTGCAATATAATCGTGTTGAAAAGCTCGTAATCAATTTTATGAACTCCTAAATTTAGATTAAAACTTATTTTGCAACCCTTTTGTCGAGGTTTCGGACAAGAGAGTCTAAATGGGCCGAATAATGGACCCGCTAGAAATTTAACTGAGTAAAAAGTACAAAATCATGTTTTTGCAATATAATCGTGTTGAAAATCTTGTAAGCAATTATATGAACTCCTAAAATTTGATTCTAACTTGTTTTGCGGTCTTTTTTGTAGAGGTTTCGGACGAGCGGGTCTAAATGAGCCGAACAATGGACACGATAGAATTTTAACTGAGTAAAAAGTACAGAAATCGAATTTTTGCAATATAATCCTGTTGAGATGCTCATAATCAATTGTATGACTCTTAAATTTGGATTAAAACTTATTTTCCAACCCTTTTTAAGAGGTTTCGGACGAGCGGGTCTAAATGGGCCGAACAGTGGACCCGTTAGAATTTTAACTAAGTAAAAAGTATAGAAATCGAGTTTTTGCAATATAATCATGTTGAAAACCTTGTAATCAATTATATGAATTCCTAAATTTGGATTAAAATTTATTTTGTAGCCCTTTTGTAGAGGTTTCGGACGATCGGGTCTAAATGGGCCGAATAATGGACATGTTAGAATTTTAACTGAGTAAAAAGTACAGAAATCGAGTTTTTGCAATATAATCGTGTTGAAAAGCTCGTAATTAATTGTATGAACTCCTAAATTTGGATTAAAACTTATTTTGCAACCCTTTTGTAGAGGTTTCGGACAAGCGGGTCTAAATGGGCCGAACAATGGACATGTTAGAATTTTAACTGAGTAAAAAGTACAGAAATCGAGTATTTGCAATATAATTGTGTTGAAAAGCTCGTAATCAATTTTATGAACTCCTAAAATTTGATTCTAACTTATTTTGCGGTCTTTTTTGTAGAGGTTTCGGACGAGCGGGTCAAAATGGGCCGAACAATGGACCCGTTCGAATTTCAACTGAGTAAAAAGTATAGAAATCGAGTTTTTGCAATATAATCATGTTGAAAAGCTCGTAATCAATTGTATGGACTCCTAAATTTGGATTAAAACTTATTTTGCATCCCTTTTTGTAGAGGTTTCGGACGAGCGGGTCTAAATGGGCCTAACAATGGACCCGTTAGAATTTTAACTGAGTAAAAAGCACAAAAATCGAGTTTTTGCAATATAATCGTGTTGAAAAGCTCGTAATCAATTATATGAACTCCTAAAATTTGATTAAAACTTGTTTTGCGGTCTTTTTTGTAGAGGTTTCGGACGAGCGGGTCTCAATGGGCCGAACAATGGACCCGTTAGAATTTTAATTGAGTATAAAGTATAGAAATCGAGTTTTTGCAATATAATCGTGTTGAAAAGCTCGTAATCAATTTTATGAACTCCTAAATTTAGATTAAAACTTATTTTGCAACCCTTTTGTCGAGGTTTCGGACAAGAGAGTCTAAATGGGCCGAATAATGGACCCGCTAGAAATTTAACTGAGTAAAAAGTACAAAATCATGTTTTTGCAATATAATCGTGTTGAAAATCTTGTAAGCAATTATATGAACTCCTAAAATTTGATTCTAACTTGTTTTGCGGTCTTTTTTGTAGAGGTTTCGGACGAGCGGGTCTAAATGAGCCGAACAATGGACACGATAGAATTTTAACTAAGTAAAAACTACAGAAATCGAATTTTTGCAATATAATCCTGTTGAGATGCTCATAATCAATTGTATGACTCTTAAATTTGGATTAAAACTTATTTTCCAACCCTTTTGAAGAGGTTTCGGACGAGCGGGTCTAAATGGGCCGAACAGTGGACCCGTTAGAATTTTAACTAAGTAAAAAGTATAGAAATCGAGTTTTTGCAATATAATAATGTTGAAAACCTTGTAATCAATTATATGAATTCCTAAATTTGGATTAAAATTTATTTTGTAGCCCTTTTGTAGAGGTTTCGGACGATCGGGTCTAAATGGGCCGAACAATGGACATGTTAGAATTTTAACTGAGTAAAAAGTACAGAAATCGAGTTTTTGCAATATAATCGTGTTGAAAAGCTCGTAATTAATTGTATGAACTCCCAAATTTGGATTAAAACTTATTTTGCAACCATTTTGTAGAGGTTTCGGACAAGCGGGTCTAAATGGGCCGAACAATGGACATGTTAGAATTTTAACTGAGTAAAAAGTACAGAAATCGAGTTTTTGCAATATAATTGTGTTGAAAAGCTCGTAATCAATTTTATGAACTCCTAAAATTTGATTCTAACTTATTTTGCGGTCTTTTTTGTAGAGGTTTCGGACGAGCGGGTCAAAATGGGCCGAACAATGGACCCGTTCGAATTTCAACTGAGTAAAAAGTATAGAAATCGAGTTTTTGCAATATAATCATGTTGAAAAGCTCGTAATCAATTGTATGGACTCCTAAATTTGGATTAAAACTTATTTTGCATCCCTTTTTGTAGAGGTTTCGGACGAGCGGGTCTAAATGGGCCTAACAATGGACCCGTTAGAATTTTAACAGAGTAAAAAGCACAAAAATCGAGTTTTTGTAATATAATTGTGTTGAAAAGCTCGTAATCAATAGTATGAACTCCTAAATTTGGATTTATACTTATTTTGCAACCTCTTTGTAGAGGTTTCGGACGAGCGGGTCTCAATGGGCCGAACAATGGACCCGTTAGAATTTTAACTGAGTAAAAAGTACAGAAATCGAGTTTTTGTAATATAATCTTGTTGAAACGCACGTAATCTATTGTATGAACTCCTAAATTTAGATTAAAACTTATTTTGAAACCCTTTTGTAGAGGTTTCGGACGAGCGGGTCTAAATGGGCCGAACAATGGACCCGTTAGAATTTTAACTAAGTAAAAAATACAGAAACCGAGTTTTTGCAATATAATCGTGTTGAAAAGCTCGTAATCAATTATATGAACTCCAAAAATTTGATTCTAACTTGTCTTGTGGTCTTTTTTGTAGAAGTTTCGGTCGAGCGGGTCTAAATGGGCCGAACAACGGACCCGTTAGAATTTTAACTGAGTAAAAAGTACATAAATCAGGTTTTTGCAATATAATCGTGTTGAAACGCTAGTAATCAACTGTATGAACTCCTAAATTTCGATTAAAACTTATTTTGCAACCCTTTTGTAGAGGTTTCGGACGAGAGGGTCTAAATGGGCCGAACAATGGACCCGTTAAAATTTGAACTGAGTAAAAAGCACAAAAATCGAGTTTTTGCAATATAATTGTGTTGAAAAGCTCGTAATCAATTGTATGAACTCTAAATTTGGATTGAAACTTATTTTGCAACCCTTTTGTAGAGGTTTCGGAAGAGCGGGTCTAAATGGGCCGAACAATGGAACAGTTAGAATTTTAACTGAGTAAAAAGCACAAAAATCGAGTTTTTGCAATATAATCGTGTTGAAAAGCTCGTAATCAATTATATGAACTCCTAAAATTTGATTAAAACTTGTTTTGCGGTCTTTTTTGTAGAGGTTTCGGACGAGCGGGTCTAAATGGGCCGAACAATGGACCCGTTAGAATTTTAATTGAGTAAAAAGTATAGAAATCGAGTTTTTGCAATATAATCGTGTTGAAAAACTCGTAATCAATTTTATGAACTCCTAAATTTGGATTAAAACTTATTTTGCAACCCTTTTGTCGAGGTTTCGGACAAGAGAGTCTAAATGGGCCGAACAATGGACCCACTAGAAATTTAACTGAGTAAAAAGCACAAAAATCGAGTTTTTGCAATATAATCGTGTTGAAAAGCTCGTAATCAATTATATGAACTCCTAAAATTTGATTAAAACTTGTTTTGCGGTCTTTTTTGTAGAGGTTTCGGACGAGCGGGTCTAAATGGGCCGAACAATGGACCCGTTAGAATTTTAATTGAGTAAAAAGTATAGAAATCGAGTTTTTGCAATATAATCGTGTTGAAAAACTCGTAATCAATTTTATGAACTCCTAAATTTGGATTAAAACTTATTTTGCAACCCTTTTGTCGAGGTTTCGGACAAGAGAGTCTAAATGGGCCGAACAATGGACCCGCTAGAAATTTAACTGAGTAAAAAGTACAAAATCATGTTTTTGCAATATAATCGGGTTGAAAATCTTGTAAGCAATTATATGAACTCCTAAAATTTGATTCTAACTTGTTTTGCGGTCTTTTTTGTAGAGGTTTCGGACGAGCGGGTCTAAATGAGCCGAACAATAGACACGATAGAATTTTAACTGAGTAAAAACTACAGAAATCGAATTTTTGCAATATAATCCTGTTGAGATGCTCATAATCAATTGTATGAATCTTAAATTTGGATTAAAACTTATTTTCCAACCCTTTTGTAGAGGTTTCGGACGAGCGGGCCTAAATGTGCCGAACAGTGGACCCGTTAGAATTTTAACTGAGTAAAAAGTATAGAAATCGAGTTTTTGCAATATAATCAGGTTGAAAACCTTGTAATCAATTATATGAACTCCTAAATTTGGATTAAAATTTATTTTGTAGCCATTTTGTAGAGGTTTCGGACGATCGGGTCTAAATGGGCCGAACAATGGACATGTTAGAATTTTAACTGAGTAAAAAGTACAGAAATCGAGTTTTTGCAATATAATCGTGTTGAAAAGCTCGTAATTAATTGTATGAACTCTTAAATTTGGATTAAAACTTATTTTGCAACCCTTTTGTAGAGGTTTCGGACAAGCGGGTCTAAATGGGCCGAACAATGGACATGTTAGAATTTTAACTGAGTAAAAAGTACAGAAATCGAGTTTTTGCAATATAATTGTGTTGAAAAGCTCGTAATCAATTTTATGAACTCCTAAAATTTGATTCTAACTTATTTTGCGGTCTTTATTGTAGAGGTTTCGAACGAGCGGGTCAAAATGGGCCGAACAATGGAACCGTTCGAATTTCAACTGAGTAAAAAGTACAGAAATCGAGTTTTTGCAATATTATAATGTTGAAAAGCTCGTAATCAATTGTATGAACTCCTAAATTTGGATTAAAACTTATTTTGCATCCCTTTTTGTAGAGGTTTCGGACGAGCGGGTCTAAATGGGCCGAACAATGGACCCGTTAGAATTTTAACAGAGTAAAAAGCACAAAAATCGAATTTTTGTAATATAATTGTGTTGAAAAGCTCGTAATCAATAGTATGAACTCCTAAATTTGGATTTAAACTTATTTTGCAACCTTTTTTAGAGGTTTCGGACGAGCGGGTCTAAATGGGCCGAACAATGGACCTGTTAGAATTTTAACTGAGTAAAAAGTACAGAAATCGAGTTTTTGCAATATAATCGTGTTGAAACGCACGTAATCTATTGTATGAACTCCTAAATTTGCATTAAAACTTATTTTACTACCCTTTTGTAGATGTTTCGGACGAGCGGGTCTAAATGGGCCGAACAATGGACCCGTTAGAATTTTAACTGAGTAAAAAGCACAAAAATCGAGTTTTTGCAATATAATTGTGTTGAAAAGCTAGTAATCATTTGTATGAAATCCTAAAATTTGATTCTAACTTATTTTGCGGTCTTTTTTGTAAAGGTTTCGGACGAGCGGGTCTAAATGGGCTGAAAAATGGACCCGTTCAAATTTTAACTGAGTAAAAACTACATAAATCAATTTTTTGCAATATAATCATGTTGAGAAGCTCGTAATCAATTGTATGACTCTTAATATTGATTAAAAATTATTTTGCAACCCTTTTGTAGAGGTTTCAGACGAGCGGGTCTAAATGGGCCGAACAGTGGACCCATTAGAATTTTAACAGAGTAAAAAGTACAGAAATCGAGTTTTTGCAATATAATCATGTTGAAAAGCTCGTAATCAATTATATAAATTCCTAAATTTGGATTAAAACTTATTTTGCAGCCCTTTTTGTAGAGGTTTCGGACGATCAGGTCTAAATGGGCCGAACAATGGACCCGTTAGAATTTTAACGGAGTAAAAAGTACAGAAATCGAGTTTTGTGCAATATAATCGTGTTGAAAAGCTCGTAATCAATTATATGAACTCAAAAAATTTGATTCTAACTTGTCTTCTGGTCTTTTTTGTAGAAGTTTCGGTCGAGCGGGTCTAAATGGGCCGAACAACGGACCCGTTAGAATTTTAACTGAGTAAAAAGTACAGAAATCAGGTTTTTGCAATATAATCGTGTTGAAACGCTAGTAATCAACTATATGAACTCCTAAATTTGGATTAAAACTTATTTTGCAACCCTTTTGTAGAGGTTTCGGACGAGAGGGTCTAAATGGGCCGAACAATGGACCCGTTAAAAATTTAACTGAGTAAAAAGCACAAAAATCGAGTTTTTGTAATATAATTGTGTTGAAAAGCTCGTAATCAATTGTATGAACTCCTAAATTTGGATTGAAACTTATTTTGCAACCCTTTTGTAGAGGTTTCGGAAGAGCGGGTCTAAATGGGCCGAACAATGGAACCGTTAGAATTTTAACTGAGTAAAAAGCACAAAAATCGAGTTTTTGCAATATAATCTTGTTGAAAAGCTCGTAATCAATTATATGAACTCCTAAAATTTGATTAAAACTTGTTTTGCGGTCTTTTTTGTAGAGGTTTCGGACGAGCGGGTCTAAATGGGCCGAACAATGGACCCGTTAGAATTTTAATTGAGTAAAAAGTATAGAAATCGAGTTTTTGCAATATAATCGTGTTGAAAAGCTCGTAATCAATTTTATGAACTCCTAAATTTGGATTAAAACTTATTTTGCAACCCATTTGTCAAGGTTTCGGACAAGCGAGTCTAAATGGGCCGAACAATGGACCCGCTAGAAATTTAACTGAGTAAAAAGTACAAAATCATGTTTTTGCAATATAATCGTGTTGAAAATCTTGTAAGCAATTATATGAACTCCTAAAATTTGATTCTAACTTGTTTTGTGGCCTTTTTTGTAGAGGTTTCGGAAGAGCGGGTCTAAATGTGCCGAACAATGGACACGTTAGAATTTTAACTGAGTAAAAACTAAAGAAATCGAATTTTTGCAATATAATCCCGTTGAGAAGCTCATAATAAATTGTATGACTCTTAAATTTGGATTAAAACTTATTTTCCAACCCTTTTGTAGAGGTTTCGGACGAGCGGGTCAAAATGGGCCGAACAGTGGACCCGTTAGAATTTTAACTGATTAAAAAGTTTAGAAATCGAGTTTTTGCAATATAATCGTGTTGAAAACCTTGTAATCAATTATATGAACTCCTAAATTTGGATTAAAACTTATTTCGCAACCCTTTTGTAGAGGTTTCGGACGATCGGGTCTAAATGGGCCGAACAATGGACATGTTAGAATTTTAACTGAGTAAAAAGTACAGAAATCAAGTTTTTGCAATATAATCGTGTTTAAAAGCTCGTAATCAATTTTATGAACTCCTAAAATTTGATTCTAACTTATTTTGCGGTCTTTTTTGTAGAGGTTTCGGACGAGCAGGTCAAAATGGGCTGAAAAATGGACCCGTTCGAATTTCAATTGAGTAAAAAGTATAGAAATCGAGTTTTTGCAATATAATCGTGTTGAAAAGCTCGTAATCAATTGTATGAACTCCTAAATTTGGATTAAAACTTATTTTGCAACCCTTTTTGTAGAGGTTTCGGACGAGCGGGTCTAAATGGGCCGAACAATGGACCCGTTAGAATTTTAACTGAGTAAAAAGTACAGAAATCGAGTTTTTGCAATATAATCGTGTTGAAAAGCTCGTAATCAATTTTATGAACTCCTAAATTTGGATTAAAACTTATTTTGCAACCCTTTTGTCTAGGTTTCGGACGAGCGATTCTAAATGGGCCGAAAAATGGACCCGTTAGAATTTTAACTGAGTAAAAAGTACAAAAATCAAGTTTTTGCAATATAATCGTGTTGAAAAGCTCGTAAGCAATTATATGAACTACTGAAATTTGATTCTAACTTATTTTGCAGTCTTCTCTGTATAGGTTTCGGACGAGCGGGTCTAAATGGGCCGAACAATGGACCCGTTCGAATTTTAACAGAGTAAAACGTACAGAAATCGAGTTTTTGCAATATAATCGTGTTGAAAAGCTCGTAATCAATTGTATGAACTCCTAAATTTGGATTAAAACTTATTTTGCAACCCTTTTGTAGAGGTTTCGGATGAGCGGGTCTAAATGGGCCGAACAATAGACCCGTTAGAACTTTAACTGAGTAAAAAGTACAGAAATCGAGTTTTTGCAATATAATCGTGTTGAAAACCTCGTAATCAATTATATGATCTCCTAAATTTGGTTTAAAACTTATTTTGCAGCCCTTTTTGAAAAGGTTTCGGATGATCGGGTCGAAATAGGTCGAACAATGGACCCCTTAGAATTTTAACGGAGTAAAAAGTACAGAAATCGAGTTTTTGAAATATAATCGTGTTGAAAAGCTCGTATTCAACTGTATGAACTCCTAAATTTGGATTAAAACTTATTTTGAAACACTTTTCTAGAGGTTTCGAACGAGCGGGTCTAAATGGGCCGAACAATGGACCTGTTAGAATTTTAACTGAGTAAAAATCACAAAAATCGAGTTTTTGCAATATAATTGTGTTGAAAAGCTCGTAATCAATTGTATGAACTCCTAAATTTGGATTTAAACTTATTTTGCAACCTCTTTGTAGAGGTTTCGGACGAGCGGGTCTAAATGGGCCGAACAATGGACCCGTTAGAATTTTAACAGAGTAAAAAGTACAGAAATCGAGTTTTTGCAATATAATCGTGTTGAAACGCACGTAATCTATTGTATGAACTCCTAAATTTAGATTAAAACTTATTTTGAAACCCTTTTGTAGAGGTTTCGGACGAGCGGGTCTAAATGGGCCGAACAATGGACCCGTTAGAATTTTAACTGATTAAAAAGTACAGAAATCGAGTTTTTGCAATATAATCGTGTTGAAACGCACGTAATCTATTGTATGAACTCCTAAATTTGGATTAAAACTTATTTTGCTACCCTTTCATAGATGTTTCGGACGAGCGGGTCTAAATGGGCCGAACAATGGACCCGTTCAAATTTTAACTGAGTAAAAACTACAGAAATCAAATTTTTGCAATATAATCCTGTTGAGAAGCTCATAATCAATTGTATGACTCTTAAATTTGGATTAAAACTTATTTTGCAACCCTTTTGTAGAGGTTTCGGACGAGCGGGTCTAAACGGGCCGAACAGTGGACCCGTTAGAATTTTAACTGAATAAAAAGTATAGAAATCGAGTTTTAGCAATATAATTGTGTTGAAAAGCTTGTAATCAATTATATGAACTCCTAAATTTGGATTAAAACTTATTTTGCAACCCTTTTTGTAGAGGTTTCGGACGATCGGGTCTAAATGGGCCGAACAATGCACATGTTAGAATTTTAACTGAGTAAAAAGTACAAAAATCGAGTTTTTGCAATATAATCTTGTTGAAAAGCTCGTAATTAATTGTATGAACTCCTAAATTTGGATTAAAACTTATTTTGCAACCCTTTTGTAGAGGTTTCGGACAAGCAGGTCTAAATGGGCCGAACAATGGACATGTTATAATTTTAACTGAGTAAAAAGTACAGAAATCGAGTTTTTGCAATATAATTGTGTTGAAAAGCTCGTAATCAATTTTATGAACTACTAAAATTTGATTCTAACTTGTTTTGCGGTCTTTTTTGTAGAGGTTTCGGACGAGCGGGTCCAAATGAGCCGAACAATGGACCCGTTAGAATTTTAACTGAGTAAAAAGTAATGTAATCGAGTTTTTGCAATATAATCCTGTTGAAAAGCTCGTAATCAATTATATGAACTCCTAAAATTTGATTCTAACTTATTTGCAGTCTTTTTTGTATAGGTTTCGGACGAGCGGGTCTAAATGGGCCGAACAATGGACCCGTTCGAATTTTAACTGAGTAAAAAGTACAGAAATCGAGTTTTTTCAATATAATCGTGTTGAAAAGCTCGTAATCAATTGTATGAACTCCTAAATTTGGATACAGCCCTTAGGCGTACCGATACGCCCTGCACTGAAAGTCCACAACTTTCAGCAAAAACATACAAGACTCGAACCTAGATGCGACTTAAGACCTCCTTAGCCACATAGAAACATACAAACAACATTTACAAACCAAGATCTAGCCATACAAGCACCCAACATGTACATACATCAAGGAAATAGACATGGTTTGCAATTCAGACATGGCATCAACAAGCCATACAAAAGCAACATAATCAAGGAGTCTAAACATGCTCCTATCCAACCACAATATCCATCAAAATAACACAAATCCCATTGCTTAACTATTACATGTCCAAAACACTAAAAACTCATACTTGATAAACTCAAGGTCAACAACCACACTTGGAGGCCCTCCACTTGCGCAAGCAACCCACGAACTAAGGATCTGCAATGTCGAACAAAGAGAGCGTAAGCAATAAAGCTTAGTGAGGGTAAGCTCTTTAAAACAAACCTCGACATCGCAGGGTCCAAGCACGATCTCAACCAAGGTAAATGCATGATTACCAAAGATCCACAAGAGCCAAATGTTAAAGATGCATGAACAATATCCAATCATATGCCATGCTCAACAAGCTCTAATTCACAACCTATATAATCACATATAAACATCCAAATAGAGATCACATTCCACAACACATTGATATACATATCAATCAACATTGGCACCTAGCTTTGACCCGAATATGCGGATTAACCCGTTGAAACTCACATCCAACAACCACTTTACCTCACGGTGGGATTACACTCATCACCGGTCTCGCGGAGGGGATTCCACTCATCCTCACGCCCCGTCGATGGGATTCCACTCATCATCGACTATATATAATTACAATTTCCGGGCGAACCCGTACTCCTCCTTGGTGACTCAACGCCACCAAGGCCACGCGCGAATTTAGACTCATGTGTGCACACTAACATCCTAATGATCGATCATTTGTACTCAAGCATATTAGTGCCAACATTTAACTCAATCCACATTATTCATTACAACCAATTCCGTGCTTAGCACGTATTCACCATGATCACAATCATGAACCATTCACATGCATATCATAATGCATCACAAATCATGCCTCATCTCACATGTATAACACATTATACATAAATCATCACATCACAAATATTACGAGGCATATTCATCAAATACAAGTTCAACCAATGGCTCTAGTTTAAGTTTAGGATTAGGCTACCACCCATTTAACTCTAGGTGGGTCTACCAAGCCCGACCTAGTCCATGTGCTCGAACCAACCATTTAAAACCACTTTAAAACATTAACCACTCACCTAAGCTTCCAAGCTCCAAGCCAAGCAAGTAACCACCCTCAAGCTTCCAGATTTCCTCCCGATGCTTCACCAACACAAGTTCTTGCTTCTAAACAACCTCAATACAATTCAAACAACATCCAAATCAGTCCAAGCATCAAAGTACTAACCCGGAATACAAAACAAACACAATTCACAATGTTTCAAGCCATGAACAAACCCCACATTATCAAACTCGGGCAGCCCCTGTAACGCCCCGGTTTTGGGCTTAGAAGTTTTGGGCGTTGACCGGTTCGGTCAAAGTGCGGTTCGAATATATAAGAGTGAATTTAGGAAAACCTAGTTCGGGTTGCATTAAAAATATGGAAAAATGTTCTAAAATCCTCTTTTAATATATATAAGTGAACTGTGAAATCAATTTTTACAAAATGAGGTTTGGAAGGGTGACATTTTGGCTAGTGACCAAAATGTAATTTTTGAAAACTGTGAGACTGTTTTAAAAAGGATTGAAACTTTGAATCTTTAAGGAGCTATTTACCCAAAGGGAGTTTCTCCAGATTTTTCTAAGATATTTAATGTTTTAATTCTGATTTTAAACAAAAGGAAAAGTGGAGGGAAGTTATTTTCTAACTAATTTTCCTAAAATCTCATTTTCCTTTTCTCTCATTTTCTCTCAAACCAAACACCTTTCTCCAGAGATTTCTCTTCTGATTTTGACACTAAAATCTCTCTTTTCAATCCTCTTTTGATTGCTAATCATCTCATCAACAAAACCTCACTAATTGCCATTTGATTCTTCAAGCTTTTTGGTTCTAAAGAGGAGAAACTCAAGTTTGGAGGTAAGAACGTCCTTCTCCTCTGAACTTCAAGTTCTTTACTGAAATTCCTAAGTTCTCAATCCTTAATTGATGATTTATAAATGGTTTTTAAAGTTGTGTAATGGATCTTGGCTTAAAATGCAAGATTTGATGGTTTTTGATGAATTTTCGTTGGATCTGTTAAAGCAGTGATTTGAGGTGTATATTTGATGATAAATGAATGTTAAATTGATTGGAAATTGAGTTTTAATTAATGCAATCCCGAGTAGGTTGAATTTCCTAAGTTTAGCTTGTGATTCTTGGTTGTTTTTGGGTGATCTTGTGGGTCTGTTGTTGCTAGAGGTATAAGGATGTTGTTAGGTCCTTTTTAGATGTTGAATGATGTTTATGGATGCTTAGTTTTGATGGTTTATGGCTGGGCTTTGTTGAGGAGTTGTTTGGATGCATTTTCGGTTGTGTTTGGTGATCGAAAATGGAGTGTGGATGAGAGCATCGAGTTTAGGTGCTTTCATTGAAGCTATTAATGCATGATGATGCATTAATCTACTGTTTTGATGTGTTTAAAACAGGGGAGTCTTCTTTGGATCCAAGTGGTGGTGATCCGGAAGCTTGATTTGGTGTTTCGGCAAGAGGCGAAACGGAATCGGTGAGTGGATTTTGGTTTTCGGCTTTGAAACCAATGTTTTGGAGGTTTGGGAGCTTAGTCTAAGTCTAAACAACTTTGCTAAGCTCAAGAGTAAGTTTTCGGAAAAACTCTCTTGATGAGGAACCATGTGATGGTTGGGTGCAATGTGTTTGTTGCATGTTTAAATTCTGTATTTAAAGCATATTTAGCATGTTTGTTTGCTGAGATTATAAGCCATGTGTTTGAGGAAGCTCAAGGTTAGAGTTCCTTGCTTTTGAACATTGTTAAATGTGGTTTAATGCTTAAAGATGCATGATGTTTATGGCTTGGTTAAATGCTTTAAAACAGTGGATTGTTGATGATAAATGATGTATATTGGCAAGTGATGTTTTGAAAAGGTTAAGGTCACCAAGGTGGTTAAAAGTCCTTGAGTGAGCCTTGTTTACTTAAGAACATCAAGGTGTTTAAAAGTCCTTGGATGGTTCTTGTTACGGACACAAAGGTGTTTAAAAGTCCTTGTGTGGTCCTTTCCAAGGTGTTTAAAAGTCCTTGGGGCCAAGGTGTTTAAAAGTCCTTGGGGTGATTCATGTCATGGTGTTTAAAAGTCCATGGGCCAAGGTGTTTAAAAGTCCTTGGGGTCAAGGTGTTTAAAAGTCCTTGAGGTGAAACTTGTTGAGGACACAAAGGTGTTTAAAAGTCCTTGTGTGGTCCTTGTCATGGTGTTTAAAAGTCCATGGGCCATGGTGTTTAAAAGTCCATGGGGATAAGATCACAATGGTGTTTAAAAGTCCATGTGTGAGTCTTATGTTGATCTTGTTAAAAGATGGTAATTATCACTTGTGGCCAATATGACATGTTATGATATGAAGCATGAGATGCTTGGTTAAGATTGCTTGTGAGCATGTCTAAATGTATTTTGAAGTATGACTTGTAAAGTGTTTTATAAATGCATTATTGTGTGGTTTTAATGAGCATACCTCACTAAGCTTTTGCTTACGCTCTCCCTCTTTTCTTAAACCAATAATGCAGAACATTAAGGTGCTTTGAGGGCAGCAAGGAAGGCAAGCAATCAAGTGAAAGATAAGCTCATGTATGGGAAGGTTTTCTTAAACAACTTTAGCTATTGGTTTTTGGCAATGGGGGACCTATGTTGTTGTTTTGGGAGATGTTTTGGACTCCCTATTCTGGATTTTTGTTGTTGTTAATGTTGGTACATGTAATTGGCCATTATGTGTTGGTTTGGAGGTTTTAGTGCATGAATGGTTTGCTTGTGTAGGAAGCATGCCTTTAGAATTGGGGCTTTTCATATATGTTGATATAATGATAATTGGTTGATGCAATTATGTCCCTTGTATGTTGTATGAGTTGCTGGTAAAGTTTGGTAGCATTTGGAGCATGTATGGTTGATCAATTGTGTATTTTAGTAGCCTTTTCTGTGCATTCTGTGCAGGCCGTATCGGAACAGTAGCCCTCGTTTCGGAACGGGTGCCTTATAGCAACCCAGGCGTCCGAAACGGGAGACACCATTCCGAAATGGAAAGGCCACTGCCAGCCCTCGTTTCGGTACGCGTTGCGGAACGGCCCCGCGTTTCGAAACAGGCTCTCCCTGTTTCGGAACACCTGACCGTTGGGGGCTGACATTGGCAGTTATATGTTTCAAAATGTTTGCATTTTGGTCCCGAAACTTGTTTATGTAATTGTATGAGTTTGTGATGTCCGTTTGAGCTGAAATTTGACAGGGATGCATGAAACATGATTAATTTCAAGTTGGTAACTTTAATTTGGGTGAAGTTCTTGTATTTATCAGAATTTACAAGTTGGTCCCTAAAGTTGTAATTTGTTCAATTGGGTCCCTATTTGATCTCTGATGTTTATGATCTTTGAGTATGTTGTTTGAATGATCATAACTAGGGTTAATGTGTATCTAGACAAGATTAAAAAAAAGAAGGGTCGTTAATCAAGGTTGACTTTCGGGTTGACTTTGGTTTTCCCCGTGTGACTTTCTTAATTCGGGTCAACCGTCTAGGCCGGGTTAAGGGGGTTACATTTGGTGGTATCATAGCTGAGTTCTCGAGTAATTGGGAATGTGTATGTGAATGTTGAAGTATGTATGCTTTGTATGCTTGTTGAGTGGAAGCATGTTGAGTGAATTGCATGTATGTTGCAATTGAGGTGTATGCTGTGATGAAGCATGTTGTGGGTACCCATTGCCAAATCAAAGCTAATGAAATGATGTTGATTTTAATTGGAAGTGAGCTTGATTACTTGGATTGCTTACCTTGTTGGGCCTGACTTTGTTTATTTGCATTGTGATTGCATATTTAGAGTATGGCACCTCGTAGAGAGTTGAGGAGTAATGTGCGAGCTACGGCTCAGAATGAGAATGAAAATGAGGAGAATGTTGAGAGTGCGGTTTTACCTCCTCCACCTGGTGGTGGCGGTGCTGGGGCTGAGGAAGCTGGAGCTGCAGCTGGTGCTGAGGCTGCTGGACCTGAGGCTGGTCAGGGGCAAGCTATGCCTGATATGACAATGTTAGTACAAGCTATTGCTGGTGCTTTTCAAGCAGCGGTAGCTGGAGCTCGTGGAGCTGGGCATCAGGAAGATGTTGGAGTTAGACTACCTTTGGAGCATTTGCGCAGTCTGGGAGGGACTGAGTTCAGGGGTATGTCTGCAGAAGGTTCTGAGGCTTGGTTAGGGAGTACCAAGAGGATCTTGGGTCAAATGAGTTGCACTGATGTGCAGAAGCTTGGCTGTGTTGTGTCCTTGCTTCAGAAGGATGCATATACATGGTGGACAACCACTATTGCTGGGATGGCAGAAGCTGATGTGACTTGGACATTCTTTCAGAATGTGTTCAAGAGAAGGTATCTGGGTGTGAGGTACCTAGATGAGAAAAAGAGGGAGTTCATGTCTCTTACCCAAGGGAGCATGACGGTGGCTGAGTATGAAGTACAGTTTGTTTGACTCAGTCAATATACACCTGAGCTTGTCCCGGATGAGCGAGCGAGGTGTGAAAGGTTTCGTTATGGCTTAGTGACGGATGTGAAGATGTATGTGCTGGCTACCGAGTATGATGATTTGATGTGTTGGTGGGCCGAGCCAAGGATATTGAGATGAACTTGGGTTTATCTGCTAGAGGTGCTGGAGCAAGTGCTGGTAAGCGGGCAGCTGAATATAGTTCCGGTGGTGGACGGAACAAGAGGGGACGTGATCAGAAGTATCAGTCCTCGGCTAAGCGAGGTGGTGGAGCACCTGCTCGGGGAGGCAACGCTAGAGCTGATCCGAGTGCATGTTGGATATGTGGTTCGCATGGCCACATGAAACGTGATTGTCCTCGTGCTGTGAGGGAGGTGCAAGCTCCTGTTGCGGCAACTGGTAATGGTTGCTGGAACTGTGGATCTACGGATCATTTGAGGCGTGATTGTCCTATGATGGTTGGTGGCCAAGTTCGTGCTCCTGTTGTTGCAGCAGCGCAGAGAGGTCGTGGGCGCGGCCGTGGTAATTTCCAGCGGAGAGAGGAAGGTGGCCGAGGTGTAGCTCATGTTGTAGCTGTACAGCCAGAGGGTGGCGGACAAGCTAGAATGTTTGCTCAGCGTGAGGGGAGGAATGACGCGGATGTGATCGCAGGTACTTTTACTTTGCAATCCTTGTCATTACTTTCCTTGATTGATTCTGGATCTACGCACTCTTACATATTGCGTGAGCATGCTGAATTGCTTGGTTTGCCTGTTGAGTCTTTGGATGTTGGTATGCGTGTCACTAGTTCTTTTGGTGAGACTGTTGTGACTCGAAAGCTGTATAGAAGGTGTCCTTTGGTTGTTCAAGATCATGTTTTTCATGTTGACCTTATGGAGTTACCTTTCTATGGTTTTGATGTAATCCTTGGTATGGATTGGCTTGCTGAGCATCGTGCTGTGGTGGATTGTGAAAATAAGCGAGTTTCGCTGAAGCTTGCGGATGATTATGATGTTGTAGTGGTTGGTGAGAATGTGAAGTTTCTTGCCAATGTGGTGTCCACGTTGGAGGCAAGCCGAATGCTGAGGCAAGGCTGTGAAGCTTACCTAGCTTTTGTGATGAATCCTAGCTCTAAGGAGTTGCGTGTGCAAGATATCAGGGTTGTGAGGGAGTTTCCTGGTGTGTTTCCTGAGGAGTTGCCTGGTTTACCTCCTAATCGCGAGGTGGAATTTGGAATTGAGCTGTATGAGAATACAACTCCTGTGTCCATTACTCCCTATAGAATGGCACCTAAGGAGCTGAGAGAGCTGAAGACGCAGTTGCAAGAGTTGCTTGAGCGTGGTTTCATTCGGCCGAGTGTGTCGCCTTGGGGTGCACCGGTCTTGTTCGTGAAGAAGAAGGATGGCACTATGAGAATGTGCATTGATTACCGTCAGCTGAACAAGTTGACTATCAAGAATCGGTATCCTTTGCCGAGAATTGATGATCTCTTTGATCAATTTCGGGGAGCTGCTGTGTTCTCTAAGATTGACTTGAGGTCAGGGTATTATCAGTTGAAGGTGAAGGATGTGGATGTGCCTAAGACAGCTTTCAGGACAAGGTATGGGCATTATGAGTTCCTCGTGATGCCGTTTGGTTTGACAAATGCTCCTGCTGCTTTCATGGACATGATGAATCGTGTGTTTCATGAATACCTGGATAAGTTTGTTGTGGTGTTCATTGATGATATCCTCGTGTACTCGCGTACTGAGGAGGAGCATGAAGAGCATTTGAGGATTGTTTTGCAAGCTTTGTTGGAGAATCAGCTTTATGCTAAGCTGAGCAAGTGTGAGTTCTGGTTAAGGGAGGTGGTGTTTCTTGGGCATGTGGTTTCTGCTGAGGGGATTCGTGTTGATCCTCAGAAGATTGAGGCGGTGATGAATTGGAAGGTTCCTAAGTCTGTTCATGAAGTTCGTAGTTTCCTCGGTTTGGCAGGATACTACCGGAGGTTTGTGGATGGGTTTTCAAAGATTGCTGCACCTTTGACGAAGTTGTTGCAAAAAGATGTTAAATATGAGTGGACGGAGGCGCGGCAGCAGGCTTTTGAGAAGCTTAAGGCGGCTTTGACGCAAGCTCCTATCTTGGTTCAGCCTGAATAAGGGAAAGAGTTTGTGGTGTATAGTGATGCGTCCTATGATGGCTTGGGATGTGTGTTGATGCAAGAGGGTAAGGTGGTGGCTTATGCATCGCGGCAGTTGAAGGTGCATGAGCGCAATTATCCTACGCATGACATAGAGTTGGTTGCGGTGGTCTTTGCTTTGAAGATCTGGAGACATTACCTGTATGGTGAGAAGTGTACTGTGTACACGGATCACAAGAGTTTGAAGTATCTGATGTCTCAGAAGGAGTTGAATCTTAGGCAGCGGCGTTGGATGGAGTTGCTCAAGGATTATGATCTGACGATTGAGTACCATCCTGGAAAAGCTAATGTTGTAGCGGATGCCTTGAGTAGGAAGGTAGCTGTTGAGCTGAGAGCTATGTTTGCCTATTTGAGTATTTCGCGTGATGGTGGTCTTGTGGCTGAGTTGCAAGTGAAACCATCTTTGGTTCAGTTGATCAAGGAGAAACAGTTGTTGGATTATTCCTTGGTGCCGCATGTTCAGGATATCGCGGAGGGTAGACCTTCGGATTTCTGCTTTAATGATGATGGAGTGTTGTGTTTTGGGAGTCGGATAGTGGTGCCTAATGATGCTGATTTGAGGCGTGCTATTCTGACTGAAGGTCATAGTAGTCCTTTTGCTATGCACCCTGGTAGTACTAAGATGTATCGAGATCTTCGTGATGAGTACTATTGGGTGGGTTTAAAGAAAGATGTTGCGGAGTTTGTTAGCAAGTGTATGGTGTGTCAGCGAGTTAAGGCTGAGCATCAGTTTCCTTCAGGGTTGTTGCAACCGTTGAGAATCCCTGAGTGGAAGTGGGAAAGGGTTACCATGGATTTTGTATCTGGTTTACCTTTGTCACCATCGAAGAAGAATTCGGTGTGGGTGATTGTGGATCGCCTGACGAAGTGTGCACATTTCTTGCCTGTGCATACTACGTTTTCTTTGGATAAGCTTGCGGAGCTGTACATTGCTGAGATTGTGCGGCTGCATGGTGTGCCAAAGATGATTGTGTCGGATAGGGATCCGAGGTTCACATCGCGGTTCTGGCAGTGTTTGCATCAAGCTCTGGGTACGAGGTTGAATTTCAGTACATCCTATCATCCTCAGTCGGATGGTCAGTCTGAGCGTGTTATCCAGATTTTGGAGGATATGTTGAGGTGCTGCGTGATTGAGTTTCAGGGCTCTTGGGAGAAGCATTTGCCCTTGGTTGAGTTTGCTTATAACAATAGTTATCAGGCGAGCATTCAAATGGCACCTTATGAGGCTTTGTACGAGAGGAAGTGTAGGACTCCTCTTTGTTGGACTGAAACGGGTCAGAAGTTAGTTTCGATGCCGGCTTTGTTGAAAGGAACCACCGAGAAGGTGAAGCTCATTTGTGAGCGTTTGAAGGCAGCTTCTGATCGGCAGAAGTCTTACGCGGATTTGAAGCGTAAGGAGATTGAGTATGCGGTGGGTGACCGTGTGTTCTTGAAGGTTTCGCCTTGGAAGAAGGTGATGAGGTTTGGCCGAAAGGGTAAGTTGAGCCCTAGATACATTGGACCATACGAGGTGGTTGAGCGTGTGGGTCCTGTTGCGTACAGGTTGAGGTTACCTCAAGAGTTGGAGAAGATTCATGATGTGTTTCATGTTTCTATGCTCCGGAAGTATAGATCTGATCCTTCGCATGTGATGCCTGTGGAGGAAGTGGAATTGAATCCGGATTTGACCTATGATGAGGAACCGGTGAAGGTTCTGGATGCGGATAGCAAGGTTCTTCGTGGCAAGACCATTGAGTTGGTGAAGGTGTTGTGGAAGCACCGCGGTGTTGAGGAAGCCACGTGGGAGCGAAAGGATGACATGCTGAAGCAGTTTCCTTATCTCTTTCCTTCAGGTAAATTTTGAGGACGAAATTTCTTAAGGGGGGGAGAGTTGTAACGCCCCGGTTTTGGGCTTAGAAGTTTTGGGCGTTGACCGGTTCGGTCAAAGTGCGGTTCGAATATATAAGAGTGAATTTAGGAAAACCTAGTTCGGGTTGCATTAAAAATATGGAAAAATGTTCTAAAATCCTCTTTTAATATATATAAGTGAACTGTGAAATCAATTTTACAAAATGAGGTTTGGAAGGGTGACATTTTGGCTAGTGACCAAAATGTAATTTTTGAAAACTATGAGACTATTTTAAAAAGGATTGAAACTTTGAATCTTTAAGGAGCTATTTACCCAAAGGGAGTTTCTCCAGATTTTTCTAAGATATTTAATGTTTTAATTCTGATTTTAAACAAAAGGAAAAGTGGAGGGAAGTTATTTTCTAACTAATTTTCCTAAAATCTCATTTTCCTTTTCTCTCATTTTCTCTCAAACCAAACACCTTTCTCCAGAGATTTCTCTTCTGATTTTGACACTAAAATCTCTCTTTTCAATCCTCTTTTGATTGCTAATCATCTCATCAACAAAACCTCACCAATTGCCATTTGATTCTTCAAGCTTTTTGGTTCTAAAGAGGAGAAACTCAAGTTTGGAGGTAAGAACGTCCTTCTCCTCTGAACTTCAAGTTCTTTGCTGAAATTCCTAAGTTCTCAATCCTTAATTGATGATTTATAAATGGTTTTTAAAGTTGTGTAATGGATCTTGGCTTAAAATGCAAGATTTGATGGTTTTTGATGAATTTTCGTTGGATCTGTTAAAGCAGTGATTTGAGGTGTATATTTGATGATAAATGAATGTTAAATTGATTGGAAATTGAGTTTTAATTAATGCAATCCCGAGTAGGTTGAATTTCCTAAGTTTAGCTTGTGATTCTTGCTTGTTTTTGGGTGATCTTGTGGGTCTGTTGTTGCTGGAGGTATAAGGATGTTGTTAGGTCCTTTTTAGATGTTGAATGATGTTTATGGATGCTTAGTTTTGATGGTTTATGGCTGGGCTTTGTTGAGGAGTTGTTTGGATGCATTTTCGGTTGTGTTTGGTGATCGAAAATGGAGTGTGGATGAGAGCAGCGAGTTTAGGTGCTTTCATTGAAGCTATTAATGCATGATGATGCATTAATCTACTGTTTTTATGTGTTTAAAACAGGGGAGTCTTCTTTGGATCCAAGTGGTGGTGATCCGGAAGCTTGATTTGGTGTTTCGGCAAGAGGCGAAACGGAATCGGTGAGTGGATTTTGGTTTTCGGCTTTGAAACCAATGTTTTGGAGGTTTGGGAGCTTAGTCTAAGTCTAAACAACTTTGCTAAGCTCAAGAGTAAGTTTTCGGAAAAACTCTCTTGATGAGGAACCATGTGATGGTTGGGTGCAATGTGTTTGTTGCATGTTTAAATTCTGTATTTAAAGCATATTTAGCATGTTTGTTTGCTGAGATTATAAGCCATGTGTTTGAGGAAGCTCAAGGTTAGAGTTCCTTGCTTTTGAACATTGTTAAATGTGGTTTAATGCTTAAAGATGCATGATGTTTATGGCTTGGTTAAATGCTTTAAAACAGTGGATTATTGATGATAAATGATGTATATTGGCAAGTGATGTTTTGAAAAGGTTAAGGTCACCAAGGTGGTTAAAAGTCCTTGAGTGAGCCTTGTTTACTTAAGAACATCAAGGTGTTTAAAAGTCCTTGGATGGTTCTTGTTACGGACACAAAGGTGTTTAAAAGTCCTTGTGTGGTCCTTTCCAAGGTGTTTAAAAGTCCTTGGGGCCAAGGTGTTTAAAAGTCCTTGGGGTGATTCATGTCATGGTGTTTAAAAGTCCATGGGCCAAGGTGTTTAAAAGTCCTTGGGGTCAAGGTGTTTAAAAGTCCTTGAGGTGAAACTTGTTGAGGACACAAAGGTGTTTAAAAGTCCTTGTGTGGTCCTTGTCATGGTGTTTAAAAGTCCATGGGCCATGGTGTTTAAAAGTCCATGTGTGAGTCTTATGTTGATCTTGTTAAAAGATGGTAATTATCACTTGTGGCCAATATGACATGTTATGATATGAAGCATGAGATGCTTGGTTAAGATTGCTTGTGAGCATGTCTAAATGTATTTTGAAGTATGACTTGTAAAGTGTTTTATAAATGCATTATTGTGTGGTTTTAATGAGCATACCTCACTAAGCTTTTGCTTACGCTCTCCCTCTTTTCTTAAACCAATAATGCAGAACATTAAGGTGCTTTGAGGGCAGCAAGGAAGGCAAGCAATCAAGTGAAAGATAAGCTCATGTATGGGAAGGTTTTCTTAAACACCTTTAGCTATTGGTTTTTGGCAATGGGGGACCTATGTTGTTGTTTTGGGAGATGTTTTGGACTCCCTATTCTGGATTTTTGTTGTTGTTAATGTTGGTACATGTAATTGGCCATTATGTGTTGGTTTGGAGGTTTTAGTGCATGAATGGTTTGCTTGTGTAGGAAGCATGCCTTTAGAATTGGGGCTTTTCATATATGTTGATATAATGATAATTGGTTGATGCAATTATGTCCCTTGTATGTTGTATGAGTTGCTGGTAAAGTTTGGTAGCATTTGGAGCATGTATGGTTGATCAATTGTGTGTTTTAGTAGCCTTTTCTGTGCATTCTGTGCAGGCCGTATCGGAACAGTAGCCCTCGTTTCGGAACGGGTGCCTTATAGCAACCCAGGCGTCCGAAACGGGAGACACCGTTCCAAAACGGAAAGGCCACTGCCAGCCCTCGTTTCGGTACGCGTTGCGGAACGGCCCCGCGTTTCGAAACAGGCTCTCCCTGTTTCGGAACACCTGACCGTTGGGGGCTGACATTGGCAGTTATATGTTTCAAAATGTTTGCATTTTGGTCCCGAAACTTGTTTATGTAATTGTATGAGTTTGGGATGTCCGTTTGAGCTGAAATTTGACAGGGATGCATGAAACATGATTAATTTCAAGTTGGTAACTTTAATTTGGGTGAAGTTCTTGTATTTATCAGAATTTACAAGTTGGTCCCTAAAGTTGTAATTTGTTCAATTGGGTCCCTGTTTGATCTCTGATGTTTATGATCTTTGAGTATGTTGTTTGAATGATCATAACTAGGGTTAATGTGTATCTAGACAAGATTAAAAAAAAGAAGGGTCGTTAATCAAGGTTGACTTTCGGGTTGACTTTGGTTTTCCCCATGTGACTTTCTTAATTTGGGTCAACCGTCTAGGCCGGGTTAAGGGGGTTACAGCCCCAAAACCTCATCCAAAACCCATGTTTTCAACACCTTTTACATCCACAAATGATCCTAAATCAACCCCTAACCGTAGTACTAACATTGGACCATCAATTCCAACCTAAAACAACCCCCAAAACTCATCCAAAACCCCATTTAAACCCAAATTCGGGAATTGCTCAAAACCAAGAAAATTCATATATATTGAACCATTTAGCTCCTAGACTTCATAACTAAACATATTAAATCAAAACATTAAGCTTAACAACATAAAGTCACCATTTTTAATCAAAATCTTCAAAAACCCCATTTTCCAAGCCCTTAACAAAAATGAAAACTAAGTGTACTTTTGAAGAGAGGATGATGAGGAGAAGTCAAAACGATGTTACCTTTCAAAAACGAGTTGGAACGAAGGAGAAATGAGATGGAATAGTGGTGGAGAGGAGAGAGCTCTATTTCACGTTAAGTTTGATGAAGAAGAGAGTGAATAGTGACTATTTGATAGAAAATGGGGATTTAAAATAAAAAGTTGGGCAAATTACAAAATGGCCATTAATGAATGGCTATCTCCTTAATTCTTTAAAAACTCTCCACTTTGCAATTCCTTCAATTTGGTCCAATTTCAAATATTTATTTTTGAAACCCGAAACTTAAAGGATTATTTTAATTATAAACCTAGCCCAGAATAATATTAAAATATTATTTTTCACCCGACCCCTAAACCCGGGTGTTACAACTCTCCCCTACTTAAGGAATTTCGTCCCCGAAATTACCTGACGGAAACAAATACGGAAACTGCTCAACCATATCAGCTTTCCTCTCCCACGTGGCCTCTTCCACACCTCTATGTCTCCACAACACCTTGACCAACTCTATGGTCTTACCACGCAACACCTTGCTATCAGAAGCAAGTATCTCAACAGGCTCTTCATTGTAAGACAAATCCGGATTCAACTCTATCTCCTCAACGGGCATAACATGAGAAGGGTCTGACCTATATCTCCTAAGCATAGACACATGAAAGACATCATGGATCTTCTCTAACTCAGAAGGTAACCTCAAACAGTAAGCTACAGGCCCAATCCGCTCAACTATCTCATACGGACCAATGAACCTCGGACTCAACTTGCCCTTCCGGCCAAATCTCATTACCTTCTTCCACGGAGATACTTTCAGAAACACTTTCTCACCCACGGAGAACTCAATCTCTTTCCTCTTCAAATCCGCATAAGACTTCTGACGATCGGAAGCTGTTTTCAAACGGTCACAGATCAACTTCACTTTGTCGGTAGTCCCCTTAAGCAAATCCGGCATAGGTAACAATCTCTGACCTGTTTCAGACCAACAAATTGGAGTCCTACATCGTCTACCATACAAGGCCTCATAGGGAGTCATCTGAATACTAGACTGATAACTGTTGTTGTAAGCAAACCCAAGAACCCTGGAAGTCAATCACACAACAACGAAGCATATCCTCTAGAATCTGTATCACTCGCTCTGACTGCCCATCGGACTGTAGATGATAAGACGTACTAAAATGCAAACGACTACCTAGAGCACTATGCAAGCAACCCCAGAACCTCGAAGTAAATCTAGGATCCCTATCTGAAACAATAGACTTCGGAACTCCATGAAGTCTCACAATCTCACGGATGTACAAGTTTGCCAACTTGTCTAAGGAATCTGTAGTGTTCACTGCTAAGAAGTGAGCACACTTAGTGAACCTATCAACAATCACCCAAACAGAATTCTTCTTCGAAGGAGACAAAGGCAACCCCGACACAAAATCCATGGTGATCCTCTCCCATTTCCATTCCGGAATCTTCAAAGGCTGTAACAAACCTAAAGGAACCTGATGTTCTGCCTTCATTCTCTGACAAACCATACAATGGCTCACATACTCGGCTACATCTTTCTTCAAACCAACCCAGAAGTAATCATTCTTCAAATCACGGTACATCTTGGTACTGCCCGGATGCATAGAAAAAGGACTCGAATGTGCTTCGCTCAGAATTTGACGTCTCAACTCAACATCTTCTGGTACAACAACTCTATCTCTAAAGCACAACAAGCTCTCACCACTGAAACTATACTCGGTCGGTCTTCCTTCGGCTATGTCCTGAACATGAGGAACTAGAGTCACATCTTGCAACTGCTTCTCTCTAATCAACTGAATCAAAGAAGGCTTCACTTGCAATTTGGTGATCAAACCACCATCATCGGACACACTCAATCTAGCAAACATAGCTCTCAACTCAACGACCACTTTTCTACTCAAAGCATCAGCTACTACATTTGCCTTACCCGGATGGTACTCAATGGTCAAATCATAATCCTTTAACAACTCAAGCCATCTTCTTTGTCTCAAGTTCAACTCTTTCTCTGACATCAAATACTTCAAGCTTTTGTGATCGGTGTAAACTATATACACTTCTCACCATACAAGTAATGACGACAAATCTTCAATGCAAAGACAACCGCGGCTAACTCTATATCATGAGTAGGATAGTTCTTCTCATGAACTTTCAACTGTCTAGAAGCATAAGCAACAACTCTTCTTTCTTGCATCAAAACACATCCTAAACCTATGTAGGAAGCATCACTGTAAATCACAAATTCCTTACCTGAAACAGGTTGCACTAACACTGGAGCATTTGTCAAAGCTTCTTTCAATTTCTCAAAGGCCTTCTGTCTTGCATCTGACCATTCAAACTTAACTCCTTTTTGCAACAATTTAGTCAAAGGAGCAGCTACTCTAGAAAAACCATCAACGAATCTCCTATAGTAACCGGCTAATCCTAGGAAACTCCTAATCTCGGTCACAGACTTAGGTTGTTTCCACTCAACAATAGCCTCAATCTTCGATGGATCAACTCGGATACCTTCGGCCGAAACAACATGGCCAAGAAACACAACCTCTCGAATCCAACCCACATTTGCTGAGCTTCGCATACAACTGATTGCTCAACAATCTTTGTAGAACAAACCTCAAGTGCTCATCATGCTCCTCTTCTGTCTTCGAGTACACAAGTATATCATCAATGAAAACAACTACAAAACGGTCTAGATAGTCTCTAAAAATCATGTTCATCATATCCGTGAACGCTGCAGGTGCATTCGTGAGCCCAAACGACATCACAAGAAACTCATAGTGACCATATCTAGTCCTAAAAGCTGTCTTCGGAACATCACACTCTTTCACCTTCAACTGGTAGTACCCGGATCTCAAATCTATCTTCGAAAACACTGAAGCACCTCTCAACTGATCAAACAAATCATCTATGCGAGGCAACGGATACTTGTTCTTCACAGTCAACTGATTCAACTGCCTGTAATCAATACACATACGCATACTACCATCTTTCTTCTTCACAAATAACACAGGAGCACCCCAAGGAGAACTACTAGGCCTAATGAAACCACGGTCTAATAATTCTTGCAACTGACTCTTCAATTCTTTCAACTCTTTCGGAGCCATACAATATGGAGCTATCAAAACTGGATTAGACCCTGAAACAGTCTCAATCACAAACTCAACATCTCTATCAGGAGGCAAACCTGGTAACTCTTCAGGGAACACATCCAGAAAGTCACAAACTGTTCTAATATCTTTCGGTCTAGCTTCACTCATATTCGGATTCATAACATAAGCTAAGTAAGCCCCACATCCAGAGTCTATCAACCTATGAGCCTCTAAAGCTGATACAACATTAGACAAGAACTTAATGTTCTCGCCCACTACCACTACCTCGTAGTCATCAGAAAGTTTCAAGGAAATCCTCTTCGTCTCAAAATCCACACTAGCCCGGTGCTCAACTAACCAGTCCATACCCAAAATAATATCAAAGCCATAAAAAGGAAGTTCCATCATATCAACAGAGAACACATGACCCTGAATCTTCAGTGGACACCTCCTATACATACGTCTAACCACAACCGTCTCACCAAAAGATCTAGTTACATGCATACCTACATCTAAGATCTCAACAGGTATATCTAACTTCTGTGCATGCTCACTCAAAATGTAGGAATGTGTGGAACCCGAATCAACCAAAGAAAGCAAAGACATAGACTGTAACTCGAAATTACCTGCTATCACATCAGTTTCGTTCACAGCCTCTCTCTGAGCATAAACTCTCGCTGGTCCTCCTGCCTCTGGCTGCACTGCCACAACATGAGCAAGGTTCCTCTGAGCATCTACCCTAGGTGCATCAGCCCTAGGCTGGAAGTAGCCACGACCGCGCCCACGGCCTCTCTAAAAATCAGTCGCTCTCGCAGGAGCCTGAGCAATGTTCGGTGCCTGTAACACCTGATGCGGGCACTCCCTCCTAAAGTGGTCCCTCGAACCACAGTTCCAACACGCATGGAAGTTACCCCAACACTCACCAGCGTGCTGTCTCCCACATCGTGTACACTCGGGCAAGCGCCCTCCTCCTCGATGGCCCTGATGGCCTCTACCATGGTGGCCACCGCCACGTCTATGGTCAAACTGCTGTCCACCTCCCTTATGCCTCTTGGCATCTCTACTATCAAAGTGGTTATGCCTCTTACCAGAACTAGAACCTCCAGATCGTTTGGCCGAACCCAAACTGTGTTCTAAATCCTTGGCTCTCGCGAAAATACATCAAAATCTGAGTAATCAGAAGCTAGAGTGTACCTCTTGACCTCCTCACTCAACCCATAGCGGAAACGGTTACAGCGTTCCACCTCAGTAGGAACCAACTCTGGAGCGTACTGACTCAAGCGAACAAAACGTATCTCATAATCAGTCACAGAAGCATCTCCCTGAGAAAGGGCCATAAACTCTCGCTTCTTCTCATCAAGATACCTTGGTCCCAAATATCTCTTTCTAAAAGCCGACTCGAAGAAGTCCCAACCAATCTCAGTCTCTGGAACTCCGGTAGTAATGGTGACCCACCAGGTGTAGGCATCACCCTGAAGCAAGGAAATCACACAGCCCAATCTACGTGCGCCCACACAACCCATCTGAGCTAAGATACGAACTGTCTTCTCCAACCATAACTCAGACCTCTCTGGAGTAGATCCTCTGAACTCTTCGGCCCCCAAGCTACGGAGCCTCTCCAAAGGTAGACTAGCATCGTCACACCTAGGCTGAGCTGCAACCTGAGCTCCAGCAACTGCGGCCTGAAATGCTCCCGCTATAGCTTGTACTGGCGGAGTCATATCAATTCCGGCCAGACCTTGGCCACCTTGAGGTCCCTCTCCTTCAGCTCCATCCTCGCCTCCAACTCCAGGCGGAGGAGGTGGTGGTGGTGGAGGTGGTGGAGGAGCTCAAACTCCAGCAGCCGCAGGCCCTTCTATATGAGCCTCCACACCAACCACCGGCTCAACAGGAGCCGCAACACGTGGTTCCTGACGAACCACCCTCGGCCTACCCCTCGGCCTAAACATCGCTCACAACAATAACTACAACCACAACAAACAAAGCATACAAAATTGGGTTAGCAAGGCAAGGCTTCCAAGTGCTCAAGTACGTTCCCTCACTTTAAAAATTATTTTCTGATGTAATAGTAGCAATGGGACTCTTAAACAACATGCTTTTAAACAAAACAATCAGCATACTTGTCACACAAGCAACCATGCTTATAACACAAGCAAACATCGTGCATATAAATCATGAAACACGACTTACCTCACTTACCTTCCCAAGGACTCGGTAACCTTAGGCTCTGATACCAACAAGTGTAACCCCCTCATCCCGGTCCGAACGTTTGACCGGTCCGAGTGGATCACACGGGGAAAACCGAAGCGAAACCCGTTAAGGTTTCCCCTCGGTTAGCAACCCTAAAAATTTCTTTCATTTTAATCTTGTCTAAAGGCATGTTAAATCATAAGTGATCACGACAGCGGAAAGCATCAAAAAAATTTGGATTAAAATTTGTTTTGCGGTCTTTTTTCTATGGTTTCGGACGAGCGGGTCTAAATGGGCCGAACAATGGACCCGTTAGAATTTTAATTGAGTAAAAAGTGATGAAATCGAGTTTTTGCAATATAATTGTGTTGAAAAGCTCGTAATCAATTGTATGAACTCCTAAATTTGGATTAAAACTTATTTTGTAGAGGTTTCGGACGAGCGGGTCTAAATGGGCCGAACAATGGACCCGTTAGAATTTTAACTGAGTAAAAAGCACAGAAATCAAGTTTTTGCAATATAATCGTGTTGAAAAGCTCGTACTCAATTATATGAACTCCTAAATTTGGATTAAAACTTTTTTTTCAACCCTTTTGTAGAGGTTTCGAACGAGCGGGTCTAAATGGGCCGAACAATGGACCCTTAAGAATTTTAACGGAGTAAAAAGTATATAAATCGAGTTTTTGCAATATAATCGTGTTGAAAAGCTCGTGATGAATTGTATGAACTCCTAAATTTTGATTAAAACTTGTTTTGCGGTCTTTTTTCTATGGTTTCGGACGAGCGGGTCTAAATGGGCCGAACAATGGACCCGTTAGAATTTTAACAAAGTAAAAAGTACATAAATCGAGTTTTTGCAATATAATTATGTTTAAAAGCTCGTAATCAATTGTATGAACTCCTAAATTTGGATTAAAACTTATTTTGCAAAGCTTTTGTAGAGGTTTCGGACGAGCGGGTCTAAATGGAACGAACAATGGACCTGTTAGAATTTTAACTGAGTAAAAAGTACAGAAATTGAGTTTTTGCAATATAATCGTGTTGAAAAGCTCGTAATCAATTATATGAACTCCTAAATTTGAATTAAAACTTATTTTCAACCCTTTTGTAGAGGTTTCGAACGAGCGGGTCTAAATGGGCCGAACAACGGACCCGTTAGAATTTTAACAGAGTAAAAAGTACAGAAATCGAGTTTTTGCAATATAATCGTGTTGAAAAGCTCGTAATCAATTGTATGAACTCCTAAATTTGGATTAAAACTTGTTTTGCGGTCTTTTTTCTATGATTTCGGACGAGCGGGTCTAAATGGGCCGAACAATGGACCCGTTATAATTTTAATTGAGTAAAAAGTGCAGAAATCGAGTTTTTGCAATATAATCGTGTTGAAACGCTCGTAATCAATTGTATGAACTCCTAAATTTGGATTAAAACTTATTTTGCAACCCTTTTGTAGAGGTTTCGGACGAGCGGGTCTAAATGGGCCAAACAATGGACCCGTTAGAATTTTAACTGAGTAAAATGCAAAAAAATCGAGTTTTCGCAATATAATTGTGTTGAAAAGCTCGTAATCAATTGTATGAACTCATAAATTTGGATTAAAACTTATTTTGCAGCCCTTTTTGTAGAGGTTTCGGACGATCGGGTCTAAATTTGCCGAACAATGAACCCGTTAGAATTTTAATTGAGTAAAAAGTACAGTAATCGAGTTTTTGCAATTAAATCGTGCTGAAAAGCTCTTAATCAATTATATGAACTCCTAAAATTTGATTCTAACTTATTTTGCGGTCTTTTTTTAGAGGTTTGCGACGAGCGGGTCTAAATGGGCCGAACAATGGACCCGTTAGAATTTAAACTGAGTAAAAAGTACAGAAATCAAGTTTTTGCAATATAATTGTGATGAAACGCTCGTAATTTATTTTATGAACTCCTAAATTTTTGGATTAAAACTTATTTTGCAACCTTTTTGTAGAGGTTTCGGACGAGCAGGTCTAAATTGGCCGAACAATGGACCCGTTAGAATTTTAACTGAGTAAAAAGCACAAAAATCGAGTTTTTGCAATATAATTTTGTTGAAAAGCTCGTAATGATTTGTATGAACTCCTAAAATTTGATTCTAACTTATTTTGCGGTCAAATTTGTAAAGGTTTCGGACGAGCGGGTCTAAAAGGGTCGAACAATGGACCCGTTAGAATTTTAACGGAGTAAAAAGTACATAAATCGAGTTTTTGCAATATAATCGTGTTGAAAAGCTCGTAATCAATTGTATGAACTCCTAAATTTGGATTAAAACTTATTTTGCAACACTTTTGTAGAGGTTTCGGACGAGCGGGTCTAAATGGGTCGAACAATGGACCCGTTAGAATTTTAACTAGGTAAAAAGCACAGAAATCAAGTTTTTGCAATATAATCGTGTTGAAAAGCTCGTAATCAATTATATGAACTCCTAAATTTGGATTAAAACTTATTTTTCAACCCTTTTGTAGAGGTTCGAACGAGCGGGTCTAAATGGGCCGAACAATGGACCCGTTAGAATTTTAACGGAGTAAAAAATACATAAATCGAGTTTTTGCAATATAATCGTGTTGAAAAGCTCGTAATCAATTGTGTGAACTCCTAAATTTGGATTAAAACTTATTTTGCAACGCTTTTGTAGAGGTTTCAGACGAGCGGGTCTAAATGTGCCGAACAATGGACCCGTTAGAATTTTAACTAAGTAAAAATTACAGAAATCGAGTTTTTGCGATATAATCGTGTTGAAAAGCTCGTAATCAATTATATGAACTCCTAAATTTGGATTAAAACTATTTTTCAACCCTTTTGTAGAGGTTTGGAACGAGCGGGTCTAAATGGGCCGAACAATGGACCCGTTAGAATTTTAACGGAGTAAAAAGTACAGAAATCGAGTTTTTGCAATATAATCGTGTTGAAAAGCTCGTAATCAATTGTATGAACTCCTAAATTTGGATTAGAATTTGTTTTGCGGTCTTTTTTCTATGGTTTCGGACGAGCGGGTCTAAATGGGCCGAACAATGGACCCGTTAGAATTTTAATTGAGTAAAAAGTGATGAAATCAAGTTTTTGCAATATAATCGTGTTGAAAAGCTCGTAATCAGTTGTATGAACTCCTAAATTTGGATTAAAACTTATTTTGCAACACTTTTGTAGAGGTTTCGGACGAGCGGGTCTAAATGGGCCGAACAATGGACCCGTTAGAATTTTAACTGAGTAAAAAGCACAGAAATCGAGTTTTTGCAATATAATCGTGTTGGAAAGCTAGTAATCAATTATATGAACTCCTAAATTTGGATTAAAACTTATTTTCAACCCTTTTGTAGAGGTTTGGAACGAGCGGGTCTAAATGGGCCGAACAATGGACCCGTTAGAATTTTAACGGAGTAAAAAGTACAAAAATCGAGTTTTTGCAATATAATCGTGTTGAAAAGCTCGTAATCAATTGTATGAACTCCTAAATTTGGATTAGAATTTGTTTTGCGGTCTTTTTTCTATGGTTTCGGACGAGCGGGTCTAAATGGGCCGAACAATGGACCCGTTAGAATTTTAATTGAGTAAAAAGTGATGAAATCAAGTTTTTGCAATATAATCGTGTTGAAAAGCTCGTAATCAGTTGTATGAACTCCTAAATTTGGATTAAAACTTATTTTGCAACACTTTTGTAGAGGTTTCGGACGAGCGGGTCTAAATGGGCCGAACAATGGACCCGTTAGAATTTTAACTGAGTAAAAAGCACAGAAATCGAGTTTTTGCAATATAATCGTGTTGAAAAGCTCGTACTCAATTATATGAACTCCTAAATTTGGATTAAAACTTTTTTTTCAACCCTTTTGTAGAGGTTTCGAACGAGCGGATCTAAATGGGCCTAACAATGGACCCGTTAGAATTTTAACGGAGTAAAAAATACATAAATCGAGTTTCTGCAATATAATCGTGTTGAAAAGCTCGTAATCAATTGTATGAACTCCTAAATTTGAATTAAAACTTGTTTTGCGGTCTTTTTTCTATGGTTTCGGACGAGCGGGTCTAAATGGGCCGAACAATGGACCCGTTAGAATTTTAACGGATTAAAAAGTATAGAAATCGAGTTTTTGCAATATAATTGTGTTGAAAAGCTCGTAATCAATTGTATGAACTCCTAAATTTGGATTAAAACTTATTTTGCAACGCTTTTGTAGAGGTTTCGGACGAGCGGGTCTAAATGGGCCGAACAATGGACCCGTTAGAATTTTAAAGGATTAAAAAGTACAGAAATTGAGTTTTTGCAATATAATCGTGTTGAAAAGCTCGTAATCAATTGTATGAACTCCTAAATTTGGATTAAAACTTATTTTGCAACACTATTGTAGAGGTTTCGGACGAGCGGGTATAAATGGGCAGAACAATGGACCCGTTAGAATTTTAACTGAGTAAAAAGCACAGAAATCGAGTTTTTGCAATATAATCGTGTTGAAAAGCTCGTAATCAATTATATGAACTCCTAAATTTGGATTAAAACTTATTTTTCAACCCTTTTGTAGAGGTTTCGAACGAGCGGGTCTAAATGGGCCGAACAATGGACCCGTTAGAATTTTAACGGAGTAAAAAATACATAAATCGAGTTTCTGCAATATAATCGTGTTGAAAAGCTCGTAATCAATTGTATGAACTCTTAAATTTGAATTAAAACTTGTTTTGCGGTCTTTTTTCTATGGTTTCGGACGAGCGGGTCTAAATGGGCCGAACAATGGACCCGTTAGAATTTTAACGGATTAAAAAGTACAGAAATCGAGTTTTTGCAATATAATTGTGTTGAAAAGCTCGTAATCAATTGTATGAACTCCTAAATTTGGATTAAAACTTATTTTGCAACGCTTTTGTAGAGGTTTCGAACGAGCGGGTCTAAATGGGCCAAACAATGGACCCGTTAAAATTTTAACGGAGTAAAAAGTACAGAAATCGAGTTTTTGCGATATAATCGTGTTGAAAATCTCGTAATCAATTGTATGAACTCCTAAATTTGGATTAAAACTTATTTTGCAACACTTTTGTAGAGGTTTCGGACGAGCGGGTCTAAATGGGCCCAACAATGGACCCGTTAGAATTTTAACTGAGTAAAAAGCACAGAAATCGAGTTTTTGCAATATAATCGTGTTGAAAAGCTCGTAATCAATTATATGAACACCTAAATTTGGATTAAAACTTATTTTTCAACCCTTTTGTAGAGGTTTCGAACGAGCGGGTCTAAATGGGCCGAACAATGGACCCGTTAGAATTTTAACGGAGTAAAAAATACATAAATCTAGTTTCTGCAATATAATCGTGTTGAAAAGCTCGTAATCAATTGTAAGAACTTCTAAATTTGGATTAAAACTTATTTTGCAATGCTTTTGTAGAGGTTTCGGACAAGCGGGTCTAAATGGGCCGAACAATGGACCCGTTAGAATTTTAACGGATTAAAAAGTACAGAAATCGAGTTTTTGCAATATAATCGTGTTGAAAAGCTCGTAATCAATTGTATGAACTCCTAAATTTGGATTAAAACTTATTTTGCAACACTTTTGTAGAGATTTCGGACGAGCGGGTCTAAATGGGCCGAACAATGGACCCGTTAGAATTTTAACTGAGTAAAAAGCACAGAAATCAAGTTTTTGCAATATAATCGTGTTGAAAAGCTCGTAATCAATTGAATGAACTCCTAAATTTAGATTAAAACTTATTTTTCAACCCTTTTGTAGAGGTTTCGAACGAGCGGGTCTAAATGGGCCGAACAATGGACCCGTTAGAATTTTAACGGAGTAAAAAATACATAAATCGAGTTTTTGCAATATAATCGTGTTGAAAAGCTCGTAATCAATTGTATGAACTCCTAAATTTGAATTAAAACTTGTTTTGCGGTCTTTTTTCTATGGTTTCGGACAAGCGGGTCTAAATGGGCCGAACAATGGACCCGTTAGAATTTTAACGGAGTAAAAAGTACAGAAATCGAGTTTTTGCAATATAATTGTGTTGAAAAGCTCGTAATCAATTGTATGAACTCCTAAATTTGGATTAAAACTTATTTTGCAACGCTTTTGTAGAGGTTTCAGACGAGCGGGTCTAAATGGGCCGAACAATGGACCCGTTAGAATTTTAACTGAGTAAAAATTACAAAAATCGAGTTTTTGTGATATAATCGTGTTGAAAAGCTCGTAATCAATTATATGAACTCCTAAATTTGGATTCAAACTTATTTTCAACCCTTTTGAAGAGGTTTCGAACGAGCGGGTCTAAATGGTCCGAACAATGGACCCGTTAGAATTTTAACGGAGTAAAAAGTACAGAAATCGAGTTTTGCAATATAATCATGTTGAAAAGCTCGTAATCAATTGTATGAACTCCTAAATTTGGATTAGAATTTGTTTTGCGGTCTTTTTTCTATGGTTTCGGACGAGCGGGTCTAAATGGGCCGAACAATGGACCCGTTAGAATTTTAATTGAGTAAAAAGTGATGAAATCAAGTTTTTGCAATATAATCGTGTTGAAAAGCTCGCAATCAATTGTATGAACTCCTGAATTTGGATTAAAACTTATTTTGCAACACTTTTGTAGAGGTTTCGGACGAGCGGGTCTAAATGGGCCGAACAATGGACCCGTTAGAATTTTAACTGAGTAAAAAGCACAGAAATCGAGTTTTTTGCAATATAATCGTGTTGAAAAGCTCGTACTCAATTATATGAACTCCTAAATTTGGATTAAAACTTATTTTTCAACCCTTTTGTAGAGTTTTCGAACGAGCGGGCTAAATGCGCCGAACAATGGACCCTTTAGTATTTTAACGGAGTAAAAAGTACATAAATTGAGTTTTTGCAATATAATCGTGTTGAAAAGCTCGTAATCAATTGTATGAACTCCTAAATTTTGATTAAAACTTGTTTTGAGGTCTTTTTTTCTATGGTTTCGGACGAGCGGGTCTAAATGGGCCGAACAATGGACCCATTAGAATTTTAACGAGGTAAAAAGCACAGAAATCGAGTTTTTGCAATATAATTATGTTGAAAAGCTCGTAATCAATTGTATGAACTCCTAAATTTGGATTAAAACTTATTTTGCAACGCTTTTGTTGAGGTTTCGGACGAGCGGGTCTAAATGGACCGAACAATGGACCCGTTAGAATTTTAACTGAGTAAAAAGTAAAGAAATCGAGTTTTTGCAATATAATCGTGTTGAAAAGCTCGTAATCAATTATATGAACTCCTAAATTTGGATTAAAACTTATTTTCAACCCTTTTGTAGAGGTTTCGAACGAGCGGGTCTTAATGGGCTGAACAACGGACCCGTTAGAATTTTAACGGAGTAAAAAGTACAGAAATCGAGTTTTTGCAATATAATCGTGTTGAAAAGCTCGTAATCAATTGTATGAACTCCTAAATTTGGATTAAAACTTGTTTTGCGGTCTTTTTTCTATGGTTTCGGACGAGCGGGTCTAAATGGGCTGAACAATGGAGCCGTTAGAATTTTAACTGAGTAAAAATTGTAGAAATCGAGTTTTTGCAATATAATCTTGTTGAAAAGCTCGTAATCAATTGTATGAACTCCTAAATTTGGATTAAAACTTATTTTCCAACACTTTTGTAGAGGTTTCGGACGAGCGGGTCTAAATGGGCCGAGTAATGGACCCGTTAGAATTTCAACTGAGTAAAAAGCACAAAAATCGAGTTTTTGCAATATAATTGTGTTGTAAAGCTCTTAATCAATTGTATGAACTCCTTAATTTGGATTTAAACTTATTTTGCAACCCTTTTGTCGAGGTTTCGGAGGAGCGGGTCTAAATGGGCCGAACAATAGACCCGTTAGAATTTTAACTGAGTAAAAAGTACAGAAATCAAGTTTTTGCAATATAATCGTGTTGAAACGCTAGTAATCAATTGTATGACCTCCTAAATTTGGATTAAAACTTATTTTGCAGCCCTTTTTGTAGAGATTTCAGACGATCAGTCTATATGGGCCGAACAATGGACCCGTTAGAATTTTAACAGAGTAAAAAGCAAAAAAAATCGAGTTTTTGCAATATAATCGTGTTGAAAAGCTCGTAATCAATTGTATGAACTCCTAAATTTTGATTAAAACTTGTTTCGCGGTCTTTTTTCTATGGTTTCTGACGAGCGGGTCTAAATGGGCCGAACAATGGACCCGTTAAAATTTTAATTGAGTAAAAAGTGCAGAAATCGAGTTTTTGCAATATAATCGTGTTGAAACGCTCGTAATCAATTGTATGAACTCCTAAATTTAGATTAAAACTTATTTTGCAACCCTTTTGTCGAGGTTTCGGAGGAGCGGGTCTAAATGGGCCGAACAATAGACCCGTTAGAATTTTAACTGAGTAAAAAGTACAGAAATCAAGTTTTCGCAATATAATTGTGTTGAAAAGCTCGTAATCAATTGTATGAACTCATAAATTTGGATTAAAACTTATTTTGCAGCCCTTTTGGTAGAGGTTTCGGACGATAGGGTCTAAATGTGCCGAACAATGAACCCGTTAGAATTTTAACTGAGTAAAAATACAGTAATCGAGTTTTTGCAATATAATCGTGCTGAAAAGCTCTTAATCAATTATATGAACTCTTAAAATTTGATTCTAACTTATTTTGCGGTCTTTTTTGTAGAGGTTTGCGACTAGCGGGTCTAAATGGGCCGAACAATGGACCCGTTAAAATTTTAACTGAGTAAAAAGTACAGAAATTGAGTTTTTGCAATATAATTGTGATGAAACGCTCGTAATTTATTGTATGAACTCCTAAATTTTTGGATTAAAACTTAAGCAACCCTTTTGTAGAGGTTTTGGACGAGCGTGTCTAAATTGGCCGAACTATGGACCCGTTAGAATTTTAACGGAGTAAAAAGTACAGAAATCGAGTTTTTGCAATATAATCGTGTTGAAAAGCTCGTAATCAATTTTATGAACTCCTAAATTTGGATTAAAATTTGTTTTGCGGTCTTTTTTCTATGGTTTCGGATGAGCGGGTCTAAATGGGTCGAACAATGGACCCGTTAGAATTTTAATATAGTAAAAAGTGATGAAATCGAGTTTTTGCAATATAATTGTGTTGAAAAGCTCGTAATCAATTGTATGAACTCCTAAATTTGGATTAAAACTTATTTTGTAGAGGTTTCGGACGAGCGGGTCTAAATGGGCCGAACAATGGACCCGTTAGAATTTTAACTGAGTAAAAAGCACAGAAATCAAGTTTTTGCAATATAATCGTGTTGAAAAGCTCGTACTCAATTATATGAACTCCTAAATTTGGATTAAAACTTTTTTTTCAACCCTTTTGTAGAGGTTTCGAACGAGCGGGTCTAAATGGGCCGAACAATGGACCCTTTAGAATTTTAACGGAGTAAAAAGTATATAAATCGAGTTTTTGCAATATAATCGTGTTGAAAAGCTCGTAATCAATTGTATGAACTCCTAAATTTTGATTAAAACTTTCTTTGCGGTCTTTTTTCTATGGTTTCGGACGAGCGGGTCTAAATGGGCCGAATAATGGACCCGTTAGAATTTTAACAAAGTAAAAAGTACAGAAATCGAGTTTTTGCAATATAATTATGTTTAAAAGCTCGTAATCAATTGTATGAACTCCTAAATTTGGATTAAAACTTATTTTGCAAAGCTTTTGTAGAGGTTTCGGACGAGCGGGTCTAAATGGACCGAACAATGGACCTGTTAGAATTTTAACTAAGTAAAAAGTACAGAAATTGAGTTTTTGCAATATAATCGTGTTGAAAAGCTCGTAATCAATTATATGAACTCCTAAATTTGAATTAAAACTTATTTTCAACCCTTTTGTAGAGGTTTCGAACGAGCGAGTCTAAATGAGCCGAACAACGGACCCGTTAGAATTTTAACAGAGTAAAAAGTACAGAAATCGACTTTTTGCAATATAATCGTGTTGAAAAGCTCGTAATCAATTGTATGAACTCCTAAATTTGGATTAAAACTTGTTTTGCGGTCTTTTTTCTATGGTTTCGGACGAGCGGGTCTAAATGGGCCGAACAATGGACCCGTTAGAATTTTAACTGAGTAAAAAGGGTAGAAATCGAGTTTTTGCAATATAATCTTGTTGAAAAGCTCTTAATCAATTATATGAACTCCTTAAATTTTGATTAAAACTTGTTTCGCGGTGTTTTTTCTATGGTTTCCGACGAGCGGGTCTAAATGGGCCGAACAATGGACCCGTTAGAATTTTAACTAAGTAAAAAGTACAGAAATCGAGTTTTTGCAATATAATTGTGATGAAACGCTCGTAATTTTTTGTATGAACTCCTAAATTTTTGGATTAAAACTTATTTTGCAACCCTTTTGTAGAGGTCTTGGACGAGCGGGTCTAAATTGGCCGAACAATGGACCCGTTAGAATTTTAACTGAGTAAAAAGTACTGTAATCGAGTTTTTGCAATATAATCGTGTTGAAAAGCTCGTAATGAATCGTGTTGAAAAGCACGTAATCAATTATCTGAACTCCTAAAATTTGATTGTAACTTATTTTGGGGTCTTTTTTGTAGAGGTTTCAGACGATCGGGTCTAAATGGGCCGAACAAAGGACCCGTTAGAATTTTAACGGAGTAAAAAGTACAGAAATCGAGTTTTTGCAATATAATCGTGTTGAAAAGCTTGTAATCAATTGTATGAACTCCTAAATTTGGATTAAAATTATTTTGCAACGCTTTTGTAGAGGTTTCGGACGAGCGGGTCTAAATGGGCCGAACAATGGACCCGTTAGAATTTTAACTGAGTAAAAAGTACTGTAATCGAGTTTTTGCAATATAATCGTGTTGAAAAGCTCGTAATAAATTGTACGAACTCCTAAATTTGGATAAAAACTTGTTTTGCGGTCTTTTTTTCTATGGTTTCGGACGAGCGGGTCTAAATGGGCCGAACAATGGACCCGTTAGAATTTTAACTGAGTAAAAAGTGCAGAAATCGAGTTTTTGCAATATAACCACGTTGAAAAGCTCGTAATCAATTGTATGAGCTCCTAAATTTGGATTAAAACTTATTTTGCAACCCTTTTTGTAGAGGTTTCAGACGATCGGGTCTAAATGGGCCGAACAATGGACCTGTTAGAATTTTAAATGAGTAAAAAGCAAAAAAATCGAGTTTTTGCAATATAATCGTGTTGAAAAGCTCGTAATCAATTGTATGAACTCCAAAATTTTGATTATAATTTTTTTGCGGTCTTTTTTTCTATGGTTTCGAACGAGCGGGTCTAAATGGGCCGAACAATGGACCCGTTAGAATTTTAACTGGGTAAAAAGTGCAGAAATCGAGTTTTTGCAATATAACCGTGTTGAAACGCTCGTAATCAATTGTATGAACTCCTAAATTTGGATTAAAACTTATTTTGCAACCCTTTTGTAGAGGTTTCGGACGAGCGGGTCTAAATGGGCCGAACAATGGACCCGTTAGAAATTTAACTGAGTAAAAAGTACAGTAATCGAGGTTTTGCAATATAATCGTGTTGAAAATCTCCTAATCAATTATATGAACTCCTAAAATTTGATTCTAACTTATTTTGCGGTTTTTTTTGTAGAGGTTTGCGACGAGCGGGTCTAACTGGGCCGAACAATGGACCCGTTAGAATTTTAACTAAGTAAAAAGTACAGAAATCGAGTTTTTGCAATATAATCGTGTTGAAACGCTCGTAATAAATTGTATGAACTCCTAAATTTGGATAAAAACATGTTTTGCGGTCTTTTTTCTATGGTTTCGGATGAGCGGTTCTAAATGGGCCGAACAATGGACCCGTTAGAATTTTAACGGAGTAAAAAGTACAGAAATCGAGTTTTTGCAATATAATCGTGTTGAAAAGCTTGTAATCAATTGTATGAACTCCTAAATTTGGATTAAAACTTATTTTGCAACGCTTTTGTAGAGGTTTCGGACGAGCGGGTCTAAATGGGCCGAACAATGGACCCGTTAGAATTTTAACTGAGTAAAAAGTACTGTAATCGAGTTTTTGCAATATAATCGTGTTGAAAAGCTCGTAATAAATTGTACGAACTCCTAAATTTGGATAAAAACTTGTTTTGCGGTCTTTTTTTCTATGGTTTCGGACGAGCGGGTCTAAATGGGCCGAACAATGGACCCGTTAGAATTTTAACTGAGTAAAAAGTGCAGAAATCGAGTTTTTGCAATATAATCACGTTGAAAAGCTCGTAATCAATTGTATGAACTCCTAAATTTGGATTAAAACTTATTTTGCAACCCTTTTTGTAGAGGTTTCAGACGATCGGGTCTAAATGGGCCGAACAATGGACCTGTTAGAATTTTAAATGAGTAAAAAGCAAAAAAATCGAGTTTTTGCAATATAATCGTGTTGAAAAGCTCGTAATCAATTGTATGAACTCCAAAATTTTGATTATAACTTTTTTGCGGTCTTTTTTCTATGGTTTCGAACGAGCGGGTCTAAATGGGCCGAACAATGGACCCGTTAGAATTTTAACTGAGTAAAAAGTGCAGAAATCGAGTTTTTGCAATATAACCGTGTTGAAACGCTCGTAATCAATTGTATGAACTCCTAAATTTGGATTAAAACTTATTTTTCAACCCTTTTGTAGAGGTTTCGGACGAGCGGGTCTAAATGGGCCGAACAATGGACCCGTTAGAAATTTAACTGAGTAAAAAGTACAGTAATCAAGGTTTTGCAATATAATCGTGTTGAAAAGCTCCTAATCAATTATATGAACTCCTAAAATTTGATTCTAACTTATTTTGCGGTTTTTTTGTAGAGGTTTGCGACGAGCGGGTCTAACTGGGCCGAACAATGGACCCGTTAAAATTTTAACTAAGTAAAAAGTACAGAAATCGAGTTTTTGCAATATAATCGTGTTGAAACGCTCGTAATAAATTGTATGAACTCCTAAATCTGGATAAAAACATGTTTTGTGGTCTTTTTTCTATGGTTTCGGACGAGCGGTTCTAAATGGGCCGAACAATGGACCCGTTAGAATTTTAACTGAGTAAAAATTACAGAAATCGAGTTATTGCAATATAATCGTGTTGAAAAGCTCGTAATCAATTGTATAACCTCTTACATTTGGATTAAAAGTTATTTTGCAGCCCTTTTTGTAGAGGTTTCGGACGATCGGGTCTAAATGGGCCGAACAATGGACCCGTTAGAAATTTAACTGAGTAAAAAGTACAGTAATCGAGGTTTTGCAATATAATCGTGTTGAAAAGCTCCTAATCAATTATATGAACTCCTAAAATTTGATTCTAACTTATTTTGCAGTTTTTTTGTAGAGGTTTGGGACGAGCGGGTCTAATTGGGCCGAACAATGGACCCGTTATAATTTTCACTAAGTAAAAAGTACAGAAATCCAGTTTTTGCAATATAATCGTGTTGAAACGCTCGTAATCAATTGTATGAACTCCTAAATTTGGATTAAAACTTATTTTCCAAAACTTTTGTAGAGGTTTCGGACGAGCGAGTCTAAATGGGCCGAACAATGTACCCGTTAGAATTTTAACTGAGAAAAAAGTATTGTAATCAAGTTTTTGCAATATAATCGTATTGAAAAGCTCGTAATAAATTATATGAACTCCTAAAATTTGATTAAAACTTGTTTTACGGTCTTTTTGTAGAGGTTTCGGACGAGCGGGTCTAAATGGACCGAGTAATGGACCCGTTAGAATTTCAACTGAGTAAAAACTAAAGAAATCGAGTTTTTGCAATATAATCGTGCTGAAAAGCTCGTAATCAATTGTATGAACTCTTAAATTTGGATTAAAACATATTTTGCAACCCTTTTGTAGAGGTTTCGGACGAGCGGGTATAAATGGGCCGAACAATGGAACCGTTCGAATTTTAACTGAGTAAAAACTACAGAAATCGAGTTTTTGCAATATAATCGTGTTGAAAAGCTCGTAATCAATTGTATGAACTCTTAAATTTGGATTTAAACTTATTTTGCAACCCTTTTGTAGATGTTTCGGACGAGCGGGTCTAAATGGGCCGAACAATAGACCCGTTAGAATTTTATCTGAGTATAAAGTACAAAAATCGAGTTTTTGTAATATAATCGTGTTGAAAAGCTCGTAATCAATTATATGAACTCCTAAATTTGGATTATAACTTTTTTGCGGTCTTTTTTCTATGGTTTCGAACGAGCGGGTCTAAATGGGCCGAACAATGGAACCGTTAGAATTTTAACTGAGTAAAAAGTACAGAAATCGAGTTTTTGCAATATAATCGTGTTGAAAAGCTCGTAATCAATTATATGAACTCCTAAATTTGGATTAAAACTTATTTTCAACCCTTTTGTAGAGGTTTCGAACGAGCGGGTCTAAATGGGCCGAACAATGGACCCATTAGAATTTTAACGGAGTAAAAAGTATAGAAATCGAGTTTTTGCAATATAATCGTGTTGAAAAGCTCGTAATAAATTGTATGAACTCCTAAATTTGGATTAAAACTTGTTTTGCGGTCTTTTTTTCTATGGTTTCGGACGAGCGGGACTAAATGGGCCGAACAATGGACCCGTTAGAATTTTAACTGAGTAAAAAGTGCAGAAATCCAGTTTTTGCAATATAATCGCGTTGAAAAGCTCGTAATCAATTGTATGAACTCTTAAATTTGGATTAAAACTTATTTTGCAACCCTTTTTGTAGAGGTTTCAGACGATCGAGTCTAAATGGGCCGAACAATGGACCCGTTAGAATTTTAACGGAGTAAAAAGTACAGAAATCGGGTTTTTGCAATATAATCGTGTTGAAAAGCTTGTAATCAATTGTATGAACTCCTAAATTTGGATTAAAACTTATTTTGCAACGCTTTTGTAGAGGTTTCGGACGAGCTGGTCTAAATGGGCCGAACAATGGACCCGTTAGAATTTTAACTGAGTAAAAAGTACTGTAATCTAGTTTTTGCAATATAATCGTGTTGAACAGCTCGTAATAAATTGTATGAACTCCTAAATTTGGATTAAAACTTGTTTTGCGGTCTTTTTTTCTATGGTTTCGGACGGGCGGGTCTAAATGGGCCGAACAATGGACCCGTTAGAATTTTAACTGAGTAAAAAGTGCAAAAATCGAGTTTTTGCAATATAATCACGTTGAAAAGCTCGTAATCAATTGTATGAACTCCTAAATTTGGATTAAAACTTATTTTGCAACCCTTTTTGTAGAGGTTTCAGACGATCGGGTCTAAATGGGCCGAACAATGGACCTGTTAGAATTTTAAATGAGTAAAAAGCAAAAAAAATCGAGTTTTTGCAATATAATCGTGTTGAAAAGCTCGTAATCAATTGTATGAACTCCAAAATTTTGATTATAACTTTTTTGCGGTCTTTTTTTCTATGGTTTCGAACGAGCGGGTCTAAATGGGCCGAACAATGGACCAATTAGAATTTTAACTGAGTAAAAAGTGCAGAAATCGAGTTTTTGCAATATAATCGTGTTGAAACGCTCGTAATCAATTGTATGAACTCCTAAATTTGGATTAAAACTTATTTTGCAACCCTTTTGTAGAGGTTTCGGACGAGCGGGTCTAAATGGGCCGAAGAATGGACCCGTTAGAATTTTAACTTAGTAAAAAGCACAAAAATCGAGTTTTTGCAATATAATTGTGTTGAAAACCTCGTAATCAATTATATGAACTCATAAATTTGGATTAAAACTTATTTTGCAGCCCTTTTTTAGAGGTTTCGGACGATCGGGTCTAAATGGGCCGAACAATGGACCCGTTAGAATTTTAATTGAGTAAAAAGTACAGAAATCCAGTTTTTGCAATATAATCATGTTGAAAAGCTCATAATCAATTATATGAAATCCTAAATTTGGATTAAAACTTATTTTCAACCCTTTTGTAGAGGTTTCGAACGAGAGTGTCTAAATGGGCCGAACAATGGACCCGTTAGAATTTTAACGGAGTAAAAAGTATAGAAATCTAGTTTTTGCAATATAATTGTGTTGAAAAGCTCGTAATAAATTGTATGAACTCCTAAATTTGGATTAAAACTTGTTTTGCGGTCTTTTTTTCTATGGTTTCGAACGAGCGGGTCTAAATGGGCCGAACAATGGACCCGTTAGAATTTTAACTGAGTAAAAAATGCAGAAATCCAGTTTTTGCAATATAATCGCGTTGAAAAGCTTGTAATCAATTGTATGAACTCCTAAATTTGGATTAAAACTTATTTTGCAACCCTTTTTGTAGAGGTTTCAGATGATCGGGTCTAAATGGGCCGAACAATGGACTCGTTAGAATTTTAACGGAGTAAAAAGTACAGAAATCGAGTTTTTGCAATATAATCGTGTTGAAACGCTCGTAATCAATTGTATGAACTCCTAAATTTGGATTAAAACTTATTTGGCTTAATGCATAAAATAGCCCCTAAAGTTTACCACTTTTCCCAACTTGGTACTTAACGTTTCATTTGGGACGTTAAGCCCCCTAACGTTTTCACCGTTACCCATTTTGCCCCAAACCGTTACTTTTGCCGTTACAAAAAAGTTTTCAACCGTTAAAAAATTTTTCAACCAATGAGATTGCGCCACATCAGCTCCTCTTTGATAGAGTAACCTGACTGATTTTATTAAAAGGGTAAATGTCATGTCAAGTCTCCCATATTTATTTTTTTATTCAATTTAGTCATTGAAAAGTCTATTTTTACCTAAAATTGACCCCTATTTGTTTCTAATTTTTTAATCTAATCCAATATTTGTTATTAATAATAATATTATTTTATTTAAATGTTATTATTTAATAAAAAATAAATTAAATATTTTAATATTATATTAGTAACTTTTGATAAATTAATCCTTACTAATTTAATATTATATTATTTTTTAATTCCAAAATAAATTAGATTTCTAATTTAGACCCATCAAAATAAATTAAATGTTAATCTTAAATAGTTTTCAATTACGTCCCAAAATAATAGAAAATTGAACCTTATTTGTTTTTAGTATTACTTATTCGAATTATATTCTTTTTAGTCCAATATTTATTATTATTTATAATATTATTTTATTTAAATGTTAATATTTAATAAAATATTTAATAAAATAAAATAAATATTTTATTATTAAATTTGTAATTTTTTAGATAAATTAAATTACTTGAAATTGACCCTAAATAATTACGTATTCAAATTGTATTATTTTTTTATCAAAATTTGAACTATAATTTTCTATTAGTTTGTTCACTTTCAATTTTAACGAATCTCCCTGCAAATCCCCAACAAAAGAATCAATTTATGTGAAGTGCATGTGTCGTAGTTCATGGTATATATATGGTGTCTCCTGCAATTTATTTGATGTTGTAGTTGCTTTTTAGTAATTTTAAAAGAAAATAATACTAATCTTAAAAAATTAATTTAATTTATCTTTATTAAAAATATTTTAATTTTAAATTAGTAAAATGTAATTTATATAAAAATCGTTTAATGTTAAATTAGATAAATTAAGAGACTAATTTAATATTAAATTAATATCAAATTATTAATTTAGGACGTAATGGGACTAAATTATAAAATTAATTTATTTTGGGACGTAATTGGAAACTATTTATGATTAACATTAAATTTATTTTGATGGGTCTAAATTATAAATCTAATTTATTTTGGAATTGCAAAAAATAATATAATATTAAATTAGAAAGGATTAATTTATCAAAAATTACTAATTTAATATTAAAATATTTATTTTATTAAATAGTAACATTTAAATAAAACAATATTATTATTAATAAAAAATATTGGGCTAAATTAAAAAAAATAGAAACAAATAGGGGTCAATTTTAGGTAAAAATAGATTTTTCAGTGACTAAATTGAATAAAAAAATAAACATAGGAGACTTGACATGGCATTTACCCTTTTAATAAAAGCAGGCGGGTTACTCTATCAAAGAGGAGCTGATGTGGCGCAATCTCATTGGTTGGAAATTTTTTTAACGGTTGAAAACTTTTTTGTAACGGGAAAAGTAACGGTTTGGGGCAAAATGGGTAACGGTGAAAACGTTAGGGGGCTTAACGCCCCAAATGAAACGTTCAGTACCAAGTTAGGAAAAGTGGTAAACTTTAGGGGCTATTTTGTGCATTAAGCCAACTTATTTTGCAACCCTTTTGTAGAGGTTTCGGACGAGCGGGTCTAAATGGGCCGAACAATTGACCCGTTAGAATTTTAACTGAGTAAAAAGCACAAAAATCGAGTTTTTGCAATATAATTGTGTTGAAAACCTCGTAATCGATGATATGAACTCCTAAATTTGGATTAAAACTTATTTTGCAGCCCTTTTTATAGAGGTTTCGGACGATCGGGTCTATATGGGCCGAACAATGGACCCGTTAGAATTTTAAATGAGTAAAAAGTACAGTAATCGAGTTTTTGCAATATAATCGTGCTGAAAAGCTCTTAATCAATTATATGAACTCATAAAAATTTGATTCTAACTTGTTTTGTGATCTTTTTTGTAGAGGTTTGCGACGAGCGGTTCTAAATGGGCCGAACAATGGACCCGTTAGAATTTTAACTTAGTAAAAAGTACAGAAATCGAGTTTTTGCAATATAATCGTAATGAAACGCTCGTAATCTATTGTATGAACTCCTAAATTTTGATTAAAACTTATTTTGCAACCCTTTTGTAGAGGTTTCGGACGAGCGGGTCTAAATTAGCCGAACAATGGACCCGCTAGAATTTTAACTGAGTAAAAAGCACAAAAATCGAGTTTTTGCAATATAATTTCGTTGAAAAGCACGTAATCATTTGTATGAACTCCAAAAATTTGATTCTAACTTATTTTGCGGTGTTTTTTGTAAAGGTTTCGGACGAGCGGGTCTAAATGGGCTGAACAATGGATCCGTTCGAATTTTAACTGAGTAAAAACTACAGAAATCGAGTTTTTGCAATATAATCGTGTTGAAAAGCTCATAATTAATTGTATGAACTCTTAAATTTGGATTAAAACTTATTTTGCAACCCTTTTGTAGAGGTCTCGGACGAGCGGGTCTAAATGGGCCGAACAATGGACCCGTTAGAATTTTAACTGAGTAAAAAGTACAGAAATCGAGTTTTTGCAATATAATCGTGTTGAAAAGCTCGTAATCAATTATATGAACTCCTAAATTTGGATCAAAACTTATTTAGCAACCCTTTTGTAGAGGTTTCGGACGAGCGGGTCTAAATGGGCCGAACAATGGACCCGTTAGAAGTTTTTACGGAGTATAAAGTATAGTAATCGAGTTTTTGCAATATGATCGTGTTGAAAAGCTCGTAATCAATTGTATGAACTCCTAAATTTGGATTAAATCTTATTTTGCAACACTTTTGTAGAGGTTTCGGACGAGTGAGTCTAGATGGGCCGAACAATGGACCCGTTAAAATTTTAACTGAGTAAAAAGTACAGAAATGGAGTTTTTGCAATATAATCGTGTTAAAACGCTCGTAATCAATTGTATGAAGTCCTAAATTTAGATTAAAACTTATTTTGCAACCCTTTTGTAGAGGTTTCGGACGAGAGGGTTTAAATGGGCCGAACAATGGACCCGTTAGAATTTTAACTGAGTAAAAAGCACAAAAATCGAGTTTTCGTAATATAATTGTGTTGAAAAGCTCGTAATCAATTATATAAACTCCTAAATTTGGATTAAAACTTATTTTGCAACAATTTTGTAGATGTTTCGGACGAGCGGGTCTAAATAGGCCGAACAGTGGACCTGTTAGAATTTTAAGGGAGTAAAAAGTACAGAAATCTAGTTTTTGCAATATAATCGTGTTGAAAAGCTCGTAATAAATTGTATGAACTCCTAAATTTGGATTAAAACTTATTTTGCAACCCTTTTGTAGAGGTTTCGGACGAGCGGGTCTAAATGGGCCGAACAATGGACCCATTAGAATTTAAACTCAGTAAAAAGTACTGTAATCGAGTTTTTGCAATATAATCGTGTTGAAAAGCTCGTAATCAATTATATGAACTCCTAAAATTTGATTCTAACTTATTTTGCGATCTTTTTTGTAAAGGTTTAGGACGAGCGGGTCTAAATGGGCCGATCAATGGACCCGTTAGAATTTTAACTGAGTAAAAAGTACAGAAATCGAGTTTTTGCAATATAATCGTGTTGAAAAGCTCGTAATCAATTGTATGAACTCTTAAATTTGGATTAAAAACTTATTTTGTAGCCCTTTTTGTAGAGGTTTCGGACGATCGAGTCTAAATGGGCCGAATAATGGATCCGTAAGAAATTTAACTGAGTAAAAAGTACATAAATCAAGTTTTTGAAATATAATAGTGTTGAAACGCTCTTAATCAATTATATGAACTCCTAAAATTTGATTCTAACTTATTTTGTGGTCTTTTTGTAGAGGTTTGCGACGAGCGGGTCTAAATGGGCCGAACAAGGACCCGTTAGAATTTTAACTGAGAAAAAGTACAGAAATCGAGTTTTTGTAATATAATCGTGTTGAAACGCTCGTAATCAATTGTATGAACTCTTAAATTTGGATTAAAACTTATTTTGCAGCCCTTTTTGTAGAGATTTCAGACGATCGGGTCTAAATGGGCCGAACAATGGACCCGTTAGAAATTTAACTTAGTAAAAAGTACAGTAATCGAGGTTTTGCAATATAATCATGTTGAAAAGCTCTTAATCAATTATATGAACTCCTAAAATTTGATTATAACTTATTTTGCGGTCTTTTTGGTAGAGGTTTGCGACGAGCGGGTCTAATTGGGCCGAACAATGGACCCGTTAGAATTTTAACTAAGTAAAAAGTAAAGAAATCGAGTTTTTGCAATATAATCATGTTGAAACGCTCGTAATCAATTGTATGAACTTCTAAATTTGGATTAAAACTTGTTTTGCGGTCTTTTTTCTATGGTTTCGGACGAGCGGGTCTATATGGGCCGAACAATGGACCCGTTAGAATTTTAACTGAGTAAAAAGCACAAAAATCGAGTTTTTGTAATATAATCGTGTTGAAAAGCTCGTAATCAATTGTATGAACTCCTATATTTCGATTAAAACTTGTTTTGCGATCTTTTTTCTATGGTTTCGGACGAGCGGGTCTAAATGGGCCGAACAATGTACCCATTAGAATTTTAACGGAGTAAAAAGTACGGAAATCGAGTTTTTACAATATAATCGTGTTGAAACGCTCGTAATCAATTGTATGAACTCCTAAATTTGGATTAAAACTTATTTTGCAACACTTTTGTAGAGGTTTCGGACGAGCGGGTCTAAATGGGCCAAACAATGGACCCATTAGAATTTTAACTTGGAAAAAAGTACTTTAATCGAGTTTTTGCAATATAATCCTATTGAAAAGCTCGTAATCAGTTATATGAACTTTTAAAATTCGATTCTAACTTATTTTGCGGTCTTTTTTGTAATGGTTTCGGACGAGCGGGTCTAAATGGGTCGAACAATGGACCCGTTAGAATGTTAACTGAGTAAAAATTACAGAAATTGAGTTTTTGAAATATAATCGTGTTGAAAAGATCGTAATCAATTGTATGAACTCCTAAATTTGGATTAAAACTTATTTTGCAGCCCTTTTTGTAAAGGTTTCGGACGATCGGGTCTAAATGGGCCGAACAATGGACCCGTTAGAATTTTAACGGAGTAAAAAGTACAGAAATCGAGTTTTTGCTATATAATCATGTTGAAAAGCTCGTAATCAATTATTTGAACTCCTAAATTTGGATTAAAACTTATTTTGCAGCCCTTTTTGTAGAGGTTTCGGACGATTGAGTCTAAATAGGCCGAACAATGGACCCGTTAGAATTTTAACGGAGTTAAAAGTACAGAAATCGAGTTTTTGCAATATAATCGTGTTGAAAAGCTCGTAATCAATTGTATGAACTCCTAAATTTGGATTAAAACTTATTTTGCAACCCTTTTGTAGAGGTTTCGGACGAGCGGGTCTAAATTGGCCGAACAGTGGACCCGTTTATAATCAATTATATGAACTCATAAGATTTGATTAAAACTTATTTTGCGGTCTTTTTGTAGAGGTTTCGGACGAGCGGGTCTAAATGGGCCGAACAATGGTCCCGTTAGAATTTTAACTGAGTAAAAAATACATAAATCGAGTTTTGCAATATAATCGTGTTGAAAAGTTCGTAATCAATTATATGAACTCATAAATTTGGATTAAAACTTATTTTGCAGCCCTTTTGTAGAGGTTTTGGACGAGCAGGTCTAAATGGGCCGAACAATGGACCCGTTAGAATTTTAACGGAGTAAAAAGTACAGAAATCGAGTTTTTGCAATATAATCGTGTTGAAAAGCTCGTAATCAATTGTACGAACTTCTAAATTTGGATTAAAACTTATTCTGCAACCCTTTTGTACAAGTTTCGGGCAAGCGGGTCTAAATGGGCCGAACAATGAACCCGTTGGAATTTTAACGTAGTAAAAAGTACAGAAATCGAGTTTTTGCAATATAATCGTGTTGGAAAGCTCGTAATCAATTATATGAACTCCTAAATTTTGATTAAAACTTGTTTTGCGGTCATTTTTGTAGAGGTTTCGGACGAGCGGGTCTAAATGGGCCGAACAATGGACCCGTTAGAATTTTAACTGAGTAAAAAGTACAGAAATTGAGTTTTTGCAATATAATCGTGTTGAAAAGCTCGTAATCAATTATATGAACTCCTAAATTTGGATTAAAATTTATTTTGCAGCCCTTTTTGTACATGTTTCGGACGAGCAGGTGTGAATAGGCCGAACAATGGAACCGTTAGAATTTTAACTGAGTAAAAAGTACAGAAATCGAGTTTTTGCAATATAATCGTGTTGAAAAGCTCGTAATCAATTATATGAACTCCTAATTTTGATTAAAAATTGTTTTGCGGTCTTTTTTGTAGAGGTTTCGGACAAGCGGGTCTAAATGGAAGAACAATGGACCCATTAGAAGTTTAATTGAGTAAAAAGTACTGAAATCGAGTTTTTGCAATATAATCATGTTGAAAAGCTAGTAATCAATTATATGAACTCTTAAATTTGATTAAAACTTGTTTTGCGGTCTTTTTTGTAGAGGTTTCGGACGCGCGGGTCTAAATGGGCCGAACAATGGACCCGTTAGAATTTTAACTGAGTGAAAAGTACAGAAATCTAGTTTTTGCAATATAATCGTGTTGAAAAGCTCATAATCAATTATATGAACTCCTAAATTTGGATTAAAACTTATTTTGCTGCCCTTTTTGTAGAGGTTTCGGACGAGAGGGTCTAAATGGGCCGAACAATGAACCCGTTAGAATTTTAACGGAGTAAAAAGTACAGAAATTGAGTTTTTGCAATATAATCGTGTTGGAAAGCTCGTAATCAATTATATGAACTCCTAAAATTTGGTTAATACTTATTTTGCGGTAATATTTGTAGAGGTTTCGGACAAGCGGGTCTAAATGGGCCTGAACAATGGACCCGTTAGAATTTTAACTGAGTAAAAAGTACAGAAATTGAGTTTTTGCAATATAATCGTGTTGAAAAGCTCGTAATCAATTATATGAACTCCTAAATTTGGATTAAAACAGCAACGCCTAACCCGACTAGACTCGTGAGATTAGAAGAAGTTCTTTTTTTCCTTCAACATTTCTTTTTTCGATTCTCTGCAAAATTGGTTAGGCAATCGACCTAACCTTTAGGAATCTCAATTGTTTCATTCTGAAGACGTCGTCGAATTAGATGTAGTTTAGATCCATTGTTTGGGACGAGGAAAAGCTTGTAGTCAATTCAACTCCCTGAGAACAAACTTAGTGGCGGTCCACTAAGGGGAATCAAAATCGGAAATAATTCCCATTGAGACGATTATCCGAGCACGGGCTTCTCCAGCATTAATTTAGGCTTGAGTTAGCATCGATTGCCGTAGCTAACCAACTAAAGCTTGATTTCATGGATTGCCCTGAGAGTCGAGTTTACCAAAGAGAAGTAAGTTGCAAGGGTTGGGCCTTGTAGACTGTAACCAGCAAGAAGGTTGAGGAAAAATCCATTTCGGTGATTGAGGATGTCGTGGCAAAGCGTAGCTTGAGGCTAATTCATTTTATAATTCATTTCAATACTTATTTTCGTTCTTATTATTTTCCATTACTCAAATTACTTCTCTAAACCCCCACTTTTATTTTTACAGGTTTCTTGGTCTAAGTTAGAACGAAAGGGTGTTAGAACTCCTATTCCATGTGGATCGACCCTTACTCTCATTATACTATTTTTATTCTTATTTATTTGAGTTTAAGGACTTATTTTGACACTATACGACGCGTGTCAAAATTGGCGCCGTTGTCGGGGAATACGACAAAGTACTAATATTGTTTCATTTGATTTATGACCAGAAGCAATTCGGGAGAACAATTTGAATTCATCCCGGAAATCGAAGCACTAGCCCGAAAGTTGCATGCACAAACACTTCGGGAAAAGAAAAACAAACGACGCCAACAAAGATTTGAACACGATCTAGAGATCACATCTGAAGCAAAGTCGAACTTCGAACCAGATCCAATGGGAGACGAAAATCAAACTATTCGCCAGCTAAATGCGGCGCCCGATGGCCAGCAACCAATGTGTATAACCTTTCCAAATGGCGAAACACCATTCGTGCTAAAAACGGGTTTGATCCACCTTTTACCTACTTTTCACGGCTTGGCAACGGAAAATCCTCACAAACATTTGAAGGAATTTCACATGGTTTGTCTAAGCACAAAGCCTCAGGGAGTATCCGATGACCAAATTAAACTTAGAGCTTTTCCATTTTCTTTAGCAGATATCGCAAAAGTTTGGTTATTTGATTTACCCCCAAACTCTGTTACAACTTGGACTGACATAGCTAAACTCTTTCTTGACAGGTTCTTCCCTGTGGAAAAAGCGAGCGAAATAAGGCGCAACATCCTGAGCATTCAACAAAAAGAATCTGAATCTTTATATGAATACTGGGAGAGGTTTAAAAGTTGTGTGCAAATTGTCCACAACATGGATTGTCGGAACAAACCCTCCTTCAGTATTTTTATGAAGGATTGACGCCCATGGATATGAAAGTAGTGGATGCGGCAAGTGGCGGAGCTCTAGTCAATATGACCCCAACAACGGCTAAAACACTGATATCAACCATGGCTGCCAACTCGCAAAGGTTTAATCAATCTAGCGAACCATCTCGAAGGGTTCGCGAGGTAAGTACAGTTTCTTTGGAAAATAAGATTGATAAATTAGCTGAAATAGTGCAAACTCTTGTTGCAGATAAAAGGAAAACAACTAGACTTTGTGGAATCTATACTAGTCCAGAACATCCGACAGACTATTGTCTGATGATTCAGGAAGATGATATCGCTCAAGCCAATGCCATAGGAAATGCATATAATCAGGGATGGAGAAACCAGTCAAACTTCGGGTACGCGCAAAACCAGAGGCCAAGTCAAGCTTATCAACCAATTGCACCACAACAATATCAACCGCAGAAGCCATCGTTGGAGTCAATTGTTGAAAAGTTAGGGCTAAATGGGCCGAACAATGGACCCGTTAGAATTTTAACTAAGTAAAAAGAACATAAATTGAGTTTTTGCAATATAATCGTGTTGAAAAGCTCGTAATCAATTATATAAACTCCTAAAATATGATTATAACTTTTTTTGTAGTCTTTTTTGTAGAGGTTTCGGATGAACGGGTCTAAATGGGCTGAACAATGGACCCATTAGAATTTTAACTAAGTCAAAAGTTCAGAAATTGAGTTTTTGCAATATAATCGTGTTGTAAAGCTCGTAATCAATTATATGAACTCCTAAAATTTTATTAAAACTTGATTTACGGTCTTTTTTGTAGAGGTTTCGGACGAGCGGATCTAAATGGACTAAACAATGAACCCGTTAGAATTTAAACGGAGTAAAAAGAACAGAAATCGAGTTTTTGCAATATAATCGTGTTGAAAAGCTCGTAATCAATTGTATGAACTCCTAAATTTGGATTAAAACTTATTTTGCAACTCTTTTGTAGAGGTTTTGGACGAGCGGGTCTAAATGGGCCGAACAATGGACCCGTTAGAATATTAACTGAGTAAAAAGAACAGAAATTGAGTTTTTGCAATATAATCGTGTTGAAAAGCTCGTAATCAATTATGTAAACTCCTAAAATTTGATTATAACTTGTTTTACGGTCTTTTTTGTAGAGATTTAGGACGAACGGGTCTAAATGGGCTGAACAATGAACCCATTAGAATTTTAACTAAGTCAAAAGTTCAGAAATTGAGTTTTTGCAATATAATCGTGTTGGAAAGCTCGTAATCAATTATATGAACTCCTAAAATTTGATTAAAACTTGTTTTGCGGTCTTTTTTGTAGAGGTTTCAGACGAGCGTGTCTAAATGGGCCGAACAATGGACCCGTTAGAATTTTAATTGAGTAAAAAGAACAGAAATTGAGTTTTTGCAATATTATCGTGTTGAAAAGCACGTAATCAATTATATGAACTACTAATTTGGATTAAAACTTATTTTGCAACCCTTTTTGTAGAGGTTTTAGAAGAGCGGGTCTAAATGGGCCGAACAATGGACCCTTTAGAATTTTAACGGAGAAAAAAGTACAAAAGTCGAGTTTTTTGCAATATAATCGTGTTGAAAAGCTCATAATCAATTGTATGAACTCCTAAATTTTGATTGAAACTTATTTTGCAACCCTTTTGTAGATGTTTCGGACGAGCGGAGCAAAATGGGCCGAACAATGGACCCGTTAGAATTTTAACTAAGTAAAAAGTACAGTAATTGAGTTTTCGCAATACAATCGTGTTGCAAAGCTCGTAATCAATTATATGAACTCCTAAATTTGGATTACAACGTATTTTGCAGCACTTTTTGTAGAGGTTTTGGACGGGCGGGACTAAATGGGCCGAACAATGGACCCGTTAGAATTTTAACGGAGTAAAAAGTACATAAATTGAGTTTTTGCAATATAATCATGTTGAAAAGCTCGTAATCAATTATATGAACTCCTAAATTTGGATTAAAACTTATTTTGCAACCCTTTTTGTAGAGGTTTTGGATGAGCGGGTCTAAATGGGCCGAACAATGGAACCGTTAGAATTTTAACGAAGTAAAAAGTACAGAAATCGAGTTTTTGGAATATAATCGTGTTGAAAAGCTTGTAATCAATTGTATGAACTCCTAAATTTGGATTAAAACTTATTTTGCAACCCTTTTGTAGATGTTTCGGACGAGCGGGTCTAAATGGGCCGAACAATGGACCCGTTAGAATTTTAACTGAGTAAAAGTACTATAATCAAGTTTTTGCAATAGTGTTGAAAAGCTCGTAATTAATTATATGAACTCCTAAAAGCTGATTCAAACTTATTTTGCGGTCTCTTTGGTAAAGGTTTCGGACGAGCAGGTCTAAATGGTCCGAACAATGGACCCGTTAGAATTTTAACTGAGTAAAAAGTACAGAAATTGAGTTTTTGCAATATAATCGTGTTGAAAAGCTCGTGATCAATTATATGAACTCCTAAATTTGGATTAAAACTTATTTTGCAGCCCTTTTTGTAAAGGTTTCGGACGATCGGGTCTAAATGGGCCGAACAATGGACCCGTTAGAATTTTAACGGAGTAAAAAGTACATAAATAGAGTTTTTGCAATATAATCGTGTTGAAAAGCTCGTAATCAATTGTACGAACTCCTAAATTTGGATTAAAACTTATATTGCAACCCTTTTGTAGAGGTTTCGTACGAGAGGGTCTAAATGGGCCGAACAATAGACCCGTTAGAATTTTAACTGAGTAAAAAGCACAAAAATCGAGTTTTTGCAATATAATTGTGTTGAAAAGCTCGTAATCAAATGTATGAAATCCTAAATTTGGATTAAAAATTATTTTGCAACCCTTTTGTAGAGGTTTCGGACGAGCGGGTATAAATGGGCCGAACAATGGACCCGTTAGAATTTTAACTGAGTAAAACCTACAGAAATCGAGTTTTTGCAATATAATCGTGTTGAAAAGCTCGTAATCAATTATATGAACTCCTAAAATTTGATTCTAACTTGTTTTGCGGTCTTTTTTGTAGAGGTTTCGGACGAGCGGGTCTAAATGGGCCGAACAATGGACCCGTTAGGATTTTAACTGATTAAAAAGTACAGAAATCGACTACTTGCAATATAATCGTGTTGAAACGCTCGTAATTCATTGTATGAACTCCTAAATTTGGATTAAAACTAATTTTGCAACCCTTTTGTAGAGGTTTTGTATGAGCGGGTCTAAATGGGCCGAACAATGGACCCGTTAGAATTTTAACTGAGTAAAAAGCACAAAAATCGAGTTTTTGCAATATAATTGTGTTGAAAAGCTTGTAATCAATTGTATGAACTCCTAAATTTTGATTAAAACTTATTTTGCAACCCTTCTGTAGAGGTTTCAGACGAGCGGGTCTAAGTGGGCCGAACAATGGACCCGTTAGAATTTTAACTAAGTAAAAAGTAAAGAAATCATGTTTTTGCATTATAATCGTATTGAAAAGCTCGTAATAAATTATAAGAACTCCTAAAATTTGATTCTAACTTGTTTTGCGGTCTTTTTTGTTGAGGTTTCGGACGAGTGGGTCTAAATTGGCCGAACAATGGACCCGTTAGAATTTTAACTGAGTAAAAAGTACAAAAATCGGGTTTTTGCAGTATAATCTTGTTGAAACGCTCGTAATCATTTGTATGAACTCCTAAATTTGGATTAAAACTTATTTTGCAACCCTTTGTAGAGGTTTCGGACGAGCAGGTCTAAATGGGCCGAACAATGGACCCGTTAGAATTTTAACTGAGTAAAAAGTACAGAAATCAAGTTTTTGCAATATAATCGTGTTGAAAAGCTCGTAATCAATTATATGAACTCATAAAAATTGATTCTAACTTGTTTTGCTGTCTTTTTTGTAGAGGTTTCGGACGAGCGGGTCTAAATGGGCCGAACAATAGACCCGTTAGAATTTTAACTAAGTAAATAGTATTGTAATCGAGTTTTTGCAATATAATCATGTTGAAAAGCTCGTAATCAGTTGTTTGAAATACTAAATTTGGATTAAAACTTAATTTGCAACCCTTCTGTAGAGGTTTCGGACGAGCAGGTCTAAATGGGCCGAACAATGGACCCGTTAGAATTTTAACTGAGTAAAAAGTACAGTAATCGAGTTTTTGCAATATAATCGTGTTGAAAAGCTCTTAATCAATTATATGAACTCCTAAAATTTGATTCTAACTTATTTTGCGGTGTTTTATGTAGAGGTTTCGGACGAGCGGGTTTAAATGGGCCGAACAATGGACCCGTTAGAATTTTAACTGAGTAAAAAGTACAGAAATCGAGTTTTTGCAATGTAATCGTGTTGAAACGCTCGTAATCAGTTGTATGAACTACTAAATTTGGATTAAAACTTATTTTGCAACCCTTTTGTAGAGGTTTCGGACGTGCGAGTCTAAATGGGCGAACAATGGACCAATTAGAATTTTAACTGAGTAAAAAGCACAAAAATCGATTTTTTACAATATAATTTTGTTGAAAAGCTCGAAATCATTTGTAGGAACTCCTAAATTTGGATTAAAACTTATTTTGCAACCCTTTTGTTGAGGTTTTGGACAAGCGGGTCTAAATGGGCCGAACAATGGACCCGTTAGTAAAAAGCACAAAAATCGAGTTTTTGCAATATAATTGTGTTGAAAAACTCGTAATCAATTGTATGAACTCATAAATTTTGATTAAAACTTATTTTGAAACCCTTTTGTAGAGGTTTCGGACGAGCGGGTCTAAATGGGCCGAACAATGGACCCATTAGAATTTTAACTGAGTAAAAAGCACAAAAATCGAGTTTTTTTTCCATATAATTGAGTTGAAAAGCTCGTAATCAATTGTATGAACTCCTAAATTTGGATTAAAACTTATTTTGCATCCCTTTTTGTAGAGGTTTCGGACGAGCGGGTCTAAATGGGCCGAACAATGGACCCGTTAGAATTTTTTAACAGAGTAAAAAGCACAAAAATCGAGTTTTTGTAATATAATTGTGTTGAAAAGCTAGTAATAAATTGTATGAACTCCTAAATTTGGATTGAAACTTATTTTGCAACCCTTTTGTTGAGGTTTCGGAAGAGCGGGTCTAAATGGGCCGAACAATGGAACCGTTAGAATTTTAACTGAGTAAAAAGCACAAAAATCGAGTTTTTGCAATATAATCGTGTTGAAAAGCTCGTAATCAATTATATGAACTCCTAAAATTTGATTAAAACTTGTTTTGCGGTCTTTTTTGTAGAGGTTTCGGACGAGCGGGTCTAATTGGGCCGAACAATGGACCCGTTACAATTTTAATTGAGTAAAAAGTATAGAAATCGAGTTTTTGCAATATAATCGTGTTGAAAAGCTCGTAATCAATTTTATGAACTCCTAAATTTGGATTAAAACTTATTTTGCAACCTTTTTGTCGAGGTTTCGGACAAGCGAGTCTAAATGGGTCGAACAATGGACCCGCTAGAAATTTAACTGAGTAAAAAGTACAAAATCATGTTTTTGCAATATAATCGTATTGAAAATCTTGTAAGCAATTATATGAACTCCTAAAATTTGATTCTAACTTGTTTTGCGGTCTTTTTTTGTAGAGGTTTCGGACGAGCGGGTCTAAATGAGCCGAACAATGGACACGTTAGAATTTTAACTGAGTAAAAACTACAGAAATCGAATTTTTGCAATATAATCCTATTGAGAAGCTCATAATCAATTGCATGACTCTTAAATTTGGATTAAAACTTATTTTCCAACCCTTTTGTAGAGGTTTCGGACGAGCGGGTCTAAATGGGCCGAACAATGGACCCATTAGAATTTTAATTGATTAAAAAGTATAGAAATCGAGTTTTTGCAATATAATCGTGTTGAAAACCTTGTAATCAATTATATGAACTCCTAAATTTGGATTAAAACTTATTTTGCAGCCCTTTTGTAGAGGTTTCGGACGATCGGGTCTAAATGGGCCGAACAATGGACATGTTAGAATTTTAACTGAGTAAAAAGTACAGAAATCGAGTTTTTGCAATATAATCGTGTTTAAAAGCTCGTAATTAATTGTATGAACTCCTAAATTTGGATTAAAACTTATTTTGCAACCCTTTTGTAGAGGTTTCGGACAAGCGGGTCTAAATGGGCCGAACAATGGACATGTTAGAATTTTAACTGAGTAAAAAGTACAAAAATCGAGTTTTTGCATTATAATTGTGTTGAAAAGCTCGTAATCAATTTTATGAACTCCTAAAATTTGATTCTAACTTATTTTGCGGTCTTTTTTGTAGAGGTTTCGGACGAGCGGGTCAAAATGGGCTGAACAATGGACCCGTTCGAATTTCAACTGAGTAAAAAGTACAGAAATCGAGTTTTTGCAATATAATCGTGTTGAAAAGCTCGTAATCAATTGTATGAACTCCTAAATTTGGATTAAAACTTATTTTGCAACCCTTATGTCGAGGTTTCGGACGAGCGATTCTAAATGGGCCGAAAAATGGACCCGTTAGAATTTTAACTGAGTAAAAAGTTCAAAAATCAAGTTTTTGCAATATAATCGTGTTGAAAAGCTCGTAAGCAATTATATGAACTACTGAAATTTGATTCTAACTTATTTTGTAGTCTTTTTTGTATAGGTTTCGGACGAGCGGGTCTAAATGGGCCGAACAATGGACCCGTTCGAATTTTAACAGAGTAAAAAGTACAGAAATCCAGTTTTTGCAATATAATCGTGTTGAAAAGCTCGTAATCAATTGTATGAACTCCTAAATTTGGATTAAAACTTATTTTGCAACCCTTTTGTAGAGGTTTCGGACGAGCGGGTCTAAATGGGCCGAACAATAGACCCGTTAGAATTTTAACTGAGTAAAAAATACAGAAATCGAGTTTTTGCAATATAATCGTATTGAAAAGCTCGTAATCAATTATATGAACTCCTGAATTTGGTTTAAAACTTATTTTGCAGCCCTTTTTGAAAAGGTGTCGGACGATCGGGTCGAAATAGGTCGAACAATGGACCCGATAGAATTTTAACGGAGTAAAAAGTACAGAAATCGAGTTTTTGAAATATAATCGTGTTGAAAATCTCGTATTCAATTGTATGAACTCCTAAATTTGGATTAAAACTTATTTTGAAACCCTTTTGTAGAGGTTTCGAACGAGCGGGTCTAAATGGGCCGAACAATGGACCCGTTAGAATTTTAACTGAGTAAAAAGTACAAAAATCGAGTTTTTGCAATATAATCGTATTGAAAAGCTCGTAATCAATTATATGAACTCCTAAATTTGGTTTAAAACTTATTTTGCAGCCCTTTTTGAAAAGGTTTCGGACGATCGGGTCGAAATAGGTCGAACAATGGACCCGATAGAATTTTAACGGAGTAAAAAGTAAAGAAATCGAGTTTTTGAAATATAATCGTGTTGAAAATCTCGTATTCAATTGTATGAACTCCTAAATTTGGATTAAAACTTATTTTGAAACCCTTTTGTAGAGGTTTCGAACGAGCGGGTCTAAATGGGCCGAACAATGGACCCGTTAGAATTTTAACTGAGTAAAAAGCACAGAAATCGAGTTTTTGCAATATAATTGTGTTGAAAAGCTTGTAATCAATTGTATGAACTCCTAAATTTGGATTTAAACTTATTTTGCAACCTCTTTGTAGAGGTTTCGGACGAGCGAGTCTAAATGGGCCGAACAATGGACCCGTTAGAATTTTAACAGAGTAAAAAGTACAGAAATCGAGTTTTTGCAATATAATCGTGTTGAAACGCACGCAATCTAATGTATGAACTCCTAAATTTAGATTAAAACTTATTTTGAAACCCTTTTGTAGATGTTTCGGACGAGCGAGTCTAAATGAGCCGAACAATGGACTCGTTAGAATTTTAACTGAGTAAAAAGTAATGTAATCGAGTTTTTGCAATATAATCCTGTTGAAAAGCTCGTAATCAATTATACGAACTCCTAAAATTTGATTCTAACTTATTTGCAGTCTTTTTTGTATAGGTTTCGGATGAGCGGGTCTAAATGGGCCGAACAATGGACCCGTTCGAATTTTAACTGAGTAAAAAGTACAGAAATCGAGTTATTGCAATATAATCGTGTTGAAAAACTCGTAATCAATTGTATGAACTCCTAAATTTGGATTCAAACTTATTTTGCAACCTTTTTGTAGAGGTTTCGGACGAGCGGGTCTAAATGGGCCGAACAATAGACCCGTTAGAATTTTAACTGAGTAAAAAGTACCGAAATCTAGTTTTTCAATATAATCGTGTTGAAAAGCTCGTAATAAATTATATGAACTCCTAAATTTGGATTAAAACTTATTTTGCAGCCCTTTTTGTAGAGGTTTCGGACGACCGGGTCTAAATAGGCCGAACAATGGACCCGTTAGAATTTTAACGGAGTAAAAAGTACAGAAATCTAGTTTTTGCAATATAATCGTGTTGAAAAGCTCGTAATCAATTGTATGAACTCCTAAATTTGGATTAAACCTTATTTTGTAACCCTTTTGTAGAGGTTTTGGACGAGCGGGTCTAAATGGGCCGAACAATGGACCCGTTAGAATTTTAACTAAGTAAAAAGTACATAAATCGAGTTTTTGCAATATAATCATGTTGAAAAGCTCATAAGCAATTATATGAACTACTGAAATTTGATTCTAACTTGTTTTGCGGTCTTTTTTTTAGAGGTTTCGAACGAGCGGCTCTAAATGAGCCGAACAATGGACCCGTTAGAATTTTAACTGAGTAAAAAGTAATGTAATCGAGTTTTTGCAATATAATCCTGTTGAAAAGCTCGTAATCAATTATATGAACTCCTAAAATTTGATACTAACTTTTTTGCGGTCTTTTTTGTATAGGTTTCGGATGAGCAGGTCTAAATGGGCCGAACAATGGACCCGTTCGAATTTTAACTGAGTAAAAAGTACAGAAATCGAGTTATTGCAATATAATCGTGTTGAAAAGCTCGTAATCAATTGTATGAACTCCTAAATTTGGATTAAAACTTGTTTTGCAACCCTTTTGTAGAGGTTTCGGACGAGCGGGTCTAAATGGGCCGAACAATAGACCCGTTAGAATTTTAACTGAGTAAAAAGTACCGAAATCTAGTTTTTCAATATAATCGTGTTGAAAAGCTCGTAATAAATTATATGAACTCCTAAATTTGGATTAAAACTTATTTTGTAGCCCTTTTTGTAGAGGTTTCGGACGATCGGGTCTAAATAGGCCGAACAATGGACCCGTTAGAATTTTAACGGAGTAAAAAGTACAGAAATCGAGTTTTTGCAATATAATCGTGTTGAAAAGCTCGTAATCAATTGTATGAACTCCTAAATTTGGATTAAACCTTATTTTGTAACCCTTTTGTAGAGGTTTTGGACGAGCGGGTCTAAATGGGCCGAACAATGGACCCGTTAGAATTTTAACTAAGTAAAAAGTACATAAATCGAGTTTTTGCAATATAATCGTGTTGAAAAGCTCATAAGCAATTATATGAACTACTGAAATTTGATTCTAACTTGTTTTGCGGTCTTTTTTGTAGAGGTTTCGAACGAGCGGCTCTAAATGAGCCGAACAATGGACCCGTTAGAATTTTAACTGAGTAAAAAGTAATGTAATCGAGTTTTTGCAATATAATCCTATTGAAAAGCTCGTAATCAATTATATGAACTCCTAAAATTTGATTCTAACTTTTTTTGCGGTCTTTTTTGTATAGGTTTCGAATGAGCGGGTCTAAATGGGCCGAACAATGGACCCGTTCGAATTTTAACTGAGTAAAAAGTACAGAAATCGAGTTTTTGCAATATAATCGTGTTGAAAAGCTCGTAATCAATTGTATGAACTCCTAAATTTGGATTAAAACTTATTTTCTGTAACCCCCTCATCCCGGTCCGGACGTTTGACCGGTCCGAGTGGGTCACACGGGGAAAACCGAAGCGAAACCCGTTAAGGTTTCCCCTCGGTTAGCAACCCTAAAAATTTCTTTCAATTTAATCTTGTCTAAAGGCATGTTAAATCATAAGTGATCACGACAGCGGAAAGCATCAATAAAAGAACACATTCGAACCTCAAGCCATACATTAAACTGTCCATTTTTATCTTTCAGGGCAGGCCGTATCGATATACCATTCAGGGATATCGATATGCCTTGACCAGGTCAACCCGAACAGTCAACCCAGGGAAAACCGTATCGATACAGCCCTTGAGCGTATCGATACGCCCTTCTCGGTCAACACCTCTTAGTCAACGTGGTATGATCGTACCGATACGCTTCAACCCCATACCGATACGCCCTACACCCACCAACTCCTCAGGATTCCAGTGAGTTAAGAGAGTATCAATACACCCCCGTGTATCGATACGCCCAGCCCACTCTGAATTCCAGAGAGTTGGGACCGTATCGATACACCCCTGTGTATCGATACGCCCAGCCAAAACTGCGTTCTTTAGGCAATGCCGTATCGATACAGCCCTTAGGCGTACCGATACGCCCTGCACTGAAAGTCCACAACTTTCAGCAAAAACATACAAGACTCGAACCTAGATGCGACTTAAGACCTCCTTAGCCACATAGGAACATACAAACAACATTTACAAACCAAGATCTAGCCATACAAGCACCCAACATGTACATACATCAAGGAATAATAAAATCACTCTAGATTTGCTTTCGTACTCGGATAGATTTGTGGATGTTATCTTAAGTTCAGACAATGAATGCTTCCGTTTTACAGGTATGTATGGCTATGCAGACACAAGCCTTAAATACAAAAAATGGGAAATAATCGATTCACTTCGTAATGCTTCTCAATTACTGTGGTTAATTGGGCGAGACCTCAATGAAATTCTTTCCGATAAGGAAAAGCAGGGAGGCTGTCGACGGCCCCATTCGCAAATAGTCAATTTCCATGATTGCTTATCACGCAATGGGCTTTTTGATTGTAAGCCATCTTCGGGCTGGTTCACATGGTCTCGAACGGGCTAGAACGTTTCCCCGGTCTTTGAACGATTGGATCGGTTTCTAGCATGTTCCCAATGGTTACGTGAACATTTACATTTCAATTGTCAACACACATTCGATCCTGAATCTGATCATACTGTCATCCTTATGACCACAACACCCAACTCATGTGAAAACTCCATGCCGAGAGAGGAACATGATCATTTTCGATTTGAGTCTTGCTGGGCATTTGATGCCTCTTGTATATCGACCGTTCGACATGCATGGGATAGTGCAACGGGATCCCTTGTGGATAAACTATCTGTTGTGGTAATCACTTGCATGTGTGGAAAAATGGCCAACGATGCCAATCCTATCTACGTATTGCAGAATTACAACTAGGGGTGAGCAAAACTCGACTCCACTCGAAAAAATCGATATTTTTTTTCAATTTTGAGTTATTCGAGTTGTTCGAATCAACTCGATTAACTCGAAAAATTTTTGATTTCGAGTCGGTTTGGAATTTGCCCAACTCGAAAAATCGAAAAACCGAATTTTACAGTTTTGCAATTTAGTCACTAATTTCATTTTTCTTCAATTCCTCCTTCATTTTAAGTCCATTTTTGACCAAATTTGAACCACGTATTACTAAACCAGCGTAGAATAGTATTTATCTTCAATTTATATTTTTGAAAATAAATTTCATATTTTTTCAATTCAGCCCCTTAACTTTGTATGATTTCCTCATTTCTTCAATATCTCCTTCGTTTTAAGTCAATTTTGACCAAAATTGAACCACATGCTCCTAAACCAATGTAGAAACTAGAATACCTATTTAGCTTCAATTCATATTTTTAAATTAAATTTCCTACTTTTGTAATTTAGCCCCTCAACTTTGAATGTTTCCCATTTCTTTAATTTCTCTTTCGTTTTAAGTCTATTTTTTTACCAAAATTAAACCACATGATTCACTAACACTATATAATATCTATATAACTTCAATTCATATTTTTAACAAATTTATTTATTTTTCTTAATTTAGCCCTTTAACTTTATATTTTATTCAATTTGATCATTCAACCGAATTTTTTGTAATTTTTTCTTTACATCAATTCATTGACTCATTTATACCCCCATCAGTACTTTATCCTTAAAAGTTCCTTATTTAAAAATAATATTATAAATATATTTTAGAAGTTTAGATGATATTTTTTTATTAAATAACATTACAAATCTTACTTATGCATGTGAAAAATAATATGAAGAAATATATATATATATATCTTATATGAATAGAGAAAGTCGTTTAAATTGGAATCAAATCGTACTATAACATGGTAAATAATTACAATTAAATTTGTATAAAACTCGAAAACTCGACTCAAATTTCATAAACTCGACTCGAATCAAAAAATTTCAAATTAAGTTCAAGTCGTAAAATATGACGCGTCAACTCGAATAACTCGAAATTTTTTGACTCGACTCGACTCGACTCGCTCGAACGCTCACCCCTAATTACAACGAACGATAAACTCATATATGCGACGACGTAGACTATCTGAGTCGGCTTTAACCTCTTTTCGAGACGCCAAACTAGAACTACGCCGGCTTCTTGACGCGAGAGAGACCTACTGGGCTCAGCGGTCTCGAATAAGCTGGCTTGCACATGGGGATAAGAACACATCATTCTTCCATGCAAGAGCATCTCGGTGTCGGAAAAAGAATACTATCCGAGGCCTTTGTGACGACAACAATGTTTGGCACACAGAAAAGTCAGAGATGCTAAACATTGCATCTGACTATTTCTGTCATTTGTTTACGTCATCTAATCCGATCACTGCGCCTCAACTTTTGGACAAAATCCAACCTACAGTGACACCAGATATGAACACATCTCTCTTGAGGCCCTTCACAGGGGATGAGGTCATTACGGCCTTTTAGGATATTAACCCTAGGAAAGCACCAGAGATTGACGGCTTCCCCAGTGGTTTCTACAGACAGCACTGGGATCTCATAGGGACGGAGTTCATCGACCTATGTCTGCGTCTTCTTCGAGGGGAAGCAGACATGGCCTCTGTTAATCGCACGGTCATTGTCATTATCCCTAAAATTTCGAATCCTTCTACCATGCGACAGTTTCGACCCTTCAGCTTGTGCACAGTCATATATAAAACTGTCGCTAAGATGCTTGTTAACCGTCTCAAGCCGGTTCTACCAGTATGTATCCATGATGCACATGCAACTTTTGTCAGTGGAAGGAATATTTCTGAAAACATCCTCATTGCACATGAGCTAGTTCTCACTCTTCATTTGAATGGTTATGTTGCATCCCAGGGTGCAGCTTTAAAAGTTGACATGGAAAAGGCGTTCGATCGCGTCGAATGGTCTTTTCTCCGTTGTGTCATGCTGCCAATGGGCTTTGCCTCTGAATGGGTACAACTCATTTTGCGATGCATTTCCTTGGTTTCCTTCTCAGTAAGAATTAACGGGGCGTTATCCTCAGAATTGTTACCCTCTCGGGGCATTAGACAGGGAGACCCCCTCTCTCCTTTCCTTTTCCTCATTTGCTCACAAGGATTATCGGCTGCTCTTGAGGCTGAGCAACATGCAGGCCACCTACAGGGATTGTGTGCTAGTCGTCACGGTCCGCGTGTCACGCATTTTCTCTTTGCTGACGATAGCATGGTCTTCCTTCGAAATTGCCCTCACGAGGTGGAACATCTCAAGGGCATATTACAGCTATATGCATCTTCTTCCGGACAAATTGTCAACTTTGAGAAATCAACAACATTCTGTAGTACTAAATGCTCTGCTGATTTCTTACATGCAGTTCGGCACACGCATGGTGTTCGCATTGTTGATGATCCGGGTACTTACCTCGGAGTTCCCCTTTTTGTGGGGAAAAAATCGGACCACTGCTTTGGGATATGTTCGCGACAAGGTTAATTCACGAATGACCAAATGAGATAATAACCTCCTCTCTTTTAGTAGACGTGAAACGCTTATCAAGTCTGTGGCCCAGGCCATCCCTCAGTATCTTATGTCTTGCTACATGCTACCACAAAACATTATTACAGACATGACCAGATCAATCCGTTGGTATTGGTGGTTTGGGTGTAGTAATAAACGAGGGTGGCCTATGCTCTCATGGGATGCCGTCTATACACCCAAGTCTGCGGGAGGTGTGGGTTTTCGTGACCTCCATGCTTTCACTGTTGCACTCCTTGGTAAACAAATTTGGCGTTTAACATCCCCTCCCGATTCACTGCTTGCAAGGGTGCTTCGATCTCGCTATTTCCCATCCGGTAACATATTCGACGCTAAGACTGACAGGCGCGCAACCTTTGCTTGGCGTGGGATATGGCAGGTGGCTCAATTACTGGGTCAGGGATTTTTCTGGCGGCCTGGCATTGATAGCCAGATAGGCATGCATAAGGACAACTGGGGTGGGGCTTCTGGTCTCACCCTTTATGGTGATTACCCAGACGACGACGAAGTACCTGTCCGTTGTCGTGACTTCATGCTGCGACACCAAGCGCAGTGGGATGAAGCCAGGATTAGGCAACACTTTGATTGGGATGATGCAGACAATATCCTTCGCGTCCCCATTTCCGCAGAAAATAGTGATACTCTCCTTTATTTGCAGCGTCCAACTCGGCCCCTTGATCGACCCTCGCCTCTCTGGAAGGTGATTTCCAAGGCCCGTACATTGCCCAAGATGTGCTCCTTTAGCTGGAGGGCAGGGTGTGAGGCATTGCCAATAGGAGAACGTTTGGCTGCGGCCAACTTATCTCCAGGACTCTGCCCCTTTTGTCAAACCACCATAAAAACTACGCTACATGCTCTCCGTGACTATGATGGAGCGGTGGGAGTGTTACGCTTGGCCGGTTTTCCATTGCACTTACGCACAAGCAATATTACAGCGATAGCCTCTTGGTTGGAACAAGGGGCGTTGACTCTCCCCCAGTCTGAGTTTGCCTTCCTCCTCACCACTCTTTGGAATATATGGAATCGGCGGAATGACTAGGTTCATGCGAAGCGAATGCAACCACCTTGGCTCACGATCATAAATTCTAAAGATCTTCTTCAGAACTTCGCCCACACCAACTCACAGCACACCCCGATGTGACCCCAAACCGAGCTGGCCCTTGCACCACAAAAATGGAAGCCGTCGCCCATAGGAACCGTGAAAATCAACGTTGACGGTGCCTTCCACCCTCCTTCTGGTGGTACAGCGATTGGTGTTGTTGCACGAGATGCTACTAGAGCAGTCCTCGGTGGCTGCGCAATCCATTCGACTACTTGTTCTGATGCTGCGACTGCTAAGCTCCATGCTATCGTCGCCGGAGCCACCTTTGGTCGTGATGCTAGATGGCACGATATTATTTTTGAGTCCGATGTCGTAGTTGTGATTAACAAGCTAACTCGACCGGGACCTGATGCTTCTCTTCTACGGCCACAAATTGATGCTGCTCGGCCTCTGTTTGATGATATTCGCAAATTGCACTTCCTTTACGTACCTCGTATAGCTAATGTAATCGCTCATGCTTTAGCCACTTGGGCTCTAGGCTCTGGCTCCTCTATGTATTTTGATTCGGGCCTGCCTGACATTATCGCTATGCTTGTACCGGTTGATTCTGAATCTCCTTAAATTTTAATATATATATTTTGAGCACTCTTTTCCCTTAGGATTTAGAGGGGTTTTTAAAGAGGCCTACCTTTCTTTCAAAAAATTCTAACGGGTCCATTGTTCGGCCCATTTAGACCCGCCCGTTCGAAACATCTACAAAAAGGGCTGCAAAATAAGTTTTAATCCAAATATGGAGTTCATATAATTGATTACAAGCTTTTCAACACAATTATATTGCAAAAACTCGATTTCTGTACTTTTTACTTAGTTAAAGTTCTAACGGGTCCTTTATTCGGCCCATTTAGACCCGCTCGTCCGAAACCTAAACAAAAGGGCTGCAAAATAAGTTTTAACCCAAATTTAGGAGTTCATATAATTGATTATGAGCTTTTTAACACGATTATATTGCAAAAACCCGATTTCTGTACTTTTTACTCAGTTAAAATTCTAACGGATCCATTGTTCGGCCAATTTAGACCCGCTCGTCCGAAACCTCTACAAAAAAGACCGCAAAACAAGTTTTAATCAAATTTTAGGAGTTCATACAATTGATTACTAGCTTTTCAACACGATTATATTGCAAAAACTCTATTTTGTACCTTTTACTCAGTTAAAATTCTAACGGGCCCATTGTTCGGCCCATTTAGACCCACTCGTCCGAAACCTCTACAAAAGGGCAGCAAAATAAGTTTTCATCCAAATTTATGAGTTCATATAATTGGTTACAAGCATTTCAACGCGATTATATTGCAAAAACTCGATTTCTGTACTTTTTACTCAGTTAAAATTCTAACGGGTCCATTGTTCGGCCCATTTAGACCCGCTCGTTCGAAACATCTACAAAAAGGGCTGCAAAATAAGTTTTAATCCAAATTTAGGAGTTCATATAATTGATTACAAGCTTTTCAACACGATTATATTGCAAAAACTCGATATCTGTACTTTTTACTCAGTTAAAGTTCTAACGGGTCCATTATTCAGCCCATTTAGACCAGCTCGTCTGAAACCTCTACAAAAAGACCGCAAAACAAGTTAGAATCAAATTTTAGGAGTTCATATAATTGATTACGAGCTTTTCAACACGATTATATTGCAAAAACACAATTTCTGTAATTTTTACTCAGTTAAAATTCTAACGGGTCCATTTTTCGGCCCATTTAGACCCGCCCGTCCAAAACCTCTACAAAAAAGACTGCAAAACAAGTTATAATCAAATTTTAGTCGTTCATATAATATATTACAAGTTTTTCAACACGATTATTTTGCAAAAACTCAATTTCTGGTCTTTTTACTCAGTTAAAATTCTATCGGATCCATTGTTCGGCTCACTTAGACCCGCTCGTCCGAAACCTCTACAATAAAGACCGCAAAACAAGTTTTAATCCAAATTTAGGAGTTCAAAAAAATTGATTACGAGCTTTTCAACACGATTGTATTGCAAAAACTCAATTTATGTACTTTTTACTCAGTTAAAATTCTAACGGGTCCATTGTTCGGCCCATTTAGACCCGCTCGTCCGAAACCTCTACAAAAAAGACCGCAAAACAAGTTTTAATAAAATTTTAAGAGTTCATACAATTGATTACAAGCTTTTCAACACGATTATATTGCAAAACTTCAATATCTGTACTTTTTACTCAGTTAAAATTCTAACGGGTGCATTGTTCGGCCCATTTAGACCCGCTCGTTCGAAACATCTACAAAAAGGGCAGCAAAATAAGTTTTAATCCAAATTTAGGAGTTCATATAATTGATTACGAGCTTTTCAGCGCGATTATATTGCAAAAACTCGATTTCCGTACTTTTTACTCAGTTAAAATTCTAATGTGTCCATTGTTCGGCCCATTTAGACCCGCTCGTTCGAAACATCTATAAAAAGGGCTGCAAAATAAGTTTTAATCCAAAATTAGGAGTTCATATAATTGATTACAAGCTTTTCAACACGATTATATTGCAAAAACTAGATTTCTTTACTTTTTACTCAGTTAAAGTTCTAACGGGTCCATTATTCGGCCCATTTAGACCCGCTCGTCCGAAACCTCTACAAAAAAGACCGCAAAACAACTTAGAATCAAATTTTAGGAGTTCATATAATTGATTACGAGCTTTTAAACACGATTATATTGTAAAAACACGATTTCTGTACTTTTTACTCAGTTAAAGTTCTAACGGGTCCATTTTTTAGTCCATTTAGACCCGCTCGTCCGAAACCTCTACAAAAAGGGCTCCAAAATAAGTTTTAATCTAAATTTAGGAGTTCATATAATTGATTACGAGCTTTTTAACGCGATTATATTGCAAAAACTCGATTTTTGTACTTTATACTCAATTAAAATTCTAACAGGTCCATTGTTTGGCCCATTTAGACTCGCTCGTTCGAAACATCTACAAAAAGGGTTGCAAAATAAGTTTTAATCCAAATTTAGGAGTTCATATAATTGATAACAAGCTTTTCAACACGATTGTATAGCAAAAACTCGATTTCTATACTTTTTACTCAGTTAAAGTTCTAATGGGTCCATTATTCGGCCCATTTAGACCCGCTCGTCCGAAACCTCTATAAAAATGACCGCAAAACAAGTTAGAATCAAATTTTAGGTGTTCATATAATTGATTACGAGCTTTCAACACGATTATACTGCGAAAACACGATTTTATGTACTTTTTACTCAGTTAAAGTTCTAACGGGTCCATTTTTCGGCCCATATAGACTCGCTCGTCTGAAACCTCTACAAAAAAGGGCTGCAAAATAAGTTTTAATCCAAATTTTGGAGTCCAAATAATTGATTACGAGCTTTTCAACGCGATTATATTGCAAAAACTGGATTTATGTACTTTTTACTCAGTTAAAATTCTAACGGGTCCATTGTTCGGCCCATTTAGAACCACTCGTCCGAAACCTCTACAAAAAGGGCTGCAAAATATGTTTTAATCCAAATTTAGGAGTTCAAATAATTGATTACAAGCTTTTCAATGCTTTTATATTGCGAAAACTCGATTTCTGTACTTTTTACTCAGTTAAAATTCTAACGTGTCCATTGTTCGGCCCATTTAGACCCGCTCGTCCAAAACCTCAACAAAAAAGACCGCAAAACAAGCTTTAATCAAATTTTAGGAGTTCATACAGTTGATTACGAGCTTTTCAACACGAATATATTGCAAAAACTCTATTTCTGTACTTTTTACTATGTTAAAATTCTAACTGGTCCATTGTTCGGCCCATTTAGACCCGCTCGTCCGAAACCTCTACAAAAAGGGCTGCAAAATAAGTTTCAATCCAAATTTAGAAGTTAATATAATTGATTACGAGCTTTTCAGCGTGACTATATTGCAAAAACTCGATTTCTGTACTTTTTACTCAGTTAAAATTCTAATGGGTCCATTGTTCGGCCCATTTAGACCCACTCGTCTGAATCCTCTACAAAAAGAGGCTGCAAAATAAGTTTTAATCCAAATTTAGGAGTTCAAATAATTGATTACGAGCTTTTCAACGCGATTATATTGCAAAAACTCGATTTCTGTACTTTTTACTCAGTTAAAATTCTAACGGGTCCATTGTTCGGCCCATATAGACCCGCTCGTCTGAAACATCTACAAAAAAGACCGCAAAACAAGTTTTAATCAAATTTTAGGAGTTCATACAATTGATTACGAGCTTTTCAACACGATTATATTGCAACAACTCTATTTATGTAGTTTTTACTTAGTTAAAATTCTAACGGGTCCATTGTTCGGCCCATTTAGACCCGCTCGTCCGAAACCTCTACAAAAAGGGCTGCAAAATAAGTTTTAATCCAAATTTAGGAGTTAATATAATTGATTACGAGCTTTTCAGCGCGACTATATTGCAAAAACTCGATTTCTGTACTTTTTGATCAGTTAAAATTCTAACGGGTCCATTGTTCGGCCCATTTAGACCCACTCGTCCGAAACCTCTACAAAAAGGGCTACAAAATAAGTTATAATCCAAATTTAGGAGTTCATATAATTTATTACGAGCATTTCAACACGATTATATTACAAAAACTCAATTTTTGTACTTTTTACTCAGTTAAAATTCTAACGGGTCTATTGTTCGGCCCATTTAGACCCGCTCGTCCGAAACCTCTACAAAAAAGACCGCAAAACATGTTTTAATCAAATTTTAGGACTTCATACAATTGATTACGAGCTTTTCAACACGATTATATTGCAAAAACTCAATTTCTTTACTTTTTACTAAGTTAAAATTCTAACGGGTCCATTGTAAGGTCTATATAGACCCGCTCGTTCGAAACAACTACAAAAAGGGTTGTAAAATAAGTTTCCATCCAAATTTAGGATTTCATATAATTGATTACAAGCTTCTCAACTCGATTATATTGCAAAAACTCGATTTTTGTACTTTTCACTTAGTTAAAGTTCTAACGGGTCAATTTTTCGGCCCATTTAGACTCGCTCGTCCGAAACCTATACAAAAAAGACCGCAAAACAAGTTTTAATCAAATTTTAGGAGTTTCTACAATTGATTACGAGCTTTTCAACACAATTATATTGCAAAAACTCAATTTCTGTACTTTTTACTCATTTAAAATTCTAACGGGTCCATTGTTCGACCCATTTAGACCCGCTCGTTCGAAAAATCTACAAAAAGGGTCGTAAAATAAGTTTTAATCCAAATTTAGGAGTTCATATAATTGATTACAAGCTTTTCAACACGATTATATTGCAAAAACTCGATTTCTATACTTTTTACTCAGTTAAAGTTCTAACGGGTCCATTGTTCGGCCCATTTAGACACGCTCGTCCAAAACCTCTACAAAGGGCTGCAAAATAAGTTTTAACCCAAATTTAGAGTTCATAAAATTGATTACGAGCTTTTCAACACGATTATATTGCAAAAACTCGATTTCTGTACTTTTTACTCAGTTAAAATTCTAACGGCTCCATTGTTCGGCCCATTTAGACCCGCTCGTCCGAAACCTCTACAAAAAAGACCGCAAAACAAGTTTTAATCAAATTTTGGGAGTTCATACAATTAATTACGAGCATTTCAACACGATTATATTGCAAAAACTCTATTTCTGTACTTTTTACTTAGTTAAAATTCTAACGGGTCCATTGTTCGGCCCATTTAGACCCGCTCGTCCGAAACCTCTACAAAAGGGTTGCAAAATAAGTTTTAATCCGAATTTAGGAGTTCATATAATTGATCACGAGCTTTTCAACACGATTATATTTCAAAAACTCGATTTTTGTGCTTTTTACTCAGTTAAAATTCTAACGGGTCCATTGTTCGGCCCATTTAGACCCGCTCGTCCGAAACCTCTACAACGAAGACCGTAATACAAGTTAGAATCAAATTTTAGGAGTTCATAATATTGATTACGAGCTTTTCAAAATGATTATATTGCAAAAACTCGATTACTGTACTTTTTACTTAGTTAAAATTCTAACGGGTCCATTGTTCGGCCCATTTAGACCCACTTGTTCGAAACATCTACAAAAAGGGCTGCAAAATAAGTTTTAATCCAAATTTAGGAGTTCATATAATTGATTACGAGCTTTTCAACGTGATTATATTGCAAAAACTCGATTTCTATAATTTTTGCTCCGTTAAAATTCTAACGGGTATATTGTTCGGCCCCTTTAGACCCGCTCGTTCGAAACATCTACAAAAAAGGCTGCAAAATAAATTTTAATCCATATTTAGGAGTTCATATAATTGATTACAAGCTTTTCAACAGGATTATATTGCAAAAACTCGATTTCTGTACTTTTTACGCAGTTAAAGTTCTAACGGGTCCATTGTTCGGCCCATTTAGACTCACTCGTCCGAAACCTCTACAAAAAGGGCTGCAAAATAAGTTTTAATTTAAATTTAGGAGTTCATATAATTTATTACGAGCATTTCAACACGATTATATTGCAAAAACTCAATTTATGTATTTTTTACTCAGTTAAAATTCTAACGGGTCCATTGTTCGTCCCATTTAGACCCGCTCGTCCGAAACCTCTACAAAAAAACACCGCAAAACAAGTTTTAATCAAATTTTAGGAGTTTCTACAATTGATTACGAGCTTTTCAACACGATTATATTGCAAAAACTCAATTTCTGTACTTTTTACTTAGTTAAAATTCTAACGGGTCCATTGTAAGGCCCATTTAGACCCGCTCGTTCGAAACATCTACAAAAAGGTCTGCAAAATAAGTTTTAATCCAAATTTAAGAGTTCATATAATTGATTACAAGCTTTTCAACATGATTATATTGCAAAAACTCGATTTCTGTACTTTTCACTTTGTTAAAGTTCTAACGCGTCTCGTTCGCAAGCTTTTGCGCTAGACTCGGGTTATTGCCCCATTTGTCATTCCAGTTCGGAATCTATCCTTCATGCTCTTCACGACTGCCCTAGATCCTCGGAGGCGCTTCGTTTGGCGGGCGTCCCCAACTCTCTGCTTAATAGTTCGTCTTCCACTGGTCTCCAATGGCTAGAGGAAGGTGCTCGCCAACTTTCTCCCGATTTTTTGGGCCTTTTTCTTACCACACTCTGGAACATCTGGAACCTGCGCAATGATTGGGTCCATAATCGCCATCTGCAACCCTGTTGGCTAATTGCCATCAACTCTCTCAGTCTTCATCGCGATTACACCAACGCTATTTCTTCTTCCTCTCCCCCACCGGTTTCCCCGCCACTCTCTCCTCCACGATGGAGGCATCCCCCTCCTGGGTATATTAAAATTAATGTGGATGGGGCTTTTGACCCATCCACTTGTGATGTTGTACTTGGCGAGATTTCATCTCGATTTATATATATGAATCTAGGGTACTCTTTTCCCCTTTTAGGTATCTCCAGGCCTTGTGCCTGGGGATGTTAGTAGGGTTTTTAACGAGGCCCGCTTTCTTCAAAAAAAAGTTCTAACGGGTCCATTTTTCGGCCCATTTAGACCCGCTCGTCTGAAACCTCTACAAAAAAGACCGCAAAACAATTTTTAATCAAATTTTAGGAGTTCATACAATTGATTACGAGCGTTTCAACACAATTATATTGCAAAAACTCAATTTCTGTACTTTTTACTCAGTTAAAATTCTAACGGGTCCATTGTTCGACCCATTTAGACCTGCTCGTTCGAAACATCTACAAAAAAGGGCTGCAAAATAAGTTTTAATCGAAATTTAGGAGTTCATATAATTGATTACAAGCTTTTCAGCGCGACTATATTGCAAAAACTCAATTTCTGTACTTTTTACTCGGTTAAAATTTAACGGGTCCATTGTTCTGCCCATTTAGACTCGCTCGTCCGAAACCTTACAAAAAGAACCGCAAAATAAGTTTTAATCCAAATTTAGGAGTTCATACAATTGATTACGAGCTTTCCAACACGGTTATATTGAAAAACTCGATTTCTCTACTTTTTACTTAGTTAAAATTCTAACGGGTCCATTGTTCCGCCCATTTAGACCCGCTCGTCCGAAACCTTTACAAAAAGACCGCAAAACAAGTTAGAATCAAATTTTAGGAGTTCATATAATTGATTACGAGCTTTTAAACACGATGATATTGCAAAAACTCGATTTCTGTACTTTTTACTTAGTTAAAATTCTAACGGGTTCATTTTTCGGCCCATTTAGACCCGCTCGTCCGAAACCTTTACAAAAAAGACCGCAAAATAAGTTAGAATCAAATTTTAGGAGTTCATATAATTGATTAAGAGCTTTTCAACATGATTATACTGCAAAAACTCGATTACTGTACTTTTTACTCAGTTAAAATTCTAACGAGTCCATTGTTCGGCCCATTTAGACCCGCTCGTCCGAAACCTCTACAAAAGGGTTGCAAAATAAGTTTTAATCTAACCTTAGGAGTTCATACATTTGATTACGAGCTTTTTAATACGATTATATTGCAAAAACTCGATTTATGTACTTTTTACTCCGTTAAAAATCTAACGAGTCCATTGCTCGGCCCATTTAGACCCGCTCGTCTGAAACCTCTACAAAAAAGACCACAATACAAGTTAGAATCAAATTTTAAGATTTCATATAATTGATTACGAGCTTTTCAACACGATTATATTGCAAAAACTCAATTTCTGTACTTTTTACTCCGTTAAAATTCTAACGAGTCCATTGTTCAGCCCACTTAGACCCGCTCGTCCGAAACCTCTACAAAAAAGACCACAATAAAAGTTAGAATCAAATTTTAGGATTTCATATAATTGATTACGAGCTTTTCAACACGATTATATTGCAAAAACTCGATTTCTGTACTTTTTACTCAATTAAAATTCTAACGGGTCCATTTTTCGGCCCATTTAGACTCGCTCGTCGAAACCTCTACAAAATGGTTGCAAAATAAGTTTTAAGCCAAATTTAGGGGTTCATACACTTAATTACGAACTTTTCAACACAATTATATTGCAAAAACTCGATTTTTATGCTTTTTACTCAGTTAAAATTCTAACGGGTCCATTGTTCGGCCCATTTAGACCCGCTCATCCGAAACCTCTACAAAAAAGACCGCAATACTAGTTAGAATCAAATTTTAGGAGTTCATATAGTTGATTACGAGCTTTTCTGCATGATTATATTGCAAAAACTCGATTTATGTACTTTTTACTCAATTAAAATTCTAACGGGTCCATTATTCGGCCTATTTAGACCCGCTCGTCCGAAACCTCTACAAAAGGGTTGCAAAATAAGTTTTAATCCAAATTTAGGAGTTCATACAATTGATTACGAACTTTTCAACATGATTATATTGTAAAAACTCGATTTCTGTACTTTTTACTCAGTTAAAATTCTAACGGGTCCATTGTTCGGCCCATTTAGACCCGCTTGTCCGAAACCTCTAAAAAAGGGTTCCAAAATAAGTTTTAATCCAAGCTTAGGAGTTCATAGAATTGATTACGAGCTTTTCAACACGATTATAATGCAAAAACTCGATTTTCTGTACTTTTTACTTTGTTAAAATTCTAACGGGTCCATTGTTTGGCCCATTTAGACCCGCTCGTCCGAAACCTCTACAAAAGGATTGCAAAATAAGTTTTAATCCAAATTTAGGAGTTCATACAATTGATTACGAGCTTTTCAACACGATTATATTGCAAAAACTAGATTTCTATACTTTTTACTCCGTTAAAATTCCAACAAGTCCTTTGTTCGGCCCATTTAGACCCGCTCGTCCGAAACCTCTACAAAAGGGCTGCAAAATAAGTTTTAATCCAAATTTAGGAGTTCATACAATTGATTACGAGCTTTTCAACAAGATTATATTGCAAAAACTCGATATCTATACTTTTAACTCAGTTAAAATTCTAATAGGTCCTATGTTCGGTCCATTTGTACCCGCTCGTCCGAAACCTTTACAAAAAAGATCGCAAAATAAGTTAGAATCAAATTTTAGTAGTTCATATAATTGATTAAGAGCTTTTCAGCACGATTATATTGCAAAAACTCAATTAGTGTACTTTTTACTTAGTTAAAATTCTATCTTGTATTGCGGTCTTTTTTTAGAGGTTTCGGACGAGCGGGTCTAAATGGGCCGAACAATGGACCCGTTAGAATTTTAACTGAGTAAAAAGTACATAAATGAAGTTTTTGCAATATAATCGTGTTGAAAAGCTCGTGATCAATTGTATGAACTCCTAAATTTGGATTAAAACTTATTTTGCAACCCTTTTGTAGAGGTTTCGAACGAGCGGGTCTAAATAGGCCGAACAATGGAACCATTAGAATTTTAACTGAGTAAAAAGTACAATAATCGAGTTTTTGCAAAATAATCGTGTTGAAAAGCTCGTAATCAATTACATGAACTCCTAAAATTTGAATTTAACTTGTATTGCGATCTTTTTTGTACAGGTTTCGGACAAACGGGTCTAAATGGGCCGAACAATGGACCCGTTAGAATTTTAACTGAGTAAAAAGTACATAAATCGAGTTTTTGAAATATAATCGTGTTGAAAAGCTCGTGATTGTAACCCCCTTAACCCAGCCTAGACGTTCGACCCGAATTAAGAAGATCACACGGGGAAAACCAAAGTCAACCCGAAAGTCAACCTTGATTAATGACCCTTTTTTTTCTTTTTAATCTTGTCTAGATGCTCATTAACCTTAGATGTGTTCACACAAACATCATACTCAAAGATCACAACCATCAGAGATCATTCAGGGTCCCAATTGCACAAAATACAACTTTAGGGACCAAACTGTAAATTCTGAGAATTACAGGGACTTAACCCAATTAAAAGTTACCAATATGAAATTAGTCAGGTTTCATGCTTCACTGCCAAATTTCAGCTCAAACGGACATCTCAAACACATCCAATTGCATAAACAAGTTTTAGGACCAAAATGCCAACATTTCAAAACATATAACCGCCAGTGTCAGCCCCCAACGGTCAGGTGTTCCGAAACAGGTTCACCCTGTTTCGAAACGCGGGGCCGTTCCACAACGCGTATCGGAACAGGCGCTGGCAGTAGCACAAACGTTCCGAAACGGGTCCATCCGTTTCGAAACACCCTGGCCTTTACAGGCCCCCGTTCCGAAACGGTAACACGCGTTCCGAAACGCCCTGCCCAGATTGCAGCATCCTTGCTGGTTAAACTCACTTTTGACCCACCAAACATGCTCCAAAAGCAACCACAACACACCAGTAAGTCATATAACATACAAGAGACATATATGCATCAAAACTAGATACATGACCACCCCTAGGTGCATCAACTCATTAAACACATTCAAGGCTCAATCATGCTTTTAAACAAGAAGCATAGCAATACAACTTAAGCATAGGGAGATTCAAACGTTGCAACACTAATCCACATGATTCAAAAACATAAACCATACATGTCCAACATATACAATCTCCTTTAATAACAACATAAGAGATTCTACCCCCATTGCCTTTATTAACTATAGCTATTAACCGAGACATACATCTCACTTGGAGTACTCCTTGAATCCCTTGCTTCTCGCTGTCCAAACTTCTATTATCTGCATTGATGGACAAAAAAGGAGCGTAAGCACATAATGCTTAGTGAGGAATGCTCAAAACCAAAACACCATCAATGCAGCGAGTCATAAAACCTCTTTGAAAAGCAACTCGTTTCAATAAACCAAAGTCATGTTTGAAAACCCTTTTCAACAACACACTTTAAAATCATGCATTACACAAACATGAAAATCAACCCTTAGCTTAGAAAGCTAAGTAAACCTTTTCAAAACATAACTTGCAAAACCATCAAATTAGCCATTCCATGCATAAACACCATATGCAAAGCTAAAATCAAATCTTGGAAAGCACTTCCACTTTACATCATACCATTCACATACTTGAATGCCGTTTCAAATTAAGAAACCCTTTTTAAACCATTTACTCAATCAATCAACACATGCATTAAACCATGCAACATATTACCACATCATTCTCATTTGCATCTCATGCCTTTACAACAAGTCTTAGCAAGACTCCAATGCACTAAAGAGATTTCATGCACACATGCAACATTCTCAATAGATAATCAACACTTGTTCAAACTAACAACTAAACATGCATTCATAATGCATTAAGCAAATCTCATGCAACCATGCATCAATTCAAGCATCTCATGCTTCATTATATTCAAGAACATTATATTGGCTTCCAAGTGACCAACCAAATCCACTTTTCAACTCAACACCCGATCGGATACGCGGATCACAAGCGTTGCCCCCACGCTCCATACACACTACCAATCCAAGGTCTCCCAAATGGACTTTTAAACACCATTTGACCTTACCGTTTCCAAGGTTCCCATGTATGGACTTTTAAACACCATACAACCTTAACATTCACAAGGTTCCCATGTATGGACTTTTAAACACCATACAACCTTAACTTTCACAAGGTTCCCATGTATGGACTTTTAAACACCATACAACCTTAACATGCACAAGGTTCCCATGTATGGACTTTTAAACACCATACAACCTTTGCATCACCGATTGGTAGTTGTATAACATCACTAACGAGATCCGGGACACCCTACACAAGATCCACACATGGACTTTACACCACCATTGATCTTATCAAGCACAAGGTTCCCATATATGGACTTTTAACCACCATATAACCTTTGCTTATCCAAGGTCCTCGAATGGGCATCACATCCTCCATTATGACCTTAACCATCTCGTTAGGATACTTGGATGGAGTTTACCGGTTCACTCTTAACCACTCCACATCCAAGGCGACTTAATTCACGGTGCACCCAATCCTATAGCCGGCTAACTATATCCGATCAACGAACCAAGAACCACTTACATCACTAGCCAATATAACCATCTTACCACATTAACCTTTAATTCACATGCATAACCATAATGCAAAATCATCATGAATTTTAGCCAAGAACCAACCATGGACTTTCAAACACCATGTTGTTCTTAAATAAACAAGGCTTACACAAGGACTTTCAACCACCTTTGTAACCTTAAACATCACTCACCAATGTGCATCATTAACAACAATATTCCACTGTTTTAAAGCATCATACAAAGCCATTTAACAACATGCAACACTATGCATCATATCCACAATTTCAATGTACAAAACCAAGGATCTCTTACCTTGAGCATCCTTCACATATGGCTTTCAAAACCAGCATTAAACCATGCCAAAATATGCTTTCAAAACAGTAATTAAAACATGCAAATCATATGCATAGCAACCATCAATCACAAATTGTTTAACAAGCCAATGCACATCACAAACCAAGAGCGAAAATCCATTTACTTACTCTTGAGCTTAGCAAAGTTGTTTAGACTTAAACTAAGCTCCCAAAACCTTCAAACCTTGGTTTTAAAAGCCGAAAACCCAACTTCACTCACCGATACACAAAACAGGGCCAACCAACACGCCTTCCAAGCATCCGAAACCTTCCACAACACCTCTAATGCTCACGAATCAACTTCCCCTGTTTCAAGCACACAACATCAGAGGATTAATGCATCATAATGCACTAAAAACACCAGCAACACAACTAAGCTCGCTGCTCAACGCAAAAACCACAATTCGGCTACCAAACACAACCGAAATCACCTCCAAACACTTCCAAAACTTAACCCAGCCAAGATCCATCACTTCAAACCATTTTTAAACATCAATTAACATCCAAAATGATCACAAACACATCCTTATACCTCCAGGTATAATAGATCACCAAGATCACTCCAAAAACAACCAAAAACTCAAGCAAAACTTAGGAAATTCAACCTATTCGGGATTGCATTGATTAAACCTCAATTATTCATCAAGTTAACATTCAATTAACATCAATTTAACACCTCAACACACTGCCCAAACAGATCATACGAAAATTTCACCAAAATCAAGCAAATCTTGCATTTTAAAGCCAAAATCAAGATTCCAATTGCAAAACCTTTAATAAATCATAAATCAAAGATTGAGAACTTGGGAATTTCAGTAAAGAACTTGAAGTTTAGAGGAGAAGGACGTTCTTACCTCCAAACTTGAGTTTCTCCCTTTTTGGAACCAAAAAGCTTGAAAATACAATTAGCAAATGGTGAGGTTTTGTTGTAGAGATGATTAGAAATCAATAGGTAATTGAAAAGATGAATTTAGGTGACAAAATCAAAGAGAAAATCTCTGGAGAAAGATGTTTGGCTTGAGAGAAAATGAGAGAAAATAGTTGAGAGAAAAGTTAGTTAAAACTAAAATATCTTCCCTCCACTTTGTTTATATTTAAAAACCTTTTAATTAATCATTTAATATATTTAGAAAATCTGGAGAAACTCCCATTGGGTAAATAGCTCCTTAAAGATTCAAAGTTTCAATCCTTTTTAAAACAGTCACGCAGTTTTAAAAAATTACATTTTGGTCACTAACCCAAAATTTCACTCTTCCAAACCTCATTTTGCAAAATTGATTTCACAGTTCACTTTTATATATTAAAAGATGATTTTAGAACATTTTTCCATATTTTTAATGCAACCCGAACTAGGCTTTCCTAATTTCACCTTTATATATTCGATCAGCACTTTGACCGAACCGGTCAACGCCCAAAACTTCTAAGCCCAAAACCGGGGTGTTACAACTCTCCCCCCTTAGGAAATTTCGTCCTCGAAATTTCAACTGGCGAAAAGAGCACAACCAACCCTCTCAAAGCAACACGCAAGCAACACCGGAGACTTAACCTCCACTGAAGACCTTTTCCACGAAACTCCACACAACTCAACACCACCACAAACTGTTCCTGAAACTTGTTCACATAGTGACTCCAACCAAACAGTTCAGCCACTATGTAACCCACAACCTTCACTGCTTCTAAAAACCTTTGCAAAACTACTCAACCTTTTCCAGAGAATTCCACCACAAGCAAGCATTCCCAAGCATCAACTGCTTACCCAACTTCTCAACGAATGCTGGCATTCCTTCACATCCGCTGCTATCATTACCATAACAACTCACCAGGACTACTCACCCAAAATCCAAAAACCACATCATAAAACCCCGACCTTAACTCCGCTAGCCGTTCCACACACCACCAGCTGATCTCCAAAAAGAATTCACTTACTCACAACCAGCCAACCACTTCTCACAAGAATCCGTCCAACCAACAATGACCTTCGATCTTTCATTACCTTTCCACTTCAAGCTTTGACCACAACACTTGCCTTACAAGAACACCGCCCAACTTGAACATACATACCATCTTCTCAACTCCTCGAAGGTTGCTACGAACAAACAACCCTTCTACTACAACATCCATGCCAAGCTACATCAGCACTTTAGAAACACAACCACTAACCTGCAACATCACTTAACACCGAGGGACCACCTTTCTACTAGCCATTCAAAAACCACTTGACCGATTCTAACTTCAATCGGTACTCCTCACTACCAAACCACTAAACTCGTTAAGCATCAAACACTTTCCTTCTACCAACATACTATACCGCACTCACTATTACTAACAACTTGCTTAATACTTTCCACTACCTCTAACTTACACTCAGCACCAAAACAACTTCTAAAAACCCATCACCAACCTAACCCAACCACAACACTAACAGACTTGATTAGTTATTAGCAAGTGTGAACGTTCGTATGCATGGTCACCAACATGCCCTATCAATGCCTGATGTACATGTATGCAAAACCTCTAATGTCATGCCACATGTATGCATGGACCAGTACATATATAATATAACATATAACAAATGATTTTAACTGTGCATGTATGTCAGTTCACACCCACCAATAACATCCTCAGAGTCCGTCTAAGAACAACCTCCTATTTCACTTTCAACTTGTCTAACTCCATCATTCTAACAACCATTAACCACAAGATACCCACTAAAACCTCCTTCACGTTTAAGATGTTTCAAAACAACAACAACATCTACTACCCCAACATGCTAGCAACAAGACCAAACTCACAACACAAGGAAACCCAAACCAAAACCAAACTAGGTTACTAAAACAAGGTTACCTGAAAACACCTCACTGCCCTGAAGCTTCAACAGACGAGCTCTCTTCCTTGCAGAACCATCATTCTCCAGCCGCACCGCTGCAGCATCAACTAACACACTGTGGTCACCACCCTCTCCTTGCGGTAAAGAACCTTGGCTGCTCCTAGCCAATTTCAAACAATCTCGCTTCATGTGTCCAGCAGACCCACATTTCCAACAGACTTCATTTACCAAACTCTTCACAACTTTCTGCTCTATCTGCCACCTTCGAACTTTGTCTCGGCCGTGCCCACGACCCTTCAGAGACCCTTTGGCTACCACTGAAGCTGACTTCACCCCAAGAGAACAATCACGCTTCACATGCTCCTTAGAACCCCAGTTCCAGCAAGCACCTACGCCCCAACAACCTCCAACATGGCGCCTTCCACGACGGTCACACACTGGTAACCGAGCCTCCACTCCTTGCTCAACCAGCACTTGCTCCACAACTGCACTACCTTCACACTGCTTAATCCTTGGAAACTTCTCTCCAAGATACCTTTCATAAAAGGCAGACACAAAGAAATCCCAATCAATATCATGGATGTGCAATGACACTGCCACAGATGTCCACCAAGCACAAGCGTCTTCCAACATCAATGAGACAACACTTCCCAACTTACAAGCATAACCACAGCCTTCTTGATCCAAAATCAGAATCACACTGGCCAACCAGGCCTCAAACGCCTCAGGTGTCGAACCACGATATTCCACAACACCCAAATCATGTAAACGCTGTTTCGACAAACCCACACATCCCACAGCCTGAGATGTTCCCAACACCTCCTGAGCAACAGGTGATGAACTCTTCATCACAGAACCAACCTCTTCCTCTTGCCTTACCGCCTCAACTCCAGGCACAGAAAACTGAGACGAAACACCTCCATTAAAAGGTGAATTCCACGCCTTAACAACCTGCCCTAAAGCAGCAACCATCTCACCCAACTGCCATTCTTTCATCGATTTCGCCATACTACTAACAACAAGCAATCACAACAAAACAAACAAAACACTTAGACCAGCTTAAGCAAGGATTCAAACTCCAACTCCAACATAACAATAGCTATATTAATAAGGCAATGGGTATCCCGAATCCTCCCCCTTTTACATGACATAACAGTCAACAAAAGCATGGATATCACAACATCAAGCATATCAACAACATATCCGATCATGCTTACATCAAACAACATCCACTCGCAACAGCATAACATTAACATATCATACCCATTACACTTCCATCATGCATAACATCAGCTCACAACAACAACATAAACCACATGAGCTCAAAGAAGATTCATAACCACAAAGCATGCTTGAAAACATCAACAATTTGCTTAGAAACACATGTTTCAGCCGGCTTTCAACCATACATCAGGATAAACATCAAACACACACAACACAACAACTTGCCATTTTCCCCAACATTCGCAACACAGCTATGATACCACCAAATGTAACCCCCTTAACCCGGCCTAGACGTTCGACCCGAATTAAGAAGATCACACGGGGAAAACCAAAGTCAACCCGAAAGTCAACCTTGATTAACGACCCTTTTTTTCTTTTTAATCTTGTCTAGATGCTCATTAACCTTAGATGTGTTCACACAAACATCATACTCAAAGATCACAACCATCAGAGATCATTCAGGGTCCCAATTGCACAAAATACAACTTTAGGGACCAAACTGTAAATTCTGAGAATTACAGGGACTTAACCCAATTAAAAGTTACCAATATGAAATTAGTCATGTTTCATGCTTCACTGCCAAATTTCAGCTCAAACGGACATCTCAAACACATCCAATTGCATAAACAAGTTTTAGGACCAAAACGCCAACATTTCGAAACATATAACCGCCAGTGTCAGCCCCCAACGGTCAGGTGTTCCAAAACAGGTTCACCCTGTTTCGAAACGCGGGGCTGTTCCGCAACGCGTATCGGAACAGGCGCTGGCAGTAGCACAAACGTTCCGAAACGGGTCCATCCGTTTCGAAACACCCTGGCCTTTACAGGCCCCCGTTCCGAAACGGTAACACGCGTTCCGAAACGCCCTGCCCAGATTGCAGCATCCTTGCTGGTTAAACTCACTTTTGACCCACAAAACATGCTCCAAAAGCAACCACAACACACCAGCAAGTCATATAACATACAAGAGACATATATGCATCAAAACTAGATACATGACCACCCCTAGGTGCATCAACTCATTAAACACATTCAAGGCTCAATCATGCTTTTAAACAAGAAGCATAGCAATACAACTTAAGCATAGGGAGATTCAAACGTTGCAACACTAATCCACATGATTCAAAAACATAAACCATACATGTCCAACATATACAATCTCCTTTAATAACAACATAAGAGATTCTACCCCCATTGCCTTTATTAACTATAGCTATTAACCGAGACATACATCTCACTTGGAGTACTCCTTGAATCCCTTGCTTCTCGCTGTCCAAACTTCTATTATCTGCATTGATGGACAAAAAAGGAGCGTAAGCACATAATGCTTAGTGAGGAATGCTCAAAACCAAAACACCATCAATGCAGCGAGTCATAAAACCTCTTTGAAAAGCAACTCGTTTCAATAAACCAAAGCCATGTTTGAAAACCCTTTTCAACAACACGCTTTAAAATCATGCATTACACAAACATGAAAATCAACCCTTAGCTTAGAAAGCTAAGTAAACCTTTTCAAAACATAACTTGCAAAACCATCAAATTAGCCATTCCATGCATAAACACCATATGCAAAGCTAAAATCAAATCTTGGAAAGCACTTCCACTTTACATCATACCATTCACATACTTGAATGCCATTTCAAATTAAGAAACCCTTTTTAAACCATTTACTCAATCAATCAACACATGCATTAAACCATGCAACATATTACCACATCATTCTCATTTGCATCTCATGCCTTTACAACAAGTCTTAGCAAGACTCCAATGCACTAAAGAGATTTCATGCACACATGCAACATTCTCAATAGATAATCAACACTTGTTCAAACTAACAACTAAACATGCATTCATAATGCATTAAGCAAATCTCATGCAACCATGCATCAATTCAAGCATCTCATGCTTCATTATATTCAAGAACATTATATTGGCTTCCAAGTGACCAACCAAATCCACTTTTCAACTCAACACCCGATCGGATACGCGGATCACAAGCGTTGTCCCCACGCTCCATACACACTACCAATCCAAGGTCTCCCAAATGGACTTTTAAACACCATTTGACCTTACCGTTTCCAAGGTTCCCATGTATGGACTTTTAAACACCATACAACCTTAACATTCACAAGGTTCCCATGTATGGACTTTTAAACACCATACAACCTTAACTTTCACAAGGTTCCCATGTATGGACTTTTAAACACCATACAACCTTAACATGCACAAGGTTCCCATGTATGGACTTTTAAACACCATACAACCTTTGCATCACCGATTGGTAGTTGTATAACATCACTAACGAGATCCGGGACACCCTACACAAGATCCACACATGGACTTTACACCACCATTGATCTTATCAAGCACAAGGTTCCCATATATGGACTTTTAACCACCATATAACCTTTGCTTATCCAAGGTCCTCGAATGGGCATCACATCCTCCATTATGACCTTAACCATCTCGTTAGGATACTTGGATGGAGTTTACCGGTTCACTCTTAACCACTCCACATCCAAGGCGACTTAATTCACGGTGCACCCAATCCTATAGCCGGCTAACTATATCCGATCAACGAACCAAGAACCACTTACATCACTAGCCAATATAACCATCTTACCACATTAACCTTTAATTCACATGCATAACCATAATGCAAAATCATCATGAATTTTAGCCAAGAACCAACCATGGACTTTCAAACACCATGTTGTTCTTAAATAAACAAGGCTTACACAAGGACTTTCAACCACCTTTGTAACCTTAAACATCACTCACCAATGTGCATCATTAACAACAATATTCCACTGTTTTAAAGCATCATACAAAGCCATTTAACAACATGCAACACTATGCATCATATCCACAATTTCAATGTACAAAACCAAGGATCTCTTACCTTGAGCACCCTTCACATATGGCTTTCAAAACCAGCATTAAACCATGCCAAAATATGCTTTCAAAACAGTAATTAAAACATGCAAATCATATGCATAGCAACCATCAATCACAAATTGTTTAACAAGCCAATGCACATCACAAACCAAGAGCGAAAATCCATTTACTTACTCTTAAGCTTAGCAAAGTTGTTTAGACTTAAACTAAGCTCCCAAAACCTTCAAACCTTGGTTTTAAAAGCCGAAAACCCAACTTCACTCACCGATACACAAAACAAGGCCAACCAACACGCCTTCCAAGCATCCGAAACCTTCCACAACACCTCTAATGCTCACGAATCAACTTCCCCTGTTTCAAGCACACAACATCAGAGGATTAATGCATCATAATGCACTAAAAACACCAGCAACACAACTAAGCTCGCTGCTCAATGCAAAAACCACAATTCGGCTACCAAACACAACCGAAATCACCTCCAAACACTTCCAAAACTTAACCCAGCCAAGATCCATCACTTCAAACCATTTTTAAACATCAATTAACATCCAAAATGATCACAAACACATCCTTATACCTCCAGGTATAATAGATCACCAAGATCACTCCAAAAACAACCAAAAACTCAAGCAAAACTTAGGAAATTCAACCTATTCGGGATTGCATTGATTAAACCTCAATTATTCATCAATTTAACATTCAATTAACATCAATTTAACACCTCAACACACTGCCCAAACAGATCATACGAAAATTTCACCAAAATCAAGCAAATCTTGCATTTTAAAGCCAAAATCAAGATTCCAATTGCAAAACCTTTAATAAATCATAAATCAAAGATTGAGAACTTGGGAATTTCAGTAAAGAACTTGAAGTTCAGAGGAGAAGGACGTTCTTACCTCCAAACTTGAGTTTCTCCCTTTTTGGAACCAAAAAGCTTGAAAATCCAATTAGCAAATGGTGAGGTTTTGTTGTAGAGATGATTAGCAATCAATAGGTAATTGAAAAGATGAATTTAGGTGACAAAATCAAAGAGAAAAGCTATGGAGAAAGATGTTTGGCTTGAGAGAAAATGAGAGAAAATAGTTGAGAGAAAAGTTAGTTAAAACTAAAATATCTTCCCTCCAGTTTGTTTATATTTAAAAACCTTTTAATTAATTATTTAATATATTTAGAAAATCTGGAGAAACTCCCATTGGGTAAATAGCTCCTTAAAGATTCAAAGTTTCAATCCTTTTTAAAACAGTCACGCAGTTTTCAAAAATTACATTTTGGTCACTAACCCAAAATGTCACTCTTCCAAACCTCATTTTGCAAAATTGATTTCACAGTTCACTTTTATATATTAAAAGATGATTTTAGAACATTTTTCCATATTTTTAATGCAACCCGAACTAGGCTTTCCTAATTTCACCTTTATATATTCGATCAGCACTTTGACCGAACCGGTCAACGCCCAAAACTTCTAAGCCCAAAACCGGGGTGTTACAGTGATCAATTGTATGAACTCCTAAATTTGGATTAAAACGTATTTTACAACCCTTTTGTAGAGGTTTCGGATGAGCGGGTCTAAATGGGCTGAACAATGGACCCGTTAGGATTTTAACAAAGTTAAAAGTACAAAAATCGAGTTTTTGCAATATAATTGTGTTGAAAAGCTCGAAATCAATTGTATGAAATCCTAAATTTTGATTAAAACTTATTTTGCAACCCTTTGTAGAGGTTTCATATGATCGGGTCTAAATGGGCCGAACAATGGCCCGTTAGAATTTTAACTGAGTAAAAAGTACAGAAATTGAGTTTTTGAAATAGAATCGTGTTCAAAAGCTCGTAATCAATTATATGAACTCCTAAAATTTGATTCTAACTTGTATTGCTGTCTTTTTTGTAGAGGTTTCAGACGAGCGGGTCTAAATGGGCCGAACAATGGACCCGTTAGAATTTTAACTGAGTAAAAAGCAAATAAATCGAGTTTTTGAAATATAATCGTGTTGAAAAGCTCGTGACCAATTGTATGAACTCCTAAATTTGGATTAAAACTTATTTTGCAACCCTTTTGTAGAGGTTTCGGACGAGCGGGTCTAAATGGGCCGAACAATGGACCCGTTAGAATTTTAACTGAGTAAAAAGTATAGTAATCGAGTTTTTGCAATATAATCGTGTTGAAAAGCTCGTGATCAATTATATGAACTCCTAAATTTGGATTAAAACGTATTTTGCAGCCTTTTTGTAGAGGTTTCGGACGAGCGGGTCTAAATGGGCCGAACAATGGACCCGTTAGGATTTTAACTGTGTTAAAATACAAAATCGAGTTTTTGCAATATAATTGTGTTGAAACGCTCGTAATCAATTGTATGAACCACTAAATTTGGATTAAAACATATTTTGCAACCCTTTTGTAGAGGTTTCAGATGAGCGGGTCTAAATGGACCGAACAATGGACCCGTTAGAATTTTAACTGAGTAAAAAGTACATAAATTGAGTTTTTGCAATATGATCGTGTTCAAAAGCTCGTAATCAATTATTCCAACTCCTAAAATTTGAATCTAACTTGTATTGCGGTCTTTTTTGTAGAAGTTTCGGACGAGCGGGTCTAAATGGGCCGAACAATGGACCTAGTAGAATTTTAACTGAGTAAAAAGTACATAAATCGAGTTTTTGCAATATAATTGTTTTGAAAAACTCGTGATCAATTGTATGAACTACTAAATTTGGATTAAATCTTATTTTGCAACCCTTTTGTAGAGGTTTCGGACGAGCGGGTCTAAATAGGCTGAACAATGGACCCGTTAGAATTTTAACTGAGTAAAAAGTACAGTAATCGAGTTTTTGCAATATAATCGTGTTGAAAAGCTCGTAATCAATTATATGAACTCCTAAAATTTGAATATAACTTGTATTGCGGTCTTTTTTGTACAGGTTTCGGACGAGCGAGTCTAAATGGGCCGAACAATGGACCCGTTAGAATTTTAACTGAGTAAAAAGTACATAAATAGAGTTTTTGCAATATAATCGTGTTGAAAAGCTCGTGATCAATTATATGAACTCCTAAATTTGGATTAAAACGTATTTTGCAACTCTTTTGTAGAGGTTTCGGACGAGCGAGTCTAAATGGGCCGAACAATGGACCCTTTAGAATTTTAACTGATTAAAAAGTACAAAATACGAGTTTTTGCAATATAATCGTGTTGAAAAGCTCGTAATCAATTATATGAACTCCTAAAATTTGAATCTAACTTGTATTGCGGTCTTTTTTGTACAGGTTTCGGACGAGCAGGTCTAAATGGGCCGAACAATAGACCGAGTAGAATTTTAACTAAGTAAAAAGTACAGAAATCGAGTTTTTGCAATATAATCGTGTTGAAAAGCTCGTAATCAATTGTATGAACTCCTAAATTTGGATTAAAACTAATTTTGTAACCCTTTTGTAGAGGTTTCAGATGAGCGGGTCTAAATGGGCCAAACAATGGACTCGTTAGAATTTTAACTGAGTAAAAAGTACAGAAATTGAATTTTTGCAATATAATCGTGTTCAAAAGCTCGTAATCAATTATATGAATTCCTAAAATATGATTCTAACTTGTAATGCGGTCTTTTTTCTAGAGGTTTCAAATGAGCGGGTCTAAATGGGCAGAATAATGTACCCGTTAGAATTTTAACTGAGTAAAAAGTACATAAATCGAGTTTTTGCAATATAATCATGTTGAAAAGCTCATGATCAATTGTATGAACTCCTAAAATTGGATTAAAACTTATTTTGCAACCCTTTTGTAGAAGTTTCGGAAGAGCGGGTCTAAATGGCCGAACAATGGATCCGTTAGAATTTTAACTGAGTAAAAAGTACAGTAAACGAGTTTTTGCAATATAATCGTGATGAAAAGCTCGTAATCAATTATATGAACTCCTAAAATTTGATTCTAACTTGTATTGCGGTCTTTTTTGTAGAGGTTTCGGACGAGCGGGTTTAAATGGGCCGAACAATGGACCCGTTAGTATTTTAACTGAGTAAAAAGTACATAAATCGAGTTTTTGTAATGTAACCGTATTGAAAAGCTCGTGATCAATTGTATGAACTTCTAAATTTAGATTAAAACTTATTTTGCAACCCTTTTATAGAGTTTTCGGACGAGTGAGTCTAAATGGGCCGAACAATGGACCCGTTAGAATTTTAACTGAGTAAAAAGTACAGTAATCGAGTTTTTGCAATATAATCGTTTTGAAAAGCTCGTAATCAATATTATGAACTCCTAAAATTTGATTCTAACTCGTATTGTGGTGTTTTTTGTGGAGGTTTCGGACGAGCGGGTCTAAATGGGCCTAACAATGGACCCATTAGAATTTTAACCGAGTAAAAAGTACATAAATCGAGTTTTTGCAATGTAATCGTGTTGAAAAGCTCGTGATCAATTGTATGAACTCCTAAATTTGGATTAAAAACTTATTTTGCAACCCTTTTGTAGAGGTTTTGGATGAGCGGGTCTAAATGGGCCGAACAATGGACCCGTTAGAATTTTTACTGAGTAAAAAGTATAGTAATCGCGTTTTTGCAATATAATCGTGTTGAAAAGCTCGTAATAAATTATATGAACTCCTAAAATTTGATTCTAACTTATTTTGTGATCCTTTTTGTAAAGGTTTTGGACGAGCGTGTCTAAATGGAACGAACAGTGGACCCGTTAGAATTTTAACTGAGTAAGAAGTATAGTAATCGAGTTTTTGCAATATAATCGTGTTGAAAATCTCTTCATCAATTATATAACTCCTAAATTTGGAATAAAACTTATTTTTCAACCCTTTTGTAGAGGTTTTGGACGAGTGGGTCTAAATGGGCCGAACAATGGACCTGTTAGAATTTTAACTGAGTAAAAAGTACAATAATCGAGTTATTGCAATATAATCGTGTTAAAAATCTCTTAATCAATTGTATGAACTCCCAAATTTGGATTAAAACTTATTTTGCAGACTTTTTATAGAGGTTTTGGACGAGCGGGTCTAAATAAGCTGAACAATGGACCCGTTAGAATTTTAACTGAGTAAAAAGTACAAAAATCGTTTTTTTGCAATATAATCGTGTTGAAAAGCTCGTAATCAATTGTATGAAGTCCTAAATTTGGATTAAAACTTATTTTGCAACCCTTTTGTAGAGGTTTCGGACGAGCATGTCTAAATGGGCCGAACAATTGACCCGTTAGAATTTTAACTAAGTAAAATGTATAGTAATCGAGTTTTTACAACATAATCGTGTTGAAAAGCTCGTAATCAATTATATGAACTCCTAAAATTTGACTCTAACTTATTTTGTGGTCTTTTTTGTAGAGGTTTCGGACGACCGAGTCGAAATGGGCTGAACTATGGACCCGTTAGAATTTTAACTAAGTAAAAAGTACAGAAATTGAGTTTTTGCAATATAATCGTGTTGAAAAGCTCGTAATCAATTTTATGAACTCCTAAATTTGGATTAAAACGTATTTTGCAACCCTTTTATAGAGGTTTCGGACGAGCGAGTCTAAATGGGCCGAACAATGGACCCGTTAGAATTTTAACTGAGTAAAAAGTAAAGTAATCGAGTTTTTGCAATATAATCATTTTGAAAAGCTCGTAATCAATATTATGAACTCCTAAAATTTGATTCTAACTTGTATTGCGGTCTTCGTTGTAGAGGTTTCGGACGAGCGGGTCTAAATGGGCCGAACAATGGACCCGTTAGAATTTTAACTGAGTAAAAAGCACAAAAATCGAGTTTTTGAAATATAATCGTGTTGAAAAGCTCGTGATCAATTATATGAACTCCTAAATTTGGATTAAAACTTATTTTGCAACCCTTTTGTAGAGGTTTCGGATAAGCGGGTCTAAATGGGCCGAACAATGGACCCGTTAGAATTTTAACTAAGTAAAAAGTACAGAAATCGAGTTTTTGCAATATAATCGTGTTGAAAAGCTCGTAATCAATTGTATGAACTCCTAAATTTTGATTAAAACTTATTTTGCAACCATTTTGTAGAGATTTCAGACGAGCGGGTATAAATGGGCCGAACAATAGACCCGTTAGAATTTTAACAGAGTAAAAAGCACAAAAATCGTGTTTTTGCAATATCATTGTGTTGAAAAGCTCATAATCAATTTTATGAACTCCTAAATTTGGATTAAAACTTATTTTGCAACCCTTTTGTAGAAGTTTCGGACGAGCGGGTCTAAATGGGCCGAACAATGGACCCGTTAGAATTTTATCGGAGTAAAAAGTAAAGAAATCGATTTTTTGCAATATAATTGTGTTGAAAAGCTCTTAATCAGTTGTACCAACTCCTAAATTTGGATTAAAACTTATTTTGCAGCCCTTTGTAGAGGTTTCGGACGAGCGGGTCTAAATGGGCAGAACAATGGACCCGTTAGAATTGTAACTGATTAAAAAGTACAGAATACGAGTTTTTGCAATATAATCGTGTTGAAAAGCTCGTAATCAATTATATGAACTCCTAAAATTTGAATCTAACTTGTATTGCGGTCTTTTTTGTACAGGTTTCGGAAGAGCGGGTCTAAATGGGCCGAACAATAGACCCGTTAGAATTTTAATTGAGTAAAAAGTACATAAATCGAGTTTTTGCAATATAATCGTGTTGAAAAGCTCGTGATCAATTTTATGAACTCATAAATTTGGATTAAAACGTATTTTGCAACCCTTTTGTAGAGGTTTCAGACGAGCGGGTCTAAATGAACCGAAAAATGGACCCTTTAGGATTTTAACTGAGTTAAAAGTACAGAAATCGAGTTTTTGCAATATAATTGTGTTGAAAAGCTCGTAATCAATTGTATGAACTCCTAAATTTTGATTAAAACTTATTTTGCAACCCTTTTGTAGAGGTTTCAAATGAGCGGGTCTAAATGGGCCGAATAATTGACCCGTTAGAATTTTAACTAAGTAAAAAGTACATAAATCGAGGTTTTGCAATCTAATCGTGTTGAAAAGCTTGTGATCAATTGTATGAACTCCTAAAATTGGATTAAAACTTATTTTGCAACCCTTTGTAGAGGTTTCGGATGAGCGGGTCTAAATGGGCCGAACAATGGACCCGTTAGAATTTTTTTGAAGAAAAAGGGCCTCATTAAAAACCCCTCTAACCACCTTGTGCCGAAGCACAAAGTGAACCTAAGGGGAAAAGAGTGCCCTGAGTGTTGTTATTATTATAACAAGAAAAGGGCTGAGAGTCAGCCAGTACATCGACGTTAATACAGTCAGCGTGATTAAAGGAAAAGATCTAAGCAAAGCCTGCGTGTCTGCAATCTGTTGTCCCAGCAGGGAGTTGTCCTCAGTGGTGCGCGAGAGCTTGTTGATCACCGTAGCCGAGTCGGATTCAATGAGCACCTCGCCCCACCCTCTATCTCGGGTCAACATGATACCCGCAACGATGGCATGTAGCTCGACCATGGTGGCATCATGACAGCCTGCCTCATGGACAGCGCATCCTCCAACAATCGAGCCATGTGCGTCCCTAGCAATGACTCCGATAGCTGCATCACCAGATCCTGGATGGAAGGCTCCGTCGACGTTTATCTTTATACATTCTGGGCTTGGCGTCGTCCATCATGGGGGGGCTGCTGCTGGTGTGGCGGCTGATACGGCGGGGAGAGCGTTAGCTGCTGCGTATTCCTGTAGAAGACCTGTAGCATTCATGGCCGTAAGCCAGGTTGGCTGAAGTCTTTGGGAATGAACCCAGTCATTACGACGGTTCCAGATATTCCAAATAGTTGTGAGGAGCAGCGCAAATCCTGAAGTGTCCAAACTATAAGTTCCTTCCGACAGCCAGTCCACCATTGTGCTGGTGTGACTGGTATAGACGCTCCACGGAAGCCCCACTAGGCGAAGAACATCCTGAGCGTTTGGACAATCACGAAGGGTATGCAAAGCGGATTCCAACACCGCTGGGTAAAAAGGACAATGTCCATCCGTATGATGTATCGCTCGGAGCTTATCCCCAGTGGGTAAAGCATCACGGCCCGCTCTCCAGCCGAAGGAGCGTATTTTTGGTAAAGTCGGAGATTTAAATATTACTTTCCAGAGACGTGTAGGTCGCGTCACCGGTCTCGCAGGTTGGTGAAGAAAAAAGTACCCGGACCTGACTGTATAGTTCCCGGAGTCATGTTGTCCCCAAACTAGCTTGTCCGGTCTATCTTGATGAATCGGGACCCGAAGGATACTCTCGACATCATCCTTGTCAAAATCATTTCGAAGTTTGGACTCATCCCATGATGCATAGTCACGCAACATGTAGTCCCGACAACGCAATGTGAGCTCTTCATTATCCATATATTGTCCAAAAAGCGTAAGTGGTTTATCCCCTCCCCATGTATCACTGAGCAGACGTATCGAACTCTTGATCCCGGGCCGCCAAAAATAACCAGGCTCAAGGGAGAGAATTGCTTGGTGCATACCTTTCCATGCAAACGAAGCCCGCTTGTCCGCCGAGGCGTGCAGGAGGTCGCCTGATGGGTAGTATTTAGCGCGAAGGACCCTTGCCAAGAGAGAGTCCGGGTGTGACAGCAGATGCCAAATTTGCTTCCCTAAAAGGGCAATATTAAAAGATCGCAGGTCGCGGAAACCTAGGCCTCCCACAGTTTTAGGTGTGTAGAGAGAATCCCACGACAGAAGCGGCCAGCCTCGCTTATTACTACGCCCTGACCACCAGTAACGCCGTATGGACATAGTAATGTCGTCGATTATGTTTTGGGGTAATAGGTAGCATGACATCACATATTGTGGCATAGCTTGTGCGACGGCCTTAATGAGGATTTCTCGTCCACTATATGAAAGGAAACTGTTATCCCATTTGCTCATACGGGATTGGACTTTATCTCTCACAAAGCCTAAGGAGGCAGTCCTATTCCTTTTGATTAAAAGGGGGACTCCCAAATATATGTCTGGATCATCCACTAGGCGTACACCCAGAGTTGAACGCATAGCATGGAGAAAGGCGGGGGAGCACCCGCGACTGCAGTAAGCGGTAGACTTATCAAAGTTTACCGTTTGACCGGAAGACGAGGCATACTGAGACAGGACGTATCGCAATCTATCCACTTCTGCTGGCTCATTGCGAAGGAACACCAAACTATCATCTGCAAAGAGGAGATGTGTTACCCTGGGCCCACGGCGGCTAGCACTAAGCCCCAAAAGGCGTCCTTCTTTTTGCTCCGTTTCCAAAGCCGCTGAGAGCCCTTGGGAGCAAATGAGGAATAGGAAAGGTGATAGAGGATCACCTTGACGGATACCCCGGGTAGGGAAAAACTCCTCCGATATTGAGCCATTAATTCTTACCGAAAAGGAGACCGAGGATACACAACGTAGGATAAGGTTGACCCAATCCCGTGCAAACCCCATACGGAGCATGACATCCCTTAGAAAGGACCATTCTACCCTGTCAAAGGCCTTTTCCATATCGAGTTTGACAGCCGCCCCTTGGGAGGACAGTGTGCCACTAGAGTGAAGGGTATGCACCAGCTCATGTGCAATCAAGATATTGTCGGTAATATTGCGTCCGCTAATGAATGCAGCTTGCGAATCGCTGATACAAGAAGATAGGGATAGCTTCAGGCGATTGACCAGAACCTTGGAAACCGTCTTGTATATGACAGTACACAGACTGATTGGACGAAAGTGCTTCATAGTGGTGGGATCAGAAATCTTAGGTATAAGCACTATGACCGATCGGTTAACCGATGCCATATCGGCTTTCCCCTGTAGGAGATCCATGCAAAGAGAAATGAAATCAGGACCAATCATATCCCAGTGCTGTCTGTAGAAACTACTGGGGAAACCATCAACACCAGGTGCTTTCTTAGGATTGATATCCAGAAAAGCGGCACGGATTTCTTCTACCGTGAAAGGCCGTAGAAGAGTATCATTCATAGTTGTGGTCACCGTAGGACGAATATTGTTTAACAATTCCGGTGAGGACACCGGACACGATGAAGAAAAAATTCCTTGAAAGTAGGACGACGCAATTTGTAGAATGTTAGCAGTGGAAGACTGCCAAACTCCGTTTACATCCATTAAACCCTTGATTGCGTTTTTCCTACGTCGTTTGGTGGCCCTCGCATGGAAGTAGGTGGTATTTTTATCCCCGTTGGTTAACCAGGATATGCGAGAGCGTTGAGCCCAGTAAGCTTCTTTAGCCACTGTCAATTTTCGGAGTTCCAATTTAGCACTGTGAAGCGTGGATAGAGCTTTCCGGGATAGGTGTCTACGTCGTAGAAGATTATTAATAGATCGTTGCAACTGTTGCATGCGGAGAATGGACAGCTTGCGTTGAGCATGCTGCCACTCTTGAAGATTATGGCCCAGTGCAGATAATTTGTCCAAAATGGACCCCGGCGTGGCAGCCCATGTTTGTTGACAAACTTGGATGCCCGCTGGGTCATGAGCCCAACAAGCTTCAAACCTAAAATGATCCACTGCTTGCTGGGTATAATGGTTTGTTAATGGGGCATTCTCGGTGTCCAGGATGATGACACTATGGTCCGACTCGAGTGAAAATGAGTGAAAATGGCCGTAGTTGGGGAATTTATGCATCCATTGTGAGCATGCCAAGAAACGGTCCAGCCTCTCACAAACCGGATTGACGTTAGGCCCCGTACGGGTCCAAGTGAACCAACCCGTGTTTGGTTTACAATCAAACAAATTATTCCTCGTTAGACAATCGCAAAAGTTTAGAATTTGTGATCGAGGCCTACGATTGCCTCCTTGTTTTTCCGAGTCATCTAAGATGTCATTTAAGTCACCTCCGATGAGCCATGGAAGATTTGATTTTGTTTTAAGGGAATCAATGAGTTCCCAAGTGTGTTTTTTCATGTTTGTGGCTGCATATCCGTAAATACCAGTAAAGCGAAAGCGACAGTTTGAATCATTCACAATAACATCAATGTATCTCGTCGATGACGAGAGAAAATCAACTGTAACGTTTTTATTAAAAAGCAGGCATAAACCTGCACAAGAAGGGCTGCTATCCACAGCAAAAAAACCCTCCATTTCAAGAGAAAGTTTAATAGAATCAAACTTAGAAATGTTTAAACGAGTTTCAGACAAAAAAATAAAATCTGGACTTAAACGTGAAATGATAGAACGAAGCTCGTGAACTGCCAAGGGCATACCAAGTCCCCGACAGTTCCAACATATGGCTCTCATTTCTCCCGGCAGGGTTGACCGTCAACCACCGCCGAAGAGTTTTTGCTGCTCATCCCAGCTTTCCTTTGATTTTTCTCAGCATGTTTCACTGCTTTTCCGGCCACCAATGGTGAAGTTCTCGGGCGTTTGGCAATCCCACCAGTGATAATGGGCGATGTGCGTTTAGCCTTCTTTAGGACTGTAGCGTCCGGACCCTTGTCGGTCGTGGCAGCCAACCAAACTTCAAATTCCGGATTGACCGGTTCTTTCCCATTGTCCCTCGGACCTTTACCTTTATTCGAGCTTTCCCCCGTGGCCGTATCATCCACGATTGGCACATGAAAAGAATCCTCATCGATCAAAATGAAACGTTTGTCCGGCAGAGTGTCGGACTTGTATGGCTGCACGGCATGTTCATCATCAACGTCAGCCTCCCTTGAGCCGTTGTTCACAGATTCAGCATCCGCTGGTATCATGTCCAGTGCTGCAATGTCCAATGGCTCTTGCTGAGCAGCGACAGCATGAACATCGACCTCAACATCGACTTCAGCGGCTGTCCCTTCTGCCGGCAGTGGCGCTGCAGCATCGGTAGGAGGGGTGGCAATTTCCTCGCCCAATAGATCATCCTCCTCTAGATTCAATGTGCCACCGCCCGGCTGCACCGTGGGTGAACCTTTTGCCACGTCCGGAGTGGCCATCGGGGTGGCAGCTGCCTTACCCTTCTCGTTGTTCCCTGAAAGGACAGCAGCGGAAACAAACGTTTGTGAGAACAAGCCAAATGAGGATGTAACGAAGTATAGCAATATTACATCCCACACAGAATCATTGCACTGTCCGTACATAAGGCATGCCATCAAATATGCAGTCCATATATATTCACTGTATGCAACCCTATATAATAACAATACATTCCATGAATAGGCACTGTACGGCCAGCATAAAAAACATGAAGGCAAGCTAATTAACCAACCACATGCACAGTGAAGTCGAAAAAAAGGGCACAAAAAGAATATGATATGCCATATATATTTATTAAAATTGTGGAAAGAAAGGAGGGTGGACCCAACAATCGAAACGCATATAACATAACAGTTATGCTTAACGTTGGAATATAATCCTACTGGCCATAAACAATTTCCGAAGTAATCGTAAAAAAGGAAGAGGAACCTGTGGATTGTTCTCGCGGAGTAGAAGAGGAACCTGGTTCGAAGTACCGGATCCGTCCTCTAACATTTGTTTTCACCTTTGGTTTAGGGGCCGGTGCACGAAGCCAGTCAGTGTATGGCAGTCCCACACTTGGCTTATCCTTGAAAGCAGCACAAGTTTCACGTAGATGAAACAACATTCCACAGCCATGACAGAAGTTAGGTAACTTCTCGTATCTTACCGGAAGCATTTTGGGCTTATCCGGATTCTCCTCGTCAGCTAGAGCGACGCCTCGCCTAAGGGGCCGATTAACGTCTATAAGCACCCCAACTCGTAGGAACTGTACGCGGTTCCCTTCATCATCTTTGCGAGTGTCGGTGCTTATCATAGCACCTAGACCGCTGCCTAGAGCACGTCCGGATGCATTAGCCACAGTGTCGCCAATCATCATCGCTAGTGGGACACGTAGGATACGGACCCATATCCTCATGTGTGTAAATTTGTATTCCTCCAGTGTCAGCTGAGGTTGAATGGGAGTGAGGGCCAGCCAATCTCTCTTAAACGTCCATGGCCCCCTCTTAAGAATATCTCTGACTTTTGCAGCGGTCTCAAACTTGAAAAGGAAATATCCCGAGCCAAGTATTGTGGTGGAGATAAGCTTATCCTCCTTCCAAACAGCCGTGAAGACCTTCACCAGGGCTGTGTCGTCCGATTTCGTTGTGGGAAAAAGCTTCCCTAATAGTGAGCAGCGTTGGTCCTCCAATGGAATGGCCTTTGTGGCCTTGGGGGCGTATACCACTGCCTGCTCTTCAGCAGTAAATTGCAAATTGTCGAAGTGGTCCAAGAACGAGTCCGAGGAAGCCATTGTTTGTGGAGGTTTGGAGTAGGGAAATCGAATGAAGCAACAAACTAGGATGGAATTATCGTATGAGATGTTGCTCCAATAATATTCCTCTCTAAATGATAATGTGAGGTAATCCACCCGGACAATTTGAATCAATTCCAAATTTAGGAATTCAAATTTGAATTGATGGAGGTTGTTCGGATAGAAGATAATCCAGAAGTAGTAGAAAAGTAGGACTCTAGTAGAATTCTTATCTTTAAGGAGTGTATCCAATTTGAATAAATTTATTATAGTAAGAGAGGATAAGTCTGATTGTAATTCAAATGTTAGGGACCACCAAACACTATCATGGATCCCTACAATATTCCTAGATAATAGGAAGCTTATTGTTAGGTAGAGGTTGAGTCCTAGTTGAAGACTCCACGGGAGTATTGATATGAATTTAAAATAAAGCAAATCCCTTAAAAGTAGGCCTTTATCGTGAACTTGGAAATTCCCGATATTTTGGGATTTGGAGAACGGTAAAATTGGCGGTGGTCGGAGAGTGCCAGCCACCGGAAACTGCAGGAGCCACTGCCTCCATCGCATATGGTGACATATGGATGCAGCAGCCTCCAAGCACTCCGTCTGCATGTGCCATGCAAACCGCGTGATGGTTTTAATAGTAGGGACGTGTATGTGTAAGCCCTGTCCTGCATGCATTAAAATTCCTTTAGCATGAGTATTAAGCGTTCTATGCCGAGGGGTTAGCCACGAGGGCTTCAATTGCCACTGTTTCGGTAGCCCAACTGACATAAATCTTTCGGAGAAGCCAGTAGGTTTACAAGGCCCAGAGGGCCAGGAAAATTCCCATTCATAAGAATGGAGTAAATGGTTGCAAGGCCTCAAGGGCCAGGATTGTTGCATCACTGCCGGGAGCCTTAGAATTAAAGCATAGCCCGGCCAATGCTGAATCCACATCCCAAATGCATTAATAACATAAGAAATGTGGCCGATGGGATCGAACCAAGGTTGGATCCTTAAGAACGTAATTAAAAAATAATTACACTGTTGAATAAAGAAAACAAAACTAACAAGAGAAGAAGAACGTACCTTTGCCAATTCAGCTCTGATTGTGGCATGCAACCAATGCCTATGGTTGTGAAAGGGGTTGCTGAGGAGGATAAGGTGGTTGTTGGTGGCATGAAACCAAGAACAGTGATTGCATGCTGGCAGGAGATGGCATTTTATGTGGTGGATATGTGGTGGCCGTGGGGGAGGAGTGTCAAGGTTGTGGCGGAAGGGACGGTGGTTGGTGTGGAGGGGGTGAGAGAGAGAGAGAAGAAGCAAAATGAGGAAATGAGAGATTTCAGAGAGAATTTTCATTTTCCCCCGTTGGAAATTTAACTGAGTGACCCGTTAGAATTTTAACTGAGTAAAAAGTACAGTAATCCAGTTTTTGCAATATAATCGTGTTGAAAAGCTCGTAATCAATTATATGAACTCTTAAAATTTGATTCTAACTTGTATTGCGATCATTTTTGTAGAGGTTTCGGACGAGCGGGTCTAAATTGGCCGAACAATGGACCCGTTAGAATTTTAACTGAGTAAAAAGTACAGAAATCGAGTTTTTGCAATATAATAGTGTTGAAAAGCACGTAATCAATTGTATGAACTCCTAAATTTGGATTAAAACTTATTTTGCGGTCTTTTTTGTAGAGGTTTCGGACGAGCGAGTCTAAATGGGCCGAACAATGGACCCGTTAGAATTTTAACTGAGTAAAAAGTATAGTAATCGAGTTTTTGCAATATAATCATGTTGAAAAGCTCGTAATCAATATTATGAACTCCTAAAATTTGATTCTAACTTGTATTGTGGTGTTTTTTGTAGAGGTTTCGGACGAGCGGGTCTAAATGGGCCGAACAATGGACCCGTTAGAATTTTAACTGAGTAAAAAGTACATAAATCGAGTTTTTGCAATATAATCGGGTTGAAAAGCTCGTGATCAATTGTATGAACTCCTAAATTTGGATTAAAAACTTATTTTGCAACCCTTTTGTAGAGGTTTTGAAAGAGCGGGTCTAAATGGGCCGAACAATGGACCCGTTAGAATTTTAACTGAGTAAAATGTATAGTAATCGAGTTTTTGCAATATAATCGTGTTGAAAAGCTCGTAATCAATTATATGAACTCCTAAAATTTGATTCGAATTTATTTTGTGATCTTTTTTGTAAAGGTTTCGGACGAGCGTGTCTAAATGGGACGAACAGTGGACCCGTTAGAATTTTAACTGAGTAAGAAGTATAGTAATCGAGTTTTTACAATATAATCGTGTTGAAAATCTCTTCATTAATTATATAACTCCTAAATTTGGAATAAAACTTATTTTCAACCCTTATGTAGAGGTTTCGGACGAGTGGGACTAAATGGGCCGAACAATGGACCTGTTAGAATTTTATCTGAGTAAAAAGTACAATAATCAGGTTATTGCAATATAATCGTGTTAAAAAGCTCTTAATCAATTGTATGAACTCCCAAATTTGGATTAAAACTTATTTTGCAGACTTTTTATAGAGGTTTTGGACGAGCGGGTCTAAATGGGCTGAACAATGGACCCGTTAGAATTTTAACTGAGTAAAAAGTACAAAAATCGTTTTTTACAATATAATCGTGTTGAAAAGCTCGTAATCAATTATATGAACTCCTAAATTTGGATTAAAACTTATTTTGCAACCCTTTTGTAGAGGTTTCGGACGAGCGGGTCTAAATGGGCCGAACAATTGACCCGATAGAATTTTAACTAAGTAAAATGTATAGTAATCGAGTTTTTACAACATAATCGTGTTGAAAAGCTCGTAATCAATTATATGAACTCCTAAAATTTGACTCTAACTTATTTTGTGGTCTTTTTTGTAGAGGTTTCGGACGACCGAGTCGAAATGGGCTGAACTATGGACCCGTTAGAATTTTAACTAAGTAAAAAGTACAGAAATCGAGTTTTTGCAATATAATCGTGTTGAAAAGCTCGTAATCAATTTTATGAACTCCTAAATTTGGATTAAAACTTATTTTGCGGTCTTTTTTGTAGAGGTTTCGGACGAGCGGGTCTAAATGGGCCGGACAATGGACCCGTTAGAATTTTAACTTAATAAAAAGTACAGAAATCGAGTTTTTGCAATATAATAGTGTTGAAAAGCTCGTAATCAATTATATGAACTCCTAAATTTTGATTAGAACTTATTTTGCGGTCCTTTTTTTAAGGTTTCGGACGAGCGAGTCTAAATGGGCCGAACAATGGACCCGTTATAATTTTAACTAAGTAAAAAGCACAGTAATCGAGTTTTTGCAATATAATCGTTAATAAAAGCTCGTAATCAATATTATGAACTCCTAAAATTTGATTCTAACTTGTATTGCTGTTTTTTTGAAGAGGTTTCGGACGAGCGGTTCTAAATGGGCCGAACAATGGACCCGTTAGAATTATAACTGAGTAAAAAGTACATAAATCGAGTTTTTGCAATATAATCGTGTTGAAAAGCTCGTGAACAATTGTATGAACTCCTAAATTTGGATTAAAACTTATTTTGCAACCCTTTTGTAGAGGTTTCGGACGAGTGGGTCTAAATGGGCCGAACAATGGACTCGTTAGAATTTTAACTGAGTAAAAAGTACATAAATCAAGTTTTTGCAATATAATCTTGTTGAAAAGCTTGTAATCAATTATATGAACTCCTAAAATTTGATTCTAACTTGTTTTGCGGTCTTTTTTATAGACGTTTCAGACGAACGAGTGTAAATGGGCCGAACAATGGACCCGTTAGAATTTTAACTGGGTAAAAAGTACAAAAATCGAGTTTTTGCAATATGATCTGTTTGAAAAGCTCTTGACCAATTGTATGAACTCTTAAATTTGGATTAAAACTTATTTTGCAACCCTTTTGTAGAGGTTTCGGACGAGTGGGTCTAAATGGGTCGAACTATAGACCCGTTAGAATTTTAACAGAGTAAAAAGCACAAAAATCGAGTTTTTGTAATATAATTGTGTTGAAAAGCTCATAATCAATTGTATGAACTCCTAAATTTGGATTAAAACTTATTTTGCAACCCTTTTGTAGAAGTTTCGGACGAGCGGGTCTAAATGTGCCGAAAAATGGACCCGTTAGAATTTTATCGGAGTAAAAATTAAAGAAATCGTATTTTTGCAATATAATTGTGTTGAAAAGCTCTTAATCAGTTTTATGAACTCCTAAATTTTGATTAAAACTTATTTTGCAGCCCCTTTTAGAGGTTTCGGACGAGCGGGTCTAAATGGGCAGAACAATGGAACCGTTGGAATTTTAACTGAGTAAAAAGTACATAAATCGAGTTTTTGCAATATAATCGTGTTGAAAAGCTCGTAATCAATTGTATGAACTCCTAAATTTGGATTAAAACTTATTTTGCATCCCTTTTGTAGAGGTTTCGGACGAGCGGGTCTAAATGGGCCGAACAATGGACCCGTTAGAATTTTAACTGAGTAAAAAGTACAGAAATTGAGTTTTTGCAATATAATCGTGTTGAAAAGCTCGTAATCAATTATATGAACTCCAAAAATTTGATTCTAACTTGTTTTGCGATCTTTTTTGTAGAGGTTTCAGACGAGCGGGTCTAAACGGGCCGAACAATGGACCCATTAGAATTTTAACTGAGTAAAAAGTACAGAAATCAAGTTTTTGCAATATAATAGTGTTGAAAAGCTCGTAATCAATTATATGAACTCCTAAATTTCGATTAAAACTTATTTTGCGGTCCTTTTTTTAGGGTTTCGGACGAGCGAGTCTAAATGGGCCGAACAATGGACTCGTTAGAATTTTAACTGAGTAAAAAGTAAAGAAATCGAGTTTTTGCAATATAATCGTGTTGAAAAGCTCGTAATCAATTATATGAACTCCTAAAATTTGATTCTAACTTGTTTTGTAGTCTTTTTTTGTAGAGGTTTCAGACGAGCAGGTCTAAATGGGCCGAACAATGGACCCGTTAGAATTTTAACTGAGTAAAAAGTACAAAAATCGAGTTTTTGCCATATAATAGTGTTGAAAATGTTGAGTTGTGCGGAGCTCGATTCGATCAACCAATGTTGCTCACCAAGTGGTGGAGAGGTGGATATTTGGGTGTTAGGGTTTAGGAAGCTAAAAAGAGAATTGACACAATGAATTATAGTGGTTCAACCTTCTAACCAAGGTCTACATCCACTACCTTAGCTCCCCACTAAGGATTCACAATCAATCCACTATTGATTCGTCCCCTTTTCTAGGCTTAGGAGGTAACCCTTACAAATGATCAAGCTTCTACCCAAAGCCTTGATCAAAACCCTCTTTTACAAAGAGATAAACAAAGCAAACTTAAAACCCTCTAATAGGTGTTTGTTTGCACAATTAAGCACTCACCCAAAACCTAAAACACTTGAGCAAATTTGACAATTTTGGCTCACTAGTGTTTGTCTATACAAGAAATGACAAATTTAGCACTAAGACAATTTCTTGATCATTTGATGTTTGACAATATGAGCATTAGCCTTCTCTTGATGCTTGGAGGTCCCTTTTATACTCCCAAATGAGTTTGTAGTCGTTACTAGCCGTTGGGGATGAATTGGAGCCGTTGAGGACTTTATTTCAATTCATAAATGCTGTTCTGCAGCTATCGGTATCGATACGCGTGGAACGGTATCGATACGACCTTCATAAGAACTAGCCGTTGGGCTCTTGCCAGCCTGGGCGTATCGATACACTTGAAGGCGTATCGGTACGGCTTGACATTTAAATGGCCGTTGGGAAATAGCCGTTGGGGTAGTTGAAATGGGATCGGTACGCTTATCTGGCGTATCGAAATGACCCCACTCCGTATCAATACGGCAAGGGCCTGTATCGATACGGGTTTTGACAGTGGCCAAACTGAGGCAAAAAGGTATCGGTACGGGGGTTTACCGTATCGATACTGGTACTCTGAAAACACAAGTTTGGCTATTAAAAACGTGAAAAGTCTTTGTCAAAAACCTCTTAAGATACCTCAAACATAATTTCAAGTTGTTTGGACTTAAAACCAAGTTTTAAATTCTTTGCAAATTAGTCCAAAACATTTTTCAATTATTATATCAAAACATTAGTTCTACAATCTCCCCCTTTTGATATAATGAAACTAACTTGAAAAATTGTTTGGGATTCTCCCCCTTTAACTTTGAAAATGTGAATAAGAGATCAAAGATATGAAATCAAATAAAGCTCCCCCTTATTCATTTGAAAATTCAATTTTTCAAACCATTTCTCCCCCTTTTTGTTATATCAAAAAGAATTTAAAACATTAAGTTCAAAATAACAATAGAGGTAAAAACTTTGACACAAATAAGAATTTGGTTTAAAAATGGCTCCCCCTTACTCAAAGCATCATTAAAAATGTTAGTCCAACATTTATGATCATCTAGTTGAATAAACTAAAATAAAACGAGTAAATGCATAAACAACTAGAATTTACCAACACTTGAACCCAAGGTAGGATGTGAAGCCTTCCCTCTTCAAGTGTTCTTTCTTGTGTGCATGGAGCTCCCCTTCAATGTTTGACTTGTTGAACATCTCCATCACACCTAACAAAAGACAATCAAGTGATTTTTGGTATCCAAATTGCTTTGGATCCATAAACGTTAGTAGCACAAATTTTAGTCCCCTTTGGAATCTATTTTTCAATGTCATCCTTTTTAATTGAAGTGGTTAGTCCTTTTGGGACCCAAACACTTCTAAAACATTTACCTTTAATAAATCTAGGGGCACTATATTGTCTAACATAAAAATTTGATTTTCCAAAATTGTTTTTCTTTTCAAGTTCTTTGGAAATCAAATCTTTTTCTTCTTGAACTTTTTGAAGCAATTTTTGTAAATCAATACATTTTAACTCAAACTCTTCAAGTTTTGCTTCAAGTTCAAGTTTGGTTTTAGAAAGCAAATCATTTTGAATTTTTAACTTTGAAATCAATTTATTGTTTTTCAAAATGTGGCTTTTAAAATCTAAAACCAAATCCTCATAGGCATCTTGTAATTCATCAAAAGAGTAAGAACATGAAGTAGATGAATTAAAAGTTACCCTTGAATCTTCTTCGATGGCCATAAGGCAAAGGTTGGCTTGTTCATCGTCGGTGGAGTCCTCATCACTCCAAGTAGCCACATGTGCCTTCTTCTTATGGCTTGAAGTGCTTGCCCTCTCCTTTCTTTTAGGTTCTCGTTCAAGCTCTCTCAAGGCTTTCTTCATGAACGGGGCACACTTCTTGAAGAGATGAACTATCTATTCATCTTCATCCTCCTCTTCACTTGAGTAGACATGATGACAAGTGGAGGATTTGAGAGCCATGGCACTTGCATTGATGCCAAGCCCTTTGATTTTCTTCTCTCCCATAGCTCTAATTTCTTCCCTCTTCTTCTCATCCTCTTTGTTCTTCTTCATGATTTGATGAGTAAGGAGTGACCCCATGAGTTCATCAAGCTTCAAAGTCTTCAAATTTTTGGCTTCGATGATGGCGGTCCTCTTTGAGTCCCATGACTCGGGAAGTGAGTAGATGAGCTTTCGGACAAGCTTCTCCTCCGGGATGACTTCTCCATAACCTTTAAGACCATTAATGATGGTGGAGAACCTATCAAACATCTTCTCGATGTTCTCTTCCAGATCCATATTGAAGTTCTCATACTCTAAGGTTAGGAGCCCAATTTTGGTCTCCTTGACTTCATCGGTTCCCTCGTATGTGACTTCAAGCTTGTCCCATACCTCCTTGGCACTCTCACAAGAAGACATCTTCTCATAGATGGATGGGCCAAAAGCACAAAACAAGATGTGCAAGGCTTTGCAATTAAGCTCCATCTGCTTGCGATCGTCGACACTCCACTCCACTTTGCTTCTTTGAGGCACGAACGGACCATCTTCAACTATATCCCATAGCTTGTAATCTCTAGATTTGATGAAGAACTTCATCTTTGTCTTCCAATGGGCATAGTGGGTTCCGTCAGGCGGTTTGTCGATTGATTGTGCCATTTGAGCCGGTTGATGAACTAGTGATCGAGCTTGCCGGATCTTCTCAATAGGATGTGAATCCCCTTCGATTGAGCCAAGCTCTGATACCAATTGTTGAGTTGTGTGGAGCTCGATTCGATCAACCAATGTTGCTCACCAAGTGGTGGAGAGGTGAATATTTGGGTGTTAGGGTTTAGGAAGCTAAAAAGAGAATTGACACAATGAATTATAGTGGTTCAACCTTCTAACCAAGGTCTACATCCACTACCTTAGCTCCCCACTAAGGATTTCACAATCAATCCACTATTGATTCGTCCCCTTTTCTAGGCTTAGGAGGTAACCCTTACAGATGATCAAGCTTCTACCCAAAGCCTTGATCAAAACCCTCTTTTACAAAGAAATAAACAAAGCAAACTTAAAACCCTCTAATAGGTGTTTGTTTGCACAATTAAGCACTCACCCAAAACCTAAAACACTTGAGCAAATTTGACAATTTTGGCTCACTAGTGTTTGTCTATACAAGAAATGACAAATTTAGCACTAAGACAATTTCTTGATCATTTGATATTTGACAATATGAGCATTAGCCTTCTCTTGATGCTTGGAGGTCCCTTTTATACTCCCAAATGAGTTTGTAGCCGTTACTAGCCGTTGGGGATGAATTGGAGCCGTTGAGGACTTTATTTCCCTTCATAAATGCTGTTTTGCAGCTATAGGTATCGATACGCGTGGAACGGTATCGATACGGCCTTCATAAGAACTAGCTGTTGGGCTCTTGCCAGCCTGGGCGTATCGATACGCTTGAAGGCGTATCGGTACGGCTTGACATTTAAATGGCAGTTGGGAAATAGTCGTTGGGGTAGTTGAAATGGGATCGGTACGCTTATCTGGCGTATCGAAACGACCCCACTCCGTATCAATACGACAAGGGCCTGTATCGATACGGGTTTTGACAGTGGCCAAACTGAGGCAAAAAGGTATCGGTACGAGGGTTTACCGTATCGTTACTGGTACTCTGAAAATACAAGTTTGGCTATTAAAAACGTGAAAAGTCTTTGTCAAAAACCTCTTAAGATACCTCAAACATAATTTCAAGTTGTTTGGACTTAAAACCAAGTTTTAAATTCTTTGCAAATTAGTCCAAAACATTTTTCAATTATTATATCAAAACATTAGTTCTACAGAAAAGCTCGTAATCAATTACATGAACTCCTAAATTTCGATTAAAACTTATTTTGCGGTCCTTTTTGTAAGGTTTCGGACGAGCGAGTCTAAATGGGCCGAACAATGGACCCGTTAGAATTTTATTTTTGAAGAAAGCCCGTTAGAATTTTAACTGAGTCAAAAGTACAGAAATTGAATTTTTGCAATATAATAGTGTTGAAAAGCTCGTTATCAATTATATGAACTCCTAAAATTTGATTCTAACTTATTTTGCGGTCTTTTTTGTTAAGGTTTCGGACGAGAGGGTCTAAATGGGGCCGAACAATGGACCCGTTAGAATTTTAACTAAGTAAAAAATACAAAAATTGAGTTTTTGCAATATAATTGTGTTTAAAAGCTCGTAATCAATTGTATGAACTACTAAATTTGGATTAAAACTTATTTTGCAACCCTTTTGTAGAGGTTTCGGATGAGCGGGTCTAACTGGGCCGAACAATATACCCGTTATAATTTTATTTTTGAAGAAAGCCCGTTAGAATTTTAACTGAGTAAAAAGTACAGAAATTGTATTTTTGCAATATAATCGTGTTGAAAAGCTCGTGATCAATTATATGAACTCCTAAAGTTTGATTCTAACTTATTTTGCGGTCTATTTTGTTGAGTTTTCGGACGAGCGGGTCTAAATGGGCCGAACAATGGACCCGTTAGAATTTTAACTAAGTAAAAAGTACAAAAATCGAGTTTTTGCAATATAATTGTGTTGAAAAGCTCGTAATCAATTGTATGAACTCCTAAATTTTTCTTATAACTTGTTTTGCGGTCTTTTTTTGTAGAGGTTTCAAACGAGTGGGTCTAAATGGGCCGAACAATGGACCTATTAGAATTTTAACTAAGTCAAAAGTTCAAAAATTGAGTTTTTACAATATAATCGTGTTGGAAAGCTCGTAATCAATTATATGAACTCCTAAAATTTGATTCTAACATATTTTGCGTTCTTTTTTTGTAGAGGTTTCGGACGAGCGGATCTAAATGGGCCATAAAATTGATTCTAATGGGAAAAGAGTGCCCTGATATATATTATAACGAAAAGACTGAGTATCAGCCAGTACATCAGAGTTAATACAATCAGGAATGATAGAATCAAAGAACACAGAGGAAGCAGAACGTAGAGCCCAAGAGGCTAAGTTATGAACCATAAAATTGGCTGATCTAGGTACAAAAGATAAACTAATCAAGGGAGAAGCCTCAAGCAAAGCCTTCGTATCAGCGATCTGCGGGCCCAACAATGAAGCATCAGTAGTGGGCCGAGAGAGCTTATTGACAACTATGGAAGGGTCTGACTCGATGAGCACCTCGCCCCATCCTCGGTCTCTGACCATCATGATACCCGCAACAATGGCATGGAGCTCGACCATGGTGGCATCACGACAGCTGGCTTCATGAACGACACATCCTCCAAGGATAGAACCCTGAGCATCACGAGCGACAACCACGATAGCTACAGAACCAGGCTCGTGGTGGAAGGCACCGTCCACATTAACCTTGACAACCTCCGTCCTCGGTGGTTTCCATCATGGTGGGGCGGCGGCTGGTACGGCGGTCGGCTGATGTGGGGCGGGGAGAGCGTTGGCAGCGGCATACTCCTGCAATAGACCCTGAGCATTCATGGCAGTGAGCCAAGGGGCTGAAGCCGCTGTGAGTGGATCCAGTCATTCCGTCGATTCCATATGTTCCAGAGAGCTGTTAAGAACAGAGCAAACCCTGCATCATCCAGTCGCTTAGTTCCTTCAGATAACCAGGATGCCATGGAAGTGGAGTGACTATCATAGATGCCAGAGGGAAGCCCAACAAGGCGAAGGACCTCATTAGCCCCTGGACAATCTCGAAGAGCATGAACAGTAGTTTCCGTAATGGTAGGACAAAACGAGCACTGGCCATCTGTAGGATGAATAAGCCGTAATCTATCCCCTGTGGGTAACGCGTCCCGTCCTGCACGCCAGCTAAAGGAGCGAATTTTGGGCAGCGTCGGGGCCTTGGCGATAACCTTCCAAAGTCTATTGGGCCTTTCCAAGGGCCGTGGAGGTCTATGTAGAAAGAAGTAGCCAGATCGAACAGTGTAGATCCCAGAGTCATGATGGCCCCAAATCAGAGTATCACCCTGGCTACGGATGATTGGAACTCGTAGGATGCACTCAACATCATCCTTGTCAAAAGACTGACGAAACTTGGTTTCGTCCCAGCTAGCGAAGTCGCGTGTCATGTAGTCACGACATCGTACAGGCAGCTCGTCATTATCCAGGTACTCCTCAAACAGGGTAATCGGTGAGTCACCACCCCAGTTGTCACTAAGCATGCGAATCGAACTCTTATACCCAGGGCGCCAAAAATAGCCTGGCCCTAAAGATTGAATAGCTTGACTAATCTCTTTCCAGGCAAAGGATGCACGCTTATCAGCCTGTGCGCGTAGCAAGTCGCCCGAGGGATAGTACTTTGCACGAAGAACTCGTGCTAGCAGAGATTCAGGATTCGATATAAGGTGCCAAATTTGTTTCCCAAGAATGGCAATATTAAAGGCACTTAGATCCCGAAAACCCAAACCCCCTGCGGCTTTAGGGGTGCAAAGGGAGTCCCATGACAGGAGTGGCCAGCCGCGCTTATTACTGCGCCCCGACCACCAATAGCGGCGAATAGAAGAGGTGATGTCATCAATGATGTTTTGCAGCAATAAGTAGCATGACATAACGTATCGGGGCATTGCCTGAGCCACCGATTTAATGAGAATTTCTCTTCCAATGTAGGAAAGGAAGCTACTATCCCATTTACTCATTCGAGATTGCACTTTGTCACGAACGAATCCTAACGAGGCAGTCCTGTTCCTTTTAATTAAAAGCGGCACACCCAAATTAATGCCTGGGTCATCCACTAGACGTACACCCAAAGTTGATCGCATCGTTCGGAGAAAGTTGGTTGAGCACTTAGGGCTGCAGAAAGCCGTAGATTTATCAAAATTGACCGTTTGTCCTGAGGAAGAGGCATAGATAGAAAGAATGTATCGGAGACGGTCAACCTCCTCAGCCTGATTACGTAGAAACACAATGCTGTCATCAGCAAAGAGCAGGTGAGTAACACGAGGCCCACGACGGCTTGCATTGAGGCCCAGTAGCCGCCCTTCCCTTTGCTCCGTTTCTAGAGCTGCTAAAAGGCCCTGGGAGCAGAGTAGGAAAAGGAAGGGGGATAGAGGGTCACCCTGTCGAATACCCGGGTGGGAAAGAATTCATGGGACAAGGTATCGTTGACCCGTACCGAGAATGAAACAGAAGAGACGCAGCGCAGAATAAGATTCACCCATTCCCTGGAAAACCTCATTCACAACATAACATCGCGCAGGAAGGACCATTCTACACGGTCAAAAGCCTTTTCCATATCCAACTTGACTGCTGCCCCTTGCGAGGCTATTGACCCGATAGAATGAAGCGAGTGCACCAACTCGTGCGCAATGACGCGAGTGCACAAACTCGATTTCTGTACTTTTTACTCAGTTAAAATTCTAACGGGTCCATTGTTCGGCCCATTTAGACCCACTCGTCCGAAACCTTTAATAAAGGGCTGCAAAATAAGTTTTAATTAAAATTTAGGACTTCATACAATTGATTACGAGCTTTTCAACACGATTATATTGCAAAAACTCAATTTCTCTACTTTTTACTCAGTTAAAATTCTAACGGGTCCATTGTTCGGCCCATTTAGACCCGCTCGTCCGTAACCTCTACAAAAAAGACCGCAAAACAAGTTAGAATCAAACTTTAGAAGCTCATATAATTGATTACGAGCTTTTCAACACGATTATATTGCATAAACTTGATTTCTGTACTTTTTACTTAGTCAAAATTCTAATGGGTCCATTGTTCGGCCCATTTAGACCCGCTCGTCCGAAACCTTTACAAAAGGGTTGCAAAATAAGTTTGAATTAAAATTTAGGACTTCATACAATCGGTTACGAGCTTTTCAACACGATTATATTGCAAAAACTCGATTTTTGTACTTTTTACTCAGTTAAAATTCTAATGGGTCCATTGTTCGGCCCATTTAGACCTGCTCGTCCGTAACCTTTAAAAAAAGACCACAAAACAAGTTAGAATCAAACTTTAGAAGTTCATATAATTGATTACGAGCTTTTCAACACAATTATATTGCAAAAACTCGATTTATGTACTTTTTACTCAGTTAAAATTCTAACGGGTCCATTGTTCGGCCTATTTAGACCCGCTCGTCCGAAACCTTTACAAAAGGGTTGCAAAATAAGTTTTAATTAAAATTTAGGACTTCATACAATTGATTACGAGCTTTTCAACACGATTATATTACAAAAACTCGATTTATGTACTTTTTACTCAGTTAAAATTCTAACGGGTCCATTGTTCGGCCCATTTAGACCCGCTCGTCTGAAACCTTTACAAAAAAGATCGCAAAATAAGTTAGAATCAAATTTTAGGAGTTCATATAATTGATTAAGAGCTTTTCAACATGATTATATTGCAAAAGCTCAATTACTGTACTTTATACTCAGTTAAAATTCTAACGGGTCCATTGTTCGTCCCATTTAGACCTGCTCGTCCGAAACCTCTACAAAAGGGTTGCAAAATAAGTTTTAATCCAAATTTAGGAGTTGATACAATTGATTACGAACGTTTCAACACGATTATATTGCAAAAACTCGATTTCTATATTTTTAATCAGATAAAATTCTAACGGGTGCATTGTTCGGCCCATTTAGACCCGCTCTTCAGAAACCACTACAAAAAAGACCGCAAAACAAGTTAGAATCAAATTTTAGGAGTTCATATAATTGATTACGAGCTTTTCAACACGATTATATTGCAAAAACTTGATTTCTGTACTTTTTACTCAGTTAAAATTCTAACGGGTCTATTGTTCGGCCCATTTAGACCCGCTCGTCCGAAACCACTACAGAAGGGTTGCAAAATAAGTTTTAATCCAAATTTAGTAGTTCATACAATTGATTACGAGCTTTTCAACACAATTATATTGCAAAAACTAGATTTCTGTGCTTTTTACTGAGTTAAAATTCTAACAGGTCCATTGTTCGGCCCATTTAGACCTGCTCGTCCGAAACCTCTACAAAAGGGTTGAAAAATAAGTTTTAATCAAAATTTAGGAGTTCATACAATTGATTACGAGCTTTTCAACACGATTATATTGCAAAAATTCGATTTTTGCACTTTTTACTTAGTTAAAATTCTAACGGGTCCATTGTTCGGCCAATTTAAACCCGCTCGTCCGAAACCTTTACAAAAAAGATCGCAAAATAAGTTAGAATCAAATTTTAGGAGTTCATATAATTGATTTAAATCTTTTCAACATGATTATATTGCAAAAACTCGATTACTGTACTTTTGACTCAGTTAAAATTCTAACAGGTTCATTGTTCGGCCCATTTAGACCCGCTCGTCCGAAACCTCTACAAAAGGGTTGCAAAATAAGTTTTAATCCAAATTTAGGAGTTCATACAATTGATTACGAGCTTTTCAACACGATTATATTGCAAAAACTCCATTTCTGTACTTTTTATTCAGTTAAAATTCTAACGGGTCCATTGTTCGGCCCATTTAGACCTGCTCGTCCGAAACCTTTAAAAAAAGATCGCAAAAAAAGTTAGAATCAAATTTTAGGAGATCATATAATTGATTTAGAGCTTTTAAACACGATTATATTGCAAAAATTCGATTACTGTACTTTTTACTCCGTTAAAATTCTAACAGGTTCATTGTTCGGCCCGTTTAGACCGCTCGTCCGAAACCTCTACAAAAGGGTTGCAAAATAAGTTTTAATCCAAATTTAGGAGTTCATACAATTGATTACGAGCGTTTCAACACGATTACATTGCAAAAACTCGATTACTGTACTTTTTACTCAGTTAAAATTCTAACGGGTCCATTGTTCGGCCCATTTAGACCCGCTCGTCCAAAACCTTTACAAAAGGGTTGCAAAATAAGTTTTAATTAAAATTTAGGACTTCATACAATTGATTACAAACTTTTCAACATGATTGTATTGCAAAAACTCGATTTCTGTACTTTTTACTCAGTTAAAATTCTAACGAGTCCATTGTTCGGCCCATTTAGACCCGCTCGTCCGTAACCTCTACAAAAAAGACCGCAAAACAAGCTAGAATCAAACTTTATAAGTTCATATAATTGATTAAGAGCTATTCAACATGATTATATTACAAAAACTCGATTACTATACTTTTTACTCCGTTAAAATTCTAACGGGTCCATTGTTCGGCCAATTTCGACACGCTCGTCCGAAACCTTTACAAAAAAGACCGCAAAATAAGTTAGAATCAAATTTTAGGAGTTCATATAATTGATTAAGAGCTTTTCAACACGATTATATTGCAAAAACTCGATTTCTATACTTTTTACTCAGTTATAATTCTAACGGGTCCATTGTTAAGCCCATTTAGACCCGCTCGTTCGGAACCTCTACAAAAGGGTTGCAAAATAAGTTTTAATCCAAATTTAGGAGTTCATACAATTGATTACGAGCTTTTCAACACGATTATATTGCAAAAATTCAATTTATGTAATTTTTACTCCTTTAAAATTCTAACAGGTCCTTTGTTCGGCCCATTTAGACCCGCTTGTCCGAAACATCTACAAAAAGGCTGGAAAATAAGTTTTAATCCAAATTTAGGAGTTCATACAATTGATTACGAGCTTTTCAACACGATTATATTGCAAAAACTCCATTTCTGTACTTTTTATTCAGTTAAAATTCTAACGGGTTCATTGTTCGGCCCATTTAGACTCGCTCGTCCGAAACCTTACAAAAAGGACCGCAAAATAAGTTTTCATCCAAATTTAGGAGTTCCTACAATTGATTACGAGCTTTTAAACACGATTATATTGCAAAAACTAGATTTATGTACTTTTTCATCAGTTAAAATTCTAACGAGTCCATTTTTCTGCTCATTTAGACTCGCTCGTCCGAAACCTCTACGAAAAAGACCGCAAAACAAGTTTTAATCAAATTTTAGGAGTTCATATAATTGATTAAGAGCTTTTCAACACGATTATATTGCAAAAAACTCGATTTCTGTACTTTTTACTCAGTTAAAATTCTAACGGGTCCATTGTTAGGCCCATTTAGACCTGGTCGTCCGAAACCTCTACAAAAGGGTTGCAAAATAAGTTTTAAACCAAATTTAGGAATTCATACAATTGATTACGAGCTTTTCAACACGATTATATTGCAAAAACTAGATTTATGTACTTTTTACTCAATTAAAATTCTAACGGGTCCATTGTTCGGCCCATTTAGACACGCTCGTCTGAAACCTTTACAAAAAAGATCGCAAAATAAGTTAGAATCAAATTTTAGGAGTTCATATAATTGATTAAGAGCTTTTCAACACGATTATATTGCAAAAACTCGATTACTGTACTTTTTACTCAGTTAAAATTATAACGGGTCCATTGTTCGGCCAATGTAGACCCGCTCGTCCGAAACCTCTACAAAAGTTTTGCAAACTAAGTTTTAATCCAAATTTCGGAGTTCATACAATTGATTACGAGCTTTTCAACACGATTATATTGCAAAAACTCAATTTATGTACTTTTTACTCGGTTAAAATTCTAACGGGTCCATTGTTCGGCCCATTTAGACCCGCTCGTTCGAAACCTCTACAAAAGGGGTTGCAAAATAAATTTTAATCCAAATTTAGGAGTTCATACAATCGATTACGAGCTTTTCAACATGATTATATTGCAAAAACTCAATTTATGTACTTTTTACTCGGTTAAAAGTCTAATGGGTCCATTGTTCGGCCCATTTAAACCCGCTCTTTCGAAACCTCTACAAAAGGGTTGCAAAATAAATTTTAATCTAAATTTAGGAGTTCATACAATTGATTACGAGCTTTTCGACACGATTATATTGCAAAAACTCGATTTCTGTAATTTTTACTCCTTTAAAATTCTAACAGGTCCATTGTTCGGCCCATTTAGACTCGCTTGTCCGAAACCTCTACAAAAGGGTTGCAAAATAAGTTTTAACCAAAATTTAGGACTTCATACAATTGATTACGAGCTTTTCAACACGATTATATTGCAAAAACTCGATTTCTGTACATTTTACTCCGTTAAAATTCTAACGGGACCATTGTTTGGCCCATTTAAACCCGCTCGTCCTAAACCTTTAAAAAGGGATCGCAAAATAAGTTAGAATCAAATTTTAGGAGTTCATATAATTGATTTAGAGCTTTTAAACACGATTATATTGCAAAAACTCGATTACTGTACTTTTTAATCAGTTAAAATTCTAACAGGTTCATTGTTCGGCCCAATTAGACCCGCTCGTCCGAAACCTCTACAAAAGGGTTGCAAAATACATTTTAATCCAAATTTAGGAGTACATACAATTGATTACGAGCGTTTCAACACGATTACATTGCAAAAACTCGATTACTGTACTTTTTACTTAGTTAAAATTCTAATGGGTCCAATTTTCGGCCCATTTAGACCCGCTCATCGAAAACCTCTACAAAAGGGTTGCAAAATAAATTTTAATCAAAATTTAGTACTTCATACAATTGATTACGAGCTTTTCAACACGATTATATTGCAAAAACTCGATTTCTGTACTTTTTACTCAGTTAAAATTCTAACGGGTCCATTGTTCGGCCCATTTAGACCCTCTCGTCCGAAACCTTTACAAAAGGGTTACAAAATAAGTTTTAATTAAAATTTAGGACTTCATACAATTGATTACGAGCTTTTCAGCACGATTATATTTACGGGTCCATTGTTCGGCCAATGTAGACCCGCAAGTCCGAAACCTCTACAAAAGGGTTGTAAAATAAGTTTTAATCAAAATTTAGGAGTTCATACAATTGATTACGAGCTTTTCAACACGATTATATTGCAAAAACTCTATTTCTGTACTTTTTACTCAATTAAAATTCTAACGGGTCCATTGTTCGGCCCATTTAGACCCGCTCGTCCGTAACCTCTACAAAAAAGACCGCAAAACAAGTTAGAATAAAACTTTAGAAGTTCATATAATTGATTACGAGCATTTCAACATGATTATATTGCAAAAACTCGATTTCAGTACTTTTTACTCAGTGAAAATTCTAACGGGTCCATTGTTCGGCCCATTTAGACTCGCTCGTCCGAAACCTCACAAAAAGGACCGCAAAATAAGTTTTAATCTAAATTTAGGAGTTCCTACAATTGATTACAAGCTTTTAAACACGATTATATTGCAAAAACTCGATTTCTGTACCTTTTCAATAGTTAAAATTCTAACGGGTCCATTGTTCTACCCATTTAGACCCGCTCGTCCGAAACCTCTACGAAAAAGACCGCAAAACAAGTTTTAATCAAATTTTAGGAGTTCATATAATTGATTAAGAGCTTTTCAACACGATTATATTGCAAAAACTCGATTATTGTACTTTTTACTCAGTTAAAATTCTAACGGGTGCATTGTTCGGCCAATGTAGACCCGCTCGTCCGAAACCTCTACAAAAGGGTTGCAAAATAAGTTTTAATCCAAATTTAGGAGTTCATACAATTGATTACGAGCTTTTGAACACGATTATATTGCAAAAACTCCATTTCTGTACTTTTTACTCAGTTAAAATTCTAACGGGTCCATTGTTCGGCCCATTTAGACACGCTTGTCTGAAACCTTTATAAAAAAGACCGCAAAATAAGTTAGAATCAAATTTAGGAGTTCATATAATTGATTAAGAGCTTTTCAACACGATTATATTGTAAAAACTCGATTACTATACTTTTTACTCAGTTAAAATTCTAACGGGTCCATTGTTCGGCCAATGTAGACCCGCTCGTCCGAAACCTTTACAAAAGGGTTGCAAAATAAGTTTTAATCCAAATTTAGGAGTTCTTACAATTGATTACGAGCTTTTCAACACGGTTATGTTGCAAAACTCCATTTCTGTACTTTTTATGCAGTTAAAATTCTAACGGGTCCATTGTTCGGCCCATTTAGACCCGCTCGTCCGAAACCTTAAAAAAAAGATCGCAAAATAAGTTAGAATAAAATTTTAGGAGTTCATATAATTGATTTAGAGCTTTTAAACACGATTATATTGCAAAAATTCGATTACTGTACTTTTTACTCCGTTAAAATTCTAACAGGTTCATTGTTCGGCCCATTTAGACCGCTCGTCCGAAACCTCTACAAAAAGGTTGCAAAATAAGTTGTAATCCAAATTTAGGAGTTCATACAATTGATTACGAGCGTTTCAACACGGTTACATTGCAAAAACTAGATTAATGTACTTTTTACTCAGTTAAAATTCTAACGGGTCCATTGTTCGGCCCATTTAGACCCACTCGTCCGAAACCTCTACAAAAGGGTTGCAAAATAAGTTTTAACCAAAATTTAGGACTTCATACAATTGATTACGAGCTTTTCAACACGATTATATTGCAAAAACTCGATTTCTGTACATTTTACTCAGTGAAAATTCTAATGGGTCCATTGTTCGGCCCATTTAGACCAACTCGTCCGAAACCTTTACAAAAGGGTTGCGAAAATAAGTTTTAATTAAAATTTAGGACTTCATACAATTGATTACGAGCTTTTCAACATGATTGTATTGCAAAAACTCGATTTTTATACTTTTTACTCATTAAAAAATTCTAACGAGTCAATTGTTCGGCCCATTTAGACCCGCTCGTCCGTAACCTCTGAAAAAAAGACTGCAAAACAAGTTAGAATCAATCTTTAGAAGTTCATATAATTGATTAAGAGTTTTCAACACGATTATATTGCAAAAACTCGATTACTGCACTTTTTACTCCGTTAAGATTTTAACGGGTCCATTGTTCGGCCCATTTCGACACGTTCATCCGTAACCTTTACAAAAAAGACCGCAAAATATGTTAGAATCAGATTTTAGAAGTTCATATAATTGATTACGAGCTTTTCAACACTATTATATTGCAAAAACTAGATTTATGTACTTTTTACTCAGTTAAAATTCTAACGGGTCCATTGTTCGGCTCATTTAGACACGCTCGTCTGAAACCTTTACAAAAAAGACCGCAAAATAAGTTAGAATAAAATTTTAGGAGTTCATATAATTGATTAAGAGCTTTTCAACATGATTATATTGCAAAAACTCGATTACTATACTTTTTATTCAGTTAAAATTCTAACGGGTCCATTGTTCGGCCAATGTAGACCCGCTCGTCCGAAACCTCTACAAAAGGGTTGCAAAATAAGTTTTAATCCAAATTTAGGAGTTCATACAATTAATTACGAGATTTTCAACACGATTATATTGCAAAAATTCAATTTCTGTAATTCTTACTCCTTTAAAATTCTAACAGGTCCTTTGTTCGGCCCATTTAGACCCGCTCATCCGAAACCTCTACAAAAAGGCTGGAAAATAAGTTTTAATCCAAATTTAGGAGTTCATACAATTGATTACGAGCTTTTCAACATGATTATATTGCAAAAACTCCATTTCTGTACTTTTTATTCAGTTAAAATTCTAACGGGTCCATTGTTCGGCCTATTTAGACTCGCTCGTCCGAAACATTACAAAAATGACCGCAAAATAAGTTTTAATCCAAATTTAGGAGTTCATACAATTGATTACGAGCTTTTCAACACGATTATATTGCAAAAACTCGATTTCTGTACTTTTTCATCAGTTAAAATTCTAACGGGTCCATTGTTCTACTGATTTAGACCCGCTCGTCCGAAACATCTACGAAAAAAGACCGCAAAATAAGTTTTAATCAAATTTTAGGAGTTCATATAATTGATTAAGAGCTTTTCAACACGATTATATTGCAAAAACTCGATTTCTGTACTTTTTACTCAGTTAAAATTCTAATGGGTCCATTTTTAGGCCCATTTAGACCTGGTCATCCGAGACCTCTACAAAAGGGTTGCAAAATAAGTTTTAATCCAAATTTAGGAGTTCATACAATTGATTATGAGCTTTTCAAAACGATTATATTGCAAAAACTAGATTTATGTACTTTTTACTCAGTTAAAATTCTAACGGGTCCATTGTTCGGCTCATTTAGACACGCTCGTCTGAAACCTTTACAAAAAAGACCGCAAAATAAGTTAGAATAAAATTTTAGGAGTTCATATAATTGATTAAGAGCTTTTCAACACGATTATATTACAAAAACTCGATTACTATACTTTTTATTCAGTTAAAATTCTAACGGGTCCATTGTTCGGCCAATGTAGACCCGCTCGTCCGAAACCTCTACAAAAGGGTTGCAAAATAAGTTTTAATCCAAATTTAGGAGTTCATACAATTGATTACGAGCTTTTGAACACGATTATATTGCAAAAACTCAATTTATGTACGTTTTACTCGGTTAAAATTCTAACGGGTCCATTGTTCTGCCCATTTAGACCCGCTCGTCCAAAACATCTACGAAAAAGACCGCAAAACAAGTTTTAATCAAATTTTAGGAGTTCATATAATTGATTACAAGCTTTTCAACACGATTATATTGAAAAAACTCGTTTTCTGTACTTTTTACTCAGTTAAAATTCTAACGGGTCCATTGTTAGGCCCATTTAGACCTGGTCGTCCGAAACCTCTAGAAAAGGGTTGCAAAATAAGTTTTAATCCAAATTTAGGACTTCATACAGTTGATTACGAGCTTTTCAACACGATTTTATTGCAAAAACTAGATTTCTGTACTTTTTACTCAGTTAAAATTCTAACGGGTCCATTGTTCGGCTTATTTAGACACGCTCGTCTGAAACCTTTACAAAAAAGACCGCAAAATAAGTTAGAATCAAATTTTAGGAGTTCATATAATTGATTTAGAGCTTTTAAGCACGATTATATTGTAAAATTCCATTACTGTACTTTTTACTCAGTTAAAATTCTAACAGGTTCATTGTTCGGCCCATTTAGACCGCTCGTCCGAAACCTCTACAAAATGGTTGCAAAATAAGTTTTAATCCAAATTTAGGAGTTCATACAATTGATTACGTGCGTTTCAACACGATTACATTGCAAAAACTCTATTATTGTACTTTTTACTCAGTTAAAATTCTAACGGGTCCATTATTCGGCCCATTTAGACCCGCTCGTCCGAAACCTCTACAAAAGGGTTGCAAAATAAGTTTTAACCAAAATTTAGGACTTCATACAATTGATTACAAGCTTTTGAACACGATTATATTGCAAAAACTCAATTTATGTACTTTTTACTCAGTTAAAATTCTAACTTTTCCATTGTTCGGCCCATTTAAACCCGCTCGTCCGAAACCTTTAAAAAAGATCGCAAAATAAGTTAGAATCAAATTTTAGGAGTTCATATAATTGATTTAGAGCTTTTAAACACGATTATATTGCAAAAACTCGATTACTGTACTTTTTAATCAGTTAAAATTCTAACAAGTTCATTGTTCGGCCCATTTAGACCCGCTCGTCCGAAACCTATACAAAAGGGTTGCAAAATAAGTTTTAATCCAAATTTAGGAGTTCATACAATTGATTACGAGTGTTTCAACTCGATTACATTGTAAAAACTCTATTATTGTACTTTTTACTCAGTTAAAATTCTAACGGGTCCATTGTTCGGCCCATTTAGACCCGCTCATCCGAAACCTTTACAAAAGGGTTGCAAAATAAGTTTTAATCAAAATTTACTACTTCATACAATTGATTACGAGCTTTTCAACACGATTATATTGCAAAAACTCGATTTCTATACTTTTTACCAAGTTAAAATTCTAACGGGTCCATTGTTCGGCCCATTTAGACCCGCTCGTCCGAAACCTTTACAAAAGGGTTGCAAAATAAGTTTTAATTAAAATTTAGGACTCCATACAATTGATTACGAGCTTTTCAACACGGTTACATTGCAAAAACTCGATTTCTGTACTTTTTACTCAGTTAAAATTCTAACGGGTCCATTGTTCGGCCCATTTAGACCCGCTCGTCCGAAACCTTTACAAAAGGGTTGCAAAATAAGTTTTAATTAAAATTTAGGACTTCATACAATTGATTACGAGCTTTTCAACACGATTTTATTGCAAAAACTCGATTTCTGTACTTTTTACTCAGTTAAAATTCTAGTGAGTCCATTGTTCGGCCCATTTAGACCCGCTCGTCAGTAACCTCTACAAAAAAGACCGCAAAACAAGTTAGAATCAAACTTTAGAAGTTTATATACTTGATTACGAGCTTTTCAACAAGATTATATTGTAAAAACTCGATTTCTATACTCTTTACTCAGTTAAAATTCTAACGGGTCCATTGTTCGGCCCATTTAGACCCGCTCGTCCGGAACCTTTACAAAAGGGTTGCAAAATAAGTTTTAATTAAAATTTAGGACTTCATACAATTGATTACGAGCTTTTCAACACGATTATATTGCAGAAACTCGATTTCTGTACTTTTTACTCAGTTAAAATTCTAACGAGTCCATTGTTCGGCCCATTTAGACCCGCTCGTCTGAAACCTTTACAAAAAAGATCGCAAAATAAGTTAGAATCAAATTTTAGGAGTTCATATAATTGATTAAGAGCTTTTCAACACGATTATATTGCAAAAACTCAATTACTGTTCTTTATACTCTGTTAAAATTCTAACGGGTCCATTGTTCGTCCCATTTAGACCTACTCGTCCGAAACCTCTACAAAAGGGTTGCAAAATAAGTTTTAATCCAAATTTAGGAGTTAACAATTGATTACGAGTGTTTCAACATGATTATATTGAAAAAACTCGATTTCTATATTTTTACTCAGATAAAATTCTAATGGGTGCATTGTTCGGCCCATTTAGACCCGCTCTTCCGAAACCACTACAAAAAAGACCGCAATATAAGTTAGAATCAAATTTTAGGAGTTCATATAATTGATTACGAGCTTTTCAACACGATTATATTGCAAAAAGTTGATTTTTGTACTTTTTACTAAGTTAAAATTCTAACGGGTCCATTGTTCGGCCCATTTAGACAAACCACTACAGAAGGGTTGCAAAATAAGTTTTAATCCAAATTTAGTAGTTCATACAATTGATTACGAGCTTTTCAACACAATTATATTGCAAAAACTTGACTTCTGTGCTTTTTACTTAGTTAAAATTCTAACAGGTCCATTGTTCGGCCCATTTCGACCCGCTCATCCGAAACCTCTACAAAAGGGTTGCAAAATAAGTTTTAATCAAAATTTAGGAGTTCATACAATTGGTTACGAGCTTTTCAACACGATTATATTGCAAAAATTCGTTTTCTATACTTTTTACTCAGTTAAAATTCTAACGGGTCCATTGTTCGGCCCATTTAAACCCGCTCGTCCGAAACCTTTACAAAAAAGATCGTAAAATAAGTTAGAATTAAATTTTAGGAGTTCATTGATTTAGAGCTTTTCAACACGATTATATTGCAAAAACTCGATTACTGTACTTTTCACTCAGTTAAAATTCTGACACGTTCATTGTTCGGCCCATTTAAACCAGCTCGTCTGAAACCTCTACAAAAGGGTTGCAAAATAAGTTTTAATCCAAATTTAGGAGTTCATACAATTGATTACGAGCTTTTCAACACGATTATATTGCAAAAACTATATTTCTGTACTTTTTACTCATTTAAAATTCTAACGGGTCCATTATTCGGCCCATTTAGACCCGCTCGTCCGAAACCTCAACAAAAAAGACCGTAAAATAAGTTAGAATCAAATTTTAGGAGTTCATATAATTGATCACGAGCTTTTCAACACGATTATATTGCAAAAATTTGATTTTTGTACTTTTTACTCAATTAAAATTCTAAAGGGCTTTTTTCAAAAAAATCTAACGGGTCCATTGTACGGCCCATTTAGACTCGCTCGTCCGAATCCTCTACAAAAAAGGAATGCAAAATAAGTTTTAATCCAAGTTTATGAGTTCATATAATTGATTACGAGCTTTTCAACACGATTATATATCAAAAACTTAATTTTTATACTTTTTACTCGGTTAAAAATCTAACGGGTCCATTGTTCGGCCCATTTAGACCCGCTCATCCGAAACCTCTACAAAAGGGATGCAAAATAAGTTTTAATCCAAATTTAGGAGTTCATACAATTGATTACGAGCTTTTCAACACAATTATATTGCAAAAACTTGATTTTTGTAGTTTTTACTCAGTTAAAATTCTATCGGGTCCATTGTTAGACCCATTTATACCCGCTTGTCCGAAACCTCAAAATAAAAGACCACAAAATAAGTTAGAATCATATTTTAGGAGTTCATATAATTGATTACGAGCTTTTCAACGCGATTATATTGCAAAAATTCAGTTTTTGTACTTTTTACTCAATAAAAATTCTAACGGGCTTTCTTCAAAAAATAAATTCTAACGGGTCCATTGTTCGGCCCATTTAGACCCGCTCGTTCGGAACCTCTACAAAAGGGTTGCAAAATAAGTTTTAATCCAAATTTAGGAGTTCATACAATTGATTACGAGCTTTTCGACACGATTATATTGCAAAAACTCGATTTCTGTAATTTTTACTCCTTTAAAATTCTAACAGGTCCATTGTTCGGCCCATTTAGACCCGCTCGTCCGAAACCTCTACAAAAAGGCTGAAAAATAAGTTTTAATCCAAATTTAGGAGTTCATACAATTGATTACGAGCTTTTCAACACGATTATATTGCAAAAACTCCATTTCTGTACTTTTTATTTAGTTAAAATTCTAACGGGTCCATAGTTCGGCCCATTTAGACCCGCTCGTCCGAAACCTTTAAAAAAAGATAGCAAAATAAGTTAGAATCAAATTTTAGGAGTTCATATAATTGATTTAGAGCTTTTAAACACGATTATATTGCAAAAATTCGATTACTGTACTTTTTACTCAGTTAAAATTCTAACAGGTTCATTGTTCGGCCCATTTAGACCCGCTCGTCCGAAACCTCTACAAAAGGGTTGCAAAATAAGTTTTAATCCAAATTTTTGAGTTCATACAATTGATTACGAGCGTTTTAACACGATTACATTGCAAAAACTCGATTACTGTACTTTTTACTCAGTTAAAGTTCTAACGGGTCCATTGTTCGGCCCATTTAGACCCGCTCGTCCGAAACCTCTATAAAAGGGTTGCAAAATAAGTTTTAATCAAAATTTAGGACTTCATACAATGGATTACGAGCTTTTCAACACGATTATATTGCAAAAACTCGATTTATGTACTTTTTACTCAGTTAAATTTCTAACGAGTCCATTGTTCGGCCCATTTAAACTCGCTCGTCCGAAACCTTTAAAAAAGATCGCAAAATAAGTTAGAATCAAATTTTAGGTGTTCATATATTTGATTTAGAGCTTTTAAACACGATTATATTGCAAAAACTCGATTACTGCACTTTTTACTCAGTTAAAATTCTAACAGGTTCATTGTTCGGCCCATTTAGACCCGCTCGTCCGAAACCTCTACAAAAGGGTTGCAAATTAAGTTTTAATCCAAATTTAGGAGTTCATACAATTGATTACGAGCGTTTCAACACGATTATAGTGCAAAAACTCGATTACTGTAGTTTTTACTCAGTTAAAATTCTAACGGGTCCATTGTTCGGCCCATTTAGACCCGATCGTTCGAAACCTCTACAAAAGGGCTGCAAAATAAGTTTAAATCGAAATTTAGGAGTTCATACAATTGATTACGAGCTTTTCAACACGATTATATTGCAAAAACTCAATTTCTGTACTTTTTACTCCGTTAAAATTCTAACGGGTCCATTGTTCGGCCCATTTAGACCCGATCGTTCGAAACCTCTACAAAAGGGCTGCAAAATAAGTTTTAATCCAAATTTAGGAGTTCATACAATTGATTACGAGCTTTTCAACACGATTATATTGCAAAAACTCGATTTCTATACTTTTTACTCGGTTAAAATTCTAACGGGTCCATTGTTCGGCCCATTTAAACTCGCTCGTCCGAATCCTCCACAAAAGGGTTGCAAAATAAGTTTTAATCAAAATTTAGGAGTTCATAATTTGATTACGAGCTTTTCAACAGGATTATATTGCAAAAACACAATTTATGTACTTTTTACTCGGTTAAAATTCAATCGGGTCCATTGTTCGGCCCATTTAGACTCGCTTGTCCGAAACATCTACAAAAGAGTTGCAAAATTTGTTTTAATCCAAATTTAGGAGTTCATATAATTGATTACGAGCTTTTCAACAAAATTATATCGCAAAAACTCGATTTATGTACTTTTTACTCAGTTAAAATTCGAACGGGTCCAATGTTAGGCCCATTTAGACCCGCTCGTCCGAAACCTATACAAAAAGGGTTGAAAATAAGTTCTAATCCAAATGTAGGAGTTCATACAATTGATTACGAGCTTTTAAACACGATTATATTGAAAAAATCAATTTATGTACTTTTACTTAGTTAAAATTCGAACGGGTCCATTGTTCGGCCCATTTAGACCCGCTGATTCGAAACCTATACAAAAAGACTGCAAAATAAGTTAGAATCAAATTTTAGGTGTTCATATAATTGATTACGAGCTTTTCAACAGGATTATATTGCAAAAATTCGATTGCATTACTTTTTACTCAGTTAAAATTCTAACGGGTCCATTGTTCGGCTCATTTAGACCCGCTCGTCCGAAACCTCTACAAAAAATACCGTAAAACAAGTTGAAATCAAATTTCAGTAGTTTATATAATTGCTTACGAGCTTTTCAACATGATTATATTGCAAAAACTTGATTTCTGTACATTTTACTCAGCTAAAATTCTAACAGGTCCATTGTTCGGCCCATTTAGAATCGCTCGTCCGAAACCTCGACAAAAGGGTTGCAAAATAAGTTTTAATCCAAATTTAGGAGTTCATAAAATTGATTACGAGCTTTTCAACACGATTATATTGCAAAAACTCAATTTTTGTACATTTTACTCAGTTAAAATTCTAACAGGTCCATTGTTCGGCCCATTTAGACCCGCTCGTCCGAAACCTCTACAAAAATACCGCAAAACAAGTTAGAATCAAATTTTAGGAGTTCATAAAATTGATTACAAGCTTTTCAACAAGATTATATTGCAAAAACTCGATTTCTGTACTTTTTACTCAGTTAAAATTCTAACATGTCCATTGTTCGGCCCAATTAGACCCGCTTGTCTGAAACCTCTACAAAAAGGTTGCAAAATAAGTTTTAATCCAAATTTAGGAGTTCATACCATTGATTACGAGCTTTTCAACACGATTATATTGCAAAAACTCGATTTCTGTACTTTTTACTTAGTTAAAATTCTAACATGTCCATTGTTCGGCCCATTTAGACCCGCTTGTCCGAAACCTCTACAAAAAGGGTTGAAAATAAGTTTTAATCCAAATTTAGGAGTTCATACAATTGATTACGAGCTTTTCAACACGATTATATTGCAAAAACTTGATTTCTGTACTTTTTACTCAGTTAAAATTCGAAGGGGTCCATTGTTCCGGCCATTTAGACCCGCTTGTCCGAAATCTCTACAAAATAGACCGCAAAATAAGTTAGAATCAAATTTTAGGAGTTCATATAATTGATTACGAGCTTTTCAACACGATTATATTGCAAAAACTCGATTACATTACTTTTTACTCAGTTAAAATTCTAACGTGTCCATTGTTTGGCTCATTTAGACCCGCTCGTCCGAAACCTCTACAAAAAAGACCGCAAAAAAAGTTAGAATCAAATTTTAGGAGTTCATATAATTGCTTACAAGATTTTCGACACGATTATATTGCAAAAACTCGATTTTTGTACTTTTTACTCAGTTAAAATTCTAACATGTCCATTGTTCGGCCCAATTTGACCCGCTTGTCTGAAAACTCTACAAAAAGGTTACAAAATAAGTTTTAGAATCAAATTTAGGAGTTCATACCATTGATTACGAGCTTTTCAACATGATTATATTGCAAAAACTCGATTTCTGTAATTTTTACTCAGTTAAAATTCTAACATGTCCATTGTTCGGCCCATTTAGACCCGCTTGTCCGAAACCTCTACAAAAAGGGTTGAAAATAAGTTTTAATCCAAATTTAGGAGTTCATACAATTGATTACGAGCTTTTCAACAAGATTATATTGCAAAAACTTGATTTCTGTACTTTTTACTCAGTTAAAATTCGAAGGGGTCCATTGTTCGGCCCATTTAGACCTGCTTGTCCGAAATCTCCACAAAAAAGACTGCAAAATAAGTTAGAATCAAATTTTAGGAGTTCATACAATTGATCACGAGCTTTTCAACACGATTATAATTCAAAAACTCGATTTCTGTACTTTTTCATCAGTTAAAATTCTAACGGGTCCATTTTTCTGCCCATTTAGACCCGCTCGTCCGAAACCTCTACGAAAAAGACCGCAAAACAAGTTTTAATCAAATTTTAGGAGTTCATATAATTGATTACGAGCTTTTCAACACGATTATATTGCAAAAACTCGATTTTTGTGCTTTTTACTCAGTTAAAATTCTAACGGGTCCCTTGTTCGGCCCATTTAGACCCGCTCGTCCGAAACCTCTACAAAAGGGTTGCAAAATAAGTTTCAATCCAAATTTAGGAGTTCATATAATTGATTAAGAGCTTTTCAACACGATTATATTGCAAAAACTCGATTACTGTACTTTTTACTCAGTTAAAATTCTAACGGGTCCTATGTTCGGCCCATTTAGACCCTCTCATTCTAAACCATTACAAAAAAGATCGCAAAATAAGTTAGAATCAAATTTTAGGAGTTCATATAATTTATTAAGAGCTTTTCAACACTATTATATTGCAAAAACTCGATTACTTTACTTTTGACTCAGTTAAAATTCTAACAGGTCTATTGTTCGGCCCATTTAGACTCGCACGTCCGAAACCTCTACAAAAGGGTTGCAAAATAAGTTTTATTCCAAATTTAGGAGTTCATACAATTGATTACGAGCTTTTCAACACGATTATATTGCAAAAACTCGATTTTTGTACTTTTTACTCCGTTAAAATTCTAACGGGTCCGTTGTTCGGCCCATTTAGACCCGCTCGTCTGGAACCTCTTCAAAAATGGCTGCAAAATAAGTTTTAATCCAAATTTAGGACTACATATAATTGATTACGATCTTTTCAACACGATTATATTGCAAAAACTTGATTTCTGTACTTTTTACTCCATTAAAATTCTAACGGGTCCATTGTTCGACCCATTTAGACCCGCTCGTCCGAAACGTATACAAAAGGGTTGCAAAATAAATTTTAATCCAAATTTAAGAGTCATACAATTGATTACGAGCTTTTCAACACGATTATATTGCAAAACCTCGATTTCTGTAGTTTTTACTCAGTTAAAATTTGAACGGGTCCATTGTTCGGCCCATTTAGACCCGCTCGTCCGAAACCTTTACAAAAAAGACCGTAAAATAAGTTAGAATCAAATTTTAGGATTTCATAAAAATGATTACGAGCTTTTCAACACAATTATTTTTCAAAAACTCGATTTTTGTGCTTTTTACTCAGTTATAATTCTAACGGGTCCATTGTTCGGCCCATTTAGACCAGCTCGTCCGAAATCTCTACAAAAGGGTTGCAAAATAAGTTTTAATCAAATTTTAGGTGTTCAGACAAATGATTATGAGCTTTTCAACATAATTATATTGCAAAAACTCGATTTTTGTGCTTTTTACTTAGTTAAAATTCTAATGGGTCCATTGTTCGGCCCATTTAGACCCGCTCCTCCGAAACCTCTACAAAAGGGTTGCAAAATAAGTTTTAATCCAAATTTAGGAGTTCATACAATTGATTACGAGCTTTTCAACACGATTATATTGCAAAAACTAGATTTCTGTACTTTTTACTCCGTTAAAATTCTAACGGGTCCATTGTTCGGCCTATTTAGACCCGATCGTCCGAAACCTCTACAAAAAGGGCTGCAAAATAAGTTTTAATCCAAATTTAGGAGTTCATATAATTGATTACGAGCGTTCCAACACGATTATATTGCAAAAACTCGATTTCTGTACTTTTTAGTGAAAATTCTAACGGGTCCATTGTTCGGCCCATTTAAACCTGCTCGTTCGAAACCTCTACATAAAAGACCGCAAAATAAGTTAGAATCAAATTTTAGGAGTTCATACAATTGATTACGAGCTTTTCAACACGATTATATTGCAAAAACTCGATTACTGTACTTTTTACTCAGTTAAAATTCGAAGGGGTCCATTGGTCGGCCCATTTAGACCCGCTTGTCCGAAATCTCGACAAAAAAGACCGCAAAATAAGTTAGAATCAAATTTTAGGAGTTCATACCATTGATTACGAGCTTTTCAACACGATTATATTGCAAAAACTCGATTTCTGTACTTTTTACTCAATTAAAATTCTAACGGGTCCATTGTTCGGCCCATTTAGACCCGCTCGTCCGAAACCTCTACGAAAAAGACCGCAAAACAAGTTTTAATCAAATTTTAGGAGTTCATATAATTGATTACGAGCTTTTCAACATGATTATATTGCAAAAACTCGATTTTTGTGCTTTTTACTCAGTAAAAATTCTAACGGGTCCATTGTTCGGCTCATTTAGACCCGCTCGTCCGAAACCTATACAAAAAAGACTGCAAAATAAGTTAGAATCAAATTTTAGGAATTCATATAATTGATTACGAGCTTTTCAACAGGATTATATTGCAAAAACTCGATTTTTGTGCATTTTTCTCAGTTAAAATTCTAATGGGTCCATTGTTCAGCCCATTTAGACCCGCTCCTCCGAAACCTCTACAAAAGGGTTGCAAAATAAGTTTTAATCCAAATTTAGGAGTTCATACAATTGATTACGAGCTTTTCAACACGATTATATTGCAAAAACTAGATTTCTGTACTTTTTACTCCGTTAAAATTCTAACGGGTCCATTGTTCGGCCTATTTAGACCCGATCGTCCGAAACCTCTACAAAAAGGGCTGCAAATTAAGTTTTAATCCAAATTCAGGAATTCATATAATTGATTACGAGCTTTTCAACACGATTATATTGCAAAAACTCGATTTCTGTACTTTTTACTCAGTTAAAATTCTAAGGGGTCTATTGTTCGGCCCATTTAGACCCGCTCGTCTGAAACCTCTACAAAAGGGTTGCAAAATAAGTTTTAATCCAAATTTAGGAGTTCATACAATTGTGTAAGAGCGTTTCAACATGATTATATTGCAAAAACTCGATTTCTATACTTTTTACTCATATAAAATTCTAACGGGTCCATTGTTCGGCCCATTTAGACCCGCTAGACCGAAACTACTACAAAAAAGACTACAAAACAAGTTAGAATCAAATTTTAGGAGTTCATATAATTGATTACGAGCTTTTCAACACGATTATATTGCAAAAACTCGATTTCTGTACTTTTTACTTAGTTAAAATTCTAACGGGTCCAATGTTCGGCCCATTTAGACCCGCTCGTCCGAAACCGTTAATAAAGGGTTGCAAAATAAGTTTTAATTAAAATTTAGGACTTCATACAATTGATTACGAGCTTTTCAACACGATTATATTGAAAAACTTGATTTTTTTACTTTTTACTCAGTTAAAATTCTAACGGGTCCATTGTTCGGCCCATTTAGACTCGCTCGTCCGAAACCTCGACAAAAGGGTTGCAAAATAAGTTTTAATCCAAATTTAGGAGTTCATAAAATTGATTACGAGCTTTTCAACACGATTATATTGCAAAAACTCGATTTCTGTACTTTTTACTTAGTTCAAATTCTAAAGGGTCCATTGTTCGGCCCATTTAGACCCGCTCGTCCGAAACCTCTACAAAAAAGACCGCAAAACAAGTTAGAATCAAATTTTAGGAGTTCATAAAATTTATTATGAGCTTTTCAACACGATTATATTGCAAAAACTCGATTTCTGTACTTTTTACTTAGTTAAAATTCTAACGGGTCCATTGTTCGGCCCATTTAGACCCGCTCGTCCGAAACCTTTACAAAAAAGATCGCAAAATAAGTTAGAATCAAATTTAAGGAGTTCATATAATTTATTAAGAGCTTTTCAACACGATTATATTGCAAAAACTCGATTACTGTACTTTTTACTCAGTTAAAATTCTAACTGGTCCTTGTTCGGCCCATTTAGACCCCCTCGTCCGAAACCTCTACAAAAGGGTTGCAAAATAAGTTATAATCCAAATTTAGGAGTTCATAAAATTGATTACGAGCTTATCAACATGATTATATTGCAAAAACTCGATTTCTGTACTTTTTACTTAGTTAAAATTCTAACGGGTCCACTGTTCGGCGCATTTAGACACACTCGTCCGAAACGTCTACAAGAAAGACCGCAAAACAAGTTAGAATCAAATTTTAGGAGTTCATATAATTGATTAGAAGCTTTTCAACACGATTATATTTCAAAAACTAGATTTATGTACTTTTTACTTAGTTAAAATTCTAATGGGTCCATTGTTCGGCCCATTTCGACCCACTCGTCCAAAACCTCTACAAAAGGGTTTCAAAATAAGGTTTAATCCAAATTTAGGAGTTCATACAATTGATTACGAGCTTTTCAACATGATATATTGCAAAAACTCGATTTCTGTACTTTTTACTCCATTAAAATTCTAACGGGTGCATTTTTCGGCCTATTTAGACCCGATCGTCCGAAACCTCGACAAAAGGGTTCCAAAATAAGTTTTAATCCAAATTTAGGAGTTCATAAAATTTATTACGAGCTTTTCAAAACGATTATATTGCAAAACACGATTTATGTACTTTTTACTCAGTTAAAATTCTAACGGGTCCATTGTTCGGCCCATTTAGACCCGCTCGTCCGAAATCTCTACAAAAAAGACCGCAAAACAAGTTAGAATTCAATTTTAGGAGTTCATAAAATTGATTACGAGCTTTTCAACACGATTATATTGCAAAAACTAGATTTCTGTACTTTTTACTCAGTTAAAATTCTAACGGGTCCATTGTTCGGCCCATTTAGACCCGCTCGTCTGAAACCTTTACAAAAAAAGATCATCAAATAAGTTAGTATCAAATTTTAGGAGTTCATATAATTTATTAAGAGCTTTTCATCACGATTATATTGCAAAAACTCGATTACTGTACTTTTTACTCAGTTAAAATTCTAACGGGTCCATTGTTCGGCCCATTTAGACCCGCTTGTCCGAAACCTCTACAAAATGATTTCAAAATAAGTTATAATCAAAATTTAGGAGTTCATAAAATTGATTACGAGCTTATCAACAGCTTATATTGCAGAAACTCGATTTCTATACTTTTTACTCAGTTAAAATTCTAACGGGTCCATTGTTTGGCGCATTTAGACCCACTCGTCCGAAACGTCTAGAAGAAAGACCGCAAAACAAGTTAGAATCAAATTTAGGAGTTCATATAATAGATTACAAGCTTTTCAACACCATTATATTGCACAAACTCGATTTATGTACTTTTCACTTAGTTAAAATTCTAACGGGTCCATTGTTCGGCCCATTTCGACCCGCTCGTCCAAAACCTCTACAAAAGGGTTGCAAAATAAGTTTTAATCCAAATTTAGGAGTTCATACAAATGATTACGAGCTTTTCAACACAATTATATTGTAAAAACTCGATTTTTGTGCTTTTTACTCAGTTAAAATTCTAACGGGTCCATTGTGCGGCCCATTTAGACCCGCTCGTCCGAAACCTCTACAAAAGGGTTGCAAAATAAATTTTAATCCAAATTTAAGAGTTCATAAAATTGCTTACGAGCTTTTCAACACGATTATATTGCAAAAACTCAATATCTGTAGTTTTTACTTAGTTAAAATTCGAACGTGTCCATTGTTCAGTCGATTTAGACCTGCTCGTCCGAAACCTATACAAAAAAGACCGCAAAATAAGTTTTAATCCAAATTTAGGAGTTCATATAATTGATTACGAGCTTTTCAACACGATTATATTGCAAAAACTCGATTTCTGTACTTTTTACTCAGTTAAAATTCAAACGGGTCCATTCTTCGGCCCATTTAGACCCGCTCGTCCGAAACCTATACAAAAAGACTGCAAAATAAGTTAGAATCAAATTTTAGGAGTTCATATAATTGATTACGAGCTTTTCAATAGAATTATATGGCAAAAACTCGATTTTTGTGCATTTTACTCAGTTAAAATTCTAACGGGTCCATTGTTCGGCCCATTTAAACCCGCTCGTCCGAAACCTCTACATAAAAGACCGCAAAATAAGTTAGAATCAAATTTTAGCAGTTCATATACTTGATTAAGAGCTTTTCAACACGATTATATTGCAAAAACTCGATTACTGTACTTTTTACTCAGTTAAAATTCTAACATGTCCATTGTTCGGCCCATTTAGACCCGCTTGTCCGAAACCTCTACAAAAAGGGTTGAAAATAAGTTTTAATCCAAATTTAGGAGTTCATACAATTGATTACGAGTGTTTCAAAACGATTATATTGCAAAAACTCGAATTCTATACTTTTTACTCATATAAAATTCGTTTTCTATACTTTTTACTCAGTTAAAATTCTAACGGGTCCATTGTTCGGCCCATTTAAACCCGCTCGTCCGAAACCTTTACAAAAAAGATCGTAAAATAAGTTAGAATTAAATTTTAGGAGTTCATTGATTTAGAGCTTTTCAACACGATTATATTGCAAAAACTCGATTACTGTACTTTTCACTCAGTTAAAATTCTGACACGTTCATTGTTCGGCCCATTTAAACCAGCTCGTCTGAAACCTCTACAAAAGGGTTGCAAAATAAGTTTTAATCCAAATTTAGGAGTTCATACAATTGATTACGAGCTTTTCAACACGATTATATTGCAAAAACTATATTTCTGTACTTTTTACTCAGTTAAAATTCTAACGGGTCCATTGTTCGGCCCATTTAGAATCGCTCGTCCGAAACCTCGACAAAAGGGTTGCAAAATAAGTTTTAATCCAAATTTAGGAGTTCATAAAATTGATTTCGAGCTTTTCAACACGATTATATTGCAAAAACTCAATTTCTTTACATTTTACTCAGTTAAAATTCTAACGGGTCCATTGTTAGGCCCATTTAGACCCACTCGTCCGAAACCTCTACAAAAAAGACCGCAAAACAAGTTAGAATCAAATTTTAGGAGTTCATAAAATTGATTACGAGCTTTTCAACACGTTTATATTGCAAAAACTCGATTTCTGTACTTTTTACTCAGTTAAAATTCTAACATGTCCATTGTTCGGCCCATTTAGACCCGCTATTCTGAAACCTCTACAAAAGGGTTGCAAAATAAGTTTCGATCCAAATTTAGGAGTTCATACAATTGATTACGAGCTCTTCAACATGATTATATTGCAAAAACTCGATTTCTGTACTTTTTACTCAGTTAAAATTCTAACATGTCCATTGTTCGTCCCATTTAGACCCGCTTGTCCGAAACCTTTACAAAAAGGGTTGCAAAATAAGTTTTAATCCAAATTTAGGAGTTCATACAATTGATTACGAGCTTTTCAACACGATTATATTGCAAAAACTTGATTTCTGTACTTTTTACACAGTTAAAATTCGAACGGGTCCATTGTTCGGCCCATTTAGACCCGCTCGTCCGAAACCTCTACAAAAAAGACCGCAAAATAAGTTAGAATCAAATATTAGGAGTTCATATAATTGATTACGAGCTTTTCAACGCGATTATATTGCAAAAACTCGATTACATTACTTTTTACTCAGTTAAAATTCTAACGTGTTCATTGTTCGGCTCATTTAGAACCGCTCGTCCAAAACCTCTACAAAAAAGACCGCAAAACAAGTTATAATCAAATTTTAGGAGTTCATATAATTGCTTATAAGATTTTCAACACGATTATATTGCAAAAACATGATTTTTATACTTTTTACTCAGTTAAATTTCTAACGGGTCCATTCTTCGGCCCATTTAGACTCGCTCGTCCGAAACCTCGACAAAAGGGTTGCAAAATAAGTTTTAATCCAAATTTAGGAGTTCATAAAATTGATTACTAGCTTTTCAACACGATTATATTGCAAAAACTCGATTTCTGTACTTTTTACTCAATTAAAATTCTAACGGGTCCATTGTTCGGCCCATTTAGACCCGCTCGTCCGAAACCTCTAAAAAAAAGACCGCAAAACAAGTTTTAATCAAATTTTAGGAGTTCATATAATTGATTACGAGCTTTTCAACACAAGTACATTGCAAAAACTCGATTTTTGTGCTTTTTACTCAGTTAAAATTCTAACGGGTCCATTGTTCGGCCCATTTAGACCCGCTCATCCGAAACCTCTACAAAAGGGTTGCAAAATAAGTTTCAATCCAAATTTAGGAGTTCATACAATTGATTACGAGCTTTTCAACACAATTATATTGCAAAAACTCGATTTTTGTGCTTTTTACCCAGATAAAATTTTAACGGGTCTATTGTTCGGCCCATTTAGACCCTCTCCTCCGAAAACTCTACAAAAGGATTGCAAAATAAGTTTTAATCCAAATTTAGGAGTTCATACAGTTGATTACTAGCGTTTCAACACGATTATATTGCAAAAACCTGATTTCTGTTCTTTTTACTTAGTTAAAATTCTAACGGGTCCATTGTTCGGCCCATTTAGACCCGCTCGTCCGAAATCTCTACAAACGGGGTCCATTGTTCGGCTCATTTAGACCCGCTCGTCCAAAACCTCTACAAAAAAACCGCAAAACAAGTTAGAATCAAAATTTAGGAGTTCATATAATTGCTTATAAGATTTTCAACACGATTATATTGCAAAAACATGATTTTTATACTTTTTACTCAGTTAAATTTCTAACGGGTCCATTCTTCGGCCCATTTAGACTCGCTCGTCCGAAACCTCGACAAAAGGGTTGCAAAATAAGTTTTAATCCAAATTTAGGAGTTCATAAAATTGATTACTAGCTTTTCAACACGATTATATTGCAAAAACTCGATTTCTGTACTTTTTACTCAATTAAAATTCTAACGGGTCCATTGTTCGGCCCATTTAGACCCGCTCGTCCGAAACCTCTACAAAAAAGACCGCAAAACAAGTTAGAATCAAATTTTAGGAGTTCATATAATTGCTTACAAGATTTTCAACACGATTATATTGCAAAAACATGAAGTTTATACTTTTTACTCAGTTAAATTTCTAACGGGTCCATTCTTCGGCCCATTTAGACTCGCTCGTCCGAAACCTCGACAAAAGGGTTGCAAAATTAGTTTTAATTCAAATTTAGGAGTTCATAAAATTGATTACGAGCTTTTCAACACGATTATATTGCAAAAACTCGATTTCTGTACTTTTTACTCAATTAAAATTCTAACGGGTCCATTGTTCGGCCCATTTAGACCCGCTCGTCCGAAACCTCTACAAAAGGGGTGCAAAATAAGTTTTAATCCAAATGTAGGAGTTTGTACATTTGATTACGAGCTTTTCAACACGATTATATTGCAAAAAATCAATTTCTGTACTTTTTACTCCGTTAAAATTCTAACGGGTCCATTGTTCGACCTATTTAGTCCCGATCGTCCGAAACCTCTACAAAAAGGGCTGCAAAATAAGTTTTAATCCAAATTTAGGAGTTCATATAATTGATTACGAGCTTTTCAACACGATTTTATTGCAAAAACTCGATTTTTGTACTTTTTGCTCAGTTAAAATTCTAACGGGTCTATTGTTCGGCCCATTTAGACCCGCTCGTCCGAAACCTCTTCAAAAGGGTTGCAAAATAAGTTTCAATCCAAATTTAGGAGTTCATACAATTGATTACGAGCTTTTCAACATGATTATATTGCAAAAACTCGATTTCTATACTTTTTATTCAGTTAAAATTCGAACGGGTCCACTGTTCGGCCCATTTAGACCCGCTCGTCCGAAACCTATACAAAAAAGACTGCAAAATAAGTTAGAATCAAATTTTAGGAGTTCATATAATTGATTACGAGCTTTTCAACATGACTATATTGCAAAAACTCGATTACATTACTTTTTACTCAGTTAAAATTCTAACGGGTCCATTGTTCGGCTCATTTAAACCCGCTCGTCCGAAACCTCTACAAAAAATACCGCAAAACAAGTTAGAATCAAATTTCAGTAGTTCATATAATTGATTACGAGCTTTTCAACGCGATTATATTGCAAAAACTTGATTACATTACTTTTTACTCAGTTAAAATTCTAATGTGTCCATTGTTAGGCCCATTTAGACCCGCTCGTCCGAAGCCTCTACAAAAAAGACCGCAAAATAAGTTAGAATCAAATTTTAGGAGTTCATATAATTGATTACGAGCTTTTCAACGCGATTATATTGCAAAAACACGATTACATTACTTTTTACTCAGTTAAAATTCTAACGTGTCCATTGTTCGGCTCATTTAGACCCGCTCTTCCAAAACCTCTACAAAAAAGACTGCAAAACAAGTTAGAATCAAATTTTAGGAGTTCATATAATCGCTTACGAGCTTTTCAACACGATTATATTGCAAAAACATGATTTCTATACTTTTTACTCAGTTAAATTTCTAACGGGTCCATTCTTCGGCCCATTTAGACTCGCTCGTCCGAAACCTCGACAAAAGGGTTGCAAAATAAGTTTTAATCCAAATTTAGGAGTTCATAAAATTGATTACTAGCTTTTCAACACGATTATATTGCAAAAACTCGATTTCTGTACTTTTTACTCAATTAAAATTCTAACGGGTCCATTGTTCGGCCCATTTAGACCCGCTCGTCCGAAACCTCTACAAAAAAGACCGCAAAACAAGTTTTAATCAAATTTTGAAGTTCATATAATTGATTACGAGCTTTTCAACACAAGTATATTGCAAAAACTCGATTTTTGTGCTTTTTACTCGGTTAAAATTCTAACGGGTCCATTGTTCGGCCCATTTAGACCCGCTCATCCGAAACCTCTACAAAAGGGTTGCAAAATAAGTTTCAATCCAAATTTAGGAGTTCATACAATTGATTATGAGCTTTTCAACACAATTATATTGCAAAAACTTGATTTTTGTGCTTTTTACCCAGTTAAAATTTTAACGGGTCTATTGTTCGGCCCATTTAGACCCTCTCCTCCGAAACCTCTACAAAAGGGTTGCAAAATAAGTTTTAATCCAAATTTAGGAGTTCATACACTTGATTACTAGCGTTTCAACACGATTATATTGCAAAAACCTGATTTTTGTTCTTTTTACTTAGTTAAAATTCTAACGGGTCCATTGTTCGGCCCATTTAGACCCGCTCGTCCGAAACCTCTACAAACGAGGTGCAAAATAAGTTTTAATCCAAATGTAGGAGTTCATACAATTGATTACGAGCTTTTCAACACGATTATATTGCAAAAAATCAATTTCTGTACTTTTTACTCCGTTAAAATTCTAACGGGTCCATTGTTCGAACTATTTAGTCCTTATCGTCCGAAACCTCTACAAAAATGGCTGCAAAATAAGTTTTAATCCAAATTTAGGAGTTCATAAAATTGATTACGAGCTTTTCAACACGATTTTATTGCAAAAACTCGATTTCTGTACTTTTTGCTCAGTTAAAATTCTAACGGGTCTATTGTTCGGCCCATTTAGACCCGCTCGTCCGAAACCTCTACAAAAGGGTTGCAAAATAAGTTTCAATCCAAATTTAGGAGTTCATACAATTGATTATGAGCTTTTCAACATGATTATATTGCAAAAACTCGATTTTTGTACTTTTTATTCAGTTAAAATTCGAACGGGTCTACAGTTCGGCCCATTTAGACCCGCTCGTCCGAAACCTATACAAAAAAGACTGCAAAATAAGTTAGAATCAAATTTTAGGAGGTCATATAATTGATTACGAGCTTTTCAACATGACTATATTGCAAAAACTCGATTACATTACTTTTTACTCAGTTAAAATTCTAACGGGTCCATTGTTCAGCTCATTTAAACCCGCTCGTCCGAAACCTCTACAAAAAAGACCGCAATACAAGTTAGAATCAAATTTCAGTAGTTCATATAATTGCTTACGAGCTTTTCAACACGATTATATTGCAAAAACTTGATTTTGTACATTTTACTCAGTTAAAATTCTAACGGGTCCATTGTTCGGCCCATTTAGACTCGCTCGTCCGAAACTTCGACAAAAGGGTTGCAAACTAAGTTTTAATCCAAATTTAGGAGTTCATAAAATTGATTACGAGCTTTTCAACATGATTAAAATTGCAAAACTCGATTTCTGTACTTTTTACTCAGTTAAAATTCTAACGGGTCCATTGTTCGACCCATTTAGACCCGCTCGTCCGTAACGTCTACAAAAAAGACCGCAAAACAATTTAGAATCAAGTTTTAGGAGTTCATAAAATTGATTACGAGCTTTTCAACACGATTATATTGCAAAAACTCGATTTCTGTACTTTTTACTCAGTTAAAATTCTAACGGGTCCATTGTTCGGCCCATTTAGACCAGCTCGTCCGAAACCTTTACAAAAAAGATCGCAAAATAAGTTAGAATCAAATTTTAGGAGTTCATATAATTTATTAAGAGCTTTTCAACACGATTATATTGCAAAAACTCGATTATTATACTTTTTACTCAGTTAAAATTCTAACGGGTCCATTGTTCGGCCCATTTAGACCCGCTCGTCCGAAACCTCTACAAAATGGTTGCAAAATAAATTATAATCAAAATTTAGGAGTTCATAAAATTGATTAAAAGCTTATCAACACGATTATATTGCAAAAATTCGATTTCTATACTTTTTACTTAGTTAAAATTCTAACGGGTCCATTTTCGGCGCATTTAGACACACTCGTCCGAAACGTCTACAAGAAACACCGCAAAACAAGTTAGAATCAAATTTTAGGAGTTCATATAATTGATTACAAGCTTTTAAACACGATTATATTGCAAAAACTCGATTTATGTACTTTTTACTTAGTTAAAATTCTAACGGGTCCATTGTTCGGCCCATTTCGACCCGCTCGACCAAAACCTCTACAAAAGGGTTTCAAAATAAGTTTTAATCCAAATTTAGGAGTTCATACAAATGATTACGAGCTTTTTAACACAATTATATTGCAAAATATCGATTTGTGTGCTTTTTACTCAGTTAAAATTCGAACGGGTCCATTGTTCGGCCGATTTAGACCTGCTCGTCTGAAACCTATACAAAAAGACCGCAAAATAAGTTTTAATCCAAATTTAAGAGTTCATATAATTGATTACGAGCTTTTCAACACGATTATATTGCAAAAACTCAATTTCTATACTTTTTACTCAGTTAAAATTCTAACGTGTCTATTGTTCGGCTCATTTAGACCCGCTCGTCCGAAACCTCTACAAAAAAGACCTCAAAACAAGTTAGAATCAAATTTTAGGAGTTCATATAATTGCTTACAAGATTTTCAACACGATTATATTGCAAAAACATGATTTTTATACTTTTTACTCAGTTAAATTTCTAACGGGTCCATTGTTCGGCCCATTTAGACTCGCTCGTCCGAAACCTCGACAAAAGGGTTGCAAAATAAGTTTTAATCCAAATTTAGGAGTTCATAAAATTGATTACGAGCTTTTCAACACAATTATATTGCAAAAACTCGATTTCTGTACTTTTTACTCAATTAAAATTCTAACGGGTCCATTGTTCGGCCCATTTAGACCCGCTCGTCCGAAACCTCTACAAAAAAGACCGCAAAACAAGTTTTAATCAAATTTTAGGAGTTCATATAATTGATTACGAGCTTTTCAACACGATTATATTGCAAAAACTCGATTTTTGTACTTTTTACTCCGTTAAAATTCTAACGGGTCCATTGTTCGGCCTATTTAGACCTGATCGTCCGAAACCTCTACAAAAAGGGCTGCAAAATAAGTTTTAATTTAAATTTAGGAGTTCATATAATTGATTACGAGCGTTCCAACACGATTATATTGCAAAAACTCGATTTCTGTACTTTTTACTCAGTTAAATTTCTAACGGGTCCATTGTTCGGCCCATTTAGACCCGCTCGTCCGAAACCTCTACAAAAGGGTTGTAAAATAAGTTTCAATCCAAATTTAGGAGTTCATATAATTGATTACGAGCTTTTCAACAGGATTATATTGCAAAAACTCGATTTCTGTGCATTTTACTCAGTTAAAATTCTAATGGGTCCATTGTTCGGCCCATTTAGACCCGCTCCTCCGAAACCACTACAAAAGGGTTGCAAAATAAGTTTTAATCCAAATTTAGGAGTTCATACAATTGATTACGAGCTTTTCAACACGATTATATTGCAAAAACTAGATTTTTGTACTTTTTACTCCGTTAAAATTCTAACGAGTCCATTGTTCGGCCTATTTAGACCTGATCGTCCGAAACCTCTACAAAAAGGGCTGCAAAATAAGTTTTAATTTAAATTTAGGAGTTCATATAATTGATTACGAGCGTTCCAACACGATTATATTGCAAAAACTCGATTTCTGTACTTTTTACTCAGTTAAAATTCTAACGGGTCCATTGTTCGGCCCATTTAAACCTGCTCGTTCGAAACCTCTACATAAAAGACCGCAAACTAAGTTAGAATCAAATTTTAGGAGTTGATATAATTGATTAAGAGCTTTTCAACACGATTATATTGCAAAAACTCGATTACTTTACTTTTAATCAGTTAAAATTCTAACGGGTCCATTGTTCGGCCCATTTAGACTCGCTCGTCCGAAACCTCTACAAAAAGGGTTGCAAAATAAGTTTTAATCCAAATTTAGGAGTTCATATAATTGATTACGAGATTTTCAACATGATTATATTGCAAAAACTCGATTTCTGTACTTTTTACTCCGTTAAAATTCTAACGGGTCCATTGTTCGACCTATTTAAACCCGATCGTCCGAAACCTCTACAAAAAGGGTTGCAAAATAAGTTTTAATCCAAATTTAGGAGTTCATATAATTGATTACGAGCTTTTCAACATGATTATATTGCAAAAACTCGATTTTTGTGCTCTTTACTCAGTTAAAATTCTAATTGGTCCATTGTTCGGCCCATTTAGACCAGCTCGTCCGAAATCTCTACAAAAGGGTTGCAAAATAAGTTTTAATCAAATTTTAGGAGTTCAGACAAATGATTATGAGCTTTTCAACATAATTATATTGCAAAAACTCGATTTTTGTGCTTTTTACTCAGTTAAAATTCTAATGGGTCCATTGTTCGGCCCATTTAGACTCGCTCCTCCGAAACCTCTACAAAAGGGTTGCAAAATAAATTTTAATCCAAATTTAGGAGTTCATACAATTGATTACGAGCTTTTCAACACGATTATATTGCAAAAACTAGATTTCTATACTTTTTACTCCGTTAAAATTCTAACGGGTCCATTGTTCGGCCTATTTAGACCCGATCGTCCGAAACCTCTACAAAAAGGGCTGCAAAATAAGTTTTAATCCAAATTTAGGAGTTCATATAATTGATTACGAGCGTTCCAACACGATTATATTGCAAAAACTCGATTTCTGTACTTTTTAGTTAAAATTCTAACGGGTCCATTGTTCGGCCCATTTAAACCTGCTCGTTCGAAACCTCTACATAAAAGACCGCAAAATAAGTTAGAATCAAATTTTAGCAGTTGATATAATTGATTAAGAGCTTTTCAACACGATTATATTGCAAAAACTCGATTACTGTACTTTTTACTCAGTTAAAATTCTAACGGGTCCATTGTTCGGCCCATTTAGACTCGCTCGTCCGAAACCTCTACAAAAAGGGTTGCAAAATAAGTTTTAATCCAAATTTAGGAGTTCATATAATTGATTATGAGCTTTTCAACACGATTATATTGCAAAAACTAGATTTCTGTACTTTTTACTCCGTTAAAATTCTAACGGGTCCATTGTTCGGCCTATTTAGACCCGATCGTCCGAAACCTCTACAAAAAGGGCTGCAAAATAAGTTTTAATCCAAATTTTGGAGTTCATATAATTGATTACGAGCGTTCCAACACGATTATATTGCAAAAACTCGATTTCTGTACTTTTTAGTTAAAATTCTAACGGGTCCATTGTTCGGCCCATTTAAACCTGCTCGTTCGAAACCTCTACATAAAAGACCGCAAAATAAGTTAGAATCAAATTTTAGCAGTTGATATAATTGATTAAGAGCTTTTCAACACGATTATATTGCAAAAACTCGATTACTGTACTTTTTACTCAGTTAAAATTCTAACGGGTCCATTGTTCGACCTATTTAGACCCGATCGTCCGAAACCTCTACAAAAAGGGTTGCAAAATAAGTTTTAATCCAAATTTAGGAGTTCATATAACTGATTACGAGCTTTTCAACATGATTATATTGCAAAAACTCGATTTTTGTGTTTTTACTCAGTTAAAATACTAATTGGTCCATTGTTCGGCCCATTTAGACCAGCTCGTCCGAAATCTCTACAAAAGCGTTGTAAAATAAGTTTTAATCAAATTTTAGGAGTTCAGACAAATGATTATGAGCTTTTCAACATAATTATATTGCAAAAACTCGATTTTTGTGCTTTTTACTCAGTTAAAATTCTGACGGGTCCATTGTTCGGCCCATATAGACCCGCTTGTCCGAAACCTCTACAAAAGGGTTGCAAAATAAGTTTTAATCCAGATTTAGTAGTTCATTCAATCGATTACGAGCGTTCCAACACGATTATATTGCAAAAACTCGATTTCTGTACTTTTTACTCACTTAAAATTCTAACGGGTCCATTGTTCGGCCCATTTAAACCCGATCGTCCAAAACCTCTACATAAAAGACCGCAAAATAAGTTAGAATCAAAATTTAGGAGTTGATATAATTGATTAAGAGCTTTTCAACACGATTATATTGCAAAAACTCGATTACTGTACTTTTTACTCCGTTAAAATTCTAACGGGTCCATTGTTCGGCCCATTTAGACTCGCTCGTCCGAAACCTCTACAAAAGGTTTGCAAAATAAGTTTTAATCAAATTTTAGGAGTTCAGACAAATGATTACGAACTTTTCAACATAATTATGTTGCAAAAACTCGATTTTTGTGCTTTTTACTCAGTTAAAATTCTAACGGGTCCATTGTTCGGCCCATTTAGACCCGCTTGTCCGAAACCTCTACAAAAGGGTTGCAAAATAAGTTTTAATCCAGTTTTAGTAGTTCATACAATTGATTACAAGCGTTCCAACACGATTATATTGCAAAAACTCGATTTCTGTACTTTTTACTCAGTTAAAATTCTAACGGGTCCATTGTTCGGCCTATTTAAACCCGCTTGTCCGAAACCTCTACATAAAAGACCGCAAAATAAGTTAGAATCAAATTTTAGGAGTTGATATAATTGATTAAGAGCTTTTCAACACGATTATATTGCAAAAACTCGATTACTGTACTTTTTACTCAGTTAAAATTCTAACGGGTCCATTGTTCGGCCCATTTAGACTCGCTCGTCCGAAACCTCTACAAAAGGGTTGCAAAATAAGTTTTAATCGAAATTTAGGAGTTCATACAAATGATTACGAGTGTTTCAACACGATTATATTGCAAAAACTCGAATTCTATACTTTTTTACTCAGATAAAATTCTAACGGGTCCATTGTTCGGCCCATTTAGACCCGCTCGTCCGAAACCTCTACAAAAATGACCGTAAAACAAGTTAGAATCAAATTTTAGGAGTTCATACAATTGATTACAAGCGTTCCAACACGATTATATTGCAAAAACTCGATTTCTGTACTTTTTACTCAGTTAAAATTCTAACGGGTCCATTGTTCAGCCCATTTAAACCCGCTCGTCCGAAACCTCTACATAAAAGGCCAAAAAATAAGTTAGAATCAAATTTTAGGAGTTGATATAATTGATTAAGAGCTTTTCAACACGATTATATTGCAAAAACTCGATTACTGTACTTTTTTACTCAGTTAAAATTCTAACGGGTCCATTGTTCGGCCCATTTAGACTCGCTCGTGCGAAACCTCTACAAAAGGGTTGCAAAATAAGTTTTAATCGAAATTTAGGAGTTCATACAATTGATTACGAGTGTTTCAACACGATAATATTACAAAAACTCGAATTCTATACTTTTTACTCAGATAAAATTCTAACGGGTCCATTGTTCGGCCCATTTAGAGCCGCTCGTCCGAACCCTCTACAAAAAGACCGTAAAACAAGTTAGAATCAAATTTTAGGAGTTCATATAATTGATTACGAGCTTTTCAACACGATTATATTGCAAAAACTCGATTATTGTGCTTTTTACTCAGTTAAAATTCTAACGGGTCTATTGTTCGGCCCATTTAGACCCGCTCGTCCAAAACCTCTACAAAAGGGTTGCAAAATAAGTTTTAATCGAAATTTAGGAGTTCATATAATTGATTACGAGCTTTTCAACACGATTATATTGCAAAAACTCGATTTCTGTACTTTTTACTCCGTTAAAATTCTAACGGGTCAATTGTTCGGCTCATTTAAACCCGCTCGTCCAAAACCTCTACAAAAGGGTTGCAAAATAAGTTTTAATCCAAATTTAGGAGTTCCTACAAATGATTACGAGCTTTTCAACACAATTATATTGTAAAAACTCTATTTTTGTGCTTTTTACTCAGTTAAAATTCTAATTGGTCCATTGTTCGGCCCATTTAGACCCGCTCGTCCGAAACCTCTACAAAAGGGTTGCAAAATAAAGTTTAATCAAATTTTAGGAGTTCATACAATTGATTACGAGCTTTTCAACACAATTATATTGCAAAAACTCGATTTTTGTGCTTTTTACTCAGTTAAAATTCTAACGGGCCTATTGTTCGGCCCATTTAGACCCGCTTGTCCGAAACCTCTACAAAAGGGTTGCAAAATAAGTTTTAATCCAAATTTAGTAGTTCATACAATTGATTACGAGCGTTTCAACACGATTATATTGCAAAAACTCGATTTCTGTACTTCTTACTCAGTTAAAATTCTAACGGGTCCATTGTTCGGCCCATTTAAACCCACTCGTCCGAAACCTCTACATAAAAGAGCGCAAAATAAGTTAGAATCAAATTTTAGGAGTTCATATAATTGATTAAGAACTTTTCAACACGATTATAATGCAAAAACTCGATTACTGTATTTTTTACTCAGTTAAAATTCTAACGGGTCCATTGTTCGGCCCATTTAGACTCGCTCGTCCGAAACCTCTACAAAAGGGTTGCAAAATAAGTTTTAATCGAAATTTAGGAGTTCATACAATTGATTACGAGTGTTTCAACATGATTATTTTGCAAAAACTCGAATTCTAAACTTTTTACTCAGATAAAATTCTAACGGGTCCATTGTTAGGCCCATTTAAACCCGCTCGTCCGAAACCTCTACAAAAAAGACCGTAAAACAAGTTAGAATCAAATTTTAGGAGTTCATACAATTGATTACGAGCTTTTCAACACGATTATATTGCAAAAACTCGATGTTTGTGCTTTTTACTCAGTTAAAATTCTAATTGGTCCATTGTTCGGCCCATTTACACCCGCTCGTCCGAAACCTCTACAAAAGGGTTGCAAAATAATTTTTAATCAAATTTTAGGAGTTCAGACAAATGATTACGAACTTTTCAACATAATTATGTTGCAAAAACTCGATTTTTGTGCTTTTTACTCAGTTAAAATTCTAACGGGTCCATTGTTCGGCCCATTTAGACCCGCTTGTCCGAAACCTCTACAAAAGGGTTGCAAAATAAGTTTTAATCCAGTTTTAGTAGTTCATACAATTGATTACGAGCGTTCCAACACGATTATATTGCAAAAACTCGATTTCTGTACCTTTTACTCAGTTAAAATTCTAACGGGTCCATTGTTCGGCCCATTTAAACCCGCTCGTCCGAAACTTCTACATAAAAGACCGCAAAATAAGTTAGAATCAAATTTTAGGAGTTGATATAATTGATTAAGAGCTTTTCAACACGATTATATTGCAAAAACTCGATTACTGTACTTTTTACTCAGTTAAAATTCTAACGGGTCCATTGTTCGGCCCATTTAGACTCGCTCGTCCGTAACCTCTACAAAAGGGTTGCAAAATAAGTTTTAATCGAAATTTAGGAGTTCATACAATTGATTACGAGTGTTTCAACACGATTATATTGCAAAAACACGAATTCTATACTTTTTTATTCAGATAAAATTCTAACAGGTCCATTGTTCGGCCCATTTAGACCCGCTCGTCCGAAACCTCTACAAAAATGACCGTAAAACAAGTTAGAATCAAATTTTAGGAGTTCGTACAATTGATTACGAGCGTTCCAACACGATTATATTGCAAAAACTGGATTTCTGTACTTTTTACTCAGTTAAAATTCTAACGGGTCCATTGTTAGGCCCATTTAAACCCGCTCGTCCGAAATCTCTACATAAAAGACCACACAATAAGTTAGAATCAAATTTTAGGAGTTGATATAATTGATTAAGAGCTTTTCAACACGATTATATTGCAAAAACTCGATTACTGTACTTTTTTACTCAGTTAAAATTCTAACGGGTCCATTGTTCGGCCCATTTAGACTTGCTCGTCCGAAACCTCTACAAAAGGGTTGCAAAATAAGTTTTAATCGAAATTTAGGAGTTCATACAATTGATTACGAGTGTTTCAACACGATTATATTGCAAAAACTCGAATTCTATACTTTTTACTCAGATAAAATTCTAACGGGTCCATTGTACGACCCATTTAGAGCCGCTCGTCCGAACCCTCTACAAAAAGACCGTAAAACAAGTTAGAATCAAATTTTAGGAGTTCATATAATTGATTACGAGCTTTTCAACACGATTATATTGCAAAAACTCGATTATTGTGCTTTTTACTCAGTTAAAATTCTAACGGGTCTATTGTTCGGCCCATTTAGACCCTCTCGTCCGAAATCTCTACAAAAGGGTTTCAAAATAAGTTTTAATCGAAATTTAGGAGTTCATACAATTGATTACGAGCTTTTCAACACGATTATATTGCAAAAACTCGATTTCTGTACTTTTTACTCCGTTAAAATTCTAACGGGTCCATTGTTCGGCCCATTTAAACCCGCTCGTCCAAAACCTCTACAAAAGGGTTGCAAAATAAGTTTTAATCCAAATTTAGGAGTTCCTACAAATGATTACGAGCTTTGCAACACAATTATATTGTAAAAACTCTATTTTTGTGCTTTTTACTCAGTTAAAATTCTAATTGGTCCATTGTTCGGCCCATTTAGACCCGCTCGTCCGAAACCTCTACAAAAGGGTTGCAAAATAAAGTTTAATCAAATTTTAGGAGTTCATACAAATGATTACGAGCTTTTCAACACAATTATATTGCAAAAACTCGATTTTTGTGCTTTTTACTCAGTTAAAATTCTAACGGGTCTATTGTTCGGCCCATTTAGACCCGCTTGTCCGAAACCTCTACAAAAGGGTTGCAAAATAAGTTTTAATCCAAATTTAGTAGTTCATACAATTGATTACGAGCGTTTCAACACGATTATATTGCAAAAACTTGATTTCTGTACTTTTTACTCAGTTAAAATTCTAACGGGTCCATTGTTCGGCCCATTTAAACCCGCTCGTCCGAAACCTCTACATAAAAGACCGCAAAATAAGTTAGAATCAAATTTTAGGAGTTCATATAATTGATTAAGAACTTTTCAACACGATTATAATGCAAACACTCGATTACTGTATTTTTTACTCAGTTAAAATTCTAACGGGTCCATTGTTCGGCCCATTTAGACTCGCTCGTCCGAAACCTCTACAAAAGGGTTGCAAAATAAGTTTTAAACGAAATTTAGGAGTTCATACAATTGATTACGAGTGTTTCAACATGATTATTTTGCAAAAACTCGAATTCTAAACTTTTTACTCAGATAAAATTCTAACGGGTCCATTGTTAGGCCCATTTAAACCCGCTCGTCCGAAACCTCAACAAAAAAGACCGTAAAACAAGTTAGAATCAAATTTTAGGAGTTCATACAATTGATTACGAGCTTTTCAACACGATTATATTGCAAAAACTCGATGTTTGTGCTTTTTACTCAGTTAAAATTCTAATTGGTCCATTGTTCGGCCCATTTACACCCGCTCGTCCGAAACCTCTACAAAAGGGTTGCAAAATAAGTTTTAATCAAATTTTAGGAGTTCAGACAAATGATTACGAACTTTTCAACATAATTATGTTGCAAAAACTCGATTTTTGTGCTTTTTACTCAGCTAAAATTCTAACGGGTCCAATGTTCGGCCCATTCAGACCCGCTTGTCCGAAACCTCTACAAAAGGGTTGCAAAATAAGTTTTAATCCAGTTTTAGTAGTTCATACAATTGATTACGAGCGTTCCAACACGATTATATTGCAAAAACTCGATTTCTGTACTTTTTACTCAGTTAAAATTCTAACGGTTCCATTGTTCGGCCCATTTAGACTCGCTCGTCCGAAACCTCTACAAAAGGGTTACAGAATAAGTTTTAATCGAAATTTAGGAGATCATACAATTGATTACGAGTGTTTCAACACGATTATATTGCAAAAACTCGAATTCTATACTTTTTACTCAGATAAAATTCTAACGGGTCCATTGTTCGGCCCATTTAGAGCCGTTCGTCGGAACCCTCTACAAAAAGACCGTAAAACAAGTTAGAATCAAATTTTAGGAGTTCATATAATTGATTACGAGCTTTTCAACACGATTATATTGCAAAAAATCGATTATTGTGCTTTTTACTCAGTTAAAATTCTAACGGGTCCATTGTTAGGCCCATTTAAACCCGCTCGTCCGAAACCTCTACAAAAAAGACCGTAAAACAAGTTAGAATCAAATTTTAGGAGTTCATACAATTGATTACGAGCTTTTCAACATAATTATGTTGCAAAAACTCGATTTTTGTACTTTTTACTCAGTTAAAATTCTAACGGGTCCATTGTTCGGCCCATTTAGACCCGCTCGTCCGAAACCTCTACAAAAGGGTTTCAAAATAAGTTTTAATCCAAATTTAGGAGTTCATACAATTGATTACGAGCTTTTCAACAAGATTATATTGCAAAAACTCGATTTCTGTACTTTTTACTCCGTTAAAATTCTAACGGGTCCATTGTTCGGCCCATTTAAACCCGCTCGTACAAAACCTCTACAAAAGGGTTGCAAAATAAGTTTTAATCCAAATTTAGGAGTTCCTACAAATGATTACGAGCTTTTCAACACAATTATATTGCAAAAACTCGATTTTTGTGCTTTTTACCTAGTTAAAATTCTAATGGGTCTATTATTCGGCCCATTTAGACCCGCTTATCCGAAACCTCTAAAAAAGGGTTGCAAAATAAATTTTAATCCAAATTTAGTAGTTCATACAATTGATTACGAGCGTTTCAACACGATTATATTGCAAAAACTCGATTTCTGTACTTTTTACTTAGTTAAAATTTTAACGGGTCCATTGTTCGGCCCATTTAAACCCGCTCGTCCGAAACCTCTACATAAAAGACCGCGAAATAAGTTAGAATCAAATTTTAGGAGTTCATATAATTGATTAAGAACTTTTCAACATGATTATAATGCAAAAACTTGATTACTGTACTTTTTACTCAGTTAAAATTCTAACGGGTCCATTGTTCGGCCCATTTAGACTCGCTCGTCCGAAACCGCTACAAAAGGGTTGCAAAATAAGTTTTAATCCAAATTTAGGAGTTCATACAATTTAGGAGTTCATACAATTTAAACCAGCTCGTCCGAAACCTCTACAAAAAAGACCGTAAAACAAGTTAGAATCAAATTTTAGGAGTTCATGCAATTGATTACGAGCTTTTCAACACAATTATATTGCAAAATCTCGATTTTTGTTCATTTTACTCAGTTAAAATTCTAACGGCTCCATTTTTCTGCCCATTTAGACCCGCACGTCCGAAACCTCTACAAAAGGGTTGCAAAATAAGTTTTAATCAAATTCTAGGAGGTCATACAATTGATTACGAGCTTTTCAACACAATTATATTGCAAAAACTCGATTTTTGTGCATTTTACTCAGTTAAAATTCTAACGGGTCCATTGTTCGGCCCATTTAGACCCGCTAGTCCGAAACCTCTACAAAAGGGTTGCAAAATAATTTTAATCCAAATTTAGGAGTTCATACAATTGATTACGAGCTTTTCAACACGATTATATTGAAAAAACTCGATTTCTGTACTTTTTGTTCAGTTAAAATTCTAACGGGTCCATTGTTCGGCCCATTTAGACCCGCTCGTCCGAAACCTCCACGAAAGGATTGCAAAATAAGTTTTAATCCAAATTTAGGAGTTCATACAATTGATTACGAGCATTTCAACACAATTATATTGCAAAAAGCGATTTTTGTGCTTTTTACTCAGTTCAAATTCTAACGGGTCCATTGTTCGGCCCATTTAGACCCGCTCGTCCGAAACCTCTACAAAAGGGTTTCAAAATAAGTTTTAATCCAAATTTAGGAGTTCATAAAATTGATTACGAGCTTTTCATGTTTGGCCCATTTAGACCCGCTCGACCGAAACCTCTACAAAAGGGTTGCAAAATAAGTTTTAATCCAAGCTTAGGAGTTCATACAATTGATTACGAGCTTTTCAACACGATTATAATGCAAAAACTCGATTTCTGTACTTTTTACTCCGTTAAAATTCTAACGGGTCCATTGTTCGGCCCATTTAGACCCGCTAGTCCGAAACCTCTACAAAAGGGTTGCAAAATAATTTTAATCCAAATTTAGGAGTTCATACAATTGATTACGAGCTTTTCAACACGATTATATTGAAAAAACTATATTTCTGTACTTTTTACTCCGTTAAAATTTCAACCGGTCCTTTGTTCGGCCCATTTAGACCCGCTCGTCCGAAACCTCTACAAAAGGGCTGCAAAATAAGTTTTAATCCAAATTTAGGAGTTCATTCTATTGATTACGAGCTTTTCAACATGATTATATTGCAAAAACTCGATTTCTGTACTTTTTACTCAGTTAAAATTCTAACGGGTCCTATGTTCGGCCCATTTAGACACGCAAAAAAAGTTAGAATCAAATTTTAGGAGTTCATATAATTGATTACGAGCTTTTCAACAAGATTATATTGCGAAAACTAGATTTCTGTACTTTTTACTCAGTTAAAATTCTAACGGGTCCATTGTTCGGCCCATTTAGACCCGCTCGTCCGAAACCTCTAGAAAAGGGTTGCAAAACAAGTTTTAATCCAAATTTAGGAGTTCATACAATTGATTACGAGCTTTTCAACTCGATTATATTACAAAACTCGATTTTTGTGCTCTTTACTCAATTAAAATTCTAACGGGTCCTCTGTTCGGCCCATTTAGACTCGCTCGTCTGAAACCTTTACAAAAAAGATCGCAAAATAAGTTAGAATCAAATTTTAGGAGTTCATATAATTGATTAAGAGCTTTTCAACACGATTATATTGCAAAAACTCGATTACTGTACTTTTTACTCAGTTAAAATTCTAACAGGTCCATTGTTCGGCCCATTTAGACTCGCTCGTCCGAAACCTCTACAAAAGGGTTGCAAAATAAGTTTTAATCCAAATTTAGGAGTTCATACAATTGATTACGAGCTTTTCAACACGATTATATTGCAAACACTTCATTTCTGTTATTTTTAGTCAGTTAAAATTCTAACCGGTTCTTTGTTCGGCCCATTTAGACCCGCTCGTCCGAAACCTCTACAAAAAGACCACAAAACAAGTTAGAATCAAATTTTAGGAGTTCATATAATTGATTATGAACTTTTCAACACGATTATATTGTAAAAACTCGATTTCTATACTTTTTACTCAGTTAAATTTCTAACGGGTCCATTTTTCCGCCATTTAGACACGCTCGTCCGAAACCTCTACAAAAGGGTTGCAAAATAAGTTTTAATCCAAATTTAGGAGTTCATACAATTGATTACAAGCTTTTCAACAAAATTATATTGCAAAAATTCGATTTTTGTGCTTTTTACTCAGTTAAAATTCTAACGGGTCAATTGTTCAGCCCATTTAGACCCGCTCGTACGAAACCTCTAGAAAAGGGTTGCAAAATAAGTTTTAATCCATATTTAGGAGTTCATACAATTGATTACAAGCTTTTCAACACAATTATATTGCAACAACTCGATTTTTGAACTTTTTACTCAGTTTAAATTCTAATAGGTCCATTGTTCGGCCTATTTAGACCCGCTCGTCCGAAACCTCAACAAAAAAGACCGTAAAATAAGTTAGAATCAAATTTTAGGAGTTCATATAATTGGTTACGAGCTATTCAACACGATTATATTGCAAAAATTCAATTTTTGTACTTTTTACTCAATTAAAATTCTAACGGGCTTTCTTCAAAAAAAATTCTAACGGCTCCGTTGTACGGCCCATTTAGACTCGCTCGTCCGAATCCTCTACAAAAGGGATGCAAAATAAATTTAAATCGAAGTTTATGAGTTCATATAATTGATTACGAGCTTTTCAACACGATTATAAATCAAAAACTTAATTTTTATACTTTTTACTCGGTTAAAATTCTAACGGGTCCATTGTTCGGCCCATTTAGACTCGATCGTCCGAAACCTTACAAAAAGGACCGCAAAATAAGTTTCAATCGAAATTTAGGAGTTCATATACATAAGTACGAGCTTTTCAACACGATTATATTGCAAAAACTTGATTTCTGTACTTTTTACCCAGTTAAAATTCTAACGGGTCCATTGTTCGGCCCATTTAGACCCGCTCATCCGAAACCCCTACAAAAGGGTTGCAAAATAAGTTTTAATCCAAATTTAGGAGTTCATACAATTGATTACAAGCTTTTCAACACAATTATATTGCAAAAACTCGATCTATGTAGTTTTTACTCAGTTAAAATTTTAACGGGTCCATTGTTAGACCCATTTAGACCCGCTCTTCCGAAACCTCAACAAAAAAGACTGTAAAATAAGTTAGAATCATATTTTAGGAGTTCATATAATTTATTACGAGCTTTTCAACGCGATTATATTGCAAAAATTCAATTTTTATACTTTTTACTCAATAAAAATTCTAACGGGCTTTTTTCAAAAAATAAATTCTAACGAGTCCATTGTTCGGCCCATTTAGATCAGCTCGTCAGAAACCTCTACAAAAAGGGCTGTAAAATAAGTTTTTATCAAAATTTAGGAGTTCATGTAATTGATTACGAGATTTTCAACACGATTATATTGCAAAAACTTAATTTTTGTACTTTTTACTCGGTTAAAATTCTAATGGGTCCATTGTTCGGCCCATTTAGATTCGTTCGTCCGAAACCTTACAAAAAGGACCGCAAAATAAGTTTGAATCCAAATTTAGGACTTCATACAAAAGATTACGAGATTTTCAACACGATTATATTGCAAAAATTCGATTTCTGTACTTTTTCATCAATTAAAATTTTAACGGGTCCATTGTTCTGACCATTTAGACCCGCTCGTCCGAAACCTCTACAAAAATGACCGTAAAACAAGTTTTAATCAAATTTTAGGAGTTCATATAATTGATTAAGAGCTTTTCAACACGATTATATTGCAAAAACTCGATTTCTAAAATTTTTACTCAGTTAAAATTCTAACGGGTCCATTGTTCGGCCCATTTAGACCTGGTCGTTCGAAACCTCTACAAAAGGGTTGCAAAATAAGTTTTAATCCAAATTTAGGAGTTCGTACAATTGATTACGATCTTTTCAACACGATTATATTGCAAAAACTTGATTTCTGTAATTTTTACTACTTTATAATTCTAACAGGTCCTTTGTTCGGCCCATTTAGACCCGCTCGTCCGAAACCTCTACAAAAGGCTGGAAAATAAGTTTTAATCCAAATTTAGGAGTTTATACAATTGATTACGAGCTTTTCAACACGATTATATTGCAAAAACTCCATTTATGTGCTTTTTATTCAGTTAAAATTCTAACGGGTCCATTGTTCGACCCATTTAGACTCGCTCGTCCGAAACCTTTAAAAAAAGATCGCAAAATAAGTTAGAATCAAATTTTAGGAGTTCATATAATTGATTTAGAGCTTTTAAACACGATTATATTGCAAAAACTCGATTATTGTACTTTTTACTCAGTTAAAATTTTAACAGGTTCATTGTTCGGCCCATTTAGACCCGCTCGTCCAAAACCTCTACAAAAGAGTTGCAAAATAAGTTTTAATCCAAATTTAGGAGTTCATACATTTGATTACGAGCGTTTCAACACGATTACATTGCAAAAACTCGATATCTATACTTTTTACTCAGTTAAAATTCTAACAGGTCTATTGTTCGGCCCATTTAGACCCGCTCGTCCGAAACCTCTACAAAAGGGTTGCAAAATAAGTTTTAATCAAAATTTAGGACTTCATACAATTGATTACGAGCTTTTCAACACGATTATATTGCAAAAACTCAATTTCTGTAGTTTTTTCATCAGTTAAAATTCTAACGGGTCCATTGTTCGGCCCAATTAAATCCGCTCGTCCGAAACCTTTAAAAGAAGATCGCAAAATAAGTTAGAATCAAATTTTAGGAGTTCATATATATGATTTAGAGCTTTTAAACACGATTATATTGCAAAAACGCGATTACTGTACTTTTTACTCAGTTAAAATTCTAACAGGTTCATTGTTCGGCCCATTTAGACCCGCTCGTCCGAAACCTCTACAAAAGGGTTAAAAAATAAGTTTTAATCCAAATTTAGGAGTTCATACAATTGATTACGAGCGTTTCAACACGATTACATTGAAAAAACTCGATTACTGTACTTTTTACTTAGTTAAAATTCTAACGGGTCCATTGTTCGGCCCATTTAGACACGCTGGTTCGAAACTTCTACAAAAGGGTTGAAAAATATGTTTTAATCAAAATTTAGGACTTCATACAATTGATTACGAGCTTTTCAACACGATTATATTGCAAAAACTCGATTTCTGTACTTTTTACTAAGTTAAAATTCTAACGGGTCCATTGTTCGGCCCATTTAGACCCGCTCGTCCGAAACCTTTACAAAAGGGTTGCAAAATAAGTTTTAATTAAAATTTAGGACTTCATACAATTGATTTCGAACATTTCAACACGATTATATTGCAAAAACTCGATTTCTGTACTTTTTACTTAGTTAAAATTCTAACGGGTCCATTGTTCAGCCCATTTAGACCCGCTCGTCCGTAACCTCTACAAAAAGAACGCAAAATAAGTTAGAATCAAACTTTAGAATTTCATATAATTGATTACGAGCTTTTCAACATGATTATATTGCGAAAACTCGATTTCTGTACTTTTTACTTAGTTAAAATTCTAACGGGTCCATTGTTCGGCCCATTTAGACCCACTCGTCCGAAACCTCTACAAAAGGGTTGCAAAATAAGTTTTAATCCAAATTTAGGAGTTCATACAATTGATTACGAGCTTTTCAACTCGATTATATTACAAAATCTCGATTTTTGTGCTCTTTACACAGTTAAAATTCTAACGGGTCCTATGTTCGGCCCATTTAGACTCGCTCGTCTGAAACCTTTACAAAAAAGATCGCAAAATATGTTAGAATCAAATTTTAGGAGTTCATATAATTGATTAAGAGCTTTTCAACACGATTATATTGCAAAAACTCGATTACTGTACTTTTTACTCAGTTAAAATTCTAACAGGTACATTGTTCGGCCCATTTAGACTCGCTCGTCCGAAACCTCTACAAAAGGGTTGCAAAATAAGTTTTAATCCAAATTTAGGAGTTCATACAATTGATTAAGAGCTTTTCAACACGATTATATTGCAAGCACTTCATTTCTGTTATTTTTACTTAGTTAAAATTCTAACCGGTTCTTTGTTCGGCCCATTTAGTCCAGCTCGTCCGAAACCTCTACAAAAAGACCACAAAACAAGGTAGAATCAAATTTTAGGAGTTCATATAATTGATTATGAACTTTTCAACACGATTATATTGTAAAAACTCGATTTCTATACTTTTTACTCAGTTAAATTTCTAACGGGTCCATTTTTCCGCCCATTTAGACACGCTCGTCCGAAACCTCTACAAAAGGGTTGCAAAATAAGTTTTAATCCAAATTTAGGAGTTCATACAATTGATTACAAGCTTTTCAACAAAATTATATTGCAAAAATTCGATTTTTGTGCTTTTTACTCAGTTAAAATTCTAACGGGTCAATTGTTCAGCCCATTTAGACCCGCTCGTACGAAACCTCTAGAAAAGGGTTGCAAAATAAGTTTTAATCCAAATTTAGGAGTCCATACAATTGATTACAAGCTTTTCAACACAATTATATTGCAACAACTCGATTTTTGTACTTTTTACTCAGTTAAAATTCTAATGGGTCCATTGTTCGGCCCATTTAGACCCGCTCGTCCGAAACCTCAACAAAAAAGACCGTAAAATAAGTTAGAATCAAATTTTAGGAGTTCATATAATTGATTACGAGCTTTTCAACACGATTATATTGCAAAAATTCAATTTTTGTACTTTTTACTCAATTAAAATTCTAACGGGCTTTCTTAAAAAAAATTCTAACGGGTCTGTTGTACGGCCCATTTAGACTCGCTCGTCCGAATCCTCTACAAAAAGGGATGCAAAATAAGTTTTAATCGAAGTTTATGAGTTCATATAATTGATTACGAGCTTTTCAACACGATTATAAATCAAAAACTTAATTTTTATACTTTTTACTCGGTTAAAATTCTAACGGGTCCATTGTTCGGCCCATTTAGACTCGATCGTCCGAAACCTTACAAAAAGGACCGCAAAATAAGTTTCAATCGAAATTTAGGAGTTCATATACATAAGTACGAGCTTTTCAACACGATTATATTGCAAAAACTCGATTTCTGTACTTTTTACTCAGTTAAAATTCAAATGGGTCCATTGTTCGGCCCATTTAGACCCGCTCATCCGAAACCCCTACAAAAGGGTTGCAAAATAAGTTTTAATCCAAATTTAGGAGTTCATACAATTGATTACAAGCTTTTCAACACAATTATATTGCAAAAACTCAATCTATGTAGTTTTTACTCAGTTAAAATTTTAACGGGTGCATTGTTAGACCCATTTAGACCCGCTCGTCCGAAACCTCAACAAAAAAGACGGCAAAATAAGTTAGAATCATATTTTAGGAGTTCATATAATTTATTACGAGCTTTTCAACGCGATTATATTGCAAAAATTCAATTTTTATACTTTTTACTCAATCAAAATTCTAACGGGCTTTTTTCAAAAAAAATTCTAACGGGTCCATTGTTCGGCCCATTTAGACCAGCTCGTCCGAAACCTCTACAAAAGGGCTGCAAAATAAGTTTTGATCAAAATTTAGGAGTTCATATAATTGATTACGAGATTTTCAACACGATTATATTACAAAAACTTAATTTTTGTACTTTTTACTCAGTTAAAATTCTAATGGGTCCATTGTTCGGCCCATTTAGACTCGCTCGTCCGAAACCTTACAAAAAGGACCGCAAAATAAGTTTGAATCCAAATTTAGGACTTCATACAATTGATTACGAGCTTTTCAACACGATTATATTGCAAAAACTCGATTTCTGTACTTTTTCATCAATTAAAATTTTAACGGGTCCATTGTTCTGACCATTTAGACCCGCTCGTCCGAAACCTCTACAAAAAAGACCGCAAAACAAGTTTTAATCAAATTTTAGGAGTTCATATAATTGATTAAGAGCTTTTCAACACAATTATATTACAAAAACTCGATTTCTATACTTTTTACTCAGTTAAAATTCTAACGGGTCCATTGTTCGGCCCATTTAGACCTGGTCGTTCGAAGCCTCTACAAAAGGGTTGCAAAATAAGTTTTAATCCAAATTTAGGAGTTCATACAATTGATTACGAGCTTTTCAACACGATTATATTGCAAAAACTCGATTTCTGTAATTTTTACTACTTTATAATTCTAACAGGTCCTTTGTTCGGCCCATTTAGACCCGCTCGTCTGAAACCTCTACAAAAGGCTGGAAATTAAGTTTTAATCCAAATTTAGGAGTTCATACAATTGATTACGAGCTTTTCAACACGATTATATTGCAAAAACTCCATTTCTGTGCTTTTTATTCAGTTAAAATTCTAACGGGTCCATTGTTCGACCCATTTAGACTCGCTCGTCCGAAACCTTTACAAAAAGATCGCAAAATAAGTTAGAATCAAATTTTAGGAGTTCATATAATTGATTTAGAGCTTTTAAACACGATTATATTGCAAAAACTTGATTATTGTACTTTTTACTCAGTTAAAACTTTAACAGGTTCATTGTTCGGCCCTTTTAGACCCGCTCGTCCAAAACCTCTACAAAAGAGTTGCAAAATAAGTTTTAATCCAAATTTAGGAGTTCATACAATTGATTACGAGCGTTTCAACACAATTACATTGCAAAAATTCGATTACTGTACTTTTTACTCAGTTAAAATTCTAACAGGTCCATTGTTCGGCCCATTTAGACCCGCTCGTCCGAAACCTCTACAAAAGGGTTGCAAAATAAGTTTTAATCAAAATTTAGGACTTCATACAATTGATTACGAGCTTTTCAACACGATTATATTGCAAAAACTCAATTTCTGTACTTTTTTCTCAGTTAAAATTCTAACGGGTCCATTGTTCGGCCCAATTAAACCCGCTCGTCCGAAACCTTTAAAAGAAGATCGCAAAATAAGTTAGAATCAAATTTTAGGAGTTCATATATATGATTTAGAGCTTTTAAACATGATTATATTGCAAAAACGAGATTACTGTACTTTTTAATCAGTTCAAATTCTAACAGGTTCATTGTTCGGCCCATTTAGACTCGTTCGTCCGAAACCTCTACAAAAGGGCTGCAAAATAAGTTTTAATCCAAATTTAGGAGTTCATACAATTGATTACGAGCGTTTCAACATGATTTCATTGCAAAAACTCGATTACTGTACTTTTTACTCAGTTAAAATTCTAACGGGTCCATTGTTCGGCCCATTTAGACCCGCTCATCCGAAACCTCTACAAAAGGGTTGCAAAATAAGTTTTAATCAAAATTTAGTACTTCATACAATTGATTACGAGCTTTTCAACACGATTATATTGCAAAAACTCGATTTCTGTACTTTTTACCCAGTTAAAATTCTAACGGGTCCATTGTTCGGCCCATTTAGACCCGCTCGTCCGAAACCTTTACAAAAGGGTTGCAAAATAAGTTTTAATTAAAATTTAGGACTTCATACAATTGATTACGAGCTTTTCAACATGATTGTATTACAAAAACTCGATTTCTGTAATTTTTACTCAGTTAAAATTCTAGCGAGTCCATTGTTCGGCCCATTTAGACCCGCTCGTCCGTAACCTCTACAAAAAGACCGCAAAACAAGTTAGAATCAATCTTTAGATGTTCATATAATTGATTACGAGCTTTTCAAAAAGATTATATTGCAAAACTCGATTTCTGTACTTTTTACTCAGTTAAAATTCTAACGGGTCCATTGTTCGGCCCATTTAGACCCGCTAGTCCGAAATCTTTACGAAAGGGTTGCAAAATAAGTTTTAATTAAAATTTAGGACTTCATACAATTGATTACGAGCTTATCAACATGATTATATTGCAAAAACTCGATTTCTGTACTTTTTACTCAGTTGAAATTCTAACGGGTCCATTGTTCGGCCCATTTAAACCAGCTCATCCGAAACCTCTACAGAAGGGTTGCAAAATAGGTTTTAATCCAAATTTAGTAGTACATACAATTGATTACGAGATTTTCAACACAATTATATTGTAAAAACTTGATTTCTGTGCTTTTTACTTAGTTAAAATTCTAACAGGTCTGTTGTTCGGCCCATTTCGACCCGCTCACCCGAAACCTCCACAAAAGGGTTGCAAAATAAGTTTTAATCAAAATTTAGTAGTTCATACAATTGATTACTAGCTTTTCAACATGATTATATTGCAAAAATTCGGTTTTTGTACTTTTTACTCGGTTAAAATTCTAACGGGTCCATTATTCGGCCTATTTAAACCAGCTCATCCGAAAACTTTACAAAAAAGATCGCAAAATAAGTTAGAATCAAATTTTAGGAGTTCATATAATTGATTTAGAGCGTTTCAACACGATTATCTTGCAAAAACTCGATTACTGTACTTTTTACTCAGTTAAAATTCTAACGGGTCCATTGTTCGGCCCATTTAGACCCGCTCGTCCGAAACCTCTACAAAGGGGCTGCAAAATAAGTTTTAATCCAAATTTAGGAGTTCATATAATTGATTACGAGCGTTTGAACACGATTATTTTGCAAAAACTCGATTACTATACTTTTTACTCAGATAAAATTCTAACGGGTCCATTGTTTGACCCATTTAGACCTGCTCATCCGAAACCTCTACAAAAAAGACTACAAAACAAGTTAGAATCAAATTTTAGGAGTTCATATAAATTATTACGAGCTTTTCAACACGATTATATTGAAAAAACTTGATTTCTGTACTTTTTACTCAGTTAAAATTCTAACGGGTCCATTGTTCGACCCATTTAGACCCGCTCGTCCGAAACCTCAAAAAAAGTGTTGCAAAATAAGTTTTAATCCAAATTTAGGAGTTCATACAATTGAGAACGAGCTTTTCAATACAATAATATTGCAAAATCTCGATTGTTGTGCTTTTTACTCTGTTTAAATTCTAACCGGTCAATTGTTCGGCCCATTTAGACCAGCTCGTCCGAAACATCTACAAAAGGGTTGCAAAATAAGTTTTAATCCAAGTTTAGGAGTTCATACAATTGAGTACGAGCTTGTCAACATGATTATATTGCAAAAACTCGATTTATGTACTTTTTACTCCGTTAAAATTCTAACGGGTCCATTGTTCGGCCCATTTAGACCCGATCGTTCGAAACCTCTACAAAATGGCTACAAAATAAGTTTTAATCCAAATTTAGGAGTACATATAATTAATTACTAGCTTTCCAACACGATTATATTGCAAAAACTCGATTACTATACTTTTTACTCAGTTAAAATTCTAACGAGTCCATTGTTCGGCCCATTTAGAACCGCTCGTCCGAAACCTCTAAAGAAGGGGTTGCAAAAAAAGTTTTAATCCAAATTTAGGTGTTTATACAATTGATTACGAGCTTTTTAACACAATTATATTGCAAAAACTTGATTTTTGTGCTTTTTACTCACTTAAAATTCTAACGGGTCCATTGTTCGGCCCATTTAGACCCGCTCGTCCGAAACCTCTACAAAAGGGCTGCAAAATAAGTTTTAATCCAAATTTAGGAGTTCATACAATTGATTACGATCTTGTCAACACTATTATATTGCAAAAACTCGATTTCTGTACTCTTTACTCTGTTAAAATTCTAACGGGTCCATTGTTCGAACAATTTAGACCTCATCATCCGAAACCTTTACAAAAAGGGCTGCAAAATAAGTTTTAATCCAAATTTAGGAGTTCATATAATTGATTACAAGCTTTTCAACACAATTATATTGCAATAACTCGATTTCTATACTTTTTACTCAATTAAAATTCAAACGGGTCTATTGTTCGGCCCATGTAGACCCGCTCGTCTGAAACCTCTATAAAAGGGCTGCAAAATAAGTTTTAATCCAAAATTTAGGAGTTCATACAATTGATTACGAGCTTGTCAACACGATTATATTGCAAAAACTCAATTTCTGTACTCTTTACTCCATTAAAATTCTAACGAGTCCATTGTTCGGCCCATTTAGACCCGATCATCCGAAACCTCTACAGAAAGGGCTGCAAAATAAGTCTTAATCCAAATTTAGGAGTTCATATAATTGATTACGAGCTTTTCAACACAATTATATTGCAAAAACTCGATTTCTGTACTTTTTACTTAGTTAAAATTCTAACGAGTCAAGTGTTCGGCCCATTTAGACCCTCTCGTCCGAAACCTCTAAAAAATGGTTGCAAAATAAGTTTTAATCCAAATTTAGGAGTTCATACAATTGATTACGAGCTTTTCAACACGATTATATTGCAAAAACTCGATTTCTGTACTTTTTACTCAGTTAAAATTCTAACGGGTCCATTGTTCGGCCCATTTAGACTCGCTCGTCCGAAACCTTTACAAAAAAGATCGCAAAATAAGTTAGAATCAAATTTTAGGAGTTCATATAATTGATTAAGAGCTTTTCAACACGATTATATTGCAAAAACTCAATTACTGTACTTTTTACAAAGTTAAAATTCTAACGGGTCCATTGTTCGGCCCATTTAGACCCGCTCGTCCGAAACCTCTACAAAAGGGTTGCAAAATAAGTTTTAATCCAAATTTAGGAGTTCACACAATTTATTATGAGCTTTTCAACACGATTATATTGCAAAAACTAGACTTTTGTAATTTTTACTCCTTTAAAATTCTAACAGGTCCTTTGTTCGGCCAATTTAGACCCGCTCGTCCGAAACCTCTACAAAAGGGTTGCAAAATAAGTTTAAATCCAAATTTAGGAGTTCATACAATTGATTACGAGCTTTTAACACGATTATATTGAAAAAACTTGATTTTTGTAATTTTTACTCCTTTAAAATTCTAACAGGTCCATTGTTCGACCCATTTAGACCCGCTCGTCCGAAACCTCTTCAAAAATGATTGCAATATAAATTTTTAATCCAAATTTAGGAGTTCATACAATTGGGTACGAGCTTTTCAACACGATTATTTTGCAAAAACTCGATTTCTGTACTTTTTACTCAGTTAAAATTCTAACGGGTCCATTGTTCGGCCCATTTAGACACGCTCGTTCGAAACCTCGACAAAAGGGTTGCAAAATAAGTTTTTATCCAAATTTAGGAGTTCATACAATTGATTACGAGCTTTTCAACACAATTATATTGCAAAGACTCGATTTATGTACTTTTTACTCAGTTAAAATTCTAACGGGTCCATTGTTCGGCCCATTTAGACCCGCTCACCCGAAACCTCAACAAAAAAAGACCGCAAAATAAGTTATAAATCAAGTTTTAGGAGTTCATATAATTGATTAAGAGCTTTTCAACACGATTATATTGCAAAAATTCGATTCTTGTACTTTTTTCTTAGTTAAAATTCTAACGGGCTTTCTTCAAAAAAAATTCTAACGAGTCCATTGTTCGGCCCATTTAGACCCGTTCGTCCGAAACCTCTACAAAAAGGGCTGCAAAATAAGTTTTAATCCAAATTTAGGAGTTCATATAATTGATTACAAGCTTTTCAACACAATTATATTGCAATAACTCGATTTCTATACTTTTTACTCAGTTAAAATTCAAACGGGTCTATTGTTCGGCCCATGTAGACCCGCTCGTCTGAAACCTCTATAAAAGGGCTGCAAAATAAGTTTTAATCCAAAATTTAGGAGTTCATACAATTGATTACGAGCTTGTCAACACGATTATATTGCAAAAACTCAATTTCTGTACTCTTTACTCCATTAAAATTCTAACGAGTCCATTGTTCGGCCCATTTAGACCCGATCATCCGAAACCTCTACAGAAAGGGCTGCAAAATAAGTCTTAATCCAAATTTAGGAGTTCATATAATTGATTACGAGCTTTTCAACACAATTATATTGCAAAAACTCGATTTCTGTACTTTTTACTTAGTTAAAATTCTAACGAGTCAAGTGTTCGGCCCATTTAGACCCTCTCGTCCGAAACCTCTAAAAAATGGTTGCAAAATAAGTTTTAATCCAAATTTAGGAGTTCATACAATTGATTACGAGCTTTTCAACACGATTATATTGCAAAAACTCGATTTCTGTACTTTTTACTCAGTTAAAATTCTAACGGGTCCATTGTTCGGCCCATTTAGACACGCTCGTTCGAAACCTCGAGAAAAGGGTTGCAAAATAAGTTTTTATCCAAATTTAGGAGTTCATACAATTGATTACGAGCTTTTCAACACAATTATATTGCAAAGACTCGATTTATGTACTTTTTACTCAGTTAAAATTCTAACGGGTCCATTGTTCGGCCCATTTAGACCCGCTCACCCGAAACCTCAACAAAAAAAGACCGCAAAATAAGTTATAAATCAAGTTTTAGGAGTTCATATAATTGATTAAGAGCTTTTCAACACGATTATATTGCAAAAATTCGATTCTTGTACTTTTTTCTTAGTTAAAATTCTAACGGGCTTTCTTCAAAAAAAATTCTAACGAGTCCATTGTTCGGCCCATTTAGACCCGTTCGTCCGAAACCTCTACAAAAAGGGCTGCAAAATAAGTTTTAATCCAAATTTAGGCGTTCATATAATTGATTACGAGCTTTTCAACACGATTATATTGCAAAAACTCAATTTCTTTACTTTTTACTCGGTTAAAATTCTAACGGGTCCATTATTTTGCCCATTTAGACGCGCTCGTCCGAAACCTTACAAAAAGGACCGCAAAATAAGTTTTAATCAAAATTTAGGAGTTCATATAATTGATTACGAGCTTTTCAATACGATTATATTGCAAAAATTCGATTTCTTTACTTTTTACTCAGTTAAAATTCTAATGGGTCCATTGTTCAGCCCATTTAGACCCGCTCGTCTGAAACCTCTACAAAAGGGTTGCAAAATAAGTTTTAATCAAAATTTAGGAATTCATACAATTGATTACGAGCTTTTCAACACGATTATATTGCAAAAACTCGATTTCTATACTTTTACTCAGTTAAAATTCTAACGGGTCCATTGTTCGGCCCATTTAGACCCGCTCGTCCGAAACCTTTACAAAACAGATCGCAAAATAAGTTAGAATCAAAATTTAGGAGTTCATTGTTGCGTGTAAAAGTGTCTATCGCAATGTAGTGCAAGTGTACACGATGCAAATAGTAAAGTGATACGGAAGTATCAGATATCGTCTCTACAGGGTCTGGGCTAATAGCTTTAACCTTAGATTGCTGCACAAGAGAGAAAAAGAAAGAGTTTAAATTGTTGTCACGAAGTAATAAAGAATACTGAAAATAAGAGATGAAGATAATCAGAGTAAAGAATGGGCCGGTATTGATCTGCTCCGTAGTGCAGGTGTTTGCAAGTCTAGGACTTCTCTGTTCTGTCTTAGCGCCTGTCGCGGCAACACCTGCTGCGGCAGCGGTCTGTTGTTGTCGCGGCAGTGAACACACAACTCCGTACTTCAAGCTTGGCAAGAATCCCTGCTATGTCTTGGCCTATCCCTAGGTCCAAGTCTGTCGATAAACATGTCTTTGATGATACCTCCCGGCGTGAATCGAAGGATGAACACCGATGTTGTTGAATTCTTCCTTAGCCACTTAACCTCGTCCTATCCCTAGGTCCGAGATAGTTCAACCATAAACTGGAGAACCCGTACTTATTCCTTTCATATACTTAACACTCCCGATATTAAGTAAATGTATAATCTCACAATGCTCTCCCGATACTCTTGTAAGATGTTGAAAACCAGAATAAGCAAACTTGAAGTCTATTTTATTGAACAGAAAAAATCCTAAAACAATACAATCCTTGCAACTACTTTACAGAATCAACCCTTAGCCCTAGGGGAAGTTTAGAACATGATGAGAAGGGGAAAATGGCTAGGGTTTTGGGAAGAAGGCTAGAGAGTAAGATGATATCCCCTTAGGTCGAATTACATGCATTTATATAGGCCTTGGGTTCAAGTTTTCTAATATGGCAAGAATACAAGTTTAAACTAAAGTACAACTCTATTAAAGACTAAATCTTCAGAGCATAAGTCTTTAATTCGTCCTTCCTTCTTGCTTGGAGTTTCTTCCTTGAACTTTGGGCTTGACCTTCATTCTGATCTAGGGCTTGGAAAAATATAAGGGTGCTCCACGACAGATGAGCTTAATTTTCTCTTTCTGTCGAGGCCCACTTCACTTCTTCCCTTCACTATCGTTGTCGTCCTTGGCTGCCACGGCAGCGGCCTTGGCACTATCGTCCTCTTTGGCTGCACATCCAGTTCCAACTCTGCTTCTTCACTGCCCTCCATCTGCTACAGCAGCTACCTGCAAAAGTAACCAATTTCAGTAGAAACTGTGCCATTTGATATATTTGTGATGTATAATTGAAATCTAACCTAAATGCAATGAATTATGCTTGAATGCAGCAGAAATATGGGTTAAATAGGGGGTAAAATATAGAACTTTTACACACTCAACACACCCCCAAACTCAAGTTTTTGCTTGCCCTCAAGCAATTCAGACCTAACAAAGAAAATTTTTTTGTTTGGCTTAAAACATTGAACCTTCCCTTACCTACCATTCATTCTCTATTGTAAGCAACACCTTGTCGGGTAATTCAGGATTCATTCGGAACCATGCTATAATTATCGTGTAGTGTGTGCATGCTTTGTGAACAATTATATGCCTAGATTTTGGAGGCAATTTTTGGGCTCCTTTAGTTTCTACTTAGACTCGATTTTTCTTAGCTTTAAGTTTGACTAGAGCCGGTTTCGGGCACCTCTAGCTAACTTCCTAGAGCCGGTTTCGGGCACCTCTAGGTGTATTGAGTCTATTTTCCTTTAACTTCTTTTCCTAGAGCTAGTGTTAGGCACCTCTACGGGCTACTCAAGTATTAAGCTTTTCCCTATTCTAGTTTACCAGTAAAGTTCTAGACAGTATAAAAGTCACAAATGGTGTTTAAGATTCAGAACTATATTAAGGTTCTAAACTGCTCCTAAAACTATCCTAAAGGCACTGCCACGACAGAGGCTGTCACGACAGGTAAGTTCAGTTCAAAGACTTAAGCCAAGTTTTCATCATTTTTAAGGCAAAAATAACTAAATAAAAGACACAATTTTTAAACCTAAAAAGACTCCATTAATGGAGGGATGCCACCCCCAAACTCGAGGGTTACATTGCCCTCAATGCAAATGACATAGATGACAAAGAAAAACAAAAAAAAAACAACATCACAAAATATATAAAGGCATGCAACAATATAAGATAAGAAACTTAAAATTTCAAGTGTTGTCGTCGCCGCCGCTGCTGCTGCTGCTCAGTTGAATCTGCCGACGGGCAGTGACTTTCTTGGCTGGTGTTGGCAGACAGATGGGAGAGGCATATGTGTTCTTGGTTTTGGCTTCTCGTGGAGGTTGGATGCGGGTAGGGGAGATATGGGGTGGTTTCTCCACTACCTGAACCTCGGAGCTGCTGCTGCTCTCGCTGCTGCTGCCGCTACTGCTGCTGCTGCTACTGCCGCTATCAGATTTTTCTTTATCGGCTCCTGTTTTCTACCATTTTTCTGGTGTGAACTCCTTGGATAAGTTCCTCTTGACAGAGGGCTCGTTGTCGGATGCCACCCAGATTTCAGAGGAAGAGAAACCAACAATATACCTATCGAGGTCGTCTTCAGGCTCCTTTCTCTTGGTTCCCCGGGTAGATGTGTCGGCTGTGCGGCTGCCGCCTGCAGCTGTTGTGGCAGGGGTTGGAGTGGACGCGGCAGATGGCGTTTTTGGTGTGGCAGCAGGGGTAGGGGTATGGGGTGGGGTGGGGGCAGCAAAGTAATGATTGGGGAAAGTAGGGAACAATGCATCAGGGAAATTAAGAGAGGTGTGGATGAAGTGTACCGTGGCGGTGGTGAAGTCTCAGATGAAACTCATGAGGCCGAGCTGTCGTTCCTCCATTTTTTGCATGGTAGCAAGGATTTGTGAGGAGGTGTCAGCTGGAGGAGCTGCTGCAGTAGGCTGCCTGGTTTCTGTGGCAGCAGGCTTGGTGTCGGTGGGCTCTTTGGTTCAGCTGCCGTGGCAGTAGGATCAAAAGATGACAGGGGCGTGGCAGCTTTGAGTTCAATCAAGCTGAGTATGTTCTGGTCGGACCAGCCTTTCCCTAGAACTCTTAAATCTTCAGCAGTCTCTGGTATGTTGTGGCCGCGACAGAGGGCAGTGATGAGGTAGGGATAGAAGAGTGGTCCTGACGGTCAGTAAGCATAGTCCAGTATACCCTCCCGGACGTATCTGCCAACGTTAATTGGCCTCTCATTTAAAATAGAATGGATGAGGGCTAACCTTGGTTGGTCGACGGTTGTGTTGTGCGAGGAGGGCATAATCCGTTTCTTGATAAACGCATTCCAAAGTTTTGACTCCGGGGTGAGCTAGACTCTTTTGACCGTTCTCGGATGTTTCGGATCGGTATTCCACTCGGTACCCTCTTCTGTGAGTTCTGCCATCACAGCATCGTAGTCGGCAGGCTCTAAACTCTCGAGAAATCTTTGGTGGCCATCTTCCTTTGTGCCAACATAGAACCCGTAGAGTGTGTTGATATATTCGGGCTCAAAAGGTACCTCTTTCCCTCGGACTGTAACTGCTGTTGCATTCCTGCTGCCGATGGCAGCATAAAATTCTCAGACGAGAGTCACGTTCATTTCATCCAGCTGTTCGACAAACATCTGCCACTGCAGGGCTCTGATTTTTCGGGCTATGAACGGTTGCAGCCCAAGGTTCCCCGTTCTGGTGGTGTAGACGGAACCTCTCTCCTCCCACATATCTCGGATCTGGAAGGAGCTTGGAGTGGATGCTGCCGGGGTGGATCCTGAGGCAGAGCTTCGGCGGGTATTTCTAGTACTCATGTTGCAAGGACTGTGGAAAGAAAATGAAAGCAAGTAAAAATTCTAGAGGAAGCAAGTAGAGAGAGTAAAAGTGAGTGAAAAATGAATAGTAAAACAGGGTTTATATAGAGGGGGAGTTTGCTGCCCGTTGGAGCTGTAACGGCAGGCGCGAATAACAGGGCCAGCTGTTACGCGGTTTCTGACGCGTCTATCACGTGTTTCCGTGTCTGATGCGCGTCTATTGCGTGTTTGCCGCGACAGCGTGTTGACAGGCTGGATTTTCTGTGTCTATCGCGGCAACTGTAACGGCAGGCTCCTAAGTTGGGCTTTTTGGGCTGATGGAAAGATGGTGGGCTGGATTCACTTCTCCTCTTCTCCTTGTCTCCTTTATTTCCTAAAAATAATAAAAATAAAACTTCAGTTCCTAAAAATAAAATAATTCTAATTACCTAATAAATAATAAATAACAATAAATAAAATTAGGTTAAATTAGGGATGCCAGGAGGGGCATCTCCTAAAGTAATCACATCCTGCATTCTTGGGGCTTCAGTCCCCTGATAATGCTTCAATCTCTGTCCATTGACATTAAATTGGTGCCCTTCTTTTAAAGATTTGATTGTGATGGCACCGTGGGGAAAACTTGCACCACTTGGAATGGGCCGGACCACCTAGATTTCAACTTTCCTGGGAAGAGTTTCAACCTAGAGTTGAACAACAACACAAGCTGCCCTGGGCAGAATTGTCATGGCAGCAACTTCTTATCATGCCACTTCTTTGTCTTGTCTTTGTAAATTCTTACGTTGTCATAGGCCATTGCTCGAATTTCTTCTATCTCATTCAGATCCAGTAGCCTTTTCTGTCATGCTTTTTCCAAGTCCATATTCACTGCCTTGATGGCCCAGTAGGCTCTGTGATCAATCTCGACAGGTAGATGGCATGTTTTCCCATAAATCAGCCGGTAGGGTGACATTCCCAATGGAGTTTTGAATGTTGTTCTGTAGGCCCATAATGCATCATTGAGGTGTAGAGACCAGTCCTTCCGAGTTGGCTTAACCATCTTCTCAAGGATGTTCTTAACCTCTCTGTTGGATATTTCAGCCTGTCCATTGGTCTGAGGGTGGTATGCTGTTGCGATTCGATGTTTGACACCATACTTCTTTAAGGCAGCAGCTATAACCCTATTATCGAAATGACTCCCTTCATCACTGATGATCGCCTTGGGGATGCCAAATCTGGAAAATATGTTTTTATACAAAAATCTCTGAACCGTCTTGGCATCATTTTTCTGAGTAGCGATCGCTTCAACCCATTTGGACACATAATCCACTGCCAGGAGAATATATAAGTTCCCACATGAAGTTGGGAATGGTCCCATAAAATCAATCCCCCAAACGTCGAAGATCTCGACTTCTAGAATGTTTTGCAGTGGCATCTCATGTCTCCTTGAGATGTTTCCAGTCCGCTGACATCTGTCACAGTTTTTGTAAAATGTCTAGGCATCCTTGAACAGTGACGGCCAATAAAATCCTGACTGCAAAACCTTGGCAGCAGTTTTGTTACCACCCAAGTGTCCTCCATATTGTGAAGCATGGCAGTGATGAAGCACAACTTCCTGTTCATCCTGTGGTATGCATCTCCTAATAACCTGATCTGCACAATATTTGAAAAGAAGAGGTTCGTCCCAATAATAATGCTTAACATCATTTTGGAACCTCTTCCTAGCTTGATAATTAAGGTCAGGAGGAGTTATTCCGCTAACTAAATAATTAACGAAATCAGCATACCAGGGGAGTTCAGAAAACTTACCTGCCGCCATGGCTGTCGCGGCAGTGCTTGTGGCAGCGAACAACTGCTCGTCAGGGAATGTCTCCAGTATGTGTGTCTCATCTGCTGGGAGACTCTTTCCCTTCTCTAGTCTTGACAAGTGATCTGCAACTTGGTTCTTTGTCCCCCTTTTTGTCCTTGATCTCAAGGTCGAACTCTTGCAGTAGCAGAATCCAACGTATCAGTCTAGGCTTTGCATTCTTTTTGGCGAACAGATACTTCAGTGCAGAGTGGTCTGTGTGGACAATGACCTTCGTTCCAAGTATATATGAACGGAACTTGTCAATAGAGAATACCACAGCTAACAGTTCATTCTTTGTGGTGGTGTAGTTTACTTGGGCGTCATTCAGTGTTTTGCTGGCATAGTATATAACATGAAAGAGCTTGTCTTTCCTCTGCCCAAGTGCTGCCCCGACAACATAGTCACTAGCATCACACATAATCTCAAATGGTAGTTTCCAATCTGGTGGCTATACTATTAGGGTTGTTACCAGCTTTTCTTTCAGAACCTTGAATGCCTCAGTACATTCAGTGTTGAAGTCGAAGGGACGGTTCTGCTCCAGAAGATGGCATAAAGGTTTGGTGATCTTTGAAAAGTTTGCGATAAACCTTCGATAAAAACCAGCATGCCCTAAAAAACTCCTGATTCCCTTGACTGTGGTGGGTGGCGGCAGCTTTTCGATTACCTCGATCTTAGCTCTGTCGACTTCTATGCCGCGACAGCTTACTTTATGGCCTAGGACTATCCCTTCATCCACCATGAAGTGACATTTTTCCCAGTTTAATACCAAGTTCGCTTTCTCGCATCTCTCGAGCACTTTCTGTAGGTTGCCTAGGCAACTTTCAAAACTGTCTCCAAAAACCGAGAAATCGTCCATGAATATCTCCAGGAAATCCTCCACCATATCGGAGAATATTGCCATCATGCACCTTTGAAAGGTTGCTGGTGCATTACAAAGTCCAAATGGCATCCTCCGAAAAGCATAAGTACCATATGGGCAAGTGAATGTCGTCTTCTCTTGATCCTCCAATGCGATGTCGATTTGGTTATAACCTGAGTATCCATCAAGAAAACAGTAGTAAGGCTTTCCCGCTAATCTATCAAGCATTTGATCAATAAAAGGCAGGGGAAAGTGATCCTTCCGGGTAGCTTTGTTAAGCTTCTGGTAGTCCATACAAACCCTCCAACCAGTCACAGTCCTGGTTGGGATTAACTCGTTTTCTTTGTTGGTTACCACGGTTATTCCTCCTTTCGTAGGAACACATTGCACCGGGCTCACCCACTTGCTATACGAGGTGGCATAAATTATTCCAGCATCAAGCCTTTTGATGATCTCTTTACGAACCACCTCTCGCATTGCATCGTTTAGACGTCTCTGGGCATCAATGGTCGGCTTATGATCATCCTCTGAGAGGATTTTATGCATGCATAGTGCCGGGCTGATGCCTTGGATATCAGCTATCGTCCATCCAATAGCCTTTTTGTGCTGCTGCAGCATCCCTATCAGCTGTTGTTCCTGTTCCTGCATCAACTTGGAAGAGATGATTACGGGCAACGTATCATTTAATCCAAGGAAAACATATTTAAGCTGCCCTGGCAGGGGCTTAAGATCTAGAACAGGTGGCTCTACAGTTGATGGGTTTTGGACTATATGTTCATTCGAGGTATAGTTTAAGGGCTCGAATAACTTACCTGGACGATTGCCTATCCAGTTTACCTCCTCTTGATCTTCAATATCAGATGTTTCAGATTCTGAGGAGCTGCTGTCGTCGTCGCTGCCGTGACAGTTATCTAAATGGCTACTGGGGCAGTGGCCAAATTTGATGTCATGGCAGTCCGACCTGATGCAGGGTTGGTCAAGGATAACTTTAGTGATAGCCTTGCATTCTTCTTCTACATCAGCGTGCTTAATGGCTTGGAGAACATTCAGCTTGATTTCTTGATCATTTACTCTCATAGTGAGTTCTCCATTTTCTACATCAATCAGTGATCTTCCTGTGGCTAAGAAGGGTCGCCCCAGGATGATTGGTGCATTCTCATATGCTTCACAATCTAAGACAAGAAACTCAGCAGGAAAAATAAATTTATCCACTCTTACCAGAATATCTTCAATTTTTCCTTCCGGTTGCACGTAAGAGCGGTCTGCCAGCTGCAGCATAACTGTTGTGGGTCGTGCTCGTCCAATACCTAATTTCTAAAAAACAGATTTGGGCATTAAATTTATACTAGCACCAAGATCACAAAGTGCCTTACCCACAAATTTATCTCCGATTATGCACGGTATTATGAAGCTCCCAGGATCCTTCTTTTTCTGGGGTGGATGCTTGTGCAGAATAGTCATGCATCCGTCTGTCATTTTGACCGTCTCAAATTCCACAAGCCAGGATTTCTTCGACATGGCCTCCTTGAGGAATTTGGCATAACCGGGCATTTCCCTAACGGCATCTAACAGTGGTATATTGATGTGAACCTGCTTAAAAATATCATAGATTTTCTTAAGTTGGGATTCCTGTTTCAATTTCTGTAACCGCTGAGGAAAAGGAGGTGGGGGACGATAATCAGCAATACGTCATTCCCACTGCATTCAGATCTGAGGAGGCTTAGGTTCTTCATCTTTCTCCTCTGTCCCTTCTGCTGTCGTGACAGGTTCATCGGCAGCAGGCTGTTTATCGTCTGCCGGGGCAGCGTTCTCGGCAGTCGACTCCAAGGCTGGTTCCTTAATCGGTTCAGCTTGCTTCTCTGGCCCTGGTAATTTCTTCCCACTCCTTGTCGTGATGGCTTTACACTGCTCATGTGTGGGTTGTCTAGCGTGTTTAGTATCACTAGGAAATCCGCCATTCTGTCTCGGTTTAATATACTGGGAAATCTGACCCATCTGTGTCTCCAGTGATTTTATAGTAGCTTCATGGTTAGTCATCTGCATCTCTGTTGTATCCATGAATGACTCAGTCTTTTTGACGAAGTGATTCATGTTCTCAATGTTGGTTACTGTTTGAGACATAAACTTAGCCAGGGTCTGCTCCAGTATACTAGTCGTGGCAGGTGGTGGCTGTTGCGGCTGCTACTGCGGTTGCTGCCGAGTCAGTAATCTAGGTCCCCCCTGATTCTGTGTGTTTTGTGCTTGAGGATTCAAGGCATTATTAGGGTTGCTCCAAGAGAACTTGGGGTCCTTTCTCCAGTTGGGATTGTAGTTGTTGGAATTGTAGTTCTGTTTATTGTAGTTCCCAACATACATCTCTTCTTCTAACTGTATCGGACAATCTTCCGAACTGTGATTCCCATCGCAAGTTTCGCATACCTCTTCAGCACAGTAGGCATGTTGTGGATCTTCTTTCAAGAGCTTTTTCATTGCCTTAGTGAGATATGCCACCTGTGTTTTTAAAGAACTGTCGGCCTCATAATCTTTCACAGCTAGTACTCTTTTACCCCCTCTTCTTGTTGTAGGAAATTGTTCCTCGTTCTTCGCCAGATTTTTCAATACCGCCATTGCGTCTTCTGGATCTTTGTCCATCAACAATCCATTCGCTGCTGAATCAATTCTCATACGAGTCTGTAAGTTGGCAGCATTATAAAATTTAGTTACCTGGTTCCAAACGGGGAATCCATGCATAGGGCAGTTCCTCAGAAGAGTGGTAAATCTGTCTCAGGCCTTGTGCATTGGCTCGTCATCTTCATGTTGAAAAGTAGCAATTTCGTTACGTAATCGCTCAGATAAATGTGAAGGATTAAAACGAGACAAAAATTCACGAGTTAAATCTACCCAAGTTCGTATTGAACCTGGCGTTAGTTTATTCCACCAAGTTTTCGCCCTGTCCCTCAATGAATGAGGAAATAACCGAAGCCTCAGTATCTTCGGATTAACTCTTGGTAGTCTAAACGAACAACAAATTTCCTGGAACGTTTTTAGATGCTCCCTAGCATCCTCTGTAGCAGCACCACTAAATTGGCCAGCGTTGTTGATCATGCTGAACATAACAGGTTTCAGCTCAAAGTTGTCAACTTCTACGTCTAGCAAGGTTGTTTCTAGTTCCACATGATCATTGAGCATGTAGTCTCGGCATGACCGGCGTGCGGCAGCGACAGGAGGATCGGCAGGTGGCCCGTTCCTTCCATCTTCGACAGGATTTTCAGCATCCTGGGGATTTCCTTGGTTGTTCCGTCTTTCTTCGTGCCTTTCGTTCACCATTGCTTTTAATTGTCCCTTCAGGTATTCGTTTCTCTCTACAAGGAACCGAACTCTCTTCCTGAGATTGCACGTACGTTCGATTTCAGGATCTAACTGGTGCTCAGGTTCTTTTCCTCGTTGAGATCTGCGCATAAGCAAACAAAAGACCTTGTGAAAGGTAGATCCTTTAAAATTCTAACAGGTCCTTTGTTCGGCCCATTTAGACCCGCTCGTCCGAAACCTCTACAAAAAGGCTAGAAAATAAGTTTTAATCCAAATTTAGGAGTTCATACAATTGATTACGAGCTTTTCAACATGATTATAATGCAAAAACTCCATTTCTGTACTTTTTATTCAGTTAAAATTCTAACGGGTCCATTGTTCGGCCCATTTAGACCCGCTCGTCCGAAACCTTTAAAAAAAAGATCGCAAAAAAAGTTAGAATGAAATTTTAGGAGTTCTTATAATTAATTTAGAGCTTTTAAACACGATTATATTGCAAAAATTCGATTACTGTACTTTTTACTCCGTTAAAATTCTAACGGGTCCATTGTTAGGCCCATTTATACATGGTAGTCCGAAACCTCTACGAAAGGGTTGCAAAATAAGTTTTAAACCAAATTTAGGAGTTCATACAATTTATTACGAGCTTTTCAACACGATTATATTGCAAAAACTAGATTTCTGTACTTTTTACTCAGTTAAAATTCTAACGGGTCCATTGTTCGGCCCATTTAGACCCGCTCGTCCGGAACCTTTAAAAAAAGATCGCAAAAAAGTTAGAATCAAATTTTAGGAGTTCATATAATTGATTTAGAGCTTTTAAACACGATTATATTGCAAAAATTCGATTACTGTACTTTTTACTCAGATAAAATTCTAACAAGTTCATTGTTCGGCCCATTTAGACCCGCTCCTCCGAAACCTCTACAAAAGGGTTGCAAAATAAGTTTTAATCCAAAGTTAGGAGTTCATACAATTGATTACGAGCGTTTCAACACGATTACATTGCAAAAACTCGATTATTGTACTTTTTACTCAGTTAAAATTCTAACGGGTCCATTGTTCGGCCCATTTAGACCCGCTCCTCCGAAACCTCTACAAAAGGGTTGCAAAATAAGTTTTAATCCAAAGTTAGGAGTTCATACAATTGATTACGAGCGTTTCAACACGATTACATTGCAAAAACTCGATTATTGTACTTTTTACTCAGTTAAAATTCTAACGGGTCCATTGTTCGGCCCATTTAGACCCGCTCATCCGAAACCTCTACAAAAGGGTTGCAAAATAAGTTTTAATCAAAATTTAGTACTTCATACAATTGATTACGAGCTTTTAAACACGATTATATTGCAAAAACTCGATTTCTGTACTTTTTACTCAGTTAAAATTCTAACGGGTCCATTGTTCGGCCCATTTAGACCCGCTCGTCCGAAACCTTTACCAAAGGGTTGCAAAATAAGTTTTAATTAAAATTTAGGAATTCATACAATTGATTACGAGCTTTTCAACACGATTATATTGCAAAACTCAATTTCTGTACTTTTTACTCAGTTAAAATTCTAACGGGTCCATTGTAAGCCCATTTAGACCCGCTCGTCCGTAACCTCTACAAAAAAGACCGCAAAACAAGTTAGAATCAAACTTTAGAAGTTCATATAATTGATTACGAGCTTTTACACACGATTATATTTCAAAACACGATTTCTGTACTTTTTACTCAGTGAAAATTCTAATGGGTCCATTGTTCGGCCCATTTAGACCCGCTCGTCCGAAACCTTTACAAAAGGGTTGCAAAATAAGTTTTAATTAAAATTTAGGACTTCATACAATTGATTACGAACTTTTCAACACGATTGTATTGCAGAAACTCGATTTCTGTACTTTTTAATCAGTTAAAATTTTAACGAGTCCATTGTTCGGCCCATTTTGACCCGCTCGTCCTTAACCTCTACAAAAGACCGCAAAACAAGCTAGAATCAAACTTTAGAAGTTCATATAATTGATTAAGAGCTTTTCAACACGATTATATTGCAAAAACTCGATTACTGTACTTTTTACTCCGTTAAAATTCTAACGGGTCCATTGTTCGGCCAATTTCGACACGCTCGTCCGAAACCTTTACAAAAAAGACCGCAAAATAAGTTAGAATCAAATTTTAGGAGTTCATATAATTGATTAAGAGCTTTTCAAAACGATTATATTGCAAAAACTCTATTACTGTACTTTTTACTCCGTTAAAATTCTAACTGGTCTATTGTTCGGCCCATTTAGACCCGCTCGTTCGGAACCTCTACAAAAGGGTTGCAAAATAAGTTTTAATCCAAATTTAGGAGTTCATACAATTGATTACGAGCTTTTCAACACGATTATATTGCAAAAATTCAATTTCTGTAATTTTTACTCCTTTAAAATTCTAACAGGTCCTTTGTTCGGCCCATTTAGACCCGCTCTTCCGAAACCTCTACAAAAAGGCTAGAAAATAAGTTTTAATCCAAATTTAGGAGTTCATACAATTGATTACGAGCTTTTCAACACGATTATATTGCAAAAACTCCATTTCTGTACTTTTTATTCAGTTAAAATTCTAACGGGTCCATTGTTCGGCCCATTTAGACTCGCTCGTCCGAAACCTTACAAAAAGGACCGAAAAATAAGTTTTCATCCAAATTTAGGAGTTCCTACATTTGATTACGAGCTTTTAAACACGATTATATTGCAAAAACTCGATTTCTGTACTTTTTCATCAGTTAAAATTCTAACGGGTCCATTTTTCTGCCCATTTAGACCCGCTCGTCCGAAACCTCTACGAAAAAGACCGCAAAACAAGTTTTAATCAAATTTTAGGAGTTCATATAATTGATTAAGAGCTTTTCAACACGATTATATTGCAAAAACTCGATTTCTGTACTTTTTACTCAGTTAAAATTCTAACGGGTCCATTGTTAGGCCCATTTAGACCTGGTCGTCCGAAACCTCTACAAAAGGGTTGCAAAATAAGTTTTAAACCAAATTTAGGAGTTCATACAATTGATTACGAGCTTTTCAACACGATTATATTGCAAAAACTAGATTTCTGTACTTTTTACTCAATTAAAATTCTAATGGGTCCATTGTTCGGCCCATTTAGACACGCTCGTCTGAAACCTTTACAAAAAAGACCGCAAAATAGGTTAGAATCAAAATTTAGGAGTTCATATAATTGATTAAGAGCTTTTCAACACGATTATATTGCAAAAACTCGATTACTGTACTTTTTACTCAGTTAAAATTCTAACGTGTTCATTGTTCGGCCAATGTAGACCCGCTCGTCCGAAACCTCTACAAAAGGGTTGCAAACTAAGTTTTAATCCAAATTTAGGAGTTCATACAATTGATTACGAGCTTTTCAAGACGATTATATTGCAAAAACATAATTTATGTACTTTTTACTCGGTTAAAATTCTAACGGGTCTATTGTTCGGCCCATTTAGACCCGCTCGTTTGAAACCTCTACAAAAGGGTTGCAAAATAAATTTTAATCCAAATTTAGGAGTTCATACAATTGATTACGAGCTTTTCAACACGATTATATTGCAAAAACTCAATTTATGTACTTTTTACTCGGTTAAAATTCTAACGGGTCCATTGTCCGGCCCATTTAAACCCGCTCGTTCGAAACCTCTAAAAAAGGGTTGCAAAATAAATTTTAATCCAAATTTAGGAGTTCATACAATTGATTACGAGCTTTTCGACACGATTATATTGCAAAAACTCAATTTCTATAATTTTTACTCCTTTAAAATTCTAACATGTCCTTTGTTCGGCCCATTTAGACCCGCTCGTCCGAAACCTCTACAAAAAGGCTGGAAAATAAGTTTTAATCCAAATTTAGGAGTTTATACAATTGATTACGTACTTTTCAACACGATTATATTGCAAAAACTCCATTTCTGTACTTTTTATTCAGTTAAAATTCTAACGGGTCCATTGTTCGGCCAATTTAGACCCGCTCGTCCGAAACGTTTAAAAAAATGATCGCAAAATAAGTTAGAATCAAATTTTAGGAGTTCATATAATTGATTTAGAGCTTTTAAAAACGATTATATTGCAAAAATTCGATTACTGTACTTTTTACTCAGTTAAAATTCTAACAGGTTCATTGTTCTGCCCATTTAGACCGCTCGTCCGAAACCTATACAAAAAGGTTGCAAAATAAGTTTTAATCCATCTTTAGTAGTTCATACAATTCATTACGAGCGTTTCAACATGATTACATTGCAAAAACTCGATTACTGTACTTTTTACTCATTAAAATTCTAACAGGTCCAATGTTCGGCCCATTTAGACCCGCTTGTCCGAAACCTCTACAAAAGGGTTGCAAAATAAGTTTTAACCAAAATTTAGGACTTCATACAATTGATTACGAGCTTTTCAACATGATTATATTGCAAAAACTCGATTTCTGTACTTTTTACTCAGTTAAAATTCTAACGGGTCCATTGTTCGGCCCATTTAAACCCGCTCGTCCGAAACCTTTAAAATAGGATCGCAAAATAAGTTAGAATCAAATTTTAGGAGTTCATATAATTGATTTAGAGCTTTTAAACACGATTATATTGCAAAAACTCGATTACTGTACTTTTTAATCAGTTAAAATTCTAATAGGTTCATTGTTCGGCCCAATTAGACCCGCTCATCTGAAACCTCTACAAAAGGGTTGCAAAATAGTTTTAATCTAAATTTAGGAGTTCATACAATTGATTACGAGCGTTTCAACACGATTACATTGCAAAAACTCGATTACTGTACTTTTTACTCAGTTAAAATTCTAACGTGTCCAATGTTCGGCCCATTTAGACCCGCTCATCTGAAACCTCTACAAAAGGGTTGCAAAATAAATTTTAATCAAAATTTAGTACTTCATAAAATTGATTACGAGCTTTTCAACACGATTATATTGCAAAAACTCGATTTCTGTACTTTTTACTCAGTTAAAATTCTAACGGGTCCATTGTTCGACCCATTTAGACCCGCTCGTCCGAAACCTTTACCAAAGGGTTGCAAAATAAGTTTTAATTAAAATTTAGGACTTCATACAATTGATTACGAGCTTTTCAACACGATTATATTGCAAAAACTCAATTTCTGTACTTTTTACTCAGTTAAAATTCTAACGGGTCCATTGTAAGCCCATTTAGACCCGCTCGTCCGTAACCTCTACAAAAAAGACCGCAAAACAAATTAGAATCAAACTTTAGAAGTTCATATAATTGATTACGAGCTTTTCAACACGATTATTTTTCAAAACATGATTTCTGTATTTTTTACTCAGTGAAAATTCTAATGGGTCCATTGTTCGGCCCATTTAGACCCGCTCGTCCGAAACCTTTACAAAAGGGTTGCAAAATAAGTTTTAATTAAAATTTAGGACTTCATAAAATTGATTACGAACTTTTCAACACGATTGTATTGCAAAAACTCGATTTCTGTACTTTTTAATCAGTTAAAATTCTAACGAGTCCATTGTTCGGCCCATTTAGACCCGCTCGTCCGTAACCTCTACAAAAACTAGATTATATTGCAAAAACTAGATTTCTGTACTTTTTACTCAATTAAAATTCTAATGGGTCCATTGTTCGGCCCATTTAGACACGCTCGTCTGAAACCTTTACAAAAAAGACCGCAAAATAGGTTAGAATCAAATTTTAGGAGTTTATATAATTGATTAAGAGCTTTTCAACACGATTATATTGCAAAAACTCGATTTCTGTACTTTTTACTCAGTTAAAATCTAACGGGTCCAATGTTCGGCCCATTTAGACCCGCTCATCCGAAACTTCTACAAAAGGGTTGCAAAATAAATTTTAATCAAAATTTAGTACTTCATACAATTGATTACGAGCTTTTAAACACGATTATATTGCAAAAACTCGATTTTTGTACTTTTTACTCAGTTAAAATTCTAACGGGTCCATTGTTCGGCCCATTTAGACCCGCTCGTCCGAAACCTTTACAAAAGGGTTGCAAAATAAGTTTTAATTAAAATTTAGGACTTCATACAATTGATTACGAGCTTTTCAGCGCGATTATATTGCAAAAACTCGATTTCTGTACTTTTTACTCAGTTAAAATTCCAACGGGTCCATTGTAAGCCCATTTAGACCCGCTCGTCCGTAACCTCTACAAAAAAGACCGCAAAACAAGTTAGAATCAAACTTTAGAAGTTGATATAATTGATTACGAGCTTTTCAACACGATTATATTGCAAAAACTCGATTTCTGTACTTTTTACTCAGTGAAAATTCTAATGGGTCCATTGTTCGGCCCATTTAGACCCGCTCGTCCGAAACCTTTACAAAAGGGTTGCAAAATAAGTTTTAATTAAAATTTAGGACTTCATACAATTGATTACGAGCTTTTAAACGCGATTGTATTGCAAAAACTCGATTTCTGTACTTTTTACACAGTTAAAATTCTAACGAGTCCATTGTTCGGCCCATTTAAACCTGCACGTCCGAAACCTCTACAAAAGGGTTGCAAAATAAGTTTTAACCAAAATTTAGGACTTCATACAATTGATTACGAGCTTTTCAACACGATTTTATTGCAAAAACTAGATTTCTGTACTTTTTACTCAATTAAAATTCTAATGGGTCCATTGTTCGGCCCATTTCGACACGCTCGTCCGTAACCTTTACAAAAAAGACCGCAAAATAAGTAAGAATCAAATTTTAGGAGTTCATATAATTGTTTAAGAGCTTTTCAACACGATTATATTGCAAAAACTAGATTACTGTACTTTTTACTCCGTTAAAATTCTAACGGGTCCATTGTTCGGCCCATTTAGACCCGCTCGTTCGGAACCTCTACAAAAGGGTTGCAAAATAAGTTTTACTCCAAATTTAGGAGTTCATACAATTGATTACAAGCTTTTCAACATGATTATATTGCAAAAATTCAATTTTTGTAATTTTTACTCCTTTAAAATTCTAACAGGTCCTTTGTTCGGCCCATTTAGACCCGCTCATCCGAAACCTCTACAAAAGGCTGGAAAATAAGTTTTAATCCAAATTTAGGAGTTCATACAATTGATTACGAGCTTTTCAACACGATTATATTGCAAAAACTCCATTTCTGTACTTTTTATTCAGTTAAAATTCTAACGGGTGCATGGTTCGGCCCATTTAGACTCGCTCGTCCGAAACCTTACAAAAATGACCGCAAAATAAGTTTTAATCCAAATTTAGGAGTTCATACAATTGATTACGAGCTTTTCAACACGATTATATTGCAAAAACTCGATTTCTGTACTTTTGCATCAGTTAAAATTCTAACGGGTCCATTGTTCTGCCCATTTAGACCCGCTCGTCCGAAACATCTACGAAAAAGACCGCAAAACAAGTTTTAATCAAATTTTAGGAGTTCATATAATTGATTAAGAGCTTTTCAACACGATTATATTGCAAAAACTCGATTTCTGTACTTTTTACTCAGTTAAAATTCTAATGGGTCCATTGTTAGGCCCATTTAGACCTGGTCGTCCGAAACCTCTACAAAAGGGTTGCAAAATAAGTTTTAATCCAAATTTAAGAGTTCATACAATTGATTACGAGCTTTTCGACACGATTATATTGTAAAAACTCGATTTTTGTAATTTTTACTCCTTTAAAATTCTAACAGGTTCATTGTTCGGCCCATTTAGATCGCTCGTCCGAAACCTCTACAAAAAGGTTGCAAAATAAGTTTTAATCCAAATTTAGGAGTTCATACTATTGATTACGTGCGTTTCAACACGATTACATTGCAAAAACTCGATTACTGTACTTTTTACTTAGTTAAAATTCTAACGTGTCCATTGTTCGGCCCATTTAGACCCGCTCGTCCGAAACCTCTACAAAAGGGTTGCAAAATAAGTTTTAACCAAAATTTAGGACTTCATACAATTGATTACGAGCTTTTGAACACGATTATATTGCAAAAACTCGATTTATGTACTTTTTACTCAGTTAAAATACTAACGGGTCCATTGTTCGGCCCATTTAAACCCGCTCGTCCGAAACCTTTAAAAAAGATCGCAAAATAAGTTAGAATCAAATTTTAGGAGTTCATATAATTGATTAAGAGCTTTTAAACACGATTATATTGCAAAAACTCGATTACTGTACTTTTTAATCAGTTCAAATTCTAACAGGTTCATTGTTCGGCCCATTTAGACTCGTTCGTCCGAAACCTCTACAAAAGGGCTGCAAAATAAGTTTTAATCCAAATTTAGGAGTTCATACAATTGATTACGAGCGTTTCAACATGATTTCATTGCAAAAACTCGATTACTGTACTTTTTACTCAGTTAAAATTCTAACGGGTCCATTGTTCGGCCCATTTAGACCCGCTCATCCGAAACCTCTACAAAAGGGTTGCAAAATAAGTTTTAATCAAAATTTAGTACTTCATACAATTGATTACGAGCTTTTCAACACGATTATATTGCAAAAACTCGATTTCTGTACTTTTTACCCAGTTAAAATTCTAACGGGTCCATTGTTCAGCCCATTTAGACCCGCTCGTCCGAAACCTTTACAAAAGGGTTGCAAAATAAGTTTTAATTAAAATTTAGGACTTCATACAATTGATTACGAGCTTTTCAACATGATTGTATTACAAAAACTCGATTTCTGTAATTTTTACTCAGTTAAAATTCTAGCGAGTCCATTGTTCGGCCCATTTAGACCCGCTCGTCCGTAACCTCTACAAAAAGACCGCAAAACAAGTTAGAATCAAACTTTAGAAGTTCATATAATTGATTACGAGCTTTTCAACAAGATTATATTGTAAAAACTCGATTTCTATACTTTTTACTTAGTTAAAATTCTAACGGGTCCATTGTTCGGCCCATTTAGACCCGCTCGTCCGGAACCTTTACAAAAGGGTTGCAAAATAAGTTTTAATTAAAATTTAGGACTTCATACAATTGATTACGAGCTTTTCAACACGATTATATTGCAGAAACTCGATTTCTGTACTTTTTACTCAGTTAAAATTCTAACGGGTCCATTGTTCGGCCCAATTACTGTTCTTTATACTCTGTTAAAATTCTAACTGGTCCATTGTTCGTCCCATTTAGACCTACTCGTCCGAAACCTCTACAAAAGGGTTGCAAAATAAGTTTTAATCCAAATTTAGGAGTTAACAATTGATTACGAGTGTTTCAACACGATTATATTGCAAAAACTCGATTTCTATATTTTTACTCAGATAAAATTCTAACGGGTGCATTGTTCGGCCCATTTAGACCCGCTCTTCCGAAACCACTACAAAAAGACCGCAAAACAAGTTAGAATCAAATTTTAGGAGTTCATATAATTGATACGAGCTTTTCAACACGATTATATTGCAAAAAGTTGATTTCTGTACTTTTTACTATGTTAAAATTCTAACAGGTCCATTGTTCGGCCCATTTAGACCCGCTCGTCCGAAACCACTACAGAAGGGTTGCAAAATAAGTTTTAATCCAAATTTAGTAGTTCATACAATTGATTACGAGCTTTTCAACACAATTATAATGCAAAAACTTGATTTCTGTGCTGTTTACTCAGTTAAAATTCTAACAGGTCCATTGTTCGGCCCATTTCGACCCGCTCGTCCGAAACCTCTACAAAAGGGTTGCAAAATAAGTTTTAATCAAAATTTAGGAGTTCATACAATTGATTATGAGCTTTTCAACACGATTAGATTACAAAAATTCGTTTTCTGTACTTTTTACTCAGTTAAAATTCTAACGGGTCCATTGCTCGGCCCATTTAAACCCGCTCGTCCGAAACCTTTACAAAAAAGATCGCAAAATAAGTTAGAATTAAATTTTAGGAGTTCATATAATTGATTTAGAGCTTTTCAACACGATTATATTGCAAAAACTCGATTACTGTACTTTTTACTCCGTTAAAATTCTAACTGGTCTATTGTTCGGCCCATTTAGACCCGCTCGTTCGGAACCTCTACAAAAGGGTTGCAAAATAAGTTTTAATCCAAATTTAGGAGTTCATACAATTGATTACGAGCTTTTCAACACGATTATATTGCAAAAATTCAATTTCTGTAATTTTTACTCCTTTAAAATTCAAACAGGTCATTTGTTCGGCCCATTTAGACCCGCTCTTCCGAAACCTCTACAAAAAGGCTAGAAAATAAGTTTTAATCCAAATTTAGGAGTTCATACAATTGATTACGAGCTTTTCAACACGATTATATTGCAAAAACTCCATTTCTGTACTTTTTATTCAGTTAAAATTCTAACGGGTCCATTGTTCGGCCCATTTAGACTCGCTCGTCCGAAACCTTACAAAAAGGACCACAAAATAAGTTTTCATCCAAATTTAGGAGTTCCTACAATTGATTACGAGCTTTTAAACATGATTATATTGCAAAAACTCGATTTCTGTACTTTTTCATCAGTTAAAATTCTAACGGGTCCATTTTTCTGCCCATTTAGACCCGCTCGTCCGAAACCTCTACGAAAAAGACCGCAAAACAAGTATCAATCAAATTTTAGGAGTTCATATAATTGATTAAGAGCTTTTCAACACGATTATATTGCAAAAACTCGATTTCTGTACTTTTTACTCAGTTAAAATTCTAACGGGTCCATTGTTAGGCCCATTTAGACCTGGTCGTCCGAAACCTCTACAAAAGGGTTGCAAAATAAGTTTTAAACCAAATTTAGGAGTTCATACAATTGATTACGAGCTTTTCAACACGATTATATTGCAAAAACTAGATTTCTGTACTTTTTACTCAATTAAAATTCTAATGGGTCCATTGTTCGGCCCATTTAGACACGCTCGTCTGAAACCTTTACAAAAAAGACCGCAAAATAGGTTAGAATCAAATTTTAGGAGTTTATATAATTGATTAAGAGCTTTTCAACACGATTATATTGCAAAAACTCGATTTCTGTACTTTTTACTCAGTTAAAATCTAACGGGTCCAATGTTCGGCCCATTTAGACCCGCTCATCCGAAACTTCTACAAAAGGGTTGCAAAATAAATTTTAATCAAAATTTAGTACTTCATACAATTGATTACGAGCTTTTAAACACGATTATATTGCAAAAACTCGATTTCTGTACTTTTTACTCAGTTAAAATTCTAACGGGTCCATTGTTCGGCCCATTTAGACCCGCTCGTCCGAAACCTTTACAAAAGGGTTGCAAAATAAGTTTTAATTAAAATTTAGGACTTCATACAATTGATTACGAGCTTTTCAGCGCGATTATATTGCAAAAACTCGATTTCTGTACTTTTTACTCAGTTAAAATTCCAACGGGTCCATTGTAAGCCCATTTAGACCCGCTCGTCCGTAACCTCTACAAAAAAGACCGCAAAACAAGTTAGAATCAAACTTTAGAAGTTGATATAATTGATTACGAGCTTTTCAACACGATTATATTGCAAAAACTCGATTTCTGTACTTTTTACTCAGTGAAAATTCTAATGGGTCCATTGTTCGGCCCATTTAGACCCGCTCGTCCGAAACCTTTACAAAAGGGTTGCAAAATAAGTTTTAATTAAAATTTAGGACTTCATACAATTGATTACGAGCTTTTCAACACGATTATATTGCAAAAACTCGATTTCTGTACTTTTTACTCAGTTAAAATCTAACGGGTCCAATGTTCGGCCCATTTAGACCCGCTCATCCGAAACTTCTACAAAAGGGTTGCAAAATAAATTTTAATCAAAATTTAGTACTTCATACAATTGATTACGAGCTTTTAAACACGATTATATTGCAAAAACTCGATTTCTGTACTTTTTACTCAGTTAAAATTCTAACGGGTCCATTGTTCGGCCCATTTAGACCCGCTCGTCCGAAACCTTTACAAAAGGGTTGCAAAATAAGTTTTAATTAAAATTTAGGACTTCATACAATTGATTACGAGCTTTTCAGCGCGATTATATTGCAAAAACTCGATTTCTGTACTTTTTACTCAGTTAAAATTCCAACGGGTCCATTGTAAGCCCATTTAGACCCGCTCGTCCGTAACCTCTACAAAAAAGACCGCAAAACAAGTTAGAATCAAACTTTAGAAGTTGATATAATTGATTACGAGCTTTTCAACACGATTATATTGCAAAAACTCGATTTCTGTACTTTTTACTCAGTGAAAATTCTAATGGGTCCATTGTTCGGCCCATTTAGACCCGCTCGTCCGAAACCTTTACAAAAGGGTTGCAAAATAAGTTTTAATTAAAATTTAGGACTTCATACAATTGATTACGAGCTTTTAAACGCGATTGTATTGCAAAAACTCGATTTCTGTACTTTTTACACAGTTAAAATTCTAACGAGTCCATTGTTCGGCCCATTTAGACCTGCACGTCCGAAACCTCTACAAAAGGGTTGCAAAATAAGTTTTAACCAAAATTTAGGACTTCATACAATTGATTACGAGCTTTTCAACACGATTTTATTGCAAAAACTAGATATCTGTACTTTTTACTCAATTAAAATTCTAATGGGTCCATTGTTCGGCCCATTTAGACACGCTCGTCTGAAACCTTTACAAAAAAGACCGCAAAATAGGTTAGAATCAAATTTTAGGAGTTTATATAATTGATTAAGAGCTTTTCAACACGATTATATTGCAAAAACTCGATTACTGTACTTTTTACTCAGTTATAATTCTAATGTGTCCATTGTTCGGCCAATGTAGACCCGCTCATCCGAAACCTCTACAAAAGGGTTGCAAACTAAGTTTTAATCCAAATTTAGGAGTTCATACAATTGATTACGAGCTTTTCAACACGATTATATAGCAAAAACTCAATTTATGTACTTTTTACTCGGTTAAAATTCTAACGGGTCCATTGTTCGGCCCATTTAGACCCGCTCGTTTGAAACCTCTACAAATGGGTTGCAAAATAAATTTTAATCCAAATTTAGGAGTTCATACAATTGATTACGAGCTTTTCAACACGATTATATTGCAAAAACTCAATTTATGTACTTTTTACTCGGTTAAAATTCTAACGGGTCCATTGTTCGGCCCATTTAAACCCGCTCGTTCGAAACCTCTAAAAAAAGGGTTGCAAAAGAAATTTTAATCCAAATTTAGGAGTTCATTCAATTGATTACGAGCTTTTCGACACGATTATATTGCAAAAACTCGATTTCTGTACTTTTTATTCAGTTAAAATTCTAACGGGTCCATTGTTCGGCCCATTTAGACCCGCTCGTCCGAAACGTTTAAAAAAAAGATCGCAAAATAAGTTAGAATCAAATTTTAGGAGTTCATATAATTGATTTAGAGCTTTTAAAAATGATTATATTGAAAAAATTCGATTACTGTACTTTTTACTCAGTTAAAATTCTAACAGGTTCATTGTTTGGCCCATTTAGACCGCTCGTCCGAAACCTATACAAAATGTTGCAAAATAAGTTTTAATCCATCTTTTGGAGTTCATACAATTTATTACGAGCGTTTCAACACGATTACATTGCAAAAACTCGATTACTGTACTTTTTACTCATTAAAATTCTAACAGGTCCATTGTTCGGCCCATTTAGACCCGCTTGTCCGAAACCTCTACAAAAGGGTTGAAAAATAAGTTTTAACCAAAATTTAGGACTTCATACAATTGATTACGAGCTTTTCAACACGATTATATTGCAAAAACTTGATTTTTTTACTTTTTACTCAGTTAAAATTCTAACGGGTCCATTGTTCGGCCCATTTAAACCCGCTCGTCCGAAACCTTTAAAAAAGGATCGCAAAATAAGTTAGAATCAAATTTTAGGAGTTCATATAATTGATTTAGAGCTTTTAAACACGATTATATTGCAAAAACTCGATTACTGTACTTTTTAATCAGATAAATTCTAACGGGTCCATTGTTCGGCCCAATTAGACCCGCTCGTCTGAAACCTCTACAAAAGGGTTGCAAAATAGTTTTAATCCAAATTTAGGAGTTCATACAATTGATTACGAGCGTTTCAACACGATTACATTGCAAAAACTCGATTACTGTACTTTTTACTCAGTTAAAATTCTAACGGGTCCAATGTTCGGCCCATTTAGACCCGCTCATCCGAAACATCTACAAAAGGGTTGCAAAATAAGTTTTAATTAAAATTTAGGACTTCATACAATTGATTATGAGCTTTTCAACACGATTATATTGCAAAAACTCGATTTCTGTACTTTTTACTCAGTGAAAATTCTAATGGGTCCATTGTTCGTCCCATTTAAACCCGCTCGTCCGAAACCTTTACAAAAGGGTTGCAAAATAAGTTTTAATTAAAATTTAGGACTTCATACAATTGATTACGAGCTTTTCAACACGATTTTATTGCAAAAACTCGATTTCTATACTTTTTACTCAGTTAAAATTCTAACGAGTCTATTGTTCGGCCCATTTAGACCCGCTCGTCCGTAACCTCTACAAAAAAGACTGCAAAACAAGTTAGAATCAAACTTTAGACGTTCATATAATTGATTAAGAGCTTTTCAACACGATTATATTGCAAAAACTCGATTACAGTACTTTTTACTCCGTTAAATTTTTAACGGGTCCATTGTTCGGCTCATTTCGACACGCTCGTCCGTAACCTTTACAAAAAAGACCGCAAAATAAGTAAGAATCAAATTTTAGGAGTTCATATAATTGTTTAAGAGCTTTTCAACACGATTATATTGCAAAAACTAGATTACTGTACTTTTTACTCCGTTAAAATTCTAACGGGTCCATTGTTCGGCCCATTTAGACCCGCTCGTTCGGAACCTCTACAAAAGGGTTGCAAAATAAGTTTTACTCCAAATTTAGGAGTTCATACAATTGATTACAAGCTTTTCAACATGATTATATTGCAAAAATTCAATTTTTGTAATTTTTACTCCTTTAAAATTCTAACAGGTCCTTTGTTCGGCCCATTTAGACCCGCTCATCCGAAACCTCTACAAAAGGCTGGAAAATAAGTTTTAATCCAAATTTAGGAGTTCATACAATTGATTACGAGCTTTTCAACACGATTATATTGCAAAAACTCCATTTCTGTACTTTTTATTCAGTTAAAATTCTAACGGGTGCATGGTTCGGCCCATTTAGACTCGCTCGTCCGAAACCTTACAAAAATGACCGCAAAATAAGTTTTAATCCAAATTTAGGAGTTCATACAATTGATTACGAGCTTTTCAACACGATTATATTGCAAAAACTCGATTTCTGTACTTTTGCATCAGTTAAAATTCTAACGGGTCCATTGTTCTGCCCATTTAGACCCGCTCGTCCGAAACATCTACGAAAAAGACCGCAAAACAAGTTTTAATCAAATTTTAGGAGTTCATATAATTGATTAAGAGCTTTTCAACACGATTATATTGCAAAAACTCGATTTCTGTACTTTTTACTCAGTTAAAATTCTAATGGGTCCATTGTTAGGCCCATTTAGACCTGGTCGTCCGAAACCTCTACAAAAGGGTTGCAAAATAAGTTTTAATCCAAATTTAAGAGTTCATACAATTGATTACGAGCTTTTCGACACGATTATATTGTAAAAACTCGATTTTTGTAATTTTTACTCCTTTAAAATTCTAACAGGTTCATTGTTCGGCCCATTTAGATCGCTCGTCCGAAACCTCTACAAAAAGGTTGCAAAATAAGTTTTAATCCAAATTTAGGAGTTCATACTATTGATTACGTGCGTTTCAACACGATTACATTGCAAAAACTCGATTACTGTACTTTTTACTTAGTTAAAATTCTAACGTGTCCATTGTTCGGCCCATTTAGACCCGCTCGTCCGAAACCTCTACAAAAGGGTTGCAAAATAAGTTTTAACCAAAATTTAGGACTTCATACAATTGATTACGAGCTTTTGAACACGATTATATTGCAAAAACTCGATTTATGTACTTTTTACTCAGTTAAAATACTAACGGGTCCATTGTTCGGCCCATTTAAACCCGCTCGTCCGAAACCTTTAAAAAAGATCGCAAAATAAGTTAGAATCAAATTTTAGGAGTTCATATAATTGATTAAGAGCTTTTAAACACGATTATATTGCAAAAACTCGATTACTGTACTTTTTAATCAGTTCAAATTCTAACAGGTTCATTGTTCGGCCCATTTAGACTCGTTCGTCCGAAACCTCTACAAAAGGGCTGCAAAATAAGTTTTAATCCAAATTTAGGAGTTCATACAATTGATTACGAGCGTTTCAACATGATTTCATTGCAAAAACTCGATTACTATACTTTTTACTCAGTTAAAATTCTAACGGGTCCATTGTTCGGCCCATTTAGACCCGCTCATCCGAAACCTCTACAAAAGGGTTGCAAAATAAGTTTTAATCAAAATTTAGTACTTCATACAATTGATTACGAGCTTTTCAACACGATTATATTGCAAAAACTCGATTTCTGTACTTTTTACCCAGTTAAAATTCTAACGGGTCCATTGTTCGGCCCATTTAGACCCGCTCGTCCGAAACCTTTACAAAAGGGTTGCAAAATAAGTTTTAATTAAAATTTAGGACTTCATACAATTGATTACGAGCTTTTCAACATGATTGTATTACAAAAACTCGATTTCTGTAATTTTTACTCAGTTAAAATTCTAGCGAGTCCATTGTTCGGCCCATTTAGACCCGCTCGTCCGTAACCTCTACAAAAAGACCGCAAAACAAGTTAGAATCAAACTTTAGAAGTTCATATAATTGATTACGAGCTTTTCAACAAGATTATATTGTAAAAACTCGATTTCTATACTTTTTACTTAGTTAAAATTCTAACGGGTCCATTGTTCGGCCCATTTAGACCCGCTCGTCCGGAACCTTTACAAAAGGGTTGCAAAATAAGTTTTAATTAAAATTTAGGACTTCATACAATTGATTACGAGCTTTTCAACACGATTATATTGCAGAAACTCGATTTCTGTACTTTTTACTCAGTTAAAATTCTAACGGGTCCATTGTTCGGCCCAATTACTGTTCTTTATACTCTGTTAAAATTCTAACTGGTCCATTGTTCGTCCCATTTAGACCTACTCGTCCGAAACCTCTACAAAAGGGTTGCAAAATAAGTTTTAATCCAAATTTAGGAGTTAACAATTGATTACGAGTGTTTCAACACGATTATATTGCAAAAACTCGATTTCTATATTTTTACTCAGATAAAATTCTAACGGGTGCATTGTTCGGCCCATTTAGACCCGCTCTTCCGAAACCACTACAAAAAGACCGCAAAACAAGTTAGAATCAAATTTTAGGAGTTCATATAATTGATACGAGCTTTTCAACACGATTATATTGCAAAAAGTTGATTTCTGTACTTTTTACTATGTTAAAATTCTAACAGGTCCATTGTTCGGCCCATTTAGACCCGCTCGTCCGAAACCACTACAGAAGGGTTGCAAAATAAGTTTTAATCCAAATTTAGTAGTTCATACAATTGATTACGAGCTTTTCAACACAATTATAATGCAAAAACTTGATTTCTGTGCTGTTTACTCAGTTAAAATTCTAACAGGTCCATTGTTCGGCCCATTTCGACCCGCTCGTCCGAAACCTCTACAAAAGGGTTGCAAAATAAGTTTTAATCAAAATTTAGGAGTTCATACAATTGATTATGAGCTTTTCAACACGATTAGATTACAAAAATTCGTTTTCTGTACTTTTTACTCAGTTAAAATTCTAACGGGTCCATTGCTCGGCCCATTTAAACCCGCTCGTCCGAAACCTTTACAAAAAAGATCGCAAAATAAGTTAGAATTAAATTTTAGGAGTTCATATAATTGATTTAGAGCTTTTCAACACGATTATATTGCAAAAACTCGATTACTGTACTTTTTACTCCGTTAAAATTCTAACTGGTCTATTGTTCGGCCCATTTAGACCCGCTCGTTCGGAACCTCTACAAAAGGGTTGCAAAATAAGTTTTAATCCAAATTTAGGAGTTCATACAATTGATTACGAGCTTTTCAACACGATTATATTGCAAAAATTCAATTTCTGTAATTTTTACTCCTTTAAAATTCAAACAGGTCATTTGTTCGGCCCATTTAGACCCGCTCTTCCGAAACCTCTACAAAAAGGCTAGAAAATAAGTTTTAATCCAAATTTAGGAGTTCATACAATTGATTACGAGCTTTTCAACACGATTATATTGCAAAAACTCCATTTCTGTACTTTTTATTCAGTTAAAATTCTAACGGGTCCATTGTTCGGCCCATTTAGACTCGCTCGTCCGAAACCTTACAAAAAGGACCACAAAATAAGTTTTCATCCAAATTTAGGAGTTCCTACAATTGATTACGAGCTTTTAAACATGATTATATTGCAAAAACTCGATTTCTGTACTTTTTCATCAGTTAAAATTCTAACGGGTCCATTTTTCTGCCCATTTAGACCCGCTCGTCCGAAACCTCTACGAAAAAGACCGCAAAACAAGTATCAATCAAATTTTAGGAGTTCATATAATTGATTAAGAGCTTTTCAACACGATTATATTGCAAAAACTCGATTTCTGTACTTTTTACTCAGTTAAAATTCTAACGGGTCCATTGTTAGGCCCATTTAGACCTGGTCGTCCGAAACCTCTACAAAAGGGTTGCAAAATAAGTTTTAAACCAAATTTAGGAGTTCATACAATTGATTACGAGCTTTTCAACACGATTATATTGCAAAAACTAGATTTCTGTACTTTTTACTCAATTAAAATTCTAATGGGTCCTTTGTTCGGCCCATTTAGAAACGCTCGTCTGAAACCTTTACAAAAAAGACCGCAAAATAGGTTAGAATCAAATTTTAGGAGTTTATATAATTGATTAAGAGCTTTTCAACACGATTATATTGCAAAAACTCGATTTCTGTACTTTTTACTCAGTTAAAATCTAACGGGTCCAATGTTCGGCCCATTTAGACCCGCTCATCCGAAACTTCTACAAAAGGGTTGCAAAATAAATTTTAATCAAAATTTAGTACTTCATACAATTGATTACGAGCTTTTAAACACGATTATATTGCAAAAACTCGATTTCTGTACTTTTTACTCAGTTAAAATTCTAACGGGTCCATTGTTCGGCCCATTTAGACCCGCTCGTCCGAAACCTTTACAAAAGGGTTGCAAAATAAGTTTTAATTAAAATTTAGGACTTCATACAATTGATTACGAGCTTTTCAGCGCGATTATATTGCAAAAACTCGATTTCTGTACTTTTTACTCAGTTAAAATTCCAACGGGTCCATTGTAAGCCCATTTAGACCCGCTCGTCCGTAACCTCTACAAAAAAGACCGCAAAACAAGTTAGAATCAAACTTTAGAAGTTGATATAATTGATTACGAGCTTTTCAACACGATTATATTGCAAAAACTCGATTTCTGTACTTTTTACTCAGTGAAAATTCTAATGGGTCCATTGTTCGGCCCATTTAGACCCGCTCGTCCGAAACCTTTACAAAAGGGTTGCAAAATAAGTTTTAATTAAAATTTAGGACTTCATACAATTGATTACGAGCTTTTAAACGCGATTGTATTGCAAAAACTCGATTTCTGTACTTTTTACACAGTTAAAATTCTAACGAGTCCATTGTTCGGCCCATTTAGACCTGCACGTCCGAAACCTCTACAAAAGGGTTGCAAAATAAGTTTTAACCAAAATTTAGGACTTCATACAATTGATTACGAGCTTTTCAACACGATTTTATTGCAAAAACTAGATTTCTGTACTTTTTACTCAATTAAAATTCTAATGGGTCCATTGTTCGGCCCATTTAGACACGCTCGTCTGAAACCTTTACAAAAAAGACCGCAAAATAGGTTAGAATCAAATTTTAGGAGTTTATATAATTGATTAAGAGCTTTTCAACACGATTATATTGCAAAAACTCGATTACTGTACTTTTTACTCAGTTATAATTCTAATGTGTCCATTGTTCGGCCAATGTAGACCCGCTCATCCGAAACCTCTACAAAAGGGTTGCAAACTAAGTTTTAATCCAAATTTAGGAGTTCATACAATTGATTACGAGCTTTTCAACACGATTATATAGCAAAAACTCAATTTATGTACTTTTTACTCGGTTAAAATTCTAACGGGTCCATTGTTCGGCCCATTTAGACCCGCTCGTTTGAAACCTCTACAAATGGGTTGCAAAATAAATTTTAATCCAAATTTAGGAGTTCATACAATTGATTACGAGCTTTTCAACACGATTATATTGCAAAAACTCAATTTATGTACTTTTTACTCGGTTAAAATTCTAACGGGTCCATTGTTCGGCCCATTTAAACCCGCTCGTTCGAAACCTCTAAAAAAAGGGTTGCAAAAGAAATTTTAATCCAAATTTAGGAGTTCATTCAATTGATTACGAGCTTTTCGACACGATTATATTGCAAAAACTCGATTTCTGTACTTTTTATTCAGTTAAAATTCTAACGGGTCCATTGTTCGGCCCATTTAGACCCGCTCGTCCGAAACGTTTAAAAAAAAGATCGCAAAATAAGTTAGAATCAAATTTTAGGAGTTCATATAATTGATTTAGAGCTTTTAAAAATGATTATATTGAAAAAATTCGATTACTGTACTTTTTACTCAGTTAAAATTCTAACAGGTTCATTGTTTGGCCCATTTAGACCGCTCGTCCGAAACCTATACAAAATGTTGCAAAATAAGTTTTAATCCATCTTTTGGAGTTCATACAATTTATTACGAGCGTTTCAACACGATTACATTGCAAAAACTCGATTACTGTACTTTTTACTCATTAAAATTCTAACAGGTCCATTGTTCGGCCCATTTAGACCCGCTTGTCCGAAACCTCTACAAAAGGGTTGAAAAATAAGTTTTAACCAAAATTTAGGACTTCATACAATTGATTACGAGCTTTTCAACACGATTATATTGCAAAAACTTGATTTTTTTACTTTTTACTCAGTTAAAATTCTAACGGGTCCATTGTTCGGCCCATTTAAACCCGCTCGTCCGAAACCTTTAAAAAAGGATCGCAAAATAAGTTAGAATCAAATTTTAGGAGTTCATATAATTGATTTAGAGCTTTTAAACACGATTATATTGCAAAAACTCGATTACTGTACTTTTTAATCAGATAAATTCTAACGGGTCCATTGTTCGGCCCAATTAGACCCGCTCGTCTGAAACCTCTACAAAAGGGTTGCAAAATAGTTTTAATCCAAATTTAGGAGTTCATACAATTGATTACGAGCGTTTCAACACGATTACATTGCAAAAACTCGATTACTGTACTTTTTACTCAGTTAAAATTCTAACGGGTCCAATGTTCGGCCCATTTAGACCCGCTCATCCGAAACATCTACAAAAGGGTTGCAAAATAAGTTTTAATTAAAATTTAGGACTTCATACAATTGATTATGAGCTTTTCAACACGATTATATTGCAAAAACTCGATTTCTGTACTTTTTACTCAGTGAAAATTCTAATGGGTCCATTGTTCGTCCCATTTAAACCCGCTCGTCCGAAACCTTTACAAAAGGGTTGCAAAATAAGTTTTAATTAAAATTTAGGACTTCATACAATTGATTACGAGCTTTTCAACACGATTTTATTGCAAAAACTCGATTTCTATACTTTTTACTCAGTTAAAATTCTAACGAGTCTATTGTTCGGCCCATTTAGACCCGCTCGTCCGTAACCTCTACAAAAAAGACTGCAAAACAAGTTAGAATCAAACTTTAGACGTTCATATAATTGATTAAGAGCTTTTCAACACGATTATATTGCAAAAACTCGATTACAGTACTTTTTACTCCGTTAAATTTTTAACGGGTCCATTGTTCGGCTCATTTCGACACGCTCGTCCGTAACCTTTACAAAAAAGACCGCAAAATAAGTAAGAATCAAATTTTAGGAGTTCATATAATTGTTTAAGAGCTTTTCAACACGATTATATTGCAAAAACTAGATTACTGTACTTTTTACTCCGTTAAAATTCTAACGGGTCCATTGTTCGGCCCATTTAGACCCGCTCGTTCGGAACCTCTACAAAAGGGTTGCAAAATAAGTTTTACTCCAAATTTAGGAGTTCATACAATTGATTACAAGCTTTTCAACATGATTATATTGCAAAAATTCAATTTTTGTAATTTTTACTCCTTTAAAATTCTAACAGGTCCTTTGTTCGGCCCATTTAGACCCGCTCATCCGAAACCTCTACAAAAGGCTGGAAAATAAGTTTTAATCCAAATTTAGGAGTTCATACAATTGATTACGAGCTTTTCAACACGATTATATTGCAAAAACTCCATTTCTGTACTTTTTATTCAGTTAAAATTCTAACGGGTGCATGGTTCGGCCCATTTAGACTCGCTCGTCCGAAACCTTACAAAAATGACCGCAAAATAAGTTTTAATCCAAATTTAGGAGTTCATACAATTGATTACGAGCTTTTCAACACGATTATATTGCAAAAACTCGATTTCTGTACTTTTGCATCAGTTAAAATTCTAACGGGTCCATTGTTCTGCCCATTTAGACCCGCTCGTCCGAAACATCTACGAAAAAGACCGCAAAACAAGTTTTAATCAAATTTTAGGAGTTCATATAATTGATTAAGAGCTTTTCAACACGATTATATTGCAAAAACTCGATTTCTGTACTTTTTACTCAGTTAAAATTCTAATGGGTCCATTGTTAGGCCCATTTAGACCTGGTCGTCCGAAACCTCTACAAAAGGGTTGCAAAATAAGTTTTAATCCAAATTTAAGAGTTCATACAATTGATTACGAGCTTTTCGACACGATTATATTGTAAAAACTCGATTTTTGTAATTTTTACTCCTTTAAAATTCTAACAGGTTCATTGTTCGGCCCATTTAGATCGCTCGTCCGAAACCTCTACAAAAAGGTTGCAAAATAAGTTTTAATCCAAATTTAGGAGTTCATACTATTGATTACGTGCGTTTCAACACGATTACATTGCAAAAACTCGATTACTGTACTTTTTACTTAGTTAAAATTCTAACGTGTCCATTGTTCGGCCCATTTAGACCCGCTCGTCCGAAACCTCTACAAAAGGGTTGCAAAATAAGTTTTAACCAAAATTTAGGACTTCATACAATTGATTACGAGCTTTTGAACACGATTATATTGCAAAAACTCGATTTATGTACTTTTTACTCAGTTAAAATACTAACGGGTCCATTGTTCGGCCCATTTAAACCCGCTCGTCCGAAACCTTTAAAAAAGATCGCAAAATAAGTTAGAATCAAATTTTAGGAGTTCATATAATTGATTAAGAGCTTTTAAACACGATTATATTGCAAAAACTCGATTACTGTACTTTTTAATCAGTTCAAATTCTAACAGGTTCATTGTTCGGCCCATTTAGACTCGTTCGTCCGAAACCTCTACAAAAGGGCTGCAAAATAAGTTTTAATCCAAATTTAGGAGTTCATACAATTGATTACGAGCGTTTCAACATGATTTCATTGCAAAAACTCGATTACTGTACTTTTTACTCAGTTAAAATTCTAACGGGTCCATTGTTCGGCCCATTTAGACCCGCTCATCCGAAACCTCTACAAAAGGGTTGCAAAATAAGTTTTAATCAAAATTTAGTACTTCATACAATTGATTACGAGCTTTTCAACACGATTATATTGCAAAAACTCGATTTCTGTACTTTTTACCCAGTTAAAATTCTAACGGGTCCATTGTTCAGCCCATTTAGACCCGCTCGTCCGAAACCTTTACAAAAGGGTTGCAAAATAAGTTTTAATTAAAATTTAGGACTTCATACAATTGATTACGAGCTTTTCAACATGATTGTATTACAAAAACTCGATTTCTGTAATTTTTACTCAGTTAAAATTCTAGCGAGTCCATTGTTCGGCCCATTTAGACCCGCTCGTCCGTAACCTCTACAAAAAGACCGCAAAACAAGTTAGAATCAAACTTTAGAAGTTCATATAATTGATTACGAGCTTTTCAACAAGATTATATTGTAAAAACTCGATTTCTATACTTTTTACTTAGTTAAAATTCTAACGGGTCCATTGTTCGGCCCATTTAGACCCGCTCGTCCGGAACCTTTACAAAAGGGTTGCAAAATAAGTTTTAATTAAAATTTAGGACTTCATACAATTGATTACGAGCTTTTCAACACGATTATATTGCAGAAACTCGATTTCTGTACTTTTTACTCAGTTAAAATTCTAACGGGTCCATTGTTCGGCCCAATTACTGTTCTTTATACTCTGTTAAAATTCTAACTGGTCCATTGTTCGTCCCATTTAGACCTACTCGTCCGAAACCTCTACAAAAGGGTTGCAAAATAAGTTTTAATCCAAATTTAGGAGTTAACAATTGATTACGAGTGTTTCAACACGATTATATTGCAAAAACTCGATTTCTATATTTTTACTCAGATAAAATTCTAACGGGTGCATTGTTCGGCCCATTTAGACCCGCTCTTCCGAAACCACTACAAAAAGACCGCAAAACAAGTTAGAATCAAATTTTAGGAGTTCATATAATTGATACGAGCTTTTCAACACGATTATATTGCAAAAAGTTGATTTCTGTACTTTTTACTATGTTAAAATTCTAACAGGTCCATTGTTCGGCCCATTTAGACCCGCTCGTCCGAAACCACTACAGAAGGGTTGCAAAATAAGTTTTAATCCAAATTTAGTAGTTCATACAATTGATTACGAGCTTTTCAACACAATTATAATGCAAAAACTTGATTTCTGTGCTGTTTACTCAGTTAAAATTCTAACAGGTCCATTGTTCGGCCCATTTCGACCCGCTCGTCCGAAACCTCTACAAAAGGGTTGCAAAATAAGTTTTAATCAAAATTTAGGAGTTCATACAATTGATTATGAGCTTTTCAACACGATTAGATTACAAAAATTCGTTTTCTGTACTTTTTACTCAGTTAAAATTCTAACGGGTCCATTGCTCGGCCCATTTAAACCCGCTCGTCCGAAACCTTTACAAAAAAGATCGCAAAATAAGTTAGAATTAAATTTTAGGAGTTCATATAATTGATTTAGAGCTTTTCAACACGATTATATTGCAAAAACTCGATTACTGTACTTTTTACTCCGTTAAAATTCTAACTGGTCTATTGTTCGGCCCATTTAGACCCGCTCGTTCGGAACCTCTACAAAAGGGTTGCAAAATAAGTTTTAATCCAAATTTAGGAGTTCATACAATTGATTACGAGCTTTTCAACACGATTATATTGCAAAAATTCAATTTCTGTAATTTTTACTCCTTTAAAATTCAAACAGGTCATTTGTTCGGCCCATTTAGACCCGCTCTTCCGAAACCTCTACAAAAAGGCTAGAAAATAAGTTTTAATCCAAATTTAGGAGTTCATACAATTGATTACGAGCTTTTCAACACGATTATATTGCAAAAACTCCATTTCTGTACTTTTTATTCAGTTAAAATTCTAACGGGTCCATTGTTCGGCCCATTTAGACTCGCTCGTCCGAAACCTTACAAAAAGGACCACAAAATAAGTTTTCATCCAAATTTAGGAGTTCCTACAATTGATTACGAGCTTTTAAACATGATTATATTGCAAAAACTCGATTTCTGTACTTTTTCATCAGTTAAAATTCTAACGGGTCCATTTTTCTGCCCATTTAGACCCGCTCGTCCGAAACCTCTACGAAAAAGACCGCAAAACAAGTATCAATCAAATTTTAGGAGTTCATATAATTGATTAAGAGCTTTTCAACACGATTATATTGCAAAAACTCGATTTCTGTACTTTTTACTCAGTTAAAATTCTAACGGGTCCATTGTTAGGCCCATTTAGACCTGGTCGTCCGAAACCTCTACAAAAGGGTTGCAAAATAAGTTTTAAACCAAATTTAGGAGTTCATACAATTGATTACGAGCTTTTCAACACGATTATATTGCAAAAACTAGATTTCTGTACTTTTTACTCAATTAAAATTCTAATGGGTCCTTTGTTCGGCCCATTTAGACACGCTCGTCTGAAACCTTTACAAAAAAGACCGCAAAATAGGTTAGAATCAAATTTTAGGAGTTTATATAATTGATTAAGAACTTTTCAACACGATTATATTGCAAAAACTCGATTTCTGTACTTTTTACTCAGTTAAAATCTAACGGGTCCAATGTTCGGCCCATTTAGACCCGCTCATCCGAAACTTCTACAAAAGGGTTGCAAAATAAATTTTAATCAAAATTTAGTACTTCATACAATTGATTACGAGCTTTTAAACACGATTATATTGCAAAAACTCGATTTCTGTACTTTTTACTCAGTTAAAATTCTAACGGGTCCATTGTTCGGCCCATTTAGACCCGCTCGTCCGAAACCTTTACAAAAGGGTTGCAAAATAAGTTTTAATTAAAATTTAGGACTTCATACAATTGATTACGAGCTTTTCAGCGCGATTATATTGCAAAAACTCGATTTCTGTACTTTTTACTCAGTTAAAATTCCAACGGGTCCATTGTAAGCCCATTTAGACCCGCTCGTCCGTAACCTCTACAAAAAAGACCGCAAAACAAGTTAGAATCAAACTTTAGAAGTTGATATAATTGATTACGAGCTTTTCAACACGATTATATTGCAAAAACTCGATTTCTGTACTTTTTACTCAGTGAAAATTCTAATGGGTCCATTGTTCGGCCCATTTAGACCCGCTCGTCCGAAACCTTTACAAAAGGGTTGCAAAATAAGTTTTAATTAAAATTTAGGACTTCATACAATTGATTACGAGCTTTTAAACGCGATTGTATTGCAAAAACTCGATTTCTGTACTTTTTACACAGTTAAAATTCTAACGAGTCCATTGTTCGGCCCATTTAGACCTGCACGTCCGAAACCTCTACAAAAGGGTTGCAAAATAAGTTTTAACCAAAATTTAGGACTTCATACAATTGATTACGAGCTTTTCAACACGATTTTATTGCAAAAACTAGATTTCTGTACTTTTTACTCAATTAAAATTCTAATGGGTCCATTGTTCGGCCCATTTAGACACGCTCGTCTGAAACCTTTACAAAAAAGACCGCAAAATAGGTTAGAATCAAATTTTAGGAGTTTATATAATTGATTAAGAGCTTTTCAACACGATTATATTGCAAAAACTCGATTACTGTACTTTTTACTCAGTTATAATTCTAATGTGTCCATTGTTCGGCCAATGTAGACCCGCTCATCCGAAACCTCTACAAAAGGGTTGCAAACTAAGTTTTAATCCAAATTTAGGAGTTCATACAATTGATTACGAGCTTTTCAACACGATTATATAGCAAAAACTCAATTTATGTACTTTTTACTCGGTTAAAATTCTAACGGGTCCATTGTTCGGCCCATTTAGACCCGCTCGTTTGAAACCTCTACAAATGGGTTGCAAAATAAATTTTAATCCAAATTTAGGAGTTCATACAATTGATTACGAGCTTTTCAACACGATTATATTGCAAAAACTCAATTTATGTACTTTTTACTCGGTTAAAATTCTAACGGGTCCATTGTTCGGCCCATTTAAACCCGCTCGTTCGAAACCTCTAAAAAAAGGGTTGCAAAAGAAATTTTAATCCAAATTTAGGAGTTCATTCAATTGATTACGAGCTTTTCGACACGATTATATTGCAAAAACTCGATTTCTGTACTTTTTATTCAGTTAAAATTCTAACGGGTCCATTGTTCGGCCCATTTAGACCCGCTCGTCCGAAACGTTTAAAAAAAAGATCGCAAAATAAGTTAGAATCAAATTTTAGGAGTTCATATAATTGATTTAGAGCTTTTAAAAATGATTATATTGAAAAAATTCGATTACTGTACTTTTTACTCAGTTAAAATTCTAACAGGTTCATTGTTTGGCCCATTTAGACCGCTCGTCCGAAACCTATACAAAATGTTGCAAAATAAGTTTTAATCCATCTTTTGGAGTTCATACAATTTATTACGAGCGTTTCAACACGATTACATTGCAAAAACTCGATTACTGTACTTTTTACTCATTAAAATTCTAACAGGTCCATTGTTCGGCCCATTTAGACCCGCTTGTCCGAAACCTCTACAAAAGGGTTGAAAAATAAGTTTTAACCAAAATTTAGGACTTCATACAATTGATTACGAGCTTTTCAACACGATTATATTGCAAAAACTTGATTTTTTTACTTTTTACTCAGTTAAAATTCTAACGGGTCCATTGTTCGGCCCATTTAAACCCGCTCGTCCGAAACCTTTAAAAAAGGATCGCAAAATAAGTTAGAATCAAATTTTAGGAGTTCATATAATTGATTTAGAGCTTTTAAACACGATTATATTGCAAAAACTCGATTACTGTACTTTTTAATCAGATAAATTCTAACGGGTCCATTGTTCGGCCCAATTAGACCCGCTCGTCTGAAACCTCTACAAAAGGGTTGCAAAATAGTTTTAATCCAAATTTAGGAGTTCATACAATTGATTACGAGCGTTTCAACACGATTACATTGCAAAAACTCGATTACTGTACTTTTTACTCAGTTAAAATTCTAACGGGTCCAATGTTCGGCCCATTTAGACCCGCTCATCCGAAACATCTACAAAAGGGTTGCAAAATAAGTTTTAATTAAAATTTAGGACTTCATACAATTGATTATGAGCTTTTCAACACGATTATATTGCAAAAACTCGATTTCTGTACTTTTTACTCAGTGAAAATTCTAATGGGTCCATTGTTCGTCCCATTTAAACCCGCTCGTCCGAAACCTTTACAAAAGGGTTGCAAAATAAGTTTTAATTAAAATTTAGGACTTCATACAATTGATTACGAGCTTTTCAACACGATTTTATTGCAAAAACTCGATTTCTATACTTTTTACTCAGTTAAAATTCTAACGAGTCTATTGTTCGGCCCATTTAGACCCGCTCGTCCGTAACCTCTACAAAAAAGACTGCAAAACAAGTTAGAATCAAACTTTAGACGTTCATATAATTGATTAAGAGCTTTTCAACACGATTATATTGCAAAAACTCGATTACAGTACTTTTTACTCCGTTAAATTTTTAACGGGTCCATTGTTCGGCTCATTTCGACACGCTCGTCCGTAACCTTTACAAAAAAGACCGCAAAATAAGTAAGAATCAAATTTTAGGAGTTCATATAATTGTTTAAGAGCTTTTCAACACGATTATATTGCAAAAACTAGATTACTGTACTTTTTACTCCGTTAAAATTCTAACGGGTCCATTGTTCGGCCCATTTAGACCCGCTCGTTCGGAACCTCTACAAAAGGGTTGCAAAATAAGTTTTACTCCAAATTTAGGAGTTCATACAATTGATTACAAGCTTTTCAACATGATTATATTGCAAAAATTCAATTTTTGTAATTTTTACTCCTTTAAAATTCTAACAGGTCCTTTGTTCGGCCCATTTAGACCCGCTCATCCGAAACCTCTACAAAAGGCTGGAAAATAAGTTTTAATCCAAATTTAGGAGTTCATACAATTGATTACGAGCTTTTCAACACGATTATATTGCAAAAACTCCATTTCTGTACTTTTTATTCAGTTAAAATTCTAACGGGTGCATGGTTCGGCCCATTTAGACTCGCTCGTCCGAAACCTTACAAAAATGACCGCAAAATAAGTTTTAATCCAAATTTAGGAGTTCATACAATTGATTACGAGCTTTTCAACACGATTATATTGCAAAAACTCGATTTCTGTACTTTTGCATCAGTTAAAATTCTAACGGGTCCATTGTTCTGCCCATTTAGACCCGCTCGTCCGAAACATCTACGAAAAAGACCGCAAAACAAGTTTTAATCAAATTTTAGGAGTTCATATAATTGATTAAGAGCTTTTCAACACGATTATATTGCAAAAACTCGATTTCTGTACTTTTTACTCAGTTAAAATTCTAATGGGTCCATTGTTAGGCCCATTTAGACCTGGTCGTCCGAAACCTCTACAAAAGGGTTGCAAAATAAGTTTTAATCCAAATTTAAGAGTTCATACAATTGATTACGAGCTTTTCGACACGATTATATTGTAAAAACTCGATTTTTGTAATTTTTACTCCTTTAAAATTCTAACAGGTTCATTGTTCGGCCCATTTAGATCGCTCGTCCGAAACCTCTACAAAAAGGTTGCAAAATAAGTTTTAATCCAAATTTAGGAGTTCATACTATTGATTACGTGCGTTTCAACACGATTACATTGCAAAAACTCGATTACTGTACTTTTTACTTAGTTAAAATTCTAACGTGTCCATTGTTCGGCCCATTTAGACCCGCTCGTCCGAAACCTCTACAAAAGGGTTGCAAAATAAGTTTTAACCAAAATTTAGGACTTCATACAATTGATTACGAGCTTTTGAACACGATTATATTGCAAAAACTCGATTTATGTACTTTTTACTCAGTTAAAATACTAACGGGTCCATTGTTCGGCCCATTTAAACCCGCTCGTCCGAAACCTTTAAAAAAGATCGCAAAATAAGTTAGAATCAAATTTTAGGAGTTCATATAATTGATTAAGAGCTTTTAAACACGATTATATTGCAAAAACTCGATTACTGTACTTTTTAATCAGTTCAAATTCTAACAGGTTCATTGTTCGGCCCATTTAGACTCGTTCGTCCGAAACCTCTACAAAAGGGCTGCAAAATAAGTTTTAATCCAAATTTAGGAGTTCATACAATTGATTACGAGCGTTTCAACATGATTTCATTGCAAAAACTCGATTACTGTACTTTTTACTCAGTTAAAATTCTAACGGGTCCATTGTTCGGCCCATTTAGACCCGCTCATCCGAAACCTCTACAAAAGGGTTGCAAAATAAGTTTTAATCAAAATTTAGTACTTCATACAATTGATTACGAGCTTTTCAACACGATTATATTGCAAAAACTCGATTTCTGTACTTTTTACCCAGTTAAAATTCTAACGGGTCCATTGTTCGGCCCATTTAGACCCGCTCGTCCGAAACCTTTACAAAAGGGTTGCAAAATAAGTTTTAATTAAAATTTAGGACTTCATACAATTGATTACGAGCTTTTCAACATGATTGTATTACAAAAACTCGATTTATGTAATTTTTACTCAGTTAAAATTCTAGCGAGTCCATTGTTCGGCCCATTTAGACCCGCTCGTCCGTAACCTCTACAAAAAGACCGCAAAACAAGTTAGAATCAAACTTTAGAAGTTCATATAATTGATTACGAGCTTTTCAACAAGATTATATTGTAAAAACTCGATTTCTATACTTTTTACTTAGTTAAAATTCTAACGGGTCCATTGTTCGGCCCATTTAGACCCGCTCGTCCGGAACCTTTACAAAAGGGTTGCAAAATAAGTTTTAATTAAAATTTAGGACTTCATACAATTGATTACGAGCTTTTCAACACGATTATATTGCAGAAACTCGATTTCTGTACTTTTTACTCAGTTAAAATTCTAACGGGTCCATTGTTCGGCCCAATTACTGTTCTTTATACTCTGTTAAAATTCTAACTGGTCCATTGTTCGTCCCATTTAGACCTACTCGTCCGAAACCTCTACAAAAGGGTTGCAAAATAAGTTTTAATCCAAATTTAGGAGTTAACAATTGATTACGAGTGTTTCAACACGATTATATTGCAAAAACTCGATTTCTATATTTTTACTCAGATAAAATTCTAACGGGTGCATTGTTCGGCCCATTTAGACCCGCTCTTCCGAAACCACTACAAAAAGACCGTAAAACAAGTTAGAATCAAATTTTAGGAGTTCATATAATTGATACGAGCTTTTCAACACGATTATATTGCAAAAAGTTGATTTCTGTACTTTTTACTATGTTAAAATTCTAACAGGTCCATTGTTCGGCCCATTTAGACCCGCTCGTCCGAAACCACTACAGAAGGGTTGCAAAATAAGTTTTAATCCAAATTTAGTAGTTCATACAATTGATTACGAGCTTTTCAACACAATTATAATGCAAAAACTTGATTTCTGTGCTGTTTACTCAGTTAAAATTCTAACAGGTCCATTGTTCGGCCCATTTCGACCCGCTCGTCCGAAACCTCTACAAAAGGGTTGCAAAATAAGTTTTAATCAAAATTTAGGAGTTCATACAATTGATTATGAGCTTTTCAACACGATTAGATTACAAAAATTCGTTTTCTGTACTTTTTACTCAGTTAAAATTCTAACGGGTCCATTGCTCGGCCCATTTAAACCCGCTCGTCCGAAACCTTTACAAAAAAGATCGCAAAATAAGTTAGAATTAAATTTTAGGAGTTCATATAATTGATTTAGAGCTTTTCAACACGATTATATTGCAAAAACTCGATTAATGTACTTTTCACTCAATTAAAATTCTGACACGTTCATTGTTCGGCCCATTTAGACCCGCTCATCCGAAACCTCTACAAAAGGGTTGCAAAATAAGTTTTAATCCAAATTTAGGAGTTCATACAATTGATTACGAGCTTTTCAACACGATTATATTGCAAAAACTCGATTTCTATATTTTTACTCAGATAAAATTCTAACGGGTGCATTGTTAGGCCCATTTAGACTTAGTCGTCCGAAAAATCTACGAAAAAGACCGCAAAACAAGTTTTAATCAAATTTTAGGAGTTCATATAATTGATTAAGAGCTTTTCAACACGATTATATTGCAAAAACTCGATTTCTTTACTTTTTACTCAGTTAAAATTCTAACGGGTCCATTGTTAGGCCCATTTAGACCTGGTCGTCCGAAACCTCTACAAAAGGGTTGCAAAATAAGTTTTAATCCTAATTTAGGAGTTCATACAATTGATTACGAGCTTTTCAAAACGATTATATTGCAAAAACTAGATTTCTGTACTTTTTACTCGGTTAAAATTCTAACGGGTCCAATGTTCTGCCCATTTAGACCCGCTCGTCCGAAACCTCAACAAAAAAGACTGCAAAATAAGTTATAAATCAAGTTTTAGGAGTTCATATAATTGATTACGAGCTTTTGAACACGATTATATTGCAAAAATTCGATTTATGTACTTTTTTCTCAGTTTAAGTTCTAAGGGGCTTTCTTCAAAAAAAAATTCTAACTGGTCCATTGTTTGGCCCATTTAGACCCGTTCGTCCGAAACCTCTACAAAAAGGGCTGCAAAATAATTTTTAATCCAAATTTAGGCGTTCATATAATTGATTACGAGCTTTTCAACACGATTATATTGCAAAAACTCAATTTCTGTACTTTTTACTCGGTTAAAATTCTAACGGGTCCATTATTCTGCCCATTTAGACTCGCTTGTCCGAAACCTTACAAAAAGAACCGCAAAATAAGTTTTAATCAAAATTTAGGAGTTCATATAATTGATTACGAGCTTTTCAACACGATTATATTGCAAAAATTCGATTTCTGTACTTTTCACTCAGTTAAAATTCTAACAGGTCCATTGTTTGGCCCATTTAGACCCGCTCGTCCGAAACCTCTACAAAAGGGTTGCAAAATAAGTTTTAATCAAAATTTAGGAGTTCATATAATTGATTAAGAGCTTTTCAACACGATTATATTGCAAAAATTCAATTTCTGTACTTTTTACTCAGTTAAAATTCTAACGGGTCCATTGTTCGGCCCATTTAGACCCGCTCGTCTGAAACCTCTACAAAAGGGTTGCAAAATAAGTTTTAATCAAAATTTAGGAATTCGTACAATTGATTACGAGGTTTTCAATACGATTATATTGCATAACTTCATTACTGTACTTTTTACTCAGTTAAAATTCAACCGGATCCATTGTTCGGCCCATTAAGACCAGCCCGTCCGAAACCTCTACAAAAGGTTTGCAAAATAAGTTTTAATCCAAATTTAGGAGTTCGTACAATTGATTACAAGATTTTCAACACGATTATGATGCAAGAACTCTATTTTTGTACTTTTTATTTAGTTAAAATTCTAACGGGTCCTATGTTCGGCCCATTTAGACCAGCTCGTCCGAAACTTTTACAAAAAAGATCGCAAAATAAGTTAGAATCAAATTTTAGGAGTTCATATAATTGATTAAGTGCTTTTCAACACGATTATATTGCAAAAACTCGATTACTGTACTTTTTACTCAGTTAAAATTCTAACGGGTCCTATGTTCGGCCCATTTAGACCCTCTCGTTCTAAACCATTACAAAAAAGATCGCAAAATAAGTTAGAATCAAATTTTAGGAGTTCATATAATTTATTAAGAGCTTTTCAACACTATTATATTGCAAAAATTCGATTACTGTACTTTTGACTCAGTTAAAATTCTAACGGGTCCATTGTTCGGCCCATTTAGACCCGCTCGTCCGAAACCTTTACAAAAAAGACCGCAAAATAAGTTAGAATCAAATTTTAGGAGTTCATATAATTGATTAAGAGCTTTTCAACACGATTATATTGCAAAAACTAGATTACTGTACTTTTTACTCCGTTAAAATTCTAACGGGTCCATTGTTCGGCCCATTTAAACACGCTCGTCCGAAACTTTTACAAAAAAGGCCACAAAATAAGTTAGAATCAAATTTTAGGAGTTCATATAATTGATTAAGAGCTTTTCAACACGATTATATTACAAAAACTCGATTACTGTACTTTTTACTCAGTTAAAATTCTAACGGGTCCATTGTTCGGCCCATTTAGACCCGATCGTCCGAAACCTCTACAAAAGGGCTGCAAAATAAGTTTTAATCGAAATTTAGGAGTTCATACAATTGATTACGAGCTTTTCGACACGATTATATTGCAAAAACTCGATTTCTGTACATTTTACTCCGTTAAAATTCTAACGGGTCCATTGTTCAGCCCATTTAGACCCGATCGTCCGAAACCTCTACAAAAGGGCTGCAAAATAAGTTTTAATCCAAATTTAGGAGTTCATAGAATTGATTACTAGCTTTTCAACACGATTATATTGCAAAAACTCGATTTATGTACTTTTTACTCCTTTAAAATTCTAACGGGTCCATTGTTCAGCCCCATTTAGACCCGCTCGTCTGGAACCTCTTCAAAAGGGTTGCAAAATAAGTTTTAATCCAAATTTAGGAGTTCATACAATTGATTACGAGCTTTTTAACATGATTATATTGCAAAAACTATTTTTCTGTAATTTTTACTCCTTTAAAATTCTAACAGGTCCTTTGTTCGGCCCTTTTAGACCCGCTCGTCCGAAACCTAAAAAAAAGGGCTACAAAATAAGTTTTAATCCAAATTTAGGAGTTCATACAATTGATTACGATCTTTTCAACACGATTATATTGGAATAACTCGATTTCTATACTTTTTATTCAGTTAAAATTCTAACGGGTCCTATGTTCCGCCCATTTAGACCAGCTCGTCCGAAACCTTTATAAAAAAGATCGCAAAATAAGTTAGAATCAAATTTTAGGAGTTCAGATAATTGATTAAGAGCTTTTCAACACGATTATATTGCAAAAACTCGATTACTGTACTTTTTACTCAGTTAAAATTCTAACGGGTCCTATGTTCGGCCCATTTAGACCCTCTCGTTCTAAACCATTACAAAAAAGATCGCAAAATAAGTTAGAATCAAATTTTAGGAGTTCATATAATTTATTAAGAGCTTTTCAACACTATTATATTGCAAAAATTCGATTACTGTACTTTTGACTCAGTTAAAATTCTAACGGGTCCATTGTTCGGCCCATTTAGACCCGCTCGTCCGAAACCTCTACTAAAAAACCGCAAAACAAGTTTTAATCAAATTTTAGGAGTTCATATAATTGATTACGAGATTTTCAACACGATTATATTGCAAAAACTCAATTACTGTACTTTTTACTCAGTGAAAATTATAATGGGTCTATGTTCGGCCCATTTAGACCCGCTCGTCCGAAACCTTTACAAAAAAGATCGCAAAATAAGTTAGAATCAAATTTTAGGAGTTCATAAAATTTATTAAGAGCTTTTCAACACTGTTATATTGCAAAAACTCGATTACTGTATTTTTTACTCAGTTAAAATTCTAACGATCCATTGTTCGGCCCATTTAGACCCGCTCGTCCGAAACCTCTACAAAAGGGTTGCAAAATAAGTTTTAATCCAAATTTAGGAGTTCATACAACTGATTACGAGCTTTTCAACATGATTATATTGCAAAAACACGATTTCTGTACTTTTTACTCGGTTAAAATTCTAACGGGTCCAATGTTCGGCCCATTTAGACCCGCTCGTTCGAAACCTTTACAAAAAAAGATCGCAAAATAAGTTAGAATCAAATTTTAGGAGTTCATATAATTTATTACGAGCTTTTCAACACTATTATATTGCAAAAACTCGATAACTGTACTTTTTACACAGTTAAAATTGGAACGGGTCCATTGTTCGGCCCATTTACACCCGCTCGTCCGAAACCTCTACAAAAGGGTTGCAAAATAAGTTTTAATCCAAATTTAGGAGTTCATACAATTGAATACGAGCTTTTCAACACGATTATATTGCAAAAAATCAATTTATGTACTTTTTACTCGGTTAAAATTCTAACGGGTCCATTGTTCGGCCCATTTAGACTCGCTCGTCTGAAACCTCTACAAAAGGGTTGCAAAATAAGTTTTAATCCAAATTTAGGAGTTCATACAATTGATTACGAGCTTTTCAACACGATTATATTGCAAGAACTCGATTTCTATACTTTTTACTCAGTTAAAATTCTAACGGGTCCATTTTTTGGCCCATTTAAACACGCTCGTCCGAAACCTTTACAAAAAAGACCGCAAAATAAGTTATAATAAATTTTAGGAGTTCATATAATTGATTAAGTGCTTTTCAACACGATTATATTGAAAAAACTCGATTTTTGTACTTTTTACTCAGTTAAAGTTCTAACGGGTCCATTGTTCGGCCCATTTAGACCCGCTTGTCCGAAACCTCTACAAAAGGGTTGCCAAATAAGTTTTAATCCAAATTTAGGAGTTCATACAATTGATTACGAGCTTTTCAACACGATTATATTGCAAAAACTCGATTTCTATACTTTTTACTCCGTTAAAATTCTAACGGGTCCATTGTTCGGCCCATTTAGACCCGCTCGTCTGAAACCTCTACAAAAAAGACCGCAAAAAAAGTTAGAATCAAATTTTAGGAGTTCATATAATTGATTACGAGCTTTTCAACAGGATTATATTGCAAAAACTCGATTACATTACTTTTTACTCAGTTAAAATTCTAACGGGTCCATTGTTCGGCTCATTTAGACCAGCTCGTCCGAAACCTCTACAAAAAAGACCGCAAAACAAGTTAGAATCAAATTTCAGTAGTTCATATAATTTCTTACGAGCTTTTCAACACGATTATATTGCAAAAACTCGATTTATGTACTTTTTACTTAGTTAAAATTCTAACGGGTCCATTGTTCGGCCCATTTAGTCTCGCTCGTCCAAAACCTCTACAAAAGGGTTACAAAATAAGGTTTAATCCAAATTTAGGAGTTCATACAATTGATTACGAGCTTTTCAACACGATTATATTGCAAAAACTCGATTTCTGTACTTTTTACTTCGTTAAAATTCTAACGGATCCTTTGTTCGACCTATTTAGACCCGATCGTCCGAAACCTCTACAAAAAGGGCGGAAAAATAAGTTTTAATCCAAATTTAGGAGTTCATATAATTGATTACGAGCTTTTCAACACAATTATATTGCAAAAACTCGATTTTTGTACTTTTTACTCAGTTAAAATTCTAACGGGTACTCAGTTAAAATTCCAACGGGTATGGCTCTCGTTTCTCTCTCCCTCTTCCCGAGATTCTCTAAATTTTTCCTTGGTCTTTTCAGTTTCCACCTCCCCCCTTTCACGGTTTCTATCCCCCTCCCCCACACGGCACTTTCTCCTCAGCCGGTTCATTTCCAAGACAAATCTCTCTCAACAGATCAAAGGAATATGGGTAAGAGTAAACAAAGAGCCTTCCCGTCTTTTCATATTTTTTTCCTATTTTTTAATATACTGTTTTTTCATAATCTTAATCTTCCCTTTACATGGGTTTTATTCGCTGATTTGGTTTTGTTTTTCCCCCAAATCCCTTTTATTTTGATCTTCTGCTTTATGGGTTGGTCTGAGGCATCTGTTTGGCCGCCTCACTTTTCTCCGAAAACAACCATGCCCTCTCAGATAAGCTTCATCAGAAAACTCCTTTGCCGTCTTATGTTTCTGTTTTCTTATCAAACTTTACAAATCTATCGTCTAATTTATTTTTATTCTTTTTACAGATTCAATAAACAGCTCCAATCGATTCAGATCTATCCTCCGGTTTCCAGATTTGGGCTAATCGAGGGTTTCCCCCTTTTTGGTGTTTGGTTTTATTTCGATCTATCACATTTCTTTCGATTGCATGTTATTTCCTCTTGTTCTAACTTTCTTTCACCGATTCTGGTTCTTTTTTATTTCATAGTTCTATCTAATCTTTTCCTTCTCAGATCCACTTCGAAGAGGAAAAGAAACCCCCCTTTCTTTGGGGTCTGGTGGATGATTCCGGTGACGGATTTATCTTCTCCTTCACTCCGCTTATCATTTCCGATTTGGGGTTTTCCCAAGCCGTCGGATCGACTAGGGATTCTTTCCCCTTTCCTTATTTCTATGTTTTTTCTTCTTTTAATATTGTGGTTTTTATATCTCTTTTGTTTCTTGTTTTTCCAGATTCGGATCGACTCAATCTGCACCAGGATTAGAAGATCTGACTATCGGAGGTATAAACCCTATGGGTTTTCGAATGACTCTCTATTTTCTATCTTTTTCATTATCAGTATTATTTTAGTTATTTTCCCTGGTTTTCTATGCTTTTCCGCCATTACTAGTTTCATTATTAAGCTTTCTTTGGTTGAATATTTCTATGTTGACTGCTGGGATTTGCCTATAGAATTTTCAATGTCTTTTTTAATCCACCCTATAGTTATCTCTTATTTCGGATGTTTTCTTTTTTCTAATATACGTCATGCATCTACCTTCTATTCCATACCAGGATACCCTCCTATCCATCTACTTTTTCTATCATATTATTGCAAAAACAATCTGTTTGGCTCATCATTTTTTCTCAATTTCTATGCTAATACATCTGTTGTGGTAACTACAATTATTATTTTTTCAAATATACATCGAGCCCTTATAGGGAAAAATACTCCAGCCCATCTTTTGGGATTCTCAAATACTACATATAATTATCACTATATGTGTTTCATCTCTGTTTATTTATATACACTAACTTTTTACAATCTTATTTTGTCTTTTTTCATCCCCTTGGTTCACTGCTTGAAAGCAAAACTCAAAAGATTCTCCTCTGTTCAAATCCAGAGATTTACAACAACAATAATAGCTGTTTATTTGGACAAACTTAATAGATGCCAATCACGGATTTTTCACCATCTAAGAACATTCTTATTCATTTGGCTGACACAAAGGTACAATGTTATCTTTCTATATACTAATTACGTTTTGGTGTCTTCTCTAATTAAATTCTTTATTACTGATTTTTACATTTATCTTTTGATTTCAATCTCCCTGCAAATCATTGCTATGATATTTTCCATTAAATATACCGGTGGAACGTATTATTTTCAACCGACGGTCTAGGACAAGCCCCGACGGTTGAACATTTTCGGACCTATGTCCAACATACCAACCCGGATGTTATTTTCTTATGTGAAACCAAAATTAATAATGCGGCATGTAGCCGACTTTGTCTCTCTTTAGGTATGCTCGAAATTATTTCTATTCCCCCAACGGAAGGGTGTTCCGGTATTGCTATATTTGCCTCAAACAATATTAATATAAATTTAATTTCGTATTCGGCGCGTTATATACATACTCAGATTACTTTGAACAATTGTACTATGTTTTTTACTGGAATGCATGGCTACTCCGAAACTAGTCAAAAATATAGAACATGGGAAATCATCGATTCACTACATATAAATAATAATAATACCCCCTGGCTTCTAGGAGGGGATTTTAATGAAATTTTAACTGACTCTGAAAAACAAGGTGGTTGTCGAAGGGCTAGATCACAAATAAATAATTTCCATCACTGTCTATCACGCAACAATCTCTTTGACTGTAAACCAACTTCTGGATGGTTTACCTGGACAAAAGTAGGGCCTTCAACCCCAATTATACACGAAAGATTAGATCGATTCATAGCTAATTCGGCTTGGCATTGATCTCTTCCCTTCCTATCGTATAACAACGGACTATGTGGCCAAATCCGACCATTGTTTCCTGCTCCTTGATTTATTCCCTGCGGCTGTTACCCCCCTCCAGCGGCCATCCAACACTTTTCGTTTCGAAAACTGTTGGGCGCATAATGAGGATAATATACATACTATTAAAAGTACTTGGGCCAGTACCTCTGGAATAGCAATTGAAAAAATTGAAGCTATCGGCACATGTCTGGAGGAATGGCAAAATCACCAAAGATTTAAGTCTACTGGACGAATCAATTTCCTTACCAAAAAAATAAACAAATTCTTATGCCGCCCCTTAAATGCCACAAATGAAGAAATCTATATAAAACATAGAACTGAACTTAATAAACTTCTAATGGAACAAGAAATCTATTGGGCTCAAAGATCTCGTACACTCTGGCTCTCCCAAGGAGATAAAAATACAAGGTTCTTCCATGCTAGGGCAACTAATAGGAAAAAGAAAAATTCGATTACTGGTCTTTTCGACTCTAATTCGAATTGGTGTACGGCTGACTCAGACCTAATGACTATTGCTTCTACATATTTTCAAAATCTCTTTACATCATCCAACCCCCAAATTTCGGATAATATTATCGATAAAATTATGCCTTCTATCACCCAACCAATGAACGATACTCTATTAAGGTCCTTCACAAAAGAAGAAATACTCCATGCCTTTCGGGACATTGATCCTAGGAAAGCGCCTGGTATCGATGGACTACCAAGTAGTTTTTTTCGACAACGCTGGGACACGGTTGGCGAAGATGTCATTAATCTTTTCCTTAACCTACTAAACGGCACCGCTGATATGGCCTTAGTCAATAAAACTATTCTGGTACTAATCCCTAAAATCCAGGACCCAACTTCCATGAAACAACTAAGACCTATCAGCCTATGTACTGTCCTTTATAAAATAGTTGCTAAAACCATCGTCAATAGGATGAAACAAACAATTCCCTTCTGTATCAGCCCTAATCAAGCAGCTTTTGTCCAGGGACGCAACATCTCGGATAACATCCTTGTTGCCCATGAAATTATTCACAACATCAATTCAGGAGCAACTAAATCCTCCCAAAGAGCTGCTCTTAAATTAGATATGGAAAAAGCCTTTGATAGAGTTGAATGGTCCTTTCTAGCAAATGTTATGGAACGCATGGGTTTCGCCTCAGAATGGATCTCCCTCATAATGCATTTCATTACCATAGTCTCCTTTTCAGTCAAAATTAATAATTCCTTCTCCCCTTTCTTTCAACCTCAACGTGGCTTACGCCAAGGTGACCCCCTATCTCCTTTCCTATTCCTCTTTTGCACATAAGGGCTTTCTGCTTACCTATCTGCTGCCCAACAAACAAACATTCTACCGGGACTTGGTGCCTGTAAATATGGGCCCAAAGTCAACCATCTGCTTTTTGCTGATGACTGCATGGTCTTCATTAATAATACTCCAACCGAAGCCTCTCATCTTAAAAGAGCTCTGCAAACTTATGCTGCTGCTTCCGGTCAAGCGGTTAATTTTGAGAAATCAACAATTTTTTATAATCCGCGTACCCCATCCTCAACAAGAATCGCGATCAATAGTCTTTTGCAAGTACGTGAGGTATCTAATCCTGGTGTATATCTAGGTATCCCACTTCTCATTGGGAAAAACAAAACTGAGTCACTAGGATTTGTGCGTGATAAAGTTCATGATCGTCTTTCTAGCTGGGATAAACATCTCCTCTCTTTTAGTGGTCGGGAGATTTTCATCAAAGCAGTCCTACAATCCCTACCTCAATACGTTATGTCTTGTTATCTTCTTCCACAAAACATCATCGATGACATGACTTCATCAATCCGACAATTCTGGTGGACTGGCAAATCCAACAAAAAAGGATGGCATATGCTTCCATGGAATCATGTTTGTTTACCTAAGGCTGTCGGAGGCATGGGATTTAAGGATTTGCATGAGTTCAATATTGCTCTCTTAGGTAAGCAACTATGGAGACTCATTTGTGAACCGGATTCTTTATTGGGACAAATATATCGTTCTAAATACTTTCCTTCCGGAAATATCCTAGAAGCCCCCAGGCCCAATCGTTGCTCCTTTGCATGGCAAGGTATGTATAACGCTCTACAGCGTCTCTTTCCAGGCTTTCTATATCGTCCAGGTATTAACAGTAATATCAGAGTACACAAAGATATATGGGGTGGTTCTTCCCCAATTAATCTCACTGGGAATTACGAAACCTCGGATGAATTTCATATTCGTTGCCGTGATTTTATGATACGTAATCAAACTGCATGGGATACGGAAAAGGTCCGTCGTTATTTTAATCCAACTAATGCCACTGCTATTCTAAGTATTCCTATTATAAATGATCACCGTGATTCTATACTCTGGTCTCCTAATGACTCGGGTATTTACTCGGTCCGCTCTGGTTATATTTTCCTACAACGGTCTATATACCCACATACGTCACCTACACGGTTTTGGAAATTTCTGTCCAAAGTCAAGGCCTTACCCAAAGTCAAAACTTTTGGTTGGCGTATGGCGTCTGATGCTCTACCAGTTGGGGCCAAAATGCAAGTCTTTTCACCAAACTCGAGGCCTTGTCCCATCTGTGGAAGCCACTCGGAATCCATTCTCCATGCTCTTCGTGATTGTTCTGGGCTTCTGAAGTCCTCCAACTTTCTGGTCTTCCCATAAATATTTCTAGGAGCTTGGCTATAACCCCACTTCAATGGTTAGAGGAAGCTGCCCACACCCTATCCCCTGATAAGTTTGGCCTTTTCCTCACAGCTATTTGGAATGTCTGGAATAGACGTAACGACTGGGTTCATAACCACCATCTACAACCGCCTTGGCTTATTGCCGTCAATTCCATTAGTTTACATGATGACTTTTGTAAAGCCTTTTCGGTTACTACCCCAACACCCTCTATCCTTTCTACTCCATGCTGGAATCTTCCCCCACTTCACCATATCAAAATAAACGTGGATGGTGCTTTTAATCCATCAACTCGTGCAGCAGCTGTTGGCGCCGTTGCTCATGATTCTACAGGTGCAGTCGTGGGCGGCCTTGCGTTTCCGCTTGGTAGCTGTTTGGACGCAGTTACCTGTGAAGGCAAAAGCCTTCTCGCTGGTCTCACCTTCGCCCGATCTCAAGGATGGAATCGGATCTTGCTTGAAACTGATTGCGCTTCTCTCGCGAATAGGATCAACAATCCCGCACATGACCTTTATACCATGGGACCTCTTCTTCATCAGATTCAAGAGTCTCTTCATGATTTTGTTTCTGTTTCTGTTTCATTTGTACGCCGTGAGGCAAATCATTTGGCCCATACCTTGGCTACTTTTTCTTTGAGTTCTATGTCTTCCATGTCATTTAATTCTGATGTTCCAACTTGTATCAAACATCTTGTAACAAATTCTTTATGATTTAATAAAACTTGGGCACTCTTTTCCCCTTTTTAGGGTCCTCTAGCTCTTCTTGAAGGACATTAGTAGGGGTTTTTAACGAGGCCTTTTTCTTCAAAAAAAAATTCTAACGGGTCCATTGTTCGGCCCATTTAGACCCCCTCGTCCGAAACCTCTACAAAAGGGTTGCAAAATAAGTTTTAATCCATATTTAAGAGTTCATACAATTGATTACGAGATTTTCAACACGATTATATTGCAAAAACTCGATTTCTGTAGTTTTTACTCATTTAAAATTTGAATGGGTCCATTGTTCGGCCCATTTAGACCCGCTCGTCCAAAACCTCTACAAAAGAGTTTTAGAATAAGTTTTAATCCAAATTTAGGAGTTCATACAATTGATTACGAGCTTTTCAACACGATTATATTGCAAAAACTTGATTTCTGTACTTTTTACTCCGTTAAAATTCTAACGGGTCCATTGTTCGACCTATTTAGAACCGATCGTCCGAAACCTCTACAAAAAGGGCTACAAAATAAGTTTTAATCAGAATTTAGGAGTTCATATAATTGACTACGAGCTTTTTAACAGGATTATATTGCAAAAACTCGATTTCTGTACTTTTTACTCAGTTAAAATTCTAAAGGGTCTATTGTTCGGCCCATTTAGACCCGCTCGTCCGAAACCTCTACAAAGGGTTGAAAATAAGTATTAATCCAAATGTAGGAGTTCATACAATTGATTACGAGCTTTTTAACACGATTATATTGCAAAAAATCAATTTATGTACTTTTTACTCAGTTAAAATTCGAACGGGTCCATTGTTCGGCCCATTTAGACCCGCTCATCCGAAACCTATACAAAAAGACTGCAAAATAAGTTAGAATCAAATTTTAGGAGTTCATATAATTGATTACGAGCTTTTCAAGAGGATTATATTGCAAAACTCGATTACATTACTTTTTACTCAGTTAAAATTCTAACGGGTCCATTGTTCGTCTCATTTAGACTCGCTCGTCCGAAACCTCTACAAAAAAGACCTCAAAACAAGTTAGAATCAAATTTCAGTAGTTTATATAATTGCTTACGAGCTTTTCAACACGATTATATTCCAAAAACATGATTTTGGTACTTTTTACTCAGTTAAATTTCTAACGGGTCCATTGTTCGTCCCATTTAGACTCGCTCGTCCGAAACCTCTACAAAAGGGTTGCAAAATAAGTTTTAATCCAAATTTAGGAGTTCATACAATTGATTAAGAGCTTTTCAACACGATTATATTGCAAAAACTCAATTTCTGTACATTTTACTCATTTAAAATTCTAACGGGTCCATTGTTCGGCCCATTTAGACCCGCTCGTCCGAAACCTCTACAAAAAAGACCGTAAAACAAGTTAGAATCAAATTTTAGGAGTTCATAAAATTGATTACGAGCTTTTCAACACGATTATATTGCAAAAACTCGATTTCTGTACTTTTTACTCAGTTAAAATTCTAACATGTCCCTTGTTCGGACCATTTAGACCCGCTTGTCTGAAACCTCTACAAAAGGGTTGCAAAATAAGTTTTAATCCAAATTTAGGAGTTCATACAATTGATTACGAGCTTTTCAACACGATTATATTGCAAAAACTCGATTTATGTACTTTTTACTCAGTTAAAATTCTAACATGTCCATTGTTCGGCCCATTTAGACCCGATTGTCCGAAACCTCTACAAAAAGGGTTGAAAATAAGTTTTAATCCAAATTTAGGAGTTCATACAATTGATTACGAGCTTTTCAACACGATTATATTGGAAAAACTTGATTTCTGTACTTTTTACTCAGTTAAAATTCGAACGGGTCCATTGTTCGGCCCATTTAGACCCGCTCGTCCGAAACCTCTACAAAAAAGACCGCAAAATAAGTTAGAATCAAATTTTAGGAGTTCATATAATTGATTACGAGCTTTTCAACACGATTATATTGCAAAAACTCGATTACATTACTTTTTACTCAGTTAAAATTCTAACGTGTCCATTGTTCGGCTCATTTAGACCCGCTCGTCCGAAACCTCTACAAAAAAGACCGCACAAAAAAAGTTAAAATCAAATTTTAGGAGTTCATATAATTGCTTACAAGATTTTCAACATGATTATATTGCAAAAACATGAATTTGGTACTTTTTACTCAGTTAAATTTCTAACGGGTCCATTGTTCCGCCCATTTAGACTCGCTCGTCCGAAACCTCGACAAAAGGGTTGCAAAATAAGTTTTAATCCAAATTTAGGAGTTCATAAAATTGATTACGAGCTTTTCAACACGATTATATTGCAAAAACTCGATTTTTGTACTTTTTACTCAATTAAAATTCTAACGGGTCCATTGTTCGGCCCATTTAGACCTGCTCGTCCGAAACCTCTACAAAAAAGACCGCAAAAAAAGTTTTAATCAACTTTTAAGAGTTCATATAATTGATTACGAGCTTTTCAACACGATTATATTGCAAAAACTCGATTTTTGTGCTTTTTACTCAGTTAAAATTCTAACGGGTCCATTGTTCGGCCCATTTAGACCCGCTCGTCCGAAACCTCTATAAAAGGGTTGCAAAATAAGTTTCAATCCAAATTTAGGAGTTCATACAATTGATTACGAGCTTTTCAACACAATTATATTGCAAAAACTCGATTTTTGTGCTTTTTACACAGTTAAAATTTTAACGGGTCCATTGTTCGGCCCATTTGGACCCTCTGATCCGAAACCTCTACAAAAGGGTTGCAAAATAAGTTTTAATCCAAATTTAGGAATTCATACAGTTGATTACTAGCGTTTCAACACGATTATATTGCAAAAACCTGATTTCTGTACTATTTATTTAGTTAAAATTCTAACGGGTCCATTGTTCGGCCCATTTAGACCCGCTCGTCCGAAACCTCTACAAAAGGGTTGCAAAATAAGTTTTAATCCAAATTTAGGAGTTCATAAAATTGATTATGAGCTTTTCAACACGATTATATTGCAAAAACTCAATTTCTGTACATTTTACTCAGTTAAAATTCTAACGGGTCCATTGTTCGGCCCATTTAGACCCGCTCGTTCGAAACCTCTACAAAAAAGACCGCAAAACAAGTTAGAATCAAATTTTAGGAGTTCATAAAATTGATTACGAGCTTTTCAACACGATTATATTGCAAAAACTCGATTTCTGTACTTTTTACTTAGTTAAAATTCTAACATGTCCATTGTTCGGCCCATTTAGACCCGCTTGTCTGATACCTCTACAAAAGGGTTGCAAAATAAGTTTTAATCCAAATTTAGGAGTTCATACAATTGATTACGAGCTTTTCAACACGATTATATTGCAAAAACTCGATTTCTGTACTTTTTACTAAGTTAAAATTCTAACATGTCCATTGTTCGGCCCATTTAGACCCGATTGTCCGAAACCTCTACAAAAGGGTTGAAAATAAGTTTTAATCCAAATTTAGGAGTTCATACAATTGATTACGAGCTTTTCAACACGATTATATTGCAAAAACTTGATTTCTGTACTTTTTACTCAGTTAAAATTTGAACGGGTCCATTGTTCGGCCCATTTAGACCCGCTCGTCCGAAACCTCTACAAAAAAGACCGCAAAATAAGTTAGAATCAAATTTTAGGAGTTCATATAATTGATTACGAGCTTTTCAACACGATTATATTGCAAAAACTCGATTACATTACTTTTTACTCAATTAAAATTCTAACGTGTCCATTGTTCGGCTCATTTAGACCCGCTCGTCCGAAACCTCTACAAAAAAGACCGCACAAAAAAAGTTAGAATCAAATTTTAGGAGTTCATATAATTTCTTACAAGATTTTCAACATGATTATATTGCAAAAACATGATTTTGGTACTTTTTACTAAGTTAAATTTCTAACGGGTCCATTGTTCGGCCCATTTAGACTCGCTCGTCCGAAACCTCGACAAAAGGGTTGCAAAATAAGTTTTAATCCAAATTTAGGAGTTCATAAAATTGATTACGAGCTTTTCAACATGATTATATTGCAAAAACTCGATTTTACTCAATTAAAATTCTAACGGGTCCACTGTTCGGCCCATTTAGACCCGCTCGTCCGAAACCTCTACAAAAGGGTTGCAAAATAAGTTTTAATCCAAATTTAGGAGTTCATACAAATGATTACGTGCTTTTCAACACAGTTATATTGCAAAAACTCGATTTTTGTGCTTTTTACTCAGTTAAAATTCTAATGGGTCCATTGTTCGGCCCATTTAGACCCGCTCGTCCGAAACCTCTACAAAAGGGTTTCAAAATAAGTTTTAATCCAAATTTAGGAGTTCATACAATTGATTACGAGCTTTTCAACACAATTATATTGCAAAAACTCGATTTTTGTGCATTTTACTCAGTTAAAATTCTAACGGGTCCATTGTTCGGCCCATTTACACTTGCTCGACCGAAACCTCGACAAAAGGGTAGCAAAATAAGTTTTAATCCAAATTTAGGAGTTCATAAAATTGATTACGAGCTTTTCAACATGATTATATTGCAAAACTCGATTTCTGTACTTTTTACTCAGTTAAAATTCTAACGGGTCCATTGTTCGGCCCATTTAGACCCACTCGTCCGAAACCTCTACAAAAAAGACCGCAAAACAAGTTCGAATCAAATTTTAGGAGTTCATAAAATTGATTACTAGCTTTTCAACACGATTATATTGCAAAAACTCTATTTCTGTACTTTTTACTCAGTTAAAATTCTAACGGGTCCATTGTTCGGCCCATTTAGACTCGCTCGTCCGAAACCTTTACAAAAAAGATCGCAAAATAAGTTAGAATCAAATTTTAGGAGTTCATATAATTTATTAAGAGCTTTTTAACACGATTATATTGCAAAAACTCGTTTACTATACTTTTTACTCAGTTAAAATTCTAACGGGTCCATTGTTCGGCCCATTTAGACTCGCTCGTCCGAAACCTCGACAAAAGGGTTGCAAAATAAGTTTTAATCCAAATTTAGGAGTTCATAAAATTGATTACGAGCTTTTCAACACGATTATATTGCAAAAACTCGATTTTTGTACTTTTTACTCAATTAAAATTCTAACGGGTCCATTGTTCGGCCCATTTAGACCTGCTCGTCCGAAATCTCTACAAAAAAGACCGCAAAAAAAGTTTTAATCAACTTTTAAGAGTTCATATAATTGATTACGAGCTTTTCAACACGATTATATTGCAAAAACTCGATTTTTGTGCTTTTTACTCAGTTAAAATTCTAACGGGTCCATTGTTCGGCCCATTTAGACCCGCTCGTCCGAAACCTCTATAAAAGGGTTGCAAAATAAGTTTCAATCCAAATTTAGGAGTTCATACAATTGATTACGAGCTTTTCAACACAATTATATTGCAAAAACTCGATTTTTGTGCTTTTTACACAGTTAAAATTTTAACGGGTCCATTGTTCGGCCCATTTGGACCCTCTGATCCGAAACCTCTACAAAAGGGTTGCAAAATAAGTTTTAATCCAAATTTAGGAATTCATACAGTTGATTACTAGCGTTTCAACACGATTATATTGCAAAAACCTGATTTCTGTACTATTTATTTAGTTAAAATTCTAACGGGTCCATTGTTCGGCCCATTTAGACCCGCTCGTCCGAAACCTCTACAAAAGGGTTGCAAAATAAGTTTTAATCCAAATTTAGGAGTTCATAAAATTGATTATGAGCTTTTCAACACGATTATATTGCAAAAACTCAATTTCTGTACATTTTACTCAGTTAAAATTCTAACGGGTCCATTGTTCGGCCCATTTAGACCCGCTCGTTCGAAACCTCTACAAAAAAGACCGCAAAACAAGTTAGAATCAAATTTTAGGAGTTCATAAAATTGATTACGAGCTTTTCAACACGATTATATTGCAAAAACTCGATTTCTGTACTTTTTACTTAGTTAAAATTCTAACATGTCCATTGTTCGGCCCATTTAGACCCGCTTGTCTGATACCTCTACAAAAGGGTTGCAAAATAAGTTTTAATCCAAATTTAGGAGTTCATACAATTGATTACGAGCTTTTCAACACGATTATATTGCAAAAACTCGATTTCTGTACTTTTTACTAAGTTAAAATTCTAACATGTCCATTGTTCGGCCCATTTAGACCCGATTGTCCGAAACCTCTACAAAAAGGGTTGAAAATAAGTTTTAATCCAAATTTAGGAGTTCATACAATTGATTACGAGCTTTTCAACACGATTATATAGCAAAAACTTGATTTCTGTACTTTTTACTCAGTTAAAATTTGAACGGGTCCATTGTTCGGCCCATTTAGACCCGCTTGTCCGAAACCTCTACAAAAAAGACCGCAAAATAAGTTAGAATCAAATTTTAGGAGTTCATATAATTGATTACGAGCTTTTCAACACGATTATATTGCAAAAACTCGATTACATTACTTTTTACTCAATTAAAATTCTAACGTGTCCATTGTTCGTCTCATTTAGACCCGCTCGTCCGAAACCTCTACAAAAAAGACCGCACAAAAAAAGTTAGAATCAAATTTTAGGAGTTCATATAATTTCTTACAAGATTTTCAACATGATTATATTGCAAAAACATGATTTTGGTACTTTTTACTAAGTTAAATTTCTAACGGGTCCATTGTTCGGCCCATTTAGACTCGCTCGTCCGAAACCTCGACAAAAGGGTTGCAAAATAAGTTTTAATCCAAATTTAGGAGTTCATAAAATTGATTACGAGCTTTTCAACATGATTATATTGCAAAAACTCGATTTTACTCAATTAAAATTCTAACGGGTCCACTGTTCGACCCATTTAGACCCGCTCGTCCGAAACCTCTACAAAAGGGTTGCAAAATAAGTTTTAATCCAAATTTAGGAGTTCATACAAATGATTACGTGCTTTTCAACACAGTTATATTGCAAAAACTCGATTTTTGTGCTTTTTACTCAGTTAAAATTCTAATGGGTCCATTGTTCGGCCCATTTAGACCCGCTCGTCCGAAACCTCTACAAAAGGGTTTCAAAATAAGTTTTAATCCAAATTTAGGAGTTCATACAATTGATTACGAGCTTTTCAACACAATTATATTGCAAAAACTCGATTTTTGTGCATTTTACTCAGTTAAAATTCTAACGGGTCCATTGTTCGGCCCATTTAGACTTGCTCGTCCGAAACCACGACAAAAGGGTAGCAAAATAAGTTTTAATCCAAATTTAGGAGTTCATAAAATTGATTACGAGCTTTTCAACATGATTATATTGCAAAACTCGATTTCTGTACTTTTTACTCAGTTAAAATTCTAACGGGTCCATTGTTCGGCCCATTTAGACCCACTCGTCCGAAACCTCTACAAAAAAGACCGCAAAACAAGTTCGAATCAAATTTTAGGAGTTCATAAAATTGATTACGAGCTTTTCAACACGATTATATTGCAAAAACTCTATTTCTGTACTTTTTACTCAGTTAAAATTCTAACGGGTCCATTGTTCGGCCCATTTAGACCCGCTCGTCCGAAACCTTTACAAAAAAGATCGCAAAATAAGTTAGAATCAAATTTTAGGAGTTCATATAATTTATTAAGAGCTATTCAACACGATTATATTGCAAAAACTCGTTTACTATACTTTTTACTCAGTTAAAATTCTAACGGGTCCATTGTTCGGCCCATTTAGACCCGCTCGTCCGAAACCTCTACAAAATGGTTGCAAAATAAGGTATAATCAAAATTTAGGAGTTCATAAAACTGATTAAGAGCTTATCAACACGATTATATTGCAAAAATTCGATTTCTATACTTTTTACTCAGCTAAAATTCTAACGGGTCCATTGTTCGGCGCATTTAGACCCACTCGTCCGAAACGTCTACAAGAAAGACCGCAAAACAAGTTAGAATCAAATTTTAGGAGTTCATATAATTGATTACAAGCTTTTCAACACGATTATATTGCAAAAACTCGATTTATGTACTTTTTACTTAGTTAAAATTCTAACGGGTCCATTGTTCGGCCCATTTCGACCCGCTCGTCCGAAACCTCTACAAAAGGGTTGCAAAATACGTTTTAAACCAAATTTAGGAGTTAATACAAATAATTACGAGCTTTTTAACACAATTATATTGCAAAAACTCGATTTTTGTGCTTTTTACTCAGTTAAAATTCGAACGGGTCCATTGTTCGGCCGATTTAGACCTGCTTGTCTGAAACCTATACAAAAAGACCGCAAAACAAGTTAGAATCAAATTTTAGGAGTTCATAAAATTGATTACGAGCTTTTCAACACGGTTATATTGCAAAAACTCGATTTCTGTACTTTTTACTCAGTTAAAATTCTAACGGGTCCATTGTTCGGCGCATTTAGACCCGCTCGTCTGAAACCTTTACAAAAAAGATCGCAAAATAAGTTAGAATCAAATTTTAGGAGTTCATAGAATTTATTAAGAGCTTTTTAACACGATTATATTGCAAAAACTCGATTACTATACTTTTTACTCAGTTAAAATTCTAACGGGTCCATTGTTCGACCCATTTAGACCCGCTCGTCCGAAACCTCTACAAAATGGTTTCAAAATAAGGTATAATAAAAATTTAGGAGTTCAGAAAACTGATTAAGAGCTTATGACCACGATTATATTGCAAAAATTCGATTTCTATACTTTTTACTCAGTTAAAATTCTAACGGGTCCATTGTTCGGCGCATTTAGACCCACTCGTCCGAAACATCTACAAGAAAGACCGCAAAACAAGTTAGAATCAAATTTTAGGAGTTCATATAATTGATTACAAGCTTTTCAACACGATTATATTGAAAAAACTCGATTTATTTACTTTTTACTTAGTTAAAATTCTAACGGGTCCATTGTCCGGCCCATTTCGACCCGTTCGCCCGAAACCACTTCAAAAGGGTTGCAAAATACGTTTTAAACCAAATATAGGAGTTCATACAAATAATTACGAGCTTTTTAACACAATTATATTGCAAAAACTCGATTTTTGTGCTTTTTACTCAATTAAAATTCGAACGGGTCCATTGTTCGGCCGATTTAGACCTGCTTGTCCTAAACCTATACAAAAAGACCGCAAAATAAGTTTTAATCGAAATTTAGGAGTTCATATAATTGATTACGAGCTTTTCAACAGGATTATATTGCAAAAACTCGATTTCTATACTTTTTACTCAGTTAAAATTCTAACGTGTCCATTGTTCGGCTCATTTAGACCCGCTCGTCCGAAACCTCTACAAAAAAGACCGCAAAACAAGTTAGAATCAAATTTTAGGAGTTCATATAATTGCTTTCAAGATTTTCAACACGATTATATTGCAAAAACATGATTTTTATACTTTTTACTCAGTTAAAATTCGAACGGGTCCATTGTTCGGCCCATTTAGACCCGCTCGTCTGAAACCTATACAAAAAAGACTGCAAAATAAGTTAGAATCAAAATTTAGGAGTTTATATAATTGATTACGAGCTTTTCAACAGGATTATATTGCAAAAACTCGATTTTTGTGCATTTTACTCAGTTAAAATTCTAATGGGTCCATTGTTCGGCCCATTTAGTCCCGCTCCTCCGAAACCTCTACAAAAGGGTTGCAAAATAAGTTTTAATCCAAATTTAGGAGTTCATACAATTGATTACGAGCTTTTCAACACGATTATATTGCAAAAACTAGATTTCTGTACTTTTTACTCCGTTAAAATTCTAACGGGTCCATTGTTCGGCCTATTTAAACCCGATCGTCCGAAACCTCTACAAAAAGGGCTGCAAAATAAGTTTTAATCCAAATTTAGGAGTTCATATAATTGATTACGAGCTTTTCAACACGATTATATTGTAAAAACTCGATTTCTGTACTTTTTACTCAGTTAAAATTCTAAGGGGTCTATTATTCGGCCCATTTAGACCCGCTCGTCCGAAAACTCTATAAAAGGGTTGCAAAATAAGTTTTAATCCAAATTTAGCACTTCATACAATTGAGTAAGAGCGTTTCAACATGATTATATTGCAAAAACTCGATTTCTATACTTTTTACTCATACAAAATTCTAATGGGTCCATTGTTCGGCCCATTTAGACTCGCTAGACCGAAACTTCTACAAAAAAGACCACAAAACAAGTTAGAATCAAATTTTAGGAGTTCATATAATTGATTACGAGCTTTTCAATATGATTATATTGCAAAAACTCGATTTCTGTACTTTTTACTTAGTTAAAATTCTAACGGGTCCATTGTTCGGCCCATTTAGACCCGCTCGTCCGAAACCTCTACAAAAGGGTTGCAAAATAAGTTTTAATCCAAATTTAGGAGTTCATACAAATGATTACGAGCTTTTCAACACAATTATATTGCAAAAACTCGATTTTTGTGCTTTTTACTCAGTTAAAATTCTAATTGGTCCATTGTTTGCCCATTTAGACCCGTTCGTCCGAAACCTAAACAAAAGGGTTGCAAAATAAGTTTTAATCAAATTTTAGGAGTTCATACATATGATTACGAGCTTTTCAACACAATTATACTGCAAAAACTCGATTTTGTGTTTTTTACTCAGTTAAAATTCTAACGGGTCCATTGTTCGGCCCATTTAGACCCGTTTGTCCAAAACCTCTACAAAAGGGTTGTAAAATAAGTTTTAATCCAAATTTAGTAGTTTATACAATTGATTACGAGCGTTTCAACACGATTATATTGCAAAAACTCGATTTCTGTACTTCTTACTCTGTTAAAATTTTAACGGGTCTATTGTTCGGCCCATTTAGACTCGCTCGTCTGAAACTTCTACAAAAGGGTTGCAAAATAAGTTTTAATCCAAATTTAAGAGTTCATACAATTGATTACGAGTGTTTCAACACGATTATATTGCAGAAACACGAATTCTATACTTTTTACTCAGATAAAATTCTAACAGGTCCATTGTTCGGCCCATTTAGACCCGCTCGTCCGAAACCTCTACAAAAAGACCGTAAAACAAGTTAGAATCAAATTTTAGGAGTTCATATAATTGATTACGAGCTTTTCAACACGATTATATTGCAAAAACTCGATTAATGTACTTTTTACCCAGTTAAAATTCTAACGGGTCCATTGTTCGGCCCATTTAGACTCGCTCGTCCGAAACCTCTACAAAAGGGTTGCAAAATAAGTTTTAATCAAGTTTTAGGAGTTCATAAAATTGATTACGAGCTTTTTAACACAATTATATTGCAAAAACTCGATTTTTGTGCATTTTACTTAGTTAAAATTCTAACGGTTCCATTATTCGGCCCATTTAGACCCGCTCGTCCGAAACCTCTACAAAAGGTTTGCAAAATACGTTTTAATCCAAATTTAGGAGTTCATATAATTGATTACGAGCTTTTCAACACGATTATATTGAAAAAACTCGATTTCTGTACTTTTTGCTCAGTTAAAATTCTAACGGGTCCATTGTTCGGCCCATTTAGACCCGCTCGTCCGAAACCTCCACGAAAGGATTGCAAAATAAGTTTTAATCCAAATTTAGGAGTTCATACAATTGATTACGAGCTTTTCAACACAATTATATTGCAAAAACTCGATTTTTTTTCTTTTTACTCAGTTAAAATTCTAACGGGTCCATTGTTCGGCCCATTTAGACCCGCTCGTCCGAAACCTCTACAAAAGGGTTTCAAAATAAGTTTTAATCTAAATTTAGGAGTTCATACAATTGATTATGAGCTTTTCAACACGATTATATTGCAAAAACTCGATTTCTATACTTTTTACTCCCTTAAAATTCTAACGGGTCCATTGTTCGACCAATTTAGACCCGATCGTCCGAAACCTCTACAAAAAGGGCTGCAAAATAAGTTTTAATCCAAATTTAGGAGTTCAAATAATTGATTACGAGCTTTTCAACACGATTATATTGAAAAAACTCGATTTCTGTACTTTTTGCTCAGTTAAAATTCTAACGGGTCCATTGTTCGGCCCATTTAGACCCGCTCGTCCGAAACCATCACGAAAGGATTGCAAAATAAGTTTTAATCCAAATTTAGGAGTTTATACAATTGATTACGAGCTTTTCAACACAATTATATTGCAAAAACTCGATTTTTGTTCTTTTTACTGAGTTAAAATTCTAACGGGTCCATTGTTCGGCCCATTTAGACCCGCTCGTCCGAAACCTCTACAAAAGGGTTTCAAAATAAGTTTTAATCTAAATTTAGGAGTTCATACAATTGATTATGAGCTTTTCAACCTGATTATATTGCAAAAACTCGATTTCTATACTTTTTACTCCTTTAAAATTCTAACGGGTCCATTGTTCGACCAATTTAGACCCGATCGTCCGAAACCTCTACAAAAAGGGCTGCAAAATAAGTTTTAATCCAAATTTAGGAGTTCATATAATTGATTACGAGCTTCTCAACACGATTATATTGCAAAAACTCAATTTCTGTACTTTTTACTCAGTTAAAATTCTAACGGGTCTATTGTTCGACCCATTTAGACCCGCTCCTCCGAAACCTCTACAAAAAGGTTGCAAAATAAGTTTTAATCCAAATTTAGGAGTTCATACAATTGATTACGAGCTTTTCAACACGATTATATTGTAAAAACTTGATTTATGTGCTTTTTACTCAGTTAAAATTAGAACGGATCCTTTGTTCGGCCGATTTAGACCCGCTCGTCCGAAACCTATACAAAAAAGACTGCAAAATAAGTTAGAATCAAATTTTAGGAGTTCATATAATTGATTACGAGCTTTTCAACAGGATTATATTGCAAAAACTCGATTACATTACTTTTTACTTAGTTAAAATTCTAACGGGTCCATTGTTCGGCACATTTAGACCCGCTAGTCCGAAACCTCTAAAAAAAGACCACAAAACAAGTTAGAATCAAATTGCAGTAGTTCATATAATTGCTTACGAGCTTTTCAACACGATTATATTGCAAAAACTTGATTTTTGTACTTTTTACTCAGTTAAATTTCTAACGGGTCTATTGTTCGGCCCATTTAGACTCGCTCGTCCGAAACCTCGACAAAAGGGTTGTAAAATAAGTTTTAATCCAAATTTAGGAGTTCATATAATTGATTACGAGCTTTTCAACACGATTATATTGCAAAAACTCGATTTCTGTATTTTTTACCCAGTTAAAATTCGAACGGGTCCATTGTTCGGCCCATTTAGACCCGCTCGTCCGAAACCTCTACAAAAGGGCTACAAAATAAGTTTTAATCCAAATTTAGGAGTTCATACAATTTATTACGAGCTTTTCAACACTTTTATATTGCTAAAACTCGATTTTTGTGCTTTTTACTCAGTTAAAATTCTAACGAGTCCATTGTTCGGCCCATTTAGACCCGCTCGTCCGAAACATCTACAAAAGGGTTTCAAAATAAGTTTTAATCCAAATTTAGGAGTTCATACAATTGATTACGAGATTTTCAACACGATTATATTGCAAAAACTTGATTTTCTGTACTTTTTACTCCGTTAAAATTCTAACGGGTCCATTGTTCGACCTATTTAGACCCGATCGTCCGAAACCTCTACAAAAGGGCTGCAATATAAGTTTTAATCCAAATTTAGGAGTTCATATAATTGATTACGAGCTTTTCAACAAGATTATATTGCAAAAACTCGATTTCTGTACTTTTTACTTAGTTAAAATTCTAACGGGTCCATTGTTCGGCCCATTTAGACCCGCTCGTCTGAAACCTCTACAAAAGGGTTGCAAAATAAGTTTTAATCCAAATTTAGGAGTTCATACAAATGATTACGAGCTTTTCAACACAATTATATTGCAAAAACTCGATTTTTGTGCTTTTTACTCAGTTAAAATTCTAATGGGTCCATTGTTCGGCCCATTTAGACCCGCTCGTCCGAAACCTCTACAAAAGGGTTGCAAAAGAAGTTTTAATCCAAATTTAGGAGTTCATACAAATGATTACGAGCTTTTCAACACAATTATATTGCAAAAACTCGATTTTTGTGCTTTTTACTCAGTTAAAATTCTAATGGGTCCATTGTTCGGCCTATTTAGACCCGCTCATCCGAAACCTCTACAAAAGGGTTTCAAAATAAGTTTTAATCAAAATTTAGGAGTTCATACAAATGATTACGAGCTTTTCAACACAATTATATTGCAAAAACTCGATTTTTGTGCTTTTTACTCTGTTAAAATTCTAACGGGTCCATTGTTCGGCCCATTTAGACCCGCTCGTCCGAAACCTCTACAAAAGGGTTGCAAAAGAAGTTTTAATCCAAATTTAGGAGTTCATACAAATGATTACGAGCTTTTCAACACAATTATATTGCAAAAACTCGATTTTTGTGCTTTTTACTCAGTTAAAATTCTAATGGGTCCATTGTTCGTCCTATTTAGACCCGCTCGTCCGAAACCTCTACAAAAGGGTTTCAAAATAAGTTTTAATCAAAATTTAGGAGTTCACACAATTGATTACGAGCTTTTCAACACAATTATATTGCAAAAACTCAATTTTTGTGCTTTTTACTCAGTTAAAATTCTAACGGGTCCATTGTTCGGCCCATTTAGACCCGCTCGTCCAAAACCTCTACAAAAGGGTTGCAAAATAAGTTTTAATCCAAATTTAGCAGTTCCTAAAAATGATTACTAGCTTTTCTACACAATTATATTGTAAAAACTCGATTTTTGTGCTTTTTACTCAGTTAAAATTCTAATTGGTCCATTGTTCGCCCATTTTGACCCGCTCGTCCGAAACCTCTACAAATGGGTTGCAAAATAAGTTTTAATCAAATTTTAGGAGTTCTTACAAATGATTACGAGCTTTTCAACACAATTATATTGCAAAAACTCGATTTTTGTGCTTTTTACTTAGTTAAAATTCTAACGGGTCCATTGTTCGGCCCATTTACACCCGCTTGTCCGAAACCTCTTCAAAAGGGTTGCAAAATAAGTTTTAATCCAAATTTAGTAGTTCATACAATTGATTACGAGCGTTTCAACACGATTATATTGCAAAAACTCGATTTTTATACTTTTTACTCTGTTAAAATTCTAACGGGTCCATTGTTCGGCCTATTTAGAACCGATCGTCCGAAACCTCGACAAAAAGGGCGGAAAAATAAGTTTTAATCCAAATTTAGGAGTTCATATAAATTATTACGAGCTTTTCAGCACGATTATATTGCAAAAACTCGATTTTTGTACTTTTTACTTAGTTAAAATTCTAACGGGTCCATTGTTCGGCCCATTCAGACCCCCTCGTCCAAAACCTCTACAAAAGGGTTGCAAAATAAGTTTTAATCCAAATATAAGAGTTCATACAATTGATTACGAGCTTTTCAACACGATTATATTGCAAAAACTTGATTTCTGTAGTTTTTAATCAGTTAAAATTCCAACGGGTCCATTGTTCGGCCCATTTAGACCCGCTCGTCGCAAACATCTACAAAAAAGATCGCAAAATAAGTTAGAATCAAAATTTAGGAGTTCATATAATTGATTACGAGCTTTTCAACACGATTATATTGCAAAAACTCGATTACAATACTTTTTACTCAGTTAAAATTCTAACGGGTCCATTGTTTGGCCCATTTAGACCCGCTCGTCCGAAACCTCTACAAAAGAGTTGCAAAATAAGTTTTAATCCAAATTTAGGAGTTCATACAATTGATTACGAGCTTTTCAACACGATTATATTACAAAAATTCGATTTCTATACTTTTTACTCCGTTAAAATTCTAACGGGTCCATTGTTCGGCCCATTTAGACCCGATCGTCCAAAACCTCTACAAAAAGGGCTGCAAAATAAGTTTTAATCCAAATCTAGGAGTTCATATATTTGATTACGAGCTTTTCAACACGATTATATTGCAAAAACTCAATTTCTGTACTTTTTACTCAGTTAAAATTCTAACGGGTCCACTGTTCGGCCCATTTAGACTCGCTCGTCCGAAACCTATACAAAAGGGTTGCAAAATAAGTTTTAATCAAAATTTAGGAGTTCATACAATTGATTAAGAGCGTTTCAACACGACTATATTGCAAAAACTTGATTTCTGTAGTTTTTACTTAGTTAAAATTCTAACGGGTCCATTGTTCAGCCCATTTAGACCCCCTCGTCCCAAACCTTTACAAAAAAGACCGCAAAATAATTTAGAATCAAATTTTAGGATTTCATATAATTGATTACGAGCTTTTCAACACAATTATATTGCAAAAACTCGATTTTTGTGCTTTTTACTCAGTTAAAATTCTAACGGGTCCATTGTTCGGCCAATTTAGACCCGCTCGTCCAAAACCTCTACAAAAGGGTTGCAAAATAAGTTTTAATCCAAATTTAGGAGTTCATGCAAATGATTACAAGCTTTTCAACACAATTATATTGCAAAAACTCGATTTTTGTGCTTTTTACTCAGTTAAAATTCTAATGGGTCCATTGTTCGGCCCATTTAGACCCGCTCGTCCGAAACCTCTACAAAAGGGTTTCAAAATAAGTTTTAATCCAAATTTAGGAGTTCATACAATTGATTATGAGCTTTTCAACACAATTATATTGCAAAAACTCGATTTTTGTGCATTTTACTCAGTTAAAATTCTAACGGATCCATTGTTCGGCCCATTTAGACCCGCTCGTCCAAAACCTCTACAAAAGGGTTGCAAAATAAGTTTTAATCCAAATTTAGGAGTTCCTACAAATGATTACGAGCTTTTCAACACAATTATATTGTAAAAACTCGATTTTTGTGCTTTTTACACAGTTAAAATTCTAACGGGTCCATTGTTCGGCCCATTTCGACCCGCTTGTCCGAAACCTCTACAAAAGGGTTGCAAAATAAGTTTTAATCAAATTTTAGGAGTTCATACAAATGATTACGAGCTTTTCAACACAATTATATTGCAAAAACTCGATTTTTGTGCTTTTTACACAGTTAAAATTCTAACGGGTCCATTGTTCGGCCCATTTAGACCCGCTTGTCCGAAACCTCTTCAAAAGGGTTGCAAAATAAGTTTTAATCCAAATTTAGTAGTTCATACAATTGATTACGAGCGTTTCAACACGATTATATTGCAAAAACTCAATTTCTGTGCTTTTTACTCAGTTAAAATTCTAAGGGGTCCATTGTTCGGCCCATTTACACTCGCTCGTCCGAAACCTCTACAAAAGTGTAGCAAAATAAGTTTTAATCCAAATTTAGGAGTTCATACAATTGATTATGAGTGTTTCAACACGATTATATTGCAAAAACTCGAATTCTATACTTTTTTACTCAGATAAAATTCTAACGGGTCCATTGTTCGGCCCATTTAGACTCACTCGTACGAAACCTCTACAAAAATGACCGTAAAACAAGTTAGAATCAAATTTTAGGAGTTCATATAATTGATTACGAGCTTTTCAACACGATTATATTGCAAAAACTCGATTTCTGTAGTTTTTACTCAGTTAAAATTCTAATTGGTCCATTGTTCGGCCCATTTAGACCCGCTCGTCCGAAACCTCTACAAAAGGGTTGCAAAATAATTTTTAATCAAATTTTAGGAGTTCAGACAAATGATTACGAGCATTTCAACATAATTATATTGCAAAAACTCGTTTTTTGTGCTTTTTACTCAGTTAAAATTCTAACGGGTCCATTGTTCGGCGCATTTAGACCCGCTTGTCCGAAACCTCTACAAAAGGGTTGCAAAATAAGTTTTAATCCAGTTTTAGCAGTTCATACAATTGATTACGAGCGTTCCAACACGATTATATTGCAAAAACTCGATTTCTGTACTTTTTACTCAGTTAAAATTCTAACGGGTCCATTGTTCGGCCCATTTAAACCCACTTGTCCGAAACCTCTACATAAAAGACCGCAAAATAAGTTAGAATCAAATTTTAGGAGTTGATATAATTGATTAAGAGCTTTTCAATACGATTATATTGCAAAAACTCGATTACTGTACTTTTTATTCAGTTAAAATTCTAACGGGTCCATTGTTCGGCCCATTTAGACTCGCTCGTCCGAAACCTCTACAAAAGGGTTGCAAAATAAGTTTTAATCGAAATTTAGGAGTTCATACAATTGATTACGAGTGTTTCAACACGATTATATTGCAAAAACTAGAATTCTATACTTTTTACTCAGATAAAATTCTAACGGGTCCATTGTTCGGCCCATTTAGACCCGCTCGTCTGAAAGCTCTACAAAAAAGATCGTAAAACAAGTTAGAATCAAATTTTAGGAGTTCATATAATTGATTACGAGCTTTTCAACACGATTATATTGCAAAAACTCGATTACTGTACTTTTTACTCAGTTAAAATTGTAACGGGTCCATTATACGGCCCATTTAAACTCGCTCGTCCAAAACCTCTACAAAAAGATTGCAAAATAAGTTTTAATCCAAATTTAGGAGTTCCTACAAATGATTACGAGCTTTTCAACACAATTATATTGTAAAAAACTCTATTTTTGTGCTTTTTTCTCAGTTAAAATTATAATTGGTCCATTGTTCAGCCCATTTAGACCCGCTCGTCCGAAACCTCTACAAAAGGGTTGCAAAATAAGGTTTAATCAAATTTTAGGAGTTCATACAAATAATTACGAGCTTTTCAACACAATTCTATTGCAAAAACTCGATTTTTATGCTTTTTACTCAGTTAAAATTCTAATTGATCCATTGTTCAGCCCATTTAGACCCGCTCGTCCGAAACCTCTACAAAAGGGTTGCAAAATAAAGTTTAATCAAATTTTAGGAGTTCATACAAATGATTACGAGCTTTTCAACACAATTCTATTGCAAAAACTCGATTTTTGTGCTTTTTACTCAGTTAAAATTCTAACGGGTCTATTGTTCGGCCCATTTAGACCCGCTTGTCCGAAACCTCTACAAAAGGGTTGCAAAATAAGTTTTAATCCAAATTTAGTAGTTCATACAATTGATTACGAGCGTTTCAACACGATTATATTGCAAAAACTTGATTTCTGTACTTTTTACTCAGTTAAAATTCTAACGGGTCTATTGTTCGGCCCATTTAAACACGCTCGTCCGAAACCTCTACATAAAAGACCGCAAAATAAGTTAAAAATCAAATTTTAGGAGTTCATATAATTGATTAAGAACTTTTCAACACGATTATAAAGCAAAAACTCGATTACTATACTTTTTACTCAGTTAAAATTCTAACGGGTCCATTGTTCGTCCCATTTAGACTCGCTCGTCCGAAACCTCTACAAAAGGGTTGCAAAATAAGTTTTAATCGAAATTTGGGAGTTCATACAATTGATTACGAGTGTTTCAACATGATTATTTTGCAAAAACTCGAATTCTATACTTTTTACTCAGATAAAATTCTAACGGGTCCATTGTTAGGCCCATTTAAACCCGCTCGTCCGAAACCTCTACAAAAAAGACCGTAAAACAAGTTAGAATCAAATTTTAGGAGTTCATACAATTGATTACGAGCATTTCAACACGATTATATTGCAAAAACTCGATTTCTGTACTTTTTACTCAGTTAAAATTGTAACGGGTCCATTATACGGCCCATTTAAACTCGCTCGTCCAAAACCTCTACAAAAAGATTGCAAAATAAGTTTTAATCCAAATTTAGGAGTTCCTACAAATGATTACGAGCTTTTCAACACAATTATATTGTAAAAAACTCTATTTTTGTGCTTTTTACTCAGTTAAAATTATAATTGGTCCATTGTTCAGCCCATTTAGACCCGCTCGTCCGAAACCTCTACAAAAGGGTTGCAAAATAAGGTTTAATCAAATTTTAGGAGTTCATACAAATAATTACGAGCTTTTCAACACAATTCTATTGCAAAAACTCGATTTTTATGCTTTTTACTCAGTTAAAATTCTAATTGATCCATTGTTCAGCCCATTTAGACCCGCTCGTCCGAAACCTCTACAAAAGGGTTGCAAAATAAAGTTTAATCAAATTTTAGGAGTTCATACAAATGATTACGAGCTTTTCAACACAATTCTATTGCAAAAACTCGATTTTTGTGCTTTTTACTCAGTTAAAATTCTAACGGGTCTATTGTTCGGCCCATTTAGACCCGCTTGTCCGAAACCTCTACAAAAGGGTTGCAAAATAAGTTTTAATCCAAATTTAGTAGTTCATACAATTGATTACGAGCGTTTCAACACGATTATATTGCAAAAACTTGATTTCTGTACTTTTTACTCAGTTAAAATTCTAACGGGTCTATTGTTCGGCCCATTTAAACACGCTCGTCCGAAACCTCTACATAAAAGACCGCAAAATAAGTTAAAAATCAAATTTTAGGAGTTCATATAATTGATTAAGAACTTTTCAACACGATTATAAAGCAAAAACTCGATTACTATACTTTTTACTCAGTTAAAATTCTAACGGGTCCATTGTTCGTCCCATTTAGACTCGCTCGTCCGAAACCTCTACAAAAGGGTTGCAAAATAAGTTTTAATCGAAATTTGGGAGTTCATACAATTGATTACGAGTGTTTCAACATGATTATTTTGCAAAAACTCGAATTCTATACTTTTTACTCAGATAAAATTCTAACGGGTCCATTGTTAGGCCCATTTAAACCCGCTCGTCCGAAACCTCTACAAAAAAGACCGTAAAACAAGTTAGAATCAAATTTTAGGAGTTCATACAATTGATTACGAGCATTTCAACACGATTATATTGCAAAAACTCGATTTCTGTACTTTTTACTCAGTTAAAATTCTAACGGGTCCATTGTTCGGCCCATTTAGACCCGCTCGTCCAAAACCTCTAGAAAAGGGTTGCAAAATAAGTTTTAATCCAAATTTAGGAGTTCCTACAAATGATTACGAGCTTTTCAACACAATTATATTGTAAAAACTCGATTTTTGTGCTTTTTACACAGTTAAAATTCTAACGGGTCCATTGTTCGGCCCATTTAGACCCGCTTGTCCGAAACCTCTACAAAAGGGTTGCAAAATAAGTTTTAATCAAATTTTAGGAGTTCATACAAATGATTACGAGCTTTTCAACACAATTATATTGCAAAAACTCGATTTTTGTGCTTTTTACACAGTTAAAATTCTAACGGGTCCATTGTTCGGCCCATTTAGACCCGCTTGTCCGAAACCTTTTCAAAAGGGTTGCAAAATAAGTTTTAATCCAAATTTAGTAGTTCATACAATTGATTACGAGCGTTTCAACACGATTATATTGCAAAAACTCAATTTCTGTGCTTTTTACTCAGTTAAAATTCTAAGGGGTCCATTGTTCGGCCCATTTACACTCGCTCGTCCGAAACCTCTACAAAAGTGTAGCAAAATAAGTTTTAATCCAAATTTAGGAGTTCATACAATTGATTATGAGTGTTTCAACACGATTATATTCCAAAAACTCGAATTCTATACTTTTTTACTCAGATAAAATTCTAACGGGTCCATTGTTCGGCCCATTTAGACCCGCTCGTCCAAAACCTCTACAAAAGGGTTGCAAAATAAGTTTTAATCCAAATTTAGGAGTTCCTACAAATGATTACGAGCTTTTCAACACAATTATATTGTAAAAACTCGATTTTTGTGCTTTTTACACAGTTAAAATTCTAACGGGTCCATTGTTCGGCCCATTTAGACCCGCTTGTCCGAAACATCTACAAAAGGGTTGCAAAATAAGTTTTAATCAAATTTTAGGAGTTCATACAAATGATTACGAGCTTTTCAACACAATTATATTGCAAAAACTCGATTTTTGTGCTTTTTACACAGTTAAAATTCTAACGGGTCCATTGTTCGGCCCATTTAGACCCGCTTGTCCGAAACCTCTTCAAAAGGGTTGCAAAATAAGTTTTAATCCAAATTTAGTAGTTCATACAATTGATTACGAGCGTTTCAACACGATTATATTGCAAAAACTCAATTTCTGTGCTTTTTACTCAGTTAAAATTCTAAGGGTTCCATTGTTCGGCCCATTTACACTCGCTCGTCCGAAACCTCTACAAAAGTGTAGCAAAATAAGTTTTAATCCAAATTTAGGAGTTCATACAATTGATTATGAGTGTTTCAACACGATTATAAAGCAAAAACTCGAATTCTATACTTTTTTACTCAGATAAAATTCTAACGGGTCCATTGTTCGGCCCATTTAGACTCACTCGTACGAAACCTCTACAAAAATGACCGTAAAACAAGTTAGAATCAAATTTTAGGAGTTCATATAATTGATTACGAGCTTTTCAACACGATTATATTGCAAAAACTCGATTTCTGTAGTTTTTACACAGTTAAAATTCTAATTGGTCCATTGTTCGGCCCATTTAGACCCGCTCGTCCGAAACCTCTACAAAAGGGTTGCAAAATAATTTTTAATCAAATTTTAGGAGTTCAGACAAATGATTACGAGCATTTCAACATAATTATATTGCAAAAACTCGATTTTTGTGCTTTTTACTCAGTTAAAATTCTAACGGGTCCATTGTTCGGCCCATTTAGACCCGCTTGTCCGAAACCTCTACAAAAGGGCTGCAAAATAAGTTTTAATCCAGTTTTAGCAGTTCATACAATTGATTACGAGCGTTCCAACACGATTATATTGCAAAAACTCGATTTCTGTACTTTTTACTAAGTTAAAATTCTAACGGGTCCATTGTTCGGCCCATTTAAACCCGCTTGTCCGAAACCTCTACATAAAAGACCGCAAAATAAGTTAGAATCAAATTTTAGGAGTTGATATAATTGATTAAGAGCTTTTCAACACGATTATATTGCAAAAACTCGATTACTGTACTTTTTACTCAGTTAAAATTCTAACGGGTCCATTGTTCGGCCCATTTAGACTCGCTCGTCTGAAACCTCTACAAAAGGGTTGCAAAATAAGTTTTAATCGAAATTTAGGAGTTCATACAATTGATTACGAGTGTTTCAACACGATTATATTGCAAAAACTAGAATTCTATACTTTTTACTCAGATAAAATTCTAACGAGTCCATTGTTCGGCCCATTTAGACCCGCTCGTCCGAAAGCTCTACAAAAAAGATTGTAAAACAAGTTAGAATCAAATTTTAGGAGTTCATATAATTGATTACGAGCTTTTCAACACGATTATATTGCAAAAACTCGATTACTGTACTTTTTACTTAGTTAAAATTCTAACGGGTCCATTATACGGCCCATTTAAACTCGCTCGTCCAAAACCTCTACAAAAAGGTTGCAAAATAAGTTTTAATCCAAATTTAGGAGTTCCTACAAATGATTACGAGCTCTTCAACACAATTATATTGTAAAAAACTCTATTTTTGTGCTTTTTACTCAGTTAAAATTCTAATTGGTCCATTGTTCAGCCCATTTAGACCCGCTCGTCCGAAACCTCTACAAAAGGGTTGCAAAATAAAGTTTAATCAAATTTTAGGAGTTCATACAAATAATTACGAGCTTTTCAACACAATTCTATTGCAAAAACTCGATTTTTGTGCTTTTTACTCAGTTAAAATTCTAATTGATCCATTGTTCAGCCCATTTAGACCCGCTCGTCCGAAACCTCTACAAAAGGGTTGCAAAATAAAGTTTAATCAAATTTTAGGAGTTCATACAAATGATTACGAGCTTTTCAACACAATTCTATTGCAAAAACTCGATTTTTGTGCTTTTTACTCAGTTAAAATTCTAACGGGTCTATTGTTCGGCCCATTTAGACCCGCTTGTCCGAAACCTCTACAAAAGGGTTGCAAAATAAGTTTTAATCCAAATTTAGTAGTTCATACAATTGATTACGAGCGTTTCAACACGATTATATTGCAAAAACTCGATTTCTGTACTTTTTACTCAGTTAAAATTCTAACGGGTCTATTGTTCGGCCCATTTAAACACGCTCGTCCGAAACCTCTACATAAAAGACCGCAAAATAAGTTAAAAATCAAATTTTAGGAGTTCATATAATTGATTAAGAACTTTTAAACATGATTATAATGCAAAAACTCGATTACTATACTTTTTACTCAGTTAAAATTCTAACGGGTCCATTGTTCGTCCCATTTAGACTCGCTCGTCCGAAAACTCTACAAAAGGGTTGCAAAATAAGTTTTAATCGAAATTTGGGAGTTCATACAATTGATTACGAGTGTTTCAACATGATTATTTTGCAAAAACTCGAATTCTATACTTTTTACTCAGATAAAATTCTAACGGGTCCATTGTTAGGCCCATTTAAACCCGCTCGTCCGAAACCTCTACAAAAAAGACCGTAAAACAAGTTAGAATCAAATTTTAGGAGTTCATACAATTGATTACGAGCATTTCAACACGATTATATTGCAAAAACACGATTTCTGTACTTTTTACTCAGTTAAAATTCTAACGGGTCCATTGTTCGGCCCATTTAAACCCGCTCGTCCGAAACCTCTACATAAAAGACCGCAAAATAAGTTAGAATCAAATTTTAGGAGTTCATATAATTGATTAAGAACTTTTCATCACGATTATAATGCAAAAACTCGATTACTGTACTTTTTACTCAGTTAAAATTCTAACGGGTCCATTGTTCGGCCCATTTAAACTCGCTCGTCCGAAACTTCTACAAAAGGGTTGCAAAATAAGTTTTAATCGAAATTTAGGAGTTCATACAATTGATTACGAGTGTTTCAACATGATTATTTTGCAAAAACTCGAATTCTATAATTTTTACTTAGATAAAATTCTAATAGGTCCATTGTTAGGCCCATTTAAACCTGCTCGTCCGAAACCTTTACAAAAAAGACCGTAAAACAAGTTAGAATCAAATTTTAGGAGTTCATACAATTGATTACGAGCTTTTCAACACGATTATATTGCAAAAACTCGATTTTTGTGCTTTTTACTCAATTAAAATTCTAATTGGTCTATTGTTCGGCCCATTTAGACCCGCTCGTCCGAAACCACTACAAAAGGGTTGCAAAAAAAGTTTTAATCAAATTTTAGGAGTTCAGACAAATGCTTACGAGCTTTTCAACAAAATTATATTGCAAAAACTCGATTTTTGTGCTTTTTACACAGTTAAAATTCTAACGGGTCCATTGTTCGGCCCATTTAGACCCGCTTGTCCGAAACCTCTTCAAAAGGGTTGCAAAATAAGTTTTAATCCAAATTTAGTAGTTCATACAATTGATTACGAGCGTTTCAACACGATTATATTGCAAAAACTCAATTTCTGTGCTTTTTACTCAGTTAAAATTCTAAGGGTTCCATTGTTCGGCCCATTTACACTCGCTCGTCCGAAACCTCTACAAAAGTGTAGCAAAATAAGTTTTAATCCAAATTTAGGAGTTCATACAATTGATTATGAGTGTTTCAACACGATTATAAAGCAAAAACTCGAATTCTATACTTTTTTACTCAGATAAAATTCTAACGGGTCCATTGTTCGGCCCATTTAGACTCACTCGTACGAAACCTCTACAAAAATGACCGTAAAACAAGTTAGAATCAAATTTTAGGAGTTCATATAATTGATTACGAGCTTTTCAACACGATTATATTGCAAAAACTCGATTTCTGTAGTTTTTACACAGTTAAAATTCTAATTGGTCCATTGTTCGGCCCATTTAGACCCGCTCGTCCGAAACCTCTACAAAAGGGTTGCAAAATAATTTTTAATCAAATTTTAGGAGTTCAGACAAATGATTACGAGCATTTCAACATAATTATATTGCAAAAACTCGATTTTTGTGCTTTTTACTCAGTTAAAATTCTAACGGGTCCATTGTTCGGCCCATTTAGACCCGCTTGTCCGAAACCTCTACAAAAGGGCTGCAAAATAAGTTTTAATCCAGTTTTAGCAGTTCATACAATTGATTACGAGCGTTCCAACACGATTATATTGCAAAAACTCGATTTCTGTACTTTTTACTAAGTTAAAATTCTAACGGGTCCATTGTTCGGCCCATTTAAACCCGCTTGTCCGAAACCTCTACATAAAAGACCGCAAAATAAGTTAGAATCAAATTTTAGGAGTTGATATAATTGATTAAGAGCTTTTCAACACGATTATATTGCAAAAACTCGATTACTGTACTTTTTACTCAGTTAAAATTCTAACGGGTCCATTGTTCGGCCCATTTAGACTCGCTCGTCTGAAACCTCTACAAAAGGGTTGCAAAATAAGTTTTAATCGAAATTTAGGAGTTCATACAATTGATTACGAGTGTTTCAACACGATTATATTGCAAAAACTAGAATTCTATACTTTTTACTCAGATAAAATTCTAACGAGTCCATTGTTCGGCCCATTTAGACCCGCTCGTCCGAAAGCTCTACAAAAAAGATTGTAAAACAAGTTAGAATCAAATTTTAGGAGTTCATATAATTGATTACGAGCTTTTCAACACGATTATATTGCAAAAACTCGATTACTGTACTTTTTACTTAGTTAAAATTCTAACGGGTCCATTATACGGCCCATTTAAACTCGCTCGTCCAAAACCTCTACAAAAAGGTTGCAAAATAAGTTTTAATCCAAATTTAGGAGTTCCTACAAATGATTACGAGCTCTTCAACACAATTATATTGTAAAAAACTCTATTTTTGTGCTTTTTACTCAGTTAAAATTCTAATTGGTCCATTGTTCAGCCCATTTAGACCCGCTCGTCCGAAACCTCTACAAAAGGGTTGCAAAATAAAGTTTAATCAAATTTTAGGAGTTCATACAAATAATTACGAGCTTTTCAACACAATTCTATTGCAAAAACTCGATTTTTGTGCTTTTTACTCAGTTAAAATTCTAATTGATCCATTGTTCAGCCCATTTAGACCCGCTCGTCCGAAACCTCTACAAAAGGGTTGCAAAATAAAGTTTAATCAAATTTTAGGAGTTCATACAAATGATTACGAGCTTTTCAACACAATTCTATTGCAAAAACTCGATTTTTGTGCTTTTTACTCAGTTAAAATTCTAACGGGTCTATTGTTCGGCCCATTTAGACCCGCTTGTCCGAAACCTCTACAAAATGGTTGCAAAATAAGTTTTAATCCAAATTTAGTAGTTCATACAATTGATTACGAGCGTTTCAACACGATTATATTGCAAAAACTCGATTTCTGTACTTTTTACTCAGTTAAAATTCTAACGGGTCTATTGTTCGGCCCATTTAAACACGCTCGTCCGAAACCTCTACATAAAAGACCGCAAAATAAGTTAAAAATCAAATTTTAGGAGTTCATATAATTGATTAAGAACTTTTAAACATGATTATAATGCAAAAACTCGATTACTATACTTTTTACTCAGTTAAAATTCTAACGGGTCCATTGTTCGTCCCATTTAGACTCGCTCGTCCGAAAACTCTACAAAAGGGTTGCAAAATAAGTTTTAATCGAAATTTGGGAGTTCATACAATTGATTACGAGTGTTTCAACATGATTATTTTGCAAAAACTCGAATTCTATACTTTTTACTCAGATAAAATTCTAACGGGTCCATTGTTAGGCCCATTTAAACCCGCTCGTCCGAAACCTCTACAAAAAAGACCGTAAAACAAGTTAGAATCAAATTTTAGGAGTTCATACAATTGATTACGAGCATTTCAACACGATTATATTGCAAAAACACGATTTCTGTACTTTTTACTCAGTTAAAATTCTAACGGGTCCATTGTTCGGCCCATTTAAACCCGCTCGTCCGAAACCTCTACATAAAAGACCGCAAAATAAGTTAGAATCAAATTTTAGGAGTTCATATAATTGATTAAGAACTTTTCATCACGATTATAATGCAAAAACTCGATTACTGTACTTTTTACTCAGTTAAAATTCTAACGGGTCCATTGTTCGGCCCATTTAAACTCGCTCGTCCGAAACTTCTACAAAAGGGTTGCAAAATAAGTTTTAATCGAAATTTAGGAGTTCATACAATTGATTACGAGTGTTTCAACATGATTATTTTGCAAAAACTCGAATTCTATAATTTTTACTTAGATAAAATTCTAATAGGTCCATTGTTAGGCCCATTTAAACCTGCTCGTCCGAAACCTTTACAAAAAAGACCGTAAAACAAGTTAGAATCAAATTTTAGGAGTTCATACAATTGATTACGAGCTTTTCAACACGATTATATTGCAAAAACTCGATTTTTGTGCTTTTTACTCAATTAAAATTCTAATTGGTCTATTGTTCGGCCCATTTAGACCCGCTCGTCCGAAACCACTACAAAAGGGTTGCAAAAAAAGTTTTAATCAAATTTTAGGAGTTCAGACAAATGCTTACGAGCTTTTCAACAAAATTATATTGCAAAAACTCGATTTTTGTGCTTTTTACTCAGTTAAAATTCTAACGGGTCCATTGTTCGGCCCATTTAGACCCGCTTGTCCGAAACCTCTACAAAAGGGCTACAAAATATGTTTTAATCCAGTTTTAGTAGTTCATACAATTGATTACGAGCGTTCCAACACGATTATATTGCAAAAACTCGATTTCTGTACTCTTTACTCAGTTAAAATTCTAACGAGTCCATTGTTCGGCCCATTTAAACTCGCTCGTCCGAAACCTCTACATAAAAGACCGCAAAATAAGTTAGAATCAAAATTTAGGAGTTGATATAATTGATTAAGAGCTTTTCAACACGATTATATTGCAAAAACTCGATTATTGTACTTTTTACTCAGTTAAAATTCTAACGGGTCCATTGTTCGGCCCATTTAGACTCGCTCGTCCGAAACCTGTACAAAAGGGTTGCAAAATAAGTTTTAATCGAAATTTAGGAGTTCATACAATTGATTACGAGTGTTTCAACACGATTATGTTGCAAAAACTCGAATTCTATACTTTTTTACTCAGATAAAATTCTAACGGGTCCATTGTTCGGCCCATTTAGACTCACTCGTACGAAACCTCTACAAAAATGACCGTAAAACAAGTTAGAATCAAATTTTAGGAGTTCATATAATTGATTACGAGCTTTTCAACAAGATTATATTGCAAAAACTCGATTACTGTACTTTTTACTCAGTTAAAATTCTAACGGGTCCATTGTACGGCCCATTTAAACTCGCTCGTCCAAAACCTCTACAAAAGGGTTGCAAAATAAGTTTTAATCCAAATTTAGGAGTTCCTACAAATGATTACGAGCTTTTCAACACAATTATATTGTAAAAACTCTATTTTTGTGCTTTTTACTCAGTTAAAATTCTAATTGGTCCATTGTTCAGCCCATTTAGACCCGCTCGTCCGAAACCTCTACAAAAGGTTTGCAAAATAAGGTTTAATCAAATTTTAGGAGTTCATACAAATGATTACGAGCTTTTCAACACAATTCTATTGCAAAAACTCGATTTTTGTGCTTTTTACTCAGTTAAAATTCTAATTGGTCCATTGTTCAGACCATTTAGACCCGCTCGTCCGAAACCTCTACAAAAAGGTTTCAAAATAAATTTTAATCAAATTTTAGGAGTTCATACAAATGATTACGAGCTTTTCAACACAATTCTATTGCAAAAACTCGATTTTAGTGCTTTTTACTCAGTTAAAATTCTAACGGGTCTATTGTTCGGCCCATTTAGACCCTCTTGTCCGAAACCTCTACAAAAGGGTTGCAAAATAAGTTTTAATCCAAATTTAGTAGTTCATACAATTGATTACGAGCGTTTCCACACGATTATATTGCAAAAACTCAATTTCTGTACTTTTTACTCAGTTAAAATTCTAACGGGTCTATTGTTCGGCCCATTTAAACACGCTCGTCCGAAACCTCTACATAAAAGACCGCAAAATAAGTTAGAATCAAATTTTAGGAGTTCATATAATTGATTAAGAACTTTTCAACACGATTATAATGCAAAAACTCGATTACTATACTTTTTACTCAGTTAAAATTCTAACGGGTCCATTGTTCGGCCCATTTAGACTCGCTCGTCCGAAACCTCTACAAAAGGGTTGCAAAATAAGTTTTAATCGAAATTTGGGAGTTCATACAATTGATTACGAGCTTTTCAACACAATTATATTGCAAAAACTCGATTTTTGTGCTTTTTACTCAGTTAAAATTCTAACGAGTCCATTGTTCGGCCCATTTAGACCCGCTCGTCCGAAACCTCTACACAAGGGTTTCAAAATAAGTTTTAATCCAAATTTAGGAGTTCATACAATTGATTACGAGCTTTTCAACACGATTATATTGCAAAAACTCGATTTCTGTAGTTTTTACTCAGTTAAAATTCTAATTGGTCCATTGTTCGGCCCATTTAGACCCGCTCGTCCGAAACCTCTACAAAAGGGTTGCAAAATAAGTTTTAATCAAATTTTAGGAGTTCAGACAAATGATTACGAGCATTTCAACATAATTATATTGAAAAAACTCGATTTTTGTGCATTTTACTCAATTAAAATTCTAACGGGTCCATTGTACGGCCCATTTAAACTCGCTCGTCCAAAACCTCTACAAAAGGGTTGCAAAATAAGTTTTAATCCAAATTTAGGAGTTCCTACAAATGATTACGAGCTTTTCAACACAATTATATTGTAAAAACTCTATTTTTGTGCTTTTTACTCAGTTAAAATTCTAATTGGTCCATTGTTCAGCCCATTTAGACCCGCTCGTCCGAAACCTCTACAAAAGGGTTGCAAAATAAATGTTAATCAAATTTTAGGAGTTCATACAATTGATTACGAGCTTTTCAACACAATTCTATTGCAAAAACTCGATTTTTGTGCTTTTTACTCAGTTAAAATTCTAATTGGTCCATTGTTCAGCCCATTTAGACCCGCTCGTCCGAAACCTCTACAAAAGGGTTGCAAAATAAAGTTTAATCAAATTTTAGGAGTTCATACAAATGATTACGAGCTTTTCAACACAATTCTATTGCAAAAACTCGATTTTTGTGCTTTTTACTCAGTTAAAATTCTAACGGGTCTATTGTTCGACCCTTTTAGACCCGCTTGTTCGAAACCTCTACAAAAGGGTTGCAAAATAAGTTTTAATCCAAATTTAGTAGTTCATACAATTGATTACGAGCGTTTCAACACGATTATATTGCAAAAACTCGATTTCTGTACTTTTTACTCAGTTAAAATTCTAACGGGTCTATTGTTCGGCCCATTTAAACACGCTCGTCCGAAACCTCTACATAAAAGACCGCAAAATAAGTTAGAATCAAATTTTAGGAGTTCATATAATTGATTAAGAACTTTTCAACACGATTATAATGCAAAAAATCGATTACTATACTTTTTACTCAGTTAAAATTCTAACGGGTCCATTGTTCGGCCCATTTAGACTCGCTCGTCCGAAACCTCTACAAAAGGGTTGCAAAATAAGTTTTAATCGAAATTTGGGAGTTCATACAATTGATTACGAGCCTTTCAACACGATTATTTTGCAAAAACTCGAATTCTATACTTTTTACTCAGATAAAATTCTAACGGGTCCATTGTTAGGCCCATTTAAACCCGCTCGTCCGAACCCTCTACAAAAAAGACCGTAAAACAAGTTAGAATCAAATTTTAGGAGTTCATACAATTGATTACGAGCATTTCAACACGATTATATTGCAAAAACTCGATTTCTGTACTTTTTACTCAGTTAAAATTCTAACGGGTCCATTGTTCGGCCCATTTAAACCCGCTCGTCCGAAACCTCTACATAAAAGACCGCAAAATAAGTTAGAATCAAATTTTAGGAGTTCATATAATTGATTAGGAACTTTTCAACACGATTATAATGCAAAAACTCGATTACTGTACTTTTTACTCAGTTAAAATTCTAACGGGTCCATTGTTCGGCCCATTTAAACTCACTCGTCCGAAACATCTACAAAAGGGTTGCAAAATAAGTTTTAATCGAAATTTAGGAGTTCATACAATTTATTACGAGTGTTTCAACACGATTATTTTGCAAAAACTCGAATTCTATACTTTTCACTTAGATAAAAGTCTAACAGGTCCATTGTTAGGCCCATGTAAACCGGCTCGTCCGAAACCTCTACAAAAAAGACCGTAAAACAAGTTAGAATCAAATTTTAGGAGTTCATACAATTGATTACGAGCTTTTCAACACGATTATATTGCAAAAACTCGATTTTTGTGCTTTTTACTCAATTAAAATTCTAATTGGACAATTGTTCGGCCCACTTAGACCCGCTCGTCCGAAACCACTACAAAGGGTTGCAAAATAAGTTTTAATCAAATTTTAGGAGTTCAGACAAATGATTACGAGCTTTTCAACATAATTATATTGCAAAAACTCGATTTTTGTGCTTTTTACTCAGTTAAAATTCTAACGGGTCCATTGTTCGGCCCATTTAGACCCGCTTGTCCGAAACCTCTACAAAAGGGCTGCAAAATATGTTTTAATCCAGTTTTAGTAGTTCATACAATTGATTACGAGCGTTCCAAAACGATTATATTGCAAAAACTCGATTTCGGTACTCTTTACTCAGTTAAAATTCTAACGGGTCCATTGTTCGGCCCATTTAAACTCGCTCGTCCGAAACCTCTACATAAAAGACAGCAAAATAAGTTAGAATCAAAATTTAGGAGTTGATATAATTGATTAAGAGCTTTTCAACACGATTATATTGCAAAAACTCGATTATTTTACTTTTTACTCAGTTAAAATTCTAACGGGTCCATTGTTCGGCCCATTTAGACTCGCTCGTCTGAAACCTCTACAAAAGGGTTGCAAAATAAGTTTTAATCGAAATTTAGGAGTTCATACAATTGATTACGAGTGTTTCAACACGATTATGTTGCAAAAACTCGAATTCTATACTTTTTACTCAGATTAAATTCTAACGGGTCCATTGTTCGGCCCATTTAGACCCGCTCGTCCGAAACCTCTACAAAAAAGACCGTAAAACAAGTTAGAATCAAATTTTAGGAGTTCGTATAATTGATTACGAGCTTTTCAACACGATTATATTGCAAAAACTCGATTACTGTACTTTTTACTCAGTTAAAATTCTAACGGGTCCATTGTTCGGCCCTTTTAGACCCGCTCATCCGAAACCTCTACAAAAGGGTTTCAAAATAAGTTTTAATCAAAATTTAGGAGTTCATACAATTGATTACGAGCTTTTCAACACGATTATATTGCAAAAACTCGATTTTTGTACTTTTTACTCCATTAAAATTCTAACGGGTCCATTGTTCGGCCCATTTAAACCTGCTCATCCAAAATCTCTGCAAAAGGGTTGCAAAATAAGTTTTAAACCAAATTTAGGAGTTCCTACAAATGATTACGAACTTTTCAACACAATTATATTGTAAAAACTCTACTTTTGTGCTTTTTACTCAGTTAAAATTCTAATTGGTCCATTTTTCGGCCCATTTAGACACGTTCGTCTGAAACCTCTACAAAAGGGTTGCAAAATAAGGTTTAATCAAATTTTAGAAGTTCATACAAATGATTACGAGCTTTTCAACACAATTATATTGCAAAAACTCGATTTTTGTGCTTTTTACTCAGTTAAAATTCTAACGGGTCTATTGTTCTGCCCATTTAGACCCGCTTGTCCGAAACCTCTACCAAAGGGTTGCAAAATAAGTTTTAATCCAAATTTAGTATTTCATACAATTGATTACGAGAGTTTCAACACGATTATATTGCAAAAACTCAATTTCTGTACTTTTTACTCAGTTAAAATTCTAACGGGTCCATTGTTCGGCCCATTTAAACTCGCTCGTCCGAAACCTCTACATAAAAGACCGCAAAATAAGTTAGAATCAAATTTTAGGAGTTCATATAATTGATTAAGAACTTTTCAACAACATTACAATGCAAAAACTCGATTACTGTACTTTTTACTCAGTTAAAATTCTAACGGGTCCATTGTTCGGCCCATTTAGACTCGCTCGTCCGAAACCTCTACAAAAGGGTCGCAAAATAAGTTTTAATCCAAATTTAGGAGTTCATACAATTGATTACGAGTGTTTCAACACGATTATTTTGCAAAAACTCGAATTCTATACTTTTTACTCAGATAAAATTCTAACGGGTCCATTGTTCGGCCCATTTAAACTAGCTCGTCCGAAACCTCTACAAAAAAGACCGTAAAACAAGTTAGAATCAAATTTTAGGAGTTCATACAATTGATTACGAACTTTTCAACACAATTATATTGCAAAAACTTGATTTTTGTGCATTTTACTCAGTTAAAACTCTAACAGGTCTATTATTCGGCCCATTTAGACATGCTCGTCCGAAACCTCTTCAAAAAGGACTGCAAAATAAGTTTTAATCAAATTCTAGGAGTTTATATTATTGATTACGAGCTTTTCAACACGATTATATTGCAAAAACTCGATTTCTGTACTTTTTACTCAGTTAAAATTCTAACGGGTCCATTGTTCGGCCCATTTAGACCCGCTCGACCGAAACCTCTACAAAAAGGATGCAAAATAAGTTTTAATCCAAATTTAAGAGTTCATACAATTGATTACGAGCTTTTCAACACGATTATATTGCAAAAACTCGATTTCTGCACTTTTTACTTCGTTAAAATTCTAACGGGTCCATTGTACGGCCTATTTAGACCCGATCGTCCGAAATCTCTATAAAAAGGGCTGCAAAATAAGTTTTAACCAAAATGTAGGAGTTCATATAATTGATTACGAGATTTTCAACACGATTATATTGCAAAAACTCGATTTCTGTAGTTTTTGCTCAGTTAAAATTCTAACGGGTCCATTGTTCGGCCCATTTAGACCCGCTCGTCCGAAACCTCCACGAAAGGATTGCAAAATAAGTTTTAATCCAAATTTAGGAGTTCATACAATTGATAACGAGTTTTTCAACACAATTATATTGCAAAAACACGATTTTTGTGCTTTTTACTCGTTAAAATTCTAATGGGTCCATTGTTCGGCCCATTTAGACCCGCTCGTCCGAAACCTCTACAAAAAGGTTTCAAAATATGATTTAATCCAAATTTAGGAGTTCATACAATTGATTACGAGCTTTTCATGTTTGGCCCATTTAGATCCACTCGTCCGAAACCTCTACAAAAGGGTTGCAAAAATAAGTTTAAATCCAAGCTTTTCAACACGATTATATTGCAAAAACTCGATTTCTGTACTTTTTACTCAGTTAAAATTCTAACGGGTCCTATGTTCGGCACATTTAGACACGCAAAAAAAGTTAGAATCAAATTTTAGGAGTTCATACAATTGATTACGAGCTTTTCAACACGATTATAATGCAAAAACTCAATTTCTGTACTTTTTACTCCGTTAAAATTCTAACGGGTCCATTGTTCGGCCCATTTAGACCCGCTCGGCCGAAACCTCTACAAAATGGTTGCAAAATAATTTTAATCCAAATTTAGGAGTTCATACAATTGATTACGAGCTTTTCAACTCGATTATATTACAAAAACTGATTTTTGTGCTCTTTACTCAGTTAAAATTCCAACAGGTCCTTTGTTCGGCCCATTTAGACCCGCTCGTCCGAAACCTTTACAAAAAAGATCGCAAAATAAGTTAGAATCAAATTTTAGGAGTTCATATAATTGATTAAGAGCTTTTCAACACGATTATATTGCAAAAACTCGATTACTGTACTTTTTACTCAGTTAAAATTCTAAAAGGTCCATTGTTCGGCCCATTTAGACTCGCTCGTCCGAAACCTCTACAAAAGGGTTGCAAAATAAGTTTTAATCCAAATTTAGGAGTTCATACAATTGATTACGAGCTTTTCAACACGATTATATTGCAAAAACTTCATTTCTGTTATTTTTACTCAGTTAAAATTCTAACCGGTTCTTTGTTCGGCCCATTTAGACCCGCTCGTCCAAAACCTCTACAAAAAGACCAAAAAACAAGTCAGAATCAAATTTTAGGAGTTCATATAATTGATTACGAGTTTTTCAACACGATTATATTGCAAAAACTCGATTTCTATACTTTTTACTCAGTTAAATTTCTAACGGGTCCATTTTTCCGCCCATTTAGACACGCTCGTCCGAAACCTTTACAAAAGGGTTGCAAAATAAGTTTTAATCCAAATTTAGGAGTTCATAGAATTGATTACAAGCTTTTCAACAAAATTATATTGCAAAAATTCGATTTTTGTGCTTTTTACTCAGTTAAAATTCTAATGGGTCCATAGTTCAGCCCATTTAGACCCGCTCGTACGAAACCTCTACAAAAGGGTTGCAAAATAAGTTTTAATCCAAATTTAGGAGTTCATACAATTGATTACAAGCTTTTCAACACAATTATATTGCAAAAACTCGATTTTTGTACTTTTTACTCAGTTAAAATTCTAATGGGTCCATTGTTCGGCCCATTTAGACCCGCTCGTCCGAAACCTCAACAAAAATACCGTAAAATAAGTTAGAATCAAATTTTAGGAGTTCATATAATTGATTTCGAGCTTTTCAACACGATTTTATTGCAAAAATTAAAATTTTGTACTTTTTACTCAATTAAAATTCTAACGGGCTTTCTTCAAAAAAAATTCTAACGGGTCCATTGTACGACCCATTTAGACTCGCTCGTCCGAATCCTCTACAAAAAGGGATGCAAAATAAGTTTTAATCGAAGTTTATGAGTTCATATAATTGATTACGAGCTTTTCAACACGATTATAAATCAAAAACTTAATTTTTATACTTTTTACTCGGTTAAAATTCTAACGGGTCCATTGTTCGGCCCATTTAGACTCGATCGGCCGAAACCTTACAAAAAGGACCGCAAAATAAGTTTCAATCGAAATTTAGGAGTTCATATACATGAGTACGAGCTTTTCAACACGATTATATTGCAAAAACTCGATTTCTGTACTTTTTACTAATTTAAAATTCTAACGGGTCCATTGTACGGCCCATTTAAACTCGCTCGTCCGAAACCTCTACAAAAAGGGCTGCAAAATAAGTTTTGATCCAAATTTAGGAGTTCATATAATTGATTACGAGATTTTCGACACGATTATATTGCAAAAACTTAATTTTTGTACTTTTTACTCGGTTAAAATTCTAATGGGTCCATTGTTCGGCCCATTTAGAGTCGCTCGTCCAAAACCTTACAAAAAGGACCGCAAAATAAGTTTTAATCCAAATTTAGGACTTCATACAATTGATTACGAGCTTTTCAACACGATTATATTGCAAAAACTCGATTTCTGTACTTTTTACTCAGTTAAAATTCTAACGGGTCCATTGTTCGGCCCATTTAGACCTGGTCGTTCGAAACCTCTACAAAAGGGTTGCAAAATAAGTTTTAATCCAAATTTAGGAGTTCATACATTTGATTATGAGCTTTTCAACACGATTATATTGCAAAATCTCGATTTCTGTAATTTTTACTCCTTTAAAATTCTAACAGGTCCTTTGTTCGGCCCATTTAGACCCGCTCGTCCGAAACCTCTACAAAAAGGCTGGAAAATAAGTTTTAATCCAAATTTAGAGTTCATACAATTGATTACGAGCTTTTCAACATGATTATATTGCAAAAACTCCATTTCTGTACTTTTTATTCAGTTAAAATTCTAACGGGTGCATTGTTCGACCCATTTAGACTCGCTCATCCGAAACCTTTAAAAAAAGATCGCAAAATAAGTTAGAATCAAATTTTAGGAGTTCATATAATTGATTTAGAGCTTTTAAACACTATTATATTGCAAAAACTCGATTATTGTACTTTTTACTCAGTTAAAATTCTAACAGTTAACGGGCAGTCCAACGGGTGGTGTGGGATGGGGTCTCTCAATTTTCTCTCAATTCTCTCGGGTCTCTTTTGGGGGTTTTGTGTGTTTTTTCACTTTTCCCCTTTCTTTTCTCCCTCCACCGCCGCATCTTTCTTTCATATCCCCTCTTCTTACCCTAGCTCTTTCCTCTCTTTTCTTCTCACTGCCGCCGTCTTTGCCTATAACACGCCGCCCGCCACCGCCTCCTCCACCTCACCAGCCGGCGCATACCTCCACAACGAGACCCAAGTACTAATAGGTAATATCACGACGAGACCCCATCCTAGCCTTTTCCCGATTTCCCATTTACTTATTTTGATCTTTTTATATTTTGCTATTTTTTATTTTATGCTTTTTACGATTATCTTTCTCACAATCTTGTCTCTGGTTTGTTTTGCGAGGCGTTTTCTTTCTATGAATCTTACCGATGTTTTTCCCATACGCAATTCCAAGGATTCCACTGTCGGTGGAGTTTCAGGCTACCCTTTTACCATCCGGGTTCTTTTTAGTGATTCTTGGTTTCCCCCTTTTTTGTCTCTGCATTGGCCGATCCGCCCTTATCTCCGGCTACCCTCATCCTTTCCTATTCTTTTTCTATATTTTTTTTCAGATCTAATGGCTTTACCCTTTTTTGCAAGGTTTCTTTCTCTTGGAGCAGGGGTTCTACTGCACCGTCTCTCGGCTCACTGGTTGTCCCTTTCTCCGATGAGCAACCGATGCATCTGCGAACCGGCTTGTCTACCGGTAACCGATGCGGATCTTAGGGTTCCCCGATTGTTCTCATTATCACCATTGGAGGGTCCGGGTTTAAAGCAAATCCAATTGTTTTATCTTTGGATTTGTCTTTCTCCGCTGGGCTTTCGTTGCATTTACGATCTAGCTGGTTCACCAGTGTTCGTCGGTAAAGTTCCCTCTTTTATCTCTTTTCTTTTCGTTTGCTCGATCTTTTGGTTTTTACCTATCTTGATTTTTTCCAATCTGCCTTTTGCTTATTCTTATCTTTCTCATGTGAGTTTTATGTTCCTTTTTTCGGTCCTTTTTATCTTTGCCTCTATTTTATTCTCTGTTTCTGATCTATCTTTGTCTTTTAATCTGGTTCGTATCTTTGCTGCTTCTCTTTTCGGTTCATATTATCTTTGCCTCTATTTTTTTCTCTGTTTCTGTTCGACTTTAATCGGTTTTGTGTTGAATCTTTTCTCTATTTTTTATTTACTTTTTTCCTTAACCATGTTTCCTCTCTTTTATGCGAGATTTTTGGTTGATATCCCTTCGTGTTTGGTAGTTTTTCCATCCGTCGATGCAGGGTTTTTTTTACCCTCTTGGTCTTTTTCAGAATCTATGTCTTTTCTGCTGGGGGTTGCTGGTAAGCTCCCTTTTTCGTTTTATCAGAATTCTTCCATCCCTTTCTTTTTTGTTATTGTTATCTTTATCACTTTCTTTATCTTTCTTTTAATTCTTTTGATCTGTCATTATTTTTTCCCCCCATATATCGTTGCTCTGTTATATGTATCCTCTATGCTCTTTTCTTTACTCATCTGTTTTTTAGCTGATTATAGTCATTTCCTTTTTCCTTCATGGTTTGCCCCTATTTACTTATTGTTAATTTTCTTTTTTTACCTATGCTGTTGTTTCCTCCTTTATTTCCTTTTAGCTATTGTTCCTTTTCCCTGTAATTCCCTTCGATCCCTTCTAGGGAATCTCTCATCGACCCACCTTGTGGGAACTTATATTTATAATTATGCTCATGATTTTTCAAGCTTGCTTTTCCCTTTCGGGTTTTTTCTAACTGGCCTTTTTCTCGTTTTATCTCTTTTAACTTCCGTTTTTTCTGTTGTCTTGTTTATCAATTCGCCGGGGGAGGTCTGTGCGTTTTCAAGATCTCCAGCTCAAGGTTTCCAGCTTAAGGGGAAGGTCTGCGCTTTTCCTAACTCCCGCTTTCTTTTCATTCGTCCATTTGATTGTATTATTTTTCCTGTCTATCCTTCTTTAATTCCAATAGTTTGTATTCATTCATTTATCTTGATGCTCTGTCTCTTGTTAATGATGCTTTGTGTCCGTCCTATACATCTGAATTTTCTTTATCAATTAAACCATTTAGATGCATCATACTCTCTTACCACCATCCTCCAATTGAGGAAACATCGATCCCTTCTAAGGGAATTGTATTCGAACCACCTTGTGGTATTCATCAGCAAGTTGTGCAATCTGCCCATTCGGATTTTCAGTGATTTCGTCGCTCCGAAATTTCTTTATAGTACACACAAGTATTATATCTGTCTTCATATCGTTAAAATAGCAACAATAACGTATGTCTATTTTCTGTTTTTTGCTATTATCATAAACTGCCATCAATTGTTATCTATCTTTGTACACTACACTTTGAGATTATTCTATCTTAACATATTGAATGATATATTCTCCATTTCTTCCTTATTAATTACTCTTCTCTTCTTTTACAATGGTATTCTATCTTCTTTCTTTTGGTTTCTTTCAACGGCTTATATTATAGTTCTCTTTAGTTTTCCTATTCATTCTAAAATTCTATGGTCTCTAACTCCTTTTATTTCTGTTTTGCATGTGCTCTCTACTTTATGTATCGTCCACATCCAACGAGGGCTTCATCATCTTTCCTCTTGCCGAATCTCCAATACTCATGCCTTCCTTATCTTTACTTTTATTGCTTTATTTTTGTACTTTTCTATCGCCCCCTATTTTTTGCTCTGTCGGTTTGTATTAATTTTCTTTGTCCCCCCTCTTCTGCTTATCCCGGCTCTATCTATACTAGCCATTTGCCTCCCATCTTATGCATCTCACTACACCTCTTTAGGTGCTTTCCTACCATCCCCTCTTGGGGAAATAAATTCGATCACCTTTAAGGTGAACATAATTAATCACAAATTAGAAAGTAAAGGAAAAGTCACAAAAGATGTCACTATCATCCGCCCCAATAATTTACTCAATAAATATAGAACACATTATAATTTTTCTACTCAATTAACCGTCCTTTCCTATTCTCGACTTTTCGTTTTAGTTTATATAACTTGCTTTTATATGCATCTGTCTTTTTCTGTTACCCACTACACCTCCTATGGTGCATTCTTTCGAACCCTTTCTAGGGGAATTTATACGATCACAACTCAGGTGAAAATAATTAGCTATTTAATTCTTTTATATAACTTAATTACTAAATCTCCACCTACCTCATCAACCCAAATCCTCCACTGGAATTTCTGTGTAATATTAATTACATTATTTAGAAACTTAAGGCCATTCTCAGCTATCTATTTCTTTCGGAATCAAGGTTTTCCACAACCTTCTACTATCAACAAAGTTAGTTTCTTTTTTCTACCTAGTCATATTGACAATTGCTTCTATAAACTTTTATTAAAACTCCATCTAATTATTACAACAAAACCTATACATCCTATATATTTAAATCCCACATTTTTTGCACTACTATCGTTTCTTTACAGCATTTACCATCCTTTACATTTTCTTCTATTGCTAATACGTTTAATTATCAAAACTGCCATTTTTTCAACTTATCATTCAATGAAAATATTTCCTTTTTGGAATCTTGGGCTCCTTACTTTAAATATTTATACTAATTTCTTGGATATTTTCCCCTTTAAGTTTTATAACGTTCACAACTACTTTTCAACTCTGATTTTACATAACTCACCCTATTTCCAAAATTATAACTCTCCTTCCTTAAATCTTTCCTTTCTTATTTTATTCATTATGAATTTATATACTCCATATCATTTCTTAAGGTATTTTCTTTATTTTTACCTGCATAAATCCCTTAAATCTCTCCTTGACTTGAATTATTTCCTTATAAACCCTCGAATCTCATCCCCATTCAGTGGAAATTACACAATCTGTTTTGATTGCTTATTTTGTTTCCCTTTTATGATTGTTTTCTATTTTAACATTATATCATGCTCTAATTATCAAAATTCTAGGGATCTAATTACTATGTTTTTATTTCCCATATCTCTATATTCCATTAATTTTATAATCACATTAAATTCTATCAGTAATAACTTTCCATCATTACATCCAATTTTAGGAAACTTTTCCCACTTTCCGATTGCTATCTTTCTTGTTTATTTCACATTCCTATTTCTATTACACTATTATCCAATTAATATCTCTTTCTGCATCTTCTCCCTAAAATCTAGACAATCAATCTTCTATTATTCCTTTTATTTTAATTGCCTTTTATTTATTTCATTAAGTGCTCCTTTTTCATACATATATTTTCAGTCATTTCCTTCACTCAATTTCCTTTTACTTTTTTCCCACTTTTTTCTTCCTTCTCCATTTTTTTACTCCAATCAAATGGCTTCCTCGTCCTCCCTCCCTAACTTCATCAATCTCGACCTCACCAATGAGGAAGCTAATGCTATTTTCACTCCCGACTTCGATTTCTTTGAGGAAGATCCGAGAGCAATTCTTATAGGCAAATTCATCTCCACGAAACCAATTGATGATTGGGCGATCCTCCAAGCCTTTGAAGGTATCTGGAAGAAGAATCATCTGAAATCTATATCCATTATTCGTGAGTCGTTCTTTCGAATTGAGTTTGCTTCTGTTGTTGAAAGAGATGATGTTTATGAAAGAGGTCCATGGCTATTCAAAGACGAATGGATGGCACTTGCCGAATATGTACCAGGGAAAAGTATGGATGACTACTCTTTTAATCCGATGCGCATATGGTTTCGAATTCTAGCTTTACCTAAACCGTTCTTGGAAGATCCTGAAAGGACCCACTTAGTGGGACAATCCCTTGGCGCCATAGTTGGCACTGTACTGCGAACTGACACACGGAAAGAAAGGGGTAATATGACCGAATTCTTACGTGTGGAAATTTTAATGGACATCTCTAAGCCAATTCGTCGTTTCCTCCTTATCGGAAAAGGTACACGTACAACTTCCTGTCGACTTCAATATGAGCGTCTCCCTCTCCTCTGCCACGGGTGTGGCCTCATCAGTCATATCTTTGAACACTGTCCCAACAAGGCATTGATTGATCCGGCTAAACTCCAGTATGGTGATTGGCTTCGTTGGCTTCCTCCCCGTCGCAGGGAACAGGGCCCACGAGGTCGGATCAGATATGTTGAACCTTCCGATTCTGCTAACCGCCAACCTCTTTCAGGTATTCCACTTACTAATTTCTGGATTCGTCAATTCTTCTCCTTTATATCATTACCTTACTCGAATTCTATCTTTGCTACAGACCCAATAGATAAGGGTAAAACTGTTGAGACTCCTATTCCTACCAATCAGCAACAACCATTAGGTATTCTATCATCTCTTTTCAATTTATCATTATACGGCTTTCCATTTTTACTTTTTCTTACTATTCTCCCCTATTCCTCAGGCCCCTTGGATAAGGGCAAATCTATTGTTGAGCCTGTGCCCTCAGCACAAGACTCGGGTATACATCTTGCTATAACCTTTCATTTCTCTTTTCTCCGAAGTCTCCAAAATCTAATCTTTTACTCCCCTTTTTCTATTTTTCCAGGGAACCTCAATGTAGGGGATGCTGCTTCTTTTGCAGACTTACCTAATGAGGGAAATGATAACAATGAAGAGATGGTGGGAGAGGAATCCTCAGAGCAGCCTCCTCCAAAAGTGGACCCCAAGCAATCTCCCAAAGAACCAATCCCTTCTAGGGTTATTTCTCCAAAGCCATTAAATACCATCTACCCTGCTCAAGTCAATCTGGATGATGATACTGCCCAACAAGTGAGGAAGTTAGATGCTCAACTAGGTAAGCCTTTCCTCCAAACCGGTATTTCATTTTTTGATGATTTTGATTCTTGGCTACTTAAGCATTACCCAAATGATGCAGCATCTGCTCCAGCCCCTATACCTATTCCTCCTATCCGTGGTGTCAAGAGACGTTCTCCCATTCAAGTGGTCCTCCAGTCCAAAAAGTCTAGACCCTCTCCTTCTCCAACCTCAAAAGCTGGGATGAGCAGCGGAAAAAACTCTCCGGCGGCGGCTGATGCACAGCCCCGCCGAGGGAAATGATTATTTTATGTTGGAACTGCCAGGGCCTTGGTAAAGCCCAGGCAGTTCAACATCTCCAGCATTATGTTAAGCTTCATGAACCCGATTTACTTTTTTTATGCGAAACTAAACTCAAAAATACGGCTTATAGCCGTCTTGGTGATTTGCTAGGGATGGCCCTAGCTTTTTATGTTGATTTTTCTTCTAGTTGTTCTGGATTAGCTTTATTTACAAAGAATAATAATAATGTTGATTTGCTTGCTTACTCTGATCGCTTTATTCATACGTTTGTTAAATGCAACTCTTCTTCGTTCTATTTCACTGGTATTCATGGGTTTTCTGAAACAAGTAACAAACCTAAAACTTGGGATTTAATTGATTCACTCAATACTAATGAAGGCCATTCTTGGCTTATCGGTGGCGATTTTAATGAAATCTTATCTGACAATGAAAAACAAGGAGGTTGCCGACGGCCCAGATCTCAGATTAATAATTTCCGCAATTGCCTTTCTCGTAATAATCTTTTTGATTGCAAACCTACAACGGGTTGGTTTACCTGGTCCAAATCGGGGCCCAAAACCCCTACTTTATTCGAGCGTTTAGATCGCTTTGTTGGGAATATGACATGGAAAACTTCCTTTCCTAATTATAACATCATCTCAGACTTTGATGCGAAATCAGATCATTGCTTTTTATTATTAAATACAGAGCCACCTTCCCCAACAAATCACCGTTCTCCTCCAAATACGTTCAGGTTTGAAAATTGCTGGGCATCCAATGAGGAAGGCATTAATGTTGTAAAACAAACTTGGTCAAGAACCAAAGGTACTACTCTGGATAAAATTAAAGCCATTGGCTCCTGTCTAGGAGACTGGCAATCTCAACAAAGATTTAAGACCAATGGACGTATCAACTTTCTCACTAAGAAAATTAATAAATTATTACAACGTCCTCTTTCAGCTTCTGCTGAAAAAAGATATATCTCTGCTAAAATTGAGCTCCATAAACTTCTTGATGAGCAGGAAGCATATTGGGCACAACGTTCTCGTAACCTATGGCTTTCCCAAGGGGATAAAAATACCCGTTTCTTTCATGCCCGAGCTTCTAATAGGAAGAAAAAAAACACTATCTCAGGTCTTCTTGACTCCGATAATGTTTGGCGCACGGACGATTCTGACCTTATGGAAATTGCTTCCTCATATTTCCATAATCTTTTTACTTCCGGCAATCCTCACTTTTCAGACCAAATTCTATCAAAAATCACTCCTTCTATTACGTCTGCTATGAATGAGTCCCTTTCCAGGGATTTCACTCAAGAAGAAATTATCATCGCTTTCCGAGACATTGATCCTAGGAAAGCCCCGGGTATCGATGGTCTACCAAGTGGTTTTTTCCGTCAACATTGGGACACTGTAGGGCCAGATATTATAACACTATGCCTTAATCTCCTTAAAGGGTCAGCTGATATGGCTTCAGTTAACCAAACTATCTTGGTACTCATACCTAAGATTAAGGATCCAACTACCATGAGGCATCTTCGGCCCATCAGTCTCTGTACGGTAATCTACAAAATCATTGCTAAAGTTTTAGTTAATCGTATGAAACATACCATTCCTTTCTGTATCAGTTCAAATCAAGCTGCTTTTGTTCAAGGACGTAACATCACAGATAACATCCTTATTGCCCACGAAATAATTCATTCACTTAATACTGGTACCTCTAAAACCTCTCGTGGAGCTGCCCTTAAACTTGATATGGAAAAGGCTTTTGACAGGGTCGAGTGGTCATTCCTCGAAAACGTTATGCACCGTATGGGGTTTGCCTCCTCATGGGTCTCTCTTATCATGAGATGTATTTCTTCAGTTTCCTTTACAGTTAAGGTCAATAATTCCTTTTCCCCTTTGTTTCGACCTCAAAGGGGTCTCCGCCAAGGTGACCCTTTGTCTCCTTTTCTTTTCCTTTTTTGTACCCAAGGGCTTTCAGCTTTCTTGGCTGATGCTAAACAACAAGGCCTACTCCCAGGTCTAGGGGCTTGTAAGCATGGTCCCAAGGTTAACCATCTCTTATTTGCTGATGATTGCTTAGTTTTCCTCAACTCAAACCCCGATGAAGCTGCACACCTTAAGCTGGCCCTCCAGACTTATGCCTCTGCCTCTGGGCAAGCAGTCAATTTTGATAAGTCTACTATTTTTTACAATCCCCACACTCCTCCTTCTACTCGCCTAGCTATTAATTCCTATCTTCAAGTACGTGAGGTCTCCAACCCTGGTGTTTACCTGGGGGTACCTCTTCTTATTGGTAAAAATAAGACTCTCGCTTTAGGGTTTATACGTGATAAAGTTCATGATAGATTATCCAATTGGGATAAACAGCTTCTTTCCTTCAGTGGTAGGGAAATTTTTATTAAAGCTGTTTTACAATCTTTACCCCAATATGTTATGTCCTATTATTTATTACCCCAAAACATTATTGATGATATGACATCTGCCATTCGACGATATTGGTGGTCTGGGAAATCCAATAAGAAAGGTTGGCATATGCTCCCATGGGATCAAGTATGCTTGCCCAAATCTGTTGGCGGTTTGGGTTTCCGGGATCTCAATAATTTTAACATTGCTCTTCTTGGCAAACAACTTTGGCGCCTTATTTGCGATCCTGATTCCCTCTTGGGACAAATCTATAAATTCAAGTACTTCCCGTCAGGTAATATTCTTAACGCCTCTCGGCCTTCGCGAGGTTCTTTTGCCTGGCAAGGTCTTTATAATGCTATGCAACACCTATTTGGTGGTTTCCTTTACCGGCCGGGTATTAATAGTAACATACGCATCCATCATGACAACTGGGGAGGCTCCTCACCTATTCACCTCTATGGGGATTACGAGCTATCGGAGGAAGTACACATTCGTTGTCGAGATTTTATGTTGCGGAACCAAGCTGCCTGGGACCCTGACAAAGTTCGTGCTTACTTTACTGTGGATGATGCCAATACCATTCTTTCTGTTCCTATCATTAACGACACTCGAGATACCATCCTCTGGAATCCTAATGATTCCGGAATCTATTCTGTTAGATCTGGCTATCTTTTCTTGCAACGACCCCCTGCACCTAGACTTCGTCCCCCCCGATTCTGGAAATATCTTGCCAAACTCAAGGTCTTGCCTAAGGTTAAAACTTTTGGTTGGCGCCTAGGGACAAAAGCCCTGCCTGTTGGGGTTCGCCTTCAGACTTTTGCCCCAGATTCTGGGCCATGCCCCATATGTAACTCTGGTTCAGAGTCGGTTTTACACGCTCTCCGTGACTGCTTTGGTGCTTCAGAAACCCTCAAACTGATTGGTCTTCCCTCTTCTTTTATCAACAGCTCCGCCTCTACGGGCCTCCAGTGGCTTGAGGAAGGTGCTTCCCTTCTTTCTCCTAATCTTTTTGGTCTCTTCTTAACTACCCTTTGGAATATTTGGAATAGACGTAATGACTGGATCCATAATAAACACCTTCAACCCCCTTGGCTAATTGCTGTCAACTCTATTAGTCTCCATAAGGACTACTCTAACTCAATTTCTTCATCTACATCATCTATTCCTTTGGCATCCCCTTCTCGATGGAAACAACCCCCTTGTGGGTTTATTAAAGTTAATGTGGATGGAGCTTTTGATCCTTCCACTCGTGCAACGGCGGTTGGTGTTGTCGCTCGGGATGACACTGGTACGGTTGTTGGTGGTTTGGCTTTTCCGCTTGGCAGCTGTTCCGATGCTATTTCAGTTGAAGGGAGAGGTCTTCTTGCCGGTATTACCTTTGCTCTATCTCAGGGATGGAGCCACTTGATTTTCGAGACAGACTGTGCATCTCTAGCAAACCGGGTCAACTCCCTTGGGCCAGATCTTTCTCCTTTGGGGCCGATGTTTCTGCAGGCTCATTCTGCTTTGGAGGATTTTTCTGTAGCACATGTTCAGTTTATTCGCCGTGAGGCTAATTTTGTAGCTCATTCGTTGGCTACTCATGCCCTTAGATCCATGTCTTCTTTGTCTTTTGGATCTATTTATCCTGATTGTATTAAAAATCTTGTACTTTGCGAGGTTTAACCTCGTCTTATTAATATATTTCGGGTACTCTTTTCCCCTTCTTAGGTTTCTCCAAGTCTTGTGCTTGGGGATTTTAGTAGGGGTTTTTAATGAGGCCCGCCTTCTTCAAAAAAAAAAATTCTAACAGTTTCATTGTTCGGCCCATTTAGACCCGCTCGTCCGAAACCACTACAAAAGAGTTGCAAAATAAGTTTTAATCCAAATTTAGGTGTTCATACAATTGATTACGAGCGTTTCAACACGATTACATTGCAAAACTCGATTACTGTACTTTTTACTCAGTTAAAATTCTAACAGGTCCATTGTTCGGCAAATTTAGACCCGCTCGTCCGAAACCTCTACAAAAGGGTTGCAAAATAAGTTATAATCAAAATTTAGGACTTCATACAATTGATTACGAGCTTTTCAACACGATTATATTGCAAAAACTCGATTTCTATACTTTTTACTCAGTTAAAATTCTAACGGGTCCATTGTTCGGCCCAATTAAACCCGCTCGTCCTAAACCTTTAAAAGAAGATCGCAAAATAAGTTAGAATCAAATTTTAGGAGTTCATATATATGATTTAGAGCTTTCAAACACGATTATATTGCAAAAACTCGATTACTGTACTTTTTACTCAGTTAAAATTCTAACGGGTCCATTGTTCGGCCCAATTAAACCCGCTCGTCCTAAACCTTTAAAAGAAGATCGCAAAATAAGTTAGAATCAAATTTTAGGAGTTCATATATATGATTTAGAGCTTTCAAACACGATTATATTGCAAAAACTCGATTACTGTACTTTTTACTCAGTTAAAATTCTAACAGGTTCATTGTTCGGCCTATTTAGACCCGCTCGTCTGAAACCTCTACAAAAGGGTTGCAAAATAAGTTTTAATCCAAATTTAGGAGTTCATACAATTGATTACGAGCGTTTCAACACGATTATATTGAAAAAACTCGATTACTGTACTTTTTACTCAGTTAAAATTCTAACGGGTCCATTGTTCGGCCCATTTAGACCCGCTAGTCCGAAACTTCTACAAAAGGGTTGCAAAATAAGTTTTAATAAAAATTTAGGACTTCATATAAATTGATTACGAGCTTTTCAACACAATTATATTGCAAATACTCGATTTCTGTACTTTTTACTTAGTTAAAATTCTAACGGGTCCATTGTTCGGCCAATTTAGACCCGCTCGTCCAAAACCTTTACAAAAGGGTTGCAAAATAAGTTTTAATTAAAATTTAGGACTTCATACAATTGGTTACGAGCATTTCAACACGATTATATTGCAAAAACTCGTTTTCTGTACTTTTTACTCAGTTAAAATTCTAACGGGTCCATTGTTAAGCCCATTTAGACCCGCTCGTCCGTAACCTCTACAAAAAAGACCGCAAAATAAGTTAGAATCAAACTTTAGAATTTCATATAATTGATTACGAGCTTTTAACATGATTATATTGCGAAAACTCGATTTCTATACTTTTTACTCAGTTAAAATTCTAACGGGTCCATTGTTCGGCCCATTTAGACCCGCTCGTCCGAAATCGTTACAAAAGGGTTGCAAAATAAGTTTTAATTAAAATTTAGGACTTCATACAATTGATTACGAGCTTATCAACATGATTATATTGCAAAAACTCGATATCTGTACTTTTTACTGAGTTAAAATTCTAACGGGTCCATTGTTCGGCCCATTTAAACCCACTCATCCGAAACCTCTACAGAAGGGTTGCAAAATAGGTTTTAATCCAAATTTAGTAGTTCATACAATTGATTACGAGCTTTTCAAAACAATTATATTGCAAAAACTTGATTTCTGTGCTTTTTACTTAGTTAAAATTCTAACAGGTCCATTGTTCGGCCAATTTCGACCCGCTCATCCGAAACCTCTACAAAAGGGTTGCAAAATAAGTTTTAATCAAAATTTAGTAGTTCATACAATTGATTACGAGCTTTTCAACACGGTTATATTGCAAAAATTCGGTTTCTGTACTTTTTACTCAGTTAAAATTCTAACGGGTCCATTGTTCGGCCCATTTAAACCAGCTCGTCTGAAAACTTTACAAAAAAGATCGCAAAATAAGTTAGAATCAAATTTTAGGAGTTCATATAATTGATTTAGAGCTTTTCAACACGATTATATTGCAAAAACTCGATTACTGTACTTTTTACTCAGTTAAAATTCTAACGGGTCCATTGTTCGGCCCATTTATACCCGCTCGTCCGAAACCTCTACAAAAGGGTTGCAAAATAAGTTTTAATCCAAATTTAGGAGTTCATATAATTGATTACGAGGGTTTCAACACGATTATTTTTCAAAAACTCGATTACTATACTTTTTACTCAGATAAAATTCTAACGGGTCCATTGTTCGGCCCATTTAGACCTGCTCATCCGAAACCTCTACAAAAAAGACTACAAAACAAGTTAGAATCAAATTTTAGGAGTTCATATAATTGATTTCGAGCTTTTCAACACGATTATATTGAAAAAACTTGATTTCTATACTTTTTACTCAGTTAAAATTCTAACGGGTCCATTGTTCGACCCATTTAGACCCGCTCGTTCGAAACCTCAAAAAATGTGTTGCAAAATAAGTTTTAATCCAAATTTATGAGTTCATACAATTGATTACGAGCTTTTCAACACGATTATATTGAAAGCACTTCATTTCTGTTATTTTTACTCAGTTAAAATTCTAACTGGTTCTTTGTTCGGCCCATTTAGACCCGCTCGTCTGAAACCTCTACAAAAGGGCTGCAAAATAAGTTTTAATCCAAATTTAGGAGTTCATACAATTGATTAGGAGCTTGTCAACACGATTATATTGCAAAAACTCAATTTCTGTACTCTTTACTCCGTTAAAATTCTAACGAGTCCATTGTTCGGCCCATTTAGACCCCATCATCCGAAACCTCTACAGAAAGGGCTGAAAAATAAGTCTTAATCAAAATTTAGGAGTTCATATAATTGATTACGAGCTTTTCAACACAATTATATTGCAAAAACTCGATTTCTGTACTTTTTACTTAGTTAAAATTCTAACGGGTCCAATGTTCGGCCCATTTAGACCCTCTCGTCCGAAACCTCTAAAAAATGGTTGCAAAATAAGTTTTAATCCAAAATTAGGATTTCATACAATTGATTACGAGCTTTTCAACAAGATTATATTGCAAAAACTCGATTTTTGTACTTTTTACTCAGTTAAAATTCTAACGGGTCCATTGTTCAGCCCATTTAGACCCGCTCGTCCGAAATCTTTACAAAAGGGTTGCAAAATAAGTTTTAATTAAAATTTAGGACTTCATACAATTGATTACGAGCTTATCAACAAGATTATATTGCAAAAACTCGATTTCTGTACTTTTTATTGATTTAAAATTCTAACGGGTCCATTGTTCGGCCCATTTAAACCCGCTCATCCGAAACCTCTACAGAAGGGTTGCAAAATAGGTTTTAATCCAAATTTAGTAGTTCATACAATTGATTACGAGCTTTTCAACACAATTATATTGCAAAAACTTGATTTCTGTGCTTTTTACTTAGTTAAAATTCTAACAGGTCCATTGTTCGGCCTATTTCGACCCGCTCACCCGAAACCTCTACAAAAGGGTTGCAAAATAAGTTTTAATCAAAGTTTAGTAGTTCATACAATTGATTACGAGCTTTTCAACACGATTATATTGCAAAAATTCGGTTTCTGTACTTTTTACTCAGTTAAAATTCTAACGGGTCCATTGTTCGGCCCATTTAAACCAGCTCGTCCGAAAACTTTACAAAAAAGATCGCAAAATAAGTTAGAATCAAATTTTAGGAGTTCATATAATTGATTTAGAGCTTTTCAACACGATTATATTGCAAAAACTCGATTACTGTACTTTTTACTCAGTTAAAATTCTAACGGGTCCATTATTTGGCCCATTTATACCCGCTCGTCCGAAACCTCTACAAAAGGGTTGCAAAATAAGTTTTAATCCAAATTTAGGAGTTCATATAATTGATTACGAGCGTTTCAACACGATTATTTTTCAAAAACTCGATTACTATACTTTTTACTCAGATAAAATTCTAACGGGTCCATTGTTCGGCCCATTCAGACGTGCTCATCCGAAACCTCTACAAAAAAGACTACAAAACAGGTTAGAATCAAATTTTAGGAGTTCATATAATTGATTTCGAGCTTTTCAACACGATTATATTGAAAACACTTCATTTCTGTACTTTTTACTCAGTTAAAATTCTAACCGGTTCTTTGTTCGGCCCATTTAGACCCGCTCGTCTGAAACCTCTACAAAAGGGCTGCAAAATAAGTTTTAATCCAAATTTAGGAGTTCATACAATTGATTACGAGCTTGTCAACACGATTATATTGCAAAAACTCAATTTCTGTACTCTTTACTCCGTTAAAATTCTAATGAGTCCATTGTTCGGCCCATTTAGACCCGATCATCTGAAACCTCTAAAGAAAGGGCTGCAAAATAAGTCTTAATACAAATTTAGGAGTTCATATAATTGATTACGAGCTTTTCAACACAATTATATTGCAAAAACTCGATTTCTGTACTTTTTACTTAGTTAAAATTCTAACGGGTCCAGTGTTCGGCCCATTTAGACCCTCTCGTCCGAAACCTCTAAAAAATGGTTGCAAAATAAGTTTTAATCCAAATTTAGGATTTCATACAATTAATTACGAGCTTTTCAACAAGTTTATATTGCAAAAACTCGATTACTATACTTTTTACTCAGATAAAATTCTAACGGGTCCATTGTTCGGCCCATTTAGACCTGCTCATCCGAAACCTCTACAAAAAAGACTACAAACAAGTTAGAATCAAATTTTAGGAGTTCACATAATTGATTTCGAGCTTCTCAACACGATTATATTGAAAAAACTTGATTTCTGTACTTTTTACTCAGTTAAAATTCTAACGGGTCCATTGTTCGACCCATTTAGACCCGCTCGTCCGAAACCTCAAAAAATATGTTGCAAAATAAGTTTTAATCCAAATTTAGGAGTTCATACAATTGATTACGAGCTTTTCAACACGATTATATTGAAAACGCTTCATTTCTGTTATTTTTACTCAGTTAAAATTCTAACCGGTTCTTTGTTCGTCCGATTTAGACCCGCTCGTCTGAAACCTCTACAAAAGGGCTGCAAAATAAGTTTTAATCCAAATTTAGGAGTTCATACAATTGATTACGAGCTTGTCAACACGATTATATTGCAAAAACTCAATTTCTGTACTCTTTACTCCGTTAAAATTCTAACGAGTCCATTGTTCGGCCCATTTAGACCCGATCATCCGAAACCTCTACAGAAAGGGCTGCAAAATAAGTCTTAATCCAAATTTAGGAGTTCATATAATTGATTACGAGCTTTTCAACACAATTATATTGCAAAAACTCGATTTCTGTACTTTTTACTTAGTTAAAATTCTAACGGGTCCAGTGTTCGGCCAATTTACACCCTCTCCTCCGAAACATCTAAAAAATGGTTGCAAAATAAGTTTTAATCCAAATTTAGGATTTCATGCAATTGATTACGAGCTTTTCAACACGATTATATTGCAAAAACTCGATTTCTGTACTTTTTACTCAGTTAAAATTCTTACGGGTCCATTGTTCGGCCCATTTAGACCCGCTCGTACGAAAGCTTTACAAAAAAGATCGCAAAATAAGTTAGAATCAAATTTTAGGAGTTCATATAATTGATTAAGAGCTTTTCAACATGATTATATTGCAAAAACTCAATTACTGTACTTTTTACTCAGTTAAAATTCTAACGGGTCCATTGTTCGGCCCATTTAGACCCGCTCGTCCGAAACCTCTACAAAAGGGTTGCAAAATAAGTTTTAATCCAAATTTATGAGTTCATACAATTGTTTACGAGCTTTTCGACATGATTATATTGCAAAAACTCGATTTCTGTACTTTTTACTCAGTTAAAATTCTAACGGGTCCATTGTTCGGCCCATGTAGACACGCTCGTTCGAAACCTCGACAAAAGGGTTGCGAAATAAATTTTAATCCAAATTTAGGAGTTCATACAAATGATTATGAGCTTTTCAACACGATTATATTGCAAAAACTCGATTTTTGTACTTTTTACTCCGTTAAAATTCTAACAGGTCCTTTGTTCGGCTCATTTATACCCGCTCGTCCGAAACCTCTACCAGAAGGACCGCAAAACAAGTTAGAATCAAATCTTAGGAGTTCATATAATTGATTACGAGCTTTTCAACTAGATTATATTGCAAAAAATAGATTTATGTACTTTTTACTCAGTTAAAGTTCTAACGGGTCCATTATTCGGCCCATTTAGACCCGCTCGTCCGAAACCTCTAAAAAAGAGCTGCAAAATAAGTTTTAATCCAAATTTAGAATTTCATATAATTGATCACGAGCTTTTCAACACGATTATATTGCAAACATTCGATTTCTGTACTTTTTACTCCGTTAAAATTCTAACGGATACATTGTTCGGCCCATTTAGACCCTCTCGTCCGAAATCTCTACAAAAGGGTTGCAAAATTAGTTTTTATCCAAATTTAGGAGTTCATACAATTGATTACGAGCTTTTCAACACAATTATATTGCAAAAACTCGATTTATGTACTTTTTACTCAGTTAAAATTCTAACGGGTCCATTGTTCGGCCCATTTAGACCTGTAACCCCCTTAACCCGGCCCAGACGGTTGAACCGAATTAAGAAGATCACACGGGGAAAACCAAAGTCAACCCGAAAGTCAACCTTGATTAACGACCCATTTTTTTTATTTAATCTTGTCTAGATGCTCATTAACCCTAGATGTGATCACACAAACATCATGCTCAAAGATCACAACCATCAGGAGATCATTCAGGGACCCAATTGCACAAATTACAACTTTAGGGACCAAACTGTAAATTTAGGGAATTACAGGGACTTAACCCAATTAAAAGTTACCAAAATGAAATTAGTCAGGTTTCATGCTTCACTGCCAAAAAACAGCTCAAACGGACATCCAGAACTCATACAATTGCAAAAACAAGATTCAGGACCAAAACGCAAACATTTCGAAACACATAACCGCCAATGTCAGCCCCCAACGGTCGGGTGTTCCGAAACAGGTTCACCCTGTTTCGAAACGCGGGGCCGTTCCGCAACTGGTACCGAAACGGGGGTCTGGCAGTAGCATATCCGTTCTGAAACGGGTCCATCCGTTTCGAAACACCCTGGCCATTTTCAGGCCCCCGTTCCGAAACGGTAACACGCGTTCCGAAACGCCCTGCCCAGATTGCAGCATCCTTGCTGGTTAAATGCATCTTTGACCCACCAAACATGATCCGAGTGCAACCAAAACACACCAGCAAGTCATATAACATACAAGAGACGCATAAGCATCAAAAACTAGATACATAACCACCCCTAGGTGCATCAACTCATTAAACACACTCAAAGCTCAATCATGCTTTTAAACAAAGAGTATAACATAGCAACTTAGGCTCAAGATGATTCAACATTACAACATTAATCCCCATGATTCAAAAACATAAACCATACATGTCCAACATATACAAACTCATGAATCATCAACATAGAGTTTCTTTCCCCCCATTGCCTTTATTATCTATAGCTATTAACCGAGACATACATCTCAAATGGAGTCCTCCTTGAATCCCTTGCTTCTCGCTGTCCAAACTTCAAATATCTGCATTGATGGACAAAAAGGAGCGTAAGCACATAATGCTTAGTGAGGAATGCTCAAAACCAAAACACCATCAATGCAGCGAGTCATAAAACCACTTTTAAAAGCAAACTCGATTCGATAAACCAAAGCAAGTTTGAAAACCCTTTTCAACATCATGCTTTAAAATCATGCATTGCTCAATCATGAAAACCAACCCTTAGCTTAGAAAGCTAAGCAAACCTTTTTAAAACATAAACTTGCAAAACCATCAATTTAACCTCACCATGCATAAACACCATATGCAAAGTTAAATTCAAACCCTTGGAAAACACTTCCAATTCACAACATACCTTTCTCATACTTGATTATCACTTTAAGCAATAAACCCTTTAAACCATTTTCTCATTCAACATAACAAATGCATTAACATATGTAACGTATGAACCACAACATCAATATTTGTAACTCACGCCTTTAAAACAAGTCTTAGCAAGACTACAATGCACTAAAGAGATTTCATGCACACATGCACCATTCTCAATAGATAATCAACACTTGTTCAAACCAACAAGTAAACATGCATTCATAATACATTATACACAACTCATGCAATCATGCATCATTACAAGCATCTCATGCTTCATTACAATCAAGAACATTATATTGGCTTCCAAGTGACCAACCCAAAACCACTTTTCAACTCAACATCCGATCAGATACGCGGATCACAAGCGTTGTCCCCACGCTTCATACACACTACCAATCCAAGGTCTCCCAAATGGACTTTTAAACACCATTTGACCTTACCATTCCCAAGGTTCCCATGTATGGACTTTTAACCACCATACAACCTTAACATTCACAAGGTTCCCATGTATGGACTTTTAAACACCATACAACCTTAACTTTCACAAGGTTCCCATGTATGGACTTTTAAACACCATACAACCTTAACTTTCACAAGGTTCCCATGTATGGACTTTTAAACACCATACAACCTTAACATGCACAAGGTTCCCATGTATGGACTTTTAAACACCATACAACCTTAGCATCACCGATTGGTAGTTGTATAACATCACTAACGAGATCCGGGACACCCTACACAAGATCCACACATGGACTTTACACCACCATTGTGATCTTACCAAGCACAAGGTCCTCAAATGGAATTTTAACCACCATTATTACCTTTGCTTAACCAAGGTCCTCGAATGGGATCCCATCAACCATTATGACCTTAACCATCTCGTTAGGAAACTTGGATGGAGTTTACCGGTTCACTCTTAACCACTCCACATCCAAGGCGACTTAATTCACGGTGCACCCAATCCTATAGCCGGCTAACTATATCCGATCAAAGAACCAAGAACCACTTACATCACTAGCCAATATAACCACCTTACCGCGTTAATCCATTAGTTCACAAGCATATTCAAAATGCAATAACCGCCACAAACTTTAACCAAGAACCAACCATGGACTTTTAAACACCATGTTGTTCTTAAATACACAAGGCTCACACAAGGACTTTTAACCACCTTTGTGACCTCAACAACCACTTGCCAATATGCATCATTAACAACGTTAATCCACTGTTTTAAAGCATTACACAAAGCCATTTAACAACATGCAACACTATGCATCAATTCCACAATTTCAATGTACAAAACCAAGGATCTCTTACCTTGAGCATCCTTCACATATGACTTTCAAAACCAGCATTAAACCATGCTAAAATATGCTTTCAAAACAGAATCTAAAACATGCAAAACATATGCATTGCAACCATCAATCACAATTGCTTTGAAAAGCCAATTCACAACACAAACCAAGAGCGAAAATCCATTTACTTACTCTTGAGCTTAGCAAAGTTGTTTAGACTTAAACTAAGCTCCCAAAAACCTTCAAACCTTGGTTTAAAAGCTGAAAACCCAACTTCACTCACCGATACACAAAACAAGGCTAGCCAACAAGCCTTCCAAGCATCCGAAACCTTCCACACCACCTCAAATGCTCACGGATCTTACTCCCCTATTTCAAGCACATAACAACAGAAGATTAATGCATCATCATGCATTAAAACACCAGCAACACAACTTAACTCGCTGCTCAACACAAATCCAACATTTCGGCTACCAAACACAACCGAAATCACCACCAAACACTTCCGAAACTTAACCCAGCCAAGATCCATCACTTCTAACCATTTTTAAACATCAATTAACATTCAAAATGATCACAAACACGTCCTTATACCTCCAGCTATAACAGATCATCAAAAACACCCCAAAAACAACAAAAAACATCAAGCAAAACTTAGGAAATTCAACCTATTCGGGATTGCATTGATAAAACCTCAATTCCTTATCAAATTAACATTCATTTTACATCAATTTGACACCTCAAAACACTGCCCAAACAGATCTCACGAAATTTCACCAAAAATCACCAAATCTTGCATTTTAAAGCCAAAATCAAGATTACCATTGTAAAACCTTTAATAAATCATAATTCAAGGATTGAGAACTTGGGAATTTCAGTAAAGAACTGAGAGTTTAGAGGAGAAGGACGTTCTTACCTCCAAACTTGAGTTTCTCCCTTTTTGGAACCAAAATCTTGAAAATTCCACTTAGCAAATGGTGAGGTTTTGTTGAAGAAATGATTAGAGATCAAAAGAGAATTGAAAAGAGATGTTTAGGTGACAAAATCAGAAGAAAATCTCTGGAGAAAAGATGTTTGGGTTGAGAGAAAATGAGGGAAAAGAAAATAGAAGATTGAGAGAAAAGTTAGTTAGAAAATGACAAAATATCTTCCCTCCACTTTTCTTTTATTTAAAAACCATTTAATATTTTAGAAAAAATCTGGAGAAACTCCCATTGGGTAAATAGCTCCTTAAAGATTCAAAGTTTCAATCCTTTCTAAAACAGTCACGCAACTTTCAAAAATTACATTTTGGTCACTAACCCAAAATGTCACTCTTCCAAACCTCATTTTGCAAAATTGATTTCACCTTTCTCTTATATATAATAAAAGAGGATTTTAGAACATTTTTCCATATTTTTAATGCAACCCGAACTAGGCTTTCCTAAAAATCACCTTTTTATATTCGAACCGCAACCCGACCGGTCCGGTCCAAAACCCAAAACTTCTAAGCCCAAAACCGAGGCGTTACAACTCTCCCCCCCTTAGGAAATTTCGTCCCCGAAATTTCAACTGGCGAAAAGAGCACAACCAAACTTCTCAAGCAACACGCAACAACACAAGAGACTTAACCACCACATAACACTCTCTCCACAACCTCCACCCAAACTCAACACCACCACATACTGTTCACAAAATCCAGAACACTCAAATGTTCACCACATCATAACTTTTCACACTTCTAGACTGCACATAGCCTCATCAACAACCTGAAGAACCCCAAACTTTTTACAACATATTCCACCTTAACACACAACTCCCAAAACTTGTTCACACAGTGACACCAACCAATTCAATCAGCCACTATGTAACACACAACCCTCACTGCTTCTAACACTCTTTACAACCTCCCCGTCCTCTTTCAAAGATTTCTCAACAAGCAAAAATTCTTAAGCAACAACTGCTTACCCAAATTCTCAACGTATTACTGTCCTTACTTCACATCCACCACAATCTTTACCATCGACTCACCAGAACTGCTCACTCATCGACAGATAATCACGTCACTAACCCCAACCTTGGCTTCGCCCACCATTTCACACACCACCAGCTGAGCTCAAAAGAAAATTCACTTACTCACAACCAACCAACCACTTCCCACAAGAGCTCATTCAACCAACAATGGCCTTCCATCTCTCATTGCCTTTCCACCACAAGCTTTGACCACAACACTTGCCTTACTAGAACACCGCCCAACTTAAACATACATATCCTCTTCCCAACTCCTCAAAGGTCGCTACAAACCAACACTTTAAGAACGCAACCACTAACCTGCTACATCACCTAACACCAAGGAACTACCCCTTCCACTAGCTATCCAAAACCACATGACCGATTCTAACTTCAACCGGTACCCCTCACCAAACCACTAAACTCATTAAGCACCAACACCTTCCTTCTATCACATGCTATACCGCACTCACTATTACTAACAACTTGCTTACTACCCTCCATTACTTTTAACATTTCCTAGCACCAAAACAACCTCTAAAAACCCATCATCCAACCTAACTCTATCACAACACTAACAGACTCGATTAGTTATTAGTGAGTGTGAACGTTCGTATGCATGGTCACCAATATGCCCTACTAATGCCTAATGTACATGTATGCAAAACCTCTAATGTCATGCCACATGTATGCATGGACCAGCACATATAAAATATAGCATATAACAATGATTTCAACTGTGCATGAATGCCAGTTCACACCCTCCAATAACATCCTTAGAATCCGTCTAAGAACAACCCCCCTAACTCACTTCTAACTGGTCTAACTATAACATTCTAGCAACTTATTAGCCACAAGATACTCACTAAAGCCCTCTTCACACTAAAGATGTTCCCAAACAGCAACATCAACTAACTCAACATGCTAACAACAAAACCATACTCACTACGCAAGAAATCCAATAGATACCAAACCAGGACACTAGAGCAAAGGCTACTTAACAAGGTTACCTGAAAACACCTCACTGCCCTGAAGCTTCAACAGACGAGCTCTCTTCCACGCAGAACCACCATCCTCCAGCTGCACCGCCGCAGCATCCACTTGCACCCTAAGATCACCACCATCTCCCTGCGGTAAAGAACCCTGGCGATTCCTAGCCAACATCAAACAATCACGTCTCATGTGTCCAACAGACCCACATTTCCAACAGATTTCATCTTCCAAACTCTTCACAACTTTCTGCTCTTTTTGCCACCTTCGAACTTTGTCTCGGCCGTTCCCACGACCCTTCAGAGACCCTTTGGCTACCACAGAATCTAACTTCACCCCAAGAGGACAATCTCGCTTCACATGCTCTTTAGAACCACAGTTCCAACAAGCACCTGCGCCCCAGCAACCTCCAACATGGCGCCTTCCACAACGGTCACACACTGGTAGCTGAGCCTCCACTCCTTGATCAAGCAGCACTTGCCCCAGATCTGCTCTACCTTCAGCTTGCTTAACCCTTGGGAATTTTTCCCCAAGATACCTTTCATAAAAGGCAGACACAAAGAAATCCCAATCAATATCATGGATGTGCGACACCACCGCCACAGATGTCCACCAGGCACATGCATCCTCCAACATCAAAGAGACAACACTTCCCAGCTTACAGGCATAATCACAGCCTTCCTGATCCAAAATCAGAATCACACTGGCCATCCAGGCCTCAAACGCCTCAGGTGTCGAACCGTGATATTCCACAACACCCAAATCAAGCAAACGCTGCTTCGGCAAACCCACACATCCCACAGCCAGCATCTCCACTGACCTTACCTTTGCCACAACCTGAGATGTTCCCAACACCTCCTGCACAACAGATGATGAACTCTTCATCACCGAACCAACTTCTTCCTTCTGCCTTACCATCCCAACCCCAGGCACAGAAGACTGAAACGAAACATCTCCACTAAAGGGTGAATTCCATGCCTTAACAACCTGCCCTAAGGCAGCAACCATCTCACCCAACTGCCATTCTTTCATCGACTTCGCCATACTATTAACAACAAGCAATCACAACAAAATAAACAAAACCATTAGACCAGCTTAAAGCAAGGATTCAAACTCCAACTCCAAAATAACACAATAGCTATAATAATAAGGCAATGGGTATCCCGAATCCTCCCCCTTTTCATGACATAACAGTCAACAAAAGCATGGGTATCACAACATCAAGCATATCAAACAACATATTCGATCATGCTTCCATCAAACAACATCAACTTGCAACAGCATAACATCATCAACATATCATACCCATTACACCTTCATCATGCATAAAATCAACTCACAACACCAACATATCATCAGCACAAAACCACATTAGCTCAATGAAGATTCATAACCACAAAGCATGCTTGAAAACATCATCAATTTGCTCAGAAACATGTGTTTCGACCAACTTTCAACCACACATCAGGGTAACATCAAACACACATTAAAACAACTTACCGCTTTCCCCAAGCATTCGCAACTCAGCTCTGATACCACTAAATGTAACCCCCTTAACCCGGCCCAGACGGTTGGACCGAATTAAGAAGATCACACGGGGAAAACCAAAGTCAACCCGAAAGTCAACCTTGATTAACGACCCATTTTTTTATTTAATCTTGTCTAGATGCTCATTAACCCTAGATGTGATCACACAAACATCATGCTCAAAGATCACAACCATCAGAGATCATTCAGGGACCCAATTGCACAAATTACAACTTTAGGGACCAAACTGTAAATTCAGGGAATTACAGGGACTTAACCCAATTAAAAGTTACCAAAATGAAATTAGTCAGGTTTCATGCTTCACTGCCAAAAAACAGCTCAAACGGACATCCAGAACTCATACAATTGCAAAAACAAGATTCAGGACCAAAACGCAAACATTTCGAAACACATAACCGCCAATGTCAGCCCCCAACGGTCGGGTGTTCCGAAACAGGTTCACCCTGTTTCGAAACGCGGGGCCGTTCCGCAACTGGTACCGAAACGGGGGTCTGGCAGTAGCATATCCGTTCTGAAACGGGTCCATCCGTTTCGAAACACCCTGGCCATTTTCAGGCCCCCGTTCCGAAACGGTAACACGCGTTCCGAAACGCCCTGCCCAGATTGCAGCATCCTTGCTGGTTAAATGCATCTTTGACCCACCAAACATGATCCGAGTGCAACCAAAACACACCAGCAAGTCATATAACATACAAGAGACGCATAAGCATCAAAAACTAGATACATAACCACCCCTAGGTACATCAACTCATTAAACACACTCAAAGCTCAATCATGCTTTTAAACAAAGAGTATAACATAGCAACTTAGGCTCAAGATGATTCAACATTACAACATTAATCCCCATGATTCAAAAACATAAACCATACATGTCCAACATATACAAACTCATGAATCATCAACATAGAGTTTCTTTCCCCCCATTGCCTTTATTATCTATAGCTATTAACCGAGACATACATCTCAAATGGAGTCCTCCTTGAATCCCTTGCTTCTCGCTGTCCAAACTTCAAATATCTGCATTGATGGACAAAAAGGAGCGTAAGCACATAATGCTTAGTGAGGAATGCTCAAAACCAAAACACCATCAATGCAGCGAGTCATAAAACCACTTTTAAAAGCAAACTCGATTCGATAAACCAAAGCAAGTTTGAAAACCCTTTTCAACATCATGCTTTAAAATCATGCATTGCTCAATCATGAAAACCAACCCTTAGCTTAGAAAGCTAAGCAAACCTTTTTAAAACATAAACTTGCAAAACCATCAATTTAACCTCACCATGCATAAACACCATATGCAAAGTTAAATTCAAACCCTTGGAAAACACTTCCAATTCACAACATACCTTTCTCATACTTGATTATCACTTTAAGCAATAAACCCTTTAAACCATTTTCTCATTCAACATAACAAATGCATTAACATATGTAACGTATGAACCACAACATCAATATTTGTAACTCACGCCTTTAAAACAAGTCTTAGCAAGACTACAATGCACTAAAGAGATTTCATGCACACATGCACCATTCTCAATAGATAATCAACACTTGTTCAAACCAACAAGTAAACATGCATTCATAATACATTATACACAACTCATGCAATCATGCATCATTACAAGCATCTCATGCTTCATTACAATCAAGAACATTATATTGGCTTCCAAGTGACCAACCCAAAACCACTTTTCAACTCAACATCCGATCAGATACGCGGATCACAAGCGTTGTCCCCACGCTTCATACACACTACCAATCCAAGGTCTCCCAAATGGACTTTTAAACACCATTTGACCTTACCATTCCCAAGGTTCCCATGTATGGACTTTTAACCACCATACAACCTTAACATTCACAAGGTTCCCATGTATGGACTTTTAAACACCATACAACCTTAACTTTCACAAGGTTCCCATGTATGGACTTTTAAACACCATACAACCTTAACTTTCACAAGGTTCCCATGTATGGACTTTTAAACACCATACAACCTTAACATGCACAAGGTTCCCATGTATGGACTTTTAAACACCATACAACCTTAGCATCACCGATTGGTAGTTGTATAACATCACTAACGAGATCCGGGACACCCTACACAAGATCCACACATGGACTTTACACCACCATTGTGATCTTACCAAGCACAAGGTCCTCAAATGGAATTTTAACCACCATTATTACCTTTGCTTAACCAAGGTCCTCGAATGGGATCCCATCAACCATTATGACCTTAACCATCTCGTTAGGAAACTTGGATGGAGTTTACCGGTTCACTCTTAACCACTCCACATCCAAGGCGACTTAATTCACGGTGCACCCAATCCTATAGCCGGCTAACTATATCCGATCAAAGAACCAAGAACCACTTACATCACTAGCCAATATAACCACCTTACCGCGTTAATCCATTAGTTCACAAGCATATTCAAAATGCAATAACCGCCACGAACTTTAACCAAGAACCAACCATGGACTTTTAAACACCATGTTGTTCTTAAATACACAAGGCTCACACAAGGACTTTTAACCACCTTTGTGACCTCAACAACCACTTGCCAATATGCATCATTAACAACGTTAATCCACTGTTTTAAAGCATTACACAAAGCCATTTAACAACATGCAACACTATGCATCAATTCCACAATTTCAATGTACAAAACCAAGGATCTCTTACCTTGAGCATCCTTCACATATGACTTTCAAAACCAGCATTAAACCATGCTAAAATATGCTTTCAAAACAGAATCTAAAACATGCAAAACATATGCATTGCAACCATCAATCACAATTGCTTTGAAAAGCCAATTCACAACACAAACCAAGAGCGAAAATCCATTTACTTACTCTTGAGCTTAGCAAAGTTGTTTAGACTTAAACTAAGCTCCCAAAAACCTTCAAACCTTGGTTTAAAAGCTGAAAACCCAACTTCACTCACCGATACACAAAACAAGGCTAGCCAACAAGCCTTCCAAGCATCCGAAACCTTCCACACCACCTCAAATGCTCACGGATCTTACTCCCTTGTTTCAAGCACATAACAACAGAAGATTAATGCATCATCATGCATTAAAACACCAGCAACACAACTTAACTCGCTGCTCAACACAAATCCAACATTTCGGCTACCAAACACAACCGAAATCACCACCAAACACTTCCGAAACTTAACCCAGCCAAGATCCATCACTTCTAACCATTTTTAAACATCAATTAACATTCAAAATGATCACAAACACGTCCTTATACCTCCAGCTATAACAGATCATCAAAAACACCCCAAAAACAACCAAAAACATCAAGCAAAACTTAGGAAATTCAACCTATTCGGGATTGCATTGATAAAACCTCAATTCCTTATCAAATTAACATTCATTTTACATCAATTTGACACCTCAAAACACTGCCCAAACAGATCTCACGAAATTTCACCAAAAATCACCAAATCTTGCATTTTAAAGCCAAAATCAAGATTACCATTGTAAAACCTTTAATAAATCATAATTCAAGGATTGAGAACTTGGGAATTTCAGTAAAGAACTGAGAGTTTAGAGGAGAAGGACGTTCTTACCTCCAAACTTGAGTTTCTCCCTTTTTGGAACCAAAATCTTGAAAATTCCACTTAGCAAATGGTGAGGTTTTGTTGAAGAAATGATTAGAGATCAAAAGAGAATTGAAAAGAGATGTTTAGGTGACAAAATCAGAAGAAAATCTCTGGAGAAAAGATGTTTGGGTTGAGAGAAAATGAGGGAAAAGAAAATAGAAGATTGAGAGAAAAGTTAGTTAGAAAATGACAAAATATCTTCCCTCCACTTTTCTTTTATTTAAAAACCATTTAATAAACCTTTAATATTTTAGAAAAAATCTGGAGAAACTCCCATTGGGTAAATAGCTCCTTAAAGATTCAAAGTTTCAATCCTTTCTAAAACAGTCACGCAACTTTCAAAAATTACATTTTGGTCACTAACCCAAAATGTCACTCTTCCAAACCTCATTTTGCAAAATTGATTTCACCTTTCTCTTATATATAATAAAAGAGGATTTTAGAACATTTTCCCATATTTTTAATGCAACCCGAACTAGGCTTTCCTAAAAATCACCTTTTTATATTCGAACCGCAACCCGACCGGTCCGGTCCAAAACCCAAAACTTCTAATCCCAAAACCGGGGCGTTACAAGACCCGCTCGCCCAAAACCTCAACAAAAAAGACCGCAAAATAAGTTATAAATCAAGTTTTAGGAGTTCATATAATTGATTACGAGCTTTTCAACACGATTATATTGCAAAAATTCGATTTTTGTACTTTTTTCTTAGTTAAAATTCTAACGGGCTTTCTTCAAAAAAATTCTAACGGGTCCATTGTTCGGCCCATTTAGACCCGTTCGTCCTAAACCTCTACAAAAAGGGCTGCAAAATAAGTTTTAATCCAAATTTAGGCGTTCATATAATTGATTACGAGCTTTTCAACACGATTATATTGCAAAAACTCAATTTCTGTACTTTTTACTCGGTTAAAATTCTAACGGGTCCATTATTTTGCCCATTTAGACGTGCTCGTCCGAAACCTTACAAAAAGGACCACAAAATAAGTTTTAATCAAAATTTAGGAGTTCATATAATTGATTACGAGCTTTTCAATACGATTATATTGCAAAAATTCGATTTCTGTACTTTTTACTCAGTTAAAATTCTAACGGGTCCATTGTTCGGCCCATTTAGACCCGCTCGTCTGAAACCTCTACAAAAGGGTTGCAAAATAAGTTTTAATCAAAATTTAGGAATTCATACAATTGATTACGAGCTTTTCAACACGATTATATTGCAAAAACTCGATTTCTATACTTTTACTCAGTTAAAATTCTAACGGGTCCATTGTTCGGCCCACTTAGACCCGCTCGTCCGAAACCTTTACAAAACAGATCGCAAAATAAGTTAGAATCAAAATTTAGGAGTTCATTGTTGCGTGTAAAAGTGTCTATCGCAATGTAGTGCAAGTGTACACGACGCAAATAGTAAAGTGATACGGAAGTATCAGATATCGTCTCTACAGGGACTGGGCTAATAAGTTTAACCTTAGATTGCTGCACAAGAGAGAAAAAGAAAGAGTTTAAATTATTGTCACGAAGTAATAAAGAATACTGAAAATCAGAGTAAAGAATGGGCTGGTATTGATCTGCTCCGTAGTGCAGGTGTTTGCAAGTCTAGGACTTCTCTGTTCTGTCTTAGCGCCTGTCACGGCAGCACCTGCTGCGGCAGCGGTCTGTTGTTGTCGCGGTAGTGAACACACAACTCCGTACTTCAAGCTTGGCAAGAATCCCTGCTATGTCTTGGCCTATCCCTAGGTCCAAGTCTGTCAATGAACACGTCTTTGATGATACCTCCCGGCGTGAATCGAAGGATGAACACCGATGTTGTTGAATTCTTCCTTAGCCACTTAAGCTCGTCCTATCCCTAGGTCCGAGATAGTTCAACCTTAAACTGGAGAACCCATACTTATTCCTTTCGTATACTTAACTCTCTCGATATTAAGTAAATGTATAATCTCACAATGCTCTCCCGATACTCTTGTAAGATGTTGAAAACCAGAATAAGCAAACTTGAAGTCTATTTTATTGAACAGAAAAAATCCTAAAACAATGCAATCCTTGCAACTACTTTACAGAATCAACCCTTAGCCCTAGGGGAAGTTTAGAACATGAGGAGAAGGGGAAAACGGCTAGGGTTTTGGGAAGAAGGCTAGAGAGTAAGATGATATCCCCCTAGGTCGAATTACATGCCTTTATATAGGCCTTGGGTTCAAGTTTTCTAATATGACAAGAATACAAGTTTAAACTAAAGTACAACTCTATTAAAGACTTAATCTTCAGAGCATAAGTCTTTAATTCGTCCTTCCTTCTTGCTTGGAGTTTCTTCCTTGAACTTTGGGCTTGACCTTCATTCTGATCTAGGGCTTGGAAAAATATAAGGGTGCTCCACGACAGATGAGCTTAATTTTCTCTTTCTGTCGAGGCCCACTTCACTTCTTCCCTTCACTATCGCTGTCGTCCTTGGCTGCCACGGCAGCGGCCATGGCAGTATCGTCCTCTTTGGCTGCACATCCAGTTCCAGCTCTGCTTCTTTACTGCCCTCCATCTGCTACAGCAGCTACCTGCAAAAGTAACCAATTTCAGTAGAAACTGTGCCATTTGATATATTTGTGATGTATAATTGAAATCTAACCTAAATGCAATGAATTATGCTTGAATGCAATAGAAATATGGGTTAAATAAGGGGTAAAATATAGAACTTTTACACACTCAACACACCCCCAAACTCAAGTTTTTGCTTGCTCTCAAGCAATTCAGACCTAACAAAGAATTTTTTTTGTTTGGCTTAAAACATTGAACCTTCCCTTACCTACCATTCATTCCCTATTGTAAGCAACACCTTGTCGGGTAATTCAGGATTCATTCGGAACCATGCTATAATTCTCGTGTAGTGTGTGCATGCTTTGTGAACAATTATATGCCTAGACTCACTTAGTTTACTAGAATAGCTGAAACTTCTAACTTGAATTTTTATGCCAACTTTCATCTTTTTTGAGGCAATTTTTGGGCTCTTTTAGTTTCTGCTTAGACTCGATTTTTCTTAGCTTTAAGTTTGACTAGAGCCGGTTTCGAGCACCTCTAGCTAACTTCCTAGAGCCAGTTTCGGGCACCTCTAGGTGTATTGAGTCTATTTTCCTTTAACTTCTTTTCCTAGAGCCAGTGTTAGGCACCTCTACGGGCTACTCAAGTATTAAGCTTTTCCCTATTCTAGTTTACCAGTAAAGTTCTAGACAGTATAAAAGTCACAAATGGTGTTTAAGATTCAGAACTATATTAAGGTTCTAAACTGCTCCTAAAACTATCCTAAAGGCACTGCCACGACAGAGGCTGTCACGGCAGGTAAGTTTAGTTCAAAGACTTAAGCCAAATTTTCATCATTTTTTAAGGCAAAAATAACTAAATAAAAGACACAATTTTTAAACCTAAAAAGACTCCATTAATGGAGGTATGCCACCCCCAAACTCGAGGGTTGCATTGCCCTCAATGCAAATGACATAGATGACAAAGAAAAACAAAAAAAACAGCATCACAAAATATATAAAGGCAGGCAGCAATATAAGATAAGAAACTTAAAATTTCAAGTGCTGTCGTCGCCGCTGCTGCTGCTGCTGCTCAGTTGAATCTGCCGACGGGCAGTGACTTTCTTGGTTGGTGTTGGCAGACTGATGGGAGAGGCATATGTGTTCTTGGTTTTGGCTTCTCGTGGAGGTTGGATGCGGGTAGGGGAGATATGGGGTGGTTTCTCCACTACCTGAACCTCGGAGCTGCTGCTGCTCTCGCTGCTACTGCTGCTGCTGCCGCTATCAGATTTTTCTTTATCGGATCCGGTTTTCTACCATTTTTCTGGTGTGAACTCCTTGGACAAGTTCCTCTTGACAGAGGGCTCGTCGTCGGATGCCACCCATATTTCAGAGGAAGAGAAACCAACAATATACCTATCGAGGTCGTCTTAAGGCTCCTTTCTCTTGGTTCCCCGGGAAGATGTGTCGGCTGTGCGGCTGCCGCCTGCAGCTGTTGTGGCAGGGGTTGGAGTGGACGCGGCAGATGGCGTTTTTGGTGTGGCAGCAGGGGTAGGGGTATGGGATGGGGTGGGGGCAGCAAAGTAATGATTGGGGAAAGTAGGGAACAGTGCATTAGGGAAATTAAGAGAGGTGTGGATGAAGTGTACCGTGGCAGTGGTGAAGTCTCGGATGAAACTCATGAGGCCGAGCGGTCGTTCCTCTATTTTTTGTATGGCAGCAAGGATTTGTGAGGAGGTGTCAGCTGGAGGAGCTGCTGCAGTAGGCTGCATGGTTTCTGTGGCAGCAGGCTCGGTGTCGGTGGGCTCTGTTGATTCAGCTGCCGTGACAGTAGGATCAAAAGATGACAGGGGCGTGGCAGCTTTGAGTTCCATCAAGCTGAGTATGTTCTGGTCGGACCAGCCTTTCCCTAGAACTCTTAAATCTTTGGCAGTCTCTGGTACGTTGTGGCCGCGAAAGAGGGCAGTGATGAGGTAGGGATAGAAGAGTGGTCCTGACGGTCAGTAAGCACAGTCCAGTATACCCTCTCGGACGTATCTGCCAACGTTAATTGGCCTTTCATTTAAAATAGAATGGATGAGGGCTAACCTTGGTTGGTCGACGGTTGTGTTGTGCGAGGAAGGCATAATCCGTTTCTTGATAAACGCATTCCAAAGTTTTGACTCCGGGGTGAGATGGACTCTTTTGATCGTTCTCGGATGTTTCAGATCGGTATTCCACTCGGTACCCTCTTCTGTGAGTTCTGCCATCACAGCATCGTAGTCGGCAGGCTCTAAACTCTCGAGAAATCTTTGGTGGCCATCTTCCTTTGTGCCAACATAGAACCTGTAGAGTGTGTTGATATATTCGGGCTCAAAAGGTACCTCTTTCCCTCAGACTGTAACTGCTGTTGCGTTCCTGCTGCCAATGGCAGCATAAAATTCTCGGACGAGAGTCACGTTCATTTCATCCGGCTGTTCGGCAAACATCTGCCACTGCAGGGCTCTGATTTTTTGGGCTATGAATGGTTGCAGCCCAAGGTTCCCTGTTCTGGTGATGTAGACGAAACCTCTCTCCTCCCACATATCTCGGATCTGGAAGGAGCTTGGAGTGGATACTGCCGGGGCGGATCTTGAGGCAGAGCTTCGGCGGGTATTTCTAGTACTCATGTTGCAAGGACTGTGGAAAGAAAATGAAAGCAAGTAAAAATTCTAGAGGAAGCAAGTAGAGAGAGTAAAAGTGAGTGAAAAATGAATAGTAAAACGGGGTTTATATAGAGGGGGAGTTTGCTGCCCGTTGGAGCTGTAACGGCTGGCGCGAATAACCTACTGTTACACGGTTTCTGACGCGTCTATCATGCGTTTCCGTGTCTGCTGCGCGTCTATTGCGTGTTTGCGTGTTTGCCGCGACAGCGTGTTGACAGGCTGGATTTTCTGTGTCTATCACGGCAGCTGTAACGGTAGGCTCCTAAGTTGGGCTTTTTGGGCTGATGGAAAGATGGTGGGCTGGATTCACTTCTCCTCTTCTCCTTGTCTCCTTTATTTCCTAAAAATAATAAAAATAAAACTTTAGTTCCTAAAAATAAAATAATTCTAATTACCTAATAAATAATAAATAATAAATAACAATAAATAAAATTAAGTTAAATTAGGATGCCAGGAGGGGCATCTCCTAAAGTAACCACTTCCTGCATTCTTGGGGCTTCAGTCCCCTGATAATGCTTCAATCTCTGTCCATTGACTTTAAATTGGTGCCCTTCTTTTAAAGATTTGATTGTGATGGCACCGTGGGGAAAAACTTGCACCACTTGGAATGGGCCGGACCACCTAGATTTCAACTTTCCTGGGAAGAGTTTCAACCTAGAGTTGAACAACAACACAAGCTGCCCTGGGCAGAACTGTCGTGGCAACAACTTCTTATCATGCCACTTTTTTGTCTTGTCTTTGTAAATTCTTACGTTGTCATAGGCCATTGCTCGAATTTCTTCTATCTCATTCCGATCCAGTAGCCTTTTCTGTCATGCTTTTTCCAAGTCCATATTCACTGCCTTGATGGCCCAGTAGGCTCTGTGCTCAATCTCGACAGGTAGATGGCATGTTTTCCCATAAATCAGTCGGTAGGGTGACATTCCCAATGGAGTTTTGAATGTTGTTCTGTAGGCCCATAATGCATCATTGAGGTGTAGAGACCAGTCCTTCCGAGTTGGCTTAACCATCTTCTCAAGGATGTTCTTAACCTCTCTGATGGATATTTCAGCCTGTCCATTGGTCTGAGGGTGGTATGCTGTTGCAATTCGATGTTTGACACAATACTTCTTGAAGGCAGCAACTATAACCCTATTATCGAAATGCCTCCCTTCATCACTGATGATCGCCTTGGGGATGCCAAATCTGGAAAATATGTTTTTATGCAAAAACCTCTGAACCGTCTTGGCATCATTTTTCTGAGTAGCGATTGCTTCAACCCATTTGGACACATAATCCACTGCCAGGAGAATATATAAGTTCCCACATGAAGTTGGGAATGGTCCCATAAAATCAATCCCCCAAACGTCGAAGATCTCGACTTCTAGAATGTTTTGCAGTGGCATCTCATGTCTCCTTGAGATGTTTCCAGTCCGTTGACATCTGTCACAGTTTTTGTAAAATGTTTGGGCATACTTGAACAGTGACGGCCAATAAAATCCTGACTGCAAAACCTTGGCAGCAGTTTTGTTACCACCCAAGTGTCCTCCATATTGTGAAGCATGGCAGTGATGAAGCACAACTTCCTGTTCATCCTGTGGTATGCATCTCCTAATAACCTGATCTGCACAATATTTGAAAAGAAGAGGTTCGTCCCAATAATAATGCTTAACATCATTTTGGAACCTCTTCCTAGCTTGATAATTAAGGTCAGGAGGAGTTATTCCGCTAACTAAATAATTAACGAAATCAGCATACCAGGGGAGTTCAGAAAACTTACCTGCTGCCATGGCTGTCGCGGCAGTGCTTGTGGCAGCGAACAACTGCTCGTCAGGGAATGTCTCCAGTATGTGTGTCTCATCTGCTGGGAGACTCTTTCCCTTCTCTAGTCTTGACAAGTGATCTGCAACTTGGTTCTCTGTCCCCTTTTTGTCCTTGATCTCAAGGTCGAACTCTTGCAGTAGCAGAATCCAACGTATCAGTCTAGGCTTTGCATCCTTTTTGGCGAACAGATACTTCAGTGCAGAGTGGTCTGTGTGGACAATGACCTTCGTTCCAAGTATATATGAACGGAACTTGTCAATAGAGAATACCACAGCTAACAGTTCATTCTCTGTGGTGGTGTAGTTTACTTGGGCGTCATTCAGTGTTTTGCTGGCATAGTATATAACATGAAAGAGCTTGTCTTTCCTCTGCCCAAGTGCTGCCCCGACAACATAGTCACTAGCATCACACATAATCTCAAATGGTAGTTTCCAATCTGGTGGCTGTACTATTGGGGCTGTTACCAGCTTTTCTTTCAGAACCTTGAATGCCTCAGTACATTCAGTGTTGAAGTCGAAGGGACGGTTCTGCTCCAGAAGATGGCATAAAGGTTTGGTGATCTTTGAAAAGTTTGCGATAAACCTTCGATAAAAACCAGCATGCCCTAAAAAACTCCTGATTCCCTTGACTGTGGTGGGTGGCGGCAGCTTTTCGATTACCTCGATCTTAGCTCTGTCGACTTCTATGCCACGACAGCTTACTTTATGGCCTAGGACTATCGCTTCATCCACCATGAAGTGACAGTTTTCCCAGTTTAATACCAAGTTCGTTTTCTCGCATCTCTCGAGCACTTTCTGTAGGTTGCCTAGGCAGCTTTCAAAACTGTCTCCAAAAACCGAGAAATCGTCCATGAATATCTCCAGGAAATCCTCCACCATATCGGAGAATATTGCCATCATGCACCTTTGAAAGGTTGCTGGTGCATTACAAAGTCCAAATGGCATCCTCCGAAAAGTATAAGTACCGTATGGGCAAGTTAATGTCGTCTTCTCTTGATCCTCCGGTGCGATGGCGATTTGGTTATAACCTGAGTATCCATCAAGAAAACAGTAGTAAGGCTTTCCCGCTAATCTATCAAGCATTTGATCAATAAAAGGCAGGGGAAAGTGATCCTTCCGGGTAGCTTTGTTAAGCTTTCGGTAGTCCATACAAACCCTCCAACCGGTCACAGTCCTGGTTGGGATTAACTCGTTTTCTTTGTTGGTTACCACGGTTATTCCTCCTTTCTTAGGAACACATTGCACCAGGCTCACCCACTTGCTATACGAGGTGGCATAAATTATTCCAGCATCAAGCCATTTGATGATCTCTTTACGAACCACCTCTCGCATAGCATCGTTTAGACGTCTCTGGGCATCAATGGTCGGCTTATGATCATCCTCTAAGAGGATTTTATGCATGCATAGTGCCAGGCTGATGCCTTGGATATCAGCTATCGTCCATCCAATAGCCTTTTTGTGCTGCTGCAGCATCCCTATCAGCTGTTGTTCCTGTTCCTGCATCAACTTGGAAGAGATGATTACGGGCAACGTATCATTTAATCCAAGGAAAACATATTTAAGCTGCCCTGGCAGGGGCTTAAGATCTAGAACAGGTGGCTCTACAGTTGATGGCTTTTGGACTATATGTTCATTCGAGGTATAGTTTAAGGGCTCGAATAACTTACCTGGACAATTGCCTATCCAGTTTACCTCCTCTTGATCTTCAGTATCAGATGTTTCAGATTCTGAGGAGCTGCTGTCGTCGTCGCTGCCGTGACAGTTATCTAAATGGCTGCTGGGGCAGTGGCCAAATTTGATGTCATGGCAGTCCAACCTAATGCAGGGTTGGTCAAGGATAACTTCAGTGATAGCCTTGCATTCTTCTTCTACATCAGCGTGCTTAATGGCTTGGAGAACATTCAGCTTGATTTCTTGATCATTTACTCTCATAGTGAGTTCTCCATTTTCTACATCAATCAGTGATCTTCCTGTGGCTAAGAAGGGTCGCCCCAGGATGATTGGTGCATTCTCATCTGCTTCACAATCTAAGACAAGAAAGTCAGCAGGAAAAATAAATTTATCCACTCTTACCAGAATATCTTCAATTGTTCCTTCCGGTTGCACGTAAGAGCGGTCTGCCAGCTGCAGCATAACTGTTGTGGGTCGTGCTCGTCCAATACCTAATTTCTGAAAAACAGATTTGGGCATTAAATTTATACTAGCACCAAGATCACAAAGTGCCTTACCCACAAATTTATCTCCGATTATGCACGGTATTATGAAGCTCCCAGGATCCTTCTTTTTCTGGGGTGGATGCTTGTGCAGAATAGTCATGCATCCGTCTGTCATTTTGACCGTCTCAAATTCCACAAGCCAGGATTTCTTCGACATGGCCTCCTTGAGGAATTTGGCATAACCGGGCATTTCCCTAACGGCATCTAACAGTGGTATATTGATGTGAACCTGCTTAAAAATATCATAGATTTTCTTAAGTTGGGATTCCTGTTTCAATTTCTATAACCGCTGAGGAAAAGGAGGTGGGGGACGATAATCAGCCATACGTCCTTCCCATTGCATTCGGATCTGAGGAGGCTTAGGTTCTTCATCTTTCTCGTCTGTCCCTTCTGCTGCCGTGACAGGTTCATCGGCAGTAGGCTGTTTATCGTCTGCCGGGGCAGCGTTCTAGGCAGTCGACTCCAGGGCTGGTTCCTTAATCGGTTCAGCTTGCTTCTCTGGCCCTGGTAATTTCTTCCCACTCCTTGTCGTGATGGCTTTACACTGCTCATGTGTGGGTTGTCTAGCGTTTTCAGTATCGCTAGGAAATCTGCCATTCTGTCTCGGTTTAATATGCTGGGAAATCTAACCCATCCGTGTCTCCAGTGATTTCATAGTAGCTTCATGGTTAGTCATCCGCATCTCTTTTGTATCCATGAATGTCTCAGTCTTCTTGACGAAGTGATTCATGTTCTCAATGTTGGTTCCTGTTTGAGATATAAACTTAGCCAGGGTCTGCTCCAGTATACTAGTCGTGGCAGGTGGTGGCTGTTGCGGCTGCTGCTGCGGTTGCTGCCGAGTCAGTAATCTAGGTCCCCCTGATTCTGTGTGTTTTGTGCTTGAGGATTCAGGGCATTATTAAGGTTGCTCCAAGAGAACTTGGGGTCCTTTCTCCAGTTGGGATTGTAGTTGTTGGAATTGTAGTTCTGTTTATTGTAGTTCCCAACATACATCCCTTCTTCTAACTGTATCGGACAATCTTCCGAACTGTGATTCCCATCGCAAGTTTCGCATACCTCTTCAGCAGAGTAGGCATGTTGTGAATCTTCTTTCAAGAGCTTTTTCATTGCCTTAGTGAGATATGCCACCTGTGTTTTTAGAGAACTGTCGGCCTCATAATCTTTCACAGCTAGTACTATTTTACCCCTCTTCTTGTTGTAGGAAACCGTTCCTCGTTCTTCGCCAGATTTTTCAATACTGCCATTGCGTCTTCTGGATCTTTGTCCAGCAGCAATCCATTCGCTGCTGAATCAATTCTCATACGAGTCTGTAAGTTGGCAGCATTATAAAATTTAGTTACCTGGTTCCAAACGGGGAATCCATGCATAGGGCAGTTCCTCAGAAGAGTGGTAAATCTGTCCCAGGCCTTGTGCATTGGCTCGTCATCTTCCTGTTGAAAAGTAGCAATTTCGTTACGTAATCGCTCTGATAAATGTGAAGGATTAAAACGAGACAAAAATTCACGAGTTAAATCTACCCAAGTTCGTATTGAACTCGGCGTTAGTTTATTCCACCAAGTTTTCGCCCTGTCCCTCAATGAATGAGGAAATAACCGAAGCCTCAGTATCTCCGGATTAACTCCTGGTAGTCTAAACGAACAACAAATTTCCTGGAACGTTTTCAGATGCTCACTAGCATCCTCTGTAGCAGCACCACTAAATTGGCCAGCATTGTTGATCATGCTGAACATAACAGGTTTCAGCTCAAAGTTGTCAACTTCTACGTCTGGCAAGGTTGTTTCTAGTTCCACATGATCATTGAGCATGTAGTCTCGGCATGACCGGCGTGCGGCAGCAACAGGAGCATTGGCAGGTGGACCGTTCCTTCCATCTCCGGCAGGATTTTCAGCATCCTGGGGATTTCCTTGGTTGTTCCGTCTTTCTTCGTGCCTTTCGTTCACCATTGCTTCTAATTGTCCCTCCAGGTATTCGTTTCTCTCTACAAGGAACCGAACTCTCTTCTTGAGATTGCACGTACGTTCGATTTCAGGATCTAACTGGTGCTCAGGTTCTTTTCCTCGTTGAGATCTGCGCATAAGCAAACAAAAGACCTTGTGAAAGGTATAGGTTGAACAATCCAAGTAAAAACAGAAAAATAAAAAGAATATGCAATAAAAGGGTAGGGTAAAGATATGTTGCCAGTCCCCGGCAGCGGCGCCAAAAACTTGTTGCGTGTAAAAGTGTCTATCGCAATGTAGTGCAAGTGTACACGACGCAAATACTAAAGTGATACGGAAGTATCGGATATCGTCTCCACAGGGACTGGGCTAATAGCTTTAACCTTAGATTGCCGCACAAGAGAGAAAAAGAAAGAGTTTAAATTGTTGTCACGAAGTAATAAAGAATACTGAAAATAAGAGATGAAGATAATCAGAGTAAAGAATGGGCCGGTATTGATCTGCTCCGTAGTGCAGGTGTTTGCAAGTCTAGGACTTCTCTGTTCTGTCTTAGCGCCTGTTGCGGCAACACCTGTTGCGGCATCGGTCTGTTGTTGTCGCGGTAGCGAACACACAACTCCGTACTTCAAGCTTGGCAAGAATCCCTGCTATGTCTTGGCCTATCCCTAGGTCCAAGTCTGTCGATGAACACGTCTTTGATGATACCTCCCGGCGTGAATCGAAGGATGAACACCGATGTTGTTGAATTCTTCCTTAGCCACTTAACCTCGTCCTATCCCTAGGTCCGAGATAGTTCAACCATAAACTGGAGAACCTGTACTTATTCATTTCGTATACTTAACTCTCCCGATATTAAGTAAATGTATAATCTTACAATGCTCTCCCGATACTCTTGTAAGATGTTGAAAACCAGAATAAGCAAACTTGAAGTCTATTTTATTGAACAGAAAAAAAATCCTAAAACAATGCAATCCTTGCAACTACTTTACAGAATCAACCCTTAGCCCTAGGGGAAGTTTAGAACATGATGAGAAGGGGAAAACAGCTAAGGTTTTGGGAAGAAGGCTAGAGAGTAAGATGATATCCCCTAGGTCAAATTACATGCCTTTATATAGGCCTTGGGTTCAAGTTTTCTAATATGGCAAGAATACAAGTTTAAACTAAAGTACAACTCTATTAAAGACTAAATCTTCAGAGCATAAATCTTTAATTCGTCCTTCCTTCTTGCTTGAAGTTTCTTCCTTGAACTTTGGGCTTGACCTTCATTCTAATCTAGGGCTTGGAAAAATATAAGGGTGCTCCACGACAGATGTGCTTAATTTTCTCTTTCTGTCGAGGCCCACTTCACTTCTTCCCTTCACTATCGCTGTCGTCCTTGGCTGCCACGGCAGCAGCCATGGCAGTATCGTCCTCTTTGGCTGCACAACCAGTTCCAACTCTGCTTCTTCACTGCCCTCCATCTGCTACAGCAGCTACTTGCAAAATTAACCAATTTCAGTAGAAACTGTGCCATTTGATATATTTGTGATGTATAATTGAAATCTAACCTAAATGCAATGAATTATGCTTGAATGCAGCAAAAATATGGGTTAAATAGGGGGTAAAATATAGAAGTTTTACACACTCAATATTCATATAATTGATTAAGAGCTTTTCAACACGATTATATTGCAAAAACTCGATTACTGTACTTTTTACTCAGTTAAAATTCTAACGAGTCCATTGTTCGGCCCATTTAGACCCGCTCTTCCAAAGCCTCTACAAAAGGGTTGCAAAATTCGTTTTAATCCAAATTTAAGAGTTCATACAATTGTTTACAAGCTTTTCAACACGATTATATTGCAAAAATTTGATTTCTGTACTTTTTACTCAGTTAAAATTCTAACGGGTCCATTGTTCGGCCCATTTAGACCCGCTCGTCCGAAACCTATACAAAGGGTTGCAAAATAAGTTTTAATCCAAATTTAGGAGTTCATACAGTTGATTATAAGCTTTTCAACACGATTATATTGCAAAAACTCGATTTCTGTAATTTTTACTCCTTTAAAATTCTAACAGGTCCTTTGTTCGGCCCATTTAGACACGCTCGTCCGAAACCTCTACAAATAGAGCTGCAAAATAAGTTTTAAACAAATTTAAGATTTCATACAATTGATTACGAGCTTCTCAACACGATTATATTGCAAAAACTCAATTTCTGTACTTTTTATTTAGTTAAAATTCTAACGGGTCCTATGTTCGGCCCATTTAGACTAACTCGTCTGAAACCTTTACAAAAAAGATCGCAAAATAAGTTAGAATCAAATTTTAGAAGTTCATATAATTGATTAAGAGCTTTTTAACACGATTATAATTCAAAAACTCGATTACTGTACCTTTTACTCTGTTAAAATTCTAACGGGTCCATTGTTCGGCCCATTTAGACTCGCTCGTCCGAAACCTCTACCAAAGGGTTGCAAAATAAGTTTTAATCCAAATTTAGGAGTTCATACAGTTGACTACGCGCTTTTCAACTCGATTATACTGTAAAAACTCGATTTCTGTAATTTTTACTCAGTTAAAATTCTAACGGGTCCATTGTTCAGCCCATTTACACACGCTCGTCCGAAACTTTTACAAAAAAGACCACAAAATAAGTTAGAATCAAATTTTAGGTGTCCATATAATTGATTAAGAGCTTTTCAACACGATTATATTGCAAAAACTCGATTACTGAACTTTTTACTCAGTTAAAATTCTAACGGGTCCATTGTTCGGCCCATTTAGAATTGCTCGTCCGAAACCTCTACAAAAAGGTTAGAAAATAAGTTTTAATCCAAATTTAGGAGTTCATACAATTGATTACGAGCTTTTCAACATGATTATATTGCAAAAACTCGATTTCAGTACTTTTTACTCCGTTAAAATTCTAACGGGTCCATTGTTCAGCCCATTTAGACCCGCTCGTCCGAAACCTCTTCAAAAGGGTTGCAAAATAAGTTTTAATCCAAATTTAGGAATTCATACAATTGATTTCGAGCTTTTCAACATGATTATATTGCAAAAACTCGATTTCTGTAATTTTTACTCCTTTAAAATTCTAACAGGTTCTTTGTTCAGCCCATTTAGACCCGCTCGTCCGAAACCTCTAAAAAAGGGCTACAAAATAAGTTTTAATCCAAATTTAGGAGTTCATACAATTGATTACGATCTTTTCAACACAATTATATGTCAAAAACTTGATTTTTGTACTTTTTATTCAGTTAAAATTCTAACGGGTCCTATGTTCGGCCCATTTAGACCAGCTCGTCCGAAACCTTTACAAAAAAGATCGCAAAATAAGTTAGAATCAAATTTTAGGAGTTCATATAATTGATTAAGAGCTTTTTAACACGATTATATTGCAAAAACTCAATTACTGTACTTTTTACTCCCTTAAAATTCTAACGGGTCCATTGTTCAGCCCAATTAGACCCGCTCGTCCGAAACCTCTTCAAAAGGGTTGCAAAATAAGTTTTAATCCAAATTTAGGAATTCGTACAATTGATTTCGAGCTTTTCAACATGATTATATTGCAAAAACTCGATTTCTGTAATTTTTACTCCTTTAAAATTCTAACAGGTCCTTTGTTCAGCCCATTTAGACCCGCTCGTCCGAAACCTCTAAAAAAGGGCTGCAAAATAAGTTTTAATCCAAATTTAGGAGTTCATACAATTGATTACGATCTTTTCAACACAATTATATGTAAAAAACTTGATTTCTGTACTTTTTATTCAGTTAAAATTCTAACGGGTCCATTGTTCGGCCCATTTAGACCCGCTCGTCTGAAACCTCTACAAAAGGGTTGCCAAATAAGTTTTAATCCAAATTTAGGAGTTCATACAATTGATTACGAGCTTTTCAACACGATTATATTGCAAAAACTCGATTTCTGTACTTTTTACTCCGTTAAAATTCTAACGGGTCCATTGTTCGGCCCATTTAGACCCGCTCGTCCGAAACCTCTACAAAAGGGTTGCAAAATAAGTTTTAATCCAAATTTAGGAGTTCATACAATTGATTACGAGCTTTTCAACATGATTATATTGCAAAAACTCGATTTTTGTACTTTTACTCGGTTAAAATTCTATCGGGTCCATTGTTCGGCCCATTTAGACCCGCTCGTCCGAAACCTCTACAAAAGGGTTGCAAAATAAGTTTTAATCCAAATTTAGGAGTTCATACAATTGATTACGAGATTTTCAACACGATTATATTGCAAAAACTTGATTTCTGTACTTTTTACTCCGTTAAAATTCTAACGGATCCATTGTTCGTCCCATTTGAGACCCGATCGTCCGAAACCTCTACAAAAGGGCTGCAAAATAAGTTTTAATCCAAATTTAGGAGTTCATACAATTGATTACGAGCTTTTCAACACGATTATATTGCAAAAACTCGATTTCTGTAGTTTTTACTCGGTTAAAATTCTAACGGGTCCATTATTCGCCCCATTTAGACTCGCTCGTCTGAATCCTTTACAAAAGGGTTGCAAAATAAGTTTTAATCCAAATTTAGGAGTTCATACAATTAATTACAAGCTTTTCAACAGGATTATATTGCAAAAACACGATTTCTGTACTTTTTACTTGGTTAAAATTCTATCGGGTCCATTGTTCAGCCCATTTAGACTCGCTCGTCCGAAACCTCTACAAAAGGGTTCCAAAATATGTTTTAATCAAAATTTAGGAGTTCATACAATTGATTACGAGCTTTTCAACACGATTTCTTTGCAAAAACTCGATTTCTGTACTTTTTACTCCGTTAAAATTCTAACGGGTCCATTGTTCGGCCCATTTAGACCCGATCGTCCGAAACCTCTACAAAAAGGGCTGCAAAATAAGTTTTAATCCAAATTTAGGATTTCATATTATTGATTTCGAGCTTTTCAACACGATTATATTGCAAAAACTAGATTACTATAATTTTTCCTCAGTTAAAATTCAACCGGGTCCATTGTTCGGACCATTAAGACCCGCCCGTCCGAAACCTCTACAAAAGGGTTGCAAAATAGTTTTTAATCCAAATTTAGGAGTTCGTACAATTGTTTACAAGCTTTTCAACACGATTATAATGCAAAAACTCTATTTCTGTACTTTTTATTTAGTTAAAATTCTAATGGGTCCTATGTTCGGCCCATTTAGACCAGCTCGTCCGAAACCTTTACAAAAAAGATCGCAAAATAAGTTAGAATCAAATTTTAGGAGTTCATATAATTGATTAAGAGCTTTTTAACACAATTATGATGCAAAAACTCGATTACTGTACTTTTTACTCTGTTCAAATTCTAACGGGTCCATTGTTCGGCCCATTTAGACTCGCTCGCCAGAAACTTCTACAAAAGGGTTGCAAAATAAGTTTTACATCAAATTTAGGAGTTCATACAATTGATTACGCGCTTTTCAACTCGATTATATTGTAAAAACTCAATTTCAGTACTTTTTACTCAGTTAAAATTCTAACGGGTCCTATGTTCGGCCCATTTAGACCCGCTCGTTCGAAACCTTTACAAAAAAGATCGCAAAATAAGTTAGAATCAAATTTTAGGAGTTCATATAATTGATTAAGAGCTTTTTAACATGATTATATTGCAAAAACTCAATTCCTGTACTTTTTACTCAGTTAAAATTCTAACGGGTCCTATGTTCGGCCCATTTAGACCCGCTCGTTCGAAAATCTTTACAAAAAAGATCGCAAGATACGTTAGAATCAAATTTTAGGAGTTCATATAATTTATTAAGAGCTTTTCAACACTATTATATTGCAAAAACTCGAATACTGTACTTTTTACATCAGTTAAAATTCTAACGGGTCCATTGTTCGGCCCATTTAGACCCGCTCGTCCGAAACCTCTACAAAAGGGTTGCAAAATAAGTTTTAATCCAAATTTAGGAGTTCATACAATTGATTACGAGCTTTTCAACACGATTATATTGCAAAAACTCGATTTCTGTACTTTTTGCTCGGTTAAAATTCTAACGGGTCCATTGTTTGGCCCATTTAAACTCGATCGTCTAAAACCTCTACACAAGGGTTGCAAAATAAGTTTTAATCCAAATTTAGGAGTTCATACAATTGATTACGAGCTTTTCAACACGATTATATTGCAAGAACTTGATTTCTATACTTTTTACTCAGTTAAAATTCTAACGGGTCCATTTTTCGGCTCATTTGGACACGCTCATTCGAAACCTTTGCAAAAAAGACCGCAAAATAAGTTAGAATCAAATTTTAGGAGTTCATATAATTGATTAAGAGCTTTACAACACGATTATATTGCAAACAATTGATTGTTGTAATTTTTACTAAGTTAAAGTTCTAACGGGTCCATTGTTCGGCCCATTTAGACCAGCTCGTCCGAAACCTTTACAAAAAATATCGCAAAATAAGTTAGAATCAAATTTTAGGAGTTCATATAATTGATTACGAGCTTTTCAACCCAATTATATTGCAAAAACTCGATTACTATACTTTTTACTCAATTAAAATTCAACCGGGTCCAGTGTTCGGCCCATTAAGACCCGCCCGTCTGAAACCTCTACAAAAGGGTTGCAAAATAAGTTTTAATCCAAATTTAGGAGTTCGTACAATTGATTACAAGCTTTTCAACGGGATTAGAATGCAAAAACTCTATTTCTGTACTTTTTATTTAGTTAAAATTCTAACGGGTCCTATGTTCGGCCCATTTAGACCAGCTCGTCCGAAACCTTTACAAAAAAGATCGCAAAATAAGTTAGAATCAAATTTTAGGAGTTCATATAATTGATTAAGAGCTTTTTAACACGATTATAATGCAAAAACTCGATTACTGTACTTTTTACTCTGTTAAAATTCTAACGAGTCCATTGATCGGCCCATTTAGACACGCTCGTCCGAAACTTTTACAAAAAAGACCGCAAAATAAGTTAGAATCAAATTTTAGGAGTTCATATAATTGATTAAGAGCTTTTCAACACGATTATATTGCAGAACTCGATTACTGTACTCTTTACTCAGTTAAAATTCTAACGGGTCTATTGTTCGGGCCATTTAGACCCGCTCGTCCGAAACCTCTACAAAAGGGTTGCAAAATAAGTTTTAATCCAAATTTAGGAGTTCATACAATTGATTACGAGCTTTTCAACACGATTATATTGCAAAAACCCAATTTATGTACTTTTTACTCCGTTAAAATTCTAACCGGTTCATTGTTCGGCCCATTTAGACCCGCTCGTCCGGAACCTCTTCAAAAGGGTTGCAAAATAAGTTTTAATGCAAATTTAGGAGTTCATACAATTGATTACGAGCTTTTCAACACAATTATATTGCAAAAATTAAATTTTTGTAATTTTTAATCCTTTAAAATTCATACAGGTCCTTTGTTCGGCCCATTTAGACCCGCTTGTCTGAAATCTCTAAAAAAAAGGGCTGCAAAATAAGTTTTCATCCAAATTTAGGAGTTCATACAATTGATTACGATCTTTTCAACACGATTATATTGCAAAAACTCGATTTCTGTAATTTTTATTCAGTTAAAACTCTAACGGGTCCTATGTTCGGCCCATTTAGACCAGCTCGTCCGAAACCTTTACAAAAAAGATCGCAAAATAAGTTAGAATCAAATTTTAGGAGTTCATATAATTGATTAAGAGCTTTTCAACACGATTATATTGCAAAAACTCGATTACTCTACTTTTTACTCAGTTAAAATACTAACGGGTCCATTGTTCGGCCCATTTAGACCCGCTCGTCCGAAACCTCTACAAAAGGGTTGCAAAATAAGTTTTAAACCAAATTTTGGAGTTCATACAATTGATTACGAGTATTTCAACACGATTACATTGTAAAAACTTGATTTCTATACTTTTTACTTAGATAAAATTATAACGGGTCCATTGTTCGGCCCATTTAGACACGCTCGTCCGAAACCTCTACAAAAAAGACCTCAAAACAAGTTAGAATCAAATTTTAGGAGTTCATATAATTGATTACGAGCTTTTCAACACGATTATATTGCAAAAACTTGATTTCTGTACTTTTTACTCAGTTAAAATTCTAACAGGTCCATTGTTCGGCCCATTTAGACCCGCTCGTCCGAAACCTCTACAAAAAGGTTGCAAAATAAGTTTTAATCCAAATTTAAGAGTTCATACAATTGATTACGAGCTTTTCAACACGATTATATTGCAAAAACTCAATTTCTGTACTTTTTACTCAATTAAAATTCTAACGGGTCCATTGTTCGGCCCATTTAGACCCGCTCGTCCGAAACCTTTACAAAAAATATCGCAAAATAAGTTAGAATTAAATTTTAGAAGTTCATATAATTGATTAAGAGCTTTTCAACACGATTATATTGCAAAAACTCGTTTACTGTATTTTTTACTAAGATAAAATTCTAACGGGTCCATTGTTCGGCCCATTTAGACTCGCTCGTCCGAAACCTCTACAAAAGGGTTGCAAAATAAGTTTTAATCAAAATTTAGGAGTTCATACAATTGATTACGAGCTTTTCAACACAATTATGTTGCAAAAACTGGATTTTTTTGCATTTTACTTAGTTAAAATTCTAACGGGTGGGTAACGGGTAGTTAGGAAATGAAAATTCTCTCTGAACTCTCTCATTTCCTCCCTTTGCTTTTTCTCTCTCTCTCTCTCTCCTCCTAACCCTCCGCCACCGTCTCCTCCGCGCCACTTTTGGACCTTCACCCTCCCAACCACCACCTCTCCACCACAATACCCTCTTCATTCCGCCAGCATGCAATCAATCATATTGTTTTCATGCTTCCCAACCACCACCTTTCCACCACAATATCCTCTCCACTCCGCCAGCATGCAACCAATCTTATTGGTTTCATGCTTCTTTCAGGGCAGATTTAGCAAAGGTAAGTACATCTTCTCCCTTGGGTTTTTTATTTTCACTGTTTTTTTATTCTTTTAGTTTATCAATCCCCACTTCCGGTGGAACTTCATTAATATATTATTGGATTAATCTTTGGTTCATTTACTTTGTTCCCAATCTTTATGTCATTAGCACATTTTGGATTTGGTTCAAGCCCCTGCTGGGCCTTGCATTGTTCATAATGCTCCCTGCTGTGGCGAAATTATCCTGGCCTTCGAGGCCTTGTAGCCAATCCTTCCATTCCTTTGAATGGAAACGCTCCTGGCCCTCTGGGCCTTGTAAACTGATAGACTTATTCTCACGAATGAAGTCAGATGGGCCACTGGTTCGGTGGCAAATGGAGCCCTCGTTGCTGGTTTCCAGGCATGGGAAGCACGTAACTAAAGAAGGGCCTTTTTTTATTGCATGCATGGCACATGCAGATCGCATTCGCGGTGGCTGCTGCACCATGTGTACCTCCACGGAATTATTTCGACCTTTGGAGACAGTGGCTACTGCTGAAAACGGTGTTCGACATTTCCCGGCCACCACCGCTCGTCGGAGCCGTTAAACCGTTATATCAATCTTGGAATAATAGGGATACTCCGATTAACATAAGCCTCCTATTCTCAAGGGAATCAGATACCTTAAAATTCAAATTTAAAATTTTTATGGGACTTTTACATAGACTCCAACACTGCTTAACAACAAATATCTTCCTAAAATCTAGGATATCTGCTGGATTCGATATTATTGACATCCCTTGGTGGATTATATCCAATCCAATAATATCTAATCCTTTGAATTTTGAGTTAATATCTTTGAATATAATTCAAAATTTTATCTTGGTCACACTCCTAAAAGCTAGGAAACTCACTGGATTCGAAATTCTCTACCTCCCCAGGCGGATTATCTTCAATCCAATTAATTTTAAACCTTTGAATTTTGAATCTTTATCCTTAGATTTAATTCAAAAAATTTTGGTGGCTTATCTCAACTTACCGTATAGTGAGGATTATTATTGGACGCTCCCCCTCTACACTCCTTACTGTGTTTTCACTCTTGCATTTCGTTGCACTCGATTTTTCTGCTCCAGGTTTTCACAACCCTACTTGCAAACAATGGCTTCTTCTGATTCCTTCTTGGAGCATTTTGACAACCTACAGTTCACTGCAGAGGAGCAGACTGTAGTTTATGCTCCTAAGGCTACGAAGGCAATACCGTTGGAAGATCAACGATGCTCACTGCTGGGGAAACTCTTTCCCACGACCAAACCAGATGACACTGCCCTGGTGAAGGTCTTCACGACAGTGTGGAAGGATGATAAACTCATCTCCACTACGATTCTTGGCTCAGGTTACTTTCTGTTCAAGTTTGAATCCGATGCACGGGTCAAGGACATCCTTAAACGAGGTCCATGGACATTCAAGCGTGATTGGCTAGCCCTCACTCCCATTCAACCTCAGCTGACGCTGGAGGAATACAAATTTACGCACATGAGGATATGGGTTCGTATCCTGCGTGTGCCTCTAGCGATGATGATAGGCGACACAGTGGCCCATGCATCCGGACGTGCCCTAGACAGCGGCCTAGGGGCAGTGATAAGCACCGACACGCGTAAGGACGATGAAGGGAACCAGGTGCAGTTCTTACGGGTTGGTGTGATTATTGATGTTACCAAGCCTCTCCGGTATGGAGTAGCACTAGCAGATGAAGAGAATCCGGACAAGCCAAAGATGCTTCCGGTAAGATACGAGAAACTTCCTACCTTTTGTCTCGGTTGTGGGATGCTTTTCCACCTCCGTGCTACATGTGCTGCCTTCAAGGACAAGCCAAGTGTAGGGCTGCCATACAGTGATTGGCTTCGTGCACCTGCCCCTAAACCTAAGATTAAAACCAATGTAAGAGGTCGGGCCCGCTACTTTGAACCAGGTTCCTCTTCTCGTCCACATGAGCACTCCACAGGTTACTCATGCTTCTTTCACGATTATTACAGCTTATGTATATGGATTATAGGGTTGCTTTATAAGTTTAACTCATATATTGCATTATGCTTACACATCCATGTCTCTTCCCTTGTTACTATTTCAGCGAACAATGGAAAGGACAAGGCTACCACCCCGGTGGTCACCCCGGAAACGAAAAAGGAAACACCCTCGGTGCAACCGGAAGGTGTTAACATGAACTTGGAGGAGGACGACCTACTGAGGGAGGAGCTTGCCACCCCACCTGCTGATGCAGCAACGCCTCTGCCAATAGACGGGGCGGAGTTAGCCCTTGCTGTTAAAGGTGCTGAAGCTGCTGACCACCTTGAGCCCCTGGATGTTGCACCGCTGGATATGATCCCTGTGGATGAGGAGTCCGTGGTTAACGGCTCGAAGGATGCTGATGCAGATGATGATCGCGCTGTGCAGCCATACACATCCGACACCCCGCCGGACAAAAGATTCATCTTAATTGATGAGGATGATATCCCAGTGCCTACCGTGGATGACACGGCCACATGGGAAAGTTCAAACAAAGGCAAAGAACCGAGGGACACAGGCAAGGAACCGGTTAACCCGGAATTTGAGGTGTGGTTGGCTGCCACGACAGATAAGGGGAAGGATGTAGCTGTCCCTAAAAAGACGAAGCGCACTTCACCTATCATTACTGGAGGTATTGCCAAACGGCCACGAACATCACCTTCGGTTGCAGGAAAATCCGAGAAACAGTTAGAGAAAATTCCAAAGAAAGCTGGGATGAGCAGCAAAAACTCTTCGGCGGTGGTTGACGGTCAACCCCGCCGAGAGAAATGAGGGCCATATGTTGGAACTGTCGAGGACTTGGTATGCCCTCGGCAGTTCACGAAATCCGTTCTATTATTTTTCGTTTATGTCCAGATTTTATTTTTTTATCAGAAACTCGTTTAAGTTCGGTTAAGTTTGATTATCTTAAACATTCCCTTGATATGGAGGGTTTTTTTTGCTGTGGATAGCATCTCTTCTTGCGCAAGTTTATGCCTGCTTTATAATAAAAATATTACCTTAGATTTTCTCTCGTCTTCGACGAGATATATTGATGTTATCGTGAATGGTTTGGATTGTCGTTTTCGTTTTACTGGCATTTACGGTTACGCGGCTACGAACATGAAAAACACACGTGGGAGCTCATTGACTCCCTTAAAACGAACTCATCTCTTCCGTGGCTCATCGGAGGTGACTTAAATTATATCCTTGATGACTCGGAAAAACAAGGTGGTAATCGCAGACCTCGTTCACAAATCCTTAACTTTCGTGAATGTCTTACACGCAATAACTTGTTCGATTGTAAGCCCAAAACGGGTTGGTTCACTTGGACCCGCACGGGGCCTAATGTCAATCCAGTCTGCGAAAGACTTGATCGATTTGTGGCCTGTTCTCAATGGTTACACGACTTTCCCAATTTCACCCATTTCATTCTTTTTCCCTTGAATCGGACCATAGCATTATCATATTGGACACAGACAGTAGTAACACAACACACCAACGTTTTGCGCCGTCCAGGGATCATTTCCGGTTTGAGGCTTGTTGGGCCCATGACCCATCGGGCATTCAAGTTTGTAAGCAAACTTGGGCCTCCACGCCTGGGTCCCTTTTGGATAAGATATCCGCCTTGGGCCACAACCTCCAAGAGTGGCAAAGTGCTCAACGTAAGCAGTCCACTCTTCACATGCAATCGCTACAACGTACTATAAACGCTCTCCTACATCGTCGTCATCTTTCTCGAAAAGCCCTTTTTACGCTTCACAGCGCAAAATCAGAACTCCGAAAGTTGGCAGCGGCTAGAGAAGCATACTGGGCTCAACGCTCTCGCATCTCTTGGTTAACCAACGGTGACAAGAACACCAACTATTTCCATGTGAGGGCCACAAAGCGGCGTAGGAAAAACGCAATCCGAGGTCTAATGGATGCGACCGGAGTCTGGCAGACTTCTACTGCTGACACGCTACGAATTGCGTCTTCCTACTTTCAAGATATTTTTTCTTCATCTTGTCCGGTGTCTTCACCGGAATTGATGAGCAATATTCGCCCCACTGTCACCACGGATATGAATGCCACTCTACTACGGCCCTTCACTGTAGAGGAAATCTACGCCGCTTTTCTGGATATCAATCCTAAAAAAGCGCCAGGAATTTATGGCTTTCCTAGTAGCTTCTACCGTCAGCATTGGGATATGATTGGTCCAGAATTCTTATCCCTTTGCATGGACCTTCTACAGGGGAAAGCCGATATAGCATCAGTTAATCGATCGGTCATTGTGCTTATTCCTAAGACTTCTAACACTACTACCATGAAGCACTTTCGACCAATCAGCTTATGCACTGTCATCTACAAGACGGTTTCTAAGGTCCTGGTTAATCGCCTTAAATCTACCTTGTCCTCTTGTATCAGCGCTTCTCAGGCCGCGTTCATTAGCAGCCGCAATATCACTGACAACATTCTCATTGCGCACGAATTGGTGCACACCCTTCACTCTAGTGGAACATTGTCCTCCCAAGGGGCTGCTGTCAAGCTCGATATGGAGAAGGCGTTTGATAGGGTCGAATGGTCCTTCTTAAGGGATGTCATGCTACGTATGGGGTTTGCCAGGGAATGGGTAAACCTCATCCTACGGTGTGTCTCTTCGGTCTCCTTTTCGGTCCGAGTTAATGGTACACTCTCCAAGGAGTTCTTCCCCACCAGGGGTATCCGTCAAGATGACCCTTTGTCCCCTTTCCTTTTCCTCATTTGCTCCCAGGGTCTCTCTGCGGCTCTGGAAACTGAGCAAAGGGAAGGACGCTTATCGGGCCTTAGTGCCAGTCGCCATGGGCCCCGTGTTACTCACCTGCTCTTTGCGAATGACAGCATGGTGTTCCTACGTAATGAACCGGAGGAGGTGGCTCGGCTACGTAATATCCTATCTCAGTACGCCTCTTCCTCAGGACAAACGGTCAACTTTGATAAGTCTACTGCCTTCTGCAGTCAAAAGTGTTCCACCGATTTTCTCCATGATATGCGTTCAACACTTGGTGTACGCTTAGTGGATGACCCAGGAATATATTTGGGGGTACCACTTTTAATTAAAAGGAATAGGACTGCCTCATTAGGATTCGTGCGGGATAAAGTCCAGTCCCGGATGAGTAAATGGGACAACAGCTTCCTTTCCTATAGTGGGAGAGAAATTCTCATTAAGTCGGTAGCGCAAGCAATGCCACAATACGTAATGTCATGTTACCTTTTACCACAAAACATCATTGATGACATTACTATGTCTATACGACGATATTGGTGGTCCGGGCGCAGTAATAAGCGAGGCTGGCCGCTTTTATCGTGGGACTCTCTCTGCACACCTAAAACTGTGGGAGGCCTAGGTTTCCGCGATCTGCACACCTTTAATATCGCCCTCTTGGGAAAGCAGATTTGGCATCTGATATCCCACCCGGATTCTCTTTTGGCGAGAGTCCTTCGCACGAAATACTACCCTTCGGGAGACCTACTGAATGCCTCTGCAGATAAACAGGCATCTTTTGCACGGAAAGGGATAAACCAAGCAATTCATTCCCTTGGGCCCGGTTATTTTTGGCGGCCAGGAGTCAAGAGTTCGATACGAGTTCTCAGCGACACCTGGGGTGGGGATAAACCGATTACACTTTTTGGGGAATATATGGACAACGATGAATTACCGATGCGGTGTCGGGATTACATGACACGAGACTATGCATCATGGGATGAATCCAAGCTTCGCAGGGACTTTGACAAGGATGATGTAGAATGCATCCTTCGGGTTCCGATTTATCGTAATAAGCCAGATACGCTTGTTTGGGGACTGCATGATTCTGGTAGCTACACTGTTAGATTGGGGTACTTCTTTCTTCATCAGCCCACGCGGCCGGTGGCACGACCTAACCGACTCTGGAAAACCATTTCCAAAGCTCCGACTCTACCAAAGATTCGCTCCTTTAGCTGGCGAGTAGGCCGTGATGCATTACCCACTGGGGACAAGCTATGGGCAATACATCACACGGGTGGGCAATGCCCCTTTTGTCCAACAGTGATGGAATCTGCTCTCCATGCCCTTCGCGATTGCCCAAGTGCTAAGGACGTTCTCCGCCTAGTTGGGCTTCCCTCGGGCGTCTATGCTAGCCCTTCCAACACAATGTCAGATTGGTTATCTGAAGGCACTAACTGCTTGGATAGTACAGGGTTTGCTCTGCTCCTAACAACAATTTGGAATGTATGGAACCGTCGTAATGACTGGGTTCATTCACAGAGACTTCAGCCAACTTGGCTCACGGCCATGAACGCTACAGGTCTTCTACAAGAATACGTCGCCGCAAACGCTCTCCCCACCGTGTCAACAGCCGTACCAGCCGCAGCACCACCGCGTTGGACGCCACCAAGACCGGAGAGTATAAAGATAAATGTCGATGGAGCCTTCCACCCCGGGTCCGGTTCTGCAGCCATCGGGGTAATTGCTCGGGTTGCTCAAGGTTTGATTGTTGGAGGATGTGCCGTCCATGAAGCAGGTTGTCATGATACCACCATGGTCGAGCTACATACCATCGTTGCGGGTATTATGCTGACCTGAGATAGAGGATGGGGCGAGGTGCTCATTGAGTCCGATTCGGCTACAGTAGTCAATAAGCTCTCTCGCACTACTGATGATAACTCCCTGCTGGGTCCGCAGATTGCTGATACGAAGGCTTTGCTTAGGGCTTTTCCTTTGATCACTTTATGTTTTGTACCTAGATCTGCCAATTTTATGGCACATAACTTAGCCACTTGGGCTTTACGTTCTACTTCCTCTGTTTATTTCGATTCAGTCGTTCCTGATTGTATTAACACTGATGTACTAGATGACTCCCAGCCTTTTTATTATTATAATAATAATATACCTCAGGGCACTCTTTTCCCCGTAGGTTCACCTTGTGCCTCGGCGCAAGGTGGTTAGAGGGGTTTTTAATGAGGCCTATTTTCTTCAACAAAAAAAAATTCTAACGGGTCTATTGTTCGGCCTATTTAGACCCGCTCGTCCGAAACCTCTACAAATAAGACCGCAAAATAAGTTAGAATCAAATTTTAGGGTTTCATATAATTGATTACGAGATTTTCAACACGATTATATTGCAAAAACTCGATTACTATACTTTTTACTCAGTTAAAATTCTAACGGGTCCATTGTTCGGCCCATTTAGACTCGTTCGTCCGAAACCTCTACAAAAGGTTTGCAAAATAAGTTTTAATCCAAATTTAGGAGTTCATACAATTGATTACGAGCTTTTCAACACGATTATATTGCAAAAACTCAATTTCTGTACTTTTTACTCCTTTAAAATTCTAACGGGTCCATTGTTCGGCCCATTTAGACCCGCTCATCCGAAACCTCTACAAAAGGGTTGCAAAATAAGTTTTAAACCAAATTTTGGAGTTAATACAATTGATTACGAGTATTTCAACACGATTATATTGCAAAAACTCGATTTTTATACTTTTTACTTAGATAAAATTCTAACGGGTCCATTGTTCGGCCCATTTAGACCCGCTCGTCCGAAACCTCTACAAAAAAGACCTCAAAACAAGTTAGAATCAAATTTTAGGAGTTCATATAATTGATTACGAGCTTTTCAACACGATTATATTGCAAAAACTTGATTTCTGTACTTTTTACTCAATTAAAATTCTAACAGGTCCATTGTTCGGCCCATTTAGACCCGCTCGTCCGAAACCTCTACAAAATGGTTGCAAAATAAGTTTAAATCCAAATTTAAGAGTTCATACAATTGATTACGAGCATTTCAACACGATTATATTGCAAAAATTTGATTTCTGTACTTTTTACTCAGTTAAAATTCTAACGGGTCCATTGTTCGTCCCATTTAGACCCGCTCGTCGGAAACATCTACAAATAAAATCACAAAATAAGTTAGAATCAAATTTTAGGAGTTCATAGAATTGATTACGAGCTTTTCAACCCGATTATATTGCAAAAACTCGATTACTGTACTTTTTACTCAGTTAATATTCTAACGGGTCCATTGTTTGGCCCATTTAGACCCGTTCGTCCGAAACCTCTACAAAAAAGATCGAAATACAAGTTATAATCAAATTTTAGGAGTTCATATAATTGATTACGAGCTTTCCAACACGATCATATTGCAAAAATTCAATTTCTGTACTTTTTACTCAGTTAAAATTTTAACGGGTCCATTGTTCGGCCCATTTAGACCCGCTCGTCCGAAACCTCTACAAAAGGGTTGCAAAATAAGTTTTAATCTAAATTTAGGAGTTCATACAATTGATTACGAGCTTTCAACACAATTATGTTGCAAAAACTGGATTTTTGTGCTTTTTACTTAGTTAAAATTCTAACGGGTCTATTGTTCGGCCCATTTAGACCCGCTCGTCCGAAACCTCTACAAAAGGGTTGCAAAATAAGTTTTGATCAAAATTTAGGAGTTCATACAATTGATTACGAGCTTTTCAACACGATTATATTGCAAAAACTCAATTTCTGTACTTTTTACTCAATTAAAATTCTAACGGGTCCATTGTTCGGCCCATTTAGACCCGCTCGTCCGAAACCTTTACAAAAAATATCGCAAAATAAGTTAGAATCAAATTTTAGAAGTTCATATAATTGATTAAGAGCTTTTCAACATGATTATATTGCAAAAACTCGTTTACTGTACTTTTTACTAAGATAAAATTCTAACGGGTCCATTGTTCGGCCCATTTAGACTCGCTCGTCCGAAACCTCTACAAAAGGGTTGCAAAATAAGTTTTAATCCAAATTTAGGAGTTCATACAATTGATTACGAGCTTTTCAACACAATTATGTTTCAAAAACTGGATTTTTCGTGCTTTTTACTTAGTTAAAATTCTAACAGGTCTATTGTTCGACCCATTTAGACCCGCTCGTCCGAAACCTCTACAAATAAGACCGCAAAATAAGTTAGAATAAAATTTTAGGGTTTCATATAATTGATTACGAGATTTTAAACACGATTATATTGCAAAAACTCGATTACTATACTTTTTACTCAGTTAAAATTCTAACGGGTCCATTGTTCTGCCCATTTAGACCCGCTCGTCCAAAACCTCTACAAAAGGTTTGCAAAATAAGTTTTAATCCAAATTTAGGAGTTCATACAATTTATTACGAGCTTTTCAACACGATTATATTGCAAAAACTAGATTTATGTACTTTTTACTCCTTTAAAATTCTAACGGGTCCATTGTTCGGCCAATTTAGACCCGCTCATCCGAAATCTCTACAAAAGGGTTGCAAAATAAGTTTTAGTCCAAATTTAGGAGTTCATACAATTGATTACGAGCTTTTCAACACGATTATATTGCAAAAACTCAATTTCTGTACTTTTTACTTAGTTAAAATTCTAACGGGTCCTATGTTCGGCCCATTTAGACCTGCTCGTCCGAAACCATTACAAAAAAGATCGCAAAATAAGTTAGAATCAAATTTTAGGAGTTCATATAATTTATTAAGAGCTTTTCAACACTATAATATTGCAAATACTCGATTAATGTACTTTTTACTCAGTTAAAATTCTAACGGGTCCATTGTTCGGCCCATTTAGACCCGCTCGTCGAAACTTCTACAAAAGGGTCGCAAAATAAGTTTTAATCCAAATATAAGAGTTCATACAATTGATTACGAGCTTTTCAACAAGATTATATTGCAAAAATTCGATTTTTGTACTTTTTACTCGGTTAAAATTCTTACGGGTCCATTGTTCGGCCCATTTAGACCCGCTTGTCCGAAACCTCTACAAATAAGACCGCAAAATAAGTTAGAATCAAATTTTAGGAGTTCAAATAATTGATTACGAGCTTTTCAACACGATTATAGTACAAAAACTCGATTACTGTACTTTTTCCTCAGTTAAAATTCTAACGAGTTCATTAATCGGCCCATTTAGACCCGCTCGTCCGAAACCTCTACAAAAGGGTTGCAAAATAAGTTTTAATCCAAATATAGGAGTTCATACAATTGTTTACGAGCTTTTCAACACAATTATATTGCAAAACTCAATTTTTGTGCTTTTTACTCAGTTTAAATTCTAACGGGTCCATTGTTCGGCCCATTTAGACCCGCTCGTCCGAAACCTCTACAAAAGGGTTGCAAAATAAGTTTTAATCAAAATTTAGGAGTTCATACAATTGATTACGAGCTTTTCAACACGATTATATTGCGAAAACTCGATTTATGTAATTTTTACTTAGTTAAAATTCTAACGGGTCCATTGTTCGGCCCATTTAGACCCGCTTGTCCGAAACCTTTACAAAAAAGATGGCAAAATAAGTTAGAATCAAATTTTAGGAGTTCATATAATTGATTAAGAGATTTTCAACACGATTATATTGCAAAAACTCGATTTCTGTAATTTGTACTCCTTTAAAATTCTAACAGGTCCTTTGTCCGGCCTATTTAGACCCGCTCGTCCGAAACCTCTACAAAAATGGCTGCAAAATAAGTTTTAATCCAAATTTAGGAGTTCATACAATTGGTTACGAGCTTTTCAACAAGATTATATTGCAAAAACTCGATTTCTATACCTTTTACTCATATAAAATTCTAACGAGTCCATTGTTTGGCCCATTTAGACCCGCTCGTCCGAAACCTCTACAAAAAAGACCACAAAACAAGTTAGAATCAAATTTTAGGAGTTCATATAATTGATTACAAGCTTTTCAACACGATTATATTGCAAAAACTTGATTTCTGTACTTTTTACTCTGTTAAAATTCTAACGGGTCCATTGTTCGGTCCATTTAGACCTGCTCGTCCGAAACCTCTACAAAAGGGTTGCAAAATAAGTTTTTGTTGAGTTGATCACACAATTGCAAATGGCCAAGAGGGGGTGAATTGGCAATTAAAATTTTGGTAGGAGGTAAGAGTGAAAAATAAAAGTGACACAAGTGGTTAGAGTGGTTCAAGTTCTCCAAATGAACTCTACATCCACTACCTTAGTTCCCACTAAGGATTTTCAACCAATTCACTACTTGAATTCTTCCCCTTTTCTTGATGAGGAGGTAACCTTACAAATTGATTAAGCTTTCTACCCAAAGCTTAATCCACTCACTTTTACAAAGAGATGGATTTGGTAAACTCTAGAAATTCCTCTCAAAGGATAAATGTTTACCCAAATACAATTTCAATCTCCCCAAACTCACAAAACAAGATAACAATAAAATCACAAGAGTTGGGTACAAGAATTTGACTATGAAGAGCACTAGGGTTTGGATTTTTGCTTTGATGTTGCTTATAGGTTCAATAGTTGTTTCTTGGTCAATTGAAGCTTGTTTTTATACCCTTGCAATGAATTCTAGCCGTTTAGGTAGTTGGGATCATCAATAGAGCCGCTGGGAGCATTTTTCCCGCAATAAATGCAGTTCTGCAGCATACCGTACCGGTACTCGTAGAGGGCGTATCGATACCTGCATCAAAGAGGAAAGAGCCGTTGTGACTGAAAACATAGCGTATCGATACGCATAGAAGGCGTACCGGTACGGTTTTAAGGGGCGTATCGGTACGGATGGCCGTATCGATACTGTCTTTGCTCACTGGAATCCCAAGATTGGTTTTCTTAAAGAGCGTATCGATATGCATACCAAGCGTATCGGTACGGTATAACGGTCTTTTAAAAATTGGGAAACCAACCAACTGACAAGTAACAGTTGAAAAATTAAATGCACATATTTTTCAAAGATAAGCTTATCGTATCGATACGGTTGCAAAGCGTATCGGTACGGTTTCATTAAAACAGTTGCCCAGATGAATATCGTATCGATACGGTGTAATACTGTATCGGTACGCTAAGTCCAATAAAATTCCAGTGGCAAAAGCTCGTATCGATACGCCTAGGGGTATCGGTACGCCTGGGCGTTTTTGTATAGTTTGACTTGAAAAACATAGGAAAAGACTTAGAAAAGTTTATTTATTTTAAGGGCTTGTCTTGAGACATCATTTTGTTTAAAATACTTGTCAATGGTGAGACTTTAAAGAGTACTTAAAAATTTATTGTTTTGCAAATTGGTCCTTAAGTTTATATGTTATATCAAAATCAATTTTGGTTTTACAATTTCCCCCTTTTTTATATAACAAAACCACAAATAAATTTTTAAGTTTTTGAAACTTTGAAAAGCTTTCTCCCCCTTAATTTAAGATGGATTTTCAAAAAAAAATGACTCTATAATCATTATCCCCATTTTTGTTAGATCAAATATAAATACAAGGATAATAGCAACAATGAATTCATTAAACTCAAAGCAATCATAATAGTTCAAATGCATAAACTTCAAAGTAAACATAATAGTTCAAATGCATAAACTTCAAAGCAAACATAATAATCCAAACTTTAAAATCCTAAAACATAGATAATAGGCATAAACTTAGATCCTAAAAACAAGAGTGCAATAACAGAATATAAAGACTAAATGCCATAAGATGATATGCAAAACTACTCGTCTGCCTCATCATCATCATCGTCCTCGTCTTCTTCTTCTTCTTCATCTTGAGTGGGTTGATTCCTTCAGTTTTGGTTAAGCCAAGCACCATGGAAGGCGGTAAGAGAGATATCCATGGAATTTTGGCGAGAAGCCATGATTTCCATTTTCTTCTCCATACCTTTGACGCGATCTTCCAAAGAGCTGAATCTAGTGTCCATCGCGGTAAATTCGGCTTCCATGGAAGTGAACTTCTCATTGAGGAAAGTCATTAGAGTGCCCATGGAAGAGGAATCAATCGGAGCACAATGAGAGCTCGAAGAAGCACGAGAAGCATCGACCGAAGCATCTTGTGGAGGATCTTGAGTGTTACGAACCCATTCATTATCAACATAAGAGAAACCGGCACGAGCTAGAGAACGCTCATCTATGGGTAGGCCAAGGGTTTCGGGATAATCATGGGAACAATCAATGTCAAGGGAATGAAAACGAAAACTCAAAGCCGTAGAGTAGTAAAAAGATGTGACTTGTTTGGTGTGACGGTGTTGGACTAGGTAGACAAGGTCGGCAAACATAATTTGACAAAGGTTTGGACGTTGACCTTCCCTAAAGCACCTAAGCCAAAAGTCATCGACTTGACGAATAGTAGAAAATTTCCCTCCCGATGGACGAAAAAACCAAGAGACAAGAAGATGAAGGATACGGTCATGAGCATTTAAAACTTTGACTGAGCCTAAAGGACCGGTACCCAAGGACTTCTCATCATCAATACCAATGTTTTCAAAACCAAATACATTACATAAAGTTTTTTGATCAATTGTAAAGGTTTTGCCCATAACAGAGGATTCAATAACAATGACATTCTCCTTAGCTTCATCATGAACACACAAAGCATTGGAAAAGAAAACGATGACAAGATTTCTATATAGAATAGGAGGAATGCTAAAAAAAAGTTAGAAACTTCCATTGCTTAATTAAAGGAAGATATTGGAATTTAAAATGGGCAGAACTTAAGAATGGGACTGACACAACACGTTCTTCCCTAATGCTCATGCTTTGAAATAGTTTGTACCGAGCTATATCGGCATCATCGGGAAAGTTTAATTGGATAATGTAAGGGAGATTAGGTCTAGGGTTACCCTCATCCTCACTAGGATCGGAAGTAGCACGACGCTTAGTTCTCTTTTTTGACGGTGCCATAACCCTGAAAACACATCAAAAACGATTCGAATATGTATGCAATTAACAAGTTTGAAAAAAAAAGAAAAAAAACAGATTAAAAAATACGAATAGAAAATATATTCGAAAGAAAAATTTTGATTTTTGAAATTTTTTTATGAAAAAGTTGAAACTCGTAACAATCAAACATGTTTTGTACAAAAATTAAATTGAAATAAGTATAAAAATCAAACGAAAATCAAAGAAAATAAAAAGAAGAGTTTTATACCTTGAACTTTAGATTGGATGAATGGGTTGATGTGAATGCACAAGATTTGTTGACAAAGCTTAGCCTTGATGTGGAGATTAAAAACCCTCAAAGAATTTTTAAGTTTGATGGTAAAAATTGAAGGATTGAGGGGGTTTTTATAGGGTATTGTGGCTAGGGTTTTGGACAGAAAAGAGGGGTTTTTGTTTCTAAAGCTTTTTAACAATTGCAGCCCTAAATAGCCTCTCCGTCGAGACCGTATCGATATGCTATACACGCGTATCGATACCCTTTAACCCTAATTTTAATTCATCGTTACTACCGTATCGATACGCGGGACCGTATCGGTACGACTTGGCTTTGACTATTTCCCTTGACTTTAACCGTATCGATACGCGGGGTCGTATCGATACTCGTTCAGCTTCAGAGTTTTCCCAGTTATGAACTCGTATCGATACGCTTCAGCCGTATCAATGCACCTTTACCAGATTAGGCATTTTTGACAGATTAAGTGCAAAAATCCAACTTGAAACGTCCCTAAATGCATTTACATGTCCTATGAACAAGTTCTAATGGCTAAACTTAATGCATACTCCCCCTAGCAACATGCATAGAAGCAAAAAGAACAAAATTAACACAAGCATGAATCACAAACAATTTCAAGCAAATTTTTGACATTTTGGGACCTAGAGGGGATCAAGAAAGGCTAGTTAAACCTAACTCTCTCCTAAGGGTCCAAAAGCGCTCTTTATCTAAAGGCTTTGTGAATATATCCGCTAATTGGTTCAAGGTGTCAACATACTTTATAACAACATCATTTTTCAACACATGATCTCTAATGAAATGATGTCTAATTTCTATGTGTTTAGTTCTAGAGTGTTGGATGGGATTCTTAGTGAGACAAATGGGACTAGTGTTGTCACACCTAAGGGGTATGGTTTCTATTTCAACACCATAATCTAAGAGTTGTTGCCAACACGAATATATTTCAAAAACTCGATTAATGTTCTTTTTACTTAGTTAAAATTCTAACGGCTCCATTGTTCGGCCAATTTAGACTCACTCGTCCGAAACCTTTACAAAAGTGTTGCAAAATAAGTTTTAATCCAAACATAGGAGTTCATACAATTGATTACGAGCTTTTCAACACAATTATATTGCAAAAACTCGATTTTTCTCCCTTTTACTCAGTTAAAATTCTAACGGGTCCATTGTTCGGCCCATTTAAACTCGCTCGTCCGAAACCTCTACAAAAAAGACCGCAAAACAAGTTATAATCAAATTTTAGGAGTTCATATAATTGATTACGAGCTTTTCAAAATGATTATATTGCAAAAACTCAATTTCTGTACTTTTTACTTAGTTAAAATTCTAACGGGTCCATTGTTCGGCCCATTTAGACCCGCTCCTCTAAAACCTCTACAAAAGGGTTGCAAAATAAGTTTTAATCAATATTTAGGAGTTCATACAATTGATTACGAACTTTTCAACAAGATTATATTGCAAAAACTCGATTTCTATACTTTTTACTCAGTTAAAATTCTAACGAGTCCATTTTTCAGCCCATTTAGACCCGTTCATCCAAAACCTCTACAAAAAAGACCGCAAAACAACTTAGAATAAAATTTTAGGAGTTCATGTAATTGATTACTAGCTTTTCAACACGATTATATTGCAAAAACTCGATTTCTGTACTTTTTACTTAGTTAAAATTCTAACGGGTCACGGGTACGGGTGTGGATGAAAATTCTCTCAAATTCTCTCTCAAATTTTCTCTCAAACTCTCTCCTCTCCCCTCTCCCTCTCCGCCTTCTTTTCACCCCTCTCCGCCTCTTCCTCCTCCTTTTAGCAACCCTCTTCCGCCCTGATCTCCGCCGTCAACCATGCCTCCACCCTTCCCTTCTACTCTCATCATGGTGCTTGCTTAGCACAAACATGATGAAAGTAATCTCCACCCGACGGATTTTTATCTGCCCATCAATTATGTATCCATCATTGGTGCAACTTTGGCTTTGGCAATGGACACTATTGGCGGTAAAAGCAACTGATGTATTTTATGTACATCACACACATGCTGGGACATCATTCCTGATTCCCTTCATAGACCCTGACTCCTTTCGAGTTCAGGAATTTTCCTGGTCTAAGCGACCTTGTATCCAATTCCTCAACAGCAACATAACGCTGGGAAACTTATTAATTTTGAATGAAACTATCTGTCAGCGACTGTTAATGCAGAGGGTTCATTCCTTTGATTCTACAATTTTGTTACTACAACAAATTGTTAATATATTGCATTTCGTATGTTTTATCATCATATCTACAAAGATTTGGATTCTACGGTTTTCAACGGTGCATGAGCACCGTCAACCACACCGACCGGCCAGGAAGAGGGTGGCTACAAGCCGCCGGACGGCAGCAATCTTATTGCTCCACATCTGTGGGAGCTACAGATTTGGTTCGCTTATTCTTAGGAATAGTAAAATGCCACGTCACAAGCTTGCATGGGAGGCTTTGGCCCAGGCACGTGTACCATCACCATGCAATGCATGCAAACCGGTGGAATCCCACCTAAAATTATCACATCTTAACTTAATCCTAATTTTATGGGATTCACTATTTTATTACGATTTAAATATCGTGAATAATAAATTTAAAATGAGGCTTAATTTACAGATTCTAGATATTAAAATAAAAATGAATTTTTATTTTTATTATCTAGACAAGTCCATCCTATATAGGGCTCTATTTGAGTTTAAAATAATTTTATCTTTAAATCTTAGGATTAAAAAGATATTATTTAAACTCATATCCTCTTATAATCCCAAGATTATAAAGACTCTTTTTAAATTCAAATTATTGTTTACATTATCTGTTAATTACAAGTTGGTTATGATATTATATAAATTCAATTTACTTTTAGTCTTGGATAAGATTGTAAGTGGTTGGGATTTAATAATATCTTATAATCCTAGTCATTTATTTGAATTAAAATTACTATTATCCTTTAATCTCAAGATTATTAGGATAGTAACTAAATTCAACTTTTTTGACTATTATCCTATTAATAAATTTGAATTTAATTTAATATTCTCTTTTAATCTAAGGATTATCAAGAGATTATCTAAATTCAAATTTCCTTCTCCCTATCTTGCATTCAAACGACTAGCAGGATATTATACATATTCCTTTTATTTTTTTCTTTTGGATAATCTATGTGAATTTAAGTTATTTCTATTTTTTAATCTTATGATTATATGGATATTACTTAAATTCATATATTTTTTAAAACTTTGGAATTTTGAATCTAATTCACCATTATCCTATCCGAATTATCGCCTAAGTATCTCATTCACTAGGCATTTTCTCACAATTCCTGCGATACACTTCAACTGTGTGAAACCCATTTCCATCATTGAGTTCAAACAATCACTCATGGCCTCTACCGATTCCTTTCTCTCTCGCTTTGATAACCTTCAGTTTACAGCAGAAGAGAAACATGTAATTTGTGCTCCTGCCTCAACAAAGGCCATTCCCCTTGATGACTACAAATCGTCACTCATCGGAAAACTCTTCAACACCAAAGCTTATGAAGAGAATGTTGTGATGCGACTCTTTACTGCTATTTGGAGAGAATACAAGCTCTCATCGGTAACGTCTCTAGGCTCTGGAAACTTTCTTTTTAAATTTGAAACTAAAGCCTGCAGGGATGAGGTACTAAAAGGAGGGCCCTGGACCTTTAAGAAAGATTGGCTTGCAATCCTACCGGTGCAGCCAAAACTCACCATTAAGGGATACCGATACGACCAGATGCGCATCTGGGTAAGAATATATAGAGTACCAATCGCTATGATGACCAGTGTTGTGGTAGCAAATGCCACAGGCCAAGCCATTGGCAGTGGGATAGGCGCAGTAATAGGGACTGACTCCCGTAAATCGGAGGAAGGAAATATGACTGAATTCCTTCGTGTCCTGGTCATAATTGATGTACACCAGCCGTTAAGGCGATTTGTGTTTGTTCAGCTTGAGGAGGATGAAGGCCCCCAAATGTTACCTATTCAATACGAGAACTTACCATCCTTCTGTCATGGATGTGGTATTTTATGTCATCTTAAAGCCACTTGTGTGGACTTCAAGGATGACAAAACCGTGCCCCAACAGTACGGAGATTGGCTACGTGCCCCAGCACCAAAGAGGAAATCTAAAATAACTACCAGAGGGAGGGTTAGTTATTTTGAACCTGCTAAGCCTTCGATGGCTAATAATGGTACACTACTATTTCTGTACTCATTTTGGAATTTGATTATGTTTCATTATTATTGCTATCCATTGAATGATAATTTTCATCACCTTTTTCCCTCACTACAGGTGCAGGATCGTCCAAAGGAAAACATATCAATGCCGGTATCATTTATAAATTATCCTGCACTTTATGTGATTTTTTTCTACTTAGTAGGTATTTTTCCTACTATTTATATTTACTTTTCTCCTTTTCGACTCTGCTCCTCAGGAATGGATCGTAAAGGGAAGTCAGTAGCGGTAGAGGATACCGCCTCAGCCACAAAAAATTTGGACGCTGCAGCCTCTGATTCGACAAATGATCGCACTCCAGGGCAGGCAGCTACTGCTGCTGCCGCGATCGCTGATGCTGCGGTACCCCTGGGTGCGGAAACACTGCAGGAGCAGTCGGTTCCAGTCGAGCCTGCTGCAGTACCTGTAGATATGATGACGGATACGGAAGGTGATCCCACGGGACAGCTGTCGATAGAGGCACTGGACGTAGCTCCCATTGCTGTCATCCCCGCTGACGCAGAATCAGCAAATACGGGAGCCCCTGACACTGCCCAGGCAGCCACAAAGATTGCTGATATATCTTCCACTCCACCTAACAAACGGTTCGTTTTGATCGACAATGACGGCTTCCCGGTGCCCACTGCTGTGCCGACTAAGTCTACTACCGCTGGACATGGGAGTAATGCCTATGTCAACCCTGACTTTGAGGATTGGCTCGCTACTTCTTCGAGCCCACCGAAGAATGCAGTCGAACCGCGCAAGGCAAAACGCAGCCCTCCATTGACTGCACCTACGATGGCTAAACGCCCACGTACCTCCCCAAAGGTTCCTTTACGACCGGCAAAGCACGGAACAGCACCTACTGAGAAAACAAAACACACTAAAGCTGGGATGAGCAGCAAAGTCTCTTCGGCGGCGGTTGTTATTCAACCCCGCCGAGAGAAATGAGGCTCTTGTGCTGGAACTGCCGTGGGCTTGGTTCACCAGAGGCAGTTCGAGGGCTTATTTCAATGGTCCACAAATTAGAACCTTTTATTATTTTTTATCTGAAACTCGGTTGTGTAATTTTAATTTTGAACGGTTGAAAATTTCTTTAGATATGGAGGGCTGCTTCCATGTGAAAAGCAGCCCAAATTGCTCTGGTTTGATTTTACTTTGGAATAATACTTTGAATGTGGATCTTTTATCGTATTCTGATCGTCATATTGATTCCATTGTTACATCTTCCGATGACTGCTTTCGATTTACCGGAATCTATGGGTATGCTGAAACTAGCATGAAATATAAAACGTGGGAACTCATTGATTCTCTTAGTAAAAATTCACCTCTACCTTGGTTAATTGGAGGGGACCTAAACGATATTTTATCGGACTCCGAAAAACAAGGCGGAGGTCGTAGACCGCAATCACAAATCACCAACTTTCGCGAGTGCCTTACACGTAATGGGATTTTTGATTGCAAACCATGTTCGGGTTGGTTCACTTGGTCACGTACAGGGCCAAACGTTACCCCTGTTTGTGAACGGCTGGATAGATATCTTGCATGCGATGCATGGCTCAATGCCCACTTAACATTCCAATGTAGGAATATTTTTTCTCCGAATTCTGATCACTATATCATTATTATGGACACTACACGTACTACACCTCATGCGCATCGCGGCCAATATAATGATCATGATGGTGACCATTTTCGTTTCGAGGCTTGCTGGGCAAAGGACCCGTCATGTATCTCCACGGTTCATCAAGCGTGGTCCAACGCATCGGGCACTCTACTCGACAAACTGACCACTGTAGGAAACCACTTACACGACTGGCAAGCGACTCGACGCTCCACCTCCAACAATCGCATCGCTGAACTTCAGCGTAAGATTAACTCCTATATGCATCGGAGAAGTCTGTCACAAAACATGTTACTCAATCTCCGTGACGCAAAATTGGAACTTAAACGCCTTCTGGATGCCAAGGAAGCCTACTGGGCACAACGTTCTCGTGTTACCTGGCTTTCGCAAGGTGATAAGAACACTTCCTTCTTCCATGCCCGAGCTTCTAAACGAAGGAAAAAGAACACCATACGTGGTCTTTTCGATGTGGACCAAACTTGGCATACAGAGAAACCTGAGCTTCTTCGGATTGCATCCGAGTATTTCCAGGACTTGTTCACTTCGTCTAATCCGAGCTCCTCTCCGGTGCTCTTAGAACATATTACCCCGGTGGTTAGCGCTGAAATGAATACATCATTGCTACGACCCTTCACTGAAGAAGAGGTAACCGCAGCTTTCAGGGATATAGGCCCTAGAAAAGCCCCAGGTTTTGACGGCTTCCCTAGTAGTTTCTATAGACAATACTGGGATGTCATAGGGCCTGAGTTTATAAGACTTTGTTTGCGCCTGTTACGAGGAGAAGAGGATATGGCAACGGTGAACAAAGCCATCATTGTCCTCATTCCAAAGGTGCCTGACGCTTCGAACATGCGTCAATTTCGGCCGATCAGCTTATGCACTGTTATTTACAAGACCATAGCTAAGGTTCTTGTGAATAGACTTAAGCCTATATTACCATATTGTATTAGTGATGCGCAAGCTGCTTTTGTTAGTGGCAGGAACATTACTGACAATATTTTGATTGCGCATGAACTTGTGCATACCCTCCATACTAATAACGCTTCGATATATCAGGGGGCTGCATTGAAGCTCGATATGGAAAAAGCTTTTGATAAGGTTGAATGGTCTTTTCTTAAAGACGTGATGTTACGTATGGGATTCGCATCTGACTGGGTACAATTACTACTCCGATGTGTATCCACTGTGTCTTTTTCAGTCCGTCTTAATGGCGCTCTATCTAATGAGTTCTTTCTGACTAGGGGAATCCGACAAGGGGACCCTCTCTCGCCTTTCCTCTTTTTAATATGCTCCCAAGGGCTTTCAGCGGCCCTCGAGGCTGAACAACAATCGGGACGTCTAATTGGGTTACAGGCCAATAGGCGCGGCCCAAGAATTAATCACCTGCTCTTTGCGGATGATAGTATTGTATTTGTCCGTAATTGCCCAGGGGAAGTAAACCGGTTGAAGGAGATTCTCCGTCTGTACGAGGGATCATCAGGACAGTCAGTCAACTTTTCTAAGTCGACTGCCTTTTGTAGCTCCTTCTGTTCGATAGAATTCACACATGCGCTACAGCATACTCTTGGCATCCGTTTGGTTGACGACTCTGGAACCTATCTAGGAGTCCCTCTACTCATTGGGAGGAATCGAACGGCTAGTCTTGGTTTCATTAGAGACAAAGTCAATTCCCGCATGACTAAATGGGATACTAACTTGCTGTCATACAGTGGGCGTGAAGTTCTCATAAAATCAGTGGCGCAAGCTTTGCCCCAATATGTCATGTCATGTTATTTGCTCCCACAAAACATTGTGGATGATGCGACACGATCTATCCGCCGTTACTGGTGGACGGGCAGGAGTAACAAAAAAGGATGGCCAATGCTCTCCTGGGATACTATGTGCACCCCCAAAGCTGCAGGGGGCATGGGCTTCCGCGATCTACGAGACTTTAATATTGCTCTTCTGGGGAAACAAATATGGCGACTCATCCACTCGCCCAACTCCCTACTCGTCCGGGTCCTCAAATCACGATATTATCCTTCCGGGAATATTGTGGAGGCAAAAGTTGACCACCGCGCCTCCTATGCTTGGCGAGGTATATGGCAGGCTCTGCAGCAATTACAACCGGGTTTCTTCTGGAGGCCTGGAATTGATAGTCGTCTGCGCATCCTTCGTGATAACTGGGGTGGATCCGATGGGCTCTCTTTGTTTGGTAGTTATCAAGATAATGAGGAGATACCCTTGCGATGCGGAGATTTTATGATTCGGCATCATAATGCATGGGATGAACATAAAGTGCGGCAATATTTTGACGACGATGACGCCGCCAACATATTGCATGTACCTATATCTGATGTCCATCGCGATACCTTGCTATGGGGTTTTCATGATACCAATATATATTCAGTACGCTCAGGTTACCTATTCTTACGTAGGCCCTCACAACCTCTTGAGCGTCCGAATCCTCTGTGGAAGATTATTGCTAAATCCAACACACTCCTGAAGGTCCGCACTTTTGGATGGCGGGTAGGACGGGGTGCACTACCCACAGGTGACCGACTTGCGACTATTGGGCTGGGCACCGGCATGTGTCCGTTCTGCCCCTCGAGTTTGGAATCAGCACTCCATGCTTTCAGGGACTGTCCAGGCGCTGCCGAGACACTCCGCCTTGCAGATTTCCCGAGCGCACTTCGTAATAGCAGCGCAACCTCGATATCACTTTGGCTGGAACAAGGAGCTAGGCTCCTCTCTAGCGCACAATTTGATCTTCTCCTAACTACATTGTGGAATCTTTGGAATAGGAGGAATGAGTGGGTCCATTCTCAGCGTTTGCAGCCCCCATGGCTCGCATTGATGAACTCACAGGATCTGCTTCGCGACTACCTATCGGCCAAAACAGACATTTCCACGACGAGGCAGCAGACGACGACAGCACTCTCCCCACCTGTATGGAGGCCGCCGCCGACTGGATCAATCAAAATCAATGTTGATGGCGCTTTTCACCCCTCTACAGGATTGGCTGGAATTGGCATCGTGGCTCGTGATGATGCTGGTGATATCCTGCTTGGACGAGCTGTTTACTTGGACACTATTGCAGATTCTACGTCGGCAGAGCTACAGGCGATCTCGGATGGTGTCCAACTAGGTGTGGAGGCGGGTTGGACAGGGTTTCTTCTTGAGTCGGATGCGGCCCTGCTGATCAATCGGCTGTGTAGAGCAGGCGAGGATGCCTCCACTCTTCGGCGACAGTTGCAGGATATTAGAACTCTCATTGACACTGTATCAGGTCTTAGCTTACATTATGTACCGCGAGGAGCTAACACTTTAGCTCATTCTGTAGCCAACTGGGCTCTTCATTTTCATTCATCTATGTATTTTGGGCCGGGCTTGCCCGATGCTCTACGAACCTTTGTACCGGTTGTTAACCAACCACCTTGATTTATAATATATTTTGGGCACTCTTTTCCCCTCCTAGGGCCTTGCTGGGCTAGCCCAGTAAGGATTAGTGGGGTTTTTAATGAGGCCCTTTCTTCAAAAAAAAAATTCTAACGGGTCCATTGTTTGGCCCATTTAGATCCGCTCGTCCGAAACCTCTACAAAAGGGTTGCAAAATAAGTTTTAATCCAAATTTAGGAGTTCATACAATTTGATTACGAGCTTTTCAATACGATTATATTGCAAAAACTCGATTTCTGTACTTTTTACTCTGTTTAAATTCTAACGGGTCCATTGTTCGGCCCATTTAGACCCGCTCGTCCGAAACCTCTACAAAAAAGACCGCAAAACAAGTTATAATCAAATTTTAGGAGTTCATATAATTTAGAAGTTCATACAATTGATTACGATCTTTTCAACACGATTATATTGCAAAAAGTCGATTTCTGTACTTTTTACTTAGTTAAAATTCTAACGGGTCCTATGTTCCGCCCATTTAGACCCGCTCGTCCGAAACCTCTACAAAAGGGTTGCAAAATAAGTTTTAATCCAAATTTAGGAGTTCATACAATTGATTACGAGCGTTTCAACATGATTATATTGCAAAAACTCAATTTCTGTACTTTTTACTCAGTTAATATTCTAACGGGTCCATTGTTAGGCCCATTTAGACCCGCTCGTCCGAAAACTCTACAAAAAAGACTGCAAAATAAGTTAGAATCAAATTTAGGAGTTCATACAATTGACTAAGAGCATTTCAACACGATTATATTGTAAAAACTCGATTACTGTACTTTTTACTCAGTTAAAATTCTAACGGGTCCATTGTTCGGCCCATTTAGACTCGCTCGTCCGAAACCTCTACAAAAAGGTTTCAAAATAAGTTTTAATCCAAATTTAGGAGTTCATACAATTGATTACGAGATTTTCAACACAATTATATTGCAAAAACTAGATTTTTGTGCTTTTTACTCATTTAAAATTCTAACAGGTCCATTGTTCGGCCCATTTAGACACGCTCGTTCGAAACCTCTACAAAAAAGACCGCAAAACAAGTTAGAAGCAAATTTTAGGAGTTCATATAATTGATTACGAGCTTTTCAACACGATTATATTGCAAAAACTCGACTACAGTAGTTTTTACTCAGTTAAAATTCTAATGGGTCCATTGTTCGGCCCATTTAGACCCGCTCGTCCGAAACCTCTACAAAAGTTTTGCAAAATAAGTTTTAATCCAAATTTAGGAATTCATACAATTGATTACGAGCTTTTCAACACGATTATATTGCAAAAACTCGATTTCTGTACTTTTTACTCCGTTAAAATTCTAACGGGTCCATTGTTCGGCCCATTTAGACCCGATCATCCGAAACCTCTTCAAAAAGGGCTGCAAAATAAGTTTTAATCCAAATTTAGGAATTCATATAATTGATTACGAGCTTTTCAACACAATTATATTGCAAAAACTCGATTTCTGTACTTTTAACTCCGTTAAAATTCTAACGGGTCCACTGTTCGGCCCATTTAGACCCGATCGTCCGAAACCTCTACAAAAAGGGCTGCAAAATTAGTTTTAAACCAAATTTTGGAGTTCATATAATTGATTACGAGCTTTTCAACACAATTATATTGCGAAAACTCGATTTTTGTGCTTTTTTACTCGGTTAAAATTCTAACGGGTCCATTATTCGGCCCATTTAGACCCGATCGTCCGAAACCTCTACAAAAAGGGCTGCAAAATAAGTTTTAATCCAAATTTAGGAGTTCATATAAATGATTACGAGCTTTTCAACACGATAATATTGCAAAAACTCGATTTTTATTCTTTTTACTCAGTTAAAATTCAAACGGGTCCATTGTTCGGCCCATTTAGACCCGCTCGTCCGAAACCTCTACAAAAGGGTTGCAAAATAAGTTTTAATCCAAATTTAGGAGTTCATAAAATTGACTACGATCTTTTCAACATGATTATATTTCGAAAACTCGATTTCTGTACTTTTTACTCAGTTAAAATTCTAACGGGTCCATTGTGCGACCCATTTAGACCCCCTCATCCGAAACCATTACATAAAAGACAAAATAAGTTAGAATCAAATTTTAGGAGTTCATATAATTGATTATGAGCTTTTCAATATGATTATATTGCAAAAACTCGATTACAGTACTTTTTACACAGTTAAAATTCTAACGGGTCTATTGGTCGGCCCATTTAGACCCGCTCGTCCGAAACCTCTTCAAAAGGGTTGCAAAATAAGTTTTAATCCAAATTTAGGAGTTCATATAATTGATTAAGAGCTTTTCAACATGATTATAATGCAAAAACTCGATTACTGTACTTTTTACTCAGTTAATATTCTAACGGGTCCATTGTTCGGCCCATTTAGACCCGCTCGTCCGAAACCTCTACAAAAGGGTTGAAAATAAGTTTTAATCCAAATTTAGGAGTTCATATAATTGATTACGAGCTTTTCAACACGATTATATTGCAAAAACTCGATTTCTATACTTTTTACTAAGTTAAAATTCTAACGGGTCCATTGTTCGGCCCATTTAGTCATGCTCGTCCGAAACCTCTAAAAAAGGGTTGCAAAATAAGTTTTAATCCAAATTTAAGAGTTCATACAATTGATTACGAGCTTTTCAACACGATTATATTGCAAAAACTCGATTTCTGTAGTTTTTACTAAGTTAAAATTTGAACGGGTCCATTGTTCGGCCCATTTAGACCCGCTCGTCCGAAACCTTTACAAAAAAGACCGCAAAATAAGTTAGAATCAAATTTTAGGAGTTCATACAAATGATTACGAGCTTTTGAACAAAATTAAATTGCAAAAACTCGATTTTTGTACTTTTTACTCAGTTAAAATTCTAACGGGTCCATTGTTCGGCCCATTTAGACCCGCTCCTCCGAAACCTCTACAAAAGGGTTGCGAAATAAGTTTTAATCCAAATTTAGGAGTTCATACAATAGATTACGAGCGTTTACACACGATTATATTGCAAAAACTCGATTTTTGTACTTTTTACTCAGTTAAAATTCTAACGTGTCCATTGTTCGGCCCATAATCTTTTTACTTCCGCCAATCCTCACTTTTCAGACCAAATTCTATCAAAAATCACTCCTTCTATTACGTCTGCTATGAATGAGTCCCTTTCCAGGGATTTCACTCAAGAAGAAATTATCATCGCTTTCCGAGACATTGATCCTAGGAAAGCCCCGGGTATCGATGGTCTACCAAGTGGTTTTTTCCGTCAACATTGGGACACTGTAGGGCCAGATATTATAACACTATGCCTTAATCTCCTTAAAGGGTCAGCTGATATGGCTTCAGTTAACCAAACTATCTTGGTACTCATACCTAAGATTAAGGATCCAACTACCATGAGGCATCTTCGGCCCATCAGTCTCTGTACGGTAATCTACAAAATCATTGCTAAAGTTTTAGTTAATCGTATGAAACATACCATTCCTTTCTGTATCAGTTCAAATCAAGCTGCTTTTGTTCAAGGACGTAACATCACAAATAACATCCTTATTGCCCATGAAATAATTCATTCACTTAATACTGGTACCTCTAAAACCTCTCGTGGAGCTGCCCTTAAACTTGATATGGAAAAGGCTTTTGACAGGGTCGAGTGGTCATTCCTCGAAAACGTTATGCACCGTATGGGGTTTGCCTCCTCATGGGTCTCTCTTATCATGAGATGTATTTCTTCAGTTTCCTTTACAGTTAAGGTCAATAATTCCTTTTCCCCTTTGTTTCGACCTCAAAGGGGTCTCCGCCAAGGTGACCCTTTGTCTCCTTTTCTTTTCCTTTTTTGTACCCAAGGGCTTTCAGCTTTCTTGGCTGATGCTAAACAACAAGGCCTACTCCCAGGTCTAGGGGCTTGTAAGCATGGTCCCAAGGTTAACCATCTCTTATTTGCTGATGATTGCTTAGTTTTCCTCAACTCAAACCCCGATGAAGCTGCACACCTTAAGCTGGCCCTCCAGACTTATGCCTCTGCCTCTGGGCAAGCAGTCAATTTTGATAAGTCTACTATTTTTTACAATCCCCGCACTCCTCCTTCTACTCGCCTAGCTATTAATTCCTATCTTCAAGTACGTGAGGTCTCCAACCCTGGTGTTTACCTGGGGGTACCTCTTCTTATTGGTAAAAATAAGACTCTCGCTTTAGGGTTTATACGTGATAAAGTTCATGATAGATTATCCAATTGGGATAAACAGCTTCTTTCCTTCAGTGGTAGGGAAATTTTTATTAAAGCTGTTTTACAATCTTTACCCCAATATGTTATGTCCTGTTATTTATTACCCCAAAACATTATTGATGATATGACATCTGCCATTCGATGATATTGGTGGTCTGGGAAATCCAATAAGAAAGGTTGGCATATGCTCCCATGGGATCAAGTATGCTTGCCCAAATCTGTTGGCGGTTTGGGTTTCCGGGATACCATTCTTTCTGTTCCTATCATTAACGACACTCGAGATACCATCCTCTGGAATCCTAATGATTCCGGAATCTATTCTGTTAGATCTGGCTATCTTTTCTTGCAACGACCCCCTGCACCTAGACTTCGTCCCCCCCCCCCCGATTCTGGAAATATCTTGCCAAACTCAAGGTCTTGCCTAAGGTTAAAACTTTTGGTTGGCGCCTAGGGACAGAAGCCCTGCCTGTTGGGGTTCGCCTTCAGACTTTTGCCCCAGATTCTGGGCCATGCCCCATATGTAACTCTGGTTCAGAGTCGGTTTTACACGCTCTCCGTGACTGCTTTGGTGCTTCAGAAACCCTCAAACTGATTGGTCTTCCCTCTTCTTTTATCAACAACTCCGCCTCTACGGGCCTCCAGTGGCTTGAGGAAGGTGCTTCCCTTCTTTCTCCTGATCTTTTTGGTCTCTTCTTAACTACCCTTTGGAATATTTGGAATAGACGTAATGACTGGATCCATAATAAACACCTTCAACCCCCTTGGCTAATTGCTGTCAACTCTATTAGTCTCCATAAGGACTACTCTAACTCAATTTCTTCATCTACATCATCTATTCCTTTGGCATCCCCTTCTCGATGGAAACAACCCCCTTGTGGGTTTATTAAAGTTAATGTGGATGGAGCTTTTGATCCTTCCACTCGTGCAGCGGCGGTTGGTGTTGTCGCTCGGGATGACACTGGTACGGTTGTTGGTGGTCTGGCTTTTCCGCTTGGCAGCTGTTCCGATGCTATTTCAGTTGAAGGGAGAGGTCTTCTTGCCGGTATTACCTTTGCTCTATCTCAGGGATGGAGCCACTTGATTTTCGAGACAGACTGTGCATCTCTAGCAAACCGGGTCAACTCCCTTGGGCCAGATCTTTCTCCTTTGGGGCCGATGTTTCTGCAGGCTCATTCTGCTTTGGAGGATTTTTCTGTAGCACATGTTCAGTTTATTCGCCGTGAGGCTAATTTTGTAGCTCATTCGTTGGCTACTCATGCCCTTAGATCCATGTCTTCTTTGTCTTTTGGATCTATTTATCCTGATTGTATTAAAAATCTTGTACTTTGCGAGGTTTAACCTCGTCTTATTAATATATTTCGGGTACTCTTTTCCCCTTCTTAGGTTTCTCCAAGTCTTGTGCTTGGGGATTTTAGTAGGGGTTTTTAATGAGGCCCGCCTTCTTCAAAAAAAAAAATTCTAACGGGTCCATTGTTCGGCCCATTTAGACCCGCTCGTCGCAAACCTCTACAAAAAAGAACGCAAAATAAGTTAGAATCAAATTTTAGGAGTTCATATAATTGATTAAGAGCTTTTCAACACGATTATATTGCAAAAACTCGATTACTGTACTTTTTACTCAGTTAAAATTCTAACGTTTCCATTGTTCGGCCCATTTAGACCCGATCGTCTGAAACCTCTACAAAAAGGGCTGCAAAATAAGTTTTAATCCAAATTAAAAAGTTCATATAATTGATTACGAGCTTTTCAACACAATTATATTGCGAAAACTCGATTTTTGTGCTTTTTACTCAATTAAAATTCTAACGGGTCCTATGTTCTACCCATTTAGACACGCTCGTCCGAAACCTCTACAAAAGGGTTGGAAAATAAGGTTTAATCCAAATTTAGGAGTTCATAAAATTGATTACGAGCTTTTCAACACAATTATATTGCGAAAACTCGATTTTTGTGCTTTTTACTCAGATAAAATTCTAACGGGTCCATTGTTCGGCCCATTTAGACCCGATCGTCCGAAACCTCTACAAAAGGGTTGCAAAATAAGTTTTAATCCAAATTTAGGAGTTCATACAATTGATTACGAGCGTTTCAACACGATTATATTGCAAAAACTCGATTTCTGTAGTTTTTACTCAGTTAAAATTCTAACACGTCCATTGTTCGGCCCCTTTAGACCCGCTCGTCTGAAACCAAAGAAAAAAGACCGCAAAACAAGTTTTAATACAAATTTAGGAGTTCATACAATTGGTTACGAGCTTTTCAACACGATTTTATTGTAAAAACTCGATTTTTGTGCTTTTTACTCAGTTAAAATTCTAACGGGTCCATTGTTCGGCCCATTTAGACCTGATCGTCCGAAACCTATACAAAAAAGACCTCAAAATAAGTTAGAATCAAATTTTAGGAGTTCATATAATTGATTACGAGCTTTTTAACATGATTATATTGCAAAAACCCGATTACATTACTTTTTACTCAGTTAAAATTCTAACGGGTCCATTGTTCGACTCATTTACACCCGCTCGTCCGAAACCTCTACAAAAAAGACCGCAAAACAAGTTAGAATCAAATTTTAGGAGTTCATATAATTGCTTACAAGCTTTTCAACACGATTATATTGCACAATCTCGATTTCTGCACTTTTTACTCAATTAAAATTCTAACGGGTCCAATGTTCGGCCCATTTAGACCCGTTCGTCCGAAACCATAGAAAAAAGACCGCAAAGCAAATTTTAATCAAAATTTAGGAGTTCATACAATTGATTACGAGCTTTTCAACACGATTATATTGCAAAAACTCGATTTCTGTACTTTTTACTCCGTTAAAATTCTAATGGGTCCATTGTTCGGCCCATTTAGACCCGCTCGTTCGAAAACTTTGCAAATGGGTTGAAAATAAGTTTTAATCCAAATTTAGCAGTTCATATAATTAATTACGAGCTTTTCAACACGATTATAATGCAAAAACTCGATTTCTGTACTTTTTACTCAGTTAAAATTCTAACGGGTCTATTGTTCGGCCCATTTAGACCCGCTCGTCTGAAACCTCTACCAAAGCGTTGCAAAATAAGTTTTAATCCAAATTTAGGAGTTCGTACAATTGATTACGAGCTTTTCAACACAATTATATTGCAAAATATCGATTTCTGTACTTTTTACTCCGTTAAAATTCTAACGGGTCCATTGTTCGGCCCATTTAGACCCGCTCGTTCGAAACCTCTACAAAAGGGTTGAAAAATAAGTTTTAATCCAATTTTAGGAGTTCATATAATTGATTACGAGCTTTTCAACACGATTATATTGCAAAAACTCGATTTCTGTGCTTTTTACTCAGTTAAAATTCTAACGGGTCCATTGTTCGGCCCATTTAGACCCGCTCGACCGAAACCTCTACAAAAAGGTTGCAAAATAAGTTTAAATCCAAATTAAGGAGTTCATACAATTGATTACGAGCATTTCAACACAATTATATTGCAAAAAATCGATTTTTGTGCTTTTTACTCAGTTAAAATTCTAACGGGTCCATTGTCCGACCCATTTAGACCCGCTTGTCCGTAACCTCTACAAAAAGGTTGCAAAATAAGTTTTAATCCAAATTTAGGAGTTCATACAATTGATTACTAGCGTTTTAACACGATTATATTGCAAAAACTTGATTACAATACTTTTTACTCAGTTAAAATTCTAACGGGTCCATTGTTCGGCCCATTTAGACCCGCTCGTCCGAAACCTCTACAAAAAGACCGCAAAACAAGTTTTAATCAAATTTTAGGAGTTCAGACAATTGATTACGAGCTTTTCAACACGATTATATTGCAAAAACTCGATTTTTGTGCTTTTTTACCCAGTTAAAATTCTAACGGGTCCATTGTTCGGCCCATTTAGACCCAATTGTCCGAAACCTCTACAAAAAGGGCTGCAAAATAAGTTTTAATCCAAATTTAGGAGTTCTTACAATTGATTACTAGCGTTTCAACACGATTATATTGCAAAACCTTGGTTACAATACTTTTTACTCAGTTAAAATTCTAACGGGCCCATTGTTCGGCCCATTTAGACCCGCTCGTCCGAAACCTCTACAAAAAGACCGCAAAACAAGTTTTAATCAAATTTTAGGAGTTCGTATAATTGATTACGAGCTTTTCAACACGATTATATTGCAAAAACTTGATTTCTAAACTTTTTACTTCGTTAAAATTCTAACGGGTCCATTTTTTGGCCGATTTAGACCCGCTCATCCGAAAACTCTACAAAAAAGACCACAAAATAAGTTAGAATCAAATTTTAGGAGTTCATATAATTAATTACGAGCTTTTCAACAGGATTATATTGCAAAATCTCGATTTCTGTACTTTTTTACTCCGTTATAATTCTAATGGGTCCATTGTTCGACCTAGTTATTCCCTCTCATTCGAAACCTCTGCAAAAGGGTTGCAAAAACTCGATTTTAATCCAAATTTAGGAGTTCATATAATTGATTACGAGCTTTTCAACACGATTATATTGCAAAAACTCGATTTCTGTACTTTTTACTCAGTTAAAATTCTAACGTGTACATTGTTCGGCCCATTTACACCCCGCTCGTCCGAAACCTCTACAAAAGGGTTTCAAAATAAGTTTTAATCCAAATTTAAGAGTTCATACAATTGATTACGAGCATTTCAACATGATTATATTGCAAAAACTCGATTTCTGTACTTTTTACTCCGTTATAAATCTAACGGGTCCATTGTTCGGCCCATTTAGACCCGCTCATTCGAAACCTCTACAAAAGGGTTGCAAAATAAGTTTTAATCCAAATTTAGGAGTTCATATAATTGATTACGAGCTTTTCAACACGATTATATTGCAAAAACTCGATTTCTGTACTTTTTTCTCAGTTAAAATTCCAACGGGTCCATTGTTCGGCCCATTTAGACCCGCTCGTCCGAAATGTCTATAAAAAGGGTTGCAAAATAAGTTTTAATCCAAATTTAGGAGTTCTTACAATTTATTACGAGCTATTCAACACGATTATATTGCAAACACTCGATTACTGTACTTTTGACTCAGTTAAAATTCTAACGGGTCCCTTGTTCGGCCCATTTAGACCCGCTCGTCCGAAACCTCTACAAAAAGACCGCAAAACAAGCTTTAATCAAATTTTAGGAGTTCATATAATTGATTACGAGCTTTTCAACACGATTATTTTGCAAAAACTCGATTTTTGTACTTTTTACCTAGTTAAAATTCTAACCGGTCCATTGTTCGGCCCATTTAGACCCGTTCGTCTGAAACCTTTACAAAAAAGATCCCAAAATAAGTTAGAATCAAATTTTAGGAGTTCATATAATTGATTTAGAGCTTTTCAACTCAATTATATTTCAAAAACCTGGTTATTGTACTTTTTACTCAGTTAAAATTCTAACGGGTCCATTGTTCGGCCCATTTAGACCTGCTCGTCCGAAACCTCTACAAAAAGACAGCAAAACAAGTTAGAATCAATTTTTAGGAGTTCATATAATTGATTACGAGCTTTTCAACACGATTATATTGCAAAAACTTTATTTATGTATTTTTTACTCAATTAAAATTCTAACGGGTCCATTGTTCGGCCCATTTAGACCCGCTCGTCCAAATCCTATACAAAAGGGTTGCAAAATAAGTTTTAATACAAATTAAGGAGTTCATACAATTGATTACGCGATTTTCAACATATTATATTGCGAAAACTCGATTTCTGTACTTTTTACTCCATTAAAGTTCTAACGGGTCCATTGTACGGCCCATTTAGACCCGATCGTCCGAAACCTCTACAAAAAGGGATGCAAAATAAGTTTTAATCCAAATTTAGGATTTCATATAATTGATTACGAGCTTTTCAACACGATTATATTGCAAAAACTTGATTTCTATACTTTTTACTCAGTTAAAATTCTATCGGGTCCATTGTTCGGCCCATTTAGACCCGCTCGTCCGAAACCATAGAAAAAAGACCGCAAAACAAGATTTAATCAAAATTTAGGAGTTCATACAATTGATTACGAGCTTTTCAACACGATTATATTGCAAAAACTCGATTTTTGTGCTTTTTTACTCAGTTAAAATTCTAACGGGTCCATTGTTATGCACATTTAGACCCAATCGTCCGAAACCTTTACAAAAAAGATCGCAAAATAAGTTAGAATCAAAATTTAGTCGTTCATATAATTGATTAAGAGCTTTTCAACACGATTATATTTAAAAAATCTGATTATTGTACTTTTTACTCAGTTAAAATTCTAACGGGTCCATTGTTCGGCCCATTTAGACCCGCTCGTCCGAAACCTCTACAAAAAAGACAACAAAACAAGTTAGAATCAAATTTTAGGAGTTCATATAATTGATTACGAGCTTTTCAACACGATTATATTGCAAAAACTTTATTTCTGTACTTTTTACTCAGTTAAAATTCTAACGGGTCCATTGTTCGGCCCATTTAGACCCGCTCGTCCGAAACCTTTACAAAAAAGATCGCAAAATAAGTTCGAATCAAATTTTAGGAGTTCATATAATTAATTAAGAGCTTTTCAACAAGATTATATTGCAAAAACTTGATTTCTGTACTTTTTACTCAGTTAAAATTCTAACGGGTCCACTGTTTGGCCCATTTAGACCCGCTCGTCCGAAACCTCTACAAAATTGTTGCAAAATAAATTTTAATCCAAATTTTAGAGTTCATACAATTGATTACGAGCTTTTCATCACGATTATATTTCAAAAATATCGATTTTTTGTAGTTTTTACTCTGTTAAAATTCTAACGGGTCCATTGTTGGCCCATTTAGACCCGCTCGTCCAAAACCTTTACAAAAAAGACCGCAAAATAAGTTAAAATCAAATTTTAGGAATTCATATAATTGATTACGAGCTTTTCAACACGATTATATTGCAAAAACTCGCTTACAGTACTTTTTACTCAGTTAAAATTCTAACGGGTCCATTGTTCGGCCCATTTAGACCCGCTCGTCCGAAACCTTTACAAAAGGGTTGCAAAATAAGTTTTAATCCAAATTTAGGAGTTCAAACAATTGATTACGAGCTTTTCAACATGATTATATTGCAAAAACTATATTTCTGTAATTTTTACTCCGTTAAAATTCTAACGGGTCCATTGTTCGGCCCATTTAGACCCGCTCGTCCGAAACCTCTACAAAAAGGGCTGCAAAATAAGTTTTAATCCAAATTTAGGAGTTCGTATATTTGATTACGAGCTTTTCAACAGGATTATATTGCAAAATCTCGATTTCTGTACTTTTTACTCAGTTAAAATTCTAACGAGTCCATTGTTCGGCCCATTTAGACCCGCTCGTCGCAAACCTCTACAAAAGGGTTGCAAAATAAGTTTTAATCCAAATTTAGGAGTTCATACAATAGATTACGAGCGTTTCATCACGATTATATTGCAAAAACTCGATTTCTGTACTTTTTACTCAGTTAAAATTCTAACGGGTCCATTGTTCGGCCCATTTTGACCCGCTCGTCGCAAACCTCTACAAAAAAGACCGCAAAATAAGTTAGAATCAAATTTTAGGTGTTCATATAATTGATTAAGAGCTTTTCAACACGATTATATTGCAAAAACTCGATTACTGTACTTTTTACTCAGTTAAAATTCTAACGGATCCATTATTCGGCCCATTTAGACCCGATCGTCCGAAACCTCTACAAAAAGGGCTGCAAAATAAGTTTTATTCCAAATTTAGGAGTTCATATAATTGTTTACGAGCTTTTCAACACAATTATATTGCAGAAACTCGACTTTTGTGCTTTTTACTCAGTTAAAATTCTAACGGGTCCATTGTTTGGCCAATTTAGACCCGCTCCTCCGAAACCTCTACAAAAGGGTTGCAAAATAAGTTTTAATCCAAATTTAGTAGTTCATACAATTGATTACGAGCGTTTCAACACGATTATATTGCAAAAACCCGATTTCTGTACTTTTTACTCATTTAAAATTCTAATGGGTCCATTGTTCGGCCCATTTAGACCCGCTCGTCCGAAACCTCAACAAAAAAGACCGCAAAACAAGATTTAATCAAAATTTAGGAGTTCATACAATTAATTACGAGCTTTTCAACACGATTATATTGCAAAAACTCGATTTTTGGGCTATTTTACTCAGTTAAAATTCTAATGGGTCCATTGTTCGGCACATTTAGACCCAATCGTCCGAAACCTCTACAAAAAGGACTGCAAAAGAAGTTTTAATCCAAATTTAGGAATTCATACAATTGATTACTAGCGTTTCAACACGATTATATTGCAAAAACTTAATTACAATACTTTTTACTCAGTTAAAATTCCAGCGGGTCCATTGTTCGGCCCATTTAGGAGTTCATACAATTGATTACGAGCTTTTCAACACGATATTATTGTAAAACCTCGATTACTGTAGTTTTTACTCAGTTAAAATTCTAACGGGTCCATTGTTCTGCCCATTTAGACCCGCTCGTCCGAAACCTCTACAAAAGGACCGCAAAACAAGTTTTAATCAAATTTTAGGGGTTCATATAATTGATTACGAGCTTTTCAACACGATTATATTGCAAAAATTCGATTACAGTACTTTTTACTCAGTTAAAATTTTAACGAGTCCATTGTTCGGACCATTTAGACCCGTTCGTCCGAAACCTCTACTAAAAGGGTTGCAAAATAAGTTTTAATCCAAATTTAGGAGCTCATACAATTGATTACGAGATTTTCAATACGATTATATTGCAAAAACTCGATTACTGTAGTTTTTACCCAGTTAAAATTCTAACGGGTCCATTGTTCGGCCCATTTAGACCCGCTCGTCCGAAACCTTTACAAAAAAGATCGCAAAATAAGTTAGAATCAAATTTTAGGAGTTAATATAATTGATTAAGAGCTTTTCAACATGATTATATTTCAAAAACCCGATTACTGTACTTTTTACTCAGTTAAAATTCTAACGGGTCCATTGTTCGGCCCATTTAGACCCGCTCGTCCGAAACCTCTACAAAAAAGACAGCAAAACAAGTTAGAATCAAATTTTAGGAGTTCATATAATTGATTACGAGCTTTTCAACACGATTATATTGCAAAAACTTTATTTCTGTACTTTTTACTAAGTTAAAATTCTAACGGGTCCATTGTTCGGCCCATTTAGACCCGCTCGTCCAAAACCTCTACAAAAGGGTTGCAAAATAAGTTTTAATCCAAATTTAGGAGTTCATATAATTGATTACGAGCTTTTCAACACGATTATATTGCAAAAACTCGATTTCTGTACTTTTTACTCAGTTAAAATTCTAACGGGTCCATTGTTCGGCCCATTTAGACCCGCTCGTCCGAAACCTCTACAAAAAGGTTGTAAAATAAGTTTTAATCCAAATTTAAGAGTTCGTTCAATTGATTACGAGCTTTTCAACACGATTATATTGCAAAAACTCGATTTATGTACTTTTTACTCCGTTATAATTCTAACGGGTCCATTGTTCGGCCCATTTAGACCCGCTCGTTCGAAACCTTTACAAAAGGGTTGCAAAATATGTTTTAATCCAAATTTAGGAGTTCATATAATTGATTACGAGCTTTTCAACATGATTATTTTGCAAAAACTCGATTTCTATACTTTTTACTCAGTTAAAATTCTAATGGGTCTATTGTTCGGCCCATTTAGACCCGCTCGTCCGAAACCTCTACAAAAGGGTTGCAAAATAAGTTTTAATCCAAATTTAAGAGTTCTTACAATTGATTACGAGCTTTTCAACACGATTATATTGTAAAAACTCGATTTCTGTATTTGTTACTTAGTTAAAATTCGAACGGTTCCATTGTTCGGCCCATTTAGACCCGCTCGTCCGAAACCTCAACAAAAAAGACCGCAAAACAAGTTTTAATCAAATGTTAGGAGTTCATATAATTGGTTACGACCTTTTCAGTACGATTATATTGCAAAAACTCGATTACTGATCTTTTTACTCAGTTAAAATTCTAACGGGTCCATTGTTCGGCGCATTTAGACCCGATCGTCCGAAACCTCTACAAAAAGGGCTTCAAAATGAGTTTTTATCCAAATTTAGGAGTTAATCTCATTGATTACGAGCTTTTCAACTTAATTATATTGCAAAAACATGATTTTTGTGCTTTTTACTCAGTTAAAATTCTAACGGGTCCATTGTTCGGCCCATTTAGACCCAATCGTCCGAAACCTCTACAAAAAAAGACCGTAAAATAAGTTAGAATCAAATTTTAGGACTTCATATAATTGATTACGAGCTTTTCAACAGGATTATATTGCAAAAACTCGATTTCTGTATTTTACTCAGTTAAAATTCTAACGGGTCCATTGTTCGGCCCATTTAGACCCACTCGTCCGAAACCTCTACAAAAAGGGTTGTAAAATAAGTTTTAATCTAATTTTAGGAGTTCATACAATTGATTAGTAGCGTTTCAACATGATTATATTGCAAAAACCCGATTTCTGTACTTTTTACTCATTTAAAATTCTAACGGGTCCATTGTTCGGCCCATTTAGACCCGCTCGTCCGAAACCTCAACAAAAAAGACCGCAAAACAAGTTTTAATCAAAATTTAGGAGTTCATATAATTGATTACGAGCTTTTCAACACGATTATATTGCAAAAACTCGATTTCTGTACTTTTTACTCAGTTAAAATTCTAACGGGTCTATTGTTCGGCCCATTTAGACCCGCTTGTCCGAAACCTCTATAAAAGGGTTGCAAAATGAGTTTTAATCCAAATTTAGGAGTTCATACATTTGATTACGAGCTTTTCAACACGATCATAATGCAAAAACTCGATTTATGTACTTTTTACTCAGTTAAAATTCTAACGGGTCCATTGTTCGGCGCATTTAGACCCGCTCGTCCGAAACCTTTACAAAAAAGATCGCAAAATAAGTTAGAAACAAATTTTAGGAGTTCATATAATTGATTAAGAGCTTTTCAACATGATTATATTTCAAAAACCCGATTACTGTACTTTTTACTCAGTTAAAATTCTAACGGGTCCATTGTTCGGCCCATTTAGACCCGCTCGTCCGAAACCTCTACAAAAAAGAAAGCAAAACAAGTTAGAATCAAATTTTAGGAGTTCATATAATTGATTACGAGCTTTTCAACACGATTATATTGCAAAAACTTTATTTCTGTACTTTTTACTCAGCTAAAATTCTAACGGGTCCATTGTTCGGCCCATTTAGACCTGCTCGTCCAAAACCTCTACAAAAGGGTTGCAAAATAAGTTTTAATCCAAATTTAGGAGTTCATATAATTGATTACGAGCTTTTCAACACGATTATATTGCAAAAACTCGATTTCTGTACTTTTTACTCAGTTAAAATTCTAACGGGTCCATTGTTCGGCCCATTTAGACCCGCTAGTCCGAAACCTCTACAAAAAGGTTGCAAAATAAGTTTTAATCCAAATTTAAGAGTTCATACAATTGATTACGAGCTTTTCAACACGATTATATTGCAAAAACTCGATTTCTGTACTTTTTACTCCGTTATAATTCTAACGGGTCCATTGTTCGGCCCATTTAGACCCGCTCGTTCGAAACCTCTACAAAATGGTTGCAAAATAAGTTTTAATCCAAATTTAGGAGTTCATATAATTGATTACGAGCTTTTCAACACGATTATATTGAAAAAACTGGATTTCTGTAATTTTTACTCAGTTAAAATTCTAACGGGTCCATTGTTCGGCCCATTTAGACCCGCTCGTCCGAAACCTCTACAAAAGGGTTGCAAAATAAGTTTTAATCCAAATTTAAGAGTTCTTACAATTGATTAGGAGCTTTTCAACACGATTATATTGTAAAAACTCGATTTCTGTAGTTTTTACTCAGTTAAACTTCGAACGGTTCCACTGTTCGGCCCATTTAGACCCGCTCGTTCGAAACCTCTACAAAAGGGTTGCAAAATAAGTTTTAATCCAAATTTAGGAGTTCATACAATAGATTACGAGCGTTCATCATGATTATATTTCAAAAACTCGATTTCTGTACTTTTTACTCAGTTCAAATTCTAAAGGGTCCATTGTTTGGCCCATTTAGACCCGCTCGTCGCAAACCTCTACAAAAAAGTCCCCAAAATAAGTTAGAATCAAATTTTAGGAGTTCATATAATTGATTAAGAGCTTTTCAACACGATTATATTGCAAAAACTCGATTACTGTACTTTTTACTCGGTTAAAATTCTAACGGGTCCATTGTTCGGCCCATTTAGACCCGATCGTCCGAAACCTCTACAAAAAGGGCTGCAAAATAAGTTTTAATCCAAATTTAGGAGTTCATATAATTGATTACGAGCTTTTCAACACAATTATATTGCAAAAACTCGATTTTTGTGCTTTTTACTCAGTTAAAATTCTAACGGGTCCATTGTTCGGCCCATTTAGACCCAATCGTCCGAAACCTCTACAAAAAGGGTTGCAAAATAAGTTTTAATCCAAATTTAGGAGTTCATACAATTGATTACTAGCGTTTCAACACGATTATATTGCAAAAACTTGATTACAATACCTTTTACTCAGTTAAAATTCTAACGGGTCCATTGTTCGGCCCATTTAGACCCGCTCGTCCGAAACCTCTACAAAAAGGTTGCAAAATAAGTTTCAATCCAAATTAAGGAGTTCATACAATTGATTACGAGCTTCTCAACACAATTATATTGCATAAACTTGATTTTTGTGCTTTTTACTCAGTTAAAATTCTAACGGGTCCATTGTTCGACCCATTTAGACCCGCTCGTCCGAAACCATAGAAAAAAGACCGCAAAACAAGTTTTAATCCAAAATTAGGAGTTCATAAAATTGATTATGAGCTTTTCAACAAGATTATATTGCAAAAACTCGATTTCTATACTTTTTACTCCGTTAAAATTCTAACAGGTCCATTGTTCGGCCCATATAGACCCGCTCGTCCGAAAACTCTACAAAAAAGACCGCAAAATAAGTTAGAATCAAATTTTAGGAGTTCATATAATTGATTACGAGCTTTTCAATAGGATTATATTGCAAAATCTCGATTTCTGTACTTTTTACTTTGTTAAAATTCTAACGGGTCCATTTCTCGGCCCATTTAGACCCGCTCGTCTGAAACCTCTACAAAAAGGGTTGCAAAATAAGTTTTAATCCAAATTTAGGAGTTCATACCATTGATAACGAGCTTTTCAACACGATTATATTGCAAAAACTCGATTATTGTAGATTTTCCTCTAAAAAAGACCGCAAAATAGGTTTTAATCAAATTTTAGGAGTTCATATAATTGATTACGAGCTTTTCGACACGGCTATATTGCAAAAACTCGATTTCTGTACTTTTTACGCAGTTAAAATTCTAACAGGTCTATTGTTCGGCCCATTTAGACCCGGTCGTCCGAAACCTCTAAAAAAGGGTTGCAAAATAAGTTTTAATCCAAATTTAGGAGTTCATATAATTGATTACGATCTTTTCAACACGATTATATTGCAAAAACTTGATTTCTGTACTTTTTACTCAGTTAAAATTCTAACGGGTCCATTGTTCGGCCCATTTAGACCCGCTCGTCCGAAACCTCTACAAAAAGGTTGTAAAATAAGTTTTAATCCAAATTTAAGAGTTCGTTCAATTGATTACGAGCTTTTCAACACGATTATATTGCAAAAACTCGATTTCTGTACTTTTTACTCCGTTATAATTCTAACGGGTCCATTGTTCGGCCCATTTAGACCCGCTCGTTCGAAACCTCTACAAAAGGGTTGCAAATATGTTTTAATCCAAATTTAGGAGTTCATATAATTGATTACGAGCTTTTCAACACGATTATATTGCAAAAACTCGATTTCTATACTTTTTACTCAGTTAAAATTCTAATGTGTCTATTGTTCGGCCCATTTAGACCCGCTCGTCCGAAACCTCTACAAAAGGGTCGCAAAATTAGTTTTAATCCAAATTTAAGAGTTCTTACAATTGATTACGAGCTTTTCAACACGATTATATTGTAAAAACTCAATTTCTGTAGTTGTTACTCAGTTAAAATTCGAACGGTTCCATTGTTCGGCCCATTTAGACCCGCTCGTCCGAAACCTCAACAAAAAAGACCGCAAAACAAGTTTTAATCAAATGTTAGGAGTTCATATAATTGGTTACGACCTTTTCAGTACGATTATATTGCAAAAACTCGATTACTGATCTTTTTACTCAGTTAAAATTCTAACGGGTCCATTGTTCAGCGCATTTAGACTCGATCGTCCGAAACCTCTACAAAAAGGGCTTCAAATGAGTTTTAATCCAAATTTAGGAGTTAATCTCATTGATTACGAGCTTTTCAACTTAATTATATTGCAAAAACATGATTTTTGTGCTTTTTACTCAGTTAAAATTCTAACGGGTCCATTGTTCGGCCCATTTAGACCCAATCGTCCGAAACCTCTACAAAAAAAGACCGCAAAATAAGTTAGAATCAAATTTTAGGACTTCATATAATTGATTACGAGCTTTTCAACAGGATTATATTGCAAAAACTCGATTTCTGTAATTTTTACTCAGTTAAAATTCTAACGGGTCCATTGTTCGGCCCATTTAGACCCACTCGTCCGAAACCTCTACAAAAAGGGTTGTAAAATAAGTTTTAATCTAATTTTAGGAGTTCATACAATTGATTACTAGCGTTTCAACATGATTATATTGCAAAAACCCGATTTCTGTACTTTTTACTCATTTAAAATTCTAACGGGTCCATTGTTCGGCCCATTTAGACCCGCTCGTCCGAAACCTCAACAAAAAAGACCGCAAAACAAGTTTTAATCAAAATTTAGGAGTTCATATAATTGATTACGAGCTTTTCAACACGATTATATTGCAAAAACTCAATTTCTGTACTTTTTACTCAGTTAAAATTCTAACGGGTCTATTGTTCGGCCCATTTAGACCCGCTTGTCCGAAACCTCTATAAAAGGGTTGCAAAATGAGTTTTAATCCAAATTTAGGAGTTCATAGAATTGATTACGAGCTTTTCAACACGATTATAATGCAAAAACTCGATTTATGTACTTTTTACTCAGTTAAAATTCTAACGGGTCCATTGTTCGGCGCATTTAGACCCGCTCGTCCGAAACCTTTATAAAAAAGATCGCAAAATAAGTTAGAAACAAATTTTAGGAGTTCATATAATTGATTAAGAGCTTTTCAACATGATTATATTTCAAAAACCTGATTACTGTACTTTTTACTCAGTTAAAATTCTAACGGGTCCATTGTTCGGCCCATTTAGACCCGCTCGTCCGAAACCTCTACAAAAAAGAAAGCAAAACAAGTTAGAATCAAATTTTAGGAGTTCATATAATTTATTACGAGCTTTTCAACACGATTATATTGCAAAAACTTTATTTCTGTACTTTTTACTCAGCTAAAATTCTAACGGGTCCATTGTTCGGCCCATTTAGACCTGCTCGTCCAAAACCTCTACAAAAGGGTTGCAAAATAAGTTTTAATCCAAATTTAGGAGTTCATATAATTGATTACGAGCTTTTCAACACGATTATATTGGAAAAACTCGATTTCTGTACTTTTTACTCAGTTAAAATTCTAATGGGTCCATTGTTCGGCCCATTTAGACTCGCTCGTCCGAAACCTCTACAAAATGGTTGCAAAATAAGTTTTGATCCAAATTTAGGAGTTCATATAATTGATTACGAGCTTTTCAACACGATTATATTGCAAAAACTGGATTTATGAACTTTTTACTCAGTTAAAATTCTAACAGGTCCATTGTTCGGCCCATTTAGACCCGCTCGCCCGAAACCTCTACAAAATGACTGAAAAACAAGTTTTAATCCAAATTTAGGAGTTCATATAATTGATTACGAGCTTTTCAACACGATTATATTGCAAAAACTCGATTTCTGTACTTTTTACTCAGTTAAAATTCTAACGGGTCCATTGTTCGGCCCATTTAGACCCGCTCGTCCGAAACCTCTACAAAAAGGTTGTAAAATAAGTTTTAATCCAAATTTAAGAGTTCGTTCAATTGATTACGAGCTTTTCAACACGATTATATTGCAAAAACTCGATTTATGTACTTTTTACTCCGTTATAATTCTAACGGGTCCATTGTTCGGCCCATTTAGACCCGCTCGTTCGAAACCTTTACAAAAGGGTTGCAAAATATGTTTTAATCCAAATTTAGGAGTTCATATAATTGATTACGAGCTTTTCAACATGATTATATTGCAAAAACTCGATTTCTATACTTTTTACTCAGTTAAAATTCTAATGGGTCTATTGTTCGGCCCATTTAGACCCGCTCGTCCGAAACCTCTACAAAAGGGTTGCAAAATAAGTTTTAATCCAAATTTAAGAGTTCTTACAATTGATTACGAGCTTTTCAACACGATTATATTGTAAAAACTCGATTTCTGTCTTTGTTACTCAGTTAAAATTCGAACGGTTCCATTGTTCGGCCCATTTAGACCCGCTCGTCCGAAACCTCAACAAAAAAGACCGCAAAACAAGTTTTAATCAAATGTTAGGAGTTCATATAATTGGTTACGACCTTTTCAGTATGATTATATTGCAAAAACTCGATTACTGATCTTTTTACTCAGTTAAAATTCTAACGGGTCCATTGTTCGGCGCATTTAGACCCGATCGTCCGAAACCTCTACAAAAAGGGCTTCAAAATGAGTTTTTATCCAAATTTAGGAGTTAATCTCATTGATTACGAGCTTTTCAACTTAATTATATTGCAAAAACATGATTTTGTGCTTTTTACTCAGTTAAAATTCTAACGGGTCCATTGTTCGGCCCATTTAGACCCAATCGTCCGAAACCTCTACAAAAAAAGACCGTAAAATATGTTAGAATCAAATTTTAGGACTTCATATAATTGATTACGAGCTTTTCAACAGGATTATATTGCAAAAACTCGATTTCTGTATTTTACTCAGTTAAAATTCTAACGGGTCCATTGTTCGGCCCATTTAGACCCACTCGTCCGAAACCTCTACAAAAAGGGTTGTAAAATAAGTTTTAATCTAATTTTAGGAGTTCATACAATTGATTACTAGCGTTTCAACATGATTATATTGCAAAAACCCGATTTCTGTACTTTTTACTCATTTAAAATTCTAACGGGTCCATTGTTCGGCCCATTTAGACCCGCTCGTCCGAAACCTCAACAAAAAAGACCGCAAAACAAGTTTTAATCAAAATTTAGGAGTTCATATAATTGATTACGAGCTTTTCAACACGATTATATTGCAAAAACTCGATTTCTGTACTTTTTACTCAGTTAAAATTCTAACGGGTCTATTGTTCGGCCCATTTAGACCCGCTTGTCCGAAACCTCTATAAAAGGGTTGCAAAATGAGTTTTAATCCAAATTTAGGAGTTCATACATTTGATTACGAGCTTTTCAACACGATTATAATGCAAAAACTCGATTTATGTACTTTTTACTCAGTTAAAATTCTAACGGGTCCATTGTTCGGCGCATTTAGACCCGCTCGTCCGAAACCTTTACAAAAAAGATCGCAAAATAAGTTAGAAACAAATTTTAGGAGTTCATATAATTGATTAAGAGCTTTTCAACACGATTATATTTCAAAAACCCGATTACTGTACTTTTTACTCAGTTAAAATTCTAACGGGTCCATTGTTCGGCCCATTTAGACCCGCTCGTCCGAAACCTCTACAAAAAAGAAAGCAAAACAAGTTAGAATCAAATTTTAGGAGTTCATATAATTGATTACGAGCTTTTCAACACGATTATATTGCAAAAACTTTATTTCTGTACTTTTTACTCAGCTAAAATTCTAACGGGTCCATTGTTCGGCCCATTTAGACCTGCTCGTCCAAAACCTCTACAAAAGGGTTGCAAAATAAGTTTTAATCCAAATTTAGGAGTTCATATAATTGATTACGAGCTTTTCAACACGATTATATTGCAAAAACTCGATTTCTGTACTTTTTACTCAGTTAAAATTCTAACGGGTCCATTGTTCGGCCCATTTAGACCCGCTAGTCCGAAACCTCTACAAAAAGGTTGCAAAATAAGTTTTAATCCAAATTTAAGAGTTCATACAATTGATTACGAGCTTTTCAACAAGATTATATTGCAAAAACTCGATTTCTGTACTTTTTACTCCGTTATAATTCTAACGGGTCCATTGTTCGGCCCATTTAGACCCGCTCGTTCGAAACCTCTACAAAATGGTTGCAAAATAAGTTTTAATCCAAATTTAGGAGTTCATATAATTGATTACGAGCTTTTCAACACGATTATATTGCAAAAACTCGATTACTGTACTTTTTACTCGGTTAAAATTCTAACGGGTCCATTGTTCGGCCCATTTAGACCCGCTCGTCCGAAACCTCTACAAAAGGGTTGCAAAATAAGTTTTAATCCAAATTTAAGAGTTCTTACAATTGATTAGGAGCTTTTCAACACGATTATATTGTAAAAACTCGATTTCTGTAGTTTTTACTCAGTTAAACTTCGAACGGTTCCACTGTTCGGCCCATTTAGACCCGCTCGTTCGAAACCTCTACAAAAGGGTTGCAAAATAAGTTTTAATCCAAATTTAGGAGTTCATACAATAGATTACGAGCGTTCATCATGATTATATTTCAAAAACTCGATTTCTGTACTTTTTACTCAGTTCAAATTCTAAAGGGTCCATTGTTTGGCCCATTTAGACCCGCTCGTCGCAAACCTCTACAAAAAAGTCCCCAAAATAAGTTAGAATCAAATTTTAGGAGTTCATATAATTGATTAAGAGCTTTTCAACACGATTATATTGCAAAAACTCGATTACTGTACTTTTTACTCGGTTAAAATTCTAACGGGTCCATTGTTCGGCCCATTTAGACCCGATCGTCCGAAACCTCTACAAAAAAGGCTGCAAAATAAGTTTTAATCCAAATTTAGGAGTTCATATAATTGATTACGAGCTTTTCAACACAATTATATTGCAAAAACTCGATTTTTTTGCTTTTTACTCAGTTAAAATTCTAACGGGTCCATTGTTCGGCCCATTTAGACCCAATCGTCCGAAACCTCTACAAAAAGGGTTGCAAAATAAGTTTTAATCCAAATTTAGGAGTTCATACAATTGATTACTAGCGTTTCAACACGATTATATTGCAAAAACTTGATTACAATACCTTTTACTCAGTTAAAATTCTAACGGGTCCATTGTTCGGCCCATTTAGACCCGCTCGTCCGAAACCTCTACAAAAAGGTTGCAAAATAAGTTTCAATCCAAATTAAGGAGTTCATACAATTGATTACGAGCTTCTCAACACAATTATATTGCATAAACTTGATTTTTGTGCTTTTTACTCAGTTAAAATTCTAACGGGTCCATTGTTCGACCCATTTAGACCCGCTCGTCCGAAACCATAGAAAAAAGACCGCAAAACAAGTTTTAATCCAAATTTAGGAGTTCATAAAATTGATTATGAGCTTTTCAACACGATTATATTGCAAAAACTCGATTTCTATACTTTTTACTCCGTTAAAATTCTAACAGGTCCATTGTTCGGCCCATATAGACCCGCTCGTCCGAAAACTCTACAAAAAAGACCGCAAAATAAGTTAGAATCAAATTTTAGGAGTTCATATAATTGATTACGAGCTTTTCAATAGGATTATATTGCAAAATCTCGATTTCTGTACTTTTTACTTTGTTAAAATTCTAACGGGTCCATTTCTCGGCCCATTTAGACCCGCTCGTCTGAAACCTCTACAAAAAGGGTTGCAAAATAAGTTTTAATCCAAATTTAGGAGTTCATACCATTGATAACGAGCTTTTCAACACGATTATATTGCAAAAACTCGATTATTGTAGATTTTCCTCTAAAAAAGACCGCAAAATAGGTTTTAATCAAATTTTAGGAGTTCATATAATTGATTACGAGCTTTTCGACACGACTATATTGCAAAAACTCGATTTCTGTACTTTTTACGCAGTTAAAATTCTAACAGGTCTATTGTTCGGCCCATTTAGACCCGGTCGTCCGAAACCTCTAAAAAAGGGTTGCAAAATAAGTTTTAATCCAAATTTAGGAGTTCATATAATTGATTACGATCTTTTCAACACGATTATATTGCAAAAACTTGATTTCTGTACTTTTTACTCAGTTAAAATTCTAACGGGTCCATTGTTCGGCCCATTTAGACCCGCTCGTCCGAAACCTCTACAAAAAGGTTGTAAAATAAGTTTTAATCCAAATTTAAGAGTTCGTTCAATTGATTACGAGCTTTTCAACACGATTATATTGCAAAAACTCGATTTCTGTACTTTTTACTCCGTTATAATTCTAACGGGTCCATTGTTCGGCCCATTTAGACCCGCTCGTTCGAAACCTCTACAAAAGGGTTGCAAATATGTTTTAATCCAAATTTAGGAGTTCATATAGTTGATTACGAGCTTTTCAACACGATTATATTGCAAAAACTCGATTTCTATACTTTTTACTCAGTTAAAATTCTAATGGGTCTATTGTTCGGCCCATTTAGACCCGCTCGTCCGAAACCTCTACAAAAGGGTCGCAAAATTAGTTTTAATCCAAATTTAAGAAGTCTTACAATTGATTACGAGCTTTTCAACACGATTATATTGTAAAAACTCAATTTCTGTAGTTGTTACTCAGTTAAAATTCGAACGGTTCCATTGTTCGGCCCATTTAGACCCGCTCGTCCGAAACCTCAACAAAAAAGACCGCAAAACAAGTTTTAATCAAATGTTAGGAGTTCATATAATTGGTTACGACCTTTTCAGTACGATTATATTGCAAAAACTCGATTACTGATCTTTTTACTCAGTTAAAATTCTAACGGGTCCATTGTTCAGCGCATTTAGACTCGATCGTCCGAAACCTCTACAAAAAGGGCTTCAAATGAGTTTTAATCCAAATTTAGGAGTTAATCTCATTGATTACGAGCTTTTCAACTTAATTATATTGCAAAAACATGATTTTTGTGCTTTTTACTCAGTTAAAATTCTAACGGGTCCATTGTTCGGCCCATTTAGACCCAATCGTCCGAAACCTCTACAAAAAAAGACCGCAAAATAAGTTAGAATCAAATTTTAGGACTTCATATAATTGATTACGAGCTTTTCAACATGATTATATTGCAAAAACTCGATTTCTGTAATTTTTACTCAGTTAAAATTCTAACGGGTCCATTGTTCGGCCCATTTAGACCCACTCGTCCGAAACCTCTACAAAAAGGGTTGTAAAATAAGTTTTAATCTAATTTTAGGAGTTCATACAATTGATTACTAGCGTTTCAACATGATTATATTGCAAAAACCCGATTTCTGTACTTTTTACTCATTTAAAATTCTAACGGGTCCATTGTTCGGCCCATTTAGACCCGCTCGTCCGAAACCTCAACAAAAAAGACCGCAAAACAAGTTTTAATCAAAATTTAGGAGTTCATATAATTGATTACGAGCTTTTCAACACGATTATATTGCAAAAACTCGATTTCTGTACTTTTTACTCAGTTAAAATTCTAACGGGTCTATTGTTCGGCCCATTTAGACCCGCTTGTCCGAAACCTCTATAAAAGGGTTGCAAAATGAGTTTTAATCCAAATTTAGGAGTTCATACAATTGATTACGAGCTTTTCAACACGATTATAATGCAAAAACTCGATTTATGTACTTTTTACTCAGTTAAAATTCTAACGGGTCCATTGTTCGGCGCATTTAGACCCGCTCGTCCGAAACCTTTACAAAAAAGATCGCAAAATAAGTTAGAAACAAATTTTAGGAGTTCATATAATTGATTAAGAGCTTTTCAACACGATTATATTTCAAAAACCCGATTACTGTACTTTTTACTCAGTTAAAATTCTAACGGGTCCATTGTTCGGCCCATTTAGACCCGCTCGTCCGAAACCTCTACAAAAAAGAAAGCAAAACAAGTTAGAATCAAATTTTAGGAGTTCATATAATTTATTACGAGCTTTTCAACACGATTATATTGCAAAAACTTTATTTCTGTACTTTTTACTCAGCTAAAATTCTAACGGGTCCATTGTTCGGCCCATTTAGACCTGCTCGTCCAAAACCTCTACAAAAGGGTTGCAAAATAAGTTTTAATCCAAATTTAGGAGTTCATATAATTGATTACGAGCTTTTCAACACGATTATATTGGAAAAACTCGATTTCTGTACTTTTTACTCAGTTAAAATTCTAACGGGTCCATTGTTCGGCCCATTTAGACCCGCTCGTCCGAAACCTCTACAAAATGGTTGCAAAATAAGTTTTGATCCAAATTTAGGAGTTCATATAATTGATTACGAGCTTTTCAACACGATTATATTGCAAAAACTGGATTTATGAACTTTTTACTCAGTTAAAATTCTAACAGGTCCATTGTTCGGCCCATTTAGACCCGCTCGTCCGAAACCTCTACAAAAGGGTTGCAAAATAAGTTTTAATCCAAATTTAGGAGTTCATATAATTGATTACGAGCTTTTCAACACGATTATATTGCAAAAACTCGATTTCTGTACTTTTTACTCAGTTAAAATTCTAACGGGTCCATTGTTCGGCCCATTTAGACCCGCTCGTCCGAAACCTCTACAAAAAGGTTGTAAAATAAGTTTTAATCCAAATTTAAGAGTTCGTTCAATTGATTACGAGCTTTTCAACACGATTATATTGCAAAAACTCGATTTATGTACTTTTTACTCCGTTATAATTCTAACGGGTCCATTGTTCGGCCCATTTAGACCCGCTCGTTCGAAACCTTTACAAAAGGGTTGCAAAATATGTTTTAATCCAAATTTAGGAGTTCATATAATTGATTACGAGCTTTTCAACATGATTATATTGCAAAAACTCGATTTCTATACTTTTTACTCAGTTAAAATTCTAATGGGTCTATTGTTCGGCCCATTTAGACCCGCTCGTCCGAAACCTCTACAAAAGGGTTGCAAAATAAGTTTTAATCCAAATTTAAGAGTTCTTACAATTGATTACGAGCTTTTCAACACGATTATATTGTAAAAACTCGATTTCTGTATTTGTTACTCAGTTAAAATTCGAACGGTTCCATTGTTCGGCCCATTTAGACCCGCTCGTCCGAAACCTCAACAAAAAAGACCGCAAAACAAGTTTTAATCAAATGTTAGGAGTTCATATAATTGGTTACGACCTTTTCAGTACGATTATATTGCAAAAACTCGATTACTGATCTTTTTACTCAGTTAAAATTCTAACGGGTCCATTGTTCGGCGCATTTAGACCCGATCGTCCGAAACCTCTACAAAAAGGGCTTCAAAATGAGTTTTTATCCAAATTTAGGAGTTAATCTCATTGATTACGAGCTTTTCAACTTAATTATATTGCAAAAACATGATTTTTGTGCTTTTTACTCAGTTAAAATTCTAACGGGTCCATTGTTCGGCCCATTTAGACCCAATCGTCCGAAACCTCTACAAAAAAAGACCGTAAAATAAGTTAGAATCAAATTTTAGGACTTCATATAATTGATTACGAGCTTTTCAACAGGATTATATTGCAAAAACTCGATTTCTGTATTTTACTCAGTTAAAATTCTAACGGGTCCATTGTTCGGCCCATTTAGACCCACTCGTCCGAAACCTCTACAAAAAGGGTTGTAAAATAAGTTTTAATCTAATTTTAGGAGTTCATAAAATTGATTAGTAGCGTTTCAACATGATTATATTGCAAAAACCCGATTTCTGTACTTTTTACTCATTTAAAATTCTAACGGGTCCATTGTTCGGCCCATTTAGACCCGCTCGTCCGAAACCTCAACAAAAAAGACCGCAAAACAAGTTTTAATCAAAATTTAGGAGTTCATATAATTGATTACGAGCTTTTCAACACGATTATATTGCAAAAACTCGATTTCTGTACTTTTTACTCAGTTAAAATTCTAACGGGTCTATTGTTCGGCCCATTTAGACCCGCTTGTCCGAAACCTCTATAAAAGGGTTGCAAAATGAGTTTTAATCCAAATTTAGGAGTTCATACATTTGATTACGAGCTTTTCAACACGATTATAATGCAAAAACTCGATTTATGTACTTTTTACTCAGTTAAAATTCTAACGGGTCCATTGTTCGGCGCATTTAGACCCGCTCGTCCGAAACCTTTATAAAAAAGATCGCAAAATAAGTTAGAAACAAATTTTAGGAGTTCATATAATTGATTAAGAGCTTTTCAACATGATTATATTTCAAAAACCTGATTACTGTACTTTTTACTCAGTTAAAATTCTAACGGGTCCATTGTTCGGCCCATTTAGACCCGCTCGTCCGAAACCTCTACAAAAAAGAAAGCAAAACAAGTTAGAATCAAATTTTAGGAGTTCATATAATTTATTACGAGCTTTTCAACACGATTATATTGCAAAAACTTTATTTCTGTACTTTTTACTCAGCTAAAATTCTAACGGGTCCATTGTTCGGCCCATTTAGACCTGCTCGTCCAAAACCTCTACAAAAGGGTTGCAAAATAAGTTTTAATCCAAATTTAGGAGTTCATATAATTGATTACGAGCTTTTCAACACGATTATATTGGAAAAACTCGATTTCTGTACTTTTTACTCAGTTAAAATTCTAATGGGTCCATTGTTCGGCCCATTTAGACTCGCTCGTCCGAAACCTCTACAAAATGGTTGCAAAATAAGTTTTGATCCAAATTTAGGAGTTCATATAATTGATTACGAGCTTTTCAACACGATTATATTGCAAAAACTGGATTTATGAACTTTTTACTCAGTTAAAATTCTAACAGGTCCATTGTTCGGCCCATTTAGACCCGCTCGCCCGAAACCTCTACAAAATGACTGAAAAACAAGTTTTAATCCAAATTTAGGAGTTCATATAATTGATTACGAGCTTTTCAACACGATTATATTGCAAAAACTCGATTTCTGTACTTTTTACTCAGTTAAAATTCTAACGGGTCCATTGTTCGGCCCATTTAGACCCGCTCGTCCGAAACCTCTACAAAAAGGTTGTAAAATAAGTTTTAATCCAAATTTAAGAGTTCGTTCAATTGATTACGAGCTTTTCAACACGATTATATTGCAAAAACTCGATTTATGTACTTTTTACTCCGTTATAATTCTAACGGGTCCATTGTTCGGCCCATTTAGACCCGCTCGTTCGAAACCTTTACAAAAGGGTTGCAAAATATGTTTTAATCCAAATTTAGGAGTTCATATAATTGATTACGAGCTTTTCAACATGATTATATTGCAAAAACTCGATTTCTATACTTTTTACTCAGTTAAAATTCTAATGGGTCTATTGTTCGGCCCATTTAGACCCGCTCGTCCGAAACCTCTACAAAAGGGTTGCAAAATAAGTTTTAATCCAAATTTAAGAGTTCTTACAATTGATTACGAGCTTTTCAACACGATTATATTGTAAAAACTCGATTTCTGTCTTTGTTACTCAGTTAAAATTCGAACGGTTCCATTGTTCGGCCCATTTAGACCCGCTCGTCCGAAACCTCAACAAAAAAGACCGCAAAACAAGTTTTAATCAAATGTTAGGAGTTCATATAATTGGTTACGACCTTTTCAGTATGATTATATTGCAAAAACTCGATTACTGATCTTTTTACTCAGTTAAAATTCTAACGGGTCCATTGTTCGGCGCATTTAGACCCGATCGTCCGAAACCTCTACAAAAAGGGCTTCAAAATGAGTTTTTATCCAAATTTAGGAGTTAATCTCATTGATTACGAGCTTTTCAACTTAATTATATTGCAAAAACATGATTTTTGTGCTTTTTACTCAGTTAAAATTCTAACGGGTCCATTGTTCGGCCCATTTAGACCCAATCGTCCGAAACCTCTACAAAAAAAGACCGTAAAATATGTTAGAATCAAATTTTAGGACTTCATATAATTGATTACGAGCTTTTCAACAGGATTATATTGCAAAAACTCGATTTCTGTATTTTACTCAGTTAAAATTCTAACGGGTCCATTGTTCGGCCCATTTAGACCCACTCGTCCGAAACCTCTACAAAAAGGGTTGTAAAATAAGTTTTAATCTAATTTTAGGAGTTCATACAATTGATTACTAGCGTTTCAACATGATTATATTGCAAAAACCCGATTTCTGTACTTTTTACTCATTTAAAATTCTAACGGGTCCATTGTTCGGCCCATTTAGACCCGCTCGTCCGAAACCTCAACAAAAAAGACCGCAAAACAAGTTTTAATCAAAATTTAGGAGTTCATATAATTGATTACGAGCTTTTCAACACGATTATATTGCAAAAACTCGATTTCTGTACTTTTTACTCAGTTAAAATTCTAACGGGTCTATTGTTCGGCCCATTTAGACCCGCTTGTCCGAAACCTCTATAAAAGGGTTGCAAAATGAGTTTTAATCCAAATTTAGGAGTTCATACATTTGATTACGAGCTTTTCAACACGATTATAATGCAAAAACTCGATTTATGTACTTTTTACTCAGTTAAAATTCTAACGGGTCCATTGTTCGGCGCATTTAGACCCGCTCGTCCGAAACCTTTACAAAAAAGATCGCAAAATAAGTTAGAAACAAATTTTAGGAGTTCATATAATTGATTAAGAGCTTTTCAACACGATTATATTTCAAAAACCCGATTACTGTACTTTTTACTCAGTTAAAATTCTAACGGGTCCATTGTTCGGCCCATTTAGACCCGCTCGTCCGAAACCTCTACAAAAAAGAAAGCAAAACAAGTTAGAATCAAATTTTAGGAGTTCATATAATTGATTACGAGCTTTTCAACACGATTATATTGCAAAAACTTTATTTCTGTACTTTTTACTCAGCTAAAATTCTAACGGGTCCATTGTTCGGCCCATTTAGACCTGCTCGTCCAAAACCTCTACAAAAGGGTTGCAAAATAAGTTTTAATCCAAATTTAGGAGTTCATATAATTGATTACGAGCTTTTCAACACGATTATATTGCAAAAACTCGATTTCTGTACTTTTTACTCAGTTAAAATTCTAACGGGTCCATTGTTCGGCCCATTTAGACCCGCTAGTCCGAAACCTCTACAAAAAGGTTGCAAAATAAGTTTTAATCCAAATTTAAGAGTTCATACAATTGATTACGAGCTTTTCAACACGATTATATTGCAAAAACTCGATTTCTGTACTTTTTACTCCGTTATAATTCTAACGGGTCCATTGTTCGGCCCATTTAGACCCGCTCGTTCGAAACCTCTACAAAATGGTTGCAAAATAAGTTTTAATCCAAATTTAGGAGTTCATATAATTGATTACGAGCTTTTCAACACGATTATATTGCAAAAACTCGATTACTGTACTTTTTACTCGGTTAAAATTCTAACGGGTCCATTGTTCGGCCCATTTAGACCCGCTCGTCCGAAACCTCTACAAAAGGGTTGCAAAATAAGTTTTAATCCAAATTTAAGAGTTCTTACAATTGATTAGGAGCTTTTCAACACGATTATATTGTAAAAACTCGATTTCTGTAGTTTTTACTCAGTTAAACTTCGAACGGTTCCACTGTTCGGCCCATTTAGACCCGCTCGTTCGAAACCTCTACAAAAGGGTTGCAAAATAAGTTTTAATCCAAATTTAGGAGTTCATACAATAGATTACGAGCGTTCATCATGATTATATTTCAAAAACTCGATTTCTGTACTTTTTACTCAGTTCAAATTCTAAAGGGTCCATTGTTTGGCCCATTTAGACCCGCTCGTCGCAAACCTCTACAAAAAAGTCCCCAAAATAAGTTAGAATCAAATTTTAGGAGTTCATATAATTGATTAAGAGCTTTTCAACACGATTATATTGCAAAAACTCGATTACTGTACTTTTTACTCGGTTAAAATTCTAACGGGTCCATTGTTCGGCCCATTTAGACCCGATCGTCCGAAACCTCTACAAAAAAGGCTGCAAAATAAGTTTTAATCCAAATTTAGGAGTTCATATAATTGATTACGAGCTTTTCAACACAATTATATTGCAAAAACTCGATTTTTTTGCTTTTTACTCAGTTAAAATTCTAACGGGTCCATTGTTCGGCCCATTTAGACCCAATCGTCCGAAACCTCTACAAAAAGGGTTGCAAAATAAGTTTTAATCCAAATTTAGGAGTTCATACAATTGATTACTAGCGTTTCAACACGATTATATTGCAAAAACTTGATTACAATACCTTTTACTCAGTTAAAATTCTAACGGGTCCATTGTTCGGCCCATTTAGACCCGCTCGTCCGAAACCTCTACAAAAAGGTTGCAAAATAAGTTTCAATCCAAATTAAGGAGTTCATACAATTGATTACGAGCTTCTCAACACAATTATATTGCATAAACTTGATTTTTGTGCTTTTTACTCAGTTAAAATTCTAACGGGTCCATTGTTCGACCCATTTAGACCCGCTCGTCCGAAACCATAGAAAAAAGACCGCAAAACAAGTTTTAATCCAAATTTAGGAGTTCATAAAATTGATTATGAGCTTTTCAACACGATTATATTGCAAAAACTCGATTTCTATACTTTTTACTCCGTTAAAATTCTAACAGGTCCATTGTTCGGCCCATATAGACCCGCTCGTCCGAAAACTCTACAAAAAAGACCGCAAAATAAGTTAGAATCAAATTTTAGGAGTTCATATAATTGATTACGAGCTTTTCAATAGGATTATATTGCAAAATCTCGATTTCTGTACTTTTTACTTTGTTAAAATTCTAACGGGTCCATTTCTCGGCCCATTTAGACCCGCTCGTCTGAAACCTCTACAAAAAGGGTTGCAAAATAAGTTTTAATCCAAATTTAGGAGTTCATACCATTGATAACGAGCTTTTCAACACGATTATATTGCAAAAACTCGATTATTGTAGATTTTCCTCTAAAAAAGACCGCAAAATAGGTTTTAATCAAATTTTAGGAGTTCATATAATTGATTACGAGCTTTTCGACACGACTATATTGCAAAAACTCGATTTCTGTACTTTTTACGCAGTTAAAATTCTAACAGGTCTATTGTTCGGCCCATTTAGACCCGGTCGTCCGAAACCTCTAAAAAAGGGTTGCAAAATATGTTTTAATCCAAATTTAGGAGTTCATATAATTGATTACGATCTTTTCAACACGATTATATTGCAAAAACTTGATTTCTGTACTTTTTACTCAGTTAAAATTCTAACGGGTCCATTGTTCGGCCCATTTAGACCCGCTCGTCCGAAACCTCTACAAAAAGGTTGTAAAATAAGTTTTAATCCAAATTTAAGAGTTCGTTCAATTGATTACGAGCTTTTCAACACGATTATATTGCAAAAACTCGATTTCTGTACTTTTTACTCCGTTATAATTCTAACGGGTCCATTGTTCGGCCCATTTAGACCCGCTCGTTCGAAACCTCTACAAAAGGGTTGCAAATATGTTTTAATCCAAATTTAGGAGTTCATATAATTGATTACGAGCTTTTCAACACGATTATATTGCAAAAACTCGATTTCTATACTTTTTACTCAGTTAAAATTCTAATGGGTCTATTGTTCGGCCCATTTAGACCCGCTCGTCCGAAACCTCTACAAAAGGGTCGCAAAATTAGTTTTAATCCAAATTTAAGAAGTCTTACAATTGATTACGAGCTTTTCAACACGATTATATTGTAAAAACTCAATTTCTGTAGTTGTTACTCAGTTAAAATTCGAACGGTTCCATTGTTCGGCCCATTTAGACCCGCTCGTCCGAAACCTCAACAAAAAAGACCGCAAAACAAGTTTTAATCAAATGTTAGGAGTTCATATAATTGGTTACGACCTTTTCAGTACGATTATATTGCAAAAACTCGATTACTGATCTTTTTACTCAGTTAAAATTCTAACGGGTCCATTGTTCAGCGCATTTAGACTCGATCGTCCGAAACCTCTACAAAAAGGGCTTCAAATGAGTTTTAATCCAAATTTAGGAGTTAATCTCATTGATTACGAGCTTTTCAACTTAATTATATTGCAAAAACATGATTTTTGTGCTTTTTACTCAGTTAAAATTCTAACGGGTCCATTGTTCGGCCCATTTAGACCCAATCGTCTGAAACCTCTACAAAAAAAGACCGCAAAATAAGTTAGAATCAAATTTTAGGACTTCATATAATTGATTACGAGCTTTTCAACAGGATTATATTGCAAAAACTCGATTTCTGTAATTTTTACTCAGTTAAAATTCTAACGGGTCCATTGTTCGGCCCATTTAGACCCACTCGTCCGAAACCTCTACAAAAAGGGTTGTAAAATAAGTTTTAATCTAATTTTAGGAGTTCATACAATTGATTACTAGCGTTTCAACATGATTATATTGCAAAAACCCGATTTCTGTACTTTTTACTCATTTAAAATTCTAACGGGTCCATTGTTCGGCCCATTTAGACCCGCTCGTCCGAAACCTCAACAAAAAAGACCGCAAAACAAGTTTTAATCAAAATTTAGGAGTTCATATAATTGATTACGAGCTTTTCAACACGATTATATTGCAAAAACTCGATTTCTGTACTTTTTACTCAGTTAAAATTCTAACGGGTCTATTGTTCGGCCCATTTAGACCCGCTTGTCCGAAACCTCTATAAAAGGGTTGCAAAATGAGTTTTAATCCAAATTTAGGAGTTCATACAATTGATTACGAGCTTTTCAACACGATTATAATGCAAAAACTCGATTTATGTACTTTTTACTCAGTTAAAATTCTAACGGGTCCATTGTTCGGCGCATTTAGACCCGCTCGTCCGAAACCTTTACAAAAAAGATCGCAAAATAAGTTAGAAACAAATTTTAGGAGTTCATATAATTGATTAAGAGCTTTTCAACACGATTATATTTCAAAAACCCGATTACTGTACTTTTTACTCAGTTAAAATTCTAACGGGTCCATTGTTCGGCCCATTTAGACCCGCTCGTCCGAAACCTCTACAAAAAAGAAAGCAAAACAAGTTAGAATCAAATTTTAGGAGTTCATATAATTTATTACGAGCTTTTCAACACGATTATATTGCAAAAACTTTATTTCTGTACTTTTTACTCAGCTAAAATTCTAACGGGTCCATTGTTCGGCCCATTTAGACCTGCTCGTCCAAAACCTCTACAAAAGGGTTGCAAAATAAGTTTTAATCCAAATTTAGGAGTTCATATAATTGATTACGAGCTTTTCAACACGATTATATTGGAAAAACTCGATTTCTGTACTTTTTACTCAGTTAAAATTCTAACGGGTCCATTGTTCGGCCCATTTAGACCCGCTCGTCCGAAACCTCTACAAAATGGTTGCAAAATAAGTTTTGATCCAAATTTAGGAGTTCATATAATTGATTACGAGCTTTTCAACACGATTATATTGCAAAAACTGGATTTATGAACTTTTTACTCAGTTAAAATTCTAACAGGTCCATTGTTCGGCTCATTTAGACCCGCTCGTCCGAAACCTCTACAAAAGGGTTGCAAAATAAGTTTTAATCCAAATTTAGGAGTTCATATAATTGATTACGAGCTTTTCAACACGATTATATTGCAAAAACTCGATTTCTGTACTTTTTACTCAGTTAAAATTCTAACGGGTCCATTGTTCGGCCCATTTAGACCCGCTCGTCCGAAACCTCTACAAAAAGGTTGTAAAATAAGTTTTAATCCAAATTTAAGAGTTCGTTCAATTGATTACGAGCTTTTCAACACGATTATATTGCAAAAACTCGATTTATGTACTTTTTACTCCGTTATAATTCTAACGGGTCCATTGTTCGGCCCATTTAGACCCGCTCGTTCGAAACCTTTACAAAAGGGTTGCAAAATATGTTTTAATCCAAATTTAGGAGTTCATATAATTGATTACGAGCTTTTCAACATGATTATATTGCAAAAACTCGATTTCTATACTTTTTACTCAGTTAAAATTCTAATGGGTCTATTGTTCGGCCCATTTAGACCCGCTCGTCCGAAACCTCTACAAAAGGGTTGCAAAATAAGTTTTAATCCAAATTTAAGAGTTCTTACAATTGATTACGAGCTTTTCAACACGATTATATTGTAAAAACTCGATTTCTGTATTTGTTACTCAGTTAAAATTCGAACGGTTCCATTGTTCGGCCCATTTAGACCCGCTCGTCCGAAACCTCAACAAAAAAGACCGCAAAACAAGTTTTAATCAAATGTTAGGAGTTCATATAATTGGTTACGACCTTTTCAGTACGATTATATTGCAAAAACTCGATTACTGATCTTTTTACTCAGTTAAAATTCTAACGGGTCCATTGTTCGGCGCATTTAGACCCGATCGTCCGAAACCTCTTCAAAAAGGGCTTCAAAATGAGTTTTTATCCAAATTTAGGAGTTAATCTCATTGATTACGAGCTTTTCAACTTAATTATATTGCAAAAACATGATTTTTGTGCTTTTTACTCAGTTAAAATTCTAACGGGTCCATTGTTCGGCCCATTTAGACCCAATCGTCCGAAACCTCTACAAAAAAAGACCGTAAAATAAGTTAGAATCAAATTTTAGGACTTCATATAATTGATTACGAGCTTTTCAACAGGATTATATTGCAAAAACTCGATTTCTGTATTTTACTCAGTTAAAATTCTAACGGGTCCATTGTTCGGCCCATTTAGACCCACTCGTCCGAAACCTCTACAAAAAGGGTTGTAAAATAAGTTTTAATCTAATTTTAGGAGTTCATACAATTGATTACTAGCGTCTCAACATGATTATATTGCAAAAACCCGATTTCTGTACTTTTTACTCATTTAAAATTCTAACGGGTCCATTGTTCGGCCCATTTAGACCCGCTCGTCCGAAACCTCAACAAAAAAGACCGCAAAACAAGTTTTAATCAAAATTTAGGAGTTCATATAATTGATTACGAGCTTTTCAACACGATTATATTGCAAAAACTCGATTTCTGTACTTTTTACTCAGTTAAAATTCTAACGGGTCTATTGTTCGGCCCATTTAGACCCGCTTGTCCGAAACCTCTATAAAAGGGTTGCAAAATGAGTTTTAATCCAAATTTAGGAGTTCATACAATTGATTACGAGCTTTTCAACACGATTATAATGCAAAAACTCGATTTATGTACTTTTTAGTCAGTTAAAATTCTAACGGGTCCATTGTTCGGCGCATTTAGACCCGCTCGTCCGAAACCTTTACAAAAAAGATCGCAAAATAAGTTAGAAACAAATTTTAGGAGTTCATATAATTGATTAAGAGCTTTTCAACACGATTATATTTCAAAAACCCGATTACTGTACTTTTTACTCAGTTAAAATTCTAACGGGTCCATTGTTCGGCCCATTTAGACCCGCTCGTCCGAAACCTCTACAAAAAAGAAAGCAAAACAAGTTAGAATCAAATTTTAGGAGTTCATATAATTGATTACGAGCTTTTCAACACGATTATATTGCAAAAACTTTATTTCTGTACTTTTTACTCAGCTAAAATTCTAACGGGTCCATTGTTCGGCCCATTTAGACCTGCTCGTCCAAAACCTCTACAAAAGGGTTGCAAAATAAGTTTTAATCCAAATTTAGGAGTTCATATAATTGATTACGAGCTTTTCAACACGATTATATTGCAAAAACTCGATTTCTGTACTTTTTACTCAGTTAAAATTCTAACGGGTCCATTGTTCGGCCCATTTAGACCCGCTAGTCCGAAACCTCTACAAAAAGGTTGCAAAATAAGTTTTAATCCAAATTTAAGAGTTCATACAATTGATTACGAGCTTTTCAACACGATTATATTGCAAAAACTCGATTTCTGTACTTTTTACTCCGTTATAATTCTAACGGGTCCATTGTTCGGCCCATTTAGACCCGCTCGTTCGAAACCTCTACAAAATGGTTGCAAAATAAGTTTTAATCCAAATTTAGGAGTTCATATAATTGATTACGAGCTTTTCAACACGATTATATTGCAAAAACTCGATTACTGTACTTTTTACTCGGTTAAAATTCTAACGGGTCCATTGTTCGGCCCATTTAGACCCGCTCGTCCGAAACCTCTACAAAAGGGTTGCAAAATAAGTTTTAATCCAAATTTAAGAGTTCTTACAATTGATTAGGAGCTTTTCAACACGATTATATTGTAAAAACTCGATTTCTGTAGTTTTTACTCAGTTAAACTTCGAACGGTTCCACTGTTCGGCCCATTTAGACCCGCTCGTTCGAAACCTCTACAAAAGGGTTGCAAAATAAGTTTTAATCCAAATTTAGGAGTTCATACAATAGATTACGAGCGTTCATCATGATTATATTTCAAAAACTCGATTTCTGTACTTTTTACTCAGTTCAAATTCTAAAGGGTCCATTGTTTGGCCCATTTAGACCCGCTCGTCGCAAACCTCTACAAAAAAGTCCCCAAAATAAGTTAGAATCAAATTTTAGGAGTTCATATAATTGATTAAGAGCTTTTCAACACGATTATATTGCAAAAACTCGATTACTGTACTTTTTACTCGGTTAAAATTCTAACGGGTCCATTGTTCGGCCCATTTAGACCCGATCGTCCGAAACCTCTACAAAAAAGGCTGCAAAATAAGTTTTAATCCAAATTTAGGAGTTCATATAATTGATTACGAGCTTTTCAACACAATTATATTGCAAAAACTCGATTTTTTTGCTTTTTACTCAGTTAAAATTCTAACGGGTCCATTGTTCGGCCCATTTAGACCCAATCGTCCGAAACCTCTACAAAAAGGGTTGCAAAATAAGTTTTAATCCAAATTTAGGAGTTCATACAATTGATTACTAGCGTTTCAACACGATTATATTGCAAAAACTTGATTACAATACCTTTTACTCAGTTAAAATTCTAACGGGTCCATTGTTCGGCCCATTTAGACCCGCTCGTCCGAAACCTCTACAAAAAGGTTGCAAAATAAGTTTCAATCCAAATTAAGGAGTTCATACAATTGATTACGAGCTTCTCAACACAATTATATTGCATAAACTTGATTTTTGTGCTTTTTACTCAGTTAAAATTCTAACGGGTCCATTGTTCGACCCATTTAGACCCGCTCGTCCGAAACCATAGAAAAAAGACCGCAAAACAAGTTTTAATCCAAATTTAGGAGTTCATAAAATTGATTATGAGCTTTTCAACACGATTATATTGCAAAAACTCGATTTCTATACTTTTTACTCCGTTAAAATTCTAACAGGTCCATTGTTCGGCCCATATAGACCCGCTCGTCCGAAAACTCTACAAAAAAGACCGCAAAATAAGTTAGAATCAAATTTTAGGAGTTCATATAATTGATTACGAGCTTTTCAATAGGATTATATTGCAAAATCTCGATTTCTGTACTTTTTACTTTGTTAAAATTCTAACGGGTCCATTTCTCGGCCCATTTAGACCCGCTCGTCTGAAACCTCTACAAAAAGGGTTGCAAAATAAGTTTTAATCCAAATTTAGGAGTTCATACCATTGATAACGAGCTTTTCAACACGATTATATTGCAAAAACTCGATTATTGTAGATTTTCCTCTAAAAAAGACCGCAAAATAGGTTTTAATCAAATTTTAGGAGTTCATATAATTGATTACGAGCTTTTCGACACGGCTATATTGCAAAAACTCGATTTCTGTACTTTTTACGCAGTTAAAATTCTAACAGGTCTATTGTTCGGCCTATTTAGACCCGGTCGTCCGAAACCTCTAAAAAAGGGTTGCAAAATAAGTTTTAATCCAAATTTAGGAGTTCATATAATTGATTACGATCTTTTCAACACGATTATATTGCAAAAACTTGATTTCTGTACTTTTTACTCAGTTAAAATTCTAACGGGTCCATTGTTCGGCCCATTTAGACCCGCTCGTCCGAAACCTCTACAAAAAGGTTGTAAAATAAGTTTTAATCCAAATTTAAGAGTTCGTTCAATTGATTACGAGCTTTTCAACACGATTATATTGCAAAAACTCGATTTCTGTACTTTTTACTCCGTTATAATTCTAACGGGTCCATTGTTCGGCCCATTTAGACCCGCTCGTTCGAAACCTCTACAAAAGGGTTGCAAATATGTTTTAATCCAAATTTAGGAGTTCATATAATTGATTACGAGCTTTTCAACACGATTATATTGCAAAAACTCGATTTCTATACTTTTTACTCAGTTAAAATTCTAATGGGTCTATTGTTCGGCCCATTTAGACCCGCTCGTCCGAAACCTCTACAAAAGGGTCGCAAAATTAGTTTTAATCCAAATTTAAGAAGTCTTACAATTGATTACGAGCTTTTCAACACGATTATATTGTAAAAACTCAATTTCTGTAGTTGTTACTCAGTTAAAATTCGAACGGTTCCATTGTTCGGCCCATTTAGACCCGCTCGTCCGAAACCTCAACAAAAAAGACCGCAAAACAAGTTTTAATCAAATGTTAGGAGTTCATATAATTGGTTACGACCTTTTCAGTACGATTATATTGCAAAAACTCGATTACTGATCTTTTTACTCAGTTAAAATTCTAACGGGTCCATTGTTCAGCGCATTTAGACTCGATCGTCCGAAACCTCTACAAAAAGGGCTTCAAATGAGTTTTAATCCAAATTTAGGAGTTAATCTCATTGATTACGAGCTTTTCAACTTAATTATATTGCAAAAACATGATTTTTGTGCTTTTTACTCAGTTAAAATTCTAACGGGTCCATTGTTCGGCCCATTTAGACCCAATCGTCCGAAACCTCTACAAAAAAAGACCGCAAAATAAGTTAGAATCAAATTTTAGGACTTCATATAATTGATTACGAGCTTTTCAACAGGATTATATTGCAAAAACTCGATTTCTGTAATTTTTACTCAGTTAAAATTCTAACGGGTCCATTGTTCGGCCCATTTAGACCCACTCGTCCGAAACCTCTACAAAAAGGGTTGTAAAATAAGTTTTAATCTAATTTTAGGAGTTCATACAATTGATTACTAGCGTTTCAACATGATTATATTGCAAAAACCCGATTTCTGTACTTTTTACTCATTTAAAATTCTAACGGGTCCATTGTTCGGCCCATTTAGACCCGCTCGTCCGAAACCTCAACAAAAAAGACCGCAAAACAAGTTTTAATCAAAATTTAGGAGTTCATATAATTGATTACGAGCTTTTCAACACGATTATATTGCAAAAACTCGATTTCTGTACTTTTTACTCAGTTAAAATTCTAACGGGTCTATTGTTCGGCCCATTTAGACCCGCTTGTCCGAAACCTCTATAAAAGGGTTGCAAAATGAGTTTTAATCCAAATTTAGGAGTTCATACAATTGATTACGAGCTTTTCAACACGATTATAATGCAAAAACTCGATTTATGTACTTTTTACTCAGTTAAAATTCTAACGGGTCCATTGTTCGGCGCATTTAGACCCGCTCGTCCGAAACCTTTACAAAAAAGATCGCAAAATAAGTTAGAAGCAAATTTTAGGAGTTCATATAATTGATTAAGAGCTTTTCAACACGATTATATTTCAAAAACCCGATTACTATACTTTTTACTCAGTTAAAATTCTAACGGGTCCATTGTTCGGCCCATTTAGACCCGCTCGTCCGAAACCTCTACAAAAAAGAAAGCAAAACAAGTTAGAATCAAATTTTAGGAGTTCATATAATTTATTACGAGCTTTTCAACACGATTATATTGCAAAAACTTTATTTCTGTACTTTTTACTCAGCTAAAAATTCTAACGGGTCCATTGTTCGGCCCATTTAGACCTGCTCGTCCAAAACCTCTACAAAAGGGTTGCAAAATAAGTTTTAATCCAAATTTAGGAGTTCATATAATTGATTACGAGCTTTTCAACACGATTATATTGGAAAAACTCGATTTCTGTACTTTTTACTCAGTTAAAATTCTAACGGGTCCATTGTTCGGCCCATTTAGACCCGCTCGTCCGAAACCTCTACAAAATGGTTGCAAAATAAGTTTTGATCCAAATTTAGGAGTTCATATAATTGATTACGAGCTTTTCAACACGATTATATTGCAAAAACTGGATTTATGAACTTTTTACTCAGTTAAAATTCTAACAGGTCCATTGTTCGGCCCATTTAGACCCGCTCGTCCAAAACCTCTACAAAAGGGTTGCAAAATAAGTTTTAATCCAAATTTAGGAGTTCATATAATTGATTACGAGCTTTTCAACACGATTATATTGCAAAAACTCGATTTCTGTACTTTTTACTCAGTTAAAATTCTAACGGGTCCATTGTTCGGCCCATTTAGACCCGCTCGTCCGAAACCTCTACAAAAAGGTTGTAAAATAAGTTTTAATCCAAATTTAAGAGTTCGTTCAATTGATTACGAGCTTTTCAACACGATTATATTGCAAAAACTCGATTTATGTACTTTTTACTCCGTTATAATTCTAACGGGTCCATTGTTCGGCCCATTTAGACCCGCTCGTTCGAAACCTTTACAAAAGGGTTGCAAAATATGTTTTAATCCAAATTTAGGAGTTCATATAATTGATTACGAGCTTTTCAACATGATTATATTGCAAAAACTCGATTTCTATACTTTTTACTCAGTTAAAATTCTAATGGGTCTATTGTTCGGCCCATTTAGACCCGCTCGTCCGAAACCTCTACAAAAGGGTTGCAAAATAAGTTTTAATCCAAATTTAAGAGTTCTTACAATTGATTACGAGCTTTTCAACACGATTATATTGTAAAAACTCGATTTCTATATTTGTTACTCAGTTAAAATTCGAACGGTTCCATTGTTCGGCCCATTTAGACCCGCTCGTCCGAAACCTCAACAAAAAAGACCGCAAAACAAGTTTTAATCAAATGTTAGGAGTTCATATAATTGGTTACGACCTTTTCAGTACGATTATATTGCAAAAACTCGATTACTGATCTTTTTACTCAGTTAAAATTCTAACGGGTCCATTGTTCGGCGCATTTAGACCCGATCGTCCGAAACCTCTACAAAAAGGGCTTCAAAATGAGTTTTTATCCAAATTTAGGAGTTAATCTCATTGATTACGAGCTTTTCAACTTAATTATATTGCAAAAACATGATTTTTGTGCTTTTTACTCAGTTAAAATTCTAACGGGTCCATTGTTCGGCCCATTTAGACCCAATCGTCCGAAACCTCTACAAAAAAAGACCGTAAAATAAGTTAGAATCAAATTTTAGGACTTCATATAATTGATTACGAGCTTTTCAACAGGATTATATTGCAAAAACTCGATTTCTGTATTTTACTCAGTTAAAATTCTAACGGGTCCATTGTTCGGCCCATTTAGACCCACTCGTCCGAAACCTTTACAAAAAGGGTTGTAAAATAAGTTTTAATCTAATTTTAGGAGTTCATACAATTGATTACTAGCGTTTCAACATGATTATATTGCAAAAACCCGATTTCTGTACTTTTTACTCATTTAAAATTCTAACGGGTCCATTGTTCGGCCCATTTAGACCCGCTCGTCCGAAACCTCAACAAAAAAGACCGCAAAACAAGTTTTAATCAAAATTTAGGAGTTCATATAATTGATTACGAGCTTTTCAACACGATTATATTGCAAAAACTCGATTTCTGTACTTTTTACTCAGTTAAAATTCTAACGGGTCTATTGTTCGGCCCATTTAGACCCGCTTGTCCGAAACCTCTATAAAAGGGTTGCAAAATGAGTTTTAATCCAAATTTAGGAGTTCATAGAATTGATTACGAGCTTTTCAACACGATTATAATGCAAAAACTCGATTTATGTACTTTTTAGTCAGTTAAAATTCTAACGGGTCCATTGTTCGGCGCATTTAGACCCGCTCATCCGAAACCTTTACAAAAAAGATCGCAAAATAAGTTAGAAACAAATTTTAGGAGTTCATATAATTGATTAAGAGCTTTTCAACACGATTATATTTCAAAAACCCGATTACTGTACTTTTTACTCAGTTAAAATTCTAACGGGTCCATTGTTCGGCCCATTTAGACCCGCTCGTCCGAAACCTCTACAAAAAAGAAAGCAAAACAAGTTAGAATCAAATTTTAGGAGTTCATATAATTGATTACGAGCTTTTCAACACGATTATATTGCAAAAACTTTATTTCTGTACTTTTTACTTAGCTAAAATTCTAACGGGTCCATTGTTCGGCCCATTTAGACCTGCTCGTCCAAAACCTCTACAAAAAGGGCTGCAAAATAAGTTTTAATCCAAATTTAGGAGTTCATATAATTGATTACGAGCTTTTCAACACGATTATATTGCAAAAACTCGATTTCTGTACTTTTTACTCAGTTAAAATTCTAACGGGTCCATTGTTCGGCCCATTTAGACCCGCTAGTCCGAAACCTCTACAAAAAGGTTGCAAAATAAGTTTTAATCCAAATTTAAGAGTTCATACAATTGATTACGAGCTTTTCAACACGATTATATTGCAAAAACTCGATTTCTGTACTTTTTACTCCGTTATAATTCTAACGGGTCCATTGTTCGGCCCATTTAGACCCGCTCGTTCGAAACCTCTACAAAATGGTTGCAAAATAAGTTTTAATCCAAATTTAGGAGTTCATATAATTGATTACGAGCTTTTCAACACGATTATATTGAAAAAACTGGATTTCTGTAATTTTTACTCAGTTAAAATTCTAACGGGTCCATTGTTCGGCCCATTTAGACTCGCTCGTCCGAAACCTCTACAAAAGGGTTGCAAAATAAGTTTTAATCCAAATTTAAGAGTTCTTACAATTGATTAGGAGCTTTTCAACACGATTATATTGTAAAAACTCGATTTCTGTAGTTTTTACTCAGTTAAACTTCGAACGGTTCCACTGTTCGGCCCATTTAGACCCGCTCGTTCGAAACCTCTACAAAAGGGTTGCAAAATAAGTTTTAATCCAAATTTAGGAGTTCATACAATAGATTACGAGCGTTCATCATGATTATATTTCAAAAACTCGATTTCTGTACTTTTTACTCAGTTCAAATTCTAAAGGGTCCATTGTTTGGCCCATTTAGACCTGCTCGTCGCAAACCTCTACAAAAAAGTCCCCAAAATAAGTTAGAATCAAATTTTAGGAGTTCATATAATTGATTAAGAGCTTTTCAACACGATTATATTGCAAAAACTCGATTACTGTACTTTTTACTCGGTTAAAATTCTAACGGGTCCATTGTTCGGCCCATTTAGACCCGATCGTCCGAAACCTCTACAAAAAGGGCTGCAAAATAAGTTTTAATCCAAATTTAGGAGTTCATATAATTGATTACGAGCTTTTCAACACAATTATATTGCAAAAACTCGATTTTTGTGCTTTTTACTCAGTTAAAATTCTAACGGGTCCATTGTTCGGACCATTTAGACCCAATCGTCCGAAACCTCTACAAAAAGGGTTGCAAAATAAGTTTTAATCCAAATTTAGGAGTTCATATAATTGATTACGAGCTTTTCAACACGATTATATTGGAAAAACTCGATTTCTGTACTTTTTACTCAGTTAAAATTCTAACGGGTCCATTGTTCGGCCCATTTAGACCCGCTCGTCCGAAACCTCTACAAAATGGTTGCAAAATAAGTTTTGATCCAAATTTAGGAGTTCATATAATTGATTAGGAGCTTTTCAACACGAATATATTGCAAAAACTGGATTTATGAACTTTTTACTCAGTTAAAATTCTAAGAGGTCCATTGTTCGGCCCATTTAGACCCGCTCGTCCGAAACCTCTACAAAAGGGTTGCAAAATAAGTTTTAATCCAAATTTAAGAGTTCTTACAATTGATTAGGAGCTTTTCAACACGATTATATTGTGAAAACTCGATTTCTGTAGTTTTTACTCAATTAAACTTCGAACGGTTCCACTGTTGGGCCCATTTAGACCCGCTCGTTCGAAACCTCTACAAAAGGGTTGCAAAATAAGTTTTAATCCAAATTTATGAGTTCATACAATAGATTACGAGCGTTCATCATGATTATATTTCAAAAACTCGATTTCTGTACTTTTTACTCAGTTCAAATTCTAAAGCGTCCATTGTTTGGCCCATTTAGACCCGCTCGTCGCAAACCTCTACAAAAAAGTCCCCAAAATAAGTTATAATCAAATTTTAGGAGTTCATATAATTGATTAAGAGCTTTTCAACACGATTATATTGCAAAAACTCGATTACTGTACTTTTTACTCGGTTAAAATTCTAACGGGTCCATTGTTCGGCCCATTTAGACCCGATCGTCCGAAACCTCTACAAAAAGGGCTGCAAAATAAGTTTTAATCCAAATTTAGGAGTTCATATAATTGATTACGAGCTTTTCAACACAATTATATTGCAAAAACTCGATTTTTGTGCTTTTTACTCAGTTAAAATTCTAACGGGTCCATTGTTCGGCCCATTTAGACCCAATCGTCCGAAACCTCTACAAAAAGGGCTGCAAAATAAGTTTTAATCCAAATTTAGGAGTTCATACAATTGATTACTAGCGTTTCAACACGATTATATTGCAAAAACTTGATTACAAAACTTTTTACTCAGTTAAAATTCTAACGGGTCCATTGTTCGGCCCATTTAGACCCGCTCATCCGAAACCTCTACAAAAGGGTTGCAAAATAAGTTTTAATCAAAACTTAGGAGTTCATACAATTGATTACTAGCGTTTCAACACGATTATATTGCAAAAACTTGATTTCTGTACTTTCTAGTAAGTTAAAATTCTAACGGGTCCATTGTTCGGCCTATTTAGACCCGCTCGTCCGAAACCTCTACAAAAAGGTTGCAAAATAAGTTTCAATCCAAATTAATGAGTTCATACAATTGATTAGGAGCTTCTCAACACAATTATATTGCATAAACTTGATTTTTGTGCTTTTTACTCAGTTAAAATTCTAACGGGTCCATTGTTCGACCCATTTAGACTCGCTCGTCCGAAACCATAGAAAAAAGACCGCAAAACAAGTTTTAATCCAAATTTAGGAGTTCATAAAATTGATAATGAGTTTTTCAACACGATTATATTGCAAAAACTCGATTTCTATACTTTTTACTCAGTTAAAATTCTAACGGGTCCATTGTTCGGCCCATTTAGACCCGCTAGTCCGAAACCTCTACAAAAAGGTTGCAAAATAAGTTTTAATCCAAATTTAAGAGTTCATACAATTGATTACGAGCTTTTCAACACGATTATATTGCAAAAACTCGATTTCTGTACTTTTTACTCCGTTATAATTCTAACGGGTCCATTGTTCGGCCCATTTAGACCCGCTCGTTCGAAACCTCTACAAAATGGTTGCAAAATAAGTTTTAATCAAATTTAGGAGTTCATATAATTGATTACGAGCTTTTCAACACGATTATATTGCAATAACTGGATTTATGAACTTTTTACTCAGTTAAAATTCTAACAGGTCCATTGTTCGGCCCATTTAGACCCGCTCGTCCAAAACCTCTACAAAAGGGTTGCAAAATAAGTTTTAATCAAAATTTAAGAGTTCTTACAATTGATTAGGAGCTTTTCAACATGATTATATTGTAAAAACTCAATTTCTGTAGTTTTTACTCAGTTAAACTTCGAACGGTTCCACTGTTGGGCCCATTTAGACCCGCTCGTTCGAAACCTCTACAAAAGGGTTGCAAAATAAGTTTTAATCCAAATTTAGGAGTTCATACAATAGATTACGAGCGTTCATCATGATTATATTTCAAAAACTCGATTTCTGTACTTTTTACTCAGTTTAAATTCTAAAGCGTCCATTGCTTGGCCCATTTAGACCCGCTCGTCGCAAACCTCTACAAAAAAGTCCCCAAAATAAGTTAGAATCAAATTTTAGGAGTTCATATAATTGATTAAGAGCTTTTCAACACGATTATATTCCAAAAACTCGATTACTGTACTTTTTACTCGGTTAAAATTCTAACGGGTCCATTGTTCGGCCCATTTAGACCCGATCGTCCGAAACCTCTACAAAAAGGGCTGCAAAATAAGTTTTAATCCAAATTTAGGAGTTCATATAATTGATTACGAGCTTTTCAACACAATTATATTGCAAAAACTCGATTTTTGTGCTTTTTACTCAGTTAAAATTCTAACGGGTCCATTGTTCGGCCCATTTAGACCCAATCGTCCGAAACCTCTACAAAAAGGGCTGCAAAATAAGTTTTAATCCAAATTTAGGAGTTCATACAATTGATTACTAGCGTTTCAACACGATTATATTGCAAAAACTTGATTACAAAACTTTTTACTCAGTTAAAATTCTAACGGGTCCATTGTTCGGCCCATTTAGACCCGCTCATCCGAAACCTCTACAAAAGGGTTGCAAAATAAGTTTTAATCAAAACTTAGGAGTTCATACAATTGATTACTAGCGTTTCAACACGATTATATTGCAAAAACTTGATTTCTGTACTTTTTAGTAAGTTAAAATTCTAACGGGTCCATTGTTCGGCCTATTTAGACCCGCTCGTCCGAAACCTCTACAAAAAGGTTGCAAAATATGTTTCAATCCAAATTAAGGAGTTCATACAATTGATTACGAGCTTCTCAACACAATTATATTGCATAAACTTGATTTTTGTGCTTTTTACTCAGTTAAAATTCTAAGGGGTCCATTGTTCGACCCATTTAGACCCGCTCGTCCGAAACCATAGAAAAAAGACCGCAAAAAAGAAGTTTTAATCCAAATTTAGGAGTTCATAAAATTGATAATGAGTTTTTCAACACGATTATATTGCAAAAACTCGATTTCTATACTTTTTACTCAGTTAAAATTCTAACGGGTCCATTGTTCGGCCCATTTAGACCCGCTAGTCCGAAACCTCTACAAAAAGGTTGCAAAATAAGTTTTAATCCAAATTTAAGAGTTCATACAATTGATTACGAGCTTTTCAACACGATTATATTGCAAAAACTCGATTTCTGTACTTTTTACTCCGTTATAATTCTAACGGGTCCATTGTTCGGCCCATTTAGACCCGCTCGTTCGAAACCTCTACAAAATGGTTGCAAAATAAGTTTTAATCCAAATTTAGGAGTTCATATAATTGATTACGAGCTTTTCAACACGATTATATTGCAAAAACTGGATTTATGAACTTTTTACTCAGTTAAAATTCTAACAGGTCCATTGTTCGGCCCATTTAGACCCGCTCGTCCAAAACCTCTACAAAAGGGTTGCAAAATAAGTTTTAATCCAAATTTAAGAGTTCTTACAATTGATTAGGAGCTTTTCAACATGATTATATTGTAAAAACTCGATTTCTGTAGTTTTTACTCAGTTAAACTTCGAACGGTTCCACTGTTGGGCCCATTTAGACCCGCTCGTTCGAAACCTCTACAAAAGGGTTGCAAAATAAGTTTTAATCCAAATTTAGGAGTTCATACAATAGATTACGAGCGTTCATCATGATTATATTTCAAAAACTCGATTTCTGTACTTTTTACTCAGTTCAAATTCTAAAGCGTCCATTGTTTGGCCCATTTAGACCCGCTCGTCGCAAACCTCTACAAAAAAGTCCCCAAAATAAGTTAGAATCAAATTTTAGGAGTTCATATAATTGATTAAGAGCTTTTCAACACGATTATATTCCAAAAACTCGATTACTGTACTTTTTACTCGGTTAAAATTCTAACGGGTCCATTGTTCGGCCCATTTAGACCCGATCGTCCGAAACCTCTACAAAAAGGGCTGCAAAATAAGTTTTAATCCAAATTTAGGAGTTCATATAATTGATTACGAGCTTTTCAACACAATTATATTGCAAAAACTCGATTTTTGTGCTTTTTACTCAGTTAAAATTCTAACGGGTCCATTGTTCGGCCCATTTAGACCCAATCGTCCGAAACCTCTACAAAAAGGGCTGCAAAATAAGTTTTAATCCAAATTTAGGAGTTCATACAATTGATTACTAGCGTTTCAACACGATTATATTGCAAAAACTTGATTACAAAACTTTTTACTCAGTTAAAATTCTAACGGGTCCATTGTTCGGCCCATTTAGACCCGCTCATCCGAAACCTCTACAAAAGGGTTGCAAAATAAGTTTTAATCAAAACTTAGGAGTTCATACAATTGATTACTAGCGTTTCAACACGATTATATTGCAAAAACTTGATTTCTGTACTTTTTAGTAAGTTAAAATTCTAACGGGTCCATTGTTCGGAAATATTTAGACCCGCTCGTCCGAAACCTCTACAAAAAGGTTGCAAAATAAGTTTCAATCCAAATTAAGGAGTTCATACAATTGATTACGAGCTTCTCAACACAATTATATTGCATAAACTTGATTTTTGTGCTTTTTACTCAGTTAAAATTCTAACGGGTCCATTGTTCGACCCATTTAGACCCGCTCGTCCGAAACCATAGAAAAAAGACCGCAAAACAAGTTTTAATCCAAATTTAGTAGTTCATAAAATTGATAATGAGTTTTTCAACACGATTATATCGCAAAAACTCGATTTCTATACTTTTTACTCCGTTAAAATTCTAACGGGTCCATTGTTCGGCCCATATAGACCCGCTCGTCCGAAAACTCTACAAAAAAGACCGCAAAATAAATTAGAATCAAATTTTAGGAGTTCATATAATTGATTACGATCTTTTCAATAGGATTATATTGCAAAATCTTGATTTCTGTACTTTTTACTCAGTTAAAATTCTAACGGGTCTATTTCTCGGCCCATTTAGACCCGCTCTTCTGAAACCTCTACAAAAAGGGTTGCAAAATAAGTTTTAATCCAAATTTAGGAGTTCATACCATTGATTACGAGCTTTTCAACACGATTATTTTGCAAAAACTCTATTATTGTAGATTTTCCTCTAAAAAAGACCGCAAAATAGGTTTTAATCAAAATTTATGAGTTCAAATAATTGATTACGAGCTTTTCGACACGGCTATATTGCAAAAACTCGATTTCTGTACTTTTTACGCAGTTAAAATTCTAACAGGTCTATTGTTCGGCCCATTTAGACCCGGTCGTCCGAAACCTCTAAAAAAATGGTTGCAAAATAAGTTTTAATCCAAATTTAGGAGTTCATATAATTGATTACGAGCTTTTCAACACAATTATATTGCAAAAACTCGATTTTTGTGCTTTTTACTCAGTTAAAATTCTAACGGGTCCATTGTTCGGCCCATTTAGACCCAATCGTCCGAAACCTCTACAAAAAGGGCTGCAAAATAAGTTTTAATCCAAATTTAGGAGTTCATACAATTGATTACTAGCGTTTCAACACGATTATATTGCAAAAACTTGATTACAAAACTTTTTACTCAGTTAAAATTCTAACGGGTCCATTGTTCGGCCCATTTAGACCCGCTCATCCGAAACCTCTACAAAAGGGTTGCAAAATAAGTTTTAATCAAAACTTAGGAGTTCATACAATTGATTACTAGCGTTTCAACACGATTATATTGCAAAAACTTGATTTCTGTACTTTTTAGTAAGTTAAAATTCTAACGGGTCCATTGTTCGGAAATATTTAGACCCGCTCGTCCGAAACCTCTACAAAAAGGTTGCAAAATAAGTTTCAATCCAAATTAAGGAGTTCATACAATTGATTACGAGCTTCTCAACACAATTATATTGCATAAACTTGATTTTTGTGCTTTTTACTCAGTTAAAATTCTAACGGGTCCATTGTTCGACCCATTTAGACCCGCTCGTCCGAAACCATAGAAAAAAGAGCGCAAAACAAGTTTTAATCCAAATTTAGTAGTTCATAAAATTGATAATGAGTTTTTCAACACGATTATATCGCAAAAACTCGATTTCTATACTTTTTACTCCGTTAAAATTCTAACGGGTCCATTGTTCGGCCCATATAGACCCGCTCGTCCGAAAACTCTACAAAAAAGACCGCAAAATAAATTAGAATCAAATTTTAGGAGTTCATATAATTGATTACGATCTTTTCAATAGGATTATATTGCAAAATCTTGATTTCTGTACTTTTTACTCAGTTAAAATTCTAACGGGTCTATTTCTCGGCCCATTTAGACCCGCTCTTCTGAAACCTCTACAAAAAGGGTTGCAAAATAAGTTTTAATCCAAATTTAGGAGTTCATACCATTGATTACGAGCTTTTCAACACGATTATTTTGCAAAAACTCTATTATTGTAGATTTTCCTCTAAAAAAGACCGCAAAATAGGTTTTAATCAAAATTTATGAGTTCAAATAATTGATTACGAGCTTTTCGACACGGCTATATTGCAAAAACTCGATTTCTGTACTTTTTACGCAGTTAAAATTCTAACAGGTCTATTGTTCGGCCCATTTAGACCCGGTCGTCCGAAACCTCTAAAAAAATGGTTGCAAAATAAGTTTTAATCCAAATTTAGGAGTTCATATAATTGATTACAAGCTTTTCAACACGATTATATTGCAAAAACTCGATTTCTGTACTTTTTACTCAGTTAAAATTCTAACGGGTCCATTGTTCGGCCCATTTAGACACGCTCGACCAAAACCTCTACAAAGAGGTTGCAAAATAAGTTTTAATCCAAATTTAAGAGTTTATACAATTGATTACGAGCTTTTCAACACGATTATATAGCAAAAACTCGATTTATGTACTTTTTACTCAGTTAAAATTCTAACGGGTCCATTGTTGGGCCCATTTAGACCCGCTCGTCTGAAACCTCTACAAAAGGGTTGCAAAATAAGTTTTAATCCAAATTTAAGAGTTCTTACAATTGATTACGAGCTTTTCAACACGATTATATTGTAAAAACTCGATTCCTGTAGTTTTTACTCAGTTAAAATTCGAACGGTTCCATTTTTCGGCCAATTTAAACCCGCTTGTCCGAAACCTTTACAAAAAAGACCGCAAAATAAGTTAGAATCAAATTTTAGGAGTTCATACAAATGATTACGAACTTTTCAACAAAATTATATTGGAAAAACTCGATTTTTGTGCTTTTTAATCAGTTAAAATTCTAACGGGTCCATTGTTCGGCCCATTTAGACCCGCTCGTTCGAAACCTCTACAAATGGGTTGCAAAATAAGTTTTAATCCAAATTTAGGAGTTATACAATAGATTACGAGCGTTTCATCACGATTATATTGCAAAAACTTGATTTCTGTACTTTTTACTCAGTTCAAATACTAACGGGTCCATTGTTCGGCCCATTTAGACCCGATCGTCCAAAACCTCTACAAAAATGACTGCAAAATAAGTTTTAATCCAAACTTAGGAGTTCATATAATTGATTAAGAGCTTTTCAACACAATTATATTCCAAAAACTTGATTTTTGTGCTTTTTACTCAGTTAAAATTCTAACGGGTCCATTGTTCGGCCCATTTAGACCCGATCGTCCGAAACCTCTACAAAAAGGGCTGCAAAATAAGTTTTAATCCAAATTTAGGAGTTCATATAATTGATTACGAGCTTTTCAACACAATTATATTGCAAAAACTCGATTTTTGTGCTTTTTACTCAGTTAAAATTCTAACGGGTCCATTGTTCGGCCCATTTAGACCCAATCGTCCGAAACCTCTACAAAAAGGGCTGCAAAATAAGTTTTAATCCAAATTTAGGAGTTCATACAATTGATTACTAGCGTTTCAACACGATTATATTGCAAAAACTTGATTACAAAACTTTTTACTCAGTTAAAATTCTAACGGGTCCATTGTTCGGCCCATTTAGACCCGCTCATCCGAAACCTCTACAAAAGGGTTGCAAAATAAGTTTTAATCAAAACTTAGGAGTTCATACAATTGATTACTAGCGTTTCAACACGATTATATTGCAAAAACTTGATTTCTGTACTTTTTAGTAAGTTAAAATTCTAACGGGTCCATTGTTCGGAAATATTTAGACCCGCTCGTCCGAAACCTCTACAAAAAGGTTGCAAAATAAGTTTCAATCCAAATTAAGGAGTTCATACAATTGATTACGAGCTTCTCAACACAATTATATTGCATAAACTTGATTTTTGTGCTTTTTACTCAGTTAAAATTCTAACGGGTCCATTGTTCGACCCATTTAGACCCGCTCGTCCGAAACCATAGAAAAAAGACCGCAAAACAAGTTTTAATCCAAATTTAGTAGTTCATAAAATTGATAATGAGTTTTTCAACACGATTATATCGCAAAAACTCGATTTCTATACTTTTTACTCCGTTAAAATTCTAACGGGTCCATTGTTCGGCCCATATAGACCCGCTCGTCCGAAAACTCTACAAAAAAGACCGCAAAATAAATTAGAATCAAATTTTAGGAGTTCATATAATTGATTACGATCTTTTCAATAGGATTATATTGCAAAATCTTGATTTCTGTACTTTTTACTCAGTTAAAATTCTAACGGGTCTATTTCTCGGCCCATTTAGACCCGCTCTTCTGAAACCTCTACAAAAAGGGTTGCAAAATAAGTTTTAATCCAAATTTAGGAGTTCATACCATTGATTACGAGCTTTTCAACACGATTATTTTGCAAAAACTCTATTATTGTAGATTTTCCTCTAAAAAAGACCGCAAAATAGGTTTTAATCAAAATTTATGAGTTCAAATAATTGATTACGAGCTTTTCGACACGGCTATATTGCAAAAACTCGATTTCTGTACTTTTTACGCAGTTAAAATTCTAACAGGTCTATTGTTCGGCCCATTTAGACCCGGTCGTCCGAAACCTCTAAAAAAATGGTTGCAAAATAAGTTTTAATCCAAATTTAGGAGTTCATATAATTGATTACAAGCTTTTCAACACGATTATATTGCAAAAACTCGATTTCTGTACTTTTTACTCAGTTAAAATTCTAACGGGTCCATTGTTCGGCCCATTTAGACACGCTCGACCAAAACCTCTACAAAGAGGTTGCAAAATAAGTTTTAATCCAAATTTAAGAGTTTATACAATTGATTACGAGCTTTTCAACACGATTATATAGCAAAAACTCGATTTATGTACTTTTTACTCAGTTAAAATTCTAACGGGTCCATTGTTGGGCCCATTTAGACCCGCTCGTCTGAAACCTCTACAAAAGGGTTGCAAAATAAGTTTTAATCCAAATTTAAGAGTTCTTACAATTGATTACGAGCTTTTCAACACGATTATATTGTAAAAACTCGATTCCTGTAGTTTTTACTCAGTTAAAATTCGAACGGTTCCATTTTTCGGCCAATTTAAACCCGCTTGTCCGAAACCTTTACAAAAAAGACCGCAAAATAAGTTAGAATCAAATTTTAGGAGTTCATACAAATGATTACGAACTTTTCAACAAAATTATATTGGAAAAACTCGATTTTTGTGCTTTTTAATCAGTTAAAATTCTAACGGGTCCATTGTTCGGCCCATTTAGACCCGCTCGTTCGAAACCTCTACAAATGGGTTGCAAAATAAGTTTTAATCCAAATTTAGGAGTTATACAATAGATTACGAGCGTTTCATCACGATTATATTGCAAAAACTTGATTTCTGTACTTTTTACTCAGTTCAAATACTAACGGGTCCATTGTTCGGCCCATTTAGACCCGATCGTCCAAAACCTCTACAAAAATGACTGCAAAATAAGTTTTAATCCAAACTTAGGAGTTCATATAATTGATTAAGAGCTTTTCAACACAATTATATTCCAAAAACTTGATTTTTGTGCTTTTTACTCAGTTAAAATTCTAACGGGTCCATTGTTCGGCCCATTTAGACCCGATCGTCCGAAACCTCTACAAAAAGGGCTGCAAAATAAGTTTTAATCCAAATTTAGGAGTTCATATAATTGATTACGAGCTTTTCAACACAATTATATTGCAAAAACTCGATTTTTGTGCTTTTTACTCAGTTAAAATTCTAACGGGTCCATTGTTCGGCCCATTTAGACCCAATCGTCCGAAACCTCTACAAAAAGGGCTGCAAAATAAGTTTTAATCCAAATTTAGGAGTTCATACAATTGATTACTAGCGTTTCAACACGATTATATTGCAAAAACTTGATTACAAAACTTTTTACTCAGTTAAAATTCTAACGGGTCCATTGTTCGGCCCATTTAGACCCGCTCATCCGAAACCTCTACAAAAGGGTTGCAAAATAAGTTTTAATCAAAACTTAGGAGTTCATACAATTGATTACTAGCGTTTCAACACGATTATATTGCAAAAACTTGATTTCTGTACTTTTTAGTAAGTTAAAATTCTAACGGGTCCATTGTTCGGAAATATTTAGACCCGCTCGTCCGAAACCTCTACAAAAAGGTTGCAAAATAAGTTTCAATCCAAATTAAGGAGTTCATACAATTGATTACGAGCTTCTCAACACAATTATATTGCATAAACTTGATTTTTGTGCTTTTTACTCAGTTAAAATTCTAACGGGTCCATTGTTCGACCCATTTAGACCCGCTCGTCCGAAACCATAGAAAAAAGACCGCAAAACAAGTTTTAATCCAAATTTAGTAGTTCATAAAATTGATAATGAGTTTTTCAACACGATTATATCGCAAAAACTCGATTTCTATACTTTTTACTCCGTTAAAATTCTAACGGGTCCATTGTTCGGCCCATATAGACCCGCTCGTCCGAAAACTCTACAAAAAAGACCGCAAAATAAATTAGAATCAAATTTTAGGAGTTCATATAATTGATTACGATCTTTTCAATAGGATTATATTGCAAAATCTTGATTTCTGTACTTTTTACTCAGTTAAAATTCTAACGGGTCTATTTCTCGGCCCATTTAGACCCGCTCTTCTGAAACCTCTACAAAAAGGGTTGCAAAATAAGTTTTAATCCAAATTTAGGAGTTCATACCATTGATTACGAGCTTTTCAACACGATTATTTTGCAAAAACTCTATTATTGTAGATTTTCCTCTAAAAAAGACCGCAAAATAGGTTTTAATCAAAATTTATGAGTTCAAATAATTGATTACGAGCTTTTCGACACGGCTATATTGCAAAAACTCGATTTCTGTACTTTTTACGCAGTTAAAATTCTAACAGGTCTATTGTTCGGCCCATTTAGACCCGGTCGTCCGAAACCTCTAAAAAAATGGTTGCAAAATAAGTTTTAATCCAAATTTAGGAGTTCATATAATTGATTACAAGCTTTTCAACACGATTATATTGCAAAAACTCGATTTCTGTACTTTTTACTCAGTTAAAATTCTAACGGGTCCATTGTTCGGCCCATTTAGACACGCTCGACCAAAACCTCTACAAAGAGGTTGCAAAATAAGTTTTAATCCAAATTTAAGAGTTCATACAATTGATTACGAGCTTTTCAACACGATTATATAGCAAAAACTCGATTTATGTACTTTTTACTCAGTTAAAATTCTAACGGGTCCATTGTTGGGCCCATTTAGACCCGCTCGTCTGAAACCTCTACAAAAGGGTTGCAAAATAAGTTTTAATCCAAATTTAAGAGTTCTTACAATTGATTACGAGCTTTTCAACACGATTATATTGTAAAAACTCGATTCCTGTAGTTTTTACTCAGTTAAAATTCGAACGGTTCCATTTTTCGGCCAATTTAAACCCGCTTGTCCGAAACCTTTACAAAAAAGACCGCAAAATAAGTTAGAATCAAATTTTAGGAGTTCATACAAATGATTACGAACTTTTCAACAAAATTATATTGGAAAAACTCGATTTTTGTGCTTTTTAATCAGTTAAAATTCTAACGGGTCCATTGTTCGGCCCATTTAGACCCGCTCGTTCGAAACCTCTACAAATGGGTTGCAAAATAAGTTTTAATCCAAATTTAGGAGTTATACAATAGATTACGAGCGTTTCATCACGATTATATTGCAAAAACTTGATTTCTGTACTTTTTACTCAGTTCAAATACTAACGGGTCCATTGTTCGGCCCATTTAGACCCGATCGTCCAAAACCTCTACAAAAATGACTGCAAAATAAGTTTTAATCCAAACTTAGGAGTTCATATAATTGATTAAGAGCTTTTCAACACAATTATATTCCAAAAACTTGATTTTTGTGCTTTTTACTCAGTTAAAATTCTAACGGGTCCATTGTTCGGCCCATTTAGACCCGATCGTCCGAAACCTCTACAAAAAGGGCTGCAAAATAAGTTTTAATCCAAATTTAGGAGTTCATATAATTGATTACGAGCTTTTCAACACAATTATATTGCAAAAACTCGATTTTTGTGCTTTTTACTCAGTTAAAATTCTAACGGGTCCATTGTTCGGCCCATTTAGACCCAATCGTCCGAAACCTCTACAAAAAGGGCTGCAAAATAAGTTTTAATCCAAATTTAGGAGTTCATACAATTGATTACTAGCGTTTCAACACGATTATATTGCAAAAACTTGATTACAAAACTTTTTACTCAGTTAAAATTCTAACGGGTCCATTGTTCGGCCCATTTAGACCCGCTCATCCGAAACCTCTACAAAAGGGTTGCAAAATAAGTTTTAATCAAAACTTAGGAGTTCATACAATTGATTACTAGCGTTTCAACACGATTATATTGCAAAAACTTGATTTCTGTACTTTTTAGTAAGTTAAAATTCTAACGGGTCCATTGTTCGGAAATATTTAGACCCGCTCGTCCGAAACCTCTACAAAAAGGTTGCAAAATAAGTTTCAATCCAAATTAAGGAGTTCATACAATTGATTACGAGCTTCTCAACACAATTATATTGCATAAACTTGATTTTTGTGCTTTTTACTCAGTTAAAATTCTAACGGGTCCATTGTTCGACCCATTTAGACCCGCTCGTCCGAAACCATAGAAAAAAGACCGCAAAACAAGTTTTAATCCAAATTTAGTAGTTCATAAAATTGATAATGAGTTTTTCAACACGATTATATCGCAAAAACTCGATTTCTATACTTTTTACTCCGTTAAAATTCTAACGGGTCCATTGTTCGGCCCATATAGACCCGCTCGTCCGAAAACTCTACAAAAAAGACCGCAAAATAAATTAGAATCAAATTTTAGGAGTTCATATAATTGATTACGATCTTTTCAATAGGATTATATTGCAAAATCTTGATTTCTGTACTTTTTACTCAGTTAAAATTCTAACGGGTCTATTTCTCGGCCCATTTAGACCCGCTCTTCTGAAACCTCTACAAAAAGGGTTGCAAAATAAGTTTTAATCCAAATTTAGGAGTTCATACCATTGATTACGAGCTTTTCAACACGATTATTTTGCAAAAACTCTATTATTGTAGATTTTCCTCTAAAAAAGACCGCAAAATAGGTTTTAATCAAAATTTATGAGTTCAAATAATTGATTACGAGCTTTTCGACACGGCTATATTGCAAAAACTCGATTTCTGTACTTTTTACGCAGTTAAAATTCTAACAGGTCTATTGTTCGGCCCATTTAGACCCGGTCGTCCGAAACCTCTAAAAAAATGGTTGCAAAATAAGTTTTAATCCAAATTTAGGAGTTCATATAATTGATTACAAGCTTTTCAACACGATTATATTGCAAAAACTCGATTTCTGTACTTTTTACTCAGTTAAAATTCTAACGGGTCCATTGTTCGGCCCATTTAGACACGCTCGACCAAAACCTCTACAAAGAGGTTGCAAAATAAGTTTTAATCCAAATTTAAGAGTTCATACAATTGATTACGAGCTTTTCAACACGATTATATAGCAAAAACTCGATTTATGTACTTTTTACTCAGTTAAAATTCTAACGGGTCCATTGTTGGGCCCATTTAGACCCGCTCGTCTGAAACCTCTACAAAAGGGTTGCAAAATAAGTTTTAATCCAAATTTAAGAGTTCTTACAATTGATTACGAGCTTTTCAACACGATTATATTGTAAAAACTCGATTCCTGTAGTTTTTACTCAGTTAAAATTCGAACGGTTCCATTTTTCGGCCAATTTAAACCCGCTTGTCCGAAACCTTTACAAAAAAGACCGCAAAATAAGTTAGAATCAAATTTTAGGAGTTCATACAAATGATTACGAACTTTTCAACAAAATTATATTGGAAAAACTCGATTTTTGTGCTTTTTAATCAGTTAAAATTCTAACGGGTCCATTGTTCGGCCCATTTAGACCCGCTCGTTCGAAACCTCTACAAATGGGTTGCAAAATAAGTTTTAATCCAAATTTAGGAGTTATACAATAGATTACGAGCGTTTCATCACGATTATATTGCAAAAACTTGATTTCTGTACTTTTTACTCAGTTCAAATACTAACGGGTCCATTGTTCGGCCCATTTAGACCCGATCGTCCAAAACCTCTACAAAAATGACTGCAAAATAAGTTTTAATCCAAACTTAGGAGTTCATATAATTGATTAAGAGCTTTTCAACACAATTATATTCCAAAAACTTGATTTTTGTGCTTTTTACTCAGTTAAAATTCTAACGGGTCCATTGTTCGGCCCATTTAGACCCGATCGTCCGAAACCTCTACAAAAAGGGCTGCAAAATAAGTTTTAATCCAAATTTAGGAGTTCATATAATTGATTACGAGCTTTTCAACACAATTATATTGCAAAAACTCGATTTTTGTGCTTTTTACTCAGTTAAAATTCTAACGGGTCCATTGTTCGGCCCATTTAGACCCAATCGTCCGAAACCTCTACAAAAAGGGCTGCAAAATAAGTTTTAATCCAAATTTAGGAGTTCATACAATTGATTACTAGCGTTTCAACACGATTATATTGCAAAAACTTGATTACAAAACTTTTTACTCAGTTAAAATTCTAACGGGTCCATTGTTCGGCCCATTTAGACCCGCTCATCCGAAACCTCTACAAAAGGGTTGCAAAATAAGTTTTAATCAAAACTTAGGAGTTCATACAATTGATTACTAGCGTTTCAACACGATTATATTGCAAAAACTTGATTTCTGTACTTTTTAGTAAGTTAAAATTCTAACGGGTCCATTGTTCGGAAATATTTAGACCCGCTCGTCCGAAACCTCTACAAAAAGGTTGCAAAATAAGTTTCAATCCAAATTAAGGAGTTCATACAATTGATTACGAGCTTCTCAACACAATTATATTGCATAAACTTGATTTTTGTGCTTTTTACTCAGTTAAAATTCTAACGGGTCCATTGTTCGACCCATTTAGACCCGCTCGTCCGAAACCATAGAAAAAAGACCGCAAAACAAGTTTTAATCCAAATTTAGTAGTTCATAAAATTGATAATGAGTTTTTCAACACGATTATATCGCAAAAACTCGATTTCTATACTTTTTACTCCGTTAAAATTCTAACGGGTCCATTGTTCGGCCCATATAGACCCGCTCGTCCGAAAACTCTACAAAAAAGACCGCAAAATAAATTAGAATCAAATTTTAGGAGTTCATATAATTGATTACGATCTTTTCAATAGGATTATATTGCAAAATCTCGATTTCTGTACTTTTTACTCAGTTAAAATTCTAACGGGTCCATTTCTCGGCCCATTTAGACCCGCTCTTCTGAAACCTCTACAAAAAGGGTTGCAAAATAAGTTTTAATCCAAATTTAGGAGTTCATACCATTGATTACGAGCTTTTCAACACGATTATTTTGCAAAAACTCTATTATTGTAGATTTTCCTCTAAAAAAGACCGCAAAATAGGTTTTAATCAAAATTTATGAGTTCAAATAATTGATTACGAGCTTTTCGACACGGCTATATTGCAAAAACTCGATTTCTGTACTTTTTACGCAGTTAAAATTCTAACAGGTCTATTGTTCGGCCCATTTAGACCCGGTCGTCCGAAACCTCTAAAAAAATGGTTGCAAAATAAGTTTTAATCCAAATTTAGGAGTTCATATAATTGATTACAAGCTTTTCAACACGATTATATTGCAAAAACTCGATTTCTGTACTTTTTACTCAGTTAAAATTCTAACGGGTCCATTGTTCGGCCCATTTAGACACGCTCGACCAAAACCTCTACAAAAAGGTTGCAAAATAAGTTTTAATCCAAATTTAAGAGTTCATACAATTGATTACGAGCTTTTCAACACGATTATATTGCAAAAACTCGATTTATGTACTTTTTACTCAGTTAAAATTCTAACGGGTCCATTGTTGGGCCCATTTAGACCCGCTCGTCTGAAACCTCTACAAAAGGGTTGCAAAATAAGTTTTAATCCAAATTTAAGAGTTCTTACAATTGATTACGAGCTTTTCAACACGATTATATTGTAAAAACTCGATTCCTGTAGTTTTTACTCAGTTAAAATTCGAACGGTTCCATTTTTCGGCCAATTTACACCGCTTGTCCGAAACCTTTACAAAAAAGACCGCAAAATAAGTTAGAATCAAATTTTAGGAGTTCATACAAATGATTACGAACTTTTCAACAAAATTATATTGCAAAAACTCGATTTTTGTGCTTTTTAATCAGTTAAAATTCTAACGGGTCCATTGTTCGGCCCATTTAGACCCGCTCGTTCGAAACCTCTACAAATGGGTTGCAAAATAAGTTTTAATCCAAATTTAGGAGTTATACAATAGATTACGAGCGTTTCATCACGATTATATTGCAAAAACTTGATTTCTGTACTTTTTACTCAGTTCAAATACTAACGGGTCCATTGTTCGGCCCATTTAGACCCGATCGTCCAAAACCTCTACAAAAATGACTGCAAAATAAGTTTTAATCCAAACTTAGGAGTTCATATAATTGATTATGAGCTTTTCAACACAATTATATTGCAAAAACTTGATTTTTGTGCTTTTTACTCAGTTAAAATTCTAACGGGTCCATTGTTCGGCCCATTTAGACTCAATCGTCCGAAGCCTCTACAAAAAGGGCTGCAAAATAAGTTTTAATCCAAATTTAGGAGTTCATACAATTGATTACTAGCGTTTCAACACGATTATATTGCAAAAACTTGATTACAGTACTTTTTACTCAGTTAAAATTCTAACGGGTCCATTGTTCGGCCCATTTAGACCTGCTCGTCCGAAACCTCTACAAAAGGGTTGCAAAATAAGTTTTAATCTAAATTTAGGAGTTCATACAATTGATTACTAGCGTTTCAACACGATTATATTGCAAAAACTTAATTTCTGTACTTTTTACTCAGTTAAAATTCTAACGGGTCCATTGTTCGGCCCATTTAGACCCGCTCGTACGAAACCTCTACAAAAAGGTTGCAAAATAAGTTTAAATCCAAATTAAGGAGTTCATACAATTGATTACGAGCTTTTCAACACAATTATATTGCAAAAACACGATTTTTGTGCTTTTTACTCAGTTAAAATTCTAACGGGTCCATCGTTCGGCCCATTTAGACCCGCTCGTCCGAAACCTCTACAAAAGTGTTGCAAAAAAAGTTTTAATCCAAATTTAGGAGTTCATACAACTGACTACGAGCTTTTCAAAACAATTATATTGCAAAAACTCGATTTCTGTACTTTTTACTGCATTAAAATTCTAACGGGTCCATTGTTCGGCCCATTTAGACCCGCTCGTCCGAAACCTCTACAAAAAAAGACCGCAAAATAAGTTAGAATGAAATTTTAGGACTTCATATAATTGATTACGAGCTTTTTCAACAGGATTATATTGCAAAAACTCGATTTCTGTACTTTTTACTCAGTTAAAATTCTAACGGGTCCACTTTTCGGCACATTAAGACCCGCTTGTCCGAAACCTCTACAAAAAGGGTTGCAAAATAAGTTTTAATCCAAATTTAGAAGTTCATACAATTGTTTACGAGCTTTTCAACATGATTATATTCCAAAAACTCGATTACTGTACTATTTACTCAGTTAAAATTCTAACGGGTCCATTTTTCGGCCCATTTAGACCCGCTCGTCCGAAACCTCGACAAAAAAGACCGCAAAACAAGTTTTAATCAAATTTTAGGAGTTCATATAATTGATTATGAGCTTTTCAACACGATTATATTGCAAAAACTCGATTTCTGTACTTTTTACTCAGTTAAAATTCTAACGGGTCTATTGTTCGGCCCATTTAGACCCGCTTGTCCGAAACCTCTATAAAAGGGTTGCAAAATGAGTTTTAATCCAAATTTAGGAGTTCATACAATTGATTACGGGCTTTTCAACACGATTATAATGCAAAAACTCGATTTATGTACTTTTTACTCAGTTAAAATTCTAACGGGTCCATTGTTCGGCGCATTTAGACCCCCTCGTCCGAAACCTTTACAAAGAAGATCGCAAAATAAGTTAGAATCAAATTTTAGGAGTTCATATAATTGATTAAGAGCTTTTCAACACGATTATATTTCAAAAACCCGATTACTGTAAATTTTACTCAGTTAAAATTCTAACGGGTCCATTGTTCGGCCCATTTAGATTCGCTCGTCCGAAACCTCTACAAAAAAGAAAGCAAAACAAGTTAGAATCAAATTTTAGGAGTTCATATAATTGATTACGAGCTTTTCAACACGATTACATTGCAAAATATTTATTTCTGTACTTTTCACTCAGCTAAAATTCTAACGGGTCCATTGTTCGGCCCATTTAGACCCGCTCGTCCAAAACCTCTACAAAAGGGTTGCAAAATAAGTTTTAATACAAATTTAGGAGTTCATATAATTGATTACGAGCTTTTCAACACGATTATATTGCAAAAACTTGATTTCTGTACTTTTTACTCAGTTAAAATTCTAACGGGTCCATTGTTCGGCCCATTTAGACCCGCTCGTCCGAAACCTCTACAAAAAGGTTGCAAAATAAGTTTTAATCCAAATTTAAGAGTTCATACAATTGATTACGAGCTTTTCAACACGATTATATTGCAAAAACTCGATTTCTGTACTTTTTACTTAGTTAAAATTCTAACGGGTACTTAGTTAAATTTCCAACGGGTAACGGGTGTGATGAAAATCCTCTCAAATTCTCTCTCAATTTTTCTCTCAATCTCTCTCCTATCCTTTCTCCCTCTCCGCCTTCTTTTCACTCCTCTCCGCCTCTTCCTCCTCCTTTTAGCAACCCTCTTCCGCCCTGATCTCCGCCGTCATCCATGCCTCCACCCTTCCCTTCTACTTTCATCATGGTGCTTGCTTAGCACAAACATGATAAAAGTAATCACCACTCATCTCACCCAAAGGAATTTTATCTGCCCATTACTGGTGCATCTCTCTATTACATACCCTCCTTTGGTGAAATTTTGGCCTTGGCAATGGCCACTATTCGCGGTAAAAGCAACTGATGTAGCTCATGTACATCACACACATGCTGGGACATCACCATTGATTCCCTTCATCGACCCTGACTCCTTTCTAGTACAGGAATTTTCCTGGTCCAAACGACCTTGTATCCAACTCCTCAACAGCAACATAGTGCTAGGGAACTTATTATTTTTGAATGAAATTATCTGTCAACGACTGCTAGTGCAGAGGGTTCATTCATTTGATTATATAATTTTATTACTACAACAAAATGTTAATATAATGCATTTTGTCTGTTTTATCATCATATCTGCAAAGATGTGGATTGTACGGTCTCCACCGGTGCAGGAGTACCACAAACCACACCGGCCGGCCGGTGAAAGGATGACTACAAGCGGACGAACGGAAGCAATCTTTTTACTCCACATTTACTGGAGCTGCAGTTTGGATTCGCTTAGTCCTTGGGATAGTGAAATGCCACGTCATATGTCTGCATGGGAGACTTTGGCCCATGCACGTGGACCCTTGCCATGCAATGCATGCAAATCGGTGAAATCCCACCTAAATCTATCTTTTTTTAACTTACTCCTAATTCAATGGGATTTGCTATTTTATTATGATTCAAATACTTTGAATAATAAATTTAAACTGAGGCTTAAATTACAAATTCTAGATATTGAAATAAAAATGAATTTTTATTTTTATTATCTAGACAATTCCATCCTCCATGGGACTCTATTTGAGTTTAAAATAACTTTATCTTTAAATCTAAGGAATAAAAAGATATTATTAAAACTTAACTCCTATTATAATCCCAGGATTATAATAACTCTACCTAAAGTCAAATTATTGTTTACATTATCTGATATCCACAAGTTGGTTATGATATTATATAAATTCAATTTACTTGTAGTCTTGGATAAAATTCAAAGTGGTTGGATGTTAATAATATCTTATAAGCCTAGTCATTTATTTGAAATACAATTCCTATTATCCTTTAATCTTAAGATTACTAGGATAATCAATAAATTCAAATATCTTGACCATTATCCTAATAATAAATTTGAATTTATTTTAATATCCTCTCTGAATCTAAGGATTATCGAGAGATTATCTAAATTCAAATTTCTTTATCCCTCCTTTACATTCAAACGAATAGGATATTATACATATTCCTTTTATTATTCTCTTTTGGATAATCTATATGAGTTTAAGTTAATTCTATTTTTTAATCTTAGGATTATTTGGATATTACTTAAATTCAAACTCATTTTTAAACTTTGGTATTTCGATTCTATCTTACCACTATCCCAACCGAATCATTGCCTAAGTATATCACTTGCTAGGCTTTTTCTCACACTTTCTGCGATACACTCCAACTGTGTGAAACCCGCTTCCATCTTCGAATTCGAACAATCGCTCATGGCCTCTACTGATTCCTTTCTTTCTCACTTTGATAAACTTCAGTTTACAAATGAAGAGAAACATGTAATCTGTGCTCCTGCCTCAACAAAAGCCATTCCTCTTGACGACTACAAATCGTCACTCATCGGGAAACTGTTCAACACGAAAGACTATGAAGAGAATGTTGTGATGCGACTCTTCACTGCTATTTGGAAAGAATACAAGCTCTCATCGGTAACATCTCTTGGCTCTGGACATTTTTTGTTTAAATTTGCAACTAAAGCTTGCAGGGACGATGTCCTGAAAGGAGGGCCCTGGACGTTCAAGAAGGATTGGCTTGCAATCCTACCTGTGCAGCCAAAGCTCACAATCAAGGGATACCGATATGACCAGATGCGCATCTGGGTAAGGATACATAGAGTACCGATCGCTATGATGACTAGCGTGGTGGTAGCAAATGCCACTGGCCGAACTATTGGTGGAGGAATCGGAGCAGTACTAGGGACTGACTCCCGTCAATCGGAGGAGGGGAACATGACTGAATTCCTCCGTGTCCTAGTTGTTATTGATGTACACCAGCCGCTACGACGGTTTGTATTTGTTCAACTTGAGGAGGATGAAGATTCCCAAATGCTACCTATCCAATATGAAAACTTACCATCTTTCTGTCATGGATGTGGTATCTTGTGCCATCTCAAAGCCACTTGTGTGGACTTTAAGGATGACGAAAACATGCCCCAACAGTATGGAGACTGGTTGCGTGCCCCGGCACCAAAGAAGAAAGCAAAAATAACAACCCGGGGAAGGGTTAGCTACTTTGAATCTACTAAGCCTGCAATGCCTAACAATGGTATTTGTTTTCTTCCTTATATGACTACGTACTATTATTGTTCCTGCCCATTTTACGATGATTTACATCATCTTTTTACCTCATTGCAGGTAAAGGAGCATCCAAGGGAAAAAGTACCAATGCAGGTTTCATATTATCCTGCTTCTGTTACAATTTTTTTCTACTTAGTAGGATCATCTCCTACTACTTATGTTTATCCCTATTTTTATATTTTTCGCTGTCGCTTCTACTCCCCAGGACTAGAAAGTAAAGGAAAATCAGTGGCAGTAGCTGATGCTGTCCCAGCCACGAAAAATACAGAAGCGGCAACCTCGGCTTCGAGGAGAGACCGCATTCCAGGGCAGGCAGCCGCTGATGCTGCAACAAACAATGAAGCTGCAGCACCCCTGGGTGCAGAACAAATAGCTGCTAGGGTAGCTGATGGCCCAGCACCCCCGGGTGCGGAAACATTGCAGGAGCAGCCACCTCCAATCGCGCCTGCTGCTGCCCCTGAGGTGCTAATGGCAGATACGGATGGGGAGGCCACAGGTCAGCTCTCGGTTGAACCTCTTGATGTTGCCCCCATTGCTGTCATCCCAGCCGATGCAGAATCAGCAAAAAATGGAGCCCCCGATGCTGCTAAGACAGCCACGATGGCTGAGGATGTCTCCTCCACTCCACCGAACAAGAGGTTTGTCTTGATCGATAATGACGGCTTCCCGGTGCCCACTGTAGTGCCGGCTAAGTCTACTACCGCTGGACACGGAAGCAATGCATTCGTCAACCCAGACTTTGAGGATTGGCTCGCTACTTCCTCGAGCCCACCAAAGAATGCTGTTGAACCACGAAGGGCAAAACGCAGCCCTCCCTTGACTGCTCCTACGATGGCTAAACGTCCACGTACCTCTCCAAAGGTTCCTTTACGACCGGCAAAGCACGGAACAGCACCTACAGAAAAAACTAAACACTCTAAAGCTGGGATGAGCAGCAAAGTCTCTTCGGCGGCGGTTGATATTCAACCCCGCCGAGGGAAATGAGACTCATGTGCTGGAACTGCCGTGGGCTTGGTTCACCAGAGGCAGTTCGAGGGCTTATTTCAACGGTCCGCAAATTAGAACCTTTGCTTATTTTTTTATCGGAAACTAGATTATGTAATTTTGATTTTGAACGATTAAAACTCTCTCTTGATATGAAGGGCTGCTTCCATGTGAAAAGCAGCCCAAGTTGCTCGGGTTTAATATTATTCTGGAATAATAAGTTGAATGTTGATCTTTTATCGTATTCTGATCGTCATTTAGATTCCATTGTTACATCTTCTGATGATTGCTTTCGTTTTACCGGAATCTATGGGTTTGCCGAAACTACTTTGAAATATAAAACGTGGGATCTCATCGATTCCCTTCGTACGAATTCACCTCTACCTTGGTTAATTGGAGGGGACCTAAATGATATTCTATCAGACTCTGAAAAACAAGGCGGAGGTCGTCGACCGCAATCACAAATCACCAACTTCCGTGAATGCCTTGTCCGTAATGGGATATTTGATTGCAAACCATCTTCGGGTTGGTTCACTTGGTCACGCACAGGACCAAACGTTACACCTGTTTGTGAACGTCTCGATCGCTATCTTGCATGCGATGCATGGCTCACTGCCCACTCATCATTCCAATGTCGGAATATATTTTCCCCAAATTCGGATCACTACATTATTCTTATGGACACTTCACGTAACACCCCTTATGCGCATCGGGGCCACTATGATGAGCATAATGGTGACTGTTTCCGTTTCGAGGCATGCTGGGCTAAGGACCCGTCTTGTATCTCCACGGTCCACCAAGCGTGGTCCAACGCGTCGGGCACCCTACTCGACAAGTTGACCGCTGTAGGGAACCAATTACACGATTGGCAAGCGGCTAAACGCTCCAACTCCAACGATCGAATAGCTGAACTCCAGCGTACGATCAACTCCTATATGCGTAGGAAAAGACTTACGCAACACATGCTACTCAGTCTCCGTGATGCAAAATTGGAGCTTAAACGCCTTCTAGATGCCAAGGAGGCCTACTGGGCACAACGATCTCGTGTTACTTGGCTTTCACAAGGTGATAAGAACACTGCCTTCTTCCACGCTCGTGCTTCTAAACGACGGAAGAAGAACACCATACGTGGACTTTTCGATGTGGACCAAACTTGGCATACGGAGAAACCTGAGCTTCTCCGGATTGCATCCGAATATTTTCAGAATTTGTTCACATCGTCTAATCCAGACCCATCTCCGGTGCTCTTGGAACATATTTCACCAGTGGTTAGCGATGAAATGAATTCATCGTTGCTACGACCCTTCACCGAAGAAGAGGTAACCGCAGCTTTCAGGGATATAGGCCCTAGGAAAGCTCCCGGCTCTGACGGCTTCCCTAGTAGTTTCTATAGACAATATTGGGACGTTATAGGGCCTGAGTTTATACGACTTTGTTTACGCCTGTTACGAGGAGAAGAAGACATGGCAACTGTAAACAAAGCTATCATTGTCCTAATTCCAAAAGTGTCCGGCGCATCAAACATGCGGCAATACCGACCGATCAGCTTATGTACTGTCATTTATAAGACCGTATCTAAGGTTCTTGTGAATAGACTCAAACCTATATTACCATATTGTATCAGTGATGCGCAAGCTGCTTTTGTTAGTGGTCGGAATATTACTGATAATATTTTAATTGCGCATGAACTCGTGCATATCCTCCATACCAACACCGCCTCGATATATCAGGGGGCTGCTTTGAAACTCGATATGGAAAAAGCTTTTGATAAGGTTGAATGGTCTTTCCTTAAAGACGTAATGCTGCGTATGGGATTTGCATCGAACTGGGTACAATTAATACTCCGATGCGTCTCCACCGTGTCCTTTTCGGTTCGCCTTAATGGCACCCTATCTAATGAATTCTTTCCGACTCGAGGAATCCGGCAAGGGGACCCTCTATCACCCTTTCTCTTTTTAATATGCTCTCAAGGGCTCTCCGCGGCCCTCGAGGCTGAACAACATTCGGGACGTCTAATTGGATTACAAGCCAATAGACGTGGCCCAAGAATTAACCACCTGCTCTTTGCGGATGATAGCATTGTCTTTGTCCGTAACTGCCCAGGGGAAATTGACCAATTAAAAGAGATTCTCCGGCTGTACGAGGCATCCTCCGGTCAGTCAGTCAACTTTTCGAAGTCGACTGCCTTTTGTAGCCCCCTCTGTTCAAGGGACTTCACTCATGCGCTACAACATACCCTTGGCATACGCTTGGTTGACGACCCAGGAACCTATCTCGGTGTCCCTTTGCTCATCGGGAGGAATCGAACGACCAGTCTTGGTTTCATTCGAGACAAGGTCAATTCTCGTATGACTAAATGGGATACTAACCTACTCTCATACAGCGGGCGTGAGATTCTTATAAAATCTGTGGCGCAAGCGTTGCCTCAATATGTCATGTCCTGTTACTTGCTTCCACAGAACATTGTGGAGGACGCAACACGATCAATCCGCCGTTACTGGTGGACGGGCAGAAGTAACAAAAAAGGATGGCCAATGCTTTCCTGGGATACCATGTGCGCCCCCAAAGCTGCAGGGGGCATGGGTTTCCGAGACCTACGGGATTTCAATGTTGCCCTACTTGGAAAACAAATATGGCGGCTAATCCACTCACCCGAATCCTTACTCGCTCGAGTACTCAAATCACGTTATTATCCCTCCGGGAATATTTTAGAGGCAAAAGCTGACCACCGAGCTTCCTATGCTTGGCGAGGTATATGGCAGGCGTTGCAACAATTACGTTCCGGTTTCTTTTGGAGACCTGGAATTGATAGCCGTCTGCGCATCCTTCGTGATAATTGGGGTGGGTCCAATGGGCTATCTTTCTTTGGTAGTTACCAAGATAATGAGGAAATTCCCTTGCGATGCGGAGATTTTATGCTTCGTCATCATAATGCATGGGATGCACATAAAGTACGTCAATATTTCGACGACGACGATGCAGACAAAATATTGAACGTACCAATCTCTGATGCCCAACGCGATACTCTGCTATGGGGCTTTCATGATACAAACATATATTCCGTGCGCTCTGGGTACCTATTCTTACGTAGGCCCCCACGTCCTCTTGAGCGTCCGAACCCTCTATGGAAGATCATTACTAAATCCAACACACTCCCGAAAATCCGCACCTTTGGATGGCGGGTAGGACGGGATGCGCTACCAACAGGGGCTCGCCTTGCGACTATAGGATTAGGCTCTGGCATGTGTCCGTTCTGCACTTCGACGCTAGAATCTGCACTCCATGCTTTCAAAGACTGTCCAGGCCCGGCTGAGACTCTCCGCCTCGCCGGTTTTCCAAACGCGCTTCGTAATAGCAACGACACATCGATGTCACTTTGGTTGGAACGAGGAGCTAGGCTCCTATCTTGCGCACATTTTGACCTCCTTCTAACTATTCTGTGGAATCTTTGGAATAGGAGGAATGAATGGGTCCATTCTCAGCGTCTGCAGCCCCCGTGGCTCACTGTGATGAACTCACAGGACCTACTTCGAGACTACCTAGCAGCCAACGCAGACATTCCCACGACGAGACAGCCGACGACGACAGCACTTTCCCCACCTGTTTGGAAGCCGCCGCCAGCTGGATCAATCAAAATCAATGTTGATGGTGCTTTCCACCCCACTATGGGATCGGCTGGTATTGGCATCGTGGCCCGTGACGCTTCTGGAGCTATCCTGATGGGGCGGGCTATTTACCTGGACACTATTGCAGATTCTACAGCAGCTGAACTACGGGCGATCTCGGATGGTGTCCATTTAGGTGTGGAGGCGGGATGGACTGGGTTTATTCTTGAATCAGATGCAGCCCTGTTGATCAACCGGTTGTGCAAAGCAAGCGAGGATGCCTCCCCTCTTCAGCGACAGGTGCAGGACATGAGATCTTTCATTACTACTGTACCAGGTCTTAGCCTACTCTATGTACCGCGTGGAGCTAATATTTTAGCTCATTCTGTAGCCAATTGGGCTTTGCATTTTCATTCATCTATGTATTTTGGGCCGGGCTTGCCCGATGCTCTGAGAACTTTTGTACCGGTTGTTAACCAACCACCTTAATTTATAATATATTTTGGGCACTCTTTTCCCCTCCTAGGGCCTGCTGGGTCAGCCCAGTAAGGTTTAGTGGGGTTTTTAATGAGGCCCTTTCTTCAAAAAAAAAAAAATTCTAACGGGTCCTATGTTCAGCCCATTTAGACCTGCTCGTCCGAAACCATTACAAAAAAGATCGCAAAATAAGTTAGAATCAAATTTTAGGAGTTCATATAATTTATTAAGAGCTTTTAAACACTATAATATTGCAAAATAAGTTAAAATTCTAACGGGTCCTATGTTCGGCCCATTCTAACGGGTCCATTGTTCGGCCCATTTAGACCCGCTCGTCCGAAAGCTCTACAAAAAAAAGACCGCAAAATAAGTTTTAATCCAAATTTAGGAGTTCATATAATTGATTACGAGCTTTTCAACACGATTATATTGCAAAAACTCGATTTCTGTACTTTTTACTCAGTTAAAATTCCAACGGGTCCATTATTCGGCCCATTTAGACCCGCTCGACCGAAACCTCTACGAAAAGGTTGCAAAATAAGTTTTAATCCAAATTTAGGAGTTCATACAATTGATTACGAGCTTTTCAACACGATTATATTGCAAAAACTCGATTTTTGTACTTTTTACTCCGTTATAATTCTAACGGGTCCATTGTTCGCCCCATAGACCCGCTCGTTCGAAACCTCTACAAAAGGGTTGCAAAATAAGTTTTAATCCAAATTTAGGAGTTCATACAATAGATTACGAGCGTTCATCACGATTATATTGCAAAAACTCGATTTCTGTACTTTTTACTCAGTTCGAATTCTAACGGGTCCATTGTTCGGCCCATTTAGACCCGCTCGTCGCAAACCTCTACAAAAAAGACCCCACAAAAAGTTAGAATCAAATTTCAGGATTTCATATAATTGATTAAGAGCTTTTCAGCACGATTATATTGCAAAAACTCGATTACTGTACTTTTTACTCAGTTAAAATTCTAACGGGTCCATTGTTTGGCCCATTTAGACCCGATCGTCCGAAACCTCTACAAAAGGGCTGCAAAATAAGTTTTAATCCAAATTTAGGAGTTCATATAATTGATTACGAGCTTTTCAACACAATTATATTGCAAAAACTCGATTTTTGTGCTTTTTACTCGGTTAAAATTCTAACGGGTCCATTGTTCGGCCTATTTAGACCCAATCGTCCGAAACCTCTACAAAAATGGCTGGAAAATAAGTTTTAATCGAAATTTAGGAGTTCATACAATTGATTACTAGCGTTTCAACACGATTATATTGCAAAAACTTGATTACAATACTTTTTACTCAGTTAAAATTCTAACGGGTCCATTGTTCGACCCATTTAGACCCGCTCGTCCGAAATCTCTACAAAAGGGTTACAAAATAAGTTTTAATCAAAGTTTAGGAGTTGATACAATTGATAACTAGCGTTTCAACACGATTATATTGCAAAAACTTGATTTCTGTACTTTTTACTCAGTTAAAATTCTAACGGGTCCATTGTTCGACCCATTTAGACCCGCTCGTCCGAAACCTCTACAAAAGGGTTGCAAAATAAGTTTTAATCAAAGTTTAGGAGTTCATACAATTGATAACTAGCGTTTCAACACGATTATATTGCAAAAACTTGATTTCTGTACTTTTTACTTAGTTAAAATTCTAACGGGTCCATTGTTCGGCCCATTTAGACCCAATCGTCCGAAACCTCTACAAAAATGGCTGCAAAATAAGTTTTAATCGAAATTTAGGAGTTCATACAATTGATTACTAGCGTTTCAACACGATTATATTGCAAAAACTTGATTACAATACTTTTTACTCAGTTAAAATTCAAACGGGTCCATTGTTCGGATCATTTAGACCCGCTCGTCAGAAATCTCTACAAAAGGGTTGCAAAATAAGTTTTAATCAAAGTTTAGGAGTCGATACAATTGATTACGAGCTTTTCAACACAATTATATTGCAAAAACTCGATTTTTGTGCTTTTTACTCAGTTAAAATTCTAACGGGTCCATTGTTCGGACCATTTAGACCCAATCGTCCGAAACCTCTACAAAAAGGGCTGCAAAATAAGTTTTAATCCAAATTTAGGAGTTCATACAATTGATTACTAGCGTTTCAACACGATTATATTGCAAAAACTTGATTACAATACTTTTTACTCAGTTAAAATTCTAACGGGTCCATTGTTCGGCCCATTTAGACCCGCTCATCCGAAACCTCTACAAAAGGGTTGCAAAATAAGTTTTAATCAAAATTTAGGAGTTCATACAATTGATTACTAGCGTTTCAACACGATTATATTGCAAAAACTTTATTTTTGTACTTTTTAGTAAGTTAAAATTCTAACGGGTCCATTGTTCGGCCCATTTAGACCCGCTCGTCCGAAACCTCTACAAAAAGGTTGCAAAATAAGTTTCAATCCAAATTAAGGAGTTCATACAATTGATTACGAGCTTTTCAACACAATTATATTGCATAAACTTGATTTTTTTGCTTTTTACTCAATTAAAATTCTAACGGGTCCATTGTTCGACCAATTTAGACCCGCTCGTCCGAAACCATAGAAAAAAGACCGCAAAAAAAGTTTTAATCCAAATTTAGGAGTTCATAAAATTGATTATGAGCTTTTTAACACGATTATATTGCAAAAACTCGATTTCTATACTTTTTACTATGTTAAAATTCTAACGAGTCCATTGTTCGGCCCATATAGACCCGCTCGACCGAAAACTCTACAAAAAAGACCGCAAAATAAGTTAGAATCAAATATTAGGAGTTCATATAATTGATTACGAGCTTTTCAATAGGATTATATTGCAAAATCTCGATTTCTGTACTTTTTACTCAGTTAAAATTCTAACGGGTCCATTGCTCGGCCCATTTATACCCGCTCGTCCGAAACATCTACAAAAAGGGTTGCAAAATAAGTTTTAATCCAAATTTAGGAGTTCATACCATTGATTACAAGCTTTTCAACACGATTATATTGCAAAAACTCGATTACTGTAGTTTTTACTCAGTTAAAATTCTAACGGGTCCATTGTTCGGCCCATTTAGACCCGCTCGTCCGAAACCTCTACGAAAAGGTTGCAAAATAAGTTTTAATCCAAATTTAGGAGTTCATACAATTGATTACGAGCTTTTCAACACGATTGTATTGCAAAAACTAGATTTCTGTACTTTTTACTCCGTTAAAATTCTAACGGGTCCATTGTTCGGCCCATTTAGACCCGATCGTCCGAAACCTCTAAAAAAGGGCTGCAAAATAAGTTTTAATCAAATTCTAGGAGTTCATATAATTGATTACGAGCTTTTCGACACGGCTATATTGCAAAAACTCGATTGATGTACTTTCTACGCAGTTAAAATTCTAACAGGTCTATTGTTCGGCCCATTTAGACCTGGTCGCCCGAAACCTCTACAAAAGGGTTGCAAAATAAGTTTTAATCCAAATTTAGGAGTTCATATAATTGATTACGAGCTTTTCAACACGATTATATTGCAAAAACTCGATTTTTGTACTTTTTACTCAGTTAAAATTCTAACGGGTCCATTGTTCGGCCCATTTAGACCCACTCGACCGAAACCTCTACAAAAATGTTGCAAAATAAGTTTTAATCCAAATTTAAGAGTTCATACAATTGATTACGAGCTTTTCAACACGATTATATTGCAAAAACTCGATTTCTGTACTTTTTACTCCGTTACAATTCTAACGGGTCCATTGTTCGGCCCATTTAGACCTGCTCGTCCAAAACCTCTACAAAAAGGGCTGCAAAATAAGTTTTAATCCAAATTTAGGAGTTCATATAATTGATTACGAGCTTTTCAACACGATTATATTGCAAAAACTCGATTTCTGTACTTTTTACTCAGTTAAAATTCTAACGGGTCCATTGTTCGGCCCATTTAGACCCGCTAGTCCGAAACCTCTACAAAAAGGTTGCAAAATAAGTTTTAATCCAAATTTAAGAGTTCATACAATTGATTACGAGCTTTTCAACACGATTATATTGCAAAAACTCGATTTCTGTACTTTTTACTCCGTTATAATTCTAACGGGTCCATTGTTCGGCCCATTTAGACCCGCTCGTTCGAAACCTCTACAAAATGGTTGCAAAATAAGTTTTAATCCAAATTTAGGAGTTCATATAATTGATTACGAGCTTTTCAACACGATTATATTGAAAAAACTGGATTTCTGTAATTTTTACTCAGTTAAAATTCTAACGGGTCCATTGTTCGGCCCATTTAGACTCGCTCGTCCGAAACCTCTACAAAAGGGTTGCAAAATAAGTTTTAATCCAAATTTAAGAGTTCTTACAATTGATTAGGAGCTTTTCAACACGATTATATTGTAAAAACTCGATTTCTGTAGTTTTTACTCAGTTAAACTTCGAACGGTTCCACTGTTCGGCCCATTTAGACCCGCTCGTTCGAAACCTCTACAAAAGGGTTGCAAAATAAGTTTTAATCCAAATTTAGGAGTTCATACAATAGATTACGAGCGTTCATCATGATTATATTTCAAAAACTCGATTTCTGTACTTTTTACTCAGTTCAAATTCTAAAGGGTCCATTGTTTGGCCCATTTAGACCTGCTCGTCGCAAACCTCTACAAAAAAGTCCCCAAAATAAGTTAGAATCAAATTTTAGGAGTTCATATAATTGATTAAGAGCTTTTCAACACGATTATATTGCAAAAACTCGATTACTGTACTTTTTACTCGGTTAAAATTCTAACGGGTCCATTGTTCGGCCCATTTAGACCCGATCGTCCGAAACCTCTACAAAAAGGGCTGCAAAATAAGTTTTAATCCAAATTTAGGAGTTCATATAATTGATTACGAGCTTTTCAACACAATTATATTGCAAAAACTCGATTTTTGTGCTTTTTACTCAGTTAAAATTCTAACGGGTCCATTGTTCGGACCATTTAGACCCAATCGTCCGAAACCTCTACAAAAAGGGTTGCAAAATAAGTTTTAATCCAAATTTAGGAGTTCATATAATTGATTACGAGCTTTTCAACACGATTATATTGGAAAAACTCGATTTCTGTACTTTTTACTCAGTTAAAATTCTAACGGGTCCATTGTTCGGCCCATTTAGACCCGCTCGTCCGAAACCTCTACAAAATGGTTGCAAAATAAGTTTTGATCCAAATTTAGGAGTTCATATAATTGATTAGGAGCTTTTCAACACGAATATATTGCAAAAACTGGATTTATGAACTTTTTACTCAGTTAAAATTCTAAGAGGTCCATTGTTCGGCCCATTTAGACCCGCTCGTCCGAAACCTCTACAAAAGGGTTGCAAAATAAGTTTTAATCCAAATTTAAGAGTTCTTACAATTGATTAGGAGCTTTTCAACACGATTATATTGTGAAAACTCGATTTCTGTAGTTTTTACTCAATTAAACTTCGAACGGTTCCACTGTTGGGCCCATTTAGACCCGCTCGTTCGAAACCTCTACAAAAGGGTTGCAAAATAAGTTTTAATCCAAATTTATGAGTTCATACAATAGATTACGAGCGTTCATCATGATTATATTTCAAAAACTCGATTTCTGTACTTTTTACTCAGTTCAAATTCTAAAGCGTCCATTGTTTGGCCCATTTAGACCCGCTCGTCGCAAACCTCTACAAAAAAGTCCCCAAAATAAGTTATAATCAAATTTTAGGAGTTCATATAATTGATTAAGAGCTTTTCAACACGATTATATTGCAAAAACTCGATTACTGTACTTTTTACTCGGTTAAAATTCTAACGGGTCCATTGTTCGGCCCATTTAGACCCGATCGTCCGAAACCTCTACAAAAAGGGCTGCAAAATAAGTTTTAATCCAAATTTAGGAGTTCATATAATTGATTACGAGCTTTTCAACACAATTATATTGCAAAAACTCGATTTTTGTGCTTTTTACTCAGTTAAAATTCTAACGGGTCCATTGTTCGGCCCATTTAGACCCAATCGTCCGAAACCTCTACAAAAAGGGCTGCAAAATAAGTTTTAATCCAAATTTAGGAGTTCATACAATTGATTACTAGCGTTTCAACACGATTATATTGCAAAAACTTGATTACAAAACTTTTTACTCAGTTAAAATTCTAACGGGTCCATTGTTCGGCCCATTTAGACCCGCTCATCCGAAACCTCTACAAAAGGGTTGCAAAATAAGTTTTAATCAAAACTTAGGAGTTCATACAATTGATTACTAGCGTTTCAACACGATTATATTGCAAAAACTTGATTTCTGTACTTTCTAGTAAGTTAAAATTCTAACGGGTCCATTGTTCGGCCTATTTAGACCCGCTCGTCCGAAACCTCTACAAAAAGGTTGCAAAATAAGTTTCAATCCAAATTAATGAGTTCATACAATTGATTAGGAGCTTCTCAACACAATTATATTGCATAAACTTGATTTTTGTGCTTTTTACTCAGTTAAAATTCTAACGGGTCCATTGTTCGACCCATTTAGACTCGCTCGTCCGAAACCATAGAAAAAAGACCGCAAAACAAGTTTTAATCCAAATTTAGGAGTTCATAAAATTGATAATGAGTTTTTCAACACGATTATATTGCAAAAACTCGATTTCTATACTTTTTACTCAGTTAAAATTCTAACGGGTCCATTGTTCGGCCCATTTAGACCCGCTAGTCCGAAACCTCTACAAAAAGGTTGCAAAATAAGTTTTAATCCAAATTTAAGAGTTCATACAATTGATTACGAGCTTTTCAACACGATTATATTGCAAAAACTCGATTTCTGTACTTTTTACTCCGTTATAATTCTAACGGGTCCATTGTTCGGCCCATTTAGACCCGCTCGTTCGAAACCTCTACAAAATGGTTGCAAAATAAGTTTTAATCAAATTTAGGAGTTCATATAATTGATTACGAGCTTTTCAACACGATTATATTGCAATAACTGGATTTATGAACTTTTTACTCAGTTAAAATTCTAACAGGTCCATTGTTCGGCCCATTTAGACCCGCTCGTCCAAAACCTCTACAAAAGGGTTGCAAAATAAGTTTTAATCAAAATTTAAGAGTTCTTACAATTGATTAGGAGCTTTTCAACATGATTATATTGTAAAAACTCAATTTCTGTAGTTTTTACTCAGTTAAACTTCGAACGGTTCCACTGTTGGGCCCATTTAGACCCGCTCGTTCGAAACCTCTACAAAAGGGTTGCAAAATAAGTTTTAATCCAAATTTAGGAGTTCATACAATAGATTACGAGCGTTCATCATGATTATATTTCAAAAACTCGATTTCTGTACTTTTTACTCAGTTTAAATTCTAAAGCGTCCATTGCTTGGCCCATTTAGACCCGCTCGTCGCAAACCTCTACAAAAAAGTCCCCAAAATAAGTTAGAATCAAATTTTAGGAGTTCATATAATTGATTAAGAGCTTTTCAACACGATTATATTCCAAAAACTCGATTACTGTACTTTTTACTCGGTTAAAATTCTAACGGGTCCATTGTTCGGCCCATTTAGACCCGATCGTCCGAAACCTCTACAAAAAGGGCTGCAAAATAAGTTTTAATCCAAATTTAGGAGTTCATATAATTGATTACGAGCTTTTCAACACAATTATATTGCAAAAACTCGATTTTTGTGCTTTTTACTCAGTTAAAATTCTAACGGGTCCATTGTTCGGCCCATTTAGACCCAATCGTCCGAAACCTCTACAAAAAGGGCTGCAAAATAAGTTTTAATCCAAATTTAGGAGTTCATACAATTGATTACTAGCGTTTCAACACGATTATATTGCAAAAACTTGATTACAAAACTTTTTACTCAGTTAAAATTCTAACGGGTCCATTGTTCGGCCCATTTAGACCCGCTCATCCGAAACCTCTACAAAAGGGTTGCAAAATAAGTTTTAATCAAAACTTAGGAGTTCATACAATTGATTACTAGCGTTTCAACACGATTATATTGCAAAAACTTGATTTCTGTACTTTTTAGTAAGTTAAAATTCTAACGGGTCCATTGTTCGGCCTATTTAGACCCGCTCGTCCGAAACCTCTACAAAAAGGTTGCAAAATATGTTTCAATCCAAATTAAGGAGTTCATACAATTGATTACGAGCTTCTCAACACAATTATATTGCATAAACTTGATTTTTGTGCTTTTTACTCAGTTAAAATTCTAAGGGGTCCATTGTTCGACCCATTTAGACCCGCTCGTCCGAAACCATAGAAAAAAGACCGCAAAAAAGAAGTTTTAATCCAAATTTAGGAGTTCATAAAATTGATAATGAGTTTTTCAACACGATTATATTGCAAAAACTCGATTTCTATACTTTTTACTCAGTTAAAATTCTAACGGGTCCATTGTTCGGCCCATTTAGACCCGCTAGTCCGAAACCTCTACAAAAAGGTTGCAAAATAAGTTTTAATCCAAATTTAAGAGTTCATACAATTGATTACGAGCTTTTCAACACGATTATATTGCAAAAACTCGATTTCTGTACTTTTTACTCCGTTATAATTCTAACGGGTCCATTGTTCGGCCCATTTAGACCCGCTCGTTCGAAACCTCTACAAAATGGTTGCAAAATAAGTTTTAATCCAAATTTAGGAGTTCATATAATTGATTACGAGCTTTTCAACACGATTATATTGCAAAAACTGGATTTATGAACTTTTTACTCAGTTAAAATTCTAACAGGTCCATTGTTCGGCCCATTTAGACCCGCTCGTCCAAAACCTCTACAAAAGGGTTGCAAAATAAGTTTTAATCCAAATTTAAGAGTTCTTACAATTGATTAGGAGCTTTTCAACATGATTATATTGTAAAAACTCGATTTCTGTAGTTTTTACTCAGTTAAACTTCGAACGGTTCCACTGTTGGGCCCATTTAGACCCGCTCGTTCGAAACCTCTACAAAAGGGTTGCAAAATAAGTTTTAATCCAAATTTAGGAGTTCATACAATAGATTACGAGCGTTCATCATGATTATATTTCAAAAACTCGATTTCTGTACTTTTTACTCAGTTCAAATTCTAAAGCGTCCATTGTTTGGCCCATTTAGACCCGCTCGTCGCAAACCTCTACAAAAAAGTCCCCAAAATAAGTTAGAATCAAATTTTAGGAGTTCATATAATTGATTAAGAGCTTTTCAACACGATTATATTCCAAAAACTCGATTACTGTACTTTTTACTCGGTTAAAATTCTAACGGGTCCATTGTTCGGCCCATTTAGACCCGATCGTCCGAAACCTCTACAAAAAGGGCTGCAAAATAAGTTTTAATCCAAATTTAGGAGTTCATATAATTGATTACGAGCTTTTCAACACAATTATATTGCAAAAACTCGATTTTTGTGCTTTTTACTCAGTTAAAATTCTAACGGGTCCATTGTTCGGCCCATTTAGACCCAATCGTCCGAAACCTCTACAAAAAGGGCTGCAAAATAAGTTTTAATCCAAATTTAGGAGTTCATACAATTGATTACTAGCGTTTCAACACGATTATATTGCAAAAACTTGATTACAAAACTTTTTACTCAGTTAAAATTCTAACGGGTCCATTGTTCGGCCCATTTAGACCCGCTCATCCGAAACCTCTACAAAAGGGTTGCAAAATAAGTTTTAATCAAAACTTAGGAGTTCATACAATTGATTACTAGCGTTTCAACACGATTATATTGCAAAAACTTGATTTCTGTACTTTTTAGTAAGTTAAAATTCTAACGGGTCCATTGTTCGGAAATATTTAGACCCGCTCGTCCGAAACCTCTACAAAAAGGTTGCAAAATAAGTTTCAATCCAAATTAAGGAGTTCATACAATTGATTACGAGCTTCTCAACACAATTATATTGCATAAACTTGATTTTTGTGCTTTTTACTCAGTTAAAATTCTAACGGGTCCATTGTTCGACCCATTTAGACCCGCTCGTCCGAAACCATAGAAAAAAGACCGCAAAACAAGTTTTAATCCAAATTTAGTAGTTCATAAAATTGATAATGAGTTTTTCAACACGATTATATCGCAAAAACTCGATTTCTATACTTTTTACTCCGTTAAAATTCTAACGGGTCCATTGTTCGGCCCATATAGACCCGCTCGTCCGAAAACTCTACAAAAAAGACCGCAAAATAAATTAGAATCAAATTTTAGGAGTTCATATAATTGATTACGATCTTTTCAATAGGATTATATTGCAAAATCTTGATTTCTGTACTTTTTACTCAGTTAAAATTCTAACGGGTCTATTTCTCGGCCCATTTAGACCCGCTCTTCTGAAACCTCTACAAAAAGGGTTGCAAAATAAGTTTTAATCCAAATTTAGGAGTTCATACCATTGATTACGAGCTTTTCAACACGATTATTTTGCAAAAACTCTATTATTGTAGATTTTCCTCTAAAAAAGACCGCAAAATAGGTTTTAATCAAAATTTATGAGTTCAAATAATTGATTACGAGCTTTTCGACACGGCTATATTGCAAAAACTCGATTTCTGTACTTTTTACGCAGTTAAAATTCTAACAGGTCTATTGTTCGGCCCATTTAGACCCGGTCGTCCGAAACCTCTAAAAAAATGGTTGCAAAATAAGTTTTAATCCAAATTTAGGAGTTCATATAATTGATTACGAGCTTTTCAACACAATTATATTGCAAAAACTCGATTTTTGTGCTTTTTACTCAGTTAAAATTCTAACGGGTCCATTGTTCGGCCCATTTAGACCCAATCGTCCGAAACCTCTACAAAAAGGGCTGCAAAATAAGTTTTAATCCAAATTTAGGAGTTCATACAATTGATTACTAGCGTTTCAACACGATTATATTGCAAAAACTTGATTACAAAACTTTTTACTCAGTTAAAATTCTAACGGGTCCATTGTTCGGCCCATTTAGACCCGCTCATCCGAAACCTCTACAAAAGGGTTGCAAAATAAGTTTTAATCAAAACTTAGGAGTTCATACAATTGATTACTAGCGTTTCAACACGATTATATTGCAAAAACTTGATTTCTGTACTTTTTAGTAAGTTAAAATTCTAACGGGTCCATTGTTCGGAAATATTTAGACCCGCTCGTCCGAAACCTCTACAAAAAGGTTGCAAAATAAGTTTCAATCCAAATTAAGGAGTTCATACAATTGATTACGAGCTTCTCAACACAATTATATTGCATAAACTTGATTTTTGTGCTTTTTACTCAGTTAAAATTCTAACGGGTCCATTGTTCGACCCATTTAGACCCGCTCGTCCGAAACCATAGAAAAAAGAGCGCAAAACAAGTTTTAATCCAAATTTAGTAGTTCATAAAATTGATAATGAGTTTTTCAACACGATTATATCGCAAAAACTCGATTTCTATACTTTTTACTCCGTTAAAATTCTAACGGGTCCATTGTTCGGCCCATATAGACCCGCTCGTCCGAAAACTCTACAAAAAAGACCGCAAAATAAATTAGAATCAAATTTTAGGAGTTCATATAATTGATTACGATCTTTTCAATAGGATTATATTGCAAAATCTTGATTTCTGTACTTTTTACTCAGTTAAAATTCTAACGGGTCTATTTCTCGGCCCATTTAGACCCGCTCTTCTGAAACCTCTACAAAAAGGGTTGCAAAATAAGTTTTAATCCAAATTTAGGAGTTCATACCATTGATTACGAGCTTTTCAACACGATTATTTTGCAAAAACTCTATTATTGTAGATTTTCCTCTAAAAAAGACCGCAAAATAGGTTTTAATCAAAATTTATGAGTTCAAATAATTGATTACGAGCTTTTCGACACGGCTATATTGCAAAAACTCGATTTCTGTACTTTTTACGCAGTTAAAATTCTAACAGGTCTATTGTTCGGCCCATTTAGACCCGGTCGTCCGAAACCTCTAAAAAAATGGTTGCAAAATAAGTTTTAATCCAAATTTAGGAGTTCATATAATTGATTACAAGCTTTTCAACACGATTATATTGCAAAAACTCGATTTCTGTACTTTTTACTCAGTTAAAATTCTAACGGGTCCATTGTTCGGCCCATTTAGACACGCTCGACCAAAACCTCTACAAAGAGGTTGCAAAATAAGTTTTAATCCAAATTTAAGAGTTTATACAATTGATTACGAGCTTTTCAACACGATTATATAGCAAAAACTCGATTTATGTACTTTTTACTCAGTTAAAATTCTAACGGGTCCATTGTTGGGCCCATTTAGACCCGCTCGTCTGAAACCTCTACAAAAGGGTTGCAAAATAAGTTTTAATCCAAATTTAAGAGTTCTTACAATTGATTACGAGCTTTTCAACACGATTATATTGTAAAAACTCGATTCCTGTAGTTTTTACTCAGTTAAAATTCGAACGGTTCCATTTTTCGGCCAATTTAAACCCGCTTGTCCGAAACCTTTACAAAAAAGACCGCAAAATAAGTTAGAATCAAATTTTAGGAGTTCATACAAATGATTACGAACTTTTCAACAAAATTATATTGGAAAAACTCGATTTTTGTGCTTTTTAATCAGTTAAAATTCTAACGGGTCCATTGTTCGGCCCATTTAGACCCGCTCGTTCGAAACCTCTACAAATGGGTTGCAAAATAAGTTTTAATCCAAATTTAGGAGTTATACAATAGATTACGAGCGTTTCATCACGATTATATTGCAAAAACTTGATTTCTGTACTTTTTACTCAGTTCAAATACTAACGGGTCCATTGTTCGGCCCATTTAGACCCGATCGTCCAAAACCTCTACAAAAATGACTGCAAAATAAGTTTTAATCCAAACTTAGGAGTTCATATAATTGATTAAGAGCTTTTCAACACAATTATATTCCAAAAACTTGATTTTTGTGCTTTTTACTCAGTTAAAATTCTAACGGGTCCATTGTTCGGCCCATTTAGACCCGATCGTCCGAAACCTCTACAAAAAGGGCTGCAAAATAAGTTTTAATCCAAATTTAGGAGTTCATATAATTGATTACGAGCTTTTCAACACAATTATATTGCAAAAACTCGATTTTTGTGCTTTTTACTCAGTTAAAATTCTAACGGGTCCATTGTTCGGCCCATTTAGACCCAATCGTCCGAAACCTCTACAAAAAGGGCTGCAAAATAAGTTTTAATCCAAATTTAGGAGTTCATACAATTGATTACTAGCGTTTCAACACGATTATATTGCAAAAACTTGATTACAAAACTTTTTACTCAGTTAAAATTCTAACGGGTCCATTGTTCGGCCCATTTAGACCCGCTCATCCGAAACCTCTACAAAAGGGTTGCAAAATAAGTTTTAATCAAAACTTAGGAGTTCATACAATTGATTACTAGCGTTTCAACACGATTATATTGCAAAAACTTGATTTCTGTACTTTTTAGTAAGTTAAAATTCTAACGGGTCCATTGTTCGGAAATATTTAGACCCGCTCGTCCGAAACCTCTACAAAAAGGTTGCAAAATAAGTTTCAATCCAAATTAAGGAGTTCATACAATTGATTACGAGCTTCTCAACACAATTATATTGCATAAACTTGATTTTTGTGCTTTTTACTCAGTTAAAATTCTAACGGGTCCATTGTTCGACCCATTTAGACCCGCTCGTCCGAAACCATAGAAAAAAGACCGCAAAACAAGTTTTAATCCAAATTTAGTAGTTCATAAAATTGATAATGAGTTTTTCAACACGATTATATCGCAAAAACTCGATTTCTATACTTTTTACTCCGTTAAAATTCTAACGGGTCCATTGTTCGGCCCATATAGACCCGCTCGTCCGAAAACTCTACAAAAAAGACCGCAAAATAAATTAGAATCAAATTTTAGGAGTTCATATAATTGATTACGATCTTTTCAATAGGATTATATTGCAAAATCTTGATTTCTGTACTTTTTACTCAGTTAAAATTCTAACGGGTCTATTTCTCGGCCCATTTAGACCCGCTCTTCTGAAACCTCTACAAAAAGGGTTGCAAAATAAGTTTTAATCCAAATTTAGGAGTTCATACCATTGATTACGAGCTTTTCAACACGATTATTTTGCAAAAACTCTATTATTGTAGATTTTCCTCTAAAAAAGACCGCAAAATAGGTTTTAATCAAAATTTATGAGTTCAAATAATTGATTACGAGCTTTTCGACACGGCTATATTGCAAAAACTCGATTTCTGTACTTTTTACGCAGTTAAAATTCTAACAGGTCTATTGTTCGGCCCATTTAGACCCGGTCGTCCGAAACCTCTAAAAAAATGGTTGCAAAATAAGTTTTAATCCAAATTTAGGAGTTCATATAATTGATTACAAGCTTTTCAACACGATTATATTGCAAAAACTCGATTTCTGTACTTTTTACTCAGTTAAAATTCTAACGGGTCCATTGTTCGGCCCATTTAGACACGCTCGACCAAAACCTCTACAAAGAGGTTGCAAAATAAGTTTTAATCCAAATTTAAGAGTTTATACAATTGATTACGAGCTTTTCAACACGATTATATAGCAAAAACTCGATTTATGTACTTTTTACTCAGTTAAAATTCTAACGGGTCCATTGTTGGGCCCATTTAGACCCGCTCGTCTGAAACCTCTACAAAAGGGTTGCAAAATAAGTTTTAATCCAAATTTAAGAGTTCTTACAATTGATTACGAGCTTTTCAACACGATTATATTGTAAAAACTCGATTCCTGTAGTTTTTACTCAGTTAAAATTCGAACGGTTCCATTTTTCGGCCAATTTAAACCCGCTTGTCCGAAACCTTTACAAAAAAGACCGCAAAATAAGTTAGAATCAAATTTTAGGAGTTCATACAAATGATTACGAACTTTTCAACAAAATTATATTGGAAAAACTCGATTTTTGTGCTTTTTAATCAGTTAAAATTCTAACGGGTCCATTGTTCGGCCCATTTAGACCCGCTCGTTCGAAACCTCTACAAATGGGTTGCAAAATAAGTTTTAATCCAAATTTAGGAGTTATACAATAGATTACGAGCGTTTCATCACGATTATATTGCAAAAACTTGATTTCTGTACTTTTTACTCAGTTCAAATACTAACGGGTCCATTGTTCGGCCCATTTAGACCCGATCGTCCAAAACCTCTACAAAAATGACTGCAAAATAAGTTTTAATCCAAACTTAGGAGTTCATATAATTGATTAAGAGCTTTTCAACACAATTATATTCCAAAAACTTGATTTTTGTGCTTTTTACTCAGTTAAAATTCTAACGGGTCCATTGTTCGGCCCATTTAGACCCGATCGTCCGAAACCTCTACAAAAAGGGCTGCAAAATAAGTTTTAATCCAAATTTAGGAGTTCATATAATTGATTACGAGCTTTTCAACACAATTATATTGCAAAAACTCGATTTTTGTGCTTTTTACTCAGTTAAAATTCTAACGGGTCCATTGTTCGGCCCATTTAGACCCAATCGTCCGAAACCTCTACAAAAAGGGCTGCAAAATAAGTTTTAATCCAAATTTAGGAGTTCATACAATTGATTACTAGCGTTTCAACACGATTATATTGCAAAAACTTGATTACAAAACTTTTTACTCAGTTAAAATTCTAACGGGTCCATTGTTCGGCCCATTTAGACCCGCTCATCCGAAACCTCTACAAAAGGGTTGCAAAATAAGTTTTAATCAAAACTTAGGAGTTCATACAATTGATTACTAGCGTTTCAACACGATTATATTGCAAAAACTTGATTTCTGTACTTTTTAGTAAGTTAAAATTCTAACGGGTCCATTGTTCGGAAATATTTAGACCCGCTCGTCCGAAACCTCTACAAAAAGGTTGCAAAATAAGTTTCAATCCAAATTAAGGAGTTCATACAATTGATTACGAGCTTCTCAACACAATTATATTGCATAAACTTGATTTTTGTGCTTTTTACTCAGTTAAAATTCTAACGGGTCCATTGTTCGACCCATTTAGACCCGCTCGTCCGAAACCATAGAAAAAAGACCGCAAAACAAGTTTTAATCCAAATTTAGTAGTTCATAAAATTGATAATGAGTTTTTCAACACGATTATATCGCAAAAACTCGATTTCTATACTTTTTACTCCGTTAAAATTCTAACGGGTCCATTGTTCGGCCCATATAGACCCGCTCGTCCGAAAACTCTACAAAAAAGACCGCAAAATAAATTAGAATCAAATTTTAGGAGTTCATATAATTGATTACGATCTTTTCAATAGGATTATATTGCAAAATCTTGATTTCTGTACTTTTTACTCAGTTAAAATTCTAACGGGTCTATTTCTCGGCCCATTTAGACCCGCTCTTCTGAAACCTCTACAAAAAGGGTTGCAAAATAAGTTTTAATCCAAATTTAGGAGTTCATACCATTGATTACGAGCTTTTCAACACGATTATTTTGCAAAAACTCTATTATTGTAGATTTTCCTCTAAAAAAGACCGCAAAATAGGTTTTAATCAAAATTTATGAGTTCAAATAATTGATTACGAGCTTTTCGACACGGCTATATTGCAAAAACTCGATTTCTGTACTTTTTACGCAGTTAAAATTCTAACAGGTCTATTGTTCGGCCCATTTAGACCCGGTCGTCCGAAACCTCTAAAAAAATGGTTGCAAAATAAGTTTTAATCCAAATTTAGGAGTTCATATAATTGATTACAAGCTTTTCAACACGATTATATTGCAAAAACTCGATTTCTGTACTTTTTACTCAGTTAAAATTCTAACGGGTCCATTGTTCGGCCCATTTAGACACGCTCGACCAAAACCTCTACAAAGAGGTTGCAAAATAAGTTTTAATCCAAATTTAAGAGTTCATACAATTGATTACGAGCTTTTCAACACGATTATATAGCAAAAACTCGATTTATGTACTTTTTACTCAGTTAAAATTCTAACGGGTCCATTGTTGGGCCCATTTAGACCCGCTCGTCTGAAACCTCTACAAAAGGGTTGCAAAATAAGTTTTAATCCAAATTTAAGAGTTCTTACAATTGATTACGAGCTTTTCAACACGATTATATTGTAAAAACTCGATTCCTGTAGTTTTTACTCAGTTAAAATTCGAACGGTTCCATTTTTCGGCCAATTTAAACCCGCTTGTCCGAAACCTTTACAAAAAAGACCGCAAAATAAGTTAGAATCAAATTTTAGGAGTTCATACAAATGATTACGAACTTTTCAACAAAATTATATTGGAAAAACTCGATTTTTGTGCTTTTTAATCAGTTAAAATTCTAACGGGTCCATTGTTCGGCCCATTTAGACCCGCTCGTTCGAAACCTCTACAAATGGGTTGCAAAATAAGTTTTAATCCAAATTTAGGAGTTATACAATAGATTACGAGCGTTTCATCACGATTATATTGCAAAAACTTGATTTCTGTACTTTTTACTCAGTTCAAATACTAACGGGTCCATTGTTCGGCCCATTTAGACCCGATCGTCCAAAACCTCTACAAAAATGACTGCAAAATAAGTTTTAATCCAAACTTAGGAGTTCATATAATTGATTAAGAGCTTTTCAACACAATTATATTCCAAAAACTTGATTTTTGTGCTTTTTACTCAGTTAAAATTCTAACGGGTCCATTGTTCGGCCCATTTAGACCCGATCGTCCGAAACCTCTACAAAAAGGGCTGCAAAATAAGTTTTAATCCAAATTTAGGAGTTCATATAATTGATTACGAGCTTTTCAACACAATTATATTGCAAAAACTCGATTTTTGTGCTTTTTACTCAGTTAAAATTCTAACGGGTCCATTGTTCGGCCCATTTAGACCCAATCGTCCGAAACCTCTACAAAAAGGGCTGCAAAATAAGTTTTAATCCAAATTTAGGAGTTCATACAATTGATTACTAGCGTTTCAACACGATTATATTGCAAAAACTTGATTACAAAACTTTTTACTCAGTTAAAATTCTAACGGGTCCATTGTTCGGCCCATTTAGACCCGCTCATCCGAAACCTCTACAAAAGGGTTGCAAAATAAGTTTTAATCAAAACTTAGGAGTTCATACAATTGATTACTAGCGTTTCAACACGATTATATTGCAAAAACTTGATTTCTGTACTTTTTAGTAAGTTAAAATTCTAACGGGTCCATTGTTCGGAAATATTTAGACCCGCTCGTCCGAAACCTCTACAAAAAGGTTGCAAAATAAGTTTCAATCCAAATTAAGGAGTTCATACAATTGATTACGAGCTTCTCAACACAATTATATTGCATAAACTTGATTTTTGTGCTTTTTACTCAGTTAAAATTCTAACGGGTCCATTGTTCGACCCATTTAGACCCGCTCGTCCGAAACCATAGAAAAAAGACCGCAAAACAAGTTTTAATCCAAATTTAGTAGTTCATAAAATTGATAATGAGTTTTTCAACACGATTATATCGCAAAAACTCGATTTCTATACTTTTTACTCCGTTAAAATTCTAACGGGTCCATTGTTCGGCCCATATAGACCCGCTCGTCCGAAAACTCTACAAAAAAGACCGCAAAATAAATTAGAATCAAATTTTAGGAGTTCATATAATTGATTACGATCTTTTCAATAGGATTATATTGCAAAATCTCGATTTCTGTACTTTTTACTCAGTTAAAATTCTAACGGGTCCATTTCTCGGCCCATTTAGACCCGCTCTTCTGAAACCTCTACAAAAAGGGTTGCAAAATAAGTTTTAATCCAAATTTAGGAGTTCATACCATTGATTACGAGCTTTTCAACACGATTATTTTGCAAAAACTCTATTATTGTAGATTTTCCTCTAAAAAAGACCGCAAAATAGGTTTTAATCAAAATTTATGAGTTCAAATAATTGATTACGAGCTTTTCGACACGGCTATATTGCAAAAACTCGATTTCTGTACTTTTTACGCAGTTAAAATTCTAACAGGTCTATTGTTCGGCCCATTTAGACCCGGTCGTCCGAAACCTCTAAAAAAATGGTTGCAAAATAAGTTTTAATCCAAATTTAGGAGTTCATATAATTGATTACAAGCTTTTCAACACGATTATATTGCAAAAACTCGATTTCTGTACTTTTTACTCAGTTAAAATTCTAACGGGTCCATTGTTCGGCCCATTTAGACACGCTCGACCAAAACCTCTACAAAAAGGTTGCAAAATAAGTTTTAATCCAAATTTAAGAGTTCATACAATTGATTACGAGCTTTTCAACACGATTATATTGCAAAAACTCGATTTATGTACTTTTTACTCAGTTAAAATTCTAACGGGTCCATTGTTGGGCCCATTTAGACCCGCTCGTCTGAAACCTCTACAAAAGGGTTGCAAAATAAGTTTTAATCCAAATTTAAGAGTTCTTACAATTGATTACGAGCTTTTCAACACGATTATATTGTAAAAACTCGATTCCTGTAGTTTTTACTCAGTTAAAATTCGAACGGTTCCATTTTTCGGCCAATTTACACCGCTTGTCCGAAACCTTTACAAAAAAGACCGCAAAATAAGTTAGAATCAAATTTTAGGAGTTCATACAAATGATTACGAACTTTTCAACAAAATTATATTGCAAAAACTCGATTTTTGTGCTTTTTAATCAGTTAAAATTCTAACGGGTCCATTGTTCGGCCCATTTAGACCCGCTCGTTCGAAACCTCTACAAATGGGTTGCAAAATAAGTTTTAATCCAAATTTAGGAGTTATACAATAGATTACGAGCGTTTCATCACGATTATATTGCAAAAACTTGATTTCTGTACTTTTTACTCAGTTCAAATACTAACGGGTCCATTGTTCGGCCCATTTAGACCCGATCGTCCAAAACCTCTACAAAAATGACTGCAAAATAAGTTTTAATCCAAACTTAGGAGTTCATATAATTGATTATGAGCTTTTCAACACAATTATATTGCAAAAACTTGATTTTTGTGCTTTTTACTCAGTTAAAATTCTAACGGGTCCATTGTTCGGCCCATTTAGACTCAATCGTCCGAAGCCTCTACAAAAAGGGCTGCAAAATAAGTTTTAATCCAAATTTAGGAGTTCATACAATTGATTACTAGCGTTTCAACACGATTATATTGCAAAAACTTGATTACAGTACTTTTTACTCAGTTAAAATTCTAACGGGTCCATTGTTCGGCCCATTTAGACCTGCTCGTCCGAAACCTCTACAAAAGGGTTGCAAAATAAGTTTTAATCTAAATTTAGGAGTTCATACAATTGATTACTAGCGTTTCAACACGATTATATTGCAAAAACTTAATTTCTGTACTTTTTACTCAGTTAAAATTCTAACGGGTCCATTGTTCGGCCCATTTAGACCCGCTCGTACGAAACCTCTACAAAAAGGTTGCAAAATAAGTTTAAATCCAAATTAAGGAGTTCATACAATTGATTACGAGCTTTTCAACACAATTATATTGCAAAAACACGATTTTTGTGCTTTTTACTCAGTTAAAATTCTAACGGGTCCATCGTTCGGCCCATTTAGACCCGCTCGTCCGAAACCTCTACAAAAGTGTTGCAAAAAAAGTTTTAATCCAAATTTAGGAGTTCATACAACTGACTACGAGCTTTTCAAAACAATTATATTGCAAAAACTCGATTTCTGTACTTTTTACTGCATTAAAATTCTAACGGGTCCATTGTTCGGCCCATTTAGACCCGCTCGTCCGAAACCTCTACAAAAAAAGACCGCAAAATAAGTTAGAATGAAATTTTAGGACTTCATATAATTGATTACGAGCTTTTTCAACAGGATTATATTGCAAAAACTCGATTTCTGTACTTTTTACTCAGTTAAAATTCTAACGGGTCCACTTTTCGGCACATTAAGACCCGCTTGTCCGAAACCTCTACAAAAAGGGTTGCAAAATAAGTTTTAATCCAAATTTAGAAGTTCATACAATTGTTTACGAGCTTTTCAACATGATTATATTCCAAAAACTCGATTACTGTACTATTTACTCAGTTAAAATTCTAACGGGTCCATTTTTCGGCCCATTTAGACCCGCTCGTCCGAAACCTCGACAAAAAAGACCGCAAAACAAGTTTTAATCAAATTTTAGGAGTTCATATAATTGATTATGAGCTTTTCAACACGATTATATTGCAAAAACTCGATTTCTGTACTTTTTACTCAGTTAAAATTCTAACGGGTCTATTGTTCGGCCCATTTAGACCCGCTTGTCCGAAACCTCTATAAAAGGGTTGCAAAATGAGTTTTAATCCAAATTTAGGAGTTCATACAATTGATTACGGGCTTTTCAACACGATTATAATGCAAAAACTCGATTTATGTACTTTTTACTCAGTTAAAATTCTAACGGGTCCATTGTTCGGCGCATTTAGACCCCCTCGTCCGAAACCTTTACAAAGAAGATCGCAAAATAAGTTAGAATCAAATTTTAGGAGTTCATATAATTGATTAAGAGCTTTTCAACACGATTATATTTCAAAAACCCGATTACTGTAAATTTTACTCAGTTAAAATTCTAACGGGTCCATTGTTCGGCCCATTTAGATTCGCTCGTCCGAAACCTCTACAAAAAAGAAAGCAAAACAAGTTAGAATCAAATTTTAGGAGTTCATATAATTGATTACGAGCTTTTCAACACGATTACATTGCAAAATATTTATTTCTGTACTTTTCACTCAGCTAAAATTCTAACGGGTCCATTGTTCGGCCCATTTAGACCCGCTCGTCCAAAACCTCTACAAAAGGGTTGCAAAATAAGTTTTAATACAAATTTAGGAGTTCATATAATTGATTACGAGCTTTTCAACACGATTATATTGCAAAAACTTGATTTCTGTACTTTTTACTCAGTTAAAATTCTAACGGGTCCATTGTTCGGCCCATTTAGACCCGCTCGTCCGAAACCTCTACAAAAAGGTTGCAAAATAAGTTTTAATCCAAATTTAAGAGTTCATACAATTGATTACGAGCTTTTCAACACGATTATATTGCAAAAACTCGATTTCTGTACTTTTTACTTAGTTAAAATTCTAACGGGTACTTAGTTAAATTTCCAACGGGTAACGGGTGTGATGAAAATCCTCTCAAATTCTCTCTCAATTTTTCTCTCAATCTCTCTCCTATCCTTTCTCCCTCTCCGCCTTCTTTTCACTCCTCTCCGCCTCTTCCTCCTCCTTTTAGCAACCCTCTTCCGCCCTGATCTCCGCCGTCATCCATGCCTCCACCCTTCCCTTCTACTTTCATCATGGTGCTTGCTTAGCACAAACATGATAAAAGTAATCACCACTCATCTCACCCAAAGGAATTTTATCTGCCCATTACTGGTGCATCTCTCTATTACATACCCTCCTTTGGTGAAATTTTGGCCTTGGCAATGGCCACTATTCGCGGTAAAAGCAACTGATGTAGCTCATGTACATCACACACATGCTGGGACATCACCATTGATTCCCTTCATCGACCCTGACTCCTTTCTAGTACAGGAATTTTCCTGGTCCAAACGACCTTGTATCCAACTCCTCAACAGCAACATAGTGCTAGGGAACTTATTATTTTTGAATGAAATTATCTGTCAACGACTGCTAGTGCAGAGGGTTCATTCATTTGATTATATAATTTTATTACTACAACAAAATGTTAATATAATGCATTTTGTCTGTTTTATCATCATATCTGCAAAGATGTGGATTGTACGGTCTCCACCGGTGCAGGAGTACCACAAACCACACCGGCCGGCCGGTGAAAGGATGACTACAAGCGGACGAACGGAAGCAATCTTTTTACTCCACATTTACTGGAGCTGCAGTTTGGATTCGCTTAGTCCTTGGGATAGTGAAATGCCACGTCATATGTCTGCATGGGAGACTTTGGCCCATGCACGTGGACCCTTGCCATGCAATGCATGCAAATCGGTGAAATCCCACCTAAATCTATCTTTTTTTAACTTACTCCTAATTCAATGGGATTTGCTATTTTATTATGATTCAAATACTTTGAATAATAAATTTAAACTGAGGCTTAAATTACAAATTCTAGATATTGAAATAAAAATGAATTTTTATTTTTATTATCTAGACAATTCCATCCTCCATGGGACTCTATTTGAGTTTAAAATAACTTTATCTTTAAATCTAAGGAATAAAAAGATATTATTAAAACTTAACTCCTATTATAATCCCAGGATTATAATAACTCTACCTAAAGTCAAATTATTGTTTACATTATCTGATATCCACAAGTTGGTTATGATATTATATAAATTCAATTTACTTGTAGTCTTGGATAAAATTCAAAGTGGTTGGATGTTAATAATATCTTATAAGCCTAGTCATTTATTTGAAATACAATTCCTATTATCCTTTAATCTTAAGATTACTAGGATAATCAATAAATTCAAATATCTTGACCATTATCCTAATAATAAATTTGAATTTATTTTAATATCCTCTCTGAATCTAAGGATTATCGAGAGATTATCTAAATTCAAATTTCTTTATCCCTCCTTTACATTCAAACGAATAGGATATTATACATATTCCTTTTATTATTCTCTTTTGGATAATCTATATGAGTTTAAGTTAATTCTATTTTTTAATCTTAGGATTATTTGGATATTACTTAAATTCAAACTCATTTTTAAACTTTGGTATTTCGATTCTATCTTACCACTATCCCAACCGAATCATTGCCTAAGTATATCACTTGCTAGGCTTTTTCTCACACTTTCTGCGATACACTCCAACTGTGTGAAACCCGCTTCCATCTTCGAATTCGAACAATCGCTCATGGCCTCTACTGATTCCTTTCTTTCTCACTTTGATAAACTTCAGTTTACAAATGAAGAGAAACATGTAATCTGTGCTCCTGCCTCAACAAAAGCCATTCCTCTTGACGACTACAAATCGTCACTCATCGGGAAACTGTTCAACACGAAAGACTATGAAGAGAATGTTGTGATGCGACTCTTCACTGCTATTTGGAAAGAATACAAGCTCTCATCGGTAACATCTCTTGGCTCTGGACATTTTTTGTTTAAATTTGCAACTAAAGCTTGCAGGGACGATGTCCTGAAAGGAGGGCCCTGGACGTTCAAGAAGGATTGGCTTGCAATCCTACCTGTGCAGCCAAAGCTCACAATCAAGGGATACCGATATGACCAGATGCGCATCTGGGTAAGGATACATAGAGTACCGATCGCTATGATGACTAGCGTGGTGGTAGCAAATGCCACTGGCCGAACTATTGGTGGAGGAATCGGAGCAGTACTAGGGACTGACTCCCGTCAATCGGAGGAGGGGAACATGACTGAATTCCTCCGTGTCCTAGTTGTTATTGATGTACACCAGCCGCTACGACGGTTTGTATTTGTTCAACTTGAGGAGGATGAAGATTCCCAAATGCTACCTATCCAATATGAAAACTTACCATCTTTCTGTCATGGATGTGGTATCTTGTGCCATCTCAAAGCCACTTGTGTGGACTTTAAGGATGACGAAAACATGCCCCAACAGTATGGAGACTGGTTGCGTGCCCCGGCACCAAAGAAGAAAGCAAAAATAACAACCCGGGGAAGGGTTAGCTACTTTGAATCTACTAAGCCTGCAATGCCTAACAATGGTATTTGTTTTCTTCCTTATATGACTACGTACTATTATTGTTCCTGCCCATTTTACGATGATTTACATCATCTTTTTACCTCATTGCAGGTAAAGGAGCATCCAAGGGAAAAAGTACCAATGCAGGTTTCATATTATCCTGCTTCTGTTACAATTTTTTTCTACTTAGTAGGATCATCTCCTACTACTTATGTTTATCCCTATTTTTATATTTTTCGCTGTCGCTTCTACTCCCCAGGACTAGAAAGTAAAGGAAAATCAGTGGCAGTAGCTGATGCTGTCCCAGCCACGAAAAATACAGAAGCGGCAACCTCGGCTTCGAGGAGAGACCGCATTCCAGGGCAGGCAGCCGCTGATGCTGCAACAAACAATGAAGCTGCAGCACCCCTGGGTGCAGAACAAATAGCTGCTAGGGTAGCTGATGGCCCAGCACCCCCGGGTGCGGAAACATTGCAGGAGCAGCCACCTCCAATCGCGCCTGCTGCTGCCCCTGAGGTGCTAATGGCAGATACGGATGGGGAGGCCACAGGTCAGCTCTCGGTTGAACCTCTTGATGTTGCCCCCATTGCTGTCATCCCAGCCGATGCAGAATCAGCAAAAAATGGAGCCCCCGATGCTGCTAAGACAGCCACGATGGCTGAGGATGTCTCCTCCACTCCACCGAACAAGAGGTTTGTCTTGATCGATAATGACGGCTTCCCGGTGCCCACTGTAGTGCCGGCTAAGTCTACTACCGCTGGACACGGAAGCAATGCATTCGTCAACCCAGACTTTGAGGATTGGCTCGCTACTTCCTCGAGCCCACCAAAGAATGCTGTTGAACCACGAAGGGCAAAACGCAGCCCTCCCTTGACTGCTCCTACGATGGCTAAACGTCCACGTACCTCTCCAAAGGTTCCTTTACGACCGGCAAAGCACGGAACAGCACCTACAGAAAAAACTAAACACTCTAAAGCTGGGATGAGCAGCAAAGTCTCTTCGGCGGCGGTTGATATTCAACCCCGCCGAGGGAAATGAGACTCATGTGCTGGAACTGCCGTGGGCTTGGTTCACCAGAGGCAGTTCGAGGGCTTATTTCAACGGTCCGCAAATTAGAACCTTTGCTTATTTTTTTATCGGAAACTAGATTATGTAATTTTGATTTTGAACGATTAAAACTCTCTCTTGATATGAAGGGCTGCTTCCATGTGAAAAGCAGCCCAAGTTGCTCGGGTTTAATATTATTCTGGAATAATAAGTTGAATGTTGATCTTTTATCGTATTCTGATCGTCATTTAGATTCCATTGTTACATCTTCTGATGATTGCTTTCGTTTTACCGGAATCTATGGGTTTGCCGAAACTACTTTGAAATATAAAACGTGGGATCTCATCGATTCCCTTCGTACGAATTCACCTCTACCTTGGTTAATTGGAGGGGACCTAAATGATATTCTATCAGACTCTGAAAAACAAGGCGGAGGTCGTCGACCGCAATCACAAATCACCAACTTCCGTGAATGCCTTGTCCGTAATGGGATATTTGATTGCAAACCATCTTCGGGTTGGTTCACTTGGTCACGCACAGGACCAAACGTTACACCTGTTTGTGAACGTCTCGATCGCTATCTTGCATGCGATGCATGGCTCACTGCCCACTCATCATTCCAATGTCGGAATATATTTTCCCCAAATTCGGATCACTACATTATTCTTATGGACACTTCACGTAACACCCCTTATGCGCATCGGGGCCACTATGATGAGCATAATGGTGACTGTTTCCGTTTCGAGGCATGCTGGGCTAAGGACCCGTCTTGTATCTCCACGGTCCACCAAGCGTGGTCCAACGCGTCGGGCACCCTACTCGACAAGTTGACCGCTGTAGGGAACCAATTACACGATTGGCAAGCGGCTAAACGCTCCAACTCCAACGATCGAATAGCTGAACTCCAGCGTACGATCAACTCCTATATGCGTAGGAAAAGACTTACGCAACACATGCTACTCAGTCTCCGTGATGCAAAATTGGAGCTTAAACGCCTTCTAGATGCCAAGGAGGCCTACTGGGCACAACGATCTCGTGTTACTTGGCTTTCACAAGGTGATAAGAACACTGCCTTCTTCCACGCTCGTGCTTCTAAACGACGGAAGAAGAACACCATACGTGGACTTTTCGATGTGGACCAAACTTGGCATACGGAGAAACCTGAGCTTCTCCGGATTGCATCCGAATATTTTCAGAATTTGTTCACATCGTCTAATCCAGACCCATCTCCGGTGCTCTTGGAACATATTTCACCAGTGGTTAGCGATGAAATGAATTCATCGTTGCTACGACCCTTCACCGAAGAAGAGGTAACCGCAGCTTTCAGGGATATAGGCCCTAGGAAAGCTCCCGGCTCTGACGGCTTCCCTAGTAGTTTCTATAGACAATATTGGGACGTTATAGGGCCTGAGTTTATACGACTTTGTTTACGCCTGTTACGAGGAGAAGAAGACATGGCAACTGTAAACAAAGCTATCATTGTCCTAATTCCAAAAGTGTCCGGCGCATCAAACATGCGGCAATACCGACCGATCAGCTTATGTACTGTCATTTATAAGACCGTATCTAAGGTTCTTGTGAATAGACTCAAACCTATATTACCATATTGTATCAGTGATGCGCAAGCTGCTTTTGTTAGTGGTCGGAATATTACTGATAATATTTTAATTGCGCATGAACTCGTGCATATCCTCCATACCAACACCGCCTCGATATATCAGGGGGCTGCTTTGAAACTCGATATGGAAAAAGCTTTTGATAAGGTTGAATGGTCTTTCCTTAAAGACGTAATGCTGCGTATGGGATTTGCATCGAACTGGGTACAATTAATACTCCGATGCGTCTCCACCGTGTCCTTTTCGGTTCGCCTTAATGGCACCCTATCTAATGAATTCTTTCCGACTCGAGGAATCCGGCAAGGGGACCCTCTATCACCCTTTCTCTTTTTAATATGCTCTCAAGGGCTCTCCGCGGCCCTCGAGGCTGAACAACATTCGGGACGTCTAATTGGATTACAAGCCAATAGACGTGGCCCAAGAATTAACCACCTGCTCTTTGCGGATGATAGCATTGTCTTTGTCCGTAACTGCCCAGGGGAAATTGACCAATTAAAAGAGATTCTCCGGCTGTACGAGGCATCCTCCGGTCAGTCAGTCAACTTTTCGAAGTCGACTGCCTTTTGTAGCCCCCTCTGTTCAAGGGACTTCACTCATGCGCTACAACATACCCTTGGCATACGCTTGGTTGACGACCCAGGAACCTATCTCGGTGTCCCTTTGCTCATCGGGAGGAATCGAACGACCAGTCTTGGTTTCATTCGAGACAAGGTCAATTCTCGTATGACTAAATGGGATACTAACCTACTCTCATACAGCGGGCGTGAGATTCTTATAAAATCTGTGGCGCAAGCGTTGCCTCAATATGTCATGTCCTGTTACTTGCTTCCACAGAACATTGTGGAGGACGCAACACGATCAATCCGCCGTTACTGGTGGACGGGCAGAAGTAACAAAAAAGGATGGCCAATGCTTTCCTGGGATACCATGTGCGCCCCCAAAGCTGCAGGGGGCATGGGTTTCCGAGACCTACGGGATTTCAATGTTGCCCTACTTGGAAAACAAATATGGCGGCTAATCCACTCACCCGAATCCTTACTCGCTCGAGTACTCAAATCACGTTATTATCCCTCCGGGAATATTTTAGAGGCAAAAGCTGACCACCGAGCTTCCTATGCTTGGCGAGGTATATGGCAGGCGTTGCAACAATTACGTTCCGGTTTCTTTTGGAGACCTGGAATTGATAGCCGTCTGCGCATCCTTCGTGATAATTGGGGTGGGTCCAATGGGCTATCTTTCTTTGGTAGTTACCAAGATAATGAGGAAATTCCCTTGCGATGCGGAGATTTTATGCTTCGTCATCATAATGCATGGGATGCACATAAAGTACGTCAATATTTCGACGACGACGATGCAGACAAAATATTGAACGTACCAATCTCTGATGCCCAACGCGATACTCTGCTATGGGGCTTTCATGATACAAACATATATTCCGTGCGCTCTGGGTACCTATTCTTACGTAGGCCCCCACGTCCTCTTGAGCGTCCGAACCCTCTATGGAAGATCATTACTAAATCCAACACACTCCCGAAAATCCGCACCTTTGGATGGCGGGTAGGACGGGATGCGCTACCAACAGGGGCTCGCCTTGCGACTATAGGATTAGGCTCTGGCATGTGTCCGTTCTGCACTTCGACGCTAGAATCTGCACTCCATGCTTTCAAAGACTGTCCAGGCCCGGCTGAGACTCTCCGCCTCGCCGGTTTTCCAAACGCGCTTCGTAATAGCAACGACACATCGATGTCACTTTGGTTGGAACGAGGAGCTAGGCTCCTATCTTGCGCACATTTTGACCTCCTTCTAACTATTCTGTGGAATCTTTGGAATAGGAGGAATGAATGGGTCCATTCTCAGCGTCTGCAGCCCCCGTGGCTCACTGTGATGAACTCACAGGACCTACTTCGAGACTACCTAGCAGCCAACGCAGACATTCCCACGACGAGACAGCCGACGACGACAGCACTTTCCCCACCTGTTTGGAAGCCGCCGCCAGCTGGATCAATCAAAATCAATGTTGATGGTGCTTTCCACCCCACTATGGGATCGGCTGGTATTGGCATCGTGGCCCGTGACGCTTCTGGAGCTATCCTGATGGGGCGGGCTATTTACCTGGACACTATTGCAGATTCTACAGCAGCTGAACTACGGGCGATCTCGGATGGTGTCCATTTAGGTGTGGAGGCGGGATGGACTGGGTTTATTCTTGAATCAGATGCAGCCCTGTTGATCAACCGGTTGTGCAAAGCAAGCGAGGATGCCTCCCCTCTTCAGCGACAGGTGCAGGACATGAGATCTTTCATTACTACTGTACCAGGTCTTAGCCTACTCTATGTACCGCGTGGAGCTAATATTTTAGCTCATTCTGTAGCCAATTGGGCTTTGCATTTTCATTCATCTATGTATTTTGGGCCGGGCTTGCCCGATGCTCTGAGAACTTTTGTACCGGTTGTTAACCAACCACCTTAATTTATAATATATTTTGGGCACTCTTTTCCCCTCCTAGGGCCTGCTGGGTCAGCCCAGTAAGGTTTAGTGGGGTTTTTAATGAGGCCCTTTCTTCAAAAAAAAAAAAATTCTAACGGGTCCTATGTTCAGCCCATTTAGACCTGCTCGTCCGAAACCATTACAAAAAAGATCGCAAAATAAGTTAGAATCAAATTTTAGGAGTTCATATAATTTATTAAGAGCTTTTAAACACTATAATATTGCAAAATAAGTTAAAATTCTAACGGGTCCTATGTTCGGCCCATTCTAACGGGTCCATTGTTCGGCCCATTTAGACCCGCTCGTCCGAAAGCTCTACAAAAAAAAGACCGCAAAATAAGTTTTAATCCAAATTTAGGAGTTCATATAATTGATTACGAGCTTTTCAACACGATTATATTGCAAAAACTCGATTTCTGTACTTTTTACTCAGTTAAAATTCCAACGGGTCCATTATTCGGCCCATTTAGACCCGCTCGACCGAAACCTCTACGAAAAGGTTGCAAAATAAGTTTTAATCCAAATTTAGGAGTTCATACAATTGATTACGAGCTTTTCAACACGATTATATTGCAAAAACTCGATTTTTGTACTTTTTACTCCGTTATAATTCTAACGGGTCCATTGTTCGCCCCATAGACCCGCTCGTTCGAAACCTCTACAAAAGGGTTGCAAAATAAGTTTTAATCCAAATTTAGGAGTTCATACAATAGATTACGAGCGTTCATCACGATTATATTGCAAAAACTCGATTTCTGTACTTTTTACTCAGTTCGAATTCTAACGGGTCCATTGTTCGGCCCATTTAGACCCGCTCGTCGCAAACCTCTACAAAAAAGACCCCACAAAAAGTTAGAATCAAATTTCAGGATTTCATATAATTGATTAAGAGCTTTTCAGCACGATTATATTGCAAAAACTCGATTACTGTACTTTTTACTCAGTTAAAATTCTAACGGGTCCATTGTTTGGCCCATTTAGACCCGATCGTCCGAAACCTCTACAAAAGGGCTGCAAAATAAGTTTTAATCCAAATTTAGGAGTTCATATAATTGATTACGAGCTTTTCAACACAATTATATTGCAAAAACTCGATTTTTGTGCTTTTTACTCGGTTAAAATTCTAACGGGTCCATTGTTCGGCCTATTTAGACCCAATCGTCCGAAACCTCTACAAAAATGGCTGGAAAATAAGTTTTAATCGAAATTTAGGAGTTCATACAATTGATTACTAGCGTTTCAACACGATTATATTGCAAAAACTTGATTACAATACTTTTTACTCAGTTAAAATTCTAACGGGTCCATTGTTCGACCCATTTAGACCCGCTCGTCCGAAATCTCTACAAAAGGGTTACAAAATAAGTTTTAATCAAAGTTTAGGAGTTGATACAATTGATAACTAGCGTTTCAACACGATTATATTGCAAAAACTTGATTTCTGTACTTTTTACTCAGTTAAAATTCTAACGGGTCCATTGTTCGACCCATTTAGACCCGCTCGTCCGAAACCTCTACAAAAGGGTTGCAAAATAAGTTTTAATCAAAGTTTAGGAGTTCATACAATTGATAACTAGCGTTTCAACACGATTATATTGCAAAAACTTGATTTCTGTACTTTTTACTTAGTTAAAATTCTAACGGGTCCATTGTTCGGCCCATTTAGACCCAATCGTCCGAAACCTCTACAAAAATGGCTGCAAAATAAGTTTTAATCGAAATTTAGGAGTTCATACAATTGATTACTAGCGTTTCAACACGATTATATTGCAAAAACTTGATTACAATACTTTTTACTCAGTTAAAATTCAAACGGGTCCATTGTTCGGATCATTTAGACCCGCTCGTCAGAAATCTCTACAAAAGGGTTGCAAAATAAGTTTTAATCAAAGTTTAGGAGTCGATACAATTGATTACGAGCTTTTCAACACAATTATATTGCAAAAACTCGATTTTTGTGCTTTTTACTCAGTTAAAATTCTAACGGGTCCATTGTTCGGACCATTTAGACCCAATCGTCCGAAACCTCTACAAAAAGGGCTGCAAAATAAGTTTTAATCCAAATTTAGGAGTTCATACAATTGATTACTAGCGTTTCAACACGATTATATTGCAAAAACTTGATTACAATACTTTTTACTCAGTTAAAATTCTAACGGGTCCATTGTTCGGCCCATTTAGACCCGCTCATCCGAAACCTCTACAAAAGGGTTGCAAAATAAGTTTTAATCAAAATTTAGGAGTTCATACAATTGATTACTAGCGTTTCAACACGATTATATTGCAAAAACTTTATTTTTGTACTTTTTAGTAAGTTAAAATTCTAACGGGTCCATTGTTCGGCCCATTTAGACCCGCTCGTCCGAAACCTCTACAAAAAGGTTGCAAAATAAGTTTCAATCCAAATTAAGGAGTTCATACAATTGATTACGAGCTTTTCAACACAATTATATTGCATAAACTTGATTTTTTTGCTTTTTACTCAATTAAAATTCTAACGGGTCCATTGTTCGACCAATTTAGACCCGCTCGTCCGAAACCATAGAAAAAAGACCGCAAAAAAAGTTTTAATCCAAATTTAGGAGTTCATAAAATTGATTATGAGCTTTTTAACACGATTATATTGCAAAAACTCGATTTCTATACTTTTTACTATGTTAAAATTCTAACGAGTCCATTGTTCGGCCCATATAGACCCGCTCGACCGAAAACTCTACAAAAAAGACCGCAAAATAAGTTAGAATCAAATATTAGGAGTTCATATAATTGATTACGAGCTTTTCAATAGGATTATATTGCAAAATCTCGATTTCTGTACTTTTTACTCAGTTAAAATTCTAACGGGTCCATTGCTCGGCCCATTTATACCCGCTCGTCCGAAACATCTACAAAAAGGGTTGCAAAATAAGTTTTAATCCAAATTTAGGAGTTCATACCATTGATTACAAGCTTTTCAACACGATTATATTGCAAAAACTCGATTACTGTAGTTTTTACTCAGTTAAAATTCTAACGGGTCCATTGTTCGGCCCATTTAGACCCGCTCGTCCGAAACCTCTACGAAAAGGTTGCAAAATAAGTTTTAATCCAAATTTAGGAGTTCATACAATTGATTACGAGCTTTTCAACACGATTGTATTGCAAAAACTAGATTTCTGTACTTTTTACTCCGTTAAAATTCTAACGGGTCCATTGTTCGGCCCATTTAGACCCGATCGTCCGAAACCTCTAAAAAAGGGCTGCAAAATAAGTTTTAATCAAATTCTAGGAGTTCATATAATTGATTACGAGCTTTTCGACACGGCTATATTGCAAAAACTCGATTGATGTACTTTCTACGCAGTTAAAATTCTAACAGGTCTATTGTTCGGCCCATTTAGACCTGGTCGCCCGAAACCTCTACAAAAGGGTTGCAAAATAAGTTTTAATCCAAATTTAGGAGTTCATATAATTGATTACGAGCTTTTCAACACGATTATATTGCAAAAACTCGATTTTTGTACTTTTTACTCAGTTAAAATTCTAACGGGTCCATTGTTCGGCCCATTTAGACCCACTCGACCGAAACCTCTACAAAAATGTTGCAAAATAAGTTTTAATCCAAATTTAAGAGTTCATACAATTGATTACGAGCTTTTCAACACGATTATATTGCAAAAACTCGATTTCTGTACTTTTTACTCCGTTACAATTCTAACGGGTCCATTGTTCGGCCCATAGACCCGCTCGTTCGAAACCTCTACAAAAGGGTTGCAAAATAAGTTTTAATCCAAATTTAGGAGTTCATATAATTGATTACGAGCTTTTCAACACGATTATATTGCAAAAACTCGATATCTGTACTTTTTACTCAGTAAAAGTTCTAACGGGTCCATTGTTCGGCCCATTTAGACCCGCTCGTCTGAAACCTCTACAAAAGGGTTTCAAAATAAGTTTTAATCCAAATTTAAGAGTTCTTACAATTGATTACGAGCTTTTCAACACGATTATATTGTAAAAACATGATTTCTGTAGTTTTTACTCAGTAAAAATTCGAACGGTTCCATTGTTCCGCAAAATAAGTTAGAATCAATTTTTAAGAGTTCATACAAATGATTACGAACTTTTCAACAAAATTATATTGCAAAAACTCGATTTTTGTGGTTTTTAATCAGTTAAAATTTTAACGGGTCCATTGTTCGGCCCATTTAGACCCGCTCGTTCGAAACCTCTACAAAAGGGTTGCAAAATAAGTTTTAATCCAAATTTAGGAGTTCATACAATAGATTACGAGCGTTTCATCACGATTATATTGCAAAAACTCGATATCTGTACTTTTTACTCAGTTCAAATTCTAACGGGTCCATTGTTCGGCCCATTTAGACCCGCTCGTCGCAAACCTCTACAAAAAAGACCCCAAAATAAGTTAGAATCAAATTTTAGGAGTTCATATAATTGATTAAGAGCTTTTCAGCATGATTATATTGCAAAACTCGATTACTGTACTTATTAATCAGTAAAATTCTAACGGGTCCATTGTTCGACCTATTTAGACCCGATCGTCCGAAACCTCTACAAAAAGGGCTGCAAAATAAGTTTTAATCCAAATTTAGGAGTTCATATAATTGATTACGAGCTTTTCAACACAATTATATTGCAAAAACTCGATTTTTGTGCATTTTACTCAGTTAAAATTCTAACGGGTCCATTGTTCGGCCCATTTAGATCCAATCGCCCGAAACCTCTACAAAAAGGGCTGCAAAATAAATTTTAATCCAAATTTAGGAGTTCATACAATTGATTACTAGCGTTTCAACACGATTATATTGCAAAAACTTGATTACAGTACTTTTTACTCAGTTAAAATTCTAACGGGTCCATTGTTCGGCCCATTTAGACCCGCTCGTCCGAAACCTCTACAAAAGGGTTGCAAAATAAGTTTTAATCTAAATTTAGGAGTTCATACAATTGATTACTAGCATTTCAACATGATTATATTGCAGAAACTTGATTTCTGTACTTTTTACTAAGTTAAAATTCTAACGGGTCCATTGTTCGGCCCATTTAGACCCGCTCGTCCGAAACCTCTACAAAAGGGTTGCAAAATAAGTTTTAATCCAAATTTAGGAGTTCATACAATTGATTTCAAGCTTGTCCATACGATTATATTGCAAAAACTCGATTTATATACTTTTTACTCCGTTAAAATTCTAATGGGTCCATTGTTCGGACCATTTAGACCCGCTCGTCTGAAACCTGTACAAAAAAGGATGCAAAATAAGTTTTAATCCAAATTTAGGAGTTCATATAATTGATTACGAGCTTTTCAACACGATTATATTGCAAAAACTTGATTTCTATACTTTTTACTCAGTTAAAATTCTAACGGGTCCACTGTTTGGCCCATATAGACCCGCTCGTCCGAAACCTCTACAAAATGGTTGCAAAATAAGTTTTAATCCAAATTTCAGAGTTCATACAATTGATTACGAGCTTTTCAACATGATTACATTTCAAAAACTCGACTTCTATACTTTTTACTCAGTTAAAATTCTAACGGGTCCATTGTTCGACCTATTTAGACCCGCTCGTCCGGAACCATAGAAAAAAGACCGCAAAACAAGTTTTAATCCAAATTTAGGAGTTCATAAAATTGATTACGAGCTTTTCAACACAATTATATTCTAAAAACTCGATTTCTATACTTTTTACTCCGTTAAAATTCAAAAGGGTCCATTGTTCGGCCCATATAGACCTGCTCGTCCGAAAACTCTACAAAAAAGACCGCAAAATAACTTAGAATCAAATTTAAGGAGTTCATATAATTGATTACGAGCTTTTCAACAGGATTATATTGCAAAACCTCGATTTCTGTACTTTTTACACAGTTAAAATTCTAACGGATCCATTGCTCGGCCCATTTAGACCCGCTCGTCCGAAACCTCTACAAAAAGGGTTGCAAAATAAGTTTTAATCCAAATTTAGGAGTTCATATACTTGATTACGAGTTTTTCAAAACGATTATATTGCAAAAACTCGATTACTCTAGTTTTTACTCAGATAAATTCTAACGGGTCCATTGTTCGGGCCATTTAGACTCGCTCGTCCGAATCCTCTACAAAAAGACCGCAAAATAAGTTTTAATCAAATTTTAGGAGTTCATATAATTGATTACGAGCTTTTCAACACGATTATATTGCAAAAACTCGATTTCTGTACTTTTTACGCAATTTAAATTCTAACGGGTCCATTGTTCGGCCCATTTAGACCCGCTCGTCCGAAACCTCTACAAGAAAGACAGAAAAACAAGTTAGAATCAAATTTTAGTAGTTCATATAATTGATTACGAGCTTTTCAACACGATTATATTGCAAATACTTTATTTTTGTACTTTTTACTCAGTTAAAATTCTAACGTGGCCATTGTTCGGCCCATTTAGACCCGCTCGTCCAAAACCTCTACGAAAGGGTTGCGAAATAAGTTTTAATCCAAATTTAGGAGTTCGTAAAATTGATTACGAGCTTTTCAACACAATTATATTGCGAAAACTCGATTTCTGTACTTTTTACTTAGTTAAAATTCTAACGGGTCCACTGTTTGGCCCATTTAGACCCGCTCGTCCGAAACCTCTACAAAATGGTTGCAAAATAAGTTTTAATCCAAATTTCAGAGTTCATACAATTGATAACGAGTTTTTCAACACGATTATATTTCAAAAACTCGATTTCTATACTTTTACTCAGTTAAAATTCTAACGGGTCCATTGTTCGGCCCATTTAGACCCGCTCGTCCGAAACCTTTACAAAATAGATAGCAAAATAAATTAGAATCAAATTTTAGGAGTTCATATAATTGATTACGAGCTTTTCAACACGATTATATTGCAAAAACTCGATTACAGTACTTTTTACTCAGTTAAAATTCTAACGGGTCCATTTTTCGGCCCATTTAGACCTGATCGTCCGAAACCTCTACAAAAGGGTTGCAAAATCAATTTTAATCGAAATTTAGGAGTTCATATATTTGATTACGAGCTTTTCAACTCGATTATATTGCAAAAACTCGATTTCTGTACTTTTTACTTAGTTAAAATTCTAACGGGTCCATTGTTCGGCCCATTTAGACTCGCTCGTCTGAAACCTCTACAAAAGGGTTGCAAAATAAGTTTTAATCTAAATTTAGGAGTTCATACTATTATTACGAGCTTTTCAACACGATCATATTGCAAAAACTAGATTATATTGCAAAAACACGATTATATGGCAAAAACTTGATTTTTGTATTTTTTACTTTGTTAAAATTCTAACGGGTCCATTGTTTGGCCCATTTAGACCCGCTCGTCCGAAACCTCTACAAAAAAGATCACAAAATAAGTTAGAATCAAATTTTAGGAGTTCATATAATTGATTAAGAGCTTTTCAACACGATTATATTTCAAAAACCCGATTACTGTACTTTTTACTCAGTTAAAATTCTAACGGGTCCAATGTTTTGCCCATTTAGACCCGCTCGTCCGAAACCTCTACAAAAAAGACATCAAAACAAGTTAGAATCAAATTATAGGAGTTCATATAATTGATTACGAGCTTTTCAACACGATTATATTGCAAAAACTTTATTTACGTACTTTTTACTTAGTTAAGATTCTAACGGGTCCATTGTTCGACCCATTTAGACCCGCTCGTCCAAAACCTCTACAAAAGGGTTGCAAAATAAGTTTTAATCCAAATTTAGGAGTTCATATAATTGATTACGAGCTTTTCAACACGATTATATTGCAAAAACTCGATTCATGTACTTTTTACTCAGTTAAAATTCTAATGGGTCCATTGTTCGGCCCATTTAGACCCGCTCGTCCGAAACCTCTACAAAAGGGTTGCAAAATAAGTTTTAATCCAAATTTAAGAGTTCTTACAATTGATTACGAGCTTTTCAACACGATTATATTGTAAAAACTCGATTTCTGTAGTTGTTCCTCAGTTAAAATTCGAACGGTTCCATTTTTCGGCCCATTTAGACCCGCTCGTCCGAAACCTTTACAAAAATTACCGCAAAATAAGTTAGAATCAAATTTTAGGAGTTCATACAAATGATTACGAGCTTTTCAACAAAATTATATTGCAAAAATTCGATTTTTGTGCTTTTTACACAGTTAAAATTCTAACGGGTCCATTGTTCGGCCCATTTAGACCCGCTCGTCCGAAACCTCTACAAAAGGGTTGCAAAATAAGTTTTAATCCATATTTAAGAGTTCTTACAATTGATTAGGAGCTTTTCAACACGATTATATTGTAAAACCTCGATTTCTGTAGTTGTTACTCAGTTAAAATTCGAACGGTTCCATTCTTCGGCCCATTTAGACCCGCTCGTCCGAAACCTTTACAAAAAAGACCGCAAAATAACTTAGAATCAAATTTTAGGAGTTCATACAAATGATTACGTGCTTTACAACAAAATTATATTGCAAAAACTCGATTTTTGTGCTTTTTACTCCGTTATAATTCTAACGGGTCCATTGTTCAGCCCATAGACCCGCTCGTTCGAAACCTCTACAAAAGGGTTGCAAAATAAGTTTTAATCCAAATTTAGGAGTTCATACAATAGATTACGAGCGTTTCATCACGATTATATTGCAAAAACTCGATTTATGTACTTTTTACTTAGTTCAAATTCTAACGGGTCCATTGTTCGGCCCATTTAGACCCGCTCGTCGCAAACCTCTACAAAAAGACCCCAAAATAAGTTAGAATCAAATTTTAGGAGTTCATATAATTGATTAAGAGCTTTTCAGCACGATTATATTGCAAAAACTCGATTACTGTACTTTTTACTTAGTTAAAATTCTAACGGGTCCATTATTCAGCCCATTTAGACCCGATCGTCCAAAACCTCTACAAAAAGGGCTGCAAAATAAGTTTTCATCCAAATTTAGGAGTTCATATAATTGATTATGAGCTTTTCAACACAATTATATTGCAAAAACTCGATTTTTGTGCTTTTACTCAGTTAAAATTCTAACGGGTCCATTGTTCAGCCCATTTAGACCCAATCGTCTGAAACCTCTACAAAAAGGGCTGCAAAATAAGTTTAATCCAAATTTAGGAGTTCATACAATTGATTACTAGCGTTTCAACACGATTATATTGCAAAAATTTGAATACAGTATTTTTTACTCAGTTAAAATTCTAACGGGTCCATTATTCTGCCCATTTAGACCCGCTCGTCCGAAACCTCTACAATAGGGTTGCAAAATAAGTTTTAATCTAAATTTAGGATTTCATACAATTGATTACTAGCGTTTCAACACGATTATATTGCAAAATCTTGATTTCTGTACTTTTTACTCAGTTAAAATTCTAACGAGTCCATTGTTCAGCCCATTTAGACCCGCTCGTACGAAACCTCTACAAAAAGGTTGCAAAATAAGTTTAAATCCAAATTAAGCAGTTCATACAATTGATTACGAGCTTTTCAACACAATTATATTGCAAAAACACGATTTTTGTGCTTTTTACTCAGTTAAAATTCTAACGGGTCCATTGTTCGGCCCATTTAGACCCGCTCGTCCGAAACCTCTACAAAAGAGTTGCAAAAAAAGTTTTAATCCAAATGTAGGAGTTCATACAATTGATTTCGAGCTTTTCAACACGATTATATTGCAAAAACTCGATTTCTGTACTTTTTACTCCGTTAAAATTCTAACGGGTCATTGTTCGGCCCATTTAGACCCGCTCGTCCGAAACCTCTACAAAAAGGTTGCAAAATAAGTTTCAATCCAAATTAAGGAGTTCATACAATTGATTACGAGCTTTTCAACACGATTATATTGCATAAACTTGATTTTTGTGCTTTTTACTTAGTTAAAATTCTAACGGGTCCATTGTTCGACCCATTTAGACCAGCTCGTCCGAAACCATAGAAAAAAGACCGCAAAACAAGTTTTAATCCAAATTTAGGAGTTCATAAAATTGATTATGAGCTTTTCAACACGATTATATTGCAAAAACTCGATTTCTATACTTTTTACTCCGTTAAAATTCTAACGGGTCCATTGTTCGGCCCATATAGACCCGCTCGTCCGAAAAATCTACAAAAAAGACCGCAAAATAAGTTAGAATCAAATTTTAGGAGTTCATGTAATTGATTACGAGCTTTTCAATAGAATTATATTGCAAAATCTTGATTTCTGTACTTTTTACTCAGTTAAAATTCTAACGGGTCCATTCCTCGGCCCATTTAGACCCGCTCGTCCGAAACCTCTACAAAAAGGGTTGCAAAATAAGTTTTAATCCAAATTTAGGAGTTCATACCATTGATTACGAGCTTTTCAACACGATTATATTGCAAAAACTCGATTACTGTAGTTTTTACTCAGTTAAAATTCTAACGGGTCCATTGTTCGGCCCGTTTAGACCCGCTCGTCCGAAACCTCTACAAAAAGACCGCAAAATAAGTTTTAATCAAATTTTAGGAGTTCATATAATTGATTACGAGCTTTTCGACACGTCTATATTGCAAAAACTCGATTTCTGTACTTTTTACGTAGTTAAAATTCTAACAGGTCTATTGTTCGACCCATTTAGACCCGCTCGTCCGAAACCTCTACAAAAGGGTTGCAAAATAAGTTGTAATCCAAATTTAGGAGTTCACATAATTGATTACGAGCTTTTCAACACGATTATATTGCAAAAACTCGATTTCTGTACTTTTTACTCAGTTAAAATTCTAACGGGTCCATTGTTCGGCCCATTTAGACCCGCTCGACCGAAACCTCTACAAAAAGGTTGCAAAATAAGTTTTAATCCAAATTTAAGAGTTCATACAATTGATTACGAGCTTTTCAACACGATTATATTGCAAAAACTCGATTTCTGTACTTTTTACTCCGTTATAATTCTAACGGGTCCATTGTTCGGCCCATAGACCCGCTCGTTCGAAACCTCTACAAAATGGTTGCAAAATAAGTTTTAATCCAAATTTAGGAGTTCATATAATTGACTACGAGCTTTTCAACACGATTATATTGCAAAAACTCGATTTCTGTACCTTTTACTCAGTTAAAATTCTAACGGGTCCATTGTTCGGCCCATTTAGACCCGCTCGTCTGAAACCTCTACAAAAGGGTTGCAAAATAAGTTTTAATCCAAATTTAAGAGTTCTTACAATTGATTACGAGCTTTTCAACACGATTATATTGTAAAAACTTGATTTCTGTAGTTTTTACTCAGTTAAAATTCGAACGGTTCCATTGTTCGGCCCATTTAAACCCGCTTGTCCGAAACCTTTACAAAAAAGACCGCAAAATAAGTTAGAATCAAATTTTAGGATTTCATACAAATGATTACGAACTTTTCAACAAAATCTTATTGCAAAAACTCGATTTTTGTGCTTTTTAATCAGTTAAAATTCTAACGGGTCCATTGTTAGGCCCATGTAGACCCGCTCGTTCGAAACCTCTACAAAAAGGTTGCAAAATAAGTTTTAATCCAAATTTAGGAGTTCATACAATAGATTACGAGCGTTTCATCACGATCATATTGCAAAAACTCGATTTCTGTACTTTTTACTCAGTTCAAATTCTAACGGGTCCATTGTTCGGCCCATTTAGACCCGCTCGTCGCAAACCTCTACAAAAAAGACCCCAAAATAAGTTAGAATCAAATTTTAGGAGTTCATATAATTTATTAAGAGCTTTTCAGCATGATTATATTGCAAAAACTCGATTACTGTACTTTTTACTCAGTAAAATTCTAACGGGTCCATTGTTCGGCCTATTTAGACCCGATCGTCCGAAACCTCTAAAAAAAGGGCTGCAAAATAAGTTTTAATCCGAATTTAGGAGTTCATATAATTGATTACGAGCTTTTCAACACAATTATATTGCAAAAACTCGATTTTTGTGCTTTTTTCTCAGTTAAAATTCTAACGGGTCGCGCACTGGGCCAAACGTTACACCTGTTTGTGAACGTCTGGATAGATATCTTGCATGCAATGCATGGCTCAATGCCCACTTAACATTCCAATGTAGGAATATTTTTTCTCCGAATTCGGATCACTACATCATTATTATGGACACTACACGTACTACACCTCACGCGCATCGTGGCCAATATGATGCGCATACTGGTGACCATTTCCGATTCGAGGCATGCTGGGCAAAGGACCCGTCATGTGTCTCCACGGTTCACCAAGCGTGGTCCAACGCGTCGGGCACTCTACTCGACAAACTGACCGTCGTAGGGAACCACTTACATGATTGGCAAGCGACTAGACGCTCCACCTCCAACAATCGCATAGCTGAACTTCAGCGTAAAATTAACTCCTATATGCGTAGGAGAAGATTGTCACAAAACATGTTACTCAATCTCCGTGACGCAAAATTGGAACTTAAACGCCTTCTGGATGCCAAGGAAGCATACTGGGCACAACGTTCTCGTGTTACCTGGCTTTCGCAAGGTGATAAGAACACTTCCTTTTTCCATGCTCGAGCTTCTAAGCGACGGAAAAAGAACACCATACGTGGTCTTTTCGATGTGGACCAAACTTGGCATACAGAGAAACCTGAGCTTCTTCGAATTGCATCCGAGTATTTTCAGGATTTATTCACATCGGCTAATCCAAGCCCCTCTCCGGTGCTCTTGGATCATATTACCCCAGTGGTTAGTGCTGAAATGAATACATCTTTGCTACGACCCTTCACTGAAGAAGAGGTAACCACAGCTTTCAGGGATATCGGCCCTAGGAAAGCCCCAGGCTTTGACGGCTTCCCTAGTAGTTTCTATAGACAATACTGGGACGTCATAGGACCTGAGTTTATACGCCTTTGTTTGCGCCTGTTACGAGGTGAAGAGGATATGGCAACGGTAAACAAAGCTATCACTGTCCTCATCCCAAAGGTGCCCGACGCCTCAAACATGCGTCAATTTCGACCGATCAGCTTATGTACTGTTATCTACAAGACCATAGCTAAGGTTCTTGTGAATAGACTTAAACCTATATTACCATATTGTATCAGTGATGCGCAAGCTGCTTTTGTCAGTGGTCGGAACATTACTGACAATATTTTGATTGCGCACGAACTTGTGCATACCCTCAATACTAATACCGCTTCGATATATCAGGGGGCTGCCTTGAAGCTCGATATGGAAAAAAGCTTTTGATAAGGTTGAATGGTCTTTTCTTAAAGACGTAATGTTACGTATGGGGTTTGCATCTGAATGGGTACAATTACTCCTCCGATGTGTATCCACTGTTTCTTTTTCAGTTCGGCTTAATGGCACTCTATCAAACGAGTTCTTTCCGACTAGAGGAATTCGGCAAGGGGACCCTCTCTCGCCTTTTCTCTTTTTAATCTGCTCCCAAGGGCTTTCAGCGGCCCTTGAGGCTGAACAGCATTCGGGACGTCTAATTGGGTTACAGGCCAATAGACGTGGCCCAAGAATTAACCATCTGCTCTTTGCGGATGATAGTATTGTCTTTGTCCGTAATTGCCCAGGGGAAATAGACCAGTTGAAGGAAATTCTCCGGCTGTATGCGGCATCCTCAGGTCAGTTAGTCAACTTTTCAAAGTTGACTGCCTTTTGTAGCTCCCTCTGTTCGAGGGACTTCACACATGCGCTCCAACATACTCTTGGCATCCGTTTGGTTGATGACCCTGGAACATATCTAGGTGTCCCTCTTCTCATCGGGAGGAATCGAACGGCCAGTCTTGGTTTCATTAGAGACAAAGTCAATTCTCGCATGACTAAATGGGATACTAACTTGCTGTCGTACAGTGGGCGTGAAGTTCTCATAAAATCAGTGGCGCAAGCTTTGCCTCAATATGTCATGTCATGTTATTTGCTCCCACAGAACATTGTGGATGATGCGACACGATCAATCCGCCGTTACTGGTGGACGGGCAGAAGTAACAAAAATGGATGGCCCATGCTCTCCTGGGATACTATGTGCACCCCCAAATCTGTGGGGGGCATGGGTTTCCGTGATCTAAGGGACTTTAATATTGCCCTCCTTGGGAAACAAATCTGGCGACTAATCCACTCGCCCGACTCCTTACTCGCTCGGGTCCTCAAATCACGCTATTATCCATCCGAGAATATTATGGAGGCGAAAGTTGACCACCGAGCCTCCTATGCTTGGAGAGGTATATGGCAGGCTTTGCAACAATTACAATCTGGTTTCTTCTGGAGACCTGGAATAAATAGTCGTCTGCGCATCCATCGTGATAATTGGGGTGGATCTAGTGGGCTCTCCTTTTTTGGTAGTTATCAAGATAATGAGGAAATACCCTTGCGATGCGGAGATTTTATGATTCCTCATCATAATACATGGGATGAACATAAAGTACGTCAACATTTTGACGAAGATGACGCAGCCCACATATTGCAAGTACCAATATCTGATGTCCAACGCGATACCTTGCTATGGGGCTTTCATGATACTAATATTTATTCCGTACGCTCCGGTTACCTATTCTTACGTCAGCCCCCACGACCTCTTGAGCGTCCGAACCCTCTATGGAAGATTATTGCTAAATCCAACACACTCCCGAAAGTCCGCACCTTTGGATGGCGGGTAGGACGGGGAGCGCTACCCATAGGTGACCGACTTGCGACTATTGAATTGGGCAACGGCATGAGTCCGTTCTGCCCTTCGATGCTCGAATCTGCACTTCATGCTTTCAGGGAATGTCCAGGCGCTGCTGAGACACTCCGCCTTGCAGGTTTCCCGAGCGCACTTCGTGATAGCAGCGCAACCTCGATGTCACTTTGGTTGGAACAAGGAGCTAGGCTCCTCCCATGCGCACAATTTGATCTCCTCCTAACTACACTGTGGAATCTTTGGAATAGGAGGAATGAGTGGGTCCATTCTCAGCGTCTGCAGCCCCCTTGGCTCACCTTGATGAACTCACAGGATCTACTTCGCGACTACCTAACGGCCACAGCAGACATTCCCACGACGAGGCAGCATACAACGACAGCACTTTCCCCACCTGTCTGGAGGCCGCCGCCAGCTGGATCAATCAAAATCAATGTTGATGGTGCTTTTCACCCTTCTACAGGATCGGCTGGAATTGGCATCGTGGCCCGTGATGCTACTGGAGCTCTCCTGCTTGGACGAGCTGTTTACTTGGACACTATTGCCGATTCTACGTCGGCAGAGCTACGGGCGATATCGGATGGCGTCCAATTAGGTGTGGAGGCGGGTTGGACTGGGTTTCTTCTTGAATCAGATGCGGCCCTGCTGATCAATCGGTTGTGTAGAGCAGGCGAGGATGCCTCCCCTATTCAGCGCCAGTTGCAGGATACTAGATCTTTAATTGACAATGTATCAGGTCTTAGTTTACATTATGTACCGCGTGGAGCTAACGTTTTAGCTCATTCTGTAGCCAATTGGGCTTTGCACTTTCATTCATCCATGTATTTTGGGCCGGGCTTGCCCGATGCTCTACGAACTTTTGTACCGGTTGTTAACCAACCACCTTGATTTATAATATATTTTGGGCACTCTTTTCCCCTCCTAGGGCTTTGCTGGGCTAGCCCAGTAAGGTTTAGTGGGGTTTTTAATGAGGCTCTTTCTTCAAAAAAATTCTAACGGGTCCATTGTTCGGCCCATTTAGACCCAATCGTCCGAAACCTCTACAAAAAGGGCTACAAAATAAATTTTTATCCACATTTAGGAGTTCATACAATTGATTACTAGCGTTTCAACACAATTATATTGCAAAAATTTGATTACAGTACTTTTTACTGAGTTAAAATTTTTAACGGGTCCATTTTTCGGCCCATTTAGACCCGCTCGTCCGAAACCTCTACAAAAGGGATGCAAAATAAGTTTTAATCCAAATTTAGGAGTTCATATAATTGATTACGAGCTTTTCAACACGATTATATTGCAAAAACTTGATTTCTGTACTTTTTACTCAGTTAAAATTCTAACGGGTCCACTGTTTGGCCCATTTAGACCCGCTCGTCCGAAACCTCTACAAAATGGTTGCAAAATAAGTTTTAATCCAAATTTCAGAGTTGATACAATTGATTTCAAGCTTTTCAACACGATTATATTTCAAGAACTCGATTTCTATACTTTTTACTCAGTTAAAATTCTAACGGGTCCATTGTTCGACCTATTTAGACCCGCTCGTCCGAAACCATAGAAAAAAGACCGCAAAACAAGTTTTAATCCAAATTTAGGAGTTAATAAAATTGATTACGAGCTTTTCAACAAAATTATATTGTATAAACTCGATTTCTATACTTTTTACTCCGTTAAAATTCTAAAGGGTCCATTGTTCGGCCCATATAGACCCGCTCGTCCGAAAACTCTACAAAAAAGACCGCAAAATAACTTAGAATCAAATTTTAGGAGTTCATATAATTGATTACGAGCTTTTCAAAAGGATTATATTGCAAAATCTCGATTTCTGTACTTTTTACTCAGTTAAAATTCTAACGGGTCCATTGCTCGGCCCATTTAGACCCCCTCGTCCGAAACCTCTAGAAAAAGGGTTGCAAAATAAGTTTTAATCCAAATTTAGGAGTTCATACAATTGATTACGAGCTTTTCAAAACGATTATATTTCAAAAACTCGATTACTTTAGTTTTTACTCAGTTAAAATTCTAACGAGTCCATTGTTCGGGCCATTTAGACTTGCTCGTCCGAAACCTCGACAAAAAGACTGCAAAATAAGTTTTAATCAAATTTTAGGAGTTCATATAATTGATTACGAGCTTTTCAACACGATTATATTGCAAAAACTCGATTTCTGTACTTTTTATTCAATTTAAATTCTAACAGGTCAATTGTTCGGCCCATTTAGACCCGCTCGTCCGAAACCTCTACAAAAGGGTTGCAAAATAAGTTTTAATCCAAATTTAGGAGTTCATACAACTGATTAAGAGCTTTTCAACACGATTATATTTCAAAAACCCGATTACTGTACTTTTTACTCAGTTAAAATTCTAACGGGTCCATTGTTCGGCTCATTTAGACCCGCTCGTCCGAAACCTCTACAAAAAAGATAGAAAAACAAGTTAGAATCAAATTTTAGGAGTTCATATAATTGATTACGAGCTTTTCAACACGATTATATTGCAAAAACTTTATTTTTGTACTTTTTACTCAGTTAAAATTCTAACGTGGCCATTGTTCGGCCCATTTAGACCCGCTCGTCCAAAACCTCTACAAAAGGGTTGCAAAATAAGTTTTAATCCAAATTTAGGAGTTCGTAAAATTGATTACGAGCTTTTCAACACAATTATATTGCGAAAACTCGATTTTTGTGCTTTTTACTCAGTTAAAATTCTAACGGGTCCATTGTTCGGCCCATTTAGACCAGCTCATCCGAAACCTCTACAAAAGGGTTGCAAAATAAGTTTTAATCCAAAATTTGGAGTTCATATAATTGATTACGAGCTTTTCAACACGATTATATTGCAAAAACTTGATTTCTGTACTTTTTACTTAGTTAAAATTCTAACGGGTCCACTGTTTGGCCCATTTAGACCCGCTCGTCCGAAAACTCTACAAAATGGTTGCAAAATAAGTTTTAATCCAAATTTCAAAGTTCATACATTTGATTACGAGCTTTTCAACACGATTATATTTCAAAAACACGATTTCTGTATTGTTTACTCAGTTAAAATTCTAACGGGTCCATTGTTCGGCTCATTTAGACCCGCTCGTCCGAAACCTCTACAAAAGGGTTGCAAAATAAGTTTTAATCTAAATTTAGGAGTTCATACAATTGATTACAAGCTTTTCAACACGATTATATTGCAAAAATTAGATTTCTGTACTTTTTACTCCGTTAAAATTCTAACGGGTCCACTGTTCGGCTCATTTAGACCCGCTCGTCCTAAATCTCTACAAAAGGATTGCAAAATAAGTTTTAATCCAAATTTAGGAGTTCATACAATTGATTACGAGCTTTCCATTACGATTATTTTTCAAAAACTCGATTTCTGTACTTTTTACTCAGTTAAAATTCTAAGGGGTCCATTGTTCGGCCCATTTAGACCCGCTTGTCCAAAACCTTTACAAAAAAGACGGCAAAATAAGTTAGAATCAAATTTTAGGAGTTCATATAATTGATTACGAGCTTTTCAACACGATTATATTGCAAAAACTCGATTACAGTACTTTTTACTCAGTTAAAATTTTAACGGGTCCATTTTTCGGCCCATTTAGACCTGCTCGTCCGAAACCTCTACAAAAGGCTTGCAAAATCAATTTTAATCGAAATTTAGGAGTTCATACAATTGATTACGAGCTTTTCAACACGATTATATTGCAAAAACTAGATTTCTGTACTTTTTACTCCGTTAAAATTCTAACGGGTCCATTGTTCGGCCCATTTAGACCCGATCGTCCGAAACCTCTAAAAAAGGGCTGCAAAATAAGTTTTAATCCAAATTTAGGAGTTCATATATTTGATTATGAGCTTTTCAACACGATTATATTGCAAAAACTCGATTTTCTGTACTTTTTACTTAGTTAAAATTCTAACGGGTCCATTGTTCGACCCATTTAGACCCGCTCGTCTGAAACCTCTACAAAAGGGTTGCAAAATAAGTTTTAATCTAAATTTAGGACTTCATACAATTGATTACGAGCTTTTTAACACGATTATATTGCAAAAACTAGATTTCTATACTTTTTACTCCGTTAATATTCTAACGGGTCCACTGTTCGGCCCATTTAGACCCGCTCGTCCGAAACATCTACAAAATTGTTGCAAAATAAGTTTTAATCCAAATTTAGGAGTTTATACAATTGATTACGAGCTTTTCAACACGATTATATTTCCAAAACCCGATTTTTGTACTTTTTACTCAGTTAAAATTCTAACGGGTCCATTGTTCGACCCATTTAGACCCGCTCGTCTGAAACCTCTACAAAAGGGTTGCAAAATAAGTTTAAATAAAATTTAGGAGTCAATACAATTGATTACGAGCTTGTCAACACGATTATATTGCAAAAACTCGATTTCTGTACTGTTTACTCAGTTAAAATTCTAACGGGTCCATTGTTCGGCCCATTTAAACCCGATCGTCCGAAACCTCTACAAAAAGGGATGCAAAATAAGTTTTAATCAAAATTTAGGAGTTCATATAATTGATTACGAGCTTTTCAACACGATTATATTGCAAAAACTTGATTTCTGTACTTTTTACTCAGTTAAAATTCTAACGGGTCCACTGTTTGGCCCATTTAGACCCGCTCGTCCGAAACCTCTACAAAATGGTAGCAAAATAAGTTTTAATCCAAATTTCAGAGTTCATACAATTGATTACGAGCTTTTCAACATGATTATATTTCAAAAACTCGATTTCTATACTTTTTACTCAGTTAAAATTCTAACGGGTCCATTGTTCGGCCCATTTAGACCCGATCGTCCGAAACCTCTAAAAAAAGGGCTGCAAAATAAGTTTTAATCCAAATTTAGGAGTTCATACAATTGATTACGAGCTTTTCAACATGATTATATTGCAAAAACTAGATTTCTAAACGTTTTACTCCGTTAAAATTCTAACGGGTCTATTATTCGGCCCATTTAGACCCAATCGTCCGAAACCTCTACAAAAAGGGCTGCAAAATAAGTTTTAATCCAAATTTAGGAGTTCATATATTTGATTACGAGCTTTTCAACACGATTATATTGCAAAAACTCGATTTCTAAACTTTTTACTCAATTAAAATTCTAACGGGTTCATTGTTCGGCCCATTTAGACCCGCTCGTCCGAAACCTCTACAAAAGGGTTGCAAAATAAGTTTTAATCTAAATTTAGGAGTTCATACAATTGATTACAAGCTTTTCAACACGATTATATTGCAAAAATTAGATTTCTGTACTTTTTACTCCGTTAAAATTCTAACGGGTCCACTGTTCGGCTCATTTAGACCCGCTCGTCCTAAATCTCTACAAAAGGATTGCAAAATAAGTTTTAATCCAAATTTAGGAGTTCATACAATTGATTACGAGCTTTCCATTACGATTATTTTTCAAAAACTCGATTTCTGTACTTTTTACTCAGTTAAAATTCTAAGGGGTCCATTGTTCGGCCCATTTAGACCCGCTTGTCCAAAACCTTTACAAAAAAGACGGCAAAATAAGTTAGAATCAAATTTTAGGAGTTCATATAATTGATTACGAGCTTTTCAACACGATTATATTGCAAAAACTCGATTACAGTACTTTTTACTCAGTTAAAATTTTAACGGGTCCATTTTTCGGCCCATTTAGACCTACTCGTCCGAAACCTCTACAAAAGGCTTGCAAAATCAATTTTAATCGAAATTTAGGAGTTCATACAATTGATTATGAGCTTTTCAACACGATTATATTGCAAAAACTAGATTTCTGTACTTTTTACTCCGTTAAAATTCTAACGGGTCCATTGTTCGGCCCATTTAGACCCGATCGTCCGAAACCTCTAAAAAAGGGCTGCAAAATAAGTTTTAATCCAAATTTAGGAGTTCATATATTTGATTACGAGCTTTTCAACACGATTATATTGCAAAAACTCGATTTTCTGTACTTTTTACTTAGTTAAAATTCTAACGGGTCCATTGTTCGACCCATTTAGACCCGCTCGTCTGAAACCTCTACAAAAGGGTTGCAAAATAAGTTTTAATCTAAATTTAGGACTTCATATAATTGATTACGAGCTTTTTAACACGATTATATTGCAAAAACTAGATTTCTATACTTTTTACTCCGTTAATATTCTAACGGGTCCACTGTTCGGCCCTTTAGACCCGCTCGTCCGAAACATCTACAAAATTGTTGCAAAATAAGTTTTAATCAAAATTTAGGAGTTTATACAATTGATTACGAGCTTTTCAACACGATTATATTTCCAAAACCCGATTTTTGTACTTTTTACTTAGTTAAAATTCTAACGGGTCCATTGTTCGACCCATTTAGACCCGCTCGTCTGAAACCTCTACAAAAGGGTTGCAAAATAAGTTTAAATCCAAATTTAGGAGTTAATACAATTGATTACGAGCTTGTCAACACGATTATATTGCAAAAACTCGATTTCTGTACTGTTTACTCAGTTAAAATTCTAACGGGTCCATTGTTCGGCCCATTTAAACCCGATCGTCCGAAACCTCTACAAAAAGGGATGCAAAATAAGTTTTAATCAAAATTTAGGAGTTCATATAATTGATTACGAGCTTTTCAACACGATTATATTGCAAAAACTTGATTTCTATACTTTTTACTCAGTTAAAATTCTAACGGGTCCACTGTTTGGCCCATTTAGACCCGCTCGTCCGAAACCTCTACAAAATGGTTGCAAAATAAGTTTTAATCCAAATTTAGGAGTTCATATAATTGACTACGAGCTTTTCAACACGATTATATTGCAAAAACTCGATTTCTGTACCTTTTACTCAGTTAAAATTCTAACGGGTCCATTGTTCGGCCCATTTAGACTTGCTCGTCTGAAACCTCTACAAAAGGGTTGCAAAATAAGTTTTAATCCAAATTTAAGAGTTCTTACAATTGATTACGAGCTTTTCAACACGATTATATTGTAAAAACTTGATTTCTGTAGTTTTTACTCAGTTAAAATTCGAACGGTTCCATTGTTCGGCCCATTTAAACCCGCTTGTCCGAAACCTTTACAAAAAAGACCGCAAAATAAGTTAGAATCAAATTTTAGGAGTTCATACAAATGATTACGAGCTTTTCAACAAAATCTTAATGCAAAAACTCGATTTTTGTGCTTTTTAATCAGTTAAAATTCTAACGGGTCCATTGTTAGGCCCATGTAGACCCGCTCGTTCGAAACCTCTACAAAAAGGTTGCAAAATAAGTTTTAATCCAAATTTAGGAGTTCTTACAATAGATTACGAGCGTTTCATCACGATCATATTGCAAAAACTCGATTTCTATACTTTTTACTCAGTTCAAATTCTAACGGGTCCATTGTTCGGCCCATTTAGACCCGCTCGTCGCAAACCTCTACAAAAAAGACCCCAAAATAAGTTAGAATCAAATTTTAGGAGTTCATATAATTGATTAAGAGCTTTTCACCATGATTATATTGCAAAAACTCGATTACTGTACTTTTTACTCAGTAAAATTCTAACGGGTCCATTGTTCGGCCTATTTAGACCCGATCGTCTGAAACCTCTAAAAAAAGGGCTGCAAAATAAGTTTTAATCCGAATTTAGGAGTTCATATAATTGATTACGAGCTTTTCAACACAATTATATTGCAAAAACTCGATTTTTGTGCTTTTTACTCGGTTAAAATTCTAACGGGTCCATTGTTCGGCCCATTTAGAGCCAATCGTCCGAAACCTCTACAAAAAGGGCTACAAAATAAATTTTTATCCAAATTTAGGAGTTCATACAATTGATTACTAGCGTTTCAACACAATTATATTGCAAAAATTTGATTACAGTACTTTTTACTGAGTTAAAATTTTTAACGGGTCCATTTTTCGGCCCATTTAGACCCGCTCGTCCGAAACCTCTACAAAAGGGATGCAAAATAAGTTTTAACCCAACTTTAGGAGTTCATATAATTGATTACGAGCTTTTCAACACGATTATATTGCAAAAACTTGATTTCTGTACTTTTTACTCTGTTAAAATTCTAACGGGTCCACTGTTTGGCCCATTTAGACCCGCTCGTCCTAAACCTCTACAAAATGGTTGCAAAATAAGTTTTAATCCAAATTTCAAAGTTGATACAATTGATTACAAGCTTTTCAATACGATTATATTTCAAGAACTCGATTTCTATACTTTTTACTCAGTTAAAATTCTAACGGGTCCATTGTTCGACCTATTTAGACCCGCTCGTCCGAAACCATAGAAAAAAGACCGCAAAACAAGTTTTAATCCAAATTTAGGAGTTAATAAAATTGATTACGAGCTTTTCAACAAAATTATATTGTAAAAACTCGATTTCTATACTTTTTACTCCGTTAAAATTCTAAAGGGTCCATTGTTCGGCCCATATAGACCCGCTCGTCCGAAAACTCTAAAAAAAAGACCGCAAAATAACTTAGAATCAAATTTTAGGAGTTCATATAATTGATTACGAGCTTTTCAAAAGGATTATATTGCAAAATCTCGATTTCTATACTTTTTACTCAGTTAAAAATCTAACGGGTCCATTGCTCGGCCCATTTAGACCCCCTCGTCCGAAACCTCTACAAAAAGGGTTGCAAAATTAGTTTTAATCCAAATTTAGGAGTTCATACAATTGATTACGAGCTTTTCAAAACGATTATATTTCAAAAACTCGATTACTTTAGTTTTTACTCAGTTAAAATTCTAACGAGTCCATTGTTCGGACCATTTAGACTCGCTCGTCTGAAACCTCGACAAAAAGACCGCAAAATAAGTTTTAATCAAATTTTAGGAGTTCATATAATTGATTACGAGCTTTTCAACACGATTATATTGCAAAAACTCGATTTCTGTACTTTTTATTCAATTTAAATTCTAACAGGTCAATTGTTCGGCCCATTTAGACCCGCTCGTCCGAAACCTCTACAAAAGGGTTGCAAAATAAGTTTTAATCCAAATTTAGGAGTTCATACAATTGATTAAGAGCTTTTCAACACGATTATATTTCAAAAACCCGATTACTGTACTTTTTACTCAGTTAAAATTCTAACGGGTCCATTGTTCGGCCCATTTAGACCCGCTCGTCCGAAACCTCTACAAAAAAGACAGAAAAACAAGTTAGAATCAAATTTTAGGAGTTCATGTAATTGATTACGAGCTTTTCAACACGATTATATTGCAAAAACTTTATTTTTTACTTTTTACTCAGTTAAAATTCTAACTTGGCCATTGTTCGGCCCATTTAGACCCGCTCGTCCAAAACCTCTACAAAAGGGTTGCAAAATAAGTTTTAATCCAAATTTAGGAGTTCGTAAAATTGATTACGAGCTTTTCAACACAATTATATTGCGAAAACTCGATCTTTGTGCTTTTTACTTAGTTAAAATTCTAACGGGTCCATTGTTCGGCCTATTTAGACCAGCTCATCCGAAACCTCTACAAAAGGGTTGCAAAATAAGTTTTAATCCAAAATTTGGAGTTCATATAATTGATTACGAGCTTTTCAACACGATTATATTGCAAAAACTTGATTTCTGTACTTTTTACTTAGTTAAAATTCTAACGGGTCCACTGTTTGGCCCATTTAGACCCGCTCGTCCGAAAACTCTACAAAATGGTTGCAAAATAAGTTTTAATCCAAATTTCAGAGTTCATACATTTGATTACGAGCTTTTCAACACGATTATATTTCAAAAACTCGATTTCTATACTTTTACTCAGTTAAAATTCTAACGAGTCCATTGTTCGGCCCATTTAGACCCGCTCGTCCGAAACCTTTACAAAAAAGACCGCAAAATAAGTTAGAATCAAATTTTAGGAGTTCATATAATTGATTACGAGCTTTTCAACACGATTATATTGCAAAAACTCGATTACAGTACTTTTTACTCAGTTAAAATTTTAACGGGTCCATTTTTCGGCCCATTTAGACTTGCTCGTCCGAAACCTCTACAAAAGGCTTGCAAAATCAATTTTAATCGAAATTTAGGAGTTCATACAATTGATTACGAGCTTTTCAACACGATTACATTGCAAAAACTAGATTTCTGTACTTTTTACTCCGTTAAAATTCTAACGGGTCCATTGTTCGGCCCATTTAGACCCGATCGTCCGAAACCTCTAAAAAAGGGCTGCAAAATAAGTTTTAATCCAAATTTAGGAGTTCATATATTTGATTACGAGCTTTTCAACACGATTATATTGCAAAAACTCGATTTTCTGTACTTTTTACTTAGTTAAAATTCTAACGGGTCCATTGTTCGACCCATTTAGACCCGCTCGTCTGAAACCTCTACAAAAGGGTTGCAAAATAAGTTTTAATCTAAATTTAGGACTTCATACAATTGATTACGAGCTTTTTAACACGATTATATTGCAAAAACTAGATTTCTATACTTTTTACTCCGTTAAAATTCTAACGGGTCCACTGTTCGGCCCATTTAGACCCGCTCGTCCGAAACCTCTACAAAATTGTTGCAAAATAAGTTTTAATCCAAATTTAGGAGTTCATACAATTGATTACGAGCTTTTCAACACGATTATATTTCCAAAACCCGATTTTTTGTACTTTTTACTCATTTAAAATTCTAACGGGTCCATTGTTCGACCCATTTAGACCCGCGCGTCTGAAACCTCTACAAAAGGGTTGCAAAATAAGTTTAAATCCAAATTTAGGAGTTAATACAATTGATTACGAACTTGTCAACACGATTATATTGCAAAAACTCGATTTCTGTACTGTTTACTCAGTTAAAATTCTAACGGGTCCATTGTTCGGCCCATTTAAACCCGATCGTCCGAAACCTCTACAAAAAGGGATGCAAAATAAGTTTTAATCAAAATTTAGGAGTTCATATAATTGATTACGAGCTTTTCAACATGATTATATTGCAAAAACTTGATTTCTGTACTTTTTACTCAGTTAAAATTCTAACGGGTCCACTGTTTGGCCCATTTAGACCCGCTCGTCCGAAACCTCTACAAAATGGTTGCAAAATAAGTTTTAATCCAAATTTCAGAGTTCATACAATTGTTTACGAGCTTTTCAACATGATTATATTTCAAAAACTCGATTTCTATACTTTTTACTCAGTTAAAATTCTAACGGGTCCATTGTTCGGCCCATTTAGACCCGATCGTCCGAAACCTCTAAAAAAAGGGCTGCAAAATAAGTTTTAATCCAAATTTAGGAGTTCATACAATTGATTACGAGCTTTTCAACACGATTATATTGCAAAAACTAGATTTCTATACGTTTTACTCCGTTAAAATTCTAACGGGTCTATTATTCGGCCCATTTAGACCCGATCGTGCGAAACCTCTACAAAAAGGGCTGCAAAATAAGTTTTAATCCAAATTTAGGAGTTCATATATTTGATTACGAGCTTTTCAACAGGATTATATTGCAAAAACTCGATTTCTAAACTTTTTACTCAATTAAAATTCTAACGGGTTCATTGTTCGGCCCATTTAGACCCGCTCGTCCGAAACCTCTACAAAAGGGTTGCAAAATAAGTTTTAATCTAAATTTAGGAGTTCATACAATTGATTACAAGCTTTTCAACACGATTATATTGCAAAAATTAGATTTCTGTACTTTTTACTCCGTTAAAATTCTAACGGGTCCACTGTTCGGCTCATTTAGACCCGCTCGTCCTAAATCTCTACAAAAGGATTGCAAAATAAGTTTTAATCCAAATTTAGGAGTTCATACAATTGATTACGAGCTTTCCATTACGATTATTTTTCAAAAACTCGATTTCTGTACTTTTTACTCAGTTAAAATTCTAAGGGGTCCATTGTACGGCCCATTTAGACCCGCTTGTCCAAAACCTTTACAAAAAAGACGGCAAAATAAGTTAGAATCAAATTTTAGGAGTTCATATAATTGATTACGAGCTTTTCAACACGATTATATTGCAAAAACTCGATTAAAGTACTTTTTACTCAGTTAAAATTTTAACGGGTCCATTTTTCGGCCCATTTAGACCTGCTCGTCCGAAACCTTTACAAAAGGCTTGCAAAATCAATTTTAATCGAAATTTACGAGTTCATACAATTGATTATGAGCTTTTCAACACGATTGTATTGCAAAAACTAGATTTCTGTACTTTTTACTCCGTTAAAATTCTAACGGGTCCATTGTTCGGCCCATTTAGACCCGATCGTCCGAAACCTCTAAAAAAGGGCTGCAAAATAAGTTTTAATCCAAATTTAGGAGTTCATATATTTGATTACGAGATTTTCAACACGATTATATTGCAAAAACTCGATTTTCTGTACTTTTTACTTAGTTAAAATTCTAACGGGTCCATTGTTCGACCCATTTAGACCCGCTCGTCTGAAACCTCTACAAAAGGGTTGAAAAATAAGTTTTAATCTAAATTTAGGACTTCATACAATTGATTACGAGCTTTTTAACACGATTATATTGCAAAAACTAGATTTCTATACTTTTTACTCCGTTAATATACTAACGGGTCCACTGTTCGGCCCATTTAAACCCGCTCGTCCGAAACCTCTACAAAATTGTTGCAAAATAAGTTTTAATCCAAATTTAGGAGTTCATACAATTGATTACGAGCTTTTCAACACGATTATATTTCCAAAACCCGATTTTTGTACTTTTTACTCAGTTAAAATTCTAACGGGTCCATTGTTCGACCCATTTAGACCCGCTCGTCTGAAACCTCTACAAAAGGGTTGCAAAATAAGTTTAAATCCAAATTTAGGAGTTAATACAATTGATTACGAGCTTGTCAACACGATTATATTGCAAAAACTAGATTTCTATACGTTTTACTCCGTTAAAATTCTAACGGGTCTATTATTCGGCCCATTTAGACACGATCGTCCGAAACCTCTACAAAAAGGGCTGCAAAATAAGTTTTAATCCAAATTTAGGAGTTCATATATTTGATTATGAGCTTTTCAACACGATTATATTGCAAAAACTCGATTTGTAAACTTTTTACTCAATTAAAATTCTAACGGGTCCATTGTTCGGCCCATTTAGACCCGCTCGTCCGAAACCTCTACAAAAGGGTTGCAAAATAAGTTTTAATCTAAATTTAGGAGTTCATACAATTGATTACAAGCTTTTCAACACGATTATATTGCAAAAATTAGATTTCTGTACTTTTTACTCCGTTAAAATTCTAACGGGTCCACTGTTCGGCTCATTTAGACCCGCTCGTCCTAAATCTCTACAAAAGGATTGCAAAATAAGTTTTAATCCAAATTTAGGAGTTCATACAATTGATTACGAGCTTTCCATTACGATTATTTTTCAAAAACTCGATTTCTGTACTTTTTACTCAGTTAAAATTCTAAGGGGTCCATTGTTCGGCCCATTTAGACACGCTTGTCCAAAACCTTTACAAAAAAGACGGCAAAATAAGTTAGAATCAAATTTTAGGAGTTCATATAATTGATTACGAGCTTTTCAACACGATTATATTGCAAAAACTCGATTACAGTATTTTTTACTCAGTTAAAATTCTAACGGGTCCATTGTTCGGCCCATTTAGACCCGCTCGTCCGAAAGCTCTACAAAAGGGGTGCAAAATAAGTTTTAATCCAAATTTAGGAGTTCATATAATTGATTACGAGCTTTTCAACACGATTATATTGCAAAAACTCCATTTCGGTACTTTTTACTCAGTTAAAATTCTAACGGGTCCATTGTTCTGCCCATTTAGACCCGCTCATCCGAAACCTTCTAAAAAGGGTTGCAAAACAAGTTTTAATCAAAATTAAGGAGTTCATACAATTGATTACGAGCTTTTCAACACAATTATATTGCAAAAACTCGATTTTTCTGCTTTTTACCAAAAACTCGATTTCTGTACTTTTTACTCAGTTAAAATTCTAACGGGCCCATTGTTCGGCCCATTTAGACCCGCTTGTTGCAAACCTCTACAAAAATGTCCGCAAAATAAGTTAGAATCAAATTTTAGTAGTTCATATAATTGATTACGAGTTTTTTAACACGATTATATTGCAAAAACTCGATTACAGTACTTTTTACTCAGTTAAAATTTTAACGGGTCCATTGTTCGGCCCATTTAGACCCTCTCGTCCGAAACCTCTACAAAAGGGTTGCAAAATAAGATTTAATCCAAATTTAGGAGTTCATATAATATATTACGAGCTTTTCAACAATATTATATTGCAAAAACTCGATTTCTGTACTTTTTACTCCGTTAAAATTCTAACGGGTCCATTGTTCGGCCCATTTAGACCTGATCGTCCGAAACCTCTACAAAAAGGGTTGCAAAATAAGTTTTAATCCAAATTTAGGAGTTCATATAACTGATTACGAGCTTTTCAACACGATTATATTAAAAAAACTCGATTTTTGTGCTTTTTACTCAGTTAAAATTATAACGGGTCCATTGTCCGGCCCATTAGACCCGTTTGTCCGAAACCTCTACAAAAGGGTTGCAAAATAAGTTTTAATCCAAATTTAAGAGTCATACAATCGATTACGAGCTTTTCAACACGATTATATTGCAAAAACTCGATTTCTGTAGTTTTTACTCAGTTAAAATTTGAACGGGTCCATTGTTCGGCCCATTTAGACCCGCTCGTCCGAAACCTTTACAAAAAAGACCGCAAAATAAGTTAGAATCAAATTTTAGGATTTCATACAAATGATTACGAGCTCTTCAACACAATTATATTGTAAAAACTCGATTTTTGTTCTATTTACACAGTTAAAATTCTAACGGGTCCATTGTTCGGCCCATTTAGACCCGCTCGTCCGAAACCTCTACAAAAGGGTTGTAAAATAAGTTTTAATCCAAATTTAGGAGTTCATTCAATAGATTACGTGCGTTTCAACACGATTATATTGCAATAACTCGATTTCTGTACTTTTTACTCAGTTAAAATTCTAACGGGTCCATTGTTCGGCCCATTTAGACCTGCTCGTCCGAAACCTCTACAAAGAGGTTGCAAAATAAGTTTAAATCCAAATTTAGGAGTTCATAACATTGATTACGAGCTTTTCAACACAATTATATTGCAAAAACTCGATTTTTGTGCTTTTTACTCCGTTAAAATTCTAACGGGTCCATGTTCGACCTATTTAGACCCGATCGTCCGAAACCTCTACAAAAAGGGCTGGAAAATAAGTTTTAATCCAAATTTAGGAGTTCATATAATTTATTACGATCTTTTCAACACGATTATGTTGCAAAAACTCGATTTCGGTACTTTTTACTCAGTTAAAATTCTAACGGTCTATTGTTCGGGCCATTTATACCCGCTCGTCCGAAACCTCTACAGAAGGGTTGCAAAATAAGTTTTAATCCAAATTTAGGAGTTCATACAATTGATTACGAGCTTTTCAACAAGATTATATTGCAAAAACTCGATTTTTGTACTTTTTGCTCAGTTAAAATTCGAACGGGTCCATTGTTCGGCCCATTTAGACCCGCTCATCCGAAACCTATACAAAAAAGACCACAAAAAAGTTAGAATCAAATTTTAGGAGTTCATATAATTGATTACGAGCTTTTCAACAGGATTATATTGCAAAAACTCGATTTCTGTACTTTTTACTCAGTTAAAATTCTAACGGGCCCATTGTTCGGCCCATTTAGACCCGCTTGTCGCAAACCTCTACAAAAAAGTCCGCAAAATAAGTTAGAATAAAATTTTAGTAGTTCATATAATTGATTACGAGCTTTTTAACACGATTATATTGCAAAAACTCGATTACAGTACTTTTTACTCAGTTAAAATTTTAACGGGTCCATTGTTCGGCCCATTTAGACCCTCTCGTCCGAAACCTCTACAAAAGGGTTGCAAAATAAGTTTTAATCCAAATTTAGGAGTTCATATAATAGATTACGAGCTTTTCAACAATATTATATTGCAAAAACTCGATTTCTGTACTTTTTACTCCGTTAAAATTCTAACGGGTCCATTGTTCGGCCCATTTAGACCTGATCGTCCGAAACCTCTACAAAAAGGGCTGCAAAATAAGTTTGAATCCAAATTTAGGAGTTCATATAACTGATTACGAGCTTTTCAACACGATTATATTAAAAAAAACTCGATTTTTGTGCTTTTTACTCCGTTAAAATTCTAACGGGTCCATTGTTCGACCAATTTAGACCCGCTCGTCCGAAACCTCTACAAAAGGGTTGCAAAATAACTTTTAATCTAAATTTAGGAGTTCATTCAATTGATTACGAGCTTTTCAACACGATTATATTGCAAAAACTGGATTTCTGTACTTTTTACTCAGTTAAAATTCGAACGGGTCCATTGTTCGGCCCATTTAGACCCGCTCGTCCGAAAGCTAAACAAAAAAGACCGCAAAAAAGGTTAGAATCAAATTTTAGGAGTTCATATAATTTATTACGAGCTTTTCAACAGGATTATATTGCAAAAACTCGATTACATTACTTTTTACTCAGTTAAAATTCTAACGGGCCCATTGTTCGGCCCATTTAGACCCGCTCGTCGCAAACCTCTACACAAAAGTCCGCAAAACAAGTTAGAATCAAATTTCAGTAGTTCATATAATTGCTTACGAGTTTTCAACACGATTATATTGCAAAAACTCGATTTATGTACTTTTTGCTTAGTTAAAATTCTAACGGGTCCATTGTTCGGCCCATTTAGACCCGCTCGTCCAAAACCTCTACAAAAGGGCTACAAAATAAGGTTTAATCCAAATTTAGGAGTTCATACAATTGATTACGAGCTTTTCAACACGATTATATTGCAAAAACTCGATTTCTGTACTTTTTACCCAGTTAAAATTCTAACGGGTCCATTGTTCGGCCTATTTAGACCCGCTCGTCCAAAACCTCTACAAAAGGGTTTCAAAATAAGTTTTAATCCAAATTTAGGAGTTCATAAAATTGATTACGAGCTTTTCAACACAATTATATTGCAAAAACTCAATTTCTGTACTTTTTACTCCGTTAAAATTCTAACGGGTCCATTGTTCGACCTATTTAGACCCGATCGTCTAAAACCTCTACAAAAAGGGCTGCAAAATAAGTTTTAATCCAAATTGCAAAAACTCGATTTCTATACTTTTTACTCCGTTATTATTCTAACGGGTCCATTGTTCGGCCCATTTAGACCCGCTCGTTCGAAACCTCTACAAAAGGGTTGCAAAATAAGTTTTAATCCAAATTTAGGAGTTCATATAATTAATTACGAGATTTTCAACACGATTATATTGCAAAAACTCGATTTATGTACTTTTTACTCAGTTAAAATTCGAACGGGTCCATTGTTCGGCCCATTTAGACCCGCTCGTTCGAAACCTCTACAAAATGGTTGCAAAATAAGTTTTAATCCAAATTTAGGAGTTCATACAATAGATTACGAGTGTTTCATCATGATTATATTGCAAAAACTCGATTTCTGTACTTTTTACTCAGTTCAAATTCTAACGGGTCCATTGTTCGGCCCATTTAGACCCACTGATCGCAAACCTCTACAAAAAAGACCCCAAAATAAGTTAGAATCAAATTTTAGGAGATCATATAATTGATTAAGAGCTTTTCAGCACGATTATATTGCAAAAACTCGATTACTGTACTTTTTATTCAGTTAAAATTCTAACGGGTCCATTGTTCGGCCTATTTAGACCCGATCGTCCGAAACCTCTACAAAAAGGGCTACAAAATAAGTTTTAATCCAAAATTAGGAGTTCATATAATTGATTACGAGCTTTTCAATACAATTATATTGCAAAAACTCGATTTTTGTGCTTTTTACTCAGTTAAAATTCTAACGGGTCCATCGTTCGGCCCATTTAGACTCGCTCGTCCGAAACCTCTACAAAAGGGTTGCAAAAAAAGTTTTAATCCCAATTTAGGAGTTCATACAATTGATTACGAGCTTTTCAACACATTTATATTGCAAAAACTCAATTTCTGTACTTTTTACTTAGTTAAAATTCTAACGGGTCTATTGTTCGGCACATTTAGACCCACTTGTCTGAAACCTCTACAAAAGGGTTGCAAAATGAGTTTTAATCCAAATTTAGGAGTTCATACAATTGATTACGAGCCTTTCAACATGATTATAATGCAAAAACTCGATTTATGTACTTTTTACTCAGTTAAAATTCTAACGGGTCCATTGTTTGGCCCATTTAGACCCGCTCGTTCGAAACCTTTACAAAAAAGATCGCAAAATAAGTTAGAATCAAATTTTAGGAGTTCATATAATTGATTAAGAGCTTTTCAACAAGATTATATTTCAAAAATCTGATTAGTGTACTTTTTACTCAGTTAATATTCTAACGGGTCCATTGTTCGGCCCATTTAGACCCGCTCGTCCGAAACCTCTACAAAAAAGACAGCAGAACAAGTTAGAATCAAATTTTAGGAGTTCATATAATTGATTACGAGCTTTTCAACACGATTATATTGCAAAAACTTTATTTCTGTAATTTTTACTCAGTTAAAATTCTAACGGGTCCATTGTTCGGCCCATTTAGACCCGCTCATCCAAAACCTCTACAAAAGGGTTGCAAAATAAGTTTTAATCCAAAATTAGGAGTTCATATAATTGATTACGAGCTTTTCAACACATTTATATTGCAAAAACTCAATTTCTGTACTTTTTACTTAGTTAAAATTCTAACGGGTCTATTGTTCGGCACATTTAGACCCACTTGTCTGAAACCTCTACAAAAGGGTTGCAAAATAAGTTTTAATCCAAATTTATGAGTTCATACAATAGATTACGAGCTTTTCAACACGATTATATTGCAAAAACTTTATTTCTGTACTTTTTACTCAATTAAAATTCTAATGGGTCCATTGTTCGGCCCATTTAGACCCGCTCGTCCAAAACCTCTACAAAAAGGTTGCAAAATAAGTTTTAATCCAAATTTAAGAGTTCATACAATTGATTACGAGCTTTTCAACACGATTATATTGCAAAAACTTGATTTTTGTACTTTTTACTTAGTTAAAATTCTAACGGGTCCATTGTTCAGCCCATTTACACCCGCTCGTCCGAAACCATTAAGAAAAAGATCGCATAATAAGTTAGAATCAAATTTTAGGAGTTGAGATAATTGATTAAGAGCTTTTCAACATGATTATATTTCAAAAACCAGATTACTGTACTTTTTACTCAGTTAAAATTCTAACGGGTCCATTGTTCGGCCCATTTAGATCCGCTCGTCCGAAACCTCTACCAAAAAGACAGCAAAACAAGTTAGAATCAAATATTAGGAGTTCATACAATTGATTACGAGCTTTTCAACAGGATTATAATGCAAAAACTCGATTTATGTACTTTTTACTCAGTTAAAATTCTAACGGGTCCATTGTTCGGCCCATTTAGACCCGCTCGTCCGAAACCTTTACAAAAAAAGATCACCAAATAAGTTAAAATAAAAATTTAGGAGTTCATATAATTGATTAAGAGCTTTTCAACACGATTATATTACAAAAACCCTAATACTGTACTTTTTACTCAGTTAAAATTCTAACGGGTCCATTGTTCGGCCCATTTAGACCCGCTCGTCCGAAACCTCTACAAAAAAAGATCGCAAAATATGTTAGAATCAAATTTTAGGACTTCATATAATTGATTACGAGCTTTTCAACAGGATTATATTGCAAAAACTCTATTTCTGTACTTTTTACTTAGTTAAAATTCTAACCGCTCCACAGTCCGGCCCATTAAGACCCGCTTGTCCGAAACTTCTACAAAAAGGGTTGCAAAATAAGTTTTAATCCAAATTTAGAAGTTCATACAATTGATTACGAGCTTTTCAACATGATTATATTGCAAAAACTCGATTACTGTACTATTTACTCAGTTAAAATTCTAACGGGTCCATTGTTCGGCCCATTTAGACCCGATCGTCCGAAACCTCAACAAAAAAGACCACAAAACAAGTTTTAATCAAATTTTAGGAGTTCATATAATTGATTACGAGCTTTTCAACACGACTATATTGCAAAAACTCGATTTCTGTACTTTTTACTCAGTTAAAATTCTAACGGGTCTATTGCTCGGCCCATTTAGACCCGCTTGTCCGAAACCTCTACAAAAGGATTGCAAAATGAGTTTTAATCCTAATTTAGAAGTTCATACAATTGATTACGAGCTTTTCAACACGATTATAATGCAAAAACTCGATTTATGTACTTTTTACTCAGTTAAAATTCTAACGGGTCTATTGTTCGGCCCATTTAGACCCGCTCGTCCGAAACCTTTACAAAAAAGATCGCAAAATAAGTTAGAATCAAATTTTAGGAGTTCATATAATTGATTAAGAGCTTTTAAACACGATTATTTTTCAAAAACCCGATTACTGTACTTTTTACTCGGTTAAAATTCTAACGGGTCCATTGTTCGGCCCATTTAGACCCGCTCGTCCAAAACCTCTACAAAAAAGACAGCAAAACAAGTTAGAATCAAATTTTGGGAGTTCATATAATTGTTTACGAGCTTTTCAACACGATTATATTGCAAAAACTTTATTTCTGCACTTTTTACTCAATTAAAATTCTAACGGGTCCATTGTTCGGCCCATTTAGACCCGCTCGTCCGAAACCTCTACAAAAAGGTTGCAAAATAAGTTTTAATCCAAATTTAAGAGTTCATACAATTGATTATGAGCTTTTCAACACGATTATATTGCAAAAACTTGATTTCTGTACTTTTTACTCAGTTAAAATTCTAACGGGTCCATTGTTCTGCCCATTTAGACCCGCTCGTCCGAAACCTTTACAAAAAAGATTGCAAAATAAGTTAGAATCAAATTTTAGTAGTTGATATAATTGATTAAGAGCTTTTCAACACGATTATATTTCAAGAACCAGATTATTGTACTTTTTACTCAGTTAAAATTCTAACGGGTCCATTGTTCGGCCCATTTAGATCCGCTCGTCCGAAACCTCTACCAAAAAGACAGCAAAACAAGTTAGAATCAAATATTAGGAGTTCATACAATTGATTACGAGCTTTTCAACAGGATTATAATGCAAAAACTCGATTTATGTACTTTTTACTCAGTTAAAATTCTAACGGGTCCATTGTTCGGCCCATTTAGACCCGCTCGTCCGAAACCTTTACAAAAAAGATCACCAAATAAGTTAGAATAAAAATTTAGGAGTTCAGATAATTAATTAAGAGCTTTTTAACATCGCCAGCAGGTGGGTCGTCGGCCATCTTCTCTAGCTGTTCTTCAAGGTACTCGTTCCTGGCTAAAAGGTGACGAATTTGTTTCTTGAGATTGAAGGAACGTTCGATTTTCGGATCTAATGGATACTCAGGATCTTCACCTCTTTTAGATCTGCGCATAAACAAGAAAACCTCGTGAAAAGCAAGAGTTGAAAGCTCCAACGAAAAATAGAAAAAGAATAATAAAGAAAACAAAAACTAAAACGAAAGGTGCAATAAAAGAAAGGTGTAGTTATGTTGCCAATCCCCGGCAACGGCGCCAAAAACTTGTTGCGTGTAAAAGAGTCTATCGCAATTGTAGTGCAAGTGTACACGACGCAAGTAGTAAGTGATACGAAGTATCAGATATCGTCTCCACAAGGATTGGGCTAATAGCTTCACCTTAATTCACTGCACGAAGTAAAGAAAATAGTTTAGAAAGTTGTCACGAAAATATTGAAGAAAACGTAAATAAAATAATTGAGATATCAAGATAGAGAGAATGGGCTGGTATTGAATTGCTCAGTAGTGCAGGTATTGCAATGCTTAGGAACTCCAGTTCTGTCGTAGCGCCTGTCGCAGCAGCACCTGTCGCGGCAGCAGTCCGTCGGTCGTCGCGGCAGCAAACACACCAACTCAGTACTTCAAGTTTGGCAAGAATCCCAGATCTGCCTTGGCCTATCCCTAGGTCCAAGTCTGTCGATGATCACGTCTTTGATGATACCTCCCGGCGTGAATCGAAGGATGAACACCGATGTGTATGAATTCTTCTTTAGCCACTTAACCTTGCCCTATCCCTAGGCACAAGATAGTTCAACTATAACTAGAGAACTCGCTCTTATTTCTTTCGTATACTTAACTCTCCCGATGCTAAGTAAATAGATAACCTCACAATGCTCTCCCGATGCTCTTGCAAGATATTAATAACCAAAATAAGAGAACTTGAAGTTTATTTTATTGAACTGAAAATTCCTAAACCAAAAGCAACCCTTGCAACTACTTTACAAATCAACCCGTGGCCCTAGGGGGGTTTTAGAACATATCGACGGCGGGTAAACAGCGGAGGGGTTTGGTTGTCGGTTATAGGGTATCGGCTATGGGATGTGATATATCCCTCCTAGGTTAAAATACATGCCCTTATATAAGCTTTGGGCTCAAGTTTTCTAATTTAACAAGGATTACAACTTTAATTAAAAGTATGATTCTAATAAAGACTAAATCTTCAAGGAATCTACTTTCCAGCCGTCCTCCTTGTTTCTTGGGATTTTTCTCTCCTTGAACTTTGGGCTTGACATATCTTTTGATCTAGGGCTCGGAAAAATATGAGGTTTTCACACGACAGACGAGCAGAATTTTCTCTATCTATCGAGGTCCACTTTGCTTTTTCTCTCCACAAAACTGCTGTCACCATCTGTCACGGCGGCACCATGGCAGCATCGACCTCTTTGTCTGCTTGTCCAGTTCAGCTCTTCTGCTTCTCTGCCCAGCGCCTGCCTTCTCCGTCAGCTATGGCGGATACCTGCAAAAACAACCATTTTTAGTAGAATCTGTGCCTTTAATATATTTGTGATGTTTTGCTGTAAACTAGCCTAAATGCAATGAATAATGCTTGAATGCAGCAGAAATATGGGTAAGATAGGGTGTAAATAATAGAACTTTTACACACTCAACACACCCCCAAACTCAAGTTTTTTCTTGCCCTCAAGCAACTAAGACCTAAAAGAAAAATGAAATATTTTAGTTTTGGCTTTCAAACAGTGGACTTTCCCTTACTCGTCGTTCTTTCCCTATGGCGGCAGCAACCTGTCGGATAATTTAGAATCTGTCCGGAATCTCCCTATAGTCCTCGTGTAGTGTGTGCAGGCTTGTGAACAGTTATATGCCAAGACTCTCTTAGTTTCACTAGAATATTCAACTCTTAACTTGAATTTTTATGCCAAAGTTTATCTTCTTGAAGGCACATTTTCATGCTTCTTTGATTTTTTTTTTTGACTTGATTTCTCTATTTTTCAAGCTAAAGTTTCACTAGAGCCGGTTTCGGGCACCTCTAGCTAACTTCCTAGAGCTGGTTTCGGGCACCTCTAGGGCTGTTGAGTCTATTTTGCTAAACTTCTTTCCTAGAGCCAGTGTTAGGCACCTCTAGGGGCTATTTAAGTGCTAAGCTTCCTATTCTAGTTGGCTAAAAGAAATCTAAGCAGTATAACAGTCACAATGGTGTTTTAAGTTTTCAGAACTATAGAAAGGCTCTAAACTTCTCCTAAAACTATCCTAAAGATGCTGCCACGACAGAGCTGTCGCGACAGGTAAGTTCAAATCACAGTTTTAAGCCAAAATTTTCAGTCTCTTTTTTTTAAGAGAAATAAAGACACAACAATTAAAAAAATTGTACTTAGAGTCCATTAAAATGGAGGGTTGCCACCCCCAAACTCAAGGGTTGCATTGCCCTCAATGCAAATGACAAAATAAAAAGCAAAATAAATGAAGGCAGTACATCACAAAATATAGATAAGGCAGGCAACAATAAGAAGAAAATAAAAGACTTAAATTTTAAGCATTGTCTTCACTGCTGCTGCTGACACGGATTTGGCGGCGGATTCTGGGCTTTGGGGCAGGCTGGACTGGTTGCTCTACGACCTGGATGTCAGAGCTGTTGCCGCTGTCCCAAGTGCTGTTGCTGCTGGTGGTGGTGCTGGCCTTGGCATTAGTTTTCTGTCGGCCATCCGTTTCTGCCTCTTGACAGGCGTGAATTCCTTCTCCAAATTCCTCCGAATAGGAGGTTCTGCCTCGCTGTCAGCCCAGACAGAGGAAGGGGAGAAACCAGCAACATAGGCATCGATGTCATCCGAGGGCTGTCGCTTCGTTCCTCGGGCGGAGGTGTCTGCCGGAGGACTGCCAGCTGCAGGTGATGGGGTGGAAGCAGCAGAATGTGTGTGTGGGGAAGCAGGTGGTGTAGGTGTGTGGACAGGGGTGGGGATGGTGAAATAGTGGGCAGGGAAGGTGGGGAAAACAACATCGGGATAATTTAAAGTATTGGTAATGAAATTTACCGTTGAGTTGGTAAAATCCCTGATGAATGTCATCAGCCCCATCTGTCTGTCTTCCACTCGCTGTATGGCAGCAAGGATCTGAGCAGATTGGTCTGTCGGAGCGGCAGCTACGGTAGGTTCATGGGCAGGTTCCTCGGATAATTCTGCTGGGGTGGCAGCCGGGTTGAAGGAGGAGAGGGGGTTGCGACTGTCAGCTCCATGAGGCTGGTAATGTTGTTATCGGTCCAGCCTCGTCCCTTGACCAGTTTACCGGTGGTGGCTTCTGGTACAGCAGCGCAGCGGCAGAGGGATGTGATCATGAATGGTAGGCAGAGGAGGGCGGTTGATCGATTGGTGCAGTCCAAGACGCTCTCCCTCATATAGCGGCCCATGTTGATAGGCCGGTTGTTCATGATCGAATGAATGAGGGCTAGCCTCTGCTGGTCCACCGTCGTGTGATGGGAGGATGGCAGGATGCGCTTCTTGATGAAAGCATTCCATAACTTGGCTTCTGGAAGCAGCTGCCCCCTTTTGACAGTGTTGGGGTTCTTCTTGCTCGTATTCCACTCCGTCCCTTCTTCTGTCACCTCTACCATGACAGCGCCGAAGGCAGCAGAGTCGAGGGTGTCCAAAAACTGCTGATGGGCATCGTCGTTGGGACCAAAGTAGAGGCCATAAAAATTGTTGATGCGTTCTGCTGTGAATGGCACTTCTGTCCCTCAGACAGTCACTGTTGTTGCCGTCCTGCTGTCGATGGCAGCATAGAATTCCCTCACCAGCGTTTCATTCATTTCTGCTGGTTGCTCTGCAAATTGTTCCCACCTGAGGGCTCTGATCGCCCTTGCGATAAAAGGCTTGAGACCCATATTCACTGCCTTACGAGCGTAGATAAAACCTCGTTCTTCCCAGAGTTCCTTAGTTGCGAAGGACTGCGGGGTGGGTGCTGCCGCTGAAGAGGTTGAAGCAGCACTGCGGCGGGTACGTCTGGAAGACATTTTAGTTGCAAGGGTTGTGAAAGTAAAGAAAACAAAGAAAAATGAGAGGGGAGATCAAGTAAGAATAAGCATAAGTGAGGAAAATGAAAATGAAACGGGGTTTTATAGAGGTAGAGTTGCTGCCCGTTTAATGCTGTAACGGCAGGCATGAATAACGGAGCGACTGTTGAGCTTTAGCGTGTCTGACGCGTCTGACACGCATTTATGCGTCTGTTACGCTTCTGTCACACGTTTCTGCGTCTGCCGTGACAGTCTGTTGATAGCCTGTCTTTTCCGTGTCTGCGGCGGCAGCTGGAACGACAGGCTTCAATATAGGGCTTTGTTGGGCTGATGGATGGATGGTGGGCTTGGGTCACTTCTCCTATTCTGCTTGCCTCCTTTATTTCCTAAAAACAGTAAACATAAAAAAACATTATTCGAAAAAAATAAACCTTATTTCCTAATAAATAATAAAAATAAATAAAAATAAAATTTAGGTTAAATTAGGGATGCCTTGTGGGGCATCTCCCAAAGTAACCACTTCCTGTATTCCTGGGGCTTCGGTCCCTTGATAATGCTTGAGGCGCTGTCCATTGACTTTGAATTGGTGCCCGTCTTTTAATGATCGGATAGTGATGGCACCATGGGGAAAAACTTGTACCACTTGGAACGGGCCAGACCATCTAGATTTTAGCTTTCCTGGGAAGAGTTTCAGTCTAGAATTGAACAACAATACAAGCTGCCCTGGGCAGAACTGTCGTGGCAGCAACTTCCTGTCATGCCACTTCTTAGTTTTCTCCTTGTAAATTCTTGAATTGTCGTAGGCCATTGTTCTTATTCGTCAATCTCGTTCAGATCTAACAGCCTTTTCTGGCCTGCCTTGTCCAAGTCCATATTCACTGCCTTGATTGCCCAGTATGCCCTGTTCTCTATCTCGACAGGAAGATGACAGGTTTTCCCATAAATCAATCGGTATGGAGACATGCCCAATGGAGTCTTGAATGCTGTCCTATATGCCCATAATGCATCATTTAGAAGTAAAGACCAATCTTTCCTAGTTGGCTTAACCATCTTCTCAAGAATGTTCTTAACTTCCCTATTGGATATTTCAGCTTGTCCATTGGTCTATGGGTGGTATGCTGTCGCGATCCGATGCTTGACACCATATTTCTTCAAGGCGGCAGCAATAACCCTATTATCAAAATGTCTCCCTTCATCACTGATTATCGCCTTAGGGATGCCGAACCTAGAAAAGATGTTTTTGTGTAGAAATTTTTGGACTGTCTTGGCATCATTCCTTTGTGTAGCGATAGCTTCAACCCACTTAGAGACATAATCCACTGCTAGGAGGATGTATAGATTTCCACATGAAGATGGAAAAGGTCCCATAAAATCAATCCCCCAAACGTCGAAGATTTCGACTTCTAGAATGTTCTGCAGTGGCATCTCGTTTCTCTTCGAGATGTTACCTGTCCGCTGGCACCTGTCACAGTTCTTGTAGAAGTCCTGTGCATCTTTATACAGTGTCGGCCAGTAGAACCCTGACTGCAGCACCTTGGCAGCAGTTTTGTTGCCTCCTAAGTGACCTCCATATTGTGAAGCATGGCAGTGATGGAGAATGTCTTCTTGCTCTTCTTGTGGTACACACCTCCTTATAACTTGATCTGCACATAGTTTGAAAAGAAGAGGTTCGTCCCAATAATAATGCTTAACATCATTTTGGAACCTCTTCCTGGCTTGATAATTAAGATCAGAAGAAAGTATTCCGCTAACTATAAAATTAACGAAATCAGCATACCAGGGGAGTTCAGAAGACTTACCTGCCGCCATGGCTGTCGCGGCAGCGATTGCGGCAGCAAAGAGCTGCTCATCTGGGAAGGTCTCCAGTATGTTTGTCTCATCAATTGGTAGACTCTGTCCCTTTTCCAACCTTGACAAGTGGTCTGCCACCTGATTTTCGGTCCCTTTTTTGTCCTTGATCTCAAGGTCGAATTCTTGCAATAGCAGGATCCACCGTATCAATCTAGGCTTTGCATCCTTCTTTGCGAACAAATACTTCAGGGCAGAATGGTCTGTGTGCACTATTACTTTCGTCCCAAGTATGTAAGAACGAAACTTGTCGATGGAGAACACCACAACTAAAAGCTCCTTTTCTGTGGTGGTGTAGTTCACTTGGGCGTCATTTAATGTCTTGCTGGCATAATATATGACATGAAACAACTTATCTTTGCGCTGCCCAAGTGCTGCCCCGACAGCATAGTCACTAGCATCACACATGATCTCAAATGGCTGTGTCCAGTCTGGTGGTTGTACTATTGGGGCTGTTACCAGTTTTTCCTTCAGAACCTTGAATGCTTCAGTACATTCTTCATTAAAGTCAAAGGGTCGGTTCTGCTCTAAAAGATGGCATAGAGGCTTGGTGATTTTCGTGAAATTTGCGATGAATCTCCGATAAAAACCAGCATGCCCTAAAAAACTCCTAATGCCCTTGACTGTGGTCGACGGCGGCAGCTTCTCGATCACTTCAATCTTAGCCCTGTCGACTTCTATCCCACGGCAGCTAATCTTATGTCCAAGGACTATCCCTTCATCCACCATAAAGTGGCATTTTTCCCAATTCAAGACTAGATTGACTTTTTCACATCTTTCAAGTACCTTTTGTAGATTGCCGAGGCAGCTCTCAAAATTGTCTCCAAAGACAGAAAAATCATCCATAAAAATCTCAAGGAAGTCCTCTACCATATCGGAGAATATGACCATCATGCACCTTTGGAAGGTGGCTGGTGCATTGCATAGTCCAAACGGCATCCTCCTAAAAGCGTATGTTCCGTAGGGGCATGTGAAAGTCGTCTTTTCTTGATCCTCCGGTGCGATAGCAATTTGATTGTAACCTGAGTAACCATCAAGAAAACAATAGTAAGGGTTACCCGCTAATCTATCAAGCATTTGATCAATAAAGGGTAAAGGAAAGTGGTCCTTTCGGGTAGCTTTGTTAAGCTTCAGATAGTCCATACAAACCCTTCAACCGGTCACAGTCCTGGTTGGGATTAACTCATTGTTCTCATTGGTTATCACGGTCATTCCTCCTTTCTTTGGAACGCATTGCACCGGGCTCACCCATTTACTGTCGGAGATGGCGTAAATAATACCAGCATCTAACCATTTGATTATCTCTTTACGCACCACCTCTTTCATCGCATGGTTTAGCCGCCTTTGGGCATCTATAGTCGGCTTATGATCTTCCTCTAAAAGGATTTTGTGCATGCATAACGCCGGACTGATGCCTTGAATGTCAGCTATCGTCCATCCAATCGCCTTTTTGTGCTGCCGCAGCATGCCGATTAGCTTCCGTTCCTGTTCCTGTGGCAGCTTAGAAGAGATGATTACGGGCAGTGTGTCATTTGAACCAAGAAAAGCATATTTTAGCTGCCCTGGCAGGGGCTTCAGTTCTAAGGCAGGTGGTTCAACAGTAGATGGCTTTTGGATTAAATGGTTATCCGAAGTATAATTTAAAGGTTCGAATAACTTACCTGGACGATTGCCTAACCAGTTTACCTCCTCCTGATCTTCAGTATCAGATGTATCGGACTCAGAGGAGTTGCTGTCATCGGTGCTGTCGTCAGTGCTGTCGTGACAGCCCTGTAGGTGGCTGTCGTGGCAGTGCCCGATTTTTATGTTGTGACAGCCCGACCAGATGCAGGGTTGATCAAGGATAACTTCAGTGATAGCCTTGCACTCCTCGTCTGCATCAGCATGCTTCATTGCTTGGAGAACATTCAACTTAATCTCTTGGTCATTCACTCTCATGGTGAGTACTCCTTTTTCCACATCAATCAGTGATCTTTCCGTGGCTAAGAAGGGTCGCCCAAGGATGATTGGTGCGTTTTCGTCTGCTTCACAATCTAAAACAAGAAAGTCAGCAGGAAAAATAAATTTATCCACTCTTACCAGAATATCTTCGATTTTTCCTTCTGGATGAACGTAAGAGCGGTCTGCAAGCTGCAGGATTACTGTCGTGGGCCGCGCCTTTCCAATACCTAATTTCTGAAAAACAGATTTTGGCATTAAATTAATACTAGCACCAAGATCACAAAGTGCCTTACCCACGTATTTATCTCCGATTACACAAGGTATGATGAAGCTCCCCGGATCCTTCTTTTTCTGGGGTGGCTGCCTATGAAGAATACTCATGCAACCATCTGCCATCCTTACCGTTTCAAATTCCCCCAGTTTATATTTCTTTGACATGACATCCTTGAGAAATTTGGCGTAACCGGGCATCTCCCTAACGGCATCTAACAGCGGAATATTAATATGAACCTGCTTAAAAATGTCATAAATCTTTTTAAGTTGAGATTCTTGCTTAGCTTGCTGTATCCATTGAGGAAAAGGAGGTGGGGGACGATAATCCGCAATACGTCCTTCCCACTGCATACGAATCTGAGGAGGTTTGGGTTCATCATTTTTCTCCTCTGCCGCTTCTGCTGTCGTGACAGGCTCATCGGCAGCAGTCTGTTTGTTACCTGTCGTGGCAGCTTCCTCGGCAGGTCCACCCAAGACTGGTTCCTTTACTGTTTCAGCTTCCTTTTCCGGCCCTGGTAGTTTCTTCCCACTCCTAGTAGTAATTGCCTTACACTGCTCATGTGTGGGCTGCCTAGCATTTTCAGTATTACTAGGGAATCCTCCAGTCTGCCTTGGCTTAATATGCTGAGAAACCTGACCCATTTGTGTCTCCAAAGATTTCAGAGTGGCTTCATGATTCGTCATTCTCATATCTGTTTTATCCATGAACGTCTTTGTTTTCTTGACAAACTGATTCATATTCTCAATATAAGTACCTGTCTGAGACATAAAAGTGGTCAGAGTCTGTTCCAGTATACTGCTTGTGGCAGCTGGTGGCTGCTATTGCTGCGGCGGCGGCAGGTGCGGCGGCAGTTGCTGTCGCGTCAGCAATCTAGGTCCTCCCTGATTCTGATTGTGTGCTTGGGGATTCAGGGCATTATTAGGATTACTCCAAGAAAACTTGGGATCCTTCCTCCAATTGGGATTATAGTTGTTGGAGTTGTAATTCGGCTTGTTGTAATTTCCAACATACTTTCCCTCTTCTAACTGTATTGGGCACTCATCCCGACCATGATTTCCCTCACAGATGTCACATACCTCCTCGACAGCAAATCCATGTTGTCCATCATCATTCAATAACCGTTTCATTGCTTTAGTAAGGAATGCTACCTGTGATTTCATCGTGCTGTCGGCCTCATAGTCCTTGACAGCAAGTACCTGTTTACCCCCTCTTCTCGCTGTCGGAAACTGCTCCTCATTCTTAGCCAGATTTTTCAAAACTTGCAATGCCTCGTCCGGATCTTTATCCAATAATAGTCCATTTGCCGCAGAATCAATTCGAATACGAGTTTGTAGTTTGGCAGCATTATAGAACTTAGTTACCTGATTCCAGACGGGGAATCCATGCATTGGGCAGTTCCGTAGAAGAGTAGTAAATCTGTCCCAGGCCTCGTGCATTGGATCGTCATCTTCCTGTTGAAAAGTAGCAATTTCATTACGTAATCGCTTAGATAAATGTGAAGGATTAAAACGAGATAAAAATTCATGCGATAAATCTGCCCAAGTTCTAATTGAACCCGACGTAAGTTTATTCCACCAAGTTTTAGCTCTGTCCCTCAAGGAATGGGGGAATAACCGAAGCCTCAGTATCTCCGGATTAACTCCTGGCAGTCTAAACGAACCACAGATCTCCTGGAACGTTTTGAGACGCTCCCTAGCATCCTCTGTAACAACACCACTAAACTGCCCGGCATTGTTGATCATACTAAACATGACAGGTTTAAGCTCGAAGTTATCAACATCAATATCCGGCAGCGTGGTCTCCAGCTCTACATGATCGTTCAACATGTTGTCACGACAGGACCGTCGTCCGGCGACGGCAGGGTTACCGACAGGCGATATAACATCGCCAGTAGGTGGGTCGTCGGCCATCTTCTCTAGCTGTTCTTCAAGGTACTCGTTCCTGGCTAAAAGGTGACGAATTTGTTTCTTGATATTGAAAGAACGTTCGATTTCCGGATCTAATGGATACTCAGGATCTTCACCTCTTTTAGATCTGCGCATAAACAAGAAAACGTTGTGAAAAGCAAGAGTTGAAAGCTCCAACGAAAAATAGAAAAAGAAAAATAAAGAAAACTAAAACTAAAACGAAAGGTGCAATAAAAGAAAGGTGTAGTTATGTTTCCAATCCCCGGAAACGGCGCCAAAAACTTGTTGCGTGTCAAAGAGTCTATCGCAATTGTAGTGCAAGTGTACACGACGCAAGTAGTAAGTGATACGAAGTATCAGATATCGTCTCCACAGGGATTGGGCTAATAGCTTCACCTTAATTCACTGCACGAAGTAAAGAAAATAGTTTAGAAAGTTGTCACGAAAATATTGAAGAAAACGTAAATAAAATAATTGAGATATCAAGATAGAGAGAATGGGCTGGTATTGAATTGCTCAGTAGTGCAGGTATTGCAATGCTTAGGAACTCCAGTTCTGTCGTAGCGCCTGTCGTAGCAGCACCTGTCGCGGCAGCAGTCCGTCGGTCGTCGCGGCAGCAAACACACCAACTCAGTACTTCAAGTTTGGCAAGAATCCCAGATCTGCCTTGGCCTATCCCTAGGTCCAAGTCTGTCGATGATCACGTCTTTGATGATACCTCCCGGCGTGAATCGAAGGATGAACACCGATGTGTATGAATTCTTCTTTAGCCACTTAACCTTGCCCTATCCCTAGGCACAAGATAGTTCAACTATAACTAGAGAACTCGCTCTTATTTCTTTCGTATACTTAACTCTCCCGATGCTAAGTAAATAGATAACCTCACAATGCTCTCCCGATGCTCTTGCAAGATATTAATAACCAAAATAAGAGAACTTGAAGTTTATTTTATTGAACTGAAAATTCCTAAACCAAAAGCAACCCTTGCAACTACTTTACAAATCAACCCGTGGCCCTAGGGGGTTTTAGAACATATCGACGGCGGGTAAACGAAGGAGGGGTTTGGTTGTCGGTTATGGGGCATCGGCTATGGGATGTGATATATCCCTCCTAGGTTAAAATACATGCCCTTATATAAGCTTTGGGCTCAAGTTTTCTAATTTAACAAGGATTACAACTTTAATTAAAAGTATGATTCTAATAAAGACTAAATCTTCAAGGAATCTACTTTCCAGTCGTCCTCCTTGTTTCTTGGGATTTTCTCTCCTTAAACTTTGGGCTTGACATATCTTTTGATCTGGGGTTCGGAAAAATATGAGGTTTTCACACGACAGACGAGCAGAATTTTCTCTATCTATCGAGGTCCACTTTGCTTTTTCTCTCCACAAAACTGCTGTCACCATCTGTCACGGCGGCACCATGGCAGCATCGACCTCTTTGTCTGCTTGTCCAGTTAAGCTCTTCTACTTCTCTGCCCAGCGCCTGCCTTCTCCGTCAGCTATGGCGGATACCTGCAGAAACAGCCATTTTTTAGTAGAATCTGTGCCTTTAATATATTTGTGATGTTTTGCTGTAAACTAGCCTAAATGCAATGAATAATGCTTGAATGCAGCAGAAATATGGGTAAGATAGGGTGTAAATAATAGAACTTTTACACACTCAACAATTATATTGCAAAAACTTTATTTCTGTACTTTTTACTCAGTTAAAATTCTAACGGGTCCATTGTTCGGCCCATTTAGACTCGCTCGTCCAAAACCTCTACAAAAAGGTTGCAAAATAAGTTTTAATCCAAATTTAGGAGTTCATATAATTGATTACGAGCTTTTAAACACGATTATATTGCTAAAACTCGATTTATGTACTTGTTACTTAGTTAAAATTCTAACGGGTCAATTGTTCGGCCCATTTAGACCCGCTCGTCTGAAACCTCTACAAAAAGGTTGCAAAATAAGTTTTAATCCAAATTTAAGAGTTCATACAATTGATTACGAGCTTTTCAACATGATTATATTGCAAAAACTTAATTTCTGTACTTTTTACTCAGTTAAATTCTAACGGGTCCATTGTTCGGCCCATTTAGACCCGCTCGTCCGAAACATCTAAAAAAGGTTGCAAAATAAGTTTAAATCCAAATTAAGGAGTTCATACAATTGATTACGAGCTTTTCAACACAATTATATTGCAAAAACACGATTTTTGTGCTTTTTACTCAGTTTAAATTCTAACGGGTCCATCGTTCGGCCCATTTAGACCTGCTCGTCCGAAACCTCTACAAAAGGGTTGAAAAAAAGTTTTAATCCAAATTTAGGAGTTCATACATTTGATTACGAGCTCTTCAACAGGATTATATTGCAAATGCTCGATTTCTGTACTTTTTACTCCGTTAAAATTCTAACGGGTCCATTGTTCGGCCCATTTAGACCCGCTCGTCCGAAACCTCTACAAAAAGAGATCGCAAAATATGTTAGAATCAAATTTTAGGACTTCATATAATTGATTACGAGCTTTTCAACACGATTATATTGCAAAAACTTTATTTATGTACTTTTTACTCAATTAAAATTCTAACGGGTCCATTGTTCGGCCCATTTAGACCGGCTCGTCCGAAACCTCTACAAAAAGGTTGCAAAATAAGTTTTAATCCAAATTTAAGAGTTCATACAATTGATTACGAGCTTTTCAACACGATTATATTGCAAAAACTTGATTTCTGTACTTTTTACTCAGTTAAAATTCTAACGGGTCCATTGTTTGGCCCATTTAGACCCGCTCGTCCGAAACCTTTACAAAAAAGATCGCAAAATAAGTTAGAATCAAATTTTAGGAGTTGATATAATTGATTAAGAGCTTTTCAACACGATTATATTGCAAAAACCCGATTACTGTACTTTTTACTCAGTTAAAATTCTAACGGGTCCATTGTTCGGCCCATTTAGATCCGCTCGTCCGAAACCTCTACCAAAAAGACAGCAAAACAAGTTAGAATCAAATATTAGGAGTTCATACAATTGATTACGAGCTTTTCAACAGGATTATAATGCAAAAACTCGATTTATGTACTTTTTACTCAGTTAAAATTCTAACGGGTCCATTGTTCGGCCCATTTAGACCCGCTCGTCCGAAACCTTTACAAAAAAGATCACCAAATAAGTTAGAATAAAAATTTAGGAGTTCATATAATTGATTAAGAGCTTTTCAACACGATTTTATTTCAAAAACCCTATTACTGTACTTTTTACTCAGTTAAAATTCTAACGGGTCCATTGTTCGGCTCATATAGACCTGCTCGTCCGAAACCTCTACAAAAAAGACAGCAAAACAAGTTAGAATCAAATTTTAAGAGTTCATATAATTGATTACGAGCTTTTCAACACGATTATATTGCAAAAACTTTATTTCTGTACTTTTTACTCAGTTAAAATTCTAACGTGTCCATTGTTCGGCCCATTTAGACTCGCTCGTCCAAAACCTCTACAAAAGAGTTGCAAAATAAGTTTTAATCCAAATTTAGGAGTTCATATATTTGATTACGAGCTTTTCAACACGATTATATTGCTAAAACTCGATTTATGTACTTGTTACTTAGTTAAAATTCTAACGGGTCCATTGTTCGGCCCATTTAGACCCGCTCGTCCGAAACCTCTACAAAAAGGTTGCAAAATAAGTTTTAATCCAAATTTAAGAGTTCATACAATTGATTACGAGCTTTTCAACATGATTATATTGCAAAAACTAATTTCTGTACTTTTTACTCAGTTAAAATTCGAACGGGTCCATTGTTCGGCCCATTTAGACCCGCTCGTCCGAAACCTCTACAAAAATGTTGCAAAATAAGTTTAAATCCAAATTAAGGAGTTCATACAATTGATTACGAGCTTTTCAACACAATTATATTGCAAAAACACGATTTTTGTGCTTTTTACTCAGTTTAAATTCTAATGGGTCCATCGTTCGGCCCATTTAGACCTGCTCATCCGAAACCTCTACAAAAGGGTTGTAAAAAAGTTTTAATCCAAATTTAGGAGTTCATACATTTGATTACGAGCTTTTCAACACGATTATATTGCAAATGCTTGATTTCTGTACTTTTTACTCCGTTAAAATTCTAACGGGTCCATTGTTCGGCCCATTTAGACCCGCTCGTCCGAAACCTCTACAAAAAAAGATCGCAAAATATGTTAGAATCAAATTTTAGGACTTCATATAATTGATTACGAGCTTTTCAACAGGATTATATTGCAAAAACTCTATTTTTGTACTTTTTACTCAGTTAAAATTCTAACGGGTCCACAGTTCGGCCCATTAAGACCCGCTTGTCCGAAACCTCTGCAAAAAGGGTTGCAAAATAAGTTTTAATCCAAATTAAGAAGTTCATACAATTGATTACGAGCTTTTCAACATGATTTTATTGCAAAAACTCGATTACTGTACTATTTACTCAGTTAAAATTCTAACGGGTCCATTGTTCGGCCCATTTAGACCCGATCGTCCGAAACCTCAACAAAAAAGACCGCAAAACAAGTTTTAATCAAATTTTAGGAGTTCATATAATTGATTACGAGCTTTTCAACACGACTATATTGCAAAAACTCGATTTCTGTACTTTTTACTCAGTTAAAATTCTAACGGGTCTATTGCTCGGCCCATTTAGACCCGCTTGTCCGAAACCTCTACAAAAGGGTTGCAAAATGAGTTTTAATCCAAATTTAGAAGTTCATACAATTGATTACGAGCTTTTCAACACGATTATAATGCAAAAACTCGATTTATGTACTTTTTACTCAGTTAAAATTCTAACGGGTCCATTGTTCGGCCCATTTAGACCCGCTCGTCCGAAACCTTTACAAAAAAGATCGCAAAATAAGTTAGAATCAAATTTTAGGAGTTCATATAATTGATTAAGAGCTTTTCAACACGATTATTTTTCAAAAACCCGATTACTATACATTTTACTCGGTTAAAATTCTAACGGGTCCATTGTTCGGCCCATTTAGACCCGCTCGTCCGAAACCTCTACAAAAAAGACAGCAAAACAAGTTAGAATCAAATTTTGGGAGTTCATATAATTGATTACGAGCTTTTCAACACGATTATATTGCAAAAACTTTATTTCTGTACTTTTTACTCAATTAAAATTCTAACGGGTCCATTGTTCGGCCCATTTAGACCCGCTCATCCGAAACCTCTACAAAAAGGTTGCAAAATAAGTTTTAATCCAAATTTAAGAGTTCATACAATTGATTACGAGCTTTTCAACATGATTATATTGCAAAAACTAATTTCTGTACTTTTTACTCAGTTAAAATTCTAACGGGTCCATTGTTCGGCCCATTTAGACCCGCTCGTCCGAAACCTCTACAAAAATGTTGCAAAATAAGTTTAAATCCAGATTAAGGAGTTCATACAATTGATTACGAGCTTTTCAACACAATTATATTGCAAAAACACGATTTTTGTGCTTTTTACTCAGTTTAAATTCTAATGGGTCCATCGTTCGGCCCATTTAGACCTGCTCATCCGAAACCTCTACAAAAGGGTTGTAAAAAAGTTTTAATCCAAATTTAGGAGTTCATACATTTGATTACGAGCTTTTCAACACGATTATATTGCAAATGCTCGATTTCTGTACTTTTTACTCCGTTAAAATTCTAACGGGTCCATTGTTCGGCCCATTTAGACCCGCTCGTCCGAAACCTCTACAAAAAAAGATCGCAAAATATGTTAGAATCAAATTTTAGGACTTCATATAATTGATTACGAGCTTTTCAACAGGATTATATTGCAAAAACTCTATTTTTGTACTTTTTACTCAGTTAAAATTCTAACGGGTCCACAGTTCGGCCCATTAAGACCCGCTTGTCCGAAACCTCTGCAAAAAGGGTTGCAAAATAAGTTTTAATCCAAATTAAGAAGTTCATACAATTGATTACGAGCTTTTCAACATGATTTTATTGCAAAAACTCGATTACTGTACTATTTACTCAGTTAAAATTCTAACGGGTCCATTGTTCGGCCCATTTAGACCCGATCGTCCGAAACCTCAACAAAAAAGACCGCAAAACAAGTTTTAATCAAATTTTAGGAGTTCATATAATTGATTACGAGCTTTTCAACACGACTATATTGCAAAAACTCGATTTCTATACTTTTTACTCAGTTAAAATTCTAACGGGTCTATTGCTCGGCCCATTTAGACCCGCTTGTCCGAAACCTCTACAAAAGGGTTGCAAAATGAGTTTTAATCCAAATTTAGAAGTTCATACAATTGATTACGAGCTTTTCAACACGATTATAATGCAAAAACTCGATTTATGTACTTTTTACTCAGTTAAAATTCTAACGGGTCCATTGTTCGGCCCATTTAGACCCGCTCGTCCGAAACCTTTACAAAAAAGATCGCAAAATAAGTTAGAATCAAATTTTAGGAGTTCATATAATTGATTAAGAGCTTTTCAACACGATTATTTTTCAAAAACCCGATTACTATACGTTTTACTCGGTTAAAATTCTAACGGGTCCATTGTTCGGCCCATTTAGACCCGCTCGTCCGAAACCTCTACAAAAAAGACAGCAAAACAAGTTAGAATCAAATTTTGGGAGTTCATATAATTGATTACGAGCTTTTCAACACGATTATATTGCAAAAACTTTATTTCTGTACTTTTTACTCAATTAAAATTCTAACGGGTCCATTGTTCGGCCCATTTAGACCCGCTTGTCCGAAACCTCTACAAAAAGGTTGCAAAATAAGTTTTAATCCAAATTTAAGAGTTCATACAATTGATTACGAGCTTTTCAACACGATTATATTGCAAAAACTTGATTTCTGTACTTTTTACTCAGTTAAAATTCTAACGGGTCCATTGTTCGGCCCATTTAGACCCGCTCGTCCGAAACCTTTACAAAAAAGATCGCAAAATAAGTTAGAATCAAATTTTAGGAGTTGATATAATTGATTAAGAGCTTTTCAACACGATTATATTTCAAAAACCCGATTACTGTACTTTTTACTCAGTTAAAATTCTAACGGGTCCATTGTTCGGCCCATTTAGATCCGCTCGTCCGAAACCTCTACCAAAAAGACAGCAAAACAAGTTAGAATCAAATATTAGGAGTTCATACAATTGATTACGAGCTTTTCAACAGGATTATAATGCAAAAACTTGATTTATGTACTTTTTACTCAGTTAAAATTCTAACGGGTCCATTGTTCGGCCCATTTAGACCCGCTCGTCCGAAACCTTTACAAAAAAGATCACCAAATAAGTTAGAATAAAAATTTAGGAGTTCATATAATTGATTAAGAGCTTTTCAACACGATTAAATTTCAAAAACCCTATTACTGTACTTTTTACTCAGTTAAAATTCTAACGGGTCCATTGTTCGGCCCATATAGACCCGCTCGTCCGAAACCTCTACAAAAAAGACAGCAAAACAAGTTAGAATCAAATTTTAGGAGTTCATATAATTGATTACGAGCTTTTCAACACGATTATATTGCAAAAACTTTATTTCTGTACTTTTTACTCAGTTAAAATTCTAACGTGTCCATTGTTCGGCCCATTTAGACTCGCTCGTCCAAAACCTCTACAAAAGGGTTGCAAAATAAGTTTTAATCCAAATTTAGGAGTTCATATAATTGATTACGAGCTTTTCAACACGATTATATTGCTAAAACTCGATTTTTGTACTTGTTACTTAGTTAAAATTCTAACGGGTCCATTGTTCGGCCCATTTAGACCCGCTCGTCCGAAACCTCTACAAAAAGGTTGCAAAATAAGTTTTAATCCAAATTTAAGAGTTCATACAATTGATTACGAGCTTTTCAACATGATTATATTGCAAAAACTTAATTTCTGTACTTTTTACTCAGTTAAAATTCTAACGGGTCCATTGTTCGGCCCATTTAGACCCGCTTGTTGCGTGTAAAAGAGTCTATCGCAATTGTAGTGCAAGTGTACACGACGCAAGTAGTAAAGTGATACGAAGTATCGGATATCGTCTCCACAGGGATTGGGCTAATAGCTTCACCTAAATTCACTGCACGAAAGTAATGAAAATATTTGAGAAAGTTGTCACGAGAATAATGAAGAAAACGTAAATAAAAGAGTAGAGTAATCAAGATAGAGAGAATGGGCTGGTATTGAATTGCTCAGTAGTGCAGGTATTGCAATGCTTAGGAACTCCAGTTCTGTCGCGCGCCTGTCGCGGCAGCAGTCCGTTGATCGTTGCGGCAGCAAACACACCAACTCCGTACTTCAAGTTTGGCAAGAATCCCAGATCTGCCTTGGCCTATCCCTAGGTCCAAGTCTGTCGATGATCACGTCTTGATGATACCTCCCGGCGTGAATCGAAGGATGAACACCGATATGTATGAATTCTTCCTTAGCCACTTAACCTTTCCCTATCCCTAGGCACAAGATAGTTCAACTATAAACTGGAGAACTCGCTCTTATTTCTTTCGTATACTTAACTCTCCCGATGCTAAGTAAATTGATAACCTCACAATGCTCTCCCGATGCTCTTGCAAGATATTAACAACCAAAATACGAGAACTTGAAGTTTATTTTATTGAACTGAAAATTCCTAAAACAAAAGCAACCCTTGCAACTACTTTACAAATCAACCCGTGGCCCTAGGGGGGTTTTAGAACATATCGACGGTGGGTAAACGGCATAGGGGTTTTTGGTTGTCGGTTATGGGGTATGATGTATGATATTCCCTAGGTTAAAATCTATGCCCTTATATAAGCTTTGGGCTCAAGTATTCTAAGTTAACAAGGATTACAACTTTAATTAAAAGTAAGATTCTAATAAAGACTTTAATCTTCAAGTATCCTACTTTTCAGCCGCCTCCTTGTTTCATGGGATTTCCTCTCCTCGAGCTTTGGCTTGACATATCTTTTAATCCGGGGCTTGGAAAAATATATGGTTTTCACACGACAGACGAGCATAATTTTCTCTATCTATCGAGGTCCACTTTGCTTTTTCTCTCCGCAAAACTACTGTCACCATGCTGTCACGGCAGATCCATGGCAGCATCGTCCTCATCGTTTGCTTGTCCAGTTCAGCTCTTCTGCTTCTCTGCCCTGCGCCTGCCCTCACCATCAGCTATGGCGGATACCTGCAAAAACAACCAAATTTAGCAGTATCTGCGCAGTTTTATCTAAATGTGGTGTTTATGCAAAACTTAACCTAAAATGCAGTTAAACATGCTTGAGTGCAGCAAAAATAAGGATAAATGATGGGTAAAATATAGAACTTTTAAGCACTGATCACACCCCCAAACTCGAATCTTTGCTTGTCCTCAAGCAAATCAGACTTAAAAAATGAAATATTTTTGTTTTGGCTTTCAAACAGTGAACTTTCCCTTACCCGTCGTTCGTTCCCTGTGACGGCAGCAACCTGTCGGATAATTTAGGATCTGTCCGGAATCTCACTATAGTCCTCGTGCAGTGTGTGCATGCTTGTGAACAGTTATATGCCAAGACTCTCTTAATTTCACTAGAGCCGGTTTCGGGCACCTCTAGCTAACTTCCTAGAGCCGGTTTCGGGCACCTCTAGGGCTGTTGAGTCTATTTTGCTAAACTTCTTTCCTAGAGCCAGTGTTAGGCACCTCTAGGGGCTATTCAAGTGCTAAGCTTCCTATTCTAGTTGACTAAAAGAGTTCTAAGCAGTATAACAGTCACAATGGTGTTTAAGTTTTCAGAACTATAGAAAGGCTCTAAACTTCTCCTAAAACTATCCTAAAGATGCTGCCACGACAGAGCTGTCACGACAGGTAAGTTCAGTTCACAGTTTTCAGCCAAAATTTCCAATATTTTCAGTTTTTTTTGCATAAAATAAATGTGACACAATTAAAACTAAATGCAATATTATATTAATAATTAGGAGGACTGCCTACCCCCAAACTCAAGGGTTGCATTGTCCTCAATGCATGACGCAAAAGATGAAAAACAAAAGAAAAAAAATGACAGAAAAGTTAAACATCACAAAAAGATAATATATATAGCAGGCGACAGAGAAGAAGAAAACTTAAGTTGTGCGGCTGTCGTCGCTGCTGTTGGGGCTTTGGATGAGGAGCTGTCGGCGGGCAGTCTCTTTGGACTTTGTCGGAGGAGCTGTGGGTGCTGCCCTGAGAGTATGAGTGCTGCCGCGACAGGGGTGGAGGCAGAGCTTCCTCGGGTTGCTTGTATCGTCATTGCAAGGGTTTTTCTTTATTTACCTAATAACAAAAACAAACTAAAACCAATATCAAATTCCTAATTCCTAAAATAATAAAGATAAAATAAAGTAAAAATAAAATAAAATAAGTTAAATTAGGAGTGCCTCGAGGGGCATCTCCTAAAGTAACTACTCCATGTTCTATTGATGCTTGATGGGTCGTTTCCGGTACTTCTTGAAGTCCATCCGTACCCTCCATCTGGTGATTATTCTCATGGCGGAGGCTCCTTTCTTTGGAACGCATTGCACCGGGCTCACCCATTTGCTGTCCGAGATGGCGTAAATAATACCAGCATCTAACCATTTGATTATCTCTTTGCGAACCACCTCTTTCATCGCATGGTTTAGCCGCCTTTGGGCATCTATAGTCAGCTTATGGTCTTCTTCTAAAAGGATTTTGTGCATGCATAACGCCGGACTAATGCCTTGAATGTCAGCGATCGTCCATCCAATTGCCTTTTTGTGCTGCAGTAGCATGTCGATTAGCTGTCGTTCCTGTTCCTGCGGCAGCTTAAAAGAGATGATTACGGGCAACGTATCATTTGAACCAAGAAAAGCATATTTTAGCTGCCCTGGCAGAGGCTTCAGTTCTAAAGCAGGTGGTTCAACAGTAGATGGCTTTTGGATTAAATGGTTGTCCGAAGTATAATTTAAAGGTTCGAATAACTTACCTGGACGATTTCCTAACCAGTTTACCTCCTCCTGATCTTCATTATCAGATGTTTCGGAGTCAGAGGAGTTGCTGTCGTCGGTGCTGTCGTCAGTGCTGTCGTGACAGCCCTGTAGGTGGCTGCCACGGCAGTGCCCGATTTTTATGTCGTGACAGCCCGACCAGATGCAGGGTTGATCAAGGATAACTTCAGTGATAGCCTTGCATTCCTCGTCTGTATCAGCATGCTTCATTGCTTGGAGAACATTCAACTTAATCTCTTGGTCATTCACTCTCATGGTGAGTTCTCCTTTTTCCACATCAATCAGTGATCTTCCCGTGGCTAAGAAGGGTCGCCCAAGGATGATTGGTGCGTTTTCGTCTGCTTCACAATCTAAAACAAGAAAGTCAGCAGGAAAAATAAATTTATCCACTCTTACCAGAATATCTTCGATTTTTCCTTCTGGATGAACGTAAGAGCGGTCTGCCAGCTGCAGAGTTACTGTCGTGGGCCGCGCCTTTCCAATACCTAATTTCTGAAAAACAGACTTTGGCATTAAATTAACACTAGCACAAAGATCACAAAGTGCCTTACCCACGAATTTATTTCCGATTACGCAAGGTATGATGAAGCTCCCCGGATCCTTCTTTTTCTGGGGTGGCTGCCGATGAAGAATACTCATGCAACCATCTGCCATCCTTACCGTTTCAAATTCCCCCAGTTTATATTTTTTTGACATGACATCCTTGAGAAATTTGGTGTAACCGGGCATCTCCCTAACGGCATCTAACAGCGGAATATTAATATGAACCTGCTTAAAAATATCATAAATCTTTTTAAGTTAAGATTCTTGCTTAGCTTGCTATATCCGTTGAGGAAAAGGAGGTGGGGGACGATAATCAGCAATACGTCCTTCCCACTGCATACGAATCTGAGGAGGTTTGGGTTCATCAATTTTCTCCTCTGTCGCTTCTGCTGTCGTGACAGGCTCATCGGCAGCAGTCTGTTTGTTACCTGTCGGGGCAGCTTCCTCGGCAGGTTTGTCCAAGGCTGGTTTTTTCACTGTTTCAGCTTCTTTCTCTGGCCCTGATAGTATCTTCCCACTCCTAGTAGTGATGGCTTTACACTGCTCATGTGTGGGCTGCCTAGCATTCTCAGTATTGCTAGGAAATTCGCCATTCTGCCTTGGGTTTACATACTGGGAAATCTGACCCATCTGTGTCTCCAACGATTTCAGAGTAGCTTCATGATTGGTCATCCGCATCTCTGTTGTATCCATGAATGTCTCAGTCTTTTTGACAAAGTGATTCATGTTCTCAATGTATGTTCCTGTTTGAGACATAAACTTAGCTAGGGTCTGCTCCAGTATACTCGCCGAGGCAGCTGGTGGCTGTTGTTGCTGCTGCGGCGGCAGTTGCGGTGGCAGTTGCTGTCGCGTCAGCAATCTAGGTCCTCCCTGATTCTGATTGTGTGCTTGAGGATTCAGGGCATTGTTAGGATTACTCCAGGAAAATTTGGGATCCTTCCTCCAATTGGGATTGTAATTGTTGGAATTGTAATTTGGCTTGTAATTTCCAACATACTTTCCCTCTTCTACTTGTATTGGGCACTCATCCCGACTATGATTTCCCTCACAGATATCACATACTTCCTCAACAGCAAATCCTTGTAATCCATCATCATTCAAAAACCTTTTCATTGCTTTAGTAAGGAATGCTACCTGTGATTTCATCATGTTGTCGGCCTCATAATCCTTGACAGCAAGTACCCGTTTACCCCCTCTTCTTTGCGGTCGGAAACTGTTCCTCATTCTTGGCCAGATTTTTCAAAACTTGCAATGCCTCGTCTGGATCTTTATCCAATAATAGTCCATTTGCTGCAGAATCAATTCGAATACGAGTTTGTAAGTTAGCAGCATTATAGAACTTAGTTACCTGATTCCAGACTGGGAATCCATGCATTGGGCAGTTCCGAAGAAGAGTAGTAAATCTGTCCCAGGCCTCGTGCATCGGCTCGTCATCTTCCTGCTGAAATGTAGCAATTTCATTACGTAATCGCTCAGATAAATGCGAAGGATTAAAACGAGATAAAAATTCACGAGATAAATCTGCCCAAGTCATAATTGAACCCGGCGTAAGTTTATTCCACCAAGTTTTAGCTCTGTCCCTTAATGAGTGGGGAAATAACCGAAGCCTCAGTATCTCCAGATTAACTCCTGGTAGTCTAAACGAACCACAGATTTCCTGGAACGTTATGAGATGCTCCCTAGCATCTTCTGTCACAGCACCACTAAATTGTCCGGCATTATTGATCATACTAAACATGACAGGTTTCAGCTCAAAGTTATCAACTTCAATATCCGGCAGCGTGGTCTCCAGCTCTACATGATCGTTCAACATGTAGTCACGACAGGTCCGTCGTCCATCTGCCGCAGGCGGGTCGCCGCAGGCGGGTCGCCGACAGGCGGTATACCTCCACCAGCGGGCGGATTACGGGCCATCTTCTCTAGCTGTTCCTCAAGGTACTCGTTCCTACTTAAAAGGTGGCGAAGTTGTTTCTTTAGATAGAAGGAACGTTCGATTTCCGGATCTAATTTGTACTCAGGATCTTCGCCTCTTTTAGATCTGCACATAAACAAGAAAGTCTCGTGAAAAGCAAGAGTTGAAAGTACTAACGAAAAACAGAAAAATAAAAATAAAAACAAAATAAAAATAAAAACGAAAAGTGCAATAAAAGAAAGGTAGAGTTATGTTGCCAATCCCCGGCAACGGCGCCAAAAACTTGTTGCGTGTAAAAGAGTCTATCGCAATTGTAGTGCAAGTGTACACGACGCAAGTAGTAAAGTGATACGAAGTATCGGATATCGTCTCCACAGGGATTGGGCTAATAGCTTCACCTAAATTCACTGCACGAAAGTAAAGAAAATATTTGAGAAAGTTGTCACGAGAATAATGAAGAAAACGTAAATAAAAGAGTAGAGTAATCAAGATAGAGAGAATGGGCTGGTATTGAATTGCTCAGTAGTGCAGGTATTGCAATGCTTAGGAACTCCAGTTCTGTCGCGCGCCTGTCGCTGGCAGCACCTGTCGCGGCAGCAGTCCGTTGATCGTTGCGGCAGCAAACACACCAACTCCGTACTTCAAGTTTGGCAAGAATCCTAGATCTGCCTTGGCCTATCCCTAGGTCCAAGTCTGTCGATGAATACGTCTTGATGATACCTCCCGGCGTGAATCAAAGGATGAACACCGATATGTATGAATTCTTCCTTAGCCACTTAACCTTGCCCTATCCCTAGGCACAAGATAGTTCAACTATAAACTAGAGAACTCGCTCTTATTTCTTTCGTATACTTAACTCTCCCGATGCTAAGTAAATTGATAACCTCACAATGCTCTCCCGATGCTCTTGCAAGATATTAACAACCAAAATAAGAGAACTTGAAGTTTATTTTATTGAACTGAAAATTCCTAAAACAAAAGCAACCCTTGCAACTACTTTACAAATCAACCTGTGGCCCTAGGGGGGTTTTAGAACATATCGACGGCGGGTAAACGGCAGAGGGGTTTTTGGTTGTCGGTTATGAGGTATGATGTATGATATTCCCTAGGTTAAAATCTATGCCCTTATATAAGCTTTGGGCTCAAGTATTCTAAGTTAACAAGGATTACAACTTTAATTAAAAGTAAGATTCTAATAAAGACTTTAATCTTCAAGTATCCTACTTTTCAGCCGCCTCCTTGTTTCATGGGATTTCCTCTCCTCGAGCTTTGGCTTGACATATCTTTTGATCCGGGGCTTGGAAAAATATATGGTTTTCACACGACAGACGAGCATAATTTTCTCTATCTATCGAGGTCCACTTTGCTTTTTCTCTCCGCAAAACTGCTGTCACCATGCTGTCACGGCAGATCCATGGCAGCATCGTCCTCATCGTTTGCTTGTCCAGTTCAGCTCTTCTGCTTCTCTGCCCTGCGCCTGCCCTCACCGTCAGCTATGGCGGATACCTGCAAAAACAACCAAATTTAGCAGTATCTGCGCAGTTTTATCTAAATGTGATGTTTATGCAAAACTTAACCTAAAATGCAGTTAAACATGCTTGAGTGCAGCAAAAATAAGGATAAATGATGGGTAAAATATAGAAATTTTAAGCACTGATCACTGCTCGTCCGAAACCTCTACAAAAAGGTTGCAAAATAAGTTTAAATCCAAATTAAGGAGTTCATACAATTGATTACGAGCTTTTCAACACAATTATATTGCAAAAACACGATTTTTGTGCTTTTTACTCAGTTTAAATTCTAACGGGTCCATCGTTCGGCCCATTTAGACTTGCTCGTCCGAAACCTCTACAAAAGGGTTGAAAAAAAGTTTTAATCCAAATTTAGGAGTTCATACATTTGATTACGAGCTTTTCAACACGATTATATTGCAAATGTTCGATTTCTGTACTTTTTACTCCGTTAAAATTCTAACGGGTCCATTGTTCGGCCCATTTAGACCCGCTCGTCTGAAACTTCTACAAAAAAAGATCGCAAAATATGTTAGAATCAAATTTTAGGACTTCATATAATTGATTACGAGCTTTTAAACAGGATTATATTGCAAAAACTCTATTTCTGTACTTTTTACTCAGTTAAAATTCTAACGGGTCCATTGTTCGGCTCATTTAGACTCTCTCGTCCAAAACCTCTACAAAAGGGTTGCAAAATAAGTTTTAATCCAAATTTAGGAGTTCATTTAATTGATTACGAGCTTTTCAACACGATTATATTGCTAAAACTTGATTTCTGTACTTTTTACTCAGTTAAAATTCTAACGGGTCCATTGTTCGGCCCATTTAGACCCGCTCGTCCGAAACCTCTACAAAAAAAGATCGCAAAATATGTTAGAATCAAATTTTAGGACTTCATATAATTGATTACGAGCTTTTCAACAGGATTATATTGCAAAAACTCTATTTCTGTACTTTTTACTCAGTTAAAATTCTAACGGGTCCACAGTTCGTCCCATTAAGACCCGCTTGTCCGAAACCTCTGAAAAAGGGTTGCAAAATAAGTTTTAATCCAAATTAAGAAGTTTATACAATTGATTACGAGCTTTTCAACATGATTATATTGCAAAAACTTGATTGATGTACTATTTACTCAGTTAAAATTCTAACGGGTCCATTGTTCGGCCCATTTAGACCCGATCGTCCGAAACCTCAACAAAAAAGATCGCAAAACAAGTATTAATCATAATTTAGGAGTTCATATAATTGATTACGAGCTTTTCAACACGACTATATTGCAAAAACTCGATTTCTGTACTTCTTACTCAGTTAAAATTCTAACGGGTCTATTGCTCGGCCCATTTAGACCCGCTTGTCCGAAACCTCTACAAAAGGGTTGCAAAATGAGTTTTAATCCAAATTTAGAAGTTCATACAATTGATTACGAGCTTTTCAACACGATTATAATGCAAAAAACTCGATTTATGTACTTTTTACTCAGTTAAAATTCTAACGGGTCCATTGTTCGGCCCATTTAGACCCGCTCGTCCGAAACCTTTACAAAAAAGATCGCAAAATAAGTTAGAATCAAATTTTAGGAGTTCATATAATTGATTAAGAGCTTTTCAACACGATTATTTATCAAAAACCCGATTACTATACTTTTTACTCGGTTAAAATTCTAACGGGTCCATTGTTCGGCCCATTTAGACCCGCTCGTCCGAAACCTCTACAAAAAAGACAACAAAACAAGTTAGAATCAAATTTTGGGAGTTCATATAATTGATTACGAGCTTTTCAACACGATTATATTGCAAAAACTTTATTTCTATACTTTTTACTCAATTAAAATTCTAACGGGTCCATTGTTTGGCCCATTTAGACCCGCTCGTCCGAAACCTCTACAAAAAGGTTGCAAAATAAGTTTTAATCCAAATTTAAGAGTTCATACAATTGATTACGAGCTTTTCAACACGATTATAATGCAAAAACTTGATTTCTGTACTTTTTACTCAGTTAAAATTCTAACGGGTCCATTGTTCGGCCCATTTAGACCCGCTCGTCCGAAACATTTACAAAAAAGATCGCAAAATAAGTTAGAATCAAATTTTAGGAGTTGATATAATTGATTAAGAGCTTTTCAACACGATTATATTTCAAAAACCCGATTACTGTACTTTTTACTCAGTTAAAATTCTAACGGGTCCATTGTTCGGCCCATTTAGATCCGCTCGTCTGAAACCTCTACCAAAAAGACAGCAAAACAAGTTAGAATCAAATATTAGGAGTTCATACAATTGATTACGAGCTTTTCAACATGATTATAATGCAAAAACTCGATTTATGTACTTTTTACTCAATTAAAATTCTAACGGGTCCATTGTTCGGCCCATTTAGACCCGCTCGTCCGAAACCTTTACAAAAAAGATCACCAAATAAGTTAGAATAAAAATTTAGGAGTTCATATAATTGATTAAGAGCTTTTCAACACGATTATATTTCAAAAACCCTATTATTGTACTTTTTACTCAGTTAAAATTCTAACGGGTCCATTGTTCGGCCCATATAGACCCGCTCGTCCGAAACCTCTACAAAAAAGACAGCAAAACAAGTTAGAATCAAATTTTAGGAGTTCATATAATTGATTACGAGCTTTTCAACACGATTATATTGCAAAAACTTTATTTCTGTACTTTTTACTCAGTTAAAATTCTAACGGGTCTATTGTTCGGCCCATTTAGACTCGCTCGTCCAAAACCTCTACAAAAGGGTTGCAAAATAAGTTTTAATCCAAATTTAGGAGTTCATATAATTGATTACGAGCTTTTCAACACGATTATATTGCTAAAACTCGATTTATGTACTTGTTACTAAGTTAAAATTCTAACGGGTCCATTGTTCGGCCCATTTAGACCCGCTCGTCCGAAACCTCTACAAAAAGGTTGCAAAATAAGTTTTAATCCAAATTTAAGAGTTCATACAATTGATTACGAGCTTTTCAACACGATTATATTGCAAAAACTTAATTTCTGTACTATTTACTCAATTAAAATTCTAACGGGTCCATTGTTCGGCCCATTTAGACCCGCTCGTCCGAAACCTCTACAAAAAGGTTGCAAAATAAGTTTAAATCCAAATTAAGGAGTTCATACAATTGATTACGAGCTTTTCAACACAATTATATTGCAAAAACACGATTTTTGTGCTTTTTACTCAGTTAAAATTCTAACGGGTCCATTGTTAGGCCCATTTAGACCCGCTCGTCCGAAACCTTTACAAAAAAGATCACCAAATAAGTTAGAATAAAAATTTAGGAGTTCATATAATTGATTAAGAGCTTTTCAACACGATTATATTTCAAAAACTCTATTTCTGTACTTTTTACTCAGTTAAAATTCTAACGGGTCCACAGTTCGGCCCATTAAGACCCGCTTGTCCGAAACCTCTGCAAAAAGGGTTGCAAAATAAGTTTTAATCCAAATTAAGAAGTTCATACAATTGATTACGAGCTTTTCAACATGATTATATTGCAAAAACTCGATTACTGTACTATTTACACAGTTAAAATTCTAACGGGTCCATTGTTCGGCCCATTTAGACCCGATCGTCCGAAACCTCAACAAAAAAGACCGCAAAACAAGTTTTAATCAAATTTTAGGAGTTCATATAATTGATTACGAGCTTTTCAACACGACTATATTGTAAAAACTCAATTTCTGTACTTTTTATTCAGTTAAAATTCTAATGGGTCTATTGCTCGGCCCATTTAGACCCGCTTGTCCGAAACCTCTACAAAAGGGTTGCAAAATGAGTTTTAATCCAAATTTAAAGTTCATACAATTGATTACGAGCTTTTCAACACGATTATAATGCAAAAACTCGATTTATGTACTTTTTACTCAGTTAAAATTCTAACGGATCCATTGTTCGGCCCATTTAGACCCGCTCATCTGAAACCTTTACAAAAAAGATCGCAAAATAAGTTAGAATCAAATTTTAGGAGTTCATAAAATTGATTAAGAGCTTTTCAACACGATTATTTTTCAAAAACCCGATTACTATACTTTTTACTCGGTTAAAATTCTAACGGGTCCATTGTTCGTCCCATTTAGACCCGCTCGTCCGAAACCTCTACAAAAAAGACAGCAAAACAAGTTAGAATCAAATTTTGGGAGTTCATATAATTGATTACGAGCTTTTCAACACGATTATATTGCAAAAACTTTATTTCTGTACTTTTTACATAATTAAAATTCTAATGGGTCCATTGTTCGGCCCATTTAGACCCGCTCGTCCGAAACCTCTACAAAAAGGTTGCAAAATAAGTTTTAATCCAAATTTAAGAGTTCATACAATTGATTACGAGCTTTTCAACACGATTATATTGCAAAAACTTGATTTCTGTACTTTTTACTCAGTTAAAATTCTAACGGGTCCATTGTTCGGCCATTTAGACCCGCTCGTCCGAAATCTTTACAAAAAAGATCGCAAAATAAGTTAGAATCAAATGTTAGGAGTTGATATAATTGATTAAGAGCTTTTCAACAAGATTATATTTCAAAAACCCGATTACTGTACTTTTTACTTAGTTAAAATTCTAACGGGTCCATTGTTCGGCCCATTTAGATCCGCTCGTCCGAAACCTCTACAAAAAAGACAGCAAAACAAGTTAGAATCAAATATTAGGAGTTCATACAATTGATTACGAGCTTTTCAACAGGATTATAATGCAAAAACTCGATTTATGTACTTTTTACTTAGTTAAAATTCTAACGGGTCCATTGTTCGGCCCATTTAGACCCGCTCGTCCGAAACCTTTACAAAAAAGATCACCAAATAAGTTAGAATAAAAATTTAGGAGTTCATATAATTGATTAAGAGCTTTTCAACACGATCATATTTCAAAAACCCTATTACTGTACTTTTTACTCAGTTAAAATTCTAACGAGTCCATTGTTCGGCCCATTTAGACCCGCTCGTCCGAAACCTCTACAAAAAAGACAGCAAAACAAGTTAGAATCAAGTTTTAGGAGTTCATATAATTGATTACGAGCTTTTCAACACGATTATATTGCAAAAACTTTATTTCTGTACTTTTTACTCAGTTAAAATTCTAACGGGTCCATTGTTCGGCTCATTTAGACTCTCTCGTCCAAAACCTCTACAAAAGGGTTGCAAAATAAGTTTTAATCCAAATTTAGGAGTTCATTTAATTGATTACGAGCTTTTCAACACGATTATATTGCTAAAACTTGATTTCTGTACTTTTTACTCAGTTAAAATTCTAACGGGTCCATTTTTCGGCCCATATAGACCCGCTCGTCCGAAACCTCTACAAAAAGGTTGCAAAATAAGTTTTAATCCAAATTTAAGAGTTCATACAATTGATTACGAGCTTTTCAACACGATTATATTGCAAAAACTTAATTTCTGTACTATTTACTCAGTTAAAATTCTAACGGGTCCATTGTTCGGCCCATTTAGACCCGCTCGTCCGAAACCTCTACAAAAAGGTTGCAAAATAAGTTTAAATCCAAATTAAGGAGTTCATACAATTGATTACGTGCTTTTCAACACGATTATATTGCAAAAACTTAATTTCTGTACTATTTACTCAGTTAAAATTCTAACGGGTCCATTGTTCGGCCCATTTAGACCCGCTCGTCCGAAACCTCTACAAAAAGGTTGCAAAATAAGTTTTAATCCAAATTTAAGAGTTCATACAATTGATTACGAGCTTTTCAACACGATTATATTGCAAAAACTTAATTTCTGTACTATTTACTCAATTAAAATTCTAACGGGTCCATTGTTCGGCCCATTTAGACCCGCTCGTCCGAAACCTCTACAAAAAGGTTGCAAAATAAGTTTAAATCCAAATTAAGGAGTTCATACAATTGATTACGAGCTTTTCAACACAATTATATTGCAAAAACACGATTTTTGTGCTTTTTACTCAGTTAAAATTCTAACGGGTCCATTGTTAGGCCCATTTAGACCCGCTCGTCCGAAACCTTTACAAAAAGATCACCAAATAAGTTAGAATAAAAATTTAGGAGTTCATATAATTGATTAAGAGCTTTTCAACACGATTATATTTCGAAAACCCTATTACTGTACTTTTTACTCAGTTAAAATTCTAACGGGTCCATTGTTCGGCCCATATAGACCCGCTCGTCCGAAACCTCTACAAAAAAGACAGCAAAACAAGTTAGAATCAAATTTTAGGAGTTCATATATTTGATTACGAACTTTTCAACACGATTATATTGCAAAAACTTTATTTCTGTACTTTTTACTCAGTTAAAATTCTAACGGGTCCATTGTTCGGCCCATTTAGACTCGCTCGTCCAAAACCTCTACAAAAGGGTTGCAAAATAAGTTTTAATCCAAATTTAGGAGTTCATATAATTGATTACGAGCTTTTCATCACGATTATATTGCTAAAACTCGATTTATGTACTTGTTACTAAGTTAAAATTCTAACGGGTCGATTGTTCGGCTCATTTAGACCCGCTCGTCCGAGACCTCTACAAAAAGGTTGCAAAATAAGTTTTAATCCAAATTTAAGAGTTCATACAATTGATTACGAGCTTTTCAACATGATTATATTGCAAAAACTTAATTTCTGTACTTTTTACTCAGTTAAAATTCTAACGGGTCCATTGTTCGGCCCATTTAGACCCGCTCGTCCGAAACCTCTACAAAGAGGTTGCAAAATAAGTTTAAATCCAAATTAAGGAGTTCATACAATTGATTACAAGCTTTTCAACACAATTATATTGCAAAAACACGATTTTTGTGCTTTTTACTCAGTTTAAATTCTAACGGGTCCATCGTTCGGCCCATTTAGACCTGCTCGTCCAAAACCTCTACAAAAGGGTTGAAAAAAAGTTTTAATCCAAATTTAGGAGTTCATACATTTGATTACGAGCTTTTCAACACGATTATATTGCAAATGCTCAATTTCTGTACTTTTTACTCCGTTAAAATTCTAACGGGTCCATTGTTCGGCCCATTTAGACCCGCTCGTCCGAAACCTCTACAAAAAAAGATCGCAAAATATGTTAGAATCAAATTTTAGGACTTCATATAATTGATTACGAGCTTTTCAACAGGATTATATTGCAAAAACTCTATTTCTGTACTTTTTACTCAGTTAAAATTCTAACGGGTCCACAGTTCGTCCCATTAAGACCCGTTTGTCCGAAACCTCTGCAAAAAGGGTTGCAAAATAAGTTTTAATCCAAATTAAGAAGTTCATACAATTGATTACGAGCTTTTCAACATGATTATATTGCAAAAACTCGATTACTGTACTATTTACTCAGTTAAAATTCTAACGGGTCCATTGTTCGGCCCATTTAGACCCGATCGTCCGAAACCTCAACAAAAAAAAACCGCAAAACAAGTTTTAATCAAATTATAGGAGTCCATATAATTGATTACGAGCTTTTCAACACGACTATATTGTAAAAACTCGATTTCTGTACTTTTTACTCAGTTAAAATTCTAACGGGTCTATTGCTCGGCCCATTTAGACCCGCTTGTCCGAAACCTCTACAAAAGGGTTGCAAAATGAGTTTTAATCCAAATTTAGAAGTTCATACAATTGATTACGAACTTTTCAACACGATTATAATACAAAAACTCGATTTATGTACTTTTTACTCAGTTAAAATTCTAACGGGTCCATTGTTCGGCCCATTTAGACCCGCTCGTCCGAAACCTTTACAAAAAAGAACGCAAAATAAGTTAGAATCAAATTTTAGGAGTTCATATAATTGATTAAGAGCTTTTCAACACGATTATTTTTCAAAAACCCGATTACTATACTTTTTACTCGGTTAAAATTCTAACGGGTCCATTGTTCGGCCCATTTAGACCCGCTCGTCCGAAACCTCTACAAAAAAGACAGCAAAACAAGTTAGAATCAAATTTTGGGAGTTCATATAATTGATTACGAGCTTTTCAACACGATTATATTGTAAAAACTTTATTTCTGTACTTTTTACTCAATTAAAATTCTAATGGGTCCATTGTTCGGCCCATTTAGACCCGCTCGTCCGAAGCCTCTACAAAAAGGTTGCAAAATAAGTTTTAATCCAAATTTAAGAGTTCATACAATTGATTACGAGCTTTACAACACGATTATATTGCAAAAACTTGATTTCTGTACTTTTTACTCAGTTAAAATTCTAACGGGTCCATTGTTCGGCCCATTTAGACCCTCTCGTCCGAAATCTTTACAAAAAATATCGCAAAATAAGTTAGAATCAAATGTTAGGAGTTGATATAATTGATTAAGAGCTTTTCAACACGATTATATTTCAAAAACCCGATTACTGTACTTTTTACTTAGTTAAAATTCTAACGGGTCCATTGTTCGGCCCATTTAGATCCGCTCGTCCGAAACCTCTACCAAAAAGACAGCAAAATAAGTTAGAATCAAATATTAGGAGTTCATACAATTGATTACGAGCTTTTCAACACAATTATATTGCAAAAACACGATTTTTGTGCTTTTTACTCAGTTAAAATTCTAACGGGTCCATTGTTAGGCCCATTTAGACCCGCTCGTCCGAAACCTTTACAAAAAAGATCACCAAATAAGTTAGAATAAAAATTTAGGAGTTCATATAATTGATTAAGAGCTTTTCAACACGATCATATTTCAAAAACCCTATTACTGTACATTTTACTCAGTTAAAATTCTAACGGGTCCATTGTTCGGCCCATTTAGACCCGCTTGTCCGAAACCTCTACAAAAAAGACAGCAAAACAAGTTAGAATCAAATTTTAGGAGTTCATATAATTGATTACGAGCTTTTCAACACGATTATATTGCAAAAACTTTATTTTTGTACTTTTTATTCAGTTAAAATTCTAAAGGTTCATTGTTCGGCTCATTTAGACTCTCTCGTCCAAAACCTCTACAAAAGGGTTGCAAAATAAGTTTTAATCCAAATTTAGGAGTTCATTTAATTGATTACGAGCTTTTCAACACGATTATATTGCTAAAACTTGATTTCTGTACTTTTTACTCAGTTAAAATTCTAACGGGTCCATTGTTCGGCCCATTTAGACCCGCTCGACCGAAACCTCTACAAAAAGGTTGCAAAATAAGTTTTAATCCAAATTTAAGAGTTCATACAATAGATTACGAGCTTTTCAACACGATTATATTGCAAAAACTTAATTTCTGTACTATTTACTCAGTTAAAATTCTAACGTGTCCATTGTTCGGCCCATTTAGACCCGCTCGTCCGAAACCTTTACAAAAAGGTTGCAAAATAAGTTTAAATCCAAATTAAGGAGTTCATACAATTGATTACGAGCTTTTCAACACAATTATATTGCAAAAACACGATTTTTGTGCTTTTTACTTAGTTAAAATTCTAACGGGTCCATTGTTCGGCCCATTTAGACCCGCTCGTCCGAAACCTTTACAAAAAAGATCACCAAATAAGTTAGAATCAAAATTTAGGAGTTCATATAATTGATTAAGAGCTTTTCAACACGATTATATTTCAAAAACCCTATTACTGTACTTTTTACTCAGTTAAAATTCTAACGGGTCCATTGTTCGGCCCATTTAGACCCGCTCGTCCGAAACCTCTACAAAAAAGACAGCAAAACAAGTTAGAATCAAATTTTAGGAGTTCATATAATTGATTACGAGCTTTTCAACACGATTATATTGCAAAAACTTTATTTCTGTACTTTTTACTCAGTTAAAATTCTAACGGGTCCATTGTTCGGCCCTTTTAGACTCTCTCGTCCAAAACCTCAACAAAAGGGTTGCAAAAAAAATTTTAATCCAAATTTAGGAGTTCATATAATTGATTACGAGCTTTTCAACACGATTATATTGCTAAAACTCGATTTCTGTACTTTTTACTCAGTTAAAATTCTAACGGGTCATTTGTTCGGCCCATTTAGACCCGCTCGACCGAAACCTCTACAAAAAGGTTGCAAAATAAGTTTTAATCCAAATTTAAGAGTTCATACAATTGATTACGAGCTTTTCAACAGGATTATATTGCAAAAACTTAATTTCTGTACTTTTTACTCAGTTAAAATTCAAACGGGTCCATTGTTCGGCCCATTTAGACACGCTCCTCCGAAACCTCTACAAAAAGGTTGCAAAATAAGTTTAAATCCTAATTAAGGAGTTCATACAATTGATTACGAGCTTTTCAACACAATTATATTGCAAAAACACGATTTTTGTGCTTTTTACTCAGTTAAAATTCTAACGGGTCCATCGTTCGGCCCATTTAGACCTGCTCGTCCGAAACCTCTACAAAAGGGTTGAAAAAAAGTTTTAATCCAAATTTAGGAGTTCATACATTTGATTACGAGCTTTTCAACACGATTATATTGCAAATGCTCGATTTCTGTACTTTTTACTCCGTTAAAATTCTAACGGGTCCATTGTTCGGCCCATTTAGACCCGCTCGTCCGAAACCTTTACAAAAAAAGATCGCAAAATATGTTAGAATCAAATTTTAGGACTTCATATAATTGATTACGAGCTTTTCAACATGATTATATTGCAAAAACTCGATTACTGTACTATTTACTCAGTTAAAATTCTAACGGGTCCATTGTTCGGCCCATTTAGACCCGATCGTCCGAAACCTCAACAAAAAAGACCGCAAAACAAGTTTTAATCAAATTTTAGGAGTTCATATAATTGATTACGAGCTTTTCAACACGACAATATTGCAAAAACTCGATTTCTGTACTTTTTACTAAGTTAAAATTCTAACGGGTCTATTGCTCGGCCCATTTAGACCCGCTTGTCCGAAACCTCTACAAAAGGGTTGCAAAAGGAGTTTTAATCCAAATTTAGAAGTTCATACAATTGATTACGAACTTTTCAACACGATTATAATGGAAAAACTTGATTTATGTACTTTTTACTCAGTTAAAATTCTAACGGGTCCATTGTTCGGCCCATTTAGACCCGCTCGTCCGAAACCTTTACAAAAAAGATCACAAAATAAGTTAGAATCAAATTTTAGGAGTTCATATAATTGATTAAGAGCTTTTCAACACGATTATTTTTCAAAAACCCGATTACTGTACTTTTTACTCGGTTAAAATTCTAACGGGTCCATAGTTCGGCCCATTAATTCCGCTCGTCCGAAACCTCTACAAAAAAGACAGCAAAACAAGTTAGAATCAAATTTTGGGAGTTCATATAATTGATTACGAGCTTTTCAACACGATTATATTGCAAAAACTTTATTTCTGTACTTTTTAATCAATTAAAATTCTAACGGGTCCATTGTTCGGCCCATTTAGACCCGCTCGTCCGAAACCTCTACAAAAAGGTTGCAAAATAAGTTTTAATCCAAATTTAGGAGTTCATACAATTGATTACGAGCTTTTCAACACGATTATATTGCAAAAACTTGATTTCTGTACTTTTTCCTCAGTTAAAATTCTAACGGGTCCATTGTTCGGCCCATTTAGACCCGCTCGTCCGACACCTTTACAAAAAAGATCCCAAAATAAGTTAGAATCAAATTTTAGGAGTTGATATAATTGATTAAGAGCTTTTCAACACGATTATATTTCAAAAACCCTATTACTGTACTTTTTACTCAGTTAAAGTTCTAACTGGTCCATTGTTCGGCCCATTTAGACCCGCTCGTCCGAAACCTCTACAAAAAAGACAGCAAAACAAGTTAGAATCAAATTTTAGGAGTTCATATAATTGATTACGAGCTTTTCAACACGATTATATTGCAAAAACTTTATTTCTGTACTTTTTACTCAGTTAAAATTCTAACGGGTCCATTGTTCGGCCCTTTTAGACTCTCTCGTCCAAAACCTCAACAAAAGGGTTGCAAAAAAAATTTTAATCCAAATTTAGGAGTTCATATAATTGATTACGAGCTTTTCAACACGATTATATTGCTAAAACTCGATTTCTGTACTTTTTACTCAGTTAAAATTCTAACGGGTCATTTGTTCGGCCCATTTAGACCCGCTCGACCGAAACCTCTACAAAAAGGTTGCAAAATAAGTTTTAATCCAAATTTAAGAGTTCATACAATTGATTACGAGCTTTTCAACAGGATTATATTGCAAAAACTTAATTTCTGTACTTTTTACTCAGTTAAAATTCAAACGGGTCCATTGTTCGGCCCATTTAGACACGCTCGTCCGAAACCTCTACAAAAAGGTTGCAAAATAAGTTTAAATCCTAATTAAGGAGTTCATACAATTGATTACGAGCTTTTCAACACAATTATATTGCAAAAACACGATTTTTGTGCTTTTTACTCAGTTAAAATTCTAACGGGTCCATCGTTCGGCCCATTTAGACCTGCTCGTCCGAAACCTCTACAAAAGGGTTGAAAAAAAGTTTTAATCCAAATTTAGGAGTTCATACATTTGATTACGAGCTTTTCAACACGATTATATTGCAAATGCTCGATTTCTGTACTTTTTACTCCGTTAAAATTCTAACGGGTCCATTGTTCGGCCCATTTAGACCCGCTCGTCCGAAACCTCTACAAAAAAGACAGCAAAACAAGTTAGAATCAAATTTTAGGAGTTCATATAATTGATTACGAGCTTTTCAACACGATTATATTGCAAAAACTTTATTTCTGTACTTTTTACTCAGTTAAAATTCTAACGGGTCCATTGTTCGGCCCTTTTAGACTCTCTCGTCCAAAACCTCAACAAAAGGGTTGCAAAAAAAATTTTAATCCAAATTTAGGAGTTCATATAATTGATTACGAGCTTTTCAACACGATTATATTGCTAAAACTCGATTTCTGTACTTTTTACTCAGTTAAAATTCTAACGGGTCATTTGTTCGGCCCATTTAGACCCGCTCGACCGAAACCTCTACAAAAAGGTTGCAAAATAAGTTTTAATCCAAATTTAAGAGTTCATACAATTGATTACGAGCTTTTCAACAGGATTATATTGCAAAAACTTAATTTCTGTACTTTTTACTCAGTTAAAATTCAAACGGGTCCATTGTTCGGCCCATTTAGACACGCTCGTCCGAAACCTCTACAAAAAGGTTGCAAAATAAGTTTAAATCCTAATTAAGGAGTTCATACAATTGATTACGAGCTTTTCAACACAATTATATTGCAAAAACACGATTTTTGTGCTTTTTACTCAGTTAAAATTCTAACGGGTCCATCGTTCGGCCCATTTAGACCTGCTCGTCCGAAACCTCTACAAAAGGGTTGAAAAAAAGTTTTAATCCAAATTTAGGAGTTCATACATTTGATTACGAGCTTTTCAACACGATTATATTGCAAATGCTCGATTTCTGTACTTTTTACTCCGTTAAAATTCTAACGGGTCCATTGTTCGGCCCATTTAGACCCGCTCGTCCGAAACCTTTACAAAAAAAGATCGCAAAATATGTTAGAATCAAATTTTAGGACTTCATATAATTGATTACGAGCTTTTCAACATGATTATATTGCAAAAACTCGATTACTGTACTATTTACTCAGTTAAAATTCTAACGGGTCCATTGTTCGGCCCATTTAGACCCGATCGTCCGAAACCTCAACAAAAAAGACCGCAAAACAAGTTTTAATCAAATTTTAGGAGTTCATATAATTGATTACGAGCTTTTCAACACGACAATATTGCAAAAACTCGATTTCTGTACTTTTTACTAAGTTAAAATTCTAACGGGTCTATTGCTCGGCCCATTTAGACCCGCTTGTCCGAAACCTCTACAAAAGGGTTGCAAAAGGAGTTTTAATCCAAATTTAGAAGTTCATACAATTGATTACGAACTTTTCAACACGATTATAATGGAAAAACTTGATTTATGTACTTTTTACTCAGTTAAAATTCTAACGGGTCCATTGTTCGGCCCATTTAGACCCGCTCGTCCGAAACCTTTACAAAAAAGATCACAAAATAAGTTAGAATCAAATTTTAGGAGTTCATATAATTGATTAAGAGCTTTTCAACACGATTATTTTTCAAAAACCCGATTACTGTACTTTTTACTCGGTTAAAATTCTAACGGGTCCATAGTTCGGCCCATTAATTCCGCTCGTCCGAAACCTCTACAAAAAAGACAGCAAAACAAGTTAGAATCAAATTTTGGGAGTTCATATAATTGATTACGAGCTTTTCAACACGATTATATTGCAAAAACTTTATTTCTGTACTTTTTAATCAATTAAAATTCTAACGGGTCCATTGTTCGGCCCATTTAGACCCGCTCGTCCGAAACCTCTACAAAAAGGTTGCAAAATAAGTTTTAATCCAAATTTAGGAGTTCATACAATTGATTACGAGCTTTTCAACACGATTATATTGCAAAAACTTGATTTCTGTACTTTTTCCTCAGTTAAAATTCTAACGGGTCCATTGTTCGGCCCATTTAGACCCGCTCGTCCGACACCTTTACAAAAAAGATCCCAAAATAAGTTAGAATCAAATTTTAGGAGTTGATATAATTGATTAAGAGCTTTTCAACACGATTATATTTCAAAAACCCGATTACTGTACTTTTTACTCAGTTAAAATTCTAACTGGTCCATTGTTCGGCCCATTTAGACCCGCTCGTCCGAAACCTCTACAAAAAAGACAGCAAAACAAGTTAGAATCAAATTTTAGGAGTTCATATAATTGATTACGAGCTTTTCAACACGATTATATTGCAAAAACTTTATTTTTGTACTTTTTACTCAGTTAAAATTCTAACGGGTCCATTGTTAGGCTCATTTAGACTCTCTCGTCCAAAACCTCTACAAAAGGGTTGCAAAATAAGTTTTAATCCAAATTTAGGAGTTCATTTAATTGATTACGAGCTTTTCAACAAGATTATATTGCTAAAACTTGATTTCTGTACTTTTTACTTAGTTAAAATTCTAACGGGTCCATTGTTCGGCCCATTTAGACCCGCTCGTCCGAAACCTCTACAAAAAGGTTGCAAAATAAGTTTTAATCCAAATTTAAGAGTTCATACAATTCATTACGAGCTTTTCAACATGATTATATTGCAAAAACATAATTTCTGTACTTTTTACTCAGTTAAAATTCTAACGGGTCCATTGTTCGGCCCATTTAGACCCGCTCGTCTGAAACCTCTACAAAAAGGTTGCAAAATAAGTTTAAATCCAAATTAAGGAGTTCATACAATTGATTACGAGCTTTTCAACACAATTATATTGCAAAAACACGATTTTTGTGCTTTTTACTCAGTTAAAATTCTAACGGGTCCTTTGTTCGGCCCATTTAGACCCGCTCGTCCGAAACCTTTACAAAAAAGATCACCAAATAAGTTAGAATAAAAATTTAGGAGTTGATATAATTGATTAAGAGCTTTTCAACACGATTATATTTCAAAAACCCTATTACTGTACTTTTTACTCAGTTAAAATTCTAACAGGTCCATTGTTCGACCCATTTAGACCCGCTCGTCCGAAACCTCTACAAAAAAGACAGCAAAACAAGTTAGAATCAAATTTTAGGAGTTCATATAATTGATTACGAGCTTTTCAACACGATTATATTGCAAAAACTTTATTTCTGTACTTTTTACTCAGTTAAAATTCTAACGGGTCCATTGTTCGGCCCATTTAGACTCTCTCGTCCAAAACCTCTACAAAAGGGTTGCAAAATAAATTTTAATCCAAATTTAGGAGTTCATATAATTGATTACGAGCTTTTCAACACGATTATATTGCTAAAACTCGATTTCTGTACTTTTTACTCAGTTAAAATTCTAACGGGTCATTTGTTCGGCCCATTTAGTCCCGCTCGTCCGAAAAATCTACAAAAAGGTTGCAAAATAAGTTTTAATCCAAATTTAAGAGTTCATACAATTGATTACGAGCTTTTCAACAGGATTATATTGCAAAAACTTAATTTCTGTACTTTTTACTCAGTTAAAATTCTAACGGGTCCATTGTTCGGCCCATTTAGACCCGCTCGTTCGAAACCTCTACAAAAAGGTTGCAAAATAAGTTTAAATCCTAATTAAGGAGTTCATACAATTGATTACGAGCTTTTCAACACAATTAAATTGCAAATGCTCGATTTCTGTACTTTTTACTCCGTTAAAATTCTAACGGGTCCATTGTTCGGCCCATTTAGACCGGCTCATCCGAAACCTCTACAAAAAAAGATCGCAAAATATGTTAGAATCAAATTTTAGGACTTCATATAAGTGATTACGAGCTTTTCAGCAGGATTATATTCCAAAAACTCTATTTCTGTACTTTTTACTAAGTTAAAATTCTAACGGGTCCACAGTTCGGCCTATTAAGACCCGCTTGTCCAAAACCTCTACAAAAAGGGTTGCAAAATAAGTTTTAATCCAAATTTAGAAGTTCATACAATTGATTACGAGCTTTTCAACATGATTATATTGCAAAAACTCGATTACTGTACTATTTACTCAGTTAAAATTCTAACGGGTCCATTGTTCGGCCCATTTAGACCCGATCGTCCGAAACCTCAACAAAAAAGACCGCAAAACAAGTTTTAATCAAGTTTTAGGAGTTCATATAATTGATTAAAAGCTTTTCAACACGACTATATTTCAAAAACTCGATTTCTGTACTTTTTACTAAGTTAAAATTCTAACGGGTCTATTGCTCGGCCCATTTAGACCCGCTTGTCCGAAACCTCTACAAAAGGGTTGCAAAATGATTTTTAATCCAAATTTAGAAGTTCATACAATTGATTACGAACATTTCAACACGATTATAATGGAAAAACTTGATTTATGTACTTTTTACTCGGTTAAAATTCTAACGGGTCCATTGTTCGGCCCATTTAGACCCGATCGTCCGAAACCTTTACAAAAAAGATCGCAAAATAAGTTAGAATCAAATTTTAGGAGTTCATATAATTGATTAAGAGCTTTTCAACACGAATATTTTTCAAAAACACGATTACTGTACTTTTTACTCGGTTAAAATTCTAACGGGTCCATTGTTCGGCCCATTTAGACCCGCTCGACCGAAACCTCTACAAAAAAGACAGCAAAACAAGTTAGAATCAAATTTTGGGAGTTCATATAATTGATTACGAGCTTTTCAACATGATTATATTGCAAAAACTTTATTTATGTACTTTTTACTCAATTAAAATTCTAACGGGTCCATTGTTCGGCCCATTTAGACTCGCTCGTCCGAAACCTCTACAAAAAGGTTGCAAAATAAGTTTTAATCCAAATTTAAGAGTTCATACAATTTATTACGAGCTTTTCAACACGATTATATTGCAAAAACTTGATTTCTGTACTTTTTACTCAGTTAAAATTCTAACGGGTCCATTGTTCGGCCCATTTAGACCCGCTCGTCCGAAACCTTTACAAAAAAGATCGCAAAATAAGTTAGAATCAAATTTTAGGAGTTGATATAATTGATTAAGAGCTTTTCAACACGATTATATTTCAAAAACCCGATTACTGTACTATTTACTCAGTTAAAATTCTAACAGGTCCATTGTTCGGCCCATTTAGATCCGCTAGTCCGAAACCTCTACCAAAAAGACAGCAAAACAAGTTAGAATCAAATATTAGGAGTTCATACAATTGATTACGAGCTTTTCAACAGGATTATAATGCAAAAACTCAATTTATGTACTTTTTACTCAGTTAAAATTCTAACGGGTCCACTGTTCGGCCCATTTAGACCCGCTCGTCCGAAACCTTTACAAAAAAGATCACCAAATAAGTTAGAATAAAAATTTAGGAGTTCATATAATTGATAAAGAGCTTTTCAACACGATTATATTTCAAAAACCCTATTACAGTACTTTTTACTTAGTTAAAATTCTAACGGGTCCATTGTTCGGCCCATTTAGACCCGCTCGTCCGAAACCTCTACAAAAAGACAGCAAAACAAGTTAGAATCAAATTTTAGGAGTTCATATAATTGATTACGTGCTTTTCAACACGATTATATTGCAAAAACTTTATTTCTGTACTTTTTACTCAGTTAAAATTCTAACGGGTCCATTGTTCGGCCCATTTAGAGTCGTTCGTCCAAAACCTCTACAAAAGGGTTACAAAATAAGTTTTAATCCAAATTTAGGAGTTCATATAATTGATTACGAGCTTTTCAACACGATTATATTGCTAAAACTCGATTTCTGTACTTTTAACTCAGTTAAAATTCTAACGGGTCCATCGTTCGACCCATTTAGACTAGCTCGTCCGAAACCTCTAAAAAAGGTTGCAAAATAAGTTTTAATCCAAATTTAAGAGTTCATACAATTGATTACGAGCTTTTCAACAGGATTATATTGCAAAAACTTAATTTCTGTACTTTTTACTCAGTTAAAATTCAAACGGGTCCATTGTTCGGCCCATTTAGACCCGCTCGTCCGAAACCTCTACAAAAAGGTTGCAAAATAAGTTTAAATCCTAATTAAGGAGTTCATACAATTGATTACGAGCTTTTCAACACAATTATATTGCAAAAACACGATTTTTGTGCTTTTTACTCAGTTAAAATTCTAACGGGTCCATCGTTCGGCCCATTTAGACCTGCTCGTCCGAAACCTCTACAAAAGGGTTGAAAAAAAAGTTTTAATCCAAATTTAGGAGTTCATACATTTGATTACGAGCTTTTCAACACGATTATATTGCAAATGCTCGATTTCTGTACTTTTTACTCCGTTAAAATTCTAACGGGTCCATTGTTCGACCCATTTAGACCCGCTCGTCCGAAACCTCTACAAAAAAAGATCGCAAAATATGTTAGAATCAAATTTTAGGACTTCATATAATTGATCACGAGCTTTTCAACATGATTATATTGCAAAAACTCGATTACTGTACAATTTACTCAGTTAAAATTCTAACGGGTCCATTGTTCGGCCCATTTAGACCCGATCGTCCGAAACCTCAACAAAAAAGACCGCAAAACAAGTTTTAATCAAATTTTAGGAGTTCATATAATTGATTACGAGCTTTTCAACACGACAATATTGCAAAAACTCGATTTCTGTACTTTTTACTAAGTTAAAATTCTAACGGGTCTATTGCTCGGCCCATTTAGACCCGCTTGTCCGAAACCTCTACAAAAGGGTTGCAAAAGGAGTTTTAATCCAAATTTAGAAGTTCATACAATTGATTACGAACTTTTCAACACGATTATAATGGAAAAACTTGATTTATGTACTTTTTACTCAGTTAAAATTCTAACGGGTCCATTGTTCGGCCCATTTAGACCCGCTCGTCCGAAACCTTTACAAAAAAGATCACAAAATAAGTTAGAATCAAATTTTAGGAGTTCATATAATTGATTAAGAGCTTTTCAACACGATTATTTTTCAAAAACCCGATTACTGTACTTTTTACTCGGTTAAAATTCTAACGGGTCCATAGTTCGGCCCATTAATTCCGCTCGTCCGAAACCTCTACAAAAAAGACAGCAAAACAAGTTAGAATCAAATTTTGGGAGTTCATATAATTGATTACGAGCTTTTCAACACGATTATATTGCAAAAACTTTATTTCTGTACTTTTTAATCAATTAAAATTCTAACGGGTCCATTGTTCGGCCCATTTAGACCCGCTCGTCCGAAACCTCTACAAAAAGGTTGCAAAATAAGTTTTAATCCAAATTTAGGAGTTCATACAATTGATTACGAGCTTTTCAACACGATTATATTGCAAAAACTTGATTTCTGTACTTTTTACTCAGTTAAAATTCTAACGGGTCCATTGTTCGGCCCATTTAGACCCGCTCGTCCGAAACCTTTACAAAAAAGATCCCAAAATAAGTTAGAATCAAATTTTAGGAGTTTATATAATTGATTAAGAGCTTTTCAACACGATTATATTTCAAAAACCCGATTACTGTACTTTTTACTCAGTTAAAATTCTAACTGGTCCATTGTTCGGCCCATTTAGACCCGCTCGTTCGAAACCTCTACAAAAAAGACAGCAAAACAAGTTAGAATCTTCATATAATTGATTACGAGCTTTTCAACACGATTATATTGCAAAAACTTTATTTTTGTACTTTTTACTCAGTTAAAATTCTAACGGGTCCATTGTTCGGCTCATTTAGACTCTCTCGTCCAAAACCTCTACAAAAGGGTTGCAAAATAAGTTTTAATCCAAATTTAGGAGTTCATTTAATTGATTACGAGCTTTTCAACACGATTATATTGCTAAAACTTGATTTCTGTACTTTTTACTCAGTTAAAATTCTAACGGGTCCATTGTTCGGCCCATTTAGACCCGCTCGTCCGAAACCTCTACAAAAAGGTTGTAAAATAAGTTTTAATCCAAATTTAAGAGTTCATATAATTCATTACGAGCTTTTCAACATGATTATATTGCAAAAACTTAATTTATGTACTTTTTACTCAGTTAAAATTCTAACGGGTCCATTGTTCGGCCCATTTAGACCCGCTCGTCCGAACCCTCTACAAAAAGGTTGCAAAATAAGTTTAAATCCAAATTAAGGAGTTGATACAATTGATTACGAGCTTTTGAACACAATTATATTGCAAAAACACGATTTTTGTGCTTTTTACTCAGTTAAAATTCTAACGGGTCCTTTGTTCGGCCCATTTAGACCCGCTCGTCCGAAACCTTTACAAAAAAGATCACCAAATAAGTTAGAATAAAAATTTAGGAGTTGATATAATTGATTAAGAACTTTTCAACACGATTATATTTCAAAAACCCTATTACTGTACTTTTTACTCAGTTAAAATTCTAACAGGTCCATTGTTCGGCCCATTTAGACCCGCTCGTCCGAAACCTCTACAAAAAAGACAGCAAAACAAGTTAGAATCAAATTTTAGGTGTTCATATAATTGATTACGAGCTTTTCAACACGATTATATTGCAAAAACTTTATTTCTGTACTTTTTACTCAGTTAAAATTCTAACGGGTCCATTGTTCGGCCCATTTAGACTCTCTCGTCCAAAACCTCTACAAAAGGGTTGCAAAATAAATTTTAATCCAAATTTAGGAGTTCATATAATTGATTACGAGCTTTTCAACACAATTATATTGCTAAAACTCGATTTCTGTACTTTTTACTCAGTTAAAATTCTAACGGGTCATTTGTTCGGCTCATTTAGACCCGCTCGTCCGAAAAATCTACAAAAAGGTTGCAAAATAAGTTTTAATCCAAATTTAAGAGTTCATACAATTGATTACGAGCTTTTCAACAGGATTATATTGCAAAAACTAAATTCTGTACTTTTTACTCAGTTAAAATTCTAACGGGTCCATTGTTCGGCCCATTTAGACCCGCTCGTCCGAAACCTCGACAAAAAGGTTGCAAAATAAGTTTAAATCCAAATTAAGGAGTTCATACAATTGATTACGAGCTTTTCAACACAATTATATTGCAAAAACACGATTTTTGTGCTTTTTACTCAGTTAAAATTCTAACGGGTCCATCGTTCGGCCCATTTAGACCTGCTCGTCCGAAACCTCTACAAAAGGGTTGAAAAAAAGTTTTAATCCAAATTTAGGAGTTCATACATTTGATTACGAGCTTTTCAACACGATTATATTGCAAATGCTCGATTTCTGTACTTTTTACTCTGTTAAAATTCTAACGGGTCCATTGTTCGGCCCATTTAGACCCGCTCGTCCGAAACCTCTACAAAAAAAGATCGCAAAATATGTTAGAATCAAATTTTAGGACCTCATATAATTGATTACGAGCTTTTCAACAGGATTATATTGCAAAAACTCTATTTCTGTACTTTTTACTCAATTAAAATTCTAACGGGTCCACAGTTCGGCCCATTAAGACCCGCTTGTCCGAAACCTCTACAAAAAGGGTTGCAAAATAAGTTTTAATCCAAATTTAGAAGTTCATACAATTGATTACGAGCTTTTCAACATGATTATATTGCAAAAACTCGATTATTGTACTATTTACTCAGTTAAAATTCTAACGGGTCCATTGTTCGGCCAATTTAGACCCGATCGTCCGAAACCTCAACAAAAAAGACCGCAAAACAAGTTTTAATCAAATTTTAGGAGTTCATATAATTGATTACGAGCTTTTCAACACGACTATATTTCAAAAACTCGATTTCTGTACTTTTTACTCAGTTAAAATTCTAACGGGTCTATTGCTCGGCCGATTTAGACCCGCTTGTCCGAAACCTCTACAAAAGGGTTGCAAAATGAGTTTTAATCCAAATTTAGAAGTTCATACAATTGATTACGAGCTTTTCAACACGATTATCATGCAAAAACTCGATTTATGTACTTTTTACTCAGTTAAAATTCTAACGGGTTTATTGTTCGACACATTTAGACCCGCTCGTCCGAAACCTTTACAAAAAAGATCGCAAAATAAGTTAGAATCAAATTTTAGGAGTTCATATAATTGATTAAGAGCTTTTCAACACGATTATTTTTCAAAAACCCGATTACTGTACTTTTTACTCGGTTAAATTCTAACGGGTCCATTATTCGGCCCATTTAGCCCCGCTCGTCCAAAACCTCTACAAAAAAGACAGCAAAACAAGTTAGAATCAAATTTTGGGAGTTCATATAATTGATTACGAGCTTTTCAACACGATTATATTGCAAAAACTTTATTTCTATACTTTTTACTCAATTAAAATTCTAACGGGTCCATTGTTCGGCCCATTTAGACCCGCTCGTCCGAAACCTCTACAAAAAGGTTGCAAAATAAGTTTTAATCCAAATTTAAGAGTTCATACAATTGATTACGAGCTTCTCAACACGATTATATTGCAAAAACTGGATTTCTGTACTTTTTACTCAGTTAAAATTCTAACGGGTCCATTGTTCGGCCCATTTAGACCCGCTCGTCCGAAACCTTTTCAAAAAAGATCGCAAAATAAGTTAGAATCAAATTTTAGGAGTTGATATAATTGATTAAGAGCTTTTCAACACGATTATATTTCAAAAACCCGATTACTGTACTTTTTACACAGTTAAAATTCTAACGGGTCCATTGTTCGGCCCATTTAGATCCGCTCGTCCGAAACCTCTACCAAAAAGACAGCAAAACAAGTTAGAATCAAATATTAGGAGTTCATACAATTGATTACGAGCTTTTCAACAGGATTATAATGCAAAAACTCGATTTATGTACTTTTTACTCAGTTAATTTTCTAACTGGTCCATTTTTCGGCCCATTTAGACCCGCTCGTCCGAAACCTTTACTGAAAAGATCACCAAATAAGTTAGAATAAAAATTTAGAAGTTCATATAATTGATTAAGAGCTTTTCAACACGATTATATTTCAAAACCCCTATTACTGTACTTTTTACTCAGTTAAAATTCTAACGGGTCCATTGTTCGGCCCATTTAGACCCGCTCGTCCGAAACCTATACAAAAAAGACCGCAAAAGAAGTTTTAATCCAAATTTAGGAGTTTATATAATTGATTACGAGCTTTTCAACACGATTATATTGCAAAAACTTTATTTCTGTACTTTTTACTCAGTTAAAATTCTAACGGGTCCATTGTTAGGCCCATTTACACCCGCTCGTCCAAACCTCTACAAAAGGGTTGCAAAATAAGTTTTAATCCAAATTTAGGAGTTCATATAATTGATTACGAGCTTTTCAACACGATTATATTGCAAAAACTAGATTTCTGTACTTTTTACTCAGTTAAAATTCTAACGGGTCCGTTGTTCGGCCCATTTAGACCCGCTCGTCCGAAACCTCTACAAAAGGGTTGCAAAATAAGTTTTAATCCAAATTTAGGAGTTCAAATAATTGATTACGAGCTTTTCAACACGATTATATTGCAAAAATTTGATTTCTGTACTTTTTACTCAGTTAAAATTCTAACGGGTCCATTGTTCGGCCCATTTAGACCCGCTCGTCCGAAACCTATACAAAAAAGACCGCAAAAGAAGTTTTAATCCAAATTTAGGAGTTTATATAATTGATTACGAGCTTTTCAACAAGATTATATTGCAAAAACTTTATTTCTGTACTTTTTACTCAGTTAAAATTCTAACGGGTCCATTGATTGGCCCATTTAGACCCGCTCGTCCGAAACCTCTACAAAAAGGTTGCAAAATAAGTTTTAATCCAAATTTAAGACTTCATACAATTGATTACGAGCTTTTCAACACGCTTATATTGCAAAAACTTGATTTCTGTACTTTTTACTCAGTTAAAATTCTAACGGGTCCATTGTTCGGCCCATTTAGACCCGCTCGTCCGAAACCTATACAAAAAAGACCGCAAAAGAAGTTTTAATCCAAATTTAGGAGTTTATATAATTGATTACGAGCTTTTCAACAAGATTATATTGCAAAAACTTTATTTCTGTACTTTTTACTCAGTTAAAATTCTAACGGGTCCATTGTTTGGCCCATTTAGACCCGCTCGTCCGAAACCTCTACAAAAAGGTTGCAAAATAAGTTTTAATCCAAATTTAAGAGTTCATACAATTGATTACGAGCTTTTCAACACGATTATATTGCAAAAACTTGATTTCTGTACTTTTTACTTAGTTAAAATTCTAACGGGTCCATTGTTCGGCCCATTTAGACCCGCTCGTCCGAAATCTTTACAAAAAAAGATCGCAAAATAAGTTAGAATCAAATTTTAGGAGTTCATATAATTGATTAAGAGCTTTTCAACACGATTATATTTCAAAAACACGATTACTGTACTTTTTACTCAGTTAAAATTCTAACGGGTCCATTGTTCGGCCCATTTAGATCCGCTCGTCCGAAACCTCTACCAAAATGATAGCAAAACAAGTTAGAATCAAATATTAGGAGTTCATACAATTGATTACGAGCTTTTCAACAGGATTATAATGCAAAAACTCGATTTATATAGTTTTTACTCAGTTAAAATTCTAACGAGTCCATTCTTCGGCCCATTTAGACCCGCTCGTCCGAAACCTTTATAAAAAAGATCACCAAATAAGTTAGAATAAAAATTTAGGAGTTCATATAATTGATTAAGATCTTTTCAACACGATTATATTTCAAAAAACCCTATTACTGTACTTTTTACTCAGTTAAAATTCTAACGGGTCCATTGTTCGTCCCATTTAGACCCGCTCGTCCGAAACCTCTACAAAAAAGACAACAAAACAAGTTAGAATCAATTTTTAGGAGTTCATATAATTGATTACGAGCTTTTCAACACGATTATATTGCAAAAACTTTATTTCTGTACTTTTTACTCAGTTAAAATTCTAACGGGTCCATTGTTCGGCCCATTTAGACCCGCTCGTCCAAACCTCTACAAAAGGGTTGCAAAATAAGTTTTAATCCAAATTTAGGAGTTCATATAATTGATTACGAGCTTTTCAACACGATTATATTGCAAAAACTCTATTTCTCTACTTTTTACTTAGTTAAAATTCTAACGGGTCCATTGTTCGGCCCATTTAGACCCGCTCGTCTATAACCTCTACAAAAAGGTTGCAAAATAATTTTTAATCCAAATTTAAGAGTTCATACAATTTATTACGAGCTTTTCAGCACAATTATATTGCATAAACTCGATTTATGTACTTTTTACTCCGTTATAATTCTAACGGGTCCATTGTTCGGCCCATTTAGACCCTCTCGTTCGAAACCTCTACAAAAAGGTTGCAAAATAAGTTTTAATCCAAATTTAGGAGTTCATATAATTGATTACGAGCTTTTCAACACGATTATATTGCAAAAACTCGATTTCTGTACTTTTTACTCAGTTAAAATTCTAATGGGTCCATTGTTCGGCCCATTTAGACCCGCTTGTCCGAAACCTCTACAAAAGGGTTGCAAAATAAGTTTTAATCCAAATTTAAGAGTTCTTACAATTGATTACGAGCTTTTCAACAGGATTATATTGTAAAATCTCGATTTATGTAGTTGTTACTCAGTTAAAATTCGAACTGTTCCATTGTTCTACCCATTTAGACCCGCTCGTCCGAAACCTCCACAAAAAAGACCCCAAAATAAGTTAGAATCAAATTTTAGGAGTTCATATAATTGATTAAGAGCTTTTCAGCACGATTATATTGCAAAAACTCGATTACTGTACTTTTTATTCAGTTAAAATTCTAATGGGTACATTGTTCGGCCCATTTAGACTAGATCGTCCGAAACCTCTACAAAAAGGGCTGCAAAATAAGTTTTAATCCAAAATTAGGAGTTCATATAATTGATTACGAGCTTTTCAACACAATTATATTGCAAAAACTTTATTTTTGTGCTTTTTACTCAGTTAAAATTCTAACGGGTCCATTGTTCGGCCCATTTAGACCCAATCGACCGAAACCTCTACAAAAAGGGCTGCAAAATAAGTTTTAATCCAAATTTAGGAGTTCATACAATTGATTACTAGCGTTTCAACACGATTATATTGCAAAAACTTGATTACAATACTTTTTACTCAGTTAAAATTCTAACGGGTCCATTGTTCGGCCCATTTAGACCCGCTCGTCCGAAACCTCTATAAAAGGGTTGCAAAATAAGTTTTAATCTAAATTTAGGAGTTCATACAATTGGTTACTAGCGTTTCAACACGATTATATTGCAAAAACTTGATTTATGTACATTTTACTCAGTTAAAATTCTAATGGGTCCATTGTTCGGCCCATTTAGACCCGCTCGTCCGAAAGCTCTACAAAAAGGTTGAAAAATAAGTTTAAATCCAAATTAAGGAGTTCATACAATTGATTACGAGCTTTTCAACACAATTATATTGCATAAACTTGATTTTTGTGCTTTTTACTCAGTTAAAATTCTAACGGGTCCATTGTTCGGCCCATTTAGACCCGCTCGTCTATAACCTCTACAAAAAGGTTGCAAAATAATTTTGAATCCAAATTTAAGAGTTCATACAATTTATTACGAGCTTTTCAGCACAATTATATTGCATAAACTCGATTTATGTACTTTTTACTCCGTTATAATTCTAACGGGTCCATTGTTCGGCCCATTTAGACCCTCTCGTTCGAAACCTCTACAAAAAGGTTGCAAAATAAGTTTTAATCCAAATTTAGGAGTTCATATAATTGATTACGAGCTTTTCAACACGATTATATTGCAAAAACTCGATTTCTGTACTTTTTACTCAGTTAAAATTCTAATGGGTCCATTGTTCGGCCCATTTAGACCCGCTTGTCCGAAACCTCTACAAAAGGGTTGCAAAATAAGTTTTAATCCAAATTTAAGAGTTCTTACAATTGATTACGAGCTTTTCAACAGGATTATATTGTAAAATCTCGATTTATGTAGTTGTTACTCAGTTAAAATTCGAACTGTTCCATTGTTCTACCCATTTAGACCCGCTCGTCCGAAACCTCCACAAAAAAGACCCCAAAATAAGTTAGAATCAAATTTTAGGAGTTCATATAATTGATTAAGAGCTTTTCAGCACGATTATATTGCAAAAACTCGATTACTGTACTTTTTATTCAGTTAAAATTCTAATGGGTACATTGTTCGGCCCATTTAGACTCGATCGTCCGAAACCTCTACAAAAAGGGCTGCAAAATAAGTTTTAATCCAAAATTAGGAGTTCATATAATTGATTACGAGCTTTTCAACACAATTATATTGCAAAAACTTTATTTTTGTGCTTTTTACTCAGTTAAAATTCTAACGGGTCCATTGTTCGGCCCATTTAGACCCAATCGACCGAAACCTCTACAAAAAGGGCTGCAAAATAAGTTTTAATCCAAATTTGGGAGTTCATACAATTGATTACTAGCGTTTCAACACGATTATATTGCAAAAACTTGATTACAATACTTTTTACTCAGTTAAAATTCTAACGGGTCCATTGTTCGGCCCATTTAGACCCGCTCGTCCGAAACCTCTATAAAAGGGTTGCAAAATAAGTTTTAATCTAAATTTAGGAGTTCATACAATTGGTTACTAGCGTTTCAACACGATTATATTGCAAAAACTTGATTTATGTACATTTTACTCAGTTAAAATTCTAATGGGTCCATTGTTCGGCCCATTTAGACCCGCTCGTCCGAAAGTTCTACAAAAAGGTTGAAAAATAAGTTTAAATCCAAATTAAGGAGTTCATACAATTGATTACGAGCTTTTCAACACAATTATATTGCATAAACTTGATTTTTGTGCTTTTTACTCAGTTAAAATTCTAACTGGTCCATTGTTCGACCCATTTAGAACCGCTCGTCTGAAACCATAGAAAAAAGACCTCAAAATAAGTTTTAATCCAAATTTAGGAGTTCATATAATTGATTAAGAGCTTTTCAACACGATTATATTGCAAAAACTTGATTTCTATACTTTTTACTCCGTTAAAATTCTAACGGGTCCATTGTTCGGCCCATATAGACCCGCTCTTCCGAAAACTCTACAAAAAAGACCGCAAAATAACTTAGAATCAAATTTTAGGAGTTCATATAATTGATTACGAGCTTTTCAACACGATTATATTGCAAAAACTTTATTTCTGTAGTTTTTACTCAGTTAAAATTCTAACGTGTCCATTGTTCGGCCCATTTAGACCCGCTCGTCCAAAACCTCTACAAAAGGGTTGCAAAATAAGTTTTAATCCAAATTTAGGAGTTCGTAAAATTGATTACGAGCTTTTCAACACAATTATAATGTGAAAACTCGATTTTTGTGCTTTTTACTCAGTTAAAATTCTAACGGGTCCATTGTTCGACCCATTTAGACCCGCTCGTCCGAAACCTCTACAAAAGGGTTTCAAAATAAGTTTTAATCCAAATTTGGGAGTTCATACAATTGATTACGAGCTTTTCAAAACGATTATATTGCAAAAACCCGATTTCTTTAATTTTTACTTCGTTAAAATTCTAACTGGTCCATTGTTCGGCCTATTTAGACCCGATCGTCCGAAACCTCTACAAAAGGGTTGCAAAATAAGTTTTAATCCAAATTTAGGAGTTCATACAATTGATTACGAGCTTTTCAAAACGATTATATTGCAAAATCTCGATTTTTGTAATTTTTACTCCGTTAAAATTCTAACGGGTCCATTGTTCGGCCCATTTAGACACGATCGTCCTAAACCTCTATAAAAGGGTTGCAAAATAAGTTTTAATCCAAATTTAAGAGTTCATACAATTGATTACGAGCTTTTCAACACGATTATATTGCAAAAACTCATTTTCTGTAGTTTTTACTCAGTTAAAATTTGAACGGGTACATTGTTCGGCCCATTTAGACCCGCTCGTCCGAAACCTTTACAAAAAAGACCGCAAAATAAGTTAGAATCAAATTTTAGGAGTTCATACAAATGATTACGAGCTTTTCAACACAACTTTATTGCAAAAACTCGATTTTTGTGCTTTTTACTCAGTTAAAATTTTAACGGGTCCATTGTTCGGCCCATTTAGACCCGCTCGTCCGAAACCTCTACAAAAAGGTTGCAAAATAAGTTTTAATCCAAATTTAGGAGTTCATAATATTGATTACCAGCTTTTCAACACGATTATATTGCAAAAAATCGATTTCTGTACTTTTTACTCAATTAAAATTCTAACAGGTCCATTGTTCGGCCCATTTAGACCCGTTCGTCCGAAACCTATACAAAAGGGTTGCAAAATAAGTTTTAATCCAAATTTAGGAGTTCATACAATAGATTACGTGCGTTTCAACACGATTTTATTGCAAAAATTCGATTTCTGTACTTTTTACTCAGTTAAAATTCTAACGGGTCCATTGTTCGGCCCATTTAGACCCGCTCGTCGCAAACCTCTACAAAAAAGACCGCAAAATAAGTTAGAATCAAATTTTAGGAGTTCATATAATTGATTTCGAGCTTTTCAACATGATTATATTACAAAAACTCGATTATAGTACTTTTTACTCAGTTAAAATTCTAACGGGTCCATTGTTCGGCTCATTTAGACCAGCTCGTCCGAAACCTCTACAAAAGGGTTGCAAAATAAGTTTTAATCCAAATTTAGGAGTTCATACAATTGATTACGATCTTTTCATCACGATTATATTGCAAAAACTCGATTTCTGTACTTTTTACTCCGTTAAAATTCTAACTGGTCCATTATTCGGCCCATTTAGACCTGATCGTCCGAAACCTCTACAAAAAGGGCTGCAAAATAAGTTTTAATCCAAATTTAGGAGTTCATATAATTGATTACGAGCTTTTCAACATGATTATATTGCAAAAACTCGATTTCTGTACTTTTTACTCAATTAAAATTCTAACGGGTCCACTGTTCGACCCATTTAGACCCGCTCGTCAGAAACCTCTACAAAAGGGTTGCAAAATAAGTTTTAATCCAAATTTAAGAGTCATACAATTGATTACGAGCTTCTCAACACGATTATATTGCAAAAATTCGATTTCTGTAGTTTTTACTTAGTTAAAATTTGAACGGGTCCATTGTTCAGCCCATTTAGACCCGCTCGTCCGAAACCTTTACAAAAAAGACCGCAAAATAAGTTAGAATAAAATTTTAGGATTTCATACAAATGATTACGAGCTTTTCAACACAATTATATTGCAAAAACTCGATTTTTGTGCTTTTTACTCAGTTAAAATTCTAACGGGTCCACTGTTCGGCCCATTTAGACCCGCTCGTCCGAAACTTCTACAAAAGGATTGAAAAATAATTTTTAATCCAAATTTAAGAGTCATACAATTGATTACGAGCTTTTCAACACGATTATATTGCAATAACTCGATTTCTGTACTTTTTACTTAGTTAAAATTCTAACGGGTCCATTGTTCGGCCCATTTAGGCCCGCTCGTCCGAAACCTCTACAAAGAGGTTGCAAAATAAATTTAAATCCAAATTTAGGAGTTCATAACATTAATTACAAGCTTTTCAACACAATTATATTGCAAAAACTCGATTTTTGTGCTTTTTACTCAGTTAAAATTCTAACGGGTCCATTGTTCGGCCAATTTAGACCCGCTCGTCCGAAACCTCTACAAAAGGGTTTCAAAATAAGTTTTAATCCAAATTTAGGAGTTCATACAATTGACTACGAGCTTTTCAACACGATTATATTGCAAAACCTCGATTTCTGTACTTTTTACTCCGTTAAAATTCTAACGGGTCCATTTTTCGACCTATTTCGACCCGATCGTCCGAAACCTCTACAAAAAGGGCTGCAAAATAAGTTTTAATCAAAATGTAGTAGTTCATATAATTGATTACGAGCTTTTCAACACGATTATATTGCAAAAATTCGATTTCTGTACTTTTTACTCAATTAAAATTCTAACTGGTCTATTGTTCGGCCCGTTTAGACCCGCTCCTCCGAAACCTCTACAAAAGGGTTGCAAAATAAGTTTTAATCCAAATTTAGGAGTTCATACAATTGACTACGAGTTTTTCAACACGATTATATTTCAAAAACTCGTTTTTTGTACTTTTTACTCAGTTAAAATTCTAACAGGTCCATTGTTCGACCTATTTCGACCCGATCGTCCGAAACCTTTTCAAAAAGGGCTGCAAAATAAGTTTTAAACCAAATTAAGGAGTTCATATAATTGATTACGAGCTTTTCAACACGATTATATTGCAAAAACTCGATTTCTGTACTTTTTACTCAGTTAAAATTCTAACGTGTCTATTGTTCGGCCCATTTAGACCTGCTCGTCCGAAACCTCTACAAAAGGGTTGCAAAATAAGTTTTAATTCAAATTTAGGAGTTCATAAAATTGATTACGAGCTTTTCAACACGATTATATTGCAAAAACTCGATTTCTGTAGTTTTTACTCACTTAAAATTCGAACGGGTCCATTGTTCGGCCCATTTAGACCCGCTCGTCCGAAACCTATACAAAAAATACTGCAAAATAAGTTAGAATCAAATTTTATGAGTTCATATAATTGATTACGAGCTTTTCAACAGGATTATATTGCAAAAACTCAATTACATTACTTTTTACTGAGTTAAAATTCTAACGGGTCCATTGTTCAGCTCATTTAGATCCGCTCGTCCGAAACCTCTACAAAAAAGACCGCAAAACAATTTAGAATCAAATTTTAGTAGTTCATATAATTGCTTACGAGCTTTTCAACACGATTATATTGCAAAAACTAGATTTTTTTACTTTTTAATTAGTTAAAATTCTAACGGGTCCATTGCTCGGCCCATTTAGACTCGCTCGTCCGAAACCTCGACAAAAGGGTTGCAAAAAAAGTTAGAATCAAATTTTAGGAGTAAATATAATTGATTACGAGCTTTTCAACAGGATTATATTGCAAAAACTCGATTACATTACTTTTTACTTAGTTAAAATTCTAACGGGTCCATTGTTCGGCTCATTTACACCCGCTCGTCCGAAACCTCTACAAAAAAACCGCAAAACAAGATAGAATCAAATTTTAGTAGTTCATATAATTGCTTACGAGCTTTTCAACACGATTATATTGCAAAAACTCGATTTATGTACTTTTTACTTAGTTAAAATTCTAACGGGTCCATTGTTCGGCCCATTTAGACCCGCTCGTCCAAAACCTCTACAAAAGGGTTACAAAATGAGGTTTAATCCGAATTTAGGAGTTCATACAATTGATTACGAGCTTTTCAACACGATTATATGGCAAAAACTTGATTTCTGTACTTTTTACTCTGTTAAAATTCTAACGGGTCCATTGTTCGGCCTATTTAGACCCGATCGTCCGAAACCTCTACAAAAAGGGCGGCAAAATAAGTTTTAATCTAAATTTAGGAGTTCATATAATTGATTACGAGCTTTTCAACACGATTATATTGCAAAAACTCGATTTTTGTACTTTTTACTCAGTTAAAATTCTAACGGGTCCATTGTTCGGCCCATTTAGACCCCCTCGTCCGAAACCTCTACAAAAGGGTTGCAAAATAAGTTTTAATCCAAATTTAAGAGTTCATACAATTGATTACGAGCTTTTCAGCATGATTATATTGTAAAAACTCGATTTCTGTAGTTCTTACTCAGTTAAAATTTGAACGGGTCCATTGTTCGGCCCATTTAGACCCGCTCGTCTGAAACCTTTCCAAAAAAGACCGCAAAATAAGTTAGAATCAAATTTTAGGAGTTCATACAAATGACTACGAGCTTTTCAACACAACTATATTGCAAAAACTCGATTTTTGTACTTTTTACTTAGTTTAAATTCTAACGGGTCCATTGTTCGGCCCATTTAGACCCGTTCGTCCGAAACCTATACAAAAGGGTTGCAAAATAAGTTTTAATCCAAATTTAGGAGTTCATACAATAGATTATGTGCGTTTCAACACGATTATATTGCAAAAATTTGAATTCTGTACTTTTTACTTAGTTAAAATTCTAACGGGTCCATTGTTCGGCCCATTTAGACCCGCTCGTCGCAAACCTCTACAAAAAAGACCGCAAAATAAGTTAGAATCAAATTATAGGAGTTCATATAATTGATTACGAGCTTTTCAACACAATTATATTGCAAAAACTCGATTACAGTACTTTTTACTTAGTTAAAATTCTAACTGGTCCATTGTTCGGCCCATTTAGACCCGCTCGTCCGAAACCTCTACAAAAGAGTTGCAAAATAAGTTTTAATCCAAATTTAGGAGTTCATACAATTGATTACAAGCTTTTCAACACGATTATATTGCAAAAACTCGATTTTTGTGCTTTTTACTCCGTTAAAATTCTAACGGGTCCATTGTTCGGCCCATTTAGACCTGATCGTCCGAAACCTCTACAAAATGGGCTGCAAAATAAGTTTTAATCCAAATTTAGGAGTTCGTATAATTGATTACGAGCTTTTCAACACGATTATATTGCAAAAACTCGATTTCTGTACTTTTTACTCAGTTAAAATTCTAACTAGTCCACTATTCGGCCCATTTAGACCCGCTCGTCCGAAACCTCTGCAAAAGGGTTGCAAAATAAGTTTTAATCCAAATTTAAGAGTCATACAATTTAGACCCCCTCGTCCGAAATCTATACAAAAAAGACTGCAAAATAGGTTAGAATCAAATTTTAGGAGTTCATATAATTGATTACGAGCTTTTCAACAGGATTATATTGCAAAAACTTGATTACATTACTTTTTACTCAGTTAAAATTCTAACGGGTCCATTGTTCGGCTCATTTAGACCCGCTCGTCCGAAACCTCTACAAAAAAGACCGCAAAACAAGTTAGAATCAAATTTCAGTAGTTCATATAATTGCTTACGAGCTTTTCAACACGATTATATTGCAAAAACTTGATTTTTGTACTTTTTACTCAGTTAAAATTCTAACGGGTCCATTGTTCGGCCCATTTAGACTCGCTCGTCCGAAACCTCGACAAAAGGGTTGCAAAATAAGTTTTAATCCAAATTTAGGAGTTCATAAAATTGATTACGAGCTTTTCAACACGATTATATTGCAAAAACTCGATTTCTGTACTTTTTACTCCGTTAAAATTCTAACGGGTCTATTGTTCAGCCCATTTAGACCCGCTCATCCGAAACCTATACTAAAAAGACCACAAAAAAGTTAGAATCAAATTTTAGGAGTAAATATAATTGATTACGAGCTTTTCAACAGGATTATATTGCAAAAACTCGATTACATTACTTTTTACTTAGTTAAAATTCTAACGGGTCCATTGTTCGGCTCATTTAGACCCGCTCGTCCGAAACCTCTACAAAAAAGACCGTAAAACAAGTTAGAATCAAATTTCAGTAGTTCATATAATTGCTTATGAGCTTTTCAACACGATTATATTGCAAAAACTCGATTTATGTACTTGTTACTTAGTTAAAATTCTAACGGGTCCATTGTTCGGCCCATTTAGACCCGCTCGTCCAAAACCTCTACAAAAGGGTTACAAAATAAGGTTTAATCAAAATTTAGGAGTTCATACAATTGATTACGAGCTTTTCAACACGATTATATTGCAAAAACTTGATTTTTGTACTTTTTACTCCGTTAAAATTCTAACGGATCCATTGTTCGGACTATTTAGACCTGATCGTCGGAAACCTCTACAAAAAGGGCGGCAAAATAAGTTTTAATCTAAATTTAGGAATTCATATAATTGATTACGAGCTTTTCAACACGATTATATTGCAAAAACTCGATTTTTGTACTTTTTACTCAGTTAAAATTCTAACGGGTCCATTGTTCGGCCCATTTAGACCCCCTCGTCCGAAACCTCTACAAAAGGGTTGCAAAATAAGTTTTAATCCAAATTTAAGAGTTCATACAATTGATTACGAGCTTTTCAACACGATTATATTGCAAAAACTCGATTTATGTAGTTTTTACTCAGTTAAAATCTGAACGGGTCCATTGTTCGGCTCATTTAGACCCGCTCGTCCGAAACCTTTACAAAAAAGACCGCAAAATAAGTTAGAATCAAATTTTAGAAGTTCATACAAATGATTACGAGCTTTTCAACACAACTATATTGCAAAAACTCGATTTTTGTGCTTTTTACTCAGTTAAAATTCTAACGGGTCCATTGTTCGGCCCATTTAGACCCATTCGTCCGAAACCTATACAAAAGGGTTGCAAAATAAGTTTTAATCCAAATTTAGGAGTTCGTACAATAGATTACGTGCGTTTCAACACGATTATATTGCAAAAATTTGATTTTTGTACTTTTTACTTAGTTAAAATTCTAACGGGTGCATTGTTCGGCCCTTTTAGACCCGCTCGTCGCAAACCTCTACAAAAAAGACCGCAAAATAAGTTAGAATCAAATTTTAGGAGTTCATATAATTGATTACGAGCATTTCAACATGATTATATTGCAAAAACTCGATTACAGTACTTTTTACTCAGTTAAAATTCTAACGGGTCCATTGTTCGGCCCATTTAGACCCGCTCGTCCGAAACCTCTACAAAAGGGTTGCAAAATAAGTTTTAATCCAAATTTAGGAGTTCATACAATTGATTACGAGCTTTTCAACACGATTATATTGCAAAAACTCGGTTTCTGTACTTTTTACTTCGTTAAAATTCTAACGGGTCCATTGTTCGGCCCATTTAGACCTGATCGTCCGAAACCTCTACAAAAAGGACTGCAAAATAAGTTTTAATCCAAATTTAGGAGTTCATATAATTGATTACGAGCTTTTCAACACGATTATATTGCAAAAACTCGATTTCTGTACTTTTTACTCAGTTAAAATTCTAACGGGTCCACTGTTCGGCCCATTTAGACACGCTCGTCCGAAACCTCTACAAAAGGGTTGCAAAATAAGTTTTAATCCAAATTTAAGAGTCATACAATTAATTACGAGCTTCTCAACACGATTATATTGCAAAAATTTGATTTCTTTAGTTTTTACGTAGTTAAAATTTGAACGTGTCCATTGTTCAGCCCATTTAGACCCGCTCGTCCGAAACCTTTACAAAAAACACCGCAAAATAAGTTAGAATAAAACTTTAGGATTTCATACAAATGATTACGAGCTTTTCAACACAATTATATTGGAAAAACTCGATTTTTGTGCTTTTTACTCAGTTAAAATTCTAACTGGTCCAATTTTCGGCCCATTTAGACCCGCTCGTCCGAAACCTCTACAAAAGGGTAGCAAAATAAGTTTTAATCCAAATTTAGGAGTTCACACAATAGATTACGTGCGTTTCAGCACGATTATATTGCAAAAACTTGAATTTTGTACTTTTTACTTAGTTAAAATTCTAACGGGTCCAATGTTCGGCCCATTTAGACCCGCTCGTCTGAAACCTCTACAAAGAGGTTGCAAAATAAGTTTAAATCCAAATTTAGGAGTTCATGCAAATGATTACGAGCTTTTCAACACAATTATATTGCAAAAACTCGATTTTTGTGCTTTTTACTCAGTTAAAATTCTAACGGGTCCATTGTTCGGCCCGTTTAGACCCGCTCGTCTGAAACCTTTACAAAAAAGACCGCAAAATAAGTTAGAATCAAATTTTAGGATTTCATACAAACGATTACGAGCTTTTCAACACAATTATATTGCAAAAACTCGATTTTTGTGCTATTTACTCAGTTAAAATTCTAACGGGTCCATTGTTCGGCCCATTTAGACCCGCTCGTCCGAAACCTCTACAAAAGGGTTGCAAAATACGTTTTAATCCAAATTTAGGTGTTCATTCAATAGATTACGTGCGTTTCAACACGATTATATTGCAAAAACTCGATTTCTGTACTTTTTACTTAGTTAAAATTCTAACGGGTCCATTGTTCGGCCCATTTAGACCCGCTCGTCCGAAACCTCTACAAAGAGGTTGCAAAATAAGTTTAAATCCAAATTTAGGAGTTCATACAATTGATTACGAGCTTTTCAACACATTTATATTGCAAAAACTCGATTTTTGTGCTTTTTACTCAGTTAAAATTCTAATGGGTCCATTGTTCGGCCCATTTAGACCCGCTCGTCCGAAACCTCTACAAAAGGGTTTCAAAATAAGTTTTAATCCAAATTTAGGAGTTCATACAATTGATTACGAGCTTTTCAAGACAATTATATTGCTAAAACTAGATTTTTGTGCTTTTTACTCAGTTAAAATTCTAACGGGTCCATTGTTCGGCCCATTTAGACCCGCTCGTCTAAAACCTCTACAAAAGGGTTGCAAAATAAGTTTTAATCCAAATTTAGGAGTTCATACAGTAGATTACGTGCGTTTCAACACGATTATATTTCAAAAAATCGATTTTTGTACTTTTTACTAACTTAAAATTCTAACAGGTCCATTGTTCGGCCCATTTAGACCCGCTCGTCCGAAACCTCTACAAAGAGGTTGCAAAATAAGTTTAAATCCAAATTTAGGAGTTCATACAATTGATTACGAGCTTTTCAACACAATTATATTGCAAAAACTTGATTTTTGTATTTTTTACTTTGTTAAAATTCTAACGGGTCCCTTGTTCGGCCCATTTAGACCCGCTTGTCCGAAACCTCTACAAAAGGGTTTCAAAATAAGTTTTAATCCAAATTTAGGAGTTCATACAATTGATTACGAGCTTTTCAACAATATTATATTGCAAAAACTCGATTTCTGTACTTTTTACTCCTTTAAAATTCTAACGGGTCCATTGTTCGGCCCATTTAGACCTGATAGTCCGAAACCTCTACAAACAGGGCTACAAAATAAGTTTTAATCCAAATTTAACAGTTCATATAATTGATTACGATCTTTTCAACACGATTATATTGCAAAAACTCGATTTCTGTACTTTTTACTCTGTTAAAATTCTAACGGGTCCAGTGTTCGGCCACTTTAGACCCGCTCGTCTGAAACCTCTACAAAATGGTTGCAAAATAAGTTTTAATCCAAATTTAAGAGTCATACAATTGATTATGAGCTTCTCAACACGATTATATTGCAAAAATTTGATTTATGTAGTTTTTACTCAGTTAAAATTTGAATAGGTCCATTGTTCAACCCATTTAGAACCGCTCGTCCGAAACCTTTACAAAAAAGCCCGCAAAATAAGTTAGAATCAAATTTTAGGATTTCATACAAATGATTACGAGCTTTTCAACACAATTATATTGCAAAAACTCGATTTTTGTGCTTTTTACTCAGTTAAAATTCTAATGGGTCCATTGTTCGGCCCATTTAGACCCGCTCGTCCGAAACCTCTACAAAAGGGTTTCAAAATAAGTTTTAATCCAAATTTAGGAGTTCATACAATTGATTACGAGCTTTTCAAGACAATTATATTGCTAAAACTAGATTTTTGTGCTTTTTACTCAGTTAAAATTCTAACGGGTCCATTGTTCGGCCCATTTAGACCCGCTCGTCTAAAACCTCTACAAAAGGGTTGCAAAATAAGTTTTAATCCAAATTTAGGAGTTCATACAGTAGATTACGTGCGTTTCAACACGATTATATTTCAAAAAATCGATTTTTGTACTTTTTACTAACTTAAAATTCTAACAGGTCCATTGTTCGGCCCATTTAGACCCGCTCGTCCGAAACCTCTACAAAGAGGTTGCAAAATAAGTTTAAATCCAAATTTAGGAGTTCATACAATTGATTACGAGCTTTTCAACACAATTATATTGCAAAAACTTGATTTTTGTATTTTTTACTTTGTTAAAATTCTAACGGGTCCCTTGTTCGGCCCATTTAGACCCGCTTGTCCGAAACCTCTACAAAAGGGTTTCAAAATAAGTTTAAAACCAAATTTAGGAGTTCATACAATTGATTACGAGCTTTTCAACAATATTATATTGCAAAAACTCGATTTCTGTACTTTTTACTCCGTTAAAATTCTAACGGGTCCATTGTTCGGCCCATTTAGACCCGCTCGTCCGAAACCTCTACAAAAGGGTAGCAAAATAAGTTTTAATCCAAATTTAGGAGTTCATACAATAGATTACGTGCGTTTCAACACGATTATATTGCAAAAACTCGATTTATATACTTTTTACTTTGTTAAAATTCTAACGGGTCCATTGTTCGGCCTATTTAGACTCGCTCGTCCGAAACCTCTTCAAAGAGGTTGGAAAATAAGTTTAAATCCAAATTTAGGAGTTCATACAATTGATTACGAGCTTTTCAACACAATTATATTGCAAAAACTCGATTTTTGTGCTTTTTACTCTGTTAAAATTCTAACGGGTCCATTGTTCGACCCATTTAGACCCGCTCGTCCGAAACCTCTACAAACGGGTTTCAAAATAAGTTTTAATCTAAATTTAGGAGTTCATACAATAGATTACGTGCGTTTCAACACGATTATATTGCAAAAACTCGATTTCTGTACTTTTTACTCTGTTAAAATTCTAACGGGTCCATTGTTAGACCTATTTCGACCCGATCGTCCGAAACCTCTACAAAGAGGTTGCAAAATAAGTTTAAATCCAAATTTAGTAGTTCATACAATTGATTACGAGCTTTTCAACAAAATTATATTGCAAAAACTCGATTTTTGTGCTTTTTACTCAGTTAAAATTCTAACGGGTCCATTGTTCGGCCCGTTTAGACCCGCTCGTCCGAAACCTCTACAAAAGGGTTTCAAAATAAGTTTTAATCCAAATTTAGGAGTTCATACAATTGACTACGAGCTTTTCAACACGATTACATTTCAAAAACTCGATTTTTGTACTTTTTACTATGTTAAAATTTTAACGGGTCCATTGTTAGACCTATTTCGACCCGATCGTCCGAAACCTTTTTCAAAAAGGGCTGCGAAATAAGTTTTAAACCAAATTTAGGAGTTCATATAATTGATTACGAGCTTTTCAACACGATTATATTGCAAAAACTCGATTTCTGTACTTTTTACTTAGTTAAAATTCTAACGCGTCTATTGTTCGGCCCATTTAGACCCGCTCGTCCGAAACCTCTACAAAGGGTTGCAAAATAAATTTTAATCCAAATCTAGGAGTTCATACAATTGATTACGAGCTTTTCAACACGATTATATTGCAAAAACTCGATTTCTGTACTTTTTACTCAGTTAAAATTCGAACGGGTCTATTGTTCGGCCCATTTAGACCCGCTCGTCCGAAACCTATACAAAAAAGTCTGCAAAATAAGTTAGAATCAAATTTCAGTAGTTCATATAATTGCTTACGAGCTTTTCAACACGATTATATTGCAAAAACTTGATTTTTGAACCTTTTACTCAGTTAAAATTCTAACGGGTCCATTTTTGGGCCCATTTAGAATCGCTCGTCCGAAACCTTGACAAAAGGGTTGCAAAATAAGTTTTAATCCAAATTTAGGAGTTCATAAAATTGATTACGAGCTTTTTAACACGATTATATTGCAAAAACTCGATTTCTGTACTTTTTACTCAGTTAAAATTCTAACGGGCCCATTGTTCGGCCCATTTAGACCCGCTCGTCCGAAACCTCTACAAAAAAGACCGCAAAATAAGTTAGAATCAAATTTTGGGAGTTCATAAAATTTATTACGAGCTTTTAAACACAATTATATTGCAAAAACTCGATTTCTATACTTTTTACTCAGTTAAAATTCTAACCTGTCCATTGTTCGGCCCATTTAGACCCGCTTGTCCGAAACCTCTACAAAAGGGTTGCAAAATAAGTTTTAATCCAAATTTAGGAGTTCATACAATTAATTACGAGCTTTTAAACACGATTATATTGCAAAAACTCGATTTCTGTACTTTTTACTCAGTTAAAATTCTAACATGTCCATTGTTCGACCCATTTAGACCCGATCGTCCGAAACCTCTACAAAAGGGCTGCAAAATAAGTTTTAATCAAAATTTAGGAGTTCATATAATTGATTATAAGGTTTTCAACACGATTATATTGCAAAAAATCGATTTCTATACTTTTTACTCAGTTAAAATTCTAACGGGTCCACTGTTCGGCCCATTTAGACCCGCTCGTCCGAAACCTCTACAAAAGGGTTCGAAAATAAGTTTTAATCCAAATTTAAGAGTCATACAATTGATTATGAGCATCTCAACAGGATTATATTGCAAAAATTCGATTTCTGTAGTTTTTACTCAGTTAAAATTCTAACGTGTCCATTGTTCGGCTCATTTAGACCCGCTCGTCCGAAACCTTTACAAAAAAGACCGCAAAACAAGTTAGAATTAAATTTTAGGAGTTCATATAATTGCTTACAATATTTTCAACACGATTATATTGCAAAAACATGATTTTGTACTTTTTACTCAGTTAAATTTCTAGCGGGTCCATTGTTCGGCCCATTTAGACTCGCTTGTCCGAAACCTCGACAAAAGGGTTGCAAAATAAGTTTTAATCCAAATTTAGGAGTTCATAAAATTGATTACGAGCTTTTCAACACGATTATATTGCAAAAACTCGATTTCTATACTTTTTACTCAATTAAAATTCTAACGAGTCCATTGTTCGGCCCATTTAGACCCACTCGTCCGAAACCTCTACAAAAAAGACCGCAAAACAAGTTTTAATCAAAATTTAGGAGTTCATATAATTGATTACGAGCTTTTCAACACGATTATATTGCAAAAACTCGATTTTTGTGCTTTTTACTCAGTTAAAAGTTTAACGGGTCCATTGTTCGGCCCATTTAGACCCGCTCGTCCGAAACCTCTACAAAAGGGTTGCAAAATAAGTTTCAATCCAAATTTAGGAGTTCATACAAGTGATTACGAGCTTTTCAACACAATTATATTGCAAAAACTCAATTTTTGTGCTTTTTACTCAGTTAAAATTTTAACGGGTCCATTGTTCGGCCCATTTAGACCCTTTCTTCCGAAACCTCTACAAAAGGGTTGCAAAATAAGTTTTAATCAAAATTTAGGAGTTCATACAGTTGATTACTAGCGTTTCAACACGATTATATTGCAAAAACCTGATTTCTGTAATTTTTACTCAGTTAAAATTCTAACGGGTCTATTGTTTGGCCCATTTAGACCCGCTCGTCTGAAACATCTACGAAAGAGTAGCAAAATAAGTTTTAATCCAAACTTAGGAGTTCATACAATAGATTACGTGCGTTTCAACACGATTATATTGCAAAAACTCGATTTTTGTACTTTTTACTCAGTTAAAATTCTAACGGGTCCATTTTTCGGCCCATTTAGACCCGCTCGTACGAAAACTCTACAAAGAGGTTGCAAAATAAGTTTAAATCCAAATTTAGGAGTTCATACAATTGATTACGAGCTTTTCAACACAATTATATTACAAAAACTTGATTTTTGTATTTTTTACTTTGTTAAAATTCTAACTGGTCCATTGTTCGGCCCATTTAGACCCGCTTGTCCGAAACCTCTACAAAAGGGTTTCAAAATAAGTTTTAATACAAATTTAGGAGTTCATACAATTGATTATGAGCTTTTCAACAATATTATATTGCAAAAACTCGATTTCTGTACTTTTTACTCCGTTAAAATTCTAACGGGTCCATTGTTCGGCCCATTGAGACCTGATCGTCCGAAACCTCTACAAAAAAGGGCTGCAAAATAAGTTTTAATCCAAATTTAGGAGTTCATATAATTGATTACGAGCTTTTCAACACGATTATATTGCAAAAACTCGATTTCTGTACTTTTTACTTTGTTAAAATTCTAATGGGTCCACTGTTCGGCCCATTTACACCCGCTCATCTGAAACCTCTACAAAAGGGTTGCAAAATAAGTTTTAATTCAATATTAAGAGTCATACAATTGATTACGAGCTTCTCAACACGATTATATTGCAAAAATTTGATTTATGTAGTTTTTACTCAGTTAAAATTTGAACAGGTCCTTTTTTCAGCCCATTTAGACCTGATCGTCCGAAACCTTTACAAAAAAGACCGCAAAATAAGTTAGAATCAAATTTTAGGATTTCATACAAATGATTACGAGCTTTTCAACACAATTATATTGCAAAAACTCAATTTTTGTGTTTTTTACTCAGTTAAAATTCTAACGGGTCCATTGTTCGGCCCATTTAGACCCGCTCGTCCGAAACATCTACAAAAGGGTAGCAAAATAAGTTTTAATGCAAATTTAGGAGTTCATACAAAAGATTACGTGCGTTTCAACACGATTATATTGCAAAAACTCGATTTCTGTACTTTTTACTCAGTTAAAATTCTAATGGGTCCATTGTTCGGCCCATTTAGACCCGCTCGTCCGAAACCTCTACAAAGAGGTTGCAAAATAAGTTTAAATCCAAATTTAGGAGTTCATACTATTGATTACGAGCTTTTCAACACAATTATATTGCAAAAACTCGATTTTTGTGCTTTTTACTCTATTAAAATTATAACGGGTCCATTGTTCGGCCCATTTAGACCCGCTCGTCCGAAACCTCTACAAAAGGGTTTCAAAATAAATTTTAATCCAAATTTAGGAGTTCATACAATTGATTACGAGGTTTTCAACAATATTATATTGCAAAAACTCGATTTTTGTACTTTTTACTCCGTTAAAATTCTAACGGGTCCATTGTTCAGCCCATTTAGACCCGCTCGTCCGAAACCTCTACAAAAGGGTAGCAAAATAAGTTTTGATCCAAATTTAGGAGTTCATACAATAGATTACGTGCGTTTCAACACGATTATATTGCAAAAACTCGATTTCTGTACTCTTTACTCTGTTAAAATTCTTACGGGTCCATTGTTCGGCCCATTTAGACCCGCTCGTCCGAAACCTCTACAAAGAGGTTGCAAAATAAGTTTAAATCCAAATTTAGGAGTTCATACAATTGATTATGAGCTTTTCAACACAATTATATTGCAAAAACTCGATTTTTGTGCTTTTTACTCTGTTAAAATTCTAACGGGTCTATTGTTCGGCCCATTTACATCCGCTCGTCCGAAACCTCTACCAAAGGGTTGCAAAAAATGTTTTAATCCAAATTTAGGAGTTCATACATTTTATTACGAGCTTTTCAACACGATTATATTTCAAAAACTCAATTTCTGTACTTTTTACTCAGTTAAAATTCGAACGGGTCCATTGTTCGGCCAATTTAGACCCGCTCGTCCGAAACCTATACAAAAAAGACTGCAAAATAAGTTAGAATCAAATTTCAGTAGTTCATATAATTGCTTACGAGCTTTTCAACACGATTATATTGCAAAAACTTGATTTTTGTACTTTTTACTCAGTTAAAATTTTAACGGGTCCATTTTTCGGCCCATTTAGAATCGCTCGTCTGAAACCTCGACAAAAGGGTTGCAAAATAAGTTTTAATCAAAATTTAGGAGTTCAAAAAATTTATTACGAGCTTTTCAACACGATTATATTGCAAAAACTCGATTTCTGTACTTTTTACTCAGTTAAAATTCTAACGGGTCCATTGTTCGGCCCATTTAGACCCGCTCGACCGAAACCTCTACAAAAAGGGTTGCAAAATAAGTTTTAATCCAAATTTAGGAGTTCATACAATTGATTACGAGCTTTTCAACATGATTATAATGCAAAAACTCAATTTCTGTACTTTTTACTCCGTTGAAATTCGAACGGGTCCATTGTTCGGCCCATTTTGACCCGCTCGTCCGAAACCTCTACAAAAAAGACCGCAAAATAAGTTAGAATCAAATTTTAGGAGTTCATAAAATTGATTACGAGCTTTTCAACACAATTATATTGCAAAAACTCGATTTCTGTACTTTTTACACAGTTAAAATTCTATCATGTCCATTGTTCGGCCCATTTAGACCCGCTTGTCCGAAACCTCTACAAAAGGGTTGCAAAATAAGTTTTAATCCAAATTTAGGAGTTCATACAATTAATTACGAGCTTTTCAACACGATTATATTGCAAAAACTCGATTTTTGTACTTTTTACTTAGTTAAAATTGTAACATGTCCATTGTTCGGCCCATTTAGACCCGATCGTCCGAAAACTCTGCAAAAGGGCTGCAAAATAAATTTTAATCCAAATTTAGGAGTTCATATAATTGATTACAAGGTTTTCAACATGATTATATTGCAAAAACTCGATTTCTATACTTTTTACTCAGTTAAAATTCTAACGGGTCCACTGTTCAGCCCATTTAGACCCGCTCGTCCGAAACCTCTACAAAAGGGTTGGAAAATAAGTTTTAATCCAAATTTAAGAGTCATACAATTAATTATGAGCTTCTCAACATGATTATATTGCAAAAATTCGATTTCTGTAGTTTTTACACAGTTAAAATTCTATCGTGTCCATTGTTCGGCTCATTTAGACCCGCTCGTCCGAAACCTCTACAAAAAAGACCGCAAAACAAGTTAGAATCAAATTTTAGGAGTTCATATAATTGCTTACAAGATTTTCAACACGATTATATTGCAAAAACAAGATTTTGTACTTTTTACTCAGTTAAATTTCTAGCGGGTCCATTGTTCGGCCCATTTAATCTCGCTTGTCCGAAACCTCGACAAAAGGGTTGCAAAATAAGTTTTAATCCAAATTTCGGAGTTCATAAAATTGATTACGAGCTTTTCAACACGATTATATTGCAAAAACTCGATTTCTATACTTTTTACTCAATTAAAATTCTAACGGGTCCATTGTTCGGCCCATTTAGACCCGCTCGTCCGAAACCTCTAAAAAAAGACTGCAAAACAAGTTTTAATCAAATTTTAGGAGTTCATATAATTGATTACGAGCTTTTCAACACGATTATATTGCAAAAACTTGATTTTTGTGGTTTTTACTCAGTTAAAATTCTAACGGGTCCATTGTTCGGCCCATTTAGACCCGCTCGTTCGAAACCTCTACAAAAGGGTTGCAAAATAAGTTTCAATCCAAATTTAGGAGTTCATACAATTGATTACGAGCTTTTCTACACAATTATATTGCAAAAACTCGATTTTTGTGCTTTTTACTCAGTTAAAATTTTAACGGGTCCATTGTTCGGCCTATTTAGACCCTCTCGTCCGAAACCTCTACAAAAGGGTTGCAAAATAAGTTTTAATACAAATTTAGGAGTTCATACAGTTGATTACTAGCGTTTCAACACGATTATATTGCAAAAACCCGATTTATGTACTTTTTACCCAGTTAAAATTCTAACGGGTCCATTGTTGGGCCCATTTAGACCCGCTCGACCGAAACTTCTACAAAAAAGACCACAAGACAAGTTAGAATCAAATTTTTGGAGTTCATATAATTGATTACGAGCTTTTCAACACGATTATATTGCAAAAACTCGATTTCTCTATTTTTTACTTAGTTAAAATTCTAACGGGTCCATTGTTCGGCCCATTTAGACCCGCTCGTCCGAAACCTCTACAAAAGGGTTGCAAAATAAGTTTTAATCCAAATTTAGGAGTTCATACAAATGATTACGAGCTTTTCAACTCTATTATATGGAAAAAAACTCGATTTTTATGCTTTTTACTCAGTTAAAATTCTAATGGGTCCATTGTTCGGCCCATTTAGACCCGCTCGTCCGAAACCTCTACAAAAGGGTTTCAAAATAAGTTTTAATCCAAATTTAGGAGTTCATACAATTGATTACGAGCTTTTCAACACAATTATATTGCAAAAACTCGATTTTTGTGCTTTTTACTCAGTTAAAATTCTAACGGGTCCATTGTTCGGCCCATTTAGACCCGCTCGTCCAAAACCTCTACAAAAGGGTTGCAAAATAAGTTTTAATCCAAATTTAGGAGTTCCTACAAATGATTACGAGCTTTTCAACACAATTATATTGTAAAAAATCGATTTTTGTGCTTTTTACTCAGTTAAAATTCTAATTGGTCCATTGTTCGCCCATTTAGACTCGCACGTCCGAAACCTCTACAAAAGGGTTGCAAAATAAGTTTTAATCAAATTTTAGGAGTTCATACAATTGATTACGAGCTTTTCAACACAATTATATTGCAAAAACTCGATTTTTGTGCTTTTTACTCAGTTAAAATTCTAACGGGTCCATTGTTCGGCCCATTTTGACCCGCTTGTCCGAAACCTCTACAAAAGGGTTGCAAAATAAGTTTTAATCCAAATTTAGTAGTTCATACAACTGATTACGAGCGTTTCAACACGATTATATTGCAAAAACTCGATTTCTGTACTTTTTACTCAGTTAAAATTCTAACGGGTCCATTGTTCGGCCCATTTAAACCCGCTCGTCCGAAACCTCAACATAAAAGATCGCAAAATAAGTTAGAATCAAATTTTAGGAGTTCATATAATTGATTAAGAGCTTTTCAACACGATTATATTGCAAAAACTCAATTACTGTTGTTTTTACTCAGTTAAAATTCTAACGGGTCCATTGTTCGGCCCATTTAGACCCGCTCGTCCGAAACCTCTACAGAAGGGTTGCAAAATAAGTTTTAATCCAAATTTAGTAGTTCATACAACTGATTACGAGCTTTTCAACATGATTATATTGCAAAAACTCGATTAGAGTACTATTTACTTAGTTAAAATTCTAACGGGTCCATTGTTCGGCCCATTTAGACCCACTCGTCCGAAACCTCTACAAAAATGATAGAAAAACAAGTTAGAATCAAATTTTATGAGTTCATATAATTGATTACGAGCTTTTCAACACGATTATATTGCAAAAACTTGATTTCTGTACTTTTTACTCAGTTAAAATTCTAACGGGTCCATTGTTCGGCCCATTTAGACCTGCTCGTTCGAAACCTCTACAAAGGGTTGCAAAATAAGTTTTAATCCAAATTTAGGAGTTCATACAAGTGATTACGAGCGTTTCAACAAGATTATACTGCAAAAACCCGATTTTTGTACTTTTTACTTAGTTAAAATTCTAACGGGTCCATTGTTCGGCCCATTTAGACCCACTCGTCCGAAACTTCAACAAAAAAAAACCGCAAAACAAGTTAGAATCAAATTTTAGGAGTCCATATAATTTATTACGAGCTTTTCACTACGATTATAATGCAAAAACTTGATTTCTTTACTTTTTACTTAGTTAAAATTCTAACGGGTCCATTGTTCGGCCCACTTAGACCCGCTCGTCTGAAACCTCTACAGAAGGGTTGCAAAATAAGTTTTAATCCAAATTTAGGAGTTCATACAATTGATTACAAGCTTTTCAACACAGTTATATTGCAAAAACTCGATTTTTGTGCTTTTTAATCAGTTAAAATTCTAACGGGTCATCCATGCCACATCCTCCGCCGCCATCCATGCCTCCTCCTCCTCCCATTGCCATGGTGGTGCTTGCTTAGCACAAACACGATGACAGTAAAAACCACACACGAAGCCCGTACGAATTTTTTCTGCCTGTTATTGTTGTGTTTATCACTGGCAATATTATTGCTATGGAACTGGCCAACCACTGCCGATAAGGCAAATGATGCTTTCCAAAAGCATCACTCACATGTTGGGCTACCAGTTTTGGTGCCCTTCGTTTGCCCTGTCTCCTTTTTTAGAGCACAAGAAATTTCCTGGTCTTTACGACCTTGTATCACTTCCCTAAACAGCAGCGTCACGCTGGGGAAATTTCGGTTCCATTCTTTCCCTTATACCGTATTTTCATTAACAGTGAATGAATCTGCCTGCATGCACACGTACACACACGAAGCAATGCAGCAAGTTTGATCATATCGTTATTCATTACTGTTTTTAGAACAGACCATCAGTATATTATACTACGTATTATTAATTGTCCTTTTCCAGACTCATTATAATTCAGGAACAAGGGTTCTAATGCTTGTTCATGGTCACCACTTGTGTTCCAAAATACTACTGTTCATCTCCAAAACGGATCAAACGGCTGGGGACACTGCAGCTGCAAACCGCCGGACGGAAGCTGCATCTCAAATGCTCCACAATTTTAGGAATACGGGATATTGTCAGTTAGTGAGTATATTTCCCGTTATGCAATGGAATTTCAAAATTTCATATCCCGGGTCTGCATGGGAACCTAAGCCTCATGCACGTACCCTACTCCCATGCATTTCGGAAGCTTCCCATCAAGTTTTATCAAATCTTAATTTATTCCTATTATTTTGGGATTCTCCGATTGTTGGCATTTCTCTATGCAAAATTATAAATTATCACGATTTAACAATTGGGGATAATAAAATACGAAGTATTTTGATCACCGCTTATCTGGATAATTCCTTTGAATTTAAATCAATATTCTCCTTTAATCCCATGATTATCAGGAAATCATTTAAATTCAAATTCCCTTTAAATTATCTTGATAAATCCACTCTTTCTAGGATTCTTTTTGAATTTAATTTAATACTATCTTTTAATCCCAGGATTATTAAGATATTATTTAAATTCAAATTCTCTTTAAACTATCTTGATAATCCCTTTGAATTTAAATTAATATTCTCTTTTAATCCCATGATTATCAGGAAGTTATTTAAATTCATATTCCTTTTAAATTATCTTGATAAATCCACTCATTCTAGTATTTTATTTGAATTTAAATTAATATTATCTCTTAATCCCAGGATTATAAAGATATTATTTAAATTCAAATTCTTTTTAAATTATCTTGATAATCCCTTTGAATTTAAAGTAATATTCTCTTTTAATCCCATGATTATCAGGAAATTATTTAAATTCAAATTCCTTTTAATATTATCTTTTAATCCCAGGATTATTAAGATATTATCTAAATTCAAATTCTTTTTAAATTATCTTGATAATCCCTTTGAATTTAAATTAATATTCTCTTTTAATCCCATGATTATCAGAAAATTATTTAAATTCAAATTCCTTTTAAATTATCTTGCTATATCCACTCTTTCTAGGATTCTATTTGCATTTAAATTAATATTATCCTACAATCCCACGATTAATATGATTCTATTTAAATTTAAATCAATATTATCCTATTATTATTTGGATTATCCACAACTCTTAAAATTTAAACATTCTTTCCATTTCTTCGAGACCTACCTTCATTATATACTAACCTTTGGTCATTTTTTCACACTTTATGCGAGCCAATACAATTGTGTGATACTTACATCCAACCTTGAGCACTCTCTTTTGCTACAACATCCTCAGACGTCCAAACAACCTCTCGTGGCTTCCACAGACTCTTTTCTCTCCCGTTTTGACAACCTTCAATTTACGGCAGAGGAGAAAAACGTGATATGTGCACCTGCCTCCACGAAGGCCGTCCCCCTCGATGACTACAAGTCGTCTCTCATCGGGAAACTTTTCAACACCAAAGACTTTGATGAGACTGCCTTGGTGCGCCTTTTCACCTCTGTATGGAGAGAGGATAAACTCTTATCGGTAACGACTCTAGGCTCTGGTTATTTCCTTTTTAAGTTTGAAACTAAAGCCTGCAGGGACGACGTTCTAAAACGAGGGCCATGGACCTTCAAGAAAGATTGGCTAGCACTCCTACCAGTTCAGCCAAAACTTACCATTAATGGCTAAAAATACGACCAGATGAGAATCTGGGTGCGAATCCATAGGGTGCCAATAGCCATGATGACTGGAGTTATAGTGGATAATGTCACCGGATGAACCATTGGAAGTGGGATTGATGCAGTTATAGGGACAGACTCCCGTCAGTCGGATGATGGGAACATGGCCCAATTCCTTCGTGTCTTGGTTATTATCGATGTACGTCAGTCGTTGCGTCGGTTTGTAGCTGTACGCATCGAGGAGGACGAAGGCCCTCAAATGTTGCCGCTTCAATATGAGAAGCTACCGACTTTCTGTCACGGGTGCGGCATTCTTTGCCATCTTCAAGCCACCTGTGCGGAATTTAAGGATGACAAAACGGAACCCAAGCAGTATGGAGACTGGCTACGTGCCTCTGCTCCGAAGAAAAAGTCTAAAATAACAACCCGAGGCCGGGTATGTTATTTCGAGCCAGCTGGCCCATCAACCAAGCCCTCGATGGCCACCACCGGTACACTATTCTATCTATATATTTCTTCCTTAAGGGATTGGATCATCTCTTTTCTTTTTCTTTATGCATTGCATGCTGCATGCATTTTTATGAAAATCACACTCAATTTTCTCACCTTTTCCCAGGTGCAGGACCATCAACAAAGAAACCAGCCACAACCGGTATCTTTAGATAATTATAATGCAATTCTAGATAATTATAATGCACTTTTATTAGTAGGAATATTTTCTAATATTTATCTACTATATTTTTTTCAACGACGCTATCCTCACTGTCATTTCCTTCACTTCTGCTCCACAGGAACAAATCGCAAAGGAAAAACGGTGGTTGTTGCTGACGCCGCCTCAGCCACAATGTTGTCAGATTTTGTAGCCTCTGAAACGAAGGACGAGGCTACTGCAGTAGCTGCCGATGCTGCTAATGCCCCCGATGCTGTGGCACCTACAGGTGCAGACGCGCTGCTGGACCAGACGGCCCCAGTCGCCCCTGATGCACCGATGGCGGACGCGGGGAGCGATCCCACGAGACAGCACAACTTACCCACTGGTGGTATTTCAATCAAACCCCTCGATGTGGCCCCTCTTGTTGTTATACCTGCTGATGCGGAATCAGCCAACACTGGAGCTCCCAACACTGCCCAAGTTGCAGGGATTGATGATGCATCATCCACCCCGCCCGACAAATGGTTTGTGTTGATTGATGGTGAAGGTTTCCCGGTGCCCACTGCCGTGCCTGATAAATCTACCACTGCTGGTCACGGCAGCAATGTTTATGTCAACCCAGAATTTGAGGATTGGCTTGCTACCACATTGAGCCCTCCGAAGGGTGCAACAGAACCTCGTAAGGCAAAGCGCAGCCCACCCTTAGCTGCGCCCACAACGGCTAAGCGCCTACGCACCTCACCCATGGTTTCAGCAAGGCCGGCAAAACCCCGCCGAGAGAAATGAGGCTCTTGTGCTGGAACTGCCGTGGGCTTGGTTCACCAGAGGCAGTTCGAGGGCTTGTTTCACTAGTCCGGAAATTAGAACCTTCAATTATTTTCTTATTTGAAACTCGGTTGTTTAATTTTAATTTTGAACGTTTAAAACTTTCTTTAGAAATGACGGGCTGCTTCCATGTGAAAAGCAGCCCAACTTGCTCTGGTTTGTTATTTTTTTGGAATAATAATATGACTATGGATCTTTTATCGTATTCTGATCGTCACATTGATTCCACTATAACAACTACTGATGATTGCTTTCGATTCACCGGCGTCTATGGGTAGGCAGAAACTAGCATGAAATATAAAACGTGGGAGCTCATAGACTCTCTTCGTAGCAATTCCCCGTTACCTTGGCTAATTGGTGGGGACCTAAACGACATTTTATCCGACTCTGAAAAACAAGGCGGATGTCGTAGACCGCAATCACAAATCACCAACTTTCGAGATTGCCTTGCCCGTAATAGAATTTTTTATTGCAAACCCTGCTCGGGATGGTTCACTTGGTCTCGAACGGGGCCAAATGTCACACCCGTTTGTGAACGTCTCGATCGATACCTTACGTGTAATGCATGGCTCAATGCCCACTTAACATTCCAATGCAGGAACGTTTTCTCTCCAGATTCCGATCATTATGTCATTCTCATGGATACCATACGTGCTACCCCTCGTGAGGACCGTTCCCAGCATGATGGCGATCACTTTCGCTTTGAGTCTTGCTGGGCAAATGACCCATCATGTATCAAAACCTTCCACCAAGCATGGTCAAATGCGTCGGGCACCCTCCTTGACAAATTGACTACTATTAGGAACCACTTACATGATTGGCAAACGACTCATCGTTTCAACTCCAACAACCGCATCGCTGAGCTTCAACGTCAGATCAATTCTTACATGCGTAGACGACAGCTATCACATGATATGTTGCTCAATCTACGAGATGCGAAATTGGAACTTCGACGCCTTTTGGATGCAAGAGAAGCCTATTGGGCTCAGCGTTCTCGTGTTACCTGGCTATCGCAAGGTGACAAGAACACTTCCTTCTTCCATGCCAGGGCGTCTAAACGAAGGAAAAAGAACACTATACGTGGTCTCTTTGATGTAAACCAAACATGGCATACCGAGAAGCCTGAGCTTCTTCGGATTGCCTCGGATTACTTCCAGGTTTTGTTTACATCATCTAGTCTAACTTACTCTCCCCTTCTTCTGGAACACATTAGCCCCGTCGTTAATGCCGCAATGAACGACTCGTTGCTTCGACCTTTCACTGAAGACGAGGTAATCACAGCTTTCCGGGATATCGGTCCCAGGAAAGCTCCGGGTTTTGATGGCTTCCCAGTAGCTTCTACAGACAATACTGGGATGTCATTGGGCCCGAATTCGTCCAACTTTGTTTGTGTCTTTTACGAGGGGAAGAGGACATGGCAACGATTAACAAAGCGATTATTGTCCTCATCCTGAAAGTGCCTGACGCTTCAAACATGCGTCAATTTCGGCCGATCAGTTTATGCACTGTCATTTACAAAACCGTTGCCAAGGTTCTTGTGAATCGACTCAAACCTATCTTACCGTCTTGTATCAGTGATGCGCAAGCCGCTTTTGTTAGTGGCAGGAACATCACTGACAATATTCTGATTGCGCATGAACTTGTTCATACCCTCCATTCTAATAACGCTTCGATCTATCAAGGGGCTGCCTTGAAATTAGACATAGAGAAGGCCTTACACAAGGTTGAATGGTCTTTTCTTAAAGACGTGATGCTACGTATGGGATTTGCGCCCGAATGGGTACAGTTGCTACTCCGTTGCGTATCAACTATTTCCTTCTCAGTCCGTTTTAATGGCGCTCTATCCCAAGAATTCTCTCCGACTAGGGGAATTCGGCAAGGCGACCCTCTATCGCCTTTCGTTTTCTTAATATACTCCCAAGGGCTTTCAGCGGCTCTTGAGGCCGAACATCAAGCGAGACGACTCGTTGACTTACAGGCCAATCGGCGAGGGCCGCGGATTAATCATCTGCTCTTTGCGGACGACAGCATTGTCTTTGTCCGTAATTGCCCAACGGAAGTCCAACGATTGAAGGAGATTCTTCGTTTGTATGAATCATCCTCAGGCCAATCTGTCAACTTTTCTAAATCGACTGCCTTTTGTAGCTCTTCCTGCTCGACGGACTTCTCACAGGCCCTTCAGCATACTCTTGGAATCCGTTTGGTTGACGACCCTGGAACTTATCTGGGGGTCCCTCTTCTCGTTGGGAGGAACCGAACGGCCAGTCTTGGGTTTATTCGTGACAAGGTCAACTCGCGCATGGCTAAATGGGATACTAACTTGCTTTCATATAGTGGGCGTGAAGTTCTAATAAAATCTGTAGCGCAAGCTTTACCTCAGTACGTCATGTCATGCTATTTGCTTCCGCAAAACATTGTCGACGACGTGACACGCTCCATTCGCCGATACTGGTGGTCGGGCAGAAGTAACAAGAAAGGATGGCCAATGCTATCCTGGAATACCATGTGTACGCCCAAAGCCGCTGGGGGTATGGGCTTCCGTGACTTACGGGACTTTAATATTGCTCTTCTTGGGAAGCAAATCTGGCGACTGATTCACTCGCCTGATTCCCTACTTGCAAGAGTCCTACGATCACGCTATTACCCCTCCGGCAATATTCTGGATGCAAAAGCTGACCAGCGCGCCTCATTTGCCTGGCGAGGTATATGGCAAGCTTTGCAACGCTTGCAGCCGGGTTTTTTCTGGCGGCCTGGCATTGATAGTCGTATACGTATCCATCGAGAACATTGGGGTGGGTCCGCTGGTCTCTCCTTTTTTGGTAATTATCAGGATAATGAGGAGATACCCTTGCGCTGCGGTGATTTTATGATCCGACATCACAACTCTTGGGACGAAAATAAAGTTCGTCAATACTTTGACTGGGATGATGCTGCTAACATATTGCACGTACCGATATCCGATGTACGCCGTGATACTTTACTGTGGGGCTTTCATGATACTAACATATATACAGTACGCTCCGGCTACCTCTTCCTACGTAGGCCCTCACGGCCCCTTGAGCGCCCGTGCCCACTCTGGAAGATCATTGCTAAATCTAATACACTTCCGAAGGTTCGCACCTTTGGGTGGCGGGCAGGACGGGGTGCTTTACCCACTGGTGACCGGCTTGCGGCTCTTGGAATGGGCACTGGCATGTGCCCATTCTGTCCATCGACTCTTGAAACTGCGACTCACGCATTTCGGGACTGTCCGGGCGCTGCTGAGGTGCTAGGCCTTGCCGGCTTTCCCCGTGCGTTATGCGACAGCACAGCCACCTCAGTTACCCTCTGGCTAGAACAGGGAGCTATGCTTCTCTCTCGCACACAATTCGATCTCCTCCTGACTACCTTGTAGAATCTATGGAATAGGAGGAATGATTGGGTCCATTCTCAGCGATTACAGCCCCCTTGGCTTACTCTGATGAACTCCCAGGAACTACTTCGCGACTACATCTCGGCCAACTCAGACCATACCACGACGCGACCGCGGACGGAGCCAGCCCTTTCCCAACCTGTATGGAGACCGCCGCCGGCTGGGATGATCAAAATCAATATCGATGGCGCTTTCAACTCAACTACGGGATCCGCTGGCATTGGCATTATGGCTCGTGACGCCACTGGTGCTACCTTGCTCGGACGGGCTATATACTTGGACGATACCGCAGATTCTCCATCTGCGGAACTCCACGCTATCACCGAAGGAGTCACACTCGGTGCAGACGCTGTATGGCAAGGTTTTCTTCTTGAGTCGGACGCGGCCCTGTTGGTCAATAGGCTGCGTCATGCCGACGAGGATGCCTCCACCCTTCAGCGACAGATTCGGACCGCTAGATCTTTCCTCGATACTATATCTGGTTTATGTTTACTTTATGTACCGCGCACAGCTAATGTTTTAGCTCACTATGTAGCCAATTGGGCCCTTCATTTTAAATCCTCTTTGTATTTCGGACCGGGCTTGCCCAATGCTTTGCGAACATTTGTAACGGTTGTTCACCAACCACCATGATTTATAATATATTTTGGGCACTCTTTTCCCCTCTTAGGACCCTTGCTGGACCAGCCCAGTAAGGATTAGTGGGGTTTTTAATTAGGCCCTTTCCTCAAAAAAAAATTCTAACGGGTCCATTGTTCGGCCCATTTAGACCCGCTCGTACGAAACCTTTACAAAAGGGTTGCAAAATAAGTTTTAATCCAAATTTAGGAGTTCATACAATTAATTACGAGCGTTTTAACACGATTATATTGCAAAAAGTCGATTTCTGTACTTTTTACTCAGTTAAAATCCTAACGGGTCCATTGTTCGGCCCATTTAGACCGGCTCGTCCGAAACCTCTACAAAAAAGACCGCAAAACAAGTTAGAATCAAATTTTAGGAGTTCATATAATTGATTACGAGCTTTTCAACACGATTATATTGCAAAAACTCTATTTCTGTAGTTTTTACTCAGTTAAAATTCTAACGGGTCCATTGTTCGGCCCATTTAGACCCGCTCGTCCGAAACCTCTACAAAAGGGTTGCAAAATAATTTTTAATCCAAATTTAGGATTTCATACATTTGATTACGAGCTTTTCAACACAATTATATTGCAAAAACTCGATTTTTGTGCTTTTTACTCAGTTAAAATTCTAACGGGTCTATTGTTCGGCCCATTTAGACCCGCTCGTACGAAACCTCTACAAAAGGGTTGCAAAATAAGTTTTAATCCAAATTTAGGAGTTCATACAATTGATTACGAGCTTTTCAACACGATTATATTTCAAAAACTCTATTTCTGTACTTTTTACTCCGTTAAAATTCTAACGGGTCCATTGTTCGGCCCATTTAGACCCGATTGTCCGAAACCTTTACAAAAGGGCTGCAAAATAAGTTTTAATCCAAATTTAGGAGTTCATATAATTGATTACGAGCTTTTCAACACGATTATATTGCAAAAACTCGATTTCTGTACTTTTTACTCAGTTAAAATTCTAACAGGTCCATTGTTCGGCCCATTTAGACCTGCTCGACCGAAACCTTTACCAAAGAGACCGCAAAATAAGTTTGAATCAACTTTTAGGAGTTCAAATAATTAATTACGAGCTTTTCAACACGATTATATTGCAAAAACTAGATTATAGTACTTTTTACTCAGTTAAAATTCTAACGGGTCCATTGTTCGGCCCATTTAGACTCGCTCGTCCGAAACATCTACAAAAGGGTTGCAAAATAAGTTTTAATCCAAATTTAGGAGTTCATACAATTGATTACAAGCTTTTCAACACGATTATATTCCAAAAACTCGATTTCTGTACTTTTTACTTCCTTAAAATTCTAACGGGTCCATTGTTCGGCCCGTTTAGACCCGCTCATCCGAAACCTCTACAAAAGGGTTGCAAAATAAGTTTTAATCCAAATTTAGGAGTTCATATAATTGATTACGAGCTTTTCAACATGATTATATTGCAAAAACTCAATTTCTGTACTTTTTACTCCGTTAAAATTCTAACGGGTCCATTGTTCGGCCCATTTAGTCCCGCTCGTCCGAAACCTCTACAAAAAGTGCTGCAAAATAAGTTGTAATCCAAATTTAGGAGTTCATATAATTTATTACGAGCTTTGCAACACGATTGTATTGCAAAAACTCGATTACTGTACTTTTTACTTAGTTAAAATTCTAACGGGTCCATTGTTCGGCCCATTTTGCTCCGCTCGTCCGAAACATCTACAAAAGGGTTGCAAAATAAGTTTCAATCAAAATTTAGGAGTTCATACAATTGATTATGAGCTTTTCAACACGATTATACTGCAAAAACTCGATTTTTGTACTTTTTTCTCTGTTAAAATTCTAAAGGGTCCATTGTTCGGCCCATTTAGACCCGCTCGTCTGAAACCTCTACAAAAAGGGTTGCAAAATAAGTTTTAATCCAAATTAGTAGTTCATATAATTGATTACGTGCTTTTCAACACGATAATATTGAAAAAACTCAATTTCTGTTCTTTTTACTCAATTAAAATTCTAACGGGTCCATTGTTCGGCCCATTTAGACACGCTCGTCTGAAACCTCTACAAAAAAGACCGCAAAACAAATTTTAATCAAATTTTAGGAGTTCATATAATTGATTACGAGCTTTCCAACACGATTATATTGAAAAAACTCAATTTCTGAACTTTTGACTTAGTTAAAATTCTAATGGGTCTATTGTTCAGGCCATTTAGACCCGTTCGTCCGAAACCTCTACAAAAAAGACCGTAAAACAAGTTATAATCAAATTTTAGGAGTTTACTTAATTGATTACGAGCTTTTCAATACGATTATATTGCAAAAACTCAATTTCTGTTCTTTTTACTCAGTTAATATTCTAACGGGTCCATTGTTCGGCCCATTTAAACCCGCTCGTCCGAAACCTCTACAAAAGGGTTGCAAAATAAGTTTTAATCCAAATTTAGGAGTTCATACAATTGATTACGAGCTTTTCAACACGATAAAATTGAAAAAACTCAATTTCTGTTCTTTTTACTCAATTAAAATTCTAACTGGTCCATTGTTCGGCCCATTTAGACACGCTCGTCTGAAACCTCTACAAAAAAGACCGCAAAACAAGTTTTAATCAAATTTTAGGAGTTCATATAATTGATTACGAGCTTTCCAACACGATTATATTGCAAAAACTCAATTTCTGAACTTTTGACTTAGTTAAAATTCTAATGGGTCCATTTTTCAGCCCATTTAGACCCGTTCGTCCGAAACCTCTACAAAAAAGATTGCAAAAAAAGTTATAATCATATTTTAAGAGTTTATATAATTGATTACGAGCTTTTCAACACGATTATATTGCAAAAACTCAATTTATGTTCTTTTTACTTAGTTAAAATTCTAACGGGTCCATTGTTCGGCCCATTTAGCCCTAACTTTTCAACAATTGACTCCAACGATGGCTTCTGCGATTGATATTGTTGTGGTGCAATTGGTTGATAAGCTTGATTTGGCCTCTGGTTTTTCGCGTACCCGAAGTTTGAATGGTTTCTCCGTCCCTGATTATATGCATTTCCTATGGCATTGGCTTGAGCGATATCATCTTCCTGAATCATCAGACAATAGTCTGTCGGATGTTCTGGACTAGTACAGATTCCACAAAGTCTAGCTGTTTTCCTTTTATCTGCAACAAGAGTTTGGACTATTTCAGCTAATTTATCAATCTTATTTTCCAAAGAAACTGTACTTACCTCGCGAACCCTTCGAGATGGTTCGCTAGATTGATTAAACCTTTGCGAGTTGGCAGCCATGGTTGATATCAGTGTTTTAGCCGTTGTTGGGGTCATATTGACTAGAGCTCCGCCACTTGCCGCATCCACTACTAGCTTTTCAACACGATTATATTGCAAAAAGTCGATTTCTGTACTTTTCACTCAGTTAAAATTCTAACGGGTCCATTGTTCGGCCCATTTAGACCCGCGCGTCCGAAACCTCTACAAAAAAGACCGCAAAACAAGTTTTAATCAAATTTAAGAGTTCATATAATTGATTACTAGCTTTTCAACACGATTATATTGCAAAAACTCGATTTCTGTACTTTTTACTCAGTTAAACTTCTAACGGGTCCATTGTTCGGCCCATTTAGACCCGCTTGTCCGAAACCTCTACAAAAAAGACCGCAAAACAAATTTTAATCAAAATTAGGAGTTCATATAATTGATTACGAGATTTTCAACACGATTATATTGCAAAAACTCGATTTCTGTACTTTTTACTCAGTTAAAATTCCAACGGTTCCATTGTTCAGCCTATTCAGACCCGCTCGTCCGAAACCTGTACAAAAAGGGCTGCAAAATAAATTTTAATCCAAATTTAGGAGTTCATATAATTTATTACGAGCTTTTCAACACGATTATATTGCAAAAACTCAATTTCTGTACTTTTTACTCAGTTAAAATTCTAACGGGTCCATTGTTCGGCCCATTTAGACCCGCTTGTCCGAAACCTCAACAAAAATGACCGCAAAACAAGTTTTAATCAAAATTTAGGAGTTCATATAATTGATTACGAGCTTTCCAACACGATTATATTGCAAAAACACGATTTCTGTACTTTTTACTCTGTTAAAATTCCAACGGGTTTATTGTTCGGCCCATTTAGACCCGCTTGCCCGAAACTTGTACAAAAGGGTTGCAGAATAAGTTTTAATCCAAATTTAGAAGTTCGTACAATTGATTACGAGCTTTTCAACACGATTATTTTGCAAAAACTCGATTTCTGTACTTTTTACTCCGTTAAAATTCTAACGGGTCCATTGTTCGGCCCATTTAGACCTGCTCGTCCAAAACCTCTACAAAAGGGCTGCAAAATAAGTTTTAATCCAAATTTATGAGTTCATATAATTGATTACAAGCTTTTCAACACGGTTATATTGCAAAACTCGATTTATGTACTTTTTACTCAGTTAAAATTCTAACGGGTCCATTGTTCGGCCCATTTAGACCCGCTCGTCCGAAACCTCTACAAAAAGACCGCAAAATAAGTTATAATCAAATTTTAGGAGTTCATATAATTGATTAAGAGCTTTTCAACACGATTATATTGCAAAACCTCGATTACTGTACTTTTTACTCAGTTAAATTTTTAACGGGTCCATTATTCGGCCCATTTAGACCCGATCGTCTGAAATCTCTACAAAAAGGGACTACAAAATAAATTTTTAATCCAAATTTATGAGTTCATACAATTGATTACGAGCGTTTCAACACGATTATATTACAAAAACTCGATTTCTGTACTTTTTCTCAGTTAAAATTCTAACGGGTCCTTGTTCGGCCCATTTAGACCCGCTCGTCGCAAACCTCTACAAAAAGACCGCAAAATAAGTTAGAATCAAATTTTAGGAGTTCATATAATTGATTAAGAGCGTTTCGACACTATTATATTGCAAAAACTTGATTTCTGTACTTTTTACTCAGTTAAATTTCTAACGGGTCCATTATTCGGCCCATTTAGACTCGATCGTCTAAAACCTATACAAAAAGGGCTACAAAATAAGTTTTAATCCAAATTTAAGAGTTCATACAATTGATTACGAGCTTTTCAACACGATTATATTGCAAAAACTCAATTTCTGTACTTTTTACTCGGTTAAAATTCTAACGGGTCCATTGTTCGGCCCATTTAGACCCGCTCGTCCGAAACCTTTACAAAAAAGACCTCAAAATAAGTTAGAATCAAATTTTAGGAGTTCATATAATTGATTACGAGCTTTTCAACACGATTATATTGCAAAAACTTGATTACAGTACTTTTTACTGAGTTAAAATTCTAACGGGTCCATTGTTCGGCCCATTTAGACCGGCTCGTCCGAAACCTCTACAAAAGGGTTGCAAAATAAGTTTTAATCAAAATTTAGGAGTTCATACAATTTATTACGAGCTTTTCAACACAATTATATTGCAAAAACTCGATTTCTGTACTTTTTACTCCGTTAAAATTCTAACGGGTCCATTGTTCGGCCCATTTAGACCCGATCGTCCGAAACCTCTACTAAAAGGGCTGCAAAATAAGTTTTAATCCAAATTTAGAAGTTCATATAATTGAATACGAGCTTTTCAACACAATAATATTGCGAAAACTCGATTTTTGTGCTTTTTTACTCAGTTAAAATTCTAACGGGTCCATTGTTCGGCCCATTTAAACCCGCTCGTCTGAAACCTCTACAAAAGGGTTGCAAAATAGATTTTAATCCAAATTTAGGAGTTCATACAATTGATTACGAGCGTTTCATCGCGATTATATTGCAAAAACTCGATTTCTGCACTTTTTACTCAGTTAAAATTCTAACGGGTCCATTGTTCGGCCCATTTAGACCCGCTCGTCCGAAACCTCTACAAAAAGGTTGCAAAATAAGTTTAAATACAAATTAAGGAGTTCATACAATTGATTAAGAGCTTTACAACACAATTATATTGCAAAAACTCTATTTTTGTGCTTTTTACTCAGTTGAAATTCTAACGGGTCCATTACTCGGCCCATTTAGACCCGCTCGTCCAAAACCTCTACAAAAGTGTTGCAAAATAAGTTTTAATCCAAATTTAGGAGTTCATACAATTGATTACGAGCTTTTCAACAAGATTATATTGCAAAAACTCGATTTCTACACTTTTTACTCAGTTAAAATTCTAACGGTCCATTGTTCGGCCCATTTAGACCCGCTCGCCGAAACCATAGAAAAAAGACCGCAAAACAAGTTTTAATCCAAATTTAGGAGTTCATACAATTGATTACGAGCTTTTCAACACGATTATATTGCAAAAACGCGATTTCTGTATTTTTTACTCCGTTAAAATTCTAACGGGTCCATTGTTCGGCCCATTTAGACCCGCTCGTTCGAAACCTCTACAAAAGGGTTGAAAATAAGTTTTAATCCAAATTTAGGAGTTCATATAATTGATTATGAGCTTTTCAACACGATTATATTGCAAAAACTCGATTTCTGTACTTTTTACTCAGTTAAAATTCTAACGGGTCCATTGTTCGGCCCATTTAGACCCGCCTGTCCGAAACCTCTACAAAAAGGGCTGCAAAATAAGTTTTAATCCAAATTTAGGAGTTCATACAATTGATTACGAGCTTTTCAACACAATTATATTGCAAAAACTCGATTTCTGTACTTTTTACTCTGTTAAAATTCTAACGGGTCCATTGTTCAGCCCATTTACACCCGCTCGTCCGAAACCATAGAAAAAAGACCGCAAAACAAGTTTTAATTCAAATTTAAGAGTTCATACAATTGATTACGAGCTTTTCAACACTATTATATTGCAAAACTCGATTTATGTATTTTTTACTCCGTTAAAATTCTAACGGGTCCATTGTTCGGCCCATTTAGACTCGCTCGTTCGAAACCTCTACAAAAGGGTTAAAAATAAGTTTTAATCCAAATTTAGGAGTTCACATAATTGATTACGAGCTTTTCAACACGATTATATTATAAAAACTCGATTTCTATGCTTTTTACTCAGTTAAAATTCTAACGGGTCTATTGTTCGGCCCATTTAGACCCGCTCGTCCGAAACCTCTACAAAAGTGTTGCAAAATAAGTTTTAATCCAAATTTAGGAGTTCATACAATTGATTACGAGCTTTTCAACACGATTATATTGCAAAAACTCGATTTCTGTACTTTTTACTCCGTTAAAATTCTAACGGGTCCATTGTTCGGCCCTTTTTGACCCGCTCGTTCGAAACCTCTACAAAAGGGTTGCAAAATAAGTTTTAATCCAAATTTAGAAGTTCATATAATTGTTTACGAGCTTTTCAACCTGATTATATTGCAAAAACTAGGTTTCTGTACTTTTTACTCAGCTAAAATTCTAACGGGTCCATTGTTCGGCCCATTTAGACCCGCTCGTCCGAAACCTCTAAAAAAGGGTTGCAAAATATGTTTTAATCCAAATTTAAGAGTTCATACAATTGATTACGAGCTTTTCAACACGATTATATTGCAAAAACTCAATTTCTGTTGTTTTTACTCAGTTAAAATTCGAACGGTTCCATTGTTCGGCCCATTTAGACCCGCTCGTCCGAAACTATACAAAAAAGACCGTAAAATAAGTTAGAATCAAATTTTAGGAGTTCATACAAATCATTACGAGCTTTTCAACAAAATTATATTGCAAAAACTCGAGTTTTGTGCTTTTTACTCAGTTAAAATTCTAACGGGTCCATTGTTCGGCCAATTTAGACCCTCTCGTCCGAAACCTCTACAAAAGGATTGCAAAATAAGTTTTAATCGAAAAATTTAGGAGTTCATACAATAAATTACGAGCGTTTCATCACAATTATATTGCAAAAACTCGATTTCTGTACTTTTTACTCAGTTAAAATTCTAACGGGTCCATTGTTCGGCCCATTTAGACCCGCTCGTCGCAAACCACTACAAAAAAGACCGCAAAATAAGTTAGTATCAAATTTTAGGGGTTCATATAATTGATTAAGAGCTTTTCAACACGATTATATTGCTAAAACTCGATTACTGTACTTTTTACTCAGTTAAAATTCTAACGGGTTCATTGTTCGGCTCATTTAGACCCGATCGTCCGAAACCTCTACAAAAGGGCTGCAAAATAAGTTTGAATCCAAATTTATGAGTTCATACAATTGATTACGAGCTTTTCAACACAATTATATTGCGAAAACTCGATTTTTTTGCTTTTTACTCAGTTAAAATTCTAACGGGTCCATTGTTTGGCCCATTTAGACCCGCTCGTCCGAAACCTCTACAAAAGGGTTGCAAAATAAGTTTTAATCCAAATTTAGGAGTTCATACAACTAATTACGAGCGTTCCAACACGATTATATTGCAAAAACACGATTTCTGCACTTTTTACTCAATTAAAATTCTAACGGGACCATTGTTCGGCCCATTTATACCCGCTCGTCCGAAACCTCTACAAAAGGGTTTCAAAATAAGTTTTAATCCAAATTTAGGAGTTCATACAATTGACTACGAGCTTTTCAACACGATTATATTGCAAAAATTTGATTTCTGTACTTTTTACTCCGTTAAAATTCTAACGGGTCCATTGTTCGACCTATTTCGACCCGATCGTCCGAAACCTCTACAAAAAGGGCTGCAAAATAAGTTTTAATCCAAATTTAGGAGTTCATATAATTGATTACGAGCTTTTCAACACGATTATATTGCAAAAACTCGATTTCTGTACTTTTTACTCCGTTAAAATTCTAACGGGTCCATTGTCCGGCCCGTTTAGACCCGCTCGTCCGAAACCTCTACAAAAGGGTTGCAAAATAAGTTTTAATCCAAATTTAGGAGTTCATACAATTGATTACGAGATTTTCAACACGATTATATTGCAAAAACTCGATTTTTGTAGTTTTTACTCAGTTAGAATCAAATTTTAGGAGTTCATATAATTGATTACGAGCTTTTCAATAGGATTATATTGCAAAAACTCGATTACATTACTTTTTACTCAGTTAAAATTGTAACGGGTCCATTGTTCGGCTCATTTAGACCCGCTCGTCCGAAACTTCTACAAAAAAGACCGCAAAACAAGTTAGAATCAAATTTCAGTAGTTCATATAATTGCTTACGAGCTTTTCAACACGATTATATTGCAAAAACTTGATTTTTGTACTTTTTACTCAGTTAAAATTCTAACGGGTCCATTGTTCGGCCCATTTAGACTCGCTCGTCCGAAACCTCGACAAAAGGGTTGCAAAATAAGTTTTAATCCAAATTTAGGAGTTCATAAAATTGATTACGAGCTTTTCAACACGATTATATTGCAAAAACTCGATTTCTGTACTTTTTACTCCGTTAAAATTCTAACGGGTCTATTGTTCAGCCCATTTATACCCGCTCATCTGAAACCTATACAAAAAAGACCGCAAAAAAGTTAGAATCAAATTTTAGGAGTAAATATAATTGATTACGAGCTTTTCAACAGGATTATATTGCAAAAACTCGATTACATTACTTTTTACTTAGTTAAAATTCTAACTGGTCCATTGTTCGGCTCATTTAGAACCGCTCGTCCGAAACCTCTACAAAAAAAACAAGTTAGTATCAAATTTCAGTAGTTCATATAAATTCTTATGAGCTTTTCAACACGATTATATTGCAAAAACTCGATTTATGTACTTGTTAATTAGTTAAAATTCTAACAGGTCCATTGTTCGGCCCATTTAGACCCGCTCGTCCAAAACCTCTACAAAAGGGTTACAAAATAAGGTTTAATCCAAATTTAGGAGTTCATAAAATTGATTACGAGCTTTTCAACTCGATTATATTGCAAAAACTTGATTTTTGTACTTTTTACTCCGTTAAAATTCTAACGGGTCCATTGTTCAGCCTATTTAGACCTGATCGTCCGAAACCTCTACAAAAAGGGGGCAAAATAAGTTTTAATCTAAATTTAGGAGTTCATATAATTGATTACGAGCTTTTCAACACGATTATATTCCAAAAACTCGATTTTTTTTACTTTTTACTCAGTTAAAATTCTAACGGGTCTATTGTTCGGCCCATTTAGACCCCCTCGTCGGAAACCTCTACAATAGGGTTGCAAAATAAGTTTTAATCCAAATTTAAGAGTTCATACAATTGATTACGAGCTTTTCAACACGATTATATTGCAAAAACTCAATTTCTGTAGTTTTTACTCAGTTAAAATTTGAACGGGTCCATTGTTCGGCTCATTTAGACCCGCTCGTCCGAAACCTTTACAAAAAAGACCGCAAAATAAGTTAGAATCAAATTTTAGGAGTTCATACAAATGATTACGAGCTTTTCAACACAACTATATTGCAAAAACTCGATTTTTGAGCTTTTTACTCAGTTAAAATTCTAACGGGTCCATTGTTCGGTCCATTTATACCCGTTCGTCCAAAACCTATACAAAAGGGTTGCAAAATAAGTTTTAATCCAAATTTAGGAGTTCTTACAATAGATTACGTGCGTTTCAACACGATTATATTGCAAAAATTTGATTTTTGTACTTTTTACTCAGTTAAAATTCTAACGGGTGCATTGTTCGGCCCATTTAGACCCGCTCGTCGCAAACCTCTACAAAAAAGACCGCAAAATAAGTTAGAATCAAATTTTAGGAGTTCATATAATTGATTACGAGCTTTTCAACATGATAAAATTGCAAAAACTCGATTACAGTACTTTTTACTCAGTTAAAATTCTAACGGGTCCATTGTTCGGCCCATTTAGACCCGCTCGTCCGAAACCTCTACAAAAGGGTTGCAAAATAAGTTTTAGTCCAAATTTAGGAGTTCATACAATTGATTACGAGCTTTTCAACATGACTATTGCAAAAACTCGGTTTCTGTACTTTTTACTCCGTTAAAATTCTAACGGGTCCATTGTTCGGCCCATTTAGACCTGATCGTCCGAAACCTCTGCAAAAAGGGCTGCAAAATAAGTTTTAATATAAATTTAGGAGTTCATATAATTTATTACCAGCTTTTCAACACGATTATATTGCAAAAACTCGATTTCTGTACTTTTTACTCAGTTAAAATTCTAACGGGTCCACTGTTTGGCCCATTTAGACACGCTCGTCCGAAACCTCTACAAAAGGGTTGCAAAATAAGTTTTAATCCAAATTTAAGAGTCATAAAATTAATTGCGAGCTTCTTAACACGATTATATTGCAAAAACTCGATTTCTTTAGTTTTTACTTAGTTAAAATTTGAACGAGTCCATTGTTCAGCCCATTTGGACCCGCTCGTCCGAAACCTTTACAAAAAACACAGCAAAATAAGTTAGAATCAAATTTTAGGATTTCATACAAATGATTACGAGCTTTTCAACACAATTATATTGCAAAAACTCGATTTTTGTTGTTTTTACTCAGTTAAAATTCTAACGGGTCCATTGTTCGGCCCATTTAGACCCGCTCGTCCGAAACCTCTACAAAAGGGTAGCAAAATAAGTTTTAATCCAAATTTAGGAGTTCACACAATAGATTACGTGCGTTTCAACACGATTATATTGCAAAACCTTGAATTTTGTACTTTTTACTCAGTTAAAATTTTAAGGGGTCCAATGTTCGGCCCATTTAGACCCGCTCGTCCGAAACCTCTACAAAGAGGTTGCAAAATAAGTTTAAATCCAAATTTAGTAGTTCATGCAATTGATTACGAGCTTTTCAACACAATTATATTGCAAAAACTCGATTTTTGTGCTTTTTACTCAGTTAAAATTCTAACGGGTCCATTGTTCGGCCCATTTAGACCCGCTCGTCCGAAACCTCTACAAAAGGGTTGCAAAATAAGTTTTAATCCAAATTTAAGAGTCATACAATTGATTACGAGCTTTTCAACACGGATATAGTGCAAAAACTCGATTTCTGTAGTTTTTACTCAGTTAAAATTTGAACGGGTCCATTGTTCGGCCCGTTTAGACCCGCTCGTCTGAAACCTTTACAAAAAAGACCGCAAAATAAGTTAGAATCAAATTTTAGGATTTCATACAAACGATTACGAGCTTTTCAACACAATTATATTACAAAAACTCAATTTTTGTGCTATTTACTCAGTTAAAATTCTAACGGGTCCATTGTTCGGCCCATTTAGACCCGCTCGTACGAAACCTCTACAAAAGGGTTGCAAAATAATTTTTCATCCAACTTTAGGAGTTCATTCAATAGATTACGTGCGCTTCAACACGATTATATTGCAATAACTCAATTTCTGTACTTTTTACTCAGTTAAAATTCTAACGGGTCCATTGTTCGGCCCATTTAGACCCGCTCGTCCGAAACCTCTACAAAGAAGTTGCAAAATAAGTTTAAATCCAAATTTAGGAGTTCATAGCATTGATTACGAGCTTTTCAACACAATTATATTGCAAAAACTCGATTTTTGTGCTTTTTTACTCAATTAAAATTCTAACGGGTCCAGTGTTCGGCCCATTTAGACCCACTCGTCCGAAAGCTCTACAAAAGGGTTTCAAAATAAGTTTTAATCCAAACTTAGGAGTTCATACAATTGATTACGAGCTTTTCAACACGATTATATTGCAAAAACTCGATTTCTGTACTTTTTACTCCCTTAAAATTCTAACGGGTCCATTGTTCAACCTATTTAGACCCGATCATCCGAAACCTCTACAAAAAGGGCTACAAAATAAGTTTTAATCCAAATTTAGGAGTTCATATAATTTATTACGAGCTTTTCAACTTGATTATATTGCAAAAACTTGATTTCGGTACTTTTTACTCAGTTAAAATTCTAACGGGTCTATTGTTCAGCCCATTTAGACCCGCTCGTCCGAAACCTCGACAAAAGGGTTGCAAAATGTAACACTCAGGTTTAGGGGTCGGGTGAAAATAATATTTTAATATTATTCTGGGCTCGGTTTTATAATTAAAATAATCCTTTAAGTTTCGGGTTTCAAAAATAAATATTTGAAATTGGACCAAATTGAAGGAATTGCAAAGTGGAGAGTTTTTAAAGAATTAAGGAGATAGCCATTCATTAATGGTCATTTTGTAATTTGCCCAACTTTTGATTTTAAATCCCTTTTTTTATCAAATAGTCATTATTCACTCTCTTCTTCATCAAACTTAACGTTAAATAGAGCTCTCTCCTCTCCACCACTATTCCATCTCATTTCTCATTCGTTCCAACTCGTTTTTGAAAGGTAACATCGTTTTTTACTTCTCTTCATCATCCTCTCTTCAAAAGTACACTTAGTTTTCATTTTCGTTAAGGGCTTGGAAAATGGGGTTTTTGAAGATTTTGATTAAAAATGGTGACTTTATGTTGTTAAGCTTAATGTTTTGATTTAATATGGTTAGTTATGAAGTCTAGGAGCTAAATGGTTCAATATATATGAATTTTTCTTGGTTTTGAGCAATTCCCGAATTTGGGTTTAATTGGGGTTTTTGGAGGGTTTTGGATGAGTTTTGGGGGTTGTTTTAGGTTGGAATTGATGGTCCAATGTTAGTACTACGGTTAGGGGTTGATTTGGGATCATTTGTGGATGTAAAAGGTGTTGGAAACATGGGTTTTGGATGAGGTTTTGGGGCTGCCCGAGTTTGCTAAATGTTGGGTTTGTTCATGGCTTGAAACATTGTGAATTGTGTTTGATTTGTATTCCGGGTTAGTACTTTGATGCTTGGACTGATTTGGATGTTGTTTGAATTGTATTGAGGTTGTTTAGAAGCAAGAACTTTTGTTGGTGAAGCATCGGGAGGAAATCCGGGAGCTTGAGGGTGGTTACTTGCTTGGCTTGGAGCTTGGAAGCTTGGGTGAATGGTGAATGTTTTAAAGTGGTTTTAAATGGTTGGTTCGAGCACATGGACTAGGTCGGGCTTGGTAGACCCACCTAGAGTTAGGATTAGGGTGGTAGCCTAATCCTAAACTTAAACTAGAGCCATTGGTTGAACTTGTATTTGATGAATATGCCTCGTAATATTTGTGATGTGATGATTTATGTATAATGTGTTATACATGTGAGATGAGGCATGATTTGTGATGCATTATGATATGCATGTGAATGGTTCATGATTGTGATCATGGTGAGTACGTGCTAAGCACGGAATTGGTTGTAATGAATAATGTGGATTGAGTTAAATGTTGGCACTAGTATGCTTGAGTACAAATGATCGATCATTAGGATGTTAGTGTGCACACATGAGTCTAAATTCGCGCATGGCCTTGGTGGCGTTGAGTCACCAAGGAGGAGTACGGGTTCACCCGGAAATTGTAATTATATATAGTCGATGATGAGTGGAATCCCATCGATGGGGCGTGAGGATGAGTGGAATCCCTTCCGCGAGACCGGTGATGAGTGTAATCCCACCGTGAGGTAAAGTGGTTGTTGGATGTGAGTTCCAACGGGTTAATCCGCGTATTCGGGTCATAGCTAGGTGCCAATGTTGATTGATATGTATATCAATGTGTTGTGGAATGTGATCTCTATTTGGATATTTATATGTGATTACATAGGTTGTGAATTAGAGCTTGTTGAGCATGGCATATGATTGGATATTGTACATGCATCTTTAACATTTGGCTCTTGTGGATCTTTGGTAATCATGCATTTACCTTGGTTGAGATCGTGCTTGGACCCTGCGATGTCGAGGTTTGTTTTAAAGAGCTTACCCTCACTAAGCTTTATTGCTTACGCTCTCTTTGTTCGACATTGCAGATCCTTAGTTCGTGGGTTGCTTGCGCAAGTGGAGGGCCTCCAAGTGTGGTTATTGACCTTGAGTTTATCAAGTATGAGTTTTTAGTGTTTTGGACATGTAATAGTTAAGCAATGAGATTTGTGTTATTTTGATGGATATTGTGGTTGGATAGGAGCATGTTTAGACTCCTTGATTATGTTGCTTTTGTATGGCTTGTTGATGCCATGTCTGAATTGCAAACCATGTCTATTTTTGCTTACCAAGTATGTTGGCATTGTGCCTTTTGAGGTTGCCTTTGTGTTTGAATGTTGGAGTATGAGACCTTGAATGCTTATATGTCATCTTTGATCAATTGCATGATTTCCTTGATGTATGTACATGTTGGGTGCTTGTATGGCTAGATCTTGGTTTCTAAATGTTGTTTGTATGTTCGTATGTGGCTAAGGAGGTCTTAAGTCGCATCTAGGTTCGAGTCTTGTATGTTTTTGCTGAAAGTTGTGGACTTTCAGTGCAGGGCGTATCGGTACGCCTAAGGGCTGTATCGATACGGCCTTACCTAAAGAACGCAGTTTTGGTTGGGCGTATCGATACACGGGGGTGTATCAATACGGTCCCAACTCTCTGGAATTTAGAGTGGGCTGGGCGTATCGATACACGGGGGGTGTATCGATACTCTCTTAAGTCACTGGAATCCTGAGGAGTTGGTGGGTGTAGGGCGTATCGGTACGGCCCTACCACGTTGACTAAGAGGTGTTGACCGAGAAGGGCGTATCAATACACTCAAGGGCTGTATCGATACGGTTTTCCCTGGGTTGACTGTTCGGGTTGACCTGGTCAAGGCGTATCGATACCCCTGAATGGTGTATCGATACGGCCTGCCCTGAAAGATAAAAATGGACAGTTTAATGTATGGCTTGAGGTTCGAATGTGTTCTTTTTTTGATGCTTTCTGCTGTCGTGATCACTTATGATTTAACATGCCTTTAGACAAGATTAAAATGAAAGAAATTTTTAGGGTTGCTAACCGAGGGGAAACCTTAACGTGTTTCACTTCGGTTTTCCCCGTATGACCCACTCGGACCGGTCAAACGTCCGGACCGGGATGAGGGGGTTACACTTGTTGGTATTAGAGCCTAAGGTTACCGAGACCTTGGGCAGGTAAGTGAGGTAAGGCGTGTTTCATGATTGATATGCACGGTGTTTGCTTGTGTTATAAGCATGGTTGCTTGTGTGACAAGTATGCTGATCTTTTTGTTTAAAAGCATGTTGTTTAAGAGTCCCATTGCTACTATTACATCGGAAAAGAATTTTAAAGTGAGGGAACGTACTTGAGCACTTGGAAGCCTTGCCTTGCTAACCCAATTTTGTATGCTTTGTTTGTTGTGGTTGTAGTTATTGTTGTGAGCGATGTCTAGGCCGAGGGGTAGGCCGAGGGTGGTTCGTCAGGAACCACGTGTTGCGGCTCCTATTGAGCCGGTGGTTGGTGTGGAGGCTCATATAGAAGGGCCTGCGACTGCTGGAGTTGGAGCTCCTCCACCACCTCCACCACCACCACCTCCTCCGCCTGGAGCTGGAGGCGAGGATGGAGCTGAAGGAGAGGGACCTCAAGGTGGCCAAGGTCCGGCCGGAATTGATATGACTCCGCTAGTACAAGCTATAGCGGGAGCATTTCAGGCCGCAGTTGCGGGAGCTCAAGTTGCAGCTCAGCCTAAGTGTGACGATGCTAGTCTACCTTTGGAGAGGCTCCGTAGCTTGGGGGCCAAAGAGTTCAGAGGATCTACTCCAGAGAGGTCTGAGTTATGGTTGGAGAAGACAGTTCGTATCTTAGCTCAGATGGGTTGTGTGGGCGCACGTAGATTGGGTTGTGTGATTTCCTTGCTTCAGGGTGATGCCTACACCTGGTGGGTCACCATTACTACCGGAGTTCCAGAGACTGAGATTGGTTGGGACTTCTTCGAGTCGGATTTTAGAAAGAGATATTTGGGACCGAGGTATCTTGATTAGAAGAAGCGAGAGTTTATGGCCCTTACTCAGGGAGATGCTTCTGTGACTGATTATGAGATCCGTTTTGTTCGCTTGAGTCAGTACGCTCCAGAGTTGGTTCCTACTGAGGTGGAACGCTGTAACCGTTTCCGCTATGGGTTGAGTGAGAAGGTCAAGAGGTACACTCTAGCTTCTGATTACTCAGATTTTGATGTATTGGTCGCGACGGCCAAGGATTTAGAACACAGTTTGGGTTCGGCCAAACGATCTAGAGGTTCTAGTTCTGGTAAGAGGCATAACCACTTTGATAGTAGAGATGCCAAGAGGCATAAGGGAGGTGGACAACAGTTTGACCATAGACGTGGCGGTGGCCACCATGGTAGAGGCCATCAGGGCCATCGAGGAGGAGGGTGCTTGCCCGAGTGTACACAATGTGGGAGACAGCACGCTGGTGAGTGCTGGGGTAACTTCCAAGCCTGTTGGAACTGTGGTTCGAGGGACCACTTTAGGAGGGAGTGCCCACATCAGGCGTTATAGGCACCGAACATTGCTCAGGCTCCTGCGAGAGCGACTGATTTTCAGAGAGGCCGTGGGCGCGGTCGTGGCTACTTCCAGCCTAGGGCTGATGCACCTAGGGTAGATGCTCAGAGGAACCTTGCTCATGTTGTGGCAGTGCAGCCAGAGGCAGGAGGACCAGCGAGAGTTTATGCTCAGAGAGAGGCCGTGAATGAAACTGATGTGATAGCAGGTAATTTCGAGTTACAGTCTATGTCTTTGCTTTCTTTGGTTGATTCGGGTTCCACACATTCCTACATTTTGAGTGAGCATGCACAGAAGTTAGATATACCTGTTGAGATCTTAGATGTAGGTATGCATGTAACTAGATCTTTTGGTGAGACGGTTGTGGTTAGACGTATGTATAGGAGGTGTCCACTGAAGATTCAGGGTCATGTGTTCTCTGTTGATATGATGGAACTTCCTTTTTATGGCTTTGATATTATTTTGGGTATGGACTGGTTAGTTGAGCACCGGGCTAGTGTGGATTTTGAGACGAAGAGGATTTCCTTGAAACTTTCTGATGACTACGAGGTAGTGGTAGTGGGCGAGAACATTAAGTTCTTGTCTAATGTTGTGTCAGCTTTAGAGGCTCATAGGTTGATGGACTCTGGATGTGGGGCTTACTTAGCTTATGTTATGAATCCGAATATGAGTGAAGCTAGACCGAAAGATATTAGAACAGTTTGTGACTTTCTGGATGTGTTCCCTGAAGAGTTGCCGGGTTTGCCTCCTGATAGAGATGTTGAGTTTGAGATTGAGACTATTTCAGGGTCTAATCCAGTTTCGATAGCTCCGTATCGTATGGCTCCGAAAGAGTTGAAAGAATTGAAGAGTCAGTTGCAAGAATTATTAGACCGTGGTTTCATTAGGCCTAGTAGTTCTCCTTGGGGTGCTCCTGTGTTATTTGTGAAGAAGAAAGATGGTAGTATACGTATGTGTATTGATTACAGGCAGTTGAATCAGTTGACTGTGAAGAACAAGTATCTGTTGCCTCGCATAGATGATTTGTTTGATCAGTTGAGAGGTGCTTCAGTGTTTTCGAAGATAGATTTGAGATCCGGGTACTACCAGTTGAAGGTGAAAGAGTGTGATGTTCCGAAGACAGCTTTTAGGACTAGATATGGTCACTATGAGTTTCTTGTGATACCGTTTGGGCTCACGAATGCACCTGCAGCGTTCATGGATATGATGAACAAGATTTTTAGAGACCATCTAGACCGTTTTGTAGTTGTTTTCATTGATGATATACTTGTGTACTCGAAGAAAGAAGAGGAGCATGATGAGCACTTGAGGTTTCTTCTACAGAGATTGTTGAGCAATCAGTTGTATGCGAAGCTCAGCAAATGTGAGTTCTGGATTCGAGAGGTTGTGTTTCTTGGCCATGTTGTTTCGGCCGAAGGTATCCGAGTTGATCCATCGAAGATTGAGGCCATTGTTGAGTGGAAACAACCTAAGTCTGTGACCGAGATTAGGAGTTTCCTAGGATTAGCCGGTTACTATAGGAGATTCGTTGATGGTTTTTCTAGAATAGCTGCTCCTTTGACTAAATTGTTGCAAAAAGGAGTTAAGTTCGAATGGTCAGATGCAAGACAGAAGGCCTTTGAGAAATTGAAAAAAGCTTTGACAAATGCTCCAGTGTTAGTGCAACTTGTTTCAGGTAAGGAATTTGTGATTTACAGTGATGCTTCCTAAATAGGTTTAGGATGTGTTTTGATGCAAGAAATAAGAGTTGTTGCTTATGCTTCTAGACAGTTGAAAGTTCATGAGAAGAACTATCATACTCATGATATAGAGTTAGCCGCGGTTGTCTTTGCATTGAAGATTTGGCGTCATTACTTGTATGGTGAGAAGTGTATAGTTTACACCGATCACAAAAGCTTGAAGTATTTGATGTCACAGAAAGAGTTGAACTTGAGACAAAGAAGATGGCTTGAGTTGTTAAAGGATTATGATTTGACCATTGAGTACCATCCGGGTAAGGCAAATGTAGTAGCCGATGCTTTGAGTAGAAAAGTGGCCGTTGAGTTGAGAGCTATGTTTGCTAGATTGAGTGTGTCCGATGATGGTGGTTTGATCACCGAATTGCAAGTGAAGCCTTCTTTGATTTAGTTGATTAGAGAGAAGCAGTTGCAAGATGTGACTCTAGTTCCTCATATTCAGGACATAGCCGAAGGAAGACCGACCGAGTATAGTTTCAGTGGTGAGAGCTTGTTGTGCTTTAGAGATAGAGTTGTTGTACCAGAAGATGTTGAGTTGAGACGTCAGATTCTGAGCGAAGCACATTCGAGTCCTTTTTCTATGCATCCGGGAAGTACCAAGATGTACCATGATTTGAAGAATGATTACTTCTGGGTTGGTTTGAAGAAAGATGTAGCCGAGTATGTGAGCCGTTGTATGGTTTGTCAGAGAAGGCAGAACATCAGGTTCCTTTAGGTTTGTTACAGCCTTTGAAGATTCCAGAATGGAAATGGGAGAGGATCACCATGGATTTTGTGTCGGGGTTGCCTTTGTCTCCTTCGAAGAAGAATTCTGTTTGGGTCATTGTTGATAGGTTCACTAAGTGTGCTCACTTCTTAGCAGTGAACACTACAAGTTCCTTAGACAAGTTGGAAAACTTGTACATCCGTGAGATTGTGAGACTTCATGGAGTTCCGAAGTCTATTGTTTCAGATAGGGATCCTAGATTTACTTCGAGGTTCTGGGGTTGCTTGCATAGTGCTCTAGGTAGCCGTTTGCATTTCAGTACGTCTTATCATCCGCAGTCCGATGGGCAGTCAGAGCGAGTGATACAGATTCTAGAGGATATGCTTCGTTGTTGTGTGATTGACTTCCAGGGTTCTTGGGTTTGCTTACAACAACAGTTATCAGTCTAGTATTCAGATGGCTCCCTATGAGGCCTTGTATGGTAGACGATGTAGGACTCCGATTTGTTGGTCTGAAACAGGTCAGAGATTGTTACCTATGCCGGATTTGCTTAAGGGGACTACCGACAAAGTGAAGTTGATCTGTGACCGTTTGAAAGCAGCTTCCGGTCGTCATAAGTCTTATGCGGATTTGAAGAGGAAAGAGATTGAGTTCTCCATGGGTGAGAAAGTGTTTCTAAAAGTATCTCCGTGGAAGAAGGTAATGAGATTTGGCCGGAAGGGCAAGTTGAGTCCGAGGTTCATTGGTCCGTATGAGATAGTTGAGCGGATTGGGCCTGTAGCTTACCGTTTGAGGTTACCTTCTGAGTTAGAGAAGATCCATGATGTCTTTCATGTGTCTATGCTTAGGAGATATAGGTCAGACCCTTCTTATGTTATGCCCGTTGAGGAGATAGAGTTGAATCCGGATTTGTCTTACAATGAAGAGCCTGTTGAGATACTTGCTTCTGATAGCAAGGTGTTGCGTGGTAAGACCATAGAGTTGGTCAAGGTGTTGTGGAGACATAGAGGTGTGGAAGAGGCCACGTGGGAGAGGAAACCTGATATGATTGAGCAGTTTCCGTATTTGTTTCCGTCAGGTAATTTCGGGGACGAAATTCCTTAAGTAGGGGAGAGTTGTAACACCCGGGTTTAGGGGTCGAGTGAAAATAATATTTTAATATTATTCTGGGCTCGGTTTTATAATTAAAATAATCCTTTAAGTTTCGGGTTTCAAAAATAAATATTTGAAATTGGACCAAATTGAAGGAATTGCAAAGTGGAGAGTTTTTAAAGAATTAAGGAGATAGCCATTCATTAATGGCCATTTTGTAATTTGCTCAACTTTTGATTTTAAATCCCCCTTTTCTATCAAATAGTCACTATTCACTCTCTTCTTCATCAAACTTAACGTGAAATAGAGCTCTCTCCTCTCCACCACTATTCCATCTCATTTCTCCTTCGTTCCAACTCGTTTTGAAAGGTAACATCGTTTTTGACTTCTCCTCATCATCCTCTCTTCAAAAGTACACTTAGTTTTCATTTTTGTTAAGGGCTTGGAAAATGGGGTTTTTGAAGATTTTGATTAAAAATGGTGACTTTATGTTGTTAAGCTTAATGTTTTGATTTAATATGGTTAGTTATGAAGTCTAGGAGCTAAATGGTTCAATATATATGAATTTTCTTGGTTTTGAGCAATTCCCGAATTTGGGTTTAAATGGGGGTTTTTGGAGGGTTTTGGATGAGTTTTGAGGGTTGTTTTAGGTTGGAATTGATGGTCCAATGTTAGTACTACGGTTAGGGGTTGATTTGGGATCATTTGTGGATGTAAAAGGTGTTGGAAACATGGGTTTTGGATGAGGTTTTGGGGCTGCCCGAGTTTGCTAAATGTGGGGTTTGTTCATGGCTTGAAACATTGTGAATTGTGTTTGATTTGTATTCCTGGTTAGTACTTTGATGCTTGGACTGATTTGGATGTTGTTTGAATTGTATTGAGGTTGTTTAGAAGCAAGAACTTGTGTTGGTGAAGCATCGGGAGGAAATCCGGAAGCTTGAGGGTGGTTACTTGCTTGGCTTGGAGCTTGGAAGCTTAGGTGAGTGGTTAATGTTTTAAAGTGGTTTTAAATGGTTGGTTCGAGCACATGGACTAGGTCGGGCTTGGTAGACCCACCTAGAGTTAGGATTAGGGTGGTAGCCTAATCCTAAACTTAAACTAGAGCCATTGGTTGAACTTGTATTTGATGAATATGCCTCGTAATATTTGTGATGTGATGATTTATGTATAATGTGTTATACATGTGAGATGAGGCATGATTTGTGATGCATTATGATATGCATGTGAATGGTTCATGATTGTGATCATGGTGAGTACGTGCTAAGCACGAAATTGGTTGTAATGAATAATGTGGATTGAGTTAAATGTTGGCACTAATATGCTTGAGTACAAATGATCGATCATTAGGATGTTAGTGTGCACACATGAGTCTAAATTCGAGCGTGGCCTTGGTGGCGTTGAGTCACCAAGGAGGAGTACGGGTTCGCCCAGAAATTGTAATTATATATAGTCGATGATGAGTGGAATCCCATCGACGGGGCGTGAGGATGAGTGGAATCCCCTCCGCGAGACCGGTGATGAGTGTAATCCCACCGTGAGGTAAAGTGGTTGTTGGATGTGAGTTCCAACGGGTTAATCCGCGTATTCGGGTCATAGCTAGGTGCCAATGTTGATTGATATGTATATCAATGTGTTGTGGAATGTGATCTCTATTTGGATGTTTATATGTGATTACATAGGTTGTGAATTAGAGCTTGTTGAGCATGGCATATGATTGGATATTGTTCATGCATCTTTAACATTTGGCTCTTGTGGATCTTTGGTAATCATGCATTTACCTTGGTTGAGATCGTGCTTGGAACCTGCGATGTCGAGGTTTGTTTTAAAGAGCTTACCCTCACTAAGCTTTATTGCTTACGCTCTCTTTGTTCGACATTGCAGATCCTTAGTTCGTGGGTTGCTTGCGTAAGTGGAGGGCCTCCAAGTGTGGTTGTTGACCTTGAGTTTATCAAGTATGAGTTTTTAGTGTTTTGGACATGTAATAGTTAAGCAATGGGATTTGTGTTATTTTGATGGATATTGTGGTTGGATAGGAGCATGTTTAGACTCCTTGATTATGTTGCTTTTGTATGGCTTGTTGATGCCATGTCTGAATTGCAAACCATGTCTATTTCCTTGATGTATGTACATGTTGGGTGCTTGTATGGCTAGATCTTGGTTTGTAAATGTTGTTTGTATGTTCCTATGTGGCTAAGGAGGTCTTAAGTCGCATCTAGGTTTGAGTCTTGTATGTTTTTGCTGAAAGTTGTGGACTTTCAGTGCAGGGCGTATCGGTACGCCTAAGGGCTGTATCGATGCGGCCTTGCCTAAAGAACGCAGTTTTGGCTGGGCATATCGATACACGGGGGTGTATCGATACGGTCCCAACTCTCTGGAATTCAGAGTGGGCTGGGTGTATCGATACACGGGGGTGTATTGATACTTTCTTAACACACTGGAATCCTGAGGAGTTGGTGGGTGTAGGGCGTATCGGTACGGGGTTGAAGCGTATCGGTACGGTCCTACCACGTTGACTAAGAGGTGTTAACCGAGAAGGGCGTATCGATACGCTCAAGGGCTGTATCGATACGGTTTTCCCTGGGTTGACTGTTCGGGTTGACCTGGTCAAGGCGTATCGATATCCCTGAATGATGTATCGATACGGCCTGCCCTGAAAGATAAAAATGGACAGTTTAATGTATGGCTTGAGGTTCGAATGTGTTCTTTTATTGATGCTTTCCGCTGTCGTGATCACTTATGATTTAACATGCCTTTAGACAAGATTAAAATGAAAGAAATTTTTAGGGTTGCTAACCGAGGGGAAACCTTAACGGGTTTCGCTTCGGTTTTCCTCGTGTGACCCACTCGGACCGGTCAAACGTCCGGACCGGGATGGGGGGTTACACAAAATAAGTTTTAATCCAAATTTAGGAGTTCATACAATTGATTACGAGCTTTTCAACACGATTATATTGCAAAAACTCGATTTCTGTACTTTTTACTCAGTTAAAATTCGAACGGGTCCATTGTTCGGCCCATTTAGACCCGCTCATCCGAAACCTATACAAAAAAGACCGCAAAAAAGTTAGAATCAAATATTAGGAGTTCATATAATTGATTACGAGCTTTTCAACAGGATTATATTGCAAAAACTAGATTACATTACTTTTTACTCAATTAAAATTCTAACGGGTCCATTGTTCGGCTCATTTAGAGCCGCTCGTTCGAAACCTCTACAAAAAAGACCGCAAAACAAGTTAGAATCAAATTTCAGTAGTTCATATGATTGCTTATGAGCTTTTCAACACGATTATATTGCAAAAACTTGATTTATGTACTTTTTACTTAGTTAAAATTCTAACGGGTCCATTGTTCGGCCCATTTAGACCCGCTCGTCCAAAACCTCTAAAAAGGGTTACAAAATAAGGTTTAATCCAAATTTAGGAGTTCATACAATTGATTACGAGCTTTTCAACACGATTATATTGCAAAAACTCGATTTCTGTACTTTTTACTCCGTTAAAATTCTAACGGGTCCATTATTCGGCCTATTTAGACCCGATCGTCCGAAACCTCTACAAAAAGGGCTGCAAAATAAGTTTTAATCCAAATTTAGGAGTTCATATAATTTATTACGAGCTTTTCAACACAATTATATTGAAAAACTAGATTTCGGTACTTTTTACTCAGTTAAAATTCTAACGGGTCTATTGTTCGGCCCATTTAGACCCGCTCGTCCGAAACCTCTACAAAAGGGTTGCAAAATAAGTTTTAATCCAAATTTAGGAGTTCATACAATTGATTACGAGCTTTTCAACACGATTATATTGCAAAAAGTCGATTTATGTACTTTTTACTCAGTTAAAATTCGAACGGGTCCATTGTTCGGCCCATTTAGACCCGCTCGTCCAAAACCTATACAAAAAAGACTGCAAATAAGTTAGAATCAAATTTTAGGAGTTCATATAATTGATTACGAGCTTTTCAACAGGATTATATTGCAAAAACTCGATTACATTACTTTTTACTCAGTTAAAATTCTAACGGGTCCATTGTTCGGCTCATTTGGACCCGCTCGTCCGAAACCTCTACAAAAAAGACCGCAAAACAAGTTAGAATCAAATTTCAGTAGTTCATATAATTGCTTACGAGCTTTTCAACACGATTATATTGCAAAAACTTGATTTTTGTACTTTTTACTCAGTTAAAATTCTAACGGGTCCATTATTCAGCCCATGTAGACTCGCTCGTCCGAAACCTCGACAAAAGGGTTGCAAAATAAGTTTTAATCCAAATTTAGGAGTTCATAAAATTGATTACGAGCTTTTCAACACGATAATATTGTAAAAACTCGATTTATGTACTTTTTACTCAGTTAAATTTCTAACGGGTCCATTGTTCGGCCCATTTAGACCAGCTCGTCCGAAACCTCTACAAAAAAGACCGCAAAACAAGTTAGAATCAAATTTTAGTAGTTCATAAAATTGATTACGAGCTTTTCAACATAATTATATTGCAAAAACTCGATTTCTGTACTTTTTACTCAGTTAAAATTATAACATGTCCATTGTTCGGCCCATTTAGACCCGCTTGTCCGAAACCTCTACAAAAGGGTTGCAAAATAAGTTTTAATCCAAATTTAGGAGTTCATACAATTAATTACGAGCTTTTCAACACGATTATAAGGCAAAAACTCGATTTTTGTACTTTTTACTAAGTTAAAATTCTAACATGTCCATTGTTCGGCCCATTTAGACCCGATCGTCCGAAACCTCTACAAAAAGGGTTGCAAAATAAGTTTTAATCCAAATTTAGGAGTTCATATAATTGATTACAAGCTTTTCAACACGATTATATTGCAAAAACTCGATTTCTATACTTTTTACTCAGTTAAAATTCTAACGGGTCCACTGTTCGACCCATTTAGACCCGCTCGTCCGAAACCTCTACAAAAGGGTTGCAAAATTAGTTTTAATCCAAATTTAAGAGTCATACAATTGATTATGAGCTTCTCAACAAGATTATATTGCAAAAATTGGATTTCTGTAGTTTTTACTCAGTTAAAATTTGAACGGGTCCATTGTTCAGCCCATTTGGACCCGCTCGTCCGAAACCTTTACAAAAAAGACCGCAAAATAAGTTCGAATCAAATTTTAGGATTTCATACAAATAATTATGAGCTTTTCAACACAATTATATTGCAAAAACTCGATTTTTGTGCTTTTTACTCAGTTAAAATTCTAACGGGTCCATTGTTCGGCCCATTTAGACCCGCTCGTCCGAAACATCAACGAAAGGGTAGCAAAATAAGTTTTAATCCAAATTTAGGAGTTCATACAATAGATTACGTGCGTTTCAACACGATTATATTGCAAAAACTTGATTTCTGTACTTTTTACTCAGTTAAAATTCTAACGGGTCCATTGTTCGGCGCATTTAGACCCGCTCGTCCAAACCTCTACAAAGAGTTTGGAAAATAAGTTTAAATCCAAATTTAGGAGTTCATACAATTGATTACGAGCTTTTCAACACAATTGTATTGCAAAAACTCGATTTTTGTATTTTTTACACTGTTAAAATTCTAATCGGTCCATTGTTCGGCCCATTTAGACCCACTCGTCTGAAACCTCTACAAAAGGGTTTCAAAATAAGTTTTAATCCAAATTTAGGAGTTCATACAATTGATTACGAGCTTTTTAACAATATTATATTGCAAAAACTCGATTTTTGTACTTTTTACTCCGTTAAAATTCTAACGGGTCCATTGTTCGGCCCATTTAGACCTGATCGTCCGAAACCTCTACAAAAAGGGCTGCAAAATAAGTTTTAATCCAAATTTAGGAGTTCATATAATTGATTACGATCTTTAAAACACGATTATATTGCAAAAACTCGATTTCTGTACTTTTTACTCTGTTAAAATTCTAACGGGTCCACTGTTCGGCCCATTTAGACCCGCTCATCCGAAACCTCTACAAAAGGGTTGCAAATAAGTTTTAATCCAAATTTAAGAGTCATACAATTGATTACGAGCTTCTCAACACAATTATATTGCAAAATTTGATTTATGTAGTTTTTACTCAGTTAAAATTTGAACGGGTCCATTGATCATCCCATTTAGAACCGCTCTTCCGAAACCTTTACAAAAAAGACCGCAAAATAAGTTAGAATCAAATTTTAGGATTTCATACAAATGATTACGAGCTTTTCAACACAAATATATTGCAAAAACTCGATTTTTGTGCTTTTTACTCAGTTAAAATTCTAACGGGTCCATTGTTCGGTCCATTTAGACCCGCTCGTCCGAAACATCTACAAAAGGGTAGCAAAACAAGTTTTAATGCAAATTTAGGAGTTCATACAATAGATTGCGTGCGTTTCAACACGATTATATTGCAAAAACTCGATTTCTGTACTTTTTACTCAGTTAAAATTCTAACGGGTCCATTGTTCGGCCCATTTAGACCCGCTCGTCCGAAACCTCTACAAAGAGGTTGCAAAATAAGTTTAAATCCAAATTTAGGAGTTCATACTATTGATTACGAGCTTTTCAACACAATTATATTGAACAAACTCGATTTTTGTGCTTTTTACTCTGTTAAAATTCTAACGGGTCCATTGTTCGGCCCATTTAGACCCGCTCGTCCGAAACCTCTACAAAATGGTTTCAAAATAAGTTTTAATCTAAATTTATGAGTCCATACAATAGATTACGTGTGTTTCAACACGATTATATTGCAAAAATTCGATTTTGTACTTTTTACTCTGTTAAAATTCTAACGGGTCCATTGTTCGGCCCATTTAGACCCGCTCGTCTGAAACCTCTACAAAGAGGTTGCAAAATAAGTTAGAATCAAATTTTAGGATTTCATACAAATGATTACGAGCTTTTCAACACAATTATATTGCAAAAACTCGATTTTTGTGCATTTTACTCTGTTAAAATTCTAAAGGGTCCATTGTTCGGCCCATTTAGACCCGCTCGTTCGAAACCTCTACAAAATGGTTTCAAAATAAGTTTTAATCCAAATTTAGGAGTTCATACAATTGACTACGAGCTTTTCAACACGATTATATTTCAAAAACTCGATTTTTGTACTTTTTACTCTGTTAAAATTCTAACGGGTCCATTGTTCGACCTATTTCGACCAGATCATCCGAAACCTTTTCAAAAAGGGCTGCAAAATAAGTTTTAAACCAAATTTAGGAGTTCATATAAATGATTACGAGCTTTTCAACACGATTATATTGCAAAAACTCGATTTCTGTACTTTTTACTCAGTTAAAATTCTAACGGGTCTATTGTTCAGCCCATTTAGACCCGCTCGTCCGAAACCTCTACAAAAGGGTTGCAAAATAAGTTTTAATCCAAATTTAGGAGTTCATACAATTGATTACGAGCTTTTCAACACGATTATATTGCAAAAACTCGATTTCTGTACTTTTTACTCAGTTAAAATTCGAACGGGTCCATTGTTCGGCCCATTTAGACCCGCTCGTCCGAAACCTATACAAAAAGACTGCAAAATAAGTTAGAATCAAATTTCAATAGTTCATATAATTGCTTACGAGCTTTTCAACACGATTATATTGCAAAAAATTTATTTTTGTACTTTTTACTCAGTTAAAATTCTAACGGGTCCATTTTTCGGCCCATTAAGAATCGCTCGTCCGAAACCTTGACAAAAGGGTTGCAAAATAAGTATTAATCCAAATTTAGGAGTTCATAAAATTGATTACGAGCTTTTTAACACGATTATATTGCAAAAACTCAATTTCTGTACTTTTTACTCAGTTAAAATTCTAACGGGTCCATTGTTCGGCCCATTTAGACCCGCTCGTCCGAAACCTCAACAAAAAGGGTTGCAAAAATAAGTTTTAATCCAAATTTAGGAGTACATACAATTGATTACGAGCTTTTCAACACGATTATATTGCAAAAACTCGATTTTTGTACTTTTTACTCAGTTAAAATTCGAACGGGTCCATTGTTCGGCCCATTTAGACCCGCTCGTCCGAAACCTATACAAAAAAGACTGCAAAATAAGTTAGAATCAAATTTCAGTAGTTCATATAATTGCTTACGAGCATTTCAACACGATTATATTGCAAAAACTTGATTTTTGTACTTTTTACTCAGTTAAAATTCTAACGGGTCCATTTTTCGACCCATTTAGAATCGCTCGTCCGAAACCTCGACAAAAGGGTTGCAAAATAAGTTTTAATCCAAATTTAGGAGTTCATAAAATTGATTACGAGCTTTTCAACACGATTATATTGCAAAAACTCGATTTCTGTACTTTTTACTCAGTTAAAATTCTAACGGGTCCATTGTTCGGCCCATTTATACCCGCTCGTCCGAAACCTCTACAAAAAGGGTTGCAAAATAAGTTTTAATCCAAATTTAGGAGTTCATACAATTGATTACGAGCTTTTCAACATGATTATATTGCAAAAACACGATTTCTGTACTTTTTACTCAGTTGAAATTCGAACGGGTCCATTGTTCGGCCCATTTTGACCCGCTCGTCCGAAACCTCTACAAAAAAGACTGCAAAATAAGTTAGAATCAAATTTTAGGAGTTCATAAAATTGATTACGAGCTTTTCAACACAATTATATTGCAAAAATTCGATTTCTGTACTTTTTACTCAGTTAAAATTCTAGCATGTCCATTGTTCGGCCCATTTAGACCCGCTTGTCCGAAACCTCTACAAAAGGGTTGCAAAATAAGTTTTAATCCAAATTTAGGAGTTCATACAATTAATTACGAGCTTTTCAACACGATTATATTGCAAAAACTCGATTTCTGTACTTTTTACTCAGTTAAAATTCTAACATGTCCATTGTTCGGCCCATTTAGACCCGATTGTCCGAAACCTCTACAAAAGGGCTGCAAAATAAATTTTAATCCAAATTTAGGAGTTCATATAATTGATTAAAAGGTTTTCAACATGATTATATTGCAAAAACTCGATTTCTATACTTTTTACTCAGTTAAAATTCTAACGGGTCCACTGTTCGGCTCATTTAGACCCGCTCGTCCGAAACCTCTACAAAAGGGTTGGAAAATAAGTTTTAATCCAAATTTAAGAGTCATACAATTGATTATGAGCTTCTCAACACGATTATATTGCAAAAATTCGATTTCTGTAGTTTTTACTCAGTTAAAATTCTATCGTGTCCATTGTTCGGCTCATTTAGACCCGCTCGTCCGAAACCTCTACAAAAAAGACCGCAAAACAAGTTAGAATAAAATTTTAGAAGTTCATATAATTGCTTACAAGATTTTCAACACGATTATATTGCAAAAACAAGATTTTGTACTTTTTACTCAGTTAAATTTCTAGCGGGTCCATTGTTCGGCCCATTTAGACTCGCTTGTCCGAAACCTCGACAAAAGGGTTGCAAAATAAGTTTTAATCCAAATTTAGGAGTTCATAAAATTGATTACGAGCTTTTCAACACGATTATATTGCAAAAACTCGATTTCTATACTTTTTACTCAATTAAAATTCTAACGGGTCCATTGTTCGGCCCATTTAGACCCGCTCGTTCGAAACCTCTAAAAAAAGACCGCAAAACAAGTTTTAATCAAATTTTAGGAGTTCATATCATTGATTACGAGCTTTTCAACACGATTATGTTGCAAAAACTCGATTTTTGTGCTTTTTACTCAGTTAAAATTCTAACGGGTCCATTGTTCAGCCCATTTAGACCCGCTCGTTCGAAACCTCTACAAAAGCGTTGCAAAATAAGTTTCAATCCAAATTTAGGAGTTCATACAATTGATTACGAGCTTTACAACACAATTATATTGCAAAAAATCGATTTCTGTACTTTTTACCCAGTTAAAATTTTAACGGGTCCATTGTTCGGCCCATTTTGACCCGCTCGTCCGAAACCTCTACAAAAAAGACCGCAAAATAAGTTAGAATCAAATTTTAGGAGTTCATAAAATTGATTACGAGCTTTTCAACACAATTATATTGCAAAAATTCGATTTCTGTACTTTTTACTCAGTTAAAATTCTAGCATGTCCATTGTTCGGCCCATTTAGACCCGCTTGTCCGAAACTTCTACAAAAGGGTTGCAAAATAAGTTTTAATCCAAATTTAGGAGTTCATACAATTAATTACGAGCTTTTCAACACGATTATATTGCAAAAACTCGATTTTTGTACTTTTTACTCAGTTAAAATTCTAACGTGTCCATTGTTCGGCCCATTTAGACCCGATCGTCCGAAACCTCTACAAAAGGGCTGCAAAATAAATTTTAATCCAAATTTAGGAGTTCATATAATTGATTACAAGGTTTTCAACATGATTATATTGCAAAAACTCGATTTCTATACTTTTTACTCAGTTAAAATTCTATCGTGTCCATTGTTCGGCTCATTTAGACCCGCTCGTCCGAAACCTCTACAAAAAAGACCGCAAAACAAGTTAGAATCAAATTTTAGGAGTTCATATAATTGTTCGGCCCATTTAGACTCGCTTGTCCGAAACCTCGACAAAAGGGTTGCAAAATAAGTTTTAATCCAAATTTAGGAGTTCATAAAATTGATTACGAGCTTTTCAACACGATTATATTGCAAAAACTCGATTTCTATACTTTTTACACAATTAAAATTCTAACGGGTCCATTGTTCGGCCCATTTAGACCCGCTCGTCCGAAACCTCTAAAAAAAGACCGCAAAACAAGTTTTAATATTATTTTTGGAGTTCATATAATTGATTACGAGCTTTTCAACACGATTATATTGCAAAAACTCGATTTTAGTATTTTTTACTTAGTTAAAATTCTAACGGGTCCATTGTTTGGCCCATTTAGACCCGCTCGTCCGAAACCTCTACAAAAGGGTTGCAAAATAAGTTTTAATCTAAATTTAGTAGTTCATACAAATGATTACGAGCTTTTCAACTCATTTATATGGAAAAAAAACTCGATTTTTGTGCTTTTTACTTAGTTAAAATTCTAATGGGTCCATTGTTCGGCCCATTTAGACCCGCTAGTCCGAAACCTCTACAAAAGGGTTTCAAAATAAGTTTTAATCCAAATTTAGGAGTTCATACAATTGATTATGAGCTTTTCAACACAATTATATTGCAAAAACACGATTTTTTTGTTTTTTACTCAGTTAAAATTCTAACGGGTCCATTGTTCGGCCCATTTAGACCCGCTCGTCCAAAACCTCTACAAAAGGGTTGCAAAATAAGTTTTAATCCAAATTTAGGAGTTTCTACAAATGATTATGAGCTTTTCAACACAATTATATTGTAAAAAATCGATTTTTGTGCTTTTTACTCAGTTAAAATTCTAATTGGTCCATTGTTCGCCCATTTAGACTTGCACGTCCGAAACCTCTACAAAAGGGTTGCAAAATAAGTTTTAATCAAATTTTAGGAGTTCATACAATTGAGTACGAGCTTTTCAACACAATTATATTGCAAAAACTCGATTTTTGTGCTTTTTACTCAGTTAAAATTCTAACGGGTCCATTGTTCGGCCCATTTTGACCCGCTTGTCTGAAACCTCTACAGAAGGGTTGCAAAATAAGTTTTAATCCAAATTTAGTAGTTCATACAACTGATTACGAGCGTTTCAACATGATTATATTGCAAAAACTCGATTTCTGTACTTTTTACTCAGTTAAAATTCTAGCGGGTCCATTGTTCGGCCCATTTAAACCCGCTCGTCCGAAACCTCTACATAAAAGACCACAAAATAAGTTAGAATCAAATTTTAGGAGTTCATATAATTGATTAAGAGCTTTTCAACATGATTATATTACAAAAACTCGATTACTGTACTTTTTACTCAGTTAAACTCTAACGGGTCCATTGTTCGGCCCATTTAGACCCGCTCGTCCGAAACCTCTACAGAAGGGTTGCAAAATAAGTTTTAATCCAAATTTAGTAGTTCATACAACTGATTACGAGCTTTTCAACATGATTATATTGCAAAAACTCGATTACAGTACTATTTACTTAGTTAAAATTCAAACGGGTCCATTGTTCGGCCCATTTAGACCCCCACGTCCGAAACCTCTACAAAAAAGACAGTAAAACAAGTTAGAATCAAATTTTATGAGTTCATATAATTGATTACGAGCTTTTCAACACGATTATATTGCAAAAACTTGATTTCTGTACTTTTTACTCAGTTAAAATTCTAACGGGTCCATTGTTCGGCCCATTTAGACTTGCTCGTCCGAAACCTCTACAAAGGGTTGCAAAATAAATTTTAATCCAAATTTAGGAGTTCATACAAGTGATTACGAGCGTTTCAACAAGATTATACTGCAAAAACCCGATTTTTGTGCTTTTTACTTAGTTAAAATTCTAACGGGTCCATTGTTCGGCCCATTTAGACCCACTCGTCCGAAACCTCAACAAAAAAGACCGCAAAACAAGTTAGAATCAAATTTTAGGAGTTCATATAATTTATTACGAGCTTTTCAATACGATTATAATGCAAAAACTTGATTTCTTTACTTTTTACTTGGTTAAAATTCTAACGGGTCCATTGTTCGGCCCACTTAGACCCGCTCGTCTGAAACCTCTACAGAAGGGTTGCAAAATAAGTTTTAATCCAAATTTAGGAGTTCATACAATTGATTAGAAGCTTTTCAACACAATTATATTGCAAAAACTCGATTTTTGTGCTTTTTACTCAGTTAAAATTCTAACGGGTCATCCATGCCACATCCTCCGCCGCCATCCATGCCTCCTCCTCCTCCCACTGCCATGGCGGTGCTTGCTTAGCACAAACACGATGACAGTAAAAACCACACACCAAGCCCGGACGAATTTTTTCTGCCTGTTATTGTTGTGTTTATCACTGGCAATATTATTGCTATGGCACTGGCCAACCACTGCCGATAAGGCAAATGATGCTTTCCAAAAACATCACTCACATGCTGGGCCACCAGTTTTGGTGCCCTTCGTTTGCCCTGTCTCCTTTTTTAGAGCACAGGAAATTTCCTGGTCTTTACGACATTGTATCACTTCCCTAAACAGCAGCGTCACGCTGGGGAAATTTCTGTTCCATTCTTTCCCTTATACCGTATTTTCATTAACAGTGAATGAATCTGCCTGCATGCACACGTACACACACGAAGCAATGCAGCAAGTTTGTTCATATCGTTATTCATTACTGTTTTTAGAACAGACCATCAGTATATTATACTACGTATTATTAATTGTCCTTTTCCAGACTCATTACAATTCAGGAACAAAGGTTCTAATGCTTGTTCATGGTCACCACTTGTGTTCCAAAATACTACTGTTCATCTCCAAAACGGATCAAACGGCTGGGGACACTGCAGCTGCAAACCGCCGGACGGAAGCTGCATCTCAAATGCTCCACAATTTTAGGAATACGGGATACTGTCAGTTAGTGAGTATATTTCCCGTTATGCAATGGAATTTCAAAATTTCATATCCCGGGTCTGCATGGGAACCTAAGCCTCATGCACGTACCCTACTCCCATGCATTTCGGAAGCTTCCCATCAAGTTTTATCAAATCTTAATTTATTCCTATTATTTTGGGATTCTCCGATTGTTGGCATTTCTCTAGGCAAAATTATAAATTATCACGATTTAACAATTGTGGATAATAAAATACGAAGTATTTTGATCACAGCTTATCTGGATAATTCATTTGAATTTAAATCAATATTCTCCTTTAATCCCATGATTATCAGGAAATCATTTAAATTCAAATTCCCTTTAAATTATCTTGATAAATCCACTCTTTCTAGGATTCTATTTGAATTTAATTTAATACTATCTTTTAATCCCAGGATTATTAAGATATTATTTAAATTCAAATTCTCTTTAAACTGTCTTGATAATCCCTTTGAATTTAAATTAATATTCTCTTTTAATCCCATGATTATCAGGAAATTATTTAAATTCATATTCCTTTTAAATTATCTTGATAAATCCACTCATTCTAGTATTCTATTTGAATTTATATTAATATTATCTTTTAATCCCAGGATTATAAAGATATTATTTAAATTCAAATTCTTTTTAAATTATCTTGATAATCCCTTTGAATTTAAATTAATATTCTCTTTTAATCCCATGATTATCAGGAAATTATTTAAATTCAAATTCCTTTTAATATTATCTTTTAATCCCAGGATTATTAAGATATTATCTAAATTCAAATTCTTTTTAAATTATCTTGATAATCCCTTTGAATTTAAATTAATATTCTCTTTTAATCCCATGATTATCAGGAAATTATTTAAATTCAAATTCCTTTTAAATTATCTTGCTATATCCACTCTTTCTAGGATTCTATTTGCATTTAAATTAATATTATCCTACAATCCCACGATTAATAGGATTCTATTTAAATTTAAATCAATATTATCCTATTATTATTTGGATTATCCACAACTCTTAAAATTTAAACATTCTTTCCATTTCTTCGAGACCTACCTTCATTATATAATGACCTTTGGTCATTTTTTCACACTTTATGCGAGCCAATACAATTGTGTGATACTTACATCCAACCTCGAGCACTCTCTTTTGCTACAACGTCCTCAGACGTCCAAACAACCTCTCATGGCTTCCACAGACTCTTTTCTCTCCCGTTTTGACAACCTTCAATTTACGGCAGAGGAGAAAAACGTGATATGTGCACCTGCCTCCACGAAGGCCGTCCCCCTCGATGACTACAAGTCGTCTCTCATCGGGAAACTTTTCAACACCAAAGACTTTGATGAGACTGCCTTGGTGCGCCTTTTCACCTCTGTATGGAGAGAGGATAAACTCTCATCGGTAACGACTCTAGGCTCTGGTTATTTCCTTTTTAAGTTTGAAACTAAAGCCTGCAGGGACGACGTTCTAAAACGAGGGCCATGGACCTTCAAGAAAGATTGGCTAGCACTCCTACCAGTTCAGCCAAAACTTACCATTAATGGCTACAGATACGACCAGATGAGAATCTGGGTGCGAATCCATAGGGTGCCAATAGCCATGATGACTGGAGTTACAGTGGATAATGTCACCGGACGAACCATTGGAAGTGGGATTGGTGCAGTTATAGGGACAGACTCCCGTCAGTCGGATGATGGGAACATGACCCAATTCCTTCGTGTCTTGGTTATTATCGATGTACGTCAGCCGTTGCGTCGGTTTGTAGCTGTACGCATCGAGGAGGACGAAGGCCCTCAAATGTTGCCGCTTCAATATGAGAAGCTACCGACTTTCTGTCACGGGTGCGGCATTCTATGCCATCTTCAAGCCACCTGTGCGGAATTTAAGGATGACAAAACGGAACCCAAGCAGTATGGAGACTGGCTACGTGCCTCTGCTCCGAAGAAAAAGTCTAAAATAACAACCCGAGGCCGGGTATGTTATTTCGAGCCAGCTGGCCCATCAACCAAGCCCTCGATGGCCACCACCGGTACACTATTCTATCTATATATTTCTTCCTTAAGGGATTGGATCATCTCTTTTCTTTTTCTTTACGCATTGCATGCTGCATGCATTTTTATGAAAATCACACTCAATTTTCTAACCTTTTCCCAGGTGCAGGACCATCAACAAAGAAACCAGCCACAGCCGGTATCTTTAGATAATTGTAATGCACTTTTAGATAATTATAATGCACTTTTATTAGTAGAAATATTTTCTAATATTTATCTACTATATTTTTTTCAACGACGCTATCCTCACTGTCATTTCCTTCACTTCTGCTCCATAGGAACAAATCACAAAGGAAAAACGGTGGTTGTTGCTGACGCCGCCTCAGCCACAATGTTGTCGGATTCTGCAGCCTCTGAAACGAAGGACGAGGCTACTGCAGTAGCTGCCGATGCTGCTAATGCCCCCGATGCTGTGGCACCTACGGGTGCAGACGCGCTGCTGGACCAGACGACCCCAGTCGCCCCTGATGCACCGATGGCGGACGCGGGGAGCGATCCCACGGGACAGCACAACTCACCCACTGGTGGTATTTCAATCGAACCCCTCGATGTGGCCCCTCTTGCTGTTATACCTGCTGATGCGGAATCAGCCAACACTGGAGCTCCCAACACTGCCCAAGTTGTAGGGATTGATGATGCATCATCCACCCTGCTCGACAAACGGTTTGTGTTGATTGATGGTGAAGGTTTCCCGGTGCCCACTGCCGTGCCTGATAAATCTACCACTGCTGGTCACGGCAGGAATGTTTATGTCAACCCAGAATTTGAGGATTGGCTTGCTACCACATCGAGCCCTCCGAAGGGTGCAACAGAACCTCGTAAGGCAAAGCGCAGCCCACCCTTAGTTGCGCCCACAACGGCTAAGCGCCTACGCACCTCACCCAAGGTTTCAGCAAGGCCGGCAAAACCCGGAGCACCAACTGAAAAGACTACCAAACACACTAAAGCTGGGATGAGCAGCAAAATCTCTTCGGCGGCGGTTGATATTCAACCCCGCCGAGAGAAATGAGGCTCTTGTGCTGGAACTGCCGTGGGCTTGGTTCACCAGAGGCAGTTCGAGGGCTTGTTTCACTAGTCCGAAAATTAGAACCTTCAATTATTTTCTTATCTGAAACTCGGTTGTTTAATTTTAATTTTGAACGTTTAAAACTTTCTTTAGAAATGACGGGCTACTTCCATGTGAAAGGCAGCCCAACTTGCTCTGGTTTGTTATTTTTTTGGAATAATAATATGACTATGGATCTTTTATCGTATTCTGATCGTCACATTGATTCTACTATAACAACTACTGATGATTGCTTTCGATTCACCGGCGTCTATGGGTACGCAAAAACTAGCATGAAATATAAAACGTGGGAGCTCATAGACTCTATTCGTAGCAATTCCCCGTTGCCTTGGCTAATTGGTGGGGACCTAAACGACATTTTATCCGACTCTGAAAAACAAGGCGGATGTCGTAGACCGCAATCACAAATCACCAACTTTCGAGATTGCCTTGCCCGCAATAGAATTTTTTATTGCAAACCCTGCTCGGGATGGTTCACTTGGTCTCGAACGGGGCCAAATGTCACACCCGTTTGTGAACGTCTCGATCGATACCTTGCGTGTAATGCATGGCTCAATGCCCACTTAACATTCCAATGCAGGAACGTTTTCTCTCCAGATTCCGATCATTATGTCATTCTCAGGGATACCAAACGTGCTACCCCTCGTGAGCACCGTTCCCAGCATGATGGCGATCACTTTCGCTTTGAGTCTTGCTGGGCAAATGACCCATCATGTATCAAAACCTTCCACCAAGCATGGTAAAATGCGTCGGGCACCCTCATTGACAAATTGACTACTGTTGGGAACCACTTACATGATTGGCAAATGACTCGTCGTTTCAACTCCAACAACCGCATCGCTGAGCTTCAACGTCAGATCAATTCTTACATGCGTAGACGACAGCTATCACCTGATATGCTGCTCAATCTACGAGATGCGAAATTGGAACTTCGACGCCTTTTGGATGCAAGAGAAGCCTACTGGGCTCAGCGTTCTCGTGTTACCTGGCTATCGCAAGGTGACAAGAACACTTCCTTCTTCCATGCCAGGGCGTCTAAACGAAGGAAAAGAACAATATACGTGGTCTCTTTGATGTAAACCAAACATGGCATACCGAGAAGCCTGAGCTTCTTCGGATTGCCTCGGATTACTTCTAGGTTTTGTTTACATCATCTAGTCCGACTTCCTCTCCCCTTCTTCTGGAACACATTATCCCTGTCGTTAATGCCGCAATGAACGACTCGTTGCTTCGAACTTTCACTGAAGACGAGGTAATCACAGCTTTCCGGGATATCGGTCCCAGGAAAGCTCCGGGTTTTGATGGCTTCCCCAGTAGCTTCTACAGGCAATACTGGGATGTCATTGGGCCCGAATTCGTCCAACTTTGTTTGCGTCTTTTACGAGGGGAAGAGGACATGGCAACGGTTAACAAAGCGATTATTGTCCTCATCCCGAAAGTGCCTGACGCTTCAAACATGCGTCAATTTCGGCCGATCAGTTTATACACTGTCATTTACAAAACCATTGCCAAGGTTCTTGTGAATCGACTCAAACCTATCTTACCATCTTGTATCAGTGATGCGCAAGCCGCTTTTGTTAGTGGCAGGAACATCACTGACAATATTCTGATTGCGCATGAACTTGTTCATACCCTCCATTCTAATAACGCTTCGATCTATCAAGGGGCTGCCTTGAAATTAGACATGGAGAAGGCCTTACACAATGTTGAATGGTCTTTTCTTAAAGACGTGATGCTACGTATGGGATTTGCGCCCGACTGGGTACAGTTGCTACTCCGTTGCGTATCAACTGTTTCCTTCTCAGTCCGTCTTAATGGCGCTCTATCCCAAGAATTCTCTCCGACTAGGGGAATTCGGCAAGGCGACCCTCTCTCGCCTTTCGTTTTCTTAATATGCTCCCAAGGGCTTTCAGCGGCTCTTGAGGCCGAACAGCAAGCGGGACGACTCGTTGGCTTACAGGCCAATCGGCGAGGGCCGCGGATTAATCATCTGCTCTTTGCGGACGACAGCATTGTCTTTGTCCATAATTGCCCAACGGAAGTCCAGCGATTGAAGGAGATTCTTCGTTTGTATGAATCATCCTCAGGCCAATCTGTCAACTTTTCTAAATCGACTGCCTTTTGTAGCTCTTCCTGCTCGACGGACTTCTCATAGGCCCTTCAGCATACTCTTGGAATTCGTTTGGTTGACGACCCTGGAACTTATCTGGGGGTCCCTCTTCTCGTTGGGAGGAACCGAACGGCCAGTCTTGGGTTTATTCGTGACAAGGTCAACTCACGCATGGCTAAATGGGATACTAACTTGCTTTCATATAGTGGGCGTGAAGTTCTAATAAAATCCGTAGCGCAAGCTTTACCTCAGTACGTCATGTCATGCTATTTGCTTCCGTAAAACATTGTCGACGATGCGACACGCTCCATTCGCCGATACTGGTGGTCGGGCAGAAGTAACAAGAAAGGATGGCCAATGCTATATTGGAATACCATGTGTACGCCCAAAGCCGCTGGGGGTATGGGCTTCCTTGACTTACGGGACTTTAATATTGCTCTTCTTGGGAAGCAAATATGGCGACTGATTCACTCGCCTGATTCCCTACTTGCAAGAGTCTTGCGATCACGCTATTACCCCTCCGGCAATATTCTGGATGCAAAAGTTGACCAACGCGCCTCATTTGCCTGGCGAGGTATATGGCAAGCTTTGCAACGCTTGCAGCTGGGTTTTTTCTGGCGGCCTGGCGTTGATAGTCGTATACGTATCCATTGAAAACATTGGGGTGGGCCGATGGTCTCTCCTTTTTTGGTAATTATCAGGATAATGAGGAGATACCCTTGCGCTGCGGTGATTTTATGATCCGACATCACAACTCTTGGGACGAAAATAAAGTTCGTCAATACTTTGACTGGGATGATGCTGCTAACATATTGCACGTACAGATATCTGATGTACGCCGTGATACTTTACTGTGGGGCTTTCATGATACTAACATATATACCGTACGCTCCGGCTACCTCTTCCTACGTAGGTCCTCACGGCCTCTTGAGCGCCCGTGCCCACTCTGGAAGATCATTGCTAAATCTAATACACTTCCGAAGGTTCGCACCTTTGGGTGGCGGGCAGGACGGGGTGCTTTACCCACTGGTGACCGGCTTGCGGCTCTTGGAATGGGCACTGGCATGTGCCCATTCTGTCCATCGACTCTTGAAACTGCGACTCACGCATTTCGGGACTGTCCGGGCGTTGCCGAGGTGCTAGGCCTTGCCGGCTTCCCCCGTACGTTATGCGACAGCACAGCCACCTCAGTTACCCTCTGGCTAGAACAGGGAGCTATGCTTCTCTCTCGCGCACAATTCGATCTCCTCCTAACTACCTTGTGGAATCTATGGAACAGGAGGAATGATTGGGTCCATTCTCAGCGATTACAGCCCCCTTGGCTTACTCTGATGAACTCCCAGGAACTACTTCGCGACTACATCTCGGCCAACTCAGACCATACCACGACGCGACCGCAGACGGAGCCAGCCCTTTCCCAACCTGTATGGAGACCGCCGCCGGCTGGGACGATCAAAATCAATGTCGATGGCGCTTTCAACTCAGCTACGGGATCCGCTGGCATTGGCATTGTGGCTCGTGATGCCACTGGTGCTATCTTGCTCGGACGGGCTATATACTTGGACGATACCGCAGATTCTCTATCCGCGGAACTCCACGCTATCACCAAAGGAGTCACACTCGGTGCAGACGCTGGATGACAATGTTTTCTTCTTGAGTCGGACGCGGCCCTGTTGGTCAATAGGTTGCGTCATGCCGGCGAGGATGCCTCCACCCTTCAGCGACAGATTCGGACCGCTAGATCTTTCCTCGATACCACACCTGGTTTATGTTTACTTTATGTACCGCGCACAGCTAATGTTTTAGCTCACTATGTAGCCAATTGGGCCCTTCATTCTAAATCCTCTTTGTATTTCGGACCGGGCTTGCCCGATGCTTTGCGAACATTTGTACCGGTTGTTCACCAACCACCATGATTTATAATATATTTTGGGCACTCTTTTCCACTCTTAGGACCCTTGCTGGGCCAGCCCAGTAAGGATTAGTGGGGTTTTTAATGAGGCCCTTTCCTCAAAAAAAATTCTAACGGGTCCATTGTTCGGCCCATTTAGACCCGCTCGTACGAAACCTCTACAAAAGGGTTGCAAAATAACTTTTAATCCAAATTTAGGAGTTCATAAAATTAATTACGAGCGTTTCAACACGATTATATTGCAAAAAGTCGATTTCTGTACTTTTTACTCAGTTAAAATCCTAACAGGTCCATTGTTCGGCCCATTTAGATCCGCTCGTCCGAAACCTCTACAAAAAAGACCGCAAAACAAGTTAGAATCAAATTTTAGGAGTTCATATAATTGATTACAAGCTTTTCAACACGATTATATTGCAAAAACTCGATTTTTGTAGTTTTTACTCAGTTAAAATTCTAACGGGTCCATTGTTCGGCCCATTTAGACCCGCTCGTCCGAAACCTCTACAAAAGGGTTGCAAAATAATTTTTAATCCAAATTTAGGATTTCATACATTTGATTACGAGCTTTTCAACACAATTATATTGCAAAAACTCGATTTTTGTGCTTTTTACTCAGTTAAAATTCTAACGGGTCTATTGTTCGGCCCATTTAGACCCGCTCGTACGAAACCTCTACAAAAGGGTTGCAAAATAAGTTTTAATCCAAATTTAGGAGTTCATACAATTGATTACGAGCTTTTCAACACGATTATATTCCAAAGACTCTATTTCTGTACTTTTTACTCCGTTAAAATTCTAACGGGTCCATTGTTCGGCCCATTTAGACCCGATCGTCCGAAACCTTTACAAAAAGGGCTGCAAAATAAGTTTTAATCCAAATTTAGGAGTTCATATAATTGATTACGAGCTTTTCAACACGATTATATTGCAAAAACTCGATTTCTGAACTTTTGACTTAGTTAAAATTCTAATGGGTCCATTGTTCAGCCCATTTAGACCCGTTTGTCCGAAACCTCTACAAAAAAGACTGCAAAAAAAGTTATAATCATATTTTAGGAGTTTATATAATTGATTACGAGCTTTTCAACACGATTATATTGCAAAAACTCAATTTCTGTACTTTTTACTCAGTTAAAATTCTAACGGGTCCATTGTTCGGCCCATTTAGACCCGCTTGTCCGAAACCTCTACAAAAATTACCGCAAAATAAGTTTTAACCAAATTTTAGGAGTTCATATCATTGATTACGAGCTTTCCAACACGATTATATTGCAAAAACTCAATTTCTGTACTTTTTACTCTGTTAAAATTCTAACGGGTTCATTGTTCGGCCCATTTAGACCCTCTCGTCCGAAACCTCTACAAAAATAGCAGCAAAATAAGTTTTAATCCAAATTTAGGAGTTCATATAATTGATTATGAGCTTTTCAACACGATTATATTGTAAAAACTCGATTTCTGTACTTTTCACTCAGTTAAAATTCTAACGGGTCCATTGTTCGGCCCATTTAGACCCGCTCGTCCGAAACCATAGAAAAAAGACCGCAAAACAAGTTTTAATCCAAATTTAGAAGTTCATACAATTGATTACGAGCGTTTCAACACGATTATATTGCAAAAACTCGATTTCTGTACTCTTTACATAGTTAAAATTCTAACGGGTCCATTGTTCGGACCAATTAGACCCGCTCGTCGCAAACCTCTACAAAAAAGAACGCAAAATAAGTTATAATCAAATTTTAGGAGTTCATATAATTGATTAAGAGCTTTTCAACACGATTATATTGCAAAACCTCGATTACTGTACTTTTTACTCAGTTAAATTTTTAACGGGTCCATTGTTTGGCCCATTTAGACCTGATCGTCTGAAACCTCTACAAAAAGGGCTGCAAAATAAGTTTTAATCCAAATTTAAGAGTTCATACAATTGATTACGAGCGTTTCAACACGATTATATTACAAAAACTCGATTTCTGTACTTTTTCTCAGTTAAAATTCTAACGGGTCCTTGTTCGGCCCACTTAGACCCGCTCGTCGCAAACCTCTACAAAAAGAACGCAAAATAAGTTAGAATCAAATTTTAGGAGTTCATATAATTGATTAAGAGCGTTTCAACACTATTATATTGCAAAGACTTGATTTCTGTACTTTTTACTCAGTTAAATTTCTAACGGGTCCATTGTTCGGCCCATTTAGACTTGATCGTCCGAAACCTCTACAAAAAGGGCTACAAAATAAGTTTTAATCCAAATTTAATAGTTCATACAATTGATTACGAACTTTTCAACACGATTATATTGCAAAAACTCGATTTTTGTACTTTTTACTCGGTTAAAATTCTAACGGGTCCATTGTTCGGCCCATTTAGACCCGCTCGTCTGAAACCTTTACAAAAAAGACCGCAAAATAAGTTAGAATCAAATTTTAGGAGTTCATATAATTGATTACGAGCTTTTCAACACGATTATATTGCAAAAACAAGATTACAGTACTTTTTACTAAGTTAAAATTCTAACGGGTCATTGTTCGGCCCATTTAGACCCCCTCATCCGAAACCTCTACAAAAGGGTTGCAAAATAAGTTTTAATCCAAATTTAGGAGTTCATACAATTTATTACGAGCTTTTCAACACGATTATATTGCAAAAACTAGATTTCTGTACTTTTTACTCCGTTAAAATTCTAATGGGTCCATTGTTCGGCCCATTTAAACCCGATCGTCCGAAACCACTACTAAAAGGGCTGCAAAATAAGTTTTAATCCAAATTTAGGAGTTCATATAATTGATTACGAGCTTTTCAACACAATTATATTGCGAAAACTCGATTTTTTTGCTTTTTACTCAGTTAAAATTCTAACGGGTCCATTGTTCGGCCCATTTAAACCCGCTCGTCTGAAACCTCTACAAAAGGGTTGCAAAATAAGTTTTAATCTAAATTTAGGACTTCATACAATTGATTACGAGCGTTTTAACACGATTATATTGCAAAAACTCGATTTCTATACTTTTTACTCAGTTAAAATTTTAACGGGTCCATTGTTCGGCCCATTTAGACCCGCTCGTCCGAAAACTCTACAAAAAAGACCGCAAAATAAGTTAGAATCAAATTTAAGGAGTTCATATAATTGATTAAGAGCTTTTGAACATGATTATATTGCAAAAACTCGATTACTGTACTTTTTACTCAGTTAAAATTCTAACGGGTTCATTGTTCGGCCCATTTAGACTCGCTCGTCCGAAACCTCAACAAAAGGGTTGCAAAATAAGTTTTAATCCAAATTTAGGAGTTCATATAATTGATTACGAGCTTTTCAACACGATTATATTGCAAAAACTCGATTTCTGTACTTTTTACTCAGTTAAAATTTTAACGGGTCCATTGTTCGGCCCATTTAGACCCGCTCGTCCGAGACCTCTACAAAAGGGTTGCAAAATAAGTTTTAATCCAAATTTAAGAGTTCATACAATTGATTACGAGCTTTTCAACACGATTATATTGCAAAAACTAGATTTCTGTAGTTTTTACCTAGTTAAAATTCGAACGGTTCCATTGTTCGGCCCATTTAGACCCGCTCGTCCGAAACCTTTACAAAAAACACCGCAAAATAAGTTAGAATCAAAATTTAGGAGTTCATACAAATGATTACGTGCTCTTCAACGAAATTATATTGCAAAAACTCGATTATATTGCAAAAACTCTACAAAAGGGTTGCAAAATAAGTTTTAATCCAAATTTAGGAGTTCATACAATAGATTACGAGCGTTTCATCACGATTATATTGCAAAAACTCGATTTCTGTACTTTTTACTAAGTTAAAATTCTAACGGGTCCATTGTTCGGCCCATTTAGAACCGCTCGTCGCAAACCTCTACAAAAAAGACCACAAAATAAGTTAGAATCAAATTTTTAGGAGTTCATATAATTGATTAAGAGCTTTTCAGCACGATTATATTGCAAAAACTCGATTACTGTGCTTTTTACTCAGTTAAAATTCTAACGGGTCCATTGTTCGGCCCAGTTAGACCCGCTCGTCCGAAACCTCTATAAAAGGGTTGCAAAATAAGTTTTAATCAAAATTTTGGAGTTCATACAATTGATTACGAGCTTTTCAACACGATTATATTGCAAAAACTCGATTTTTTTTGCTTTTTACTCAGTTAAAATTCTAACAGGTCCATTGTTCGGCCTATTTAGACCCGATCGTCTGAAACCTCTAAAAAAAGGGTTGCAAAATAAGTTTTAATCCAAATTTAGGAGTTCATACAATTGATTACGAGCTTTTCAAAGCGATTATATTGCAAAAACTCGATTTCTGCACTTTTTACTCAGTTAAAATTCTAACGGGTCCATTGTTCGGTCCATTTAGACTCGCTCGTCCGAAACCTCTACAAAAGCGTTGCAAAATAAGTTTTAATCCAAATTTAGGAGTTCATACAATTGATTACGAGCTTTTCAACACAATTATATTGCAAAAACTCGATTTATGTACTTTTTACTCCCTTAAAATTCTAACGGGTCCATTGTTCGGCCCATATAGACCCGCTCGACCGAAACCATAGAAAAAAGACCGCAAAACAAGTTTTAATTCAAATTTAGGTGTTCATACAATTGATTACGAGCTTTTAAACACGATTATATTGCAAAAACTCGATTACAGTACTTTTTACTTAGTTAAAATTCTAACGGGTCCATTGTTCGGCCCATTTAGACCCGCTAGTCCGAAAACTCTACAAAAGGGTTGGAAAATAAGTTTTAATCCAAATTTAGGAGTTCATACAATTGATTACAAGCTTTTCAACACGATTATATTGCAAAATCTCAATTTCTGTACTTCTTACTCCGTTAAAATTCTAACGGGTCCATTGTTCGGACCATTTAAACCCGATCGTCTGAAACCTCTATAAAAAGGGTTGCAAAATAAGTTTTAATCCAAATTTAGGAGTTCATACAATTGATTACGAGCTTTTCAACGCGATTATACTGCAAAAACTGGATTTCTGCACTTTTTACTCAGTTAAAATTCTAACGGGTCCATTGTTCGGCCCTTTTAGACCCGCTCGTTCGAAACCTCTACAAAAGGGTTGAAAATAAGTTTTAATCCAAATTTAGGAGTTCATACAATTGATTACGAGCTTTTCAACGCGATTATACTGCAAAAACTGGATTTCTGCACTTTTTACTCAGTTAAAATTCTAACGGGTCCATTGTTCGGCCTATTTAGACCCGCTCGTTCGAAACCTCTACAAAAGGGTTGCAAAATAAGTTTTAATCCATATTTAGGAGTTCATATAATTGATTACGAGCTTTTCAACACGATTATATTGCAAAAACTCGATTTTTGTACTTTTTACTCAGTTAAAATTCTAACGGGTCTATTGTTCGGCCCATTTAGACCTGCTCGTCCGAAACATCTAAAAAAGGGTTGCAAAATAAGTTTTAATCCAAATTTAAGAGTTCATACAATTGATTACGAGCTTTTCAACACGATTATATTGCAAAAACTCGATTTCTATAGTTTTTACTCAGTTAAAATTCGATCGGTTCCATTGTTCGGCCCATTTAAACCCCCTCGTCCGAAACCTCTACAAAAGGGTTGCAAAATATGTTTGAATCCAAATTTAAGATTTCATACAATTGATTACGAGCTTTTCAACACGATTATATTGCAAAAACTCAATTTTTGTAGTTTTTACTCATTTAAAATTCTAACGGGTCCATTACTCGGCCCATTTAGATCCGCTCGTCCGAAACCTCTACAAAAAGACCGTAAAACAAGTTTTACTCAAATTTTACGAGTTCATATAATTTATTACAAGCTTTTCAATACGATTATATTGCAAAAACTTAATTATAGTACTTTTTACTCAGTTAAAATTCTAACGGGTACATTGTTCGGCCCATTTAGACTCGCTCGTCCGAAACCTTTACAAAAGTGTTGCAAAATAAGTTTTAATCCAAATTTAGGAGTTCATACAATTGATTACGAGCGTTTCAACATGATTATATTGCAAAAACTCGATTTCTTTACTTTTTACTTAGTGAAAATTCTAACGGGTCCATTGTTCGGCCCAGTTAGACCCGCTCTTCGCAAACCTCTATAAAAAACCGCAAAATAAGTTAGAATCAAATTTTAGGAGTTCATATAATTGATTAGGAGCTTTTCAACACGATTATATTGCAAAACCTCGATTACTGTACTTTTTACTTAGTTAAATTTCTAACGGGTCCATTGTTCGGCCCATTTCGACCCGATCGTCCGAAACCTCTACAAAAAGGGCTGCAAAATAGATTTTAATCCAAATTTAAGAGTTCATACAATTGATTACAAGCGTTTCAACATGATTATATTACAAAAACTCGATTTCTTTACTTTTTACTTCGTTAAAATTCTAACGGGTCCATTGTTCGGCCCATTTAGACCCGCTCATCGCAAACCTCTACAAAAAGACCGCAAAATAAGTTAGAATCAAATTTTAGGAGTTCATATAATTGATTAAGAGCTTTTCACCACGATTATATTGCAAAAACTCAATTACTGTACTTTTTACTCAGTTAAATTTCTAACGGGTCCATTGTTCGGCCCATTTAGACCCGATCATCCGAAACCTCTACAAAAAGGGCTGCAAAATAACTTTTAATCCAAATTTAAGAGTTCATACAATTGATTACGAGCTTTTCAACACGATTATATTGCAAAAACACGATTTTTGTACTTTTTACTCAGTTAAAATTCTAACGGGTCCATTGTTCGGCCCATTTAGACCCGATCGTCCGAAACCTCTACAAAAAGGGCTGCAAAATAACTTTTAATCCAAATTTAAGAATTCATACAATTGATTACGAGCTTTTCAACACAATTATATTGCAAAAACATGATTTTTGTACTTTTTACTCAGTTAAAATTCTAACGGGTCCATTGTTCGGTCCATTTAGACCCGATCGTCCGAAACCTCTACAAAAGGGTTGCAAAATAAGTTTTAATCCAAATTTAGGAGTTCATACAATTGATTACAAGCTTTTCAACACGATTATATTGCAAAAACTCGATTTCTGTACTTTTTACTCCGTTAAAATTCTAACGGGTCCATTGTTCGGCCCATTTAGACCCGATCGTCTGAAACCTCTACAAAAAGGGTTGCAAAATAAGTTTTAATCCAAATTTAGGAGTTCATACAATTGATTACGAGCTTTTCAACGCAATTATATTGCAAAACCTCGATTTCTGCACTTTTTACTCTGTTAAAATTCTAACGGGTCCATTGTTCGGCCCATTTAGACCCGCTCGTCCGAAACCATAGAAAAAAAGACCGCAAAACAAGTTTTAATCCAAATTTAGGAGTTCATACAATTTATTACGAGCTTTTCAACACGATTATATTGCAAAAACTCGATTGCTATACTTTTTACTCTTTTAAAATTCTAACGGGTCCATTGTTCGGCCCATTTAGACTCGCTCGTTCGAAACCTCTACAAAGGGTTGAAAATAAGTTTTAATCCAAATTTAGGAGTTCATATAATTGATTACAAGCTTTTCAACATGATTATATTGCAAAAACTCGATTTCTGTACTTTTTACTCAGTTAAAATTCTAACGGTTCAATTGTTCGGCCCATTTAGACCTGCTCGTTCGAAACCTCTACAAAAGGGTTGCAAAATAAGTTTTAATCCAAATTTAAGAGTTCATACAATTGATTACGAGCTTTTCAACACGATTATATTGCAAAAACTCGATTTATGTAGTGTTTACTCAGTTAAAATTCGAACGGTTCAATTGTTCGGCCCATATAGACCCGCTCGTCCGAAACCTCTACAAAAGGGTTGCAAAATATGTTTGAATCCAAATTTAAGAGTTCATACAATTGATTACGAGCTTTTCAACACGATTATATTGCAAAAACTCAATTTCTGTAGTTTTTACTCAGTTGAAATTCTAACGGGTCCATTACTCGGCCCATTTAGACCCGCTCGTCCGAAACCTCTACAAAAAGACCGTAAAACAAGTTTCAATCAAATTTTTGGAGTTCATATAATTTATTACGAGCTTTTCAACACGATTATATTGCAAAAACTTGATTATAGTACTTTTTACTCAGTTAAAATTCTAACGGGTACATTGTTCGGCTTATTTAGACACGCTCGTCTGAAACCTCTACAAAAGTGTTGCAAAATAAGTTTTCATCCAAATTTAGGAGTTCATACAATTGATTACGAGCGTGTCAACACGATTATATTGCAAAAACTCGATTTCTGTACTTTTTACTCCGTTAAAATTCTAACGGGTCCACTGTTCGGCCCATTTAGACCAGATTGTCCGAAACCTCTACAAAACGGGCTGCAAAATAAGTTTTAATCCAAATTTAGGAGTTCATATAATTGATTACGAGCTTTTCAAAACAATTATATTGCGAAAACTCGACTTTTGTGCTTTTTACTCAGTTAAAATTCTAACGGGTCCATTGTTCGGCCCATTTAGACCCGATCGTCCGAAACCTCTACAAAAAGGGCTGCAAAATAACTTTTAATCCAAATTTAAGAATTCATACAATTGATTACGAGCTTTTCAACACAATTATATTGCAAAAACATGATTTTTGTACTTTTTACTCAGTTAAAATTCTAACGGGTCCATTGTTCGGTCCATTTAGACCCGATCGTCCGAAACCTCTACAAAAGGGTTGCAAAATAAGTTTTAATCCAAATTTAGGAGTTCATACAATTGATTACAAGCTTTTCAACACGATTATATTGCAAAAACTCGATTTCTGTACTTTTTACTCCGTTAAAATTCTAACGGGTCCATTGTTCGGCCCATTTAGACCCGATCGTCTGAAACCTCTACAAAAAGGGTTGCAAAATAAGTTTTAATCCAAATTTAGGAGTTCATACAATTGATTACGAGCTTTTCAACGCAATTATATTGCAAAACCTCGATTTCTGCACTTTTTACTCTGTTAAAATTCTAACGGGTCCATTGTTCGGCCCATTTAGACCCGCTCGTCCGAAACCATAGAAAAAAAGACCGCAAAACAAGTTTTAATCCAAATTTAGGAGTTCATACAATTTATTACGAGCTTTTCAACACGATTATATTGCAAAAACTCGATTGCTATACTTTTTACTCTTTTAAAATTCTAACGGGTCCATTGTTCGGCCCATTTAGACTCGCTCGTTCGAAACCTCTACAAAGGGTTGAAAATAAGTTTTAATCCAAATTTAGGAGTTCATATAATTGATTACAAGCTTTTCAACATGATTATATTGCAAAAACTCGATTTCTGTACTTTTTACTCAGTTAAAATTCTAACGGTTCAATTGTTCGGCCCATTTAGACCTGCTCGTTCGAAACCTCTACAAAAGGGTTGCAAAATAAGTTTTAATCCAAATTTAAGAGTTCATACAATTGATTACGAGCTTTTCAACACGATTATATTGCAAAAACTCGATTTATGTAGTGTTTACTCAGTTAAAATTCGAACGGTTCAATTGTTCGGCCCATATAGACCCGCTCGTCCGAAACCTCTACAAAAGGGTTGCAAAATATGTTTGAATCCAAATTTAAGAGTTCATACAATTGATTACGAGCTTTTCAACACGATTATATTGCAAAAACTCAATTTCTGTAGTTTTTACTCAGTTGAAATTCTAACGGGTCCATTACTCGGCCCATTTAGACCCGCTCGTCCGAAACCTCTACAAAAAGACCGTAAAACAAGTTTCAATCAAATTTTTGGAGTTCATATAATTTATTACGAGCTTTTCAACACGATTATATTGCAAAAACTTGATTATAGTACTTTTTACTCAGTTAAAATTCTAACGGGTACATTGTTCGGCTTATTTAGACACGCTCGTCCGAAACCTCTACAAAAGTGTTGCAAAATAAGTTTTCATCCAAATTTAGGAGTTCATACAATTGATTACGAGCGTGTCAACACGATTATATTGCAAAAACTCGATTTCTGTACTTTTTACTCCGTTAAAATTCTAACGGGTCCACTGTTCGGCCCATTTAGACCAGATTGTCCGAAACCTCTACAAAACGGGCTGCAAAATAAGTTTTAATCCAAATTTAGGAGTTCATATAATTGATTACGAGCTTTTCAAAACAATTATATTGCGAAAACTCGACTTTTGTGCTTTTTACTCAGTTAAAATTCTAACGGGTCCATTGTTCGGCCCATTTAAACCCGCTCGTCCGAAACCTCTACAAAAGGGTTGCAAAATAAGTTTTAATCCAAATTTAGGAGTTCATACAATTGATTACGAGCGTTTCAACACGATTATATTGCAAAAACTCGATTTTGTACTTTTTACTCAGTTAAAATTTTAAGGGGTCCATTGTTCGGCCCATTTAGACCCGCTCGTCCGAAAACTCTACAAAAAAGACCGCAAAATAAGTTAGAATCAAATTTTAGGAGTTCATAAAATTGATTTAGAGCTTTTCAACATGATAATATTGCAAAAACTCGATTGCTGTTCTTTTTACTCAGTTAAAATTCTAACGGGTTCATTGTTCAAACCATTTAGACTCGCTCGTCCGAAACCTCTACAAAAGGGTTGCAAAATAAATTTTAATCCAAATCTAGGAGTTCATTCAATTGATTACGAGCTTTTCAACACGATTATATTGCAAAAACTCGATTATAATTGATTACGAGCTTTTCAACAAAATTATATTGCAAAAACTCAATTTTTGTGCTTTTTACTCAGTTAAAATTCTAACGGGTCCATTGTTCGGCCAATTTAGACCCGCTCGTCCGAAACCTCTACAAAAGGGTTGCAAAATAAGTTTTAATCAAAAAATTTATGAGTTCATACAATAAATTACGAGCGTTTCATCACAATTATATTGCAAATACTCGATTTTTGTACTTTTTACTCAGTTAAAATTCTAACGGGTCCATTGTTCGGCCCATTTAGACCCGCTCGTCGCAAACCTCTACAAAAAAGACCGCAAAATAAGTTAGAATCAAATTTTAGGAGTTCATATAATTGATTAAGAGCTTTTCAGCACGATTATATTGCAAAAACTCGATTATTGTACTTTTTACTCAGTTAAAATTCTAACGGGTTCATTGTTCGGCACATTTAGACCCGATCGTCCGAAACCTCTACAAAAAGGGCTGCAAAATAAGTTTTAATCCAAATTTATGAGTTCATACAATTGATTACGAGCTTTTCAACACAATTATATTGCGAAAACTCGATTTTTTTGCTCTTTACTCAGTTAAAATTCTAACGGGTCCATTGTTTGGCCCATTTAGACCCGCTCGTCCGAAACCTCTACAAAAGGGTTTCAAAATAAATTTTAATCCAAATTTAGGAGTTCATACAATTGATTACGAGCGTTTCACCACGATTATATTTCAAAAACTCGATTTCTGCACTTTTTACTCAATTAAAATTCTAACGGGTCCATTGTTCGGCCCATTTAGACCCGCTCGTCAGAAACCATAGAAAAAAGACCGCGAAACAAGTTTTAATCAAAAGTTAGGAGTTCATACAATTGATTACGAGCTTTTCAACACGATTATATTGCAAAAACTCGATTTTTTTGCTTTTTACTCTGTTAAAATTCTAATGGGTCCATTGTTCGGCCCATATAGACCCGATCGTCTAAAACCTCTACAAAAAGGGCTGCAAAATAAGTTTTAATCAAAGTTTAGGAGGTCATACAATTGATTACTAGCGTTTCAACACGATTATATTGCAAAAACTTGATTTCTGTACTTTTTATGCAGTTAAAATTCTAACGGGTCTATTGTTCGGCCCATTTAGACCCGCTCCACCGAAACCTCTATAAAAAGGTTACAAAATAAGTTTAAATCCAAATTAAGGAATTCATACAATTGATTAAGAGCTTTACAACAAAATTATATTGCAAAAACTTGATTTTTGTGCTTTTTACTCCGTTGAAATTCTAACGGGTCCATTACTCGGCCCATTTAGACCCGCTCGTCCAAAACCTCTACAAAAGTGTTGCAAAATAAGTTTTAATCCAAATTTAGGAGTTCATACAATTGATTACGAGCTTTTCAACAAGATTATATTGCAAAAACTTGATTTCTACACTTTTTACTCAGTTAAAATTCTAACGGGTCCATTTTTCGGCCCATTTAGACCCGCTCGTCCGAAACCATAGAAAAAAGACCGCAAAACAAGTTTTAATCCAAATTTAGGAGTTCATACAATTGATTACGAGCTTTTCAACACGATTATATTGCAAAAACTCGATTTCTGTACTTTTTACTCCGTTAAAATTCTAACGGGTCCGTTGTTCGGCCCATTTAGACCCGCTCGTTCGAAACCTCTACAAAAGGGTTGAAAATAAGTTTTAATCCAAATTTAGGAGTTCATATAATTGATTACGAGCTTTTCAACACGATTATATTGCAAAAACTCAATTTCTGTACTTTTTACTCAGTTAAATTCTAGCGGTTCCATTGTTCGGTCCATTTAGACCCGCTCGTCCGAAACCTCTACAAAAGCGTTGAAAAATAAGTTTTAATCCAAATTTAGGAGTTCATACAATTGATTATGAGCTTTTCAACACGATTATATAGCAAAAACTCGATTTCTGTACTTTTTACTCCGTTAAAATTCTAACGGGTCCATTGTTCGGCCCATTTAGACCCGCTCATCCGAAACCTCTACAAAAGCGTTGCAAAATAAGTTTTAATCCAAATTTAGGAGTTCATACAATTGATTACGAGCTTTTCAACACAATTATATTGCAAAAACTCGATTTCTGTACTTTTTACTCTGTTAAAATTCTAACGGGTCAATTTTTCGGCCCATTTAGACCCGCTCGTCCAAAACCATAGAAAAAAGACCGCAAAACAAGTTTTAATTCAAATTTAGGAGTTCATACAATTGATTACGAGCTTTTCAACACGATTATATTGCAAAAACTCGATTTATGTATTTTTTACTCCGTTAAAATTCTAACGGGTCCATTGTTCGGCCCATTTAGACCCGCTCGTCCGAAAACTCTACAAAAGGGTTGCAAAATAAATTTTAATCCAAATCTAGGAGTTCATTCAATTGATTACGAGCTTTTCAACACGATTATATTGCAAAAACTCGATTTCTGTACTTTTTACTCCGTTAAAATTCTAACGGGTCCATTATTCGGCCTATTTAGACCTGCTCGTCCGAAAACTCTACAAAAAAGACCGCAAAATAAGTTAGAATCAAATTTTAGGAGTTCATATAATTGATTTAGAGCTTTTCAACATGATTATATTGCAAAAACTCGATTACTGTTCTTTTTACTCAGTTAAAATTCTAACGGGTTCATTGTTCAGCCCATTTAGACTCGCTCGTCCGAAACCTCTACAAAAGGGTTGCAAAATAAGTTTTAATCCAAATTTAGGAGTTCATTCAATTTATTACGAGCTTTTCAACACGATTATATTGCAAAAACTCGATTATTGTACTTTTTACTCCGTTAAAATTCTAACGGGTCCATTGGTCGGCCCATTTAGACCCGCTCCTCCGAAACCTCTACAAAAGGGTTGCAAAATAAGTTTTAATCCAAATTTAGGAGTTCATATAATTGATTACGAGCTTTTCAACACGATTATATTGCAAAAACTCAATTTCTGTACTTTTTACTCAGTTAAAATTCTAACGGGTCCATTGTTCGGCCCATTTAGACTCGCTCGTCCGAGACCTCTACAAAAGGGTTGCAAAATAAGTTTTAATCCAAATTTAAGAGTTCATACAATTGATTACGAGCTTTTCAACACGATTATATTGCAAAAACTCGATTTCTGTAGTTTTTACTCAGTTAAAATTCGAACGGTTCCATTGTTCGGCCCATTTAGACCCGCTCGTCCGAAACCTTTACAAAAAAGACCGCAAAATAAGTTAGAATCAAATTTTAGGAGTTCATACAAATGATTACGTGATTTTCAACGAAATTATATTGCAAAAACTCGATTTTTGTGCTTTTTTACTCTGTTAAAATTCTAATGGGTCCATTGTTCGGCCCATATAGACTCGATCGTCTAAAACCTCTACAAAAAGGGCTGCAAAATAAGTTTTAATCAAAGTTTAGGAGGTCATACAATTGATTACTAGCGTTTCAACACGATTATATTGCAAAAACTTGATTTCTGTACTTTTTATGCAGTTAAAATTCTAACGGGTCTATTGTTCGGCCCATTTAGACCCGCTCCACCGAAACCTCTATAAAAAGGTTACAAAATAAGTTTAAATCCAAATTAAGGAGTTCATACAATTGATTAAGAGCTTTACAACACAATTATATTGCAAAAACTTGATTTTTGTGCTTTTTACTCCGTTGAAATTCTAACGGGTCCATTACTCGGCCCATTTAGACCCGCTCGTCCAAAACCTCTACAAAAGTGTTGCAAAATAAGTTTTAATCCAAATTTAGGAGTTCATACAATTGATTACGTGATTTTCAACGAAATTATATTGCAAAAACTCGATTTTTGTGCTTTTTTCTCAGTTAAAATTCTAACGGGTCCATTGCTCGGCCAATTTAGACCCGCTCGTCCGAAACCTCTACAAAAGGGTTGCAAAATAAGTTTTAATCCAAATTTAGGAGTTCATACAATAGATTACAAGCGTTTCATCACGATTATATTGCAAAAACTCGATTTCTGTACTTTTTACTAAGTTAAAATTCTAACGGGTCAATTGTTCGGCCCATTTAGAACCGCTCGTCGCAAACCTCTGCAAAAAAGACCACAAAATAAGTTAGAATCAAATTTTGAGGAGTTCAAATAATTGATTAAGAGCTTTTCAGCACGATTAAATTGCAAAAACTCGATTACTGTAATTTTTACTTAGTTAAAATTCTAATGGGTTCATTGTTCGGCACATTTAGACCCGATCGTCCGAAACCTCTACAAAAAGAGCTGAAAAATAAGTTTTAATCCAAATTTATGAATTCATACAATTGATTACGAGCTTTTCAACACAATTATATAGCGAAAACTCGATTTTTGTGCTTTTTACTCAGTTAAAATTCTAACGGGTCCATTGTTTGGCCCATTTAAACATGCTCGTTCGAAACCTCTACAAAAGGGTTGCAAAATAAGTTTTAATCCAAATTTAGGAGTTCATACAATTAATTACGAGCGTTTTAACACGATTATATTGCAAAAACTCGATTTCAGCACTTTTTACTCAGTTAAAATTCTAACGGGTCCATTATTCGGCCCATTTAAACCCGCTCGTCCGAAACCTCTACAAAAAGGATGCAAAATAAGTTTAAATCCAACTTAAGGAGTTCATACAATTGATTAAGAGCTTTTCAACACAATTATATTGCAAAAACTCGATTTTTGTGCTTTTTACTCAGTTGAAATTCTAACGGGTCCATTACTCGGCCCATTTAGACCCGCTCGTCCGAAACATCTTCAAAAGTGTTGCAAAATAAGTTTTAATCCAAATTTAGGAGTTCATACAATTGATTACGAGCTTTTCAACATGATTATATTGCAAAAACTCGATTTCATGTGCTTTTTACTCAATTAAAATTCTAACGAGTCCATTGTTCGGCCCATTTAGACCCGCTCGTCCGAAACCATAGAAAAAAGATCGCAAAACAAATTTTAATCCAAATTTAGGAGTTCATACAATTGATTACGAGCTTTTCAACACTATTATATTGCAAAAACTCGATTTCTGTACTTTTTACTCCGTTAAAATTCTAACGGGTCCATTGTTCGGCCCATTTAAACCCGCTCGTTCGAAACCTCTACAAAAGGGTTGAAAATAAGTTTTAATCTAAATTTAGGAGTTCATATAATTGATTATGAGCTTTTCAACACGATTATATTGCAAAAACTCGATTTCTGTACTTTTTACTCAGTTAAAATTCTAACGGGTCCACTGTTCGGCCCATTTAGACCCGCCTGTCCGAAACCTCTACAAAAGCGTTGCAAAATAAGTTTTAATCCAAATTTAGGAGTTCATACAATTGATTACGAGCTTTTCAACACAATTATATTGCAAAAACTCGATTTCTGTACTTTTTACTCCGTTAAAATTCTAACGGGTCCATTGTTCGGCCCATTTAGACCCGCTCGTCCGAAACCATAGAAAAAAGACCGCAAAACAAGTTTTAATTCAAATTTAGGAGTTCATACAATTGATTACGAGCTTTTCAACACGATTATATTGCACAAACTCGATTTATGTATTTTTTACTCTGTTAAAATTCTATCGGGTCCATTGTTCGGCCCATTTAGACTCGCTCGTTCGAAACCTCTAAAAAAGGGTTGAAAAATAAGTTTTAATCCAAATTTAGGAGTTTATATAATTGATTACGAGCTTTTCAACACGATTATATTGCAAAAACTCGATTTCTGTACTTTTTACTCCGTTAAAATTCTAACGGGTCCACTGTTCGGCCCATTTAGACCCGCTCATCCGAAACCTCTACAAAAGTGTTGCAAAATAAGTTTTAATCTAAATTTAGGAGTTCATACAATTGATTACGAGCTTTTCAACACGATTATATTGCAAAAACTCGATTTCTGTACTTTTTACTCCGTTAAAATTCTAACGGGTCCATTGTTCGGCCCTTTTAGACCCGCTCCTCCGAAATCTCTACAAAAGGGTTGCAAAATAAGTTTTAATCCAAATTTAGGAGTTCATATAATTGTTTACGAGCTTTTCAACCTGATTATATTGCAAAAACTAGGTTTCTGTACTTTTTACTCAACTAAAATTCTAACGGGTCCATTGTTCGGCCCATTTAGACCCGCTCGTCCGAAACCTCTCAAAAAGGGTTGCAAAATATGTTTTAATCCAAATTTAAGAGTTCATACAATTGATTACGAGCTTTTCAACTCGATTGTATTGCAAAAACTCGATTTCTGTTGTTTTTACTCAGTTAAAATTCGAACGGTTCCATTGTTCGGCCAATTTTGACCCGCTCGTCCGAAACCTTTACAAAAAAGACCGCAAAATAAGTTAGAATCAAATTTTAGGAGTTAATACAAATCATTACGAGCTTTTCAACAAAGTTATATTGCAAAAACTCGAATTTTTAATCCAAATTTAGGAGTTCTTACAATTGATTACGAGCTTTTCAACACGATTATATTGCAAAAACTCGATTACTGTACTTTTTACTCAGTTAAAATTCTAACGGGTCCATTGTACGGCCCATTCAGACCCGCTCGTCCGAAACCAATACAAAAAGACCGCAAAACAAGTTTTAATCAAAATTTAGGAGTTCATATAATTGATTACGAGCTTTTCAACACGATTATATTGCAAAAACTCGATTTCTATACTTTTTACTCAGTTAATATTCTAACGGGTCTAATGTTCGGCCCATTTAGATCCGCTCGTCCGAAACCTCTACAAAAGGGTTGCAAAATAAGTTTTAATCCAAATTTAGGAGTTCATACAATTGATTACGAGCTTTTCAACACGATTATAATGCAAAAACTCGATTTATGTACTTTTTACTAAGTTAAAATTCTAACGGGTCCATTGTTCGGCCCATTTAGAACCGCTCGTCGCAAACCTCTGCAAAAAAGACCACAAAATAAGTTAGAATCAAATTTTGAGGAGTTCAAATAATTGATTAAGAGCTTTTCAGCACGATTAAATTGCAAAAACTCGATTACTGTAATTTTTACTTAGTTAAAATTCTAATGGGTCCATTGTTCGGCACATTTAGACCCGATCGTCCGAAACCTCTACAAAAAGAGCTGAAAAATAAGTTTTAATCCAAATTTATGAGTTCATACAATTGATTACGAGCTTTTCAACACTATTATATAGCGAAAACTCGATTTTTGTGCTTTTTACTCAGTTAAAATTCTAACGGGTCCATTGTTTGGCCCATTTAAACATGCTCGTTCGAAACCTCTACAAAAGGGTTGCAAAATAAGTTTTAATCCAAATTTAGGAGTTCATACAATTAATTACGAGCGTTTTAACACGATTATATTGCAAAAACTCGATTTCAGCACTTTTTACTCAGTTAAAATTCTAACGGGTCCATTGTTCGGCCCATTTAAACCCGCTCGTCCGAAACCTCTACAAAAAGGATGCAAAATAAGTTTAAATCCAAATTAAGGAGTTCATACAATTGATTAAGAGCTTTTCAACACAATTATATTGCAAAAACTCGATTTTTGTGCTTTTTACTCAGTTGAAATTCTAACGGGTCCATTACTCGGCCCATTTAGACCCGCTCGTCCGAAACATCTTCAAAAGTGTTGCAAAATAAGTTTTAATCCAAATTTAGGAGTTCATACAATTGATTACGAGCTTTTCAACATGATTATATTGCAAAAACTCGATTTCATGTGCTTTTTACTCAATTAAAATTCTAACGAGTCCATTGTTCGGCCCATTTAGACCCGCTCGTCCGAAACCATAGAAAAAAGATCGCAAAACAAATTTTAATCCAAATTTAGGAGTTCATACAATTGATTACGAGCTTTTCAACACTATTATATTGCAAAAACTCGATTTCTGTACTTTTTACTCCGTTAAAATTCTAACGGGTCCATTGTTCGGCCCATTTAAACCCGCTCGTTCGAAACCTCTACAAAAGGGTTGAAAATAAGTTTTAATCTAAATTTAGGAGTTCATATAATTGATTATGAGCTTTTCAACACGATTATATTGCAAAAACTCGATTTCTGTACTTTTTACTCAGTTAAAATTCTAACGGGTCCACTGTTCGGCCCATTTAGACCCGCCTGTCCGAAACCTCTACAAAAGCGTTGCAAAATAAGTTTTAATCCAAATTTAGGAGTTCATACAATTGATTACGAGCTTTTCAACACAATTATATTGCAAAAACTCGATTTCTGTACTTTTTACTCCGTTAAAATTCTAACGGGTCCATTGTTCGGCCCATTTAGACCCGCTCGTCCGAAACCATAGAAAAAAGACCGCAAAACAAGTTTTAATTCAAATTTAGGAGTTCATACAATTGATTACGAGCTTTTCAACACGATTATATTGCACAAACTCGATTTATGTATTTTTTACTCTGTTAAAATTCTATCGGGTCCATTGTTCGGCCCATTTAGACTCGCTCGTTCGAAACCTCTAAAAAAGGGTTGAAAAATAAGTTTTAATCCAAATTTAGGAGTTTATATAATTGATTACGAGCTTTTCAACACGATTATATTGCAAAAACTCGATTTCTGTACTTTTTACTCCGTTAAAATTCTAACGGGTCCACTGTTCGGCCCATTTAGACCCGCTCATCCGAAACCTCTACAAAAGTGTTGCAAAATAAGTTTTAATCTAAATTTAGGAGTTCATACAATTGATTACGAGCTTTTCAACACGATTATATTGCAAAAACTCGATTTCTGTACTTTTTACTCCGTTAAAATTCTAACGGGTCCATTGTTCGGCCCTTTTAGACCCGCTCCTCCGAAATCTCTACAAAAGGGTTGCAAAATAAGTTTTAATCCAAATTTAGGAGTTCATATAATTGTTTACGAGCTTTTCAACCTGATTATATTGCAAAAACTAGGTTTCTGTACTTTTTACTCAACTAAAATTCTAACGGGTCCATTGTTCGGCCCATTTAGACCCGCTCGTCCGAAACCTCTCAAAAAGGGTTGCAAAATATGTTTTAATCCAAATTTAAGAGTTCATACAATTGATTACGAGCTTTTCAACTCGATTGTATTGCAAAAACTCGATTTCTGTTGTTTTTACTCAGTTAAAATTCGAACGGTTCCATTGTTCGGCCAATTTTGACCCGCTCGTCCGAAACCTTTACAAAAAAGACCGCAAAATAAGTTAGAATCAAATTTTAGGAGTTAATACAAATCATTACGAGCTTTTCAACAAAGTTATATTGCAAAAACTCGAATTTTTAATCCAAATTTAGGAGTTCTTACAATTGATTACGAGCTTTTCAACACGATTATATTGCAAAAACTCGATTACTGTACTTTTTACTCAGTTAAAATTCTAACGGGTCCATTGTACGGCCCATTCAGACCCGCTCGTCCGAAACCAATACAAAAAGACCGCAAAACAAGTTTTAATCAAAATTTAGGAGTTCATATAATTGATTACGAGCTTTTCAACACGATTATATTGCAAAAACTCGATTTCTATACTTTTTACTCAGTTAATATTCTAACGGGTCTAATGTTCGGCCCATTTAGATCCGCTCGTCCGAAACCTCTACAAAAGGGTTGCAAAATAAGTTTTAATCCAAATTTAGGAGTTCATACAATTGATTACGAGCTTTTCAACACGATTATAATGCAAAAACTCGATTTATGTACTTTTTACTAAGTTAAAATTCTAACGGGTCCATTGTTCGGCCCATTTAGAACCGCTCGTCGCAAACCTCTGCAAAAAAGACCACAAAATAAGTTAGAATCAAATTTTGAGGAGTTCAAATAATTGATTAAGAGCTTTTCAGCACGATTAAATTGCAAAAACTCGATTACTGTAATCTTTACTTAGTTAAAATTCTAATGGGTCCATTGTTCGGCACATTTAGACCCGATCGTCCGAAACCTCTACAAAAAGAGCTGAAAAATAAGTTTTAATCCAAATTTATGAGTTCATACAATTGATTACGAGCTTTTCAACACAATTATATAGCGAAAACTCGATTTTTGTGCTTTTTACTCAGTTAAAATTCTAACGGGTCCATTGTTTGGCCCATTTAAACATGCTCGTTCGAAACCTCTACAAAAGGGTTGCAAAATAAGTTTTAATCCAAATTTAGGAGTTCATACAATTAATTACGAGCGTTTTAACACGATTATATTGCAAAAACTCGATTTCAGCACTTTTTACTCAGTTAAAATTCTAACGGGTCCATTGTTCGGCCCATTTAAACCCGCTCGTCCGAAACCTCTACAAAAAGGATGCAAAATAAGTTTAAATCCAAATTAAGGAGTTCATACAATTGATTAAGAGCTTTTCAACACAATTATATTGCAAAAACTCGATTTTTGTGCTTTTTACTCAGTTGAAATTCTAACGGGTCCATTACTCGGCCCATTTAGACCCGCTCGTCCGAAACATCTTCAAAAGTGTTGCAAAATAAGTTTTAATCCAAATTTAGGAGTTCATACAATTGATTACGAGCTTTTCAACACTATTATATTGCAAAAACTCGATTTCATGTGCTTTTTACTCAATTAAAATTCTAACGAGTCCATTGTTCGGCCCATTTAGACCCGCTCGTCCGAAACCATAGAAAAAAGATCGCAAAACAAATTTTAATCCAAATTTAGGAGTTCATACAATTGATTACGAGCTTTTCAACACTATTATATTGCAAAAACTCGATTTCTGTACTTTTTACTCCGTTAAAATTCTAACGGGTCCATTGTTCGGCCCATTTAAACCCGCTCGTTCGAAACCTCTACAAAAGGGTTGAAAATAAGTTTTAATCTAAATTTAGGAGTTCATATAATTGATTATGAGCTTTTCAACACGATTATATTGCAAAAACTCGATTTCTGTACTTTTTACTCAGTTAAAATTCTAACGGGTCCACTGTTCGGCCCATTTAGACCCGCCTGTCCGAAACCTCTACAAAAGCGTTGCAAAATAAGTTTTAATCCAAATTTAGGAGTTCATACAATTGATTACGAGCTTTTCAACACAATTATATTGCAAAAACTCGATTTCTGTACTTTTTACTCCGTTAAAATTCTAACGGGTCCATTGTTCGGCCCATTTAGACCCGCTCGTCCGAAACCATAGAAAAAAGACCGCAAAACAAGTTTTAATTCAAATTTAGGAGTTCATACAATTGATTACGAGCTTTTCAACACGATTATATTGCACAAACTCGATTTATGTATTTTTTACTCTGTTAAAATTCTATCGGGTCCATTGTTCGGCCCATTTAGACTCGCTCGTTCGAAACCTCTAAAAAAGGGTTGAAAAATAAGTTTTAATCCAAATTTAGGAGTTTATATAATTGATTACGAGCTTTTCAACACGATTATATTGCAAAAACTCGATTTCTGTACTTTTTACTCCGTTAAAATTCTAACGGGTCCACTGTTCGGCCCATTTAGACCCGCTCATCCGAAACCTCTACAAAAGTGTTGCAAAATAAGTTTTAATCTAAATTTAGGAGTTCATACAATTGATTACGAGCTTTTCAACACGATTATATTGCAAAAACTCGATTTCTGTACTTTTTACTCCGTTAAAATTCTAACGGGTCCATTGTTCGGCCCTTTTAGACCCGCTCCTCCGAAATCTCTACAAAAGGGTTGCAAAATAAGTTTTAATCCAAATTTAGGAGTTCATATAATTGTTTACGAGCTTTTCAACCTGATTATATTGCAAAAACTAGGTTTCTGTACTTTTTACTCAACTAAAATTCTAACGGGTCCATTGTTCGGCCCATTTAGACCCGCTCGTCCGAAACCTCTCAAAAAGGGTTGCAAAATATGTTTTAATCCAAATTTAAGAGTTCATACAATTGATTACGAGCTTTTCAACTCGATTGTATTGCAAAAACTCGATTTCTGTTGTTTTTACTCAGTTAAAATTCGAACGGTTCCATTGTTCGGCCAATTTTGACCCGCTCGTCCGAAACCTTTACAAAAAAGACCGCAAAATAAGTTAGAATCAAATTTTAGGAGTTAATACAAATCATTACGAGCTTTTCAACAAAGTTATATTGCAAAAACTCGAATTTTTAATCCAAATTTAGGAGTTCTTACAATTGATTACGAGCTTTTCAACACGATTATATTGCAAAAACTCGATTACTGTACTTTTTACTCAGTTAAAATTCTAACGGGTCCATTGTACGGCCCATTCAGACCCGCTCGTCCGAAACCAATACAAAAAGACCGCAAAACAAGTTTTAATCAAAATTTAGGAGTTCATATAATTGATTACGAGCTTTTCAACACGATTATATTGCAAAAACTCGATTTCTATACTTTTTACTCAGTTAATATTCTAACGGGTCTAATGTTCGGCCCATTTAGATCCGCTCGTCCGAAACCTCTACAAAAGGGTTGCAAAATAAGTTTTAATCCAAATTTAGGAGTTCATACAATTGATTACGAGCTTTTCAACACGATTATAATGCAAAAACTCGATTTATGTACTTTTTACTAAGTTAAAATTCTAACGGGTCCATTGTTCGGCCCATTTAGAACCGCTCGTCGCAAACCTCTGCAAAAAAGACCACAAAATAAGTTAGAATCAAATTTTGAGGAGTTCAAATAATTGATTAAGAGCTTTTCAGCACGATTAAATTGCAAAAACTCGATTACTGTAATCTTTACTTAGTTAAAATTCTAATGGGTCCATTGTTCGGCACATTTAGACCCGATCGTCCGAAACCTCTACAAAAAGAGCTGAAAAATAAGTTTTAATCCAAATTTATGAGTTCATACAATTGATTACGAGCTTTTCAACACAATTATATAGCGAAAACTCGATTTTTGTGCTTTTTACTCAGTTAAAATTCTAACGGGTCCATTGTTTGGCCCATTTAAACATGCTCGTTCGAAACCTCTACAAAAGGGTTGCAAAATAAGTTTTAATCCAAATTTAGGAGTTCATACAATTAATTACGAGCGTTTTAACACGATTATATTGCAAAAACTCGATTTCAGCACTTTTTACTCAGTTAAAATTCTAACGGGTCCATTGTTCGGCCCATTTAAACCCGCTCGTCCGAAACCTCTACAAAAAGGATGCAAAATAAGTTTAAATCCAAATTAAGGAGTTCATACAATTGATTAAGAGCTTTTCAACACAATTATATTGCAAAAACTCGATTTTTGTGCTTTTTACTCAGTTGAAATTCTAACGGGTCCATTACTCGGCCCATTTAGACCCGCTCGTCCGAAACATCTTCAAAAGTGTTGCAAAATAAGTTTTAATCCAAATTTAGGAGTTCATACAATTGATTACGAGCTTTTCAACACTATTATATTGCAAAAACTCGATTTCATGTGCTTTTTACTCAATTAAAATTCTAACGAGTCCATTGTTCGGCCCATTTAGACCCGCTCGTCCGAAACCATAGAAAAAAGATCGCAAAACAAATTTTAATCCAAATTTAGGAGTTCATACAATTGATTACGAGCTTTTCAACACTATTATATTGCAAAAACTCGATTTCTGTACTTTTTACTCCGTTAAAATTCTAACGGGTCCATTGTTCGGCCCATTTAAACCCGCTCGTTCGAAACCTCTACAAAAGGGTTGAAAATAAGTTTTAATCTAAATTTAGGAGTTCATATAATTGATTATGAGCTTTTCAACACGATTATATTGCAAAAACTCGATTTCTGTACTTTTTACTCAGTTAAAATTCTAACGGGTCCACTGTTCGGCCCATTTAGACCCGCCTGTCCGAAACCTCTACAAAAGCGTTGCAAAATAAGTTTTAATCCAAATTTAGGAGTTCATACAATTGATTACGAGCTTTTCAACACAATTATATTGCAAAAACTCGATTTCTGTACTTTTTACTCCGTTAAAATTCTAACGGGTCCATTGTTCGGCCCATTTAGACCCGCTCGTCCGAAACCATAGAAAAAAGACCGCAAAACAAGTTTTAATTCAAATTTAGGAGTTCATACAATTGATTACGAGCTTTTCAACACGATTATATTGCACAAACTCGATTTATGTATTTTTTACTCTGTTAAAATTCTATCGGGTCCATTGTTCGGCCCATTTAGACTCGCTCGTTCGAAACCTCTAAAAAAGGGTTGAAAAATAAGTTTTAATCCAAATTTAGGAGTTTATATAATTGATTACGAGCTTTTCAACACGATTATATTGCAAAAACTCGATTTCTGTACTTTTTACTCCGTTAAAATTCTAACGGGTCCATTGTTCGGCCCATTTAGACCCGCTCATCCGAAACCTCTACAAAAGTGTTGCAAAATAAGTTTTAATCTAAATTTAGGAGTTCATACAATTGATTACGAGCTTTTCAACACGATTATATTGCAAAAACTCGATTTCTGTACTTTTTACTCCGTTAAAATTCTAACGGGTCCATTGTTCGGCCCTTTTAGACCCGCTCCTCCGAAATCTCTACAAAAGGGTTGCAAAATAAGTTTTAATCCAAATTTAGGAGTTCATATAATTGTTTACGAGCTTTTCAACCTGATTATATTGCAAAAACTAGGTTTCTGTACTTTTTACTCAACTAAAATTCTAACGGGTCCATTGTTCGGCCCATTTAGACCCGCTCGTCCGAAACCTCTCAAAAAGGGTTGCAAAATATGTTTTAATCCAAATTTAAGAGTTCATACAATTGATTACGAGCTTTTCAACTCGATTGTATTGCAAAAACTCGATTTCTGTTGTTTTTACTCAGTTAAAATTCGAACGGTTCCATTGTTCGGCCAATTTTGACCCGCTCGTCCGAAACCTTTACAAAAAAGACCGCAAAATAAGTTAGAATCAAATTTTAGGAGTTAATACAAATCATTACGAGCTTTTCAACAAAGTTATATTGCAAAAACTCGAATTTTTAATCCAAATTTAGGAGTTCTTACAATTGATTACGAGCTTTTCAACACGATTATATTGCAAAAACTCGATTACTGTACTTTTTACTCAGTTAAAATTCTAACGGGTCCATTGTACGGCCCATTCAGACCCGCTCGTCCGAAACCAATACAAAAAGACCGCAAAACAAGTTTTAATCAAAATTTAGGAGTTCATATAATTGATTACGAGCTTTTCAACACGATTATATTGCAAAAACTCGATTTCTGTACTTTTTACTGAGTTAATATTCTAACGGGTCTAATGTTCGGCCCATTTAGATCCGCTCGTCCGAAACCTCTACAAAAGGGTTGCAAAATAAGTTTTAATCCAAATTTAGGAGTTCATACAATTGATTACGAGCTTTTCAACACGATTATAATGCAAAAACTCGATTTATGTACTTTTTACTAAGTTAAAATTCTAACGGGTCCATTGTTCGGCCCATTTAGAACCGCTCGTCGCAAACCTCTGCAAAAAAGACCACAAAATAAGTTAGAATCAAATTTTGAGGAGTTCAAATAATTGATTAAGAGCTTTTCAGCACGATTAAATTGCAAAAACTCGATTACTGTAATTTTTACTTAGTTAAAATTCTAATGGGTCCATTGTTCGGCACATTTAGACCCGATCGTCCGAAACCTCTACAAAAAGAGCTGAAAAATAAGTTTTAATCCAAATTTATGAGTTCATACAATTGATTACGAGCTTTTCAACACTATTATATAGCGAAAACTCGATTTTTGTGCTTTTTACTCAGTTAAAATTCTAACGGGTCCATTGTTTGGCCCATTTAAACATGCTCGTTCGAAACCTCTACAAAAGGGTTGCAAAATAAGTTTTAATCCAAATTTAGGAGTTCATACAATTAATTACGAGCGTTTTAACACGATTATATTGCAAAAACTCGATTTCAGCACTTTTTACTCAGTTAAAATTCTAACGGGTCCATTGTTCGGCCCATTTAAACCCGCTCGTCCGAAACCTCTACAAAAAGGATGCAAAATAAGTTTAAATCCAAATTAAGGAGTTCATACAATTGATTAAGAGCTTTTCAACACAATTATATTGCAAAAACTCGATTTTTGTGCTTTTTACTCAGTTGAAATTCTAACGGGTCCATTACTCGGCCCATTTAGACCCGCTCGTCCGAAACATCTTCAAAAGTGTTGCAAAATAAGTTTTAATCCAAATTTAGGAGTTCATACAATTGATTACGAGCTTTTCAACACTATTATATTGCAAAAACTCGATTTCATGTGCTTTTTACTCAATTAAAATTCTAACGAGTCCATTGTTCGGCCCATTTAGACCCGCTCGTCCGAAACCATAGAAAAAAGATCGCAAAACAAATTTTAATCCAAATTTAGGAGTTCATACAATTGATTACGAGCTTTTCAACACTATTATATTGCAAAAACTCGATTTCTGTACTTTTTACTCCGTTAAAATTCTAACGGGTCCATTGTTCGGCCCATTTAAACCCGCTCGTTCGAAACCTCTACAAAAGGGTTGAAAATAAGTTTTAATCTAAATTTAGGAGTTCATATAATTGATTATGAGCTTTTCAACACGATTATATTGCAAAAACTCGATTTCTGTACTTTTTACTCAGTTAAAATTCTAACGGGTCCACTGTTCGGCCCATTTAGACCCGCCTGTCCGAAACCTCTACAAAAGCGTTGCAAAATAAGTTTTAATCCAAATTTAGGAGTTCATACAATTGATTACGAGCTTTTCAACACAATTATATTGCAAAAACTCGATTTCTGTACTTTTTACTCCGTTAAAATTCTAACGGGTCCATTGTTCGGCCCATTTAGACCCGCTCGTCCGAAACCATAGAAAAAAGACCGCAAAACAAGTTTTAATTCAAATTTAGGAGTTCATACAATTGATTACGAGCTTTTCAACACGATTATATTGCACAAACTCGATTTATGTATTTTTTACTCTGTTAAAATTCTATCGGGTCCATTGTTCGGCCCATTTAGACTCGCTCGTTCGAAACCTCTAAAAAAGGGTTGAAAAATAAGTTTTAATCCAAATTTAGGAGTTTATATAATTGATTACGAGCTTTTCAACACGATTATATTGCAAAAACTCGATTTCTGTACTTTTTACTCCGTTAAAATTCTAACGGGTCCATTGTTCGGCCCATTTAGACCCGCTCATCCGAAACCTCTACAAAAGTGTTGCAAAATAAGTTTTAATCTAAATTTAGGAGTTCATACAATTGATTACGAGCTTTTCAACACGATTATATTGCAAAAACTCGATTTCTGTACTTTTTACTCCGTTAAAATTCTAACGGGTCCATTGTTCGGCCCTTTTAGACCCGCTCCTCCGAAATCTCTACAAAAGGGTTGCAAAATAAGTTTTAATCCAAATTTAGGAGTTCATATAATTGTTTACGAGCTTTTCAACCTGATTATATTGCAAAAACTAGGTTTCTGTACTTTTTACTCAACTAAAATTCTAACGGGTCCATTGTTCGGCCCATTTAGACCCGCTCGTCCGAAACCTCTCAAAAAGGGTTGCAAAATATGTTTTAATCCAAATTTAAGAGTTCATACAATTGATTACGAGCTTTTCAACTCGATTGTATTGCAAAAACTCGATTTCTGTTGTTTTTACTCAGTTAAAATTCGAACGGTTCCATTGTTCGGCCAATTTTGACCCGCTCGTCCGAAACCTTTACAAAAAAGACCGCAAAATAAGTTAGAATCAAATTTTAGGAGTTAATACAAATCATTACGAGCTTTTCAACAAAGTTATATTGCAAAAACTCGAATTTTTAATCCAAATTTAGGAGTTCTTACAATTGATTACGAGCTTTTCAACACGATTATATTGCAAAAACTCGATTACTGTACTTTTTACTCAGTTAAAATTCTAACGGGTCCATTGTACGGCCCATTCAGACCCGCTCGTCCGAAACCAATACAAAAAGACCGCAAAACAAGTTTTAATCAAATTTTAGGAGTTCATATAATTGATTACGAGCTTTTCAACACGATTATATTGCAAAAACTCGATTTCTGTACTTTTTACTGAGTTAATATTCTAACGGGTCTAATGTTCGGCCCATTTAGATCCGCTCGTCCGAAACCTCTACAAAAGGGTTGCAAAATAAGTTTTAATCCAAATTTAGGAGTTCATACAATTGATTACGAGCTTTTCAACACGATTATAATGCAAAAACTCGATTTATGTACTTTTTACTAAGTTAAAATTCTAACGGGTCCATTGTTCGGCCCATTTAGAACCGCTCGTCGCAAACCTCTGCAAAAAAGACCACAAAATAAGTTAGAATCAAATTTTGAGGAGTTCAAATAATTGATTAAGAGCTTTTCAGCACGATTAAATTGCAAAAACTCGATTACTGTAATCTTTACTTAGTTAAAATTCTAATGGGTCCATTGTTCGGCACATTTAGACCCGATCGTCCGAAACCTCTACAAAAAGAGCTGAAAAATAAGTTTTAATCCAAATTTATGAGTTCATACAATTGATTACGAGCTTTTCAACACAATTATATAGCGAAAACTCGATTTTTGTGCTTTTTACTCAGTTAAAATTCTAACGGGTCCATTGTTTGGCCCATTTAAACATGCTCGTTCGAAACCTCTACAAAAGGGTTGCAAAATAAGTTTTAATCCAAATTTAGGAGTTCATACAATTAATTACGAGCGTTTTAACACGATTATATTGCAAAAACTCGATTTCAGCACTTTTTACTCAGTTAAAATTCTAACGGGTCCATTGTTCGGCCCATTTAAACCCGCTCGTCCGAAACCTCTACAAAAAGGATGCAAAATAAGTTTAAATCCAAATTAAGGAGTTCATACAATTGATTAAGAGCTTTTCAACACAATTATATTGCAAAAACTCGATTTTTGTGCTTTTTACTCAGTTGAAATTCTAACGGGTCCATTACTCGGCCCATTTAGACCCGCTCGTCCGAAACATCTTCAAAAGTGTTGCAAAATAAGTTTTAATCCAAATTTAGGAGTTCATACAATTGATTACGAGCTTTTCAACACTATTATATTGCAAAAACTCGATTTCATGTGCTTTTTACTCAATTAAAATTCTAACGAGTCCATTGTTCGGCCCATTTAGACCCGCTCGTCCGAAACCATAGAAAAAAGATCGCAAAACAAATTTTAATCCAAATTTAGGAGTTCATACAATTGATTACGAGCTTTTCAACACTATTATATTGCAAAAACTCGATTTCTGTACTTTTTACTCCGTTAAAATTCTAACGGGTCCATTGTTCGGCCCATTTAAACCCGCTCGTTCGAAACCTCTACAAAAGGGTTGAAAATAAGTTTTAATCTAAATTTAGGAGTTCATATAATTGATTATGAGCTTTTCAACACGATTATATTGCAAAAACTCGATTTCTGTACTTTTTACTCAGTTAAAATTCTAACGGGTCCACTGTTCGGCCCATTTAGACCCGCCTGTCCGAAACCTCTACAAAAGCGTTGCAAAATAAGTTTTAATCCAAATTTAGGAGTTCATACAATTGATTACGAGCTTTTCAACACAATTATATTGCAAAAACTCGATTTCTGTACTTTTTACTCCGTTAAAATTCTAACGGGTCCATTGTTCGGCCCATTTAGACCCGCTCGTCCGAAACCATAGAAAAAAGACCGCAAAACAAGTTTTAATTCAAATTTAGGAGTTCATACAATTGATTACGAGCTTTTCAACACGATTATATTGCACAAACTCGATTTATGTATTTTTTACTCTGTTAAAATTCTATCGGGTCCATTGTTCGGCCCATTTAGACTCGCTCGTTCGAAACCTCTAAAAAAGGGTTGAAAAATAAGTTTTAATCCAAATTTAGGAGTTTATATAATTGATTACGAGCTTTTCAACACGATTATATTGCAAAAACTCGATTTCTGTACTTTTTACTCCGTTAAAATTCTAACGGGTCCATTGTTCGGCCCATTTAGACCCGCTCATCCGAAACCTCTACAAAAGTGTTGCAAAATAAGTTTTAATCTAAATTTAGGAGTTCATACAATTGATTACGAGCTTTTCAACACGATTATATTGCAAAAACTCGATTTCTGTACTTTTTACTCCGTTAAAATTCTAACGGGTCCATTGTTCGGCCCTTTTAGACCCGCTCCTCCGAAATCTCTACAAAAGGGTTGCAAAATAAGTTTTAATCCAAATTTAGGAGTTCATATAATTGTTTACGAGCTTTTCAACCTGATTATATTGCAAAAACTAGGTTTCTGTACTTTTTACTCAACTAAAATTCTAACGGGTCCATTGTTCGGCCCATTTAGACCCGCTCGTCCGAAACCTCTCAAAAAGGGTTGCAAAATATGTTTTAATCCAAATTTAAGAGTTCATACAATTGATTACGAGCTTTTCAACTCGATTGTATTGCAAAAACTCGATTTCTGTTGTTTTTACTCAGTTAAAATTCGAACGGTTCCATTGTTCGGCCAATTTTGACCCGCTCGTCCGAAACCTTTACAAAAAAGACCGCAAAATAAGTTAGAATCAAATTTTAGGAGTTAATACAAATCATTACGAGCTTTTCAACAAAGTTATATTGCAAAAACTCGAATTTTTAATCCAAATTTAGGAGTTCTTACAATTGATTACGAGCTTTTCAACACGATTATATTGCAAAAACTCGATTACTGTACTTTTTACTCAGTTAAAATTCTAACGGGTCCATTGTACGGCCCATTCAGACCCGCTCGTCCGAAACCAATACAAAAAGACCGCAAAACAAGTTTTAATCAAAATTTAGGAGTTCATATAATTGATTACGAGCTTTTCAACACGATTATATTGCAAAAACTCGATTTCTATACTTTTTACTCAGTTAATATTCTAACGGGTCTAATGTTCGGCCCATTTAGATCCGCTCGTCCGAAACCTCTACAAAAGGGTTGCAAAATAAGTTTTAATCCAAATTTAGGAGTTCATACAATTGATTACGAGCTTTTCAACACGATTATAATGCAAAAACTCGATTTATGTACTTTTTACTAAGTTAAAATTCTAACGGGTCCATTGTTCGGCCCATTTAGAACCGCTCGTCGCAAACCTCTGCAAAAAAGACCACAAAATAAGTTAGAATCAAATTTTGAGGAGTTCAAATAATTGATTAAGAGCTTTTCAGCACGATTAAATTGCAAAAACTCGATTACTGTAATTTTTACTTAGTTAAAATTCTAATGGGTCCATTGTTCGGCACATTTAGACCCGATCGTCCGAAACCTCTACAAAAAGAGCTGAAAAATAAGTTTTAATCCAAATTTATGAGTTCATACAATTGATTACGAGCTTTTCAACACTATTATATAGCGAAAACTCGATTTTTGTGCTTTTTACTCAGTTAAAATTCTAACGGGTCCATTGTTTGGCCCATTTAAACATGCTCGTTCGAAACCTCTACAAAAGGGTTGCAAAATAAGTTTTAATCCAAATTTAGGAGTTCATACAATTAATTACGAGCGTTTTAACACGATTATATTGCAAAAACTCGATTTCAGCACTTTTTACTCAGTTAAAATTCTAACGGGTCCATTGTTCGGCCCATTTAAACCCGCTCGTCCGAAACCTCTACAAAAAGGATGCAAAATAAGTTTAAATCCAAATTAAGGAGTTCATACAATTGATTAAGAGCTTTTCAACACAATTATATTGCAAAAACTCGATTTTTGTGCTTTTTACTCAGTTGAAATTCTAACGGGTCCATTACTCGGCCCATTTAGACCCGCTCGTCCGAAACATCTTCAAAAGTGTTGCAAAATAAGTTTTAATCCAAATTTAGGAGTTCATACAATTGATTACGAGCTTTTCAACATGATTATATTGCACAAACTCGATTTATGTATTTTTTACTCCGTTAAAATTCTATCGGGTCCATTGTTCGGCCCATTTAGACTCGCTCCTTCGAAACCATAGAAAAAAGATCGCAAAACAAATTTTAATCCAAATTTAGGAGTTCATACAATTGATTACGAGCTTTTCAACACTATTATATTGCAAAAACTCGATTTCTGTACTTTTTACTCCGTTAAAATTCTAACGGGTCCATTGTTCGGCCCATTTAAACCCGCTCGTTCGAAACCTCTACAAAAGGGTTGAAAATAAGTTTTAATCTAAATTTAGGAGTTCATATAATTGATTATGAGCTTTTCAACACGATTATATTGCAAAAACTCGATTTCTGTACTTTTTACTCAGTTAAAATTCTAACGGGTCCACTGTTCGGCCCATTTAGACCCGCCTGTCCGAAACCTCTACAAAAGCGTTGCAAAATAAGTTTTAATCCAAATTTAGGAGTTCATACAATTGATTACGAGCTTTTCAACACAATTATATTGCAAAAACTCGATTTCTGTACTTTTTACTCCGTTAAAATTCTAACGGGTCCATTGTTCGGCCCATTTAGACCCGCTCGTCCGAAACCATAGAAAAAAGACCGCAAAACAAGTTTTAATTCAAATTTAGGAGTTCATACAATTGATAACGAGCTTTTCAACACGATTATATTGCACAAACTCGATTTATGTATTTTTTACTCTGTTAAAATTCTATCGGGTCCATTGTTCGGCCCATTTAGACTCGCTCGTTCGAAACCTCTAAAAAAGGGTTGAAAAATAAGTTTTAATCCAAATTTAGGAGTTTATATAATTGATTACGAGCTTTTCAACACGATTATATTGCAAAAACTCGATTTCTGTACTTTTTACTCCGTTAAAATTCTAACGGGTCCATTGTTCGGCCCATTTAGACCCGCTCATCCGAAACCTCTACAAAAGTGTTGCAAAATAAGTTTTAATCTAAATTTAGGAGTTCATACAATTGATTACGAGCTTTTCAACACGATTATATTGCAAAAACTCGATTTCTGTACTTTTTACTCCGTTAAAATTCTAACGGGTCCATTGTTCGGCCCTTTTAGACCCGCTCCTCCGAAATCTCTACAAAAGGGTTGCAAAATAAGTTTTAATCCAAATTTAGGAGTTCATATAATTGTTTACGAGCTTTTCAACCTGATTATATTGCAAAAACTAGGTTTCTGTACTTTTTACTCAACTAAAATTCTAACGGGTCCATTGTTCGGCCCATTTAGACCCGCTCGTCCGAAACCTCTCAAAAAGGGTTGCAAAATATGTTTTAATCCAAATTTAAGAGTTCATACAATTGATTACGAGCTTTTCAACTCGATTGTATTGCAAAAACTCGATTTCTGTTGTTTTTACTCAGTTAAAATTCGAACGGTTCCATTGTTCGGCCAATTTTGACCCGCTCGTCCGAAACCTTTACAAAAAAGACCGCAAAATAAGTTAGAATCAAATTTTAGGAGTTAATACAAATCATTACGAGCTTTTCAACAAAATTATATTGCAAAAACTCGAATTTTTAATCCAAATTTAGGAGTTCTTACAATTGATTACGAGCTTTTCAACACGATTATATTGCAAAAACTCGATTACTGTACTTTTTACTCAGTTAAAATTCTAACGGGTCCATTGTACGGCCCATTCAGACCCGCTCGTCCGAAACCAATACAAAAAGACCGCAAAACAAGTTTTAATCAAATTTTAGGAGTTCATATAATTGATTACGAGCTTTTCAACACGATTATATTGCAAAAACTCGATTTCTGTACTTTTTACTGAGTTAATATTCTAACGGGTCTAATGTTCGGCCCATTTAGATCCGCTCGTCCGAAACCTCTACAAAAGGGTTGCAAAATAAGTTTTAATCCAAATTTAGGAGTTCATACAATTGATTACGAGCTTTTCAACACGATTATAATGCAAAAACTCGATTTATGTACTTTTTACTAAGTTAAAATTCTAACGGGTCCATTGTTCGGCCCATTTAGAACCGCTCGTCGCAAACCTCTGCAAAAAAGACCACAAAATAAGTTAGAATCAAATTTTGAGGAGTTCAAATAATTGATTAAGAGCTTTTCAGCACGATTAAATTGCAAAAACTCGATTACTGTAATTTTTACTTAGTTAAAATTCTAATGGGTCCATTGTTCGGCACATTTAGACCCGATCGTCCGAAACCTCTACAAAAAGAGCTGAAAAATAAGTTTTAATCCAAATTTATGAGTTCATACAATTGATTACGAGCTTTTCAACACAATTATATAGCGAAAACTCGATTTTTGTGCTTTTTACTCAGTTAAAATTCTAACGGGTCCATTGTTTGGCCCATTTAAACATGCTCGTTCGAAACCTCTACAAAAGGGTTGCAAAATAAGTTTTAATCCAAATTTAGGAGTTCATACAATTAATTACGAGCGTTTTAACACGATTATATTGCAAAAACTCGATTTCAGCACTTTTTACTCAGTTAAAATTCTAACGGGTCCATTGTTCGGCCCATTTAAACCCGCTCGTCCGAAACCTCTACAAAAAGGATGCAAAATAAGTTTAAATCCAAATTAAGGAGTTCATACAATTGATTAAGAGCTTTTCAACACAATTATATTGCAAAAACTCGATTTTTGTGCTTTTTACTCAGTTGAAATTCTAACGGGTCCATTACTCGGCCCATTTAGACCCGCTCGTCCGAAACATCTTCAAAAGTGTTGCAAAATAAGTTTTAATCCAAATTTAGGAGTTCATACAATTGATTACGAGCTTTTCAACACTATTATATTGCAAAAACTCGATTTCATGTGCTTTTTACTCAATTAAAATTCTAACGAGTCCATTGTTCGGCCCATTTAGACCCGCTCGTCCGAAACCATAGAAAAAAGATCGCAAAACAAATTTTAATCCAAATTTAGGAGTTCATACAATTGATTACGAGCTTTTCAACACTATTATATTGCAAAAACTCGATTTCTGTACTTTTTACTCCGTTAAAATTCTAACGGGTCCATTGTTCGGCCCATTTAAACCCGCTCGTTCGAAACCTCTACAAAAGGGTTGAAAATAAGTTTTAATCTAAATTTAGGAGTTCATATAATTGATTATGAGCTTTTCAACACGATTATATTGCAAAAACTCGATTTCTGTACTTTTTACTCAGTTAAAATTCTAACGGGTCCACTGTTCGGCCCATTTAGACCCGCCTGTCCGAAACCTCTACAAAAGCGTTGCAAAATAAGTTTTAATCCAAATTTAGGAGTTCATACAATTGATTACGAGCTTTTCAACACAATTATATTGCAAAAACTCGATTTCTGTACTTTTTACTCCGTTAAAATTCTAACGGGTCCATTGTTCGGCCCATTTAGACCCGCTCGTCCGAAACCATAGAAAAAAGACCGCAAAACAAGTTTTAATTCAAATTTAGGAGTTCATACAATTGATTACGAGCTTTTCAACACGATTATATTGCACAAACTCGATTTATGTATTTTTTACTCTGTTAAAATTCTATCAGGTCCATTGTTCGGCCCATTTAGACTCGCTCGTTCGAAACCTCTAAAAAAGGGTTGAAAAATAAGTTTTAATCCAAATTTAGGAGTTTATATAATTGATTACGAGCTTTTCAACACGATTATATTGCAAAAACTCGATTTCTGTACTTTTTACTCCGTTAAAATTCTAACGGGTCCATTGTTCGGCCCATTTAGACCCGCTCATCCGAAACCTCTACAAAAGTGTTGCAAAATAAGTTTTAATCTAAATTTAGGAGTTCATACAATTGATTACGAGCTTTTCAACACGATTATATTGCAAAAACTCGATTTCTGTACTTTTTACTCCGTTAAAATTCTAACGGGTCCATTGTTCGGCCCTTTTAGACCCGCTCCTCCGAAATCTCTACAAAAGGGTTGCAAAATAAGTTTTAATCCAAATTTAGGAGTTCATATAATTGTTTACGAGCTTTTCAACCTGATTATATTGCAAAAACTAGGTTTCTGTACTTTTTACTCAACTAAAATTCTAACGGGTCCATTGTTCGGCCCATTTAGACCCGCTCGTCCGAAACCTCTCAAAAAGGGTTGCAAAATATGTTTTAATCCAAATTTAAGAGTTCATACAATTGATTACGAGCTTTTCAACTCGATTGTATTGCAAAAACTCGATTTCTGTTGTTTTTACTCAGTTAAAATTCGAACGGTTCCATTGTTCGGCCAATTTTGACCCGCTCGTCCGAAACCTTTACAAAAAAGACCGCAAAATAAGTTAGAATCAAATTTTAGGAGTTAATACAAATCATTACGAGCTTTTCAACAAAATTATATTGCAAAAACTCGAATTTTTAATCCAAATTTAGGAGTTCTTACAATTGATTACGAGCTTTTCAACACGATTATATTGCAAAAACTCGATTACTGTACTTTTTACTCAGTTAAAATTCTAACGGGTCCATTGTACGGCCCATTCAGACCCGCTCGTCCGAAACCAATACAAAAAGACCGCAAAACAAGTTTTAATCAAATTTTAGGAGTTCATATAATTGATTACGAGCTTTTCAACACGATTATATTGCAAAAACTCGATTTCTGTACTTTTTACTCAGTTAATATTCTAACGGGTCTAATGTTCGGCCCATTTAGATCCGCTCGTCCGAAACCTCTACAAAAGGGTTGCAAAATAAGTTTTAATCCAAATTTAGGAGTTCATACAATTGATTACGAGCTTTTCAACACGATTATAATGAAAAACTCGATTTATGTACTTTTTACTCAGTTAAAATTCTAATGGGTCCATTGTTCGGCCCATTTAGACCTGCTCGTCCGAAACCTTTACAAAAAAGATCGCAAAATAAGTTAGAATCAAATTTTAGGAGTTCATATAATTGATTAAGAGCTTTTCAACACAATTATATTTCAAAAATCCGATTACTGTACTTTTTACTCAGTTAAAATTCTAACGGGTCGGCCTATTTAGACCCGCTCGTCCGAAACTTCTACAAAAGACCGTAAAACAAGTTTTAATCAAATTTTAGGAGTTCATATAATTGATTACGAGCTTTTCAACACTATTATTTTGCAAAAACTCGATTACAGTACTTTTTACTTAGTTAAAATTCTAACGGGTCCATAGTTCGGCCCATTTAGACCCACTCGTCCGAAACCTCTACAAAAAGGGTTGCAAAATAAGTTTTAATCCAAATTTAGGAGTTCATACAATTGATTACGATATTTTCAACACGATTATATTGCAAAAACTCGATTACTATAGTTTTTACTCAGTTAAAATTCTAACGGGTCCATTGTTCGGCCCATTTAAACCCGCTCGTCCGAAACCTATACAAAAAAGACCGCAAAATTAGTTTTAATCCAAATTTAGGAGTTCGTATATTTGATTACGAACTTTTCAACAGAATTATATTGCAAAATCTCAATTTATGTACTTTTTACTCAGTTAAAATTCTAACGGGTCCATTGGTAGGCCCATTTAGACCCGCTCGTCATAAACCTCTACAAAAAGGGTTGCAAAATAAGTTTTAATCCAAATTTAGGAGTTCATACAATTGATTACGAGCTTTTCAACACGATTATATTGCAAAAACTCGATTACTGTAGTTTTTACTCAGTTAAAATTCTAACGGGTCCATTGTTCGGCCCATTTAGACCCGCTCGTCCGAAACCTCTACAAAAAGACCGCAAAACAAGTTTTAATCAAATTATAGGAGTTCATATAATTGATTACGAGCTTTTCAACACGATTATATTGGATAAACTCGATTGCATTAATTTTTACTCAGTTAAAATTCTAACGGGTCCATTGTTCGGCCCATTTGGACCCCGCTCGTCCGAAACCTCTACAAATGGGTTGCAAAATAAGTTTTAATCCAAATTTAGAAGTTCATACAATTGATTACGAGCTTTTCAACACGATTATATTGCAAAAACTCGATTTCTATACTTTTTACTCCATTAAAATTCTAACGGGTCCATTGTTCGGCCCATTTAGACCCGCTCGCCCGAAACCTCTACAAAAAGGTTGCAAAATAATTTTAAATCCAAATTAAGGAGTTCATACAATTTATTACGAGCTTTTCAACACAATTATATTGCAAAAACATGATTTTTATGCTTTTTGCTCAGTTAAAATTCTAACGGGTCCATCGTTCGGCACATTTAGACCCGCTCGTCCGAAACCTCTACAAAAGGGTTTCAAAAAAAGTTTTAATCCAAATTTAGGAGTTCATACAATTGATTACGAGCTTTTCAACACGATTATATTGCAAAAATTCGATTTATGTACTTTTTACTCCGTTAAAATTGTAACGGGTCCATTGTTCGGCACATTTAGACCCGCTCATCCGAAACCTCTACAAAAAAGACCGCAAAATAAGTTAGAATCAAATTTTAGGACTTCATATAATTGATTACGAGCTTTTCAACAGGATTTTATTGCCAAAACTCGATTTCTGTACTTTTTACTCATTTAAAATTCTAACGGGTCCACTGTTCGGCCCATTTAGACCCGCTTGTCCGAAACCTCTACAAAAAGGGTTCAAAATAAGTTTTAATCCAAATTTAGGAGTTCATACAATTGATTACGAGCTTTTCAACAGGATTATATTGCAAAAACTCGATTACTGTACTTTTTACTCAGTTAAAATTCTAACGGGTCCATTGTTCGGCCCATTTAGACCCGCTCGTCCGAAACCTCTACAAAAAGGGCTACAAAATAAGTTTTAATCCAAATTTAGGAGTTCATACAATTGATTACTAGCGTTTCAACACGATTATATTGCAAAAATTTGATTACAGTACTTTTTACTTAGTTAAAATTCTAACGGGTCCATTGTTAGGCCCATTTAGACCCGCTCGTCCGAAACCTCTACAAAAGGGTTGCAAAAATAAGTTTTAATCTAAATTTAGGAGTTCATACAATTGATTACTAGCGCTTCAATACGATTATATTGCAAAAACTTGATTTCATTACTTTTTACTCAGTTAAAATTCTAACGGGTCCATTGTTCGGCCCATTTAAACCCGCTCGTCCGAAACCTCTACAAAAAGGTTGCAAAATAAGTTTAAATCCAAATTAAGGAGTTCTACAATTGATTACGAGCTTTTCAACACAATTATATTGCAAAAATTCGATTTTTGTGCTTTTTACTCAGTTAAAATTCTAACGGGTCCATTGTTCGACCCATTTAGAACCGCTCGTCTGAAACCTCTACAAAAGGGTTGCAAAATAAGTTTTAATCAAAATTTAGGTGTTCATACAATTGATTACTAGCGTTTAAACACGATTATATTGCAAAAACTTCATTACAGTAATTTTTACTCAGTTAAAATTCTAACGGGTCCATTGTTCTGCCCATTTAGATCTGCTTGTCCGAAACCTCTACAAAAAGACCGCAAAACAAGTTTTAATCAAATTTTAGGAGTTCAGACAATTGATTACGAACTTTTCAACACGATTATATTGCAAAAACTCGATTTTTGTGCTTTTTTACTCAGTTAAAATTCTAACGGGTCCATTGTTCGGCCCATTTAGACCCAATCGTCCGAAATCTCTACAAAATGGGATGCAAAATAAGTTTTAATCCAAATTTAGGAGTTCATACAATTGATTACTACCGTTTCAACATGATTATATTGCAAAAACTTGATTACAGTACTTTTTACTCAGTTAAAATTCTAACGGGTCTATATTTCGGCCCATTTAGACCCGCTCGTCTGAAACCTCTACAAAAAGACCGCAAAACATGTTTTAATCAAATTTTAGGAGTTCATATAATTGATTACGAGCTTTTCAACACGATTATATTGCAAAAACTTGATTTCTATACTTTTACACCGTTAAAATTCCAACGGGTCCATTTTTCGGCCCATTTAGACCTGCTCGTCCGAAAACTATACAAAAAAGACTGCAAAATAAGTTAGAATCAAATTTTAGGAGTTCATATAATTGATTACGAGCTTTTCAACATGATTATATTGCAAAATCTCGATTTCTGTACTTTTTACTCTGTTATAATTCTAACGGGTCCATTGTTCGGCCCATTTATTCCCGCTCGTTCGAAACCTCTACAAAAGGGTTGCAAAAACTCGATTTTAATCCAAATTTAGGAGTTCATATAATTGATTACGAGCTTTTCAACACGATTATATTGCTAAAACTCGATTTCTGTACTTTTTACTCAGGTAAAATTCTAACGGGTCCATTGTTCGACCCATTTAGACCCGCTTGTCCGATACCTCTTCAAAAGGGTTGCAAAATAAGTTTTAATCCAAATTTAAGAGTTCATACAATTGATTACGAGCTTTTCAACATGATATTGCAAAAACTCGATTTCTGTACTTTTTACTCCGTTATAATACTAACGGGTCCATTGTTCGGCCCATTTAGACCCGCTCGTTCGAAACCTCTACAAAAGGGTTGCAAAATAAGTTTTAATCCAAATTTAGGAGTTCGTATTATTGATTACGAGCTTTTCAACACGATTATATTGCAAAAACTTGATTTCTGTACTTTTTACTCAGTTAAAATTCTAACGGGTCCATTGTTTGGTCCATTTAGACCCGCTCGTCTGAAACCTCTACAAAATGGTTGCAAAATAAGTTTTAATCCAAATTTAAGAGTTCATACAATTGATTACGAGCTTTTCAACATGATTATATTGCGAAAACTCGATTTCTGTACTTTTTACTCCGTTATAATTCTAACGGGTCCATTGTTCGGCCCATTTAGACCCGCTCGTCCGAAACCTCTACAAAAAGGGTTGCAAAATAAGTTTTAATCCAAATTTAGGAGTCTTACAATTGATTACGAGCTTTTCAACACGATTATATTGCAAAAACTCGATTACTGTACTTTTTACTCCGTTAAAATTCTAACGGGTCCATTGTTCAGCCCATTTAGACCCGCTCGTCCGAAACCTCTATAAAAAGACCGCAAAACAAGTTTTAATCAAATTTTAGGAGTTCATATAATTGATTACGAACTTTTCAACACGATTATATTGCAAAAACTCGATTTCTGTACTTTTTTCTTAGTTAAAATTCTAACGGGTCCATTGTTCGGCCCATTTAGACCCGTTCGTAAGAAACCTTTACAAAAAAGATCCCAAAATAAGTTAGAATCAAAATTTAGGAGTTCATATAATTGATTAAGAGCTTTTCAACACAATTATATTTCAAAAACCCGATTACTGTACTTTTTACTCAATTAAAATTCTAACGGGTCCAATGTTCGGCCCATTTAGACCCGCTTGTCCAAATCCTATACAAAAGGGTTGCAAAATAAGTTTTAATCCAAATTTAGGAGTTCATACAACTGATTACGAGATTTTCAACATATTATATTGCAAAAACTCGATTTCTGTAAATTTTACTCCATTAAAATTCTAACGGGTCTATTGTACGGCCCATTTAGACCCGATCGTCCGAAACCTCCACAAAAAAGGGCTGCAAAATAAGTTTTAATCCAAATTTAGGATTTCATATAATTGATTACGAGCTTTTCAACACGATTATATTGCAAAAACTTGATTTCTGTACTTTTTACTCAGTTAAAATTCTAACGGGTCCATTGTTCGGCACATTTAGACCCGCTCGTCCGAAACCATAGAAAAAAGACCGCAAAAAAAAGATTTAATCAAAATTTAGGAGTTCATACAATTGATTACGAGCTTTTCAACACGATTATATTGCAAAAACTCGATTTTTGTGCTTTTTTATTCAGTTAAAATTCTAACGGGTCCATTGTTCGGCACATTTAGACCCAATCGTCCGAAACCTTTACAAAAAAGATCGCAAAATAAGATAGAATCAAATTTTAGGAGTTCATATAATTGATTAAGAGCTTTTCAACACGGTTATATTACAAAAATCCAATTACTGTACTTTTTACTCAGTTAAAATTATAACGGGTCCATTGTTCGGCCTATTTAGACCCGCTCGTCCGAAACCTCTACAAAAAGACAACAAAACAAGTTAGAATCAAATTTTAGGAGTTCATATAATTGATTACGAGCTTTTCAACACGATTATATTGCAAAAACTTTATTTCTTTACTTTTTACTCAGTTAAAATTCTAACGTGTCCATTGTTCGGCCCATTTAGACCCGCTCGTCCGAAACCTTTACAAAAAAGATTGCAAAATAAGTTAGAATCAAATTTTAGGAGTTCATATAATTGATTAAGAGCTTTTCAACACGATTATATTTCAAAAATCGGATTACTGTACTTTTTACTCAGTTAAAATTCTAACGGGTCCATTGTTCGGCCCATTTAGACCCGCTCGTCCGAAACCTCTACAAAAAAGGCAACAAAACAAGTTAGAATCAAATTTTAGGAGTTCATATAATTGATTATGAGCTTTTCAACACGATTATATCGCAAAAACTTTATTTATGTACTTTTTACTCACTTAAAATTCTAACGGGTCCATTGTTTGGCCCATTTAGACCCGCTCGTCCGAAACCTCTACAAAAAGGGCTGCAAAAGAAGTTTTAATCCAAATTTAAGAGTTCATATAATTGATTACAAGCTTTTCAACATGATTATATTCTAAAAACTTGATTTCTGTACTATTTACTCAGTTAAAATTCTAACGGGTCCACTGTTTGGCCCATTTAGACCCGCTCGTCCGAAACCTCTACAAAATTGTTGCAAAATAAGTTTTAATCCAAATTTCGGAGTTCATACAATTGATTACGAGCTTTTCAACACGATTATATTTCAAAAATCTCGATTTTTGTACTTTTTACTCTGTTAAAATTCTAACGGGTCCATTGTTGGCCCATTTAGACCCGCTCTTCCAAAACCTTTACAAAAAAGACCGCAAAATAAGTTAAAATCAAATTTTAGGAATTCATATAACTTATTACGAGCTTTTCAACACGATTATATTGTAAAAACTCGCTTACAGTACTTTTTACTCAGTTAAAATTCAAACGGGTCCATTATTCGGCCCATTTAGACCCGCTCGTCCGAAACCTCTACAAAAGGGTTGCAAAATAAGTTTTAATCCAAATTTAGGAGTTCATACAATTGATTACGAGCTTTTCAAGACGATTATATTGCAAAAAATAGATTTCTGAACTTTTTACTCCGTTAAAATTCTAACTGGTCCATTGTTCGGCCCATTTAGACCCGCTCTTCCGAAACCTCTACAAAAAGGGCTGCAAAATAAGTTTGAATCCAAATTTAGGAGTTCGTATATTTGATTACGATCATTTCAATAGGATTATATTGCAAAATCTCTATTTCTATACTTTTTACTCAATTAAAATTCTAACGGGTCCATTGTTCGGCCCATTTAGACCCGCTCGTCGCAAACCTCTACAAAACTATCTCCCTTCCAACCTATATCATGTTGCTTTATGTACCTCTTGGTTCCAACTTCATAGTAATATCACCTTCTATCTTCAGTTCGTAATTTGCATGGAGGCCTTATTTTTCTCTCACTATTGTTACTCTCTGATTTTATATATGTTATCTTTTTCCTCTTTTATATATAAATTTGTTCTCAATAGATCTTTCTCCTTTTCTTCTATGAGATTGGAGCACATCTTCGAATATTTATGCTCCTCTCATTGGAATCTTTATTGCTTATGTTTTTGCATACATTTTATAAGCTTCTATGCTTTCTCTACATTAATCTACGATTGCTCCTTCTCATTCTATCTCTGGTATTCATATTTTTACGGTTTTACGTCCCCTGGCTGCTCTATATTTCCGGTTGTACATTTGGTTGATTTTTCATTAAGTACTATACTTATTCTTAGCTGGCACATGTTCTTTTCTAATTCTAAATTTTTCTCTGTTAACATTGATCCTAACAATAATTGGAATCATCCTCATCACCCACCTGGTTCTACAAACACGGAAGCTTGGGGTGCTGGCCCTTCAATCCGGTATAGCTTCTCCTGGTATAATTTTATTTGGGCATGTAATTATTTTTTCATGGCTATTAGTTATCCCCCTTTTTTGCTCTTTTGAAATGTATTTAATTTCTTGACCCCGCTTCTTCCTATCCCTTGGTCTGTAATTTTTATTATTTCCTGCTTTTCTTTCATGCTCTTATTTCCTGCTCGCTTTTTTCCTTTCCTTTTATTTTATGATTGCTTGTATTTCCGTTCGATGGTTGTATGGTTTCATTTATTATCTCTCAGCAATATTTTATACAAATTATCTCATAATAATTATACCATAACTACAATGGGTTTCTATCAACTCAACGCCTTCTCAGGCGCCTTAAATCTAGCCCTTCTCAGGGATTTCAATTCAGCCATTATTCTAATGGAAAACAGTTTTCCTACCATATTTCTCTCCTACTATACAACATTAATTTTCATGTTTTCCTCAATAACGTATCTAATTTTATATTTCCTTAATTACCTCCATTTACTCTCCTTTATGACCATATTTACTACATTCTTTACTTTCATTGCAATTTTTTAATCATGTATATTGCGGAATTTATTACAATCACTATCTCCTTTCAAATTTTACCAGCCAAATACTACTTTTATTATGCCTTCACTTTTATTACTGCTTCTGCTTTTTCTTTTATTATGATTAACGAATCTCATTTATTATATTATACTCTAATTATTAGGGATATGCTATCAATATTCTTGCCTCTTCTACCGACTTATTTTTTCATATTAATAATTTTCTCCTTCACTCTAATTATTCTCTTCCCCTTTCTGTTTAATTTACTTTCGGAATATTCCTTTATATGTAAGGATATTGTTTCTATCAATCAATTTTCCCTAATTATTAGGGATATGTTATCATTATTCTCACCTTTTCTCCCGACATACCATAGCCTAATTAACTTTGGAACTTCTTATTTATTCGGACCACAAAACCATATTGACCTACAAACTTTTCCCTATTCTTCTTGCTTCATTGAATCTTATTCTTCCCTCATGGCTTCCTCATCTATTCCACAGCTTAACTCCATTGCTCTCACCAACGAAGAAGCAGAACTCCTTTACACCCCAGATTTTGGCTGGGATTTCGTTAAGGAAGACCCCAAATTGTTCCTTATAGGCTGCTTTTTTTCTTCGAAACCAATTTATATATATGTTGTCCTTAGCGCTTTTGAAGGTATTTGGAAGCCTAGCAATCTGGCATCTATCTCTGTCCTCCAGGATAATTTCCTCAAGATCAAATTTAAGGAGGTCAAATCCTGTTATGAAGTCCTTAATCGTGGTCCTTGGTTGTATAAGGACGAATGGTTAGCCCATACAGAATACAACCCTTCTAAAACCATTGGTGAATACTCATTCAACATCATGCGTATCTGGATCCGCATTTTTGGCCTGCCATCCTCACTCTTTGAGGACATCGATCGATCACACCTTGTGGGACATGCTCTAGGCTCCATGGTAGGCAATGTTTTGCGCACTGATACTCGAGAGCTTGAAGGAAACATGAAAGAATTTCTGCGTGTGGAAATTTTGCTAGATATTACCCGTCCGGTCACCCGATTCCTCTTCATCGGGTCTGGGGCTGATAAGACCATTTGTCGTCTACAGTACGAACGCCTTCTTACCTTATGCCCTGGCTGTGGTATAATTAGCCATTCCATTGAAAATTGTCCAATTCGCTCTTCTTTAGACCTAAGCAAGTTGCAATATGGGGAATGGCTCCGCTACCTTCCCCCAAGACGTCGTCCAATCGGTATACGTGGGCGAATCCGTAATGTTGAACCCGAACTCAACCAAAACAATCCTTTGCCATCTGGTAATTTATTTTCTCCTATTACCGCTATTTTATATACTTTACGCTTAACATTTAAGCTGATTTTATCTTTATTCCTCCTTTTAATTATCACAGCCCCTACTGCTAATGCCCCAACTACTAATGCCAATGCCCCTGCTAATGACCCGGACGCTATAGGTTATTCTCCCAATCTCCTTATTAATTTTGTATTCTATTTCATTCAGCATCCAATCCCTAAATTAACTACTAACTTCAAATCATTCGCAGGCTCTCTAAACGAGGGTGATGCTGCATCCTTCTCGGAACAACCCACTGAGGAAGCACCCAATACCGACACTGTTATGGGTGACATCCCCCTATCCAAGGATCACTCTGCTTCGGAGTCAAATCAGAAAACTCCTCTCGAGCCACAACCTCTAAACACAATCTATCCTATTCCTGAGGATGTCTCGAACAATGATAGGGATGCCAATGATGACGGTGTTCCTAGCCCCACTGCTCAACAAATCAAGAAGATTGAAGCTGAATTATGTAAGCCTCCTATTACTACCGAATCCAATTTCCATGATTTTAACCTGTGGCTCTTAAAAACTTACCCGAATGATGCAGCTCTTGCCCCTGTTCCAGCCCCACCAAATCGAGGCACAAAACGCCGTTCACCCATCCAAGTGACGCTCCCACCCAAGAAATCCAAACCCTCCGGCTCCACTCCTAAGGCTGGGATGAGCAGCTCAAAAAACTCTCCGGCGGCGGCTGACTCTCAGCCCCGCCGAGAAAAATGAGGATCCTTTGTTGGAACTGCCAGGGTTTAGGAAAAGTCCAGGCAGTTCAACATTTTAAGAACTATGTCCAACAATCCACCCCGGATATTATTTTTATTTGTGAAACTAAGATTAATAATGCGGCATGTAGTCGGCTTTGTCTTTCTCTAGGAATGTTAGAAATTATAACTATCCCCCCGAATGATGGATGTTCTGGTATGGCACTTTTTATTTCGAATAATATAAATGATGTGACCACAACCAGCAAGAATCCCAATGAATTTCCTAGAGGTCCTATGACTCGTGCAAGATCTAAAATGATTCAAGATGCTGTGGAAAGTTTGCTTTGCCAATGCTGGAAAATGAATGAAGAAATGACAGCAACAATTAGATCTTGCAACATTTTGAGTTTGTTGGAAAGTTGAAATAAGTTGCATAAGAATTTGCATGAGTAGTTGCATAATAGTTCATTCATTCCATGAGAATAAATATGCTTGTTGTTGCATTTATGCAATCACTTCATTTATGAAAATAATTCACTTATGTATGTGTTTCATTTAAGCATGTAGGTTCATTAATTAAACTAGTTCATTCATTGAACTTGTTCAATTAATTCTTTAAGTTTGCATAACATTTTTATCATATTTTGATTAATATTTTATGTGTTTTTAGTGTCATTACACGTTGGGATTAAGATGGAAACAATGTAAGAGTTTTCATCTTCTTCAAGGAGGCATGTCATCTTTATCACCATTCAAAGAGAGAGTCTTTTTGAATTCCATGGAGGATGAAGCATTTAGAAGACTTTATTATGCTTTTATTTAGCCAATAAAGTTGAGAAATAAAGAAAGGAAGTGGAAGAGACACATACACTTAGATGCAAACATGGGCAGATTCATTCCAAGTCATCTACATGCACTTTTAAGAGCCAAGCAAGTGGAATATCAAAGGATCCATCACTTGGACGTGTATAAGTCTTCATTCAAGCCTTATTAATCCAAATTTAAGAGTTCATACAATTGCTTACGAGCTTTTCAACACGATTATATTGCAAAAACTAAATTTCTGTAGTTTTTACTTAGTTAAAATTCGAACGTGTCCATTGTTCGGTCGATTTAGACCTGCTCGTCCGAAAACTATACAAAAAAGACCGCAAAATAAGTTTTAATCCAAATTTAGGAGTTCATATAATTGATTACGAGCTTTTCAACACGATTATATTGCAAAAACTCGATTTCTGTACTTTTTACTCAGTTAAAATTCGAACGGGTCCATTCTTCGGCCCATTTAGACCCGCTCGTCCGAAACCTATACAAAAAAGACTGCAAAATAAGTTACAATCAAATTTTAGGAGTTCATATAATTGATTACGAGCTTTTCAATAGGATTATATTGCAAAAACTCGATTTTTGTGCATTTTACTCAGTTAAAATTCTAACGGGTCCATTGTTCGGCCCATTTAAACCCGCTAGTCCGAAACCTCTACATAAAAGACCGCAAAATAAGTTAGAATCAAATTTTAGCAGTTCATATACATGATTAAGAGCTTTTCAACACGATTATATTGCAAAAACTCGATTTCTGTACTTTTTACTCAGTTAAAATTCTAACGGGTCCATTCTTCGGCCGATTTAGACCCGCTCGTCCGAAACCTCTACAAAAGGGTTGCAAAATAAGTTAGAATCAAATTTTAGGAGTTCATACAATTGATTACGAGCATTTCAACACGATTATATTGCAAAAACTCGAATTCTGTACTTTTTACTCATATAAAATTCTAACGGGTCCATTGTTCGGCACATTTAGACCCGCTAGACCGAAACTTCTACAAAAAAGACCACAAAACACGTTAGAATCAAATTTTAGGAGTTCATATAATTGATTACGAGCTTTTCAACACGATTATAATGCAAAAACTCGATTTCTATACTTTTTACTTAGTTAAAATTCTAACGGGTCTATTGTTCGACCTATTTAGACCCGATCGTCCGAAACCTCTACAAAAAGGGCTACAAAATAAGTTTTAATCCAAATTTAGGAGTTCATATAATTGATTACGAGCTTTTCAACACGATTATATTGCAAAAACTCGATTTTTGTACTTTTTACACAGTTAAAATTCTAACGGGTCCATTGTTCGGCCCATTTAGACCCGCTCATCCGAAACCTCTACAAAAGGGTTGCAAAATAAGTTTTAATCCAAATTTAGGAGTTCATACAATTGATTACAAGCTTTTCAACACGATTATATTGCAAAAACTCGATTTCTGTACTTTTTACTTAGTTAAAATTCGAACGGGTCCATTGTTCGACCCATTTAGACCCGCTCGTTCGAAACCAATACAAAATAGACATCAAAATAAGTTAGAATCAAATTTTAGGAGTTCATATAATTGATTACGAGCTTTTCAACAGGATTATATTGCAAAAACTCGATTACATTACTTTTTACTCAGTTAAAATTCTAACGGGTCCATTGTTCGGCTCATTTAGACCCGCTCGTCCGAAACCTCTACAAAAAAGACCGCAAAACAAGTTAGAATCAAATTTCAATAGTTCATATAATTGCTTACGAGCTTTTCAACACGATTATATAGCAAAAACTTGATTTTTGTACTTTTTACTCAGTTAAAATTCTAACGGGTCCATTGTTCGGCCCATTTAGAATCGCTCGTCCGAAACCTCGACAAAAGGGTTGCAAAATTAGTTTTAATTCAAATTTAGGAGTTCATAAAATTGATTACGAGCTTTTCAACACGATTATATTGCAAAAACTCAATTTCTGTACATTTTACTCAGTTAAAATTCTAACGGGTCCATTGTTAGGCCCATTTAGACCCGCTCATCCGAAACCTCTACAAAAAAGACCGCAAAACAAGTTAGAATCAAATTTTAGGAGTTCATAAAATTGATTACGAGCTTTTCAACACGTTTATAATGCAAAAACTCGATTTCTGTACTTTTTACTCAATTAAAATTCGAACGTGTTCATTGTTCGGTCGATTTAGACCTGCTCATCCGAAACCTCTACAAAAGGGTTGCAAAATAAGTTTTAATCCAAATTTAGGAGTTCATACAATTGATTACAAGCTTTTCAACACGATTATATTGCAAAACTCGATTTCTATACTCTTTATAATGCAAAATTAGTTTTAATTCAAATTTAGGAGTTCATAAAATTGATTACGAGCTTTTCAACACGATTATATTGCAAAAACTCAATTTCTGTACATTTTACTCAGTTAAAATTCTAACGGGTCCATTGTTAGGCCCATTTAGACCCGCTCATCCGAAACCTCTACAAAAAAGACCGCAAAACAAGTTAGAATCAAATTTAGGAGTTCATACAATTGATTACGAGCTTTTCAACACGATTATATTGTAAAAACTCGATTTATGTACTTTTTACTCCGTTAAAGTTCTAACGGGTCCATTGTTCGGCCCATTTAGACCCGCTCATCCGAAACCTCTACAAAAGGGTTGCAAAATAAGTTTTAATCCAAATTTAGGAGTTCATACAATTGATTACAAGCTTTTCAACACGATTATATTGCAAAACTCGATTTCTATACTCTTTACTTAGTTAAAATTCGAACGGGTCCATTGTTCGACCCATTTAGACCCGCTCGTTCGAAACCAATACAAAATAGACCGCAAAATAAGTTAGAATCAAATTTTAGGAGTTCATATAATTGATTACGAGCTTTTCAACAGGATTATATTGCAAAAACTCGATTACATTACTTTTTACTCAGTTAAAATACTAACGGGTCCATTGTTCGGCTCATTTAGACCCGCTCGTCCGAAACCTCTACAAAAAAGACCGCAAAACAAGTTAGAATCAAATTTCAATAGTTCATATAATTGCTTACGAGCTTTTCAACACGATTATATAGCAAAAACTTGATTTTTGTACTTTTTACTCAGTTAAAATTCTAACGGGTCCATTGTTCGGCCCATTTAGATTCGCTCGTCCGAAACCTCGACAAAAGGGTTGCAAAATTAGTTTTAATTCAAATTTAGGAGTTCATAAAATTGATTACGAGCTTTTCAACACGATTATATTGCAAAAACTCAATTTCTGTACATTTTACTCAGTTAAAATTCTAACGGGTCCATTGTTAGGCCCATTTAGACCCGCTCGTCCGAAACCTCTACAAAAAAGACCGTAAAACAAGTTAGAATCAAATTTTAGGAGTTCATAAAATTGATTAGGAGCTTTTCAACACGTTTATAATGCAAAAACTCGATTTCTGTACTTTTTACTCAGTTAAAATTCGAACGTGTTCATTGTTCGGTCGATTTAGACCTGCTCGTCCGAAAACTATACAAAAAAGACCGCAAAATAAGTTTTAATCCAAATTTAGGAGTTCATACAATTGATTACGAGCTTTTCAACACGATTATATTGTAAAAACTCGATTTATGTACTTTTTACTCCGTTAAAGTTCTAACGGGTCCATTGTTCGGCCCATTTAGACCCGCTCATCCGAAACCTCTACAAAAGGGTTGCAAAATAAGTTTTAATCCAAATTTAGGAGTTCATACAATTGATTACAAGCTTTTCAACACGATTATATTGCAAAACTCGATTTCTATACTCTTTACTTAGTTAAAATTCGAACGGGTCCATTGTTCGACCCATTTAGACCCGCTCGTTCGAAACCAATACAAAATAGACCGCAAAATAAGTTAGAATCAAATTTTAGGAGTTCATATAATTGATTACGAGCTTTTCAACAGGATTATATTGCAAAAACTCGATTACATTACTTTTTACTCAGTTAAAATACTAACGGGTCCATTGTTCGGCTCATTTAGACCCGCTCGTCCGAAACCTCTACAAAAAAGACCGCAAAACAAGTTAGAATCAAATTTCAATAGTTCATATAATTGCTTACGAGCTTTTCAACACGATTATATAGCAAAAACTTGATTTTTGTACTTTTTACTCAGTTAAAATTCTAACGGGTCCATTGTTCGGCCCATTTAGATTCGCTCGTCCGAAACCTCGACAAAAGGGTTGCAAAATTAGTTTTAATTCAAATTTAGGAGTTCATAAAATTGATTACGAGCTTTTCAACACGATTATATTGCAAAAACTCAATTTATGTACATTTTACTCAGTTAAAATTCTAACGGGTCCATTGTTAGGCCCATTTAGACCCGCTCGTCCGAAACCTCTACAAAAAAGACCGCAAAACAAGTTAGAATCAAATTTTAGGAGTTCATAAAATTGATTACGAGCTTTTCAACACGTTTATAATGCAAAAACTAGATTTCTGTACTTTTTACTCAGTTAAAATTCGAACGTGTTCATTGTTCGGTCGATTTAGACCTGCTCGTCCGAAAACTTTACGTAAAAGACCGCAAAATAAGTTTTAATCCAAATTTAGGAGTTCATATAATTGATTACGAGCTTTTCAACACGATTATATTGCAAAAACTCGATTTCTGTACTTTTTACTCAGTTAAAATTCGAACGGGTCCATTCTTCGGCCCATTTAGACCCGCTCGTCCGAAACCTCTACAAAAAGACCACAAAACAAGTTAGAATCAAATTTTAGGAGTTCATATAATTGATTACGAGCATTTCAACACGATTATATTGCAAAAACTTGATTTCTGTACTTTTTACTCAGTTACAATTCGAACGGGTCCATTGTTCGGCCGTATAGACCCGCTTGTCCGAAACCTCTACAAAAAAGACCGCAAAATAAGTTAGAATCAAATTTTAGGAGTTCATATAATTGATTACGAGCTTTTCAACGCGATTATATTGCAAAAACTCGATTACATTACTTTTTACTTAGTTAAAATTCTAACGGGTCTATTGTTCGACCTATTTAGACCCGATCGTCCGAAACCTCTACAAAAAGGGCTACAAAATAAGTTTTAATCCAAATTTAGGAGTTCATACAATTGATTACGAGCTTTTCAACACGATTATATTGCAAAAACTCGATTTATGTACTTTTTAATCCGTTAAAGTTCTAACGGGTCCATTGTTCGGCCCATTTAGACCCGCTCATCCGAAACCTCTACAAAAGGGTTGCAAAATAAGTTTTAATCCAAATTTAGGAGTTCATACAATTGATTACAAGCTTTTCAACACGATTATATTGCAAAAACTCAATTTCTGTACTTTTTACTTAGTTAAAATTCGAACGGGTCCATTGTTCGACCCATTTAGACCCGCTCGTTCGAAACCAATACAAAATAGACCGCAAAATAAGTTAGAATCAAATTTTAGGAGTTCATATAATTGATTACGAGCTTTTCAACAGGATTATATTGCAAAAACTCGATTACATTACTTTTTACTCAGTTAAAATACTAACGGGTCCATTGTTCGGCTCATTTAGACCCGCTCGTCCGAAACCTGTACAAAAAAGACCGCAAAACAAGTTAGAATCAAATTTCAATAGTTCATATAATTGCTTACGAGCTTTTCAACACAATTATATAGCAAAAACTTGATTTTTGTACTTTTTACTCAGTTAAAATTCTAACGGGTCCATTGTTCGGCCCATTTAGAATCGCTCGTCCGAAACCTCGACAAAAGGGTTGCAAAATTAGTTTTAATTCAAATTTAGGAGTTCATAAAATTGATTACGAGCTTTTCAACACGATTATATTGCAAAAACTCAATTTCTGTACATTTTACTCAGTTAAAATTCTAACGGGTCCATTGTTAGGCCCATTTAGACCCGCTCGTCCGAAACCTCTACAAAAAAGACCGCAAAACAAGTTAGAATCAAATTTTAGGAGTTCATAAAATTGATTACGAGCTTTTCAACACGTTTATAATGCAAAAACTCGATTTCTGTACTTTTTACTCAGTTAAAATTCGAACGTGTTCATTGTTCCGTCGATTTAGACCTGCTCGTCCAAAACCTCTACAAAAAAGACCGCAAAACAAGTTTGAATCAAATTTTAGGAGTTCATATAATGGCTTATAAGATTTTCAACACGATTATATTGCAAAAACATGATTTTTATACTTTTTACTCAGTTAAATTTCTAACGGGTCCATTCTTCGGCCTATTTAGACTCGCTCGTCCGAAACCTCGACAAAAGTGATGCAAAATAAGTTTTAATCCAAATTTAGGAGTTCCTAAAATTGATTACGAGCTTTTCAACACGATTATATTGCAAAAACTCGATTTCTGTACTTTTTACTCAATTAAAATTCTAACGGGTCCATTGTTCGTCCCATTTAGAGCCGCTCGTCTGAAACCTCTACAAAAAAGACCGCAAAACAAGTTTTAATCAAATTTTAGGAGTTCATATAATTGATTACGAGCTTTTCAACACAATTATATTGCAAAAACTTGATTTTTGTGCTTTTTACTCAGTTATAATTCTAACGGGTCCATTGTTCGGCCCATTTAGACCCGCTCATCCGAAACCTCTACAAAAGGGTTGCAAAATAAGTTTCAATTCAAATTTAGGAGTTCATACAATTGATTACGAGCTTTTCAACACAATTATATTGCAAAAACTTGATTTTTGTGCTTTTTACCCATTTAAAATTTTAACGGGTCTATTGTTCGGCCCATTTAGACCCTCTCCTCCGAAACCTCTACAAAAGGGGTGCAAAATAAGTTTTAATCCAAATTTAGGGGTTCATACAGTTGATTACTAGCGTTTCAACACGATTATATTGCAAAAACCTGATTTCTGTACTTTTTACTTGGTTAAAATTCTAACGGGTCTATTGTTCGGCCCATTTAGACCCACTCGTCCGAAACCTCTACAAACGGGGTGCAAAATAAGTTTTAATCCAAATGTAGGAGTTCATACATTTGATTACGAGCTTTTCAAAACGATTATATTGCAAAAAATCAATTTCTGTACTTTTTACTCCGTTAAAATTCTAACGGGTCCATTGTTCGACCTATTTAGTCCCGATCGTCCGAAACCTCGAAAAAAAGGGCTGCAAAATAAGTTTTAATCCAAATTTAGGAGTTCATATAATTGATTACGAGCTTTTCAACACGATTTTATTGCAAAAACTCGATTTCTGTACTTTTTGCTCATTTAAAATTCTAACTGGTCTATTGTTCGGCCCATTTAGACTCGCTCGTCCGAAACCTCTACAAAAGGGTTGCAAAATAAGTTTCAATCCAAATTTAGGAGTTCATACAATTGATTACGAGCTTTTCAACACGATTATATTGCAAAAACTCGATTTCTGTACTTTTTATTCAGTTAAAATTCGAACGGGTCCACTGTTCGGCCATTTAGACCCGCTCGTCCGAAACCTATATAAAAAAGACTGCAGAATAAGTTAGAATCAAATTTTAGGAGTTTATATAATTGATTACGAGCTTTTCAACATGACTATATTGCAAAACTCGATTACATTACTTTTTACTCAGTTAAAATTCTAACGGGTCCATTGTTCGGCTCATTTAAACCCGCTCGTCCGAAACCTCTACAAAAAAGACCGCAAAACAAGTTAGAATCAAATTCTAGTAGTTCATATAATTGCTTACGAGCTTTTCAACACGATTATATTGCAAAAACTTGATTTTTGTACATTTTACTCAGTTAAAATTCTAACGGGTCCATTGTTCGGCCCATTTAGACTCGCTCGTCCGAAACCTCGACAAAAGGGTTGCAAAATAAGTTTTAATCCAAATTTAGGAGTTCATAAAATTGATTACGAGTTTTTCAACATGATTATATTGCAAAACTCGATTTCTTTACTTTTTACTCAGTTAAAATTCTAACGGGTCCATTGTTCGGCCCATTTAAACCCGCTCGTCCAAAACCTCTCTACAAAAAAGACCGCAAAACAAGTTAGAATCAAATTTTAGGAGTTCATAAAATTGATTACGAGCTTTTCAACACGATTATATTGCAAAAACTCGATTTCTGTACTTTTTACTCAGTTAAAATTCTAACAGGTCCATTGTTCGGCCCATTTAGACCCGCTCGCCCGAAACCTTTACAAAAAAGATCGCAAAATAAGTTAGAATCAAATTTTAGGAGTTCATATAATTTATTAAGAGCTTTTCAACACGATTATATTGCAAAAACTCGATTACTATACTTTTTACTCAGTTAAAATTCTAACGGGTCCACTGTTCGGCCCATTTAGACCCGCTCGTCCGAAAACTCTACAAAATGGTTGCGAAATAAGTTATAATCAAAATTTAGGAGTTCATAAAATTGATTAAGAGCTTATCAACACGATTATATTGCAAAAATTCGATTTCTACACTTTTTACTCAGTTAAAATTTTAACGGGTCCATTGTTCGGCGCATTTAGACCCACTCGTCCGAAACGTCTACAAGAAAGACCACAAAACAAGTTAGAATAAAATTTTAGGAGTTCATATAATTGATTACAAGCTTTTCAACACGATTATATTGCAAAAACTCGATTTATGCACTTTTTACTTAGTTAAAATTCTAACGGGTCCATTGTTCGGCCCATTTCGACCCGCTCATCCAAAAGCTCTACAAAAGGGTTGCAAAATAAGTTTTAATCCAAATTTAGGAGTTCGTACAAATGATTACGAGCTTTTTAACACAATTATATTGCAAAAACTCAATTTTTGTGCTTTTTACTCAGTTAAAATTCGAACGGGTCCATTGTTCGGCCGATTTAGACCTGCTCGTCCGAAACCTATACAAAAAGACCGTAAAATAAGTTTTAATCCAAATTTAGGAGTTCATATAATTGATTACGAGCTTTTCAACACGATTATATTGCAAAAACTCGATTTCTATACTTTTTACTCAGTTAAAATTCTAACGTGTCCATTGTTCGGCTCATTTAGACCTGCTCGTCCGAAACCTCTACAAAAAAGACCGCAAAACAAGTTAGAATCAAATTTTAGGAGTTCATATAATTGCTTACAAGATTTTCAACACGATTATATTGCAAAAACATGATTTTTATACTTTTTACTCAGTTAAATTTCTAACGGGTCCATTGTTCGGCCCATTTAGATTCGCTCGTTCGAAACCTCGACAAAAGGGTTGCAAAATAAGTTTTAATCCAAATTTAGGAGTTCATAAAATTGATTACGAGCTTTTCAACACAATTATATTGCAAAAACTCGATTTCTGTACTTTTTACTCAATTAAAATTCTAACGGGTCCATTGTTCGGCCCATTTAGACCCGCTCGTCTGAAACCTCTACTAAAAAGACCGCAAAACAAGTTTTAATCAAATTTTAGGAGTTCATATAATTGATTACGAGCTTTTCAACATGATTATATTGCAAAAACTCGATTTTTGTGCTTTTTACTCAGTTAAAATTCTAACGGGTCTATTGTTCGGCCCATTTAGACCCGCTCGTCCGAAACCTCTACAAAAGGGTTGCAAAATATGTTTCAATCCAAATTTAGGAGTTCATATAATTGATTACGAGCTTTTCAACACGATTATATTGCAAAAACTCAATTTCTGTACTTTTTACTCAGTTAAAATTCGAACGGGTCCATTGTTCGGCCCATTTAGACCCGCTCGTCCGAAACCTATACAAAAAAGACTGCAAAATAAGTTAGAATCAAATTTTAGAAGTTCATATAATTGATTACGAGCTTTTCAACAGGATTTTATTGCAAAAACTCGATTTTTGTGCATTTTACTCAGTTAAAATTCTAATGGGTCCATTGTTCGGCCCATTTAGACCCGCTCCTCCAAAACCTCTACAAAAGGGTTGCAAAATAAGTTTTAATCCAAGTTTAGGAGTTCATACAATTGATTACGAGCTTTTCAACATGATTATATTGCAAAAACTAGATTCCTGTACTTTTTACTTTTTAAAATTCTAACGGGTCCATTGTTCGGCCTATTTAGACCTGATCGTCTGAAACCTCTACAAAAAGGGCTGCAAAATAAGTTTTAATCCAAATTTAGGAGTTCATATAATTGATTACGAGCTTTTCAACACGATTATATTGCAAAAACTCGATTTCTGTACTTTTTACTCAGTTAAAATTCAAAGGGGTCTATTGTTCGGCCCATTTAGACCCGCTCGTCCGAAACCTCTACAAAAGGGTTGCAAAATAAGTTTTAATCCAAATTTAGGAGTTCATACAATTGAGTAAGAGCGTTTCAACTTGATTATATTGCAAAAACTCGATTTCTATACTTTTTACTCATATAAAATTCTAACGGGTCCATTGTTCGGCCCATTTAGACCCGCTAGACCGTAACTTCTACAATAAGGACCACGAAACAAGTTAGAATCAAATTTTAGGAGGTCATATAATTGATTACGAGCTTTTCAACACGATTATATTGCAAAAACTCGATTATATTGTTCAACCCATTTAGACCCGCTCCTCCGAAACCTCTACAAAAGGGTTGCAAAATAAGTTTTAATCAAAATTTAGGAGTTCATACAAATGATTACGAGCTTTTCAACACAATTATATTGCAAAAACTCGATTTTTGTGCTTTTTACTCAGTTAAAATTCTAATGGGTCCATTGTTCGGCCCATTTAGACCCGCTCGTCCGAAACCTCTACAAAAGGGTTTCAAAATAAGTTTTAATCCAAATTTAGAAGTTCATACAATTGATTACGAGCTTTTCAACACAATTATATTGCAAAAACTCAATTTTTGTGCTTTTTACTCAATTAAAATTCTAACGGGTCCATTGTTCGGCCCATTTAGACCCGCTCGTCCGAAACCTCTACAAAAGGGTTTCAAAATAAGTTTTAATCCAAATTTAGAAGTTCATATAATTTATTACGAGCTTTTCAACACAATTATTTTGCAAAAACTCGATTTTGTGCTTTTTACTCAATTAAAATTCTAACGGGTCCAATGTTCGGCCCTTTTAGACCCGCTCGTCCAAACCTCTAAAAAAAGGTTGCAAAATAAGTTTTAATCCAAATTTAGGAGTTCCTACAAATGATTACGAGCTTTTCAACACAATTATATTGTAAAAACTCGATTTTTGTGCTTTTTACTCAGTTAAAATTCTAATTGGTCCATTGTTTGCCCATTTAGACCCGCTCGTCCGAAACCTCAACAAAAGGGTTGCAAAATAAGTTTTAATCAAATTTTAGGAGTTGATACATATGATTACGAGCTTTTCAACACAATTATATTGCAAAAACTCGATTTTGTGCTTTTTAGTCAGTTAAAATTCTAACGGGTCCATTGTTCGGCCCATTTAGACACGTTTGTCCAAAACCTCTACAAAAGGGTTGCAAAATAAGTATTAATCCAAATTTAGTAGTTCATACAATTGATTACGAGCGTTTCAACACGATTATATTGCAAAAACTTGATTTCTGTACTTTTTACTCAGTTAAAATTCTAACGGGTCCATTGTTCGGCACATTTAAACCCGCTCCTCCGAAACCTTTACATAAAAGACCGCAAATTAAGTTAGAATCAAATTTTAGGAGTTCATATACTTGATTAAGAGCTTTTCAACACGATTATATTGCAAAAACTCGATTACTGTACTTTTTAGTCAGTTAAAATTCTAACGGGTCCATTGTTCGGCCCATTTAGACTCGCTCGTCCGAAACCTCTACAAAAGGGTTGCAAAATAAGTTTTAATCCAAATTTAGGAGTTCATACAATTGATTACGAGTGTTTCAACACGATTATATTGCAGAAACACGAATTCTATACTTTTTACTCAGATAAAATTCTAACGGGTCCATTGTTCGGCCCATTTAGACCCGCTCGTCTGAAACCTCAACAAAAAAGACCGTAAAACAAGTCAGAATCAAATTTTAGGAGTTCATATAATTGATTACGAGCTTTTCAACAGTATTATATTGCAAAAACTCTATTACTGTACTTTTTACCCAGTTAAAATTCTAACGTTTCCATTGTTCGGCCCAGTTAGACTCGCTCGTCTGAAACCTCTACAAAAGGGCTGCAAAATAAGTTTTAATCTAAATTTAGTAGTTCATACAATTGATTATGAGCTTTTCAACACGATTATATTGCAAAAACTTGATTTTTGTACTTTTTACTCCATTAAAATTCTAACGGGTCCATTGTTCGACCAATTTAGACCCGATCGTCCGAAACCTCTACAAAAAGGGCTGCAAAATAAGTTTTAATCCAAATTTAGGAGTTCATATAATTGATTACGAGCTTTTCAACACGATTATATTGCAAAAACTCAATTTCTGTACTTTTTACTCAGTTAAAATTTTAACGGGTCTATTGTTCGGCCCATTTAGACCCGCTCCTCCGAAACCTCTACAAAAGGGTTGCAAAATAAGTTTTAATCCAAATTTAGGAGTTCATACAATTGATTACGAGTTTTTCAACACGATTATATTGCAAAAACTTGATTTCTGTACTTTTTACTCAGTTAAAATTTGAACGTGCCCATTGTTCGGCCTATTTAGACCCGCTCGTCTGAAACCTATACAAAAAAGACTGCAAAATATGTTAGAATCAAATTTTAGGAGTTCATATAATTGATTACGAGCTTTTCAACAGGATTATATTGCAAAAACTCGATTACATTACTTTTTACCCAGTTAAAATTCTAACGGTCCATTGTTCGGCACATTTAGACCCGCTCGTCCGAAACCTCTACAAAAAAGACCGCAAAACAAGTTAGAATCAAATTTCAGTAGTTCATATAATTGCTTACGAGCTTTTCAACGCGATTATATTGCAAAAACTTGATTTTTGTACTTTTTACTCAGTTAAAATTCTAACGGGTCCATTGTTCGGCCCATTTAGACTCGCTCGTCCGAAACCTCGACAAAAGGGTTGCAAAATAAGTTTTAATCCAAATTTAGGAGTTCATAAAATTGATTACGAGCTTTTCAACACGATTATATTGCTAAAACTCGATTTCTGTACTTTTTACTCAGTTAAAATTCTAACGGGTCCATTGTTCGGCCCATTTAGACCCGCTCGTCCGAAACCTCTACAAAAAAAGACCGCAAAACAAGTTAGAATCAAATTTTAGGAGTTCATAAAATTGATTATGAGCTTTTCAACACGATTATATTGCAAAAACTCGATTTCTGTGTACTCTTATATAAAATTGATTATGAGCTTTTCTACAATGTTCTATATATCCACATACGTCACCTACACGTTTTTGGAAATTTCTGTCCAAAGTCAAGGCCTTACCCAAAGTTAAAACTTTTGGTTGGCGTATGGCGTCTGATGCTCTACCAGTTGGCGCCAAAATGCAAGTCTTTTCACCAAACTCGGGGCCTTGTCCTATCTGTGGAGGCCATTCGGAATCCATTCTCCATGCTCTTCGTGATTGTTCTGGGGCTTCTGAAGTCCTCCAGCTTTCTGGTATTCCCATAAATCTTTCTAGGAGCTTGGCTATAACCCCACTACAATGGTTAGAGGAAGCTGCCCACATCCTATCCCCTGATAAGTTTGGCCTTTTCCTCAAAGCTATTTGGAACGTCAGGAATAGACGTAACGACTGGGTTCATAATCACCATCTACAACCGCCTTGGCTTATTGCCGTTAACTCCATTAGTTTACATGATGACTTCTGTAAAGCCTCTTCTGTTACTACCCACACGCCCTCTATCCTTTCTATTCCATGCTGGAACCCTCCCCCACTTCACCATATTAAAATAAACGTGGATGGGGCTTTTAATCCATCAACTCGTGCAGCGGCTGTTGGCGCCGTCGCACGTGATTCTACAGGTGCAGTTGTGGGCGGCCTTGGTTTTCCACTTGGTAGCTGTTTGGACGCAGTTACTTGTGAAGGCGAAAGCCTTCTCGCTGGTCTCACCTTTGCCCAATCTCAAGGATGGAATCGGATCTTGCTTGAAACTGATTGCGCTTCTCTTGCGAATAGGATCAACAATCCAGGACTGGACCTTTCTACCATGGGACCTCTTCTTCTTCAGATTCGAGTGTCTCTGCATGATTTCGATTCTTCTTCTGTTTCATTTGTACGCCGTGAGGCAAATCATTTGGCCCATACCTTGGCCACTTTTTCTTTGAGTTCTATGTCTTCCATGTCCTTTAATTCTGACTTTCCAACTTGTATCAGACATCTTGTAACAAATTCTCTATGATATAATAAAACTTAGGCTCTCTTTTCCTCTTTTTAGGGTCCTCTAGCTACGCTTGAAGGACATTAGTAGGGGTTTTTAACGACGCTTTTTCTTTAAAAAAAATTCTAACGGGTCCATTGTTCGGCCCATTTAGACCCGCTCGTCCGAAACCTTTACAAAAAAGATCGCAAAATAAGTTAGAATCAAATTTTAGGAGTTCATATAATTTATTAAGAGCTTTTCAACACAATTATATTGCAAAAACTCGATTACTGTACTTTTTACTCAGTTAAAATTCTAACTGGTCCTTGTTCGGCCCATTTAGACCCGCTCGTCCGAAACCTCTACAAAAGGGTTGAAAAATAAGTTATAATCCAAATTTAGGAGTTCATAAAATTGATTACGAGCTTATCAACACGATTATATTGCAAAAACTCGATTTTTGTACTTTTTACTTAGTTAAAATTCTAACGGGTCCACTGTTCGGCGCATTTAGACCCACTCGTCCGAAACGTCTACAAGAAAGACCGCAAAACAAGTTAGAATCAAATTTTAAGAGTTCATATAATTGATTACAAGCTTTTCAACACGATTATATGTCAAAAACTCGATTTATGTACTTTTTACTTAGTAAAAATTCTAATGGGTCCATTGTTCGGCCCATTTCGACCCGCTCGTCCAAAACCTCTACAAAAGGGTTTCAAAATAAGGTTTAATCCAAATTTAGGAGTTCATAAAATTGATTACGAGCTTTTCAACACGATATATTGCAAAAACTCGATTTCTGTACTTTTTACTCTGTTAAAATTCTAACGGGTCCATTTTTCGGCCTATTTAGACCCGATCGTCCGAAACCTCTACAAAAAGGGCTGCAAAATAAGTTTTAATCCAAATTTAGGAGTTCATACAATTTATTACGAGCTTTTCAACACGATTATATTGCTAAAACTCGATTTTTGTGCTTTTTACTCAGTTAAAATTCTAACGAGTCCATTGTTCGGGCCATTTAGACCCGCTCGTCCGAAACATCTACAAAAGGGTTCCAAAATAAGTTTTAATCCAAATTTTGGAGTTCATACAATTGATTACGAGCTTTTCAACATGATTATATTGCAAAAACTCGATTTCTGTACTTTTTACTCCGTTAAAATTCTAACGGGTCCATTGTTCGACCTATTTAGACCCGATCGTCCGAAACCTCTACAAAAGGGCCGCAATATAAGTTTTAATCCAAATTTAGGAGTTCATATAATTGATTACGAGCTTTTCAACAAGATTATATTGCAAAAACTCGATTTCTGTACTTTTTACTTAGTTAAAATTCTAACGGGTCCATTGTTCGGCCCATTTAGACCCGCTCGTCCGAAACATCTACAAAAGGGTTGCAAAATAAGTTTTAATCCAAATTTAGGAGTTCATACAAATGATTACGAGCTTTTCAACACAATTATATTGCAAAAACTCGATTTTTGTGCTTTTTACTTAGTTAAAATTCTAATGGGTCCATTGTTCGGCCCATTTAGACCCGCTCCTCCGAAATCTCTACAAAAGGGTTTCAAAATAAGTTTTAATCAAAATTTAGGAGTTCATACAATTGATTACGAGCTTTTCAACACAATTATATTGCAAAAACTCGATTTTTGTGCTTTTTACTCAGTTAAAATTCTAACGGGTCCATTTTTCGGCCCATTTAGACCCGCTCGTCCAAAACCTCTACAAAAGGGTTGCAAAATAAGTTTTAATCCAAATTTAGCAGTTCCTAAAAATGTTTACGAGCTATTCTACACAATTATATTGTAAAAACTCGATTTTTTTGCTTTTTACTCTGTTAAAATTCTAATTGGTCCATTATTTGCCCATTTAGACCCGTTCGTCCGAAATCTCTACAAAAGGGTTGCAAAATAAGTTTTAATCAAATTTTAGGAGTTATACAAATGATTACGAGCTTTTCAACACAATTATATTGTAAAAACTCGATTTTTGTGCTTTTTACTCAGCTAAAATTCTAACGGGTCTATTGTTCGGCCCATTTACACCCGCTTGTCCGAAACCTCTTCAAAAGGGTTGCAAAATAAGTTTTAATCCAAATTTAGTAGTTCATACAATTGATTACGAGCGTTTCAACACGATTATATTGCAAAAACTCGATTTTTGTAGTTTTTATTCCGTTAAAATTCTAACGGGTCCATTGTTCGGCCTATTTAGAACCGATCGTCCGAAACCTCGACAAAAAGGGCGGAAAAATAAGTTTTAATCCAAATTTAGGAGTTCATATAAATTATTACGAGCTTTTCAGCACGATTATATTGCAAAAACTCGATTTTTGTACTTTTTACTTAGTTAAAATTCGAACGGGTCCATTGTTCGGCCCATTTAGACCCCCTCGTCCAAAACCTCTACAAAAGGGTTGCAAAATAAGTTTTAATCCAAATTTAAGAGTTCATACAATTGATTACGAGTTTTTCAACACGATTATATTGCAAAAACTTGATTTCTGTAGTTTTTACTCATTTAAAATTCTAACGGGTCCATTGTTCGACCCATTTAGACCCGCTCGTCGCAAACATCTACAAAAAAGATCGCAAAATAAGTTAGAATCAAATTTTAGGAGTTCATATAATTGATTACGAGCTTTTCAACACGATTATATTGCAAAAACTCGATTACAATACTTTTTACTCAGTTAAAATTCTAACGGGTCCATTGTTTGGCACATTTAGACCCGCTCGTCCGAAACCTCTACAAAAGGGTTGCAAAATAAGTTTTAATCCAAATTTAGGAGTTCATACAATTGATTGCGAGCTTTTCAACACGATTATATTGCAAAAACTCGATTTCTATACTTTTTACTCCGTTAAAATTCTAACGGGTCCATTGTTCGGCCCATTTAGACCCAATCGTCCGAAACCTCAACAAAAAGGGCTGCAAAATAAGTTTTAATCCAAATTTAGGAGTTCATATAATTGATTACGAGCTTTTCAACACGATTATATTGCAAAAACTCAATTTATGTACTTTTTACTCAGTTAAAATTCTAACGGGTCCACTGTTCGGCCCATTTAGACCCGCTCATCCGAAACCTATACAAAAGGGTTGCAAAATAAGTTTTAATCAAAATTTAGGAGTTCATACAATTGATTAATAGCGTTTCAACACGATTATATTGCAAAAACTTGATTTCTGTAGTTTTTACTTAGTTAAAATTCTAACGGGTCCATTGTTCAGCCCATTTAGACCCCCTCGTCCCAAACCTTTACAAAAAAGACCGCAAAATAAGTTAGAATCAAATTTTAGGATTTCATATAATTGATTACGAGCTTTTCAACACAATTATATTGCAAAAACTCGATTTTTGTGCTTTTTACTCAGTTAAAATTCTAACGGGTCCATTTTTCGGCCCATTTACACCCGCTTGTCCGAAACCTCTTCAAAAGGGTTGCAAAATAAGTTTTAATCCAAATTTAGTAGTTCATACAATTGATTACGAGCATTTCAACACGATTATATTGCAAAAACTCGATTTTTGTGCTTTTTACTCAGTTGAAATTCTAAGGGGTCCATTGTTCGGTCCATTTAGACTCGCTCGTCCGAAACCTCTACAAAAGTGTTGCAAAATAAGTTTCAATCCAAATTTAGGAGTTCATATAATTGATTACGAGTGTTTCAACACGATTATATTGCGAAAACTCGAATTTTATACTTTTTTACTCAGATAAAATTCTAACGGGTCCATTGTTAGGCCCATTTAGACCCGCTCGTCCGAAACCTCTACAAATTTTGCAAAATAAGTTTTAATCTAAATTTAGGAGTTCATACAATTCATTACGATCTTTTCAACACAATTATATTGCAAAAACTCGATTTTTGTGCTTTTTACTCAGTTAAAATTTTAACGAGTCCATTGTTCGGCCCATTTAGACCCGGTCGTTCGAAACCTCTACAAAAGGGTTTCAAAATAAGTTTTAATCCAAATTTAGGAGTTCATACAATTGATTACAAGCTTTTCAACACGATATATTGCAAAAACTCGATTTCTGTACTTTTTACTCTGTTAAAATTCTAACGGGTCCATTTTTCGGCCTATATAGACCCGATCGTCCGAAACCTCTACAAAAAGGGCTGCAAAATAAGTTTTAATCCAAATTTAGGAGTTCATACAATTTATTACGAGCTTTTCAACACGATTATATTGCTAAAACTCGATTTTTGTGCTTTTTACTCAGTTAAAATTCTAACGAGTCCATTGTTCGGGCCATTTAGACCCGCTCGTCCGAAACATCTACAAAAGGGTTTCAAAATAAGTTTTAATCCAAATTTTGGAGTTCATACAATTGATTACGAGCTTTTCAACATGATTATATTGCAAAAACTCGATTTCTGTACTTTTTACTCCGTTAAAATTCTAACGGGACCATTGTTCGACCTATTTAGACCCGATCGTCCGAAACCTCTACAAAAGGGCCGCAATATAAGTTTTAATCCAAATTTAGGAGTTCATATAATTGATTACGAGCTTTTCAACAAGATTATATTGCAAAAACTCGATTTCTGTACTTTTTACTTAGTTAAAATTCTAACGGGTCCATTGTTCGGCCCATTTAGACCCGCTCGTCCGAAACATCTACAAAAGGGTTGCAAAATAAGTTTTAATCCAAATTTAGGAGTTCATACAAATGATTACGAGCTTTTCAACACAATTATATTGCAAAAACTCGATTTTTGTGCTTTTTACTTAGTTAGAATTCTAATGGGTCCATTGTTCGGCCCATTTAGACCCGCTCGTCCGAAACCTCTACAAAAGGGTTTCAAAATAAGTTTTAATCAAAATTTAGGAGTTCATACAATTGATTACGAGCTTTTCAACACAATTATATTGCAAAAACTCGATTTTTGTGCTTTTTACTCAGTTAAAATTCTAACGGGTCCATTGTTCGGCCCATTTAGACCCGCTCGTCCAAAACCTCTACAAAAGGGTTGCAAAATAAGTTTTAATCCAAATTTAGCAGTTCCTAAAAATGTTTACGAGCTATTCTACACAATTATATTGTAAAAACTCGATTTTTGTGCTTTTTACTTAGTTAAAATTCTAATTGGTCCATTATTTGCCCATTTAGACCCGCTCGTCCGAAATCTCTACAAAAGGGTTGCAAAATAAGTTTTAATCAAATTTTAGGAGTTATACAAATGATTACGAGCTTTTCAACACAATTATATTGTAAAAACTCGATTTTTGTGCTTTTTACTCAGCTAAAATTCTAACGGGTCCATTGTTCGGCCCATTTACACCCGCTTGTCTGAAACCTCTTCAAAAGGGTTGCAAAATAAGTTTTAATCCAAATTTAGTAGTTCATACAATTGATTACGAGCGTTTCAACACGATTATATTGCAAAAACTCGATTTTTGTACTTTTTATTCCGTTAAAATTCTAACGGGTCCATTGTTCGGCCTATTTAGAACCGATCGTCCGAAACCTCGACAAAAAGGGCGGAAAAATAAGTTTTAATCCAAATTTAGGAGTTCATATAAATTATTACGAGCTTTTCAGCACGATTATATTGCAAAAACTCGATTTTTGTACTTTTTACTTAGTTAAAATTCGAACGGGTCCATTGTTCGGCCCATTTAGACCCCCTCGTCCAAAACCTCTACAAAAGGGTTGCAAAATAAGTTTTAATCCAAATTTAAGAGTTCATACAATTGATTACGAGCTTTTCAACACGATTATATTGCAAAAACTTGATTTCTGTAGTTTTTACTCATTTAAAATTCTAACGGGTCCATTGTTCGACCCATTTAGACCCGCTCGTCGCAAACATCTACAAAAAAGATCGCAAAATAAGTTAGAATCAAATTTTAGGAGTTCATATAATTGATTACGAGCTTTTCAACACGATTATATTGCAAAAACTCGATTACAATACTTTTTACTCAGTTAAAATTCTAACGGGTCCATTGTTTGGCCCATTTAGACCCGCTCGTCCGAAACCTCTACAAAAGGGTTCCAAAATAAGTTTTAATCCAAATTTAGGAGTTCATACAATTGATTGCGAGCTTTTCAACACGATTATATTGCAAAAACTCGATTTCTATACTTTTTACTCCGTTAAAATTCTAACGGGTCCATTGTTCGTCCCATTTAGACCCAATCGTCCGAAACCTCAACAAAAAGGGCTGCAAAATAAGTTTTAATCCAAATTTAGGAGTTCATATAATTGATTACGAGCTTTTCAACACGATTATATTGCAAAAACTCAATTTATGTACTTTTTACTCAGTTAAAATTCTAACGGGTCCACTGTTCGGCCCATTTAGACCCGCTCATCCGAAACCTATACAAAAGGGTTTCAAAATAAGTTTTAATCAAAATTTAGGAGTTCATACAATTGATTAATAGCGTTTCAACACGATTATATTGCAAAAACTTGATTTCTGTAGTTTTTACTTAGTTAAAATTCTAACGGGTCCATTGTTCAGCCCATTTAGACCCCCTCGTCCCAAACCTTTACAAAAAAGACCGCAAAATAAGTTAGAATCAAATTTTAGGATTTCATATAATTGATTACGAGCTTTTCAACACAATTATATTGCAAAAACTCGATTTTTGTGCTTTTTACTCAGTTAAAATTCTAACGGGTCCATTTTTCGGCCTATTTACACCCGCTTGTCCGAAACCTCTTCAAAAGGGTTGCAAAATAAGTTTTAATCCAAATTTAGCAGTTCATACAATTGATTACGAGCATTTCAACACGATTATATTGCAAAAACTCGATTTCTGTGCTTTTTACTCAGTTAAAATTCTAAGGGGTCCATTGTTCGGTCCATTTAGACTCGCTCGTCCGAAACCTCTACAAAAGTGTTGCAAAATAAGTTTCAATCCAAATTTAGGAGTTCATACAATTGATTACGAGTGTTTCAACACGATTATATTGCGAAAACTCGAATTTTATACTTTTTTACTCAGATAAAATTCTAACGGGTCCATTGTTAGGCCCATTTAGACCCGCTCGTCCGAAACCTCTACAAATTTTGCAAAATAAGTTTTAATCTAAATTTAGGAGTTCATACAATTCATTACGATCTTTTCAACACAATTATATTGCAAAAACTCGATTTTTGTGCTTTTTACTCAGTTAAAATTCTAACGAGTCCATTGTTCGGCCCATTTAGACCCGCTCGTTCGAAACCTCTACAAAAGGGTTTCAAAATAAGTTTTAATCCAAATTTAGGAGTTCATACAATTGATTACGAGCTTTTCAACACGATTATATTGCAAAAACTCGATTTCTGTACTTTTTTCTCCGTTAAAATTCTAACGGGTCCATTGTTCGACCTATTTAGACCCGGTCATCCGAAACCTCTACAAAAAGGGTTGCAAAATAAGTTTTAATCCAAATTTAGGAGTTCATATAATTGATTACGAGCTTTTCAACACGATTATATTGCAAAAACTCGATTTTTGTGCTTTTTACTCAGTTAAAATTCTAATTGGTCCATTGTTCGGCCCATTTAGACCCGCTCATCCGAAACCTGTACAAAAGGGTTGCAAAATAAGATTTAATCAAATTTTAGGAGTTCAGACAAATGATTACAAGCTTTTCAACATAATTATATTGTAAAAACTCGATTTTTGTACTTTTTACTCAGTTAAAATTCTAACGGGTCCATTGTTCGACCCATTTAAACCCGCTCGTCCGAAACCTCTACATAAAAGACCGCAAAATAAGTTAGAATCAAATTTTAGGAGTTGATATAATTGATTAAGAGCTTTTCAACACGATTATATTGCAAAAACTCGATTACTCTACTTTTTACTCAGTTAAAATTCTAACGGGTCCATTGTTCGGCTCATTTAGACTCGCTCGTCCGAAACCTCTACAAAAGGGTTGCAAAATAAGTTTTAATCGAAATTTAGGAGTTCATACAATTGATTACGAGTGTTTCAACACGATTATATTGCAAAAACTCGAATTCTATACTTTTTACTCAGATAAAATTCTAACGGGTCCATTGTTCGGCCCATTTAGACCCGCTCGTCCTAAACCTCTACAAAAAAGACCGTAAAACAAGTTAGAATCAAATTTTAGGAGTTCATATAATTGATTACGAGTTTTTCAACAAGATTATATTGCAAAAACTCGATTACTGTACTTTTTACTCAGTTAAAATTCTAACGGGTCCATTGTTCGGCCCATTTAGACCCGCTCGTCCGAAACCTCTACAAAAGGGTTTCAAAATAAGATTTAATCCAAATTTAGGAGTTCATACAATTGATTACGAGCTTTTCAACACGATTATATTGCAAAAACTCGATTTCTTTACTTTTTACTCCGTTAAAATTCTAACGGGTCCATTGTTCGGCCCATTTAAACCCGCTCGTCCAAAACCTCTACAAAAGGGTTGCAAAATAAGTTTTAATCCAAATTTAGGGGTTCCTACAAATGATTACGAGCTTTTCACCACAATTATATTGTAAAAACTCTATTTTTGTGCCTTTTACTCAGTTAAAATTCTAATTGGTCCATTGTTCAACCCATTTAGACCCGCTCATTCGAAACCTCTACAAAAGGGTTGCAAAATAAAGTTTAATCAAATTTTTGGAGTTCATACAAATGATTACGAGCTTTTCAGCACAATTATATTGCAAAAACTCGATTTTTGTGCTTTTTACTCAGTTAAAATTCTAGCGGGTCTATTGTTCATCCCATTTAGACCCGTTTGTCTGAAACCTCTACAAAAGGGTTGCAAAATAAGTTTTAATCCAAATTTAGTAGTTTATACAATTGATTACGAGCGTTTCAACACGATTATATTGCAAAAACAATATTTCTGTACTTTTTACTCAGTTAAAATTCTAACGGGTCCATTGTTCGGCCCATATAAACCCGCTCGTCCGAAACCTCTACATAAAAGACCGCAAAATAAGTTAGAATCAAATTTCAGGAGTTCATATAATTGATTAAGAACTTTTCAACACGATTATAATGCAAAAACTCGATTACTGTACTTTTTACTCAGTTAAAATTCTAACGGTTCCATTGTTCGGCCCATTTAGACTCGCTCGTCCGAAACCTCTACAAAAGGGTTGAAAAATAAGTTTTAATTGAAATTAGGAGTTCATACAATTGATTACGAGTGTTTCAACACTATTATTTTGCAAAAACTCGAATTCTATACTTTTTACTCAGATAAAATTCTAACAGGTCCATTGTTAGGCCCATTTAAACCCGCTCGTCCGAAACCTCTACAAAAAGACCGTAAAACAAGTTAGAATCAAATTTTAGGAGTTCATACAATTGATTACGAGCTTTTCAACACGATTATATTGCAAAAACTCGATTTTTGTGCTTTTTACTCAGTTAAAATTGTAATTGGTCCATTGTTCGGCCCATTTAGACCCACTCTTCCGAAACCTCTACAAAAGGGTTGCAAAATAAGTTTTAATCAAATTTTAGGAGTTCAGACAAATGATTATGAGATTTTCAACATAATTATATTGCAAAAACTCTATTTTTGTGCTTTTTACTCAGTTAAAATTCTAACGGGTCCATTGTTCGGCCCATTTAGACCCGCTTGTCCGAAACCTCTACAAAAGGGTTGCAAAATAAGTTTTAATCCAGTTTTAGTAGTTCATACAATTGATTACGAGCGTTCCAACACGATTATATTGCAAAAACTCGAATTCTATACTTTTTACTCAGTTAAAATTCTAACGGGTCCATTGTTCAGCCCATTTAAACCCGCTCGTCCGAAACCTCTACATAAAAGACCGCAAAATAAGTTAGAATCAAATTTTAGGTGTTGATATAATTGATTAAGAGCTTTTCAACACGATTATATTGCAAAAACTCGATTACTGTACTTTTAACTCAGTTAAAATTTTAACGGGTCCATTGTTCGGCCCATTTAGACTCGCTCGTCCGAAACCTCTACAAACGGGTTGCAAAATAAGTTTTAATCGAAATTTAGGAGTTCATACAATTGATTACGAGTGTTTCAACACGATTATATTGCAAAAACTCGAATTCTATACTTTTTACTCAGATAAAATTCTAACGGGTCCATTGTTCGGCCCATTTAGACCCGCTCGTCCGAAACCTCTACAAAAAAAGACCGTAAAACAAGTTAGAATCAAATTTTAGGAGTTCATATAATTGATTACGAGCTTTGCAACACGATTATATTGCAAAAACTCAATTATTGGACTTTTTACTCAGTTAAAATTCTAAGGGGTCCGTTGTTCGGCCCATTTAGACCCGCTCGTCCGAAACCTCTACAAAAGGGTTTCAAAATAAGTTTTAATCCAAATTTAGGAGTTCATACAATTGATTACGAGCTTTTCAACACGATTATATTGCAAAAACTAGATTTCTGTACTTTTTACTCCGTTAAAATTCTAACGGGTCCATTGTTCGGCCCATTTAAACCCGCTCGTCCAAAACCTCTACAAAAGGGTTGCAAAATAAGTTTTAATCCAAATTTAGTAGTTCCTACAAATGATTACGAGCTTTTCAACACAATTATCTTGTAAAAACTCTATTTTTGTTCTTTTTACTCAGTTAAAATTCTAATTGGTCCATTGTTCGACCCATTTTGACCCGCTTGTCCGAAACCTCTACAAAAGGGTTGCAAAATAAAGTTTAATCAAATTTTAGGAGTTCATACAAATGATTACGAGCTTTTCAACACAATTATATTGCAAAAACTCGATTTTTGTGCTTTTTACTCAGTTAAAATTCTAACGGGTCTACTGTTCGGCCCATTTAGACCCGCTTGTCCGAAACCTCTACAAAAGGGTTGCAAAATAAGTTTTAATCCAAATTTAGTAGTTCATACAATTGATTACGAGCGTTTCAATACGATTATATTGCAAAAACTCGATTTCTGTACTTTTTACTCAGTTAAAATTGTAACGGGTCCATTGTTCGGCCCATTTAAACCCGCTCGTCCGAAACATCTACATAAAAGACCGCAAAATAAGTTAGAATCAAATTTTAGGAGTTCATATAATTGATTAAGAACTTTAAAACACGATTATAATGCAAAAACTCGATTACTGTACTTTTTACACAGTTAAAATTCTAACGGGTCCATTGTTCGGCCCATTTAGACTCGCTCGTCCGAAACCTCTATAAAAGGGTTGCAAAATAAGTTTTAATCGAAATTTAGGAGTTCATACAATTGATTACGAGTGTTTCAACACGATTATTTTGCAAAAACTCGAATTCTATACTTTTTACTCAAATAAAATTCTAACGGGTCCATTGTTAGGCCCATTTAAACCCGCTCGTCCGAAACCTCTACAAAAAAGACCGTAAAACAAGTTAGAATCAAATTTTAGAAGTTCATACAATTGATTACGAGCTTTTCAACACGATTATATTGCAAAAACTCGATTTTTGTTCTTTTTACTCAGTTAAAATTCTAATTGGTCCATTGTTCGGCCCATTTAGACCCGCTCGTCCGAAACCTCTACAAAAGGGTTGCAAAATAAGTTTTAATCAAATTTTAGGAGTTCAGACAAATGATTACGAGCTTTTCAACATAATTATATTGCAAAAACTCGATTTTTGTGCTTTTTACCCAGTTAAAATTCTAACGGGTCCATTGTTCGGCCCATTTAGACCCGCTTGTCCGAAACCTCTACAAAAGGGTTGCAAAATAAGTTTTAATCCAGTTTTAGTAGTTCATGCAATTGATTACGAGCGTTCCAACACGATTATATTGCAAAAACTCGATTTCTGTACTTTTTACTCAGTTAAAATTCTGACGGGTCCATTGTTCGGCCCATTTAAACCCGCTCGTCCGAAACCTCTACATAAAAGATCGTAAAACAAGTTAGAATCAAATTTTAGGAGTTCATATAATTGATTACGAGCTTTTCAACACGATTATATTGCAAAAACTCGATTATTGGACTTTCTACTCAGTTAAAATTATAACGGGTCCGTTGTTCGGCCCATTTAGACCCGCTCGTCGGAAACCTCTACAAAAGGGTTTCAAAATAAGTTTTAATCCAAATTTAGGAGTTCATTGAATTGATTAAGAGCTTTTCAACACGATTATATTGCAAAAACTCGATTATTGTACTTTTTACTCAGTTTAAATTCTAACGGGTACATTGTTCGGCCCATTTAGACTCGCTCGTCCGAAACCTCTACAAAAGGGTTGCAAAATAAGTTTTAATCGAAATTTAGGAGTTCATACAATTGATTACGAGTGTTTCAACACGATTATATTGCAAAAACTCGAATTCTATACTTTTTACTAAGATAAAATTCTAACGGGTCCATTTTTCGGCCCATTTAGACCCACTCGTCCGAAACCTCTACAAAAAAGACCATAAAACAAGGAAGAATCAAATTTTAGGAGTTCGTATAATTGATTACGAGCTTTTCAACACGATTATATTGCAAAAACTCGATTACTGTACTTTTTACTCAGTTAAAATTCTAACGGGTCCATTGTTCGGCCCATTTAGACCCGCTCGTCCGAAACCTCTACAAAAGGGTTTCAAAATAAGTTTTAATCCTAATTTAGAAGTTCATACAATTGATTACGAGCTTTTCAACACGATTATATTGCAAAAACTCGATTTCTGTACTTTTTACTCCTTTAAAATTCTAACGGGTCCATTGTTCGGCCCATTTAAACCCGCTCGTCCAAAACCACTACAAAAGGGTTGCAAAATAAGTTTTAATCCAAATTTAGGAGTTCCTACAAATGATTACGAGCTTTTCAACACAATTATATTGTAAAAACTCTATTTTTGTGCTTTTTACTCAGTTAAAATTCTAATTGGTCCATTGTTCGGCCCATTTAGACCCGCTCGTCCGAAACCTCTACAAAAGGGTTGCAAAATAAAGTTTAATCAAATCTTAGGAGTTCATACATATGATTACGAGCTTTTCAACACAATTATATTGCAAAAACTCGATTTTTATGCTTTTTACCTAGTTAAAATTCTAACGGGTCTATTGTTCGGCCCATTTAGACCCGCTTGTCCGAAACGTCTACAAAAGGGTTGCAAAATAAGTTTTAATCCAAATTTAGTAGTTCATACAATTGATTACGAGCGTTTCAACACGATTATATTGCAAAAACTCGATTTCTGTACTTTTTACTCAGTTAAAATTCTAACGTGTCCAATGTTCGGCCCATTTAAACTCGCTCGTCCGAAACCTCTACAAAAAAGACCGCAAAATAAGTTAGAATCAAATTTTAGGAGTTCATATAATTGATTAAGAACTTTTCAACACGATTATAATGCAAAAACTCAATTACTGTACTTTTTACTCAGTTAAAATTCTAACGGGTCCATTGTTCGGCCCATTTAGACTCGCTCGTCCGAAACCTCTACAAAAGAGTTGCAAAATAAGTTTTAATCCAAATTTAGGAGTTCATACAATTGATTACGAGTGTTTCAACACGATTATTTTGCAAAAACTCAAATTCTATACTTTTTACTCAGATAAAATTCTAACGGGTCCATTGTTCGGCCAATTTAAACCAGCTCGTCCGAAACCTCTACAAAAAAGACCGTAAAACAAGTTAGAATCAAATTTTAGGAGTTCATACAATTGATTACGAGCTTTTCAACACAATTATATTGCAAAAACTCGATTTTTGTGCATTTTACTCAGTTAAAATTCTAACGGGTCCATTCTTCTGCTCATTTAGACCCGCACGTCCGAAACCTCTACAAAAGGGTTGCAAAATAAGTTTTAATCAAATTCTAGGAGTTCATACAATTGATTACGAGCTTTTCAACACAATTATATTGCAAAAACTTGATTTTTGTGCATTTTACTCAATTAAATTCTAACGGGTCCATTGTTCGGCCCATTTAGACCCACTCGTCCGAAACCTCTACAAAAGGGTTGCAAAATAAGTTTTAATCCAAATTTAGGAGTTCATACAATTGATTACGAGCTTTTCAACACGATTATATTGCAAAAACTCGATTTCTGTACTTTTTACATTGTTAAAATTCTAACGGGTCCATTGTACGGCCTATTTAGACCCGATCGTCTGAAATCTCTACAAAAAGTGCTGCAAAATAAGTTTTAACCAAAATGTAGGAGTTCATATAATTGATTACGAGATTTTCAACACGATTATATTGCAAAAACTCGATTTCTGTACTTTTTGCTCAGTTAAAATTCTAACGGGTCCATTGTTCGGCCCATTTAGACGCGCTCGTCCGTAACCTCCACGAAAGGATTGCAAAATAAGTTTTAATCCAAATTTAGGAGTTCATACAATTGATTACGAGCTTTTCAACACAATTATATTGCAAAAACACGATTTTTGTGCTTTTTACTCAGTTAAAATTCTAACGGGTCCATTGTTCGGCCCATTTAGACCCGCTCGTCCGAAACCTCTACCAAAGGGTTTCAAAATAAGTTTTAATCCAAATTTAGGAGTTCATACAATTGATTACGAGCTTTTCATGTTTGGCCCATTTAGACTCGCTCGTCCGAAACCTCTACAAAAGGGTTGCAAAATAAGTTTTAATCCAAGCTTAGGAGTTCATACAATTGATTACAAGCTTTTCAACACGATTATAATGCAAAAACTCGATTTCTGTACTTTTTACTCCGTTAAAATTCTAACGGGTCCATTGTTCGGCCCATTTAGACCCGCTCGTCCGAAACCTCTACAAAAGGGTTGCAAAATAATTTTAATCCAAATTTAGGAGTTCATACAATTGATTACGAGCTTTTCAACACGATTATATTGAAAAAAACTATATTTCTGTACTTTTTACTCCGTTAAAATTCCAACAGGTCCTTTGTTCGGCCCATTTAGACCCGCTCGTCCGAAACCTCTACAAAAGGGCTGCAAAATAAGTTTTAATCCAAATTTAGGAGTTCAATTTATTGATTACGAGCTTTTCAACACGATTATATTGCAAAAACTCGATTTCTGTACTTTTTACTCAGTTAAAATTCTAACGGGTCCTATGTTCGCCCCATTTAGACACGCAAAAAAAGTTAGAATCAAATTTAGGAGTTCATATAATTGATTATGAGCTTTTCAACACGATTATATTGCAAAAACTAGATTTCTGTACTTTTTACTTAGTTAAAATTCTAACGGGTCCATTGTTCGGCCCATTTAGACCCGCTCGTCCGAAACCTCTACAAAAGTGTTGTAAAATAAGTTTAAATCCAAATTTAGGAGTTCATACAATTGATTACGAGCTTTTCAACTCGATTATATTACAAAAACTCGATTTTTGTGCTCTTTACTCAGTTAAAATTCTAACGGGTCCTATGTTCGGCCCATTTAGACACGCAAAAAAAGTTAGAATCAAATTTAGGAGTTCATATAATTGATTATGAGCTTTTCAACACGATTATAATGCAAAAACTATAATTCTAAACTTTTTACTCAGATAAAATTCTAACGGGTCCATTGTTCGGCCCATTTAAACCAGCTCGTCCGAAACCTCTACAAAAAAGACCGTAAAACAAGTTAGAATCAAATTTTAGGAGTTCATACAATTGATTACGAGCTTTTCAACACAATTATATTGCAAAAACTCAATTTTTGTGCATTTTACTCAGTTAAAATTCTAACGGGTCCATTCTTCTGCCCATTTAGACCCGCACGTCCGAAACCTCTACAAAAGGGTAGCAAAATAAGTTTTAATCAAATTCTAGGAGTTTATACAATTGATTACGAGCTTTTCAACACAATTATATTGCAAAAACTTGATTTTTGTGCATTTTACTCAATTAAATTCTAACGGGTCCATTGTTCGGCCCATTTAGACCCGCTCGTCCGAAACCTCTACAAAAGGGTTGCAAAAATAAGTTTTAATCCAAATTTAGGAGTTCATACAATTGATTACGAGCTTTTCAACACGATTATATTGCAAAAACTCGATTTCTGTACTTTTTACTTCGTTAAAATTCTAACGGGTCCATTGTAACGCCCCGGTTTTGGGCTTAGAAGTTTTGGGCGTTGACCGGTTAGGTCAAAGTGCGGTTCGAATATATAAGAGTGAATTTAGGAAAGCCTAGTTCGGGTTGCATTAAAAATATGGAAAAATGTTCTAAAATCATCTTTTAATATATATAAGTGAATTGTGAAATCAATTTTACAAAATGAGGTTTGGAAGGGTGACATTTTGGCTAGTGACCAAAACGTAATTTTTGAAAGTTGCATGACTGTTTTAGAAAGGATTGAAACTTTGAATCTTTAAGGAGCTATTTACCCAAAGGGAGTTTCTCCAGATTTTTCTAAGATATTTTAATGTTTAATTCTGATTTTCAAGCTAAAGAAAAGTGGAGGGAAAATCATTTTGGCTATTTTGTAACTAACTTCCCATATTTTCCAATTTTCCTTTTCTCTCATTTTCTCTCAACCCAAACACTTTCTCTCCAGGATATGTTGAGGTGCTGCGTGATTGAGTTTCAGGGCTCTTGGGAGAAGCATTTGCCTTTGGTTGAGTTTGCTTATAACAATAGTTATCAGGCGAGCATTCAAATGGCACCTTATGAGGCTTTGTACGGGAGGAAGTGTAGGACTCCTCTTTGTTGAGCTGAAACGGGTCAGAAGTTGGTTTCGTTGCCGGCTTTGTTGAAGGGAACCACCGAGAAGGTGAAGCTCATTTGTGAGCGTTTGAAGGCAGCTTCTGATCGGCAGAAGTCTTACGCGGATTTGAAGCGTAAGGAGATTGAGTATGCGGTGGGTGACCGTGTGTTCTTGAAGGTTTCGCCTTGGAAGAAGGTGATGAGGTTTGGCCGGAAGGGTAAGTTGAGCCCTAGGTACATTGGACCATACGAGGTGGTTGAGCGTGTGGGTCCTGTTGCGTACAGGTTGAGGTTACCTCAAGAGTTGGAGAAGATTCATGATGTGTTCCATGTTTCTATGCTCCGGAAGTATAGATCTGATCCTTCGCATGTGATGCCTATGGAGGAAGTGGAATTGAATTCGGATTTGACCTATGATGAGGAACCGGTGAAGGTTCTGGATTCGGATAGCAAGGTTCTTCGTGGCAAGACCATTGAGTTGGTGAAAGTGTTGTGGAAGCACCGCGGTGTTGAGGAAGCCACGTGGGAGCGGAAGGATGACATGCTGAAGCAGTTTCCTTATCTCTTTCATTCAGGTAAATTTCGAGGACGAAATTTCTTAAGGGGGGGAGAGTTGTAACGCCCCGGTTTTGGGCTTAGAAGTTTTGGGCGTTGACCGGTTTGGTCAAAGTGCGGTTCGAATATATAAGAGTGAATTTAGGAAAGCCTAGTTCGGGTTGCATTAAAAATATGGAAAAATGTTCTAAAATCATCTTTTAATATATATAAGTGAACTGTGAAATCAATTTTACAAAATGAGGTTTGGAAGGGTGACATTTTGGCTAGTGACCAAAACGTAATTTTTGAAAGTTGCGTGACTGTTTTAGAAAGGATTGAAACTTTGAATCTTTAAGGAGCTATTTACCCAAAGGGAGTTTCTCCAGATTTTTCTAAGATATTTTAATGTTTAATTCTGATTTTCAAGCTAAAGAAAAGTGGAGGGAAAATCATTTTGGCTATTTTGTAACTAACTTCCCATATTTTCCAATTTTCCTTTTCTCTCATTTTCTCTCAACCCAAACACTTTCTCTCCAGAGATTTCTTTCTGATTTTGTCACTCAAATCTCTCTTTTCAATCCTCTTTTGATTCCTAATCATCACATCAACAAAACCTCTCAATTTTCTAGTTGTTTCATCAAGGTTTTTGGTTCTAAAAGTGGGGAAACTCAAGTTTGGAGGTAAGAACGTCCTTCTCCTCTGAACTTCAAGTTCTTTAATGAAATTCCTAAGTTCTCAATCCTTATTTGATGTTTTATAAAAGGTTTTAAAGTGTGGTAATGGATCTTGGCTTTAAATGCAAGATTTGGTGATTTTTGGTGAATTTTCGTTGGATCTATTAAAGCAGTGATTTGAGGTGTATAATTGGTGATAAATGAATGTTAATTTGATATGGAATTGGGTTTTAACTAATGCAATCCCGGATAGGTTGAATTTCCTAAGTTTAACTTGTGTTTCTTGGTTGTTTTGGGTGATCTTGTGGATCTGTTGTTGCTGGAGGTATAAGGATGTTGTTAGGCTCTTTTTAGATGTTAAATGATGTTTAAGGATGCTTAGTTTTGATGGTTTATGGCTGGGCTTTGTTGAGGAGTTGTTTGGATGCATTTTCGGTTGTGTTTGGTGGCCGAAAATGGAGTGTGGATGAGAGCAGCGAGTTTAGGTGCTTTCATTGAAGCTATTAATGCATGATGATGCATTAATCTACTGTTTTGATGTGTTAAAACAGGGGAGACATCTTTGGATCCAAGTGGTGGTGATCCGGAAGCTTGTTTTGGTGTTTCGACAAGAGGCAAAACGGAATCGGTGAGTGGATTTTGGTTTTCAGCTTTGAAACCAATGTTTTGGAGGTTTGGGAGCTTAGTCTAAGTCTAAACAACTTTGCTAAGCTCAAGAGTAAGTTTTCGGAAAAACTCTCTTGTTGAGGAACCATGAGATGGTTGGGTGCAATGTGTTTGTTGCATGTTTAAATTCTGTTTTTAAAGCATATCTAGCATGTTTGTTTGCTGAGGTTATAAGCCGTGTGATTAAGGAAGCTCAAGGTTAGAGTTCCTTGTAATTGAACATTGTTTAAATGTGGTTTAATGCTTAAAGATGCATGATGTTTATGGCTTGGTTAAATGCTTTAAAACAGTGGATTATTGATGATAAATAATGTATATTGGCAAGTGATGTTTTGAAAAGGTTAAGGTCACTAAGGTGGTTAAAAGTCCTTGAGTGAGCCTTGTTTACTTAAGAACATCAAGGTGTTTAAAAGTCCTTGGATGGTTCTTGTTACGGACACAAAGGTGTTTAAAAGTCCTTGTGTGGTCCTTTCCAAGGTGTTTAAAAGTCCTTGGGGCCAAGGTGTTTAAAAGTCCTTGGGGTGATTATTATCATGGTGTTTAAAAGTCCATGGCCAAGGTGTTTAAAAGTCCTTGAGGTGAAACTTGTTAAGGACACAAAGGTGTTTAAAAGTCCTTGTGTGGTCCTTGCCATGGTGTTTAAAAGTCCATGGGCCAAGGTGTTTAAAAGTCCTTGGGGATAAGATCACAATGGTGTTTAAAAGTCCATGTGTGAGTCTTATGTTGATCTTGTTTTAAAGATGGAAATTATCACTTGTGGCCAATATGACATGTTATGTTATGAAGCATGAGATGCTTGTTTTAAGATTTCTTGTGAGCATGTCTAAATGTATCTTGAAGTACGATTTATAAATGAGTTTTATAAATGCATTATTGTGTGGTTTTAAGGAGCTTTCCTCACTAAGCTTTTGCTTACGCTCTCTCTCTTTTCTTAAACCAATAATGCAGAGCATTAAAGTGCATTGAGGGCAGCAAGGAGGGCAAGCAATCAAGTGGAAGTTAAGCTCATGTATGGATGGTTTTCTTAAACACTTTTAGCTTTTGGCTTTTGGCAATGGGGGGACCTATGTTGTTGTTTTGGGAGATGTTTTGGACTCCCTAATCTGGATTTATGTTGTTGTTAATGTTGGTACATGTAATTGGCCATTATGTGTTGGTTTGGAGGTTTTGGTGCATGAATGGTTTGCTTGTGTAGGAAGCATGCCTTTAGTTTTGGGGCTTTTCATATATGATGATATAATGATAAATTGTTGATGCAAATATGTCTCTTGTATGTTGTATGAGTTGCTGGTAAAGTTTGATAGCAATTGGAGCATGCTTGGTTGGTCAATTGCATATTTAGGCAAGCAAATTTCTGCATTTTGTGCAGGCCGTATCGGAACAGTGCCTGCCGTTTCGGAACGGGTGCCTCGAAGCAGCCCAGGCGTCCGAAACGGGTGACACCGTTCCGAAACGGAAAGGCTACTGTCAGCCCTCGTTTCGGTACGCGTTGCGGAACGGCCCCGCGTTTCGAAACGAGCTGTCTCCCGTTTCGGAACGGATGACCGTTGGGGGCTGACATTGGCAGTTTTATGTTTCAAAATGTTTGCAGTTTAGTCCCGAAACTTGTTTGTGCAATTGTATGAGTTCGGAATGTCCGTTCGAGCTGAAATTTGACAGAAATGCATGAAACATGATTAATTTCAAGATGGTAATTTTAATTTGGGTAAAGTCCTTATATTTATCAGAATTCACAATTTGGTCCCTAAAGTTGTAAATTGTTCAATTGGGTCCCTGTATGATCTCTGATGTTTATGATCTTTTGGTATGTTGTTTGAATGATCATAACTAGGGTTAATGTGCATCTAGACATGTTTAAAAAGAAAAAAAAGGGTCGTTAATCAAGGTTGACTTTCGGGTTGACTTTGGTTTTCCCCGTGTGACTTTCTTAATTCGGGTCAACCGTCTAGGCCGGGTTAAGGGGGTTACATTTGGTGGTATCAGAGCCAGGTTCTCGAGTAATGGGGAATGTGTATGTAAATGTTTGAAGAATGTATGTTTTGTATGCTTGTTGGGTGAAAGCATGTTGAGTGAATTGCATGTATGTTGCAATTGAGATGTATGCTGTGATAAAGCATGTTGTGGGTACCCATTGCCAAATCAAAGCTAATGAAATGATGTTGTTTTTAATTGGAAATGAGCTTGAGTACTTGGATTGCTTACCTTGCTGGGCCTGACTTTGTTTATTTGCATTGTGATTGCATAATTAGAGTATGGCACCTCGTAGAGAGTTGAGGAGTAATGTGCGAGCTACGGCTCAGAATGAGAACGAAAATGAGGAGAACGTTGAGAGTGCGGTTTTACCTCCTCCACCTGGTGGTGGTGGTGCTGGGGCTGAGGAAGCTGGAGCTGCAGCTGGTGCTGAGGCTGCTGGACCTGAGGCGGGTCAGGGGCAAGCTGTTCCTGACATGACAGTGTTAATTCAAGCTATAGCTGGTGCTTTTCAAGCAGCGGTAGCTGGAGCTCGTGGAGCTGGGCATCAGGAAGATGCTGGAGTTAGACTACCTTTGGAGCGTTTGCGCAGTCTGGGAGGGACTGAGTTCAGGGGTATGTCTGCTGAAGGTTCTGAGGCTTGGTTAGAGAGTACCAAGAGGATTTTGGGTCAGATGGGTTGCACTGATGTGCAAAAGCTTGGCTGTGTTGTGTCCTTGCTGCAGAAGGATGCATATACGTGGTGGACAACCACTATTGCTGGGATGGCAGAAGCTGGTGTGACTTGGACATTCTTTCAGAATGTGTTCAAGAGAAGGTATCTGGGTGTGAGGTACCTAGATGAGAAAAAGAGGGAGTTCATGTCTCTTACCCAAGGGAGCATGACTGTGGCTGAGTATGAAGTGCAGTTTGTGCGACTCAGTCAGTATGCACCTGAGCTTGTTCCGGATGAGCGGGCGAGGTGCGAAAGGTTCCGTTATGGTTTAGTGACGGAGGTGAAGCTGTATGTGCTGGCTACCGAGTATGATGATTTTGATGTGTTGGTGGGCCGAGCTAAGGATATTGAGATGAACCTGGGTTTATCTGCTAAAGGTGCTGGCAAGCGAGCAGCTGAGTATAGTTCCGGTGGTGGACGGAACAAGAGGGGACGTGATCAGAAGTATCAGTCCTCGGCTAAGCGAGGTGGTGGAGCACCTGCTCGGGGAGGCAACGCTAGAGCTGATCCGAGTGCTTGTTGGATATGTGGTTCGCATGGCCACATGAAACGTGATTGTCCTCGTACTGTGAGGGAGGTACAAGCTCCTGTTGCGGCAGCTGGTAATGGTTGCTGGAGCTGTGGATCTTTGGATCATTTGAGGCGTGATTGTCCTATGTTGGCTGGTGGCCATGTTCGTGCTCCTGTTGTTGCAGCACCGCAGAGAGGTCGTGGGCGCGGCCGCGGTAATTTTCAGCGGAGAGAGGAAGGTGGCCGAGGTGTAGCTCATGTTGTAGCTGTACAGCCAGAGGGTGGCGGACAGGCTAGAGTGTTTGCTCAGCGTGAGGGGAGGAATGACGCGGATGTGATCGCAGGTACTTTCACTCTGCAATTCTTGTCATTACTTTCCTTGATTGATTCTGGATCTACGCACTCTTACATATTGCGTGAGCATGCTGAATTGCTTGGTTTGCCTGTTGAGTCTTTGGATGTTGGTATGCGTGTCACTAGTTCTTTTGGTGAGACTGTTGTGACTCGAAAGCTTTATAGAAGGTGTCCTTTGGTTGTTCAAGATCATGTTTTTCATGTTGACCTTATGGAGTTACCTTTCTATGGTTTTGATATAATCCTTGGTATGGATTGGCTTGCTGAGCATCGTGCTGTGGTGGATTGTGAAAATAAGCGAGTTTCGCTGAAGCTTGCGGATGATTATGAAGTTGTTGTGGTTGGCGAGAATGTGAAGTTTCTTGCCAATGTGGTGTCTACTTTGGAGGCAAGCCGGATGCTGAGGCAAGGCTGTGAAGCTTACCTAGCTTTTGTGATGAATCCTAGCTCTAAGGAGTTGAGGGTGCAAGATATCAGGGTTGTGAAGGAGTTTCCTGGTGTGTTTCCTAAGGAGTTGCCTGGTTTACCTCCTAATCGCGAGGTGGAGTTTGGAATTGAGCTGTATGAGAATACAACTCCTGTGTCCATTACCCCCTATAGAATGGCACCTAAGGAGCTGAAAGAGCTGAAGACGCAGTTGCAAGAGTTGCTTAAGCGTGGTTTCATTCGGCCGAGTGTGTCGCCTTGGGGTGTACCGGTCTTGTTCGTGAAGAAGAAGGATGGCACTATGAGAATGTGCATTAATTACCGTCAGCTGAACAAGTTGACTATCAAGAATCGATATCCTTTGCCGAGAATTGATGATCTCTTTGATCAATTTCGGGGAGCTGCTGTGTTCTCTAAGATTGACTTGAGGTCAGGGTATTACCAGTTGAAGGTGAAGGATGTGGATGTGCCTAAGACAGCTTTCAGGACAAGGTATGGGCATTATGAGTTCCTCGCGATGCCGTTTGGTTTGACAAATGCTCCTGCTGCTTTCATGGACATGATGAATCGTGTGTTTCATGAATACCTGGACAAGTTTGTTGTGGTGTTCATTGATGATATCCTCGTGTACTCGCGTACTGAGGAGGAGCATGAAGAGCATTTGAGGATTGTTTTGCAAGCTTTGTTGGAGAATCAGCTTTATGCTAAGCTGAGCAAGTGTGAGTTCTGGTTAAGGGAGGTGGTATTCCTTGGGCATGTGGTTTCTGCCGAGGGGATTCGTGTTGATCCTCAGAAGATTGAGGCGGTGATGAATTGGAAGGTTCCTAAGTCTGTTCATGAAGTTCGTAGTTTCCTCGGTTTGGCAGGATACTACCGGAGATTTGTGGATGGGTTTTCTAAGATTGCTGCACCTTTGACAAAGTTGTTGCAGAAGGATGTTAAGTATGAGTGGACAGAAGCGAGACAGCAGGCTTTTGAGAAGCTTAAAGCAGCTTTGACGCAAGCTCCTATCTTGGTTCAGCCTGAATCAGGGAAAGAGTTTGTGGTGTACAGTGATGCGTCCTATGTTGGTTTGGGATGTGTGTTGATGCAAGAGGGTAAGGTGGTGGCTTATGCATCGCGGCAGTTGAAGGTGCATGAGCGTAATTATCCTACGCATGACATTTAGTTGGCTGCGGTGGTCTTTGCTTTGAAGATCTGGAGACATTACATGTATGGTGAGAAGTGTACTGTGTACACAGATCACAAGAGTTTGAGGTATCTGATGTCTCAGAAGGAGTTGAATCTTAGACAGCGGCGTTGGATAGAGTTGCTCAAGGATTATGATCTGACGATTGAGTACCATCCTGGAAAAGCTAATGTTGTAGCGGATGCCTTGAGTAGGAAGGTAGCTGTTGAGCTGAGAGCTATGTTTGCCTGTTTGAGTATTTCGCGTGATGGTGGTCTTGTGGCTGAGTTGCAAGTGAAACCATCTTTGGTTCAGTTGATCAAGGAGAAACAGTTGTTGGATGATTCCTTGGTGCCGCATGTTCAGGATATCGCGGAGGGTAGACCTTCGGATTTCTGTTTTAATGATGATGGAGTGTTGTGTTTTGAGAGTCGGATAGTGGTGCCTAATGATGCTGAGTTGAGGCGTGCTATTCTGACTGAAGGTCATAGTAGTCCTTTTGCTATGCACCCTGGTAGTACTAAGATGTACCGTGATCTTCGTGATGAGTACTATTGGGTGGGTTTGAAAAAGGATGTTGCGGAGTTTGTTAGCAAGTGTATGGTGTGTCAGCGAGTTAAGGGTGAGCATCAGTTTCCTTCAGGGTTGTTGCAACCGTTGAGAATCCCTGAGTGGAAGTGGGAAAGGGTCACCATGGATTTTGTATCTGGTTTACCTTTGTCTCCATCGAAGAAGAATTCGGTGTGGGTGATTGTGGATCGCCTGACGAAGTGTGCGCATTTCTTGCCTGTGCATACTACGTTCTCTTTGGATAAGCTTGCGGAGCTGTACATTGCTGAGATTGTGCGGCTGCATGGTGTGCCAAATTCGATTGTGTCGGATAGGGATCCGAGGTTCACATCGCGGTTCTGGCAGTGTTTGCATCAAGCTTTGGGCACGAGGTTGAATTTCAGTACATCCTATCATCCTCAGTCGGATGGTCAGTCTGAGCGTGTTATCCAGATTTTGGAGGATATGTTGAGGTGCTGCGTGATTGAGTTTCAGGGCTCTTGGGAGAAGCATTTGCCTTTGGTTGAGTTTGCTTATAACAATAGTTATCAGGCGAGCATTCAAATGGCACCTTATGAGGCTTTGTACGGGAGGAAGTGTAGGACTCCTCTTTGTTGGGCTGAAACGGGTCAGAAGTTGGTTTCGTTGCCGGCTTTGTTGAAGGGAACCACCGAGAAGGTGAAGCTCATTTGTGAGCGTTTGAAGGCAGCTTCTGATCGGCAGAAGTCTTACGCGGATTTGAAGCGTAAGGAGATTGAGTATGCGGTGGGTGACCGTGTGTTCTTGAAGGTTTCGCCTTGGAAGAAGGTGATGAGGTTTGGCCGGAAGGGTAAGTTGAGCCCTAGGTACATTGGACCATACGAGGTGGTTGAGCGTGTGGGTCCTGTTGCGTACAGGTTGAGGTTACCTCAAGAGTTGGAGAAGATTCATGATGTGTTCCATGTTTCTATGCTCCGGAAGTATAGATCTGATCCTTCGCATGTGATGTCTGTGGAGGAAGTGGAATTGAATTCGGATTTGACCTATGATGAGGAACCGGTGAAGGTTCTGGATTCGGATAGCAAGGTTCTTCGTGGCAAGACCATTGAGTTGGTGAAAGTGTTGTGGAAGCACCGCGGTGTTGAGGAAGCCACGTGGGAGCGGAAGGATGACATGCTGAAGCAGTTTCCTTATCTCTTTCCTTCAGGTAAATTTCGAGGACGAAATTTCTTAAGGGGGGGGGAGAGTTGTAACGCCCCGGTTTTGGGCTTAGAAGTTTTGGGCGTTGACCGGTTTGGTCAAAGTGCGGTTCGAATATATAAGAGTGAATTTAGGAAAGCCTAGTTCGGGTTGCATTAAAAATATGGAAAAATGTTCTAAAATCATCTTTTAATATATATAAGTGAACTGTGAAATCAATTTTACAAAATGAGGTTTGGAAGGGTGACATTTTGGCTAGTGACCAAAACGTAATTTTTGAAAGTTGCGTGACTGTTTTAGAAAGGATTGAAACTTTGAATCTTTAAGGAGCTATTTACCCAAAGGGAGTTTCTCCAGATTTTTCTAAGATATTTTAATGTTTAATTCTGATTTTCAAGCTAAAGAAAAGTGGAGGGAAAATCATTTTGGCTATTTTGTAACTAACTTCCCATATTTTCCAATTTTCCTTTTCTCTCATTTTCTCTCAACCCAAACACTTTCTCTCCAGAGATTTCTTTCTGATTTTGTCACTCAAATCTCTCTTTTCAATCCTCTTTTGATTCCTAATCATCACATCAACAAAACCTCTCAATTTGCTAGTTGTTTCATCAAGGTTTTTGGTTCTAAAAGTGGGGAAACTCAAGTTTGGAGGTAAGAACGTCCTTCTCCTCTGAACTTCAAGTTCTTTAATGAAATTCCTAAGTTCTCAATCCTTATTTGATGTTTTATAAAAGGTTTTAAAGTGTGGTAATGGATCTTGGCTTTAAATGCAAGATTTGGTGATTTTTGGTGAATTTTCGTTGGATCTGTTAAATCAGTGATTTGAGGTGTATAATTGGTGATAAATGAATGTTAATTTGATATGGAATTGGGTTTTAACAAATGCAATCCTGGATAGGTTGAATTTCCTAAGTTTAACTTGTGTTTCTTGGTTGTTTTGGGTGATCTTGTGGATCTGTTGTTGCTGGAGGTATAAGGATGTTGTTAGGCTCTTTTTAGATGTTAAATGATGTTTAAGGATGCTTAGTTTTGATGGTTTATGGCTGGGCTTTGTTGAGGAGTTGTTTGGATGCATTTTCGGTTGTGTTTGGTGGCCGAAAATGGAGTGTGGATGAGAGCAGCGAGTTTAGGTGCTTTCATTGAAGCTATTAATGCATGATGATGCATTAATCTACTGTTTTGATGTGTTAAAACAGGGGAGACATCTTTGGATCCAAGTGGTGGTGATCCGGAAGCTTGTTTTGGTGTTTCGACAAGAGGCAAAACGGAATCGGTGAGTGGATTTTGGTTTTCAGCTTTGAAACCAATGTTTTGGAGGTTTGGGAGCTTAGTCTAAGTCTAAACAACTTTGCTAAGCTCAAGAGTAAGTTTTCGGAAAAACTCTCTTGTTGAGGAACCATGAGATGGTTGGGTGCAATGTGTTTGTTGCATGTTTAAATTCTGTTTTTAAAGCATATCTAGCATGTTTGTTTGCTGAGGTTATAAGCCGTGTGATTAAGGAAGCTCAAGGTTAGAGTTCCTTGTAATTGAACATTGTTTAAATGTGGTTTAATGCTTAAAGATGCATGATGTTTATGGCTTGGTTAAATGCTTTAAAACAGTGGATTATTGATGATAAATGATGTATATTGGCAAGTGATGTTTTGAAAAGGTTAAGGTCACTAAGGTGGTTAAAAGTCCTTGAGTGAGCCTTGTTTACTTAAGAACATCAAGGTGTTTAAAAGTCCTTGGATGGTTCTTGTTACGGACACAAAGGTGTTTAAAAGTCCTTGTGTGGTCCTTTCCAAGGTGTTTAAAAGTCCTTGGGGCCAAGGTGTTTAAAAGTCCTTGGGGTGATTATTATCATGGTGTTTAAAAGTCCTTGGGGTCAAGGTATTTAAAAGTCCTTGAGGTGAAACTTGTTAAGGACACAAAGGTGTTTAAAAGTCCTTGTGTGGTCCTTGCCATGGTGTTTAAAAGTCCATGGGCCAAGGTGTTTAAAAGTCCTTGGGGATAAGATCACAATGGTGTTTAAAAGTCCATGTGTGAGTCTTATGTTGATCTTGTTTTAAAGATGGAAATTATCACTTGTGGCCAATATGACATGTTATGTTATGAAGCATGAGATGCTTGTTTTAAGATTTCTTGTGAGCATGTCTAAATGTATCTTGAAGTACGATTTATAAATGAGTTTTATAAATGCATTATTGTGTGGTTTTAAGGAGCTTTCCTCACTAAGCTTTTGCTTACGCTCTCTCTCTTTTCTTAAACCAATAATGCAGAGCATTAAAGTGCATTGAGGGCAGCAAGGAGGGCAAGCAATCAAGTGGAAGTTAAGCTCATGTATGGAAGGTTTTCGTAAACACTTTTAGCTTTTGGCTTTTGGCAATGGGGGGACCTATGTTGTTGTTTTGGGAGATGTTTTGGACTCCCTATTCTGGATTTATGTTGTTGTTAATGTTGGCACATGTAATTGGCCATTATGTGTTGGTTTGGAGGTTTTGGTGCATGAATGGTTTGCTTGTGTAGGAAGCATGCCTTTAGTTTTGGGGCTTTTCATATATGATGATATAATGATAAATTGTTGATGCAAATATGTCTCTTGTATGTTGTATGAGTTGCTGGTAAAGTTTGATAGCAATTGGAGCATGCTTGGTTGGTCAATTGCATGTTTAGGCAAGCAAATTTCTGCATTTTGTGCAGGCCGTATCGGAACAGTGCCTGCCGTTTCGGAACGGGTGCCTCGAAGCAGCCCAGGCGTCCGAAACGGGTGACACCGTTCCGAAACGGAAAGGCTACTGTCAGCCCTCGTTTCGGTACGCGTTGCGGAACGGCCCCGCGTTTCGAAACGGGCTGTCTCCCGTTTCAGAACGGATGACCGTTGGGGGCTGACATTGGCAGTTTTATGTTTCAAAATGTTTGTAGTTTAGTCCCGAAACTTGTTTGTGCAATTGTGTGAGTTCGGAATGTCCGTTCGAGCTGAAATTTGACAGAAATGCATGAAACATGATTAATTTCAAGATGGTAATTTTAATTTGGGTAAAGTCCTTATATTTATCAGAATTCACAATTTGGTCCCTAAAGTTGTAAATTGTTCAATTGGGTCCCTGTATGATCTCTGATGTTTATGATCTTTTGGTATGTTGTTTGAATGATCATAACTAGGGTTAATGTGCATCTAGACATGTTTAAAAAGAAAAAAAAGGGTCGTTAATCAAGGTTGACTTTCGGGTTGACTTTGGTTTTCCCCGTGTGACTTTCTTAATTCGGGTCAACCGTCTAGGCCGGGTTAAGGGGGTTACATCCATTGTACGGCCTATTTAGACCCGATCGTCCGAAATCTCTACAAAAAGGGCTGCAAAATAAGTTTTAACCAAAATGTAGGAGTTCATGTAATTGATTACTAGATTTTCAACACGATTATATTGCAAAAACTTGGTTTCTGTACTTTTTGCTCAGTTAAAATTCTAACGGGTCCATTGTTCGGCCTATTTAGACCCGCTCGTCCGAAACCTCCACGAAAGGATTGCAAAATAAGTTTTAATCCAAATTTAGGAGTTCATACAATTGATTACGAGCTTTTCAACACAATTATATTGCAAAAACACGATTTTTGTGCTTTTTACTCAGTTAAAATTCTAACGGGCCCATTGTTCGGCCCATTTAGACCCGCTCGTCCGAAACCTCTACAAAAGGGTTTCAAAATAAGTTTTAATCCAAATTTAGGAGTTCATACAATTGATTACGAGCTTTTCATGTTTGGCCCATTTAGATCCGCTCGTCCGAAACCTCTACATAAGGGTTGCAAAATAAGTTTTAATCTAAGCTTAGGAATTCATACAATTGATTACGAGCTTTTCAACACGATTATAATGCAAAAACTCGATTTCTGTACTTTTTACTCCGTTAAAATTCTAACGGGTCCATTATTCGGCCCATTTAGACCCGCTCGTCCGAAACCTCTACAAAAGGGTTGCAAAATAATTTTAATCCAAATTTAGGAGTTCATACAATTGATTACGAGCTTTTCAACATGATTATATTGAAAAAACTATATTTCTGTACTTTTTACTCCGTTAAAATTCCAACAGGCCCTTTGTTCGGCCCATTTAGACCTGTTCGTCCAAAACCTCTACAAAAGGGTTGCAAAATAAGCTTTAATCCAAATTTAGGAGTTCAATTTATTGATTACGAGCTTTTCAACACGATTATATTGCAAAAACTCGATTTCTGTACTTTTTACTCGGTTAAAATTCTAACGGGTCCTATGTTCGGCCCATTTAGTCACGCAAAAAAAAGTTAGAATCAAAGTTTAGGAGTTCATACGATTGATTACGAGCTTTTCAACACGATTATATTGCAAAAACTAGATTTCTGTACTTTTTACTTAGTTAAAATTCTAACGGGTCCATTGTTCGGCCCATTTAGACCCGCTCGTCCGAAACCTCTACAAAAGTGTTGCAAAATAAGTTTTAATCCAAATTTAGGAGTTCATACAATTGATTACGAGCTTTTCAACTCGATTATATTACAAAAACTCGATTTTTGTGCTCTTTACTAAGTTAAAATTCTAACGGGTCCTATGTTCGGCCCGTTTAGACTCGCTCGTCCGAAACCTTTACAAAAAAGATCGCAAAATAAGTTAGAATCAAATTTTAGGAGTTCATATAATTGATTAAGAGCTTTTCAACACGATTATAATGCAAAAACTCGATTACTGTACTTTTTACTCAGTTAAAATTCTAACAGGTCCATTGTTCGGCCCATTTAGACTCGCTCGTCCGAAACCTCTACAAAAGGGTTGCAAAATAAGTTTTAATCCAAATTTAGGAGTTCATACAATTGATCACTTGCTTTTTAACACGATTATATTGCAAACACTTCATTTCAATTATTTTTACGCAGTTAAAATTCTAATGGGTTCTTTGTTCGGCCCATTTAGACCCGCTCGTCCGAAACCTCTACAAAAAGACCACAAAACAAGTTAGAATCAAATTTTAGGAGTTCATATAATTGATTTCGAGCTTTTCCACACGATTATATTGCAAAAACACGATTTTTGTGCTTTTTACTCAGTTAAAATTCTAATTGGTCCATTGTTCCGTCCATTTAGACCCGCTCGTCCGAAACCTCTACAAAAGGGTTGCAAAATAAGATTTAATCAAATTTTAGGAGTTCAGACAAATAATTACAAGCTTTTCAACATAATTATATTGCAAAAACTCGATTTTTGTGCTTTTTACTCAGTTCAAATTCTAACGGGTCCATTGTTCGGCCCATTTCGACCCGCTTGTCCGAAAACTCTACAAAAGGGTTGCAAAATAAGTTTTAATCCAGTTTTAGTAGTTCATACAATTGATTACGAGCGTTCCAACACGATTATATTGCAAAAACTCGATTTCTGTACTTTTTACTCAATTAAAATTCTAACGGGTCCATTGTTCGGCCCATTTAGACCCGCTCGTCCGAAACCTCTACAAAAAAGACCGTAAAACAAGTAAGAATCAAATTTTAGGAGTTCGTATAATTGATTACGAGCTTTTCAACATGATTATATTGCAAAAACTCGATTATTGTACTTTTTACTCAGTTAAAATTCTAACGGGTCCATTGTTCGGCCCATTTAGACCCGCTTGTCCGAAACCTCTACAAAAGGGTTTCAAAATAAGTTTTAATCCAAATTTAGGAGTTCATACAATTGATTACAAGCTTTTCAACACGATTATATTGCAAAAACTCGATTTCTGTACTTTTTACTCCGTTAAAATTCTAACGGGTCCATTGTTCGGCCCATTTAAACCCGCTCGTCCAAAACATCTACAAAAGGGTTGCAAAATAAGTTTTAATCCAAATTTAGGAGTTCCTACAAATGATTACGAGCTTTTCAACACAATTATATTGTAAAAACTCTATTTTTGTGCTTTTTACTCCGTTAAAATTCTAATTGGTCCATTGTTCGGCCCATTTAGACCCGCTCGTCCGAAACCTCTACAAAAGGGTTGCAAAATAAAGTTTAATCAAATCTTAGGAGTTCATACAAATGATTACAAGCTTTTCAACACAATTATATTGCAAAAACATGATTTTTGTGCTTTTTACCTAGTTAAAATTCTAACGGGTCTATTGTTCGGCCATTTAGACCCGCTTGTCCGAAACCTCTACAAAAGGGTTGCAAAATAAGTTTTAATCCAAATTTAGTAGTTCATACAATTGATTACGAGCGTTTCAACACGATTATATTGCAAAAACTCGATTTCTATACTTTTTACTAAGATAAAATTCTAACGGGTCCATTGATCGGCCCATTTAAACCAGCTCGTCCGAAACCTCTACAAAAAAAGACCGTAAAACAAGTTAGAATCAAATTTTAGGAGTTCATATAATTGATTAAGAACTTTTCAACACGATTATAATGCAAAAACTCAATTACTGTACTTTTTACTCAGTTAAAATTCTAACGGGTCCATTGTTCGGCCCATTTAGACGCGCTCGTCCGAAACCACTACAAAAGGGTTGCAAAATAAGTTTTAATCCAAATTTAGGAGTTCATACAATTGATTGCGAGTGTTTCAACACGATTATTTTGCAAAAACTCGAATTCTATACTTTTTACTCAGATAAAATTCTAACGGGTCCATTGATCGGCCCATTTAAACCAGCTCGTCCGAAACCTCTACAAAAAAGATCGTAAAACAAGTTAGAATCAAATTTTAGGAGTTCATACAATTGATTACGAGCTTTTCAACACAATTATATAGCAAAAACTAGATTTTTGTGCATTTTACTTAGTTAAAATTCTAACGGGTCCATTCTTCTACCCATTTAGACCCGCACGTCCGAAACCTCTACAAAAGGGTTGCAAAATAAGTTTTAATCAAATTCTAGGAGTTCATACAATTGATTACGAGCTTTTCAACACAATTATATTGCAAAAACTTGATTTTTGTGCATTTTACTCAATTAAATTCTAACGTGTCCATTGTTCGGCCCATTTAGACCCGCTCGTCCGAAACCTCTACAAAGGGGTTGCAAAATAAGTTTTAATCCAAATTTAGGAGTTCATACAATTGATTACGAGCTTTTCAACACGATTATATTGCAAAAACTCGATTTCTGTACTTTTTACTTCGTTAAAATTCTAACGGGTCCATTGTACGGCCTATTTAGACCCGATTGTCCGAAATCTCTACAAAAAGGGCTGCAAAATAAGTTCTAACCAAAATGTAGGAGTTCATATAATTGATTACGAGATTTTCAACACGATTATATTGCAAAAACTCGATTTTTGTGCTTTTTTACTCAGTTAAAATTCTAACGGGTCCATTGTTCGGCCCATTTAGACCCGCTCATCCGAAACCTCTACAAAAGGGTTTCAAAATAAGTTTTAATCCAAATTTAGGAGTTCATACAATTGATTACGAGCTTTTCATGTTTGGCCCATTTAGACCCGCTCGTCCGAAACCTCTACAAAAGGGTTGCAAAATAAGTTTTAATCCAAGCTTAGGAGTTCATACAATTGATTACGAGCTTTTCAACACGATTATAATGCAAAAACTTGATTTCTGTACTTTTTACTCCGTTAAAATTCTAACGGGTCCATTGTTCGGCCCATTTAGACCCGCTCGTCCGAAACCTCTACAAAAGGGTTGCAAAATAATTTTAATCCAAATTTAGGAGTTCATACAATTGATTACGAGCTTTTCAACACGATTATATTGAAAAAAACTATATTTCTGCACTTTTTACTCCGTTAAAATTCCAACAGGTCCTTTGTTCGGCCCATTTAGACCCGCTCGTCCGAAACCTCTACAAAAGGGCTGCAAAATAAGTTTTAATCCAAATTTAGGAGTTTAATTTATTGATTACGAGCTTTTCAACACGATTATATTGCAAAAACTCAATTTTTGTACTTTTTACTCAGTTAAAATTCTAACGGGTCCTATGTTCGGCCCATTTAGACACGCAAAAATAGTTAGGATCAAATTTTAGGAGTTCATATAATTGATTACGAGCTTTTCAACACGATTATATTGCAAAAACTAGATTTCTGTACTTTTTACTTAGTTAAAATTCTAACGGGTCCATTGTTCGGCCCATTTAGACCCGCTCGTCCGAAACCTCTACAAAAGTGTTGCAAAATAATTTTTAATCCAAATTTGGGACTTCATACAATTGATTACGAGCTTTTCAACACGATTATATTGCAAAAACTCGATTTCTGTACTTTTTCATCAATTAAAATTTTAACGGGTCCATTGTTCTGACCATTTAGACCCGCTCGTCCGAAACCTCTACAAAAAAGACCGCAAAACAAGTTTTAATCCAAATTTAGGAGTTCATATAATTGATTACGAGCTTTTCAACACGATTATATTGCAAAAACTCGATTTTTGTAATTTTTACTACTTTAAAATTCTAACAGGTCCTTTCTTCGGCCCATTTAGACCCGCTCGTCCGAAACCTCTACAAAAGGCTGGAAAATAAGTTTTAATCCAAATTTAGGAGTTCATACAATTGGTTACGTGCTTTTCAACACGATTATATTGCAAAAACTCGATTTCTGTAATTTTTACTACTTTAAAATTCTAACAGGTCCTTTATTCGGCCCATTTAGACCCGCTCGTCCGAAACCTCTACAAAAGGGTTGCAAAATAAGTTTTAATCCAAATTTAGTAGTTCATACAATTGATTACGAGCGTTTCAACACGATTATATTGCAAAAACTCGATTTCTATACTTTTTACTAAGATAAAATTCTAACGGGTCCATTGTTCGGCCCATTTAAACCCGCTCATCCGAAACCTCTACAGAAGGGTTGCAAAATAGGTTTTAATCCAAATTTAGTAGTTCATACAATTGATTACGAGCTTTTCAACACAATTATATTGCAAAAACTTGATTTCTGTGCTTTTTACTTAGTTAATATTCTAACAGGTCCATTGTTCGGCCCATTTCGACCCGCTCACACGAAACCTCTACAAAAGGGTTGCAAAATAAGTTTTAATCCAAATTTAGTAGTTCATACAATTGATTACGAGCTTTTCAACACGATTATATTGCAAAAATTCGGTTTTTGTACTTTTTACTCGGTTAAAATTTTAACGGGTCCATTGTTCTGACCATTTAGACCCGCTCGTCCGAAACCTCTACAAAAAAGATCGCAAAATAAGTTTTAATCCAAATTTAGGAGTTCATATAATTGATTACGAGCTTTTCAACACGATTATATTGCAAAAACTCGATTTTTGTAATTTTTACTCAGTTAAAATTCTAACGGGTCCTTTCTTCGGCCCATTTCGACCCGCTCGTCCGAAACCTCTACAAAAGGCTGGAAAATAAGTTTTAATCCAAATTTAGGAGTTCATACAATTGGTTACGAGCTTTTCAACACGATTATATTGCAAAAACTTGATTTCTGTAATTTTTACTACTTTAAAATTCTAACAGGTCCTTTATTCGGCCCATTTAGACCCGCTCGTCCGAAACCTCTACAAAAAGGCTGGAAAATAAGTTTTAATCAAAATTTAGGAGTTCATACAATTGATTACGAGCTTTTCAACACGATTATATTGCAAAAACTCCATTTGTGTACTTTTTATTCAGTTAAAATTCTAACGGGTCCATTGTTCGACCAATTTAGACTCCCTCGTCCGAAACCTTTAAAAAAAAGATCGCAAAATAAGTTAGAATCAAATTTTAGGAGTTCATATAATTGATTTAGAGCTTTTAAACACGATTATATTGCAAAAACTCGATTACTGTACTTTTTACTCAGTTAAAATTCTAACGGGTCTATTGTTCAGGCCATTTAGACCCGCTCGTCCGAAACCTCTACAAAAGAGTTGCAAAATAAGTTTTAATCCAAATTTAGGAGTTCAATCAATTGATTACGAGCGTTTCAACACGATTACATTGCAAAAACTCGATTAATGTACTTTTTATTCTGTTAAAATTCTAACAGGTCCATTGTTCGGCCCATTTAGACCCGCTCGTCTGAAACCTCTACAAAAGGGTTGCAAAATAAGTTTTAATCAAAATTTAGGACTTCATACAATTGATTACGAGCTTTTCAACACGATTATATTGCAAAAACTCGATTTCTGTACTTTTCACTCAGTTAAAATTCTAATAGGTCAATTGTTCGGCCCAATTAAACCCGCTCGTCCGAAACCTTTAAAAGAAGATCGCAAAATAAGTTAGAATCAAATTTTAGGAGTTCATATATAAGATTTAGAGCTTTTAAACACGATTATATTGCAAAAACTCGATTACTGTACTTTTTACACAGTTAAAATTCTAACAGGTTCATTGTTCGGCCCATTTAGACCCGCTCGTCCGAAACCTCTACAAAAGGGTTGCAAAATAAGTTTTAATCCAAATTTAGGAGTTCATACAATTGATTACGAGCGTTTCAACACGATTACATTGAAAAAACTCGATTACTGTACTTTTTACTCAGTTAAAATTCTAACGGGTCCATTGTTCGACCCATTTAGACCCGCTAGTCCGAAACTTCTACAAAAGGGTTGCAAAATAAGTTTTAATCAAAATTTTGGACTACATACAATTGATTACGAGCCTTTCAACACGATTATATTATAAAAACTCGATTTCTGTACTTTTTACTTAGTTAAAATTCTAACGGGTCCATTGTTCGGCCCATTTAGACCCGCTCGTCCGAAACCTTTACAAAAGGGTTGCAAAATAAGTTTTAATTAAAATTTAGGACTTCATACAATTGATTACGAGCATTTCAACACGATTATATTGCAAAAACTCGATTTCTGTACTTTTTTCTCAGTTAAAATTCTAATGGGTCCATTGTTCAGCCCATTTAGACCCGCTCGTCCGTAACCTCTACAAAAAAGACCGCAAAATAAGTTAGAATCAAACTTTAGAATTTCATATAATTGATTAAGAGCTTTTCAACATGATTATATTGCGAAAACTCGATTTCTGTACTTTTTACTCAGTTAAAATTCTAACGGGTCCATTTTTCGGCCCATTTAGACCCGCTCGTCCGAAACCTTTACAAAAGGGTTGCAAAATAAGTTTTAATTAAAATTTAGGACTTCATACAATTGATTACGAGCTTTTCAACACGATTATGTTGCAAAAACTCGATTCATGTACTTTTTACTCAGTTAAAATTCGAATGGTTCCATTGTTCGCATCATTTAGACCCGCTCGTCCATAACCTCTACAAAAAAGACCGCAAAACAAGTTAGAATCAAACTTTAGAAGTTCATATAATTGATTACGAGCTTTTCAACAAGATTATATTGCAAAAACTCGATTTCTGTACTTTTTACTCAGTTAAAATTCTAACGGGTCCATGGTTCGGCCCATTTAGACCCGCTCATCCGAAATCTTTACAAAAGGGTTGCAAAATAAGTTTTAATTAAAATCTAGGACTTCATACAATTGATTACGAGTTTATCAACATGATTATATTGCAAAAACTCGATTTCTATACTTTTTACTCAGTTAAAATTCTAACGGGTCCATTGTTCGGCCCATTTAAACCCGCTCATCCGAAACCTCTACAGAATGGTTGCAAAATAGGTTTTAATCCAAATTTAGTAGTTCATACAATCGATTACGAGCTTTTTAACACAATTATATTGCAAAAACTTGATTTCTGTGCTTTTTACTTAGTTAATATTCTAACAGGTCCATTGTTCGGCCCATTTCGACCTGCTCACCCGAAACCTCTACAAAAGGGTTGCAAAATAAGTTTTAATCAAAATTTAGTAGTTCATACAATTGATTACGAGCTTTTCAACACGATTATATTGCAAAAATTCGGTTTTTGTACTTTTTACTCGGTTAAAATTTTAATGGGTCCATTGTTCGGCCCATTTAAACCAGCTCGCCCGAAAACTTTACAAAAAAGATCGCAAAATAAGTTAGAATCAAATTTTAGGAGTTCATATAATTGATTTAGAGCTTTTCAACATGATTATATTGAAAAAACTCGATTACTGTAATTTTTACTCAGTTAAAATTCCAACGGGTCCATTGTTCGGCCCATTTAGACCCGCTCGTCCGAAACCTCTACAAAAGGGTTGCAAAATAAGTTTTAATCCAAATTTAGGAGTTCATATAATTGATTACGAGCGTTTCAACACGATTATTTTGCAAAAACTCGATTACTATACTTTTTACTCAGATAAAATTCTAACGGGTCCATTGTTCGGCCCATTTAGACCTACTCATCCGAAACCTCTACAAAAAAGACTACAAAACAAGTTAGAATCAAATTTTAGGAGTTCATATAATTGATTACGAGCTTTTCAACACGATTATATTGAAAAAACTTGATTTCTGTACTTTTTACTCAGTTAAAATTCTAACGGGTCCATTGTTCGACCCATTTAGACCCGCTCGTCCCAAACCTCAAAAAAAGTGTTGCAAAATAAGTTTTAATCCAAATTTAGGAGTTCATACAATTGATTACGAGCTTTTCAACACAATTATATTGCAAAAACTAGATTTTTGTAATTTTTACTACTTTAAAATTCTAACGGGTCAATTGTTCGGCCCATTTAGACCCGCTCGTCCGAAACCTCTACAAAAGGGTTGCAAAATAAGTTTTAATCCAAGTTTAGGAGTTCATACAATTCATTACGAGCTTGTCAACATGATTATATTTCAAAAACTAGATTTATGTACTTTTTACTCCGTTAAAATTCTAACGGGTCCATTGTTCGGCCCATTTAGACCCGATCGTCCGAAACCTCTACAAAAAGGGCTGCAAAATAAGTTTTAATCCAAATTTAGGAGTTCATATAATTGATTACGAGCTTTCCAACACGATTATATTGCAAAAACTCTATTTCTATACTTTTTACTCAGTTAAAATTCTAACGGGTCCATTGTTCGGCCCATTTAGAACCGCTCGTCCGAAACCTCTACAGAAGGGGTTGCAAAAAAAGTTTTAATCCAAATTTAGGCATTTATACAATTGATTACGAGCTTTTTAACACAATTATATTGCAAAAACTTGATTTTTTTGCTTTTTACTCAGTTAAAATTCTAACGGGTCCATTGTTCGGCCCATTTAGCCCCGCTCGTCTGAAACCTCTACAAAAGGGCTGCAAAATAAGTTTTAATCCAAATTTAGGAGTTCATACAATTGATTATGATCTTGTCAACACTATTATATTGCAAAAACTTGATTTCTGTACTCTTTACTCCGTTAAAATTCTAACGGGTCCATTGTTCGACCCATTTAGACCTGATCATCCGAAACCTCTACAAAAAGGGCTGCAAAATAAGTTTTAATCCAAATTTAGGAGTTCATATAATTGATTACAAGCTTTTAAACACAATTATATTGCAAAAACTCGATTTCTGTACTTTTTACTCAGTTAAAATTCAAACGGGTCCATTGTTCGGCCCATGTAGACCCGCTCGTCTGAAACCTCTACAAAAGGGCTGCAAAATAAGTTTTAATCCAAATTTAGGAGTTCATACAATTGATTACGAGCTTGTCAACACGATTATATTGCAAAAACTCAATTTCTGTACTTTTTACTCCGTTAAAATTCTAACGAGTCCATTGTTCGGCCCATTTAGACCCTCTCGTCCGAAACCTCTAAAAAATGGTTGCAAAATAAGTTTTAATCCAAATTTAGGAGTTCATACAATTGATTATGTAACGCCCCGGTTTTGGGCTTGGAAGTTTTGGGTTTAGGGTTTAGGGTTTAGGGTTTAGGCTAGTGACCAAAATGTAATTTTTGAAAACTGTGTGACTGTTTTAAAAAGGATTGAAACTTTGAATCTTTAAGGAGCTATTTACCCAATGGGAGTTTCTCCATATTTTTCTAAAATATTAAAGGTTTAATAAATGTATTTTAAATAAAGTAAAAAGGAGGGAAGAAGATATTTTGTCATTTTAACTAACTTTCTCAAATTTTCTATTTTCCTTTCTCTCAACTTTTCTCTCAACCCAAACACATTTCTCCAGCAAAATTCTCTCTGATTTTGACTTCTAAAGACTAGATTTCAACTCTCATTTGATTTCTAATCAATCCTTCAACAAAACCTTAGCATTAGCTTATTGGATTTTCAAGGTTTTGGTTCCAAAAAGGGGGAAACTCAAGTTTGGAGGTAAGAACGTCCTTCTTCTCTAAACTCTCAGTTCTTTACTGAAATTCCCAAGTTCTCAATCCTTGAATTATGATTTATTAAAGGTTTTACAATTGGAATCTTGATTTTGGCTTAAAATGCAAGATTTGGTGATTTTTGATGGATTTTCGTATGATCTGATTGGGCTGTATTTTGAGGTGTCAATTTGATGTTAAATGAATGTTAAATTGATGTGAAATTGAGGTTTAATTAATACAATCCCGAATAGGTTGAATTTCCTAATTTTTGCTTGAGTTCTTTGGTTGTTTTTGGAGTGATCTTGATGATCTGTTATAGCTGGAGGTATAAGGATGTGTTTGTGATCACTTTGGATGTTATTTGATGTTTAAAAATGGTTAGAAGTGATGGATCTTGGCTGGGTTAAGTTTTGGAAGTGTTTGGGGGTGGTTTCGGTTGTGTTTGGTAGCCGAAATGTTGGATTTGCAATGAGCAGCGAGTTTAGTTGTGTTGCTGGTGTTTTTAATGCATAATGATGCACTAATCCTCTGTTGTTGTGTGTTTGAAACATGGGAGTTTGATCCGTGAGCATTTGAGGTGGTGTGGAAGGTTTCGGATGCTTGGAAGGCTTGTTGGCTAGCCTAGTTTTGTGTATCGGTGAGTGAAGTTGGGTTTTCAGCTTTTAAACCAAGGTTTCAAGGTTTTTGGGAGCTTAGTTTAAGTCTAAACAACTTTGCTAAGCTCAAGAGTAAGTAAAAGGATTTTCGCTCTTGGTTTGTGTTGTGCTTTGGCTTGTTAAGCAATTGTGATTGATGGTTACTATGCATATGATTTGCATGTTTTAAACTCTGTTTTGAAAGCATATTTTAGCATGGTTTAATGCTGGTTTTGAAAGCCATGTGTAAAGGATGCTCAAGGTAAGAGATCCTTGGTTTTGTATATTGAAATTGTGGAATCGATGCATAGTGTTGCATGTTGTTTAATGGCTTTGTGTGATGCTTTAAAACAGTGGAATATTGTTATTAATGATGCAAATTGGTGAGTGTTGGTTAAAGTTACAAAGGTGGTTGAAAGTCCTTGTGTAAGCCTTGTTTATTTAAGAACAACATGGTGTTTAAAAGTCCATGGTTGGTTCTTGGTTAAGGTTCATGATGGTTTTTGCATTTTGACTATGCTTGTGAATCAATGGATAAATGTGGTAAGATGGTTATATTGGCAAGTGATGTAAGTGGTTCTTGGTTCTTTGATCGGATATAGTTAGCCGGCTATAGGATTGGGTGCACCGTGAATTAAGTCGCCTTGGATGTGGAGTGGTTAAGTGTGAACCGGTAAACTCCATCCAAGTATCCTAACGAGATGGTTAAGGTTATAATGGAAGTTGAGATTCCATTCGAGGACCTTGGTTAAGCAAAGGTAATAATGGTGGTTAAAATTCCATTTGAGGACCTTGTGCTTGTTAAGATCACAATGGTGGTGTAAAGTCCATGTGTGGATCTTGTATAGGGTGTCCCGGATCTCGTTAGTGATGTTATACAACTACCAATCGGTGATGCTAAGGTTATATGGTGTTTAAAAGTCCATATATGGGAACCTTGTGCATGTTAAGGTTGTATGGTGTTTAAAAGTCCATACATGGGAACCTTGTGAAAGTTAAGGTTGTATGGTGTTTAAAAGTCCATACATGGGAACCTTGTGAAAGTTAAGGTTGTATGGTGTTTAAAAGTCCATACATGGGAACCTTGTGAAAGTTAAGGTTGTATGGTGTTTAAAAGTCCATACATGGGAACCTTGTGAAAGTTAAGGTTGTATGGTGTTTAAAAGTCCATACATGGGAACCTTGTGAAAGTTGAGGTTGTATGGTGTTTAAAAGTCCATACATGGGAACCTTGTGAATGGTAAGGTCAAATGGTGTTTAAAAGTCCATTTGGGGACCTTGGATTGGTAGTGTGTATGAAGCGTGGGGACAACGCTTGTGATCCGCGTATCCGATCGGATGTTGAGTTGAAAAGTGGATTTGGTTGATCACTTGGAAGCCATTATAATGTTCTTGAATGTAATGAAGCATGAGATGCTTGAATTGATGCATGGTTGCATGAGAATTGCTTAATGTATTATGAAATGCATGTTTACTTGTTAGTTTGAACAAGTGTTGTTTATCTATTGAGAATGGTGCATGTGTGCATGAAATCTCTTTAGTGCATTGAAGTCTTGTGAAGACTTGTTTTCAAAAGCATGAGTTGCAAATATTGATGTTGTGGTTCATATGTTGCATTTGTAATGCATGTGTTATAATGAATGAGAAAATAGTTTAAAAAGGGTTATTGCTTAAAGTGATAATCAAGTGTGAGAAAGGTATGTTGTGAATTGGAAGTGATTTCCAAGGGTTTGAATTTAACTTTGCATATGGTGTTTATGCATGATGTGGTTAAATTGATGGTTTTGCAAGTTTATGTTTTGAATAGGCTTGCTTAGCTTTCTAAGCTAAGGATTGGTTTTCATGATTGAGCAATGCATGGTTTTAAGCATGTTGTTAAAAAGGGTTTTCAAACAATGCTTTGGTTTATGAAATCGAGTTGTTTTCAAAAGTGGTTTTATGATTCGCTGCATTGATGGTGTTTTGGTTTTGAGCATTCCTCACTAAGCATTATGTGCTTACGCTCCTTTTTGTCCATCGATGCAGATATTTGAAGTTTGGACAGCGAGAAGCAAGGGATTCAAGGAGAACTCCACTTGAGATGTATGTCTCGGTTAATAGCTATAGTTAATAAAGGCAATGTGGGAAAGAATCTCTTATGTTGATGTTTTATGAGATTGTATATGTTGGACAAGTTTGGTTTATGATTTGAAATCATGTGGTTTATTGTTGCAACGTTTGAACCATCTTGTACTTATATTGTTATGCTATGCTTCTTGTTTTAAAAGCATGTATGAGGGTTGAATGTGTTTCATGTGTTGTTGTGCCTAGGGGTGGTTATGTATCTAGTTTTGATGCATTTAAGTCCCTTGTATGTTAAATGACTTGCTGGTGTGATCTGGTTGCTTTTGGAGCATGTTTGGTGGGTCAGAGTTGTGTTAAACCAGCAAAGTTGCTGCAATCTGGGCAGGTCGTTTCGGAACGATCACTACCGTTTCGGAACATGGGCCTGTTATGGCCAGGACGTTTCGAAACGGGAGGAACCGTTCCGGAACGGATACGCTACTGCCAGTCCCCGTTTCGGAACACATTGCGGAACGGCCCCGCGTTTCGAAACAGGTTCTCCCTGTTTCGGAACACCTGACCGTTGGGGGCTGACATTGGCGGTTATGTGTTTTGAAATGTTTGCGTTTTGGTCCTGAATCTTGTTTTTGCAATTGGTTGAGTTTGAGAAGTCCGTTTGAGCTGAAATTTGGCAGTGAAGCATGGAACATGACTAATTTCATATTGGTAACTTTTAATTGGGTTAAGTCCCTGAAATTTTCAGAATTTACAGTTTGGTCCCTAAAGGGGTAATTTGTGCAATTGGGTCCCAGAATGTTCTCTGATGATTATGATCTTTGAGTATGATGTTTGTGCGAATAACATCTAGGGTTAATGAGCATCTAGACAAGTTTAAAAAGAAAAAAAAGGGTCGTTAATCAAGGTTGACTTTGGTTTTCCCCGTGAAAACTTCTTAATTCGGTTCAACCGTCTGGGCCGGGTTAAGGGGGTTACATTTAGTGGTATCAGAGCTGAGTTGCGAATGTTTGGGGAAAATGGTAAGTTGTTGCGATATGTGTTTGATGGTTATCCTGATGTGTGGTTGAAGGTTGGTTGAAACACGTGTTTCTGAGTAAGTTGTTGATGTTTTTAAACATGTTTTGTGGTTATGAATCTTCGTTGAGCTCATGTGGTTTGTGCTGATGTTGTGAGCTAGTTTTATGCATGATGAAAGTGTGTTGGGCATGATATGTTGGTTTTATGTTGTTGCAAGTGGATGTTGTTGGATGTAAGCATGATCGAATATGTTGATTGATATGCTTGATGTGGTGATATCCGTGTTTATGTTGACTGTTATGTCATGTAAAGGGGAGGATTCGGGATACCCATTGCCTTATTAATATAGCTATTGTGTTATTTTGGAGTTGGAGTCTGAATCCTTGCTTAAAGCTGGTCTAATGGTTTTGTTTGTTTTGTTGTGATTGCTTGTTGTTAATAGTATGGCGAAGTCGATGGAAGAATGGCAGTTGGGTGAGATGGTTGCTGCCTTAGGGCAGGTTATTAAGGCATGGAATTCACCCTTTGGTGGAGGTGTTTCGTCTCAGTCTTCTGTGCCTGGAGTTGAGTCAGTAAGGCAGGAGGAAAAAGTTGGTTCTGTGATGAAGAGTTCATCACCTGTTGTTCAGGAGGTGTCGGGAACATCTCAGGCTGTAGCGAAGGTAAAGTCAGTGGATATGCTGGCTGTGGGATGTGTGGGTTTGCCGAAACAGCGTTTGTTGGATTTGGGTGCTGTGGAGTATCATGGTTCAACACCGGAGACGTTTGAGGCCTGGTTGGCCGGTGTGATTCTGATTTTGGATCAGGAAGGCTGTGATTATGCCTGTAAGCTGGGGAGTGTTGTTTCTTTGATGTTGGAGGACGCTTGTGCCTGGTGGACATCTGTGGCGGTGGCGTCGCACATCCATGATATTGATTGGGATTTCTTTGTGTCTGCCTTTTTTTGAAAGGTATCTTGGGGAGAAATTCCCAAGGGTTAAGCAAGTTGAGGGTAGAGCAGATCTGGGGCAAGTGCTGCTTGAACAAGGAGCGGAAGTTCAGCTACCAGTGTGTGGCCGTTGTGGAAGGCGCCATGTTGGAGGTTGTTGGGGCGCAGGTGCTTGTTGGAACTGTGGTTCTAAAGAGCATGTGAAGCGAGATTGTCCTCTTGGGGTGAAGTTAGCTTCTGTGGTAGCCAAAGGGTCTCTGAAGGGTCGTGGGAACGGCCGAGACAAAGTTCGAAGGTGGCAGAGAGAGCAGAAAGTTGTGAAGAGTTTGGAAGATGAAATCTGTTGGAAATGTGGGTCTGTTGGACACATGAGACGTGATTGTTTGATGTTGGCTAGGAATCGCCAGGGTTCTTTATCGCAAGGAGATGGTGGTGATCTTAGTGTGTTAGTTGATGCTGCAGCGGTGCGGCTGGAGGATGGTGGTTCTGCGAGGAAGAGAGCCCGTCTGTTGAAGCTCCGGGGCAGTGAGGTGTTTTCAGGTAACCTTGCTAAGTAATCTTTGCTCTAGTTACCTTAGTTTGGTTTTTCTTGCGTAGTGGGTATGGTTTTGTTGTTAGCAGGTTGTGGTAGTTGTTGTTGCTGTTTGGAAACATCTTTAGTGTGAAGAGGGCTTTAGTGAGTATCTTGTGGATAGTAAGTTGCTAGAATGTTATAGTTAGACCGGTTATAAGTGAGATAGGGGGTTGTTCTTAGACAGATTCTGAGGATGTTATTGGTGGGTGTTTACCGGCATTCATGCACAGTAAAATCATTGTTATATGTTATATTATATATGTACTGGTCCATGCATACATGTGGCATGACATTAGAGATTTTGCATACATGTACATCAGGCATTGATAGAGCATATTGGTGACCATGCATACGAATGTTCACACTCGCCAATAACTGATCGAGTCTGTTAGTGTTGTGGTTGGGTTAGGTTGGATGATGGGTTTTTAGAGGTTGTTTTGGTGCTGAGTGAAAGGATAGAAGTAATGAAGGGTATTAAGCTAGTTGCTAGTAACGGTAAGTGCGGTATAGCATGCTGGTAGAAGGTAAGTGTTTGAGGCTTAAAGAGTTTAGTGGTTTGGTAGTGAGGAGTACCGGTTGAAGTTAGAATCGGTCAAGTGGTTTTTGAATGGCTAGTAGAAAGGTGGTCCCTTGGTGTTAAGTGATGTTGCAGGTTAGTGGTTGTGTTTCTAAAGTGCTGAGGTAGTTTGGCATGGATGTTGTAATAGAAGGGTTGTTTATGTGGGTGAAGGTTCGTAGCAACCTTCGAGGAATTGAGAAGATGGTATGTATGTTCAAGTTGGGCGGTGTTCTAGTAAGGCAAGTGTTGTGGTCAAAGCTTGTGGTGGAAAGACAATGAAAGATGGAAGGCCATTGTTGGTTGAATGAGTTCTTGTGAGAAGTGGTTGGTTGGTTGTGAGTAAGTGAATTTTCTTTTGAAATCAGTTGGTGGTGTATGGAGCGGCTAGCGGAGTCAAGGTTGGGGTTTTGTGATGTAAATTTTGGATTTTGTGTGAGTAGCCCTGGTGAGTTGTGATGGCAATGACAGCAGCATATGTGAAGGTATGCCAGCTTTATGTTGAGGAGTTTGGGTAAGCAGTTGATGCTTAAGAGTTTTTGCTTGTTGAGAATTTTTGAAAGAGGTTGGGGAGTTTGCAAAGGGTTTTGGAAGCAGCGAAGGTTGTGGGTTACATAGTGGCTGAATTGAATTGGTTGGTGTCACTGTGTGAACAAATCTTGGGAGTTGTGTGTTGAAGTGTTGTATTCTGTAAAAGTTTGAAGTTCTTCAGGTTGTTGTTGGGGCTGTGTACAGTCCGGAAATGTGAAAGGTTAAGTTGTGGTTATCTTTGAGTGTTCTGGAATTTGGGAACAATTTGTGGTGGTTAAGTCTCCTGTGTTGCTTTGTGTGTTGCTTTGAGAAGTTTGGTTGTGCTCTTTTCGCCAGTTGAAATTTCGAGGACGAAATTTCCTAAGAGGGGGAGAGTTGTAACGCCCCGGTTTTGGGCTTGGAAGTTTTGGGTTTGGACCGGACCGGTCGGGTTGCGGTTCGAATATATAAAGGTGAAATTAGGAAAGCCTAGTTCGGGTTGCATTAAAAATATGGAAAAATGTTCTAAAATCCTCTTTTAATATATATAAGTGAACTGTGAAATCAATTTTGCAAAATGAGGTTTGGAAGGGTGACATTTTGGCTAGTGACCAAAATGTAATTTTTGAAAACTGTGTGACTGTTTTAAAAAGGATTGAAACTTTGAATATTTAAGGAGCTATTTACCCAATGGGAGTTTCTCCAGATTTTTCTAAAATATTAAAGGTTTAATAAATGTATTTTAAATAAAGTAAAAAGGAGGGAAGAAGATATTTTGTCATTTTAACTAACTTTCTCAAATTTTCTATTTTCCTTTCTCTCAACTTTTCTCTCAACCCAAACACATTTCTCCAGCAAAATTCTCTCTGATTTTGACTTCTAAAGACTAGATTTCAACTCTCATTTGATTTCTAATCAATCCTTCAACAAAACCTTAGCATTAGCTTATTGGATTTTCAAGGTTTTGGTTCCAAAAAGGGGGAAACTCAAGTTTGGAGGTAAGAACGTCCTTCTCCTCTAAACTCTCAGTTCTTTACTGAAATTCCCAAGTTCTCAATCCTTGAATTATGATTTATTAAAGGTTTTACAATTGGAATCTTGATTTTGGCTTAAAATGCAAGATTTGGTGATTTTCGATGGATTTTCGTATGATCTGATTGGGTTGTGTTTTGAGGTGTCAATTTGATGTTAAATGAATGTTAAATTGATGTGAAATTGAGGTTTAATTAATACAATCCCGAATAGGTTGAATTTCCTAATTTTTGCTTGAGTTCTTTGGTTGTTTTTGGAGTGATCTTGATGATCTGTTATAGCTGGAGGTATAAGGATGTGTTTGTGATCACTTTGGATGTTATTTGATGTTTAAAAATGGTTAGAAGTGATGGATCTTGGCTGGGTTAAGTTTTGGAAGTGTTTGGGGGTGGTTTCGGTTGTGTTTGGTAGCCGAAATTTTGGATTTGCAATGAGCAGCGAGTTTAGTTGTGTTGCTGGTGTTTTTAATGCATAATGATGCATTAATCCTCTGTTGTTGTGTGTTTGAAACAAGGGAGTTTGATCCGTGAGCATTTGAGGTGGTGTGGAAGGTTTCGGATGCTTGGAAGGCTTGTTGGCTAGCCTAGTTTTGTGTATCGGTGAGTGAAGTTGGGTTTTCAGCTTTTAAACCAAGGTTTGAAGGTTTTTGGGAGCTTAGTTTAAGTCTAAACAACTTTACTAAGCTCAAGAGTAAGTAAAAGGATTTTCCCTCTTGGTTTGTGTTGTGCTTTGGCTTGTTAAGCAATTGTGATTGATGGTTACTATGCATATGATTTGCATGTTTTAAACTCTGTTTTGAAAGCATATTTTAGCATGGTTTAATGCTGGTTTTGAAAGCCATGTGTAAAGGATGCTCAAGGTAAGAGATCCTTGGTTTTGTATATTGAAATTGTGGAATCGATGCATAGTGTTGCATGTTGTTTAATGGCTTTGTGTGATGCTTTAAAACAGTGGAATATTGTTATTAATGATGCAAATTGGTGAGTGTTGGTTAAGGTTACAAAGGTGGTTGAAAGTCCTTGTGTAAGCCTTGTTTATTTAAGAACAACATGGTGTTTAAAAGTCCATGGTTGGTTCTTGGTTAAGGTTCATGATGGTTTTTGCATTTTGACTATGCTTGTGAATCAATGGATAAATGTGGTAAGATGGTTATATTGGCAAGTGATGTAAGTGGTTCTTGGTTCTTTGATCGGATATAGTTAGCCGACTATAGGATTGGGTGCATGGTGAATTAAGTCGCCTTGGATGTGGAGTGGTTAAGTGTGAACCGGTAAACTCCATCCAAGTATCCTAACGAGATGGTTAAGGTTATAATGGAAGTTGAGATTCCATTCGAGGACCTTGGTTAAGCAAAGGTAATAATGGTGGTTAAATTTCCATTTGAGGACCTTGTGCTTGTTAAGATCACAATGGTGGTGTAAAGTCCATGTGTGGATCTTGTATAGGGTGTCCCGGATCTCGTTAGTGATGTTATACAACTACCAATCGGTGATGCTAAGGTTATATGGTGTTTAAAAGTCCATATATGGGAACCTTGTGCATGTTAAGGTTGTATGGTGTTTAAAAGTCCATACATGGGAACCTTGTGAAAGTTAAGGTAGTATGGTGTTTAAAAGTCCATACATGGGAACCTTGTGAAAGTTAAGGTTGTATGGTGTTTAAAAGTCCATACATGGGAACCTTGTGAAAGTTAAGGTTGTATGGTGTTTAAAAGTCCATACATGAGAACCTTGTGAAAGTTAAGGTTGTATGGTGTTTAAAAGTCCATACATGGGAACCTTGTGAAAGTTGAGGTTGTATGGTGTTTAAAAGTCCATACATGGGAACCTTGTGAATGGTAAGGTCAAATGGTGTTTAAAAGTCCATTTGGGGACCTTGGATTGGTAGTGTGTATGAAGCGTGGGGACAACGCTTGTGATCCGCGTATCCGATCGGATGTTGAGTTGAAAAGTGGATTTGGTTGATCACTTGGAAGCCATTATAATGTTCTTGAATGTAATGAAGCATGAGATGCTTGAATTGATGCATGGTTGCATGAGAATTGCTTAATGTATTATGAAATGCATGTTTACTTGTTAGTTTGAACAAGTGTTGTTTATCTATTGAGAATGGTGCATGTGTGCATGAAATCTCTTTAGTGCATTGAAGTCTTGTGAAGACTTGTTTTCAAAAGCATGAGTTGCAAATATTGATGTTGTGGTTCATATGTTGCATTTGTAATGCATGTGTTATAATGAATGAGAAAATGGTTTAAAAAGGGTTATTGCTTAAAGTGATAATCAAGTGTGAGAAAGGTATGTTGTGAATTGGAAGTGATTTCCAAGGGTTTGAATTTAACTTTGCATATGGTGTTTATGCATGATGTGGTTAAATTGATGGTTTTGCAAGTTTATGTTTTGAATAGGCTTGCTTAGCTTTGTAAGCTAAGGATTGGTTTTCATGATTGAGCAATGCATGGTTTTAAGCATGTTGTTAAAAAGGGTTTTCAAACAATGCTTTGGTTTATGAAATCGAGTTGTTTTCAAAAGTGGTTTTATGATTCGCTGCATTGATGGTGTTTTGGTTTTGAGCATTCCTCACTAAGCATTATGTGCTTACGCTCCTTTTTGTCCATCGATGCAGATATTTGAAGTTTGGACAGCGAGAAGCAAGGGATTCAAGGAGAACTCCACTTGAGATGTATGTCTCGGTTAATAGCTATACTTAATAAAGGCAATGGGGGAAAGAATCTCTTATGTTGATGTTTTATGAGATTGTATATGTTGGACAAGTTTGGTTTATGATTTGAAATCATGTGGTTTATTGTTGCAACGTTTGAACCATCTTGTACTTATATTGTTATGCTATGCTTCTTGTTTTAAAAGCATGTATGAGGGTTGAATGTGTTTCATGTGTTGTTGTGCCTAGGGGTGGTTATGTATCTAGTTTTGATGCATTTAAGTCCCTTGTATGTTAAATGACTTGCTGGTGTGATCTGGTTGCTTTTGGAGCATGTTTGGTGGGTTAGAGTTGTGTTAAACCAGCAAAGTTGCTGCAATCTGGGCAGGTCGTTTCGGAACGATCACTACCGTTTCGGAACAGGGGCCTGTTATGGCCAGGACGTTTCGAAACGGGAGGAACCGTTCCGGAACGGATACGCTACTGCCAGTCCCCGTTTCGGAACAAATTGCGGAACGGCCCCGCGTTTTGAAACAGGTTCTCCCTGTTTCGGAACACCTGACCGTTGGGGGCTGACATTGGCGGTTATGTGTTTTGAAATGTTTGCGTTTTGGTCCTGAATCTTGTTTTTGCAATTGGTTGAGTTTGAGAAGTCCGTTTGAGCTGAAATTTGGCAGTGAAGCATGGAACATGACTAATTTCATATTGGTAACTTTTAATTGGGTTAAGTCCCTGAAATTTTCAGAATTTACAGTTTGGTCCCTAAAGGGGTAATTTGTGCAATTGGGTCCCAGAATGTTCTCTGATGATTATGATCTTTGAGTATGATGTTTGTGCGAATAACATCTAGGGTTAATGAGCATCTAGACAAGTTTAAAAAGAAAAAAAAAGGGTCGTTAATCAAGGTTGACTTTCGGGTTGACTTTGGTTTTCCCCGTGTAAACTTCTTAATTCGGTTCAACCGTCTGGGCCGGGTTAAGGGTGTTACAGATTACGAGCTTTTCAACACGATTATATTGCAAAACCTCGATTTCTGTACTTTTTACTCAGTTAAAATGCTAACGGGTCCATTGTTCGACCCATTTAGACCCGCTCGTCCGAAACCTTTACAAAAAAGATCGCAAAATTAGTTAGAATCAAATTTTAGGAGTTCATATAATTGATTAAGAGCTTTTCAACACGATTATATTGCAGAAACTCGATTTCTATACTTTTACTCAGTTAAAATTCTAACGGGTCCATTGTTCGGCCCATTTAGACCCGCTCGTCCGAAACCTTTACAAAACAGATGCAAAATAAGTTAGAATCAAAATTTAGGAGTTCATTGTTGCGTGTAAAAGTGTCTATCGCAATGTAGTGCAGGTGTACACGACGCAAATAGTAAAGTGATACGGAAGTATCGGATATCGTCTCTACAGGGACTGGGCTAATAGCTTTAACCTTAGATTGCTGCACAAGAGAGAAAAAGAAAGAGTTTAAATTGTTGTCACGAAGTAATAAAGAATACTGAAAATAAGAGATGAAGATAATCGGAGTAAAGAATGGGCCGGTATTGATCTGCTCCGTAGTGCAGGTGTTTGCAAGTCTAGGACTTCTCTGTTCTGTCTTAGCGCCTGTCGCGGCAGCACCTGCTGCGGCAGCGGTCTGTTGTTGTCGCGGCATTGAACACACAACTCCGTACTTCAAGCTTGACAAGAATCCATGCTATGTCTTGGCCTATCCCTAGGTCCAAGTCTGTCGATGAGCACGTCTTTGATGATACCTCCCGGCGTGAATCGAAGGATGAACACCGATGTTGTTGAATTCTTCCTTAGCCACTTAACCTCGTCCTATCCCTAGGTCCGAGATAGTTCAACCATAAACTGGAGAACCCGTACTTATTCCTTTCGTATACTTAACTCTCCCGATATTAAGTAAATGTATAATCTCACAATGCTCTCCCGATACTCTTGTAAGATGTTGAAAACCAGGATAAGCAAACTTGAAGTCTATTTTATTGAACAGAAAAAATCCTAAAACAATGCAATCCTTGCAACTACTTTACAGAATCAACCCTTAGCCCTAGGGGAAGTTTAGAACATGATGAGAAGGGGAAAACGGCTAGGGTTTTGGAAAGAAGGCTAGAGAGTAAGATGATATCCCCCTAGGTCGAATTACATGCCTTTATATAGGCCTTGGGTTCAAGTTTTCTAATATGGCAAGAATACAAGTTTAAACTAAAGTACAACTCTATTAAAGACTAAATCTTCAGAGCATAAGTCTTTAATTCGTCCTTCTTTCTTGCTTGGAGTTTCTTCCTTGAACTTTGGGCTTGACCTTCATTCTGATCTAGGGCTTGGAAAAATATAAGGGTGCTCCACGACAGATGAGCTTAATTTTCTCTTTCTGTCGAGGCCCACTTCACTTCTTCCCTTCACTATCGTTGTCGTCCTTGGCTTCCACGGCAGCGGCCATGGCAGTATCGTCCTCTTTGGCTGCACATCCAGTTCCAGCTCTGCTTCTTCACTGCCCTCCATCTGCTACAGCAGCTACCTGCAAAAGTAACCAATTTTAGTAGAAACTGTGCCATTTGATATATTTGTGATGTATAATTGAAATCTAACCTAAATGCAATGAATTATGCTTGAATGCAGCAGAAATATGGGTTAAATAGGGGGTAAAATATAGAACTTTTACACACTCAACACACCCCCAAACTCAAGTTTTTGCTTGCCCTCAAGCAATTCAGACTTAACAAAGAAATTTTTTTGTTTGGCTTAAAACATTGAACCTTCCCTTACCTACCATTCATTCCCTATTGTAAGCAACACCTTGTCGGGTAATTCAGGATTCATTCGGAACCATGCTATAATTCTCGTGTAGTGTGTGCATGCTTTGTGAACAATTATATGCATAGACTCACTTAGTTTACTAGAATAGCTGAAACTTCTAACTTGAATTTTTATGCCAACTTTCATCTTTTTGGAGGCAATTTTTGGGCTCCTTTAGTTTCTACTTAGACTCGATTTTTCTTAGCTTTAAGTTTGGCTAGAGCCGGTTTCGGGCACCTCTAGCTAACTTCCTAGAGTCGTTTTTGGGCACCTCTAGGTGTATTGAGTATATTTTCCTTTAACTTCTTTTCCTAGAGCCAGTGTTAGGCACCTCTACGGGCTACTCAAGTATTAAGCTTTTCCCTATTCTAGTTTACCAGTAAAGTTCTAGACAGTATAAAAGTCACAAATGGTGTTTAAGATTCAGAACTATATTAAGGTTCTAAACTGCTCCTAAAACTATCCTAAAGGCACTGCCACGACAGAGGCTGTCACGGCAGGTAAGTTCAGTTCAAAGACTTAAGCCAAATTTTCATCATTTTTAAGGTAAAAATAACTAAATAAAAGACACAATTTTTAAACCTAAAAAGACTCCATTAATGGAGGGATGCCACCCCAAACTCGAGGGTTGCATTGCCCTCAATGCAAATGACATAGATGACAAAGAAAAACAAAAAAAACAACATCACAAAATATATAAAGGCAGGCAGCAATATAAGATAAGAAACTTAAAATTTCAAGTGTTGTCGTCACCGCTGCTGCTGTTGCTGCTCAGTTGAATCTACCGACGGGCAGTGACTTTCTTGGTTGGTGTTGGCAGACAGATGGGAGAGGCATATGTGTTCTTGGTTTTGGCTTCTCGTGGAGGTTGGATGCGGGTAGGGGAGATATGGGGTGGTTTCTCCACTACCTGAACCTCGGAGCTGCTGCTGCTCTCCCTGCTGCTGCTGCTACTGCTGCTATCAGATTTTTCTTTATCGGCTCCTGTTTTCTACCATTTTTCTGGTGTGAACTCCTTGGACAAGTTCCTCTTGACAGAGGGCTCGTTGTCGGATGCCACCCAGATTTCATAGGAAGAGAAACCAACAATATACCTATCGAGGTCGTCTTCAGGCTCCTTTCTCTTGGTTCCCCGGGCAGATGTGTCGGCTGTGCGACTGCCGCCTGCAGCTGTTGTGGCAGGGGTTGGAGTGGACGCGGCAGATGGCGTTTTTGGTGTGGCAGCAGGGGTAGGGGTATGGGATGGGGTGGGGGCAGCAAAGTAATGATTGGGGAAAGTAGGGAACAGTGCATCAGGGAAATTAAGAGAGGTGTGGATGAAGTGTACCGTGGCGGTGGTGAAGTCTCGGATGAAACTCATGAGGCCGAGCTGTCGTTCCTCCATTTTTTGTATGGCAGCAAGGATTTGTGAGGAGGTGTCAGCTGGAGGAGCTGCTGCAGTAGGCTGCCTGGTTTCTGTGGCAGCAGGGTCGGTGTCGGTGGGCTCTGTTGGTTCAGCTGCCGTGGCAGTAGGATCAAAAGATGACAGGGGCGTGGCAGCTTTGAGTTCCATCAAGCTGAGTATGTTCTAGTCGGACCAGCCTTTTCCTAGAACTCTTAAATCTTCGGCAGTCTCTTGTACGTTGTGGCCGCGACAGAGGGCAGTGATGAGGTAGGGATAGAAGAGTGGTCCTGACGGTCAGTAAGCACAGTCCAGTATACCCTCCCAGACGTATCTGCCAACGTTAATTGGCCTCTCATTTAAAATAGAATGGATGAGGGCTAACCTTGGTTGGTCGACGGTTGTGTTGTGCGAGGAGGGCATAATCCGTTTCTTGATAAACGCATTCCAAAGTTTTGACTCCGGGGTGAGCTGGACTCTTTTGACTGTTCTCGGATGTTTCGGATCGGTATTCCACTCGGTACCCTCTTCTGTGAGTTCTGCCATCACAGCATCGTAGTCGGCAGGCTCTAAACTCTCGAGAAATCTTTGGTGGCCATCTTCCTTTGTGCCAACATAGAACCCGTAGAGTGTGCTGATATATTCGGGCTCAAAAGGTACCTCTTTCCCTCGGACTGTAACTGCTGTTGCGTTCCTGCTGCCGATGGCAGCATAAAATTCTCGGACGAGAGTCACGTTCATTTCATCCGGCTGTTCGACAAACATCTGCCACTGCAGGGCTCTGATTTTTCGGTCTATGAACGGTTGCAGCCCAAGGTTCCCCGTTCTGGTGGTGTAGACAGAACCTCTCTCCTCCCACATATCTCGGATCTTGAAGGAGCTTGGAGTGGATGCTGTCGGGGCGGATCCTGAGGCAGAGCTTCGGCGGGTATTTCTAGTACTCATGTTGCAAGGACTGTGGAAAGAAAATGAAAGCAAGTAAAAATTCTAGAGGAACCAAGTAGAGAGAGTAAAAGTGAGTGAAAAATGAATAGTAAAACGGTGTTTATATAGAGGGGGAGTTTGCTGCCCGTTGGAGCTGTAACGGCAGGCGCGAATAACAGGGCCAGCTATTACGCAGTTTCTGACGCGTCTATCACGCGTTTTCGTGTCTGCTGCGCGTCTATTGCGTGTTTGCCGCGACAGCGTGTTGACAGGCTGGATTTTCTGTGTCTATCGCGGCAGCTGTAACGGCAGGCTCCTAAGTTGGGCTTTTTGGGCTGATGGAAAGATGGTGGGCTGGATTCACTTCTCCTCCTCTTATTGTCTCCTTTATTTCCTAAAAATAATAAAAATAAAACTTCAGTTCCTAAAAATAAAATAATTATAATTACCTAATAAATAATAAATAACAATAAATAAAATTAGGTTAAATTAGGGATGCCAGGAGGGGCATCTCCTAAAGTAACCACTTCCTGCATTCTTGGGGCTTCAGTCCCCTGATAATGCTTCAATCTCTGTCCATTGACTTTAAATTGGTGCCCTTCTTTTAAAGATTTGATTGTGATGGCACCGTGGGGAAAAACTTGCACCACTTGGAATGGGCCGGACCACCTAGATTTCAACTTTCCTGGGAAGAGTTTCAACCTAGAGTTGAACAACAACACAAGATGCCCTGGGCAGAACTTTCGTGGCAGCAACTTCTTATCATGCCACTTCTTTGTCTTGTCTTTGTAAATTCTTACGTTGTCATGGGCCATTGCTCGAATTTCTTCTATCTCATTCAGATCCAGTAGCCTTTTCTGTCATGCTTTTTCCAAGTCCATATTCACTACCTTGATGGCCCAGTAGGCTCTGTGCTTAATCTCGACAGGTAGATGGCATGTTTTTCCATAAATCAGCCGGTAGGGTGACATTCCCAATGGAGTTTTGAATGCTGTTCTGTAGGCCCATAATGCATCATTGAGGTGTAGAGACCAGTCCTTCCGAGTTGGCTTAACCATCTTCTCAAGGATGTTCTTAACCTCTCTGTTGGATATTTCAGCATGTCCATTGGTCTGAGGGTGGTATGTTGTTGCGATTCGATGTTTGACACCATACTTCTTTAAGGCAGCAACTATAACCCTATTATCGAAATGCCTCCCTTCATCACTGATGATCGCCTTGGGGATGCCAAATCTGGAAAATATGTTTTTATGCAAAAACCTCTAAACCGTCTTGGCATCATTTTTCTGAGTAGCGATCGCTTCAACCCATTTGGACACATAATCCACTACCATGAGAATATATAAGTTCCCACATGAAGTTGGGAATGGTCCCATAAAATCAATCCCCCAAACGTCGAAGATCTCGACTTCTAGAATGTTTTGCAGTGGCATCTCATGTCTCCTTGAGATGTTTCCAGTCCGTTGACATCTGTCACAGTTTTTGTAAAATGTCTGGGCATCCTTGAACAGTGACGGCCAATAAAATCCTGTCTGCAAAACCTTGGCAGCAGTTTTGTTACCACCCAAGTGTCCTCCATATTGTGAAGCATGGCAGTGATGAAGCACAGCTTCATGTTCATCTTGTGGTATGCATCTCCTAATAACCTGATCTGCACAATATTTGAAAAGAAGAGGTTCGTCCCAATAATAATGCTTAACATCATTTTGGAACCTCTTCCTAGCTTGATAATTAAGGTCAGGAGGAGTTATTCTGCTAACTAAATAATTAACGAAATCAGCATACCAGGGGAGTTCAGAAAACTTACCTGCCGCCATGGCTGTCGCGGCAGTGCTTGTGGCAGCGAACAGCTGCTCGTCAGGGAATGTCTCCAGTATGTGTGTCTCCTCTGCTGGAAGACTCTTTCCCTTCTCTAGTCTTGACAAGTGATCTGCAACTTGGTTCTCTGTCCCCTTTTTGTCCTTGATCTCAAGGTCGAACTCTTGCAGTAGCAGAATCCAACGTATCAGTCTAGGCTTTGCATCCTTTTTGGCGAACAGATACTTCAGTGCAGAGTGGTCTGTGTGGACAATGACCTTCGTTCCAAGTATATATGAACGGAACTTGTCAATAGAGAATACCACAGCTAACAGTTCATTCTCTGTGGTGGTGTAGTTTACTTGGGCGTCATTCAGTGTTTTGTTGGCATAGTATATAACATGAAAGAGCTTGTCTTTCCTCTACCCAAGTGCTGCCCCGACAACATAGTCACTAGCATCACACATAATCTCAAATGGTAGTTTCCAATCTGGTGGCTGTACTATTGGGGCTGTTACCAGCTTTTCTTTCAGAACCTTGAATGCCTCAGTACATTCAGTGTTGAAGTCGAAGGGACGGTTCTGCTCCAGAAGATGGCATAAAGGTTTGGTGATCTTTGAAAAGTTTGCGATAAACCTTCGATAAAAATGAGCATGCCCTAAAAAACTTCTGATTCCCTTGACTGTGGTGGGTGGCGGCAGCTTTTCGATTACCTCGATCTTAGCTCTGTCGACTTCTATGCCGCGGCAGCTTACTTTATGACCTAGGACTATCCTTTCATCCACCATGAAGTGACATTTTTCCCAGTTTAATACCAAGTTTGCTTTCTCGCATCTCTCGAGCACTTTCTGTGGGTTGCCTAGGCAGCTTTCAAAACTGTCTCCAAAAACCGAGAAATCGTCCATGAATATCTCCAGGAAATCCTCCACCATATCGGAGAATATTACCATCATGCACCTTTGAAAGGTTGCTGGTGCATTACAAAGTCCAAATGGCATCCTCCGAAAAGCATAAGTACCGTATGGGCAAGTGAATGTCGTCTTCTCTTGATCCTCCGGTGCGATGGCGATTTGGTTATAACCTGAGTATCCATCAAGAAAACAGTAGTAAGGCTTTCCCGCTAATCTATCAAGCATTTGATCAATAAAAGGCAGGGGAAAGTGATCCTTCCGGGTAGCTTTGTTAAGCTTCCGGTAGTCCATACAAACCCTCCAACCGGTCACAGTCCTGGTTGGGATTAACTCGTTTTCTTTGTTGGTTACCACGGTTATTCCTCCTTTCTTAGGAACACATTGCACCGGGCTCACCCACTTGCTATACGAGGTGGCATAAATTATTCCAGCATCAAGCCATTTGATGATCTCTTTACGAACCACCTCTCGCATAGCATCGTTTAGACGTCTCTGGGCATCAATGGTCGGCTTATGATCATCCTCTAAGAGGATTTTATGCATGCATAGTGCCAGGCTGATGACTTGGATATCAGCTATCGTCCATCCAATAGCCTTTTTGTGCTGCTGCAGCATCCATATCAGCTGTTGTTCCTGTTCCTGCATCAACTTGGAAGAGATGATTACGGGCAACGTATCATTTAATCCAAGGAAAACATATTTAAGCTGCCCTGGCAGGGGCTTAAGATCTAGAACAGGTGGCTCTACAGTTGATGGCTTTTGGACTATATGTTCATTCGAGGTATAGTTTAAGGGCTCGAATAACTTACCTGGACGATTGCCTATCCAGTTTACCTCCTCTTGATCTTCAGTATCAGATGTTTCAGATTCTGAGGAGCTGCTGTCGTCATCGCTGCCGTGACAGTTATCTAAATGGCTGATGGGGCAGTGGCCAAATTTGATGTCATGGCAGTCCGACCTGATGCAGGGTTGGTCAAGGATAACTTCAGTATAGCCTTGCATTCTTCTTCTACATCAGCGTGCTTAATGGCTTGGAGAACATTTAGCTTGATTTCTTAATCATTTACTCTCATAGTGAGTTCTCCATTTTCTACATCAATCAGTGATCTTCCTATGGCTAAGAAGGGTCGCCCCAGGATGATTGGTGCATTCTCATCTGCTTCACAATCTAAGACAAGAAAGTCAGCAGGAAAAATAAATTTATCCACTCTTACCAGAATATCTTCAATTTTTCCTTCCGGTTGCACGTAAGAGCGGTCTGCCAGCTGCAGCATAACTGTTGTGGGTCGTGCTCGTCCAATACCTAATTTCTGAGAAACAGATTTGGGCATTAAATTTATACTAGCACCAAGATCACAAAGTGCCTTACCCACAAATTTATCTCCGATTATGCACGGTATTATGAAGCTCCCAGGATCCTTCTTTTTCTAGGGTGGATGCTTGTGCAGAATAGTCATGCATCCATCTGTCATTTTGACCGTCTCAAATTCCACAAGCCAGGATTTCTTCGACATGGCCTCCTTGAGGAATTTGGCATAACTGGGCATTTCCCTAACGACATCTAACAGTGGTATATTGATGTGAACCTGCTTAAAAATATCATAGATTTTCTTAAGTTGGGATTCCTGTTTCAATTTCTGTAACCGCTGAGGAAAAGGAGGTGGGGGACGATAATCAGCAATACGTCCTTCCCACTGCATTCGGATCTGAGGAGGCTTAGGTTCTTCATCTTTCTCCTCTGTCCCTTCTGCTGCCGTGACAGGTTCATCGACAGCAGGCTGTTTATCGTCTGCCGGGGCAGCGTTCTCGGCAGTCGACTCCAGGGCTGGTTCCTTAATCGGTTCAGCTTGCTTCTCTGGCCCTGGTAATTTCTTCCCACTCCTTGTCGTGATGGCTTTACACTGCTCATGTGTGGGTTGTCTAGCGTTTTTAGTATCGCTAGGAAATCCGTCATTCTGTCTCGGTTTAATATGATGGGAAATCTGACCCATATGTGTCTCCAGTGATTTCATAGTAGCTTCATGGTTAGTCATCCGCATCTCTGTTGTATCCATGAATGTCTCAGTCTTCTGGACGAAGTGATTCATGTTCTCAATGTTGGTTCCTGTTTGAGACATAAACTTAGCCAGGGTCTGCTCCAGTATACTAGTCGTGGCAGGTGGTGGCTGTTGCGGCTGCTGCTGCGGTTGCTGCCGAGTCAGTAATCTAGGTCCCCCTGATTCTGTGTGTTTTGTGCTTGAGGATTCAGGGCATTATTAGGGTTGCTCCAAGAGAACTTGGGGGTCCTTTCTCCAGTTGGGATTGTAGTTGTTGGAATTGTAGTTCTGTTTATTGTAGTTCCCAACATACATCCCTTCTTCTAACTGTATCGGACAATCTTCCGAACTGTGATTCCTATCGCAAGTTTCGCATACCTCTTCAGCAGAGTAGGCATGTTGTGAATCTTCTTTCAAGAGCTTTTTCATTGCCTTAGTGAGATATGCCACCTGTGTTTTTAGAGAACTGTCGGCCTCATAATCTTTCACAGCTAGTACTCTTTTACCCCCTCTTCTTGTTGTAGGAAACTGTTCCTCGTTCTTCGCCAGATTTTTCAATACTGCCATTGCGTCTTCTGGATCTTTGTCCAGCAGCAATCCATTTACTGCTGAATCAACTCTCATACGAGTCTGTAAGTTGGCAGCATTATAAAATTTAGTTACATGGTTCCAAACGGGGAATCCATGCATAGGGCAGTTCCTCAGAAGAGTGGTAAATCTGTCTCAGGCCTTGTGCATTGGCTCGTCATCTTCCTGTTGAAAAGTAGCAATTTCGTTACGTAATCGCTCAGATAAATGTGAAGGATTAAAACAAGACAAAAATTCACGAGTTAAATCTACCGAAGTTCGTATTGAACCCGACGTTAGTTTATTCCACCAAGTTTTCGCCCTGTCCCTCAATGAATGAGGAAATAACCGAAGCCTCAGTATCTCCGGATTAACTCCTGGTAGTCTAAACGAACAACAAATTTCCTGGAACGTTTTCAGATGCTCCCTAGCATCCTCTGTAGCAGCAGCACTAAATTGGCCAGCGTTGTTGATCATGCTGAACATAACATGTTTCAGCTTAAAGTTGTCAACTTCTACGTCTGGCAAGGTTGTTTCTAGTTCCACATGATCATTGAGCATGTAGTCTCGGCATGACCGGCGTGCGACAGCGACAGGAGGATCGGCAGGTGGACCGTTCCTTCCATCGCCGGCAGGATTTTCAGCATCCTGGGGATTTCCTTGGTTGTTTCGTCTTTCTTCGTGCCTTTCGTTCACCATTGCTTCTAATTGTCCCTCCAGGTATTCGTTTCTCTCTACAAGGAACCGAACTCTCTTCCTGAGATTGCACGTACGTTCGATTTCAGGATCTAACTGGTGCTCAGGTTCTTTTCCTCGTTGAGATCTGCGCATAAGCAAACAAAAGACCTTGTGAAAGGTATAGGTTGAACAATCCAAGTAAAAACAGAAAAATAAAAAGAATATGCAGTAAAAGGGTAGGGTAAAGATATGTTGCCAGTCCCCGGCAGCGGCGCCAAAAACTTGTTGCGTGTAAAAGTGTCTATCGCAATGTAGTGCAAGTGTACACGACGCAAATAGTAAAGTGATACGGAAGTATCGGATATCGTCTCCACAGGGACTGGGCTAATAGCTTTAACCTTAGATTGCTGCACAAGAGAGAAAAAGAAAGAGTTTAAATTGTTGTCACGAAGTAATAAAGAATACTGAAAATAAGAGATGAAGATAATCAGAGTAAAGAATGGGCCAGTATTGATATGCTCCGTAGTGCAGGTGTTTGCAAGTCTAGGACTTCTTTGTTCTGTCTTAGCGCCTGTTGCGGCAGCACCTGCTGCGGCAGCGGTCTGTTGTTGTCGCGGCAGCGAACACACAACTCCGTACTTCAAGCTTGGCAAGAATCCCTGCTATGTCTTGGCCTATCCCTAGGTCCAAGTATGTCGATGAACACGTCTTTGATGATACCTCCCGACGTGAATCGAAGGATGAACACCGATGTTGTTGAATTCTTCCTTATCCACTTAACCTCGTCCTATCCCTAGGTCCGAGATAGTTCAACCATAAACTGGAGAACCCGTACTTATTCCTTTCGTATACTTAACTCTCCCGATATTAAGTAAATGTATAATCTTACAATGCTCTCCCGATACTCTTGTAAGATGTTGAAAACCAGAATAAGCAAACTTGAAGTCTATTTTATTGAACAGAAAAAAATCCTAAAACAATGCAATCCTTTCAACTACTTTACAGAATCAACCCTTAGCCCTAGGGGAAGTTTAGAACATGATGAGAAGGGGAAAACGGCTAAGGTTTTGGGAAGAAGGCTAGAGAGTAAGATGATATCCCCCCTAGGTCGAATTACATGCCTTTATATAGGCCTTGGGTTCAAGTTTTCTAATATGGCAAGAATACAAGTTTAAACTAAAGTACAACTCTATTAAAGACTAAATCTTCAGAGCATAAATCTTTAATTCGTCCTTCCTTCTTGCTTGGAGTTTCTTCCTTGAACTTTGGGCTTGACCTTCATTCTGATCTAGGGCTTGGAAAAATATAAGGGTGCTCCACGACAGATGTGCTTAATTTTCTCTTTCTGTCGAGGCCCACTTCACTTCTTCCCTTCACTATCGTTGTCGTCCTTGGCTGCCACGGCAGCGGCCATGGCAGTATCGTAATCTTTGGCTGCACATCCAGTTCCAACTCTGCTTCTTCACTGCCCTCCATCTGCTACAGCAGCTACCTGCAAAAGTAACCAATTTCAGTAGAAACTGTGCCATTTGATATATTTGTGATGTATAATTGAAATCTAACCTAAATGCAATGAATTATGCTTGAATGCAGCAGAAATATGGGTTAAATAGGGGTAAAATATAGAACTTTTACACACTCAACATTCATATAATTGATTAAGAGCTTTTCACCACGATTATATTGCAAAAACTCGATTACTGTACTTTTTACTCAGTTAAAATTCTAACGGGTCCATTGTTCGGCCCATTTAGACCCGCTCGGCCAAAACCTCTACAAAAGGGTTGCAAAATAAGTTTTAATCCAAATTTAAGAGTTCATACAATTGATTACGAGCTTTTCAACATGATTATATTGCAAAAACTCAATTTCTGTACTTTTTATTTAGATAAAATTCTAACGGGTCCATTGTTCGGCCCATTTAGACTCGCTCGTCCGAAACCTCTACAAAAAAGTTGCAAAATAAGTTTTAATCCAAATTTAGGAGTTCATACAGTTGATTACGCGCTTTTCAACTCGATTATACTGTAAAAACTCGATTTCTGTACTTTTTACTCAGTTAAAATTCTAACGGGTCCATTGTTCAACCCATTTACACACGCTTGTCCGAAACTTTTACAAAAAAGACCGCAAAATAAGTTCGAATCAAATTTTAGGTGTCCATATAATTGATTAAGAGCTTTTCAACATGATTATATTGCAAAAACTCGATTACTGAACTTTTTACTCAGTTAAAATTCTAACGGGTCCATTGTTCGGCCCATTTAGAACTGCTCGTCCGAAACCTCTACAAAAGGGTTGCAAAATAAGTTTTAATCCAAATTTAGGATTTCATACAATTGATTACGAGCTTTTCAACACGATTATATTGCAAAAACTCGATTTCAGTACTTTTTACTCCGTTAAAATTCTAACGGGTCCATTGCTCAGCCCATTTAGACCCGCTCGTCCGAAACCTCTTCAAAAGGGTTACAAAATAAGTTTTAATCCAAATTTAAGAGTTCATACAATTGATTTCGAGCTTTTCAACATGATTATATTGCAAAAACTCGATTTCTGTAATTTTTACTCCTTTAAAATTCTAACAGGTCCTTTGTTCAGCCCATTTAGACCCGCTCGTCCGAAACCTCTAAAAAAGGGCTGCAAAATAAGTTTTAATCCAAATTTAGGAGTTCATACAATTGATTACAATCTTTTCAACAAAATTATATTGCAAAAACTCGATTTCTGTACTTTTTATTCAGTTAAAATTCTAACGGGTCCTATGTTCGGCCCATTTAGACCAGCTCGTCTGAAACCTTTACAAAAAAGATCGCAAAATAAGTTAGAATCAAATTTTTGGAGTTCATATAATTGATTAAGAGCTTTTTAACACGATTATATTGCAAAACTCAATTACTGTAATTTTTACTCAGTTAAAATTCTAACGGGTCCTATGTTCGACCCATTTAGACCCGCTCGTTCGAAACCTTTACAAAAAAGATCGCAAAATTAGTTAGAATCAAATTTTAGGAGTTCATATAATTTATTAAGAGCTTTTCAACACTATTATATTGCAAAAACTCGATTATTGTACTTTTTACTCAGTTAAAATTCTAACGGGTCCATTGTTAGGCCCATTTAGACTCGCTTGTCCGAAACCTCTACAAAAGGGTTGCAAAATAAGTTTTAATCCAAATTTAGGAGTTCATACAATTGATAACGAGCTTTTCAACACGATTATATTGCAAAAACTCGATTTTTGTACTTTTACTAGGTTAAAATTCTATCGGGTCCATTGTTCGGCCCATTTAGACCCGCTCGTCCGAAACCTCTACAAAAGGGTTGCAAAATAAGTTTTAATCCAAATTTAGGAGTTCATACAATTGATTACGAGCTTTTCAACACGATTATATTGCAAAAACTCGATTTCTGTACTTTTTACTCCGTTAAAATTCTAACGGATCCATTATTCGGCCCATTTGAGACCCGATCGTCCGAAACCTCTACAAAAGGGCTGCAAAATAAGTTTTAATCCAAATTTAGGAGTTCATACAATTGATTATGAGCTTTTCAACACGATTATATTGCAAAAACTCGATTTCTATACTTTTTACTCGGTTAAAATTCTAACGGGTCCATTGTTCGCCCCATTTAGACTCGCTCGTCCGAATCCTCTACAAAAGGGTTGCAAAATAAGTTTTAATCCAAATTTAGGAGTTCATACAATTAATTACAAGCTTTTCAACAGGAATATATTGCAAAAACACGATTTCTGTACTTTTTAATCGGTTAAAATTCTATCGGGTCTATTTTTCGGCTCATTTAGACACGCTAATCCGAAACCTTTACAAAAAAGACCGCAAAATAAGTTAGAATCAAATTTTAGGAGTTCATATAATTGATTAAGAGCTTTTCAACACGATTATATTGCAAAAACTTGATTGTTGTAATTTTTGCTCAGTTAAAGTTCTAACGGGTCCATTGTTCGGCCCATTTAGACCCGCTCGTCCGAAACCTCTACAATAGGGTTGCCAAATAAGTTTTAATCCAAATTTAGGAGTTCATACAATTGATTACGAGCTTTTCAACACGATTATATTGCAAAAACTCGATTTCTGTACTTTTTACTCCGTTAAAATTCTAACGGGTCTATTTTTCGGCTCATTTAGACACGCTCATCCGAAACCTTTACAAAAAGACCGCAAAATAAGTTAGAATCAAATTTTAGGAGTTCATATAATTGATTAAGAGCTTTTCAACACGATTATATTGCAAAAACTTGATTGTTGTAATTTTTGCTCAGTTAAAGTTCTAACGGGTCCATTGTTCGGCCCATTTAGACCCGCTCGTCCGAAACCTCTACAAAAGGGTTGACAAATAAGTTTTAATCCAAATTTAGAAGTTCATACAATTGATTACGAGCTTTTCAACACGATTATATTGCAAAAATTCAATTTCTGTACTTTTTACTCCGTTAAAATTCTAACGGGTCCATTGTTCGGCCCATTTAGACCCGCTCGTCCGAAACCTCTACAAAAGGGTTGCAAAATAAGTTTTAATCCAAATTTAGGAGTTCATACAATTGATTACGAGCTTTTCAACACGATTATATTCAAAAACTTGATTTTTGTACTTTTACTCGGTTAAAATTCTATCGGGTCCATTGTTCGGCCCATTTAGACCCGCTCGTCCGAAACCTCTACAAAAGGGTTGCAAAATAAGTTTTAATCCAAATTTAGGAGTTCATACAATTGATTACGAGCTTTTCAACACGATTATATTGCAAAAACTCGATTTCTGTACTTTTTACTCCGTTAAAATTCTAACGGATCCATTGTTCGGCCCATTTGAGACCCGATCGTCCGAAACCTCTACAAAAGGGCTGCAAAATAAGTTTTAATCCAAATTTAGGAGTTCATACAATTGATTATGAGCTTTTCAACACGATTATATTGTAAAAACTCGATTTCTGTACTTTTTACTCGGTTAAAATTCTAACGGGTCCATTGTTCGCCCCATTTAGACTCGCTCGTCTGAATCCTCTACAAAAGGGTTGCAAAATAAGTTTTAATCCAAATTTAGGAGTTCATACAATTAATTACAAGCTTTTCAACAGGATTATATTGCAAAAACACGATTTTTGTACTTTTTACTTGGTTAAAATTCTATCGGGTCCATTTTTCGGCTCATTTAGACACGCTCATCCGATACCTTTACAAAAAAATACTGCAAAATAAGTTAGAATCAAATTTTAGGAGTTCATATAATTGATTAAGAGCTTTTCAACACGATTATATTGCAAAAACTTGATTGTTGTAATTTTTGCTCAGTTAAAGTTCTAACGGGTTCATTGTTCGGCCCATTTAGACTCGCTCGTCCGAAACCTCTACAAAAGGGTTGCCAAATAAGTTTTAATCCAAATTTAGGAGTTCATACAATTGATTACAAGCTTTTCAACAAGATTATATTGCAAAAACACGATTTTTGTACTTTTTAATCGGTTAAAATTCTATCGGGTCCATTTTTCGGCTCATTTAGACACGCTCATCCGAAACCTTTACAAAAGGGTTGCCAAATAAGTTTTAATCCAAATTTAGGAGTTCATACAATTGATTACAAGCTTTTCAACAGGATTATATTGCAAAAACTCGATTTTTGTACTTTTACTCGGTTAAAATTCTATCGGGTCCATTGTTCGGCCCATTTAGACCCGCTCGTCCGAAACCTCTACAAAAGGGTTGCAAAATAAGTTTTAATCCTAATTTAGGAGTTCATACAATTGATTACGAGCTTTTCAACACGATTATATTGCAAAAACTCGATTTCTGTACTTTTTACTCCGTTAAAATTCTAACGGATCCATTGTTCGGCCCATTTGAGACCCGATCGTCCGAAACCTCTACAAAAGGGCTGCAAAATAAGTTTTAATCCAAATTTAGGAGTTCATACAATTGATTATGAGCTTTTCAACACGATTATATTGCAAAAACTCGATTTCTGTACTTTTTACTCGGTTAAAATTCTAACGGGTCCATTGTTCGCCCCATTTAGACTCGCTCGTCTGAATCCTCTACAAAAGGGTTGCAAAATAAGTTTTAATCCAAATTTAGGAGTTCATACAATTAATTACAAGCTTTTCAACAGGATTATATTGCAAAAACACGATTTTTGTACTTTTTACTTGGTTAAAATTCTATCGGGTCCATTTTTCGGCTCATTTAGACACGCTCATCCGATACCTTTACAAAAAAATACTGCAAAATAAGTTAGAATCAAATTTTAGGAGTTCATATAATTGATTAAGAGCTTTTCAACACGATTATATTGCAAAAACTTGATTGTTGTAATTTTTGCTCAGTTAAAGTTCTAACGGGTTCATTGTTCGGCCCATTTAGACCCGCTCGTCCGAAACCTCTACAAAAGGGTTGCCAAATAAGTTTTAATCCAAATTTAGGAGTTCATACAATTGATTACAAGCTTTTCAACAGGATTATATTGCAAAAACACGATTTCTGTACTTTTTAATCGGTTAAAATTCTATCGGGTCCATTTTTCGGCTCATTTAGACACGCTCATCCGAAACCTTTACAAAAGGGTTGCCAAATAAGTTTTAATCCAAATTTAGGAGTTCATACAATTGATTACAAGCTTTTCAACAGGATTATATTGCAAAAACTCGATTTTTGTACTTTTACTCGGTTAAAATTCTATCGGGTCCATTGTTCGGCCCATTTAGACCCGCTCGTCCGAAACCTCTACAAAAGGGTTGCAAAATAAGTTTTAATACAAATTTAGGAGTTCATACAATTGATTACGAACTTTTCAACACGATTATATTGCAAAAACTCGATTTCTGTACTTTTTACTCCGTTAAAATTCTAACGGATCCATTGTTCGGCCCATTTGAGACCCGATCGTCCGAAACCTCTACAAAAGGGCTGCAAAATAAGTTTTAATCCAAATTTAGGAGTTCATACAATTGATTATGAGCTTTTCAACACGATTATATTGCAAAAACTCGATTTCTGTACTTTTTACTCGGTTAAAATTCTAACGGGTCCATTGTTCGCCCCATTTAGACTCGCTCGTCCGAATCCTCTACAAAAGGGTTGCAAAATAAGTTTTAATCCAAATTTAGGAGTTCATACAATTAATTACAAGCTTTTCAACAGGATTATATTGCAAAAACACGATTTCTGTACTTTTTAATCGGTTAAAATTCTATCGGGTCCATTTTTCGGCTCATTTAGACACGCTCATCCGAAACCTTTACAAAAAACACCGCAAAATAAGTTAGAATCAAATTTTAGGAGTTCATATAATTGATTAAGAGCTTTTCAACACGATTATATTGCAAAAACTTGATTGTTGTAATTTTTGCTCAGTTAAAGTTCTAACGGGTCCATTGTTCGGCCCATTTAGACCCGCTCGTCCGAAACCTCTACAAAAGGGTTGCAAAATAAGTTTTAATCCAAATTTAGGAGTTCATACAATTGATTACGAGCTTTTCAACACGATTATATTGCAAAAACTCGATTTCTGTACTTTTTACTCCGTTAAAATTCTAACGGATCCATTATTCGGCCCATTTGAGACCCGATCGTCCGAAACCTCTACAAAAGGGCTGCAAAATAAGTTTTAATCCAAATTTAGGAGTTCATACAATTGATTATGAGCTTTTCAACACGATTATATTGCAAAAACTCGATTTCTATACTTTTTACTCGGTTAAAATTCTAACGGGTCCATTGTTCGCCCCATTTAGACTCGCTCGTCCGAATCCTCTACAAAAGGGTTGCAAAATAAGTTTTAATCCAAATTTAGGAGTTCATACAATTAATTACAAGCTTTTCAACAGGAATATATTGCAAAAACACGATTTCTGTACTTTTTAATCGGTTAAAATTCTATCGGGTCTATTTTTCGGCTCATTTAGACACGCTAATCCGAAACCTTTACAAAAAAGACCGCAAAATAAGTTAGAATCAAATTTTAGGAGTTCATATAATTGATTAAGAGCTTTTCAACACGATTATATTGCAAAAACTTGATTGTTGTAATTTTTGCTCAGTTAAAGTTCTAACGGGTCCATTGTTCGGCCCATTTAGACCCGCTCGTCCGAAACCTCTACAATAGGGTTGCCAAATAAGTTTTAATCCAAATTTAGGAGTTCATACAATTGATTACGAGCTTTTCAACACGATTATATTGCAAAAACTCGATTTCTGTACTTTTTACTCCGTTAAAATTCTAACGGGTCTATTTTTCGGCTCATTTAGACACGCTCATCCGAAACCTTTACAAAAAGACCGCAAAATAAGTTAGAATCAAATTTTAGGAGTTCATATAATTGATTAAGAGCTTTTCAACACGATTATATTGCAAAAACTTGATTGTTGTAATTTTTGCTCAGTTAAAGTTCTAACGGGTCCATTGTTCGGCCCATTTAGACCCGCTCGTCCGAAACCTCTACAAAAGGGTTGACAAATAAGTTTTAATCCAAATTTAGAAGTTCATACAATTGATTACGAGCTTTTCAACACGATTATATTGCAAAAACTCAATTTCTGTACTTTTTACTCCGTTAAAATTCTAACGGGTCCATTGTTCGGCCCATTTAGACCCGCTCGTCCGAAACCTCTACAAAAGGGTTGCAAAATAAGTTTTAATCCAAATTTAGGAGTTCATACAATTGATTACGAGCTTTTCAACACGATTATATTCAAAAACTTGATTTTTGTACTTTTACTCGGTTAAAATTCTATCGGGTCCATTGTTCGGCCCATTTAGACCCGCTCGTCCGAAACCTCTACAAAAGGGTTGCAAAATAAGTTTTAATCCAAATTTAGGAGTTCATACAATTGATTACGAGCTTTTCAACACGATTATATTGCAAAAACTCGATTTCTGTACTTTTTACTCCGTTAAAATTCTAACGGATCCATTGTTCGGCCCATTTGAGACCCGATCGTCCGAAACCTCTACAAAAGGGCTGCAAAATAAGTTTTAATCCAAATTTAGGAGTTCATACAATTGATTATGAGCTTTTCAACACGATTATATTGTAAAAACTCGATTTCTGTACTTTTTACTCGGTTAAAATTCTAACGGGTCCATTGTTCGCCCCATTTAGACTCGCTCGTCTGAATCCTCTACAAAAGGGTTGCAAAATAAGTTTTAATCCAAATTTAGGAGTTCATACAATTAATTACAAGCTTTTCAACAGGATTATATTGCAAAAACACGATTTTTGTACTTTTTACTTGGTTAAAATTCTATCGGGTCCATTTTTCGGCTCATTTAGACACGCTCATCCGATACCTTTACAAAAAAATACTGCAAAATAAGTTAGAATCAAATTTTAGGAGTTCATATAATTGATTAAGAGCTTTTCAACACGATTATATTGCAAAAACTTGATTGTTGTAATTTTTGCTCAGTTAAAGTTCTAACGGGTTCATTGTTCGGCCCATTTAGACTCGCTCGTCCGAAACCTCTACAAAAGGGTTGCCAAATAAGTTTTAATCCAAATTTAGGAGTTCATACAATTGATTACAAGCTTTTCAACAAGATTATATTGCAAAAACACGATTTTTGTACTTTTTAATCGGTTAAAATTCTATCGGGTCCATTTTTCGGCTCATTTAGACACGCTCATCCGAAACCTTTACAAAAGGGTTGCCAAATAAGTTTTAATCCAAATTTAGGAGTTCATACAATTGATTACAAGCTTTTCAACAGGATTATATTGCAAAAACTCGATTTTTGTACTTTTACTCGGTTAAAATTCTATCGGGTCCATTGTTCGGCCCATTTAGACCCGCTCGTCCGAAACCTCTACAAAAGGGTTGCAAAATAAGCTTTAATCCTAATTTAGGAGTTCATACAATTGATTACGAGCTTTTCAACACGATTATATTGCAAAAACTCGATTTCTGTACTTTTTACTCCGTTAAAATTCTAACGGATCCATTGTTCGGCCCATTTGAGACCCGATCGTCCGAAACCTCTACAAAAGGGCTGCAAAATAAGTTTTAATCCAAATTTAGGAGTTCATACAATTGATTATGAGCTTTTCAACACGATTATATTGCAAAAACTCGATTTCTGTACTTTTTACTCGGTTAAAATTCTAACGGGTCCATTGTTCGCCCCATTTAGACTCGCTCGTCTGAATCCTCTACAAAAGGGTTGCAAAATAAGTTTTAATCCAAATTTAGGAGTTCATACAATTAATTACAAGCTTTTCAACAGGATTATATTGCAAAAACACGATTTTTGTACTTTTTACTTGGTTAAAATTCTATCGGGTCCATTTTTCGGCTCATTTAGACACGCTCATCCGATACCTTTACAAAAAAATACTGCAAAATAAGTTAGAATCAAATTTTAGGAGTTCATATAATTGATTAAGAGCTTTTCAACACGATTATATTGCAAAAACTTGATTGTTGTAATTTTTGCTCAGTTAAAGTTCTAACGGGTTCATTGTTCGGCCCATTTAGACCCGCTCGTCCGAAACCTCTACAAAAGGGTTGCCAAATAAGTTTTAATCCAAATTTAGGAGTTCATACAATTGATTACAAGCTTTTCAACAGGATTATATTGCAAAAACACGATTTCTGTACTTTTTAATCGGTTAAAATTCTATCGGGTCCATTTTTCGGCTCATTTAGACACGCTCATCCGAAACCTTTACAAAAGGGTTGCCAAATAAGTTTTAATCCAAATTTAGGAGTTCATACAATTGATTACAAGCTTTTCAACAGGATTATATTGCAAAAACTCGATTTTTGTACTTTTACTCGGTTAAAATTCTATCGGGTCCATTGTTCGGCCCATTTAGACCCGCTCGTCCGAAACCTCTACAAAAGGGTTGCAAAATAAGTTTTAATACAAATTTAGGAGTTCATACAATTGATTACGAACTTTTCAACACGATTATATTGCAAAAACTCGATTTCTGTACTTTTTACTCCGTTAAAATTCTAACGGATCCATTGTTCGGCCCATTTGAGACCCGATCGTCCGAAACCTCTACAAAAGGGCTGCAAAATAAGTTTTAATCCAAATTTAGGAGTTCATACAATTGATTATGAGCTTTTCAACACGATTATATTGCAAAAACTCGATTTCTGTACTTTTTACTCGGTTAAAATTCTAACGGGTCCATTGTTCGCCCCATTTAGACTCGCTCGTCCGAATCCTCTACAAAAGGGTTGCAAAATAAGTTTTAATCCAAATTTAGGAGTTCATACAATTAATTACAAGCTTTTCAACAGGATTATATTGCAAAAACACGATTTCTGTACTTTTTAATCGGTTAAAATTCTATCGGGTCCATTTTTCGGCTCATTTAGACACGCTCATCCGAAACCTTTACAAAAAACACCGCAAAATAAGTTAGAATCAAATTTTAGGAGTTCATATAATTGATTAAGAGCTTTTCAACACGATTATATTGCAAAAACTTGATTGTTGTAATTTTTGCTCAGTTAAAGTTCTAACGGGTCCATTGTTCGGCCCATTTAGACCCGCTCGTCCGAAACCTCTACAAAAGGGTTGCAAAATAAGTTTTAATCCAAATTTAGGAGTTCATACAATTGATTACAAGCTTTTCAACAGGATTATATTGCAAAAACACGATTTCTGTACTTTTTAATCGGTTAAAATTCTATCGGGTCCATTTTTCGGCTCATTTAGACACGCTCATCCGAAACCTTTACAAAAGGGTTGCCAAATAAGTTTTAATCCAAATTTAGGAGTTCATACAATTGATTACAAGCTTTTCAACAGGATTATATTGCAAAAACTCGATTTTTGTACTTTTACTCGGTTAAAATTCTATCGGGTCCATTGTTCGGCCCATTTAGACCCGCTCGTCCGAAACCTCTACAAAAGGGTTGCAAAATAAGTTTTAATACAAATTTAGGAGTTCATACAATTGATTACGAACTTTTCAACACGATTATATTGCAAAAACTCGATTTCTGTACTTTTTACTCCGTTAAAATTCTAACGGATCCATTGTTCGGCCCATTTGAGACCCGATCGTCCGAAACCTCTACAAAAGGGCTGCAAAATAAGTTTTAATCCAAATTTAGGAGTTCATACAATTGATTATGAGCTTTTCAACACGATTATATTGCAAAAACTCGATTTCTGTACTTTTTACTCGGTTAAAATTCTAACGGGTCCATTGTTCGCCCCATTTAGACTCGCTCGTCCGAATCCTCTACAAAAGGGTTGCAAAATAAGTTTTAATCCAAATTTAGGAGTTCATACAATTAATTACAAGCTTTTCAACAGGATTATATTGCAAAAACACGATTTTTGTACTTTTTACTTGGTTAAAATTCTATCGGGTCCATTTTTCGGCTCATTTAGACACGCTCATCCGATACCTTTACAAAAAAATACTGCAAAATAAGTTAGAATCAAATTTTAGGAGTTCATATAATTGATTAAGAGCTTTTCAACACGATTATATTGCAAAAACTTGATTGTTGTAATTTTTGCTCAGTTAAAGTTCTATCGGGTCCATTGTTCGGCCCATTTAGACCCGCTCGTCCGAAACCTCTACAAAAGGGTTGCAAAATAAGTTTTAATCCTAATTTAGGAGTTCATACAATTGATTACGAGCTTTTCAACACGATTATATTGCAAAAACTCGATTTCTGTACTTTTTACTCCGTTAAAATTCTAACGGATCCATTGTTCGGCCCATTTGAGACCCGATCGTCCGAAACCTCTACAAAAGGGCTGCAAAATAAGTTTTAATCCAAATTTAGGAGTTCATACAATTGATTATGAGCTTTTCAACACGATTATATTGCAAAAACTCGATTTCTGTACTTTTTACTCGGTTAAAATTCTAACGGGTCCATTGTTCGCCCCATTTAGACTCGCTCGTCTGAATCCTCTACAAAAGGGTTGCAAAATAAGTTTTAATCCAAATTTAGGAGTTCATACAATTAATTACAAGCTTTTCAACAGGATTATATTGCAAAAACACGATTTTTGTACTTTTTACTTGGTTAAAATTCTATCGGGTCCATTTTTCGGCTCATTTAGACACGCTCATCCGATACCTTTACAAAAAAATACTGCAAAATAAGTTAGAATCAAATTTTAGGAGTTCATATAATTGATTAAGAGCTTTTCAACACGATTATATTGCAAAAACTTGATTGTTGTAATTTTTGCTCAGTTAAAGTTCTAACGGGTTCATTGTTCGGCCCATTTAGACCCGCTCGTCCGAAACCTCTACAAAAGGGTTGCCAAATAAGTTTTAATCCAAATTTAGGAGTTCATACAATTGATTACAAGCTTTTCAACAGGATTATATTGCAAAAACACGATTTCTGTACTTTTTAATCGGTTAAAATTCTATCGGGTCCATTTTTCGGCTCATTTAGACACGCTCATCCGAAACCTTTACAAAAGGGTTGCCAAATAAGTTTTAATCCAAATTTAGGAGTTCATACAATTGATTACAAGCTTTTCAACAGGATTATATTGCAAAAACTCGATTTTTGTACTTTTACTCGGTTAAAATTCTATCGGGTCCATTGTTCGGCCCATTTAGACCCGCTCGTCCGAAACCTCTACAAAAGGGTTGCAAAATAAGTTTTAATACAAATTTAGGAGTTCATACAATTGATTACGAACTTTTCAACACGATTATATTGCAAAAACTCGATTTCTGTACTTTTTACTCCGTTAAAATTCTAACGGATCCATTGTTCGGCCCATTTGAGACCCGATCGTCCGAAACCTCTACAAAAGGGCTGCAAAATAAGTTTTAATCCAAATTTAGGAGTTCATACAATTGATTATGAGCTTTTCAACACGATTATATTGCAAAAACTCGATTTCTGTACTTTTTACTCGGTTAAAATTCTAACGGGTCCATTGTTCGCCCCATTTAGACTCGCTCGTCCGAATCCTCTACAAAAGGGTTGCAAAATAAGTTTTAATCCAAATTTAGGAGTTCATACAATTAATTACAAGCTTTTCAACAGGATTATATTGCAAAAACACGATTTCTGTACTTTTTAATCGGTTAAAATTCTATCGGGTCCATTTTTCGGCTCATTTAGACACGCTCATCCGAAACCTTTACAAAAAACACCGCAAAATAAGTTAGAATCAAATTTTAGGAGTTCATATAATTGATTAAGAGCTTTTCAACACGATTATATTGCAAAAACTTGATTGTTGTAATTTTTGCTCAGTTAAAGTTCTAACGGGTCCATTGTTCGGCCCATTTAGACCCGCTCGTCCGAAACCTCTACAAAAGGGTTGCAAAATAAGTTTTAATCCAAATTTAGGAGTTCATACAATTAATTACAAGCTTTTCAACAGGATTATATTGCAAAAACACGATTTCTGTACTTTTTAATCGGTTAAAATTCTATCGGGTCCATTTTTCGGCTCATTTAGACACGCTCATCCGAAACCTTTACAAAAAACACCGCAAAATAAGTTAGAATCAAATTTTAGGAGTTCATATAATTGATTAAGAGCTTTTCAACACGATTATATTGCAAAAACTTGATTGTTGTAATTTTTGCTCAGTTAAAGTTCTAACGGGTCCATTGTTCGGCCCATTTAGACCCGCTCGTCCGAAACCTCAACAAAAGGGTTGCCAAATAAGTTTTAATCCAAATTTAGAAGTCCATACAATTGATTACGAGCTTTTCAACACGATTATATTGCAAAAACTCAATTTCTGTACTTTTTACTCCGTTAAAATTCTAACGGGTCCATTGTTCGGCCCATTTAGACCCGCTCGTCCGCAACCTCTATAAAAGGGTTGCAAAATAAGTTTTAATACAAATTTAGGAGTTCATACAATTGATTACGAGCTTTTCAACACGATTATATTGCAAAAACTCGATTTATGTACTTTTTACTCCGTTAAAATTCTAACGGATCCATTGTTCGGCCCATTTGAGACCCGATCGTCCGAAACCTCTACAAAAGGGCTGCAAAATAAGTTTTAATCCAAATTTAGGAGTTCATACAATTTATTATGAGCTTTTCAACACGATTATATTGCAAAAACTCAATTTCTGTACTTTTTACTCCGTTAAAATTCTAACGGGTCCATTGTTCGGCCCATTTAGACCTGCTCGTCCGCAACCTCTACAAAAGGGTTGCAAAATAAGTTTTAATCCAAATTTAGGAGTTCATACAATTGATTACGAGCTTTTCAACACTGATTATATTCAAAAACTCGATTTTTGTACTTTTACTCGGTTAAAATTCTATCGGGTCCATTGTTCGGCCCATTTAGACCCGCTCGTCCGAAACCTCTACAAAAGGGTTACAAAATAAGTTTTAATCCAAATTTAGGAGTTCATGCAATTGATTACGAGCTTTTCAACACGATTATATTGCAAAAACTCGATTTCTGTACTTTTTACTCCGTTAAAATTCTAACGGATCCATTGTTCGGCCCATTTGAGACCCGATCGTCCGAAACCTCTACAAAAGGGCTGCAAAATAAGTTTTAATCCAAATTTAGGAGTTCATACAATTGGTTATGAGCTTTTCAACACGATTATATTGCAAAAACTCGATTTCTGTACTTTTTACTAGGTTAAAATTCTAACGGGTCCATTGTTCGCCCCATTTAGACTCGCTCGTCTGAATCCTCTACAAAAGGGTTGCAAAATAAGTTTTAATCCAAATTTAGGAGTTCATAAAATTAATTACAAGCTTTTCAACAGGATTATATTGCAAAAACACGATTTTTGTACTTTTTACTTGGTTAAAATTCTATCGGGTCCATTTTCGGCTCATTTAGACACGCTCATCCGATACCTTTACAAAAAAATACTGCAAAATAAGTTAGAATCAAATTTTAGGAGTTCATATAATTGATTAAGAGCTTTTCAACACGATTATATTGCAAAAACTCGATTATTGTACTTTTACTCGGTTAAAATTCTATCGGGTTCATTGTTCGGCCCATTTAGACCCGCTCGTCCGAAACCTCTACAAAAGGGTTGCAAAATAAGTTTTAATACAAATTTAGGAGTTCATACAATTGATTACGAGCTTTTCAACACGATTATATTGCAAAAACTCGATTTATGTACTTTTTACTCCGTTAAAATTCTAACGGATCCATTGTTCGGCCCATTTGAGACCCGATCGTCCGAAACCTCTACAAAAGGGCTGCAAAATAAGTTTTAATCCAAATTTAGGAGTTCATACAATTTATTATGAGCTTTTCAACACGATTATATTGCAAAAACTCAATTTCTGTACTTTTTACTCCGTTAAAATTCTAACGGGTCCATTGTTCGGCCCATTTAGACCTGCTCGTCCGCAACCTCTACAAAAGGGTTGCAAAATAAGTTTTAATCCAAATTTAGGAGTTCATACAATTGATTACGAGCTTTTCAACACTGATTATATTCAAAAACTCGATTTTTGTACTTTTACTCGGTTAAAATTCTATCGGGTCCATTGTTCGGCCCATTTAGACCCGCTCGTCCGAAACCTCTACAAAAGGGTTACAAAATAAGTTTTAATCCAAATTTAGGAGTTCATGCAATTGATTACGAGCTTTTCAACACGATTATATTGCAAAAACTCGATTTCTGTACTTTTTACTCCGTTAAAATTCTAACGGATCCATTGTTCGGCCCATTTGAGACCCGATCGTCCGAAACCTCTACAAAAGGGCTGCAAAATAAGTTTTAATCCAAATTTAGGAGTTCATACAATTGGTTATGAGCTTTTCAACACGATTATATTGCAAAAACTCGATTTCTGTACTTTTTACTAGGTTAAAATTCTAACGGGTCCATTGTTCGCCCCATTTAGACTCGCTCGTCTGAATCCTCTACAAAAGGGTTGCAAAATAAGTTTTAATCCAAATTTAGGAGTTCATAAAATTAATTACAAGCTTTTCAACAGGATTATATTGCAAAAACACGATTTTTGTACTTTTTACTTGGTTAAAATTCTATCGGGTCCATTTTCGGCTCATTTAGACACGCTCATCCGATACCTTTACAAAAAAATACTGCAAAATAAGTTAGAATCAAATTTTAGGAGTTCATATAATTGATTAAGAGCTTTTCAACACGATTATATTGCAAAAACTTGATTGTTGTAATTTTTGCTCAGTTAAAGTTCTAACGGGTTCATTGTTCGGCCCATTTAGACCCGCTCGTCCGAAACCTCTACAAAAGGGTTGCCAAATAAGTTTTAATCCAATTTTAGGAGTTCATACAATTGATTACGAGCTTATCAACACGATTATATTGCAAAAACTCGATTTTTGTACTTTTTACTCCGTTAAAATTCTAACGAGTCCATTTTTTGGCTCATTTAGACACGCTCATCCGAAACCTTTACAAAAAAGACCACAAAATAAGTTAGAATCAAATTTTAGGAGTTCATATAATTGATTAAGAGCTTTTCGACACGATTATATTGCAAAAACTTGATTGTTGTAATTTTTCCTCAGTTAAAGTTCTAACGGGTCCATTGTTCGCCCATTTAGACCCGCTCGTCCGAAACCTCTACAAAAGGGTTGCCAAATAAGTTTTAATCCAAATTTAGGAGTTCATACAATTGATTACGAGCTTTTCAACACGATTATATTGCAAAAACTCGATTTCTGTACTTTTTACTCCGTTAAAATTCTAACGGGTCCATTGTTCGGTCTATTTAGACCCGCTCGTTTGAAACCTCTACAAAAGGGTTGCAAAATAAGTTTTAATCCAAATTTAGGAGTTCATACAATTGATTACGAGCTTTTCAACACGATTATATTGCAAAAACTCGATTATTGTACTTTTACTCGGTTAAAATTCTATCGGGTCCATGTTCGGCCCATTTAGACCCGCTCGTCCGAAACCTCTACAAAAGGGTTGCAAAATAAGTTTTAATACAAATTTAGGAGTTCATACAATTGATTACGAGCTTTTCAACACGATTATATTGCAAAAACTCGATTTATGTACTTTTTACTCCGTTAAAATTCTAACGGATCCATTGTTCGGCCCATTTGAGACCCGATCGTCCGAAACCTCTACAAAAGGGCTGCAAAATAAGTTTTAATCCAAATTTAGGAGTTCATACAATTTATTATGAGCTTTTCAACACGATTATATTGCAAAAACTCAATTTCTGTACTTTTTACTCCGTTAAAATTCTAACGAGTCCATTGTTCGGCCCATTTAGACCTGCTCGTCCGCAACCTCTACAAAAGGGTTGCAAAATAAGTTTTAATCCAAATTTAGGAGTTCATACAATTGATTACGAGCTTTTCAACACTGATTATATTCAAAAACTCGATTTTTGTACTTTTACTCGGTTAAAATTCTATCGGGTCCATTGTTCGGCCCATTTAGACCCGCTCGTCCGAAACCTCTACAAAAGGGTTGCAAAATAAGTTTTAATCCAAATTTAGGAGTTCATGCAATTGATTACGAGCTTTTCAACACGATTATATTGCAAAAACTCGATTTCTGTACTTTTTACTCCGTTAAAATTCTAACGGATCCATTGTTCGGCCCATTTGAGACCCGATCGTCCGAAACCTCTACAAAAGGGCTGCAAAATAAGTTTTAATCCAAATTTAGGAGTTCATACAATTGGTTATGAGCTTTTCAACACGATTATATTGCAAAAACTCGATTTCTGTACTTTTTACTAGGTTAAAATTCTAACGGGTCCATTGTTCGCCCCATTTAGACTCGCTCGTCTGAATCCTCTACAAAAGGGTTGCAAAATAAGTTTTAATCCAAATTTAGGAGTTCATAAAATTAATTACAAGCTTTTCAACAGGATTATATTGCAAAAACACGATTTTTGTACTTTTTACTTGGTTAAAATTCTATCGGGTCCATTTTCGGCTCATTTAGACACGCTCATCCGATACCTTTACAAAAAAATACTGCAAAATAAGTTAGAATCAAATTTTAGGAGTTCATATAATTGATTAAGAGCTTTTCAACACGATTATATTGCAAAAACTTGATTGTTGTAATTTTTGCTCAGTTAAAGTTCTAACGGGTTCATTGTTCGGCCATTTAGACCCGCTCGTCCGAAACCTCTACAAAAGGGTTGCCAAATAAGTTTTAATCCAATTTTAGGAGTTCATACAATTGATTACAAGCTTATCAACACGATTATATTGCAAAAACTCGATTTTTGTACTTTTTACTCCGTTAAAATTCTAACGAGTCCATTTTTTGGCTCATTTAGACACGCTCATCCGAAACCTTTACAAAAAAGACCACAAAATAAGTTAGAATCAAATTTTAGGAGTTCATATAATTGATTAAGAGCTTTTCAACACGATTATATTGCAAAAACTTGATTGTTGTAATTTTTCCTCAGTTAAAGTTCTAACGGGTCCATTGTTCGCCCATTTAGACCCGCTCGTCCGAAACCTCTACAAAAGGGTTGCCAAATAAGTTTTAATCCAAATTTAGGAGTTCATACAATTGATTACGAGCTTTTCAACACGATTATATTGCAAAAACTCGATTTCTGTACTTTTTACTCCGTTAAAATTCTAACGGGTCCATTGTTCGGTCTATTTAGACCCGCTCGTTTGAAACCTCTACAAAAGGGTTGCAAAATAAGTTTTAATCCAAATTTAGGAGTTCATACAATTGATTACGAGCTTTTCAACACGATTATATTGCAAAAACTCGATTATTGTACTTTTACTCGGTTAAAATTCTATCGGGTCCATGTTCGGCCCATTTAGACCCGCTCGTCCGAAACCTCTACAAAAGGGTTGCAAAATAAGTTTTAATCCAAATTTAGGAGTTCATACAATTGATTACGAGCTTTTCAACACGATTATATTGCAAAAACTAGATTTATGTACTTTTTACACCGTTAAAATTCTAACGGATCCATTGTTCGGCCCATTTGAGACCCGATCGTCCGAAACCTCCACAAAAGGGCTGCAAAATAAGTTTTAATCCAAATTTAGGAGTTCATACAAATGATTATGAGCTTTTCAACACGATTATATTGCAAAAACTCGATTTCTGTACTTTTTACTCGGTTAAAATTCTAACGGGTCAATTGTTCGCCCCATTTAGACTCGCTCGTCCGAATCCTCTACAAAAAGGTTGCAAAATAAGTTTTAATCCAAATTTAGGAGTTCATACAATTAATTACAAGCTTTTCAACAGGATTATATTGCAAAAACACGATTTCTGTACTTTTTACTTGGTTAAAATTCTATCGGGTCCATTGTTCGGCCCATTTAGACTCGCTCGTCCGAAACCTCTACAAAAGGGTTGCAAAATATGTTTTAATCAAAATTTAGGAGTTCATACAATTGATTACAAGCTTTTCAACACGATTTCATTGCAAAAACTCGATTTCTGTACTTTTTACTCCGTTAAAATTCTAACGGGTCCATTGTTTGGCCCATTTAGACCCTATCGTCCGAAACCTCTACAAAAAGTGCTGCAAAATAAGTTTTAATCCGAATTTAGGAGTTCATATAATTGATTACGAGCTTTTCAACACGATTATAATGCAAAAACTCGATTACTATAATTTTTCCTCAGTTAAAATTCAACCGGGTCCATTGTTCGGCCCATTAAGACCCGCCCGTTCGAAACCTCTACAAAAGGGTTGCAAAATAAGTTTTAATCCAAATTTAGGAGTTCGTACAATTGATTACAAGCTTTTCAACACGATTATAATGCAAAAACTCAATTTCTATACTTTTTATTTATTTAAAATTCTATCGGGTCCTATGTTCGGCCCTTTTAGACCAGCTCGTCCAAAACCTTTACAAAAAAGATCGCAAAATAAGTTAGAATCAAATTTTAGGAGTTCATATAATTGATTAAGAGCTTTTTAACACGATTATAATGCAAAAACTCGATTACTGTACTTTTTACTCTGTTAAAATTCTAACGGGTCCATTGTTCGGCCCATTTAGACTCGCTCGCCCGAAACTTCTACAAAAGGGTTGCAAAATAAGTTTTATTCCAAATTTAGGAGTTCATACAGTTGATTACGCGCTTTTCAACTCGATTATATTGTAAAAACTCAATTTCAGTACTTTTTACTCAGTTAAAATTCTAACGGGTCCAATGTTCGGCCCATTTAGACCCGCTGGTTCGAAACCTTTACAAAAAAGATCGCAAAATAAGTTAGAATCAAATTTTAGGAGTTCATATAATTGATTAAGAGCTTTTTAACACGATTATATTGCAAAAACTCAATTACTGTACTTTTTACTCAGTAAAAATTCGAACGGGTCCTATGTTCGGCCCATTTAGACCCGCTCGTTCGAAAATCTTTACAAAAAAATCGCAAAATATGTTAGAATCAAATTTTAGGAGTTCATATAATTTATTAAGAGCTTTTCAACACTATTACATTGCAAAAACTCGATTACTGTACATTTTACTCAGTTAAAATTCTAACGGGTCCATTGTTCGGCCCATTTAGACCCGCTCGTCCAAAACATCTACAAAAGGGTTGCAAAATAAGTTTTAATCCAAATTTAGGAGTTCATACAGTTGATTACGAGCTTTTCAACACGATTATATTGCAAAAACTCAATTTCTGTACTTTTTACTCGGTTAAAATTCTAACGGGTCCATTGTTTGGCCCATTTAGATTCGCTCGTCTGAAACCTCTACACAAGGGTTGCAAAATAAGTTTTAATCCAAATTTAGGAGTTCATACAATTGATTACGAGCTTTTCAACACGATTATATTGCAAGAACTTGATTTCTGTACTTTTTACTCAGTTAAAATTCTAACAGTTCCATTTTTCGGCTCATTTGGACACGCTCATCCGAAACCTTTACAAAAAAGACCGCAAAATAAGTTAGAATCAAATTTTAGGAGTTCATATAATTGATTAAGAGCTTTACAACACGATTATATTGCAAAAACTTGATTGTTGTAACTTTTACTCAGTTAAAGTTCTAACGGGTCCATTGTTCGGCCCATTTAGACCAGCTCGTCCGAAACCTTTAAAAAAAAGATCGCAAAATAAGTTAGAATCAAATTTTAGGAGTTCATATAATTGATTACGAGCTTTTCAACACGATTATATTGCAAAAACTCGATTACTATACTTTTTACTGAGTTAAAATTCAACCGGGTCCATTGTTCGGCCCATTAAGACCCGCCCGTCTGAAACCTCTACAAAAGGGTTGCAAAATAAGTTTTAATCCAAATTTAGGAGTTCGTACAATTGATTACAAGCTTTTCAACACGATTAGAATGCAAAAACTCTATTTCTGTACTTTTTATTTAGTTAAAATTCTAAGGGGTCCTATGTTCGGCCCATTTAGACCGGCTCGTCCGAAACCTTAAAAAAAGATCGCAAAATAAGTTAGAATCAAATTTTACGAGTTCATATAATTGATTAAGAGCTTTTTAACACGATTATAATAAAAAAACTCGATTACTGTACTTTTTACTCTGTTAAAATTCTAACGGGTCCATTGTTCGGCCCATTTAGACTCGCTCGTCCGAAACCTCTAAAAAAGGTTGCAAAATAAGTTTTAATCCAAATTTAGGAGTTCATACAGTTGATTATGCACTTTTCAACTCGATTATATTGTAAAAACTCAATTTCTGTACTTTTTACTCAGTTAAAATTCTAACGGGTCCATTGATCGGCCCATTTAGACACGCTCGTACGAAACTTTTACAAAAAAGACCGCAAAATAAGTTAGAATCAAATTTTAGGAGTTCATATAATTGATTAAGAGCTTTTCAACACGATTATATTGCAAAAACTAGATTACTGTACTTTTTACTCAGTTAAAATTCTAACGGGTCTATTGTTCAGGCCATTTAGACCCGCTCGTCCGAAACCTCTACAAAAGGGTTGCAAAATAAGTTTTAATCCAAATTTAGGAGTTCATACAATTGATTACGAGCTTTTCAACACGATTATATTGCAAAAACCCAATTTATGTACTTTTTACTCCGTTAAAATTCTAACGGGTCCATTGTTCGGCCCATTTAGACACGCTCGTCCGGAACCTCTTCAAAAGGGTTCCAAAATAAGTTTTAATCCAAATTTAGGAGTTCATACAATTGTTACGAGCTTTGCAACACGAATATATTGCAAAAATTCGATTTCTGTAATTTTTAATCCTTTAAAATTCCAACAGGTCCTCTGTTCGGCCCATTTAGACTCGCTCGTCCGAAACCTCTAAAAAAAGGGCTGCAAAATAAGTTTTCATCCAAATTTAGGAGTTCATACAATTGATTACGATCTTTTCAACAGGATTATATTGCAAAAACTCGATTTCTGTAATTTTTATTCAGTTAAAATTCTAACGGGTCCTATGTTCAGCCCATTTAGACCAGCTCGTCCGAAACCTTTACAAAAAAGATCGCAAAATAAGTTAGAATCAAATTTTAGGAGTTCATATAATTGATTAAGAGCTTTTCAACACGATTATATTGCAAAAACTCGATTACTCTACTTTTTACTCAGTTAAAATACTAACGGGTCCATTGTTCGGCCCATTTAGACCCGCTCGTCCGAAACCTCTACAAAAGGGTTGCAAAATAAGTTTTAAACCAAATTTTGGAGTTCATACAATTGATTACGAGTATTTCAACATGATTATATTGCAAAAACTCGATTTCTATACTTTTTACTTAGATAAAATTCTAACGGGTCCATTGTTCGGCCCATTTAGACCCGCTCGTCCGAAACCTCTACAAAAAAGACCTCAAAACAAGTTAGAATCAAATTTTAGGAGTTCATATAATTGATTAGGAGGTTTTCAACACGATTATATTGCAAAAACATGATTTCTGTACTTTTTACTCAGTTAAAATTCTAACAGGTCCATTATTCGGCCCATTTAGACCCGCTCGTCCGAAACCTCTACAAAAAGGTTGCAAAATAAGTTTTAATCCAAATTTAAGAGTTCATACAATTGATTACGAGCTTTTCAACACGATTATATTGCAAAAATTTGATTTCTGTACTTTTTACTCAGTTAAAATTCTAACGGGTCCATTGTTCGGCCCATTTAGACCCGCTCGTCCGAAACCTCTACAAAAGGGTTGCAAAATAAGTTTTGATCAAAATTTAGGTGTTCATACTATTGATTACGAGCTTTTCAACACGATTATATTGCAAAAACTCGTTTACTGTACTTTTTACTAAGATAAAATTCTAACGGGTCCATTGTTCGGCCCATTTAGACCCGCTCGTCCGAAACCTCTACAAAAGGGTTGCAAAATAAGTTTTAATCCAAATTTAGGAGTTCATACAATTGATTACAAACTTTTCAACACAATTATGTTGCAAAAACTGGATTTTTGTGCTTTTTAATTAGTTAAAATTCTAACGGTTCTATTGTTCGGCCCATTTAGACCCGCTCGTCCGAAACCTCTACAAATAAGACCGCAAAATAAGTTAGAATCAAATTTTAGGATTTCATATAATTGATTACGAGATTTTCAACACGATTATATTGCAAAAACTCGATTACTATACTTTTTACTCAGTTAAAATTCTAACGGGTCCATTGTTCGGCCCATTTAGACCTGCTCGTCCGAAACCATTACAAAAAAGATCGCAAAATAAGTTAGAATCAAATTTTAGGAGTTCATATAATTTATTAAGAGCTTTTCAACACTATAATATTGCAAATACTCGTTTAATGTACTTTTTACTCAGTTAAAATTCTAACGGGTTTATTGTTCGGCCCATTTAGACCCGCTCGTCCGAAAACTCTACAAAAGGTTTGCAAAATAAGTTTTAATCCAAATTTAGGAGTTCATACAATTGATTACGAGCTTTTCAACACGATTATATTGCAAAAACTCAATTTCTGTACTTCTTACTCCTTTAAAATTCTAACGGGTCCATTGTTCGGCCCATTTAGACCCGCTCATCCGAAACCTCTACGAAAGGGTTGCAAAATAAGTTTTAGTCCAAATTTAGGAGTTCATACATTTGATTACGAGCTTTTCAACACGATTATATTGCAAAAACTCGATTTCTGTACTTTTTACTCAGTTAAAATTCTAAGGGGTCCTATGTTCGGCCCATTTAGACCTGCTCGTCCGAAACCATTACAAAAAAGATCGCAAAATAAGTTAGAATCAAATTTTAGGAGTTCATATAATTTATTAAGAGCTTTTCAACACTATAATATTGCAAATACTCGATTAATGTACTTTTTACTCAGTTAAAATTCTAACAGGTCCATTGTTCGGCCCATTTAGACCCGCTCGTCCGAAACCTCTACAAAAGGGTTGCAAAATAAGTTTTAATCCAAATATAGGAGTTCATACAATTGATTACGAGCTTTTGAACACGATTATATTGCAAAAATTCAATTTTTGTACTTTTTACTCAGTTAAAATTCTTACGGGTCCATTGTTCGGCCCATTTAGACCCGCTTGTCCGAAACCTCTACAAATAAGACTGCAAAATAAGTTAGAATCAAAATTTAGGAGTTCAAATAATTGATTACGAGCTTTTCAACACGATTATATTACAAAAACTCGATTACTGTACTTTTTACTCAGTTAAAATTCTAACGAGTTCCTCAAAAAATTTCTAACGAGTCCATTTTTCGGCCCATTTAGACCCGCTCGTCCGAAACCTCTACAAAAGGGTTGCAAAATAAGTTTTAATCCAAATTTAGGAGTTCATACAATTGATTACGAGCTTTTCAACACAATTATATTGCAAAACTTAATTTTTGTGCTTTTTACTCAGTTAAAATTCTAATGGGTCCATTTTTCGACCCATTTAGACCAGCTAGTCCGAAACCTCTACAAAAGGGTTGCAAAATAAGTTTTAATCAAAATTTAGGAGTTCATACAATTGATCACAAGCTTTTCAACACGATTATATTGCGAAAACTCGATTTATGTACTTTTTACTTAGTTAAAATTCTAACGGGTCCATTGTTCGGCCCATTTAGACCCGCTTGTCCGAAACCTTTACAAAAAAGATCGCAAAATAAGTTAGAATCAAATTTTAGGAGTTCATATAATTGATTAAGAGATTTTCAACACGATTATATTGCAAAAACTCGATTTCTGTAATTTGTACTCCTTTAAAATTCTAACAGGTCCTTTGTTCGGCCTATTTAGACCCGCTCGTCCGAAACCTCTACAAAAATGGCTGCAAAATAAGTTTTAATCCAAATTTAGGAGTTCATACAATTGGTTACGAGCTTTTCAACACGATTATATTGCAAAAACTCGATTTCTATACCTTTTACTCATATAAAATTCTAACGGGTCTATTGTTTGGCCCATTTAGACCCGCTCGTCCGAAACCTCTACAAAAAAGACCACAAAACAAGTTAGAATGAAATTTTAGGAGTTCATATAATTGATTACAAGCTTTTCAACACGATTATATTGCAAAAACTTGATTTCTGTACTTTTTACTCTGTTAAAATTCTAACGGGTCCATTGTTCGGCCCATTTAGACCTGCTCGTTCGAAACCTCTACAAAAGGGTTGCAAAATAAGTTTTTGTTGAGTTGATCACACAATTGCAAATGGCCAAGAGGGGGTGAATTGGAAATTAAAATTTTGGTAGGAGGTAAGAGTGAAAAATAAAAGTGACACAAGTGGTTAGAGTGGTTCAAGTTCTCCAAATGAACTCTACATCCACTACCTTAGTTCCCACTAAGGATTTTCAACCAATTCACTACTTGAATTCTTCCCCTTTTCTTGGATGAGGAGGTAACCTTACAAATTGATTAAGCTTTCTACCCAAAGCTTAATCCACTCACTTTTACAAAGAGATGGATTTGGTAAACTCTAGAAATTCCTCTCAAAGGATAAATGTTTACCCAAATACAATTTCAAACTCCCCAAACTCACAAAACAAGATAACAATAAAATCACAAGAGTTGGGTACAAGAATTTGACTATGAAGAGCACTAGGGTTTGGATTTTTGCTTTGATGTTGCTTATAGGTTCAATAGTTGTTGCTTGGTCAATTGAAGCTTGTTTTTATACCCTTGCAATGAATTCTAGCCGTTTGGATAGTTGGGATCATCAATAGAGCCGTTGGGAGCATTTTTCCCGCAATAAATGCAGCTCTGCAGCATACCGTACCGGTACTCGTAGAGGGCGTATCGATACCTGCATCAAAGAGAAAAGAGCCGTTGTGACTGAAAACATAGCGTATCGATACGCATAGAAGGCGTACCGGTACGGTTTTAAGGGGCATATTGGTACGGATTGTCGTATCGATACTGTCTTTGCTCACTGGAATCCCAAGATTGGTTTTCTTAAAGAGCGTATCGATACGCATACCAAGCGTATCGGTACGGTATAACGGTCTTTTAAAAATTGGGAAACCAACCAACTGACAAGTAACGGTCGAAAAATTAAATGCACATATTTTTCAAAGATAAGCTTATCGTATCGATACGGTAGCAAAGCGTATCAGTACGGTTTCATTAAAACAGTTGCCCATATGAATATCGTATCGATACGGTGTAATACCGTATCGGTAAGCTAAGTCCAATAAAATTCCAGTGGCAAAAGCCCGTATCGATACGCCTAGGGGTATCGGTACGCCTGGGCGTTTTTGTATAGTTTGACTTGGAAAACATAGGAAAAGACTTAGAAAAGTTTATTTATTTTAAGGGCTTCTCTTGAGACATCATTTTGTTTAAAATACTTGTCAATGGTGAGACTTTAAAGAGTACTTAAAAAATTATTATTTTGCAAATTGGTCCTTAAGTTTATATGTTATATCAAAATCAATTTTGGTTTTACAATTTCCCCCTTTTTGATATAACAAAACCACAAATAAATTTTTAAGTTTTTGAAACTTTGAAAAGCTTTCTCCCCCTTAATTTAAGATGGATTTTCAAAAATAAATAAATAAATTGACTCTATAATCATTCTCCCCATTTTTGTTAGATCAAATATAAATACAAGGATAATAGCAACAATGAATTCATTAAACTCAAAGCAATCATAATAGTTCAAATGCATAAACTTCAAAGTAAACATAATAGTTCAAATGCATAAACTTCAAAGCAAACATAATAATCCAAACTTTAAAATCCTAAAACATAGATAATAGGCATAAACTTAGATCCTAAAAACAAGAGTGCAATAACAGAATATAAAGACTAAATGCCATAAGATGATATGCAAAACTACTCGTCCGCCTCATCATCATCATCGTCCTCGTCTTCTTCTTCTTCATCATCTTGAGTGGGTTGATTCCTCCGGTTTTGGTTAAGCCAAGCACCATGGAAGGCAGTAAGAGAGATATCCATGGAATTTTGGCGAGAAGCCATGATTTCCATTTTCTTCTTCATACCTTTGACGCGATCTTCCAAAGAGCTGAATCTAGTGTCCATCGCGGTAAATCCGGCTTCCATGGAAGTGAACTTCTCATTGAGGAAAGTCATTAGAGTGCCCATGGAAGAGGAATCAATCGGAGCACAGTGAGAGCTCGAAGAAGCACGAGAAGCATCGACCGGAGCATCTTGTGGAGGATCTTGAGTGTTACAAACCCATTCATTATCAACATAAGAGAAACCGGCACGAGCTAGAGAACGCTCATCTATGGGTAGGCCAAGGGTTTCGGGATAGTCATGGGAACAATCAATGTCAAGGGAATGAAAACGAAAACTCAAAGCCGTAGAGTAGTAAAAAGATGTGACTTGTTTGGTGTGACAGTGTTGGACTAGGTAGACAAGGGCGGCAAACATAATTTGACAAAGGTTTGGACGTTGACCTTCCCTAAAGCACCTAAGCCAAAAGTCATCGACTTGACGAATAGTAGAAAATTTCCCTCCCGATGGACGAAAAAACCAAGAGACAAGAAGATGAAGGATACGGTCATGAGCATTTAAAACTTTGACTGAGCCTAAAGGACCCGTACCCAAGGACTTCTCATCATCAATACCAATGTTTTCAAAACCAAAGACATTACATAAAGTTTTTTGATCAATTGTAAAGGTTTTGCCCATAACAGAGGATTCAATAGCAATGACATTATCCCTAGCTTCATCATGAACACACAAAGCATTGGAAAAGAAAACGATGACAAGATTTCTATATAGAATAGGAGGAATGCTAAAAAAAGTTAGAAACTTCCATTGCTTAATTAAAGGAAGATATTGGAATTTAAACGGGCAGAACTTAAGAATGGGACTGACACAACACGTTCTTCCCTAATGCTCATGCTTTGAAATAGTTTGTGCCGAGCTATATCGGCATCATCGGGAAAGTTTAATTGGATAATGTAAGGGAGATTAGGTCTAGGGTTACCCTCATCCTCACTAGGATCGGAAGTAGCACGACGCTTAGTTCTCTTTTTCGACGGTGCCATAACCCTGAAAACACATCAAAAACGATTCGAATATGTATGCAATTAACAAGTTTGAAAAAAAAAGAAAAAAAACATATTAAAAAAATACGAATAGAAAATATATTCGAAAGAAAAATTTTGATTTTTGAAATTTTTTTATGAAAAAGTTGAAACTCATAACAATCAAACATGTTTTGTACAAAAATTAAATTGAAATAAGTATAAAAATCAAACAAAAATCAAAGAAAATAAAAAGAAGAGTTTTATACCTTGAACTTTAGATTAGATGAATGGGTTGATGTGAATGCACAAGATTTGTTGACAAAGCTTAGCCTTGATGTGGAGATTAAAAACCCTCAAAGAATTTTTAAGTTTGATGGTAAAAATTGAAGGATTGAGGGGGGGTTTTATAGGGTATTGCGGCTAGGGTTTTGGAGAGAAAATAGGGGTTTTTGTTTTTAAAGCTTTTTAACAATTGCAGCCCTAAATAGCCTCTCCGTCGAGACCGTATCGATACGCTATACACGCGTATCGATACCCTTTAACCCTAATTTTAATTCATCGTTACTACCGTATCGATACGCTATACACGCGTATCGATACCCTTTAACCCTAATTTTAATTCATCGTTACTACCGTATCGATACGCGGTACCGTATCGGTACGACTTGGCTTTGACTATTTCCCTTGACTTTAACCGTATCGATACGTGGGGTCGTATCGATACTCGTTCAGCTTCAGAGTTTTCTCAGTTATGAACTCGTATCGATACGCTTCAGCCGTATCAATACGCCTTTACCAGATTAGGCATTTTTGACAGATTAAGTGCAAAAATCCAACTTGAAACGTCCCTAAATGCATGTACATGTCCTATGAACAAGTTTTAATGGCTAAACTTAATGCATACTCCCCCTAGCAACATGCATAGAAGCAAAAAGAACAAAATTAACACAAGCATGAATCACAAACAATTTCAAGCAAATTTTTGACATTTTGGGACCTAGAGGGGATCAAGAAAGGCTAGTTAAACCTAACTCTCTCCTAAGGGTCCAAAAGCGCTCTTTATCTAAAGGCTTTGTGAATATATCCGCTAATTGGTTCAAAGTGTCAACATACTCTATAACAACATCATTTTTCAACACATGATCTCTAATGAAATGATGTCTAATTTCTATGTGTTTAGTTCTAGAGTGTTGGATGAGATTCTTAGTGAGACAAATGGCACTAGTGTTGTCACACCTAAGGGGTATGGTTTCTATTTCAACACCGTAATCTAAGAGTTGTTGCCAACACGAATATATTACAAAAACTCGATTAATGTTCTTTTTACTTAGTTAAAATTCTAACGGCTCCATTGTTCAGCCAATTTAGACTCACTCGTCCAAAACCTTTACAAAAGTGTTGCAAATAAGTTTTAATCCAAATATAGGAGTTCATACAATTGATTATGAGCTTTTCAACACAATTATATTGCAAAAACTCGATTTTCTCCTTTTTACTCAGTTAAAATTCTAACGGGTCCATTGTTCGGCCCATTTAGACCCGCTCGTCCGAAACCTCTACAAAAAAGACCGCAAAACAAGTCATAATCAAATTTTAGGAGTTCATATAATTGATTACGAGCTTTTCAAAATGATTATATTGCAAAAACTCAATTTCTGTACTTTTTACTTAGTTAAAATTCTAACGAGTCCATTGTTCGGCCCATTTAGACCCGCTCGTCTGAAACCTCTACAAAAGGGTTGCAAAATAAGTTTTAATCCAAATTTAGGAGTTCATACAATTGATTACAAACTTTTCAACAAGATTATATTGCAAAAACTCGATTTCTATACTTTTTACTCAGTTAAAATTCTAACGAGTCCATTGTTCGGCCCATTTAGACCCGCTCGTCCAAAACCTCTACAAAAAAGACCGCAAAACAAGTTAGAATAAAATTTTAGGAGTTCATGTAATTGATTACAAGCTTTTCAACACAATTATATTGCAAAAACTCGATTTCTATACTTTTTACTTAGTTAAAATTCTAACGGGTCCATTGTTTGGCCCATTTAGATCCGCTCGTCCGAAACCTCTACAAAATGGTTGCAAAATAAGTTTTAATCCAAATTTAGGAGTTCATACAATTTGATTACGAGCTTTTCAACACGATTATATTGCAAAAACTCGGTTTCTGTGCTTTTTACTCTGTTTAAATTCTAACGGGTCCATTGTTCGGCCCATTTAGACCCACTCGTCCGAAACCTCTACAAAAAAGACCGCAAAACAAGTTATAATCAAATTTTAGGAGTTCATATAATTTAGAAGTTCATAAAATTGATTACGATCTTTTCAACACGATTATATTGCAAAAACTCGATTACTGTACTTTTTACTCAGTTAAAATTCTAACGGGTCCTATGTTCCGCCCATTTAGACCCACTCATCCGAAACCTCTACAAAAGGGTTGTAAAATAAGTTTTAAACCAAATTTAGGAGTTCATAAAATTGATTACGAGCTTTTCAACACAATTATATTGCGAAAACTCGATTTTTGTGCTTTTTACTCAGTTAAAATTCTAACGGGTCCATTCTTCAGCCAATTTAGACCCGCTTGTCCGAAACCTCTACAAAAGGGTTGCAAAATAATTTTAATCCAAATTTAGCAGTTCATACAACTGATTACAAGCGTTTCAACACGATTATATTGCAAAAACTCGATTTATGTACTTTTTACTCAGTTAAAATTCTAACGGGTCCATTATTAGGCCCATTTAGACCCGTTCGTCCGAAAACTCTACAAAAAAGACTGCAAAATAAGTTAGAATCAATTTTTAGGAGTTCATACAATTGATTAAGAGCATTTCAACACGATTATATTGCAAAAACTCGATTACTGTACTTTTTACTCAGTTAAAATTCTAAAGGGTCCATTGTTCGGCCCATTTAGACTCGCTCGTCCGAAACCTCAACAAAAGGGTTGCAAAATAAGTTTTAATCCAAATTTAGGAGTTCATACAATTGATTACGAGCTTTTTGAACACAATTATATTGCAAAAACTAGATTTTTGTGCTTTTTACTCAGTTAAAATTCTAACAGGTCCATTGTTCGGCCCATTTAGACCCGCTCGTCCGAAACCTCTACAAAAAAGACCGCAAAACAAGTTAGAAGCAAATTTTAGGAGTTCATATAATTGATTACGAGCTTTTCAACACGATTATATTGCAAAAACTCGACTACAATTCTTTTTACTCAGTTAAAATTCTAACGGGTCCATTGTTCGGCCCATTTAGACCTGCTCGTCAGAAACCTCTACAAAAGCGTTGCAAAATAAGTTTTAATCCAAATTTAGGAATTCATACAATTGATTACGAGCTTTTCAACACGATTATATTGCAAAAACTCGATTTCTGTACTTTTTACTCCGTTAAAATTCTAACGGGTCCATTGTTCGGCCCATTTAGACCCGATCATCCAAAACCTCTTAAAAAAGGGCTGCAAAATAAGTTTTAATCCAAATTTAGGAATTCATATAATTGATTACGAGCTTTTCAACACAATTATATTGCAAAAACTCGATTTCTGTACTTTTAACTCCGTTAAAATTCTAACGGGTCCACTGTTCGGCCCATTTAGACCCGATCGTCCGAAACCTCTACAAAAAGGGCTGCAAAATTAGTTTTAAACCAAATTTAGGAGTTCATATAATTGATTACGAGCTTTTCAACACAATTATATTGCGAAAACTCGATTTTTGTGCTTTTTACTCGGTTAAAATTCTAACGGGTCCATTGTTCGGCCCATTTAGACTCGATCGTCCGAAACCGCTACAAAAAGGTCTGCAAAATAAGTTTTAATCCAAATTTAGGAGTTCATATAAATGATTACGAGCTTTTCAACACAATTATATTGTAAAAACTCGATTTTTATTCTTTTTACTCAGTTAAAATTCTAACGGGTCCATTGTTCGGCCCATTTAGACCTGCTCGTCCGAAACCTCTACAAAAGGGCTGCAAAATAAGTTTTAATCCAAATTTAGGAGTTCATAAAATTGACTACGATCTTTTCAACATGATTATATTTCGAAAACTCGATTTCTGTACTTTTTACTCAGTTAAAATTCTAACGGGTCCATTGTTCGACCCATTTAGACCCCCTCGTCCGAAACCTTTACATAAAAGACCGCAAAATAAGTTAGAATCAAATTTTAGGAGTTCATATAATTGATTACGAGCTTTTCAACATGATTATATTGCAAAAACTCGATTATAGTACTTTTTACACAGTTAAAATTCTAACGGGTCCATTGTTCGGCCCATTTAGACCCGCTCGTCCGAAACCTCTACAAAAGGGTTGCAAAATAAGTTTTAATCCAAATTTAGGAGTTCATATAATTGATTAAGAGCTTTTCAACATGATTATATTGCAAAAACTCGATTACTGTACTTTTTACTCAGTTAAAATTCTAACGGGTCCATTGTTCGGCTCATTTAGACCCACTCGTCCAAAACCTCTACAAAAATGTTGCAAAATAAGTTTTAATCCAAATTTAGGAGTTCATACAATTGATTACGAGCTTTTCAACACGATTATATTGCAAAAAATCGATTTTTGTACTTTTTACTCAGTTAAAATTCTAACGGGTCCATTGTTCGGCCCATTTAGACCCGCTCGTCCGAAACCTTTACAAAAGGGTTGCAAAATAAGTTTCAATCCAAATTTAGGAGTTCATATAATTGATTACGAGCTTTTCAACACGATTATATTGCAAAAACTCGATTTCTGTACTTTTTACTTAGTTAAAATTCTAACGGGTCCATTGTTCGTCCCATTTAGTCCTGCTCGTCCGAAACCTCTACAAAAGGGTTGAAAAATAAGTTTTAATCCAAATTTAAGAGTTCATACAATTGATTACGAGCTTTTCAACACGATTATATTGCAAAAACTAGATTTCTGTAGTTTTTACTAAGTTAAAATTCGAACGGGTCCATTGTTCGGCCCATTTAGACCCGCTCGTCCGAAACCTTTAAAAAAAAGACCACAAAATAAGTTAGAATCAAATTTTAGGAGTTCATACAAATGATTACGAGCTTTTCAACAAAATTAAATTGCAAAAACTCGATTTTTGTACTTTTTACTCAGTTAAAATTCTAACGGGTCCATTGTTCGGCCCATTTAGACCCGCTCCTCCGAAACCTCTACAAAAGGGTTGCGAAATAAGTTTTAATCCAAATTTAGGAGTTCATACAATAGATTACGAGCGTTTCAACACGATTATATTGCAAAAACTCAATTTCTGTACTTTTTACTCAGTTAAAATTCTAACGGGTCCAATGTTCGGCCCATTTAGACCCGCTCGTCGCAAACCTCTACAAAAAAGAACGCAAAATAAGTTAGAATCAAATTTTAGGAGTTCATATAATTGATTAAGAGCTTTTCAACATGATTATATTGCAAAAACTCGATTACTGTACTTTTTACTCAGTTTAAATTCTAACGGTTCCATTGTTCGGCCCATTTAAACTCGATCGTCTGAAACCTCTACAAAAAGGGTTGCAAAATAAGTTTTAATCCAAATTTAATAGTTCATATAATTGATTACGAGCTTTTCAACACAATTATATTGCGAAAACTCGATTTTTGTGCTTTTTTCTCAATTAAAATTTTAACGGGTCCATTGTTCGGCCCATTTACCCCGATCGTCCGAAACCTCTACAAAAGGGTTGCAAAATAAGTTTTAATCCAAATTTAAGAGTTCATACAATTGATTACGAGCGTTTCAACACGATTATATTGCAAAAACTCGATTTCTGTAGTTTTTACTCAGTTAAAATTCTAACACGTCCATTGTTCGGCCCATTTAGACCCGCTCGTCTGAAACCAAAGAAAAAAGACCGCAAACAAGTTTTAATCAAAATTTAGGAGTTCATACAATTGGTTACGAGTTTTTCAACACGATTTTATTGCAAAAACTCGATTTTTGTGCTTTTTACTCAATTAAAATTCTAACGGGTCCATTGTTTGGCCCATTTAGACCTGATCGTCCGAAACCTATACAAAAAAGACCTCAATATAAGTTAGAATCAAATTTTAGAAGTTCGTATAATTGATTACGAGCTTTTCAACATGATTATATTGCAAAAACTCGATTACATTACTTTTTACTCATATAAAATTCTAACGGGTCCATTGTTCGGCTCATTTACACCCGCTCGTCCGAAACCTCTACAAAAAAGACCGCAAAACAAGTTAGAATAAAATTTTAGGAGTTCATATAATTGCCTACAAGCTTTTCAACACGATTATATTGCAAAAACTTGATTTTTGTACTTTCTAACGGGTCCATTGTTCGTCCCATTTAGACCCACTCGTTTGATACCTCTACAAAAAAGGCCGCAAAACAAGTTATAATCAAATTTGAGGAGTTCATATAATTGATTACGAGCTTTTCAACACGATTATATTGCAAAAACTCGATTTCTGTACTTTTTACTCAGTTAAAATTCTAACGGGTCCATTGAAAGGCCCATTTAGACCCGCTCGTCTGAAACCTCTACAAAAGGGATGCAAAATAAGTTTTAATCCAAATTCAGGAGTTCATACAATTGATTACGAGCTTTCAAACTCAATTATATTGCAAAAACTTGATTTTTGTGCTTTTTACTCAGTTAAAATTTTAACGGGTCCATTGTTCGATCCATTTAAACTCGCTCGTCCGAAACCTCTACAAAAAGGTTGCAAAATAAGTTTTAATCAAAATTTAGGAGTCCATACAATTGATTACAAGCTTTTCAACAGGATTATATTGCAAAAACTCGATTTCTGTACTTTTTAATCAGTTAAAATTCTAACAGGTCCATTGTTCGGCCGATTTAGACCCGCTCGTCCGAATCCACTACAAAAGGGTTGCAAAATAAGTTTTAATCCAAATTTAGGAGTTAATACAATTGATTACGAGCTTGTCAACACGATTATATTGCAAAAACTCGATTTCTGTACTTTTTTATCCGTTAAAATTCTAACGGGTCCACTGTTCGGCCCATTTAGACCTGCTCGTCGCAAACCTCTACAAAAAAGACCGCAAAACAAGTTAGAATACAATTTTCGGAGTTCATATAATTGATTAGGAGCTTTTCAACACGATTATATTGAAAAAACTTGATTTTTGTACTTTTTACTGAGTTAAAATTCTAACGGGTCCATTGGTCGGCCCATTTAGACCCGCTCGTCTGAAACCTCTACAAAAAAGACCGGAAAACAAGTTAGAATAAAATTTTAGGAGTTCATATAATTGATTACGAGCTTTTCAACACGGTTATATTGCAAAAACTCGATTTTTGTGCTTTTTACTCAGTTAAAATTCGAACGGGTCCATTGTTTGGCACATTTAGACTCGCTCGTTCGAAACCTTTACAAAAAAGACCGCAAAATAAGTTAGAATCAAATTTTAGGAGTTCATACAAATGATTACGAGCTTTTCAACACAATTATATTACAAAAACTCGATTTATGTACGTTTTACTCAGTTAAAATTCTAACGGGTATTGATGGTTTCCCAGGTAGTTTCTACAGACAGCACTGGGATATGATTGGTCCAGATTTCATCTCTCTATGTATGGACCTCCTTCAAGGGAAAGCCGATATGGCATCGGTTAACCGATCGGTCATAGTGCTAATACCCAAGATTTCTGACCCCACCACCATGAAGCACTTTCGTCCAATCAGTCTGTGCACGGTCATTTACAAGACGGTCTCTAAGGTTCTGGTGAATCGCCTGAAGATATCCCTATCTTCTTGTATCAGCGAGTCGCAAGCGGCGTTTATCAGCGGACGCAATATTACCGACAATATTTTGATTGCACATGAGCTGGTACATACCCTTCACTCTAGTGGCACACTCTCCTCTCAAGGAGCGGCTGTTAAGCTCGATATGGAAAAGGCCTTTGACAGGGTAGAATGTTCCTTTCTAAGGGATGTTATGCTCCGTATGGGATTTGCACGGGACTGGGTCAACCTTATCCTACGATGCGTATCCTCGGTCTCCTTTTCGGTAAGAATTAATGGCACGATATCGGAGGAATTTTTCCCTACCCGGGGTATCCGTCAAGGTGACCCTTTATCACCTTTCTTATTCCTAATTTGTTCCCAAGGACTATCAGCAGCTTTGGAAACGGAGCAAAGAGAAGGACGCCTTTCCGGTCTTAGTGCTAGTCGCTATGGGCCCAGGGTTACACATCTCCTATTCGCAGATGATAGTTTGGTGTTCCTTCGCAATGAACCAGCGGAGGTGGATAGATTGCGATACGTCCTTTCCCAGTATGCCTCGTCTTCCGGTCAAACGGTAAACTTCGACAAGTCTACTGCTTACTGCAGTCGTGGGTGCTCCTCCGCCTTTCTCCATACTATGCGTTCAACTTTGGGTGTCCGCCTAGTGGATGATCCAGGCATATATTTGGGTGTTCCCCTCTTAATAAAAAGGAATCGTACTGCATCCTTAGGCTTTGTGCGAGATAAAGTCCAATCCCGTATGAGCAAATGGGATAATAGTTTCCTTTCATATAGCGGAAGAGAAATCCTCATTAAGGCTGTCGCACAAGCAATGCCACAGTATGTGATGTCCTGCTACCTCTTACCACAAAACATAATTGACGATATTACTATGTCCATACGGCGCTACTGGTGGTCCGGGCGTAGTAATAAGCGTGGCTGGCCACTTTTGTCGTGGGATACCCTCTGCACGCCTAAAAATGTGGGAGGCCTAGGTTTCCGCGACCTACGATCTTTTAATATTGCTCTGTTAGGGAAGCAAATTTGGCACTTGCTGTCACACCCAGACACTTTGTTGGCAAGGGTCCTCGGTGCTAAATACTACCCCTCAGGTGACCTCCTGCACGCCTCGGCGGACAAGCGGGCTTCTTTTGCATGGAAAGGTCTGCACCAAGCCATCCGGCTCCTAGGGCCTGTTTATTTTTGGAGACCGGGGACTAAGAGCTCGATACGTCTGCTCAGTGATACATGGGGAGGGGATAACACTATAACTCTTTTTGGACAATATGAGGATAATGACGAACTTCCAGTGCGCTGCCGGGATTACATGTTGCGTGACGGTGCATCTTGGGATGAGCCCAAACTCCGCAATGCCTTCGATAAGGATGATGCTGAGAGTATCCTTCGGGTGCCGATTTATCAGGATAGACCGGACAAGCTGGTTTGGGGACGCCATGACTCCGGGACCTATACCGTCAGGTCGGGGTACTTTTTTCTCCACCAACCGGCGAGACCGGTAATGCGTCCCACACGTCTATGGAAAGTAATTTCCAAATCTCCGACTTTACCTAAAATTCGCTCCTTCAGCTGGCGAGCGGGCCGTGATGCCCTACCCACTGGGGAAAAGCTCCGTACAATACATCAAACGGATGGATATTGTCCTTTTTGCCCAACGGTGCTGGAATCCGCCATACATGCCCTTCGGGATTGCCCAACTGCTCAGGATGTTCTTCGCCTTGTGGGGCTTCCGTTGAGCGTCTATACCAGTCATACCAACTCCATAGTGGCTTGGCTATCAGAAGGAACTTATTGCTTGGACACTTCAGGGTTTGCCCTGCTTCTCACCACAATTTGGAATATCTGGAACCGTCGTAACGACTGGATTCATTCCCAGAGGCTTCAGCCAACATGGCTGACCGCTATGAATGCTACAGGTCTTCTACAGGAATACGCAGCCGCTAACGCACTCCCCGCCGTGTCAGCCGCCATGCCAGCAGCAGCCCCCCCGCGATGGACGACGCCTAGACCGGGCTGTATCAAGATAAACGTCGACGGAGCCTTCCATCCAGGATCTGGTGCTGCAGCCATCGGAGTCGTTGCTAGGGATGCAAATGGCTCAGTTGTTGGAGGATGCGCTGTCCATGAGGCAGGCTGTCATGATGCTACCATGGTCGAGCTTCATGCCATTGTTGCAGGTATCATGTTGACCCGAGATAGAGGGTGGGGCGAGGTGATCATTGAATCCGACTCGGCTACGGTGATCAACAAGCTCTCACGCACCGCTGCGGACAATTCCCTTCTGGGACCACAGATTGCAGATACCCAGGCTTTGCTTAGGACTTCTCCTTTAATCACTTTATCTTTTGTACCTAGAACGGCCAATTTTATGGCCCACAACTTAGCCGCTTGGGCTTTACGCTTTACCTCTTCGGTGTATTTTGATTCAGTTATTCCTGACTGTGTAAACGTTGATGTAATGGCTGACTCTCAGCCTCTTTCTTGTTATAATAATAACAATACTCAGGGTACTCTTTTCCCCTTAGGTTCACTTTGTGCTTCGGCACAAGGTGGTTAGAGGGGTTTTTAATGAGGCCCTTTTTCTTCAAAAAAAAAAATTCTAACGGGTCCATTGTTCGGCACATTTAGACCTGATCGTCCGAAACCTCTACAAAAACGGCTGCAAAATAAGTTTTAATCCAAATTTAGTAGTTCATATAATTGATTACGAGCTTTTCAACACAATTATATTGTGAAAACTTGATTTTTGTGCTTTTTACTCAGTTAAAATTCTAACGGGTCCATTGTTCGGCCCATTTAGACCCGCTCGTCCGAAACCTCTACAAAGGGTTGCAAAATAAGTTTTAATCCAAATTTAGGAGTTCATACAATAGATTACGAGCGTTTCAACATGATTATATTGCAAAGACCCGATATATGTACTTTTTACTCAGTTAAAATTCTAACGGGTCCATTGTTCGGCCCATTTAGACCCGCTCGTCGCAAACCTCTACAAAAAGACCGCAAAATAAGTTAGAATCAAATTTTAAGAGTTCATATAATTGATTAAGAGCTTTTCAACACGATTATATTTCAAAAACTCGATTACTGTACTTTTTACTCCGTTAAAATTCTAACGGGTCCATTGTTCGGCCCATTTAGACCCGCTCGTCCGAAACCTCTACAAAAGGGTTGAAAAATAAGTTTTAATCCAAATTTAGGAGTTCATTCAATTGATTACGAGTGTTTCGACACGATTATATAGCAAAACTCAATTTCTATAATTTTTACTCAGATAAAATTCTAATGGGTCCATTATTCGGCCCATTTAGACCCGCTCGTCCAAAACCTCTACAAAAAAGACCGCAAAACAAGTTAGAATAAAATTTTAGGAGTTCATATAATTGATTACGAGCTTTTAAACACGATTATATTGAAAAAAACTTGATTTTTGTACTTTTTACTCGGTTAAAATTCTAATGGGTCCATTGTTCGGCCCATTTAGACCCGCTCGTCCGAAACCTGTACAAAGAGGTTGCAAAATAAGTTTATATCCAAATTTAGGAGTTCATACAATTGAATACGAGCTTTTCAACACAATTATATTGCAAAAACTTGATTTCTATACTTTTTACTCCGTTAAAATTCTAACAGGTCCATTGTTCGGCCCATTTAGACCCGATCGTCAAAAACCTCTACGAAAAGGGCTGCAAAATAAGTTTTAATCCAAATTTAGGAGTTCATATAATTGATTACGAGCTTTCCAACACGATTATATTGCAAAAACTCGATTTCTGTACTTTTTACTCATTTAAAATTCTAACGGGTCCACTATTCGGCCCATTTAGACCCGCTCGTCCGAAACCTCTACAAAAGGGTTGCAAAATAAGTTTTAATCCAAATTTAGGAGTTCATACAATTGGTTACGAGCTTTTCAACACGATTATATTTCAAAAACTCGATTTCTGTACTTTTTACTCAGTTAAAATTCTAACGGGTCCATTGTTCGGCCCATTTAGACCCGCTCGTCCGAAACCTTTACAAAAAGACCGCAAAATAAGTTAGAATCAAATTTTAGGAGTTCATATAATTGATTACGAGCTTTTCAACACGATTATATTGCAAAAACTTGATTACAGTACTTTTTACTTAGTTAAAATTCTAACGGGTCCATTGTTCGTCCCATTTAGACCCGCTCGTCTGAAACCTCTACAAAAGGATTGCAAAATAAGTTTTAATCCAAATTTAGGCTTTCATACAATTGATTATGAGCTTTTCAACACGATTATATTGCAAAAACTCGATCCTGTGGGCTCGAGACTTCAGGTTTTTTCTCCTAATTCTGAACCATGTCCTATATGTTCTTTTTCTTCGGAATCCACTCTTCATGCACTTCGCGACTGTTCTGGGGCCTCTGAGGCCTTACATTTATCTGGAATCCCCGATGTTCTCTCTATAAGTTCGGCCTCCACCACCATCTAATGGTTGGAGGAGGGTGCTCACTTATTATCTGCTGACCAATTTGGTCTTTTCTTCACAACTATTTGGAATATATGGAATAGGCGTAATGACTGGGTTCACAATCATCATCTGCAACCTCCCTGGCTTACTGCCATCAACTCGATCAGCCTACATAATGATTACTGCAGTTCCACACTTTCACCCCACTCCCAACTGAACTCCTCTATGCTTTCACCTCCATGTTGGAGCCCGCCCACATAATTACCTAAAGATAAATGTGGACGGGGCTTTTGACCCAGCCACTAGTGCAGCGGCTGTTGGTGTTGTGGCGCGTGATGATTCAAGTGCGGTTGTTAGGGGCCTCACTTACCCCTTGGGCAGTTGTATAGATGCTGCTACTTGCGAAGGTTTGGGCCTTATTGCGGGTGTTACCTTTGCTTAATCCCAGGGCTGGCAAAGGTTGTTGTTTGAAACAGACTGTGCCTCCCTTGCGAACAGGCTCAAAAATCCTGGGCCAGATTTATCTACTTTAGGGCCTCTGCTTCTTCAAGCTCGTGATGCTCTTTTATCTCTACCTTTTGCTTTTGTTTCTTATGTAAGCCGTGAGGCTAACTCTGTGGCCCATGCTCTGGCCACTCATGCTCTCAGAACTATGTCTTCTATGTCTTTTGGTTCTGACATTCCCTCTTGTATTAAACACCTTGTATTGGGCAATTTCTCGAATTAATAAAACATAGGTACTCTTTTCCCCCTTTTTTAGGGTTCTCCGGGCCCTATGCCTGGGGACATTAGTAGGGGTTTTTAATGAGGCCTTTTTTCTCAAAAAAAATTCTAACGGGTCCACTGTTCGGCCCATTTAGATCCGCTCGTCCGAAACCTCTACAAAAGGGTTGCAAAATAAGTTTTAATCCAAAATTAGGAGTTCATACAATTGATTACGAGCTTTTCAACACGATTATATTTCAAAATCTCCATTTCTGTACTTTTTACTCATTTAAAATTCTAACGGGTCCATTGTTCGACCCATTTAGACCCGCTTGTCCGAAAACTTTACAAAAAAGACTGCAAAATAAGTTAGAATCAAAATTTAGGAGTTCATATAATTGATTACAAGCTTTTCAACACGATTATATTGCAAAAACTCAATTACAGTACTTTTTACTCAGTTAAAATTCTAACGGGTCCATTGTTCGACCCATTTAGACCCGCTCGTCCGAAACCTCTAAAAAAGGGTTGCAAAATAAGTTTTAATCCAAATTTAGGAACTCATACAATTGATTACGAGCTTATCAACACGATTATATTGCAAAAACTCGATTTCTGTACTTTTTACTTAGTTAAAATTCTAACAGGTCCACTGTTTGGCCCATTTAGACTTGCTCGTCCGAAACCTCTACAAAATGGTTGCAAAATAAGTTTTAATCCAAATTTCAGAGTTCATACAATTGATTACGAGCTTTTCAACACGATTATATTTCAAAAACTCGATTTCTGTACTTTTTACTCAGTTAAAATTCTAACGGGTCCATTGTTCGGCCCATTTAGACCCGCTCGTCCGAAACCTTTATAAAAAAGACCGCAAAATACGTTAGAATCAAATTTTAGGAGTTCATATAATTGATTACGAGCTTTTCAACACGATTATATTGCAAAAACTCGATTACAGTACTTTTTACTTAGTTAAAATTCTAACGGGTACATTGTTCGGCCCATTTAGACTCGCTCGTCCGAAACCTCTACAAAAGTGTTGCAAAATAAGTTTTAATCCAAATTTAGGAGTTCATACAATTGATTACGAGCGTTTCAACATGATTATATTGCAAAAACTCGATTTCTGTACTTTTTACTCAGTTAAAATTCTAACGGGTCCATTGTTCGGCCCATTTAGACCCGCTCGTCCAAAACCTCTACAAAAGCGTTGCAAAATAAGTTTTAACCCAAATTTAGGAGTTCATACAATTGATTACGAGCTTTTCAATACAATTATATTGCAAAAACTCAATTTCTGTACTTTTTACTTCGTTAAAATTCTAACGGGTCCATTGTTCGGCCCATTTAGACTCGCTCGTCCGAAACCATAGAAAAAAGACCGCAAAACAAGTTTTAATCCAAATTTAGGAGTTCATACAATTATTACGAGCTTTTCAACACGATTATATTGCAAAAACTCGATTTATGTACTTTTTACTTCGTTAAAATTCTAACGGGTCCATTGTTCGGCCCATTTACACCCGCTCGTTCGAAACCTCTACAAAAGGGTTGAAAAATAAGTTTTAATCCAAATTTAGGAGTTCATATAATTGATTACGAGCTTTTCAACACGATTATATTGCAAAAACTCAATTTCTGTAGTTTTTACTCAGTTAAAATTCGAACGGTTCCATTGTTCGGCACATTTAGACCCGCACGTCCGAAACCTTTACAAAAAAGACCGCAAAATAAGTTAGAATCAAATTTTAGGAGTTCATACAAATCATTACGAGCTTTTCAACAAAATTATATTGCAAAAACTCGATTTTTGTGCTTTTTACTCAGTTAAAATTCTAATGGGTCCATTGTTCGGCCCATTTAGACCCGCTCGTTCGAAACCTCTACAAAAGGGTTGAAAAATAAGTTTTAATCCTAATTTAGGAGTTCATATAATTGATTACGAGCTTTTCAACATGATTATATTGCAAAATCTCGATTTCTTTAGTTTTTACTCAGTTAAAATTCGAACGGTTCCATTGTTCGGCACATTTAGACCCGCTCGTCCGAAACCTTTACAAAAAAGACTGCAAAATAAGTTAGAATCAAATTTTAGGAGTTCATACAAATCATTACGAGCTTTTCAACAAAATTATATTGCAAAAACTCGATTTTTGTACTTTTTACTCAAGTTAAAATTCTAACGGGTCCATTGTTCGGCCCATTTAGACCCGCTCGTCCGAAACCTCTACAAAAAAGACAGCAAAACAAGTTAGAATCAAATTTTAGGAGTTCATATAATTGATTACGAGCTTTTCAACATGATTATATTGCAAAAACTTTATTTATGTACTTTTTACTCAATTAAAATTCTAACGGGTTCATTGTTCGGCCCATTTAGACCCGCTCGTCCCAATCCTATACAAAAGGGTTGCAAAATAAGTTTTAATACAATTTTTGGATTTCATACAATTGATTACGAGATTTTCAACATATTATATTTCAAAAACGTGATTTCTGTACTTTTTACTCTATTAAAATTCTAACAGGTCCATTGTACGGCCCATTTAGACCCGATCGCCTGAAACCTCTACAAAAAAGGCTGCAAAACATGTTTTAATCCAAATTTAGGATTTCATATAATTGATTACGAGCTTTTCAACACAAATATATTGCAAAAACTCGATTACTGTACTTTTTACTCAGTTAAAATTCTAACGGGTCCCTTGTTCGGCGCATTTAGACCCGCTCGTCCGAAACCTCTACAAAAAGACCGCAAAACAAGTTTTAATCAAATTTTAGGAGTTCATATAATTGATTACGAGCTTTTCAACACGATTATTTTGCAAAAACTCGATTTCTGTACTTTTTACTCAGTTAAAATTCTAACCGGTCCATTATTCGGCCCATTTAGAACCGTTCGTCCGAAACCTTTACAAAAAAGATCCCAAAATAAGTTAGAATCAAATTTTAGGAGTTCATATAATTGATTAAGAGCTTTTCAACACGATTACATTTCAAAAATCCGATTACTGTACTTTTTACTCAGTTAAAATTCTAAAGGGTCCATTGTTCGGCCCATCTAGACCCGCTCGTCCGAAACCTCTACAAAAAAGACAACAAAACAAGTTAGAATCAAATTTTAGGAGTTCATATAATTGATTACGAGCTTTTCAACACGATTATATTGCAAAAACTTTATTTCTGTACTTTTTACTCAGTTAAAATTCTAACGGGTCCATTGTTCGGCCCATTTAGACCCGCTCGTCCGAAACCTTTACAAAAAAGATCGCAAAATAAGTTAGAATCAAATTTTAGGAGTTCATATAATTGATTAAGAGCTTTTCAACAAGATTATATTTCAAAAACTTGATTTTTGTACTTTTTACTCAGTCAAAATTCTAACGGGTCCACTGTTGCAAAATAAGTTTTAATCCAAATTTCGGAGTTCATACAATTGATTACGAGCTTTTCAACACGATTATATTTTAAAAATCGAGATTTCTGTACTTTTTACTCTGTTAAAATTCTAACGGGTCCATTGTTGGCCCATTTAGACCCTCTCGTCCAAAACCTTTACAAAAAAGACCGCAAAATAAGTTAAAATCAAATTTTAGGAATTCATATAATTGATTACGAGCTTTTCAACGCGATTATATTGCAAAAACTCGCTTACAGTACTTTTTACTCAGTTAAAATTCTAACGGGTCCATTGTTCGGCCCATTTAGACCCGCTCGTCCGAAACCTCTACAAAAGGGTTGCAAAATAAGTTTTAATCCAAATTTAGGAGTTCATACAATTGATTACGAGCTTTTCAACACGATTATATTGCAAAAACTAGATTTCTGTAATTTGTACTTCGTTAAAATTCTAACGGGTCCATTGTTCGGCCCATTTAGACCCGCTCGTCCGAAACCTCTACAAAAAGGGCTGCAAAATAAGTTTTAATCCAAATTTAGGAGTTCGTATATTTGATTACGAGCTTTTCAACAGGATTATATTGCAAAATCTCGATTTCTGTACTTTTTACTCAGTTAAAATTCTAACGGGCCCATTGTTCGGCCCATTTAGACCCGCTCGTCGCAAACCTCTATACAAAAGGGTTGCAAAATAAGTTTTAATCCAAATTTAGGAGTTCATACAATAGATTACGAGCGTTTCATCACGATTATATTGCAAAGACTCTATTTCTTTACTTTTTACTTAGTTAAAATTCTAACGGGTCCATTGTTCGGCCCATTTTGACCCGCTCGTCGCAAACCTCTACAAAAAAGACCGCAAAATAAGTTAGAATCAAATTTTAGGAGTTCATATAATTGATTAAGAGCTTTTCAGCACGATTATATTGCAAAAACTCGATTACTGTACTTTTTACACAGTTAAAATTCAAACGGGTCCATTATTCGGCCCATTTAGACCCGATCGTCCGAAACCTCTACAAAAAGGGCTGCAAAATAAGTTTTAATCCAAATTTAGGAGTTCATATAATTGATTACGAGCTTTTCAACACAATTATATTGCAGAAACTCGATTTTTGTGCTTTTTACTCAGTTAAAATTCTAACGGTCCGAAACCTCTACAAAAGGGTTGCAAAATAAGTTTTAATCCAAATTTAGTAGTTCATACAATTGATTTCGAGCGTTTCAACACGATTATATTGCAAAAACTCGATTTTTGTACTTTTTACTCAATTAAAATTCTAACGTATCCATTGTTCGGCCCTTTTAGACCCACTCCTCTGAAACCATAGAAAAAAGACCGCAAAACAAGATTTAATCAAAATTTAGGAGTTCATACAATTGATTACGAGCTTTTCAACACGATTAAATTGCAAAAACTCGATTTTTGTGCTATTTTACTCAGTTAAAATTCTAACGGGTCCATTGTTCGGCACATTTAGACCCAATCGTCCGAAACCTCTACAAAATGGACTGCAAAATAAGTTTTAATCCAAATTTAGGAATTCATACAATTGATTACTAGCGTTTCAACACGATTATATTGCAAAAACTCGATTTATGTACTTTTTACTTAGTTAAAATTCTAACGGGTCCATTGTTCGGCCCGTTTAGACCCCCTCGTCCGAAACCTCTACAAAAAAGACCGCAAAACAAGTTTTAATCAAATTATAGGAGTTCATATAATTGATTACGAGCTTTTCAACACGATTATATTGCAAAAACTTTATTTTTGTACTTTTTACTCAGCTAAAATTCTAATGGGTCCATTGTTCGGCCCATTTAGACCCGCTTGTCCGAAACCTCTACACCAGGGTTGCAAAATGAGTTTTAATCCAAATTTAGGAATTCATACAATTGATTACGAGCTTTTACACACGATTATAATGCAAAAACTCGATTTATGTACTTTTTACTCAGTTAAAATTCTAACGGGTCCATTGTTCGGCCCATTTAGACCCGCTCGTCCGAAACCTTTACAAAAAAGATCGCAAAATAAGTTAGAATCCAAATTTAGGTGTTCATACAATTGATTACGAGCTTTTCGACACGATTATATTGCAAAAACTCGATTACTGTAGTTTTTACTCAGTTAAAATTCTAACGGGTCCATTGTTCGGCCCATTTAGACCCGCTCGTCCGAAACCTCAACAAAAAGACCGCAAAACAAGTTTTAATCAAATTTTAGGAGTTCATATAATTTATTACGAGCTTTTCAACACGATTATATTTCAAATACCTGATTACTGTACTTTTTACTAAGTTAAAATTCTAACGGGTCCATTGTTCGTCCCATTTAGACCCGCTCGTCCGAAACCTTTACAAAAAAGATCGCAAAATAAGTTAGAATCAAAATTTAGGAGTTCATATAATTGATTAAGAGCTTTACAACACGATTATATTTCAAAAAACCGATTACTGTACTTTTTACTCAGTTACAATTCTAACGGGTCCATTGTTCGACCCATTTAGACCCGCACGTCCGAAACCTCTACAAAAAAGACAGCAAAACAAGTTTTAATCCAAATTTATTACGAGCTTTTCATACAAGATTATATTGCAAAAACTTTATTTCTGTACTTTTTACTCAGTTAAAATTCTAACGGGTCCATTGTTCGGCCCATTTAGACCCGCTCGTCCAAAACCTCTACAAAAGGGTTTCAAAATAAGTTTTAATCCAAATTTAGGAGTTCATATAATTGATTACGAGCTTTTCAACACGATTATTTTGCAAAAACTCGATTTCTGAACTTTTTACTCAGTTAAAATTCTAACGGGTCCATTGTTCGGCCCATTTAGACCCGCTCTTCCGAAACCTCTACAAAAAGGTTGCAAAATAAGTTTTAATCAATATTTAAGAGTTCATACAATTGATTACGAGCTTTTCAACACGATTTTTGTACTTTTTACTCAGTTAAAATTCTAACGGGTCCATTGTTCGGCCCATTTAGGAGTTCATATAATTGATTAAGAGCTTTTCAACATGATTATATTTCAAAATAATTTTACTGTACTTTTTACTCCGTTAAAATTCTATCGGGTCCATTGTTCGGCCCATTTAGACCCGCTCGTCCGAAACCTCTACAAAAGGGTTGCAAAATAAGTTTTAATCCAAATTTAAGAGTTCTTATAATTGATTACGAGCTTTTCAATGGGATTATATTGCAAAAACTCGATTTCTGTACTTTTTACTCAGTTAAAATTCTAACGGGTCCACTATTCGGCCCATTAAGACCCGCTTTTCCGAAACCTCTACAAAAAGGGTTGCAAAATAAGTTTTAATCCAAATTTAGAAGTTCATACAACTGTTTACGAGCTTTTCAACATGATTATATTGCAAAAACTCGATTACTGTACTATTTACTCAGTTAAAATTCTAATGGGTTCATTGTTCGGCCCATTTAGACCCACTCGTCCGAAACCTCTACAAAAAAGACCGCAATACAAGTTTTAATCAAATTTTAGGAGTTCATATAATTGATTACGAGCTTTTCAACACGATTATATTGCAAAAACTCGATTTCTGTACTTTTTACTCAGTTAAAATTCTAGCGGGTCTATTGTTCGGCCCATTTAGACCCGCTTGTCCGAAACCTCTATAAAAGGGTTGCAAAATGAGTTTTAATCCAAATTTAGGAGTTCATACAATTGATTACGAGGTTTTCAGCACGATTATAATGCAAAAACTCGATTTATGTACTTTTTACTCAGTTAAAATTCTAACGGGTCCATTGTTCGGCCCATTTAGACCCGCTCGTCCGAAACCTATAAAAAAAGACCGCAAAATAAGTTTTAATCCAAATTTAGGAGTTCGTATATTTGATTACGAGGTTTTCAATAGGATTATATTGCAAAATCTCGATTTCTGTACTTTTTACTCAGTTAAAATTCTAACGGGTCCATTGCGCGGCCCATTTAGACCCGCTCGTCCGAAACCTCTACAAAAAGGGTTGCAAAATAAGTTTTAATCCAAATTTAGGAGTTCATTCAATTGATTACGAACTTTCAACACAATTATATTGCAAAAACTCGATTACTGTAGTTTTTACTTAGTTAAAATTCTAACGGGTCCATTGTTCGGCCCTTTTAGACCCGCTCGTCCGAAACCTCAACAAAGAAGACCGCAAAACAAGTTTTAATCAAATTTTAGGACTTCATATAATTGATTACGAGCTTTTCAACAGGATTATATTGCAAAAACTCGATTTCTGTACTTTTTACTCAGTTAAAATTCTAACGGGTCCACTATTCGGCCCATTAAGACCCGCTTGTCCGAAACCTCTACAAAAAGGGTTGCAAAATAAGTTTTAATCCAAATTTAGAAGTTCATACAATTGTTTACGAGCTTTTCAACACGATTATATTGTAAAAACTCGTTTACTGTACTTTTTACTCAGTTAAAATTCTAACGGGTCCATTGTTAGGCCCATTTAGATCCGCTCGTCTGAAACCTCTACAAATAAGAAAGCAAAACAAGTTAGAATCAAATTTTAGGAGTTCATATAATTGATTACGAGCTTTTCAACACGATTATATTGCAAAAACTTTATTTCTGTACTTTTTACTCAGCTAAAATTCTAACGGGTCCATTGTTCGGCCCATTTAGACCCGCTCGTCCAAAACCTCTACAAAAGGGTTGCAAAATAAGTTTTAATCCAAATTTAGGAGTTCATATAATTGATTACGAGCTTTTCAGCACAATTATATTGCAAAAACTCGATTTCTGTACTTTTTACTTAGTTAAAATTCTAAAGGTTCCATTGTTCGGCCTATTTAGACCCGCTTGTTCGAACCCTCTACAAAAGGGTTGCAAAATAAGTTTTAATCCAAATTTAAGAGTTCTTACAATTGATTACGAGCTTTTCAACACGATTATATTGTAAAAACTCGATTTCTGTAGTTGTTACTCATTTAAAATTCGAACGGTTCCATTATTCGGCCCATTTAGACCCGCTCGTCTGAAACCTTTACAAGAAAGACCGCAAATTAAGTTAGAATCAAATTTTAGGAGTTCATACAAATGATTACGAACTTTTCAACAAAATTATATTGCAAAAACTCGATTTTTGTGCTTTTTACTCAGTTAAAATTCTAACGGGTCCATTATTCGGCCCATTTAGACCCGCTCGTTCGAAACCTCTTCAAAAGGGTTGCAAAATAAGTTTTAATCCAAATTTAGGAGTTCATACAATAGAATACGAGCGTTTCATCACGATTATATTGCAAAAACTCGATTTCTGTAATTTTTACTCAGTTAAAATTCTAACGGGTCCATTGTTCGGCCCATTTAGACCCGCTCGTCGCAAACCTCTACAAAATGACCCCAAAATAAGTTAGAATCAAATTTTAGTAGTTCAAATAATTGATTAAGTGCTTTTCAGCACGATTATATTGCAAAAACTCGTTTACTGTACTTTTTACTAAGTTAAAATTCTAACGGGTCCATTGTTCGGCCCATTTAGACCCGATCGTCCGAAACCTCTACAAAAAGGGCTGCAAAATAAGTTTTAATCCAAATTCAGGAGTTCATATAATTGATTACGAGCTTTTCAACACAATTATATTGAAAAAACTCGATTTTTGTGCTTTTTACTCAGTTAAAATTCTAACGGGTCCATTGTTCGGCCCATTTAGATCCAATCGTCCGAAACCTCTACAAAAAGGGGTGCAAAATAAGTTTTAATCCTAATTTAGGAGTTCATACAATTGATTAGTAGCGTTTCAACATTATTATATTGCAAAAACTTGATTACAATACATTTTACTCAGTTAAAATTCTAACGGGTCCATTCTTAGGCCCATTTAGACCCGCTCGTCCGAAACCTTTACAAAAGGGTTGCAAAATAAGTTTTAATTTAAATTTAGGAGTTCATACAATTGATTATTAGCGTTTCAACACGATTATATTGCAAAAACTTGATTTCTGTACTTTTTACTCAGTTAAAATTCTAACGGGTCCATTGTTCGGCCCATTTAGACCCGCTCGTCCGAAACCTCTATAAAAAGGTTGCAAAATAAGTTTAAATCCAAATTAAGGAGTTCATAGAATTGATTACGAGCTTTTCAACACAATTATATTGCAAAAAACGATTTTTGTGCTTTTTACTCAGTTAAAATTCTAACGGGTCCATCGTTCGGACCATTTAGACCCGCTCGTCCGAAACCTCTACAAAAGGGTTGCAAAAAAAGTTTTAATCCAAATTTAGGAGTTCATACAATTGATTACGAGCTTTTCAACACGATTATATTGCAAAATCTCGATTTCTGTACTTTTTACTCCGTTAAAATTCCAACGGGTCCATTGTTCGGCCCTTTTAGAACCGCTCGTCCGAAACCTCTACAAAAAAGACCGCAAAATAAGTTAGAATCAAATTTTAGGACTTCATATAATTGATTATGAGCTTTTCAACAGGATTATATTGCAAAAACTCGATTTCTGTACTTTTTACTAAGTTAAAATTCTAACGGCTCCACTGTTCGGCCCATTAAGACCCGCTTGTCCGAAACCTCTACAAAAAGGGTTTCAAAATAAGTTTTAATCCAAATTTAGAAGTTTATACAAATTTTTACGACCTTTTCAACACGATTATATTGCAAAAACTCGATTACTGTACTATTTACTCAGTTAAAATTCTAACGGGTCTATTGTTAGGCCCATTTAGACCCGCTCATCCGAAACCTCAACAAAAAAGACCGCAAAACAAGTTTTAATCAAATTTTAGGAGTTCATATAATTGATTACGAGCTTTTCAACACGATTATATTGCAAAAACTCGATTACAATACTTTTTACTCAGTTAAAATTCTAACGGGTCCATTGTTCGGCCCATTTAGACCCGCTCGTCCGAAACCTATACAAAAGAGTTGCAAAATAAGTTTTAATCCAAATTTAGGAGTTCATACAATTGATTACGAGCTTTTCAACACGATAATATTGCAAAAACTCGATTTTTGTACTTTTTACTCCATTAAAATTCTAACGGGTCCATTGTTCTGCCCATTTAGACCCTCTCGACCGAAGCCTCTACAAAAGGTTGCAAAATAAGTTTAAATCCAAATTAAGGAGTTCATACAATTGATTACGAGCTTTTCAACACAATTATATTGCATAAACACGATTTTTGTGCTTTTTACTCAGTTAAAATTCTAACGGGTCCATCATTCGGCCCATTTAGACCCGCTCGTCCGAAACCTCTACAAAAGGGTTGCAAAAAAAGTTTTAATCCAAATTTAGGAGTTCATACAAATGATTACGAGCTTTTCAACACGATTATATTGCAAAAACTCAATTTCTGTACTTTTTACGCAGTTAAAATCCTAACAGGTCTATTGTTCGGCCCATTTAGACCCGCTCGTCCGAAACCTATACAAAAAAGACCGCAAAATAAGTTTTAATCCAAACTTAGGAGTTTGTATATTAGATTACGAGCTTTTCAACATGATTATATTGCAAAATCTCGATTTCTGTATTTTTTACTCAGTTAAAATTCTAACGGGACTATTGTTCGGCCCATTTAGACCTGCTTGTCCGAAACCTCTATAAAAGGGTTGCAAAATAAGTTTTAATCCAAATTTAGGAGCTCATACAATTGATTACGAGATTTTCAATACGATTATATTGCAAAAACTCGATTACTGTAGTTTTTTACTCAGTTAAAATTCTTACAGGTCCATTGTTCGGCCCATTTAGACCCGCTCGTCCGAAACCTAAAAAAAGACCGCAAAATAAGTTTTAATCCAAATTTAGGAGTTTGTATATTTGATTACGAGCTTTTCAACAGGATTATATTGCAAAATCTCGATTTCTGTACTTTTTACTCAGTTAAAATTCTAACGGGTCCATTGCGCGGCCCATTTAGACCCGCTCGTCCGAAACCTCTACAAAAAGGGTTGCAAAATAAGTTTTAATCCAAATTTAGGAGTTCATTCAATTGATTACGAACTTTCAACACGATTATATTGCAAAAACTCGATTACCTTAGTTTTTACTTAGTTAAAATTCTAACGGGTCCATTGTTCGGCCAATTTAGAACCGCTCGTCCGAAACCTCTACAAAAAGACCGCAAAACAAGTTTTAATCAAATTTTAGGAGTTCATATAATTGATTACGAGCTTTTCAACACGATTATATTGCAAAAACTCGATTACAATACTTTTTACTCAGTTAAAATTCTAACGGGTCCATTGTTCGGCCCATTTAGACTCGCTCGTCCGAAACCTCTACAAAAGGGTTGCAAAATAAGTTTTAATCCAAATTTAGGAGTTTATACAATTGATTACGAGCTTTTCAACACGATTATATTGCAAAAACTCGATTTCTGTACTTTTTACTCCATTAAAATTCTAACGGGTCCATTGTTTTGCCCATTTAGACCCGCTCGACCGAAGCCTCTACAAAAAGGTTGCAAAATAAGTTTAAATCCAAATTAAGGAGTTCATACATTTGATACGAGCTTTTCAACATAATTATATTGCATAAACACGATTTTTGTGCTTTTTACTCATTTAAAATTCTAACGGGTCCATCGTTCGGCCCATTTAGACCCGCTCGTCCGAAACCTCTACAAAAGGGTTGCAAAAAAAGTTTTAATCCAAATTTACGAGTTCATACAAATGATTACGAGCTTTTCAACACGATTATATTGCAAAAACTCAATTTCTATACTTTTTACGCAGTTAAAATCCTAACAGGTCTATTGTTCGGCCCATTTAGACCCGCTCGTCCGAAACCTATACAAAAAAGACCGCAAAATAAGTTTTAATCCAAATTTAGGAGTTCGTATATTTGATTACGAGCTTTTCAACATGATTATATTGCAAAATCTCGATTTCTGTATTTTTTACTTAGTTAAAATTCTAACGGGTCCATTGCTCGGCACATTTAGACTCGCTCGTCCGAAACCTCTACAAAAAGGGTTGCAAAATAAGTTTTAATCCAAATTTAGGTGTTCATACAATTGATTACGAGCTTTTCAACACGATTATATTGCAAAAACTGGATTACTGTAGTTTTTACTCAGTTAAAATTCTAACGGGTCCATTGTTCGGCCCATTTAGACCCGCTCGTCCGAAACCTCTACAAAAAGACAGCAAAATAAGTTTTAATCAAATTTTTGGAGTTCATATAATTTATTATGAGCTTTTCAACACGATTATATTTCAAAAACCAGATTACTGTACTTTTTACTAAGTTAAAATTCTAACGGGTCCATTGTTCGGCCCATTTAGACCCGCTCGTCCGAAACCTTTACAAAAAAGATCGCAAAATAAGTTAGAATCAAATTTTAGGAGTTCGTATAATTGATTAAGAGCTTTTCAACACGAATATATTTCAAAAACCTGATTACTGTACTTTTTACTCAGTTAAAATTCTAACGAGTCCACTGTTCGGCCCATTAAGACCCGCTTGTCCGAAACCTCTACAAAAAGGGTTGCAAAATAAGTTTTAATCCAAATTTAGAAGTTCATTCAATTGATTACGAGCTTTTCAACACGATTATATTGCAAGAACTCGATTACTGTACTATTTACTCAGTGAAAATTCTAACGGGTCCATTGTTCGGCCCATTTAGACCCGCTTGTCCGAAACCTATACAAAAAAGACCGCAAAATAAGTTTTAATCCAAATTTAGGAGTTCGTATATTTGATTACGAGCTTTTCAATAGGATTATATTGCAAAAACTCGATTACTGTAGTTTTTACTCAGTTAAAATTTTAACGGGTCCATTGTTCGGCCCATTTAGACCCGCTCATCCGAAACCTCTACAAAAAGACCGCAAAAAAAGTTTTAATCAAATTTTAGGAGTTCATATAATTTATTACGAGCTTTTCAACACGATTATATTGCAAAAACTCGATTATAATACTTTTTACTAAGTTAAAATTCTAACGGGTCCATTGTTCGGCCCATTTAGACCCGCTCGTCCGAAACTTCTACAGAAGGGTTGCAAAATAAGTTTTAATCCAAATTTAGGAGTTCATACAATTGATTACGAGCTTTTCAGCACAATTATATTGCAAAAACTCGATTTCTATACTTTTTACTCCATTAAAATTCTAACGGGTCTATTGTTCGGCCCATTTAGACCCGCTCGTCCGAAACCTCTACAAAAAGGTTGCAAAATAAGTTTAAATCCAAATTAAGGAGTTCATACAATTGATTACGAGCTTTTCAACACGATTATATTGCAAAAACTTGATTTATGTACTTTTTACTTAGTTAAAATTCTAACGGGTCCATTGTTCGGCCCATTTAGACTCCCTCATCCGAAACCTCTACAAAAAAGACCGCAAAACAAGTTTTAATCAAATTATAGGAGTTCATATAATTGATTACGAGCTTTTCAACACGATTATATTGCAAAAACTTTATTTCTGTACTTTTTACTCAGCTAAAATTCTAACGGGTCAATTGTTCGGCCCATTTAGACCCGCTTGTCCGAAACCTCTACACCAGGGTTGCAAAATGAGTTTTAATCCAAATTTAGCAATTCATACAATTGATTACGAGCTTTTACACACGATTATAATGTAAAAACTCGATTTATGTACTTTTTACTCAGTTAAAATTCTAACGGGTCCATTGTTCGGCCCATTTAGACCCGCTCGTCCGAAACCTTTACAAAAAAGATCGCAAAATAAGTTAGAATCCAAATTTAGGTGTTCATACAATTGATTACGAGCTTTTCAACACGATTATATTGCAAAAACTCGATTAATGTAGTTTTTACTCAGTTAAAATTCTAACGGGTCCATTGTTCGGCCCATTTAGACCCGCTCGTCCGAAACCTCAACAAAAAGACCGCAAAACAAGTTTTAATCAAATTTTAGGAGTTCATATAATTTATTACGAGCTTTTCAACACGATTATATTTCAAAAACCTGATTACTGTACTTTTTACTAAGTTCAAATTCTAACGGGTCCATTGTTCGTCCCAATTAGACCCGCTCGTCCGAAACCTTTACAAAAAAGATCGCAAAATAAGTTAGAATCAAAATTTAGGAGTTCATATAATTGATTAAGAGCTTTTCAACACGATTATATTTCAAAAAACCGATTACACTACTTTTTACTCAGTTACAATTCTAACGGGTCCATTGTTCGGCCCATTTAGACCCGCACGTCCGAAACCTCTACAAAAAAGACAGCAAAACAAGTTTTAATCCAAATTTATTACGATCTTTTCATACAAGATTATATTGCAAAAACTTTATTTCTGTACTTTTTAATCAGTTAAAATTCTAACGGGTCCATTGTTCGGCCCATTTAGACCCGCTCGTCCAAAACCTCTACAAAAGGGTTTCAAAATAAGTTTTAATCCAATTTTAGGAGTTCATATAATTGATTACGAGCTTTTCAACACGATTATTTTGCAAAAACTCGATTTCTGTACTTTTTACTCAGTTAAAATTCTAACGGTCCATTGTTCGGCCCATTTAGACCCGCTCGTCCGAAACCTCTACAAAAATGTTGCAAAATAAGTTTTAATCCAAATTTCAGAGTTCATACAATTGATTACGAGCTTTTCAACACGATTATATTGCAAAAACTTGATTTTTGTACTTTTTACTCATGTAAAATTCTAACGGGTACATTGTTCGGCCCATTTAGAACCGCTCATCCGAAACCTTTACAAAAAAGATCGAAAAATAAGTTAGAATCAAATTTTAGGAGTTCATATAATTGATTAAGAGCTTTTCAACAAGATTATATTTCAAAATAAGTTTACTGTACTTTTTACTCCGTTAAAATTCTAACGGGTCCATTGTTCGGCCCATTTAGACCTGCTCGTCCGAAACCTCTACAAAAGGGTTGCAAAATAAGTTTTAATTCAAATTTAAGAGTTCTTATAATTGATTACGAGCTTTTCAACATTATTATATTGCAAAAACTCGATTTCTGTACTTTTCACTCAGTTAAAATTCTAACGGGTCCACTATTCGGCCCATTAAGACTCGCTTTTCCGAAACCTCTACAAAAAGGGTTGCAAAATAAGTTTTAATCCAAATTTAGAAGTTCATACAATTGTTTACTAGCTTTTCAACATGATTATATTGCAAAAACTCGATTACTGTACTATTTACTCAGTTAAAATTCTAATGGGTCCATTGTTCGGCCCATTTAGACCCGCTCATCCGAAACCTCAACAAAGAAGACCACAAAACAAGTTTTAATCAAATTTTAGGACTTCATATAATTGATTACGAGCTTTTCAACAGAATTATATTACAAAAACTCGATTTCTGTACTTTTTACTCAGTTAAAATTCTAACGGGTCCACTATTCGGCCCAATAAGACCCGCTTGTCCGAAACCTCTACAAAAAGGGTTGCAAAATAAGTTTTAATCCAAATTTAGAAGTTCATACAATTGTTTACGAGCTTTTCAACACGATTATATTGCAAAAACTCGGTTACTGCACTTTTTACTCAGTTAAAATTCTAACGGGTCCATTGTTAGGCCCATTTAGATCCGCTCGTCCGAAACCTCTACAAATAAGAAAGCAAAACAAGTTAGAATCAAATTTTAGGAGTTCATATAATTGATTACGAGCTTTTCAACATGATTATATTGCAAAAATTTTATTTCTGTACTTTTTACTCAGCTAAAATTCTAACGGGTCCATTGTTCGACCCATTTAGACCCGCTCGTCCAAAACCTCTACAAAGGGTTGCAAAATAAGTTTTAATCCAAATTTAGGAGTTCATATAATTGATTACGAGCTTTTCAGCACGATTATATTGCAAAAACTCGATTACTGTAGTTTTTACTCAGTTAAAATTCTAACGGGTCCATTGTTCGGCCCATTTAGACCCGCTCGTCCGGAACCTCTACAAAAAGACAGCAAAATAAGTTTTAATCAAATTTTTGGAGTTCATATAATTTATTATGAGCTTTTCAACACGATTATATTTCAAAAACCAGATTACTGTACTTTTTACTAAGTTAAAATTCTAACGGGTCCATTGTTCGGCCCATTTAGACCCGCTCGTCCGAAACCTTTACAAAAAAGATCGCAAAATAAGTTAGAATCAAATTTTAGGAGTTCGTATAATTGATTAAGAGCTTTTCAACACGAATATATTTCAAAAACCTGATTACTGTACTTTTTACTCAGTTAAAATTCTAACGGGTCCACTGTTCGGCCCATTAAGACCTGCTTGTCCGAAACCTCTACAAAAAGGGTTGCAAAATAAGTTTTAATCCAAATTTAGAAGTTCATACAATTGATTACGAGCTTTTCAACACGATTATATTGCAAGAACTCGATTACTGTACTATTTACTCAGTGAAAATTCTAACGGGTCCATTGTTCGGCCCATTTAGACCCGCTTGTCCGAAACCTATACAAAAAAGACCGCAAAATAAGTTTTAATCCAAATTTAGGAGTTCGTATATTTGATTACGAGCTTTTCAACAGGATTATATTGCAAAAACTCGATTACTGTAGTTTTTACTCAGTTAAAATTTTAACGGGTCCATTGTTCGGCCCATTTAGACCCGCTCATCCGAAACCTCTACAAAAAGACCGCAAAACAAGTTTTAATCAAATTTTAGGAGTTCATATAATTTATTACGAGCTTTTCAACACGATTATATTGCAAAAACTCGATTATAATACTTTTTACTAAGTTAAAATTCTAACGGGTCCATTGTTCGGCCCATTTAGACCCGCTCGTCCGAAACTTCTACAGAAGGGTTGCAAAATAAGTTTTAATCCATATTTAGGAGTTCATACAATTGATTACGAGCTTTTCAGCACAATTATATTGCAAAAACTCGATTTCTATACTTTTTACTCCATTAAAATTCTAACGGGTCTATTGTTCGGCCCATTTAGACCCGCTCGTCCGAAACCTCTACAAAAAGGTTGCAAAATAAGTTTAAATCCAAATTAAGGAGTTCATACAATTGATTACGAGCTTTTCAACACGATTATACTGCAAAAACTTGATTTATGTACTTTTTACTTAGTTAAAATTCTAACGGGTCCATTGTTCGGCCCATTTAGACCCCCTCGTCCGAAACCTCTACAAAAAAGACCGCAAAACAAGTTTTAATCAAATTATAGGAGTTCATATAATTGATTACGAGCTTTTCAACACGATTATATTGCAAAAACTTTATTTCTGTACTTTTTACTTAGCTAAAATTCTAACGGGTCAATTGTTCGGCCCATTTAGACCCGCTTGTCCGAAACCTCTACACCAGGGTTGCAAAATGAGTTTTAATCCAAATTTAGCAATTCATACAATTGATTACGAGCTTTTACACACGATTATAATGTAAAAACTCGATTTATGTACTTTTTACTCAGTTAAAATTCTAACGGGTCCATTGTTCGGCCCATTTAGACCCGCTCGTCCGAAACCTTTACAAAAAAGATCGCAAAATAAGTTAGAATCCAAATTTAGGTGTTCATACAATTGATTACGAGCTTTTCAACACGATTATATTGAAAAAACTCGATTACTGTAGTTTTTACTCAGTTAAAATTCTAACGGGTCCATTGTTCGGCCCATTTAGACCCGCTCGTCCGAAACCTCAACAAAAAGACCGCAAAACAAGTTTTAATCAAATTTTAGGAGTTCATATAATTTATTACGAGCTTTTCAACACGATTATATTGCAAAAACTCGATTATAATACTTTTTACTAAGTTAAAATTCTAACGGGTCCATTGTTCGGCCCATTTAGACCCGCTCGTCCGAAACTTCTACAGAAGGGTTGCAAAATAAGTTTTAATCCATATTTAGGAGTTCATACAATTGATTACGAGCTTTTCAGCACAATTATATTGCAAAAACTCGATTTCTATACTTTTTACTCCATTAAAATTCTAACGGGTCTATTGTTCGGCCCATTTAGACCCGCTCGTCCGAAACCTCTACAAAAAGGTTGCAAAATAAGTTTAAATCCAAATTAAGGAGTTCATACAATTGATTACGAGCTTTTCAACACGATTATACTGCAAAAACTTGATTTATGTACTTTTTACTTAGTTAAAATTCTAACGGGTCCATTGTTCGGCCCATTTAGACCCCCTCGTCCGAAACCTCTACAAAAAAGACCGCAAAACAAGTTTTAATCAAATTATAGGAGTTCATATAATTGATTACGAGCTTTTCAACACGATTATATTGCAAAAACTTTATTTCTGTACTTTTTACTTAGCTAAAATTCTAACGGGTCAATTGTTCGGCCCATTTAGACCCGCTTGTCCGAAACCTCTACACCAGGGTTGCAAAATGAGTTTTAATCCAAATTTAGCAATTCATACAATTGATTACGAGCTTTTACACACGATTATAATGTAAAAACTCGATTTATGTACTTTTTACTCAGTTAAAATTCTAACGGGTCCATTGTTCGGCCCATTTAGACCCGCTCGTCCGAAACCTTTACAAAAAAGATCGCAAAATAAGTTAGAATCCAAATTTAGGTGTTCATACAATTGATTACGAGCTTTTCAACACGATTATATTGAAAAAACTCGATTACTGTAGTTTTTACTCAGTTAAAATTCTAACGGGTCCATTGTTCGGCCCATTTAGACCCGCTCGTCCGAAACCTCAACAAAAAGACCGCAAAACAAGTTTTAATCAAATTTTAGGAGTTCATATAATTTATTACGAGCTTTTCAACACGATTATATTTCAAAAACCTGATTACTGTACTTTTTACTAAGTTAAAATTCTAACGGGTCCATTGTTCGTTCCAATTAGACCCGCTCGTCCGAAACCTTTACAAAAAAGATCGCAAAATAAGTTAGAATCAAAATTTAGGAGTTCATATAATTGATTAAGAGCTTTTTAACACGATTATATTTCAAAAAACCGATTACACTACTTTTTACTCAGTTACAATTCTAACGGGTCCATTGTTCGGCCCATTTAGACCCGCACGTCCGAAACCTCTACAAAAAAAGACAGCAAAACAAGTTTTAATCCAAATTTATTACGATCTTTTCATACAAGATTATATTGCAAAAACTTTATTTATGTACTTTTTAATCAGTTAAAATTCTAACGGGTCCATTGTTCGGCCCATTTAGACCCGCTCGTCCAAAACCTCTACAAAAGGGTTTCAAAATAAGTTTTAATCCAATTTTAGGAGTTCATATAATTGATTACGAGCTTTTCAACACGATTATTTTGCAAAAACTCGATTTCTGTACTTTTTACTCAGTTAAAATTCTAACGGTCCATTGTTCGGCCCATTTAGACTCGCTCGTTCGAAACCTCTACAAAAAGGTTGCAAAATAAGTTTTAATCCAAATTTCAGAGTTCATACAATTGATTACGAGCTTTTCAACACGATTATATTGCAAAAACTTGATTTTTGTACTTTTTACTCAGTTAAAATTCTAACGGGTACATTGTTCGGCCCATTTAGAACCGCTCGTCCGAAACCTTTACAAAAAAGATCGAAAAATAAGTTAGAATCAAATTTTAGGAGTTCATATAATTGATTAAGAGCTTTTCAACAAGATTATATTTCAAAATAAGTTTACTGTACTTTTTACTCCGTTAAAATTCTAACGGGTCCATTGTTCGGCCCATTTAGACCCGCTCGTCCGAAACCTCTACAAAAGGGTTGCAAAATAAGTTTTAATTCAAATTTAAGAGTTCTTATAATTGATTACGAGCTTTTCAACAGGATTATATTGCAAAAACTCGATTTCTGTACTTTTTACTCAGTTAAAATTCTAACGGGTCCACTATTCGGCCCATTAAGACCCGCTTTTCCGAAACCTCTACAAAAAGGGTTGCAAAATAAGTTTTAATCCAAATTTAGAAGTTCATACAATTGTTTACTAGCTTTTCAACATGATTATATTGCAAAAACTCGATTACTGAACTATTTACTCAGTTAAAATTCTAATGGGTCCATTGTTCGGCCCATTTAGACCCGCTCATCCGAAACCTCAACAAAGAAGACCGCAAAACAAGTTTTAATCAAATTTTAGGACTTCATATAATTGATTACGAGCTTTTCAACATAATTATATTGCAAAAACTCGATTTCTGTACTTTTTACTCAGTTAAAATTCTAACGGGTCCACTATTCGGCCCATTAAGACCCGCTTGTCCGAAACCTCTACAAAAAGGGTTGCAAAATAAGTTTTAATCCAATTTTAGAAGTTCATACAATTGTTTACGAGCTTTTCAACACGATTATATTGCAAAAACTCGGTTACTGCACTTTTTACTCAGTTAAAATTCTAACGGGTCCATTGTTAGGCCCATTTAGATCCGCTCGTCCGAAACCTCTACAAATAAGAAAGCAAAACAAGTTAGAATCAAATTTTAGGAGTTCATATAATTGATTACGAGCTTTTCAACACGATTATATTGCAAAAACTTTATTTCTGTACTTTTTACTCAGCTAAAATTCTAACGGGTCCATTGTTCGACCCATTTAGACCCGCTCGTCCAAAACCTCTACAAAGGGTTGCAAAATAAGTTTTAATCCAAATTTAGGAGTTCATATAATTGATTACGAGCTTTTCAGCACGATTATATTGCAAAAACTCGATTTCTGTACTTTTTACTCAGTTAAAATTCTAACGGTTCCATTGTTCGGCCCATTTAGACCCGCTTGTTCGAAACCTCTACAAAAGGGTTGCAAAATAAGTTTTAATCCAAATTTAAGAGTTCTTACAATTGATTACGAGCTTTTCAACACGATTATATTGTAAAAACTCGATTTCTGTAGTTGTTACTCAGTTAAAATTCGAACGGTTCCATTGTGCGGCCCATTTAGACCCGCTCGTCCGAAACCTTTACAAAAAAGACCGCAAAATAAGTTAGAATCAAATTTTAGGAGTTCATACAAATGATTACGAGCTTTTCAACAAAATTATATTGCAAAAACTTGATTTTTGTGCTTTTTACTCAGTTAAAATTCTAACGGGTCTATTGTTCGGCCCATTTAGACCCGCTCGTTCGAAACCTCTACAAAAGGGTTGCAAAATAAGTTTTAATTCAAATTTAGGAGTTCAAACAATAGAATACGAGCGTTTCATCACGATTATATTGCAAAAACTCGATTTCTGTACTTTTTACTCAGTGAAAATTCTAACGGGTCCATTGTTCGGCCCATTTAGACCCGCTCGTCGCAAACCTCTACAAAAAAGACCCCAAAATAAGTTAGAATCAAATTTTAGTAGTTCAAATAATTGATTAAGAGCTTTTCAGCACGATTATATTGCAAAAACTCGTTTACTGTACTTTTTACTAAGTTAAAATTCTAACGGGTCCATTGTTCGGCCCATTTAGACCTGATCGTCCGAAACCTCTGCAAAAAGGGCTGCAAAATAAGTTTTAATCCAAATTTAGGAGTTCATATAATTGATTACGAGCTTTTCAACACAATTATATTGCAAAAACTCGATTTTTGTGCTTTTTACTCAGTTAAAATTCTAACTGGTCCATTGTTCGGCCCATTTAGACCCAATCGTCCGAAACCTCTACAAAAGGGCTGCAAAATAAGTTTAAATCCAAATTTAGGAGTTCATACAATTGATTACTAGCGTTTCAACATGATTATATTGCAAAAACTTGATTACAGTACATTTTACTCAGTTAAAATTCTAACGGGTCCATTGTTCGGCCCATTTAGACCCGCTCGTCCGAAAACTCTACAAAAGGGTTGCAAAATAAGTTTTAATCTAAATTTAGGAGTTCATACAATTGATTACTAGCGTTTCAACACGATTATATTGCAAAAACTTGATTTCTGTACTTTTTACTCAGTTAAAATTCTAACGGGTCCATTGTTCGGCCCATTTAGACCCGCTCGTCCGAAACCTCTATAAAAAGGTTGCAAAATAAGTTTAAATCCAAATTAAGGAGTTCATAGAATTGATTACGAGCTTTTCAACACAATTATATTGCAAAAAAACGATTTTTGTGCTTTTTACTTAGTTAAAATTCTAACGGGTCCATCGTTCGGACCATTTAGACCCGCTCGTCCGAAACCTCTACAAAAGGGTTGCAAAAAAAAGTTTTAATCCAAATTTAGGAGTTCATACAATTGATTACGAGCTTTACAACACGATTATATTGCAAAATCTCGATTTCTGTACTTTTTACTCCGTTAAAATTCTAACGGGTCCATTGTTCGGCCTATTTAGAACCGCTCGTCCGAAACCTCTACAAAAAAGACCGCAAAATAAGTTAGAATCAAATTTTAGGACTTCATATAATTGATTATGAGCTTTTCAACAGGATTATATTGCAAAAACTCGATTTCTGTACTTTTTACTAAGTTAAAATTCTAACGGGTCCACTGTTCGGCCCATTAAGACCCGCTTGTCCGAAACCTCTACAAAAAGGGTTTCAAAATAAGATTTAATCCAAATTTAGAAGTTCATACAATTTTTTACGAGCTTTTCAACACGATTATATTGCAAAAACTTGATTACTGTACTATTTACTCAGTTAAAATTCTAACGGGTTTATTGTTTGGCCCATTTAGACCCGCTCGTCCGAAACCTCAACAAAAAAGACCGCAAAACAAGTTTTAATCAAATTTTAGGAGATCATATAATTGATTACGAGCTTTTCAACACGATTATATTGTAAAAACTCGATTTCTGTACTTTTTACTCAGTTAAAATTCTAACGGGTCTATTGTTCGGCCCATTTAGACCCGCTTGTTCGAAACCTCTATAAAAGGGTTGCAAAATGAGTTTTAATCCAAATTTAGGAGTTCATACAATTGATTACGAGCTTTTCAACACGATTATAATGCAAAAACTCGATTTATGTACGTTTTACTCAGTTAAAATTCTAACAGGTCCAATGTTCGGCCCTTTTAGACATTCTCGTCCGAAACCTTTACAAAAAAGATCACACAATAAGTTAGAATCAAATTTTAGGAGTTCATATAATTGATTAAGAGCTTTTCAACATGATTATATTTCAAAAACCCGATTACTGTACTTTTTACTCAGTTAAAATTCTAACGGGTCCATTGTTCGGCCCATTTAGACCCGCTCGTCCGAAACCTTTACAAAAAAGACAGCAAAATAAGTTAGAATCAAATTTTAGGAGTTCATATAATTGATTACGAGCTTTTCAATACGATTATATTGCAAAAACTTTATTTCTGTACTTTTTACTCAGTTAAAATTCTAACGGGTCCATTGTTCGGCCCATTTAGACCCGCTCGTCCAAAATCTCTACAAATGGGTTGCAAAATAAGTTTTAATCCAAATTTAGGAGTTCATATAATTGATTACGAGCTTTTCTACACGATTATATTGCAAAAACTCGATTTCTGTACTTTTTACTTAGTTAAAATTCTAACGGGTCCATTGTTTGTCCCATTTAGATTCGCTTGTCTGAAAACTCGACAAAAAGGTTGCAAAATAAGTTTTAATCCAAATTTAAGAGTTCATACAATTGATTACGAGCTTTTCAACACGATTATATTGCAAAAACTTGATTTCTTTACTTTTTACTAATTTAAAATTCTAACGGGTCCATTGTTTGGCCCATTTAGACCCGCTCGTCTGAAACCTTTACAAAAAAGATCGCAAAATAAGTTAGAATCAAATTTTAGGAGTTCATATAATTCATTAAGAGCTTTTCAACACGATTATATTTTAAAAACCCGATTACTGTACTTTTTACTCATTTAAAATTCTAACGGGTCCATTGTTCGGCCCATTTAGATCCGCTCGTCCGAAACCTCTACCAAAAAGACAGCGAAACAAGTTAGAATCAAATTTTAGGAGTTCATACAACTGATTACGAGCTTTTCAACACGATTATAATGCAAAAACTCGATTTATGTACTTTTTACTCAGTTAAAATTTTAACGGCTCCATTGTTCGGCCCATTTAGACCCGCTCGTCCGAAACCTTTACAAAAAAGATCGCAAAATAAGTTAGAATCAAAATTTAGGAGTTCATATAATTGATTAAGAGCTTTTCAACACGATTATATTCCAAAAACCCGATTACTATACTTTTTACTCAGTAAAAATTCTAACGGGTCCATTGTTCGGCCCAATTAGACCCGCTCGTCCGAAACCTCTACTAAAAACACAGCAAAACAAGTTAGAATCAAATTTTAGGAGTTCATATAATTGATTACGAGCTTTTCAACACGATTATATTGCAAAAACTTTATTTCTGTACTTTTTACTCAGTTAAAATTCTAACGGGTCCATTGTTCGGCCCATTTAGACTCGCTCGTCCAAAACCTCTACAAAAGGGTTGCAAAATAAGTTTTATTCCAAAGTTAGGAGTTCATATAATTGATTACGAGCTTTTCAACACGATTATACTGCAAAAACTCGATTTCTGTACTTTTTACTCGGTTAAAATTCTAACGGGTCCATTGTTCGGCCCATTTAGACCCACTCGTCCGAAACCTTTACAAAAAAGATCGCAAAATAAGTTAGAATCAAAATTTAGGAGTTCATATAATTGATTAAGAGCTTTTCAACACGATTATATTCCAAAAACCCGATTACTGTACTTTTTACTCAGTTAAAATTCTAACGGGTCCATTGTTCGGCCCATTTAGACCCGCTCGTTCGAAACCTCTACAAAAGGGTTGCAAAATATGTTTTAATCCAAAATTAGGAGTACATATAATTGATTACGAGCTTTTCAACGCGATTATATTTCCAAAACTCGATTTCTGTACTTTTTACTCAGTTAAAATTCTAATGGGTCCATTGTTCGGCCCATTTAGACCCGCTCGTCCGAAACCTCTACAAAAGGGTTGCAAAATAAGTTTTAATCCAAATTTAAGAGTTCTTACAATTGATTACGAGCTTTTCAACACGATTATATTGTAAAAACTCGATTTTTGTAGTTGTTACTCAGTTAAAATTCGAACAGTTCCATTGTTCGGCCCATTTAGACCCGCTCGTCCGAAACCTCAACAAAAAAGACCGCAAAACAAGTTTTAATCAAATATTAGGAGTTCATATAATTGATCACGAGCTTTTCAGCACGATTATATTGCAAAAACTCAATTACTGTACTTTTTACTCAGTTAAAATTCTAACGGGTCCATTGTTCGGCCCATTTAGACCCAATCGTCCGAAACCTTTACAAAAAGGGCTGCAAAATAAGTTTTAATCCAAATTTAGGAGTTTATACAATTGATTACTAGTGTTTCAACACGATTATATTGCAAAAACTTGATTACAATACTTTTTACTCAGTTAAAATTCTAACAGGTCCATTGTTCGGCCCATTTAGACCCGCTCGTCCGAAACCTCTACAAAAGGGTTGCAAAATAAGTTTTAATCTAATTTTAGGAGTTCATACAATTGATTACTAGCGTTTCAACACGATTATATTGCAAAAATTTGATTTCTGTACGTTTTACTCAGTTAAAATTCTAACCAGTCCATTGTTCGGCCAATTTAGACCCGCTCGTCCGAAACCTCAACAAAAAAAACCGCAAAACAAGTTTTAATCAAAATTTAGGAGTTCATATAATTGATTACGAGCTTTTCAACACGATTATAATGCAAAAACTAGATTTATGTACTTTTTACTCAGTTAAAATTCTAACGGGTCCTTTGTTCGGCCCATTTAGACCCGCTTGTCCGAAACCTCTACAAAAGGGTTGCAAAATAAGTTTTAATCCAAATTTAAGAGTTCTTACAATTGATTACGAGCTTTTCAACACGATTATATTGTAAAATCTCGATTTATGTAGTTGTTACTCAGTTAAAATTCGAACGGTTCCATTGTTCTGCCCATTTAGACCCGCTCGTCCGAAACCTGTACAAAAAAGACCGCAAAATAAGTTAGAATCAAATTTTAGGAGTTCATACAAATGATTATGAGCTTCTCAACAAAATTATATTGCAAAAACTCGATTTTTGTGCTTTTTACTCAGTTAAAAATCTAACGGGTCCATTATTCGGCCCATTTAGACCCGCTCGTTTGAAACCTCTACAAAAGGGTTGCAAAATAAGTTTTAATCCAAATTTAGGAGTTCATACAATATATTACGAGTGTTTCATCACGATTATATTGCAAAAACTCGATTTCTGTACTTTTTACTCAGTTCAAATTCTAACGGGTCAATTGTTCGGCCCATTTAGACCCACTCATCGCAAACCACTACAAAAAAGACCCCAAAATAAGTTAGAATCAAATTTTAGGAGTTCATATAATTGATTAAGAGCTTTTCAGCACGATTATATTGCAAAAACTCGATTACTGTACTTTTTGTTCAATTAAAATTCTAACGGGTCCATTGTTCGGCCCATTTAGACCCGATCGTCCGAAACCTCTACAAAAAGGGCTGCAAAATAAGTTTTAATCCAAAATTAGGAGTTCATATAATTGATTACGAGCTTTACAACACAATTATATTGCAAAAACTCGATTTTTGTGCTTTTTACTCAGTTAAAATTCTAACGGGTCCATTGTTCGGCCCATTTAGACCCAATCGTCCGAAACCTCTACAAAAAGGGCTGCAAAATAAGTTTTAATCCAAATTTAGGAGTTCATACAATTGATTACTAGCGTTTCAACACGATTATATTACAAAAACTTGATTACAGTACTTTTTACTCAGTTAAAATTCTAACGGGTCCATTGTTCGGCCCATTTAGACCCGCTCGTCCGAAACCTCTACAAAAGGGTTGCAAAATAAGTTTTAATCTAAATGTAGGAGTTCATACAATTGATTACTAGCGTTTCAACACGATTATATTGCAAAAACTTGATTTCTGTACTTTTTACTCAGTTAAAATTCTAATGGGTCCATTGTTCGGCCCATTTAGACCCGCTCGTCCGAAACCTCTACAAAAAGGTTGCAAAATAAGTTTAAATCCAAATTAAGGAGTTCATACAATTGATTACGAGCTTTTCAACACAATTATATTGCATAAACTTGATTTTTGTGCTTTTTACTTAGTTAAAATTCTAACTGGTCCATTGTTCGACCCATTTAGAACTGCTTGTCCGAAACCATAGAAAAAAGACCGCAAAACAAGTTTTAATCCAAATTTAGGAGTTCATAAAATTAATTACGAGCTTTTCAACACGATTATATTGCAAAAACTAAATTTCTATACATTTTACTCCGTTAAAATTCTAACGGGTCCATTGTTCGGCCCATATAGACCCACTCGTCTGAAAACTCTACAAAAAAGACCGCAAAATAACTTAGAATCAAATTTTAGGAGTTCATATAATTGATTACGAGCTTTTCAACACGATTATATTGTAAAAACTTTATTTCTGTACTTTTTACTCAGTTAAAATTCTAACGTGTCCATTGTTCGCCCCATTTAGACCTGCTCGTCCAAAACCTCTATAAAAGGGTTGCAAAATAAGTTTTAATCCAAATTTAGGAGTTCGTAAAATTGATTACGAGCTTTTCAAAACAATTATATTGTGAAAACTCGATTTTTATGCTTTTTACTCAGTTAAAATTCTAACGGGTCCATTGTTCGGCCCATTTAGACCCGCTCGTCTGAAACCTCTACAAAAGGGTTTCAAAATAAGTTTTAATCCAAATTTGGGAGTTCGTACAATTGATAACGAGCTTTTCAAAACGATTATATTACAAAAACTCGATTTCTTTACTTTTTACTCCGTTAAAATTCTAACTGGTCCATTGTTCGGCCTATTTAGACCCGATCGTTCGAAACCTCTACAAAAAAGGGCTGCAAAATAAGTTTTAATCCAAATTTAGAAGCTCATATAATTGATTACGAGCTTTTCAACCCGATATATTGCAAAAACTCGATTTCTGTACTTTTTACTCAGGTAAAATTCTAAAGGGTCTATTGTTCGGCCCATTTAGACCCGCTCTCCCGAAACCTCTACAAAAGAGTTGCAAAATAAGTTTTAATCCAAATTTAGGAGTTCATACGATTGATTACGAGCTTTTCAAAATGATTATATTGCAAAAACTCGATTTCTGTACTTTTTACTCAGTTAAGATTCGAACGGGTCCATTGTTCGGCCCATTCAGACCCTCTCATCCGAAACCTCTACAAAGAGGTTGCAAAATAAGTTTAAATCCAAATTTAGGAGTTCATACAATTGATTACGAGCTTTTCAACACAATTATATTGTAAAAACTCGATTTTTGTGCTTTTTACATAGTTAAAATTCAAACGGGTCCATTGTTCGGCCCATTTAGACCCGCTCGTCCGAAACATCTACAAAGGGGTTGCAAGATTTTACTCAGTTAAAATTCTAGCGTGTCCATTGTTCGGCTCGTTTAGACTCGCTAGTCCGAAACCTCTACAAAAAAGACCGCAAAACAAGTTACAATCAAATTTTAGGAGTTCATATAATTGCTTACAAGATTTTCAACACGATTATATTGCAAAAACATGATATTTGTACTTTTTACTCAGTTAAAATTCTAACGGGTCCATTGTTCGGCCCATTTAGACTCGCTCGTCCAAAACCTCGACAAAAGGGTTGCAAAATAAGTTTTAATCCAAATTTAGGAGTTCATAAAATTGATTACGAGCTTTTCAACACGATTATATTGCAAAAAATCTATTTCTGTACTTTTTACTCAATTAAAATTCTAACGGGTCCATTGTTCGGCCCATTTAGACCCGCTCATCCGAAACCTCTATAAAAAAGACCGCAAAACAAGTTTTAATCAAATTCTAGGAGTTCATATAATTGAGCCCATTTAGACCCGCTCGTCTGAAACCTCTACAAAAAGACCGCAAAACAAGTTAGAATCAAATTTTAGAAGTTCATATAATTTATTAAGAACTTTTCAACATGATTATATTGCAAAAGCTTGATTTCTGTACTTTTTACTCAGTTAAAATTCTAACGGGTCCATTGTTCGGCCCATTTATACCCGCTCGTCCCTAACCTTTACAAAATAGACCGCAAAATAAGTTAGAATCAAATTTTAGGAGTTCATATAATTGATTACGAGCTTTTCAAGACGATTATATTGTAAAAGGGTTGCAAAATAAGTTTTAATCCAAATTTAGGAGTTCATACAATTGATTACGAGCTTTTCAACACGATTATATTGCAAAAACTCGATTTCTGTACTTTTTACTCAGTTAAAATTCTAATGGGTCCATTGTTCGGCCCATTTAGACTCGCTCGTCCGAAACCTTTACAAAAAAGACCGCAAAATAAGTTAGAATATATTTTAGGATGTCATATAATTGATTACGAGCTTTTCAACACGATTATATTGCAAAAACTCGATTACAGTACTATTTACTTAGTTAAAATACTAACGGGTCCATTGTTCGGCCCATTTACACCTGCTCGTCCCAAACCTCTACAAAAGGGTTGCAAAATAAGTTTTAATCCAAATTTTGGAGTTCATACAATTGATTACGAGCTTTTCAACATGATTATATTGCAAAAACTCGATTTCTGTACTTTTTACTCAGTTAAAATTCTAACGGGTCCTATGTTCGACCCCATTTAGACCTGTTCGTCCGAAACCTTTACAAAAAAGATCGCAAAATAAGTTAGAATCAAATTTTAGGATTTCATATAATTGATTAAGAGATTTTCAACACAATTATATTTCAAAAACTCGATTATTGTTCTTTTTACATAGTTAAAATTCTAACGGGTCCATTGTCCGGCCTATTTAGACCCGCTTGTCCGAAACCTCTACAAAAGGGTTGCAAAATAAGCTTTAATCTAAATTTAGGAGTTCATACAATTGATTACGAGCTTTTCAACACAATTATATTGCAAAAACTCGATTTCTGTACTTTTTACTCAGTCAAAATTCTAACGGGTCCATTGTTCGGCCCATTTACACCAGCTCGTCCGAAACCTCCACAAAAGGGTTGAAAAATAAGTTTTAATCTAAATTTATGAGTTCATACAATTGATTACGAGCATTTCAACATGATTATTTTGCAAAACTCGATTACAGTACTATTTACTTAGTTAAAATTCTAACGGGTCCATTGTTCGGCCCATTTAGACCCTCTCCTCCGAAACCTCTACAATAAAGACCGCAAAACAAGTTAGAATCAAATTTTATGAGTTCATATAATTGATTACAAGCTTTTCAACAAGATTATATTGCAAAAACTTGATTTCTGTACTTTTTACTCAGTTAAAAATAATAACGGGTTATATTAAAAAATAATAATAACGGGTCCATTGTTGGGCCCATTTAGACCCGCTCGTCTGAAACCTCTACAAAAGGGTTGCAAAATAAGTTTTAATCAAAATTTAGTAGTTCATACAATTGATTACGAGCTTTTTAACACAATTATATTGCAAAAACTCGATTTTTGTGCTTTTTACTCAGTTAAAATTCTAACGGGTCCATTGTTCGACCCATTTAGACCTGCTCGTCTGAAACCTCTACAAAGGGTTGCAAAATAAGTTTTAATCCAAATTTAGGATTTCATACATTTGATTACGAGCTTTTCAACACAATTATATTGCAAAAACTCGATTTTTGTGCTTTTTACTCGGTTAAAATTCTAACGGGTCTGTTGTTCGGCCCATTTAGAGCCGCTCGTACGAAACCTCTACAAAAGGGTTGCAAAATAAGTTTTAATCCAAATTTAGGAGTTCATACAATTGATTACGAAGTTTTCAACACGATTATATTGCAAAAACTCTATTTCTGTATTTTTTACTCCGTTAAAATTCTAACGGGTCCATTGTTCGGCCCATTTAGACCCGATCGTCCGAAACCTTTGCAAAAAGGGCTGCAAAATAAGTTTTAATCCAAATTTAGGAGTTCATATAATTGATTACGAGCTTTTCAACACGATTATATTGAAAAAACTCGATTTCTATACTTCTTACTCAATTAAAATTCTAACGGGTCCATTATTCCGCCCATTTAGACCTGCTCGTCCGAAACCTTTACAAAAGAGACCGCAAAATAAGTTTGAATCAACTTTTAGGAGTTCATATAATTGATTACGAGCTTTTCAACACGATTATATTGCAAAAACTTGATTATAGTACTTTTTACTCAGTTAAAATTCTAACGGGTCCATTGTTCGGCACATTTAGACCCGCTCGTCCGAAACATCTACAAAAGGGTTGCAAAATAGGTTTTAATCCAAATTTAGGAGTTCATACAATTGATTACAAGCTTTTCAACACGATTATATTCCAAAAACTCGGTTTCTGTACATTTTACTTCGTTAAAATTCTAACAGGTCCATTGTTCGGCCCATTTAGACCCGCTCGTCCGAAACCTCTACAAAAAGGGCTGCAAAATAAGCTTTAATCCAAATTTAGGAGTTCATATAATTGATTACGAGCTTTTCAACATGATTATTTTGCAAAAACTCAATTTCTTTACTTTTTACTCCGTTTAAAATTCTAACGGGTCCATTGTTCGGCCCATTTAGACCCGCTCGTCCGAAACCTCTACAAAAAGGGCTGCAAAATAAGTTGTAATCCAAATTTAGGAGTTCATATAATTGATTACGAGATTTTCAACATGATTATATTGCAAAAATTCAATTTCTTTACTTTTTACTCCGTTAAAATTCTAACGGGTCCATTGTTCGGCCCATTTAGACCCGCTCGTCCGAAACCTCTACAAAAAGGGCTGCAAAATAAGTTGTAATCCAAATTTAGGAGTTCATATAATTGATTACGAGCTTTTCAACACGATTGTATTGCAAAAACTCGATTACTGTACTTTTTACTTAGTTAAAATTCTAACGGGTCCATTGTTCGGCCCATTTTGCTCCGCTCGTCCGAAACATCTACAAAAGGGTTGCAAAATAAGTTTCAATCCAGATTTAGGAGTTCATACAATTGATTATGAGCTTTTCAACACGATTATACTGCAAAAACTCGATTTTTGTACTTTTTTCTCCGTTAAAATTCTAAAGGGTCCATTGTTCGGCCCATTTAGACCCGCTCGTCTTAAACCTCTACAAAAAGGGTTGCAAAATAAGTTTTAATCCAGATTTAGTAGTTCATATAGTTGATTACGTGCTTTTCAACACGATAATATTACAAAAACTCGATTTCTGTTCTTTTTACTCAATTAAAATTCTAACGGGTCCGTTGTTCGACCCATTTGGGGAGTTCATATAATTGATTACGAGATTTCCAACACGATTATATTGCAAAAACTCAATTTCTGAACTTTTGACTTAGTTAAAATTCTAATGGGTCCATTGTTCAGCCCATTTAGACTCGTTCGTCCGAAACCTCTACAAAAAAAGACCGTAAAACATGTTATAATCAAATTTTAGGAGTTTACATAATCGATTACGAGCTTTTCAACACGATTATATTGCAAAAACTCAATTTCTGTTCTTTTTACTTAGTTAATATTCTAACGGGTCCATTGTTCAGCCCATTTAGACCCGCTCATCCGAAACCTCTACAAAAGGGTTGAAAAATAAGTTTTAATCCAAATTTAGGAGTTCATACAATTGATTATGAGCTTTTCAACACGATTATATTGCAAAAACTCGATTTCTGTTCTTTTTACTCCATTTAAATTCTAATGGGTCCATTGTTTAGTCCATTTAGATCCGCTCGTCCGAAACCTCTACAAAAAAGACCTAAAACAAGTTTTAATAAAATTTTAGGAGTTCATATAATTGATTACGAGCTTTCCAACACGATTATATTGCAAAAACTCAACTTCTGAACTTTTGACTTTGTTAAAATTCTAATGGGTCCATTGTTCAGCCCATTTAGACCCGTTCGTCCGAAACCTCTACAAAAAAGACTGCAAAAAAAAGTTATAATCATATTTTAGGAGTTTATATAATTGATTACGAGCTTTTCAACACGATTATATTGCAAAAACTCAATTTATGTTCTTTTTACTTAGTTAAAATTCTAACGGGTCCATTGTTTGACCCATTTAGCGCTAACTTTTCAACAATTGACTCCAACGATGGCTTCTGCGGTTGATATTGTTGTGGTGCAATTGGTTTGATAAGCTTGATTTGGCCTCTGGTTTTGCGCGTAACCGAAGTTTGACTGGTTTCTCCATCCCTGATTATATGCATTTCCTATGGCATTGGCTTGAGCGATATCATCTTCCTGAATCATCAGACAATAGTCTGTCGGATGTTCTGGACTAGTACAGATTCCACAAAGTCTAGCTGTTTTCCTTTTATCTGCAACAAGAGTTTGCACTATTTCAGCTAATTTATCAATCTTATTTTCCAAAGAAACTGTACTTACCTCGCGAACCCTTCGAGATGGTTCGCTAGATTGATTAAACCTTTGCGAGTTGGCAGCCATGGTTGATATTAGTGTTTTAGCAGTTGTTGGGGTCATATTGACTAGAGCTCCGCCACTTGCCGCATCCACTACTTTCATATCCATGGGCGTCAATCCTTCATAAAAATACTGAAGGAGGGTTTGTTCCGACAATCCATGTTGTGGATAATTTGCACACAACTTTTAAACCTCTCCCAGTATTCATATAAAGACTCAGATTCTTTTTGTTGAATGCTCAGGATGTTGCGCCTTATTTCGCTCGCTTTTGCCACAGGGAAGAACCTGTCAGAAAGAGTTTAGCTATGTCAGTCCAAGTTGTAACAGAGTTTGGGGGTAAATCAAATAACCAAACTTTTGCGATATCTGCTAAAGAAAATGGAAAAGCTCTAAGTTTAATTTGGTCATCGGATACTCCCTGAGGCTTTGTGCTTAGATAAACCATGTGAAATTCCTTCAAATGTTTGTGATGATTTTCCGTTGGCAAGCCGTGAAAAGTAGGTAAAAGGTGGATCAAACCCGTTTTTAGCACGAATGGTGTTTCGCCATTTGGGAAGGTTATACACATTGGTTGCTGGCCATCGGGCGCCAATTTAGCTGGCGAATAGTTTGATTTTCGTCTCCCATTGGATCTGGTTCGAAGTTCGACTCTGCTTCAGATGTGATCTCTAGATCGTGTTCAAATCTTTGCTGGCGTCGTTTGTTTTTCTTTTCCCGAAGTGTTTGTGCGTGCAACTTTCGGGCTAGTGCTTCGATTTCCAGGACGAGTTCAAATTGTTCTCCCGAATTGCTTCTGGTCATAAATCAAATGAAACAATATTAGTACTTTGTTGTATTCCCCGACAACGGCGCCAATTTTGACACGCGTCGTATAGTGTCAAAATAAGTCCTTAAACTCAAATAAATAAGAATAAAAATAGTATAGTGAGAGTAAGGGTTGATCCACATGAAATAGGAGTTCTAACACCCTTTCGTTCTGACTTAGACCAAGAAACCTGTAAAAATAAAAGTGGGGGTTTAGAGAAGTAATTTGAGTAATGGAAAATAATAAGAACGAAAATAAGTATTGAAATGAATTAGCCTCAAGCTACGCTTTGCCACGACATCCTCAATCACCGAAATGGATTTTTCCTCAACCTTCTTGCCGGTTACAGTCTACAAGGCCCAACCCTTGCAACTTACTTCTCTTTGGTAAACTCGACTCCCAGGGCAATCCATGAAATCAAGCTTTAGTTGGTTAGCTACGACAATCGATGCTAACTCAAGCCTAAATTGATGCTGGAGAAGCCCGTGCTCGGATAATCGTCTCAATGAGAATTATTTCCGATTTTGATTCCCCTTAGTGGACCGCCACTAAGTTTGTTCTTAGGGAATTGAATTGGCTACAAGCTTTTCCTCGTCCCCAACAATGGATCCAAACTACATCTAATCCGACGACGTCCTCAGAATGAAACAATTGAGATTCCTAAAGGCTAGGCCGATTGCCTAACCAATTTTGCAGAGAATCGAAAAAAGAAATGTTGAAGGAAAGAAAGAACTTCTTCTAATCTCACGAGTTTAGTCGGGTTAGGCGTTGCTGTTTTAATCCAAATTTAGGAGTTCATATAATTGATTACGAGCTTTTTAACACGATTATATTGCAAAAACTCAATTTTTGTACTTTTTACTCAGTTAAAATTCTAACGGGTCAATTGTTCGGCCCATTTAGACCCGCTTGTCCGAAACCTCTACAAAAATGACCGCAAAATAAGTTTTAACCAAATTTTAGGAGTTCATATAATTGATTACGAGCTTTCCAAAATGATTATATTGCAAAAACTCAATTTCTGTACTTTTTACTCCGTTAAAATTCTAACGGGTTCATTGTTCGGCCCATTTAGACCCTCTCGTCCGAAACCTCTACAAAAAGGGCAGCAAAATAAGTTTTAATCCAAATTTAGGAGTTCATATAATTGATTACGAGCTTTTCAACACGATTATATTGCAAAAACTCGATTTCGGTACTTTTCACTCAGTTAAAATTCTAACGGGTCCATTGTTCGGCCCATTTAGACCCGCGCGTCCGAAACCACTACAAAAAAGACCGCAAAACAAGTTTTAATCAAATTTAAGATTTCATATAATTGATTACTAGCTTTTCAACGCGATTATATTGCAAAAACTCGATTTCTGTACTTTTTACTCAGTTAAAATTCTAACGGGTCCATTGTTCGGCCCATTTAGACCCGCTTGTCCGAAACCTCTACAAAAAAGACCGCAAAACAAGTTTTAATCAAAATTAGGAATTCATATAATTGATTACGAGCTTTTCAACACGATTATATTGCAAAAACTCGATTTCTGTACTTTTTACTCAGTTAAAATTCTAACGGTTCCATTGTTCGGCCTATTCAGACCCGCTCGTCCGAAACCTGTACAAAAAGGGCTGCAAAATAAATTTTAATCCAAATTTAGGAGTTCATATAATTGATTACGAGCTTTTCAACACGATTATATTGCAAAAACTCAATTTTTGTACTTTTTACTCAGTTAAAATTCTAAGGGGTCCATTGTTCGGCCCATTTAGACCCGCTCGTCCGAAACCTCTACAAAAATGACCGCAAAACAAGTTTTAATCAAAATTTAGGAGTTCATATAATTGCTTACGAGCTTTCCAACACGATTATATTGCAAAAACTCGATTTCTGTACTTTTTACTCCGTTAAAATTTCAACGGGTTCATTGTTCGGCCCATTTAGACCCGCTCGCCCGAAACTTGTACAAAAGGGTTGTAGAATAAGTTTTAATCCAAATTTAGAAGTTCGTACAATTGATTACTAGATTTTCAACACGATTATATTGCAAAAACTCGATTTCTGTACTTTTTACTCCGTTAAAATTCTAACTGGTCCATTATTCGGCCCATTTAGACCTGCTTGTCCGAAACCTCTACAAAAGGGCTGAAAAATAAGTTTTAATCCAAATTTACGAGTTCATATAATTGATTACGAGCTTTTCAACATGATTATATTGCAAAAGCTCGATTTCTGTACTTTTTACTCAGTTAAAATTCTAACGGGTCCATTGTTCGACCCATTTAGACCCGCTCGTCCGAAACCTTTACAAAAAAGACCGCAAAATAAGTTAGAATCAAATTTTAAAAGTTCATATAATTGATTACGAGCTTTTCAACAGGATTATATTGCAAAAACTCGATTAAAGTTTTAATCCAAATTTATGTACTTTTTAACAGGATTATATTGCAAAAACAGGATTATATTTCAACAGGATTCTAACGGGTCCATTGTTTGGCTCATTTAGATCCGCTCGTCCGAAACCTCTACAAAAGGGTTGCAAAATAAGTTTTAATCCAAATTTAGGAGTTCATACAATTGATTACGAGCTTTTCAACATGATTATATTGCAAAAACTCAATTTATGTACTTTTTACTCAGTTAAAATTCTAACGGGTCCGTTGTTCGGCCCATTTAGACCCGCTCGTCCGAAAACTTTACAAAAAAGATCTCAAAATAAGTTAGAGTCAAATTTTAGGAGTTCATATAATTGATTAAGAGCTTTTCAACACGATTATATTTCAAAAACCCGATTACTGTACTTTTAAATTCAGTTAAAATTCGAACGGGTCCATTGTTCGGCCCATTTAGACCCGCTCGTCCGAAACCTCTACAAAAAGACAACAAAACAAGTTAGAATCGAATTTTAGTAGTTCATATAATTGATTACGAGCTTTTCAACACGATTATATTGCAAAAACTTTATTTATGTACTTTTTACTCAGTTAAAATTCTAACGGGTCCTTGTTCGGACCATTTAGACACGCTCGTCCAAAACCTCTACAAAAGGGTTGAAAAATAAGTTTTAATCCAAATTTAGGAGTTCGTAAAATTGATTACTAGCTTTTCAACACAATTATACCGTGAAAACTCGATTTTTGTGCTTTTTACTCAGTTAAAATTCTAATAGGTCCATTGTTCGGCCCATTTAGACCCGCTCATCCGAAACCTCAACAAAAGGGTTGACAAATAAGTTTTAATCCAAATTTAGGAGTTCATACAATTGATTACGAGCTTGTCAACACGATTATGTTGCAAAAAATCGATTTCTGTACTTTTTACCCTGTTAAAATTCTAACGGGTCCATTGTTCGGCCCATTTAGACTCGATCGTCCGAAACCTCTACAAAAAGGAATGCAAAATAAGTTTTAATCCGAATTTAGGAATTCATACAATTGATTACGAGCTTTTCAAAACGATTATATTGCAAAAACTCAATTTCTGTACTTTTTACTTAGTTAAAATTCTAACGGGTCCACTGTTTGGCCCATTTAGACCCGCTCATCTGAAACCTCTACAAAATGGTTACGAGCTTTTAAACACGATTATATTTCAAAAATTCGATTTTTGTACTTTTTACTCAGTTAAAATTCTAACGGGTCCATTGTTCGGCCCATTTAGACCCGCTCGTCCGAAACTTTTATAAAAAAGACCGCAAAATAAGTTAGAATCAAATTTTAGGAGTTCATATAATTGATTACGGGCTTTTCAACATGATTATATTGCAAAAACTCGATTACAGTACTTTTTACTCAGTTAAAATTCTAACGGGTCCATTGTTCGGCCCATTTAGACTCGCTCGTCCGAAACCTCTACAGAGTGTTGCAAAATAAGTTTTAATCCAAATTTAGGAGTTCATACAATTGATTACGAGCGTTTCAACATGACTATATTGCAAAAACTCGATTCCTGTACTTTTTACTCAGTTAAAATTCTAATGGGTACATTGTTCGGCCCATTTAGAACCGCTCGTCTGAAACCATAGAAAAAAGATCGCAAAACAAGTTTTAATCAAAATTTAGGAGTTCATACAATTGATTACGAGCGTTTCAACACGATTATATTGCAAAAACTCGATTTCTGTACTTTTTACTCAATTAAAATTCTAATGGGTCCATTGTTCGGCCCAATTAGACCCGCTCGTCGTAAACCTCTACAAAAAAGACAGCAAAATAAGTTAGAATCAAATTTTAGGAGTTCAAATAATTTAATAAGAGCTTTTCAACACGATTATATTGCAAAACTTCGATTACTGTACTTTTAACTCAATTAAAATTCAAACGGGTCTATAGTTCGGCCCATTTAGACCCGCTCGTCCGAAACCTTTACAAAAAAGACCGCAAAATAAGTTAGAATCAAATTTTAGGAGTTCATATAATTGATTACGAGCTTTTCAACTGGATTATATTGCAAAAACTCGATTACAGTACTTTTTACTGAGTTAAAATTCTAACGGGTCCATTGTTCGGCCCATTTAGACCCGCTCATCCGAAACCTCTACAAAAGTGTTGCAAAATAAGTTTTAAACCAAATTTAGGAGTTCATACAATTGATTACGAGCTTTTCAACAGGATTATATTGCAAAAACTCGATTTCTGTACTTTTTACTCCGTTAAAATTCTAACGGGTCCATTGTTCGGCCCATTTAGACCCGCTCGTTTCAAACCTCTACAAAAGGGTTGCAAAATAAGTTTTAATCCAAATTTAGGAGTTCATATAATTGATTACGAGCTTTTCAACACGATTATATTGCAAAAACTCGATTTCTGTACTTTTTACTCAGTTAAAATTCTAACGGGTCTATTGTTCGGCCCATTTAGACCCGCTCGTCCGAAACATCTACAAAAGGGTTGCAAAATAAGTTTTAATCCAAATTTAAGAGTTCATACAATTGATTACGAGCTTTTCAACACGATTATATTGCAAAAACTCGATTTCTCTAGTTTTTACTCAGTTAAAATTCGAATGGTTCCATTGTTCGGCCCATTTAGACCCGCTCGTCCGAAACATCTACAAAAGGGTTGCAAAATATGTTTTAATCCAAATTTAAGAGTTCATACAATTGATTACGAGCTTTTCAACACGATTATATTGCAAAAACTCGATTTCTGTAGTTTTTACTTAGTAGAAATTCTAACGGTTCCATTGTTCGGCCCATTTAGACCCGCTCGTCCGAAGCCTCTACAAAAGGGTTGCAAAATATGTTTTAATCCAAATTTAAGAGTTCATACAATTGATTACGAGCTTTTCAACACGATTATATTGCAAAAACTCGATTTCTGTAGTTTTTACTCAGTAGAAATTCTAACGGGTGCATTACTCGGCCCATTTATACCCGCTCGTCTGAAACCTCTACAAAAAGACCGTAAAACAAGTTTTAATCAAATTTTAGGAGTTCATATAATTGATTACGAGCTTTTCAACACGATTATATTGCAAAAACTTGACTACAGTACTTTTTACTCAGTTAAAATTCTAACGGGTACATTGTTCGGCCTATTTAGATTCTCTCGTCCGAAACCTCTACAAAAGTGTTGCAAAATAAGTTTTAATCCAAATTTAGGAGTTCATACAATTGATTACGAGCGTTTCAACACGATTATATTGCAAAAACTCGATTTCTATACTTTTTACTCAGTTAAAGTTCTAATGGGTCCATTGTTCGGCCCATTTAGACCCGCTCGTCCGATACCATAGAAAAAAGATCGCAAAACAAGTTTTAATCAAAATTTAGGAGTTCATACAATTGATTGCGAGCTTTTCAACACGATTATATTGCAAAAACTCGATTTTTGTGCTTTTTACTCAGTTAAAATTCTAACGGGTCCATTGCTCGGCCCATTTAGACCCGCTCGTACGAAACCATAGAAAAAAGACCGCAAAACAAGTTTTAATCCAAATTTAGGAGTTCATACAATTGATTACGAGCGGTTCAACATGATTATATTGCAAAAACTCGATGTCTGTACTTTTTACTAAGTTAAAATTCTAACGGGTCCATTGTTCGGCCCAGTTAGACCCGCTCGTCGCAAACCTCTAAAAAAAACCACAAGATAAGTTAGAATCAAATTTTAGGAGTTCATATAATTTATTAAGAGATTTTCAACACGATTATATTACAAAAGCTCGATTACTGTACTTTTTACTCAGTTAAATTTCTAACGGGTCCATTGTTCGGCCCATTTCGACCCGATCGTCCGAAACCTCTACAAAAAGGGCTGCAAAATAGGTTTTGATCCAAATTTAGGAGTTCATACAATTGATTACGCGCGTTTCAACGCGATTATATTACAAAAACTCAATTTCTGTACTTTTTACTCCGTTAAAATTCTAACGGGTCCATTGTTCGGCCCATTTAGACCCGCTCGTCGTAAACCTCTACAAAAAGACCGCAAAATAAGTTAGAATCAAAATTTAGGAGTTCATATAATTGATTAAGAGCTTTTCAACATGATTATATTGCAAAAACTCAATTACTGTACTTTTTACTTAGTTAAATTTCTAACCGGTCCATTGTTCGGCCCATTTAGACCCGATCGTCCGAAACCTCTACAAAAAGGGCTGCAAAATAACTTTTAATCCAAATTTAAGAGTTCATACAATTGATTACGATCTTTTCAACACTATTATATTGCAAAAACTCGATTTCTGTACTTTTTACTCAGTTAAAATTCTAACGGGTCCATTGTTCGGCCCATTTAGACCCGCTCGTCCGAAACCTTTACAAAAAGACCGCAAAATAAGTTAAAATCAAATTTTAGGAGTTCATATAATTGATTACGAGCATTTCAACACGATTATATTGCAAAAACTCGATTACAGTACTTTTTACTGAGTTAAAATTCTTACGGGTCCATTGTTCGGCCCATTTAGACCCGCTCGTCCGAAACCTCTACAAAAGGGTTGCAAAATAAGTTTTAATCAAAATTAAGAGTTCATACAATTGATTACGAGCTTTTCAACACGATTATATTACAAAAACTTGATTTCTGTACTTTTTACTCCGTTAAAATTCTAACGGGTCCATTGTTCGGCCCATTTAGACCAGATCGTCCGATACCTCTACAAAAAGGGCTGCAAAATAAGTTTTAATCCAAATTTAGGAGTTCATATAATTGATTACGAGCTTTTCAACACAATTATATTGCGAAAACTCGACTTTTGTGCTTTTTACTTAGTTAAAATTCTAACGGGTCCATTGTTCGGCCCATTTAGACCAGATCGTCCGATACCTCTACAAAAAGGGCTGCAAAATAAGTTTTAATCCTAATTTAGGAGTTCATATAATTGATTATGAGCTTTTCAACACAATTATATTGCGAAAACTCGACTTTTGTGCTTTTTACTTAGTTAAAATTCTAACGGGTCCATTGTTCGGCCCATTTAAACCCGCTCGTCCGAAACCTCTACAAAAGGGTTGCAAAATAAGTTTTAATTCAAATTTAAGAGTTCATACAATTGATTACGAGCGTTTCAACACGATTATATTGCAAAAACTCGATTTTGTACTTTTTACTCAGTTAAAATTTTAAGGGGTCCATTGTTCGGCCCATTTAGACCCGCTCGTCTGAAAACTCTACAAAAAAGACCGCAAAATAAGTTAGAATCAAATTTTAGGAGTTCATATAATTGATTAAGATCTTTTCAACATGATTATATTGCAAAAACTCGATTACTGTTCTTTTTACTCAGTTAAAATTCTAACGGGTTCATTGTTCGGCCCATTTAGACTCGCTCGTCCGAAACCTCTACAAAAGGGTTGCAAAATAAGTTTTAATCCCAATTTAGGAGTTCATACAATTGATTATGAGCTTTTCAACACAATTATATTGCAAAAACTCGATTTCTGTAGTTTTTACTCAGTTAAAATTCGAACGGTTCCATTGTTCGGCCCATTTAGACCCGCTCGTCCGAAACATCTACAAAAGGGTTGCAAAATATGTTTTAATCCAAATTTAAGAGTTCATATAATTGATTACAAGTTTTTCAACATGATTATATTGCAAAAACTCGATATCTGTAGTTTTTACTCAGTAGAAATTCTAACGGGTCCATTACTCGGCCCATTTAGTCCCGCTCGTCCGAAACCTCTACAAAAAGACCGTAAAACAAGTTTTAATCAAATTTTAGGAGTTCATATAATTGATTACGAGCTTTTCAACACGATTATATTGCAAAAACTTGATTACAATACTTTTTACTCAGTTAAAATTCTAACGGGTACATTGTTCGGCCCATTTAGACTCGCTCGTCCGAAACATCTACAAAAGTGTTGCAAAATAAGTTTTAATCCAAATTTAGGAGTTCATACAATTGATTACGAGCGTTTCAACACAATTATATTGCAAAAACTCGATTTCTGTACTTTTTACTCAGTTAAAATTCTAACGGGTCCATTGTTCGGCCTATTTAGACCCGCTCGTCCGATACCATAGAAAAAACACCGCAAAACAAGTTTTAATCAAAATTTAGGAGGTCATACAATTGATTACGAGCTTTTCAACACGATTATATTGCAAAAACTCGATTTTTGTGCTTTTTACTCAGTTAAAATTCTAACGGGTCCATTGTTCGGCCCATTTAGACCCGCTCGTCCGAAACCATAGAAAAAAGACCGCAAAACAAGTTTTAATCCAAATTTAGGAGTTCATACAATTGATTACGAGCGTTTCAACACGATTATATTGCAAAAACTCGATTTCTGTACTTTTTACTTAGTTAAAATTCTAACGGGTTACTCAGTTAAAATTCCAACGGGTATGGGTGCTCTCGGTTTTCTCTCATTTTTTCAGTTCTTCCTAGGGTGTTTGTTTGGGTTTTGGTTTCTGACGCTTCTTTCCCCCCCTTTTTGCTGACTTCTGCTTCTCCCCCCTTTTCCTAGCCGCCTCTTTCCTTCTCTCCACCATGCCATTCACCTCTCCTTTTCTCCGCTTACCAGCCGACGCACCTCTAGATTCAAAGAACCAGGAGCTTCACGACAGAGATCTCTCGAGAGCCACCGGTAATGTCCTATACCCTCCCTGTTATCTTGTGTTATTTCTTTTATTTATTCATTTTTTTTTCAATTAATTTTCCCCTTTTCTCTTATCAACCGAGGATTACAACCACCGTTTGTGGAAGATCCAGTGTATGGTTTCCTTTCGAAACCCACTTTTCGCCGGCCCCCGTGTCAGATTAGGTTTGGTACCGGTTTTTTCAGGTTTTATCTTTTTTTTCTTTTTTCATCTTTGCTATTTTTTCTTTTGCTCCTTGGTGTTGGAGGATCTCGAATCTCTCTGTCCGCCGGCACCCCTATCAGATCTGTTTTGGTAATGGGTTTTTCAGGTATTATCTCTTCTTATTTCTTTTTTCATCTTTTCCTACTTTGCAATTCTTTTCATTGTTCCTGCAATTCCCTCTTCCAAGGGATTTTTTTATTTTCATCTCCTCTTAGTTTTTCTAATTTTACCTCTGGTTTTAATTTTTTTCTCAATCTCTACTCGTCTTTTCTCTTGCTTCTCCTAATATTTTGGTTCTTTGCCAGATCTGCCGTCACCTGCTGTCTTATGTTTTTTTTCAAAGTTTAAAATAACACCCACCGTGGTGCTATTCCCCGATCCAATTCCGGTTTCCTTTTGGGGCCACCGTAATCTCGAAATCAATAGCCTATGTTTTTTAGTTTTTCATTTTACTTGTCTGCTATTTCTTTTTTGTTTATCTTTAATTAATTCTTATTATCTTTTTCCCCTTATTCAGGTTCTCCTCTGGTCACTGGTTGCAAAGGGGAGGATTGCTCTAATTAATTTCGGTATTCCTTTGTTCCATAATTTCTCTTTCTGTCTCTTTTACTCATTTTATTCTGAATTAAAATCAAATTTTATTCATATGAAACATAAGCCTGTGATTGATTGTTTTAATACTGAGTTTTTCGATCTGATTGTTCTTGTTATTACCTATTACCTGTCTCTTATGTCTTCTGCTCTTTCTTATTATTTCGATAATAAGGTCAATCGATCCCTTCATGGGAATTATTTTTCGATCCCCCGTGTGGGAATTTCCATCTATCCTTTTCGGATCATATTTACTTGCTGTTATTTTTTTATTTCTATGTGCTTATCGAACATTTTCCACATGCTTGTTCGCTTGTTTATAATTCCACGCCATCTTGTCTTTCTTTACTTACTTTATTACTTTGCTTTGATAATATCATTTTTTATCATCTTCACCAAGTATAATGTTCCTTTTCTCTCTAGCTGTAGGCTTTACCAATCCTTATGGATGTGTTGTATTCTTAAATTCTTACGGATTTCTGTTTTCATTCTCCATTACCTTATTATTAACATGCTTAATAACTTTGTCTCATTTCAATTCATCAAAGTTGTTTTTTCTATGACCAACCATGTTGGTATTCTCTTAACTTTTGTTCTTTTTCTTTCTTCTATGCATACCTCTTTTCCTTCCTTTAACTGTGCTTTTATGATTAATCTGGTTCTTTCCTTTCATATCTATTTTTTACATTGCTTATCCACTTTCTTTGCTTTTAGATTTTGGAACTTAGTTCTGCTTATCTTTTACTTCTATGTTTGTTTCTTCCTATACTATATTTCTTTGTTGTTCTCTTACATAAATCCTTTTGCCTTGTATGTTACACACCCTACCCCTGAGGATGCTGCTTCTCTAAGCTGGTTGTTTTGCTACGCTTGCTGCCTCCGTCCACGGCCTACTCTTCTTATATTTTATTTTTCTTTCTCCAATTGCTTAAGGTTCTTTTTGTTTTCGTCCCCCTATTTCTTTTGCTCGTTTGGTATGTATTAAGTTTCTTGTCCCCCCCTCTCTATCCCATGGCTTGTAATTATTTTTTATGGGTGCTTCTCCTCTGCTTGGTTCTCCTTTTACTTTTGCTTCCCTCGTTTTTTTTTTATTTTTTCCATTATGCTCAGCTCTTTTAGCTGCTGATATGCATCTTAAATTTCTTTCTTTTAGTTTAGATTATCCCTTTTCATCTTTATACTCTTTTTATTTTTGGTCTTTATTTTATGTATATAGTAGCTTCTTCGTTCTCGGTTCGCTCCTTCTCAACTTTTTGTTAGTTAGTTTTCTTGATACTTTAATTTCTACTTATGCATTTCATGTTGTCCTTATTTCTGTTTTCTTTTATATTGTTTGCTCTTATTTGTTTCTGCTTTTTTCTGTTACCCACTACACCTACTATGGTGCAATTTTTCGAACCCTTTTTAGGGGACTTAATACGATCACCGCCCAGGTGAAAATAATCCTTTATATAACACTATTATATAATTTCATTCCTAATTTTTTACTCTCTTCTTCTACCCAATTTTTCCCCAGGAAAATTTGCGAAACATTAACTACATCAACTAAAACTTCAAGGCTGTTCTCAGATATCTATTCATTATGGACTCAAGTTGTATCACAACTACTCGCTATCAACCAATCCACATTCTTTTTTCTTCCTATACAAAATGACAAATGCTCCCAATTTTATATGTTTTCATTCAAATCCCTTCCAATTTTTCAAATTAAATCTCTACTATCTAAACAATTGTTTATCACCAATGCTAAAACTGTTTCTCAATGCCAACATTTACACCCTCTTACTCTTCTCTCTTTCCTTCCCACAAGTTATGTCTTACTAACGAATGTTTACAGCAATTACCATCTGTTATCTCTCCTTTCAATGCCAATATTCATTTCCTTAATTAGTTTCAGATATTACCTCCTTCTTTATTTCATACCCCTTTTGCTCCTCACTTCTATCATAACTACTAATTTATCAACTATCTATTCTGTGAATCTATTTCCCTCCTGGAATATTTGGCAATTTCCCTTAATTGTTTTTCACAATTATTTGGATATTCTCCTTTTTTTTATTTCCATAACAATTATAGCTTCTTTATAGCATTCATCTTACTTAACTCCCTCTATTCTCCTATTTATAACTCTCCTTCCTTAAATTTCTCACTATTAATTTTATTCATTCTTTCCCTTTACATATCCCTCCATTCTTTAAGGGATTTTCCTTATTTTACTTTACATAAATTCCTATTTCCTTTCTTTTATGTTACCATATTCATGCTCCCTATATTTCCTCTCTTTGTTTCACTTTTTTTCCTTATTTACTTTCGAGCCTCATCTCCAAATTTTGGAAATTACCCCACCTTTTCTTACACAATCCATTTTATTAATTTCTTATGTCACCCTTCCATGATTATCCCCCCAATTAATTTTATTTCACGCCCTAATTGTCTAAATTTTAGGAAACTAATCACCTTACATTCATACTACATATCTCTACCTTCCATTAATTTTATAATCACTTTAAATTCTATCATTTATAACATACTATTTCCACATCCAATTTTAGGAAACTCTCCCCCCTTTTCGTCTACAATCCATTTCATTTATTCAATATTTCTATTTTCCTTGCTCACTTCCCCAATAAATATCTCTTTTTGCAATTTTCCCCTAAACTTTAGACAATCAATCTCCTATTATTCCTTTTATATTACTTTCCTTTTCTCTAATTCTTTAATTACTCTTTCTTTTAATTCAAACCTATATTTTAAGTTAATTCTTTTCTTCATTTTCCTTTTACCAGTTTCCCACTATTTGCTTGATCTTATTCTTCACTCTTTTTTCTTCACTCAAAAGGCTTCTTCATCCTCCCTTCCCCACTACATCAATCTCGACCTCACCAATGAGGAAGCAACTGCTATCTACACTCCTGACTTCGACTTCTTCGAGGAAGATCCGAAAACAATTCTCATAGGCAAATTCATCTCAACAAAACCGATCGACGATTGGGCGATCCTCCAAGCCTTTGAAGGTATTTGGAAGAAGAATCATCTGAAGTCTATTTCCATTATTCGTGATTCTTTTTTAGAATTGAGTTTGCAACTATTAGCGATAGAGATGATGTTTATGAAAGAGGGCCATGGCTTTACAAAGATGAATGGATGGCACTTGCTGAATATATACCAGGGAAAAGTATGGATGATTACTCCTTTAATCCTATGAGAATTTGGTTTCTAATTTTAGCTTTACCTAAACCTTTCTTGGAAGATCTTGATAGGACCCACTTAGTGGGACAGTCCCTTGGTGCCATGGTTGGCACTGTTCTAAGAACTGATACACGTCGAGAAAGGGGTAATATGACAGAATTCTTAAGAGTCGAAATCCTAATGGACATCTCTAAGCCGATCCGTCGTTTCCTCCTTATCGGGAAAGGTACACGTACTACTTCTTGCCGACTTCAATACGAGCGTCTCCCTCTACTTTGCCACGGGTGTGGCCTCATTAGTCATATCTTTGAACACTGTCCCAACAAAGCCTCGATTGACCCAGCTAAACTCCAGTATGGTGATTGGCTCCGTTGGCTTCCTCCTCGCCGTCGGGAACTGGGACCACGTGGTCGGATCAGATCTGTTGAACCTCTCTCTTCTGCTAGTCGCCAACCTCCGACATGTATTCCACTTACTATCTTTTGGACCCGAAAATTTATTTCCTTTACATCTTTTTTTCACTCGGATTCATTCCTTGATACAGATCAAACAGATAAGGGTAAATCTGTTGAGGCCCCTATCAATACCAACCAGCAACCACCATTAGGTACTTTGCCACCTCTTTTCTGGTTATCACTATATTGTTTTTCTCTATTATGTTCTTTTATTGATTTCCCCTCTTCCACATACCTCATGGATAAGGGCAAATCTGTCGTTGAGCCTGTGGTCTCTGCACAAGATTCGGGTCTGAATCTTATTAAATACTATCATTTTCTTTTTATCCAATGTTTCCAACATCTGAATTTCTCCTTCTCCTTTTCTGAATTTTTAGGGTAACTCAACGAAGGGGATGCTGCCTCTTTTGCAGATCTTCCCACCGATGACAATAACATTATTGATGAGATAGTAGGAGAGGAATCCTCCGAGCCACCCACTAATAAATCGGAATCCCAACAGCATACGCGTGCTCCTCTCCCTCCTCGGGTGATATCGCCACAACCTCTGAATACCATATACCCTATTCCTGAAGATTCTAAACAAGGCAACTTGGATGGCCAAGATGATGGAGTTCCGAGTCCTACTGCTCAACAAGTTCGGAAATTGGATGCTCAATTAAGTAAGCCCTTCCTTCAAACCGGTATTTCCCTTTTTGATGCATTTGACTCATGGCTACTTAAGAACTATCCCAATGATACAACATCGGCTCCTGCTCCTATCCCCATTCCACCCAACCGAGGGACCAAGAGACGCTCCCCCATACACGTGATCCTACAGCCTAAGAAGTCTAGACCCACCCTTTCTCCAACCACGAAAGCTGGGATGAGCAGCGGAAAAAACTCTCCGACGGCGGCTGACTCACAGCCCCGCCGAGGGAAATGATCATTTTATGTTGGAACTGTCAGGGTCTAAGGAAGATCCAGGCAGTTCAACACCTCCAGCAGCACGTTCGTCTTCATACTCCAGATTTAATTTTTTATGTGAAACTAAACTTAAAAATACGGCTTATGACCATCTTAGTATTTTACTAGGCATGTATTTGGTTTTTTTGATGGATTATTCTAATAACTGCTCTGGGATTGCATTATTTTTGTTGAATAAATATGATATTACTATGCTTTCTTATTCTGATCGTTTTCTTCACTCTTATATTAGTTGTGATTCTTCTTCGTTTTATTTCACTGGAATACATGGTTTTTCATAAACACGCAAAAAAACTAAAACTTGGGATTTAATTGATTCGCTAAATAATAACAATGGGCTACCTTGGCTTCTCGGTGGGGATTTTAATGAAATCCTAGCTGATAATGAGAAACAAGGTGGCTCCCGTCGTGCTAGATCCCAAATTAATAATTTCCGTCAATGTCTCTCACGTAACAACCTCTTTGACTGCAAACCTTCCAATGGTTGGTTTACTTGGTCTAAACATTACCTAACTCTCCTACTTTATTTGAAAGATTAGATCGTTTTGTAGGGAATTTGGCTTGGAAAGCCAATAATCCAAACTATAATATTACCTCTAACTTTGATGCTAAATCTGATCACTACTTTCTTCTAATGAACACCGAACCACCATCTCTAACAAACCAACGACCCCCGCCTTCCAATTTCCGATTCGAAAATTGCTGGGCAACCAATGATGAAGGTATCTCTATCGTTAAACAAACTTGGGCTTCCACAAACGGCGATACCCTTGATAAAATTAAAGCCATTGGCTCTTGTTTAGGAGATTGGCAATCCCAACAAAGGTTCAAATCATCTGGTCGCATCAACTTTCTTACTAAAAGTATTAACAAATTTTTACAACGGCCTCTTTCGGTCTCTGCCGAAAGAAAATATATTGCTGCCAAAACTGAGCTTCATAAACTCCTAAATGAGCAAGAGGTGTATTGGGCACAGCGCTCTCGTAATCTTTGGTTATCTCAAGGTGATAAAAATACCCGCTTTTTTCATGCCCGAGCCTCAAACAGGAAAAAAAGAATACCATCCCTGGCCTTTTTGATACCAACAACATTTGGTGTACTGTCGATTCTGATCTTATGTCTATTGCATCTTCTTACTTCCACACTCTCTTCACCTCCTCTAACTGATGTGAGCACATCTTCACCATCACATGTTGTTGATCCGGAGGTCTTACCGTTAGGACCAATTACACAATTTAGGGCAAAACATTTCAGGGAAACTCTTTTCCTTACTTGTACTGACATTTTTGAATCATTTGATAATGTTTGTGCCTTAAAAGATAGGGCTTTTAATGTCTTGCATGTTGATGTGTGACATATTATTATTATATTAATTATTAGGTGTGTTTGAATATGATTTATAATGTTTTTATATTAGTTTAAATTTTGGATTATTATAAGGTGGCTTCTTATTTTTATATATTTGTTTGATAGGATCAAGTGTGCATGCATTGTACGTGGGAATACTATCAGCCGGCCATTTTCCATGCATTCTACCTATGTGCGGCAACTTGGGTGTATTTGGCCTTCATTTCATTCACATGTGCGGCAGCACAAATTGGTTTTACCAACAATGCACATTTTACATGTGCAAATTTCTTGAAATTTGAATTGTACGCACATTTTCCATGTGCCCTTATCCACATTGGCTCCTTTGCACGGCTGAAAATCATTGCCGCCTTACGAAGTTGATTTTTGAACATTTATTTTCAAACCATTTGAATGGCAGCCACAAATTGGTATAACCGGCCATGTCCCCTTGCATTATATATATGTAATCTGAACTCTTTTGTAAGGTTACCAACTTTGAAATAAAATTACACTTGAGAGAATTTTCTCTTTTCGGTTCTTTTTAGAACTATTCGACACTCAAACTTGTTTGTTTGTCATTGATACTTCGGGTTCCTAAATTGCTATTTAGCGGGTCCAAGTCCTTCGACGTTAAACAGATTCGATTCGGGTTTGCTCAGTAGATTGTGCAGGTTCTTTCGAGTTTAGCGTTTCCAACATCGGTCGTTTTTGAAGCCTTCTTCACCATCGTTGAAGTTCTTTCCTAAACGCCAAAATTATCATATTACTCTATATTATTATTATTATTATTATTTTGTTCATCTTTAAGTCCCTATTAAACATAAATATGTCGTATAATTTTTGTTTTTTCCTTGTTGTTTTTATTGCAGGAACGTGCCTACAACATTCCTAGATCCATAACAAACGAGGATAGTCCGTTTCGGCAGACTGCCCCTTATTATGTGGTAATCAGAGCCTAGGTTGTTGGATTCGTTGTAAGTTTCTGCAAATTCGAGTCAAAAAAATGCATTCGAATTAAACCAAAAAAATTCAGCATTCGAATATAAAAAAACAAAATTTCGAAAAAAAAACAAAAACAGATTCGAAAAAAAAACAGATTCGAACAAAAAAACAGATTCGAATATAAAAAAAACATTTTAGATTCGAAAGTATTTATATATATATATATATATATATGTATTATTATTGTTGTGTTCCTATTGTAAATGATGAAATTTGTACGAGTTTGTTATGTAACTTTGATGTGCTCGGAAATCAACCGAAGTGAACTATGCTTGTTTCTTCGGTAATAGGAAGGTTGTAAGCACGTCTTCGCACTAAGGTTCTCTAAACTCTTCATTTTTCATTTTTGGTTCCTTTTTTTTCGTGTCATTATCCTTTTCATCTTTTCTTTAATTTTCAGTCTTATTTTCTTTCTTTTTGTGTCACTTTTTTTTTTCTTTCTTTGTTTCCTTAACCGTTGTTTCCTTGTAGCCAACACCGTTGTAACAAGTTTCGAGACGTTGGATTAGTTCTTTAAAGAGCTGATTACGAGAAAGTGTAAGGGAAAAAGGCATTGAGCGTTGTGAGAACAGAAGGGGAGACAAAAAGAGCCATTCAAATATTCTCCCGAGTGAAACACGAGCGCTGAGTGTTAATTTTTGAGTGCACTTTTCTTTGGAGTGACATCTGCGAGACTTTGATTGTGTATGCTGTGAGGTCCTTTTTGTTTATTTTTTTTACTAACCTATAATATTGTTTTCTTTTGTTTGTTTTTTGTTGTTGTTGATTATGGCAAGTTCCGATGATCACACGGTTGACCAGGATCCACTGATTCCTCAAATGCAAGCCTTAGAGAGAATGATGCAACGAGTAGTGGCTACCGCCTTAGAGCCATTACAGTCGAGGATGGATAGGTTTGACGGAGGATCTAACTCTGTTAATGATGTATTGAACAAAAATGAAGTCGAACGATCACCGAGGCAGCATACTCCTAGACAAGGACGTGTACAACAAGTAGACGATAATTTGAATAACATTAAGGTTGTTATTCCTTCTTTTCAGGGACGTTCAGATCCTGATGCATTCTTGGCTTGGGAAAGCAAAGTGGAGCACATTTTCGAGTGTTATAATTACTCGGAACAGAAGAAGGTTCGATTAGCAGCAACAGAGTTTGTTGATTATGCCTTGATATGGTGGGACCAGTTACTGCTTAGCCGTAGACGTACTGGTGACGACCCAGTTGCAACATGGAACAAGATGAAGCGACTAATGCGTAAAAGGTTTGTTCCTATTCACTATCATCGTGATTTATTTCAAAAATTGCAAAACTTGAAACAAGGAAGTAGGAGTGTTGAAGATTATTTCAAGGATATGGAAATGGCTATGATGCGTGCGAATATCGAGGAAGATCGAGAAGCTACCATGGCACGTTTTCTAGTAGGGTTGAACACCAAGATTGCCAATGTTGTTGAGTTACAACATTATGTCGAGGTTGATGACATGGTGCAGATGGCAATAAAGATTGAACGACAGCAGCGCAGGAAGTCTTCAAGTCGAGGTAACCCTCCTTTTAAATCTTTTTCAAATCCATTATATACTCCTAACAATTCCAGGAAGCAAGCACCACAACAACCACTTCGGATTCATGAGCAAGGCGAAACCAGCAAACCAAAGGCCCCCGTTGCTGATAATGGGCGTGGTAAGCAGCAAGTGGTGGCGCAAGAGCGAGCACGAGATATCCAGTGTTTCAAGTGCCTTGGGAGAGGACATGTTGCTAGTCAATGTCCTAACCGGAGGGTTATGTTGATGCGAGATGATGGTGAGATTGAGTCAGATTCCGAGGAGGAAGTGCATGATGTCCCTACTGAAGAGGAAGACGAGACCGACCTAGAGGTTCCTGAATCTGGTAAGGTAATGGAACTTTTGGTTATTAAAAGAAGTCTGAATGTGCAACAGGTACCAGATGATCTACAGCGTGAGAATATCTTTCACACACGATGCAAGGTGCAAGACAAGGTATGTGTTGTGATTATTGATAGCGGTAGTTGTACTAATGTTGCCAATTCAGTGATGGTTGACAAGTTAGGTCTAAAAACGACAAAGCATCCTCATCCATATAAATTACAATGGTTGAATGATGGTGGCGAGCTTAAAGTGACCAGACAGGCTATTGTACCATTTTCGATCGGAAACTACAAGGACGAGGTCCTTTGTGATGTTGTTTTCATGGATGCTACTCACCTACTATTGGGACGCCCTTGGCAGTATGATAAAAGGGCAATGCATGATGGTTATACAAATCGTTACTCTTTTATGCATGCAGGTAAGAAGATCACTTTGGCTCCTTTGACACCGGGTCAAGTGTTTGAAGATCAGGCAAGCTTGAAAAAGAGTAAAGAGACTGCAAAAGAGAAGAAGAAGATGTCCGTGTATGCGAGCAGTAGCGAAATCAGGAAATGTCTTTCCTCTCAACAATCTGTTCTTATTTTGATGTTGAAAGATTATTGTTTATTGACAGATTTTCCTACTGATCTACCTTCACCGATTTTGACACTTTTGCAGGAGTTTGAGGACGTGTTTCCAGCTGAAACATCGAAGGGATTGCCACCTCTTCATGGCATTGAGCACCAGATTGATTTCATTCCAGGTGCTACTATTCCGAACCGGCCAGCTTATCGAACCAACCCTGAAGAGACGAAAGAGCTTCAAAGGCAAATTACTGAGTTGATGGACAAGGGTTACATTCGAGAGAGCTTGAGTCCGTGTGCTGTTCCGGTGCTGTTAGTGCCGAAGAAAGATGGTTCTTGGAGGATGTGCGTAGATTGTCGAGCTATGAACCAGATCACAATTAAGTATCGTCATCCCATTCCAAGACTTGATGACATGTTGGACGAGCTTTGCGGAGCCGTCATCTTCTCCAAAATTGACTTAAGGAGCGGCTATCATCAGATTCGCATGCGAGAAGGCGATGAGTGGAAAACAGCCTTCAAGACAAAGCTAGGTTTGTACGAATGGTTAGTAATGCCTTTTGGTTTAACTAATGCACCTAGTACTTTTATGCGTTTGATGAATCATGTTCTGCGATCTTTCATTGGTAAATTCTGTGTTGTATACTTTGATGATATCTTGATCTATAGCAAGTCTTTACAGGATCACGTAGGACATTTGCGAGCTGTTCTGCAGGTTTTGCGAGAAGAAAGATTGTTTGGTAACATGGAGAAGTGTGTATTTTGTACTGACAAACTCACATTTCTTGGTTACATTGTTAGTTCTCAGGGAGTTGAAGTTGATCCTGAGAAGATAAAGGCAATTCAGGAATGGCCACGACCGACATCGATTACTCAGGTTAGATTGTTTCATGGTTTAGCGAGTTTTTATCGACGGTTTGTTCCTAACTTCAGTTCTATTACCGCCCCCTTAACCGGGATTGTAAAGAAGAATTCATTCTTCTTATAGGGTAAAGAACAAGAAGATGCCTTTTTGAAAATTAAAGATTGTTTGACTAGAGCACCTGTGTTAGCATTACCTGATTTTGATAAAACGTTTGAAATTGAATGTGATGCTTCTGGAATTGGTATAGGTGCTGTTTTGATGCAGAAAAAGAGGCTCGTTGCTTACTTTAGCGAGAAATTGAGTGGTGCAACATTGAACTATCCGGTTTATGATAAAGAGATGTATGCACTGATTCGGGCATTGGAGACATGGCAGCATTATTTGTTGCCTAAGGAGTTTGTGATCCACACCGACCACGAGGCTTTACGTTACATCACAGGTCAGCATAAATTGAATAAACGACATGCTAAGTGGGTTGAATTCTTAGAATCTTTTCCTTATGTCATTCGTTACAAAAAAGGGAAAGAAAATGTTGTTGCTGATGCATTGTCACGTAGGTATGCACTTTTGAGTTATCTTGATTCACATCTGATTGATTTTGCATATATTCGTGATTTATACCCTGATGATCCTGATTTTAGAGATAAGTTTAATGCTTGTTCGAAAGGTGCAGATGGAAAGTTTTACAGGCATGATGGCTATCTTTTCAAGGAAAACAAGATTTGCATTCCCCAGGGTTCGATGCGTGATATTCTGATCCGTGAGGCGCACGAAGGTGGATTGATGGGTCATTTTGGAGTCACCAAGACGTTACATACCTTGAAAGAACATTTGTTTTGGCCGAAGATGCATAGAGATGTTGAAAGGTATTGTGAATGTTGTGTGACTTGTAGAAAAGCGAAATCGAAGGTTTCACCACATGGTATGTACTTACCTTTACCTATTCCTGATTCCCCTTGGACTGATATATTGATGGATTTTGTTTTGGGATTGCCTCGAACTAGGACAGGTAGAGATAGTATATTTGTTGTGGTTGATAGGTTCTCGAAAATGGCACATTTTATTGCTTGCCATAAGACTGATGATGCTGTTAATGTGGCTAACTTATTCTTTAGGGATGTTGTACGTTTACATGGTATTCCTAGGTCGATTGTTTCTGACAGGGATGTGAAGTTTTTGAGTCACTTCTGGAGGACTCTTTGGAGCAAATTAGGTACGAAACTCATGTTTTCTACTACTTGTCGTCCCCAGACTGATGGACAAACTGAGGTTGTTAACAGGGTTTTATCCACTTTACTTCGTTCCATCATTAAAAAGAATATTAGGACTTGGGAAGATTGTTTTCCACATGTTGAGTTTTCTTATAATCATGTTGTACATTCTACTACTAAAATGTCACCTTTTGAGGTTGTTTATGGATTTAATCCTATTACGCCTCTAGATATGTTGCCTTTGCCACAGGAACAGGTGACGAACAGGGACGGTCGAGCAAAAGCAGAATACGTAAAAAAGTTGCATCAACAGGTGAAGGAGAACCTTGAACGAAGGACTCAGCAGTTCGAAAGGCATGCAAACAAAGGAAGGAAGCGAGTCACCTTCGATGTTGGTGATTGGGTTTGGGTTCATTTCCGAAAGGAACGATTTCTGGCCCAAAGGCAGTCCAAGCTGTTACCGCGAGGAGATGGCCCTTTTCAGGTGTTGGAGAAAGTGAATGACAACGCCTACAAGTTAGATCTACCCGGAAAATACAATGTAAGTGCTACATTTAATGTTTCTGACTTAACCCCTTATGGTGATTGTACATATTTGAGGACAAATCCTTTTCAAGAAGGGGGGGATGATGTGAGCACATCTTCACCAGCACATGTTGTTGATCCGGAGGTCTTACCGTTAGGACCAATTACACGATTTAGGGCAAAACGTTTCAGGGAAGCTCTTTTCCTTACTTGTACTGACATTTTTGAATCATTTGATAATGTTTGTGCCTTAAAAGATAGGGCTTTTAATGTCTTGCATGTTGATACGTGACATATTATTATTATATTAATTATTAGGTGTGTTTGAATATGATTTATAATGTTTTTATATTAGTTTAAATTTTGGATTATTATAAGGTGGCTTCTTATTTTTATATATTTGTTTGATAGGATCAAGTGTGCATGCATTGTACGTGGGAATACTATCAGCCGGCCATTTTCCATGCATTCTACCTATGTGCGGCAACTTGGGTGTATTTTGCCTTCATTTCATTCACATGTGCGGCAGCACAAATTGGTTTTACCAACAATGCACATTTTACATGTGCAAATTTCTTGAAATTTGAATTGTACGCACATTTTCCATGTGCCCTTATCCACATTGGCTCCTTTGCACGGCTGAAAATCATTGCCGCCTTAGGAAGTTGATTTTTGAACATTTATTTTCAAACCATTTGAATGGCAGCCACAAATTGGTATAACCGGCCATGTCCCCTTGCATTATATATATGTAATCTGAACTCTTTTGTAAGGTTACCAACTTTGAAATAAAATTACACTTGAGAGAATTTTCTCTTTTCGGTTCTTTTTAGAACTATTCGACACTCAAACTTGTTTGTTTGTCATTGATACTTCAGGTTCCTAAATTGCTATTTAGCGGGTCCAAGTCCTTCGACGTTAAAAAGATTCGATTCGGGTTTGCTCAGTAGATTGTGCTGGTTCTTTCGAGTTTAGCATTTCCAACATCAGTCGTTTTTGAAGCCTTCTTCACTATCGTTGAAGTTCTTTCTTAAACGCCAAAATTATCATATTACTCTATATTATTATTATTATTATTTTATTCATCTTTAAGTCCCTATTAAACATAAATATGTCGTATAATTTTTGTTGTTTCCTTGTTGTTTTTATTGCAGGAACGTGCCTACAACATTCCTAGATCCGTAACAAACGAGGATAGTCCGTTTCGGCAGACTGCCCCTTATTACTAACCCATCCTTGTCTGAGCAAATTTTGTCAAAAATCCCCTCCTCCATCACTCCTGCTATGAATGAGTCCCTTTCTAAGGAATTTACAACAGAGGAAATTATCACCACTTTCCGCGATATTGATCCAAGGAAAGCCCCGGCGTCGATGGCTTGCCTAGTGGCTTCTTTCGACAACATTGGGATACAGTTGGGTCCGATGTTACCACTCTTTGCCTTAATCTCCTTAATGGGTCAGCCGATATGGCATCGGTTAACCAAATAATTCTGGTTCTCATCCCTAAGATTAAGGATCCAACCACCATGAAACACTTCAGGCCCATTAGTCTTTGCACAGTTATCTACAAAATTATTGCAAAAGTTTTAGTCAACAGGATGAAACATACTATCCCTTTTTGTATTAGTTCCAATCAAGCTGCTTTCGTTTAGGGACATAATATCACTGACAACATTCTTATTGCCCATGAAATAATTCACTCAATTAACACTGGTACTTCTAAGTCTTCCCAAGGTGCTGCTCTTAAGTTGGATATGGAAAAGGCTTTCGACAGAGTTGAATGGTCTTTTCTTGAAAATGTCATGAGCAGAATGGGTTTTGCTCAATCATGGGTATCTCTTATTATGAGATGTATTACCTCAGTTTCTTTTACGGTAAAAGTCAATAACTCCTTCTCTCCCTTTTTTCGGCCTCAAAGGGGCCTCCGTCAAGGTGACCCGTTATCCCCCTTTCTCTTCCTTTTTTGCACTCAAGGGCTTTCTTCTTTCTTGTCCGACGCTAAACAACAAGGTCTGCTTCCTGGTCTTGGTGCTAGCAAGCATGGACCTAAGGTTAACCACCTTTTATTTGCAGATGACTGTATAGTTTTCCTCAATTCGAAATCAGAGAAAGCTGCACATCTTAAATTAGCTCTCCAAACATACGCTTCTGCCTCAGGACAAGCAGTTAACTTTGACAAGTCTACTATTTTTTATAACCCGCGTACTCCTAGTTCAACTCGCCATGCTATTAATTCCTACCTACAAGTTCGTGAGGTTTCCAACCCTGGTGTCTATCTGGGGGTACCTCTTCTTATTGGTAAAAATAAGAGCCTATCCTTAGGGTTTATACGCGATAAAGTTTTTGTAAGATTATCCAAATGGGACAAACAGTTGCTCTCCTTTAGTGGTAGGGAAATCTTCATCAAAGCTGTGTTACAATCTCTACCTCAATATGTTATGTCTTGTTATTTGTTACCTCAAAACATTATTGATGATATGACATCTGCCATCCGCCGCTATTGGTGTTCTGGTAAAACTAATAAGAAAGGTTGGCACATGCTCCCTTGGGATCAGGTTTGCTTGCCTAAATCAGTTGGTGGCATGGGATTTAGGGATCTCAATAATTTTAACACTGCGCTCCTTGGTAAACAATTATGGCGCCTTATCTGTGAACCTGATTCCCTTCTGGGTCAAATCTATAAATCCAAATACTTTCCTTCCGGCAATATTCTTAATGCATCTCGACCTTCCCGTGGATCTTTTGCTTGGCAAGGTCTTTTTCATGCTAAGCAACATCTTTTTGAAGGTTTCCTCTATCGACCTGGTATTAACAGTAACATACGTATCCATCAGGATAACTGGGGTGGCTCCTCTCCTATCCACCTTTACGGGGATTATGAGTTATCGGATGAAGTTCACATTCGCTGTCGTGACTTTATGATTAGAAACCAAACTTCTTGGGACCATGATAAAGTTCGAGCGTACTTCACAACGGCTGATGCCGACTCAGTTTTATCAGTGTCCATTATTAATGACACTCGTGACTCCATTCTTTGGAGGCCTAATGATTCTGGTATTTACTCGGTCAGAACTGGCTATCTCTTTTTGCAACGCCCCCCTGAACCTAGATTTCGGCCTCCACGGATTTGGAAATTTCTTTCTAAGCTTAAAGTTTTACCTAAAGTCAAAACTTTTGGCTGGCGTCTGGGATCTGAAGCACTGCCTGTCGGGGCTCGCCTACAGGCTTTTGCTCCTGATTCAGGGCCCTGCCCCGTTTGTCATTCTAGTCCGGAGTCGATCCTCCATGCTCTTAGAGATTGCTCAGGCGCTTCGGAGACTCTTCGGTTAATTGGTCTCCCTAACTCTCTTATCAACAGCTCTACATCTACCGGCCTTCAATGGCTTGAAGAGGTGCTGCCCTTCTTTCTCCTGACATTTTCGGGCTTTTTTGCCTACTCTTTGGAACATTTGGAATAGGCGTAATGACTGGATCCACAACCGACATCTTCAACCCCCGTGGCTAATTGCTGTTAATTCCATCAGTCTTCATCGTGACTACTCCGGTGCTATATCTTCTTCTTCCTCTTCTATCCCTTTATCGATTCCTTCTTCTCGATGGAGACATCCCCCCAGGGTCATATTAAAGTTAATGTGGATGGGGCTTTTGACCCCACCACACGTGCAGCAGCGGTTGGTGTTGTAGCCCGCAATGAAGAAGGGATGGTTGTTGGTGGACTGGCGTTCCCCCTCGGAAGTTGCCCTGATGCTATTACATCTGAAGGGAGAGGTCTTCTAGCTGGTATTACTTTTGCTCAATCCCAAGGATGGAGACATCTGATCTTTGAGACAGACTGCGCTTCTCTTGCAAATAGGATCAATTCGCTGGGCCCTGATCTCTCTCCTGTGGGACCGATGATTCTGCAAGCTCATGCTGCTCTGGATTGTTTTTCTTCTGCTCATGTTCAGTTTATTTGTCGTGGGGCTAATATTGATGCCCATACGTTGGCTTCCCATGCCCTTAGGACTATGACTTCTATGTCTTTTGGATCCCTGTATCCTGATTGTATTCAAAACTCTGTACTTTGCGAGAGTTCATCTCGTTTTTTCTAAATAAATTCTGGGTACTCTTTTCCCCTTTTTAGGGTTCTCCAGGTCTTGTACCTGGGGATATTAGTAGGGGTTTTTAACGAGGCCCTTTTTCATCAAAAAAAATTCTAACGGGTCCATTGTTCGGCCCAGTTAGACCCGATCGTCGCAAACCTCTACAAAAAAGACCGCAAAATAAGTTAGAATCAAATTTTAGGAGTTCATATAATTGATTAAGAGCTTTTCAACACGATTATATTGCAAAACCTCGATTATTGTACTTTTTACTCAGTTAAATTTCTAACGGGTCCATTGTTAGACCCATTTCGACCCGATCGTCCGAAACCTCTACAAAAAGGCATGCAAAATAGGTTTTAATCCAAATTTAAGAGTTCATACAATTTATTACGAGCGTTTCAACACGATTATATTACAAAAACTCGATTTCTGTACTTTTTACTCCGTTAAAATTCTAACGGGTCCATTGTTCGGCCCATTTAGACCCGCTCGTCGTAAACCTCTACAAAAAGACCGCAAAATAAGTTAGAATCAAAATTTAGGAGTTCATATAATTGATTAAGAGCTTTTTAACACGATTATATTGCAAAAACTCAATTACTGTACTTTTTACTCAGTTAAATTTCTAACGGGTCCATTGTTCGGCCCATTTAGACCCGATCGTCTGAAACCTCTACAAAAAGGGCTGCAAAATAACTTTTAATCCAAATTTAAGAGTTCATACAATTGATTACGAGCTTTTCAACACTATTATATTGCAAAAACTCGATTTTTGTACTTTTTACTCAGTTAAAATTCTAACGGGTCCATTGTTCGGCCCATTTAGACCCGCTCGTCCGAAACCTTTACAAAAATGACCGCAAAATAAGTTAAAATCAAATTTTAGGAGTTCATATAATTGATTACGAGCTTTTCAACACGATTATATTGCAAAAACTCGATTACAGTACTTTTTACTGAGTTAAAATTCTTACGGGTCCATTGTTCGGCCCATTTAGACCCGCTCGTTCGAAACCTCTACAAAAGGGTTGCAAAATAAGTTTTAATCCAAATTTAGGAGTTCATACAATTGATTACGAGCTTTTCAACACGATTATATTACAAAAACTCGATTTCTGTACTTTTTACTCCGTTAAAATTCTAACGGGTCCATTGTTCAACCAATTTAGACCAGATCGTCCGATACCTCTACAAAAAGGGCTGCAAAATAAGTTTAATCCAAATTTAGGAGTTCATATAATTGATTACGAGATTTTCAACACAATTATATTGCGAAAACTCGACTTTTGTGCTTTTTACTCAGTTAAAATTCTAACGGGTCCATTGTTCGGCCCATTTAAACCCGCTCGTCCGAAACCTCTACAAAAGGGTTGGAAAATAAGTTTTAATCCAAATTTAGGAGTTCATACAATTGATTACGAGCGTTTCAACACGATTATATTGCAAAAACTCGATTTTGTACTTTTTACTCAGTTAAAATTTTAAGGGGTCCATTGTTCGGCCCATTTAGACCCGCTCGTCTGAAAACTCTACAAAAAAGACCGCAAAATAAGTTAGAATCAAATTTTAGTAGTTCATATAATTGATTAAGAGCTTTTCAACATGATTATATTGCAAAAACTCGATTACTGTTCTTTTTACTCAGTTAAAATTCTAACGAGTTCATTGTTCGGCCCATTTAGACTCGCTCGTCAGAAACCTCTACAAAAGTGTTGCAAAATAAGTTTTAATCCAAATTTAGGAGTTCATTCAATTGATTACGAGCTTTTCAACACGATTATATTGCAAAAACTCGATTATTGTACTTTTTACTCCGTTAAAATTCTAACGGGTCCATTGTTCGGCCCATTAAGACCCGCTCGTCCGAAACCATAGAAAAAGGACCGCAAAACAACTTTTAATCCAAATTTAGGAGTTCATACAATTGATTACGAGCTTTTCAACACGATTATATTGCAAAAACTTGATTACAATACTTCTTACTCAGTTAAAATTCTAACGGGTCCATTGTTCGGCCCATTTAGACCCGCACGTCCGAAACCTCTACAAAAGGGTTGCAAAATAAGTTTTAATCTAAATTTAGGAGTTCATACAATTGATTACTAGCGTTTCAACACGATTATATTGAAAAAACTTGATTTCTGTACTTTTTACTCCATTAAAATTCTAACGGGTCCATTGTTCGGCCCATTTAGACCCGCTCGTCCGAAACCTCTACAAAAAGGTTGCAAAATAAGTTTAAATCCAAACTAAGGAGTTCATACAATTTATTAGGAGCTTTTCAACACAATTATATTGCAAAAACACGATTTTTGTGCTTTTTGCTCAGTTAAAATTTTAACGGGTCCATTGTTCGGCCCATTTAGACTTGCTCTTCCGAAACCTCTACAAAAGGGTATCAAAATAAGTTTAAATCCAAATTAAGGAGTTCATACAATTGATTACGAGCTTTTCAACACAATTATATTGCAAAAACTCGATTTTTGTGCTTTTTACTCAGTTAAAATTCTAACGGGTCCATTGTTCGGCCCATTTAGACCCGCTAGTCCGAAACCATAGAAAAAAGACCGCAAAACAACTTTTAATCCAATTTTAGGAGTTCATACAATTGAATACGAGCTTTTCAACACGATTATATTGCAAAAACTCGATTTCTATACTTTTCACTCCGTTAAAATTCTAACGGGTCCATTGTTCGGCCCATTTAGACCCGCTCGTCCGAAAACTCTACTAAAAAGACCGTAAAATAAGTTAGAATCATATTTTAGGAGTTCATATAATTGATTACAAGCTTTTCAACAGGATTATATTGCAAAATCTCGATTTCTGTACTTTTTACTCAGTTAAAATTCTAACGGGTCCATTGTTCGGCCCATTTAGACCCGCTCGTCCGAAACCTCTACAAAAAGGGTTGCAAAATAAGTTTTAATCCAAATTTAGGAGTTCTTACAATTGATTACGAGCTTTTCAACACGATTATATTGCAAAAACTCGATTAATGTACTAAACTCAGTTAAAATTCTAACGGGTCCATTGTTCAGGCCATTTAGACCCGCTCGTCCGAAACCTCTACAAAAAGACCGCAAAACAAGTTTTAATCAAATTTTAGGAGTTCATATAATTTATTACGAGCTTTTCAACACGATTATATTGCAAAAACTCGATTTCTGTACTTTTTTACTCAGTTAAAATTCTAACGGGTCTAATGTTCGACCATTTAGACCCGCTCGTCCGAAACCTCTACAAAAGGGTTGCAAAATAAGTTTTAATCCAAATTTATGAGTTCATACAATTGATTACGAGCTTTTCAACACGATTATAATGCAAAAACTCGATAGATGTACTTTTTACTCAGTTAAAATTCTAACGGGTCCATTGTTCGGCCCATTTAGAACTGCTCGTCCGAAACTTTTACAAAAAAGATCGCAAAATAAGTTAGAATCAAATTTTAGGAGTTCATATAATTGATTAAGGGCTTTTCAACACAATTATATTTCAAATATCCGATTACTGTACTTTTTACTCAGTTAAAATTCTAACGGGTACATTGTTCGGCCTATTTAGACCCGCTCGTCCGAAACCTCAACAAAAGACCGTAAAACAAGTTTTAATCAAATTTTAGGAGTTCATATAATTGATTACGAGCTTTTCAACACGATTATATTGCAAAAACTCGATTACAATACTTTTTACTCAGTTAAAATTCTAACGGGTCCATTGTTCGGCCCATTTAGACCCGCTCGTCCGAAACCCCTACAAAAGGGTTGCAAAATAAGTTTTAATCCAAATTTAGGAGTTCATACAATTGATTACTAGATTTTCAACACGATTATATTGCAAAAACTCGATTACTGTAGTTTTTACTTAGTTAAAATTCTAACGGGTCCATTGTTCGGCCCATTTAGACCCGCTCGTCCGAAACCTATACAAAAAAGACCACAAAATAAGTTTTAATTCAAATTTAGGAGTTCGTATATTTGATTACGAACTTTTCAACAGGATTATATTGCAAAATCTCAATTTTTGTACTTTTTACTCAGTTAAAATTCTAACGGGTCCATTGCTCGGCCCATTTAGACCCACTCGTCTGAAACCTCTACAAAAAGGGTTGAAAAATAAGTTTTAATCCAAATTTAGGAGTTCATACAATTGATTACGAGCTTTTCAACACGATTATATTGCAAAAACTCGATTACTGTAGTTTTTACTCAGTTAAAATTCTAACGGGTCCATTGTTCGGCCCATTTAGACTCGCTCGTCCGAAACCTCTACAAAAGGGTTGCAAATAAGTTTTAATCCAAATTTAGGAGTTCATTCAATAGATTACGTGCGTTTCAACACGATTATATTGCAATAACTCGATTTCTGTACTTTTTACTTAGTTAAAATTCTAACGGGTCCATTGATCGGCCCATTTACACCCGCTCGTCTAAAACCTCTACAAAGAGGTTGCAAAATAAGTTTAAATCCAAATTTAGGAGTTCATAACATTGATTACGAGCTTTTCAACACAATTATAAAGCAAAAACTCGATTTTTGTGCTTTTTACTCAATTAAAATTCTAACGGGTCTAATGTTCGGCCCATTTAGATCCGCTCGTCCAAAACCTCTACAAAAGGGTTGCAAAATAAGTTTTAATCCAAATTTAGTTGTTCATACAATTGATTACGAGCTTTTCAACACGATTATAATGCAAAAACTCGATTTATGTACTTTTTACTCAGTTAAAATTCTAACTGGTCCATTGTTCTGCCCATTTAGAACTGCTCGTCCGAAACCTTTACAAAAAAGATTGCAAAATAAGTTAGAATCAAATTTTAGGGGTTCATATAATTGATAAAGAGCTTTTCAACACAATTATATTTCAAAAATCCGATTACTGTACTTTTTACTCAGTTAAAATTCTAATGGGTACATTGTTCGGCCTATTTAGACCCGCTCGTCCGAAACCTCTACAAAAGACCGTAAAACAAGTTTTAATCAAATTTTAGGAGTTCACATAATTGATTACGAGCTTTTCAACACGATTATATTGCGAAAACTCGATTACAATACTTTTTACTCAGTTAAAATTCTAACGGATCCATTGTTCGCCCATTTAGACCCGCTCGTCCGAAACCTCTATAAAAAGGGTTGCAAAATAAGTTTTAATCCAAATTTAGGAGTTCATACAATTGATTACTAGATTTTCAACACGATTATATTGCAAAAACTCGATTACTGTAGTTTTTACTTAGTTAAAATTCTAACGGGTCCATTGTTCATCCCATTTAGACCCGCTCGTCCGAAACCTATACAAAAAAGACCGCAAAATAAGTTTTAATCCAAATTTAGGAGTTCGTATATTTGATTACGAACTTTTCAATAGGATTATATTGCAAAATCTCAATTTCTGTACTTTTTACTCAGTTAAAATTCTAACGGGTCCATTGCTCGGCATATTTAGACCCACTCGTTTGAAACCTCTACAAAAAGGGTTGCAAAATAAGTTTTAATCCAAATTTAGGAGTTCATACAATTGATTACGAGCTTTTCAACACGATTATATTGCAAAAACTCGATTACTGTAGTTTTTACTCAGTTAAAATTCTAACGGGTCCATTGTCCGGCCCATTTAGACCCGCTCGTCCGAAACCTCCACAAAAGGGTTGCAAATAAGTTTTAATCCAAATCTAGGAGTTCATTCAATAGATTACGTGCGTTTCAACATGATTATATTGCAATAACTCGATTTCTGTACTTTTTACTCAGTTAAAATTCTAACGGGTCCATTGTTCGGCCCAGTTAGACCCGCTCGTCCGAAACCTCTACAAAGAGGTTGCAAAATAAGTTTAAATCCAAATTTAGGAGTTCATAACATTGATTACGAGCTTTTCAACACAATTATAATGAGAAAACTCGATTTTTGTGCTTTTTACTCAATTAAAATTCTAACGGGTCTAATGTTCGGCCCATTTAGACCCGCTCGTCCGAAACCTCTACAAAAGGGTTGCAAAATAAGTTTTAATCCAAATTTAGGAGTTCATACAATTGATTATGAGCTTTTCAACACGATTATAATGCAAAAACTCGATTTATGTACTTTTTACTCAGTTAAAATTCTAACGGGTCCATTGTTCTGCCCATTTAGAACTGCTCGTCCGAAACCTTTACAAAAAAGATTGCAAAATAAGTTAGAATCAAATTTTAGGAGTTCATATAATTGATTAAGAGCTTTTCAACACAATTATATTTCAAAAATCCGATTACTGTACTTTTTACTCAGTTAAAATTCCAACGGGTACATTGTTCGGCCTATTTAGACCCTCTCGTCCGAAACCTCTACAAAAGACCGCAAAACAAGTTTTAATCAAATTTTAGGAGTTCATATAATTGATTACGAGCTTTTCAACACGATTATATTGCAAAAACTCGATTACAATTCTTTTTACTCATTTAAAATTCTAACGGGTCCATTGTTCGGCCCATTTAGACCCGCTCGTCCGAAACCTCTACAAAAAGGGTTGCAAAATAAGTTTTAATCCAAATTTAGGAGTTCATACAATTGATTACAAGATTTTCAACACGATTATATTGCAAAAACTCGATTACTGTAGTTTTTACTTAGTTAAAATTCTAACGGGTCCATTGTTCGGCCCATTTAGATCCGCTCGTCCGAAACCTATACAAAAAAGACCGTAAAATAAGTTTTAATCCAAATTTAGGAGTTCGTATATTTGATTACGAACTTTTCAACAGGATTATATCGCAAAATCTCAATTTCTGTACTTTTTACTCAGTTAAAATTCTAACGGGTCCATTGCTCGGCCCATTTAGACCCACTTGTCAGAAACCTCTACAAAAAGGGTTGCAAAATAAGTTTTAATCCAAATTTAGGAGTTCATACAATTGATTATAAGCTTTTCAACACGATTATATTGCAAAAACACGATTATTGTAGTTTTTACTCAGTTAAAATTCTAACGGGTCCATTGTTCGGCCCATTTAGACCCGCTCGTCCGAAACCTCTACAAAAAGACCGCAAAACAAGTTTTAATCAAATTTTAGGCGATCATATAATTGATTACGAGCTTTTCAACACGATTATATTGGAAAACTCGATTACATTACTTTTTACTCAGTTAAAATTCTAACGGGTCCATTGTCCGGCCCATTTAGACCCGCTCGTCCAAAACCTCTACAAAAGGGTAGCAAAATAAGTTTTAATCCAAATTTAGGAGTTCATACAATTGATTACGAGCATTTCAACACGATTATAATGCAAAAACTCGATTTTTGTACTTTTTACTCCATTAAAATTCTAACGGGTCCATTGTTCGGCCCATTTAGACTCGCTCGTCCGAAACCTCTACAAAAAGGTTGCAAAATAAGTTTAAATCCAAATTAAGGAGTTCATACAATTTATTACGAGCTTTTCAACACAATTATATTGCAAAAACACGATTTTTGTGCTTTTTGCTCAGTTAAAATTCTAACGGGTCCATTGTTCGGCCCATTTAGACCCGCTCGTCCGAAACCTCTACAAAAAGGTTTCAAAATGAGTTTAAATCCAAATTAAGGAGTTCATACAATTGATTACGAGCTTTTCAACACAATTATATTGCAAAAACTCGATTTTTATGCTTTTTACTCAGTTAAAAATCTAACGGGTCCATTGTTCGGCCCATTTAGACCCACTAGTCCGAAACCATAGAAAAAAGACCGCAAAACAACTTTTAATCCAAATTGAGGAGTTCATACAATTGATTATGAGCTTTTCAACAGGATTATATTGCAAAAACTCGATTTCTATACTTTTTACTCCGTTAAAATTCTAACGGGTCCATTGTTCGGCCCATTTAGACCCGCTCGTCCGAAACCTCTACAAAAAGACCGCAAAACAAGTTTTAATCAAATTTTAGGAGTTCATATAATTTATTAAGAGCTTTTCAACACAGTTATATTTCAAAAATCTGATTACTGTACTTTTTACTCAGTTAAAATTCTATCGGGTACATTGTTCGGCCTATTTAGACCCGCTCGTCCGAAACCTCTACAAAAGACCGTAAAACAAGTTTTAATCAAATTTTAGGAGTTCATATAATTGATTACGAGCTTTTCAACACGATTATATTGCAAAAACTCGATTACAATACTTTTTACTCAGTTAAAATTCTAACGGGTCCATTTTTCAGCCCATTTAGACCCGCTAGTCCGAAACCTCTACAATAAGGGTTGCAAAATAAGTTTTAATCCAAATTTAGGAGTTCGTACAATTGATTACTAGATTTTCAACACGATTATATTGCAGAATCTCAATTTCTATACTTTTTACTCAGCTAAAATTCTAACGGGTCCATTGCTCGGCCCATTTAGACCCACTCGTCTTAAACCTCTACAAAAAGGGTTGCAAAGTAAGTTTTAATCCAAATTTAGGAGTTCATACAATTGATTACGAGCTTTTCAACACGATTATATTGCAAAAACACGATTACAGTAGTTTTTACTCAGTTAAAATTCTAACGGGTCCATTGTTCGGCCCATTTAGACCCGCTCGTCCGAAACCTCTACAAAAAGACCGCAAAACAAGTTTTAATCAAATTTTAGGCGTTCATATAATTGATTACGAGCTTTTCAACATGATTATATTAGAAAAACTCGATTACATTACTTTTTACTCAGTTAAAATTCTAACGGGTCCATTGTTCGGCCCATTTAGACCCGCTCGTCCAAAACCTCTACGAAAGGGTTGCAAAATAAGTTTTAATCCAAATTTAGGAGTTCATACAATTGATTACGAGCTTTTCAACATGATTATAATGCAAAAACTCGATTTTTGTACTTTTTACTCCATTAAAATTCTAACGGGTCCATTGTTCGGCCCATTTAGACCCGCTCGTCCGAAACCTCTATAAAAAGGTTGCAAAATAAGTTTAAATCCAAATTAAGGAGTTCATACAATTTATTACGAGCTTTTCAACACAATTATATTGCAAAAACACGATTTTTGTTCTTTTTGCTCAGTTAAAATTCTAACGGGTCCATTGTTCGGCCCATTTAGACCCGCTCATCCGAAACCTCTACAAAAGGGTTTCAAAATAAGTTTTAATCCAAATTAAGGATTTCATACAATTGATTACGAGCTTTTCAAGACAATTATATTGCAAAAACTCGATTTTTGGGCTTTTTACTCTGTTAAAATTCTAACGGGTCCATTGTTCGGCCCATTTAGACCCGCTAGTCCGAAACCATAGAAAAAAGACCGCAAAACAACTTTTAATCCAAATTTAGGAGTTCATACAATTGATTACGAGCTTTTCAACACGATTATATTGCAAAAACTCGATTTCTATACTTTTTACTCCGTTAAAATTCTAACGGGTCCATTGTTCGGCCCATTTAGACCCGCTCGTCCGAAAACTCTACTAAAAAGACCGTAAAATAAAGTTAGAATCATATTTTAGGAGTTCATATAATTGATTACGAGCTTTTCAAAAGGATTATATTGCAAAATCTCGATTTCTGTACTTTTTAGTTAGTTAAAATTCTAACGGGTCCATTTTTCGGCCCATTTAGACCCGCTCGTCCGAAACCTCTAGAAAAAGGGTTGCAAAATAAGTTTTAATCCAAATTTAGGAGTTCTTACAATTGATTACGAGCTTTTCAACACGATTATATTGCAAAAACTCGATTACTGTACTTTTTACTCAGTTAAAGTTCTAACGGGTCCATTGTTCGGCCCATTTAGACCCTCTCGTCCGAAACCTCTACAAAAAGACCGCAAAACAAGTTTTAATCAAATTTTTGGAGTTCATATAATTTATTACGAGCTTTTCAACACGATAATATTGCAAAAACTCGATTTCTGTACTTTTTACTCATTTAAAATTCTAACGGGTCTAATGTTCGGCCCATTTAGACCCGCTCGTCCGAAACCTCTACAAAAGGGTTGCAAAATAAGTTTTAATCCAAATTTAGGAGTTCATACAATTGATTACGAGCTTTTTAACACGATTTTAATGCAAAAACTCGATTTATGTACTTTTTACTCAGTTAAAATTCTAACGGGTTCATTGTTCGGCCCATTTAGAACTGCTCGTCCGAAACCTTTACAAAAAAGATCGCAAAATAAGTTAGAATCAAGTTTTAGGAGTTCATATAATTGATTAAGAGCTTTTCAACACAATTATATTTCAAATATCTGATTACTGTACTTTTTACTCAGTTAAAATTCTAACGGGTACATTGTTCGGCCTATTTAAACCCGCTCGTCCGAAACCTCTACAAAAGACCGTAAAACAAGTTTTAATCAAATTTTAGGAGTTCATATAATTGATTACGAGCTTTTCAACATGATTATATTGCAAAATCTCGATTTCTGTACTTTTTACCCAGTTAAAATTCTAACGGGTCCATTTTTCGGCCCATTTAGACCCGCTCGTCCAAAACCTCTACAAAAAGGGTTGCAAAATAAGTTTTAATCCAAATTTAGGAGTTCTTACAATTGATTACGAGCTTTTCAAAACGATTATATTGCAAAAACTCGATTTATGTACTTTTTACTCAGTTAAAATTCTAACGGGTCCATTGTTCGGCCCAGTTAGACCTGCTCGTCCGAAACCTCTACAAAGAGGTTGCAAAATAAGTTTAAATCCAAATTTAGGAGTTCATAACATTGATTACGAGCTTTTCAACACAATTATAATGCAAAAACTCGATTTTTGTGCTTTTTACTCAATTAAAATTCTAACGGGTCTAATGTTCGGCCCATTTAGACCCGCTCGTCCGAAACCTCTACAAAAGGGTTGCAAAATAAGTTTTAATCCAAATTTAGGAGTTCATACAATTGATTACGAGCTTTTCAACACGATTATATTGCAAAAACTCGATTACTATAGTTTTTACTCAATTAAAATTCTAACGGGTCCATTGTTCGGCCCATTTAGACCCGCTCGTCCGAAACCTCCACAAAAGGGTTGCAAATAAGTTTTAATCCAAATTTAGTAGTTCATTCAATAGATTACGTGCGTTTCAACACGAATATATTGCAATAACTCGATTTATGTACTTTTTACTCAGTTAAAATTCTAACGGGTCCATTGTTCGGCCCAGTTAGACCTGCTCGTCCGAAACCTCTACAAAGAGGTTGCAAAATAAGTTTAAATCCAAATTTAGGAGTTCATAACATTGATTACGAGCTTTTCAACACAATTATAATGCAAAAACTCGATTTTTGTGCTTTTTACTCAATTAAAATTCTAACGGGTCTAATGTTCGGCCCATTTAGACCCGCTCGTCCGAAACCTCTACAAAAGGGTTGCAAAATAAGTTTTAATCAAAATTTAGGAGTTCATACAATTGATTACGAGCTTTTCAACATGATTATAATGCAAAAACTCGATTTATGTACTTTTTACTCAGCTAAAATTCTAACGGGTCCATTGTTCTGCCCATTTAGACCCTCTCGTCCGAAACCTCTACAAAAAGACCGCAAAACAAGTTTTAATCAAATTTTTGGAGTTCATATAATTTATTACGAGCTTTTCAACACGATAATATTGCAAAAACTCGATTTCTGTACTTTTTACTCATTTAAAATTCTAACGGGTCTAATGTTCGGCCCATTTAGACCCGCTCGTCCGAAACCTCTACAAAAGGGTTGCAAAATAAGTTTTAATCCAAATTTAGGAGTTCATACAATTGATTACGAGCTTTTCAACACGATTTTAATGCAAAAACTCGATTTATGTACTTTTTACTCAGTTAAAATTCTAACGGGTTCATTGTTCGGCCCATTTAGAACTGCTCGTCCGAAACCTTTACAAAAAAGATCGCAAAATAAGTTAGAATCAAGTTTTAGGAGTTCATATAATTGATTAAGAGCTTTTCAACACAATTATATTTCAAATATCTGATTACTGTACTTTTTACTCAGTTAAAATTCTAACGGGTACATTGTTCGGCCTATTTAAACCCGCTCGTCCGAAACCTCTACAAAAGACCGTAAAACAAGTTTTAATCAAATTTTAGGAGTTCATATAATTGATTACGAGCTTTTCAACATGATTATATTGCAAAATCTCGATTTCTGTACTTTTTACCCAGTTAAAATTCTAACGGGTCCATTTTTCGGCCCATTTAGACCCGCTCGTCCAAAACCTCTACAAAAAGGGTTGCAAAATAAGTTTTAATCCAAATTTAGGAGTTCTTACAATTGATTACGAGCTTTTCAACACGATTATATTGCAAAAACTCGATTTATGTACTTTTTACTCAGTTAAAATTCTAACGGGTCCATTGTTCGGCCCAGTTAGACCTGCTCGTCCGAAACCTCTACAAAGAGGTTGCAAAATAAGTTTAAATCCAAATTTAGGAGTTCATAACATTGATTACGAGCTTTTCAACACAATTATAATGCAAAAACTCGATTTTTGTGCTTTTTACTCAATTAAAATTCTAACGGGTCTAATGTTCGGCCCATTTAGACCCGCTCGTCCGAAACCTCTACAAAAGGGTTGCAAAATAAGTTTTAATCCAAATTTAGGAGTTCATACAATTGATTACGAGCTTTTCAACACGATTATATTGCAAAAACTCGATTACTATAGTTTTTACTCAATTAAAATTCTAACGGGTCCATTGTTCGGCCCATTTAGACCCGCTCGTCCGAAACCTCCACAAAAGGGTTGCAAATAAGTTTTAATCCAAATTTAGTAGTTCATTCAATAGATTACGTGCGTTTCAACACGAATATATTGCAATAACTCGATTTATGTACTTTTTACTCAGTTAAAATTCTAACGGGTCCATTGTTCGGCCCAGTTAGACCTGCTCGTCCGAAACCTCTACAAAGAGGTTGCAAAATAAGTTTAAATCCAAATTTAGGAGTTCATAACATTGATTACGAGCTTTTCAACACAATTATAATGCAAAAACTCGATTTTTGTGCTTTTTACTCAATTAAAATTCTAACGGGTCTAATGTTCGGCCCATTTAGACCCGCTCGTCCGAAACCTCTACAAAAGGGTTGCAAAATAAGTTTTAATCAAAATTTAGGAGTTCATACAATTGATTACGAGCTTTTCAACATGATTATAATGCAAAAACTCGATTTATGTACTTTTTACTCAGTTAAAATTCTAACGGGTCCATTGTTCTGCCCATTTAGAACTGCTCGTCCGAAACCTTTACAAAAAAGATTGCAAAATACGTTAGAATCTAATTTTAGGAGTTCATATAATTGATTAAGAGCTTTTCAACACAATTATATTTCAAAAATCCGATTACTGTACTTTTTACTCAGTTAAAATTGTAACGGGTATATTGTTCGGCCTATGTAGACCCGCTTGTCCGAAACCTCTACAAAAGACCGCAAAACAAGATTTAATCAAATTTTAGGAGTTCATATAACTGATTACGAGCTTTTCAACACGATTATATTGCAAAAACTCGATTACAATTCTTTTTACTCAGTTAAAATTCTAACGGGTCCATTGTTCGGCCCATTTAGACCCGCTCCTCCGAAACCTCTACAAAAAGGGTTGCAAAATAAGTTTTAATCCAAATTTAGGAGTTCATACAATTGATTACTAGATTTTCAACACGATTATATTGCAAAAACTCGATTACTGTAGTTTTTACTTAGTTAAAATTCTAACGGGTCCATTGTTCGGCCCATTTAGACCCGCTCGTCCGAAACCTATACAAAAAAGACCGCAAAAATAAGTTTTAATCCGAATTTAGGAGTTCGTATATTTGATTACGAACTTTTCAACAGGATTATATCGCAAAATCTCAATTTCTGTACTTTTTACTCAGTTAAAATTCTAACGGGTCCATTGCTCGGCCCATTTCGACCCACTTGTCTGAAACCTCTACAAAAAGGGTTGCAAAATAAGTTTTAATCCAAATTTAGGAGTTCATACAATTGATTATGAGCTTTTCAACACGATTATATTGCAAAAACACGATTACTGTAGTTTTTACTCAGTTAAAATTCTAACGGGTCCATTGTTCGGCCCATTTAGACCCGCTCATCCGAAACCTCTACAAAAAGACCGCAAAACAAGTTTTAATCAAATTTTAGGCGATCATATAATTGATTACGAGCTTTTCAACACGATTTTATTGGAAAAACTCGATTACATTACTTTTTACTCAGTTAAAATTCTAACGGGTCCATTGTTCGGCCCATTTAGCCCCGCTCGTCCAAAACCTCTACAAAAGGGTTGCAAAATAAGTTTTAATCCAAATTTAGGAGTTCATACAATTGATTACGAGCTTTTCAACACGATTATAATGCAAAATCTCGATTTTTGTACTTTTTACTCCATTAAAATTCTAACGGGTCCATTGTTCGGCCCATTTAGACCCGCTCGTCCGAAACCTCTACAAAAAGGTTGCAAAATAAGTTTAAATCCAAATTAAGGAGTTCATACAATTTATTACGAGCTTTTCAACACAATTATATTGCAAAAACATAATTTTTGTGCTTTTTGCTCAGTTAAAATTCTAACGGGTCCATTGTTCGGCCCATTTAGACCCGCTCGTCCGAAACCGCTACAAAAAGGTTTCAAAATGAGTTTAAATCCAAATTAAGGAGTTCATACAATTGATTACGAGCTTTTCAACACAATTATATTGCAAAAACTCGATTTTTGTGCTTTTTACTCAGTCAAAATTCTAACGGGTCCATTGTTCGGCCCATTTAGACCCGCTAGTCCGAAACCATAGAAAAAAGACCGCAAAACAACTTTTTATCCAAATTTAGGAGTTCATACAATTGATTACGAGCTTTTCAACAGGATTATATTGCAAAAACTCGATTTCTATACTTTTTACTCCGTTAAAATTCTAACGGGTCCATTGTTCGGCCTATATAGACCCGATCGTCCGAAACCTCTACCAAAAGACCGCAAAACAAGTTTTAATCAAATTTTAGGAGTTCATATAATTTATTAAGAGATTTTCAACACAGTTATATTTCAAAAATCTGATTACTGTACTTTTTACTCAGTTAAAATTCTATCGGGTTCATTGTTCGGCCTATTTAGACCCGCTCGTCCGAAACCTCTACAAAAGACCGTAAAACAAGTTTTAATCAAATTTTAGGAGTTCATATAATTGATTATGAGCTTTTCAACACGATTATATTGCAAAAACTCGATTACAATACTTTTTACTCAGTTAAAATTCTAACGGGTCCATTTTTCGGCCCATTTAGACCCGCTAGTCTGAAACCTCTACAAAAAGGGTTGCAAAATAAGTTTTAATCCAAATTTAGGAGTTCGTACAATTTATTACTAGATTTTCAACACGATTATATTGCAGAATCTCAATTTCTGTACTTTTTACTCAGTTAAAATTCTAACGGGTCCATTGCTCGGCCCATTTAGTCCCACTCGTCTTAAACCTCTACAAAAAGGGTTGCAAAGTAAGTTTTAATCCAAATTTAGGAGTTCATACAATTGATTACAAGCTTTTCAACACGATTATATTGCAAAAACACGATTACAGTAGTTTTTACTCAGTTAAAATTCTAACGGGTCCATTGTTCAGCCCATTTAGACCCACTCGTCCGAAACCTCTACAAAAAGACCGCAAAACAAGTTTTAATCAAATTTTAGGAGTTCATATAATTGATTATGAGCTTTTCAACACGATTATATTGCAAAAACTCGATTACAATACTTTTTACTCAGTTAAAATTCTAACGGGTCCATTTTTCGGCCCATTTAGACCCGCTAGTCTGAAACCTCTACAAAAAGGGTTGCAAAATAAGTTTTAATCCAAATTTAGGAGTTCGTACAATTTATTACTAGATTTTCAACACGATTATATTGCAGAATCTCAATTTCTGTACTTTTTACTCAGTTAAAATTCTAACGGGTCCATTGCTCGGCCCATTTAGACCCACTCGTCTTAAACCTCTACAAAAAGGGTTGCAAAGTAAGTTTTAATCCAAATTTAGGAGTTCATACAATTGATTACGAGCTTTTCAACACGATTATAATGCAAAAACTCGATTTATGTACTTTTTACTCAGTTAAAATTCTAACGGGTCCATTGCTCGGCCCATTTAGACCCACTCGTCTTAAACCTCTACAAAAAGGGTTGCAAAGTAAGTTTTAATCCAAATTTAGGAGTTCATACAATTGATTACGAGCTTTTCAACACGATTATATTGCAAAAACACGATTACAGTAGTTTTTACTCAGTTAAAATTCTAACGGGTCCATTGTTCGGCCCATTTAGACCCGCTAGTCCGAAACCATAGAAAAAAGACCGCAAAACAACTTTTTATCCAAATTTAGGAGTTCATACAATTGATTACGAGCTTTTCAACAGGATTATATTGCAAAAACTCGATTTCTATACTTTTTACTCCGTTAAAATTCTAACGGGTCCATTGTTCGGCCTATATAGACCCGATCGTCCGAAACCTCTACCAAAAGACCGCAAAACAAGTTTTAATCAAATTTTAGGAGTTCATATAATTTATTAAGAGATTTTCAACACAGTTATATTTCAAAAATCTGATTACTGTACTTTTTACTCAGTTAAAATTCTATCGGGTTCATTGTTCGGCCTATTTAGACCCGCTCGTCCGAAACCTCTACAAAAGACCGTAAAACAAGTTTTAATCAAATTTTAGGAGTTCATATAATTGATTATGAGCTTTTCAACACGATTATATTGCAAAAACTCGATTACAATACTTTTTACTCAGTTAAAATTCTAACGGGTCCATTTTTCGGCCCATTTAGACCCGCTAGTCTGAAACCTCTACAAAAAGGGTTGCAAAATAAGTTTTAATCCAAATTTAGGAGTTCGTACAATTTATTACTAGATTTTCAACACGATTATATTGCAGAATCTCAATTTCTGTACTTTTTACTCAGTTAAAATTCTAACGGGTCCATTGCTCGGCCCATTTAGTCCCACTCGTCTTAAACCTCTACAAAAAGGGTTGCAAAGTAAGTTTTAATCCAAATTTAGGAGTTCATACAATTGATTACAAGCTTTTCAACACGATTATATTGCAAAAACACGATTACAGTAGTTTTTACTCAGTTAAAATTCTAACGGGTCCATTGTTCAGCCCATTTAGACCCACTCGTCCGAAACCTCTACAAAAAGACCGCAAAACAAGTTTTAATCAAATTTTAGGAGTTCATATAATTGATTATGAGCTTTTCAACACGATTATATTGCAAAAACTCGATTACAATACTTTTTACTCAGTTAAAATTCTAACGGGTCCATTTTTCGGCCCATTTAGACCCGCTAGTCTGAAACCTCTACAAAAAGGGTTGCAAAATAAGTTTTAATCCAAATTTAGGAGTTCGTACAATTTATTACTAGATTTTCAACACGATTATATTGCAGAATCTCAATTTCTGTACTTTTTACTCAGTTAAAATTCTAACGGGTCCATTGCTCGGCCCATTTAGACCCACTCGTCTTAAACCTCTACAAAAAGGGTTGCAAAGTAAGTTTTAATCCAAATTTAGGAGTTCATACAATTGATTACGAGCTTTTCAACACGATTATAATGCAAAAACTCGATTTATGTACTTTTTACTCAGTTAAAATTCTAACGGGTCCATTGCTCGGCCCATTTAGACCCACTCGTCTTAAACCTCAACAAAAAGGGTTGCAAAGTAAGTTTTAATCCAAATTTAGGAGTTCATACAATTGATTACGAGCTTTTCAACACGATTATATTGCAAAAACACGATTACAGTAGTTTTTACTCAGTTAAAATTCTAACGGGTCCATTGTTCGGCCCATTTAGACCCGCTAGTCCGAAACCATAGAAAAAAGACCGCAAAACAACTTTTTATCCAAATTTAGGAGTTCATACAATTGATTACGAGCTTTTCAACAGGATTATATTGCAAAAACTCGATTTCTATACTTTTTACTCCGTTAAAATTCTAACGGGTCCATTGTTCGGCCTATATAGACCCGATCGTCCGAAACCTCTACCAAAAGACCGCAAAACAAGTTTTAATCAAATTTTAGGAGTTCATATAATTTATTAAGAGATTTTCAACACAGTTATATTTCAAAAATCTGATTACTGTACTTTTTACTCAGTTAAAATTCTATCGGGTTCATTGTTCGGCCTATTTAGACCCGCTCGTCCGAAACCTCTACAAAAGACCGTAAAACAAGTTTTAATCAAATTTTAGGAGTTCATATAATTGATTATGAGCTTTTCAACACGATTATATTGCAAAAACTCGATTACAATACTTTTTACTCAGTTAAAATTCTAACGGGTCCATTTTTCGGCCCATTTAGACCCGCTAGTCTGAAACCTCTACAAAAAGGGTTGCAAAATAAGTTTTAATCCAAATTTAGGAGTTCGTACAATTTATTACTAGATTTTCAACACGATTATATTGCAGAATCTCAATTTCTGTACTTTTTACTCAGTTAAAATTCTAACGGGTCCATTGCTCGGCCCATTTAGTCCCACTCGTCTTAAACCTCTACAAAAAGGGTTGCAAAGTAAGTTTTAATCCAAATTTAGGAGTTCATACAATTGATTACAAGCTTTTCAACACGATTATATTGCAAAAACACGATTACAGTAGTTTTTACTCAGTTAAAATTCTAACGGGTCCATTGTTCAGCCCATTTAGACCCACTCGTCCGAAACCTCTACAAAAAGACCGCAAAACAAGTTTTAATCAAATTTTAGGAGTTCATATAATTGATTATGAGCTTTTCAACACGATTATATTGCAAAAACTCGATTACAATACTTTTTACTCAGTTAAAATTCTAACGGGTCCATTTTTCGGCCCATTTAGACCCGCTAGTCTGAAACCTCTACAAAAAGGGTTGCAAAATAAGTTTTAATCCAAATTTAGGAGTTCGTACAATTTATTACTAGATTTTCAACACGATTATATTGCAGAATCTCAATTTCTGTACTTTTTACTCAGTTAAAATTCTAACGGGTCCATTGCTCGGCCCATTTAGACCCACTCGTCTTAAACCTCTACAAAAAGGGTTGCAAAGTAAGTTTTAATCCAAATTTAGGAGTTCATACAATTGATTACGAGCTTTTCAACACGATTATAATGCAAAAACTCGATTTATGTACTTTTTACTCAGTTAAAATTCTAACGGGTCCATTGCTCGGCCCATTTAGACCCACTCGTCTTAAACCTCTACAAAAAGGGTTGCAAAGTAAGTTTTAATCCAAATTTAGGAGTTCATACAATTGATTACGAGCTTTTCAACACGATTATATTGCAAAAACACGATTACAGTAGTTTTTACTCAGTTAAAATTCTAACGGGTCCATTGTTCGGCCCATTTAGACCCACTCGTCCGAAAGCTCTACAAAAAGACCGCAAAACAAGTTTTAATCAAATTTTAGGAGTTCATATAATTGATTATGAGCTTTTCAACACGATTATATTGCAAAAACTCGATTACAATACTTTTTACTTAGTTAAAATTCTAACGGGTCCATTTTTCGGCCCATTTAGACCCGCTAGTCTGAAACCTCTACAAAAAGGGTTGCAAAATAAGTTTTAATCCAAATTTAGGAGTTCGTACAATTTATTACTAGATTTTCAACACGATTATATTGCAGAATCTCAATTTCTGTACTTTTTACTCAGTTAAAATTCTAACGGGTCCATTGCTCGGCCCATTTAGACCCACTCGTCTTAAACCTCTACAAAAAGGGTTGCAAAGTAAGTTTTAATCCAAATTTAGGAGTTCATACAATTGATTACGAGCTTTTCAACACGATTATATTGCAAAAACACGATTACAGTAGTTTTTACTCAGTTAAAATTCTAACGGGTCCATTGTTCGGCCCATTTAGACCCACTCGTCCGAAACCTCTACAAAAAGACCGCAAAACAAGTTTTAATCAAATTTTAGGCGTTCATATAATTGATTACGAGCTTTTCAACATGATTATATTAGAAAAACTCGATTACATTACTTTTTACTCAGTTAAAATTCTAACGGGTCCATTGTTCGGCCCATTTAGACCCGCTCGTCCAAAACCTCTATGAAAGGGTTGCAAAATAAGTTTTAATCCAAAGTTAGGAGTTCATACAATTGATTACGAGCTTTTCAACACGATTATAATGCAAAAACTCGATTTTTGTACTTTTTACTCCATTAAAATTCTAACGGGTCCATTTTTCGGCCCATTTAGACCCGCTCGTCCGAAACCTCTATAAAAAGGTTGCAAAATAAGTTTAAATCCAAATTAAGGAGTTCATACAATTTATTACGAGCTTTTCAACACAATTATAGTGCAAAAACACGATTTTTGTTCTTTTTGCTCAGTTAAAATTCTAACGGGTCCATTGTTCGGCCCATTTAGACCCGCTCTTCCGAAACCTCTACAAAAGGGTTTCAAAATAAGTTTTAATCCAAATTAAGGAGTTCATACAATTGATTACGAGCTTTTCAACACAATTATATTGCAAAAACTCGATTTTTGTGCTTTTTATTCTGTTAAATTCTAACGGGTCCATTGTTCGGCCCATTTAGACCCGCTAGTCCGAAACCATAGAAAAAAGACCGCAAAACAACTTTTAATCCAAATTTAGGAGTTCATACAATTGATTACGAGCTTTTCAACACGATTATATTGCAAAAACTCGATTTCTATACTTTTTACTCCGTTAAAATTCTAACGGGTCCATTGTTCGGCCCATTTAGACCCGCTCGTCCGAAACCTCTACAAAAAGACCGCAAAACAAGTTTTAATCAAATTCTAGGAGTTCATATAATTTATTAAGAGATTTTCAACACAGTTATATTTCAAAAATCTGATTACTGTACTTTTTACTCAGTTAAAATTCTATCGGGTACATTGTTCGGCCTATTTAGACCCGCTCGTCCGAAACATCTACAAAAGACCGTAAAACAAGTTTTAATCAAATTTTAGGAGTTCATATAATTGATTATGAGCTTCTCAACACGATTATATTGCAAAAACTCGATTACAATACTTTTTACTCAGTTAAAATTCTAACGGGTCCATTTTTCGGCCCATTTAGACTCGCTAGTCTGAAACCTCTACAAAAAGGGTTGCAAAATAAGTTTTAATCCAAATTTAGGAGTTCGTACAATTTATTACTAGATTTTCAACACGATTATATTGCAGAATCTCAATTTCTGTACTTTTTACTCAGTTAAAATTCTAACGGGTCCATTGCTCGGCCCATTTAGACCCACTCGTCTTAAACCTCTACAAAAAGGGTTGCAAAGTAAGTTTTAATCCAAAATTCGGAGTTCATACAATTGATTAGGAGCTTTTCAACACGATTATATTGCAAAAACACGATTACAGTAGTTTTTACTCAGTTAAAATTCTAACGGGTCCATTGTTCGGCCCATTTAGACCCACTCGTCCGAAACCTCTACAAAAAGACCGCAAAACAAGTTTTAATCAAATTTTAGGAGTTCATATAATTGATTATGAGCTTTTCAACACGATTATATTGCAAAAACTCGATTACAATACTTTTTACTCAGTTAAAATTCTAACGGGTCCATTGTTCGGCCCATTTAGACCCGCTCGTCCGAAACCTCTATAAAAAGGTTGCAGAATAAGTTTAAATCCAAATTAAGGAGTTCATACAATTTATTACGAGCTTTTCAACACAATTATATTGCAAAAACACGATTTTTGTTCTTTTTGCTCAGTTAAAATTCTAATGGGTCCATTGTTCGGCCCATTTAGACCCGCTCTTCCGAAACCTCTACAAAAGGGTTTCAAAATAAGTTTTAATCCAAATTAAGGAGTTCATACAATTGATTACGAGCTTTTCAACACAATTATATTGCAAAAACTCGATTTTTGTGCTTTTTATTCTGTTAAATTCTAACGGGTCCATTGTTCGGCCCATTTAGACCCGCTAGTCCGAAACCATAGAAAAAAGACCGCAAAACAACTTTTAATCCAAATTTAGGAGTTCATACAATTGATTACGAGCTTTTCAACACGATTATATTGCAAAAACTCGATTTCTATACTTTTTACTCCGTTAAAATTCTAACGGGTCCATTGTTCGGCCCATTTAGACCCGCTCGTCCGAAAACTCTACTAAAAAGACCGTAAAATAAAGTTAGAATCATATTTTAGGAGTTCATATAATTGATTACGAGCTTTTCAACAGGATTATATTGCAAAATCTCGATTTCTGTACTTTTTACTCAGTTAAAATTCTAACGGGTCCATTTTTCGGCCCATTTAGACCCGCTCGTCCAAAACCTCTACAAAACGGGTTGCAAAATAAGTTTTAATCCAAATTTAGGAGTTCTTACAATTGATTACGAGCTTTTCAACACGATTATATTGCAAAAACTCGATTACTGTACTTTTTACTCAGTTAAAGTTCTAACGGGTCCATTATTCGGCCCATTTAGACCCTCCCGTCCGAAACCTCTACAAAAAGACCGCAAAACAAGTTTTAATCAAATTTTAGGAGTTCATATAATTTATTACGAGGCTTTCAACACGATTATATTGCAAAAACTCAATTTCTGTACTTTTTACTCAGTTAAAATTCTAACGGGACTAATGTTCGGCCCATTTAGACCCGCTCGTCCGAAACCTCTACAAAAGGGTTGCAAAATAAGTTTTAATCCAAATTTAGGAGTTCATACAATTGATTATGAGCTTTTCAACACGATTTTAATGCAAAAACTCGATTTATGTACTTTTTACTCAGTTAAAATTCTAACGGGTTCATTGTTCGGCCCATTTAGAACTGCTCGTCCGAAACCTTTACAAAAAAGATCGCAAAATAAGTTAGAATCAAATTTTAGGAGTTCATATAATTGATTAAGAGCTTTTCAACACAATTATATTTCAAAAATCCGATTACTGTACTTTTTACTCAGTTAAAATTCTAACGGGTACATTGTTCGGCCTATTTAGACCCGCTGGTCCGAAACCTCTACAAAAGACCGTAAAACAAGTTTTAATCAAATTTTAGGAGTTCATATAATTGATTACGAGCTTTTCAACACGATTATATTGCAAAAACTTGATTACAATACTTTTTACTCAGTTAAAATTCTAACGGGTCAATTGTTCGGCCCATTTAGACCCACTCGTCCGAAACCTCTACAAAAAGGGTTGCAAAAAAAGTTTTAATCCAAATTTAGGAGTTCATACAATTGATTACTAGATTTTCAACACGATTATATTGCAAAAACTCGATTACTGTAGTTTTTATTTAGTTAAAATTCTAACGGGTCCATTGTTCGGCCCATTTAGACCCGCTCGTCCGAAACCTATACAAAAAACACCACAAAATAAGTTTTAATCCAAATTTAGGAGTTCGTATATTTGATTACGAACTTTTCAACAGGATTATATTGCAAAATCTCCATTTCTGTACTTTTTACTCAGTTAAAATTCTAACGGGTCCATTGCTCGGCCCATTTAGACCCACTCGTCTGAAACCTCTACAAAAAGGGTTGCAAAATAAGTTTTAATCCAAATTTAGGAGTTCATACAATTGATTACGAGCTTTTCAACACGATTATATTGCAAAAACTCGATTACTGTAGTTTTTACTTAGTTAAAATTCTAACGGGTCCATTATTCGGCCCATTTAAAACCGGTCGTCCGAAACCTCTAAAAAAAGACCGCAAAACAAGTTTTAATCAAATTTTAGGCGTTCATATAATTGATTACGAGCTTTTCAACACGATTATATTGGAAAAACTCGATTACATTACTTTTTACTCAGTTAAAATTCTAACGGGTCCATTGTTCGGCCCATTTAGACCCGCTCGTCCGAAACCTCTACAAAAGGGTTGCAAAATAAGTTTTAATCCAAATTTAGGGGTTCATACAATTGATACGAGCTTTTCAACACGATTATAATGCAAGAACTCGATTTTTGTACTTTTTACTCCATTAAAATTCTAATGGGTCCATTGTTCGGCCCATTTAGACCCGCTCGTCCGAAACCTCTACAAAAAGGTTGCAAAATAAGTTTAAATCCAAATTAAGGAGTTCATACAATTTATTACGAGCTTTTCAACACAATTATATTGCAAAAACATGATTTTTGTGCTTTTTCCTCAGTTAAAATTCTAACGGGTCCATCGTTCGGCCCATTTAGACCTGCTCGTCCGAAACCTCTACAAAAGGGTTTCAAAAAAAGTTTTAATCCAAATTTAGGAGTTCATACAATTGATTACGAGCTTTTCAACACGATTATATTGCAAAAACTCGATTTATGTACTTTTTACTCCGTTAAAATTCTAACGGGTCCATTGTTCGGCACATTTAGACCCGCTCGTCCGAAACCTCTACCAAAAAGACCGAAAAATAAGTTAGAATCAAATTTTAGGAGTTCATATAATTGATTACGAGCTTTTCAACAGGATTATATTGCAAAAACTCGATTTTTGTACTTTTTACTCAGTTAAAATTCTAACGGGTCCACTGTTCGGCCCATTTAGACCCGCTTGTCCGAAACCTCTACAAAAAGGGTTGCAAAATAAGTTTTAATCCAAATTCAGGAGTTCATACAATTGATTACTAGCGTTTCAACACGATTATATTGCAAAAATTTGATTACAGTACTTTTTACTCAGTTAAAATTCTAACGGGTCCATTGTTCGGCCCATTTAGACCCGCTCGTCCGAAACCTCTACAAAAGGGTTGCAAAATAAGTTTTAATCTAATTTTAGGTGTTCATACAATAGATTACTAGCGTTTCAACACGATTATATTGCAAAAACTTGATTTCTGTACTTTTTACTCAGTTAAAATTCTAACAGGTCCATTGTTCGACCCATTTAGACCCGCTCTTCCGAAACCTCTACAAAAGGGTTGCAAAATAAGTTTTAATCCAAATTTAGGAGTTCATACAATTGATTACTAGCGTTTCAACACGATTATATTGCAAAAACTTGATTACAGTCCTTTTTACTATGTTAAAATTCTAACGGGTCCATTGTTCGGCCCATTTAGACCCGCTCGTCCGAAACCTCTACAAAAAGACCGCAGAACAAGTTTTAATCAAAATTTAGGAGTTCAGACAATTGATTACGAGCTTTTCAACACGATTATATTGAAAAAACTCGATTTTTGTGCTTTTTTACTTAGTTAAAATTCTAACGAGTCCATTGTTCGGCTCATTTAGACCCAATCGTCCGAAACCTCTACAAAATGGGCTGCAAAATAAGTTCTAATCCAAATTTAGGAGTTCATACAATTGATTACTACCGTTTCAACATGATTATATTGCAAAAACTTGATTACAGTACTTTTTACTCAGTTAAAATTCTAACGGGTCCATTGTTCGGCCCATTTAGACCCGCTTGTCCGAAACCTCTACAAAAAGACCGCAAAAAAAGTTTTAATCAAATTTTAGGAGTTCATATAATTGATTACGAGCTTTTAAACATGATTATATTGCAAAAACTCGATTTCTATACTTTTTACTCCGTTAAAATTCTAACGGGTCCATTTTTCGGCCCATTTAGACCCGCTCGTCCAAAAACTCTACAAAAAAGACTGCAAAATAACTTAGAATCAAATTTTAGGAGTTCATATAATTGATTACGAGCTTTTCAACAGGATTATATTGCAAAATCTCGATTTCTGTACTTTTTACTCCGTTATAATTCTAACGGGTCCATTGTTTGGCCCATTTATTCCCGCTCGTTCGAAACCTCAACAAAAGGGTTGTAAAAACTCCATTTTAATCCAAATTTAGGAGTTCATATAATTGATTACGAGGTTTTCAACACGATTATAATGCAAAAACTCGATTTCTGTACTTTTTACTCAGTTAAAATTCTAACGGGTCCATTGTTCGGCCCATTTAGACCCGCTCGTCCGAAACCTCTACAAAAGGGTTGCAAAATAAGTTTTAATCCAAATTTAAGAGTTCATACAATTGATTACGAGCTTTTCAACACGATTATATTGCAAGAAGTCGATTTCTGTACTTTTTACTCCTTTATAATTCTAACGGGTCCATTGTTCGGCCCATTTAGACCCGCTCGTTCGAAACCTTTACAAAAGGGTTGCAAAATAAGTTTTAATCCAAATTTAGGAGTTCATATAATTGATTACGAGCTTTTCAACACGATTATATTGCAAAAACTCGATTTCTGTATTTTTTACTCAGTTAAAATTCTAACGAGTCCATTGTTCGGCCCATTTAGACGCGCTCGTCCGAAACCTCTACAAAGGGTTGCAAAATAAGTTTTAATCCAAATTTAAGGGTTCATACAATTGATTACGAGCTTTTCAACATGATTATATTGCAAAAACTCGATTTCTGTACTTTTTACTCCGTTATAATTCTAACGGGTCCATTGTTCGGCCCATTTAGACCCTCACGTCCGAAACCTCTACAAAAAGGGTTGCAAAATAAGTTTTAATCCAAATTTAGGAGTTCTTACAATTGATTACGAGCTTTTCAACACGATTATATTGCAAAAACTCGATTACTGTACTTTTTACTAAGTTAAAATTCTAACTGGTCCATTGTTCGGCCCATTTAGACCCGTTCGTCCGAAACCTTTACAAAAAAGATCCCAAAATAAGTTAGAATCAAACTTTAGGAGTTCATATAATTGATTAAGAGCTTTTCAACACAATTATATTTCAAAAACCCGATTACTGTACTTTTTACTCCGTTAAAATTCTAATGGGTCCATTGTTCGGCCCATTTAGACCCGCTCGTCCGAAACCTCTACAAAAAAGACAGCAAAACAAGTTAGAATCAAATTTTAGGAGTTCATATAATTGATTACGAGCTTTTCAACACGATTATATTGCAAAAACCTTTATTTCTGTACTTTTTACTCAATTAAAATTCTAACGGGTCCATTGTTCGGCCAATTTAGACCCGCTCGTCCAAATCCTATACAAAAGGATTGCAAAATAAATTTTAATCCAAATTTAGGAGTTCATACAATTGATTACGAGATTTTCAACATATTATATTGCAAAAACTCGATTTCTGTACTTTTTACTCCATTAAAATTCTAACGGGTCTATTGTACGGCCCATTTAGACCCGTTCGTCCGAAACCTCTACAAAAAGGGCTGCAAAATAAGTTTTAATCCAAATTTAGGATTTCATATAATTGATTACGAGCTTTTCAACACGATTATATTGCAAAAACTTAATTTCTGTACTTTTTACTTAGTTAAAATTCTAACGGGTCCATTGTTCGGCCCATTTAGACCCGCTCGTCCGAAACCTCTACAAAAGGGTTGCAAAATAAGTTTTAATCCAAATTTAAGAGTTCATACAATTGATTACGAGCTTTTCAACACGATTATATTGCCAGAAGTCGATTTCTGTACTTTTTACTCCTTTATAATTCTAACGGGTCCATTGTTCGGCCCATTTAGACCCGCTCGTTCGAAACCTTTACAAAAGGGTTGCAAAATAAGTTTTAATCCAAATTTAGGAGTTCATATAATTGATTACGAGCTTTTCAACACGATTATATTGCAAAAACTCGATTTCTGTATTTTTTACTCAGTTAAAATTCTAACGAGTCCATTGTTCGGCCCATTTAGACCTGCTCGTCCGAAACCTCTACAAAGGGTTGCAAAATAAGTTTTAATCCAAATTTAAGAGTTCATACAATTGATTACGAGCTTTTCAACATGATTATATTGCAAAAACTCGATTTCTGTACTTTTTACTCCGTTATAATTCTAACGGGTCCATTGTTCGGCCCATTTAGACCCTCATGTCCGAAACCTCTACAAAAAGGGTTGCAGAATAAGTTTTAATCCAAATTTAGGAGTTCTTACAATTGATTACGAGCTTTTCAACACGATTATATTGCAAAAACTCGATTACTGTACTTTTTACTAAGTTAAAATTCTAACGGGTCCATTGTTCGGCCCATTTAGACTCGCTCGTCCGAAACCTCTACAAAATGACCGCAAAACAAGTTTTAATCAAATTTAGGAGTTCATATAATTGATTACGAGCTTTTCAACACGATTATATTGCAAAAACTCGATTTCTGTACTTTTTACTAAGTTAAAATTCTAACGGGTCCATTGTTCGGCCCATTTAGACCCGTTCGTCCGAAACCTTTACAAAAAAGATCCCAAAATAAGTTAGAATCAAACTTTAGGAGTTCATATAATTGATTAAGAGCTTTTCAACACAATTATATTTCAAAAACCCGATTACTGTACTTTTTACTCCGTTAAAATTCTAATGGGTCCATTGTTCGGCCCATTTAGACCCGCTCGTCCGAAACCTCTACAAAAAAGACATCAAAACAAGTTAGAATCAAATTTTAGGAGTTCATATAATTGATTACAAGCTTTTCAACACGATTATATTGCAAAAACCTTTATTTCTGTACTTTTTACTCAATTAAAATTCTAACGGGTCCATTGTTCGGCCCATTTAGACCCGCTCGTCCAAATCCTATACAAAAGGGTTGCAAAATAAATTTTAATCCAAATTTAGGAGTTCATACAATTGATTACGAGATTTTTAACATATTATATTGCAAAAACTCGATTTCTGTACTTTTTACTCCATTAAAATTCTAACGGGTCCATTGTACGGCCCATTTAGACCCGTTCGTCCGAAACCTCTACAAAAAGGGCTGCAAAATAAGTTTTAATCCAAATTTAGGATTTCATATAATTGATTACGAGTTTTTCAACACGATTATATTGCAAAAACTTGATTTCTGTACTTTTTACTTAGTTAAAATTTTAACGGGTCCATTGTTCGGCCCATTTAGACCCGCTCGTCCGAAACCATAGAAAAAAGACCGCAAAACAAGATTTAATCAAAATTTAGGAGTTCATACAATTGATTACTAGCTTTTCAAAACGATTATATTGCAAAAACTCGATTTTTGTGCTTTTTTATTCAGTTAAAATTCTAACGGGTCCATTGTTCGGCCCATTTAGACCCGCTCGTCCGAAAACTCTACAAAAAAGACCGCAAAATAAGTTAGAATCAAATTTTAGGAGTTCATATAATTGATTAAGAGCTTTTCAACACAATTATATTGCAAAACAAGGACCGCAAAACAAGTTTTAATAAAATTTTATGGGTTCAAATAATTGATTAGGAGATTTTCAACACAATTATATTGCAAAACCTCAATTTATGTACTTTTTACTTAGTTAAAATTCCAACGGGTCCATTGAAAGGCCCATTTAGACCTGCTCGTCCGAAACCTCTACAAAAAGCGTCGCAAAACAAGTTTTAATCTAATTTTAGGAGATCATGTAATTTATTAGGAGATTTTCAACACAATAATATTGAAAAACCTCAATTTCTGTACTTTTTACTCAGTTAAAATTCCAACGGGTCCATTGAAAGGCTCATTTAGACCTGTTCGTCCGAAACCTCTACAAAATGGACCGCAAAACAAGTTTTAATCAAATTTTAGGAGTTCATTCAATTGACTAGAAGATTTGCAACACAATAATATTGAAAAACCTTAATTTCAATACTTTTTACTCAGTTAAAATTCCAACGGGTCCATTGAAAGGCCCATTTAGACCTGTTCGTCCGAAACCTCTACAAAATGGACCGCAAAACAAGTTTTAATCAAATTTTAGGAGTTCATTCAATTGACTAGGATCTTTTCAACACAGTTATGTTGCAAAACCTCAATTTCTGTACTTTTTACTCAGTTAAAATTCCAACGGGTCCATTGAAAGGCCCATTTAAACCTGCTCGTCCGAAACCTCGACAAAAAGGACCGCAAAACATGTTTTAATCAAATTTTAGTAGTTCAAATAATTGATTAGGAACTTTTCAACACAATTTTAGTGCAAAACCTCAATTTCTGTACTTTTTACTCAGTTAAAATTTCAACGGGTCCATTGAAATGCCAATTTCGACCTGCTCGTCCGAATCCTCTACAAAAGAACTGCAAAACAAGTTTTAATCAAATTTTAGGAGTTCATGTAATTTATTATGAGCTTTTCGACACAATTATATTGCAAAACCTCAATTTTTGTACTTTTTACTCAGTTAAAATTCCAACGCGACCATTGAAAGGCCCATTTAGACCTGCTCGTTTGAAACCTCGACAAAAAGGACCGCAAAACAAGTTTTAATCAAATTTTAGGAGTTCAAATAATTGATTAGGAGCTTTTCATACGAATTATATTGAAAAACCTCAATTTCTGTACTTATTACTCAGTTAAAATTCCAACGCGTCCATTGAAAGGCCCGTTTAGACCTGCCCGTCCGAAACCTCGACAAAAAGGACCGCAAAACAAGTTTTAATCAAATTTTAGGTGTTCAAATAATTGATTAGGAGCTTTTCAACACAATTATATTGCACAACCTTAATTTATGTACTTTTTACTCAATTAAAATACTAACGCGTCCATTGAAAGGCCCATTTAGACCTGCTCGTCCGGAACCTCGACAAAAAGGACCACAAAATTTTTTTTAATCAAAATCTATGAGTTCATTCAATTGACAAGGAGCTTTTCAACACATTTATATTGCAAAATCTCAATTTTTTTACTTTTTACTGAGTTAAAATTCGAACGAGTCCATTGAAAGGCCCACTTAGACCTGCTCGTCCGAAACCTCTACAAAATGGACCGCAAAACAAGTTTTAATCAAATTTTAGGAGTTCATTCAATTGACTAGGATCTTTTCAACACAGTTATATTGCAAAACCTCAATTTTTGTACTTTTTACTCAGTTAAAATTCCAACGGGTCCATTGAAAGGCCCATTTAGACCTGCTCGTCCGAAACCTCGACAAAAAAGACCGCACGACATGTTTTAATCATATTTTAGGAGTTCAAATAATTGATTAGGAGCTTTTCAACACAATTATATTGCAAAACCTCAATTTTTGTACTTTTTACTCAGTTAAAATTCCAATGCGTTCATTGAAAGGCCCATTTAGACCTGCTAGTCCGAAACCTCGACAAAAAGGACCGCAAAACAATTTTTAATCAAATTTTAGGAGTTCAAATAATTGATTAGGAGCTTTTCAACACAATTATATTGAAAAACCTCAATTTCTGTACTTTTTACTCAGTTAAAATTCCAACGGGTCCATTGAAAGGCCCATTTAGACCTGCTCGTCCGAAACCTCGACAAAAAGGACCGCAAAAAAAAAATTTAATCAAATTTTAGGAGTTCATTCAATTGACTAGGAGCTTTTAAACACAATTATATTGCAAAACCTCAATTTATGTACTTTTTACTCAGTTAAAATTCCAACGGGTCCATTGAAAGGCCCATTTAGACATGCTCGTCCGAAACCTCTAGAAAAAGGACCGCAAAACAAGTTTTAATAAAATTTTATGAGTTCAAATAATTGATTAGGAGATTTTCAACACAATTATATTGCAAAACCTCAATTTATGTACTTTTTACTCAGTTAAAATTCCAACGGGTCCATTGAAAGGCCCATTTAGACCTGCTCGTCCGAAACCTCTACAAAAAGGACCGAAAAACAAGTTTTAATCAAACTTTAGGTGTTCAAATAATTGGTTAGGAGATTTTCAACACAATTATATTGCAAAACCTTAATTTATGTACTTTTTTAAAATTTAAAATTCTAACGAGTGCATTGAAAGGCCCATTTAGACCTGCTCATCCAAAACCTCTACAAAAAGGGCCGCAAAACAAGTTTAAATCAAATTTTAGAAGATCATGTAATTGATTAGGAGATTTTCAACACAATTATATTGCAAAACCTCAATTTCTGTACTTTTTACTCAGTTAAAATTCCAACGGGTCCATTGAAAGGCCCACTTAGACCTTCTCGTCCGAAACCTTGACAAAAACTACCGCAAAACAAGTTTTAATCAAATTTTATGAGTTCATATAATTGATTAGGAGCTTTTCTACATAATTATACTGCAAAACCTCAATTTCTGTACTTTTTACTCAGTTGAAATTCCAACGGGTCCATTGAAAGGCCTATTTAGACCTGCTCGTCCGAAACCGCGAAAAAAAGAACCGCAAAACAAGTTTTAATCAAATTTTAGGAGTTCAAATAATTTATTAGGAGCTTTTCAACACAATTATATTGCAAAACCTCAATTTTTGTACTTTTTACTCCGTTAAAATTCCAACGCGTCCATTGAAAGGCCCATTTTGACATGCTCATCCGAAACCTCGACAAAAAGTACTGCAAAAGAAGTTTTAATCAAATTTTAGGAGTTAAAATAATTTATTAGTAGCTTTTCAACACAATAATATCACAACACCTCAATTTATGTAATTTTTACTCAGTTAAAATTCCAACGGGTCCAATGAAATGCCCATTTAGACATGCTCGTCCGAAACCTATACAAAAAGGGCCGCAAAACATGTTTTAATGAAATTTTAGGAGATCATGTAATTGATTAGGAGATTTTCAACACAATTATATTGCAAAACCTCAATTTATGTACTTTTTACTCAGTTAAATTTCCAGCGGGTCCATTGAAAGGCCTATTTAGACCTGCTCGTCCGAAACCTCGACAAAAAGGGTCGTAAAACAAGTTTTAATCAAATTTTAGGAGATCATGTACACAATTAGTAGCTTTTCAACACAATAATATTGCAAAACCTCAATTTCTGTACTTTTTACTCAGTTAAAATTCCAACGGGTCCATTGAAAGGCCCATTTAGACATACTCTTCTAAAACCTATACAAAAAGGGCCGCAAAACAAGTTTTAATGAAATTTTAGGAGATCATGTAATTGATTAGGAGATTTTAAACACAATTATATTGCAAAACCTCAATTTCTGTACTTTTTACTCAATAAAATTCCAATGGGTCCATTGAAAGGCCCATTTAGACCTGCTCGTCTGAAACCTTGACAAAAAGGACCGCAAAACAAGTTTTAATCAAATTTTAGGATTTCATGTAATTGATTAGTAGCTTTTCAACACAATTATATTGCAAAACCTCAATTTTTGTACTTTTTATTCAGATCAAATTCCAACGGGTCCATTGAAAGGCCCATTTAGACCTGCTCGTCCGAAACCTCTACAAAAAGGGTCGCAAAACAAGTTTTAATCAAATTTTAGGAGATCATGTAATTGATTAGGAGCTTTTCAACACAATTATATTGCAAAACCTCAATTTCTGTACTTTTTACTCGGTTAAAATTCCAACGGGTCCATTGAAAGGTCCATTTAGACCTGCACGTCCAAAACCTCTACAAAAAGGACCGCAAAATAAGTTTTAATCAAATTTTAGGAGTTCAAATAATTGATTAGGAGCTTTTCAACACAATTATATTGCAAAACCTTAATTTATGTACTTTTTACTTAGTTAAAATTCCAACTGGTCCATTGAAAGACTCATTTAGACCTGCTAGTCCGAAACCTCGACAAAAAGGACCGCAAAACAAGTTTTAATCAAATTTTAGGAGTTCAAATAACTGATTAGGAGCTTTTCAACAAAATTATATTCCAAAACCTCAATTTCTATACTTTTTACTCAGTTAAAATTCAAACGCGTCCATTAAAAGGCCCATTTGAATCTACTCGTCCGAAACCTCGACAAAAAGGACCGCAAAACAAGTTTTAATCAAATTTTAGGAGTTCACATAATTGATTAGTAGCTTTTCAACACAATAATACTGTAAAACCTCAATTTCTGTACTTTTTACTCAGTTAAAATTCCAACAGGTCCATTGAAAGGCCCATTTAGACATGCTCGTTCGAAACCTATACAAAAAGGGCCACAAAACAAATTTTAATGAAATTTTAGAAGATCATATAATTGATTAGGAGATTTTCAACACAATTATATTGCAAAACCTCAATTTCTATACTTTTTACTCAGTTAAATTTCCAACGGGACCATTGAAAGGCCAATTTAGACCTGCTCGTCCGAAACCCCTACAAAGAGTACCGAAAAACAAGTTTTGATCAAATTTTAATAGTTCAAATAATTGATTAGTAGCTTTTCAACACAATTATATTGGAAAACCTCAATTTTTGTACTTTTTACCCAGTTGAAATTCCAACAGGTCCATTGAAAGGCCCATTTAGACCTGCTCGTCCGAAACCTCGACAAAAAGGACCGCAAAACTTGTTTTAATCAAATTTTAGGAGTTCAAATAATTGATTAGGAGCTTTTAAACACAATTATATTGCAAAACATCAATTTCTATACTTTTTACTCAGTTGAAATTCCAACGGGTCCATTGAAAGGCCCATTTAGACCTGCTCGTCCGAAACCGCGAAAAAAGGACCACAAAACAAGTTTTAATCAAATTTTAGGAGTTCAAATAATTGATTAGGAGCTTTTCAACACAATTATATTGCAAAACCTCAATTTCTGTACTTTTTACTCCGTTAAAATTCCAACGCGTCCATTGAAAGGCCCATTTTGACATGCTCTTCCGAAACCTCGACAAAAAGAACCGCAAAACAAGTTTTAATCAAATTTTAGGAGTTAAAATAATTTATTAATAGCTTTTCAACACAATAATATTGCAACACCTCAATTTATGTAATTTTTACTCAGTTAAAATTCCAACGGGTCCATTGAAATGCCCATTTAGACATGCTCGTCCGAAACCTATACAAAAAGGGCCGCAAAACATGTTTTAAAGAAATTTTAGGAGATGATGTAATTGATTAGGAGATTTTCAACACAATTATTTTGCAAAATCTCAATTTATGTACTTTTTACTCATTTAAAATTCCAACGGGTCCATTGAAAGGCCCATTTAGACATGATCGTCCGAAACCTCTCTAAAAAGGAACGCAAAACAAGTTTTAATCAAATTTTAGGAGTTCAAATAATTGATTAGGAACTTTTGAACACAATTATATTGCAAAACCTCAATTTCTGTACTTTTTACTCAGTTAAAATTCCAACGGGTCCATTGAAAGGCCCATTTAGACCTGCTAGTCCGAAACCTCGACAAAAAGGACCGCAAAACAAGTTTTAATCAAATTTTAGGAGTTCAAATAATTGATTAGGAGATTTTCAACACAATTATATTGCAAAACTTTAATTTATGTAATTTTTACTCAGTTAAAATTCGAACGTGTCCATTGAAAGGCCCATTTAGACCCACTCGTCCGATACCTCGACAAAAAGGACCGCAAAAAAGTTTTAATCAAAATTTAGGAGTTCATTCAATTGACTAGGAACTTTTCAACACAATTATATTGCAAAACCTCAATTTATGTACTTTTTACTCAGTTAAAATTCCAACGGGTCCATTGAAAGGCCCATTTAGATATTCTCGTCCGAAACCTATACAAAAAAGGCCGCAAAATAAGTTTTAATGAAATTTTAGAAGATCATGTAATCGATTATGAGATTTTCAACACAATTATATTGCAAAAACCTCAATTTCTGTACTTTTTACTCAGTTAAATTTCCAACGGGTCCATTAAAAGGCCCATTTAGACATGCTCGTCTAAAACCTCTACAAAAAGGGTCGCAAAACAAGTTTTAATCTAATTTTAGGAGATCATGTAATTTATTAGGAGCTTTTCAACACAATAATATTGCAAAACCTCAATTTCTGTACTTTTTACTGAGTTAAAATTCCAACGGGTCCATTGAAAGGCCCATTTAGACCTGCTAGTCCGAAACCTCGACAAAAAGGACCGCAAAACAAGTTTTAATCAAATTTTAGGAGTTCAAATAATTGATTAGGAGCTTTTCAACACAATTATATTGCAAAACCTCAATTTTTGTACTTTTTACTCAGTTAAAATTCCAACGCGACCATTGAAAGGCCCATTTAGACCTGCTCGTTTGAAACCTCGACAAAAAGGACCGCAAAACAAGTTTTAATCAAATTTTAGGAGTTCAAATAATTGATTAGGAGCTTGTCATACGAATTATATTGAAAAACCTCAATTTCTGTACTTATTACTCAGTTAAAATTCCAACGCGTCCATTGAAAGGCCCGTTTAGACCTGCCCGTCCGAAACCTCGACAAAAAGGACCGCAAAACAAGTTTTAATCAAATTTTAGGTGTTCAAATAATTGATTAGGAGCTTTTCAACACAATTATATTGCAAAACCTTAATTTATGTACTTTTTACTCAATTAAAATACTAACGCGTCCATCGAAAGGCCCATTTAGACCTGCTCGTCCGGAACCTCGACAAAAAGGACCACAAATTTTTTTTAATCAAAATCTATGAATTCATTCAATTGACAAGGAGCTTTTCAACACATTTATATTGCAAAGTCTCAATTTTTGTACTTTTTACTGAGTTAAAATTCGAACGAGTCCATTGAAAGGCCCACTTAGACCTGCTCGTCCGAAACCTCTACAAAATGGACCGCAAAACAAGTTTTAATAAAATTTTAGGAGTTCATTCAATTGACTAGGATCTTTTCAACACAGTTATATTGCAAAACCTCAATTTTTGTACTTTTTACTCAGTTAAAATTCCAACGGGTCCATTGAAAGGCCCATTTAGACCTGCTCGTCCGAAACCTCGACAAAAAAGACCGCACGACATGTTTTAATCATATTTTAGGAGTTCAAATAATTGATTAGGAGCTTTTCAACACAATTATATTGCAAAACCTCAATTTTTGAACTTTTTACTCAGTTAAAATTCCAATGCTTTCATTGAAAGGCCCATTTAGACCTGCTAGTCCGAAACCTCGACAAAAAGGACCGCAAAACAATTTTTAATCAAATTTTAGGAGTTCAAATAATTGATTAGGAGCTTTTCAACACAATTATATTGAAAACCCTCAATTTCTGTACTTTTTACTCAGTTAAAATTCCAACGGGTCCATTGAAAGGCCCATTTAGACATGCTCGTCCGAAACCTCGACAAAAAGGACCGCAAAAATTTTTTTAATCAAAATTTAGGAGTTCATTCAGTTGACTAGGAGCTCTTCAACACAATTATATTGCAAAACCTCAATTTCTGTACTTTTTACTGAGTTAAAATTCCAACGGGTCCATTGAAACGCCCATTTAGACCTGCTCGTCCGAAACCTCTACAAAATGGACCGCAAAACAAGTTTTAATCAAACTTTAGGAGTTCATTCAATTGACTAGGAGCTTTTCAACACAGTTATATTGCAAAACCTCAATTTCTATACTTTTTACTCAGTTAAAATTCCAACGGGTCCATTGAAAGGCCCATTTAGACATGCTCGCCCGAAACCTCTATACAAAGGACCGCAAAATAAGTTTAATAAAATTTTATGAGTTCAAATAATTGATTAGGAGATTTTCAACACAATTATATTGCAAAACCTCAATTTATGTACTTTTTACTCAGTTAAAATCCCAACGGGTCCATTGAAAGGCCCATTTAGACCTGCTCGTCTGAAACCTCTACAAAAAGGACCGCAAAACATGTTTTAATCAAATTTTAGGAGTTCAAATAATTGATTAGGAGATTTTCAACATAATTATAGTGCAAAACCTCAATTTCTGTACTTTTTACTCAGTTAAAATTCCAACGGGTCCATTAAAAGGCCAATTTCGACCCGCTCGTCCGAATCCTCTACAAAAGAACTACAAAACAAGTTTTAAATAAATTTTAGGAGTTCATGTAATTGATTAGGAGCTTTTCGACACAATTATATTGCAAAACCTCAATTTCTGTACTTTTTACTCAGTTAAAAGTCCAACGCGTCCATTGAAAGGCCCATTTAGACCTGCTCGTTTGAAACCTCGACAAAAAGGAACGCAAAACAAGTTTTAATAAAATTTTAGGAGTTCAAATAATTGATTAGGAGCTTTTCAGAGGAATTATATTGAAAAACCTCAATTTCTGTACTTTTTACTCAGTTAAAATTCCAACTCGTCCATTGAAAGGCCCATTTAGACCTGCCCGTCTGAAACCTCGACAAAAAGGACAGCAAAACAAGTTTTAATCAAATTTTAGGTGTTCAAATAATTGATTAGGAGATTTTCAACACAATTATATTGCAAAACCTTAATTTATGTACTTTTTACTCAGTTAAAATACTAATGCATCCATTGAAAGGCCCATTTAGACTTGCTCGTCCGGAACCTCGACAAAAATGACCGCAAAATTTTTTTTAATCAAAATCTAGGAGTTCATTCAATTGACTAGGAGCTTTTCAAAACAATTATATTGCAAAATTTCAATTTCTGTACTTTTTACTGAGTTAAAATTCCAACGGGTCCATTGAAAAGCCCATTTAGACCTGCTCGTCCGAAACCTCTACAAAATGGACCACAAAACAAGTTTTAATCAAATTTCAGGAGTTCATTCAATTTACTAGGAGCTTTTCAACACAGTTATACTGCAAAACCTCAAATTCTGTACTTTTTACTCAGTTAAAATTCCAACGGGTCCATTGAAAGGCCCATTTAGACCTGCTCGTCCGAAACCTCGACAAAAAAAACCGCACGACATGTTTTAATCAAATTGTAGGAGTTCAAATAATTGATTAGGAGCTTTTCAACACAATTATATTGCAAAACCCCAATTTTTGTACTTTTTACTCAGTTAAAATTCAAACGCGTCCATTGAAAGGCCAATTTTGACCCGCTAATCCGAAACCTCTACAAAAGGACTGCAAAACAAGTTTTAATTAAATTTTGGGAGTTCATGTAATTGAGTAGGAGCTTTTCAACACAATTATATTGCAAAACCTCAATTTCTGTACTTTTTACTCGGTTAAAATTCCAACGGGTCCATTGAATGACCCATTTAGACCTGCTAGTTCGAAACCTCGACAAAAAGGACCGCAAAACAATTTTTAATCAAATTTTAGGAGTTCAAATAATTGATTAGGAGCTTTTCAACACAATTATATTGAAAAACATCAATTTCTATAATTTTTACTCAGTTAAAATTCCAACGGGTCCATTGAAAGGCCCATTTAGACCCGCTCGTTCGAAACCTCGACAAAAAGGACCGCAAAAAAATTTTTAATCAAATTTTAGGAGTTCATTCAATTGACTAGGAGCTTTTCAACACAATTATATTGCAAAACCTCAATTTATGTACTTTTACTCAGGTAAAATTCCAACGGGTCCATTGAAAGGCCCATTTAGACCTGCTCGTCCGAGACCTCTACAAAAAGGACCGAAAAACAAGTTTTAATCAAACTTTAGGTGTTCAAATAATTGGTTAGGAGATTTTCAACACAATTATATTGCAAAACCTTAATTTATGTACTTTTTAAAAATTTAAAATTCTAACGAGTGCATTGAAAGGCCCATTTAGACATGCTCATCCAAAACCTCTACAAAAAGGGCCGCAAAACAAGTTTAAATCAAATTTTAGAAGATCATGTAATTGATTAGGAGATTTTCAACACAATTATATTGCAAAACCTCAATTTTTGTACTTTTTACTCAGTTAAAATTCCAACGGGTCCATTGAAAGGCCCACTTAGACCTTCTCGTCCGAAACCGCGAAAAAAAGAACCGCAAAACAAGTTTTAATCAAATTTTAGGAGTTCAAATAATTTATTAGGAGCTTTTCAACACAATTATATTGCAAAACCTCAATTTTTGTACTTTTTACTCCGTTAAAATTCCAACGCGTCCATTGAAAGGCCCATTTTGACATGCTCGTCCGCAACCTCGACAAAAAGTACCGCAAAAGAAGTTTTAATCAAATTTTAGGAGTTAAAATAATTTATTAGTAGCTTTTCAACACAATAATATCACAACACCTCAATTTATGTAATTTTTACTCAGTTAAAATTCCAACGGGTCCAATGAAATGCCCATTTAGACATGCTCGTCCGAAACCTATACAAAAAGGGCCGCAAAACATGTTTTAATGAAATTTTAGGAGATCATGTAATTGATTAGGAGATTTTCAACACAATTATATTGCAAAACCTCAATTTCTGTACTTTTTACTCAGTTAAATTTCCAACGGGTCCATTGAAAGGCCTATTTAGACCTGCTCGTCCGAAACCTCGACAAAAAGGGTCGCAAAACAAGTTTCAATCAAATTTTAGGAGATCATGTACACAATTAGTAGCTTTTCAACACAATAATATTGGAAAACCTCAATTTCTGTACTTTTTACTCAGTTAAAATTCCAACGGGTCAATTGAAAGGCCCATTTAGACATACTCTTCTAAAACCTATACAAAAAGGGCCGCAAAACAAGTTTTAATGAAATTTTAGGAGATCATGTAATTGATTAGGAGATTTTAAACACAATTATATTGCAAAACCTCAATTTCTGCACTTTTTACTCAATAAAATTCCAACGGGCCCATTGAAAGGCCCATTTAGACCTGCTCGTCTGAAACCTTGACAAAAAGGACCGCAAAACAAGTTTTAATCAAATTTTAGGATTTCATGTAATTGATTAGTAGCTTTTCAACACAATTATATTGCAAAACCTCAATTTTTGTACTTTTTACTCAGATGAAATTCCAACGGGTCCATTGAAAGGCCCATTTAGACCTGCTCGTCCGAAACCTCTACAAAAAGGGTCGCAAAACAAGTTTTAATCAAATTTTAGGAGATCATGTAATTGATTAGGAGCTTTTCAACACAATTATATTGCAAAACCTCAATTTCTGTACTTTTTACTCGGTTAAAATTCCAACGGGTCCATTGAAAGGTCCATTTAGACCTGCACGTCCAAAACCTCTACAAAAAGGACCGCAAAATAAGTTTTAATCAAATTTTAGGAGTTCAAATAATTGATTAGGAGCATTTCAACACAATTATATTGCAAAACCTTAATTTATGTACATTTTACTTAGTTAAAATTCCAACTGGTCCATTGAAAGACTCATTTAGACCTGCTAGTCCGAAACCTCGACAAAAAGGACCGCAAAACAAGTTTTAATCAAATTTTAGGAGTTCAAATAACTGATTAGGAGCTTTTCAACAAAATTATATTCCAAAACCTCAATTTCTATACTTTTTACTCAGTTAAAATTCAAACGCGTCCATTAAAAGGCCCATTTGAACCTACTCGTCCGAAACCTCGACAAAAAGGACCGCAAAACAAGTTTTAATCAAATTTTAGGAGTTCACATAATTGATTAGTAGCTTTTCAACACAATAATACTGTAAAACCTCAATTTCTGTACTTTTTACTCAGTTAAAATTCCAACAGGTCCATTGAAAGGCCCATTTAGACATGCTCGTTCGAAACCTATACAAAAAGGGCCACAAAACAAATTTTAATGAAATTTTAGAAGATCATATAATTGATTAGGAGATTTTCAACACAATTATATTGCAAAACCTCAATTTCTATACTTTTTACTCAGTTAAATTTCCAACGGGACCATTTAAAGGCCAATTTAGACCTGCTCGTCCGAAACCCCTAAAAAGAGTACCGAAAAACAAGTTTTGATCAAATTTTAGTAGTTCAAATAATTGATTAGTAGCTTTTCAACACGATTATATTGGAAAACCTCAATTTTTGTACTTTTTACCCAGTTGAAATTCCAACAGGTCCATTGAAAGGCCCATTTAGACCTGCTCGTCCGAAACCTCTACAAAAAGGGTCGCAAAACAAGTTTTAATCAAATTTTAGGAGATCATGTAATTGATTAGGAGCTTTTCAACACAATTATATTGCAAAACCTCAATTTCTGTACTTTTTACTCGGTTAAAATTCCAACGGGTCCATTGAAAGGTCCATTTAGACCTGCACGTCCAAAACCTCTACAAAAAGGACCGCAAAATAAGTTTTAATCAAATTTTAGGAGTTCAAATAATTGATTAGGAGCTTTTCAACACAATTATATTGCAAAACCTTAATTTATGTACTTTTTACTTAGTTAAAATTCCAACTGGTCCATTGAAAGACTCATTTAGACCTGCTAGTCCGAAACCTCGACAAAAAGGACCGCAAAACAAGTTTTAATCAAATTTTAGGAGTTCAAATAACTGATTAGGAGCTTTTTAACAAAATTATATTGCAACACCTCAATTTATGTAATTTTTACTCAGTTAAAATTCCAACAGGTCCATTGAAATGTCCATTTAGACATGCTCGTCCGAAACCTATACAAAAAGGGCCGCAAAACATGTTTTAAAGAAATTTTAGGAGATGATGTAATTGATTAGGAGATTTTCAACACAATTATTTTGCAAAATCTCAATTTATGTACTTTTTACTCATTTAAAATTCCAACGGGTCCATTGAAAGGCCCATTTAGACATGATCGTCCGAAACCTCTATAAAAAGGAACGCAAAACAAGTTTTAATCAAATTTTAGGAGTTCAAATAATTGATTAGGAACTTTTGAACACAATTATATTGCAAAACCTCAATTTCTGTACTTTTTACTCATTTAAAATTCCAACGGGTCCATTGAAAGGCCCATTTAGACCTGCTCGTCCGAAACCTCTACAAAAAGGACCGAAAAACAAGTTTTAATCAAACTTTAGGTGTTCCAATAATTGGTTAGGAGATTTTCAACACAATTATATTGCAAAACCTTAATTTATGTACTTTTTAAAAATTTAAAATTCTAACGAGTGCATTGAAAGGCCCATTTAGACCTGCTCATCCAAAACCTCTACAAAAAGGGCCGCAAAACAAGTTTAAATCAAATTTTAGAAGATCATGTAATTGATTAGGAGATTTTCAACACAATTATATTGCAAAACCTCAATTTCTGTACTTTTTACTCAGTTAAAATTCCAACGGGTCCATTGAAAGGCCCACTTAGACCTTCTCGACCGAAACCTCGACAAAAACTACCGCAAAACAAGTTTTAATCAAATTTTATGAGTTCATATAATTGATTAGGAGCTTTTCTACATAATTATATTGCAAAACCTCAATTTCTGTACTTTTTACTCAGTTGAAATTCCAACGGGTCCATTGAAAGGCCTATTTAGACCTGCTCGTCCGAAACCGCAAAAAAAAGAACCGCAAAACAAGTTTTAATCAAATTTTAGGAGTTCAAATAATTTATTAGGAGCTTTTCAACACAATTATATTGCAAAACCTCAATTTTTGTACTTTTTACTCCGTTAAAATTCCAACGCGTCCATTGAAAGGCCCATTTTGACATGCTCGTCCGAAACCTCGACAAAAAGTACCGCAAAAGAAGTTTTAATCAAATTTTAGGAGTTAAAATAATTTATTAGTAGCTTTTCAACACAATAATATCACAACACCTCAATTTATGTAATTTTTACTCAGTTAAAATTCCAACGGGTCCATTGAAATGCCCATTTAGACATGCTCGTCCGAAACCTATACAAAAAGGGTCGCAAAACATGTTTTAATGAAATTTTAGGAGATCATGTAATTGATTAGGAGATTTTCAACACAATTATATTGCAAAACCTCAATTTCTATACTTTTTACTCAGTTAAATTTCCAACGGGTCCATTGAAAGGCCTATTTAGACCTGCTCGTCCGAAACCTCGACAAAAAGGGTCGCAAAACAAGTTTTAATCAAATTTTAGGAGATCATGTACACAATTAGTAGCTTTTCAACACAATAATATTGCAAAACCTCAATTTCTGTACTTTTTACTCAGTTAAATTTCCAACGGGTCCATTGAAAGGCCCATTTAGACATACTCTTCTAAAACCTATACAAAAAGGGCCGCAAAACAAGTTTTAATGAAATTTTAGGAGATCATGTAATTGATTAGGAGATTTTAAACACAATTATATTGCAAAACCTCAATTTTTGTACTTTTTACTCAATAAAATTCCAACGGGTCCATTGAAAGGCCCATTTAGACCTGCTCGTCTGAAACCTTGACAAAAAGGACCGCAAAACAAGTTTTAATCAAATTTTAGGATTTCATGTAATTGATTAGTAGCTTTTCAACACAATTATATTGCAAAACCTCAATTTTTGTACTTTTTACTCAGATGAAATTCCAACGGGTCCATTGAAAGGCCCATTTAGACCTGCTCGTCCGAAACCTCTACAAAAAGGGTCGCAAAACAAGTTTTAATCAAATTATAGGAGATCATGTAATTGATTAGGAGCTTTTCAACACAATTATATTGCAAAACCTCAATTTCTGTACTTTTTACTCGGTTAAAATTCCAACGGGTCCATTGAAAGGTCCATTTAGACCTGCACGTCCAAAACCTCTACAAAAAGGACCGCAAAATAAGTTTTAATCAAATTTTAGGAGTTCAAATAATTGATTAGGAGCTTTTCAACACAATTATATTGCAAAACCTTAATTTATGTACTTTTTACTTAGTTAAAATTCCAACTGGTCCATTGAAAGACTCATTTAGACCTGCTAGTCCGAAACCTCGACAAAAAGGACCGCAAAACAAGTTTTAATCAAATTTTAGGAGTTCAAATAACTGATTAGGAGCTTTTTAACAAAATTATATTCCAAAACCTCAATTTCTATACTTTTTACTCAGTTAAAATTCAAACGCGTCCATTAAAAGGCCCATTTGAACCTACTCGTCCGAAACCTCGACAAAAAGGACCGCAAAACAAGTTTTAATCAAATTTTAGGAGTTCAAATAATTGATTAGTAGCTTTTCAACACAATAATACTGTAAAACCTCAATTTCTGTACTTTTTACTCAGTTAAAATTCCAACAGGTCCATTGAAAGGCCCATTTAGACATGCTCGTTCGAAACCTATATACAAAAAGGGCCACAAAACAAATTTTAATGAAATTTTAGAAGATCATATAATTGATTAGGAGATTTTCAACACAATTATATTGCAAAACCTCAATTTCTATACTTTTTACTCAGTTAAATTTCCAACGGGACCATTGAAAGGCCAATTTAGACCTGCTCGTCCGAAACCCCTACAAAGAGTACCGAAAAACAAGTTTTGATCAAATTTTAGTAGTTCAAATAATTGATTAGTAGCTTTTCAACACGATTATATTGGAAAACCTCAATTTTTGTACTTTTTACCCAGTTGAAATTCCAACAGGTCCATTGAAAGGCCCATTTAGACCTGCTCGTCCGAAACCTCGACAAAAAGGACCGCAAAACTTGTTTTAATCAAATTTTAGGAGTTCAAATAATTGATTAGGAGCTTTTAAACACAATTATATTGCAAAACATCAATTTCTATACTTTTTACTCAGTTGAAATTCCAACGGGTCCATTGAAAGGCCCATTTAGACCTGCTCGTCCGAAACCGCGAAAAAAGGACCGCAAAACAAGTTTTAATCAAATTTTAGGAGTTCAAATAATTGATTAGGAGCTTTTCAACAAAATTATATTGCAAAACCTCAATTTCTGTACTTTTTACTCCGTTAAAATTCCAACGCGTCCATTGAAAGGCCCATTTTGACATGCTCTTCCGAAACCTCGACAAAAAGAACCGCAAAACAAGTTTTAATCAAATTTTAGGAGTTAAAATAATTTATTAGTAGCTTTTCAACACAATAATATTGCAACACCTCAATTTATGTAATTTTTACTCAGTTAAAATTCCAACGGGTCCATTGAAATGCCCATTTAGACATGCTCGTCCGAAACCTATACAAAAAGGGCCGCAAAACATGTTTTAAAGAAATTTTAGGAGATGATGTAATTGATTAGGAGATTTTCAACACAATTATTTTGCAAAATCTCAATTTATGTACTTTTTACTCATTTAAAATTCCAACGGGTCCATTGAAAGGCCCATTTAGACATGATCGTCCGAAACCTCTATAAAAAGGAACGCAAAACAAGTTTTAATCAAACTTTAGGATGTAACGCCCCGGTTTTGGGCTCAGAAGTTTTGGGCGTTGACCGGTTCGGTCAAAGTGCTGATCGAATATATAAGAGTGAATTTAGGAAAGCCTAGTTCGGGTTGCATTAAAAATATGGAAAAATGTTCTAAAATCATCTTTTAATATATAAAAGTGAACTGTGAAATCAATTTTGGAAAATGAGGTTCGGAAGGTTGACATTTTGGCTAGTGACCAAAATGTAAATTTTGAAAGTTTGGTGACTGTTTTAAAAAGGATTGAAACTTTGAATCTTTAAGGAGCTATTATTCCAATAAGAATTTCTCCAGATTTTCTAAGATATTTTAAGGCTTTATTCTGATTTTAAAGATTATGAAAGAGGAGGGAAATCATTTTTACCATTTCTTAACTAACTTTTCATTTTCTCTCCATTTTCCTTTTCTCTCATTTTCTCTCAACCCAAACACAATTCTCCAGATTTTTCTTCTCTGATTTTGGCATCTAAATCTCTCATTTCAACTCTCATTTGATTCCTAATCATCTCATCAACAAAACCTCTCAATTTGCAAGTTGTTTCATCAAGCTTTTTGGCTCTAAAAAGGAGAAATTCAAGTTTGGAGGTAAGAACGTCTCTCTCCTCTAAACTATCAGTTCTTTACTGAAATTCCCAAGTTCTCAATCCTTGGTTTGTGTTTTGTTAAAGGCTTTTCAATAGAAATCTTGATTTTGGCTTAAAATGCAAGATTTGGCGATTTTGGTGAAATTTTCGTGTGATCTGTTTGGGCAGTGTTTTGAAGTGTCAAAATGATGTTAAATGAATGTTAAATTGATTAGAAGTTGAGGTTTAATGAATGCAATCCCGGATAGGTTGAATTTCCTAAGTTTCGCTTGAGTTTTTGGTTGTTTTTGGAGTGTTTTTGGTAATCTGTTATACCTGGGAGTATAAGGACGTGTTTGTGATCATTTTGGATGTTAAATGATGTTTAAAAATGGTTAGAAGTGATGGATCTTGGCTGGGTTAAGTTTTGGAAATGTTTGGAGGTGATTTCGGTTGTGTTTGGTAGCCGAATTGTTGGATTTGTGTCGAGCAGCGAGTTTGGTTGTGTGGCTGTTGTTCTTAATGCATAATGATGCATTAATGTGCTGTTTTTGTGTGTTTGAAACATGGGAGTTTGATCCGTGAGCTTTAGAGGTGTTGCGGAAGGTTTCGGATGCTTGGAAGGCTTGGTGGCTAGCTTCGTTTTGGTTATCGGTGAGTGAAGTTGGGTTTTCGGCTTTTAAACAAAGGTTTGAAGGTTTGGGAGCTTAGTTTAAGTCTAAACAACTTTGCTAAGCTCAAGAGTAAGTAAATGGATTTCTTACTTGATTTGTGATATGAAGTGGCTTTTAAGCAATTGTGGTTGATGATTGAAATGCATGTGTTTTGCATGGTTTAATTCTGTTTTGAAAGCATATTTTAGCATGGTTTAGTGCTGGTTTTGAAAGCCATATGTGAAGGATGCTCAAGGTAAGAGATCCTTGGTTTTATACTTTGAAAATGTGGTTTTGATGCATGGTGTTGCATGTTGTTCAATGGCTTTGTCTAATGCTTTAAAACAGTGAATTAATGTTGGTAAATGATGGTTTTGCATATTGGTTATGCATGTGAATCATTTGATTAATGTGGTAATGGTTTTGCATAATGGTTATGCATGTGGAACATTGGACTAATGTGGTAAGATGGTTATATTGGCAAGTGATGTAAGTGGTTCTTGGTTCTTTGATCGGATATAGTTAGCCGGCTATAGGATTGGGTGCACCGTGAATTAAGTTGCCTTGGAGGTGGAGTGGTCAAGAGTGGACCGGGAAACTCCCTTCAAGTATCCTAACGAGATGGTTAAGGTCATAATGGAGGTGTTGCCCATTCGAGGACCTTGGTTGAGCAAAGGTTATATGGTGTTTAAAAGTCCATATGTGAGAACCTTGTGCTTGTTGAGATCACAATGGCAGTGTTAAGTCCATGTGTGGATCTTGTATAGGGTGTCCCGGATCTCGTTAGTGATTTCTACAACTACCAATCGGTGAATGCAAAGGTTATATGGAGGTGTTGCCCATATGTGAGAACCTTGTGCATGTTGAGGTTGTATGGTTGTCCATACATGGGAACCTCGGGAAAAGCTAAGGTTGTATGGTGTTTAAAAGTCCATACATGGGAACCTTAGGATGTTGAGGTCATAATGGAGGTGTTGCCCATTCGAGGACCTTGGATTGGTAGGGTGTAGGGAGCGTAGGGACAACGCTCGGAATCCGCGTATCCGATTGGATGTTGAGTTGAAAAGTGGGTGTGATTGATCACTTGAAGGCCAATATGATATTCTTGATTGTGATGAAGCATGAGGTGCTTGAAATGATGCATATTTGCATGTGAAGCATGAGATGCTTGAATTGATGCATAATTGCATGTGAAGCATGAGATGCTTGAAAAGATGCATGGTTGCATGGAAATTGTATAATGCTTGTAAATGCATGTTTACTTGTTAAGTTGAACAAGTGTTGATTATCATTTGATAAATGATGCATGTGAGCATGATGTATCTTTAATGCATTGGAGTCTTGGAAGACTTGTTTTAAAAGGCATGTGATGATGATAGAATGGTTTATATTTTTGCCTTGGTTAAATGCATGTAATGGATTGCTTTAGTAATGGTTTTAAAAGGATTCTTGCTTTAAAAGGCTTTCAAGGTTAAGAAAGGGATGTTGTGAAATGGAAGTGCTTTCCATGGTTTTGTTTTAGCTTTGCATTTGGTGTTATGCATGGTTTGGCTAAATGGATGTTTTGTAAGTTGTGCTTTAAGAAGGTTTTCTTAGCTTGCTAAGCTAAGGGTTGGTTTTCATGTATGTGCAATGCATGGTTTTGATGCTTGTTGTTGAAAAGAGTTTCAAACATGGCTTTGGTAAATAAATCGGGTTTGTTTTACAAGTGTTTTGTGACCCGCTGCATTGATGGTGTTTTGGTTTTGAGCATTCCTCACTAAGCATTATGTGCTTACGCTCCTTTTTGTCCATCAATGCAGATTCTTGAAGTTTGGACAGCAAGGAGCAAGGGATTCAAGGTGGACTCCAAGTGAGATGTATGTCTAGGTGAATAGCTATAGTTAATAAAGGCAATGGGGGTAGAATCTCTCGGGGTTAACGTGTATGTGTTCGTTTATGTTTGAACAAGGATGTTTTTATGTTAATGTTGTTGTTGGATCATGTATTGGCATAAATGAGTTTGGTTTGGAAAGTTTGTGCTTAAGTGGTTGCTTGTGTAGGAAGCATGCCTTTAGATTTGGGGCTTTCTGTATATGTTGTAATTTTGTTGAATTGTTGATGCAAGTATGCCTCTTTTATGTTAAATTGCATGTCGGCAAAGTTTGGTAGCGTTTGGAGCATGTTTGGTTGGCCTATTGCATGTTTAAGTAGGTAAATTTCTGCATTTTGTGCAGGGTGTTTCGGAACAGGGTGAACCGTTTCGGAACGGGTGCCTCGAAGCAGCCCAGGCGTCCGAAACGGGTGACACCGTTCCGAAACGGAAAGGCCTCTGCCAGACCCCCGTTTCGAAACGGGCTATGCCTGTTTCGGAACGGCCCCGCGTTTCGAAACGGGCTGTCTCCCGTTTCGGAACGGTTGACCGTTGGGGGCTGACAGTGGCAGTTATGTGTTTCAAAATGTTTGCATTTTGGTCCTGAATCTTGTATGAGCAATTGTATGAGTTTGAGATGTCCGTTTGAGCTGAAATTTGGCCGAGATGCATGAAACATGATTAATTTTAAGTTGGTAACTTAAAATCTGGTTAAGGCCTCAAAGTTTCCAGAATTTACAATTTGGTCCCTAAAGTTGTTTTTTGTGCAATTGGGTCCCTGAATGATCTCTGATGGTTGTGATCTTTGAGTATGATGTTTGTGTGATCACATATAGGGTTAATGAGCATCTAGACAAGATTTAAAAGAAAAAAAAGGGTCGTTAATCAAGGTTGACTTTCGGGTTGACTTTGGTTTTCCCCGTGCAATCTTCGTAGTTCGGGTCAACCGTCTAGGCCGGGCTACGGGGGTTACATTTGGTGGTATCAGAGCTGTGTTGCGAATGCTTGGGGAAAACGGTAAGTTGTGGTAATGTGTGCTTGTTGTTTACCCTGATGTGTGGTTGAATGTTGGTTGAAACACGTGTTTCTGGGCATGATGCTGGTGTTTCTGAGCATGTTGCTGATGTTTCTGGGCATGATGCTGGTGTTTCTGAGCATGTTGCTGATGTTTCTGGGCATGATGCTGGTGTTTCTGAGCATGTTGCTGATGTTTCTGAGCATGTTGCTGATGTTTCTGAGCATGTTGCTGATGTTTTCAAGCATGTTTTATGGTTATGAATCTTGGTTGAGCTTATGTGGTTTGTGCTGATGTTAAGCTGATGCTATGAGTTGGTTTTATGCATGATGAAAGTGTTGTGAGTATGTTATGTAAGAATATGCTGTTGCAAGTGGATGCTGTTTGATGTAAGCATGATCAAGGTGTGTTGTTTGATATGCTTGATGTTGTGATATCCATGTTGTGTTGACTGTTATGTCATGTAAGGGGAGGATTCGGGATACCCATTGCCTTATTAATATAGCTATTGTGTTATTTTGGAGTTGGAGTTTGAATCCTTGCTTAATGCTGGTCTAACTGGTTTGTTTGTTTGTTGTGATTGTATGCTTGTTGTTGTTAGTGGTATGGCAAAGGTGATGAAAGAATGGCGGTTGAGTGAGATGGTTGCTGCCTTGGGGCAGGTTGTTAAGGCGTGGAATTCACCCTTTTGTGGAGGTGTTTTGTCTCAGTTTTCTGTGCCTGGGGTTGAGATGGTAAGGCAAGGGAAAGAAGCTGGTTCTGTGGTGAAGAGTTCATCATCTGATGTTCAGGAGGTGTTGGGAACATCTCAGGCTGTGGTAAAAGTAAAGTCAGTGGATGTGCTGACTGTGGAATGTGTGGGTTTGCCGAAGCAGCGTTTGCTTGGTTTGGGTGCTGTGGAATATCATGGTTCTTCACCGGAGATGTTTGAGGCCTGGTTGGCCAGTGTGGTTCTGATCTTGGATCAGGAGGGCTGTGATCTTGCTTGTAAGTTGGGGAGTGTTGTTTCTCTGATGTTAGAGGATGCATGTGCCTGGTGGACATCTGTGGCGGTGGCGTCACATATCCCTGATATTGATTGGGATTTCTTTGTATCTGCCTTTTATGAAAGGTATCTTGGAGGGAAGTTTCCAAGGGTTGAGCATTGTGATGGTGGTGCTGTTGTAGAGCAAGTGTTGCTTGGGCAAGGAGTGGAAGTTCAGCCACCGGTGTGTGACCGTTGTGAAAGGCGCCATGTTGGACGTTGTGGGGGCGCAGGTGTTTGTTGGAATTGTGGTTCCAAAGTGCATGTTAAGCGTGATTGTCCTCATGGAGTGAAGTTAGCTTTGGTGTTAGCCAAAGGATCTCAGAAAGGTCGTGGGCACGGCCGAGGCAAGGTTCAGAAGTGGCAGATAGAGCAGAAAGTTGTGAAGAGTGCGGGGAAGGAGAGTTGCTGGAAATGTGGGTCTGCTGGACACATGAGACGTGATTGTTTGATGTTGGCTCGGAACAGCCAAGGTTCTTTACCGCAAGGAGTTGGTGGTGGCTCTAGTGTGTTAGCTGGTGCTGCAGTGGTGCGGCAGGAGGATGATGGTTCCGCAAGAAAGAGAGCTCGTCTGATGAAGCTTTAGGGAGGTGTTGTGTGCTCAGGTAACCTTGTTTAGTAATCTTTGTTCTAGTTACCTCAGTTTGGTTTCTGTTGGTTTTCCTTGCGTGGTAAGTTTAGTCTTGTTGCTAGCATGTTTGGGGTAATGGTTGTAGTTTGGAAATGTCTTTGGTGTGAAGAGGGTTTTGTGAGAATTTTGTGGTTAGTAGTTGCTGGTATGATGGAGTTAGATAAGCTAGAAGTGAGGTAGGAGGTTGTTCTTAAACGGATTTGAGGATGTTATTGGAGGGTGTGAATTGGCATTCATGCACAATTAAAATCATTGTTATATGCTATATTATATATGTTGGTCCATGCATACATGTGGCATGACATTAGAGGTTTTGCATACATGTACATCAGGCATTGATAGGGCATGTTGGTGATCATGCATACGATGTTCACACCCGCTAATAATTAATCGAATCTGTTAGGTTGGTGGTGGGTTTTTAGAGGTCGTGTTGGTGCTGAGTGGAGGTTAGAGGTAATGGAGTTTGTTAAGCTAGTTGCTAGTGATAGTGAGGGTGGTATAGCCTGTTGGTAGAAGATTGGTGTTTGATGCTTTATGAGTTTAGTGATTTGGTGGTGAGGGGTACCGGTTGAGGTTAAAATCGATCAGGTGGTTTGATAGCTAAGTGGGAGTGGTAGTTCCTTGGTGCTAAGTGAGGTTGCAGTTTGGTGGTTGTTTTTTTTCCAAGTGCTGAGGTAGCTTAGCATTTAAGTTGAAGTGGAAGGATCATGAAGGATCGAAGGCTTGTGTTGTTTGGAAGGATTCTTATGAGAAGTGGTTGGTTGGTTGTGTGTATGTGAATTTCTTTTGAGGTCAGCTGGTGGTGTATGGAGCAGCTGGCGGAGCCGAGTTGAGGTTGTGATGTAATTTGGTTTGTAGGTGAGTAGACCTGGTGAGTCGTGGTGGTAATGTTGGCAACAGTTGTGGAGGTTTATCAGCTTTTGTTGTGGAGTTTGGGTAAGCAGTTGATGCTTAAGATTTCTTGCTTGTGGGGAAGATTCTTGGAAGAGGTTTGAGAGTTGCAAGAGTTTTGGAAGCAGAGAAGTTTATATGGTGGTTGAATTAGATTGGTTAGAGTCCCTGTGTGAACCAGTCTTGGAAGTTGTGTGTTACAGTAGTGTGTGCTGTGAAAGCTAAAGTTCTTTATGGTTGAAGTTTGGGCTGTGTACAGTCTGGAGATGTGGAAGGTTAAGTTGTGGCTATCTTTGAGTGTTCTGGGTTTGTGAACAGCATGTGGTGGTGTTGGGTTCAGTGGAGTTTTGTATGGAAGGTGTTCAGTGTTGGTTGAGGTTTTTGTGTTGCCTTGTGTGTGTTTTGAGAAGGTTGTTGTTCTCTTTTCGCCGGTTGAAATTTTGAGGAAGAAATTTCCTAAGGGGGGGAGAGTTGTAACGCCCCGGTTTTGGGCTCAGAAGTTTTGGGCGTTGACTGGTTCGGTCAAAGTGCTGATCGAATATATAAGAGTGAATTTAGGAAAGCCTAGTTCGGGTTGCATTAAAAATATGGAAAAATGTTCTAAAATCATCTTTTAATATATAAAAGTGAACTGTGAAATCAATTTTGGAAAATGAGGTTCGGAAGGTTGACATTTTGGCTAGTGACCAAAATGTAAATTTTGAAAGTTTGGTGACTGTTTTAAAAAGGATTGAAACTTTGAATCTTTAAGGAGCTATTATTCCAATAAGAATTTCTCCAGATTTTTCTAAGATATTTTAAGGCTTTATTCTGATTTTAAAGATTATGAAAGAGGAGGGAAATCATTTTTACCATTTCTTAACTAACTTTTCATTTTCTCTCCATTTTCCTTTTCTCTCATTTTCTCTCAACCCAAACACAATTCTCCAGATTTTTCTTCTCTGATTTTGGCATCTAAATCTCTCATTTCAACTCTCATTTGATTCCTAATCATCTCATCAACAAAACCTCTCAATTTGCAAGTTGTTTCATCAAGCTTTTTGGCTCTAAAAAGGAGAAATTCAAGTTTGGAGGTAAGAACGTCTCTCTCCTCTAAACTATCAGTTCTTTACTGAAATTCCCAAGTTCTCAATCCTTGGTTTGTGTTTTGTTAAAGGCTTTTCAATAGAAATCTTGATTTTGGCTTAAAATGCAAGATTTGGCGATTTTGGTGAAATTTTCGTGTGATCTGTTTGGGCAGTGTTTTGAAGTGTCAAAATGATGTTAAATGAATGTTAAATTGATTAGAAGTTGAGGTTTAATGAATGCAATCCCGGATAGGTTGAATTTCCTAAGTTTCGCTTGAGTTTTTGGTTGTTTTTGGAGTGTTTTTGGTAATCTGTTATACCTGGGAGTATAAGGACGTGTTTGTGATCATTTTGGATGTTAAATGATGTTTAAAAATGGTTAGAAGTGATGGATCTTGGCTGGGTTAAGTTTTGGAAATGTTTGGAGGTGATTTCGGTTGTGTTTGGTAGCCGAATTGTTGGATTTGTGTCGAGCAGCGAGTTTGGTTGTGTGGCTGTTGTTCTTAATGCATAATGATGCATTAATGTGCTGTTTTTGTGTGTTTGAAACATGGGAGTTTGATCCGTGAGCTTTAGAGGTGTTGCGGAAGGTTTCGGATGCTTGGAAGGCTTGGTGGCTAGCTTCGTTTTGGTTATCGGTGAGTGAAGTTGGGTTTTCGGCTTTTAAACAAAGGTTTGAAGGTTTGGGAGCTTAGTTTAAGTCTAAACAACTTTGCTAAGCTCAAGAGTAAGTAAATGGATTTCTTACTTGATTTGTGATATGAAGTGGCTTTTAAGCAATTGTGGTTGATGATTGAAATGCATGTGTTTTGCATGGTTTAATTCTGTTTTGAAAGCATATTTTAGCATGGTTTAGTGCTGGTTTTGAAAGCCATATGTGAAGGATGCTCAAGGTAAGAGATCCTTGGTTTTATACTTTGAAAATGTGGTTTTGATGCATGGTGTTGCATGTTGTTCAATGGCTTTGTCTAATGCTTTAAAACAGTGAATTAATGTTGGTAAATGATGGTTTTGCATATTGGTTATGCATGTGAATCATTTGATTAATGTGGTAATGGTTTTGCATAATGGTTATGCATGTGGAACATTGGACTAATGTGGTAAGATGGTTATATTGGCAAGTGATGTAAGTGGTTCTTGGTTCTTTGATCGGATATAGTTAGCCGGCTATAGGATTGGGTGCACCGTGAATTAAGTCGCCTTGGAGGTGGAGTGGTCAAGAGTGGACCGGGAAACTCCCTTCAAGTATCCTAACGAGATGGTTAAGGTCATAATGGAGGTGTTGCCCATTCGAGGACCTTGGTTGAGCAAAGGTTATATGGTGTTTAAAAGTCCATATGTGAGAACCTTGTGCTTGTTGAGATCACAATGGCAGTGTTAAGTCCATGTGTGGATCTTGTATAGGGTGTCCCGGATCTCGTTAGTGATTTCTACAACTACCAATCGGTGAATGCAAAGGTTATATGGAGGTGTTGCCCATATGTGAGAACCTTGTGCATGTTGAGGTTGTATGGTTGTCCATACATGGGAACCTCGGGAAAAGCTAAGGTTGTATGGTGTTTAAAAGTCCATACATGGGAACCTTAGGATGTTGAGGTCATAATGGAGGTGTTGCCCATTCGAGGACCTTGGATTGGTAGGGTGTAGGGAGCGTAGGGACAACGCTCGGAATCCGCGTATCCGATTGGATGTTGAGTTGAAAAGTGGGTGTGATTGATCACTTGAAGGCCAATATGATATTCTTGATTGTGATGAAGCATGAGGTGCTTGAAATGATGCATATTTGCATGTGAAGCATGAGATGCTTGAATTGATGCATAATTGCATGTGAAGCATGAGATGCTTGAAAAGATGCATGGTTGCATGGAAATTGTATAATGCTTGTAAATGCATGTTTACTTGTTAAGTTGAACAAGTGTTGATTATCATTTGATAAATGATGCATGTGAGCATGATGTATCTTTAATGCATTGGAGTCTTGGAAGACTTGTTTTAAAAGGCATGTGATGATGATAGAATGGTTTATATTTTTGCCTTGGTTAAATGCATGTAATGGATTGCTTTAGTAATGGTTTTAAAAGGATTCTTGCTTTAAAAGGCTTTCAAGGTTAAGAAAGGGATGTTGTGAAATGGAAGTGCTTTCCATGGTTTTGTTTTAGCTTTGCATTTGGTGTTATGCATGGTTTGGCTAAATGGATGTTTTGTAAGTTGTGCTTTAAGAAGGTTTTCTTAGCTTGCTAAGCTAAGGGTTGGTTTTCATGTATGTGCAATGCATGGTTTTGATGCTTGTTGTTGAAAAGAGTTTCAAACATGGCTTTGGTAAATAAATCGGGTTTGTTTTACAAGTGTTTTGTGACCCGCTGCATTGATGGTGTTTTGGTTTTGAGCATTCCTCACTAAGCATTATGTGCTTACGCTCCTTTTTGTCCATCAATGCAGATTCTTGAAGTTTGGACAGCAAGGAGCAAGGGATTCAAGGTGGACTCCAAGTGAGATGTATGTCTCGGTGAATAGCTATAGTTAATAAAGGCAATGGGGGTAGAATCTCTCGGGGTTAACGTGTATGTGTTCGTTTATGTTTGAACAAGGATGTTTTTATGTTAATGTTGTTGTTGGATCATGTATTGGCATAAATGAGTTTGGTTTGGAAAGTTTGTGCTTAAGTGGTTGCTTGTGTAGGAAGCATGCCTTTAGATTTGGGGCTTTCTGTATATGTTGTAATTTTGTTGAATTGTTGATGCAAGTATGCCTCTTTTATGTTAAATTGCATGTCGGCAAAGTTTGGTAGCGTTTGGAGCATGTTTGGTTGGCCTATTGCATGTTTAAGTAGGTAAATTTCTGCATTTTGTGCAGGGTGTTTCGGAACAGGGTGAACCGTTTCGGAACGGGTGCCTCGAAGCAGCCCAGGCGTCCGAAACGGGTGACACCGTTCCGAAACGGAAAGGCCTCTGCCAGACCCCCGTTTCGAAACGGGCTATGCCTGTTTCGGAACGGCCCCGTGTTTCGAAACGGGCTGTCTCCCGTTTCGGAACGGTTGACCGTTGGGGGCTGACAGTGGCAGTTATGTGTTTCAAAATGTTTGCATTTTGGTCCTGAATCTTGTATGAGCAATTGTATGAGTTTGAGATGTCCGTTTGAGCTGAAATTTGGCCGAGATGCATGAAACATGATTAATTTTAAGTTGGTAACTTAAAATCTGGTTAAGGCCTCAAAGTTTCCAGAATTTACAATTTGGTCCCTAAAGTTGTTTTTTGTGCAATTGGGTCCCTGAATGATCTCTGATGGTTGTGATCTTTGAGTATGATGTTTGTGTGATCACATATAGGGTTAATGAGCATCTAGACAAGATTTAAAAGAAAAAAAAAGGGTCGTTAATCAAGGTTGACTTTCGGGTTGACTTTGGTTTTCCCCGTGCAATCTTCGTAGTTCGGGTCAACCGTCTAGGCCGGGCTACGGGGGTTACATAGGAGTTCAAATAATTGATTAGGAACTTTTGAACACAATTATATTGCAAAACCTCAATTTCTGTACTTTTTACTCAGTTAAAATTCCAACGGGTCCATTGAAAGGCCCATTTAGACCTGCTAGTCCGAAACCTCGACAAAAAGGACCGCAAAACAAGTTTTAATCAAATTTTAGGAGTTCAAATAATTGATTAGGAGATTTTCAACACAATTATATTGCAAAACCTTAATTTATGTAATTTTTACTCAGTTAAAATTCGAACGTGTCCATTGAAAGGCCCGTTTAGACCCACTCGTCCGATACCTCGACAAAAAGGACCGCAAAAAAATTTTAATCAAAATTTAGGAGTTAATTCAATTGACTAGGAACTTTTCAACACAATTATATTGCAAAAGCTCAATTTATGTACTTTTTACTCAGTTAAAATTCCAACGGGTCCATTGAAAGGCCCATTTAGATATTCTCGTCCGAAACCTATACAAAAAAGGCCGCAAAATAAGTTTTAATGAAATTTTAGAAGATCATGTAATCGATTAGGAGATTTTCAACACAATTATATTGCAAAAACCTCAATTTCTGTACTTTTTACTCAGTTAAATTTCCAACGGGTCCATTAAAAGGCCCATTTAGACATGCTCGTCTAAAACCTCTACAAAAAGGGTCGCAAAACAAGTTTTAATCTAATTTTAGGAGATCATGTAATTTATTAGGAGCTTTTCAACACAATAATATTGCAAAACCTCAATTTCTGTAATTTTTACTCAGTTAAAACTCCAACGGGTCCATTGAACGGCTCATTTAGACCTGCTCGTCCGTAACCTCTACAAAATGGACCGCAAAATAAGTTTTAGTCAAATTTTAGGACTTCATTCAATTGACTAGGATCTTTTCAACACAGTTATATTGCAAAAACTCAATTTCTATACTTTTTACTCCGTTAAAATTCCAACGTGTCCATTGAAAGGCCCATTTAGACCTGCTCGTCCGAAACCTCGACAAAAAGGACTGCAAAACATGTATTAATCAAATTTTAGTAGTTCAAATAATTGATTAGGGGCTTTTCAACACAATTATAGTGCAAAACCTCAATTTCTGTACTTTTTACTCAGTTAAAATTCAACCGTGTCCATTGAAAGGCCAATTTCGACCCGCTCGTCCGAATCCTCTACAAAAGAGCTGCAAAACAAGTTTTAATCAAATTTTAGGAGTTCAAGTAATTGATTAGGAGCTTTTCGACACAATTATATTGCAAAACCTCAATTTCTGTACTTTTTACTCAGTTAAAATTCCAACGCGTCCATTGTAAGGCCCATTTAGACCTGCTCGTCTGAAACCTTGACAAAAAGGACCGCAAAAAAGTTTTAATCAAATTTTAGGAGTTCAAATAATTGATTAGGAGCTTTTCATAAGAATTATATTGAAAAACCTCAATTTCTGTACTTATTACTCAGTTAAAATTCCAACGCGTCCATTGAAAGGCCCATTTAGACCTGCTCGTCCGAAACCTCGACAAAAAGGACTGCAAAACATGTTTTAATCAAATATTAGTAGTTCAAATAATTGATTAGGAGCTTTTCAACACAATTATATTGCAAAACCTTAATTTATGTACTTTTTACTCAGTTAAAATTCCAACGGGTCCATTGAAAGGCCCATTTAGACATGCTCGTCCGAAACCTCGACAAAAAGGACCGCAAAAATTTTTTTAATCAAAATTTAGGAGTTCATTCAGTTGACTAGGAGCTCTTCAACACAATTATATTGCAAAACCTCAATTTCTGTACTTTTTACTGAGTTAAAATTCCAACGGGTCCATTGAAACGCCCATTTAGACCTGCTCGTCCGAAACCTCTACAAAATGGACCGCAAAACAAGTTTTAATCAAATTTTAGGAGTTCATTCAATTGACTAGGAGCTTTTCAACACATTTATATTGCAAAACCTCAATTTCTGTACTTTTTACTCTGTTAAAATTCCAACAAGTCCATTGAAAGGCCCATTTAGACCTACTCGTCCGAAACCTCGACAAAAAAGACCGCACGACATGTTTTAATCAAATTGTAGGAGTTAAAATAATTGATTAGGAGCTTTTCAAAACAAATATATTGCAAAACCTCAATTTCTGTACTTTTTACTCAGTTAAAATTCCAACGCGTCCATTGAAAGGCCAATTTTGACCCGCTCATCCGAAACCTCTACAAAAGGACTGCAAAACAAGTTTTAATCAAATTTCAGGAGTTCATGTAATTGAGTAGGAGCTTTTCAACACAATTATATTGCAAAACCTCAATTTCTATACTTTTTACTTAGTTAAAATTCCAACGGGTCCATTGAATGGCCCATTTAGACCTGCTAGTTCGAAACCTCGACAAAAAGGACCGAAAAACAATTTTTAATCAAATTTTAGGAGTTCAAATAATTTATTAGGAGCTTTTCAACACAATTATATTGAAAAACCTCAATTTCTGTACTTTTTACTCAGTTAAAATTCCAACGGGTCCATTGAAAGGCCCATTTAGACTCGCTCGTCCGAAACCTTGACAAAAAGGACCGCAAAAAAAAATTTAATCAAATTATAGGAGTTCATTCAATTGACTAGGACCTTTTCAACACAATTATATTGCAAAAACTCAATTTATGTACTTTTACTCAGTTAAAATTCCAACGGGTCCATTGAAAGGCCCATTTAGACATGCTCGCCCGAAACCTCTATACAAAGGACCGCAAAATAAGTTTATTAAAATTTTATGATTTCAAATAATTGATTAGGAGATTTTCAACACAATTATATTGCAAAACCTCAATTTATGTACTTTTTACTCAGTTAAAATCCCAACGGGTCCATTGAAAGGCCCATTTAGACCTGCTCGTCTGAAACCTCTACAAAAAGGACCGCAAAACATGTTTTAATCAAATTTTAGGAGTTCAAATAATTGATTAGGAGATTTTCAACATAATTATAGTGCAAAACCTCAATTTCTGTACTTTTTACTCAGTTAAAATTTCAACGGGTCCATTAAAATTCCAATTTCGACCCGCTCGTCCGAATCCTCTACAAAAGAACTGCAAAACAAGTTTTAATCAAATTTTAGGAGTTCATGTAATTGATTAGGAGCTTTTCGACACAATTATATTGCAAAACCTCAATTTCTGTACTTTTTACTCAGTTAAAAGTCCAACGCGTCCATTGAAAGGCCCATTTAGACCTGCTCGTTTGAAACCTCGACAAAAAGGAACGCAAAACAAGTTTTAATAAAATTTTAGGAGTTCAAATAATTGATTAGGAGCTTTTCATAGGAATTATATTGAAAAACCTCAATTTCTGTACTTTTTACTCAGTTAAAATTCCAACTCGTCCATTGAAAGGCCCATTTAGACCTGCCCGTCCGAAACCTCGACAAAAAGGACAGCAAAACAAGTTTTAATCAAATTTTAGGTGTTCAAATAATTGATTAGGAGATTTTCAACACAATTATATTGCAAAACCTTAATTTATGTACTTTTTACTCAGTTAAAATACTAATGCATCCATTGAAAGGCCCATTTAGACTTGCTCGTCCGAAACCTCGACAAAAATGACCGCAATTTTTTTTTAATCAAAATCTAGGAGTTCATTCAATTGACTAGGAGCTTTTCAACACAATTATATTGCAAAATTTCAATTTCTGTACTTTTTACTGAGTTAAAATTCCAACGGGTCCATTGAAAGGCCCATTTAGACCTGCTCGTCCGAAACCTCTACAAAATGGACCACAAAACAAGTTTTAATCAAATTTCAGGAGTTCATTCAATTTACTAGGAGCTTTTCAACACAGTTATACTGCAAAACCTCAAATTCTGTACTTTTTACTCAGTTAAAATTCCAACGGGTCCATTGAAAGGCCCATTTAGACCTGCTCGTCCGAAACCTCGACAAAAAAAACCGCACGACATGTTTTAATAAAATTGTAGGAGTTCAAATAATTGATTAGGAGCTTTTCAACACAATTATATTGCAAAACCCCAATTTCTGTACTTTTTACTCAGTTAAAATTCCAACGCGTCCATTGAAAGGCCAATTTTGACCCGCTAATCCGAAACCTCTACAAAAGGACTGCAAAACAAGTTTTAATTAAATTTTGGGAGTTCATGTAATTGAGTAGGAGCTTTTCAACACAATTATATTGCAAAACCTCAATTTCTGTACTTTTTACTCGGTTAAAATTCCAACGGGTCCATTGAATGACCCATTTAGACCTGCTAGTTCGAAACCTCGACAAAAAGGACCGCAAAACAATCTTTAATCAAATTTTAGGAGTTCAAATAATTGATTAGGAGCTTTTCAACACAATTATATTGAAAAACCTCAATTTCTGTAATTTTTACTCAGTTAAAATTCCAATGGGTCCATTGAAAGGCCCATTTAGACCCGCTCGTCCGAAACCTCGACAAAAAGGACCGCAAAAAAATTTTAATAAAATTTTAGGAGTTCATTCAATTGACTAGGAGCTTTTCAACACAATTATATTGCAAAACCTCAATTTATGTACTTTTACTCAGGTAAAATTCCAACGGGTCCATTGAAAGGCCCATTTAGACATGCTCGCCCGAAACCTCTATACAAAGGACCGCAAAAAAAGTTTAATAAAATTTTATGAGTTCAAATAATTGATTAGGAGATTTTCAACACAATTATATTGCAAAACCTAAATTTATGTACTCAGTTAAAATTCCAAGGGGTCCATTGAAAGGCCCATTTAGACCTGCTCGTCTGAAACCTCTACAAAAAGGACCGCAAAACAAGTTTTAATAAAATTTTAGGAGTTCAAATAATTGATTAGGAGATTTTCAACACAATTATATTGCAAAAACTCAATTTATGTACTTTTTACTCAGTTAAAATTCCAACGGGTCCATTGAAAGGCCCATTTAGACCTGCTCGTCCGAAACCTCTACAAAAAGTGCCCTAAAACAAGTTTTAATCAAATTTTAGAAAATCATGTAATTTATTAGGAGATTTTCAACACAATTATATTGCAAAACCTCAATTTTTGTACTTTTTACTCAGTTAAAATTCCAACAAGTCCATTGAAAGGCCTATTTAGACCTGCTAGTCCGAAACCTCGACAAAAAGGACCGCAAAACAAGTTTTAATCAAATTTTAGGAGTTCAAATAATTGATTAGGAGATTTTCAACACAATTATATTGCAAAACATTAATTTATGTACTTTTTACTCAGTTAATATTCCAACGGGTCCATTGAAAGGCCCATTTAGACCCGCTCGTCCGATACCTCGACAAAAAGGATAGCAAAAAAAATTTTAATCAAATTTTAGGAGTTCATTAAATTGACTAAGAACTTTTCAACACAATTATATTGCAAAACCTCAATTTATGTACTTTTTACTCAGTTAAAATTCAAACGGGTCCATTGAAAGGCCCATTTTGACATGCTCGTCCGAAACCTATACAAAAAAGGCCGCAAAACAAGTTTTAATGAAATTTTAGAAGATCATGAAATTGATTAAGAGATTTTCAACACAATTATATTGCAAAAGCTCAATTTCTGTACTTTTTACTCAGTTAAATTTCCAACGGGTCCATTAAAAGGCCCATTTAGACCTGCTAGTCCGAAACCTCGACGAAAAGGACAGCAAAACAGGTTTTAATAAAATTTTACGAGTTCAAATAATTGATTAGTAGCTTTTCAACACAATTATATTGCAAAACCTCAATTTCTGTACTTTTTACTCAGTTGAAATTCCAACGGGTCCATTGAAAGGCCCATTTAGACCTGCTCGTCCGAAACCTCTACAAAAAGCGTCGCAAAACAAGTTTTAATCTAATTTTAGGAGATCATTTAATTTATTAGGAGATTTTCAACACAATAATATTGAAAAACCTCAATTTCTATACTTTTTACTCAGTTAAAATTCCAACGGGTCCATTGCAAGGCCCATTTAGACCTGCTCGTCCGAAACCTCTACAAAATGGACCGCAAAACAAGTTTTAATCAAATTTTAGGAGTTCATTCAATTGACTAGGATCTTTTCAACACATTTATATTCAAAAACCTCAATTTCTGTACTTTTTACTCAGTTAAAATTCCAACGGGTCCATTTAAAGGCCCATTTAGACCCGCTCGTCCGAAACCTCTACAAAATGGACCGCAAAACAAGTTTTAATCAAATTTTAGGAGTTCATTCAATTGACTAGGATCTTTTCAACACAGTTATGTTGCAAAACCTCAATTTCTGTACTTTTTACTCAGTTAAAATTCCAACGGGTCCATTGAAAGGCCCATTTAGACCTGCTCGTCCGAAACCTCGACAAAAAGGACCGCAAAACATCTTTTAATCAAATTTTAGTAGTTCAAATAATTGATTAGGAGCTTTTCAACACAATTATAGTGCAAAACCTCAATTTATGTACTTTTTACTCAGTTAAAATTCCAACGTGTCCATTGAAAGGCCAATTTCGACATGCTAATCCGAAACCTCGACAAAAAGGACAACAAAACAAGTTTTAATCAAATATTAGGAGTTCAAAAAATTGATTAGGAGCTTTTCAACACAATTATATTGCAAAACCTCAATTTTTGTACTTTTTACTCTGTTAAAATTCCAACGGGTCCATTGAAAGGCCCATTTAGAACCGCTCGTCCGAAACCTCGACAAAAAGGACCGCAAAAAATTTTTAATCAAAATTTAGGAGTTCATTCAATTGACTAGGAGCTTTTCAACACAATTATATTGTAAAACCTCAATTTCTGTACTTTTTACTCAGTTAAAATTCCAACGGGTCCATTGAAAGGCCCATTTAGATATTCTCGTCCGAAACCTATACAAAAAAGGCCGCAAAATAAGTTTTAATGAAATTTTAGAAGATCATGTAATCGATTATGAGATTTTCAACACAATTATATTGCAAAAACCTCAATTTCTGTACTTTTTAACACGATTATATTGGAAAACCTCAATTTTTGTACTTTTTACCCAGTTGAAATTCCAACAGGTCCATTGAAAGGCCCATTTAGACCTGCACGTCCGAAACCTCGACAAAAAGGACCGCAAAACAAGTTTTAATCAAATCTTAGGTGTTCAAATAATTGATTAGGAGCTTTTCAACACAATTATATTGCAAAACCTTAATTTATGTACTTTTTACTCAGTTAAAATTCCAACGCGTCCATTGAAAGGCCCATTTAGACCTGCTCGTCTGAAACCTCGACAAAAAGGACCGCAAAACATCTTTTAATCAAATTTTAGTAGTTCAAATAATTGATTAGGAGCTTTTCAACACAATTATAGTGCAAAACCTCAATTTATGTACTTTTTACTCAGTTAAATTTCCAACGTGTCCATTGAAAGGCCAATTTCGACATGCTAATCTGAAACCTCGACAAAAAGGACAACAAAACAAGTTTTAATCAAATATTAGGAGTTCAAATAATTGATTAGGAGCTTTTCAACACAATTATATTGCAAAACCTCAATTTTTGTACTTTTTACTCTGTTAAAATTCCAACGGGTCCATTGAAAGGCCCATTTAGAACCGCTCGTCCGAAACCTCGACAAAAAGGACAGCAAAAAATTTTTAATCAAAATTTAGGAGTTCATTCAATTGACTAGGAGCTTTTCAACACAATTATATTGTAAAACCTCAATTTCTGTACTTTTTACTCAGTTAAAATTCCAACTTGTCCATTGAAAGGCCCATTTAGACCTGCACGTCCGAAACCTCGACAAAAAGGACCGCAAAACAAGTTTTAATCAAATCTTAGGTGTTCAAATAATTGATTAGGAGCTTTTCAACACAATTATATTGCAAAACCTTAATTTCTGTACTTTTTACTCAGTTAAAATTCCAACGGGTCCATTAAAAGGCCAATTTCGACCCGCTCGTCCGAATCCTCTACAAAAGAACTGCATAACAAGTTTTAATCAAATTTTAGGAGTTCATGTAATTTATTAGGAGCTTTTCGACACAATTATATTGCAAAACCTCAATTTCTGTACTTTTTACTCAGTTAAAATTCCAACGCGTCCATTGAAAGGCCCAGTTAGACCTGCTCGTCTGAAACCTCGACAAAAAGGACCGCAAAACAAGTTTTAATCAAATTTTAGGAGTTCAAAAAATTGATTAGGAGCTTTTCAACACAATTATATTAAAAAACTCAATTTCTGTAATTTTTACTCAGTTAAAATTCCAACGCGTCCATTGAAAGGCCCATTTAGACCTGCTCGTCCGAAACCTCGACAAAAAGGACCGCAAAACAAGTTTTAATCAAATTTTAGGTGTTCAAATAATTGATTAGGAGCTTTTCAACACAATTATATTGCAAAAACTTAATTTATGTACTTTTTACTCAGTTAAAATTCCAACACGTCCATTGAAAGGCCCATTTAGACCTGCTCGTCCGGAACCTCGACAAAAAGCACCGCAAAAAAAATTTAATCAAAATTTAGGAGTTCATTCAATTGACTAGGAGCTTTTCAACACAATTATATTGCAAGACATCACTTTCTGTACTTTTTACTGAGTTAAAATTCCAACGGGTCCATTGAAAGGCCCATTTAGACCTGCTCATCCGAAACCTCTACAAAATGGACCGCAAAACAAGTTTTAATCAATTTTAGGTGTTCATTCAATTGACTAGGAGCTTTTCAATACAGTTATATTGCAAAACCACAATTTCAGTACTTTTTACTCAGTTAAAATTCCAACGGGTCCATTGAAAGGCCCATTTAGACCTGCTCGTCCGAAACCTCGACAAAAAGGACCGCAAAACATGTTTTAATCAAACTTTAGGAGTTCAAATAATTGATTAGGAGCTTTTCAACACAATTATATTGCAAAACATCAATTTCTGTACTTTTTACTCAGTTAAAATTCCAACGCGTCCATTGAAAGGCCAATTTTGACCCGCTCATCTAAAACCTATACAAAGGACTGCAAAACAAGTTTTAATCAAATTTTGGGAGTTCATGTAATTGATTAGGAGCTTTTCAACACAATTATATTGCAAAACCTCAATTTATGTACTTTTTACTCAGTTATAATTCCAACGGGTCCACTGAAAGGCCCATTTAGACTTGCTAGTCCGAAACCTCGACAAAAAGGACCGCAAAACAAGTTTTAATCAAATTTTAGGAGTTCAAATAATTGATTAGGAGCTTTTAAACAAAATTATATTGCAAAACCTCAATTTCTGTACTTTTTACTCAGTTAAAATTCCAACGAGTCCATTGAAAGGCCCATTTAGACCTGCTCGTCTGAAACCTCGACAAAAAGGACCGCAAAACATGTTTTAATCAAATTTTAGGAGTTCAAATAATTGATTAGGAGCTTTTCAACACAATTATATTGCAAAACCTCAATTTCTGTACTTTTTACTCAGTTAAAATTCCAACGGGTCCATTGAAAGGCCAATTTCGACCCGTTCGTCCGAACCCTCTACAAAAGAACTGCAAAACAAGTTTTAATCAAATTATAGCAGTTCATGTAATTGATTAGGAGCTTTTCGACACAATTATTTTGCAAAACCTCAATTTCTGTAGTTTTAACTCAGTTAAAATTCCAACACGTCTATTGAAAGGCCCATTTAGACCTGCTCGTCTGAAACCTCGACAAAAAGGACCGCAAAACAAGTTTTAATCAAATTTTAGGAGCTGAAATAATTGATTAGGAGCTTTTCATCAGAATTATATTGAAAAACCTCTATTTCTGTACTTATTACTCAGTTAAAATTCCAACGCGTCCATTGAAAGGCCCATTTAGACCTGCTCGTCTGAAACCTCGACAAAAAGGACCGCAAAACAAGTTTTAATCAAATTGTAGGTGTTCAAATAATTGATTAGGAGCTTTTGAACACAATTATATTGCAAATCCTTAATTTATGTACTTTTTAATCAGTTAAAATTCCAACGCGTCCATTGAAAGGCCCATTTAGACATGCTCGTCCGGAACCTCGACAAAAAGGACCGCCAAAAAATTTTTAATCAAAATTTAGGAGTTCATTCAATTGACTAGGAGCTTTTCAACACAAATATATTGCAAAACCTCAATTTTTGTACATTTTACTGAGTTAAAATTCCAACGGGTCCATCGAAAGGCCCATTTAGACCTCCTCGTCCGGAACCTCTACAAAATGGACCGCAAAACAAGTTTTAATCAATATTAGGTGTTCATTCAATTGACTAGGAGCTTTTCAACACATTTATATTGCAAAACCACAATTTCTGTACTTTTTACTCTGTTAAAATTCCAACGGGTCCATTGAAAGGCCCATTTAGACCTGCTCGTCCGAAACCTCGACAAAAAGGACTGCAAAAAATGTTTTAATCAAACTTTAGGTGTTCAAATAATTGATTAGGAGCTTTTCAACACAATTATATTGCAAAACATCAATTTCTGTACTTTTTACTCAGTAAAAATTCCAACGAGTCCATTGAAAGGCCAATTTTGACCCGCTCATCTAAAACCTCTACAAAGGACTGCAAAACAAGTTTTAATAAAATTTTGGGAGTTCATGTAATTGATTAGGAGCTTTTCAACACAATTATATTGGAAAACCTCAATTTATGTACTTTTTACTCAGTTATAACTCCAACGGGTCCACTGAAAGGCCCATTTAGACCTGCTAGTCCAAAATCTCGACAAAAAGGATCGCAAAACAAGTTTTAATCAAATTTTAGGAGTTCAAATAATTGATTAGGAGCTTTTCAACACAATTATATTGCAAAACCTCAATTTCTGTACTTTTTACTCAGTTAAAATTCCAACGGGTCCATTGAAAGGCCCATTTAGAACCGCTCGTCCGAAACCTGGACAAAAAGGACCGCAACATAAAAGACCGCAAAATAAGTTAGAATCAAATTTTAGGAGTTCATATAATTGATTACGAGCTTTTCAACATGATTATATTGCAAAAACTCGATTACAGTACTTTTTACACAGTTAAAATTCTAACGGGTCCATTGTTCGGCCCATTTAGACCCGCTCGTCCAAAAACTCTAAAAAGGGTTGCAAAATAAGTTTTAATCCAAATTTAGGAGTCCATATAATTGATTAAGAGCTTTTCAACATGATTATATTGCAAAAACTCGATTACACTACTTTTTACTCAGTTAAAATTCTAACGGGTCCATTGTTCGGCCCATTTAGACCCACTCGTCCAAAACCTCTACAAAAATGTTGCAAAATAAGTTTTAATCCAAATTTAGGAGTTCATACAATTGATTACGAGCTTTTCAACATGATTATATTGCAAAAACTCGATTTTTGTACTTTTTACTCAGTTAAAATTCTAACGGGTCCATTGTTCGGCCCATTTAGACCCGCTCGTCCGAAACCTTTACGAAAGGGTTGCAAAATAAGTTTCAATCCAAATTTAGGAGTTCATATAATTGATTACGAGCTTTTCAACACGATTATATTGCAAAAACTCGATTTCTGTACTTTTTACTTAGTTAAAATTCTAACGGGTCCATTGTTCGTCCCATTTAGTCCTGCTCGTCCGAAACCTCTACAAAAGGGTTGCAAAATAAGTTTTAATCCAAATTTAAGAGTTCATACAATTGATTACGAGCTTTTCAACACGATTATATTGCAAAAACTCGATTTTTGTAGTTTTTACTAAGTTAAAATTCGAACGGGTCCATTGTTCGGCCCATTTAGACCCGCTCGTCCGAAACCTTTACAAAAAAGACCACAAAATAAGTTAGAATCAAATTTTAGGAGTTCATACATATGATTACGAGCTTTTCAACAAAATTAAATTGCAAAAACTCAATTTTTGTACTTTTTACTCAGTTAAAATTCTAACGGGTCCATTGTTCGGCCCATTTAGACCCGCTCCTCCGAAACCTCTACAAAAGGGTTGCGAAATAAGTTTTAATCCAAATTTAGGAGTTCATACAATAGATTACGAGCGTTTCAACACAATTATATTGCAAAAACTCGATTTCTGTACTTTTTACTCAGTTAAAATTCTAACGGGTCCAATGTTCGGCCCACTTAGACCCGCTCGTCGCAAACCTTTACAAAAAAGAACGCAAAATAAGTTAGAATCAAATTTGAGGAGTTCATATAATTGATTAAGAGCTTTTCAACACGATTATATTGCAAAAACTCGATTACTGTACTTTTTACTCAGTTAAAATTCTAACGGTTCCATTGTTCGGCCCATTTAGACTCGATCGTCTGAAACCTCTACAAAAAGGGTTGCAAAATAAGTTTTAATCCAAATTTAATAGTTCATATAATTGATTACGAGCTTTTCAACACAATTATATTGCGAAAACTCGATTTTTGTGCTTTTTACTCAATTAAAATTCTAACGGGTCCATTTTTCGGCCCATTTAGACCCGATCGTCCGAAACCTCTACAAAAGGGTTGCAAAATAAGTTTTAATCCAAATTTAGGAGTTCATACAATTGATTACGAGCGTTTCAACACGATTATATTGCAAAAACTCGATTTCTGTAGTTTTTACTCAGTTAAAATTCTAACACGTCCATTGTTCGGCCCATTTAGACCCGCTCGTCTGAAACCAAAGAAAAAAGACCGCAAAACAAGTTTTAATCAAAATTTAGGAGTTCATACAATTGGTTACGAGCTTTTCAACACGATTTTATTGCAAAAACTCGATTTTTGTGCTTTTTACTCAATTAAAATTCTAACGGGTCCATTGTTCGGCCCATTTAGACCTGATCGTCCGAAACCTATACAAAAAAGACCTCAAAATAAGTTAGAATCAAATTTTAGAAGTTCGTATAATTGATTACGAGCTTTTCAACATGCTTATATTGCAAAAACTCGATTACATTACTTTTTACTCAGTTAAAATTCTAACGGGTCCATTGTTCGGCTCATTTACACCCGCTCGTTCGAAACCTCTACAAAAAAGACCGCAAAACAAGTTAGAATAAAATTTTAGGAGTTCATATAATTGCTTACAAGCTTTTCAACACGATTATATTGCAAAAACTTGATTTTTGTACTTTTTACTCAGTTAAAATTCTAACGGGTCCATTGTTCGGCCCATTTAGACCCGCTCGTCCGAAACCTCTACAAAGAGGTTGCAAAATAAGTTTATATCCAAATTTAGGAGTTCATACAATTGAATACGAGCTTTTCAACACAATTATATTGCAAAAACTTGATTTCTATACTTTTTACTCCGTTAAAATTCTAACAGGTCCATTGTTCGGCCCATTTAGACCCGATCGTCCAAAACCTCTACAAAAAGGGCTGCAAAATAAGTTTTAATCCAAATTTAGGAGTTCATATAATTGATTACGAACTTTCCAACACGATTATATTGCAAAAACTCGATTTCTATACTTTTTACTCATTTAAAATTCTAACGGGTCCACTATTCGGCCCATTTAGACCCGCTCGTCCGAAACCTCTTCAAAAGGGTTGCAAAATAAGTTTTAATCCAAATTTAGGAGTTCATACAATTGGTTACGAGCTTTTCAACACGATTATATTTCAAAAACTTGATTTCTGTACTTTTTACTTAGTTAAAATTCTAACGGGTCCATTGTTCGGCCCATTTAGACCCGCTCGTCTGAAACCTTTACAAAAAAGACCGCAAAATAAGTTAGAATCAAATTTTAGGAGTTCATATAATTGATTACGAGCTTTTCAACACGATTATATTGCAAAAACTTGATTACAGTACTTTTTACTTAGTTAAAATTCTAACGGGTCCATTGTTCGTCCCATTTAGACCCGCTCGTCCGAAACCTCTACAAAAGGATTGCAAAATAAGTTTTAATCCAAATTTAGGCTTTCATACAATTGATTACGAGCTTTTCAACACGATTATATTGCAAAAACTCGATCATGTGGGCTCGAGACTGTTTTGGGGCCTCTGAGGCCCTACATTTATCTAGAATCCCCGACGTTCTCTCTATAAGTTCGGCCTCCACCACCATCCAATGGTTGGAGGAGGGTGCTCGCTTATTATCTGCTGACCAATTTGGTCTTTTCTTCACAACTATTTAGAATATATGGAATAGGCGTAATGACTCGGTTCACAATCATCATCTGCAACCTCCCTGGCTTACTGCCATCAACTCGATCAGCCTACATAATGATTACTGCAGTTCAACACTTTCACCCCACTCCCAACTGAACTCCTCTATGATTTCACCTCCATGTTGGAGCCCGCCCACATAATTACCTAAAGATAAATGTGGACGGGGCTTTTGACCCAGCCACTAGTGCAGCAGCTGTTGGTGTTGTGGCGCGTGATGATTCAAGTGCGGTTGTTAGGGGCCTCACTTACCCCTTGGGCAGTTGTATAGATGCTGCTACTTGCGAAGGTCTGGGCCTTATTGCGGGTGTTACCTTTGCTCAATCCCAGGGCTGGCAAAGGTTGTTGTTTGAAACAGACTGTGCCTCCCTTGCGAACAGGCTCAAAAATCCTGGGCCAGATTTATCTACTTTAGGGCCTCTGCTTCTTCAAGCTCGTGATGCTATTTTATCTCTACCTTTTGCTTTTGTTTCTTATGTAAGCCGTGAGGCTAACTCTGTGGCCCATGCTCTGGCCACTCATGCTCTCAGAACTATGTCTTCTATGTCTTTTGGTTCTGACATTCCCTCTTGTATTAAACACCTTGTATTGGGCAATTTCACGAATTAATAAAACATAGGTACTCTTTTCCCCCTTTTTTAGGGTTCTCCGGGCCTTGTGCCTGGGGACATTAGTAGGGGTTTTTAATGAGGCCTTTTTTCTCAAAAAAAATTCTAACGGGTCCACTATTCGGCCCATTTAGATCCGCTCGTCCGAAACCTCTACAAAAGGGTTGCAAAATAAGTTTTAATCCAAAATTAGGAGTTCATACAATTGATTACGAGCTTTTCAACACGATTATATTTCAAAATCTCAATTTCTGTACTTTTTACTCATTTAAAATTCTAACGGGTCCATTGTTCAGCCCATTTAGACCCGCTCGTCCGAAAACTTTACAAAACAGACCGCAAAATAAGTTAGAATCAAATTTTAGGAGTTCATATAATTGATTACAAGCTTTTCAACACGATTATATTGCAAAAACTCAATTACAGTACATTTTACTCAGTTAAAATTCTAACGGGTCCATTGTTCGGCCCATTTAGACCCGCTCGTCCGAAACCTCTAAAAAAGGGTTGCAAAATAAGTTTTAATCAAAATTTAGGAATTCATACAATTGATTACGAGCTTTTCAACACGATTATATTGCAAAAACTCGATTTCTGTACTTTTTACCCCGTTAAAATTCTAACGGGTCCATTGTTCGGCCCATTTAGACTCAATCGTCCGAAACCTCTACAAAAAAGGACGCAAAATAAGTTTTAATCCAAATTTAGAGTTCATATAATTGATAACGTGCTTTTCAACACAATTAAATTGCGAAAACTCGATTTCTGTGCTTTTTACTAAGTTAAATTTCTAACGGGTCCATTGTTCGGCCCATTTAGACCCGATCGTCCGAAACCTCTACAAAAAGGGCTGCAAAATATATTTTAATCCAAATTTAGGAGTTCATATAATTGATTACGAGCTTTTTAACACGATTATATTGCAAAAACTCGATTTTTGTACTTTTTACTCAGTTAAAATTCTAACGGGTCCACTGTTCGGCCCATTTAGACCCGCTCGTCCGAAACCTCTACAAAAGGGTTGCAAAATAAGTTTTAATCCAAATTTAGGAGTTCATACAATTGATTACGATTTTTTCAACACGATTATATTTCAAAAACTCAATTTATGTACTTTTTACTCAGTTAAAATTCTAACGGGTCCATTGTTCGACCCATTTAAAACCGCTCGTCCGGAACCTTTACAACAAAGACCGCAAAATAATATAGAATCAAATTTTAAAAGTTCAAATAATTGATTACGAGCTTTTCAACAGGATTATATTGCAAAAACTCGATTAAAGTACTTTTTAATCAGTTAAAATTCTAACGGGTCCATTGTTTGGCCCATTTAGACCCGCTCGTCCGAAACCTCAACAAAAGGGTTGCAAAATAAGTTTTAATCCAAATTTAGGAGTTCATACAATTGATTACGAGCTTTTCAACATGATTATATTGCAAAAACTCAATTTATGTACTTTTTACTCAGTTAAAATTCAAGCGGGTCCATTGTTCTACCCATTTAGACCCGCTCGTCCGAAACCTTAACAAAAAAGATCGTAAAATAAGTTAGAATCAAATTTTAGGAGTTCATATAATTGATTAACAGCTTTTCAACACGATTATATTTCAAAAACCCGATTACTGTACTTTTTACTCAGTTAAAATTCGAACGGGTCCATTGTTAGGCCCATTTAGACCCGCTCGTCCGAAACCTCTACAAAAAAGACAGCAAAACAAGTTAGAATCAAATTTTAGTAGTTCATATAATTGATTACGAGCTTTTCAACACGATTATATTGCAAAAACTTTATTTCTGTACTTTTTACTCAGTTAAAATTCTAACGGGTCCATTATTCGGCCCATTTAGACCCGCTCGTCCAAAACCTCTACAAAAGGGTTGCAAAATAAGTTTTAATCCAAATTTAGGAGTTCGTAAAATTGATTACGAGCTTTTCAACACAATTATATTGTGAAAACTCGATTTTTGTGCTTTTTACTCAGTTAAAATTCTAACAGGTCCATTGTTCGGCCCATTTAGACCCGCTCATCCGAAACCTCCACAAAATGGTTGCAAAATAAGTTTTAATCCAAATTTAGGAGTTCATACAATTGATTACGAGCTTGTCAACACGATTATATTGAAAAAACTCGATTTCTGTACTTTTTACACCGTTAAAATTCTAACGGGTCCATTGTTTGGCCCATTTAGACCCGATCGTCCGAAACCTCTACAAAAAGGGATGCAAAATAAGTTTTAATCCAAATTTAGGAACTCATACAATTGATTACGAGCTTATCAACACGATTATATTGCAAAAACTCGATTTCTGTACTTTTTACTTAGTTAAAATTCTAACAGGTCCACTGTTTGGCACATTTAGACCCGCTCGTCCGAAACCTCTACAAAATTATTGCAAAATAAGTTTTAATCCAAATTTTAGAGTTCATACAATTGATTACAAGATTTTCAACACGATTATATTTCAAAAACTCGATTTCTGTACTTTTTACTCAGTTAAAATTCTAACGGGTCCATTGTTCGGCCCATTTAGACCCGCTCGTCCGAAACCTTTATAAAAAAGACCGCAAAATAAGTTAGAATCAAATTTTAGGAGTTCATATAATTGATTACGAGCTTTTCAACATGATTATATTGTAAAAACTCGATTACAGTACTTTTTACTTAGTTAAAATTCTAACGGGTACATTGTTCGGCCCATTTAGACTCGCTCGTCAAAAACCTCTACAAAAGTGTTGCAAAATAAGTTTTAATCCAAATTTAGGAGTTCATACAATTGATTACGAGCGTTTCAACACGATTATATTGCAAAAACACGATTTCTGTACTTTTTACTCAGTTAAAATTCTAACAGGTCCATTGCTCGGCCCATTTAGACCAGCTCGTCCGAAACCATAGAAAAAAGACCGCAAAACAAGTTTTAATCAAAATTTAGGAGTTCATACAATTGATTACGAGCTTTTCAACATGATTATATTGCAAAAACTCGAGTTTTGTGCTTTTTACTCAGGTAAAATTCTAACGGGTCCATTGTTCGACCCATTTAGACCCGCTCGTCCGAAACCATAGAAAAAAGACCGCAAAACAAGTTTTAATCCAAATTTAGGAGTTCATACAATTGATTACGAGCGTTTCAACACGATTATATTGCAAAAACTCGATTTCTGTACTTTTTACTTAGTTAAAATTCTTACGTGTCCATTGTTCGGCCCAGTTAGACCCGCTCGTCGCAAACCTCTACAAAAAAGACCGCAAAATAAGTTAGAATCAAATTTTAGGAGTTCATATAATTGATTAAGAGCTTTTCAACACGATTATATTGCAAAAACTCAATTACTGTACTTTTTACTCAGTTAAATTTCTAACGGGTCTATTGTTCGGCCCATTTAGACCCGATCGTCTGGAACCTCTACAAAAAGGGCTGCAAAATAAATTTTAATCCAAATTTAAGAGTTCATACAATTGATTACGAGCTTTTCAACACGATTATATTGCAAAAACTCGATTTTTGTACTTTTTACTCAGTTAAAATTCTAACGGGTCCATTTTTCGGCCCATTTAGACCCGCTCGTCCGAAACCTTTACAAAAAAGACCGCAAAAGAAGTTACAATCAAATTTTAGGAGTTCATATAATTGATTACGAGCTTTTCAACACGATTATATTGCAAAAACTCGATTACAATACTTTTTACTGTGTTAAAATTCTTACAGGTCCATTGTTCGGCCCATTTAGACCCGCTCGTCCGAAACCTCTACAAAAAGGGCTGCAAAATAAGTTTTAATCCAAATTTAGGAGTTCATATAATTGATTACGAGCTTTTCAACACGATTATATTGCAAAAACTCGATTTATGCACTTTTTACTCCGTTAAAATTCTAACGGGTCCATTTTTCGGCCCATTTAGACCCGCTCGTTCGAAACCTCTACAAAAGGGTTGAAAAATAAGTTTTAATCCAAATTTAGGAGTTCATAAAATTTATTACGACTTTTCAACATGATTATATTGCAAAAACTCGATTTCTGTGCTTTTTACTCAGTTAAAATTCTAACGGGTCCATTGTTCGGCCCATTTAGACCCGCTCGTCCGAAACCTCTACAAAAGTGTTGCAAAATAAGTTATAATCCAAATTTAGGAGTTCATACAATAGATTACGAGCTTTTCAACACGATTATATTGCAAAAACTCGATTTCTGTACTTTTTACTCAGTTAAAATTCTAACGGGTCCATTGTTCGGCTCATTTAGACCAGATCGTCCGAAACCTCTACAAAAAGGGCTGCAAAATAAGTTTTAATCAAAATTTAGAAGTTCATATAATTGATTACGAGCTTTTCAACACAATTATATTGCGAAAACTCGCTTTTTGTGCTTTTTATTCATTTAAAATTCTAAAGGGTCCATTGTTCGGCCCATTTAAACCCGCTCGTCCGAAACCTCTACAAAAGGGTTGCAAAATAAGTTTTAATCTAAATTTAGGAGTTCATACAATTGATTACGAGCGTTTCAACACGATTATATTGCAAAAACTCGATTTTGTACTTTTTACTCAGTTAAAATTTTAAGGGGTCCATTGTTCGGCCCATTTAGACTCGCTCGTCCGAAAACTCTACAAAAAAGACCGCAAAATAAGTTAGAATCAAATTTTAGGAGTTCATATAATTGATTAAGAGCTTTTCAACATGATTATATTGCAAAAACTCGATTTCTGTACTTTTTACTCAGTTAAAATTCTAACGGGTTAATTGTTCGGCTCATTTAGACTCGTTCGTCCGAAACCTCTACAAAAGGGTTGCAAAATAAGTTTTAATCCAAATTTAAGAGTTCATACAATTGATTATGAGCTTTTCAACACAATTATATTGCAAAAAACTCGATTTTTGTGCTTTTTACTTAGTTAAAATTCTAACGGGTCCATTGTTCGGCCCATCTAGACCTGCTCGTCCGAAACCTCTACAAAAGTGTTGCAAAATAAGTTTTAATCCAAATTTAGGAGTTCATATAATTGATTACGAGCTTTTCAACACGATTATATTGCAAAAACTCGATTTTTGTGCTTTTTACTCAGTTAAAATTCTAACGGGTCCATTGTTCGGCCCGTATAGACCCGCTCGTCCGAGACCTCTACAAAAGGGTTGCAAAATAAGTTTTAATCCAAATTTTGGAGTTCATACAATAGATTACAAGCGTTTCATCACGATTGTATTGCAAAAACTCGATTTCTGTACTTTTTACTAAGTTAAAATTCTAACGGGTCCATTGTCCGGCCTATTTAGAACCGCTCGTCTCAAACCTCTACAAAAAAGACCACAAAATAAGTTAGAATCAAATTTTGAGGAGTTCATATAATTGATTAAGAGCTTTGCAGCACGATTATATTGCAAAAACTCGATTATTGTAATTTTTACTTAGTTCAAATTCTAATGGGTCCATTGTTCGGCACATTTAGACCCGATCGTCCTAAACCTCTACAAAAAGGGCTGCAAAATAAGTTTTAATCCAAATTTATGAGTTCATACAATTGATTACGAGCTTTTCAACACAATTATATTGCGAAAACTCGATTTTTGTGCTTTTTACTCAGTTAAAATTCTAACGTGTCCATTGTTTGGCCCATTTAGACTCGCTCGTCCGAAACCTCTACAAAAGGGTTGTAAAATAAGTTTTAATCCAAATTTAGAAGTTCATACAATTGATTACGAGCGTTTTAACACGATTATATTGCAAAAACTCGATTTCTGTACTTTTTACTCAGTTAAAATTCTAACGGGTCCATTGTTCGGCCAGTTTAGACCCACTCGTCCGAAACCTTAGAAAAAAGACTGCGAAACAAGTTTTACTCAAAATTTAGGAGTTCACACAATTGATTATGAGCTTTTCAACCCATTTAGACCCGATCGTTTGAAACCTCTACAAAAAAGGTTGCAAAATAAGTTTTAATCCAAATTTAGGAGGTCATACAATTTGATTACTAGCGTTTCAACACGATTATATTGCAAAAACTTGATTTCTGTACTTTTTACTCGGTTAAAATTCTAACGGGTCCATTGTTCGGCCCATTTAGACCTCTCATCCAAAACCTCTACAAAAAGGTTACAAAATAAGTTTAAATCCAAATTAAGGAGTTCATGCAATTGATAAAGAGCTTTTCTACACAATTATATTGCAAAAACTCGATTTTTGTGATTTTTACTCAGTTGTAATTCTAACGGGTCCATTACTCGGCCCATTTAGACCCGCTCGTCCGAAACCTCTACAAAAGGGTTGCAAAATATGTTTTAATCCAAAATTAGGTGTTCATACAATTGATTACGAGCTTTTCAACACGATTATATTGTAGAAACTAGATTTCTGCGCTTTTTACTCAATTAAAATTCTAACGGGTCTATTGTTCGGCCCATTTAGACCCGCTCGTCCGAAACCATAGAAAAAAGACCGCAAAACCAATTTTAATCCAAATTTAGGAGTTCACACAATTGATTACGAGCTTTTCAACATGATTATATTGCAAAAACTCGATTTCTGTACTTTTTACCCAGTTAAAATTCTAACGGGTCCATTGTTCGGCCCATTTAGACCCGCTCGTCCGAAACCTCTACCAAAGCGTTATAAAATAAGTTTTAATCCAAATTTAGGAGTTCATACAATTTATTACGAGCTTTTCAACACGATTATATTGCAAAAACTCGATTTCTGTACTTTTTACTCCGTTAAAATTCTAACGGGTCCATTATTTGGCCCATTTAGACCCGCTCGTCCGAAACCATAGAAAAAAGACCGCAAAACAAGTTTTAATCCAAATTTAGGAGTTCATACAATTGATTACGAGCTTTAAAACACAATTATATTGCAAAAACTCGATTTATGTACTTTTTACTCTGTTAAAATTCTAACGGGTCCATTGTTCGGCCCATTTAGACCCGCTCGTTCGAAACCTCTACAAAAGGGTTGAAAAATAAGTTTTAATCCAAATTTAGGTGTTCATATAATTGATTACGAGCTTTTCAACACGATTATATTGCAAAAACTCGATTTCTGTGCTTTTTACTCAGTTAAAATTCTAACGGGTCCATTGTTCGGCCCATTTAGACCCGCTCGTCCGAAACCTCTACAAAAGTGTTGCAAAATAAGTTTTAATCCAAATTTAGAAGTTCATACAATTGATTACGAGCTTTTCAACACGATTATATTGCAAAAACTCGATTTCTGTACTTTTTACTCCGTTAAAATTCTAACGGGTCCATTGTTCGGCCATTTAGACCCGCTCATTCGAAACCTCTACAAAAGGGTTGCAAAATAAGTTTTAATCCAAATTTAGGAGTTCATATAATTGATTACGAGCTTTTCAACACGATTATATTGCAAAAACTAGATTTCTGTACTTTTTACCCAGTTAAAATTCTAACGGGTCCATTGTTCGGCCCATTTAGACCCGCTCGTCCGAAACCTCTACAAAAGGGTTGCAAAATATGTTTTAATCCAAATTTAAGAGTTCATACAATTGATTACGAGCTTTTCAACATGATTATATTGCAAAAACTCGATTTCTGTAGTTTTTACTCAGTTAAAATTCGAACAGTTCCATTGTTCGGCCCATTTAGATCCGCTCGTCCGAAACCTTTACAAAAAAGACCGCAAAATAAGTTAGAATCAAATTTTAGGAGTTCATACAAATGATTACGAGCTTTTCAACATGATTATATTGCAAAAACTCCATTTTTGTAATTTTTACTCAGTTAAAATTCTAACGGGCCCATTGTTCGACCCATTTAGACCCACTCGTCCGAAACCTCATTAAAAGGGTTGCAAAATAAGTTTTAATCAAAAAATTTAGGAGTTCATACAATAAATTACGAGCGTTTCATCACGATTATATTGCAAAAACTCGATTTCTGCACTTTTTACTCAGTTAAAATTCTAACAGGTCCATTGTTCGGCCAGTTTAGACCCGCTCGTTCGAAACCATAGAAAAAAGACCGCGAAACAAGTTTTAATCAAAATTTAGGAGTTCATACAATTGATTACGAGCTTTTCAACACAATTATATTGCAAAAACTCGATTTCTGTACATTTTACTCCGTTCAAATTCTAATGGGTCCATTGTTCGGCCCATTTAGACCCGCTCGTTCGAAACCTCTACAAAAGGGTTGAAAATAAGTTTTAATCCAAATTTAGCAGTTTGTATAATTGATTACGAGCTTTTCAACACGATTATTTTGCAAAAACTCGATTTTTTTACTTTTTACTCAGTTGAAATTCTAACGGGTCCATTACTCGGCCCATTTAGATCCGCTCCTCCGAAACCTCTACAAACGTGTTACAAAATAAGTTTTAATCTAAATTTAGGAGTTCATACAATTGATTACGAGCTTTTCAACACGATTATATTGCAAAACCTCGATTTCTGCACTTTTTACTCAATTAAAATTCTAACGGGTCCATTGTTCGGCCCATTTAGACCCGCTCGTCCGAAACCATAGAAAAAAGACCGCAAAACAAATTTTAATTAAAATTTAGGAGTTCATACAATTGATTACGAGCTTTTCAACACGATTATATTGCAAAAACTCGATTTCTGTACTTTTTACTCCGTTAAAATTCTAATGGGTCCATTGTTCGGCCCATTTAGACCCGTTCGTTCGAAACCTCTACAAAAGGGTTGAAAATTAGTTTTAATCCAAATTTAGCAGTTCATATAATTGATTATGAGCTTTTCAACAGGATTATTTTGCAAAAACTCGATTTTTTTGCTTTTTACTTAGTTAAAATTCTAACGGGTCCATTGTTCGGCCCATTTAGACCCGATCGTTTGAATCCTCTACAAAAAGGGCTGCAAAATAAGTTTTAATCCAAATTTAGGAGGTCATACAATTGATTACTAGCGTTTCAACACGATTATATTGCAAAAACTTGATTTGTGTACTTTTTACTCAGTTAAAATTCTAACGGGTCCATTGTTCGGCCCATTTAGACTCGCTCGTCCGAAACCTCTACAAAAAGATTGCAAAATAAGTTTAAATCCAAATTAAGGAGTTCATTCAATTGATTAAGAGCTTTTCAACACAATTATATTACAAAAACTCGATTTTTGTGCTTTTTACTCAGTTGAAATTCTCACGGGTCCATTACTCGGCCCATTTAGACCCGCTCGTCCGAAACCTCTACAAAAGGTTTGCAAAATAAGTTTTAATCCAAATTTAGGAGTTCATACAATTGATTGCGAGCTTTTCAACACGATTATATTGCAAAAACTCGATTTCTGTACTTTTTACTCGGTTAAAATTTTAACGGGTCCATTGTTCGGCCCATTTAGACCCGCTCGTTCGAAACCTCTACAAAAGGGTTGAAAATAAGTTTTAATCCAAATTTAGGAGTTCATATAATTAATTACGAGCTTTTCAACACGATTATATTGCAAAAGCTCGATTTCTGTACTTTTTACTCAGTTAAAATTCTAACGGGTCCATTGTTCGGCCCATTTAGACCCGCTCGTCCGAAACCTCTACAAAAGCGTTGCAAAATAAGTTTTAACCCAAATTTAGGAGTTCATACAATTGATTACGAGCTTTTCAACACAATTATATTGCAAAAACTCGATTTCTGTACTTTTTACTCCGTTAAAATTCTAACGGGTCCATTGTTCGGCCCATTTAGACTCGCTCGTCCGAAACCATAGAAAAAAGACCACAAAACAAGTTTTAATCCAAATTTAGGAGTTCATACAATTGATTACGAGCTTTTCAACACGATTATATTGCAAAAACTCGATTTATGTACTTTTTACTCCGTTAAAATTCTAACGGGTCCATTGTTCGGCCCATTTAGACCCGCTCGTTCGAAACCTCTACAAAAGGGTTGAAAAATAAGTTTTAATCGAAATTTAGGAGTTCATATAATTGATTACGAGCTTTTCAACACGATTATATTGCAAAAACTCGATTTCTGTAGTTTTTACTCAGTCAAATTCAAACGGTTCCATTGTTCGGCACATTTAGACCCGCTCGTCCGAAAGCTTTACAAAAAAGACCGCAAAATAAGTTAGAATCAAATTTTAGGAGTTCATACAAATCATTACGAGCTTTTCAACAAAATTATATTGCAAAAACTCGATTTTTGTGCTTTTTTCTCAGTTAAAATTCTAAAGGGTCCATTGTTCGGCCCATTTAGACCCGCTCGTCCGAAACCTCTACAAAAGGGTTGCAAAATAAGTTTTAATCCAAAAATTTAGGAGTTCATACAATAAATTACGAGCGTTTCATCACAATTATATTGCCAAAATTCGATTTCTGCAGTTTTTTCTCATTTAAAATTCGAACGGTTCCATTGTTCGGCCCATTAAGACCCGTTCGTCCGAAACCTTTACAAAAAAGACCGCAAAATAAGTTAGAATCAAATTTTAGGAGTTCATACAAATCATTACGAGCTTTTCAACAAAATTATATTGCAAAAACTCGATTTTTGTGCTTTTTACTCAGTTAAAATTCTAACGGGTCCATTGTTCGGCCCATTTAGACCCGCTCGTCCGAAACCTCTACAAAAGGGTTGCAAAATAAGTTTTAATCCAAAAATTTAGGAGTTCATACAATAAATTACGAGCATTTCATCACAATTATATTGCCAAAATTCGATTTCTGTAGTTTTTGCTCAGTTAAAATTCGAACGGTTCCATTGTTAGGCCCATTTAGACCCGCTCGTCCGAAACCTTTACAAAAAAGACCGCAAAATAAGTTAGAATCAAATTTTAGGAGTTCATACAAATGATTACGAGCTTTTCAACAAAATTATATTGCAAAAACTCGATTTTTGTGCTTTTTAATCAGTTAAAATTCTAACTGGTCCATTGTTCGGCCCATTTAGACCTGCTCGTCCGAAACCTCTACAAAAGGGTTGAAAATAAGTTTTAATCCAAATTTAGGAGTTCATATAATTGATTACGAGCTTTTCAACACGATTATATTGCAAAAGCTCGATTTCTGTACTTTTTACTCAGTTAAAATTCTAACGGGTCCATTGTTCGGCCCATTTAGACCCGCTCGTACGAAACCTCTACAAAAGGGTTGCAAAATAAGTTTTAATCCAAAATTTTAGGAGTTCATACAATAAATTACAAGCGTTTCATCACAATTATATTGCCAAAATTCGATTTCTGTAGTTTTTGCTCATTTAATATTCGAACGGTTCCATTGTTCGGCCCATTTAGACCCGCTCGTGCGAAACCTTTACAAAAAAGACCGCAAAATAAGTTAGAATCAAATTTTAGGAGTTCATACAAATGATTACGAGCTTTTCAACAAAATTATATTGCAAAAACTCGATTTTTGTGCTTTTTACTCAGTTAAAATTCTAACGGGTCCATTGTTCGGCCCATTTAGACCTGCTCGTCCGAAACCTCTACAAAAGGGTTGCAAAATAAGTTTTAATCAAAAAATTTAGGAGTTCATACAATAAATTACGAGCGTTTCATCACGATTATATTTTAAAAACTCAATTTCTGTACTTTTTACTCAGTTGAAATTCTAACGGGTCCATTGTTCGGCACAATTAGACCCGATCGTCCGAAACCTCTAAAAAAGGGCTGCAAAATAAGTTTTAATCCAAATTTATGAGTTCATACAATTGATTACGAGCTTTTCAACACAATTATATTGCGAAAACTCGATTTTTATGTTTTTACTCAGTTAAAATTCTAACGGGTTCATTGTTTGGCCCATTTAGACCCGCTCGTCCGAAACCTCTACAAAAGGGTTGCAAAACAAGTTTTAATCCAAATTTAGGAGTTCATACAATTGATTACGAGCTTTTCAACACGATTATATTGCAAAAGCTCGATTTCTGTACTTTTTACTCAGTTAAAATTCTAACGGGTCCATTGTTCGGCCCATTTAGACCCGCTGGTCCGAAACCTCTACAAAAGCGTTGCAAAAAAAGTTTTAACCCAAATTTAGGAGTTCATACAATTGATTACGAGCTTTTCAACACAATTATATTGCAAAAACTCGATTTCCGTACTTTTTACTCCGTTAAAATTCTAACGGGTCCATTGTTCGGCCCATTTAGACTCGCTCGTCCGAAACCATAGAAAAAAGACCGCAAAACAAGTTTTAATCCAAATTTAGGAGTTCATACAATTGATTACGAGCTTTTCAACACGATTATATTGCAAAAACTCGATTTATGTACTTTTTACTCCGTTAAAATTCTAACGGGTCCATTGTTCGGCCCATTTAGACCCGCTCGTTCGAAACCTCTACAAAAGGGTTGAAAATAAGTTTTAATCCAAATTTAGGAGTTCATATAATTGATTACGAGCTTTTCAACACGATTATATTGCAAAATCTCGATTTCTGTACTTTTTACTCATTTAAAATTCTAACAGGTCCATTGTTCGGCCCATTTAGACCCGCTCGTCCGAAACCTCTACAAAAGGGTTGCAAAATAAGTTTTAATCCAAATATTTAGGAGTTCATACAATAAATTACGAGCGTTTCATCACAATTATATTGCCAAAATTCGATTTCTGTAGTTTTTGCTCATTTAAAATTCGAACGGTTCCATTGTTCGGCCCATTAAGACCCGCTCGTCCAAAACCTTTAGAAAAAAGACCGCAAAATAAGTTAGAATCAAATTTTAGGAGTTCATACAAATCATTATGAGCTTTTCAACAAAATTATATTGCAAAAACTCGATTTTTGTGCTTTTTACTCAGTTAAAATTCTAACGGGTCCATTGTTCGGCCCATTTAGACCCGCTCGTCCGAGACGTCTACAAAAGGGTTGCAAAATAAGTTTTAATCCAAAAATTTAGGAGTTCATACAATAAATTACGATCATTTCATCACAATTATATTGCCAAAATTCGATTTCTGTAGTTTTTGCTCAGTTAAAATTCGAACGGTTCCATTGTTCGGCCCATATAGACCCGCTCGTCCGAAACCTTTACAAAAAAGACCGCAAAATAAGTTAGAATCAAATTTTAGGAGTTCATACAAATGATTACGAGCTTTTCAACAAAATTATATTGCAAAAACTCGGTTTTTGTGCTTTTTACTCAGTTAAAATTCTAACGGGTCCATTGTTCGGCCCATTTAGATCTGCTCGTCCGAAACCTCTACAAAAGGGTTGCAAAATAAGTTTTAATCAAAAAATTTAGGAGTTCATACAATAAATTACGAGCGTTTCATCACGATTATATTGCAAAAACTTAATTTCTGTACTTTTTACTCAGTTGAAATTCTAATGGGTCCATTGTTCGGCACAATTAGACCCGATCGTCCGAAACCTCTAAAAAAGGGGCTGCAAAATAAGTTTTAATCCAAATTTATGAGTTCATACAATTGATTACGAGCTTTTCAACACAATTATATTGCGAAAACTCGATTTTTATGTTTTTACTCAGTTAAAATTCTAACGGGTCCATTGTTTGGCCCATTTAGACCCGCTCGTCCGAAACCTCTACAAAGGGTTGCAAAATAAGTTTTAATCCAAATTAAGGAGTTCATACAATTTATTACGAGCGTTTCATCACGATTAATTGCAAAAACTTGATTTCTGTACTTTTTACTCAGTTAAAATTCTAACGGGCCCATTGTTCGGCCCATTTAGACCCGCTCGTCTGAAACCTCTACAAAAGGGTTGCAAAATAAGTTTGAATCAAAAAATTTAGGAGTTCATACAATAAATTACGAGCGTTTCATCACGATTATATTGCAAAAACTCAATTTCTGCACTTTTTACTCAGTTAAAATTCTAACAAGTCCATTGTTCGGCCAGTTTAGACCCGCTCGTTCGAAACCATAGAAAAAAGACCGCGAAACAAGTTTTAACAATAATGATCAGATGCAATTTCTTGTTCTACAAGATTTTTCTCAGGTAATCGAAATTCTTCATAGCCAATTCCTTGGAAGCTATAAAATAAGTTTTAATCCAAATTTAGGAGTTCATACAATTGATTACGAGCTTTTCAACATGATTATATTACAAAAACTCGATTTCTGCAATTTTTACACAATTAAAATTCTAACGGGTCCATTGTTCGGCCCATTTAGACCTGCTCGTCCGAAACCATAGAAAAAAGACCGCAAAACAAATTTTAATTAAAATTTAGGAGTTCATACAATTGATTACGAGCTTTTCAACACGATTATATTGCAAAAACTCGATTTCTGTAATTTTTACTCTGTTAAAATTCTAATGGGTCCATTATTCGGCCCATTTAGACCCGCTCGTTCGAAACCTCTACAAAAGGGTTGAAAATTAGTTTTAATCCAAATTTAGCAGTTCATATAATTTATTATGAGCTTTTCAACACGATTATTTTGCAAAAACTCGATTTTTTTGCTTTTTACTCAGTTAAAATTCTAACGGGTCCGTTGTTCGGCCCATTTAGACCGGATCGTTTGAATCCTCTACAAAAAGGGCTGCAAAATAAGTTTTAATCCAAATTTAGGAGGTCATACAACTGATTACTAGCGTTTCAACACGATTATATTGCAAAAACTTGATTTGTGTACTTTTTACTCAGTTAAAATTCTAACGGGTCCATTGTTCGGCCCATTTAGACTCGCTCGTCCGAAACCTCTACAAAAAGGTTCCAAACTTAGTTTAAATCCAAATTAAGGAGTTCATTCAATTGATTAAGAGCTTTTCAACACAATTATATTACAAAAACTCGATTTTTGTTCTTTTTACTTAGTTGAAATTCTCACGGGTCCATTACTCGGCCCATTTAGACCCGCTCGTCCGAAACCTCTACAAAAGGTTTGCAAAATAAGTTTTAATCCAAATTTAGGAGTTCATACAATTGATTGCAAGCTTTTCAACACGATTATATTGCAAAAACTCGATTTCTGTACTTTTTACTCCGTTAAAATTCTAACGGGTCCATTGTTCGGCCCATTTAGACCCGCTCGTTCGAAACCTCTACAAAAGGGTTGAAAATAAGTTTTAATCCAAATTTATGAGTTCATATAATTGATTACGAGCTTTTCAACACGATTATATTGCAAAAGCTCGATTTCTGTACTTTTTACTCAGTTAAAATTCTAACGGGTCCATTGTTCGGCCCATTTAGACCCGCTGGTCCGAAACCTCTACAAAAGCGTTGCAAAAAAAGTTTTAACCCAAATTTAGGAGTTCATACAATTGATTACGAGCTTTTCAACACAATTATATTGCAAAAACTCGATTTCCGTACTTTTTACTCCGTTAAAATTCTAACGGGTCCATTGTTCGGCCCATGTAGACTCGCTCGTCCGAAACCATAGAAAAAAGGCCGCAAAACAAGTTTTAATCCAAATTTAGGAGTTCATACAATTGATTACGAGCTTTTCAACACGATTATATTGCAAAAACTCGATTTATGTACTATTTACTCCGTTAAAATTCTAACGGGTCCATTGTTCGGCCCTTTTAGACCCGCTCGTTCGAAACCTCTACAAAAGGGTTGAAAATAAGTTTTAATCCAAATTTAGGAGTTCATATAATTGATTACGAGCTTTTCAACACGATTATATTGCAAAAGCTCGATTTCTGTACTTTTTACTCAGTTAAAATTCTAACGGGTCCATTGTTCGGCCCATTTAGACCCGCTCGTCCGAAACCACTACAAAAGGGTTGCAAAATAAGTTTTAATCCAAAAATTTAGGAGTTCATACAATAAATTACGAGCGTTTCATCACAATTATATTGCCAAAATTCGATTTCTGTAGTTTTTGCTCATTTAAAATTCGAACGGTTCCATTGTTCGGCCCATTAAGACCCGCTCGTCCGAAACCTTTACAAAAAAGACCGCAAAATAAGTTAGAATCAAATTTTACGAGTTCATACAAATCATTACGAGCTTTTCAACAAAATTATATTGCAAAAACTCGATTTTTGTGCTTTTTACTCAGTTAAAATTCTAACGGGTCCATTGTTCGGCCCATTTAGACCCGCTCGTCCGAAACCTCTACAAAAGGGTTGCAAAATAAGTTTTAATCCAAAAATTTAGGAGTTCATACAATAAATTACGAGCATTTCATCACAATTATATTGCCAAAATTCGATTTCTGTAGTTTTTGCTCAGTTAAAATTCGAACGGTTCCATTGTTCGGCCCATTTAGACCCGCTCGTCCGAAACCTTTACAAAAAAGACCGCAAAATAAGTTAGAATCAAATTTTAGGAGTTCATACAAATGATTACGAGCTTTTCAACAAAATTATATTGCAAAAACTCGATTTTTGTGCTTTTTACTCAGTTAAAATTCTAACGGGTCCATTGTTCGGCCCATTTAGACCTGCTCGTCCGAATTTCTACAAAAGGGTTGCAAAATAAGTTTTAATCAAAAAATTTAGGAGTTCATACAATAAATTACGAGCGTTTCATCACGATTATATTGCAAAAACTCAATTTCTGTACTTTTTACTCAGTTGAAATTCTAACGGGTCCATTGTTCGGCACAATTAGACCCGATCGTCCGAAACCTCTAAAAAAAGGGCTGCAAAATAAGTTTTAATCCAAATTTATGAGTTCATACAATTGATTACGAGCTTTTCAACACAATTATATTGCGAAAACTCGATTTTTTTGTTTTTACTCAGTTAAAATTCTAACGGGTCCATTGTTTGGCCCATTTAGACCCGCTCGTCCGAAACCTCTACAAAAGGGTTGCAAAATAAGTTTTAATCCAAATTAAGGAGTTCATACAATTTATTACGAGCGTTTCAACACGATTATATTGCAAAAACTCGATTTCTGCACTTTTTACTCAGTTAAAATTCTAACGGGTCCATTGTTCGGCCCTTTTAGACCCGCTCGTCCGAAACCATAGAAAAAAGACCGCAAAACAAGTTTTAATCCAAATTTAGGAGTTCATACAATTGATTACGAGCTTTTCAACACGATTATATTGCAAAAACTCGATTTATGTACTTTTTACACCGTTAAAATTCTAACGGGTCCATTGTTCGGCCCATTTAGACCCGCTCGTTCGAAACCTCTACAAAAGGGTTGAAAAATAAGTTTTAATCCAAATTTATGAGTTCATATAATTGATTAAGAGCTTTTCAACATGATTATATTGCAAAAACTCGATTTCTGTGCTTTTTACTCAGTTAAAATTCTAACGGGTCCATCGTTCGGCCCATTTAGACCCGCTCGTCCGAAACCTCTACAAAAATACCGCAAAACAAGTTTTAATCAAATTCAAGAGTTCATACAATTGATTACGAGCTTTTCAACACGATTATATTGCAGAAACTCGATTTCTGCGCTTTTTACTCAATTAAAATTCTAACGGGTCCATTGTTCGGCCCATTTAGACCCGCTCGTCCGAAACCTTTAAAAAAAAGACCGCAAAATAAGTTAGAATCAAATTTTAGGAGTTCATACAAATGATTACGAGCTTTTCAACAAAATTATATTGCAAAAACTCAATTTTTGTGCTTTTTACTCATTTAAAATTCTAAGGGGTCCATTGTTCGGCCCAGTTAGACCCGCTCGTCCGAGACCTCTACAAAAGGGTTGTAAAATAAATTTTAATAAAAAAATTTAGGAGTTCATACAATAAATTACGAGCATTTCATCACGATTATATTGCAAAAACTTGATTTCTGTACTTTTTACTCAGTTAAAATTCTAACTGGTCCATTGTTCGGCCCATTTAGACCCGCTCATCGCAAACCTCTACAAAAAAGACCGCAAAATAAGTTAGAATCAAATTTTAGGAGTTCATATAATTGATTAAGAGCTTTTCAGCACGATTATATTGCAAAAACTCGATTACTGTACTTTTTACTCAGTTAAAATTCTAACGGGTCCATTGTTCGTCCCATTTAGACCCGATTGTCTGAAACCTCTACAAAAAGGGCTGCAAAATAAGTTTTAATCCAAATTTAGGAGTTCATATAATTGATTAGGAGCTTTTCAACACTATTATATTGCAAAAACTCGATTTTGTGCTTTTTACTCTGTTAAAATTCTAACGGGTCCATTGTTCGGCCCATTTAGACCCGCTCGTCCGAAACCTCTACAAAAGGGTTGCAAAATTAGTTTTGATCCAAATTTAGGAGTTCATACAATTGATTACGAGCGTTTCAACACGACTATATTGCAAAAACTCTATTTATGTACTTTTTACTCAGTTAAAATTCTAACGGGTCCATTGTTCGGCCCATTTAGACTCGCTCGTCCGAAACAATAGAAAAAAGACCGTAAAACAAGATTTAATCAAAATTTAGGAGTTCATACAATTGATTACGAGCTTTTCAACACGATAATATTGCAAAAACTCTCTTTTTGTGCTTTTTTACTCAGTTAAAATTCTAACGGGTCCATTGTTCGGCACATTTAGACCCAATCGTCCGAAACCTCTACAAAAAGGGCTGCAAAATAAGTTTTAATCCAAATTTAGGAGTTCATACAATTGATTAATAGCGTTTCAACACGATTATATTGCAAAAACTTGATTACAGTACTTTTTACTCAGTTAAAATTCTAACGGGTCCATTGTTCGGCCCATTTAGACCCGCTCGTCCGAAACCTCTACAAAAGGGTTGCAAAATAAGTTTTAATCTAAATTTAGGAGTTCATACAATTGATTACTAGCGTTTCAACACGATTGTATTGCAAAAACTTGATTTTTGTACGTTTTACTCAGTTAAAATTCTAACGGGTCCATTGTTCAGCCCATTTAGACCCGCTCGTCCGAAACCTCTACAAAAAGGTTGCAAAATAACTTTAAATACAAATTAAGGAGTTCATACAATTGATTACGAGCTTTTCAACACAATTATATTGCAAAAACTCGATTTTTGTGCTTTTTACTCAGTTAAAATTCTAACGGGTCCATTGTTCAGCCCATTTAGACCCGCTCGTCCGAAACCATAGAAAAAAGACCGCAAAACAAGTTTTAATCCAAATTTAGGAGTTCATACAATTGATTACGAGCTTTTCAACACGGTTATATTGCAAAAACTCGATTTCTATACTTTTTAATCCATTAAAATTCTAACGGGTCCATTGTTCGGCCCATTTAGAGCCGCTCGTCCAAAAACTCTACAAAAAAGACCGCAAAATAAGTTAGAATCAAATTTTAGGAGTTCATATAATTGATTACGAGCTTTTCAACAGGATTATATTGCAAAATCTTGATTTCTGTACTTTTTACTCTGTTAAATTTCTAACGAGTCCATTGTTCGGCCCATTAAGACCCGCTCGTCCGAAACCTCTACAAAAAGGGTTGCAAAATAAGTTTTAATCCAAATTTAGGAGTTCTTACAATTGATTACGAGCTTTTCAACAAGATTATATTGCAAAAACTCGATTACTGTACTTTTTACTAAGTTAAAATTCTAAAGGGTCCATTGTTCGGCCCATTTAGACCCGCTCGTCCGAAACCTCTACAAAAAGACCGGAAAACAAGTTTTAATCAAATTATAGGAGTTCGTATATTTAATTACGAGCTTTTCCACACGATTATATTGCAAAAACTCAATTTCTGTACTTTTTACTAAGTTAAAATTCTAACGGGTCTAATGTTCGGCCCATTTAGACCCGCTCGTCCGAAACCTTTACAAAAGGGTTACAAAATAAGTTTTAATCCAAATTTAGAGGTTCATACAATTGATTACGAGCTTTTCAACACGATTATAATGCAAAAACTCGATTTATGTAGTTTTTACCCAGTTAAAATTCTAACGGGACCATTGTTCGGCCCATTTAGACCCGCTCGTCCGAAACCTTTACAAAAAAGATCGCAAAATAAGTTAGAATCAAATTTTAGGAGTTCATATAATTGATTAAGAGCATTTCAACACAATTATTTTTCAAAAACCTGATTACTGTACTTTTTACTCAGTTAAAATTCTAACGGGTCCATTGTTCGGCCCATTTAGACCCGCTCGTCCGAAACCTCTACAAAAAAGACAGCAACACAATTTAGAATCAAATTTTAGGAGTTCATATAATTGATTACAAGCTTTTCAACACGATTATATTGCAAAAACTTTATTTCTGTACTTTTTACTCAGTTAAAATTCTAATGGGTCCATTGTTCGGCCCATTTAGACCCGCTTGTCCGAAACCTATGCAAAAAAGACCGCAAATTAAGTTTTAATCGAAATTTAGGAGTTCATATATTTGATTACGAACTTTTCAATAGGATTATATTGCAAAATATCGATTTTTGTACTTTTTACTCAGTTAAAATTCTAAAGGGTCCATTGTTCGGCCAATTTAGACCCGCGCGTCCGAAACCTCTACAAAAAGTGCACAAAACAAGTTTAATCAAATTTTAGGAGTTCATATAATTGATTACGAGCTTTTCAACACGATTATATTGCAAAAACTCGATTACAATACTTTTTACTGAGTTAAAATTATAACGGGTCCATTGTTCGGCCCATTTAGACCCGCTCGTCCGAAACCTCTACAAAAAGGGTTACAAAATAAGTTATAATCCAAATTTAGGAGTTCATACAATTGATTACGAGCGTTTCAACATGATTATATTGCAAAAACTCAATTTCTGTGCTTTTTACTCAGTTAAAATTCTAACGGGTCCATTGTTCGGCCCATCTAGACCCGCTCGTCCGAAACCTCTACAAAAGTGTTGCAAAATAAGTTTTAATCCAAATTTAGGAGTTCATTCAATTGATTATGAGCTTTTCAACACGATTATATTGCAAAAACTCGATTATTGTACTTTTTACTCCGTTAAAATTCTAACGGGTCCATTGTTCGGCCCATTTAGACCCGCTCGTCCGAAACCTCTACAAAGGGTTGCAAAATAAGTTTTCATCCAAATTTAGTAGTTCATATAATTGATTACGAGCTTTTCAACACGATTATATTGCAAAAACTCGATTTCTGTACTTTTTACTAAGTTAAAATTCTAACGGGTCCATTGTTCGGCCCATTTAGAGCCGCTCATCCGAAACCTTTACAAAAAAGACCGCAAAATAAGTTAGAATCAAATTTTAGGAGTTCATATAATTGATTACGAGCTTTTCAACACGATTATATTGCAAAAACTCGATTACAGTACTTTTTACTGAGTTAAAATTCTAACGGGTTCATTGTTCGGCCCATTTAGACTCGCTCGTCTGAAACCTCTACAAAAGGGTTGCAAAATAAGTTTTAATCCAAATTTAGGAGTTCATACAATTGATTATGAGCTTTTCAACACAATTATATTGCAAAAACTCGATTTTTGTGCTTTTTACTTAGTTAAAATTCTAACGGGTCCATTGTTCGGCCCATCTAGACCCGCTCGTCCGAAACCTCTACAAAAGTGTTGCAAAATAAGTTTTAATCCAAATTTAGGAGTTCATTAAATTGATTACGAGCTTTTCAACACGATTATATTGCAAAAACTCGATTATTGTACTTTTTACTCCGTTAAAATTCTAACGGGTCCATTGTTCGGCCCATTTAGACCCGCTCGTCTGAAACCATAGAAAAAAGACCGCAAAACAAGTTTTAATCCAAATTTAGGAGTTCATACAATTGATTACAAGCGTTTCAACACGATTATATTGCAAAAACTCGATTTCTGTACTTTTTACTTAGTTAAAATTCTAATGTGTCCATTGTTCGGCCCAGTTAGAGCCGCTCGTCGCAAACCTCTACAAAAAAGACCGCAAAATAAGTTAGAATCAAATTTTAGGAGTTCATATAATTGATTAAGAGCTTTTCAACACGATTATATTGCAAAACCTCAATTACTGTACTTTTTACTCAGTTAAATTTCTAACGGGTCCATTGTTCGGCCCATTTCGACCCGATCGTCCGAAACCACTACAAAAAGGGCTGCAAAATAAGTTTTATTCCAAATTTAAGAGTTCATACAATTGATTACGTGCGTTTCAACACGATTATATTACAAAAACTCGATTTCTGTTCTTTTGCTCAGTTAAAATTCTAACGAGTCCATTGTTCGGCCCATTTAGACCCGCTCGTCGCAAACCTCTACAAAAAGACCGTAAAATAAGTTAGAATCAAATTTTAGGAGTTCATATAAATTATTAAGAGCTTTTCAACACGATTATATTGCAAAAACACAATTACTGTACTTTTTACTTAGTTAAATTTCTAACGGGTCCATTGTTCGGCCCATTTAGACCCGATCGTCTGAAACCTCTACAAAACAGGCTGCAAAATAAATTTTAATCCAAATTTAAGAGTTCATACAATTGATTAGGAGCTTTTCAACACGATTATATTGCAAAAACTCGATTATTGAACTTTTTACTCCGTTAAAATTCTAACGGGTCCATTGTTCGGCCCATTTAGACCCGCTCGTCTGAAACCATAGAAAAAAGACCGCAAAACAAATTTTAATCCAAATTTAGGAGTTCATACAATTGATTACAAGCGTTTCAACACGATTATATTGCAAAAACTCGATTTCTGTACTTTTTACTTAGTTAAAATTCTAATGTGTCCATTGTTCGGCCCAGTTAGAGCCGCTCGTCGCAAACCTCTACAAAAAAGACCGCAAAATAAGTTAGAATCAAATTTTAGGAGTTCATATAATTGATTAAGAGCTTTTCAACACGATTATATTGCAAAACCTCGATTACTGTACTTTTTACTCAGTTAAATTTCTAACGGGTCCATTGTTCGGCCCATTTCGACCCGATCGTCCGAAACCACTACAAAAAGGGCTGCAAAATAAGTTTTATTCCAAATTTAAGAGTTCATACAATTGATTACGTGCGTTTCAACACGATTATATTACAAAAACTCGATTTCTGTTCTTTTGCTCAGTTAAAATTCTAACGAGTCCATTGTTCGGCCCATTTAGACCCGCTCGTCGCAAACCTCTACAAAAAGACCGTAAAATAAGTTAGAATCAAATTTTAGGAGTTCATATAAATTATTAAGAGCTTTTCAACACGATTATATTGCAAAAACACAATTACTGTACTTTTTACTTAGTTAAATTTCTAACGGGTCCATTGTTCGGCCCATTTAGACCCGATCGTCTGAAACCTCTACAAAACAGGCTGCAAAATAAATTTTAATCCAAATTTAAGAGTTCATACAATTGATTACGAGCTTTTCAACACGATTATATTGCAAAAACTCGATTTCTGTACTTTTTACTCAGTTAAAATTCTAACGGGTCCATTGTTCGGCCCATTTAGACCCGCACATCCGAAACCTTTACAAAAAAGACCGCAAAATAAGTTAGAATCAAATTTTAGGAGTTCATATAATTGATTACGAGCTTTTCAACACGATTATATTGCAAAAACTCGATTACAATACTTTTTACTGAGTTAAAATTCTAACGGGTTCATTGTTCGGCCCATTTAGACTCGCTCGTCCGAAACCTCTACAAAAGGGTTGCAAAATAAGTTTTAATCCAAATTTAGGAGTTCATACAATTGATTATGAGCTTTTCAACACAATTATATTGCAAAAACTCGATTTTTGTGCTTTTTACTTAGTTAAAATTCTAACGGATCCATTGTTCTGCCCATCTAGACCCGCTCGTCCGAAACCTCTACAAAAGTGTTGCAAAATAAGTTTTAATCCAAATTTAGGAGTTCATTCAATTGATTACGAGCTTTTCAACACGATTATATTGCAAAAAATCGATTATTGTACTTTTTACTCCGTTAAAATTCTAACGAGTCCATTGTTCGGCCCATTTAGACCCGCTCGTCCGAAACCTCTACAAAGGGTTGCAAAATAAGTTTTAATCCAAATTTAGGAATTCATATAATTGATTACGAGCTTTTCAACACGATTATATTGCAAAAACTCGATTTCTGTACTTTTTACTCAGTTAAAATTCTAACGGGTCCATTGTTCGGCCCATTTAGACCCGCTCGTCCGAGACCTCTACAAAAGGGTTGCAAAATAAGTTTTAATCCAAATTTTTGAGTTCATACAATAGATTACAAGCGTTTCATCACGATTATATTGCAAAAACTTAATTTCTGCAGTTTTTACTAAGTTAAAATTCTAACGGGTCCATTGTTCGGCCTATTTAGAACCGCTCGTCGCAAACCTCTACAAAAAAGACCACAAAATAAGTTAGAATCAAATTTTGAGGAGTTCATATAATTGATTAAGAGCTTTTCAGCACGATTATATTGCAAAAACTCGATTATTGTAATTTTTACTTAGTTCAAATTCTAATGGGTCCATTGTTCGGCCCATTTAGACCCAATCGTCCTAAACCTCTACAAAAATGGCTGCAAAATAAGTTTTAATCCAAATTTATGAGTTCATACAATTGATTATGAGCTTTTCAATACAATTATATTGCGAAAACTCGATTTTTGTGCTTTTTACTCAGTTAAAATTCTAACGGGTCTATTGTTTGGCCCATTTAGACCCGCTCGTCCGAAACCTCTACAAAAGGGTTGTAAAATAAATTTAATTCCAAACTTAGAAGTTCATACAATTGATTACGAGCGTTTTAACTTGATTATATTGCAAAACCTCGATTTCTGCACTTTTTACTCCGTTAAAATTCTAACGGGTCCATTGTTCGGCCAGTTTAGACCCGCTCATCCGAAACCATAGAAAAAAGACCACAAACAAGTTTTAATCAAAATTTAGGAGTTCATACAATTGATTACGAGCTTTTCAACACGATTATATTGCAAAAACTCGCTTTTTTTGCTTTTTACTCATTTAAAATTCTAACGGGTCCATTGTTCGACCCATTTAGACCCGATCGTCTGAAACCTCTACAAAAAGGGTTGCAAAATAAGTTTTAATCGAAATTTAGGAGGTCATACAATTTGATTACTAGCGTTTCAACACGATTATATTGCAAAAACTTGATTTCTGTACTTTTTACTCAGTTAAAATTCTAACGGGTCCATTGTTCAGTCCATTTAGACCGCTCGTCCGAAACCTCTATAAAAAGGTTACAAAATAAGTTTAAATCCAAATTAAGGAGTTCATACAATTGATAAAGAGGTTTTCTACACAATTATATTGCAAAAACTCGATTTTTGTGATTTTTACTCAGTTGTAATTCTAATGGGTCCATTACTCGGCCCATATAGACCCGCTCATCCGAAACCTCCACAAAAGTGTTGCAAAATAAGTTTTAATCCAAAATTAGGAGTTCATACAATTGATTACGAGCTTTTCAACACGATTATATTACAGAAACTCGATTTCTGCACTTCTTACTCAATTAAAATTCTAACGGGTCCATTGTTCGGCCCATTTAGACCCGCTCGTCCGAAACCATAGGAAAAAGACCGCAAAACAAACTTTAATACAAATTTAGGAGTTCACACAATTGATTATGAGCTTTTCAACACGATTATATTGCAAAAACTCGATTTCTGTACTTTTTACTCAGTTGAAATTCTAACGGGTCCATTATTCGGCCCATTTAGACCCGCTCGTCCGAAACCTCTACCAAAACGTTGCAAAATAAGTTTTAATCCAAATTTAGGAGTTCATACAATTGATTACGAGCTTTTCAACACAATTATATTGCAAAAACTCGATTTATGTACTTTTTACTCCGTTAAAATTCTAACGGGTCCATTGTTCGGCCCATTTAGGCCCGCTCGTCCGAAACCATAGAAAAAAGACCGCAAAAAAGTTTTAATCCAAATTTAGGAGTTCATACAATTAATTACGAGCTTTTCAACACGATTATATTGCAAAAACTCGATTTATGTACTTTTTACTCCGTTAAAGTTCTAACGGGTCCATTGTTCGGCCCATTTAGACCCGCTCGTTCGAAACCTCTACAAAAGGGTTGAAAAATAAGTTTTAATCCAAATTTAGGAGTCCATATAATTGATTACGAGCTTTTCAACACGATTATATTGCAAAAACTCAATTTCTGTGCTTTTTACTCATTTAAAATTCTAACGGGTCCATTGTTCGGCCCATTTAGACCCGCTCGTCCGAAACCTCTTAAAAGTGTTGCAAAATAAGTTTTAGTCCAAATTTAGAAGTTCATACAATTGATTACGAGCTTTTCAACACGATTATATTGCAAAAACTCGATTTCTGTACTTTTTACTCCGTTAAAATTCTAACGGGTCCATTGTTCGGCCCATTTAGACCCGCTCATTCGAAACCTCTACAAAAGTGTTGCAAAATAAGTTTTAATCCAAATTTAGGAGTTCATATAATTGATTACGAGCTTTTCAACACGATTATATTGCAAAAACTCGATTTCTGTACTTTTTACTCAGTTAAAATTCTAACGGGTCTAATGTTCGGCCCATTTCGACCCGCTCGTCCGAAACCTCTACAAAAGGGTTACAAAATAAGTTTTAATCCAAATTTAGGGGTTCATACAATTGATTACGAGCTTTTCAACACGATTATAATGCAAAACCTCTATTTATGTGCTTTTTACCCAGTTAAAATTTAACGGGTCCATTGTTCGGCCCATTTAGACCCGCTCGTCCGAAACCTTTACAAAAAAGATCGCAAAATAAGTTAGAATCAAATTTTAGTAGTTCATATAATTGATTAAGAGCATTTCAACACAATTATTTTTCAAAAACCTGATTAATGTACTTTTTACTAAGTTAAAATTCTAACGGGTCCATTGTTCGGCCCATTTAGACCCGCTCGTCCGAAACCTCTACAAAAAAGATAGCAAAACAATTTAGAATCAAATTTTAGGAGTTCATATAATTGATTACGAGCTTTTCAACATGATTATATTGCAAAAACTTTATTTCTGTACTTTTTACCCAGTTAAAATTCTAATGGGTCCATTGTTCGGCCCATTTAGACCCGCTCGTCCGAAACCTATGCAAAAAAGACCGCAAAATAAGTTTTAATCCAAATTTAGGAGTTCGTATATTTGATTACGAACTTTTCAGCAGGATTATATTGCAAAATCTCTATTTTTGTACTTTTTACTCAGTTAAAATTCTAACGGGTCCATTGTTCGGCCTATTTAGACCCGCGCGTCCGAAACCTCTACAAAAAGTGTGCAAAACAAGTTTAATCAAATTTTCGGAGTTCATATAATTGATTACGAGCTTTTCAACACGATTATATTGCAAAAACTCGATTACAGTACTTTTTACTCAATTAAAATTATAACGGGTCCATTGTTCGGCCCATTTAGACCCGCTCGTCCGAAACCTCTACAAAAAGGGTTGCAAAATAAGTTTTAATCCAAATTTAGGAGTTCATACAATTGATTACGAGCGTTTCAACACGATTATATTGCAAAAACTCGATTTCTGTACTTTTTACTCTGTTAAAATTCTAACGGGTCCATTGTTCGGCCCATTTAGACCCGCTCGTCCGAAACCATAGAAAAAAGACCGCAAAAGAAGATTTAATCAAAATTTAGGAGTTCATACAATTGATTACGAGCTTTTCAACACGATTATATTGCAAAAACTCGATTTTTGTGCTTTTTTACTTAGTTAAAATTCTAACGGGTCCATTGTTCGGCCCATTTAGACCCAATCGTCCGAAACCTCTACAAAAAGGGCTGCAAAATAAGTTTTAATCCAAATTTAGGAGTTCATACAATTGATTACTAGCGGCTGAACACGATTATATTGCAAAAACTTGATTACAATAGTTTTTACTCAGTTAAAATTCTAACGGGTCCATTGTTCGGCCCATTTAGACCCGCTCGTCCGAAACCTCTACAAAAGGGTTGCAAAATAAGTTTTAATCTAAATTTAGGAGTTCATACAATTGATTACTAGCGTTTCAACACGATTATATTGCAAAAACTTGATTTCTGTACTTTTTACTCAGTTAAAATTCTAACGGGTCCATTGTTCGGCCCATTTAGACCCGCTCGTCCGAAACCTCTACATAAAGGTTGTACAATAAGTTTAAATCCAAATTAAGGAGTTCATACAATGATTACGAGCTTTTCAACACAATTATATTGCAAAAACTCGATTTTTGTGCTTTTTACTCAGTTAAAATTCTAATGGGTCTATTGTTCGGCCCATTTAGACCCGCTAGTCCGAATCCATAGAAAAAAGACCGCAAAATAACTTTTAATCCAAATTTAGGAGTTCATACATATGATTACGAGCTTTTCAACACGATTATATTGCAAAAACTCGATTTCTATAATTTTTACTCTGTTAAAATTCTAGCGGGTCCATTGTTCGGCCCATTTAGACCCGCTCGTCCGAAAACTCTACAAAAAAGACCCAAAATAAGTTAGAATCAAATTTTAGGAGTTCATATAATTGATTACGAGCTTTTCAACAGGATTATATTGCAAAATCTCGATTTCTGTACTTTTTACTCAGTTAAAATTCTAACGGGTCCATTGTTCGGCCCATTTAGACCCGCTCGTCTGAAACCTCTACAAAAAGGGTTGCAAAATAAGTTTTAATCCAAATTTAGGAGTTCTTACAATTGATTACGAGCTTTTCAACACGATTATAATGCAAAAACTCGATTACTGTACTTTTTACTCTGTTAAAATTCTAACGGGTCCATTGTTCGGCCCATTTAGACCCGCTCGTCCGAAAACTCTACAAAAGACCGCAAAACAAGTTTTAATCAAATTTTAGGAGTTCATATAATTGATTACGAGCTTTTCAACACGATTATATTCCAAAAATTCGATTTCTGTACTTTTTACTCAGTTAAAATTCTAACGGGTCTAATGTTCGGCCCATTTAGACCCGCTCGTCCGAAACCTCTACAAAAGGGTTGCAAAATAAGTTTTAATCCAAATTTAGGAGTTCATACAATTGATTACGAGCTTTTTAACACGATTATAATGCAAAAACTCGATTTATGTACTTTTTACTCAGTTAAAATTCTAACGGGTCCATTGTTCGGCCCATTTAGACCCGCTCGTCCGAAACCTTTACAAAAAAGATCGCAAAATAAGTTAGAATCAAATTTTAGGAGTTCATAATATTGATTAGGAGCTTTTCAACACAATTATATTTCAAAAATCTGATTACTGTACTTTTTACTCAGTTAAAATTCTAACGGGTACATAGTTCGGCCCATTTAGACCCGCTCATCCGAAACCTCTACAAAAGACCGTAAAACAAGTTTTAATAAAATTTTAGGAGTTCATATAATTGATTACGAGCTTTTCAACACGATTATATTGCAAAAACTCGATTACTGTAGTTCATACTCAGTTAAAATTCTAACGGGTCCATTGTTCGGCCCATTTAGACCCACTCGACCGAAACCTATACAAAAAAGACCGCAAAATAAGTTTTAATCCAAATTTAGGAGTTCGTATATATGATTGTGAACTTTTCAACAGGATTATATTGCAAAAACTCGATTACTGTAGTTTTTACACAGTTAAAATTCTAACGGGTCCATTGTTCGGCCCATTTAGACCCGCTCGTCCGAAACCTCTACAAAAGACCACAAAATAAGTTTTAATCAAATTTTAGGAGTTCATATAGTTGATTACGAGCTTTTCAAAACGATTATATTGGAAAAACTCGATTACATTACTTTTTACTCAGTTAAAATTCTAACAGGTCCATTGTTCGGCCCATTTAGACCCGCTCGTCCGAAACCTCTACAAAAGGGTTGCAAAATAAGTTTTAATCCAAATTTAGGAGTTCATACAATTGATTACGAGCTTTTCAACCCGATTATATTGCAAAAACTCGATTTCTGTAATTTTTACTCCATTAAAATTCTAACAAGTCCATTGTTCGGCCCATTTAGACCCGCTCGTCCGAAACCTCTACAAAAAGGTATCAAAATAAGTGTAAATCCAAATTAAGGAGTTCATACAATTGATTACGAGATTTTCAACACAATTATATTTCAAAAACATGATTTTTGTGCTTTTTGCTCAGTTAAAATTCTAACGGGTCCACAATTCGGCCCATTTAGACCCGCTCGTCCGAAACCTATACAAAAGGGTTTCAAAAAAAGTTTTAATCCTAATTTAGTAGTTCATACAATTGATTACGAGCTTTTCAACACGATTATATTGCAAAAACTCAATTTATGTACTTTTTACTCCGTTAAAATTCTAACGGGTCCATTGTTCGGCACATTTAGACCCGCTCATCCGAAACCTCTACAAAAAAGACCGCAAAATAAGTTAGGATCAAATTTTAGGACTTCATGTAATTGATTATGAGCTTTTCAACAGCATTATATTGCAAAAACTCGATTTCTGTACTTTTTACTCAGTTAAAATTCTAACGGGTCCACTGTTCGGCACATTTAGACCCGCTTGTCCGAAACCTCTACAAAAAGGGTTGCAAAATAAGTTTTAATCCAAATTTAGGATTTCATACAATTGATTACGAGCTTTTCAACACGATTATATTGCAAAAACTCGATTACTGTACTTTTTACTCAGTTAAAATTCTAATGGGTCCATTGTTCGGCCCATTTAGACCCGCTCATCCGAAACCTCTACAAAAAGGGCTGCAAAATAAGTTTTAATCCAAATTTAGGAGTTCATACAATTGATTACTAGCGTTTCAACACGATTATATTGCAAAAATTTGATTACATTACTTTTTACTCAGTTAAAATTCTAACGGGTCCATTGTTCGGCCCATTTAGACCCGCTCGTCCGAAACTTCTACAAAAGGGTTGCAAAATAAGTTTTAATCTAAATTTAGGAGTTCATACAATTGATTACTAGCGTTTCAACACGATTATATTGCAAAAACTTGATTTCTATACTTTTTACTCAGTTAAAATTAGAACGGGTCCATTGTTCGGCCCATTTAGAACCGCTCGTCCGAAACCTCTACAAAAAGGTTGCAAAATAAGTTTAAATCCAAATTAAGGAGTTCATACAATTGATTACGAGCTTTTCAACACAATTATATTGCAAAAAATTGATTTTTTTGCTTTTTACTCAGTTAAAATTTTAACGGGTCCATTGTTCGACCCATTTAGACCCGCTCGTCCGAAACCTCTACAAAAGGGTTGCAAAATAAGTTTTAATCCAAATTTAGGAGTTCATACAATTGATTACTAGCGTTTCAACACGATTATATTGCAAAAACTTGATTTCAATACTTTTTACTCAGTTAATATTCTAACGGGTAGTTAAAATTCTAACGGGTGTGGGATGGGGTCTCTCGAAATTCTCTCAACTCTCTCGGGTCTCTTTTGGGGGTTTTATGTGTTTTTTTACTTTTTCCCCTTTTTGTTTCTTTTCTCCGCCGCATATCCCTTTCCCTTTCATTCTTCTTACCCTAGCTTTCTTCCTTCTTTGCTTCTCTCTGCCACCGCCAATATCACCAACACGCCGCCCGCCACCGCTTCTTTCCCCTCACCAGCCGGCGTTTACATCCACCACAAGACCCAGGTTTTACAAGGTAATGGTAAGATGAGACCCCATCCCAGCCCAACCCCGTTTTTCCCTGTTTTCAGTTCGAGTATTTTATATATTGATTTCAATTTTTTTTTCCTTTCTTGTTTTTTTACTCACAATCTTGGTTTGTGTTTGTCTTGCGAGATGTTCTCACCCTCGGAATCTCACCGTTGTTTTCCCCCTGTGCAACACCAAGGCCTCCACAGCCGGCGGAGTGATACACCATGTTTGTTTCATCCGCTTTCCACCATTGCTGCTATGGCCAATCCAGCCTTTTTTCCGGCCACCACCATTATATTTTTTTATTCTTTTAACTTCTTTTTTATTTCGCCTTTTCGATCTAATGTTTGGCCTCTCTTTTGCAAGGTCTTTTCTTTTCGGGTTAGGGCTTCTGACGTACCATATCCGAATGGCCTCCACCATTCACCAATTTTTTTCTTTGGTTTATATTTATTATTTCTGGTTTTTCTTTTCCTTTTTCATATTGTATTGTATATTTCTCTTATGTCCCTTATCTACTTTCTTCTCTGGATTTTTTTGACAGCGGTCTGCTTGTTCCCAGTCACAGCCGTGGCGATTTTGGCTTTAGGGCTATATCGGTTGTCCAATCAGGAGATCTGCCCTTCTCCGTCGGGCTTCCGGCAGATCTGTTTCAAGCTTCGGCCTCCGATGTCCAACGGCATAGATTCCCCATCGATATTTCTTCCTTTTTTCATCAGTGTTTATTTGATTTCTATGTTTTACTTATCTCTGTGGTGTTATGTCCTACCTATTAATTTCGTTAATTTTTATTTCAATTCCCCATTCTATTCCTTTATGAGGCACCATCTCTTTATTTGTTATTTGTTTTGGTTTAATCATATCTTCTGTTTATTTTGGTTTATTCCCCTGCCATGGCTGCCTCTTTCGAATATGTCTTTAATTTTCGTATGGCTATATCTGCTCATAATTTCTTCCCAATGTCTTGCAATCATTCGTTGTATTCCATACACATGTAATTGTTCTTTTCTTTACTTGATTCCTTTATCTATTCTCTGCTTATTATTTTTCCTATTTTGTTCTTTAACTTTCAATTTTGCTTATCATCTTATATTATGCTGTTTTCTTTACCACATACCTTTCAATTTCACATCATCCTTGGATCTAGTATCTTTGTATATTTGGTTTGTTGTCCAACTTCAACCTATGGATTCTTTCTGTCAATTATATCATTTACTTATCTTATATTTTCTTACCACCATCCTCCAATTGAGGAACTATCGATCCCTTCTAAGGGAAATATATTCGAACCACCTTGTGGTATTCACCATTAAGTTTTACAATCTGCCCATTTGGGCCTTCACTGATTTCTTCACCTTGAATTTCTTTTATTGTACATACAAGTATTATACATGCTTCCATTTCGTTAAAATAGCAATAATGCTCCATGTCCATCTTCTGTTAATTGTTAATAATATAATCTGCTTTCAAATGTCCTCCATCTTTCCATATTATATTTTGGGATTATTCTGTTTTAACATATTGAATGATATATTATCCCTTTCTTCTTTCATGGTTTCTTTTATCTTTTCTTACAATGGTTTTCTTATTTTTCACTATATTATTTGCATTCTCTTCTTTCATTTATTTGCTTTCTTTTTCCATAACCCGAGGACTCGTCCTATCTTTTGTAAATTTACACCTGCTTTTGTTATAGTACTTATTAGAAACCCTGATCATACTAAAATTCTCTTGGCTCCAACTCTTTTTATTTCTGTTTTGCATGTGCCTTCCACCTCATGCAACGACGGCAACCAACGAGGGCTTCATCAATTCTCCATTTGCGGAACCTTCAGTGATCAAGCCATCCTAAATTTTACTTTTATTGCTTTATCTTTGTACTATTCTATCGCCCCCTTTTCTTTGCTCTGTTGGTATGTCTTAAATTTCTTTGCCCCCCTTCTCCTTCTAATCCCGGTTTGTAATTATTTTCCTTTTTATGCTCTCTTGCTTCTCTTTTATATTCTTGCATGCTTTTATTTTTTCCTTCCTTATATGTGGTTATTCTCTGTTATTATTTATCTTCTTATATGCTTCTATCTTAGTAGGCTTTACGTTTTCTTCTTTGGTTTTCCTAATATTCACTATGCTTGCTCTCTATGTTTTCTTTTCTCGCTTCATGTTTGTCCCTTTAAATCCTTTTACTTTCTCTTTTGTTATATCTTTTTTTCCTTTATTTCTTCTCCTATATCCATATTGCTTATTGTTAGTGTTTTATTTATAATTTATTATTCTCTTTTCACATTATCCATCCTATCAAAATATGCTCTTTTCATACTATCTATATGCCATCCAACTACTGCATATTACTACACCTCTTCAGGTGCTTTCCTACCATCCCCTTTTGGGGAAATCAATTCGATCACCTTTAAGGTGAATACATTTAATCAAAAACAAGACTGGTTGAAAAAAGTTACAAAAGAATTTACTATTTTCCGCCCCATTAATTTACTCTATATATACAGAACATATTATAATTTTTTTGCTCGATTAACCGTCCACATGATCAAAGTACCAATCATATCCTTCTACCAATCTCTTGTCATCCTATGGGGTTGCCTATATCATTTCTTTATTAAGCACACTTCTACTATCCTTCCATACTCTCCCCACTATTTCCATAATTTTACTATGAATCCCTCCATATCTCCAATTTACTACCTTCCTCTTCTTAATTACTTTATCAAATTATTTTTTCCCCTTTCTTTCCTTTTCCAACTCACAAACACAAAAATATTAAAGCTACAGCTAATTGCTATACTCTTAAAATCATTATTAAAATACTACAATATTCTAACTATAACCCTCACAATTTTTTATTATATTTATTCTAATTTATTTCTATTAAATTCACATTACTTGCCTTTTAGTGTCAATTTATTACCAAATCATCTCCTCCAATTACCATTTTCCATAAATAACCGATATCAATCTAACTTTATTCTATCTTTATTCTCTATTGTCAACTGTTTTATATATCCTTCATTAATTTCATATATTACCATATCTCCTTTTCATTTCTTGCCTTTCATTGTAAATTTATGTCTAAATTATCTCTTTCCTTTATTTACTCTCTCTATTCAATTTAGTTACCATAATCAAAGCTCTTTCTTTCCTTTTCCCAACCCATATCAATCTAACTTTATTCTATCTTTATTCTCTATTGTCAACTGTTTTATATATCCTTCATTAATTTCAAATATTTCCATATCTCCTTTCAATCTCTTGCCTTTCATTGTAATTTATTTCTAAATTATCTCTTTCCTTTATTTACTCTCTCTATTCAATTTAGTTACCATAATCAAAGTACTCTCTTTCCTTTTTACACCCAACACTACCTTAAATCTTACCTATTTCTAAGCTCTAAGTTAAATCTTCTTCTATATTTCTCCCTTTCTAAATTTATCCCACGTATCTCACTTCCAATCTTTTGGAATATTATCAATCTGCATTCCTTTTTTAACTCTTTCCATTATTTGTTTCCCATTCATAACTCTTCTTCTACCAATTCTCTTACTTATAAGACTCCACCTCCCTTTTGTTCCACCTTTCCCACTCGCAATTCTTCATCCTGTTCTATTCGGAATTACACCAATTACTACCAAATGGCATCCTCTTCTTCTCTCCCCCAATTCACCGATTTGGACCTAACAAACGAGGAAGCCAATACTATCTATACCCCTGATTTCGACTTTTTTGAAGAAGATCCTAAGACCATCCAGATTGGCAAGTTCATATCATCAAAGCCAATAGACGACTGGACCGTCCTCTCAGTTTTTGAAGGCATATGGAAGAAAAATCATCTTAAATCAATCTCTATTATTAGAGACTCCTTTTTCCGTATCGAATTTGCCACTATAAGCGACAAAGATGATGTGTTTGAGAGAGGCCCATGGCTTCACAAAGACGAATGGAGGGCACTAGCTGACTATACACCTGGTAAAAGCATGGACGAGTATTCTTTCAATCCCATGAGGATTTGGTTTCGTATTCACTCCTTGCCCAAACCTTTTTTGGAGGATCATGACAGAGCTCACCTTGTGGGACAGTCACTTGGTGCCATGGTCGGCACTGTATTACGTACTGATACTCGCAAAGAACGAGGGAACATGACTGAATTCCTACGAGTGGAAATTCTTTTGGACATATCCAAACCGATCCGACGATTTCTCCTCATCGGGAAAGGTCCACGAACCACTTCCTGCCGTCTACAATATGAACGTCTCCCCCTACTTTGTCAGGGATGTGGCCTCATTAGCCACACTTTCGACCACTGCCATTCTAAGGCTACGATTGATCCAACAAAGCTCCAATACGGTGAATGGCTCTGCTGGCTTCCCCCGCGTCGCCGTGACCAGGGGCCACGTGGTCGTATTCGCATTGTTGAGCATTCCACTTCTACTGACTGCAAACCACCATTAGGTATCTTAAATTTTTTTAAATATATCTATCTGATTTTCTGCCTTTCTCCTTTATTATATTATAAATTGTTATTATGTAAAGCTCCTTTGGACAAGGGCAAAAATGTTGATTCCTCTGCTAATGTTGAACCAAACCCACCGTTAGGTACTATACAACATTTACTTTGGTTTCTCCTTATTAATCACTCCCCCCTATGTTGCTTTATTGATTCCCTTTCCTTATCAGATACTATGGACAAAGGGAAAGCTCCTGTCACTTCTGCACAAGATTCAGGTCTAAATTCTATTAAAAACCATCATGTTTCTTTCTTACATAGTTTCAAACAATTAAATCTTATTTCCTCTTTTACTAATTTTATAGGGAACCTCAATGAAGGGGATGCTGCGTCCTTTGCCGATCTCCCTATTGAGGAAAACAATAACAACGATGAGGTGGTGGGGGGAGGAATCCTCGGATTTGCCTCCTACAAATACCGATCCCCAACAGCCCCCAAGAGCGCCACTGCATTCAAGAGTCATTTCTCCTCAACCCATGAACACCATTTACCCTGTTCAAATTGATCTGGACGGTCAAGATGATAGAGTGCCAAACTCTACTGCTCAGCAAGTTAGGAAACTAGATGAACAACTCAGTAAGCCATTCCTCCAAACCGGTATCTCATTTTTTGATGATTTTGATTCGTGGCTACTTAAGCATTACCCCAATATTGCAGCTTCTACTCTGGCCCCTATTCCCATTCCTCCGAACCGAGGTACTAAGAGACGCTCCCCATCCATGTGGTCCTGCAGCCCAAAAAGTCTAGACCTTCTCCTTCGCCTACTTCGAAAGCTGGGATGAGCAGCGGAAAAAACTCTCCGGCGGTGGCTGATGCACAACCCCGCCGAGGGAAATGATCATTTTATGTTGGAACTGCTAGGGCTTAGGTAAGGTCCAGGCAGTTCAACATCTCCAGCATTATGTTATGCTTCATAAACCTGATTTACTTTTTTTATGCGAAACTAAACTCAAAAATACGGCTTATAGCCGTCTTGGTGATTTGCTAGGGATGGCCCTAGCTTTTTCTGTTGATTTTTCTTATAATTGCTCTGGACTTGCTTTATTTACTCTGAATAATAATAATATTGATTTGCTTGCTTACTCGGATCGCTTTATTCATACGTATGTTAAATGCAACTCTTCTATGTTCTATTTCACTGGTATTCATGGTTTTTCTGAAACATGTAACAAACCTAAAACTTGGGAACTAATTGATTCACTCAACACTAACGATGGTCAGCCTTGGCTCATCGGTGGTGACTTTAACGAAATCCTATCTGATAATGAAAAACAAGGAGGTTGCCGACGGCGTAGATCTCAAATTAATAATTTCCGCAATTGTCTTTCTCGTAATAATCTTTTTGATTGCAAACCTACAATGGGGTGGTTCACCTGGTCCAAAACGGGGCCCAAAACCCCTACTTTATTTGAGCATCTAGATCGTTTTGTTGGGAATATGGCATGGAAAGCTTCCTTTCCTAATTATAACATCATCTCAGACTTTGATGCGAAATCAGATCATTGTTTTCTACTATTAAATACGGAGCCTCCTCCCCCAACAAATCACCGTCCCCCACCAACCACGTTCAGATTCGAAAATTGCTGGGCTTCCAATGATGAAGGCATTGATGTTGTAAAACAAACTTGGTCATCCACCAAAGACAATATTTTGGATAAAATTAAAGCCGTTGGCTCCTGCCTAGGAGACTGGCAATCCCAACAAAGATTTAAGACCAATGGACGTATCAACTTTCTCACTAAGAAAATTAATAAACTATTACAACGACCTCTTTCAACTTCTGCCGAAAAAATATATATCTCTGCCAAAACTGAGCTCCACAAACTTCTTGAGGTGCAAGAAGCATATTGGGCACAACGTTCTCGTAATCTATTGCTTTCCCAAGGGGATAAAAATACCCGTTTCTTTCATGCCCGAGCTTCCAATAGGAAGAAAAAGAACACAATCTCAGGTCTTTTAGACTCCAACAATGTTTGGCGCACGGATGATTCTGACCTTATGGAAATTGCTTCCTCATATTTCCATAATCTTTTTTCTTCCTCCAACCCTCACTTTTCTGACCAAATTCTCTCAAAAATCACTCCTACTATTACGACTGCTATGAATGAGTCCCTTTCCAAGGAATTCACTCCAGAAGAAATTATCACCGCTTTTCGAGACATCGATCCTAGGAAAGCCCCGGGTATTGATGGCTTACCAAGCGGATTTTTTCGTCAACATTGGGATACTGTAGGGCCAGATATTATAACACTCTGCCTTAATCTTCTTAAAGGGTCAGCTGATATGGCTTCAGTTAACCAAACTATTTTGGTACTCATACCTAAGATTAAGGATCCCACTACTATGAGGCATCTTAGGCCCATCAGTCTCTGTACGGTAATTTACAAAATCATTGCTAAAGTTTTAGTTAATCGAATGAAACATACCATTCCATTCTGTATCAGTTCAAATCAAGCTGCTTTTGTTCAGGGACGTAATATCACAGATAACATTCTTATTGCTCACGAAATAATTCACTCAATTAATACTGGTACCTCTAAATCTTCTCGTGGAGCTACCCTTAAACTTGATATGGAAAAGGCCTTTGACAGGGTCGAGTGGTCATTCCTCGAAAATGTTATGAACCGTATGGGGTTTGCCTCATCATGGGTCTCTCTTATCATGAGATGTATTTCTTTAGTTTCCTTTACGGTTAAGGTCAACAATTCTTTTTCCCCTTTGTTTCAACCTCAAAGGGGTCTCCGCCAAGGTGACCCTTTATCTCATTTTCTTTTTCTATTTTGTACCCAAGGGCTTTCAGCTTTCTTGGCCGATGCTAAACAACAAGGCCTACTCCCAGGATTAGGGGCTTGTAAGCATGGTCCCAAGGTTAACCACCTCTTATTTACTGATGATTGCATAGTTTTCCTTAACTCAAACCCCGATGAAGCTGCACACCTTAAGTTGGCCCTCCAGACTTATGCCTCTGCCTCTGGGCAAGCAGTCAATTTTGATAAGTCTACTATCTTTTACAACCCCCGCACTCCTACTTCTACTCGTCAAGCTATTAATTCCTATCTTCAAGTATGTGAGGTCTCCAATCCTGGGGTCTATCTGGGGGTACCTCTTCTTATTGGTAAAAATAAGACCCTTGCTTTAGGGTTTATACGTGATAAAGTTCACGATAGATTATCCAACTGGGACAAACAGCTTCTTTCCTTCAGTGGTAGGGAAATTTTTATTAAAGCCGTTTTACAATCTTTACCTCAATATGTTATGTCCTGTTATTTATTACCCCAAAATATTATTGATGATATGACATCTGCCATTCGTCGATATTGGTTGTCTGGGAAATCCAACAAGAAAGGTTGGCATATGCTCCCATGGGACCAGGTATGCTTGCCTAAATCTGTTGGTGGTATGGGCTTCCGGGATCTCAATAATTTTAACATTGCTCTTCTTGGCAAACAACTATGGCGCCTCATTTGTGAACCTGACTCCCTTTTGGGACAAATCTATAAATTCAAGTACTTCCCGTCAGGTAATATCCTTAATGCCACTCGGCCTTCGCGAGGTTCATTTTCCTGGCAAGGTCTTTATAATGCTATGCAACACCTATTTGGTGGTTTCCTCTATCGTCCGGGTATTAATAGTAACATACGCATCCATCATGATAATTGGGGAGGCTCCTCGACTGTTCACCTCTATGGGGACTATGAGCTATCGGAGGAAGTCCACATTCGTTGTTGAGATTTTATGATGCGGAACCAAGCTGCCTGGGACCCTGTCAAAGTTCGTGCATACTTTACCGTGGATGATGCCAATTCCATTCTTTCTGTTCCTATCATTAATGACACTCGAGATACCATCCTCTGGAATCCCAACGATTCTGGTATCTATTCTGTCAGATCTGGCTATCTTTTTCTGCAACGACCCCCTGAGCCTAGACTTCGTCCCCCTCGATTTTGGAAATTTCTTGCCAAGCTCAAGGTTTTGCCTAAGGTTAAAACTTTCGGTTGGCACCTGGGGGCAGGAGCCCTGCCTGTTGGGGTTCGCCTTCAGACTTTTGCTCCAGACTCTGGTCCATGCCCCATTTGTTACTCTGGTACTGAGTCGATTCTCCATGCCCTCCGAGACTGCTCTGGTGCCTCGGAAACTCTTAAATTGATTGGTCTTCCCTCTTCTTTTATCAACAGTTCCACCTCTACGGGCCTCCAATGGCTTGAGGAAGGTGCTTCCCTTCTTTCTCCTGATCTTTTTGGCCTCTTCTTGACTACCCTTTGGAATATTTGGAACAGGCGTAACGACTGGATCCATAATAAACATCTTCAACCCCCTTGGCTAATTGCTGTCAACTCTATTAGTCTCCATAAGGACTACTCTAACTCTATATCTTCCACTACATCACCCATCCCCTCGGCATCTCCTCCTCGATGGAGGCATCCCCCTCGTGGTTTTATTAAAGTTAATGTGGATGGGGCTTTTGATCCTTCCACTCGTGCAGCGGCGGTTGGTGTTGTCGCTCGTGATGACACTGAGACGGTTGTCGGTGGCCTGGCTTTTCCGCTGGGCAGTTGTTCTGATGCTTTTTCATCTGAAGGGAGAGGTCTTCTTGCCGGCATTACTTTTGCCCTATCTCAGGGATGGAGCCATTTGATTTTCGAGACAGACTGTGCTTCTCTAGCAAACAGGATCAACTCTCTTGGGCCAGATCTTTCTCCTTTGGGGCCGATGATTCTGCAGGCTCATACTGCTTTGGAGGATTTTTCTGTGGCACATGTTCAGTATATTCGCCGTGAGGATAATTTTGTAGCTCATACGTTGGCTACCCATACCCTTAGATCCATGTCTTCTTTGTCTTTTGGATCTATGTACCCTGACTGTATCAAAAATATTGTACTTTGCGAGGTTTAACCTCGTTTTAATAATATATTTTGGGTACTCTTTTCCCCTTTTTAGGTTTCTCCAAGCCTTGTGCTTGGGGATTTTAGTAGGGGTTTTTAATGAGGCCCGTTTTTCTTCAAAAAATATTCTAATGGGTCAATTGTTCGGCCCATTTAGACCCGCTCGTCCGAAACCTCTACAAAAATACCGCAAAACAAGTTTTGATCAAATTTTAGGAGTTCAGACAATTGATTACGAGCTTTTCAACACGATTATATTGCAAAAACTCGATTTTTGGGCTTTTTTACTCAGTTAAAATTCCAACGGGTCCATTGTTCGGCCCATTTAGACCCAATTGTCCGAAACCTCTATAAAAAGGGCTGTAAAATAAGTTTTAATCCAAATTTAGGAGTTCATACAATTGATTACTAGCGTTTCAACACGATTATATTGCAAAACCTTGATTACAATACTTTTTACTCAGTTAAAATTCTAACGGGTCCATTGTTCGGCCCATTTAGACCCGCTCGTCCGAAACCTCTACAAAAAGACCGCAAAACAAGTTTTAATCAAATTTTAGGAGTTCATATAATTGATTACGAGCTTTTCAACACGATTATATTGCAAAAACTCGATTTTTATACTTTTTACTCCGTTAAAATTCTAACGGGTCCATTTTTCGGCCCATTTAGACCCGCTCATCCGAAAACTCTACAAAAAAGACCGCAAAATAAGTTAGAATCAAATTTTAGGAGTTCATATAATTAATTACGAGCTTTTCAACAGGATTATATTGCAAAATCTCGATTTCTGTACTTTTTACTCCGTTATAATTCTAATGGGTCCATTGTTCGGCCCAATTATTCCCGCTCGTTCGAAACCTCTACAAAAGTGTTGCAAAAACTCGATTTTAATCCAAATTTAGGAGTTCGTATAATTGATTACGAGCTTTTCAACACGATTATATTGCAAAAACTCGATTTCTGTACTTTTTACTCAGTTAAAATTCTAACGAGACCATTGTTCGGCACATTTAGACCCGCTCGTCCGAAACCTCTACAAAAGGGTTGCAAAATAAGTTTTAATCCAAATTTAAGAGTTCATACAATTGATGACGAGCATTTCAACACGATTATATTGCAAAAACTCGATTTCTGTGCTTTTTACTCCGTTATAATTCTAACGTGTCCATTGTGCGGCCCATTTAGACCCGCTCGTTCGAAACCTCTACAAAAGGGTTGCAAAATAAGTTTTAATCAAAATTTAGGAGTTCTTACAATTGATTACGAGCTTTTCAACACGATTATATTGCAAAAACTCGATTACTATACTTTTTACTCAGTTAAAATTCTAACGGGTCCCTTGTTCGGCCCATTTAGACTCGCTCGTCCGAAACCTCTACAAAAAACCACAAAACAAGTTTTAATCAAATTTTAGGAGTTCATATAATTGATTACGAGCTTTTCAACACGATTATTTTGCAAAAACTCGATTTCTATACTTTTTACTCAGTTAAAATTCTAACGGGTCCATTGTTCGGCCCATTTAGACTCGCTCGTCCGAAACCTCTACAAAACGGTTGCAAAATAAGTTTTAATCAAAATTTAGGAGTTCATACAATTGATTACGAGCTTTTCAACACGATTATATTGCAAAAACTCGATTTCTGTACTTTTTACTCCATTAAAATTATAACGGGTCCATTGTTCGGCCCATTTAGACCCGCTCGTCCGAAACCTATAAAAAAGACCGCAAAATAAGTTTTAATCCAAATTTAGGAGTTCGTATATTTGATTACGAGCTTTTCAACAGGATTATATTGCAAAATCTCGATTTCTGTACTTTTTACTCAGTGAAAATTCTAACGGGTCCATTGCGCGGCCCATTTAGACCCGCTCGTCCGAAACCTCTACAAAAAGGGTTGCAAAATAAGTTTTAATCCAAATTTAGGAGTTCATTCAATTGATTACGAACTTTCAACACGATTATATTGCAAAAACTCGATTATTGTAGTTTTTACTTAGTTAAAATTCTAACGGGTCCATTGTTCGGCCCATTTAGACCCCCTCGTCCGAAACCTCTACAAAAGGTTTGCAAAAAAAGTTTTAATCCAAATTTAGGAGTTCATACAAATGATTACGAGCTTTTCAACACGATTATATTGCAAAAACTCAATTTCTGTACTTTTTACGCAGTTAAAATCCTAACAGGTCTATTGTTCGGCCCATTTAGACCCGCTCGTCCGAAACCTATACAAAAAAGACCGCAAAATAAGTTTTAATCCAAATTTAGGAGTTCGTATATTTGATTACGAGCTTTTCAACATGATTATATTGCAAAATCTCGATTTCTGTATTTTTTACTCAGTTAAAATTCTCCGAAACCTCTACAAAAAGGGTTGCAAAATAAGTTTTAATCCAAATTTAGGTGTTCATACAATTAATTACGAGCTTTTCAACACGATTATATTGCAAAAACTCGATTACTATAGTTTTTACTCAGTTAAAAGTCTAACGGGTCCATTGTTTGGCCCATTTAGACCCGCTCGTCCGGAACCTCTACAAAAAGACCGCAAAATAAGTTTTAATCAAATTTTTGGTGTTCATATAATTTATTATGAGCTTTTCAACACGATTATATTTCAAAAACCAGATTACTGTACTTTTTACTAAGTTAAAATTCTAACGGGTCCATTGTTCGGCCCATTTAGACCCGCTCGTCCGAAATCTTTACAAAAAAGATCGCAAAATAAGTTAGAATCAAATTTTAGGAGTTCATATAATTGATTAAGAGCTTTTCAACACGAATATATTTCAAAAACCCGATTACTGTACTTTTTACTCAGTTAAAATTTTAACGGGTCCACTGTTCGGCCCATTAAGACCCGCTTGCCCGAAACCTCTACAAAAAGGGTTGCAAAATAAGTTTTAATCCAAATTTAGAAGTTCATACAATTGATTACGAGCTTTTCAACATGATTATATTGCAAGAACTCGATTATTGTACTATTTACTCAGTGAAAATTCTAACGGGTCCATTGTTCGGCCCATTTAGACCCGCTTGTCCGAAACCTATACAAAAAAGACCGCAAAATAAGTTTTTATCCAAATTTAGGAGTTCGTATTTTTGATTACGAGCTTTTCAACAGGATTATATTGCAAAATCTCAATTTCTGTACTTTTTACTTAGTTAAAATTCTAACACGGGTGTGGGTGTGGGATGGCTCTCATTTCTCTCTCAAAATTTTCAGGGGTTCTTTTTTTGGTTTTTGCTTGCTCTGCTCTTTCCGGTGGATTTTCTCTTTCTTCCACCGGTTCCCCTTCCCCTCACGGCACTTCAGTTTCTGCCGCACATGCAAGTTAACAATCAAATATTGCTTCCCTTGGAATTCGGGAAGAGTAGTCAGAGAGTCATCCCACTCCAACAGCCTTATCCCATCATTTTTTATTGTTATTCTTTTATATCCTGTTTTTATCTTTTTTAACTAACATTCTGGTATTTTCATTTTCATGTTTTCCGGTTGAGGTATGCTTCTCTCCATTTCATTTCCATCCTTTTCTTTTTGCTTGCGTTTGATCTGGGAAAATACTCCCGGAAATCCCCAGATCCGGTTGGTAAATTTTACCCTTTCTCTCATCCCTCGCTTTTTTCACCTATTTTCTGTGTTTTTCTAATCCTTCTTTCTCATTTTTTTATGGGTTTCCCTTCATGGTTGCATTCGGTTGCAAACCTACGTCACTTCCATGTCGACGACAAGGATCGTTTTACAAGTAGATCTTTTTTTCAGGCGGACCCTTGTATCATCACCAGATCCCTCCCCTTTATCTTAGCCGTGCTCAAACCAGAAGGGCTCTTCAGTTTTATAGTAGCCATGGATTTTTTTTTTAAGATTCTTCTCTATTTTCTTATAGATCTATCTTTTTTACCAGATTTAATTTACCAAAAGTTTTTCTTGTCTTTTTGCAGAACCATCTTTCTACAAGAATCTAGATCGGAGTCCGTTGTGGATTATTTCTCCTCCGACGCTTGGACTAACCCCTTTTCACCGTTCCTGGACCATGTGATAAGAACCACATGGTTGTTTATGGCGGCCATTTATCATCGCCTCAATAAGGGTTTCTTTAGTCCGTGGAGCGGTCTAGGGTTTCTTCCTCCTTTACTTTCATCCCTTTTCCTTTTGTTGTCTTTTAATCTGTCTATCCATCTTTTTTTCATTGTTTTTTCTTCTTTACTTTACAATCATTTCTTTCTCTCCAGATCTGATTCTTTCTCATGTCCATCTGTCATAGGTATCTCAGAAGAATTTCTTCTGCTATTTCCGACGTCGCAACTCCATCTCCCCCTCTGCGTGTTCTGGTGGTGGTTTTCATCGGCGACCTTTCCTCAACGACGGCTAGGGTTTTCTCCCCCTTTCAGTTTTATTTTTTTTAAATGTTATAATATACTTTTAATCCATCTTTTTCTTCCCTTTCTTCAGATTTGCCTTAATTTCCATCTCAGAAGGACTGCTATTACTGCTACCTTTTGGCAGAACTCATCGTACGCTTTCTTTCTGCTCCTTGTTTTCTTATGCTTTTATTCCTTCATTATTATCGTTTTATTCCATTATCTGTATATTATTTTTAGATCATACTGTTTACATATGTTAGGGTTTAATTTGCCTTTACTAAACTGTTGGTCCTTAAATTTTGACTTGCTATTAAATATCATATGTGCACATTATGTTAAGGATCCAAACAATTTCTCACCCTTAGTTTTGTCATATACTCTGAGAACTATTTTGATATATAAATATTCTATTAACTTATCACTATATCAAGCCCTTCCAGGGAATCATCTACAAGCCCAACTTCTGGGATCTTCCTTTATACACTACATTTGCAATATGTTATATTTTCTATTCATTTCTCTGTTCTTCCTTTTACATGATCATCACTGTGTGGAACGGAAATCAACAGGTTACAATGATGTCACACGGTCCTCTACATATTATAATCTCTTCATCTATAATAAACATTGTACCCATAGTATTCTGTATTTGTTCTTACACCTCATATATGTTCTGCTTTGCTGCCTAGGGAGTATAACCATTAAATTTTGTTTAGTTAAACCCCTCACTGTCATGAACTTGCTCTCTCCCTTCTCTATGATGAATGCTGAAACTGTTCCTTTTAAGAATATCATTATAGGCTTTATCATATTGATTTTACACACTTTTCAGCTAACAATTATGCATACATATACTAAGCTTTTTTCTGCATTCAATTCTATATTAATTAACTTTTGGATTACTAGGAGTAATGTACAACTATACACGGTTCCCTTCATTCTGGCCAAGCACTATTTACCTCTTCCTATTAGTTTAGCAACATTCACTTTTTCATCAGCTCCCTCTTTCAAGCTCCAACTTCATTTGGTGATTTTAAATTCTAAGTTTATCAGTATGATCTATACCTATCGTATTGCCATCAAAACTATCTTCTTGCAACAAATCATACTCAATCCCTCCTTTCCTTTATATATCTCTATCGTCAATGTTACCTTCATATATACTCTGCTCTTTTTGTATTTCCTGCACACTAATGTTATTTATACCATGCAGATATTCAGGGCCTGCAGCAACCCTTGGTGGTCCATTCAACGATTATGTAATTATGTAATTATTTTTTGTTTAATTCGCTTTCCCCCTATCATTTCTTTGCTCATTTGGTCTGTAATTATTTTCTCTACCCCGCTTCTTTCTCTCCCCTGGTTTGTAATTTTTTTGTGCTGCTTTCCTTTTGCTCTCTCTCTCTCTATGGTTTTTACTTGGTTGTTTTCTGTTATTAGATGTATGTCTCTAGGTCTAATTTCTGTTATTAGATGTATGTCTCTAGGATTGCTTTCTGTTACTAGATGTATGCCTATAGGTTACTTCTCTGCTTTATATGTATCTTTCTACGTCTACCAGCTTCATGACTGTTGCTTTTTGCGTTTCAACTTATGCATTGTCGATATCATATATTGCGTCTTACACTACACCTTATTAGGTGATCTTTCTCTAGCCCTATCAAGGGATTTTACATTTACCCTACTTCCTAGGGATATCTCCTCTTATTCCACCTCTACAAAATTCATAATATTAATCGTTACATTTACCCCATCTTTCTGCCAAAATTATTGGCAAAATACAATCCTAAATTCAAAAGTTTTTACTCCCTGGCTTTCACCAAAACCAACAGGCAATACTTTATCACTTAACCACTTTTTTTCAATCTTTATAACTAATTACACTTTTCAAAAATCTCCTCTAATAACGGTTTTAATTATTACTATTAATAATACTATCATTCCGTTTTTATCCTGGTATATGAGTAACCACTACATTAAATTTGACAATTCATATGAATTCTATTTAATACAATCTATTCCTTTTCAAAAAGCCTATCCCATAATCCTTGCCTTTTCTTCCGTAACACTTTTACTATTAAATAAGTCTATCCTCCGTAAATATTACTTGTATTTTAAATCACCTCCTTTTATTATCAAAGCTGCTCCAGTTGTCATATATATATCCCTAATTTTTTAGCTTTCCAATCTATAATATCTTTCTATATTCTCTTTCAAATATAAAATTAATACTATATAATTATCTAAGGTAAACTTCCTACAATTACGCCTATATTATACCATCTCTAAATAACCATAATAGCCTCCTTTCCCCTAATAAACCGACTAGATCAATTAAAGAAAGTTCTCTTTATACTTTCCTTTATGTTATTAAAAGTTTCTATTCTTCCCAATATTCAATTACTTTCAAGAAATCTCTTCAATCTACTTCCCTTATTTCATCTCCCTCAATGGTCTTCTTTATATATGCCCATCACATTTATACCATCCCACAAAACAAACTTCATCATCCTACTGCCCCAATTCTACCGATCCTCGAGATGGCCTCTTCCTCCTCCATTCCACAACTCAACTCTATCAACCTTACCAACGAAGAAGCGGAACTGCTCTAAAGTGTTAGACATATATGATGTTATCAACGCGTTCGAAGGAATCTGGAAGCCTAATGATGTAGTATCCATATCAGTCATACAAGACAACTTCCTCAAAATCAAGTTTAAGGAAATCAAGAATTGCTATGAGATCATCAACCGCGGTCCTTGGCTGTACAAGGATGAATGGTTAGCAGTTACTGAATATGATCCAGCCAAAGCCTTAAGCGATTACAACTTCAGCACTATGCGAATTTGGATCCGTATATTCTCCCTCCCTAATTCACTTTATGTGGATGTTGACCGATCCCATCTGGTGGGACATGCTCTAGGATCAATGGTTGGCAATGTCCTTCGGACGGATACCCGAGAAGTTGAGGGGAATATGAAGGATTTCCTTCGGGTTGAAATTCTACTTAACATCACAAAATCTGTCACCCGCTTTGTCTTTATTGGATCAGGCGAAAACAAAATCATGTGTCGTATTCAGTATGAAAGACTCCCAACTCTCTGCCCTGGTTGTGGTTTATCAGTCACACATTAGAGAACTGCCCTATCCGATCTTCACTCGATCTCAACAAATTGCAATACGGAGAATGGCTCCGTTACCTTCCTCCTAGACGTCGCCCAGTTGGTATTCGTGGGCGTATCCGCAATGTGGAACCGAATCTGAATCCAAACATCCCTCCATGTAACGGTAACTCTATATTAACATTTACAATAACCTCTTTTTTCACTCGTTTTTTTACCCCAATTTTTCTGTCAAAATATTTACCTTCTGTTTTTATCGTAGTGGCCCCAACGAATATTCCAGCAGCTCCGGCCAATCCTACTGCTCCTCCCAACGAACAGAACAATATGGGTAAACTAATTTACATCCTCCTCACCCTTCATACAAATAGTTATAAGTTTCTAATCATAATCATTCTCCAATACATAGGCTCTCTAAATGAAGGCGATGCCGCCTCCTTTACGGAACAAGCAACCGAGGAAGCCCAAAACGTTGACATGGCCATGGATGAAGGCCCCAATTCTGTCAAAGATCCCCCTGCAGCTGATTTGAAGCAAAAAGCTCCTCTCGAGCCCCAACCCCTGAACACCATCTATCCCATTCCGGAAGATGGTTCTGATGATGATTGGGACGCCACGGATGATTATGGTGTCCCTAGCCCAACTGCCGAGCAGATTAAAAAGTTTGACTCTGAATCGAGTAAGCCTTCTAAACCCACTGATACAATATTCAATGACTTTAATCAGTGGTTACTTAAAACTTACCCCGATGTTGCAGCCCCTGCACCTGTTCCTGTACCTGCACCTGCACCTGCATCTGCACCAACCCAAACAAACCGAGGCATGAAACGCCGCTCTCCAATACAAGTATCGCTCCCGCCGAAAAAATCCAAACCATCAGGATCTACTCCAAAAGCTGGGATGAGCAGCTCTAAAAACTCTCCAGCGGCGGCTGATTCCCAGCCCCGCCGAGCAAAATGAGGATCCTTTGCTGGAACTGTCAGGGTCTTGGACAAGCCCCAACGGTTCAACATTTCCGGTCCCATGTCCAACGTACCAACCCTGATATCATTTTCCTATGCGAAACCAAAATAAATAACGCGGAATGTAACCGCATATGTCTTTCATTAGGAATGTTAGACATTATTTCTATTTCCCCAACGGAAGGGTGTTCCGGTATTTCCCTAATTGCAGTTAACAATATCAATATAAATTTAATTTCTTACTCGTCGCGTTATATTCACACTCAAATAACAAAGAACAACTCCACAATGTTTTTTACTGGAATGCACGGTTTCCCGGAAACCAGCCAAAAATACAAAACATATGAGCTTATAGATTCATTATACCCTTCTACTAATAATAACCCATGGCTTCTCGGTGGGGATTTTAATGAAATATTAACGGATTCTGAAAAACAAGGAGGCCCTCGAAGGGCTAGATCACAAATTAAAAATTTTCGAAACTGTCTAATAAGAAACAACCTCTTTGATTGCAAGCCAACTTCTGGTTGGTTCACATGGACTAAAGTAGGGCCCTTAACCCCGGTAATACATGAAAGACTAGATCGTTTTATAGCTAATTCAGCTTGGAATAACCTTTACCCTTCTTACCGAATTACCACAGAGTATGTTGCCAAATCTGATCATTGTTTCCTGCTACTTGAATTAGACCCTTTGTCATCTAAACCTATAACACAACCCTCCAAGAATTTCCGATTCGAAAGCTGCTGGGCCAATAATGTAGATAATATTCAAACAATCAAAAGGGCCTGGACCAACACGTCCGGAACAGTCCTTAACAAAATCGAAGCTGTTGGCACATACCTTGAAGAATGGCAAAACCAACAACGCTTTAAATCAACCGGAAGAATTAAATTTCTCACTAAAAAAATTAATAAATTACTATATCGCCCCTTAACTGCCACAAATGAACAAGTATACTTAAATTATAGAACTGAACTAAATAAACTTTTAACAGAACAAGAAATTTATTGGGCTCAAAGATCTCGCACTCTCTGGCTTTCCCAAGGGGATAAAAACACCAAATTCTTCCATGCCCGAGCAACAAATAGGAACAAGAAAAATTTAATTACAGGCCTTTACGATGACAACGCAAATTGGCGCACGTCTGAATCAGACCTTATGAATATCGCTTCTGCATACTTCCAAAATTTGTTCACAACATCTAATCCCCAAATCTCGAACAATATTCTTGAAAAAATTCACCCTTCCATCAATCATTCAATGAATGAAACCCTCCTAAAATCTTTCACTAAAGAGGAAATTCTCCATGCCTTTAAAGATATTGACCCTAGGAAAGCTCCTGGCATCGATGGCTTACCCAGTAGCTTTTTTAGACAACACTGGGATACAGTAGGTGACGATGTTATTAACCTTTGTATTAACCTTTTAAATGGCACTGCCAATATGGCCTCAGTCAATAAAACTATATTAGTACTAATTCCCAAAGTACAGGATCCAACCTCCATGAAACAACTCAGACCAATTAGCCTCTGCACTGTCCTTTATAAAATAGTTGCTAAAACAATAGTCAACAGAATGAAACAAGCTATACCTCTATGCATAAGCCCTAATCAAGCAGCCTTTGTCCAAGGACGCAACATATCAGACAACATCCTTGTGGCTCATGAAATTATTCACAATATTAACTCAGGAGCTACTAAGTCCTCTCAAGGAGCTGCTCTTAAGCTAGACATGGAGAAAGCTTTTGATAGAGTAGAATGGTCATTTCTTGCAAATGTTATGGAACGAATGGGCTTCGCATCCGATTGGATCAATCTCATAATGCGTTGCATTACTACAGTCTCCTTCTCAGTTAAAATTAATAATTCTTTCTCCCCAACCTTTCAACCCCAACGTGGTCTTCGCCAGGGGACCCCCTTTCCCCTTTCCTCTTTCTCTTTTGTACTCAAGGCCTCTCGGCTTATTTAGCTGCTGCTCAACAATCTAAAACACTTCCAGGACTAGGTGCATGTAAATATGGGCCTAAAGTCAACCACCTGCTTTTTGCCGATATTGTATGGTATTCATTAATACTAATCAATCTGAAGCGTCTCTTCTTAAAAATGCTCTCCAAACGTATGCTAATGCATCCGGTCAAGCGGTTAATTTTGAGAAATCAACGATTTTCTATAATCCGCGTACTCCATCTGCAACAAGAAATGCAATCAACAACCTTTTACAAGTACGTGAGGTTACTAATCCTGGAGTATATCTAGGCATCCCACTTCTTATTGGGAAAAATAAAACTGAATCATTAGGTTTTGTGCGTGATAAAGTACATGATCGTCTCTCTAGTTGGGACAACCATCTTCTCTCTTTTAGTGGTAGAGAGATATTCATCAAAGCTGTCTTACAATCTCTCCCACAATATGTCATGTCTTGCTATCTTCTACCACAAAATATAATCGATGACATGACTACATCAATCCGTCAATATTGGTGGACAGGCAAATCTAACAAAAAAGGTTGGCATATGATAACTTGGAATCGTATATGCTTACCTAAATCTGCTGGTGGCATGGGTTTCAAGGATTTGCACGACTTTAACATTGCTCTCTTGGGCAAGCAAATTTGGAAACTCATCTGCGAACCGGATGCTGTATTAGGACAAATATACCGTGCTAAATACTTCCCCTCAGGCAACATCCTAGATGCACCAAAACCCAACAGGGGCTCTTTTGCTTGGCAAGGAATGTATAACGCGCTTCAGCGTCTTTTCCCTGGCTTTCTTCACCGCCCTGGCATAAACAGTAATATTAGAATACATAAAGATATATGGGGTGGGTCTTCCCCGATTGAACTCACTGGGGATTACGAAATCTCAGATGAATTTTATATTCGATGTCGTGATTTTATGATTCGTAACCAAACCGCTTGGGATACGATTAAGGTTAGAAATTATTTCAATCCAATTGATGCCGATGCTATTCTCCGCATCCCCATCATAAATGATCAAAGGGATTCAATACTCTGGTCTCCTAACGACTCGGGTGTTTACTCAGTCCGTTCTGGATATATTTTCCTACAACGCCCCATAACCCCACCTTCGTCACCAACTCGATTCTGGAAGTTTTTATCCAAAGTCAAAGCTTTGCCCAAAGTTAAAACCTTTGGTTGGCGTATGGCATCTGAAGCTCTACCTGTTGGATCTAAAATGCAAGCCTTTTCTCCTAACTCGGGACCTTGCCCTATCTGTGGTAGCCACTCGGAATCGATCCTTCATGCGTTTCGTGACTGCCCTGGGGTGTCTGAAGCCCTGCAAATTAGTGGTATCCCAATCACTCTCTATAAGAGTACTGCTCCCACGCCTCTGCATTGGTTGGAGGAAGCAGCCACTACGATTCCCCCTGATAAATTTGGTCTCTTCCTTACTGCTTTATGGAATATATGGAATAGACGTAATGATTGGGTACATAACCAACATCTACAACCACCCTGGCTAATTGCTGTTAATTCCATTAGCTTACATGATGAATTTTGTAAATCATTAAAGTCTTCTGACCCAGCTCCATCTACCTTTTCTAAACCCTCCTGGACATCTCCCCCACCTCATCATATCAAAATAAATGTGGATGGAGCCTTTAATCCATCAACTCGTGCAGCAGCCGTTGGCGCTGTTGCTCGTGATTCTGCAGGTATAGTTGTGGGTGGCATTGCATTCTCCCTTGGCAGCTGTCAGGACGCTATCACTAGTGAAGGGGAAAGCATCCTCGCTGGCCTCATCTTTGCCCGTTCTCAAGGCTGGACCCGTCTTTTGGTTGAAACAGATTGCGCTTCCCTCGCGAATAGGATCAACAATCCTGCTCAGGACCTTTCTACCATGGGACCTACTATTCTCAAGATTCAAATTGTTATTCATGAATTTGACTATGTATCTATTTCTTTTGTACGCCGTGAGGCAAATATTATAGCCCATACTTTGGCTACTTCCTCTCTGAATTCTATGACTTCTATGTCATTCAATTCGGATATCCCATCTTGTCTCCAACACCTTGTAACAGATTACTATTGATTAAATAATATCTGGGCACTCTTTTCCCCTTTTAGGGTCCTCTAGCTTTGCTTGAAGGACAATAGTAGGGGTTTTTAATGAGGCCTTTTCTTCAAAAAAAAATTCTAACGGGTCCATTGCTCGGCCCATTTATACTCGCTCGTCCGAAACCTCGACAGAAAGGGTTGCAAAATAAGTTTTAATCCAAATTTAGGAGTTCATACAATTAATTACGAGCATTTCAACACGATTATATTGCAAAAACTCGATTACTGTAGTTTTTACTCAGTTAAAATTTTAACGGGTCCATTGTTCGGCCCATTTAGACCCGCTCATCCGAAACCTCTACAAAAAGACCGCAAAACAAGTTTTAATCAAATTTTAGGAGTTCATATAATTTATTACGAGCTTTTCAACACGATTATATTGCAAAAACTCGATTACAATACTTTTTACTAAGTTAAAATTCTAACGGGTCCATTGTTCGGCCCATTTAGACCCGCTCGTCCGAAACCTCTACAGAAGGGTTGCAAAATAAGTTTTAATCCAAATTTAGGAGTTCATACAATTGATTACGAGCTTTTCAGCACAATTATATTGCAAAAACTCGATTTCTGTACTTTTTACTCCATTAAAATTCTAACGGGTCTATTGTTCGGCCCATTTAGACCCGCTCGTCCGAAACCTCTACAAAAAGGTTGCAAAATAAGTTTATATCCAAATTAAGGAGTTCAAACAATTGATTACGAGCTTTTCAACACGATTATATTGCAAAAACTCGATTTATGTACTTTTTACTTAGTTAAAATTCTAACGGGTCCATTGTTCGGCCCATTTAGACCCCCTCGTCCGAAACCTCTACAAAAAAGACCGCAAAACAAGTTTGAATCAAAATATAGGAGTTCATATAATTGATTAGGAGCTTTTCAACACGATTATATTGCAAAAACTTTATTTCTGTACTTTTTACTCAGTTAAAATTCTAACGGGTCCATTGTTCGGCCCATTTAGACCCGCTCGTCCGAAACCTCTATAAAAGGTTGCAAAATAAGTTTAAATCCAAATTAAGGTCATAGAATTGATTACGAGCTTTTCAACACAATTATATTGCAAAAAAACGATTTTTGTGCTTTTTACTCAGTTAAAATTCTATCGGGGCCATCGTTCGGACCATTTAATCCCGCTCGTCCGAAACCTCTACAAAAGGGTTGCAAAAAAAGTTTTAATCCAAATTTAGGAGTTCATACAACTGATTACGAGCTTTTCAACACGATTATATTGCAAAATCTCGATTTCTGTACTTTTTACTCCGTTAAAATTTTAACGGGTCCATTGTTCGGCCCATTTAGAACCGCTCGTCCGAAACCTCTACAAAAAAGACCGCAAAATAAGTTAGAATCAAATTTTATGACTTCATATAATTGATTATGAGCTTTTCAACAGGATTATATTGCAAAAACTCGATTTCTGTACTTTTTACTAAGTTAAAATTCTAACGGGTCCACTGTTCGGCCCATTAAGACCCGCTTGTCCGAAACCTCTACAAAAAGGGTTTCAAAATAAGTTTTAATCCAAATTTAGAAGTTCATACAATTTTTTACGAGCTTTTCAACACGATTATATTGCAAAAACTCGATTACTGTACTATTTACTCAGTTAAAATTCTAACGGGTCTATTGTTAGGCCCATTTAGACCCGCTCGTCCGAAACCTCAACAAAAAAGACCGCAAAACAAGTTTTAATCAAATTTTAGGAGTTCATATAATTGATTACGAGCTTTTCTACACGATTATATTGCAAAAACTCGATTTCTGTACTTTTTACTCAGTTAAAATTCTAACGGGTCTATTGTTCGGCCCATTTAGACCCGCTTGTCCGAAGCCTCTATAAAAGGGTTGCAAAATGAGTTTTAATCCAAATTTAGGAGTTCATACAATTGATTACGAGCTTTTCAACACGATTATAATGCAAAAACTCGATTTATGTACTATTTACTCAGTGAAAATTCTAACGGGTCCATTGTTCGGCCCATTTAGACCCGCTTGTCTGAAACCTCTACACCAGGGTTGCAAAATGAGTTTTAATCCAAATTTAGGAATTCATACAATAGATTACGAGCTTTTACACACGATTATAATGCAAAAACTTGATTTATGTACTTTTTACTCAGTTAAAATTCTAACGGGTCCATTGTTCGGCCCATTTAGACCCCCTCGTCCGAAACCTTTACAAAAAAGATCGCAAAATAAGTTAGAATCCAAATTTAGGTGTTCATACAATTGATTACGAGCTTTTCAACACGATTATATTGCAAAAACTCGATTACTGTAGTTTTTACTCAGTTAAAATTCTAACGGGTCCATTGTTCGGCCCATTTAGACCCGCTCGTCCGAAACCTCAACAAAAAGACCGCAAAACAAGTTTTAATCAAATTTTATGAGTTCATATAAATTATTACGAGCTTTTCAACACGATTATATTTCAAAAACTTGATTACTGTACTTTTTACTAAGTTAAAATTCTAACGGGTCCATTGTTCGTCCCATTTAGACCCGCTCGTCCGAAACCTTTACAAAAAAGATCGCAAAATAAGTTAGAATCAAAATTTAGGAGTTCGTATAATTGATTAAGGCTTTTCAACACGATTATATTTCAAAAAACCGATTACTGTACTTTTTACTCAGTTACAATTCTAACGGGTCCATTGTTCGGCCCATTTAGACCCGCACGTCCGAAACCTCTACAAAAAAGACAGCAAAACAAGTTTTAATCCAAATTTATTACGAGCTTTTCATACATGATTATATTGCAAAAACTTTATTTCTGTACTTTTTACTCAGTTAAAATTCTAACGGGTCCATTGTTTGGCCCATTTAGACTCGCTCGTCCAAAACCTCTACAAAAGGGTTTCAAAATAAGTTTTAATCCAAATTTAGGAGTTCATATAATTGATTACGAGCTTTTCAACACGATTATTTTGCAAAAACTCGATTTCTATACTTTTTACTCAGTTAAAATTCTAACGGGTCCATTGTTCGGCCCATTTAGACCCGCTCGTCCGAAACCTCTACAAAAAGGTTGCAAAATAAGTTTTAATCCAAATTTCAGAGTTCATACAATTGATTACGAGCTTTGCAACACGATTATATTGCAAAAACTTGATTTTTGTACTTTTTACTCAGTTAAAATTCTAACGGGTCCATTGTTCGGCCCATTTAGAACCGCTCGTCCGAAACCTTTACAAAAAAGATCGCAAAATAAGTTAGAATCAAATTTTAGGAGTTCATATAATTGATTAAGAGCTTTTCAACACGATTATATTTCAAAATAAGTTTACTGTACTTTTTACTCCGTTAAAATTCTAACGGGTCCATTGTTCGGCCCATTTAGACCCGCTCGTCCGAAACCTCTACAAAAGGGTTGCAAAATAAGTTTTAATCCAAATTTAAGAGTTCTTATAATTGATTACGAGCTTTTCAACAGGATTATATTGCAAAAACTCGATTTCTGTACTTTTACTCAGTTAAAATTCTAACGGGTCCACTATTCGGCCCATTAAGACACGCTTTTCCGAAACCTCTACAAAAAGGGTTGCAAAATATGTTTTAATCCAAATTTAGAAGTTCATACAATTGTTTACGAGCTTTTCAACATGATTATATTGCAAAAACTCGATTACTGTACTATTTACTCAATTAAAATTCTAATGGGTCCATTGTTCGGCCCATTTAGACCCGCTCATCCGAAACCTCAACAAAGAAGACCGCAAAACAAGTTTTAATCAAATTTTAGGACTTCATATAATTGATTACGAGCTTTTCAACAGGATTATATTGCAAAAACTCGATTTATGTACTTTTTACTCAGTTAAAATTCTAACGGGTCCACTATTCGGCCCATTAAGACCCGCTTGTCCAAAACCTCTACAAAAAGTGTTTCAAAATAAGTTTTAATCCAAATTTAGAAGTTCATACAATTGTTTACGAGCTTTTCAACACGATTATATTGCAAAAACTCGGTTACTGTACTTTTTACTCAGTTAAAATTCTAACGGGTCCATTGTTAGGCCCATTTAGATCCGCTCGTCCGAAACCTCTACAATTAAGAAAGCAAAACAAGTTAGAATCAAATTTTAGGAGTTCATATAATTGATTACGAGCTTTTCAACACGATTATATTGCAAAAACTTTATTTATGTACTTTTTACTCAGCTAAAATTCTAACGGGTCCATTGTTCGGCCCATTTAGACCCGCTCGTCCAAAACCTCTACAAAAGGGTTGCAAAATAAGTTTTAATCCAAATTTAGGAGTTCATATAATTGATTAAGAGCTTTTCAGCACGATTATATTGCAAAAACTCGATTTCTGTACTTTTTACTCAGTTAAAATTCTAACGGTTCCATTGTTCGGCCCATTTAGACCCGCTTGTTCGAAACCTCTACAAAAGGGTTGCAAAATAAGTTTTAATCCAAATTTAAGAGTTCTTACAATTGATTAAGAGCTTTTCAACATGATTATATTGTAAAAATTCGATTTCTGTAGTTGTTACTCAGTTAAAATTCGAACGGTTCCATTGTTCGGCCCATTTAGACCCGCTCGTCTGGAACCTCTACAAAAAGACCGCAAAATAAGTTTTAATCAAATTTTTGGAGTTCATATAATTTATTATGAGCTTTTCAACACGATTATATTTCAAAAACCAGATTACTGTACTTTTTACTAAGTTAAAATTCTAACGGGTCCATTGTTCGGCCCATTTAGACCCGCTCGTCCGAAACCTCTACAAAAGGGTTGCAAAATAAGTTTTAATCCAAATTTAGGAGTTCATACAATTGATTACGAGCTTTTCAGCACAATTATATTGCAAAAACTCGATTTCTGTACTTTTTACTCCATTAAAATTCTAACGGGTCTATTGTTCGGCCCATTTAGACCCGCTCGTCCGAAACCTCTACAAAAAGGTTGCAAAATAAGTTTATATCCAAATTAAGGAGTTCAAACAATTGATTACGAGCTTTTCAACACGATTATATTGCAAAAACTCGATTTATGTACTTTTTACTTAGTTAAAATTCTAACGGGTCCATTGTTCGGCCCATTTAGACCCCCTCGTCCGAAACCTCTACAAAAAAGACCGCAAAACAAGTTTGAATCAAATTATAGGAGTTCATATAATTGATTACGAGCTTTTCAACACGATTATATTGCAAAAACTTTATTTCTGTACTTTTTACTCAGTTAAAATTCTAACGGGTCCATTGTTCGGCCCATTTAGACCCGCTCGTCCGAAACCTCTATAAAAAGGTTGCAAAATAAGTTTAAATCCAAATTAAGGTCATAGAATTGATTACGAGCTTTTCAACACAATTATATTGCAAAAAACGATTTTTGTGCTTTTTACTCAGTTAAAATTCTATCGGGGCCATCATTCGGACCATTTAAACCCGCTCGTCCGAAACCTCTACAAAGGGTTGCAAAAAAAGTTTTAATCCAAATTTAGGAGTTCATACAACTGATTACGAGCTTTTCAACACGATTATATTGCAAAATCCCGATTTCTGTACTTTTTACTCCGTTAAAATTTTAACGGGTCCATTGTTCGGCCCATTTAGAACCGCTCGTCCGAAACCTCTACAAAAAAGACCGCAAAATAAGTTAGAATCAAATTTTATGACTTCATATAATTGATTATGAGCTTTTCAACAGGATTATATTGCAAAAACTCGATTTCTGTACTTTTTACTAAGTTAAAATTCTAACGGGTCCACTGTTCGGCCCATTAAGACCCGCTTGTCAGAAACCTCTACAAAAAGGGTTTCAAAATAAGTTTTAATCCAAATTTAGAAGTTCATACAATTTTTTACGAGCTTTTCAACACGATTATATTGCAAAAACTCGATTACTGTACTATTTACTCAGTTAAAATTCTAACGGGTCTATTGTTAGGCCCATTTAGACCCATTCGTCCGAAACCTCAACAAAAAAGACCGCAAAACAAGTTTTAATCAAATTTTAGGAGTTCATATAATTGATTACGAGCTTTTCAACACGATTATATTGCAAAAACTCGATTTCTGTACTTTTTACTCAGTTAAAATTCTAACGGGTCTATTGTTCGGCCCATTTAGACCCGCTTGTCCGAAGCCTCTATAAAAGGGTTGCAAAATGAGTTTTAATCCAAATTTAGGAGTTCATACAATTGATTACGAGCTTTTCAACACGATTATAATGCAAAAACTCGATTTATGTACTTTTTACTCAGTTAAAATTCTAACGGGTCCATTGTTCGGCCCATTTAGACCCGCTCGTCCGAAACCTTTAAAAAAAGACCGCAAAATAAGTTTTAATCCAAATTTAGGAGTTCGTATATTTGATTACGAGCTTTTCAACAGGATTATATTGCAAAATCTCGATTTCTGTACTTTTTACTCAGTTAAAATTCTAACGGGTCCATTGCGCAGCCCATTTAGACCCGCTCGTCCGAAACCTCTACAAAAAGGGTTGCAAAATAAGTTTTAATCCAAATTTAGGAGTTCATTCAATTGATTACCAACTTTCAACACGATTATATTGCAAAAACTCGATTATTGTAGTTTTTACTTAGTTAAAATTCTAACGGGTCCATTGTTCGGCCCATTTAGACCCGCTCGTCCGAAACCTCTACAAAAAGACCGCAAAACAAGTTTTAATCAAATTTTAGGAGTTCATATAATTGATTACGAGCTTTTCAACACGATTATATTGCAAAAACTCGATTACAATACTTTTTACTCAGTTAAAATTCTAACGGGTCCATTGTTTGGCCCATTTAGACCCGCTCGTCCGAAACCTCTACAAAACGGTTGCAAAATAAGTTTTAATCCAAATTTAGGAGTTCATACAATTGATTACGAGCTTTTCAACACGATTATATTGCAAAAAATCGATTTCTGTACTTTTTACTCCATTAAAATTCTAACGGGTCCATTGTTCTGCCCATTTAGACCCGCTCGACCGAAGCCTCTACAAAAAGGTTACAAAATAAGTTTAAATCCAAATTAAGGAGTTCATACAATTGATTACGAGCTTTTCAACACAATTATATTGCATAAACACGATTTTTGTGCTTTTTACTCAGTTAAAATTCTAACGGGTCCATCGTTCGGCCCATTTAGACCCGCTCGTCCGAAACCTCTACAAAAGGGTTGCAAAAAAAGTTTTAATCCAAATTTAGGAGTTCATACAAATGATTACGAGCTTTTCAACACGATTATATTGCAAAAACTCAATTTCTGTACTTTTTACGCAGTTAAAATCCTAACAGGTCTATTGTTCGGCCCATTTAGACCCGCTCGTCCGAAACCTATACAAAAAAGACCGCAAAATAAGTTTTAATCCAAATTTAGGAGTTCATATATTTGATTACGAGCTTTTCAACATGATTATATTGCAAAATCTCGATTTCTGTATTTTTTCCTCAGTTAAAATTCTAACGGGTCCATTGCTCGGCACATTTAGACTCGCTCGTCCGAAATCTCTACAAAAAGGGTTGCAAAATAAGTTTTAATCCAAATTTAGGTGTTCATACAATTGATTATGAGCTTTTCAACACGATTATATTGCAAAAACTCGATTACTGTAGTTTTTACTCAGTTAAAATTCTAACGGGTCCATTGTTCGGCCCATTTAGACCCGCTCGTCTGGAACCTCTACAAAAAGACCGCAAAATAAGTTTTAATCAAATTTTTGGAGTTCATATAATTTATTATGAGCTTTTCAACACGATTATATTTCAAAAACCAGATTACTGTACTTTTTACTAAGTTAAAATTCTAACGGGTCCATTGTTCGGCCCATTTAGACCCGCTCGTCTGAAACCTTTACAAAAAAGATCGCAAAATAAGTTAGAATCAAATTTTAGGAGTTCATATAATTGATTAAGAGCTTTTCAACACGAATATATTTCAAAAACCCGATTACTTTACTTTTTACTCAGTTAAAATTCTAACGGGTCCACTGTTCGGCCCATTAAGACCCGCTTGTCCGAAACCTCTACAAAAAGGGTTGCAAAATAAGTTTTAATCCAAATTTAGAAGTTCATACAATTGATTACGAGCTTTTCAACACGATTATATTGCAAGAACTCGATTACTGTACTATTTACTCAGTGAAAATTCTAACGGGTCCATTGTTCGGCCCATTTAGACCCGCTTGTCTGAAACCTATATAAAAAAGACCGCAAAATAAGTTTTAATCCAAATTTAGGAGTTCGTATATTTGATTACGAGCTTTTCAACAGGATTATATTGCAAAATCTCGATTTCTGTACTTTTTACTTAGTTAAAATTCTAACGGGTCCATTGCTGGGCCCATTTATACCCGCTCGTCCGAAACCTCTACAGAAAGGGTTGCAAAATAAGTTTTAATCCAAATTTAGGAGTTCATACAATTAATTACGAGCATTTCAACACGATTATATTGCAAAAACTCGATTACTGTAGTTTTTACTCAGTTAAAATTTTAACGGGTCCATTGTTCATATAATTTTAGGAGTTCATATAATTTATTACGAGCTTTTCAACACGATTATATTGCAAAAACTCGATTACAATACTTTTTACTAAGTTAAAATTCTAACGGGTCCATTGTTCGGCCCATTTAGACCCGCTCGTCCGAAACCTCTACAGAAGGGTTGCAAAATAAGTTTTAATCCAAATTTAGGAGTTCATACAATTGATTACGAGCTTTTCAGCACAATTATATTGCAAAAACTCGATTTCTGTACTTTTTACTCCATTAAAATTCTAACGGGTCTATTGTTCGGCCCATTTAGACCCACTCGTCCGAAACCTCTACAAAAAGGTTGCAAAATAAGTTTATATCCAAATTAAGGAGTTCATACAATTGATTACGAGCTTTTCAACACGATTATATTGCAAAAACTCGATTTATGTAATTTTTACTTAGTTAAAATTCTAACGGGTCCATTGTTCGGCCCATTTAGACCCCCTCGTCCGAAACCTCTACAAAAAAGACCGCAAAACAAGTTTGAATCAAATTGTAGGAGTTCATATAATTGATTACGAGCTTTTCAACACGATTATATTGCAAAAACTTTATTTCTGTACTTTTTACTCAGTTAAAATTCTAACGGGTCCATTGTTCGGCCCATTTAGACCCGCTCGTCCGAAACCTCTATAAAAAGGTTGCAAAATAAGTTTAAATCCAAATTAAGGTCATAGAATTGATTACGAGCTTTTCAACACAATTATATTGCAAAAAAACGATTTTTGTGCTTTTTACTCAGTTAAAATTCTATCGGGGCCATCATTCGGACCATTTAAACCCGCTCGTCCGAAACCTCTACAAAGGGTTGCAAAAAAAGTTTTAATCCAAATTTAGGAGTTCATACAACTGATTACGAGCTTTTCAACACGATTATATTGCAAAATCTCGATTTCTGTACTTTTTACTCCGTTAAAATTTTAACGGGTCCATTGTTCGGCCCATTTAGAACCGCTCGTCCGAAACCTCTACAAAAAAGACCGCAAAATAAGTTAGAATCAAATTTTATGACTTCATATAATTGATTATGAGCTTTTCAACAGGATTATATTGCAAAAACTCGATTTCTGTACTTTTTACTAAGTTAAAATTCTAACGGGTCCACTGTTCGGCCCATTAAGACCCGCTTGTCCGAAACCTCTACAAAAAGGGTTTCAAAATAAGTTTTAATCCAAATTTAGAAGTTCATACAATTTTTTACGAGCTTTTCAACACGATTATATTGCAAAAACTCGATTACTGTACTATTTACTCAGTTAAAATTCTAACGGGTATATTGTTAGGCCCATTTAGACCCATTCGTCCGAAACCTCAACAAAAAAGACCGCAAAACAAGTTTTAATCAAATCTTAGGAGTTCATATAATTGATTACGAGCTTTTCAACACGATTATATTGCAAAAACTCGATTTCTGTACTTTTTACTCAGTTAAAATTCTAACGGGTCTATTGTTCGGCCCATTTAGACCCGCTTGTCTGAAGCCTCTATAAAAGGGTTGCAAAATGAGTTTTAATCCAAATTTAGGAGTTCATACAATTGATTACGAGCTTTTCAACACGATTATAATGCAAAAACTCGATTTATGTACTTTTTACTCAGTTAAAATTCTAACGGGTCCATTGTTCGACCCATTTAGACCCGCTCGTCCGAAACCTTTAAAAAAAGACCGCAAAATAAGTTTTAATCCAAATTTAGGAGTTCGTATATTTGATTACGAGCTTTTCAACAGGATTATATTGCAAAATCTCGATTTCTGTACTTTTTACTCAGTTAAAATTCTAACGGGTCCATTGCGCAGCCCATTTAGACCCGCTCGTCCGAAACCTCTACAAAAAGGGTTGCAAAATAAGTTTTAATCCAAATTTAGGAGTTCATTCAATTGATTACCAACTTTCAACACGATTATATTGCAAAAACTCGATTATTGTAGTTTTTACTTAGTTAAAATTCTAACGGGTCCATTGTTCGGCCCATTTAGACCCGCTCGTCCGAAACCTCTACAAAAAGACCGCAAAACAAGTTTTAATCAAATTTTAGGAGTTCATATAATTGATTACGAGCTTTTCAACACGATTATATTGCAAAAACTCGATTACAATACTTTTTACTCACTTAAAATTTTAACGGGTCTATTGTTCGGCCCATTTAGACCCGCTTGTCTGAAGCCTCTATAAAAGGGTTGCAAAATGAGTTTTAATCCAAATTTAGGAGTTCATACAATTGATTACGAGCTTTTCAACACGATTATAATGCAAAAACTCGATTTATGTACTTTTTACTCAGTTAAAATTCTAACGGGTCCATTGTTCGGCCCATTTAGACCCGCTCGTCCGAAACCTTTAAAAAAAGACCGCAAAATAAGTTTTAATCCAAATTTAGGAGTTCGTATATTTGATTACGAGCTTTTCAACAGGATTATATTGCAAAATCTCGATTTCTGTACTTTTTACTCAGTTAAAATTCTAACGGGTCCATTGCGCAGCCCATTTAGACCCGCTCGTCCGAAACCTCTACAAAAAGGGTTGCAAAATAAGTTTTAATCCAAATTTAGGAGTTCATTCAATTGATTACCAACTTTCAACACGATTATATTGCAAAAACTCGATTATTGTAGTTTTTACTTAGTTAAAATTCTAACGAGTCCATTGTTCGGCCCATTTAGACCCGCTCGTCCGAAACCTCTACAAAAAGACCGCAAAACAAGTATTAATCAAATTTTAGGAGTTCATATAATTGATTACGAGCTTTTCAACACGATTATATTGCAAAAACTCGATTACAATACTTTTTACTCAGTTAAAATTCTAACGGGTCCATTGTTTGGCCCATTTAGACCCGCTCGTCCGAAACCTCTACAAAACGGTTGCAAAATAAGTTTTAATCCAAATTTAGGAGTTCATACAATTTATTACGAGCTTTTCAACACGATTATATTGCAAAAACTCGATTTCTGTACTTTTTACTCCATTAAAATTCTAACGGGTCCATTGTTCTGCCCATTTAGACCCGCTCGACCGAAGCCTCTACAAAAAGGTTGCAAAATAAGTTTAAATCCAAATTAAGGAGTTCATACAATTGATTACGAGCTTTTCAACACAATTATATTGCATAAACACGATTTTTGTGCTTTTTACTCAGTTAAAATTCTAACGGGTCCATCGTTCGGCCCATTTAGACCCGCTCGTCCGAAACCTCTACAAAAGGGTTGCAAAAAAAGTTTTAATCCAAATTTAGGAGTTCATACAAATGATTACGAGCTTTTCAACACGATTATATTGCAAAAACTCAATTTCTGTACTTTTTACGCAGTTAAAATCCTAACAGGTCTATTGTTCGGCCCATTTAGACCCGCTCGTCCGAAACCTATACAAAAAAGACCGCAAAATAAGTTTTAATCCAAATTTAGGAGTTCATATATTTGATTACGAGCTTTTCAACATGATTATATTGCAAAATCTCGATTTCTGTATTTTTTCCTCAGTTAAAATTCTAACGGGTCCATTGCTCGGCACATTTAGACTCGCTCGTCCGAAATCTCTACAAAAAGGGTTGCAAAATAAGTTTTAATCCAAATTTAGGTGTTCATACAATTGATTATGAGCTTTTCAACACGATTATATTGCAAAAACTCGATTACTGTAGTTTTTACTCAGTTAAAATTCTAACGGGTCCATTGTTCGGCCCATTTAGACCCGCTCGTCTGGAACCTCTACAAAAAGACCGCAAAATAAGTTTTAATCAAATTTTTGGAGTTCATATAATTTATTATGAGCTTTTCAACACGATTATATTTCAAAAACCAGATTACTGTACTTTTTACTAAGTTAAAATTCTAACGGGTCCATTGTTCGGCCCATTTAGACCCGCTCGTCTGAAACCTTTACAAAAAAGATCGCAAAATAAGTTAGAATCAAATTTTAGGAGTTCATATAATTGATTAAGAGCTTTTCAACACGAATATATTTCAAAAACCCGATTACTTTACTTTTTACTCAGTTAAAATTCTAACGGGTCCACTGTTCGGCCCATTAAGACCCGCTTGTCCGAAACCTCTACAAAAAGGGTTGCAAAATAAGTTTTAATCCAAATTTAGAAGTTCATACAATTGATTACGAGCTTTTCAACACGATTATATTGCAAGAACTCGATTACTGTACTATTTACTCAGTGAAAATTCTAACGGGTCCATTGTTCGGCCCATTTAGACCCGCTTGTCTGAAACCTATATAAAAAAGACCGCAAAATAAGTTTTAATCCAAATTTAGCAGTTCGTATATTTGATTACGAGCTTTTCAACAGGATTATATTGCAAAATCTCGATTTCTGTACTTTTTACTTAGTTAAAATTCTAACGGGTCCATTGCTGGGCCCATTTATACCCGCTCGTCCGAAACCTCTACAGAAAGGGTTGCAAAATAAGTTTTAATCCAAATTTAGGAGTTCATACAATTAATTACGAGCATTTCAACACGATTATATTGCAAAAACTCGATTACTGTAGTTTTTACTCAGTTAAAATTTTAACGGGTCCATTGTTCATATAATTTTAGGAGTTCATATAATTTATTACGAGCTTTTCAACACGATTATATTGCAAAAACTCGATTACAATACTTTTTACTAAGTTAAAATTCTAACGGGTCCATTGTTCGGCCCATTTAGACCCGCTCGTCCGAAACCTCTACAGAAGGGTTGCAAAATAAGTTTTAATCCAAATTTAGGAGTTCATACAATTGATTACGAGCTTTTCAGCACAATTATATTGCAAAAACTCGATTTCTGTACTTTTTACTCCTTTAAAATTCTAACGGGTCTATTGTTCGGCCCATTTAGACCCACTCGTCCGAAACCTCTACAAAAAGGTTGCAAAATAAGTTTATATCCAAATTAAGGAGTTCATACAATTGATTACGAGCTTTTCAACACGATTATATTGCAAAAACTCGATTTATGTAATTTTTACTTAGTTAAAATTCTAACGGGTCCATTGTTCGGCCCATTTAGACCCCCTCGTCCGAAACCTCTACAAAAAAGACCGCAAAACAAGTTTTAATCAAATTATAGGAGTTCATATAATTGATTACGAGCTTTTCAACACGATTATATTGCAAAATCTTTATTTCTGTACTTTTTACTCAGCTAAAATTCTAACGGGTCCATTGTTCGGCCCATTTAGACCCGCTTGTCCGAAACCTCTACACCAGGGTTGCAAAATGAGTTTTAATCCAAATTTAGGAATTCATACAGTAGATTACGAGCTTTTACACACGATTATAATGCAAAAACTCGATTTATGTACTTTTTACTCAGTTAAAATTCTAACGGGTCCATTGTTCGGCCCATTTAGACCCCCTCGTCCGAAACCTTTACAAAAAAGATCGCAAAATAAGTTAGAATCCAAATTTAGGTGTTCATACAATTGATTACGAGCTTTTCAACACGATTATATTGCAAAAACTCGATTACTGTAGTTTTTACTCAGTTAAAATTCTAACGGGTCCATTGTTCGGCCCATTTAGACCCGCTCGTCCGAAACCTCAACAAAAAGACCGCAAAACAAGTTTTAATCAAATTTTATGAGTTCATATAATTTATTACGAGCTTTTCAACATGATTATATTTCAAAAACTTGATTACTGTACTTTTTACTAAGTTAAAATTCTAACGGGTCCATTGTTCGTCCCATTTAGACCCGCTCGTCCGAAACCTTTACAAAAAAGATCGCAAAATAAGTTAGAATCAAAATTTAGGAGTTCGTATAATTGATTAAGGCTTTTCAACACGATTATATTTCAAAAAACCGATTACTGTACTTTTTACTCAGTTACAATTCTAACGGGTCCATTGTTCGGCCCATTTAGACCCGCACGTCCGAAACCTCTACAAAAAAGACAGCAAAACAAGTTTTAATCCAAATTTATTACGAGCTTTTCATACATGATTATATTGCAAAAACTTTATTTCTGTACTTTTTACTCAGTTAAAATTCTAACGGGTCCATTGTTTGGCCCATTTAGACCCGCTCGTCCAAAACCTCTACAAAAGGGTTTCAAAATAAGTTTTAATCAAAATTTAGGAGTTCATATAATTGATTACGAGCTTTTCAACACGATTATTTTGCAAAAACTCGATTTTTATACTTTTTACTCAGTTAAAATTCTAACGGGTCCATTGTTCGGCCCATTTAGACCCGCTCGTCCGAAACCTCTACAAAAAGGTTGCAAAATAAGTTTTAATCCAAATTTCAGAGTTCATACAATTGATTACGAGTTTTTCAACACGATTATATTGCAAAAACTTGATTTTTGTACTTTTTACTCAGTTAAAATTCTAACGGGTCCATTGTTCGGCCCATTTAGAACCGCTCGTCCGAAACCTTTACAAAAAAGATCGCAAAATAAGTTAGAATCAAATTTTAGGAGTTCATATAATTGATTAAGAGCTTTTCAACACGATTATATTTCAAAATAAGTTTACTGTACTTTTTACTCCGTTAAAATTCTAACGGGTCCATTGTTCGGCCCATTTAGACCCGCTCGTCCGAAACCTCTACAAAAGGGTTGCAAAATAAGTTTTAATCCAAATTTAAGAGTTCTTATAATTGATTACGAGCTTTTCAACAGGATTATATTGCAAAAACTTGATTTCTGTACTTTTTACTCAGTTAAAATTCTAACGGGTCCACTATTCGGCCCATTAAGACACGCTTTTCCGAAACCTCTACAAAAAGGGTTGCAAAATATGTTTTAATCCAAATTTAGAAGTTCATACAATTGTTTACGAGCTTTTCAACATGATTATATTGCAAAAACTCGATTACTGTACTATTTACTCAATTAAAAATCTAATGGGTCCATTGTTCGGCCCATTTAGACCCGCTCATCCGAAACCTCAACAAAGAAGACCGCAAAACAAGTTTTAATCAAATTTTAGGACTTCATATAATTGATTACGAGCTTTTCAACAGGATTATATTGCAAAAACTCGATTTATGTACTTTTTACTCAGTTAAAATTCTAACGGGTCCACTATTCGGCCCATTAAGACCCGCTTGTCCAAAACCTCTACAAAAAGTGTTTCAAAATAAGTTTTAATCCAAATTTAGAAGTTCATACAATTGTTTACGAGCTTTTCAACACGATTATATTGCAAAAACTCAGTTACTGTACTTTTTACTCAGTTAAAATTCTAACGGGTCCATTGTTAGGCCCATTTAGATCCGCTCGTCCGAAACCTCTACAATTAAGAAAGCAAAACAAGTTAGAATCAAATTTTAGGAGTTCATATAATTGATTACGAGCTTTTCAACACGATTATATTGCAAAAACTTTATTTATGTACTTTTTACTCAGCTAAAATTCTAACGGGTCCATTGTTCGGACCATTTAGACCCGCTCGTCCAAAACCTCTACAAAAGGGTTGCAAAATAAGTTTTAATCCAAATTTAGGAGTTCATATAATTGATTAAGAGCTTTTCAGCACGATTATATTGCAAAAACTCGATTTCTGTACTTTTTACTCAGTTAAAATTCTAACGGTTCCATTGTTCGGCCCATTTAGACCCGCTTGTTCGAAACCTCTACAAAAGGGTTGCAAAATAAGTTTTAATCCAAATTTAAGAGTTCTTACAATTGATTAAGAGCTTTTCAACATGATTATATTGTAAAAATTCGATTTCTGTAGTTGTTACTCAGTTAAAATTCGAACGGTTCCATTGTTCGGCCCATTTAGACCCGCTCGTCCGAAACCTTTACAAAAAAGACCGCAAAATAAGTTAGAATCAAATTTTAGGAGTTCATACAAATGATTACGAGCTTTTCAACAAAATTATATTGCAAAAACTCGATTTTTGTGCTTTTTAATCAGTTAAAATTTTAACGGGTCCATTGTTCGGCCCATTTAGACCCGCTCGTTCGAAACCTCTACAAAAGGGTTGCAAAATAAGTTTTAATCCAAATTTAGGAGTTCAAACAATAGAATACGAGCGTTTCATCACGATTATATTGCAAAAACTCGATTTCTGTACTTTTTACTTAGTTAAAATTCTAACGGGTCCATTGTTCGGCCCATTTAGACCCGCTCGTCGCAAACCTCTACAAAAAAGACCCCAAAATAAGTTAGAATCAAATTTTAGAAGTTCAAATAATTGAATAAGAGCTTTTCAGCACGATTATATTGCAAAAACTCGTTTACTGTACTTTTTACTAAGTTAAAATTCTAACGGGTCCATTGTTCGGCCCATTTAGACTTGATCGTCCGAAACCTCTACAAAAAGGGCTGCAAAATAAGTTTTAATCCAAATTTAGGAGTTCATATAATTGATTACGAGCTTTTCAACACAATTATATTGCAAAAACTCGATTTTTGTGCTTTTTACTCAGTTAAAATTCTAACGGGACCATTGTTCGGCCCATTTAGACCCAATCGTCCGAAACCTCTACAAAAAGGGCTGCAAAATAAGTTTTAATCCAAATTTAGGAGTTCATACAATTGATTACTAGCGTTTCAACACGATTATATTGCAAAAACTTGATTTCTGTACTTTTTACTCAGTTAAAATTCTAACGGGTCCATTGTTCGGCCCATTTAGACCCGCTCGTCCGAAACCTCTATGAAAAGGTTGCAAAATAAGTTTAAATCCAAATTAAGGAGTTCATAGAATTGATTACGAGCTTTTCAACACAATTATATTGCAAAAAAACAATTTTTGTGCTTTTTACTCAGTTAAAATTCTAACGGGTCCATCGTTCGGACCATTTAGACCCGCTCGTCCGAAACCTCTACAAAAGGGTTGCAAAAAAAGTTTTAATCCAAATTTAGGAGTTCATACAATTGATTACGAACTTTTCAACACGATTATATTGCAAAATCTTGATTTCTGTACTTTTTACTCCGTTAAAATTCTAACGGGTCCATTGTTCGGCCCATTTAGAACCGCTCGTCCGAAACCTTTACAAAAAAGAGCGCAAAATAAGTTAGAATCAAATTTTAGGACTTCATATGATTGATTATGAGCTTTTCAACAGGATTATATTGCAAAAACTTGATTTCTGTACTTTTTACTAAGTTAAAATTCTAACGGGTCCACTGTTCGGCCCATTAAGACCCGCTTGTCCGAAACCTCTACAAAAAGGGTTTCAAAATAAGTTTTAATCCAAATTTAGAAGTTCATACAATTTTTTACGAGCTTTTCAACACGATTATATTGCAAAAACTCGATTACTGTACTATTTACTCAGTTAAAATTCTAACGGGTTTATTGTTAGGCACATTTAGACCCGCTCGTCCGAAACCTTAACAAAAAAGACCGCAAAACAAGTTTTAATCAAATTTTAGGAGTTCATATAATTGTTTACGAGCTTTTCAACACGATTATATTGTAAAAACTCGATTTCTGTACTTTTTACTCAGTTAAAATTCTAACGAGTCTATTGTTCGGCCCATTTAGACCCGCTTGTCCGAAACCTCTATAAAAGGGTTGCAAAATGGGTTTTAATCCAAATTTAGGAGTTCATACAATTGATTACGAGCTTTTCAACACGATTATAATGCAAAAACTCGATTTATGTACTTTTTACTCAGTTAAAATTCTAACAGGTCCAATGTTCGGCCCATTTAGACATGCTCGTCCGAAACCTTTACAAAATAGATCGCAAAATAAGTTAGAATCAAATTTTAGGAGTTCATATAATTGATTAAGAGCTTTTCAACACGATTATATTTCAAAAACCCGATTACTGTACTTTTTACTCAATTAAAATTCTAACGGGTCCATTGTTCGGCCCATTTAGACCCGCTCGTCCGAAACCTATACAAAAAAGACAGCAAAATAAGTTAGAATCAAATTTTAGGAGTTCATATAATTGATTACGAGCTTTTCAACACGATTATATTGCAAAAACTTTATTTATGTACTTTTTACTCAGTTAAAATTCTAACGGGTCCATTGTTCGGCCCATTTAGACCCGCTCGTCCAAAATCTCTACAAATGGGTTGCGAAATAAGTTTTAATCCAAATTTAGGAGTTTATATAATTGATTACGAGCTTTTCTACACGATTATATTGCAAAAACTTGATTTCTGTACTTTTTACTCAGTTAAAATTCTAACGGGTCCATTGTTCGGCCCATTGAGACTCGCTTGTCTAAAAACTCGACAAAAAGGTTGCAAAATAAGCTTTAATCCAAATTTAAGAGTTCATACAATTGATTACGAGCTTTTCAACACGATTATATTGCAAAAACTTGATTTCTGTACTTTTTACTCATTTAAAACTCTAACGGGTCCATTGTTTGGCCCATTTAGACCCGCTCGTCCGAAACCTTTACAAAAAATATCGCAAAATAAGTTAGAATCAAAATTTAGGAGTTCATATAATTTATTAAGAGCTTTTCAACACGATTATATTCCAAAAACCCGATTACTGTACTTTTTACTCAGTAAAAATTCTAACGGGTCCATTGTTCGGCCCAATTAGACCCGCTCGTCCGAAACCTCTACAAAAAACACAGCAAAACAAGTTAGAATCAAATTTTAGGAGTTCATATAATTGATTACGAACTTTTCAACACGATTATATTGTAAAAACTCGATTTCTGTACTTTTTACTCAGTTAAAATTCTAACGAGTCTATTGTTCGGCCCATTTAGACCCGCTTGTCGAAACCTCTATAAAAGGGTTGCAAAATGAGTTTTAATCCAAATTTAGGAGTTCATACAATTGATTACGAGCTTTTCAACACGATTATAATGCAAAAACTCGATTTATGTACTTTTTACTCAGTTAAAATTCTAACAGGTCCAATGTTCGGCCCATTTAGACATGCTCGTCCGAAACCTTTACAAAATAGATCGCAAAATAAGTTAGAATTAAATTTTAGGAGTTCATATAATTGATTAAGAGCTTTTCAACAAGATTATATTTCAAAAACCCGATTACTGTACTTTTTACTCAGTTAAAATTCTAACGGGTCCATTGTTCGGCCCATTTAGACCCGCTCGTCCGAAACCTTTACAAAAAAGATCGCAAAATAAGTTAGAATCAAAATTTAGGAGTTCATATAATTGATTAAGAGCTCTTCAACACGATTATATTCCAAAAACCCGATTACTGTACTTTTTACTCAGTAAAAATTCTAACGGGTCCATTGTTCGGCCCATTTAGACCCGCTCGTCCGAAACCTCTACAAAAAACACAGCAAAACAAGTTAGAATCAAATTTTAGGAGTTCATATAATTGATTACGAGCTTTTCAACACGATTATATTGCAAAAACTTTATTTCTGTACTTTTTACTCAGTTAAAATTCTAACGGGTCCACGAACCAACTTGCCTCAGTGGTTAAGGGAACGGTTGTTGTTCCTAGAGGTCACGGGTTCGAGCACCAGCAGCTGCAGCAGGGTGATTGAGCGTTCATTGTCAAATGGTTGAGAGTATATTCAGAACAAATACTACTTGTAATCACCTTAGCTTTGTCAAAAAAAAATTCTAACGGGTCCATTGTTCGGCCCATTTAGACCCGCTCGTCCAAAACCTCTACAAAAGGGTTGCAAAATAAGTTTTAATCCAAATTTAGGAGTTCATATAATTGATTACGAGCTTTTCAACATGATTATATTGCAAAAACTCGATTTCTATACTTTTTACTCGGTTAAAATTCTAACGGGTCCATTGTTCGGCCCATTTAGACCCGCTCGTCCAAAACCTCTACAAAAGGGTTGCAAAATAAGTTTTAATCCAAATTTAGGAGTTCATATAATTGATTACGAGCTTTTCAACACGATTATATTGCAAAAACTCGATTTCTGTACTTTTTACTCGGTTAAAATTCTAACGGGTCCATTGTTCGGCCCATTTAGACCCGCTCGTCCGAAACCTTTACAAAAAAGATCGAAAAATAAGTTAGAATCAAAATTTAGGAGTTCATATAATTGATTAAGAGCTTTTCAACACGATTATATTCCAAAAACCCGATTACTGTACTTTTTACCCAGTAAAAATTCTAACGGGTCCATTGTTCGGCCCATTTAGACCCGCTCGTTCGAAACCTCTACAAAAGGGTTGCAAAATATGTTTTAATCCAAATTTAGGAGTTCATATAATTGATTACGAGCTTTTCAACGCGATTATATTGCAAAAACTCGATTTCTGTACTTTTTACTCAGTTAAAATTCTAACGGGTCCATTGTTCGGCCCATTTAGACCCGCTCGTCCGAAACCTCTACAAAAAGGTTGCGAAATAAGTTTTAATCCAAATTTCAGAGTTCATACAATTGATTACGAGCTTTTCAACACGATTATATTGCAAAAACTTGATTTCTGTACTTTTTACTCATTTAAAATTCTAACGGGTCCATTGTTTGGCCCATTTAGACCCGCTCATCCGAAACCTTTACAAAAAATATCGCAAAATAAGTTAGAATCAAAATTTAGGAGTTCATATAATTGATTAAGAGCTTTTCAACACGATTATATTCCAAAAACCCGATTACTGTACTTTTTACTCAGTAAAAATTCTAACGGGTCCATTGTTCGGCCCATTTAGACCCGCTCGTCCGAAACCTCTACAAAAAACACAGCAAAACAAGTTAGAATCAAATTTTAGGAGTTCATATAATGGATTACGAGCTTTTCAACACGATTATATTGCAAAAACTTTATTTCTGTACTTTTTACCCAGTTAAAATTCTAACGGGTCCATTGTTCGGCCCATTTAGACCCGCTCGTCCAAAACCTCTACAAAAGGGTTGCAAAATAAGTTTTAATCCAAATTTAGGAGTTCATATAATTGATTACGAGCTTTTCAACACGATTATATTGCAAAACCTCGATTTCTGTACTTTTTACTCGGTTAAAATTCTAACGGGTCCATTGTTCGGCCCATTTAGACCCGCTCGTCCGAAACCTTTACAAAAAAGATCGCAAAATAAGTTAGAATCAAAATTTAGGAGTTCATATAATTGATTAAGAGCTTTTCAACACGATTATATTCCAAAAACCCGATTACTGTACTTTTTACTCAGTAAAAATTCTAACGGGTCCATTGTTCGGCCCATTTAGACCCGCTCGTTCGAAACCTCTACAAAAGGGTTGCAAAATATGTTTTAATCCAAATTTAGGAGTTCATATAATTGATTACGAGCTTTTCAACGCGATTATATTGCAAAAACTCGATTTCTGTACTTTTTACTCAGTTAAAATTCTAATGGGTCCATTGTTCGGCCCATTTAGACATGCTCGTCCGAAACCTCTACAAAAGGGTTGCAAAATAAGTTTTAATCCAAATTTAAGAGTTCTTATAATTGATTACGAGCTTTTCAACACAATTATATTGCAAAAACTCGATTTTTGTGCTTTTTACTCAGTTAAAATTCTAACGGGTCCATTGTTCGGCCCATTTAGACCCAATCGACCGAAACCTCTACAAAAAAGGCTTGAAAATAAGTTTTAATCCAAATTTAGGAGTTTATACAATTGATTACTAGTGTTTCAACACGATTATATTGCAAAAACTTGATTACAATACTTTTTACTCAGTTAAAATTCTAACGGGTCCATTGTTCGGTCCATTTAGACCCGCTCGTCCGAAACCTCTACAAAAGGGTTGCAAAATAAGTTTTAATCTAATTTTAGGAGTTCATACAATTGATTACTAGCGTTTCAACACGATTATATTGCAAAAACTTGATTTCTGTACGTTTTACTCAGTTAAAATTCTAACCGGTCCATTGTTCGGCCAATTTAGACCCGCTCGTCCGAAACCTCAACAAAAAGACCGCAAAACAAGTTTTAATCAAAATTTAGGAGTTCATATAATTGATTACGAGCTTTTCAACACGATTATATTGCAAAAACTCGATTTCTGTACTTTTTACTCAGTTAAAATTCTAACGGGTCTATTGTTCGGCCCATTTAGACCCGCTTGTCCGAAACCTCTATAAAAGGGTTGCAAAATGAGTTTTAATCCAAATTTAGGAGTTCATACAATTGATTACGAGCTTTTCAACACGATTATAATGCAAAAACTCGATTTATGTACTTTTTACTCAGTTAAAATTCTAACGGGTCCATTGTTCGGCCCATTTAGACCCGCTTGTCCGAAACCTCTACAAAAGGGTTGCAAAAAAAGTTTTAATCCAAATTTAAGAGTTCTTACAATTGATTACGAGCTTTTCAACACGATTATATGGTAAAATCTCGATTTATGTAGTTGTTACTCAGTTAAAATTCGAACGGTTCCATTGTTCTGCCCATTTAGACCCGCTCGTCCGAAACTTGTACAAAAAAGACCGCAAAATAAGTTAGAATCAAATTTTAGGAGTTCATACAGATGATTATGAGCTTTTCAACAAAATTATATTGCAAAAACTCGATTTTTGTGCTTTTTACTCAGTTAAAATTCTAACGGGTCCATTATTCGGCCCATTTAGACTCGCTCGTTTGAAACCTCTACAAAAGGGTTGCAAAATAAGTTTTAATCCAAATTTAGGAGTTCATACAATATATTACAAGTGTTTCATCACGATTATATTGCAAAAACTCGATTTCTGTAATTTTTACTCAGTTCAAATTCTAACGGGTCAATTGTTCGGCCCATTTAGACCCACTCATCGCAAACTACTACAAAAAAGACCCCAAAATAAGTTATAATCAAATTTTAGGAGTTCATATAATTGATTAAGAGCTTTTCAGCACGATTATATTGCAAAAACTCGATTACTGTACCTTTTATTCAGTTAAAATTCTAACGGGTCCATTGTTCGGCCCATTTAGACCCGATCGTCCGAAACCTCTACAAAAAGGGCTGCAAAAGAAGTTTTAATCCAAAATTAGGAGTTCATATAATTGATTACGAGCTTTTCAACACAATTATATGGCAAAAACTCGATTTTTGTGCTTTTTACTCAGTTAAAATTCTAACGGGTCCATTGTTCGGCCCATTTAGACCCAATCGTCCGAAACCTCTACAAAAAGGGCTGCAAAATAAGTTTTAATCCAAATTTAGGAGTTCATACAATTGATTACTAGTGTTTCAACACGATTATATTACAAAAACTTGATTACAATACTTTTTACTCAGTTAAAATTCTAACGGGCCCAATGTTCGGCCCATTTAGACCAGCTCGTCTGAAACCTCTACAAAAAGGTTGCAAAATAAGTTTAAATCCAAATTAAGGAGTTCATACAATTGATTACGAGCTTTTCAACACAATTATATTGCATAAACTTGATTTTTGTGCTTTTTACTCAGTTAAAATTCTAACTGGTCCATTGTTCGATCCATTTAGAACCGCTCGTCCGAAACCATAGAAAAAAGACCGCAAAACAAGTTTTAATCCAAATTTAGGAGTTCATAAAATTGATTACGAGCTTTTCAACATGATTATATTGCAAAAACTCGATTTCTATACATTTTACTCCGTTAAAATTCTAACGGGTCCATTGTTCGGCCCATATAGACCCGCTCGTCCGAAAACTCTACAAAAAAGACCGCAAAATAACTTAGAATAAAATTTTAGGAGTTCATATAATTGATTAAGAGCTTTTCAACACGATTATATTGTAAAAACTTTATTTCTGTTCTTTTTACTCAGTTAAAATTCTAACGTGTCCATTGTTCGCCCCATTTAGACCCGCTCGTCCAAAACCTCTACAAAAGGGTTGCAAAATAAGTTTTAATCCAAATTTAGGAGTTCGTAAAATTGATTACGAGCTTTTCAAAAGAATTATATTGTGAAAACTCGATTTTTATGCTTTTTACTCTGTTAAAATTCTAACGGGTCCATTGTTCGGCCCATTTAGACCCGCTCGTCCGAAACCTCTACAAAAGGGTTTCAAAATAAGTTTTAATCCAAATTTGGGAGTTTGTACAATTGATAACGAGCTTTACAAAACGATTATATTGCAAAAACTCGATTTCTTTACTTTTTACTCCGTTAAAATTCTAACTGGTCCATTGTTCGGCCTATTTAGACCCGATCGTTCGAAACCTCTACAAAAAAGGGCTGCAAAATAAGTTTTAATCCAAATTTAGAATCTCATATAATTGATTACGAGCTTTTCAACCCGATATATTGCAAAAACTCGATTTCTGTACTTTTTACTCAGGTAAAATTCTAAAGGGTCTATTTTTCGGCCCATTTAGACCCACTCTCCCGAAACCTCTACAAAAGCGTTGCAAAATAAGTTTTAATCCAAATTTAGGAGTTCATACAATTGATTACGAGCTTTTCAAAACGATTATATTGCAAAAACTCGATTTCTGTACTTTTTACTCAGTTAAAATTCGAACGGGTCCATTGTTCGGCCCATTTAGACCCGCTCGTCCGAAAACTATACAAAAAGACCGCAAAATAAGTTTTAATCGAAATTTAGGAGTTTATATAATTGATTACGAGCTTTTCAACACGATTATATTGCAAAAACTCGATTTATGTACTTTTTACTCAGTTAAAATTCTAACGCATCCATTGTTCGGCCCATTTAGACCCGCTCGTCCGAAACCTCTACAAAAGGGTTGCAAAATAAGTTTTAATCCAAATTTAAGTGTTCATAAAATTGCTTACGAGCTTTTCAACACGATTATATTGCAAAAACTCGATTTCTGTACTTTTTACTCAGTTAAAATTCGAACGGGTCTATTGTTCGGCCCATTTAGACCCGCTCGCCCGAAACCTATACAAAAAAGACCGCAAAATAAGTTAGAATCAAATTTTAGGAGTTCATATAATTGATTACGAGATTTTCAACACGATTATATTGCAAAAACTCGATTATAGTACTTTTTATTCAGTTAAAATTCTAACGGGTCCATTGTTCGACCCATTTAGACTCGCTCGTCCGAAACCTCTACAAAAGGGTTGTAAAATAAGTTTTTATCGAAATTTAGGAATTCATACAATTGATTACGAGCTTTTCAACACGATTATATTGCAAAAACTCGATTTTTGTAATTTTTACCCCGTTAAAATTCTAACGGGTCCATTGTTCGGCTCATTTAGACCCGATCTTCCTAAACCTCTACAAAAGGGTTGCAAAATAAGTTTTAATCCAAATTTAAGAGTTCATACAATTGATTACGAGCTTTTCAACACGATTTTATTGCAAAAACTCGATTTCTATAGTTTTTACTCAGTTAAAATTTGAACGGGTCCATTGTTCGGCCCATTTAGACCCGCTCGTTCGAAACCTTTACAAAAAAGACCGCAAAATAAGTTAGAATCAAATTTTAGGAGTTCATACAAATGATTACGAGCTTTTCAACACAACTTTATTGCAAAAACTCGATTTTTGTGCTTTTTACTCAATTAAAATTTTAACGGGTCCATTGTTCGGCACATTTAGACCCGCTCGTCCGAAAACTCTACAAAAAGGTTGCAAAATAAGTTTTAATCCAAATTTAAGAGTTCATACAAGTGATTACGAGCTTTTCAACACGATTATATTCCAAAAACCCGATTACTGTACTTTTTACTCAGTAAAAATTCGAACGGGTCCATTGTTCGGCCCATTTAGACCCGCTCGTCCGAAACCTCTACAAAAAACACAGCAAAACAAGTTAGAATCAAATTTTAGGAGTTCATATAATTGATTACGAGCTTTTCAACACGATTATATTGCAAAAACTTTATTTCTGTACTTTTTACTTAGTTAAAATTCTAACGGGTCCATTGTTCGGCCCATTTAGACCCGCTCGTCCAAAACCTCTACAAAAGGGTTGCAAAATAAGTTTTTATCCAAATTTAGGAGTTCGTAAATTTGATTACGAGCTTTTCAACACAATTATATTTCAAAAACTCGATTTTTGTGCTTTTTACTCAGTTAAAATTCTAACGGGTCCATTGTTGGGCCCATTTAGACCCGCTCGTCCGAAACCTTACAAAAGGAGCTTGATTTCTGTACATTTTACTCAGTTAAAATTCTAACGGGTCCATTGTTCGGCCCATTTAGACCCGCTCGTCCCTAACCTTTACAAAATAGACCCCAAAATAAGTTAGAATCAAATTTTAGGAGTTCATATAATTGATTATGAGCTTTTCAACACGATTATATTGTAAAAGGGTTGCAAAATAAGTTTTAATCCAAATTTAGGAGTTCATACAATTGATTACGAGCTTTTCAACACGATTATATTGCAAAAACTCGATTTCTGTACTTTTTACTCAGTTAAAATTCTAATGGGTCCATTGTTCGGCCCATTTAGACTCGCTCGTCCGAAACCTTTACAAAAAAGACCACAAAATTAGTTAGAATAAATTTTAGGATTTCATCTAATTGATTACGAGCTTTTCAACACGATTATATCGCAAAAACTCGATTACAGTACTATTTACTTAGTTAAAAACCTCTACAAAAGGGTTGCAAAATAAGTTTTAATCCAAATTTTGGAGTTCATACAATTGATTGCGAGCTTTTCAACATGATTATATTGCAAAAACTCGATTTCTGTACTTTTTACTCAGTTAAAATTGTAACGGGTCCTATGTTCGACCCCATTTAGACCTGTTCGTCCGAAACCTTTACAAAAAAGATCGCAAAATAAGTTAGAATCAAATTTTAGGATTCCATATAATTGATTAAGAGATTTTCAACACAATTATATTTCAAAAACTCGATTACTGTTCTTTTTACATAGTTAAAATTCTAACGGGTCCATTGTCCGGCCTATTTAGACCTGCTCGTCCGAAACCTCTACAAAAGGGTTGCAAAATAAGCTTTAATCTATATTTAGGAGTTCATACAATTGATTACGAGCTTTTCAACACAATTATATTGCAAAAACTCGATTTCTGTACTTTTTACTCAGTCAAAATTCTAACGGGTCCATTGTTCGGCCCATTTACACCAGCTCGTCCGAAACCTCCACAAAAGGGTTGCAAAATATGTTTTAATCTAAATTTATGAGTTCATACAATTGATTACGAGCATTTCAACGTGATTATTTTGCAAAACTCGATTACAATACTATTTACATCGTTAAAATTCTAACGGGTCCATTGTTCGGCCCATTTAGACCCGCTCGTCCGAAACCTCTACAATAAAGACCGCAAAACAAGTTAGAATAAAATTTTATGAGTTCATATAATTGATTACAAGCTTTTCAACACGATTACATTGCAAAAACTTGATTTCTGTACTTTTTACTCAGTTAAAATAATAACGGGCCATATTAAAAAAAATAATAACGGGTCCATTGTTGGGCCCATTTAGACCCGCTCGTCTGAAACCTCTACAAAAGGGTTGCAAAATAAGTTTTAATCAAAATTTAGTAGTTCATACAATTGATTACGAGCTTTTTAACACAATTATATTGCAAAAACTCGATTTTTGTGCTTTTTACTCAGTTAAAATTCTAACGGGTCCATTGTTCGGCCCATTTAGACCTGCTCGTCCGAAACCTCTACAAATGGTTGCAAAATAAGTTTTAATCCAAATTTAGGAGTTCATACAAGTGATTACGAGCGTTTCAACAAGATTATACTGCAAAAACCCGATTTCTGTACTTTTTACTCAGTTAAAATTCTAACGAGTCCATTGTTCGGCCCATTTAGACCCACACGTCCGAAACCTCAATAAAAAAGACCGCAAAACAAGTTAGAATCAAATTTTTGGAGTTCATATAATTTATTACGAGCTTTTCAATACGATTATAATGCAAAAACTTGATTTCTTTACTTTTTACTTAGTTAAAATTCTAACGGGTCCATTGTTCGGCCCACTTAGACTCGCTCGCCTGAAACCTCTACAGAAGGGTTGCAAAATAAGTTTTAATCCAAATTTAGGAGTTCATACAATTGATTACATGCTTTTCAACACAATTATATTGCAAAAACTCATTTTTTGTGCTTTTTACTCAGTTAAAATTCTAACGGGTCCATTGTTCGGCCCATTTAGAGCCGCTCGTACGAAACCTCTACAAAAGGGTTGCAAAATAAATTTTAATCCAAATTTATGAGTTCATACAATTAATTACGAGCGTTTCAACACGATTATATTGTAAAAAGTCGATTTCTGTAATTTTTACTCATTTAAAATCCTAACGAGTCCATTGTTCGGCCCATTTAGACCCGCTCGTCCGAAACCTATACAAAAAAGACCGCAAAACAAGTTAGAATCAAATTTTAGGAGTTCATATAATTGATTACGAGCTTTTCAACACGATTATATTGCAAAAACTCGATTTCTGTAGTTTTTACTCGGTTAAAATTATAACGGGTCCATTGTTCGGCCCATTTAGACCCGCTCGTCCGAAATCTCTACAAAAGGGTTGCAAAATAAGTTTTAATCCAAATTTAGGATTTCATACATTTGATTACGAGCTTTTCAACAAAATTATATTGCAAAAACTCGATTTTTGTGCTTTTTACTCGGTTAAAATTCTAACGGGTCTATTGTTCGGCCCATTTAGACCCGCTCGTACGAAACCTCTACAAAAGGGTTGGAAAATAAGTTTTAATCCAAATTTAGGAGTTCATACAATTGATTACGAGCTTTTCAACACGATTATATTGCAAAAACTCTATTTCTGTATTTTTTACTCCGTTAAAATTCTAACGGGTCCATTGTTCGGCCCATTTAGACCCGATCGTCCGAAACCTTTGCAAAAAGGGCTGCAAAATAAGTTTTAATCCAAATTTAGGAGTTCATATAATTGATTACGAGCTTTTCAGCACGATTATATTGAAAAAACTTGATTTCTATACTTTTTACTCAATTAAAATTCTAACGGGTCCATTGTTCGGCCCATTTAGACCTGCTCGTCCGAAACCTTTACAAAAGAGACCGCAAAATAAGTTTGAATCAACTTTTAGGAGTTCATATAATTGATTACGAGCTTTTCAACACGATTATATTGCAAAAACTTGATTATAGTACTTTTTACTCAGTTAAAATTCTAACGGGTCCATTGTTCAGCCCATTTAGACCCGCTCGTCCGAAACATCTACAAAAGGGTTGCAAAATAAGTTTTAATCCAAATTTAGGAGTTCATACAATTGATTACAAGCTTTTCAACACGATTATATTCCAAAAACTCGGTTTCTGTACATTTTACTTCGTTAAAATTCTAACAGGTCCATTGTTCGGCCCAGTTAGACCCGCTCGTCCGAAACCTCTACAAAAAGGGTTGCAAAATAAGTTTTAATCCAAATTTAGGAGTTCATATAATTGATTACGAGCTTTTCAACATGATTATTTTGCAAAAACTCAATTTCTTTACTTTTTACTCCGTTAACATTCTAACGGGTCCATTGTTCGGCCCATTTAGACCCGCTCGTCCAAAACCTCTACAAAAAGGGCTGCAAAATAAGTTGTAATCCAAATTTAGGAGTTCATATAATTGATTACGAGCTTTTCAACATGATTATATTGCAAAAACTCAATTTCTTTATTCGGCCCATTTAGACCCGCTCGTCCGAAACCTCTACAAAAAGGGTTGCAAAATAAGTTGTAATCCAAATTTAGGAGTTCATATAAATGATTACGAGCTTTGCAACACGATTGTATTGCAAAAACTCGATTACTGTACTTTTTACTTAGTTAAAATTCTAACGGGTCTATTGTTCGGCCCATTTTGCTCCGCTCGTCTGAAACATCTACAAAAGGGTTGCAAAATAAGTTTCAATCCAAATTTAAGAGTTCATACAATTGATTATGAGCTTTTCAACACGATTATACTGCAAAAACTCGATTTTTGTACTTTTTTCTCCGTTAAAATTCTAAAGGGTCCATTGTTCGGCCCATTTAGACCCGCTCGTCTTAAACCTCTACAAAAAGGGTTGCAAAATAAGTTTTAATCCATATTTAGTAGTTCATATAGTTGATTACGTGCTTCTCAACACGATAATATTGCAAAAACTCGATTTCTGTTCTTTTTACTCAATTAAAATTCTAACGGGTCCATTGTTCGGCCCATTTAGACACGCTCGTCTAAAACCTCTATAAAAAAGACCGCAAAACAAATTTTAATCAAATTTTAGGAGTTCATATAATTGATTACGAGCTTTCCAACACGATTATATTGCAAAATATCAATTTCTGAACTTTTGACTTAGTTAAAATTCTAATGGGTCCATTGTTCAGCCCATTTAGACCCGTTCGTCCGAAACCTCTACAAAAAAGACCGTAAAACAAGTTATAATCAAATTTTAGGAGTTTACATAATCGATTACGAGCTTTTCAACACGATTATATTGCAAAAACTCAATTTCTGTTCTTTTTACTCAGTTAATATTCTAACGGGTCCATTGTTCAGCCCATTTAGACCCGCTCGTCCGAAACCTCTACAAAAGGGTTGAAAAATAAGTTTTAATCCAAATTTAGGAGTTCATACAATTGATTACGAGCTTTTCAACACGATTATATTGCAAAAACTCGATTTCTGTTCTTTCTACTCCATTTAAATTCTAACGGGTCCATTGTTTAGTCCATTTAGATCCGCTCGTCTGAAACCTCTACAAAAAAGACCGTAAAACAAGTTTTAATAAAATTTTAGGAGTTCATATAATTGATTACGAGCTTTCCAACACGATTATATTGCAAAAACTCAATTTCTGAACTTTTGACTTAGTTAAAATTCTAATGGGTCCATTGTTCAGCCCATTTAGACCCGTTCGTCCGAAACCTCTACAAAAAAGACTGCAAAAAAAGTTATAATCATATTTTAGGAGTTTATATAATTGATTACGAGCTTTTCAACACGATTATATTGCAAAAACTCAATTTATGTTCTTTTTACTTAGTTAAAATTCTAACGGGTCCATTGTTCGGCCCATTTAGCGCTAACTTTTCAACAATTGACTCCAACGATGGCTTCTGCGGTTGATATTGTTGTGGTGCAATTGGTTTATAAGCTTGATTTGGCCTCTGGTTTTGCGCGTAACCGAAGTTTGACTGGTTTCTCCATCCCTGATTATATGCATTTCCTATGGCATTGGCTTGAGCGATATCATCTTCCTGAATCACCAGACAATAGTCTGTCGGATGTTCTGGACTAGTACAGATTCCACAAAGTCTAGCTGTTTTCCTTTTATCTGCAACAAGAGTTTGCACTATTTCAGCTAATTTATCAATCTTATTTTCCAAAGAAACTGTACTTACCTCGCGAACCCTTCGAGATGGTTCGCTAGATTGATTAAACCTTTGCGAGTTGGCAGCCATGGTTGATATCAGTGTTTTAGCAGTTGTTGGGGTCATATTGACTAGAGCTCCGCCACTTGCCGCATCCACTACTTTCATATCCATGGGCGTCAATCATTCATAAAAATACTGAAGGAGGGTTTGTTCCGACAATCCATGTTGTGGACAATTTGCACACAACTTTTAAACCTCTCCCAGTATTCATATAAAGATTCATATTCTTTTTGTTGAATGCTCAGGATGTTGCGCCTTATTTCGCTCGCTTTTGCCACAGGGAAGAACCTGTCAAGAAAGAGTTTAACTATGTCAGTCCAAGTTGTAACAGAGTTTGGGGGTAAATCAAATAACTAAACTTTTGCGATATCTGCTAAAGAAAATGGAAAAGCTCTAAGTTTAATTTGGTCATCGGATACTCCCTGAGGCTTTGTGCTTAGACAAACCATGTGAAATTCCTTCAAATGTTTGTGATGATTTTCCGTTGGCAAGCCGTGAAAAGTAGGTAAAGGGTGGATCAAACCTGTTTTTAGCACGAATGGTGTTTCGCCATTTGGGAAGGTTATACACATTGGTTGCTGGCCATCGGGCGCAAATTTAGCTGGCGAATAGTTTGATTTTCGTCTCCCATTGGATCTGGTTCGAAGTTCGACTCTGCTTCAGATGTGATCTCTAGATCGTGTTCAAATCTTTGCTTGCGTCGTTTGTTTTTCTTTTCCCGAAGTGTTTGTGCGTGCAACTTTCGGGCTAGTGCTTCGATTTCCAGGATGAGTTCAAATTGTTCTCCCGAATTGCTTCTGGTCATAAATCAAATGAAACAATATTAGTACTTTGTCGTATTCCCCGACAACGGCGCCAATTTTGACACGCGTCGTATAGTGTCAAAATAAGTCCTTAAACTCAAATAAATAAGAATAAAAATAGTATAGTGAGAGTAAGGGTCGATCCACATGAAATAGGAGTTCTAACACCCTTTCGTTCTGACTTAGACCAAGAAACCTGTAAAAATAAAAGTGGGGGTTTAGAGAAGTAATTTGAGTAATGGAAAATAATAAGAACGAAAATAAGTATTGAAATGAATTAGCCTCAAGCTACGCTTTGCCACGACATCCTCAATCACCGAAATGGATTTTTCCTCAACCTTCTTGCTGGTTACAGTCTACAAGGCCCAACCCTTGCAACTTACTTCTCTTTGGTAAACTCGACTCCCAGGGCAATCCATGAAATCAAGCTTTAGTTGGTTAGCTACGGCAATCGATGCTAACTCAAGCCTAAATTAATGCTGGAGAAGCCCGTGCTCGGATAATCGTCTCAATGAGAATTATTTCCGATTTTGATTCCCCTTAGTGGACCGCCACTAAGTTTGTTCTTAGGGAATTGAATTGGCTACAAGCTTTTCCTCGTTCCCAACAATGGATCTAAACTACATCTAATCCGACGACGTCTTCAGAATGAAAGAATTGAGATTCCTAAAGGCTAGGCCGATTGCCTAACCAATTTTGCAGAGAATCGAAAAAAGAAATGTTGAAGGAAAGAAAGAACTTCTTCTAATCTCACGAGTTTAGTCGGGTTAGGCGTTGCTGTTTTAATCCAAATTTAGGAGTTCATATTATTGATTACGAGCTTTTCAACACGATTATATTGCAAAAACTCAATTTTTGTACTTTTTACTCAGTTAAAATTCTAACGGATCAATTGTTCGGCCCATTTAGACCCGCTTGTCTGAAACCTCTACAAAAATGACCGCAAAATAAGTTTTAACCAAATTTTAGGAGTTCATATAATTGATTACGAGCTTTCCAAAACGATTATATTGCAAAAACTCAATTTCTGTACTTTTCACTCAGTTAAAATTCTAACGGGTCCATTGTTCGGCCCATTTAGACCCGCGCGTCCGAAACCTCTACAAAAAAGACCGCAAAACAAGTTTTAATCAAATTTAAGATTTCATATAATTGATTACTAGCTTTTCAACGCGATTTTATTGCAAAAACTCGATTTCTGTACTTTTTACTCAGTTAAAATTCTAACGGGTCCATTGTTCGGCCCATTTAGACCCGCTTGTCCGAAACCTCTACAAAAAAGACCGCAAAACAAGTTTTAATCAAAATTAGGAGTTCATATAATTGATTACGAGCTTTTCAACACGATTATATTGCAAAAACTCGATTTCTGTACTTTTTATTCAGTTAAAATTCTAATTGTTCCATTCTTCGGCCTATACAGACCCGCTCGTCCGAAACCTGTACAAAAGGGCTGCAAAATAAATTTTAATCCAAATTTAGGAGTTCATATAATTGATTACAAGCTTTTCAACACGATTATATTGCAAAAACTCAATTTCTGTACTTTTTACTCAGTTAAAATTCTAACGGGTCCATTGTTCGGCCCATTTAGACCCGCTCGTCCGAAACCTCTACAAAAATGACCGCAAAACAAGGTTTAATCAAAATTTAGGAGTTCATATAATTGATTACGAGCTTTCCAACACGATTATATTGCAAAAACTCGATTTCTGTACTTTTTACTCCGTTAAAATTCCAACGGGTTCATTGTTCGGCCCATTTAGACCCGCTCGCCCGAAACTTGTACAAAAGGGTTGCAGAATAAGTTTTAATCCAAATTTAGAAGATCGTACAATTGATTACGAGCTTTTCAACACGATTATATTGCAAAAACTCGATTTCTGTACTTTTTACTCCGTTAAAATTCTAACGGGTCCATTGTTCGGCCCATTTAGACCTGCTTGTCCGAAACCTCTACAAAAGGGCTGAAAAATAAGTTTTAATCAAAATTTATGAGTTCATATAATTGATTACGAGCTTTTCAACACGATTATATTGCAAAAACTCGATTTCTGTACTTTTTACTCAGTTAAAGTTCTAACGGGTCCATTTTTCGGCCCATTTAGACCTGCTTGTCCGAAACCTCTACAAAAAGACCGCAAAATAAGTTTTAATCAAATCTTATGAGTTTATATAATTGATTATAAACGGGTCCACTGTTCGGCCCATTTAGACCCGCTCGTCCGAAAACTCTACAAAAAGGATGCAAAATAAGTTTTAAACCAAATTTAGGAGTTCATACAATTGATTACGATCTTTTCAACACGATTATATTTCAAAAACTCAATTTCTGTACTTTTTACTCAGTTAAAATTCTAACGGGTCCATTGTTCGACCCATTTAGACCCGCTCGTCCGAAACCCTTACAAAAAAGACCGCAAAATAAGTTAGAATCAAATTTTAAAAGTTCATATAATTGATTACGAGCTTTTCAACACAATTATACTGCGAAAACTCGATTTTTGTGCTTTTTACTCAGTTAAAATTCTAATAGGTCCATTGTTCGGCCCATTTAGACCCGCTCATCCGAAACCTCAACAAAAGGGTTGACAAATAAGTTTTAATCCAAATTTAGGAGTTCATACAATTGATTACGAGCTTGTCAACACGATTATATTGCAAAAATTCGATTTCTGTACTTTTTATCCCGTTAAAATTCTAACGGGTCCATTGTTCGGCCCATTTAGACTCGATCGTCCGAAACCTCTACAAAAAGGGATGCAAAATAAGTTTTAATCCGAATTTAGGAATTCATACAATTGATTACGAGCTTTTCAAAACGATTATATTGCAAAAACTCGATTTTTGTACTTTTTACTTAGTTAAAATTCTAACGGGTTCACTGTTTGGCCCATTTAGACCCGCTCGTCCGAAACCTCTACAAAATGGTTACGAGCTTTGGAACACGATTATATTTCAAAAACTCGATTTTTGTACTTTTTACTCAGTTAAAATTCTAACGGGTCCATTGTTCGGCCCATTTAGACTCGCTCGTCCGAAACTTTTATAAAAAAGACCGCAAAATAAGTTAGAATCAAATTTTAGGAGTTCATATAATTGATTACGAGCTTTTCAACATGATTATATTGCAAAAACTCGATTACAGTAGTTTTTACTCAGTTAAAATTCTAACGGGTCCATTGTTCGGCCCATTTAGACTCGCTCGTCCGAAACCTCTACAGAAGTGTTGCAAAATAAGTTTTAATCCAAATTTAGGAGTTCATACAATTGATTACGAGCGTTTCAACATGATTATATTGCAAAAACTCGATTCCTGTACTTTTTACTCAGTTAAAATTCTAATGGGTACATTGTTAGGCCCATTTAGACCCGCTCGTCCGAAACCATAGAAAAAAGATCGCAAAACAAGTTTTAATCAAAATTCAGGACTTCATACAATTGATTACGAGCATTTCAACATGATTATATTGCAAAAACTCGATTTCTGTACTTTTTACTCAATTAATATTCTAACGGGTCCATTGTTCGGCCCAATTAGACCCGCTCGTCGCAAACCTCTACAAAAAAGACAGCAAAATAAGTTAGAATCAAATTTTAGGAGTTCATATAATTGATTAAGAGCTTTTCAACACGATTATATTGCAAAACCTCGATTACTGTACTTTTAACTCAGTTAAAATTCGAACGGGTCCATAGTTCGGCCCATTTAGACCCGCTCGTCCGAAACCTTTACAAAAAAGACCGCAAAATAAGTTAGAATCAAATTTTAGGAGTTCATATAATTGATTACGAGCTTTTCAACAGGATTATACTGCAAAAACTCGATTACAGTACTTTTTATTGAGTTAAAATTCTAACGGGTCCATTGTTCGGCCCATTTAGACCCGCTCATCCGAAACCTCTACAAAAGTGTTGCAAAATAAGTTTTAAACCAAATTTTTGGAGTTCATACAATTGATTACGAGCTTTTCAACACGATTATATTGCAAAAACTCGATTTCTGTACTTTTTACTCCGTTAAAATTCTAACGGGTCCATTGTTCGGACCAGTTAGACCCGCTCGTTCGAAACCTCTACAAAAGGGTTGCAAAATAAGTTTTAATCCAAATTTAGGAGTTCATATAATTGATTACGAGCTTTTCAACAAGATTATATTGCAAAAACTCGATTTCTGTACTTTTTACTCAGTTAAAATTCTAACGGGTCTATTGTTCGGCCCATTTAGACCCGCTCGTCCGAAACATCTACAAAAGGGTTGCAAAATAAGTTTTAATCCAAATTTAAGAGTTCATACAATTGATTACGAGCTTTTCAACACGATTATATTGCAAAAACTCGATTTCTCTAGTTTTTACTCAGTTAAAATTCGAACGGTTCCATTGTTCGGCCCATTTAGACCCCCTCGTCCGAAACCTCTACAAAAGGGTTGCAAAATATGTTTTAATCCAAATTTAAGAGTTCATACAATTGATTACGAGCTTTTCAACACGATTATATTGCAAAAACTCAATTTCTGTAGTTTTTACTCAGTAGAAATTCTAACGGGTCCATTACTCGGCCCATTTATACCCGCTCGTCTGAAACCTCTACAAAAAGACCGTAAAACAAGTTTTAATCAAATTTTAGGAGTTCCTATAATTGATTACGAGCTTTTCAACACGATTATATTGCAAAAACTTGATTACAGTACTTTTTACTCAGTTAAAATTCTAACGGGTACATTGTTCGGCCCATTTAGATTCTCTCGTCCGAAACCTCTACAAAAGTGTTGCAAAGTAAGTTTTAATCCAAATTTAAGAGTTCATACAATTGATTATGAGCGTTTCAACACGATTATATTGCAAAATCTCGATTTATATACTTTTTACTCAGTTAAAATTCTAATGGGTAAAAATTCCAACGGGTAAACTGGGGTGGGATGTCTCTCAATTCTCTCTCAAATTTTTCAGGGGTTTTTTGGTTTCTGCTTGCTCCGTCTTATCCGGTGGTTTTTCTCTTTCTTCCACCGATTCCCCTTCCCCTCACGGCGCTTCATCTTCTGCCGTACACGCAAGCCAACAATCAAAGATTTTATCCCTTGGAATTCGGGAGGAACTGTTAGGGAGTCATCCCACTCCAATCCATATTTTTTTATTGTTTATCTTTTATTTGCTATTTTCATTTTGTTTTACTAACTTTTTGGCCTTTTCACGTTTATGTAAAGCGGCTGTATTTTGCATCATCTTATATTATCTTCATCTTTTTCATTTTGTCTGGTCTTGTTAAAGGTAAATCCCATTGGTATTTGCCAGATCCGGACGGTAAGTTTGTTCACTTCAATCATTATTTGTATTTATCGTTTTGTCTCTGCATTTCTCTAACTCTTTCTTCCCTGTTAAAACTCTTGATCAACATGTCTCTGCATGTCTGTATTGTCCACGGCGACGGCAAGGAACGCTCTAAGTTCATACCTTATTTTCAGTCGGATCCCTTTACCGCCTCCTTTTTTCTATCCTGGGCCTTCTGTTCTTTTGCAGCCATGGAATCCCTTTTGTTTCTTCTCTTTTTTCTCATAGATCTATCTTTTTTATATGTTTTATTTTACAAATCTTTTTTCTTTTTGTTTTGCAGAACCATCCTTCTACATGCTTCTTGTTCGGTGATCATTATGTATATATTCTCCTCCAACGAGGGGTATATCTCTCTCTCATCGTCCCTGAAACTGGTGTTACGAACCATATGGCTATGGTTGGCGGCCGTTTTCCACCGCCCATTTCAGGATTACTATAGATCGCGAAGCGGTCTAGGGTTTATTCTCCCCCTTCACCCATCTCCATTATTTTTGTTTTTCTTTCTTTTTATTTTCCTTTTCTCATCATCTTCTATTTACAGACTCTTTTTGTTTACCAGATCTGATTTCTATTCTCGTCCTTACGCCATAGGTACCCCCCTCTGTGAGATCTGGTGGTGGTTCTTTTCGGTGACCTTTCCTCATCGACGGCTAGGGCTATCTTCTTCTTTTTGTTTTTTTCCAATCTTATGGATTGATATTCTTTTAATCTTTCATTTGATTTTTCTTTTTCAGATAAACACTAAAACCCCCTTCAGCAGGCTTGCTATAATTGCTATCAACAGTCAGAATCATCGGTACGGTTTCTTTTTGACATTTGACCTTATCTTCCACTTTTTGTTCGTTATAATCATGCTTCTCTTCTTTCTGTATATGATTCTAAGATCTTACCATCTACATATGCTAGGGGTTAATTCTCCTTTATTAATCTGTTGGTCCCTGAATTATGAATTGATTTTATGTACCTTCTGTGCTTCTTTTGTCATAGATGCAAACAACTTCACATCTGTTGTTATATCATATACTCTGTTAAACATCTCTATATTTAAATTTTACTCTGTCTTAGCTCGATTTCAAGCCCTTTTAGGGAATCAACCTCAAGCCCAACTTCTGGGATCCTCCCTTATATACTACATTTATTTTATACATTTTTTTCCTTTCATTTCCCTGTACCCTCATTTACATTTTTATCTATCTGTGATTGGGAAATTAACAATTCATAATGTTGTCACATGGTCATCTAATAGGTATAATCACTGTATTCATACTATTCAGTACTTGTTCCTACATTCCAAATATGTTCCATATTGCTGCCAAGGCAGTATTACCATCAAATTTGGTTTAACTAAAGTCTTGTTTTCTCCTCTTTCCATGATGTCCATTGTTACATTATCTCTTCAATATATTATTATATATCTTATCACTTTGTTTTTACACAACTCTCAGTTTACAATTATGCATACATATTCTAAGCTTTTTTCTAACGACAACCCTATATTAATTAACTTTCGGAATAATATAAGAAATGCTCTACTAAACACAGTCCTTTTCTTTTTGGTCAAGCTCTATCTATCTATTCTGTTTAGTCAAGAAACTCTCATCTTTTTATCAGCCTCATCTTTCATGATTCAAATTCATATGCTGTATTTACACTCTATACTTATCAGCATAACCTTTGTATATCGTTCTTCCATCAAATTTACCTTCTCCTCTACTTCATATATCCCTAATGTCATTGTCACTTTCATGTTCTCTCTGCTCTTTTTGTACCTTATGCACACTAAAGCCTTTGTTGCTTGCATTCTTGACATCTATCTCAATATTATTCTCAACTATTCATCAAATTCAGAAATTTCCTCATTCAAGTTATGGTATGCTTATCACTTGCTCATTTTGTATCTTATCTCTATTTCCTTGCCTTATCTTTTCTTTTATACTTATCGTATTATCATATGTTCTCATTTATCTCACTGCATGTGTTTTCTTTTTGCCATTTTACTTGTTGCCTCTCATTATGTACCAACATTGGATGTCACTATACAATTCACTAAGCAGCTGATCAAGGAATTCTGGAACTTCAATACTCCTCCCGGGTTAAGATTCACTTTTACTTTATTTAATTTTCATAGAATTCCCCCCTATATTTGTTTGCTCTTTTGGTCTGTATTTATTTTCTTATCCCCGCTTCTTCATTCCCCTGGGTCTGTAATTATTTTTTCTTGCTTTTTTTTCTTTTCTGCTCTCTTTTTATTTTCATTATCATGCTTTTATCTGCGTTATAGCTTATATTTATACTGCCAAGAATGCTCTATATTCATCACTTGATGTATGTGTTTCTATTACCGTACGTTATTCATTGACATGTTCGCTAGACATCCCTCCCCACTACACCTTTTTAGGTGAATTATCACAAGCCCACTTCTGGGATCCTGATCAAATCCAATTTAATTGGAGTCTTTCTTTTATACCTTATACTTATTTTTCAACTTTTTTAATTATCTTAAGCTCTACTTTCTCCAAAACAAATTCAAAATTCAGTCACAATTTATTCCTTCAGTCCTTTTCAAAAATTATTTGCTATCCCTTAATGTATTCCAATTTTAAAAGCTTTCTAAATTCTTATTTCACTCGTACCTCCCACCTAATTCACCGGTATATATTCCTCTCAAAATTTACATCCAAATTTTCCTCTTTATGTTTAAATGCATATCAAATTCCTCATAAATTTCCCTATAGCAAAGCTTTAAATATAGTCAACGATAATGTCATCCTTCCGTTTTTACTCCATCTATTAAAATCAATTTTATTACTAAATTTTTCCTCTTTAATCTATACCTTTTATTCTGCAACATTAATACCAATAAAGAAAATAATTTTCAACAGTTATATACTTTATTTTCCTTTATTTGCGCCTTCAAAATTTACTCTCCTCATTAAATACTTGATTATTAAAAGATTCCCTTGTATTACCAAATCCACTCTGTCCTTTCCCTTTTTAACCCTCCTTTACATCCAATATTTCAATCAAATCTTTTTAATTTTACAATTAAAGCTTTATTTAAGATACTTTCCTTTAACAATTCCTAGACTTTCTTCCTTTTTTAGGTCTTTTATTTCAACTAAGGCAACTACCTTAGTTAAATTATTTTTTGATATTAGCAGTTCCTACCTTTTACAATTGTCAATTATCTCTCTGTATCTATTACGTACCACTTTCCATATCTCATTCCCCTTAGCTATTTTCGTTTTCTTTATATACTTGCATTATATTTACATCAAACCACTACAACTATTATCTCAATCGTATTCTTCATACCCTCTAATTTTCTCTATGGCTTCATCCTCTTCCATCCCCCAACTCAACTCGATCAATCTCGCCAATGAAGAATCAAATCTGCTCTACACTCCTGACTTTGACTTCATCAAGGAAGATCCCAAGCTCATTGTAATTGGTCGTTTTATATCGTCCAAGGTCCTAGACATTCATGTTGTTATCAACGCCTTCGAAGGTATCTGGAAACCTAATGATGTGGTATCCATCTCTGTGATACAAGACAACTTTCTCAAAATCAAGTTCAAGGAAATAAAGAATTGCTACGAGATCATCAATCGTGGACCTTGGCTATACAAGGACGAATGGCTTGCAGTCACCGAATACGATCCAGCCAAATCCTTAAACGATTACAACTTCAACACCATGAGAATTTGGATCCGAATTTTCTCCCTCCCCGACTCACTTTTTGCTGATGTTGACCGATCCCATCTGGTGGGACATGCTCTAGGATCAATGGTTGGTCAAGTTCTCCGAACGGATACCTGCCAAATCGGTGGGAATATGAATGAATTCCTTCGAGTTGAAATTCTGCTCAACATTATAAGACCTGTCACCCGATTTGTGTTTATTGGATCTGGTGAAAACAAAATTATGTGCCGTCTTCAGTATGAAAGGCTCCCGATTCTATGTCCTGGTTGTGGTATTATCAGCCACACCCTAGAAAACTGTCCTATCCGTTCTTCTCTCGATCCCACCAAGCTATAGTACGGAGATTGGCTCCGCTACCTTCCACCTAGACGTCGCCCAGCTGGTTTTCGGGGACGTATCCGCAATGTGGAACCAAATCAGAATCCAATCATCCCTCCAGTAAATGGTAACTCTACATTAATATTTACAATAACCTCTTTTTTCCCTTGCTCTCTCACCATTTTTTTTCAATCAACATACCTAACTACTGGTTTTATCGTAGTGGCCCCAATGAATATCCCAGCAGCTCCAGCCAACCCTACAGCTCCCACTAACGATCAAAACAATATGGGTAATTTTTTTTACTCTCTCTTCATTTTTTACGCATACAATTTTAAGATTCTAATTACAATTATTCATCGCTGCATAGGCTCTCTAAATGAAGGCGAAGCAGCCTCATTCACGGAACAAGCAACCGAAGAAGCCCAAAACGTTGACATGACCATTGATGATGGCCCCAGTTCTGCTAAAGCCCCCACTACTGATGATTTGAAACAAAAAGCTCCTCTTAAGCCCCAACCCCTGAACACCATCTATCCCATTCCGGAAGATGGTTCTGATGAGGATTGGGACACCACGGATGATTATGGTGTCCCTAGCCCTACTACCGAGCAGATAAAAAAGTTTGACTCTGAATCGAGTAAGCCTTCTAAACCCACTGATACAATTTTCAATGACTTTAATCAGTGGTTACTTAAAACTTACCCGAATGATGCAGCCCCTGCACCTGTTCCTGTACCAGCACCCGCACCTGCACCTGCTCCAACCCAAACAAACCGAGGCATGAAACGCCGCTCCCCAATACAAGTTTCGCTCCCGCCGAAAAAATCCAAACAGTCAGGATCTACTCCAAAAGCTGGGATGAGCAGCTCTAAAAACTCTCCGGCGGCAGCTGACTCCCAGCCCCGCCGAGCAAAATGAGGATCCTATGCTGGAACTGTCAGGGTCTTGGACAAGCCCCGACGGTTCAACATCTCTGGTCCTATGTCCAACGCACCAACCCAGATATCATCTTCTTATGCGAGACTAAATTAAATAATGCGAAATGTAACCGCTTATGTCTTTCATTAGGCATGTTAGACATTATTTCCATTTCCCCTACGGAAGGGTGTTCCGGCATTTCCTTATTTGCTAAAAGTAACATTAATATAAGTTTAATTTCCTATTCGTTGCGTTACATTCATATTCAAATTACAAAGAATAACTCCTCAATGTTTTTCACTGGTATGCATGGTTTCCCGGAAACAAGCCAAAAATATAAAACATGGGAGCTAATTGATTCATTATACCCGTCTACTAAAGACAATCCTTGGCTTCTCGGCGGTGATTTCAATGAGATCTTAACGGATTCGGAAAAACAAGGGGGCACCCGTAGAGCTAGATCCCAAATTAAAAACTTCCGTAATTGTTTATCTCGAAACAACCTATTTGATTGCAAGCCAATTTCGGGTTGGTTCACATGGACAAAAGTGGGACCCTCAACCCCGGTAATACATGAAAGACTAGATCGATTTATCGCTAATTCCGCATGGCAAGATCTCTACCCCACTCATCGAATCACCACAGAATATGTCACTAAATCTGACCATTGTTTCCTTTTACTTGAATTAGATACCTCGACTTCTTCGATCAAAATACAACCTCCCAAAAACTTCAGATTCGAAAGCTGATGGGCTAATAATATAGATAATATCCAAACAATCAAAAGGGCATGGGAAGATACCCCCGGAACAGCCATAAACAAAATTGAAGCGGTAGGTACTTACCTAGAAGAATGGCAAAATCAACAACGCTTTAAATCCACCGGAAGAATTAAATTCCTTACCAAATAAATAAATAAATTACTATACCGTCCCTTAACAGCTGCAAATGAACAGGCTTACTTAAATTATAGAACTGAATTAAATAAACTTTTAACAGAACAAGAAGTTTATTGGGCCCAAAGATCCCGAACTCTCTGGCTCTCCCAAGGGGACAAAAACACTAAGTTCTTCCACGCACGAGCTTCCAATAGGAACAAGAAAAATTCAATCACAGGCCTTTATGATGTCAATTCCAATTGGCGCACCTCTGAATCGGACATTATGAATATCGCTTCTGATTATTTCCAAAACTTGTTCACAACATCTAACCCCCAAATTTCGAACACCATTCTTATCAAGATTCACCCTTCCATCAATTCTTCAATGAATGAAAACCTACTAAAGGCATTCACTAGAGAGGAAATTCTTCATGCTTTTAAAGATATTGACCCTAGGAAAGCTCCTGGTTCCGATGGTCTACCCAGTAGCTTCTTTAGACAACACTGGGATACAGTGGGAGACGATGTTATTTATCTTCGTATTAACCTTTTAAACGGCAACGCAGATATGGCCTCAGTAAACAAAACTATATTGGTACTAATACCCAAAGTACAGGACCCAACCTCCATGAAACAACTTAGACCAATTAGCCTCTGCACCGTACTCTATAAAATAGTTGCCAAAACAATAGTCAACAGAATGAAACAGGCTATACCTCTATGCATTAGCCCTAACCAAGCAGCCTTTGTCCAGGGACGCAACATATCTGACAACATCCTTGTTGCTCATGAAATTATTCACAATATTAACTCAGGAGCTACTAAATCCTCTCAAGGAGCTGCTCTCAAGCTAGATATGGAAAAAGCTTTCGATAGGGTAGAATGGTCTTTTCTCGCAAATGTAATGGAACGTATGGGCTTTGCATCTGATTGGATCAAGCTTATAATGCGTTGTATTACTACAGTCTCTTTTTCTGTTAAAATTAATAATTCTTTTTCACCCACCTTTCAACCACAACGTGGTCTTCGCCAGGGGGATCCTCTATCCCCTTTCCTCTTTCTCTTTTGTACTCAAGGCCTCTCGGCTTACTTAGCTGCTGCTCAACAAACTAAAATACTTCCAGGATTAGGCGCTAGTAATCATGGGCCCAAAGTCAACCACCTCCTCTTTGCTAATGATTGCATGGTATTTATAAATACTAATCGGACTGAAGCATCCCTCTTGAAAAATGCTCTTCAAACATATGCTAATGCATCCGGTCAAGCATTCAATTTTGAGAAGTCAACAATTTTCTATAATCCACGTACACCTTCTGCAACAAGAAATGCAATTAACAGCCTTTTACAAGTACGCGAGGTTACTAACCCAGGAGTATACCTAGGCATCCCGCTGCTAATAAGGAAAAATAAAACTGAATCACTAGGTTTTGTACGAGATAAAGTACATGATCGACTCTCTAGCTGGAACAAACATCTACTATCCTTTAGTGGCCGAGAGATTTTCATCAAAGCTGTCTTACAATCTCTTCCACAATATGTTATGTCTTGCTATCTTCTACCACAAAATATCATCGACGACATGACTACATCAATCCGTCAATACTGGTGGACAGGTAAATCCAACAAAAAAGGTTGGCATATGTTACCTTGGAATCGTATATGCTTACCAAAATCTGCTGGCGGAATGGGTTTTAAAGATCTACATGACTTTAACGTTGCTCTCTTGGGCAAGCAAATTTGGAAACTCATCTGTGAACCAGATTCCTTATTAGGACAAATTTATAGGTCTAAATACTATCCTTCAGGCAACATTCTGGATGCACCAAAACCCAACAGGGGCTCTTTCGCCTGGCAAGGTATATATAACGCTCTTCAGCGTCTTTTCCCCGGCTTTCTTCACCGCCCTGGTATAAACAATAATATTAGAATTCATAAAGATATATGGGGAGGGTCTTCCCCAATTGAACTTACTGGGGATTACGAAATCTCTGAAGAATTTCACATTCGATGTCGTGATTTTATGATACGTAACCAAACCGCCTGGGATACGACTAAGATAAACAATTACTTCACTCCAATTGATGCCGATGCCATTCTCCGTATTCCCATCATAAATGATCAACGGGACTCAATACTATGGTCTCCCAATGACTCGGGTATCTACTCAGTCCGTTCTGGATATATTTTCTTACAACGCTCAATAACCCAACCTTTGCCACCAACTCGCTTTTGGAAGTTTCTATCCAAAATCAAAGCTTTGCCCAAAGTTAAAACTTTTGGCTGGTGTATGGCTTCTGATGCTCTACCAGTTGGCTCTAAAATGCAAACCTTTTCCCTTAATTCGGGACCTTGCTCTATCTGTGGTAGCCACTCAGAATCGATTCTTCATGCACTTCGTGACTGCCCTGGGGCATCTAAAGCCCTCCAAATTGGTGGTATCCCTATCTCTCTCTATAAGAGTCTTGCTCCTACACCCTTGCAATCGTTAGAGGAAGCAGCCTCTACAATTTCCTCTAATAAATTTGGTCTCTTCCTTACTGTTCTATGGAATATTTGGAACAGACGAAATGACTGGATTCACAACCACCATATGCAACCTCCATGGCTAATTGCTGTCAACTCAATTTTCTTACATGACGAATTCTGTAAATCTTTACACTCGATTGACCCTACTCCATATATATTCTTTAAATCCTCTCGTTCATCTAATAATATCAAAATAAATGTGGACAGAGCATTTAATCCATCTACTCGTGCAGCAGCCGTCGGCGTTGTTGCTCGTGATTCTGCAGGAGCAGTCGTGGGTGGTCTTGCTTTCCCTCTTGGTAGCTGCCAGGACGCTATCACCAGTGAGGGGGAAAGCATTCTAGCTGGTCTCACCTTTGCCCGATCTCAAGGATGGAATCGCATCATGATCGAAACTGACTGCGCTTCTCTCGCGAATAGGATCAACAATCCTGCTCAGGACCTCTCTACTATGGGACCAACTATTCTTCAGATACAAGCTGCTCTTCATGACTTTGATTTTTCTTGTATTACTTTTGTACGCCGTGAGGCAGACATTATAGCCCATACTTTGGCTACCTTTTCTCTGAATTCTATGACCTCTACGTCATTTGAATCGGATATCCCACATTGTATTCAACATCTTGTAACAAATCTTCTTTGATTAATAATATTTGGGCACTCTTTTCCCCTTTTTAGGGTCCTCTAGCTCTGCTTGAAGGACAGTAGTAGGGGTTTTTAATGAGGCCTTTTCTTCAAAAAAAATTCTAATGGGTCCATTGTTCGGCCTATTCAGACCCGCTCGTCCGAAACCAGTACAAAAAGGGCTGCAAAATAAATTTTAATCCAAATTTAGGAGTTCATATAATTGATTACAAGCTTTTCAACACGATTATATTGCAAAAACTCAATTTTTGTACTTTTTACTCAGTTAAAATTCTAACGGGTCCATTGTTCGGCCCATTTAGATCCGCTCGTCCGAAACCTCTACAATTAAGAAAGCAAAACAAGTTAGAATCAAATTTTAGGAGTTCATATAATTGATTACGAGCTTTTCAACACGATTATATTGCAAAAACTTTATTTATGTACTTTTTACTCAGCTAAAATTCTAACGGGTCCATTGTTCGGCCCATTTAGACCCGCTCGTCCAAAACCTCTACAAAAGGGTTGCAAAATAAGTTTTAATCCAAATTTAGGAGTTCATATAATTGATTAAGAGCTTTTCAGCACGATTATATTGCAAAAACTCGATTTCTGTACTTTTTACTCAGTTAAAATTCTAACGGTTCCATTGTTCGGCCCATTTAGACCCGCTTGTTCGAAACCTCTACAAAAGGGTTGCAAAATAAGTTTTAATCCAAATTTAAGAGTTCTTACAATTGATTAAGAGCTTTTCAACATGATTATATTGTAAAAATTCGATTTCTGTAGTTGTTACTCAGTTAAAATTCGAACGGTTCCATTGTTCGGCCCATTTAGACCCGCTCGTCCGAAACCTTTACAAAAAAGACCGCAAAATAAGTTAGAATCAAATTTTAGGAGTTCATACAAATGATTACGAGCTTTTCAACAAAATTATATTGCAAAAACTCGATTTTTGTGCTTTTTAATCAGTTAAAATTTTAACGGGTCCATTGTTCGGCCCATTTAGACCCGCTCGTTCGAAACCTCTACAAAAGGGTTGCAAAATAAGTTTTAATCTAAATTTAGGAGTTCAAACAATAGAATACGAGCGTTTCATCACGATTATATTGCAAAAACTCGATTTCTGTACTTTTTACTTAGTTAAAATTCTAACGGGTCCATTGTTCGGCCCATTTAGACCCGCTCGTCGCAAACCTCTACAAAAAAGACCCCAAAATAAGTTAGAATCAAATTTTAGAAGTTCAAATAATTGATTAAGAGCTTTTCAGCACGATTATATTGCAAAAACTTGTTTACTGTACTTTTTACTAAGTTAAAATTCTAACGGGTCCATTGTTCGGCCCATTTAGACTTGATCGTCCGAAACCTCTACAAAAAGGGCTGCAAAATAAGTTTTAATCCAAATTTAGGAGTTCATATAATTGATTACGAGCTTTTCAACACAATTATATTGCAAAAACTCGATTTTTGTGCTTTTTACTCAGTTAAAATTCTAACGGGACCATTGTTCGGCCCATTTAGACCCAATCGTCCGAAACCTCTACAAAAAGGGCTGCAAAATAAGTTTTAATCCAAATTTAGGAGTTCATACAATTGATTACTAGCGTTTCAACACGATTATATTGCAAAAACTTGATTTCTGTACTTTTTACTCAGTTAAAATTCTAACGGGTCCATTGTTCGGCCCATTTAGACCCGCTCGTCCGAAACCTCTATGAAAAGGTTGCAAAATAAGTTTAAATCCAAATTAAGGAGTTCATAGAATTGATTACGAGCTTTTCAACACAATTATATTGCAAAAAAACAATTTTTGTGCTTTTTACTCAGTTAAAATTCTAACGGGTCCATCGTTCGGACCATTTAGACCCGCTCGTCCGAAACCTCTACAAAAGGGTTGCAAAAAAAGTTTTAATCCAAATTTAGGAGTTCATACAATTGATTACGAACTTTTCAACACGATTATATTGCAAAATCTTGATTTCTGTACTTTTTACTCCGTTAAAATTCTAACGGGTCCATTGTTCGGCCCATTTAGAACCGCTCGTCCAAAACCTTTACAAAAAAGAGCGCAAAATAAGTTAGAATCAAATTTTAGGACTTCATATGATTGATTATGAGCTTTTCAACAGGATTATATTGCAAAAACTTGATTTCTGTACTTTTTACTAAGTTAAAATTCTAACGGGTCCACTGTTCGGCCCATTAAAATCCGCTTGTCCGAAACCTCTACAAAAAGGGTTTCAAAATAAGTTTTAATCCAAATTTAGAAGTTCATACAATTTTTTACGAGCTTTTCAACACGATTATATTGCAAAAACTCGATTACTGTACTATTTACTCAGTTAAAATTCTAACGGGTTTATTGTTAGGCACATTTAGACCCGCTCGTCCGAAACCTCAACAAAAAAGACCGCAAAACAAGTTTTAATCAAATTTTAGGAGTTCATATAATTGTTTACGAGCTTTTCAACACGATTATATTGTAAAAACTCGATTTCTGTACTTTTTACTCAGTTAAAATTCTAACGAGTCTATTGTTCGGCCCATTTAGACCCGCTTGTCCGAAACCTCTATAAAAGGGTTGCAAAATGAGTTTTAATCCAAATTTAGGAGTTCATACAATTGATTACGAGCTTTTCAACACGATTATAATGCAAAAACTCGATTTATGTACTTTTTACTCAGTTAAAATTCTAACAGGTCCAATGTTCGGCCCATTTAGACATGCTCGTCCGAAACCTTAACAAAATAGATCGCAAAATAAGTTAGAATCAAATTTTAGGAGTTCATATAATTGATTAAGAGCTTTTCAACACGATTATATTTCAAAAACCCGATTACTGTACTTTTTACTCAATTAAAATTCTAACGGGTCCATTGTTCGGCCCATTTAGACCCGCTCGTCCGAAACCTATACAAAAAAGACAGCAAAATAAGTTAGAATCAAATTTTAGGAGTTCATATAATTGATTACGAGCTTTTCAACACGATTATATTGCAAAAACTTTATTTATGTACTTTTTACTCAGTTAAAATTCTAACGGGTCCATTGTTCGGCCCATTTAGACCCGCTCGTCCAAAATCTCTACAAATGGGTTGCGAAATAAGTTTTAATTCAAATTTAGGAGTTCATATAATTGATTACGAGCTTTTCTACACGATTATATTGCAAAAACTCGATTTCTGTACTTTTTACTCAGTTAAAATTCTAACGGGTCCATTGTTCGGCCCATTGAGACTCGCTTGTCTGAAAACTCGACAAAAAGGTTGCAAAATAAGTTTTAATCCAAATTTAAGAGTTCATACAATTGATTACGAGCTTTTCAACACGATTATATTGCAAAAACTTGATTTCTGTACTTTTTACTCATTTAAAACTCTAACGGGTCCATTGTTTGGCCCATTTAGACCCGCTCGTCCGAAACCTTTACAAAAAATATCGCAAAATAAGTTAGAATCAAAATTTAGGAGTTCATATAATTTATTAAGAGCTTTTCAACACGATTATATTCCAAAAACCCGATTACTGTACTTTTTACTCAGTAAAAATTCTAACGGGTCCATTGTTCGGCCCATTTAGACCCGCTCGTCCGAAACCTCTACAAAAAACACAGCAAAACAAGTTAGAATCAAATTTTAGAAGTTCATATAATTGATTAAGAGCTTTTCAACACGATTATATTGCAAAAACTTTATTTCTGTACTTTTTACTCAGTTAAAATTCTAACGGGTCCATTGTTCGGCCCATTTAGACCTGCTCGTCCAAAACCTCTACAAAAGGGTTGCAAAATAAGTTTTAATCCAAATTTAGGAGTTCATATAATTGATTACGAGCTTTTCAACACGATTATATTGCAAAAACTCGATTTCTGTATTTTTTACTCGGTTAAAATTCTAACGGGTCCATTGTTCGGCCCATTTAGACCCGCTCGTCCAAAACCTCTACAAAAGGGTTGCAAAATAAGTTTTAATCCAAATTTAGGAGTTCATATAATTGATTACGAGCTTTTCAACACGATTATATTGCAAAAACTCGATTTCTATACTTTTTACTCGGTTAAAATTCTAACGGGTCCATTGTTCGGCCCATTTAGACCCGCTCGTCCGAAACCCTTACAAAAAAGATCGCAAAATAAGTTAGAATCCAAATTTAGGAGTTCATATAATTGATTAAGAGCTTTTCAACACGATTATATTGCAAAAACTCGATTTCTGTATTTTTTACTCATTTAAAATTCTAACGGGTCCATTGTTTGGCCCATTTAGACCCGCTCGTTCGAAACCTCTACAAAAGGGTTGCAAAATATGTTTTAATCCAAATTTAGGAGTTCATATAATTGTTTACGAGCTTTCCAACGCGATTATATTGCAAAAACTCGATTTCTGTACTTTTTACTCCGTTAAAATTCCAACGGGTTCATTGTTCGGCCCATTTAGACCCGCTCGCCCGAAACTTGTACAAAAGGGTTGCAAAATAAGTTTTAATCCAAATTTAGAAGTTCGTACAATTGATTACGAACTTTTCAACACGATTATATTGCAAAAACTCGAGTTCTGTACTTTTTACTCCGTTAAAATTCTAACGGGTCCATTGTTCGGCCCATTTAGACCTGCTTGTCCGAAACCTCTACAAAAGGGCTGAAAAATAAGTTTTAATCCAAATTTGTGAGTTCATATAATTGATTGCGAGCTTTTCAACACGATTATATTGCAAAAACTCGATTTCTGTACTTTTTACTCAGTTAAAGTTCTAACGGATCCATTTTTCGGCCCATTTAGACCCGCTTGTCCGAAACCTCTACAAAAAGACCGCAAAATAAGTTTTAATCAAATCTTATGAGTTCATATAATTGATTATAAACGGGTCCACTGTTCGGCCCATTTAGACCCGCTCGTCCGAAACCTCTACAAAAAGGTTGCAAAATAAGTTTTAAACCAAATTTAGGAGTTCATACAATTGATTACGATCTTTTCAACACGATTATATTTCAAAAACTCAATTTTTGTACTTTTTACTCAGTTAAAATTCTAACGGGTCCATTGTTCGATCCATTTAGACCCGATCGTCTGAAACCTTTACAAAAAAGACCGCAAAATAAGTTAGAATCAAATTTTAAAAGTTCATATAATTGATTACGAGCTTTTCAACAGGATTATATTGCAAAAACTGGATTAAAGTACTTTTTTCCCAGTTAAAATTCTAACGGGTCCATTGTTTGGCCGATTTAGACCCGCTCGTCCGAAACCTCTACAAAAGGGTTGCAAAATAAGTTTAAATCCAAATTTAGGAGTTCATACAATTGATTACGAGCTTTTCAACATGATTATATTGCAAAAACTCAATTTATGTACTTTTTACTCAGTTAAAATTCTAACGGGTCCGTTGTTCGGCCCATTTAGACCCGCTCGTCCGAAAACTTTACAAAAAAGATCTCAAAATAAGTTAGAGTCAAATTTTAGGAGTTTATATAATTGATTAAGAGCTTTTCAACACGATTATATTTCAAAAACCCGATTACTGTACTTTTAACTCAGTTAAAATTCGAACGGGTCCATTGTTCGGCCCATTTAGACCCGCTCGTCCGAAACCTCTACAAAAAGACAGCAAAACAAGTTAGAATCAAATTTTAGTAGTTCATATAATTGATTACGAGCTTTTCAACACGATTATATTGCAAAAACTTTATTTATGTACTTTTTACTCAGTTAAAATTCTAACGGGTCCGTTGTTCGGCCCATTTAGACCCGCTCGTCCGAAAACTTTAAAAAAAAGATCTCAAAATAAGTTAGAGTCAAATTTTAGGAGTTCATATAATTGATTAAGAGCTTTTCAACACGATTATATTTCAAAAACCCGATTACTGTACATTTAACTCAGTTAAAATTCGAACGGGTCCATTGTTCGGCCCATTTAGACCCGCTCGTCCGAAACCTCTACAAAAAGACAGCAAAACAAGTTAGAATCAAATTTTAGTAGTTCATATAATTGATTACGAGCTTTTCAACACGATTATATTGCAAAAAATTTATTTATGTACTTTTTACTCAGTTAAAATTCTAACGGGTCCTTGTTCGGACCATTTAGACACGCTCGTACAAAACCTCTACAAAAGGGTTGAAAAATAAGTTTTAATCCAAATTTAGGAGTTCGTAAAATTGATTACGAGCTTTTCAATACAATTATACTGCGAAAACTCGATTTTTGTGCTTTTTACTCAGTTAAAATTCTAATAGGTCCATTGTTCGGCCCATTTAGACCCGCTCATCTGAAACCTCAACAAAAGGGTTGAAAAATAAGTTTTAATCCAAATTTAGGAGTTCATACAATTGATTACGAGCTTGTCAACACGTTTATATTGCAAAAAATCGATTTCTGTACTTTTTACCCCGTTAAAATTCTAACGGGTCCATTGTTCGGCCCATTTAGACTCGATCGTCCGAAACCTCTACAAAAAGGGATGCAAAATAAGTTTTAATCCGAATTTAGGAATTCATACAATTGATTACGAGCTTTTCAAAACGATTATATTGCAAAAACTCGATTTCTGTACTTTTTACTTAGTTAAAATTCTAACGGGTCCACTGTTTGGCCCATTTAGACCCGCTCGTCCGAAACCTCTACAAAAGGGTTATGAGCTTTTGAACACGATTATATTTCAAAAATTCGATTTTTGTATTTTTTACTCAGTTAAAATTCTAACGGGTCCATTGTTCGGCCTATTTAGACCCGCTCGTCCGAAACTTTTATAAAAAAGACCGCAAAATAAGTTAGAATCAAATTTTAGGAGTTCATATAATTGATTACGGGCTTTTCAACATGATTATATTGCAAAAACTCGATTACAGTACTTTTTACTCAGTTAAAATTCTAACGGGTCCATTGTTCGGCCCATTTAGACTCGCTCGTCCGAAACCTCTACAGAGTATTGCAAAATAAGTTTTAATCCAGATTTAGGAGTTCATACAATTGATTACGAGCGTTTCAACACGATTATATTGCAAAAACTCGATTCCTATACTTTTTACTCAGTTAAAATTCTAATGAGTACATTGTTCGGCCCATTTAGACCCGCTCGTCCGAAACCATAGAAAAAAGATCGCAAAACAAGTTTTAATCAAAATTTAGGAGTTCATACAATTGATTACGAGCGTTTCAACACGATTATATTGCAAAAACTCGATTTCTGTACTTTTTACTCAGTTAAAATTCTAACGGGTACTCAGTTAAAATTCCAACGGGTGTGGGTGGGATGGGGTCTCTCGAAATCCTCTCAACTCTCTCGGGTCACTTTTGGGGGTTTAGAGTGTTTTTTTGTTTTTTCCCCATATTGTTTCTTTCCTCCGCCGCATATCCCTTTCCATTTCTTTCTTCTTTCCCTAGTTCTCTCCCTTCTTTTCTCCTCTCTGCCGCCGCCAACATCACCAACACGCCGCCCGCCTTCGCTTCTTCCCCCTCACCAGCCGGCGTTTCCCATCAAGAGACCCCTGTGCATATCGGTAAGATCTCGATGAGACCCCATCCCAGCCCTATTCGTCTTTCCTCTTCTTTTAGATCTATTCTTTTTTATATTATATTATTTAACTTGGCTATTTTAGATTCATTTTTACTCATTCTTCTGTTTTTCCTTTATGTTGCGAGGCTAATCTCACCGATGGATCTCACCATTGCAACCCCTGTGTGCAAGTTTGGGTTCCCGTCCACCGGTGGTCCGATCTTGCGTCCTTTTTTCCTTTTCCCATCGGCGTTTTTGAAGCCAATCTGGTTCTGTTTCAGGCCCTTATCTTTTCCTTTTAACGTGTTTTTATTTTTTTATCAGATCTACTGCCTCCCCCCCCCCCTTTTGCTTATTTTTTTCCATATATGCTATGGTTTTTACAATTTCTAACCCAATTTTATTCTTTTCCCCGTTCATTCTCACCCATGGTTTCATTCTCAGTCAGATCCACCCGCCACTACCTTTTTAGCCGGGGCCATTCTCAGATTCAAGTTGATAATGAGTCGAATCTGCCCCGCCCAATATCTTTTTTCATCTATCTCTTTATTTTTATTTATTATATTCTTTTTTATCTATTGTTTTTTTTTAATTTCTTTATCTATCGTTTTCAACAGATCCTCTTTCAATCGACCTTTTATTACCGGAGTTTTCCCTCAAAATAAAGGGGTTTGTTCGTCCTCAGTCACGGCCATGGCGGCTTTGATTTTAGGGCTTTATCGGTGGTTCTGTAATCTGTCTAGGCCTCCTATGACCATCGGTACAGTTCCCCCCTTTTTATTTCTTCCTCTTTTTATTTGCTTTTATTTGAGTGCTGGATTTTTCTCTTCCCTGTTGCATTATATTCTCATTATTGTTCATGCTTATTCTTATTTCAATTCCCAGCCTTGTCCTTTCATGATGTCTCATCTTCCTATTAGTTATTTGTATTGGATCTGTCATCTCTATGGTTTATTTAGGTTTGTTTTCCTTTCTTGGATACTTTTTATGAATAAATCATTTATTTTAGTATGCATGTTTCTGCTCATAATCTTATCCTTTGTTCTTAACATTTATCTTTTTTATTTTTTCCATTGTAACTGTACAATTATTGATTCGATTCTCTTATATGTTCATTTTCTATCAATTTCTCTATTTTGTACTTGCATATGCTATTTTGTTTATCATCCTATTTTATGCTCTTCTTCTTTTTACCTATCCTTCAACTTCATATTATCTTTGGTTATGGTTTCTTTGTTCACTTGGTTTATAGCTCAAACTCAATCTATGAATTTCTCCTACCAATTATATCAATTATTTTGCTTATATTCTTTTACCACCATCCTCCAATTGAGGAATAATCGATCCCCTTTAAGGGGAATTTTATCAAACCACTTTGTGGTATTTACTTTTATGTTCTATAACATATCTATTTTGACCTTAATTGGTTTATGCATTTCGAATCTCTCTCTATGCACAAACAATCTCTATATATGCTCCCATATCGTTAAAATTTTATTAATGTTTCAAGTCCACTTCATGTTAATTGTTTATATTTTTTCGTGTTTTCAGCTGTCTTCCATCATTCAATATTATCGGTTGATATTATCATGGTTTGACATTCTGAATGATAAATTATACCTCTATACTATTAGTTGCATTTTCTTCTTTCTTTTATCCCATAATCTGAGTATTCGTCTTCTACTTTGCAACATAACACCGGCCTCGATTCTAACCTTCTTTATTTCTGTTTTGCATGTTCCTTTCACCTATTGCACCGACGGCAACCAACGCGGTTCTCACCAATTTTCCATATGCGGACCCTTCAATGCCCAAGTCATCCCATTTTTTATTTTTTTAGCTTTGTTCTTGTACTATTTTATTGCCCTCTTTTATTTGCTCTTTTGGTCTGTTTTATATTTCTTCACCCCCCTTCTCTTTCTAATCCCGGTTTGTAATTATTTTCCTTTTCATGCTCTCTTGCTTTTCTTTTATGTCCTTGCATGCAGTTATCTCTTCCTTACTTACATGTGGTTCTTCTTCTCTATTATTTATTTCCTAACATGTCTTTATCTTCGGACGTTTTATGCTCTCCTCCTAGGTTTTCTTTATTTTCATTTTGGCTACTTTCTTTGCTCTCTTTTCTCGCTTCATAACTACTTATTTAATTACTATCACTCCCTCCTTTGTCATATCTATTCTTCCCTTTTCTCTTCATCTATGACCATCATTAAATCTACTATATTGCTCACTGATTGTATTTTATTGTTATTTTGTTATTCTCTTTTCACTTTGTCCATTCTTTCAAAAAATGTTCTGTTCATATTTTCTAAGGTAAACTATACTAATGACCACCGAACTATAGGGTAGGTGTCGATTTGACCACTATATTTTCAATTGTGTTAAATATACCACACAACTATTTAATTGGTTCCAATATAGCCACATGCCGTTAAAAAAAACGAAAAAGTTAACGGGACTGTTAAAATAATTAGTATAATTACACATTTAGTCCCCTTTATTTATAGAATCATTCAATTTCGTTTTAATTTTAATCTAATAAAATAATTGGTATAATTACACATTTAGTCTCTTTTATTTGAGGGATTTATCTATTTTTCTTCCCCAATCAGATGGTGACACGTGTCACCACCAATTGAAGTAAGAAAAATAAAATTGTGGAAATTAGCAACAAGGGGAATCGAACCTAGGTCAATAGAAAAAGGAGGCAATGCTCTTGCCACTGAGCTAAGCATGTTTTTTATATATGGGATACGAAATATAATATATGTTGTATATTACAAACATCAGCAAATGAGAGATTTGAAAAACGTGTGGACGGTGAGGAACGCATAAAGCAACATTTATGAAAGTTCAAACACTTGATTTCCTCTCTGTTTCTGTATATAAATACCACATCACCCACAATTCAATCCTTAGAAAACACAAAAAAAGGAAGAAGAAGAAGAAAAAAACCCAGAACTTTGATAACAAAGAACTGACCAAGAAACAGAGGAATTGATTATCAAAGCAATGGCACTGGCAAAAGAAATGATGGGTTGTTCTTTGATCCAGAGATCATCGTTTGTTTCTTCTTCGAAAGTGTTTTTAAATTGTTCTGGTAATGCCACTTGTTTCCGACAGCGACAGAACCGGTTCCCGCCGCTTCCGGCGGTGCATTTGAGGAAGGTTTTCAAGACACCCGTCGTGGCTGCCGTCAGTGAAGATTTGATCAAGGCGTTGCCGAACCACAAGGAGAAGGCTGTCGAATTCAAGGTGAGAGCTGCCGTGACGATCAGGAACAAGAACAAGGAGGATTTTAAAAAGACTTTGGTTAAGCATTTCGATGCTTTTACCGACATGTTGGGAAGGAATGTCGTGTTGGAACAATGAACAAGATCCCAGTAAGTCCATTTTTTTCCTAATGATTCTGGGTTTGTTTGTTTGTTTGAATTTCAGTTTTGTAATTCTGAGTTTTTGTTTGTTTTTCCAATGAAGAAACCAATGGTCCAAAGAAAAGCAGTGCAGCAGTGCTGAAAGATTGGTCCAAGAAAGCAAACGTGAAAGCTGAAAGAGTTTATTACACGGCGGAGTTCACGGTGGCGTCGGATTTCGGAGAAAAGAAACAAATCTCTCCTTCGCTAATGTTTGTAATATACCACATATATTATATTTAGTATTTCATATACCAAAAATATGCTTAGTCTAGTGGTAAGAGCATTGGTTCCTTTACTTAATGACCCAGGTTCAAATTCCCTTGTGACCATTATCCACAATTTTATTAATTTAATAACTCTAATAAAAATAGATAAATCCCTCAAATAAAATTAGAACTAAATTGAATGGTTCTATAAATAAAGGGGACTAAATGTGTAATTATACCAATTATTTTAACAGTCCCGTTAACTTTTTCATTTTTTTTAACGGCATGTGGCTACATTGAAACCAATTGAATAGTTGTGTGGTATATTTAACACAATTGAAAATATAGTGGTCAAATCGACACCAACCCCATAGTTCGGTGGTCATTAGTATAGTTTACCCTATTTTCTATATGCCATCCAATTATTGCATATTACTACACCTCTATAGGTGCTTTCCTACCATCCCCTTTTGGGGAAAACAATTCGATCATCTTTATGGTGAATACAATTAAACAAATACAAAACTGTTTGGAAGAGGTAACAAATAAATTAATTACCTCCCATTCCAATAGTATACCTTATATTTACAAAACAATTATTAATATTTTTGCCAGATTAACCTTCCATATGAATAATGTACCAACCATTTCCTTCTACAAATCTCTTGTCACCCTATGGGGCTGCCTATACCATTCCTTTATTATGCACTCTTCTACTATCCTTCCAGACTCTCCCCACTATTCCCATAACTCTACTATGAATCCCACCATATCTCCAATGTACTACCTGCCTCTTATCATATATCTACTCCTTAATTATTTTTTCAACCTATTATTTCCCCCTTCTTTCCTTTTCCAACCCACAGATACAAAAATACTAAAGCTACTGCTAATCATTTTACTCTTAAGACCATTAATAAAATACTACAATATTATAACTATAACCTTCACAATTTTACATTATATTTATTCTAATTTATTTCTATCAATTTCACATCACTTGCCTTTTACTGTCAAATCATTACCAAACCATCTCTCCCATTTACCATTTTCCATAAATTACCGATATCAATCTAACTTTATTCTATCTTTATTCTCTATTACCATCTGTTTTATATATCTTTCTTTAAATTCATATATTACCATATCTGCTTATCATTTCTTGCCTTTCAATGCAAATTTATTTCTAAATTATATCTTTCCTCTATTTACTCTCTCTATTCAATTCAGTTACCATATTCAAAGCTCTTTCTTTCCTTTTCCCAACCCATATCAATCTAATTTTATTCTATCTTTATTCTCTATTGTCAACTATTTTATATATCCTTCTTTAATTCCATATATTTCCATATCTCCTCTCCAATTCTTGCCTTTCATTGTTAATTTATTTCTAAATTATCTCTTTCCTTTATTTACTCTCTCTCTTCAATTTAGCTACCATAACCAAAGTATTCTCTTTCCTTTTTACATCCAACACTACCTTAAATCGTACCTAATTCTAAGCTCTAAATTAAATCTTCTTCTATATTTCTCCATTTCTAAATTTATCCCATGTATCTCACTTCCAACCTTTTGGAATATTATCAATCTGCATTCCTTTTTTAACTCTTTCCATTATTTGTTTCCCATTCATAACTCCTCTTCTATCAATTCTTTTATTTATAAGACTCCACCTCCCTTTAATTCCACCTTTCCCACTCACAATTCTTTATCTTGTTCTATTCGGAATTACCCCACTTACCACCAAATGGAATCCTCCTCTTCTCTTCCCCAATTCACCGATTTGGACCTAACAAACGAGGAAGCCAATACTATCTATACCCCTGATTTCGATTTTTTTGAAGAAGATCCTAAAACCATCCTGATTGGCAAGTTCATATCATCAAAGCCAATAGACGACTGAACCATCCTCTCAGTTTTTGAAGGCATATGGAAGAAAAATTGTAACGCCCCGGTTTTGGGCTTGGAAGTTTTGGGTTTGGACCGGACCGGTCGGGTTGCGGTTCGAATATATAAAGGTGAAATTAGGAAAGCCTAGTTCGGGTTGCATTAAAAATATGGAAAAATGTTATAAAATCCTCTTTTAATATATATAAGTGAACTATGAAATCAATTTTGCAAAATGAGGTTTGGAAGGGTGACATTTTGGCTAGTGACCAAAATGTAATTTTTGAAAACTGTGTGACTGTTTTAAAAAGGATTGAGACTTTGAATCTTTAAGGAGCTATTTACCCAATGGGAGTTTCTCCAGATTTTTCTAAAATATTAAAGGTTTAATAAATGTATTTTAAATAAAGTAAAAAGGAGGGAAGAAGATATTTTGTCATTTTAACTAACTTTCTCAAATTTTCTATTTTCCTTTCTCTCAAATTTTCTCTCAACCCAAACACATTTCTCCAGCAAAATTCTCTCTGATTTTGACTTCTAAAGACTATATTTCAACTCTCATTTGATTTCTAATCAATCCTTCAACAAAACCTTAGCATTAGCTTATTGGATTTTCAAGGTTTTGGTTCCAAAAAGGGGGAAACTCAAGTTTGGAGGTAAGAACGTCCTTCTCCTCTAAACTCTCAGTTCTTTACTGAAATTCCCAAGTTCTCAATCCTTGAATTATGATTTATTAAAGGTTTTACAATTGGAATCTTGATTTTGGCTTAAAATGCAAGATTTGGTGATTTTTGATGGATTTTCGTATGATCTGATTGGGCTGTATTTTGAGGTGTCAATTTGATGTTAAATGAATGTTAAATTGATGTGAAATTGAGGTTTAATTAATACAATCCCGAATAGGTTGAATTTCCTAATTTTTGCTTGAGTTCTTTGGTTGTTTTTGGAGTGATCTTGATGATCTGTTATAGCTGGAGGTATAAGGATGTGTTTGTGATCACTTTGGATGTTATTTGATGTTTAAAAATGGTTAGAAGTGATGGATCTTGGCTGGGTTAAGTTTTGGAAGTGTTTGGGGGTGGTTTCGGTTGTGTTTGGTAGCCGAAATGTTGGATTTGCAATGACCAGCGAGTTTAGTTGTGTTGCTGGTGTTTTTAATGCATAATGATGCATTAATCCTCTGTTGTTGTGTGTTTGAAACAGGGGAGTTTGATCCGTGAGCATTTGAGGTGGTGTGGAAGGTTTCGGATGCTTGGAAGGCTTGTTGGCTAGCCTAGTTTTGTGTATCGGTGAGTGAAGTTGGGTTTTCATCTTTTAAACCAAGGTTTGAAGGTTTTTGGGAGCTTAGTTTAAGTCTAAACAACTTTGCTAAGCTCAAGAGTAAGTAAAAGGATTTTCGCTCTTGGTTTGTGTTGTGCTTTGGCTTGTTAAGCAATTGTGATTGATGGTTACTATGCATATGATTTGCATGTTTTAAACTCTGTTTTGAAAGCATATTTTAGCATGGTTTAATGCTGGTTTTGAAAGCCATGTGTAAAGGATGCTCAAGGTAGGAGATCCTTGGTTTTGTATATTGAAATTGTGGAATCGATGCATAGTGTTGCATGTTGTTTAATGGCTTTGTGTGATGCTTTTAAATAGTGGAATATTGTTATTAATGATGCAAATTGGTGAGTGTTGGTTAAGGTTACAAAGGTGGTTGAAAGTCCTTGTGTAAGCCTTGTTTATTTAAGAACAACATGGTGTTTAAAAGTCCATGGTTGGTTCTTGGTTAAGGTTCATGATGGTTTTTGCATTTTGACTATGCTTGTGAATCAATGGATAAATGTGGTAAGATGGTTATATTGGCAAGTGATGTAAGTGGTTCTTGGTTCTTTGATCGGATATAGTTAGCCGGCTATAGGATTGGGTGCACCGTGAATTAAGTCGCCTTGGATGTGGAGTGGTTAAGTGTGAACCGGTAAACTCCATCCAAGTATCCTAACGAGATGGTTAAGGTTATAATGGAAGTTGAGATTCCATTCGAGGACCTTGGTTAAGCAAAGGTAATAATGGTGGTTAAAATTCCATTTGAGGACCTTGTGCTTGTTAAGATCACAATGGTGGTGTAAAGTCCATGTGTGGATCTTGTATAGGGTGTCCCGGATCTCGTTAGTGATGTTATACAACTACCAATCGGTGATGCTAAGGTTATATGGTGTTTAAAAGTCCATATATGGGAACCTTGTGCATGTTAAGGTTGTATGGTGTTTAAAAGTCCATACATGGGAACCTTATGAAAGTTAAGGTTGTATGGTGTTTAAAAGTCCATACATGGGAACCTTGTGAAAGTTAAGGTTGTATGGTGTTTAAAAGTCCATACATGGGAACCTTGTGAAAGTTAAGGTTGTATGGTGTTTAAAAGTCCATACATGGGAACCTTGTGAAAGTTAAGGTTGTATGGTGTTTAAAAGTCCATACATGGGAACCTTGTGAAAGTTGAGGTTGTATGGTGTTTAAAAGTCCATACATGGGAACCTTGTGAATGGTAAGGTCAAATGGTGTTTAAAAGTCCATTTGGGGACCTTGGATTGGTAGTGTGTATGAAGCGTGGGGACAACGCTTGTGATCCGCGTATCCGATCGGATGTTGAGTTGAAAAGTGGATTTGGTTGATCACTTGGAAGCCATTATAATGTTCTTGAATGTAATGAAGCATGAGATGCTTGAATTGATGCATGGTTGCATGAGAATTGCTTAATGTATTATGAAATGCATGTTTACTTGTTAGTTTGAACAAGTGTTGTTTATCTATTGAGAATGGTGCATGTGTGCATGAAATCTCTTTAGTGCATTGAAGTCTTGTGAAGACTTGTTTTCAAAAGCATGAGTTGCAAATATTGATGTTGTGGTTCATATGTTGCATTTGTAATGCATGTGTTATAATGAATGAGAAAATGGTTTAAAAAGGGTTATTGCTTAAAGTGATAATCAAGTGTGAGAAAGGTATGTTGTGAATTGGAAGTGATTTCCAAGGGTTTGAATTTAACTTTGCATATGGTGTTTATGCATGATGTGGTTAAATTGATGGTTTTGCAAGTTTATGTTTTGAATAGGCTTGCTTAGCTTTCTAAGCTAAGGATTGGTTTTCATGATTGAGCAATGCATGGTTTTAAGCATGTTGTTAAAAAGGGTTTTCAAACAATGCTTTGGTTTATGAAATCGAGTTGTTTTCAAAAGTGGTTTTATGATTCGCTGCATTGATGGTGTTTTGGTTTTGAGCATTCCTCACTAAGCATTATGTGCTTACGCTCCTTTTTGTCCATCAATGCAGATATTTGAAGTTTGGACAGCGAGAAGCAAGGGATTCAAGGAGAACTCCACTTGAGATGTATGTCTCGGTTAATAGCTATAGTTAATAAAGGCAATGGGGGAAAGAATCTCTTATGTTGATGTTTTATGAGATTGTATATGTTGGACAAGTTTGGTTTATGATTTGAAATCATGTGGTTTATTGTTGCAACGTTTGAACCATCTTGTACTTATATTCTTATGCTATGCTTCTTGTTTTAAAAGCATGTATGAGGGTTGAATGTGTTTCATGTGTTGTTGTGCCTAGGGGTGGTTATGTATCTAGTTTTGATGCATTTAAGTCCCTTGTATGTTAAATGACTTGCTGGTGTGATCTGGTTGCTTTTGGAGCATGTTTGGTGGGTCAGAGTTGTGTTAAACCAGCAAAGTTGCTGCAATCTGGGCAGGTCGTTTCGGAACGATCACTACCGTTTCGGAACAGGGGCCTGTTATGGCCAGGACGTTTCGAAACGGGAGGAACCGTTCCGGAACGGATACGCTACTGCCAGTCCCCATTTCGGAACACGTTGCGGAACGGCCCCGCGTTTCGAAACAGGTTCTCCCTGTTTCGGAACACCTGACCGTTGGGGGCTAACATTGGCGGTTATGTGTTTTGAAATGTTTGCGTTTTGGTCCTGAATCTTGTTTTTGCAATTGGTTGAGTTTGAGAAGTCCGTTTGAGCTGAAATTTGGCAGTGAAGCATGGAACATGACTAATTTCATATTGGTAACTTTTAATTGGGTTAAGTCCCTGAAATTTTCAGAATTTACAGTTTGGTCCCTAAAGGGGTAATTTGTGCAATTGGGTCCCAGAATGTTCTCTGATGATTATGATCTTTGAGTATGATGTTTGTGCGAATAACATCTAGGGTTAATGAGCATCTAGACAAGTTTAAAAAGAAAAAAAAGGGTCGTTAATCAAGGTTGATTTTCGGGTTGACTTTGGTTTTCCCCGTGTAAACTTCTTAATTCGGTTCAACCGTCTGGGCCGGGTTAAGGGGGTTGCATTTGGTGGTATCAGAGCTGAGTTGCGAATGTTTGGGGAAAACGGTAAGTTGTTGCGATATGTGTTTGATGGTTATCCTGATGTGTGGTTGAAGGTTGGTTGAAACACGTGTTTCTGAGTAAGTTGTTGATGTTTTTAAACATGTTTTGTGGTTATGAATCTTCGTTGAGCTCATGTGGTTTGTGCTGATGTTGTGAGCTAGTTTTATGCATGATGAAAGTGTGTTGGGCATGATATGTTGGTTTTATGCTGTTGCAAGTGGATGTTGTTGGATGTAAGCATGATCGAATATGTTGATTGATATGCTTGATGTGGTGATATCCGTGTTTATGTTGACTGTTATGTCATGTAAAGGGGAGGATTCGGGATATCCATTGCCTTATTAATATAGCTATTGTGTTATTTTGGAGTTGGAGTCTGAATCCTTGCTTAAAGCTGGTCTAATGGTTTTGTTTGTTTTGTTGTGATTGCTTGTTGTTAATAGTATGGCGAAGTCGATGGAAGAATGGCAGTTGGGTGAGATGGTTGTTGCCTTAGGGCAGGTTATTAAGGCATGGAATTCACCCTTTGGTGGAGGTGTTTCGTCTCAGTCTTCTGTGCCTGGAGTTGAGTCAGTAAGGCAGGAGGAAAAAGTTGGTTCTGTGATGAAGAGTTCATCACCTGTTGTTCAGGAGGTGTCGGGAACATCTCAGGCTGTAGCGAAGGTAAAGTCAGTGGATATGCTGGATGTGGGATGTGTGGGTTTGCCGAAACAGCGTTTGTTGGATTTGGGTGCTGTGGAGTATCATGGTTCAACACCGGAGACGTTTGAGGCCTGGATTGCCGGTGTGATTCTGATTTTGGATCAGGAAGGCTGTGATTATGCCTGTAAGCTGGGGAGTGTTGTTTCTTTGATGTTGGAGGACGCTTGTGCCTGGTGGACATCTGTGGCGGTGGCGTCGCACATCCATGATATTGATTAGGATTTCTTTGTGTCTGCCTTTTTTTTGAAAGGTATCTTAGGGAGAAATTCCCAAGGGTTAAGCAAGTTGAGGGTAGAGCAGATCTGGGGCAAGTGCTGCTTGAACAAGGAGCGGAAGTTCAGCTACCAGTGTGTGGCCGTTGTGGAAGGCGCCATGTTGGAGGTTGTTGGGGCGCAGGTGCTTGTTGGAACTGTGGTTCTAAAGAGCATGTGAAGCGAGATTGTCCTCTTGGGGTGAAGTTAGCTTCTGTGGTAGCCAAAGGGTCTCTGAAGGGTCGTGGGAACGGCCGAGACAAAGTTCGAAGGTGGCAGAGAGAGCAGAAAGTTGTGAAGAGTTTGGAAGATGAAATCTGTTGGAAATGTGGGTCTGTTGGACACATGAGACGTGATTGTTTGATGTTGGCTAGGAATCGCCAGGGTTCTTTATCGCAAGGAGATGGTGGTGATCTTAGTGTGTTAGTTGATGCTGCAGCGGTGCGGCTGGAGGATGGTGGTTCTGCGACGAAGAGAGCCCGTCTGTTGAAGCTCCGGGGCAGTGAGGTGTTTTCAGGTAACCTTGCTAAGTAATCTTTGCTCTAGTTACCTTAGTTTGGTTTTTCTTGCGTAGTGGGTATGGTTTTGTTGTTAGCAGGTTGTGGTAGTTGTTGTTGCTGTTTGGAAACATCTTTAGTGTGAAGAGGGCTTTAGTGAGTATCTTGTGGATAGTAAGTTGCTAGAATGTTATAGTTAGACCGGTTAGAAGTGAGATAGGGGGTTGTTCTTAGACAGATTCTGAGGATGTTATTGGTGGGTGTGAACCGGCATTCATGCACAGTAAAATCATTGTTATATGCTATATTATATATGTACTGGTCCATGCATACATGTGGCATGACATTAGAGATTTTGCATACATGTACATCAGGCATTGATAGAGCATATTGGTGACCATGCATACGAATGTTCACACTCGCCAATAACTGATCGAGTCTGTTAGTGTTGTGGTTGGGTTAGGTTGGATGATGGGTTTTTAGAGGTTGTTTTGGTGCTGAGTGAAAGGATAGAAGTAATGGAGGGTATTAAGCTAGTTGCTAGTAACGGTGAGTGCGGTATAGCATGCTGGTAGAAGGTAAGTGTTTGAGGCTTAAAGAGTTTAGTGGTTTGGTAGTGAGGAGTACCGGTTGAAGTTAGAATCGGTCAAGTGGTTTTTGAATGGCTAGTAGAAAGGTGGTCCCTTGGTGTTAAGTGATGTTGCAGGTTAGTGGTTGTGTTTCTAAAGTGCTGAGGTAGTTTGGCATGGATGTTGTAATAGAAGGGTTGTTTATGTGGGTGAAGGTTCGTAGCAACCTTCGAGGAATTGAGAAGATGGTATGTATGTTCAAGTTGGGCGGTGTTCTAGTAAGGCAAGTGTTGTGGTCAAAGCTTGTGGTGGAAAGGCAATGAAAGATGGAAGGCCATTGTTGGTTGAATGAGTTCTTGTGAGAAGTGGTTGGTTGGTTGTGAGTAAGTGAATTTTCTTTTGAAATCAGTTGGTGGTGTATGGAGCGGCTAGCGGAGTCAAGGTTGGGGTTTTGTGATGTAAATTTTGGATTTTGTGTGAGTAGCCCTGGTGAGTTGTGATGGCAATGACAACAGCAGATGTGAAGGTATGCCAGCTTTATGTTGAGGAGTTTGGGTAAGCAGTTGGTGCTTAAGAGTTTTTGCTTGTTGAGAATTTTTGAAAGAGGTTGGGGAGTTTGCAAAGGGTTTTGGAAGCAGCGAAGGTTGTGGGTTACATAGTGGCTGAATTGAATTGGTTGGTGTCACTGTGTGAACAAGTCTTGGGAGTTGTGTGTTGAAGTGTTGTATTCTGTAAAAGTTTGAAGTTCTTCAGGTTGTTGTTGGGGCTGTGTACAGTCCGGAAATGTGAAAGGTTAAGTTGTGGTTATCTTTGAGTGTTCTGGAATTTGGGAACAATTTGTGGTGGTTAAGTCTCCTGTGTTGCTTTGTGTGTTGCTTTGAGAAGTTTGGTTGTGCTCTTTTCGCCAGTTGAAATTTCGAGGACGAAATTTCCTAAGAGGGGGAGAGTTGTAACGCCCCGGTTTTGGGCTTGGAAGTTTTGGGTTTGGACCGGACCGGTCGGGTTGCGGTTCGAATATATAAAGGTGAAATTAGGAAAGCCTAGTTCGGGTTGCATTAAAAATATGGAAAAATGTTCTAAAATCCTCTTTTAATATATATAAGTGAACTGTGAAATCAATTTTGCAAAATGAGGTTTGGAAGGGTGACATTTTGGCTAGTGACCAAAATGTAAATTTTGAAAACTGTGTGACTGTTTTAAAAAGGATTGAAACTTTGAATCTTTAAGGAGCTATTTACCCAATGGGAGTTTCTCCAGATTTTTCTAAAATATTAAAGGTTTAATAAATGTATTTTAAATAAAGTAAAAAGGAGGGAAGAAGATATTTTGTCATTTTAACTAACTTTCTCAAATTTTCTATTTTCCTTTCTCTCAACTTTTCTCTCAACCCAAACACATTTCTCCAGCAAAATTCTCTCTGATTTTGACTTCTAAAGACTAGATTTCAACTCTCATTTGATTTCTAATCAATCCTTCAACAAAACCTTAGCATTAGCTTATTGGATTTTCAAGGTTTTGGTTCCAAAAAGGGGGAAACTCAAGTTTGGAGGTAAGAACGTCCTTCTCCTCTAAACTCTCAGTTCTTTACTGAAATTCCCAAGTTCTCAATCCTTGAATTATGATTTATTAAAGGTTTTACAATTGGAATCTTGATTTTGGCTTAAAATGCAAGATTTGGTGATTTTTGATGGATTTTCGTATGATCTGATTGGGCTGTGTTTTGAGGTGTCAATTTGATGCTAAATGAATGTTAAATTGATGTGAAATTGAGGTTTAATTAATACAATCCCGAATAGGTTGAATTTCCTAATTTTTGCTTGAGTTCTTTGGTTGTTTTTGGAGTGATCTTGATGATCTGTTATAGCTGGAGGTATAAGGATGTGTTTGTGATCACTTTGGATGTTATTTGATGTTTAAAAATGGTTAGAAGTGATGGATCTTGGCTGGGTTAAGTTTTGGAAGTGTTTGGGGGTGGTTTCGGTTGTGTTTGGTAGCCGAAATGTTGGATTTGCAATGAGCAGCGAGTTTAGTTGTGTTGCTGGTGTTTTTAATGCATAATGATGCATTAATCCTCTGTTGTTGTGTGTTTGAAACAGGGGAGTTTGATCCGTGAGCATTTGAGGTGGTGTGGAAGGTTTCGGATGCTTGGAAGGCTTGTTGGCTAGCCTAGTTTTGTGTATCGGTGAGTGAAGTTGGGTTTTCAGCTTTTAAACCAAGGTTTGAAGGTTTTTGGGAGCTTAGTTTAAGTCTAAACAACTTTGCTAAGCTCAAGAGTAAGTAAAAGGATTTTCGCTCTTGGTTTGTGTTGTGCTTTGGCTTGTTAAGCAATTGTGATTGATGGTTACTATGCATATGATTTGCATGTTTTAAACTCTGTTTTGAAAGCATATTTTAGCATGGTTTAATGCTGGTTTTGAAAGCCATGTGTAAAGGATGCTCAAGGTAGGAGATCCTTGGTTTTGTATATTGAAATTGTGGAATCGATGCATAGTGTTGCATGTTGTTTAATGGCTTTGTGTGATGCTTTTAAACAGTGGAATATTGTTATTAATGATGCAAATTGGTGAGTGTTGGTTAAGGTTACAAAGGTGGTTGAAAGTCCTTGTGTAAGCCTTGTTTATTTAAGAACAACATGGTGTTTAAAAGTCCATGGTTGGTTCTTGGTTAAGGTTCATGATGGTTTTTGCATTTTGACTATGCTTGTGAATCAATGGATAAATGTGGTAAGATGGTTATATTGGCAAGTAATGTAAGTGGTTCTTGGTTCTTTGATCGGATATAGTTAGCCGGCTATAGGATTGGGTGCACCGTGAATTAAGTCGCCTTGGATGTGGAGTGGTTAAGTGTGAACCGGTAAACTCCATCCAAGTATCCTAACGAGATGGTTAAGGTTATAATGGAAGTTGAGATTCCATTCGAGGACCTTGGTTAAGCAAAGGTAATAATGGTGGTTAAAATTCCATTTGAGGACCTTGTGCTTGTTAAGATCACAATGGTGGTGTAAAGTCCATGTGTGGATCTTGTATAGGGTGTCCCGGATCTCGTTAGTGATGTTATACAACTACCAATCGGTGATGCTAAGGTTATATGGTGTTTAAAAGTCCATATATGGGAACCTTGTGCATGTTAAGGTTGTATGGTGTTTAAAAGTCCATACATGGGAACCTTATGAAAGTTAAGGTTGTATGGTGTTTAAAAGTCCATACATGGGAACCTTGTGAAAGTTAAGGTTGTATGGTGTTTAAAAGTCCATACATGGGAACCTTGTGAAAGTTAAGGTTGTATGGTGTTTAAAAGTCCATACATGGGAACCTTGTGAAAGTTAAGGTTGTATGGTGTTTAAAAGTCCATACATGGGAACCTTGTGAAAGTTGAGGTTGTATGGTGTTTAAAAGTCCATACATGGGAACCTTGTGAATGGTAAGGTCAAATGGTGTTTAAAAGTCCATTTGGGGACCTTGGATTGGTAGTGTGTATGAAGCGTGGGGACAACGCTTGTGATCCGCGTATCCGATCGGATGTTGAGTTGAAAAGTGGATTTGGTTGATCACTTGGAAGCCATTATAATGTTCTTGAATGTAATGAAGCATGAGATGCTTGAATTGATGCATGGTTGCATGAGAATTGCTTAATGTATTATGAAATGCATGTTTACTTGTTAGTTTGAACAAGTGTTGTTTATCTATTGAGAATGGTGCATGTGTGCATGAAATCTCTTTAGTGCATTGAAGTCTTGTGAAGACTTGTTTTCAAAAGCATGAGTTGCAAATATTGATGTTGTGGTTCATATGTTGCATTTGTAATGCATGTGTTATAATGAATGAGAAAATGGTTTAAAAAGGGTTATTGCTTAAAGTGATAATCAAGTGTGAGAAAGGTATGTTGTGAATTGGAAGTGATTTCCAAGGGTTTGAATTTAACTTTGCATATGGTGTTTATGCATGATGTGGTTAAATTGATGGTTTTGCAAGTTTATGTTTTGAATAGGCTTGCTTAGCTTTCTAAGCTAAGGATTGGTTTTCATGATTGAGCAATGCATGGTTTTAAGCATGTTGTTAAAAAGGGTTTTCAAACAATGCTTTGGTTTATGAAATCGAGTTGTTTTCAAAAGTGGTTTTATGATTCGCTGCATTGATGGTGTTTTGGTTTTGAGCATTCCTCACTAAGCATTATGTGCTTACGCTCCTTTTTGTCCATCAATGCAGATATTTGAAGTTTGGACAACGAGAAGCAAGGGATTCAAGGAGAACTCCACTTGAGATGTATGTCTCGGTTAATAGCTATAGTTAATAAAGGCAATGGGGGAAAGAATCTCTTATGTTGATGTTTTATGAGATTGTATATGTTGGACAAGTTTGGTTTATGATTTGAAATCATGTGGTTTATTGTTGCAACGTTTGAACCATCTTGTACTTATATTCTTATGCTATGCTTCTTGTTTTAAAAGCATGTATGAGGGTTGAATGTGTTTCATGTGTTGTTGTGCCTAGGGGTGGTTATGTATCTAGTTTTGATGCATTTAAGTCCCTTGTATGTTAAATGACTTGCTGGTGTGATCTGGTTGCTTTTGGAGCATGTTTGGTGGGTCAGAGTTGTGTTAAACCAGCAAAGTTGCTGCAATCTGGGCAGGTCGTTTCGGAACGATCACTACCGTTTCAGAACAGGGGCCTGTTATGGCCAGGACGTTTCGAAACGGGAGGAACCGTTCCGGAACGGATACGCTACTGCCAGTCCCCGTTTCGGAACACGTTGTGGAACGGCCCCGCGTTTCGAAACAGGTTCTCCCTGTTTCGGAACACCTGACCGTTGGGGGCTGACATTGGCGGTTATGTGTTTTGAAATGTTTGCGTTTTGGTCCTGAATCTTGTTTTTGCAATTGGTTGAGTTTGAGAAGTCCGTTTGAGCTGAAATTTGGCAGTGAAGCATGGAACATGACTAATTTCATATTGGTAACTTTTAATTGGGTTAAGTCCCTGAAATTTTCAGAATTTACAGTTTGGTCCCTAAAGGGGTAATTTGTGCAATTGGGTCCCAGAATGTTCTCTGATGATTATGATCTTTGAGTATGATGTTTGTGCGAATAACATCTAGGGTTAATGAGCATCTAGACAAGTTTAAAAAGAAAAAAAAGGGTCGTTAATCAAGGTTGACTTTCGGGTTGACTTTGGTTTTCCCCGTGTAAACTTCTTAATTTGGTTCAACCGTCTGGGCCGGGTTAAGGGGGTTACAAAAATCATCTTAAATCAATATCTATTATTAGAGACTCCTTCTTCCGTATCGAGTTTGCCACTATAAGCGACAAATATGAAGTGTTCGAGAGAGGCCCATGGCTTCACAAAGACGAATGGATGGCCCTAGCTGACTATACACCTGGTAAAAGTATGGACGAGTATTCTTTCAATCCCATGCGGATTTGGTTTCGCATTCACTCCTTGCCCAAACCTTTTTTGGAGGATCATGACAGAGCTCACCTTGTGGGACAGTCACTTGGTGCCATGGTCGGCACCGTATTACGTATTGATACTCGCAAAGAACGAGGGAACATGACTGAATTCCTACGAGTGGAAATTCTTCTGGACATATCCAAACCGATCCGACGATTTCTTCTCATTGGGAAAGGTCCACGAACTACTTCTTGCCATCTACAATATGAACGTCTCCCCCTTCTCTGTCAGGGATGTGGCCTCATTAGCCACACTTTCGACCACTGCCCTTCTAAAGCTACGATTGATCCAACAAAGCTCCAATACGGTGAATGGCTCCGCTGGCTTCCCCCGCGTCACCGTGACCAGAGACCACGTGGTCGTATTCGCATTGTTGAGCAATCCACTTCTAATGAATGCAAACCACCTCTAGGTATCTTATACCCTTTTAAATACATCTATCTGATTTTCTGCCTTTACTCTTTTTTATATACTAAAATGTTATTATGTACAGCTCCTTTGGACAAGGGCAAAAATATTGAATCATCTGCTAATGCTGAACCAAACCCACCGTTAGGTATTACACAACATTTATTTTGGTTTCCACTTAATTATCACCCCCCCTATGTTTCTTTATTGATCCCCTTTCCTTATCAGATCCTATGGACAAAGGGAAAGCTCCTGTCACTTCTGCTCAAGATTCAGGTCTAAATTCTATAAAAAACCATTATGTTTCTTTCTCCCATAATTTCAAACAATTAAATCTCATTTTCTCTTTTACTAATCTTATAGGGAACCTCAATGAAGGGGAAGCTGCGTCCTTTGCAGATCTCCCTATTGGGGAAAATAATAACAACGATTAGGTGGTGGAAGAGGAATCCTCGGATTTGCCTCCCACAAATGCCGATCCAAAGCTGCCCCAAAGAGCTCCACTGCATTCAAGAGTCATTTCTCCTCAACCCCTGAACACCATTTACCCTGTTCAAATTGATCTGTACGGTCAAGATGATGGAAAGCCAAACTCTACTGCTCAGCAAGTTAGGAAACTAGATGAACAACTCAGTAAGCCATTCCTCCAAACCGGTATATCATTTTTTGATGATTTTGATTCGTGGCTGCTTAAGCATTACCCAAATATTGCAGCTTCTGCTCCGGCCCCTATTCCCATCCCTCCGAACCGAGGTACTAGGAGGCGCTCCCCAATCCATGTGGTCCTGCAGCCCAAAAAGTCTAGACCTACTCCATCGCCTACTTCGAAAGCTGGGATGAGCAGCGGAAAAAACTCTCCGGCGGCGGCTGATGCACAGCCCCGCCTAGGGAAATGATCATTTTATGTTGGAACTGCTAGGGCTTAGGTAAGGTCCAGGCAGTTCAACATCTCCAGCATTATGTTAAGCTTCATAAACCTGATTTACTTTTTTTATGCGAAACTAAACTCAAAAATACGGCTTATAGCCGTCTTGGTGATTTGCTAGGGATGGCCCTAGCTTTTTCTGTTGATTTTTCTTTTAATTGCTCTGGACTTGCTTTATTTACTTTGAACAATAATAATATTGATTTGCTTGCTTACTCGGATCGTTTTATTCACACGTATATTAAATGCAACACTTCTTCGTTCTATTTCACTGGAATTCATGGCTTTTCTGAAACAGGTAACAAACCTAAAACTTGGGAACTAATTGATTCTCTCAACATTAATGATGATCAACCTTGGCTCATCGGTGGAGACTTTAATGAAATCTTATCTAACAATGAAAAACAAGGAGGTTGCCGACGGCCTAGATCTCAAATTAATAATTTCCACAATTGTCTATCTCGTAATAATCTTTTTGATTGCAAACCTACAACGGGGTGGTTCACATGGTCTAAAACGGGGCCCAAAACCCCTTCTTTATTTGAGCGACTAGATCGTTTTGTTGGGAACATGGCATGGAAAGCTTCCTTTCCTAATTATAACATCATCTCAGACTTTGATGCGAAATCAGATCACTGTTTTCTACTATTAAATACGGAGCCTCTTCCTCCAACAAATCCCCGTCCCCCACCAACCACGTTCAGATTCGAAAATTTTTGGGCTTCCAATGATGAAGGTATTGCTGTGGTAAAACAAACTTGGTCATCCACCAAAGGTAATACTTTGGATAAAATTAAAGCCGTTGGCTCCTGCCTAGGAGACTGGCAATCCCAACAAAGATTTAAGACTAATGGACGCATCAGCTTTCTCACTAAGAAAATTAATAAACTATTACAATGACCTCTTTCAGCTTCAGCCGAAAAAAGATATATCTCCGCCAAAACCGAGCTCCATAAACTTCTCGAGGTGCAAGAAGCATATTGGGCACAACGTTCTCGTAATCTATGGCTTTCCCAAGGGGATAAAAATACCCGCTTCTTTCATGCCCGAGCTTCCAATAGAAAGAAAAAGAACACAATCTCGGGTCTCTTAGACTCCAATAATGTTTGGCGTACGAATGATTCTGACCTTATGGAAATTGCTTCCTCATATTTCCATAATCTTTTTTCTTCCTCAAACCCTCACTTTTCTGACCAAATTCTCTCAAAAATCACTCCTACTATTACGAATACTATGAATGAGTCCCTTTCCAAGGAATTCACTCCAGAAGAAATTATCACCGCTTTTCGAGACATCGATCCTAGGAAAGCCCCGGGTATTGATGGCCTACCAAGCGGATTTTTTCGTCAACATTGGGATATTGTAGGCCCTGATATTATTACACTTTGCCTTAATCTTCTTAAAGGGTCAGCTGATCTGGCTTCAGTTAACCAAACTATTTTGGTTCTCATACCTAAGATTAAGGATCCCACTACTATGAGGCATCTTCGGCCCATCAGTCTCTGTACAGTAATTTACAAAATCATTGCTAAAGTCTTAGTTAATCGAATGAAACATACCATTCCATTCTGTATCAGTTCAAATCAAGCTGCTTTTGTTCAGGGACGTAATATTACAGATAACATTCTTATTGCCCAAGAAATTATTCATTCAATTAATACTGGTACCTCTAAATCTTCTCGTGGAGCTGCCCTTAAACTTGACATGGAAAAGGCCTTTGACAAGGTCGAGTGGTCATTCCTCGAAAATGTTATGACCCGTATGGGGTTTGCTTCATCATGGGTCTCTCTTATCATGAGATGTATTTCTTCAGTTTCCTTTACGGTTAAGGTAAACAATTCTTTTTCCCCTTTGTTTCGACCTCAAAGGGGCCTCCGCCAAGGTGACCCTTTATCTCATTTTCTTTTTCTATTTTGTACCCAAGGGCTTTCAGCTTTCTTGGCCGATGCTAAACAACAAGGCCTACTCCCAGGATTAGGGGCGTGTAAGCATGGCCCCAAGGTTAACCACCTCTTATTTGCGGATGATTGCATAGTTTTCCTTAACTCAAATCCCGATGAAGCTGCACACCTTAAGTTGGCCCTCCAGACTTATGCCTCTGCCTCTGGGCAAGCAATCAACTTTGATAAGTCTACTATCTTTTACAATCCCCGCACTCCTACTTCTACTCGTCAAGCTATTAATTCCTATCTTCAAGTACGTGAGGTCTCCAATCCTGGGGGTCTATCTGGGGGTACCTCTTCTTATTGGTAAAAATAAGACCCTTGATTTAGGGTTTATACGCGATAAAGTTCACGATAGATTATCCAACTGGGACAAACAGCTTCTTTCCTTCAGTGGTAGAGAAATTTTTATTAAAGCTGTTTTACAATCTTTACCTCAATATGTTGTGTCCTGTTATTTATTACCCCAAAATATTATTGATGATATGACATCTGCCATTCGTCGATATTGGTGGTCTGGGAAATCCAACAAGAAAGGTTGGCATATGCTTCCATGGGACCAGGTATGCTTGCCTAAATCTGTTGGTGGTATGGGCTTCCGGGACCTCAATAACTTTAACATAGCTCTTCTTGGCAAACAACTTTGGCGCCTCATTTGCGAACCTGACTCCCTTTTGGGACAAATCTATAAATTCAAGTACTTCCCGACAAGTAATATCCTTAATGCCTCTCGGCCTTCGCGAGGTTCTTTTGCCTGGCAAGGTCTTTATAACGCTATGCAACACCTATTTGGTGGTTTCCTCTATCGGCCGGGTATCAACAGTAACATACGCATCCATCATGATAATTGGGGAGGCTCCTCGACTGTTCACCTCTATGGGGACTATGAGCTATCGGAGGAAGTCCACATTCGTTGTCGAGATTTCATGATGCGGAACCAAGCTGCCTGGGACCCTGTCAAAGTTCGTGCTCACTTTACTGTGGAAGATGCCAATTCCATTCTTTCTGTTCCTATTATTAATGACACTCGAGATACCATCCTCTAGAATCCCAATGATTCTGGTATCTATTCTATCAGATCTGGCTATCTTTTCCTGCAACGACCCCCTGAGCCTAGACTTCGTCCCCCTCGATTTTGGAAATTTCTTACCAAGCTCAAGGTTTTGCCTAAGGTTAAAACTTTCGGCTGGCGTCTGGGGGCAGGAGCCTTGCCTGTTGGGGCTCGCCTCCAGACTTTTGCTCCAGACTCTGGCCCATGCCCCATTTGTAACTCGGGTATTGAGTCGATTCTCCATGCTCTCCGAGACTGCTCTGGTGCCTCGGAAACTCTTAAATTGATTGGTCTTCCCTCCTCTTTTATCAACAGTTCCGCCTCTACGGGCCTCCAATGGCTTGAGGAAGGTGCTTCCCTTCTTTCTCTTGATCTTTTTGGCCTCTTCTTGACTACCCTTTGGAATATTTTGAACAGGCGTAACGACTGGATCCATAATAAACATCTTCAACCCCCTTGGTTAATTGCTGTCAACTCTATTAGTCTCCATAAGGACTACTCTAACTCTATATCTTCCACTACATCACCCATCCCCTCGGCACTTCCTCCTCGATGGAGGCTTCCACCTCGTGGTTTTATTAAAGTTAATGTGGATGGGGCTTTTGATCCTTCCACTCGTGCAGCGGCGGTTGGTGTTGTCGCTCGGGATGACACTGGGACGGTTGTCGGTGGCCTGGCTTTTCCGCTGGGCAGTTGTTCTGATGCTATTTCATCCGAAGGGAGAGCTCTTCTCGTCGGCATTACTTTTGCCCTATCTCAAGGATGGAGCCATTTGATTTTCGAGACAGACTGTGCTTCCCTAGCAAACCGGATCAACTCTCTTGGGCCAGATCTTTCTCCTTTGGGGCCGATGATTCTGCAGGCTCATACTGCTTTGGAGGATTTTTCTGTGGCACATGTTCAGTATATTCGCCGTGAGGCTAATTTTGTAGCTTATACGTTGGCTACCCATGCCCTTAGATCCATGTCTTCTTTATCTTTTGGATCTATCTACCCTGATTGTATCAAAAACATTGTACTTTGCGAGGTATAACCTCGTTTTAATAATATATTTTGGGTACTCTTTTCCCCTTTTTAGGTTTCTCCAAGCCTTGTGCTTGGGGATTTTAGTAGGGGATTTTAATGAGGCCCGTTTTCTTCAAAAAAAAAATTCTAACGGGTCCATTGTTCGGCCCAATTAGACCCGCTCCTCGCAAACCTCTACAAAAAAGACAGCAAAATAAGTTAGAATCAAATTTTAGGAGTGCATATAATTGATTAAGAGCTTTTCAACACGATTATATTGCAAAACCTCGATTACTGTACTTTTAACTCAGTTAAAATTCGAACGGGTCCATAGTTCGGCCCATTTAGACCCGCTCGACCGAAACCTTTACAAAAAAGACCGCAAAATAAGTTAGAATCAAATTTTAGGAGTTCATATAATTGATTACGAGCTTTTCAACAGGATTATATTGCAAAAACTCGATTACAGTACTTTTTACTGAGTTAAAATTCTAACGGGTCCATTGTTCGGCCCATTTAGACCCGCTCATCCGAAACCTCTACAAAAGTGTTGCAAAATAAGTTTTAAACCAAATTTAGGAGTTCATACAATTGATTACGAGCTTTTCAACACGATTATATTCCAAAAACTCGATTTCTGTACTTTTTACTCCGTTAAAATTCTAACGGGTCCATTGTTCGGCCCATTTAGACTAGCTCGTTCGAAACCTCTACAAAAGGGTTGCAAAATAAGTTTTAATCCAAATTTAGGAGTTCATATAATTGATTACGAGCTTTTCAACAAGATTATATTGCAAAAACTCGATTTCTGTACTTTATACTCAGTTAAAATTCTAACGGGTCTATTGTTCGGCCCATTTAGACCCGCTCGTCCGAAACATCTACAAAAGGGTTGCAAAATAAGTTTTAATCCAAATTTAAGAGTTCATACAATTGATTACGAGCTTTTCAACACGATTATATTGCAAAAACTCGATTTCTGTAGTTTTTACTCAGTTAAAATTCGAACGGTTCCATTGTTCGGCCCATTTAGACCCGCTCGTCCGAAACCTCTACAAAAGGGTTGCAAAATATGTTTTAATCCAAATTTAAGAGTTCATACAATTGATTACGAGCTTTTCAACACGATTATATTGCAAAAACTCGATTTCTGTAGTTTTTACTCAGTAGAAATTCGAACGGGTCCATTACTCGGCCCATTTATACCCGCTCGTCTGAAACCTCTACAAAAAGACCGTAAAACAAGTTTTAATCAAATTTTAGGAGTTCATATAATTGATTACGAGCTTTTCAACACGATTATATTGCAAAAACTTGATTACAATACTTTTTACTCAGTTAAAATTCTAACGGGTACATTGTTCGGCCCATTTAGATTCTCTCATCCGAAACCTCTACAAAAGCGTTGCAAAATAAGTTTTAATCCAAATTTAGGAGTTCATACAATTGATTACGAGCGTTTCAACACGATTATATTGCAAAAACTCGATTTCTATACTTTTTACTCAGTTAAAATTCTAATGGGTCCATTGTTCGGCCCATTTAGACCCGCTCATCCGATACCATAGAAAAAAGACCGCAAAACAAGTTTTAATCAAAATTTAGGAGTTCATACAATTGATTACGAGCTTTTCAACACGATTATATTGCAAAAACTCGATTTTTGTGCTTTTTACTTAGTTAAAATTCTAACGGGTCCATTGTTTGGCCCATTTAGACCCGCTCGTCCGAAACCATAGAAAAAAGACCGCAAAACAAGTTTTAATCCAAATTTAGGAGTTCATACAATTGATTACGAGCGTTCCAACATGATTATATTGCAAAAACTCGATGTCTGTACTTTTTACTTAGTTAAAATTCTAACGGGTCCATTGTTCGGCCCAGTTAGACCCGCTCGTCGCAAACCTCTACAAAAAGACCGCAAAATAAGTTAGAATCAAATTTTAGGAGTTCATATAATTTATTAAGAGCTTTTCAACACGATTATATTACAAAAGCTCGATTACTGTACTTTTTACTCAGTTAAATTTCTAACGGGTCCATTGTTCGGCCCATTTCGACCCGATCGTCCGAAACCTCTACAAAAAGGGCTGTAAAATAGGTTTTGATCCAAATTTAGGTGTTCATACAATTGATTACGAGCGTTTCAACGTGATTATATTACAAAAACTCGATTTCTGTACTTTTTACTCTGTTAAAATTCTAACGGGTCCATTGTTCGGCCCATTTAGACCCGCTCGTCGTAAACCTCTACAAAATGACTGCAAAATAAGTTAGAATCAAAATTTAGGAGTTCATATAATTGATTAAGAGCTTTTCAACACGATTATATTGCAAAAACTCAATTACTGTACTTTTTACTTAGTTAAATTTTTAACGGGTCCATTGTTCGGCCCATTTAGACCCGATCGTCCGAAACCTCTACAAAAAGGGCTGCAAAATAACTTTTAATCCAAATTTAAGAGTTCATACAATTGATTACGAGCTTTTCAACACTATTATATTGCAAAAACTCGATTTCTGTACTTTTTACTCAGTTAAAATTCTAACGGGTCCATTGTTCGGCCCATTTAGACCCGCTCGTCCGAAACCTTTACAAAAGACCGCAAAATTAGTTAAAATCAAATTTTAGGAGTTCATATAATTGATTACAAGCTTTTCAACACGATTATATTGCAAAAACTTGATTACAGTACTTTTTACTGAGTTAAAATTCTTACGGGTCCATTGTTCGGCCCATTTAGACCCGCTCGTCCGAAACCTCTACAAAAGGGTTGCAAAATAAGTTTTAATCAATATTTAGGAGTTCATACAATTGATTACGAGCTTTTCAACACGATTATATAACAAAAACTCGATTTCTGTACTTTTTACTCCGTTAAAATTCTAACGGGTCCATTGTTCGGCCCATTTAGACCAGATCGTCCGATACCTCTACAAAAAGGGCTACAAAATAAGTTTTAATCCAAATTTAGGAGTTCATATAATTGATTACGAGCTTTTCAACACAATTATATTGCGAAAACTCGACTTTTGTGCTTTTTACTTAGTTAAAATTCTAACGAGTCCATTGTTCGGCCCATTTAAACCCGCTCGTCCGAAACCTCTACAAAAGGGTTACAAAATAAGTTAAAATTCAAATTTAGGAGTTCATACAATTGATTACGAGCGTTTCAACACGATTATATTGCAAAAACTCGATTTTGTACTTTTTACTCAGTTAAAATTTTAAGGGGTCCATTGTTCGGCCCATTTAGACCCGCTCGTCCGAAAACTCTACAAAAAAGACCGAAAAATAAGTTAGAATCAAATTTTAGGAGTTCATATAATTGATTAAGAGCTTTTCAACATGATTATATTGCAAAAACTCGATTACTGTTCTTTTTACTCAGTTAAAATTCTAACGGGTTCATTGTTCGGCCCATTTAGACTCGCTCGTCCGAAACCTCTACAAAAGGGTTGCAAAATAAGTTTTAATCCCAATTTAGGAGTTCATACAATTGATTACGAGCTTTTCAAGACAATTATATTGCAAAAACTCGATTTTTGTAGTTTTTACTCAGTTAAAATTCGAACGGTTCCATTGTTCGGCCCATTTAGACCCGCTCGTCCGAAACCTCTACAAAGGGTTGCAAAATATGTTTTAATCCAAATTTAAGAGTTCATACAATTGATTACGAGCTTTTCAACGCGATTATATTGCAAAAACTCGATTTCTGTAGTTTTTACTCAGTAGAAATTCTAACGGGTCCATTACTCGGCCCATTTAGTCCCGCTCGTCCGAAACCTCTACAAAAAGACCTTAAAACAAGTTTTAATCAAATTTTAGGAGTTCATATAATTGATTACGAGCTTTTCAACACGATTATATTGCAAAAACTTGATTACAATACTTTTTACTCAGTTAAAATTCTAACGGGTACATTGTTCGGCCCATTTAGACTCGCTCGTCCGAAACATCTACAAAAGTGTTGCAAAATAAGTTTTAATCCAATTTTAGGAGTTCATACAATTGATTACGAGCGTTTCAACACAATTATATTGCAAAAACTCGATTTCTGTACTTTTTACTCAGTTAAAATTCTAACGGGTCCATTGTTCGGCCCATTTAGACCCGCTCGTCCGATACCATAGAAAAAACACCGCAAAACAAGTTTTAATCAAAATTTAGGAGGTCATACAATTGATTACGAGCTTTTCAACACGATTATATTGCAAAAACTCGATTTTTGTGCCTTTTACTGAGTTAAAATTCTAACGGGTCCATTGTTCGGCCCATTTAGACCCGCTCGTCCGAAACCATAGAAAAAAGACCGCAAAACAAGTTTTAATCCAAATTTAGGAGTTCATACAATTGATTACGAGCGTTTCAACACGATTATATTGCAAAAACTCGATTTCTGTACTTTTTACTTAGTTAAAATTCTAACGGGTTACTCAGTTAAAATTCCAACGGGTATGGGTGCTCTCGGTTTTCTCTCATTTTTTAAGTTCTTCCTAGGGTGTTTGTTCGGGTTTTGGTTTCTGACGCTTCTTTTTCCCCCCTTTTTGCTGACTTCTGCTTCTCCCCCCTTTTCCTAGCCGCCTCTTTCCTTCTCTCCACCACGCCATTCACCTCTCCTTTTTTCCCCTTACCAGCCGACGCACCTCTAGATTCAAAGAACCAGGAGCTTCACGACAGAGATCTCTCGAGAGCCACCGGTAATGTCCTATACCCTCCCTGTTATCTTGTGTTATTTCTTTTATTTATTCATTTTTTTCAATTAATTTTTCCCCTTTTCTCTTATCAACCGAGGATTACAACCACCGTTTGTGGAAGATCCAGTGTATGGTTTCCTTTCGAAACCCACCGTTCGCCGGCCCCCGTGTCAGATTAGGTTTGGTACCGGTTTTTTCAGGTTTTATCTTTTTTTTTTCTTCTTTTTTCATCTTTGCTATTTTTTTCTTTTGCTCCTTGGTGTTGGAGGATCTCGAATCTCTCTGTCCGCCGGCACCCCTATCAGATCTGTTTTGGTAATGGGTTTTTCAGGTATTATCTCTTCTTATTTCTTTTTTCATCTTTTCCTACTTTGCAATTCTTTTCGTTGTTCCTGCAATTCCCTCTTCCAAGGGATTTTTTTATTTTCATCTCCTCTTAGTTTTTCTAATTTTACCTCTGGTTTTAATTTTTTTCTCAATCTCTACTCGTCTTTTCTCTTGCTTCTCCTAATATTTTGGTTCTTTTCCAGATCTGCCGTCACCTGCTGTCTTATGTTTTTTTCAAAGTTTAAAATAACACTCGCCGTGGTGCTATTCCCCGATCCAATTCCGGTTTCCTTTTGGGGCCACCGTAATCTCGAAATCAATAGCCTATGTTTTTCGGTTTTTCATTTTACTTGTCTGCTATTTCTTTTTTGTTTATCTTTAATTAATTCTTATTATCTTTTCCCCCTTATTCAGGTTCTCCTCTGGTCACTGGTTGCAAAGGGGAGGATTGCTCCAATTAATTTCGGTATTCCTTTGTTCCATAATTTCTCTTTCTGTCTCTTTTACTCATTTTATTCTGAATTAAAATCAAATTTTATTCATATGAAACATAAGCATGTGATTGATTGTTTTAATACTGAGTTTTTCGATCTGATTGTTCTTGTTATTACCTATTACCTGTCTCTTATGTCTTCTGCTCTTTCTTATTATTTCGATAATAAGGTCAATCGATCCCTTCATGGGAATTATTTTTCGATCCCCCGTGTGGGAATTTCCATCTATCCTTTTCGGATCATATTTACTTGCTGCTATTTTTTTATTTCTATGCGCTTATCGAACATTTTCCACATGCTTGTTCGCTTGTTTATAATTCCACGCCATCTTGTCTTTCTTTACTTACTTTATTACTTTGCTTTGATAATATCATTTTTTATCATCTTCACCAAGTATAATGTTGCTTTGCTCTCTAGCTGTAGGCTTTACAAATCCTTATGGATGTGTTGTATTCTTAAATTCTTACGGATTTCTGTTTTCATTCTCAATTACCTTATTATTAACATGCTTAATAACTTTGTCTCATTTCAATTCATCAAAGTTGTTTTTTCTATGACCAACCATGTTGGTATTCTCTTAACCTTTGTTCTTTTTCTTTCTTCTATGCATACCTCTTTTCCTTCCTTTAACTGTGCTTTTATGATTAATCTGGTTCTTTCCTTTCATATCTATTTTTTACATTGCTTATCCACTTTCTTTTCTTTTAGATTTTGGAACTTAGTTCTGCTTATCTTTTACTTCTATGTTTGTTTCTTCCTATACTATATTTCTTTGTTGTTCTCTTACGTAAATCCTTTTGCCTTGTATGTTACACACCCTACCCCTGAGGATGGTGCTTCTCTAAGCTGGTTGTTTTGCTACGCTTGCTGCCTCCGTCCACGGCCTGCTGCTCTTATATTTTATTTTTCTTTCTCCTATTGCTTAAGGTTCTTTTTGTTTTCGTCCCCCCTATTTCTTTTGCTCGTTTGGTATGTATTAAGTTTCTTGCCCCCCCTCTCTATCCCATGGCTTGTAATTATTTTTTATGGGTGCTTCTCCTCTGCTTGGTTCTCCTTTTACTTTTGCTTCCCTCGTTCTTTTTATTTTTTCCATTATGCTCAGCTCTTTTAGCTGCTGATATGCATCTTAAATTTCTTTCTTTTAGTTTAGATTATCCCTTTTCATCTTTATACTCTTTTTATTATTGGTCTTTATTTTATGTATATAGTAGCTTCTTCGTTCTCGGTTCGCTCCTTCTCAACTTTTTGTTAGTTAGTTTTATTGATACTTTAATTTATACTTATGCATTTCATGTTGTCCTTATTTCTGTTTTCTTTTATATTGTTTGCTCTTATTTGTTTCTGTTTTTTTCTGTTACCCACTACACCTACTATGGTGCAATTTTTCGAACCCTTTTTAGGGGACTTAATACGATCACCGCCCAGGTGAAAATAATCCTTTATATAACACTATTATATAATTTCATTCCTAATTTTTTACTCACTTCTTCTACCCAATTTTCCCCCAGGAAAATTTGCGAAACATTAACTACATCAACTAAAACTTCAAGGCTGTTCTCAGATATCTATTCATTATGGACTCAAGTTGTATCACAACTACTCGCTATCAACCAATCCACATTCTTTTTCTTCCTATACAAAATGACAAATGCTCCCAATTTTATATGCTTTCATTCAAATCCCTTCCAATTTTTCAAATTAAATCTCTACTATCTAAACAATTGTTTATCACCAATGCTAAAACTGTTTCTCAATGCCAACATTTACACCCTCTTACTCTTCTCTCTTTCCTTCCCACAAGTTATGTCTTACTAACGAATGTTTACAGCAATTACCATCTGTTATCTCTCATTTCAATGCCAATATTCATTTCCTTAATTAGTTTCAGATATTACCTCTTTCTTTATTTCATACCCCTTTTGCTCCTCACTTCTATCATAACTACTAATTTATCAACTATCCATTCTGTGAATCTATTTCCCTCCTGGAATATTTGGCAATTTCCCTTAATTGTTTTTCACAATTATTTGGATATTCTCCTTTTTTATTTCCATAACAATTATAGCTTCTTTACAGCATTCATCTTACTTAACTCCCTCTATTCTCCTATTTATAACTCTCCTTCCTTAAATTTCTCACTATTAATTTTATTCATTCTTTCCCTTTACACATCCCTCCATTCTTTAAGGGATTTTCCTTATTTTACTTTACATAAATTCCTATTTCCTTTCTTTTATGTTACCATATTCATGCTCCCTATATTTCCTCTCTTTGTTTCACTTTCTTTCCTTATTTACTTTCGAGCCTCATCTCCAAATTTTGGAAATTACCCCACCTTTTCTTACACAATCCATTTTATTAATTTCTTATGTCACCCTTCCATGATTATCCCCCCAATTAATTTTATTTCACGCCCTAATTGTCTAAATTTTAGGAAACTAATCACCTTACATTCATACTACATATCTCTACCTTCCATTAATTTTATAATCACTTTAAATTCTATCATTTATAACATACTATTTCCACATCCAATTTTAGGAAACTCTCCCCCCTTTTCGTCTACAATCCATTTCATTTATTCAATATTTCTATTTTCCTTGCTCACTTCCCCAATAAATATCTCTTTTTGCAATTTTCCCCTAAACTTTAGACAATCAATCTCCTATTATTCCTTTTATATTACTTTCCTTTTCTCTAATTCTTTAATTACTCTTTCTTTTAATTCAAACCTATATTTTAAGTTAATTCTTTTCTTCATTTTCCTTTTACAAGTTTCCCACTATTTGCTTGATCTTATTCTTCACTCTCTTTTCTTCACTCAAATGGCTTCTTCATCCTCCCTTCCCCACTACATCAATCTCGACCTCACCAATGAGGAAGCAACTGCTATCTACACTCCTGACTTCGACTTCTTCGAGGAAGATCCGAAAACAATTCTCATAGGCAAATTCATCTCAACAAAACCGATCGACGATTGGGTGATCCTCCAAGCCTTTGAAGGTATTTGGAAGAAGAATCATCTGAAGTCTATTTCCATTATTCGTGATTCTTTTTTTAGAATTGAGTTTGCAACTATTAGCGATAGAGATGATGTTTATGAAAGAGGGCCATGGCTTTACAAAGATGAATGGATGGCACTTGCTGAATATATGCCAGGGAAAAGTATGGATGATTACTCCTTTAATCCTATGAGAATTTGGTTTCGAATTTTAGCTTTACCTAAACCTTTCTTGGAAGATCCTGATAGGACCCACTTAGTGGGACAGTCCCTTGGTGCCATGGTTGGCACTGTTCTAAGAACTGATACACGTCGAGAAAGGGGTAATATGACAGAATTCTTAAGAGTCAAAATCCTAATGGACATCTCTAAGCCGATCCGCCGTTTCCTCCTTATCGGGAAAGGTACACGTACTACTTCTTGCCGACTTCAATACGAGCGTCTCCCTCTACTTTGCCACGATTGTGGCCTCATCAGTCATATCTTTGAACACTGTCCCAACAAAGCCTCGATTGACCCAGCTAAACTCCAGTATGGTGATTGGCTCCGTTGGCTTCCTCCTCCTCGTCGGGAACTGGGACCACGTGGTCGGATCAGATCTGTTGAACCTCTCTCTTCTGCTAGTCGCCAACCTCCGACATGTATTCCACTTACTATCTTTTGGACCCAAAATTTTATTTCTTTTACATCTTTTTTTCACTCGGATTCATTCCTTGATACAGATCAAACAGATAAGGGTAAATCTGTTGAGGCCCCTATCAATACCAACCAGCAACCACCATTAGGTACTTTGCCACCTCTTTTCTGGTTATCACTATATTATTTTTCTCTATTATGTTCTTTTATTGATTTCCTCTCTTCCACATACCCCATGGATAAGGGCAAATCTGTCATTGAGCCTGTGGTCTTTGCACAAGATTCGGGTCTGAATCTTATTAAATACTATCATTTTCTTTTTATCCAACGTTTCCAACATCTGAATTTCTCCTTCTCCTTTTCTGAATTTTTAGGGAAACTCAACGAAGGGGATGCTGCCTCTTTTGCAGATCTTCCCACCGATGACAATAACATTATTGATGAGATAGTAGGAGAGGAATCCTCCGAGCCACCCACTAATAAATCGGAATCCCAACAGCATACGCGTGCTCCTCTCCCTCCTCGGGTGATATCGCCACAACCTCTGAATACCATATACCCTATTCCTGAAGATTCTAAACAAGGCAACTTGGATGGCCAAGATGATGGAGTTCCGAGTCCTACTGCTCAACAAGTTCAGAAATTGGATGCTCAATTAAGTAAGCCCTTCCTTCAAACCGGTATTTCCCTTTTTGATGTATTTGACTCATGGCTACTTAAGAACTATCCCAATGATGCAGCATCGGCTCCTGCTCCTATCCCCATTCCACCCAACCGAGGGACCAAGAGACGCTCGCCCATACACGTGATCCTACAGCCTAAGAAGTCTAGACCCACCCCTTCTCCAACCATGAAAGCTGGGATGAGCATCGGAAAAAACTCTCCGGCGGCGGCTGACTCACAGCCCCGCCGAGGGAAATGATCATTTTATGTTGGAACTGTCAGGGTCTAGGGAAGATCCAGGCAGTTCAACACCTCCAGCAATACGTTCATCTTCATACTCCTGATTTACTTTTTTTATGTGAAACTAAACTTAAAAATACGGCTTATGACCGTCTTAGTATTTTACTAGGCATGGATTTGGTTTTTTTGATGGATTATTCTAATAACTGCTCTCGGATTGCATTATTTTTGTTGAATAAATATGATATTTCTATGCTTGCTTATTCTGATCGTTTTCTTCACTCTTATATTAGTTGTGATTCTTCTTCGTTTTATTTCACTGGAATACATGGTTTTTCATAAACAAGCAAAAAAACTAAAACTTGGGATTTAATTGATTCGCTAAATAATAATGATGGGCTACCTTGGCTTCTCGGTGGGGATTTTAATGAAATCCTAGCTGATAATGAGAAACAAGGTGGCTCTCGCCGTGCTAGATCCCAAATTAATAATTTCCGTCAATGTCTCTCACGTAACAACCTCTTTGACTGCAAACCTTCCAATGGTTGGTTTACTTGGTCTAAACATTGACCTAACTCTCCTACTTTATTTGAAAGATTAGATCGTTTTGTAGGGAATTTGGCTTGGAAAGCCAATAATCCAAACTATAATATTACCTCTGACTTTGATGCTAAATCTGATCACTACTTTCTTCTAATGACACCGAACCACCATCTCTAACAAACCAACGACCCCCGCCTTCCAATTTCTGATTCGAAAATTGCTGGGCAACCAATGATAAAGGTATCTCTATCGTTAAACAAACTTGGGCTTCCACAAACGGCGATACCCTTGATAAAATTAAAGCCATTGGCTCTTGTTTAGGAGATTGGCAATCCCAACAAAGGTTCAAATCATCTGGTCGCATCAACTTTCTTACTAAAAGTATTAACAAATTTTTACAACGGCCTCTTTCGGTCTCTGCCGAAAGAAAATATATTGCTGCCAAAACTGAGCTTCATAAACTCCTAAATGAGCAAGAGGTGTATTGGGCACAGCGCTCTCGTAATCTTTGGTTATCTCAAGGTGATAAAAATACCCGCTTTTTTCATGCCCGAGCCTCAAACAGGAAAAAAAAAAGAATACCATCCCTGGCATTTTTGATACCAACAACATTTGGTGTACTGTCGATTCTGATCTTATGTCTATTGCATCTTCTTACTTCCACACTCTCTTCACCTCCTCTAACTGATGTGAGCACATCTTCACCAGCACATGTTGTTGATCCGGAGGTCTTACCGTTAGGACCAATTACACAATTTAGGGCAAAACATTTCAGGGAAGCTCTTTTCCTTACTTGTACTGACATTTTTGAATCATTTGATAATGTTTGTGCCTTAAAAGATAGGGCTTTTAATGTCTTGCATGTTGATATGTGACATATTATTATTATATTAATTATTAGGTGTGTTTGAATATGATTTATAATGTTTTTATATTAGTTTAAATTTTGGATTATTATAAGGTGGCTTCTTATTTTTATATATTTGTTTGATAGGATCAAGTGTGCATGCATTGTACGTGGGAATACTATCAGCCGGCCATTTTCCATGCATTCTACCTATGTGCGACAACTTGGGTGTATTTGGCCTTCATTTCATTAACATGTGCGGCAGCACAAATTGGTTTTACCAACAATGCACATTTTACATGTGCAAATTTCTTGAAATTTGAATTGTACGCACATTTTCCATGTGCCCTTATCCACATTGGCTCCTTTGCACGGCTGAAAATCATTGCCGCCTTAGGAAGTTGATTTTTGAACATTTATTTTCAAACCATTTGAATGGCAGCCACAAATTGGTATAACCGGCCATGTCCCCTTGCATTATATATATGTAATCTGAACTCTTTTGTAAGGTTACCAACTTTGAAATAAAATTACACTTGAGAGAATTTTCTCTTTTCGGTTCTTTTTAGAACTATTCGACACTCAAACTTGTTTGTTTGTCATTGATACTTCGGGTTCCTAAATTGCTATTTAACGGGTCCAAGTCCTTCGACGTTAAACAGATTCGATTCGGGTTTGCTCAGTAGATTGTGCAGGTTCTTTCGAGTTTAGCGTTTCCAACATCGGTCGTTTTTGAAGCCTTCTTCACCATCGTTGAAGTTCTTTCCTAAACGCCAAAATTATCATATTACTCTATATTATTATTATTATTATTTTGTTCATCTTTAAGTCCCTATTAAACATAAATATGTCGTATAACTTTTGTTGTTTCCTTGTTGTTTTTATTGCAGGAACGTGCCTACAACATTTCCTAGATCCGTAACAAACGAGGATAGTCCGTTTCGGCAAACTGCCCCTTATTATGTGGTAATCAGAGCCTTGGTTGTTGGATTCGTTGTAAGTTTCTGCAATTTCGAGTCAAAAAAATGCATTCGAATTAAACCAAAAAAAGTCAGCATTCGAATATAAAAAAACAGAATTTCGAAGAAAAAAACAAAAACAGATTCGAAAAAAAAATAGATTCGAACAAAAAACATATTCGAATATAAAAAAAACATTTTAGATTCGAAAGTGTTTATATATATATATATATATATATATATGTATTATTATTGTTGTGCTCCTATTGTAAATGATGAAATTTGTACGAGTTTGTTATGTAACTTTGATGTGCTCGGAAATCAACCGAAGTGAACTATGCTTGTTTCTTCGGTAATAGGAAGGTTGTAAGCACGTCTTCGCAGTAAGGTTCTCTAAACTCTTCATTTTTCATTTTTGGTTCCTTTTTTTCATGTCATTATCCTTTTCATCTTTTCTTTAATTTTCAGTCTTATTTTCTTTCTTTTTGTGTCACTTTTTTTTTTCTTTCTTTGTTTCCTTAACCGTTGTTTCCTTGTAGCCAACACCGTTGTAACAAGTTTCGAGACGTTAGATTAGTTCTTTAAAGAGCTGATTACGAGAAAGTGTAAGGGAAAAAGGCATTGAGCGTTGTGAGAACAGAAGGGGAGACAAAAAGAGCCATTCAAGTATTCTCCCGAGTGAAACACGAGCGCTGAGTGTTAATTTTTGAGTGCACTGTTCTTTGGAGTGACATCTGCGAGACTTTGATTGTGTGTGCTGTGAGATCCTTTTTGTTTGTTTTTTTTACTAACCTATAATATTGTTTTCTTTTGTTTGTTTTTTTTGTTGTTGATTATGGCAGGTTCCGATGATCACACGGTTGACCAGGATCCACTGATTCCTCAAATGCAAGCCTTAGAGAGAATGATGCAACGAGTAGTGGCTACCGCCTTAGAGCCATTACAGTCGAGGATGGATAGGTTTGACGGAGGATCTAACTCTGTTAATGATGTATTGAACGAAAATGAAGTCGAACGATCACCGAGGCAGCATACTCCTAGACAAGGACGTGTACAACAGGTAGACGATAATTTGAATAACATTAAGGTTGTTATTCCTTCTTTTCAGGGACGTTCAGATCCTGATGCATACTTGGCTTGGGAAAGCAAAGTGGAGCACATTTTCGAGTGTTATAATTACTCGGAACAGAAGAAGGTTCGATTAGCAGCAACAAAGTTTGTTGATTATGCCTTGATATGGTGGGACCAGTTACTGCTTAGCCGTAGACGTACTGGTGACGACCCAGTTGCAACATGGAACGAGATGAAGCGACTAATGCATAAAAGGTTTGTTCCTATTCACTATCATCGTGATTTGTTTCAAAAATTGCAAAACTTGAAACAGGGAAGTAGGAGTGTTGAAGATTATTTCAAGGATATGGAAATGGCTATGATGCGTGCGAATATCGAGGAAGATCGAGAAGCTACCATGGCACGTTTTCTAGCAGGGTTGAACACCGAGATTGCCAATGCTGTTGAGTTACAGCATTATGTCGAGGTTGATGACATGGTGCAGATGGCAATAAAGATTGAACGACAGCAGCGCAGGAAGTCTTCAAGTCGAGGTAACCCTCCTTTTAAATCTTTTTCAAATCCATTATATACTCCTAACAATTCCAGGAAGCAAGCACCACAACAACCACTTCGGATTCGTGAGCAAGGTGAATCCAGCAAACCAAAGGCCCCCGTTGCTGATAATGGGCGTGGTAAGCAGCAAGTGGTGGCGCAAGAGCAAGCACGAGATATCCAGTGTTTCAAGTGCCTTGGGAGAGGACATGTTGCTAGTCAATGTCCTAACCGGAGGGTTATGTTGATGCGAGATGATGGTGAGATTGAGTCAGATTCCGAGGAGGAAGTGCATGATGTCCCTACTGAAGAGGAAGACGAGACCGACCTAGAGGTTCCTGAATCTGGTAAGGTAATGGAACTTTTGTTTATTAAAAGAAGTCTGAATGTGCAACAGGTACCGGATGATCTACAGCGTGAGAATATCTTTCACACACGATGCAAGGTGCAAGACAAGGTATGTGTTGTGATTATTGATAGCGGTAGTTGTACTAATGTTGCCAATTCAGTGATGGTTGACAGGTTAGGTCTAAAAACGACAAAGCATCCTCATCCATATAAATTACAATGGTTGAATGATGGTGGCGAGCTTAAAGTGACCAGACAGGCTATTGTACCATTTTCGATCGGAAACTACAAGGACGTGGTCCTTTGTGATGTTGTTTCCATGGATGCTACTCACCTACTATTGGGATGCCCTTGGCAGTATGATAAAAGGGCAATGCATGATGGTTATACAAATCGTTACTCTTTTATGCATGCAGGTAAGAAGATCACTTTGGCTCCTTTGACACCGAGTCAAGTGTTTGAAGATCAGGCAATCTTGAAAAAGAGTAAAGAGACTGCAAAAGAGAAGAAGAAGATGTCCGTGTATGCGAGCAGTAGTGAAATCAGGAAATGTCTTTCCTCTCAACAATCTGTTCTTATTTTGATGTTGAAAGATTATTGTTTATTGACAGATTTTCCTACTGATCTACCTTCATCGATTTTGACACTTTTGCAGGAGTTTGAGGACGTGTTTCCAGCTGAAACACCAAAGGGATTGCCACCTCTTCATGGCATTGAGCACCAGATTGATTTCATTCCAGGTGCTACTATTCCGAACCGGCCAGCTTATTGAACCAACCCTGAAGAGACGAAAGAGCTTCAAAGGCAAATTACTGAGTTGATGGACAAGGGTTATATTCGAGAGAGCTTGAGTCCGTGTGCTGTTCCGGTGCTGTTAGTACCGAAGAAAGATGGTTCTTGGAGGATGTGCGTAGATTGTCGAGCTGTGAACCAGATCACAATTAAGTATCGTCATCCCATTCCAAGACTTGATGACATGTTGGACGAGCTTTGCGGAGCCATCATCATCTCCAAAATTGACTTAAGGAGCGGCTATCATCAGATTCGCATGCGAGAAGGCGATGAGTGGAAAACAGCCTTCAAGACAAAGCTAGGTTTGTACGAATGGTTAGTAATGCCTTTTGGTTTAACTAATGCACCTAGTACTTTTATGCGTTTGATGAATCATGTTCTGCGATCTTTCATTGGTAAATTCTGTGTTGTATACTTTGATGATATCTTGATCTATAGCAAGTCTTTACAGGATCACGTAGGACATTTGCGAGCTGTTCTGCAGGTTTTGCGAGAAGAAAGATTGTTTGGTAACATGGAGAAGTGTGTATTTTGTACTGACAAACTCACATTTCTTGGTTACATTGTTAGTTCTTAGGGAGTTAAAGTTGATCCTGAGAAGATAAAGGCAATTCAGGAATGGCCACGACCGACATCGATTACTCAGGTTAGATCGTTTCATGGTTTAGCGAGTTTTTATCGATGGTTTGTTCCTAACTTCAGTTCTATTACCGCCCCCTTAACCGGGATTGTAAAGAAGAATTCATTCTTCTCATGGGGTAAAGAACAAGAAGATGCCTTTTTGAAAATTAAAGATTGTTTGACTAGAGCACCTGTGTTAGCATTACCTGATTTTGATAAAACGTTTGAAATTGAATGTGATGCTTCTGGAATTGGTATAGGTGCTGTTTTGATGCAGGAAAAGAGGCTCGTTGCTTACTTTAGCGAGAAATTGAGTGGTGCTACATTTAACTATCAAGTTTATGATAAAGAGATGTATGCACTGATTCGGGCATTGGAGACATGGCAGCATTATTTGTTGCCTAAGGAGTTTGTGATCCACACCGACCACGAGGCTTTACGTTACATCACAGGTCAGCATAAATTGAATAAACGACATGCTAAGTGGGTTGAATTCTTAGAATCTTTTCCTTATGTCATTCGTTACAAAAAAGGGAAAGAAAATGTCGTTGCTGATGCATTGTCACGTAGGTATGCACTTTTGAGTTATCTTGATTCACATCTGATTGATTTTGCATATATTCGTGATTTATACCCTGATGATCCTGATTTTAGAGATAAGTTTAATGCTTGTTCGAAAGGTGCAGATGGAAAGTTTTACAGGCATGATGGCTATCTTTTCAAGGAAAACAGGATTTGCATTCCCCAGGGTTCGATGCGTGATATTCTGATCCATGAGGCGCACGAAGGTGGATTGATGGGTCATTTTGGAGTCACCAAGACGTTACATACCTTGAAAGAACATTTGTTTTGGCCGAAGATGCATAGAGATGTTGAAAGGTATTGTGAACATTGTGTGACTTGTAGAAAAGTGAAATCGAAGGTTTCACCACATGGTATGTACTTACCTTTACCTATTCCTGATTCCCCTTGGACTGATATATTGATGGATTTTGTTTTGGGATTGCCTCGAACTAAGACAGGTAGAGATAGTATATTTGTTGTGGTTGATAGGTTCTCGAAAATGGCACATTTTATTGCTTGCCATAAGACTGATGATGTGGCTAACTTATTCTTTAGGGATGTTGTACGTTTACATGGTATTCCTAGGTCGATTGTTTCTGACAGGGATGTGAAGTTTTTGAGTCACTTCTGGAGGACTCTTTGGAGCAAATTAGGTACGAAACTCATGTTTTCTACTACTTGCCGTCCCCAGACTGATGGACAAACTGAGGTTGTTAACAGCGTTTTATCCACTTTACTTCGTTCCATCATTAAAAAGAATATTAGGACTTGGGAAGATTGTTTGCCACATGTTGAGTTTGCTTATAATCATGTTGTACATTCTACTACTAAAATGTCACCTTTTGAGGTTGTTTATGGATTTAATCCTATTACGCCTCTAGATATGTTGCCTTTGCCACAGGAACAGGTGACGAACAGGGACGGTCAAGCAAAAGCAGAATACGTAAAAAAGTTGCATCAACAGGTGAAGGAGAACCTTGAACGAAGGACTCAGCAGTACGAAAGGCATGCAAACAAAGGAAGGAAGCGAGTCACCTTCGATGTTGGTGATTGGGTTTAGGTTCATTTCTGAAAGGAACGATTTCCGGCCCAAAGGCGGTCCAAGCTGTTATCGCAAGGAGATGGTCCTTGTCAGGTGTTGGAGAAAGTGAATGACAACGCCTACAAGTTAGATCTACCCGGAAAATACAATGTAAGTGCCACATTTAATGTTTCTGACTTAACCCCTTATGGTGATTGTACATATTTGAGGACAAATCCTTTTCAAGAAGGGGGGATGATGTGAGCACATCTTCACCAGCACATGTTGTTGATCCGGAGGTCTTACCGTTAGGACCAATTACACGATTTAGGGCAAAAAGTTTCAGGGAAGCTCTTTTCCTTACTTGTACTGACATTTTTGAATCATTTGATAATGTTTGTGCCTTAAAAGATAGGGCTTTTAATGTCTTGCATGTTGATATGTGACATATTATTATTATATTAATTATTAGGTGTGTTTGAATATGATTTATAATGTTTTTATATTAGTTTAAATTTTGGATTATTATAAGGTGGCTTCATATTTTTATATATTTGTTTGATAGGATCAAGTGTGCATGCATTGTATGTGGGAATACTATCAGCCGGCCATTTTCCATGCATTCTACCTATGTGTGGCAACTTGGGTGTATTTTGCCTTCATTTCATTCACATGTGCGGCAGCACAAATTGGTTTTACCAACAATGCACATTTTACATGTGCAAATTTCTTGAAATTTGAATTGTACGCACATTTTCCATGTGCCCTTATCCACATTGGCTCCTTTGCACGGCTGAAAATCATTGCCACCTTAGGAAGTTGATTTTTGAACATTTATTTTCAAACCATTTGAATGGCAGCCACAAATTGGTATAACCGGCCATGTCCCCTTGCATTATATATATGTAATCTGAACTCTTTTGTAAGGTTACCAACTTTGAAATAAAATTACACTTGAGAGAATTTTCTCTTTTCGGTTCTTTTTAGAACTATTCGACACTCAAACTTGTTTGTTTGTCATTGATACTTCAGGTTCCTAAATTGCTATTTAGCGGGTCCAAGTCCTTCAACGTTAAAAAGATTCGATTCGGGTTTGCTCAGTGGATTGTGATGGTTCTTTCAAGTTTAGCGTTTCCAACATCGGTAGTTTTTGAAGCCTTCTTCACTATCGTTGAAGTTCTTTCCTAAACGCCAAAATTATCATATTACTCTATATTATTATTATTATTATTTTGTTCATCTTTAAGTCCCTATTAAACATAAATATGTCGTATAATTTTTGTTGTTTCCTTGTTGTTTTTATTGTAGGAACGTGCCTACAACATTCCTAGATCCGTAACAAACGAGGATAGTCTGTTTCGGCAGACTGCCCCTTATTACTAACCCATCCTTGTCTGAGCAAATTTTGTCAAAAATCCCCTCCTCCATCAGTCCTGCTATGAATGAGTCCCTTTCTAAGGAATTTACAACAGAGGAAATTATCACCACTTTCCGCGATATTGATCCAAGGAAAGCCCCCGGCGTCGATGGCTTGCCTAGTGGCTTCTTTCGACAACATTGGGATACAGTTGGGTCCGATGTTACCACTCTTTGCCTTAATCTCCTTAATGGGTCAGCCGATATGGCATCGGTTAACCAAACAATTCTGGTTCTCATCTCTAATATTAAGGATCCAACCACCATGAGACACTTCAGGCCCATTAGTCTTTGCACAGTTATCTACAAAATTATTGCAAAATTTTTAGTCAACAGGATGAAACACACTATCCATTTTTGTATTAGTTCCAATCAAGTTGCTTTCGTTCAGGGACATAATATCACTGACAACATTCTTATTGCCCATGAAATAATTCACTCAATTAACACTGGTACTTCTAAGTCTTCCCAAGGTGCTGCTCTTAAGTTGGATATGGAAAAGGCTTTCGACAGAGTTGAATGGTCTTTTCTTGAAAATGTCATGAGCAGAATGGGTTTTGCTCAATCATGGGTATCTCTTATTATGAGATGTATTACCTCAGTTTCTTTTACGGTAAAAGTCAATAACTCATTCTCTCCCTTTTTCGGCCTCAAAGGGGCCTCCGTCAAGGTGACCCGTTATCCCCCTTTCTCTTCCTTTTTTGCACTCAAGGGCTTTCTGCTTTCTTGTCCGACGCTAAACAACAAGGTCTGCTTCCTGGCCTTGGTGCTAGCAAGCATGGACCTAAGGTTAACCACCTTTTATTTGCAGATGACTGTATAGTTTTCCTCAATTCGAAATCAGAGGAAGCTGCACATCTTAAATTAGCTCTCCAAACATACGCTTCTGCCTCAGGACAAGCAGTTAACTTTGACAAGTCTACTATTTTTTATAACCCGCGTACTCCTAGTTCAACTCGCCATGCTATTAATTCCTACCTACAAGTTCGTGAGGTTTCCAACCCTGGTGTCTATCTGGGGGTACCTCTTCTTATTGGTAAAAATAAGAGCCTATCCTTAGGGTTTATACGCGATAAAGTTTTTGTAAGATTATCCAAATGGGACAAACAGCTGCTCTCCTTTAGTGGTAGGGAAATCTTCATCAAAGCTGTGTTACAATCTCTACCTCAATATGTTATGTCTTGTTATTTGTTACCTCAAAACATTATTGATGATATGACATCTGCCATCCGCCGCTATTGGTGGTCTGGTAAAACTAATAAGAAAGGTTGGCACATGCTCCCTTGGGATCAGGTTTGCTTGCCTAAATCAGTTGGTGGCATGGGATTTAGGGATCTCAATAATTTTAACACTGCGCTCCTTGGTAAACAATTATGGCGCCTTATCTGTGAACCTGATTCCCTTCTGGGTTAAATCTATAAATCCAAATACTTTCCTTCCGGCAATATTCTTAATGCATCTCGACCTTCCCGTGGATCTTTTGCTTGGCAAGGTCTTTTTCATGCTAAGCAACATCTTTTTGAAGGTTTCCTCTATCGACCTGGTATTAACAGTAACATACGTATCCATCAGGATAACTGGGGTGGCTCCTCTCCTATCCACCTTTACGGGGATTATGAGTTATCGGATGAAGTTCACATTCGTTGTCGTGACTTTATGATTAGAAACCAAACTTCTTGGGACCATGATAAAGTTCGAGCGTACTTCACAACGGCTGATGTCGACTCGGTTTTATCAGTGCCCATTATTAATGACACTCGTGACTCCATTCTTTGGAGGCCTAATGATTCTGGTATTTACTCGGTCAGAACTGGCTATCTCTTTTTGCAACGCCCCCCTGAACCTAGATTTCGGCCTTCACGGATTTGGAAATTTCTTTCTAAGCTTAAAGTTTTACCTAAAGTCAAAACTTTTGGTTGGCGTCTGGGATCTGAAGCACTGCCTGTCGGGGCTCGCCTACAGGCTTTTGCTCCTGATTCAGGGCCCTACCCCGTTTGTCATTCTAGTCCGAAGTCGATCCTTCATGCTCTCAGAGATTTCTCTGGCGCTTCGGAGACTCTTCGGTTAATTGGTCTCCCTAACTCTCTTATCAACAGCTCTACATCTACCGGCCTTCAATGGCTTGAGGAGGTGCTGCCCTTCTTTCTCCTGACATTTTCGGGCTTTTTTTGCCTACTCTTTGGAACATTTGGAATAGGCGTAATGACTGGATCCACAACCGACATCTTCAACCCCCGTGGCTAATTGCTGTTAATTCCATCAGTCTTCATCGTGACTACTCCGGTGCTATATCTTCTTCTTCCTCTTCTATCCCTTTATCGATTCCTTCTTCTCGATGGAGACATCCCCCCCAGGGTCATATTAAAGTTAATGTGGATGGGACTTTTAACCCCACCACACGTGCAGCAGCGGTTGGTGTTGTAGCCCGCAATGAAGAAGGGATGGTTGTTGGTGGACTGGCGTTCCCCCACGGAAGTTGCCCTGATGCTATTACATCTGAAGGGAGAGGTCTTCTAGCTTGTATTACTTTTTCTCAATCCCAAGGATGGAGACATCTGATCTTTGAGACAGACTGCGCTTCTCTTGCAAATAGGATCAATTCACTGGGCCCTGATCTCTCTCCTATGGGACCGATGATTCTGCAAGCTCATGCTGCTCTGGATTGTTTTTCTTCTGCTCATGTTCAGTTTATTTGTCGTGGGGCTAATATTGTTGCCCATACGTTGGCTTCCCATGCCCTTAGGACTATGACTTCTATGTCTTTTGGATCCCTGTATCCTAATTGTATTCAAAACTCTGTACTTTGCGAGAGTTCATCTCGTTTTTTCTAAATAAATTCTGGGTACTCTTTTCCCCTTTTTAGGGTTCTCCAGGTCTTGTACCTGGGGATATTAGTAGGGGTTTTTAACGAGGCCCTTTTTCTTCAAAAAAAATTCTAACGGGTCCATTGTTCGGCCCAGTTAGACCCGATCGTCGCAAACCTCTACAAAAAAGACCGCAAAATAAGTTAGAATCAAATTTTAGGAGTTCATATAATTGATTAAGAGCTTTTCAACAGGATTATATTGCAAAACCTCGATTATTGTACTTTTTACTCAGTTAAATTTCTAACGGGTCCATTGTTCGACCCATTTCGAACCGATCGTCCGAAACCTCTACAAAAAGGCATGCAAAATAGGTTTTAATCCAAATTTAAGAGTTCATACAATTGATTACGAGCGTTTCAACACGATTATATTACAAAAACTCGATTTCTGTACTTTTTACTCCGTTAAAATTCTAACGGGTCCATTGTTCGGCCCATTTAGACCCGCTCGTCGTAAACCTCTACAAAAAGACCGCAAAATAAGTTAGAATCAAAATTTAGGAGTTCATATAATTGATTAAGAGCTTTTCAACACGATTATATTGCAAAAAACTCAATTACTGTACTTTTTACTCAGTTAAATTTCTAACGGGTCCATTGTTCGGCCCATTTAGACCCGATCGTCCGAAACCTCCACAAAAAGGGCTGCAAAATAACTTTTAATCCAAATTTAAGAGTTCATACAATTGATTACGAGCTTTTCAACACTATTATATTGCAAAAACTCGATTTTTGTACTTTTTACTCAGTTAAAATTCTAACGGGTCCATTGTTCGGCCCATTTAGACCCGCTCCTTCGAAACCTTTACAAAAAAGACCGCAAAATAAGTTAAAATCAAATTTTAGGAGTTCATATAATTGATTACGAGCTTTTCAACACGATTATATTGCAAAAACTCGATTACAGTACTTTTTACTGAGTTAAAATTCTTACGGGTCCATTGTTCGGCCCATTTAGACCCGCTCGTCCGAAACCTCTACAAAAGGGTTGCAAAATAAGTTTTAATCCAAATTTAGGAGTTCATACAATTGATTACGAGCTTTTCAACACGATTATATTACAAAAACTCGATTTCTGTACTTTTTACTCCGTTAAAATTCTAACGAGTCCATTGTTCGGTCCATTTAGACCAGATCGTCCGATACCTCTACAAAAGGGCTGCAAAATAAGTTTTAATCCAAATTTAGGAGTTCATATAATTGATTACGAACTTTTCAACACATTTATATTGCAAAAACTCGACTTTTGTGCTTTTTACTCAGTTAAAATTCTAACGGGTCCATTGTTCAGCCCATTTAAACCCGCTCGAACGAAACCTCTACAAAAGGGTTGCAAAATAAGTTTTCATCTTTAGGAGTTCATACAATTGCTTACGAGCGTTTCAACACGATTATATTGCAAAAACTCGATTTTGTACCTTTTACTCAGTTAAAATATTAAGGGGTCAATTGTTCGGCCCATTTAGACTCGCTCGTCCGAAAACTCTACAAAAAGGACCGCAAAATAAGTTAGAATCAAATTTTAGGAGTTCATATAATTGATTAAGAGCTTTTCAACATGATTATATTGCAAAAACTTGATTTCTGTACTTTTTACTCAGTTAAATTTCTAACGGGTCCATTGTTCGGCCCATTTAGACTCGATCGTCCGAAACCTCTACAAAAAGGGCTATAAAATAAGTTTTAATCCAAATTTAAGAGTTCATACAATTGATTACGAGCTTTTCAACACGATTATATTGCAAAAACTCGATTTCTGTACTTTTTACTCAGTTAAAATTCTAACGGGTCCATTGTTCGGCCCATTTAGACCCGCTCTTCTGAAACCTTTACAAAAAAACCGCAAAATAAGTTAGAATCAAATTTTAGGAGTTCATATAATTGATTACGAGCTTTTCAACACGATTATATTGCAAAAGCTCGATTACAGTACTTTTTTACTGAGTTAAAATTCTAACGGGTCCATTGTTCAGCCCATTTAGATCCGCTCATCCGAAACCTCTAAAAAAGTATTGCAAAATAAGTTTTAATCCAAATTTAGGAGTTCATACAATTGATTACGAGCTTTTCAACACGATTATATTGCAAAAACTCGATTTCTGTACTTTTTACTCCGTTAAAATTCTAACGGGTCCATTGTTCGGCCCATTTAGACCCGCTCGTTCGAAACCTATACAAAAGGGTTGCAAAATAAGTTTTAATCCAAATTTAGGAGTTCATATAATTGATTACGAGCTTTTCAACAAGATTATATTGCAAAAACTCGATTTCTGTACTTTTTACTCAGTTAAAATTCTAACGGGTCTATTGTTCGGCCCATTTAGACCCGCTCGTCCGAAACATCTACAAAAGGGTTGCAAAATAAGTTTTAATCCAAATTTAAGAGTTCATACAATTGATTACGAGCTTTTCAACACGATTATATTGCAAAAACTCGATTTCTGTAGTTTTTACTCAGTTAAAATTTGAACGGTTCCATTGTTCGGCTCATTTAGACCCGCTCGTCCGAAACCTCTACAAAAAGGGTTGCAAAATATGTTTTAATCCAAATTTAAGAGTTCATACAATTGATTACGAGCTTTTCAACACGATTATATTGCAAAAACTCGATTTCTACAGTTTTTACTCAGTAGAAATTCTAACGGGTCCATTACTCGGCCCATTTATACCTGCTCGTCTGAAACCTCTACAAAAAGACCGTAAAACAAGTTTTAATAAAATTTTAGGAGTTCATATAATTGATTACGAGCTTTTCAACATGATTATATTGCAAAAACTTGATTACAGTACTTTTTACTCAGTTAAAATTCTAACGGGTACATTGTTCGGCCCATTTAGACTCGCTCGTCCGAAACCTCTACAAAAGTGTTGCAAAATAAGTTTTAATCCAAATTTAGGAGTTCATACAATTGATTACGAGCGTTTCAACACGATTATATTGCAAAAACTAGATTTCTGTACTTTTTACTTAGTTAAAGTTCTACCGGGTCCATTGTTCGGCCCAGTTAGACCCGCTCGTCGCAAACCTCTACAAAAAAGACCGCAAAATAAGTTAGAATCAAATTTTAGGAGTTCATATAAATGATTAAGAGCATTTCAACACGATTATATTGCAAAACCTTGATTACTATACTTTTTACTCAGTTAAATTTCTAACGGGTCCATTGTTCGGCCCATTTCGACCCGATCGTCCGAAACCTCTACAAAAAGGGCTGCAAAATAGGTTTTAATCAAAATTTAAGAGTTCATACAATTGATTACGATCGTTTCAACACGATTATATTACAAAAACTCGATTTCTGTACTTTTTACTACGTTAAAATTCTAACGGGTCCATTGTTCGGCCCATTTAGACCCGCTCGTCGTAAACCTCTACAAAAAGACCGCAAAATAAGTTAGAATCAAAATTTAGGAGTTCATATAATTGATTAAGAGCTTTTCAACACGATTATATTGCAAAAACTCAATTACTGTACTTTTTACTCAGTTAAATTTCTAACGGGTCCATTGTTCGGCCCATTTAGACCCGATCGTCCGAAACCTCTACAAAAAGGGCTGCAAAATAACTTTTAATCCAAATTTAAGAGTTCATACAATTGATTACTAGCTTTTCAACACTATTATATTGCAAAAACTCGATTTCTGTACTTTTTACTCAGTTAAAATTCTAACGGGTCCATTGTTCGTCCCATTTAGACCCGCTCGTCCGAAACCTTTACAAAAAAGACTGCAAAATAAGTTAAAATCAAATTTTAGGAGTTCATATAATTTATTACGAGCTTTTCAACACGATTATATTGCAAAAACTCGATTACAGTACTTTTTACTGAGTTAAAATTCTTAAGGGTCCATTGTTCGGCCCATTTAGACCCGCTCGTCCGAAACCTCTACAAAAGGGTTGCAAAATAAGTTTTAATCCAAATTTAGGAGTTCATACAATTGATTACGAGCTTTTCAACACGATTATATTACAAAAACTCGATTTCTGTACTTTTTACTCCGTTAAAATTCTAACAGGTCCATTGTTCGACCCATTTAGACCAGATTGTCCGATACCTCTACAAAAAGGGCTGCAAAATAAGTTTTAATCCAAACTTAGGAGTTCATATAATTGATTACGAGCTTTTCAACACTATTATATTGTGAAAACTCGACTTTTTTGCTTTTTACTCAGTTAAAATTCTAACGGGTCCATTGTTCGGCCCATTTAAACCCGCTCGTCCGAAACCTCTACAAAAGGGTTGCAAAATAAGTTTTAATCCAAATTTAGGAGTTCATACAATTGAGTACGAGCGTTTCAACACGATTATATTGCAAAAACTCGATTTTGTACTTTTTACTCAGTTAAAATTTTAAGCGGTCCATTGTTCGGCCCATTTAGACCCGCTCGTCCGAAAACTCTACAAAAAAGACCGCAAAATAAGTTAGAATCAAATTTTAGTAGTTCATATAATTGATTAAGAGCTTTTCAACATGATTATATTGCAAAAACTCGATTACTGTTCTTTTTACTCAGTTAAAATTCTAACGAGTTCATTGTTCGGCCCATTTAGACTCGCTCGTCCGAAACCTCTACAAAAGGGTTGCAAAATAAGTTTTAATCCAAATTTAGGAGTTCATACAATTTATTACGAGCTTTTCAACACAATTATATTGCAAAAACTCGATTTCTGTAGTTTTTACTCAGTTAAAATTCAAACGGTTCCATTGTTCGGCCCATTTAGACCCGCTCGTCCGAAACCTCTACAAAAGGGTTGCAAAATATGTTTTAATCCAAATTTAAGAGTTCATACAATTGATTACGAGCTTTTCAACACGATTATATTGCAAAAACTCGATTTCTGTAGTTTTTACTCAGTAGAAATTCTAACGGCTCCATTACTCGGCCCATTTAGTCCCGCTCGTCCGAAACCTCTACAAAAGACCGTAAAACAAGTTTTAATCAAATTTTAGGAGTTCATACAATTGATTACGAGCTATTCAACACGATTATATTGCAAAAACTTGATTACAATACTTTTTACTCAGTTAAAATTCTAACGGGTACATTGTTCGGCCCATTTAGACTCGCTCGTCCGAAACATCTACAAAAGTGTTGCAAAATAAGTTTTAATCCAAATTTAGGAGTTCATACAATTGATTACGACCGTTTCAACACAATTATATGGCAAAAACTCTATTTCTGTACTTTTTACTCAATTAAAATTCTAACGGGTCCATTGTTCGGCCCATTTAGACCCGCTCGTCCGAAACCATAGAAATAAAAACCGCAAAACAAGATTTTAATCAAAATTTAGGAGGTCATACAATTTATTACGATCTTTTCAACACGATTATATTGCAAAAACTCGATTTTTGTGCTTTTTACTCAGTTAAAATTCTAACGGGTCCATTGTTCGGCCCATTTAGACCCGCTCGTCCGAAACCATAGAAAAAAGACCGCAAAACAAGTCTTAATCCAAATTTAGGAGTTCATACAATTGATTACGAGCGTTTCAACACGATTATATTGCAAAATCTCGATTTCTGTACTTTTTACTTAGTTAAAATTCTAACGGGTCCATTGTTCGGCCCGGTTAGACCCTCTCGTCGCAAACCTCTACAAAAAAGACAGCAAAACAAGTTAGAATCAAATTTTAGGAGTTCATATAATTGATTAAGAGTTTTTCAACACGATTATATTGCAAAACCTCGATTACTGTACTTTTTACTCAGTTAAATTTCTAACGGGTCCATTGTTCGGCCCATTTCGACCCGATCGTCCGAAACCTCTACAAAAAGGGCTACAAAATAGGTTTTAATCCAAATTTAAGAGTTCATACAATTGATTACGAGCGTTTCAACACGATTATATTACAAAAACTCGATTTCTGTACTTTTTACTCCGTTAAAATTCTAACGGGTCCATTGTTCGGCCCATTTAGACCCGCTCGTCGTAAACCTCTACAAAAAGACCGCAAAATAAGTTAGAATCAAAACTTAGGAGTTCATATATTTGATTAAGAGCTTTTCAACACGATTATATTGCAAAAACTCAATTACTGTACTTTTTACTCAGTTAAATTTCTAACGGGTCCATTGTTCGGCCTATTTAGACCCGATCGTCCGAACCTCTACAAAAAGGGCTGCAAAATAACTTTTAATCCAAATTTAAGAGTTCATACAATTGATTACGAGCTTTTCAACACTATTATATTGCAAAAACTCGATTTCTGTACTTTTTACTCAGTTAAAATTCTAACGGGTCCATTGTTCGGCCCATTTAGACCCGCTCGTCCGAAACCTTTACAAAAAAGACCGCAAAATAAGTTAAAATCAAATTTTAGGAGTTCATATAATTTATTATGAGCTTTTCAACACGATTATATTGCAAAAACTCGATTACAGTACTTTTTACTGAGTTAAAATTCTTACGGGTCCATTGTTCGGCCCATTTAGCCCCGCTCGTCCGAAACCTCTACAAAAGGGTTGCAAAATAAGTTTTAATCCAAATTTAGGAGTTCATACAATTGATTACGAGCTTTTCAACACGATTATAATACAAAAACTCGATTTCTGTACATTTTACTCCGTTAAAATTCTAACGGGTCCATTGTTCGGCCCATTTAGACCATATCGTCCGATACCTCTACAAAAGGGCTGCAAAATAAGTTTTAATCCAAATTTAGGAGTTCATATAATTGATTACGAGCTTTTCAACACAATTATATTGCAAAAACTTGACTTTTGTGCTTTTTACTCAGTTAAAATTCTAATGGGTTTTACTCGGTCAGATCTGGCTATCTATTTTTGCAACGCCCCCCTGAACCTAGATTTCGGCCTCCGCGGATTTGGAAATTTCTTTCTAAGCTTAAAGTTTTTCCTAAAGTCAAAACTTTTGGCTAGCGTCTGGGATCTGAAGCACTGCCTGTTGGGGCTCGCCTACAGGCCTTTGCTCCTGATTCAGGGCCCTGCCCCGTTTGTCATTTTAGTCCGGAGTCGATCCTCCATGCTCTCAGAGATTGCTCTGGCGCTTCGGAGACTCTTCGGTTAATTGGTCTCCCTAACTCTCTTATCAACAGCTCTACATCTACTGGCCTTCAATTGCTTGAGGAGGTGCTGCCCTTCTTTCTCCTGACATTTTCGGGCTTTTTTTGACTACTCTTTGGAACATTTGGAATAGGCGTAATGACTGGATCCATAATCGACATCTTCAACCCCCGTGGCTAATTGTTGTTAATTCCACCAGTCTTCATCGTGACTACTCCGGTGCTATATCTTCTTCTTCCTCTTCTATCCCTTTATCGATTCCTTCTTCTCGATGGAGACATCCCCCCCGAGGTCATATTAAAGTTAATGTGGATGGGGCTTTTGACCCCACCACACGTGCAGCGGCGGTTGGTGTTGTAGCCCGCAATGAAGAAGGGACGGTTGTTGGTTGACTAGCATTCCCCCTCGGAAGTTGCCCTGATGCTATTACATCTGAAGGGAGAGATCTTCTAGCTGGTATTACTGTTGCTCAATCCCAAGGATGGAGACATATGATCTTTGAGACAGACTGCGCTTCTCTTGCAAATAGGATCAATTCGCTGGGCCCTGATCTCTCTCCTATGGGACCGATGATTCTGCAAGCTCATGCTGCTCTGAATTGTTTTTCTTCTGCTCATGTTCAGTTTATTTGTCATGGGGCTAATACGTTGGCTTCCTATGCCCTTAGGACTATGACTTCTATGTCTTTTGGATCCCTGTATCCTGATTGTATTCAAAACTCTGTACTTTCCGAGAGTTCATCTCGTTTTTTCTAAATAAATTCTGGGTACTCTTTTCCCCTTTTTAGGGTTCTCCAGGTCTTGTACCTGGGGATATTAGTAGGGGTTTTTAACGAGGCCCTTTTTCTTCAAAAAAAAATTCTAACGGGTCCATTGTTCGGCCCATTTAAACTCGCTCGTCCGAAACCTCTACAAAAGGGTTGCAAAATAAGTTTTAATCCAAATTTAGGAGTTCATACAATTGATTACGAACGTTTCAACACGATTATATTGTAAAAACTCGATTTTGTACTTTTTACTCAGTTAAAATTTTAAGGGGTCCATTGTTCGGCCCATTTAGACCCGCTCGTCCGAAAACTCTACAAAAAAGACCGCAAAATAAGTTAGAATCAAATTTTAGGAGTTCATATAATTGATTAAGAGCTTTTCAACATGATTATATTGCAAAAACTCTATTACTGTTCTTTTTATTCAGTTAAAATTCTAACGGGTTCATTGTTCGGCCCATTTAGACTCGCTCGTCCGAAACCACTACAAAAGGGTTGCAAAATAAGTTTTAATCCAAATTTAGGAGTTCATACAATTGATTACGAGCTTTTCAACACAATTATATTGCAAAAACTCGATTTCTGTAGTTTTTACTCAGTTAAAATTCGAACGGTTCCATTGTTCGGCCCATTTAGACCCGCTCGTCCGAAACCTCTACAAAAGGGTTGCAAAATATGTTTTAATCCAAATTTAAGAGTTCATACAATTGATTACGAGCTTTTCAACACGATTATATTGCAAAAACTCGATTTCTGTAGTTTTTATTCAGTAGAAATTCTAACGGGTCCATTACTCGGCCCATTTAGTCCCGCTCGTCCGAAACCTCTACAAAAAGACCGTAAAACAAGTTTTAATCAAATTTTAGGAGTTCATATAATTGATTACGAGCTTTTCAACACGATTATATTTCAAAAACTTGATTACAGTACTTTTTACTCAGTTAAAATTCTAACGGGTACATTGTTCGGCCCATTTAGACTCAGTCGTCCGAAACATCTACAAAAGTGTTGTAAAATAAGTTTTAATCCAAATTTAGGAATTCATACAATTGATTACGAGCGTTTCAACACAATTATATTGCAAAAACTCGATTTCTGTACTTTTTACTCAGTTAAAATTCTAACGGGTCCATTGTTCGGCCCATTTAGACCCGCTCGTCCGAAACCATAGAAAAAAGACCGCAAAACAAGTTTTAATCAAAATTTAGGAGGTCATACAATTGATTACGAGCTTTTCAACACGATTATATTGCAAAAACTCGATTTTTGTGCTTTTTACTCAGTTAAAATTCTAACGGGTCCATTGTTCGGCCCATTTAAACCCGCTCGTCCGAAACCATAGAAAAAAGACCGCAAAACAAGTTTTAATCCAAATTTAGGAGTTCATACAATTGATTACGAGCATTTCAACACGGTTATATTGCAAAAACTCGATTTCTGTACTTTTTACTTAGTTAAAATTCTAACGGGTCCATTGTTCGGCCCAGTTAGATCCGCTCGTCGCAAACCTCTACAAAAAAGACAGCAAAACAAGTTAGAATCAAATTTTAGGAGTTCATATAATTGATTACGAGCTTTTCAACACGATTATATTGCAAAAACATTATTTCTGTACTTTTTACTCAGTTAAAATTCTAACGGGTCCATTGTTTGGCCCATTTAGACCCACTCGTCGTAAACCTCTACAAAAAGACCGCAAAATAAGTTAGAATCAAATTTTAGGAGTTCATATAATTGATTAAGAGCTTTTCAATACGATTATATAGCAAAAACTCAATTACTGTACTTTTTACTCAGTTAAATTTCTAACGGGTCCATTGTTTGGCCCATTTAGACCCGATCGTACGAAACCTCTACAAAAAGGGCTGCAAAATAACTTTTAATCCAAATTTAAGAGTTCATACAAATGATTACGAGCTTCTCAACACTATTATATTGCAAAAACTCGATTTCTGTACTTTTTACTTAGTTAAAATTCTAACGGGTCCATTGTTCGGCCCATTTAGACCCGCTCGTCCGAAACCTTTACAAAAAAGACCGCAAAATAAGTTAGAATCAAATTTTAGGTGTTCATATAATTGATTACGAGCTTTTCAACACGATTATATTGCAAAAACTCGATTACAGTACTTTTTACTGAGTTAAAATTCTTACGGGTCCATTGTTCGGCCCATTTAGACCCGCGCGTCCGAAACCTCTACAAAAGGGTTGCAAAATAAGTTTTAATCTAAATTTAGGAGTTCATACAATTGATTACTAGCGTTTCAACAAGATTATATTGTAAAAACTTGATTTCTGTACTTTTTACTCAGTTAAAATTCTAACGGGTCCATTGTTCGGCCCATTTAGACCCGCTCGTCCGAAACCTCTACAAAAAGGTTGCAGAATAAGTTTAAATCCAAATTTAGGAGTACATACAATTGATTACGAGTTTTTCAACACAATTATATAGCAAAAACTCGATTTTTGAGCTTTTTACTTAGTTATAATTCTAACGGGTCCATTGTTCGGCCAATCTAGACCCGCTCCTCCGAAACCTCTACAAAAGTGTTGCAAAATAAGTTTTAATCCAAATTTAGGAGTTCATTCAATTGATTACGAGCTTTTCAACACGATTATATTGCAAAAACTCGATTATTGTACTTTTTACTCCGTTAAAATTCTAACGGGTCCATTGTTCGGCCCATTAAGACCCGCTCGTCCGAAACCATAGAAAAAGGACCGCAAAACAACTTTTAATCCAAATTTAGGAGTTCATACAATTGATTACGAGCTTTTCAACACGATTATATTGCAAAAACTTGATTACAATACTTCTTACTCAGTTAAAATTCTAACGGGTCCATTGTTCGGCCCATTTAGACCCGCACGTCCAAAACCTCTACAAAAGGGTTGCAAAATAAGTTTTAATCTAAATTTAGAAGTTCATACAATTGATTACTAGCGTTTCAACACGATTATATTGCAAAAACTTGATTTCTGTAATTTTTACTCAGTTAAAATTCTAACGGGTCCATTGTTCGGCCAATTTAGACCCGCTCTTCCGAAACCTCTACAAAAAGGTTGCAAAATAAGTTTAAATCCAAATTAAGGAGTTCATACAATTGATTACGACCTTTTCAACACAATTATATTGCAAAAACTCGATTTTTGTGCTTTTTACTCAGTTAAAATTCTAACGGATCCATTATTCGGCCCATTTAGACCCGCTAGTCCGAAACCATAGAAAAAAGACCGCAAAACAACTTTTAATCCAAATTTAGGAGTTCATACAATTGATTACGAGCTTTTCAACACGATTATATTGCAAAAACTCGAATTCTATACTTTTTACTCCGTTAAATTTCTAACGGGTCCATTGTTCGGCCCATTGAGACCCGCTCGTCTGAAAACTCTACAAAAAAGACCGTAAAATAAGTTAGAATCATATTTTAGGAGTTCATATAATTGATTACGAGCTTTTCAACAGGATTAAATTGCAAAATCTCGATTTCTGTACTTTTTACTCAGTTAAAATTCTAACGGGTCCATTGTTCGGCCCATTTAGACCCCCTCGTCCGAAACCTCTACAAAAAAGGTTGCAAAATAAGTTTTAATTAAAAATTTAGGAGTTCTTACAAATGATTACGAGCTTTTCAACACGATTATATTGCAAAAACTCGATTACTGTACTTTTTACTCAGTTAAAATTCTAACGGGTCCAATGTTCGGCCCATTTAGACCCGCTCGTCCGAAACCTCTAAAAAAAGACCGCAAAACAAGTTTTAATCAAATTTTAGGAGTTCATATAATTGATTACGAGCCTTTCAACACGATTATATTGAAAAAACTCGATTTTTGTACTTTTTACTCAGTTAAAATTCTAACGGGTCTAATGTTCAGCCCATTTAGACCCGCTCGTCCGAAACCTCTACAAAAGGGTTGCAAAATAAGTTTTAATCCAAATTTAGGAGTTCATACAATTGATTACGAGCTTTTCAACACGATTATAATGCAAAAACTCGATTTATGTACTTTTTACTCAATTAAAATTCTAACGAGTCCATTGTTCTGCCCATTTAGAACTGCTTGTCCGAAACCTTTACAAAAAAGATTGCATAGTAAGTTAGATTCAAATTTTAGGAGTTCATATAATTGATTAAGAGCTTTTCAACACAATTATATTTCAAAAATCTGATTACTGTACTTTTTATTCAGTTAAAATTCTAACGGGTCCATTGTTCGGCCCATTTAGACCCGCTCGTCCGAAACCTCTACAAAAAGGGTTGCAAAATAAGTTTTAATCCAAATTTAGGAGTTCTTACAAATGATTACGAGCTTTTCAACACGATTATATTGCAAAAACTCGATTACTGTACTTTTTACTCAGTTAAAATTCTAACGGGTCCAATGTTCGGCCCATTTAGACCCGCTTGTCCGAAACCTCTACAAAAAGACCGCAAAACAAGTTTTAATCAAATTTTAGGAGTTCATATAATTGATTACGAGCCTTTCAACACGATTATATTGAAAAAACTCGATTTCTGTACTTTTTACTCAGTTAAAATTCTAACGGGTCTAATGTTCGGCCCATTTAGACCCGCTCGTCCGAAACCTCTACAAAAGGGTTGCAAAATAAGTTTTAATCCAAATTTAGGAGTTCATACAATTGATTACGAGCTTTTCAACACGATTATAATGCAAAAACTCGATTTATGTACTTTTTACTCAGTTAAAATTCTAACGGGTCCATTGTTCTGCCCATTTAGAACTGCTCGTCCGAAACCTTTACAAAAAAGATTGCATAATAAGTTAGATTCAAATTTTAGGAGTTCATATAATTGATTAAGAGCTTTTCAACACAATTATATTTCAAAAATCCGATTACTGTACTTTTTACTCAGTTAAAATTCTAACGGGTGCACGAACCAACTTGCCTTAGTGGTTAAGGGAACAGTTGTTGTTCCTAGAGGTCACGGGTTCGAGCAGCAGTAGCTGCAGCAGGGTGATTGAGCGTTCATTGTCAAATGGTTGAGAGTATATTCAGAACAGATACTACTTGTAATCACCTTAGCTTTGTCAAAAAAAAATTCTAACGGGTACATTGTTCGGCCTATTTAGACCCGCTCGTCTGAAACCTCTACAAAAGACCGTAAAACAAGTTTTAATCAAATTTTAGGAGTTCATATAATTGATTACGAGCTTTTCAACACGATTATATTGCAAAAACTCGATTACAATACTTTTTACTCAGTTAAAATTCTAACGGGTCCATTGTTCGGCCCATTGTCAAATGGTTGAGAGTATATTCAGAACAGATACTACTTGTAATCACCTTAGCTTTGTCAAAAAAAAAATCTAACGGGTACATTGTTCGGCCTATTTAGACCCGCTCGTCCGAAACCTCTACAAAAGACCGTAAAACAAGTTTTAATCAAATTTTAGGAGTTCATATAATTGATTACGAGCTTTTCAACACGATTATATTACAAAAACTCGATTACAATACTTTTTACTCAGTTAAAATTCTAACGGGTCCATTGTTCGGCCCATTTAGACCCGCTCGTCCGAAACCTCTACAAAAAGGGTTGCAAAATAAGTTTTAATCCAAATTTAGGAGTTCATACAATTATTTACTAGATTTTCAACACGATTATATTGCAAAAACTCGATTACTGTAGTTTTTACTTAGTTAAAATTCTAACAGGTCCATTGTTCGGCCCATTTAGACTCGCTCGTCCGAAACCTAACAAAAAAGACCCCAAAATAAGTTTTAATCCAAATTTAGGAGTTCGTATATTTGATTACGAACTTTTCAACAGGATTATATTGCAAAATCTCAATTTCTGTACTTTTTACTCAGTTAAAATTCTAACGAGTCCATTGTTCGGCCCATTTAGACCCACTCGTCTGAAACCTCTACAAAAAGGGTTGCAAAATAAGTTTTAATCCAAATTTAGGAGTTCATACAATTGGTTACGATCTTTTGAACACGATTATATTGCAAAAACTCGATTACTGTAGTTTTTACTCAGTTAAAATTCTAACGGGTCCATTGTTCGGCCCATTTAGACCCGCTCGTCCGAAACCTCTACAAAAAGACCGCAAAACAAGTTTTAATCAAATTTTAGGCGTTCATATAATTGATTACGAGCTTTTCAACACGATTATATTGCAAAAACTCGATTACAATACTTTTTACTTAGTTAAAATTCTTACGGGTCCATTGTTCGGCCCATTTAGACCCGCTAGTCCGAAACCATAGAAAAAAGACCGCAAAACAACTTTTAATCCAAATTTAGGAGTTCATACAATTGATTACGAGCTTTTCAACACGATTATATTGCAAAAACTCGATTTCTATACTTTTTACTCCGTTAAAATTCTAATGGGTCAATTGTTCGGCCCATTTAGACCCGCTCGTCTGAAAACTCTACAAAAAAGACCGTAAAATAAGTTAGAATCATATTTTAGGAGTTCATATAATTGATTACGAGCTTTTCAACAGGATTATATTGCAAAATCTCGATTTCTATACTTTTTACTCAGTTAAAATTCTAACGGGTCCATTGTTCGGCCCATTTAGACCCGCTCGTCCGAAACCTCTACAAAAAGGGTTGCAAAATAAGTTTTAATCCAAATTTAGGAGTTCTTACAAATGATTACGAGCTTTTCAACACGATTATATTGCAAAAACTCGATTACTGTACTTTTTACTCAGTTAAAATTCTAACGGGTCCAATGTTCGGCCCATTTAGACCCGCTCGTCCGAAACCTCTACAAAAATACCGCAAAACAAGTTTTAATCAAATTTTAGGAGTTCATATAATTGATTACGAGCCTTTCAACACGATTATATTGAAAAAACTCTATTTTTGTACTTTTTACTCAGTTAAAATTCTAACGGGTCTAATTTTCAGCCCATTTAGACCCGCTCGTCCGAAACCACTACAAAAGGGTTGCAAAATAAGTTTTAATCCAAATTTAGGAGTTCATACAATTGATTACGAGCTTTTCAACATGATTATAATGCAAAAACTCGATTTATGTACTTTTTACTCAATTAAAATTCTAACGGGTCCATTGTTCTGCCCATTTAGAACTGCTCGTCCGAAACCTTTACAAAAAAGATTGCATAATAAATTAGATTCAAATTTTAGGAGTTCATATAATTGATTAAGAGTTTTTCAACACAATTGTATTTCAAAAATCCGATTACTGTACTTTTTACTCAGTTAAAATTCTAACGGGTGCACGAACCAACTTGCCTTAGTGGTTAAGGGAACGGTTGTTGTCCCTAGAGGTCACGGGTTCGAGCACCAGTAGCTGCAGCAGGGTGATTGAGCGTTCATTGTCAAATGGTTGAGAGTATATTCAGAACAGATACTACTTGTAATCACCTTAGCTTTGTCAAAAAAAAAAAATTCTAACGGGTACATTGTTCGGCCTATTTAGACCCGCTCGTCCGAAACCTCTACAAAAGACCGTAAAACAAGTTTTAATCAAATTTTAGGAGTTCATATAATTGATTACGATCTTTTCAACACGATTATATTGCAAAAACTCTATTACAATACTTTTTACTCAGTTAAAATTCTAACGGGTCCATTGTTCGGCCCATTTAGACCCGCTCGTCCGAAACCTCTACAAAAAGGGTTGCAAAATAAGTTTTAATCCAAATTTAGGAGTTCATACAATTATTTACTAGATTTTCAACACGATTATATTGCAAAAACTCGATTACTGTAGTTTTTAGTTAGTTAAAATTCTAACGGGTCCATTGTTCGGCCCATTTAGACTCGCTCGTCCGAAACCTATACAAAAAAGACCCCAAAATAAGTTTTAATCCAAATTTAGGAGTTCGTATATTTGATTACGAACTTTTCAACAGGATTATATTGCAAAATCTCAATTTCTGTACTTTTTACTCAGTTAAAATTCTAACGAGTCCATTGTTCGGCCCATTTAGACCCACTCGTCTGAAACCTCTACAAAAAGGGTTGCAAAATAAGTTTTAATCCAAATTTAGGAGTTCATACAATTGGTTACGAGCTTTTGAACACGATTATATTGCAAAAACTCGATAACTGTAGTTTTTACTCAGTTAAAATTCTAACGGGTCCATTGTTCGGCCCATTTAGACCCGCTCGTCTGAAACCTCTACAAAAAGACCGCAAAACAAGTTTTAATCAAATTTTAGGCGTTCATATAATTGATTACGAGCTTTTCAACACGATTATATTGCAAAAACTCGATTACAGTACTTTTTACTGAGTTAAAATTCTTACGGGTCCATTGTTCGGCCCATTTAGACCCGCTAGTCCGAAACCATAGAAAGAAGACCGCAAAACAACTTTTAATCCAAATTTAGGAGTTCATACAATTGATTACGAGCTTTTCAACACGATTATATTGCAAAAACTCGATTTCTATACTTTTTACTCCGTTAAAATTCTAACGGGTCCATTGTTCGGCCCATTTAGACCCGCTCTTATGAAAACTCTACAAAAAGGGTTGCAAAATAAGTTTTAATCCAAATTTAGGAGTTCATACAATTGGTTACGAGCTTTTGAACACGATTATATTGCAAAAACTCGATAACTGTAGTTTTTACTCAGTTAAAATTCTAACGGGTCCATTGTTCGGCCCATTTAGAACCGGTCGTCCGAAACCTCTACAAAAAGACCGCAAAACAAGTTTTAATCAAATTTTAGGCGTTCATATAATTGATTATGAGCTTTTCAACACGATTATATTGGAAAAACTCGATTACATTACTTTTTACTCAGTTAAAATTCTAACGGGTCCATTGTTCGGCCCATTTAGACCCGCTCGTCCAAAACCTCTAAAAAAAGGGTTGCAAAATAAGTTTTAATCCAAATTTAGGAGTTCATACAATTGATTACGAGCTTTTCAACACGATTATAATGTAAAAACTCGATTTTTGTACTTTTTACTCCATTAAAATTCTAACGGGTCCATTGTTCGGCCCATTTAGACCCGCTCGTCCGAAACCTCTACAAAAAGGTTGCAAAATAAGTTTAAATCCAAACTAAGGAGTTCATACAATTTATTACGAGCTTTTCAACACAATTATATTGCAAAAACACGATTTTTGTGCTTTTTGCTCAGTTAAAATTTTAACGGGTCCATTGTTCGGCCCATTTAGACCCCCTCTTCCGAAACCTCTACAAAAGGGTTTCAAAATAAGTTTTAATCCAAATTAAGGAGTTCATACAATTGATTACGAGCTTTTCAAAACAATTATATTGCAAAAACTCGATTTTTGTGCTTTTTACTCAGTTAAAATTCTAACGGGTCCATTGTTCGGCCATTTAGACCTGCTAGTCCGAAACCATAGAAAAAAGATCGCAAAACAACTTTTAATCCAATTTTAGGAGTTCATACAATTGATTACGAGCTTTTCAACACGATTATATTGCAAAAACTCGATTTCTATACTTTTTACTCCGTTAAAATTCTAACGGGTCCATTGTTCGGCCCATTTAGACCCGCTCGTCCGAAAACTCTACTAAAAAGACCGTAAAATAAGTTAGAATCATATTTTAGGAGTTCATATAATTGATTACGAGCTTTTCAACAGGATTATATTGCAAAATCTCGATTTCTGTAATTTTTACTCAGTTAAAATTCTAACGGGTCCATTGTTCGGCCCATTTAGACCCGCTCGTCCGTAACCTCTACAAAAAGACCGCAAAACAAGTTTTAATCAAATTTTAGGAGTTCATATAATTTATTACGAGCTTTTCAACACGATTATATTGCAAAAACTCGATTTCTGTACTTTTTACTCAGTTAAAATTCTAACGGGTCTAATGTTCGGCCATTTAGACCCGCTCGTCCGAAACCTCTACAAAAGGGTTGCAAAATAAGTTTTAATCCAAATTTAGGAGTTCATACAATTGATTACGAGCTTTTCAACACGATTATAATGCAAAAACTCGATATATGTACTTTTTACTCAGTTAAAATTCTAACGGGTCCATTGTTCGGCCCATTTAGAACTGCTCGTCCGAAACCTTTACAAAAAAGATCGCAAAATAAGTTAGAATCAAATTTTAGGACTTCATATAATTGATTACGAGCTTTTCAGCAGGATTATATTGCAAAAACTCGATTTCTGTACTTTTTACTCAGTTAAAATTCTAACGGGTCCACTGTTCGGCCCATTTAGAACCGCTCGTCCGAAACCTCTACAAAAAGGGTTGCAAAATAAGTTTTAATCCAAATTCAGGAGTTCATACAATTGATTACGAGCTTTTCAACACGATTATATTGAAAAAACTCGATTACTGTACTTTTTACTCAGTTAAAATTCTAACGGGTCCATTGTTCGGCCCATTTAGACCCGCTCGTCCGAAACCTCTACAAAAAGGGCTGCAAAATAAGTTTTAATCCAAATTTAGGAGTTCATACAATTGTTTACTAGCGTTTCAACACGATTATATTGCAAAAATTTGATTACAGTACTTTTTACTCAGTTAAAATTCTAACGGGTCCACTGTTCGGCCCATTTAGAACCGCTCGTCCGAAACCTCTACAAAAAGGGTTGCAAAATAAGTTTTAATCCAAATTCAGGAGTTCATACAATTGATTACGAGCTTTTCAACACGATTATATTGAAAAAACTCGATTACTGTACTTTTTACTCAGTTAAAATTCTAACGGGTCCATTGTTCGGCCCATTTAGACCCGCTCGTCCGAAACCTCTACAAAAAGGGCTGCAAAATAAGTTTTAATCCAAATTTAGGAGTTCATACAATTGTTTACTAGCGTTTCAACACGATTATATTGCAAAAATTTGATTACAGTACTTTTTACTCAGTTAAAATTCTAACGGGTCCATTGTTCGGCCCATTTAGACCCGCTCGTCCGAAACCTCTACAAAAAGGGCTGCAAAATAAGTTTTAATCCAAATTTAGGAGTTCATACAATTGTTTACTAGCGTTTCAACACGATTATATTGCAAAAACTTGATTACAGTCCTTTTTACTATGTTAAAATTCTAACGGGTCCATTGTTTGGCCCATTTAGACCCGCTCGTCCGAAACCTCTACAAAAAGACCGCAAAACAAGTTTTAATCAAAATTTAGGAGTTCAGACAATTGATTACGAGCTTTTCAACATGATTATATTGAAAAAAATCGATTTTTGTGCTTTTTTACTTAGTTAAAATTCTAACGGGTCCATTGTTCGGCCCATTTAGACCCAATCGTCCGAAACCTCTACAAAATGGGCTGCAAAATAAGTTTTAATCCAAATTTAGGAGTTCATACAATTGATTACGAGCTTTTCAACACGATTATATTGCAAAAACTCGATTTTTGTGCTTTTTACTCAGTTAAAATTCTAACGGGTCCATTGTTCGGCCCATTTAGACCCGCTTGTCCGAAACCTCTACAAAAAGACCGCAAAAAAAGTTTTAAACAAATTTTAGGAGTTCATATAATTGATTACGAGCTTTTAAACACGATTATATTGCAAAAACTCGATTTCTATACTTTTTACTCCGTTAAAATTCTAACGGGTCCATTTTTCGGCCCATTTAGAACCGCTCGTCCGAAAACTCTACAAAAAAGACTGCAAAATAACTTAGAATCAAATTTTAGGAGTTCATATAATTGATTACGAGCTTTTCAAAAGGATTATATTGCAAAATCTCGATTTCTGTACTTTTGACTCCGTTATAATTCTAACGGGTCCATTGTTCGGCCCATTTATTCCCGCTCGTTCGAAACCTCATCAAAAGGGTTGCAAAAACTCCATTTTAATCCAAATTTAGGAGTTCATATAATTGATTACGAGGTTTTCAACACGATTATAATGCAAAAACTCGATTTCTGTACTTTTTACTCAGTTAAAATTCTAACGGGTCCATTGTTCGGCCCATTTAGACCCGCTCGTCCGAAACCTCTACAAAAGGGTTGCAAAATAAGTTTTAATCCAAATTTAAGAGTTCATACAATTGATTACGAGCTTTTCAACACGATTATATTGCAAAAAGTCGATTTCTGTACTTTTTACTCCTTTATAATTCTAACGGGTCCATTGTTCGGCCCATTTAGACCCGCTCGTCCGAAACATCTACAAAAGGGTTGCAAAATAAGTTTTAATCCAAATTTAAGAGTTCATACAATTGATTACGAGCTTTTCAACACGATTATATTGCAAAAACTCGATTTCTGTACTTTTTACTCAGTTAAAATTCTAACGAGTCCATTGTTCGGCCCATTTAAACCCGCTCGTCCGAAACCTCTACAAAGGGTTGCAAAATAAGTTTTAATCCAAATTTAAGAGTTCATACAATTGATTACGAGCTTTTCAACATGATTATATTGCAAAAACTCGATTTCTGTACTTTTTACTCCGTTATAATTCTAACGGGTCCATTATTCGGCCCATTTAGACCCGTACGTCCGAAACCTCTACAAAAAGGGTTGCAGAATAAGTTTAAATCCAAATTTAGGAGTTCTTACAATTGATTACGAGCTTTTCAACACGATTATATTGCAAAAACTAGATTACTGTACTTTTTACTAAGTTAAAATTCTAACGGGTCAATTATTCGGCCCATTTAGACTCGCTCGTCCGAAACCTCTACAAAAAGACCGCAAAACAAGTTTTAATCAAATTTTAGGAGTTCATATAATTGATTACGAGCTTTTCAACACGATTATATTGCAAAAACTAGATTTCTGTACTTATTACTCAGTTAAAATTCTAACGGGTCCATTGTTCAGCCCATTTAGACTCGTTCGTCCGAAACCTTTACAAAAAAGATCCCAAAATAAGTTAGAATCAAACTTTAGGAGTTCATATAATTGATTAAGAGCTTTTCAACACAATTATATTTCAAAAACCCGATTACTGTACTTTTTACTCAGTTAAAATTCTAACGGGTCCATTGTTCGGCCCATTTAGACCCGCTCGTCCGAAACCTCTACAAAAAAGACAACAAAACAAGTTAGAATCAAATTTTAGGAGTTCATATAATTGATCACGAGCTTTTCAACACGATTATATTGCAAAAACCTTTATTTCTGTACTTTTTACTCAATTAAAATTCTAACGGGTCCATTGTTCGGCCCATTTAGACCCGCTCGTCCAAATCCTATACACAAGGGTTGAAAAATAAGTTTTAATCCAAATTTAGGAGTTCATACAATTGATTACGAGATTTTCAACATATTATATTGCAAAAACTCGATTTCTGTACTTTTTACTCCATTAAAATTCTAACGGGTCCATTGTACGGCCCATTTAGACCCATTTAGACCTGTTCGTCCGAAACCTCTACAAAATGGACCGCAAAACAAGTTTTAATCAAATTTTAGGAGTTCATTCAATTTACTAGAAGATTTTCAACACAATAATATTGAAAAACCTCAATTTCAATACTTTTTACTCAGTTAAAATTCCAATGGGTCCATTGAAAGGCCCATTTAGACCAGTTCGTCCGAAACCTCTACAAAATGGACCGCAAAACAAGTTTTAATCAAATTTCTGGAGTTCATTCAATTGACTAGGATCTTTTCAACACAGTTATGTTGCAAAACCTCAATTTCTGTACTTTTTACTCAGTTAAAATTCCAACGGGTCCATTGAAAGTCCCATTTAGACCTGCTCGTCCGAAACCTCGACAAAAAGGAACGCAAAACATGTTTTAATCAAATTTTAGTAGTTCAAATAATTGATTAGGAGCTTTTCAACACAATTATAGTGCAAAACCTCAATTTCTGTACTTTTTACTCAGTTAAAATTTCAATGGGTCCATTGAAATGCCAATTTCGACCCGCTCGTCCGAATCCTCTACAAAAAAACTGCAAAACAAGTTTTAATCAAATTTTAGGAGTTCATGTAATTGATTACGAGCTTTTCGACACAATTATATTGCAAAACCTCAATTTTTGTACTTTTTACTCAGTTAAAATTCCAACGCGTCCATTGAAAGGCCCATTTAGACCCGCTCGTTTGAAACCTCGACAAAAAGGACCGCAAAACAAGTTTTAATCAAATTTTAGGAGTTCAAATAATTGATTAGGAGCTTTTCATACGAATTATATTGAAAAACCTCAAATTCTGTACTTATTACTCAGTTAAAATTCCAACGCGTCCATTGAAAGGCCCATTTAGACCTGCCCGTCCGAAACCTCGACAAAAAGGACCGCAAAGCAAGTTTTAATCAAATTTTAGGTATTCAAATAATTGATTAGGAGCTTTTCAACACAATTATATTGCAAAACCTTAATTGATGTACTTTTTACTCAATTAAAATATTAACGCGTCCATTGAAAGGCCCATTTAGACCTGCTCGTCCGGAACCTCGACAAAAAGGACCGCAAAATTTTTTTTAATCAAAATCTATGAATTCATTCAATTGACTAGGAGCTTTTCAACACATTTATATTGCAAAATCTCAATTTCTGTACTTTTTACTGAGTTAAAATTCCAACGGGTCCATTGAAAGACCCATTTAGACCTGCTCGTCCGAAACCGCGAAAAAAGGACCGCAAAACAAGTTTTAATAAAATTTTAGGAGTTCAAATAATTTATTAGGAGCTTTTCAACACAATTATATTGCAAAACCTAAATTTTCTGTACTTTTTACTCCGTTAAAATTCCAACGCGTCCATTGAAAGGCCCATTTTGACATGCTCGTCCGAAACCTCGACAAAAAGTACCGCAAAAGAAGTTTTAATCAAATTTTAGGAGTTAAAATAATTTATTAGTAGCTTTTCAACACAATAATATCACAACACCTCAATTTATGTAATTTTTACTCAGTTAAAATTCCAACGGGTCCATTGAAATGCCCATTTAGACATGCTCGTCCGAAACCTATACAAAAAGGGCCGCAAAACATGTTTTAATGAAATTTTAGGAGATCATGTAATTGATTAGGAGATTTTCAACACAATTATATTGCAAAACCTCAATTTCTGTACTTTTTACTCAGTTAAATTTCCAACGGGTCCATTGAAAGGCCTATTTAGACCTGCTCGTCCGAAACCTCGACAAAAAGGGTCGCAAAACAAGTTTTAATCAAATTTTAGGAGATCATGTACACAATTAGTAGCTTTTCAACACAATAATATTGCAAAACCTCAATTTCTGTACTTTTTACTCAGTTAAAATTCCAACGGGTCCATTGAAAGGCCCATTTACACATACTCTTCTAAACCCTATACAAAAAGGGCCGCAAAACAAGTTTTAATGAAATTTTAGGAGATCATGTCATTGATTAGGAGATTTTAAACACAATTATATTGCAAAACCTCAATTTCTGTACTTTTTACTCAATAAAATTCCAATGGGTCCATTGAAAGGCCCATTTAGACCTGCTCGTCTGAAACCTCGACAAAAAGGACCGCAAAACAAGTTTTAATCAAATTTTAGGATTTCATGTAATTGATTAGTAGCTTTTCAACACAATTATATTGAAAAACCTCAATTTGTGTACTTTTTACTCAGATGAAATTCCAACGGGTCCATTGAAAGGCCCATTTAGACCTGCTCGTCCGAAACCTCTAAAAAAAGGGTCGCAAAACAAGTTTTAATCAAATTTTAGGAGATCATGTAATTGATTAGGAGCTTTTCAACACAATTATATTGCAAAACCTCAATTTCTGTACTTTTTACTCGGTTAAAATTTCAACGGGTCCATTGAAAGGTCCATTTAGACCTGCACGTCCGAAACCTCTACAAAAAGGACCGCAAAACAAGTTTTAATCAAATTTTAGGAGTTCAAATAATTGATTAGGATCTTTTCAACACAATTATATTGCAAAACCTTAATTTATGTACTTTTTACTTAGTTAAAATTCCAACTGGTCCATTGAAAGACTCATTTAGACCTGCTAGTCCGAAACCTCGACAAAAAGGACCGCAAAACAAGTTTTAATCAAATTTTAGGAGTTCACATAATTGATTAGTAGCTTTTCAACACAATAATACTGTAAAACCTCAATTTCTCTACTTTTTACTCAGTTAAAATTCCAACAGGTCCATTGAAAGGCCTATTTAGACATGCTCGTCCGAAACCTATACAAAAAAGGCCACAAAACAAGTTTTAATGAAATTTTAGAAGATCATGTAATTGATTAGGAGATTTTCAACACAATTATATTGCAAAACCTCAATTTCTATACTTTTTACTCAGTTAAATTTCTAACGGGACCATTGAAAGGCCAATTTAACCTGCTCGTCCGAAACCCCTACAAAGAGTACCGAAAAACAAGTTTTGATCAAATTTTAGGAGTTCAAATAATTGATTAGTAGCTTTTCAACACAATTATATTGGAAAACCTCAATTTTTGTACTTTTTACCCAGTTGAAATTCCAACGGGTCCATTGAAAGGCCCATTTAGACATGCTCGTCCGAAACCTCTACAAAAAGGACCGCAAAACATTTTTAATAAAATTTTAGGAGTTCATTCAATTGAATATGAGCTTTTCAACACATTTATATTGCAAAACCTCAATTTCTTTACTTTTTACTCAGTTAAAATTCCAACGAATCCATTGAAAGGCCCATTTAGACCTGCTCGTCCGAAACCTCGACAAAAAGGACCGCAAAACTTGTTTTAATCAAATTTTAGGAGTTCAAATAATTGATTAGGAGCTTTTAAACACAATTATATTGCAAAACATCAATTTCTATACTTTTTACTCAGTTGAAATTCCAACGGGTCCATTGAAAGGCCCATTTAGACCTGCTCGTCCGAAACCGCGAAAAAAGGACCACAAAACAAGTTTTAATCAAATTTTAGGAGTTCAAATAATTGATTAGGAGCTTTTCAACACAATTATATTGCAAAACCTCAATTTCTGTACTTTTTACTCCGTTTAAATTCCAACGCGTCCATTGAAAGGCCCATTTTGACATGCTCGTCCGAAACCTCGACAAAAAGAACCGCAAAACAAGTTTTAATCAAATTTTAGGAGTTAAAATAATTTATTAGTAGCTTTTCAACACAATAATATCGTAACACCTCAATTTATGTAATTTTTACTCAGTTAAAATTCCAACGGGTCCATTGAAATGCCCATTTAGACATGCTCGTCCGAAACCTATACAAAAAGGGCCGCAAAACATGTTTTAATGAAATTTTAGGAGATCATGTAATTGATTAGGAGATTTTCAACACAATTATATTGCAAAACCTCAATTTCTGTACTTTTTACTCAGTAAAATTTACAACGGGTCCATTGAAAGGCCTATTTAGACCTGCTCGTCCGAAACCTCGACAAAAAGGGTCGCAAAACAAGTTTTAATCAAATTTTAGGAGATCATGTACACAATTAGTAGCTTTTCAACACAATAATATTGCAAAACCTCAATTTCTGTACTTTTTACTCAGTTAAAATTCCAACGGGTCCATTGAAAGGCCCATTTACACATACTCTTCTAAACCCTATACAAAAAGGGCCGCAAAACAAGTTTTAATGAAATTTTAGGAGATCATGTCATTGATTAGGAGATTTTAAACACAATTATATTGCAAAACCTCAATTTCTGTACTTTTTACTCAATAAAATTCCAATGGGTCCATTGAAAGGCCCATTTAGACCTGCTCGTCTGAAACCTCGACAAAAAGGACCGCAAAACAAGTTTTAATCAAATTTTAGGATTTCATGTAATTGATTAGTAGCTTTTCAACACAATTATATTGAAAAACCTCAATTTTTGTACTTTTTACTCAGATGAAATTCCAACGGGTCCATTGAAAGGCCCATTTAGACCTGCTCGTCCGAAACCTCTAAAAAAAGGGTCGCAAAACAAGTTTTAATCAAATTTTAGGAGATCATGTAATTGATTAGGAGCTTTTCAACACAATTATATTGCAAAACCTCAATTTCTGTACTTTTTACTCAGTTAAATTTCCAACAGGTCCATTGAAAGGCCCATTTAGACCAGCTAGTCCGAAACCTCGACAAAAAGGATCGCAAAACAGGTTTTAATCAAATTTTAGGAGTTCAAATAATTGATTAGTAGCTTTTCAACACAATTATATTGCAAAACCTCAATTTCTGTACTTTTTACTCAGTTGAAATTCCAACGGATCCATTGAAAGGCCCATTTAGACATGCTCATCTGAAACCTCTACAAAAAGGGTTGCAAAACAAGTTTTAATCTAATTTTAGGAGATCGTGTAATTTATTAGGAGATTTTCAACACAATAATATTGCAAAACCTCAATTTCTGTAATATTTACTCAGTTAAAACTCCAACGGGTCCATTGAACGGCTCATTTAGACCTGCTCGTCCGAAACCTCTACAAAATGGACCGCAAAATAAGTTTTAATCAAATTTTAGGACTTCATTCAATTGACTAGGATCTTTTCAACACAGTTATATTGCAAAACCTCAATTTTTGTACTTTTTACTCCGTTAAAATTCCAACGTGTCCATTGAAAGGCCCATTTAGACCTGCTCGTCCGAAACCTCGACAAAAAGGACTACAAAACATGTTTTAATCAAATTTTAGTAGTTCAAATAATTGATTAGGGGCTTTTCAACACAATTATAGTGCAAAACCTCAATTTCTGTACTTTTTACTCAGTTAAAATTCCAACGTGTCCATTGAAAGGCCAATTTCGACCTGCTCGTCTGAATCCTCTACAAAAGAGCTGCAAAACAAGTTTTAATCAAATTTTAGGAGTTCAAGTAATTGATTAGGAGCTTTTCGACACAATTATATTGCAAAACCTCAATTTCTGTACTTTTTACTCAGTTTAAATTCCAACGCGTCCATTGAAATGCCCATTTAGACCTGCTCCTCTGAAACCTTGACAAAAAGGACCGCAAAAAAAGTTTTAATCAAATTTTAGGAGTTCAAATAATTGATTAGGAGCTTTTCATAAGAATTATATTGAAAAACCTCAATTTCTGTACTTATTACTCAGTTAAAATTCCAACGCGTCCATTGAAAGGCCCATTTAGACCTGCTCATCCGAAACCTCGACAAAAAGGACTGCAAAACATGTTTTAATCAAATTTTAGTAGTTCAAATAATTGATTAGGAGCTTTTCAACACAATTATATTGCAAAACCTTAATTTATGTACTTTTTACTCAGTTAAAATTCCAACGGGTCCATTGAAAGGCCCATTTAGACATGCTCGTCCGAAACCTCTACAAAATAGACCGCAAAAAAATTTTTAATCAAAATTTAGGAGTTCATTCAGTTGACTAGGAGCTCTTCAACACAATTATATTGCAAAACCTCAATTTCTGTACTTTTTACTGAGTTAAAATTCCAACGGGTCCATTGAAACGCCCATTTAGACCTGCTCGTCCGAAACCTCTACAAAATAGACCGCAAAACAAGTTTTAATCAAATTTTAGGAGTTCATTCAATTGACTAGGAGCTTTTCAACATAGTTATATTGCAAAACCTCAATTTCTGTACATTTTACTCTGTAAAAATTCCAACGGGTCCATTGAAAGGCCCATTTAGACCTACTCGTCCGAAACCTCGACAAAAAAGACCGCTCGACATGTTTTAATCAAATTGTAGGAGTTCAAATAATTGATTAGGAGCTTTTCAACACAAATATATTGCAAAACCTCAATTTCTGTACTTTTTACTCAGTTAAAATTCCAACGCGTCCATTGAAAGGCCAATTTTGACCCGCTCATCTGAAACCTCTACAAAAGGACTGCAAAACAAGTTTTAATTAAATTTTGGGAGTTCATGTAATTGAGTAGGAGCTTTTCAACACAATTAAATTGCAAAACCTCAATTTCTGTACTTTTTACTCAGTTAAAATTCCAACGGGTCCATTGAATGGCCCATTTAGACCTGCTAGTTCGAAACCTCGACAAAAAGGACCGCAAAACAATTTTTAATCAAATTTTAGGAGTTCAAATAATTGATTAGGAGCTTCTCAACACAATTATATTGAAAAACCTCAATTTCTGTACTTTTTACTCAGTTAAAATTCCAACGGGTCCATTGAAAGGCCCATTTAGACTCGCTCATCCGAAACCTCGACAAAAAGGACCGCAAAAAAAAATTTAATCAAATTTTAGGAGTTCATTCAATTGACTAGGACCTTTTCAACACAATTATATTGAAAAACCTCAATTTATGTACTTTTACTCGGTTAAAATTCCAACGGGTCCATTGAAAGGCCCATTTAGACATTCTCGCCCGAAACCTCTATACAAAGGACCGCAAAAAAAGTTTAATAAAATTTTATGAGTTCAAATAATTGATTAGGAGATTTTCAACACAATTATATTGCAAAACCTCAATTTATGTACTTTTTACTCAGTTAAAATTCCAACGGGTCCATTGAAAGGCCCATTTAGACCTGCTCGTCTGAAACCTCTACAAAAAGGACCGCAAAACAAGTTTTAATAAAATTTTAGGAGTTCAAATAATTGATTAGGAGATTTTCAACACAATTATATTGCAAAACCTCAATTTATGTACTTTTTACTCAGTTAAAATTCAACCGGGTCCATTGAAAGGCCCATTTAGACCTGCTCGTCCGAAACCTCTACAAAAAGGGCCGCAAAACAAGTTTTAATCAAATTTTAGAAGATCATGTAATTGATTAGGAGATTTTCAACACAATTATATTGCAAAACCTCAATTTCTGTACTTTTTACTTAGTTAAAATTCCAACAGGTCCATTGAAAGGCCTATTTAGACCTGCTAGTCCGAAACCTCGACAAAAAGGACCGCAAAACAAATTTTAATCAAATTTTAGGAGTTCAAATAATTTATTAGGAGATTTTCAACACAATTATATTGCAAAACATTAATTTATGTACTTTTTACTCAGTTAATATTCCAACGGGTCCATTGAAAGGCCCATTTAGACCCGCTCGTCCGATACCTCGACAAAAAAGGATAGCAAAAAAATTTTAATCAAATTTTAGGAGTTCATTAAATTGACTAGGAACTTTTCAACACAATTATATTGCAAAACCTCAATTTATGTACTTTTTACTCAGTTAAAATTCAAACGGGTCCATTGAAAGGCCCATTTAGACATGCTCGTCCGAAACCTATACAAAAAAGGCCGCAAAACAAGTTTTAATGAAATTTTAGAAGATCATGAAATTGATTAAGAGATTTTCAACACAATTATATTGCAAAAGCTCAATTTCTGTACTTTTTACTCAGTTAAATTTCCAACGGGTCCATTGAAAGGCCCATTTAGACCTGCTAGTCCGAAACCTCGACGAAAAGGACAGCAAAACAGGTTTTAATAAAATTTTACGAGTTCAAATAATTGATTAGTAGCTTTTCAACACAATTATATTGCAAACCTCAATTTTTGTACTTTTTACTCAGTTGAAATTCCAACGGGTCCATTGAAAGGCCCATTTAGACCTGCTCGTTCGAAACCTCTATAAAAAGCGTCGCAAAACAAGTTTTAATCTAATTTTAGGAGATCATGTAATTTATTAGGAGATTTTCAACACAATAATATTGAAAAACCTCAATTTCTGTACTTTTTACTCAGTTAAAATTCCAACGGGTCCATTGAAAGGCCCATTTAGACCTGCTCGTCCGAAACCTCTACAAAATGGACCGCAAAACAAGTTTTAATCAAATTTTAGGTGTTCATTCAATTGACTAGGATCTTTTCAACACAGTTATATTCAAAAACCTCAATTTCTGTACTTTTTACTCAGTTAAAATTCCAACGGGTCCATTTAAAGGCCCATTTAGACCCGCTCGTCCGAAACCTCTACAAAATGGACCACAAAACAAGTTTTAATCAAATTTTAGGAGTTCATTCAATTGAATAGGATCTTTTCAACACAGTTATGTTGCAAAACCTCAATTTCTGTACTTTTTACTCAGTTATAATTCCAACGGGTCCATTGAAGGGCCCATTTAGACCTTTTCGTCCGAAACCTCGACAAAAAGGACCGCAAAACATCTTTTAATCAAATTTTAGTAGTTCAAATAATTGATTAGGAGCTTTTCAACACAATTATAGTGCAAAACCTCAATTTATGTACTTTTTACTCATTTAAAATTCCAACGTGTCCATTGAAAGACCAATTTCGACCCGCTCGTCCGAATCCTCTACAAAAAGGACAACAAAATAAGTTTTAATCAAATATTAGGAGTTCAAATAATTGATTAGGAGCTTTTCAACACAATTATATTGCAAAACCTCAATTTTTGTACTTTTTACTCTGCTAAAATTCCTGTGGGTCCATTGAAAGGCCCATTTAGAACCACTCGTCCGAAACCTCGACAAAAAGGACCGCAAAAAATTTTTTAATCAAAATTTAGGAGTTCATTCAATTGAATAGGAACTTTTCAACACAATTATATTGTAAAACCTCAATTTCTGTACTTTTTACTCAGTTAAAATTCCAACTTGTCCATTGAAAGGCCCATTTAGACCTGCACGTCCGAAACCTCGACAAAAAGGACAACAAAACAAGTTTTAATCAAATCTTAGGTGTTCAAATAATTGATTAGGAGCTTTTCAACACAATTATATTGCAAAACCTTAATTTATGTACTTTTTACTCAGTTAAAATTCCAACGCGTCCATTGAAAGGCCCATTTAGACCTGCTCGTCCGAAACCTCGACAAAAAGGACCGCAAAACATGTTTTAATCAAATTTTAGTAGTTCAAATAATTGATTAGGAGCTTTTCAACACAATTATAGTGCAAAACCTCAATTTATGTACTTTTTACTCAGTTAAAATTCCAACGTGTCCATTGAAAGGCCAATTTCGACCCGCTCGTATGAATCCTCTACAAAAGAACTGCAAAACAAGTTTTAATCAAATTTTAGGAGTTCATATAATTGATTAGGAGCTTTTCGACACAATTATATTGCAAAACCTCAATTTCTGTACTTTTTACTCAGTTAAAATTCCAACGCGTCCATTGAAAGGCCCAGTTAGACCAGCTCGTCTGAAACCTCGACAAAAAGGACCGCAAAACAAGTTTTAATCAAATTTTAGGAGTTCAAATAATTGATTAGGAGCTTTTCATCACAATTATATTAAAAAAACTCAATTTCTGTAATTTTTACTCAGTTAAAATTCCAACGCGTCCATTGAAAGGCCCATTTAGACCTGCTCGTCCGAAACCTCGACAAAAAGGACCGCAAAACAAGTTTTAATGAAATTTTAGGTGTTCAAATAATTGATTAGGAGCTTTTCAACACAATTATATTGCAAAAACTTAATTTATGTACTTTTTACACAGTTAAAATTCCAACTCGTCCATTGAAAGGCCCATTTAGACCTTCTCGTCCGGATACTCGACAAAAAGGACCGCAAAAAAATTTTAATCAAAATTTAGGAGTTCATTCAATTGACTAGGAGCTTTTCAACACAATTATATTGCAAGACCTCACTTTTTGTACTTTTTACTGAGTTAAAATTCCAACGGGTCCATTGAAAGGCCCATTTAGACCTGCTCGTCCGAAACCTCTACAAAATGGACCGCGAAACAAGTTTTAATCAATTTTAGGTGTTCATTCAATTGACTAGGAGCTTTTCAACACAGTTATATTGCAAAACCAAAATTTCTGTACTTTTTACTCAGTTAAAATTCCAACGGGTCCATTGAAAGGCCCATTTAGACCTGCTCGTCCGAAACCTCGACAAAAAGGACCGCAAAACATGTTTGAATCAAACTTTAGGAGTTCAAATAATTGATTAGGAGCTTTTCAACACAATTATATTGCAAAACATCGATTTCTGTACTTTTTACTCAGTTAAAATTCCAACGCATCCATTGAAAGGCCAATTTAGACCCGCTCATCTAAAACCTCTACAAAGGATTGCAAAACAAGTTTTAATCAAATTTTGGGAGTTCATGTAATTGATTAGGAGCTTTTCAACACAATTATATTGCAAAACCTCAATTTATGTACTTTTTACTCAGTTATAATTCCAACGGGTCCACTGAAAGGCCCATTTAGACATGCTAGTCCGAAACCTCGACAAAAAGGACCGCAAAACAAGTTTTAATCAAATTTTAGGAGTTCAAATAATTGATTAGGAGCTTTTCAAAAAAATTATATTGCAAAACCTCAATTTCTGTACTTTTTACTCAGTTAAAATTCCAACGGGTCCATTGAAAGGCCCATTTAGACCTGCTCGTCCGAAACCTCGACAAAAAGGACCGCAAAACAAGTTTTAATCAAATTTTAGGTGTTCAAATAATTGATTAGGAGCTTTTCAACACAATTATATTGCAAAACCTCAATTTCTGTACTTTTTTCTCAGTTAAAATTCCAACGGGTCCATTGAAAGGCAAATTTCGACCCGTTCGTCCGAATCCTCTACAAAAGAACTGCAAAACAAGTTTTAATCAAATTATAGCAGTTCATGTAATTGATTAGGAGCTTTTCGACACAATTATTTTCCAAAACCTCAATTTCTATAGTTTTAACTCAGTTAAAATTCCAACGCGTCTATTGAAAGGCCCATTTAGACTTGCTCGTCTGAAACCTCGACAAAAAGGACCGCAAAACAAGTTTTAATCAAATTTTAGGAGTTGAAATAATTGATTAGGAGCTTTTCCTCATAATTATATTGAAAAACCTATATTTCTATACTTATTACTCAGTTAAAATTCCAACGCGTCCATTGAAAGGCCCATTTAGACCTGCTCGTCTGAAACCTCGACAAAAAGGACCGCAAAACAAGTTTTAATCAAATTGTAGGTGTTCAAATAATTGATTAGGAGCTTTTGAACACAATTATATTGCAAATCCTTAATTTATGTATTTTTTAATCAGTTAAAATTCCAACGCGTCCATTGAAAGGCCGATTTAGACATGCTCGTCCGGAACCTCAACAAAAAGGACTGCAAAAAAAAATTTAATCAAAATTTAGGAGTTCATTCAATTGACTAGGAGCTTTTCAACACAAATATATTGCAAAACCTCAATTTTTGTACATTTTACTGAGTTAAAATTCCAACGGGTCCATTGAAAGGCCCATTTAGACCTGCTCGTCCGAAACCTTTACAAAATGGACCGCAAAACAAGTTTTAATCAATATTAGGTGTTCATTCAATTGACTAGGATCTTTTCAACACAGTTATATTGCAAAACCACAATTTCTGTACTTTTTACTCTGTTAAAATTCCAACGGGTCCATTGAAAGGCCCATTTAGACCTGCTCGTCTGAAACCTCGACAAAAAGGACCGCAAAACAAGTTTTAATCAAATTTTAGGAGTTGAAATAATTGATTAGGAGCTTTTCATCATAATTATATTGAAAAACCTATATTTCTATACTTATTACTCAGTTAAAATTCCAACGCGTCCATTGAAAGGCCCATTTAGACCTGCTCGTCTGAAACCTCGACAAAAAGGACCGCAAAACAAGTTTTAATCAAATTGTAGGTGTTCAAATAATTGATTAGGAGCTTTTGAACACAATTATATTGCAAATCCTTAATTTATGTATTTTTTAATCAGTTAAAATTCCAAAGCGTCCATTGATAGGCCGATTTAGACATGCTCGTCCGGAACCTCGACAAAAAGGACTGCAAAAAAAAATTTAATCAAAATTTAGGAGTTCATTCAATTGACTAGGAGCTTTTTAACACAAATATATTGCAAAACCTCAATTTTTGTACATTTTACTGAGTTAAAATTCCAACGGGTCCATTGAAAGGCCCATTTAGACCTGCTCGTCCGAAACCTTTACAAAATGGACCGCAAAACAAGTTTTAATCAATATTAGGTGTTCATTCAATTGACTAGGAGCTTTTCAACACAGTTATATTGCAAAACTACAATTTCTGTACTTTTTACTCTGTTAAAATTCCAACGGGTCCATTGAAAGGCCCATTTAGACCTGCTCGTCCGAAACCTTAACAAAAAGGACCGCAAAAAATGTTTTAAATAAACTTTAAGAGTTCAAATAATTGATTAGGAGCTTTTCAACACAATTATATTGAAAAACATCAATTTCTGTACTTTTTACTCAGTAAAAATTCCAACGAGTCCATTGAAAGGCCAATTTTGACCCGCTCATCTAAAACCTCTACAAAGGACTGCAAAACAAGTTTTAATCAAATTTTGGGAGTTCATGTAATTGATTAGGAGCTTTCCAACACAATTATATTGGAAAACCTCAATTTCTATACTTTTTACTCAGTTATAATTCCAACGGGTCCACTGAAAGGCCCATTTAGACCTGCTAGTCCGAAACCTCGACAAAAAGGGTCGCAAAACAAGTTTTAATCAAATTTTAGGAGTTCAAATAATTGATTAGGAGCTTTTCAACACAATTATTTTGCAAAACCTCAATTTCTGTACTTTTTACTGAGTTAAAATTCCAACGGGTCCATTGAAAGGCCCATTTAGAACCGCTCGTCCGAAACCTCGACAAAAAGGACCGCAAAAAATTTTTTAATCAAAATTTAGGAGTTCATTCAATTGACTAGGAGCTTTTCAACGCAATTATATTGTAAAACCTCAATTTATGTACTTTTTACTGAGTTAAAATTCCAACGGATCCATTGAAAGGCCCATTTAGACCTGCTCCTCCGAAACCTCTACAAAATGGACCGCAAAACAAGTTTTAATCAATTTTAGGAGTTCATTCAATTGACTAGGAGCTTTTCAACACAATTATATTGCAAAACCTCAATTTATATACTTTTTACCCAGTTAAAATTCCAACGGGTCCATTGAAAGGCCCATTTAGACCTGCTCGTTCGAAACCTCTACAAAAAGGACCGCAAAACATGTTTTATTCAAATTTTAGGAGTTCAAATAATTGATTAGGAGATTTTCAACACAATTATATTGCAAAACCTCAATTTCTGTACTTTTTACTCAGTTAAAATTCCAACGGGTCCATTGAAAGGCCCATTTAGACCCGCTCGTCCGAAACCTCGACAAAAAGGACCGCAATTTTTTTAATCAAAATTTAGGAGTTCATTCAATTGACTAGGAGCTTCTTAACACAATTATATTGCAAAACCTCAATTTATGTACTTTTTACTCAGTTAAAATTCCAACGCGTCCATTGAAAGGCCCATTTAGACCTGCTAGTCCGAAACGTCGACAAAAAGGACCGCAAAACAAGTTTTAATCAAATATTGGGAGTTCAAATAATTAATTAGGAGCTTTTCAACACAATTATATTGCAAAACCTCAATTTCTGTACTTTTTACTCAGTTAAAATCCAACGGGTCCATTGAAAGGCCCATTTAGACCCGCTCGTCCGAAACCTCAACAAAAAGGACCACAAAACAAGTTTTAATCAAATATTAGGAGTTAAAATAATTGATTAGGAGCTTTTCAACACAATTATATTGAAAAACCTCAATTTATGTACTTTTTACTCGGTTAAAATCCAACGGGTCCATTGAAAGGCCCATTTAGACCCGCTCGTCTGAAACCTCGACAAAAAGGACCGCAAAAATTTTTTTAATCAAATTTTAGGAGTTCATTCAATTGACTAGGAGCTTTTCAACACTGTTATATTGCAAAACCTCAATTTCTGTACTTTTTACTCAATTAAAATTCCAACGGGTCCATTGAAAGGCCCATTTAGACCTGCTCGTCCGAAACCTCGACAAAAAGGACCGCAAAACATGTTTTAATCAAATTTTAGGAGTTCAAAAAATTTATTAGGAGCTTTTCAACACAATTATATTGCAAAACCTCAATTTCTGTACTTTTTACTCAGTTAAAATTCCAACGCGTCCATTGAAAGGCCAATTTTGACCCGCTCATCCGAAACCTCTACAAAAGGATTGCAAAACAAGTTTTAATCAAATTTTGGGAGTTCATGTAATTGATTAGGAGCTTTTCAACATAATTATATTGCAATACCACAATTTCTGTACTTTTCACTCGGTTAAAATTCCAACGGGTCCATTGAAAGGCCCATTTAGACTTGCTAGTCCGAAACCTCGACACAAAGGACCACAAAACAAGTTTTAATCAAATTTTAGGAGTTCAAATAATTGATTAGAAGCTTTTCAACACAATTATATTGAAAACCCTCAATTTATGTACTTTTTACTCAGTTAAAATTCCAACGGGTCCATTGAAAGGCCCATTTAGACCTGCTCTTCCGAAACCTCGATAAAAAGGACTGCAAAACAAGTTTTAATCAATTTTAGGAGTTCATTCAATTGAATAGGAGGTTTTCAACACAATTATATTGCAAAACCTCAATTTATATACTTTTTACTCAGTTAAAATTCCAACGGGTCCATTGAAAGGCCCATTTAGACCTGCTCGTTCGAAACCTCTACAAAAAGGACCGCAAAACATGTTTTATTTAAATTTTAGGAGTTCAAATAATTGATTAGGAGATTTTCAACACAATTATATTGCAAAACCTCAATTTCTGTACTTTTTACTCAGTTAAAATTCAATTGACTAGGAGCTTTTCAACACAATTATATTGCAAAACCTCAATTTATATACTTTTTACTCAGTTAAAATTCCAACGGGTCCATTGAAAGGCCCATTTAGACCTGCTCGTTCGAAACCTCTACAAAAAGGACCGCAAAACATGTTTTATTCAAATTTTAGAAGTTCAAATAATTGATTAGGAGATTTTCAACACAATTATATTGCAAAACCTCAATTTCTGTACTTTTTACTCAGTTAAAATTCCAACGGGTCCATTGAAAGGCCCATTTAGACCTGCTCGTCCGAAACCTCGATAAAAAGGACTGCAAAACAAGTTTTAATCAATTTGAGGAGTTCATTCAATTGACTAGGAGCTTTTCAACACAATTATATTGCAAAACCTCAATTTATATACTTTTTACTCAGTTAAAATTCCAACGGGTCCATTGAAAGGCCCATTTAGACCTGCTCGTTCGAAACCTCTACAAAAAGGACCGCAAAACATGTTTTATTTAAATTTTAGGAGTTCAAATAATTGATTAGGAGATTTTCAACACAATTATATTGTAAAACCTCAATTTCTGTACTTTTTACTCAGTTAAAATTCAATTGACTAGGAGCTTTTCAACACAATTATATTGTAAAACCTCAATTTCTGTACTTTTTACTCAGTTAAAATTCAATTGACTAGGAGCTTTTCAACACAATTATATTGCAAAACCTCAATTTATATACTTTTTACTCAGTTAAAATTCCAACGGGTCCATTGAAAGGCCCATTTAGACCTGCTCGTTCGAAACCTCTACAAAAAGGACCGCAAAACATGTTTTATTCAAATTTTAGGAGTTCAAATAATTGATTAGGAGATTTTCAACACAATTATATTGCAAAACCTCAATTTCTGTACTTTTTACTCAGTTAAAATTCCAACGGGTCCATTGAAAGGCCCATTTAGACCCGCTCGTCCGAAACCTCGATAAAAAGGACCGCAATTTTTTTAATCAAAATTTAGGAGTTCATTCAATTGACTAGGAGCTTCTTAACACAATTAAATTGCAAAACCTCAATTTATGTACTTTTTACTCAGTTAAAATTCCAACGCGTCCATTGAAAGGCCCATTTAGACCTGCTAGTCCGAAACGTCGACAAAAAGGACCGCAAAACAAGTTTTAATCAAATATTGGGAGTTCAAATAATTAATTAGGAGCTTTTCAACACAATTATATTGCAAAACCTCAATTTCTGTACTTTTTACTCAGTTAAAATCCAACGGGTCCATTGAAAGGCCCATTTAGACCCGCTCGTCCGAAACCTCAACAAAAAGGACCACAAAACAAGTTTTAATCAAATATTAGGAGTTAAAATAATTGATTAGGAGCTTTTCAACACAATTATATTGAAAAACCTCAATTTATGTACTTTTTACTCAGTTAAAATCCAACGGGTCCATTGAAAGGCCCATTTAGACCCGCTCGTCTGAAACCTCGACAAAAAGGACCGCAAAAAATTTTTTAATCAAATTTTAGGAGTTCATTCAATTGAATAGGAGCTTTTCAACACTGTTATATTGCAAAACCTCAATTTCTGTACTTTTTACTCAGTTAAAATTCCAACGGGTCCATTGAAAGGCCCATTTAGACCTGCTCGTCCGAAACCTCGACAAAAAGGACCGCAAAACATGTTTTAATCAAATTTTAGGAGTTCAAAAAATTTATTAGGAGCTTTTCAACACAATTATATTGCAAAACCTCAATTTCTGTACTTTTTACTCAGTTAAAATTCCAACGCGTCCATTGAAAGGCCAATTTTGACCCGCTCATCCGAAACCTCTACAAAAGGATTGCAAAACAAGTTTTAATCAAATTTTGGGAGTTCATGTAATTGATTAGGAGCTTTTCAACATAATTATATTGCAATACCACAATTTCTGTACGTTTCACTCAGTTAAAATTCCAACGGGTCCATTGAAAGGCCCATTTAGACCTGCTAGTCCGAAACCTCGACACAAAGGACCACAAAACAAGTTTTAATCAAATTTTAGGAGTTCAAATAATTGATTAGAAGCTTTTCAACACAATTATATTGAAAACCCTCAATTTATATACTTTTTACTCAGTTAAAATTCCAACGGGTCCATTGAAAGGCCCATTTAGACCTGCTCGTCCGAAACCTCGATAAAAAGGACTGCAAAACAAGTTTTAATCAATTTGAGGAGTTCATTCAATTAACTAGGAGCTTTTCAACACAATTATATTGCAAAACCTCAATTTATATACTTTTTACTCAGTTAAAATTCCAACGGGTCCATTGAAAGGCCCATTTAGACCTGCTCGTTCGAAACCTCTACAAAAAGGACCGCAAAACATGTTTTATTTAAATTTTAGGAGTTCAAATAATTGATTAGGAGCTTTTCAACACAATTATATTGTAAAACCTCAATTTCTGTACTTTTTACTCAGTTAAAATTCAATTGACTAGGAGCTTTTCAACACAATTATATTGCAAAACCTCAATTTATATACTTTTTACTCAGTTAAAATTCCAACGGGTCCATTGAAAGGCCCATTTAGACCTGCTCGTTCGAAACCTCTACAAAAAGGACCGCAAAACATGTTTTATTCAAATTTTAGGAGTTCAAATAATTGATTAGGAGATTTTCAACACAATTATATTGCAAAACCTCAATTTCTGTACTTTTTACTCAGTTAAAATTCCAACGGGTCCATTGAAAGGCCCATTTAGACCCGCTCGTCCGAAACCTCGACAAAAAGGACCGCAATTTTTTTAATCAAAATTTAGGAGTTCATTCAATTGACTAGGAGCTTCTTAACACAATTAAATTGCAAAACCTCAATTTATGTACTTTTTACTCAGTTAAAATTCCAACGCGTCCATTGAAAGGCCCATTTAGACCTGCTAGTCCGAAACGTCGACAAAAAGGACCGCAAAACAAGTTTTAATCAAATATTGGGAGTTCAAATAATTAATTAGGAGCTTTTCAACACAATTATATTGCAAAACCTCAATTTCTGTACTTTTTACTCAGTTAAAATCCAACGGGTCCATTGAAAGGCCCATTTAGACCCGCTCGTCCGAAACCTCAACAAAAAGGACCACAAAACAAGTTTTAATCAAATATTAGGAGTTAAAATAATTGATTAGGAGCTTTTCAACACAATTATATTGAAAAACCTCAATTTATGTACTTTTTACTCAGTTAAAATCCAACGGGTCCATTGAAAGGCCCATTTAGACCCGCTCGTCTGAAACCTCGACAAAAAGGACCGCAAAAAATTTTTTAATCAAATTTTAGGAGTTCATTCAATTGAATAGGAGCTTTTCAACACTGTTATATTGCAAAACCTCAATTTCTGTACTTTTTACTCAGTTAAAATTCCAACGGGTCCATTGAAAGGCCCATTTAGACCTGCTCGTCCGAAACCTCGACAAAAAGGACCGCAAAACATGTTTTAATCAAATTTTAGGAGTTCAAAAAATTTATTAGGAGCTTTTCAACACAATTATATTGCAAAACCTCAATTTCTGTACTTTTTACTCAGTTAAAATTCCAACGCGTCCATTGAAAGGCCAATTTTGACCCGCTCATCCGAAACCTCTACAAAAGGATTGCAAAACAAGTTTTAATCAAATTTTGGGAGTTCATGTAATTGATTAGGAGCTTTTCAACATAATTATATTGCAATACCACAATTTCTGTACGTTTCACTCAGTTAAAATTCCAACGGGTCCATTGAAAGGCCCATTTAGACCTGCTAGTCCGAAACCTCGACACAAAGGACCACAAAACAAGTTTTAATCAAATTTTAGGAGTTCAAATAATTGATTAGAAGCTTTTCAACACAATTATATTGAAAACCCTCAATTTATATACTTTTTACTCAGTTAAAATTCCAACGGGTCCATTGAAAGGCCCATTTAGACCTGCTCGTCCGAAACCTCGATAAAAAGGACTGCAAAACAAGTTTTAATCAATTTGAGGAGTTCATTCAATTGACTAGGAGCTTTTCAACACAATTATATTGCAAAACCTCAATTTATATACTTTTTACTCAGTTAAAATTCCAACGGGTCCATTGAAAGGCCCATTTAGACCTGCTCGTTCGAAACCTCTACAAAAAGGACCGCAAAACATGTTTTATTTAAATTTTAGGAGTTCAAATAATTGATTAGGAGATTTTCAACACAATTATATTGGAAAACCTCAATTTCTGTACTTTTTACTCAGTTAAAATTCAATTGACTAGGAGCTTTTCAACACAATTATATTGCAAAACCTCAATTTATATACTTTTTACTCAGTTAAAATTCCAACGGGTCCATTGAAAGGCCCATTTAGACCTGCTCGTTCGAAACCTCTACAAAAAGGACCGCAAAACATGTTTTATTCAAATTTTAGGAGTTCAAATAATTGATTAGGAGATTTTCAACACAATTATATTGCAAAACCTCAATTTCTGTACTTTTTACTCAGTTAAAATTCCAACGGGTCCATTGAAAGGCCCATTTAGACCCGCTCGTCCGAAACCTCGACAAAAAGGACCGCAATTTTTTTAATCAAAATTTAGGAGTTCATTCAATTGACTAGGAGCTTCTTAACACAATTAAATTGCAAAACCTCAATTTATGTACTTTTTACTCAGTTAAAATTCCAACGCGTCCATTGAAAGGCCCATTTAGACCTGCTAGTCCGAAACGTCGACAAAAAGGACCGCAAAACAAGTTTTAATCAAATATTGGGAGTTCAAATAATTAATTAGGAGCTTTTCAACACAATTATATTGCAAAACCTCAATTTCTGTACTTTTTACTCAGTTAAAATCCAACGGGTCCATTGAAAGGCCCATTTAGACCCGCTCGTCCGAAACCTCAACAAAAAGGACCACAAAACAAGTTTTAATCAAATATTAGGAGTTAAAATAATTGATTAGGAGCTTTTCAACACAATTATATTGAAAAACCTCAATTTATGTACTTTTTACTCAGTTAAAATCCAACGGGTCCATTGAAAGGCCCATTTAGACCCGCTCGTCTGAAACCTCGACAAAAAGGACCGCAAAAAATTTTTTAATCAAATTTTAGGAGTTCATTCAATTGAATAGGAGCTTTTCAACACTGTTATATTGCAAAACCTCAATTTCTGTACTTTTTACTCAGTTAAAATTCCAACGGGTCCATTGAAAGGCCCATTTAGACCTGCTCGTCCGAAACCTCGACAAAAAGGACCGCAAAACATGTTTTAATCAAATTTTAGGAGTTCAAAAAATTTATTAGGAGCTTTTCAACACAATTATATTGCAAAACCTCAATTTCTGTACTTTTTACTCAGTTAAAATTCCAACGCGTCCATTGAAAGGCCAATTTTGACCCGCTCATCCGAAACCTCTACAAAAGGATTGCAAAACAAGTTTTAATCAAATTTTGGGAGTTCATGTAATTGATTAGGAGCTTTTCAACATAATTATATTGCAATACCACAATTTCTGTACGTTTCACTCAGTTAAAATTCCAACGGGTCCATTGAAAGGCCCATTTAGACCTGCTAGTCCGAAACCTCGACACAAAGGACCACAAAACAAGTTTTAATCAAATTTTAGGAGTTCAAATAATTGATTAGAAGCTTTTCAACACAATTATATTGAAAACCCTCAATTTATATACTTTTTACTCAGTTAAAATTCCAACGGGTCCATTGAAAGGCCCATTTAGACCTGCTCGTCCGAAACCTCGATAAAAAGGACTGCAAAACAAGTTTTAATCAATTTGAGGAGTTCATTCAATTGACTAGGAGCTTTTCAACACAATTATATTGCAAAACCTCAATTTATATACTTTTTACTCAGTTAAAATTCCAACGGGTCCATTGAAAGGCCCATTTAGACCTGCTCGTTCGAAACCTCTACAAAAAGGACCGCAAAACATGTTTTATTTAAATTTTAGGAGTTCAAATAATTGATTAGGAGATTTTCAACACAATTATATTGGAAAACCTCAATTTCTGTACTTTTTACTCAGTTAAAATTCAATTGACTAGGAGCTTTTCAACACAATTATATTGCAAAACCTCAATTTATATACTTTTTACTCAGTTAAAATTCCAACGGGTCCATTGAAAGGCCCATTTAGACCTGCTCGTTCGAAACCTCTACAAAAAGGACCGCAAAACATGTTTTATTCAAATTTTAGGAGTTCAAATAATTGATTAGGAGATTTTCAACACAATTATATTGCAAAACCTCAATTTCTGTACTTTTTACTCAGTTAAAATTCCAACGGGTCCATTGAAAGGCCCATTTAGACCCGCTCGTCCGAAACCTCGACAAAAAGGACCGCAATTTTTTTAATCAAAATTTAGGAGTTCATTCAATTGACTAGGAGCTTCTTAACACAATTAAATTGCAAAACCTCAATTTATGTACTTTTTACTCAGTTAAAATTCCAACGCGTCCATTGAAAGGCCCATTTAGACCTGCTAGTCCGAAACGTCGACAAAAAGGACCGCAAAACAAGTTTTAATCAAATATTGGGAGTTCAAATAATTAATTAGGAGCTTTTCAACACAATTATATTGCAAAACCTCAATTTCTGTACTTTTTACTCAGTTAAAATCCAACGGGTCCATTGAAAGGCCCATTTAGACCCGCTCGTCCGAAACCTCAACAAAAAGGACCACAAAACAAGTGTTAATCAAATATTAGGAGTTAAAATAATTGATTAGGAGCTTTTCAACACAATTATATTGAAAAACCTCAATTTATGTACTTTTTACTCAGTTAAAATCCAACGGGTCCATTGAAAGGCCCATTTAGACCCGCTCGTCTGAAACCTCGACAAAAAGGACCGCAAAAAATTTTTTAATCAAATTTTAGGAGTTCATTCAATTGAATAGGAGCTTTTCAACACTGTTATATTGCAAAACCTCAATTTCTGTACTTTTTACTTAGTTAAAATTCCAACGGGTCCATTGAAAGGCCCATTTAGACCTGCTCGTCCGAAACCTCGACAAAAAGGACCGCAAAACATGTTTTAATCAAATTTTAGGAGTTCAAAAAATTTATTAGGAGCTTTTCAACACAATTATATTGCAAAACCTCAATTTCTGTACTTTTTACTCAGTTAAAATTCCAACGCGTCCATTGAAAGGCCAATTTTGACCCGCTCATCTGAAACCTCTACAAAAGGATTGCAAAACAAGTTTTAATCAAATTTTGGGAGTTCATGTAATTGATTAGGAGCTTTTCAACATAATTATATTGCAATACCACAATTTCTGTACTTTTCACTCAGTTAAAATTCCAACGGGTCCATTGAAAGGCCCATTTAGACCTGCTAGTCCGAAACCTCGACACAAAGGACCACAAAACAAGTTTTAATCAAATTTTAGGAGTTCAAATAATTGATTAGAAGCTTTTCAACACAATTATATTGAAAACCCTCAATTTATGTACTTTTTACTCAGTTAAAATTCCAACGGGTCCATTGAAAGGCCCATTTAGACCTGCTCGTCCGAAACCTCGATAAAAAGGACTGCAAAACAAGTTTTAATCAATTTTAGGTGTTCATTCAATTGACTAGGAGCTTTTCAACACAATTATATTGCAAAACCTCAATTTATATACTTTTTACTCAGTTAAAATTCCAACGGGTCCATTGAAAGGCCCATTTAGACCTGCTCGTTCGAAACCTCTACAAAAAGGACCGCAAAACATGTTTTATTTAAATTTTAGGAGTTCAAATAATTGATTAGGAGATTTTCAACACAATTATATTGCAAAACCTCAATTTCTGTACTTTTTACTCAGTTAAAATTCAATTGACTAGGAGCTTTTCAACACAATTATATTGCAAAACCTCAATTTATATACTTTTTACTCAGTTAAAATTCCAACGGGTCCATTGAAAGGCCCATTTAGACCTGCTCGTTCGAAACCTCTACAAAAAGGACCGCAAAACATGTTTTATTCAAATTTTAGGAGTTCAAATAATTGATTAGGAGATTTTCAACACAATTATATTGCAAAACCTCAATTTCTGTACTTTTTACTCAGTTAAAATTCCAACGGGTCCATTGAAAGGCCCATTTAGACCCGCTCGTCCGAAACCTCGACAAAAAGGACCGCAATTTTTTTAATCAAAATTTAGGAGTTCATTCAATTGACTAGGAGCTTCTTAACACAATTAAATTGCAAAACCTCAATTTATGTACTTTTTACTCAGTTAAAATTCCAACGCGTCCATTGAAAGGCCCATTTAGACCTGCTAGTCCGAAACGTCGACAAAAAGGACCGCAAAACAAGTTTTAATCAAATATTGGGAGTTCAAATAATTAATTAGGAGCTTTTCAACACAATTATATTGCAAAACCTCAATTTCTGTACTTTTTACTCAGTTAAAATCCAACGGGTCCATTGAAAGGCCCATTTAGACCCGCTCGTCCGAAACCTCAACAAAAAGGACCACAAAACAAGTGTTAATCAAATATTAGGAGTTAAAATAATTGATTAGGAGCTTTTCAACACAATTATATTGAAAAACCTCAATTTATGTACTTTTTACTCAGTTAAAATCCAACGGGTCCATTGAAAGGCCCATTTAGACCTGCTCGTCCGAAACCTCGATAAAAAGGACTGCAAAACAAGTTTTAATCAATTTGAGGAGTTCATTCAATTGACTAGGAGCTTTTCAACACAATTATATTGCAAAACCTCAATTTATATACTTTTTACTCAGTTAAAATTCCAACGGGTCCATTGAAAGGCCCATTTAGACCTGCTCGTTCGAAACCTCTACAAAAAGGACCGCAAAACATGTTTTATTTAAATTTTAGGAGTTCAAATAATTGATTAGGAGATTTTCAACACAATTATATTGGAAAACCTCAATTTCTGTACTTTTTACTCAGTTAAAATTCAATTGACTAGGAGCTTTTCAACACAATTATATTGCAAAACCTCAATTTATATACTTTTTACTCAGTTAAAATTCCAACGGGTCCATTGAAAGGCCCATTTAGACCTGCTCGTTCGAAACCTCTACAAAAAGGACCGCAAAACATGTTTTATTCAAATTTTAGGAGTTCAAATAATTGATTAGGAGATTTTCAACACAATTATATTGCAAAACCTCAATTTCTGTACTTTTTACTCAGTTAAAATTCCAACGGGTCCATTGAAAGGCCCATTTAGACCCGCTCGTCCGAAACCTCGACAAAAAGGACCGCAATTTTTTTAATCAAAATTTAGGAGTTCATTCAATTGACTAGGAGCTTCTTAACACAATTAAATTGCAAAACCTCAATTTATGTACTTTTTACTCAGTTAAAATTCCAACGCGTCCATTGAAAGGCCCATTTAGACCTGCTAGTCCGAAACGTCGACAAAAAGGACCGCAAAACAAGTTTTAATCAAATATTGGGAGTTCAAATAATTAATTAGGAGCTTTTCAACACAATTATATTGCAAAACCTCAATTTCTGTACTTTTTACTCAGTTAAAATCCAACGGGTCCATTGAAAGGCCCATTTAGACCCGCTCGTCCGAAACCTCAACAAAAAGGACCACAAAACAAGTGTTAATCAAATATTAGGAGTTAAAATAATTGATTAGGAGCTTTTCAACACAATTATATTGAAAAACCTCAATTTATGTACTTTTTACTCAGTTAAAATCCAACGGGTCCATTGAAAGGCCCATTTAGACCCGCTCGTCTGAAACCTCGACAAAAAGGACCGCAAAAAATTTTTTAATCAAATTTTAGGAGTTCATTCAATTGAATAGGAGCTTTTCAACACTGTTATATTGCAAAACCTCAATTTCTGTACTTTTTACTTAGTTAAAATTCCAACGGGTCCATTGAAAGGCCCATTTAGACCTGCTCGTCCGAAACCTCGACAAAAAGGACCGCAAAACATGTTTTAATCAAATTTTAGGAGTTCAAAAAATTTATTAGGAGCTTTTCAACACAATTATATTGCAAAACCTCAATTTCTGTACTTTTTACTCAGTTAAAATTCCAACGCGTCCATTGAAAGGCCAATTTTGACCCGCTCATCTGAAACCTCTACAAAAGGATTGCAAAACAAGTTTTAATCAAATTTTGGGAGTTCATGTAATTGATTAGGAGCTTTTCAACATAATTATATTGCAATACCACAATTTCTGTACTTTTCACTCAGTTAAAATTCCAACGGGTCCATTGAAAGGCCCATTTAGACCTGCTAGTCCGAAACCTCGACACAAAGGACCACAAAACAAGTTTTAATCAAATTTTAGGAGTTCAAATAATTGATTAGAAGCTTTTCAACACAATTATATTGAAAACCCTCAATTTATGTACTTTTTACTCAGTTAAAATTCCAACGGGTCCATTGAAAGGCCCATTTAGACCTGCTCGTCCGAAACCTCGATAAAAAGGACTGCAAAACAAGTTTTAATCAATTTTAGGTGTTCATTCAATTGACTAGGAGCTTTTCAACACAATTATATTGCAAAACCTCAATTTATATACTTTTTACTCAGTTAAAATTCCAACGGGTCCATTGAAAGGCCCATTTAGACCTGCTCGTTCGAAACCTCTACAAAAAGGACCGCAAAACATGTTTTATTTAAATTTTAGGAGTTCAAATAATTGATTAGGAGATTTTCAACACAATTATATTGCAAAACCTCAATTTCTGTACTTTTTACTCAGTTAAAATTCAATTGACTAGGAGCTTTTCAACACAATTATATTGCAAAACCTCAATTTATATACTTTTTACTCAGTTAAAATTCCAACGGGTCCATTGAAAGGCCCATTTAGACCTGCTCGTTCGAAACCTCTACAAAAAGGACCGCAAAACATGTTTTATTCAAATTTTAGGAGTTCAAATAATTGATTAGGAGATTTTCAACACAATTATATTGCAAAACCTCAATTTCTGTACTTTTTACTCAGTTAAAATTCCAACGGGTCCATTGAAAGGCCCATTTAGACCCGCTCGTCCGAAACCTCGACAAAAAGGACCGCAATTTTTTTAATCAAAATTTAGGAGTTCATTCAATTGATTAGGAGCTTCTTAACACAATTAAATTGCAAAACCTCAATTTATGTACTTTTTACTCAGTTAAAATTCCAACGCGTCCATTGAAAGGCCCATTTAGACCTGCTAGTCCGAAACGTCGACAAAAAGGACCGCAAAACAAGTTTTAATTAAATATTGGGAGTTCAAATAATTAATTAGGAGCTTTTCAACACAATTATATTGCAAAACCTCAATTTCTGTACTTTTTACTCAGTTAAAATCCAACGGGTCCATTGAAAGGCCCATTTAGACCCGCTCGTCCGAAACCTCAATAAAAAGGACCACAAAACAAGTTTTAATCAAATATTAGGAGTTAAAATAATTGATTAGGAGCTTTTCAACACAATTATATTGAAAAACCTCAATTTATGTACTTTTTACTCAGTTAAAATCCAACGGGTCCATTGAAAGGCCCATTTAGACCCGCTCGTCTGAAACCTCGACAAAAAGGACCGCAAAAAATTTTTTAATCAAATTTTAGGAGTTCATTCAATTGAATAGGAGCTTTTCAACACTGTTATATTGCAAAACCTCAATTTCTGTACTTTTTACTCAGTTAAAATTCCAACGGGTCCATTGAAAGGCCCATTTAGACCTGCTCGTCCGAAACCTCGACAAAAAGGACCGCAAAACATGTTTTAATCAAATTTTAGGAGTTCAAAAAATTTATTAGGAGCTTTTCAACACAATTATATTGCAAAACCTCAATTTCTGTACTTTTTACTCAGTTAAAATTCCAACGCGTCCATTGAAAGGCCAATTTTGACCCGCTCATCCGAAACCTCTACAAAAGGATTGCAAAACAAGTTTTAATCAAATTTTGGGAGTTCATGTAATTGATTAGGAGCTTTTCAACATAATTATATTGCAATACCACAATTTCTGTACTTTTCACTCAGTTAAAATTCCAACGGGTCCATTGAAAGGCCCATTTAGACCTGCTAGTCCGAAACCTCGACACAAAGGACCACAAAACAGGTTTTAATCAAATTTTAGGAGTTCAAATAATTGATTAGAAGCTTTTCAACACAATTATATTGAAAACCCTCAATTTATGTACTTTTTACTCAGTTAAAATTCCAACGGGTCCATTGAAAGGCCCATTTAGACCTGCTCGTCCGAAACCTCGATAAAAAGGACTGCAAAACAAGTTTTAATCAATTTTAGGTGTTCAATCAATTGACTAGGAGCTTTTCAACACAATTATATTGCAAAACCTCAATTTATATACTTTTTACTCAGTTAAAATTCCAACGGGTCCATTGAAAGGCCCATTTAGACCTGCTCGTTCGAAACCTCTACAAAAAGGACCGCAAAACATGTTTTATTTAAATTTTAGGAGTTCAAATAATTGATTAGGAGATTTTCAACACAATTATATTGCAAAACCTCAATTTCTGTACTTTTTACTCAGTTAAAATTCAATTGACTAGGAGCTTTTCAACACAATTATATTGCAAAACCTCAATTTATATACTTTTTACTCAGTTAAAATTCCAATGGGTCCATTGAAAGGCCCATTTAGACCTGCTCGTTCGAAACCTCTACAAAAAGGACCGCAAAACATGTTTTATTCAAATTTTACGAGTTCAAATAATTGATTAGGAGATTTTCAACACAATTATATTGCAAAACCTCAATTTCTGTACTTTTTACTCAGTTAAAATTCCAACGCGTCCATTGAAAGGCCCATTTAGATCTGCTCGTCCGAAACCTCTACAAAAGGATTGCAAAACAAGTTTTAATCAAATTCTAGGAGATCATGTAATTTATTAAGAGCTTTTCAACACAATTATATTGCAAAACCTCAATTTCTGTACTTTTTACTAAGTTAAAATTCCAACGGGTCCATTGAAAGGCCCATTTAGACCTGCTAGTCCGAAACCTCGACAAAAAGGACCACAAAACATGTTTTAATCAAATATTAGGAGATCAAATAATTGATTAGGAGCTTTTCAACACAATTATATTGCAAAACCTCAATTTCTACACTTTTTACTCAGTTGAAATCCAACGGGTCCATTGAAAGTCCCATTTAGACCCGCTCGTCCGAAACCTCGACAAAAAGGACCACAAAACAAGTTTTAATCAAATTTTAGGAGTTCATTCAATTGACTAGGAGCTTTTCAACACTGTTATATTACAAAACCTCAATTTCTGTACTTTTTACTCAGTTAAAATTCCAACGGGTCCATTGAAAGGCCCATTTAGACCTGCTTGTCCGAAACCTCGACAAAAAGGACCGGAAAACATATTTTAATCAAATTTTAGGAGTTCATTCAATTTACTAGGAGCTTTTCAACACAATTATATTGCAAAACCTCAATTTCTGTACTTTTTACTCAGTTAAAATTCCAACGCGTAAAAATTCCAACGGGTCGTGGAATGAAAATTCTCTCAATTTCTCTCTCAATTTTTCTCTCTACCTCCCCCCTCTCTTTTCCCCCTCCCTCCTTATCTCCGCCTTCTTCCGCCATATCCTCCGCCGCCATCCATGCCTCCTCCCTCTCCCACTGCCATGGTGGTGCTTGCTTAGCACATACACGATGACAGTAAAAACCACCCACCATGCCCGGACGAATTTTTTCTGCTTGTTACTTTTGTACTTATCATTCGCAATCACAATACTTTTGCACTGGCACTGGCCAACCACTGCCGATCAGGCATATGATGCTATCCAAAAGCATCACCCAAATGCTGGGCCACTAATTATGGTGCCCTTCGATAGCCCTGTCTCCTTTTACAGAGCACATGCAATTTCCTGGTCTTTACGACCTTGTATAACTTCCCTAAACAGCAGCGTCACGCTGGGGGAATTTCGGTTCCATTCTTTCCCTTATACCATATCTTCATTAACAGTGGATGAATCTGCCTGCATGCACACGTCCACACACGAAGCAATGCAGCAGACTCGTTCATATCGTTATTCATTACTGTTTTTAGAACAGACCATCAGTATATTATACTACTTATTATCAATTGTCTTTTTTCAGACTTATTACAATTCAGAAACAAGTGTCCTACTACTTGTTCTTGGTCACCAATTGTGTTCCAAAACACTATTGTTCATTTACCAATCGGATCACATTGCTGGTGATACTGCAGCTGCAAGACGCCGGACGGAAGCTGCGTCCCAGGTGTTCCACAATTTTAGGAGTACGGGATTATGTCAGTTAGAGAGTATATTTCTCGTTATGCAATGGAATTTCAAAATTCCATATCCCGGCTCTGCATGGGAACCTAAACCTCATGCACGTACCCTACTCCCATGCATTTTGGAAACTTCCCAACAAGTTTTATTAAATCTTAATCTATTCCTATTCTTTTGGGATTCTCTGATTTTTGGAATTTATCTGGGCAAAATTATAAATTAACACGATTTAACAATTATGGATAATAAAATTTGAATTAATTTGGTCATCTCTTATCTGGATAATTCCTTTGAATTTAAATTAATATTCTCTTTTAATCCCATGATTATCAGGAAATTATTTAAATTCAAATTCCTCTTAAATTATCTTGATAAATCCACTCTTTCTAGGATTCTATTTGAATTTGAATTAATATTATCTTTTAATCCCATGATTATCAAGATATTATTTAAATTCAAATTCTTTTTAAATTATCTTGAAGATCCCTTTGAATTTAAATTAATATTCTCTTTTAATCCCATGATTATCAGGAAATTATTTAAATTCAAATTACTTTTAAATTATCTTGATAATCCCATACCTTCTAGGATTCTACTTGCATTTAAATTAATATTATCCTACAATCCCACGATTACTAGGATTCTATTTAAATTTAAATCAATATTATCATATTATTATTTGGATTATCCACAATCCTCAAAATTTAAACAATCCTTTCATTTCCTAGAGACCTCCCCTCATTATATACTGACCATTGGTCATTTTTTCACCCTTTATGCGATCCAATACACTTGTGTGACATTTACATCCAACCTCGAGCACTCTCTCTTGCTACAACGTTCTCATACGTCCAAACAATCTCTCATGGCCTCCACAAACTCTTTTCTCTCCCGTTTTGACAACCTCCAATTTACTGCGGAGGAGAAAAACGTGATATGTGCGCCTGCTTCCACGAATGTCGTCCCCCTCGATGACTACAAGTCATCTCTAATTGGGAAAGTCTTCAACACCAAAGACTTTGATGAAACTACCGTGGTGCGCCTTTTCACCTCTGTATGGAGAGATGATAAACTCTCATCGGTAACGACTCTGGGCTCTGGTTATTTCCTTTTTAAATTTGAAACTAAAGCCTGCAGGGACGATGTTCTAAAAAGAGGGCCATGGACCTTCAAGAAGGATTGGCTGGCAGTCCTACCAGTCCAGCCAAAACTTACCATTGATGGTTACCTATACGACCAGATGAGAATCTGGGTGCGAATCCATAGGGTGCCAATAGCCATGATGACTGGAGTTACAGTGGCTAATATCACCGGACGAACCATTGGAAGTGGGATTGGTGCAGTTATAGGGACAGACTCCCGTCAGACGGATGATGGGAACATGACCAAATTTCTTCGTGTCTGTGTTATTATCGATGTACGTCAACCGTTGCGTCGGTTTGTAGCTGTACGCATCGAGGAGGACGAAGGTCCTCAAATGTTATCGCTTCAATATGAGAAGCTACCCACTTTCTGTCACGGGTGTGGCATTCTATGCCATCTTAAAGCCACCTGTGCGGAATTTAAGGATGACAAAATGGAACCCAAGCAGTATGGAGAGTGGCTACGTGCCCCTGCTCCGAAGAATAAGTCCAAAATAACAACCAGAGATCGGGTATGTTATTTCGAGCTAGCTGGCCCCTCAACCAAGCCCTCGATGGCCACCGGTACACTACTCTATCTCTATATTTTTCCCTTTAGGGATTGGACCATCTCTTTTCTTATTCTTTATGCCTTGCATGCTGCATGCATTTTTATGAAGTTCATGCTCAATTTTCTCACCTTTTCCCAGGTGCAGGACCAACAACAAAGAAGCCAGCCACCGCCGGTATCTTTGGATAATTATCATGCACTTTTATTCGTAGAAATATTTTCTAATATTTATCTACTATGTTTTTTTCAACGGCACTATCCTCACTGTCGTTACCTTCATTTCTGCTCCACAGGAACAGATCCCAAAGGAAAAACGGTGGTTGTTGCTGACGCCGCCTCAGCCGCGATAATGTCGGATTCTGCTGCCACAGAACCGAAGGACGAGGCTACTGCAGTGCCCACAGCTGCCGCTGCTACTAATGCCATCGATGTTGTGGCACCTACGGGTGCAAACGCACTGCTGGACCAGACGGCCCCAATTACCCCTGATGCACCAATGGCGGACGCGGGGGGCGAACCCACTGGACAGCATAACTCACCCACTGCTGGCATTTCAGTCGAACCCCTCGATGTGGCCCCTCTTGCTGTTATACCTGCTGATGCAGAATCAGCCAACACTGGAACTCCCAACACTGCCTAAGTTGCAGGGATTGTTGATGCATCATCCACCCCGCCCGACAAACGGTTTGTGCTGATTGACAGTGAAGGTTTCCTGGTGCCTACTGCCGTGCCTGACAAATCTACCACTGCTGGTCACGGCAGTAATGTTTATGTTAACCCAGAATTCGAGGATTGGCTTGCTACCACATCGAGCCCTCCGAAGGGTGCAACAGAACCTCGCAAGGCAAAGCGCAGCCCACCCCTAGCTGCGCCCACTATGGCTAAGCGCCTGCGTACCTCACCCAAGGTTTCAGCAAGGCCGGCAAAACCCGGAGCACCAACTGAAAAGACTACCAAACACACTAAAGCTGGGATGAGCAGCAAAATCTCTTCGGCGGCGGTTGATATTCAACCCCGCCAAGAGAAATGAGGCGATTTTGCTGGAACTGTCGTGGGCTTGGTTCACCAGAGGCAGTTCAAGGGCTTGTTTCACTAGTCCGGAAATTGGAACCTACAATTATTTTATTGTCTGAAACTAGATTGTTTAATTTTAATTTTGAACGTTTAAAATTTTCTTTGGAAATGACGGGCTGCTTCCATGTGAAAAGCAGCCCAACTTGCTCTGGTCTTTTACTTTTATGGAATAATAATACGTCTCTGGATCTTTTATCGTATTCTGATCGTCACATTGACTCAACTATAACAACTACCGATGATGCTTTCGATTCACCAACGTCTATGGGTACGCAGAAACTAGCATGAAATATAAAACGTGGGAGCTCATAGACTCTCTTCGTAGCAATTCCCCGTTGCCTTGGCTAATTGGTGGGGACCTAAACGACATTTTATCCGACTCTGAAAAACAAGGCAGATGTCGTAGACCACAATCACAAATCACCAACTTTCGAGATTGCCTTGCTCGCAATGGAATTTTTTATTGTAAACCCTGTTCGGGATGGTTCACATGGTCTCAAACGGGGCCCAATGTCACACCCGTTTGTGAACGTCTCGATCGATTCCTTGCGTGTAATGCATGGCTCAATGCCCACCTAACATTCCAATGCAGGAACGTTTTCTCTCCAGATTCCGATCATTATGTCATTCTCATGGACACCAAACGTGTTGCCCCCCGTGAGGATCGTTCCCAGCATGATGGCGATCACTTCCGCTTTGAGTCTTGCTGGGCAAATGACCCATCATGTATCAAAGCCTTCCACCAAGCCTGGTCAAACACGTCAGGCACCCTCCTTGTCAAATTGACTATTGTTGGGAGCCACTTACATGATTGGCAAACGACTCGTCGTTTCAAATCCAACAACCGCATCGCTGAGCTCCAACGCCAGATTAATTCTTACATGCGTCGAAGACAGCTATCACCTGAAATGCTGCTCAACCTACGAGATGCGAAATTGGAACTTCGACGCCTTTTGGATGCAAGAGAAGCCTATTGGGCTCAGCGTTCTCGTGTTACCTGGCTATCGCAAGGTGACAAGAACACGTCGTTCTTCCATGCCAGGGCGTCTAAACGAAGGAAAAAGAACACTATACGTGGTCTCTTTGATGTAAACCAAACACGGCATACCGAGAAACCTGAGCTTCTTCGGATTGCCTCGGATTACTTCCAGGTTTTGTTTACAACATCTAGTCCGACTTCCTCTCCCCTTCTTTTGGAACACATTAGCCCCGTCGTTAATGCCGCAATGAATGATTCCTTGCTTCGACCTTTCACTGAAGACGAGGTAATCACAGCTTTCTGGGATATAGGTCCCAGGAAAGCTCCGGGTTTTGATGGCTTCCCTAGTAGCTTCTACAGGCAATACTGGGATGTCATTGGGCCCGAATTCGTCCAACTTTGTTTGCGTCTTTTACGAGGGGAAGAGGACATGGCAATGGTTAACAAAGTGATTATTGTCCTCATCCCGAAAGTGCCTGACGCTTCAAACATGCGTCAATTTCGGCCGATCAGTTTATGCACTGTCATTTACAAAACCGTTGCCAAAGTTCTTGTGAATCGGCTCAAACCTATCTTACCGTCTTGTATCAGTGATGCGCAGGCCGCTTTTGTTAGTGGCAGGAACATCACTGATAATATTCTGATTGCGCATGAACTTGTTCATACCCTTCATTCTAATAACGCTTCGATCTATCAAGGGGCTGCCTTGAAATTAGACATGGAGAATGCCTTTGACAAAGTTGAATGGTCTTTTCTTAAAGACGTAATGATACGTATGGGATTTGCGCCCGACTGGGTACAGTTGTTACTCTGTTGCGTATCAACTGTTTCCTTCTCAGTCCGTCTTAATGGCGCTCTCTCCCAAGAATTCTCTCCGACTAGGGGAATCCGGCAAGGCGACCCCCTCTCGCCTTTCCTTTTCTTAATATGCTCCCAAGGGCTTTCAGCGGCTCTTGAGGCCGAACAGCGAGCAGGACGACTCGTTGGCTTACAGGCCAATCGCCGAGGACCGCGGATTAACCATCTGCTCTTTACGGACGACAACATTGTCTTTCCCCGTAATTGCCCAATGGAAGTCTAGCGATTAAAGGAGATTCTTCGTTTGTATGAATCATCCTCGGGCCAATCTGTCAACTTTACTAAATCGACTGCCTTTTGTAGCTCTTCCTGCTCGACAGCCTTCTCACAGGCCCTTCAGCATACCCTTGGCATCCGTTTGGTTGATGACCCTGGTACTTATCTGGGGGTCCCTCTCTTCATTGGGAGGAACCGAACGGCCAGTCTTGGGTTTATTCGTGACAAGGTCAACTCACGCATGGCTAAACGGGATACTAATTCGCTTTCATACAGTGGGCGTGAAATTCTAATAAAATCAGTGGCACAAGCTATACCTCAGTACGTCATGTCATGTTATCTGCTTCCGCAAAACATTATCGACGATGCGACACGATCAATTCGTCGATACTGGTGGTCGGGCAAAAGTAACAAGAAAGGATGGCCAATGTTGTCCTGGAATACCATGTGTACGCCTAAAGTTGCTGGGGGAATGGGCTTCCGTGACTTACGGGACTTTAACGTTGCTCTTCTTGGGAAGCAAATTTGGCGACTGATTCACTCGCCTGATTCCCTACTTGCAAGGGTCCTGCGGTCACGCTATTACCCCTCCGGCAATATTCTAGACGCGAAAGCTGACCAGCGCGCCTCATTTGCCTGGCGAGGTATTTGGCAAGCCATGCAACGCTTGCAGCCAGGTTTTTTCTGGCGGCCCGGCATTGACAGTCGTATACGTATCCATCGAGAACATTGGGGTGGGTCCGCTGGTCTCTCCTTCTTTGGTAACTACCAGGATAATGAGGAGATACCCTTGCGTTGCGGTGATTTTATGATCCGCCATCACAACTCTTGGGACGAACATAAAGTTCGTCAATACTTTGACTGGGATGATGCTGCCAACATCTTGCACGTACCGATATCCGATGTACGTCGTGATACTCTACTGTGGGGCTTTCATGATACTAACATATATACAGTACGCTCCGGCTACCTCTTCCTGTGTAGGCCCTCACGGCCCCTTGAGCGCCCGTGCCCGCTCTGGAAGATCATTGCAAAATCTAATACGCTTCAGAAGGTTCGCACCTTTGGATGGCGGGCAGGGCGGAGTGCTTTACCTACTGGTGACCGTCTTGCGGCTCTGGGGTTGGGCAGTGGCATGTGCCCGTTCTGTCCCTCGATTCTTGAAACTGCTATTCATGCATTTCGGGACTGCCCTGGCGCTGCCGAGGTACTAAGCCTTGCTGGCTTCCCCCGTGCGATATGCGACAGCATGACCACCTCAGTTACCCTCTGGCTAGAACAGGGAGCTATGATTCTCTCTCGCGCACAGTTCGATCTTCTCCTGACTACCTTGTGGAATCTATGGAACAGAAGGAATGACTGGGTCCATTCTCAGCGTCTACAGCCCCCTTGGCTTACTCTGATGAACTCCCAGGAACTACTTCGCGACTACATCTCGGCCAACTCAGACTATACCACGACGCGACCGCAGACGGAGCCAGCCCTTTCCCAGCCTGTATGAAGACCACCACCGGCTGGGACGATCAAAATCAATGTCGATGGCGCTTTCAACTCAGCTACGGGATCCGCTGGCATTGGTATTGTGGCTCGTGACGCCACTGGAGCTATATTACTAGGACGGGCTCTATTCTTGGAAGATACCGCAGATTCTCCATCCGCGGAACTCCACGCTATCATCGCAGGAGTCACACTCGGTGCAGACGCTGGCTGGCAAGGGTTTCATCTGGAGTCGGACGCGGCCCTATTGATCAATAAGCTGCGTCAAGCCGGCGAGGATGCCTCCCTCCTTCAGTGGCAGATTCAGACAGCTAGATCTTTCATTGATATTGTCACTGGTTTATGTTTACTTTATGTACCGCGCACAGCTAATGTTTTAGCTCATTGTATCGCCAATTGGGCCCTTCATTCTAAATCCTCTTTGTATTTCGGACCGGGCTTGCCCGATGATTTGCGAACATTTGTACTGGTTGTTCACCAACCACCATGATTTATAATATATTTGGGCACTCTTTTCCCCTCTTAGGACCCTAACTAGGCCAGCCCAGTAAGGATTAGTGGGGTTTTTAATGAGGCCCCTTCCTCAAAAAAAAAAATTCTAACGGGTCCATTGTTCGGCCCATTTAGACCCGCTCGTCCGAAACCTCTACAAAAAAGACAGCAAAACAAGTTAGAATCAAATTTTAGGAGTTCATATAATTGATTACGAGCTTTTCAACATGATTATATTGCAAAAACTTTATTTCTGTACTTTTTACTCAGTTAAAATTCTAACGGGTCCATTGTTCGGCCCATTTAGACCCGCTCGTCCGAAACCTCTACAAAAGGGTTGTAAAATAAGTTTTAATCCAAATTTAGGAGTTCATACAATTGATTACGAGCTTTTCAACACGATTATATTGCAAAAACTAGATTTCTGAACTTTTTACTCCGTTAAAATTCTAACGGGTCCATTGTTCGGCCCATTTAGACCCGCTCGTCCGAAACCTCTACAAAAAGGGCTGCAAAATAAGTTTGAATCCAAATTTAGGAGTTCGTATATTTGATTACGAGTTTTTCAACAGGATTATATTGCAAAATCTCTATTTCTGTACTTTTTACTCAGTTAAAATTCTAACGGGTCCATTGTTCGGCCCATTTAGACCCGCTCGTCGCAAACCTCTACAAAAGGGTTGCAAAATAAGTTTTAATCCAAATTTAGGAGTTCATACAATAGATTACGAGCGTTTCATCACGATTATATTGCAAAAACTCGATTTCTGTACTTTTTACTCAGTTAAAATTGTAACGGGTCCATTGTTCGGCCCATTTTGACCCGCTCGTCGCAAACCACTACAAAAAAAACCGCAAAATAAGTTAGAATCAAATTTTAGGAGTTCATATAATTGATTAAGATCTTTTCAGCACGATTATATTGCAAAAACTCGATTACTGTACTTTTTACTCAGTTAAAATCCTAACGGGTCCATTATTCGGCCCATTTAGACCCGATCGTCCGAAACCTCTACAAAAAGGGCTGCAAAATAAGTTTTAATCCAAATTTAGGAGTTCATATAATTAATTACGAGCTTTTCAACACAATTATATTGCAGAAAATCGATTTTTGTGCTTTTTACTCAGTTAAAATTCTAATGGGTCCATTGTTCGACCCATTTAGACCCGCTCCTCCGAAACCTCTACAAAAAGGTTGCAAAATAAGTTTTAATCCAAATTTAGGAGTTCATACAATTGATTACGAGCGTTTCAACACGATTATATTGCAAAAACTCGATTTCTATACTTTTTACTCAGTTAAAATTCTAACGGGTCCATTGATCGGCCCATTTAGACCCGCTCGTCCGAAACCATAGAAAAAAGACCGCAAAACAAGATTTAATCAAAATTTAGGAGTTCATACAATTGATTACGAGCTTTTCAACACGATTATATTGCAAAAACTCAATTTTTGTGCTATTTTACTCAGTTAAAATTCTAACGGGTCCATTGTTCGGCACATTTAGACCCAATCGTCCGAAACCTCTAAAAAAAGAACTGCAAAATAGTTTTAATCTAAATTTAGGAGTTCATACAATTGATTAGTAGCGTTTCAACACGATTATTTTGCAAAAAACTTGATTACAGTACTTTTTACTCAGTTAAAATTCCAACGGGTCCATTGTTTGGCCCATTTAGACCCGCTCGTCCGAAACCACTACAAAAGGGTTGCAAAATAAGTTTTAATCCAAATTTAGAAGTTCGTATATTTGATTACGAGTTTTTCAACAGGATTATATTGCAAAATCTCGATTTCTGTACTTTTTACTCAGTTAAAATTCTAACGGGGCCATTGCGCGGCCCATTTAGACCCGCTCGCCCGAAACTTCTACAAAAGGGTTGCAAAATAAGTTTTAATCCAAATTTAGGAGTTCATACAATTGATTACGAGCTTTTCAACACGATTATATTGCAAAAACTCGATTTCTGTACTTTTTACTCCATTAAAATTCTAACGGGTCCATTGTTCTGCCCATTTAGACCCGCTCGTCCGAAACCACTACAAAAAGGTTGCAAAATAAGTTTAAATCCAAATTAAGGAGTTCATACAATTGATTATGAGCTTTTCAACACAATTATATTGCAAAAACACGATTTTTGTGCTTTTTACTCAGTTAAAATTCTAACGAGTCCATCGTTCCGCCCATTTAGACCCGCTCGTCCGAAACCTCTACAAAAGGGTTGAAAAAAAGTTTTAATCCAAATTTAGGAGTTCATACAATTGATTACGAGCTTTTCAACATGATTATATTGCAAAAACTCGATTTCTGTACTTTTTACGCAGTTAAAATTCTAACAGGTCTATTGTTAGGCCCATTTAGACCCGCTCGTCCGAAACCTCTACAAAAGGGTTGCAAAATAAGTTTTAATCCAAATTTAGGAGTTCATACAATTGATTACGAGCTTTTCAACACGATTATAATGCAAAAACTCGATTTCTGTACTTTTTACTCAGTTAAAATTCTAACGGGTCCACTGTTTTGCCCATTAAGACCTCCTTGTCCGAAACCTCTACAAAAAGGGTTGCAAAATAAGTTTTAATCCAAATTTAGAAGTTCATACAATTGATTACGAGCTTTTCAACATGATTATATTGCAAAAACTCGATTACTGTACTATTTACTCAGTTAAAATTCTAACGGGTCCATTGTTCGGCCCATTTAGACCCGCTCGTCCGAAACCTATACAAAAAAGACCACAAAATAAGTTTTAATCCAAATTTAGGAGTTCGTATATTTGATTACGAGCATTTCAACAGGATTATATAGCAAAATCTCGATTTCTGTACTTTTTACTCAGTTAAAATTCTAACGGGTCCATTGCTCGGCCCATTTAGACCCGCTCGTACGAAACCTCTACAAAAAGGGTTGCAAAATAAGTTTTAATCCAAAGTTAGGAGTTCATACAATTGATTACGAGCTTTTCAACACGATTATATTGTAAAAACTCGATTTTTGTGCTATTTTACTCAGTTCAAATTCTAACGGGTCTATTGTTCGGCACATTTAGACCCAATCGTCCGAAACCTCTACAAAAAGAACTGCAAAATAAGTTTTAATCCAAATTTAGGAGTTCATACAATTGATTACTAGCGTTTCAACCCGATTATATTGCAAAAACTTGATTACAGTACTTTTTACTCAGTTAAAATTCCAACGGGTTCATTGTTCGGCCCATTTAGACCCGCTCGTCCGAAACCACTACAAAAGGGTTGCAAAATAAGTTTTAATCTAAATTTAGGAGTTCATACAATTGATTACTAGCGTTTCAACACGATTATATTGCAAAAACTTGATTTCTGTACTTTTTACTCAGTTAAAATTCTAACGGGTCCATTGTTCGGCCCATTTAGACCCGCTCGTCCGAAACCTCTACAAAAGGGTTGCAAAATAAGTTTTAATCCAAATTTAGGAGTTCATACAATTGATTACGAGCTTTTTAACACGATTATATTGCAAAAACTCGATTATTGTAGTTTTTACTTAGTTAAAATTCTAACGGGTCCATTGTTCGGCCCATTTAGACCCGCTCGTCCGAAACCTCTACAAAAAGAACGCAAAACAAGTTTTAATCAAATTTTAGGAGTTCATATAATTGATTACGAGCTCTTCAACACGATTAAATTGCAAAAATTCGATTACAGTACTTTTTACTCAGTTAAAATTCTACCGAGTCCATTGTTCGACCCATTTAGACTCGTTCGTCCGAAACCTCTACAAAAAGGGTTGCAAAATAAGTTTTAATCCAAATTTAGGAGTTCATACAATTGATTACGAGATTTTCAATACGATTATATTGCAAAAACTCGATTACTGTAGTTTTTACTAAGTTAAAATTCTAACGGGTCCATTGTTCGGCCCATTTAGACCCGCTTGTCCGAAACCTATAAAAAAGACCGCAAAATAAGTTTTAATCCAAATTTAGATTTTCGTATATTTGATTACGAGCTTTTCAACATGATTATATTGCAAAATCTCGATTTCTGTACTTTTTACTCAGTTAAAATTCTAACGGGTCCATTGCGCGGCCCATTTAGACCCGCTCGTCCGAAACCTCTACAAAAAGGGTTGCAAAATAAGTTTTAATCCAAATTTAGGAGTTCATACAATTGATTATGAGCTTTTCAACACGATTATATTGCAAAAACTCGATTACTGTAGTTTTTACTCAGTTAAAATTCTAACTGGTCCATTGTTCGGCCCATTTAGACCCGCTCGTCCGAAACCTCTACAAAAAGACCGCAAAACAAGTTTTAATCAAATTTTAAGAGTTCATATAATTGATTACGAGCTTTTCAACACGATTATATTGCAAAAACACGATTACAATACTTTTTACTCAGTTAAAATTCTAACGGGTCCATTGTTCGGCCCATTTAGACCCGCTCGTCCGAAACCTCTACAAAAGGGTTGCAAAATAAGTTTTAATCCAAATTTAGGAGTTCATACAATTGATTACGAGATTTTCAACACCATTATATTGCAAAAACTCGATTTCTGTACTATTTACTCCATTAAAATTCTAACGGGTCCATTGTTCTGCCCATTTAGACCCGCTCGTCCGAAACCTCTACAAAAAGGTTGCCAAATAAGTTTAAATCCAAATTAAGGAGTTCATACAATTGATTACGAGCTTTTCAACAAAATTATATTGCAAAAACACGATTTTTGTGCTTTTTACTCAGTTAAAATTCTAACGGGTCCATCGTTCGGCCCATTTAGACCCGCTCGTCCGAAACCTCTACAAAATGGTTGAACAAAAAGTTTTAATCCAAATTTAGGAGTTCATACAATTGATTACGAGCTTTTCAACACGATTATATTGCAAAAACTCGATTTTTGTACTTTTTACGCAGTTAAAATTCTAACAGGTCTATTGTTCGGCCCATTTAGACCCGCTCGTCCGAAACCTCTACAAAAGGGTTGCAAAATAAGTTTTAATCCAAATTTAGGAGTTCATACAATTGATTACGAGGTTTTCAACACGATTATAATGCAAAAACTTGATTTCTGTACTTTTTCCTCAGTTAAAATTCTAACGGGTCCACTGTTTTGCCCATTAAGACCCGCTTGTCCGAAACCTCTACAAAAAGGGTTGCAAAATAAGTTTTAATCCAAATTTAGAAGTTCATACAATTGATTACGAGCTTTTCAACACGATTATATTGCAAAAACTCGATTACTGTACTATTTACTTAGTTAAAATTCTAACGGGTCCATTGTTTGGCCCATTTAGACCCGCTCGTCCGAAACCTATACAAAAAAGACCGCAAAATAAGTTTTAATCCAAATTAAGGAGTTCGTATATTTGATTACGAGCTTTTCAACAGGATTATATAGCAAAATCTCGATTTCTGTACTTTTTACTCAGTTCAAATTCTAACGGGTCCATTGCTTGGCCAATTTAGACCCGCTCGTCCGAAACCTCTACAAAAAGGGTTGCAAAATAAGTTTTAATCCAAATTTAGGAGTTCATACAATTGATTACGAGCTTTTCAACACGGTTATATTGCAAAACCTCAATTACTGTTGTTTTTACTCAGTTAAAATTCTAACGGGTCTATTGTTCAGCCCATATAGACCCGCTCGTCCGAAAACTCTACAAAAAAGACCGCAAAATAAGTTAGAATCAAATTTTAGGAGTTCATAGAATTGATTACGAGCTTTTCAAAAGGATTATATTTGCAAAATCTTGATTTCTGTACTTTTTACTCAGTTAAAATTCTAACGGGTCCATTGCTCGGCCCATTTAGACCCGCTCGTCCGAAACCTCTACAAAAAAGGTTGCAAAATAAGTTTTAATCCAAATTTTGGAGTTCATACAATTGATTACGAGCTTTTCAACACGATTATATTGCAAAAACTCGATTACTGTAGTTTTTACTCAGTTAAAATTCTAACGGGTCCATTGTTCGGCCCATTTAGACTCGCTCGTCCGAAACCTGTACAAAAAAGATCGCAAAATAAGTTAGAATCAAATTTTAGGAGTTCATATAATTGATTAAGAGCTTTTCAACACAATTATATTTCAAAAACCCGATTACTGTACTTTTTACTCAGTTAAAATTCTAGCGGGTCCATTGTTCGGCCCATTTAGACCCGCTCGTCCGAAACCTCTACAAAAAAAACAGCAAAACAAGTTAGAATCAAATTTTAGGAGTTCATATAATTGATTACGAGCTTTTCAACACGATTATATTGCAAAAACTTTATTTCTGTACTTTTTACTCAGTTAAAATTCTAACGGGTCCATCGTTCGGCCCATTTAGACCCGCTCGTCTGAAACCTCTACAAAAGGGTTGCAAAATAAGTTTTAATCCAAATTTAGAAGTTCATACAATTGATTACGAGCTTTTCAACACGATTATATTGCAAAAACTCGATTACTGTACTATTTACTCAGTTAAAATTCTAACGGGTCCATTGTTTGGCCCATTTAGACCCGCTCGTCCGAAACCTATACAAAAAAGACCGCAAAATAAGTTTTAATCCAAATTAAGGAGTTCGTATATTTGATTACGAGCTTTTCAACATGATTATATAGCAAAATCTCGATTTCTGTACTTTTTACTCAGTTCAAATTCTAACGGGTCCATTGCTTGGCCAATTTAGACCCGCTCGTCCGAAACCTGTACAAAAAGGGTTGCAAAATAAGTTTTAATCCAAATTTAGGAGTTCATACAATTGATTACGAGCTTTTCAACACGGTTATATTGCAAAACCTCAATTACTGTAGTTTTTACTCAGTTAAAATTCTAACGGGTCCATTGTTCGACCCATTTAGACCCGCTCGTCCGAAACCTCTACAAAAAAGACCGCAAAATAAGTTAGAATCAAATTTTAGGACTTCATATTATTGATTACGAGCTTTTCAAAGGGATTATATTGCAAAAACTTGATTTCTGTACTTTTTCCTCAGTTAAAATTCTAACGGGTCCACTGTTCGGCCCATTAAGACCCGCTTGTCCGAAACCTCTACAAAAAGGGTTGAAAAATAAGTTTTAATCCAAATTTAGAAGTTCATACAATTGATTACGAGCTTTTCAACATGATTATATTGCAAAAACTCGATTACTGTACTATTTACTCAGTTAAAATTTTAACGGGTCCATTGTTCGGCCCATTTAGACCCGCTCGTCCGAAACCTCTACAAAAAAAGACCGCTAAACAAGTTTTAATCAAATTTTAGGAGTTCATATAATTGATTACGAGCTTTTCAACACGATTATATTGCAAAAACTTGATTTTTGTCCTTTTTACTAAGTTAAAATTCTAACGGGTCTATTGTTCGGCCCATTTAGACCCGCTTGTCCAAAACCTCTACAAAAGGGTTGCAAAATGAGTTTTAATCCAAATTTAGGAGTTCATACAATTGATTACGAGCTTTTACACACGATTATAATGCAAAAACTCGATTTATGTACTTTTTACTCAGTTAAAATTCTAACAGGTCAATTGTTCGGCCCATTTACACCCGCTCGTCTGAAACCTTTACAAAAAAGATCGCAAAATAAGTTAGAATCAAATTTTAGGAGTTCATATAATTGATTAAGAGCTTTTCAACACGATTATATTTCAAAAACCCGATTATTGTACTTTTTACTCAGTTAAAATTCTGATGGGTCCATTTTTCGGCCCATTTAGACCCGCTCGTCCGAAACCTCTTCCAAAAAGACAGCAAAACAAGTTAGAATCAAATTTTAGGAGTCCATACAATTGATTATGAGCTTTTCAACACGATTATAATGCAAAAACTCGATTTATGTACTTTTTACTCAGTTAAAATTCTAACGAGTCTATTGTTCGGCCCATTTAGACCCGCTCGTCTGAAACCATTACAAAAAATATCGCCAAATAAGTTAGAATCAAAATTTAGGAGTTCATATAATTGATTAAGAGCTTTTCAACACGATTACATTTCAAAAACCCGATTATTGTAATTTTTTACTCAGTTAAAATTCTAACGGGTCCATTGTTCGGCCCATTTAGACCCGCACGTCCGAAACCTCTACAAAACGACAGCAAAACAAGTTAGAATTAAATTTTAGGAGTTCATATAATTGATTACGAGATTTTCAACACGATTATATTGCAAAAACTTTATTTATGTACTTTTTACTCAGTTAAAATTCTATCGGGTCCATTATTCGGCCCATTTAGACCCGATTGTCTGAAACCTCTACAAAAAGGGCTGCAAAATAAGTTTTAATCCAAATTTAGGAGTTCATATAATTGATTATGAGCTTTTCAACACAATTATATTACAGAAACTCGATTTTTGTGCTTTTTACTCAGTTAAAATTCTAACGGGTCCATTGTTCGGCCCATTTAGACCCGCTCCTCCGAAACCTCTACAAAAGTGTTGCAAAATAAGTTTTAATCCAAATTTAGGAGTTCATACAATTGATTACAAGCGTTTCAACACGATTATATTGCAAAAACTCGATTTCTGTAGTTTTTACTCAGTTAAAATTCTAACGGGTCCATTGTTCGGCCCATTTAGACCCGCTCGTCCAAAACCATAGAAAAAAGACCGCAAAAAAAGAATTAATCAAAATTTAGGAGTTCATACAATTGATTACGAGCTTTTCAACACGATTATATTGCAAAAACTCGATTTTTGTGCTATTTTACTCAGTTAAAATTCTAAAGGGTCCATTGTTCGGCACATTTAGACCCAATCGTCCGAAACCTCTACAAAAAGATCTGCAAAATAAGTTTTAATCCAAATTTAGGAGTTTATACAATTGATTACTAGCGTTTCAACACAATTATATTGCAAAAACTTGATTACAATACTTTTTACTCAGTTAAAATTCCAACGGGTCCATTGTTCGGCGCATTTAGACCCGCTCGTCCGAAACCACTACAAAAGGGTTGCAAAATAAGTTTTAATCCAAATTTAGAAGTTCATATATTTGATTACGAGCTTTTCAACAAGATTATATTGCAAAATCTCGATTTCTGTACTTTTTACTCAGTAAAAATTCTAACGGGTCCATTGCGCGGCCCATTTAGACCCGCTCGTCCGAAACCTCTACAAAAGGGTTGCAAATAAGTTTTAATCCAAATTTAGGAGTTCATATAATTGATTACGAGCTTTTCAACACGATTATATTGAAAAAACTCGATTATTTTAGTTTTTACTCAGTTAAAATTCTAACTGGTCCATTGTTCGGCCCATTTAGACCCGCTCGTCCGAAACCTCTACAAAAGACCGCAAAACAAGTTTTAATCAAATTTTAGGAGTTCATATAATTGATTACGAGCTTTTCAACACGATTATATTGCAAAAACTCGATTTCTGTCCTTTTTACTAAGTTAAAATTCTAACGGGTCTATTGTTCGGCCCATTTAGCCCCCTTGTCCGAAACTTCTACAAAAGGGTTGCAAAATGAGTTTTAATCCAAATTTAGAAGTTCATACAATTGATTACGAGCTTTTACACACGATTATAATGCAAAAACTCGATTTATGTACTTTTTACTTAGTTAAAATTCTAACGGGTCAATTGTTCGGCCCATTTACACCCGCTCGTCCGAAACCATTACAAAAAAGATCGCAAAATAAGTTAGAATCAAATTTTAGGAGTTCATATAATTGATTAAGAGCTTTTCAACATGATTATATTTCAAAAACCCGATTACTGTACTTTTTACTCAGTTAAAATTCTGACGGGTCCATTTTTCGGCCCATTTAGACCCGCTCGTCCGAAACCTCTACCAAAAAGACAGCAAAACAAGTTAGAATCAAATTTTAGGAGTTCATACAATTGATTATGAGCTTTTCAACACGATTATAATGCAAAAACTCGATTTATGTACTTTTTACTCGGTTAAAATTCTAACGAGTCCATTGTTCGGCCCATTTAGACCCGCTCGTCCGAAACCATTACAAAAAATATCGCCAAATAAGTTAGAATCAAAATTTAGGAGTTCATATAATTGATTAAGAGCTTTTCAACACGATTACATTTCAAAAACCCGATTATTGTAATTTTTTACTCAGTTAAAATTCTAACGGGTCCATTGTTCGGCCCATTTAGACCCGCACGTCCGAAACCTCTACAAAACGACAGCAAAACAAGTTAGAATTAATTTTAGGAGTTCATATAATTGATTACGAGATTTTCAACACGATTATATTGCAAAAACTTTATTTCTGTACTTTTTACTCAGTTAAAATTCTATCGGGTCCATTATTCGGCCCATTTAGACCCGATTGTCCGAAACCTCTACAAAAAGGGCTGCAAAATAAGTTTTAATCCAAATTTAGGAGCTCATATAATTGATTACGAGCTTTTATACACAATTATATTACAAAAACTCGATTTTTGTGCTTTTTACTCAGTTAAAATTCTAGCGCGTTTTTTACTCAGTTAAAATTCTAACGGGTAACGGGTAACGGGTGGGAACCTTGGGAAATGAAAATTCTCTCTGAAATCTCTCATTTCCTCCTTTTGCTTTTTCTCTCTCTCTCTCATCTCCTCCACACCAACCACCATCCTTTCCGCCACAATCTTGACACACCCCCCCACGGCCACCACATCTCTACCACCTAAACTGCCACCCCTGCCAGCATGTAACCACTGTTCTTGGTTTCATGCTCCCGACAACCACCTTGCCATCCTAAGCAACCACTTTCACAACCATAGGCATTGGTTGCATGCCACAATCAGAGTTGATTTAGCACAGGTACGTTCTCTTTCCCTTATTAGTTTTATTTTCCTTTTTCAATGGTGTAATTATTTTATAATTACCTTTTTAAGGATCCAACCTTGGTTCGATCCCATTGGCCACATTTCCTATGATGACTATGCATTAGGGATGTGGATTCAGCACCGGCCGGGTTATGCCTTATTTCTAAGGCCCCCGACAGTGATGCAACAGTCCTAGCTCTTGAAGCCTTGCAACCAATTACTCCATTCTTATGAATGGGACCTTTCCTGCCCCTCCGGGCCTTGTAATCCTACTGGATTATTCGACAGTTTTAGGACAGTGGGTCCACCGAAACGGTGGCAATCGAGGCCCTCGTGGCTAGCCCCTGGACATAGTACGCCTAACACTCATGCTGCAGGCATTCCCATGCATGCAGGACAGGGCTTACGCATATGCGTCCCTACTATTGTAAATTTCACGCAGTTTGCATGGCACATGCAGACAGAGTGCATGGCAGTCACTGCACACACATGCCACCATATACGATGGCAGCAGTGGCCCTGGCAGCTGCCGGTGGCTGGCACCCTCCGACCACCGTCAATCCTATCGTTCTCCAAGTCCCGAAATATCGGGAATATCCAAGTCCACGATAAAGGCCTAATTTTTCGGGATTTACCTTATTTTAAAATTATATCAATACTCCCTTGGAGTTTTCGACTAAATCTCAAACTCTACCCAACTTTGAACTCCCTATTATCTGGGAATATTGTTGGGATCCAGATTTGTGATTGGTGGTCCCTACCATTTGAATTACAAACCGAATTATCCTCTTTTATTATAATGATTTTATGCAAGTTGGATACTCTCTCTAAAGTTAGGAATTCTTCTCGAATCCTACTCTTCTACTACTCCCACTGGATTATATTCTATCCAAACCAACCCTATCTCCTAAATTTGAAATTGATTCAAATTGTACGGGTGAAGTATCTCACATTATCTTTTCATGCGCAATATTTTTGGAGCAGCATCCCATACGATTATTCCATCCTAGGTTGTTGCTTCACTCGAATTCCTTATTCCAAACCTCCACAAACAATGGCTTCCTCGGACTCGTTCCTGGATCACTTTGACAATCTTCAATTCACTGCTGAAGAACAGGCAGTGGTTTACGCCCCAAAGGCCATTCCTTTGGACGACCAACGTTGTTCCTTATTAGGGAAACTCTTTCCCACAACGACACCGGACGACACAACTCTGGTGAAGGTCTTTACGGCTGTTTGGAAGGAGGACAAGCTTCTCTCCACCACCATACTTGGCTCCGGATATTACCTTTTCAAGTTCGAGACCGTTGCAAAAGTCAGGGATATCCTCAAAAGGGGGCCATGGACGTTTAAGAGGGATTGGCTAGCTCTCACTCCCATCCAACCCCAGTTGACACTGGAGGAATACAAGTTTACCCACATGAGGATATGGGTCCGTATCCTACGTGTTCCATTAGCTATGATGATTGGCGACATTGTGGCTAATGCATCCGGGCGTGCTTTAGGCTGTGGTCTAGGTACTGTGATAAGCACCGACACTCGAAAAGATGATGAGGGGAACCGTGTACACTTCCTACGCGTTGGAGTGCTTATAGACGTTAATCGACCCCTCAGGCGAGGCGTCGCTCTTGCTGATGAGGAGAATCCGGATAAACCCAAGATGCTCCCGGTTAGATATGAGAAGCTACCTAATTTTTGCCTTGGCTGTGGAATGTTGTTTCACCTACGTGAAACCTGTGCTACATTCAAGGATAAGCCAAGTGAAGGATTGCCATACAGTGAATGGCTACGTGCACCTGCTCCTAAACCAAAGGTGAAAACAAATGTTAGAGGACGGATCCGATATTTCGAGCCAGGTTGCTCTTCTACCCGGCGTGAACAATACACAGTTTCCTCCTTCTTTTTTTATGAGCACCTAGGAAATTGGATTAGGCCAGCAAAATTCTATTCCAACATTATGTATATTTGTGGTGTTATACGCGTTTTGATTGTCGGGTCCACCTTCAAATTTTCCCACAATTTTAATATATATATATGGCATATCATATTCCTGTTGTGCATGCTTTTTCAATTTCATGGTTGGATAATCAGCATGCCTTCTTGTTTTTTACGCTGGCCATATAGTGCCTATTCCTGGAACGTATCATTGTTATATCGTGTTATATACAGTGAATATATATGGACTGCATATGTATATTTTTTGGCAAGCTTTATATATGGACAGTGCAATGAATCTATATGGGATGTAATTCTGCTATACTTTGTTTCATCCTTATTTGGCTTATCCTTACAATTGTCTATTTCCGCTGCTGTCCTTCCAGGGAACAAGGGGAAGGATAAAGCTGCTGCCACCCCAATGGCCTCTCCGGACGTGGCAACAGGTTCACCCTCGGTGCAGCCGGGAGATGGTTCATTGAATCTAGAGGAGGATGATTTATTGGGCGAGGAAATTGCCACCCCTCCTACGGACGCTGTAGCACCGCTGCCGGCAGAAGGGACAGCTGCTGCTGTCAATGTTGAAGCCGCTGTAGATGCTGTCGCTGCACAACAGGAGCCGCTAGACATTACACCTCTGGCCATGATACCAGCTGATGCTGAATCCGTGATCAACGACTCAAGGGATGCAGACGTTGAGATGGAACGGGACCTGCAGCTTCACAAGTCCGACACTCCGCCGGACAAACGTTTTCTCTTGATCGATAAGGATTCTTTTCCTGTGCCAATCACGGATGATACGGCCACCAGGGAAAGCTCGAACAAAGGGAAAGGTCCGAGGGACAAAGGGAAAGAACCGGTCAACCCGGAATTTGAAGTTTGGTTGGCTGCCACAACTGACAAGGGTCCGGACGCTGCAGTCCTAAAGAAGGCTAAACGCACATCGCCCATTATCACAGGTGGGATAGCCAAACGCCCGAGATCTTCCCCATTGGCGGCCGGAAAAGCAGTGAAACAAGTTGAGAAAAATCAAAGGAAAGCTGGGATGAGCAGCAAAAACTCTTCGGCGGTGGTTGACGGTCAACCCCGCCGAGAGAAATGAGAGCCATATGTTGGAACTGTCGGGGACTTGGTATGCCTTCGGCAGTTCACGAGCTTTGCTCTATTGTTTCACGTTTAGGTCCAGATTTTATTTTCCTGTCTGAAACTCGTTTAAACGCCTTTAAATTTGATTCCATTAAACATTCTCTTGATATGGAGGGTTTTTTTGCTGTGGATAGCAGCCCTACTTGTGCAGGTTTATGCCTGCTTTTTAATAAAAACATTTCTCTAGATTTTCTCTCGTCCTCGACGAGATACATTGATGTTATTGTGAATAGCTCCAACTGTCGATTTCGTTTTACGGGTATTTACGGGTACGCAGCCACTAACATGAAAAAATATACGTGGGACCTAATCGATTCCCTTAAAACAAAGTCATCTCTTCCTTGGCTAAACGGAGGTGACTTAAATGATATCTTAGATGACTCGGAAAAACAAGGTGGCAATCGTAGGCCTCGTTCACAAATTCAAAACTTTCGCGATTGTTTAATGAGAAATAACTTGTTCGATTGTAAACCAAACACGGGTTGGTTTACTTGGACCCGCACGGGGCCTAATGTCGATCCGGTTTGCGAACGGCTTGACCGCTTCTTGGCATGCTCGCAATGGATGCACAAATTTCCCAACTACGGTCATTTTCACTCCTTTTCTCTCGAGTCGGATCATAGTGTCATAATATTGGACACCGAAAATGCCCCATTAACGAACCCATATACCCAGCATGCAATGGATCACTTTCGATTTGAAACATGTTGGGCTCATGACCCAGCAGGCATCCAAGTTTGTAAAAAAACATGGGCTGCCACGCAGGGGTCCATTTTGGACAAACTTTCCGCGATGGGCCATTCTCTCCAAGAGTGGCAACACGCTCAACGTAAGTTATCCACTCTTCGCATGAAACAGTTGCAACGATCTATCAACAATCTTCTGCGACATAGACACCTATCCCGGAAAGCTCTTTCCACATTGCACAGTGCCAAATTAGAACTACGGAAATTGTCAGTGGCTAAAGAGGCTTACTGGGCCCAACGCTCTCGCATCTCCTGGTTAACCAATGGGGATAAAAATACCACCTACTTCCATGCGAGGGCCACTAAACGACGTAGGAAAAACGCAATCAAGGGATTAATGGATAATACCGGAGCTTGGCAGTCCTCCACTGCTGACATTTTACAAGTTGCGTCGTCGTACTTTAAAGATATTTTTTCATCAGCATATCCGGTGTCCTCACCGAAACTGCTGAACAATATTCGCCCCACGGTGACCACAGCTATGAATGATACTCTTCTACGGCCCTTCACGGTAGAAGAAATCCGTGCCGCTTTTCTAGATATCAATCCTCAGAAAGCACCTGGTATTGATGGTTTCCCAGGTAGTTTCTACAGACAGCACTGGGATATGATTGGTCCAGATTTCATCTCTCTATGTATGGACCTCCTTCAAGGGAAAGCCGATATGGCATCGGTTAACCGATTGGTCATAGTGCTAATACCCAAGATTTCTGACCCCACCACCATGAAGCACTTTCGTCCAATCAGTCTGTGCACGGTCATTTACAAGACGGTCTCTAAGGTTCTGGTGAATCGCCTGAAGATATCCCTATCTTCTTGTATCAGCGAGTCGCAAGCGGCGTTTATCAGCGGACGCAATATTACCGACAATATTTTGATTGCACATGAGCTGGTACATACCCTTCACTCTAGTGGCACACTCTCCTCTCAAGGAGCGGCTGTTAAGCTCGATATGGAAAAGGCCTTTGACAGGGTAGAATGGTCCTTTCTAAGGGATGTTATGCTCCGTATGGGATTTGCACGGGACTGGGTCAACCTTATCCTACGATGCGTATCCTCGGTCTCCTTTTCGGTAAGAATTAATGGCACGATATCGGAGGAATTTTTCCCTACCCGGGGTATCCGTCAAGGTGACCCTTTATCACCTTTCTTATTCCTAATTTGTTCCCAAGGACTATCAGCAGCTTTGGAAACGGAGCAAAGAGAAGGACGCCTTTCCGGTCTTAGTGCTAGTCGCTATGGGCCCAGGGTTACACATCTCCTATTCGCAGATGATAGTTTGGTGTTCCTTCGCAATGAACCAGCGGAGGTGGATAGATTGCGATACGTCCTTTCCCAGTATGCCTCGTCTTCCGGTCAAACGGTAAACTTCGACAAGTCTACCGCTTACTGCAGTCGTGGGTGCTCCTCCGCCTTTCTCCATACTATGCGTTCAACTTTGGGTGTCCGCCTAGTGGATGATCCAGGCATATATTTGGGTGTTCCCCTCTTAATAAAAAGGAATCGTACTGCATCCTTAGGCTTTGTGCGAGATAAAGTCCAATCCCGTATAAGCAAATGGGATAACAGTTTCCTTTCATATAGCGGAAGAGAAATCCTCATTAAGGCTGTCGCACAAGCAATGCCACAGTATGTGATGTCCTGCTACCTCTTACCACAAAACATAATTGACGATATTACTATGTCCATACGGCGCTACTGGTGGTTCGGGCGTAGTAATAAGCGTGGCTGGCCACTTTTGTCGTGGGATACCCTCTGCACGCCTAAAAATGTGGGAGGCCTAGGTTTCTGCGACCTACGATCTTTTAATATTGCTCTGTTAGGGAAGCAAATTTGGCACTTGCTGTCACACCCGGACTCTTTGTTGGCAAGGGTCCTCGGTGCTAAATACTACCCCTCAGGTGACCTCCTGCACGCCTCGGCGGACAAGCGGGCTTCTTTTGCATGGAAAGGTCTGCACCAAGCCATCCGGCTCCTAGGGCCTGGTTATTTTTGGAGACCGGGGACTAAGAGCTCGATACGTCTGCTCAGTGATACATGGGGAGGGGATAACCCTATAACTCTTTTTGGAAAATATGAGGATAATGACGAACTTCCATTGCGCTGCCGGGATTACATGTTGCGTGACGGTGCATCTTGGGATGAGCCCAAACTCCGCAATGCCTTCGATAAGGATGATGCTGAGAGTATCCTTCGGGTGCCGATTTATCAGGATAGACCGGACAAGCTGGTTTGGGGACGCCATGACTCCGGGACCTATACCGTCAGGTCGGGGTACTTTTTTCTCCACCAACCGGCGAGACCGGTAATGCGTCCTAGACGTCTATGGAAAGTAATTTCCAAATCTCCGACTTTACCTAAAATTCGCTCCTTCAGCTGGCGAGCGGGCCGTGATGCCCTACCCACTGGGGAAAAGCTCTGTACAATACATCAAACGGATGGATATTGTCCTTTTTGCCCAACAGTGTTGGAATCCGCCATACATGCCCTTCGGGATTGCCCAACTGCTCAGGATGTTCTTCGCCTTGTTGGGCTTCCGTTGAGCGTCTATACCAGTCATACCAACTCCATAGTGGCTTGGCTATCAGAAGGAACTTATTGCTTGGACACTTCAGGGTTTGACCTGCTTCTCACCACAATTTGGAATATCTGGAACCGTCGTAACGACTGGATTCATTCCCAGAGGCTTCAGCCAACATGGATGACCGCTATGAATGCTACAGGTCTTCTACAGGAATACGCAGCCGCTAACGCACTCCCCGCCGTGTCAGCCGCCATGCCAGCAGCAGCCCCCCCGCGATGGACGACGCCTAGACCGGGCTGTATCAAGATAAACGTCGACGGAGCCTTCCATCCAGGATCTGGTGCTGCAGCCATCGGAGTCGTTGCTAGGGATGCAAATGGCTCAGTTGTTGGAGGATGCGCTGTCCATGAGGCAGGCTGTCATGATGCCACCATGGTCGAGCTTCATGCCATTGTTGCGGGTATCATGTTGACCCGAGATAGAGGGTGGGGCGAGGTGATCATTGAATCCGACTCGGCTGCGGTGATCAACAAGCTCTCACGCACCGCTGCAGACAATTCCCTTCTGGGACCACAGATTGCAGATACCCAGGCTTTGCTTAGGACTTCTCCTTTAATCACTTTATCTTTTGTACCTAGAACGACCAATTTTATGGCCCACAACTTAGCCGCTTGGGCTTTACGCTTTACCTCTTCGGTGTATTTTGATTCAGTTATTCCTGACTGTGTAAACGTTGATGTAATGGCTGACTCTCAGCCTCTTTCTTGTTATAATAATAACAATACTCAGGGTACTCTTTTCCCCTTAGGTTCACTTTGTGCTTCGGCACAAGGTGGTTAGAGGGGTTTTTAATGAGGCCCTTTTTCTTCAAAAAAAAAAAATTCTAGCGCGCCCATTGTTCGACCCATTTAGACCCGCTCCTCCGACACCTCTACAAAAGTGTTGCAAAATAAGTTTTAATCCAAATTTAGGAGTTCATACAATTGATTACGAGCGTTTCAACACGATTATATTGCAAAAATTCGATTTCTGTACTTTTTACACAGTTAAAATTCTAACGGGTCCATTGTTCGGCCCATTTAGACCCGCTCGTCTGAAACCATAGAAAAAAGACCGCAAAAAAGATTTAATCAAAATTTAGGAGTTCATACAATTGATTACGAGCTTTTCAACACGATTATATTGCAAAAACTCGATTTTTGTGCTATTTTACTTAGTTAAAATTCTAAAGGGTCCATTGTTCGGCACATTTAGACCCAATCGTCCGAAACCTCTACAAAAAGATCTGCAAAATAAGTTTTAATCCAAATTTAGGAGTTCATACAATTGATTACTAGCTTTTCAACACAATTATATTGCAAAAACTTGATTACAGTACTTTTTACTCAGTTAAAATTCCAACGGGTCCATTGTTCGGCCCATTTAGACCCACTCGTCCGAAACCACTACAAAAGGGTTGCAAAATAAGTTTTAATCCAAATTTAGAAGTTCGTATATTTGATTACGAGCTTTTCAACAAGATTATATTGCAAAATCTCGATTTCTGTACTTTTTACTCGGTAAAAATTCTAACGGGTCCATTGCGCGGCCCATTTAGACCCGCTCGTCCGAAACCTCTACAAAAGGGTTGCAAATAAGTTTTAATCCAAATTTAGGAGTTCATACAATTGATTACGAGCTTTTCAACACGATTATATTGTAAAAACTCGATTATTTTAGTTTTTACTCAGTTAAAATTCTAACTGGTCCATTGTTCGGCCCATTTAGACCCGCTCGTCCGAAACCTCTACAAAATACCGCAAAACAAGTTTTAATCAAATTTTAGGAGTTCATATAATTGATTACGAGTTTTTCAACACGATTATATTGCAAAAACTCGATTACAATACTTTTTACACAGTTAAAATTCTAACGGGTCCATTGTTCGGCCCATTTAGACCCGCTCGTCCGAAACCTCTACAAAAGGGTTGCAAAATAAGTTTTAATCCAAATTTAGGAGTTCATACAATTGATTACGAGCTTTTCAACACGATTATATTGCAAAAACTCGATTTCTTTACTTTTTACTCCATTAAAATTCTAACGGGTCCATTGTTCTGCCCATTTAGACCCGCTCGTCCGAAACCTCTACAAAAAGGTTGCAAAATAAGTTTAAATCCAAATTAAGGAGTTCATACAATTGATTACGAGCTTTTCAACACAATTATATTGCAAAAACACGATTTTTGTGCTTTTTACTCAGTTAAAATTCTAACGGGTCCATCGTTCCGCCCATTTAGACCCGCTTGTCCGAAACCTCTACAAAAGGGTTGCAAAAAAAGTTTTAATCCAAATTTAGGAGTTCATACAATTGATTACGAGCTTTTCAACACGATTATATTGCAAAAACTCGATTTCTGTACTTTTTACGCAGTTAAAATTCTAACGGTTCCATTGTGTGACCCATTTAGACCCGCTCGTCCAAAACCTCTACAAAAAGACCGCAAAATAAGTTAGAATCAAATTTTAGGACTTCATATTATTGATTACGATCTTTTCAACAGGATTATATTGCAAAAACTCGATTTTTGTACTTTTTACGCAGTTAAAATTCTAACAGGTCTATTGTTCGGCCCATTTAGACCCGCTCGTCCGAAACCTCCCAAAAGGGTTGCAAAATAAGTTTTAATCCAAATTTAGGAGTTCATACAATTGATTACGAGCTTTTCAACACGATTATAATGCAAAAACTTGATTTCTGTACTTTTTACTCAGTTAAAATTCTAACGGGTCCACTGTTTTGCCCATTAAGACCCGCTTGTCCGAAACCTCTACAAAAAGGGTTGCAAAATAAGTTTTAATCCAAAATTAGAAGTTCATACAATTGATTCTGAGCTTTTCAACACGATTATATTGCAAAAACTCGATTAATGTACTATTTACTCAGTTAAAATTCTAACGGTTCCATTGTTTGACCCATTTAGACCCGCTCGTCCAAAATCTCTACAAAAAAGACCGCAAAACAAGATTTAATCAAAATTTAGGAGTTCATACAATTGATTACGAGCTTTTCAACACGATTATATTGCAAAAACTCGATATTTGTGCTATTTTACTCAGTTAAAATTCTAACGGGTCCATTATTCGGCACATTTAGACCCAATCGTCCAAAACCTCTACAAAAAGAACTGCAAAATAAGTTTTAATCCAAATTTAGGAGTTCATACAATTGATTACTAGCGTTTCAACACGATTATATTGCAAAAACTTGATTACAGTACTTTTTACTCAGTTAAAATTCCAACGGGTCCATTGTTCGGCCCATTTAGACCCGCTCGTCCGAAACCACTACAAAAGGGTTGCAAAATAAGTTTTAATCCAAATTTAGAAGTTCGTATATTTGATTACGAGCTTTTCAACAGGATTATATTGCAAAATCTCGATTTCTGTACTTTTTACTCAGTTAAAATTCTAACGGGTCCATTGCGCGGCCCATTTAGACCCGTTCGTCCGAAACCTCTACAAAAGGGTTACAAAATAAGTTTTAATCCAAATTTAGGAGTTCATACAATTGATTACGAGCTTTCCAGCACGATTATATTGCAAAAACTCGATTACTGTACTTTTTACTCCATTAAAATTCTAACGGGTCCATTGTTCTGCCCATTTAGACCCGCTCGTCCGAAACCTCTACAAAAGACCGCAAAACAAGTTTTAATCAAAGTTTAGGAGTTCATATAATTGATTACGAGCTTTTCAACACGATTATATTGCAAAAACTCGATTACAATACTTTTTACTAAGTTAAAAATCTAACGGGTCCATTGTTCTGCCCATTTAGACCCGCTCATCCGAAACCTCTACAAAAAGGTTGCAAAATAAGGAGTTCATACAATTGATTACGAGCTTTTCAACACAATTATATTGCAAAAACACGATTTTTGTGCTTTTTACTCAGTTAAAATTCTAACGGGTCCATCGTTCCGCCCATTTAGACCCGCTCGTCCGAAACCTCTACAAAAGGTTTGCAAAATAAAAGTTTTAATCCAAATTTAGGAGTTCATACAATTGATTATGAGCTTTTCAACACGATTATATTGCAAAAACTAGATTTCTCTACTTTATACTCCGTTAAAATTCTAACGGGTCCATTGTTCGACCCATTTAGACCCGCTCGTCTGAAACCTCTACAAAATAGACCGCAAAATAAGTTAGAATCAAATTTTAGGACTTCGTATTATTGATTACGAGCTTTTCAACATGATTATATTGCAAAAACTCGATTTCTGTACTTTTTACTCAGTTAAAATTCTAACGGAGCCACTGTTCGGACCATTAAGACCCGCTTGTCCGAAACCTCTACAAAAAGGGTTGCAAAATAAGTTTTAATCCAAATTTAGAAGTTCATACAACTGATTACGATCTTTTCAACACGATTATATTGCAAAAACTCGATTATTGTACTATTTACTCAATTAAAATTCTAACGGGTCCATTGCTCGGCCCATTTAGACCCGCTCGTCCGAAACCTCTACAAAAAATACCGCAAAACAAGTTTTAATCAAATTTTAGGAGTTCATATAATTGATTACGAGCTTTTCAACACGATTATATTGCAAAAACTCGTTTTCTGTCCTTTTTACTCAGTTAAAATTCTAACGGGTCTATTGTTCAGCCCATTTAGACCCGCTTGTCCGAAACCTCTACAAAAGGGTTGCAATATGAGTTTTAATCCAAATTTAGGAGTTCATACAATTGATTACGAGCTTTTACACACGATTATAATGCAAAAACTCGATTTATGTACTTTTTACTAAGTTAAAATCCTAACGGTTCAATTGTTCGGCCCATTTAGACCCGCTCGTCCGAAACCTTTACAAAAAAATATCGCAAAATAAGTTAGAATCAAATTTTAGGAGTTCATATAATTGATTAAGAGCTTTTCAACACGATTATATTTCAAAAACCCGATTAAAGTACTTTTTATTCAGTTAAAATTCTAACGGGTCCATTGTTCGGCCCATTTAGACCCGCTCGTCCGAAACCTCTGCCAAAAAGACAGCAAAACAAGTTAGAATCAAATTTTAGGAGTTCATACAATTGATTATGAGCTTTTCAACACGATTATAACGCAAAAACTCGATTTATGTACTTTTTACTCAGTTAAAATTCTAACGGGTCCATTGTTCGGCCCATTTAGACCCGCTCGTCCGAAACCTTTACAAAAAAGATCGCAAAATAAGTTAGAATCAAATTTTAGGAGTTCATATAATTGATTAAAAGCTTTTCAACATGATTATATTTCAAAAACCCGATTACTATACTTTTTACTCAGTTAAAATTCTAACGGATCCATTGTTCGGCCCATTTAGACCCACTCGTCCGAAACCTCTACAAAACGACAACAAAACAAGTTAGAATCAAATTTTAGGAGTTCATATAATTGATTACGAGCTTTTCAACACGATTATATTGCAAAAACTTTATTTTTGTACTTTTTATTCAGTTAAAATTCTAACGGGTCCATTGTTCGGCCCATTTAGACCCCCTCGTCCGAAACCTTTACAAAAGGGTTGTAAAATAAGTTTTAATCCAAATTTAAGAGTTCATACAATTGATTACGAGCTTTTGAAAATGATTATATTGTAAAAACTCGATTTCTGTAGTTTTTACTCAGTTAAAATTCGAACGGTTCCATTGTTCGGCCCATTTAGACCCGCTCGTCCGAAACCTATACAAAAAGACCACAAAACAGGTTTAATCAAATTTTAGAAGTTCATATAATTGATTATGAGCTTTTCAACACGATTATATTGCAAAAACTCGAATACAATACTTTTTACTCAGTTAAAATTCTAACGGGTCCATTGTTCGGCCCATTTAGACCCGCTCGTCCGAAACCTCTACAGAAGGGTTGCAAAATAAGTTTTAATCCAAATTTAGGAGTTCATACAATTGATTACGAGCTTTTCAACACAATTATATTGCAAAAACTCGATTTCTGTACTTTTGACTCCATTAAAATTCTAACGGGTCCATTATTCGGCCCATTTAGACCCGTCATCCGAAACCTCTACAAAAAGGTTGCAAAATTAGTTTAAATCCAAATTAAGGAGTTCATACAATTGATTACGAGCTTTTCAACACGATTATATTGCAAAAACTTTATTTCTGTATTTTTTACTTAGTTAAAATTCTAAGGGGTCCATTGTTCGGCCCATTTAGACCCGCTCGTCCAAAACCTCTACAAAAGAGTTGCAAAATAAGTTTTAATCCAAATTTAGGAGTTCATATAATTGATTACGATCTTTTCAACATGATTATATTGCAAAAACTCGATTTCTGTACTGTTTACTCAGTTAAAATTCTAACGGGTCCATTGTTCGGCCCATTTAGACCCGCTCGTCCGAAACCTCTACAAAAAGACCACAAAATAAGTTTTAATCAAATTTTAGGAGTTCATATAATTGATTTTGAGCTTTTCAACACGATTATATTGCAAAAACTCGATTTCTGTACTTTTTACGCAGTTAAAATTCTAACAGGTCTATTGTTCGGCCCATTTAGACCCGCTCGTCCGAAACCTCTACAAAAGGGTTGCAAAATAAGTTTTAATCCAAATTTAGGAGTTCATACAATTGATTACGAGCTTTTCAACACGATTATAATGCAAAAACTCGATTTATGTACTTTTTACTCAGTTAAAATTCTAACAGGTCTATTGTTCGGCCCATTTAGACCCGCTCGTCTGAAACCTTTACAAAAAAGATCGCAAAATAAGTTAGAATCAAATTTTAGGAGTTCATATAATTGATTAAGAGCTTTTCAACACGATTATATTTCAAAAACCTGATTACTGTACTTTTTACTCAGTTAAAATTCTAACGGGTCCATTGTTCGGCCCATTAGACCCGCTCGTCCGAAACCACTATAAAAAAAGACAACAAAACAAGTAAGAATAAAATTTTAGGAGTTCATATAATTGATTAGGAGCTTTTCAACACGATTATATTGCAAAAACTTTATTTCTGTACTTTTTACTCATTTAAATTCTAACGTGTCCATTGTTCGGCCTATTTAGACCCGCTCGTCCAAAACCTCTACAAAAGGGTTGCAAAATAAGTTTTAATCCAAATTTAGGTGTTCGTAAAATTGATTACGAGCTTTTCAACACAATTATATTGCGAAAACTCGATTTTTGTGCTTTTTACTCAGTTAAAATTCTAACGGGTCCATTGTTCGACCCGTTTAGACCCGCTCGACCGAAACCTCTAAAAAGGGTTTCAAAATAAGTTTTAATCCAAATTTGGGAGTTCATACAATTGATTACGAGCTTTTCAAAACGATTATATTGCAAAAACTCGATTTCTGTACTTTTTACTCGGTTAAAATTGTAAATGCTCCATTGTTCGGCCTATTTAGAACTGATCGTCCGAAACCTCTACAAAAAAGGGCTACAAAATAAGTTTTAATCCAAATTTAGAAGCTCATATAATTGATTACGAGCTTTTCAACACAATTATATTGCAAAAACTCGATTTCTTACTTTTTACTCAGTTAAAATTCTAAAGGGTCTATTGTTCGGCCCATTTAGACCCGCTCTCCCGAAACCTCTACAAAAGGGTTACAAAATATGTTTTAATCCAAATTTAGGAGTTCATACAATTGATTACGAGCTTTTCAAAATGATTATATTGCAAAAACTCGATTTCTGTACATTTTACTCAGTTAAAATTCGAACGGGTCCATTGTTCGGCCCATTTAGACCCGCTCGTCCAAAACCTATACAAAAAAGACCGCAAAATAAGTTTTAATCCAAATTTAGGAGTTTATATAATTGATTACGAGCTTTTCAACACGATTATATTGCAAAAACTCGATTTCTGTACTTTTTACTCAGTTAAAATTCTAACAGGTCCACTGTTCGGTCAATTTAGACCCGCTCGTCTGAAACCTCTACAAAAGGGTTGCAAAATAAGTTTTAATCCAAATTTAAGAGTCATACAATTGATTACGAGCTTCTAAACACGATTATATTGCAAAAATTCGATTTCTATAGTTTTTACTCAGTTAAAATTTGAACGGGTCCATTGTTCAGCCCATTTAGACCCGCTCGTCCGAAACCTTTACATAAAAGACCGCAAAATAAGTTAGAATCAAATTTTAGGATTTCATACAAATGATTACGAGCTTTTCAACACAATTATATTGCAAAAACTCGATTTTTGTGCTTTTTACTCAGTTAAAATTCTAACGGGTCCATTGTTCGGCCCATTTAGACCCGCTCGTCCGAAACCTCTACAAAAGGGTAGCAAAATAAGTTTTAATCCAAATTTAGGAGTTCATACAGTAGATTACGTGCGTTTCAACACGATTATATTTCAAAAACTCGATTTCTATTTTTTACTCAGTTAAAATTCTAACGGGTCCATTGTTCGGTCCATTTAGACCCGCTTGTCCGAAACCTCTACAAAGAGGTTGCAAAATAAGTTTAAATCCAAATTTAGGAGTTGATACAATTGATTACGATCTTTTCAACACAATTATATTGCAAAAACTTGATTTTTGTGCTTTTTACTCAGTTAAAATTCTAACGGGTCCATTGTTCGGCCCATTTAGACCCGCTCGTCCGAAACCTCTACAAAAGGGTTGCAAAATAAGTTTTAATCCAAATTTAAGAGTCATACAATTGATTACGAGCTATTCAACATGATAATATTGCAAAAATTCGATTTTTGTAGTTTTTACTCAGTTAAAATTTGAACGGGTCCATTGTTCGGCCCATTTAGACCCGCTCGTCCGAAACCTTTACAAAAAAGACCGCAAAATAAGTTAGAATCAAATTTTAGGATTTCATACAAATGATTACGAGCTTTTCAACACAATTATATTGCAAAAACTCGATTTTTGTGCTTTTTACTCCGTTAAAATTCTAATGGGTCCATTGTTCGGCCCATATAGACTCGCTCGTCCGAAACCTCTACAAAAGGGTTGCAAAATAAGTTTTAATCCAAATTTAGGAGTTCATTCAATAGATTACGTGCGTTTCAACACGATTATATTGCAATAACTCGATTTCTATACTATTTACTCAGTTAAAATTCTAACGGGTCCATTGTTCGGCCCATTTAGACCCGCTCATCCGAAACCTCTACAAAGAGGTTGCAAAATAAGTTTAAATCCAAATTTAGGAGTTCATAACATTGATTACAAGCTTTTCAACACAATTATATTGCAAAAACTCGATTTTTGTGCTTTTTACTCAGTTAAAATTCTAACGGGTCCATTGTTCGACCCATTTAGACCCGCTCGTCCGAACACTCTACAAAAGGGTTTCAAAATAAGTTTTAATCCAAATTTAGGAGTTCATACAATTGATTACGAGCTTTTCAACACGATTATATTGCAAAAACTCGATTTCTGTACTTTTTACTCCGTTAAAATTCTAACGGGTCCATTGTTCGACCTATTTAGACCCGATCGTCCGAAACCTATACAAAAAGGGCTGCAAAATTAGTTTTAATCCAAATTTAGGAGTTCATATAATTTATTACGAGCTTTCCAACACGATTACATTGCAAAAACTCTATTTCTGTACTTTTTACTCAGTTAAAATTCTAACGGGTCCATTGTTCGGCCCATTTAGACCCGCTCGTCCAAAACCTCTACAAAAGAGTTGCAAAATAAGTTTTAATCCAAATTTAGGAGTTCATATAATTGATTACGATCTTTTCAACATGATTATATTGCAAAAACTCGATTTCTGTACTGTTTACTCAGTTAAAATTCTAACGGGTCCATTGTTCGGCCCATTTAGACCCGCTCGTCCGAAACCTCTACAAAAAGGTTGCAAAATAAGTTTTAATCCAAATTTAAGAATTCATACAATTGATTACGAGCTTTTCAACACGATTATATTGCAAAAACTTGATTTCAGTAGTTTTTATTCAGTTAAAATTCTAACGGGTCCATTGTTCGGCCCATTTAGACCCGCTCGTCCGAAACCTTTACAAAAAAGATCACAAAATAAGTTAGAATCAAATTTTAGGAGTTCATATAATTGATTCAGAGCTTTTCAACACGATTATATTTCAAAAACCCGATTACTGTACTTTTTACTCAGTTAAAATTCTAACGGGTCCATTGTTCGGCCCATTTAGACCCGCTCGTCCGAAACATTTACCAAAAAGACAGCAAAACAAGTTAAAATCAAATTTTAGGAGTGCATACAATTGATTACGAGCTTTTCAACACGATTATAATGCAAAAACTCGATTTATGTACTTTTTACTCAGTTAAAATTCTATCGGATTCATTGTTCGGCCCATTTAGACCCGCTCGTCCGAAACATTTACAAAAAAGATCGCCAAATAAGTTAGAATAAAAATTTAGGAGTTCATATAATTGATTAAGAGCTTTTCAACATGATTATGTTTCAGAAACCCGATTACTGTACTTTTTACTCAGTTAAAATTCTAACGGGTCCATTGTTCGGCCCATTTAGACCCACTCGTCCGAAACCTCTACAAGAAAGACAGCAAAACAAGTTAGAATCAAATTTTAAGAGTTCATATAATTGGTTACGAGCTTTTCAACACGATTATATTGCAAAAACTTTATTTATGTACTTTTTACTCAGTTAAAATTCTAACGGGTCCATTTTTCGGCCCATTTAGACCCGCTCGTCCAAAACCTCTACAAAAGGGTTGCAAAATAAGTTTTAATCCAAATTTAGGAGTTCTTATAATTGATTACGAGCTTTTCAACACGATTATATTGCAAAACACGATTTCTGTACTTTTTACTCAATTAAAATTCTAACGGGTTCATTGTTCGGCCCATTTAGACCCGCTCGTCCAAAACCTCTAGAAAAAGGTTGCAAAATAAGTTTTAATCCAAATTTAAGAGTTCATACAATTGATTACGAGCTTTTCAACATGATTATATTGCAAAAACTCGATTTCTGTACTTTTTACTCCGTTATAATTCTAACGGGTCCATTGTTCGGCCCATTTAGACCCGCTCGTTCGAAACCTCTACAAAAGGGTTGCAAAATAAGTTTTAATCCAAATTTAGGAGTTCATATAATTGATTACGAGCTTTTCAAAACGATTATATTGCAAAAACTCGATTTCTATACTTTTTACTCAGTTAAAATTCTAACGGGTCCATTGTTCGGCCCATTTAGACCCGCTCGTCCGAAACCTCTACAAAAGGGTTGCAAAATAAGTTTTAATCCAAATTTAAGAGTTCTTCCAATTGATTACGAGCTTTTCAACACGATTATATTGTAAAAACTCGATTTCTGTAGTTGTTACTCAGTTGAAATTCGAACGGTTCCATTGTTCGGCCCATTTAGACCCGTTCGTCCGAAACCTTAACAAAATAATTACGAGCTTTTCAACAAAATTATATTGCAAAAACTCGATTTTTGTGCTTTTTACTCAGTTAAAATTCTAACGGGTCCATTGTTCGGCCCATTTAGACCCGCTCGTTCGAAACCTCTACAAAAGGGTTGCAAAATAAGTTTTAATCCAAATTTAGGAGTTCATATAATAGATTACGAGCGTTTCATCACGATTATATTGCAAAAACTCGATTTCTGTACTTTTTACTCAGTTCATATTCTAACGGGTCCATTGTTAGGCCCATTTAGACCCGCTCGTCGCAAACCTCTACAAAAAAGACCTCAAAATAAGTTAGAATCAAATTTCAGGAGTTCATATAATTGATTAAGAGCTTTTCAGCACGATTATATTGCAAAAACTCAATTACTGTACTTTTTACTCAGTTAAAATTCTAACGGGTCCATTGTTCGGCCCATTTAAACCCGATCGTCCGAAACCTCTACAAAAAGGGCTGCAAAATAAGTTTTAATCCAAATTTAGGAGTTCATATAATTGATTACGAGCTTTTCAACACAATTATATTGCAAAAACTCAATTTTTGTGCTATTTACTCAGTTAAAATTCTAACGGGTCCATTGTTCGGCCCATTTAGACCCAATCGTCCGAAACCTCTACAAAAAGGGCAGCAAAATAAGTTTTAATCCAAATTTAGGAGTTCATACAATTGATTACTAGCATTTCAACACGATTATATTGCAAAAACTTGATTTCTGTACTTTTTACTCATTTAAAATTCTAACGGTTCCATTGTTCGGCCCATTTAGACCCGCTCGTCCGAAACCTATACAAAAAGGTTGCAAAATAAGTTTAAATCCAAATTAAGGAGTTCATACAATTGATTACGAGCTTTTCAACACAATTATATTGCAAGAACACGATTTTTGTGCTTTTTACTCAGTTAAAATTTTAACGGGTCCATCGTTCGGCCCATTTAGACCCGCTCGTTCGAAACCTCTACAAAAAAGACCACAAAATAAGTTAGAATCAAATTTTAGGACTTCAAATAATTGATTACGAGCTTTTCAACAGGATTATATTGCAAAAACTCTATTTATGTTCTTTTTACTCAGTTAAAATTCTAACGGGTCCACTGTTCGGCCCATTAAGACCCGCTTGTCCGAAACCTCTACAAAAAGGGTTGCAAAATAAGTTTTAATCCAAATTTAGAAGTTCATACAATTGTTTACGAGCTTTTCAACATGATTATATTGCTAAAACTCGATTACTGTATTATTTACTCAGTTAAAATTCTAACGGGTATCGCAGTTGCAGATATAACAAATATTATTATAGTCAATACAGTTACCACAAATACTATCGCAAACATAACGATAGTAGGTATCGCGATTTCGAACAGTACCAGATCATTTATATAAAGTTTGTTGTTCCGAGCGTGCCACGAGACTGCATCAGGCGGTAGCACTTTGCATGGATCATTGCCATGCTGCGAAATTGACAGGTGATGATGCTTGGTTCAAGACTATAATTTTATTCGGGGGAACTGGATGTTTAACAGGACTAGCAGGTAGAATCTGCATTTCTGTGTTTATTGTGTTTTGTAGTTAAGCACGTCCCCAGGGTCGTAGTGCATAAACAAAGCAGTTTCGACGTAAATCGAAAGCCAACCTCATGTGGTGAAGCATATTGGGGTTTTCTTCTCCTTTCTTCTTGCTCCCTTCTTTTTTTTATTGTTGCTTCTGTTTCTTCGATTTTCTTGAGCGGTGGTCACAGTTTTTTCTTTCTACCGGTGGAAGACTGTTTGTCTTCGATTCCGGCCTCTTCCGTTACTTTCTATCAGCCATCGCGATTTCAGTATCCTCCGGACGATAAAGGCTCAATGGTGTTCGTGTTGCATTACTACACAAACTATATCTCTCGATGACCCCGATCTGACATGCAAAAATTGAATCTACTGGCTCTTCATGTTTCAGTTTTCTTATTGTTTTTTAGGGTCTGCAAGACTTTTCTTGTTTTCTCTCTGCTGTGTTGCATTGTTGTGCTGATCTGTATGTGGAGCTTGTTTTCTAGGTTCGATATGAGCCCTGGTTTTGTATATATCTTTGTTTTCGTTTGAATGAAGCTCATATTCTATCAAAAAAAAATTCTAACGGGTCCATTGTTCGGCCCATTTAGACCCGCTCGTCCAAAACCTCTACAAAAGGGTTGCAAAATAAGTTTTAATCCAAATTTAGGAGTTCATACAATTGATTACGAGATTTTCAACACGATTATATTGCAAAAACTCGATTTCTGTACTTTTTACTAAGTTAAAATTCTAACGGGCCCATTATTCGGCCCATTTAGACCCGCTCGTCCGAAACCTGTAAAAAAGGTTGCAAAATAAGTTTTAATCCAAATTTAAGAGTTCATACAATTGATTACAAGCTTTTCAACACGATTATATTGCAAAAACTTGATTTCTGTACTTTTTACTCATTTAAAATTCTAATGGGTCCATTGTTCGGCCCATTTAGACCCGCTTGTCCGAAATCTTTAGAAAAAGATCGCAAAATAAGTTAGAATCAAATTTTAGGAGTTCATATAATTGATTAAGAGCTTTTCAACACGATTATATTTCAAAAACTCGATTACTGTACTTTTTACTCAGTTAAAATTCTAACGGGTCCATTGTTCGGCCCATTTAGATCCGCTCGTCCGAAACCTCTACCAAAAAGATAGCAAAACAAGTTAGAATCAAATTTTAGGAGTTCATACAATTGATTACGGGCTTTTCAACACGATTATAATTCAAAAACTCGGTTTATGTACTTTTTACTCAGTTAAAATTCTAACGGGTCCATTGTTCGGCCCATTTAGACTCGCTCGTCCGACACCTCTACAAAAAAGATCGCCAAATAAGTTAGAATAAAAATTTAGGAGTTCATATAATTGATTAAGAGCTTTTCAACACGATTATATTTCAAAAACCCGATTACTGTACTTTGTACTCAGTTAAAATTCTAACGGGTCCATTGTTCGGCCCATTTAGACCCGCTCGTCCGAAACCTCTAAAAAAGACAACAAAACAAGTTAGAATCAAATTTTAGGAGTTCATATAATTGATTACGAGCTTTTCAACACGATTATATTGGAAAAACTTTATTTTTGTACTTTTTACTCAGTTAAAATTCTAACGGGTCCATTGTTCGGCCCATTTAGACCCGATCGTCCTAAACCTCTACAAAAGGGTTGCAAAATAAGTTTTAATCCAAATTTAAGAGTTCATACAATTGATTACGAGCTTTTCAACACGATTATATTGCAAAAACTCGATTTCTGTACTTTATACTCAGTTAAAATTCTAACGGGTCCATTGTTCGGCCCATTTAGACTCGCTCGTCCGAAACCTCTCCAAAAGAGTTGCAAAATAAGTTTTAATCAAAATTTAAGAGTTTATACAATTGCTTACGAGCTTTTCAAAACGATTATATTGCAAAAACTCGATTTCTGTACTTTTTGCTGAGTTAAAATTCTAACGGGTCCATTGTTAGGCCCATTTAGACCCGCTCTTCAAAAACCACTACAAAAAAAGACAGCAAAACAAGTTAGAATCAAATTTTAGGAGTTCATACAATTGATTACGAGCTTTTCAACATGATTATAATTCAAAAACTCGATTTATGTACTTTTTTTTCAGTTAAAATTCTAACGGGTCCATTGTTCGGCCCATTTAGACTCGCTCGTCCGAAACCTTTACAAAAAAGATCGCCAAATAAGTTAGAATAAAAATTTAGGAGTTCATATAATTGATTAAAAGCTTTTCAACACGATTATATTTCAAAAACCCGATTACTGTACTTTTTACTGAGTTAAAATTCTAACGGGTCCATTGTTCGGCCCATTTAGACCCGCTCGTCAGAAACCACTACAAAAAAGACAGCAAAACAAGTTAGAATCAAATTTTATGAGTTCATATAATTGATTACGAGCTTTTCAACACGACTATATTGCAAAAACTTTATTTCTGTACTTTTTACTCAGTTAAAATTCTAACGTGTCCATTGTTCGGCTCATTTAGACTCGCTCGTCCAAAACCTCTACAAAAGGGTTGCAAAATAAGTTTTAATCCAAATTTAGGAGTTCGTAAAATTGATTAAGAGCTTTTCAACACAATTATATTGCGAAAACTCAATTTTTGTGCTTTTTACTCAGTTAAAATTCTAACGGGTCCATTGTTCGGCCCATTTAGACCCGCTCGTCCGAAATCTCTACAAAAGGGTTTCAATATAAGTTTTAATCCAAATTTGGGAGTTCATACAATTGATTACGAGCTTTTCAAAACGATTATATTGCAAAAACTCGATTTATGTACTTTTTACTCGGTTAGAATTCTAACTGGTCCATTGTTTGGCCTATTTAGACCCGATCGTTCGAAACCTCTACAAAAAAGGGCTGCAAAATAAGTTTTAATCCAAATTTAGAAGCTCGTATAATTGATTACGAGCTTTTCAACACGATTATATTGCAAAAACTCAATTACATTACTTTTTACTCAGTTAAAATTCTAACGGGTCCATTGTTCGGCCCATTTAGACCCGATCGTCTTAAACCTCTACAAAAGGGTTGCAAAATAAGTTTTAATCCAAATTTAAGAGTTCATACAATTGATCACGAGCTTTTCAACACGATTATAATGCAAAAACTCGATTTATGTACTTTTTACTCAGTTAAAATTCTAACGGGTCCATTGTTCGGCCCATTTAGACCCACTCGTCCGAAATCTTTACAAAAAAGATCGCAAAATAAGTTAGAATCAAATTTTAGGAGTTCGTATAATTGATTAAGATCTTTTCAACACGATTATATTTCAAAAACCCGATTACTGTACTTTTTACTCAGTTAAAATTCTAACGGGTCCATTGTTCGGCCAATTTAGAACCGCTCGTCCAAAACCTCTACAAAAAAGACAGCAAAACAAGTTAGAATCAAATTTTAGGATTTCATATAATTGATTACGAGCTTTTCAACACGATTATATTGCAAAACCTTTATTTCTGTACTTTTTACTATGTTAAAATTCTAACGGGTCCATTGTTCGCCCCATTTAGACCCGCTCGTCCAAAACCTCTACAAAAGGGTTGCAAAATAAGTTTTAATCCAAATTTAGGAGTTCATATAATTGATTACGAGCATTTCAACACGATTATATTGCAAAAACTTGATTTCTGTACTTTTTACTAAGTTAAAATTCTAACGGGTCCATTATTCGGCCCATTTAGACCCGCTCGTCCGAAACCTCTAAAAAAGGTTGCAAAATAAGTTTTAATCCAAATTTAAGAGTTCATACAATTGATTACGAGCTTTTCAACACGATTATATTGCAAAAACTTGATTTCTGTACTTTTTACTCATTTAAAATTCTAACGGGTCCATTGTTCGGCCCATTTAGACCCGCTCGTCCGAAACCTTTACAAAAAGATCGCAAAATAAGTTAGAATCAAATTTTAGGAGTTCATATGATTGATTAAGAGCTTTTCAGCACGATTATATTTCAAAAACCCGATTATTGTACTTTTTACTCAGTTAAAATTCTAACGGGTCAATTGTTCGGCCCATTTAGATCCGCTCGTCCGAAACCTCTACCAAAAAGACAGCAAAACAAGTTAGAATCAAATTTTAGGAGTTCATACAATTGATTACGAGCTTTTCAACACGATTATAATGCAAAAACTCGATTTATGTACTTTTTACTCAGTTAAAATTCTAACGGGTCCATTGTTCGGCCCATTTAGACTCGCTCGTCCGAAACCTTTACAAAAAAGATCGCCAAATAAGTTAGAATAAAAATTTAGGAGTTCATATAATTGATTAAGAGCTTTTCAACACGATTATATTTCAAAAACCCGATTACTGTATTTTGTACTCAGTTAAAATTCTAACGGGTCCATTGTTCGGCCCATTTAGACCCGCTCGTCCGAAACCTCTACAAAAGGGTTGCAAAATAAGTTTTAATCCAAATTTAGGAGTTCATATAATTGATTACGAGCTTTTCAACATGATTATATTGCAAAACTCAATTTCTATACTTTTTACTCTTTCAAAATTCTAACGGGTCCATTGTTCGGCCCATTTAGACCCGCTCGTCCGAAACTTCTTCAAAAGGGTTGCAACATAAGTTTTAATCCAAATTTAAGAGTTCTTACAATTGATTACGAGCTTTTCAACATGATTATATTGTAAAAACTCGATTTCTGTAGTTTTTACCCAGTTAAAATTCGAACGGTTCCATTGTTCGGCCCATTTAAACCCGCTCGTCCGAAACCTTTACAAAAAAGACCGCAAAATAAGTTAGAATCAAATTTTAGGAGTTCATACAAATGATTACGAGCTTTTTAACAAAATTATATTGCAAAAACTCGATTACAGTACTTTTTACTCAGTTAAAATTCTAATGGCTCCATTGTTCGGCCCATTTAGACCCGCTCGTTCGAAACCTCTAAAAAAGGGTTGCAAAATAAGTTTTAATCCAAATTTAGGAGTTCATACAATAGATTACGAGCGTTTCGTCACGATTATATTGCAAAAACTAGACTTCTGTACTTTTTACTCAGTTCAAATTCTTACGGGTCCATTGTTCGGCCCATTTAGACCCGCTCGTCGCAAACCTCTACAAAAAGGACCCCAAAATAAGTTAGAATCAAATTTTAGGAGTTCATATAATTGATTAAGAGCTTTTCAGTACGATTTTATTGCAAAAACTCGATTACTGTACTTTTTACTCAGTTAAAATTCTAACGGGTACATTGTTCGGCCCATTTAGACCCGATCGACCGAAACCTCTACAAAAAGGGCTGCAAAATAAGTTTTAATCCAAATTTAGGAGTTCATATAATTGATTACGAGCTTTTCAACACGATTATATTGCAAAAACACGATTACAAAAAAGGTCTCGTTTAGACCCACTCGTCCGAAACCTCTACAAAAAAGACCGCATAACAAGTTAGAATCAAATTTTAGGAGTTCATATAATTGCTTACAAGATTTCAACACGATTATTTTGCAAAAACATGATTTTTAAACTTTTTACTCAGTTAAAATTCTAACGGGTCCATTGCTCGGCCCATTTAGACTCGCTCGTCCGAAACCTCGACAAAAGGGTTGCAAAATAAGTTTTAATTAAAAACTTAGGAGTTCATAAAATTGATTACGAGCTTTTAAACACGATTATATTGCCAAAAATCAATTTCTGTAATTTTTACTCCGTTAAAATTATAACGGGTCCATTGTTCGGCCTATTTAGACTCGATCGTCCGAAACCTCTAAAAAAGGCCTGCAAAATAAGTTTTAATCAAAATTTAGGAGTTCATATAATTGATTACGAGCTTTTCAACACGATTATATTGCAAAAACTCGATTTTTGTACTTTATACTCAGTTAAAATTCTAACGGGTCCATTGTTCGGCCCATTTAGACCCGCTCGTCTGAAACCTCTCCAAAAGGGTAGCAAAATAAGTTTTAATCCAAATTTAGGAGTTCATACAATTGATTACGAGCTTTTCAACACGATTATAGTGCAAAAACTCGATTTCTTTACTTTTTACTCCATTAAAATTCTAACGGGTCCATTGTTCTGCCCATTTAGACCCGCTCATCCGAAACCTCTACAAAAAGGTTGCAAAATAAGTTTAAATCCAAATTTAGGAGTTCATACAATTGCTTACGAGCTTTTCAACACGATTATATTGCAAAAACTTGATTTCTGTACTTTTTACTCAGTTAAAATTCTAACGGGTCAACTGTTTGACCCATTTAGACCCGCTCGTCCAAAACCTCTACAAAATGGTTGCAAAATAAGTTTTAATCCAAATTTCAGAGTTCATACAATTGATTACGAGCTTTTCAACACGATTATATTTCAAAAACTCGATTTCTATACTTTTACTCTGTTAAAATTCGAACGGGTCCATTGTTCAGCCCATTTAGACCCGCTCGTCCGAAACTTATACAAAAAAGACAGCAAAATAAGTTTTAATAAAAATTTAGGAGTTCGTATATTTGATTACGAGCTTTTCAACACGATTATATTGCAAAAACTCGATTTTTGTACTTTTTACTCTGTTAAAATTCTAACGGGTCCATTGTTCGGCCCATTTAGACCCTCTCGTCCGAAACCTCTACAAAAGGGTTGCAAAATAAGTTTTAATCCAAATTTAAGAGTTCATAAAATTGATTACGAGCTTTTCAACACGATTATATAGCAAAAACTCGATTTCTGTACTTTTTACTTAGTTAAAATTCTAACGGGTCCATTGTTCGGCCCATTTAGACCCGCTCGTCAGAAACCACTACAAAAAAGACAGCAAAACAAGTAAGAATCAAATTTTAGGAGTTCATATAATTGATTACGAGCTTTTCAACACGACTGTATTGCAAAAACTTTATTTCTGTACTTTTTACTCAGTTAAAATTCTAACGTGTCCATTGTTCGGCCCATTTAGACCTGCTCGTCCAAAACCTCTACAAAAGGGTTGAAAAATAAGTTTTCATCCAAATTTAGGAGTTCGTAAAATTGATTACGAGCTTTTCAACACAATTATATTGCGAAAACTCAATTTTTGTGCTTTTTACTCAGTTAAAATTCTAACGGGTCCATTGTTCGGCCCATTTAGACCCGCTCGTCCGAAACCTCTACAAAAGGGTTTCAATATCATTTTTAATCAAAATTTGGTAGTTCATACAATTGATTACAAGCTTTTCAAAACGATTATATTACAAAAACTCGATTTCTGTACTTTTTACTCGGTTAAAATTCTAACTGGTCCATTGTTCGGCCTATTTAGACCCGATCGTCCGAAACCTCTACAGAAAAGGGCTGCAAAATAAGTTTTAATCCAAATTTAGAAGCTCATATAATTGATTACGAGCTTTTCAACAAGATTTTATTGCAAAAACTCGATTACATTACTTTTTACTCATTTAAAATTCTAACGGGTCCATTGTTCGGCCCATTTAGACCCGATCGTCCGAAACCTCTACAAAAGGGTTTCAAAATAAGTTTTAATCCAAATTTGGGAGTTCATACAATTGATTACGAGCTTTTCAAAACGATTATATTGCAAAAACTCGATTTCTGTACTTTTTACTCGGTTAAAATTCTAACTGGTCCATTGTTCGGCCTATTTAGACCCGATCGTCCGAAACCTGTACAAAAAAGGGCTGCAAAATTAGTTTTAATCCAAATTTAGAAGCTCATATAATTGATTACGAGCTTTTCAACACGATTATATTGCAAAAACTCGATTTCTGTACTTTATACTCAGTTAAAATTCTAACGGGTCCTTTGTTCGGCCCATTTAAACCTGCTCATCCGAAACCTTTACAAAAAAGACCGCAAAATAATTTAGAATCAAATTTTAGCAGTTCATACAAATGATTACGAGCTTTTCAACACAACTATAATTCAAAAACTCGATTTCTGTGCTTTTTACACAGTTAAAATTTTAACGGGTCCATTGTTCGGCCCATTTGGACCCGCTCGTCCGAAACCTCTACAAAAAGGTTTCAAAATAAGTTTTAATCCAAATTTAAGAGTTCATACAAGTGATTACGAGCTTTTCAACACGATTATATTGCAAAAACTTGATTTTTGTACTTTTTACTACGTTTTAATTCTAACGGGTCCATTGTTCGGTCCATTTAGACCCGCTCGTTCGAAACCTCTACAAAGGGGTTGCAAAATAAGTTTTAAATCAAAATTTAGGAGTTCATATAATTGATTACGAGGTTTTCAACACGATTATATTGCAAAAACTCGATTTCTGTACTTTTTACTCAGTTAAAATTTTAACGGGTCCATTGTTCGGCCCATTTAGACCCGCTCGTCCGAAACCTCTACAAAAGGGTTGCAAAATAAGTTTTAATCCAAATTTAGGAGTTCATACAATTGATTACTAGCGTTTCAACACGATTATGTTGCAAAAACTTGATTACAGTACTTTTTACTCGGTTAAAATTCTAACGGGTCCATTGTTCGGCACATTTAGACCCGCTCGTCCGAAACCTCTACAAAAGGGTTGCAAAATAAGTTTTAATATAAATTTAGGAGTACATACAATTGATTACTAGCGTTTCAACACGATTATATTGCAAAAACTTGATTTTTGTACTTTTTACTCAGTTAAAATTCTAACGAGTCCATTGTTCGGCTCATTTAGACCCGCTCGTCCGAAACCTCTACAAAAAGGTTGCGAAATAATTTTAAATCCAAATTAAGGAGTTCATACAATTGATTACGAGCTTTTCAACACAATTATATTGCAAAAACTCGATTTTTGTGCTTTTTACTCAGTTAAAATTCTAACAGGTCCATTGTTCGTCCCATTTAGACCCGCTCGTCCGAAACCATAGAAAAAAGACCGCAAAACAAGTTTTAATCCAAATTTAGGAGTTCATAAAATTTATTACGAGCTTTTCAACACGCTTATATTGCAAAAACTCGATTTCTATACTTTTTACTCCGTTAAAATTCTAACGGGTCAATTTTTTCGGCCCATATAGACTCGCTCGTCCAAAAACTCTACAAAAAAGACCGCAAAATAACTTAGAATCAAATTTTAGGAGTTCATATAATTGATTACGAGATTTTCAATACGATTATATTGCAAAAAATCGATTACTGTAGTTTTTACTCAGTTAAAATTCTAACGGGTCCATTGTTCGGGCCATTTAGACTCGCTCTTCCGAAACCTCTACAAAAAGACCGCAAATACGAGCTTTTCAACACGATTATATTGCAAAAACTCGATTTCTGTACTTTTTAAGCAGTTAAAATTCTAACAGGTCTATTGTACGGCCCATTTAGACCCGCTCGTCCGAAACCTCTATAAAAGGGTTGCAAAATAAGTTTTAATCCAAATTTAGGAGTTCATACAATTGATTACGAGCTTTTCAACACGATTATAATGCAAATACTCAATTTATGTACTTTTTACTCAGTTAAAATTCTAACGGGTCCATTGTTCGGCCTATTTGGACCTGCTCGTCTGAAACCTTTACGAAAAAGATCGCAAAATAAGTTAGAATCAAATTTTAGGAGTTCATATAATTGATTAAGAGCTTTTCAACACGATTATATTTCAAAAACCCGATTACTGTACTTTTTACACAGTTAAAATTCTAACGGGTCCATTGTTCGGCCCATTTAGACCCGCTCATCCGAAACCTCTACAAAAAAGACAGCAAAACAAGTTAGAATCAAAGTTTAGCAGTTCATATAATTGATTACGAGCTTTTCAACAGGATTATATTGCAAAAACTTTATTTTTGTACTTTTTACTTAGTTAAAATTCTAACGTGTCCATTGTTCGGCCCATTTAGACCCGCTCGTCCAAAACCTCTACAAAAAGGTTGCAAAATAAGTTTTAATCCAAATTTAGGAGTTCGTAAAATTGATTACGAGCTTTTCAGCACAATTACATTGTGAAAACTCGATTTTTGTGCTTCTTACTCAGTTAAAATTCTAACGGGTCCATTGTTCGGCCCATTTAGACCCGCTCGTCCGAAACCTCTACAAAAGGGTTGCAAAATAAGTTTTAATCCAAATTTAGGAGTTCATACAATTGATTACGAGCTTGTCAACACGATTATATTGCAAAAACTCGATTTCTGTACTTTTTACTCCGTTAAAATTCTAACGGGTCCATTGTTCGGCCCATTTAGACCCGATCGTCCGAAACCTCTATAAAAAGGGATGCAAAATAAGTTTTAATCCAAATTTAGGAGATCATATATTTGATTACGAGCTTTTCAACACGATTATATTGCAAAAACTTGATTTCTGTACTTTTTACTTAGTTAAAATTCTAACGGGTCCACTGTAACACCCCGAAAACTGGTCTAGTTGGAATCAGGTTCCGATAACCGAATATTTTGTATGGATAAAATAATTTATTTGATCTTATTTAGATTATTCGAGTTAATTTATGGTTTATTATTATTATTATTATTATTAAAAAATAAAAAAATAGGAACCACGGCAATTCCTTCAAATTGAAGGAATTCACCGTGGAATTCCCACCTCAAGAAACACACGGCAGTAGCATATTTTTGGGTGGCAATTGCCACTATGCGTGGCAAGCAAAGGAAAAAGGGTGGTCATTTTCACTAAATTTGTCCACCACGTGGACCAACATAAGGGCATGATGGCCCAAAATTTGGCCACCACTCCCACATACGTGGAGCTTGGGAAAGCCTTTGGGGAACGGCAATTCTTAGTATAAATAGGGGAGTTGACGAACCGAAGCTTAAGGAAAATTAGGAAATGAAGTTAGAGACATACCGAGGATAAGGAGTCAGTGAAGAAACGATAATTAGACGGTTCAATGTTAGATTGGTGGTCCAATATTTTCGATATAGTAATATCGAATCTCTGCCGACGTCGGGGTAAGCTCAAATCCTTAGTTGGTCTAAATTTCGATATCGAGTCTGATTAATATTTTTATATTTATTCGATATTGTCTTGTCGGTCCTAATTTATTCCTATTTAACTTAGTCCAAGAAATCGATAAAGGACGACCGTCAACCAAAGAAAAAAGGTGATGTTATACGAGAACCCTAATATCGAGGTGAGTGTAGTCGAAGTCTCGAGAGTTGGCTAGGTGCCATCTCGAATCATTGTTTATTGATTTGTTAACCATTTTATTGAAGGTCATTGCATAAAAATCATATTGAAAGCTTTACTTGGTAAGTTTGATTAAGTATTGCATATCGAGCATTAAATATTGCTAGTGAAACTTTGATATATGTCTACCGCTATTGAATTACTGTATTTGATATTGATGTGTAAATATTTCTATTGAAATATCGTTGTTGAACTATTGAGTATTGAACCTTGGATTTGAGAGTATTGGATACAATTGGCATGCCATAGAATTCATGAGCTCATTGGTACGGGTATTGGGCTTCGGCCATTGGTGCGGCGGAGGGATGTGTTGTGTATTGGTCAATTGGTGCGGCGGAGGGATTATGACACGACCATTATTGTTGGTGATGTGGTGGAATTCGTGTATCCAAATACTGTTGAATCGGTCCAAGGGAAAATATTGATTATTGATATTGCTTTTTTTATGATTGGATAACATGCCTTTCATTTATAATATGTATATAGATTGCTTATGTGTAATGTGCCATTGAAGTATGCAACATTGCATAACATGCTCATTCATTGTTATTGGCTACCTCACTTAGACTATGTATGTCTAATGCATTCATTTGTATAACATTTCAGGTTAAGGAAAGTAACGGATCGAGATCGGGATTAGTTGAAAGATCGGCAAGTCACCACAAGTAAAGAGTAATGTGTTTTGTCCTTATGAACTCCTGGTATGGTGGCAAAGTAGTTAAAATAATTATACCAGTCTTGTGGCCCTACTATAGTGTATATGTTGTCTATGTTTTGTATAAGATTTTAAAGCTATAATGACTTTTGAGTTAGTAATAAAATTGACATAATTGGCACTAAAATATTGATTAAAAGTTTAAGATTTATGTCTCCAATCTCCGTTATGTTTTTCGGTAGCGCTCTCCGACCCGGTTCTCTATCAGGCCGGGAAGGGGGTGTTACATCCACTGTTTGGCCTATTTAGACCCGCTCGTCCAAAACCTCTACAAAATGGTTGCAAAATAAGTTTTAATCCAAATTTCAGAGTTCATACAATTGATTACGAGCTTTTCAACACGATTATATTTCAAAAACTCGATTTCTATACTTTTACTCTGTTAAAATTCTAACGGGTCCTTTGTTCGGCCCATTTAGACCCGCTCATCTGAAACCTTTACAAAAAAGACCGCAAAATAAGTTAGAATCAAATTTTAGGAGTTCATATAATTGATTACGAGCTTTTCAACACGATTATATTGCAAAAACTTTATTTCTGTACTTTTTACTCAGTTAAAATTCTAACGGGTCCATTTTTCGGCCCATTTAGACCTGCTCGTCCGAAACCTCTAAAAAGGGTTGCAAAATCAGTTCTAATCGAAATTTAGGAGTTCATACAATTGATTACAAGCTTTTCAACATGATTATATTGCAAAAACTAGATTTCTGTACTTTTTACTCCGTTAAAATTCTAACGGGTCTATTGTTCGGCCCATTTAGACCCGATCGTCTGAAACCTCTAAAAAAAGGGCTGCAAAATAAGTTTTAATCCAAATTAAGGAGTTCATACAATTGATTACGAGCTTTTCAACACGATTATATTGCAAAAACTCTATTTCTGTACTTTTTACTTAGTTAAAATTCTAACGAATCCATTGTTCGGCCCATTTAGACCCACTCATCCGAAACCTCTACAAAAGGGTTGCAAAATATGTTTTAATCAAAATTTTGGAGTTCATACAATTGATTACGAGCTTTTCAACACGATTATATTGCAAAAACTCGATTTCTGTACTTTTTATTCCGTTAAAATTCTAACGGGTCCATTGTTCAGCCTATTTAGACTCGATTGTCCGAAACCTATACAAAAGGGGCTGCAAAACAAGGTTTAATCAAAATTTAGGAGTTCATACAATTGATTACGATCTTTTCAACATGATTATATTGCAAAAACTGGATTTCTGTACTTTTTCCCCATTAAAATTCTAACGGGTCCATTGTTCGGCCCATTTAGACCTGATCGTCTGAAACCTCTACAAAAAGGGCTGCAAAATAAGTTTTAATCCAAATTTAAGAGTTCATACAATTGCTTACGAGCTTTTCACACGATTATATTGAAAAAACTCGATTTCTGTACTTTATACTCAGTTAAAATTCGAACGGGTCCATTGTTCGGCCCATTAAGACCCGCTCGTCCGAAACCTATACAAAAAAGACCGCAAAATAAGTTTTAATCCGAATTTAGGAGTTTATATAATTGATTACGAGCTTTTCAACACGATTATATTGCAAAAACTCAATTTCTGTAATTTTTACTCAGTTAAAATTCTAACGGGTCCATTGTTCGGCCCATTTAGACCCGCTCGTCCGAAAACTCTACAAAAGGGTCGCAAAATAAGTTTTAATCCAAATTTAAGAGTTCATACAATTGCTTACGATCTTTTCAACACGATTATATTGCGAAAACTCGATTTCTGTACTTTTTACTTAGTTAAAATTCGAACGGGTCTATTGTTCGGCACATTTAGACTCGCTCGTCCGAAACCTATACAAGAAAGACCGCAAAATAAGTTAGAATCAAATTTTAGGAGTTCATATAATTGATTACAAGCTTTTCAACACGATTATATTGCAAAAACTCGATTACTGTACTTTTTACTGAGTTAAAATTCTAACGGGTCCATTGTTCGGCCCATTTAGACCTGCTCGTCCGAAACCTCTATAAAAGGGTTGCAATATAAGTTTTAATCGAAATTTAGGAGTTCATACAATTGATTACGAGCTTTTCAACACAATTATATTGCAAAAACTCGATTTTTGTACTTTTTACTCTATTAAAATTCTAACGGGACCATTGTTCAGCCCATTTAGAGCCGATCGTCCGAAACCTCTACAAAAAGGGCTGCAAAATAAGTTTTATTCCAAATTTAGGAGTTCATACAATTGATTACGAGCTTTTCAACACAATTATATTGCAAAAACTCGATTTCTGTGCTTTTTACTCAGTTAAAATTCTAACGGGTCCATTGTTCGGCCCATTTAGACCCGCTCGTCCGAAACCTCTACAAAAGGGTTGCAAAATAAGTTTTAATCCAAATTTAAGAGTCATACAATTGATTACGAGCTATTCAATACGATTATATTGCAAAAACTTGATTTCTGTACTTTTTACACAGTTAAAATTCGAACGGGTCCATTGTTCGGCCCATTTAGACCCGCTCGTCCGAAACCTATACAAAAAAGACCGTAAAATAAGTTTTAATCCGAATTTAGGAGTTTATATTATTGATTACGAGCTTTTCAACACGATTATATTGCAAAAACTCGATTTCTATACTTTTTACTTCGTTAAAATTCTAACGGGTCCATTATTCGGCCCATTTAGACATGCTCGTCCGAAACCTCTACAAAAGGGTTGCAAAATAAGTTTTAATCCAAATTTAAGAGTTCATACAATTGCTTACGAGCTTTTCACTATGATTATATTGCAAAAACTCGATTTCTGTACTTTTTACTCAGTTAAAATTGAAATGGGTCCATTGTTCGGCACATTTAGATTTTCTCGTCTGAAACCTATATAAAAAAGACCGCAAAATAAGTTAGAATCAAATTTTAGGAGTTCATATAATTGATTACGAGATTTTCAACACGATTATATTGCAAAAACCCGATTACTGTACTTTTTACTAAGTTAAAATTCTAAAGGGTCCATTGTTCGGCCCATTTAGACCCGCTCGTCCGAAACCTCTATAAAAGGGTTGCAAAATAAGTTTTAATCGAAATTTAGGAGTTCATACAATTGATTACGAGCTTTTCAACACGATTATATTGCAAAAACTCGATTTTTGTACTTTTTACTCTGTTAAAATTCTAACGGGACCATTGTTTGTCCCATTTAGATCCGATCGTCCGAAACCTCTACAAAAAGGGCAGCAAAATAAATTTTAATCCAAATTTAGGAGTTCATATAATTGATTACGAGCTTTTGAACACGATTATATTGCAAAAACTCGATTTCTGTACTTTTTACTCAGTCAAAATTCTAACGGGTTCACTGTTCGGCCCATTTAGACATGCTCGTCCGAAACCTCTACAAAAGGGTTGAAAAATAAGTTTTAATCCAAATTTAAGAGTCATACAATTGAATATGAGCTTTTCAACACGATTATATTGCAAAAAGTCGATTTCTGTAGTTTTTACTCAGTTAAAATTTGAACGGGTCCATTGTTCGGCCCATTTAGACTCCCTCGTCCGAAACCTCTACAAGAAAGACCGCAAAACAAGTTAGAATCAAATTTCAGTAGTTCATATAATTGCTTACGAGCTTTTCAACACGATTATATTGCAATAACTCGATTTATGTACTTTTTACTTAGTTAAAATTCTAACGGGTCCATTATTTGGCCCATTTAGACCCGCTCGTCCAAAACCTCTACAAAAGGGTTACAAAATAAGGTTTAATCCAAACTTAGAAGTTCATAGAATTGATTACGAGCTTTTCAACACGATTATATTCCAAAAACTCAATTTTTGTACTTTTTACTCTGTTAAAATTCTAACGGATCCATTGTTCGGCCTATATAGACCCGATTGTCCGAAACCTCTACAAAAAGGGCGGCAAAATACGTTTTAATCCAAATTTAGGAGTTCATATAATTGATTACAAGCTTTTCAACACGATTATATTGCAAAAACTCGATTTTTCTACTTTTTATTCAGTTAAAATTCTAACGGGTCCATTGTTCAGCCCATTTAGACCCCCTCGTCCGAAACCTCTACAAAAGGGTTGCAAAATAAGTTTTAATCCAAATTTAAGAGTTCATAAAATTGATTACGAGCTTTTCAACACGATTATATTGCAAAAACTCGATTTCTGTACTTTTTACTCCGTTAAAATTCTAACGGATCCATTGTTCGGCCTATTTAGACCTGATCGTCCGAAACCTCTACAAAAGGGCGGCAAAATAAGTTTTACTCCAAATTTAGGAGTTCATATAATTGATTACAAGCTTTTCAACACGATTATATTGCAAAAACTCGATTTTTGTACTTTTTACTCAGTTAAAATTCTAACGGGTCCATTGTTTGGCCCATTTAGACCCCCTCGTCCGAAACCTCTACAAAAGGGTTGCAAAATAAGTTTTAATCCAAATTTAAGAGTTCATACAATTGATTACGAGCTTTTCAACACGATTATATTGCAAAAACTCGATTTTTGTAGTTTTTACTCAGTTAAAATTTGAACGGGTCCATTGTTTGGCCCATTTAGACCCGCTCGTCCGAAACCTTTACAAAAAAGACCGCAGAATAAGTTAGAATCAAATTTTAGGAGTTCATACAAATGATTACGAGCTTTTCAACACAACTGTATCGCAAAAACTCGATTTTTATTCTTTTTACTCAGTTAAAATTCTAACGGGTCCATTGTTCGGCCCATTTAGACCCGTTCGTCCGAAACCTATACAAAAGGGTTGCAAAATAAGTTTTAATCCAAATTTAGGAGTTCATACAATAGATTACGTGCGTTTCAACTCGATTATATTGCAAAAATTTGATTCTGTACTTTTTACTCGGACCGGTCATCCGGCCAGACCGGGACGAGGGGTTTACACATTCGTTGGGTGGCATAATCGTGCTAACAACAATACTTATTACTCAGTTAAAATTCTAACGGGTCCATTGATCGGCCCATTTAGACCCGCTCATCCGAAACCTATACAAAAAAACCGCAAAAAAAGTTAGAATCAAATTTTTGGAGTTCATATAATTGATTACGAGCTTTTCAACAGGATTATATTGCAAAAACTCGATTACATTACTTTTTACTTAGTTAAAATTCTAACGGGTCCATTGTTCGGCTCATTTAGACCCGCTCGTCCGAAACCTCTACAAAAAAGACCGCAAAACAAGTTAGAATCAAATTTCAGTAGTTCTTATAATTGCTTACGAGCTTCTCAACACGATTATATTGCAAAAACTCGATTTGTGTACTTTTTACTTAGTTAAAATTCTAACGGGTCCATTGTTCGGCCCATTTAGACCCACTCGTCCAAAACCTCTATAAAAGGGTTACAAAATAAGGTTTAATCCAAATTTAGGAGTTCATACAATTGATTACGAGCTTTTCAACACGATTATATTGCAAAAACTCGATTTCTGTACTTTTTACTCCGTTAAAATTCTAACGGGTCCATTGTTCGGCCTATTTAGACCCGATCGTTCAAAACCTCTACAAAAGGGTTGCAAAATAAGTTTTAATCCAAATTTAAGAGTTCATACAATTGATTACGAGCTTTTCAACACGATTATATTGCAAAAACTCGTTTTCTGTAGTTTTTACTTAGTTAAAATTTGAACGGGTCTATTGTTCGGCCAATTTAGACCCGCTCGTCCGAAACCTTTACAAAAAAGACTGCAAAATAAGTTAGAATCAAATTTTAGGAGTTCATACAAATGATTACGAGCTTTTCAACACAACTATATTGCAAAAACTAGATTTTTGTGCTTTTTAATCAGTTAAAATTCTAACGGGTCCATTGTTCGGCCCATTTAGACTCGTTCGTCCGAAACCTATACAAAAGGGTTGCAAAATAAGTTTTAATCCAAATTTAGGAGTTCATACAATAGATTACGTGCGTTTCAACACGATTATATTGCAAAAATTAGATTTCTTTACTTTTTACTAAGTTAAAATTCTAACGGGTCCATTGTCCGGCCCATTTAGACCCGCTCGTAGCAAACCTCTACAAAAAAGACCGCAAAATAAGTTAGAATCAAATTTTAGGAGTTCATATAATTGATTACGAGCTTTTCAACACAATTATATTGCAAAAACTCGATTACAGTACTTTTTACTCAGTTAAAATTCTAACGGGTCCATTGTTCGGCCCATTTAGACCCGCTCGTCCGAAACCTCTACAAAAGGGTTGCAAAATAAGTTTTAATCCAAATTTAGGAGTTCATACAATTGATTACGAGCATTTCAACACGATTATATTGTAAAAACTTGATTTCTATACTTTTTACTCCGTTAAAATTCTAACGGGTCCATTGTTCGGCCCATTTAGACCTGATCGTCTGAAACCTCTACAAAAAGGGCTGCAAAATAAGTTTTAATCCAAATTTAGGAGTTCATATAATTGATTACGAGCTTTTCAACACGATTATATTGCAAAAACTCGATTTCTGTACTTTTTACTCAGTTAAAATTCTAACGGGTCCAGTGTTCGGCCCATTTCGACCCGCTCGTTCGAAACCTCTACAAAAGGGTGGCAAAATAAGTTTTAATCCAAATTTAAGAGTCATACAATTGATTACGAGCTTCTCAACACGATTATAATGCAAAAATTCGATTTCTGTAGTTTTTACTCAGTTAAAATTTGAACGGGTCCATTGTTCAGCCCATTTAGACCCGCTCGTCCGAAACTTTTACAATAAAGACCGCAAATAAGTTAGAATCAAATTTTAGGATTTCATACAAATGATTACGAGCTTTTCGACACAATTATATTGCAAAAACTCGATTTTTGTGCTTTTTACTCAGTTAAAATTCTAACGGGTCCATTGTTCGGCCCATTTAGACCCGCTCGTCCGAAACCTCTACAAAAGGGTTGCAAAATAAGTTTTAATCCAAATTTAGGAGTTCATACAACAGATTACGTGCGTTTTAACACGATTATATTGCAAAAACTCGATTTCTGTACTTTTTACTCTGTTAAAATTCAAATGGGTCCATTGTTCGTCCCATTTAGACCCGCTCGTCCGAAACCTCTACAAAGAGGTTGCAAAAATAAGTTTAAATCCAAATTTAGGAGTTCATAACATTGATTACGAGCTTTTCAACACAATTATATTGCAAAAACTCGATTTTTGTGCTTTTTACTCAGTTAAAATTCTAACGGGTCTATTGTTCGGCCCATTTAGACACGCTCGCCCGAAATCTCTACAAAAGGGTTTCAAAATATGTTTTAATCCAAATTTAGGAGTTCATACAATTGATTACGTGCTTTACAACACGATTATATTGCAAAAACTAGATTACAGTACTTTTTACTCAGTTAAAATTCTAACGGGTCCATTGTTCGGCCCATTTAGACCCGCTCGTCCGAAACCTCTACAAAAGGGTTGCAAAACAAGTTTTAATCCAAATTTAGGAGTTCATACAATTGATTACGAGCTTTTCAACACGATTATAATTCAAAAACTCGATTTCTGTACTTTTTACTCCGTTAAAATTCTAACGGGTCCATTGTTCGGCCCATTTAGACCTGATCGTCCGAAACCTCTACAAAAGGGCTGCAAAATAAGTTTTAATCCAAATTTAGGAGTTCATATAATTGATTACGAGCTTTTCAACACGATTATATAGCAAAAACTCGATTTATGTACTTTTTACTCAGTTAAAATTCTAACGGGTCCACTGTTTGGCCCATTTAGACCCGCTCGTCCGAAACCTCTACAAAAGGGTTGTAAAATAAGTTTTAATCCAAATTTAAGAGTCATACAATTGATTACGAGCTTCTCAACACGGTTATATTGCAAAAATTCGATTTCTGTAGTTTTTACTAAGTTAAAATTTCAGCGCATTTAGACCCGCTCGTACGAAACCTTTACAAAAAAGGCCGCAAAATAAGTTTGAATCAAATTTTAGGATTTCATAAAAATGATTACGAGATTTTCAACACAATTATATTGCAAAAACTCGATTTTTGTGCTTTTTACTCAGTGAAAATTCTAACTGGTCCATTATTCGGCCCATTTAGACCCGCTCGTCCGAAACCTCAACAAAAGGGTAGCAAAATAAGTTTTAATCCAAATTTAGGAGTTCATACAATAGATTACGTGCGTTTCAACATGATTATATTGCAAAAACTAGATTTCTGTAGTTTTTACTCTGTTATAATTCTAACGGGTCCATTGTTCGGCCTATTTCGACCCGCTCGTCCAAAACCTCTACAAAAGGGTTTCAAAATAAGGTTTAATCCAAATGTAGGAGTTCATACAATTGATTACGAGCTTTTCAACACAATTATATTGCAAAAACTCGATTTTTGTGCTTTTTACTCAGTTAAAATTCTAACGGGTCCATTGTTCGGCAAATTTAGACCCGCTCGTCCGAAACCTCTACAAAAGGGTTTCAAAATAAGTTTTAATCCAAATCTAGGAGTTCATACAATTGACTACGAGCTTTTCAACACGATTATATTGCAAAAACTCGATTTCTGTACTATTTATTCCGTTAAAATTCTAACGGGTCCATTGTTCGACCTATTTCGACCCGATCGTCCAAAACCTCTACAAAAAGGGCTGCAAAATAAGTTTTAATCCAAATTTAGGAGTTCATATAATTGATTACGAGCTTTTCAACACAATTATATTGCAAAAACTCGATTTTTGTACTTTTTACTCAGTTAAAATTCTAACGGGTCCATTGCATTTAGACCCGCTCGTCCGAAACCTCTACAAATAGGTTGCAAAATAAGTTTAAATCCAAATTTAGGAGTTCATAACATTGATTACGGGCATTTCAACACAATTATATTGCAAAAACTCGATTTTTGCGCTTTTTACTCTGTTAAAATTCTAACGGGTCCATTGTTCGGCCCATTTAGACCCGCTCGTCCAAAACCTCTACAAAAGGGTTTCAAAAAAAGTTTTAATCCAAACTTAGGAGTTCATACAATTGATTACGAGCTTTTCAACACTATTATATTGCAAAAACACGATTTATGTACTTTTTACTCCGTTAAAATTCTAACGGGTCCATTGTTCGACCTATTTAGACCCGATCGTCAGAAACCTCTACAAAAAGGGCTGCAAAAATAAGTTTTAATCCAAATTTAGGAGTTCATATAATTTATTACGAGCTTTTCAACACGATTATATTGCAAAAACTCGATTTCGGTACTTTTTACTCAGTTAAAATTCTAACGGGTCTATTGTTCGGCCCATTTAGACCTGCTCGTTCGAAACCTCTACAAAAGGGTTGCAAAATAAGTTTTAATCTAAATTTAGGAGTTCATACAATAGATTACGTGCGTTTCAACACGATTATATTGCAAAAACTCGATATCTGTACTTTTTACTCAGTTAAAATTCTAACGGGTCCATTGTTCAGCCCATTTAGACCCGCTCGTCCGAAACCTCTACAAAGAGGTTGCAAAATAAGTTTAAATCCAAATTTAGGAGTTCATACAATTGATTACGAGCTTTTCAACACAATTATATTGCAAAAATTCGATTTTTGTGCTTTTTACTCAGTTAAAATTCTAACGGGTCCATTGTTCGACCCATTAAGACCCGCTCGTCTGAAACCTCTACAAAAGGTTGCAAAATAAGTTTTAATCCAAATTTAAGAGTCATACAATTGATTACGAGTTTTTCAACACGATTATATTGCAAAAACTCGATTTTTGTAGTTTTTACTCAGTTAAAATTTGAACGGGTCCATTGTTCGGCCCATTTAGACCCGCTCGTCCGAAACCTTTACAAAAAAGACCGCAAAATAAGTTAGAATCAAATTTTAGGATTTCATACAAATGATTACGAGCTTTTCAACACAATTATAATGCAAAAACTCGATTTTTGTGCTATTTACTCAGTTAAATTCTAACGGGTCCATTGTTCGGCCCATTTAGACCCGCTCGTCCGAAACCTCTACAAAAGGGTTGCAAAATAAGTTTTAATCCAAATTTAGGAGTTCATTCAATACATTACGTGCGTTTCAACACGATTATATTGCAATAACTCGATTTCTGTAGTTTTTACTCAGTTAAAATTCTAACGGGTCCATTGTTCGGGCCATTTAGACCCGCTCGTCTGAAACCTCTACAAAGAGGTTGCAAAATAAGTTTAAATCCAAATTTAGGAGTTCATAACATTGATTACGAGCTTTTCAACACAATTATATTGCAAAAACTCGATTTTTGGGCTTTTTACTCAGTTAAAATTCTAACGGGTCCTTTGTTCGGCCCATTTAGACCCGCTCGTCCGAAACCTCTACAAAAGGGTTTCAAAATAAGTTTTAATCCAAATTTAGGAGTTCATACAATTGATTACGAGCTTTTCAACACGATTATATTGCAAAAATTCGATTTCTATACTTTTTACTCCGTTAAAATTCTAACGGGTCCATTGTTCGACTTATTTAGACGCGATCGTCCTAAACCTCTACAAAAAGGGTTGAAAAATAAGTTTTAATCCAAATTTAGGAGTTCATATAATTTATTACGAGCTTTTCAACACGATTATATTGCAAAAACTTGATTTCGGTACTTTTTACTCAGTTAAAATTCTAACGGGTCCATTGTTCGGCCCATTTAGACCCGCTCGTCCGAAACCTCTACAAAAGGGTTGCAAAATAAGTTTTAATCCAAATTTAGGAGTTCATTCAATACATTACGCGCGTTTCAACACGATTATATTGCAATAACTCGATTTCTGTAGTTTTTACTCAGTTAAAATTCTAACGGGTCCATTGTTCGGGCCATTTAGACCCGCTCGTCTGAAACCTCTACAAAGAGGTTGCAAAATAAGTTTAAATCCAAATTTAGGAGTTCATAACATTGATTACGAGCTTTTCAACACAATTATATTGCAAAAACTCGATTTTTGGGCTTTTTACTCAGTTAAAATTCTAACGGGTCCTTTGTTCGGCCCATTTAGACCCGCTCGTCCGAAACCTCTACAAAAGGGTTTCAAAATAAGTTTTAATCCAAATTTAGGAGTTCATACAATTGATTACGAGCTTTTCAACACGATTATATTGCAAAAATTCGATTTCTATACTTTTTACTCCGTTAAAATTCTAACGGGTCCATTGTTCGACTTATTTAGACGCGATCGTCCTAAACCTCTACAAAAAGGGTTGAAAAATAAGTTTTAATCCAAATTTAGGAGTTCATATAATTTATTACGAGCTTTTCAACACGATTATATTGCAAAAACTTGATTTCGGTACTTTTTACTCAGTTAAAATTCTAACGGGTCCATTGTTCGGCCCATTTAGACCCGCTCGTCCGAAACCTCTACAAAAGGGTTGCAAAATAAGTTTTAATCCAAATTTAGGAGTTCATTCAATACATTACGTGCGTTTCAACACGATTATATTGCAATAACTCGATTTCTGTAGTTTTTACTCAGTTAAAATTCTAACGGGTCCATTGTTCGGCCCATTTAGACCCGCTCGTCTGAAACCTCTACAAAGAGGTTGCAAAATAAGTTTAAATCCAAATTTAGGAGTTCATAACATTGATTACGAGCTTTTCAACACAATTATATTGCAAAAACTCGATTTTTGGGCTTTTTACTCAGTTAAAATTCTAACGGGTCCTTTGTTCGGCCCATTTAGACCCGCTCGTCCGAAACCTCTACAAAAGGGTTTCAAAATAAGTTTTAATCCAAATTTAGGAGTTCATACAATTGATTACGAGCTTTTCAACACGATTATATTGCAAAAGTTCGATTTCTATACTTTTTACTCCGTTAAAATTCTAACGGGTCCATTGTTCGACTTATTTAGACGCGATCGTCCTAAACCTCTACAAAAAGGGCTGAAAAATAAGTTTTAATCCAAATTTAGGAGTTCATATAATTTATTACGAGCTTTTCAACACGATTATATTGCAAAAACTTGATTTCGGTACTTTTTACTCAGTTAAAATTCTAACGGGTCTATTGTTTGTCCCATTTAGACCCGCTCGTCCGAAACTTCTACAAAAGGGTTGCAAAATAAGTTTTAATCCAAATTTACGAGTTCATACAATTGATTACGAGCTTTTCAAGACGATTATATTGCAAAAACTCGATTTCTTTACTTTTTACTCAGTTAAAATTCGAACGGGTCCATTGTTCGGCCCATTTAGACCCGCTCATCCGAAACCTATACAAAAAAGATCGCAAAAAAAGTTAGAATCAAATTTTAAGAGTTCATATAAATGATTACGAGCTTTTCAACAGGATTATATTGCAAAAATTCGATTACATTACTTTTTACTCAGTTAAAATTCTAACAGGTCCATTGTTCGGCTCATTTAGAGCCGCTCGTCCGAAACCTCAACAAAAAAGACCACAAAACAGGTTAGAATCAAATTTCAGTAGTTCATATAATTGCTTACGAGCTTTTCAACACGATTATATTGCAAAAACTCGATTTATGTACTTTTTACTTAGTTAAAATTCTAACGGGTCTATTGTTCGGCCCATTTAGACTCGCTCGTCCAAATCCTCTACAAAAGGGTTACAAAATAAGATTTAATCCAAATTTAGGAGATCATACAATTGATTACGAGCTTTTCAACACGATTATATTGCAAAAACTCGATTTCTGTACTTTTTACTCAGTTAATATTCTAACGAGTCTATTGTTCGGCCCATTTAGACCCGCTCGTCCGAAACCTCTACAAAAGGGTTGCAAAATAAGTTTTAATCCAAATTTAGGAGTTCATACAATTGATTACGAGCTTTTCAACAGGATTATATTGCAAAAACTCGAATTCTGTACTTTATACTCAGTTAAAATTCTAACGGGTCCATTGTTCAGCTCATTTAGACCCGCTCGTCCGAAACCTCTACAAAAAAGACCGCAAAACAAGTTAGAATCAAATTTCAGTAGTTCATATAATTGCTTACGAGATTTTCAGCACGATTATATTGCAAAAACTTGATTTTTGTACTTTTTACTAAGTTAAAATTCTAACGGGTCCATTGTTCGGCCCATTTAGACCCGCTCATCCGAAACCCCTGCAAAAGGGTTGCAAAATAAGTTTTAATCCAAATTTATGAGTTCATAAAATTGATTACGAGCTTTTCAACAGGATTATATTGCAAAAACTCGATTTCTGTACTTTTTACTCAGTTAAAATTCTAACATGTCCATTGTTCGGCCCATTTAGACCCGCTTGTCCGAAACCTCTACAAAAGGGTTGCAAAATAAGTTTTAATCCAAATTTATGAGTTCATACAATTGATTACGAGCTTTTCAACACGATTATATTGCAAAAACTTGATTTCTATACTTTTTACTCAGTTAAAATTCTAACGGGTCCATTGTTCAGCCCATTTAGACCCGCTCGTCCGAAACCTCTACAAAGAGGTTGCAAAATAAGTTTAAATCCAAATTATGGAGTTCATACAATTGATTACGAGCTTTTCAACACAATTATATTACAAAAACTCGATTTTTGTGCTTTTTACTCAGTTAAAATTTTAACGGGTCCATTGTTCGGCCCATTTAGACCCTCTCGTCCGAAACCTCTACAAAAGGGTTGCAAAAATAAGTTTTAATCCAAATTTAGGAGTTCATACAGTTGATTACTAGCGTTTCAACATGATTATATTGCAAAATCTGATTTATGTACTTTTTACTCAGTTAAGATTCTAACGGGTCCATTGTTCGGCCCTTTTAGACCCGCTCGTCCGAAACCTCTACAAAAGGGTTGCAGAATAAGTTTTAATTCAAATTTAGGAGTTCATACAATTGATTACAAGCTTTTCAACACGATTATATTGCAAAAAATTAATTTCTGTATTTTTTACTCCGTTAAAATTATAACGGGTCCATTGTTCGGCCTATTTAGACTCGATCGTCCGAAACATCTATAAAAAAGGGCTGCAAAATAAGTTTAAATCCAAATTAAGGAGTTCATACAATTGATTACGAGCTTTCCATCACAATTATATTGCAAAAACTCGATTTTTGTGCTTTTTACTCAGTTAAAATTCTAACGAATCTATTGTTCGGCCCATTTAGACCCGCTCATCTGATACCTCTACAAAAGGGTTGCAAAATAAGTTTTAATCCAAATTTAGGAGTTCATACAATTGATTACGAGCTTTTCAACACGATTATATTGCAAAAACCCGATTTCTGTACTTTTTACTCAGTTAAAATTCTAACGGGTCCATTGTTCGGCCCATTTAGACCCTTTCGTCTGAAACCTCAATAAAAGGGTTGCAAAATAAGTTTTAATCCAAATTTAGGAGTTCATACAGTTGATTACTAGCGTTTCAATATGATTATATTGCAAAAACCTGATTTCTGTACATTTTACTCAGTTAAAATTCTAAAGGGTCCATTGTTCGGCCCATTTAGATCCGGTCGACCGAAACTTCTACAAAAAAGACCACAAAACAAGTTAGAATCAAATTTTTGGACTTCATATAATTGATTACGAGCTTTTCAACACGATTATATTGCAAAAACTCGATTTCTGTACTTTTTACTTAGTTAAAATTCTAACAGGCCCATTGTTCGGCCCATTTAGACCCGCTCGTCCGAAACCAATACAAAAGGGTTGCAAAATAAGATTTAATCCAAATTTAAGAGTTCATACAATTGCTTACGAGCTTTACAACACGATTATATTGCAAAAACTCAATTTCTGTACTTTTTACGCTGTTAAAATTCTAACGGGTCCATTGTTCGGCCTATTTAGACTCGATCGTCCGAAACCTCTACAAAAAGGGCTTCAAAATAAGTTTTAATCCAAATTTGGGAGTTCATATAATTGATTACGAGCTTTTCAACACGATTATATTGCAAAAACTCGATTTCTGTACTTTTTACACAGTTAAAATTCTAACGGGTCCATTGTTCGGACCATTTCGACTCGCTCGTCTGAAACCTCTACAAAAGGGTTGCAAAATAAGTTTTAATCCAAATTTAAGAGTTCATAGAATTGATTACAAGCTTTTCAACACGATTATATTGCAAAAACTCGATTTCTGTACTTTTTACTCAGTTAAAATTCGAACGGGTCCATTGTTCGACCGATTTAGACCCGCTCGTCCGAAACCTATTCAAAAAAGACCGCAAAATAAGCTTTAATCCAAATTTAGGACTTCATATAATAGGTTACGAGCTTTTCAAAATGACTATATTGCAAAAACTCGATTTCTGTACTTTTTACTCAGTTAAAATTTTAATGGGTCCATTGTTCGGCCCATTTAGACCCGCTCGTCCGAAACGTCTACAAAAGGGTTACAAAATAAGTTTTAATCCAAATTTAAGAATTCATACAATTGCTTACGAGCTTTTCAACATGATTATATTGCATAAAATCGACTTCTGTACTTTTTACTCAGTTAAAATTCTAACGGGTCCATTGTTCGGCCCATTTAGACCCGCTCGTCCGAAACCTCTACAAAAGGGTTGCAAAATAAGTTATAATCAAAATTTAGGAGTTCATAAAATTGATTACGAGCTTATCAACACGATTATATTGTAAAAACTCGATTTCTGTACTTTTTACCCAGTTAAAATTCTAACGGGTTCATTGTTCGGCGCATTTAGACGCACTCGTCCGAAACGTCTACAAGAAAGACCGCAAAGCATGTTAGAATCAAATTTTAGGAGTTCATATAATTGATTACAAGCTTTTCAACACGATTATATTGCAAAAACTCGATTTATGTACTTTTTACTTAGTTAAAATTCTAACGGGTCAATTGTTCGGCCCATTTAGACTCGCTCGTCCGAAACCTCTACAAAAATACCGCAAAACAAGTTTTAATCAAATTTTAGGAGTTCATATAATTTATTACGAGCTTTTCAACATGATTATATTTCAAAAACCCGATTACTGTACTTTTTACTCAGTTAAAATTCTAACGGGTCCATTGTTCGGCCCATTTAGACCCGCTCGTCCGAAACCTTTACAAAAAAGATCGCAAAATAAGTTAGAATCAAATTTTAGGAGTTCATATAATTGATTAAGAGCTTTTCAACACGATTATATTTCAAAAACCCGATTAGTGTACTTTCTACACAGTTAAAGTTCTAACGGGTCCACTGTTCGGCCCATTAAGACCCGCTTGTCCGAAACCTCTACAAAAAGGGTTGCAAAATAAGTTTTAATCCAAATTTAGAATTTCATACAATTGATTACGAGCTTTTCAACACGATTATATTGCAAAAACTCGATTACTATACTATTTACTCAGTTAAAATTCTAACAGGTCCATTGTTCCGCCCATTTAGACCCGCTCGTCCGATACCTATACAAAAAAGACCGTAAAATAAGTTTTAATCCAAATTTAGGAGTTCGTATATTTGATTACGAGCTTTTCAACAGGATTATATTGCAAAATCTCGATTTCTGTACTTTTTACTCAGTTAAAATTCTAACGGGTCCATTGCTCGGCCCATTTAGACCCGCTCGTCCAAAACCTCTACAAAAGTGTTGCAAAATAAGTTTTAATCCAAATTTAGGAGTTCATACAATTGATTACGAGCTTTTCAACACGATTATATTGCAAAAGCTCGATTATTGTAGTTTTTACTCAGTTAAAATTCTAACGGGTCCATTGTTCGGCCCATTTAGACCCGCTCGTCTAAATCCTCTACAAAAAGACCGCAAAACTAGTTTTAATCAAATTTTAGGAGTTCATATAATTTATTATGAGCTTTTCAACACGATTATATTGCAAAAACTCAATTACAATACTTTTTACTCAGTTAAAATTCTAACGGGTTCATTGTTCGACCCATTTAGACCCGCTCGTCCGAAACCTCGACAGAAGGGTTGCAAAATAAGTTTTAATCCAAATTTAGGAGTTCATACAATTGATTACGAGCTTTTCAGCACAATTAGATTGCAAAAATTCGATTTATTTACTTTTTACTCCATTGAAATTCTAACGGGTCCATTGTTCGGCCCATTTAGACCCGCTCGTCCGAAACCTCTACAAAAAGGTTGCAAAATAAGTTTAAATCCAAATTAAGAAGTTCATACAATTGATTACGAGCTTTTCAACACAATTATATTGCAAAAACACGATTTTTGTGCTTTTTACTCAATTAAAATTCTAACGACTCCATCCTTCGGCCCATTTAGACCTGCTCATCCGAAACCTCTACAAAAGGGTTGCAAAAAAGTTTTAATCCAAATTTAGGAGTTCAAACAATTGATTACGAGCTTTTCAACACGATTATATTGCAAAAACTAGATTTCTGTACTTTTTACTCCGTTAAAATTCTAACGGGTCCATTGTTCGACCCATTTAGACTCGCTCATCCGAAACCTCTACAAAAAAGAACGCAAAATAAGTTAGAATCAAATTTTAGGACTTTATATAATTGATTACGAGCTTTTCAACAGGATTATATTGCAAAATCTCGATTTCTGTACTTTTTACTCAGTTAAAATTCTAACGGGTCCACTTTTCGGCCCATTAAGACCCGCTTGTCCGAAACCTCTACAAAAAGGGTTGCAAAATAAGTTTTAATCCAAATTTAGAAGTTCATACATTTGATTACGAGCTTTTCAACATGATTATATTGCAAAAACTCGATTACTGTACTATTTACTCAGTTAAAATTCTAACGGGTCCATTGTTCGGCCCATTTAGACCCGCTCGTCCGAAACCTCTACAAACAAGACCGCAAAACAAGTTTTAACCAAATTTTAGGAGTTCATATAATTGATTACGAGCTTTTCAACACGATTATATTGCAAAAATTCGATTTCTGTCCTTTTTACTCAGTTAAAATTCTAACGGGTCTATTGTTCGGCCCATTTGGACCCGCTTGTCCAAAACCTCTACAAAAGGGTTGCAAAATGAGTTTTAATCCAAATTTAGGAGTTCATACAATTGATTACGAGCTTTTACACACGATTATAATGCAAAAACTCGATTTATGTACTTTTTACTTAGTTAAAATTCTAACGGGTCCATTGTTCGGCCCATTTAGACCCGCTCGTCCGAAACCTTTACAAAAAAGATCGCAAAATAAGTTAGAATCAAATTTTAGGAGTTCATATAATTGATTAAGAGCTTTTCAACACGATTATATTTCAAAAACCCGATTACCGTACTTTTTACTCAGTTAAAATTCTAACGGGTCCATTGTTCGGCCCATTTAGACCTGCTCGTCCAAAACCTCTACCAAAAAGACAGCAAAACAAGTTAGAATCAAATTTTACGAGTTCATACAATTGATTACGAGCTTTTCAACACGATTATAATGCAAAAACTCGATTTATGTACTTTTTACTCAGTTAAAATTCTAACGGGTCCATTGTTCGGCCTATTTAGGCCAGCTCGTCCGAAACCTTTACAAAAAAGATCGCCAAATAAGTTAGAATCAAATTATAGGAGTTCATATAATTTATTAAGAGCTTTTCAACACGATTATATTTCAAAAACCCGATTACTGTACTTTTTACTCAGTTAAAATTCTAACGGGTCCATTGTTCGGCCCATTTAGACCCGCTCGTCCAAAATCTCTACAAAAGGGTTGCAAAATAAGTTTTAATCCAAATTTAGGAGTTCATATAATTGATTACGAGCTTTTCAACACGATTATATTGCAAAAACTCGATTTCTGTACTTTTTACTCAGTTAAAATTCTAACGGGTCCATTGTTCGGCCCATTTAGACCCGCTCGTCCGAAACCTCTACAAAAGGGTTGAAAAATAAGTTTCAATCCAAATTTAGGAGTTCATACAATTGATTACGAGTTTTTCAATACAATTATATTGCAAAAACTCGATTTCTGTACTTTTTACTCTGTTAAAATTCTAACGGGTCCATTGTTCGGCCCATATAGACCCTCTCCTCCGAAACTTCTACAAAAAGGGCTGCAAAATAATTTTTAATCCAATTTTAGGAGTTCATATAATTGATTACGAGCTTTTCAACACGATTATATTGCAAAAACTCGATTTCTGTACTTTTTACTCAGTTAAAATTCTAACGGGTCCATTGTTCGGCCCATTTAGACCCGCTCGTCCGAGACCTCTACAAAAAGGTTGCAAAATAAGTTTTAATCCAAATTTAGGAGTTCATAAAATTGATAACGAGCTCTTCAGCACGATTATATTGCAAAAACTCGATTTCTGTACTTTTTACTCAGTTAAAATTCTAACGGGTCCATTGTTCGGCCCATTTAGACCCGCTCGTCCGAAACCTCTACAAAAAAGACCGCAAAACAAGTTAGAATCAAAATTTAAGAGTTCATAAAATTGATTACGAGCTTTTCAACACGATTATATTGCAAAAACTCGATTTCTGTACTTTTTACTCAGTTAAAATTCTAACATGTCCATTGTTTGGCCCATTTAGACCCGCTTTTCCGAAACCTCTACAAAAGGGTTGCAAAATAAGTTTTAATCCAAATTTATGAGTTCATACAATTGATTACGAGCTTTTCAACACGATTATATTGCAAAAACTCGATTTCTATACTTTTTACTCAATTAAAATTCTAACATGTCCATTGTTCGGCCCATTTAGACCCGATCGTCCAAAACCTCTACAAAAAGGGCTGCAAAATAAGTTTTAATTCAAATTTAGGAGTTCATATAATTGATTACGAAATTTTCAACACGATTATATTGCAAAAACTCGATTTCTATACTTTTTACTCAGTTAAAATTCTAACGGGTCCATTGTTCAGCCCATTTAGACCCGCTCGTCCGAAACCTCTACAGAGAGGTTGCAAAATAAGTTTAAATCCAAATTATGGAGTTCATACAATTGATTACGAGCTTTTCAACACAATTATATTGCAAAAACTCGATTTTTGTGCTTTTTACTCAGTTAAAATTTAACGGGTCCATTGTTCGGACCATTTAGACCCTCTCGTCCGAAACCTCTACAAAAGGGTTGCAAAAATAAATTTTAATCCAAATTTAGGAGTTCATACAGTTGATTACTAGCATTTCAACATGATAATATTGCAAAATATGATTTATGTACTTTTTACTTAGTTAAAATTCTAACGGGTCCATTGTTCGGCCCTTTTAGACCCGCTTGTCCGAAACCTCTACAAAAGGGTTGCAAAATAAGTTTTAATCCAAATTTAGGAGTTCATACAATTGATTACGAGCCTTTCAACATGATTATATTGCAAAAAATCAATTTCTGTACTTTTTACTCCGTTAAAATTATAACGGGTCCATTGTTCGGCCTATTTAGACTCGATCGTCCGAAACATCTACAAAAAGGGCTGCAAAATAAGTTTAAATCCAAATTAAGGAGTTCATACAATTGATTACTAGCTTTCCATCACAATTATATTGCAAAAGCTCGATTTTTGTGCTTTTTACTCAGTTAAAATTCTAACGAATCTATTGTTCGGCCCATTTAGACCCGCTCATCTGAAACCTCTGCAAAAGGGTTGCAAAATAAGTTTTAATCCAAATTTAGGAGTTCATACAATTGATTACGAGCTTTTCAACACGATTATATTGCAAAAACCCGATTTCTGTACTTTTTACTCTGTTAAAATTCTAACGGGTCCATTGTTCGGCCTATTTAGACTCGATCATCCGAAACCTCTACAAAAAGGGCTGCAAAATAAGTTTTAATCCAAATTTAGGAGTTGATATAATTGATTACGAGCTTTTCAACATGATTATATTGCAAAAACTCGATTTCTGTATTTTTTACTCAGTTAAAATTCTAACGGGTCCATTGTTTGGCCCATTTAGACCCGCTCGTCCGAAACCTCTACAAAAGGGTTGCAAAATAAGTTTCAATCCAAATTTAGGAGTTCATACAATTGATTACGAGCTTTTCAACACAATTATATTGCAAAAACTCGATTTCTGTACTTTTTACTTAGTTAAAATTCTAACGGGTCCATTGTTCGGCCCATTTAGACCCTTTCGTCCGAAACCTCTACAAAAGGGTTGCAAAATAAGTTTTAATCCAAATTTCGGAGTTCATACAGTTGATTACTAGCGTTTCAATACGATTATATTGCAAAAACCTGATTTCTGTACTTTTTACTCAGTTAAAATTCTAACGGGTCCATTGTTCGGCCCATTTAGATCCGCTCGACCGAAACTTCTACAAAAAAGACCACAAAACAAGTTAGAATCAAATTTTTGGAGTTCATATAATTGATTACGAGCTTTTCAACACGATTATATTGCAAAAACTTGATTTCTATACTTTTTACTTAGTTAAAATTCTAACGGGTCCATTGTTCGGCCCATTTAGACCCGCTCGTCCGAAACCTCTACAAAAGGGTTGCAAAATAAGATTTAATCCAAATTTAAGAGTTCATACAATTGCTTACGAGCTTTTCAACACGATTATATTGCAAAAACTCGATTTCTGTACTTTTTACGATGTTAAAATTCTAACGGGTCCATTGTTCGGCCTATTTAGACTCGATCGTCCGAAACCTCTACAAAAATGGGTTCAAAATAAGTTTTAATCCAAATTTGGGAGTTCATATAATTGATTACGAGCTTTTCAACACGATTATATTGCAAAAACTCGATTTCTGTACTTTTTACACAGTAAAAATTCTAACGGGTCCATTGTTCGGACCATTTCGACTCGCTCTTCTGAAACCTCTACAAAAGGGTTGCAAAAAAAGTTTTAATCCAAATTTAAGAGTTCATACAATTGCTTACAAGCTTTTCAACACGATTATATTGCAAAAACTCGATTTCTGTACTTTTTACGATGTTAAAATTCTAACGGGTCCATTGTTCGGCCTATTTAGACTCGATCGTCCGAAACCTCTACAAAAATGGGTTCAAAATAAGTTTTAATCCAAATTTGGGAGTTCATATAATTGATTACGAGCTTTTCAACACGATTATATTGCAAAAACTCGATTTCTGTACTTTTTACACAGTTAAAATTCTAACGGGTCCATTGTTCGGACCATTTCGACTCGCTCTTCTGAAACCTCTACAAAAGGGTTGCAAAAAAAGTTTTAATCCAAATTTAAGAGTTCATACAATTGCTTACAAGCTTTTCAACACGATTATATTGCAAAAACTCGATTTCTGTACTTTTTACTCAGTTAAAATTCGAACGGGTCCATTGTTCGGCCGATTTAGACCCGCTCGTCCGAAACCTATACAAAAAAGACCACAAAATAAGCTTTAATCCAAATTTAGGAGTTCATATAATAGATTACGAGCTTTTCAAAACGAATATATTGCAAAAACTCGATTTCTGTACTTTTTACTCAGTTAAAATTTTAACGGGTCCATTGTTCGGCCCATTTAGACCCGCTCGTCCGAAACCTCTACAAAAGGGTTGCAAAATAAGTTTTAATCCAAATATAAGAATTCATACAATTGCTTACGAGCTTTTCAACACGATTATATTGCATAGACTCGACTTCTGTACTTTTTACTCAGTTAAAATTCTAACGGGTCCTTTGTTCGGTCCATTTAGACCCGCTCGTCCGAAACCTCTACAAAAGGGTTGCAAAATAAGTTTTAATCCAAATTTAGGAGTTCATACAATTGATTACGAGCCTTTCAACATGATTATATTGCAAAAAATCAATTTCTGTACTTTTTACTCCGTTAAAATTATAACGGGTCCATTGTTCGGCCTATTTAGACTCGATCGTCCGAAACATCTACAAAAAGGGCTGCAAAATAAGTTTTAATCCAAATTTAGGAGTTGATATAATTGATTACGAGCTTTTCAACATGATTATATTGCAAAAACTCGATTTCTGTATTTTTTACTCAGTTAAAATTCTAACGGGTCCATTGTTTGGCCCATTTAGACTCGCTCGTCCGAAACCTCTACAAAAGGGTTGCAAAATAAGTTTCAATCCAAATTTAGGAGTTCATACAATTGATTACGAGCTTTTCAACACAATTATATTGCAAAAACTCGATTTCTGTACTTTTTACTTAGTTAAAATTCTAACGGGTCCATTGTTCGGCCCATTTAGACCCTTTCGTCCGAAACCTCTACAAAAGGGTTGCAAAATAAGTTTTAATCCAAATTTCGGAGTTCATACAGTTGATTACTAGCGTTTCAATACGATTATATTGCAAAAACCTGATTTCTGTACTTTTTACTCAGTTAAAATTCTAACGGGTCCATTGTTCGGCCCATTTAGATCCGCTCGACCGAAACTTCTACAAAAAAGACCACAAAACAAGTTAGAATCAAATTTTTGGAGTTCATATAATTGATTACGAGCTTTTCAACACGATTATATTGCAAAAACTTGATTTCTATACTTTTTACTTAGTTAAAATTCTAACGGGTCCATTGTTCGGCCCATTTAGACCCGCTCGTCCGAAACCTCTACAAAAGGGTTGCAAAATAAGATTTAATCCAAATTTAAGAGTTCATACAATTGCTTACGAGCTTTTCAACACGATTATATTGCAAAAACTCGATTTCTGTACTTTTTACGATGTTAAAATTCTAACGGGTCCATTGTTCGGCCTATTTAGACTCGATCGTCCGAAACCTCTACAAAAATGGGTTCAAAATAAGTTTTAATCCAAATTTGGGAGTTCATATAATTGATTACGAGCTTTTCAACACGATTATATTGCAAAAACTCGATTTCTGTACTTTTTACACAGTTAAAATTCTAACGGGTCCATTGTTCGGACCATTTCGACTCGCTCTTCTGAAACCTCTACAAAAGGGTTGCAAAAAAAGTTTTAATCCAAATTTAAGAGTTCATACAATTGCTTACAAGCTTTTCAACACGATTATATTGCAAAAACTCGATTTCTGTACTTTTTACGATGTTAAAATTCTAACGGGTCCATTGTTCGGCCTATTTAGACTCGATCGTCCGAAACCTCTACAAAAATGGGTTCAAAATAAGTTTTAATCCAAATTTGGGAGTTCATATAATTGATTACGAGCTTTTCAACACGATTATATTGCAAAAACTCGATTTCTGTACTTTTTACACAGTTAAAATTCTAACGGGTCCATTGTTCGGACCATTTCGACTCGCTCTTCTGAAACCTCTACAAAAGGGTTGCAAAAAAAGTTTTAATCCAAACTTAAGAGTTCATACAATTGCTTACAAGCTTTTCAACACGATTATATTGCAAAAACTCGATTTCTGTACTTTTTACTCAGTTAAAATTCGAACGGGTCCATTGTTCGGCCGATTTAGACCCGCTCGTCCGAAACCTATACAAAAAAGACCGCAAAATAAGCTTTAATCCAAATTTAGGAGTTCATATAATAGATTACGAGCTTTTCAAATCGAATATATTGCAAAAACTCGATTTCTGTACTTTTTACTCAGTTAAAATTTTAACGGGTCCATTGTTCGGCCCATTTAGACCCGCTCGTCCGAAACCTCTACAAAAGGGTTGCAAAATAAGTTTTAATCCAAATATAAGAATTCATACAATTGCTTACGAGCTTTTCAACACGATTATATTGCATAGACTCGACTTCTGTACTTTTTACTCAGTTAAAATTCTAACGGGTCCTTTGTTCGGTCCATTTAGACCCGCTCGTCCGAAACCTCTACAAAAGGGTTGCAAAATAAGTTTTAATCCAAATTTAGGAGTTCATACAATTGATTACGAGCCTTTCAACATGATTATATTGCAAAAAATCAATTTCTGTACTTTTTACTCCGTTAAAATTATAACGGGTCCATTGTTCGGCCTATTTAGACTCGATCGTCCGAAACATCTACAAAAAGGGCTGCAAAATAAGTTTAAATCCAAATTAAGGAGTTCATACAATTGATTACGAGCTTTCCATCACAATTATATTGCAAAAGCTCGATTTTTGTGCTTTTTACTCAGTTAAAATTCTAACGAATCTATTGTTCTGCCCCATTTAGACCCGCTCATCTGAAACCTCTGCAAAAGGGTTGCAAAATAAGTTTTAATCCAAATTTAGGAGTTCATACAATTGATTACGAGCTTTTCAACACGATTATATTGCAAAAACCCGATTTCTGTACTTTTTACTCTGTTAAAATTCTAACGGGTCCATTGTTTGGCCTATTTAGACTCGATCGTCCGAAACATCTACAAAAAGGGCTGCAAAATAAGTTTAAATCCAAATTAAGGAGTTCATACAATTGATTACAAGCTTTCCATCACAATTATATTGCAAAAGCTCGATTTTTGTGCTTTTTACTCAGTTAAAATTCTAACGAATCTATTGTTCGGCCCATTTAGACCCGCTCATCTGAAACCTCTGCAAAAGGGTTGCAAAATAAGTTTTAATCCAAATTTAGGAGTTCATACAATTGATTACGAGCTTTTCAACACGATTATATTGCAAAAACCCGATTTCTGTACTTTTTACTCTGTTAAAATTCTAACGGGTCCATTGTTCGGCCTATTTAGACTCGATCGTCCGAAACCTCTACAAAAAGGGCTGCAAAATAAGTTTTAATCCAAATTTAGGAGTTGATATAATTGATTACGAGCTTTTCAACATGATTATATTGCAAAAACTCGATTTCTGTATTTTTTACTCAGTTAAAATTCTAACGGGTCCATTGTTTGGCCCATTTAGACCCGCTCGTCCGAAACCTCTACAAAAGGGTTGCAAAATAAGTTTCAATCCAAATTTAGGAGTTCATACAATTGATTACGAGCTTTTCAACACAATTATATTGCAAAAACTCGATTTCTGTACTTTTTACTTAGTTAAAATTCTAACGGGTCCATTGTTCGGCCCATTTAGACCCTTTCGTCCGAATCCTCTACAAAAGGGTTGCAAAATAAGTTTTAATCCAAATTTCGGAGTTCATACAGTTGATTACTAGCGTTTCAATACGATTATATTGCAAAAACCTGATTTCTGTACTTTTTACTCAGTTAAAATTCTAACGGGTCCATTGTTCGGCCCATTTAGATCCGCTCGACCGAAACTTCTACAAAAAAGACCACAAAACAAGTTAGAATCAAATTTTTGGAGTTCATATAATTGATTACGAGCTTTCCATCACAATTATATTGCAAAAGCTCGATTTTTGTGCTTTTTACTCAGTTAAAATTCTAACGAATCTATTGTTCGGCCCATTTAGACCCGCTCATCTGAAACCTCTGCAAAAGGGTTGCAAAATAAGTTTTAATCCAAATTTAGGAGTTCATACAATTGATTACGAGCTTTTCAACACGATTATATTGCAAAAACTTGATTTCTGTACTTTTTACTTAGTTAAAATTCTAACGGGTCCATTGTTCGGCCCATTTAGACCCGCTCGTCCGAAACCTCTACAAAAGGGTTGCAAAATAAGATTTAATCCAAATTTAAGAGTTCATACAATTGCTTACGAGCTTTTCAACACGATTATATTGCAAAAACTCGATTTCTGTACTTTTTACGATGTTAAAATTCTAACGGGTCCATTGTTCGGCCTATTTAGACTCGATCGTCCGAAACCTCTACAAAAATGGGTTCAAAATAAGTTTTAATCCAAATTTGGGAGTTCATAAAATTGATTACGAGCTTTTCAACACGATTATATTGCAAAAACTCGATTTCTGTACTTTTTACATAGTTAAAATTCTAACGGGTCCATTGTTCGGACCATTTCGACTCGCTCGTCTGAAACCTCTACAAAAGGGTTGCAAAAAAAGTTTTAATCCAAATTTAAGAGTTCATACAATTGCTTACAAGCTTTTCAACACGATTATATTGCAAAAACTCGATTTCTGTACTTTTTACTCAGTTAAAATTCGAACGGGTCCATTGTTCGGCCGATTTAGACCCGCTCGTCCGAAACCTATACAAAAAAGACCGCAAAATAAGCTTTAATCCAAATTTAGGAGTTCATATAATAGATTACGAGCTTTTCAAAACGAATATATTGCAAAAACTCGATTTCTGTACTTTTTACTCAGTTAAAATTTTAACGGGTCCATTGTTCGGCCCATTTAGACCCGCTCGTCCGAAACCTCTACAAAAGGGTTGCAAAATAAGTTATAATCAAAATTTAGGAGTTCATAAAATTGATTACGAGCTTATCAACACGATTATATTGAAAAAACTCGATTTCTGTACTTTTTACTCAGTTAAAATTCTAACGGGTCTATTGTTCGGCGCATTTAGACGCACTCGTCCGAAACGTGTACAAGAAAGACCGCAAAGCATGTTAGAATCAAATTTTAGGAGTTCATATAATTGATTACAAGCTTTTTAACACGATTATATTGCAAAAACTCGATTTATGTACTTTTTACTTAGTTAAAATTCTAACGGGTCCATTGTTCGGCCCATTTAGACTCGCTCTTCCGAAACCTCTACATAAAGACCGCAAAACAAGTTTTAATCAAATTTTAGGAGTTCATATAATTTATTACGAGCTTTTCAACACGATTATATTTCAAAAACCCGATTACTGTACTTTTTACTCAGTTAAAATTCTAATGGGTCCATTGTTTGGCCCATTTAGACCCGCTCGTCCGAAACCTTTACAAAAAAGATCGCAAAATAAGTTAGAATCAAATTTTAGGAGTTCATATAATTGATTAAGAGCTTTTCAACACGATTATATTTCAAAAACCCGATTACTGTACTTTTTACACAGTTAAAATTCTAACGGGTCCACTGTTCGGCCCATTAAAGACCCGCTTGTCCGAAACCTCTACAAAAAGGGTTGCAAAATAAGTTTTAATCCAAATTTAGAATTTCATACAATTGATTACGAGCTTTTCAACACGATTATATTGCAAAAACTCGATTACTGTACTATTTACTCAGTTAAAATTCTAACAGGTCCATTGTTCGGCCCATTTAGACCCGCTCGTCCGATACCTATATAAAAAAGACCGCAAAATAAGTTTTAATCCAAATTTAGGAGTTCGTATATTTGATTACGAGCTTTTCAACAGGATTATATTGCAAAATCTCTATTTCTGTACTTTTTACTCAGTTAAAATTCTAACGGGTCCATTGCTCGGCCCATTTAGACCCGCTCGTCCAAAACCTCTACAAAAGGGTTGCAAAATAAGTTTTAATCCAAATTTAGGAGTTCATACAATTGATTATGAGCTTTTCAACACGATTATATTGCAAAAGCTCGATTATTGTAGTTTTTACTCAGTTAAAATTCTAACGGGTCCATTGTTCGGCCCATTTAGACCCGCTCGTCCGAATCCTCTTAAAAAAGACCGCAAAACTAGTTTTAATCAAATTTTAGGAGTTCATATAATTTATTATGAGCTTTTCAACACTATTATATTGCAAAAACTCAATTACAATACTTTTTACTCAATTAAAATTCTAACGGGTTCATTTTTCGACCCATTTAGACCCGCTCGTCCGAAACCTCTACAGAAGGGTTGCAAAATAAGTTTTAATCCAAATTTAGGAGTTCATACAATTGATTACGAGCTTTTCAGCACAATTAGATTGCAAAAACTCGATTTCTGTACTTTTTACTCCATTGAAATTCTAACGGGTCCATTGTTCGGCCCATTTAGACCCGCTCGTCCGAAACCTCTACAAAAAGGTTGCAAAATAAGTTTAAATCCAAATTAAGAAGTTCATACAATTGATTACGAGCTTTTCAACACAATTATATTGCAAAAACACGATTTTTGTGCTTTTTACTCAGTTAAAATTCTAACGGTTCCATCGTTCGGCCCATTTAGACCTGCTCGTCCGAAACCTCTACAAAAGGGTTGCAAAAAAAGTTTTAATCCAAATTTAGGAGTTCAAACAATTGATTACGAGCTTTTCAACACGATTATATTGCAAAAACTCAATTTCTGTACTTTTTACTCCATTAAAATTCTAACGGGTCCATTGTTCGACCCATTTAGACCCGCTCATCCGAAACCTCTACAAAAAGACCGCAAAATAAGTTAGAATCAAATTTTAGGACTTTATATAATTGATTACGAGCTTTTCAACAGGATTATATTGCAAAATCTCGATTTCTGTACTTTTTACTCAGTTAAAATTCTAACGGGTCCACTTTCGGCCCATTAAGACACGCTTGTCCGAAACCTCTATAAAAAGGGCTGCAAAATAAGTTTTAATCCAAATTTAGAAGTTCATACAATTGATTACGAGCTTTTCAACATGATTATATTGCAAAAACTCGATTACTGTACTATTTACTCAGTTAAAATTCTAATGGGTCCATTGTTCGGCCCATTTAGACCCGCTCGTCCGAAACCTCTACAAAAAAGACCGCAAAACAAGTTTTAACCAAATTTTAGGAGTTCATATAATTGATTACGAGCTTTTCAACACGATTATATTGCCAAAATTCGATTTCTGTCCTTTTTACTCTGTTAAAATTCTAACGGGTCTATTGTTAGGCCCATTTGGACCCGCTTGTCCGAAACCTCTACAAAAGGGTCGCAAAATGAGTTTTAATCCAAATTTAGGAGTTCATGCAATTGATTACGAGCTTTTACTCACGATTATAATGCAAAAACTCGATTTATGTACTTTTTACTTAGTTAAAATTCTAACGGGTCCATTGTTCGGCCCATTTAGACCCGCTCGTCCGAAACCTTTACAAAAAAGATCGCAAAATAAGTTAGAATAAAATTTTAGGAGTTCATATAATTGATTAAGAACTTTTCAACACGATTATATTTCAAAAACCAGATTACTGTACTTTACTCAGTTAAAATTCTAACGGGTCCATTGTTCGGCCCATTTAGACCCGCTCGTCCGAAACCTCTACAAAAAAGACCGCAAAACAAGTTTTAACCAAATTTTAGGAGTTCATATAATTGATTACGAGATTTTCAACACGATTATATTGCCAAAATTCGATTTCTGTCCTTTTTACTCTGTTAAAATTCTAACGGGTCTATTGTTAGGCCCATTTGGACCCGCTTGTCCGAAACCTCTACAAAAGGGTTGCAAAATGAGTTTTAATCCAAATTTAGGAGTTCATGCAATTGATTACGAGCTTTTACACACGATTATAATGCAAAAACTCGATTTATGTACTTTTTACTTAGTTAAAATTCTAACGGGTCCATTGTTCGGCCTATTTAGACCAGCTCGTCCGAAACCGTTACAAAAAAGATCTCCAAATAAGTTAGAATCAAAATATAGGAGTTCATATAATTGATTAAGATCTTTTCAACACGATTATATTTCAAAAACCCGATTACTGTACTTTTATTCAGTTAAAATTCTAACGGGTCCATTGTTCGGCCCATTTAGACCCGCACGTCCGAAATCTCTACAAAAAAGACAGCAAAACAAGTTAGAATCAAATTTTAGGAGTTCATATAATTGATTACGAGCTTTTCAACAGGATTATATTGCAAAAACTTTATTTCTGTACTTTTTACACAGTTAAAATTCTAACGGGTCCATTGTTCGGCTCATTTAGACCCGCTCGTCCAAAATCTCTACAAAAGGGTTGCAAAATAAGTTTTAATCCAAATTTAGGAGTTCATATAATTGATTACGAGCTTTTCAACACGATTATATTGCAAAAACTCGATTACTGTACTTTTTACTCAGTTAAAATTCTAACGGGTCCATTGTTCGGCCCATTTAGACCCGCTCGTCCGACACCTCTACAAAAAAGACAACAAAACAAGTTAGAATCAAATTTTAGGAGTTCATATAATTGATTACGAGCTTTTCAACACGATTATATTGTAAAAACTTTATTTCTGTACTTTTTACTCAGTTAAAATTCTAACGGGTCCATTATTCGGCCCACTTAGACCGGCTCGTCCAAAACCTCTACAAAAGGGTTGCAAAATAAGTTTTAATCCAAATTTAGGAGTTCAAATAATTGATTAAGAGCTTTTCAACATGATTATATTGCAAAAACTCGATTACTGTACTTTTTACTAAGTTAAAATTCTAACGGGTCGATTGTTCGGCCCATTTAGACCCGCTCGTCCGAAACCTCTACAAAAGGGTTGCAAAAATAAGTTTTAATCCAAATTTAGGAGTTCATACAGTTGATTACTAGCGTTTCAACATGATTATATTGCAAAATCTGATTTATGTACTTTTTACTCAGTTAAAATTCTAACGGGTCCATTGTTCGGCCCTTTTAGACCTGCTCGTCCGAAACCTCTACAAAAGGGTTGCAAAATAAGTTTTAATCCAAATTTAGGAGTTCATACAATTGATTACGAGCTTTACAACACGATTATATTGCAAAAACTCGATTTATGTACTTTTTACTCAGTTAAAATTCTAACGGGTCCATTGTTCGGCTCATTTAGACCCGCTCGTCCAAAATCTCTACAAAAGGGTTGCAAAATAAGTTTTAATCCAAATTTAGGAGTTCATATAATTGATTACGAGCTTTTCAACACGATTATATTGCAAAAACTCGATTTCTGTACTTTTTACTCAGTTAAAATTCTAACGGGTCCATTGTTCGGCCCAATTAGACCCGCTCGTCCGAAACCTCTACAAAAGGGTTGCAAAATAAGTTTCAATCCAAATTTAGGAGTTCATACAATTGATTACGAGTTTTTCAACGCAATTATATTGCAAAAACTCGATTTCTGTACTTTTTACTCTGTTAAAATTCTAACGGGTCCATTGTTCGGCCCATTTAGACCCTCTCGTCCGAAACCTCTACAAAAAGGGCTGCAAAATAATTTTTAATCCAATTTTAGGAGTTCATATAATTGATTACGAGCTTTTCAACACGATTATATTGCAAAAACTCGATTTATGTACTTTTTACTCAGTTAAAATTCTAACGGGTCCATTGTTCGGCCCATTTAGACCCGCTCGTCCGAAACCTCTACAAAAAGGTTGCAAAATAAGTTTTAATCCAAATTTAGGAGTTCATAAAATTGATAACGAGCTCTTCAGCATGATTATATTGCAAAAACTCGATTTCTGTACTTTTTACTCAGTTAAAAGCTAACGGGTCCATTGTTCGGCCCATTTAGACCCGCTCGTCCGAAACCTCTACAAAAAATTTCGCAAAACAAGTTAGAATCAAAATTTAAGAGTTCATAAAATTGATTACGAGCTTTTCAACACAATTATATTGCAAAAACTCGATTTTTGTACTTTTTACTCAGTTAAAATTCTAACATGTCCATTGTTCGGCCCATTTAGACCCGCTTGTCCGAAACCTCTACAAAAGGGTTGCAAAATAAGTTTTAATCCAAATTTATGAGTTCATACAATTGATTACGAGCTTTGCAACACGATTATATTGCAAAAACTCGATTTCTATACTTTTTACTCAGTTAAAATTCTAACATGTCCATTGTTCGGCCCATTTAGACCCGATCGTCCAAAACCTCTACAAAAAGGGCTGCAAAATAAGTTTTAATTCAAATTTAGGAGTTCATATAATTGATTACGAGCTTTTCAACACGATTATATTGCAAAAACTGGATTTCTATACTTTTTACTCAGTTAAAATTCTAACGGGTCCATTGTTCAGCCCATTTAGACCCGCTCGTCCGAAACCTCTACAAAGAGGTTGAAAAATAAGTTTAAATCCAAATTATGGAGTTCATACAATTGATTACGAGCTTTTCAACACAATTATATTGCAAAAACTCGATTTTTGTGCTTTTTACTCAGTTAAAATTTTAACGGGTCCATTGTTCGGCCCATTTAGACCCTCTCGTCCGAAACCTCTACAAAAGGGTTGCAAAAATAAGTTTTAATCCAAATTTAGGAGTTCATACAGTTGATTACTAGCGTTTCAACATGATTATATTGCAAAATCTGATTTATGTACTTTTTACTCAGTTAAAATTCTAACGGGTCCATTGTTCGGCCCTTTTAGACCTGCTCGTCCGAAACCTCTACAAAAGGGTTGCAAAATAAGTTTTAATCCAAATTTAGGAGTTCATACAATTGATTACGAGCTTTACAACACGATTATATTGCAAAAACTCGATTTATGTACTTTTTACTCAGTTAAAATTCTAACGGGTCCATTGTTCGGCCCATTTAGACCCGCTCGTCCGAAACCTCTACAAAAAGGTTGCAAAATAAGTTTTAATCCAAATTTAGGAGTTCATAAAATTGATAACGAGCTCTTCAGCACGATTATATTGCAAAAACTCGATTTCTGTACTTTTTACTCAGTTAAAAGCTAACGGGTCCATTGTTCGGCCCATTTAGACCCGCTCGTCCGAAACCTCTACAAAAAATTCTGCAAAACAAGTTAGAATCAAAATTTAAGAGTTCATAAAATTGATTACGAGCTTTTCAACACAATTATATTGCAAAAACTCGATTTTTGTACTTTTTACTCAGTTAAAATTCTAACATGTCCATTGTTCGGCCCATTTAGACCCGCTTGTCCGAAACCTCTACAAAAGGGTTGCAAAATAAGTTTTAATCCAAATTTATGAGTTCATACAATTGATTATGAGCTTTGCAACACGATTATATTGCAAAAACTCGATTTCTATACTTTTTACTCAGTTAAAATTCTAACATGTCCATTGTTCGGCCCATTTAGACCCGATCGTCCAAAACCTCTACAAAAAGGGCTGCAAAATAAGTTTTAATTCAAATTTAGGAGTTCATATAATTGATTACGAGCTTTTCAACACGATTATATTGCAAAAACTGGATTTCTATACTTTTTACTCAGTTAAAATTCTAACGGGTCCATTGTTCAGCCCATTTAGACCCGCTCGTCCGAAACCTCTACAAAGAGGTTGAAAAATAAGTTTAAATCCAAATTATGGAGTTCATACAATTGATTACGAGCTTTTCAACACAATTATATTGCAAAAACTCGATTTTTGTGCTTTTTACTCAGTTAAAATTTTAACGGGTCCATTGTTCGGCCCATTTAGACCCTCTCGTCCGAAACCTCTACAAAAGGGTTGCAAAAATAAGTTTTAATCCAAATTTAGGAGTTCATACAGTTGATTACTAGCGTTTCAACATGATTATATTGCAAAATCTGATTTATGTACTTTTTACTCAGTTAAAATTCTAACGGGTCCATTGTTCGGCCCTTTTAGACCTGCTCGTCCGAAACCTCTACAAAAGGGTTGCAAAATAAGTTTTAATCCAAATTTAGGAGTTCATACAATTGATTACGAGCTTTACAACACGATTATATTGCAAAAAATCAATTTCTGTACTTTTTACTCCGTTAAAATTCGAACGGGTCCATTGTTCGGCCCATTTAGACCCGCTCGTCCGAAACCTCTTCAAAAAAGACCGCAAAATAAGTTAGAATCAAATTTTAGGAGTTCAAATAATTGATTACAAGCTTTTCAAAACGATTATATTGCAAAAACTCGATTTCTGTACTTTTTACTCAGTTAAAATTCGAACGGGTCCATTGTTTGGCCCATTTAGACCCGCTCGTCCGAAACCTCTACAAAAGGGTTGCAAAATAAGTTTCAATCCAAATTTAGGAGTTCATACAATTGATTACGAGCTTTTCAACACAATTATATTGCAAAAACTCGATTTCTGTACTTTTAACTCAGTTAAAATTCTAACGGGTCCATTGTTCGGCCCATTTAGACCCTTTCGTCCGAAACCTCTACAAAAGGGTTGCAAAATAAGTTTTAATCCAAATTTAGGAGTTCATACAGTTGATTACTAGCGTTTCAACACGATTATATTGCAAAAACCTGATTTTTGTACTTTTTACTCAGTTAAAATTTTAACGGGTCCATTGTTCGGCCCATTTAGATCCGCTCGACCGAAACTTCTTCAAAAAAGACCACAAAACAAGTTAGAATCAAATTTTTGGAGTTCATATAATTGATTACGAGCTTTTCAACACGATTATATTGCAAAAACTCGATTTCTGTACTTTTTACTTAGTTAAAATTCTAACGGGTCCATTGTTCGGCCCATTTAGACCCGCTCGTCCAAAACCTCTACAAAAGGGTTGCAAAATAAGATTTAATCCAAATTTAAGAGTTCATACAATTGCTTACGAGCTTTTCAACACGATTATATTGCAAAAACTCGATTTCTGTACTTTTTACGCTGTTAAAATTCTAACGGGTCCATTGTTCGACCTATTTAGACTCGATCGTCCGAAACCTCTACAAAAAGGGCTTCAAAATAAGTTTTAATCCAAATTTGGGAGTTCATATAATTGATTACGAGCTTTTCAATACGATTATATTGCAAAAACTCGATTTCTGTACTTTTTACACAGTTAAAATTCTAACGGGTCCATTTTTCGGACCATTTCGACTCGCTCTACTGAAACCTCTACAAAAGGGTTGCAAAATAAGTTTTAATCCAAATTTAAGAGTTCATACAATTGCTTACAAGCTTTTCAACACGATTATATTGCAAAAACTCGATTTCTGTACTTTTTACTCAATTAAAATTCGAACGGGTCCATTGTTCGGCCGATTTAGACCCGCTCGTCTGAAACCTATAAAAAAACCCGCAAAATAAGCTTTAATCCAAATTTAGGAGTTCATATAATAGATTACGAGATTTTCAAAACGACTATATTGCAAAAACTCGATTTCTGTACTTTTTACTCAGTTAAAATTCTAACGAGTCCATTGTTCGCCCCATTTAGACCCGCTCGTCCGAAACCTCTACAAAAGGGTTGCAAAATAAGTTTTAATCCAAATTTAAGAATTCATACAATTGCTTACGAGCTTTTCAACACGATTATATTCCATAAACTCGACTTCTGTACTTTTTACTCAGTTAAAATTCTAACGGGTCCATTGTTCGGCCCCTTTTGACCCGCTCATCCGAAACCTCTACAAAAGGGCTGCAAAATAAGTTATAATCAAAATTTAGGAGTTCATAAAATTGATTACGAGCTTATCAACATGATTATATTGAAAAACTCGATTTCTGTACTTTTTACTCAGTTAAAATTCTAACGGGTCCATTGTTCGGCGCATTTAGACGCACTCGTCCGAAACGTCTACAAGAAAGACTGCAAAACATGTTAGAATCAAATTTCAGGAGTTCATATAATTGATTACAAGCTTTTCAACACGATTATATTGCAAAAACTCGATTTTTTACTTTTTACTTAGTTAAAATTCTAACGGGTCCATTGTTCGGCCCATTTAGACCCGCTCGTCCGAAACCTCTACAAAAAGACCGCAAAACAAGTTTTAATCAAATTTTAGGAGTTTATATAATTTATTACGAGCTTTTCAACACGATAATATTTCAAAAACCCGATTACTGTACTTTTTACTCAGCTAAAATTCTAACGGGTCCATTGTTCGGCCCATTTAGACCTGCTCGTCCGAAACCTTTACAAAAAAGATCGCAAAATATGTTAGAATCAAATTTTAGGAGTTCATAAAATTGATTAAGAGCTTTTCAACACGATTATATTTCAAAAACCCGATTACTGTACTTTTTACTCAGTTAAAATTCTAACGGGTCCATTGTTCGGCCCATTTAGATCCGCTCGTCCGAAACCTATACGAAAAAGACAGCAAAACAAGTTAGAATCAAAATTTAGGAGTTCATACAATTGATTACGAGCTTTTCAACACGATTATATTGCAAAAACTCGATTTCTGTACTTTTTACTCAGTTAAAATTCTAACGGGTCCATTGTTCGGCCCATTTAGACCCGCTCGTCCGAAACCTCTACAAAAGGGTTGCAAAATAAATTTTAATCCAAATTTAAGAGTTCTTACAATTGATTACGAGCTTTTCAACAAGATTATATTGTAAAAACTCGATTTCTGTAGTTTTTACTTAGTTAAAATTCGAACGGTTCGATTGTTCGGCCCATTTAGACCCGCTCATCCGAAACCTCTACAAAAAGACCGCAAAACAAGTTTTAATCAAATTTTAGGAGTTCATATAATTGATTACGAGCTTTTCAACACGATTATATTGCAAAAACTCGAATACAATACTTGATACAAGGGTGTTGATGGTGAAAACAACATTCCTCGTTCATTCACGGATCTAGGATAATAGCAAGTATTTCTCTGCAACAGAAACAAACATGATTTTGTATTTAGATGTCAAAAATAAAGAAAAGAAGAAGAAAAAAATGAAAGAAAAATCAAAAATGGGAAAAGAAGAAAGTTGCCGAAATAATTTAAGGACTAGGTGAAAGGTTGAAGATGATATCTTCAAACATTCAACAATGGCAGCAACGTTCTTGGACTTGACAAGATGAACTCGAAAGAGCCTACATAATATGTTATGCAAACCCGAATTGAAACTGTTCTTCGTAGTCGAAAGATGAACAAACTCCAAGGAAGAACTCGAACAATCTGTTGAACGAACCCAAACCTTATCTTGAATTTGTTCGAACAAAGTACTTGGACCCTTCAATTATCTAACAATTGAGAACCCAAAGTATCAAGGAAAAAGTTCTAAAAAGAACTAAATTTGAGAGAAAATCTCACAAATAATTTTATTCATCCAATGTCTAACTTTTTTTACAAGTAAGTGTTCGATCAAATAAATAATACAAGAGGGTGGTTAGCCAGTTTACAACATGTGGCTGAAAGTAAAACATTTGAAAATTAAAATTCAAAGAACAAAACTTCCAAGCGGCATTCTCCTCTCATTTTTGGCCGTGTATGTTGAAGTGGATGGGCGGCACTTTGAAATCACATTTAACATGTGATGGAAATGTTTGAATTTCAAATGAAATTCATTTGTTCTCATCCAATCTGCCGCACATGTGTATAATGGAGACAACTTAATTTCGTTGCATGCTTCAATTGCTTCTCAAGAAACCCACGTGCCTTTTTTTTACACTGAATACTATGTGCTATGCATTTGCTTGAATTTCAAGAAGTTTGGCTACTCCTTGCGGCATATAATTTGATGCTGGTCACGCATGAAGGCATGGATGGTCATGCATGCACATTACACATGTACACTTGGTCCTATCAAACAAATATATAATAATAATAATAAGTCACCATATAATAATTCAAAACTAAACCAATATAAAAACATTATAAATCATATCAAACACACCGAATAATTAATATAATATAAATATGTCACATATCAATACGCAACACATTAAAAGTTTTATCTTCTAAGGCACAAGTATTATTAAATGATTCAGAAATATTAGCACAAGTAAAGAAAAAAGCTTCCCTGAAATTTTGAAGTAGCATTCTGTAACACCCGGGTTTGGGGGTCGGATGAAAATAATATTTAAATAATGAGTCGGGTTTTGGTTTTAAAAATTTAAAATAATAAAATATTATTTTGGGCTTCATATATTCGAAGCAAAAAAAAATTATGTTGGACTAAAATTGTTTTGGGAATCAAATCCCATGGATTGTAGGATAAATGAGATTGCCATCTCATTAATGGAAAATATGTAATTAAATGGTCTTCTGTTTTTTTTAAAACCCCATTTAATTTAAAAGACCACTTTATTTCCTATCTTCATCTCCTTTTTCCCTCTCTTTCACGTCAAAAACCCCCTCCCTCTCCAAATCTCTATTCCTTCACCCCCATGCTCTTTGTTGGTGATTTTTGAAAGGTAAAACCGTTTTCAACTTGTCCTCCTCTTCCTCTTTAAGATGGTACCTTTAATTTTCATAAAGCTCATAGATTTTGTAGTTTAGGGTTTTGAGTTTTTAGATTAAAAATGCAAACTTTATTGTCTTTAACTGGAGCTTTCGATTTGTTGAAGTTATATATGATGTTTTCTACCCATAAGGTCCAACATAATTGATTTTTACATGGTTTTATGCTAATTCCCGAATTTGGGTTTTGGTGGGGTTTTAGGAGAGTTTTTAAATGAATTTTGGGTATGGTTTGTGTTGGAATTTGAGGATTGATGTTAGGGTAATAGTTGGGGGTTGTTTTAGAAGCAATTGGAAGTGTTAAATGTGTTGAAATCACAAGTTTTGGATTGGGTATAAGGGTTGCTCGGGTTTGGTGATTGTCCATGGCTTGAATTGTTGTGTTTGATGCTTGATTAGTGTTCCGGGTTTGCTACATTGATTGGTGGATTGATTTGAGGTTGTTTTGCTTGTGTTGAGGTGATTAGAAGCGAGATTTTGTGTTGGTGAAGCCTTGGGAACAAATCCGAAAAACTTGAAGATCCTTGGTTGCTTGGTAGTTGAGCTTGGAGGTGGAGGTGAGTGGTTACTATTTTTAAATGGCTTTTAAACATTGGTTCAAGCATGTGGACCTAGGTTGGGCTTGGTAAACCCACCTAGAGTTGAGGTTAGGGTGGTAGCCTAATCTCAAGCTTAAGTTTAGGAAGCTTTGGTTGAACTCCTAATTGCTTGTTATGCCTCTTGTTTATATGTGTTTACGGTAGTTATGTAAATTGTGTTATACATGTTGTCGAGGCATGGTTTGATGCATTGCTATGCATGTGGTTTGGATTGTGAATTGTGCATGATGATGATCATGGTGAGTACATGCTAGGCATGGAAATGGGTTGTGAAATACATGCATGTGAGGCATGATATTTGATGCATTGTTATATGCATGTAGCTATGTAAAATGAATTGCGCTTAATATTGGCACTAGTATGCTTGGGTACAATGGTCGATCATTAGGATGAGTGTGCACACGAGAGTCAAAACGCGCGTGGCCTTGGTGGCGTTAAGGCACCAAGGAGGAGTATGGGTACGCCCGGAAATATTTATATTAGTCGATGATGAGTGGAATCCCATCGACGGGGCGTGAGGATGAGTGGAATCCCCTCCGCAAGAACCGGTGATGAGTGTAATCCCACCGCAGGTAATGGTTATGTTGGAAATGCGTTCCAACATGTTATCCGCGTATTCGAGTCATAGCTAGGTGCCAATATGAGATTGTATGAATATACCAATATGAGTTTATATGTGCCTTTATGATTCGAGATGTGTTGCCAATATGATATGAAATGCGACTCTTATATGCATTGAGATGTGTTGTTAGTAATATATTGATATATGTATCATTGTATGTTGAGCTTAAGAGTTGTTGAGCATGACATAATGTTGAATACATGTTCATGCATCATGATTATGTTGGCTCTTGCGGATCGGTGGTAAGATCATGCATTTTATCTTGGTTGTAGCTCGTGCTTGGACCCTGCATTGTCGAAGGTTTGTTTTAAAGAGCTTACCCTCACTAAGCTTTTATGCTTACGCTCCTTTTTGTTCGACAATGCAGATCAGTAGCTTGTGGGTGGCAAAGGCAAGGAAAGGTCTCCAAGTGTTGCTTTGGTTAGCTCAATGTATGATCTTTAAATTGTAGATTGTAATAGTCAAGCAATGGGATAGGTGTTGTTGATGTGAATGTTTGTTGTATGTTGATGTTAGTTTGGCCTTTGGATGCTTCGTTTGGATTGTAAACCTTGATTGTGTTGCATGTCTCGAATGCTTATGTATATGTTGGTCTTGTGTCTTTTGTGGATGTGCTTATGTATGTTTGCCTATGCATGTTATCTTTAATGCCTAGAATGATCTTGTGAATGGAGGTCTTATCTTGCAATCTTATGTGTTTTAAGTGTGTTTGCAATTGGGTGCATGCCTCTAGAGTGTATTGTATGTTGTGTGTGCTTCTTGGGGTCGTTTAGGGGCTTTAGATTTGTTGAGAAATGCCTAAGTCTGGCTTTTAAAGGTTGCAGACAACCCGTGTTTCGAAACGAGCTGGGCCGTTTCGGAACAGGTAAGGCTTCAGGGACCCCGTATTGGAACACGTTTCGATACGGTTTGGCCACTGTGAGCCCCTGTTCCGATACGAGTTTCGAAACAGTTTGGCTACTGGAAATCTGAGAAATTGTCCAGATGAAAGCGTTTCGAAACGAGTCTAAGGGTTTCGAAACGGTCAAATTCTCATTGACCACGAGAAGTTGACCGTTGAGGGTGTTTCGGAACGGTTGACCTCTGTTCCGATACGACCTCCTCGTATGGGCTTGGGGCAGTTGACCTGGTCAAGGCGTTTCGACACGCCTCAATGGAGTTTCGAAACGGCCTGCTTAAAGGTTTAAAAATTGGGCTGTTAATTGTTGTTTGTGTTCGGATGATTGTCTTCATCAGGTTATTCCGCTGCTGTGATCACATAGGAATTAAATGTGCATTTAGAGAAGACTAAATTAAAAGAAAATTTTTAGGGTTGCTAACCGAGGGGGAACCTTAACGGGTTTCGCTTCGGTTTTCCCCGTGTGGCCTACTCGGACCGGTCATCCGGCTAGACCGGGACGAGGGGGTTACACATTCGTTGGGTGGCATAATCGTGCTCACATCAATACTTATTACTCAGTTAAAATTCTAACGGGTCCATTGTTCGGCCCATTTAGACCCGCTCATCCAAAACCTCTACAGAAGGGTTGCAAAATAAGTTTTAATCCAAATTTAGGAGTTCATACAATTGATTACGAGCTTTTCAACACAATTATATTGCAAAAACTCGATTTCTGTACTTTTTACTCCATTAAAATTCTAACGGGTCCATTGTTCGGCCCATTTAGACCAGCTCGTCCGAAACCTCTACAAAAAGGTTGCAAAATAAGTTTAAATCCAAATTAAGGAGTTCATACAATTGATTACGAGCTTTTCAACACAATTATATTGCAAAAACACGATTTTTGTGCTTCTTACTCAGTTAAAATTCTAACGGGTTCATCGTTCGACCCATTTAGACCCGCTCGTCCGAAACCTCTACAAAAGGGTTGCAAAAAAGTTTTAATCCAAATTTAGGAGTTCAGACAATTGATTACGAGCTTTTCAACACGATTATATTGCAAAAACTCGATTTCTGTACTTTTTACTCCGTTAAAATTCTAACGGGTCCATTGTTCGGCCCATTTAGACCCGCTCGTCCGAAACCTCTACAAAAAAAGACCGCAAAATAAGATAGAATCCAATTTTAGGACTTCATATAATTGATTACGAGCTTTTCAACAGGATTATATTGCAAAAACTCGATTTCTGTACTTTTTTCTCAGTTAAAATTCTAACGGGTCCACTATTCGGACCATTAAGACCTGCTTGTCCGAAACCTCTACAAAAAGGGTTGCAAAATAAGTTTTAATCCAAATTTAGAAGTTCATACAATTGATTACGAGCTTTTCAACACGATTATATTGCAAAAACTCGATTACTGTACTATTTACTAAGTTAAAATTTTAACGGGTCGATTGTTCGGCCCATTTAGACCCGCTCGTCCGAAACCTCAACAAAAAAGACCGCAAAACAAGTTTTAATCAAATTCTAGGAGTTCATATAATTGATTACGAGCTTTTCAACACGATTATATTGCAAAAACTCGATTTCTGTACTTTTTACTCAGTTAAAATTCTAACGGGTCTATTGTTCAGCCAATTTAGACCCGCTTGTCCGAAACCTCTACAAAAGGGTTGCAAAATGAGTTTTAATCCAAATTTAGTAGTTCATACAACTGATTATGAGCTTTTCAACACGATTATAATGCAAAAACTCGATTTATGTACTTTTTACTCAGTTAATATTCTAACGGATCCATTGTTCGGCCCATTTAGACTCGCTCGTCCGAAACATTTACAAAAAAGATCGCAAAATAAGTTAGAATCAAATTTTAGGAGTTCATATAATTGATTAAGAGCTTTTCAACACGATTATATTTCAAACACTCGATTACTGTACTTTTTACTCAGTTAAAATTCTAACGGGTCCATTGTTAGGCCCATTTAGACCCGCTCGTCCGAAACCTCTACAAAAAGGTTGCAAAATAAGTTTTAATCCAAATTTAAGAGTTCATACAATTGATTACGAGCATTTCAACATGATTATATTGCAAAAACTTGATTTATGTGCTTTATACTCAGTTAAAATTCTAACTGGTCTATTGTTCGGCCCATTTAGACCCGCTCGTCCGAAACCTTTACAAAAAAGATCGCAAAATAAGTTAGAATCAAATATTAGGAGTTCATATAATTGATTAAGAATTTTTCAACACGATTATATTTCAAAAACCCGATTACTGTACTTTTTACTCAGTTAAAATTCTAACGGGTCCATTGTTCGGCCCATTTAGATCCGCTCGTCCGAAACCTCTACCAAAAAGACAGCAAAACAAGTTAGAATCAAATTTTAGGAGTTCATACAATTGATTACGAGCTTTTCAACACGATTATAATGCAAAAACTCGATTTATGTACTTTTTACTCAGTTAAAATTCTAACGGGTCCATTGTTCGGCCCATTTAGACCCGCTCATCCGCAACCGTTACAAAAAAGATCACAAAATAAGTTAGAATAAAAATTTAGGAGTTCATATAATTGATTAAGAGCTTTTCAACACGATTATATTTCAAAAACCCGATTACTGTACTTTTTACTCAATTAAAATTCTAACGGGTCCATTGTTCGGCCCATTTAGACCCGCTCGTCCGACACCTCTACAAAAAAGACAACAAAACAAGTTAGAATCAAATTTTAGGAGTTCATATAATTGATTACGAGCTTTTCAACACGATTATATTGTAAAAACTTTATTTCTGTACTTTTTACTCAGTTAAAATTCTAACGGGTCCATTATTCGGCCCACTTAGACCCGCTCGTCCAAAACCTCTACAAAAGGGTTGCAAAATAAGTTTTAATCCAAATTTAGGAGTTCATATAATTGATTAAGAGCTTTTCAACATGATTATATTGCAAAAACTCGATTACTGTACTTTTTACTAAGTTAAAATTCTAACGGGTCGATTGTTCGGCCCATTTAGACCCGCTCGTCCGAAACCTCTACAAAAAGGTTGCAAAATAAGTATTAATCCAAATTTAAGAGTTCATACAATTTATTACGAGCTTTTCAACATGATTATATTGCAAAAACTCGATTTCTGTACTTTTTACTCCGTTATAATTCTAACGGGTCCATTGTTGGGCCCATTTAGCCCCGCTCGTCCGAAACCTCTACAAAAGGGTTGCAAAATAAGTTTTAATCCAAATTTAAGAGTTCTTACAATTGATTACGAGCTTTCCAACACGATTATATTGTAAAAACTCGATTTCTGTAGTTGTTACTCAGTTAAAATTCGAACGGTTCCATTGTTCGGCCCATTTAGACCCGCTCGTCCGAAACCATTACATAAAAGACCGCAAAATAAGTTAGAATCAAATTTTAGGAGTTCATACAAATGATTACAAGCTTTTCAAAAAAATTACATTACAAAAACACGATTTTTGTGCTTTTTACTCAGTTAAAATTCTAACTGGTCCATTATTCGGCCCATTTAGACCCGCTCGTTCGAAACCTCTACAAAAGGGTTGCAAAATAAGTTTTAATCCAAATTTAGGAGTTCATACAATAGATTACGAGCGTTTCATCACGATTATATTGCAAAAACTTGATTTATGTACTTTATACTCAGTTAAAATTCTAACTGGTCTATTGTTCGGCCCATTTAGACCCGCTCGTCCGAAACCTTTACAAAAAAGATCGCAAAATAAGTTAGAATCAAATATTAGGAGTTCATATAATTGATTAAGAATTTTTCAACACGATTATATTTCAAAAACCCGATTACTGTACTTTTTACTCAGTTAAAATTCTAACGGGTCCATTGTTCGGCCCATTTAGATCCGCTCGTCCGAAACCTCTACCAAAAAGACAGCAAAACAAGTTAGAATCAAATTTTAGGAGTTCATACAATTGATTACGAGCTTTTCAACACGATTATAATGCAAAAACTCGATTTATGTACTTTTTAATCATTTAAAATTCTAACGGGTCCATTGTTCGGCCCATTTAGACCCGCTCGTCCGCAACCGTTACAAAAAAGATCGCCAAATAAGTTAGAATAAAAATTTAGGAGTTCATATAATTGATTAAGAGCTTTTCAACACGATTATATTTCAAAAACCCGATTACTGTACTTTTTACTCAGTTAAAATTCTAACGGGTCCATTGTTCGGCCCATTTAGACGCACTCGTCCGAAACGTCTACAAGAAAGACTGCAAAACATGTTAGAATCAAATTTCAGGAGTTCATATAATTGATTACAAGCTTTTCAACACGATTATATTGCAAAAACTCGATTTTTTTACTTTTTACTTAGTTAAAATTCTAACGGGTCCATTGTTCGGCCCATTTAGACCCGCTCGTCCGAAACCTCTACAAAAAGACCGCAAAACAAGTTTTAATCAAATTTTAGGAGTTTATATAATTTATTACGAGCTTTTCAACACGATAATATTTCAAAAACCCGATTACTGTACTTTTTACTCAGTTAAAATTCTAACGGGTCCATTGTTCGGCCCATTTAGACCTGCTCGTCCGAAACCTTTACAAAAAAGATCGCAAAATATGTTAGAATCAAATTTTAGGAGTTCATAAAATTGATTAAGAGCTTTTCAACACGATTATATTTCAAAAACCCGATTACTGTACTTTTTACTCAGTTAAAATTCTAACGGGTCCATTGTTCGGCCCATTTGATCCGCTCGTCCGAAACCTATACGAAAAAGACAGCAAAACAAGTTAGAATCAAAATTTAGGAGTTCATACAATTGATTACGAGCTTTTCAACACGATTATATTGCAAAAACTCGATTTCTGTACTTTTTACTCAGTTAAAATTCTAACGGGTCCATTGTTCGGCCCATTTAGACCCGCTCGTCCGAAACCTCTACAAAAGGGTTGCAAAATAAATTTTAATCCAAATTTAAGAGTTCTTACAATTGATTACGAGCTTTTCAACAAGATTATATTGTAAAAACTCGATTTCTGTAGTTTTTACTTAGTTAAAATTCGAACGGTTCGATTGTTCGGCCCATTTAGACCCGCTCATCCGAAACCTCTACAAAAAGACCGCAAAACAAGTTTTAATCAAATTTTAGGAGTTCATATAATTGATTACGAGCTTTTCAACACGATTATATTGCAAAAACTCGAATACAATACTTGATACAAGGGTGTTGATGGTGAAAACAACATTCCTCGTTCATTCACGGATCTAGGATAATAGCAAGTATTTCTCTGCAACAGAAACAAACATGATTTTGTATTTAGATGTCAAAAATAAAGAAAAGAAGAAGAAAAAAATGAAAGAAAAATCAAAAATGGGAAAAGAAGAAAGTTGCCGAAATAATTTAAGGACTAGGTGAAAGGTTGAAGATGATATCTTCAAACATTCAACAATGGCAGCAACGTTCTTGGACTTGACAAGATGAACTCGAAAGAGCCTACATAATATGTTATGCAAACCCGAATTGAAACTTTTCTTCGTAGTCGAAAGATGAACAAACTCCAAGGAAGAACTCGAACAATCTGTTGAACGAACCCAAACCTTATCTTGAATTTGTTCGAACAAAGTACTTGGACCCTTCAATTATCTAACAATTGAGAACCCAAAGTATCAAGGAAAAAGTTCTAAAAAGAACTAAATTTGAGAGAAAATCTCACAAATAATTTTATTTATCCAATGTCTAACTTTTTTTACAAGTAAGTGTTCGATCAAATAAATAATACAAGAGGGTGGTTAGCCAGTTTACAACATGTGGCTGAAAGTAAAACATTTGAAAATTAAAATTCAAAGAACAAAACTTCCAAGCGGCATTCTCCTCTCATTTTTGGCCGTGTATGTTGAAGTGGATGGGCGGCACTTTGAAATCACATTTAACATGTGATGGAAATGTTTGAATTTCAAATGAAATTCATTTGTTCTCATCCAATCTGCCGCACATGTGTATAATGGAGACAACTTAATTTCGTTGCATGCTTCAATTGCTTCTCAAGAAACCCACGTGCCTTTTTTTTACACTGAATACTATGTGCTATGCATTTGCTTGAATTTCAAGAAGTTTGGCTACTCCTTGCGGCATATAATTTGATGCTGGTCACGCATGAAGGCATGGATGGTCATGCATGCACATTACACATATACACTTGGTCCTATCAAACAAATATATAATAATAATAATAAGTCACCATATAATAATTCAAAACTAAACCAATATAAAAACATTATAAATCATATCAAACACACCGAATAATTAATATAATATAAATATGTCACATATCAATACGCAACACATTAAAAGTTTTATCTTCTAAGGCACAAGTATTATTAAATGATTCAGAAATATTAGCACAAGTAAAGAAAAAAGCTTCCCTGAAATTTTGAAGTAGCATTCTGTAACACCCGGGTTTGGGGGTCGGATGAAAATAATATTTAAATAATGAGTCGGGTTTTGGTTTTAAAAATTTAAAATAATAAAATATTATTTTGGGCTTCATATATTCGAAGCAAAAAAAAATTATGTTGGACTAAAATTGTTTTGGGAATCAAATCCCATGGATTGTAGGATAAATGAGATTGCCATCTCATTAATGGAAAATATGTAATTAAATGGTCTTCTGTTTTTTTTAAAACCCCATTTAATTTAAAAGACCACTTTATTTCCTATCTTCATCTCCTTTTTCCCTCTCTTTCACGTCAAAAACCCCCTCCCTCTCCAAATCTCTATTCCTTCACCCCCATGCTCTTTGTTGGTGATTTTTGAAAGGTAAAACCGTTTTCAACTTGTCCTCCTCTTCCTCTTTAAGATGGTACCTTTAATTTTCATAAAGCTCATAGATTTTGTAGTTTAGGGTTTTGAGTTTTTAGATTAAAAATGCAAACTTTATTGTCTTTAACTGGAGCTTTCGATTTGTTGAAGTTATATATGATGTTTTCTACCCATAAGGTCCAACATAATTGATTTTTACATGGTTTTATGCTAATTCCCGAATTTGGGTTTTGGTGGGGTTTTAGGAGAGTTTTTAAATGAATTTTGGGTATGGTTTGTGTTGGAATTTGAGGATTGATGTTAGGGTAATAGTTGGGGGTTGTTTTAGAAGCAATTGGAAGTGTTAAATGTGTTGAAATCACAAGTTTTGGATTGGGTATAAGGGTTGCTCGGGTTTGGTGATTGTCCATGGCTTGAATTGTTGTGTTTGATGCTTGATTAGTGTTCCGGGTTTGCTACATTGATTGGTGGATTGATTTGAGGTTGTTTTGCTTGTGTTGAGGTGATTAGAAGCGAGATTTTGTGTTGGTGAAGCCTTGGGAACAAATCCGAAAAACTTGAAGATCCTTGGTTGCTTGGTAGTTGAGCTTGGAGGTGGAGGTGAGTGGTTACTATTTTTAAATGGCTTTTAAACATTGGTTCAAGCATGTGGACCTAGGTTGGGCTTGGTAAACCCACCTAGAGTTGAGGTTAGGGTGGTAGCTTAATCTCAAGCTTAAGTTTAGGAAGCTTTGGTTGAACTCCTAATTGCTTGTTATGCCTCTTGTTTATATGTGTTTACGGTAGTTATGTAAATTGTGTTATACATGTTGTCGAGGCATGGTTTGATGCATTGCTATGCATGTGGTTTGGATTGTGAATTGTGCATGATGATGATCATGGTGAGTACATGCTAGGCATGGAAATGGGTTGTGAAATACATGCATGTGAGGCATGATATTTGATGCATTGTTATATGCATGTAGCTATGTAAAATGAATTGCGCTTAATATTGGCACTAGTATGCTTGGGTACAATGGTCGATCATTAGGATGAGTGTGCACACGAGAGTCAAAACGCGCGTGGCCTTGGTGGCGTTAAGGCACCAAGGAGGAGTATGGGTACGCCCGGAAATATTTATATTAGTCGATGATGAGTGGAATCCCATCGACGGGGCGTGAGGATGAGTGGAATCCCCTCCGCAAGAACCGGTGATGAGTGTAATCCCACCGCAGGTAATGGTTATGTTGGAAATGCGTTCCAACATGTTATCCGCGTATTCGAGTCATAGCTAGGTGCCAATATGAGATTGTATGAATATACCAATATGAGTTTATATGTGCCTTTATGATTCGAGATGTGTTGCCAATATGATATGAAATGCGACTCTTATATGCATTGAGATGTGTTGTTAGTAATATATTGATATATGTATCATTGTATGTTGAGCTTAAGAGTTGTTGAGCATGACATAATGTTGAATACATGTTCATGCATCATGATTATGTTGGCTCTTGCGGATCGGTGGTAAGATCATGCATTTTATCTTGGTTGTAGCTCGTGCTTGGACCCTGCATTGTCGAAGGTTTGTTTTAAAGAGCTTACCCTCACTAAGCTTTTATGCTTACGCTCCTTTTTGTTCGACAATGCAGATCAGTAGCTTGTGGGTGGCAAAGGCAAGGAAAGGTCTCCAAGTGTTGCTTTGGTTAGCTCAATGTATGATCTTTAAATTGTAGATTGTAATAGTCAAGCAATGGGATAGGTGTTGTTGATGTGAATGTTTGTTGTATGTTGATGTTAGTTTGGCCTTTGGATGCTTCGTTTGGATTGTAAACCTTGATTGTGTTGCATATCTCGAATGCTTATGTATATGTTGGTCTTGTGTCTTTTGTGGATGTGCTTATGTATGTTTGCCTATGCATGTTATCTTTAATGCCTAGAATGATCTTGTGAATGGAGGTCTTATCTTGCAATCTTATGTGTTTTAAGTGTGTTTGCAATTGGGTGCATGCCTCTAGAGTGTATTGTATGTTGTGTGTGCTTCTTGGGGTCGTTTAGGGGCTTTAGATTTGTTGAGAAATGCCTAAGTCTGGCTTTTGAAGGTTGCAGACAACCCGTGTTTCGAAACGAGCTGGGCCGTTTCGGAACAGGTAAGGCTTCAGGGACCCCGTATTGGAACACGTTTCGATACGGTTTGGCCACTGTGAGCCCCTGTTCCGATACGAGTTTCGAAACAGTTTGGCTACTGGAAATCTGAGAAATTGTCCAGATGAAAGCGTTTCGAAACGAGTCTAAGGGTTTCGAAACGGTCAAATTCTCATTGACCACGAGAAGTTGACCGTTGAGGGTGTTTCGGAACGGTTGACCTCTGTTCCGATACGACCTCCTCGTATGGGCTTGGGGCAGTTGACCTGGTCAAGGCGTTTCGACACGCCTCAATGGAGTTTCGAAACGGCCTGCTTAAAGGTTTAAAAATTGGGCTGTTAATTGTTGTTTGTGTTCGGATGATTGTCTTCATCAGGTTATTCCGCTGCTGTGATCACATAGGAATTAAATGTGCATTTAGAGAAGACTAAATTAAAAGAAAATTTTTAGGGTTGCTAACCGAGGGGGAACCTTAACGGGTTTCGCTTCGGTTTTCCCCGTGTGGCCTACTCGGACCGGTCATCCGGCTAGACCGGGACGAGGGGGTTACACATTCGTTGGGTGGCATAATCGTGCTCACATCAATACTTATTACTCAGTTAAAATTCTAACGGGTCCATTGTTCGGCCCATTTAGACCCGCTCATCCAAAACCTCTACAGAAGGGTTGCAAAATAAGTTTTAATCCAAATTTAGGAGTTCATACAATTGATTACGAGCTTTTCAACACAATTATATTGCAAAAACTCGATTTCTGTACTTTTTACTCCATTAAAATTCTAACGGGTCCATTGTTCGGCCCATTTAGACCAGCTCGTCCGAAACCTCTACAAAAAGGTTGCAAAATAAGTTTAAATCCAAATTAAGGAGTTCATACAATTGATTACGAGCTTTTCAACACAATTATATTGCAAAAACACGATTTTTGTGCTTCTTACTCAGTTAAAATTCTAACGGGTTCATCGTTCGACCCATTTAGACCCGCTCGTCCGAAACCTCTACAAAAGGGTTGCAAAAAAGTTTTAATCCAAATTTAGGAGTTCAGACAATTGATTACGAGCTTTTCAACACGATTATATTGCAAAAACTCGATTTCTGTACTTTTTACTCCGTTAAAATTCTAACGGGTCCATTGTTCGGCCCATTTAGACCCGCTCGTCCGAAACCTCTACAAAAAAAGACCGCAAAATAAGATAGAATCCAATTTTAGGACTTCATATAATTGATTACGAGCTTTTCAACAGGATTATATTGCAAAAACTCGATTTCTGTACTTTTTTCTCAGTTAAAATTCTAACGGGTCCACTATTCGGACCATTAAGACCTGCTTGTCCGAAACCTCTACAAAAAGGGTTGCAAAATAAGTTTTAATCCAAATTTAGAAGTTCATACAATTGATTACGAGCTTTTCAACACGATTATATTGCAAAAACTCGATTACTGTACTATTTACTAAGTTAAAATTTTAACGGGTCGATTGTTCGGCCCATTTAGACCCGCTCGTCCGAAACCTCAACAAAAAAGACCGCAAAACAAGTTTTAATCAAATTCTAGGAGTTCATATAATTGATTACGAGCTTTTCAACACGATTATAATGCAAAAACTCGATTTCTGTACTTTTTACTCAGTTAAAATTCTAACGGGTCTATTGTTCAGCCAATTTAGACCCGCTTGTCCGAAACCTCTACAAAAGGGTTGCAAAATGAGTTTTAATCCAAATTTAGTAGTTCATACAACTGATTATGAGCTTTTCAACACGATTATAATGCAAAAACTCGATTTATGTACTTTTTACTCAGTTAATATTCTAACGGATCCATTGTTCGGCCCATTTAGACTCGCTCGTCCGAAACATTTACAAAAAAGATCGCAAAATAAGTTAGAATCAAATTTTAGGAGTTCATATAATTGATTAAGAGCTTTTCAACACGATTATATTTCAAACACTCGATTACTGTACTTTTTACTCAGTTAAAATTCTAACGGGTCCATTGTTAGGCCCATTTAGACCCGCTCGTCCGAAACCTCTACAAAAAGGTTGCAAAATAAGTTTTAATCCAAATTTAAGAGTTCATACAATTGATTACGAGCATTTCAACATGATTATATTGCAAAAACTTGATTTATGTGCTTTATACTCAGTTAAAATTCTAACTGGTCTATTGTTCGGCCCATTTAGACCCGCTCGTCCGAAACCTTTACAAAAAAGATCGCAAAATAAGTTAGAATCAAATATTAGGAGTTCATATAATTGATTAAGAATTTTTCAACACGATTATATTTCAAAAACCCGATTACTGTACTTTTTACTCAGTTAAAATTCTAACGGGTCCATTGTTCGGCCCATTTAGATCCGCTCGTCCGAAACCTCTACCAAAAAGACAGCAAAACAAGTTAGAATCAAATTTTAGGAGTTCATACAATTGATTACGAGCTTTTCAACACGATTATAATGCAAAAACTCGATTTATGTACTTTTTACTCAGTTAAAATTCTAACGGGTCCATTGTTCGGCCCATTTAGACCCGCTCATCCGCAACCGTTACAAAAAAGATCACAAAATAAGTTAGAATAAAAATTTAGGAGTTCATATAATTGATTAAGAGCTTTTCAACACGATTATATTTCAAAAACCCGATTACTGTACTTTTTACTCAGTTAAAATTCTAACGGGTCCATTGTTCGGCCCATTTAGACCCGCTCGTCCGACACCTCTACAAAAAAGACAACAAAACAAGTTAGAATCAAATTTTAGGAGTTCATATAATTGATTACGAGCTTTTCAACACGATTATATTGTAAAAACTTTATTTCTGTACTTTTTACTCAGTTAAAATTCTAACGGGTCCATTATTCGGCCCACTTAGACCCGCTCGTCCAAAACCTCTACAAAAGGGTTGCAAAATAAGTTTTAATCCAAATTTAGGAGTTCATATAATTGATTAAGAGCTTTTCAACATGATTATATTGCAAAAACTCGATTACTGTACTTTTTACTAAGTTAAAATTCTAACGTGTCGATTGTTCGGCCCATTTAGACCCGCTCGTCCGAAACCTCTACAAAAAGGTTGCAAAATAAGTATTAATCCAAATTTAAGAGTTCATACAATTTATTACGAGCTTTTCAACATGATTATATTGCAAAAACTCGATTTCTGTACTTTTTACTCCGTTATAATTCTAACGGGTCCATTGTTGGGCCCATTTAGCCCCGCTCGTCCGAAACCTCTACAAAAGGGTTGCAAAATAAGTTTTAATCCAAATTTAAGAGTTCTTACAATTGATTACGAGCTTTCCAACACGATTATATTGTAAAAACTCGATTTCTGTAGTTGTTACTCAGTTAAAATTCGAACGGTTCCATTGTTCGGCCCATTTAGACCCGCTCGTCCGAAACCATTACATAAAAGACCACAAAATAAGTTAGAATCAAATTTTAGGAGTTCATACAAATGATTACAAGCTTTTCAAAAAAATTACATTACAAAAACACGATTTTTGTGCTTTTTACTCAGTTAAAATTCTAACTGGTCCATTATTCGGCCCATTTAGACCCGCTCGTTCGAAACCTCTACAAAAGGGTTGCAAAATAAGTTTTAATCCAAATTTAGGAGTTCATACAATAGATTACGAGCGTTTCATCACGATTATATTGCAAAAACTTGATTTATGTACTTTATACTCAGTTAAAATTCTAACTGGTCTATTGTTCGGCCCATTTAGACCCGCTCTTCCGAAACCTTTACAAAAAGATCGCAAAATAAGTTAGAATCAAATATTAGGAGTTCATATAATTGATTAAGAATTTTTCAACACGATTATATTTCAAAAACCCGATTACTGTACTTTTTACTCAGTTAAAATTCTAACGGGTCCATTGTTCGGCCCATTTAGATCCGCTCGTCCGAAACCTCTACCAAAAAGACAGCAAAACAAGTTAGAATCAAATTTTAGGAGTTCATACAATTGATTACGAGCTTTTCAACACGATTATAATGCAAAAACTCGATTTATGTACTTTTTAATCATTTAAAATTCTAACGGGTCCATTGTTCGGCCCATTTAGACCCGCTCGTCCGCAACCGTTACAAAAAAGATCGCCAAATAAGTTAGAATAAAAATTTAGGAGTTCATATAATTGATTAAGAGCTTTTCAACACGATTATATTTCAAAAACCCGATTACTGTACTTTTTACTCAGTTAAAATTCTAACGGGTCCATTGTTCGGCCCATTTAGAACCGCTCGTCCGAAACCTCTACAAAAAAGACAACAAAAGAAGTTAGAATCAAATTTTAGGAGTTCATATAATTGATTACGAGCTTTTCAACACGATTATATTGTAAAAACTTTATTTCTGTACTTTTTACTCAGTTAAAATTCTAACGGGTCCATTATTCGGCCCACTTAGACCCGCTCGTCCAAAACCTCTACAAAAGGGTTGCAAAATAAGTTTTAATCCAAATTTAGGTGTTCATATAATTGATTAAAAGCTTTTCAACATGATTATATTGCAAAAACTCGATTACTGTACTTTTTACTAAGTTAAAATTCTAACGGGTCGATTGTTTGGCCCATTTAGACCCGCTCGTCCGAAACCTCTACAAAAAGGTTGCAAAATAAGTATTAATCCAAATTTAAGAGTTCATACAATTTATTACGAGCTTTTCAACATGATTATATTTCAAAAACCCGATTACTGTACTTTTTACTCAGTTAAAATTCTAACGGGTCCATTGTTCGGCCCATTTAGAACCGCTCGTCCGAAACCTCTACAAAAAAGACAACAAAAGAAGTTAGAATCAAATTTTAGGAGTTCATATAATTGATTACGAGCTTTTCAACACGATTATATTGTAAAAACTTTATTTCTGTACTTTTTACTCAGTTAAAATTCTAACGGGTCCATTATTCGGCCCACTTAGACCCGCTCGTCCAAAACCTCTACAAAAGGGTTGCAAAATAAGTTTTAATCCAAATTTAGGTGTTCATATAATTGATTAAGAGCTTTTCAACACGATTATATTTCAAAAACCCGATTACTGTACTTTTTACTCAGTTAAAATTCTAACGGGTCCATTGTTCGGCCCATTTAGACCCGCTCGTCCGAAACCTCTACAAAAAAGACAGCAAAACAAGTTAGAATCAAATTTTAGGAGTTCATATAATTGATTACGAGCTTTTCAACACGATTATATTGTAAAAACTTTATTTCTGTACTTTTTACTCAGTTAAAATTCTAACGGATCCATTATTCGGCCCACTTAGACCCGCTCGTCCAAAACCTCTACAAAATGGTTGCAAAATAAGTTTTAATCCAAATTTAGGAGTTCATATAATTGATAACGAGCTTTTCAACATGATTATATTGCAAAAACCCGATTACTGTACTTTTTACTCAGTTAAAATTCTAACGGGTCCATTGTTCGGCCCATTTAGATCCGCTCGTCCGAAACCTCTACCAAAAAGACAGCAAAACAAGTTAGAATCAAATTTTAGGAGTTCATACAATTGATTACGAGCTTTTCAACACGATTATAATGCAAAAACTCGATTTATGTACTTTTTACTCAGTTAAAATTCTAACGGGTCCATTGTTCGGCCCATTTAGACCCGCTCATCCGCAACCGTTACAAAAAAGATCACAAAATAAGTTAGAATAAAAATTTAGGAGTTCATATAATTGATTAAGAGCTTTTCAACACGATTATATTTCAAAAACCCGATTACTGTACTTTTTACTCAGTTAAAATTCTAACGGGTCCATTGTTCGGCCCATTTAGACCCGCTCGTCCGACACCTCTACAAAAAAGACAACAAAACAAGTTAGAATCAAATTTTAGGAGTTCATATAATTGATTACGAGCTTTTCAACACGATTATATTGTAAAAACTTTATTTATGTACTTTTTACTCAGTTAAAATTCTAACGGGTCCATTATTCGGCCCACTTAGACCCGCTCGTCCAAAACCTCTACAAAAGGGTTGCAAAATAAGTTTTAATCCAAATTTAGGAGTTCATATAATTGATTAAGAGCTTTTCAACATGATTATATTGCAAAAACTCGATTACTGTACTTTTTACTAAGTTAAAATTCTAACGGGTCGATTGTTCGGCCCATTTAGACCCGCTCGTCCGAAACCTCTACAAAAAGGTTGCAAAATAAGTATTAATCCAAATTTAAGAGTTCATACAATTTATTACGAGCTTTTCAACATGATTATATTGCAAAAACTCGATTTATGTACTTTTTACTCCGTTATAATTCTAACGGGTCCATTGTTCGGCCCATTTAGACCCGCTCGTCCGAAACCTCTACAAAAGGGTTGCAAAATAAGTTTTAATCCAAATTTAAGAGTTCTTACAATTGATTACGAGCTTTCCAACACGATTATATTGTAAAAACTCGATTTCTGTAGTTGTTACTCAGTTAAAATTCGAACGGTTCCATTGTTCGGCCCATTTAGACCCGCTCGTCCGAAACCATTACATAAAAGACCGCAAAATAAGTTAGAATCAAATTTTAGGAGTTCATACAAATGATTACAAGCTTTTCAAAAAAATTACATTACAAAAACACGATTTTTGTGCTTTTTACTCAGTTAAAATTCTAACTGGTCCATTATTCGGCCCATTTAGACCCGCTCGTTCGAAACCTCTACAAAAGGGTTGCAAAATAAGTTTTAATCCAAATTTAGGAGTTCATACAATAGATTACGAGCGTTTCATCACGATTATATTGCAAAAACTTGATTTATGTACTTTATACTCAGTTAAAATTCTAACTGGTCTATTGTTCGGCCCATTTAGACCCGCTCTTCCGAAACCTTTACAAAAAAGATCGCAAAATAAGTTAGAATCAAATATTAGGAGTTCATATAATTGATTAAGAATTTTTCAACACGATTATATTTCAAAAACCCGATTACTGTACTTTTTACTCAGTTAAAATTCTAACGGGTCCATTGTTCGGCCCATTTAGATCCGCTCGTCCGAAACCTCTACCAAAAAGACAGCAAAACAAGTTAGAATCAAATTTTAGGAGTTCATACAATTGATTACGAGCTTTTCAACACGATTATAATGCGAAAACTCGATTTATGTACTTTTTAATCATTTAAAATTCTAACGGGTCCATTGTTCGGCCCATTTAGACCCGCTCGTCCGCAACCGTTACAAAAAAGATCGCCAAATAAGTTAGAATAAAAATTTAGGAGTTCATATAATTGATTAAGAGCTTTTCAACACGATTATATTTCAAAAACCCGATTACTGTACTTTTTACTCAGTTAAAATTCTAACGGGTCCATTGTTCGGCCCATTTAGACCCGCTCGTCCGAAACCTCTACAAAAAAGACAGCAAAACAAGTTAGAATCAAATTTTAGGAGTTCATATAATTGATTACGAGCTTTTCAACACGATTATATTGTAAAAACTTTATTTCTGTACTTTTTACTCAGTTAAAATTCTAACGGGTCCATTATTCGGCCCACTTAGACCCGCTCGTCCAAAACCTCTACAAAATGGTTGCAAAATAAGTTTTAATCCAAATTTAGGAGTTCATATAATTGATAACGAGCTTTTCAACATGATTATATTGCAAAAACTCGATTTCTGTACTTTTTATTCAGTTAAAATTCTAACGGGTCCATTGTTCGGCCCATTTAGACCCGCTCGTCCGAAACCTCTACAAAAAGGTTGCAAAATAAGTTTTAATCCAAATTTAAGAGATCATACAATTTATTACGAGCTTTTCAACATGATTATATTGCAAAAACTCGATTTATGTACTTTTTACTCCGTTATAATTCTAACGGGTCCATTGTTCGGCCCATTTAGACCCGCTCGTCCGAAACCTCTACAAAAGGGTTGCAAAATAAGTTTTAATCCAAATTTAAGAGTTCTTACAATTGATTACGATCTTTCCAACACGATTATATTGTAAAATCTCGATTTCTGTAGTTGTTACTCAGTTAAAATTCGAACGGTTCCATTGTTCGGCCCATTTAGACCCGCTCGTCCGAAACCATTACATAAAAGACCGCAAAATAAGTTAGAATCAAATTTTAGGAGTTCATACAAATGATTACAAGCTTTTCAAAAAAAATATATTACAAAAACACGATTTTTGTGCTTTTTACTCAGTTAAAATTCTAACTGGTCCATTATTCGGCCCATTTAGACTCGCTCGTTCGAAACCTCTACAAAAGGGTTGCAAAATAAGTTTTAATCCAAATTTAGGAGTTCATACAATAGATTACGAGCGTTTCATCACGATTATATTGCAAAAACTTGATTTATGTACTTTTTACCTAGTTAAAATTCTAACGGGTCCATTGTTCGGCCCATTTAGACCCGCTCGTCGCAAACCTCTACAAAAAAGACCCAAAATAAGTTAGAATCAAATTTTAGGAGTTCATATAATTGATTAAGAGCTTTTCAGCACGATTATATTGCAAAAACTCGATTACTGTACTTTTTACTCAGTTAAAATTCTAACGGGTCCATTGTTCGGCCCATTTAGACCCGATCGTCCGAAACCTCTATAAAAAGGGCTGCAAAATAAGTTTTAATCCAAATTTAGGAGTTCATATAATTGATTACGAGCTTTTCAACATAATTATATTACAAAAACTCGATTTTTGTGCTTTTTACTCAGTTAAAATTCTAACGGGTCCATTGTTCGGCCCATTTAGACCCAATCGTCTGAAACCTCTACAAAAAGGGCTGCAAAATAAGTTTTAATCCAAATTTAGGAGTTCATACAATTGATTACTAGCGTTTCAACACGATTATATTGCAAAAACTTGATTACAGTACTTTTTACTAAGTTAAAATTCTAACGGGTCCATTGTTCGGCCCATTTAGACCCGCTCTTCCGAAACCTCTACCAAAAAGACAACAAAATAAGTTTTAATCTAAATTTAGGAGTTCATACAATTGATTACTAGCGTTTCAACACGATTATATTGCAAAAACTTGATTTCTGTACTTTTTACTCAGTTAAAATTCTAACGGGTCCATTGTTCGGCCCATTTAGACCCGCTCGTCCGAAACCTCTACAAAAAGGTTGCAAAATAAGTTTAAATCCAAATTAAGGAGTTCATACAATTGATTACGAGCTTTTAAACACAATTGTATTGCAAAAACACTATTTTTGTGCTTTTTACTAAGTTAAAATTCTAACGGGTCCATCGTTCGGCAAATTTAGACCCGCTCGTCCGAAACCTCTACAAAAGGGTTGAAAAAAAAGTTTTAATCCAAATTTAGGAGTTTATACAATTGATTACGAGCTTTTCAACACGATTATATTGCAAAAACTTGATTTCTGTACTTTTTACTCCGTTAAAATTCTAACGGGTCCATTGTTCGGCCCATTTAGACCCCTCGTCCGAAACCTCTACAAAAAAAGACCGCAAAATAAGTTAGAATCAAATTTTAGGACTTCATATAATTGATTACGAGCTTTTCAACAGGATTATATTGCAAAAACTCAATTTCTGTACTTTTTACTCAGTTAAAATTCTAACGGGTCCATTGTTCGGCCCATTTAGACCCGCTCGTCCGAAACCTCTACAAAAAGGGTTGCAAAATAAGTTTAAATCCAAATTAAGGAGTTCATACAATTGATTACGAGCTTTTCAACACAATTATATTGCATAAACTTGATTTTTGTGCTTTTTACTCGGTTAAATTTCTAACGGGTCCATTGTTCGACCCACATAGACCCGCTCGTCCGAAACCATAGAAAAAAGACCGCAAAACTAGTTTTAATCCAAATTTAGGAGTTCATAAAATTGATTACGAGCTTTTCAACACGATTATATTGCAAAAACTCGATTTCTATACTTTTTACTCCGTTAAAATTCTAACGGGTCCATTGTTCGGCCCATATAGACCCGCTCGTCCGAAAACTATACAAAAAAGACCGCAAAATAAGTTAGAATCAAATTTTAGGAGTTCATATAATTGATTACGAACTTTTCAACAGGATTATATTGCAAAATCTCGATTTTTGTACTTTTTACTCAATTAAAATTCTAACGGGTCCATTGCTCAGCCCATTTAGACCCGCTCGTCCGAAACCTCTACTAAAAGGGTTGCAAAATAAGTTTTAATCCAAATTTCGGAGTTCATACAATTGATTACGAGCTTTTCAAAACGATTATATTGCAAAAACTCGATTACTGTAGTTTTTACTCAGTTAAAATTCTAACGGGTCCATTGTTCGGCCCATTTAGACCCGCTCGTCCGAAACACCTACAAAAAGACCGCAAAATAAGTTTTAATCAAATCTTAGGAGTTCATATAATTAATTACGAGCTTTTCAACACGATTATATTGCAAAAACTAAATTTCTGTACTTTTTACGCAGTTAAAATTCTAACAGGTCTATTGTTCGGCCCATTTAGACCCGCTCGTCCGAAACCTCTACAAAAGGGTTGCAAAATAAGTTTTAATCCAAATTTAGGAGTTCATATAATTGATTACCAGCTTTTCAACACGATTATATTGCAAAAACTCGATTTCTGTACTTTTTACTGATTTAAAATTCTAACGGGTCCATTGTTCGGCCCATTTAGACCCGCTCGTCCGAAACCTCTACAAAAAGGTTGCAAAATAAGTTTTAATCCAAATTTAAGAGTTCATACATTTGATTACGAGCTTTTCAACACGATTATATTGCGAAAACTCGATTTCTGTACTTTTTACTCCGTTATAATTCTAACGGGTGTAACCCCCTTAACCCGGCCTAGACGGTTGACCCGAATTAAGAAAGTCACACGGGGAAAACCAAAGTCAACCCGAAAGTCAACCTTGATTAACGACCTTTTTTTTTAAACTTGTCTAGATGCACATTAACCCTAGTTGTGATCATACAAACAACATGCTCAAAGATCGTAAACATCAGAGATCAAACAGGGACCCAATTGAACAAATTACAACTTTAGGGACCAAATTGTAAATTCTGATAAATATAAGGACTTAGCCCAAATTAAAGTTACCAACTTGAAATTAATCATGTTTCATGCATCTCTGTCAAATTTCAGCTCAAACGGACACCCCAAACTCATACAATTGCACAACAAGTTCTGGGACCAAAATGCAAACATTTTGAAACATAAAACTGCCAATGTCAGCCCCCAACGGTCATCCGTTCCGAAACGGGAGACATCCCGTTTCGAAACGCGGGGCCGTTCCGCAACGCGTACCGAAACGAGGGCTGACAGTAGCCTTTCCGTTTCGGAACGGTGTCACCCGTTTCGGACGCCTGGGCTGCTTTGAGGCACCCGTTCCGAAACGGCAGACACTGTTCCGATACGGCCTGCACAAAATGCAGAAATTTGCTTGCCTAAACATGCAATTGACCAACCAATCATGCTCCAAACGCTATCAAACTTTACCAGCAACTCATACAACATACAAGAGACATATTTACATCAACAATTCATCATTATAACAACATATGTGGAAAGCCCCAAATCTAAAGGCATGCTTCCTACACAAGCAACCATTCATGCATAAAAGCCTCCAAACCAACACATAATGGCCAATTACATAAACCAACATTAACAACAACATAAATCCAACTTAGGGAGTTCTAAACATCTCCCAAAACAACAACATTGGTCCGCCATTGCCAAATGCCAAAAGCTAAAAGTGTTTAAGAAAACCTTCCCATACATGAGCTTAACTTCCACTTGATTGCTTGTCCTCCTTGCTGCCCTCAAAGCACTTTAATGCTCTGCATTATTGGTTTAAGAAAAGAGAGAGAGCGTAAGCATAAGCTTAGTGAGGAAAGCTCCTTAAAACCACACAATAATGCATTTATAAAACTCATTTATAAATCATACTTCAAGATACATTTAGACATGCTCACAAGAAATCTTAAAACAAGCATCTCATGCTTCATAACATAACATGTCATATTGGCCACAAGTGATAATTTCCATCTTTAAAACAAGATCAACATAAGACTCACACATGGACTTTTAAACACCATTGTGATCTTATCCCCAAGGACTTTTAAACACCTTGGCCCATGGACTTTTAAACACCATGGCAAGGACCACACAAGGACTTTTAAACACCTTTGTGTCCTTAACAAGTTTCACCTCAAGGACTTTTAAACACCTTGACCCCAAGGACTTTTAAACACCTTGGCCATGGACTTTTAAACACCATGAATATAATCACCCCAAGGACTTTTAAACACCTTGGCCCCAAGGACTTTTAAACACCTTGGCCATGGACTTTTAAACACCATGAATATAATCACCCCAAGGACTTTTAAACACCTTGGCCCCAAGGACTTTTAAACACCTTGGAAAGGACCACACAAGGACTTTTAAACACCTTTGTGTCCGTAACAAGAACCATCCAAGGGCTTTTAAACACCTTGATGTTCTTAAGTAAACAAGGCTCACTCAAGGACTTTTAACCACCTTAGTGACCTTAACCTTTTCAAAACATCACTTGCCAATATACATCATTTATCATCAATAATCCACTGTTTTAAAGCATTTAACCAAGCCATAAACATCATGCATCTTTAAGCATTTAACCACATTTAAACAATGTTCAAAAACAAGGAACTCTAACCTTGAGCTTCCTTAAACACATGGCTTATAATCTCAGCAAACAAACATGCTAGATATGCTTTAAAAATAGAATTTAAACATGCAACAAACACATTGCACCCAAGCATCACATGGTTCCTCATCAAGAGAGTTTTTCCGAAAACTTACTCTTGAGCTTAGCAAAGTTGTTTAGACTTAGACTAAGCTCCCAAACCTCCAAAACATTGGTTTCAAAGCCGAAAACCAAAATCCACTCACCGATTCCGTTTCGCCTCTTGCCGAAACACAAAATCAAACTTCCGGATCACCACCACTTGGATCCAAAGATGACTCCCCTATTTTAACACATCAAAACAGTAGATTAATGCATCATCATGCATTAATAGCTTCAATGAAAGCACCTAAACTCGCTGCTCTCATCCACACTCCATTTTCGGCCACCAAACACAACCGAAAATGCATCCAAACAACTTCTCAACAATGCCCAGCCATAAACCATCAAAACTAAGCATCCTTAAACATCATTATACATCTAAAAAGAACATAACAACATCCTTATACCTCCAGCAACAACAGATCCACAAGATCACCCAAAAACAACCAAGAATCACAAGCTAAACTTAGGAAATTCAACCTATCCGGGATTGCATTAATTAAAACTCAATTCCATATCAAATTAACATTCATTTATCATCAAATATACACCTCAAATCACTGCTTTAACAGATCCAACGAAAATTCACCAAAAATCATCAAATCTTGCATTTAAAGCCAAGATCCATTACCACCCTTTAAAACCTTTTATAAAACATCAAATAAGGATTGAGAACTTAGGAATTTCATTAAAGAACTTGAAGTTCAGAGGAGAAGGACGTTCTTACCTCCAAACTTGAGTTTCCCCACTTTTAGAACCAAAAACCTTGATGAAACCACTAGCAAATTGAGAGGTTTTGTTGATGTGATGATTAGGAATCAAAAGAGGATTGAAAAGAGAGATTTGAGTGACAAAATCAGAAAGAAATCTTTGGAGAGAAAGTGTTTGGGTTGAGAGAAAATGAGAGAAAAGGAAAATTGGAAAATATGGGAAGTTAGTTACAAAATAGCCAAAATGATTTTCCCTCCACTTTTCTTTAGCTTTAAAATCAGAATTAAACATTAAAATATCTTAGAAAAATCTGGAGAAACTCCCTTTGGGTAAATAGCTCCTTAAAGATTCAAAGTTTCAATCCTTTCTAAAACAGTCACGCAACTTTCAAAAATTACGTTTTGGTCACTAGCCAAAATGTTACCCTTCCAAACCTCATTTTGTAAAATTGATTTCACAGTTCACTTATATATATTAAAAGATGATTTTAGAACATTTTTCCATATTTTTAATGCAACCCGAACTAGGCTTTCCTAAATTCACTCTTATATATTCGAACCGCACTTTGACCAAACCGGTCAACGCCCAAAACTTCTAAGCCCAAAACCGGGGCGTTACAACGGGTCCATTGTTCGGCCCATTTAGACCCGCTCGTTCGAAACCTCTACAAAAGGGTTGCAAAATAAGTTTTAATCCAAATTTAGGAGTTCATATACTCCCTCCGTCCCATTAATTTTGTCCATTATTGACTTTTTTTTGGTCAAATTTTTTGAACTTTGACCTATTATTATATAAAATTTATTATTGAAAAAAATAAAAAAAAAATATATTTTATAAACTTTCAATCAAGTAGTTTTAATATATATATTTTGTAAAATGTAATTGTTTAAAATATTTAAAATAATCATGGTCAAAGTTTAAAAAAGTTGACTTTTAAAAAGTCAATAAGGGACAAAATTAATGGGACGGAGGGAGTAATTGATTACGAGCTTTTCAACATGATTATATTGCAAAAACTCGATTTCTGTACATTTTACTCAGTTAAAATTCTAACGGGTCCATTGTTCGGCCCATTTAGACCCGCTCGTCCGAAACCTTTACAAAAGGGTTGCAAAATAAGTTTTAATACAAATTTAAGAGTTCTTACAATTTATTACGAGCTTTTCAACACGATTATTTTGTAAAAACTCGATTTCTGTAGTTTTTACTCAGTTATAATTCGAACGGTTCCATCGTTCGGCCCATTTAAACCCGCTCGTCCGAAACCTTTACAAAAAAGACCGCAAAATAAGTTAGAATCAAATTTTAGGAGTTCATACAAATGATTACGAGCTTTTCAACAAAATTATAATGCAAAAACTCGATTTTTGTGCTTTTTACTCAGATAAAATTCTAACGAGTCCATTGTTCGGCCCATTTAGACCCGCTGGTTCGAAACCTCTACAAAAGGGTTGCAAAATAAGTTTTAATCCAAATTTAGGAGTTCATACAATAGATTACGAGCGTTTCATCACGATTATATTGCAAAAACTCGATTTCTGTACTTTTTTACTCAGTTCAAATTCTAACGGGTCCATTGTTCGGCCCATTTAGACCCGCTCGTCGCAAACCTCTACAAAAAAGACCCCAAAATAAGTTAGAATCAAATTTTAGGAGTTCATATAATTGATTAAGAGCTTTTCAACACGATTATATTGCAAAAAACTCGATTACTGTACTTTTTACCCAGTTAAAATTCTAATGGGTCCATTGTTCGTCCCATTTAGACCGATCGTCCGAAACCGCTACAAAAAGGGATGCAAAATAAGTTTTAATCCAAATTTAGGAGTTCATATAATTGATTATGAGCTTTTCAACACAATTATATTGCAAAAACTCGATTTTTGTGCTTTTTACTCAGTTAAAATTCTAACGGGTTCATTGTTCGGCCCATTTAGACCCAATCGTCCGAAACCTCTACAAAAAGGGCTGCAAAATAAGTTTTAATCCAAATTTAGGAATTCATACAATTGATTACTAGCGTTTTAACACGATTATATTGGAAAAACTTGATTACAGTACTTTTTACTCAGTTAAAATTCTAATGGGTCCATTGTTCAGCCTATTTACACCCGCTCGTCCGAAACTTCTACAAAAAGGTTGCAAAATAAGTTTTAATCTAAATTTAGGAGTTCATACAATTGATTACTAGCGTTTCAACATGATTATATTGCAAAAACTTGATTTCTGTACTTTTTACTCAGTTAAAATTCTAACGGGTCCATTGTTCGGCCCATTTAGACCAGCTCGTCCGAAACCTCTACAAAAAGGTTGCAAAATAAGTTTAAATCCAAATTAAGGAGTTCATACAATTGATTACGAGCTTTTCAACACAATAATATTGCATAAACTTGTTTTTTGTGCTTTTTACTCAGTTAAAATTCTAACGGGTCCATTGTTCTACCCATTTAAACCCGCTCGTCCGAAACAATAGAAAAAAGACCGCAAAACAAGTTTTAATCCAAATTTAGGAGTTCATAGAATTGATTACGAGCTTTTCAACATGATTATATTTGCAAAATCTTGATTTCTGTACTTTTTACTCAGTTAAAATTCTAAAGGGTCCATTGCTCGGCCCATTTAGACCCGCTCGTCCGAAACCTCTACAAAAAAGGTTGCAAAATAAGTTTTAATCCAAATTTAGGAGTTCATACAATTGATTACGAGCTTTTCAACACGATTATATTGCAAAAACTCGATTACTGTAGTTTTTACTCAGTTAAAATTCTAACGGGTCCATTGTTCGGCCCATTTAGACCCGCTCGTCCGAAACCTCTACAAAAAGACCACAAAATAAGTTTTAATCAAATTTTAGGAGTTCATATAATTGATTTTGAGCTTTTCAACACGATTATATTGCAAAAACTCGATTTCTGTACTTTTTACGCAGTTAAAATTCTAACAGGTCTATTGTTCGGCCCATTTAGACCCGCTCGTCCGAAACCTCTACAAAAGGGTTGCAAAATAAGTTTTAATCCAAATTTAGGAGTTCATACAATTGATTACGAGCTTTTCAACACGATTATAATGCAAAAACTCGATTTATGTACTTTTTACTCAGTTAAAATTCTAACAGGTCTATTGTTCGGCCCATTTAGACCCGCTCGTCTGAAACCTTTACAAAAAAGATCGCAAAATAAGTTAGAATCAAATTTTAGGAGTTCATATAATTGATTAAGAGCTTTTCAACACGATTATATTTCAAAAACCTGATTACTGTACTTTTTACTCAGTTAAATTCTAACGGGTCCATTGTTCGGCCCATTAGACCCGCTCGTCCGAAACCACTATAAAAAAAGACAACAAAACAAGTAAGAATAAAATTTTAGGAGTTCATATAATTGATTAGGAGCTTTTCAACACGATTATATTGCAAAAACTTTATTTCTGTACTTTTTACTCATTTAAATTCTAACGTGTCCATTGTTCGGCCTATTTAGACCCGCTCGTCCAAAACCTCTACAAAAGGGTTGCAAAATAAGTTTTAATCCAAATTTAGGTGTTCGTAAAATTGATTACGAGCTTTTCAACACAATTATATTGCGAAAACTCGATTTTTGTGCTTTTTACTCAGTTAAAATTCTAACGGGTCCATTGTTCGACCCGTTTAGACCCGCTCGACCGAAACCTCTAAAAAGGGTTTCAAAATAAGTTTTAATCCAAATTTGGGAGTTCATACAATTGATTACGAGCTTTTCAAAACGATTATATTGCAAAAACTCAATTTCTGTACTTTTTACTCAGTTAAAATTGTAAATGCTCCATTGTTCGGCCTATTTAGAACTGATCGTCCGAAACCTCTACAAAAAAGGGCTACAAAATAAGTTTTAATCCAAATTTAGAAGCTCATATAATTGATTACGAGCTTTTCAACACAATTATATTGCAAAAACTCGATTTCTTACTTTTTACTCAGTTAAAATTCTAAAGGGTCTATTGTTCGGCCCATTTAGACCCGCTCTCCCGAAACCTCTACAAAAGGGTTACAAAATATGTTTTAATCCAAATTTAGGAGTTCATACAATTGATTACGAGCTTTTCAAAATGATTATATTGCAAAAACTCGATTTCTGTACATTTTACTCAGTTAAAATTCGAACGGGTCCATTGTTCGGCCCATTTAGACCCGCTCGTCCAAAACCTATACAAAAAAGACCGCAAAATAAGTTTTAATCCAAATTTAGGAGTTTATATAATTGATTACGAGCTTTTCAACACGATTATATTGCAAAAACTCGATTTCTGTACTTTTTACTCAGTTAAAATTCTAACAGGTCCACTGTTCGGTCAATTTAGACCCGCTCGTCTGAAACCTCTACAAAAGGGTTGCAAAATAAGTTTTAATCCAAATTTAAGAGTCATACAATTGATTACGAGCTTCTCAACACGATTATATTGCAAAAATTCGATTTCTATAGTTTTTACTCAGTTAAAATTTGAACGGGGCCATTGTTCAGCCCATTTAGACCCGCTCGTCCGAAACCTTTACATAAAAGACCGCAAAATAAGTTAGAATCAAATTTTAGGATTTCATACAAATGATTACGAGCTTTTCAACACAATTATATTGCAAAAACTCGATTTTTGTGCTTTTTACTCAGTTAAAATTCTAACGGGTCCATTGTTCGGCCCATTTAGACCCGCTCGTCCGAAACCTCTACAAAAGGGTAGCAAAATAAGTTTTAATCCAAATTTAGGAGTTCATACAGTAGATTACGTGCGTTTCAACACGATTATATTTCAAAAACTCGATTTCTATTTTTTACTCAGTTAAAATTCTAACGGGTCCATTGTTCGGTCCATTTAGACCCGCTTGTCCGAAACCTCTACAAAGAGGTTGCAAAATAAGTTTAAATCCAAATTTAGGAGTTGATACAATTGATTACGATCTTTTCAACACAATTATATTGCAAAAACTTGATTTTTGTGCTTTTTACTCAGTTAAAATTCTAACGGGTCCATTGTTCGGCCCATTTAGACCCGCTCGTCCGAAACCTCTACAAAAGGGTTGCAAAATAAGTTTTAATCCAAATTTAAGAGTCATACAATTGATTACGAGCTATTCAACACGATAATATTGCAAAAATTCGATTTTTGTAGTTTTTACTCAGTTAAAATTTGAACGGGTCCATTGTTCGGCCCATTTAGACCCGCTCGTCCGAAACCTTTACAAAAAAGACCGCAAAATAAGTTAGAATCAAATTTTAGGATTTCATACAAATGATTACGAGCTTTTCAACACAATTATATTGCAAAAACTCGATTTTTGTGCTTTTTACTCCGTTAAAATTCTAATGGGTCCATTGTTCGGCCCATATAGACTCGCTCGTCCGAAACCTCTACAAAAGGGTTGCAAAATAAGTTTTAATCCAAATTTAGGAGTTCATTCAATAGATTACGTGCGTTTCAACACGATTATATTGCAATAACTCGATTTCTATACTATTTACTCAGTTAAAATTCTAACGGGTCCATTGTTCGGCCCATTTAGACCCGCTCATCCGAAACCTCTACAAAGAGGTTGCAAAATAAGTTTAAATCCAAATTTAGGAGTTCATAACATTGATTACAAGCTTTTCAACACAATTATATTGCAAAAACTCGATTTTTGTGCTTTTTACTCAGTTAAAATTCTAACGGGTCCATTGTTCGACCCATTTAGACCCGCTCGTCCGAACACTCTACAAAAGGGTTTCAAAATAAGTTTTAATCCAAATTTAGGAGTTCATACAATTGATTACGAGCTTTTCAACACGATTATATTGCAAAAACTCGATTTCTGTACTTTTTACTCCGTTAAAATTCTAACGGGTCCATTGTTCGACCTATTTAGACCCGATCGTCCGAAACCTATACAAAAAGGGCTGCAAAATTAGTTTTAATCCAAATTTAGGAGTTCATATAATTTATTACGAGCTTTCCAACACGATTACATTGCAAAAACTCTATTTCTGTACTTTTTATTTAGTTAAAATTCTAACGGGTCTATTGTTCGGCCCATTTAGACCCGCTCGTCCGAAACCTCTACAAAAGGGTTGCAAAATAAGTTTTAATCCAAATTTACGAGTTCACGCAATTGATTACGAGCTTTTCAACACAATTATATTGCAAAAACTCGATTTTTGTCCTTTTTACTCAGTTAAAATTCTAACGGGTCCATTGTTCGGCCCATTTAGACCCTCTCGTCCGAAACCTCTACAAAAGGGTTGCAAAATAAGTTTTAATCCAAATTTAGGAGTTCATACAGTTATTACTAGCGTTTCAACACGATTATATTGCAGAAACATGATTTATGTACTTTTTACTTAGTTAAAATTTTAACGGGTCCATTGTTCGTCCCATTTAGACCCGCTCGACCGAAACTTCTACAAAAAAGACCAAAAACAAGTTAGAATCAAAATTTTGGAGTTCATATAATTGATTACGAGCTTTTCAACACGATTATATTGCAAAAACTTGATTTATGTACTTTTTATTTAGTTAAAATTCTAACGGGTCCATTGTTCAGCCTATTTAGACCCGCTCGTCCGAAACCTCTACAAAAGGGTTGCAAAATAAAATTTAATCCAAATTTAAGAGTTCGTACAATTTCTTACGAGCTTTTCAACACGATTATATTGAAAAAACTCGATTTCTGTACTTTTTACTCTATTAAAATTCTAACGGGTCCATTGTTCGGCCTATTTAGACTCGATCGTCCGAAACCTCTACAAAAAGGGCTGCAAAATAAGTTTTATTCCAAATTTAGGAGTTCATATAATTGATTACGAGCTCCTCAACACGATTATATTGCAAAAACTCGATTTCTGTACTTTTTACTCAGTTAAAATTCTAATGGGTCCATTGTTCGGCCCATTTAGACTCGCTCGTCCGAAACCTTTACAAAAAAGACCGCAAAATAAGTTAGAATAAATTTTAGGAGTTCATATAATTGATTACGAGCTTTTCAACATGATTATATTGCAAAAACTCGATTACAGTACTATTTACTTAGTTAAAATTCTAACGGGTCCATTGTTCGGCCCATTTACACCCGCTCGTCCGAAACCTCTACAAAAGGGTTGCAAAATAAGTTTTAATCCAAATTTTGGAGTTCATACAATTGATTACGAGCTTTTCAACATGATTATATTGCAAAAACTCGATTTCTGTACTTTTTACTAAGTTAAAATTCTAACGGGACCTATGTTCGGCCCATTTAGACCTGTTCGTCCGAAACCTTTACACAAAAAAGCAAAATAAGTTAGAATCTAATTTTAGGATTTCATATAATTAATTAAGAGCTTTTCAACACGATTATATTGCAAAAACTCGATTACTGTTCTTTTTACATAGTTAAAATTCTAACGGGTCCATTGTCCAGCCCATTTAGACCCGCTCGTCCGAAACCTCTACAAAAGGGTTGCAAAATAAGCTTTAATCTAAATTTAGGAGTTTATATAATTGATTACGAGCTTTTCAACACAATTATATTGCAAAATCTCGATTTCTGTACTTTTTACTCAGTTAAAATTCTAACAGGTCCATTGTTCGGCCCATTTACACCAGCTCGTCCGAAACCTCTACAAAAGGGTTGCAAAATAAGGTTTAATCTAAATTTATGAGTTCATACAATTGATTATGAGCGTTTCAACATGATTATTTTGCAAAAACTCGATTACAATACTATTTACTTAGTTAAAATTCTAACGGGTCCATTGTTCGGCCCATTTAGACCCGCTCGTCTGAAACCTCTACAAAAAAGACCGCAAAACAAGTTAGAATCAAATTTTATGAGTTCATATAATTGATTACGAGCTTTTCAACACGATTATATTGCAAAAACTTGATTTCTGTACTTTTTACTCAGTTAAAATAATAACGGGTCCATTGTTCGGCCCATTTAGACCCGCTCGTCTGAAACCTCTACAAAAGGGTTGCAAAATAAGTTTTAATCAAAATTTAGTAGTTCATAAATTGATTACGAGCTTTTTAACACAATTATATTGCAAAAACTCGATTTTTGTGCTTTTTACTCAGTTAAAATTCTAACGGGTCCATTGTTCGGCCCATTTAGACCTGCTCGCCCGAAACCTCTACAAAGGGTTGCAAAATAAGTTTTAATCCAAATTTAGGAATTCATACAAGTGATTACGAGCGTTTCAACAAGATTATATTCCAAAAACCCGATTTCTGTACTTTTTACTCAGTTAAAATTCTAACGGGTCCATTGTTCGACCCATTTAGACCCACACGTCCGAAACCTCAACAAAAAAGATCGCAAAACAAGTTAGAATCAAATTTTAGGAGTTCATATAATTTATTATGAGCTTTCCAATACGATTATAATGCAAAAACTTGATTTATGTACTTTTTACTTAGTTAAAATTCTAACGGGTCCATTGTTCGGCCCAGTTAGACCCGCTCGTACGAAACCTCTACAAAAGGGTTGCAAAATAAGTTTTAATCCAAATTTAGGAATTCATACAATTAATTACGAGGGTTTCAACACGATTATATTGCAAAAAGTCGATTTTTGTACTTTTTACTCAGTTAAAATCCTAACGGGTCCATTGTTCGGCCCATTTAGACCCGCTCGTCCGAAACCTCTACAAAAAGGACCGCAAAACAAGTTAGAATCAAATTTTAGGAGTTCATATAATTGATTACGATCTTTTCAATACGATTATATTACAAAAATTCGATTTCTGTACTTTTTACTCTGTTAAAATTCTAACGGGTCCATTGTTCGGCCTATTTAGACTCGATCGTCCGAAACCTCTACAAAAAGGGCTGTAAAATAAGTTTTAATCCAAATTTAGGAGTTCATATAATTGATTACGAGCTTTTCAACACGATTATATTGCAAAAACTCGATTTCTGCACTATTTACTCAGTTAAAATTCCAACGGGTCCATTGTTCGGCCCATTTAGACCCGCTCATCCGAAACCTCTACAAAAGTGTTGCAAAATAAGATTTAATACAAATTTAAGAATTCATACAATTGCTTACGAGCTTTTCAACACGATTATATTGCAAAAACTCGATTTCTGTACTCTTTACTCTGTTAAAATTCTAACGGGTCCATTGTTCGGCCTATTTAGACTCGATCGTCCGAAACCTCTACAAAAGGGCTGTAAAATAAGTTTAAATCCAAATTTAGGAGTTCATATAATTGAGTACGAGCTTTTCAACACGATTATATTGCAAAAACTCGATTTCTGTACTTTTTACCCAGTTAAAATTCTAACGGGTCCATTGTTCGGCCCATTTAGACTCGCTCGTCCGAAATCTCTATAGAAGGGTTGCAAAATAAGTTTTAATCCAAATTTAGGAGTTCATACAATTGATTAAGAGCGTTTCAACACGATTATATTGCAAAAACTCGATTTCTATACTTTTTACTGAGATAAAATTCTAACGGGTTCATTGTTCGGCCCATTTAGACCCGCTCGACCGAAACTTCTAGAATAAAGACCACAAAACAAGTTAGAATCAAATTTTAGGAGTTCATACAATTCATTACGAGATTATCAACACGATTTAGGAGTTCCTACAAATGATTACGAGCTTTTTAACACAATTATATTGTAAAAACTCGATTTTTGTGCTTTTTACTCAATTAAAAATCTAATTGGTCCATTGTTCGCCCATTTAGACTCGCTCGTCCGAAACCTCTACAAAAGGGTTGCAAAATAAGTTTTAATCAAATTTTAGGAGTTCATACAAATGATTACGAGCTTTTTAACACAATTATATTGCAAAAACTCGATTTTTGTGCTTTTTACTCAGTTAAAATTCTAACGGGTCCATTGTTCGGCCCATTTAGACCCGCTTGTCCGAAACCTCTACAAAAGGGTTGCAAAATAAGTTTTAATCCAAATTTAGTAGTTCATACAACTAATTACGAGCGTTTCAACACGATTATATTGCAAAAACTCGATTTCTGTACTTTTTACTCTGTTAAAATTCTAACGGGTCCATTGTTCGTCCCTTTTAAACCCGCTCGTCCGAAACCACTACATAAAAGACCGCAAAATAAGTTAGAATCAAATTTAGGAGTTCATATAATTGATTAAGAGCTTTTCAACACGGTTATATTGCAAAAACTCGATTACTGTACTTTTTACTCAGTTAAAATTCTAATGGGTCCATTGTTCGGCCCATTTAGACTCGCTCGTCCAAAATCTCTACAAAAGTGTTGCAGAATAAGTTTTAATCCAAATTTAGGAGTTCATACAATTGATTACGAGTGTTTCAACACGATTATATTGCAAAAACTCGAGTTCTATACTTTTTACTCAGATAATATTCTAACGTGTCCATTGTTCGGCCTATTTAGACCCGCTCGTCCGAAACCTCTACAAAAAAGACCGTAAAAAAATGTTAGAATCAAATTTTAGGAGTTCGTATAATTGATTACGAGCTTTTCGACACGATTATATTGCAAAAACTCGATTATTATACTTTTTAGTTAGTTAAAATTCTAACGGGTCCATTGTTCGGCCCATTTAGACTCGCTCGTCCAAAAACTCTACAAAAGGGTTGCAAAATAAGTTGTAATCAAATTTTAGGAGTTCATACAATTCATTACGAGCTTTTCAACACAATTATATTGCAAAAACTCGATTTTTCTTCATTTTACTCATTTAAAATTCTAACGGGTCCATTGTTCGGCCCATTTAGACCCACTCGTCCGAAACCTCTACAAAAGGGTTGTAAAATAAGTTTTAATCCAAATTTAGGAGTTCATACAATTCATTACGAGCTTTTCAACACGATTATATTGCAAAAACTCGATTTCTCTACTTTTTACTTCGTTAAAATTCTAACGGGTACATTGTACAGCCTATTTAGCCCCATCGTTCGAATTCTCTACAAAAAGGGCTACAAAATAAGTTTTAACCCAAATGTAGGAGTTCATATAATTGATTACGAGCTTTTCAACACGATTATATTGCAAAAACTCAATTTCTGCTCTTTTTGCTCAGTTAAAATTCTAGCGGGTCCATTGTTCGGCCCATTTAGACCCGCTCGACCGAAACCTCCACGAAAGGATTGCAAAATAAGTTTTAATCCCAATTTTGGAGTTCATACAATTGATTACGAGATTTTCAACACGATTATATTGCAAAAACTTGATTTCTGTACTTTTTACTCGGTTAAAATTCTAACAGGTCCATTATTCGGCCCATTTAGACCCGCTCGTCCGAAACCTTTACAAAAGGGTTGCAAAATAAGTTTTAATCCAAATTTAGGAGTTCACGCAATTGATTACGAGCTTTTCAACACAATTATATTGCAAAAACTCGATTTTTGTCCTTTTTACTCAGTTAAAATTCTAACGGGTCCATTGTTCGACCCATTTAAACCCGCTCGTCCGAAACCTCTACATAAAAGACCGCAAAATAAGTTAGAATCAGTTTTAGGAGTTCATATAATTGATTAAGAGCTTTTCAACACGATTATATTGCAAAATCTCGATTACTGTACTTTTTACTCAGTTAAAATTCTAACGGGTCCATTGTTCGGCCCATTTAGACTCGCTCGTCCGAAACCTCTACAAAGGGGTTGAAAATAAGTTTTAATCCAAATTTGGGAGTTCATACAATTGATTACGAGTGTTTCAACACGATTATATGGCAAAAACTCGAATTCAATACTTTTTACTCAGATAAAATTCTAACCGGTCCATTGTTCGGCCCATTTAGACTCGCTCGTCCGAAGCCTCTACAAAAAAGAGCGTAAAACAAGTTAGAATCAAATTTTAGGAGTTCATACAATTGATTACGAGCTTTTCAACACAATTATAATGCAAAAACTCGATTTTTGTGAGTTTTACTCAGTTAAAATTCTAACGGGTCCATTGTTCGGCCCATTTAGACCCGCTCGTCCGAAACCTCTACAAAAGGGTTGCAAAATAAGTTTTGATCAAATTTTAGGAGTTCATACAATTGATTACGAGCTTTTCAACACAATTATATTGCAAAAACTCAATTTTTGTGCATTTTACTCAGTTAAAATTCTAACGGGTCCATTGTTCGGCCCATTTAGACCCGCTCGTCCGAAACCTGTATAAAAGGGTTGCAAAATAGGTTTTAATTCAAATTTAGGAGTTCATACAATTGATTACGAGCTTTTCAACATAATTATATTGCAAGAACTCGATTTTTTTACTTTTTACTCAGTTAAAATTCAAACGGGTCCATTGTTCGGCCCATTTAGACCCGCTCGTCTGAAACCTCAACAAAAAAGACCGCAAAATAAGTTAGAATCAAATTTTAGGAGTTCATATAATTTATTACTAGCTTTTTAACACGATTATATTGCAAAAATTCAATTTCTATAGTTTTTACTCAGTTAAAATTATAACGGGTCCATTGTTCGGCCCATTTAGACCCGCTCGTCCAAAACCTCTACAAAAGGTTTGCAAAATAAGTTTTAATCCAAATTTAGGATTTCATAAATTTGATTACGAGCTTTTCAACACAATTATATTGCAAAAACTCGATTTTTGTGCTTTTTACTCATTTAAAATTCTAATGGGTCCATTGTTCAGCCCATTTAGACCCGCTCGTACGAAACCTCTACAAAAGGGTTGCAAAATAAGTTTTAATCCAAATTTAGGAGTTCATACAATTGATTACGAGCTTTTCAACACGATTATATTACAAAAACTCTATTTTTGTACTTTTTACTCCGTTAAAATTCTAACGGGTCCATTTTTCGGCCCATTTAGACCCGATCGTCCAAAACCTTTACAAAAAGGGCTGCAAAATAAGTTTTAATCCAAATTTAGGAGTTCATATAATTGATTACGAGCTTTTCAACATGATTATATATCAAAAACTCGATTTCAGTACTTTTTACTCAGTTAAAATTCTAACGGGTCCATTGTTCGGCCCATTTAGACCTGCTCGTCCGAAACCTTTACAAAAGAGACCGCAAAATAAGTTAGAATCAACTTTTAGGAGTTCATATAATTGATTATAAGCTTTTCAACACGATTATATTGCAAAAACTTGATTATAGTACTTTTTACTCAGTTAAAATTCTAACGGGTCCATTGTTCGGCCCATTTAGACCCGCTCGTTCGAAACATCTACAAAAGGGTTGCAAAATAAGTTTTAATCCAAATTTAGGAGTTCATACAATTGATTACAAGCTTTTCAACACGATTATATTGCAAAAACTTGATTTCTGTACTTTTTTACTTCGTTAAAATTCTAATGGGTCCATTGTTCGGCACATTTAGACCCGCTCGTCCGAAACCTCTACAAAAAGGGTTGCAAAATAAGTTTTAATCCAAATTTAGGAGTTCATATAATTGATTACGAGCTTTTCAACATGATTATATTGAAAAAACTCAATTTCTGTACTTTTTACTCCGGTAAAATTCTAACTGGTCCATTGTTCGGCCCATTTAGACCCGCTCGTCCGAAACCTCTACAAAAAGGGCTGCAAAATAACTTGTAATCCAAATTTAGGAGTTCATATAATTGATTACGAGCTTTGCAACACGATTGTACTGCAAAAACTCGATTAATGTACTTTTTACTTAGTTAAAATTCTAAGGGTCCATTGTTCGGCCCATTTTGATCCGCTCGTCCGAAACATCTACAAAAGGGTTGCAAAATAAGTTTCAATCCAAATTTATGAGTTCATACAATTGATTATAAGATTTTCAACACGATTATACTGCAAAAACTCAATTTTTGTACTTTTTTCTTCGTTAAAATTCTAAAGGGTCCATTGTTCGGCCCATTTAGACCCGCTCGTCTGAAACCTCTACAAAAAGGGTTGCAAAATAAGTTTTAATCCAAATTTAGTAGTTCATATAATTGGTTACGTGCTTTTCAACACGATAATATTGCAAAAACTCGATTTCTGTTCTTTTTACTCAATTAAAATTCTAACGGGTCCATTGTTGGGCCCATTTAGACACGCTCGTCTGAAACCTCTACAAAAAAGACCGCAAAACAAGTTTTAATCAAATTTTAGGAGTTCATATAATTGATTACGAGCTTTCCAACACGATTATATTGCAAAAACTCAATTTCTGAACTGTTGACTTAGTTAAAATTCTAATGGGTCCATTGTTCAGCCCATTTAGACCCGTTCGTCCGAAACCTCTACAAAAAAAACCGTAAAACAAGTTATAACCATATTTTAGGAGTTTACATAATTGATTACGAGCTTTTCAACACGATTATATTGCAAAAACTCAATTTTTGTTCTTTTTACTCAGTTAATATTCTAACGGGTCCATTGTTCGGCTCTTTTAGACCTGCTCGTCCGAAACCTCTACAAAAGAGTTGCAAAATAAGTTTTAATCCAAATTTAGGAATTCATACAATTGATTACGAGCCTTTCAACACGATTATATTGCAAAAACTCGATTTCTGTTCTTTTTACTCCGTTTAAATTCTAACGGGTCCATTGTTTAGTCCATTTAGACCCGCTCGTCCGAAACCTCTACAAAAAAGGCCGCAAAACAAGTTTTAATAAAATTTTAGGAGTTCATATAATTGATGACGAGCTTTCCAACACGATTATATTGCAAAAACTCAATTTCTGAACTTTTGACTTAGTTAAAATTCTAATGGGTCCATTGTTCAGCCCATTTAGACCCGTTCGTCCGAAACCTCTACAAAAAAGACTGCAAAAAAAGTTACAATCAAATTTTAGGAGTTTATATAATTGATTACGAGCTTTTCAACACGATTATATTGCAAAAACTCAATTTATGTTCTTTTTACTTAGTTAAAATTCTAACGGGTCCATTGTACGGCCCATTTAGCGCTAACTTTTCAACAATTGACTCCAACGATGGCTTCTGCGGTTGATATTGTTGTGGTGCAATTGGTTGATAAGCTTGATTTGGCCTCTGGTTTTGCGTGTAACCGAAGTTTGACTGGTTTCTCCGTCCCTGATTATATGCATTTCCTATGGCATTGGCTTGAGCGATATCATCTTCCTGAATCATCAGACAATAGTCTGTCGGATGTTCTGGACTAGTACAGATTCCACAAAATCTAGTTGTTTTCCTTTTATCTGCAACAAGAGTTTGCACTATTTCAGCTAATTTATCAATCTTATTTTCCAAAGAAACTGTACTTACCTCGCGAACCCTTCGAGATGGTTCGCTAGATTGATTAAACCTTTGCGAGTTGGCAGCCATGGTTGATATCAGTGTTTTAGCCGTTGTTGGGGTCATATTGACTAGAGCTCCGCCACTTGCCGCATCCACTACTTTCATATCCATGGGCGTCAATCCTTCATAAAAATACTGAAAGAGGGTTTGTTCCGACAATCCATGTTGTGGACAATTTGCACACAACTTTTAAACCTCTCCCAGTATTCATATAAAGATTCAGATTCTTTTTTTGAATGCTAAGGATGTTGCGCCTTATTTCGCTCGCTTTTTCCACAGGGAAGAACCTGTCAAGAAAGAGTTTAGCTATGTCAGTCCAAGTTGTAACAGAGTTTAGGGGTAAATCAAATAACCAAACTTTTGCGATATCTGCTAAAGGAAATGGAAAAGCTCTAAGTTTAATTTGGTCATCGAATACTCCCTGAGGCTTTGTGCTTAGACAAACCATGTGAAATTCCTTCAAATGTTTGTGAGGATTTTCCGTTGGCAAGCCGTGAAAAGTAGGTAAAAGGCGGATCAAACCCGTTTTTAGCACGAATGGTGTTTCGCCATTTGGGAAGGTTATACATATTGGTTGCTGGCCATCGGGCGCCGCATTTAGCTGGCGAATAGTTTGATTTTCATCTCCCATTGGATCTGGTTCGAAGTTCAACTCTGCTTCAGATGTGGTCTCTAGACCGTGTTCAAATCTTTGATGGCGTCGTTTGTTTTTCTTTTCCCGAAGTGTTTGTGCGTGCAACTTTCGGGCTAGTGCTTCGATTTCCGGGATGAGTTCAAATTGTTCTCCCGAATTGCTTCTGGTCATAAATCAAATGAAACAATATTAGTACTTTGTCGTATTCCCGACAACGGCGCCAATTTTGACACGCGTCGTATAGTGTCAAAATAAGTCCTTAAACCAAGAAACCTGTAAAAATAAAAGTGGGGGTTTAGAGAAGTAATTTGAGTAATGGAAAATAATAAGAACGAAAATAAGTATTGAAATGAATTATGAAATGAATTAGCCTCAAGCTACGTTTTTCCACGACATCCTCAATCACCGAAATGGATTTTTCCTCAACCCTCTTGCCGGTTACAGTCTACAAGGCCCAACCCTTGCAACTTATTTCTCTTTGGTAAACTCGACTCCCAGGGTAATCCTTGAAATCAAGCTTTAGTTGGTTAGCTACGTCAATCGATGCTAACTCAAGCCTAAATTAATGCTAGAGAAGCCCGTGCTCGGATAATCGTCTCAAGGAGAATTATTTCCAATTTTGATTCCCCTTAGTGGACCGCCACTAAGTTTGTTCTTAGGGAGTTGAATTGGCTACAAGCTTTTCCTCGTCCCCAACAATGGATCTAAACTACATCTAATCCGACGACGTCTTCAGAATGAAACAATTGAGATTCCTAAAGGTTAGGCCGATTGCCTAACCAATTTTGCAGAGAATCGAAAAAAGAAATGTTGAAGGAAAGAAAGAACTTCTTCTAATCTCACGAGTTTAGTCGGGTTAGGCGTTGCTGTTTTAATCCAAATTTAGGAGTTCATATAATTAATTACGAGCTTTTCAACGCGATTATATTGCAAAAACTCAATTTATGTACTTTTTACTCAGTTAAAATTCTAACGGGTCCATTGTTCGGCCCATTTAGACCCACTTGTCCGAAACCTCTACAAAAATGACCGCAAAATAAGTTTTAACCAAATTTTAGGAGTTCATATAATTGATTACGAGCTTTCCAACACGATTATATTGCAAAAACTCAATTTCTGTACTTTTTACTCCTTTAAAATTCTAACGGGTTCATTGTTAGGCCCATTTAGACCCTCTCGTCTGAAACCTCTACAAAAAGGGCAGCAAAATAAGTTTTAATCCAAATTTAGGAGTTCAGATAATTGATTACGAGCTTTTCAACACGATTATATTGCAAAAACTCGATTTCTGTACTTTTCACTCAGTTAAAATTCTAACGGGTCCATTGTTCGGCCCATTTAGACCCGCGCGTCCGAAACCTCTACAAAAAGACCGCAAAACAAGTTTTAATCAAATTTAAGAGTTCATATAATTTATTACTAGCTTTTCAACATGATTATATTGCAAAAACTCGATTTCTGTACTTTTTACTCAGTTAAAATTCTAACGGGTCCATTGTTCGGCCCATTTAGACCCGCTTGTCCGAAACCTCTACAAAAAAGACCGCAAAACAAGTTTTAATCAAATTTTAGGAGTTCATATAATTGATTACGAGCTTTTCAACATGATTATATTGCAAAAACTCGATTTCTGTACTTTTTACTCAGTTAAAATTCTAACGGTTCCATTGTTCGGCCTATTCATACCCGCTCGTCCGAAACCTGTACAAAAAGGGCTGCAAAAAAAATTTTGATCCAAATTTAGGAGTTCATATAATTGATTACGAGCTTTTCAACACGATTATATTGCAAAAACTCAATTTCTGTACTTTTTACTCAGTTAAAATTCTAACGGGTCCATTGTTCAGCCCATTTAGACCCGCTCGTCCAAAACCTCTACAAAAATGACCGCAAAACAAGTTTTAATCAAAATTTAGGAGTTCATATAATTGATTACGAGCTTTCCAACATGATTTCTGTACTTTTTACTCCGTTAAAATTCCAACGGGTTTATTGTTCGGCCCATTTAGACCCGCTCGCCCGAAACTTGTACAAAAGGGTTGCAGAATAAGTTTTAATCCAAATTTAGAAGTTCGTAAAATTGATTACGAGCTTTTCAACACGATTTTATTGCAAAAACTCGATTTCTGTACTTTTTACTCCGTTAAAATTCTAACGGGTCCATTGTTCGGCCCATTTAGACCTGCTCGTCCGAAACCTCTACAAAAGGGATGGAAAATAAGTTTTAATCCAAATTTATGAGTTCATATAATTGATTGCGAGCTTTTCAACATGATTATATTGCAAAAACTCGATTTCTGTACTTTTTGCTCAGTTAAAATTCTAACGGGTCCATTGTTCGGCCCATTTAGACCCGCTCGTCCGAAACATCTACAAAAAGACCGCAAAATAAGTTTTAATCAAATCTTATGAGTTCATATAATTGATTATGAACGGGTCCATTGTTCGGCCCATTTAGACCCGCTCGTCCGAAACTTCTACAAAAGGGTTGCAAAATAAGTTTTAATCCAAATTTAGGAGTTCATACAATTGATTACGATCTTTTCAACACGATTATATTTCAAAAACTCAATTTCTGTACTTTTTACTCAGTTAAAATTCTAACAGGTCCATTGTTCGACCCATTTAGACCCGCTCGTCCGAAACCTTTACAAAAAACACCGCAAAATAAGTTAGAATCAAATTTTAAAGTTCATATAATCGATTACGAGCTTTTCAACAGGATTATATTGCAAAAACTCGATTAAAGATTTTTCTCAGTTAAAATTCTAACGGGTCCATTGTTTGGCCATTTAGACCCGCTCGTCCGAAACCTCTACAAAAGGGTTGCAAAATAAGTTTTAATCCAAATTTAGGAGTTCATACAATTGATTACGAGCTTTTCAACATGATTATATTGCAAAAACTCAATTTATGTACTTTTTACTCAGTTAAAATTCTAACGGGTCCATTTTTCGGCCCATTTAGACCCGCTCGTCCGAAACCTTTACAAAAAACACCGCAAAATAAGTTAGAATCAAATTTTAAAAGTTCATATAATCGATTACGAGCTTTTCAACAGGATTATATTGCAAAAACTCGATTAAAGATTTTTCTCAGTTAAAATTCTAACGGGTCCATTGTTTGGCCATTTAGACCCGCTCGTCCGAAACCTCTACAAAAGGGTTGCAAAATAAGTTTTAATCCAAATTTAGGAGTTCATACAATTGATTACGAGCTTTTCAACATGATTATGTTGCAAAAACTCAATTTATGTACTTTTTACTCAGTTAAAATTCTAACGGGTCCATTGTTCGGCCCATTTAGACCCGCTCGTCCGAAACCTTTACAAAAAAGATCGCAAAAATATTTAGAATCAAATTTTAGGAGTTCATATAATTGATTAAGAGCTTTTCAACACGATTATATTTCAAAAATCCGATTACTGTACTTTTTACTCGGTTAAAATTCGAACGGGTCCATTGTTCGGCCCATTTAGACCCGCTCATCCGAAACCCCTACAAAAAGACAGCAAAACAAGTTAGAATCAAATTTTAGTAGTTCATATAATTGATTATGAGCTTTTCAACACGATTATATTGCAAAAACGTTATTTCTGTACTTTTTATTCAGTTAAAATTCTAACGGGTCCATTGTTCGGCCCATTTAGACACGCTCGTCCAAAACCTCTACAAAAGGGTTGCAAAATAAGTTTTAATCCAAATTTAGGAGTTTGTAAAATTTATTACGAGATTTTCAACACAATTATATTGTGAAAACTCTATTTTTGTGCTTTTTACTTAATTAAAATTCTAACAGGTCCATTGTTCGGCCCTTTTAGACCCGCTCATCCGAAACCTCAACAAAAGGGTTGCAAAATAAGTTTTAATCCAAATTTAGGAGTTTATACAATTGATTACGAGCTTGTCAACACGATTATATTGCAAAAACTCGATTTCAGTACTTTTTACCCCGTTAAAATTCTAGCGGGTCCATTGTTCGGCCCATTTAGACCCGATCGTCTGAAACCTCTACAAAAGGGATGCAAAATAAGTTTTAATCCGAATTTAGGAATTCATACAATTGATTACGAGCTTTTCAACACGATTATATTACAAAAACTCGATTTCTGTACTTTTTACTTAGTTAAAATTCAAACGGGTCCACTGTTTGGCCAATTTAGACCCGCTCGTCCGAAACCTCTACAAAATGGTTGCAAAATAAGTTTTAATCAAAATTTCAGAGTTCATACAATTGATTATGAGCTTTTCATCACGCTTATATTTCAAAAATTCGATTTCTGTACTTTTTACTAAGTTAAAATTCTAACGGGTCCATTGTTCGGCCCATTTAGACCCGCTCGTCCGAAACCTTTATAAAAAAAACAACAAAATAAGTTAGAATCAAATTTTAGGAGTTCATATAATTGATTACGAGCTTTTCAACACGATTATATTTCAAAAACTCGATTATAGTACTTTTTACTCAGTTAAAATTCTAACGGGTCCATTGTTCGGCCCATTTAGACTCGCTCGTCCGAAACCTCTACAAAAGTGTTGTAAAATAAGTTTTAATCCAAATTTAGGAGTTCATACAATTGATTACGAGCGTTTCAACACGATTATATTGCAAAAACTCGATTTCTGTACTTTTTACTCAGTTAAAATTCTAACGGGTCCATTGTTCGGCCCATTTAAACCTGCTCGTCCGAAACCGTAGAAAAAAGACCGCAAAACAAGTTTTAATCAAAATTTTGGAGTTCATACAATTGATTACGAGCTTTTCAACACGATTATATTGCAACAACTCGATTTCTGTACTTTTTACTTAGTTAAAATTCTAACGGGTCCATTGTTCGGCCCATTTAGACCCGCTCGTCCGAAACCACTACAAAAGGGCTGCAAAATAAGTTTTAATCCAAATTTAGGAGTTCATACAATTGATTACTAGCGTTTCAACACGATTATATTACAAAAACTAGATTTCTGTACTTTTTACTCAGATAAAATTCTAACGGGTCTATTGTTCGGCCCATTTAGACCCGCTCGTCTGAAACCTCTACAAAAGGTTGCAAAATAAGTTTAAATCCAAATTAAGGAGTTCATACAATTGATTAAGAGCTTTTCAACACAATTATATTGCAAAAACTCGATTTTTGTGCCTTTTACTCAGTTGAAATTCTAACGGGTCCTTTGTTCGGCCCATTTAGACCCGCTCCTCCGAAACCTTTACAAAAGTGTTGCAAAATAAGTTTTAATCCAAATTTAGGAGTTCATACAGTTGATTACGAGCTTTTCAACACGATTATATTGCAAAAACTCGAATTCTGCACTTTTTACTCAGTTAAAACTCTAACGGGTCCATTGTTCGGCCCATTTAGACCCACTTGTCCGAAACCATAGAAAAAAGACCACAAAACAAGTTTTAATCCAAATTTAGGAGTTCATACAATTGATTACGAGCTTTTCAACACGATTATATTGTAAAAACTCGATTTCTATACTTTTTACTCCGTTAAAATTCTATCGGGTCCATTGTTCGGCCCATTTAGACCCGCTCGTTCGAAACCTCTACAAAAGGGTTGAAAATAAGTTTTAATCCAAAGTTAGGAGTTCATATAATTGATTACGAGCTTTTCGACATGATTATATTGCAAAAACTCGATTTCTGTACTTTTTACTCAGTTAAAATTCTAACGGGTCCATTGTTCGGCCCATTTAGTCCCGCTCTTTCGAAACCTCTACAAAAGGGTTGAAAATAAGTTTTAATCCAAATTTAGGAGTTCATATAATTGATTACGAGCTTTTCAACATGATTATATTGCAAAAACTCGATTACTGTACTTTTTACTCCGTAAAAATTCTAACGGGTCCATTGTTCGGCCCATTTTGACCAGATCGTCCGAAACCTATACAAAAGGGTTGCAAAATAAGTTTTAATCCAAATTTAGGAGTTCATACAATTGATTACGAACTTTTCAACACTATTATTTTGCAAAAACTCGATTTATGTACTTTTTACTCAATTAAAATTCTAACGGGTCCATTGTTCGGCCCATTTAGACCCACTCATTCGAAACCTTTACAAAAGGGTTGCAAAATAAGTTTTAACCCAAATTTAGGAGTTCATATAATTGATTACGAGCTTTTCAACACGATTATATTGTAAAAACTCGATTTCTGTACTTTTTACTCAGTTAAAATTCTAACGGGTCTATTGTTCGGCCCATTTAGACCCGCTCGTCCGAAACCTCTACAAAAGGGTTGCAAAATAAGTTTTAATCCAAATTTAGGAGTTCATACAATTGATTACGAGCTTTTCAACACGATTGTATTGCAAAAACTCGATTTCTGTAGTTTTTACTCAGTTGAAATTCGAACGGTTCCATTGTTCGGCCCATTTAGACTCGCTCGTCCGAAACCTTTACAAAAAAGACCGCAAAATAAGTTAGAATCAAATTTTAGGAGTTCATACAAATGATTACGAGCTTTTCAACAAAATTATATTGCAAAAACTCGATTTTTGTGCTTTTTACTCAGTTAAAATTCTAACGGGTCCATTGTTCGGCCCATTTAGACCCGCTCGTCCGAAACCTCTACAAAAGGGTTGCAAAATAAGTTTTAATCCAAAAATTTAGGAGTTCATACAATAGATTACGAGCGTTTCATCACGATTATATTGCAAAAACTCGATTTCTGTACTTTTTACTCAGTTAAAATTCTAACGGGTCCATTGTTCGGCCCATTTAGACCAGCTCGTCGCAAACCTCTACAAAAAAGATCGCAAAATAAGTTAGAATCAAATTTTAGGAGTTCATATAATTGATTAAGAGCTTTTCAGCACGATTATATTGCAAAAACTCAATTACTGTAATTTTTACTTAGTTAAAATTCTAACGGGTCCATGGTTCGGCCCATTTAGACCCGATCGTCCGAAACCTCTACAAAAAGGGCTGCAAAATAAGTTTTAATCCAAATTTAGGAGTTCATATAATTGATTACGAGCTTTTCAACACAATTATATTGCAAAAACTCGATTTTTGTGCTTTTTACTCAGTTAAAATTCTAACGGGTCCATTGTTCGGCCCATTTAGACCCGCTCGTTCGAAACCTCTACAAAAGGGTTGCAAAATAAGTTTTAATCCAAATTTAGGATTTCATACAGTTTATTACGAGATTTTCAATAGATTATATTGCAAAAACTCGATTTCTGTACTTTTTACTCCATTAAAATTCTAACGGGTCCATTTTTCGTCCCATTTAGACCCGATCGTCCGAAACCTCTACAAAAAAGGCTGCAAAATAAGTTTTAATCCAAATTTAGGAGTTCATATAATTGATTACGAGCTTTTCAACATGATTATATTGCAAAAACTTGATTTCTGTACTTTTTGCTCAGATAAAATTCTAATTGGTCCACTGTTTGGCCCATTTAGACCCGCTCATCCGAAACCTCTACAAAATGGTTGCAAAATAAGTTTTAATCCAAATTTCGGAGCTCATACAATTGATTACAAGCTTTTCAACACGATTATATTTCAAAATCTCGATTTCTATACTTTTTACTCAGTTAAAATTCTAACGGGTCCATTGTTCGGCCCATTTAGACCTGCTCGTCCGAAACCTCTACAAAAGGGATGCAAAATAAGTTTTAATCCAAATTTATGAGTTCATATAATTGATTACGAGCTTTTCAACACGATTATATTGCAAAAACTCGATTTCTGTACTTTTTGCTCAGTTAAAATTCTAACGGGTCCATTGTTCAGCCCATTTAGACCCGCTCGTCCGAAACATCTACAAAAAGACCGCAAAATAAGTTTTAATCAAATCTTATGAGTTCATATAATTGATTATGAACGGGTCCATTGTTCGGCCCATTTAGACACGCTCGTCCAAAACCTCTACAAAAGGGTTGCAAAATAAGTTTTAATCCAAATTTAGGAGTTTGTAAAATTGCTTACGAGATTTTCAACACAATTATATTGCGAAAACTCGATTTTTGTGCTTTTTACTTAATTAAAATTCTAACAGGTCCATTGTTCGGCCCATTTAGACCCGCTCATCCGAAACCTCAACAAAAGGGTTGCAAAATAAGTTTTAATCCAAATTTAGGAGTTTATACAATTGATTACGAGCTTGTCAACACGATTATATTGCAAAAACTCGATTTCAGTACTTTTTACCCCGTTAAAATTCTAGCGGGTCCATTGTTCGGCCCATTTAGACCCGATCGTCCGAAACCTCTACAAAAGGGATGCAAAATAAGTTTTAATCCGAATTTAGGAATTCATACAATTGATTACGAGCTTTTCAACACGATTATATTGCAAAAACTCGATTTCTGTACTTTTTACTTAGTTAAAATTCAAACGGGTCCACTGTTTGGCCAATTTAGACCCGCTCGTCCGAAACCTCTACAAAACGGTTGCAAAATAAGTTTTAATCAAAATTTCAGAGTTCATACAATTGATTATGAGCTTTTCATCACGCTTATATTTCAAAAATTTGATTTCTGTACTTTTTACTAAGTTAAAATTCTAACGGGTCCATTGTTCGGCCCATTTAGACCCGCTCGTCCGAAACCTTTATAAAAAAGACAACAAAATAAGTTCGAATCAAATTTTAGGAGTTCATATAATTGATTACGAGCTTTTCAACACGATTATATTTCAAAAACTCGATTACAGTACTTTTTAATCAGTTAAAATTCTAACGGGTCCATTGTTCGGCCCATTTAGACTCGCTCGTCCGAAACCTCTACAAAAGTGTTGTAAAATAAGTTTTAATCCAAATTTAGGAGTTCATACAATTGATTACAAGCGTTTCAACACGATTATATTGCAAAAACTCGATTTCTGTACTTTTTACTCAGTTAAAATTCTAACGGGTCCATAGTTCGGCCCATTTAAACCCGCTCGTCCGAAACCGTAGAAAAAAGACCGCAAAACAAGTTTTAATCAAAATTTTGGAGTTCATACAATTGATTACGAGCTTTTCAACACGATTATATTGCAACAACTCGATTTTTTTGCTTTTTACTCAGTTAAAATTCTAACAGGTCCATTGTTCGGCCAATTTAGACCCGATCGTCTGAAAACTCTACAAGAAGGGCTGCAAAATAAGTTTTAATCCAAATTTAGGAGTTCATACAATTGATTACTAGCGTTTCAACACGATTATATTACAAAAACTAGATTTCTGTACTTTTTACTCAGATAAAATTCTAACGGGTCTATTGTTCGGCCCATTTAGACCCGCTCGTCTGAAACCTCTACAAAAGGTTGCAAAATAAGTTTAAATCCAAATTAAGGAGTTCATACAATTGATTAAGAGCTTTTCAACACAATTATATTGCAAAAACTCGATTTTTGTGCTTTTTACTCAGTTGAAATTCTAACGGGTCCTTTGTTCGGCCCATTTAGACCCGCTCCTCCGAAACCTTTACAAAAGTGTTGCAAAATAAGTTTTAATCCAAATTTAGGAGTTCATACAGTTGATTACGAGCTTTTCAACACGATTATATTACAAAAACTCGAATTCTGCACTTTTTACTCAGTTAAAATTCTAACGGGTGTGGGCTCTCTCTCTCATTTCTCTCTCAATTCTCTCTGGGGCTCTTTTTTGGGTTTTGTTTGCTCCGTTCTTTTTGGTGGATTTTCTTTCTTTTCCACCAGTTCCCCTTTCCCTCACGGCATTTCCTCATCAGCCGATTTTGCAAGCAAATCTCCTAACGTGCTCCTTGGATTTCGGGCAGAGAATGCGAAGAGTTGCCTCACACCATTATAACTTCTATTTTCATTTTTATCGTTTTTCTATCACTTTTTTTCATTGTTTTGCTTTACTAACTTTCTGGTTTCTGCTGGTTTTCTTTTGCCGGTTGAGTTTATTTTTGTTCCTCCTTTCTTCTTCAGGGAAATCGTCAAATCTGATAGGTTTGTTCTACCATTTCCCTTATTTTTTTCTATATTCATTTTATATTCTGTTTTTTTCTAATCCGTTCATCTTTTTTGCTTTTGGGATTCATCCTTCGGTTGTCTCCGGTGTTGTATCTCCGTCTTCTCCACGCCGACGGCAAGGATCGCTCTGCATGCAGATCCTCTTTCCCATCGGATCAAAATTTCACAGATCCTTTCACCTTCTCTCTTTTTTATTTGTTTCTGTTATTCTTTTCTTTTTACTCCTTTTCCCTTTTCTCTTAACAATTTTTCTTTTTTTATGTAGATCTAAACCCTCGGTGGTTTTTTCCCATCCACTCGTCTGGTCTACATTCATCTTGCTGTTTTTTGTTTATCTGCAATCAACCATGTGGCCTTTTTTGGAGGCCACCGTCCACTGCCGCTACAAGGATTCCCCAAAATCATTTTGTGATTTAGGGTTTCTTCCACTTTTTTCAATTCTGTTTATCTTTAATTTTTCTATATCTAATCTCCTTTGTTGGCAACCTGTTATAGGTATCACATGTTTTGCTTGCCTGCAAACCCCGATGTCGCATCTGTTCGGGTGGCGGCTCCGATTGGTGCTCCATAGTCGGCTAGGGTTTTCTTCCCCCCTCTTTTCTATTTTCATTCTTTTTTTTCTTTTCAATATTCTGTTAATCCTTTTTTCTTTATTCCAGATTTGCTTAACCTTCCTCCTCAAAAGGAAGGATTTTAATGTTTTCATATGTCGAATCTCTTGGTACGTCATCCATTTGTTCTCCTTTTGGTTTTCTTACTGTCATTTCATTTCTGATATAACATCTCATCTGCGGCATCATATCTCATTTTTATGTTGCTTATATATTTTAAGGGCTTTCTATCTTTTCCTAATCTGCTTGTATTCAAATGTGGATATATGCTTAAACATTTTTTGTGTTTATCCTAGGTTGCTCCTAAACATTGCTGGTACTGTTTTCATATCCTCTTTTCTGATAACTACTATGTCATATAAATTATTTATTACCTTATCTCTACTTCAAGCCCTTACAGGGAATCTACAACAAGCCCATCCTATGGGAACATATAGTTTCTACTATTATTGCAATTTATTATACTCTATGTTCACTTCTTTGAACTATCTTTACTATATTTATCATGTTCTTGTTCAGTTATCTATATATACTCCTTGGTTTTCTGGTTACAAATATCATAACCATTTAGCCTCTAATAAAATCTATTCACATTTTGCTACTTTCCTACACTGCTTACATGCTCTGGGTTGTAACATAATTGTAGGAATTATCATTTTGCTTATACACACCTTACAATGCATAATTAGGACTGCCTTAACTAATCTTTTTACTGTGGTCATTCTTATTTTAGTTAACTTTCGGATTGATTTGAGAAATGCTCAACTATTCACAGCACCTTCTACACTGTTTATGTACTATTTACACCTCCAGATTTGCTTAACCATCCCAATTTTCTTGCATCATATTCATTTTCTGTGTTTGCATTCTATGTCCATCAGCATAAGCTATGGCCAACATTCTGTTATTAAAGCTGAATTTTTGCAACAAATCTCAATAAATCTCATTCTGGCTAATCATTACAATAAATTTCATGTCTATCTCTCTAATTCAAACTTAATATCCATTATGGTCTTGTACGATTTCCATCTGATTACCCTTTTCTTTTGTATTACTAGTATTATCAAAGGTTTTCCCGTTACTCATTATACTTGTTTTCTTTTTGATCTTTTCATTGGTGGCCCTCTCTATGTTTCATCACCGGATGCAATATCACAAGCTACCTTACGGATGTTAAAGGTAAACTGGATACTCCCTACTCCCTCTGGGTTACATCTTCACTCTAATCTTTTTAATTATCATGTTATTTTTTTATCCCCCTATATCTTTTTGCTCGTTTGAATTGTATTCATTTTCTTATCCCCGCTTCTTATTTCCCTTGGGTCTGTAATTATTCTTTCCTGTTTTCTTCCTTTTCTGCTCTCCTTTTATTTCTTCTATGCTTTTAATTGCTTTTTAGTTTATATCATTAGTGCTATGCATGGTTTATTCTACTTGCTAAATGTATGTTACTCTGTCAGCGATATTTATTTTCTGTTATGCTCGTTTAACATCCCTTCCCTCTACACCTTATTAGGTGAAATTTTACAAGCCCATTTTTGGGATTCTGATCAAATCCTTTCTATAAGGAATTTCGCATTCATATTTCAAGTTTGTTCTACAAAATTTTCAGTTTTATTCAATTCGATTTCTCAAAAAACAGTTCCAAAACTCACCCACAACCATCCTTTTCAGCTTTTTCCAAAATCTCTGAATTACCTCATAATATACTCTACTATTAAAAGTTCCATAAATCCTTATTCTACTATTCAAAGCTTCCCAAAATTCTATACTACCATTCCAAACTCCCTAAATTTTTATTTCATCATTGCCTTCCATTATTTTTGCAGTTATTTAATTATAACCAAAAAACTAGCATTAATTCCTTTTATACAGTATTATAAAATTCAAATTCTTACAAATATACTACATTCTTCCTCTTTCCGCTTTTATGACTCTATAATTCCTTATAAATCTCCCTTTAAAAAAGATTTAAATACGGTCAATGATAACTTCAATTTTCTGCTATTACTCTCTTTACAACAATCAAACTTATTGCCAAAATTATTTTCATTAAACTACGCCTTTAATTGTGTTACATCAATACCATTATTGAAATTTATTTTCAGCAGTTACATAATATATCCCCATTTATTAGCTCCACCATCTTTTATTCCCAGCTTTAAATACTCAATAATTAAAAGAATTGCTTTTATTAACAAAATTTATTTGTTCTTTCTTTTTTCAATTCCTATATATAGTCAATACTTCAATCAAATCCTTTTAATATTACCGTCAAATCCTTACCAAATTTTTTATAGATATTCACTATACTTTCCTTTAATAATAACCATAGCTTCTTCCTTTTTCACGTTCTCTTTCTTATTCAAGGAAAGTACAGTAGTTAATTTACCAATTAATATTAGCAAATCCTATCTATTACAATCGTCAATCCCTCATACGTATCTCTCTCATCCCACTTTCCATATATTCTTCCCCTTAACTATTTACGTTTTCTTTATATATTCATACTACAATTACTCTAAACCACCACAACTCCTTATTCACTCGTCTTCCTCATATTATCGAAATCCCTCAATGGCTTCATCCCCAATACAAGTATCGCTCCCGCCGAAAAAATCCAAACAATCAGGATCTACTCCAAAAGCTGGGATGAGCAGCTCTAAAAACTCTCCGGCGGCGGCTGATTCCCAGCCCCGCCGAGCAAAATGAGGATCCTCTGCTGGAACTGTCAGGGCCTTGGACAAGCCCCGACGGTTCAACATTTCCGATCCTATGTCCAACGCACCAACCCCGATATTATATTTTTATGCGAAACTAAGCTAAATAATGCGGAATGTAACCGCTTATGTCTTTCATTAGGTATGATAGACATTATTTCTATTTCCCCTACGGAAGGGTGTTCCGGTATCTCATTATTCGCTACAAACGACATTAATATAAGTCTTCTTTCTTATTCGTCGCGTTTTATTCATACTCAAATTTTACAGAATAATTCCACAATGTTTTTCACTGGCTTTCACGGCTTTTCGGAAACTAGCCAAAAATATAAAACATGGGAGTTAATTGATTCTTTATATCCATCCACTAAAAATAAACCTTGGCTACTAGGAGGTGATTTCAATGAAATTTTAACAGATTCGGAAAAATAAGGCGGCTCTCGTAGAGCTAGATCTCAAATTAAAAACTTTCGTAATTGTTTAACTCGAAACAATCTCTATGATTGTAAGCCATCCTCGGGATGGTTCACATGGTCTAAAGTTGGTCCATTAACCCCGGTAATACATGAAAGATTAGACCGTTTTATTGCTAATTCCGAATGGAAAGATCTCTACCCTTCTCATCGAATCACCACAGATTATGTTACCAAATCTGATCATTGTTTCCTTTTTCTAGATTTAGACATATCGACTACCAAAATCAAAACACAACCACCTAAGAATTTCAGATTCGAAAGCTGCTGGTCTAATAATATTGATAATATCCGTACCATTAAAAGGGCTTGGGCCGACACTCCCGGAACAGCCATAAACAAAATTGAAGCGGTAGGCACTTACCTTGAAGAATGGCAAAATCAGCAACGTTTTAAATCAACCGGAAGAATTAAATTTCTTACTAAAAAAATAAACAGATTACTATATCGTCCATTAACGTCCACTAATGAACATGTTTATTTAAACTATAGAACTGAATTAAACAAACTCTTAACGGAGCAAGAAGTTTATTGGGCTCAACGATCTCGAACCCTTTGGCTCTCCCAAGGGGACAAAAATACCAAATTCTTCCATGCTCGTGCTTCTAATAGGAACAAGAAAAACTCAATCGTAGGCCTTTACGATACCAATTCCAATTGGTGCACTACTGAATCGGATATTATGGAAATTGCATCAGATTATTTTCAAAACTTGTTCACAACCTCTAGCCCACAAATTTCGAGCGTCATCTTGGATAAAATTCACCCTTCCATTAATCATTCAATGAATGAAAACCTTCTAAAGGCTTTCACAAAAGAGGAAATTATTCATGCTTTCAAAGAAATTGACCCTAGGAAAGCTCCAGGCTGCGATGGTCTACCCAACAGCTTTTTTAGACAACACTGGGATACAGTAGGTGATGATGTTATTAATCTTTGTATTAACCTCTTAAATGGCAACACCGATATGGTGGCAGTCAACAAAACTATATTAGTGCTAATTCCCAAAGTACAAAACCCAACCTCCATGAAACAACTCAGACCAATTAGCCTTTGCACTGTCCTTTACAAAATAGTTGTCAAAACAATTGTCAATAGAATGAAACAGGCTATACCTCTTTGTATTAGCACTAATCAAGCAGCCTTTGTCCAGGGACGCAATATAACTGACAACATTCTTATTGCTCATGAAATTATCCATAATATTAACTTAGGAGCTACTAAATCCTCTCAAGGAGCAGCCCTTAAACTAGACATGGAGAAAGCATTCGACAGAGTAGAATGGTCCTTCCTTGCTAATGTTATGGAACGAATGGGCTTTGCATCCGAATGGATCAAGCTTATAATGCGCTGTATTACTACAGTATCTTTCTCAGTTAAAATTAATAATTCATTCTCATCCACCTTTCAACCTCAACGTGGTCTTCGTCAGGGGGATCCTCTATCACCTTTTCTCTTTCTATTCTGTACTCAAGGCCTCTCGGCTTACCTAGATGCCGCTCAACAAACAAAAATACTCCCGGGTCTCGGCGCCAGTAAACATGGGCCTAAAGTCAACCACCTGCTTTTTGCTGACGATTGCATGGTATTTATTAACACTAACCAATCTGATGCGTCCCTTCTGAAAAAAGCTCTTCAAACTTATGCTAATGCTTCCGGTCAAGCAGTCAACTTTGAGAAATCAACAATCTTTTATAACCTGTAACCCCCTTAACCCGACCTAGACGGTTGACCCGAATTAAGAAAGTCACACGGGGAAAACCAAAGTCAACCCGAAAGTCAACCTTGATTAACGACCCTTTTTTTTTCTTTTTAAACTTGTCTAGATGCATATTAAGCCTTAGATATGATCATACAACAGCATACTCAAAGATCATAAACATCAGAGGTCAAACAGGGACCCAATTGAACAATTTACAACTTTAGGGACCAAATTGTAAATTCTGATAATTATAAGGACTTAACCCAAATTAAACTTACCAACTTGAAATTAATCAGGTTTCATGCTTCTCTGTGAAATTTCAGCTCAAAAGGACTTCCCAAACTCATACAATTGCATAAACAAGATTCAGGACCAAAATGCAAACAATTCAAAACATTTAACTGCCAATGTCAGCCCCTAACGGTCACCCGTTCCGAAACAGGCAGAGCCCGTTTCGAAACGCGGGGCCGTTCCGCAACGCGTACCGAAACACGGGCCTGGCAGTGACCAAACCGTTTCGGAACGGTCCCTCCCGTTTCGGACGCCTGAGCTTGTTTAAGGCACCCGTTCCGAAACGGTAGGTGCTGTTCCGAAACACCCTGCACATTTTACCCCAAAATGCATACTTAAACATGCAATTAAACATCCAATCATGCTCTAAATGTCACCAAACTTTACCAACATGCAATTCAACATATATGAGACATGCTAGCATCAACAATTCATCAAAACATCAACATATGAGAAAAGCCCCAAATCTATATGCATGCTTCCTATACAAGCAACCACTCAAGCATAAACTTTCAATTCAAGCATATAAAGGCCAACCACCAAAAACCAGCATTCTCAACAACATTCAACATACTTAGGGAGTTCAAAACATCTCCCAAAACATACACATAGGTCCCCCATTGCCAAATTACCAAAAGCTAAATGTACTTAAGAAAACCTTCCATACTTTGAGCTTTACTTCCACTTGAATGCTTGCCTTCCTTGCTGCCTTCAAAGTACTTTAATGTTCTGCATCATTGATTTGAGAAAACAAAGAGAGCATAAGCAAAAGCTTAGTGAGGAATGCTCAACAAAACCATCCAAAAATGCATTTATAAAACTCTTTATAAATCATGCCTCAAATCATCATTTACACATGCTCAATAGCATACTTAAACATGCATCTCATGCATCATATCATTACATGTCATATTGGCCACAAGTGATACATTTCATTTCTTTAAAAACAAGTTCATCAACTTTCACCCCAAGGACTTTTAAACACCTTGGCCCCAAGGACTTTTAAACACCTTGGCCTATGGACTTTTAAACACCATAGAAAGGACCACACAAGGACTTTTAACCACCTTTGTGTCCGTATAAGGTTTCACATCAAGGACTTTTAAACACCTTAACCCCAAGGACTTTTAAACACCTTGGCCATGGACTTTTAAACACCATGATAATCATCACCCCAAGGACTTTTAAACACCTTGGCCCCAAGGACTTTTAAACACCTTGGAAAGGATCACACAAGGACTTTTAAACACCTTTGTGTCCATAACAAGAATCATCCAAGGACTTTTAACCACCTTGATGTTCTTAAGTAAACAAGGCTCACTCAAGGACTTTTAACCACCTTAGTGACCTTAACCTTTTCAAAACATCACTTGCCAATATACATCATTATCATCAATTTATCCACTGTTTTAAAGCATTAAACCAAGCCATATTCATCATGCATTTAAAAGCATCAAACCACATTTAATCAATGTTCAACAACAAGGAACTCTTACCTTGAGTTTCCTTCAACATATGGCTTACAAAAACAACATTAACCATGCTTAATCATGCTTTCAAAACAGAGTTTAAAACATGCAATAAACCACATTGCACAACAATCAAATCATGGCCACCACTAGAGAGTATTTCCGAAAACTTACACTTGAGCTTAGCAAAGTTGTTTAGACTTAAACTAAGCTCCCAAGACATTGGTTTCAAAGCCGAAAACCCAATTTCACTCACCGATTCCACTTCGCCTCTTGCCGAAGCACCAAATCAAGCTTCCGGATCACCACCACTTGGATCCAAAGATGACTCCCCTGTTTTAACACATTAAAATAGTAGATTAATGCATCATCATGCATTAATAGCTTCAATGAAAGCACCTAAACTCGCTGCTCTCATCCACACTCCATTTTCGGCCACCAAACACAACCGAAAATGCATCCAAACCACTTCTCAACAAAGCCCAGCCATTAACCATCAAAACCTAACATCCTTTAACATCATTTAACATCTAAAAAGAACCTAACAACATCCTTATACCTCCAGCAACACCAGATCCACAAGATCACCTCAAAAACAAACAAGAATCACAAGCTAAACTTAGGAAATTCAACCTATCCGGGATTGCATCAATCAAAAATCAATTCCTTATCAAAACAACATTCATTAATCATCAATTTAACATCCTAAAACACTGCTTTAACAGATCCAACGAAAATTCATCAAAAATCACCAAATCTTGCATTTTAAGCCAAGATCCATTTCACAACTTCAAAAACCATTTATAAAACATCAATTAAGGATTGAAAACTTGGGAATTTCAGTAAAGAACTGATAGTTTAGAGGAGAAGGACGTTCTTACCTCCAAACTTGAGTTTCTCCTCTTTTGGAACCAAAAAGCTTGATGAATCAAGTAGCAAATACAAAGGTTTTGATGATGAGATGATTAGGAATCAAAAGAGAGTTGAAAGGAAGTATTTAGGTGATAAAAATCAGAGGAAAAGATCTGGAGAGAATGTGTTTGGTTTGAGAGAAAAGATGAGAGAAAATGGGAAATGGAAAATTTAGAAAGTTAGTTAAAAATGACTAAAATATCTTTCCCTCCTTTTTACTTTTATTTTAAACCATTATTAAATCATTTAATATTCTAGAAAATCTGGAGAAACTCCCCTTTGGGTAAATAGCTCCTTAAAGATTCAAAGTTTCAATCCTTTTTAAAACAGTCACTCAGTTTTCAAAAATTACATTTTGGTCACTAACCCAAAATGTCACTCTTCCAAACCTCATTTTGCAAAATTGATTTCACAGCTCACTTCTATATATTAAAATATGATTTTAGGACATTTTTCCCTATTTTTAATGCAACCCGAACTAGGCTTTCCTAAATTCTCTCTCTTAGATTCGAACAGCACTTTGACCAAACCGGTCAACGCCCAAAACTTCTAAGCCCAAAACCGGGGCGTTACATAACCCGCGTACACCTACTGCAACAAGAAATGCAATCAACAACCTTTTACAAGTACGCGAGGTCTCTAACTAAGTAAAAAATACAAAAATTGAGTTATTGCAATATAATCGTGTTGAAAAGATCGTAATCAATTATATGAACTCCTAAAATTTGATTAAAACTTGTTTTTCGGTCATTTTTGAAGTGGTGTCGGGCGAGCGGGTCTAAATGGGCCGTAAAATGGACCCGTTTGACTTTTAACTTAGTAAAAAATAAAGAAATGGACTTTTTGCAATATAATCTTGTTCAAAAGATCGTAATCAATTATATGAACTCCTAAAATTTGATGAAAACTTGTTTTTCGGTCCTTTTTGTAGAGGTTTCGGACGAGCGGGTCTAAATGGGCCTTAAAATGAACCCGTTTGACTTTTAACTGAGTAAAAAATACCGAATTTGAGTTTTTGCAATATAATCTTGTTGAAAAGCTCGTAATCAATTATATGAACTCCTAAAATGGGATCAAAACTTGTTAATCGGTCCTTTTTGTAGAGGTTTCGGACGAGCGGGTCTAAATGGGCCGTAAAATGGACCCGTTGGACTTTTAACTATGTAAAATGTACAAAAATTGAGTTTTTGCAGTATAATCGTGTTGAAAAGATCGTAATCAATGATATGAAGTCCTAAATTTGATTAAAAGTTGTTTTCCGGTCATTTTTGAAGTGGTTTTGGGCGAGCGGGTCTAAATGGGCCGTAAAATGGACCCGTTGGACTTTTAACTAAGTAAAAAATACCGAATTTGTGTTTTTGCAATATAATCTTGTTGAAAAGATCGTAATCAATTATATGAACTCCTAAAATTTGATCAAAACTTATTTTTCGGTCATTTTTGAAGAGGTTTCGGGCGAGCGGGTCTAAATGGGCCGTAAAATGGACCCGTTGGACTTGTAACTGAGTAAAAATACCAAATTTGAGTTTTTGCAATATAATCTTGTTGAAAAGCTCGTAATCAATTATATGAACTCCTAAAATTGGATCAAAACTTGTTTTTCGGTCCTTTTTGTAGAGGTTTCCGACGAGCGGGTCTAAATGGGCCTTAAAATGCACCCGTTGAACTTATAACTGCGTAAAAAGAACAGAAATTGAATTTTTGCAATACAATAGTGTTGAAAAGATCGTAATCAACGATATGAACTCTTTAGTTTTGATTAAAACTTGTTTTGCTGTCCTTTTGTAGAGGTTTCGGACGAGCGCGTCTAAATGGGCCGTAAAATGGACCCGTTGGACTTTTAACTGAGTAAAAAGTACAAAAATTGAGTTATTGCAATATAATCGTGTTGAAAAGATTGTAATCAATTATATGAACTCCTAAAATTTGATTAAAACTTGTATTTCAGTCATTTTTGAAGAGGTTTCGGGCGAGCGGGTCTAAATGGGCCGTAAAAAGGACCCGTTGGACTTTTAACTGAGTAAAAAATACCGAATTTGAGTTTTTGCAATATAATCTTGTTGAAAAGCTCGTAATCAATTATATGAACTCCTAAAATTGGATTAAAACTTGTTTTTTGGTCCTTTTTGTAGAGGTTTCGGACGAGCGGGTCTAAGTGGGCCTTAAAATTGACCCGTTGAACTTATAATTGCGTCAAAAGAACAGAAATTGAATTTTTGCAAAAAAATAGTATTGAAAAGCTCGTAATCAACGATATGAACTCTTATGTTTTGATTAAAACTTGTTTTGTGGTCCTTTTTGTAGAGGTTTCGGACGAGCGGGTCTAAATGGGCCGTAAAATGGACCCGTTGGACTTTTAACTGTGTAAAAAGTACAAAAATTATGTTTTTGCAATATAATCGTGTTGAAAAGATCGTAATCAATGATATGAAGTCCTAGTATTTGATTAAAACTTGTTTTTCGGTCATTTTTGAAGTGGTGTCGGGCGAGCGGGTCTAAATGGGCCGTAAAATGGACCCGTTGGACTTTTAACTGAGTAAAAAATACCGAATTTGTGTTTTTGCAATATAATCTTGTGGAAAAGATCGTAATCAATTATATGAACTCCTAAAATTTGATCAAAACTTATTTTTCGGTCATTTTTAAGAGGTTTCGGGCGAGCGGGTCTAAATGGGTCGTAAAATGGACCCGTTGGACTTTTAACTGAGTAAAAAATACCGAATTTGAGGTTTTGCAATATAATCTTGTTGAAAAGCTCGTAATCAATTATATGAACTCCTAAAATTGGATCAAAACTTATTTTTCGGTCCTTTTTGTAGAGGTTTCGGACGAGCGGGTCTAAATGGGCCTTAAAATGGACCTGTTGAACTTATAACTGCGTAAAAAGAACAAAAATTGAATTTTTGCAATACAATAGTGTTGAAAAGCTCGTAATCAACGATATGAACTCTTAAGTTTTGATTAAAACTTGTTTTGCGGTCCTTTTGTAGAGGTTTCGGACGAGGGGGTCTAAATGGGCCGTAAAATGGACCCGTTAGACTTTTAATTGAGTAAAAAGTATAAAAATTGAGTTATTGCAATATAATCGTGTTGAAAAGATCGTAATCAATTATATGAACTCCTAAAATTTGTTTAAAACTTGTTTTTCAGTCATTTTTGAAGAGGTTTCGGGCGAGCGGGTCAAAATGGGTCGTAAAATGGACCCGTTGGACTTTTAACTGAGTAAAAAATACCGAATTTGAGTTTTTGAAATATAATCTTGTCGAAAAGCTCGTAATCAATTATATGAACTCCTAAAATTTGATCAAAACTTGTTTTCGATCATTTTTGTAAAGGTTTCGGACGAGCGGATCTAAATGGGCCTGAAAGTGGACCCGTTGAATTTATAACTGCGTAAAAAGAACGGAAATTTAATTTTTGCAATACAATCGTGTTGAAAAGATCGTAATCAGTTATATGAACTCCTAAAATTTGATTAAAACTTGTGTTTCAGTCATTTTTGAAGAGGTTTCGGGCGAGCGGGTCTAAATGGGCCGTAAAATGGACCAGTTGGACTTTTAACTGAGTAAAAAGTACAAAAATTGAGTTTTTGCAATATAATCGTGTTGAAAAGATCGTAATCAATTATATGAACTCCTAAAATTTGATCAAAACTTGTTTTCGATCCTTTTTGTAGAGGTTTCGAACGAGCGGGTCTAAATGGGCCTTAAAATGGACCCGTTGAACTTATAAATGCGTAAAAAGAATAGAAATTTAATTTTTGCAATACAATCGTGTTGAAAAGATCGTAATCAGTTATATGAACTCCTAAAAATTTATTAAAATTTGTTTTTCAGTCATTTTTAAAGAAGTTTCGGGCGAGCGGGTCTAAATGGGCAGTAAAATGGACCCGTTGGACTTTTAACTGTGTAAAAAGAACAAAAATTGAGTTTTTGCAATATAATCGTGTTGAAAAGATCGTAATCAATGACATGAAGTCCTAAAATTTGATTAAAACTTGTTTTTCGGTCATTTTTGAAGTGGTTTCGGGCGAGCGGGTCTAAATGGGCCGTAAAATGGACCCGTTGGACTTTTAACTGAGTAAAAAATACTGAATTTGTGTTTTTGCAATATAATCTTGTTGAAAAGATCGTAATCAATTATATGAACTCCTAAAATTTGATCAAAACTTATTTTTCGGTCATTTTTGAAGAGGTTTCGGGCGAGCGTGTCTAAATGGACCCGTTGGACTTTTAACTGAGTAAAAAATATCGAATTTGAGTTTTTGCAATATAATCTTGTTGAAAAGCTCGTAATCAATTGTATGAACTCCTAGAATTGGATCAAAATTTGTTTTTCGGTCCTTTTTGTAGAGGTTTCGGACGAGCGGGTCTAAATGGGCCTTAAAATGGACCTGTTGAACTTATAAATGCGTAAAAAGAACAAAAACTGAATTTTTGCAATACAATCGTATTGAAAAGATCGTAATTAGTTATATGAACTCCTAAAATTTGAGTAAAACTTCTTTTTCAGTCATTTTTGAAGAGGTTTCGTGCGAGCGGGTCTAAATGGGCCGTAAAATGGACAAGTTGGACTTTTAACTATGTAAAAAATATCGAATTTGAGTTTTTGCAATATAATCTTGTTGAAAAGCTCGTAATCAATTATATGAACTCCTAACTTTGGATCAAAACTTGTTTTTCGGTCCTTTTTGTAGAGGTTTCGGGCGACCGGGTCTAAATGGGCCTTAAAATGGACCCGTTGAACTTATAACTGCGTAAAAAGAACATAAATTGAATTTTTGTAATACAATAGTGTTGAAAAGCTCGAAATCAACGATATGAATTCTTAAGTTTTGATTAAAACTTGTTTTGCGGTCCTTTTTGTAGAGGCTTCGGACGAGCGGGTCTAAATGGGCCGTAAAATGGACCCGTTGGACTTTTAATTGTGTAAAAACTACAAAAATTGAGTTTTTACAATATAATCCTGTTAAAAAGATCGTAATCAATGATATGAAGTCCTAAAATTTGATTAAAACTTGTTTTTCGGTCATTTTTGAAGTGGTTTCGGGCGAGCGGGTCTAAATGGGCCGTAAAATGGACCCGTTGGACTTTTAACTAAGTAAAAAATACCGAATTTTTTGTTTTTGCAATATAATCTTGTTGAAAAGATCGTAATCAATTATATGAACTCCTAAAATTTGATCAAAACTTGTTTTCGATCCTTTTTGTAGAGGTTTCGGACGAGCGGGTCTAAATGGGCCTTAAAATAGACCCGTTGAACTTATAACTGCGTAAAAAGAACAGAAATAGAATTTTTATAATACAATCGTGTTGAAAAGATCGTAATCAACGATATGAACTCTTAAGTTTTGATTAAAACTTGTTTTACGGTCCTTTCTGTAGAGGTTTCAGACGAGCGGGTGTAAATGGGCCGTACAATGGACCCGTTAGACTTTCAATTGAGTAAAAAATACAGAAATTGAGTTTTTGCAATATAATCGTGTTGAAACGATCGTAATCAATGACATGAAGTCCTAAAATTTTATTAAAACTTCTTTTTCGGTCATTTTTGAAGTGGTTTCGGGCGAGCGGGTCTAAATGGGCTGTAAAATGGACCCGTTGGACTTTTAACTGAGTAAAAAATACCGAATTTGTGTTTTTGCAATATAATCTTGTTGAAAAGATCGTAATCAATTATATGAACTCCTAAAATTTGATCAAAACTTATTTTTCGGTCATTTTTGAAGAGGTTTCGGGCGAGCGTGTCTAAATGGACCCGTTGGACTTTTAACTGAGTAAAAAATATCGAATTTGAGTTTTTGCAATATAATCTTGTTGAAAAGCTCGTAATCAATTGTATGAACTCCTAGAATTGGATCAAAACTTGTTTTTCGGTCCTTTTTGTAGAGGTTTCGGGCGAGCGGGTCTAAATGGACCCGTTCGACTTTTAACTGAGTAAAAAATATCGAATTTGAGTTTTTGCAATATAATCTTGTTGAAAAGCTCGTAATCAATTGTATGAACTCCTAGAATTGGATCAAAACTTGTTTTTCGGTCCTTTTTGTAGAGGTTTCGGACGAGCGGGTCTAAATGGGCCTTAAAATGGACCCGTTGAACTTATAAATGCGTAAAAAGAACAGAAATTGAATTTTTGCAATACAATCGTATTGAAAAGAGCGTAATTAGTTATATGAACTCCTAAAATTTGATTAAAACTTGTTTTCAGTCATTTTTGAAGAGGTTTCGTGCGAGCAGGTCTAAATGGGCCGTAAAATAGACACGTTGGACTTTTAACTATGTTAAAAATATCGAATTTGAGTTTTTGCAATATAATCTTGTTGAAAAGCTCGTAATTAATTATATGAACTCCTAAAATTGGATCAAAACTTGTTTTTCGGTCCTTTTTGTAGAGGTTTCGGGCGACCGGGTCTAAATGGGCCTTAAAATGGACCCGTTGAACTTATAACTGCGTAAAAAGAACATAAATTGAATTTTTGTAATACAATAGTGTTGAAAAGCTCGAAATCAACGATATGAATTCTTAAGTTTTGATTAAAACTTCTTTTGCGGTCCTTTTTGTTGAGGTTTCGGACGAGCGGGTGTAAATGGGCCGTAAAATGGACCCGTTGGACTTTTAATTGAGTAAAAAGTACAAAAATTGAGTTTTTGCAATATAATCATGTTGAAAAGATCGTAATCAATTATATGAACTCCTAAAATTTGATTAAAACTTGTTTTTCGGTCATTTTTGAAGTGGTTTCGGGCGAGCGGGTCTAAATGGGCCGTAAAATGGACCCGTTTGACTTTTAACTTAGTAAAAAATAAAGAAATGGACTTTTTGCAATATAATCTTGTTCAAAAGATCGTAATCAATTATATGAACTCCTAAAATTTGATGAAAACTTGTTTTTCGGTCCTTTTTGTAGAGGTTTCGGACGAGCGGGTCTAAATGGGCCTTAAAATGAACCCGTTGAACTTATAACTGCGTAAAAAGAACAGAAATTGAATTTTTGCAATAAAATAGTGTTGAAAAGCTCGTAATCAACGATATGAACTCTTAAGTTTTAATTAAAACTTATTTTGCGGTCCTTTTGTAGAGGTTTCGGACGAGGGGGTCTAAATGGGCCGTAAAATGGACCCGTTGGACTTTTAACTGAGTAAAAAGTAAAAAAATTTAGTTATTGCAATATAATCGTGTTGAAAAGATCGTAATCAATTATATGAACTCCTAAAATTTTATTAAAACTTGTTTTTCAGTCATTTTTGAAGAGGTTTCGGGCGAGCGGGTCAAATGGGCCGTAAAATGGACCCGTTGGACTTTTAACTAAGTAAAAAATACCGAATTTGAGATTTTGCAATATAATCTTGTTGAAAAGCTCGTAATCAATTATATGAACTCCTAAAATTTGATCAAAACTTATTTTTCGGTCATTTTTGAAGAGGTTTCGGGCGAGCGGGTCTAAATGGACCCGTTCGACTTTTAACTGAGTAAAAAATATCGAATTTGAGTTTTTGTAATATAATCTTGTTGAAAAGCTCGTAATCAATTGTATGAACTCCTAGAATTGGATCAAAACTTGTTTTTCGGTCCTTTTTGTAGAGGTTTCGGACGAGCGGGTCTAAATGGGCCTTAAAATGGACCCGTTGAACTTATAAATGCGTAAAAAGAACAGAAATTGAATTTTTGCAATACAATCGTATTGAAAAGATCGTAATTAGTTATATGAACTCCTAAACTTTGATTAAAACTTGTTTTTCAGTCAGTTTTGAAGAGGTTTTCGTGCGAGCGGGTCTAAATGGGCCGTAAAATGGACCCGTTGGACTTTTAACTATGTAAAAAATACCGAATTTGAGTTTTTGCAATATAATCTTGTTGAAAAGCTCGTAATCAATTATATGAACTCCTAAAATTGGATCAAAACTTGTTTTTCGGTAATTTTTGTAGAGGTTTCGGGAGACCGAGTATAAATGGGCCTTAAAATGGACCCGTTGAACTTATAACTGCGTAAAAAGAACATAAATTGAATTTTTTTAATACAATAGTGTTGAACAGCTCGAAATCAACGATATGAACTCTTAAGTTTTGATTAAAACTTGTTTTGCGGTCCTTTTTATAGAGGCTTCGGACGAGCGGGTCTAAATGGGCCGTAAAATGGACCCGTTGGACTTTTAACTGTGTAAAAAGTATAAAAATTGAGTTTTTACAATATAATCGTGTTAAAAAGATCGTAATTAATGATATGAAGTCCTAAAATTTGATTAAATCTTGTTTTTCGGTCATTTTTGAAGTGGTTTCGGGCGAGCGGGTCTAAATGGGCCGTAAAATGGACCCGTTGGACTTTTAACTAAGTAAAAAATACCGAATTTGTGTTTTTGCAATATAATCTTGTTGAAAAGATCGTAATCAATTATATGAACTCCTAAAATTGATGAAAACTTGTTTTCGATCCTTTTTGTAGAGGTTTCGGACGAGCGGGTCTAAATGGGCCTTAAAATAGACCCGTTGAACTTATAACTGCGTAAAAAGAACAGAAATTGAATTTTTGCAATACAATAGTGTTGAAAAGCTCGTAATCAACGATATGAACTCTTAAGTTTTGATTAAAACTTGTTTTACGGTCCTTTTTGTAGAGGTTTCAGACGAGCGGGTGTAAATGGGCCGTACAATGGACCCGTTAGACTTTTAATTGAGTAAAAAATACAGAAATTGAGTTTTTGCAATATAATCGTGTTGAAACGATCGTAATCAATTATATAAAATCTTAAAATTTAATTAAAACTTGTTTTTCAGTCATTTTTGAAGAGATTTCGGGCGAGCGGGTCTAAATGGGCCGTAAAATGGACCCGTTTGACTTTTAACTTAGTAAAAAATACAGAAATGGACTTTTTGCAATATAATCCTGTTGAAAAGCTCGTAATCAATTATATGAACTCCTAAAATTGGATGAAAACTTGTTTTTCGGTCCTTTTTGTAGAGGTTTCGGACGAGCGGGTCTAAATGGGCCTTAAAATGAACCCGTTGAACTTATAACTGCGTAAAAAGAACAGAAATTGAATTTTTGCAATAAAATAGTGTTGAAAAGCTCGTAATCAACGATATGAACTCTTAAGTTTTAATTAAAACTTGTTTTGCGGTCCTTTTGTAGAGGTTTCGGACGAGGGGGTCTAAATGGGCCGTAAAATGGACCCGTTGGACTTTTAACTGAGTAAAAAGTAAAAAAATTTAGTTATTGCAATATAATCGTGTTGAAAAGATCGTAATCAATTATATGAACTCCTAAAATTTTATTAAAACTTGTTTTTCAGTCATTTTTGAAGAGGTTTCGGGCGAGCGGGTCAAATGGGCCGTAAAATGGACCCGTTGGACTTTTAACTAAGTAAAAAATACCGAATTTGAGATTTTGCAATATAATCTTGTTGAAAAGCTCGTAATCAATTATATGAACTCCTAAAATTTGATCAAAACTTATTTTTCGGTCATTTTTGAAGAGGTTTCGGGCGAGCGGGTCTAAATGGACCCGTTCGACTTTTAACTGAGTAAAAAATATCGAATTTGAGTTTTTGCAATATAATCTTGTTGAAAAGCTCGTAATCAATTGTATGAACTCCTAGAATTGGATCAAAACTTGTTTTTCGGTCCTTTTTGTAGAGGTTTCGGACGAGCGGGTCTAAATGGGCCTTAAAATGGACCCGTTGAACTTATAAATGCGTAAAAAGAACAGAAATTGAATTTTTGCAATACAATCGTATTGAAAAGATCGTAATTAGTTATATGAACTCCTAAAATTTGATTAAAACTTGTTTTTCAGTCAGTTTTGAAGAGGTTTCGTGCGAGCGGGTCTAAATAGGCCGTAAAATGGACCCGTTGGACTTTTAACTATGTAAAAAATACCGAATTTGAGTTTTTGCAATATAATCTTGTTGAAAAGCTCGTAATCAATTATATGAACTCCTAAAATTGGATCAAAACTTGTTTTTCGGTCCTTTTTGTAGAGGTTTCGGGAGACCGGGTCTAAATGGGCCTTAAAATGGACCCGTTGAACTTATAACTGCGTAAAAAGAACATAAATTGAATTTTTTTAATACAATAGTGTTGAACAGCTCGAAATCAACGATATGAACTCTTAAGTTTTGATTAAAACTTGTTTTGCGGTCCTTTTTATAGAGGCTTCGGACGAGCGGGTCTAAATGGGCCGTAAAATGGACCCGTTGGACTTTTAACTGTGTAAAAAGTATAAAAATTGAGTTTTTACAATATAATCGTGTTAAAAAGATCGTAATTAATGATATGAAGTCCTAAAATTTGATTAAAACTTGTTTTTCGGTCATTTTTGAAGTGGTTTCAGGCGAGCGGGTCTAAATGGGCCGTAAAATGGACCCGTTGGACTTTTAACTAAGTAAAAAATACCGAATTTGTGTTTTTGCAATATAATCTTGTTGAAAAGATCGTAATCAATTATATGAACTCCTAAAATTGATGAAAACTTGTTTTCGATCCTTTTTGTAGAGGTTTCGGACGAGCGGGTCTAAATGGGCCTTAAAATAGACCCGTTGAACTTATAACTGCGTAAAAAGAACAAAAATTAAATTTTTGCAATACAATAGTGTTGAAAAGCTCGTAATCAACGATATGAACTCTTAAGTTTTGATTAAAACTTGTTTTACGGTCCTTTTTGTAGAGGTTTCAGACGAGCGGGTGTAAATGGGCCGTACAATGGACCCGTTAGACTTTTAATTGAGTAAAAAATACAGAAATTGAGTTTTTGCAATATAATCGTGTTGAAACGATCGTAATCAATTATATAAAATCCTAAAATTTAATTAAAACTTGTTTTTCAGTCATTTTTGAAGAGATTTCGGGCGAGCGGGTCTAAATGGGCCGTAAAATGGACCCGTTTGACTTTTAACTTAGTAAAAAATACAGAAATGGACATTTTGCAATATAATCTTGTTGAAAAGCTCGTAATCAATTATATGAACTCCTAAAATTGGATGAAAACTTGTTTTTCGGTCCTTTTTGTAGAGGTTTCGGACGAGCGGGTCTAAATGGGCCTTAAAATGAACCCGTTGAACTTATAACTGCGTAAAAAGAACAGAAATTGAATTTTTTTAATACAATAGTGTTGAACAGCTCGAAATCAACGATATGAACTCTTAAGTTTTGATTAAAACTTGTTTTGCGGTCCTTTTTATAGAGGCTTCGGACGAGCGGGTCTAAATGGGCCGTAAAATGGACCCGTTGGACTTTTAACTGTGTAAAAAGTATAAAAATTGAGTTTTTACAATATAATCGTGTTAAAAAGATCGTAATTAATGATATGAAGTCCTAAAATTTGATTAAAACTTGTTTTTCGGTCATTTTTGAAGTGGTTTCGGGCGAGCGGGTCTAAATGGGCCGTAAAATGGACCCGTTGGACTTTTAACTAAGTAAAAAATACCGAATTTGTGTTTTTGCAATATAATCTTGTTGAAAAGATCGTAATCAATTATATGAACTCCTAAAATTGATGAAAACTTGTTTTCGATCCTTTTTGTAGAGGTTTCGGACGAGCGGGTCTAAATGGGCCTTAAAATAGACCCGTTGAACTTATAACTGCGTAAAAAGAACAGAAATTGAATTTTTGCAATACAATAGTGTTGAAAAGCTCGTAATCAACGATATGAACTCTTAAGTTTTGATTAAAACTTGTTTTACGGTCCTTTTTGTAGAGGTTTCAGACGAGCGGGTGTAAATGGGCCGTACAATGGACCCGTTAGACTTTTAATTGAGTAAAAAATACAGAAATTGAGTTTTTGCAATATAATCGTGTTGAAACGATCGTAATCAATTATATAAAATCCTAAAATTTAATTAAAACTTGTTTTTCAGTCATTTTTGAAGAGATTTCGGGCGAGCGGGTCTAAATGGGCCGTAAAATAGACCCGTTTGACTTTTAACTTAGTAAAAAATACAGAAATGGACTTTTTGCAATATAATCTTGTTGAAAAGCTCGTAATCAATTATATGAACTCCTAAAATTGGATGAAAACTTGTTTTTCGGTCCTTTTTGTAGAGGTTTCGGACGAGCGGGTCTAAATGGGCCTTAAAATGAACCCGTTGAACTTATAACTGCGTAAAAAGAACAGAAATTGAATTTTTGCAATAAAATAGTGTTGAAAAGCTCGTAATCAACGATATGAACTCTTAAGTTTTAATTAAAACTTGTTTTGCGGTCCTTTTGTAGAGGTTTCGGACGAGGGGGTCTAAATGGGCCGTAAAATGGACCCGTTGGACTTTTAACTGAGTAAAAAGTAAAAAAAATTAGTTATTGCAATATAATCGTGTTGAAAAGATCGTAATCAATTATATGAACTCCTAAAATTTTATTAAAACTTGTTTTTCAGTCATTTTTGAAGAGGTTTCGGGCGAGCGGGTCAAATGGGCCGTAAAATGGACCCGTTGGACTTTTAACTAAGTAAAAAATACCGAATTTGAGATTTTGCAATATAATCTTGTTGAAAAGCTCGTAATCAATTATATGAACTCCTAAAATTTGATCAAAACTTATTTTTCGGTCATTTTTGAAGAGGTTTCGGGCGAGCGGGTCTAAATGGACCCGTTCGACTTTTAACTGAGTAAAAAATATCGAATTTGAGTTTTTGCAATATAATCTTGTTGAAAAGCTCGTAATCAATTGTATGAACTCCTAGAATTGGATCAAAACTTGTTTTTCGGTCCTTTTTGTAGAGGTTTCGGACGAGCGGGTCTAAATGGGCCTTAAAATGGACCCGTTGAACTTATAAATGCGTAAAAAGAACAGAAATTGAATTTTTGCAATACAATCGTATTGAAAAGATCGTAATTAGTTATATGAACTCCTAAAATTTGATTAAAATTGTTTTTCAGTCAGTTTTGAAGAGGTTTCGTGCGAGCGGGTCTAAATGGGCCGTAAAATGGACCCGTTGGACTTTTAACTATGTAAAAAATACCGAATTTGAGTTTTTGCAATATAATCTTGTTGAAAAGCTCGTAATCAATTATATGAACTCCTAAAATTGGATCAAAACTTGTTTTTCGGTCCTTTTTGTAGAGGTTTCGGGAGACCGGGTCTAAATGGGCCTTAAAATGGACCCGTTGAACTTATAACTGCGTAAAAAGAACATAAATTGATTTTTTTTAATACAATAGTGTTGAACAGCTCGAAATCAACGATATGAACTCTTAAGTTTTGATTAAAACTTGTTTTGCGGTCCTTTTTATAGAGGCTTCGGACGAGCGGGTCTAAATGGGCCGTAAAATGGACCCGTTGGACTTTTAACTGTGTAAAAAGTATAAAAATTGAGTTTTTACAATATAATCGTGTTAAAAAGATCGTAATTAATGATATGAAGTCCTAAAATTTGATTAAAACTTGTTTTTCGGTCATTTTTGAAGTGGTTTCGGGCGAGCGGGTCTAAATGGGCCGTAAAATGGACCCGTTTGACTTTTAACTAAGTAAAAAATACTGAATTTGTGTTTTTGCAATATAATCTTGTTGAAAAGATCGTAATCAATTATATGAACTCCTAAAATTGATGAAAACTTGTTTTCGATCCTTTTTGTAGAGGTTTCGGACGAGCGGGTCTAAATGGGCCTTAAAATAGACCCGTTGAACTTATAACTGCGTAAAAAGAACAGAAATTGAATTTTTGCAATACAATAGTGTTGAAAAGCTCGTAATCAACGATATGAACTCTTAAGTTTTGATTAAAACTTGTTTTATGGTCCTTTTTGTAGAGGTTTCGGGCGAGCGGGTCTAAATGGGCCGTAAAATGGACCCGTTGGACTTTTAATTGAGGAAAAAATACAGAAATGGACTTTTTGCAATATAATCTTGTTGAAAAGCTCGTAATCAATTATATGAACTCCTAACATTGGATTAAAACTTGTTTTTCAGTCATTTTCGAAGAGGTTTCGGGCGAGCGGGTCTAAATGGGCCGTAAAATGGACCCGTTGGACTTTTAATTGAGTAAAAATACCGAATTTGAGTTTTTGCAATATAATCTTGTTGAAAAGCTCGTAATCAATTATATGAACTCCTAAAATTTGATCAAAACTTGTTTTTCAGTCATTTTTGAAAATGTTTCGGAGGAGCGGGTCTAAATAGGCCTTAAAATAGACCCGTTGAACTTATAACTGCGTAAAAAGGACATAAATTGAATTTTTGCAATACAATCGTGTTGAAAAGCTCGTAATCAACGATATGAACTCTTAAGTTTTGATTAAAACTTGTTTTGCGGTCCTTTGTGTAGAGGTTTCGGACGAGCGGGTCTAAATGGGCCGTAAAATGGACCCGTTGGACTTTTAATTGAGTAAAAAATTCAGAAATTGAGTTTTTGCAATATATTCGTGTTGAAACGATCGTAATCAATTATATGAACTCCTAAAATTTGATTAAAACTTGTTTTTCAGTCATTTTTGAAGAGGTTTCGGGCGAGCGGGTCTAAATGGGCCGTAAAATGGACCCGTTGGACTTTTAACTGAGTAAAAAGTACAAAAATTGAGTTTTTGCAATATAATCTTGTTGAAAAGCTCGTAATCAATTATATGAACTCCTAAAATTGGATCAAAAATTGTTTTTCGATTCTTTTTGTAGTGGTTTCGGACGAGCGGGTCTAAATGGGCCTTAAAATGGATCCGTTGAACTTATAACTGCGTAAAAAGAACAGAAATTGAATTTTTGCAATACAATAGTGTTGAAAAGCTCGTAATCAACGATATGAACTCTTAAGTTTTGATTAAAACTTGTTTTTCAGTCATTTTTGAAGAGGTTTCGGGCGAGCGGGTCTAAATGGGCCGTAAAATGGACCCGTTGGACTTTTAATTGAGGAAAAAATACAGAAATGGACTTTTTGCAATATAATCTTGTTGAAAAGCTCGTAATCAATTATATGAACTCCTAACATTGGATTAAAACTTGTTTTTCAGTCATTTTCGAAGAGGTTTCGGGCGAGCGGGTCTAAATGGGCCGTAAAATGGACCCGTTGGACTTTTAATTGAGTAAAAATACCGAATTTGAGTTTTTGCAATATAATCTTGTTGAAAAGCTCGTAATCAATTATATGAACTCCTAAAATTGGATCAAAACTTGTTTTTCGGTCCTTTTTGTAGAGGTTTCGGACGAGCGGGTCTAAATGGGCCTTAAAATGAACCCGTTGAACTTATAACTGAGTAAAAAATACCGAATTTGAGTTTTTGCAATATAATCTTGTTGAAAAGCTCGTAATCAATTATATGAACTCCTAAAATTTGATCAAAACTTGTTTTCGATCCTTTTTGTAGAGGTTTCGGACGTGCGGGTCTAAATGGGCCTTAAAATGGACCCGTTGAACTTATAACTGCGTAAAAAGAACGGAAATTGAATTTTTGCAATACAATCATGTTGAAAAGATCGTAATCAGTTATATGAAGTCCTAAAATTTGATTAAAACTTGTTTTTCAGTCATTTTTGAAGAGGTTTCGGGCGAGCGGGTCTAAATGGGCCGTAAAATAGACCCGTTGGACTTTTAATTGAGAAAAAAATACAGAAATGGACTTTTTGCAATATAATCTTGTTGAAAAGCTCATAATCAAATGTATGAACTCCTAAAATTGGATCAAAACATATTTTTCGGTCCTTTTTATAGAGGTTTCGGGCGAGCGGGTCTAAATGGGCCGTAAAATTGACCCGTTGGACTTTTAATTGAGTAAAAATACCGAATTTGAGTTTTTGCAATATAATCTTGTTGAAAAGCTCGTAATCAATTATATGAACTCCTAAAATTGGATCAAAACTTGTTTTTCGGTCCTTTTTGTAGAGGTTTCGGACGAGCGGGTCTAAATGGGCCTTAAAATGAACCCGTTGAACTTATAACTGAGTAAAAAATACCGAATTTGAGTTTTTGCAATATAATCTTGTTGAAAAGCTCGTAATCAATTATATGAACTCCTAAAATTTGATCAAAACTTGTTTTCGATCCTTTTTGTAGAGGTTTCGGACGTGCGGGTCTAAATGGGCCTTAAAATGGACCCGTTGAACTTATAACTGCGTAAAAAGAACGGAAATTGAATTTTTGCAATACAATCATGTTGAAAAGATCGTAATCAGTTATATGAAATCCTAAAATTTGATTAAAACTTGTTTTTCAGTCATTTTTGAAGAGGTTTCGGGCCAGCGGGTCTAAATGGGACGTAAAATGGACCCGTTGGACTTTTAACTGAGTAAAAAGTACAAAAATTGAGTTTTTGCAATATAATCGTGTTGAAAAGATCGTAATCAATGATATGAAGTCCTAAAGTTTGATTAAAACTTGTTTTTCGGTCATTTTTGAAGTGGTTTCGGGCGAGGGGGTCTAAATGGGCCGTAAAATGGACCCGTTGGACTTTTAGCTGAGTAAAAAATACCGAATTTGTATTTTTGCAATACAATCTTGTTGAAAAGATCGTAATCAATTATATGAACTCCTAAAATTTGATTAAAACTTATTTTTCGGTCATTTTTGAAGAGGTTTCGGCGAGCGGGTCTAAATGGGCCGTAAAATGGACCCGGTGGATATTAACTGAGTAAAAAATACCAAATTTGAGTTTTTGCAATATAATCTTGTTGAAAAGCTCGTAATCAATTGTATGAACTCCTAAAATTGGATCAAAACTTGTTTTTCGGTCCTTTTTGTAGAGCTTTCGGACGAGCGGGTCTAAATGGTCCTTAAAATGGACCCGTTGAACTTTTAACTGCGTAAAAAGAACAGAAATTGAATTTTTGCAATACAATCTTGTTGAAAAGATCATAATCAATTATATGAACTCCTAAAATTTGATCAAAACTTATTTTTCGATCATTTTTGAAGAGGTTTCGGGCGAGCGGGTCTAAATGGGCCGTAAAATAGACCCGTTGGACTTTTAACTGAGTAAAAAATACCGAATTTGAGTTTTTGCAATATAATCTTGTTGAAAAGCTCATAATCAAATGTATGAACTCCTAAAATTGGATCAAAACTTGTTTTTCGGTCCTTTTTATAGAGGTTTCGGACGAGCGGGTCTAAATGGGCCTTAAAATGGACCCGTTGAACTTATAACTGCGTAAAAAGAACAAAAATTGAATTTTTTCAATACAATAGTGTTGAAAAGCTCGTAATCAACGATATAAACTCTTAAGTTTTGATTAAAACTTGTTTTGCGGTCCTTTTGTAGAGGTTTCGGACGAGCGGGTCTAAATGGAGCCGTTGGACTTTTAACTGAGTAAAAAGTAAAAAAATTGTGTTTTTGCAATATAATCGTGTTGAAAAGATCGTAATCAATTATATGAACTCCTAAAATTTAATTAAAACTTGTTTTTCTGTCATTTTTGAAGAGGTTTCGGGCGAGCGGGTCTAAATGGGCCGTAAAATGGACTCGTTGGACTTTTAACTGAGTAAAAAATACCGAATTTGAGGTTTTGCAATATAATCTTGTTGAAAAGCTCGTAATCAAATATATGAACTCCTAAAATTTGATCAAAACTAGTTTTCGATCCTTTTTGTAGAGGTTTCGGACGAGCGGGTCTAAATGAGCCTTAAAATGGACCCGTTGAACTTATAACTGCGTAAAAAGAACAGAAATTGAATTTTTGCAATACAATCATGTTGAAAAGATCGTAATCAGTTATATGAACTCCTAAAATTTGATTAAAACTTGTTTTTCAGTCATTTTTGAAGAGGTTTCGGGCGAGCGGGTCTAAATGGGCCGTAAAATGGACCCGTTGGACTTTTAACTGAGTAAAAAATACAGAATTTGTGTTTTTTCAATATAATCTTGTTGAAAATATCGTAATCAAATATATGAAGTCCTAAAATTTGATCAAAACTTATTTTTCGGTTATTTTTTGAAGAGGTTTCGGGCGAGCGGGTCTAAATGGGCCGTAAAATGGACCCGTTGGACTTTTAACTGAGTAAAAAATACCGAATTTGAGTTCTTGCAATATAATCTTGTTTAAAAGCTCGTAATCAATTATATGAACTCCTAAAATTGGATCAAAACTTGTTTTTCGGTCCTTTTTGTAGAGGTTTCGGACGTGCGGGTCTAAATGGGCTTTAAAATGAACCCGTTGAACTTATAACTGCGTAAAAAGAACAGAAATTGAATTTTTGCAATACAATAGTGTTGAAAAGCTCGTAATCAACGATATGAACTCTTAAGTTTTGATTAAAACTTGTTTTGCGGTCCTTTTGTAGAGGTTTCGGACGAGGGGGTCTAAATGGGCCGTAAAATGGACCCGTTGGACTTTTAACTGAGTAAAAAGTACAAAAATTGAGTTATTGCAATATAATCGTGTTGAAAAGATCGTAATGAATTATATGAACTCCTAAAATTTGATTAAAACTTGTTTTTCAGTCATTTTTGAAGAGGTTTCGGGCGAGCGGGTCAAAATGGACCGTAAAATGGACCCGTTGGACTTTTAACTGAGTAAAAAATACCGAATTTGAGTTTTTGCAATATAATCTTGTTGAAAAGCTCGTAATCAATTATATGAACTCCTATAATTTGATCAAAACTTGTTTTCGATCCTTTTTGTAGAGGTTTCGGACAAGCGGGTCTAAATGGGCCTTAAAATTGACCCGTTGAACTTATAACTGCGTAAAAAGAACGGAAATTGAATTTTTGCAATACAATCGTGTTGAAAAGATCGTAATCAGTTATATGAACTCCTAAAATTTGATTAAAACTTGTTTTTCAGTCATTTTTGAAGAGGTTTCGGGCGAGCGGGTCTAAATGGGCCGTAAAATGGACCCGTTGGAGTTTTAACTGAGTAAAAGGTACAAAAATTGAGTTTTTGCAATATAATCGTGTTGAAAAGATCGTAATCAATGATATGAAGTACTAAAATTTGATTAAAACTTGTTTTTCGGTCATTTTTTAAGTGGTTTCGGGCGAGCGGGTCTAAATGGGCCGTAAAATGGACCCGTTGGACTTTTACTAAGTAAAAAATACTGAATTTGTGTTTTTGCAATATAATCTTGTTGAAAAGATCGTAATCAATTATATGAACTCCTAAAATTTGATCAAAACTTATATTTCGGTCATTTTTGAAGAGGTTTTGGGCGAGCGGGTCTAAATGGACCGTAAAATGGACCCGTTGGACTTTTAACTGAGTAAAAAATACCGAACTTGAGTTTTTGCAATATAATCTTGTTGAAAAGCTCGTAATCAATTATATGAACTCCTAAAATTGGATCAAAACTTGTTTTTCGGTCCTTTTTGTAGAGGTTTCGGACGAGCGGGTCTAAATGGGCCTTAAAATGGACCCGTTGAACTTATAACTGCGTATAAAGAACAGAAATTGAATTTTTGAAATACAATAGTGTTGAAAAGCTCGTAATCAACGATATGAACTCTTAAGTTTTGATTAAAACTTGTTTTGCGGTCCTTTTGTAGAGGTTTCGGACGAGCGGGTCTAAATGGGCCGTAAAATGGACCCGTTGGACTTTTAACTGAGTAAAAAGTACAAAAATTGAGTTATTGCAATATAATCGTGTTTAAAAGATCGTAATCAATTATATGAACTCCTAAAATTTGATTAAAACTTGTTTTTCAGTCATTTTTGAAGAGGTTTCGGGCGAGCGGGTCTAAATGGGCCGTAAAATGGACCCGTTGGACTTTTAACTGAGTAAAAAATACCGAATTTGAGGTTTTGCAATATAATCTTGTTGAAAAGCTCGTAATCAATTATATGAACTCCTAAAATTTGATCAAAACTTGTTTTCGATCCTTTTTGTAGAGGTTTCGGACGAGCGGGTCTAAATGGGCCTTAAAATGGACCCGTTGAATTTATAACTGCGTAAAAATAACAGAAATTGAATTTTTGCAATACAATCGTGTTGAAAAGATCGTAATCAGTTATATGAACTCCTAAAATTTGATTAAAACTTGTTTTTTAGTCATTTTTGAAGAGGTTTCGGGCGAGCGGGTCTAAATGGGCCGTAAAATGGACCCGTTGGACTTTTAACTGAGTAAAAAGTACAAAAATTGAGTTTTTGCAATATAATCGTGTTGAAAAGATCGGAATCAATTATATGAACTCCTAAAATTTGATTAAAACTTGTTTTTCTGTCATTTTTGAAGAGGTTTCGGGCGAGTGGGTCTAAATGGGCCGTAAAATGGATCCGTTGGACTTTTGTTTTTTTGAAGAAAGCGGGCCTCGTTAAAACCCCTACTAATATCTCAGGCACAAGACCTGGAGAAACCTAAAAGGGGAAAAGAGTACCCAGAATATATTAAAATTAACGAGGTGAAACCTCGCAAAGAACAACGTTTTGAATACAATCAGGATACATGGATCCAAAGGACATAGAAGACATAGACCTAAGGGCATGGGTAGCCAACGTATGAGCAACAATATTAGCCTCACGACAAACATACTGAACATGCGCAGAAGAAAAACAATCCAGAGCAGCATGAGCCTGCAGAATTGTCGGGCCCATAGGAGAGAGATCTGGGCCCAGGGAGTTGATCCTATTCGCAAGAGAAGCACAGTCTGTCTCAAATATCAAGTGGCTCCATCCTTGGGATTGAGCGAAAGTAATACCAGCAAGAAGTCCTCTCCCTTCAGATGTAATAGCATCAGAGCAACTGCCTAGAGGGAAAGCCAGGCCGCCAACAACCATCCCTGTTTCATCACGGGCTACAACACCAACCGCCGCTGCACGTGTGGAAGGATCAAAAGCCCCATCCACATTAACTTTAATATGACCCCGAGGGGGATGCCTCCAGCGAGAAGGAGGAGCCGACAAAGGGATGGAAGAGGTAGATGAAGATATAGCAACAGAGTAGTCACGATGAAGACTGATGGAATTGACAGCAATTAGCCACGGGGGTTGAAGATGTCGATTATGGATCCAGTCATTACGCCTGTTCCAAATGTTCCAGAGGGTAGTCAAGAAAAGCCCGAAAAGGTCAGAAGAAAGGAGGGCAGCGCCTTCCTCAAGCCATTGAAGGCCGGTAAAAGCAGTGCTATTAATAAACGAAATGGGAAGACCAATCAATCGAAGGGCCTCCGAAGCACCAGAGCAATCTCGAACAGCATGGAGTATCGTCTCCGAACCTGAATGACAAACGGGACAGGGCCCTGAGTCTGGTGCAAAAGCCTGTAGGCGAACCCCGATAGGTAGGGCCTCTGATCCCAGTCGCCAGCCAAAAGTTTTAACTTTAGGTAAAACCTTGAGTTTGGAAAGAAATTTCCAAATCCGAGGAGGCCGAAGTCTAGGCTCAGGGGGGCGTTGCAAAAAGAGATAGCCAGATCTGACAGAATAGATACCAGAATCGTTAGGCCTCCAGAGGATGGAGTCCCGAATATCATTGATGATAGGAACAGATAGAATGGAGTCGGCATCAGCCGATGTAAAGTACGCACAGACTTTATCAAGGTCCCAAGAAGCTTGGTTCCGAAACATAAAGTCGCGACAGCGAATGTGGACTTCATCCAATATCTCATAGTCCCCGTAAAGGTGAATAGGCGAAGATCCTCCCCAGTTATCGTGATGGATACGTATGTTACTGTTAATACCAGGTCGATAGAGGAAACCTCCAAAAAGGTGTTGCATAGCATGAAAAAGACCTTGCCAGGCAAAAGAACCTCGAGAAGGCCGAGATGCATTAAGAATGTTGCCTGACGAAAAGTATTTGGATTTATAGATTTGACCCAGGAGGGAGTCAGGTTCGCAGATAAGGCGCCATAATTGTTTACCGAGAAGCACAATGTTAAAATTATTGAGATCCCTAAATCCCATACCGCTAACTGATTTAGGCAAGCACACCTGATCCCAAGGGAGCATATGCCATCCTTTCTTATTAGTTTTGCCAGACCACCAATAGCGTCGAATGGCAGACGTCATATCATCGATAATGTTTTGGGGTAATAAATAAAAGGACATAACATATTGAGGTAGAGATTGTAACACAGCTTTAATGAAAATTTCCCTACCACTGAAGGAAAGAAGCTGTTTATCCTAGTTGGATAATCTATCATGAACTTTATCACATATAAACCCTAAAGATAGGGTCTTATTTTTGCCAATAAGAAGAGGTACTCCCAGATAGACACCAGGGTTGGAGGCCTCACGAACTTGAAGGTAGGAATTAATAGCATGACGAGTAGAAGCGGGAGTACGTGGATTGTAAAAAATAATAGACTTGTCAAAATTAACTGCTTGTCCAGAAGCAGAAGTGTATGTTTGGAGAGCTAATTTAAGATGCGCAGCTTCCTCGGACTTCGAGTTAAGGAAAACTATACAATCATCAGCAAATAAGAGGTGGTTAACCTTAGGTCCATGCTTACTAGCACCAAGACCAGGGAGCAGACCATGTTGTTTAGCATCGGTCAAGAAAGCTGAAAGCCCTTGAGTGCAAAAAAGGAAGGGAAAGGGAGATAAAGGATCCTCTTGGCGGAGACCCCGTTGAGGACGAAACAAGGGGGAAAATGAGTTATTGACCTTAACCGTAAATGAAACTGAGGAAATACATCTCATTATAAGAGATACCCATGATGGTGCAAATCCCATGCGGTTCATGACATTTTCGAGGAAAGACCATTCAACCCTGTCGAAAGCCTTTTCCATATCAAGCTTAAGGGCAGCACCTTGAGTAGACTTAGAAGTACCAGTGTTAATTGAGTGAATTATTTCGTGGGCAATGAGAATGTTATCAGTGATATTATGTCCCTGAACGAAAGCAACTTGATTGGAGCTGATGCAGAAGGGAATAGTATGTTTCATCCGATTAACTAAAACCTTGGCAATAATTTTATAGATAACTGTGCAAAGACTAATGGGCCTGAGGTGCCTCATGGTGGTTGGATCCTTAATTTTGGGTATGAGGACCAGAATTGTTTGATTAACCGAAGCCATATCAACTGACCCGTTGAGGAGATTAAGGCAGAGTGAGATGACATCAGACCCAACAGTATCCCAATGTTGTCGAAAGAAACCACTAGGCAAGCCATCAATACCAGGGGCTTTTCTAGGATCAATATCGTGGAAAGCAGTGATAATTTCTTCTGAGGTGAATTCCTTAGAGAGGGACTCATTCATAGAAGACGTAACAGAGGGAGGGATTTTTGATAGAATTTGCTCTGACAGGGGTGGATTAGAGGAAGTAAAAAGAGTGTGGAAGTATGAGGATGCAATTGACATAAGATCGGAGTCGTCAGTACACCAATTGTTGTTGGAATCAAAAAGGCCAGAGATGGTGTTCTATTTTTTCCTGCTAGAAGCTCGGGCATGAAAGTAACGGGTATTTTTATCTCCTTGAGATAACCATAGGTTGCGAGAGCGCTGAGCCCAGTACACTTCTTGCTCATCTAGTAATTTGTGGAGCTCAGTTTTGTGGGCAATATATCTACTTTCAGCAGTAGCCGAAAGAGGTCGTTGTAAAAGTTTGTTGATTTTTTTAGTGAGAATGTTGATACGACCAGTGGACTTAAGTCTTTGTTGGGATTGCCAGTCTCCTAGGCAGGAGCCTATAGCTTTAATTTTATCCAAGGTATTGCCCTTAGTAGAAGACCAAGTTTGTTTGACAACAGAGATTCCTTCGTCATTGGTTGCCCAGCTTTCAAATCGAAACTTAGATAATAGAGGACGGTGATTTGTTAGAGGTGGCGGTTCCGTATTCAAGAGTAGAAAACAGTGATCAGATTTAGCATCAAAATCGGAAATAATGTTATAATTGGGATTATTTGCTTTCCATGTCATATTTCCTACAAAACGGTCTAATCTCTCAAATAGAGTAGGGGTTTTGGGCCCAGATTTAGACCAAGTGAACCAACCCGTAGAAGGTTTGCAGTCGAAAAGGTTATTACGGGAGAGGCAATGTCGAAAATTATTGATTTGAGATCTTGCACGACGGCAGCCGCCTTGTTTTTCATTATCGGATAGGATTTCATTGAAATCACCACCGAGAAGCCAAGGCAGACCATCGTTATTGTTAAGCGAATCAATTAAATCCCAAGTTTTAGTTTTATTACTTGTTTCAGAGAAACCATGTATACCAGTGAAGTAAAACGAAGAAGAATTGCAACTATTATAAGTATGAATGAAACGATCCGAGTAAGCAAGCATAGAAATATTATAATTTTTTAAAGAAAATAAAGCAATTCCAGAGCATTCATCAGAGTAATCAACTGAAAAAACTAGGTCCATACCTAGCAAAGAACTAAGACGGCTATAAGCCGTATTTTTAAGTTTAGTTTCGCATAAAAAAAGTAAATCAGGAGTATGAAGATGAACATATTGCTGGAGGTGTTGAATTGCCTGGACCTTCCCAAGACCCTGACAGTTCCAGCATAAGATGATCATTTCCCTCGGCGAGGCTGTGAGTCAGCCGCCGCTAGAGAGTTTTTTCCGCTGCTCATCCAAGCTTTCAAGGTAGGAGAAGGAGAGGGCCTAGACTTCTTGGGCTGGAGGACCACATGGATGGGGGAGCGTCTCTTGGTCCCACGGTTAGGAGGAATAGGGATAGTAGCAGGAGCCGATGCTGCATCATTGGGATAGTTCTTAAGAAGCCATGAGTCAAATGCATCAATAAGGGAAATACCGGTTTGAAGGAAGGGCTTACTTAATTGAGCATCCAATTTCCGTACTTGTTGAGCTGTAGGGCTTGGTACACCATTATCTTGGACTTCCAAGTTGCCTTGTTCAGAGTCCTCAGGGACCGGGTAGATAGTGTTCAGGGGCTGTGGTGATATAACCCGAGTGGGGAGTGGAGCTCGTGAATGCAGCTGGGAATCTGTCTTAGCAGAGGGCGGCTCAGAGGATTCCTCCCCTACCATCTCATCATTGTTGTTAATGTCCTCTGTGGGGAGATCAGCAAAAGAGGCAGCATCCCCTTCATTCAGTTTCCCTAAAAATTCAGAGAAAGATGAAGTGAGTTGCAGAAGCGGGAAGCGTTGGATAAAAAGAGAATGGTGATGTTTAATAAGAGTAAGACCCAAATCTTGCGTTGAAGCCACGGGCTCAACAACGGATTTGCCCTTATCCTTTGGGTCTGCGGAGGACGGAGATTCAATAAGGAGACATAAAGGAAAATAGTGAATGTAGAGCTTCCAGATTAAATATAGCAAAATACCTTTCGGTGTGAGCTGGTTAGCATTAGCAGGGCCTGCAGTAGATTTACCTTTGTCTGTGGAATCTATGTAAAAGGGAGAATCCATAAATGAACAAGGTGAAAAATAAAAAAATTATTGAAACCAAATGACCAAAGATAAAGTACCAAACGGTGGTTGGTGGCTAACAGGAATAGGTGCCTCAACAGATCGGATACGACCCCGTGGTCCCTGTTCCCGGCGACGCGGGGGAAGCCAACGGAGCCACTCGCCATATTGTAGTTTGGCCGGATCATATGCATTTTTGTTAGGGCAGTTCTAAAAAATATGGCTAATTAGGCCACAACCGTGGCATAAAAGAGGCAGACGTTTATACTGGAGACGACAAGAGGTTGTGCGTGTACCTTTTCCTATGAGTATAAAGCGGCGAATTGGTTTGGTGATATCCATCAGAATTTCTACTCGCAAAAAGTCTGTCATGTTCCCTTCTTTTTTCCGTGTATCAGTCCTAAGAACTGTACCAACCATAGCACCAAGGGATTGGCCCACAAGGTGCGTTCTGTCGGGATCTTCGTCTGTACTTATCATTAGTGGTTTGGGCAGAGCAAGAATGCGAAACCAGATTCGCATAGGGTTGAAGGAGTATTCTTCCATACTTTTGCCAGGATTGTATTCAGCTAGAGCTAACCACTCATCTTTGTATAACCAAGGTCCCCTTTCAAAAACATCATTGCGCTCGCTTGGGGTAGCAAACTCGATCCGGAAGAATGAATTACGAATGATAGACATTGATTTGAGGCTATTTTTTCCCATATTCCTTCAAAAGCTTGAAGAACTGCCCAATCATCAATGGGTTTAGATGAAATGAATTTTTCGATTAGGATAGTGTTTGGATTTTCATCAAAGAAATCAAAGTCAGGTGTGTAGATGGCGGTTGCTTCTTCATTGGTAAGATCAAGGTTGGAATAATGGGGAAGAGAAGATGAAGAAGCCATACGAGGTAAATTGGGGAGAGAGAGGAATTGGTTGGCAAAGGTAGAAGTCAAAGGAAGGAGAAGTAAGAGAGTAGGAATGAAGAATTGAAGTTCTATTTGTAGAATATGTGTAAGTAAATGGAATAGAATTGAAAAAGGAAATGGGTTGTAGTAATTAAGCGGTGTAATGGGAAAGAAATTTACTAATTGAGAAATGGAATCACACAAGATTGGGGTGAGTAAGTAAGGAAGTTTAGTGAAAGGGAAAGTGAGAGGAGAAAGATAAGGAAAGGTTTGGCATAAAAAGGGGGATTTAGAAGTCAGATTCCAAAAATGAAGGATGATCTTGTGGGAAAATATGGAAAGAGAAGGGAGGATATGGGGGAATAGAAAAGGAAAGATATGTCTGGGTATAGTATGGAAAGGGAATCTAGGAGTTAACATGTAGTTAGATGGAAATAGTAAGAGTAAATGGAAGAAAAGGAAAGAAAATTTGATGTTTATTATACAGAAGTGATGTCCGGTAATTACTAAAGATAGTAAGTATTGGGTATAGTTAATGGAAGGTTTTATTATCAGAAGAGAGAGGAGAGTTAAATGTGGAAGATAATAAGGGAATAAAATGGGTTGATTTGTGTAGAAGAGTAATGAATTTTGGGGGAAGTGTAGTAGAAGTAATGCAATTTGGCCAAATTAGGACGATTAGGTTGTTATAATATAGCGGTGTAAAATATGTATAAGCTGGGTAAAAAAGTTTAAGGATAGAAGAAGAGTAATTTGGGGTAGGAAAGGGGTTAAACACCCTTGTATTAGGGGTAAAATTGAGTAGAGCAGAGTATTGTGAATTGATGTAATTTAATAAAATAATAATGATGTTAAAGTGAAGCAGTAGTATTAGATAGAGATAGCATAAATTATTGTGGTAGGAATTAAGAGATTCATGGTTGTGAGATCAAACTAGGGAATCAATTAGGGGGAGGTCAAAATCGGTTGATGCTAGGCTCCGCGAATTGGAGATCAAAATAGAAGATTGGTGAGAAAAGTTTATGTAAGTGATAATTGGTTCGTTATTTATATGTAGGTAAAAATGGTCGTTCTTAGGAAATTGAAGTCTTACAAATTGGTGTGTAGTGATAGGTAAGGGATTAAGAGAATTTATCGGCAGCTGTTTTGAATAGCATTTTATTTGATTATATAATTTCACCGTGAAGGTGATCGTAGTAATTTCCCCAATAGGGGATAGAGAGAGAGCACCTAAAAAGGTGTGGAAAGGAGTAAAAGTATGGTGAAGAAGCAATGGCTGTAAATTAATATGGATTGTAGTGTGTAAAAAAATAAAGAAGAGTATAGCTAACATAGTCAAAAAGGCAGGGAAAGCGTAAAAATACAAAAAATAATCATGGAAATATAAGGCATATTTAGAAAGAGGGAAAAGAGAGTTAATCAAGCAAACAAGAGAAGAAATAAGGTGACATAGCATAAAAGCAGCAGAGAAAAAATAAACCAAAGGCGTACAAGCACAACTATTGATAACTAGCCGACCAGAAAATAAGCATAGAAAATAAAGATAGAGACAGATATTAAGATAAGAGATAGAGATGCATGCAAGGTCATAATAAAAGAAAAAATAAAGAGCATAAAAAAATAAAAAATTACAGACCAAGGATAGATAGAAGAGGGGGGCAAAGAAAAATAGAACAGACCAAAGGAGCAAAAAAAGGGGGGGTAAAAAAATAAAAGATAAAAAAGAGAGTAAAAGGATGGGAGAACTGGGTAAGAATGCGTTGGTATCTGAAGGACCCACACAAGGGCCTGTGGTGAGAAGCTCGGTAAGGGCCGGCGAGCAAAGGGAAGATCATAACATGCAAAACAAAAATAAGAGAAGTTTGAAGCAGGAAGATAATAACGTAAAAGGAAAAAAGATTGAAACCCAGAGCCCAGGAAAATGTCATACCATAAGACAAAAAGTAAATAAAAGGGAAGTAAAACTTAAGAAAGGTAAGAGGAAATAAATAGATATCAGAAATGGAACAAAAGATGTGGCTAAAATCAGAGAAATAATCAGCAATATGAAGGGCAAAAAATGTAAAGAGAGACGGCAGAGTATACATGTACATATAGATGGTTCTGACATAAATATAGGAGACAAAGCAAGGTAAAGTAACATTAGTGGTAGTGAGCATGATCAAGAAGATGCATCTAGTAGCAGCCCAAGAATAGGTGTAACTAACAATACATATCCAAATAACATGCAGGGAGTAATCAAAGAGGGGACCCACTTGGTGGTTCAAAAGTTTTTCCCTAAGAAGGGATCGAAGATTCCCCTTGTAGGGGATAGACAATAGAGAGTAATGAAATAGTAAAAAACATTTGGAGTATGGCATGGTTAATATGAGTAAAGAACATGCAAACAAGGTAGGGAAATAAGCATGCGAACAGATACAAAAAAATAAGAGGAACAACATATAGGAGGACATGATACAAATGTTGATGGAAAAAGAGAAAGTTAGAGAACCAGAAACGACTAAGGAATTCAGGCAGAAAAACCAAGCAATAGGCATGTTAAGAAAAAATGCGCAGAGGCAGGTCCTAGGATTCATTAAAATTAAATGGCAAACAGCAGGAAAACCATGAAATAGAATTACAATTAGATATACAGGAAAAGAGGAATATAGGTTTGGGTACCAAAGCTTACAGGGAAAAGATACTAAAGTACAAACAGATAGTGCAAGTAGGCAAATATTCGGTAAATAAAGGAACATGAAAGATATTAGCCAAAAAATATAGAAAATCAAACAATTGAATCCATAAGAAAAAAACATAAAATTCGATAACCATGGGAGAAACTGGTGAAGGGAGAAAACGTGCATTGAAAGTAAAAAAAGAGAAAAAAAAAACCTTTAGAATTTCGATTAAGGAAGGGGCACCATTGCCGGCAGAGAAATCTTTCCACGATGGAGCTCAACGATTGCCGAACTGGATCCCACAAACCGAAGGCAAATATTGGTTTCACAACCCTATCGAATCCAGAAAAATGGGGGGGGTCGGATACATCAAACGGAAGATCTGGGAAACAGAAAGAACCATAGATTAGAACCAAACAGAAAAATAGTAAAAGGAAAAAAAAAAGAAGAGATTAAAAGGAACAAAAAGGATATAAAAGGGGTTAGGTCGATGGATTTCGATAGAAGCGGTAGATCTGGATCTTGCCGTCGTCTCCGAAGCATGTGGAGATGGATATGGAAAGGGGCACCATAGCCGGCAGAGAAATCTTTCCACGATGGAGCTCATCGATTGCCGATCTGGATCCTACAAACCGAAGGCAACAAAGGGGCGGTCAGATACGTCAAACGGTAAATCTGGGAAACTAAAAGAACCTAAGATTAGAACCAAACAGAAAAATAGTAAAAGGAAAATAAAAAAGAGATTAAAAAGAACAAAAAGGATATAAAAGGGTTTAGGTCGATGGATTTCGAGAGAAACGGTAGAACTGGATCTGGCAGTCGTCTCCGGTGCATGTAAAGATGGATATGGGGAAACAAACTAAGAAGAACATATAGAGGGAATGTACCTCGTGAAACAAGAAAAAGGGAAAAAAAATATTAGAATAGAAATTGAAATGAAACAGAAAGAGAAAAAAGGAAATAAGGGAAAAAATATACCGAGCGGCACGGAGGAAGGGGTGGCTCTCTGGTATTCTCTGTCGTGAGGCACGTGGTTCTTGGCATCAGAGGGAACGCCGGCTGGAATGGAGAGAGGGAAGGCGGACGGCGTGGTGTTGGCAAAGAAAACTGAGGCTTTTGAGAGGAATGGAAAGGGAAAAAGAAGGCGGACGAAAAGGAAAAGGGGGAAAAATAAAACGCAAAACCAAATCCCATCAGAAACCCTTGAGAGAAACAAGAAAGTTGAGAGAAAACCAAGAGACCCCATCGCACACCCGTTGGACTTTTAACTGAGTAAAAAGTACAAAAATTGAGTTTTTGCAATATAATCGTGTTGAAAAGATCGTAATCAATGATATGAATTCCTAAGATTTGATTAAAACTTTTTTCGGTCATTTTTGAAGAGTTTTGGGCGAGCGGGTCTAAATGGGCCGTAAAATGGACCCATTGGACTTTTAACTGAGTAAAAAATACCGAATTTGAGTTTTTGCAATATAATCTTGTTGAAAAGCTAGTAATCAATTATATGAACTCCTAAAATTTGATCAAAACTTGGTTTTCAGTCATTTTTGAAGAGGTTTCGGACGAGCGGGTCTAAATGGGCCTTAAAATGGACCCGTTGAACTTATAACTGCGTAAAAAGAACAGAAATTGAATTTTTGCAATACAATCTTGTTAAAAAGCTCGTAATCAGTTATATGAACTCCTAAATTTGATTAAAACTTGTTTTTCAGTCATTTTTGAAAAGGTTTCGGGCGAGCGGGTCTAAATGGGCTTTAAAATGGACCCGTTGGACTTTTAACTGATTAAAAAGTAAAAAAAATTGAATTTTTGCAATATAATCGTGTTGAAAAGATCGTAATCAGTTATATGAACTCCTAAAATTTGATTAAAACTTGTTTTTCAGTCATTTTTGAAGAGGTTTTGGGCGAGCGGGTCTAAATGGGCCGTAAAATGGACCCGTTGGACTTTTAACTAAGTAAAAAATATCGAATTTGAGTTTTTGCAATATAATCATGTTGAAAAGCTCGTAATCAATTATATGAACTCCTAAAATTTGATCAAAACTTGTTTTTCGGTCCTTTTTGTAGAGGTTTCGGGCGAGCGGGTCCAAATGGGCCTTCAAATGGACCCGTTGAACTTATAACTGCGTAAAAAGAACATAAATTGAATTTTTGCAATACAATAGTGTTGAAAAGCTTGTAATCAACGATATGAACTCTTAAGTTTTGATTAAAACTTGTTTTGCGGTCCTTTTTATAGAGGTTTCGGACGAGCGGGTCTAAATGGGCCGTAAATTGGACCCGTTGGACTTTTAACTAAGTAAAAAATACAGAAATTGATTTTTTGCAATATAATCGTGTTGAAACGATCGTAATCAATTATATGAACTAAAATTTGATTAAAACTTGTTTTTCAGTCATTTTTGAAGAGGTTTCGGGCGAGCGGGTCTAAATGGGCCATAAAATGGACCCGTTGGACTTTTACCTGAGTAAAAAATACGGTAATTGACTTTTTGCTATATAATCTTGTTGAAAAGCACGTAATCAATTATATGAACTCCTAAAATTGGATCAAAACTTGTTTTTCGATCCTTTTTGTAGTGGTTTCGGACGAGCGGGTCTAAATGGGCCTTAAAATGGACCCGTTGAACTTATAACTGCGTAAAAAGAACATAAATTGAATTTTTGCAATAAAATAGTGTTGAAAAGCTCGTAATCACCGATATGAACTCTTAAGTTTTGATTAAAACTTGTTTTGCGGTCCTTTTTGTAGAGGTTTCGGACGAGCGGATCTAAATGGGCCGTAAAATGGACCCGTTGGACTTTTAACTGAGTAAAAATACCGAATTTGAGTTTTTGCAATATAATCTTGTTGAAAAGCTCGTAATCAATTATATGAACTCCTAAAAATTGATCAAAACTTGTTTTCAGTCATTTTTGAAGAGGTTTCGGACGAGCGGGTCTAAATGGGCCTTAAAATGGACCCGTTGAACTTATAACTGCGTGAACAGAACAGAAATTGAATGTTTGCAATATAATAGTGTTGAAAAGCTCGTAATCAACGATATGAACTCTTAAGTTTTGATTAAAACTTGTTTTGCAGTCCTTTTTGTAGAGGTTTCAGACGAGCGGGTCTAAATGGGCTGTAAATTGGACCCGTTGGACTTTTGACTGAGTAAAAAGTACAAAAAATGAGTTTTTGCAGTATAATCGTGTTGAAAAGATCGTAATCAATTATATGAACTCCTAAAATTTGATTAAAACTTGTTTTTCAGTCATTTTTGAAGAGGTTTCAGGCGAGCGGGTCTAAATGAGCTGTAAAATAGACCCGTTGGACTTTTACCTGAGTAAAAAATACAGAAATTGACTTTTTGCTATATAAATTTGTTGAAAAGGTCGTAATCAATTATATGAACTCCTAAAATTAGATCAAAACTTGTTTTTCGGTCCTTTTTGTATGGTTTCGGATGAGCGGGTCTAAATGGGCCTTAAAATGGACCCGTTGAACTTATAACTGCGTAAAAAGAACAGAAATTGAATTTTCGCAATACAATAGTGTTGAAAATCTCTTAATCACCGATATGAACTCTTAAGTTTTGATTAAAACTTGTTTTGCGGTCCTTTTTGTAGAGGTTTCGGACGAGCGGGTCTAAATAGGCCGTAAAATGGACCCGTTGGACTTTTAACTGAGTAAAAAGTACATAAATTGAGTTTTTGCAATATAATCATGTTGAAAAGATCGTAATCAATTATAGGAACTCCTAAAGTTTGATTAAAACTTGTTTTTCAGTCATTTTTGAAGAGGTTTCGGGCGAGCGGGTCTAAATGGGCCGTAAAATGGACCCGTTGGACTTTTACCTGAGTAAAAAATACAGTAATTGACTTTTTGCTATATAATCTTGTTGAAAAGCACGTAATCAATTATATGAACTCCTAAAATTGGATCAAATCTTGTTTTTCGGTCCTTTTTGTAGTGGTTTCGGACGAGCGGGTCTAAATGGGCCTTAAAATGGACCCGTTGAACTTATAACTGCGTAAAAAGAACAGAAATTGAATTTTTGCAATACAATAGTGTTGAAAAGCTCGTAATCACCGATATGAACTCTTAAGTTTTGATTAAAACTTGTTTTGCGGTCCTTTTTGTAGAGGTTTCGGACGAGCGGATCTAAATGGGCCGTAAAATGGACCCGTTGGACTTTTAACTGAGTAAAAATACCGAATTTGAGTTTTTGCAATATAATCTTGTTGAAAAGCTCGTAATCAATTATATGAACTCCTAAAAATTGATCAAAACTTGTTTTCAGTCATTTTTGAAGAGGTTTCGGACGAGCGGGTCTAAATGGGCCTTAAAATGGACCCGTTGAACTTATAACTGCGTGAACAGAACAGAAATTGAATGTTTGCAATATAATAGTGTTGAAAAGCTCGTAATGAACGATATGAACTCTTAAGTTTTGATTAAAACTTGTTTTGCGGTCCTTTTTGTAGAGGTTTCAGACGAGCGGGTCTAAATGGGCTGTAAATTGGACCCGTTGGACTTTTGACTGAGTAAAAAGTACAAAAAATGAGTTTTTGCAGTATAATCGTGTTGAAAAGATCGTAATCAATTATATGAACTCCTAAAATTTGATTAAAACTTGTTTTTCAGTCATTTTTGAAGAGGTTTCAGGCGAGCAGGTCTAAATGAGCTGTAAAATAGACCCGTTGGACTTTTACCTGAGTAAAAAATACAGAAATTGACTTTTTGCTATATAAATTTGTTGAAAAGGTCGTAATCAATTATATGAACTCCTAAAATTAGATCAAAACTTGTTTTTCGGTCCTTTTTGTATGGTTTCGGATGAGCGGGTCTAAATGGGCCTTAAAATGGACCCGTTGAACTTATAACTGCGTAAAAAGAACAGAAATTGAATTTTCGCAATACAATAGTGTTGAAAATCTCTTAATCACCGATATGAACTCTTAAGTTTTGATTAAAACTTGTTTTGCGGTCCTTTTTGTAGAGGTTTCGGACGAGCGGGTCTAAATAGGCCGTAAAATGGACCCGTTGGACTTTTAACTGAGTAAAAAGTACATAAATTGAGTTTTTGCAATATAATCATGTTGAAAAGATCGTAATTAATTATAGGAACTCCTAAAGTTTGATTAAAACTTGTTTTTCAGTCATTTTTGAAGAGGTTTCGGGAGAGCGGGTCTAAATGGGCTGTAAAATGGACCCGTTGGACTTTTAATTGAGTAAAAAATACCGAATTTGAGTTTTTGCAATATAATCTTGTTGAAAAGCTCGTAATCAATTATATAAACTCCTAAAATTTGATCAAAACTTGTTTTTCGGTCCCTTTTGTAGAGGTTTCGGACGAGCGGATCTAAATGGGCCTTAAAATGGACCCGTTGAACTTATAACTGCGTAAAAAGAACAAAAATTGAAATTTTGCAATACAATAGTGTTGAAAAGCTCGTAGTCAACGATATGAATTCTTAAGTTTTGATTAAAACTTGTTTTGCGGTCCTTTTTGTAGAGGTTTCGGACGAGCGGGTCTAATTGGGCCGTAAAATGAACCCGTTGGACTCTTAACTGAGTAAAAAGTACAAAAATTGAGTTTTTGCAATATAATCGTGTTGAAAAGATCGTAATCAATTAGATGAACTCCTAAAATTTGATTAAAACTTGTTTTTCAGTCATTTTTGAAGAGGTTTCGGGCGAGCGGGTTAAATGGGCTGTAAAATGGACCCGTTGGAATTTTAACTAAGTAAAAAATATCGAATTTGAGTTTTTGCAATATAATCTTTTTGAAAAGCTTGTAATCAATTATATGAACTCCTAAAATTTGATCAAAACTTGTTTTTCGGTCCTTTTTGTAGAGGTTTCAGACGAGCGGGTCTAAATGGGCCTTAAAATGGACCCGTTGAACTTATAACTGGGTAAAAACAACAGAAATTGAAATTTTGCAATACAATAGTGTTGAAAAGCTCGTAATCAACGATATGAACTCTTAAGTTTTCATTAAAACTTGTTTTGTGGTCCTTTTGTAGAGGTTTCGGACGAGCGGGTCTAAATGGGCCGTAAAATGGACCCGTTGGACTTTTAACTGAGTAAAAAGTACATAAATTGAGTTTTTGCAATATAATCGTGTTGAAAAGATCGTAATCAATTATATGAACTCCTAAAATTTGATTAAATTTTTTTTTCAGTCATTTTTGAAGAGGTTTCGGGTGAGCGGGTCTAAATGGGATGTAAAATGGACCCGTTGGACTTTTAGCTGAGTAAAAAATACCGAATTTGAGTTTTTGCAATATATCTTGTTGAAAAGCTCGTAATCAATTATGTGAACTCCTAAAATTTGATCGAAACTTGTTTTTCGGTCCTTTTTGTAGAGGTTTCGGGCGAACGGGTCTAAATGGGCCTTAAAATGAACCCTTTAAACTTATAACTGCGTAAAAAGAACAGAAATTGAACTTTTGCAATACAATAGTGTTGAAAAGCTCGTAATCAACTATATGACTCTTAAGTTTTGATTAAAACTTGTTTTGCGGTCCTTTTTGTAGAGGTTTCGGACGAGCGGGTCTAAATGGGCCGTAAAATGGACCCGTTGGACTTTTAATTGAGTAAAAAGTACATAAATTGAGTTTTTGCAATATAATCGTGTTGAAAAGATCGTAATCAATTATATGAACTCCTAAAATTTGATTAAAACTTGTTTTTTAGTCATTTTTGAAGAGGTTTCGGGCGAGGGTCTAAATGGGCTGTAAAATGGACCCGTTGGACTTTTAACTTAGTAAAAAATACATAAACTGACTTTTTACGATATAGTCTTAAAGAAAAGCTCGTAATCAATTATATGAACTCCTAAAATTGGATCAACACTTGTTTTTCGGTTCTTTTTGTAGTGGTTTCGGACGAGCGGGTCTAAATAGGCCTTAAAATGGACCTGTTGAACTTATAACTGTGTAAAAAGAACAGAAATTGAATTTTTGCAATACAATAGTGTTGAAAAGCTCGAAATCACCGATATGAACTCTTAAGTTTTGATTAAAACTTGTTTTGCGGTACTTTTTGTAGAGGTTTTGGACGAGCGGGTCTAAATGGGCCGTAAAATGGACCCGTTGGACTTTTAACTGAGTAAAAATACCGAATTTGAGTTTTTTCAATATAATCTTGTTTAAAAACTCGTAATCAATTATATGAACTCCTAAAATTTGATCAAAACTTGTTTTTCAGTAATTTTTGAAGAGGTTTCGGACGACCGGGTCTAAATGGGCCTTAAAATGGACTCGTTGTACTTATAACTACGTAAAAAGAACATAAATTAAATTTTCGCAATACAATCGTGTTGAAAAGATCGTAATCAGTTATATGAACTCTTAAAATTTGATTAAAACTTGTTTTTCAGTCATTTTTGAAGAGGTTTCAGGCGAGCGGGTCTAAATGGGCCGTAAAATGGACCCGTTGGACTTTTAACTGAGTAAAAAAATACGGAATCTGAGTTTTTGCAGTATAATCTTGTTGAAAAGCTCGAAATCAATTATATGAACTCCTAAACTTTGATCAAAACTTGTTTTTCGGTCTTTTTTGTAGAGGTTTCGGGCGAGCGGGTCTAAATGAGACTTAAAATGGACCCGTTGAACTTATAATTGCGTAAAAAGAATTGAAATTGAATTTTTGCAATACAATAGTGTTGAAAAGCTCGTAATCAACGATATGAACTCTTAAGTTTCGATTAAAACTTGTTTTGCGGTCCTTTTTGTAGAGGTTTCAGACGAGCGGGTCTAAATGGGCTGTAAATTGGACCCGTTGGACTTTTAACTGAGTAAAAAGTACAAAAATTGAGTTTTTGCAATATAATCGTGTTGAAAAGATCGTAATCAATTATATGAACTCCTAGAATTTGATTAAAACTTGTTTTTCAGTCATTTTTGAAGAGGTTTCGGGCGAGCGGGTCTAAATGGGCCGTAAAATGGACCCGTTGGACTTTTACCTGAGTAAAAAATACAGAAATTGACTTTTTGCTATATAATCTTGTTGAAAATCTCGTAATCAATTATATTAACTCCTAAAATTGGATCAAAACTTGTTTTTCGGTCATTTTTGTAGAGGATTCGGACGAGAGGGTCTAAATGGGCCTTAAAATGGACCCGTTGGACTTTTACCTGAGTAAAAAATACAGAAATTGACTTTTTGCTATATAATCTTGTTGAAAATCTCGTAATCAATTATATTAACTCCTAAAATTGGATCAAAACTTGTTTTTCGGTCATTTTTGTAGAGGATTCGGACGAGAGGGTCTAAATGGGCCTTAAAATGGACCCGTTGAACTTATAACTACGTAAAAAGAACAGAAATTTAAACTTTTCAATACAATAGTGTTGAAAAGCTCGTAATCAACGATATGAACTCTTAAGTTTTGATTAAAACTTGTTTTGCGGTCCTTTTTGTAGAGGTTTCGGACGAGCGGGTCTAAATGGGCCGTAAAATGGACCCGTTGGACTTTTAACTGAGTAAAAAGTACAAAAATTGAGTTTTTGTAATATAATCCTGTTGAAAAGATCGTAATCAATTATATGAACTCCTAAAATTTGATTAAACTTGTTTTTCAGTCATTTTTGAAGAGGTTTCGGGTGAGCGGGTCTAAATGGGCCGTAAAATGGTCCCGTTGGACTTTTAACTGAGTAAAAAATACCAAATTTGAGTTTTTGCAATATAATCTTGTTGAAAAGCTCGTAATCAATTATATGAACTCCTAAAATTGGATCAAAACTTGTTTTTCGGTAATTTTTGTAGAGGTTTCGGGCGATCGGGTCTAAATGGGCATTAAAATGGACCCGTTGAACTTATAACTACGTAAAAAGAACAAAAATTGAATTTTTGCAATACAATAGTGTTGAAAAGCTCGTAATTAACGATATGAACTCTTAAGTTTTGATCAAAACTTGTTTTGCGGTCCTTTTTGTAGAGGTTTCGGACGAGCGGGTCTAAATATGCCGTAAAATGGACCCGTTGGACTTTTAACTGAGTAAAAAGTACAAAAATTGAGTTTTTGCAATATAATCGTGTTGAAAAGATCGTAATCAATGATATGAAGTCCTAAAATTTGATTAAAACTTGTTTTCAGTCATTTTTGAAGAGGTTTCGGGGGAGCGGGTATAAATGGCCGTAAAATGGACCCGTTGGACTTTTAACTGAGTAAAAAATACTGAATTTTTGTTTTTGCAATATAATCTTGTTGAAAAGATCGTAGTCAATTATATGAACTCCTAAAATTAGATCAAAACTTATTTTCGGTCATTTTTGAAGAGGTTTCGGGCGAGCGGGTCTAAATGGGCCGCAAAATGGACCTGTTGGACTTTTAACTGAGTAAAAAATACCGAATTTGAGTTTTTGCAATATAATCTTGTTGAAAAGCTCGTAATCAATTATATGAACTCCTAAAATTGGATCAAAATTTGTTTTTCGGTCCTTTTTGTAAAGGTTTCGGACGAGCGGGTCTAAATGGGCCTTAAAATGGACCCGTTGAACTTATAACTGCGTAAAAACAACAGAAATTGAATTTTTGCAATACAATAATGTTGAAAAGCTCGTAATCAACGATATGAACTCTAAAGTTTTGATTAAAACTTGTTTTGCGGTCCTTTTTGTAGAGGTTTCGGGCGAGCGGGTATAAATGGGCCGTAAAATGGACCCGTTGGAATTTTAACTGAGTAAAAAATACTGAATTTGTGTTTTTGCAATATAATCTTGTTGAAAAGATCGTAATCAATTATATGAACTCCTAAAATTAGATCAAAACTTATTTTTCGGTCATTTTTGAAGAGGTTTCGGGCGAGTGGGTCTAAATGGGCCGCAAAATGGACCCGTTGGACTTTCAACTGAGTAAAAAATACCGAATTTGAGTTTTTGCAATATAATCTTGTTGAAAAGCTCGTAATCAATTATATGAACTCCTAAAATTGGATCAAAACATGTTTTTCGGTCCTTTTTGTAAAGGTTTCGGACGAGCGGGTCTAAATGAGCCTTAAAATGGACCCGTTGAACTTATAACTGCGTAAAAACAACAGAAATTGAATTTTTGCAATACAATAGTGTTGAAAAGCTCGTAATCAAAACTTGTTTTTCAGTCCTTTTTGTAGAGGTTTCGGATGAGGGGGTCTAAATGGGCCGTAAAATGGACCCGTTGGACTTTTAATTGAGTAAAAAGTACAAAAATTGAGTTTTTGCAATATAATCGTGTTGAAAAGATTGTAATTAATTATATGAACTCCTAAAATTTGATTAAACTTGTTTTTCAGTCATTTTTGAAGAGGTTTCGGGCGAGCGGGTCTAAATGGGCCGTAAAATGGACCCGTTGGACTTCTAACTGAGTAAAAAATGCCAAATTTGAGTTTTTGCAATATAATCTTGTTGAAAAGCTCGTAATCAATTATATGAACTCCAAAAATTGGATCAAAACTTGTTTTTCGGTCCTTTTTGTAGAGGTTTCGGACGAGCGTGTCTAAATGGGCCTTAAAATGGACCCGTTGAACTTATAACTTCGTAAAAAGAACAGAAATTGAAATTTTGCAATACAATAATGTTGAAAAGCTCGTAATCTCCGATATGAACCCTTGTGTTTTTCGGTCCTTGTTGAAAAGATCGTAATCAGTTATATGAACTCCTAAATTTTGATTAAAACTTGTTTTTCAGTCATTTTTGAAGAGGTTTCGGGTGAGCGGGTCTAAATGGGCCGTAAAATGGTCCCGTTGGACTTTTAACTGAGTAAAAAATACCGAATTTGAGTTTTTGCACTATAATCTTGTTGAAAAGCTCGTAATCAATTATATGAACTCCTAAAATTGGATCAAAACTTGTTTTTCGGTCCTTTTTGTAGAGGTTTCGGACGAGCGGGTCTAAATGGGCCTTAAAATGGACCCGTTGAACTTATAACTGCGTAAAAAGAACAGAAATTGAAATTTTGCAATACAATAGTGTTGAAAAGCTCGTAATCAACGATATGAACTCTTAAGTTTTGATTAAAACTTGTTTTGTGTTCCTTTTTGTAGAGGTTTCGGACGAGCGGGTCTAAATGGGCCGTAAAATGGACCCGTTGGGCTTTTAACTGAGTAAAAAGAACAAAAATTCAGTTTTTGCAATATAATCGTGTTGAAAAGATTGTAATCAATGATATGAAGTCCTAAAATTTGATTAAAACTTTTTTTTCGGTCATTTTTGAAGAGGTTTCAGGCGAGCGGGTCTAAATGGGCCATAAATTGGACCCGTTGGACTTTTAATTGAGTAAAAATTACCGAATTTGAGTTTTTGCAATATAATCTTCTTGAAAAGCTCGTAATCAATTATATGAACTCCTAAATTTTGATCAAAACTTGTTTTTCAGTCATTTTTGAAGAGGTTTCGGACGAGCGGGTCTAAATGGGCCTTAAAATGGACCCGTTGAACTTATAATTGCGTAAAAAGAAAAGAAATTAAATTTTTGCAATACAATCGTGTTGAAAAGATCGTAATCAATTATATGAACTCCTAAGTTTTGATTAAAACTTGTTTTGCGGTCCTTTTTGTAGAGGTTTCGGACGAGCGAGTCTAAATGGGCCGTAAAATGGACCCATTGGACTTTTAATTGAGTAAAAAATACCGAATTTGAGTTTTTGCAATATAATCTTGTTTAAAAACTCATAATCAATTATATGAACTCCTAAAATTTGATCAAAACTTGTTTTTCAGTCATTTTTGAAGAGGTTTCGGACGAGCGGGTCTAAATAGGCCTTAAAATGGACCTGTTGAACTTATAACTGCGTAAAAAGAACATAAATTAAATTTTTGCAATACAATCGTGTTCAAAAGATCGTAATCAGTTATATGAACTCCTAAAATTTGATTAAAACATGTTTTCAGTCATTTTTAAGAGGTTTCAGGCGAGCGGGTCTAAATGGGCCAGTTGGACTTTTAACTGAGTAAAAAATATTGAATTTGTGTTTTTGCAATATAATCTTGTTGAAAAGATCGTAATCAATTATATGAACTCCTAAAATTTGATCAAAACTTATTTTTCGGTCATTTTTGAAGAGGTTTCGGGCGAGCAGGTATAAATGGGCCGTAAAATGGACCCGTTGGACTTTTAACTGAGTAAAAAACACCGAATTTGACTTTTTGCAATATAGTCTTGTTGAAAAGATCGTAATCAATTATATGAACTCCTAAAATTTGATCAAAACTTGTTTTTTCGGTCGTTTTTGTAGAGGTTTCGGGCGAGCGGGTCTAAATGGGCCTTAAAATGGACCCGTTGAACTTATAACTGCGTAAAAAGAACATAAGTTGAATTTTTGCAATACAATAGTGTTGAAAAGCTCGTAATCAACGATATGAACTCTTAAGTTTTGAATAAAACTTGTTTTGCGGTCCTTTTTGTAGAGGTTTCGGACGAGCGGGTGTAAATGGGCCATAAAATGGATCCGTTGGACTTTTAACTAAGTAAAAAATTCAGAAATTGAGTTTTTGCAATATAATCGTGTTGAAACGATCGTAATCAATTATATGAACTCCTAAAATTTGATTAAAACTTGTTTTTCAGTCATTTTTGAAGAGGTTTCGGGCGAGCGGGTCTAAATGGGCCATAAAATGGACCAGTTGGACTTTTACCTTAGTAAAAAATACATAAATTGACTTTTTGCTATATAAGCTTGTTGAAAAGCTCGTAATCAATTATATGAACTCCTAAAATTGGATCAAAACTTGTTTTTCGATCCTTTTTTAGTGGTTTCGGACGAGCGGGTCTAAATGGGCGTTAAAATGGACCCGTTGAACTTATAACCGCGTAAAAAGAACAGAAATTGAATTTTTGCAATACAATAGTGTTGAAAAGCTCGTAATCACCGATATGAACTCTTAAGTTTTGATTAAAACTTGTTTTACGGTCCTTTTTGTAGAGGTTTCGGACGAGCGGGTCTAAATGGGCCGTAAAATGGACCCGTTGGACTTTTAACTGAGTAAAAAGAACATAAATTGAGTTTTTGCAATATAATAGTGTTGAAAAGATCGTAATCAATTATATGAACTCCTAAAATTTGATAAAAACTTGTTTTTCAGTCATTTTTGAAGAGGTTTCGGGCGAGCGGGTCTAAATGGGCCGTAAAATGGACCCGTTGGACTTTTAAATGAGTAAAAAATACCGAATATGAGTTTTTGCAATATAATCTTGTTGAAAAGCTCGTAATCAATTGTATGAACTCCTAAAATTTGATCAAAACTTGTTTTTCGGTCTTTTTTGTAGAGGTTTCGGACGAGTGGGTCTAAATGGGCCTTAAAATGGACTCGTTGAACTTATAACTGCGTAAAAATAACAGAAATTTAAATTTCGCAATACAATAGTATTGAAAAGCTCGTAGTCAACGATATGAACTCTTAAGTTTTGATTAAAACTTGTTTTGCGGTCCTTTTTGTAGAGGTTTCGGACGAGCGGGTCTAAATGGGCCGTAAAATGGACCCGTTGGACTTTTAACTGAGTAAAAAGTACAAAAATTGAGTTTTTGTAATATAATCGTGTTGAAAAGATCGTTATCAATTATATGAACTCCTAAAATTGGATCAATTATATGAACTCCTAAAATTGGATCAATTATATGAACTCGTAATCAATTTTAACCGAGTAAAAAATTCCGAATTTGAGTTTTTGAAATATAATCTTGTTGAAAAGCTCGTAATCAATTATATGAACTCCTAAAATTTGATTAAACTTGTTTTTCAGTCATTTTTGAAGAGGTTTCGGGCGAGCGGGTCTAAATGGGCCGTAAAATGGACCCGTTGGAATTTTAACCGAGTAAAAAAATCCGAATTTGAGTTTTTGAAATATAATCTTGTTGAAAAGCTCGTAATCAATTATATGAACTCCTAAAATTGGATCAAAACTTGTTTTTCGATTCTTTTTGTAGAGGTTTCGGACGAGCGGGTCTAAATGGGCCTTAAAATGGACATGTTGAACTTATAACTGCGTAAAAAGAACAGAAATTGAATTTTTGCAATACAATTGTGTTGAAAAGCTCGTAATCAACGATATGAACTCTTAAGTTTTGATTAAAACTTGTTTTGCGGTCCTTTTTGTAGAGGTTTTGGACGAGCGGGTCTAAATGGGCCGTAAAATGGACCCGTTGGACTTTTAACACAGTAAAAAGTACAAAAATTGAATTTTTGCAATATAACCGAGTTGAAAAGATCGTAATCAATGATATGAAGTCCTAAAATTTGATTAAAACTTGCTTTTCGGTCATTTTTGAAGAGGTTTCGGGCGAGCGGGTCTAAATGGGTCGTAAAATGGACCCGTTGGACTTTTAACTGAGTAAAAAATACTGAATTTGTGTTTTTGCAATATAATCTTGTTGAAAAGATCGTAATCAATTATATGAACTCCTAAAATTAGATCAAAACTTATTTTTCGGTCTTTTTTGAAGAGGTTTCGGGCGAGCGGGTCTAAATGGGCCGCAAAATGGACCCGTTGGACTTTTAACTAATTAAAAATACCAAATTTGAGTTTTTGCAATATAATCTTGTTGAAAAGCTCGTAATCAATTATATGAACTCCTAAAATTAGATCAAAACTTGTTTTTCGGTCCTTTTTGAAGAGGTTTCGGATGAGCGGGTCTAAATGGGCCTTAAAATGGACCCGTTGAACTTATAACTACGTAAAAACAACATAAATTGAATTTTTGTAATACAATAGTGTTGAAAATCTCGTAATCAACGATATGAACTCCTAAAATTTGATCAAAACTTGTTTTTCAGTCATTTTTGAAGAGGTTTCGGGCGAGCGGGTCTAAATGGGCCGTAAAATGGACCCGTTGGACTTTTAACTGAGTAAAAAATTACTGAATTTGAGTTTTTTTGCAATATAATCTTGTTGAAAAGCTCGTAATCAATTATATGAACTCCTAAAATTGGATCAAAACTTGTTTTTCGGTCCTTTTTGTACAGGTTTCGGACGAGCGGGTCTAAATGGGCCTTAAAGTGGACCCGTTGAACTTATAACTGCGTAAAAACAACAGAAATTGAATTTTTGCAATAAAATAGTGTTGAAAAGCTCGTAATCAACGATATGAACTCTAAAGTTTTGATTAAAACTTGTTTTACGGTCCTTTTTGTAGAGGTTTCGGACGAGCGGCTCTAAATGGGCCGTAAAATGGACCCGTTGGACTTTTAACTGAGTAAAAAGTACAAAAATTGACTTTTTGCAATATAATCGTGTTGAAAAGATCGTAATCAATTATATGAACTCCTAAAGTTTGATTAAAACTTGTTTCGCGGTCCTTTTTGTAGAGGTTTCGGGCGAGCAGGTCTAAAAGGTCCGTAAAATGGACACGTTGGACTTTTAACTGAGTAAAATGAACAAAAATTGAGTTTTTGCAATATAATCGTGTTGAAAAGATCGTAATCATTTATATGAACTCCTAAAATTTGATTAAAACTTGTTTTTCAGTCATTTTTGAAGAGGTTTCGGGCGAGCTGGTCTAAATGGGCCGTAAAATGGACCCGTTGGACTTTTAATTGAGTAAAAAATACCGAATTTGAGTTTTTGCAATATAATCTTGTTGAAAAGCTCGTAATCAATTATATGAACTCGTAAAATTGGATCAAAACTTGTTTTTCGGTCCTTTTTGTAGAGGTTTCGGACGAGCGGGTCTAAATGATCCTTAAAATGGACCCGTTGAACTTATAACTGCGTAAAAAGAACAAAATTGAATTTCTGCAATAAAATAGTGTTGAAAAGCTCGTAATCAACGATATGAACTCTTAAGTTTTGATTAAAACTTGTTTTGCGGTCCTTTTTGTAGAGGTTTCGGACGAGCGAGTCTAAATGGGCCGTAAAAGGGACCCGTTGGACTTTTAACTAGGTAAAAAGTACAATAATGGAGTTTTTGCAATATAATCGTGTTGAAAAGATCGTAATCAATTATATGAACTCCTAAAATTTGATTAAAACTTGTTTTTCAGTCATTTTTGAAGAGGTTTCGGGCGAGCGGGTCTAAATGGGCCGTAAAAGGGACCCGTTGGACTTTTAACTGAGTAAAAAGTACAAAAATTGAGTTTTTGCAATATAATCTTGTTGAAAAGCTCGTAATCAATTATATGAACTCCTAAAATTTGATCAAAACTTGTTTTTCGGTCCTTTTTGTAAAGGTTTCGGACGAGCGGGTTTAAATGGGCCGTAAAATGGACCTGTTGGACTTTTTTTTTGAAGAAAAAGGCCTCATTAAAAACCCTTACTAATGTCCTTCAAGCAGAGCTAGAGGGCCCTAAAAAGGGGAAAAGAGTGCCTAAGTTTTATTAATCATAAAGAATTCTGTACAAGATGTTGGATACAAGTTGGAACATCAGACTTGAATGACATGGAAGTCATAGAGCTCAAAGAAAAAGTAGCCAAGGTATGGGCCAATTGATTTCCTCACGGCGTACAAATGAAACAGAAACAGAAACAAAATCACAAAGAGACTCTTGAATCCGATGAAGAAGTGGTCCCATGGTTGAAAGGTCCTGTGCAGGATTGTTGATCCTATTTGCGAGAGAAGCGCAATCAGTTTCAAGCAAGATCCGATTCCATCCTTGAGATCGGGCGAAGGTGAGACCAGCAAGAAGGCTTTCGCCTTCACTGGTAACTGCATCCAGACAGCTACCAAGCGGAAACGCAAGACCGCCCATGACTGCACCTGTAGAATCATGGGCAACGGCGCCAACAGCTGCTGCACGAGTTGAGGGATTAAAAGCACCATCCATGTTTATTTTGATATGGTGAAGTGGGGGAGGCTTCCAACATGGAGTAGAAAGGGTAAAGGGTGTTGGGGTAGTGGCCGAAGAGGCTTTACAGAAGTCATCATGTAAACTAATTGAGTTAACGGCAATAAGCCAAGGCGATTGTAGGTGGTGGTTATGAACCCATTTGTTACGTCTATTCCAAACATTCCAAATAGTTGTGAGGAAGAGACCAATCTTATCAGGTGATAGGGTGTGGGCTGCTTCCTCTAACCATTGTAGTGGTGAAGTAGCCAAGCTCCTTGAAAGATTAATGGGAATACCAGAAAGTTGGAGGACTTCAGAAGCCCCAGAACAGTCACGAAGAGCATGGAGAATGGATTCCAATTGGCTACCACAGATGGGACAAGCTCCCGAGTTTGGTGAAAAGACTTGCATTTTGGCCCCAACTGGGAGAGCCTCAGACGCCATACGCCAACCAAACGTTTTGACTTTGGGTAAGGCCTTTACTTTGGACATGAATTTCCAAAAACGTGTAGGTGATGTTTGTGGGTACCTAGACCGTTGCAGGAAAATATAACCAGAGCGGACTGAGTAAATACCCGAGTCATTAGGAGACCAGAGTATAGAATCACGGTGATCATTTATAATAGGAATACTTAGAATAGCAGTTGCATCAGTTGGGTTAAAATAACGCTTGACCTTTTCTGTATCCCAGGCAGTTTGATTACGAATCATAAAGTCTCGACAACGAATATGGAATTCATCCAAAGTTTCGTAATCCCCAGTGAGATTAATCGAGGAAGAACCGCCCCATATATCATTGTGTACTCTGATATTACTGTTAATGCCTGGACGGTAAAGAAAGCCTGGAAAGAGGCGCTGTAGAGCATTATACATACCTTGCCATGCAAAAGAGTCGCGATTGGCCCTGGGTGCATCTAGGATATTTCCGGATGGAAAGTATTTAGATCGATATATTTGTCCCAATAATGAATATGGTTCACAAATGAGTCTCCATAGTTGCTTACCTAAGAGAGCAATATTGAAATCGTGCAAATCCTTAAATCCCATGCCTCCGGCAGCCTTAGGTAAACAAATGTGATTCCATGGGAGCATATGCCATCCTTTTTTGTTGGATTTGCCAGTCCACCAGTATTGTCAGATTGAGGAGGTCATGTCATCGATGATGTTTTGTGGTAGAAGATAACAAGACATAACATATTGAGGTAGGGACTGTAGGACTGCCTTGATGAAAATCTCCCGACCGCTAAAAGAGAGGAGATATTTGTCCCAGCTAGAAAGACGATCGTGAACTTTATCACGCACAAATCTTAGGGACTCAGTTTTGTTTTTCCCAATGAGAAGTGGGATACCTAGATATACACCAGGATTAGATACCTCACGTACTTGTAAAAGACTATTGATCGCAATTCTTGTTGAGGATGGGGTACGCGGATTATAGAAAATTGTTGATTTCTCAAAATTAACCGCTTGTCCGGAAGCAGCAACGTAAGTTTGCAGAGCTCTTTTGAGATGAGAAGCTTCGGTTGGAGTATTATTAATGAAGACCATGCAGTCATCAGCAAAGAGCAGATGGTTGACTTTGGGCCCATATTTACAGGCACCAAGTCCCGGTAGAATGCTTGTTTGCTGGGATGCAGATAGGTAAGCAGAAAGCCCTTGTGTGCAAAAGAGGAATAAAAAAGGAGATAGGGGGTCACCTTGGCATAAGCCACGTTGAGGTTGAAAGAAAGGGGAGAGGGAATTATTAATTTTGACTGAAAACGAGACTGTGGTAATGCAACGCATTATGAGGGAGATCCATTCTGAGGCAAAACCCATGCGTTCCATAACATTTGCTAGAAAGGACCATTCAACTGTATCAAAGGCTTTTTCCATATCTAATTTAAGAGCAGCTCCTTGGGAGGATTTAGTTGCACCTGAATTGATGTTGTGAATAATTTCATGGGCAACAAGGATGTTATCCGAGATGTTGCGTCCCTGGACAAAGGCTGCTTGATTAGGGCTGATACAGAAGGGAATAGTTTGTTTCATCCTATTGACGATGGTTTTAGCAACTATTTTGTAAAGGATAGTACATAGGTTGATAGGTCTAAGTTGTTTCATATTAGTTGGGTCCTGAATTTTAGGAATTAATACCAGAATAGTTTTATTGACTAAGGCCATATCAGCGGTGCCGTTTAGTAGGTTAAGACAAAGATTAATGACATCTTCGCCAACCGTGTCCTAATGTTGTCGAAAAAAACTGCTTGGTAGACCGTCGATGCCAGGCGCTTTCCTAGGATCAATGTCCCGAAAGGCATGGAGTATTTCTTCTTTTGTGAAGGACCTTAGTAGAGTATCGTTCATTGGTTGGGTGATAGAAGACATAATTTTTTTGAGAATATTATCCGAAATTTGGGGATTAGATGATGTAAAGAGATTTTGAAAGTATGTAGAAGCAATAGTCATTAAGTCTGAGTCAGCCATACACCAATTCGAATTAGAGTCAAAAAGACCTGTAATCGAATTTTTCTTTTTCCTATTAGTTGCCCGAGCGTGGAAAAACCTTGTATTTTTATCCCCTTGGAAGAGCTAGAGTGTACGAGATCTTTGAGCCCAATAGATTTCTTGTTCCATTATAAGTGTATTAAGTTCAGTTCTATGTTTTATATAGATTTCTTCATTAGTGGCATTTAAGGGCCGGTATAAGAATTTGTTTATTTTTTTGGTGAGGAAGTTGATCCGTCTAGTAGATTTAAATCTTTGGTGATTTTGCCATACCTCTAGACATGTGTCGATAGCTTCAATTTTATCAATTGCAGTTCCAGAGGTATTGGCCCAAGTGCTCTTAATAGTGTTTATATTATCCTCCTTATGCGCCCAACAGTTTTCGAACCGAAAAGTGTTGGATGGTCGCTGAAGGGGGGTAACAGCCGCAGGAAATAAATCAAGGAGCAGGAAACAGTGGTCGGATTTGGCCACGTAGTCCGTTGTTATTCGATAGGAAGGGAAGAGATCTTGCCAAGCCGAATTAGCTATGAATCGATCTAATCTTTCATGTATAATTGGAGTTGAAGGTCCTACTTTTGTCCAGGTAAACCATCCAGAAGTTGGTTTACAGTCAAAGAGGTTGTTGCGTGATAGGCAGTGACGGAAATTATTTATTTGTGATCTAGCCCTTCTACAACCACCTTGTTTTTCAGAGTCAGTTAAAATTTCATTAAAATCCCCTCCTAGAAGCCAGGGGGTATTATTATTATTAATATGTAGTGAATCGATGATTTCCCAAGTTTTATATTTTTGACTAGTTTCGGAGTAGCCATGCATTCCAGTAAAAAACATAGTGCAATTGTTCAAAGTAATATGAGTATGTATATAACGAGCCGAATACGAAATTAAGTTTATATTGATATGGTTCGAGGCAAATAGAGTAATACCGGAACACCCTTCCGTAGGGGGAATAGAGATAATTTCTAGCATACCTAATGAAAGACAAATACGGCTACATGCCGCATTATTTATTTTGGTTTCACATAAGAAAATAACATCCGGGTTGGTATGTTGGACATAGGTCCGAAAATGTTGAACCGTCGGGGCTTGTCCGAGACCCTGACAGTTCCAGCATAGGATCCTCATTTTGCTCGGCGTGGCTAGGAGTCAGCCGCCGCCGGAGAGTTTTTTGAGCTGCTCATCCCAGCCTTAGAAGTGGATCCGGATGGTTTGGATTTTTTTGGCGGGAGCGACACTTGGATAGGAGACCGGCATTTTGTACCACGGTTCGGTGGGGCTGGAACAGGTGCAGGGGCTGCATCATTTGGGTAAGTTTTTAATAACCATTGGTTAAAATCGTTGAAAATTGTATCGGTAGGAGCAGGGGGCTTACGCAGTTCAGTTTCGATCTTTTTTATTTGCTGGGCAGTTGGGCTAGGAACACCATCATCCGTGGCGTCCCAATCATCATCTGAACCATCTTCAGGGATAGGATAGATGGTGTTCAGGGGTTGAGGCTCAAGGGGTGCTTTCTGTTTCGAATCAGATGCAGATGGATCTTTGGTAGTGTTGGGGGCATCATCCATAGCCGTATCCGTGTTTGGAGCTTCCTCGGTGGGTTGTTCCGTAAAGGAGGCAGCGTCGCCCTCATTTAAAGAACCTATGATTAGGATGTAAGTAGAAAACAATTTAGTTATTGATTGCTTGTTAAAAACGGGATAATTGATAAGAAAGGGAAATAGCAATGTACCCATATTATTTGGGTCGGTGGGGGGAATATTAGTATTGGCCGAAGCTGCTGGAACGAGAGGCACTATGAGCAAAGAAGATGATAAGTATATAGGTAGAATTAGAGATAGCAAAAGATATAGATTAATTGTATGAATAAACCGATAAAAAACAAGATATTGACGGGAAGAGAATAAGGATTACCATTCGGTGGAGGAATATTTTGGTTAAGGTTTGGCTCAACATTACGGATACACCCACGAGTACCAATTGGGCGACGTCTTGGGGGAAGGTAGCGGAGCCACTCCCCGTACTGCAGCTTGTTGAGATCAAGGGAAGATTGGATGGGGCAATTTTCAATTGTGTGGCTGATTATACCACAGCCGGGGCAGAAAGTAGGAAGGTGTTCGTATTGAAGACGGCACATAATTTTGTTGGTCCCGGATCCGATGAAAATGAAATGGGTGACAGGTCTGGTGATGTCCAGCAAGATTTCTACCCAAAGGAAGTCTTTCATGTTCCCTTCAAACTCGCGAGTATCGGTTCGAAGAACGTTTCCTACCATTGACCCAAGGGCATGTCCCACCAGATGTGATCGATCAATGTCCTCATAGAGTGAGGTAGGGAGAGAGAAGATGCGGATCCAGATCCTCATAATATTGAAATTGTATTCTCCAACTGATTTGGCAGGGTCGTACTCGGTAACAGCTAGCCATTCGTCCTTGTACAACCAAGGACCACGGTTAATGACTTCATAACAGTTCTTGGGCTCCTTGAATTTTATCTTGAGGAAGTTGTCTTGGATAACAGATATAGACACTACATCGTTGGGCTTCCATATTCCTTCGAAAGCATTAATGACAACATATATATCAATCACCTTGGACGAGATAAAGCATCCGAATAGAAAGAGTTTTGGGTCCTCCTTGATAAAATCCCAACCAAAGTCAGGGGTGTATAGGAGCTTTGCTTCCTCATTAGTGAGGTCGATAGAGCTAAGTTGGGGGATAGAAGAGGATGCCATCGAGGAAGCTTGAAGATTGAGGAGAGTAGAGAGATAGGGTGGTTTTGTGGTTTGGTATAAGAGTGTTGTTCGTATTTAAAGGATGCAATTGGGTAAGCTGTACTATGGTAAGTGGGAAAAAAGATTGGAAAGAAAATTAGAGATCGTAAAAGGTGGGATATTTTAATATCAAAAAGGTGGATGCGAAAAGAAATTTCCTTAAGAAATCTAGATGAGTCGGTAAAAAAAGAAATTTTGTAATGGATGTTAAATAGGGGTAAATTGGGAATAAAATTTAAAGAGGTATTCCTTATATACATACATAATTGTAAAGGAAAGTTTAAAAGTAAATGCAATAAGTTTTTGCAGATGTATGTACGGAGTTTTGGGGATAGATAAGGAAAGTTTAAAAGTAAATGTAATAAGTTTTTGCAGATGTATGTATGGAGTTTTGGGGATAGATAAGGAAAGGCTAGATTAGTTTTGGCAATGATAGGTGATATTTTAATAAAGGAGTAAATTAATAGGAAATTTATGGTGAATAAATGTAAAAGTATGTATATAAGGAAGGTAGAAGTTTTAATCATAAATAACGGGGATTGATTTTTGTTTTCCATCGTAAAGGAATGTAAGGCTGGCAGATTGAAAATAAAAGTATAAGGGTGACAGATAAGGAGAAGAGTAAATAGGTAATAAATTAAAAAAAATTTGAATAATGAAATTCATTAAAAGGCTAGGAGTGATTGTTGAGGGAAACAGAAATATTAAATTGGGAGTTAAGTTTTACCATCCATTTGGAGTAATAGCTGAAGTAGGAATAAGAGTTTTTAAGAAGTTGTAAATATGGGTAGGGTTTATCAGAAGAAGGATCCTACGTAGTAGGATTGTAAAAAGATCCCAAGTGTGGGCTTGTAATAATTCACCTAAAAAGGCGTAATAGGAATAAAATTCCTTCATGTATATCAGAACAGAACACATATAAACATAAATCCATCCATCAAAGAAATAGTAGAGAACATGCATAGCAATATTATGGTAAGAATGAAAGTAGATAAAGACAGAAAAAATAAAAGAAAAGCAGGAAAAAAAGACAGCCATAAAAAATTACAAACCCAGGGAAAGGATGAAGCGGGGAGAAGAAAAATATTACAGACCAAATGAGCAAATAAATATAGGAGGGATGCAATTAAGAACATCTACAATTATATTAAAATAGAATCGAGGAGGAGAGGGTGAGTAGAGAATACAAAGTTTCTTGAAGCATTGCATGGTGATGTGGATCAAAGGTTCCATTGTTGTAGAATATCGTATAGGGCCAAAGTGAATACAATTGCAAGGAACAGAAAGACAGCAAGTTAGGATACAACATAGAAAGTTCTCATGTTCATGTAATACTTTGATAATAACTAAGTAAAAAGTACAAAAATTAAGTTTTTGCAATATAATCCTATTGAAAAGATCGTAATCAATGATATGAAGTCCTAAAGTTTGATTAAAACTTGTTTTTCGGTCCTTTTTGTAGAGGTTTCGGACGAGCGGGTCTAAATGGGCTGTAAAATGGACCCGTTGAACTTTTAACTGAGTAAAAAATACAAAAAAATTGAGTTTTTGCAATATAATCTTGTTGAAAAGCTCGTAATCAATTATATGATGTCCTAAAATTTGATTAAAACTTGTTTTTCGGTCATTTTTGAAGAGGTTTCGGGCGAGAAGGTCTAAATGGGCCTTAAAATGGACTCGTTGCACTTTTAACTGTGTTAAAAGAACAAAAATCGAATTTTAGCAACACAATAGTGCTGAAAAGCTCATAATCAATGATATAAACTCCTAAGTTTTAATTAAAACTTTATTTGCGGTCCTTTTTGTAGATGTTTCTGACGAGCGGGTCTAAATGGGCCGTAAAATGGACTCGTTGGACTTTAAACTGAGTAAAAAGTACATAAATTGAGTTTTTGCAATATAATCGTGTTGAAAAGATCATAATCAATGATATGAAGTCCTAAAATTTGATTAAACTTTTTTTCGGTCCTTTTTATAGAGGTTTCGGGCGAGCGGGTCTAAATGGGCCTTAAAATGGACCTGTTGGACTTTTAACAGGGTAAAAAATACATAAATTGAGTTTTTGCAATGTAATCATGCTGAAATGATCGTAATCAATGATATGAAGTCCTAAAATTTGATTAAACTTGTTTTTCGGTACTTTTTGTAGAGGTTTCGGGCGAGCGGGTCTAAATGGACCGTAAAATGGACCCGTTGGACTTTTAACTAAGTAAAAATACAAAAATTGAGTTTTTGCAATATAATCTTGTTGAAAAGCTCGCAATCAATTATATGAACTCCTAAAATTTGATTAAAACTTGTTTTTCGGTCATTTTTAAGAGGTTTTGGGCGAGCGGGTCTAAATGGGCCCGTAGGACTCTTAACTGTGTTAAAAGAACAAAAATCGAATTTTTGCAATACAACAGTGTTGAAAAGCTCGTAATCAATGATATGAACTCCTAAGTTTTGATTAAACTTTATTTGCGGTCCTTTTTGTAGATGTTTCGGACGAGCGGGTCTAAATGGGCCGTAAAAGTGACTCGTTGGAGTTTTAACTTAGTAAAAAATACATAAATTGAGTTTTTGCACTATAATCTTGTTGCAAAGCTCGTAATCAATTATATGAACTCCTAAAATTTGATCAAAACTTGTTTTTCGGTCATTTTTGTAGAGGTTTCGTGCGAGCGGGCCTAATTGAGCCTTAAAATGGACTAATTGGACTTTTAACTGAGTAAAAAGAACAAAAATCGAATTTTTGCAATACAATAGTGTTGAAAACCTCGTAATCAATGATATGAACACCTAAGTTTTAATGAAAACTTGATTTGCGGTCTTTTTTGTAGAGGTCGTAATCAATTATATGAACTCCTAAAATTTGATCAAAACTTTATTCGGTCATTTTTGAAGGGGTTTCAGCGAGCGGGTCTAAATGGGACTTAAAATGGACTCGTTGGACTTTTAACTGTGTTAAAAGAACATAAATTAAATTTTTGCAATAAAATAGTGTTGAAAACCTAGTAATCAATGATATGAACTCCTATGTTTTGGTTAAAACTTGTTTTGCGGTCCTTTTTGTAGAGGTTTCGGACGAGAGGGTCTAAATGGGCCGTAAAATGGACCCGTTGGACTTTAAACTAAGTAAAAAGTACAAAAATTAAGTTTTTGCAATATAATCCTATTGAAAAGATCGTAATCAATGATATGAAGTCCTAAAGTTTGATTAAAACTTGTTTTTCGGTCCTTTTTGTAGAGGTTTCGGACGAGCGGGTCTAAATGGGCTTTAAAATGGACCCGTTGGACTTTTAACTGAGTAAAAAATACAAAAAAAATTGAGTTTTTGCAATATAATCTTGTTGAAAAGCTCGTAATCAATTATATGATGTCCTAAAATTTGATTAAAACTTGTTTTTCGGTCATTTTTGAAGAGGTTTCGGGCGAGAAGGTCTAAATGGGCCTTAAAATGGACTCGTTGCACTTTTAACTGTGTTAAAAGAACAAAAATCGAATTTTAGCAATACAATAGTGCTGAAAAGCTCATAATCAATGATATGAACTCCTAAGTTTTAATTAAAACTTTATTTGCGGTCCTTTTTGTAGATGTTTCTGACGAGCGGGTCTAAATGGGCCGTAAAATGGACTCGTTGGACTTTAAACTGAGTACAAAGTACATAAATTGAGTTTTTGCAATATAATCGTGTTGAAAAGATCATAATCAATGATATGAAGTCCTAAAATTTGATTAAACTTTTTTTCGGTCCTTTTTATAGAGGTTTCGGGCGAGCGGGTCTAAATGGGCCTTAAAATGGACCTGTTGGACTTTTAACTGGGTAAAAAGTACATAAATTGAGTTTTTGCAATGTAATCATGCTGAAATGATCGTAATCAATGATATGAAGTCCTAAAATTTGATTAAACTTGTTTTTCGGTACTTTTTGTAGAGGTTTCAGGCGAGCGGGTCTAAATGGGCCGTAAAATGGACCCGTTGGACTTTTAACTATGTAAAAAATAAAAAAATTGAGTTTTTGCAATATAATCTTGTTGAAAAGCTCGCAATCAATTATATGAACTCCTAAAATTTGATTAAAACTTGTTTTTCGGTCATTTTTAAGAGGTTTTGGGCGAGCGGGTCTAAAATGGCCTTAAAATGGACCCGTTGGAGTTTTAACTGAGTAAAAAGAACAAAAATCTAATTTTTGCAATACATTAGTGTTGAAAAGCTCATAATCAATGATATGAACTCCTAAGTTTTGATTAAAATTTGATTTGCGGTCTTTTTTTCGGTCATTTTTGAAGAGGTTTCGGCGAGCGGGTCCAAATGGGCCTTAAAATGGACCTGTTGGACTTTTGACTGTGTTAAAAGAGCATAAATCGAATTTTTGCAATACAATAGTGTTGAAAACCTCGTAATCAACGATATGAACGCTTAAGTTTTGAATAAAACTTGTTTTGCTGTCCTTTTTGTAGAGGTTTCGGACGAGCGGGTCTAAATGGACCCGTTGGACTTTAACAGAGTAAAAAGTACATAAATTGAGTTTTTGCAAGATAATCATGTTGAAAAGATCGTAATCAATGATATGAAGTCCTAAAATTTGTTGAAACTTGTTTTTCGGTCCTTTTTGTAGAGGTTTCGGGCTAGCGGAACAAAGTGGGCCTTAAAATAGACCCGCTGGACTTTTAGCTGAGTAAGAAATACAGAAATTGAATTTTTGCAATATAATCTTGTTGAAAAGCTCGTAATCAATATTATGAACTCCTAAAGTTTGATTAAAACTTGTTTTTTGGTCATTTTTGAAGGGGTTTCGGGCGAGCGGGTCTAAATGGGCCCTAAAATGGACCAGTTGGACTTTTAATTGAGTAAAAAATACATAAATTGTGTTTTTGAAATATAATCTTGTTGAAAAGCTCGTAATCAATTGTATGAACTCCTAAAATTGGTTTAAAACTTGTTTTTCGGTCCTTTTTGTAGAGGTTTCGGGCGAGCGGGTCTAAATGGGCCTTAAAATGGACCCGTTAAACTTTTAACTGAGTAAAAAGAACAAAAATTGAATTTTTGCAATACAATAGTGTTGAAAAGCTCGTAATCAATGATATGAACTCTTAAGTTTTGATTAAAACTTGTTTTGCGGTCCTTTTTGTAGAGGTTTCGGACGAGCGGGTCTAAATGGGCCGTAAAATGGACTCGTTGGACTTTTAACTGAGTAAAAAGTACATAAATTGAGTTTTTGCAATATAATCATGTTGAAAAGATCGTAATCAATGATATGTAGTCCTAAAATTTGATTAAACTTGTTTTTCGGTCCTTTTTGTAGAGGTTTCGGGCGAGTGGGTTTAAATGGGCTGTAAAATGGACCCGTTGGACTTTTAACTGAGTAAAAAATACAGAAAATGAGTTTTGCAACATAAACTTGTTGAAAAGCTCGTAATCAATTATATGAACTCCTAAAATTTGATCAAAACTTGTTTTTCGGTCCTTTTTGTAGAGTTTTCTAGTGAGCGGGTCTAAATGGGCCTTAAAATGGACCCGTTGGACTTTTAATTGTGTAAAAAGAACAGAAATTGAATTTTTCCAATACAATAGTGTTGAAAAGCTCGTAATCAATGATATGAACTCTTAAGTTTTGATTAAAACTTGATTTGCGGTCTTTTTTCCAGAGGTTTCGGGCGAGCGTGTCTAAACGGGCCTTAAAATGGACCCGTTGGACTTTAAATTAAGTAAAAAGTCTAAAAATTGAGTCTTTGCAATATAATCGTGTTGAAAAGATCATAATCAATGAAATGAAGTCCTAAAATTTGATTGAACTTGTTTTTCGGTCCTTTTTGTAGAGGTTTCGGGCGAGCGGGTCTAAATGGGTCGTAAAATGGACCCGTTGGACTTTTAACTAAGTAAAAAAATACAAAAATTGAGTTTTTGCAATATAATCTTGTTGAAAAGCTCGTAACCAATTATATGAATTCCTAAAATTTGATTAAAACTTGTTTTTCTGTCATTTTTGAAGAGGTTTCGGGCGAGCGGGTCTAAATGGGCCTTCAAATGGACCCGTTGGACTTTTAACTGTGTTAAAAGAATAGAAATCAAATTTTTGCAATACAATAGTGTTGAAAAGCTCGTAATCAATGATATGAACTCCTAAGTTTATATTAAAACTTTATTTGCGGTCCTTTTTGTAGATGTTTCGGACGAGCGGGTCTAAATGGGACGTAAAATGGACCCGTTGGACTTTTAATTGAGTAAAAAATACATAAATTGGGTTTTTGCAATATAATCTTGTTGCAAAGCTCGTAATCAATTATATAAATTCCTAAAATTTGATCAAAACTTGTTTTTCGGTTCTTTTTGTAGAGGTTTCGGGCGAGCGGGTCTAAATGGGCCTTAAAATGGACCCGTTGGATTTTTAACTGAGTAAGAAATACATGAAATGAATTTTTGCAATATAATCTTGTTGAAAGCTCGTAATCAATTATATGAACTCCTAAAATTTTATTAAAACTTGTTATTCGGTCAATTTTGAAGAGGTTTCGGGCGAGCGGGTCTAATTAGGCCGTAAAATGGTCCCGTTGGACTTTTAACTGAGTAAAAAGAACAAAAACTGAATTTTTGCAATACAATAGTGTTGATAAGCTCGTAATCAATGATATGAACTCTTAAGTTTTGATTAAAACTTGATTTGCGGTCTTTTTTTAGAGGTTTCGGGCGAGCGTGTCTAAATGGGCCTTAAAATGGACCCGTTGAACTTTTAACAGAGTATAAAGAACATAAATTGAATTTTTGCAAAACAATAGTGTTGAAAAGCTCGTAATCAACGATATGAACGCTTAAGTTTTGATTAAAACTTGTTTTGCGGTCATTTGTAGAGGTTTCGGACGAGCGTGTCTAAATGGGCCGTAAAATGGACCCGTTGGACTTTAACAGAGTAAAAAGTACATAAATTGAGTTTTTGCAAGATAATCGTGTTGAAAAGATCGTAATCAATTATATGAAGTCCTAAAATTTGTTGAAACTTGTTTTTCGGTCCTTTTTGTAGAGGTTTCGGGCTAGCGGAACAAAGTGGGCCTTAAAATGGACCCGTTGGACTTTTAACTGAGTAAGAAATACATAAATTGAATTTTTGCAATATAATCTTGTTGAACAGCTCGTAATCAATAATATGAACTCCTAAAATTTGATTTAAACTTGTTTTTTGGTCATTTTTGAAGGGGTTCCGGGCGAGCGGGTCTAAATGGGCCCTAAAATGGACCAGTTGGACTTTTAACATAGTAAAAAATACAGAAATTGTGTTTTTGAAATATAATCTTGTTGAAAAGCTCGTAATCAATTATATGAACTCCTAAAATTGGTTTAAAACTTGTTTTTCGGTCCTTTTTGTAGAGGTTTTGGGCGAGCGGGTCTAAATGGGCCTTAAAATGGACCAATTGGACTTTTAACTGAGTAAAAAGAACAAAAATCGAATTTTTTGCAATACAATAGTGTTGAAAATCTCGTAATCAATGATATGAACTCCTAAGTTTTGATTAAAACTTGATTTGCGGTCTTTTTTGTAGAGGTCGTAATCATTTATAAGAACTCATAAAATTTGATCAAAACTATTTTTCGGTCATTTTTGTAGAGGTTTCGGCGTGCGGGTCTAAATGGGGCTTAAAATGGACCCGTTGGACTTTTAACTGTGTTAAAAGAACCTAAATCGAATTTTTGCAATACAATGGTGTTGAAAACCTCATAATCAATGATATGAACTCCTAAGTTTTGATTAAAACTTGTTTTGCGGTCCTTTTTGAAGAGGTTTCAGACGAAGGGGTCTAAATGGGCCGTAAAATGGACCCGTTGGACTTTAAACTAAGTAAAAAGTACAAAAATTGAGTCTTTGCAATATAATCGTGTTGAAAATTTCGTAATCAATTATATGAAGTCCTAAAATTTGATTAAAACTTGTTTTTCGATCCTTTTAGTAGAGGTTTCGGGCAAGCAGGTCTAAATGGGCCGTAAAATGGACCCGTTGGACTTTTAACTGAATAAAAAATACAAAAATTGAGTTTTTGCAATATAATCTTGTTGAAAATATCGTAATCAATTATATGAACTCCTAAAATTTGATTAAAACTTGTTTTTAGGTCATTTTTTAAGAGGTTTCGGGCGAGCGGGTCTAAATGGGCCTTAAAATGGACCCGTTGGACTTTTAACTGTGTTAAAAGAACAAAAATCGAATTTTTGCAAAACAATAGTGTTGAAAAGCTCGTAATCAATGATATGAACTCCTAAGTTTTGATTAAAACTTTATTTGCGGTCCTTTTGTAGATGTTACGGACGAGCGGATCTAAATGGGCCGTAAAATGGATCTGTTGGCCATTAAAATGAGTAAAAAGTACATACTTCGGGTTTTTGCAATATAATTCTGTTGAAAAGATCGTAATCAATGATATGAAGTCCTAAAATTTGATTAAAACATGTTTTTTGGTCCTTTTTGTAGAGGTTTCAGGCGAGCGGGTCTAAATGAGCCTTAAAATGGACCCGTTGGACTTTTAACTGAGTATGAAGTACAGAAATTGAATTTTTGCAATATAATCTTGTTGAAAAGCTCGTAATAAATTATATGAACTCCTACAATTTGATTAAAACTTGTTTTTCGGTCATTTTTGAAGAGGTTTCGGGGGAGCGAATCTAAATGGGCCCTAAAATGGACCCGTTGGACTTTTAACTGAGTAAAAAATACAGAAATTGAGTTTTTGCAATATAATGTTGTTGCAAAACCTTGTAATTAATTATATGAACACCTAAAATTGGATCAAAACTTGTTTTTCGGTCCTTTTTGTAGAGGTTTCAGGCGAGCGGGTCTAAATGGGCCTTAAAATAGACTCGTTGAACTTTCAACTAGGTAAAAAGAATAGAAATTGAATTTTTGCAATACAATAGTGTTGAAAAGCTCGTAATCAACGATATGAACTCTTAAGTTCTGATTAAAACTTGTTTTGCGGTCCGTTTTGTAGAGGTTTCGAACGAGCTGGTCTAAATGGGCCGTAAAATGGACCCGTTGGACTTTTAACTGAGTAAAAAATACAAAAATTGAGTTTTTGCAATATAATCGTGTTGAAAAGAACGTAATCAATGATATGAAGTCCTAAAATTTGATTAAACTTGTTTTTCGGTCCTTTTCGTAGAGGTTTCAGGCGAGCGGGTCTAAATGGGCCGTAAAATGGACCCGTTGGACTTTTAACTGAGTAAAAATACAGAAATTGAGTTTTTGCAATATAATCTTGTTGAAAAGCTCGTAATCAATTATATGAACTCCTAAAATTTGATCAAAACTTGATTTGCGGTCTTTTTTTGTAGAGGGTACGGACGAGAAGTTCTAAATGGGCCGTAAAATGGACCCGTTGGACTTTAAAATAAGTAAAAAGTTCAGAAATTGAGTCTTTGCAATATAATTGTGTTGAAAATTTCGTAATCAATGATATGAAGTCCTAAAATTTGATTAAAACTTGTTTTTCGATCCTTTTAGTAGAGGTTTCGGGCAAGCGGGTCTAAATTGGCCGTAAAATGGACTCGTTGCACTTTTAACTCAGTAAAAAATACAGAAATTGAGTTTTTGCAATATAATCTTGATGAAAAGCTCGTAATCAATTATATGAACTCCTAAAATTTGATTAAAACTTGATTTGCGTTCTTTTTTGTAGAGGGTACGGACGAAATGTTCTGAATGGGCCGTAAAATGGACCCGTTGGACTTTAAACTAAGTAAAAAGTACAAAAATTGAGTCTTTGCAATATAATCGTGTTGAAAATTTTGTAATCAATGATAGGAAGTCCTAAAATTTGATTAAAACTTGTTTTTCGATCCTTTTAGTAGAGGTTTCGGGCGAGCGGGTCTAAATGGGCCGTAAAATGGACCCGTTGGACTTTTAACTAAGTAAAAAAATACAAAAATTGAGTTTTTGCAATATAATCTTGTTGAAAAGTTTGTAATCAATTATATGAACTCCTAAAATTTGATTAAAACTTGTTATTCGGTCAATTTTGAAGAGGTTTCGGGCGAGCGGGTCTAAATGGGCCTTAAAATGGTCCCGTTGGACTTTTAACTAAGTAAAAAGAACAGAAATTGAATTTTTTCAATAAAATGGTGTTGAAAAGCTCGTAATCAATGATATGAACTCTTAAGTTTTGATTAAAACTTGATTTGCGGTCTTTTTTGTAGAGGTTTCGGACGAGAAGGTCTAAATGGGCCGTAAAATGGACCCGTTGGACTTTAAATTAAGTAAAAATTACAAAAATTTTGTATTTGCAATATAATCTTGTTGAAAAGCTCGTAATCAATTATATGAACTCCTAAAATTTGATTAAAATTTGTTTTTCGATCCTTTTTGTAGAGGTTCCGGGGGAGCGGGTCTAAATGGGCCGTAAAATGGACCCGTTGGACTTTTAACTGTGTTAAAAGAACATAAATCGACTTTTAACTGTTTTTCGATCCTTTTAGTAGAGGTTCCTAGTCAATTATATGAACTCCTAAGTTTTGATTAAAATTTTATTAGTGACTAGATGTTTTAAAGTCCGAATCGGACCGGTTAGAAAGTAGTTCGAATCTTAAAGTGAGCTTTAGGGAACACCTAGTTCGGGATGTTTTAAAAATATAGAAAAATATCTAAAAATCATCATTTAATATATGAAAGATTTTGGTGAAATCAATTTTACAAAATAGGGTTTGGAAATACTACATTTCGGTGTAGTGACCAAATCGCAATTTTTGCAAAAGTTAAATATTGACTATTTTGTGAAGGATTGAAACTTTGAATATTTAAGGAGATAATTTTACCAAAATGTTTTCATCAGATTTTCCTTAATTTGGGTGATTTTATTAATGTTTTAATTAAAGAAAATGAAGGTTAATTAATTTAGAAACTACCTTTGACTATTCATAACTACTTTTCTCAAATTTTCCCTCATTTCATTTTCTCTCAAATTCTTTTCATCCAAACACATTCTCTCCAGCAATTATACTTTGATTTTCACTTCATTTGATGAGATTTCAATCTTCCTTTGATTCTTAATCAATTCCTCTTGATTTCTACATTGAATTTTCAAGAAAACTTGCCCAAATCAAGGAGAAATCATCCATTAGAGGTAAGTTTCGTCCTTCTCCTCTAATGATAATTTCTTTACTGAAATTCCCAAGTTATCAATCCTTTGTTAATGGTTTTTGAGTGGTTTTAATGTTAGAAACAAGAAATTGTCTTAAAACTCAAGATTTTGGAAGAGATCTTGAAGATTTTCGTGGTGAATGATTGGGCTCTATTTTGAGGTGGTTTTCTAATGTATTTTGGATGTTAATTGATGTTACAAATGAGGTTTTATCAATCAAATCCCGAATAGGTTTGTTTTCCTAAGTTTTGCTTGCTAGAATGATGGTTTTTGGGGTGATTTTGGTGTTCTATCATAGCTAGAGGTATAAGGACGAGTTTGTGGTGGTTTTTGATGTTAATTGATGTTTAGAAATGATTAGAAGTGATGGATCTTAGCTGGCCTTTGTTTTGGAAGAGTTTGAGATGTTTTCGGTTGTGTTTGGTGGCCGAAATGTGGTGTTTGAGTAGAGCAACGAGTTTAGGTGCGTGGTTGATGATTTCAATGCATGATGATGCATTAATCCTCTGCTCTTATGTGTTACAAACATGGGAGACATCTTCAAATGCCTTTGGTGTTGATATGGAAGCCTAGATAGTGTTTCGGCGAGCAAGCGAAACGTAATCGGTGAGTGCGTATGGTTTTAGAAGTCCTTGAGGGACAAAGAATCAAGGTTTGGGGATTTAGGAAAGGTTTGAAACACCTTCCTAAGTCTGGAAGTAAGTATTGGCTAGATTGCTCTCTTAAATGTGGTGATTGCCCCTAAAATGCTTTTACATGCTCATGGTTTGAGATAGATAAATTCCTACTATTTTTATGCATGTTTTATAGCATGAGATGATGCTTGAAATGATTTCATTAAGTAACATGTTGCATGGTTGAGATTTGAGCTTTTGTTTAAAGCATGGCAAATGTTATGGTTTTGAAATGAGATGATAATGTTTTGAGAATTGTTGCATGAAAAACAGTAGGTGAGATGATGTTTTGATATAATATATTGGCATAGATGTTGAGATACTTACTGGATATAATTGATCGATCAATAGGATGAGAGTGCACTATAAACTAAAAATTTGTACGTGTTGTTTGATTAATCCAAAGGGAGAGAACCGATGATGGGCATTCCATTGGGTAGGACTTGGTGAAATACCCAAGATTTGTGGCGATGGGAGATTCCGCCATGTGAGTACGGTGATGTGAGATTCCACCAGATATTATGTTACTAAACGAGTGAGTACGGTGATGGTAGATGCCACCGGAAGTGTCTAGTGAGTTGTCTGCATATCCGAGTAATAGTGAGATGTGAAATGCCAATATAAAATATAAAATGGTTTTTGATTCACATGTACCTTTGATGAAATGATTTATTCTATGAGAAATGCATATGATAATTGTATATGAAATGCTTTGGTATTACAAGCATGAGTATGGCTTTGCCATGAGTTTTGTATTGGTTTAAATGCATGAGATATAATGAAGGTACATGTTTTTTCAATGAGAAGTTGCTTTGAATGGTTTTCAAGCATGAGATAGAATGAGCATGTTGTTAAAAAGCTTTTGAGAAAGTGTTTTCAAGAAATGCATTATTGAGTTGGTTTACTTTAGAGCATGCCTCACTAAGCATTTGTGCTTACACTCTCTTTTACCAATAATGCAGATAATTGAGTTGTTTCCGGGCATCAAGGAGGATAAGAACATCCAAGGAAGTACAAGCTCATGTATGGTGAAGTTTTCATACACTTTAGTTTTGATATAATGGCAATGGGAAACCAAGGTTGTATTTGGGAGATATGTTTGAACTCCCTAAGTTTGTGGCATGTTTATGTTGGTATTTTTGGGTTGTAAGTGGCCTTAAATGTTTTGTTTGAGGTTGGATTGCTTATATTGGTTTTGAGATTAGGGAGCATGCCTTTAGACTATGTGATTTTGTGTTTGATGCCATGCTTGTGCTAGAGAGTCCTAAATATGTTCTTTAATTGTGAAATGGTTTGCTCGTATGATTTAGGAATCTTTGAGGCATGTTCGAATGGGTTAAAGGTTGAAAAACCAGCTATATCTGCTATTTTTGGGCAAGGTGTATCGAAACACCCTCAAGTGTTTCAAAACGGGGGCCGGTAATGGTCTTAGTGTTTCAAAACGGTTGAGGCTGTTTCGAAACAGTTTGGCTACTGGAGTGCCCTGTTTCGGTACTGGTCTCGGAACATACCCGCGTACCGAAATGATCAACACCGTTTCGATACGTGCGTTTCGGTACGGTGGGTAGGCGTTCTGATACGGTTGACCGTTGGATGCTGATTTGAATTGCTTTGAGTTTCCATGCTTTACATTTTAGTCCTAAATGTTGTGAATGCAATTGCTTGAGCTTGGAATGTCTATTTAAGCTGAAACTTAACAGAGAAGCATGTAACGTGATTAATTTCATATTGGTGATCCTAAACTCAGTGAAGTCTCTCTAATTTACAAAAATTACATTTTGGTCCCTAAACGCTTAAATTAAGCAATTGAGTCCCTAAATGATATCTGATCCATGTGCCTTTCTCATTCATGATTCGTGAGTACTCACCTAGGCTTAATATGTATCTAGACAAGATTAAAATAATAAAAAACGGTCGTTAATCAAGGTTGACTTTTGGGTTGACTTTGGTTTTCCCCATGTAATCTTCGTAGTTCGGGTCAAACGTCTAGGCCGTGCTAAGGGGGTTACATTTGTTGGTATCAGAGCTAGGTTATCAAATAATTGGGGTTTGGTATGTGGTTGTTGTATGTGTTTATGCATGATTGTGTCTTTTCAGTGAAAGTTTGATCTATGAACAATGATTTGTGATTAAGTTGAGATGATTTTGTGATGCTATGCTATGTTTGGAGTGTGGTTGGAGATCCCATTGCCATATCAAAACTAATGAGAAGAATTGTTTTCGAAAATGAGCTTGAGTACTTGGATTACTTACCTTATTATGCCTAATTGTGTTTATTGCATTTTTGTGAGTGCATTGTTTTTATAATGGGGCCACGAAATGAGCTGAGAATCAATACTAGATCGATGGCTAATAATGAGAATGTGGATAATGATGAGGATTTACCTCCTCCTCCCCTGGTGGACCACCCGGTGGTGGTGGAGCTGGGGCTGGTAATGCTGGTGTTGGTGCTGGGGTTGTTGGACCCGAGGGTGTGCAGGGGCAAGCTGCTCCTGACATGACCATGTTGATACGGGCTATTGCTGAAGCATTCCAGGCAGCAGTAGCTGGAGCTCATAGACTTGCACCTCAGGATGGTGCTAATGTGAGATTTCCTTTGGAGCGTCTTCGCAGTCTATGAGGGACTGATTTCAGAGGCTTGTCTCCGGAAGGATCCGAGTCTTGGTTGGAGAGCACCAAGATGATCCTGGGTCAGTTGAACTGCAACAATGTGCAGAAGCTGGGTTGTATTGTGTCACTACTGCATGGTGATGCTTATACATGGTGGACGACCACTATCTCCGGGATGGAAGATGAAGAGGTGACGTGGACGTTCTTCTTGAATGCGTTCAAGCGGAAGTATCTGGGAGTGCGTTACCTCGATGAAAAGAAGAGATATTTTATGTCTCTTATGCAAGGGAACATGTCTGTAGTTGAATATGAGATTCAATTTGTTCGCCTTAGCCAGTATGCACCTGAGCTAATCCCTAATGAGCGAGAGAGGTGCGAACGATTCCGTTACGGGCTGGTAGCGGATGTCAATACCTATATGCTTGCAGCTGATTACACGAATTTTGATGTCTTGGTCACAAGAGCTAAGGACATTGAATCGAATCTCGGTTTGGCAAGTCGAGCTGGTGGCTCTAGCTCGAGAAAGCAAGTTGCAGAACGCGATTATGGTAGAGATTGCAACAAGAGACATAAGGATAGGAAGCCACACTATGATGCTAGACGTGGAGGTGGTAACCCTGGTAGAAGTCAACAAGGACCTAATGCTTTCCTAAGGACTCCTGAGTGTAATTGTTGTGGTAGAAGACACGGTGGTGAGTGTTAGGGTAACCTTGGGACATGCTGGAATTGTGGGAACCGAGGGCATTTGAAGAAAGATTGTCCTCAGCCGCTGAGAGAGGGATAGGCTCCGATGAGAGCTGCTGAGCCACAGAGAGGTCGTGGGTGCGGCTGTGGTAATTTTCAGCGTAGGGATGATGGTGGAAGGAACGTAGCACATGTTGTGGCTGTCCAGCCTGAGGGTGGTGGTCAAGCTCGAGTGTATGCCCATCGTGAGGGAAGGAATGATACGGATGTGATCGCATGTACCTTTACTTTGCAATCTTTGTCATTACTTTCTTTGATTGATTCTGGATCTACACACTCGTACATATTGCGTGAACATGCTCAAATGCTTGGTTTACCTGTTAAGTCTTTGGATGTTGGTATGCGTGTGACTAGTTCCTTTGGTGAGACGGTTGTAACAAGAAAGTTGTATAGGAGATGTCCCTTGAAGGTGCAAAATCATGTTTTTCTTGTTGATCTCATGGAATTGCCATTATATGGTTTTGATGTAATCCTTGGCATGCATTGGCTTGTTGAGCATAGAGCCGTAGTGGATTTCGAAAGCAAGCGAGTTTCATTGAAACTTGCGGATGATTATGAGGTGGTGGTGGTGGGTGAGAATGTGAAGTTTCTTGCCAATGTGGTGTCTACATTGGAAGCGAGCCAGGTGTTGCGGCAAGGTTGCGAGGCTTATCTAGCCTTTGTTATGAACCCTAGTTCGAAGGAGGTGCGCGTTCAGGATATAAGAACCGTGTGTGAATTTCCTAGAGTGTTTCTGGAGGAATTGCCTGGTTTGCCGCCTAGTCGGGAGGTTGAGTTTGGGATTGAGCTGTATGAGAACACAACTCCGGTGTCCATTGCTCCCTATCGTATGGCACCCAAAGAGTTGAAGGAGTTGAAGACGCAACTTCAGGAGTTGCTTGATCGTGGCTTCATTCGGCCTAGTGTGTCACCTTGGGGTGCACCGGTCTTGTTTGTGAAAAAAAAGATGACATGATGAGAATGTGCATCTATTCTCGTCAGCTGAACAAGTTGACCGTTAAGAACAAGTATCCTTTGTCGAGAATTGATGATCTCTTTGATCAGTTTCGGGGAGCGTCTGTGTTTTCAAAGATTGATTTGAGGTCAGGGTACTATCAGCTAAAGGTGAAGGATGTAGATGTGCCGAAAACAACCTTTAGAACGAGGTATGGGCATTATGAGTTCCTTGTGATGCCATTCGTTTTGACGAATGCTCCTACTGCTTTCATGGACATGATGAATAGGGTGTTCCATGAATACTTGGACAAGTTCGTTGTGGTGTTCATCGACGATATCCTTGTGTACTCTCGTATTGAGGAGGACCATGAGGGTCATCTGAGGATTGTTTTGCAAGCGCTGTTGGAAAATCAGCTTTATGCTAAGCTGAGCAAGTGTGAGTTTTGGCTAAAGGAAGATGTTTTCCTTGGTCATGTGGTTTCGGCAGAAGGGATTCGAGTTGATCCCCAAAAGGTTGAGGCGGTGATGAATTGGAAGCCTCCTAAGTCTGTTCATGAAGTCCGTAGTTTCCTTGGGTTGGCAGGATACTACCGGAGGTTCGTGGATGGATTTTCTAATATTGCTGCCCCTTTAACGAAGTTATTGCAAAAAGATGTTAAGTATGAGTGGACGGAAGCAAGACATCAAGTTTTTGAGAAGCTTAAAGCATCTTTGACGCAAGCTCCTATCTTGGTTCAACCTGAATCAGGGAAAGAGTTTGTGGTGTATAGTGACGCATCCTATGTTGGTTTGGGGTGTGTGTTAATGCAAAAGGGTAAGGTGGTGGCTTATGCATCGCGTCAGTTGAAAGTGCATGAGCGCAATTATCCTACGCATGATATTGAGTTAGCCGCGGTGGTTTTTGCTCTGAAGATCTGGAGACATTATCTTTATGGTGAGAAGTGTACCGTGTACAGGGATAACAAGAGTTTGAAGTATTTGATGTCTCAGAAAGAGTTGAATCTTAGGCAACGGTGATGGGTGGAGTTGCTTAAGGATTACGATCTAACGATCGAGTATCACCCGGGAAAGGCCAATGTTGTGGCCGATGCTCTCAGCAGGAAAGTGGCGGTGGAGTTAAGGGCGATGTTTGCTAGCTTGAGCATATCGCGAGATGGTGGTCTTGTTGCTGAGTTGCAAGTGAAACAATCTCTTGTTCAGTTGATAAAGGATAAGCAGTTGTTGGATGATTCTTTGGTGCCACATGTTCAGGATATTGCTGAGGATACACCATCGGATTTCTGTTTTAATGATGATGGTGTTTTATATTTTGGAAGTCGGATAGTGGTGTCGAATGATGTGGAGTTGAGGCGTACTATTCTGACCGAAGCTCATAGTAGTCCATTTGCTATGCACCCTGGTAGTACAAAGATGTACCGTGATCTGAAGGATGAGTACTATTGGGTGGGGTTGAAGAAAGATGTTGCTGAGTATGTGAGCAAGTGCATGGTTGGTCAGCGGGTTAAGGCTGGGCATCAGTTTCCTTCGGGGTTGTTGCAACCGTTGAGGATCCCTGAATGGAAATGGGAGAGGATAACCATGGACTTTGTGTCTGGTTTGCCTTTATCGCCATCGAAGAAGAATTCTGTTTGGGTGATTGCGGATCGCCTTACAAAGTGTGCGCATTTCTTACCTGTGCATACTACATATACCTTGGATAAGCTTGCAGAGCTGTACATTGCTGAGATTGTACGTCTGCATGGTGTACCAAAATGTATTGTGTCGGATAGAGATCCGAGGTTCACTGCAAGATTTTGGGAGTGATTGCATCAAGCGTTGGGTACGCGACTGAATTTTAGTACTTCTTATCATCCGCAGACGGATGAATAGTCAGAGCGTGTTATCCAAGTGCTTGAGGATATGTTGAGGTGCTGTGTGATTGAGTTTTAAGGCTCTTGGGAGAAGCACTTGCCTTTGGTGGAGTTTGCTTATAATAATAGCTATCAGGCGAGTATTCAAATGGAACCTTATGAGGCTTTGTATGGGAGGAAGTGCAGAACTCCTCTTTGTTGGGCTGAAACGGGAAAAAAAGTTGGTCTCAATGCCGGCTTTGTTGAAAGGAACCACCGAGAAGGTGAAGCTCATTTGTGAGCGGTTAAAGGCAGCATCGGATCGGCAAAAGTCTTACGCGGATTTGAAGCGTAAGGAGATAGAATTTGCGGTGGGTGACCGTGTGTTCTTGAAAGTTTCACCTTGGAAGAAGGTGATGAGATTTGCCCGGAAGGGCAAGCTGAGCCCGAGATACATTGGACCATACGAGGTGATAGAACGTGTGGATCCTGTTGCTTACAAGCTGAGACTAGCACAAGAGCTAGAAAAGATACATAATGTCTTTCATGTATCCATGCTTTGGAGATATAGATCGGATCCTTCGAATGTTATGCATGTGGAGAAAGTTGAGTTGAATCCAGATTTGACATATGATGAAGAACCAACTGAGATTTTGGATTCGGACAGTAAGGTTCTCCGTGGTAAAACCATTGAGCTGGTTAAGGTGTTGTGGAGGCATCGTGGTGTTGATGAAGCCACGTGAGAAAGAAAGGAGGATATGAAGAAGCAGTTTCCTTACCTTTTACCTCCAGGTAAATTTCAAGGACGAAATTTCTTCATAGGGGGAGAGTTGTAACACCCCAAATTTGGGCATAGATGTTTTAGAATCCGAATCGGACCGGTCAGAAAATGGTTCGAATCTTAAAGTGAGCTTTAGGGAACACCTAATTCGGGATGCTTTAAAAATATAGAAAAATATCTAAAAATCCTCATTTAATATATGAAAGATTATGGTGAAATCAATTTTACAAAATAGGGTTTGGAAATACTACATTTCGGTGCAGTGACCAAATCGCAGTTTTTACAAAAGTTAAATAGTGACTGTTTTGTAAAGGATTGAAACTTTGAATCTTTAAGGAGCTAATTTTACCAAAATGTTTTCATCAGATTTTTCCTTAATTTGGGTGATTTTATTAATGTTTTAATTAAAGGAAATGAAGGTTAACTAATTTAGAAACTACCTTTGACTATTCATAACTACTTTTCTCAAATTTTCCCTCATTTCATTTTCTCTCTAATTCTTTTCAGCCAAACACATTCTCTCCAGCAATTATACTTTGATTTTCACTTCATTTGATGAGATTTCAATCTTCCTTTGATTCTTAATCAATTCCTCGTCAAATCCTCTTGATTTCTACATTGAATTTTCAAGAAAACTTGCCCAAATCAAGGAGAAATCATCCATTAGAGGTAAGCTTCGTCCTTCTCCTCTAATGATCAGTTCTTTACTGAAATTCCCAAGTTATCAATCATTTGTTAATGGTTTTTGAGTGGTTTTAATGTTAGAAACAAGAAATTGTCTTAAAACTCAAGATTTTGGAAGAGATCTTGAAGATTTTCGTGGTGAATGATAGGGCTCTGTTTTGAGGTGGTTTTCTAATGTATTTTGGATGTTAATTAATGTTACAAATGAGGTTTTATCAATCAAATCCCGAATAGGTTTGTTTTCTTAAGTTTTGCTTGCTAGAATGATGGTTTTTGGGGTGATTTTGGTGTTCTGTCATAGCTGGAGGTATAAGGACAATTTTGTGGTGGTTTTTGATGTTAATTGATGTTTAGAAATGATTAGAAGTGATGGATCTTAGATGGGCTTTGTTTTGGAAGAGTTTGGAGATGTTTTCGGTTGTGTTTGGTGGCCGAAATGTGGTGTTTGAGTAGATCAACGAGTTTAGGTGTGTGGCTGGTGATTTCAATGCATGATGATGCACTAATCCTCTGTTCTTATGTGTTAAAAACAGGGGAGACATCTTCGGACGCCTTTGGTGTTGATCCGGAAGCCTAGATAGCGTTTCGTTGAGCAAGCGAAACGTAATCGGTGAGTGCGTATGGTTTTAGAAGTCCTTGAGGGACAAAGAATCAAGGTTTGGGGATTTAGGAAAGGTTTGAAACACCTTCCTAAGTCCGGAAGTAAGTATCGGCTAGATTGCTCTCTTAAATGTGGTGATTGCCCCTAAAATGCTTTTACATGATCATGGTTTGAGATAGATAAATTCCTACTGTTTTTATGCATGTTTTATAGCATGCGATGATGCTTGAAATGATTTCATGAAGTAACATGTTGCATGGTTGAGATTTGAGCTTTTGTTTAAAGCATGGCAAATGTTATGGTTTTGAAATGAGATGAGAATGTTTTGAGAATTGTTGCATGAAAAATAGTAGGTGAGATGATGTTTTGATATAATATATTGGCATAGATTTTGAGATACTTACCGGATATAATTGATCGATCAATAGGATGAGAGTGCACTATAAACTAAAAATTCGTACGTGCTCTTTGGTTAATCCAAAGGGAGAGAACTGATGATGGGCATTCCATCGGGTAGGACTTGGTGAAATACCCAAGCTTTGTGGCGATGAGAGATTCCGCCATGTGAGTACGGTGATGTGAGATTCCACCAGAAATTATGTTACTAGACGAGTGAGTGCGGTGATGGTAGATGCCACCAGAAGTGTCTAGTGAGTTGTCCGCATATCCGAATAATAGTGAGATGTGAAATGCCAATATAAAATATGAAATGGTTTTTGATTCACATGTACCTTTGATGAAACGATTTATGCTATGAGAAATGCATATGAGAATTGTATATGAAATGTTTTGGTATTACAAGCATGAGTATGGCTTTGCCATGAGTTTTGCATTGGTTTAAATGCATGAGATAGAATGAAGGTACATGTGTTCTCAATGAGAAGTTGCTTTGAATGGTTTTCAAGCATGAGATAGAATGAGCATGTTGTTAAAAAGCTTTTGAGAAAGTGTTTTCAAGAAATGCATTATTGAGTTGGTTTTTTTAGAGCATGCCTCACTAAGCATTTGTGCTTACGCTCTCTTTTACCAATAAAGCAGATAATTGAGATGTTTTCGGGCATCAAGGAGGATAAGAACATCCAAGGAAGTACAAGCTCATGTATGGTGAAGTTTTCATACACTTTAGTTTTGATATAATGGCAATGGGAAACCAAGGTTGTATTTGGGAGATATGTTTGAACTCCCTAAGTTTGTGACATGTTTATGTTGGTATTTTTGGGTTGTAAGTGGCCTTATATGTTTTGTTTGAGGTTGGATTGCTTATATTGGTTTTGAGATTAGGGAGCATGCCTTTAGACTATGTGATTTTGTGTTTGATGTCATGCTTGTGCTAGAGAGTCCTAAATATGTTCTTTAATTGTGAAATGGTTTGCTGGTATGATTTGGGAATCTTTGAGGCATGTTTGAACGAATTAATGGGTGAAAAACCAGCTATATCTGTTGTTTCTGGGCAAGGTGTATCGAAACACCCTCAAGTGTTTCGAAACAGGGGCTTGTAATGGTCTTAGTGTTTCGAAACGGTTGAGGCTGTTTCGAAACAGTTTGGCTACTGGAGTGCCCAGTTTCAGTACTGGTCTCGGAACATACCCGCATACCGAAACGGTCAACACCATTTCGATACGTGCATTTCGGTACGGTGGGTAGGCGTTCCGATACGGTTGACCGTTGGATGCTGATTTGAATTGCTTTGAGTTTCCATGCTTTACATTTTAATCTTAAATGTTGTGAATGCAATTGCTTGAGCTTGGAATGTCTATTTAAGCTGAAACTTGACAGAGAAGCATGTAACATGATTAATTTCATATTGGTGGTCCTAAAATCAGTGAAGTCTCTCTGATTTACAAAAATTACATTTTGGTCCCTAAACGCGTAAATTAAGCAATTGAGTCCCTAAATGATATACGATCGATGTGCCGTTCTCATTCATGATTCGTGAGTACTCATATAGGCTTAATATGTATCTAAACAAGACTAAAATAAAAAAAGGGTCGTTAATCAAGGTTGACTTTCGGGTTGACTTTGGTTTTCCCCGTGTAATCTTCGTAGTTCGGGTCAAACGTTTAGGTCGGGCTAAGCTTTGGTATTACAAGCATGATTATGGCTTTGCCATGAGTTTTGCATTGGTTTAAATGCATGAAATGGAATGAAGGTACATGTGTTTTCAATGAGAAGTTGCTTTGAATGGTTTTCAAGCATGAGATAGAATGAGCATGTTGTTAAAAAGCTTTTGAGAAAGTGTTTTCAAGAAATGCATTATTGAGTTGGTTTTCTTTAGAGCATGCCTCACTAAGCATTTGTGCTTACGCTCTCTTTTACCAATAATGCAGATAATTGAGGTGTTTTCGGGCATCAAGGAGGATAAGAACATCCAATGAAGTACAAGCTCATGTATGGTGAAGTTTTCATACACTTTAGTTTTGATATAATGGCAATGGGAAACCAATGTTGTATTTGGGAGATATGTTTGAACTCCCTAAGTTTTTGGCATGTTTATGTTGGTATTTTTGGGTTGTAAGTGGCCTTAAATGTTTGGTTTGAGGTTGGATTGCTTATATTGGTTTTGAGATTAAGGAGCATGCCTTTAGACTATGTGATTTTGTGTTTGATGTCATGCTTGTGCTAGAGAGTCCTAAATATGTTCTTTAATTGTGAAATGGTTTGCTCGTATGATTTAGGAATCTTTGAGGCATGTTCGAATGGGTTAAAGGTTGAAAAACCAGCTATATCTGCTATTTTTGGGCAAGGTGTATCGAAACACCCTCAAGTGTTTCCAAACGAGTGCCTGTAATGGTCTTAGTGTTTCGAAACGATTTGAGGTTGTTTCGAAACAATTTGGCTACTAGAGTGCCCTGTTTCGGTACTAGTCTCGGAACATACCCGCGTACCAAAATGGTCAACACCGTTTCGATACATGTGTTTCGTTATGGTGGGTAGGCATTCCGATACAATTGACCGTTGGATGCTGATTTGAATTGCTTTGAGTTTCCATGCTTTACATTTTAGTCCTAAATGTTGTGAATGCAATTGCTTAAGCTTGGAATGTCTATTTTAGCTGAAACTTAACAGAGAAGCATGTAACATGATTAATTTCATATTGGTGATCCTAAAATCAGTAAAGTATCTCTAATTTATAGAAATTACATTTTGGTCCCTAAACGCGTAAATTAAGCAGTTGAGTCCCTAAATGATATCTGATCGCTGTGCCTTTCTCATTCATGATTCGTGAGTACTCACCTAAGCTTAATATGTATCTAGACAAGATTAAAATAAATAAAAAATGGTCGTTAATCAAGGTTGACTTTCGGGTTGACTATGGTGTTCCCCGTGTAATCTTCGTAGTTCGGGTCAAACGTCTAGGCCGGGCAAAGGGGATTACATTAGCGGTCCTTTTTGTAGATGTTTCGGACGAGCGGGTCTAAATGGGCCGTAAAATGGACCCGTTGGACTTTCAATGAGTAAAAAGAATAAAAATTGAATTTTTGAAATACAATAGTTTTGAAAAGCTCGTAATCAACGATATGAACTCTTAAGTTTTGATTAAAAATTGTTTTGCGGTCCTTTTTGTAGAGGTTTTGGATGAGCGTGTCTAAATGGGCCTTAAAATGGACCCGTTGGACTTTTAATTGAGTAAAAAGAACATAAATTAAGTTTTTGCAATATAATTTTGTTGAAAAGAACGTAATCAATGATATGAAGTCCTAAAATTTGATTAAACTTGTTTTTCGATCCTTTTTGTAGAGGTTTCGGGCGAGCGGGTCTAAATGGGCCATAAAATGGACCCGTTGGACTTTTAACTGAGTAAAAAATACAAAAATTGAGTTTTTGCAATATGATCTTGTTGAAAAGCCCGTAATCAATTATATGAACTCCTAAAATTTGATCAAAACTTGTTTTTCGGTCCTTTTTGTAGAGGTTTCGAGTGAGCGGGTCTAAATGGGCCTTAAAATGGACTCGTTGGACTTTTAACTGAGTAAAAAGAACATAAATTGAATTTTTGCAATACAATAGTGTTGAAAAGCTTGTAATCAATGATATGAACTCTTAAGTTTTGATTAAAACTTGATTTGCAGTCTTTTTTGTAGAGGTTTCGGATGATAAGGTCTAAATGGGCCATAAAATGGACCCGTTGGACTTTAAACTAACTAAAAAGTACAAAAATTGAGTATTTGCAATATAATTGTGTTGAAAAGATCGTAATCAATGATATGAAGTCCTAGAATTTGATTAAAACTTGTTTTTGATCCTTTTTGTAGAGGTTTCGGGCGAGCGGGTCTAAATGGGCCGTAAAATGGACTCGTTGGACTTTTTTTTTAGAGAAAAGGCCTCATTAAAACCCCTACTAATGTCCCCAGGCTTAGGACCTGGAGAACCCTAAAAAGGGGAAAAGAGTACCTTATATTTTATTAATTCGAGAAATTGTTCAATACAATATGATTAATACAAGATGGTATGTCAGAGTCAATAGACAAGGAGGACATAGTCCTGAGGGCATGAGTGGCCAAAGCATGGGCCACAAAATTAGCCTCACGGCTTATATAAGAAACAAAGGCAGAAGGCAAAGAAAGAAGCTCGTCCCGAATTTGAAGAAGCATAGGCCCTAAAGTTGAAAGATCCGGCCCAGGATGGTTGAGCCTATTCGCAAGGGAGGCGTAGTCCGTTTCAAACAATAACCGTTGCCAGCCCTGGGCTTGAGCAAAGGTAACACCCACAAGAAGTCCTAGACCTTCGCAAGTAGAAGCATCCAAACAACTTCCCAAGGGGTAAGCAAGGCCCCCAACTACCGCACCCGAAGCATCACGCGCCACAACACCCACAGCCGCTGCACGAGTGGTAGGGTCAAAAGCCTCGTCCATATTTATCTTGAGATAATCATGTGGGGGAGGCCTCCAACATGGAGGTGAAAACATAGAGGAAATTGGCTGGGAGTGGGGTGAGAGTGTAGCATTACAGTAATCATTATGTAAACTGATCGAGTTGATAGCAGTAAGTCAGGGGGTTGCAAATGATGATTATGAACCCAGTCGTTACGTCTATTCCAGATATTCCAAGTAGTAGTGATAAAAAGACCAAATTGGTCAGCAGATAAGATGTGGGCAGCCTCTTCTAACCAATGGATGGTGGTAACAGCCAAACTTTTAGAGATAGCATCAGGGATTCCAGATAGGCTGAGGGCCTCAGAGGCCCTAGAATAGTCGCGAAGCGCATGAAGGGTGGATTCCGAAGAAAAACCATATATAGGACAATGTTCAGAATTGGGTGAAAAAACTTGCAATCTCGTGCCTACAGGTAGGGCTTCGGAGGCCATACGCCAGCCAAACGTTTTGACCTTGGGAAGAGCCTTAACTTTAGCAAGGACCTTCCAAATACGCGTTGGCCGATTTCGGGGATCCGGAGATCGTTGTAGAAATAGATAACCAGAACGAACCGAGTAAATGCCAGAATCATTAGGAGACCATAAGATAGAATCACGAGTATCATTGATTATAGGAATATTAAGGATAGCATCTGCATCAGCAGGGTTAAAGTAGCGGCGGACCTTTGCAGAGTCCTAAGCAGTCTGGTTCCGGAGCATAAAGTCCCGACAACGGATATGGACTTCATCGGAGACCTCATAATCACCGGAGAGGGTGATAGGAGAGGAACCTCCCCAATTGTCTTTATGGACACATATGTTACTATTAATATCAGGCCGGTATAGGAAACCACTAAAAAGATGTTGTAAAGCAGTATACAAGCCTTGCCAGGCAAATGATCCCCTAGTTGGTCGGGTAGCATATAAAATATTGCCAGAAGGGAAATACTTGGATCGGTAAATTTGACCCAATAAAGAGTCAGGTTCACAGATGAGCCGCCAAAGCTGTTTACCAAGGAGAGCAATGTTAAAATCGTTGAGATCTCTGAAGCCCATGCCTCCAGCCGCTTTTGGAAGACAAACATGATTCCAAGGAAGCATATGCCAACCTTTTTTGTTAAACTTACCAGACCTCCAATATTGGCGAATGGCTTTAGTCATATCGTCCACAATATTTTGCGGCAAAAGATAGCAGGACATGACATATTGAGGCAAGGATTGTAGAATAGCTTTTATGAAAATCTCACGACCGCTAAAAGAAAAGAGTTGTTTGTCCCAGGTAGATAAACGATCATGGACTTTATCACGAACAAACCCTAAGGATTCAGTTTTATTTTTCCTGATGAGTAACAGAACACCTAGATAGACACCAGGATTGGTAACCTCACGAACATGCAAGGAGCTATTGATCACATCTCGTATTGAGCGTGGGGTACGTAGGTTATAGAAAATAGTCGACTTCTCAAAGTTTACGGCTTGCCCTGAAGCAGATGCATAAGTTTGTAAGGCCGTTTTGAGTTGAATTGCTTCATTGGAATTAGTGTTTAGGAAAACCATGCATGTAACCCCCTTAGCCCGGCCAAGATGGTTGACCCGAACTATGAAGATTACACGGGGAAAACCAAAGTCAACCCGAAAGTCAACCTTGATTAACGACCCTTTTTTTCCTTTTAATCTTATCTAGATACAAATTAACCCTATGTGAGCACGCATGAAACATACAGGTGAAAAGCACATCGGTCGAACAACATGAGGGACTCAATTGCGCAAAATAGAAATATTAGGGACCAAAATGTAAATTCTGGAAATTAGAAGGTCTTAACTGATTTTTAAGTTACCAATATTGAATTAGTCACATTACATGCATCTCTGTCAAATTTCACCTTAATCGGACATCTCAAACTCATATAATTGCAATTACAAATTTTGGGACTAAAACGTAAAGCTTGCAAACCTCAAAACCATTCAAATCAGTGCCCAACGGTCACCTGTTTCGAAACGGTGTTGACCGTTCCGAAACACGGTTTCGTTTCGAGACTTGTTCCGAAACAGGGCCTTCCAGTGGCCAAACCGTTTCGAAACAGTCACCAGCCTTTTCGAAACACCAAGGCCATTTCAGGCCCCCGTTTCGAAACGCCAATGAGTGTATCGATACTGTTTGCCCAGAAGCTGCAGAAATTGCTGGTTTTTCATGCTTAAACCCAATCAAACACATCTTAATGACCCTCTAACCATACCAAAAAGTCATCATACATATAAGGTGTTGAGTGGATCGAATGATCGATATGAACCAAGAGGGGGGTGAATTGGATTTTTAAAGGTTTAGGTGGTGGAAATTGCAAATTAAAAAGATGGACAAGGAATTTTAGAGTGGTTCAAGTTCCAAATGAACTCTACATCCACTACCTTAGCTTCACTAAGGATTTGCAACAATTCCACTAATTGCTTTTCCCCTTTTTTAGGCTAAGGAGGTAACCCTTACAATTTCGGTTAAATTTTCTACCCAAAATTTAACCCAATCCTCACACAAAGATAACAAAGAGTTTGATGGCTAAGATAATATCTCTCAATACAAATTGTAGCCCAATTACAAGCACTCAACCCAATTGAAAAAGATAAGAATTAAAATTACAATTGGGGTTTCTAGACAATTTTGGGAATTAAGCACAAATGCTTGGATTTGATGTTTGGATGTTTGCTTTTGGATCAATAGTTTTTGCTGGAGCTTTTAGAGGTCCCTTTTATACCTTCTCATTGATTTATAACCGTTGTGGTTGTTGCATTCATCAATAGAGCCATTGGGGTGTTATCTCACCTCCATAAATGCAGTCTGCAACCACCCGTTTCAGAACGCGGGAACCTGTTTTGAAACGGACCAAAATAGAAAGAGTCGTTGGGGTGCATTTAAGAGCACGTTTCGAAACGGATTGAACTCGTTTCGAAACACTTTTGCCATTGTCAAGGGTCGTTTCGAAACAGCTTGAGCCCGTTTCGAAACACCCTAACGGTTTCTGAAAATTCAGTTAAAAACTTTGCAACCGTCATATTTTTTCAAACCAAAATGAAGAACCGTTTCGAAACACTTGAAGTCGTTTCGGTACGGGTTCTTATGTTCTAAAGCCGTTTCGATACCCGTTTCGGAATAGGGGTTGGCAGTGGTGAAATCGTTTCGAAACGCCTTAGGCCATTTCAAAACAGGGACTTGAAAAACACTGTTTCGACTTTAAGAACACTTAGAAAATATTTAGAAAGCTTAGTTTTTAACTTAGGCATATTCTTTAAAATTATATGGGGATGTTTGAGGACTTAAAAATTCGTTTTGACATTTTCAATTTAGTCATTAGGTTCTTTAGTTATATCAAAATTAAAATATCAGTTTCACAATCTCCCCATTTTTTGATATAACAAAACCAAAGTTAGAATTTTTAAGAGTTTTTAAAATTTTGAACATATTCTAACTCCCCCTTAATTTAAGATAGGTTTTTAAAGTTTTTTAAAAATGTTTTAACTTTGAAATTCAAGTTTTAAAACTTAAAAACTCTTTAAACATTTAAAACGAATTTTTGGCTCTTAAATTTCTTCTCCCCCTTTTTGTTAGATCAAAAATAATAAGTAAGGCTCATAGAGAAGAGAAAGGGTTAGTACCAACAAGCATTAAGTAATAAGCAACAATAATATTAATTCATAAAATTAAAATATCCAAAACATAAATCAACATTAAGTTCAAAACATAATCCCAAATAAGATCAAAAGCATAGGTTCCAAAAACATAATGAAACATAAAAATGCAAACTTAAACCTAAAATGCATAGATAATATGATATGATATGAATATCCTAGGCCTCGTCACACCATCATCATCATCCGAAGTCTCATCATCGCTCTTGACTTGAGAACGGCGAAACTTCGTCCATTGGCCATAGAAGGTGGAGAAGGACAAATCCATGTTCGAGTGGGAAGCCTCTAGGGATTGGAGTCGATCCTCTACATTTTGCAAGCGAGTGTTGATGGCACCAAAACCCGAAGCCATGTTAGTGTCCATGGCATTGAACCGCTCGGTAATCAAAGCCGTGAGAGCATCATTGTTTGCAACTGGAGCTTGAGGTTCAACGGGAGGAGGAGGAGGAGGTGCGGCTCTATCAACACGTTCCCAAACATGGTTCACATAGTGAAAACCGGACTTGCGAAGAGAGGACTCACCAATCTTGGACTTGCGGGGTTCCGAAGAGTCGTAGGAGCAATCGAGACCAATCTTGCTAAAGATGTGACTCAAAATCGTGCCATAAGTAAAGGATTTCAAGGCATCGGTGTCAATAAGCTTAACATTATTAACCATCTCGGAAAATATGATCTTAGCAACATTAGGGCGCTCACCACGACGGAAACATTCAAGCCAAAAGTAATCAACTTGACGGACATGAGAATATTTACCTCCGGAGGGGCAAAGGAACCATGAAACCATCAAGTGGAGAAAACGATCGTGCGCATCCAAAGTAAGCACTTGACCGGTATTAGTACCAAAGTGACATTCATTATCAATTCCTTCATCCTTAAGGGAAAAAGTAGACTCCAAGAGAGCAACATCAACAACAAACTTTTTTCCTAACATAAAAGATTCAATCCCAACAACCTCAGTATTTGTTCCATCATTAATGAGACGAGCATTGGAGTATAAGATGAGTACCATGTGTTTGTAGCGAATGTCCGGGATTCTGAACAAAGGAAGAAGATTCCATTCGCTCAAACGCTCGAGGTAACGGAAAAGGAATCGCTCGGAGTTGAGAAATTCGAGATCAATGACACGCTCACGACGAACTTCGAAATTCTTGACATATTTGAAACGAGCTCGCATCTCTGGAGTTCGAAGGGATTTTTGAAAGAGCTGAGCGAGATTCGAACGCACACTCGAGTCACCGGATTGAACGGACTTACGATTTTTGCTAACACTTTCCGACATCCTAAAAATATAAGCAAGCAAGCGAAAATTTTAAGTGTATGCATAGATTTCGTAATTCAATCCAATAATAAATCCCACTTAGGTTTAAACAAGTTTTTTAAAACAATAAACAAATCAGAATAAAAAAAAACAAAAAAGATTTTAAGAGAAAACAGTTAAAAGAAATACGACTGAAAAATTTTATATTCGAATCAGAAAATCAAAGATTTTGAAATTTTTTTTACAAGATATTAAAAACCCAAGCATAAAAACATATAAACTATACAAAAATAAATTTTTCTAACTTAAGATTCGAATAGAAATTGAAGGAAAAAAGAAAGAGAGGAAAAATACCTTAATTTGGGATTTTGGATGAATGGATGAAAATCCTTGCACAATGTTGCTGAATCTTGCTTAGACTAGTGTTTTAGAGAAAAACCCCTCAAGATTTGGTGAAAAACAAGGAGGTTTAGAGGGTTTTTATAGGGAAAAAGTCGGGTTAGGGTTTTTAGGGTTTTAAAGAGTTTTAATTTAAAGAGAACTTTATCATTAAAAACCCTACTTAAAGCTGTCCGTGAAACCGTTTCGGAACGGTCCTGACCGTTTCGAAACGCGAGCACGAGAGTTTGACCGTTTTAAGGATTTCAGCTGACCGTTTCGATACGATTTTGACCGTATCGAAGCCCCGTTGACTCGTATCGAAACTTGTTTCGATACACCCCTTGGCAGTAGCAAAAACGTTTCGAAACCCTTTTGAGGTGTTTCGAAACGCCCTTATCTCAGACAAGATTTTAAAGCATCCGTATCGAAACAGGTTGACCCGTTTCGATACACCTGGGCCTGGAAGTGCAGATGAGGCTCTAAAAGTGCAGAAAATTGAGTTTTTCTAAGGCCTAACTTGCATGAATGACATGAATGAGCAGGCAAAACATATGCAAACATAAACATACTCCCCCTAGCTATAAGCATGGATGAAATTAAGAGTCAAAACACATAAACATGGCATTTCACAAGATCAAGCAATTTTAAGCACAAAAGAGGTCCTAAAAGGTCAAGATAGGCTAGCTAGACCTAACTCTCTCCTAAGGGACCAAAAACGCTCTTTGTCTAAAGGTTTTGTAAATATGTCCGCTAATTGATTTAAGGTGTCTACATACTCTATAACCACATCTTCTTTAAGGACATGATCTCTAATGAAATGATGCCTTATTTCTATGTGTTTGGTTCTAGAGTGTTGGATGGGATTTTTTGTTAAACATATAGCACTAGTGTTGTAACATTTTAGGGGTATGGTTTCAACTTTAATTCTATAATCTAAGAGTTGTTGCTTCATCCAAAGGACTTGAGCACAACAACTCCCTAAGGATATGTACTCGGCTTTGGTGGTAGATAAGGCTACACTATTTTGTTTCTTAGAGAACCAAGATATGAGCATACTACCTAGGAATTGACAAGTTCCCGAAGTACTCTTCCTATCGATTTTGCAACCCCCATAATCCGCATCCGAAAAAGCATGAAGGTTGAAGGTGGAGTCTCTAGGGTACCAAAGACCTAAACAAGGAGTGTCTCTAAGGTACCTAAAGATTCTCTTAACGGCTATAAGGTGAGACTCTCTAGGACTAGCTTGAAACCTAGCACACAAGCAAACACTAAACAAGATATCCGGTCTACTTACGGTAAGGTAAAGCAATGATCCAATCATATAATGGTAAAGCTTAGAGTCAACACACTTACCGCATTAATCCTTGTCAAGCTTTGTAGATGAGCTCATAGGTGTGGCTTGAGGCTTTGCATTCTCCAAGCCAAACTTCTTGAGCATATCCTTTATGTACTTTGCTTGATTGATGAAGGTGCCATCCTTCTTTTGCTTGATTTGGAGTCCCAAAAAGAATGAGAGCTCCCCCATCATGCTCATCTCGAATTCACCTTGCATTAGCTTAGCAAACTCTTGACAATGACATTCATTAGTAGAGCCAAAAATAATATCATCAACATAAATTTGAACTACTAAGATGTCATTTTTATACATTTTTATAAAGAGTGTAGTGTCCACCTTACCTTTTTCAAATCCTTTTTCAATCAAAAAATTTGAAAGCCTTTCATACCAAGCTCTAGGAGCTTGCTTTAAACCAAGGCGACTTTATTCACGGTGCACCCAATCCTATAGCCGGCTAACTATATCCGATTCAAGTACTTTAAAACCAATTCATCACTTGCCAATATACATCATTTACCATCAACAATTCACTGTTTTAAAGCATTAATCAAAGCCATTAAACATCATGCATCACTATGCATCAAAACCATATTAACAATATGTTAAACCAAGGATCTCTTACCTTGAGCATCCTTCATTACATGGCTTTCAAAACCAGCATTAACCATGCTAAAACATGCTTTCAAAAGAGAATTTAAACATGCAAATCATAACCAATGCATTCAACCACTTCATGGCTCATTCATGTGAGTTTCTCCGAAAACTTACACTTGAGCTTAGTTAAGTTGCTTAGACTTAAAATAAGCTCCCAAAACCTTCAAATAATTGTTCCAAAGCTGGAAACCAAACTCCACTCACCAATTCCGTTTCGCAAGCTTGCCGAAACGCCGATCAAGCCTCCGGATCGACTCCAAAGGTGTTCGAAGATGTCTCCCCTGTTTTTAACACATCAAAGTAGAGGATTAATGCATCATCTTGCATTAAAATCTTCAGACATCACACCTAAACTCGTTGCTCTACCTAAGCCAACATTTCGGCTACCAAACACAACCGAAATCACCTCCAAACTCTTCCAAAACTTAACCCAGCCAAGATCCACCACCTCTAACCATTTCTAAACATCAATCAACATCCAAAATACATTTAGGAATCATCTAAAATAAGGAAAAATCTGGAGAAATCATATTTGGATAAATTAGCTCCTTAAAGATTCAAAGTTTCAATCCTTACAAAACAGTCACCACTAAACTTTTCAAAATTTGCATTTTAGTCACTACTCCAAAATGTAGTATTTCCAAACCTTATTTTGTAAAATTGATTTCACCACTCTCTTATATATATTAAAATAGAATTTTTCGATATTTTTTGATATTTTTAAAGCATCCTGAACTAGGCTTTCCTAAAACGTCCTTTTATATTCGAACCGAAAAATCAGACCGGTCCGGTTCAGACCCTAAACTTCCAAGCCCAAAATTGGGGTGTTACAACTCTCCAGCCCTTAAGAAATTTCGTCCTCGAAATTTACCTGGAGGAAAGAGGTACGGAAACTGCTTCCACAACACCTTAACCAATTCAATGGTCTTGCCTCGGAGAACTTTATTGTCCGAATCCAGAATTTCAACCGGCTCTTCATCATAGGTCAAGTCTGGATTCAACTCCACTTCCTCCACAGGCATAACATGCGAAGGATCATATCTATACCTCCGAAGCATAGAGACATGAAACACATCATGTATCTTTTCCAACTCTTGCGGTAACCTCAGCTTGTACGCAACAGGACCCACACGTTCAATCACCTCGTATGGTCCAATATACCTAGGGCTCAACTTACCCTTACGACCAAACCTCATCACCTTCTTCCAAGGCGAAACCTTCAAGAACACACGGTCACCAACAACAAACTCAATCTCCTTACGCTTCAAATCCGCGTAAGACTTCTGTCGATTAGAAGCTGCCTTCAAACGCTCACAAATGAGCTTCACCTTCTCGGTGGTTCCTTTTAACAAAGCCGGCATCGAAACCAACTTCTGACCTGTTTCAGCCCAGCAAAGGGGAGTTCCGCACTTCCTCCCGTACAAGGCTTCATAAGGTGCCATTTGAATACTTGCCTGGTAGCTATTGTTATAAGCAAACTCTACCAAAGGCAAATGTTTCTCCCAAGAACCTTGAAACTCAATCACACAGAGCGGGACTAAATGGGCCTTAAAATGGACCCGTTTGACTTTTAACTAGGTTAAAAGAACATAAATTGAGCTTTTGCAATACAATAATGTTGAAAATCTCGTTATCAATGATATGAACTCCTAAGTTTTGATTAAAACTTGTTTTTCGATCCTTTTTGTAGAGGTTTCGGGCGAGCAGGTCTAAATGGGCCGTAAAATGGACTCGTTGGACTTTTAACTGAGTAAAAAATACAGAAATTGAGTTTTTGGAATATAATCATGTTGAAAAGCTCGTAATCAATTATATGAAATCCTAAAATTGGATCAAAACTTGTTTGCGGTACTTTTTGTAGAGGTTTCGGGTGAGCGGGTCTAAATGGGCCTTAAAATGGACTCGTTGTAGTTTTAACTGTGTTAAAAGAACATAAATCGAACTTTTGCAATACAATAATGTTGAAAAGCTCGTAATCAATGATATTAACTCCTAAGTTTTGATTAAAACTTGATTTGCGGTCTTTTGTAGAGGTTTCGGACGAGAGGATCTAAATAGGCCGTAAAATGGACCCGTTGGACTTTAAACCGAGTAAAAAGTACAAAAATTGTGTTTTTGCAATATAATCATGTTGAAAAGATTGTAATCAATGATATGAAGTCCTAAAATTTAATTAAAACTTGTTTTTCGGTCCTTTTTGTAGAGGTTTCGGGCGAGCCAGTCTAAATGGGTCGTAAAATGGACTCGTTGGACTTTTAACTGAATAAAAAATACAGATATTGAGTTTTTGTAATATAATCTTGTTGAAAAGCTTGTAATCAATTATATGAACTCCTAAAATTTGATTAAAACTTGTTTTCGGTCATTTTTGAAGAGGTTTCGGGCGAGCGAGTCTAAATGGGCCTTAAAATGGACCCGTTGGACTTTTAACTGTGTCAAAAGAACATAAATCAAAATTTTGCAATACAATAGTGTTGAAAAGCTCTTAATCAATGATACGAACTCCTAAGTTTTGATTAAAACTTTATTTGCGGTCCTTTTTGTAGATGTTTCGGACGAGCGGGTCTAAATGGGTCGTAAAATGGACCCGTTGGACTTTAAACTGAGTAAAAAGTACATATTTTGAGTTTTTGCGATAAATTTTTTTTGAAAAGACCGTAATCAATTATATGAAGTCCTAAAATTTGATTAAAACATGATTTTCGGTCCTTTTGTAGAGGTTTCGAGCGAGTGGGTCTAAATGGGCCTTAAAATGGACCTTTTGAACTTTTAACTGAGTAAGAAATACATAAATTGAATTTTTGCAATATAATCTTGTTGAAAAGCTCGCAATCAATTATATGAACTCCTAAAATTTGATCAAAACTCGTTTTTCGGTACTCTTTGTAGAGGTTTCGGGCGAGCGGGTCTAAATGGGCCTTAAAATGGACCCGTTGGACTTTTAACTGAGTAAAAAATACAGAAATTGAGTTTTTGTAATATAATCTTGTTGAAAAGCTCGTAATTAATTATATTGACTCCTAAAATTGGATCAAAACTTGTTTTTCAGACCTTTTTGTAGAGGTTTCGAGTAAGCGAGTCTAAATGGGCCTTAAAATGGACTCGTTGAACTTTTAACTGAGTAAAAGGAACAAAATTTGAATTTTTGCAATACAATAGTGTTGAAAAGCTCGTAATCAACGTTATGAACTCTTAAGTTTTGATTAAAACTTGTTTTGCGGTCCTTTTTGTAGAGGTTTCGGACGAGCGGGTCTAAATGGGCCGTAAAATGGACCCGTTGGACTTTTAACTTAGTAAAAAGTGCTTGAATTGAGTTTTTGCAATATAATCGTGTTGAAAAGATCGTAATCAATGATATGAAGTCCTAAAATTTGATTAAACTTGTTTTTCGGTCCTTTTTGTAGAGGTTTCGGGCGAGCAGGTCTAAATGGGCCGTAAAATGGACCCGTTGGACTTTTAACTGAGTAAAAAATACAAAAAATGAGTGTTTGCAATATGATCTTGTTGAAAAGCTCGTAATCAATTATATGAACTCCTAAATTTTGATCAAAACTTGTTTTTCAGTCCTTTTTGTAGAGGTTTCGAATGAGCGGGTCTAAATGGGCCTTAAAATGGACCCGTTGGACTTTTAACTGAGTAAAAAGAATATAAATTGAATTTTTGCAATACAATAGTGTTGAAAAGCTCTTAATCAATGATATGAACTCTTAAGTTTTGATTAAAACTTGATTTGCGGTCTTTTTTGTAGAGTTTTCGGACGAGAAGGTCTAAATGGGCCGTAAAATGGACCCGTTGGACTTTAAACTAAGTAAAATGTACAAAAATTGAGTCTTTGCAATATAATCGTGTTGAAAAGTTCGTAATCAATGATATGAAGTCCTATAATTTGATTAAAACTTGTTTTTCGATCCTTTTTGTAGAGGTTTCGGGCGAGCAGGTCTAAATGGGCCGTAAAATGGACCCGTTGGACTTTTAACTAAGTAAAGAAAACAAAAATTTAGTTTTTGCAATATAATCTTGTTGAAAAGCTCGTAATCAATTATATGAACTCCTAAAATTTAATTAAAACATGTTTTCGGTCCTTTTTGTAGAGGTTTCAGGCAAGCGGGTCTAAATGGGCCTTAAAATAGACCCGTTGGACTTTTAACTGAGTAAGAAATACAGAAATTGAATTTTTGCAATATAATCTTGTTGAAAAGCTCGTAATCAATTATATAAACTCCTAAAATTTAATAAAAACTTGTTTTTCGTTCATTTTTAAAGAGGTTTCGGGCGACGGGTCTAAATGGGCCGTAAAATGGATCCGTTGGACTTTTAACTCAATAAAAAATACAGAAATTGAGTTTTTGCAATATAATATTGTTGAAAAGCTCGTAATCAATTATATTAACTTCTAAAAATGGATCAAAACTTGTTTTTCGGTCCTTTTTGTAGAGGTTTCGGTCCTTTTTGCAATACAATAGTGTTGAAAAGCTCGTAATCAACGATATGAACTCTTAAGTTTTGATTAAAACTTGTTTTGCGGGCCTTTTTGTAGAGGTTTCGGACGAGCAGGTCTAAAAGAGCCGTAAAATGGACCTGTTGGACTTTTAACATCGTAAAAAGTACATAAATTGAGTTTTTGCAATATAATCGGGTTGAAAAGATCGTAATCAATGATATGAAGTCCTAAAATTTGATTAAACTTGTTTTTCAGTCCTTTTTGTAGGGTTTTGGGCGAGCGGGTCTAAATGGGTCGTAAAATGCACCCGTTGAACTTTTAACTGAGTAAAAAATACAGAAATTGAGGATTTGCAATATAATCTTGTTGAAAAGCTCGTAATCAATTATATGAACTCCTAAAATTTGATCAAAACTTGTTTTTCGGTCCTTTTTGTAGAGATTTCGAGTGAGCGGGTCTAAATGCGCCTTAAAATGGACCCGTTGGACTTTTAACTGAGTAAAAAGAACAGAAAATTGAATTTTTGCAATACAATAGTGTTGAAAAGCTCGCAATCAATTATATGAACTCTTAAATTTTGATTAAAACTTGATTTGCGGTCTTTTTTGTAGAGGTTTCGGACGAGAAGGTCTGAATGGGCCGTAAAATGGACCCGTTGGACTTTAAACTAAGTAAAAAGTATAAAAATTGAGTCTTTGCAAAATAATCATGTTGAAAAGATCGTAATCAATGATATGAAGTCCTAAATTTTGATTAAAACTTGTTTTTCGATCCTTTTTGTAGAGGTATCGGGCGAACGGGTCTAAATGGGCCGTAAAATGGTCCCGTAGGACTTTTAACTAAGTAAAAAAATACAAAATTTGAGTTTTTGCAGTATAATCTTGTTGAAAAGCTCGTAATCAATTATATGAACTCCTAAAATTTGATTAAAATTTGTTTTTTGATCCTTTCAGTAGAAGTTCCGAGCGAGCGGGTCTAAATGGGTCGTAAAATGGACCCGTTGGACTTTTAACTGTGTTAAAAGAACATAAATCGAATTTTTGCAATACAATAGTGTTGAAAAGCTCGTAATCAATTATATGAACTCCTAAGTTTTGATTAAAACTTTATTTGCGGTTCTTTTTGTAGATGTTTCGGACGAGCGGGTCTAAATGGGCCGTAAAATGGACTCGTTTGGACTTTTAACTAAGTTAAAAATACAGAAATTGAGTTTTTGCAATATAATATTGTTGAAAAGCTCGTAATCAATCATATGAACTCCTAAAATTTGATTAAAACTTGTTTTCGGTCATTTTTGAAGAGGTTTTGGGCGAGTGGGTCTAAATGGGCCTTAAAATGGACTCGTAATCAATGATATAAACTCTTAAGTTTTGATTAAAACTTTATTTGCGGTCCTTTTTGTAGATGTTTCGGACGAGCAGGTCTAAATAGGCCGTAAAATGGTCCCGTTGGACTTTAAATTGAGTAAAAAGTACTTACTTTGAGTTTTTGCAATATAATCGTGTTGAAAAGATCGTAATCAATGATATGAAGTCCTAAAATTTGATAAAACATGTTTTTCGGTCCTTTTTGTAGAGGTTTCGGGTGAGCGGGTCTTAATGGGCCTTAAAATGGACCCGTTGGACTTTTAACTAAGTAAGAAATACAGAAATTGAGTTTTTGCAATATAATCTTGTTGAAAAGCTCGTAATCAATTATATGAACTCCTAAAACATAATTAAATTTGTTTTTCGGTCATTTTTGAAGAGTTTTCGGGCGAGTGGGTCTAAATGAGCCGTAAAATGGATTCGTTGAACTTTTAACTCAGTAAAAATTACAGAAATTGAGTTTTTGCAATATAATCTTGTTGAAAAGCTCGTAATCAATTATATTAACTCCTAAAATTGGATCAAAACTTGTTTTTCAGTCCTTTATGTAGAGGTTTCGGGCAAGCGAGTCTAAATGGGCCTTAAAATGGACTCGTTGAACTTTTAATTGATTAAAAAGAACATAAATTGAATTTTTGCAATACAATAGTGTTCAAAAGCTCGTAATCAACGTTATGAACTCTTAAGTTTTGATTAAAACTTGTTTTGCGGTCCTTTTTGTAGAGGTTTTGGACGAGCGAGCCTAAATGGGCCGTAAAATGGACCCGTTGGACTTTTAACTGAGTAAAAAGAACATAAATTAAGTTTTTGCAATATAATCGGGTTGAAAAGATCGTAATCAATGATATGAAGTCCTAAAATTTGATTAAACTTATTTTTCGGTCCTTTTTGTAGACGTTTCGGGCGAGCGGGTCTAAATGGGCCGTAAAATGGACCCGTTGGACTTTTAACTTACTAAAAAATAAAAAAATTGAGTTTTTGCAATATGATTTTGTTGAAAAGCTCGTAATCAATTACATGAACTCCTAAATTTTGATCAAGACTTGTTTTTCGGTCCTTTTTGTAGAGGTTTCGAGTAAGCGAGTCTAAATGGGCCTTAAAATGGACCCGTTGGACTTTTAACTGAGTAAAAATAACATAAATTGAATTTTTGCAATACAATAGTGTTGAAAAGCTCTTAATAAATGATATGAACTCTTAAGTTTTGATTAAAACTTGATTTACGGTCTTCTTTGTAGAGATTTCGGACGAGAAGGTCTAAATCGCCGTAAAATGGACCCGTTGGACTTTAAACTAAGTAAAAACTACAAAAATTGAGTCTTTGCAATATAATCGTGTTGAAAATTTCGTAATCATTGATATGAAGTCCTAGAATTTGATTAAAACTTGTTTTTCGATCCTTTTTGTAGAGGTTTCGGGCGAGCTGGTCTAAATGGGCCTTAAAATGGACCCATTTGACTTTTAACTAGGTTAAAAGAACATAAATTGAGCTTTTGCAATACAATAATGTTGAAAATCTCGTAATCAATGATATGAACTCCTAAGTTTTGATTATAACTTGTTTTTCGATCCTTTTTGTGGAGGTTTCGGGCGGGCAGGTCTAAATGGGCCGTAAAATGGACTCGTTTTACTTTTAACTAAGTAAAAAATACAGAAATTGAGTTTTTGGAATATAATCTTGTTGAAAAGCTTGTAATCAATTATATGAAATCCTAAAATTGGATCAAAACTTGTTTTTCGGTACTTTTTGTAGAGGTTTCGGGCGAGCGGGTCTAAATGGGCCTTAAAATGGACCCGTTGGAGTTTTAACTGTGTTAAAAGAACATAAATCGAACTTTTGCAATACAATAATGTTGAAAAGCTCGTAATCAATGATATTAACTCCTAAGTTTTGATTAAAACTTGATTTGCGGTCTTTTTTGTAGAGGTTTCGGAGGAGAGGATCTAAATAGGCCGTAAAACGGACCCGTTGGACTTTAAACTGAGTAAAAAGTATAAAAATTGTGTTTTTGCAATATAATCATGTTGAAAAGATCGTAATCAATGATATGAAGTCCTATATTTTAATTAAAACTTGTTTTTCGGTCCTTTTTGTAGAGGTTTCGGGCGAGAGAGTCTAAATGGGTCGTAAAATGGACCCGTTGGACTTTTAACTGAGTAAAAAATACATATATTGAGTTTTTGTAATATAATCTTGTTGAAAATCTTGTAATCAATTATATGAACTCCTAAAATTTGATTAAAATTTGTTTTCGGTCATTTTTGAAGAGGTTTCGGGCGAGCGAGTCTAAATGGGCCTTAAAATGGACCCGTTGGACTTTTAACTGTGTCAAAAGAACATAAATCAAATTTTTGCAATACAATAGTGTTGAAAAGCTCTTAATCAATGATATGAACTCCTAAGTTTTGATTAAAACTTTATTTGCGGTCCTTTTTTGTAGATATTTCGGACGATGGGGTCTAAATGGGTCGTAAAATGGACCCGTTAGACTTTAAACTGAGTAAAAAGTACAAATTTTGAGTTTTTTCGATATAATGTTTTTGAAAAGACCGTAATCAATTATATGAAGTCTTAAAATTTGATTAAAACATGTTTTTCGGTCCTTTTGTAGAGGTTTCGAGCGAGCGGGTCTAAATGGACCTTAAAATGGACCTTTTGGACTTTTAACTGAGTAAGAAATACATAAATTGAATTTTTGTAATATAATCTTGTTGAATAGCTCGTAATCAATTATATGAACTCCTAAAATTTGATTAAAACTCGTTTTTCGGTACTTTTTGTAGAGGTTTCGGGCGAGCGGGTCTAAATGGGCCTTAAAATGGACCCGTTGGACTTTTAACTGAGTAAAAAATACAGAAACTAAGTTTTTTAATATAATCTTGTTGAAAAGCTCGTAATTAATTATATTAACTCTTAAAATTGGATGAAAACTTGTTTGTCGGTCCTTTTTGTAGAGGTTTCGGGCGAGCGGGTCTAAATGAGCCTTAAAATGGACTCGTTGAACTATTAACTGAGTAAAAGGAACAAAATTTGAATTTTTGCAATACAATAGTGTTGAAAAGCTCGTAATCAACGATATGAACTCTTAAGTTTTGATTAAAACTTGTTTTGCGGTCCTTTTTGTAGAGGTTTCGGACGAGCGGGTCTAAATGGGCCGTAAAATAGACCCGTTAGACTTTTAATTGAGTATAAAGTGCTTAAATTGAGTTTTTGCAATTTAATCGTGTTGAAAAGATCGTAATCAATGATATGAAGTCCTAAAATTTGATTAAACTTGTTTTTCGGTCCTTTTTGTAGAGGTTTCGGGCGAGCGGGTCTAAATGGGCCGTAAAATGGACCCGTTGGACTTTTAACTGAGTAAAAAATACAAAAATTGAGTTTTTGCAATATGATTTTGTTGAAAAGCTCGTAATCAATTATATGAGCTCCTAAATTTTGATCAAAACTTGTTTTTCAGTCCTTTTTGTAGAGGTTTCGAGTGAGCGGGTCTAAATGGGCCTTAAAATGGACCCGTTGGACTTTTAACTGAGTAAAAAGAATATAAATTCAATTTTTGCAATACAATAGTGTTGAAAAGCTCTTAATCAATGATATGAACTCTTAAGTTTTGATTAAAACTTGATTTGCGGTCTTTTTTGTAGAGGTTTCGGACGAGAAGGTCTAAATGGGCCGTAAAATGGACCCGTTGGACTTTAAACTAAGTAAAAAGTAAAAAAATTGAGTCTTTGCAATATAATCGTGTTGAAAAGATCGTAATCAATGATATGAAGTCCTAGAATTTGATTAAAACTTATTTTTCGATCCTTTTTGTAGAGGTTTCGGGCGAGCGGATCTAAATGGGCCGTAAAATGGACTCGTTGGACTTTTAACTAAGTAAAAAAAAACAAAAATTGAGTTTTCGCAATATAATCTTTTTTAAAAGCTCGTAATCAATTATATGAACTCCTAAAATTTAATTAAAACATGTTTTCGGTCCTTTTTGTAGAGGTTTCGGGTGAGCGGGTCTAAATGGGCCGTAAAATGGACCCGTTGGACTTTTAACTGAGTAAAAGTGCTTAAATTGAGTTTTTGCAATATAATCGTGTTGAAAAGATCGTAATCAATGATATGAAGTCCTAAAATTTGATTAAACTTGTTTTTCGGTCCTTTTTGTAGAGGTTTCGGGCGAGCGGGTCTAAATGGGCCGTAAATGGACCCGTTGGACTTTTAACTGAGTAAAAAGTGCTTAAATTGAGTTTTTGCAATATAATCGTGTTGAAAAGATCGTAATCAATGATATGAAGTCCTAAAATTTGATTAAACTTGTTTTTCGGTCCTTTTTGTAGAGGTTTCGGGCGAGCGGGTCTAAATGGGACGTAAAATGGACCCGTTGGACTTTTAACTGAGTAAAAAATACAAAAATTGAGTTTTTGCAATATGATCTTTTTGAAAAGTGTAAAACCTATGTTTGATTTTGATATAACTAGATCGTTAAGGATCAATTTGAAAAACTTAAAATTGTTTTTATAAATCCCTTAACAAGTTTTAAAACACCAACACTTTAAAACTGATTTGTAAAACTCAAACTCAAAATATTTTCTAAGTGTTCTTAGCCAAAACTATTGAAAAACGTCAAAGAGTATCGATACCCTTCCAGGTGTATCGATACCATTTTGCAAAACTTGGCTACTGGAGGAACACGTATCGATACGGCAAACCCTCGTATCGATACGCCCTTGTGTTAAATTTCAAAGAGTTTGAATAGCGTATCGATACGGCAAACCTCCGTATCAATACGGGCTTTATAATTTTTAAAGTATTTAAGTCAGTTTAAAAATATGACCGTTGGTGTCAGTTGGTTGGTAACCAATCTTTAAAAGGTCGTTGACCCGTATCGATACACCTAACCCCCGTACCGATAAGAGTTTCGACAGTAAGCTAAGTTGAGAAAATAGTATCGATACGGCCTTTGCCGTTTCGATACCACGTACCGATACGCTTACGAGTGTATCGATACGCCCTATTTATTGCACACAACGACTCTTTCTTTTCTGAGACAGGTATTGATACCCATTCCCGTGTACCGATACGCATAGCTGTAGAAGTGCATTTATGGTGGTAAGAGAGGGTTCCAACGGCTCCATTTATGTCCCCAACCACCCAAACGTCTAGAAATCAATGAAGAGGTATAAAAGAGACATCCAAAAGTATCAGCAATAACTATTGAACCCAAAAGCATCATCAAAGCAAAAATCCAAACCCTAGTGCTCTTCAAAGTCAAATTCTTGTACCCAACTCTATTGTCTTTCAATTTGTCAAATTGTATTGTGAGTTTGGGATTGTTGAAATTGTAATTGGGTAGACAATTATCCTTTGAGAGGAAAAATTTGAGTTTACCAAATTCCTTCTTTGTATTTGAGTGGATTAAGCTTTGGGTAGAAAGCTTAATCGAAATTGTAAGGTTTCCTCCTCATCCAAGAAAAGGGGACGAATTCAATAGTGAATTGTTTGAAAATCCTTAGTGGGAGCTAAGGTAGTGGATGTAGAGTTCATTTGGAGAACTTGAACCACTATAACCCCTTGTGTCAATTTTTATTTTCATTCTTTCTCTTCACCAAAATTTTAATTGCCAATTCACCCCCCTCTTGGCCATTTGCAAGTGTTCGATCAACTCAACAATTGGTATCAGAGCTACACTCATTGGAAGGATTACAACCCTCTTGAGTCGATTCTAGGAGAGTTTGATCAACAACAAGTCAAGCAATGGCATCCACATCCAACTATGAGTCCCAATCCACCACCAAGCCACCATTCTTCAATGGGGATAACTATCCTTATTGGAAGAATAGGATGAGGCTCTTCATCAAGTCTACCGACTATATGGTGTGGGATGTAGTTGAAGAAGGACCATACGTTCCCATGAAGAGAGATGGAGAAAGACTTGTCCCAAAAAGTCAAAGCCGAAATGACAGATGATGAGAGAAGAAGGATGCAAGTGAATGACAAAGCTCTACATGTGATATTTTGTGCACTTGGTCCGGATATCTACTCCAAGGTGTCTTCAATCGAAAGTGCCAAGGAGGTTTGGGACACCCTCGAGACAACATATGAGGGAACTAGTGATGTAAAGGAGACAAAGATTGGGCTACTCAATCTAAGCTATGAGAACTTCAAGATGGACCCCGAAGAAAGTGTCTCCAAGATGTTTGATCGGTTCTCGGTCATTGTCAACGGTTTGAAGGGTTTCGGCGAAATCATTCCCGAAGACAAGCTAGTGAGAAAGTTGTTGTACTCTCTTCCGGAGTCATGGGATGGCAAGAGAACGGCCATTATTGAAGCTAGAGATTTGAAGACTCTCAAGCTTGATGCTCTTGTTGGATCTCTACTCACCCATGAGATCATGAGGAAAGGAAGAGAAGAAGAGAAGAAGGAAGTTGAGAAGAAGAAAGTGGGAATCGCACTAAAAGCTTCATATCAAGAAAGCGATTCTAGTGAGGATGAAGATGAGGAGATGGCTATGTTGGCCAAACGTTTTACTCGGTTCATGAAGTCAAATCGTGGAAGAAAATTCATTAGAAAGGGAGACTTCAAGAGTAAAAGCAAGGAAGAGGAGAAGGACCCAATTACTTGTTATGAATGCAAGAAACCGGGTCACATCCGTTCCGAGTGTCCTCAATTGAAAAAGAAAAGCTTTGGGAAGAGGAACAAGCTCAAAGCACAAATAGCCACTTGGAGTGACGATGAGTCTTCCGAGGAAGAGGAGGAAGTAGCCAACCTATGTCTCATGGCCATCGATGATGAACCTAAGGTAAACTCTAATTCATCCAATTTCGATTTTTCTATTGAGGAACTTCAAGATGCTTATGATGAATTGCAAGAAGTGTATGATGAGTTAGTAGGAAAATAAAAAGAGTCCATTTTGAAAAACAAGAAAACAATTTCCGATTTAAAAATTCAAAATGAGACATTTTCAAAAGCTAACTCCGAATTGGAAAAGAAGGTTTTGTTTTTAGTTAATCTTTCAAATGATCTTAAAACTAAAAATCTTGAACTTGAAAAACTTCTTTCCGATTTTCAAGATTATCACACAAAGGAGGTGGATAATCTTAAAACATCTATTGCTATTGGGAAAAATAATTTTGAAAAAGGAAATCACTCTAAATCCCAATATGTAAAAAGGAAACCTTTTGTACCTAAACAAAGAAATTTTAATAAGCAAACTAGAGGTCATAGAGTTAGGAGTGTTTGGGTTCCTAAAGAACTCATTATTTCTAATGATTTAAATGCTATTGCTTCTTGGATTCCCAAGGGAACCAAAATGTTGAAGGCTAACACTCATGGACCCAAAATGATTTGGGTACCAAAAATCAAGGCCTAATTTCTTTGTTTGTAGGGGGAGCATTGCTACAAGGCCAAAGCACAAAGTCAAAACTCATGGTACCTTGATAGTGGATGCTCGAGGCACATGACCGGAGACAAGAGTAGATTCATGGATCTAAAGCCAAAAAGTGGAGGAGTAGTAACATTTGGTGACAACTCCAAAGGCCACATTAAAGGTATTGGCTCCATAGGTAATCACTCTACTATCCTTATTGAAAATGTTTTATATGTCGATGGTCTTAAACACAATTTATTGAGCATAAGTCAATTGTGTGATAAGGGATTTAATGTTTTATTTGATAAAAATGGATGCAAAATTGTAGACATTAAATCTAATAATATTATGCTCATTGGTCATCGCATAGGGAATATATACATGGTGCATCTAGATGACATACATACATCTCATGCATGCTTAGTTGCTCATAATGAAAATGATGCATGGTTGTGGCATAGGAAACTAGGACATGCTAGCATAAGTGTTTTAGAAAAGCTAGTCTCTCTTAATCTAGTTAGAGGTTTACCCAAGATAAAATTTTCAAATGATAAAATTTGTGATGCATGCTCAAAGGGTAAACAACATAGGTCTTCCTTTAAGTCCATTAATGATGTTTCTACTAGTAGATGTTTACAACTTATCCATATGGATTTATTTGGGTCAATTAAGACTATGAGCTTGGGTGGTAAATCTTATGCTTTTGTACTTGTCGATGATTTTTCTAGATATACTTGGGTTTTATTTTTAAGTACTAAAGATGAGGCTTTGGAAAAATTCATCACATTTTCAAAACTAACCCAAAATGATCTTGAACTTAGAATTTCACATATTAGAAGTGATCATGGAACCGAGTTTCAAAATTTAGGGTTTGAAGATTTTTTAAATGAAAATGGTATTAGCCATAATTTTTCGGCTCCTCGAACTCCTCAACAAAATGGGGTAGTTGAGAGGAAAAATAGAACCTTGCAAGAAATGGCTAGGACTATGCTTTGTGAAAACAATTTACCTAAATATTTTTGGGCGGAAGCCACAAACACCGCTTGCTACATTGTAAATCGAGTAATGGTTAGGCCAATTTTAAAGAAAACACCTTATGAAATTTTAAAATCTAAAAAGCCTAACATTAGCTATTTTCACCCTTTTGGTTGCAAGTGTTTTGTTTTAAATAATGGAAAAGACAACTTAGGTAAATTTGATGCAAAAAGTGATGAAGCCATTTTTATAGGTTACTCTTTAACCTCTAAAGCCTATCGAGTATTTAACAAAAGAACTTTAGTAGTAGAAGAATCTATTCATGTTGTATTCGATGATAACCTCCTTCCTAGGAAGGATTCTTGTGATGATGATGATGTAGGGATCATAAATGCCTTTGATGGAGGTCAAACTTCAAAGGAGGATGAGATTCCAACAAAGGAAGAGGACTCACAAGATCCACCTCTTGAAGCCTTGAAGGACTTGGCTATTGAGGAAAAGGAAGTGAGCTACCCAAGGGAGTTGAACTATGTCAAAGATGGTGAAATCTTGGGTGATCCATCCAAGGGGGTAACCACTCGTTCTTCTCTTAGATTAATGAACCATGTTGCATTTATCTCATGCATAGAGCCTAAAAATATAAAAGAAGCATTGAAAGATGACTTTTGGATCATGGCTATGCAAGAAGAGTTAAATCAATTTGAGAGAAGTAATGTATGGACATTAGTTGATAGGCCTAGTAATCAATCTACAATAGGAACTAAATGGGTCTTTAGGAACAAACTAGATGAGAGTGGTAACATTGTGAGAAATAAAGCTAGACTTGTAGCACAACGTTACACTCAAGAAGAGGGAATAGATTTTGATGAAACCTATGCACCCGTAGCTAGAATGGAAGTCATTAGGATGTTGCTTGCATATGCATGTTATCATAATTTCAAGCTTTTTCAAATGGATGTTAAAAGCGCATTTTTAAATGGTTTTATAAATGAAGAAGTGTATGTGGAACAACCACCGGGTTTTGAAGATTCAAAATTTCCAAATCATGTTTTCAAACTTACCAAAGCTCTTTATGGTTTAAAGCAAGCTCCTAGAGCTTGGTATGAAAGGCTTTCAAATTTTTTGATTGAAAAAGGATTTGAAAAAGGTAAGGTGGACACTACACTCTTTATAAAAATGTATAAAAATGACATCTTAGTAGTTCAAATTTATGTTGATGATATTATTTTTGGCTTTACTAATGAATGTCATTGTCAAGAGTTTGCTAAGTTAATGCAAGGTGAATTTGAGATGAGCATGATGGGGGAGCTCTCATTCTTTTTGGGACTCCAAATCAAGCAAAAGAAGGATGACACCTTCATCAACCAAGCAAAATACATAAAGGATATGCTCAAGAAGTTTGGCTTGGAGAATGCAAAGCCTCAAGCCACTCCTATGAGCTCCTCTAAAAAGCTTGACAAAGATGAAGGAGGTAAGTGTGTTGATTCTAAGCTTTATCGCTCTATGATTGGATCTTTGCTTTACCTTACCGCAAGTAGACCGGATATTTTGTTTAGTGTTTGCTTGTGTGCTAGGTTTCAAGCTAGTCCTAGAGAGTCTCACCTTATAGCCGTTAAGAGGATCTTTAGGTATCTTAGAGACACTCCTTGTTTAGGTCTTTGGTACCCTAGAGACTCTACCTTCAACCTTCATGCTTATTCGGATGCGGATTATGGGGGTTGCAAAATCGATAGGAAAAGTACTTCGGGAACTTGTCAATTCTTAGGTAGTATGCTCATATCTTGGTTCTCTAAGAAACAAAATAGTGTAGCCTTATCTACCACCGAAGCCGAGTACATATCCTTAGGGAGTTGTTGTGCTCAAGTCCTTTGGATGAAGCAACAACTCTTAGATTATGGAATTAAAGTTGGAACCATACCCCTAAAATGTGACAACACTAGTGCAATATGCTTAACAAAAAATCCCATCCAACACTCTAGAACCAAACATATAGAAATAAGGCATCATTTCATTAGAGATCATGTCCTTAAGGAAGATGTGGTTATAGAGTACGTAGACACCTTGAATCAATTAGCGGACATATTTACAAAACCCTTAGACAAAGAGCGTTTTTGGTCCCTTAGGAGAGAGTTAGGTCTAGCTAGCCTATCTTGACCTTTTTGGACCTCCTTTGTGCTTAAAATATGCTTGATCTTGTGAAATGCCATGTTTGTATGCTTAGACTCCCAATTTCATCCATGCCTATAGTTAGGGGGAGTATGATTCTGTTAAAATATGCTTAGAACTACTCACACATCATTTGCATACTCATAGGAGATGTTAGGTTCGAGCCTTTGGTTGTTCTTTGAACCAAATATGTAATTCTGGGCATCCAGTATCGATACAGCTCTACGCGTACCGATACCCGTTCTTCATTCAGTTTCCCAGAATTTTCTTCGCTTCACGCGTATCGATACGATTCATCCCGTATCGATACGGGTCGTTTCGATACGACTTTTCCAACGGGCATTTTTGTGAAAAGACAATTATATCCCCGTATCGATACACCTGCGGGCGTATCGATACTCGACTGCGCTTATGGCATTAATTAAGCTTTTAATAAGTTCAACTTTTACCATAACTCAAATTCTTCAAAACCTAATTAACCCTAGCCGTTTTTGCCTATAAAAGGGCACTTCCTCCTTCATATTTTTCACATCTCAACTCAAACCTAAAAGAGTTTTTGAATCAAGCAAGGCTTTGTGCTCTCTTTCTCATCTTTGTGCTAGTTTTCTTCAAATCTTCAAGTTTCTATCAAGGTAATCTCCTTCTTTCTCTTTTTTCAATTTTTTTTTGTTTTGATTCTTTTGTTTCATTTTTTTTTAACAAACTTTGTTTTTCTTCAAACTTTTTCTTGAAATTTTCTTCTAAAATTTTCTTTTCAAAATTTCTCTTAAATTTTTTTTTAAATCTCTTTTACCTTGATTTTTACTCAAATTGAAGAAACCCTTTTGCTTAATTCTCTTTTAGATCATGGCACCAAAAGAACCATCGAGGAAGCGACCGAGGGCTACTCATGCCGGTGAATCTTCCAACCTTAGAGCGATTGCTCGTCCAAACTACTCAATCATCTATGAGCAATGCTTTGATGGCAATTCGGGTCTAACTCACTTTCGTCAATATGAGAATTATAAGATCCATGCCGAAAGGGTAATCTCCGTTCCTTTTCTCAATTCGGAGCGTTTCAAGTTTGAATACCTTCCCTTGCTTCATCGTTGGAATTTCATGGAGTTTATCTCTATTCCTGGTATTTTCTATCGCCTCTTGGTTTTGATTTTCTATGCTAATGCAAGATGTATTACTCGTAATGGGGAAGTTGTTGCAATTAGCTCTTATCTTATGGGAAAGAAAATAATCCTCGATGTCAAGTCTATTTGTGAGGTTTTTAAGTTGGATGATGATGAGCATGGTATGGGGCATGTTCTTAGTGGATCCGTCACCGCCCTCAATGCTCACGATCGGATCCTACATTTGATGGTGTCGTGGTGGTTTCGTCCTTCCGGAGGAAAATATTCCACCATCCGTCAAGTCGATGATTTTTGGATTCGATGCTTCCGTGAAGCCAAGCGACCAAATCTAGCTCGACTCATGTTTGCGGAGATCGTCTACCTCGTTCAAAATCGTAACACTCCTCACGTCACCTCCTTCACATACGGTTTGGCTTTGAGTTATTTCTTTATTAAAAAGGATATTGATTGCTCTTATGACTATCCAACTCATCTCACTGATCCCATTGATGAGCGATCTCTTGCTCGGGCAAAATTTACTTATCTTAATGGTGAATGGATACATCTTGTCGAGTTACCACTGGAAGCCGCCGCCATGTTTGAAGAGGCTCAAGCTCCTCAAGCTCCTCGCGCCCCTCAAGTCCAACAACCCAACATGGATGCTCTCATGACCTATCTCAATGAGCAATTTACCGGGTTGCGCACGGACATGAATACTCGTCTCACTTCCATGGAAACTACCTTTGATACTAGGATGACGGGTATGGAGAATCGCCTCACATCTCTTGAAAGTGGGCACAATTCCTTGAATATTTCCATTGCCGCTTTCCATGATGAGTGGCGTAATAGTATGCGCACTAATGAGCCTTTGGGAGATGGTGATGAAGATGATGAAGACGAAGAAGATGATGCTTAGACGTTTCTTCTTGCATATCATTCATATCATTTAGGATTTCCTATTTTATGCACCTATGTCTTATGTTCTTAGGGTTAAGTTTGTTTTAGGATTAAAACCTATGCTTTGATTTCTTGTTTGTTTTTGTTTGGATTTCCAGTTTAATGCTATGATGAATAAAATTATGTTGCTTATTATTATTATACCTTTGATTTCTTTATGCACTTAATCAATGATATGAACTCCTAAGTTTTGATTAAAACTTTATTTGCGGTCCTTTTTGTAGATGTTTCGGACGATGGGGTCTAAATGGGTCGTAAAATGGACCCGTTAGACTTTAAACTGAGTAAAAAGTACAAATTTTGAGTTTTTTCGATATAATTTTGTTGAAAAGACCGTAATCAATTATATGAAGTCTTAAAATTTGATTAAAACATGTTTTTCGGTCCTTTTGTAGAGGTTTCGAGCGAGCGGGTCTAAATGGACCTTAAAATGGACCTTTTGGACTTTTAACTGAGTAAGAAATACATAAATTGAATTTTTGTAATATAATCTTGTTGAATAGCTCGTAATCAATTATATGAACTCCTAAAATTTGATTAAAACTCGTTTTTCGGTACTTTTTGTAGAGGTTTCGGGCGAGCGGGTCTAAATGGGCCTTAAAATGGACCCGTTGGACTTTTAACTGAGTAAAAAATACAGAAATTGAGTTTTTTAATATAATCTTGTTGAAAAGCTCGTAATTAATTATATTAACTCCTAAAATTGGATGAAAACTTGTTTGTCGGTCCTTTTTGTAGAGGTTTCGGGCGAGCGGGTCTAAATGGGCCTTAAAATGGACTCGTTGAACTATTAACTGAGTAAAAGGAACAAAATTTGAATTTTTACAATACAATAGTGTTGAAAAGCTCGTAATCAACGATATGAACTCTTAAGTTTTGATTAAAACTTGTTTTGCGGTCCTTTTTGTAGAGGTTTCGGACGAGCGGGCCTAAATGGGCCGTAAAATAGACCCGTTAGACTTTTAATTGAGTATAAAGTGCTTAAATTGAGTTTTTGCAATTTAATCGTGTTGAAAAGATCGTAATCAATGATATGAAGTCCTAAAATTTGATTAAACTTGTTTTTCGGTCCTTTTTGTAGAGGTTTCGGGCGAGCGGGTCTAAATGGGCCGTAAAATGGACCCGTTGGACTTTTAACTGAGTAAAAAATACAAAAATTGAGTTTTTGCAATATGATTTTGTTGAAAAGCTCGTAATCAATTATATGAGCTCCTAAATTTTGATCAAAACTTGTTTTTCAGTCCTTTTTGTAGAGGTTTCGAGTGAGCGGGTCTAAATGGGCCTTAAAATGGACCCGTTGGACTTTTAACTGAGTAAAAAGAATATAAATTGAATTTTTGCAATACAATAGTGTTGAAAAGCTCTTAATCAATGATATGAACTCTTAAGTTTTGATTAAAACTTGATTTGCGGTCTTTTTTGTAGAGGTTTCGGACGAGAAGGTCTAAATGGGCCGTAAAATGGACCCGTTGGACTTTAAACTAAGTAAAAAGTAAAAAAATTGAGTCTTTGCAATATAATCGTGTTGAAAAGATCGTAATCAATGATATGAAGTCCTAGAATTTGATTAAAACTTATTTTTCGATCCTTTTTGTAGAGGTTTCGGGCGAGCGGGTCTAAATGGGCCGTAAAATGGACCCGTTGGACTTTTAACTGAGTAAAAAATACAAAAATTGAGTTTTTGCAATATGATTTTGTTGAAAAGCTCGTAATCAATTATATGAGCTCCTAAATTTTGATCAAAACTTGTTTTTCAGTCCTTTTTGTAGAGGTTTCGAGTGAGCGGGTCTAAATGGGCCTTAAAATGGACCCGTTGGACTTTTAACTGAGTAAAAAGAATATAAATTGAATTTTTGCAATACAATAGTGTTGAAAAGCTCTTAATCAATGATATGAACTCTTAAGTTTTGATTAAAACTTGATTTGCGGTCTTTTTTGTAGAGGTTTCGGACGAGAAGGTCTAAATGGGCCGTAAAATGGACCCGTTGGACTTTAAACTAAGTAAAAAGTAAAAAAATTGAGTCTTTGCAATATAATCGTGTTGAAAAGATCGTAATCAATGATATGAAGTCCTAGAATTTGATTAAAACTTATTTTTCGATCCTTTTTGTAGAGGTTTCGGGCGAGCGGATCTAAATGGGCCGTAAAATGGACTCGTTGGACTTTTAACTAAGTAAAAAAAACAAAAATTGAGTTTTCGCAATATAATCTTTTTTAAAAGCTCGTAATCAATTATATGAACTCCTAAAATTTAATTAAAACATGTTTTCGGTCCTTTTTGTAGAGGTTTCGGGCGAGCGGGTCTAAATGGGCGTAAAATGGACCCGTTGGACTTTTAACTGAGTAAAAAGTGCTTAAATTGAGTTTTTGCAATATAATCGTGTTGAAAAGATCGTAATCAATGATATGAAGTCCTAAAATTTGATTAAACTTGTTTTCGGTCTTTTTTGTAGAGGTTTCGGGCGAGCGGGTCTAAATGGGCCGTAAAATGGACCCGTTGGACTTTTAACTGAGTAAAAAGTGCTTAAATTGAGTTTTTGCAATATAATCGTGTTGAAAAGATCGTAATCAATGATATGAAGTCCTAAAATTTGATTAAACTTGTTTTTCGGTCCTTTTTGTAGAGGTTTCGGGCGAGCGGGTCTAAATGGGACGTAAAATGGACCCGTTGGACTTTTAACTGAGTAAAAAATAAAAAAAATTGAGTTTTTGCAATATGATCTTGTTGAAAAGTGTAAAACCTATGTTTGATTTTGATATAACTAGATCGTTAAGGATCAATTTGAAAAACTTAAAATTGTTTTTATAAATCCCTTAACAAGTTTTAAAACACCAACACTTTAAAACTTATTTGTAAAACTCAAACTCAAAATATTTTCTAAGTGTTCTTAGCCAAAACTATTGAAAAACGTCAAAGAGTATCGATACCCTTCCAGGTGTATCGATACCATTTTGCAAAACTTGGCTACTGGAGGAACACGTATCGATACGACAAACCCTCGTATCGATACGCCCCTGTGTTAAATTTCAAAGAGTTTGAATAGCGTACCGATACGGCAAACCTTCGTATCGATACGGGCTTTATAATTTTTAAAGTATTTAAGTCGGTTTAAAAATATGACCGTTGGTGTCAGTTGGTTGGTAACCAATCTTTAAAAGGTCGTTGACCCGTATCGATACACCTAACCCCCGTACCGATACGAGTTTCGACAGTAAGCTAAGTTGAGAAAATAGTATCGATACGGCCTTTGCCGTTTCGATACCACGTACCGATACGCTTACGAGTGTATCGATACGCCCTATTTATTGCACACAACGGCTCTTTCTTTTCTGAGACAGGTATCGATACCCATTCCCGTGTACCGATACGCATAGCTGCAGAAGTGCATTTATGGTGGTAAGAGAGGGTTCCAACGGCTCCATTTATGTCCCCAACCACCCAAACGGCTAGAAATCAATGAAGAGGTATAAAAGAGACATCCAAAAGTATCAGCAATAACTATTGAACCCAAAAGCATCATCAAAGCAAAAATCCAAACCCTAGTGCTCTTCAAAGTCAAATTCTTGTACCCAACTCTATTGTCTTTCAATTTGTCAAATTGTATTGTGAGTTTGGGATTGTTGAAATTGTAATTGGGTAGACAATTATCCTTTGAGAGGAAAAATTTGAGTTTACCAAATTCCTTCTTTGTATTTGAGTGGATTAAGCTTTGGGTAGAAAGCTTAATCGAAATTGTAAGGTTTCCTCCTCATCCAAGAAAAGGGGACGAATTCAATAGTGAATTGTTTGAAAATCCTTAGTGGGAGCTAAGGTAGTGGATGTAGAGTTCATTTGGAGAACTTGAACCACTATAACCCCTTGTGTCAATTTTTATTTTCATTCTTTCTCTTCACCAAAATTTTAATTGCCAATTCACCCCCCTCTTGGCCATTTGCAAGTGTTCGATCAACTCAACAAAAAGCTCGTAATCAATTATATGAACTCCTAAATTTTGATCAAAACTTGTTTTTCAGTCCTTTTTGTAGAGGTTTCGAGTGAGCGGGTCTAAATGGGCCTTAAAATGGACCCGTTGGACTTTTAACTGAGTAAAAAGAATATAAATTGAATTTTTGCAATACAATAGTGTTGAAAAGCTCTTAATCAATGATATGAACTCTTAAGTTTTGATTAAAACTTGATTTGCGGTCTTTTTTGTAGAGGTTTCGGGCGAGCGGGTCTAAATGGGCCGTAAAATGGACCCGTTGGACTTTAAACTAAGTAAAAAGTAAAAAAATTGAGTCTTTGCAATATAATCGTGTTGAAAAGATCGTAATCAATGATATGAAGTCCTAGAATTTGATTAAAACTTATTTTTCGATCCTTTTTGTAGAGGTTTCGGGCGAGCGGGTCTAAATGGGCCGTAAAATGGACTCGTTGGACTTTTAACTAAGTAAAAAAAGAAAAATTGAGTTTTCGCAATATAATCTTTTTTAAAAGCTCGTAATCAATTATATGAACTCCTAAAATTTAATTAAAACATGTTTTCGATCCTTTTTGTAGAGGTTTCGGGCGAGCGGTTCTAAATGGGCCTTAAAATGGACCCGTTGGACTTTTAACTGAGTAAGAAATACAGAAATTGAATATTTGCAATATAATCTTGTTGAAAAGCTCGTAATCAATTATATGAACTCCTAAAATTTAATTAAAACTTGTTTTTCGTTCATTTTTAAAGAGGTTTCGGGCGAGCGGGTCTAAATGGGCCGTAAAATGGATCCGTTGGACTTTTAACTCAGTAAAAAATACAGAAATTGAGTTTTTGCAATATAATCTTGTTGAAAAGCTCGTAACCAATTATATTAACTCCTAAAAATGGATCAAAACTTGTTTTTTAGTCCTTTTGTAGAGGTTTCGGTCCTTTTTGCAATACAATAGTGTTGAAAAGCTCGTAATCAACGATATGAATTCTTAAGTTTTGATTAAAACTTGTTTTGCGGGCCTTTTTGTAGAGGTTTCGGACGAGCAGGTCTAAAAGAGCCGTAAAATGGACCTGTTGGACTTTTAACATCGTAAAAAGTACATAAATTGAGTTTTTGCAATATAATCGGGTTGAAAAGATCGTAATCAATGATATGAAGTCCAAAAATTTGATTAAACTTGTTTTTCGGTCCTTTTTGTATGGTTTCGGGCGAGCGGATCTAAATTGGTCGTAAAATGGACCCGTTGAACTTTTAACTGAGTAAAAAATACAGAAGTTGAGGTTTTGCAATATAATCTTGTTGAAAAGCTCGTAATCAATTATATGAACTCCTAAAATTTGATCAAACCTTGTTTTTCGGTCCTTTTTGTAGAGATTTCGAGTGAGCGGGTCTAAATGGGCCTTAAAATGGACCCGTTAGACTTTTAACTGAGTAAAAAGAACAGAAGATAGAATTTTTGCAATACAATAGTGTTGAAAAGCTCGTAATCAATTATATGAACTCTTAAGTTTTGATTAAAACTTGATTTACGGTCTTTTTTGTAGAGTTTTCGGACGAGAAGGTCTGAATGTGCCATAAAATGGACCCGTTGGACTTTAAACTAAGTAAAAAGTACAAAAATTGAGTCTTTGCAATATAATCGTGTTGAAAAGATCGTAATCAATGATATGAAGTCCTAAATTTTGATTAAAACTTGTTTTTTGATCCTTCTTGTAGAGGTATCGGGCGAACGAGTCTAAATGGGCCGTAAAATGGTCCCGTTGGACTTTTAACTAAGTAAAAAATACAAAATTTGAGTTTTTGCAGTATAATCTTGTTGAAAAGCTCGTAATCAATTATATGAACTCCTAAAATTTGATTAAAATTTGTTTTTTGATCCTTTTAGTAGAGGTTCTGAGCGAGTGGGTCTAAATGGGCCATAAAATGAACCCGTTGGACTTTTAACCGTGTTAAAAGAACATAAATTGAATTTTTGCAATACAATAATGTTGAAAAGCTCGTAATCAATGATATTAACTCCTAAGTTTTGATTAAAACTTTATTAGCGGTCTTTTTTGTAGATGTTTCGGACGAGCAGGTCTAAATGGGTTGTAAAATGGACCCGTTGAACTTTAAACTGAGTAAAAAGTACAGAAATTGAGTTTTTGCAATATAATTCTGTTGAAAAGATCGTAATCAATTATATGAAGTCCTAAAATTTGATTAAAACATGTTTTTCAGTCCTTTTTGTAGAGGTTTCGGGAGAGCGGGTCTAAATGGGCCTTAAATTAGACCCGTTGGACTTTCAACTGAGTAAGAAATACAGAAATTGATTTTTTGAGATATAATCTTGTTGAAAAGACTGTAATCAATTATATGAACTCCTAAAATTTGATTAAAACTTGATATGTGGTCTTTTTTTTAGAGGTTTCGGACGAGAAGGTCTAAATGAGCCGTAAAATGGACCCGTTGGACTTTAAACTACGTAAAAAGTACAAAAATTGAGTCTTTGCAATATAATCGTGTTGAAAAGATCGTAATCAATGATATGAAGTCCTAAGATTTGATTAAAACTTGTGTTTCGATCATTTTTGTAGAGGTTTCGGGCGAGCGGGTCTAAATGGGCCTTAAAATGGACCCGTTGGACTTTTAACTGTGTCAAAAGAAAATAAATTGAATTTTTGCAATACAATAGTGTTGAAAAGCTCGTAATCAATGATATGAACTCCTAAGTTTTGATTAAAACTTTATTTGCGGTCCTTTTTGTAGATGTTTCGGACGAGCGGGTCTAAATGGGCCGTAAAATGGACCCGTTGGACTTTAAACTGCGTAAAAAGTACATACTTTGTGTTTTTGCAGTATAATTCTGTTGAAAAGATCGTAATCAATGATATGAAGTCCGAAAATTTGATAAAAACATGTTTTTCTGTCCTTTTTGTAGAGGTTTCGGGTGAGCATGTCTAAATGGCCTTAAAATGGACCCGTTAGACTTTTAACTGAGTAAGAAATACAGAAATTGAATTTTTGCAATATAATCTTGTTGAAAAGCTCGTAATCAATTATATGAACTCCTAAAATTTGATCAAAACCTGTTTTTCGGTACTTTTGGTAGAGGTTTCGAGCGAGCGAGTCTAAATGGGCCTTAAAATGGACCCGTTGGACTTTTAACTAGGTTAAAAGAACATAAATTGAGTTTTTGCAATACAATAGTGTTGTAAAGCTCGTTATCAATGATATGAATTCCTAAGTTTTGATTAAAACTTGTTTTTCGTCCTTTTTGTAGAGCTTTCGGGTGAGCGGATCTAAATGAGCCGTAAAATGGACCCGTTGGACTTTTAACCGAGTAAAAAATGAAGAAATTGAGTTTTTCCAATATAATCGTGTTGAAAAGATCGCAATCAATGATATGAAGTCCTAAAATTTGATTAAACTTGTTTTTCAGTCATTTTTGTAGGGTTTTCGGGCGAGCGGGTCTAAATGGGCCGTAAAATGGACCCGTTGGACTTTTAACTGAGTAAAAAATACAGAAATTGAGTTTTTGCAATATAATCTTGTTGAAAAGCTCGTAATCAATTATTTGAACTCCTAAAATTTGATAAAAACTTGTTTTTCGGTCCTTTTTGTAGAGGTTTCGAGTGAGCGGGTCTAAATGGGCCTTAAAATGGACCCGTTGGGCATTTAACAGAGTAAAAAGAACAGATATTGAATTTTTGAAATACAATAGTGTTGAAAAGCTCGTAATCAACTATATGAAGTCCTAAGTTTTGATTAAAACTTATTTTGCTGTCCTTTTGTAGGGGTTTCGGGCGAGTGGGTCTAAATAGGCCTTAAAATGGACCCGTTGGACTTTTAACTGAGTAAAAAGTACAAAAATTGAGTTTTTGCAATAAAATCTTGTTGAAAAGATCGTAATCAATGATATGAAGTCCTAAAATTTGATTAAAACTTATTTTTCGACCCTTTTTGTAGAAATTTCGGGCGAGCGGGTCTAAATGGGCCTTAAAATGGACCCGTTGGACTTTTAACTAGGTTAAAAATAATAGAAATTGAGTTTTTGCAATACAATAGTTTTGAAAAGTTCATTATCAATGATTTGAATTCCTAAGTATTGATTAAAACTTGTTTTTCGGTCCTTTTTGTAGAGGTTTCGGGTGAGCGGGTCCAAATGGGCCGTAAAATGAACCCGTTGGACTTTTAACTGAGTAAAAAATAAAGAAATTGAGTTTTTGCAATATAATCTTATTGAAAAGCCCGTAATCAATTATATGAACTCCTAAAATTTGATTAAAACATGTTTTTGGATCTTTTTCGTAGAGGTTTCGGTCGAGCGGGTCTAAAAGGGCCTTAAAATGGACCCGTTGGACTTTTAACTGAGTAAAAAGAACATAAATAGAATTATTCAATACAATAGTGTTCAAAAGCTCGTAATTAATGATATGAAATCCTAAGTTTTGATTAAAACTTGATTTGCGGTCCTTTTTGTAGAGGTTTCGGACGAGCGGGTCTAAATGGGCCGTAAAATGGACCCGTTGGACATTAAACTGAGTAAAAAGTACATAATTTGAGTTTTTTCAATATAAATCTATTGAAAAGATCGTAATCAATGATATGAAGTCCTAAAATTTGATTAAAACATGTTTTTCAGTCCTTGTTGTAGAGGTTTCGGGCGAGCGGGTCTAAATGGGCCTTTAAATGGACCTGTTAGACTTTTAACTGAGTAAAAAATACATAAATTTAGTTTTTGCAATAAAATCATGTGTAAAATCTCGTAATGAATTATATGAACTCCCAAAATTTGAATAAAACTTATTTTCGGTATTTTTTGTAGAGGTTTCTAGCGAGCGCGTCGAAATGGACCTTAAAATGGACCCGTTGGACTTTTAACTGAGTAAAAAGAACAGAAATTGATTTTTTCCAATACAATAGTGCTTAAAAGCTCGTAATAAATGATATGAGGTCCTAAGTTTTGATTAAAACTTGTTTTGCGGTCCTTTTTGTAGAGGTTTCGGGCGAGCGGATCTAAATGGGCCTTAAAATGGACACGTTGGACTTTTAACTGAGTAAAAAGTACAAAAATTGAGTTTTTGCAATAAAATCTTGTTGAAAAGATCGTAATCAATGATATGAAGTCCAAAAATTGATTAAACTTGTTTTTCGGTCCTTTTTTAGAGGTTTCGGGCGAGCGGGTCTAAATAGGCTTTAAAATTGACCCGTTGGACTTTTAACTGAGTAAAAAATACAGAAATTGATTTTTTGCAATATGAACTCTTGAACTCTTGAAATCAATTATATGAACTCTTGAAATTTGATTAAAACTTGTTTTTCAGTCCTTTATGTAGAGGTATCGGGCGAGGGGTCTAAATGAACCTTAAAATGGACCTGTTGGACTTTTAACTGAGTAAAAAGAACAGAAATTGAATTTTTGCAATACAATAGTGTTGAAAAGCTCGTAATCAATGATATGAACTCTTACGTTTTGTTTAAAACTTGTTTTGCGGTCCTTTTTGTAGAGGTTTCGGACGAGCGGGTCTAAATGGGCCGTAAAATGGACCCGTTGGACTTTTAACTAAGTAAAAAGTACATAAATTATATTTTTTCAATATAATCGTGTTGAAAAGATCGTAATCAATGATATGAAGTCCTAAAATTTGATTAAACTTGTTTTTCGGTCCTTTTTGTAGAGGTTACGAGCGAGCAGGTATAAATTGACCTGTTAGACTTTTAACTGAGTAAAAAGAACAGAAATTGAATTTTTGCAGTACAATAGTGTTGAAAAGCTCGTAATCAATGATATGAACTCCTAAGTTTTGATTAAAACTTATTTTTCGGTCCTTTTTGTAGAGGTTTCGGGCGAGCAGGTCTAAATGGGCCGTAAAATGGACTCGTTGGACTTTTAACTGAGTAAAAAATACAGAAATTGAGTTTTTGCAATTTAATCTTGTTGAAAAGCTCGTAATCAATTATATGAACTTTTAAAATTTGCATAAAACATATTTTCGGTCCTTTTCGTAGAGGTTTCGGGCGAGCGGGTCTAATTGGGCCTTAAAATGGACCCGTTGGACTTTTAACTGAGTAAAAAGAACATAAATCGATTTTTTGAAATACAATATGGTTGAAAAGCTCGTAATCAACGATATGAAGTCCTAAGTTTTGATTGAAACTTGTTTTGCGGTCCTTTTTGTAGAGGTTTCAGTCGAGCGGGTTTAAATGGGCCATAATATGGACCCGTTGGACTTTCAACTGAGTAAAAAAATACAGAAATTGAGTTTTTGCAATATAATCGTGTTGAAAAGATCGTAATCAATGATATGAAGTCCTAAAATTTGATTAAACTTGTTTTTCGGTCCTTTTTGTAGAGGTTTCGGGTGAGCGGGTCTAAATGGGACGTAAAATAGACCCGTTGGACTTTTAACTGAGTAAAAAATACAAAAATTGAGTTTTTGCAATATGATCTTGTTGAAAAGTGTAAAACCTATGTTTGATTTTGATATAACTAGATCGTTAAGGATCAATTTGAAAAACTTAAAATTGTTTTTATAAATCCCTTAACTAGAACATAAATCGAATTTTTGCAATACAATATGGTTGAAAAGCTCGTAATCAACTATATGAAGTCCTAAGTTTTGATTAAAACTTGTTTTGTGGTCCTTTTTGTAGAGGTTTCGGACGAGCGGGTCTAAATGGGCCGTAAAAAGGACCCGTTAGACTTTTAACCAAGTAAAAAGTACATAAATTGACTTTTTGAATTATAATCGTGTTGAAAAGATCGTAATCAATGATATGAAGTCCTAAAATTTAATTTAACTTTCTTTTTGGCCATTCTGTAAAGGTTTCGGCCGAACGAGTCTAAATGGGCCGTAAAATGGACCCGTTGAACTTTTAACTGAGTAAAAAATACAGAAATTGAGTTTTTGCAATATAATCTTGTTGAAAAGCTCGTAATCAATTATATGAACTCTTAAAATTTGATCAAAACTTGTTTTTTGGTCCTTTTTGTAGAGGTTTCTAGTGAGCGGGTCTAAATGGGCCTTAAAATGGACCCGTTGAACTTGTTTTGCGGTCCTTTTTGTAGAGGTTTCGGGTGAGCGGGTCTAAATGGACCGTAAAATGGACTCGTTGGACTTTTAACTAAGTAAAAAATACAGAAATTGAGTTTTTGCAATATAATCTTGTTGAAAAGCTCGTAATCAATTATATGAACTCCTAAAATTTTATTAAAACATGTTTTTGGATCTTTTTCGTAGAGGTTTCGGTCGAGCGGGTCTAAATGGGCCGTGAAATGCACCCGTTGGACATTAAACTAAGAAAAAGTACATAATTTGAGTTTTTTCAATATAATTCTATTGAAAAGATCATAACCAATGATATGAAATCCTAAAATTTGATTAAAACGTGTTTTTCAATCCTTGTTGTAGAGGTTTCGGGTGAGCGGGTCTAAAAGGGCCTTTAAATGGACCCGTTGGACGTTTAACTGAGTAAAAATACAGAAATTTAGCTTTTGCAATAAAATCTTGTTGCAAATGTCGTAATCAATTATATGAACTCCTAAAATTTGAATAAAACTTGTTTTCGTGATTTTTTGTAGAGGATTCTAGCGAGCGCGTCGAAATGGGCCTTAAAATGGACACGTTCGACTTTTAACTGAGTAAAAAGAACAGAAATTGATTTTTTCCAATACAATAGTGCTTAAAAGCTCGTAATCAATGATATGAAGTCTTAAGTTTTGATTAAAACTTATTTTTCGATCCTTTTTGTAGAGGTTTCGGGCGAGCGGATCTAAATGGGCCGTAAAATGGACTCGTTGGACTTTTAACTAAGTAAAAAAAACATAAATTGATTTTTTTTGCAATACAATAGTGTTGAAAAGCTCGTAATCAACTATATGAAGTCCTAAGTTTTGATTAAAACTTATTTTGCGGTTCTTTTTGTAGAGGTTTCGGGCGAGCGGCTCTAAATGGGCCTTAAAATGGACCCGTTGGACTTTTATCTGAGTAAAAAGTACAAAAATTGAGTTTTCAATAAAATCTTGTTGAAAAGATCGTAATCAATGATATGAACTCCTGAAATTTGATTAAAACTTGTTTTTCAGTTCTTTTTGTAGAGGTATGGGGCGAGCGGGTCTAAATGGGCTGTAAAATTGACCCGTTGGACTTTTAACTGAGTAAAAAATACATAAATTGAATTTTTGCAATATAATCTTGTTGAAAAGCTCGTAATCAATTATATGAACTCCTGAAATTTGATTAAAACTAGTTTTTCAGTCCTTTTGTAAAGGTATCGGGCGAGCGGGTCTAAATGAGCCTTAAAATGGACCTGTTGGACTTTTAACTGAGTAAAAAGAACAGAAATTGAATTTTTGCAATACAATAGTGTTGAAAAGCTCGTAATCAATGATATGAACTCTTAAGTTTTGCTTAAAACTTGTTTTGTGGTCCTTTTTGTAGAGGTTTCGGACGAGCGGGTTTAAATGGGTCGTAAAATGGACCCGTTGGACTTTTAACTGAGTAAAAAGTACATAAATTGAGTGTTTGCAATATAATCGTGTTGAAAAGATCGTAATCAATGATTTGAAGTCCTAAAATTTGATTAAAACTTGTTTTTCAATCCTTTTTGAGAGGTTTCGGGCGAGCGAGTCTAAATGGGCCGTAAATGGACCCGTTGGACTTTTAACTAATTAAAAAATACAAAATTTAACCAAGTATAAATGGGCCTTAAAATGGTCCCGTTGGACTTTTAACTAGGTTAAAAGAACAGAAATTGAGTTTTTGCAATACAATAGTTTTGAAAAGCTTGTTATCAATTATTTGAACTCCTAAGTTTTGATTAAAACTTGTTTTTCGGTCCTTTTTGTAGAGGTTTCGGGTGAGCGGGTCTAAATGGGCCGTAAAATGGACCCGTTGGACTTTTAACTAAGTAAAAAATATAGAAATTAAGTTATTGCAATATAATCTTGTTGAAAAGCTCGTAATCAATTATATGAACTCCTAAAATTTGATTAAAACATGTTTTTGGATCTTTTTCGTAGAGGTTTCGGTCGAGCAGGTCTATATGGGCCATAAAATGTACCCGTTGGACTTTTAACTGAGTAAAAAGAACATAAATCGAATATTTCAATACAATAGTGCTTTTTGTAGAGGTATCGGGCGAGCGGGTATAAATGGGCTATAAAATTGACTCGTTGTACTTTTAACTGAGTAAAAAATACAGAAATTGAGTTTGTGCAATATAATCTAGTTGAAAAGCTCGTAATCAATTATATGAACTCCTGAAATTTGATTAAAACTTGTTTTTCCGTCCTTTTTGTAGAGGTATCGGGCGAGCGGGAGTAAATGAGCCTTAAAATGGACCTGTTGGACTTTTAACTGAGTAAAAAGAACAGAAATTGAAATTTTGCAATACAATAGTGTTGAAAAGCTCGTAATCAATGATATGAACTCTTAAGTTTTGATTAAAAATTGTTTTGCGGTCCTTTTTGTAGAGGTTTCGGACGAGCGAGTCTAAATGGGCCGTAAAATGAACCCGTTGGACTTTTAACTAAGTAAAAAGTATATAAATTGAGTTTTTGCAATATAATCGTGTTGAAAAGATCGTAATCAATGATATGAAGTCCTAAAATTTGATTAAACTTGTTTTTCAGTCCTTTTTGTAGAGGTTACGAGGGAGCGGGTCTAAATGGACCCGTTAGACTTTTAACTGAGTAAAAAGAACAGAAATTGAATTTTTGCAGTACTATAGTGTTGAAAAGCTCGTAATCAATGATATGAACTCCTAAGTTTTGATTAAAACTTATTTTTCGGTCCTTTTTGTAGAGGTTTTGGGTGAGCAGGTTTAAATGGGCCGTAAAATGGACCCGTTAGACTTTTAACTGAGTAAAAAATACAGAAATTGAGTTTTTGCAATTTAATTTTGTTGAAAAGCTCGAAATCAATTATATGAACTTCTAAAATTTGCATAAAACATATTTTCAGTCCTTTTCGTAGAGGTTTTGGGCGAGCGGGTCTAAATGGGCCTTAAAATGGACCCGTTTGACTTTTAACTGAGTAAAAAGAACATAAATCGAATTTTTGCAACACAATAGGGTTAAAAAGCTCGTAATCAACGATATGAAGTCCTAAGTTTTGATTAAAACTTGTTTTGTGGTCCTTTTTGTAGAGGTTTCAGTCGAGCGGGTCTAAATAGGCCATAAAATGGACCCGTTAGACTTTTAACTAAGTCAAAAAATACAGAAATTGAGTTTTTGCAATATAATCGTGTTGAAAAGATCGTAATCAATGATATGAAGTCCTAAAATTTGATTAAACTTGTTTTTCGATCCTTTTTGTAGAGGTTTCGGGCGAGCGGTTCTAAATGGGCCTTAAAATGGACCCTTTGGACTTTTAACTGATTAAAAAGAACAAAAATTGATTTTTTGCAATACAATAGTGTAGAAAAGCTCGTAATCAACGATGTGAAGTCCTAAGTTTTGATTAAAACTTGTTTTGCGGTCCTTTTTGTAGAGGTTTCGGACGAGCAGGTCTAAAAGGCCGTAAAATGGACCCGTTGGACTTTTAACCGAATAAAAAGTACAAAAATTGAGTTTTTTAAATCATAATCGTGTTGAAAACATCGTAATCAATGATATGAAGTCCTAAAATTTTATTCAACTTGCTTTTCGGTCCTTTTGTAAAGGTTTCGGGCGAACTAGTCTAAATGGGCCGTAAAATGGACTCGTTGAACATTTAACTGAGTAAAAAATACAGAAATTGAGTTTTTACAATATAATCTTGTTGAAAAGCTCGTAATCAATTATATGAACTCCTAAAATTTGATCAAAACTTATTTTTCGGTCCTTTTTGTAGAGGTTTCGAGTGAGCGGGTCTAAATGGGCCTTAAAATGGACCCGTTGGACTTTTAACTGAGTAAAAAGAACAAAAATTGATTTTTTGCAATACAATAGTGTTGAAAAGCTCGTAATAAATGATATGAAGTCCTAAGTTTTGATTAAAACTTGATTTACGGTCTTTTTTGTAGAGGTTTCTTACGAGAAGGTCTAAATGGGCCGTAAAATGGACCCGTTGGACTTTAAACTAAGTAAAAAGTACAAAAATTGAGTCTTTCCAATATAATCGCGTTGAAAAGATCGTAATCAATGATAAGAAGTCCTTAAATTTGATTAAAACTTGTTTTTCAGTCCTTTTTGTAGAGGTTTCGGGCGAGCGGGTCTAAATGGGCTGTAAAATGGACCCGTTGGACTTCTAACTAAGTAAAAAAATACAGAAATTGAGTTTTTGCAATATAATCTTGTTGAAAAGCTCGTAATCAATTATATGAACTCCTAAAATTTGATCAAAACTTGTTTTCGGTACTTTTTGTAGAGGTTTCGGGCGAGCGAGTCTAAATAGGCCTTAAAATGGACTCGTTGGACTTTTAACTGAGTAAGAAATACAGAAATTGAATTTTTGCAATATAATCTTGTTGAAAATGTAAAACCAAAATTGATTTTGATATAACACATAAACTTAAAGACCAATTTGCAAAACAATAAATTTTTAAGTACTCTTTAAAGTCTCACAATTGACAAGTATTTTTGAACAAAATAATATTTAAAGACTTGCTCTTAAACGTATATAATTCCCTAAGTCTTTTCCCATGTTTTTCAAGCCTAAGTATGCAAAAATGCCTAGGCGTATCGATACCCTATTTTGCCACTAGAATTTTAATGGAGTTACCGTACCGATACGCCTTGCAACCGTATCGATACGATATTCATCTGGGCAACTGTTTTCATGAAACCGTACCGATACGCCTTGCAACCGTATCGATACGATAAGCTCATCGTTGAAAAATCTGAGCTTTTAATTATTTGACCATTACTTGTCAGTTGGTTGGTTTCCCAATTTTCAAAAGATCGTTATACCGTACCGATACGCTTGGTATGCGTATCGATACACTTTTTATGTAAACTTGGCTTGGGATTCCAGTGAACCAAAATCGTATCGATACGGCCTTCCGTATCGATACGCCCCTTAAAACCGTACCGGTACGCCTTCTATACATATCGATACGCCCTGTTTTCAGGCACAACGGCTCTTTCCTCTTTGATGCAGGTATCGATACGCCCTTCCCGAGTACCGATACGGTAGACTGCAGAGCTGCATTTAATGCGGGATAATTGCTCCCAACGGCTCTATTGATGATCCCAACTACCCAAACGGCTAGAAATCAATGCAATGATATAAAAACAAGCTTCAATTGACCAAGCAACAACTATTGAACCCACAAGCAACATCAAAGCAAAAAATCCAAACCCTAGTGCTCTTCAAAGTCAAATTCTTGTACCCAACTCTACTGTTTTCCATTGTCTCTTTGTATTGTGAGTTTGGGGTGATTGAAATTGTAATTGAGTAGACATTTATCCTTTGTGAGGAATTATTTGAGTTTACAAAAACTTCTCTTTGTAATTTGAGTGGATTAAGCTTTGGGTAGAAACCTTAATCGAATTTGTAAGGTTACCTCCTCATCCAAGAAAAGGGGAAGAATTCAAGTAGTGAATTGGTTGAAAATCCTTAGTGGGAACTAAGGTAGTGGATGTAGAGTTCATTTGGAGAACTTGAACCACTCTAACTACTTGTGTCATCTTTTATTTTTCACCAATTCCTCCCACCAAATTTTTAATTGCCAATTCACCCTCTCTTGGCCATTTGCAATTGTGTGATCAACTCAACAGAAAAGCTCGTAATCAAATATATGAACTCCTAAAATTTGATTAAAACTTGTTTTGCGGTCTTTTTTGTAGAGGTTTCGGACGAGAAGGTTTAAATGGGCCGTGAAATGGACCTGTTGGACTTTAAAGTAAGTAAAAAGTACAAAATTTGAGTCTTTGCAATATAATCGTGTTGAAAAGATCGTAATCAATGATATGAAGTCCTAAAATTTGATTAAAACTTGTTTTTCGATCCTTTTTGTAGAGGTTTCGGGCGAGTGGGTCTAAATGGGTCGTAAAATGGACCCGTTGGACTTTTAACTAAGTAAAAAATACAAAATTTGAGTTTTTGTAATATAATCTTGTTGAAAAGCTCGTAATCAATTAAATGAACTCCTAAAATTTGATTAAAACTTGTTTTTCAGTGATTTTTGTAGAGGTTTCGGGCGAGCGGGTCTAAATGGACCTTAAAATGGACCCGTTGGACTTTATCTAGGTTAAAAGAACAAAAATTGAGTTTTTCCAGTACAATAGTGTTGAAAAGCTCGTTATCAATGATATGAACTTCTAAGTTTTGATTAAAACTTGTTTTTCGGTCCGTTTTGTAGAGGTTTCGGGTGAGCAAGTCTAAATGGGCCGTAAAATGGACCCGTTGGACTTTTAACTAAGTAAAAAATACAGAAATTGAGTTTTAACAATATAATCTAATTGAAAAGCTGGTAATCAATTATATGAACTGCTAAAATTTGATTAAAACATGTTTTCAGTCCTTTTCGTAGAGATTTCGGGCAAGCGGGTCTAAATGGGCCTTAAAATGGACCCGTTGGAGTTTTAACTGAGTAAAAAGAACAGAAATTAAATTTTTGCAATACATTAGTGTTCAAAAGCTCGTAATCAATGATATGAACTCCTATGTTTTGATTAAAACTTGATTTGCGTTCCTTTTTGTAGAGGTTTCGGACGAGCGGGTCTAAATTGGCCGTAAAATGGACCCGTTGGACATTAAACTGAGTAAAAAGTACATAATGTGAGTTTTTTCAATCTAATTCTATTGAAAAGATTGTAATCAATGATATGAAGTCCTAAAATTTGATTAAAACATGTTTTTTCGGTCCTTATTGTAGAGGTTTCAGGCGAGTGGGTCTAAATGGGCCTTGAAATGGACCCGTTAGACTTTTAACTGAGTAAAAAATACAGAAATTTAGTTTTTGCAATATATTCGTGTTGAAAAGCTCGTAATCAATTATATGAACTCATAAAATTTGAATAAAATTTGTTTTCGGTCCTTTTTGTAGAGGTTTCTAGCGAGCGCGTCTAAATGGGCCTTAAAATGGAACCGTTGGACTTTTAACTGAGTAAAAAGAACATAAATTGATTTTTTGCAATACAATAGTGTTGAAAAGCTCGTAATCAACTATATGAAGTCCTAAGTTTTGATTAAAACTTATTTTGCGGTCCTTTTTGTAGAGGTTTCGGGCGAGCAGCTCTAAATGGGCCTTAAAATGGACCCGTTGGACTTTTTTTCTGAGTAAAAAGTACAAAAATTGAGTTTTTGCAATAAAATCTTGTTGAAAAGATCGTAATCAATGATATGAACTCCTGAAATTTGATTAAAACTTGTTTTTCAGTCCTTTTTGTAGAGGTATCCGTCGAGCGGATCTAAATGGGCTGTAAAATTGACCCGTTGTACTTTTAACTGAGTAAAAAATACAGAAATTGAGTTTGTGCAATATAATCTAGTTGAAAAGCTCGTAATCAATTATATTAACTCTTGAAATTTGATTAAAACTTGTTTTTCAGTCCTTTTTGTAGAGGTATCGGGCGAGTGGGTCTAAATGAGTCTTAAAATGGACCTGTTGGACTTTTAACTGAGTAAAAAGAACAGCAATTGAAATTTTGCAATACAATAGTGTTGAAAAGCTCGTAATCAATGATATGAACTCTTAAGTTTTGATTAAAACTTGTTTTGCGGTCCTTTTTGTAGAGGTTTCGGACGAGCGGGTCTAAATGGGCCGTAAAATGGACCCGTTGGACTTTTAACTAAGTAAAAAGTATATAAATTGAGTTTTTGCAATATAATCGTGTTGAAAAGATCGTAATCAATGATATGAAGTCCTAAAATTTGGTTAAACTTGTTTTTTGGCCCTTTTTGTAGAGGTTACGAAGGAGCGGGTCTAAATGGACCCGTTAGACTTTTAACTGAGTAAAAAGAACAGAAATTGAATTTTTGCAGTACAATAGTGTTGAAAAGCTCGTAATCAATGATATGAACTCCTAAGTTTTGATTAAAACTTATTTTTCGGTCCTTTTTGTTGAGGTTTTGGGCGAGCAGGTCTAAATGGGCCGTAAAATGGACCCGTTGGACTTTTAACTGAGTAAAAAATACAAAAATTGAGTTTTTGCAATTTAATCTTGTTGAAAAGCTCGTAATCAATTATATGAACTTCTAAAATTTGCATAAAACATATTTTCGGTCCTTTTCGTAGAGGTTTCGGGCGAGCGGGTCTAAATGGGCATTAAAATGGACCCGTTGGACTTTTAACTGAGTAAAAAGAACATAAATCGAATTTTTGCAACACAATAGGGTTGAAAAGCTCGTAATCAACGATATGAAGTCCTAAGTTTTGATTAAAACTTGTTTTGTGGTTCTTTTTGTAGAGGTTTCAGTCGAGCGGGTCTAAATAGGCCATAAAATGGACCCGTTAGACTTTTAACTGAGTAAAAAAATATAGAAATTGAGTTTTTGCAATATAATCGTGTTGAAAAGATCGTAATCAATGATATGAAGTCCTAAAATCTGATTAAACTTGTTTTTCGATCCTTTTTGTAGAGGTTTCGGGTGAGCGGTTCTAAATGGGACTTAAAATGGACCCTTTGGACTTTTAACTGATTAAAAAGAACAGAAATTGATTTTTTGCATTACAATAGTTTTGAAATGCTCGTAATCAACGATGTGAAGTCCTAAGTTTTGATTAAAACTTGTTTTGCGGTCCTTTTTGTAGAGGTTTCGGACGAGCGGGTCTAAAAGGGCTGTAAAATGGACCCGTTGGACTTTTAACCGAGTAAAAAGTACATAAATTGAGTTTTTTTTAATTATAATCATGTTGAAAAGACCGTAATCAATGATATGAAGTCCTAAAATTTGATTTAATTTGCTTTTTGGTCCTTTTCTAAAGGTTTCGGGCGAACTAGTCTAAATGGGCCGTAAAATGGACCCGTTGAACTTTTAACTGAGTAAAAAATACAGAAATTGAGTTGTTACAATATAATCTTGTTGAAAAGCTCGTAATCAATTATATGAACTCCTAAAATTTGATCGAAACTTGTTTTTCGGTCCTTTTTGTAGAGGTTTCGAGTGAGCGGGTCTAAATGGGCCTTAAAATGGACCCGTTGGACTTTTAACTGAGTAAAAAGAACAAAAATTGATTTTTTGAAATACAATAGTGTTGAAAAGCTCGTAATAAACGATATGAAGTCCTAAGTTTTGATTAAAACTTGATTTGCGGTCATTTTTGTAGAGGTTTCTTACGAGAAGGTCTAAATGAGCCGTAAAATGGACCCGTTGGACTTTAAACTAAGTAAAAAGTACAAAAATTGAGTCTTTGCAATATAATCGTGTTGAAAAGATCGTAATCAATGATATGAAGTCCTTAAATTTGATTAAAACTTGTTTTTCGGTCCTTTTTGTAGAGGTTTCGGGCGAGCGGGTCTAAATGGGCCGTAAAATGGACCCTTTGGACTTTTAACTAAGTAAAAAATACAAAAATTGAGTTTTTGCAATATAATCTTGTTGAAAAGCTCGTAATCAATTATATGAACTGCTAAAATTTGATCAAAACTTATTTTCGGTACTTTTTGTAGAGGTTTCGGGCGATCGGGTCTAAATGGCCTTATAATGGACTCGTTGGACTTTTAACTGAGTAAGAAATACAGAAATTGAATTTTTTCAATATAATCTTGTTGAAAAGCTCGTAATCAAATATATGAACTCCTAAAATTTGATTAAAACTTGTTTTGCGGTCTTTTTTGTAGAGGTTTCGGACGAGAAGGTTTAAATGGGCCGTGAAATGGACCTGTTGGAATTTAACTAAGTAAAAAGTACAAAAAATGAGTCTTTCCAATATAATCGTGTTGAAAAGATCGTAAACAATGATATGAAGTCCTAAAATTTGATTAAAACTTGTTTTTCGATCCTTTTTGTACAGGTTTCGGGCGAGTGGGTCTAAATGGGCCGTAAAATGGACCCGTTGGACTTTTAACTAAGTAAAAAATAAAAAATTTGAGTTTTTGTAGTATAATCTTGTTGAAAAGCTCGAAATCAATTAAATGAACTCCTAAAATTTGATTAAAACTTGTTTTCAGTCATTTTTGTAGAGGTTTCGGGCCAGCGGGTATAATTGGGCCTTAAAATGGACCCGTTGGACTTTATCTAGGTTAAAAGAACAAAAATTGAGTTTTTGCAGTACAATAGTGTTGAAAAGCTCGTTGTCAATGATATGAACTCCTAAGTTTTGATTAAAACTTGTTTTTCGGTCCTTTTTGTAGAGGTTTCGGGTGAGCAGGTCTAAATGAGCCGTAAAATGGACCCGTTGGACTTTTAACTGAGTAAAAAATACAAAAATTGAGTTTTTGCAATATAATCTAATTGAAAAGCTGGTAAGCAATTATATGAACTGCTAAATTTTGATTAAAACATGTTTTCAGTCCTTTTCGTAGAGATTTCGGGCGATCGGGTCTAAATGGGCCTTAAAATGGACCCGTTGGAGTTTTAACTGAGTAAAAAGAACATAAATTAAATATTTGCAATACATTAGTGTTCGAAATCTCGTAATCAATGATATGAACTCCTATGTTTTGATTAAAACTTGATTTGCGTTCCTTTTTGTAGAGGTTTCGGACGAGCGGGTATAAATGGGCCGTAAAATGGACCCGTTGGACATTAAACTGAGTAAAAAGTACATAATGTGAGTTTTTTCAATCTAATTCTATTTAAAAGATCGTAATCAATGATATGAAGTCCTAAAATTTGATTAAAACATGTTTTTCGGTCCTTATTGTAGAGGTTTCAGGCGAGTGGGTCTAAATGGGCCTTAAAATGGACCCGTTAGATTTTTAACTGAGTAAAAAATACAGAAATTTAGTTTTTTGCAATATATTCGTGTTGAAAAGCTCGTAATCAATTATATGAACTCCTAAAATTTGAATAAAATTTGTTTTCGGTCCTTTTTGTAGAGGTTTCTAGCGAGCGCGTCTAAATGGGCCTTAAAATGCACCCGTTGTACTTTTAACTGAGTAAAAAGAACATAAATTGATTTTTTGCAATACAATAGTGTTGAAAAGCTCGTAATCAACTATATGAAGTCCTAAGTTTTGATTAAATATTATTTTGCGGTCCTTTTTGTAGAGGTTTCGGGCGAGCGGCTCTAAATGGGCCTTAAAATGGACCCGTTGGACTTTTATCTGAGTAAAAAGTTCAAAAATTGAGTTTTTCCAATAAAATCTTGTTGAAAAGATCGTTATCAATGATATGAAGTCCTAAAATTTGATTGAAACATGTTTTTCGGTCCTTGTTGTAGAGGTTTCGGGCGAGCGGGTCTAAATGGGCCTAAAAATGGACCCGTTGGAATTTTAACTGAGTAAAAAGAACATAAATTGAATTTTTGCAATACAATAGTGTTGAAAAGCTCGTAATCAACGATACGAAGACCTATGTTTTGATTAAAACTTGTTTTGCGGCCTTTTTTGTAGAGGTTTCGGGCGAGAGGGTCTAAATGGGCCATAAAATGGACCCGTTGGACTTTTAACTAAGCAAAAAGTACATAAATTGAGTTTTTGTAATATAATCGTGTTGAAAAGATCGTAATCAATGATATGAAGTCCTAAAATTTGATTAAACTTGTTTTTCGGTCCTTTTTGTAGAGGTTTCGGGCGAGCGGTTCTAAATGGGCCTTAAAATGGACCCTTTGGACTTTTAACTTATTAAAAAGAACAGAAACTGATTTTTTCCAATACAATAGTGTTGAAAATCTCATAATCAACGATAAGAAGTCCTAAGTTTTGATTAAAAATTGTTTTGCGGTCTTTTTTGTAGAGGTTTCGGGCGAACGAATCTAAATGGGCCGTAAAATGGACTCGTTGAACTTTTAACTGAGTAAAAAATACAGAAATTGAGTTTTTGCAATATAATCTTGTTGAAAAGCTCGTAATCAATTACATGAACTCCTAAAAGTTTATCAAAACTTGTTTTTCGGTCCTTTTTGTAGAGGTTTCGAGTGAGGGGGTCTAAAAGGGCCTTAAAATGGACCTGTTGGACTTTTAACTGAGTAAAAAGAACATAAATTGATTTTTTTTGTAATACAATAGTGTTGAAAAGCTCTTAATCAACGATATGAAGTCCTAAGTTTTTATTAAAACTTGATTTGCGATCTTTATTGTAGAGGTTTCGGACGAGAAGGTCTAAATGGGCCGTAAAATGGACTCGTTGGACTTTAAACTAAGTAAAAAGTACAAAAATTGAGTCTTTGCAATATAATCGTGTTGAAAAGATCGTAATCAATGATATGAAATCCTAAAATTTGATTAAAACTTGTTTTTCGATCCTTTTTGTAGAGGTTTCGGGCGAGCGGGTCGAAATGGACCCGTTGTACTTTTAACTAAGTAAAAAATACAAAACTTAAGTTTTTGCAATATAATCTTGTTGAAAAGCACGTAATCAATTAAATGAACTCCTAAAATTTGATTAAAACTTGTTTTTTTATCCTTTTTGTAGAGGTTTCGGGCGAGCGAGTCTAAATGGGCCATAAAATGGACCCGTTGGACTTTTAACTAGGTTAAAACAACAGAAATTGAGTTTTTGCAATACAATAGTGTTGAAAAGCTCTTTATCAATGATATGAACTCCTAAGTTTTTCTTAAAACTTGTTTTCAGTCCTTTTGGTAGAGGTTTTGGGAGAGCAGGTCTAAATGGGCCGTAAAATGGACCCGTTGGACTTTTAACTGAGTAAAAAATATAGAAATTGAGTTTTTGCAATATAATCTTGTTGAAAAGCTCGTAATCAATTATATGAACTCCTAAAATTGGATCAAAACTTATTTTTCAGTACTTTTTGTAGAGGTTTTGGGTGAGCGGGTCTAAATGGGCCTTAAAATGGACTCGTTGGACTTTTAATAATGGAAGAAATACAGAAATTATATTTTTGCATATAATCTTGTTGAAAAGCTTGTAATCAATTATATGAACTCCTAAAATTTGATTAAAACTTGATTTGCGGTCAATTTTGTAGAGGTTTCGGACGAGAAGGTTTAAATGAGTCGTAAAATGGACCCGTTGGACTTTAAACTAAGTAAAAAGTACAAAAATTGAGTCTTTGCAATATAATCGTGTTGAAAAGATTGTAATCAATGATATGAAGTCCTAAAATTTGATTAAAACTTGTTTTTCGATCCTTTTCGTAGAGGTTTCGGGCGAACGGGTCTAAATGGGCCTTAAAATGGACCCGTTTGACTTTTAACTGAGTAAAAAGAACATAAATCGAATTTTTGCAACACAATAGGGTTAAAAAGCTCGTAATCAACGATATGAAGTCCTAAGTTTTGATTAAAACTTGATTTGCGGTCTTTTTTGTAGAGGTTTCTTATGAGAAGGTCTAAATGGACCGTAAAATAGGCCCGTTGGACTTTAAAGTAAGTAAAAAGTACAAAAATTGAGTCTTTGCAATATAATCGTGTTGAAAAGATTGTAATCAATGATATGAAGTCCTAAAATTTGATTAAAACTTGTTTTTCGATCCTTTTTGTCGAGGTTTCAGGCGAGCGGGTCTAAATAGGCTGTAAAATGGACCCGTTGGACTATTAACTAAGTAAAAAATACAAAATTTGAGTTTTTGCAATATATTATTGTTGAAAAGCTCGTAATCAATTAAACGAACTCCTAAAATTTGATTAAAATATTGTTTATCGGTCATTCTTGAAGAGGTTTCGGGCGAGCGGGTCTAAATGGGCCTTAAAATGGACCTGTAGGTTAAAAGAACAGGAATTGAGTTTTTGCAATACAATAGTGTTGAAAAGCTCGTTATCAATGATATGAACTCCTAAGTTTTGATTAAAACTTGTTTTCGGTACTTTTTTGTCGAGGTTTGGGGCGAGCGGGTCTAAATGGGCCGTAAAATGGACCCGTTGGACTTTTAACTGAGTGAAAAATACAGAAAATGAGTTTTTGCAATATAATCTTGTTTAAAAGCTCGTAATCAATTATATGAACTCCTAAAATTGGATCAAAACTTGTTTTTCAGTACTTTTTGTAGAGGTTTTGGGCGAGCGGGTCTAAATGGGCCTTAAAATGGACTCGTTGGACTTTTAACTGAGTAAGAAATACAGAAATTGAATTTTTGCAAATTGTATGAACTCCTAAAATTTGATTAAAACTTGATTTGCGGTCTTTTTTGTAGAGGTTTCGGACGAGAAGGTGTAAATGGGCCGTAAAATGGACCTGTTGGACTTTAAACTAAGTAAAAAGTACAAAAATTGAGTATTTGCAATATAATCGTGTTAAAAAGATCATAATCAATTATATGAAGTCCTAAAATTTGATTAAAACTTGTTTTTCGATCCCTTTTCTAGAGGTTTCGAGCGAGACTGTTGGACTTTTAACTAAGTAAAAAATACAAAATTTGAGTTTTTGTAGTATAATCTTGTTGAAAAGCTCGTAATCACTTATAAGAACTCCTAAAATATTATTAAAACTTGTTTTCGGTCGTTTTTGAAGAGGTTTCGGGCGAGCGGGTCTAAATGGACCCGTAGAAATTTTAACTAGGTTAAAAGAACAGAAATTAAGTTTTTGCAATACAATAGTGTTGAAAAGCTCGTTATCAATGATATGAACTCCTAAGTTTTGATTAAAACTTGTTTTTCGGTACTTTTTGTAGAGGTTTCGGTGAGCAGGTCTAAATAGGCCGTAAAATGGACCCGTTGGAGTTTTAACTGAGTATAAAATAAAGAAATTGAGTTTTTGCAATATAATCTTATTGAAAAGCTCGTAATCAATTATAAGAACTGCTAAAATTTGATTAAAACATGTTTTCGGTCCTTTTCGTAGATGTTTCGGGCGAGTAGGTCTAAATGGGCCTTAAAATTGACTCGTTGGACTTTTAACTGAGTAAGAAATACAGAAATTGAATTTTTGCAAATTGTATGAACTCCTAAAATTTGATTAAAACTTGATTTGCGGTCTTTTTTGTAGAGGTTTCGGACGAGAAGGTTTAAATGGGTCGTAAAATGGACCTATTGGACTTTAAACTAAGTAAAAAGTACAAAAATTGAGTATTTGCAATATAATCGTGTTAAAAAGATCATAATCAATGATATGAAGTCCTAAAATTTGATTAAAACTTGTTTTTCGATCCTTTTTCTAGAGGTTTCGAGCGAGACTGTTGGACTTTTAACTAAGTAAAAAATACAAAATTTGAGTTTTTGCAGTATAATCTTGTTGAAAAGCTAGTAATCAATTATATGAACTCCTAAAATATTATTAAAACTTATTTTCGGTCGTTTTTGAAGAGGTTTCGGGCGAGCGGGTCTAAATTGACCCGTAGAACTTTTAACTAGGTTAAAAGAACAGAAATTAAGTTTTTGCAATACAATAGTGTTGAAAAGCTCGTTATCAATGATATGAACTCCTAAGTTTTGATTAAAACTTGTTTTTCGGTACTTTTTGTAAAGGTTTCGGGTGAGCAGGTCTAAATGGGCCGTAAAATGGACCCGTTGGAGTTTTAACTGAGTATAAAATACAGAAATTGAGTTTTTGCAATATAATCTTATTGAAAAGCTCGTAATCAATTATAAGAACTGCTAAAATTTGATTAAAACATGTTTTCGGTCCTTTTCGTAGAGGTTTCGGGCGAGCGGGTCTAAATGGGCCTTAAAATGGACCCGTTGGACTTTTAACTGAGTAAAAAGAACATAAATGAAATTTTTGCAATGCATTAGTGTTGAAAAGCTCGTAATCAATGATATGAACTCCTAAGTTTTGATTAAAACTTGATTTGCGTTCCTTTTTGTAGAGGTTTCGGACGAGCGGGTCTAAATGGGCCGTAAAATGGACTCGTTGGGCATTAAACTGAGTAAAAAGTACATAATGTGAGTTTTTTCAATCTAATTCTATAGAAAAGATCGTAATCAATGATATGAAGTCCTAAAATTTTATTAAAACATGTTTTTCGGTCCTTGTTGTAGAGGTTTCGGGCGAGCGGGTCTAAATGGGCCTTAAAATGGACCCGTTGGACTTTTAACTGAGTAAAAAATACAGAAATTTAGTTTTTGGAATATAATCGTGTTGAGAAGCTCGTAATCAATTATATGAACTCCTAAAATTTGAATGAAAATTGTTTTTGGTCCTTTTTGTAGAGGTTTCTAGCGAGCGCGTTTAAATGGGCCTTAAAATGGACCCGTTGGACTTTTAACTGTGTTAAAAGAACAGAAATTGATTTTTTCCAATACAATAGTGTTGAAAAGCTCGTAATCAACTATTTGAAGTCCCAAGTTTTGATTAAAACTTGTTTTGCGGTACTTTTTGTAGAGGTTTCGGGCGAGCGGGTTTAAATGGGCCTTAAAATGGACTCGTTGGACTTTTTTTGAAGAAAGAGGGCCTCTCCCGTTGGACTTTTAACTGAGTAAAAAGTACAAAAATTGAGTCTTTGCAATAAAATCTTGTTGAAAAGATCGTAATCAATGATATGAAGTCCTAAAATTTGATTAAAACATGTTTTTCGGTCCTTGTTGTAGAGGTTTCGGGCGAGCGAGTCTAAATGGGCCTTAAAATGGACATGTTGGACTTTTAACTGAGTAAAAAGAACATAAATCGAATTTTTGCAATACAGTAGTGTTGAAAAGCTCGTAATCAACGATATGAAGTCCTAAGTTTTGATTAAAACTTGTTTTGCGGTACTTTTTTTAGAGGTTTCGGGCGAGCGGGTCTAAATGGGCCATAAAATGGAACCGTTGGACTTTTAACTTATTAAAAAGAACAAAAATTGATTTTTTGCAATACAATAGTGTTGAAAAGCTCGTAACCAACGATAAGAAGTCCTAAGTTTTGATTAAAACTTGTTTTGCGGTCATTTTTGTAGAGGTTTCGGGAGAACGAGTCTAGATGGGCCGTAAAATGGACCCGTTGAACTTTTAACTGAGTAAAAAATACAGAAATTGAGTTTTTGCAATATAATCTTGTTGAAAAGCTCGTAATCAATTATATGAACTCCTAAAATTTGATCAAAACTTGTTTTTCGGTCCATTTTGTAGAGGTTTCGAGTGAGCGGGTATAAAAGGGCCTTAAAATGGACGCGTTGGACTTTTAACTGAGTAAAAAGAACATAAATTGATTTTTTGCAATACAATAGTGTTGAAAAGCTCGTAATCAACGATATGAAGTCCTAAGTTTTGATTAAAACTTGATTTTCGGTCTTTATTATAGAGGTTTCAGACGAGAATGTCTAAATGGGCCGTAAAATGAACCCGTTGGACTTTAAACTAAGTAAAAAGTACAAAAATTGAATCTTTGCAATATAATCGTGTTGAAAAGATCGTAATCAATGATATGAAGTCCTATATTTTGATTAAAACTTGTTTTTCGATCCTTTTTGTAGAGGTTTCGGGCGAGCAGGTCGAAATGGGCCGTAAAATGGACCTGTTGGACTTTTAACTAAGTAAAAAATACAAAATTTAAGTTTTTGCAATATAATCTTGTTGAAAAGCTCGTAATCAAATAAATGAACTCCTAAAATTTGATTAAAACGTGTTTTTCGATCCTTTTATAGAGGTTTCGGGCGAGCGAGTCTAAATGGGCCGTAAAATGGACCCGTTGGACTTTTAACTAGGTTAAATGAACAGAAATTGAGTTTTTGCAATACAATAGTGTTGAAAAGCTCATTATCAATGATATGAACTCCTAAGTTTTTCTTAAAACTTGTTTTCTGTCCTTTTTGTAGAGGTTTCGGGCGAGCGGGTCTAAATGGGGCGTAAAATGGACCCGTTGGACTTTTAACTGAGTAAAAAATACAGAAATTAATTTTTTGCAATATAATCTTGTTGAAAAGCTCGTAATCAATTATATGAACTCCAAAATGTGATCAAAACTTATTTTTTAGTACTTTTTGTAGAGGTTTTGGGCAAGCGAGTCTAAATGGGCCTTAAAATGCACTCGTTGGACTTTTAACTGAGTACGAAATACAGAAATTGTATTTTTGCAATAAAATCTTGTGGAAAAGCACGTAATCAATTATATGAACTCCTAAAATTTGATTAAAACTTGATTTGCAGTCTATTTTGTAGAGGTTCGGACGAGAAGGTTTAAATGAACCGTAAAATGGACCCGTTGGACTTTAAACTAAGTAAAAGGTACAAAAATTGAGTCTTTGCAATATAATCGTGTTGAAAAGATCGTAATCAATGATATGAAGTCCTGAAATTTGATTAAAACTTGTTTTTCGATCCTTTTTGTAGAGGTTTCGGGCGAGCGGGACTAAATGGGCCTTAAAATGGACCCGTTGGACTTTTAACTGTGTCAAAAGAACATAAATTGAATTTTTGAAATACAATAGTGTTGAACAGCATGTAATCAATGATATGAACTCCTAAGTTTTGATTAAAATTTATTTGCGGTCCTTTTTGTAGATGTTTCGGACAAGCGAGTCTAAATGGGCCGTAAAATGGACCCGTTGGACTTTAAACAGAGTAAAAAGTACATACTTTGAGTTTTTGCAATATGATTCTGTTGAAAAGATCGTAATCAATGATATGAAGTCCTAAAATTTGATTAAAACATGTTTTTCGGTCCTTTTTGTAGAGGTTTCGGGCGAGCGGGTCTAAATGGGCCTTAAAATGGACTCGTTGGACTTTTAACTGAGTAAGAAATACAGAAATTGAATTTTTGCAATATAATCTTGTTGAAAAGCTCGTAATCAATTATATGAACTCCTAAAATTTGATTAAAACTTGTTTTTCGGTACTTTTTGTAGAGGTTTCGGGCGAGCGGGTCTAAATGGGCCTTAAAATGGACCCGTTGGACTTTTAACTGTTTTAAAAGAACATAAATTGAATTTTTGAAATACAATAGTGTTTAACAGCACGTAATCAATGATATGAACTCCTAAGTTTTGATTAAAATTTATTTGCGGTCCTTTTTGTAGATGTTTCGGACAAGCGAGTCTAAATGGGCCGTAAAATGGACCCGTTGGACTTTAAACTGAGTAAAAAGTACATACTTTGAGTTTTTGCAATATAATTCTGTTGAAAAGATCATAATCAATGATATGAAGTCCTAAAATTTGATTAAAACATGTTTTTCGGTCCTTTTTGTAGAGGTTTCGGGCGAGCGGGTCTAAATGGGCCTTAAAATGGACCCGTTGGACTTTTAACTGAGTAAGAAATACAGAAATTGAATTTTTGAAATATAATCTTGTTGAAAAGCTCGTAATCAATTATATGAACTCCTAAAATTTGATTAAAACTTGTTTTTCGGTACTTTTTGTAGAGGTTTCGGGCGAGCGGGTCTAAACGGGCCTTAAATTGGACCCGTTAGACTTTTAACTGAGTAAAAAATATAGAAATTGATTTTTTGCAATATAATCTTTTTGAAAAGCTCGTAATCAATTATATTAAATCCTAAAATTGGATCTAAACTTGTTTTTCGATCCTTTTTGTAGAGGTTTCGGGCGAGGGGGTCTAAATGGGCCTTAAAATGGACTCGTTTAACTTTTAACTGTGTAAAAAGAACAGAAATTGAATTTTTGCAATTCAATAGTGTTGAAAAGCTCGTAATCAACGATATGAACTCTTAAGTTTTGATTAAAATTGTTTTGCGGTCCTTTCTGTAGAGGTTTCGGACGAGCATGTCTAAGTGGGCCATAAAATGGACCCGTTGGACTTTTAATTGAGTAAAATATTCATAAATTGAGTTTTTCAATATAATCGTGTTGAAAAGACCGTAATCAATTAAAAGAACTCTTAAAATTTGATTAATACTTGTTTTTCGATCCTTTATGTAAAGGTTTCGGGCGAGCGGGTCTAAATGGGAAGTAAAATGGACCCGTTGGACTTTTAACTAGGTTAAAAGAACATAAATTGAGTTTTTGCAATACAATAGTATTGAAAAGCTCGTTATCAATGATATGAACTCCTAAGTTTTGATTAAAACTTGTTTTTCAGTCATTTTTGTAGAGGTTTCGGGCGAGCGGGTCTAAATAGGACGTAAAATGGACTCGTTGGACTTTTAACTGAGTAAAAAATACAGAAATTGAGTTTTTGCAATATAATCTTGTTGAAAAGCTCCTAATCAATTATATGAACTCCTAAAATTGGATCAAAACTTATTTTTCGGTACTTTTTGTAGAGTTTTCGGGCGAGCGGGTATAAATGGGCCTTAAAATGGACTCGTTGGAATTTTAACTGAGTAAGAAATACAGAAATTGAATTTTTGCAATATAATCTTGTTGAAAAGCTCGTAATCAATTATATGAACTCCTAAAATTTGATTAAAACTAGATTTGCGGTCTATTTTGTAGAGGTTTCGGACTAGAAGGTTTAAATGGGCTGTAAAATGGGCCAGTTGGACTTTAAACTATGTAAAAAGTACAAAAAATGAGTCTTTACAATATAATCGTGTTGAAAAGATCGTAATCAATGATATGAAGTCCTAAAATTTGATTAAAACTTGTTTTTCGATCCTTTTTTAGAGGTTTCGGGTGAGCGGGTCTAAATGGGCCGTAAAATGGACCCGTTGAACTTTTAACTAAGTAAAAAATACAAAATTTGAGTTTTTGCAGTATAATCTTGTTGAAAAGCTCGTAATCAATTATATGAACTCCTAAAATTTAATTAAAATTTGTTTTTCGATCCTTTTAGAAGAGGTTCCAGGCGAGCGGGTCTAAATGGGCTGTAAAATGGACACGTTGGACTTTTAACTGTGTTAAAAAAACATAAATCGTATTTTTGCAATACAATAATGTTGAAAATCTCGTAATCAATGATACGAACTCCTAGGTTTTGATTAAAACTTTATTAGCGGTCCTTTTTGTAGATATTTCGGACGAGCAGGTCTAAATGGGCCGTAAAATGGATCTGTTGGACTTTAAACTGAGTAAAAAGTACATAATTTGAGTTTTTGCAATATAATTTTGTTGAAAAGATCGTAATCAATGATATGAAGTCCTGAAATTTGATTAAAACATGTTTTTCGGTCCTTTTTGTAGAGGTTTCGGGTGAGCGGGTCTAAATGGGCCTTAAAATAGACCTGTTGGACTTTCAACTGACTAAGAAATACATAAATTGAGTTTGTGCAATATAATCTTGTTGAAAAGCTCGTAATCAATTCTATGAACTCCTAAAATTTGACAAAAACTTATTTTTCGGTACTTTTTGTAGAGGTTTCGGGTGAGCGGGTCTAAATGGGCCTTAAAATGGACCCGTTGGACTTTTAACTGAGTAAAAAATATAGAAATTGAGTTTTTGCAATATAATCTTGTTGAAAAGCTCGTGATCAATTATATTAACTCCTAAAATTAGATCAAAACTTGTTTTTCGGTCCTTTTTGTAGAAGTTTCGGGCGAGCGGGTCTAAATGGGCCTTAAAATGGACTCGTTTAACTTTTAACTGAGTAAAAAGAATAGAAATTTAATTTTTGCAATACAATAGTGTTGAAAAGCTCGTAATCAACGATATGAACTCTTAAGTTTTGATTAAAACTTGTTTTGCGGTCCTTTTCGTAGAGGTTTCGGACGAGAAGGTCTAAGTGAGCCGTAAAATGGACCCGTTGTACTTTTAGCTGAGTAAAAAGTACATAAATTGAGTTTTTGCAATATAATCGTGTTGAAAATATCGTAATCAATGATATGAAGTCCTAAAATTTGATTAAACTTGTTTATCGGTCCTTTTTGTAGGGGTTTCAGGTGAGCGGGTCTAAATGGGCCGTAAAATGGACCTGTTGGACTTTTAACTAAGTAAAAAATACAGAAATTGAGTTTTTGCAATATAATCATGTTGAAAAGCTCGTAATCAATTATATTAACTCCTAAAATTTGATCAAAACTTGTTTTTCGGTCTTTTTTGTAGAGGTTTCGAGTGAGCGGGTCTAAATGGGCCTTAAAATGGACTCATTTAACTTTTAACTAAGTAAAAAGAACAGAAATTCAATTTTTGCAATACAATAGTGTTGAAAAGCTCGTAATCAATGATATGAACTCATAAGTTTTGATTAAAACTTTTTTTTCGGTCCTTTTTTGTAGAGGTTTGGGGCGAGCGGGAATAAATGGGCTGTAAAATGGACCCGTTGGACTTTTAACTGAGTAAAAAAATACAAAAATTGAGTTTTTGCAATATAATCTTGTTGAAAATCTCGTAATCAATTATATGAACTCCTAAAATTGGATCAAAACTTGTTTTTCAGTACTTTTTGTAGAGGTTTCGGGCGAGCGGGTCTAAATGGGCCTTAAAATGGACTCGTTTAACTTTTAAATGTGTAAAAAGAACTCAAATTGAATTTTTGCAATACAATAGGGTTGAAAAGCTCGTAATCAATTATATGAACTCTTAAGATTTGATTAAAACTTGATTTGCGGTCTTTTTGTAGAGGTTTCGGATGAGAAGGTCTAAATGGGCAATAAAATGGACCCGTTGGACTTTAAACTAAGTAAAAAGTACAAAAATTGAGTCTTTGCAATATAATCGTGATTAAAAGATCGTAATCAATGATATGAAGTCCTAAATATTGATTAAAACTTGTTTTTCGATCCTTTTTGTAGAGGTTTCGGGCGAGCGGGTCTAAATGGGCAGTAAATGGACCCGTTGGACTTTTAACAAAGTAAAAAATACAAAATTTAACTAAGTATAAATGGGTCTAAATGGGCCTTAAAATGGACCTGTTGGACTTTTAACTAGGTTAAAAGAACAGAAATTTAGTTTTTGCAATACAGTAGTGTTGAAAAGCTCGTTATCAGTGATTTGAACTCCTAAGTTTTTATTAAAACTTGTTTTTCGGTCCTTTTTGTAAAGGTTTCGGGTGAGCGGGTCTAAATGAGGCTTAAAATGGACTCGTTTAACTTTTAACTGAGTAAAAAGAACAGAAATTAAATTTTTGCAATACAATAGTGTTGAAAAGCTCGTAATCAACGACATGAACTCTTAAGTTTTGATTAAAACTTGTTTTGCGGTCCTTTTTGTAGAGGTTTCGGACGAGCGGGTCTAACTGGGCCGTAAAATGGACCCGTTGGACTTTTAACTGAGTAAAAAGTACGTAAATTAAGTTTTTTTTCAATATAATCATGTTGAAAAGATCGTAATCAATTAAATGAACTACTAAAATTTGATTAAAACTTGTTTTTCGATCCTTTTATAGAGGTTTCGGGCGAGCGAGTCTAAATGGGCCGTAAAATGGACCTGTTGGACTTTTAACTAGGTTAAAAGAACAAAAATTGAGTTTTTGCAATATAATAGTGTTGAAAAGCTCGTTATCAATGATATGAACTAATAAGTTTTGATTAAAACTTGTTTTTAATCATTTTTGTAGAGGTTTCGGGCGAGCAGGTCTAAATGGGCCGTAAAATGGACCCGTTGGACTTTTAACTGAGTAAAAAATACAGAAATTGAGTTTTTGCAATGTAATCTTGTTGAAAAGATCGTAATCAATTATATGAACTCCTAAAATTGGATCAAAACTTATTTTTCGGTACTTTTTGTAGAGGTTTCGGGCGAGCGGGTCTAAATGAGCCTTAAAATAGACTCGTTGGACTTTTAACTGAGTAAGAAATACATAAATTGAATTTTTGCAATATAATCTTGTTGAAAAGCTCGTAATCAATTATATGAACTCCTAAAAATTTATTAAAACTTGATTTGCGGCCTATTTTGTAGAGGTTTCGGACGAGAAGGTTTAAATGGGTCGTAAAATGGACCCGTTGGACTTTAAACTATGTAAAAAGTACAAAATTTGAGTCTTTGCAATATAATCGTGTTGAAAAGATCGTAATCAATGATATGAAGTCCTAAAATTTGATTAAAACTTGTTTTTCGATCCTTTTTGTAGAGGTTTCGGGTGAGCGGGTCTAAATGGGCATTAAAATGGACCCATTAAAATTTTAACTAAGTAAAAAATACAAAATTTGAGTTTTTGCAGTATAATCTTGTTGAAAAGCTCGTAATCAATTATATGAACTCCTAAAATTTTATTAAAATTTGTTTTTCTTTCCTTTTAGTAGAAGTTCCTGGAGAGCGGGTCTAAATGGGCTGTAAAATGGACCCGTTGGACTTTTAACTGTGTTATAAGAACATAAATCGAATTTTTGCAATATAATAATGTTGAAAATCTCGTAATCAATGATATAAACTCCTAAGTTTTGATTAAAACTTTATTAGCGGTCCTTTTTGTAGATATTTCGGACGAGCGGGACTAAATGGGCCGTAAAATGGACCCGTTGGACTTTAAACTGACTAAAAAGTACATAATTTGAGTTTTTGCAATATAATTTGATTAAAACATGTTTTTGCAATATAGTTTTTCGGTCCTTTTTGTAGAGGTTTCGGGCGAGCGGGTCTAAATAGGCCATAAAATAGACCCGTTGGACTTTCAATTGAGTAAGAAATACAAAAATTGAATTTTTGCAATATAGTCTTGTTGAAAATCTCGTAATCAATAATATGAACTGCTAAAATTTGACTAAAACTTGTTTTTCGGTACTTTTTGTAGAGGTTTCAGGCGAGCTAGTCAAAATAGGCCTTAAAATGGACATGTTGGACTTTTAACTGAGTAAAAAATATAGAAATTGAGTTTTTGCAATATAATCTTGTTGAAAAGCTCGTAATAAATTATATTAACTCCTAAAATTGGATCAAAACTTGTTTTTCGGTCCTTTTTGTAGAAGTTTCGGGCGAGCGGGTCTAAATGGGCCTTAAAATGGACTCGTTTAACTTTTAAATGAGTAAAAAGAACAGAAATTGACTTATTGCAATATAATAGTGTTGAAAAGCTCGTAATCAACGATAAGAACTCTTAAGTTTTGATTAAAACTTGTTTTGCGGTCCTTTTTGTAGAGGTTTCGGACGAGCGGGTCTAAGTGGGCCGTAAAATTGACCCGTTGGACTTTTAACTGAGTAAAAAGTACATAAATTGAGTTTTTACAATATAATCATGTTGAAAAGATCGTAATCAATGATATGAAGTCCTAAAATTTGATTAAACTTTTTTTTCGGTCCTTTTTGTAGGTGTTTCGGGTGAGCGGGTCTAAATGGGCCGTAAAATGGACCCGTTGGACTTTTAACTAAGTAAAAAATACAGAAATTGAGTCTTTGCAAAATAATCTTGTTTAAAAGCTCGTAATCAATTATATGAACTCCTAAAATTTGATCAAAACTTGTTTTTCGGTCTTTTTTGTAGAGGTTTCGAGTGAGCGGGTCTAAATGGGCCGTAAAATGGACCCGTTGGACTTTTAACTGAGTAAAAACTACATAAATTGAGTTTTTGCAATATAATCGTGTTGAAAAGATCGTAATCAATGATATGAAGTCCTAAAATTTGATTAAACTTGTTTTTCGGTCCTTTTTGTAGGGGTTTCGGGAATGGGGGTCTAAATGGGCCGTAAAATGGACCCGTTGGACTTTTAACTGAGTAAACAAAAATTGTGTTTTTGCAATATAATCTTGTTGAAAATCTCGTAATCAATTATATGAACTCCTAAAATTTGATTAAAAGTTGTTTTTCGGTTATTTTTGAAGAGGTTTCAGGCGAGCGGGTCTAAAAGGGCCTTAAAATGGTCTCATTTAACTTTTAACTGAGTAAAAAGAACATAAATTGAATTTTTTCAATACAATAGTGTTGAAAAGCTCGTAATCAAGTATATGAACTCTTAAGATTTGATTAAAACTTGATTTGCGGTCTTTTTTGTACAGGTTTCGGATGAGAAGGTCTAAATGGGCAATAAAATGGACCCGTTGGACTTTAAACTAAGTAAAAAGTACAAAAATTGAGTCTTTGCAATATAATGGTGTTGAAAATATCATAATCAATGATATGAAGTCCTAAAATTTGATTAAAACTTCTTTTTCGATCCTTTTTGTAGAGGTTTCGGGCGAGCGGGTCTAAATGGGCCGTAAAATGGACACGTTGGACTTTTAACTAAGTAAAAAAATACAAAATTTGAGTTTCTTGCAGTATAATCTTGTTGAAAAGCTCGTAATCAATTATATGAACTCCTAAAATATTATTAAAACTTGTTTTTCGGTCATTTTTAAGAGGTTTCGGGCGAGCGGGTCTAAATGGGCCTTAAAATGGACCCGTTGGACTTTGAACTAAGTTAAAAGAACATAAATTGAGTTTTTGCAATACAATAGTGTTGAAAAGCTTGTTATCAATGATATGAACTCCTAAGTTTTGATTAAAACTTGTTTTTCAGTCCTTTTTGCAGAGGTTTCGGGTGAGCGGGTCTGAATGGGCCGTAAAATGGACCTGTTGGACTTTTAACTGAGTAAAAAATATAGAAATTGAGTTTTTGCAATATAATCTATTTGAAAAGCTCGTAATCAATTATATGAACTCCTAAAATTTGATTAAAACATGTTTTCGGTCCTTTTTGTAGAGGTTTCGGGCGAGCGGGTCTATATGGGCCTTAAAATGGACCCGTTGGACTTTTAACTGAGTAAAAAGAATATAAATCAAATTTTTGCAATACAATAGTGTTCAAAAGCTCGTAATCAATGATATGAACTCGTAAGTTTTGATTAAAACTTTATTTGCGGTCCTTTTTGTAGGGGTTTCGGACGAGCCGGTCTAAATGGGCCGTAAAATGGATCCGTTGGACATTAAACTGAGTAAAAAGAACATAATCGTGTTGAAAAGCTCGTAATCAATTATATGAACACCTAAAATTTGAATAAACTTTTTTTTCGGTCCTTTTTGTAGAGGTTTCGGGCGAGCGGTTTAAAATGGGCCTTAAAATGGACCCTTTGGACTTCTAACTGATTTAAAATAACAGAAATTGATTTTTTGCAATACAATAGTTTTGAAAAGCTCGTAATCAACGATATGAAGTCCTAAGTTTTGATTAAATCTTGTCTTGCGGTCCTTTTTGTAGAGGTTTCGGACGAGCGAGTCTAAACGGGCCGTAAAATGGACCCGTTGGACTTTTAACCGAGTAAAAACTACATAAATTGAGTTTTTGCAATATAATCGTGTTAAAAAGATTGTAATCAATGATATGAAGTCCTAAAATTTGATTTAACTTGCTTTTCGATCCTTTTTGTAGAGGTTTTGGGTGAACGAGTCTAAATGGGCCGTAAAATGGACCCGTTGTACTTTTAACTGTGTAAAAAAAACAGAAATTGTGTTTTGGCTATATAATCTTGTTGAAAAGCTTGTAATCAATTATATTAACTCCTAAAGTTTGATTAAAACATGTTTTTCTGGTCCTTTTTGTTGAGGTTTCGGGCGAGCGGATCTAAATGGGCCTTAAAATGGACCCGTTGGACTTTTAACATAGTAAAAAGAATAGAAATTGAATTTTTACAATACAATAATGTTGAAAAGCTCGTAATCAATGAAATGAACTACTATGTTTTGATTAAAACTTGTTTTGCGTTTCTTTTTGTATAGGTTTCAGACGAGCGGGTCTAAGTGGGCCGTAAAATGGACTCGTTGGACTTTTAACTGTGTAAAAAGAACAGAAATTGAATTTTTGCAATATAATCGTGTTGAAAAGCACGTAATAAATTATATGAACTCCTAAAGTTTCATTAAATCTTGTTTTTCGGTCCTTTTTGTAGAGGTTTCGGACGAGCAGGTCTAAATGGGCCTTAAATTGAACCCGTTGAACTTTTAACTGAGTAAAAAGAACATAAATTGAGTTTTTGCAATACAATAGTGTTGAAAAGCTCGTTATCAATGATATGAACTCCTAAGTTTTGATTAAAACTTGTTTTTTCGGTCCTTTTTGCTGAGGTTTCGGGTGAGCGGGTCTAAATGGGCCTTAAAATGGACCCGTTGGACTTTTAACTGAGTAAAAAATATAGAAATTGAGTTTTTGCAATATAATCTTATTGAAAAGCTCGTAATCAATTATATGAACTCCTAAAATTTGATTAAAACATGTTTTCGGTCCTTTTCGTAGAGGTTTTGGGCGAGCGGGTCTAAATGGGCCTTAAATTGGACCCGTTGGACTTTTTACCGAGTAAAAAGAGCATAAATCAAATTTTTGCAATACAATAGTGTTCAAAAGCTCGTAATCAATGATATGAACCCCTAAGTTTTGATTAAAACTTGATTTGCTGTCCTTTTTGTAGAGGTTTCGGACGCGCGGTTCTAAATGGGTCGTAAAATGGACCCGTTGGACATTAAACTGAGTAAAAAGTACATAATTTGAGTTTTTTCAGTATAATTCTATTGAAAAGATCGTAATCAATGATATGAAGTCCTAAAATTTGATTAAAACATTTTTTCGGTCCTTGTTGTAGAGTTTTTGGGGGAGCGGGTCTAAATGAGCCCTAAAATGGACCCGTTGGCCGTTTAACTGAGTAAAAAATACAGAAATTGAGTTTTTGCAATATAATCCTGTTGAAAAGCTCGTAATCAATTATATGAACTCCTAAAATTTGATTAAAACTTGTTTTTCGGTTTTTTTGAAGAGGTTTCGGGCGAGGGGGTCTAAATGAGCCTTAAAATGGAACCGTTGGACTTTTAACTGAGTAAAAAGAACAGAAATTGAATTTTTGCAATACAATAGTGTTGAATAGCTCGTAATCAATGATATGAACTCTTAAGTTTTTATTAAAACTTGTTTTGCGGTCCTTTTTGTAGAGGTTTCAGACGAGCGGGTCAAAATGGGCCGTAAAACGGACCCGTTGGACTTTTAACTGAGTATAAAGTACATAAATTGAGTTTTTGCAATATAATTGTGTTCAAAAGATCATATTCAATGATATGAAGTCCTGAAATTTGATTAAACTTGTTTTGGGTGCTTTTTGTAGAGGTTATGGGCGAGCGGGTCTAAATGGACCCGTTGGACTTTTAACTGAGTAAAAAGAACAAAAATTGAATTTTTTCAGTACAATAGTGTTGAAAAGCTCGTAATCAATGATATGAACTCCTAAGTTTTGATTAAAATTTATTTTTCGGTCCTTTTTGTAGAGGTTTCGGGCGAGCACGTCTATATGGGTCGTAAAATGGACCCATTAGACTTTTAACTGAGTAAAAAATACAGAAATTGAGTTTTTGCAATATAATCTTGTTGAAAAGCTCGTAATCAATAATATGAACTTCTAAAATTTGCATAAAACATAATTTCGGCCCGTTTCGTAGAGGTTTTGGGCGAGCGAGTCCAAATGGGCCTTAAAATGGACCCATTAGACTTTTAACTGAGTAAAAAGAATATAAATCGAATTTTTGCAGTACAATAGTGTTGAAAAGCTCGTAATCAATGATATGAACTCCTAAGTTTTGATTAAAATTTATTTTTCGGTCTTTTTTGTAGAGGTTTCGGGCAAGCACGTCCAAATGGGTCGTAAAATGGACCCATTAGACTTTTAACTGAGTAAAAAATACAGAAATTGAGTTTTTGCAATATAATCTTGTTGAAAAGCTCGTAATCAATAATACGAACTTCTAAAATTTGCATAAAACATAATTTCGGTCCGTTTCGTAGAGGTTTCGGGCGAGCGGGTCCAAATGGGCCTTAAAATGGACCCGTTGGACTTTTAACTGTGTAAAAAGAATATAAATCGAATTTTTGCAGTACAATAGTGTTGAAAAGCTCGTAATCAATGATATGAACTCCTAAGTTTTGATTAAAATTTATTTTTCGGTTCTTTTTGTAGAGGTTCCGGGCGAGCACGTCTAAATGGGTCGTAAAATGGACCCATTAGACTTTTAACTGAGTAAAAAACACGGAAATTGAGTTTTTGCAATATAATCTTGTTGAAAAGCTCGTAATCAATAATACGAACTTCTAAAATTTGCATAAAACATAATTTCGGTCCGTTTTGTAGAGGTTTCGGGCGAGCGAGTCCAAATGGGCCTTAAAATGGACCCATTAGACTTTTAACTGAGTAAAAAGAATATAAATCGAATTTTTGCAGTACAATAGTGTTGAAAAGCTCGTAATCAATGATATGAACTCCTAAGTTTTGATTAAAATTTATTTTTCGGTCCTTTTTGTCGAGGTTTCGGGCAAGCACGTCTAAATGGGTCGTAAAATGGACCCATTAGACTTTTAACTGAGTAAAAAATACAGAAATTGAGTTTTTGCAATATAATCTTGTTGAAAAGCTCGTAATCAATAATACGAACTTCTAAAATTTGCATAAAACATAATTTCGGTCCGTTTCGTAGAGGTTTCGGGCGAGCGGGTCCAAATGGGCCTTAAAATGGACCGTTTGACTTTTAACTGTGTAAAAAGAATATAAATCGAATTTTTGCAATACAATAGTGTTGAAAAGCTCGTAATAAACGATATGAAGTCCTAAGTTTTGATTAAAACTTGTTTTGCGGTCCTTTTTGTAGAGGTTTCGGGCGAGCGTGTCTAAATGGGCCATAAAATGGACCCGTTGAACTTTTAACTGAATAAAGAGTACATAAATTGAGTTTTTGTAATATAATCGTGCTGAAAAGATCGTAATCAATGATATGAAGTCCAAAAATTTGATTAAACTTTTTTTTTCGGTCTTTTTTGTAGAGGTTTCGGGCGAGCGGTTCTAAATGGGCCTTAAAATGGACCATTTGGACTTTTAACTGATTAAAAAGAATAGAAATTGATTTTTTGCAATACAATAGTTTTGAAAAGCTCGTAATCAACGATATGAAGTCCTAAGTTTTGATTAAATCTTGTTTTGCGGTCCTTTTTGTAGAGGTTTCGGACGAGCGGGTCTATACGGGCAGTAAAGTGGACCCGTTGGACTTTTAACCGAGTTAAAAGTTCATAAATTGAGTTTTTTCAATGTAATCATGTTGAAAAGATCGTAATCAATGATATGAAGTCCTAAAATTTGATTTAACTTGCTTTTCGGTCGTTTTTGTAGAGGTTTTGGGCGAACGATTCTAAATGGGCCGTAAAATAGACCCGTTGTACTTTTAATTGAGTAAAAAATACAAAAAATGAGTTTTTGCAATATAATCTTGTTGAAAAGCCCGTAATCAATTATATTAACGCCTAAAGTTTGACTAAAACATGTATTTTCGGTTTTTTTGTAGAGGTTTCGGGCAAGCGGGTCTAAATGGGTCTTAAAATGGACCCGTTGGACTTTTAACAGAGTAAAAAGAACATAAATTGAATTTTTGCAATACAATAGTGTTGAAAAGCTCATAATCAATGATATGAACTACTAAGTTTTGATTAAAACTTGTTTTGCGGTCCTTTTTCTAGAGGTTTCGGACGAGCGGGTTTAAATGGGCCGTAAAATGGACCCGTTGGAGTTTTAACTGAGTAAAAAGTACATAAATTGAGTTTTTGCAATATAATCGTGTTGAAAAGATCGTAATCAATGATATGAAGTCCTAAAATTTTATTGAACTTGTTTTTAGGTCCTTTTTGAAGAGGTTTCGGGCGAGCGGGTCTAAATTAGCCGTAAAATGGACCCGTTGGAATTTTAACTGAGTAAAAAATACAGAAATTGAGTTTTTGCAATATAATGTTGTTGAAAAGCTCGTAATCAATTATATGAACTCCAAAAATTTGATCAAAACTTCTTTTTCCGTCCTTTTTATAGAGGTTTCGGTCGAGCGGGTCTAAATGGGCCTTAAAATGGACCCGTTGGACTTTTAACTGAGTAAAAAGAACAAAAATCAAAATTTTGCAATTCAATAGTGTTGAAAAGCTCGTAATCAATTGTATAAACTCCTAAGTTTTGATTAAAACTTGATTTGCGGTCTTTTTGTAGAGGTTTCGGACGAGAGGGTCTAAATTGGCTGTAAAATGGACCCCTTGGACTTTAAACTGAGTAAAAAGTACAAAAATTGAGTTTTTGCAATATAATCGTGTTGAAAAGATCGTAATCAATTATATGAAGTCCTAAAATTTGATTAAAACTTGTTCTTCAGTCCTTTTTGTAGAGGTTTCGGGCGAGTGGGTCTAAATGGGTCGTAAAATGGACCCGTTTGACTTTTAACCGAGTAAAAAATACAAAAATTGAGTTTTTGCAATATAATCTTGTTGAAAATCTCGTAATCAATTATATGAACTCCTAAAATTTGATTAAAACTTGTTTTTCAGTTATTTTTGAAGAGGTTTCGGGCGAGCGGGTCTAAATGGGCTTTAAAATGGACCCGTTGGACTTTTAACTGTGTTAAAATAACAGAAATCAATTTTTTGCAATACAATAGTGTTGAAAAGCTCGTAATCAATGATATGAACATCAAGTTTTGATTAAAACTTGATTTACGGTCCTTTTGTGGAGGTTTCGAACGAGCGGGTCTAAATGGGCCGTAAAATGGGCCCGTTGGACTTTAAACTGAGTAAAAAGTACATAATTTGTGTTTTTGCAATATAATTCTGTTGAAAAGACCGTAATCATTGATGTGAAGTCCTAAAATTTGATTAAAACATGTTTTTCGGTCCTTTTTGTAGAGATTTCGGGCGAGCGAGTCTAAATTGGCCTTAAAATGGACCTGTTGGACTTTTAACTGAGTAAGAAATATATAAATTGAGTTTTTGCAATATAATCTTATTAAAAGGCTCTTAATCAATTAAATGAACTCCTAAAATTTGATGAAATCTTGTTTTTCAGTCATTTTTGAAGAGGTTTCGGGCGAGCGGGTCTAAATGGGCCTTAAAATGGACCCGTTGGACTTTTATTTGAGAAAAATAGGCCTCATTAAAAACCCCTACTACCATCCCCAGGAACATGTCCCAGAGATCCCTAAAAGGGGAAAAGAGTACCTTAATATTATTTAAGTAGAACGAGAAGAAGCCTCGCCAAGTACAAAGTTACGGATACAATCCAGAAAAACAGAACCAAAAGACATAGAAGACATGGTCCGAAGAGTATGGGTAGCTAAAGTATGAGCTACTAAATTAGCCTCGTGGCTTACATAATGAACATGTGCAACAGAAAAAGAAGAAAGCAAATCTCGAGCTTGCATAAGCGTCGGACCTAAGGTGGAGAGGTCAGGCCCCGCAAGGTTGAGCCTATTTGCAAGGGACACACAGTCTGTCTCGAAAAGAAAACGCCTCCATCCCTGGGACTGAGCGAAGGTGACACCGGCAAGAAGTCCCACACCTTCGGAAGTAGCAACATCCAAACAACTGCCCAAAGGGTATGCCAGGCCCCCAACTAGCGCACCCGAATCGTCACGCGCCACAACTCCAACAGCCGCTGCACGAGTGGCTGGATCAGAAGCCCCATCCACATTAATCTTAATGTATCCATGGGGGGGAAGCCTCTAACGGGGAGGTGAGAGTGAGGAGGAGTTCGGGGGGGAGGGGGAAGAAGAGATAGCATTGCAGTAATCATTATGAAGACTAAGAGAGTTGATGGTGGTAAGCCAAGGGGTTGTAGATGGTGATTGTGGACCCAATCATTACGCCGGTTCCAAATATTCCATAAGGTAGTGAGAAAAAGGCCAAAGAGGTCAGGAGATAAATGCCGAGCACCCTCTTCCAACCATTGGAGGCCAGAAGTGGTTGTACTATTAGAAAGAATAACAAAAATGCCTGCTAAACGGAGGGCCTCTGAGGCACCAGGACAATCGCGAAGCGCATGAAGGATGGATTCCGAAGATGAGCGGCAAACATGACAAGGACCGGAGTCCGGTGCAAAAGCTTGCAATCTGGAGCCAACTGGTAGAGCCTCAGAGCCCATGCGCCAACCAAAGGTTTTAACCTTAGGAAGGGCCTTTACTTTATCCATGACTTTCCAAATCCGAGCAGGTCGAATACGTGGTTCTGGTGGACGCTGGAGAAATTGGTAGCCAGACCGAACTGAATAGACACTTGAATCATTAGGATTCCAAAGAATGGAATCACGATTATCATTGATGATGGGAATATTAAGGATAGCATTGGCATCTTCAGAACTAAAGTAGTGTCGGACCTTAATAGGATCCCAGGAAGCTTGGTTCCGAATCATAAAATTGCGGCATCGAACATAGACTTCATCAGAGATTTCATACTCCCCATATAGATTTATAGGAGAGGAACCTCCCAAATTGTCCTTGGGGAGAAGAATACTACTATTAATATCAGGTCGATAAAGGAACCCGCCAAAGAGGTGCTGCATAGCATTGTATAGTCCTTGCCAGGCAAACGACCCGCGCTGCGGTCGAGTAGCATCTAGAATGTTGCCTGATGGGAAATACTTCGCTTTGTAAATTTGACCCAGCAAAGACTTCGGATCATAAATAAGCCTCCAGAGCTGCTTCCCAAGAAGTGCTATGTTAAAATTATTGAGATCTCAGAAACCCATGCCCCCAACGGATTTTGGTAAACAAACCTGATCCGAGGGGAGCATGTGCCAACCTTTTTTGTTGTTATTACCAGACCACCAGTACCAACAGATTGTAGAAGTCATATCATCAATTATATTTTGGAGAAGCAGATAGCACGACATGACATACTGGGGCAAAGATTGCAAAACCGCTTTGATAAAAATTTCTCTACCACTAAAGGAGAGAAGTTGTTTGTCCCAAGTGGATAATTGTTCATGAACTTTATCACGAATGAAGCCTAGGGATTTAGTTTTAACTTTACCAATGAGGAGTGGTACGCCTAAATAGACCCCTAGGTTATTGACCTCGCGTACCTGCAAGGAGCTATTTATTGTGTCACGAATCGAGCGAGGGGTGCGTGGATTATAGAAAATAGTTGACTTTTCAAAGTTGACTGCTTGCCCCGATGCATAAGCATAGGTTTGAAGAGCCGTTTTAAGATGTGCAGCTTCCTCTGGGTTGGTATTAATAAAGACCATGCAATCATCCGCAAAGAGAAGATGATTGACTTTAGGTCCCAATCTACTAGCACCATGTCCAGGGAGTGAGTTATGTTGTTGAGCCTCAATGACGTACGCAGAGAGACCTTAGGTACAGAAGAGGAAGAGAAAAGGTGACAGAGGGGTCACCTTGTCGAAGACCCCGTTGGGGGCGAAAGAAAGGAGAAAATAAATTATTAACCTTAATAGAAAATGATACCGAAGAGATACATCACATGATAAGTGAGACCCAAAAGGGTGCAAAACCCATTCGATGCATTACATTTGCAAGAAAAGACCATTCTACTCTATCGAAAGCTTTTTCCATATCTAACTTGAGGGCAGCACCATGGGAGGATTTGGTGCTTCCTGAGTTTATGTTGTGTATAATTTCATGGGCGATGAGCATATTATCAGTAATATTGCGTCCCTGAACGAAGGTAGCTTGGTTATTACTGATGCAAAAGGGAATCGTTTGCTTCATTCTGTTAACCAGGACCTTGGCTACAATTTTTTAGATCACCGTACATAAACTAATAGGACGGAGATGCCGCATAATGGTTGGGTCTTTGATTTTGGGGATAAGAACTAGAATTGTCTTATTGACCGATGCCATGTCGGCTGAGCCGTTAAGGAGGTTTAGGTAGAGCGTAGTGACATCTGCACCTACTGTATCCTAGTGCTGTCCAAATAACCCACTAGGGAGGCCATCTATTCCTGGTGCCTTCTGGGGATCAATGTCTCGGAAGGCATGAAGGATTTCATCAGCCATGAAGGCCCTGGTGAGTGACTCATTCATAGATGATGTAACAATGGAGGGAATTTTGGATAAAATATGTTCCGAAAATTGAGGGTTTGAAGATGTGAAAAGGGTTTGGAAATAGTTGGATGCAATATCCATAATGTCACTTTCGGTAGTGCACCAGTTATGGTCAGCGTCATATAGGCCAGTAATAGTATTCTTTTTCCGTCTGTTGTTAGCACGAGCGTGAAAGAAACGGGTATTTTTGTCTCCTTGAGAAAGCCATAGATTACAAGATCTTTGTGCCCAATAGGTTTTCTGTTCATTAAGTAATTTATTAAGTTCAGATCTCGTCTTTAAATAAGCTTCCTCGAAGTTGTTCGTTAGGGGCCGTCGGAGGTATTTATTAATTTTCTTAGTGAGGATATGAATACGCCCTGTTGTGTTGTAGCGTTGCTGTGATTGCCAATCACCTAAACATGAACCAATAGCATGGATTTTGTCCAAAGTATGTCCCTTGGTGTGAGCCCAAGTTTGTTGAACAAGAGAGATGCCTTCTTCGTTGGTGGCCCAACAACTTTCAAAACAAAATTTAGGAGGTGTTGGCTGAACATTTTTATGTAAGGTGGGTGAGGTGTCTAGCAGCAGAAAACAGTGATCGAATTTGGCAACAAAATCCGAATAGATTCGATGGGAGGGATTAGAGACTTTCCAAGCCAAATTGCCAAGAAAGCGGTCAAGGCGTTCAAGGATTGTCGGTGTTTGGGGACCGATTTTTTTCCAAGTGAACCATCCAGAAGTTGGTTTACATTCAAAGAGATCATTACGCGAAAGACAGTTACGAAAATTATTTATTTGGGATCCTGCCCGACGGATACCCCCATGTTTCTCGTTATCTGAAAGGATTTCATTAAAGTCATCGCCTAAAATCCAAGGAAGACCATTGTTTTTGTTTAAAGAGTCTATAATATCCCAAGTCTTAATTTTTTGACTAGTTTCGGAAAATCCATGTATACTAGTAAAGTACATCGAAGAGGTTTCAAATTGGATTTGAGTATGAATAAAGCGATCCTAGTATGAAAGCAAAGTAACATTTATATTATTAGAAATGAAAAGCGCAATACCAGAACAATTATTACTAGGGGAAATAGAAATAAGTTCAATCATACCTAAAGAAGAACTAAGTCGGCAACATGCCTCATTATTTAACTTTGTTTCACATAAAAATAAAATATCCGGGGAGGTACGTCGAACATATTGTTGTAGGTGATGAACTGCCTAGACATGACCAAAACCCTGACAGTTCCAACATAGCACTATCATTTTCCTCAGCGGGGTTGAGAGTTAACCGCCACATGAGAGATTTTTACAGCTGCTCATCCTAACTTTTGGAGTAGAAGCGGAGGGTTTCGCTTTCTTAGGTTGGAGGACCACTTGAATAGGGGACCGACGTTTAGTGCCACGATTGGGGGAGCTAGAACGGGGGCTGGAGCATTAGCTACATCATTCGGATAAGTCTTTAGTAGCCAATGGTCAAATTCTTCAATAAGTGGGATATCGGTTTTAAGTAGAGGCTTACGCAGTTGGGCATCCAAGTTTATGATCTGCTGGGCTGTGGGTCTTGATATACTGTCATCTTGGGCATCCCAGTCACCCTCAGTGGATCCTTCCGGAATGGGAAAAAATGTGTTCAGAGGCTGCGGAGCAATAACCCTTAGGGGTAGCGTGACTTGCGGGTTTGAGCGGGGAGAAGGATTTTTCATCTTGGAACTAGATTCATTGGTTTCTTTTGGCAGGGGAGAAGCTTCACCCATGGCCGCATCATTTAGAGGTGCCTCCTCTAAGGGCTTTTCCGAGAAGGATGCAGCATCACCATCGTTCAAATTACCTATGTGAGCAAGGGGAGGCAACTTTAGGTTTAGATACAAATTTCGAAAAGAAGATATAAACAAAGTATGAAGTGAGAAAGGGATAAGACCTGTGTTGTTCAAGTCAGCGAGTTCTTTCTCATTGGCAGTCGGATCTAGAGAAAAAAAGAGGGGGATCATACGAGAAATAATGAGTGAGGGAAAGATCAAATACGAAATTGAGACATAAAAGAAGTACAAGATAGGAACAAAATAGGTATAAGAGAAGGTCACCCTACTGGAGGGAGTTGGGTTTGCCTAGTCACATTCTGTTCCGACGTTTCTAATCCGGCCCCGAGGGCCCTGAGGACGACGTCATGGAGGAAGGTATCGTAGCCATTTCCCAGATTGCAATTTAGACAGATCGAGAGAGGATCGAAATGGAAAGTTGTCAATTGTGTGACTAATAATCCCACAGCCATGGCAAAAAGTAGGTAGTCGTTCGTATTGCAGATGGCACATCGTTTTGTTTGTACCATTCCCGATAAAAAGGAAATGAGTCACAGGACGGGTAACATCGAGCATGATTTCAACTCTTAAAAAGTCGGACATATTGCCCTCAATTTCACATGTATCGGTTCGAAGGACATTGCCAACCATTGATCCAAGCGCATGGCCGACAAGATGAGCACGATCAATGTCGGCATAGATAGGGGCTGGAAGGCCAAAGATTCGGATCCAGATACGCATAAAAGTAAAAGTATACTCATCAGTGTTCTTGGAAGGGTCGTATTCCGTCAAAGCGAGCCATTCGTCCTTGTATAACCAAGGCCCTCGGTTGAAAACCTCGTAGCAATGTTTTGTTTCCTTGAACTTGATTTTGAAAAAGTTTTCCTTGATAATCGAAATAGAGACCAAGTTGCTAGATTTCCAGATTCCTTCAAACGCACTAAGGACTGCGTAGCTATCAATGGGTTTAGACGAGATGAAAAGCCCAATAAGGAAAAGCTTAGGGTCTTCCTCTGCAAAATCCCAACTGAATTCAGGGGTGTACAGAAGTTCTGCTTCTTCATTGGTAAGGTAAAGGGAGTGGAGTTGAGAGAAGGAGGAATATGTCATAGGGGAGGTTGGAAGATTGTAAAGAGATAGAAGGGAAGAAGAGTAGAGTTTGATATTGGAGCTAAGGTGAGTATGATGGATATAAATAGTCAGAGTAGGGGTTGCTAAGGCAATAGTATGGGAAGAAGTAGAATAAGGTAAGATAGTTTGATTGCATAATAATGCAAGTAAGGTCAAATCCCTAGAAAAGAGGGATAATCGTTTAAAAAAGAAAGTAAACCATACTGGTAAGGCAAGAAATAAACTTAACAGGATTATCACAGTGATAGTTGAGGAAAGTAGGGAGATGTAATTGGTAATAGGATAAAAAGGGGAAACATAATTTAAAACAAGAATATTTGTTACATTATGTTTGGAGAGAAAATTTAGGAGATAATCATACCTAGTATTTAGGAGATATATTACAAGATGGAAAGTGTGATAAATCCAATATGGAAACAGAAGTTGGTAGAAAAAGGGAGGTTTGTTTATTTCACACTGCAATAACAGGAAACGTAAAGTAATATGGTGGAGAAAAGAGATTTGATGTTTATGGTATTTTTGAGAAGTTATGGAAATTCCTAAGTTAGAACGTAAGTTAGGTAAAAGTTGAGGTTCCACCTTTGAGATGGTCGTGTAGAAATCCCTGAAGAGGGCTTGAATAGTAGCACCTGAGAAGGTGTAGTGGGTAAAAATAGTAATTAGTAAAGAGATCAATTGAGTTTTAAAAAAACTGTATTTATTTGGGTATGAACAATTGTGTGAGTAAAAGAAACGGTTTAAAGGTATCGAGGGACTGTAGGTATGAAACGTAGGAAAAACATATAAGCATGCAAGAAATTCAAAAAGAAAAGAGAGAAGGAAATAAGAGCAGATAGGGGGAATAATAATAATAATTACAGCCCAGGGAGGAGAAGGAGCGGGGAGAAGAAATTATATACAGACCAAATGAGCAAAATAAATGGGGAAAAATTAAAAGAATGATAACAATAAACAAATAATTACAGACCATATAAAAGGGGAAAAACATGCGTTGAGCAGGTAAGCCATCACATGGTGAACCAGGTTGCTGGCAAGGAATGTCCAAGAAATTGTTGTGGTCCACATAATGATGCAAGAAGGAGTAGCAAAACGTTAGAGTAAGCCAGTAAATGAAATAAATCGAGCCAATATAACAATTCATTTGTTTAGAAGGATAAAAAGTAATACTATATATAACAGTGAAATAGATGTAACCATGGGAATGGAAAAGAGAAAGTAGAGAAATATGAAAGTTGCAAAATGAAGATGCAATTATATTGTAACGAGAATGGAGCATAAACAAGAAACGGGGGGCAAAATTCATGTGAAGCTGCAAAACAGGGTGAGTACCGTGGTCCAGAATAGAGTGGTGCAGACGAACCAACCATTTGGAAATAACAATCCCAAGTGTAGAGACATAGATAAAGGAAAGATATCCCACTTTGTGGGTCGTTGAAAGTTTCCCAAAACGGGATTGATTAGGTATGTAGGATAGCATTGGGGGGTTTGAGATAATAGAGATGAAAGATAGGATAATTAAGAGAAGGCAATGACATTTGAGAAGCCAAAAGGTACCAAGGATAGAAGTATCCTTAAGATACCAAAGACTGTAATATGAATGATTGAAAAAGGAAACAATTATAGTAGCTGGAGGAAATAAGATTAAATAATCAGTAGTGAATGAGAGGTAAGACCACAAAAATAGAGCAGAGAAAGCATAAGGGGAAGATGACCATAAAGTTAGAGCCATATATGCTTGGGGGGAGAGAAGCCAGTGTGCAATAAAAGAAGTTTAGAGATACTGAACCAGCGGGCCCAGAGAAGGTAGAAGAGGGTAGGAGCAGCAATGTAAGCATAAACATACTTAGAGCAGCCAATAAAACAGAATGACATAGGAATGTACAAATGAACCATATGACATGAGCAAGGTGACAACAAAGGGTATATAGATATTGAAAGTGACCCATAGTAACAAGTTGAAGAAGATGGTAATGAACACATAGAAATCCCACTAGGTGGGTCGTCATGAATTTCCCTTGAAAGGATCGATTAAATGTATAAATAGAAATGGATGGTGATAAGGATATATTGGGGCATAAGCAAGCATGAAGACAACAATGGAAAAGAAATAGAATCCAGTCAAAAAAACAAGAGAATGATGAAGTACCATTGAAGGAATCGTGATATAGGCATACTGAAGTACCAAGTGGGAAAACATGACGCAGACATGATATATGAAGTAGAAATCATGAGACAAGCATACTGAAAAACCAAATAGAAAGACGTGATCAGGAGATAATAAGAGAAATAGACCAGATCAAAACCTTGCATTCTAAATAAGAGATCAATAAAAGGAACAGCATTGCAACCATTACAAAACAAGTGTGCAAGAGTAGAGGGTAATAAAAAGAGGAGATGAGCAACGAGAGAGTAAAAAACTACAAGGTAACAGAGCAAAAAAACCCAAATCGATTGCAGTAAATAGAAAAAACAAATATCATTACAGTGAGATAAAGGGAATGAATCTGATGCAAAGTAGACATGAAGATTATAGCATAATAAAGCAAAACAATAAAGATCAATAGAAAAGATATAACAAGAGATACAAGAAAGATGAAAAAAGACCAGACAACTAAGGTAGAAAAATGGACCCAAAAGAAAACAAACGGTTGAGGGTATACCATTAATCATCGAAGACACCCTGAATCCTGGTGGCATACGGGGGCTTCGAAAAAGGTGAGGTTCCATAGATCGGATCTGAGGGAGACAAGGAAAAGGAGTTAGAAAACATGCATGATGAAGAGAATTGAAAAAATAAAAAAGAAGCCAGATGAGGGAAGATGAAACGATGCAGAGGGGAGGAGATAGGAGGCGGCGATGGTTTTGGGCAGTGCCCATCTCCGGTGTTAGAGACATCTGGTAAAAACCGATCATCCGGAAGGAGTCACGGTTGCCCCAAATTTTGGGGTTTGTTTTCCTACGATCAAAAAAGGGGAAAACAAATATGAGGTAGGGGAAAACCCTAAAACAGATAGAACAATGAAGGATTAGGGGAAACAGATTGCATGGGGGTGAACGGGTATGAGGCAAGCAGCATAAAGAACCACAACGGAGGATGAATCCAGCCAACGGTGGATGGGATCTCGCAAAACAAGGCCAACAAAAACATGTTAGCATCTGATTTAGGGGAAATAAAAATAACCAGAAACAAAGAAAAAAAACCAAATAATTCGATAAAAAAATCGGGGACGGGGTGGGAAAGCTCTCAAAATCTCATTGCCATTGATATCTTGGGTCTTGCGTTTGCTTAATGCTCCGATCTGCACGAAGTGTAGCGGCGAAGAAGGGGGAAAGCAAAAGGGACGGTGGGGAGAAGTTTGAACGCCATGAAAAGAGGGAGGAAAATGAAAAAAAAAGGGTGGATGGGTGAAAGGGGGAAAGAGAAAACGGTGGAAAATGAAAAGACAAACGCCAAGAAAGACCCAGAAAAATTGAGAGAATTTTGAAAGCCATACCCATTGGACTTTTAACTAGGTTAAAACAACAAAAATTGAGTTTTTGCAATACAATAGTGTTGAAAAGCTCATAATCAATGATATGAACTCCTAAGGTTTGATTAAAACTAGTTTTTTGGTCCTTTTTGTAGAGGTTTCGAGCGAGCGGGTCTAAATGGGCCGTAAAATGGACCCGTTAGACTTTTAACTGAGTAAAAAATACGGAAATTGAGTTTTTGCAATATAATCTTGTTGAAAAGCTTGTAATCAATTATATGAACTCCTAAAATTTTATTAAAAACAAGTTTTCGGTCCATTTCGTAGAGGTTTTGGGCCAGCGGGTCTAAATGGGTCTAAATGGGCCCGTAATCAATGATATGAACTCCTAAGTTTTGATTAAAACTTGATTTATCATCCTTTTTGTAGAGGTTTCAGACGAGCGGGTCTAAATGGGCCGTAAAATGGACCCGTTGGACTTTAAACTGAGTAAAAAGTACATAATTTGAGTTTTTTCAATATAATTCTATTCAAAAGATCATAATCAATGATATGAAGTCCTAAAATTTGATCAAAACTTTTTTTTCGGTCCTTTTTGTAGAGGTTTCGGGCGAGCAGGGCTAAATGTCCGTAAAATGGACCCGTTGGACTTTTAACTTAGTAAAAAATATAGAAATTGAGTTTTTGCAATATAATCTTGTTGAGAAGCTTGTAATGAATTATATAAACTCCTAAAATTTGATTAAAACCTATTTTTCAGTCCTTTTTGGTGAGGTTTCGGGCGAGCGGGTCCAAATGGGCCTTAAAATGGACCCGTTGGACTTTTAACTAAGTAAAAACAACAAAAATCGAATTTTTGCAATACAATAGTGTTGAAAAGCTCGTAATCAATGATATGAACTCCTAAGTTTTTATTAAAACTTGATTTGTGGTCTTTTTGTAGAGGTTTCGGACGATCGGGCCTAAATGGGCCGTAAAATGGACCCGTTGGACTTTAAACTGAGTAAAAAGTACTAAAATAGAGTTTTTGCAATATAATCGTGTTGAAAAGATCGTAATCAATGATATGAAGTCCTAAAATTTAATTAAAACCTGTTTTTCGGTCCTTTTTGTAGATGTTTCGGGCGAGCGGGGCTAAATGGGCCGTAAAATGGACCCGTTGGAATTTTAACTTAGTAAAAAATAAAGAAATTGAGTTATTGCAATATAATCTTGTTGAAAATCTCGTAACCAATTATATGAACTCCTAAAATTTGATTAAAACTTGTTTTTTGGTCCTTTTTGTAGCGGTTTCGGGGGAGTGGATCTAAATAGGCCGTAAAATTGACCCGTTGGACTTTAAAATGAGTAAAAAGTACATAAATTGAGTTTTTGCAATATAATCATGTTGAAAAGATCGTAATCAATGATATGAACTCCTAAATTTTGATTAAAACATGTTTTCCGGTCCTTTTTGTTGAGGTTTCGTACGTGCGAGTCTAAATGGGTCGTAAAATGGACCTGTTGGACTTTTAACTGAGTAAAAAATACAGAAATTGAATTTTTGCAATATAATCTTGTTGAAAAGCTCGTAATCAATTATATGAACTCCTAAAATTTGATTAAAACTTGTTTTTCGGTCCTTTTTGTAGAGGTTTCGGGCGAGCGTGTCTAAATCGGCCTTAAAATGGACCCGTTGGACTTTTAACTGAGTAAAAGAACAAAAATCAAATTTTCGCAATACAATAGTGTTGAAAAGCTCGTAATCAATTATATGAACTTCTAAGTTTTGATTAAAACTTGATTTGCGGTCTTTTTTGTAGAGGTTTCGGACGAGCGAGTCTAAATGGGCCGAAAAATGGACCTGTTGGAATTTAAACTAAGTAAAAAGTACTAAAATTGAGTTTTTGTAATATAATCTTGTTGAAAAGATTTTAATGAATGATATGAAGTCCAAAAATTTGATTAAAACTTGTATTTAGGTCCTTTGTGTAGAGGTTTCGGGCGAGCGGGGCTAAATGGGCCGTCAAATGGACTCGTTCGACTTTTTTTTTGAAGAAAAAGGCCTCATTAAAAACCCCTACTAATGTCCTTCAAGCAAAGCTAGAGGACCCTAAAAAGGGGAAAAGAGTGCCTTAAATTTATTAGATCGAAGAGTAGCTCTTTACAAGGTGGGTAATACATGGAGGAATGTTAGAGCTAAAAGACATGGAAGACATAGATCGTATAGCATTAGTGGCCAGAGTATGAGCCACAGAATTTGCCTCACGGCGTATATAATTTACAAGAGCAAAAGGTAAAGTATGAAGAGACTCTCGAAGTCTGAGAAGAAGAGGTCCCAAAGTAGATAGGTCGTGGCCAGGATTGTTGAGCCGATTCGCAAGTGAGGCACAATCCGTTTCAAACAAAATCCGTTGCCAGCCCTGAGATTGAGCAAAGGTAATACCCGCAAGAAGACCTTCACCTTCACAAGTGACTGCATCCAAATAGCTGCCTAGCGGGTAGGCAAGGCCCCCGACGACCGCACCCGTAGCATCACGTGCCACGACACCAACAGCCGCTGCACGAGTGGTAGGGTCAAATGCCCCATCCACATTTATCTTGATGTGATCATGTGGGGGAGGTCTCCAACATGGAGGAGTGAGAATAGATGATGAAGGATGGGATGAATGGGTGGCTTTGCAAAAGTCATCATGTAGGCTGATAGAGTTAATAGCAGTAAGCCACGGTGGTTGTAGATGGCAGTTATGAACCCAATCGTTACGCCTATTCCAAATATTCCAAATGGTTGTAAGGAATAGACCAAATTGATCAGTAGTTAAGAGATGAGCATCCTCCTCTAACCATTGAGTAGAGGTGATAGTCGAGCTTCTAGAGAGAACGGTGGGAACTCCAGAGAGGTGAAGGGCCTCGAAAGCCCCAGCACAGTCACGAAGAGCATGAAGGATAGATTCCGAGGATACCCCACAAATAGGGCAAGGCCCAGAATTAGGGGAGAAGACTTGCAGTTTGGAACCAACAGGTAGGGCTGCAGATGCCACACGCCATCCAAAAGTTCTGACCTTTGGGAGGGCCTTTACTTTGGACAGGAACTTCCAAAACCGTGTCGGGGGGGTACGTGATTCCGATGTGCGTTGTAGAAATAGATAGCCAGAACGTACTGAGTAAATACCAGAGTCGTTAGGAGCCCATAGAATAGAATCACGGTAGTCATTAATAATGGGAATTTAGAGAATGGCATCGGCATCAACCGGGTTAAAATAGTTTCGGACCTTTTCAGGATCCCAAGCAGTCCGATTACGAATCATGAAGTCACGACATCGAATATGGACTTCATCCGAGATTTCATAGTCTTCAGAAAGGTTAAGTGGAGAGAAGCCTCCCTAGATGTCTTTATGGACCCGTATGTTACTGTTAATACCCGGTCGGTATAAGAAGCCCTGGAAAAGGCGCTATAAAGCACTATAGAGACCTTTTCAAGCAAAAGAGCCTCGGATAGGTCGGGAAGCATCTAAGATATTCCCAGAAGGGAAATATTTGGAACGATAGATTTGGCCCAATAAGGAGTCTGGTTCGCAAATGAGTCGCCATAGTTGCTTTCCCAGGAGAGCAATGTTAAAATCATTCAAGTCTTTGAATCCCATGCCTCCTGCAATTTTAGGTAGACAAACATGATTCCATGGAAGCATGTGCCACCCCTTCTTGTTAGATTTGCCAGACCACCAATATTGTCGAATGGCTGAACTCATATTATCAATAATGTTTTGTGGCAACAGATAAGAGGACATGACATATTGAGGTAGTGATTGTAGGACTGCTTTAATGAAAATAAAGAAATTGAGTTTTTGCAAGATAATCTTGTTGAAAAGCTCGTAATCAATTATATGAACTCCTATAATTTGATTAAAACTTGTTTTTCGGTCCTTTTGTAGAGGTTTCGGGCGAGTGGGTCTAAATGGGCTTTAAAATGGACCCGTTGGACTTTTAACTGAGTAAAAAGAACAAAAATCGAATTTTTGCAATACAATAGTGTTGAAAAGCTCGTAATCAAAGATATGAACTCCTAATTTTTTTATTAAAACTTGATTTGCGGTCGTTTTTGTAGAGGTTTCGGACAAGCGGGTCTAAATGGGTCGTAAAATGGACCCGGTGGACTTTAAACTAAGTAAAAAGTACACAAATTGAGTTTTCGCAATATAATCGTGTTGAAAAAAATCGTAATCAATGATATGAAGTCCTAAAATTTGATCAAAACTTCTTTTTCGGTCCTTTTTGTAGAGGTTTCGGGGGAGCGGGGCTAAATGGGCCGTAAAATGGACCTGTTGGACTTTTAACATAGTAAAAAATACAGAAATTGAGTTTTCACAATATAATCTTATTGAAAAGCTCGTAATCAATTATATGAACTCCTAAAATTTTATTAAAACTTGTTTTTCGGTCCTTTTTGTAGAGGTTTCGGGCGAGCGTGTCTAAATGGGCCTTAAAATGGAACCGTTGGACTTTTAACTCGGTAAAAAAGAACAAAAATTGAATTTTTGCAATACAATAGTGTTGAAAAGCTCGTAATCAATGATATGAACTCCTAATTTTTTATTAAAACTTGATTTGTGTTCTTTTTTGTAGAGGTTTCGGACGAGCGTGTCTAAATGGGCTGTAAAATGGACCCGTTGGACTTTAAACTGAGTAAAAAGTACTAAAATTGAGTTTTTGCAATATAATCGTGTTGAAAAGATCGTAATCAATGATATGAAGTCCTAAAATTTGATTAAAACCTGTTTTTCGGTCCTTTTTGTAGAGGTTTCGGGTGAGCGGGGCTAAATGGGCCGTAAAATGGACACATTGGAATTTTAACTTGGTAAAAAACAAAGAAATTGAGTTTTTGCAATATAATCTTGTTGAAAAGCTCGTAATCAATTATATGAACTCCTAAAATTTGATTAAAACTTGTTTTTGGTCCTTTTTGTAGAGGTTTCAGGCGAGCGGGTCTAAATGGGCCGTAAAATGGACCCGTTGGACTTTAAACTGAGTAAAAACTATATAAATTGAGTTTTTGCAATATAATAATGTTGAAAAGATCGTAATCAATGATATGAACTCCTAACATTTGATTAAAACATGTTTTCTAGTCCTTTTTGTAGAGGTTTCGTACGTGCGGGCCTAAATGGGCCGTAAAATAGACTCGTTGGACTTTTAACTGAGTAAATAATACAGAAATTGAATTTTTGCAATATAATCTTGTTGAAAAGCTCGTAATAAATTATATGAACTCCTAAAATTTGATTAAAATTTGTTTTTCGGTCCTTATTGTAGAGGTTTCGGGCGAGCGGGGCTAAATGGGCATTAAAATGGACCCGTTGGACTTTTAACTAAGTAAAAAGAACAAAAATTGAATTTTTGCAATACAATAGTGTTGAAAAGCTCGTAATAAATGATATGAAGTCCTAATTTTTGATTAAAACTTGATTTGCGGTCTTTTTTGTAGAGGTTTCGGACGAGCGAGTTTAAATAGGCCGTAAAATGGACCCATTGGACTTTAAACTGAGTAAAAAGTACAAAAATTGAGTTTTTGAAATATAATCGTGTTGAAAAGATCGTAATCAATGATATGAAGTCCTAAAATTTGATTAAACCTGTTTTTCGGTCCTTTTTGTAGAGGTTTCGGGTGAGCGGGGCTAAATGGGCCGTAAAATGGACCCGATGGAATTTTAACTTATTAAAAAAATAAAGAAATTGAGTTTTTTCAATATAATCTTGTTGAAAAGCTCGTAATCAATGATATGAACTCCTAAAATTTGATTAAAACTTGTTTTTCGGTCCTTTTTGTAGAGGTTTCAGGCGAGCGAGTGTAAATGGGCCGTAAAATGGACCCGTTGGACTTTAAACTGAGTAAAAAGTACAGAAATTGAGTTTTTGCAATATAATCATGTTGAAAAGATCGTAATCAATTATATGAACTCCTAAATTTTGATTAAAACATGTTTTCCGTTACTTTTTGTAGAGGTTTCGTTCGTGCGGTCTAAATGGGTCGTAAAATGGACCCGTTGGACTTTTAACTGAGTAAAAAATACATAAATTGAATTTTTGGAATATAATCTTGTTGAAAAGATCGTAATCAATGATATGAACTCCTAAAATTTGATTAAAACATGTTTTCCAGTCCATTTTGTAGAGGATTCGGACGAGCGGGTCTAAATGGGCCGTAAAATTGACCCGTTGGACTTTTAACTGATTAAAAAATACAGAAATTGAGTTTTTGCAATATAATCATGTTGAAAAGCTCGTAATAAATTATATGAACTCCTAAATTTTGATTAGATCTTGTTTTTCGGTCCTTTTTGTAGAGGTTTCAGGCGAGCGGGTCTAAATGGGCCTTAAAATAGGCCCGTTGGACTTTTAACTAAGTAAAAAGAACATAAATTGATTTTTTTCTATACAATAGTGTTGAAAAGCTCGTAATCAACGATATGATGTCCTAAGTTTTGATTAAAACTTGTTTTGCAGTTCTTTTTGTAGAGATTTCGGGCGAGCGGGTCTAAATGGGCCTTAAAATGGACCCGTTGGACTTTTAACTGAGTAAAAAGAAAAAAAAATTAAATATTTGCGATACAATAGTGTTGAAAAGCTCGTAATCAAAGATATGAACTCTTAAGTTTTGTTAAAACTTGTTTTGCGGTTCTTTTTGTAGAGGTTTCGGACGAGCGAGTCTAAATGGGTCGTAAAATAGACCCGTTGGACTTTAAACTGAGTAAAGAGTACATAAATTGAGTTTTTGCAATATGTTGGGAAGTACGGTGCTCGATTCCTTCAATCGTTCTTGCTCGCCAAGTGGTGGAGAAGTGGAAATTTGGGTGTAAGAGGTGTGGAAGCTAAAAAGATTAAGGACACGATCAATTATAGTGGTTCAACCTTCTAACCAAGGTTTACATCCACTACCTTAGCTTCCCACTAAGGATTTCCAATCAATCCACTATTGATACGTCCCCTTTTCTAAGCTTAGGAGGAAACCCTTACAAACCGATCAAGCTTTCTACCCAAAGCCTTGATCAAACCCTCTTTACAAAGAGATAAAAATAAGCAAACACAAATCCCTCTAATAGGTTTTTGTTTGCACAATTAAGCTCTCACCCAATCCTAAAACACTTGAGCAAATCTAACAATTTTTGCTCAGTAGTGTTTGTCTATACAAGAAAATGACAATTAGGCACTAAGACATATATTTGATCATATGATGTTTTACAATTGAAGCATTAATCATTACTAAATGCTAGGAGGTCCCTTTTATACTCCTTAATGAGTTTGTAGCAGTTACTAGCCGTTGGGGTTGAATTGGTGCCATTGGAGACTTAATTTCCCACCATAAATACAGTTTTGCAGCTTCACATTTCGAAACACTCGATCCTGTTTCGAAACACTGTTGAAATAGAAAGAGCCGTTGTAGCACCCGTATTGGACCGCCCGTTTCGAAACGCTTATCACCGTATCGAAACGCTCTATATTTAAATGTTAGTTGGGAAATAGCCGTTGGGGGTTTATGACCGTTGAGGTCAATGCCACGTAGGCGTATCAAAACGACAGAGGTCGTATCGAAACGCTAGGCAAAATTCTCATCCAGTAAGGCCCGTTTCGAAACACATTGACACTGTAAATACCTGTATTGAAACACCTAGGGGTGTTTCAAAACACCTGGATGGTTTTGTTGGATTTGGCTTTGAAAACATGTAAAAACTTTTAAAACATCCCTTAAACATAGTTTCAAGTTGTTTGGACTTTAGAAATGGTTTTGAATTCTTTTTTAACTTTGTCCAAAACATTTTTCAATTATTATTTAAAACATTAGTTCTACACAATATAATCGTGTTGAAAAGATAGTAATCAATTATATGAAGTCCTAAAATATGATTAAAACTTGTTTTGCGGTCCGTTTTGTAGAGGTTTCGGGAGAGCGGGTCTAAATGGGCCGTAAAATGGACTCGTTGGACTTTTAACTGAGTAAAAATACAAAAATTGAGTTTTTGCAATATAATCTTGTTGAAAACCTTGTAATCAATTATATGAACTCCTAAAATTTGATCAAAACTTGTTTTTCGGTCATTTTTGTAGAGGTTTCGAGCGAGCGAGTCTAAATGGGCCTTAAAATGGTCCCGTTGGACTTTTAACTAAGTAAAAAGAATAAAAATCGATTTTTTGCAGTACAATAGTGTTGAAAAGCTTGTAATTAATGATATGAACTCCTAAGTTTTGATTAAAACTTGATTTGCGGTCTTTTTTGTAGAGGTTCCAGACGAGAGGGTCTAAATGGGCCGAAAAATGGACCGGTTGGACTTTAAACTAAGTAAAAAGTACAAAAATGAGTTTTTGCAATATAATCGTGTTGAAAAGATCGTAATCAATGATATGAAGTCCTAAAATTTGATTAAAACTTGTTTTGTAGCCCTTTTTGTAGAGGTTTCGGGCGAGCGGGTCTAAATGGGCCGTAAAATGGACCCGTTGGACTTTTAACTGAGTAAAAAATATAGAAATTGAGTTTTTGCAATATAATCCTGTTGAAAAGCTCGTACTCAATTATATGAACTCCTAAAATTTGATTAAAACTTGTTTTTCTGTAATTTTTGAAGGCGTTTCGGGTGAGCGGGTCTAAATGGGCCTTAAAATGAACCCGTTGGACTTATATATGGGTTAAAATAACAGAAATCAAATTTTTGCAATACAATAGTGTTGAAAATCTCGTAATCAATGATATGAACTCCTATGTTTTGAATAAAACTTTATTTGCGGTCTTTTTTGTAGAGGTTTCGGACGAGCAAGTCTAAATGAGCCGTAAAATGGACCCGGTGGACTTGAAACTGAGTAAAAAGTACATAAATTGATTTTTTGCAATATAATCATGTTGAAAAGATCGTAATCAATGATATAAATTCCTAAAATTTGATTATAACATGTTTTCTGGTCCTTTTTGTAGAGGTTTCGGACGAGCGGGTCTAAATGGGCCGTAAAATGGACTCGTTGGACTTTTAAATAAGTAAAAAATACAGAAATTTAATTTTTGCAATAAAATCATGTTGAAAAGCTCGTAATCAATTATATGAACTCCGAAAATTTGATTAAAACTTGTTTTTCGTTCCTTTTTGTAGAGGTTTCGAGCGAGCATGTGTAAATGGGCCTTTAAATGGACCCGTTGGAATTTTAACTAAGTAAAAGGAACATAAATTGATTTTTTGCATTACAATAATGTTGAAAAGCTCGTAATTAACGATATGTAGTCCTAAGTTTTGATCAAAACTTGTTTTGCGGTCCTTTTGTAGAGGTTTCGGGCGAGCGAGTCTAAATGTGTGCCTTAAAGTGGAGCCGTTAGACTTTTATCTGAGTAAAAAGAACAAAAATTCAAATTATGCAATAAAGTAGAGTTGAAATGCTCATAAACAATGATATGAAATCCCATGTTTTGATTAAAACTTGTTTTGCGGTCCTTTTTGTAGAGGTTTTGGATGAGCGGGTCCAAATGGGCCGTAAAATGGACCCGTTGGACTTTTAACTGAGTAAAAAGTACATAAATTGAGTTTTTGCAATATAATCGTGTTGAAAAGTTTGTAATCAATGATATGAAGTCCTAAAATTTGATTAAAACTTGTTTTTCGGTCCTTTCTGTAGAGGTATCGGGCGAGCGGGTCAAAATGGGCCGTAAAATGGACCAGTTGGAATTTTAACTGGGTTAAAAGAACAGAAATCGAATTTTTGCAATACAATAGTGTTGAAAAGCTCGTAATCAATGATATGAACTCCTAATTTTTTTATTAAAACTTGATTTTGCGGTTTTTTGGTAGAAGTTTCGGACGAACGGGTCTAAATGGGTCGTAAAATGGACCCGTTGGACTTTAAATTGAGTAAAAAGTACATAAATCGAGTTTTTGCAATATAATCATGTCGAAAAGATCGTAATCAATGATATGAACTCCTAAAATTTGATTTAAATATGTTTTCAGTTCTTTTTGTAGAGGTTTCGGACGAGCGGGTCTAAATGGACCATAAAATGAACCCGTTGGACTATTAACTGAGTAAAAAGCAAATAAATTTATTTTTTGCAATATAATAGTGTTGAAAAGCTCGTAATCAATAATATGAACTCCTAAAATTTGATTAAAACCTGTTTTTCGGTCCTTTTTGAAGAGATTTCGGGCGAGCGGGTCTAAATGGGCCTTAAAATGAACCCGTTGGAGTTTTAACTAAGTAAAAAGAAGAGAAATTGAATTTTTGCAATACAATAGTGTTGAAAATCTCGTAATCAATGTTATGAACTCCTAAGTTTTGATTAAAACTTGTTTTGATGTCCTTTTGTAGAGGTTTTGGACGAGCGGGTCTAAATGGGCCGTAAAATGGACCCGTTGGACTTTAAACTGAGTAAAAAGTACATAAATTGAGTTTTTGCAATATAATCATGTTGAAAAGCTCGTAATCAATTATATGAACTCCTAAAATTTGATTAAAACTTGTTTTCGGTCCTTCTTGTAGAGGTTTCGGGAGAGCTGGTCTAAATGGGCCTTAAAATAGACCCGTTGGACTTTTAACTGAGTAAAAAGAACATAAATCTAATTTTTGCAATAAAATAGTTTTGAAAAGCTCATAATCAATGATATGAACTCCTATGTTTTGATTAAAACTTGATTTGCGGTCCTTTTTGTAGAGTTTTCGGACGAGCGGGTCTAAATGGACCGTAAAATGGACCCGTTGGACTTTAAACTAAGTAAAAAGTACAAAAATTGAGTTTTTTTCAATATAATCGTGTTGAAAAGATCGTAATCAATGATATGAAGTCCTAAAATTTGATTAAAACTTGTTTTTCGGTCCTTTTGTAGAGGTTTCGGGCTAGCGAGTCTAAATGGGCCGTAAAATGGACCCGTTAGACTTTTTTTGAAGAAAAATGCCTCATTAAAAACCCCTACTAATGTCCTTCGAGCAAAGCTAGAGGACCCTAAAAAGGGGAAAAGCGTACCTTATGTATTATTAATTCGATAGATTGCGTTTTACAAGGTGTGAAATACAGGAAGGGATGTCAGAACCAAAAGACATGGAAGACATGGGGGAACGTATAAAAGGATAGTGTGAAGAAAAATAATAGGGGATAATTTGAGGAAGGAAATTCATAAATGGGGGAAGTGTAAGAAATAATTAAGGTAAGTGTTGTATACAATTTGAAATTATAATAGAATCTGGGAAGAGAGATATCCAAGTAATTGTGTAGGACAAATAAGGTAAAAGGAAAAATATTCCAAAAGGCAAGTAGATTCACAGCTTTGACAGATAAGATATTTGTATTTATGGTAATAGTGAGGATCACTAGAGGCATGAGATAAAGTAGGAAATAAATTATGAAGATAATTAAGGGATGGGGGGTAAATGTAGGCATTGGTGGAAGAAACGAAAAATAGTAATTGTTGTAAGAGGGTGTTAGTGAGTCACAGGTTGGCACCATAAGGTAAAAGAGGGAAGGATGTGTTACGTAAGGAGAGCTGACTTTAAAATTGATAGCATTCAAAAGCCTAAATATCAGGGATTGAATTTGAAGGATTGGGTAGCGTTTGACCTTTTGTCTAACAAATAAAGAGGGCAGAGTCTGATTGAGAGCATATAATATTGATGAAACTTGAGACCATATTAATGAAATGTCTGAGTATGGCCTTGCAATTTTAACAAATTTTGATAAAATTTTGTAAATTTTGCGGGAGAAGATTGGAGAGAAAGAATGATAAAAGGATTAGGGATATTACTGTATAATAGTTTTGTGTAATAGATTGTTTTCACCTGGGAGGTGATCGTAGTAAGCCCCCTTAAAAGGGTTCGATTAATGGCACCAGAATAGGTGTAGTGGGTAACAGGAGAACACAACAAGAACATATTAAGGTTAAAAAATATATGAATAACGTAATTGAAGATCTTAAGTGTACGAAGAAAAATAAAACCATCAAAAAACTAACGAACCAACCATAGAATAAATGCATGATGAGGGTAAAAGACATATTGTACGTAGATAACAAATAAGGCCAAAAATAAATAGAGGATGTGGTATTGGTATAGGAGAAACTAAACAGGAAGAAAATAATACCAGGAAGCATATCATCAAGTAAAAAACTAAGCATGAAATAAGAGTAAAAAAGAACGCAGGAAGCAAGAGTAAAGGAAGAAGCAAGCAGACAAAAGGCACACACAAAAAATAAGGATTACAAACCATGGGATAGAGAGAAAAGGGGAGAAGAAACTTAGTACATACCAAATGAGCAAAGGAAAGGGGGGTAAAAGAATAATTACAGGCCCATAAGCAATAAAAGAGGAACATATAAAAAATAAAAGCAGCTAGACATGGGTAGAGGCAACAGACGCAGCTATAGGACCAACTTTGTAGAACGGCAGCCACAGGGGTGGGGTATGTAACTTGCAAGACAAGAAGAAAGGCGTAAGATGACGAAAAAATATTGTAGTATAGAAAAAGCCATACAGTGGTACAAAATATAATAGGAAACAGAGGGTTCCAAAGTCTCATAGCAAAGAGGGTGGATAAGCATGGTATGATAGAGTGATAAAAGTAATGAAACAATCCAACCATTATAGCAAAAATAAAAGGAGGCAAAGAAATATGGTGTGGTAAATATGAAGAGGTAAGCATAACATTATAATGTGGAGCATGTAACGAAAGGGAACCGTTCTTATAGAAAGTAGAGAAAACTCGGTAAACAAAGAGAAGCAGAATGAAGGTAAGGGAGCCAAAAAAGCAAAGCAATATGATGCAACACCACAAAGAGCCAAAAGGCCTGATGAGGATGATATGTGCAGAATAGGAGGGATCATCAGTGAACATATTGTACATAAAAGTAGGACAGAGATCAATAGTTATGAAGGTTTCCACGTGGTGGGTCGTAGCAAAATTCCCTTTGAGGGATTGAAAGAGACCAATGATCATGGTGATATTAACAATATAGGAAGATAAGTTGCACACTGAAAACGATAAGAAATTAAACACACAAATCATAATCTTAGGATATGTAAAATTGGTAAAACCCCAAATAGGAAAGTGATGGATAGAACATTTAGCATAATAATGAATATAAAAAGAAAACAAAACCCTGAGGAGGTTAGTTAAACAACGACTCGCTGTTGAAAGGATGGTAAGAGCAGATTTAACCAAAGAAACAGGTAAGAAAGACTTAGAATCGAGAGCAAATATATATAAAACAAGGGGATTGCCCCAAAACATAAAGTGGCCATACAATATCAGAAGATCACAAAGATACATCGAAAGTCTGGTGAATAAAAGCTCGAAGCAAAAAAAGATGGTGTGTAAGCCACAATAAACCAAATACAATATGGGGAAAATCATATAAAGAATTGATATTAATAAGTGAAAAATGCAAGAACCAGTATGTGAAAGACCATAAGTATTGATGAATAGAATAAAACAAAATAACAGTAGTGATAGTAAAAATTGTAAAGAGAAAAAATCAAATTGACATGGAGGTGTAATATTGAGGCCAAACCTGTGGTGCAATAGTAGTATATGCCTAAAATTAAAATAGTTGCAGAGAAAAAGTGTATTCCCAAAAGGATTGAAAAATATTCCCACATGGAGGGTTGATAGAAGTTTCCCAAGATGAGATCGGTAGGCAGCCGTGAAGAAACATACAATAGTAGAAAAAAAATGGGGGCAGATCCCAGCAAAAATCAAAAGTAACCATATCATTAAATATAATAGAGAGGAGAAAACATAGTTGGATATAATGTAATTGAGAGCATACATGTAAACAAAATATAGAAACCAAGTAAAAAATACTAATAGGGAAAAATTGAAACAGAGTAATTGGATATAATGGTGGGATGAAATAGTGGCAGCAAACGAAAATTGAGTGATTGTAATTGTAACAAGAAGCAAGGGATAAAAAAAAGGAAAATCGAAAATTGAAATGTGGGAGTGAAAGGATATTACCATATGTAGTTGGGGTTGCAATCCTTCTTACGGCCGTTAGGGAAGGGGGAAAACCCAAGGGAATATCTGAAAATATACAAAGAGTGAGAAGCGCAACAGGGAATATCGAATGAAATAAAGCCCTATAAAAATTTGCATAATAAAATTGGGAGAAGGGGATTTGTCCCAATTTTCCGCTGAGCAGCGGTGGCTGGGAAGCCCTAGAAGACGGTATACGACGCATATAATCGAAACCGGATCGGAGATCCTGCAAACGTGAAAGAAAACATAAGACAACGTTAAAAGTAGAGGAAGAGAGAAGGGAGATTGAAAAAGGGGTGTGCGGCTTGTGGCATGGTGTCCGACGGCAGATAGAGATCTGATGGCTGGAAAATTCGGTGGCTCTTGATAGATGGCAGATCTGTGAAGCCCATATTTGTATCTCGCAAAAACCACCAAATATTTGCGGTTAGCAAGAACACAAAACGATCGGAGCAAAAAGACCCAAAAAATTCAGAATAAAAAATATGAAAAAGAAAATGAAAGAAAAGATAAAATAAGGAAAGGGTGGGAAGTCTGGCGGCTGGAGAGACCAGTGGCACAGGGTACATGGCAGATCTGAGGGAACCATATATGTATCTCACAACAAACCACAAAAAGTTGGGGATTAGCAAGAATATAAAACGACCGGGGCAAAAAAATCTATAAAAACAGAATAAAGAATATAAAGAAGAAAATAAAGGAGAAAATCAAAGAATAGATAAAACAGAGGAAGGGTGGGATGGCTTTTCGAGAGATTCTTACCATGAAGTGCTGGGTTCTCATGGGGACCGCCGTCTGGTGAGGAGGAGTGAGAGCAGGTGGTCGGCGTGGTAAAGGGGAATGAAGCGACATAGAGGCCAAAGACAAAAGAAAGGGGGAAGGGGAAAGAGCACAGGGGAAAGAGAAAATGAAGGGAAAAACGTAAAAGCAAAAAACCTCACACCAAACCGAGAGAAACACGAGAGAGAGAATTCCGAGAGCCATCCCACACCCGTTACCCGTTGGACTTTTAACTGAGTAAAAAGTACAAAAATTGAGTTTTTGCAATATAATCGTGTTGAAAAGATCGTAATCAATTATATGAACTCCTAAAATTTGATTAAAACTTGTTTTTCAGTCATTTTTGAAGAGGTTTCAGGCGAGCGGGTCTAAATGGGTCGTAAAATGGACCCGTTGGACTTTTAACTAAGTAAAAAATACTGAATTTGAGTTTTTGCAATATAATCTTGTTGAAAAGCTCGTAATCAATTATATGAACTCCTAAAATTGGATCAAAACTTATTTTTCGGTCCTTTTTGTAGAGGTTTCGGGTGAGCGGGTCTAAATGGGCCTTAAAATGGACCCGTTGAACTTATAACTTCGTAAAAAGAACAGAAATTGAATTTTTGCAATACAATAGTGTTGAAAAGCTCGTAATCAACGAAATGAACTCTTAAGTTTTGATTAAAACTTGATTTACGGTTCTTTTTGTAGAGGTTTCGGACGAGCGGGTCTAAATGGGCCGTAAAATGGACCCGTTGGACTTTTAACTAAGTAAAAAAATATAGAAATTGAGTTTTTGCAATATAATCGTTTTGAAACGATCGTAATCAATTATATGAACTCCTAAAATTTGATTAAAACTTGTTTTTCAATCATTTTTGAAGAGGTTTCGGGCGAGCGGGTCTAAATGGGCCGTAAAATGGACCCGTTGCACTTTTAACTGAGTAAAAAACACCGAATTTGAGTTTTTGCAATATAATCTTGTTGAAAAGCTCGTAATCAATTATATGAACTCCTAAAATTTGAATAAAACTTGTTTTTCAGTCATTTTTGAAGAGGTTTCAGGCGAGCGGGTCTAAATGGGTCGTAAAATGGACCCGTTGGACTTTTAACTAAGTAAAAAATACTGAATTTGAGTTTTTGCAATATAATCTTGTTGAAAAGCTCGTAATCAATTATATGAACTCCTAAAATTGGATCAAAACTTATTTTTCGGTCCTTTTTGTAGAGGTTTCGGGTGAGCGGGTCTAAATGGGCCTTAAAATGGACCCGTTGAACTTATAACTTCGTAAAAAGAACAGAAATTGAATTTTTGCAATACAATAGTGTTGAAAAGCTCGTAATCAACGAAATGAACTCTTAAGTTTTGATTAAAACTTGATTTACGGTTCTTTTTGTAGAGGTTTCGGACGAGCGGATCTAAATGGGCCGTAAAATGGACCCGTTGGACTTTTAACTAAGTAAAAAAATATAGAAATTGAGTTTTTGCAATATAATCGTTTTGAAACGATCGTAATCAATTATATGAACTCCTAAAATTTGATTAAAACTTGTTTTTCAATCATTTTTGAAGAGGTTTCGGGCGAGCGGGTCTAAATGGGCCGTAAAATGGACCCGTTGCACTTTTAACTGAGTAAAAAACACCGAATTTGAGTTTTTGCAATATAATCTTGTTGAAAAGCTCGTAATCAATTATATGAACTCCTAAAATTGGATCAAAACTTGTTTTTCGGTCCTTTTTGTAGAAGTTTTGGACGAGCGAGTCTAAATGGGCCTTAAAATGGACCCGTTGAACTTATAACTGCGTAAAAAGAACAGAAATTGATTTTTTGCAATATAATAGTGTTCAAAAGCTCGTAATCAACGATATGAACTCTTGAGTTTTGATTAAAACTTGTTTTGCGGTCCTTTTTGTAGAGGTTTCGGACTAGCGGGTCTAAATGGGCCGTAAAATGGACCCGTTGGACTTTTAACTGAGTAAAAAATACAGAAATTGAGTTTTTGCAATATAATCGTGCTGAAACGATCGTAATCAATTAGATGAACTCCTAATATTTGATTAAAACTTGTTTTTCAGTCGTTTTTGAATAGGTTTCAGGCGAGCGGGTCTAAATGGGCCGTAAAATGGACCCGTTGGACTTTTAATTGAGTAAAAAATACATAAATTGACTTTTTGCAATATAATCTTGTTAAAAAGCTCGTAATCAATTATATGAACTCCTAAAATTGGATCAAAACTTGTTTTTCGGTCCTTTTTGTAGTGGTTTCGGACGAGCGGGTCAAAATGGGTCTTAAAATGGACCCTGTTGAACTTATAACTGCGTAAAAAGAACATAAATTGAATTTTTGCAATACAATAGTGTTCAAAAGCTCGTAATCAACGATATGAACTCTTAAGTTTTGATTAAAACTTGTTTTGCGGTCCTTTTTGTAGAGGTTTCGGACGAGCGGGTCTAAATGGGCCGTAAAATGGACCCATTGGACTTTTAAATGTGTAAAAATACATAAATTGAGTTTTTGCAATATAATCGGGTTTAAAAGATCGTAATCAATTATATGAACTCCTAAAATTTGATTAAAACTTGTTTTTCAGTCATTTTTGAAGAGGTTTCGGGCGAGCGGGTCTAAATGGGCCGTAATATGGACCCGTTGGACTTTTAACAAAGTAAAAAATGCCGAATTTGAGTTTTTGCAATATAATCTTGTTGAAAAGCTCGTAATCAATTATATGAACTCCTAAAATTGGATCAAAACTTGTTTTTCGGTCCTTTTTGTAGAGGTTTCGAACGAGCGGGTCTAAATGGGCCGTAAAATGGACCCGTTGGACTTTTAACTAAGTAAAAAATACCGAATTTGAGTTTTTGCAATATAATCTTGTTGAAAAGCTCATAATCAATTATATGAATTCCTAAAATTGGATCAAAACTTGTTTTTCGGTCCTTTTTGTAGAGGTTTCGGACGAGCTGGTCTAAATGGGCCTTAAAATGGACTCGTTGAACTTATAACTGCGTAAAAAGAACATAAATTGAATTTTTGCAATACAATAGTGTTGAAAAGCTCGTAATCAACGATATGAACTCTTAAGTTTTGATTAAAACTTGTTTTGCGGTCCTTTTTGTAGAGGTTTCGGTCGAGCGGGTCAAAATGGGTCGTAAAATGGACCCGTTAGACTTTTAACTGGGTAAAAAATGCAAAAATTTAGTTTTTGCAATATAATCTTGTTGAAACGATCGTAATCAATTATATGACCTCCTAAAATTTGATTAAAACTTGTTTTTCAATCATTTTTGAAGAGGTTTCGGGCAAGCGGGTCTAAATGGGCCGTAACATGGACCCGTTAGACTTTTAACAAAGTAAAAAAATGCCGAATTTGAGTTTTTGCAATATAATCTTGTTGAAAAGCTCGTAATCAATTATATGAACTCCTAAAATTGGATCAAAACTTGTTTTTCGGTCCTTTTTGTAGAGGTTTCGAACGAGCGGGTCTAAATGGGCCGTAAAGTGGACCCGTTGGACTTTTAACTGAGTAAAAAATACCGAATTTGAGTTTTTTCAATATAATCTTGTTGAAAAGCTCGTAATCAATTATATGAATTCCTAAAATTGGATCAAAACTTGTTTTTCGGTCCTTCTTGTAGAGGTTTCGGACGAGCGGGTCTAAATGGGCCTTAAAATGGACCCGTTGAACTTATAACTGCGTAAAAAGAACAGAAATTGAATTTTTGAAATACAATAGTGTTGAAAAGCTCGTAATCAATGATATGAACTCTTAAGTTTTTATTAAAACTTTTTTTGCGGTCCTTTTTGTAGAGGTTTCGGACGAGCGAGTCAAAATGGGCCGTAAAATGGACCCGTTGGACTTTTAATTGAGTAAAAAATGCAGAAATTGAGTTTTTGTAATATAATCGTGTTGAAAAGATCGTAATCAATTATATGAAGTCCTAAAATTTGATTAAAACTTTCTTTTCGGTCATTTTTGAAGAGGTTTCGGGAGAGCGGGTCTAAATGGGCCATAAAATGGACCCGTTGGACTTTTAACTAAGTAAAAAATACCGAATTTGAGTTTTTGCAATATAATCTTGTTGAAAAGCTCGTAATCAATTATATGAACTCGTAAAATTAGATCAAAACTTGTTTTTCGGTCCTTTTTGTAGAGGTTTCGGACGAGCGGGTCTAAATGGGCCTTAAAATGGACCCGTTGAACTTATAACTGCGTAAAAAGAACAGAAATTGAATTTTTGCAATACAATAGTGTTGAAAAGCTCATAATCAAAGATATGAACTCTTAAGTTTTGATTAAAACTTGTTTTGCGATCCTTTTTGTTGAGGTTTCGGACGAGCAGGTCTAAATGGGCCGTAAAATGGACCCGTTGGACTTTTAATTGAGTAAAAAGTACAAATATTGAGTTTTTGCAATATAATCGTGTTGAAAAGATCGTAATCAATTATACGAACTCCTAAAATTTTGATTAAAACTTGTTTTTCAATCATTTTTGAAGAGGTTTCGGGCGAGCGGGTCTAAATTGGCCGTAAAATGGACCCGTTGGACTTTTAACTGAGTAAAAAATACCGAATTTCAGTTTTTGCAATATAATCTTGTTGAAAAGCTCATAATCAATTATATGAATTCCTAAAATTGGAACAAAACTTGTTTTTCGGTCCTTTTTGTAGAGGTTTCGGACGAGCGGGTCTAAATGGGCCTTAAAATGGACCCGTTGAACTTATAACTGCGTAAAAAGAACATAAATTGAATTTTTGCAATACAATAGTGTTGAAAAGCTCGTAATCAACGATATGAACTCTTAAGTTTTGATTAAAACTTGTTTTGCGGTCCTTTTTGTAGAGGTTTCGGACGAGCGGGTCAAAATGGGTCGTAAAATGGACTCGTTGGACTTTTAACTGAGTAAAAAATGCAAAACTTTAGTTTTTGCAATATAATCTTGTAGAAACGATCGTAATCAATTATATGACCTCCTAAAATTTGATTAAAACTTGTTTTTCAATCATTTTTGAAGAGGTTTCGGGCAAGCGGGTCTAAATGGGCCGTAAAATGGACCCGTTGGACTTTTAACAAAGTAAAAAATGCCGAATTTGAGTTTTTGCAATATAATCTTGTTGAAAAGCTCGTAATCAATTATATGAACTCCTAAAATTGGATCAAAACTTGTTTTTCGGTCCTTTTTGTAGAGGTTTCGAACGAGCGGGTCTAAATGGGCCGTAAAGTGGACCCGTTGGACTTTTAACTAAGTAAAAAATACCGAATTTGAGTTTTTGCAATATAATCTTGTTGAAAAGCTCGTAATCAATTATATGAATTCCTAAAATTGGATCAAAACTTGTTTTTCGGTCCTTTTTGTAGAGGTTTCGGACGAGCGGGTCTAAATGGGCCTTAAAATGGACCCGTTGAACTTATAACTGCGTAAAAAGAACATAAATTGAATTTTTGCAATACAATAGTGTTGAAAAGCTCGTAATCAACGATATGAACTCTTAAGTTTTGATTAAAACTTGTTTTGCGGTCCTTTTTGTAGAGGTTTCGGACGAGCGGGTCAAAATGGGTCGTAAAATGGACCCGTTGGACTTTTAACTGAGTAAAAAATGCAAAACTTTAGTTTTTGCAATATAATCTTGTTGAAACGATCGTAATCAATTATATGACCTCCTAAAATTTGATTAAAACTTGTTTTTCAATCATTTTTGAAGAGGTTTCGGGCAAGCGGGTCTAAATGGGCCGTAAAATGGACCCGTTGGACTTTTAACAAAGTAAAAAATGCCGAATTTGAGTTTTTGCAATATAATCTTGTTGAAAAGCTCGTAATCAATTATATGAACTCCTAAAATTGGATCAAAACTTGTTTTTCGGTCCTTTTTGTAGAGGTTTCGAACGAGCGGGTCTAAATGGGCCGTAAAGTGGACCCGTTGGACTTTTAACTAAGTAAAAAATACCGAATTTGAGTTTTTGCAATATAATCTTGTTGAAAAGCTCGTAATCAATTATATGAATTCCTAAAATTGGATCAAAACTTGTTTTTCGGTCCTTTTTGTAGAGGTTTCGGACGAGCGGGTCTAAATGGGCCTTAAAATGGACCCGTTGAACTTATAACTGCGTAAAAAGAACATAAATTGAATTTTTGCAATACAATAGTGTTGAAAAGCTCGTAATCAACGATATGAACTCTTAAGTTTTGATTAAAACTTGTTTTGCGGTCCTTTTTGTAGAGGTTTCGGACGAGCGGGTCAAAATGGGTCGTAAAATGGACCCGTTGGACTTTTAACTGAGTAAAAAATGCAAAACTTTAGTTTTTGCAATATAATCTTGTTGAAACGATCGTAATCAATTATATGACCTCCTAAAATTTGATTAAAACTTGTTTTTCAATCATTTTTGAAGAGGTTTCGGGCAAGCGGGTCTAAATGGGCCGTAAAATGGACCCGTTGGACTTTTAACAAAGTAAAAAAATGCCGAATTTGAGTTTTTGCAATATAATCTTGTTGAAAAGCTCGTAATCAATTATATGAACTCCTAAAATTGGATCAAAACTTGTTTTTCGGTCCTTTTTGTAGAGGTTTCGAACGAGCAGGTCTAAATGGGCCGTAAAGTGGACCCGTTGGACTTTTAACCAAGTAAAAAATACCGAATTTGAGTTTTTGCAATATAATCTTGTTGAAAAGCTCGTAATCAATTATATGAATTCCTAAAATTGGATCAAAACTAGTTTTTCGGTCCTTTTTGTAGAGGTTTCGGACGAGCGGGTTAAAATGGGCCGTAAAATGGACCCGTTGGACTTTTAACTGAGTAAAAAATGCAGAAATTGAGTTTTTGTAATATAATCGTGTTGAAACGATCGTAATCAATTATATGAACTCCTAAAATTTGATTAAAACTTTTTTTCGGTCATTTTTGAAGAGGTTTCGGGCGAGTGGGTCTAAATGGGCCGTAAAATGGATCCGTTGGACTTTTAACCGAGTAAAAAATATAGAAATTGAGTTTTTGCAATATAATCGTGTTGAAACGATCGTAATCAATTATATGAACTCCTAAAATTTGATTAAAACTTTTTTCGGTCATTTTTGAAGAGGTTTCGGGCGAGTGGGTCTAAATGGGCCGTAAAATGGACCCGTTGGACTTTTAATTGAGTAAAAAATACCGAATTTGAGTTTTTGCAATATAATCTTGTTGAAAAGCTCGTAATCAATTATATGAACTCCTAATATTAGTTCAAAACTTGTTTTTCGGTCCTTTTTGTAGAGGTTTCGGACGAGCGGGTCTAAATGGGCCTTAAAATGGACCCGTTGAACTTATAACTGCGTAAAAAGAACAGAAATTGAATTTTTGCAATACAATAGTGTTGAAAAGCTCATAATCAAAGATATGAACTCTTAAGTTTTGATTAAAACTTGTTTTGCGATCCTTTTTGTAGAGGTTTCGGACGAGCAAGTCTAAATGGGCCGTAAAATGGACCCGTTGGAATTTTAATTGAGTAAAAAGTACAAAAATTGAGTTTTTGCAATATAATCGTGTTGAAAAGATCGTAATCAATTATACGAACTCCTAAAATTTTGATTGAAACTTGTTTTTCAATCATTTTTGAAGAGGTTTCGGGCGAGCAGGTCTAAATGGGCCGTAAAATGGACCCGTTGGACTTTTAACTGAGTAAAAAATACCGAATTTGAGTTTTTGCAATAAAATCTTGTTGAAAAGCTCGTAATCAATTATATGATCTCCTAAAATTGGATCAAAACTTGTTTTTCGGTCCTTTTTGTAGGGGTTTCGGACGAGCGATTCTAAATGGGCCTTAAAATGGACCCGTTGAACTTATAATTGCGTAAAAAGAACAGAAATTCAATTTTTGCAATACAATGGTGTTCAAAAGCCTGTAATCAACGATATGAACTCTTAAGTTTTGATTAAAACTTGTTTTGCGGTCCTTTTTGTAGAGTTTTCGGACGAGCGGGTCTAAATGGGCCGTAAAATGGACCCGTTGGACTTTTAACTGAGTAAAAAGTACAAAAATTGAGTTTTTGCAATATAATCGTGTTGAAAAGATCGTAATCAATTATATGAAATCCTAATATTTGATTAAAACTTGTTTTTCAGTCATTTTTGAAGAGGTTTCAGGCGAGCGGGTCTAAATGGGCCGTAAAATGGACCCGTTGGACTTTTAACTGAGTAAAAAATACTGAATTTGAGTTTTTGCAATATAATATTGTTGAAAAGCTCGTAATAAATTATATGAACTCCTAAAATTGGATCAAAACTTATTTTTCGGTCCTTTTTGTAGAGGTTTCGGGTGAGCGTGTCTAAATGGGCCTTAAAATGGACCCGTTGAACTTATAACTGCGTAAAAAGAACAGAAATTGAATTTTTGCAATACAATTTTGTTGAAAAGCTCGTAATCAACGATATGAACTCTTAAGTTTTGATTAAAACTTGTTTTGCGGTCCTTTTTGTAAAGGTTTCGACGAGCGGGTCTAAATGGGCCGTAAAATGGACCCGTTGGACTTTTAACTGAGTAAAAAATATATAAATTGAGTTTTTGCAATATAATCGTGTTGAAACGATCATAATCAATTATATGAAATCATAAAATTTGATTAAAACTTGTTTTTCAGTCATTTTTGAAGAGTTTCGGGCGAGCGGGTCTAAATGGGCCGTAAAATGGACCCGTTGGACTTTTAACTGAGTAAAAAGCACCGAATTTAAGTTTTTGCAATATAATCTTGTTGAAAAGCTCGTAATCAATTATATGAACTCCTAAAATTGGATCAAAACTTGTTTTTCGGTCCTTTTTGTAGGGGTTTCGGACGAGCGATTCTAAATGGGCCTTAAAATGGACCCGTTGAACTTATAATTGCGTAAAAAGAACAGAAATTCAATTTTTGCAATACAATGGTGTTCAAAAGCCTGTAATCAACGATATGAACTCTTAAGTTTTGATTAAAACTTGTTTTGCGGTCCTTTTTGTAGAGTTTTCGGACGAGCGGGTCTAAATGGGCCGTAAAATGGACCCGTTGGACTTTTAACTGAGTAAAAAGTACAAAAATTGAGTTTTTGCAATATAATCGTGTTGAAAAGATCGTAATCAATTATATGAAATCCTAATATTTGATTAAAACTTGTTTTTCAGTCATTTTTGAAGAGGTTTCAGGCGAGCGGGTCTAAATGGGCCGTAAAATGGACCCGTTGGACTTTTAACTGAGTAAAAAATACTGAATTTGAGTTTTTGCAATATAATATTGTTGAAAAGCTCGTAATAAATTATATGAACTCCTAAAATTGGATCAAAACTTATTTTTCGGTCCTTTTTGTAGAGGTTTCGGGTGAGCGTGTCTAAATGGGCCTTAAAATGGACCCGTTGAACTTATAACTGCGTAAAAAGAACAGAAATTGAATTTTTGCAATACAATTTTGTTGAAAAGCTCGTAATCAACGATATGAACTCTTAAGTTTTGATTAAAACTTGTTTTGCGGTCCTTTTTGTAAAGGTTTCGACGAGCGGGTCTAAATGGGCCGTAAAATGGACCCGTTGGACTTTTAACTGAGTAAAAAATATATAAATTGAGTTTTTGCAATATAATCGTGTTGAAACGATCATAATCAATTATATGAAATCATAAAATTTGATTAAAACTTGTTTTTCAGTCATTTTTGAAGAGTTTCGGGCGAGCGGGTCTAAATGGGCCGTAAAATGGACCCGTTGGACTTTTAACTGAGTAAAAAGCACCGAATTTAAGTTTTTGCAATATAATCTTGTTGAAAAGCTCGTAATCAATTATATGAACTCCTAAAATTGGATCAAAACTTGTTTTTCGGTCCTTTTTGTAGAGGTTTCGGACGAGCGAGTCTAAATGGGCCTTAAAATGGACCCGTTGAACTTATAACTGCGTAAAAAGAACAGAAATTGAATTTTTGCAATACAATAGTGTTCAAAAGCTCGTAATCAATGATATGAACTCTTAAGTTTTGATTAAAACTTGTTTTGCGGTCCTTTTTGTAGAGGTTTCGGACGAGCGGGTCTAAATGGGGCGTAAAATGGACCCGTTGGACTTTTAATTGAGTAAAAAATACATAAATTGACTTTTTGCAATATAATCTTGTTAAAAAGCTCGTAATCAATTATATGAACTCCTAAAATTGGATCAAAACTTGTTTTTCGGTCCTTTTTGTAGTGGTTTCGGACGAGCGGGTCAAAATGGGTCTTAAAATGGACCCTGTTGAACTTATAACTGCGTAAAAAGAACATAAATTGAATTTTTGCAATACAATAGTGTTCAAAAGCTCGTAATCAACGATATGAACTCTTAAGTTTTGATTAAAACTTGTTTTGCGGTCCTTTTTGTAGAGGTTTCGGACGAGCGGGTCTAAATGGGGCGTAAAATGGACCCGTTGGACTTTTAACTGAGTAAAAAATACAGAAATTGAGTTTTTGCAATATAATTATGTTGAAACGATCGTAATCAATTATATGAACTCTTAAATTTTGATTAAAACTTGTTTTTCAGTCATTTTTGAAGAGGTTTCGGGCGAGCGGGTCTAAATGGGCCGTAAAATGGACCCGTTGGACTTTTAACTGAGTAAAAAATACCAAATTTGAGTTTTTGCAATATAATCTTGTTGAAAAGCTCGTAATCAATTATATAAACTCCTAAAATTGGATCAAAACTTATTTTTCGGTCCTCTTTGTAGAGGTTTCGGACGAGCGGGTCTAAATGGGCCTTAAAATGGACCCGTTGAACTTATATTTGCGTAAAAAGAACATAAATTGAATTTTTGCAATACAATAGTGTTGAAAAGCTCGTAATCAACGATATGAACTCTTAAGTTTTGATTAAAACTTGTTTTGAGGTCCTTTTTGTAGAGGTTTTGGACGAGCGGGTCTAAATGGGCCGTAAAATGGGCCCGTTGGACTTTTAAATGAGTAAAAAGTACAAAAACTGAGTTTTTGCAATATAATCATGTTGAAAAGATCGTAATCAATGATATGAAGTCCTAAAATTTGATTAAAACTTTCTTTTCGGTCATTTTTGTATAGGTTTCGGGCGTGCGGGTCTAAATGGGCCGTAAAATGGACCCGTTGGACTTTTAACTGAGTAAAAAATACCGAATTTGAGTTTTTGCAATATAATCTTGTTGAAAAGCTCGTAATCAATTATATGAACTCCTAAAATTAGATCAAAACTTGTTTTTCGGTCCTTTTTGTAGAGGTTTCGGACGAGCGGGTCAAAATGGGCCTTAAAATGGACCCGTTGAACTTATAACTGCATAAAAAGAACATTAATTGAGTTTTTGCAATACAATAGTGTTGAAAAGCTCGTAATCAATGATATGAACTCTTAAGTTTTGATTAAAACTTGTTTTGCGATCCTTTTTGTAGAGGTTTCGGACGAGCAGGTCTAAATGGGCCGTAAAATGGACCCGTTGGACTTTTAATTGAGTAAAAAGTACAAAAATTGAGTTTTTGCAATATAATCGTGTTGAAAAGATCGTAATCAATTATACGAACTCCTAAAATTTTGATTAAAACTTGTTTTTCAATCATTTTTGAAGAGGTTTCGGGCGAGCGGGTCTAAATGGGCCGTAAAATGGACCCGTTGGACTTTTAATTGAGAAAAAAATACCGAATTTGCGTTTTTGCAATATAATCTTGTTGAAAAGCTCGTAATCAATTATATGATCTCCTAAAATTGGATCAAAACTTGTTTTTCTGTCCTTTTTGTAGGGGTTTCGAACGAGCAATTCTAAATGGGCCTTAAAATGGACCCGTTGGACTTATAATTGCGTAAAAAGAACAAAAATTGAATTTGTGCAATACAATAGTGTTCAAAAGCCTGTAATCAACGATATGAACTCTTAAGTTTTGATTAAAACTTGTTTTGCGGTCCTTTTTGTAGAGTTTTCGGACGAGCGGGTCTATATGGGTCATAAAATGGACCCGTTGGACTTTTAACTGAGTAAAAAGTACAAAAATTGAGTTTTTTCAATATAATCATGTTGGAAAGATCGTAATCAATGATATGAAGTCCTAAAATTTGATTAAAACTTGTTTTTCGGTCATTTTTGAAGAGGTTTCGAGCGAGCGGGTCTTAATGAGCCGTAAAATGGACCCATTGGACTTTTAACTGAGTAAAAAATACTGAATTTATGTTTTTGCAATATAATCTCATTGAAAAGCTCGTAATCAATTATATGAACTCCTAAAATTTGATCAAAACTTGTTTATCAGTCAATTTTGAAGAGGTTTCGGGCGAGTGGGTCTAAATGGGCCGTAAAATGGACCCATTGGACTTTTAACTGAGTAAAAGATACGGAATTTGAGTTTTTGCAATATAATCTTGTTGAAAAGCTCGTAATCAATTATATGAACTCCTAAAATTGGATCAAAACTTGTTTTTCGGTCCTTTTTGTAAAAGTTTCGGACGAGCGGGTCTAAATGGGCCTTAAAATGGACCCGTTGAACTTATAACTGCGTAAAAAGAACATAAATTGAATTTTTGCAATACAATAGTGTTGAAAAGCTCATAATCAACGATATTAACTCTTAAGTTTTGATTAAAACTTGTTTTGCGGTCCTTTTTGTAGAGGTTTCGGGCGAGCGGGTCTAAATGGGCCGTAAAATGGACCCGTTGGACTTTTAATTGAGAAAAAAATACTGAATTTGAGTTTTTGCAATATAATCTTGTTGAAAAGCTCGTAATCAATTATATGATCTCCTAAAATTGGATCAAAACTTATTTTTCGGTCCTTTTTGTAGAGGTTTCGGGTGAGCGGGTCTAAATGGGCCTTAAAATGGACCCGTTGAACTTATAACTGCGTAAAAAGAACAGAAATTGAATTTCTGCAATACAATAGTGTTGAAAAGCTCGTAATCAACGATATGAACTCTTAAGTTTTGATTAAAACTTGATTTACGGTTCTTTTTGTAGAGGTTCCGGACGGGCGGGTCTAAATGGGCCGTAAAATGGACCCGTTGGACTTTTAACTAAGTAAAAAAATATAGAAATTGAGTTTTTGCAATATAATCGTGTTGAAACGATCGTAATCAATTATATGAACTCCTAAAATTTGATTAAAACTTGTTTTTCAATCATTTTTGAAGAGGTTTCGGGCGAGCGGGTCTAAATGGGCCGTAAAATGGACCCGTTGGACTTTTAACTGAGTAAAAAACACCGAATTTGAGTTTTTGCAATATAATCTTGTTGAAAAGCTCGTAATCAGTTATATGAACTCCTAAAATTGGATCAAAACTTGTTTTTCGGTCCTTTTTGTAGAAGTTTCGGACGAGCGAGTCTAAATGGGCCTTAAAATGGACCCGTTGAACTTATAACTGCGCAAAAAGAACAGAAATTGAATTTTTGCAATACAATAGTGTTGAAAAGCTCGTAATCAACGATATGAACTCTTAAGTTTTGATTAAAACTTGATTTACGGTTCTTTTTGTAGAGGTTTCGGACGAGCGAGTCTAAATGGGCCGTAAAATGGACCCGTTGGACGTTTAACTAAGTAAAAAAATATAGAAATTGAGTTTTTGCAATATAATCGTGTTGAAACGATCGTAATCAATTATATGAACTCCTAAAATTTGATTAAAACTTGTTTTTCAGTCATTTTTGAAGAGGTTTCGGGCGAGCGGGTCTAAATGGGCCGTAAAATGGACCCGTTGGACTTTTAACTAAGTAAAAAATACTGAATTTGAGTTTTTGCAATATAATCTTGTTGAAAAGCTCGTAATCAATTATATGAACTCCTAAAATTGGATCAAAACTTATTTTTCGGTCCTTTTTGTAGAGGTTTCGGGTGAGCGGGTCTAAATGGGCCTTAAAATGGACCCGTTGAACTTATAACTGCGTAAAAAGAACATAAATTGAATTTTTGCAATACAATAGTGTTGAAAAGCTCGTAATCAACGATATGAACTCTTAAGTTTTGATTAAAACTTGATTTACGGTTCTTTTTGTAGAGGTTTCGGACGAGCGGGTCTAAATGGGCCGTAAAATGGACCCGTTGGACTTTTAACTAAGTAAAAAAATATAGAAATTGAGTTTTTGCAATATAATCGTGTTGAAACGATCGTAATCAATTATATGAACTCCTAAATTTTGATTAAAACTTGTTTTTCAATCATTTTTGAAGAGGTTTCGGGCGAGCGAGTCTAAATGGGCCGTAAAATGCACCCGTTGGACTTTTAACTGAGTAAAAAACACCGAACTTGAGTTTTTGCAATATAATCTTGTTGAAAAGCTCGTAATCAATTATGTGAACTACTAAAATTGGATCAAAACTTGTTTTTCGGTCCTTTTTGTAGAAGTTTCGGGTGAGCGGGTCTAAATGTGCCTTAAAATGGACCCGTTGAACTTATAACTGCGTAAAAAGAACAGAAATTGAATTTCTGCAATACAATAGTGTTGAAAAGCTCGTAATCAACGATATGAACTCTTAAGTTTTGATTAAAACTTGATTTACGGTTCTTTTTGTAGAGGTTCCGGACGAGCGGGTCTAAATGGGCCGTAAAATGGACCCGTTGGACTTTTAACTAAGTAAAAAAATATAGAAATTGAGTTTTTGCAATATAATCGTGTTGAAACTATCGTAATCAATTATATGAACTCCTAAAATTTGATTAAAACTTGTTTTTCAATCATTTTTGAAGAGGTTTCGGGCGAGCGGGTCTAAATGGGCCGTAAAATGGACCCGTTGGACTTTTAACTGAGTAAAAAACACCGAATTTGAGTTTTTGCAATATAATCTTGTTGAAAAGCTCGTAATCCGTTATATGAACTCCTAAAATTGGATCAAAACTTGTTTTTCGGTCCTTTTTGTAGAAGTTTCGGACGAGCGAGTCTAAATGGGCCTTAAAATGGACCCGTTGAACTTATAACTGCGTAAAAAGAACAGAAATTGAATTTTTGCAATACAATAGTGTTGAAAAGCTCGTAATCAACGATATGAACTCTTAAGTTTTGCTTAAAACTTGATTTACGGTTCTTTTTGTAGTGGTTTCGGACGAGCGAGTCTAAATGGGCCGTAAAATGGACCCGTTGGACGTTTAACTAAGTAAAAAAATATAGAAATTGAGTTTTTGCAATATAATCGTGTTGAAACGATCGTAATCAATTATATGAACTCCTAAAATTTGATTAAAACTTGTTTTTCAGTCATTTTTGAAGAGGTTTCGGGCGAGCGGGTCTAAATGGGCCGTAAAATGGACCCGTTGGACTTTTAACTAAGTAAAAAATACTGAATTTGAGTTTTTGCAATATAATCTTGTTGAAAAGCTCGTAATCAATTATATGAACTCCTAAAATTGGATCAAAACTTATTTTTCGGTCCTTTTTGTAGAGGTTTCGGGTGAGCGGGTCTAAATGGGCCTTAAAATGGACCCGTTGAACTTATAACTGCGTAAAAAGAACATAAATTGAATTTTTGCAATACAATAGTGTTGAAAAGCTCGTAATCAACGATATGAACTCTTAAGTTTTGATTAAAACTTGATTTACGGTTCTTTTTGTAGAGGTTTCGGACGAGCGGGTCTAAATGGGCCGTAAAATGGACCCGTTGGACTTTTAACTAAGTAAAAAAATATAGAAATTGAGTTTTTGCAATATAATCGTGTTGAAACGATCGTAATCAATTATATGAACTCCTAAATTTTGATTAAAACTTGTTTTTCAATCATTTTTGAAGAGGTTTCGGGCGAGCGAGTCTAAATGGGCCGTAAAATGCACCCGTTGGACTTTTAACTGAGTAAAAAACACCGAACTTGAGTTTTTGCAATATAATCTTGTTGAAAAGCTCGTAATCAATTATGTGAACTACTAAAATTGGATCAAAACTTGTTTTTCGGTCCTTTTTGTAGAAGTTTCGGGTGAGCGGGTCTAAATGTGCCTTAAAATGGACCCGTTGAACTTATAACTGCGTAAAAAGAACAGAAATTGAATTTCTGCAATACAATAGTGTTGAAAAGCTCGTAATCAACGATATGAACTCTTAAGTTTTGATTAAAACTTGATTTACGGTTCTTTTTGTAGAGGTTCCGGACGAGCGGGTCTAAATGGGCCGTAAAATGGACCCGTTGGACTTTTAACTAAGTAAAAAAATATAGAAATTGAGTTTTTGCAATATAATCGTGTTGAAACTATCGTAATCAATTATATGAACTCCTAAAATTTGATTAAAACTTGTTTTTCAATCATTTTTGAAGAGGTTTCGGGCGAGCGGGTCTAAATGGGCCGTAAAATGGACCCGTTGGACTTTTAACTGAGTAAAAAACACCGAATTTGAGTTTTTGCAATATAATCTTGTTGAAAAGCTCGTAATCCGTTATATGAACTCCTAAAATTGGATCAAAACTTGTTTTTCGGTCCTTTTTGTAGAAGTTTCGGACGAGCGAGTCTAAATGGGCCTTAAAATGGACCCGTTGAACTTATAACTGCGTAAAAAGAACAGAAATTGAATTTTTGCAATACAATAGTGTTGAAAAGCTCGTAATCAACGATATGAACTCTTAAGTTTTGCTTAAAACTTGATTTACGGTTCTTTTTGTAGTGGTTTCGGACGAGCGAGTCTAAATGGGCCGTAAAATGGACCCGTTGGACGTTTAACTAAGTAAAAAAATATAGAAATTGAGTTTTTGCAATATAATCGTGTTGAAACGATCGTAATCAATTATATGAACTCCTAAAATTTGATTAAAACTTGTTTTTCAGTCATTTTTGAAGAGGTTTCGGGCGAGCGGGTCTAAATGGGCCGTAAAATGGACCCGTTGGACTTTTAACTAAGTAAAAAATACTGAATTTGAGTTTTTGCAATATAATCTTGTTGAAAAGCTCGTAATCAATTATATGAACTCCTAAAATTGGATCAAAACTTATTTTTCGGTCCTTTTTGTAGAGGTTTCGGGTGAGCGGGTCTAAATGGGCCTTAAAATGGACCCGTTGAACTTATAACTGCGTAAAAAGAACATAAATTGAATTTTTGCAATACAATAGTGTTGAAAAGCTCGTAATCAACGATATGAACTCTTAAGTTTTGATTAAAACTTGATTTACGGTTCTTTTTGTAGAGGTTTCGGACGAGCGGGTCTAAATGGGCCGTAAAATGGACCCGTTGGACTTTTAACTAAGTAAAAAAATATAGAAATTGAGTTTTTGCAATATAATCGTGTTGAAACGATCGTAATCAATTATATGAACTCCTAAATTTTGATTAAAACTTGTTTTTCAATCATTTTTGAAGAGGTTTCGGGCGAGCGAGTCTAAATGGGCCGTAAAATGCACCCGTTGGACTTTTAACTGAGTAAAAAACACCGAATTTGAGTTTTTGCAATATAATCTTGTTGAAAAGCTCGTAATCAATTATGTGAACTACTAAAATTGGATCAAAACTTGTTTTTCGGTCCTTTTTGTAGAAGTTTCGGACGAGCGAGTCTAAATGGGCCTTAAAATGGACCTGTTGAACTGACAACTGCGTAAAAAGAACAGAAATTGATTTTTTGCAATACAATAGTGTTCAAAAGCTCGTAATCAACGATATGAACTCTTAAGTTTTGATTAAAACTTGATTTACGGTTCTTTTTGTAGAGGTTCCGGACGAGCGGGTCTAAATGGGCCGTAAAATGGACCCGTTGGACTTTTAACTAAGTAAAAAAATATAGAAATTGAGTTTTTGCAATATAATCGTGCTGAAACGATCGTAATCAATTATATGAACTCCTAAAATTTGATTAAAACTTGTTTTTCAGTCGTTTTTGAATAGGTTTCGGACGAGCGGGTCTAAATGGGCCGTAAAATGGACCCGTTGGACTTTTAATTGAGTAAAAAATACAGAAATTGACTTTTTGCAATATAATCTTGTTAAAAAGCTCGTAATCAATTATATGAACTCCTAAAATTAGATCAAAACTTGTTTTTCGGTCCTTTTTGTAGTGGTTTCGGACGAGCGGGTCTAAATGGGTCTTAAAATGGACCCTGTTGAACTTATAACTGCGTAAAAAGAACATAAATTAAATTTTGCAATTCAATAGTGTTCAAAAGCTCGTAATCAACGATATGAACTCTTATGTTTTGATTAAAACTTGTTTTGCGGTCCTTTTTGTAGAGGTTTCGGACGAGCGGGTTTAAGTGGGCCGTAAAAAGGACCCATTGGACTTTTAACTGTGTAAAAAGTACATAAATTGAGTTTTTGCAATATAATCGTGTTTAAAAGATCGTAATCAATTATATGAACTCCTAAAATTTGATTAAAACTTGTTTTTCAGTCATTTTTGAAGAGGTTTCGGGCGAGCGGGTCTAAATGGGCCGTAAAATGGACCCGTTGGACTTTTAACAAAGTAAAAAATGCCGAATTTGAGTTTTTGCAATATAATCTTGTTGAAAAGCTCGTAATCAATTATATGAACTCCTAAAATTGGATCAAAACTTGTTTTTCGGTCCTTTTTGTAGAGGTTTCGAACGAGCGGGTCTAAATGGGCCGTAAAATGGACCCGTTGGACTTTTAACTGAGTAAAAAATACTGAATTTGAGTTTTTGCAATATAATCTTGTTGAAAAGCTCATAATCAATTATATGAATTCCTAAAATTGGATCAAAACTTGTTTTTCGGTCCTTTTTGTAGAGGTTTCGGACGAGCTGGTCTAAATGGGCCTTAAAATGGACCCGTTGAACTTATAACTGCGTAAAAAGAACATAAATTGAATTTTTGCAATACAATAGTGTTGAAAAGCTCGTAATCAACGATATGAACTCTTAAGTTTTGATTAAAACTTGTTTTGCGGTCATTTTTGTAGAGGTTTCGGACGAGCGGGTCAAAATGGGTCGTAAAATGGACCTGTTGGACATTTAACTAAGTAAAAAATGCAAAAATTTAGTTTTTGCAATATAATCTTGTTGAAACGATCGTAATCAATTATATGACCTCCTATAATTTGATTAAAACTTGTTTTTCAATCATTTTTGAAGAGGTTTCGGGCAAGCGGGTCTAAATGGGCCGTAAAATGGACCCGTTGGACTTTTAACAAAGTAAAAAAATGCCGAATTTGAGTTTTTGTAATATAATCTTGTTGAAAAGCTCGTAATCAATTATATGAACTCCTAAAATTGGATCAAAACTTGTTTTTCGGTCCTTTTTGTAGAGGTTTCGAACGAGCGGGTCTAAATGGGCCGTAAAGTAGACCCGTCGGACTTTTAACTGAGTAAAAAATACCGAATTTGAGTTTTTGCAATATAATCTTGTTGAAAAGCTTGTAATCAATTATATGAATTCCTAAAATTGGATCAAAACTTGTTTTTCGGTCCTTTTTGTAGAGGTTTCGGACGAGCGGGTCTAAATAGGCCTTAAAATGGACCCGTTGAACTTATAACTGCGTAAAAAGAACAGAAATTGAATTTTTGAAATACAATAGTGTTGAAAAGCTCGTAATCAATGATATGAACTCTTAAGTTTTTATTAAAACTTTTTTTGCGGTCCTTTTTGTACAGGTTTCGGACGAGCGGGTCAAAATGGGCCGTAAAATGGACCCGTTGGAGTTTTAATTGAGTAAAAAATGCAGAAATTGAGTTTTTGTAATATAATCGTGTTGAAAAGATCGTAATCAATTATATGAAGTCCTAAAATTTGATTAAAACTTTCTTTTCGGTCATTTTTGAAGAGGTTTCGGGCGAGCGGGTCTAAATGGGCCGTAAAATGGACCCGTTGGACTTTTAACTAAGTAAAAAATACCGAATTTGAGTTTTTGCAATATAATCTTGTTGAAAAGCTCGTAATCAATTATATGAACTCCTAAAATTAGATCAAAACTTGTTTTCCGGTCCTTTTTGTAGAGGTTTCGGACGAGCGGGTCTAAATGGGCCTTAAAATGGACCCGTTGAACTTATAACTGCGTAAAAAGAACAGAAATTGAATTTTTGCAATACAATAGTGTTGAAAAGCTCATAATCAAAGATATGAACTCTTAAGTTTTGATTAAAACTTGTTTTGCGATCCTTTTTGTAGAGGTTTCGGACGAGCAGGTCTAAATGGGCCGTAAAATGGACCCGTTGGACTTTTAATTGAGTAAAAAGTACAAAAATTGAGTTTTTGCAATATAATCGTGTTGAAAAGATCGTAATCAATTATACGAACTCCTAAAATTTTGATTAAAACTTGTTTTTCAATCATTTTTGAAGAGGTTTCGGGCGAGCGGGTCTAAATGGGCCGTAAAATGGACCCGTTGGACTTTTAATTGAGAAAAAAATACCGAGTTTGAGTTTTTTCAATATAATCTTGTTGAAAAGCTCGTAATCAATTATATGATCTCCTAAAATTGGATCAAAACTTGTTTTTCTGTCCTTTTTGTAGGGGTTTCGGACGAGCGATTCTAAATGGGCCATAAAATGGACCCGTTGAACTTATAATTGCGTAAAAAGAACAAAAATTGAATTTGTGCAATACAATAGTGTTCAAAAGCATGTAATCAACAATATGAACTCTTAAATTTTGATTAAAACTTGTTTTGCGGTCCTTTTTGTAGAGTTTTCGGACGAGCGGGTCTAAATGGGTCGTAAAATGGACCCGTTGGACTTTTAACTGAGTAAAAAGTAGAAAAATTGAGTTTTTGCAATATAATCGTGTTGAAAAGATCGTAATCAATGATATGAAGTCCTAAAATTTGATTAAAACTTGTTTTTCGATCATTTTTGGAGATGTTTCGAGCGAGCGGGTCTTAATGAGCCGTAAAATGGATCCATTGGACTTTTAACTGAGTAAAAAATACCGAATTTATGTTTTTGCAATATAATCTCGTTGAAAAGCTCGTAATCAATTATATGAACTCCTAAAATTTGATCAAAACTTGTTTTTCAGTCATTTTTGAAGAGGTTTCGGGCGAGTGGGTCTAAATGGGCCGTAAAATGGACCCGTTGGACTTTTAACTGAGTAAAAGATACGGAATTTTAGTTTTTGCAATATAATCTTGTTGAAAAGCTCGTAATCAATTATATGAACTCCTAAAATTGGATCAAAACTTGTTTTTCGGTTCTTTTTGTAGAAGTTTCAGACGAGCGGGTCTAAATGGGCCTTAAAATGGACCCGTTGAACTTATAACTGCGTAAAAAGAACATAAATTGAATTTTTGCAATGCAATAGTGTTGAAAAGCTCATAATCAACAATATGAACTCTTAAGTTTTGATTAAAACTTGTTTTGCGGTCCTTTTTGTAGAGGTTTCGGGCGAGCGGGTCTAAATGGGCCGTAAAATGGACCAGTTGGACTTTTAATTGAGAAAAAAATACCGAATTTGAGTTTTTGCAATATAATCTTGTTGAAAAGCTTGTAATCAATTATATGATCTCCTAAAATTGGATCAAAACTTATTTTTCGGTCCTTTTTTAGAGGTTTCGGGTGAGCGGGTCTAAATGGGCCTTAAAATGGACCCGTTGAACTTATAACTGCGTAAAAAGAACAGAAATTGAGTTTTTGCTATACAATAGTGTTGAAAAGCTCGTAATTAATGATATGAACTCTTAAGTTTTGATTAAAACTTGTTTTGCTGTCCTTTTTGTAGAGGTTTCGGACGAGCGGGTCTAAATGGGCCGTAAAATGGACCCGTTGGACTTTTAACTGAGTAAAAAAGTACAAAAATTGAGTTTTTGCAATATAATCGTGTTGAAAAGATCGTAATCAATTATATGAAATCCTAAAATTTGATTAAAACTTGTTTTTCAGTCATTTTTGAAGAGGTTTCGGGCGAGCGGGTCTAAATGGGCCGTAAAATGGACCCGTTGGACTTTTAACTGAGTAAAAAATACTGAATTTGAGTTTTTGCAATATAATCTTGTTGAAAAGCTCGTAATCAATTATATGAACTCCTAAAATTGGATCAAAACTTATTTTCGGTCCTTTTTGTAGAGGTTTCGGGTGAGCGGGTCTAAATGGGCCTTAAAATGGACCCGTTGAACTTATAACTGCGTAAAAAGAACAGAAATTGAATTTTTGCAATACAATAGTGTTGAAAAGCTCGTAATCAACGATATGAACTCTTAAGTTTTGATTAAAACTTGATTTACGGTTCTTTTTGTAGAGGTTTCGGACGAGCGGGTCTAAATGGGCCGTAAAATGGACCCGTTGGACTTTTAACTAAGTAAAAAAATATAGAAATTGAGTTTTTGCAATATAATCGTGTTGAAACGATCGTAATCAATTATATGAACTCCTAAAATTTGATTAAAACTTGTTTTTCAGTCATTTTTGAAGAGGTTTCGGGCGAGCGGATCTAAATGGGCCGTAAAATGGACCCGTTGGACTTTTAACTGAGTAAAAAATACCGAATTTGAGTTTTTGCAATATAATCTTGTTGAAAAGCTCGTAATCAATTATATGAACTCCTAAAATTGGATCAAAACTTGTTTTTCGGTCATTTTTGTAGAAGTTTCGGATGAGCGAGTCTAAATGGGCCTTAAAATGGACCCGTTGAACTTATAACTGTGTAAAAAGAACAAAATTTGATTTTTTTCAATACAATAGTGTTCAAAAGCTCGTAATCAACGATATGAACTCTTGAGTTTTGATTAAAACTTGTTTTGCGGTCCTTTTTGTAGAGGTTTCGGACGAGCGGGTCTAAATGGGCCGTAAAATGGACCCGTTGGACTTTTAATTGAGTAAAAAATACAGAAATTGAGTTTTTGCAATATAATCGTGCTGAAACGATCGTAATCAATTATATGAACTCCTAAAATTTGATTAAAACTTGTTTTTCAGTCGTTTTTGAATAGGTTTCGGGCGAGCGGGGCTAAATGGGCTGTAAAATGGACCCGTTGGACTTTTAATTGAGTAAAAAATACAAAAATTGACTTTTTGCAATACAATCTTGTTAAAAAGCTCGTAATCAATTATATGAACTCCAAAAATTGGATCAAAACTTGTTTTTCGGTCCTTTTTGTAGTGGTTTCGGACGAGCGGGTCTAAATGGGTCTTAAAATGGACCCTGTTGAACTTATAACTGCGTAAACAGAACATAAATTGAATTTTTGCAATACAATAGTGTTCAAAAGCTCATAATCAACGATATGAACTCTTAAGTTTAGATTAAAACTTGTTCTGCGGTCCTTTTTGTAGAGGTTTCGGACGAGCGGGTCTAAATGGGCCGTAAAATGGACCCATTGGACTTTTAACTGTGTAAAAAGTACATAAATTGAGTTTTTGCAATATAATCGTGTTGAAAAGATCGTAATCAATGATATGAAGTCCTAAAATTTGATTAAAACTTGTTTTTCGGTCATTTTTGAAGAGGTTTCGAGCGAGCGGGTCTTAATGAGCCGTAAAATGGACCCATTGGACTTTTAACTAAGTAAAAAAATACCGAATTTATGTTTTTACAATATAATCTCGTTGAAAAGCTCGTAATCAATTATATGAACTCCTAAAATTTGATCAAAACTTGTTTTTCAGTCATTTTTGAAGAGGTTTCGGGCGAGTGGGTCTAAATGGGCCGTAAAATGGACCCGTTGGACTTTTAACTGAGTAAAAGATACCGAATTTGAGTTTTTGCAATATAATCTTGTTGAAAAGCTCGTAATCAATTATATGAACTCCTAAAATTGGATCAAAACTTGTTTTTCGGTCCTTTTTGTAGAGGTTTCGGACGAGCGGGTCTAAATGGACCTTAAAATGGACTCGTTGAACTTATAACTGCGTAAAAAGAACAGAAATTGAATTTTTGCAATACAATAGTGTTGAAAAGCTCGTAATCAACGATTTGAACTCTTAAGTTTTGATTAAAACTTGTTTTGCGGTACTTTTGTAGAGGTTTCGGACGAGCAGGTCTAAATGGGTCGTAAAATAGACCCGTTGGACTTTTGAAGGAAAGGGCCTCAATAAAAACCCCACTAATCACCCTGTGCCGAGGCAAAGGGCGATCCTACGGGGAAAAGAGTGCCCTGGTATGTATTAGATTCAAAAGACTGTAAATCAGTCAGAACATCTATTTGGATACAATTTGGTACGACAGAGTCAAAATATAATGTAGAAGAAGAATGCAAAGCCCAAGAGGCTAACTTATGGGCCATCACATTGGCCCATCTAGGAATAAAAGATACTCTAAAAGAAGAATCATGAAGGAGGTCCTTGGCCTCCAAAATCTGGGGGCCCAAAAGGGAAGCGTCGGCCGTAGCTCGGGTCAATTTGTTGACTATGTGGGCCGAATCGGACTCGATGTGTACCGTAGTCCATCCTTTGTCCTTGGCTAGCATGGCCCCGGCAAGAACAGCGTGAAGTTCCACCGTGGCAGCAACACGACAGCCCGCTTCATGGAAAGCACAACCACCAAGGATAACGCCTTGTGCATTTCGGGCAACCACACCGATAGCAGCAGCTTCTGTTCTTGGGTGAAAGGCGCCATCCATGTTAATCTTGATCTCTGTAGGCGTCGGCGGTCTCCATCGGGGCGGGGCATTGGCAGGTTCGTCTGTTGTAGAGCTGTGAGTCAGGAGGAGGTTGGCGCGGGCATAGTCTTGAAGCAGACCCTGTGCATTCATCGCTGTAAGCCACGTCGGGTGAAGGCGTTGGGAATGCACCCATTCATTCCTACGATTCCAAGTATTCCAGAGCGTGGTCAACAGTAAAGCGAAGCTAGTTCCATTTAGTCTCCGGGCACCTTCGGCTAGCCACGATGCCATGGAAGTGGATGTGCTAGCATGGATATGAGGAGGAATACCCACCAATCGAAGAATTGTATTCGCTCAGTTGCAATCGCGGAGTGCATGTAGAGTCGTTTCCACAACAGTGGGGCAAAAGGGACAACTACCATCAGAGAGCTTAATAAGGCGTAGACGGTCCCCGGTTGGTAGGGCATCACAACCCGCCCGCCACCCGAAGGAACGGACCTTAGGCAAGGTTGGCGCTTTGGCGATTACCCTCCAAAGAGTCGAGGGCCTATCTAAAGGCCTCGGTGGCGCATGAAGAAAGAAGTAACCGAAGCGGACCGAATAAGTTTCGGAATCATGACGGCTCCAGATCAAAGCGTCCCGTTGTTCACGTGCAATGGGTACCCTCAGGATACGGTCTACATAATCCCAATCAAAGAATCGGCGTAGTTTTTCTTCATCCCAGCAATTAGAGTTGCGGGACATAAAGTCACGGCAACGGGCAGGTAACTCCTCATTGTCCCTATAATCCCCGAAGAGCGTAATGAGGGAATCACCACCCCAACTATCTCCAAGGATACAGATATTGCTCCTAAGCCCTGGTCACCAAAAGTAACCTGGATCGAGAAGCTGAATAGCATGACTAATCCCCTTCCATGCGAAGGAGGCACGTTTGTCCGCCTTGGCATGCAGCAGATTACCTGAGGGGTAATATTTTGCGCGGAGCACGCGAGATAAGAGTGAGTCAGGGTTAGAGATAAGGTTCCATATTTGTTTCCCTAAGAGAGCGACGTTGAAGACCCCTAGATCCCTAAGTCCCAACCCCCCTGCAGCTTTAGGGGCGCAGAAGGAATTCCAAGAGAGAAGTGGCCATCCCCGTTTGTTACTGCGTCCAGACCACCAGTACCTGCGGATGGAAGCAGTGATATCATCTATTATGTTCTGAGGCAGTAAGTAGCACGACATGATGTATTGAGGCATCGTCTGTGCCACCGATTTGATGAAAACCTCTCCTCCACTGTATGAGAGAAAGCTGCTATCCCATTTGCTCATTCGGGAGTGCACTTTCTCCCGTATGAATCCTAATGAAGCCGTTCTGTTGCGTTTAATCAAAAGTGGGACTCCCAAATAAATGCCTGGATCATCGACTAGTCGTACACCTAGTGTTGATCTCATTGTATCAAGAAAAGCGGGGGAGCACTTCGGGCTGCAGAAAGCCGTAGATTTTTCAAAGTTAACAATTTACCCCGAAGCCGTGGCATAAAGTGAGAGCACATCCTTGAGGCGCTTGACTTCCTCAGAGTTGTTACGTATGAAGACGATACTATCGTCCGCAAAAAGGAGGTGGGTAACTCGAGGCCCATATCGGCACGCGTTGAGGCCCAGTAGTCGGCCCCCTCATTGCTCAGTTTCTAATGCAGCCGAGAGTCCTTGGGAGCAAATTAGGAAGAGAAAAGGGGATAGTGGATCACCCTGTCGGATACCCCGCGAGGGAAGAAACTCCGTAGAAAGAGAGCCATTGACCCTTACCAAGAACGATATCGATGATACACATCGCATTATAAGATTCACCCAATCCAGAGCAAATCCCATGCGTAACATAATGTCACGTAGGAACGACCATTCGACCCGATCAAAAGCCTTTTCCATGTCAAGTTTGACTGCAGTGCCTTGAGCGTTGGCGGACCCGTTCGAATGAAGATTGTGCACTAATTCGTGAGCTATAAGGATATTATCAGTAATATTCCACCCGCGGAGGAAAGCTGCTTGAGAGTCACTAATACAGCATGGTAGGACAGTCTTGAGGCGGTTAACCAGTACCTTGGAAAATGTCTTATAAATAACTGTGCAAAGGCTGATAGGTCTGAATTGTTTCATTAGGGTTGGCTCCTTAATTTTGGGAATGAGAATAATAACAGACCGATTTACCGTGGCCATGTCCGCCTTTCCTCTAAGCAGATCAAGGCATAGAGCAATGAATTTCGGTCCTACCAGGTCCCAGTGGTGGCGATAAAAGCTACTTGGGAAACCCTCAATACCCGGAGCCTTACTCGGATGGATATCACGAAAGGCAGCTAAGACCTCATCCTCGGTATAGGGTTTTAATAGGGTCAAGTTCATGTCCGAGGTGACGGTGGGTTGCACCTGTTCGAGAAGGGTCGGGGAGAAGGCACAGTTCGAAGAGGTGAACATGTTCTGAAAATAGGAGGACGCAATGTGCAAGAGTGCTGGATTTGAAACTTGCCATGTGTCGTCATCCGCAAAGAGGCCATGTATCGTGTTTTTCCTCCGTCGTCGGGAGGCCCTAGCGTGGAAGTACGTCGTATTCTTATCTCCATTGGATAGCCAGGAAACACGAGAACGTTGAGCCTAGTAAGTTTCCTTAGCCTCCAGAAGACGTCGCAGCTCCGATTTAGCATTATAGAGTGCTGCCATGTCTTTAGTGGACAGTCTACGCCGTCGTAGGTACTGGTTAACCCGGTGCTGCAAAACCGCAATCCTTTTTGCGGAACGTTGACGGTTTGTTGTTTGCCAATCGTGAAGTTTGTTGCCGAGGGTGGCAATTTTGTCAACAAACGTCCTAGAGCATGCAACCCACGTATGCTGACATAAATGCATGCAACTAGGGTCGGATGCCCTGCATGTCTCGAACCGGAAGTGATCCGGGGCAATCTATCGGTTGTGTTGGTGCTCATTGTTGAAGGAAGTGTCCATAAATATGACACTATGGTCCGACGCTGCTGAGAAAGCATGGGAGGTGTAAGATTGCGGATGGTGTTGAATCCATATGGAGCAAGCTACAAAACGGTCTAACCGTTCACAAACTGGGTTAACGTTGGGTCCCGTTTTTGTCCAAGTAAACCAACCATTTGTGGGCTTGCAATCATACAAATCGTTACGAGAGAGACAATCCCTAAAATTGTTGATTTGAGTGCGAGGTCTCCGACTCCCTCCCTGTTTTTCCGAGTCATCAAGAATGTCGTTAAGGTCCCCCCCGATGAGCCATGGTAGGGTAGATTTGGATCGTAAAGAATCAATGAGATCCCACGTTCGTGATTTCAAATTGGTTGCCGCAAAGCCATACAATCCAGTAAATCTAAAACAATCATTCTCACAATTTAAAATAGCATCGATGTATCTCTCGGAGGACGAGAGCAAACTAAGATCAACGTTTTTATTCCAATAGAGGCCTAGGCCCGAGCTAAGAGAGCTGTTATCCACAGCAAAACAAAAATCCATATTTAAGAGAGTTTTAAAGCTAATAATCCTAGCAGAAGGTAATCTAGTTTCAGACAAAAAAACAATATCCGGATTTAAACGTAAAACAATCGAACGTAATTCATGAACTGCCGACGACATGCCCAATCCTTGACAGTTCCAACATAGGATCCTCATTTCTCTCGGCGGGGTTGACCGTCAACCACCACCGAAGAGTTTTTGCTGCTCATCCCAGCTTTTGGAAGTTTGGAACCTTTGTCATTTGCTTTAGGTGAATTGTGCTTTCCAGAGGTGTGCAGCCTCTTGGCAATGCCGCCTGTAATAAGTGGAGGGCTCCGCTTTGTCTTCTTATTGGGTTTGCCGGAGTTGGCGATTAGCCAGGCCTCAAAGTCTGGGTCCAGAGCTTCTTCACCCCCTGGAGTTGTTTCATCGATGGGGGATAAGGGGAGATCGTCTTCCTCAACGAGGATAAATCTCTTATCGGGTGGGGTGGAATCCTCATCCGCATTATCCACCTCCGCGGAGCCATTCACAACAGATTCCTCATCTGCTGGAATCATGTCAAGCGGAGCAACCTCTAACGGCTGCAGCTCCTCCTCTGTCCGGCGGATCTCTTCATACGCCTCATTCTCATCAGCTCCCAAGGCCTTCTCTGCTGCATCTATATCATCGGCCGCCACATCTAGAATATCTTCAGCATCATCCGCTTCGTCCATTGCTGGAGATGGTTCTGCCAGCACTGTCGGAATTGGCTCGTTGTAGCTTGCAGCCAAGGTCGGGTCCAAGACTTCTTTGCCCTTGCGACGCCTGGACGCTGCCTGGGCGGTTTCTGTACGTACCAAGATAGCCAAAATATTGCAATGAGTTGAAATAACAACATAAGTGAAAAGGGACAACGTGATAACGAGAGCATCGGTATAGGAATTGAGGAACAAATAGGTGTTACCCGATGTTGCCCCTGTAACTTTAGATGGACCTGTAGTGAAGTGGCCAGTACCTAAGTTCTAACACATCAATATAGTTCAACAAATAAGAATGCAAAATAGAATATTATCTAAGCTGTGCAAAGGGCATTGGCGACAGTGTAATATAAAAGAAATAAGAGATTCCAAGGGTAAACAGAAAAACTGTGAGATTTTACCCGTGGATGTCGTTGGGGTTTTGGAGGATGTCCCAGGTTCGAAGTATCGGACCTTGCCTCGAAGTTGGGGTTTGACCAATGGCTTTGCCGGAGGTTCTCAAAGCCAATCTCCATATTGAAGTGCATTAGCTGGCAAGTCCTTAAAAGGTTCGCAGCTTGAACGTAGATGGCCCAGCATACCGCAACAGTGGCAAAAAGACGGCAGCTTCTCGAACTGAACGGGAATGATTTTTGTTTTAGGTTTGTCTCCTCTTTCGACATAGGCCATTCCACGCCGAAGCGGCTGTTCAATGTCCACTAGGACACACACACGCAGGAACTGAACCATATTCCCCTCCTCATCTCTGCGAGAGTCAGTCCCAATGACCGTGCCTAAGCTAGCCCCCAGTGATCGACTGGTGATATTGGCAGTTGTGTCGCTAACCATAAAAGCCAAGGGCACCCTTAATATACGTACCCAAATACGCATATATTGGAACTTATACTCGTCAATCGTTAGGTTAGGTTGTAAAGGTTGTAGCACCAACCAGTCGCGTTTAAACGTCCATGGTTCTCTTTTGATAATTTCCTTCATATTGCGGACGGTTTCAAACTTGATAAGGAAGAAACCTGAGCCTAGTGCCGTGAAGAGGCTAAGTTTGTCCCCTTTCCATATCGAAGTAAAAACTCTAGTCACAGCAGACTCGTCAATAGTAGAAGTAGCGAAAAGCTTTCCTATCAAAGATGTTTTATGGTCTTCTACCGGAGCGATGTTATTAGTAGAAGGGGTGAAAACGAAACTCTGCTCTTCAGCCGTGAATTGCAGACTGTCGAATCGGTCCAAGAAGGAGTCTGTGGAGGCCAGGATCAAAGAAGTGAAGTTCTTTGTTGTTGGATACAATAGAGGAAAAAACCTAGAGTCTGAGTCTGTAATTGTGTTTAGCAAGGCAAATTCAATGAGGATTTTAATTCAAGAAGTTCGTCCTCGAAATCCCAAAGAATTCAGTTGGGATAACTTTAGTTTTTGAATTTTAAATGGTAATTCAATTTTATGATGATCCCATAAATGTTGTGTTTTGCTTATAATTAGGGGGAAAATATTCCGTGTATTATCTAAAGTATAATACATAGGAATATTTAAGTGAATTTTTAAAAAAAGCTTCCATAAAGGATAGAGTTGTATTGATTTAAACCTCCGACGTATGGTGATTACGCATCTGTTATATCAAATCTTAGAGTATAAACCATTCCTTAAAATAAGGAGGAAAGATGGAAAGTCAAACTTTCCCCTATGAATTCGGCAAGGGTGAGATAGGAAAGTGATTGGGAGTAGACTCCCAGATCTACCCAATAATCTGTGTTGGTTTGGATTTTGAAACCAGACCGTTGATTTGGTATATCCATTAGCCAGTACCTTCTCTCCACCGTGCATGGTGGCTCCGATAGTACCGTCTGGCTGGGTGTCGTTTAGGGCTTTCGCATCCAAGAGATTTGATGTTAATTGTATAAGGGAGCTTCCTTCAACATTAAACGTAGTTTCCTTAGCATTGTCTGCTAAAGCAGAATAGAAAAATACATGCTGGACCCATTGCATGAACCATGCAGATATGTCACTTCTATGGGCAAACGTAGCATGGGCCCATAGCATGAACCATGCAGTTTGGCCGGTATTCCATTCGTAAGGACTATTGTGTTGGACGATGTCGTTGGGCCCAGGGTGCAATATCACCTTTGAGCTTATGGACCAATTATGTGTCAATCTTCCCATAATATTGGGAGCATTCTGCCATGCAATATCGCTCGGCTTATTTGGCGAGACCCATGACATGTCAGTTTGAATCCCTTGCCGATGGGGCCACAAAAACACCTTGTAATTGGTGTAAGTAGAATGAACAATTTACAAGGCCGAGAAGGCCAGGATGAATCCCGTGCACCGTGGTATAGTGACAGATAGATAGGGAAGAAAAAAATTCTCCCAACAGTGAGGTTTTTGAAACCAAAGGGTGGGAAATCCCACCAAATTAACCATCCAAATGAATGGCAGATCCACGGTAATGAATAACACCAACCATTGTTGAATAAAAAAATTGGATTTTGGTGATCATCATTAACTGAATAAATCCAAAATAAAAGTAAGAGGAATAATAAATCTATCAAAATGGGAATACTTACCTTTGATGTGGAGAAAATGAGCCCATAAAATCGTGTCCAATGACGACACCGTTGAGGGCCTAAGGATGATCGGACGAGGGAAGGGAGGAAAGATGTGTGAACGAGGGTGGAAAAAGGGCGGAGGAGGTGGTAGATGGCGGTGGCCGGAGGAAGAGGGAGATAAAAAAGCAAAGGAAAGTTCAGAGAGAATTTTGAGAGAAAAATCATTCCGTACCCACCCGTTGGACTTTTAGTTGAGTAAAACCCGTTGGACTTTTAACTGAGTAAAAAGTACAAAAATTGAGTTTTTGCAATATAATCGTTATGAAAAGATCGTAATCAATTATATGAACTCCTAAAATTTGATTAAAACTTGTTTTTCAGTCATTTTTTAAGAGGTTTCGGGCGAGCGGGTCTAAATGGGCCGTAAAAGGGACCCGTTGGACTTTTAACTAAGTAAAAAATATCGAATTTGAGTTTTTGCAATATAATCTTGTTGAAAAGCTCGTAATCAATTATATGAACTCCTAAAATTGGATCAAAACTTGTTTTTCGGTCCTTTTTGTAGAGGTTTCGGACGAGCGGGTCTAAATGGGCCTTAAAATGGACCCGTTGAACTTATAACTGCGAAAAAACAACAGAAATTGAATTTTTGCAATACAATAGTGTTGAAAAGCTCGTATTCAATTATATGAAATCTTAAGTTTTGATTAAAACTTGTTTTGCGGTCCTTTTGTAGAGGTTTTGGACGAGAGGGTCTAAATGGGCCGTAAAATGGACCCGTTGAACTTTTAACCGAGTAAAAAGTACAAAAATTGAGTTTTTGCAATATAATCGTGCTGAAAAGATCGTAATCAATTATATAAACTCCTAAAATTTGATTAAAACTTGTTTTTCACTCATTTTTGAAGAGGTTTCGGGCGAGCGGGTCTAAATGGGCCGTAAAATAGACCCGTTGGACTTTTAACTTAGTAAAAAATATCGTATTTGTGTTTTTGCAATATAATCTTGTTGAAAAGCTCATAATAAATTATATGAACTCCTAAAATTGGATCGAAACTTGTTTTCGGTCCTTTTTGTAGAGATTTCGGACGAGCAAGTCTAAATGGGCCTTAAAATGGACCCGTTGAACTTATAATTGCGTAAAAAGAACATAAATTGAATTTTTGCAATACAATAGTGTTTAAAAGCTCGTAATCAACGATATGAACTCTTAAGTTTTGACTAAAACTTGTTTTGCGGTCCTTTTTGTAGAGGTTTCGGACGAGCGGGTCTAAATGGGCCGTAAAATGGACCCGTTGGACTTTTAACTGAGTAAAAAGAACAAAAATTGAGTTTTTGCAATATAATCGTGTTGAAAAGATCGTAATCAATGATATGAAGTCCTAAAATTTGATTAAAACTTGTTTTTCAAGAATTTTTAAAGAGGTTTCGGGCGAGTAGGTCTAAATGGGCCGTAAAATGGACCCGTTGGACTTTTAACTGAGTAAAAAATAACGAATTTGTGTTTTTGCAATATAATCTTGTTGAAAATCTCGTAATCAATTATATGAACTCCTAAATTTTGATCAAAACCTGTTTTTCGGTCCTTTTTGTAGAGGTTTCGGACGAGCGAGTCTAAATGGGCCTTAAAATGGACCCGTTGAACTTATAACTACGTAAAAAGAACAAAAATTGAATTTTTGCAATACAATAGTGTTCAAAAGCTCGTAATCAACGATATGAACTCTTAAGTTTTGATTAAAACTTGTTTTGCGGTACTTTTGTAGAGGTTCCGGACGAGCGGTCTAAATGGGCCGTAAAATGGACCCGTTGGACTTTTAACTGAGTAAAAAGTACAAAAATTGAGTTTTTGCAATATAATCATGTTGAAAAGATCGTAATCAATGATATGAAGTCCTAAAATTTGATTAAAACTTGTTTTTCAAGTATTTTTAAAGAGGTTTCGGGCGAGCAGGTCTAAATGGGCCGTAAAATGGACCCGTTGGACTTTTAACTGAGTAAAAAATACCGAATTTGTGTTTTTGCAGTATAATCTTGTTGAAAAGCTCGTAATCAATTATATGAACTCCTAAAATAGGATCAAAACTTGTTTTTCGGTCCTTTTTGTAGAGGTTTCGGAAGAGCGAGTCTAAATGGGCCTTAAAATGGACCCGTTGAACTTATAACTGCGTCAAAAGAACAGAAATTGAATTTTTGCAATACAATAGTGTTCAAAAGCTCGTAATCAACGATGTGAACTCTTAAGTTTTGATTAAAACTTGTTTTGCGGTCCTTTTGTCGAGGTTTCGGACGAGCGGGTCTAAATGGGCCGTAAAATGGACCCGTTGGACTTTTAACTGAGTAAAAAGTACAAAAATTGAGTTTTTGCAATATAATCTGTTGAAAAGATCGTATGCAATGATATGAAGTCCTAAAATTTGATTAAAACATGTTTTTCAAGAATTTTTGAAGAGGTTTCGGGCGAGCAGGTCTAAATGGGCCGTAAAATGGACCCGTTGGACTTTTAACTGAGTAAAAAGTACAAAAATTTCATTAAAACATGTTTTTCAGTCATTTTTGAAGAGGGTTCGGGTGAGCGGGTCTACATGGGCCGTAAAATGGACCCGTTGGACTTTTAACTGACTAAAAAATACCGAATTTGAGTTTTTGCAATATAATCTTGTTGAAAAGCTCGTAATCAATTATATGAACACCTAAAATTAGATCAAAACTTGTTTTTCAGTCCTTTTTGTACAGGTTTCGGACGAGCGGGTCTAAATGGGCCTTAAAAAGGACCCGTTGAACTTATAACTGCGTAAAAAGAACAGAAATTGAATTTTTGCAATACAGTAGTGTTGAAAAGCTCATAATCAACGATATGAACTCTTAAGTTTTGATTAAAACTTGTTTTGCGGTCCTTTTTGTAGAGGTTTCGGACGAGCATGTCTAAATGGGCCGTAAAATGGACCCGTTGGACTTTTAACTGAGTAAAAAGTACAAAAATTGAGTTTTTGCAATATATTCATTTTTAAAAGGTCGTAATCAATTATATGAACTCCTAAAATTTGATTAAAACTTGTTTTTCTGTCATTTTTTAAGAGGTTTCGGGCGAGCGGGTCTAAATGGGCCGTAAAATGGACCCGTTGGACTTTTAACTAAGTAAAAAATACTGAATTTGAGTTTTTGTAATATAATCTTGTTGAAAAGCTCGTAATCAATTATATGAACTCCTAAAATTTGATTAAAACATGTTTTTCAGTCATTTTTGTAGAGGTTTCGGACGAGCGGGTCTAACTGGGCCGTAAAATGGACCCGTTGGACTTTTAACTGAGTAAAAAATACCGAATTTGAGTTTTTGCAATATAATCTTGTTGAAAATCTCGTAATCAATTATATGAACTCCTAAAATTGGATCAAAACTTGTTTTTCGGTCCTTTTTGTACAGGTTTCGAACGAGCGGGTCTAAATGGACCGTAAAATGGACCCGTTCGACTTTTAACTGAGTAAAAAATACCGAATTTGAGTTTTTGCAATATAATCTGGTTGAAAAGCTCGTAATCAATTATATGAACTCCTAAAATTGGATCAAAACTTATTTTTCGGTTCTTTTTGTAGAGGTTTCGGGTGAGAGGGTCTAAATGGGCCTTAAAATTGACCCGTTGAACTTATAACTGCGAAAAAAAAACAGAAATTGAATTTTTGCAATACAATAGTGTTGAAAAGCTCGTAATCAACGATATGAACTCTTAAGTTTTGATTAAAACTTGTTTTGCGGTCCTTTTTGTAGAAGTTTCGGACGAGCGGGTCTAAATGGGCCGTAAAATGGACCCGTTGGACTTTTAATTGAGTAAAAAATACAGAAATTGAGTTTTTGCAATATAATCGTGTTGAAATGATCATAATCAATGATATGAAGTCCTAAAATTTGATTAAAACATTTTATTCGGTCATTTTTGAAGAGGTTTCGGGCGAGCGGGTCTAGATGGGCCGTAAAATGGACCCGTTGGACTTTTAACTAAGTACAAAATACCGAATTTGAGTTTTTGCAATATAATCTTGTTGAAAAGCTCGTAATCAATTATATGAACTCCTAAAATTTGATCAAAACTTATGTTTCAGTCATTTTTGAAGAGGTTTCGGACTAGCGGGTCTAAATGGGTCTTAAGATGGACCCGTTGAACTTATAACTGAGTAAAAAGTACAAAAATTGAGTTTTTGCAATATAATCGTGCTGAAAAGATCGTAATCAATTATATAAACTCCTAAATTTTGATTAAAACTTGTTTTTCACTCATTTTTGAAGAGGTTTCGGGCGAGCGGGTCTAAATGGGCCGTAAAATAGACCCGTTGGACTTTTAACTTAGTAAAAAATATCGTATTTGTGTTTTTGCAATATAATCTTGTTGAAAAGCTCGTAATAAATTATATGAACTCCTAAAATTGGATCGAAACTTGTTTTCGGTCCTTTTTGTAGAGATTTCGGACGAGCGAGTCTAAATGGGCCTTAAAATGGACCCGTTGAACTTATAATTGCGTAAAAAGAACATAAATTGAATTTTTGCAATACAATAGTGTTCAAAAGCTCGTAATGAACGATATGAACTCTTAAGTTTTGACTAAAACTTGTTTTGCGGTCCTTTTTGTAGAGGTTTCGGACGAGCGGGTCTAAATGGGCCGTAAAATGGACCCGTTGGACTTTTAACTGAGTAAAAAGAACAAAAATTGAGTTTTTGCAATATAATCGTGTTGAAAAGATCGTAATCAATGATATGAAGTCCTAAAATTTGATTAAAACTTGTTTTTCAAGAATTTTTAAAGAGGTTTCGGGCGAGCAGGTCTAAATGGGCCGTAAAATGGACCCGTTGGACTTTTAACTGAGTAAAAAATACCGAATTTGTGTTTTTGCAATATAATCTTGTTGAAAATCTCGTAATCAATTATATGAACTCCTAAATTTTGATCAAAACCTGTTTTTCGGTCCTTTTTGTAGAGGTTTCGGACGAGCGAGTCTAAATGGGCCTTAAAATGGACCCGTTGAACTTATAACTGCGTAAAAAGAACAGAAATTGAATTTTTGCAATACAATAGTGTTCAAAAGCTCGTAATCAACGATATGAACTCTTAAGTTTTGATTAAAACTTGTTTTGCGGTACTTTTGTAGAGGTTCCGGACGAGCGGTCTAAATGGGCCGTAAAATGGACCCGTTGGACTTTTAACTGAGTAAAAAGTACAAAAATTGAGTTTTTGCAATATAATCGTGTTGAAAAGATCGTAATCAATGATATGAAGTCCTAAAATTTGATTAAAACTTGTTTTTCAAGTATTTTTAAAGAGGTTTCGGGCGAGCAGGTCTAAATGGGCCGTAAAATGGACCCGTTGGACTTTTAACTGAGTAAAAAAATACCGAATTTGTGTTTTTGCAGTATAATCTTGTTGAAAAGCTCATAATCAATTATATGAACTCCTAAAATAGGATCAAAACTTGTTTTTCGGTCCTTTTTGTAGAGGTTTCGGAAGAGCGAGTCTAAATGGGCCTTAAAATGGACCCATTGAACTTATAACTGCGTAAAAAGAACAGAAATTGAATTTTTGCAATACAATAGTGTTCAAAAGCTCGTAATCAACGATGTGAACTCTTAAGTTTTGATTAAAACTTGTTTTGCGGTCCTTTTGTCGAGGTTTCAGACGAGCGGGTCTAAATGGGCCGTAAAATGGACCCGTTGGACTTTTAACTGAGTAAAAAGTACAAAAATTGAGTTTTTGCAATATAATCTGTTGAAAAGATCGTATGCAATGATATGAAGTCCTAAAATTTGATTAAAACATGTTTTTCAAGCATTTTTGAAGAGGTTTCGGGCGAGCAGGTCTAAATGGGCCGTAAAATAGACCCGTTGGACTTTTAACTGAGTAAAAAGTACAAAATTTTCATTAAAACATGTTTTTCAGTCATTTTTGAAGAGGGTTCGGGTGAGCGGGTCTACATGGGCCGTAAAATGGACCCGTTGGACTTTTAACTGACTAAAAAATACCGAATTTGAGTTTTTGCAATATAATCTTGTTGAAAAGCTCGTAATCAATTATATGAACACCTAAAATTAGATCAAAACTTGTTTTTCAGTCCTTTTTGTACAGGTTTCGGACGAGCGGGTCTAAATGGGCCTTAAAATGGACCCGTTGAACTTATAACTGCGTAAAAAGAACAGAAATTGAATTTTTGCAATACAGTAGTGTTGAAAAGCTCATAATCAACGATATGAACTCTTAAGTTTTGATTAAAACTTGTTTTGCGGTCCTTTTTGTAGAGGTTTCGGACGAGCAGGTCTAAATGGGCCGTAAAATGGACCCGTTGGACTTTTAACTGAGTAAAAAGTACAAAAAATGAGTTTTTGCAATATATTCATTTTTAAAAGGTCGTAATCAATTATATGAACTCCTAAAATTTGATTAAAACTTGTTTTTCAGTCATTTTTGAAGAGGTTTCGGGCGAGCGGGTCTAAATGGGCCGTAAAATGGACCCGTTGGACTTTTAACTAAGTAAAAAATACTGAATTTGAGTTTTTGTAATATAATCTTGTTGAAAAGCTCGTAATCAATTATATGAACTCCTAAAATTTGATTAAAACATGTTTTTCAGTCATTTTTGTAGAGGTTTCGGACGAGCGGGTCTAACTGGGCCGTAAAATGGACCCGTTGGACTTTTAACTGAGTAAAAAATACCGAATTTGAGTTTTTGCAATATAATCTTGTTGAAAATCTCGTAATCAATTATATGAACTCCTAAAATTGGATCAAAACTTGTTTTTCGGTCCTTTTTGTACAGGTTTCGAACGAGCGGGTCTAAATGGACCGTAAAATGGACCCGTTCGACTTTTAACTGAGTAAAAAATACCGAATTTGAGTTTTTGCAATATAATCTGGTTGAAAAGCTCGTAATCAATTATATGAACTCCTAAAATTGGATCAAAACTTATTTTTCGGTTCTTTTTGTAGAGGTTTCGGGTGAGAGGGTCTAAATGGGCCTTAAAATTGACCCGTTGAACTTATAACTGCGAAAAAAAACAGAAATTGAATTTTTGCAATACAATAGTGTTGAAAAGCTCGTAATCAACGATATGAACTCTTAAGTTTTGATTAAAACTTGTTTTGCGGTCCTTTTTGTAGAAGTTTCGGACGAGCGGGTCTAAATGGGCCGTAAAATGGACCCGTTGGACTTTTAATTGAGTAAAAAATACAGAAATTGAGTTTTTGCAATATAATCGTGTTGAAATGATCATAATCAATGATATGAAGTCCTAAAATTTGATTAAAACATTTTATTCGGTCATTTTTGAAGAGGTTTCGGGCGAGCGGGTCTAGATGGGCCGTAAAATGGACCCGTTGGACTTTTAACTAAGTAAAAAATACCGAATTTGAGTTTTTGCAATATAATCTTGTTGAAAAGCTCGTAATCAATTATATGAACTCCTAAAATTTGATCAAAACTTATGTTTCAGTCATTTTTGAAGAGGTTTCGGACTAGCGGGTCTAAATGGGTCTTAAAATGGACCCGTTGAACTTATAACTGAGTAAAAAGAACAGAAATTGAATTTTTGCAATCCAATCGTGTTGAAAAGATCGTAATCAGTTATATGAACTCCTAAAATTTGATTAAAACTTGTTTTTCAGTCATTTTTGAAGACGTTTCGGGCGAGCGGGTCTAAATGGGCCGTAAAATAGACCCACTGGACTTTTAACTGGTTAAAAAATACAAAAATTGAGTTTTTGCAATATAATCGTGTTGAAATGATCGTAATCAATTATATGAACTCCTAAAATTTGATTAAAACTTGTTTTTCAGTCATTTTTGAAGAGGTTTCGAGCGAGCGGGTCTAAATGGGCCGTAAAATGGACCCGTTGGACTTTTAACTAAGTAAAAAATACCGAATTTGAGTTTTTGCAATATAATCTTGTTGAAAAGCTCGTAATCAATTATATGAACTCCTAAAATTGGATCAAAACTTGTTTTTCGGTCCTTTTTGTAGAGGTTTCGGACGAGCGGGTATAAATGGGCCTTAAAATGGACCCGTAGAACTTATAACTGCGTAAAAAGAACATAAATTGAATTTTTGCAATACAATAGGGTTGAAAAGCTTGTAATCAATGATATGAACTCTTAAGTTTTGATTAAAACATGTTTTGCGGTCCTTTTTGTAGAGGTTTCGGACGAGCAGGTCTAAATGGGCCGTAAAATTGACCCGTTGGACTTTTAACTGAGTAAAAAGTACAAAAATTGAGTTTTTGCAAAATAATAGTGTTGAAAAGATCGTAATCAATTATGTGAACTCCCAAAATTTGATTAAAACTTGTTTTTCAGTCATTTTTGAAGAGGTTTCGGGCGAGCTGGTCTAAATGGGCCTTAAAATGGACCCGTTGGACTTTTAACTGAGCAAAAAGTACCGAATTTGAGTTTTTGCAATATAATCTTGTTGAAAAGCTCGTAATCAATTATATGAACTCCTAAAATTGGATCAAAACTTGTTTTCCGGTCCTTTTTGTACAGGTTTCGGACGAGCGAGTCTAAATGGGCCTTAAAATGGACCCGTTGAACTTATAACTGGGTAAAAAGAACATAAATTGAATTTTTGCAATAGAATAGTGTTCAAAAGCTCGTAATCAACGATATGAACTCTTAAGTTTTGATTCAAACTTGTTTTGCGGTTCTTTTTGTAGAGGTTTCGGACGAGCGGGTCTAACTGGGCCGTAAAATGGACCCGTTGGACTTTTAACTGAGTAAAAAATACTGAATTTGAGTTTTTGCAATATAATCTTGTTGAAAATCTCGTAATCAATTATATGAACTCCCAAAATTGGATCAAAACTTGTTTTTCGGTCCTTTTTGTAGAGGTTTCGAACGAGCGGGTCTAAATGGGCCGTAAAATGGACCCGTTGGACTTTTAACTGAGTAAAAAATACCCAATTTGAGTTTTTGCAATATAATCTTGTTGAAAAGCTCGTAATCAATTATATGAACTCCTAAAATTTGATCAAAACTTTTTTTTTCGGTTCTTTTTGTAGAGGTTTCGGGTGAGAGGGTCTAAATGGGCCTTAAAATGGACCCGTTGAACTTATAACTGCGTAAAAAAAACAACAATTGAATTTTTGCAATACAATAGTGTTGAAAAGCTCGTAATCAACGATATGAACTCTTAAGTTTTGATTAAAACTTGTTTTGTGGTCCTTTTTGTTGAGGTTTCGGACGAGCGGGTCTAAATGAGCCGTAAAATGGACCCGTTGGACTTTTAACTAAGTAAAAAAATACAGGAATTGAGTTTTTGCAATATAATCGTGTTGAAATGATCGTAATCAATTATATGAACTCCTAAAATTTGATTGAAACTTGTTTTTCAGTCATTTTTGAAGAGGTTTCGGGCTAGCGGGTCTAAATGGGTTGTAAAATGGACCCGTTGGACTTTTAACTAAGTAAAAAAATACCGAATTTGAGTTTTTGCAATATAATCTTGTTGAAAAGCTCGTAATCAATTATATGAACTCCTAAAATTTGATCAAAACTTGTTTTTCAGTCATTTTTGAAGAGCTTTCGGGCGAGCGGGTCTAAATGGGCCGTAAAATGGACTCGTTGGACTTTTAACTAAGTAAAAAATACCGAATTTGAGTTTTTGCAATATAATCTTGTTGAAAAGCTCGTAATCAATTATATGAACTCCTAAAATTGGATCAAAACTTGTTTTTCGGTCCTTTTTGTAGAGGTTTCGGACGAGCGGGTATAAATGGGCCTTAAAATGGACCCGTAGAACTTATAACTGCGTAAAAAGAACATAAATTGAATTTTTGCAATACTATACTGTTGAAAAGATCGTAATCAATGATATGAACTCTTAAGTTTTGATTAAAACATGTTTTGCGGTCCTTTTTGTAGAGGTTTCGGACGAGCGGGTCTAAATGGGCCGTAAAATGGACCCGTTGGACTTTTAACTAAGTAAAAAGTACAAAAATTGAGTTTTTGCAAAATAATCGTGTTGATAAGATCGTAATCAATTATATGAACTCCTAAAATTCGATTAAAACTTGTTTTTCAGTCATTTTTGAAGAGGTTTCGGGCGAGCTGGTCTAAATGGGCCTTAAAATGGACCCGTTGGACTTTTAACTGAGTAAAAAATACTGAATTTGAGTTTCTGCAATATAATCTTGTTGAAAAGCTCGTAATCAATTATATGAACTCCTAAAATTTGATCAAAACTTGTTTTTCAGTCATTTTTGAAGAGGTTTCGGACGAACGGGTCTAAATGGGCCTTAAAATGGACCCGTTGAACTTATAACTGCGTAAAAAGAACAGAAATTGAATTTTTGCAATACAATCGTGTTGAAAAAGATCGTAATCAGTTATATGAACTCCTAAAATTTGATTAAAACTTGTTTTTCTGTCATTTTTGAAGAGGTTTCGGTAGAGCGGGACTAAATGGGCCGTAAAATGGACCCGTTGGACTTTTAACTGAGTAAAAAGTACAACAAATGAGTTTTTTCAATATAATCGTGTTGAAAAGATCGTAATCAATTATATGAACTCCTGAGATTTGATTAAAACTTGTTTTTAAGTCATTTTTGAAGAGGTTTCGGGCGAGCGGGTCTAAATGGGCTGTAAAATGGACACGTTGGACTTTTAACTAAGTAAAAAATACCGAATTTAAGTTTTTGCAATATAATCTTGTTGAAAAGCTTATAACTGCATAAAAGCAACAGAAATTGAATTTTTGCAATACAATAGTGTTGAAAAGCTCGTAATCAACGATATGAACTCTTAAGTTTTGATTAAAACTTGTTTTGCGGTCCTTTTTGTAGAGGTTTCGGACGAGCGGGTCTAAATGGGCCGTAAAATGGACCCGTTGGACTTTTAATTGAGTAAAAAATACAGAAATTGAGTTTTTGCAAAATAATCGTGTTGAAACGATCGTAATCAATTATATGAACTCCTAAAATTTGATTAAAACTTGTTTTTCAGTCATTTTAGAAGAGGTTTCGGGCGAGCAGGTCTAAATGGGCCAAAAAATGGACCCGTTGGACTTTTAACTAAGTAAAAAACACCGAATTTGAGTTTTTGCAATATAATCTTGTTGAAAAGCTCGTAATCAATTATATGAACTCGTAAAATTGGATCAAAACTTGTTTTTCGGTCCTTTTTGTAGTGGTTTCGGACGAGCGAGTCTAAATGGGCCTTAAAAGGGACCCGTTGAACTTATAACTGCGTAAAAAGAACATAAATTGAATTTTTGCAATACAATAGTGTTGAAAAGCTCGTAAATAACGATATGAACTCTTAAGTTTTGATTATAACTTGTTTTGTGATCCTTTTTGTAGAGGTTTCAGACGAGCGGGTCTAAATGGGCCGTAAAATGGACCCGTTAGACTTTTAACTGAGTAAAAAGTACAAAAATTGAGTTTTTGCAATATAATCGTGTTGAAAAGATTGTAATCAATTATATGAACTCCTAAAATTTGATTAAAACTTGTTTTTCAGTCATTTTTGAAGAGGTTTCGGGCGAGCGGGTCTAAATGGGCCGTAAAATGGACTCGTTGGACTTTTAAATAAGTAAAAAATACCGAATTTGAGTTTTTGCAATATAATCTTGTTGTAAAGCTTGTAATCAATTATATGAACTCGTAAAATTGGATCAAAACTTGTTTTTCAATCCTTTTTGTAGAGGTTTCGGACGAGCGGGTCTAAGTGGGCCTTAAAATGGACCCGTTGAACTTATAACTGCGTAAAAAGAATATAAATTAAATTTTTGCATTACAATAGTGTTGAAAAGCTCGTAATCAACGATATGAACACTTAAGTTTTGATTAAAACTTGTTTTGCGGTCCTTTTTGTAGAGGTTTCGGATGAGCAGGTCTAAATGGGCCGTAAAATGGACCCCGTTGGACTTTTAACTGAGTAAAAAGTATATAAATTGAGTTTTTGCAATATAATCGTGTTGAAAAGATCGTAATCAATTATATGAACTCCTAAAATTTGATTAAAACTTATTTTTCAGTCATTTTGAAGAGGTTTCGGGCGAGCGGGTCTAAATGGGCCGTAAAATAGACCCGTTGGACTTTTAACTGAGTAAAAAATACAAAAATTGAGTTTTTGCAATATAATCGTGTTGAAACGATCGTAATCAATTATATGAACTCCTAAAATTGGATCAAAACTTGTTTTTCGGTCCTTTTTGTAGAGGTTTCGAACGAGCGGGTCTAAATGGGCCGTAAAATGGACCCGTTGGACTTTTAACTAAGTAAAAAATACCGAATTTGAGTTTTTGCAATATAATCTTGTTGAAAAGCTCGTAATCAATTATATGAACTCCTAAAATTAGATCAAAACTTGTTTTTCGGTCCTTTTTGTAGAGGTTTCGGATGAGCGAGTCTAAATGGGCCTTAAAATGGACCCGTTGAACTTATAACTGCGTAAAAAGAACAGAAATTGATTTTTTGCAATACAATAGTGTTCAAAAGCTCGTAATCAACGATATGAACTCTTAGGTTTTGATTAAAACTTGTATTTCGGTCCTTTTTGTAGAGGTTTCGGACGAGCGGGTCTAAATGGGCCGTAAAATGGACCCATTGGACTTTTAACTGAGTAAAAAATACCGAATTTGAGTTTTTGCAATATAATCTTGTTGAAAAGATCGTAATCAATTATATGAACTCCAAAAGTTTGATTAAAACTTGGTTTTCAATCATTTTTGAAGAGGTTTCGGGCGAGCGGGTCTAAATGGGCCGTAAAATGGACCCGTTGGACTTTTAACTGAGTAAAAAATACAGAAATTGAGTTTTTGCAATATAATCTTGTTGAAACGATCGTAATCAATTATATGAACTCGTAAAATTGGATCAAAACTTGTTTTTCGGTCCTTTCTGTAGAGGTTTCGGACGAGCGGGTCTAAATAGGCCTTAAAATGGACCCGTTGAACTTGTAACTCCGGAAAAAGAACATAAATTGAATTTTTGCAATACAATAGTGTTGAAAAGATCATAATCAACGATATGACCTCTTAAGTTTTGATTAAAACTTGTTTTGCGGTCCTTTTTGTAGAGGTTTCGGACGAGCGGGTCTAAATGGGCCGTAAAATGGACCCGTTGGAATTTTAACTGAGTAAAAAGTACATAAATTGAGTTTTTGCAATATAATCGTGTTGAAAAGATCGTAATCAATTATATGAACTCCTAAAACTTGATTAAAACTTGTTTTCAGTAATTTTTGAAGAGGTTTCGGGCGAGCGGGTCTAAATGGGCCGTAAAATGGACCCGTTGGACTTTTTTTGAAGAAAATGAGCCTCATTGAAAACCCCTACTAAAATCCCCAAGCACAAGGCTTGGAGAAACCTAAAAAGGGGAAAAGAGTACCCAAAATATATTATTAATTCGAGGTTAAACCTCGCAAAGTACAATGTTTTTGATACAATCAGGGTAAATAGATCCAAAAGATAAAGAAGGCATGGATCTAAGGGCATGGGTAGCCAACGTATGAGCTACAAAATTAGCCTCACGGCGAATATACTGAACATCTGCCACAGAAAAATCCTCCAAAGCAGTATGAGCCTCCAGAATCATCGGCCCCAAAGGAGAAAGATCTGGCCCAAGAGAGTTGATCCTGTTTGCTAGGGATGCACAGTCTGTCTCGAAAATCAGATGGCTCCAACCCTGAGATAGAGCAAAAGTAATGCCGGCAAGAAGACCTTTCCCTTCGGATGAGATAGCATCAGAACAACTGCCCAGCGGAAAAGCCAGGCCACCGACAACCGTCCCAGTGTCATCCCGAGCGATAACACCAACCGCCGCTGCACGAGTGGAGGGATCAAAAGCCCCATCCACATTAACTTTAATAAAACCACTAGGTGGAGGCCTCCAACGGGGAGGAAGTGCCAAGGGGATGGATGATGTAGAGGAAGATATAGAGTTAGAGTAATCCTTATGGAGATTAATAGAGTTGATAGCAATTAGCCAAGGGGGTTGAAGATGTTTGTTATGGATCCAGTCGTTACGCCTGTTCCAAATATTCCAAAGGGCAGTCAAGAAGAGGCCAAAAAGATCAGGAGAAAGAAGGGAAGCACCTTCCTCAAGCCATTGGAGGCCCGTAGAGGCGAAACTGTTGATAAAAGAGGAGGGAAGACCAATCAATTTAAGAGTTTCCGAGGCACCAGAGCAGTCTCGGAGAGCATGGAGAATCGACTCAATACCCGAGTTACAAATGGGGCATGGACCAGAGTCAGGAGCAAAAGTCTGAAGGCGAGCCCCAACAGGCAGGGCTCCTGCCCCCAAACGCCAGCCGAAAGTTTTAACATTAGGTAGAACTTTAAGCTTGGCAAGATATTTCCAAAATCGAGGGGGACGAAGTCTAGGTTCAGGGGGTCGTTGCAAGAAAAGATAGCCAGATCTGACAGAATAGATACCAGAATCATTGGGATTCCAGAGGATTGTATCTCGAGTGTCATTAATAATAGGAACAGAAAGAATGGAATTGGCATCATCCACTGTAAAATAAGCACGAACTTTGACAGGGTCCCAAGCAGCTTGGTTTCGCAACATAAAATCTCGACAACGAATGTGAACTTCCTCCGATAGCTCATAGTCCCCATAGAGGTGAACAGTCGAGGAGCCTCCCCAATTATCATGATGGATGCGTATGTTACTATTAATACCCGGACGATAGAGGAAACCACCAAATAGGTGTTGCATAGTGTTATAAAGACCTTGCCAGGCAAATGAACCTCGTGAAGGCCGAGAGGCATTAAGGATATTACCTGAGGGAAGTACTTGAATTTATAGATTTGTCCCAAAAGGGAGTCGGGTTCGCAAATGAGGCGCCAGAGTTGTTTGCCAAGAAGAGCTATGTTAAAATTATTGAGGTCCCGGAAGCCCATACCACCAACAGATTTAGGCAAGCATACCTGGTCCTAAGGGAGCATATGCCAACCTTTCTTATTGGATTTCCCAGACCACCAATATCGACGAATGGCAGATGTCATATCATCAATAATATTTTGGGGTAATAAATAACAGGACATAACATATTGAGGTAAAGATTGTAAAACGGCTTTAATAAAAAATTTCCCTACCACTGAAGGAAAGAAGCTGTTTGTCCCAGTTGGATAATCTATCGTGAACTTTATCACGTATAAACCCTAAAGCAAGGGTCTTATTTTTACCAATAAGAAGAGGTACCCCCAGATAGACCCCAGGATTGGAAACCTCACAAACTTGAAGATAGGAATTAATAGCTTGACGAGTAGAAGTAGGAGTGCGAGGATTGTAAAAGATAGTAGACTTATCAAAGTTGACTGCTTTCCCAGAGGCAGAGGCATAAGTCTGAAGGGCCAACTTAAGGTGTGCAGCTTCATCGGGATTTGAATTAAGGAAAACTATGCAATCATCCGCAAATAAGAGGTGGTTAACCTTAGGGCCGTGCTTACAAGCCCCTAATCCTGGGAGTAGGCCTTGTTGTTTAGCATCGGCCAAGAAAGCTGAAAGCCCTTGGGTACAAAATAGAAAAAGAAAAGGAGATAAAGGGTCACCTTGGCGGAGGCCCCTTTGAGGTCGAAACAAAGGGGAAAAAGAATTGTTTACCTTAACTGTAAAGGAAACGGAAGAAATACATCTCATGATAAGAGAGACCCATGATGAGGCAAATCTCATACGGGTCATAACATTTTCGAGGAATGACCACTCGACCTTGTCAAAGGCCTTTTCCATGTCAAGTTTAAGGGCAGCTCCACGAGAAGATTTAGAGGTACCAGTATTAATTGTATGAATAATTTCGTGGGCAATAAGGATATTATCTGAAATATTACGTCCCTGAACAAAAGCAGCTTGATTTGAACTGATACAGAATGGAATGGTATGTTTCATTCGATTAACTAAAACTTTAGCAATGATTTTGTAAATTACCGTACATAGACTAATGGGCCGAAGATGCCTCATTGTAGTGGGATCCTTAATCTTAGGTATGAGAACCAAAATAGTTTGGTTAACTGAAGCCATATCAGCTGACCCTTTTAGAAGATTAAGGCAAAGTGAAATAATATCAGGTCCTACAGTTTCCCAATGTTGACGAAAAAATCCGCTTGGTAGGCCATCAATACCCGGGGATTTCCTAGGATCGATGTCTCGAAAAGCGGTGATAATTTCTTCTGGAGTGAATTCCTTGAAAAGGTACTCATTCATAGTATTCGTAATAGTAGGAGTGATTTTTGAGAGAATTTGGTCAGAAAAGTGAGGGTTTGAGGAAGAATAAAGATTATGGAAATATGAGGAAGCAATTTCCATAAGGTCAGAATCATTCGTGCGCCAAACATTGTTGGAGTCTAAGAGACCTGAGATAGTGTTCTTTTTCTTCCTATTAGAAGCTCGGGCATGAAAGAAGCGGGTATTTTTGTCCCCTTGGGATAGCCATAGATTACGAGAACGTTGTGCCCAATATGCTTCTTGCTCCTCGAGAAGTTTATGGAGTTCGGTTTTGGCGGAGATATATCTTTTTTCGGCAGAAACTGAAAGAGGTCGTTGTAATAGTTTATTAATTTTCTTGGTGAGAAAGTTGATGCGACCATTGGTCTTTAATCTTTGTTGGGATTGCCAGTCTCCTAGGCAGGAGCCAACGGCTTTTATTTTATCCAAAGTATTACCTTTGGTGGATGACCAGGTTTGTTTTACCACAGCAATACCTTCATCATTGGAAGCCCAACAATTTTCGAATCTGAACGTGGTTGGTGGGGGACGGGGATTTGTTGGAGGAAGAGGCTCCGTATTTAATAGTAGAAAACAATGATCTGATTTCGCATCAAAGTCTGAGATGATGTTATAATTAGGAAAGGAGGCTTTCCATGCCATATTCCCAACAAAACGATCTAGACGCTCAAATAAAGAAGGGGTGTTGGGCCCCGTTTTAGACCATGTGAACCACCCCGTTGTAGGTTTGCAATCAAAAAGACTATTACGAGAAAGACAATTGCGGAAATTATTAATTTGAGATCTAGGCCGACGGCAACCTCCTTGTTTTTCATTATCAGATAAGATTTCGTTAAAGTCTCCACCGATGAGCCAAGGATGATCATTGTTAACGTTGAGAGAATCAATTAGTTCCCAAGTTTTGGGTTTGTTACATGTTTCAGAAAAGCCATGAATTCCAGTGAAATAGAACGAAGAAAAGTTGCATTTAAAATACGTGTAAATAAAACGATCCGAGTAAGCAAGCAAATCAATATTATTAATGTTTAAAGCAAATAAAGCAAGTCCAGAGCAATTATTAGAAAAATCAACAGAAAAAGCTAGGGCCATCCCTAGCAAATCACCAAGACGGCTATAAGCCGTATTTTTGAGTTTCGTTTCACATAAAAAAAGTAAATCAGGTTTATGAAGCTGAACATAATGCTGGAGATGTTGAACTGCCTGGACCTTACCTAAGCCCTGGCAGTTCCAACATAAAATTATCATTTCCCTCGGCGGGGCTGTGCATCAGCCTCCGCCGGAGAGTTTTTTCCGCTGCTCATCCCAGCTTTCGAAGTAGGCGATGGAGTAGGTCTAGACTTTTTGGGCTGCAGGACCACATGGATTGGGGATCGCCTCTTAGTACCTCGGTTCGGAGGAATGGGAATAGGGGCCGGAGCAGAAGCTGCAATATTTGGGTAATGCTTAAGTAGCCACGAATCAAAATCATCAAAAAATGATATACCTATTTGGAGGAATGGCTTACTGAGTTGTTCATCTAGTTTCCTGACTTGCTGAGCAGTAGAGTTTGGCTTTCCATCGTCATGACCGTCCAGATCAATTTGAACAGGGTAAATGGTGTTCAGAGGTTGAGAAGAGATGACTCTTGAATGCAATGGAGCTCTTTGGGGCAGCTTGGGATCGACAATTGTGGGAGGCAAATCCGAGGATTCCTCCCCCACCACCTCATCGTTGTTATTATTTTCCTCAATAGGGAGATCTGCAAAGGACGCAGCATCTCCTTCATTGAGGTTTCCTATAAGATTAGTATAAGAGGAGGTAAGATATAATTGTTTGAAATTATGGAAAAAAGAGACATAATGGTTTTTGATAGAATTTAGACCTGAATCTTGTGCAGAAGTGACAGGAGCTTTCCCTTTGTTCATAGTATCTGATAAGAAAAGGGAATCGATAAGGCAACATATGGGGGAATGAGAATTAAGGAGAAACCAAATTAAATATTGTATAATACCTAACTGTGGGTTTGGTTCAGCATTAGCAGAGGATTCAACATTTTTGCCCTTGTCCAAAGGAGCTGTACATAATAACAGTTTATAATATAAGAAAGAATAATGGCAGAAAATTAAATAGATGTATTTAAAAAATTTTAAGGTACCTAGTGGTGGTTTGCATTCAGTAGAAGTGGATTGTTCAACAATGCGAATACGACCTCGTGGTCCCTGGTCACGGCGACGCGGGGGAAGCCAGCAGAGCCATTCACCGTATTGGAGCTTTGTTGGATCAATCGTAGCCTTAGAAGGGCAATGATTAAAAGTGTGGCTAATGAGGCCACATCCCTGACAGAGAAGGGGGAGACGTTCATATTGTAGACGGCAGGAAGTGGTTCGTGGACCTTTCCCAATGAGAAGGAATCGTCGGATCGGTTTGGATATGTCCAGAAGAATTTCCACACGTAGGAATTCAGTCATGTTCCCTCGTTCTTTGCGAGTATCAGTACGTAATACGGTGCCTACCATGGCACCAAGTGATTGTCCCACAAGGTGAGCTCTGTCATGATCCTCCAAAAAAGGTTTGGGTAAGGAGTGGATGCGAAACCAAATCCTCATGGGATTGAAAGAATACTCGTCCATACTTTTACCAGGTGTATATTCAGCTAGGGCCATCCATTCGTCTTTGTGAAGCCATGGGCCTCTCTCGAACACATCATATTTGTCGCTTATAGTGGCAAACTCGATACGAAAGAAGGAGTCTCTAATAATAGAGATTGATTTAAGATGATTTTTCTTCCAAATGCCTTCAAAAACTGAGAGGATAGTCCAGTCGTCTATTGGCTTTGACGATATGAACTTGCCAATCAGGATGGTTTTAGGGTCTTCTTCAAAAAAATCGAAATCGGGAGTATAGATAGTATTGGCTTCTTCGTTTGTTAGGTCCAAATTTGGTGAATTGGGGGAGAGAAGAGGAGGATGCCATTAGGTGGTAAGTGGGGTAATTTCGAATAAAACAAGATAAAGAATTGCGAGTGGGAAAGGTGGGGTTAAAAGGTGGTGGAGTCTTATAAATAAAAGAATTGATAGAAGAAGAGTTATAAATGGGAAATAAATAATGGGAAGAGTTAAAAAAGGAATGAAGATTGATAATATTCCAAAAGATTGGAAATGAGAAACATGGGTTAAATTTAGAAAGGGAGAAATATAGAAGAAGATTTAAATTAGAGCTTTGAAATAGGTGAGATTTAAGATAGTGTCGGATGTAAAAAGGAAAGAGAGTACTTTGATTATGGGAACTAAATTGAATAGATGGAGTAAATAAAGGAAAAAGATAATTTAGAAATAAGTTTACAATAAAAGGCAAGAAATAAGAAGGAGATATGGTAATATATGAAATTAATGAAGGATATATAAAACAGTTGATAATAGAGAATAAAGATAGAATATATTTAGAGAGGTGTGGGTTTAGAAGAGGAAAGAAAGAGCTTTGATTGTGGTAAAGATTTCGGTTATTTTTGGAACATGGTAATTGAGGGAAATGATTTGGTAATAAATTGACGTAAAGAGGCAAGTAATGTGAGATTAATGAGAATAAAATAGAATAAATGTGATGAGAAATTGTGAAACTGAAAGCTAAAAAATAGGAGACTGGCCATTTAAAGTTTAGGGGATAATTGCATAAAGAAATATTTATTGGATATTTAAAGAAGGAAAATAAAAAATTTGATTGAGTAAAAAAGATTATAAATGAAAGGGAAGGAAAGTTACCTAAATCTGGACGTGAAAAAAGAAAAATATAAATGATAGAATTTATTGCAATTATAAATTTAATGGAAAGAGGTATGTAGTATAAGAGCAAGATAAAAAGTTTCCTTAAAATTAGAATATTAGAACGTGAGATAAAATTAATAGAGGAAACAAACATAGGAGGATAATTTCCGAAAATTGGAAATGAGATACGAAGATTAGTAAGGAAAGAGTGTGAAACAAATAGAGAAAGTATTTGTAGTATGAATATGGTAACATAAGAAAGAGGAAAAAGGAATTTATGTAAAATAAAGTAAGGAAAATATCTTAGAAAAAGGGATGATATGTAAAAGGCAATAATGAATAAGATTAAAAGAGAGAAGTTTAAGGAGGGAGAGTAACAAATAAGGAAATACTGTGAGATAATTAAAATATGGATTGGAAAGAAGCTGTGGTAGTTATAAAGGTGAAAAGGGGGGAAATCCAAATGATTTTGATACAAATTAAAAGGATATTGCCAAATATTCCAAGAGGGGAGTAAAATAGCAATAATATAAAAAAGATGGTTAGATCTTAAACTGGATAAGGAAATGAAGATTAGCAATAAAATGGAGAATGAAAGTTGGTAATTGCTATAAATGACCATTAGGAGTACAAAAATTGTGATGAGAAAAGAAAGTACATAAATTGAGTTTTTGCAATATAATCGTGTTGAAAAGATCGTAATCAATTATATCAACTCCAAAAATTTGATTAAAACTTGTTTTCCAGTCATTTTTGAAGAGGTTTTGGGCGAGTGGGTCTAAATGGGCCGTAAAATGGACCCGTTGGACTTCTAACTGAGTAAAAAGTACAAAAATTGAGTTTTTGTAATATAATAGTGTTGAAAAGATCATAATCAATGATATGAAGTCCTAAAATTTGATTAAAACTTGTTTTTCGGTCATTTTTGAAGAGGTTTCGGGCGAGCGGGTCTAAATGGGCTGTAAAATGGACCCGTTGGACTTTTAACTAAGTAAAAAATACCGAATTTGTGTTTTTGCAATATAATCTTGTTGAAAAGCTCGTAATCAATTATATGAATTACTAAAATTTGATCAAAACTTGTTTTTCAGTCATTTCTGAAGAGGTTTCGGGCGAGTGGGTCTAAATGCGCTGTAAAATGGACCCGTTGGACTTTTAACTGAGTAAAAAAATACCAAATTTAAGTTTTTGCAATATAATCTTGTTGAAAAGCTCGTAATCAATTATATGAACTCCTAAAATTGGATCAAAACTTGTTTTTCGATCCTTTTTTGTAGAGGTTTCGGACGAGCGGGTCTAAATGGGCCTTAAAATGGACTCGTTGAACTTATAACTGCGTAAAAAGAACATAAATTGAATTTTTGCAATACAATAGTGTTGAAAAGCTCGTAATCAACGATATGAACTCTTAAGTTTTGATTAAAACTTGTTTTGCGGTCCTTTTTGTAGAGGTTTCGGACGATCGGGTCTAAATGGGCCGTAAAATGGACCAGTTGGACTTTTAACTTAGTAAAAAGTACAAAAATTGAGTTTTTGAATATAATCGTGTTGAAAAGATCGTAATCAATTATATGAACTCCTAAAATTTGATTAAAACCTGTTTTTCAGTCATTTTTGAAGAGGTTTCGGGCGAGCGGGTCTAAATGGGCCGTAAAATGGACCCGTTGGACTTTTAACTGAGTAAAAAAATACCGAATTTGAGTTTTTGCAATATAATCTTGTTGAAAAGCACGTAATCAATTATATGAACTCCTAAAATTAGATCAAAACTTATTTTTCGGTCCTTTTTGTAGAGGTTTCGGGCGAGCGGGTCTAAATGGGCCTTAAAATGGACCCGTTGAACTTATAACTGCGTAAAAAATAACAGAAATTGAATTTTTGCCATACAATAGTGTTGAAAAGCTCGTAATCAACGATATCAACTCTTAAGTTTTGATTAAAACTTGTTTGCGGTCCTTTTTGTAGAGGTTTCGGACGAGCGAGTCTAAATGGGCCGTAAAATGGACCCGTTGGACTTTTAACTGAGTAAAAAGTACAAAAATTGAGTTTTTGAATATAATCGTGTTGAAAAGATCGTAATCAATTATATGAACTACTAAAATTTTATTAAAACTTGTTTTTTAGTCATTTCTGAAGAGGTTTCGGGCGAGCGGGTCTAAATGGGCCGTAAAATGGACCCGTTGGACTTTTAACTGAGTAAAAAATACAGAATTTGAATTTTTGCAATATAATCTGGTTAAAAAGCTCGTAATCAATTATATAAACTCCTAAAATTGGATTAAAACTTATTTTTCGGTCCTTTATGTAGAGGTTTCGGACGAGCGGGTTTTAATGGGCCTTAAAATGGACCCGTTGAACTTATAACTGCGTAAAAAGAACAGAAATTTAAATGGGCCGTGAAATGGACCCGTTGGACTTTTAACTAAGTAAAAAATGCCGAATTTTAGTTTTTGCAATATAATCTTGTTGAAAAGCTCGTAATCAATTATATGAACTCCTAAAATTGGAACAAAACTTGTTTTTCGGTCCTTTTTGTAGAGGTTTCGAACGAGCGTGTCTAAATGGGCCGTAAAATGGACCCGTTGGACTTTTAACTGAGTAAAAAATACCGAATTTGAGTTTTTGCAATATAATCTTGTTGAAAAGCTCGTAATCAATTATATGAACTCATAAAATTGGATCAAAACTTGTTTTTCGGTCCTTTTTGTAGAGGTTTCGGACGAGCGGGTCTAAATGGACCTTAAAATGGACTCGTTGAACTTATAATTGCGTAAAAAGAACATAAATTGAATTTTTGCAATACAATAGTGTTGAAAAGCTCGTAATCAACGATATGAAATCTTAAGTTTTGATTAAAACTTGTTTTGCGGTCCTTTTTGTAGAGGTTTCGGACGAGCGGGTCTAAATGGGCCGTAAAATGGACCCGTTGGACTTTTTTTTTGAAGAAAAGGCCTCATTAAAACCCCCTACTAATGTCCTTCAAGCAGAGCTAGAGGACCCTAAAAAGGGGAAAAGAGTGCCTAAATTTTATTAGATCGTAGAGAAGTTCGTTACAAGGTGATTGATACATGGTGTAACATCAGAATTAAAAGACAAGGAAGACATAGAACCCAGAGAATAAGTAGCCAAAGTATGGGCCACATGATTTGCCTCTCGGCGTACAAAAAATATAGGAGCAAAAGGTAAAGCATGGAGAGACTCTCGAATCTGGTGTAGAAGAGGTCCCATTGTAGAAAGGTCTTGTCCTGGGTTGTTGATCCTATTTGCAAGAGAAGCACAATCTGTTTCGAACAAGATCCGACTCCAACCTCGAGATCGGGTGAAGGTGACTCCTGCAAGAAGGCTTTCACCTTCACAAGTAATTGCATCCAAACAGCTACCAAGCAGGAACGCAAGGCCGCCGACAACCACGCCTGTAGAATCCCGTGCCACGACGCCAACAGCCGCTGCACGAGTGGAGGGGTTAAATGCCCCATCCACATTTATTTTGATGTGGTCGGGTGGAGGAGGGTTCCAGCATGGAGGAGATAGGATAGAGGATGTTGGGGTGGAAGAAGAAGAGGCGTTACAAAAGTCGTCATGTAAACTAATGGAGTTAATGGCAGTAAGCCATGGTGGTTGTAGATGGTGATTATGAACCCAATCGTTACGTCTATTCCAAATGTTCCATATAGTTGTGAGAAATAGGCCAAAGTGGTCAGAGGATAGGAGGTGGGCAGCTTCTTCCAACCATTGTATAGGAGTAATAGCCAAACTCCTAGAAAGAGCTATGGGAACTCCAGAGAGGTGAAGGGCTTCAAAAGCCCCTGTACAATCACGAAGAGCATGGAGAATGGACTTCGAGTGGCTCCCACAGATAGGACAAGGCCCTGAGTTTGGGGAAAAAACTTGCAATTTGGAGCCAACTGGAAGAGCAGCAGACGCCATACGTCATCCAAAGGTTTTAACCTTAGGAAGGGCCTTGACTTTGGACAGAAATTTCCAAAAGCGTGTAGGTGACGTATATGGGTCCGCAGAACGTTGTAAAAAAAGATAACCAGAGCGGACCGAGTAAATACCCGAATCATTAGGAGCCCAAAGAATAGAGTCACGGTGGTCATTTATGATGGGGGTACGGAGAATGGCAGCGGCATCAATTGGGTTAAAATAGCTTCGGACCTTTTCAGGGTCCCAATCAGTTTGATTACGAATCATGAAGTCGCGACATCGAATATGGACTTCATCCGAGATTTCATAGTCCCCAGTAAGGGTAATAGGGGAAGGACCGCCCCAAATGTCTTTGTGCACTCGTATATTATTGTTAATACATGGGCGATATAAGAAGCCTGAAAAGAGACGTTGTAGAGCATTATAAAGACCTTGCCAAGCAAAAGAGCCTCGGTTAGGTCGAGAGGCATCAAGGATATTCCCAGAAGGAAAATATTTAGCTCGATATATTTGGCCCAATAAAGAATCTGGTTCGCAGATGAGTCTTCATAATTGCTTACCCAGGAGGGCAACATTGAAGTCATGTAAATCCTTAAACCCCATACCTCCCGCAGCCTTAGGTAGACAAACATGATTCCATGGGAGCATATGCCATCCTTTCTTATTGGAATTGCCCGTACACCAATATTGCCGAATCGCTAAGGTCATATCATCTATAATATTTTGTGGAAGTAGATAACAAGACATAACATATTGAGGTAGAGATTGCAGAACTACTTTAATTAAAATTTCCCGTCCACTAAATGAGAGGAGTTGTTTATCCCAGCTAGAAAGACGATCATGAACTTTTTCACGTACAAATCCTAATGACTCAGTTTTATTCTTCCCAATGAGAAGTGGGACACCTAGATATACGCCAGGGTTAGATACCTCACGTACTTGCAATAGACTATTGATCGCAACTCTTGTTGAGGATGGGGTACGTGGATTATAAAAGATTGTCGATTTCTCAAAGTTAACCGCTTGGCCAGAAGCAGCAGCATATGTTTGTAGAGCCCTTTTAAGTTGAGTAGCTTCATCTGGATTATTATTAATGAATACCATGCAGTCATCAGCAAAGAGGAGATGGTTGACTTTGGGGCCGTATCTGCAGGCCCCAAGCCCCGGTAGGACGTTTGTTTGTTGGGCAACAGTCAGGTATGCAGAGAGCCCTTGTGTACAAAAGAGGAAAAGGAAAGGTGATAGTGGATCACCTTGATGTAGTCCATGTTGTGGTTGAAAGAAGGGAGAGAAAGAATTATTAATTTTGACAGAAAAAGAAACTGTGGTAATGCATCGCATGATAAGAGAGATCCAATCAGGAGCAAAGCCCATATGTTCCATTACATTGGCCAGAAAAGACCATTCGACTCTATCAAAAGCTTTTTCCATGTCTAGCTTAAGAGCAGCTCCGTGGGAGGATTTTGTAGCCCCATAATTGATATTGTGAATAATTTCATGGGCGACGAGGATGTTGTCAGAAATGTTACGTCCCTGAACAAAAGCTGCCTGGTTGGGGCTAATACAAAGGGGGATTGTTTGTTTCATTCTGTTTACAATGGTTTTGGCAACTATTTTATAAAGAACAGTGCACAGACTGATGGGTCTTAGTTGTCTCATAGTAGTAGGGTCCTGGATTTTAGGGATTAGGACCAGTATAGTTTTGTTGACCGAGGCCATATCTGCAATTCCATTTAACAAGTTAAGGCATAGAGTAATAACATCTTCTCCAACAGTGTCTCAATGTTTTCTAAAAAAGCTACTTGGTAATCCATCAATACCAGGCGCTTTCCTTGGGTCAATGTCCCGGAAGGCATGAATTATTTCTTCTTTTGTGAATGTCCTCAAGAGAGTATCATTCATAGATTGAGTGATAGAAGGCAGAATTTTATCGAGTATATGATCGGAAAATTGAGGGTTGGATGACGTGAATAGGTTTTGAAATAGCTAGAAGCAATTGTCATTAAATCTGTTTCAGCAGTACACCAATTCGAATTAGAGTCAAATAGGCCTGTGATTGAGTTTTTTTTCTTCTATTATTTGCACGGGCATGGGAGAATCTTGTATTTTTATCCCCTTGAGAGAGCCATAGATTTCTGGATCTTTGTGCCCAATATATTTCTTGCTCCATTAGAAGTTTATTAAGTTCAGTTCTGTATTTGATATAGATTTCTTCATTCGTGGCAGTTAATGGGCGGCATAAAAGCTTGTTTATTTTTTTGTAAGGAAATTAATACGACCGGAGGTCTTAAATATTGTCCTCGTTATTCGCCCAGCAGTTTTCGAATCGAAAAGCGTTGGAGGGTCGATGAGAGGGAGTTGCAGCCGTGGGGGATGTATCAAGAAGCAGGAAATAGTGATCGGACTTGGCCACATAGTCCGTTGTGATTCGATATGAAGGAAAAAGATCCTGCCAAGCCGAATTAGCGATGAAGCGGTCTAATCTTTCATATATAGTTGGAGTTAAGGGCCCAACTTTTGTCCAAGTAAACCAACCCGATGTTGGCTTACAGTCATAGAGATTATTGCGTGAGAGACAATGACGGAAATTGTTAATTTGTGATCTAGCCCTTCGGCTACCACCATATTTTTCAGAATCGGATAAAATTTCATTAAAATCCCCACCCAGAAGCCAGGGAATATTATCATTGTTTATATTTAAAGAATCAATAATTTCCTATGTTTTATATTTTTGACTGGTTTCGGAATAGCCGTGCATACCAGTAAAATACATAGTGCGATCATTCAAGGAGATTTGAGTATGTATATAATGAGACGAGTACGAGATCAAATTAATATTTATATTGTTCGAAATGAAAAGCGCAATACCAGAACAACCATCATTAGGGGGATAGTAATAACTTCTAACATGCCTAGGGAAAGACAAAGACGGCTACATGCCACATTATTAATCTTATTTTCGCAAATAAAAATAATATCCGGATTGGATTGTCGGACATAGCTCTGAAAATGCTGAACTGCCGGGACTTGTCCTAAACCCTGGCAGTTCCAACAAAGGATCCTCATTTTGCTCAGCGGGGCTGAGAGTCAGCCGCCGCTGAAGAGTTTTTTGAGCTGCTCATCCTAGCCTTAGGAGTGGAGCCAGAGGGTTTGGACTTCTTGGGCGGGAGTGCCACTTGTATGGGTGATCGGCGTTTTGTGCCTCGATTGGGCGGGGCTGGAACAGGGGCAGGAGCTGCATCATTCGGGTAAGTTTTTAAGAGCCAAGTGTTAAAATCATTGAAGATGGAGTCAGTAGTAACAGGGGGCTTACGTAGTTCAGCTTCAATTTTCTTGATTTGTTGAGCAGTGGGACTAGGGACACCATCATCAGTGGCATCCCAGTCATCATCAGATGTATCCTCTGGAATAGGATAGATAGTGTTCAGAGGTTGTGGCTCTATAGGAATTGAAGTATTTGTTTGCTTTGGGTCCAAAGCAGCAGGTTCTTTCGGAAGAGGAGCATCACCCATGGTGGTGTCAGTATTGGGTACTTCATCATTGGGCTGTTCAGAAAAAGAGGCAGCGTCTCCCTCATTCAGAGAGCCTGAAATTGGTTGGGAAATAACAAATGCGTCAGGGATTATGAATTGGACAAATTTTAATAATAGATTGAGATAGAAAAAAGGGACGTAACCTATGGGATTTGGGTCATTGGCCCCCGAGACATTAACAGTAGGCGCTGAGGGAATCAGAAAAGATTGTAAGGGTACAAGCAGATTTAAAATATAAAAGAGATTAAAAAGAGCTATTATGGAGAGAATAGAAAAATTACCAGAGGGTAAGGGGTTATTCTGATTGAGTTCGGGTTCCACATTGCGGATTCTGCCACGAGTACCAATTGGGCGACGTCTTGGGGGAAGGTAGCGAAGCCACTCCCCATATTGCAATTTACTTAAATCAAGAGATGAACGGATTGGACAGTTGTCGACGGTATGGCTAATTATACCACAACCAGAACAAAAGGTTGGAAGACGTTCGTATTGTAAACGACACATAGATTTATCAGCTACTTTCCCAATAAATACGAATCGGGTTACCGAGCGGGTGATGTCGAGCATAATTTCCACACGCAGAAATTCTTTCATGTTGCCTTCGAGCTCACGGGTATCAGTGCGCAGGACATTGCCTACCATGGAGCCTAGAGCATGTCCCACAAGGTGTGAGTGATCTACATCCTCAAAGAGTGAGGTAGGCAGGCCAAAGATGCGGATCCAAATTCGCATGATATTGAAAGTATATTCACCGATAGTTTTTGAGGGATTGTATTCTGTGATGGCTAACCATTCGTCCTTGTATAACCAGGGGCCGCGGTTGAGCACTTCGTAGCAAGATTTAACATTCTTAAACTTAATCTTGAGGAAGTTATCCTGGATGATAGAGATAGAGACCAAGTTGCTGGGCTTTCAGATGCTCTCAAAGGCATTGAGAACATCATATATATCTATAGGTTTCGAGGAGATAAAACAACCTACAAGGAAAAGTTTTGGGTCTTCCTTAACAAAGTCCCAGCCAAAATCTGGGGTATAGAGCAATTCGGCTTCTTCATTGGTGAGAGCAATTGAGTTTAGCTGAGGAATGGAGGAGGAAGCCATTAGGACGGAAGGAAAACTATTTTGGCATAGTAGTAATGAGAGGATTCGTGAGATAGTAGGTCTTCCTGGTCGAACTAAATAGTAGATATGAAGGATGGCTAGGTCATAGAAAATAAGGGTAAAAGGAAAGAGTATTAAATGTGAATCCCTAGTAATTAGGCCGTATTGACTAGTAAAGTAAGATACCCAGAATAAGTAATAAAATTTTGGAGTCAGTATTGTTGGAAAATGGGGGAAATTAATAAAAGCATGAGTTAATATGGTAAATTTCAGGGGCGAAAAATTCGGGTCAGAGGTTATGAATAAAATAAATATGTTCGTGAGGGAGTAAAGGTGAAGGCATTTATGGTAGAATAATTTTAGAAGATTAAAAGGGTAAAGAATGACTAGCATAATTTGAAAAGGAAGGGGTAAGGTAATAGCTTTCGTGATATACGTAATACAAGAAATTTTCAAAGGAAGTATAAATAGAATAAATATGGATGGTATGGTATGGTATATAGGAGGAAATAATAATAGTGTATTAAAAAAGAATACGTTAGCGGTAATAATAGCGCATTAAAAGAGAATCTGAAATCATGGTAGCAACGGTTGAATACGATTAAGGTAAATAAGGTGTCATTAAAATCCCTGAGAAGGGTTGGATTGAAATCACCTATAAAGGCGTACTAGAGAGAAAAATCCCTTATACAAAGGGTAGATAAATTAGTACTAAACCAAAGTAAATTTGAGGATAAAGGATAAAAACTAAGTCTAAGAGCATAAACATAGCAAACATGCACATCATAAAAGCATAAAGAAAAAAACAGCAGAAAAGAAAAGCAGGAAAAACATAAAATTACAGACCATGAGGGAGAAAGAAGCGGGGCAAAGAAATTAATTACAAACCAAAAGAGCAAAAAAATAAGGGGGAATAAATACTAATGAAATGAATAAAAATTACATCAGGATAAAAAATATAGATTCCTTGGGAAAAATGACTCAGGTATGTTCTTTGGATGATCTGAGATGGAATCCAAACCTTATGAGATAAAGTAAGTTGGTGGAGGAGCTCCCATATATGCGATTGTAAAGAATGGATGAACAGAAAATGAGTATTCATCAAAGTAAGATCTGATAAACATTTAATATAGAATAATGAGCCATGGAGATAAGATAAAAGTAAAGATGACAGACCACAGACAAGGTGAAAACATAGTAAGAAGAAAGGAGGGAGAGGCCATGCTAAATCACGCTCAGGAGAATTAGTAACAAAAAATATAGGACACCAAGAATAAGGAAACGAAAAGAGCAAAATATAATGAATCATAGCATCAACAGGAGAGAAATAAATTGAACGTGTGAAGTGATAAAGTAAGAGCTTAAACATATGAGAGGACTTATAAATCATGGAAAGACAGAGAGTAAAAAATGTAATACACGTATTGAGATAACCAAAGTACACCAAGCAGATAGCATTGAGAAGATTAGCAGTAAAATAAAGATCCACATTTATTCCTGATATTGTTACTATCACAGAGAAGATCTACAATAAAAGAATTAAATGAATTGAGACACTTAGAAAATATATATTTAGCATGAGAAAATTGGACAGAAAAAATCCTACTAGCCTAGAAGAAAGAAAGAGATTAATCAGCGCATATTTTCCCAGAAGGTGGGTTGAGATTGAATCCCCTAGAAGGGGTCGAGCAAGATAGTTCTTAAAAATGGGTGGCAAGACATCAGCAAGCAAATAAGTTGTATGCAAATTTATAGAAGTACACAGATAAACAATGCAGTCTATGAAGGAAAAACAGAGGATATGGATAAGAAACACAGAGAACAGTTGAAAAGAAAATCAAAGCAATGAGAATCAAAGAGTTTAGTTTAAAAGGGTATTCATAATAATCGAAATTAAAAGATTTAAAACAGCCAAAAAACAAAGGGTAACCAGTAATTAGAAGGATGTCCCAGTACCTTTGTATCATCCGGATAAAGGAGTTTGTCCTCAGATGGTGAACGATCCATGTTTGATATGTAAGAAAGGAATCACGAAGATTATTGTTAGTTTGAGAAAAAGAATACATCTTGAGAGAATGAGAAAGATGGAGTATATTTGACTTTAGAGAACCCCAGACTGAATGATGTGGATTGCAAAGCTGATAGGATTGATGAAAAGAATCTTTTGAAGGAATGAAACTTGCCAAATTCATTCCTTTGTATTCTTTACTCATATAATGTTGGTGGCTAATTGAAGAGTATTGAGGGGACTGCTTAGAGGAGGTAGCAGATCGGGGGGATGATAAGACATGAAATGATAGAACCGAAATCCTTAACAAGAAGAAACACATTTCATAATCAGGATTGAGAAACAAACAAAAATACAAATACAAATTAAAACCCAGATTGGGCACGGCTGTTAATCCCACAGAGTGGGTTGAGATTGTTTTCCATAAAAGGGATCGATTGATATTTCTTAAAGTAACAGATATAAAATTTAGGGCATACCATTTATATATTAACATCATTGTGGAATCTGGAAAAAAAAATACCCAGAAAAAGAACGACGATCGTAACAAAGGAGGAGACAGATTAAAGCAATAAACAAAAGATTTATGTAGAAAAAAAATATAAAAGATGAGATAAATCGGAAAATAAGAAGAATAAAAGAAAGCAAAATAAAAATTATCGATTATCAAAGAGGAAAACCAGATCCTTGATATAAGATGATCGGAAAACCTAACTGTAAACAAAAAAATGTGAAAAAAAAGAATCAGAGCCCACAGATACTATTAGAGGAATACCCAGATTTAGGGTTAAAACAAACAAGATAAAGAAGGGGAAAAGAATATAGAGAGATACGAAACCCAGTTTGCGAAAATAAGCCAAAGGGGATGACACCCAGATCTGGTAAAAACGAGCATCGTCGGTCTGAAGCCGAGGAAATCTGTCACCAGAAATAGATTCACCGTTAGCAAAAAATAAAAAAATAAAAATGAAATGGGAAAGAGGTAATAGAAAAAGGAGAGGGATAGGGAAAAACGATAGAGATATGCGGCGGTCGGCGTTCCACTCAGCGGCCAGAAAAACGCCAAAGCCAAAGAGCGCAGAGAAAAATAAAGAACAAAAATAGAGAAAATCAGAGAACTAAGAATAGATAAAAGATAGAGAAAGAAAATGGATAAAAAAAATAAATCGGAATCGGGGGGAAATGGCATCCTGAAAAATCTTACCCATATCACCATGTTTCATCTGATAATGATTGCCTTGGGAAAAACGAATGGTCGGTAGAGGAAGAGCTGTGCGGGGGGGGGGGAGAGGAGAGGGGGAAAACAAGGAAAAGCACCGGGAAAAGGGGAAAAATGAAAAGGCAGAAACCAAGACCATAGAAACACAGAGAGAGGGAGAGAATTTCGAGAGCCATACCCATTGGAATTTTAATTGAGTAAAAAGTACACCCGTTGGACTTTTAACTGAGTAAAAAGTACAAAAATTTAGTTTTTGCAATATAATCGTGTTGAAAAGATTGTAATCAATTATATGAACTCCTAAAATTGGATCAAAACTTGTTTTTCAGTCATTTTTGAAGAGTTTTCAAACGAGCGGGTCTAAATTGCCGTAAAATGGACACGTTGGACTTTTAACTGAGCAAAAAATACCGAATTTGAGTTTTTGCAATATAATCTTGTTGAAAAGCTCATAATCAATTATATGAACTCCTAAAATTGGATCAAAACTTGTTTTTCGGTCGTTTTTGTAGAGGTTTCGGACGAGCGTGTCTAAATGGGCCTTAAAATGGACCCGTTGAACTTATAACTGCGTAAAAACAACAAAAATTGAATTTTTGCAATAAAATAGTGTTGAAAAGATCGTAATCAACGATATGAACTCTTAAGTTTTGATTAAAACTTGCTTTGCGGTCCTTTTTGTAGAGGTTTCGGATGAGCGGGTCTAAATGGGCCGTAAAATGGACCCGTTGGACTTTTAACTGATTAAAAAGTACAAAAATTGAGTTTTTGCAATATAATCGTGTTGAAAAGATTGTAATCAATGATATGAACTCCTAACATTTGATTAAAACTTGTTTTTCGATCATTTTTTAAGAGGTTTCGGGCGAGCGGGTCTAAATGGGCCGTAAAATGGACCCATTGGACTTTTAACTGAGTAAAAAATACTGAATTTGAATTTTTGCAATATAATCTTGTTGAAAAGCTCGTAATCAATTTTATGAACTCCTAAAATTTGATCAAAACTTGTTTTTCGGTCCTTTTTGAAGAGGTTTCGAACGAGCGGGTCTAAATGGACCTTAAAATGGACCCGTTGAACTTATAACTGCGTAAAAAGAACAGAAATTGAATTTTTGCAATACAATCGTGTTGAAAAGATCGTAATCAGTTATATGAACTCCTAAAATTTGATTAACACTTTTTTTTCAGTCATTTTTGAAGAGGTTTCGGGCGAGCGGGTCTAAATGGGCTGTAAAATTGACCTGTTGGACTTTTAACTTAGTAAAAAGTACAAAATTTGAGTTTTTGCAATATAATCGTGTTGAAAAGATCGTAATTAATTATATGAACTCCTAGAATTTGATTAAAATTTGTTTTTCAGTCATTTTTGAAGAGGTTTCGGGCGAGCGGGTCGAAATGGGCCGTAAAATGGACCAGTTGGACTTTTAACTGAGTGAAAATACCGAATTTGAGATTTTGCAATATAATCTTGTTGAAAAGCTCGTAATCAATTATATGAACTCGTAAAATTGGATCAAAACTTGTTTTTCGGTCCTTTTTGTAGTGGTTTCGGACGAGCGGGTCTAAATGGGCCTTAAAATGGACCCGTTGAACTTATAACTGCGTAAAAAGAACAGAAATTTAATTTTTGCAATACAATAGTGTTGAAAAGCTCGTAATCAATGATATGAACTCTTGAGTTTTGATTAAAACTTGTTTTGCGGTCCTTTTTGTAGAGGTTTCGGACGAGCGAGTGTAAATGGGCCTTAAAATGGACCCGTTGGACTTTTAATTGAGTAAAAAATATAGAAATTGAGTTTTTGCAATATAATCATGTTGAAACGATCGTAATCAATTATATGAACTCCTAGAATTTGATTAAAACTTGTTTTTCAGTCATTTTAGAAGAGGTTTCGGGCGAGCGGGTCTAAATGGGCCATAAAATGGACCCGTTGGACTTTTAACTGAGTGAAAAATACAGAAATTGAGTTTTTGCAATATAATCTTGTTGAAAAGCTTGTAATCAATTATATGAACTCGTAAAATTGGATCAAAACTTGTTTTTCGGTCCTTTTAGTAGTGGTTTCGGACGAGCGGGTCTAAATGGGCCTTAAAATGGAACCGTTAAACTTATAACTGCGTAAAAAGAACAGAAATTGAATTTTTGCAATACAATAGTGTTGAAAAGCTCGTAATCAATGATATGAACTCTTAAGTTTTGATTAAAACTTGTTTTGTGGTCCTTTTTGTAGAGGTTTCGGACGAGCGGGTCTAAATGGGCCGTAAAATGGACCCGTTGGACTTTAAACTGAGTAAAAAGTACATAAATTGAGTTTTTGCAATATAATCGTGTTGAAAAGATCGTAATCAATTATATGAACTCCTAAAATTTGATTAAAACTTGTTTTTCAGACATTTTTGAAGAGGTTTCGGGCGAGCGGGTCTAAATGGGCCGTAAATTGAACCCGTTGGACTTTTAACTAAGTAAAAAATACCGAATTTGAGTTTTTACAATATAATCTTGTTGAAAAGCTCGTAATAAATTATATGAACTCCTAAAATTGGATCAAAACTTGTTTTTCGGTCCTTTTTGTAGAGGTTTCGGCCGAGCGGGTCTAAATGGGCCTTAAAATGGACCCGTTGAACTTATAACTGAGTAAAACCAACAGAAATTGAATTTTTGCAATACAATAGTGTTGAAAAGCTCGTAATCAATGATATGAACTTCTAAGTTTTGATTAAAACTTGTTTTGCGGTCCTTTTTGTAGAGGTTTCGGACGAGCGGGTCTAAATGGGCCGTAAAATAGACTCGTTGGACTTTTAACTGAGTAAAAAGTACAAAAATAGAGTTTTTGCAATATAATCGTGTCGAAAAGATCGTAATCAATGATATGATGTCCTAAAATTTGATTAAAACTTGTTTTTCATTCATTTGTGAAGAGGTTTCGGACGAGCGGGTCTAAATGGGCCTTAAAATTGACCCGTTGAATTTATAACTGCGTAAAAAGAACATAAATTGAATTTTTGCAATAAAATCATGTTGAAAAGATTGTAATCAGTTATATGAACTCCTAAAATTTGATTAAAACTTGTTTTTCAGTCATTTTTGAAGAGGTTTCGGGCGAGTGGGTCTAAATGGGCTGTAAAATGGACCCGTTGGACTTTTAACTGAGTAAAAAGTACAAAAATTGAGTTTTTGCAATATAATCGTGTTGAAAAGATCGTAATCAATTATATGAACTCCTAGAATTTGATTAAAACTTGTTTTTCAGTCATTTTTGAAGAGGTTTCGGGCGAGCGGGTCTAAATGGGCCGTAAAATGAACCCGTTGGACTTTTAACTGAGTAAAAAATACCGAATTTGAGATTTTGCAATATAATCTTGTTGAAAAGCTCGTTATCAATTATATGAACTCCTAAAATTTTATCAAAACTTGTTTTTCGATCCTTTTTGTAGAGGTTTCGGGCGACCGGGTCTAAATGGGCCTTAAAATGGACCCGTTGAACTTATAACTGCGTAAAAAGAACAAAAATTAAATTTTTGCAATACAATAGTGTTGAAAAGCTCGTAATCAACGATATGAACTCTTAAGTTTTGATTAAAACTTGTTTTGCGGTCCTTTTTGTAGAGGTTTCAGACGAGCGGGTGTAAATGGGCCGTAAAATGGACTCGTTGGACTTTTAATTGAGTAAAAAATACAGAAATTGAGTTTTTGCAATATAATCATGTTGAAACGATCGTAATCAATTATATGAACTCCTAAAATTTGATTAAAACTTGTTTTTCAGTCATTTTAGAAGAGGTTTCGGGCGAGCGGGTCTAAATGGGCCATAAAATGGACCCGTTGGACTTTTAACTGAGTAAAAAATACAGAAATTGAGTTTTTGCAATATAATCGTGTTGAAAAGCTCGTAATCAATTATATGAACTCGTAAAATTGGATCAAAACTTTTTTCCGGTCCTTTTTGTAGTGGTTTCGGACGAGCGGGTCTAAATGGGCCTTAAAATGGACCCGTTGAACTTATAACCGCGTAAAAAGAACATAAATTGAATTTTTGCAATACAATAGTGTTGAAAAGCTCGTAATCAACGATATGAACTCTTAAGTTTTGATTAAAACTTGTTTTGCGGTCCTTTTTGCAGAGGTTTCGGACGAGCGGGTCTAAATGCGCCGTAAAATGGACCCGTTGCACTTTAAACTGAGTAAAAAGTACATAAATTGAGTTTTTGCAATATAATCGTGTTGAAAAGATTGTAATCAATTATATGAACTCCTAAAATTTGATTAAAACTTGTTTTTCAGTCATTTTTGAAGAGGTTTCGGGCGAGCGAGTCTAAATGGGCCGTAAAATGGACCCGTTGGTCTTTTAACTAAGTAAAAAATACCGAATTTGAGTTTTTGCAATATAATCTTGTTGAAAAGCACGTAATCAATTATATGAACTCCTAAAATTGGATCAAAACTTGTTTTTCGGTCCTTTTTGTAGAGGTTTCGGACGAGCGGGTCTAAATGGGCCTTAAAATGGACCCGTTGAACTTATAATTGCGTAAAAACAACATAAATTGAATTTTTGCAATACAATAGTGTTGAAAAGCTCGTAATCAACGATATGAACTCTTAAGTTTTGATTAAAACTTGTTTTGTGATCCTTTTTGTAGAGGTTTCGGACGAGCGGGTCTAAATGGGCCGTAAAATGGACTCGTTGGACTTTTAACTTAGTAAAAAGTACAAAAATTTAGTTTTTGCAATATAATCGTGTTGAAAAGATCGTAATCAATTATATGAACTCCTAAAATTGTATCAAAACTTGTTTTTCAGTCATTTTCGAAGAGGTTTCGGGCGAGCGGGTCTAAATGGGCCGTAAAATAGATTCGTTGGACTTTTAACTGAGTAAAAAATACCGAATTTGAGTTTTTGCAATACAATCTTGTTGGAAAGCTCGTAATTAGTTATATGAACACGTAAAATTGGATCAAAACTTGTTTTTCTGTCCTTTTGTAGAGGTTTCGGACGAGCGGGTCTATACAATAGTTTTGAAACGCTCGTGATCAAGGATATGAACTCTTCAGTTTTGATTAAAACTTGTTTTGCGGTCCTTTTTGTAGAGGTTTTGGACGAGTGGGTCTAAATGGGCCGTAAAATGGACCAGTTGGACTTTTAACTGAGTAAAAAGTACAAAAATTGAGTTTTTGCAATATAATCGTGTTGAAAAGATCGTAATCAATGATATGAAGTCCTAAAATTTGATTAAAACTTTCTTTTCGGTCATTTTTGAAGAGGTTTCGGGCGAGCGGGTCTAAATGGGCCGTAAAATGGACCCGTTGGACTTTTAACTAAGTAAAAAATACCGAATTTGAGTTTTTGCAATATAATCTTGTTGAAAAGCTCGTAATCAATTATATGAACTCCTAAAATTTGATCAAAACTTGTTTTCGGTCCTTTTTGTAGAGGTTTCGGGCGACCGGGTCTAAATGGGCCTTAAAATAGACCCGTTGAATTTATAATTGCGTAAAAAGAACAGAAATTGAATTTTTGCAATACAATCATGTTGAAAAGATCGTAATTAGTTATATGAACTCCTAAAATTTGATTAAAACTTGTTTTTCAGTCATTTTTGAAGAGGTTTCGGGCGAGCGGGTCTAAATGGGCCGTAAAATGGACCCGTTGGACTTTTAACTGAGTAAAAAATCCAGAAATTGAGTTTTTGCAATACAATCGTGTTGAAAAGATCGCAATCAATTATATGAACTCCTAAAATTTGATTAAAACTTGTTTTTCAGTCATTTTTGAAGAGGTTTCGGGCGAGCGGGTCTAAATGGGCCGTAAAATGGACCCGTTGGACTTTTAACTGAGTAAAAAATACCGAATTTGAGTTTTTGCAATATAATCTTGTTGAAAAGCTCGTAATCAATTATATTAACTCCTAAAATTTGATCAAAACTTGTTTTTCGGTCCTTTTTGAAGTGGTTTCGGACGACCGGGTCTAAATGGGCCTCAAAATGGACCCGTTGAATTTATAACTGCGTAAAAAGAACAGAAATTGAATTTTTGCAATACAATCATGTTGAAAAGATCGTAATCAGTTATATGAACTCCTAAAATTTGATTAAAACTTGTTTTTCAGTCATTTTCGAAGAGGTTTCGGGCGAGCGGGTCTAAATGGGCCGTAAAATGGACCCGTTGGACTTTTAACTAAGTAAAAAATACCGAATTTGAGTTTTTGCAATATAATCTTGTTGAAAAGCTCGTAATCAATTATATGAACTCCTAAAATTTGATCAAAACTTGTTTTCGGTCCTTTTTGTAGAGGTTTCGGGCGACCGGGTCTAAATGGGCCTTAAAATAGACCCGTTGAATTTATAATTGCGTAAAAAGAACAGAAATTGAATTTTTGCAATACAATCATGTTGAAAAGATCGTAATTAGTTATATGAACTCCTAAAATTTGATTAAAACTTGTTTTTCAGTCATTTTTGAAGAGGTTTCGGGCGAGCGGGTCTAAATGGGCCGTAAAATGGACCCGTTGGACTTTTAACTGAGTAAAAAATACAGAAATTGAGTTTTTGCAATACAATCGTGTTGAAAAGATCGCAATCAATTATATGAACTCCTAAAATTTGATTAAAACTTGTTTTTCAGTCATTTTTGAAGAGGTTTCGGGCGAGCGGGTCTAAATGGGCCGTAAAATGGACCCGTTGGACTTTTAACTGAGTAAAAAATACCGAATTTGAGTTTTTGCAATATAATCTTGTTGAAAAGCTCGTAATCAATTATATGAACTCCTAAAATTTGATCAAAACTTGTTTTTCGGTCCTTTTTGAAGTGGTTTCGGACGACCGGGTCTAAATGGGCCTCAAAATGGACCCGTTGAATTTATAACTGCGTAAAAAGAACAGAAATTGAATTTTTGCAATACAATCATGTTGAAAAGATCGTAATCAGTTATATGAACTCCTAAAATTTGATTAAAACTTGTTTTTCAGTCATTTTCGAAGAGGTTTCGGGCGAGCGGGTCTAAATGGGCCGTAAAATGGACCCGTTGGACTTTTAACTGAGTAAAAAATATAGAAATTGAGTTTTTGCAATACAATCGTGTTGAGAAGATCGTAATCAATTATATGAACTCCTAAAATTTGATTAAAACTTGTTTTTCAGTCATTTTTTGAAGAGGTTTCGGGCGAACAGGTCTAAATGGGCCGTAAAATGGACCCGCTGGACTTTTAACTGAGTAAAAAATACTGAATTTGAGTTTTTGCAATATAATCTTGTTGAAAAGCTCGTAATCAATTATATGAACTCGTAAAATTGGATCAAAACTTGTTTTTCGGTCATTTTTGAAGAGGTTTCGGACGAGCGGGTCTAAATGGGCCTCAAAATGGACCCGTTGAACTTATCCCTGCGTAAAAAGAACAGAAATTGAATTTTTGCAATACAATAGTGTTGAAAAGCTCGTAATCAACGATATGAACTCTTAAGTTCTGATTAAAACTTGTTTTGTGGTCCTTTTTGTAGAGGTTTCGGACGAGCGGGTGTAAATGGGCCGTAAAATGGACCCGTTGGACTTTTAACTGAGTAAAAAATACAGAAATTAATTTTTTGCAATATAATCGTGTTGAAACGATCGTAATCAATTATATGAACTCCTAAAATTTGATTAAAACTTGTTTTTCAGTCATTTTTGAAGAGGTTTCGGGCGAGCAGGACTAAATGGGCCGTAAAATGGACTCGTTGGACTTTTAACTGAGTAAAAAATACAGAAATGGACTTTTTGCAATATAATCTTGTTGAAAAGCTCGTAATCAATTATATGAACTCCTAAAATTGGATCAAAACTTGTTTTTCGGTCCATTTTGTAGTGGTTTCGGACGAGCGGGTCTAAATGGGCCTTAAAATGGACCCGTTGAACTTATAACTGCGTAAAATGAACATAAATTGAATTTTTGCAATACAATAGTGTTGAAAAGCTCGTAAGCAATGATATGAACTCTTAAGTTTTGATTAAAACTTGTTTTGCGGTCCTTTTTGTAGAGGTTTCGGACGAGCGGGTCTAAATGGCCCGTAAAATGGACCCGTTTGACTTTTAACTGAGTAAAAAGTACATAAATTGAGTTTTTGCAATATAATCGTGTTGAAAAGATCGTAATTAGTTATATGAACTCCTAAAATTTGATTAAACCTTGTTTTTCAGTCATTTTTGAAGAGGTTTCGGGCGAGCGGGTCTAAATGGGCCGTAAAATTGACCCGTTGGACTTTTAACTGAGTAAAAAATACCGAATTTGAGTTTTTGCAATATAATCTTGTTGAAAAGCTCGTAATCAATTATATGAACTACTAAAATTTGATCAAAACTTGTTTTTCAGTCATTTTTGAAGAGGTTACGGACGAGCGGGTCTAAATGGGCCTTAAAATGGACCCGTTGAACTTATAACTGCGTAAAAATAACAGAAATTGAATTTTTGCAATACAATCGTGTTGAAAAGATCGTAATCAGTTATATGAACTCCTAAAATTTGATTAAAACTTGTTTTTCAGTCATTTTTGAAGAGGTTTCAGGCGAGCGGGTCTAAATGGGCCTTTAAAATGGACCCGTTGGACTTTTAACTAAGTAAAAAATACCGAATTTGAGTTTTTGCAATATAATCTTGTTGAAAAGCTCGTAATCAATTATATGAACTCCTAAAATTTGATCAAAACTTGTTTTTTTCGGTCCTTTTTGTAGAGGTTTCAGACGTGCGAGTCTAAATGGGCCTTAAAATGGACCCGTTGAACTTATAACTTCGTAAAAACAACAGAAATTGAATTTTTGCAATACAATAGTGTTGAAAAGCTCGTAATCAACGATATGAACTCTTAAGTTTTGATTAAAACTTGTTTTGCGGTCCTTTTTGTAGAGGTTTCAGACGAGCGGGTCTAAATGGGCCGTAAAATGGACCCGTTGGACTTTTAACTGCGTAAAAAGTACAAAAATTGAGTTTTTGCAATATAATCTTGTTGAAAACTTCGTAATCAATTATATCAACTCCTAAAATTGGATCAAAACTTGTTTTCGGTCCATTTTGTAGTGGTTTCGGACGAGCGGGTTTAAATGGGCCTTAAAAAGGACCCGTTGAAATTATAACTACGTAAAATGAACATAAATTGAATTTTTGCAATACAATAGTGTTGAAAAGCTCGTAATCAACGATATGAACTCTTAAGTTTTGATTAAAACTTGTTTTGCGGTCCTTTTTGTAGAGATTTCGGACGAGCGGGTCTAAATGGCCCGTAAAATGGACCCGTTGGACTTTTAACTGAGTAAAAAGTACATAAATTGAGTTTTTGCAATACAATCGTGTTGAAAAGATCGTAATTAGTTATATGAACTCCTAAAATTTGATTACATCTTGTTTTTCAGTCATTTTTGAAGAGGTTTCAGGCGAGCGGGTCTAAATGGACCCGTTGGACTTTTAACTGAGTAAAAAATACCGAATTTGAGTTTTTGCAATATAATCTTGTTGAAAAGCTCGTAATCAATTATATGAACTACTAAAATATGATCAAAACTTGTTTTTCAGTCATTTTTGAAGAGGTTACAGACGAGCGGGTCTAAATGGGCCTTAAAATGGACCCGTTGAAATTATAACTGCGTAAAAATAACAGAAATTGAATTTTTGCAATACAATCGTGTTGAAAAGATCGTAATCAGTTATATGAACTCCTAAAATTTGATTAAAACTTGTTTTTCAGTTATTTTTGAAGAGGTTTCGGGCGAGCGGATCTAAATGGGCCGTAAAATGGACCCGTTGGACTTTTAACTAAGTAAAAAATACCGAATTTGAGTTTTTGCAATATAATCTTGTTGAAAAGCTCATAATCAATTATATGAACTCCTAAAATTTAATCAAAACTTGTTTTTTCGGTCCTTTTTGTAGAGGTTTCGGACGAGCGGGTCTAAATGGGCCTTAAAATGGACCCGTTGAACTTATAACTTCGTAAAAACAACAGAAATTGAATTTTTGCAATAAAATAGTGTTTAAAATCTCGTAATCAACGATATGAACTCTTAAGTTTTGATTAAAACTTGTTTTGCGGTCCTTTTTGTAGAGGTTTCGGATGAGCGGGTCTAAATGGGCCGTAAAATGGACCCGTTGGACTTTTAACCGAGTAAAAAGTACACAAATTGAGTTTTTGCAATATAATCCTGTTGAAAAGATCGTAATAGATTATATGAACTCCTAAAATTTGATTAAAACTTGTTTTCAGTCATTTTTGAAGAGGTTTCGGGCGAGCGGGTCTAAATGGGCCGTAAAATGGACCCGTTGGACTTTTAACTAAGTAAAAAATACCGAATTTGAGTTTTTGTAATATAATCTTGTTGAAAAGCTCGTAATCAATTATATGAACTCCTAAAATTTGATTAAAACTTGTTTTTCAGTCATTTTTTAAGAGGTTTCGGACGAGCGGGTCTAAATGGGCCTTAAAATGGACCCGTTGAACTTATAACTGCGTAAAAATAATAGAAATTGAATTTTTGCAATACAATCGTGTTGAAAAGATCGTAATCAGTTATATGAACTCCTAAAATTTGATTAAAACTTGTTTTTCAGTCATTTTTGAAGAGGTTTCGGGCGAGCGGGTCTAAATGGGCTGTAAAATGGACTCGTTGGACTTTTAACTAAGTAAAAAGTACAAAAATTGAGTTTTTGCAATATAATCGTGTTGAAAAGATCGTAATCAATTATTTGAACTCCTAAAATTTGATAAAAACTTGTTTTTTAGTCATTTTTGAAGAGGTTTCGGGCGAGCGTGTTTAAATGGGCCGTGAAATGGACCCGTTGGACTTTTTTTTTGAAAGAAAGGCCTCGTTAAAAACCCCCACTACTGTCCTTCAAGCAGAGCTAGAGGACCCTAAAAAGGGGAAAGAGTGCCTATGTTTTATTTCATGAAAGAGTTGTTACAAGATGAATGATACAAGGGGGAATATCAGAAGTAAAAGATAAGGCAGACATATTGCCAAGCGAAAAGGTCGCCAAAGAATGCGCTACATGATTTGCCTCACGGCGTACAAAGGAAACAGATGCTGATACAAAGTCATGAAGAGATTCCCGAATTTGATGAAGAAGAGGCTCCAACGTAGAGAGGTCTAATCCTGGATTGTTGATTCTATTTGCAATGGAAACAATCAGTTTCCAGCAGAATCCGAGTCCATCCTTGAGAGCGAGCGAGGGTGACTCCGGCAAGAAGGCTTTCACCTTCACAAGTAACTGCATCCGGGCGGCTGCCAAGCGGAAAAGCGAGGCCCCCCACCACTGCACCTGTAGAGTCACGTGCAACAGCACCAACATCCGCAGCACGAGTAGAAGGATTGAAAGCCCCATCTACATTAATTTTGATATGGTTAGACGGAGGAGGACTCCAATTTGTAGGAGAAAGAAAAGAAGGCGCTGGAATGGTAGGCGCAGTTGCATTGTAAAAGTCATTATGTAGACTAATAGAGTTGACGGCAGTAAGCCAGGATGGTTGCAAATGGCGATTATGAATCCAATCATTACGCTTGTTCCAAATATTCCAAATAGTAGTAAGGAAAAGAACAAATTTATCGGAGGATAGGAGATGGGCGGCTTCCTCCAACCATTGCAGAGGTGTAGAAGCCGAACTCCTGTAAAGACAAGTGGGAATACCAGAAAGCTGAAGGGCTTCAGTGGCCCCTGAGCAATCTCGAAGAGCATGGAGAATAGTCTCTGAGTGATCACCACAAATGGGACAGGGCCCCGAGTCTGGAGCGAAGACTTGCATTTTAGAACCAACTGGTAAAGCACCAGACGCCGTGCGCCATCCAAAAGTTTTGACTTTAGGCAAGGCCTTAATTTTTGACAAGAATTTCCAAAAACGATTGGGTGGTGTTTGTGGGAGCACAGGACGTTGTAAGAAAAGGTAACCAGAACGAACCGAGCAGATGCCCGAGTCGTTAGAAGACCAGAGAATAGAGTCACGGTGATCATTTATAATTGGTATACCGAGTATGGTGGAGGCGTCTGTTGGAGTAAAATAACGATGTACTTTGGTAGGATCCCAAGCGGTTTGGTTACGGATCATGAAATCACGGCATCGGATGTGGACTTCATCCGAGATTTCATAATCCCCAGTAAGGGTAATAGGGGAAGGACCTCCCCAGATGTCTTTATGAACTCTTATATTACTATTAATTCCTGGGCGGTATAGAAATCCTGGGAGGAGGCGTTGAATAGCATTATACATACCTTGCCATGCGAAGGAGCCACGAATAGGCCTGGAGGAATCAAGGATATTCCCAGAAGGGAAATATTTAGCACGATATATCTGGCCTAGTAGAGAGTTTGGTTCACAAATTAGTCTCCATATTTGTTTGCCCAAGAGAGCAATATTGAAGTCATGTAAGTCTTTAAATCCCATTCCTCCAGCAGCCTTAGGTAAACAGACATTGTTCCATGGTAGCATATGCCATCCTTTTTTGTTGGATTTACCGGACCACCAATATTGCCTGATAGCTGAAGTCATATCATCAATGATGTTTTGTGGAAGGAGGTAACAAGACATAACATATTGAGGTAGGGATTGGAGGACTGCTTTAATGAAGATCTCTCGGCCACTAAAAGATAGGAGATGTTTATCCCAGCTAGAAAGACGGTCGTGGACTTTATCACGTACAAATCCTAGCGGTTCGGTTTTGTTCTTTCCTATGAGCAGAGAAACACCTAGATAAACTCCAGGGTTGGACACCTCGCGTACTTGCAGGAGATTATTTATCGCAGATCTTGTAGAAGATGGGGTTCGTGGGTGATAGAAGATTGTTGGTTTCTCAAAGTTTACTGCTTGACCAGAGGCAGCAGCATAAGTTTGCAGAGCTCTTTTAAGATGAGCAGCTTCAGTTGCAGAGTTATTGATGAAAACCATACAATCATCAGCAAAAAGAAGGTGATTGACTTTGGGTCCATATTTGCATGCACCAAGTCCCGGAAGAATGTTCGTTTGTTGAGCAGCAGATAGGTAGGCAGAGAGCCCTTGCGTGCAGAATAGGAAGAGGAAGGGGGAGAGAGGATCTCCCTGTCGTAACCCACGCTGAGGTTGAATAAAGGGGGATAAAGAGTTGTTAATTTTAACTGAAAAAGAAACTGTGGTAATACAACGCATTATAAGGGAAATCCAGTCAGATGCAAAACCCATGCGTTCCATAACATTTGCTAAGAAGGACCATTCCAGTCGATCAAAAGCTTTTTCCATGTTGAGTTTGAGAGTAGCCCCTTGAGATGATTTGGTTGCCCCTGAGTTAATATTGTGAATAATTTCATGAGCGACAAGAATATTATCAGAGATGTTACGCCCCTGGACAAAAGCTGCTTGATTAGAGCTGATACAAATGGGAATTGTTTGCTTCATTCTGTTGACAATGGTTTTAGCTACTATCTTGTAAAGAACAGTACAAAGACTGATTGGCCTAAGATGTTTCATAGTAGTCGGGTCATTGATTTTGGGAATTATAACCAAAATAGTTTTATTGACCAAAGACATATCAATAGTGCCTTTTAATAAGTTGAGATAGAGATTGGTAACGTCTTCTCCAACAGTATCCCAGTGCTGACGGAAGAAACTACTAGGTAGTCCATCAATACCAGGAGCTTTCCTAAGGTCAATGTCCCGGAAAGCGTGGAGTATTTCTTCCTTAGTGAAAGGACGTTGTAAATTATCATTCATAGACTGGGTAATGGAAGGGGTAATTTTATTAAGGATGTTATCGGAGATTTGGGGGTTGGAAGATGTAAAGAGATTTTGGAAGTAGCTAGAAGCAATAGATATGAGGTCTGATTCAGCCGTACACCAGTTAGAGTTGGAGTCAAATAAGCCATTAATCGAGTTTTTTTCCTTCTATTGTTTGCCCGAGCATGAAAGAATCTCATATTTTTATCACCTTGAGAAAGCCAAAGTGTGCGAGATCTTTGAGCCCAATAAGTTTCTTGTTCCATTAGCAGTTTGTTGAGTTCAGTCCGGTATTTTAAGTAAGTGTCTTCAGTTACAGCAGTTAAGGGGCGACATAGGAATTTGTTAATTTTTTTCGTTAGGTAATTAATACGCTCAGATGACTTAAGTCTCTGTTGATTCTGCCAATCCTCTAGGCTTGTACCAACAGCATGTATTTTATCAATAGTCGTACCAGGGGTATTTATCCAAGTACGTTTAATAGTTGAGATATTATCCTTATGATTAGCCCAGCAGTTCTCAAAGCGGAAAGTGCTGGATGAGCGGTGAGGACGGATGAACGTAGGGGATGTGTCAAGAGACAGGAAGCAGTGGTCAGACTTGGCTACATATTCCGTTGTGATGCGAAATGAAGGATAAAGGTTTTGCCAAGCCGAGTTGGCAACGAACCGGTCTAGTCTTTCGTGAATAGGTGGAGTTAGGGGCCCAACTTTCGACCAAGTAAACCAGCCCGATGTTGGCTTACAATCAAAAAGGTTGTTGCGTGAGAGGCATTGACGAAAGTTGGATATTTGTGATCTAGCCCTACGACTTCCACCTTGTTTTTCAGAGTCGGATAAGATTTCGTTAAAATCTCCTCCTAGAATCCAAGGGACATTGTTATTATTTGTATTTAAGGAGTCAATAATTTCCCAAGTTTTGTATTTTTGGCTTGTTTTAGAGTGGCCATGTATACCGGTGAATAAAATATTGCAATTGTCTAATGTAATTTGAGTATGTATGTAACGCTGAGAGTACGAAATTAAACTAATATTGATATTGTTGGTAGCGAATAAAGCGATTCCGGAACACCCCTCTGAAGGGGGAATAGAAATAACGTTTAAAAACCTAAAGAAATGCAAAGTTGGCTACAAGCCACATTATTGAGTTTAGTTTCACATAGGAAAATAACGTCGGGGATGGATTGTCGGACATAGTCTCGAAGATGTTGAAAGACCGGGGCTTGTCCTAGACCCTGGCAGTTCCAGCATAGGATCTTCATTTTGCTCGGCGGGGCTGGGAATCAGCCGCCGCCGGAGAGTTTTTAAAGCTGCTCATCCCAGCTTTTGGGGTGGAATCGGACGGTTTGGATTTCTTTCGCGGGAGCGACACTTGAATGGGGGAGCGACGTTTCATGCCACGATTTGGTGGGGCTGGAGCAGGGGCCGGAGCTGCATCATTTGGATAAGTTTTCAATAACCATTGGTTAAAATCATTGAAAATGGTATCGGTAGAAATAGGGGGCTTACGCAGTTCGACTTCTATTTTCTTAATTTGCTGGGCGGTTGGACTTGGTACACCATCATCAGTGGTATCTCATTCCCCATCAGAATCATCTTCGGGAATCGGGTAGATGGTGTTTAAAGGTTGGGGCTCGAGAGGGGCTTTCTGCTTGGAGTCTGTAGCTGGTGTTTCATTTATAGGGGGTATCCCCCATGGCAGTATCTGTATTGGGTGCATCCTCGGTGGGCTGTTCCGAAAAGGATGCGGCATCGCCCTCGTTAAGAGAGCCTGCAGTAGAGTTAAGACAAAGTAATTTAGTAAAGGAAATTTTTTTGAATAGGAAGTTAATGTTGATGAGAAGATTAAGAGATATACCCATAGCATTAGGCTCATTGAGTGGAATAGGATTAGTGTTGGCAGCAGCAACTGGAGCAGGATTAGTTGGGAATGATAAAAATAAGGACGTAAATAGAAAAAACAGTAAAGTTAAAATAAATTTATATCGAAGATGTATAAAGGATGAAAAGTTTGAAGAAAAGTAAGGGAAGGTACCATTTGGTAAGGGATTGTTCTGGTTGAGTTCGGGTTCGACATAGCGAAGACGCCCCCTTGTACCAGCTGGGCGGCGTCTTGGAGGGAGATAGTGGAGCCATTCTCCGTATTGCAATTTGTTCAGATCAAGAGATGCTCGATTGGGGCAGTTTTCAATCGTATGACTAATAATTCCGCAGCCAGGACAAAGGGTGGGAAGCCGTTCATATTGGATACGACACATAGTTTTGTTTGTACCCGATCCTATGAAAACAAAACGGGTAACTGGTTTGTTGATGTTCAGGAAGATCTCCACTCGTAGAAATTCTTTCATGTTTCCATCAGCTTCTCGGGTATCAGTTCGGATAACATTCCCAACCATTGTTCCGAGGGCATGTCCCACAAGGTGCGATCGGTCAAAGTCCTCATAGAGTGAGGATGGGAGAGAGAATAAGCGTATCCAGATCCTCATAGAGTTGAAGGAATACTCCCCAAGCGGCTTAACAGGGTCATACTCAGTAATGGCAAGCCATTCATCCTTATACAGCCAAGGGCCACGATTAAGGACCTCATAACAAGACTTGACGTCCTTGAACTTGATCTTCAAATAGTTGTCTTGAATAACAGAGATGGACACTACGTTGTTTGGCTTCCAGATGCCTTCGAATGCGTTGATGACAGCGTAAATGTCGACAGTTTTGGAGGATATGAAACATCCTAAAAGACGTGCCTTGGGGTCTTCCTCGACAAAGTCCCAGCCAAAGTCTGGGGTATATAAGAGTTATGTTTCCTCACTGGTGAGGTTGAGAGAGCTTAGTTGTAGGATAGATGATGATGCCATAGCAGAGGGGAGTTGAGAGAATAGAGGCTTGGGATAAGAGAAGGCTTGTGGGAGTGTGCTTAATTCTTGGACGTATATAAAGAAGTGATTTTCTGTGATTGTACACTGGTAAGTGTTGAGAAAAGGGAGGGAATAAAAGTTTGATATGGAAGGATTTAAGACCCATGAATCATGGTTTGAGGAGAATTTAGGGAATAAAAGTTTAATATGGAAAGATTTAAGATGGAAAGATTTATAAGCGGCATAATAATATAGAAATTTAATATTTAAGGAGGAAATCAGTTTTGAAAATTTTGATATTAATGTGTAAGGAACATTAGTAAAATCAGGGAAAGTAATAAATTTAAAGTAGTACGAAAAGGAAATATTAAAAGTTTGATTAATTTTGGTAATATAACGGGGATTTTGATTAAAGAATATTCTATTACCATGAAATAGATAAAAATAAAGAAAGATATTATTACAAGGTTTGAATAATAATAAAATTAAGGCCAATTTTGAGGAATTGATTTTTTGAAGCGGAAGGAGTTGTATCAGAGAGTTTAAAAGGCAATAAAGGCTATACTTGAGGTTGTAATTACTTGTATTAAGGAATAAAAGGGGTAAGTCTGAAACGCTGTAAATAAATGTTAAAAGCAAAATTAAAGGGCAACGGATTAGTATATCCATAAAATTATAAGTTAATGTTATAAGGTTTATAGCAAAAAGAAAAGGAAGATAGTTAAGAAGAAAAAGGAAAGAGTAATTAATTAGAAAATTTTGAGTCATTAAAGTTATGAAAAATCCTGAAAAAGATGTGTTACATGTATGAGGAGAAAAGTATGGAATTAAAGTTGGTAGGCCGTTTAAAATAATAGTTGAGTGTGAGAGATAAAAATATGTTATTTTGAAAATTTGATTAGTATGTAAAGAAAAAGGGTCCCTATTTGATAGGGTTTTGAAAAAGTCCCTTAATTGGGCTAGTAAGAAATCCCCTAATTGGGCTAGTGAGGAATCCCATAATTGGGCTAGATAGGAATGAAATTCCTTAATGTTAATCGAACATGGAAATATATGTGTACGGTAACATACATGGTATGAGTAGCAGTAAGCATGCATGGCAGAAAAAAGGCATAAAAACACACATCTAAAGATATAAGAAAGGCAAATGAAAAACGAAATAAAAAGGAAAGCAGGAAAGAAGCAACCATAAAGAAATACAAACCCAGGGGAAGGAGGAAGCGGGGTAAAGAAAGTTAATACAGACCAAATGAGCAAATGGGGGGGTAAATAAATAAAATTAAATACTAATAAAAAATAACAAAACCAGATAATGGGAGAGGGGGAAGTCCCATAAGGTAGCATGATGATAATAGCCGACAGTTGCATAATCTGCATCGATATATACAAAATAGTAGGGTTAGTGTGCTTCATGAAAAGGTCAAAGGTACATGTAATAATATGATAAACATTAAAAACTAATTTAGGCAGTGAGATGCCTGGGAGAGAATGGCAATACTGATGAAGATTGACAGATAGGAAGGAGTACCCAATAGTATAGGAATTAAGGATGTAAATTATATTGAAAAGAGTAATATACACTGAAAGGTAGGGAGTGTTCACAATAAAATTATAAGGGTGTTTATAGAGCTTCCACCAGCAGAGCATATATGCAGTAGTGGTTGTCCATTTAGCATGATAACATGTAAAAAAATTAAAGGGAGAATTTATAAACGTATAGACATACAACATTTTGTCACCTACAGTCAACATCTTAGAGTTAACAGTTCTATTATTATTCCCTAGAATTTTGGATAGATTAAGTTCATCACATGGAAGCAAGAAGGCAGTATTTGGTAAGGTTAAAATTATATTTGGAGAATTATATGAGAGTGTTAAAAAGTCTGTAAAGGAGGTTAACATGCTAGAGGGTGATAGATATAATGATAATAAAAGGTAGGAATAAAGCTCAGAATTAAGGAGAATAGAGAAAATAAATCCCAATATGTAATTAGTATAAGTAAAGTAAAAGATAAACCTCTGTAACAGCCAGGTGGGTAAGAGAGTTCTGGGATCATGACTCCACGGATGGCATCCAGTAGCTTTGTCCATAGAAAGGAGGCTTCTATGATTCGCTTTCGAACAAAGAGTTGCGGGTACTCCAAAATACAAAGTATAATTGTGAGGAGTTAGTAAAGAGATATAATCATAGATGAGATATACAGAGTGATAGTAATATATAATAATTGATAATCCCAAATAGTGGGTTGGGGTAAGTTTCCCTAGAAGGGCTTGATGTGAATTTGAGATAATAGTAGTTTTCATAGACATAAAAAAAAGTGTTAACAGAGGAATTAAGATGAAAAGATAATCCAAAGAGAATAAATTTGCAGTAAGATGATGGAAAATGTAGGGTGAGATTATGATAAACTAAAATAGTGTAGATGAAAAAATCATAACAATTAAAGAAAAACAGAGAATAAGCAAAGCAAATATAGGAGTGAATTAAGAAAAACAATGAGAGATCCATAGACAAATCCCAATCTAGTACAGAGAAATAAGCAAACAACGAAAGTTTAAAAAATATTAAAGTGAAAACAGGAAAGCAAATCATCCCAGGAAACAAAAAAAGATAGATGTATACCAAGAGAATAGAGAGAAGAGGGGTCAAAGGAAACCTAAGGTGTTTATACCTTCGAGAAACTGACCTTCTACTCCCATGGCAGAAAGAAACAAACCAAATCTGGAAAATTAGAAAACACAAAAGTGGGTCAGAAAACAGAAATGGAGAATTAATAGAGACAATCAGAGCACAAAAACACAACAGAAGGTAAGAAACTATCAGACTGTTAAAAGATGATGAAAGATGTTTATCAGGGATCGGAGATCCTAGATTCTGTAAAAGAAAAACATAAATTAGATGAAGATGCATAAAAGACATGGGTTTTAAAAACCCTAGAGAGGGTAATAAAAAAAGAACCAAACAGATAGGGAAAATACAACCACTTTGTGACGCCGCCGGGAGAAGAGCCTTCAGGATTCGGGAAGCTCTTGAGGCTCTCCACAATAGCAGAAGAGGAAGAACGAAGCCCAGAAAAGAGAAAGAAACAAAGAAAACATTAGAAAAAAAATAGTGAAACAAAAAACGAAAGAAAAAAGAGAAGGGATGAACAAATAGTCAAACCGTTCAGATCTGGCGAATGCCGGTTAAAGCTCATCAAGAACGCCCAGAACATGAATAGGGTAAACCCTAGATCTGAGAAAACAGATCCGTTGATGGTTTTGGGAAAACCAAAGGCCGGCTGACTCTTACAGAGAAAAAACCATAGAAAGATTAAAAATCTAAAAAGAAAGAAAAAGATGGAGAAGATGCGATAAGAAAATAAGGATGAAAGAGGATGAGATGGAGTGACCATCTGCATTCCTATACCGTTTTCTAGGGGAAATAACAAAAAACAGATTGCAATACAACCCTCACCGTCGTCATGAGGAAAAGATAACCATCGGATGATTGTAACTGAACTCGTCCAGATGGAAAAAACCAGAAAAGGGAAAATAAAACGGGTTAGAGTAAAACGCATGTAGAGAGAAAGAAAAAATGAAAAAAGGGATTGGTAAAACATACCGTCCGGATCTGGAGATCTCCGAAAAGATTTCATCAGGAAAAGCCCGAGCGGTGGAAAAATGGTGAAACGGATATTGTAAAAAGCAATATACAGCCAGAAAACACAGAAATGAGAAAAAGAAAAGGTTAGCAAACAGAGAGAAAAATAAGAGATAATAATATTAGCATAAACCGTAAAGGATAGGGATTGAGGGAGTGGGATAACCCTTGAAATTCTCATCCCGATTTCCAAGGAAATCAAAGAGATACGGCTCTTGTGTTGGTTATCTTGCAAAAACGGCAGAAGGTGAAGCACCGTGTGGGGGAAGGGGATTGGTGGAAAGAAGGGTGAAAAATCCACCGGAAAAAGAGGAGCAAGCCAAAACCCAACAAAGACCCTGGAAAATTTTGAGAGAGAATTGAGAGCCATCCCACACCCACCCGTTGGACTTTTAACTGAGTTAAAAATACCGAATTTGAGTTTTTGCAATATAATCTTGTTGAAAAACTCGTAATCAATTATATGAACTCCTAAAATTTGATCAAAACTTGTTTTTCAGTCATTTTTTAAGAGGTTTCGGACGAGTGGGCCTAAATGGGCCTTAAAATGGACCCGTTGAACTTATAATTGAGTAAAAAGAACAGAAATTGAATTTTTGCAATACAATCGTGTTGAAAAGATCGTAATTAGTTATATGAACTCCTAAGATTTGATTAAAACTTGTTTTTCAGTCATTTTTGAAGAGGTTTCGGGCGAGCGGGTCTAAATGGGCCGTAAAATGGACCCGTTGGACTTTTAACTAAGTAAAAAATACCGAATTTGAGTTTTTGCATTATAATCTTGTTGAAAAGCTCGTAATCAATTATATGAACTCGTAAAATTGGATCAAAACTTGTTTTTCGGTCCTTTTGTAGAGGTTTCGGACGAGCGGGTCTAAATGGGCTTCAAAATGGACCTGTTGAACTTATAACTGCGTAAAAAGAACAAAAATTGAATTTTTGCAATACAATAGTGTTGAAATGCTCGTAATCAACGATATGAACTCTTAAGTTTTGATTAAAACTTGTTTTGCGGTCCTTTTTGTAGAGGTTTCGGACGAGCGGGTCTAAATGGGCCGTAAAATGGACTCGTTGGACTTTTAACTGAGTAAAAAGTACAAAAATTGAGTTTTTGCAATATAATCGTGTTGAAAAGTTTGTAATAAATTATATGACCTCCTAAAATTTGATTAAAACTTGTTTTTCAGTCATTTTTGAAGAGGTTTCGGGCGAGCGGGTCTAAATGGGCCGTAAAATGGACTCGTTGGACTTTTAATTGAGTAAAAAATACAGAATTTGAGTTTTTGCAATATAATCTTGTTGAAAAGCTCGTAATCAATTATATGAACTTGTAAAATTGGATCAAAACTTGTTTTTCGATCCTTTTTGTAGAGGTTTTGGACGAGCGGGTCTAAATGGGCCTTAAAATGGACCCGTTGAACTTATAACTGCGTAAAAAGAACAGAAATTGAATTTTTGCAATACAATAGTGTTGAAAAGCTTGTAATCAACGATATGAACTCTTAAGTTTTGATTAAAACTTGTTTTGCGGTCCTTTTTGTAGAGGTTTCGGACGAGCGGGTCTAAATGGGCCGTAAAATGGACCCGTTGGACTTTTAACTGAGTAAAAAGTACAAAAATTGAGTTTTTGCAATATAATCATGTTGAAAAGATCGTAATCAATTATATGAACTCCTAAAATTTGATTAAAACTTGTTTTTCAGTAATTTTTGAAGTGGTTTCAGGCGAGCGGGTCTAAATTGGCCGTAAAATGGACCCGTTGGACTTTTAACTGAGTAAAATATACAGAATTTGAGTTTTTGCAATATAATCTTGTTGAAAAGCTCGTAATCAATTATATGAACTCCTAAAATTTGATCAAAACTTGTTTTTCGGTCCTTTTTGTAGAGGTTTCGGGCGACCGGGTCTAAATGGGCCTTAAAATGGACCCGTTGAACTTTTAACTACGTAAAAAGAACAGAAATTGAATTTTTGCAATACAATATTGTTGAAAAGCTCGTAATCAACAATATGAACTCTTAAGTTTTGATTAAAACTTGTTTTGCGGTCCTTTTGTAGAGGTTTCGGACGAGCGGGTCTAAATGGGCCGTAAAATGGACTCGTTGGACTTTTAACTGAGTAAAAAGTACAAAAATTGAATTTTTGCAATATAATCGTGTTGAAAAGTTCGTAATAAATTATATGAACTCCTAAAATTTGATTAAAACTTGTTTTTCAGTCATTTGTGAAGAGGTTTCGGGCGAGCGGGTCTAAATGGGCCGTAAAATGGACCCGTTGGACTTTTAACTGAGTAAAAAATACTGAATTTGAGTTTTTGCAATATAATCTTGTTGAAAAGCTCGTAATCAATTATATGAACTTGTAAAATTGGATCAAAACTTGTTTTTCGGTCCTTTTTGTAGAGGTTTAGGACGAGCGGGTCTAAATGGGCCTTAAAATGGACCCGTTGAACTTATAACTGCGTAAAAAGAACAAAAATTGAATTTTTGCAATACAATATTGTTGAAAAGCTCGTAATCAACAATATGAACTCTTAAGTTTTGATTAAAACTTGTTTTGCGGTCCTTTTTGTAGAGGTTTCGGACGAGCGGGTCTAAATGGGCCGTAAAATGGACCCGTTGGACTTTTAACTGAGTAAAAAGTACAAAAATTGAGTTTTTGCAATATAATCATGTTGAAACGATCATAATCAATGATATGAAGTCCTAAAATTTGATTAAACTTTTTTTTCAGTCATTTTTGAAGAGGTTTCGGGCGAGCGGGTCTAAATGGGCCAGAAAATGGACCCGTTGGACTTTTAACTGAGTAAAAAATACCGAATTTGAGTTTTTCCAATATAATCTTGTTGAAAAACTCGTAACCAATTATATGAACTCGTAAAATTTGATCAAAACTTGTTTTTCAGTCATTTTTGAAGAGGTTTCGCACGAGCGGTCTAAATGGGCCTTAAAATGGACCCGTTGAACATATAACTGCGTAAAAATAACATAAATTGAATTTTTGCAATACAATCGTGTTGAAAAGATCGTAATCAGTTATATGAACTCCTAAAATTTGATTAAAACTTGTTTTTCAATCATTTTTGAAGAGGTTTCGGGCGAGCGGGTCTAAATGGGCCGTAAAATGGACCCGTTGGAGTTTTAACTGAGTAAAAAATACTGAATTTGAGTTTGTGTAATATAATCTTGTTGAAAAGCTCGTAATAAATTATATTAACTCCTAAAATTTGATCAAAACTTGTTTTTCATTTATTTTTGAAGAGGTTTCGAACGAGCGGGTCTAAATGGGCCTTAAAATGGACTCGTTGAACTTATAACTGCGTAAAAATAACATAAATTGAATTTTTGCAATACAATCATGTTGAAAAGATCGTAATCAGTTATATGAACTCCTAAAATTTGATTAAAACTTTTTTTCAGTCATTTTTGAAGAGGTTTCGGGCGATCGGGTCTAAATGGGCCGTAAAATGGACCCGTTGGACTTTTAACTGAGTAAAAAGTACAAAAATTGAGTTTTTGCAATATAATCGTGTTGAAAAGATCGTAATCAATTATATGAACTCCTAAAATTTGATTAAAACTTGTTTTTCAGTCATTTTTGAAGAGGTTTCGAGCAAGCGGGTCTAAATGGGCCGTAAAATGGACCCGTTGGACTTTTAACTAAGTAAAAAATACAGAATTTGAGTTTTTGCAATATAATCTTGTTGAAAAGCTCGTAATCAATTACATGAACTCCTAAAATTGGATCAAAACTTGTTTTTCGGTCCTTTTTGTAGAGGTTTTGGACGAGTGGGTCTAAATGGGCCTTAAAATGGACCCGTTGAACTTATAACTTCGTAAAAACAACAGAAATTGAATTTTTGCAATACAATATTGTTGAAAAGCTCGTAATCAACGATATGAACTCTTAAGTTTTGATTAAAACTTGTTTTGCGGTCCTTTTTGTAGAGGTTTCGGACGAGCGGGTCTAATTGGGCCGTAAAATGGACCCGTTGGACTTTTAACTGAGTAAAAAGTACAAAAATTGAGTGTTTGCAATATAATCGTGTTGAAAAGATCGTAATCAATTATATGAACTACTAAAATTTGATTAAAACTTGTTTTTCAGTCATTTTTGAAGAGGTTTCGAGCGAGCGGGTCTAAATGGGCCGTAAAATGGACCCGTTGGACTTTTAACTGAGTAAAAAATACCGAATTTGAGTTTTTGCAATATAATCTTGTTGAAAAGCTCGTAATCAATTATATGAACTCCTAAAATTTGATCAAAACTTGTTTTTCAGTCATTTTTGAAGAGGTTTCGGACGAGAGGGTCTAAATGCGCCTTAAAATGGACCCGTTGAACTTATAACTGTGTAAAAATAACAGAAATTGAATTTTTGCAATACAATCGTGTTGAAAAGATCGTAATCAGTTATATGAACTCCTAAAATTTGATTAAAACTTGTTTTTCAGTCATTTTTAAGAGGTTTCGGCCGAGCGGGTCTAAATGGGCCGTAAAATGGACCCGTTGGACTTTTAACTGAGTAAAAAATACCGAACTTGAGTTTTTGTAATATAATCTTGTTGAAAAGCTCGTAATCAATTATATGAACTCCTAAAATTTGATCAAAACTTGTTTTTCATTCATTTTTGAAGAGGTTTCGGACGAGCGGGTCTAAATGGGCCTTAAAATGGACCCGTTGAACTTATAACTGCGTAAAAATAACAGAAATTGAATTTTTGCAATACAATCATGTTGAAATGCTCGTAATCAACGATATGAACTCTTAAGTTTTGATTAAAACTTGTTTTGCGGTCCTTTTTGTAGAGGTTTCGGACGAGCGGGTGTAAATGGGCCTTAAAATGGACCCGTTGGACTTTAAACTGAGTAAAAAATATAGAAATTGAGGTTTTGCAATATAATCGTGTTGAAACGATCGTAATCAATTATATGAACTCCTAAAATTTGATTAAAACTTGTTTTTCAGTCCTTTTTGAAGAGGTTTCGGGCGAGCGGGTCTAAATGGGCCGTAAAATGGACCTGTTGGACTTTTAACTGAGTAACAAATACCGAATTTGAGTTATTGCAATATAATCTTGTTGAAAAGCATGTAATCAATTATATGAACTCCTAAAAGTTGATCAAATCTTGTTTTTCTGTCATTTTTGAAGAGGTTTCGGACGAGCGGGTCTAAATGGGCCTTAAAATGGACCCGTTGAACTTATAACTACTTAAAAAGAACATAAATTGAATTTTTGCAATACAATCGTGTTGAAAATATCGTAATTAGTTATATCAACTCCTAAAATTTGATTAAAACTTGTTTTTCAGTCATTTTTGAAGAGTTTTCAGGCGAGCGGGTCTAAATGGGCCGTGAAATGGACCCGTTGGACTTTTAACTATGTAAAAAATACCGAATTTGAGTTTTTGCAATATAATCTTGTTGAAAATCTCGTAATCAATTATATGAACTCGTAAAATTGGATCAAAACATGTTTTTCGGTCCTTTTTGTAGAGGTTTCGGACGAGCGGGTCTAAATGGACCTTAAAATGGACCCGTTGAACTTATAACTGCGTAAAAAGAATAGAAATTGAAATTTTGCAATACAATAGTGTTGAAAAGCTCGTAATCAACGATATGAACTCTTAAGTTTTGATTAAAACTTTTTTTGCGGTCCTTTTTGTAGAGGTTTCGGACGAGAGGGTCTAAATGGGCCGTAAAATGGACCCGTTGGACTTTTAACTGAGTAAAAAGTACAAAAATTGAGTTTTTGCAATATAATCGTGTTGAAAAGATCGTAATCAATGATATGCAGTCCTAAAATTTGATTAAAACCTGTTTTTCAGTCATTTTTTGAAGAGGTTTCGGGCGAGCGGGTCTAAATGGGCCGTAAAATGGACCCGTTGGACTTTTAACTGAGTAAAAAATACCGAATTTTAGTTTTTGCAATATAATCTTGTTGAAAAGCTCGTAATCAATTATATGAACTCCTAAAATTTGATCAAAACATGTTTTTCGGTCCTTTTTGAGAGGTTTCGGGCGACCAGGTCTAAATGGGCCTTAAAATGGACCCGTTGAACTTATAACTGCGTAAAAAGAACATAAATTGAATTTTTGCAATACAATAGTGTTGAAAAGATCGTAATCAACAATATGAACTCTTAAGTTTTGATTAAAACTTGTTTTGCGGTCCTTTTTGTAGAGGTTTCGGACGAGCGGGTCTAAATGGGCCGTAAAATGGACCCGTTGGACTTTTAACTGAGTAAAAAGTACAAAAATTGAGTTTTTGCAATATAATCGTGTTGAAACGATCGTAATCAATGATATGAAGCCCGAAAATTTGATTAAAACTTTTTTTTCAGTCATTTTTGAAGAGGTTTCGGGCGAGCGGGTCTAAATGGGCCGTAAAATGGACCCGTTGGAATTTTAACTGAGCTAAAAATACCGAATTTGAGTTTTTGCATTATAATCTTGTTGAAAAGCTCGTAATCAATTATATGAACTACTAAAATTTGATCAAAACTTGTTTTTCAGTCATTTTTGAAGAGGTTTCAGACGAGCAGGTCTAAATGGGCCTTAAAATGGACCCGTTGAACTTATAACTGCGTAAATAAAACAGAAATTGAATTTTTGCAATACAATCGTGTTGAAAAGATCGTAATCAGTTATATAAACTCCTAAAATTTGATTAAAACTTGTTTTTCTGTCATTTTTGAAGAGGTTTCGAGCGAGTGGGTCTAAATGGGCCATAAAATGGACCCGTTGGACTTTTAACTAAGTAAAAAAATCGAATTTGAGTTTTTGCAATATAATCTTGTTGAAAAGCTCGTAATCAATTATATGAACTCGTAAAATTGGATCAAAACTTGTTTTTCGGTCCTTTTTGTAGAGGTTTCGGACGAGCGGGTCTAAATGGGCCTTAAAATGGACCCGTTGAACTTATAACTGCGTAAAAAGAATAGAAATTGAATTTTTGCATTACAATAGTGTTGAAATGCTCGTAATCAACGATATGAACTCTTAAGTTTTGATTAAAACTTGTTTGCGGTCCTTTTTGTAGAGGTTTCGGACGAGCGTGTCTAAATGGGCCGTAAAATGGACCCGTTGGACTTTTAACTGAGTAAAAAGTACAAAAATTGAGTTTTTGCAATATAATCGTGTTGAAAAGATCGTAATCAGTTATATGAACTTCTAACAATTGATTAAAACTTGTTTTTCAGTCATTTTTGAAGAGGGTTCGAGCGAGCGGGTCTAAATGGGCCGTAAAATGGACCCGTTGGACTTTTAACTGAGTAAAAAATACTGAATTTGAGTTTTTGCAAGATGATCTTGTTTAAAAGCTCGTAATCAATTATATGAACTCCTAAAATTGGATCAAAACTTGTTTTTCGGTCCTTTTTGTAGATGTTACGGACGAGCGGGTCTAAATGGGCCTTAAAATGGACCCGTTGAACTTATAACTGCGTAAAAATAATAGAAATTCAATTTTTCCAATACAATCGTGTTGAAAAGATCGTAATTAGATATATAAACTCCTAAAATTTGATTAAAACTTGTTTTTCAGTCATTTTTGAAAGAGGTTTCGGGCGAGCGGGTCTAAATGGGCCGTAAAATGGACCCGTTGGACTTTTAACTAAGTAAAAAATACCGAATTTGATTTTTTGCAATATAATCTTGTTGAAAAGCTCGTAATCAATTATATGAACTCCTAAAATTTGATTAAAACTTGTTTTTGAGTCATTTTTGAAGAGGTTTCGGGCGAGCGGGTCTAAATGAGCCTTAAAATGGACCCGTTGAACTTATAACTGCGTAAAAAGAACATAAATTGAATTTTTGCAATACAATAGTGTTGAAAAGCTCGTAATCAACGAAATGAACTCTTAAGTTTTGATTAAAACTTGTTTTGCGGTCCTTTTTATAGAGGTTTCGGACAAGCGGGTCTAAATGGGCCGTAAAATTGACCCGTTGTACTTTTAACTGGGTAAAAAATACAGAAATGGACTTTTTGCAATATAATCTTGTTGAAAAGCTCGTAATCAATTATATGAACTCCTAAAATTGGATCAAAACTTGTTTTTCGGTCCTTTTTGTAGTAGTTTCGGACGAGCGGGTCTAAATGAGCCTTAAAAAGGACCCGTTGAACTTATAACTGCGTAAAAAGAACAGAAATTGAATTTTTGCAATACAGTAGTGTTGAAAAGCTCGTAATCAACGATATGAACTCTTAAGTTTTGATTAAAACTTGTTTTGCGGTCCTTTTTGTAGAGGTTTCGGACGAGCGGGTCTAAATGGGCCGTAAAATGGACCCGTTGGACTTTTACTAAGTAAAAAGTACAAAAATTGAGTTTTTGCAATATAATCGTGTTGAAAAGATCGTAATCAATTATATGAACTCTTAAAATTTGATTAAAACTTGTTTTTCAGTCATTTTTGAAGAGGTTTCGGGCGAGCGGATCTAAATGGGCCGTAAAATGGACCCGTTGGACTTTTAACTGAGTAAAAAATACCGAATTTGAGTTTTTGCAATATAATCTTGTTGAAAAGCTCGTAATCAATTATATGAACTCTTAAAATTGGATCAAAACTTGTTTTTCGGTCCTTTTTGTAGAGGTTTTGGACGAGCGGGTCTAAATGGGCCTTAAAATGGACCCGTTGAACTTATAACTGCATAAAAACAACAGAAATTGAATTTTTGCAATACAATAGTGTTGAAAAGCTCGTAATCAACGATATGAACTCTTAAGTTTTGATTAAAACTTGTTTTGCGGTCCTTTTTGTAGAGGTTTCGGACGAGCGGGTCTAAATTAGCCGTAAAATGGACCCATTGGACTTTTAACTAAGTAAAAAGTACAAAAATTAAGTTTTTGCAATATAATCGTGTTGAAAAGATCGTAATCAATTATATGAACTCCTAAAATTTTGATTAAAACCTGTTTTTCAGTCATTTTTGAAGAGGTTTCGGACGAGCTGATCTAAATGGGCCTTAAATGGACCCGTTGAACTTATAACTGCGTAAAAAGAACATAAATTGAATTTTTGCAATACAATAGTGTTGAAAAGCTCGTAATCAAAGATATGAACTCTTAAGTTTTGATTAAAACTTGTTTTGCGGTCCTTTTTGTAGAGGTTTCGGACGAGCGGGTCTAAATGAGCCGTAAAATGGACCCGCTAGACTTTTAACTGAGTAAAAAGTACAAAAATTAAGTTTTTGCAATATAATCGTGTTGAAAAGATCGTAATCAATTATATGAACTCCTAAAATTTGATTAAAACTTGTTTTTCAGTCATTTTTGAAGAGGTTTCGGGCGAGCGGGTCTAAATGGGCCGTAAAATGGACCCGTTGGACTTTTAACTGAGTAAAATATACCGAATTTGAGTTTTTGCAATATAATGTTGTTGAAAAGCTCGTAATCAATTATATGAACTCCTAAAATTGGATCAAAAACTTGTTTTTCGGTCCTTTTTGTAGAGGTTTCGGACGAGCGGGTCTAAATGGGCCTTAAAATGGACCCGTTGAACTTATAACTGCGTAAAAACAACAGAAATTGAATTTTTGCAATGCAATAGTGTTGAAGAGCTCGTAATCAACGATATGAACTCTTAAGTTTTGATTAAAACTTGTTTTGCGATCCTTTTTATAGAGGTTTCGGACGAGCGGGTCTAAATGGGTCGTAAAATGGACCTGCTGGACTTTTAACTGAGTAAAAAAAACAGAAATGGACTTTTTTGCAATATAATCTTGTTGAAAAGCTCGTAATAAATTATATGAACTCCTAAAATTGGGCCAAAACTTGTTTTTCGGTCCTTTTTGTAGTGGTTTCGGACGAGCGGGTCTAAATGAGCCTTAAAATGGACCCGTTGAACTTATAACTGCGTAAAAAGAACATAAATTAAATTTTTGCAATACAATAGTGTTGAAAAGCTTGTAATCAACGATATGAACTCTTAAGCTTTGATTAAAACTTTTTTGCGGTCCTTTTTGTAGAGGTTTCAGACGAGCGGGTCTAAATGGGCCGTAAAATGGACCCGTTGGACTTTTTTTGATGAAAGAGGGCCTCATTAAAAACCCCTACTAATCCCCAGGCACAAGGCTTGGAGAAACCTAAAAGGGGAAAAGAGTACCTAGAATATATTATTGAAACGAGGTTAAACCTCGCTAAGTACAGCGTTTTTGATACAATCAGATACATAGATCCAAAAGACAAAGAAGACATGGATCTAAGAGCATGGGTAGCCAACATATGAGCTACAAAATTAGTCTCACGGCGAATATACTGTACATGAGCTACAGAAAAATCCTCTAAAGCAGTATGAGCCTGCAGAATCATCGGACCCAAAGGAGAAAGATCTGGCCCAAGAGAGTTAATCCTGTTCGCTAGAGAAGCACAGTCTGTCTCAAAAATCAAATGGCTCCATCCTTGAGATAGGGCAAAAGTAATACCAGCAAGAAGATCTCTCCCTTCAGATGAGATAGTATCAGAACAACTGCCTAGCGGAAAAGCCAGGCCACCAACAACCGTCCCTGTGTCATCACGAGCGACAACTCCAACCGCCGCTGCACGAGTGGAAGGATCAAAAGCCCCATCCACATTAACTTTAATAAAACCACGAGGGGGATGCCTCCAGTGAGAAGGAGGAGACGATGACAAGGGAATGGATGATGTAGATGAGGATAGAGAAATAGAGTAGTCACGATGAAGACTAATAGAGTTGACCCAATTAACCAAAGGGGCTGAAGATGTTTATTATGGATCCAGTCGTTACGCCTGTTCCAGATGTTCCAAAGGGTAGTCAAGAATAGCCCAAAAAGATCAGGAGAAAGAAGGGAAGCACCTTCCTCAAGCCATTAGAGGCCCGTGGAAGCGGAACTATTAATAAAAGAAGAGGGAAGACCAATCAATTTAAGAGTCTCCGAGGCACCAGAGCAGTCTCGGAGAGCATGGAGAATCGACTCTGTACCAGAATTACAAATGGGGCATGGACCGAAGTCTGGAGCAAAAGTCTGAAGGCGAACCCCAACAGGTAGGGCTTTTGAACCCATACGCCAACCAAAAGTCTTAACCTTAGGTAAAACCTTGAGCTTGGCAAGAAATTTCCAAATTCGGGGGGGACGAAATCTAGGCTCAGGGGGACGTTGCAGAAAGAGATAGCCAGATCTGAAAGAATAGATACCAGAATCGTTAGGATTCCAGGGGATGGAGTCCCGAGTGTCATTAATGATAGGAACAGAAAGAATGGAATTGGCATCATCCACAGTAAAGTATGCACGAACTTTGACAGGATCCCAGGATGCTTGGTTCCGCATCATAAAATCGCGACAACGAATGTGGAATTCCTCCGATAGCTCATAGTCCCCATAGAGGTGAACAGTCGAGGAGCCTCCCCAGTTGTCATGATGGATGCGTATATTACTATTAATACCCGGACGATAGAGGAAACCACCAAAGAGGTGTTGCATAGCATTATACAGACCTTGCCAGGCAAATGAACCTCTAGAAGGCCGAGAGGCATTAAGGATGTTACCTGACGGGAAGTATTTGAATTTATAGATTTGTCCCAAGAGAGAGTCAGGTTCGCAAATAAGGCGCCATAGTTGTTTGCCGAGGAGTGTAATGTTAAAATTATTGAGGTCCCGGAAACCCATACCGCCAACAGATTTAGGCAAGCATACCTGATCCCACGGGAGCATATGCCAACCTTTCTTGTTGGTTTTCCCAGACCACCAATATCATCGAATGGCAGATGTCATATCATCAATAATATTTTGGGGTAATAAATAACATGACATGACATATTGGGGTAGAAATTGTAAAACGGCTTTAATAAAAATTTCCCTACCACTAAAGGAAAGAAGCTGTTTGTCCCAGTTGGATAATCTATCGTGAACTTTATCGCGTATAAACCCTAAAGCGAGGGTCTTATTTTTACCAATAAGAAGAGGTACCCCAAGATAGACACCATGATTGGAGACCTCTCGTACTTGAAGATAGGAGTTAATAGTTTGACGAGTTGAAGAAGGAGTACGGGGATTGTAAAAGATAGTAGACTTATCAAAGTTGACTACTTGCCCAGAGGCAGAAGCATAAGTCTGGAGGGCCAACTTAAGGTGTGCAGCTTCATCGGGTTTTGAGTTAAGGAAAACTATACAGTCGTCAGCAAATAAGAGGTGGTTAACCTTGGGACCATGCTTACAAGCCCCTAATCCTGGGAGTAGGCCTTGTTGTTTAGCATCGGCCAAGAAAGCTGAAAGCCCTTGGGTACAAAATAGGAAAAGAAAAGGAGATAAAGGGTCTCCTTGGCGGAGACCCCTTTGAGGTCGAAACAAAGGGGAAAAGGAATTGTTGACCTTAACCGTAAAGGAAACTGAAGAAATACATCTCATGATAAGAGATACCCATGATGAGGCAAAACCCATACGGTTCATAACATTTTCGAGGAATGACCACTCCACCCTGTCAAAGGCCTTTTCCATATCAAGTTTAAGGGCAGCTCCATGAGAAGATTTAGAGGTACCAGTATTAATTGAGTGAATTATTTCGTGGGCAATAAGAATGTTATCTGTGATATTACGTCCCTGAACAAAAGCAGCTTGATTGGAACTGATACAGAACGGAATGGTGTGTTTCATTCGATTAACTAAAACTTTAGCAATGATTTTGTAAATTACAGTGCAGAGACTGATGGGCCTAAGATGCCTCATAGTAGTTGGATCCTTGATCTTAGGTATGAGTACCAAAATAGTTTGGTTAACTGAAGCCATATCAGCTGACCCTTTAAGTAGATTAAGGCAGAGTGTTATGATATCTTGCCCTACAGTATCCCAATATTGACGAAAGAATCCGCTTGGTAAACCATCGATACCCGGGGCTTTTCTAAGATCGATGTCTCGAAAAGCGGTGATAATTTCTTCTGGAGTGAATTCCTTGGAAAGGGACTCGTTCATAGCAGTCGTAATAGTAGGAGTGATTTTTGAAAGAATTTGTTCAGAAAAATGTGGGTTGGAGGAGGTAAAAAGATTGTGGAAATATGAGGAAGCAATTTCCATAAGGTCGGTATCATCAGTGCGCCAAACGTTGTTGGAGTCAAAAAGACCTGAGATTGTATTCTTTTTCTTCCTATTAGAAGCTCGGGCATGAAAGAAACGAGTATTTTTATCTCCTTGGGAAAGCCATAGGTTACGAGAACGTTGTGCCCAATATGCTTCTTGCACCTCAAGAAGTTTATGGAGCTCAGTTTTGGCAGAGATATATCTTTTTTCGGCAGAAGCTGAAAGAGGTCGTTGTAATAGTTTATTAGTTTTCTTAGTGAGAAAGTTGATACGTCCATTGGTCTTAAATCTTTGTTGGGATTGCCAGTCTCCTAGGCAGGAGCCAATGGCTTTAATTTTATCCAAAGTATTACCTTTGGTGGATGACCAAGTTTGTTTTACAACAGAAATGCCTTCATCATTGGAAGCCCAACAATTTTCGAATCTGAACATGGTTGGTGGGGGACGGTGATTTGTTAGGGAAGGTGGCTCTGTATTTAATAGTAGAAAACAGTGATCTGATTTAGCATCAAAGTCTGAGGTGATGTTATAATTAGGAAAGGAAGCTTTCCATGCCATATTCCCAACGAAACGATCTAATCGCTCAAATAAAGTAGGGGTTTTGGGCCCCGTTTTGGACCAGGTGAACCAACCCGTTGTAGGTTTGCAATCATAAAGGTTATTACGAGAAAGACAATGGCGAAAATTATTAATTTGAGATCTAGGCCGTCGGTAGCCTCCTTGTTTTTCATTATCAGATAGGATTTCGTTAAAGTCACCACCGATGAGCCAAGGTTAACCATCATTAGTATTGAGTGAATCAATTAGATCCCAAGTTTTAGGTTTCTTACATGTTTCAGAAAACCCATGAATACTAGTGAAATAAAACGAAGAATCATTGCAATTAACATAAGTATGAATAAAGCAATCCGAATAAGCAAGCATATCAATATTATTATTATTTAATGTAAATAAAGCAAGTCCAAAGCATTTATCATAGAAATCAACAAAAAAAGCTAGGGCCATCCCTAGCAAAGAACCAAGACGGCTATAAGCCGTATTTTTAAGTTTAGTTTCACATAAAAAAAGTAAATCGGGTTTATGAAGTTGAACGTAATGCTGGAGATGTTGAACTGCCTGGACCTTCCCGAGACCCTGGCAGTTCCAACATAAAATGATCATTTCCCTCGGCGGGGCTGCACATCAGCCGCCGCCGGAGAGTTTTTTCCGCTGCTCATCCCAGCTTTCAATGTAGGAGAAGGAGAGGGCCTAGATTTCTTGGGCTGGAGGACCACGTGGATGGGGGAACGTCTCTTTACACCACGGTTGGAGGGAATGGGAATGGGAGCAGGATCCGAGGCTGCAATATTCGGATAGTACTTGAGTAGCCATGAATCAAATGCATCTATAAGCGAAATACCGGTTTAGAGGAAGGGCTTACTTAATTGAGAATCCAGTTTGCGAACTTGATGAGCTGTGGGACTTGGAACTCCATCAACTTGGACTTCCAGATTGTCTTGTTCTGAATCCACAGGAACAGGGTAGATAGTGCTTAGAGGCTGTGGCGAAATAACCCGAAGAGGACGTGGAACACGTGGAGGTGGCTGGGAATCTGGCTTGGCCGCAGGCGGCTCAGATGATTGTTCCTCAACAATCTCTTCATTGTTGTTAGTGTCCTCCACAAGGAGATCAACAAAAGAGGCAGCATCCCCTTAATTCAACTTCCCTAAAAAATCAGAGAAGCATGAAGTGAGCTTTAGGTGAGGGAAACGTTGGATAAAGAGCAAATGGTGATGTTTAATAAGAGAAAGACCTGAGTCTTGTACAGAAGCCATGGGCTCCACTACGAATTTACCTTTATCCTTTGGATCTGTTGATAAAGGACCCCGTTGGACTTTTAACTGAGTAAAAAGTACAAAAATTGAGTTTTTGCAATATAATCGTGTTGAAAAGATCGTAATCAATGATATGAAGTCCTAAAATTTGATTAAAACTTTTTTTCGGTCATTTTTGAAGAGGTTTCGGGCGAGCGGGTTTAAATGGGACGTAAAATGGACCCGTTGGACTTTTACCTGAGAAACCAATACCGAATTTGAGTTTTTGCAATATAATCTTGTTGAAAACCTCGTAATCAATTATATGTACTCCTAAAATTTGATCAAAACTTTTTTTCAGTCATTTTTTAAGAGGTTTCGGACGAGCGGGTCTAAATGGGCCTTAAAATGGACCCGTTGAACTTACAACTGCGTAAAAAGAACATAAATTGAATTTTAGTGATACAATCGTGTTGAAAAGATCGTGATTAGTTATATGAACTCCTAAAATTTGATTAAAACTTGTTTTTCAGTCATTTTTGAAGAGGTTTCGGGCGAGCGGGTCTAAATGGGCCGTAAAATGGACCCGTTGGGCTTTTAACTGAGTAAAAAGTACAAAAAATGAGTTTTTGCAATATAATCGTGTTGAAAAGATCGTAATCAATTATATGAACTCCTAAATTTTGATTAAAACTTGTTTTTCAGTCATTTTTGAATAGGTTTCGGGCGAGCGGGTCTAAATGGGCCGTAAAATGGACCCGTTGGACTTTTAACTGAGTAAAAAATACCGAATTTGAGTTTTTGCAATATAATCTTGTTGAAAAGCTCGTAATCAATTATATGAACTCCTAAAATTGGATCAAAACTTGTTTTTCAGTCATTTTTGAATAGGTTTCGGGCGAGCGGGTCTAAATGGGCCGTAAAATGGACCCGTTGGACTTTTAACTGAGTAAAAAATACCGAATTTGAGTTTTTGCAATATAATCTTGTTGAAAAGCTCGTAATCAATTATATGAACTCCTAAAATTGGATCAAAACTTGTTTTTCGGTCCTTTTTGTAGAGGATTCGGACGAGCGGGTCTAAATGAGCCATAAAATGGACCCGTTGGACTTTTAACTGAGTAAAAAGTACAAAAATTAAGTTTTTGCAATATAATCATGTTGAAAAGATCGTAATCAATTATATGAACTCCTAAAATTTGATTAAAACTTGTTTTTCAGTCATTTTTGAAGAGGTTTCGGGCGAGCGGGTCTAAATGGGCCGTAAAATGGACCCGTTGGACTTTTAACTGAGTAAAAAATACCGAATTTGAGTTTTTGCAATATAATCTTATTAAAAAGCTCGTAATCAATTATATGAACTCCTAAAATTGGATCAAAACTTGGTTTGCGGTCCTTTTTGTAGAGGTTTCGGACGAGCGGGTCTAAATGGGCCTTAAAATGGACCCGTTGAACTTATAACTGCGTAAAAACAACAGAAATTGAATTTTTGCAATACAATAGTGTTGAAAAGCTCGTAATCAACGATATGAACTCTTAAGTTTTGATAAAAACTTGTTTTGCGGTCCTTTTTACAGAGGTTTCGGAAGAGCGGGTCTAAATGGGCCGTAAAATGGACCCGTTGGACTTTTTTTTGAAGAAAACGGGCCTCATTAAAAACCCCTGCTAAAATCTCCAAGCACAAGGCTTGGAGAAACGTAAAAGGGGAAAAGAGTACCCAAGATATATTATTAACCGAGGTTAAACCTCGCAAAGTACAATCTTTTTGATACAATCAGGGTAAATAGATCCAAAAGATAAAGAAGACATGGATCTAAGGGCATGGGTAGCCAACGAATGAGCTACAAAATTAGCCTCACGGCGAATATACTGAATATGTGCCTCAGAAAAATCCTCCAAAGCAGTATGAGCCTCCAGAATCATCGGCCCCAAAGGAGAAAGATCTGGCCCAAGAGAGTTGATTCTGTTTGCTAGGGATGCACAGTCTGTCTCGAAAATCAGATGGCTCCAACCTTGAGATCGGGCAAAAGTAATGCCAGCAAGAAGACCTTTCCCTTCGGATGAAATAGCATCAGCACAACTGCCCGGCGGAAAAGCCAGGCCACCGACAACCGTCCCAGTGTCATCCCGAGCGACAACACCAACCGCCGCTGCACGAGTGGAAGGATCAAAAGCTCCATCCACATTAACTTTAATAAAACCACAAGGTGGAGGCCTCCAACGAGGAGGAAGAGACGAAGGGACGGATGATGTAGAGGAAGATATAGCATTAGAGTAATCCTTATGGAGACTAATAGAGTTGACATCAATTAGCCAAGGGGGTTGAAGATGTTTATTATGGACCCAATCGTTACGTCTGTTCCAGATATTCCAAAGGGTAGTCAGGAAGAGGCCAAAAAGATCATGAGAGAGAAGAGAAGCTCCTTCCTCAAGCCAATGTAGGCCCGTGGAGGCGGAACTGTTGATAAAAGAGGATGGAAGACCAATCAATTTAAGAGTTTCCGAGGCACCAGAGCAGTCTCGGAGAGCATGGAGAATCGACTCAATACCCGAATTACAAATGGGACATGGACCAGAATCTGGAGCAAAAGTCTGAAGGCGGGCCCCAACAGGCAGGGCTCCTGCCCCCAGACGCCAGCCGAAAGTTTTAACTTTAGGCAAAACTTTGAGCTTGGCAAGAAATTTCCAGAAACGGGGTGGACAAAGTCTAGGCTCAGGGGGTCGTTGTAGGAAAAGATAGCCAGATCTGACGGAATAGATGCCAGAATCATTGGGTTTCCAGAGGATGGTATCACGAGTATCATTAATAATGGGAACTGAAAGAATGGAATTGGCATCATCCACGGTAAAGTAAGCACCCGTTGGACTTTTAACTGAGTAAAAAATACAGAAATTGACTTTTTGCAATATAATCTTGTTGAAAAGCTCGTAACCAATTATATGAACTCCTAAAATTGGATCAAAACTTGTTTTTCGGTCCTTTTTGTAGTGGTTTCGGATGAGCAGGTCTAAATGAGCCTTAAAATGGACCCGTTGAACTTATAACTACGTAAAAAGAACATAAATTGAATTTTTGCAATACAATAGTTTTGAATAGCTCGTAATCAACGATATGAACTCTTACGTTTTGATTAAAACTTTTTTGCGGTCCTTTTTGTAGAGGTTTCGGACGAGCGGGTCTAAATGGGACGTAAAATGGACCCGTTGGACTTTTAACTGGGTAAAAAGTACAAAATTTGAGTTTTTGCAATATAATCGTGTTGAAAAGATCGTAATAAATTATATGAACTCCTAAAATTTAATTAAAACTTGTCTTTCAGTCATTTTTGAAGAGGTTTCGGGCGAGCGGGTCTAAATGGGCCGTAAAATGGACCCGTTGGACTTTTAACTGAGTAAAAAATACAAAATTTTAATTTTTGCAATATAATCTTGTTGAAAAGCTCGTAATCAATTATATGAACTCCTAAAATTTGATCAAAACATGTTTTTCGGTCCTTTTTGTAGAGGTTTCGGGCGACCAGGTCTAAATGGGCCTTAAAATAGACCCGTTGAACTTATAACTGCGTAAAAAGAACAAAAATTTAATTTTTGCAATACGATATTGTTGAAAAGATCGTAATCAACAATATGAACTCTTAAGTTTTGATTAAAACTTGTTTTGCGGTCCTTTTTGTAGAGATTTCGGACGAGCGGGTCTAAATGGGCCGTAAAATGGACCCGTTGGACTTTTAACTGAGTAAAAAGTACAAAAATTGAGTTTTTGCAATATAATCATGTTGAAACGATCGTAATCAATGATATGAAGTCCGAAAATTTGATTAAAACTTTTTTTCAGTCATTTTTGAAGAGGTTTCGGGCGAGCGGGTCTAAATGGGCCGTAAAATGGACCCGTTGGAATTTTAACTGAGCTAAAAATACCGAATTTGAGTTTTTCCACTATAATCTTGTTGAAAAGCTCGTAATCAATTATATGAACTACTAAAATTTGATCAAAACTTGTTTTTCAGTCATTTTTGAAGAGGTTTCAGACGAGCAGGTGTAAATGGGCCTTAAAATGGACCCGTTGAACTTATAACTGCGTAAATAAAACAGAAATTAAATTTTTGCAATACAATCGTGTTGAAAAGATCGTAATCAATTATATAAACTCCTAAAATTTGATTAAAACTTGTTTTTCAGTCATTTTTGAAGAGGTTTCGGGCGAGCGGGTCTAAATGGGCCGTAAAATGGACCCGTTGGACTTTTAACTAAGTAAAAAAACCGAATTTGAGTTTTTGCAATATAATCTTGTTGAAAAGCTCGTAATCAATTATATGAACTCGTAAAATTGGATCAAAACTTGTTTTTCGGTCCTTTTTGTAGAGGTTTCGGACGAGCGGGTCTAAATGGGCCTTAAAATGGACCCGTTGAACTTATAACTGCGTAAAAAGAACATAAATTGAATTTTTGCAATACAATAGTGTTGAAATGCTCGTAATCAACGATATGAACTCTTAAGTTTTGATTAAAACTTGTTTTGCGGTCCTTTTTGTAGAGGTTTCGGACGAGCGGGTCTAAATGGGCCGTAAAATGGACCCGTTGGACTTTTAACTGAGTAAAAAGTACAAAAATTGAGTTTTTACAATATAATCGTGTTGAAAAGATCGTAATCAGTTATATGAACTCCTAACATTTGATTAAAACTTGTTTTTCAGTCATTTTTGAAGAGGGTTCGAGCGAGCGGGTCTAAATGGGCCGTAAAATGGACCCGTTGGACTTTTAACTGAGTAAAAAAATACCAAATTTGAGTTTTTGCAAGATGATCTTGCTGAAAAGCTCGTAATCAATTATATGAACTCCTAAAATTGGATTAAAACTTGTTTTTCGGTCCTTTTTGTAGATGTTTCGGACGAGCGGGTCTAAATGGGCCTTAAAATGGACCCGTTGAACTTATAACTGCGTAAAAATAATAGAAATTGAATTTTTCCAATACAATCGTGTTGAAAAGATTGTAATTAGTTATATGAACTCCTAAAATTTGATTAAAACTTGTTTTTCAGTCATTTTTGAAAGAGATTTCGGGCGAGAGGGTCTAAATGGGCCGTAAAATGGACCAGTTGGACTTTTAACTAAGTAAAAAATATCAAATTTGAGTTTTTGCAATATAGTCTTGTTGAAAACCTCGTAATCAATTATATGAACTCCTAAAATGTGATTAAAACTTGTTTTTGAGTCATTTTTGAAGAGGTTTCGGGTGAGCGGGTCTAAATGAGCCTTAAAATGGACCCGTTGAACTTATAACTGCGTAAAAAGAACATAAATTGAAATTTTGCAATACAATAGTGTTGAAAAGCTCGTAATCAACGATATGAACTCTTAAGTTTTGATTAAAACTTGTTTTGCGGTCCTTTTTATAGAGGTTTCGGACGAGCGGGTCTAAATGGGCCGTAAAATGGACCCGTTGTACTTTTAACTGAGTAAAAAATACAGAAATGGACTTTTTGCAATATAATCTTGTTGAAAATCTCGTAATCAATTATATGAACTCCTAAAATTGGATCAAAACTTGTTTTTCGGTCCTTTTTGTAGTGGTTTCGGACGAGAGGGTCTAAATGGGCCTTAAAATGGACCCGTTGAACTTATAACTACGTAAAAAGAACATAAATTGAATTTTTGCAATACAATAGTGTTGAAATGCTCGTAATCAACGATATGAACTCTTAAGTTTTGATTAAAACTTGTTTTGCGGTCCTTTTTGGAGAGGTTTCGGACGAGCGGGTCTCAATGGGCCGTAAAATGGACCCGTTGGACTTTTAACTGAGTAAAAAGTACAAAAATTGAGTTTTTGCAATATAATCGTGTTGAAATGATCGTAATCAGCTATATGAACTCATAACATTTGATTAAAACTTGTTTTTCAGTCATTTTTGAAGAGGGTTCGAGCGAGCGGGTCTAAATGGGCCGTAAAATGGACCCGTTGGACTTTTAACTGAGTAAAAAATACCGAATTTGAGTTTTTGCAAGATGATCTTGTTGAAAAGCTCGTAATCAATTATATGAACTCCTAAAATTGGATTAAAACTTGTTTTTCGGTCCTTTTTGTAGATGTTTCGGACGAGCGGGTCTAAATGGGCCTTAAAATGGACTCGTTGAACTTATAACTGCGTAAAAATAATAGAAATTGAATTTTTCCAATACAATCGTGTTGAAAAGATCGTAATTAGTTATATGAACTCCTAAAATTTGATTAAAACTTGTTTTTCAGTCATTTTTGAAAGAGGTTTCGGGCGAGCGGGTCTAAATGGGCCGTAAAATGGACCCGTTGGACTTTTAACTAAGTAAAAAATATCAAATTTGAGTTTTTGCAATATAATCTTGTTGAAAACCTCGTAATCAATTATATGAACTCCTAAAATTTGATTAAAACTTGTTTTTGAGTCATTTTTGAAGAGGTTTCGGGCGAGCGGGTCTAAATGAGCCTTAAAATGGACCCGTTGAACTTATAACTGCGTAAAAAGAACAAAAATTTAATTTTTGCAATACAATAGTGTTGAAAAGCTCGTAATCAACGATATGAACTCTTAAGTTTTGATTAAAACTTGTTTTGCGGTCCTTTTTATAGAGGTTTCGGACGAGCGGGTCTAAATGGGCCGTAAAATGGACCCGTTGTACTTTTAACTGAGTAAAAAATACAGAAATGGACTTTTTGCAATATAATCTTGTTGAAAATCTCGTAATCAATTATATGAACTCCTAAAATTGGATCAAAACTTGTTTTTCGGTCCTTTTTGTAGTGGTTTCGGACGAGCGGGTCTAAATGAGCCTTAAAATGGACCCGTTGAACTTATAACTGCGTACAAAGAACAGAAATTGAATTTTTGCAATACAGTAGTGTTAAAAAGCTCGTAATCAATGATATGAACTCTTAAGTTTTGATTAAAACTTGTTTTGCGGTCCTTTTTGTAGAGGTTTCGGACGAGTGGGTCTAAATGGGCCGTAAAATGGACCCGTTGGACTTTTACTAAGTAAAAAGTATAAAAATTGAGTTTTTGCAATATAATCGCGTTGAAAAGATCGTAATCAATTATATGAACTCTTAAAATTTGATTAAAACTTGTTTTTCAGTCATTTTTGAAGAGGTTTCGAGCGAGCGGGTCTAAATGGGCCGTAAAATGGACCCGTTGGACTTTTAACTGAGTAAAAAATACCAAATTTGAGTTTTTGCAATATAATCTTGTTGAAAAGCTCGTAATCAGTTATATGAACTCCTAAATTTGGATCAAAACTTGTTTTTCGGTCCTTTTTGTAGAGATTTCGGGCGAGCGGGTCTAAATGGGCCTTAAAATGGACCCGTTGAACTTATAACTGCATAAAAACAACAGAAATTGAATTTTTGCAATACAATAGTGTTGAAAAGCTCGTAATCAACGATATGAGCTCTTAAGTTTTGATTAAAACTTGTTTTGCGGTCCTTTTGTAGAGGTTTCGGACGAGCGGGTCTAAATTAGCCGTAAAATGGACCCGTTGGACTTTTAACTTAGTAAAAAGTACAAAAATTAAGTTTTTGCAATATAATCGTGTTGAAAAGATCGTAATCAATTATATGAACTCCTAAAATTTGATTAAAACCAATTTTTCAGTCATTTTTGAAGAGGTTTCGGATGAGCTGATCTAAATGGGCCTTAAATGGACCAGTTGAACTTATAACTGCGTAAAAAGAACATAAATTGAATTTTTGCAATACAATAGTGTTGAAAAGCTCGTGTTCAAAGATATGAACTCTTAAGTTTTGATTAAAACTTGTTTTGCGGTCCTTTTTGTAGAGGTTTCGGACGAGCGGGTCTAAATGAGCCGTAAAATGGACCCGTTGGACTTTTAACTGAGTTAAAAGTAAAAAATTAAGTTTTTGCAATATAATCGTGTTGAAAAGATCGTAATCAGTTATATGAACTCCTAAAATTTGATTAAAACTTGTTTTTCAGTCATTTTTGAAGAGGTTTCGGGCGAGCGGGTCGAAATGGGCCCTAAAATGGACCTGTTGGACTTTAAACTGAGTAAAAAGTACCGAATTTGAGTTTTTGCAACATAATCTTGTTGAAAAGCTCGTAATCAATTATATGAACTCCTAAAATTTGATCAAAACTTGTTTTTCAGTCATTTTTGAAGAGGTTTCGGACGAGCTGATCTAAATGGGCCTTAAATGGACCCGTTGAACTTATAACTGCGTAAAAAGAACATAAATTGAATTTTTGCAATACAATAGTGTTGAAAAGCTCGTAATCAAAGATATGAACTCTTAAGTTTTGATTAAAACTTGTTTTGCGGTCCTTTTTGTAGAGGTTTCGGACGAGCGGGTCTAAATGAGCCGTAAAATGGACCCGTTGGACTTTTAACTGAGTAAAAAGTAAAAAATTAAGTTTTTGCAATAAAATCATGTTGAAAAGATCGTAATCAATTATATGAACTCCTAAAATTTGATTAAAACTTGTTTTTCAGTCATTTTTGAAGAGGTTTCGGGCGAGAGGGTCTAAATGGGCCGTAAAATGGACCCGTTGGACTTTTAACTGAGTAAAAAATACCGAATTTGAGTTTTTGCAATATAATCTTGTTGAAAAGCTCGTAATCAATTATATGAACTCCTAAAATTGGATCAAAACTTGTTTTTCGGTCCTTTTTGTAGAGGTTTCGGACGAGCGGGTCTAAATGGGCCTTAAAATGGACCCGTTGAACTTATAACTGCGTAAAAATAATAGAAATTGAATTTTTCCAATACAATCGTGTTGAAAAGATCGTAATTAGTTATATGAACTCCTAAAATTTGATTAAAACTTGTTTTTCAGTCATTTTTGAAAGAGGTTTCGGGCGAGCGGGTCTAAATGGGCCGTAAAATGAACCGTTGGACTTTTAACTAAGTAAAAATATCAAATTTGAGTTTTTGCAATATAATCTTGTTGAAAACCTCGTAATCAATTATATGAACTCCTAAAATTTGATTAAAACTTGTTTTTGAGTCATTTTTGAAGAGGTTTCGGGCGAGCGGGTCTAAATGAGCCTTAAAATGGACTCGTTGAACTTATAACTGCGTAAAAAGAACATAAATTGAATTTTTGCAATACAATAGTGTTGAAAAGCTCGTAATCAACGATATGAACTCTTAAGTTTTGATTAAAACTTGTTTTGCGGTCCTTTTTATAGAGGTTTCGGACGAGCGGGTCTAAATGGGCGTTAAAATGGACCCGTTGAACTTATAACTGCGTAAAAACAACAGAAATTGAATTTTTGCAATACAATAGTGTTGAAAAGCTCGTAATCAACGATATGAACTCTTAAGTTTTGATTAAAACTTATTTTGCGGTCCTTTTTGTAGAGGTTTCGGATGAGCGGGTGTAAATGGGCCGTAAAATGGACCCGTTGGACTTTTAACTGAGTAAAATGTACATAAATTGAGTTTTTGCAATATAATCGTGTTGAAACAATCGTAATAAGTTATATGAACTCCTAAATTTTGATTAAAACTTGTTTTTCAGTCATTTTTGAAGAGGTTTCGGGCGAGCGGGTCTAAATGGGCCCTAAAATGGACCTGTTGGACTTTAAACTGAGTAAAAAGTACCTAATTTGAGTTTTTGCAATATAATCTTGTTGGAAAGCTCGTAATCAATTATATGAACTCCTAAAATTTGATCAAAACTTGTTTTTCAGTTATTTTTGAAGAGGTTTCGGACGAGCTGATCTAAATGGGCCTTAAATGGACCCGTTGAATTTATAACTGCGTAAAAAGAACATAAATTGAATTTTTGCAATACAATAGTGTTGAAAAGCTCGTAATCAAAGATATGAACTCTTAAGTTTTGATTAAAACTTGTTTTGCGGTCCTTTTTGTAGAGGTTTCGGACGAGGGGGTCTAAATGAGCCGTAAAATGGACCCGTTGGACTTTTAACTGAGTAAAAAGTAAAAAATTAAGTTTTTTCAATATAATCATGTTGAAAAGATCGTAATCAGTTATATGAACTCCTAAAATTTGATTAAAACTTGTTTTTCAGTCATTTTTGAAGAGGTTTCGGGCGAGCGGGTCTAAATGGGCCGAAAATGGTCCCGTTGGACTTTTAACTGAGTAAAAAATACCGAATTTGAGTTTTTGCAATATAATCTTGTTGAAAAGCTCGTAATCAATTATATGAACTCCTAAAATTGGATCAAAACTTGTTTTTCGGTCCTTTTTGTAGAGGTTTCGGACGAGCGGGTCTAAATGGGCCTTAAAATGGACCCGTTGAACTTATAACTGCGTAAAAATAATAGAAATTGAATTTTTCCAATACAATCGTGTTGAAAAGATCGTAATTAGTTATATGAACTCCTAAAATTTGATTAAAACTTGTTTTTCAGTCATTTTTGAAAGAGGTTTCGGGCGAGCGGGTCTAAATGGGCCGTAAAATGAACCGTTGGACTTTTAACTAAGTAAAAAATATCAAATTTGAGTTTTTGCAATATAATCTTGTTGAAAACCTCGTAATCAATTATATGAACTCCTAAAATTTGATTAAAACTTGTTTTTGAGTCATTTTTGAAGAGGTTTCGGGCGAGCGGGTCTAAATGAGCCTTAAAATGGACCCGTTGAACTTATAACTGCGTAAAAAGAACATAAATTGAATTTTTGCAATACAATAGTGTTGAAAAGCTCGTAATCAACGATATGAACTCTTAAGTTTTGATTAAAACTTGTTTTGCGGTCCTTTTTATAGAGGTTTCGGACGAGCGGGTCTAAATGGGCCGTAAAATGGACCCGTTGTACTTTTAACTGAGTAAAAAATACAGAAATGGACTTTTTGCAATATAATCTTGTTGAAAATCTCGTAATCAATTATATGAACTCCTAAAATTGGATCAAAACTTGTTTTTCGGTCCTTTTTGTAGTGGTTTCGGACGAGCGGGTCTAAATGAGCCTTAAAATGGACCCGTTGAACTTATAACTGCGTAAAAAGAACATAAATTGAATTTTTGCAATACAATAGTGTTGAAAAGCTCGCAATCAACGATATGAACTCTTAAGTTTTGATTAAAACTTTTTTGCGGTCCTTTTTGTAGAGGTTTCGGACGAGCAGGTCTAAATGGGCCGTAAAATGGACCCGTTGGACTTTTAACTGAGTAAAATGTACATAAATTGAGTTTTTGCAATATAATCGTGTTGAAAAGATCGTAATCAATTCTATGAACTCCTAATATTTGATTAAAACTTGTTTTTCAGTCATTTTTGAAGAGGTTTCGGGCGAGCGGGTCTAAATGGGCCGTAAAATTGACCCGTTGGACTTTTAAATAAGTAAAAAATATCGAATTTGAGTTTTTGCAATATAATCTTGTTGAAAAGCTCGTAATCAATTATATGAAGTCGTAAAATTGGATCAAAACTTGTTTTTCAGTCCTTTTTGTAGAGGTTTCGGACGAGCGGGTCTAAATGGGCCTGAAAATGGACCCGTTGAACTTATAACTGCGTAAAAACAACAGAAATTGAATTTTTGCAATACAGTAGTGTTGAAAAGCTCGTAATCAATGATATGAACTCTTAAGTTTTGATTAAAACTTGTTTTGCGGTCCTTTTTGGAGAGGTTTCGGACGAGCGGGTCTCAATGGGCCGTAAAATGGACCCATTGGACTTTTAACTGAGTAAAAAGTACAAAAATTGAGTTTTTGCAATATAATCGTGTTGAAATGATCGTAATCAGCTATATGAACTCCTAACATTTGATTAAAACTTGTTTTTCAGTCATTTTTGAAGAGGGTTCGAGCGAGCGGGTCTAAATGGGCCGTAAAATGGACCCGTTGGACTTTTAACTGAGTAAAAAATACCGAATTTGAGTTTTTGCAAGATGATCTTGTTGAAAAGCTCGTAATCAATTATATGAACTCCTAAAATTGGATTAAAACTTGTTTTTCGGTCCTTTTTGTAGATGTTTCGGACGAGCGGGTCTAAATGGGCCTTAAAATGGACTCGTTGAACTTATAACTGCGTAAAAATAATAGAAATTGAATTTTTCCAATACAATCGTGTTGAAAAGATCGTAATTAGTTATATGAACTCCTAAAATTTGATTAAAACTTGTTTTTCAGTCATTTTTGAAAGAGGTTTCGGGCGAGCGGGTCTAAATGGGCCGTAAAATGGACCCGTTGGACTTTTAACTAAGTAAAAAATATCAAATTTGAGTTTTTGCAATATAATCTTGTTGAAAACCTCGTAATCAATTATATGAACTCCTAAAATTTGATTAAAACTTGTTTTTGAGTCATTTTTGAAGAGGTTTCGGGCGAGCGGGTCTAAATGAGCCTTAAAATGGACCCGTTGAACTTATAACTGCGTAAAAAGAACATAAATTGAATTTTTGCAATACAATAGTGTTGAAAAGCTCGTAATCAACGATATGAACTCTTAAGTTTTGATTAAAACTTGTTTTGCGGTCCTTTTTATAGAGGTTTCGGACGAGCGGGTCTAAATGGGCCGTAAAATGGACCCGTTGTACTTTTAACTGAGTAAAAAATACAGAAATGGACTTTTTGCAATATAATCTTGTTGAAAATCTCGTAATCAATTATATGAACTCCTAAAATTGGATCAAAACTTGTTTTTCGGTCCTTTTTGTAGTGGTTTCGGACGAGCGGGTCTAAATGAGCCTTAAAATGGACCCGTTGAACTTATAACTGCGTAAAAAGAACAGAAATTGAATTTTTGCAATACAGTAGTGTTAAAAAGCTCGTAATCAATGATATGAACTCTTAAGTTTTGATTAAAACTTGTTTTGCGGTCCTTTTTGTAGAGGTTTCGGACGAGCGGGTCTAAATGGGCCGTAAAATGGACCCGTTGGACTTTTACTAAGTAAAAAGTATAAAAATTGAGTTTTTGCAATATAATCGCGTTGAAAAATCGTAATCAATTATATGAACTCTTAAAATTTGATTAAAACTTGTTTTTCAGTCATTTTTGAAGAGGTTTCGAGCGAGCGGGTCTAAATGGGCCGTAAAATGGACCCGTTGGACTTTTAACTGAGTAAAAAATACCAAATTTGAGTTTTTGCAATATAATCTTGTTGAAAAGCTCGTAATCAGTTATATGAACTCCTAAATTTGGATCAAAACTTGTTTTTCGGTCCTTTTTGTAGAGGTTTCGGGCGAGCGGGTCTAAATGGGCCTTAAAATGGACCCGTTGAACTTATAACTGCATAAAAACAACAGAAATTGAATTTTTGCAATACAATAGTGTTGAAAAGCTCGTAATCAACGATATGAGCTCTTAAGTTTTGATTAAAACTTGTTTTGCGGTCCTTTTGTAGAGGTTTCGGACGAGCGGGTCTAAATTAGCCGTAAATTGGACCCGTTGGACTTTTAACTTAGTAAAAAGTACAAAAATTAAGTTTTTGCAATATAATCGTGTTGAAAAGATCGTAATCAATTATATGAACTCCTAAAATTTGATTAAAACCAATTTTTCAGTCATTTTTGAAGAGGTTTCGGACGAGCTGATCTAAATGGGCCTTAAATGGACCAGTTGAACTTATAACTGCGTAAAAAGAACATAAATTGAATTTTTGCAATACAATAGTGTTGAAAAGCTCGTGTTCAAAGATATGAACTCTTAAGTTTTGATTAAAACTTGTTTTGCGGTCCTTTTTGTAGAGGTTTCGGACGAGCGGGTCTAAATGAGCCGTAAAATGGACCCGTTGGACTTTTAACTGAGTAAAAAGTAAAAAATTAAGTTTTTGCAATATAATCGTGTTGAAAAGATCGTAATCAGTTATATGAACTCCTAAAATTTGATTAAAACTTGTTTTTCAGTCATTTTTGAAGATGTTTCGGGCGAGCGGGTCGAAATGGGCCCTAAAATGGACCTGTTGGACTTTAAAGTGAGTAAAAAGTACCGAATTTGAGTTTTTGCAATATAATCTTGTTGAAAAGCTCGTAATCAATTATATGAACTCCTAAAATTTGATCAAAACTTGTTTTTCAGTCATTTTTGAAGAGGTTTCGGACGAGCTGATCTAAATGGGCCTTAAATGGACCCGTTGAACTTATAACTGCGTAAAAAGAACATAAATTGAATTTTTGCAATACAATAGTGTTGAAAAGCTCGTAATCAAAGATATGAACTCTTAAGTTTTGATTAAAACTTGTTTTGCGGTCCTTTTTGTAGAGGTTTCGGACGAGCGGGTCTATATTAGCCGTAAAATGGACCCGTTGGACTTTTAACTGAGTAAAAAGTAAAAAATTAAGTTTTTGCAATATAATCGTGTTGAAAAGATCGTAATCAGTTATATGAACTCCTAAAATTTGATTAAAACTTGTTTTTCAGTCATTTTTGAAGAGGTTTCGGGCGAGCGGGTCGAAATGGGCCCTAAAATGGACCTGTTGGACTTTAAACTGAGTAAAAAGTACCGAATTTGAGTGTTTGCAATATAATCTTGTTGAAAAGCTCGTAATCAATTATATGAACTCCTAAAATTTGATCAAAACTTGTTTTTCAGTCATTTTTGAAGAGGTTTCGGACGAGCTGATCTAAATGGGCCTTAAATGGACTCGTTAAACTTATAACTGCGTAAAAAGAACATAAATTGAATTTTTGCAATACAATAGTGTTGAAAAGCTCGTAATCAAAGATATGAACTCTTAAGTTTTGATTAAAACTTGTTTTGCGGTCCTTTTTGTAGAGGTTTCGGACGAGCGGGTCTAAATGAGCCGTAAAATGGACCCGTTGGACTTTTAACTGAGTAAAAAGTAAAACATTAAGTTTTTGCAATAAAATCGTGTTGAAAAGATCGTAATCAATAATATGAACTCCTAAAATTTGATTAAAACTTGTTTTTCAGTCATTTTTGAAGAGGTTTCGGGCGAGAGGGTCTAAATGGGCCGTGAAATGGACCCGTTGGACTTTTAACTGAGTAAAAAATACCGAATTTGAGTTTTTGCAATATAATCTTGTTGAAAAGCTCGTAATCAATTATATGAACTCCTAAAATTGGATCAAAACTTGTTTTTCGGTCCTTTTTGTAGAGGTTTCGGACGAGCGGGTCTAAATGGGCGTTAAAATGGACCCGTTGAACTTATAACTGCGTAAAAACAACAGAAATTGAATTTTTGCAATACAATAGTGTTGAAAAGCTCGTAATCAAAGATATGAACTCTTAAGTTTTGATTAAAACTTATTTTGCGGTCCTTTTTGTAGAGGTTTCGAATGAGGGGGTGTAAATGGGCCGTAAAATGGACCCGTTGGACTTTTAACTGAGTAAAATGTACATAAATTGAGTTTTTGCAATATAATCGTGTTGAAACAATCGTAATAAATTATATGAACTCCTAAATTTTGATTAAAACTTGTTTTTCAGTCATTTTTGAAGAGGTTTCGGGCGAGCGGGTCTAAATGGGCCCTAAAATGGACCTGTTGGACTTTAAACTGAGTAAAAAGTACCGAATTTGAGTTTTTGCAATATAATCTTGTTGAAAAGCTCGTAATCAATTATATGAACTCCTAAAATTTGATCAAAACTTGTTTTTCAGTTATTTTTGAAGAGGTTTCGGACGAGCTGATCTAAATTGTTCTTAAATGGACCCGTTGAACTTATAACTGCGTAAAAAGAACATAAATTGAATTTTTGCAATACAATAGTGTTGAAAAGCTCGTAATCAAAGATATGAACTCTTAAGTTTTGATTAAAACTTGTTTTGCGGTCCTTTTTGTAGAGGCTTCGGACGAGCGGGTCTAAATTAGCCGTAAAATGGACCCGTTGGACTTTTAACTGAGTAAAAAGTAAAAAATTAAGTTTTTGCAATATAATCGTGTTGAAAAGATCGCAATCAGTTATATGAACTCCTAAAATTTGATTAAAACTTGTTTTTCAGTCATTTTTGAAGAGGTTTCGGGCGAGCGGGTCTAAATGGGCCGAAAATGGTCCCGTTGGACTTTTAACTGAGTAAAAAATACCGAATTTGAGTGTTTGCAATATAATCTTGTTGAAAAGCTCGTAATCAATTATATGAACTCCTAAAATTGGATCAAAACTTGTTTTTCGGTCCTTTTTGTAGAGGTTTCGGACGAGCGGGTCTAAATGGGCCTTAAAATGGACCCGTTGAACTTATAACTGCGTAAAAATAATAGAAATTGAATTTTTCCAATACAATCGTGTTGAAAAGATCGTAATTAGTTATATGAACTCCTAAAATTTGATTAAAACTTGTTTTTCAGTCATTTTTGAAAGAGGTTTCGGGCGAGCGGGTCTAAATGGGCCGTAAAATGGACCCGTTGGACTTTTAACTAAGTAAAAAATATCAAATTTGAGTTTTTGCAATATAATCTTGTTGAAAACCTCGTAATCAATTATATGAACTCCTAAAATTTGATTAAAACTTGTTTTTGAGTCATTTTTGAAGAGGTTTCGGGCGAGCGGGTCTAAATGAGCCTTAAAATGGACCCGTTGAACTTATAACTGCATAAAAAGAACATAAATTGAATTTTTGCAATACAATAGTGTTGAAAAGCTCGTAATCAACGATATGAACTCTTAAGTTTTGATTAAAACTTGTTTTGCGGTCCTTTTTGTAGAGGTTTCGGACGAGCGGGTCTAAATGAGCCGTAAAATGGACCCGTTGGACTTTTAACTGAGTAAAAAGTAAAAAATTAAGTTTTTGCAATATAATCGTGTTGAAAAGATCGTAATCAGTTATATGAACTCCTAAAATTTGATTAAAACTTGTTTTTCAGTCATTTTTGAAGAGGTTTCGGGCGAGCGGGTCGAAATGGGCCCTAAAATGGACCTGTTGGACTTTAAACTGAGTAAAAAGTACCGAATTTGAGTTTTTGCAATATAATCTTGTTGAAAAGCTCGTAATCAATTATATGAACTCCTAAAATTTGATCAAAACTTGTTTTTCAGTCATTTTTGAAGAGGTTTCGGACGAGCTGATCTAAATGGGCCTTAAATGGACTCGTTGAACTTATAACTGCGTAAAAAGAACATAAATTGAATTTTTGCAATACAATAGTGTTGAAAAGCTCGTAATCAAAGATATGAACTCTTAAGTTTTGATTAAAACTTGTTTTGCGGTCCTTTTTGTAGAGGTTTCGGACGAGCGGGTCTAAATGAGCCGTAAAATGGACCCGTTGGACTTTTAACTGAGTAAAAAGTAAAAAATTAAGTTTTTGCAATAAAATCGTGTTGAAAAGATCGTAATCAATTATATTAACTCCTAAAATTTGATTAAAACTTGTTTTTCAGTCATTTTTGAAGAGGTTTCGGGCGAGAGGGTCTAAATGGGCCGTGAAATGGACCCGTTGGACTTTTAACTAAGTAAAAAATACCGAATTTGAGTTTTTGCAATATAATCTTGTTGAAAAGCTCGTAATCAATTATATGAACTCCTAAAATTGGATCAAAACTTGTTTTTCAGTCCTTTTTATAGAGGTTTCGGACGAGCGGGTCTAAATGGGCGTTAAATTGGACCCGTTGAACTTATAACTGCGTAAAAACAACAGAAATTGAATTTTTGCAATACAATAGTGTTGAAAAGCTCGTAATCAACGATATGAACTCTTAAGTTTTGATTAAAACTTATTTTGCGCTCCTTTTTGTAGAGGTTTCGGATGAGCGGGTGTAAATGGGCCGTAAAATGGACCCGTTGGACTTTTAACTGAGTAAAATGTACATAAATTGAGTTTTTGCAATATAATCGTGTTGAAACAATCGTAATAAATTATATGAACTCCTAAATTTTGATTAAAACTTGTTTTTCAGTCATTTTTGAAGAGGTTTCGGGCGAGCGGGTCTAAATGGGCCCTAAAATGGACCTGTTGGACTTTAAACTGAGTAAAAAGTACCGAATTTGAGTTTTTGCAATATAATCTTGTTGAAAAGCTCGTAATCAATTATATGAAATCCTAAAATTTGATCAAAACTTGTTTTTTAGTTATTTTTGAAGAGGTTTCGGACGAGCTGATCTAAATGGGCCTTAAATGGACCCGTTGAACTTATAACTGCGTAAAAAGAACATAAATTGAATTTTTGCAATACAATAGTGTTGAAAAGCTCGTAATCAAAGATATGAACTCTTAAGTTTTGATTAAAACTTGTTTTGCGGTCCTTTTTGTAGAGGTTTCGGACGAGCGGGTCTAAATGAGCCGTAAAATGGACCCGTTGGACTTTTAACTGAGTAAAAAGTAAAAAATTAAGTTTTTGCAATATAATCGTGTTGAAAAGATCGTAATCAGTTATGTGAACTCCTAAAATTTGATTAAAACTTGTTTTTCAGTCATTTTTGAAGAGGTTTCGGGCGAGCGGGTCTAAATGGGCCGAAAATGGACCCGTTGGACTTTTAAGTGAGTAAAAAATACCGAATTTGAGTGTTTGCAATATAATCTTGTTGAAAAGCTCGTAATCAATTATATGAACTCCTAAAATTGGATCAAAACTTGTTTTTCGGTCCTTTTTGTAGAGGTTTCGGACGAGCGGGTCTAAATGGGCCTTAAAATGGACCCGTTGAACTTATAACTGCGTAAAAATAATAGAAATTGAATTTTTCCAATACAATCGTGTTGAAAAGATTGTAATTAGTTATATGAACTCCTAAAATTTGATTAAAACTTGTTTTTCAGTCATTTTTGAAAGAGGTTTCGGGCGAGCGGGTCTAAATGGGCCGTAAAATGGACCCGTTGGACTTTTAACTAAGTAAAAAATATCAAATTTGAGTTTTTGCAATATAATCTTCTTGAAAACCTCGTAATCAATTATATGAACTCCTAAAATTTGATTAAAACTTGTTTTTGAGTCATTTTTGAAGAGGTTTCGGGCGAGCGGGTCTAAATGAGCCTTAAAATGGACCCGTTGAACTTATAACTGCGTAAAAAGAACATAAATTGAATTTTTGCAATACAATAGTGTTGAAAAGCTCGTAATCAACGATATGAACTCTTAAGTTTTGATTAAAACTTGTTTTGCGGTCCTTTTTGTAGAGGTTTCGGACGAGCGGGTCTAAATGAGCCGTAAAATGGACCCGTTGGACTTTTAACTGAGTAAAAAGTAAAAAATTAAGTTTTTGCAATATAATCGTGTTGAAAAGATCGTAATCAGTTATATGAACTCCTAAAATTTGATTAAAACTTGTTTTTCAGTCATTTTTGAAGAGGTTTCGGGCGAGCGGGTCGAAATGGGCCCTAAAATTAGGGGTGTTCAAAAGTACCCGGCCCGATTGACCCGACCCGCTGACCCGCATACCCGATTTAAAATTACCGGGTATTTTTTAAAAAATTACCCGAATTTTCGGGTCGGGTACCCAGCCCGCCTTTTTTTTCGGGTATCCGGGTCGGGCCCGGGTCATAAAATAGCTCTTAGTCGGGTACCCGACTACCCGATACCCGATTTTTTTTTTAATTTTAAGTAAAACTCACCGTTTTATTTAGGTAAAAATTTTACCTCGTGACTCGTCTCCCACTCTGGCACTATCCCTCACCAGTCACTGCCTCACGCACAGCCTCTATTAAAATTTTCCTTCCCCAAATCAAAATCGCTTGCAAGCCCTAGTTTCACATCGCCGGTCGGCGGTCGATCATCTGCAGCCTCCATCGTCGGTCGATCATCTGCAGCCTCCATCGCCGGTCGATCATCTGCAGTTCTGCACAGTGCACACGTTTTGTTACCGACTTCGACTTCTAGCCCTAGGTATTCTCCTTTACAATTCCTTTTGGCTGACTGCAAAACTAAAAAAATCTCAAGGACATCAGTATAAATCGATACGATTTTCTTGAAGAATCATTTAGAATTTGAAAGAAATTAGCTATTAGCAATTAGCAAGAATAAGGGATTTCGTTTTGTGATAACTGATAAGTGGCCATCTGTAAGTTTCTGTAAGTTTCTTGAACATCAGCATAAATGTATAGCAATTAGCAAGACATTTCGTTTTGTGATTGAATTTGAAAGAAATTCTTAAACATATTAGAAGCATTAGAAGCATATTAGAAGCATTAGAATAAGGGATTTGCGTCCAATAACCTTGTAAAGTGAAACTGAAATATGTATAATCTGTAATTGTAAAGGAGATGAGTGCCATACGATTATAATATGAAATCCTTGAGTTAGAATCAAATTTTTTAACTGTGATGAAGTTTACTCGTGTTTTTTTCAAATTAAAATTGGTTTTGTTATCATTGTGATGAAATTGAAAATAGATATGATTTTATTTTTTTTAATTTGCTTTAAAAAATAAAATAAATAAAAAAAGAAACAAAAAAACGGGTACCCTATTACCCGAATTAGCGGGTACCCGGGTTTTGCGGGTACCCGATTTGCGGGTACCCGGGTTTTGCGGGTACCCGATTTGCGGGTACCCGGTTCTCATAGGCCGGGTATCGGGCCGACCCTTTAGTACCCGAAAATTTCGGGTACCCGGAAATGAACACCCCTACCTAAAATGGACCTGTTGGACTTTAAACTGAGTAAAAAGTACCGAATTTGAGTTTTTGCAATATAATCTTGTTGAAAAGCTCGTAATCAATTATATGAACTCCTAAAATTTGATCAAAACTTGTTTTTCAGTCATTTTTGAAGAGGTTTCGGACGAGCTGATCTAAATGGGCCTTAAATGGACCCGTTGAACTTATAACTGCGTAAAAAGAACATAAATTGAATTTTTGCAATACAATAGTGTTGAAAAGCTCGTAATCAAAGATATGAACTCTTAAGTTTTGATTAAAACTTGTTTTGCGGTCCTTTTTGTAGAGGTTTCGGACGATCGGGTCTAAATGAGCAGTAAAATGGACCCGTTGGACTTTTAACTGAGTAAAAAGTAAAAAATTAAGTTTTTGCAATAAAATCGTGTTGAAAAGATCGTAATCAATTATATGAACTCCTAAAATTTGATTAAAACTTGTTTTTCAGTCATTTTTGAAGAGGTTTCGGGCGAGAGAGTCTAAATGGGCCGTGAAATGGACCCGTTGGACTTTTAACTGAGTAAAAAATACCGAATTTGAGTTTTTGCAATATAATCTTGTTGAAAAGCTCGTAATCAATTATATGAACTCCTAAAATTGGATCAAAACTTGTTTTTCGGTCCTTTTTGTAGAGGTTTCGGACGAGCGGGTCTAAATGGGCGTTAAAATGGACCCGTTGAACTTATAACTGCGTAAAAACAACAGAAATTGAATTTTTGCAATACAATAGTGTTGAAAAGCTCGTAATCAACGATATGAACTCTTAAGTTTTGATTAAAACTTATTTTGCGGTCCTTTTTGTAGAGGTTTCGGATGAGCGGGTGTAAATGGGCCGTAAAATGGACCCGTTGGACTTTTAACTGAGTAAAATGTACATAAATTGAGTTTTTGTAATATAATCGTGTTGAAACAATCGTAATAAATTATATGAACTCGTAAATTTTGATTAAAACTTGTTTTTCAGTCATTTTTGAAGAGGTTTCGGGCGAGCGGGTCTAAATGGGCCTTAAAATGGACCTGTTGGACTTTAAACTGAGTAAAAAGTACCGAATTTGAGTTTTTGCAATATAATCTTGTTGAAAAGCTCGTAATCAATTATATGAACTCCTAAAATTTGATCAAAACTTGTTTTTCAGTTATTTTTGAAGAGGTTTCGGACGAGCTGATCTAAATGGGCCTTAAATGGACCCGTTGAACTTATAACTGCGTAAAAAGAACATAAATTGAATTTTTGCAATACAATAGTGTTGAAAAGCTCGTAATCAAAGATATGAACTCTTAAGTTTTGATTAAAACTTGTTTTGCGGTCCTTTTTGTAGAGGTTTCGGACGAGCGGGTCTAAATGAGCCGTAAAATGGACCCGTTGGACTTTTAACTGAGTCAAAAGTAAAAAATTAAGTTTTTGCAATATAATCGTGTTGAAAAGATCGTAATCAACGATATGAACTCTAAAGTTTTGATTAAAACTTGTTTTGCGGTCCTTTTTGTAGAGGTTTCGGACGAGCCGGTCTAAATGGGCCGTAAAATGGACCCGTTTGACTTTTAACTAAGTAAAAAGTAAAAAAATGAGTTTTTGCAATAAAATCGTGTTGAAAAGATCGTAATCAATTATATGAACTCCTAAAATTTGATTAAAACTTGTTTTTCAGTCATTTTTGAAGAGGTTTCGGGCGAGAGAGTCTAAATGGGCCGTGAAATGGACCTGTTGGACTTTTAACTGAGTAAAAAATACCGAATTTGAGTTTTTGCAATATAATCTTGTTGAAAAGCTCGTAATCAATTATATGAACTCCTAAAATTGGATCAAAACTTGTTTTTCGGTCCTTTTTGTAGAGGTTTCGGACGAGCGGGTCTAAATGGGCGTTAAAATGGACCCGTTGAACTTATAACTGCGTAAAAACAACAGAAATTGAATTTTTGCAATACAATAGTGTTGAAAAGCTCGTAATCAACGATATGAACTCTTAAGTTTTGATTAAAACTTATTTTGCGGTCCTTTTTGTAGAGGTTTCGGATGAGCGGGTGTAAATGGGCCGTAAAATGGACCCGTTGGACTTTTAACTGAGTAAAATGTACATAAATTGAGTTTTTGTAATATAATCGTGTTGAAACAATCGTAATAAATTATATGAACTCGTAAATTTTGATTAAAACTTGTTTTTCAGTCATTTTTGAAGAGGTTTCGGGCGAGCGGGTCTAAATGGGCCCTAAAATGGACCTGTTGGACTTTAAACTGAGTAAAAAGTACCGAATTTGAGTTTTTGCAATATAATCTTGTTGAAAAGCTCGTAATCAATTATATGAACTCCTAAAATTTGATCAAAACTTGTTTTTCAGTTATTTTTGAAGAGGTTTCGGACGAGCTGATCTAAATGGGCCTTAAATGGACCCGTTGAACTTATAACTGCGTAAAAAGAACATAAATTGAATTTTTGCAATACAATAGTGTTGAAAAGCTCGTAATCAAAGATATGAACTCTTAAGTTTTGATTAAAACTTGTTTTGCGGTCCTTTTTGTAGAGGTTTCGGACGAGCGGGTCTAAATGAGCCGTAAAATGGACCCGTTGGACTTTTAACTGAGTCAAAAGTAAAAAATTAAGTTTTTGCAATATAATCGTGTTGAAAAGATCGTAATCAACGATATGAACTCTAAAGTTTTGATTAAAACTTGTTTTGCGGTCCTTTTTGTAGAGGTTTCGGACGAGCCGGTCTAAATGGGCCGTAAAATGGACCCGTTTGACTTTTAACTAAGTAAAAAGTAAAAAAATGAGTTTTTGCAATAAAATCGTGTTGAAAAGATCGTAATCAATTATATGAACTCCTAAAATTTGATTAAAACTTGTTTTTCAGTCATTTTTGAAGAGGTTTCGGGCGAGAGAGTCTAAATGGGCCGTGAAATGGACCTGTTGGACTTTTAACTGAGTAAAAAATACCGAATTTGAGTTTTTGCAATATAATCTTGTTGAAAAGCTCGTAATCAATTATATGAACTCCTAAAATTTGATCAAAACTTGTTTTTCAGTCATTTTTGAAGAGGTTTCGGACGAGCTGATCTAAATGGGCCTTAAATGGACCCGTTGAACTTATAACTGCGTAAAAAGAACATAAATTGAATTTTTGCAATACAATAGTGTTGAAAAGCTCGTAATCAAAGATATGAACTCTTAAGTTTTGATTAAAACTTGTTTTGCGGTCCTTTTTGTAGAGGTTTCGGACGATCGGGTCTAAATGAGCAGTAAAATGGACCCGTTGGACTTTTAACTGAGTAAAAAGTAAAAAATTAAGTTTTTGCAATAAAATCGTGTTGAAAAGATCGTAATCAATTATATGAACTCCTAAAATTTGATTAAAACTTGTTTTTCAGTCATTTTTGAAGAGGTTTCGGGCGAGAGAGTCTAAATGGGCCGTGAAATGGACCCGTTGGACTTTTAACTGAGTAAAAAATACCGAATTTGAGTTTTTGCAATATAATCTTGTTGAAAAGCTCGTAATCAATTATATGAACTCCTAAAATTGGATCAAAACTTGTTTTTCGGTCCTTTTTGTAGAGGTTTCGGACGAGCGGGTCTAAATGGGCGTTAAAATGGACCCGTTGAACTTATAACTGCGTAAAAACAACAGAAATTGAATTTTTGCAATACAATAGTGTTGAAAAGCTCGTAATCAACGATATGAACTCTTAAGTTTTGATTAAAACTTATTTTGCGGTCCTTTTTGTAGAGGTTTCGGATGAGCGGGTGTAAATGGGCCGTAAAATGGACCCGTTGGACTTTTAACTGAGTAAAATGTACATAAATTGAGTTTTTGTAATATAATCGTGTTGAAACAATCGTAATAAATTATATGAACTCGTAAATTTTGATTAAAACTTGTTTTTCAGTCATTTTTGAAGAGGTTTCGGGCGAGCGGGTCTAAATGGGCCTTAAAATGGACCTGTTGGACTTTAAACTGAGTAAAAAGTACCGAATTTGAGTTTTTGCAATATAATCTTGTTGAAAAGCTCGTAATCAATTATATGAACTCCTAAAATTTGATCAAAACTTGTTTTTCAGTTATTTTTGAAGAGGTTTCGGACGAGCTGATCTAAATGGGCCTTAAATGGACCCGTTGAACTTATAACTGCGTAAAAAGAACATAAATTGAATTTTTGCAATACAATAGTGTTGAAAAGCTCGTAATCAAAGATATGAACTCTTAAGTTTTGATTAAAACTTGTTTTGCGGTCCTTTTTGTAGAGGTTTCGGACGAGCGGGTCTAAATGAGCCGTAAAATGGACCCGTTGGACTTTTAACTGAGTCAAAAGTAAAAAATTAAGTTTTTGCAATATAATCGTGTTGAAAAGATCGTAATCAACGATATGAACTCTAAAGTTTTGATTAAAACTTGTTTTGCGGTCCTTTTTGTAGAGGTTTCGGACGAGCCGGTCTAAATGGGCCGTAAAATGGACCCGTTTGACTTTTAACTAAGTAAAAAGTAAAAAAATGAGTTTTTGCAATAAAATCGTGTTGAAAAGATCGTAATCAATTATATGAACTCCTAAAATTTGATTAAAACTTGTTTTTCAGTCATTTTTGAAGAGGTTTCGGGCGAGAGAGTCTAAATGGGCCGTGAAATGGACCTGTTGGACTTTTAACTGAGTAAAAAATACCGAATTTGAGTTTTTGCAATATAATCTTGTTGAAAAGCTCGTAATCAATTATATGAACTCCTAAAATTGGATCAAAACTTGTTTTTCGGTCCTTTTTGTAGAGGTTTCGGACGAGCGGGTCTAAATGGGCGTTAAAATGGACCCGTTGAACTTATAACTGCGTAAAAACAACAGAAATTGAATTTTTGCAATACAATAGTGTTGAAAAGCTCGTAATCAACGATATGAACTCTTAAGTTTTGATTAAAACTTATTTTGCGGTCCTTTTTGTAGAGGTTTCGGATGAGCGGGTGTAAATGGGCCGTAAAATGGACCCGTTGGACTTTTAACTGAGTAAAATGTACATAAATTGAGTTTTTGTAATATAATCGTGTTGAAACAATCGTAATAAATTATATGAACTCGTAAATTTTGATTAAAACTTGTTTTTCAGTCATTTTTGAAGAGGTTTCGGGCGAGCGGGTCTAAATGGGCCCTAAAATGGACCTGTTGGACTTTAAACTGAGTAAAAAGTACCGAATTTGAGTTTTTGCAATATAATCTTGTTGAAAAGCTCGTAATCAATTATATGAACTCCTAAAATTTGATCAAAACTTGTTTTTCAGTTATTTTTGAAGAGGTTTCGGACGAGCTGATCTAAATGGGCCTTAAATGGACCCGTTGAACTTATAACTGCGTAAAAAGAACATAAATTGAATTTTTGCAATACAATAGTGTTGAAAAGCTCGTAATCAAAGATATGAACTCTTAAGTTTTGATTAAAACTTGTTTTGCGGTCCTTTTTGTAGAGGTTTCGGACGAGCGGGTCTAAATGAGCCGTAAAATGGACCCGTTGGACTTTTAACTGAGTCAAAAGTAAAAAATTAAGTTTTTGCAATATAATCGTGTTGAAAAGATCGTAATCAACGATATGAACTCTAAAGTTTTGATTAAAACTTGTTTTGCGGTCCTTTTTGTAGAGGTTTCGGACGAGCCGGTCTAAATGGGCCGTAAAATGGACCCGTTTGACTTTTAACTAAGTAAAAAGTAAAAAAATGAGTTTTTGCAATAAAATCGTGTTGAAAAGATCGTAATCAATTATATGAACTCCTAAAATTTGATTAAAACTTGTTTTTCAGTCATTTTTGAAGAGGTTTCGGGCGAGAGAGTCTAAATGGGCCGTGAAATGGACCTGTTGGACTTTTAACTGAGTAAAAAATACCGAATTTGAGTTTTTGCAATATAATCTTGTTGAAAAGCTCGTAATCAATTATATGAACTCCTAAAATTGGATCAAAACTTGTTTTTCGGTCCTTTTTGTAGAGGTTTCGGACGAGCGGGTCTAAATGGGCGTTAAAATGGACCCGTTGAACTTATAACTGCGTAAAAACAACAGAAATTGAATTTTTGCAATACAATAGTGTTGAAAAGCTCGTAATCAACGATATGAACTCTTAAGTTTTGATTAAAACTTATTTTGCGGTCCTTTTTGTAGAGGTTTCGGATGAGCGGGTGTAAATGGGCCGTAAAATGGACCCGTTGGACTTTTAACTGAGTAAAATGTACATAAATTGAGTTTTTGTAATATAATCGTGTTGAAACAATCGTAATAAATTATATGAACTCCTAAATTTTGATTAAAACTTGTTTTTCAGTCATTTTTGAAGAGGTTTCGGGCGAGCGGGTCTAAATGGGCCCTAAAATGGACCTGTTGGACTTTAAACTGAGTAAAAAGTACCGAATTTGAGTTTTTGCAATATAATCTTGTTGAAAAGCTCGTAATCAATTATATGAACTCCTAAAATTTGATCAAAACTTGTTTTTCAGTTATTTTTGAAGAGGTTTCGGACGAGCTGATCTAAATGGGCCTTAAATGGACCCGTTGAACTTATAACTGCGTAAAAAGAACATAAATTGAATTTTTGCAATACAATAGTGTTGAAAAGCTCGTAATCAAAGATATGAACTCTTAAGTTTTGATTAAAACTTGTTTTGCGGTCCTTTTTGTAGAGGTTTCGGACGAGCGGGTCTAAATGAGCCGTAAAATGGACCCGTTGGACTTTTAACTGAGTCAAAAGTAAAAAATTAAGTTTTTGCAATATAATCGTGTTGAAAAGATCGTAATTAGTTATATGAACTCCTAAAATTTGATTAAAACTTGTTTTTCAGTCATTTTTGAAGAGGTTTCGGGCGAGCGGGTCTAAATGGGCCGAAAATGGTCCCGTTGGACTTTTAACTGAGTAAAAAATACCGAATTTGAGTGTTTGCAATATAATCTTGTTGAAAAGCTCGTAATCAATTATATGAACTCCTAAAATTGGATCAAAACTTGTTTTTCGGTCCTTTTTGTAGAGGTTTCGGACGAGCGGGTCTAAATGGGCCTTAAAATGGACCCGTTGAACTTATAACTGCGTAAAAATAATAGAAATTGAATTTTTCCAATACAATCGTGTTGAAAAGATCGTAATTAGTTATATGAACTCCTAAAATTTGATTAAAACTTGTTTTTCAGTCATTTTTGAAAGAGGTTTCGGGCGAGGGGGTATAAATGGGCCGTAAAATGGACCCGTTGGACTTTTAACTAAGTAAAAAATATCAAATTTGAGTTTTTGCAATATAATCTTGTTGAAAACCTCGTAATCAATTATATGAACTCCTAAAATTTGAATAAAACTTGTTTTTGAGTCATTTTTGAAGAGGTTTCGGGCGAGCGGGTCTAAATGAGCCTTAAAATGGACCCGTTGAACTTATAACTGCGTAAAAATAACATAAATTGAATTTTTACAATACAATAGTGTTGAAAAGCTTGTAATCAAAGATATGAACTCTTAAGTTTTGATTAAAACTTTTTTGCGGTCCTTTTTGTAGAGGTTTCGGACGAGCGGGTCTAAATGTGCCGTAAAATGGACCCGTTGGACTTTTAACTGAGTAAAAAGTACATAAATTGAGTTTTTGCAATATAATCGTGTTGAAAAGATCGTAATCAATTATATGAACTCCAAAAATTTGATTAAAACTTGTCTTTCAGTCATTTTTGAAGAGGTTTCGGGCGGGTCTAAATGGGCCGTAAAATGGACCCGTTTGACTTTTAACTGAGTAAAAAATACCGAATTTGAGTTTTTGCAATATAATCTTGTTGAAAAGCTCGTAATCAATTATATGAACTCGTAAAATTGGATCAAAACTTGTTTTTCGGTCCTTTTTGTAGAGGTTTCGGACGAGCGGGTCTAAATGGGCCTTAAAATGGACACGTTGAACTTATAACTGCGTAAAAACAACATAAATTGAATGTTTGCAATACAATAGTGTTGAAAAGCTCGTAATCAACGATATGAACTCTTAAGTTTTGATTAAAACTTCTTTTGCGGTCCTTTTTGTAGAGGTTTCGGACGAGGGGGTCTAAATGGGCCGTAAAATGGACCCGTTGGACTTTTAACTGAGTAAAAAGTACAAAAATTGAGTTTACGCAATATAATCGTGTTGAAAAGATCGTAATCAATTATATGAACTCCTAAAATTTGATTAAAACTTGTTTTTCTGTCATTTTTGAAGAGGTTTCGGGCGAGCGGGTCTAAATGGGCTGTAAAATAGACCCGTTGGACTTTTAATTAAGTAAAAAATACCGAATTTTAGTTTTTGCAATATAATCTTGGTTAAAAGCTCGTAATCAATTATATGAACTCGTAAAATTGGATCAAAACTTGTTTTTTGGTCCTTTTTGTAGAGGTTTCGGACGAGCGGGTCTAAATGGGCCTTAAAATAGACCCGTTGAACTTATAACTGCGTAAAAACAACAGAAATTGAATTTTTGCAATACAATAGTGTTGAAAAGCTCGTAATCAACGATATGAACTCTTAAGTTTAGATTAAAACTTGTTTTGCGGTCCTTTTTGTAGAGGTTTCAGACGAGCGGGTCTAAATGAGCCGTAAAATGGACCCGTTGTACTTTTAACTGAGTAAAAAGTACAAAAAATAAGTTTTTGCAATATAATCGTGTTGAAAAGATCGTAATCAATTATATGAACTCCTAATATTTGATTAAAACTTGTTTTTCAGTCATTTTTTGAAGAGGTTTCGGGTGAGCGGGTCTAAATGGGCCGTAAAATGGACCCGTTGGACTTTTAACTGAGTAAAAAATACCGAATTTGAGTTTTTGCAATATAATCTTGTTGAAAAGCTCGTAATCAATAATATGAACTCCTAAAATTTGATTAAAACTTGTTTTTCAGTCATTTTTGAAGAGGTTTCGGGCGAGCGGGTCTAAATGGGCAGTAAAATGGACCCGTTGGACTATTAACTGAGTAAAAAGTACAAAAATTGAGTTTTTGCAATATAATTGTGTTGAAAAGATCGTAATAAATTATATGAACTCCTAAAATTTGATTAAAACTTGTTTTTCAGTCATTTTTGAAGAGGTTTCGGGCGAGCGGGTCTAAATGGGCCGTAAAATGGACCCGTTGGACTTTTAACTGAGTAAAAAGTACAAAAATTGAGTTTACGCAATATAATCGTGTTGAAAAGCTCGTAATCAATTATATGAACTCCTAAAATTTGATCAAAACTTGTTTTTCGTTCCTTTTTGAAGAGGTTTCGGGCGACCGGATCTAAATGGGCCTTAAAATGCACCAATTGAACTTATAAATGCGTAAAAAGAACATAAATTGAATTTTTGCAATACAATAGTGTTGAAAAGCTCGTAATCAACGATATGAACTCTAAAGTTTTGATTAAAACTTGTTTTGCGGTCCTTTTTGTAGAGGTTTCGGACGAGCCGGTCTAAATGGGCCGTAAAATGGACCCGTTTGACTTTTAACTAAGTAAAAAGTACAAAAAATGAGTTTTTGCAATATAATCGTATTAAAAAGATCGTAATCAATGATATGAAGCCCTAAAATTTGATTATAACTTTTTTTTCGGTCATTTTTGAAGAGGTTTCGGGCGAGCGGGTCTAAATGGGCCGTAAAATGGACCCGTTGGACTTTTAACTTAGTAAAAAATACCTAATTTGAGTTTTTGCAATATAATCTTGTTGAAAGGCTCGTAATCAATTATATGAACTCCTAAAATTTGATCAAAACTTGTTTTTCAGTCATTTTTGAAGAGGTTTCGGACGAGCGGGTCTAAATGGGCCTTAAAATGGACCCGTTGAACGTATAACTGCGTAAAAAGAACATAAATTGAATTTTTGCAATACAATCATGTTGAAAAGATCGTAATCAGTTATATGAACTCCTAAAATTTGATTAAAACTTGTTTTTCAGTCATTTTTGAAGAGGTTTCGGGCGAGCGGGTCTAAATGGGCCGTAAAATGGACCCGTTGGACTTTTAACTGAGTAAAAAATACCGAATTTGAGTTTTTGCAATATAATCTTGTTGAAAAGCTCGTAATCATTTATATGAACTCGTAAAATTGGATCAAAACTTGTTTTTCGGTCCTTTTTGTAGAGGTTTCGGACGAGCGGGTCTAAATGGGCCTTAAAATGGACCCGTTGAACTTATAATTGCGTAAAAACAACAGAAATTGAATTTTTGCAATACAATAGTGTTAAAAAGCTCGTAATCAACGATATGAACTCTTAAGTTTTGATTAAAACATGTTTTGCGGTCCTTTTGTAGAGGTTTTGGACGAGCGGGTCTAAATGGGCCGTAAAATGGACCTGTTGGACTTTTAACTGAGTAAAAAGTACAAAAATTGAGTTTTTGCAATATAATCGTGTTGAAAAGATCGTAATCAATTATATGAACTCCTAAATTTTGATTAAAACTTGTTTTTCAGTCATTTTTGAAGAGGTTTCGGGCGAGCGGGCCTAAATGGGCCGTAAAATGGACCCGTTGGACTTTTAACTGAGTAAAAAATACCGAATTTGAGTTTTTGCAATATAATCTTGTTGAAAAGCTCGTAATCAATTATATGAACTCCTAAAATTGGATCAAAACTTGTTTTCGGTCCTTTTTGTAGAGGTTTCGGACGAGCGGGTCTAAATGGGCCTTAAAATGGACATGTTGAACTTCTAACTGCGTAACAAGAACATAAATTGAATTTTTGCAATACAATAGTGTTGAAAAGCTCGTAATCAACGATATGAACTCTTAAGTTTTGATTAAAACTTGTTTTGCGGCTCTTTTCATAGAGGTTTCGGACGAGCGGGTCTAAATGGGGCGTAAAATGGACCCGTTGGACTTTTAACTGAGTAAAAAGTACAAAAATTGAGTTTTTGCAATATAATCGTGTTGAAAAGATCGTAATCAATGATATGAAGTCCTAAAATTTGATTAAAACTTGTTTTTCGGTCATTTTTGAAGAGGTTTCGGGCGAGCGGGTCTAAATGGGCCGTAAAATGGACCCATTGGAATTTTAACTGGGTAAAAAATACCGAATTTGAGTTTTTGCAATATAATCTTGTTGAAAAGCTCGTAATCAATTATATGAACTCCTAAAATTTGATCAAAACTTGTTTTCAGTCATTTTTGAAGAGGTTTCGGACGAGCGGGTCTAAATGGGCCTTAAAATGGACCCGTTGAACTTATAACTGCGTAAAAAGAACAGAAATTGAATTTTTGCAATACAATCGTGTTGAAAAGATCGTAATCAGTTATATGAACTCCTAAAATTTGTTGAAAACTTGTTTTTCAGTCATTTTTGAAGAGGTTTCGGGCGAGCGAGTCTAAATGGGCCGTAAAATGGACCCCTTGGACTTTTAACTGAGTAAAAAGTAAAAAAAATTGAATTTTTGCAATGTAATCGTGTTGAAAAGATCGTAATCAATTATATGAACTCCTAAAATTTGATTAAAACTTGTTTTCAGTCATTTTTGAAGAGGTTTCGGGTGAGTGGGTCTAAATGGGCTGTAAAATGGACCCGTTGGACTTTTAACTGAGTAAAAAATACCGAATTTGAGTTTTTGCAATATAATCTTGTTGAAAAGCTCGTAATCAATTATATGAACTCGTAAAATTGGATCAAAACTTGTTTTTCGGTCCTTTTTGTAGAGGTTTCGGACGAGCGGGTCTAAATGGGCCTTAAAATGGACATGTTGAACTTATAACTGCGTAACAAGAACATAAATTGAATTTTTGCAATACAATAGTGTTGAAAAGCTCGTAATCAACGATATGAACTCTTAAGTTTTGATTAAAACTTGTTTTGCGGCTCTTTTCATAGAGGTTTCGGACGAGCGGGTCTAAATGGGTCGTAAAATGGACCCGTTGGACTTTTAACTGAGTAAAAAGTACAAAAATTGAGTTTTTGCAATATAATCGTGTTGAAAAGATCGTAATCAATGATATGAAGTCCTACAATTTGATTAAAACTTGTTTTTCGGTCATTTTTGAAGAGGTTTCGGGCGAGCGGGTCTAAATGGGCCGTAAAATGGACCCATTGGAATTTTAACTGGGTAAAAAATACCGAATTTGAGTTTTTGCAATATAATCTTCTTGAAAAGCTCGTAATCAATTATATGAACTCCTAAAATTTGATCAAAACTTGTTTTTCAGTCATTTTTGAAGAGGTTTCGACGAGCGGGTCTAAATGGGCCTTAAAATGGACCCGTTGAACTTATAACTGCGTAAAAAGAACAGAAATTGAATTTTTGCAATACAATCGTGTTGAAAAGATCGTAATCAGTTATATGAACTCCTAAAATTTGTTGAAAACTTGTTTTTCAGTCATTTTTGAAGAGGTTTCGGGCGAGCGAGTCTAAATGGGCCGTAAAATGGACCCCTTGGACTTTTAAATGAGTAAAAAGTAAAAAAATTGAATTTTTGCAATGTAATCGTGTTGAAAAGATCGTAATCAATTATATGAACTCCTAAAATTTGATTAAAACTTGTTTTCAGTCATTTTTGAAGAGGTTTCGGGTGAGTGGGTCTAAATGGGCCGTAAAATGGACCCGTTTGACTTTTAACTGAGTAAAAAATACCGAATTTGAGTTTTTGCAATATAATCTTGTTGAAAAGCTCGTAATCAATTATATGAACTCGTAAAATTGGATCAAAACTTGTTTTTCGGTCCTTTTTGTAGAGGTTTCGGACGAGCGGGTCTAAATGGGCCTTAAAATAGACCCGTTGAACTTATAACTGCGTAAAAACAACAAAAATTGAATTTTTGCAATACAATAGTGTTGAAAAGCTCGTAATCAATGATATGAACTCTTAAGTTTAGATTAAAACTTGTTTTGCGGTCCTTTTTGTAGAGGTTTCAGACGAGCGGGTCTAAATGAGCCGTAAAATGGACCCGTTGTACTTTTAACTGAGTAAAAAGTACAAAAAATAAGTTTTTGCAATATAATCGTGTTGAAAAGATCGTAATCAATTATATGAACTCCTAATATTTGATTAAAACTTGTTTTTCAGTCATTTTTTGAAGAGGTTTCGGGTGAGCGGGTCTAAATGGGCCGTAAAATGGACCCGTTGGACTTTTAACTGAGTAAAAAATACCGAATTTGAGTTTTTGCAATATAATCTTGTTGAAAAGCTCGTAATCAATAATATGAACTCCTAAAATTTGATTAAAACTTGTTTTTCAGTCATTTTTGAAGAGGTTTCGGGCGAGCGGGTCTAAATGGGCAGTAAAATGGACCCGTTGGACTATTAACTGAGTAAAAAGTACAAAAATTGAGTTTTTGCAATATAATTGTGTTGAAAAGATCGTAATAAATTATATGACCTCCTAAAATTTGATTAAAACTTGTTTTTCAGTCATTTTTGAAGAGGTTTCGGGCGAGCGGGTCTAAATGGGCCGTAAAATGGACCCGTTGGACTTTTAACTGAGTAAAAAGTACAAAAATTGAGTTTACGCAATATAATCGTGTTGAAAAGCTCGTAATCAATTATATGAACTCCTAAAATTTGATCAAAACTTGTTTTTCGTTCCTTTTTGAAGAGGTTTCGGGCGACCGGATCTAAATGGGCCTTAAAATGCACCAATTGAACTTATAAATGCGTAAAAAGAACATAAATTGAATTTTTGCAATACAATAGTGTTGAAAATCTCGTAATCAACGATATGAACTCTAAAGTTTTGATTAAAACTTGTTTTGCGGTCCTTTTTGTAGAGGTTTCGGACGAGCCGGTCTAAATGGGCCGTAAAATGGACCCGTTTGACTTTTAACTAAGTAAAAAGTAAAAAAATGAGTTTTTGCAATAAAATCGTGTTGAAAAGATCGTAATCAATTATATGAACTCCTAAAATTTGATTAAAACTTGTTTTTCAGTCATTTTTGAAGAGGTTTCGGGCGAGAGAGTCTAAATGGGCCGTGAAATGGACCTGTTGGACTTTTAACTGAGTAAAAAATACCGAATTTGAGTTTTTGCAATATAATCTTGTTGAAAAGCTCGTAATCAATTATATGAACTCCTAAAATTGGATCAAAACTTGTTTTTCGGTCCTTTTTGTAGAGGTTTCGGACGAGCGGGTCTAAATGGGCGTTAAAATGGACCCGTTGAACTTATAACTGCGTAAAAACAACAGAAATTGAATTTTTGCAATACAATAGTGTTGAAAAGCTCGTAATCAACGATATGAACTCTTAAGTTTTGATTAAAACTTATTTTGCGGTCCTTTTTGTAGAGGTTTCGGATGAGCGGGTGTAAATGGGCCGTAAAATGGACCCGTTGGACTTTTAACTGAGTAAAATGTACATAAATTGAGTTTTTGTAATATAATCGTGTTGAAACAATCGTAATAAATTATATGAACTCCTAAATTTTGATTAAAACTTGTTTTTCAGTCATTTTTGAAGAGGTTTCGGGCGAGCGGGTCTAAATGGGCCCTAAAATGGACCTGTTGGACTTTAAACTGAGTAAAAAGTACCGAATTTGAGTTTTTGCAATATAATCTTGTTGAAAAGCTCGTAATCAATTATATGAACTCCTAAAATTTGATCAAAACTTGTTTTTCAGTTATTTTTGAAGAGGTTTCGGACGAGCTGATCTAAATGGGCCTTAAATGGACCCGTTGAACTTATAACTGCGTAAAAAGAACATAAATTGAATTTTTGCAATACAATAGTGTTGAAAAGCTCGTAATCAAAGATATGAACTCTTAAGTTTTGATTAAAACTTGTTTTGCGGTCCTTTTTGTAGAGGTTTCGGACGAGCGGGTCTAAATGAGCCGTAAAATGGACCCGTTGGACTTTTAACTGAGTCAAAAGTAAAAAATTAAGTTTTTGCAATATAATCGTGTTGAAAAGATCGTAATTAGTTATATGAACTCCTAAAATTTGATTAAAACTTGTTTTTCAGTCATTTTTGAAGAGGTTTCGGGCGAGCGGGTCTAAATGGGCCGAAAATGGTCCCGTTGGACTTTTAACTGAGTAAAAAATACCGAATTTGAGTGTTTGCAATATAATCTTGTTGAAAAGCTCGTAATCAATTATATGAACTCCTAAAATTGGATCAAAACTTGTTTTTCGGTCCTTTTTGTAGAGGTTTCGGACGAGCGGGTCTAAATGGGCCTTAAAATGGACCCGTTGAACTTATAACTGCGTAAAAATAATAGAAATTGAATTTTTCCAATACAATCGTGTTGAAAAGATCGTAATTAGTTATATGAACTCCTAAAATTTGATTAAAACTTGTTTTTCAGTCATTTTTGAAAGAGGTTTCGGGCGAGGGGGTATAAATGGGCCGTAAAATGGACCCGTTGGACTTTTAACTAAGTAAAAAATATCAAATTTGAGTTTTTGCAATATAATCTTGTTGAAAACCTCGTAATCAATTATATGAACTCCTAAAATTTGAATAAAACTTGTTTTTGAGTCATTTTTGAAGAGGTTTCGGGCGAGCGGGTCTAAATGAGCCTTAAAATGGACCCGTTGAACTTATAACTGCGTAAAAATAACATAAATTGAATTTTTACAATACAATAGTGTTGAAAAGCTTGTAATCAAAGATATGAACTCTTAAGTTTTGATTAAAACTTTTTTGCGGTCCTTTTTGTAGAGGTTTCGGACGAGCGGGTCTAAATGTGCCGTAAAATGGACCCGTTGGACTTTTAACTGAGTAAAAAGTACATAAATTGAGTTTTTGCAATATAATCGTGTTGAAAAGATCGTAATCAATTATATGAACTCCAAAAATTTGATTAAAACTTGTCTTTCAGTCATTTTTGAAGAGGTTTCGGGCGGGTCTAAATGGGCCGTAAAATGGACCCGTTTGACTTTTAACTGAGTAAAAAATACCGAATTTGAGTTTTTGCAATATAATCTTGTTGAAAAGCTCGTAATCAATTATATGAACTCGTAAAATTGGATCAAAACTTGTTTTTCGGTCCTTTTTGTAGAGGTTTCGGACGAGCGGGTCTAAATGGGCCTTAAAATGGACACGTTGAACTTATAACTGCGTAAAAACAACATAAATTGAATGTTTGCAATACAATAGTGTTGAAAAGCTCGTAATCAACGATATGAACTCTTAAGTTTTGATTAAAACTTCTTTTGCGGTCCTTTTTGTAGAGGTTTCGGACGAGGGGGTCTAAATGGGCCGTAAAATGGACCCGTTGGACTTTTAACTGAGTAAAAAGTACAAAAATTGAGTTTACGCAATATAATCGTGTTGAAAAGATCGTAATCAATTATATGAACTCCTAAAATTTGATTAAAACTTGTTTTTCTGTCATTTTTGAAGAGGTTTCGGGCGAGCGGGTCTAAATGGGCTGTAAAATAGACCCGTTGGACTTTTAATTAAGTAAAAAATACCGAATTTTAGTTTTTGCAATATAATCTTGGTTAAAAGCTCGTAATCAATTATATGAACTCGTAAAATTGGATCAAAACTTGTTTTTTGGTCCTTTTTGTAGAGGTTTCGGACGAGCGGGTCTAAATGGGCCTTAAAATAGACCCGTTGAACTTATAACTGCGTAAAAACAACAGAAATTGAATTTTTGCAATACAATAGTGTTGAAAAGCTCGTAATCAACGATATGAACTCTTAAGTTTAGATTAAAACTTGTTTTGCGGTCCTTTTTGTAGAGGTTTCAGACGAGCGGGTCTAAATGAGCCGTAAAATGGACCCGTTGTACTTTTAACTGAGTAAAAAGTACAAAAAATAAGTTTTTGCAATATAATCGTGTTGAAAAGATCGTAATCAATTATATGAACTCCTAATATTTGATTAAAACTTGTTTTTCAGTCATTTTTTGAAGAGGTTTCGGGTGAGCGGGTCTAAATGGGCCGTAAAATGGACCCGTTGGACTTTTAACTGAGTAAAAAATACCGAATTTGAGTTTTTGCAATATAATCTTGTTGAAAAGCTCGTAATCAATAATATGAACTCCTAAAATTTGATTAAAACTTGTTTTTCAGTCATTTTTGAAGAGGTTTCGGGCGAGCGGGTCTAAATGGGCAGTAAAATGGACCCGTTGGACTATTAACTGAGTAAAAAGTACAAAAATTGAGTTTTTGCAATATAATTGTGTTGAAAAGATCGTAATAAATTATATGAACTCCTAAAATTTGATTAAAACTTGTTTTTCTGTCATTTTTGAAGAGGTTTCGGGCGAGCGGGTCTAAATGGGCTGTAAAATAGACCCGTTGGACTTTTAATTAAGTAAAAAATACCGAATTTTAGTTTTTGCAATATAATCTTGGTTAAAAGCTCGTAATCAATTATATGAACTCGTAAAATTGGATCAAAACTTGTTTTTTGGTCCTTTTTGTAGAGGTTTCGGACGAGCGGGTCTAAATGGGCCTTAAAATAGACCCGTTGAACTTATAACTGCGTAAAAACAACAGAAATTGAATTTTTGCAATACAATAGTGTTGAAAAGCTCGTAATCAACGATATGAACTCTTAAGTTTAGATTAAAACTTGTTTTGCGGTCCTTTTTGTAGAGGTTTCAGACGAGCGGGTCTAAATGAGCCGTAAAATGGACCCGTTGTACTTTTAACTGAGTAAAAAGTACAAAAAATAAGTTTTTGCAATATAATCGTGTTGAAAAGATCGTAATCAATTATATGAACTCCTAATATTTGATTAAAACTTGTTTTTCAGTCATTTTTTGAAGAGGTTTCGGGTGAGCGGGTCTAAATGGGCCGTAAAATGGACCCGTTGGACTTTTAACTGAGTAAAAAATACCGAATTTGAGTTTTTGCAATATAATCTTGTTGAAAAGCTCGTAATCAATAATATGAACTCCTAAAATTTGATTAAAACTTGTTTTTCAGTCATTTTTGAAGAGGTTTCGGGCGAGCGGGTCTAAATGGGCAGTAAAATGGACCCGTTGGACTATTAACTGAGTAAAAAGTACAAAAATTGAGTTTTTGCAATATAATTGTGTTGAAAAGATCGTAATAAATTATATGAACTCCTAAAATTTGATTAAAACTTGTTTTTCAGTCATTTTTGAAGAGGTTTCGGGCGAGCGGGTCTAAATGGGCCGTAAAATGGACCCGTTGGACTTTTAACTGAGTAAAAAGTACAAAAATTGAGTTTACGCAATATAATCGTGTTGAAAAGCTCGTAATCAATTATATGAACTCCTAAAATTTGATCAAAACTTGTTTTTCGTTCCTTTTTGAAGAGGTTTCGGGCGACCGGATCTAAATGGGCCTTAAAATGCACCAATTGAACTTATAAATGCGTAAAAAGAACATAAATTGAATTTTTGCAATACAATAGTGTTGAAAAGCTCGTAATCAACGATATGAACTCTAAAGTTTTGATTAAAACTTGTTTTGCGGTCCTTTTTGTAGAGGTTTCGGACGAGCCGGTCTAAATGGGCCGTAAAATGGACCCGTTTGACTTTTAACTAAGTAAAAAGTAAAAAAATGAGTTTTTGCAATAAAATCGTGTTGAAAAGATCGTAATCAATTATATGAACTCCTAAAATTTGATTAAAACTTGTTTTTCAGTCATTTTTGAAGAGGTTTCGGGCGAGAGAGTCTAAATGGGCCGTGAAATGGACCCGTTGGACTTTTAACTGAGTAAAAAATACCGAATTTGAGTTTTTGCAATATAATCTTGTTGAAAAGCTCGTAATCAATTATATGAACTCCTAAAATTGGATCAAAACTTGTTTTTCGGTCCTTTTTGTAGAGGTTTCGGACGAGCGGGTCTAAATGGGCGTTAAAATGGACCCGTTGAACTTATAACTGCGTAAAAACAACAGAAATTGAATTTTTGCAATACAATAGTGTTGAAAAGCTCGTAATCAACGATATGAACTCTTAAGTTTTGATTAAAACTTATTTTGCGGTCCTTTTTGTAGAGGTTTCGGATGAGCGGGTGTAAATGGGCCGTAAAATGGACCCGTTGGACTTTTAACTGAGTAAAATGTACATAAATTGAGTTTTTGTAATATAATCGTGTTGAAACAATCGTAATAAATTATATGAACTCCTAAATTTTGATTAAAACTTGTTTTTCAGTCATTTTTGAAGAGGTTTCGGGCGAGCGGGTCTAAATGGGCCCTAAAATGGACCTGTTGGACTTTAAACTGAGTAAAAAGTACCGAATTTGAGTTTTTGCAATATAATCTTGTTGAAAAGCTCGTAATCAATTATATGAACTCCTAAAATTTGATCAAAACTTGTTTTTCAGTTATTTTTGAAGAGGTTTCGGACGAGCTGATCTAAATGGGCCTTAAATGGACCCGTTGAACTTATAACTGCGTAAAAAGAACATAAATTGAATTTTTGCAATACAATAGTGTTGAAAAGCTCGTAATCAAAGATATGAACTCTTAAGTTTTGATTAAAACTTGTTTTGCGGTCCTTTTTGTAGAGGTTTCGGACGAGCGGGTCTAAATGAGCCGTAAAATGGACCCGTTGGACTTTTAACTGAGTCAAAAGTAAAAAATTAAGTTTTTGCAATATAATCGTGTTGAAAAGATCGTAATTAGTTATATGAACTCCTAAAATTTGATTAAAACTCGTTTTTCAGTCATTTTTGAAGAGGTTTCGGGCGAGCGGGTCTAAATGGGCCGAAAATGGTCCCGTTGGACTTTTAACTGAGTAAAAAATACCGAATTTGAGTGTTTGCAATATAATCTTGTTGAAAAGCTCGTAATCAATTATATGAACTCCTAAAATTGGATCAAAACTTGTTTTTCGGTCCTTTTTGTAGAGGTTTCGGACGAGCGGGTCTAAATGGGCCTTAAAATGGACCCGTTGAACTTATAACTGCGTAAAAATAATAGAAATTGAATTTTTCCAATACAATCGTGTTGAAAAGATCGTAATTAGTTATATGAACTCCTAAAATTTGATTAAAACTTGTTTTTTAGTCATTTTTGAAAGAGGTTTCGGGCGAGGGGGTATAAATGGGCCGTAAAATGGACCCGTTGGACTTTTAACTAAGTAAAAAATATCAAATTTGAGTTTTTGCAATATAATCTTGTTGAAAACCTCGTAATCAATTATATGAACTCCTAAAATTTGAATAAAACTTGTTTTTGAGTCATTTTTGAAGAGGTTTCGGGCGAGCGGGTCTAAATGAGCCTTAAAATGGACCCGTTGAACTTATAACTGCGTAAAAATAACATAAATTGAATTTTTACAATACAATAGTGTTGAAAAGCTTGTAATCAAAGATATGAACTCTTAAGTTTTGATTAAAACTTTTTTGCGGTCCTTTTTGTAGAGGTTTCGGACGAGCGGGTCTAAATGTGCCGTAAAATGGACCTGTTGGACTTTTAACTGAGTAAAAAGTACATAAATTGAGTTTTTGCAATATAATCGTGTTGAAAAGATCGTAATCAATTATATGAACTCCAAAAATTTGATTAAAACTTGTCTTTCAGTCATTTTTGAAGAGGTTTCGGGCGGGTCTAAATGGGCCGTAAAATGGACCCGTTTGACTTTTAACTGAGTAAAAAATACCGAATTTGAGTTTTTGCAATATAATCTTGTTGAAAAGCTCGTAATCAATTATATGAACTCGTAAAATTGGATCAAAACTTGTTTTTCGGTCCTTTTTGTAGAGGTTTCGGACGAGCGGGTCTAAATGGGCCTTAAAATGGACACGTTGAACTTATAACTGCGTAAAAACAACATAAATTGAATGTTTGCAATACAATAGTGTTGAAAAGCTCGTAATCAACGATATGAACTCTTAAGTTTTGATTAAAACTTCTTTTGCGGTCCTTTTTGTAGAGGTTTCGGACGAGGGGGTCTAAATGGGCCGTAAAATGGACCCGTTGGACTTTTAACTGAGTAAAAAGTACAAAAATTGAGTTTACGCAATATAATCGTGTTGAAAAGATCGTAATCAATTATATGAACTCCTAAAATTTGATTAAAACTTGTTTTTCTGTCATTTTTGAAGAGGTTTCGGGCGAGCGGGTCTAAATGGGCTGTAAAATAGACCCGTTGGACTTTTAATTAAGTAAAAAATACCGAATTTGAGTTTTTGCAATATAATCTTGGTTAAAAGCTCGTAATCAATTATATGAACTCGTAAAATTGGATCAAAACTTGTTTTTTGGTCCTTTTTGTAGAGGTTTCGGACGAGCGGGTCTAAATGGGCCTTAAAATAGACCCGTTGAACTTATAACTGCGTAAAAACAACAGAAATTGAATTTTTGCAATACAATAGTGTTGAAAAGCTCGTAATCAACGATATGAACTCTTAAGTTTAGATTAAAACTTGTTTTGCGGTCCTTTTTGTAGAGGTTTCAGACGAGCGGGTCTAAATGAGCCGTAAAATGGACCCGTTGTACTTTTAACTGAGTAAAAAGTACAAAAAATAAGTTTTTGCAATATAATCGTGTTGAAAAGATCGTAATTAGTTATATGAACTCCTAAAATTTGATTAAAACTTGTTTTTCAGTCATTTTTGAAGAGGTTTCGGGCGAGCGGGTCTAAATGGGCCGAAAATGGTCCCGTTGGACTTTTAACTGAGTAAAAAATACCGAATTTGAGTGTTTGCAATATAATCTTGTTGAAAAGCTCGTAATCAATTATATGAACTCCTAAAATTGGATCAAAACTTGTTTTTCGGTCCTTTTTGTAGAGGTTTCGGACGAGCGGGTCTAAATGGGCCTTAAAATGGACCCGTTGAACTTATAACTGCGTAAAAATAATAGAAATTGAATTTTTCCAATACAATCGTGTTGAAAAGATCGTAATTAGTTATATGAACTCCTAAAATTTGATTAAAACTTGTTTTTCAGTCATTTTTGAAAGAGGTTTCGGGCGAGGGGGTATAAATGGGCCGTAAAATGGACCCGTTGGACTTTTAACTAAGTAAAAAATATCAAATTTGAGTTTTTGCAATATAATCTTGTTGAAAACCTCGTAATCAATTATATGAACTCCTAAAATTTGAATAAAACTTGTTTTTGAGTCATTTTTGAAGAGGTTTCGGGCGAGCGGGTCTAAATGAGCCTTAAAATGGACCCGTTGAACTTATAACTGCGTAAAAATAACATAAATTGAATTTTTACAATACAATAGTGTTGAAAAGCTTGTAATCAAAGATATGAACTCTTAAGTTTTGATTAAAACTTTTTTGCGGTCCTTTTTGTAGAGGTTTCGGACGAGCGGGTCTAAATGTGCCGTAAAATGGACCCGTTGGACTTTTAACTGAGTAAAAAGTACATAAATTGAGTTTTTGCAATATAATCGTGTTGAAAAGATCGTAATCAATTATATGAACTCCAAAAATTTGATTAAAACTTGTCTTTCAGTCATTTTTGAAGAGGTTTCGGGCGGGTCTAAATGGGCCGTAAAATGGACCCGTTTGACTTTTAACTGAGTAAAAAATACCGAATTTGAGTTTTTGCAATATAATCTTGTTGAAAAGCTCGTAATCAATTATATGAACTCGTAAAATTGGATCAAAACTTGTTTTTCGGTCCTTTTTGTAGAGGTTTCGGACGAGCGGGTCTAAATGGGCCTTAAAATGGACACGTTGAACTTATAACTGCGTAAAAACAACATAAATTGAATGTTTGCAATACAATAGTGTTGAAAAGCTCGTAATCAACGATATGAACTCTTAAGTTTTGATTAAAACTTCTTTTGCGGTCCTTTTTGTAGAGGTTTCGGACGAGGGGGTCTAAATGGGCCGTAAAATGGACCCGTTGGACTTTTAACTGAGTAAAAAGTACAAAAATTGAGTTTACGCAATATAATCGTGTTGAAAAGATCGTAATCAATTATATGAACTCCTAAAATTTGATTAAAACTTGTTTTTCTGTCATTTTTGAAGAGGTTTCGGGCGAGCGGGTCTAAATGGGCTGTAAAATAGACCCGTTGGACTTTTAATTAAGTAAAAAATACCGAATTTGAGTTTTTGCAATATAATCTTGGTTAAAAGCTCGTAATCAATTATATGAACTCGTAAAATTGGATCAAAACTTGTTTTTTGGTCCTTTTTGTAGAGGTTTCGGACGAGCGGGTCTAAATGGGCCTTAAAATAGACCCGTTGAACTTATAACTGCGTAAAAACAACAGAAATTGAATTTTTGCAATACAATAGTGTTGAAAAGCTCGTAATCAACGATATGAACTCTTAAGTTTAGATTAAAACTTGTTTTGCGGTCCTTTTTGTAGAGGTTTCAGACGAGCGGGTCTAAATGAGCCGTAAAATGGACCCGTTGTACTTTTAACTGAGTAAAAAGTACAAAAAATAAGTTTTTGCAATATAATCGTGTTGAAAAGATCGTAATCAATTATATGAACTCCTAATATTTGATTAAAACTTGTTTTTCAGTCATTTTTTGAAGAGGTTTCGGGTGAGCGGGTCTAAATGGGCCGTAAAATGGACCCGTTGGACTTTTAACTGAGTAAAAAATACCGAATTTGAGTTTTTGCAATATAATCTTGTTGAAAAGCTCGTAATCAATAATATGAACTCCTAAAATTTGATTAAAACTTGTTTTTCAGTCATTTTTGAAGAGGTTTCGGGCGAGCGGGTCTAAATGGGCAGTAAAATGGACCCGTTGGACTATTAACTGAGTAAAAAGTACAAAAATTGAGTTTTTGCAATATAATTGTGTTGAAAAGATCGTAATAAATTATATGAACTCCTAAAATTTGATTAAAACTTGTTTTTCAGTCATTTTTGAAGAGGTTTCGGGCGAGCGGGTCTAAATGGGCCGTAAAATGGACCCGTTGGACTTTTAACTGAGTAAAAAGTACAAAAATTGAGTTTACGCAATATAATCGTGTTGAAAAGCTCGTAATCAATTATATGAACTCCTAAAATTTGATCAAAACTTGTTTTTCGTTCCTTTTTGAAGAGGTTTCGGGCGACCGGATCTAAATGGGCCTTAAAATGCACCAATTGAACTTATAAATGCGTAAAAAGAACATAAATTGAATTTTTGCAATACAATAGTGTTGAAAAGCTCGTAATCAACGATATGAACTCTAAAGTTTTGATTAAAACTTGTTTTGCGGTCCTTTTTGTAGAGGTTTCGGACGAGCCGGTCTAAATGGGCCGTAAAATGGACCCGTTTGACTTTTAACTAAGTAAAAAGTACAAAAAATGAGTTTTTGCAATATAATCGTATTAAAAAGATCGTAATCAATGATATGAAGCCCTAAAATTTGATTATAACTTTTTTTTCGGTCATTTTTGAAGAGGTTTCGGGCGAGCGGGTCTAAATGGGCCGTAAAATGGACCCGTTGGACTTTTAACTTAGTAAAAAATACCTAATTTGAGTTTTTGCAATATAATCTTGTTGAAAGGCTCGTAATCAATTATATGAACTCCTAAAATTTGATCAAAACTTGTTTTTCAGTCATTTTTGAAGAGGTTTCGGACGAGCGGGTCTAAATGGGCCTTAAAATGGACCCGTTGAACGTATAACTGCGTAAAAAGAACATAAATTGAATTTTTGCAATACAATCATGTTGAAAAGATCGTAATCAGTTATATGAACTCCTAAAATTTGATTAAAACTTGTTTTTCAGTCATTTTTGAAGAGGTTTCGGGCGAGCGGGTCTAAATGGGCCGTAAAATGGACCCGTTGGACTTTTAACTGAGTAAAAAATACCGAATTTGAGTTTTTGCAATATAATCTTGTTGAAAAGCTCGTAATCATTTATATGAACTCGTAAAATTGGATCAAAACTTGTTTTTCGGTCCTTTTTGTAGAGGTTTCGGACGAGCGGGTCTAAATGGGCCTTAAAATGGACCCGTTGAACTTATAATTGCGTAAAAACAACAAAAATTGAATTTTTGCAATACAATAGTGTTAAAAAGCTCGTAATCAACGATATGAACTCTTAAGTTTTGATTAAAACATGTTTTGCGGTCCTTTTGTAGAGGTTTTGGACGAGCGGGTCTAAATGGGCCGTAAAATGGACCTGTTGGACTTTTAACTGAGTAAAAAGTACAAAAATTGAGTTTTTGCAATATAATCGTGTTGAAAAGATCGTAATCAATTATATGAACTCCTAAATTTTGATTAAAACTTGTTTTTCAGTCATTTTTGAAGAGGTTTCGGGCGAGCGGGCCTAAATGGGCCGTAAAATGGACCCGTTGGACTTTTAACTGAGTAAAAAATACCGAATTTGAGTTTTTGCAATATAATCTTGTTGAAAAGCTCGTAATCAATTATATGAACTCCTAAAATTGGATCAAAACTTGTTTTCGGTCCTTTTTGTAGAGGTTTCGGACGAGCGGGTCTAAATGGGCCTTAAAATGGACATGTTAAACTTATAACTGCGTAACAAGAACATAAATTGAATTTTTGCAATACAATAGTGTTGAAAAGCTCGTAATCAACGATATGAACTCTTAAGTTTTGATTAAAACTTGTTTTGCGGCTCTTTTCATAGAGGTTTCGGACGAGCGGGTCTAAATGGGGCGTAAAATGGACCCGTTGGACTTTTAACTGAGTAAAAAGTACAAAAATTGAGTTTTTGCAATATAATCGTGTTGAAAAGATCGTAATCAATGATATGAAGTCCTAAAATTTGATTAAAACTTGTTTTTCGGTCATTTTTGAAGAGGTTTCGGGCGAGCGGGTCTAAATGGGCCGTAAAATGGACCCATTGGAATTTTAACTGGGTAAAAAATACCGAATTTGAGTTTTTGCAATATAATCTTGTTGAAAAGCTCGTAATCAATTATATGAACTCCTAAAATTTGATCAAAACTTGTTTTCAGTCATTTTTGAAGAGGTTTCGGACGAGCGGGTCTAAATGGGCCTTAAAATGGACCCGTTGAACTTATAACTGCGTAAAAAGAACAGAAATTGAATTTTTGCAATACAATCGTGTTGAAAAGATCGTAATCAGTTATATGAACTCCTAAAATTTGTTGAAAACTTGTTTTTGAGTCATTTTTGAAGAGGTTTCGGGCGAGCGAGTCTAAATGGGCCGTAAAATGGACCCCTTGGACTTTTAACTGAGTAAAAAGTAAAAAAATTGAATTTTTGCAATGTAATCGTGTTGAAAAGATCGTAATCAATTATATGAACTCCTAAAATTTGATTAAAACTTGTTTTCAGTCATTTTTGAAGAGGTTTCGGGTGAGCGGGTCTAAATGGGCTGTAAAATGGACCCGTTGGACTTTTAACTGAGTAAAAAATACCGAATTTGAGTTTTTGCAATATAATCTTGTTGAAAAGCTCGTAATCAATTATATGAACTCGTAAAATTGGATCAAAACTTGTTTTTCGGTCCTTTTTGTAGAGGTTTCGGACGAGCGGGTCTAAATGGGCCTTAAAATGGACATGTTGAACTTATAACTGCGTAACAAGAACATAAATTGAATTTTTGCAATACAATAGTGTTGAAAAGCTCGTAATCAACGATATGAACTCTTAAGTTTTGATTAAAACTTGTTTTGCGGCTCTTTTCATAGAGGTTTCGGACGAGCGGGTCTAAATGGGGCGTAAAATGGACCCGTTGGACTTTTAACTGAGTAAAAAGTACAAAAATTGAGTTTTTGCAATATAATCGTGTTGAAAAGATCGTAATCAATGATATGAAGTCCTAAAATTTGATTAAAACTTGTTTTTCGGTCATTTTTGAAGAGGTTTCGGGTGAGCGGGTCTAAATGGGCCGTAAAATGGACCCATTGGAATTTTAACTGGGTAAAAAATACCGAATTTGAGTTTTTGCAATATAATCTTGTTGAAAAGCTCGTAATCAATTATATGAACTCCTAAAATTTGATCAAAACTTGTTTTCAGTCATTTTTGAAGAGGTTTCGGACGAGCGGGTCTAAATGGGCCTTAAAATGGACCCGTTGAACTTATAACTGCGTAAAAAGAACAGAAATTGAATTTTTGCAATACAATCGTGTTGAAAAGATCGTAATCAGTTATATGAACTCCTAAAATTTGTTGAAAACTTGTTTTTCAGTCATTTTTGAAGAGGTTTCGGGCGAGCGAGTCTAAATGGGCCGTAAAATGGACCCCTTGGACTTTTAACTGAGTAAAAAGTAAAAAAATTGAATTTTTGCAATGTAATCGTGTTGAAAAGATCGTAATCAATTATATGAACTCCTAAAATTTGATTAAAACTTGTTTTCAGTCATTTTTGAAGAGGTTTCGGGTGAGTGGGTCTAAATGGGCTGTAAAATGGACCCGTTGGACTTTTAACTGAGTAAAAAATACCGAATTTGAGTTTTTGCAATATAATCTTGTTGAAAAGCTCGTAATCAATTATATGAACTCGTAAAATTGGATCAAAACTTGTTTTTCGGTCCTTTTTGTAGAGGTTTCGGACGAGCGGGTCTAAATGGGCCTTAAAATGGACATGTTGAACTTATAACTGCGTAACAAGAACATAAATTGAATTTTTGCAATACAATAGTGTTGAAAAGCTCGTAATCAACGATATGAACTCTTAAGTTTTGATTAAAACTTGTTTTGCGGCTCTTTTCATAGAGGTTTCGGACGAGCGGGTCTAAATGGGGCGTAAAATGGACCCGTTGGACTTTTAACTGAGTAAAAAGTACAAAAATTGAGTTTTTGCAATATAATCGTGTTGAAAAGATCGTAATCAATGATATGAAGTCCTACAATTTGATTAAAACTTGTTTTTCGGTCATTTTTGAAGAGGTTTCGGGCGAGCGGGTCTAAATGGGCCGTAAAATGGACCCATTGGAATTTTAACTGGGTAAAAAATACCGAATTTGAGTTTTTGCAATATAATCTTGTTGAAAAGCTCGTAATCAATTATATGAACTCCTAAAATTTGATCAAAACTTGTTTTTCAGTCATTTTTGAAGAGGTTTCGGACGAGCGGGTCTAAATGGGCCTTAAAATGGACCCGTTGAACTTATAACTGCGTAAAAAGAACAGAAATTGAATTTTTGCAATACAATCGTGTTGAAAAGATCGTAATCAGTTATATGAACTCCTAAAATTTGTTGAAAACTTGTTTTTCAGTCATTTTTGAAGAGGTTTCGGGCGAGCGAGTCTAAATGGGCCGTAAAATGGACCCCTTGGACTTTTAAATGAGTAAAAAGTAAAAAAATTGAATTTTTGCAATGTAATCGTGTTGAAAAGATCGTAATCAATTATATGAACTCCTAAAATTTGATTAAAACTTGTTTTCAGTCATTTTTGAAGAGGTTTCGGGTGAGTGGGTCTAAATGGGCTGTAAAATGGACCCGTTGGACTTTTAACTTAGTAAAAAATGCCGAATTTGAGTTTTTACAATATAATCTTGTTGAAAAGCTCGTAATCAATTATATGAACTCGTAAAATTGGATCAAAACTTGTTTTTCGGTCCTTTTTGTAGAGGTTTCGGACGAGCGGGTCTAAATGGGCCTTAAAATGGGCCCGTTGAACTTATAACTGCGTAAAAACAACATAAATTGAATTTTTGCAATACAATAGTGTTGAAAAGCTCGTAATCAATGATATGAACTCTTAAGTTTTGATTAAAACTTGTTTTGCGGTCCTTTTTGTAGAGGTTTCGGACGAGCGAGTCTAAATGAGCCGTAAAATGGACCCGTTGGACTTTTTTTTTGAAGAAAGCGGGCCTCGTTAAAAACCCCTACTAATATCCCCAGGCACAAGACCCGGAGAAACCTAAAAGGGGAAAAGTGTACCCAAATATATTTATAAATAACGAGGTGAAACCTCGCAAAGAACAGCGTTTTGAATACAATCAGGATACATGGATCCAAAGGACATAGAATTCGTACACCTAAGGACATGGGTAGCCAACGTATAAGCAACAATATTAGCCTCACGGCATACATACTGAACATGTGCAGAAGAAAAATACTCCAGAGCAGCATGAGCTTGCAGAATCATTGGACCCATAGAAGAAAGATCTGGGCCCAGGGAATTGATCCTATTCGCAAGAGAAGCATAGTCTGTCTCGAAAATCAAATGGCTCCATCCTTGGGATTGAGCGAAAGTAATACCAGCAAGAAGTCCTCTCCCTTCAGATGTAATAGCATTATAGCAACTGCCTAAAGCGAAAGCCAGGCCGCCAATAACCATCCCTGTTTCATCACGGGCTACAACACCAACCGCCGCTGCACGTGTGGAGGGATCAAAAGCCCCATCTACATTAACTTTAATATGACCTCTAGGGGGATGCCTCCAGCGAGATGGAGGAGTCGATGACAAAGGGATGGAAGAGGTAGATGAAGATATAGCAACAAAGTAATCACGATGAAGACTGATGGAATTGACAGCAATTAGCCATGGGGGTTGAAGATGTCGATTATGGATCCAGTCGTTACGCCTGTTCCAAATGTTCCAGAGAGTAGTAAAAAAAAGCCCGAAAAGATTAGGAGAAAGGAGGGCAGCGCCTTCCTCAAGCCATTGAAGGCCGGAGGAAGCAGTGCTATTAATAAGAGAAATGGGAAGACCAATCAACCGAAGGGCTTCCGAAGCACCAGAGCAATCTCGGAGAGCATGGAGAATTGACTCCGAACCAGAATGGCAAACGGGGCAGGGCCCTGAGTCAGGGGCAAAAGCCTGTAGACGAACCCCAACAGGTAGGGCCTATGATCCCAGGCACCAGCCAAAAGTTTTAACTTTAGGTAAAACCTTGAGTTTGGAAAGAAATTTCCAGATCCGAGGGGGCCGCAATCAAGGCTCAGGGGGGCGTTGTAGAAAGAGATAGCCAGATCTGACAGAATAGATACCAGAATCGTTAGGCCTCCAGAGGATGGAGTCCCAAGTATCATTGATGATAGGAACGGATAGAATGGAGTCGGCATCAGCCGATGTAAAGTACGCACGGACTTTAACATGGTCCCAAGATGCTTGGTTCCTTATCATAAAGTCGCGACAACAGATTTGGACTTCATCCGATAACTCATAGTCCCCGTAAAGGTGAATAGTCGAAGAGCCTCCCCAATTATCATGATGGATACATATGTTACTGTTAATACCAGGACGATAGAGGAAGCCTCCAACAAGGTGTTGCATAGCATTATAAAGACCTTGCCAGGCAAAAGAACCTCGGGAAGGCCGAGAGGCATTAAGAATGTTGCCTGATGGAAAGTATTTGGATTTATAGATTTGACCCAGAAGGGAGTCAGGTTCGCAAATAAGACGCCATAATTGTTTATCGAGAAGTGCAATGTTAAAATTGTTGAGGTCCCTAAAACCCATACCGCCAACTGATTTAGGCAAGCACACATGTTCCCAAGGGAGCATATGCCAACCTTTCTTATTAGTTTTGCCAGACCACCAATAGTGTCGAATGGAAGATGTCATATCATCGATAATATTTTGGGGTAATAAATAACAGGACATGACATATTGAGGTAGAGATTGTAACACGGCTTTAATAAAAATTTCCCTGCCACTGAAGGAAAGGAGCTGTTTATCCCAGTTGGATAATCTATCATGAACTTTATCACGTATAAACCCTAAGGATAAGGTCTTATTTTTGCCAATAAGAAGAGGTACCCCCAGATAGACACCAGGGTTGGAGACCTCACGAACCTGGAGGTAGGAATTAAAAGCATGGCGAGTCGAAGCAGGAGTACGTGGGTTGTAAAAAATAGTAGACTTGTCAAAATTAACTGCTTGTCCAGAGGCAAAAGCATAAGTTTGGAGAGCTAATTTAAGATGCGCAGCTTCCTCGGACTTCGAATTAAGGAAAACTATACAATCATCTGCAAATAAGAGGTGGTTAACCTTGGGTCCGTACTTACTAGCCCCTAGACCAGGGAGCAGGCCATGTTGTTTAGCATCTGACAAAAAGGCTGAAAGCCCTTGAGTACAAAAAAGGAAGAGAAAGGGAGATAGAGGATCCCCTTGGCGGATACCCCGTTGAGGACGAAACAAAGGGGAAAAATAATTGTTGACCTTAACCGTAAAGGAAACTGAGGAAATACATCTCATTATAAGAGATACCCATGATGGTGCAAAACCCATGCGGTTCATGACATTTTCGAGGAAAGACCATTCGACCCTGTTGAAAGCCTTTTCCATATCAAGCTTAATGGCAGCACCTTGATTAGACTTAGAAGTACCAGTATTAATTGAGTGAATTATTTCGTGGGCATTAAGAATGTTATTTGTGATGTTACGTCCCTGAACGAAAGCAGCTTGATTGGAACTGATGCAGAAGGGAATAGTATGTTTCATCCGATTAACTAAAACTTTGGCAATAATTTTATAGATTACTGTGCAAAGACTAATGGGCCTTAGGTGCCTCATGGTGGTCGGGTCCTTAATCTTGGGTATGAGCACCATAATTGTTTGGTTTACGGAAGCCATATCAGCTGACCCGTTTAGGAGATTAAGGCAGAGTGAGATGACATCGGACCCTACAGTATCCCAATGTTGCCGAAAGAAACCGCTAGGCAAGCCATCAATACCAGGGGCTTTTCTAGGATCAATATCCTGGAAAGCGGTGATAATTTCTTCTGATGTGAATTCCTTAGAGAGGGACTCATTCATAGCAGACGTAATAGAGGGAGTGATTTTTGAAAGAATTTGTTCTGACAAGGGTGGGTTAGAGGAAGTAAAAAGATTGTGGAAATATGAGGATGCAATTGTCATAAGGTCGGAGTCGTCAGTACACCAATTGTTGTTGGAATAAAAAAGGCCAGCGATGGTGTTCTTTTTCTTCCTACTAGAAGCTCGGGCATGAAAGAAACAGGTATTTTTATCTCCTTGAGATAGCCATAGGTTGCGAGAGCGTTATGCCCAGTAAACTTCTTGCTCCTCTAGTAATTTGTGGAGCTAAGCTTTGGCAGAAATATATCTATTTTCAGCAGAAGCTGAAAGAGGTCGTTGTAAAAGTTTGTTGATTTTTTTAGTGAGAACGTTGATACGACCAATGGACTTAAGTCTTTGTTGGGATTGCCAGTCTCCTAGACAGGAGCCTATAGCTTTAATTTTATCCAGTGTATTGCCCTTAGTAGAAGACCAAGTTTGTTTGACAACAGAGATTCCTTCGTCATTGGTTGCCCAACAATTTTCAAATCGGAACTTAGTTGGCGGGGACGGTGATTTGTTAGAGGTGGCGGTTCCGTATTCAAGAGTAGAAAACAGTGATCAGATTTAGCATAAAAATCGGAAATAATGCTATAATTGGGATTATTTGCTTTCCATGCCATATTCCTGACGAAGTGGTCTAATCTTTCAAATAAAGTAGGGGTTTTGGGCCCCGTTTTAGACCAAGTGAACCAACCCGTTGTAGGTTTACAGTCGAAAAGGTTATTACGGGAAAGACAATGTCGAAAATTATTAATTTGAGATCTAGCACGACGGCAGCCTCCTTGTTTTTCATTATCGGATAGGATTTCGTTGAAATCACCACCGAGAAGCCAAGGTAGACCATCATTATTGTTGAGCGAATCAATTAAATCCCAAGTTTTAGTTTTATTTCTTGTTTCAGAAAAACCATGAAAACCAGTGAAATAAAATGAAGAGGAATTGCAACTAACATAAGTATGAATAAAACGATCCGAGTAAGCAAGTATAACAATATCATAATTTTTTAACGAAAATAAAGCAAGTCCAGAGCATTCATCAGAATAATCAACCGAAAAAACTAGGTCCATACCTAGCAAAGAACTAAGACGGCTACAAGCCGTATTTTTAAGTTTAGTTTCGCATAAAAAAAGTAAATCAGGAGTATGAAATTGAACGTATTGCTGGAGGTGTTGAACTACCTGGACCTTCCCGAGACCCTAACAGTTCCAACATAAGATGATCATTTCCCTCGGCAGGGCTGTGAATCAGCCGCCGCCGAAGAGTTTTTACCGCTGCTCATCCCAGCTTTCAAGGTAGGAGAAGGAGAGGGCCTAGACTTCTTGGGCTGGAGGACCACATGGATGGGGGAGCATCTCTTGGTACCACAGTTGGGTGGAATGGGGATAGGGGCCGGAGCTGATGCTGCATCATTGGGATAGTTCTTAAGTAGCCATGAGTCAAATGCATCAAAAAAGGAAATACCGGTTTGTAGGAAAGGCTTACTTAATTGAGCATCTAATTTCCTCACTTGTTGAGCAGTAGGGCTTGGCACACCGTCGTCTTGGCCATCCAAATCGACTTGAACAGGGTATATGGTATTCAGAGGTTGTGGAGAAATAACCCGAGAAGGGAGTGGGGCTCTTGGAGGCTGCTGGGAACCCGCATTTGTAGGAGGCAACTCAGAGGATTCCTCCCCCACCATCTCATCATTATTATTATTTTCCTCAGTAGGGAGGTCTGCGAAAGAGGCAGCATCCCCTTCGTTGAGATTCCCTAAAAATTCAGCAAAAGAGGAAGTAAGTTTCATATGTTGGAAACGATGGAGGAAAAGAAGATGATGATGTTTAATGAGAATAAGACCCGAATCTTGCGCGGAGGCAACAGGTGCTTTTCCCTTATCCGTGGGTTCTGAAGAGAAAGGAGAACCAATAAAATAACATAGAAGGAAATAATGAAAAAGTGGAAACCAGAATAAAGATGGTAGAATACCTAACGGCGGATTCTGATTAGCATTAGCAGAGGGTTCCACGGATTTACCTTTGTCCGTTGGGGCTGTACATAATAGCAATTTAATATATAAACTAGGTGCAAAATAGTAAAGCAGCTGGATCCATTGAATAAATGGTAAAATACCTATTGGAGGGTTGCGATCAGCAGAGGAGGAGTGCTCAACAATGCGGATACGACCACGTGGTCTCTGGTCTCGGCGACGCGGGGGGAGCCAACGGAGCCATTCGCCATACTGAAGTTTGGTTGGGTCAATCGTAGCTTTGTTGGGACAGTGTTCGAAAATGTGACTAATGAGGCCACACCCATGGCAAAGTAGGGGAAGACGCTCATATTGGAAACGACAAGAAGTGGTGCGTGTACCTTTCCCAATAAGGAGGAATCGACGGACCGGTTCAGATATATCCATGAGTATTTCCACTCGTAGAAATTCAGTCATGTTCCCTCTTTCTTTACGTGTATCAGTACGTAGTACAGTGCCTACCATAGCACCAAGAGACTGTCCCACGAGGTGAGTTCTTTCGGGATCTTCCAAAAAAGGTTTGGGTAAAGAATGTATACGGAACCAAATCCTCATGGGATTGAAAGAGTACTCATCCATGCTTTTACCAGGGTTGTAATCAGCTAGAGCCATCCATTCATCTTTATAGAGCCATGAACCTCTTTCAAAAACATCGTCTCTATCGCTTATTGTGGCAAACTCAATTTTGAAGAAGGAATCTCTAATGATGGAGATTGACTAAAGATGGTTTTTCTTCCAAATGCCTTCAAAGGCTGAGAGAACAGCCCAGTCGTCTATCGGTTTGGTGGAAATGAATTTGCCAATTAGGATGGTCTTTGGGTCTTCTTCAAAAAAGTCAAAGTCGTGAGTATAGATTGCATTTGCTTCCTTGTTTGTAAGATCCAGGTTGGTATAGTGGGGAAGAGAGGATGAAGAAGCCATTTGGTCGTAGAGGGGGGAATGCAGAGTAAAGATTGACAGGGAGTTGTAAACAGGAAAAGGGAAAATAAGAAAAGGTAGAGCCTTATAAAAGAGAATAATAGAAAGAAATGAGGTAAGAATTGGGAAAATGGAAAGGAAAAAAGTGTAGATGGAATGCAAGTAGACAAAATTCCCAAAAATTGGGAGTGAAGTGCGTAAATTAAAGAAGGGGAGGAGAGAGGATCGTGGAAAAAGAAATATGAATTTAAGGTATTGGATTTTGGAATAAATTAGAGTTAGGGAGAAGTATAGGAAACGGTTGAAAATGGAAATTAAAGATAGGACATATTTGGAATATTGTAAGATGTAAAGAGGAAAGAAAGAACTTTGATTGTGGGTGAGATATCGATTCGAAAGGGTATATAATAAAGGAAAGAAATAATTTAATAATAGATGTACGAAAAAAGGAAAGTAATGAAAAAAAGATATGGTAAGGCTTATAGTTAGATTATGGCAATAATAGAGAAAGGAAAGAAAGATAATAAGATTTAAGAGCAAATCAATTAGTATTGAGGATAGTATTTTCAAATTTGTGAGTAGAGATTTAGTTTTAGTTTGGTAGGGAAAAAAGAATGCATTTAATATGGTGAATGATAGATGATTTAGATGGCATTGGAAGTAGATTATGATTATTATTAAATGGATAAATATAACCGATTGAAAGGGGTAGAGATAGCAGGATCTATTGTGACAGAAATTAAGAAGTACACAGTTGTAAGATCGAGGGTGAGTGTAATTTAGGTGGAGATCGAGAACGGTAGATGCTAGACCCCACGAGTTGGGGAGCAAATTAGTAGATTTGTAGAGAGAGTTGATTGGTTCATTAAGCAAATGGTGGGATAAGCGAGTAATTTTAGTTAAATGTTTTCTTTCCATATGAAATTTAGTAGTGGGAGGGGGAATGGAAGGTTTTGTTGTCATTTGTTTCAAGTAGTATTTTAGTTGAATATAGGGTTTCACCATGAAGGTGATCGTATTAATTTCCCCAACAGGGGATAGTAAGATAGCACCTAATAAGGTGTGGGGAAGAGCAAGAATTAGAAAGTAAGCAAAAAGAGGTAACGTATCAAAACTTGATAATTGGGACAACATAAAAAATAACCTAACTAGCAGAGGCAATAAAACAGGATATATAGTAACTACACAAAAAAAGGCATGGAAATATGAGGAAAAAATAAATGGAGAGAAATGAGGGTTTAGCAAGCAATCAAGAAAAGAAGTAAAGTGACGTAGTATGCAAACATGGAAAATAAGAAGAACAAAATAGGGTATAAAAACAATCATGAAGAGGAAAAACCAACTAAAATAGAAGCATTGAAAAAAAGGAAAAAAAAACACGCACGAGGGTAAGAAAGATAAATGCATGCTAGGGCATAAAAGAAGATAAAATAAGAAACACAAAAAAGAGAATAATTACAGACCAAGGATAGAAAGAGAAGGGGGACAAAGAAAATTAAAACAGACCAAAAGAGCAAAAAAAGGGGGGTAAAAAATAATACAAAATAATAAAAAAGTAAAGGGGAAAGATTAAGCGGGTAGGGAGGCCTTGGACGCTGGAGGACCCGCAGATAGAACTTTGATGAGAGGCTCGATAGATGCCGTCGGGGCAGGAGAGGAAAAAGACATGCAAAACAAATTTGAAAGGAGTTAGAAGCATGAAAATGTAGCTATGAACGAGAATGCTGTAAGAGACCAATACATGAACATGAATCAAACCACAATAAGGGAAACAAGAAGGAGGGATGTAAAACACATGATAGGTAAAAGTGTATGTAATCGATTGAAAAGTGTAGATGCCACTGTATGAGATGTTGTAAGTGATGATAATAGGAGTGGGACATAAAATATCATGCGGTGAAGCTAAACGAGATAAGGCAAAAAAATAGTTTTGAGTGAAATGGGAAAACCAATGACTGTAATAGATATCAGAAAGTACCAGAAAAGGGACATAAAGCATAGTTGCAAATTTTGAGATGTAGTAACTAAAAGAATACGAATCTTTACATAGTGAGTAACTAATAGCAAAAATTTGCAGAGAGATCCAGATAAATAACATATTAGGCATAATGGAAGAGACCACAATGTGGATCGATAATTTTTCCCTATAGAGGGATCGAGAGTTCCTCAATTGGAGGATGGTTGAAAAGAAACATATATAACATAAATGAAGCAGGTGGTATGGAAATTCCATAGGTGGAATTTGAGCAACAAAACAAATGAGCAGAAGAATAATAACCATGGATGCATTGGAATTAAAATAAATTCTAATAAGCAAACGGCAGAAGAATATTAGATAAAAAAAGGAGAAAACTAAAGAATAACACAGAAGCATAGAGTGCAGGAAGGCATGTAAAAAGACAGATAGAATAATCGGGCAATTAAAGAACATATAAAAAAATAGATAAAGGTTTAAATTATGTAATGGAAAGAGGGTAATAAGAATAACAAGAAATAGGATTAATTTACCTCTAGATTGGAAGAAATCCCCAGCGAGCAGTGGACGGCTGATGGTAGAACTGTAAAGAACAATAAGATTTAATTTTAATAGAATCAAAAGAAAATAAAAAATGAAGAAACAAAAAAACCATAGAATTGGGCAGGGGAACAATCCCATTCCGAAACCCTTATAGATCTGGAGATAAACCCGAAATGGGTAATGGTGATGGAGGAGGAGAACGATTGAGTCCGCCGGGACTGGAAAACGGATGGGGCCGCCAAGGGACAAGGCGGAGGCGGCCACTGGTGGAGGGGGAAGTCGGAGAACGGTGAGCCGGCGTCCCTTCTTTGATAAGGAGAAGATTCTCAGCCGACGAGCGGTAGAGGAGAAAACCCAGATCTGAAAGATCCGACTGAAAAAGGCAGCCTGATCCGGGGATGTAGAAGAGACTCCCAAACGTCGCATAAAAATTATCCGGCTACAACAACAAAAAAAGAAGGCAGCTAATGGTTTCACAACACTTTCGAGACCAAAAAAATGGGGGAGACGATCGGAAGCATCAATCGGTAAAGGATGGATTTCAAAAGAAAAGCCAGATCTGGATCTGGCCGTCGTCTCCGAAACAAAAGGAGATGGGGAAGTGAACTGGATGGAGCATATGGTGGGGGTGATCCTCGTGAAACAAGAAAAAGAGAAAAAAAATTAACAGAACTGAAATTGAAATAAAATAGAAAAAGAAAAAAGGTAAAAAGTGGAGGGATATACCGATCGGCGCGGAGGGGGTGTCTCTCTTGTTTACTATGTCGTGAAGCACGTGGTCCTTGGCATCAGAGGGAACGCCGGCTGGAGAGGAGAAAGGGGAGGCGGACGGCATGGTATTGGCAAAGGAAGTGGAGGATTGAGAGGGGGAGAGAAAAAGGAGGCAGATGAAAAGGAAAGGGGGGGAAGAAAGAAAAACACGCAAATCCAAATACCAACAGAAACCCTTGAGAGAACCAGGAAAATTGAGAGAAAACCGAGAGACCCCATTCGCACACCCGTTGGACTTTTAACTGAGTAAAAAGTACAAAAATTAAGTTTTTGCAATATAATCGTGTTGAAAAGATCATAATCAATTATATGAACTCCTAAAATTTGATTAAAACATGTTTTTCAGTCATTTTTTGAAGAAGTTTCGGGTGAGCGGGTCTAAATGGGCCGTAAAATGGACCCGTTGGACTTTTAACTAAGTAAAAAATACCGAATTTGAGTTTTTGCAATATAATCTTGTTGAAAAGCTTGTAATCAATTATATGAACTCCTAAAATTTGATTAAAACTTGTTTTTCAGTCATTTTTGAAGAGGTTTTGGGCGAGCGGGTCTAAATGGGCCGTAAAATGGACCCGTTGGACTTTTAACTGAGTAAAAAGTACAAAAATTGAGTTTTTGCAATATAATTGTGTTGAAAAGATCGTAATCAATTATATGAACTCCTAAAATTTGATTAAAACTTTTTTTTCAGTCATTTTTGAAGAGGTTTCGGGCGAGCGGGTCTAAATGGGCCGTAAAATGGACCCGTTAGACTTTCAACTGAGTAAAAAATACCGAATTTGAGTTTTTGCATTATAATCTTGTTGGAAAGCTCATAATCAATTATATGAACTCCTAAAATTTGATCAAAACTTGTTTTTCGGTCCTTTTTGTAGAGGTTTCGGGCGACCGGGTCTAAATGGGCCTTAAAATAGACTCGTTGAACTTATAAATGCGTAAAAAGAACAGAAATTAAATTTTTGCAATACAATAATGTTGAAAAGCTCGTAATCAACGATATGAACTCTTAAGTTTTGATTAAAACTTGTTTTGCAGTCCTTTTTGTAGAGGTTTCGGACGAGCGGGTCTAAATGGGCCGTAAAATGGACCCGTTGGACTTTTAACTCAGTAAAAAGTACAAAAATTGAGTTTTTGCAATATAATCGTGTTGAAAAGATCGTAATCAATGATATGAAGTCCTAAAATTTGGTTAAAACTTTTTTTTCGGTCATTTTTGAAGAGGTTTCGGGCGAGCGGGTCTAAATGGGCCGTAAAATGGACCCGTTGGACTTTTAACTGAGTAAAAAATACCAAATTTTAGTTTTTGCAATATAATCTTATTGAAAAGCTCGGAATCAATTATATGAACTCCTAAAATTTGATCAAAACTTGTTTTTCGGTCCTTTTTGTAGAGGTTTTGGGCGACCGGGTCTAAATGGGCCTTAAAATGGACCCGCTGAACTTATAACTTCGTAAAAAGAACATAAATTGAATTTTTGCAATACAATAGTGTTGAAAAGCTCGTAATCAACGATATGAACTCTTTAGTTTTGATTAAAACTTGTTTTGCGGTCCTTTTTGTAGAGGTTTCGGACGAGCAGGTGTAAATGGGCCTTAAAATGGACCCGTTGGACTTATAACTGAGTAAAAAATACAGAAATTGAGTATTTGCAATATAATCGTGTTGAAACGATCGTAATCAATTATATGAAATCCTAAAATTTGATTAAAACTTGTTTTTCAGTCATTTTTGAAGAGGTTTCGGGCGAGCGGGTCTAAATGGGCCGTAAAATGGACCCGTTGGTCTTTTAACTAAGTAAAAAATACAGAAATTGAGTTTTTGCAATATAATCGTGTTGAAAAGATCGTAATCAATGATATGAAGTCCTAAAATTTGATTAAAACTTATTTTTCGGTCATTTTTGAAGAGGTTTCGGGCGAGCAAGTCTAAATGGGCCGTAAAATGGGCCCGTTGGACTTTTAACTGAGTAAAAAAATACAGAAATGGACTTTTTGCAATATAATCTTGTTGAAAAGCTCGTAATCAATTATATGAACTCCTAAGATTGGATCAAAACTTGTTTTTCGGTCCTTTTTGTAGTGGTTTCGGACGAACGGGTCTAAATGGGCCTTAAAATGGTCCCGATGAACTTATAACTGCGTAAAAAGAACATAAATTGAATTTTTGCAATACAATAGTGTTGAAAAGCTCGTAATCAACTATATGAACTCTTAAGTTTTGATTAAAACTTGTTTTGCCGTCCTTTTGTAGAGGTTTCGGACGAGCGTGTCTAAATGGGCCGTAAAATGGACCCGTTGGACTTTTAACTGAGTAAAAAGTACATAAATTGAGTTTTTGCAATATAATCGTGTTGAAAAGATCGTAATCAATTATATGAACTCATAATATTTGATTAAAACTTGTTTTTCAGTCATTTTTGAAGAGGTTTCGGGCGAGCGAGTCTAAATGGACCCGTTGGACTTTTAACTAAGTAAAAAATACCGAATTTGAGTTTTTGCAATATAGTCTTGTTGAAAAACTCGTAATCAATTATATGAACTCGTAAAATTGGATCAAAACTTGTTTTTCGGTCCTTTTTGTAGAGGTTTCAGACGAGCGGGTCCAAATGGGCCTTAAAATGGACCCGTTGAACTTATAACTGCGTAAAAAGAACATAAATTGAATTTTTGCAATACAATAATGTTGAAAAGCTCGTAATCAACGATATGAACTCTTAAGTTTTGATGAAAACTTGTTTTGCGGTCCTTTTTGTAGAGGTTTCGGACGAGCGGGTCTAAATGGGCCGTAAAATAGACCCGTTGGACTTTTAACTAAGTAAAAAGTAAAAAAATTGAGTTTTTGCAATATAATCTTGTTGAAAAGATCGTAATCAATTATATGAACTCCTAAAATTTGATTAAAACTTGTTTTACAGTCATTTTTGAAGAGGTTTCGGGCGAGGGGGTCTAAATGGGCTGTAAAATGGACCCGTTGGACTTTTAACTGAGTAAAAAATACCGAATTTGAGTTTTTGCAATATAATCTTATTGAAAAGCTCGTAATCAAATATATGAACTCCTAAAATTGGATCAAATCTTATTTTTTGGTCCTTTTTGTAGAGGTTTCGGACGAGCGGGTCTAAATGGGCCTTAAAATGGACCCGTTGAACTTATAACTACGTAAAAAGAACAGAAATTGAATTTTTGCAATACAATAGTGTTGAAAAGCTCGTAATCAACGATATGAACTCTTAAGTTTTGATTAAAACTTGTTTTGCGGTCCTTTTTGTAGAGATTTCGGACGAGCGAGTCTAAATGGGCCGTAAAATGGACCCGTTGGACTTTTAACTGAGTAAAAAGTACAAAAATTGAGTTTTTGCAATATAATCGTGTTGAAAAGATCGTAATCAATGATATGTAGTCCTAAAATTTGATTATAAATTTTTTTCTGTCATTTTTGAAGAGGTTTCGGGCAAGCGGGTCTAAATGGGCCGTAAAATGGACCCGTTGGACTTTTAACTGAGTAAAAAGTACAAAAATTGAGTTTTTGCAATATAATTGTGTTGAAAAGATCGTAATCAATTATATGAACTCCTAAAATTTGATTAAAACTTGTTTTTCAGTCATTTTTGAAGAGGTTTCGGGCGAGCGGGTCTAAATGGGTCGTAAAATGGACCCGTTGGAATTTTAACTGAGTAAAAAATACCGAATTTGAGTTTTTGCAATATAATCTTGTTGAAAAGCTCGTAATCAATTATATGAACTCCTAAAATTTGATCAAAACTTGTTTTTCGGTCCTTTTTGTAGAGGTTTCGGGCGACCGGGTCTAAATGGGCCTTAAAATAGACCCGTTGAAATTATAAATGCGTAAAAAGAACAGAAAATCAATTTTTGCAATACAATAGTGTTGAAAAGCTCGTAATCAATGATATGAACTCTTAAGTTTTGATTAAAACTTGTTTTGCGGTCCTTTTTGTAGAGGTTTCGGACGAGCGGGTGTAAATGGGCCGTAAAATGGACACGTTGGACTTTTAACTAAGTAAAAATTACAGAAATTGAGTTTTTGCAATATAATCGTGTTGAAAAGATTGTAATCAATGATATGAAGTCCTAAAATTTGATTAAAACTTATTTTTCGGTCATTTTTGAAGTGGTTTCGGGCGATTGGGTCTAAATGAGCCGTAAAATGGACCCGTTGGACTTTTAACTGAGTAAAAAATACCGAATTTGTGTTTTTGCCATATAATCTTGTTGAAAAGATCGTAATCAATTATATGAACTCCTAAAATTTGATCAAAACTTATTTTTCGGTCATTTTTGAAGAGGTTTCGGGCGAGCGGGTCTAATGGGCCGTAAAATGGACCCGTTGGACTTTTAACTGAGTAAAAAATACCGAAATTGAGGTTTTACAATATAATCTTGTTGTAAAGTTCGTAATAAATTATATGAACTCTTAAAATTTGATCAAAACTTGTTTTCGATCCTTTTTGTAGAGGTTTCGGACGAGCGGGTCTAAATGGGCCTTAAAATGGACCCGTTGGACTTTTAACTGAGTAAAAAGTACAAAAATTGAGTTTTTTTTGCAATACAATAGTGTATAAAAGCTCGTAATCAACGATATGAACTCTTAAGTTTTGATTAAAACTTGTTTTTCAGTCATTTTTGAAGAGGTTTCGGGCGAGCGAGTCTAAATGGGCCGTAAAATGGACCCGTTGGACTTTCAACTGAGTAAAAAATACTGAATTTGAGTTTTTGCAATATAATCTTGTTGAAAAGCTCGTAATCAATTATATGAACTACTAAAATTTGATCAAAACTTGTTTTTCGGTCCTTTTTGTAGAGGTTTCGGGCGACCGGGTGTAAATGGGCCTTAAAATGGACCCGTTGAACTTATAACTTTGTTAAAAGAACATAGATTGAATTTTTGGAATACAATAGTGTATAAAAGCTCGTAATCAACGATATGAACTCTTAAGTTTTGATTAAAACTTGTTTTGCGGTCCTTTTTGTAGAGGTTTCGGACGAGCGGGGGTAAATGGGCCGTAAAATGGACCCGTTGGACTTTTAACTGAGTAAAAAGTACATAAATTGAGTTTTTGCAATATAATTATGTTGAAAAGATCGTAATCAATTATACGAACTCCTAAAATTTGATTAAAACTTGTTTTCAGTCATTTTTGAAGAGGTTTCGGGCGAGCGGGTCTAAATGGGCCGTAAAATGGACCCGTTGGACTTTTAACTAAGTAAAAAATACCGAATTTGAGTTTTTGCAATATAGTCTTGTTGAAAAGCTCGTAATCAATTATATGAACTCGTAAAATTGGATCAAAACTTGTTTTTCGGTCCTTTTTGTAGAGGTTTCAGACGAGCGGGTCCAAATGGGCCTTAAAATGGACCCGTTGAACTTATAACTGCGTAAAAAGAACATAAATTTAATTTTTGCAATACAATAATGTTGAAAAGCTCGTAATCAACGATATGAACTCTTAAGTTTTGATTAAAACTTGTTTTGTGGTCCTTTTGTAGAGGTTTCGGACGAGCGGGTGTAAATGGGCCGTAAAATGGACCCGTTGTACTATTAACTGAGTAAAAAGTACAAAAATTGAGTTTTTGCAATATAATTGTGTTGAAAAGATCGTAATCAATTATATGACATCCTAAATTTTGATTAAAACTTGTATTTCAGTCATTTTTGAAGAGGTTTCGGGCAAGCGGGTCTAAATGGGCCGTAAAATGGACCCGTTGGACTTTTAACTGAGTAAAAAGTACAAAAATTGAGTTTTTGCAATATAATCTTGTTGAAAAGATCGTAATCAATTATATGAACTCCTAAGATTTGATTAAAACTTGTTTTTCAGTCATTTTTGAAGAGGTTTCGGGCGAGCGGGTCTAAATGGGTCGTAAAATGGACCCGTTGGAATTTTAACTGAGTAAAAAATACCGAATTTGAGTTTTTGCAATATAATCTTGTTGAAAAGCTCGTAATCAATTATATGAACTCCTAAAATTTGATCAAAACTTGTTTTTCGGTCCTTTTTGTAGAGGTTTCGGGCGACCGAGTCTAAATGGGCCTTAAAATAGACCCGTTGAAATTATAAATGCGTAAAAAGAATAGAAAATCAATTTTTGCAATACAATAGTGTTGAAAAGCTCGTAATCAATGATATGAACTCTTAAGTTTTGATTAAAACTTGTTTTGCGGTCCTTTTTGTAGAGGTTTCGGACGAGCGGGTGTAAATGGGCCGTAAAATGGACACGTTGGACTTTTAACTAAGTAAAAATTACAGAAATTGAGTTTTTGCAATATAATCGTGTTGAAAAGATTGTAATCAATGATATGAAGTCCTAAAATTTGATTAAAACTTATTTTTCGGTCATTTTTGAAGTGGTTTCGGGCGATCGGGTCTAAATGAGCCGTAAAATGGACCCGTTGGACTTTTAACTGAGTAAAAAATACCGAATTTGTGTTTTTGCCATATAATCTTGTTGAAAAGATCGTAATCAATTATATGAACTCCTAAAATTTGATCAAAACTTATTTTTCGGTCATTTTTGAAGAGGTTTCGGGCGAGCGGGTCTAATGGGCCGTAAAATGGACCCGTTGGACTTTTAACTGAGTAAAAAATACCGAAATTGAGGTTTTACAATATAATCTTGTTGTAAAGCTCGTAATAAATTATATGAACTCTTAAAATTTGATCAAAACTTGTTTTCGATCCTTTTTGTAGAGGTTTCGGACGAGCGGGTCTAAATGGGCCTTAAAATGGACCCGTTGGACTTTTAACTGAGTAAAAAGTACAAAAATTGAGTTTTTTTTGCAATACAATAGTGTATAAAAGCTCGTAATCAACGATATGAACTCTTAAGTTTTGATTAAAACTTGTTTTTCAGTCATTTTTGAAGAGGTTTCGGGCGAGCGAGTCTAAATGGGCCGTAAAATGGACCCGTTGGACTTTCAACTGAGTAAAAAATACTGAATTTGAGTTTTTGCAATATAATCTTGTTGAAAAGCTCGTAATCAATTATATGAACTACTAAAATTTGATCAAAACTTGTTTTTCGGTCCTTTTTGTAGAGGTTTCGGGCGACCGGGTGTAAATGGGCCTTAAAATGGACCCGTTGAACTTATAACTTTGTTAAAAGAACATAGATTGAATTTTTGGAATACAATAGTGTATAAAAGCTCGTAATCAACGATATGAACTCTTAAGTTTTGATTAAAACTTGTTTTGCGGTCCTTTTTGTAGAGGTTTCGGACGAGCGGGGGTAAATGGGCCGTAAAATGGACCCGTTGGACTTTTAACTGAGTAAAAAGTACATAAATTGAGTTTTTGCAATATAATTATGTTGAAAAGATCGTAATCAATTATACGAACTCCTAAAATTTGATTAAAACTTGTTTTTCAGTCATTTTTGAAGAGGTTTCGGGCGAGCGGGTCTAAATGGGCCGTAAAATGGACCCGTTGGACTTTTAACTAAGTAAAAAATACCGAATTTGAGTTTTTGCAATATAGTCTTGTTGAAAAGCTCGTAATCAATTATATGAACTCGAAAAATTGGATCAAAACTTGTTTTTCGGTCCTTTTTGTAGAGGTTTCAGACGAGCGGGTCCAAATGGGCCTTAAAATGGACCCGTTGAACTTATAACTGCGTAAAAAGAACATAAATTTAATTTTTGCAATACAATAATGTTGAAAAGCTCGTAATCAACGATATGAACTCTTAAGTTTTGATTAAAACTTGTTTTGCCGTCCTTTTGTAGAGGTTTCGGACGAGCGGGTGTAAATGGGCCGTAAAATGGACCCGTTGTACTATTAACTGAGTAAAAAGTACAAAAATTGAGTTTTTGCAATATAATTGTGTTGAAAAGATCGTAATCAATTATATGACATCCTAAATTTTGATTAAAACTTGTATTTCAGTCATTTTTGAAGAGGTTTCGGGCGAGCGGGTCTAAATGGGCCGTAAAATGGACCCGTTGGACTTTCAACTGAGTAAAAAATACTGAATTTGAGTTTTTGCAATATAATCTTGTTGAAAAGCTCGTAATCAATTATATGAACTCCTAAAATTTGATCAAAACTTGTTTTTCGGTCCTTTTTGTAGAGGTTTCGGGCGACCGGGTCTAAATGGGCCTTAAAATGGACCCGTTGAACTTATAACTTCGTTAAAAGAACATAGATTGAATTTTTGCAATACAATAGTGTATAAAAGCTCGTAATCAACGATATGAACTCTTAAGTTTTGATTAAAACTTGTTTTGCGGTCCTTTTTGTAGAGGTTTCGGACGAGCGGGTGTAAATGGGCCGTAAAATGGACCCGTTGGACTTTTAACTGAGTAAAAAATACAGAAATTGAGTTTTTGCAATATAATTATGTTGAAATGATTATAATCAACTATATGAACTCCTAAAATTTGATTAAAACTTGTTTTTCAATCATTTTTGAAGAGGTTTCGGGCGAGCGGGTCTATATGGGCCGTAAAATGGACCCGTTGGACTTTCAACTGAGTAAAAAATACTGAATTTGAGTTTTTGCAATATAATCTTGTTGAAAAGCTCGTAATCAATTATATGAACTCCTAAAATTTGATCAAAACTTGTTTTTCGGTCCTTTTTGTAGAGGTTTCGGGCGACCGGGTCTAAATGGGCCTTAAAATGGACCCGTTGAACTTATAACTTCGTTAAAAGAACATAGATTGAATTTTTGCAATACAATAGTGTATAAAAGCTCGTAATCAACGATATGAACTCTTAAGTTTTGATTAAAACTTGTTTTGCGGTCCTTTTTGTAGAGGTTTCGGACGAGCGGGTGTAAATGGGCCGTAAAATGGACCTGTTGGACTTTTAACTGAGTAAAAAATACAGAAATTGAGTTTTTGCAATATAATTATGTTGAAACGGTCGTAATCAACTATATGAACTCCTAAAATTTGATTAAAACTTGTTTTTCAGTCATTTTTGAAGAGGTTTCGGGCGAGCAAGTCTAAATGGGCCGTAAAATGGACCCGTTGGACTTTCAACTGAGTAAAAAATACTGAATTTGAGTTTTTGAAATATAATCTTGTTGAAAAGCTCGTAATCAATTATATGAACTCCTAAAATTTGATCAAAACTTGTTTTTCGGTCCTTTTTGTAGAGGTTTCGGGCGACCGGGTCTAAATGGGCCTTAAAATGGACCCGTTGAACTTATAACTTCGTTAAAAGAACATAGATTGAATTTTTGCAATACAATAGTGTATAAAAGCTCGTAATAAACGATATGAACTCTTAAGTTTTGATTAAAACTTGTTTTGCGGTCCTTTTTGTAGAGGTTTCGGACGAGCGGGTGTAAATGGGCCGTAAAATGGACCCGTTGGACTTTTAACTGAGTAAAAAATACAGAAATTGAGTTTTTGCAATATAATTATGTTGAAACGATCGTAATCAACTATATGAACTCCTAAAGTTTGATTAAAACTTGTTTTTCAGTCATTTTTTAAGAGGTTTCGGCCGAGCGGGTCTAAATGGGCCGTAAAATGGACCCGTTGGACTTTTAACTAAGTAAAAAATACTGAATTTGAGTTTTTGCAATATAGTCTTGTTGAAAAGCTCGTAATCAATTATATGAACTCCTAAAATTGGATCAAAACTTGTTTTTTGGTCCTTTTTGTAGAGGTTTCGGACGAGCGGGTCTAAATGGGCCTTAAAATAGACCCGTTGAAATTATAAATGCGTAAAAAGAACAGAAAATCAATTTTTGCAATACAATAGTGTTGAAAAGCTCGTAATCAACGATATGAACTCTTAAGTTTTGATTAAAACTTGTTTTGCGGTCCTTTTTGTAGAGTTTTCGGACGAGCGGGTGTAAATGGGCCGTAAAATGGACCCGTTGGACTTTTAACTGAGTAAAAAATACAAAAATTGAGTTTTTGCAATATAATCGTGTTGAAACGATCGTAATCAATTATATGAACTCCTAAAATTTGATTAAAACTTGTTTTTCAGTCATTTTTGAAGAGGTTTCGGGCGAGCGAGTCTAAATGGGCCTTAAAATGGATCCGTTGGACTTTTAACTGAGTAAAACATACAGAAATTGAGTTTTTGCAATATAATCGTGTTGAAAAGATCGTAATCAATGATATGAAGTCCTAAAATTTGATTAAAACTTATTTTTCGGTCATTTTTGAAGAGGTTTCGGGCGAGCGGGTCTAAATGGGCCGTAAAGTTGGACTTTTAACTGAGTAAAAAATACAGAAATGGACTTTTTGCAATATAATCTTGTTGAAAAGCTCGTAATCAATTATATGAACTCCTAAAGTTGGATCAAAACTTGTTTTTCGGTCCTTTTTGTAGTGGTTTCGGACGAGCGGGTCTAAATGGGCCTTAAAATGGACCCGTTGAACTTATAACTGCGTAAAAAGAACATAAATTGAATTTTTGCAATACAATAGTGTTAAAAAGCTCGTAATCAATGATATGAACTCTTAAGTTTTGAATAAAACTTGTTTTGCGGTCCTTTTTGTAAAGGTTTCGGACGAGCGGGTCTATAAATTTGATTAAATCTTATTTTTCGGTCATTTTTGAAGTGGTTTCGGGTGATCGGATCTAAATGAGCCGTAAAATGGACCCGTTGGACTTTTAACTGAGTAAAGAATACCGAATTTGTGTTTTTGCCATATAATCTTGTTGAAAAGATCGTAATCAATTATATGAACTCTTAAAATTTGATGAAAACTTATTTTTCGGTCATTTTTGAAGAGGTTTCGGGCGAGCCGGTCTAAATGGGCCGTAAAATGGATCCGTTGGACTTTTAACTGAGTAAAAAATATCGAAATTGAGGTTTTGCAATATAATCTTGTTGTAAAGCTCGTAATAAATTATATGAACTCCTAAAATTTGATCAAAACTTGTTTTCGATCCTTTTTGTACAGGTTTCGGACGAGCGGGTCTAAATGGGCCTTAAAATGGACCCATTGAACTTATAACTGCGTAAAAAGAACAGAAATTGAATTTTTGCAATACAATCATGTTGAAAAGATCGTAATCAGTTATATGAACTCCTAAAATTTGATTAAAACTTGTTTTTCAGTCATTTTTGAAGATGTTTCGGGCGAGCGGGTCTAAATGGGCCGTAAAATGGATCCCTTGGACTTTTAACTGAGTAAAAAGTAAAAAAATTGAATTTTTGCAATATAATCGTGTTGAAAAGATCGTAATCAATTATATGAACTCCTAAAATTTAATTATAACTTGTTCTCAGTCATTTTTGAAGAGGTTTCGGGCGAGCGGGTCTAAATGGGCCGTAAAATGGACCCGTTGGACTTTTAACTGAGTAAAAAAAACCGAATTTGTGTTTTTGCCATATAATCTTGTTGAAAAGATCGTAATCAATTATATGAACTCTTAAAATTTGATCAAAACTTATTTTTCGATCATTTTTGAAGAGGTTTCGGGCGAGCGGGTCTAAATGGGCCGTAAAATGGACCCGTTGGACTTTTAACTGAGTAAAAAAATACCGAAATTGAGGTTTTGCAATATAATCTTGTTGTAAAGCTCGTAATAAATTATATGAACTCCTAAAATTTGATCAAAACTTGTTTTCGATCCTTTTTGTAGAGGTTTCGGACGAGCGGGTGTAAATGGGCCTTAAAATGGACCCGTTGAACTTATAACTGCGTAAAAAGAACAGAAATTGAATTTTTGCAATACAATCGTGTTGAAAAGATCGTAATCAATTATATGAACTCCTAAAATTTGATTGAAACTTGTTTTTCAGTCATTTTTGAAGAGGTTTCGGGCGAGCGGGTCTAAATGGGCCGTAAAATGGATCCCTTGGACTTTTAACTAAGTAAAAAGTAAAAAAAATGAATTTTTGCAATATAATCGTGTTGAAAAGATCGTAATCAATTATATGAACTCCTAAAATTTAATTATAACTTGTTTTCAGTCATTTTTGAAGAGGTTTCGGGCGAGCGGGTCTAAATGGGCCGTAAAATGGACCCGTTGGACTTCTAACTGAGTAACAAATACCGAATTTGAGTTTTTGCAATATAATCTTGTTGAAAAGCTCGTAATCAATTATATGAACTCGTAAAATTGGATCAAAACTTGTTTTTTCGGTCCTTTTTGTAGAGGTTTCGGACGAGCAGGTCTAAATGGGCATTAAAATGGACCAGTTGAACTTATAATTGCGTAAAAACAACAGAAATTGAATTTTTGCAATACAATAGTGTTGAAAAGCTCGTAATCAACGATATGAACTCTTAAGTTTTGATTAAAACATGTTTTGCGGTCCTTTTCCAGAGGTTTCGGACGAGCGGGTCTAAATGGGCCGTAAAATGGACCCGTTGTACTATTAACTGAGTAAAAAGTACAAAAATTGAGTTTTTGCAATATAATTGTGTTGAAAAGATCGTAATCAATTATATGAACTCCTAAATTTTGATTAAAACTTGTTTTTCAGTCATTTTTGAAGAGGTTTCGGGCGAGCGGGTCTAAATGGGCCGTAAAATGGACCCGTTGGACTTTCAACTGAGTAACAAATACTGAATTTGAGTTTTTGCAGTATAATCTTGTTGAAAAGCTCGTAATCAATTATATGAACTCCTAAAATTTGATCAAAACTTGTTTTTCGGTCCTTTTTGTAGAGGTTTCGGGCGACCGGGTCTAAATGGGCCTTAAAATGGACCCGTTGAACTTATAACTTCGTTAAAAGAACATAGATTGAATTTTTGGAATACAATAGTGTATAAAAGCTCGTAATCAACGATATGAACTCTTAAGTTTTGATTAAAACTTGTTTTGCGGTCCTTTTTGTAGAGGTTTCGGATGAGCGGGTGTAAATGGGCCGTAAAATGGACCCGTTGGACTTTTAACTAAGTAAAAAATACAGAAATTGAGTTTTTGCAATATAATTATGTTGAAACGATCGTAATCAACTATATGAACTCCTAAAATTTGATTAAAACTTGTTTTTCAGTCATTTTTGAAGAGGTTTCGGGCGAGCGGGTCTAAATGGGCCGTAAAATGGACCCGTTGGACTTTCAACTGAGTAAAAAATACTGAATTTGAGTTTTTGCAATATAATCTTGTTGAAAAGCTCGTAATCAATTCTATGAACTCCTAAAATTTGATCAAAACTTGTTTTTCAGTTATTTTTGAAGAGGTTTCGGGCGAGCGGGTCTAAATGGGCCGTAAAATGGACCCGTTGGACTTTTAACTGAGTAAAAAATACAGAAATGGACTTTTTGCAATATAATCTTGTTGAAAAGCTCGTAATCAATTATATGAACTCCTAAAGTTGGATCAAAACTTGTTTTTCGGTCCTTTTTGTAGTGGTTTCGGACGAGCGGGTCTAAATGGGCCTTAAAATGGACCCGTTGAACTTATAACTGCGTAAAAAGAACATAAATTGAATTTTTGCAATACAATAGTGTTGAAAAGCTCGTAATCAACGATATGAACTCTTAAGTTTTGATTAAAACTTGTTTTGCGGTCCTTTTTGTAAAGGTTTCGGACGAGCGGGTCTATAAATTTGATTAAAACTTATTTTTCGGTCATTTTTGAAGTGGTTTCGGGCGATCGGATCTAAATGAGCCGTAAAATGGACCCGTTGGACTTTTAACTGAGTAAAGAATACCGAATTTGTGTTTTTGCCATATAATCTTGTTGAAAAGATCGTAATCAATTATATGAACTCCTAAAATTTGATGAAAACTTATTTTTCGGTCACTTTTGAAGAGGTTTCGGGCGAGCCAGTCTAAATGGGCCGTAAAATGGATCCGTTGGACTTTTAACTGAGTAAAAAATACCGAAATTGAGGTTTTGCAATATAATCTTGTTGTAAAGCTCGTAATAAATTATATGAACTCCTAAAATTTGATCAAAACTTGTTTTCGATCCTTTTTGTAGAGGTTTCGGACGAGCGGGTCTAAATGGGCCTTAAAATGGACCCATTGAACTTATAACTGCGTAAAAAGAACATAAATTGAATTTTTGCAATACAATCATGTTGAAAAGATCGTAATCAGTTATATGAACTCCTAAAATTTGATTAAAACTTGTTTTTCAGTCATTTTTGAAGAGGTTTCGGGCGAGCGGGTCTAAATGGGCCGTAAAATGGATCCCTTGGACTTTTAACTTAGTAAAAAGTAAAAAAATTGAATTTTTGCAATATAATCGTGTTGAAAAGATCGTAATCAATTATATGAACTCCTAAAATTTAATTATAACTTGTTTTCAGTCATTTTTGAAGTGGTTTCGGGCGAGCGGGTCTAAATGGGCCGTAAAATGGACCCGTTGGACTTTTAACTGAGTAAAAAATACCGAATTTGAGTTTTTGCAATATAATCTTGTTGAAAAGCTCGTAATCAGTTATATGAACTCGTAAAATTGGATCAAAACTTGTTTTTCGGTCCTTTTTGTAGAGGTTTCGGACGAGCAGGTCTAATTGGGCATTAAAATGGACCAGTTGAACTTATAATTGCGTAAAACAACAGAAATTGAATTTTTGCAATACAATAGTGTTGAAAAGCTCGTAATCAACGATATGAACTCTTAAGTTTTGATTAAAACATGTTTTGCGGTCCTTTTGTAGAGGTTTCGGACGAGCGGGTCTAAATGGGCCGTAAAATGGACCCGTTGTACTTTTAACTGAGTAAAAAGTACAAAAATTGACTTTTTGCAATATAATCGTGTTGAAAAGATCGTAATCAATTATATGAACTCCTAAATTTTGATTAAAACATGTTTTTCAGTCATTTTTGAAGAGGTTTCGGGCGAGCGGGTCTAAATGGGCCGTAAAATGGACCCTTTGGACTTTTAACTGAGTAAAAAATACCGAATTTGAGTTTTTGCAATATAATCTTGTTGAAAAGCTCGTAATCAATTATATGAACTCCTAAAATTGCATCAAAACTTGTTTTTCGGTCCTTTCTGTAGAGGTTTCGGACGAGCGGGTCTAAATAGGCCTTAAAATGGACCCGTTGAACTTATAACTGCGTAAAAACAACAGAAATTGAATTTTTGCAATACAATAGTGTTGAAAAGCTCGTAATCAACGATATGAACTCTTAAGTTTTGATTAAAACTTGTTTTGCGGTCCTTTTTGTAGAGGTTTCGGACGAGCGGGTCTAAATGGGCCGTAAAATGGACCCGTTGGACTTTTAACTGAGTAAAAACAACAGAAATTGAGTTTTTGCATTATAATCATGTTGAAAAGATCGTAATCAATGATATGAAGTCCTAAAATTTGATTAAAACTTTTTTCGGTCATTTTTGAAGAGGTTTCCGGCGAGCGGGTCTAAATGGGCCGTAAAATGGACTCGTTGAACTTTTTTGAAGAAAGCGGGCCTCGTTAAAAACCCCTACTAATGTCCCCAGGCACAAGACCTGGAGAAACCTAAAAGGGGAAAAGAGTACCCAGGATTTAATTATAAAGATCGAGGTGAAGCCTCGCAGAGTACAACATTGTGAATACAATCAGGATACATGGACCCAAAAGACATAGAAGTCATGGTCCTAGGGGCATGGGAGGCCAAAGTATGTGCAACAATATTAGCCTCACGGCAAAAAAACTGAACATGAGAAAAAGAAAAACACTCCAAAGCTGCATGAGCTTGCATAATCGTCGGACCCATAGAAGAAAGATCTGGGCCCAGAGAGTTGATCCTATTCGCAAGAGAAGCACAGTCTGTCTCGAAAATCAAGTGGCTCCATCCTTGAGATTGAGCAAAAGTAATACCAGCTAGAAGACCTTGCCCTTCGGACGTAATGGCATCTGAGCAACTGCCTAAAGGGTAAGCCAGTCCGCCGACAACCATCCCTGTTTCATCACGGGCCACAACACCAACCGCCACTGCACGTGTGGAAGGGTCAAAAGCCCTCTCCACATTAATTTTAATGTGCCCCCGAGGGGGATGTCTCCAGCGAGAAGGAGTGACCGTCAAAGAGGAAGGAGAGGTAGGAGAAGAAATAGCGGCAGAGTAGTCACGATGAAGACTGATGGAATTGATAGCAATTAACCACGAGGGTTGAAGATGTCGGGTATGGATCCAGTCATTGCGCCTGTTCCAAATGTTCCACAGAGTAGTCAAAAAAAGCCCGAAAAGGTCAGAGGAGAGGAGGCAAGCACCTTCCTCTAGCCATTGAAGGCCGGTGGACGCAGTGCTGTTGATTAGAGAGATAGGGATGCCAACCAAACGAAGGGCCTCCGAGGCACCAGAGCAATCACGGAGAGCATGGAGAATCGATTTCGTACCGGAATGACAAACAGGGTAGGGACCTGAGTCTGGTGCAAAAGCCTGTAGGCGAACCCCGACAGGTAGAGCCTCAGATCCCAAGCGCCAGCCAAAAGTTTTTTGTAACCCCCTTAGCCCGGCCTAGATGGTTGACCCGAACTACGAAGATTACACGGGGAAAACCAAAGTCAACCCGAAAGTCAACCTTGATTAACGACCCTTTCTTTTCTTTTTAAACTTGTCTAGATGCACATTAATCCTAGGCATACTCTTGAGATAAGCATACTCAAAAATCACAGGAATCAAAAAAACAATAAGGGACTCAATTGCATAACATACGAATTTAGGGACCAATTTGTAAATTATGGAAATTAGGAGGACTTTACAAATTTTTAAGTTACCATTATGAAATTAGTCATGTTTCATGCCTCTCTGCCAAATTTCATCTCAAACGGACATCTCAAACTCAATCAATTGCACATACAAAAATCAGGACTAAAATGTAAAGCTTGCAAACCTCAAAACCATTCAAATAAGTGCCCAACGGACAAGTGTTTCGAAACGGGTATAGACCGTTCAGAAACACGGCTTGGCTGTAGCCAAAGTGTTTCGAAACACCTCTACCCGTTTCGAAACGCCCATGCCAAAACATGCCCCTGTTTCGAAACAGGCAAGGGTGTTTCGAAACACCCTGCCCAGAAACAGCAGATAAGCCTGTTTTAATACATCTAATCACCATCAAACATACTCTAAATCAATCCTCAACAAATCAACAACATGCCAAGCATCATAACTACCAAATTGCATTAAAATCTAGATACAAAACAACCCCTAGGTGCACCAACTCTTTCAACACATCCAACACTTGATCAAGCTTTTAAAACAAGAAGCATAGTGCAACAACTTATGAATAAGAAGATTCAAATGTTGCAAAGCGATAAACAACAAGATTCAAACCATAAACCAAATATGGTCAACATACTCAATCTCATTACACATCAATATAAAAGACTCTCCCCCCATTGCCTTTATTATCTATAGCTATTAACCGAGACATACTTCTCAAGGGGAGCTCTCATTGAATCCCTTGCTTCTTGCTGTCCCAACTTCAATTATCTGCATTGATGGACAAAAAGGAGCGTAAGCACATAATGCTTAGAGAGGAATGCTCAAAACCAAAACACCATCAATGCAGCGAATCATAAAACCCTCTCTAAAAGTAGATGTAAAACAATAAACCAAAGCATTGTTTGAAAAACCTCTTTCGAAACAACATGCTTTAAACAATGCCTTGCTCAACATGAAATCCAACCTTTAGCTTAGAAAAGCTAAACAATTTCCCCAAAACACATTGTTGCAAAACCACTATTTAAACCCTTCCATGCATGAACACCATATGCAAAGTTAAACTCAAGTTCCTTAGAAAACACTTCCACTTCACAACATACTTTCCACATGCTTGATGATCATTTCAAAACAAAACCTTTGAAAAACCATTTGTTCCATCCAACTATCTCATGCATTCAACATATGCAAAACTCGTGAACTATTAAAAGCACATTTGCATTACATGCCTTTCTAGACAAGCCTTCACAAGACTTCAAAGCATTTATGAGATTTTATGCACATATGCACATTACATTAGCAAAATATACAAGTGCTCAAGCTTAACAAACATCACATGCATTCTTGCATCATTTACATATTTCCCATGCAACCTTGCAACATTTCAAGCATCTCATGCTTCATTACATTCAAGAACATTATATTGGCTTCCAAGTGATAATTCACAAACCATCTCAACTCAAGACACAATCGGATACGCGTATTACAAGCGTTGTCCCACACGCTTCATACACACAACCGAACAACACAAGGTGAAGTTTACCGGTACAATCACAACCCCTCAACACCCGTGATGGAGTTTAACGGTACAATCACAACCCCTCAACATCACTCATCGGAAGTTGTATAACTCACTAGCGAGAGCCGGGACACATCACAAGGCTTACACATGGAAGCTACCACAACCATTGTAATCACCTTAACCAAGCTCACACACGGGAGCAACCCTCCACCGTTGTGACGCTTAACAAAGTCCACCCACGAGAGCCATCCTCCATCGTGGTGACATTTAACAAGGTTCACCCACGAGAGGCATCCTCCATCGTGGTGGCACTTAACAAAGCCCACCCACGAGAGCCATCCTCCATCGTGGTGACACCAACTCTCTCAATCGCTAGGATACTTGGATGGAGTTTACGGTACCATTACAACCCCTCGACATCCAAGGCGACTCAATTCACGGTGCACCCAATCCTATAGCCGGCTAACTATATCCGATTAAAGTAACCAACAACCACTTACATCACTTGCCAATACCATCAATTACCATCATCAATTCACTGTTTTAAAGCATTAAACAAAGCCATTAAACAACATGCAACACTATGCATCAATTCCACAATTCCAAAGTACAAAACCAAGGATCTCTTACCTTGAGCATCCTTCAACACATGACTTTCAAAACCAGCATTAAACCATGCTAAAACATGCTTTCAAAACAGAATTTAAACATGCAAATTAAATGTATGCATCCAACCATCTCATGGTTCATTCAAGAGAAAGAGTTTTCCCGAAAACTTACTCTTGAGCTTAGTTAAGTTGCTTAGACTTAAACTAAGCTCCCATAACCTTCAAACATTGGTTTCAAAGCTGAAAACCCAACTTCACTCACCGTTACACAAAACTAAGCTAGCCGACAAGCCTTCCAAGCATCCGAACCCTCCAACGCTACCTCTATTGCTTCCGGATCATTCTCCCCTGTTTTAAACACATAACAACAAAGGATTAATGCATCATCATGCAATAAAAACACCAGCAACACAACTCAACTCGCTGCTCTACATAAATCTAACCTTTCGGCTACCAAACACAACCGAAAACACCTCCAAACTCTTCCAAAACTTAACCCAGCCAAGATCCATCACTTCTAACCATTATTAAACATCAATTAACATCCAAAATGAACCCAAACTTGTCCTTATACCTCCAACATTACCAAAACACCAAGATCACCCCAAAAACAACCATTTTCACAAGTAAAAACTTAGGAAAATCAACCTATTCGGGATTGCATTGATTAAACCTCCATTTCACATCATTTAAACATCCAAAATACATCAAAAAGACATCTCAAAACAGAGCCCAATCATCCAATACGAATTTCTTCAAAATTAAATCCAAATCTTGCATTTCAAGCCAAAACCAAGATCACAACATTAAAACCTTTAATAAAACTCAATTTAAGGATTGAGAACTTGGGAATTTCAGTAAAGAACTGAGTATTTAGAGGAGAAGAACGTTCATACCTCTAAATGTGGATTTTTCCTTGTTTAGAGCCAAAATCCTTGAAAATTCATTAAGCAAATGGTGAGGATTTGATGTAGAAATGATTAGGAATCATTTGAGGATTGAAAACTCTTCTTTAGGTGTGAAAATAAAAAGGAAAGTTGCTGTGGAAATGTGTTTGGCTGAGGGAATTTTGAGAGAAAATGAAATAGGAAAATTTTGGTAAAAGTTAGTTATGAAACTAAAATATCACTTTTCCCTCTTTTCTTTTTGTTAATTAAACACTAAATGAGTCTTAAAAATCAAGAAAAATCTGGAGAAATCCTACCTTGGGTAAATTAGCTCCTTAAAGATTCAAAGTTTCAATCCTTTTAAAACAATCACGAACTTTTCAAACATTACATTTTAGTCACTAACTCAAAATGTCATATTTCCAAACCTCATTTTGTAAAATTGATTACACCACCCTCTTATATATATTAAAAGAGGATTTTTAGATATTTTTGCATATTTTTAATGCATCCCGAACTAGGCTTTCCCTAAAACCACCTTTTATATTCGAACCGAAAATTAGACCGGTCCGGTTCAGACCCAAAACTTCTAAGCCCAAAATTGAGGTGTTACAACTCTCCCCCTCTTAGGAAGTTTCGTCCTCGAAATTTCAACCGGCGAAAAAAGCACGATACCAAACTTCTCAAAGCAACCCACAAGGCAACACAGGAGACTTAACCACCACTGAACACTCTCCACACAAAACTCCACCAAACCAACTCCTCCACAAATCAACTTACACTACAACCAAACCCAACACCACCACATACTGTTCACAATTTCCAGAACACTCAGATGTTAACCACAACTTAACCTTTCACACTTCCGAACTGCACATAGCACCAACAACCCGAAGAACCTCCAAATTTTACAACATACTCACCTTAACTCATAACTTTCAAAACTCACACACACGGTGACACTAACCCATCCAGTTCAGCCACCATGTGACCCACAACCTTCATTGCTTCTAAAACCCCTTGCAAAACTGCTCAACCTCTTCCAAAGGTTACCACATCAAGCAAAAAAATTTCTTAAGCATCAACTGCTTACTCAAACTTCTCAACGTAATGATAACATTCCTTCACCTCCGCCACTATCACTACCATAACGACTCACCAAAACTACTCACACAACATTCAAAAATCACGTCACAAAACCCCAACCTTGACTCCGCCAGCTGTTCCACATACCACTAGCTGACTTCAGAAGGAATTTACTTATGCACGACTAGCCAACCACTTCTCACAAAAACCCGTCCAACCAACAATGGCCCTTGAACTTACATTGCCTTTCCACTTCAAGCTTTGACTACAACACTAGCCTTACCAGGACACCGCCCATTCTATACATACATATTAAGATTATGAAACTTCTATTCACCCCAGGCCAACCCTTTTCTACAACCCACAACACAACCTCTTCTCAACTCTTCGAAGGTTGCTACGAACCATCACCTACAAAAACAACCCTTCTATTACAACATCAATGCCAGTTGCCTCAGCACTCTGGAAACACATCCACTAACCTGCAACGTCACTTAACACCAAGAAACTACCACTTCTACTAGCTATTCACAACCACTTTGACTGATTCTAACTTCAACCGGTAATCTCCTCACTCACTATTACTGACAGCTCACTTAATACCCTCCATTACTTCTAACATTCTCCTAGCACCAAAACAACTTTTAAAACCCATCATCCAACCTAACCCTATCCCAACACTAACAGACCCAACTAGCTATTAGCAAGTGTGAACGTATGTATGCATGGTCACCAATATGCCCTATCAATGCCTGTGTACATGTATGCAAAACCTCTAATGTCATGTCGCATGTATGCATGTACCAACATATATAATATAGCATATAACAAATGATTTTAACTATTCATGTATGTCGGTTCACACCCACCAGTAACATCCTCAGAATCCGCCTAAGAACAACCTCTTATCTCACTTCTAACTTGTTCAACTCCACCATTCTAACAATCCGCTAACCACAAAATACTCCACTAATGCCCTCTTCATACCAAAGTTGTTTTCAAAACAACTCCGGCTACTACCCCAAATTTGCTAGCTACAAGACCAAACCCACTACACAAGGAAAAACCCATCCAAAACTAAACAAAGATAACTAGGGCAAAGTGTTGAGTGTGTAAAAGTTCTATTATTTACACCCTATTTAACCCATATTTCTTCTACATTCGAGCATTATTCATTGCATTTAGGTTTATTTACAGAAAAACATCACAAATATATTAAAAGGCACAGATTGTACTAAAAATAGCTGTTTTTGTAGGATGCTGCCGTAGCAGATGGCGAGGGCAGGCGCTGGGCAGTGAAGCAGAAGAGCTGAACTGGATAAGCAGTCAAGGAGGACGATGCTGCCATGGTTGCTGCCGTGACAGCAGAGGACGACAACAGTTTTGAGGAGAAGAAGCAAAGTGGACCTCGACAGATAGAGAAAATTCAGCCCGTCTGTCGTGTGAAAACCTCATATTTTTCTGAGCCCCAGATCAAAAGGAATGTCAAGCCCAAAGTTCAAGGAGAGAAAATCCCAAGAAAAAAGGAGGACGGCTGGAAAGTAGATTCCTTGAAGATTTAGTCTTTATTAGAATCATACTTTTAATTAAAGTTGTAATCCTTGTTAAATTAGATAACTTGAGCCCAAAGCTTATATAAGGGCATAGATTTTAACCTAGTAGGATATATCCCATAACCGATTACCCTAGCCTTCTCTCTCAATCTCTAGTCGTTTTTCTTCCCACACCATGTTCTAAATTCCCCCTAGGACCACGGGTTGATTTGTAAAGTGGTTGCAAGGGTTGTTTTTGTTTTAGGAATTTCCAGTTCAATAAAATAAACTTCAAGTTCTCTTATTTTGGTTATTAATATCTCGCAAGAGCATCGGGAGAGCATTGTGAGGTTATCTATTTACTTAGCATCGGGAGAGTTAAGTATACGAAAGAAATAAGAGCAAGTTCTCTAGTTTATAGTTGAACTATCTCGGGCCTAGGGATAGGACGAGGTTAAGTGGCTAAAGAAGAATTCATCCACATCGGTGTTCATCCTTCGATTCACGCCGGGAGGTATCATCAAAGACGTGATCATCGACAGACTTGGACCTAGGGATAGGCCAAGGCACATCTGGGATTCTTGCCAAACTTGAAGTACGGAGTTTAGTGTTTGCTGCCGCGACAATCAACGGACTGCTGCCGCGACAGGTGCTACTCGCGACAGGCGCGACGACAGAACTGGATTTCCTAAACTCTGCAATACCTGCACTACTGAGCAATTCAATACCAGCCCATTCTCTCTATCTTGATATCTTTACTCTTTTATTTACGTTTACTTTAATATTTTCGTGACAACTCTCAAATATTTCCTTTACTTTCGTGCAGTGAATTAAGGTGAAGCTATTAGCCCAATCTCTGTGGAGACGATATCCGATACTTCGTATCACTTTACTACTTACGTCGTGTATACTTGCACTACCATTGCGATAGACTATTTTACACGCAACAAGTTTTTGGCGCCGTTGCCGAGGATTGGCAACATAACTCTACCTTTTCTTTTACTGCACTTTTTGTTTTAATTTTTATTTTTTTGTTTTTCTTTGGTGCATTCAACTCTTGCTTTTCACAAGGTTTCTTGTTTATGCGCAGATCGAACCGAGGTAAAGATCCTGAGTATCCATTAGATCCAGAAATCGAACGATCATTCAATCTAAAGAAACAACTTCGTCAGTTACTAGCCAGGAACGAGTACCTTGAGGAACAGCTAGAGAAGATGGCCCACAATGGAAACGACCCGCCTGTCGGCGACCCACCTGCCGCTGTCGGCCGACGGTCCTGTCGTGACTACATGTTGAACGATCATGTAGAGCTGGAAACCACGCTGCCGGACATAGATGTTGACAACTTCGAGCTGAAACCTGTTATGTTTAGTATGATCAACAATGTCGGGCAGTTTAGTGGTGCTATTACAGAGGATGCTAGGGAGCATCTCAAAACGTTCCAGGAGATCTGTGGTTCGTTTAGGCTGCCAGGAGTTAATCCGGAGATACTGAGGCTTCGGTTATTTCCCCATTCATTGAGGGACAGAGCAAAAACTTGGTGGAACAAACTTACGCCAGGTTCAATTAGAACTTAGGCAGATTTATCTCGTGAATTTTTATCTCTTTTTAATCCTTCACATTTATCTGAGCGATTACGTAATGAAATTGCTACTTTTCAACAGGAAGATGACGAGCCAATGCACGAAGCCTGGGACAGATTTACTACTCTTCTACGGAACTGCCCAATGCATGGATTCCCCGTCTGGAATCAGGTAACAAAGTTTTATAATGCTGCCAACTTACAAACTCGTATTCGAATTGATTCAGTAGCAAACGGACTATTATTGGATAAAGATCCGGACGAGGCAATGCAAGTATTGAAAAATCTGGCCAAGAATGAGGAGCAGTTTCCGACAGCAAGAAGAGGGGGTAAACGAGTACTAGCTGTCATGGATTATGAGGCCGACAGCACGATGAAATCACAGGTGGCATACCTTACTAAGGCAATGAAAAAACTCTTGAACGAGGATGCACAACATGGATTTGCTGTCGAGGAGGTATGTGACATTTGTGAGGGAAATCACAGTTCGGAGGAATGTCTAATACAATTAGAATAGGGAAAATATGTTGGAAACTACAAGCCGAATTACAACTCCAACAACTATAATCCCAACTGGAGAAAGGATCCCAAGTTTTCTTGGAGCAATCCTAATAATGCCCTGAATCCCCAAGCACACAATCAGAATCAGGGAGGACCTAGATTGCTGACGCGACAGCAACTGCCGCCGCAACTGCTGCCGCAGCAGCAACAACAGCCACCAGCTGCCACTAACAGTATACTGGAATAGACTCTGGCCATTTTTATGTCTCAGACAGGTACTTATATTGAGAATATGAATCAGTTTGTCAAGAAAACAGAGACATTCATGGATAAAATAGAGATGCGGATGACGAATCATGAAGCTACTCTGAAATCTTTGGAGACACAAATGGGTCAGGTTTCCCAACATATTAAGCCAAGGCAGACTGGAGGATTCCCCAGTAATACTGAAAATGCTAGGCAGCCCACACATGAGCAGTGTAAGGCCATTACTACTAGGAGTGGGAAGAAACTACCAGGGCCAGAAAAGGAAGCTGAATTAGTAAGAAAACCAGCTTTGGAAAAACCTGCCGAGGAAGCTGCCACGACAGGTAACAAACAGACTGCTGCCGATGAGCCTGTCACGACAGCAGAAGCGACAGAGGAGAAAATTGATGAACCCAAACCTCCTCAGATTCGTATGCAGTGGGAAGGACGTATTGCTGATTACCGTCCCCACCCCCTTTTCCTCAACGGATACAACAAGCGAAGCAAGAATCTCATCTCAAAAAGATTTATGATATTTTTAAGCAGGTTCATATTAACATTCCGCTGTTAGATGCCATTAGGGAGATGCCCGGTTACGCCAAATTTCTCAAGGATGTCATGTCAAGGAAATCTAAACTTGGGGAATTTGAAACGGTTAAGATGACGGAAGGATGTATGAGTATTCTTCATAGGCAGCCACCCCAGAAAAAGAAGGATCCGGGGAGCTTCATCATACCTTGTGTAATCGGAGACAAATATGTGGGTAAGGCACTTTGTGATCTTGGTGCTAGTATTAATTTAATGCCAAAATCTGTTTTTCAGAAATTAGGTATTGGAAAGGCGCGGCCCACGACAGTAATTCTGCAGCTGGCAGACCGCTCTTACGTTCATCCGGAAGGAAAAATCGAAGATATTCTGGTAAGAGTGGATAAATTTATATTTCCTGCTGACTTTCTTGTTTTAGATTGTGAAGTAGACGAAAACGCACCAATCATCCTTGGGCGACCCTTCTTAGCCACGAGAAGATCACTGATTGATGTGGAAAAAGGAGAACTCACCATGAGAGTGAACGACCAAGAGATTAAGTTGAATGTTCTCCAAGATATAAAGCATGCTGATGCAGACAAGGAATGCAAGGCTATCACTGAAGTTGCCTTTGATCAACCCTGCATCAGGTCAGGCTGTCACGACATCAAAATTGGTCACTGCCTCGGTAGCCACCTACAGGCCTGTCACGACAGCACCGACGATAGCAACTCCTCTGAATCCGATACATCAGATCAGGAGGAGGTAAACTGGATAGGCGATCGTCCAGGTAAGTTATTCGAACCTTTAAATTATACTTCGGATAACCATGCAATCCAAAAGCCATCTACTGTTGAACCACCTGCCTTAGAACTAAAGCCCCTTCCAGGGCAGCTAAAATATGCTTTTCTTGGTTCAAATGATACGTTGCCCGTAATCATCTCTTCTAAGCTGCCGCAGGAACAGGAACGGCAGCTAATAGGGATGCTGCGGCAGCACAAGAAGGCAATTGGATGGACGATAGCTGATATTCAAGGCATTAGTCCGGTGTTATGCATGCACAAAATCCTTTTAGAGGAAGATCATAAGCCGACTATAGATGCCCAAAGGCGGCTAAACCATGCGATGAAAGAGGTGGTTCGTAAAGAGATAATCAAATGGTTAGATGCTGGTATTATTTATGCCATCTCTAACAGCAAATGGGTGAGCCCGGTGCAATGCGTTCCAAAGAAAGGAGGAATGACTGTGGTGACCAATGAAAACAATGAGTTAATCCCAACCAGGACTGTGACCGGTTGGAGGGTTTGTATGGACTATCGGAAGCTTAACAAAGCTACCCGAAAGGACCACTTTCCTTTACCCTTTATTGATAAAATGCTTGATAGATTAACGGGTAAACCTTACTATTGTTTTCTTGATGGTTATTCAGGTTATAATCAAATAGCTATCGCACCAGAAGATCAAGAAAAGACGACTTTCACATGCCCATATGGAACTTATGCTTTTAGGAGAATGCCATTCGGACTATGCAATGCACCCGCCACCTTCCAAAGGTGCATGATGGCCATATTCTCCGATATGGTGGAGGACTTCCTTGAGATTTTTATGGATGATTTTTTAGTCTTTGGGGACGATTTTGAGAGCTGCCTAGGCAATCTACAAAAGGTACTTGAAAGATGTGAAAAAGCAAATCTAGTCTTGAATTGGGAAAAATGCCACTTTATGGTGGATGAAGGGATAGTCCTTGGCCATAAGATTAGCTGCCGTAGAATAGAAGTCGACAGGGCCCAAAATAGAAGTGATCGAGAAGCTGCTGCCGCCGACCACAGTCAAGGGTATTAGAAGTTTCTTGGGACATGCTGGTTTTTACCGGAGATTCATTGCAAATTTCTCAAAAATCACCAAGCCCCTATGTCATCTTTTAGAGCAGAACCGACCCTTTGACTTTAATGATGAATGTACTGAATCATTCAAGGTTCTGAAGGAAAAACTGGTAACAGCCCCAATAGTACAGCCACCAGACTGGACACAACCATTTGAGATCATGTGTGATGCCAGTGACTATGCTGTCGGGGCAACACTTTGTCAGCGGAGAGATAAATTATTTCATGTCATATACTATGCCAGCAAGACATTGAATGATGCCCAAGTCAACTACACCACCACAGAAAAGGAGTTATTAGCTGTGGTGTTCTCCATTGACAAGTTTCATTCTTACATACTTGGAACGAAGGTAATAGTGCACACAGACCATTCTGCCCTGAAGTATCTGTTCGCGAAAAAGGATGCAAAGCCTCGATTGATACGGTGGATCCTGCTATTGCAAGAATTCGACCTTGAAATCAAGGACAAAAAAGGGACAAAAAATCAGGTGGCAGATCACTTGTCAAGATTGGAGAAGGGACAGAGTCTACCAACAGATGAGACAAACATACTGGAGACCTTCCCAAATGAGCAGCTCTTTGCTGCCGCAATCACTGCCGCGACAGCCATGGCGGCAAGTAAGTCTTCTGAACTCCCCTGGTATGCAGATTTCGTTAATTTTATAGTTAGCGGAATAATTCCTTCTGATCTTAATTATCAAGCCAGGAAGAGGTTCCAAAATGATGTTAAGCATTATTATTTGGACGAACCTCATCTTTTCAAAATTTGTGCAGATCATGTTATAAGGAGGTGTGTACCACAGGAAGAGCAAGAAGACATTCTTCATCACTGCCATGCTTCACAGTATGGAGGTCACTTAGGAGGCAACAAAACTGCTGCCAAGGTGCTGCAGTCAGGGTTTTATTGGCCTTCACTGTACAAAGATGCAAAAATCTTCTATAAAAGCTGTGACAGGTGCGAAAGAACAGGGAACATCTCACGGAGAAACGAGATGCCGCTGCAGAGCATTCTAGAAGTTGAGATCTTCGATGTTTGGGGGATTGATTTTATGGGACCTTTTCCATCTTCATGTGGGAATCTATACATCCTCCTGGCAGTAGATTATGTCTCTAAGTGGGTTGAAGCCATCGCCACTCAAAAGAATGATGCCAAGACAGTCCAAAGGTTTTTACACAAAAATATCTTTTCTAGGTTTGGCATCCCTAAGGCGATTATCAGTGATAAAGGGAGACATTTTGACAATAGGGTTATTGCTGCCGCCTTGAGAAATATGGTGTCAAGCATCGGATCGCGACAGCATATCATCCACAGACCAATGGACAAGCTGAGATATCCAATAGGGAAGTTAAGAACATTCTTGAGAAGATGGTTAAGCCAACTAGGAAAGACCGGTCTTTACTTCTCAATGATGCGTTATGGGCATATAGGACAGCTTTTAAGACTCCATTGGGCATATCTCCATACCGATTGATTTATGGGAAAACATGTCATCTACCTGTCGAGATAGAGCACAGAGCATACTGGGCAATCAAGGCAGTGAATATGGACTTGGATAGGGCAGGACAGAAAAGGCTGTTAGATTTGAACGAAATTGAAGAAATACGGACAATGGCCTACGACAATGCAAGAATCTACAAGGAGAAAACTAAGAAGTGGCATGACAGGAAGTTGCTGCCACGACAGTTCTACCCAGGGCAGCTTGTATTGTTGTTCAATTCTAGACTGAAACTTTTCCCAGGGAAACTGAAATCTAGATGGTCTGGCCCATTCCAAGTCGTACAAGTTTTTCCCCATGGTGCCATCACAATACGATCATTAAAAGACGGGCACCAATTCAAAGTCAACGGATAGCGCCTCAAGCATTATCAGGGGACTGAAGCCCCAGGAATACAGGAAGTGGTTACCTCAGGAGATGCCCCACCTGGCATCCCTAATTTAACCTAAATTTTATTTTTATTATTATTATTATTATTTATTATTTATTAGGAAATAAGGTTTATTTTGTTCGAATAATATTTTTATGTTTATTGTTTTTAGGAAATAAAGGAGAAAAGAAGAACAAGAGAAGTGAACTCAGCCCACCATCCATCCATCAGCCCAACAAAGCCCAATATTGAAGCCTGTCGTTACAGCTGCCGCGACAGACGCGGAAAATACAGGCTGTCATCACGCTGTCACGACAGACGCGGAAACACGTCACAGACGCGTAACAGACGTGCAAACGTGTGTCAGACGCGTCAGACATGCTAAAGCTCAACAACCGCCCCGTTATTCGCGCCTGCCGTTACAGCTTCAACGGGCAACAATTCCTCTTCTATAAAACCCCGTTTCATTTTCATTTTAACTCACTTCTGCCTTTCTTACTTGCTCTCCATCTTTAGTTTTCATTTGCTTTCATTTACCTTTCACAACCCTTGCACTAATATGTCTTCCAGAAAAACCCGACACCGTGCTGCCTCTACTTCCTCACCGGCAGCAACTCCCCCACAGTCCTTTGCGACCAGAGACATGTGGGAAGAACGAGGTTTCATCTATACACCAAAGGCAAAGAATCTGGGCCTCAAGCCTTTCATAGCTAGGAAGATTAGAGCTCTATTATGGCAAACATTTGCGGAGCAACCAGAGGAGATGAACGAGACGCTGGTGAGAGAATTTTATGCTGCCATCAGCAGCAAAACGGCGACAGCGGTGAGTGTTAGAGGGAAAGAGGTACCGTTTACAGCCGAGCACATCAATTCCTTATATGGCCTATACATAGGCCCCAATGATGAAGCACACCAGCAGTTCCTTGACACCTTGGATGATGCTGCCTATGACGCTGTCATGGCAGAACTGACGGAAGAGGGGACCGAATGGAATACAAGCCGGAAAAATCCACACACGGTGAAGAGGGGGCAGCTGCTGCCGGAGGCAAAACTATGGAATGCCTTCATCAAAAAGAGGATCATGCCGTCGTCACACCATACAACCGTTGACCATCAAAGGTTAGCCTTAATACACTCTATTTTAAATGAACGGCCCATTAATGTGGGTAGTTATATTCGAGAGAGTATTTTGGAAAGTGCACATCGATCGACGGGGCCTCCTTTTCCTCCCCTACCTCATCACATCACTCTGCCGCGGCCATAATGTGCCGGAAGCCGACACCGATTTCATAGTGAAAGGACGGGGTTGGATGGAAAAGAATATCCTCAGCCTCATGGAGCTGACCGTGGCCACCCCTCTATCAGCATTCAACCCTGCTGCCGCCACAGCTGAATCATCAGAGCAGCGAAATACTGAACCTGCCGCAGCAGCTGCTCCGACAGACTCCTCCAATCAGATCCTAGCTGCCATTCAAAAGATGGAGGAAAGACAGTTGGGCCTCATGACATTCATCAGGGACTTCACCGCCTCTACGGTAAATTTTATTCAAAATACTTTAAATTTCCCTGATGTTGTTTTCCCCACTTTCCCTGCCCATTACTTCACTGTCACCACCCCTGTCCACACACCTACACATGCTGCTACCCCACAAACACCATCTGCCGCCTCCATACCATCACCTGCCCCGACAGCAGCTGGCAGCACTCATGCCGAACCATCTGCTCGAGGAACAAAGCGACCAGTGCCATCGGATGACCTTGCTGCCTTTGTTGCTGGGCTCTCTTCCTCCTCCGTTTGGGTAGACAGTGACGATGAACCCTCTATTCAGAGGAACCTGTCGAAGGAATTTACACCGTTCAAGCGGCAGAAAAGAATGGCAGATAAGAAAACTCTGCCAAAGAGCAGCAGCAGCAGTGACAGCAGCGGCAGCAGCTCTGATATTCGGGTTGTACAGCAACCACCCCAGCCCGCCCCGAGAACCGGAATCCACCGCCAGATCCGCCTCAGCAGCAGCAGCGAAGACAACGCCTAAATTTAAGTTTCTTATCTTCTTATTGCTGCCTGCCATATATATTTTGTGATGTACTGCCTTCATATGTTTTAATTTTTATTTTGTCATTTGCATTGAGGGCAATGCAACCCTCGAGTTTGGGGGTGGCAACCCTCCATATTAATGGAGTACATCTTAGTTAAAATTTGTGTCTTTTTCTTAGTTTATTTTTGTCAAAAAAAAAGATGAAAATATTGGAAATTTTGGCTGAAAACTGTGAACTGAACTTACCTGTCGTGACAGCTCTGTCATGGCAGCAACTTTAGGATAGTTTTAGGAGAAGTTTAGAGCCTTTCTATAGTTCTGAAAACTTAAACACCATTGTGACTGTTATACTGCTTAGACTTCTTTTAGCCAAACTAGAATAGAAAACTTAGCACTTAGAGTAGAAAAGAGACTAGACTCTCAAGAAACCTAGAGGTGCCTACCACTGGCTCTAGGCAGATAACCAGAGAAAAACTTCTAGAGGTGCCTATCACCGGCTCTAGACAGTTAACTAGAGGTGCCTGAAATACTGGCTCTAGTAGAAAAGAGAAGAAATTAGAAAAAAGGGAAATAACTAGAGGTGCCCGATTCTGGCTCTAGTAAGAAGAATAAAGAAATCAGTCTCGTAAGAAAAAAAACTCTAAACAAGCTAAAGTATAATATTCTAGTGAAACTAAGAGAGTCTTGGCATATAACTGTTCACAAGCATGCACACACTGCACGAGGACTATAGTGAGATTCCGGACAGATCCTAAATTATCCGACAGGTTGCTGCTGTCACAGGGAACGAACGACGGGTAAGGGAAAGTTCACTGTTTGAAAGCCAAAACAACAATATTTCATTTTTCTTTTGAGTCTTAGTTGCTTGAGGGCAAGCAAAAACTTGAGTTTGGGGGTGTGTTGAGTGTGTAAAAGTTCTATTATTTACACCCTATTTAACCCATATTTCTGCTGCATTTGAGCATTATTCATTGCATTTAGGTTAGTTTACAGAAAAACATCACAAATATATTAAAAGGCACAGATTCTACTAAAAATAGCTGTTTTTGCAGGTTGCTGCCGTAGCAGATGACGAGGGCAGGCACTGGGCAGTGAGCAGAAGAGATGAACTGGACAAGCAGTCAAGGAGGACGATGCTGCCATGGTTGCTGCCGTGACAGCAGAGGACGACAGCAGTTTTGAGGAGAAGAAGCAAAGTGGACCTCGACAGATAGAGAAAATTCAGCCCGTCTGTCGTGTGAAAACCTCATATTTTTTCGAGCCCCAGATCAAAAGGAATGTCAAGCCCAAAGTTCAAGGAGAGAAAATCCCAAGAAACAAGGAGGACGGCGGAAAGTAGATTCCTTGAAGATTTAGTCTTTATTAGAATCATACTTTTAATTAAAGTTGTAATCCTTGTTAAATTAGATAACTTGAGCCCAAAGCTTATATAAGGGCATAGATTTTAACCTAGGAGGATATATCCCATAACCGGTTACCCTAGCCTTCTCTCTCAATCTCTAGTCGTTTTCCTTCCCACACCATGTTCTAAATTCCCCCTAGGGCCACGGGTTGATTTGTAAAGTGGTTGCAAGGGTTGTTTTTGTTTTAGGAATTTTCAGTTCAATAAAATAAACTTCAAGTTCTCTTATTTTGGTTATTAATATCTCGCAAGAGCATCGGGAGAGCATTGTGAGGTTATCTATTTACTTAGCATCGGGAGAGTTAAGTATACGAAAGAAATAAGAGCAAGTTCTCTAGTTTATAGTTGAACTATCTCGGGCCTAGGGATAGGACGAGGTTAAGTGGCTAAAGAAGAATTCATCCACATCGGTGTTCATTCTTCGATTCACGCCGGGAGGTATCATCAAAGACGTGATCATCGATAGACTTGGACCTAGGGATAGGCCAAGGCACATCTGGGATTCTTGCCAAAATTGAAGTACGGAGTTGAGTGTTTGCTGCCGCGACAATCAACGGACTGCTACCGCGACAGGTGCTTCCCGCGACAGGCGCGACGACAGAACTGGATTTCCTAAACTCTGCAATACCTGCACTACTGAGCAATTCAATACCAGCCCATTCTCTCTATCTTGATATCTTTACTCTTTTATTTACGTTTACTTTAATATTTTCGTGACAACTCTCAAATATTTCCTTTACTTTCGTGCAGTGAATTAAGGTGAAGCTATTAGCCCAATCCCTGTGGAGACGATATCCGATACTTCGTATCACTTTACTACTTGCGTCGTGTATACTTGCACTACCATTGCGATAGACTATTTTACACGCAACACAAAGATTACTTAACAAGGTTACCTGTAAACACCTCACTGCCCCGGGGCTTCAACAGACAAACTCTCTTCTTCGCAGAACCATCATTCTCTAGCCGCACCACCGTAGCATCAGCCAACACTTTAAGATCATCACCATCTCCCTACGGTAAAAAACCTTGGTTACCCCGAGCCAACTTCAAACAATTTCGTCTCAAATGCCCAACAGACCCACAATTCCAACAGGATTCATTCCCCAAGCCCCTCACACCTTTCTGCCTTTCCTGCCACCTCCGAACTTTGTCTCGGACGCGCCCATGACCCTTTTGAGACCCTTTTGCACCCACTGAAGCCGAACTCACCCCATGAGGACAACTTCGCTTCACATGCTCCTTAGAACCACAGTTCCAACAAACTCCCGCGCCCCAACAACCTCCAACATGGCGCCTTCCACAACGGTCACACATCGCAACCGAGCTACCACTCCTTGATCATGTAGCACTTGCCCCACATCTGCACTACCACCCAGACTTCGATTCAAGCAAAACCTTCTATCACGTAGCCTCTTATGCTGACCGCTCCCGAGGTCAGTACCCACAACTCTCTTGCTTAAACTTTTCTCACCTTCATAATCTGAAGCCACACCCCCACATTGCTTAACCCTTGAGAACTTCTCTTCAAGATACCTTTCATAAAAGGCAGACACAAAGAAGTCCCAATCTATATCGTGGATATGCATTGCCACCGCCACAGATGTCCACCAGGCGCAAGCGTTCCCCAACATCAATGAGACAACACTTCCCAGCTTACAGGCGTAGTCACACCCTTCCTGATCCAAAATCAGAATTACACTGGCTAACCAGGCCTGAAATTCCCCCGGTGTCGAACCATGATACTCCACAACTCCCAAATCATACAAACGTTGTTTCGACAAACTCGCATGTCCCACAGTCGACACGTCTACAGGCCTCGCTTTCACCACAGCCTGAGATGTTCCCGACACCTCTTGAACTATAGGTGATGAACCCTTCATCACAGAACCAGCTTCCTCCCCATGCCTCACTACCTCAACTCCAGGCACTGAAGACTGAGACGAAACACCTCCACTAAAAGGTGAATTCCACGCCTTAACAACTTGCTCTAAAGCAGCAACCATCTCACCCAACTGCCATTCTCTCATCGATTTCACCATGCTATTAACAACAAGCAATCATAACAAAACAAACAAAACGATCAGGCCAGCTTCAAGCAATGATTCAAGACTCCAACTCCAACATAACACAATAGCTATAATAATAAGGCAATGGGTATCCCAAATTCTCCCCTTTTACACGACATAACAATCAATAAAAACATGGTTATCACAACATCGAGCATATCAATCAACATACTTCGACCATGCTCTCATCAAATAACATTCACTCGCAACAGCATAACATCAACATATCATACCCATCACACTTTCATCATTCAAAAATTCAACTCACAACACCAGCATATCATCAGTACAATTTCACATTAGCTCAATGAAGATTCATAACCAAAAAACATGATAAAAACATCAACAATTCGCTCTAAGACACACATTTCAACCGACTTTCAACCACACATCAGAATAAACATCAAGCACTTATTACAACAATTTACCATTTCCCAAAGCATTCGCAACTCAGCTCTGATACCACCAAATGTAACCCCCTTAGCTCGGCCTAGATGGTTGACCCGAACTACGAAGATTACACGGGGAAAACCAAAGTCAACCCGAAAGTCAACCTTGATTAACGACCTTTTTTTTCTTTTTAAACTTGTCTAGATGCACATTAATCCTAGGCATACTCTTGAGATAAGCATACTCAAAAATCACAGGAATCGGAAAAACAATAAGGGACTCAATTACACAATATACGAATTTAGGGACCAATTTGTAATTCTGGAAATTAGGAGGACTTTACCAATTTTTAAGTTACCATTATGAAATTAGTCATGTTTCATGCCTCTTTGCAAAATTTCATCTCAAACGGACATCTCAAACTCAATCAATTGCACATACAAAAATCAGGACTAAAATGTAAAGCTTGCAAACCTCAAAACCATTCAAATCAGTGCCCAACGGACAAGTGTTTCGAAACGGGTATAGACCGTTCAGAAACACGGATTGGCAGTAGCCAAAGTGTTTCGAAACACCTCTACCCGTTTCGAAACGCCCAGGCCAAAACATGCCCCTGTTTCGAAACAGGCAAGGGTGTTTCGAAACACCCTGCCCAGAAACAGCAGATAAGCATGTTTTAATACATCTAATCACCATCAAACATACTCTAAATCAATCCTCAACAAATCAACAGCATGCCAAGCATCATAACTACCAAATTGCATTAAAATCTAGATACAAAACAACCCCTAGGTGCACCAACTCTTTCAACACATCCAACACTTGATCAAGCTTTTAAAACAAGAAGCATAGTGCAACAACTTATGAATAAGAAGATTCAAATGTTGCAAAGCGATAAACAACAAGATTCAAACCACAAACCAAATATGGTCAACATACTCAATCTCATTACACATCAATATAAAAGACTCTCCCCCTATTGCCTTTATTATCTATAGCTATTAACCGAGACATACTTCTCAAGGGGAGCTCTCATTGAATCCCTTGCTTCTTGCTGTCCCAACTTCAATTATCTGCATTGATGGACAAAAAGGAGCGTAAGCACATAATGCTTAGTGAGGAATGCTCAAAACCAAAACACCATCAATGCAGCGAATCATAAAACCCTCTCTAAAAGTAGATGTAAAACAATAAACAAAGCATTGTTTGAAAAACCTCTTTCGAAACAACATGCTTTAAACCATGCCTTGCTCAACATGAAATCCAACCTTTAGCTTAGAAAAGCTAAACAATTTCCCCAAAACACATTCTTGCAAAACCACTATTTAAACCCTTCCATGCATGAACACCATATGCAAAGTTAAACTCAAGTTCCTTAGAAAACACTTCCACTTCACAACATACTTTCCACATGCTTGATGATCATTTCAAAATAGAACCTTTGAAAAACCATTTGTTCCATCCAACTATCTCATGCATTCAACATATGCAAAACTCATGAACTATTAAAAGCACATTTGCATTACATGCCTTTCTAGACAAGCCTTCACAAGACTTCAATGCATTTATGAGATTCTTTGCACATATGCACATTACATTAGCAAAATATACAAGTGCTCAAGCTTAACAAACATCACATGCATTCTTGCATCATTTACATATTTCCCATGCAACCTTGCAACATTTCAAGCATCTCATGCTTCATTACATTCAAGAACATTATATTGGCTTCCAAGTGATAATTCACAAACCATCTCAACTCAAGACACAACCGGATACGCGGATTACAAGCGTTGTCCCACACGCTTCATACACACAACTGAACAACACAAGGTGGAGTTTACCGGTACAATCACAACCCCTCAACACCCGTGATGGAGTTTAACGGTGCAATCACAACCCCTCAACATCACTCATCGGAAGTTGTATAACTCACTAGCGAGAGCCGGGACACATCACAAGGCTTACACATGGAAGCTACCACAACCATTGTAATCACCTTAACCAAGCTCACACACGGGAGCAACCCTCCACCGTTGTGACGCTTAACAAAGTCCACCCACGAGAGCCATCCTCCATCGTGGTGACATTTAACAAGGTTCACCCACGAGAGCCATCCTCCATCGTGGTGGCACTTAACAAAGCCCACCCACGAGAGCCATCCTCCATCGTGGTGACACCAACACTCTCAATCGCTAGGATACTTGGATGGATTTTACGGTACCATTACAACCCCTCGACATCCAAGGCGACTCAATTCACGGTGCACCCAATCCTATAGCCGGCTAACTATATCCGATTAAAGTAACCAACAACCACTTACATCATTTGCCAATACCATCAATTACCATCATCAATTCAATGTTTTAAAGCATTAAACAAAGCCATTAAACAACATGCAACACTATGCATCAATTCCACAATTCCAAAGTACAAAACCAAGGATCTCTTACCTTGAGCATCCTTCAACACATGACTTTCAAGACCAGCATTAAACCATGCTAAAACATGCTTTCAAAACAGAATTTAAACATGCAAATTAAATTTATGCATCCAACCATCTCATGGTTCATTCAAGAGAAAGAGTTTTCCCGAAAACTTACTCTTGAGCTTAGTTAAGTTGCTTAGACTTAAAATAAGCTCCCATAACCTTCAAACATTGGTTTCAAAGCTGAAAACCCAACTTCACTCACCGTTACACAAAACTAAGCTGGCCGACAAGCCTTCCAAGCATCCGAACCCTCCAACGCTACCTCTATTGCTTCCGGATCATTCTCCCCTGTTTTAAACACATAACAACAGAGGATTAATGCATCATCATGCATTAAAAACACCAACAACACAACTCAACTCGATGCTCTACATAAATCTAACCTTTCGGCTACCAAACACAATCGAAAACACCTCCAAACTCTTCCAAAACTTAACCCAGCCAAGATCCATCACTTCTAACCATTATTAAACATCAATTAACATCCAAAATGAACCCAAACTCGTCCTTATACCTCCAGCATTAACAAAACACCAAGATCACCCCAAAAACCACCATTTTCACAAGTAAAAACTTAGGAAAATCAACCTATTCGGGATTGCTTTGATTAAACCTCCATTTCACATCATTTAAACATCCAAAATACATCAAAAAGGCATCTCAAAACAGAGCCCAATCATCCAATACGAATTTCTTCAAAATTAAATCCAAATCTTGCATTTCAAGCCAAAACCAAGATCACAACATTAAAACCTTTAATAAAACTCAATTTAAGGATTGAAAACTTGGGAATTTCAGTAAAGAACTGAGTATTTAGAGGAGAAGGACGTTCATACCTCTAAATGTGGATTTCTCCTTGTTTAGAGCCAAAATCCTTGAAAATTCATTAAGCAAATGGTGAGGATTTGATGTAGAAATGATTAGGAATCATTTGGGGATTGAAAACTCTTCTTTAGGTGTGAAAATAAAAAGGAAAGTTGCTGTGGAAATGTGTTTGGCTGAGGGAATTTTGAGAGAAAATGAAATAGGAAAATTTTGGTAAAAGTTAGTTATGAAACTAAAATATCACTTTTCCCTCTTTTCTTTTTGTTAATTAAACACTAAATGAGTCTTAAAAATCAAGAAAAATCCGGAGAAATCCTACCTTGGGTAAATTAGCTCCTTAAAGATTCAAAGTTTCAATCCTTTTAAAACAGTCACGAACTTTTCAAACATTACATTTTAGTCACTAACTCGAAATGTCATATTTATAAACCTCATTTTGTAAAATTGATTTCACCACCCTCTTATATATATTAAAAGAAGATTTTTAGATATTTTTCCATATTTTTAATGCATCCCGAACTAGGCTTTCCCTAAAACCACCTTTTATATTCGAACCGAAAATTAGACCGGTCCGGTTCATACCCAAAACTTCTAAGCCCAAAATTGAGGTGTTACATTTTGACTTTAGGTAAACCCGTTGAACTTTTAACTGAGAAAAAAAATACTAAATTTGAGTTTTTGCAATATAATCTTGTTGAAAAGCTCGTAATCAATTATATGAAGTTCTAAAATTTGATTAAAACTTTTTTTTTCGGTCATTTTTGAACAGGTTTCGGACGAGCGGGTCTAAATGGGCCTTAAAATGGACCCGTTGAACTTATAACTGCGTAAAAAGAACAGAAATTGACTTTTTGCAATATAAGCTTGTTGAAAAGCTCGTAATCAGTTATATGAACTCCTAAAATTTGATTAAAACTTGTTTTTCAGTCATTTTTGAAGAGGTTTCGGGCGAGCGGGTCTAAATGGGCCTTAAAATGGACACGTTGGACATTTAACTGAGTAAAAAGTATCGAATTTGAGTTTTAGCAATATAATCATGTTGAAAAGATCGTAATCAGTTATATGAAATCCTAAAATTTGATTAAAACTTGTTTTTTAGTCATTTTTGAAGAGGTTTCGGGCGAGCGGGTCTAAATGGGCCGTAAAATGGACCCGTTGGACTTTTAACTGAGTAAAAAATACCGAATTTGAGTTTTTGCAATATAATCTTGTTGAAAAGCTCGTAATCAATTATATGAACTCCTAAAATTTGATCAAAACTTGTTTTTCGGTCATTTTTGTAGAGGTTTCGGGCGAGCGGGTCTAAATGGGCCTTAAAATGGACCCGTTGAACTTATAACTGCATAAAAAGAACATAAATATAATTTTTGCAATACAATAGTGTTGAAAAGCTTGTAATCAACGATATGAACTCTTAAGTTTTGATTAAAACTTGTTTTGCGGTCCTTTTTGTAGAGGCTTCGGACGAGCGGGTCTAAAGGGGCCGTAAAATGGACCCGTTGGACTTTTAACTAAGTAAAAAATACAGAAATTGAGTTTTTGCAATATAATCGTTTTGAAACGATCGTAATCAATTATATGAACTCCTAAGGTTTGATTAAAACTTGTTTTCAGTCATTTTTGAAGAGGTTTTGGGTGAGTGGGTCTAAATGGGCCGTAAAACGGACCCGTTGGACTTTTACCTAGGTAAAAAATACAGAAATTGACTATTTGCAATATTATCTTGTTGAAAAGCTCGTAATCAATTACATGAACTCTTAAGTTTTGATCAAAATTTGTTTTTTCGGTCCTTTTTGTAGTGGTTTCGGACGAGCGGGTCTAAATGAGCCTTAAAATGGACCCGTTGAACTTATAACTGCGTAAAAAGAACATAAATTGAATTTTTGCAATACAATAGTTTTGAAAAGCTCGTAATCAACGATATGAACTCTTAAGTTTTGAATAAAAATTGTTTTGTGGTCCTTTTTGAAGAGGTTTCAGACGAGCGGGTCTAAATGGGCCGTAAAATGGACCCGTTGGACTTTTAACTGAGTAAAAAGTACATAAATTGAGTTTTTGCAATATAATCGTGTTGAAAATATTGTAATCAATTATATGAACTCCTAAAATTTGATTAAAACTTGTTTTTCAGTCAGTTTTGAAGAGGTTTCGGGCGAGCGGGTCTAAATGGGCCGTAAAATGGACCCGTTGGACTATTAACTAAGTAAAAAATAACGAATTTTAGTTTTTGCAATATAATCTTGTTGAAAAGCTCGTAATCAATTATATGAACTCCTAAAATTGGATCAAGACTTATTTTTCGGTCCTTTTTGTAGAGGTTTCGAACGAGCGGGTCTAAATGGGCCGTAAAATAGACCTGTTGGACTTTTAACTGAGTAAAAAATACCGAATTTGAGTTTTTGCAATATAATCTTGTTGAAAAGCTCGTAATCAATTATATGAACTCCTAAAATTGTATCAAAACTTGTATTTCGGTCCTTTTTGTAGAGGTTTCGGACGAGCGGGTCTAAATGGGCCTTAAAGTGGACCCGTTGAACTTATAACTGCGTAAAAAGAACAGAATTTGAAATTCTGCAATACAATAGTGTTGAAAAGCTTGTAATCAACGATATAAACTCTTAAGTTTTGATTAAAACTTGTTTTGCGGTCCTTTTTGTAGAGGTTTCGGACGAGAGGGTCTAAATGGGCCGTAAAACGGACCCATTGGACTTTTAACTAAGTAAAAAATACATAAATTGAGTTTTTGCAATATAATCGTGTTGAAACGATCGTAATCAATTATATGAACTCCTAAGGTTTGATTAAAACTTGTTTTCAGTCATTTTTGAAGAGGTTTTGGGTGAGCGGGTCTAAATGGGCCGTAAAATGGACCCGTTGGACTTTTACCTGAGTAAAAAATACAGAAATTGACTATTTGCAATATAATCTTGTTGAAAAGCTCGTAATCAATTATATGAACTCTTAAGTTTTGATCAAAACTTGTTTTTTCGGTTCTTTTTTTAGTGGTTTCGGACGAGCGGGTCTAAATGAGCCTTAAAATTGACCCGTTAAACTTATAACTGCGTAAAAAGAACATAAATTGAATTTTTGCAATACAATAGTGTTGAAAAGCTCGTAATCAACGATATGAACTCTTAAGTTTTGAATAAAACTTGTTTTGCGGTCCTTTTTGTAGAGGTTTCAGACGAGCGGGTCTAAATGGGCCGTAAAATAGACCCGTTGGACTTTTAACTGAGTAAAAAGTACATAAATTGAGTTTTTGCAATATAATCGTGTTGAAAATATTGTAATCAATTATATGAACTCCTAAAATTTGATTAAAACTTGTTTTTCAGTCAGTTTTGAAGAGGTTTTGGGCGAGCGGGTCTAAATGGGCCGTAAAATGGACCCGTTGGACTATTAACTAAGTAAAAAATAACGAATTTTAGTTTTTGCAATATAATCTTGTTGAAAAGCTCGTAATCAATTATATGAACTCCTAAAATTTGATCAAGACTTGTTTTTCGGTCCTTTTTGTAAAGGTTTCGAACGAGCGGGTCTAAATGGGCCGTAAAATAGACCCGTTGGACTTTTAACTGAGGAAAAAATACCGAATTTGAGTTTTTGCAATATAATCTTGTTGAAAAGCTCGTAATCAATTATATGAACTCCTAAAATTGGATCAAAACTTGTATTTCGGTCCTTTTTGTAGAGGTTTCGGACGAGCGGGTCTAAATGGGCCTTAAAATGGACCCGTTGAACTTATAACTGCGTAAAAAGAACAGAATTTGAAATTTTGCAATACAATAGTGTTGAAAATCTCGTAATCAACGATATGAACTCTTAAGTTTTGATTAAAACTTGTTTTGCGGTCCTTTTGTAGAGGTTTCGGACGAGGGGGTCTAAATGGGCCGTAAAATGGACCCGTTGGACTTTTAAGTGAGTAAAAAGTACAAAAAATGAGTTTTTGCAATATGATCGTGTTGTAAAGATCGTAATCAATTATATGAACTCCTAAAATTTGATTAAAACTTGTTTTTCAGTCATTTTTGAAGAGGTTTCGGGCGAGCGCGTATAAATGGGCCGTAAAATGGACCCGTTGGACTTTTAACTGAGTAAAAAATCGAATTTGTGTTTTTGCAATATAATCATGTTGAAAAGCTCGTAATCAATTATATGAACTCCTAAAATTGGATCAAAACTTGTTTTTCGGTCCTTTTTGTAGAGGTTTCGGACGAGCGGGTCTAAATGGGCCTTAAAATGGACCCGTTGAACTTATAACTGCGTAAAAACAACAGAAATTGAATTTTTGCAATACAATAGTGTTGAAAAGCTCGTAATCAACGATATGAACTCTTAAGTTTTGATTAAAACTTGTTTTGCGGTCCTTTTGTAGAGGTTTCGGACGAGCGGGTCTAAATGGGCCGTAAAATGGACCCGTTGGACTTTTAACTGAGTAAAAAGTACAAAAATTGAGTTTTTGCAATATAATCGTGTTGAAAAGATCGTAATCAATGATACGAAGTCCTAAAATTTGATTAAAACTTATTTTTCGGTCATTTTTGAAGTTGTTTCTGGCGATCAGGTCTAAATGAGCCGTAAAATGGACCCGTTGGACTTTTAACTGAGTAAAAAATATCGAATTTGAGTTTTTGCAATATAATCTTGTTGAAAAGCTCGTAATCAATTATATGAACTACTAAAATGTGATCAAAACTTGTTTTTCGGTCCTTTTTGTAGAGGTTTCGGACGAGCAGGTCTAAATGGGCCTTAAAATGGACCCGTTGTACTTATAACTGCGTAAAAAGAACATAAATTTAATTTTTGCAATACAATAGTGTTGAAAAGCTCGTAATCAGTTATATGAACTCTTAAGTTTTGATTAAAACTTGTTTTTCAGTCATTTTTGAAGAGGTTTCGGGTGAGCGGGTCTAAATGGGCCGTAAAATGGACACGTTGGAATTTTAACTAAGTAAAAAGTACAAAAATTGACTTTTTGCAATATAATCATGTTGCAAAGATCGTAATCAATTATATGAAATCCTAAAATTTGATTAAAACTTGTTTTTCAGTCATTTTTGAAGAGGTTTCGGGCGAGCGGGTCTAAATGGGCCGTAAAATGGACCCGTTCGACTTTTAACTAAGTAAAAAATACCGAATTTGAGTTTTTGCAATATAATCTTGTTGAAAAGCTCGTAATCAATTATATGAACTCCTAAAATTTGATCAAAACTTGTTTTTCGATCCTTTTTGTAGAGGTTTCGGGCGAGCGGGTCTAAATGGGCCTTAAAATGGACCCGTTAAACTTATAACTGCGTAAAAAGAACATAAATATAATTTTTGCAATACAATAGTGTTGAAAAGCTCGTAATCAACGATATAAACTCTTAAGTTTTGATTAAAACTTGTTTTGGGGTCCTTTTTGTAGAGGTTTCGGACGAGCGGGTTTAAATGGGCCGTAAAATGGACCCGTTGGACTTTTAACTAAGTAAAAAATACAGAAATTGAGTTTTTGCAATATAATCGTGTTGAAACGATCGTAATCAATTATATGAACTCCTAAGGTTTGATTAAAACTTGTTTTCAGTCATTTTTGAAGAGGTTTTGGGTGAGTGGGTCTAAATGGGCCGTAAAACGGACCCGTTGGACTTTTACCTAGGTAAAAAATACAGAAATTGACTATTTGCAATATAATCTTGTTGAAAAGCTCGTAATCAATTACATGAACTCTTAAGTTTTGATCAAAACTTGTTTTTTTCGGTCCTTTTTGTAGTGGTTTCGGACGAGCGGGTCTAAATGAGCCTTAAAATGGACTCGTTGAACTTATAACTACGTAAAAAGAACATAAATTGAATTTTTGCAATACAATAGTTTTGAAAAGCTCGTAATCAACGATATGAACTCTTAAGTTTTGAATAAAACTTGTTTTGCGGTCCTTTTTGTAGAGGTTTCAGACGAGCGGGTCTAAATGGGCCGTAAAATGGACCCGTTGGACTTTTAACTGAGTAAAAAGTACATAAATTGAGTTTTTGCAATATAATCGTGTTGAAAATATTGTAATCAATTATATGAACTCCTAAAATTTGATTAAAACTTGTTTTTCAGTCAGTTTTGAAGAGGTTTCGGGCGAGCGGGTCTAAATGGGTCGTAAAATGGACCCGTTGGACTATTAACTAAGTAAAAAATAACGAATTTTAGTTTTTGCAATATAATCTTGTTGAAAAGCTCGTAATCAATTATATGAACTCCTAAAATTGGATCAAGACTTGTTTTTCGGTCCTTTTTGTAGAGGTTTCGAACGAGCGGGTCTAAATGGGCCGTAAAATATACCCGTTGGACTTTTAACTGAGTAAAAATACCGAATTTGAGTTTTTGCAATATAATCTTGTTGAAAAGCTCGTAATCAATTATATGAACACCTAAAATTGGATCAAAACTTGTATTTCGGTCCTTTTTGAAGAGGTTTCGGGCGAGCGGGTCTAAATGGGCCTTAAAATGGACCCGTTGAACTTATAACTGCGTAAAAAGAACATAAATATATTTTTTGCAATACAATAGTGTTGAAAAGCTCATAATCAACGATATGAACTCTTAAGTTTTGATTAAAACTTGTTTTGCGGTCCTTTTGTAGAGGTTTCGGACGAGCGTGTCTAAATGGGCCGTAAAATGGACCCGTTGGACTTTTAACTGAGTAAAAAGTACAAAAATTGAGTTTTTGCAATATAATCGTGTTGAAAAGATCGTAATCAATGATACGAAGTCCTAAAATTTTATTAAAACTTATTTTTCGGTCATTTTTGAAGTTGTTTCTGGCGATCAGGTCTAAATGAGCCGTAAAATGGACCCGTTGGACTTTTAACTGAGTAAAAAATACTGAATTTGAGTTTTTGCAATATAATCTTGTTGAAAAGCTCGTAATCAATTATATGAACTACTAAAATGTGATCAAAACTTGTTTTTCGGTCCTTTTTGTAGAGGTTTCGGACGAGCAGGTCTAAATGGGCCTTAAAATGGACCCGTTGTACTTATAACTGCGTAAAAAGAACATAAATTTAATTTTTGCAATACAATAGTGTTGAAAAGCTCGTAATCAACGATATGAACTCTTAAGTTTTGATTAAAACTTGTTTTGCGGTCCTTTTGTAGAGGTTTCGGACGAGCGGGTCTAAATGGGCCGTAAAATGGACCCGTTCGACTTTTAACTGAGTAAAAAATACCGAATTTGAGGTTTTGCAATATAATCTTGTTGAAAAGCTCGTAATCGATTATATGAACTCCTAAAATTTGATCAAAACTTGTTTTCGATCCTTTTTGTAGAGGTTTCGGACGAGCGGGTCTAAATGGGCCTTAAAATGGACCCGTTGAACTTATAACTGCGTAAAAAGAACAGAAATTGAATTTTTGCAATACAATCGTGTTGAAAAGATCGTAATCAATTATATGAACTCCTAAAATTTGATTAAACTTGTTTTTCAGTCATTTTTGAAGAGGTTTAGGCGAGCGGGTCTAAATGGGCCGTAAAATGGACCCATTGGGCTTTTAACTGAGTAAAAAGTACAAAAATTGAGTTTTTGCAATATAATCATGTTGAAAAGATCGTAATCACTTATATGAACTCCTAAAATTTGATTAAAACTTGTTTTTCAGTCATTTTTGAAGAGGTTTCGGGCGCGGGTCTAAATGGGCCGTAAAATGGACCCGTTGGACTTTTAACTGAGTAAAAAATACCGAATTTGAGTTTTTGAAATATAATCTAGTTGAAAAGCTCATAATCAATTATATGAACTCCTAAAATTTGATCAAAACTTGTTTTTCGGTCCTTTTTGTAGAGGTTTCGGGCGAGCGGGTCTAAATGGGCCTTAAAATGGACCCGTTGAACTTATAACTGCGTAAAAAGAACAGAAATTGAATTTTTACAATACAATAGTGTTGAAAAGCTCGTAATCAACGATATGAACTCTTAAGTTTTGATTAAAACTTGTTTTGTGGTCCTTTTTGTAGAGGTTTCGGACGAGCGGGTCTAAATGGGCCGTAAAATGGACCCGTTGGACTTTTAACTAAGTAAAAAATACAAAAATTGAGTTTTTGCAATATAATCATGTTGAAACGATCATAATCAATTATATGAACTCCTAAGATTTGATTAAAACTTGTTTTTCAATCATTTTTGAAGAGGTTTTGGGCGAGCGGGTCTAAATGGGCCGTAAAATGGACCCGTTGGACTTTGTTTTTTGAAGAAAGCGGGCCTCCTTAAAAACCCTACTAATATCCCCAGGCACAAGACCTGGAGGAACCTAAAAAGGGGAAAAGAGTACCCAGATTATATTTATAAAGAACGAGGTGAACCCTCACAAAGTACAGCGTTTTGAATACAAGCAGGATACATGGATCCAAAAGACATAGAGGTCATAGACCTAAGGGCATGGGTAGCCAACGTATGAGCAACAATATTAGCCTCACGACATACAAACTGAACATGCGCAGAAGAAAAAAACTCCAGAGCAGCATGAGCTTGCAGAATCGTCGGTCCCATAGGAGATAGATCAGGGCCTAGGGAGTTGATTCTATTCGCAAGAGAAGCACAGTCCGTCTCGAAAATCAAATGGCTCTATCCTTGGGATTGAGCGTAAGTAATACCAGCAAGAAGACCTCTCCCTTCAGACGTAACAGCATCAGAGCAACTGCCTAGGGGAAAAGCCAGACCGCCAACAACCGTCCCCGTATCATCACGGGCTACAACGCCAACCGCCGCTGCACGTGTGGAAGGATCAAAAGCCCCATCCACATTGACTTTAATATAACCTTGTGGGGGATGACTCCATCGAGCTGGAGGAGTCGACAAAGGGATGGAAGAAGAAGACGAAGATATAGCATCAGAGTAGTCACGATGAAGACTGATGGAGTTGACAGCAATTAGCCATGGGGGTTGAAGATGTCGATTATGGATCCAGTCGTTACGCCTGTTCCAAATGTTCCAAAGGGTAGTTAAGAAAAGCCCAAAAAGATCAGGAGAAAGGAGGGCAACACCTTCCTCGAGCCATTGGAGGCCGGTGGGAGCTGTGCTATTAATAAGAGAAATGGGAAGACCAATCAAACGAAGGGCCTCCGAAGCACCAGAGCAATCACGGAGAGCATGGAGGATTGTCTCCGAATCAGAATGACAAACGGGGCAGGGCCCTGAGTCTGGTGCAAAAGCCTGAAGGCGAACCCCAACATGTAGGGCCTCTGAACCCAGACGCCAGCCAAAAGTTTTAACTTTAGGTAAAACCTTGAGTTTGGAAAGAAATTTCCAAATCCGAGGGGGCCGAAGACGTGGCTCAGGGGGGCGTTGCAGAAAGAGATAGCCAGATCTGACAGAGTAGATACCGGAATCGTTAGGCCTCCAGAGGATGGAGTCCTGAGTATCATTGATGATAGGAACGGATAGAATGGAGTCGGCATCATCCGAAGTAAAGTACGCACGAAATTTAACAGGGTCCCAAGATGCTTGGTTCCGAATCATAAAGTCACGACAACGAGTATGGACTTCATCCAATAACTCGTAGTCCCCGTAAAGGTGAATAGTCGAGGAGCCTCCCCAATTATCATGATGAATACAGATGTTACTGTTAATGCCAGGACGATAACCTCTAAAAAGGTGTTGCATAGCGTTATAAAGACCTTGCCAGGCAAAAGAACCTCAGGAAGGTTGAGAGGCATTAAGAATATTGTCTGACGGGAAGTATTTGGATTTATAGATTTGTCCCAGAAGGGAGTCAGGCTCACGGATAAGGCGCCATAATTGTTTACCGAGAAGGGCAATGTTAAAATTGTTGAGGTCCCTAAAACCCATACCGCCAACTGATTTAGGCAAGCACACCTATTCCCAAGGGAGCATATGCCAACCTTTCTTATTAGTTTTGCCAGACCACCAATAGCGTCGGATGGCAGATGTCATATCATCAATAATATTTTGGGGCAATAAATAACAGGACATAACATATTGAGGTAAAGATTGTAAGACAGCTTTTATAAATATTTCCCTACCACTGAAGGAAAGAAGCTGTTTGTCCCAGTTGGATAATCTATCATGAACTTTATCACGTATAAACCCTAGAGCGAGGGTCTTATTTTTACCAATAAGAAGAGGTACCCCCAGATAGACACCAGGTTTGGAGACCTCACGAACTTGGAGGTAAGAATTAATAGCATGGCGAGTCGAAGCGGGAGTACGTGGATTGTAAAAGATAGTAGACTTGTCAAAGTTAACTGCTTGTCTAGAGGCTGAAGCATAGGTTTGGAGAGCGAATTTAAGGTGTGCAGCCTCCTCGGACTTCGAATTAATGAAAACTATACAATCATCGGCGAATAGGAGATGGTTAACCTTGGGACCATGCTTACTAGCCCCAAGACCAGGGAGCAGGCCATGTTGTTTAGCATCGGACAAAAAGGCTGAAAGCCCTTGAGTGCAAAAAAGGAAGAGAAAGGGAGATAAAGGATCCCCTTGGCGAAGACCCCGTTGAGGACGAAACAAAGGAGAAAAAGAATTGTTGACCTTTACCGTAAAGGAAACTGAGGAAATACATCTCATTATAAGAGAAACCCATGATGATGCGAAACCCATGCGGTTCATGACATTTTCGAGGAAAGACCATTCAACCCTGTCGAAAGCCTTTTCCATATCTAGCTTAAGGGTAGCACCTTGAGTAGACTTAGAAGTACCAGTATTAATGGAGTGGATAATTTCATGGGCAATAAGAATGTTATCCGTAATGTTGCGTCCTTGAACGAAAGCAGCTTGATTGGAGCTGATACAGAAGGGAATGGTATGTTTCATACGATTAACTAAAACTTTGGCAACAATTTTGTAGATAACTGTGCAAAGACTAATGGGCCTTAGATGCCTCATGGTGGTAGGGTCCTTTATTTTGGGTATGAGGACCAGAATTGTTTGGTTTACCGAGGCCATATCAGCTGACCCGTTTAGGAGATTAAGGCAGAGTGAGATGACGTCTGATCCAACAGTATCCCAATGTTGACGGAAGAAACCGCTAGGCAATCCATCAATACCAGGGGCTTTCCTAGGATCAATATCGCGGAAAGCGGTGATAATTTCTTCTGATGTGAATTCCTTAGAAAGGGAGTCATTCATGGCAGTCGTGATAGAGGGGTGATTTTTGAAAGAATTTGATCGGACAAGGGTGGATTAGAGGATGTAAAAAGATTGTGGAAATATGGGGATGCAATTTTCATAAGATCGGTATCGTTAGTACACCAATTGTTATTGGAATCAAGAAGACCAGTGATGGTGTTCTTTTTCTTCCTATTAGAAGCTCGGGCATGAAAGAAACGGGTATTTTTATCTCCTTGAGATAGCCAAAGATTGCGAGAGCGCTGTGCCCAGTATACTTGGCTGATGGGGGACGGTGATATGTTAGAGGAGGCGGCTCCGTATTCAAGAGAAGAAAACAGTGGTCAGATTTAGCATCAAAATCAGAAGTGATACTATAATTGGGATAATTTGCTTTCTATGCCATATTCCCTACAAAGCGGTCTAGTCTCTCAAATAAAGTAGGGGTTTTGGGCCCCATTTTAGACCAAGTGAACCAACCTGTAGTAGGTTTACAGTCGAAAAGGTTATTACGGGAGAGGCAATGGCGAAAATTGTTAATCTGAGATCTAGCCCGACGGCAGCCGCCTTGTTTTTCGTTATCAGATAGGATTTCATTGAAATCACCACCGAGAAGCCAAGGCGGACCATCATTATTATTGAGAGAATCAATTAAATCCCAAGTTTTTAGTTTATTACATGTTTCAGAAAAACCATGAATACCAGTGAAATAAAACGAAGAGGAATTGCAATTAATATAAGTATGAATAAAACGATTCGAATAAGCAAGCATATCAAGATTATAATTATTCAATGAAAATAAAGCAACTCCAGAACATTCATCAAAAAAATCCATCGAAAAAATTAGGTCCATACCTAGCAAAGAACCAAGACGGCTGTAAGCCGTATTTTTAAGTTTAGTTTCGCATAAAAAAAGTAAATCAGGATTATGAAATTGAACGTATTGTTGGAGATGTTGAACTGCCTGGACCTTCCCGAGACCCTGACAGTTCCAACATAAGATGATCATTTCCCTCGGCGGGGCTGTGCATCAGCCGCCGCCGGAGAGTTTTTACCGCTGCTCATCCCAGCTTTCAAGGTAGGAGAAGGAGAGGGCCCAGACTTTTTGGGCTGGAGGACCACATGGATAGGGGAGCGTCTCTTGGTACCACGGTTAGGAGGAATGGGGATAGGGGCCGGAGCCGATGCTGCATCATTGGGATAATGCTTAAGTAGCCATGAGTCAAAATCATCAAAAAATGAAATACCGGTTTGGAGGAAAGGCTTACTTAATTGATCATCTAATTTCCTCACTTGTTGAGCAGTAGGGCTTGGAACGCCATCATCTTGGCCATCCAGATCGACTTGAACAGGGTAAATGGTATTTAGAGGTTGCGGGGAAATAACTCTAGAAGGGATTGGAGCTTTTGGAAGCTGCTGGGAGTCCGCATTTGTAGGAGGCAACTCAGATGATTCCTCCCCCACCATCTCATCATTATTATTGCTTTCCTCAGTAGGGAGATATGCGAAAGACGCAGCATCCCCTTCGTTGAGATTCCCTATAAATTCAGCAAAAGAGGAAGTAAGTTTCATGTGTTGGAAAAGATGGAGGAAAAGAAGATGATTGTGTTTAATGAAAATAAGACCCGAATCTTGCGCGGAGGCAACAAGTGCTTTCCCTTTATCCATGGGTTCTGAATAGATAAGAGAATCAATAAAATAACATAGAAGGAAGTAATGAAAAAATGGAAACCAGAATAATGATGGTAGAGTACCTAACGGCGGATTCTGATTAGCATTAGCAGAGGGTTCCACATTTTTACCTTTGTCCGTTGGGGCTGTACATAATAGCAATTTAATATATAAACTAGATGCAAAATAGGAAAGCAGCTGAATGCATTGAATAAAGGATAAGATACCTATTGGAGGTTTGCATTCAGCAGAGGAGGAGTGCTCAACAATGCGAATACGACCATGTGGCCCCTGGTCTCGGCGACGCGAGGGGAGCCAACGGAGCCATTCACCATACTGAAGTTTGGTTGGGTCAATCGTCGCTTTGCTGGGGCAGTGCTCGAAAATGTGACTAATGAGGCCACACCCATGGCAAAGTAGGGGAAGACGCTCATATTGGAGATGACAAGATATGGTTCGTGTACCTTTCCCAATAAGGAGGAATCGACGGACCGGTTTAGATATGTCCATGAGTATTTCCACTCGTAGAAATTCAGTCATGTTCCCTCTTTCTTTACGTGTATCAGTACGTAGTACAGTGCCTACCATGGCACCAAGAGACTGTCCCACGAGGTGAGATCTTTCGGGATCTTCCAGAAAAGGTTTGGGTAAAGAGTGTATACGGAACCAAATCCTCATGGGATTGAAGGAGTACTCATCCATGCTCTTACCAGGGATATAATCAGCTAGGGCCATCCATTCATCTTTATAGAGCCATGGACCACTTTCAAAAACATCGTCTTTATCGCTTAATGTGGCAAATTCAATTCTGAAGAAGGTATCTCTAATGATGGAGATTGACTTAAGATGGTTTTTCTTCCAAATGCCTTCGAATGTTGATAGAACAGCCCAGTCGTCTATTGGCTTGGTGGAGATGAATTTGCCAATTAGAATGGTCTTACGGTCTTCTTCAAAAAAGTCAAAATCAGGAGTAAAGATTGCATTGGCTTCCTCGTTTGTAAGATCCAGATTGGTAAAGTGGGGAAGAGAAGAGGAAGAAGCCATTTGGTTGTAGAGGGGGGAATGCAGAGTAAAGATGGACAAGGAGTTGTAAACAGGAAAAGTGAAAATAAGAAGAGGTAGAGCCTTATAAGTGAGAGTAGTAGGAAGAAAAGAGGTAAGAATTGGGAAAAAGGAAAGGAAAGAATTATAGATGGAATGCAAGTAGTCAAAATTCCCAAAAATTGGGAACGAAGTGCGTGAAATAAATATGGAAAGGGAGAGGATTGGGGAGAAAAAGAATATAAAATTAAGGTATTGGAATTTGGAATAAATTAGTGTTAGGGAGAAATATAGGAAATAGTTGAAAATAGAAATTAAAGATAGGACAGATCTAGAATAATATGGGATGTAAAAAGGAAAGAAAGAACTTTGATTGTGGTTAAGATATCGATTGGAGAGGGTAAATGATAAAGGAAAGAGATAATTTAATAATAAATTTAAGAAAAAAGGCAAGTAATGAGAAGGAGATATGGTAAGGCTTAAGGTTAGATTATGGCAGTAATAGAGAAAGGAAGGGAAGATAAAAGAATTTAATAATAAATTTAAGAGCATATCAATTGGTTTTAAAGATAGTATTTTTAAAATTGTGAGTTGAGAAAGGAAAGAAATGGCATATAATAAAGGAAAGAAATAATTAAGAAATAGGTATATGAAAAAAGGAAAGTAATGAGAAGGAGATATGGTAAGGTTCATAGTTAGATTATGGCAATAATAGAGAAAAGATGGAAGGATAATAAGAACTTGGGGAAAAGGAATCGATTGAGAGGGGCAGAGATGGCAGGATTTAATGTGAGCAGAATTAATAAGTACACAGTTGTAAAATCGAAGGTGAGTGCAATTTAAATGAAGATCGAAAACTGTAGGTCCTAGGCCCCACGAGATAGGGAGCAAATTAAAAGATTTGTAGAGAGATTTGATTGGTTCACTGAGCAAATGGTGGGATGATCGATCAATTTTAGTTAAATGTTTTCTTTCCATATGAAGTGTAGTAAAGGGAGGGGAAATGGAAGATTTTGTTGTTATGTGTTTCAAATAGTATTTTATTTGAATAAAGGTTTTCACCATGAAGGTGATCGTATTGATTTCACCAGCAGGGGATAGTAAGATAGCACCTAAAGAGGTGTAGGGAGAAGCAAGAGTTGGGTAGCAAGCAGAAAGTGGAAACGTAGCAAATTTTGATAATTGGGGCAACTTAAAAAATAATCTAACAAGAAGTAGCAGTAAAGTAGGATGTATAGTAAAAACACAAGGATAGGCATGGGAATCATAGGAATATATAAAATGAGAGTAATGAATGTTAAGCAAGCAATCATAAATCGAAATAAAAAAAACGTGGTAAGCAATCAACATGAATATTAAGAAAAGAAAAATGGGGAAAAGATATAATCATGAAGAGAAGTAACCCCGACATGAGAAAGAAAGCAAAGCAGAAAGCATCAAGCCAACTAAAAAAGAAACAATGAAAAGAAGAAAAAAGACACGCACGAGGGGAAGAAAGATAAAAGCATGCAAGGGCATAATAGAAGATAAAAAAAGAAACATAAAAAGGAGAAAAATTACAAACCAGGGATAGAAAGAGAAGGGGGACAAAGAAATTTAAGACAGACCAAAAGAGCAAAAAAAGGGGGGCAAATAAAAAGTACAAAATAATAACAAAACAACAAAAAATAGGGGAGCCTTGGACGCTGGAGGACCCGCAATTGGAAATTTGATGATAAGCTCGATGGATGTCGTCGGTGCAGGAGAGGTAAACGACATGCAAAACAAATTTGGGAAAAGTTAGAAGCATGAAGATATTGGTATGAACATGGGTGCTAAAAGAGACCAGAACAAGAGCATATATCAAACTACAATAGAGGAAACAATAACGAGGGATATAGGACATATGATAGATGAAAGAGTAAGTAATCGAATGAAGAATATGGGTGCCATTGTATGAGATGTTGTAAGAGATGATAATAGGAATAGGACATAATATATCACACAGAGAAACAAATCGAAGTAGTGCAAAAAGATAGTGGTAAGAGATATAAGATAGCCAAAGACAGTAAAAAATATTAACAATTGCCAGAAGAGGGACATAAAGCATCGTTGCAAATTTTGAGATGTAATAACAGGAAGGATACAAGTTTGTACATAATGAGTAATTAATAGTAACAATTTTCATAAAGGTCCATATAAATAGAAAATTAGACATAATGGTAGAGACCACAAAGTGGTTCGATAATTTTTCCCTTAATAGGGATCGAGAGTTCCTCAATTGGAGGATGGTAGTAAGGACACGTAAGTAATATAAATGAAGCAGGTGGTAAGAAAAATCCATAGGTGGATTTTGAACAACAAAGTAGGTGAACAGAGATATAAGATCCATGGATGAAATGGAAGTAAAAGGTATAGTAGTAAGCAAACGGCATAATAAAATAAGATAAACAAGGGAAAAAATTAAAGTGCAACACAGAGACATTGATAATAAGAGAGCATGTAAAAGGACCGATAAAATAATTGTGCATTTATAGGTTATATGAGAAAAGAGATAAAGGTTAAGAGCAACAAAAGAAAGGATTGATTTACCTCGAAATTGGTAGAGGACCTCTGCGAACAGTGGTCGATTGACGGTGGAACTGAAAAGAACAAAATTATTTAAAATTAGTAGAAGCAAGTGAATATAAAAAATGGTAAACCAAAAAAAACATAGATGTGGACAGGGGGGCAAATCCATTCTGAATCCCTTATGGATCTGGAAATAAACCCAAAATGGTTTATGGGGATGGGGGAGGAGGACGATTGAGACTACCAGAACTGGAGGACGGAAGGGTCCACCAGGGAACAGGGCGGAGTCGGCAACTGGTGGAAGGGGAAGGCGGAGGGCGGTAAGCTGGCGTCCCTTCTTTGATGAGAAAAAAAATACTCAGCCGACGAGCGGTGGAGGAGCAAACCCAGAACAGACAGATCCGGCTGTAAAAATGGAAAAAAAGGAAGATGGAGCTTTGAATTAGAACAAAATTCTAAAATAAAAGGAAAGGGAAAAGCATAAACCAGAAAGGGAAAGGGTAAAAGAACGGCAGCCAAAACTGAGAATATGGAGGAGGCTTCCGGTCGATGCAAAAATGCCAAACGATAGTAACAGAAAAGAAAAAATAAAACTGTTAAGGGTTTCACAACCCTTTCAAAATCAAAATAAAGGGGTAGGCGGTCGGGTATACCAGACGGAAGATCTGGAAAACAGAAAAAAGCAAAGATGAGAATCAGTCTAAAAAATAGAAAAAGAAAGAAAAAGAATAAAAGATTAGTAAAAATAAAGAGGCTGTGAAAAAGGATAGAGCGATGGGTCTCGATGGAGACTCTAGATCTAGATCCTGCCGACGTCTCCGAAGCGAGTAACGGTGGATAAGAGAGAGCGATCTGGATGGAGCAAATTGAAGGGGTGTTCCTCGTAACACAAGATAAAAAGCAAGAAATTAATATAATAGAAAAAGAAAAAAATAAGCAAAAGAACAGAAACAAGAAATAGAAAAAAAATACCAATCGGCGCGGAGGATGGGGTGACTCTCAAAATTCCTCTGTCGTGAAGCACATGGTCCTTGGCATCAGTGAGAACGCCGACTGGAATGGAGAACGGGGAGGCGGGCGGCGTGGTAAAGGCAAAGGAAGCGGAGATGAGAGAGGGGGAGAGAAGAAAGAGGCTGACGAAAAGGAAAAGGGGGGAAGAAAAACACGCAAAGCCTATTCCCAACAGAAACCCTTGAGAGAACCAGGAGAGTTGAGAGAAAACCGAGAGACCCCATGACCCGTTGAAATTTTAACTGAGTAAAAAACCCGTTGGACTTTTACATGAGTAAAAAATACAGAAATTGACTTTTTGCAATATAATCTTGTTGAAAAGCTCGTAATCAATTATATGAACTCCTAAAATTGGATCAAAACTTGTTTTTCGATCCTTTTTGTAGTGGTTTCGGACGAGCGGGTCTAAATGGGCCTTAAAATGTACTCGTTGAACTTATAACTGCGTAAAAAGAACATAAATTAAATTTTTGCAATACAATAGTGTTGAAAAGCTCGTAATCAACGATATGAACTCTTAAGTTTTGATTAAAACTTGTTTTGCGGTCCTTTTTGTAGAGGTTTCGGACGAGCGGGTCTAAATGGGCCGTAAAATAGACCCGTTGGACTTTTAACTTAGTAAAAAGTACATAAATTGAGTTTTTGCAATATAATCGTGTTGAAAAGATCGTAATTAATTATATGAACTCCTAAAATTTGATTAAAACTTGTTTTTCAGTCATTTTTGAAGAGGTTTCGGGCGAGCGGGTCTAAATGGCTGTAAAATGGACCCGTTGGACTTTTAACTAAGTAAAAAATACCGAATTTGAGTTTTTGCAATATAATCTTGTTGAAAAGCTCGTAATCAATTATATGAACTCCTAAAATTGGATCAAAACTTGTTTTTCGATTCTTTTTGTAGTGGTTTTGGACGAGCGGGTCTAAATGGGCCTTAAAATGTACCCGTTGAACTTATAACTGCGTAAAAAGAACATAAATTGAATTTTTGCAATAAAATAGTGTTGAAAAGCTCGTAATCAACGATATGAACTCTTAAGTTTTGATTAAAACTTGTTTTGCGGTCCTTTTTGTAAAGGTTTCGGACGAGCGGGTCTAAATGGGCCGTAAAATAGACCCGTTGGACTTTTAACTTAGTAAAAAGTACATAAATTGAGTTTTTACAATATAATCGTGTTGAAAAGATCATAATCAATTATATGAACTCCTAAAATTTGATTAAAACTTGTTTTTCAGTCATTTTGAAGAGGTTTCGGGCGAGCGGGTCTAAATGGGCCGTAAAATGGACCCGTTGGACTTTTAACTAAGTAAAAAATACCGAATTTGAGTTTTTGCAATATAATCTTGTTGAAAAGCTCGTAATCAATTATATGAAATCCTAAAATTGGATCAAGACTAGTTTTTCGGTCCTTTTTGTAGAGGTTTCGAACGAGCGGGTCTAAATGGGCCGTAAAATGGACCCGTTGGACTTTTAACTGAGTAAAAAATACCGAATTTGAGTTTTTGCAATATAATCTTGTTGAAAAGCTCGTAATCAATTATATGAACTCCTAAGATAGGATCAAAACTTGTTTTTCGGTCCTTTTTGTAGAGGTTTCAGACGAGCGGGTCTAAATGGGCCTTAAAATGGACCCGTTGAACTTATAACTGTGTAAGAAGAACAAAATTTGAAATTTTGCAATACAATAGTGTTGAAAAGCTCGTAATCAATAATATGAACTCTTAAGTTTTGATTAAAACTTGTTTTGCGGTCCTTTTCGTAGATGTTTCGGACGAGTGGGTCTAAATGGGCCGTAAAATGGACCCGTTGGACTTTTAACTGAGTAAAAAGTAGAAAATTTGATTTTTTGCAATATAATCGTGTTGTAAAGATCGTAATCAATTATATGAACTCCTAAAATTTGATTAAAACTTGTTTTCAGTTATTTTTGAAGAGGTTTTGGGCGAGCGGGTCTAAATGGGCCGTAAAATGGACTCGTTGGACTTTTAACTGAGTAAAAAATACCGAATTTGAGTTTTTGCAATATAATCTTGTTGAAAAGCTGGTAATCAATTATATGAACGCCTAAAATTTGATCAAAACTTGTTTTCAGTCATTTTTGAAGAGGTTTCGGACGAGCGGGTCTAAATGGGCCTTAAAATGGACCCGTTGAACTTATAACTGCGTAAAAATAACAGAAATTGAATTTTTGCAATACAATCATGTTGAAAAGATCGTAATCAGTTATATGAACTCCTAAAATTTGATTAAAACTTGTTTTTCAGTCATTTTTAAAGAGGTTTTGGGCGAGCGGGTCTAAATGGGCCGTAAAATGGACCCGTTGGACTTTTACCTGAGTAAAAAATACATAAATTGACTTTTTGCAATATAATCTTGTTGAAAAGCTCGTAATGAATTATATGAACTCCTAAAATTGGATCAAAACTTGTTTTTCTGTCCTTTTTGTAGAGGTTTCGAACGAGCAGGTCTAAATGGGCCTTAAAATGGACCCGTTGAACTTATAATTGCGTAAAAAGAACATAAATTGAATTTTTGCAATACACTAGTGTTGAAAAGCCCGTAATCAACGATATGAACTCTTAAGTTTTGATTAAAACTTGTTTTGCGGTCCTTTTTGTAGAGGTTTCGGACGAGCGGGTCTAAATGTGCCTTAAAATGGACCCGTTGAACTTATAACTGCGTAAAAAGAACAGAAATTGAATTTTTGCAATACAATCTTGTTGAAAAGCTCGTAATCAGTTATATGAACTCCTAAAATTTGATTAAAACTTATTTTTCAGTCATTTTTGAAGAGGTTTCGGGCGAGCGGGTCTAAATGGGCCGTAAAATGGACCCGTTGGACTTTTAACTGAGTAAAAAGTACAAAAATTGAGTTTTTGCAATATAATCGTGTTGAAAATATCGTAATCGGTTATATGAACTCCTAAAATTATATTAAAACTTGTTTTTCAGTCATTTTTGAAGAGGTTTCGGGCGAGCGGGTCTAAATGGGCCGTAAAATGGACCCGTTGGACTTTTAACTGAGTAAAAAATACCGAATTTGAGTTTTTGCAATATAATCTTGTTGAAAAGCTCGTAATCAATTATATGAACTCCTAAAATTTGATCAAAACTTGTTTTTTGGTCCTTTTTGTAGAGGTTTCGGGCGAGCGGGTCTAAATGGGCCTTAAAATGGACCCGTTGAACTTATAACTGCGTAAAAAGAACAAAAATTGAATTTTTGCAATACAATAGTGTTGAAAAGCTCGTAATCAACGATATGAACTCTTAAGTTTTGATTAAAACTTGTTTTGAGGTCGTTTTTGTAGAGGTTTCGGACGAGCGTGTCTAAATGGGCCGTAAAATGGACCCGTTGGACTTTTAACTAAATAAAAAATACAGAAATTGTGTTTTTGCAATATAATCGTGTTGAAACGATCGTAATCAATTATATGAACTCCTAAGATTTGATTAAAACTTGTTTTTCGTCATTTTTGAAGAGGTTTTGGGCGAGCGGGTCTAAATGGGCCGTAAAATGGACCCGTTTGACTTTTAACTGAGTAAAAAGTACAAAAATTGAGTTTTTGCAATATAATCGCGTTGACAATATCGTAATCAATTATATGAACTCCTAAAATTATATTAAAACTTGTTTTTCAGTCATTTTTGAAGAGGTTTCGGGCGAGCGGGTCTAAATGGGCCGTAAAATGGACCCGTTGGACTTTTAACTGAGTAAAAAATACCGAATTTGAGTTTTTGCAATATAATCTTGTTGAAAAGCACATAATCAATTATATGAACTCCTAAAAATTGATCAAAACTTGTTTTTTGGTCCTTTTGTAGAGGTTTTGGGCGAGCGGGTCTAAATGGGCCTTAAAATGGACCCGTTGAACTTATAACTACATAAAAAGAACAGAAATTGAATTTTTGCAATACAATAGTGTTGGAAAGCTCGTAATCAACGATATGAACTCTTAAGTTTTGATTAAAACTTGTTTTGCGGTCCTTTTTGTAGAGGTTTCGGACGAGCGTGTCTAAATGGGCCGTAAAATGGACCCGTTTGACTTTTAACTAAGTAAAAAATACAGAAATTGAGTTTTTGCAATATAATCGTGTTGAAACGATCGTAATCAATTATATGAACTCCTAAGATTTGATTAAAACTTGTTTTTCGTCATTTTTGAAGAGGTTTTGGGCGAGCGGGTCTAAATGGGCCGTAAAATGGACCCGTTGGACTTTTACCTGAGTAAAAAATACAGAAAATGACTTTTTGCAATATAATCTTGTTAAAAAGCTCGCAATCAATTATATGAACTCCTAAAATTGGATCAAAACTTGTTTTTTGGTCCTTTTTGTAGTGGTTTCGGACGAGCGGGTCTAAATGGGCCTTAAAATGTACCCGTTGAACTTATAACTGCGTAAAAAGAACATAAATTGAATTTTTGCAATACAATAGTGTTGAAAAGCTCGTAATCAACGATATGAACTCTTAAGTTTTGATTAAACCTTGTTTTGCGGTCCTTTTTGTAGAGGTTTCGGACGAGCGGGTCTAAATGGGCCGTATAATGGACCCGTTGGACTTTTAACTGAGTAAAAAGTACATAAATTGAGTTTGTGCAATATAATCGTGTTGAAAAGATCGTAATCAATTATATGAACTCCTAAAATTTGATTAAAACTTGTTTTTCAGTCATTTTGAAGAGGTTTCGGGCGAGCGGGTCTAAATGGGCCGTAAAATGGACCCGTTGGACTTTTAACTAAGTAAAAAATACCGAATTTGAGTTTTTGCAATATAATCTTGTTGAAAAGCTCGTAATCAATTATATGAACTCCTAAAATTGGATCAAGACTAGTTTTTCGGTCCTTTTTGTAGAGGTTTCGAACGAGCGGGTCTAAATGGGCCGTAAAATGGACCCGTTGGACTTTTAATTTAGTAAAAAATACCGAATTTGAGTTTTTGCAATATAATCCTGTTGAAAAGCTCGTAATCAATTATATGAACTCCTAAAATTGGATCAAAACTTGTTTTTCGGTTCTTTTTGTAGAGGTTTCGAACGAGCGGGTCTAAATGGGCCTTAAAATGGACCCGTTGAACTTATAACTACGTAAAAAGAACAGAATTTGAATTTTGCAAATACAATAGTGTTGAAAAGCTCGTAATCAACGATACGAACTCTTGAGTTTTGATTAAAACTTGTTTTGCGGTCCTATTTGTAGATGTTTCGGACGAGGGGGTCTAAATAGGCCGTAAAATGGACCCGTTGGACTTTTAACTGAGTAAAAAGTACAAAAATTGAGTTTTTGCAATATAATCGTGTTGAAAATATCGTAATCAATTTTATGAACTCCTAAAATCATATTAAAACTTGTTTTTCAGTCATTTTTGAAGAGGTTTCGGGCGAGCGGGTCTAAATGGGCCGTAAAATGGACCCGTTGGACTTTTAACTGAGTAAAAAATACCGAATTTGAGTTTTTGCAATATAATCTTGTTGAAAAGCTTGTAATCAATTATATGAACTCCTAAAATTTGATCAAAACTTGTTTTTTGGTCCTTTTTGTAGAGGTTTCGGGCGAGCGGGTCTAAATGGGCCTTAAAATGGACCCGTTGAACTTATAACTGCGTAAAAAGAACAAAAATTGAATTTTTGCAATACAATAGTGTTGAAAAGCTCGTAATCAACAATATGAACTCTTAAGTTCTGATTAAAACTTGTTTTGCGGTCCTTTTTGTAGAGGTTTCGGACGAGCGTGTCTAAATGGGCCGTAAAATGGACCCGTTGGACTTTTAACTAAGTAAAAAATACAGAAATTGAGTTTTTGCAATATAATCGTGTTGAAATGATCGTAATCAATTATATGAACTCCTAAGATTTGATTAAAACTTGTTTTTCGTCATTTTTGAAGAGGTTTTGGGCGAGCGGGTCTAAATGGGCCGTAAAATGGACCCGTTGGACTTTTAACTGAGTAAAAAGTACAAAAATTGAGTTTTTGTAATATAATCGCGTTGAAAATATCGTAATCAATTATATGAACTCCTAAAATTATATTAAAACTTGTTTTTCAGTCATTTTTGAAGAGGTTTCGGGCGAGCGGGTCTAAATGGGCCGTAAAATGGACCCGTTGGACTTTTAACTGAGTAAAAAATACCGAATTTAAGTTTTTGCAATATAATCTTGTTGAAAAGCACGTAATCAATTATATGAACTCCTAAAAATTGATCAAAAGTTGTTTTTTGGTCCTTTTTGTAGAGGTTTCGGGCGAGCGGGTCTAAATGGGCCTTAAAATGGACCCGTTGAACTTATAACTGCATAAAAAGAACAGAAATTGAATTTTTGCAATACAATAGTGTTGGAAAGCTCGTAATCAACGATATGAACTCTTAAGTTTTGATTAAAACTTGTTTTGCGGTCCTTTTTGTAGAGGTTTCGGATGAGCGTGTCTAAATGGGCCGTAAAATGGACCCGTTTGACTTTTAACTAAGTAAAAAATACAGAAATTGAGTTTTTGCAATATAATCGTGTTGAAACGATCGTAATCAATTATATGAACTCCTATGATTTGATTAAAACTTGTTTTTCGTCATTTTTTAAGAGGTTTTGGGCGAGCGGGTCTAAATGGGCCGTAAAATGGACCCATTGGACTTTTACCTAAGTAAAAAATACAAAAATTGACTTTTTGCAATATAATCTTGTTGAAAAGCTCGTAATCAATTATATGAACTCCTAAAATTGGATCAAAACTTGTTTTTTGGTCCTTTTTGTAGTGGTTTCGGACGAGCGGGTCTAAATGGGCCTTAAAATGTACCCGTTAAACTTATAACTGCGTAAAAAGAACATAAATTGAATTTTTGCAATACAATAGTGTTGAAAAGCTCGTAATCAACGATATGAACTCTTAAGTTTTGATTAAACCTTGTTTTGCGGTCCTTTTTGTAGAAGTTTCGGACGAGCGGGTCTAAATGGGCCGTATAATGGACCCGTTGGACTTTTAACTGAGTAAAAAGTACATAAATTGAGTTTGTGCAATATAATCGTGTTGAAAAGATCGTAATCAATTATATGAACTCCTAAAATTTGATTAAAACTTGTTTTTCAGTCATTTTGAAGAGGTTTCGGGCGAGCGGGTCTAAATGGGCTGTAAAATGGACCCGTTGGACTTTTAACTAAGTAAAAAATACCGAATTTGAGTTTTTGCAATATAATCTTGTTGAAAAGCTCGTAATCAATTATATGAACTCCTAAAATTGGATCAAGACTAGTTTTTCGGTCCTTTTTGTAAAGGTTTCGAACGAGCGGATCTAAATGGGCCGTAAAATGGACCCGTTGGACTTTTAACTTAGTAAAAAATACCGAATTTGAGTTTTTGCAATATAATCCTGTTGAAAAGCTCGTAATCAATTATATGAACTCCTAAAATTGGATCAAAACTTGTTTTTCGGTTCTTTTTGTAGAGGTTTCGGACGAGCGGGTCTAAATGGGCCTTAAAATGGACCCGTTCAACTTATAACTACGTAAAAAGAACAGAATTTGAATTTTGCAAATACAATAGTGTTGAAAAGCTCGTAATCAACGATATGAACTCTTAAGTTTTGATTAAAACTTGTTTTGCGGTCCTTTTTGTAGATGTTTCGGACAAGGGGGTCTAAATGGGCCGTAAAATGGACCCGTTGGACTTTTAACTGAGTAAAAAGTACAAAAATTGAGTTTTTGCAATATAATCTTGTTGTAAAGATCGTAATCATTTATATGAACTCCTAAAATTTGATTAAAACTTGTTTTTTAGTCATTTTTGAAGAGGTTTTGGGCGAGTGGGTCTAAATGGGCCGTAAAATGGACCCGTTGAACTTTTAACTGAGTAAAAAATACTGAATTTGAGTTTTTGCAATATAATCTTGTTGAAAAGCTCGTAATCAATTAGATGAAATCCTAAAATTGGATCAAAACTTGTTTTTCGGTCCTTTTTGTAGAGGTTTCGGACGAGCGGGTCTAAATGGGCCTTAAAATGGACCCGTTGAACTTATTACTGCGTAAAAACAACAGAAATTGAATTTTTGCAATACAATAGTGTTGAAAAGCGTGTAATCAACGATATGAACTCTTAAGTTTTGATTAAAACTTGTTTTGCGGTCCCTTTTGTAGAGGTTTCGGACGAGCGGTTTAAATCGGTCGTAAAATGGACCCGTTGGACTTTTAACTGACTAAAAAGTACAAAAATTGAGTTTTTGTAATATAATCGTGTTGAAAAGATCGTAATTAATGTTATGAAGTTCTAAAATCTGATTAAAACTTGCTTTTCGGTCTAAATGGGCCGTAAAATGGACCCGTTGGACTTTTAACTGAGTAAAAAATACTGAATTTGTGTTTTTGCAATATAATCTTGTTGAAAAGATCGTAATCAATTATATAAACTCCTAAAATTTGATCAAAACTTATTTTTTGGTCATTTTTGAAGAGGTTTCGGGCGAGCGGGTCTAAATGGGCGGTAAAATGGACCCGTTGGACTTTTAACTGAGTAAAAAATACCGAATTTGAGTTTTTGCAATATAATCTTGTTGAAAAGATCGTAATCAATTATATGAACTCCTAAAATTGGATCAAAACTTGTTTTTCGGCCTTTTTTGTAGAGGTTTCGGACGAGAGGGTCTAAATAGGCCTTAAAATGGACCCGTTGAACTTATAACTGCGTAAAAACAACAGAAATTGAATTTTTGCAATACAATAGTGTTGAAAAGCTCGTAATCAACGATATGAACTCTTAAGTTTTGATTAAAACTTGTTTTGCGGTCCTTCTGTACAGGTTTCGGACGAGCGGGTCTAAATGAGCCGTAAAATGGACCCGTTGGACTTTTAACTGAGTAAAAAGTACAAAAATTGAGTTTTTGCAATATTATCGCGTTGAAACGATCGTAATCATGTATATGAACTCCTAAAATTTGATTAAAACTTGTTTTTCAGTCATTTTTGAAGAGGTTTCGGGCGAGCGGGTCTAAATGGGCCATAAAATGGACCCGTTGGACTTTTAACTGAGTAAAAAATACCGAATTTGAGGTTTTGCAATATAATCTTGTTGAATAGCTCGTAATCAATTATATGAACTCCTAAAATTTGATCAAAACTTGTTTTCGATCCTTTTTGTAGAGGTTTCGGACGAGCGGGTCTAAATGGGCCTTAAAATGGACCCGTTGAACTTATAACTGCGTAAAAAGAACAGAAATTGAATTTTTGCAATACAATCGTGTTGAAAAGATCGTAATCAGTTATATGAACTCCTAGAATTTGATTAAAACTTGTTTTTCAGTCATTTTTGAAGAGGTTTCGGGCGAGCGGGTCTAAATGGGCCGTAAAATGGACCCGTTGGAGTTTTAACTGAGTAAAAAGTACAAAAATTGAGATTTGCAATATAATCGTGTTGAAAAGATCGTAATCAATTATATGATCTCCTAAAATTTGATTAAAACTTGTTTTTCAGTCATTTTTGAAGAGGTTTCGGGCGAGCGGGTCTAAATGGGCCGTAAAATGGACCCGTTGGACTTTTAACTGAGTAAAAAATACCGAATTTGAGTTTTTGCAATATAATCTTGTTGAAAAGCTCGTAATCAATTATATGAACTCCTAAAATTGGATCAAAACTTGATTTTCGGTCCTTTTTGTAGAGGTTTCGGACGAGCGGGTCTAAATGGGCCTTAAAATGGACCCGTTGAACTTATAACTGCGTAAAAACAACAAAAATTGAATTTTTTCAATACAATAGTGTTGAAAAGCTCGTAATCAACGATATGAACTCTTAAGTTTTGATTAAAACTTGTTTTGCGGTCCTTTTTGTAGAGGTTTCGGACGAGTGGGTCTAAATGGGCCGTAAAATGGACTCGTTGGACTTTTAACTAAGTAAAAAATACAGAAATTGTGTTTTTGCAATATAATCGTGTTGAAACGATCGTAATCAATTATATGAACTCTTAAGTTTTGATTAAAACTTGTTTTGCGGTCCTTTTCGTAGATGTTTCGGACGAGGGGGTCTAAATGGGCCGTAAAATGGACCCGTTTGACTTTTAACTGAGTAAAAAGTACAAAAATTGAGTTTTTGCAATATAATCGTGTTGTAAAGATCGTAATCAATTATATGAACTCCTAAAATTTGATTAAAACTTGTTTTTCAGTTAATTTTGAAGAGGTTTCGAGCGAGCGGGTCTAAATGGGCCGTAAAATGGACTCGTTGGACTTTTAACTGAGTAAAAAATACCGAATTTGAGTTTTTGCAATATAATCTTGTTGAAAAGCTGGTAATCAATTATATGAACTCCTAAAATTTGATCAAAACTTTTTTTCAGTCATTTTTGAAGAGGTTTCGGACGAGCGGGTCTAAATGGGCCTTAAAATGGACCCGTTGAACTTATAACTGCGTAAAAATAACAGAAATTGAATTTTTGCAATACAATCGTGTTGAAAAGATCGTAATCAGTTATATGAACTCCTAAAATTTGATTAAAACTTGTTTTTCAGTCATTTTTAAAGAGGTTTTGGGCGAGCGGGTCTAAATGGGCCGTAAAATGGACCCGTTGGACTTTTTCTTAAGTGAAAATACAGAAATTGACTTTTTGCAATATAATCTTGTTGAAAAGCTCGTAATCAATTATATGAACTCCTAAAATTGGATCAAAACTTGTTTTTCGGTCCTTTTTGTAGTGGTTTCGGACGAGCGGGTCTAAATGGGCCGTAAAATGGACCCGTTGGACTTTTAACTGAGTAAAAAGTACCGAATTTGAGTTTTTGCAATATAATCTTGTTGAAAAGCACGTAATCAATTATATGAACTCCTAAAAATTGATCAAAACTTGTTTTTTGGTCCTTCTTGTAGAGGTTTTGGGCGAGCGGGTCTAAATGGGCCTTAAAATGGACCCGTTGAACTTATAACTACATAAAAAGAACAGAAATTGAATTTTTGCAATACAATAGTGTTGGAAAGCTCGTAATCAACGATATGAACACTTAAGTTTTGATTAAAACTTGTTTTGCGGTCCTTTTTGTAGAGGTTTCGGACGAGCGTGTCTAAATGGGCCGTAAAATGGACCCGTTTGACTTTTAACTAAGTTAAAAATACAGAAATTGAGTTTTTGCAATATAATCGTGTTGAAACGATCGTAATCAATTATATGAACTCCTAAGATTTGATTAAAACTTGTTTTTCGTCATTTTTGTAGAGGTTTCGAACGAGCGGGTCTAAATGGGCCGTAAAATGGACCCGTTGGACTTTTAACTGAGTAAAAAATACCGAATTTGAGTTTTTGCAATATAATCTTGTTTAAAAGCTCATAATCAATTATATGAACTCCTAAAATTGGATCAAAACTTGTTTTTCGGTCCTTTTTGTAGTGGTTTCGGACGAGCGGGTCTAAATGGGCCTTAAAATGGACCCGTTGAACTTATAATTGCGTAAAAAGAACATAAATTGAATTTTTGCAATACAATAGTGTTGAAAAGCCCGTAATCAACGATATGAACTCTTAAGTTTTGATTAAAACTTGTTTTGCGGTCCTTTTTGTAGAGGTTTCGGGCGAGCGTGTCTAAATGGGCCTTAAAATGGACCCGTTGAACTTATAACTGCGTAAAAAGAACATAAATTGAATTTTTGCAATACAATCTTGTTTAAATGCTCGTAATCAGTTATATGAACTCCTAAAATTTGATTAAAACTTATTTTTCAGTCATTTTTGAAGAGGTTTCGGGCGAGCGAGTCTAAATGGGCCGTAAAATGGACCCGTTGGACTTTTAACTGAGTAAAAAGTACAAAAATTGAGTTTTTGCAATATAATCGTGTTGAAAATATCGTAATCAATTATATGAACTCCTAAAATTATATTAAAAATTGTTTTTTAGTCATTTTTGAAGAGGTTTCGGGCGAGCGGGTCTAAATGGGCCGTAAAAGGGACCCGTTGGACTTTTAACTGAGTAAAAAAATACCGAATTTGAGTTTTTGCAATATAATCTTGTTGAAAAGCTCGTAATCAATTATATGAACTCCTAAAATTGGATCAAAACTTGTTTTTCGGTCCTTTTTGTAGAGGTTTTGGACGAGCGAGTCTAAATGAGCCTTAAAATGGACCCGTTGAACTTATAACTGCGTTAAAAGAACAGAAATTGAATTTTTGCAATACAATAGTGTTGAAAAGCTCGTAATCAACGATATGAACTCTTAAGTTTTGATTAAAACTTGTTTTGTGATCCTTTTTGTAGAGGTTTCAGACGAGCGGGTCTAAATGGGCCGTAAAATGGATCCGTTGGACTTTTAACTGAGTAAAAAGTACAAAATTGAGTTTTTGCAATATAATCGTGTTGAAAAGATCGTAAACAATGATATGAAGTCCTAAAATTTGATTAAAACTTTTTTTCGGTCATTTTTGAAGTGGTTTTGGGCGAGCGGGTCTAAATGGGCCGTAAAATGGACCCGTTGGACTTTTAACTGAGTAAAAAAATACCGAATTTGTGTTTTTGCATTATAATCTTGTTGAAAAAATCGTAATCAATTATATGAACTCCTAAAATTTGATCAAAACTTATTTTTCGGCCATTTTTGAAGAGGTTTCGGGCAAGCGGGTCTAAATGGGCCGTAAAATGGACCCGTTGGACTTTTAACAAAGTAAAAAATACCGAATTTGAGTTTTTGCAATATAATCTTGTTGAAAAGCTCATAATCAATTATATGAACTCCTAAAATTGGTTCAAAACTTGTTTTTCGGTCCTTTTTGTAGAGGTTTCGGACGAGCGGGTCTAAATGGGACTTAAAATGGACCCGTTGAACTTATAACTACGTAAAAACAACAGAAATTGAATTTTTGCAATACAATAGTGTTGAAAAGCTCGTAATCAACGATATGAACTCTTAAGTTTTGATTAAAACTTGTTTTGCGGTCCTTTTTGTAGAGGTTTCAGACGAGTGGGTCTAAATGGGCCGTAAAATGGACCCGTTGGACTTTTAACTAAGTAAAAGGTACAAAAATTGAGTTTTTGCAATATAATCGTGTTGAAAAGCTCGTAATCAATGATATGAAGTCCTAAAATTAGATTAAAACTTTTTTCGGTCATTTTTGAAGAGGTTTCGGGCGAGCGGGTCTAAATGGGCCGTAAAATGGACCCGTTGGACTTTTAACTGAGTAAAAATACCGAATTAGAGTTTTTGCAATATAATCTTGTTGAAAAGCTCGTAATCAATTATATGAACTCCTAAAATTTGATCAAAACTTGTTTTTCGGTCCTTTTTGTAGAGGTTTCGGGCGAGCGAGTCTAAATGGGCCTTAAAATGGACCCGTTGAACTTATAACTGCGTGAAAAGAACATAAATTGAATTTTTGCAATACAATAGTGTTGAAAAGCCTGTAATCAACGATATGAACTCTTAAGTTTTGATTAAAACTTGTTATGCAGTCCTTTTTGTAGAGGTTTCAGACGAGCGGGTCTAAATGGACCGTAAAATGGACCCGTAGGACTTTTAACTAAGTAAAAAATACAGAAATTGAGTTTTTGCAATATAATCGTGTTGAAAAGATCTTAATCAGTTATATGAACTCCTAAAATTTGATTAAAACTTGTTTTTCAACCATTTTTGAAGAGGTTTCGGGCGAGCGGGTCTAAATGGGCCGTAAAATGGACCCGTTGGACTTTTAACTGAGTAAAAAATACCGAATTTGAGTTTTTGCAATATAATCTTTTTGAAAAGCTCGTAATCAATTATATGATCTCCTAAAATTTGATCAAAACTTATTTTTCGGCCCCTTTTGTAGAGGTTTCGGGCGAGCGGGTCCAAATGGGCCTTAAAATGGACCCGTTGAACTTATAACTGCGTAAAAAGAACATAAATTGAAATTTTGCAATACAATAGTGTTGAAAAGCTCGTAATCAACGATATGAACTCTTAAGTTTTGATTAAAACTTGTTTTGCGGTCCTTTTTGTAGAGGTTTCGGACGAGTGGGTCTAAATGGGCCGTAAAATGGACCCGTTGGACTTTTAACTAAGTAAAAGGTACAAAAATTGAGTTTTTGCAATATAATCGTGTTGAAAAGCTCGTAATCAATTATATGAATTCCTAAAATTGGATCAAAACTTGTTTTTCGGTCCTTTTTGTAGAGGTTTCGAACGAGCGGGTCTAAATGGGCCGTAAAATGGACCCGTTGGACTTTTTCTTAAGTAAAAATACAGAAATTGACTTTTTGCAATATAATCTTGTTGAAAAGCTCGTAATCAATTATATGAACTCCTAAAATTGGATCAAAACTTGTTTTTCGGTCCTTTTTGTAGTGGTTTCGGACGAGCGGGTCTAAATGGGCCGTAAAATGGACCCGTTGGACTTTTAACTGAGTAAAAAATACCGAATTTGAGTTTTTGCAATATAATCTTGTTGAAAAGCACGTAATCAATTATATGAACTCCTAAAAATTGATCAAAACTTGTTTTTTGGTCCTTTTTGTAGAGGTTTTGGGCGAGCGGGTCTAAATGGGCCTTAAAATGGACCCGTTGAACTTATAACTACATAAAAAGAACAGAAATTGAATTTTTGCAATACAATAGTGTTGGAAAGCTCGTAATCAACGATATGAACTCTTAAGTTTTGATTAAAACTTGTTTTGCGGTCCTTTTTGTAGAGGTTTCGGACGAGCGTGTCTAAATGGGCCGTAAAATGGACCCGTTTGACTTTTAACTAAGTTAAAAATACAGAAATTGAGTTTTTGCAATATAATCGTGTTGAAACGATCGTAATCAATTATATAAACTCCTAAGATTTGATTAAAACTTGTTTTTCGTCATTTTTGTAGAGGTTTCGAACGAGCGGGTCTAAATGGGCCGTAAAATGGACCCGTTGGACTTTTAACTGAGTAAAAAATACCGAATTTGAGTTTTTGCAATATAATCTTGTTTAAAAGCTCATAATCAATTATATGAACTCCTAAAATTGGATCAAAACTTGTTTTTCGGTCCTTTTTGTAGTGGTTTCGGACGAGCGGGTCTAAATGGGCCTTAAAATGGACCCGTTGAACTTATAATTGCGTAAAAAGAACATAAATTGAATTTTTGCAATACAATAGTGTTGAAAAGCCCGTAATCAACGATATGAACTCTTAAGTTTTGATTAAAACTTGTTTTGCGGTCCTTTTTGTAGAGGTTTCGGGCGAGCGTGTCTAAATGGGCCTTAAAATGGACCCGTTGAACTTATAACTGCGTAAAAAGAACATAAATTGAATTTTTGCAATACAATCTTGTTTAAATGCTCGTAATCAGTTATATGAACTCCTAAAATTTGATTAAAACTTATTTTTCAGTCATTTTTGAAGAGGTTTCGGGCGAGCGAGTCTAAATGGGCCGTAAAATGGACCCGTTGGACTTTTAACTGAGTAAAAAGTACAAAAATTGAGTTTTTGCAATATAATCGTGTTGAAAATATCGTAATCAATTATATGAACTCCTAAAATTATATTAAAAATTGTTTTTTAGTCATTTTTGAAGAGGTTTCGGGCGAGCGGGTCTAAATGGGCCGTAAAAGGGACCCGTTGGACTTTTAACTGAGTAAAAAAATACCGAATTTGAGTTTTTGCAATATAATCTTGTTGAAAAGCTCGTAATCAATTATATGAACTCCTAAAATTGGATCAAAACTTGTTTTTCGGTCCTTTTTGTAGAGGTTTTGGACGAGCGAGTCTAAATGAGCCTTAAAATGGACCCGTTGAACTTATAACTGCGTTAAAAGAACAGAAATTGAATTTTTGCAATACAATAGTGTTGAAAAGCTCGTAATCAACGATATGAACTCTTAAGTTTTGATTAAAACTTGTTTTGTGATCCTTTTTGTAGAGGTTTCAGACGAGCGGGTCTAAATGGGCCGTAAAATGGACCCGTTGGACTTTTAACTGAGTAAAAAGTACAAAATTGAGTTTTTGCAATATAATCGTGTTGAAAAGATCGTAAACAATGATATGAAGTCCTAAAATTTGATTAAAACTTTTTTTCGGTCATTTTTGAAGTGGTTTCGGGCGAGCGGGTCTAAATGGGCCGTAAAATGGACCCGTTGGACTTTTAACTGAGTAAAAAAATACCGAATTTGTGTTTTTGCATTATAATCTTGTTGAAAAAATCGTAATCAATTATATGAACTCCTAAAATTTGATCAAAACTTATTTTTCGGCCATTTTTGAAGAGGTTTCGGGCAAGCGGGTCTAAATGGGCCGTAAAATGGACCCGTTGGACTTTTAACAAAGTAAAAAATACCGAATTTGAGTTTTTGCAATATAATCTTGTTGAAAAGCTCATAATCAATTATATGAACTCCTAAAATTGGTTCAAAACTTGTTTTTCGGTCCTTTTTGTAGAGGTTTCGGACGAGCGGGTCTAAATGGGACTTAAAATGGACCCGTTGAACTTATAACTGCGTAAAAACAACAGAAATTGAATTTTTGCAATACAATAGTGTTGAAAAGCTCGTAATCAACGATATGAACTCTTAAGTTTTGATTAAAACTTGTTTTGCGGTCCTTTTTGTAGAGGTTTCGGACGAGCGGGTCTAAATGGGCCGTAAAATGGACATGTTGGACTTTTAACTGAGGAAAAAATAAAAAAAATTGAGTTTTTGCAATATAATCGTGTTGAAAAGATCGTAATCAATGATATGAAGTCCTAAAATTAGATTAAAACTTTTTTTGGTCATTTTTGAAGAGGTTTCGGGCGAGCGGGTCTAAATGGGCCGTAAAATGGACCCGTTGGACTTTTAACTGAGTAAAAATACCGAATTTGAGTTTTTGCAATATAATCTTGTTGAAAAGCTCGTAATCAATTATATGAACTCCTAAAATTTGATCAAAACTTGTTTTTCGGTCCTTTTTGTAGAGGTTTCGGGCGAGCGAGTCTAAATGGGCCTTAAAATGGACCCGTTGAACTTATAACTGCGTGAAAAGAACATAAATTGAATTTTTGCAATACAATAGTGTTGAAAAGCCTGTAATCAACGATATGAACTCTTAAGTTTTGATTAAAACTTGTTATGCAGTCCTTTTTGTAGAGGTTTCGGACGAGCGGGTCTAAATGGACCGTAAAATGGACCCGTAGGACTTTTAACTAAGTAAAAAATACAGAAATTGAGTTTTTGCAATATAATCGTGTTGAAAAGATCTTAATCAGTTATATGAACTCCTAAAATTTGATTAAAACTTGTTTTTCAACCATTTTTGAAGAGGTTTCGGGCGAGCGGGTCTAAATGGGCCGTAAAATGGACCCGTTGGACTTTTAACTGAGTAAAAAATACCGAATTTGAGTTTTTGCAATATAATCTTTTTGAAAAGCTCGTAATCAATTATATGATCTCCTAAAATTTGATCAAAACTTATTTTTCGGCCCCTTTTGTAGAGGTTTCGGGCGAGCGGGTCCAAATGGGCCTTAAAATGGACCCGTTGAACTTATAACTGCGTAAAAAGAACATAAATTGAAATTTTGCAATACAATAGTGTTGAAAAGCTCGTAATCAACGATATGAACTCTTAAGTTTTGATTAAAACTTGTTTTGCGGTCCTTTTTGTAGAGGTTTCGGACGAGTGGGTCTAAATGGGCCGTAAAATGGACCCGTTGGACTTTTAACTAAGTAAAAGGTACAAAAATTGAGTTTTTGCAATATAACCGTGTTGAAAAGCTCGTAATCAATTATATGAATTCCTAAAGTTGGATCAAAACTTGTTTTTCGGTCCTTTTTGTAGAGGTTTCGAACGAGCGGGTCTAAATGGGCCGTAAAATGGACCCGTTGGACTTTTAACTGAGTAAAAAATACCGAATTTGAGTTTTTGCAATATAATCTTGTTGAAAAGCTCGTAATCAATTATATGAACTCCTAAAATTGGATCAAAACTTGTTTTTCGGTCCTTTTTGTAGAGGTTTTGGACGAGCGAGTCTAAATGGGCCTTAAAATGGACCCGTTGAACTTATAACTGCGTAAAAGGAACATAAATTGAAATTTTGCAATACAATAGTGTTGAAAAGCTCGTAATCAACGATATGAACTCTTAAGTTTTGATTAAAACTTGTTTTGCGGTCCTTTTTGTAGAGGTTTCAGACGAGTAGGTCTAAATGGGCCGTAAAATGGACCCGTTGGACTTTTAACTAAGTAAAAGGTACAAAAATTGAGTTTTTGCAATATAATCGTGTTGAAAAGCTCGTAATCAATTATATGAATTCCTAAAATTGGATCAAAACTTGTTTTTCGGTCCTTTTTGTAGAGGTTTCGAACGAGCGGGTCTAAATGGGCCGTAAAATGGACCCGTTGGACTTTTAACTGAGTAAAAAATACCGAATTAGAGTTTTTGCAATATAATCTTGTTGAAAAGCTCGTAATCAATTATATGAACTCCTAAAATTGGATCAAAACTTGTTTTTCGGTCCTTTTTGTAGAGCTTTCGGACGAGCGGGTCTAAATGGGCCTTAAAATGGACCCGTTGAACTTATAACTACGTAAAAAGAACAAAAATTGAATTTTTGCAATACGATAGTGTTGAAAAGCTCGTAATCAACGATATGAACTCTTAAGTTTTGATTAAAACTTGTTTTGCGGTCCATTTTGTAGAGGTTTCGGACAAGCGGGTCTAAATGGGCCGTAAAATGGACCCGTTGGACTTTTAACTGAGTAAAAAGTACAAAAATTGAGTTTTTGCAATATAATCGTGTTGAAAATATCGTAATCAATTATATGAACTCCTAAAATTTGATTAAAACTTGTTTTTCAGTCATTTTTAAGAGGTTTCGGGCGAGCGGGTCTAAATGGGCCGTAAAATGGACCCGTTGGACTTTTAACAAAGTAAAAAAATACCGAATTTGAGTTTTTGCAATATAATCTTGTTGAAAAGCTCGTAATCAATTATATGAACTCCTAAAATAGGATCAAAACTTGTTTTTCGGTCATTTTTGTAGAGGTTTCGGACGAGCGGGTCTAAGTGGGCCTTAAAATGGACCCGTTGAACTTATAACTGCGTAAAAACAACAGAAATTGAATTTTTGCAATACAATAGTGTTTAAAAGCTCGTAATCAACGATATGAACTCTTAAATTTTGATTAAAACTTGTTTTGCGGTCCTTTTTGTAGAGGTTTCGGACGAGCGGGTCTAAATGGTTCGTAAATGGACCCGTTGGACTTTTAACTGAGTAAAAAGTACAAAAATTGAGTTTTTGCAATATAATCGTGTTGAAAAGATCGTAATCAATGATATGAAGTCCTAAAGTTTGATTAAAACTTGTTTTTCGGTCATTTTTGAAGAGGTTTCGGGCGAGCGGGTCTAAATGGGCCGTAAAATGGACCCGTTGGACTTTTAACTGAGTAAAAAATATCGAATTTGAGTTTTTGCAATATAATCTTGTTGAAAAGCTCGTAATCAATTATACGAACTCCTAAAATTGGATCAAAACTTGTTTTTCGGTTCTATTTGTAGAGGTTTCGGACGAGCGGGTCTAAATGGGCCTTAAAATGGACCTGTTGAACTTATAACTGCATAAAAAGAACAAAAATTGAATTTTTGGAATACAATAGTGTTGAAAAGCTCGTAATCAACGATATGAACTCTTAAGTTTTGATTAAAACTTGTTTTGCGGTCCTTTTTGTAGAGGTTTCGGACGAGCGGGTCTAAATGGGCCGTAAAATGGAGCCGTTGGACTTTTAACTGAGTAAAAAGTACAAAAATTGAGTTTTTGCAATATAATCGTGTTGAAAAGATCGTAATCAATGATATGAAGTCCTAAAATTTGATTAAAACTTATTTTTCGGTCATTTTTGAAGAGGTTTCGGGCGAGCGGGTCTAAATGGGCCGTAAAATGGACCCGTTGGACTTATAACTGAGTAAAAAATACCGAATTTGTGTTTTTGCTATATAATCTTGTTGAAAAGCTCGTAATCAATTATATGAACTCCTAAAATTGGATCAAAACTTGTTTTTCGGTTCTTTTTGTAGAGGTTTCGGACGAGCAGGTCTAAATGGGCCTTAAAATGGACCCGTTGAACTTATAACTGCGTAAAAAGAACAGAAATTGAATTTTTGCAATACAATAGTGTTGAAAAGCTCGTAATCAACGATATCAACTCTTAAGTTTTGATTAAAACTTGTTTTGCGGTCCTTTTGTAGAGGTTTCGGACGAGCGGGTATAAATAGGCCGTAAAATGGACCCGTTGGACTTTTAACTGAGTAAAAAATACAAAAATTGAGTTTTTGCAATATAATCGTGTTGAAAAGATCGTAATCAATTATATGAACTCCTAAAATTTTATTAAAACTTGTTTTTTTCAGCCATTTTTGAAGAGGTTTCGGGCGAGCGGGTCTAAATGGGCTGAAAAATGGACCCGTTGGACTTTTAACTGAGTAAAAAATTCGAATTTGAGGTTTTGCAATATAATCTTGTTGAAAAGCTCGTAATCAATTATATGAACTCCTAAAATTTGATCAAAACTTGTTTTTCGATCCTTTTTGTAGAGGTTTCGGACGAGCGGGTCTAAATGGGCCTTAAAATGGACCCGTTGAACTTATACCTGCGTAAAAAGAACAAAAATTGAATTTTTGCAATACAATCGTGTTGAAAAGATCGTAATCAGTTTTATGAACTCCTAAAATTTGATTAAAACTTGTTTTTCAGTCATTTTTGAAGAGCTTTCGGGCGAGCGGGTCTAAATGGGCCGTAAAATGGACCCGTTGGACTTTTAACTGAGTAAAAAGTATACAAATTGAGTTTTTGCAATATAATCGTGTTGAAAAGATCGTAATCAATTATATGAACTCCTAAAATTTGATTAAAACTTGTTTTTCAGTCATTTTTGAAGAGGTTTCGGGCGAGCGGGTCTAAATGGGCCGTAAAATGGACCCTTTGGACTTTTAACTGAGTAAAAAATACCGAATTTGAGTTTTTGCAATATAATCTTGTTGAAAAGCTCGTAATCAATTATATGAACTACTAAAATTTGATCAAAACTTGTTTTTCGTTCCTTTTTGTAGAGGTTTCGGGCGAGCGGAACTAAATGGGCCTTAAAATGGACCCGTTGAACTTATAACTGCGTAAAAAGAACAGAAATTGAATTTTTGCAATACAATAGTGTTGAAAAGCTCGTAATCAACGATATGAACTCTTAAGTTTTGATTAAAACTTGTTATGCAGTCCTTTTTGTAGAGGTTTCGGACGAGCGGGTCTAAATGGGCCGTAAAATGGACCCGTAGGACTTTTAACTAAGTAAAAAATACAGAAATTGAGTTTTTGCAATATAATCGTGTTGAAACGATCGTAATCAATTATTTGAACTCCTAAGATTTGATTAAAACTTGTTTTTCAGTCATTTTTGAAGAGGTTTTGGGCGAGCGGGTCTAAATGGGCCGTAAAATGGACCCTTTGGACTTTTACCTGAGTAAAAAATACAGAAATTGACTTTTTGCAATATAATCTTGTTGAAAAGCTCGTAATTAATTATATGAACTCCTAAAATTGGATCAAATCTTGTTTTTCGGTCCTTTTTGTAGTGGTTTCGGACGAGCGGGTCTAAATGGGCCTTAAAATGTACCCGTTCAACTTATAACTGCGTAAAAAGAACATAAATTCAATTTTTGCAATACAATAGTGTTGAAAAGCTCGTAATCAACGATATGAACTCTTAAGTTTTGATTAAAACTTGTTTTGCGGTCCTTTTTGTAGAGGTTTCGGACAAGCGGGTCTAAATGGGCCGTAATATGGACCCGTTGGACTGTTAACTGAGTAAAAAGTACATAAATTGATTTTTTGCAATATAATCGTGTTGAAAAGATCGTAATCAATTATATGAACTCCTAAAATTTGATTAAAACTTGTTTTTTAGTCATTTTTGAAGAGGTTTCGGGTGAGCTGGTCTAAATGGGCCGTAAAATGGACCTGTTGGACTTTTAACTAAGTAAAAAATACCGAATTTTAGTTTTTGCAATATAATCTTGTTGAAAAGCTCGTAATCAATTATATGAACTCCTAACATTGGATCAAGACTTGTTGTTCGGTCCTTTTTGTAGAGGTTTCGAACGAGCGGGTCTAAATGGGCCGTAAAATGGACCCGTTGGACTTTTAACTGAGTAAAAAATACCGAATTTGAGTTTTTGCAATATAATCTTGTTGAAAAGCTCGTAATCAATTATATGAACTCCTAAAATTGGATCAAAACATATTTTTCGGTCCTTTTTGTAGAGGTTTCGGACGAGCGGGTCTAAATGGGCCTTAAAATGGACCCGTTGAACTTATAACTGCGTAAAAAGAAAAAAATTTGAAATTTTGCAATACAATAGTGTTGAAAGCTCGTAATCAACGAGATGAACTCTTAAGTTTTGATTAAAACTTGTTTTGCGGTCCTTTTTGTAGATGTTTCGGACGAGGGGGTCTAAATGGGCCGTAAAATGGACCCGTTGGACTTTTAACTGAGTAAAAAGTACAAAAATTGAGTTTTTGCAATATAACCATGTTGTAAAGATCGTAATCAATTATATGAACTCCTAAAATTTGATTAAAACTTGTTTTTCAGTCATTTTTGTAGATGTTTCGGACGAGGGGGTCTAAATGGGCCGTAAAATGGACCCGTTGGACTTTTAACTGAGTAAAAAATACCGAATTTGAGTTTTTGCAATATAATCTTGTTGAAAAGCTCGCAATCAATTATATGAACTCCTAAAATAGGATCAAAACTTGTTTTCGGTCATTTTTGTAGAGGTTTCGGACGAGCGGGTCTAATTGGCCTTAAAATGGACCCGTTGAACTTATAACTGCGTAAAAAACAACAGAAATTGAATTTTTGCAATACAATAGTGTTTAAAAGCTCGTAATCAACGATATGAACTCTTAAGTTTTGATTAAAACTTGTTTTGCGGTCCTTTTTCTAGAGGTTTCGGACGAGCGGGTCTAAATGGTTCGTAAATGGACCCGTTGGACTTTTAACTGAGTAAAAAGTACAAAAATTCAGTTTTTGCAATATAATCGTGTTGAAAAGATCGTAATCAATGATATGAAGTCCTAATGTTTGATTAAAACTTGTTTTTCAGTCATTTTTGAAGTGGTTTCGGGCGAGCGGGTCCAAATGGGCCGTAAAATGGACCTGTTGGACTTTTAACTGAGTAAAAAATACCGAATTTGTGTTTTTGCAATATAATCGTGTTGAAAAGATCATAATCAATTATATGAACTCCTAAATTTTGATTAAAACTTGTTTTTCAGAGGTTTCGGGCGAGCAGGTCTAAATGGGCCATAAAATGGACCCGTTGGACTTTTAACTGAGTAAAAAATACTGAATTTGACGTTTTGCAATATAATCTTGTTGAAAAGCTCGTCATCAATTATATGAACTCCTAAAATTTAATCAAAACTTGTTTTCGATCCTTTTTGTAGAGGTTTCGGACGAGCGGGTCTAAATGGGCCTTAAAATGGACCCGTTGATCTTATAACTGCGTAAAAAGAACAGAAATTGAATTTTTGCAATACAATCGTGTTGAAAAGATCGTAATCAGTTATATGAACTCCTAAAATTTGATTAAAACTTGTTTTTCAGTCATTTTTCAAGAGGTTTCGGGCGAGCGAGTCTAAATGGGCCGTAAAATGGACCCGTTGGACTTTTAACTGAGTAAAAAGTACAAAATTGAGTTTTTGCAATATAATCGTGTTGAAAAGATCGTAATCAATTATATGAACTCCTAAAATTTGATTAAAACTTGTTTTTCAGAGGTTTTGGGCGAGTAAGTCTAAATGGGTCATAAAATGGACCCGTTGGACTTTTAACTGAGTAAAAAATACCGAATTTGAGGTTTGGAAATATAATCTTGTTGAAAAGCTCGTAATCAATTATATGAACTCCTAAAATTGGATTAAAACTTGTTTTCGGTCCTTTTTGTAGAGGTTTCGGACGAGCGGGTCTAAATGGGCCTTATAATGGACCCGTTGAATTTATAACTGCGGAAAAAGAACAAAAATTGAATTTTTGTAATACAATAGTGTTGAAAAGCTCGTAATCAACGATATGAACTCTTAATTTTTTATTAAAACTTGTTTTGCGGTCCGTTTTGTAGAGGTTTCGGACGAGCGGGTCTAAATGGGCTGTAAAATGGACCCGTTGGACTTTTAATTGAGTAAAAAGTACAAAAATTGAGTTATTGCAATATAATCGTGTTGAAAAGATCGTAATCATTTATATGAACTCCTAAAATTTTATTAAAACTTGTTTTTCAGTCATTTTTGAAGAGGTTTCGGGCGAGCAGGTCTAAATGGGCCGTAAAATGGACCCGTTGGACTTTTAACTGAGTAAAAAATACTGAATTTGAGTTTTGCAATATAATCTTGTTGAAAAGCTCGTAATCAATTATATGGACTCCTAAAATTGGATCAAAACTTGTTTTCGGTCCTTTTTGTAGAGGTTTCAGACGAGCGGGTCTAAATAGGCCTTATAATGGATCCGTTGAACTTATAACTGCGTAAAAAGAACAAAAATTGAATTTTTGTAATACAATAGTGTTGAAAAGCTCGTAATCAACGATATGAACTCTTAATTTTTTATTAAAACTTGTTTTGCGGTCCGTTTTGTAGAGGTTTCGGACGAGCGGGTCTAAATGGGCTGTAAAATGGACCCGTTGGACTTTTAATTGAGTAAAAAGTACAAAAAATGAGTTTTTGCAATATAATCGTGTTGAAAAGATCGTAATCAATTATATGAACTCCTAAAATTTGATTAAACTTGTTTTTCAGTCATTTTTGAAGAGGTTTCGGGCGAGCGGGTCTAAATGGGCCGTAAAATGGACCCGTTGGACTTTTAACTGAGTAAAAAATACCGAATTTGAGTTTTTGCAATATAATCTTGTTGAAAAGCTCGTAATTAATTATATGAACTCCTAAAATTGGATCTAAACTTGTTTTTCGGTCCTTTTTGTAGAGGTTTCGGACGAGCGGGTCTAAATGGGCCTTAAAATGGACTTGTTGAACTTATAACTGCTTAAAAAGAACAAAAATTGAATTTTTGCAATACAATAGTGTTGAAAAGCTCGTAATCAACGATATGAACTCTTAAGTTTTGATTAAAACTTGTTTTGCGGTCCTTTTTGTAGAGGTTTCGGATGAGCGGGTCTAAATGGGCCGTAAAATGAACCCGTTGGACTTTTAACTGAGTAAAAAGTACAAAAATTGAGTTTTTGCAATATAATCGTGTTGAAAAGATCGTAATCAATGATATGAAGTCCTAAAATTATATTAAAACTTATTTTTCGGTCATTTTTGAAGAGGTTTCGGGCGAGCGGGTCTAAATGGGCCGTAAAATGGACCCGTTGGAGTTTTAACTGAGTAAAAAATACCGAATTTCTGTTTTTGCTATATAATCTTGTTGAAAAGCTCGTAATCAATTATATGAACTCCTAAAATTGGATCAAAACTTGTTTTTCGGTCCTTTTTGTAGAGGTTTCGGACGAGCGGGTCTAAATGGGCCTTAAAATGGACCCGTTGAACTTATAACTGCGTAAAAAGAACAGAAATTGAATTTTTGCAATACAATAGTGTTGAAAAGCTCGTAATCAACGATATCAACTCTTAAGTTTTGATTAAAACTTGTTTTGCGGTCCTTTTGTAGAGGTTTCGGACGAGCGGGTCTAAATGGGCCGTAAAATGGACCCGTTGGACTTTTAACTGAGTAAAAAGTACAAAAATTGAGTTTTTGCAATATAATCGTGTTGAAAAGATCGTAATCAATTATATGAACTCCTAAAATTTTATTAAAACTTGTTTTTCAGCCATTTTTGAAGAGGTTTCGGGCGAGCGGGTCTAAATGGGCCGTAAAAGGGACCCGTTGGACTTTTAACTAAGTAAAAAATATCGAATTTGAGTTTTTGCAATATAATCTTGTTGAAAAGCTCGTAATCAATTATATGAACTCCTAAAATTTGATCAAAACTTGTTTTTCGATCCTTTTTGTAGAGGTTTCGGACGAGCGGGTCTAAATGGGCCTTAAAATGGACCCGTTGAACTTATACCTGCGTAAAAAGAACAAAAATTGAATTTTTGGAATACAATCGTGTTGAAGAGATCGTAATCAGTTATATGAACTCCTAAAATTTGATTAAAACTTGTTTTACAGTAATTTTTGAAGAGCTTTCGGGCGAGCGGGTCTAAATGGGTCGTAAAATGGACCCGTTGGACTTTTTTTTTGTTGGAAAAAAGGCCTCATTAAAAACCCCTCTAATCACCTTGTGCCGAAGCACAAAGTGAACCTAAGGGGAAAAGAGTGCCCTGAGTGTTGTTATTATTATAACAAGAAAAAGGCTGAGAATCAGCCAGTACATCGACGTTAATACAGTCAGGAACAACTAAATCAAAGTACACAGAAGAGGTAAAGCGTAAAGCCTAAGTGGCTAAGTTATGGGCCATAAAATTGGCCGATCTAGGTACAAAAGAAAGAGTGATTAAAGGAAAAGATCTAAGCAAGGCCTGCGTATCTGCAATCCGTGGTCCCAACAGGGAGTTGTCCTCAGTGGTGCGCGAGAGCTTGTTGACCACTGTAGCCGAGTCGGATTCAATGAGCACCTCGCCCCACCCTCTATCTCGGGTCATCATGATACCCGCAATGATGGCATGTAGTTCGACCATGGTGGCATCATGACAGCCTGCCTCATGGACAGCACATCCTCCAACAATCGAGCCATGTGCATCCCTGGCAATGACTCCGACAGCTGCATCACCAGATCCTGGATGAAAGGCTCCGTCTACGTTTATCTTTATACAGCCCGAGCTTGGCGGCTTCCATCGTGGGGGGGCTGCGGCTGGTACGGCGGCCGACACGGCGGGGAGGGCGTTAGCGGCTGCGTATTCCTGTAGAAGACCGGTAGCATTCATGGCCGTAAGCCAGGATGGCTGAAGTCTTTGGGAATGAACCCAGTCATTACGACGGTTCCAGATATTCCAAATCGTTGTGAGTAGCAGAGCAAAGCCGGAGGCGTCTAAACAATAAGTTCCTTCTGACAGCCATGCCACCATTGTGCTTGTGTTACTGGTGTAGACGCTCGATGGGAGTCCCACTAGGCGGAGAACATCCTGAGCAGTTGGGCAATCACGAAGGGCATGCATAGCGGATTCCAACACCGCTGGGCAAAATGGACAATGTCCATCTGTATGATGTATCGCTCTGAGCTTTTCCCCCGTGGGTAAGGCATCACGGCCCGCTCGCCAGTTGAAATAGCGTATTTTTGGCAAAGTTGGAGATTTAGATATTACCTTCCAGAGACGTGTAGGTCGCTGCAGCGGCCTCGCAGGTTGATGAAGAAAAAAGTACCCTGACCTGACTGTATAGTTCCCAGAGTCATGTTGTCCCCAGACCAGTTTGTCCGGTCTATCCTTATAAATTGGAACCCGGATGATACTATCGACATCATCCTTGTCGAAATCATTTCGAAGTTTGGACTCATCCCATGAAGCACAGTCACGCAACATGTAGTCCCGACAACGCAATGGGAGCTCTTCATTGTCCATATATTGTCCAAAAAGCGTAATCGGTTTATCCCCTCCCCATGTATCACTGAGCAGACGTATTGAGCTCTTGATCCCGGGCCGCCAAAAATAACCAGGCCCCAGGGAGTGGATTGCGTGGTACAAACCTTTCCAGGCGAACGAAGCCCGCTTGTCCGTCGAGGCGTTCAGGAGATCGCCAGAAGGGTAGTATTTAGCGCGAAGGACCCTTGCCAAGAGAGAGTCCGGATGTGACAGCAGATGCCAAATTTGCTTCCCTAAAAGGGCAATATTAAAGGAACGCAGGTCGCGGAAACCTAGGCCTCCCACATTCTTAGGCGTGCAGAGAGAATCCCACGACAAAAGCGGCCAGCCACGCTTATTACTACGACCTGACCACCAATATCGCCGTATTGACACAGTAATGTCATCAATTATGTTTTGGGGTAAGAGATAGCAGGACATCACATATTGTGGCATAGCTTGTGCGACAGCCTTAATGAGGATTTCTCTTCCACTATATGAAAGGAAACTGTTATCTCATTTGCTCATACGGGATTGGACTTTATCTCTCACAAAGCCTAAGGAGGCAGTCCTATTCTTTTTGATTAAAAGGGGGACTCCCAAATATATGCCTGGATCATCCACTAGGCGGACACCCAGAGTTGAACGGATAGCATGGAGAAAAGCGGAGGAACACCCGCGACTGCAGTAAGCGGTAGACTTATCAAAGTTTACCGTTTGACCGAAAGATGATGCATATAGGGAAAGGACGTAACGCAATCTATCCACTTCTGCTGCTTCATTGCGAAGAAATACCAAACTATCATCTGCGAAGAGGAGATGTGTAACCCTGGGTCCTCGGCGACTAGCACTAAGTCCCGAGAGGCGTCCTTCTTTTTGCTCTGTTTCCAAGGCCGCTGAGAGCCCTTGGGAGGAAATGAGAAACAGGAAAGGTGACAGAGGGTCACCTTGACGGATACCCCGGGTAGGGAAGAATTCCTCTGAAATCGTGCCGTTAATTCTTACCGAAAAGGAGACCGAGGAGACACAACGTAGGATAAGGTTAACCCAATCCCGAGCAAACCCCATACGGAGCATGACATCCCTTAGAAAGGACCATTCTACCCTATCGAAGGCTTTTTCCATATCGAGTTTGACAGCCGCCCCTTGGGAGGATAGAGTGCCACTAGAGTGAAGGGTATGCACCAGCTCATGTGCGATCAAAATATTGTCGGTAATATTGCGGCTGCTAATGAATGCTGCTTGCGAGTCGCTGATACAAGAAGAAAGGGATAGCTTCAGGCGATTCACAAGAACCTTTGAAACCGTCTTGTAAATGACGGTACACAGGCTGATCGGACGAAAATGCTTAATAGTGGTGGGGTCAGAAATCTTAGGTATAAGCACTATTACCGATCGGTTAACCGATGCCATATCGGCTTTCCCATGTAGGAGATCCATGCAAAGAGAGATGAAATCAGGACCAATCATATCCCAATGCTGCTTGTAGAAACTACTGGGGAACCCGTCAATACCAGGTGCTTTCTTAGGATTGATATCCAAAAAAGCGGCACGGATCTCTTCTGCCGTGAAAGGCCGTAGAAGAGCATCATTCATAGATGTGGTCACAGTAGGCCGTATGTTGTTCAGCAATTCCGGGGAGGACACCAAACATGATGATGAAAAAATACCTTGGAAGTAGGACGACGCAATTTGTAATATGTTGGGAGTGGAAGACTGCCAAACACCGTTGTCATCCATTAATCCCTTAATTGCGTTTTTCCTACGTCGTTTGGTGGCCCTCGCATGGAAGTAGGTGGTATTTTTATCCCCATTGGTTAACCAGGAGATGCGGGAGCGTTGAGCCCAGTAAGCTTCTTTAGCCACTGCCAATTTCCGAAGTTCCAATTTAGCATTATGAAGCGTGGAAAGAGCTTTCCGGGATAGGTGTCTACGTCGTAGAAGATTATTAATGGAACGTTGCAATTGTTGCATGCGGAGAGTGGACTGCTTACGTTAAGCATGCTGCCACTCTTGAAGATTATGACCCAATGCGGATAACTTGTCCAAAATGGACCCCGGCGTGGTAGCCCAAGTTCGTTTGCAGACTTGGATGCCGGCTGGGTCATGAGCCCAACAGGCTTCAAATCGAAAATGATCCACGGCCTTCTGGTTATAATGGTTCGTTAGAGGGGCATTATCGGTGTCCAAGATAATGACACTATAGTCCGATTCGAGTGAAAAGGAATGAAAATGACTGAAGTTGGGAAATTGATGCATCCATTGTGAGCATGCCAAGAAACAGTCAAGCCTTTCACAAACCGGATTGACGTTAGGCCCCGTGCGGGTCCAAGTGAACCAACCCGTGTTCGGTTTACAATCAAATAAATTGTTCCTTGTTAGACAATCGCGAAAGTTTAGAATTTGCGATCGAGGCCTACGATTGCCGCCTTGTTTTTCCGAGTCATCTAAGATATCGTTTAGGTCACCTCCGATGAGCCAAGGAAGATTAGATTTTGTTTTAAGGGAATCAATGAGTTCCCAAGTATGTTTTTTCATGTTTGTGGCTGCATATCCGTAAATACCGGTAAAGCGAAAGCAAAAATTTGAATTATTCACTATAACATCAATGTATCTCGTCGAAGACGAGAGAAAATCTAATTTAACGTTTTTATTAAAAAGCAGGCATAAACCTGCACAAGGGCTGCTATCCATAGTAAAAAAACCCTCCATTTCAAGATAGAGTTTAAGAGATTCAAACTTAGAAGCATTCAAACGAGTTTCGGAAAGAAAAATAAAATCAGGACATAAGCGTAAAATAATAGAACGAAGTTCGTGAACTGCCGAGGGCATACCAAGTCCCCGACAGTTCCAACATATGGCCCTCATTTCTCTCGGCGGGGTTGACTGTCAACCACCGCCGAAGAGTTTTTGCTGCTCATCCCAGCTTTCCTTTGATTTTTGTCTCCTTGTTTCATTGTTTTGCCGGCAACCAGAGGAGATGTACGCGGCCTTTTGGTAATTCCTCCGGTGATAATAGGTGACGTGCGCTTAGACTTCTTTAGGACCGCAGGATCCGGTTCTTTATCGGTCGTGGCAGCCAACCAAACTTCGAATTCCGGATTGACCGGTTCTTTACCCTTGTCCTTAGGACCTTTGCCTTTGTTCGAGCTTTCCCCGGTTGCCGTGTCATCCACAATTGGCACCGGGTTGGCGTCCCCGTCAATCAGGATGAAACGCTTGTCCGGTGGTGTATCGGACTTGTACGGCTGCACAGCGAGGCCATCCTTCAAGTCAGCCTCCTTTGAGCCGTCATCCAACTCCACCTCCTTCGAGCCGTTAACAACGGATTCTGCATCTGCTGGAATCATGTCCAGTGGTGCAACATCAAGTGGTTCCATCTGTGCAACCGCAGCCTCAACAGCAACCTCAGCGGCTGTTTCGTCTGCCGGCAACGGTGATTTTGCAGCAGGAGATGCGGCAAGTTCTTCGCCCAGCAAATCGTCCTCCTCTATGTTCATCGAACCACCTCCCGGCGGTATTGCAGGCGATCCCTTCACCACGTCTGGGGTGGCCGTAGCCGTGCCCTTCCCGTTGTTCACTGTAAGGAAAACAGTGGACGATAAATTTGGGAAGGAAGTAGCAATGGGATAAGCAAACATTATATACCATAATCCAACAGTGCACAGCCGGTAAAAGGAGATTGATGGCAAATATATTAACACTATATATAACCGATATAAAGAGTATGAAAGCAAACATCTGTATCGTATCCATTCATTGTTACCCCAGTGTACGACAAAAAAGAGATCCCATGCATAGGCATAGCATATCTGGAAAAAGGGGAATAAAAATAAGCTTATAATTCCTATACATGCATGGAGGAAGTGAAGGGGGCGTAGAAGAAAAATATAGGAATTTAGCCTTAAAAATGAGGCAAGTGTGGTGTAATACTCATGAAGAAAAGAGTAGTATAAGTCGACTCTCCACATACATACGTTATTACAACCATTAAAAAAAGGAATAAAACATGTGAATTGTTCCTTCGGAGTAGAAGAAGATCCTGGTTCGAAGTAACGGACCCGACCTCTAGCATTTGTTTTAACCTTCGGTTTAGGGGCAGGTGCACGAAGCCAAATACTATAAGGCAACCCAGCACTTGGCTTATCTTTGAAGGCTGCACAGGTTTCGCGGAGATGAAACAGCATCCCACAACCAAGACAGAAATTGGGTAATTTCTCGTATCTCACTGGAGGCATTTTGGGCTTTTCCGGGTTCTCTTCATCCGCTAATGCAACACCTCGTCGGAGAGGCCGATTAACATCGATGAGTACACCCACCGTTAGGAACTGTACCCGGTTCCCTTCATCATCTTTGCGAGTGTCGGTGCTTATCACTGCTCCAAGGCCACTGCCTAGGGCACGTCCAGATGCATTGGCCACTGTGTCGCCTATCATCATTGCTAGGGGCACGCGTAAGATACGGACCCAAATCCTCATATGTGTAAATTTATATTCCTCCAGTGTCAGTTGAGGCTGAATGGGGGCAAGGGCGAGCCAGTCATGTTTGAAGGTCCATGGCCCTCTCTTGAGAATATCCTTAACCTTTGCCGCGGTTTCAAACTTAAACAGAAAGTAACCCGAACCAAGGATCGTGGTGGAGATAAGCTTATCTTCCTTCCAAATGGCCGTGAACACCTTCACCAGGGCAGTGTCGTCCGGCTTGGTTGTGGGAAAAAGCTTCCCTAACAGTGAGCATCTTTGATCCTCCAAGGGTATGGCCTTCGTGGCCTTAGGGGCGTAAACTACAGCCTGTTCCTATGCAGTAAACTGGAGGTTATCGAAGTGATCCAGGAAAGAATCCGAGGAGGCCATTGTTTGTGAAGATCGAAGGATGGGAAAACGATTGACACAGAAGGGTAGACGAGAAAGACACTGGGAGATGTTACTCCAATAGTAACCTTTTTTAGTTGATGAGGTGAAGTGGTCCACCGTCAAATGTTGGATAAGTGGGAAAAATAAAATTTTGAATTTTGAATGGAGAGAAAAATGTGGAATTAAGATAATTCTTATGATTCGAATACTTTCCCTATTGTTGAGGAGTGTATCCGATAAAACTACATGGGTGAAAGGGGAGGTAGATAATTTAAAATTTAATTTAAGGGATAAATAAATGAAATTTGATTGATGTGATAAAATCCATTCAAAATTTAATTTATGGGGTAAATAAATTAAATTTAGCCAATGTGATAATATCCATGCAAAATTTAATTTATGAGGAGAAGAAATTAAATCTAATCCGTGTGATAATATCCATTCAAAATTTAATTTTAAAGATAAGTAAGATAAATTTAATTTATGGGATAAAATCCATTCAAAATTTAATTTATATGATAAATAGATTGAGTTTAATCCATGTGATAATATCCATTCAAAATTTAACTTGTGAGATAAGTAAGTTAAATTTAATTTATGGGATAATATCCATTCAAAATTTAATTTATGGGATAGATAAATTAAATTTAATTTAGTGATATGGACCCCAGCATGTCTCCTATATTGTAGAAATTTTGATGTTTGGTAGTGGTAGAGTCCCAGTATGAGACTCCAAGACGATTGGATTTTGCATTTGAAACAACCCAAATCATAAATTAATTTGAATTTAAGTGATAATATCCATTCAAACTTTAATTTATGTGATACATAAATTAAATTTAGTTTGTGTGATAATATCCATTCAAGATTTAATTTATGTGGTGAATAAATTGAATTTAATTTATGTGGAGAAAAAATTAAATTTAATTGAATATTATAGGTCCCTTTGATTTTGAATTTGAAAAAAAATTAAATCCCAAAAAAATAGGGATGAAACGTCGGTTGAGTCATTCCTGGAAATCCGGGATTCAGGTATCGAAGGTAATGCCAGTGGCCGGAGTATGCCAACCACCCCCTGGGCCGACTGACGCCTCCTCCCCCACCGAGGTGTAGCGGCCACCGATAGCCTCGTCTGCATGTGCCATGCATGCAGTGTGGAATGTACCAGCTCCAACGTAGCTGCCACCGGCAGCCTTGTCTGCATGTGCCATGCATGTCCAACGTGGGAAGCGGTCTTCCATTGCCCAAATACCAGCCCTAGGGGCTTTACTTGCCATCGAAACGATAGCCCGCTTGACATTATTCGAGTGAATAAGTCGTGACAAGGCCCGAAGGGCCAAGAAAATATCCATTCTATCGAATGGAAAGGATTGGTACAAGGCCCCGAGGGCCAGGATCGGTGCATCGTTGTTAGAAACTGATGCTTAAACCACCTCCTTATTGTGCGAATGGCAAAGGAAATGTGGCCAGATTGATCGAGCTGAGGCTTGATCCAAACAATTAATATTAAAGTGTTACCACTGTTAATAATGGCAGAAAAAATTAAAAAAACAGGAGGAGAGGTACTTACCTTTGCCAACTCTACTCTGATCTGGACTTGCAACAATCTGATATGCAGTTTTTGCATATTGTTGTAAGACAAATTGCTGCCAGGCAGCTGTGAGGGGGGGAGAAACGCATGAGACCAAGAAATGTGGTGGCATGCTGGCAGAGGGGGAAGGGTTGTGCGGTGGCTATGTGGTGGTTGTGGGGGTGGAGGGTCAAGGATGTGGCGGAGGGGGCGGTGGTTGGAGGTGAGGAAGATAGAAAGAGAGAGAAGAAGCAAAGGGAGGAAATGAGAGAGTTCAGAGAGAATTTTCATTTCCGATACCCGTTACCCATTAGAATTTTTACCCGACTGAGTAAAAAGTACAAAAATTGAGTTTTTGCAATATAATCGTGTTGAAAAGATCGTAATCAATTATATTAACTCCTAAAATTTGATTAAAACTTGTTTTTCAGTCATTTTTGAAGAGGTTTCGGGCGAGCGGGTCTAAATGGGCCGTAAAATGGACCCTTTGGACTTTTAACTGGGTAAAAGATACCGAATTTGAGTTTTTGCAATATAATCTTGTTGAAAAGCTCGTAATCAATTATATGAACTACTAAAATTTGATCAAAACTTGTTTTTCGGTCCTTTTTGTAGAGGTTTCGGGCGAGCGGGTCTAAATGGGCCTTAAAATGGACCCGTTGAACTTATAACTGCGTAAAAAGAACATAAATTGAATTTTTGCAATACAATAGTGTTGAAAAGCTCGTAATCAACGATATGAACTCTTAAGTTTTGATTAAAACTTGTTTTGCAGTCCTTTTTGTAGAGGTTTCGGACGAGCGGGTCTAAATGGGACGTAAAATGGACCCGTTGGACTTTTTTTTTGAAGAAAAGGCCTCATTAAAAACCCCTACTACTGTCCTTCAAGCAGAGCTATAGGACCCTAAAAAGGGGAAAAGAGTGCCCAAATATTATTAATCAAAGAAGATTTGTTACAAGATGTTGAATACAAAGTTGGATATCCGATTCAAATGACGTAGAGGTCATAGAATTCAGAGAAAAGGTAGCCAAAGTATGGGCTATAATGTTTGCCTCACGGCGTACAAAAGTAATAGAAGAAAAATCAAAGTCATGAAGAGCAGCTTGTATCTGAAGAATAGTTGGTCCCATAGTAGAGAGGTCCTGAGCAGGATTGTTGATCCTATTCGCGAGAGAAGCGCAGTCAGTTTCGATCATGATGCGATTCCATCCTTGAGATCGGGCAAAGGTGAGACCAGCTAGAATGCTTTCCCCCTCACTGGTGATAGCGTCCTGGCAGCTACCAAGAGGGAAAGCAAGACCACCCACGACTGCTCCTGCAGGATCACGAGCAACAACGCCGACGGCTGCTCTACGAGTAGATGGATTAAATGCTTCGTCCACATTTATTTTGATATGATTAGATGAACGAGAGGATTTAAAGAATGTAGATGGAGTAGGGTCAATCGAGTGCAAAAATTTACAGAATTCGTCATGTAAGCAAATTGAGTTGACAGCAATTAGCCATGGAGGTTGCATATGGTGGTTGTTAATCCAGTCATTTCGTCTGTTCCAAATATTCCATAGAACAGTAAGGAAGAGACCAAATTTATCAGAGGAAATTGTAGAGGCTGCTTCCTCTAACCATTGCAAGGGTGTAGGAGCAAGACTCTTATAGAGAGAGATAGGGATACCACCAATTTGGAGGGCTTCAGATGCCCCAGGGTAGTCACGAAGTGCATGAAGAATCGATTCTGAGTGGCTACCACAGATAGAGCAAGGTCCCGAATTAGGGGAAAAGGTTTGCATTTTAGAGCCAACTGGTAGAGCATCAGAAGCCATACGCCAGCCAAAAGTTTTAACTTTGGGCAAAGCTTTGATTTTGGAAAGAAACTTCCAAAAGTGAGTTGGTGGCAAAGGTTGGGTTATTGAGCGTTGTAAGAAAATATATCCAGAACGGACTGAGTAGATACCCGAGTCATTGGGAGACCATATTATTGAGTCCCGTTGATCATTTATGATGGGAATACGGAGAATGGCATCGGCATCAATTGGAGTGAAGTAATTGTTTATCTTAGTCGTATCCCAGGCGGTTTGGTTACGTATCATAAAATCACGACATCGAATGTGAAATTCTTCGGAGATTTCGTAATCCCCAGTAAGTTCAATTGGGGAAGACCCTCCCCATATATCTTTATGAATTCTAATATTACTGTTTATACCAGGGCGGTGAAGAAAGCCAGGAAAAAGACGCTGAAGAGCGTTATATATACCTTGCCAGGCGAAGGAGCCCCTGTTGGGTTTTGGTGCATCCAGAATGTTGCCTGAAGGATAGTATTTAGACCTATAAATTTGTCCTAATAAGGAATCTGGTTCACAGATGAGTTTCCAAATTTGCTTGCCCAAGAGAGCAACGTTAAAGTCATGTAGATCTTTAAAACCCATTCCGCCAGCAGATTTTGGTAAGCATATACGATTCCAAGGTAACATATGCCAACCTTTTTTGTTGGATTTACCTGTCCACCAGTATTGACGGATTGATGTAGTCATGTCGTCGATGATATTTTGTGGTAGAAGATAGCAAGACATAACATATTGTGGAAGAGATTGTAAGACAGCTTTGATGAAAATCTCTCGGCCACTAAAGGATAGTAGATGTTTGTTCCAGCTAGAGAGTCGATCATGTACTTTATCTTGTACAAAACCTAGTGATTCAGTTTTATTTTTCCCTATTAGCAGCGGGATGCCTAGGTATACTCCTGGGTTAGTAACCTCACGTACTTGTAAAAGTCTGTTAATTGCATTTCTTGTTTCAGAAGGTGTACGTGGATTATAGAAAATTGTTGACTTCTCAAAATTGACTGCTTGACCGGATGCATTAGCATATGTTTGAAGAGCATTTTTCAGGAGGGATGCTTCAGTCCGATTAGTATTTATAAATACCATGCAATCATCAGCAAAGAGGAGGTGGTTAACTTTGGGCCCATGCTTACTAGCGCCTAATCCTGGAAGTATTTTAGTTTGTTGAGCAGCAGCTAAGTAAGCCGAGAGGCCTTGAGTACAAAAGAGAAAGAGGAAAGGGGATAGAGGATCCCCCTGGCGAAGACCACGTTGTGGTTGAAAGGTGGGTGAAAAAGAATTATTAATTTTAACAGAAAAAGAGACTGTAGTAATACAATGCATTATAAGCTTGATCCAATCAGATACAAAGCCCATACGTTCCATTACATTTGCGAGAAAAGACCATTCTACCCTATCGAAAGCTTTTTCCATATCTAGCTTGAGAGCGGCTCCTTGAGAGGATTTAGTATCTCCTGAGTTAATATTGTGAATAATTTCATGAGCAACAAGGATGTTGTCAGATATGTTGCGTCCCTGGACAAAGGCTGCTTGGTTAGGGCTAATGCATAGAGGTATAGCCTGTTTCATTCTGTTGACTATTGTTTTGACAACTATTTTATAGAGTACGGTGCAGAGGCTAATTGGTCTAAGTTGTTTCATGGAGGTTGGGTCTTGTACTTTGGGTATTAGTACCAATATAGTTTTGTTTACTGAGGTCATATCTGCGTTGCCGTTTAAAATGTTAATACAAAGATTAATAACATCGTCTCCCACTATATCCCAGTGTTGTCTAAAGAAGCTACTGGGTAGACCATCGGGACCAGGAGCTTTCCTAGGGTCAATATCTTTAAAAGCATGAAGAATTTCCTCTCTAGTGAATGCCCTTAGTAGGTTTTCATTCATTGAAGAATTGATGGAAGGGTGAATCTTGTTAAGAATGGTGTTCGAAATTTGGGGGTTAGATGTTGTGAACAAGTTTTGGAAATAATCAGAAGCGATATTCATAATGTCCGATTCAGAGGTGCGCCAATTGGAATTGACATCATAAAGGCCTGTGATTGAATTTTTCTTGTTCCTATTGGAAGCTCGTGCGTGGAAGAACTTAGTGTTTTTGTCCCCTTGGGAGAGCTAGAGAGTTCGGGATCTTTGGGCCCAATAAACTTCTTGTTCTGTTAAAAGTTTATTTAATTCAGTTCTATAATTTAAGTAAGCCTGTTCATTTGTAGCTGTTAAGGGACGGTATAGTAATTTATTTATTTTTTTGGTAAGGAATTTAATTCTTCCGGTGGATTTAAAGCGTTGTTGATTTTGCCATTCTTCTAGGTAAGTACCTACCGCTTCAATTTTGTTTATGGCTGTTCCGGGGGTATCTTCCCATGCCCTTTTGATTGTTTGGATATTATCTATATTATTAGCCCAGCAGCTTTCGAATCTGAAGTTTTTGGGAGGTTGTATTTTGATCGAAGAAGTCAATGTATCTAATTCAAGTAAAAGGAAACAATGGTCAGATTTAGCGACATATTCTGTGATGATTCGATGAGTGGGGTAGAGATCTTGCCATGCGGAATTAGCGATAAATCGATCTAGTCTTTCATGTATTACCGGGGTTGAGGGTCCCACTTTTGTCCATGTGAACCAACCCGAAGTTGGCTTGCAATCAAATAGGTTGTTTCGAGATAAACAATTACGGAAGTTTTTAATTTGGGATCTAGCTCTACGGGTGCCCCCTTGTTTTTCCGAATCCGTTAAGATCTCATTGAAATCACCGCCAAGAAGCCAAGGATTGTCTTTAGTAGAAGGGTATAATGAATCAATTAGCTTCCATGTTTTATATTTTTGGCTTGTTTCCGGGAAACCATGCATACCAGTGAAAAACATTGTGGAGTTATTCTTTGTAATTTGAATATGAATGTAACGCAACGAATAGGAAATTAAACTTATATTAATGTTACTTTTAGCAAATAAGGAAATGTCGGAACATCCTTCCGTAGGGGAAATGGAAATAATGTCTAACATACCTAATGAAAGACATAAGCGGTTACATTCTGCATTATTTAATTTAGTCTCGCATAAGAAGATGATATCTGGGTTGGTGCGTTGGACATAGGACCGGAGATGTTGAACCGTCGGGGCTTGTCCAAGACCCTGACAGTTCCAGCATAGGATCCTCATTTTGCTCGGCGGGGCTGGGAGTCAGCCGCCGCCGGAGAGTTTTTAGAGCTGCTCATCCCAGCTTTTGGAGTAGATCCTGACTGTTTGGATTTTTTCGGCGGGAGCGAAACTTGTATTGGGGAGCGGCGTTCCATGCCTCGGTTTGTTTGGGTTGGAGCAGGTGCAGGTGCGGGTGCTGGTACAGGAACAGGTGCAGGGGCTGCATCATTCGGGTAAGTTTTAAGTAACCACTGATTAAAGTCATTGAAAATTGTATCAGTGGGTTTAGAAGGCTTACTCGATTCAGAGTCAAACTTTTTTATCTGCTCGGCAGTGGGGCTAGGGACACCATAATCATCCGTGGTGTCCCAATCCTCATCAGAACCATCTTCCGGAATGGGATAGATGGTGTTCAGGGGTTGGGGCTTAAGAGGAGCTTTTTGTTTCAAATCATCAGTAGGGGGCTTTAGCAGAACTGGGGCCATCATCAATGGTCATGTCAACGTTTTGGGCTTCTTCGGTTGCTTGTTCCGTGAATGAGGCTGCTTTGCCTTCATTTAGAGAGCCTATGCAGCGATGAATAATTGTAATTAGAATCTTAAAATTGTATGCGTAAAAAATGAAGAGAGAGTAAAAAAAATTACCCATATTGTTTTGATCGTTAGTGGGAGCTGTAGGGTTGGCTGGAGCTGCTGGGATATTCATTGGGGCCACTACGATAAGACCAGTAGTTAGGTATGTTGATTGAAAAAAAAATGGTGAGAGAGAAAGGGAAAAAAGAGGTTATTGTAAATATTAATATAGAGTTACCATTTACTGGAGGGATGATTGGATTCTGATTTGGTTCCACATTGCGGATACGTCCCCGAAAACCAGCTGGGCGACGTCTAGGTGGAAGGTAGCGGAGCCAATCTCCGTACTGTAGCTTGGTGGGATCGAGAGAAGAACGGATAGGACAATTTTCTAGGGTGTGGCTGATAATACCACAACCAGGACATAGAATCGGGAGCCTTTCATACTGAAGACGGCACATAATTTTGTTTTCACCAGATCCAATAAACACAAATCGGGTGACAGGTCTTATAATGTTGAGCAGAATTTCAACTCGAAGGAATTCATTCATATTCCCATCGATTTGGCGGGTATCCGTTCGGAGAACTTGACCAACCATTGATCCTAGAGCATGTCCCACCAGATGGGATCGGTCAGCATCAGCAAAAAGTGAGTCGGGGAGGGAGAAAATTCGGATCCAAATTCTCATGGTGTTGAAGTTGTAATCGTTTAAGGATTTGGCTGGATCGTATTCGGTGACTGCAAGCCATTCGTCCTTGTATAGCCAAGGTCCACGATTGATGATCTCATAGCAATTCTTGATTTCCTTGAACTTGATTTTGAGAAAGTTGTCTTGTATCACAGAGATGGATACCACATCATTAGGTTTCCAGATACCTTCGAAGGCGTTGATAACAGCATGAATGTCTAGGACCTTGGACGATATAAAACGACCAATTACAATGAGCTTGGGATCTTCCTTGATGAAGTCAAAGTCAGGAGTGTAGAGCAGATTTGATTCTTCATTGGTGAGATTGATCGAGTTGAGTTGGGGGATGGAAGAGGATGAAGCCATAGAGAAAATTAGAGGGTATGAAGAATACGATTGAGATAATAGTTGTAGTGGTTTGATGTAAATATAATGCAAGTATATAAAGAAAACGAAAATAGCTAAGGGGGATGAGATATGGAAAGTGGTACGTAATAGATACAGAGAGATAATTGACAATTGTAAAAGGTAGGAACTGCTAATATCAAAAAATAATTTAATTAAGGTAGTTGCCTTAGTTGAAATAAAAGACCTAAAAAAGGAAGAAAGTCTAGGAATTGTTAAAGGAAAGTATCTTAAATAAAGCTTTAATTGTAAAATTAAAAAGATTTGATTGAAATATTGGATGTAAAGGAGGGTTAAAAAGGGAAAGGATAGAGTGGATTTGGTAATACAAGGGAATCTTTTAATAATCAAGTATTTAATGAGGAGAGTAAATTTTGAAGGCGCAAATAAAGGAAAATAAAGTATATAACTGTTGAAAATTATTTTCTTTATTGGTATTAATGTTGCAGAATAAAAGGTATAGACTAAAGAGGAAAAATTTAGTAATAAAATTGATTTTAATAGATGGAGTAAAAACGGAAGGATGACTTTATCGTTGACTATATTTAAAGCTTTGCTATAGGGAAATTTATGAGGAATTTGATATGCATTTAAACATAAAGAGGAAAATTTGGATGTAAATTTTGAGAGGAATATATACCGGCGAATTAGGTGGGAGGTAAGAGTGAAATAAGAATTTAGAAAGCTTTTTAAATTGGAATACATTAAGGGGTAGCAAATAATTATTGAAAAGGACTGAAGGAAACTAAGTAAAAAATACAGAAATTGAGTTTTTGCAATATAATCGTGTTGAAACGATCGTAATCAATTATTTGAACCCCTAAGATTTGATTAAAACTTGTTTTTCAGTCATTTTTGAAGAGGTTTTGGGCGAGCGGGTCTAAATGGGCCGTAAAATGGACCCTTTGGACTTTTACCTGAGTAAAAAATACAGAAATTGACTTTTTGCAATATAATCTTGTTGAAAAGCTCGTAATCAATTATATGAACTCCTAAAATTGGATCAAAACTTGTTTTCGGTCCTTTTTGTAGTGGTTTCGGACGAGCGGGTCTAAATGGGCATTAAAATGTACCCGTTCAACTTATAACTGCGTAAAAAGAACATAAATTGAATTTTTGCAATACAATAGTGTTGAAAAGCTCGTAATCAACGATATGAACTCTTAAGTTTTGATTAAAACTTGTTTTCCGGTCCTTTTTGTAGAGGTTTCGGACAAGCGGGTCTAAAGGGGCCGTAAAATGGACCCGTTGGACTTTTAACTGAGTAAAAAGTACATAAATTGAGTTTTTGCAATATAATCGTGTTGAAAAGATCGTAATCAATGATATGAACTCCTAAAATTTGATTAAAACTTGTTTTTCAGTCATTTTTGAAGAGGTTTCGGGCGAGCGGGTCTAAATGGGTCGTAAAATGGACCTGTTGGACTTTTAACTAAGTAAAAAATACCAAATTTTAGTTTTTGCAATATAATCTTGTTGAAAAGCTCGTAATCAATTATATGAACTCCTAACATTGGATCAAGACTTGTTTTTCGGTCCTTTTTGTAGAGGTTTCGAACGAGCGGGTCTAAATGGGCCGTAAAATGGACCCGTTGGACTTTTAACTGAGTAAAAAATACCGAATTTGAGTTTTTGCAATATAATCTTGTTGAAAAGCTCGTAATAAATTATATGAACTCCTAAAATTGGATCAAAACTTGTTTTTCGGTCCTTTTTGTAGAGGTTTCGGACGAGCGGGTCTAAATGGGCCTTAAAATGGACCCGTTGAACTTATAACTGCGTAAAAAGAACAAAATTTGAAATTTTGCAATACAATAGTGTTGAAAGCTCGTAATCAACGAGATGAACTCTTAAGTTTTGATTAAAACTTGTTTTGCGGTCCTTTTTGTAGATGTTTCGGACGAGGGGGTCTAAATGGGCCGTAAAATGGACCCGTTGGACTTTTAACTGAGTAAAAAGTACAAAAATTGAGTTTTTGCAATATAATCGTGTTGTAAAGATCGTAATCAAGTATATGAACTCCTAAAATTTGATTAAAACTTGTTTTTCAGTCATTTTTGTAGATGTTTCGGACGAGGGGGTCTAAATGGGCCGTAAAATGGACCCGTTGGACTTTTAACTGAGTAAAAAATACCGAATTTGAGTTTTTGCAATATAATCTTGTTGAAAAGCTCGTAATCAATTATATGAACTCCTAAGATAGGATCAAAACTTGTTTTTCGGTCATTTTTGTAGAGGTTTCGAATGAGCGGGTCTAAGTGGGCCTTAAAATGGACCCGTTGAACTTATAACTGCGTAAAAACAACAGAAATTGAATTTTTAAAATACAATAGTGTTTAAAAGCTCGTAATCAACGATATGAACTCTTAAGTTTTGATTAAAACTTGTTTTGCGGTCCTTTTTCTAGAGATTTCGGACGAGCGGTTCTAAATGGTTCGTAAATGGACCCGTTGGACTTTTAACTGAGTAACAAGTCCTAAAGTTTGATTAAAACATGTTTTTCGGTCATTTTTGAAGTGGTTTCGGGCGAGCGGGTCTAAATGGGCCGTAAAATGGACCCGTTGGACTTTTAACTGAGTAAAAAATACCGAATTTGTGTTTTTGCAATATAATCGTGTTGAAAAGATCGTAATCAATTATATGAACTCCTAAAGTTTTATTAAAACTTGTTTTTCAGAGGTTTCGGGCGAGCAGGTCTAAATGGGCCATAAAATGGACCCGTTGGACTTTTAACTGAGTAAAAAATACCGAATTTGACATTTTGCAATGTAATCTTGTTGAAAAGCTCGTCATCAATTATATGAACTCCTAAAATTTGATCAAAACTTGTTTTCGATCCTTTTTGTAGAGGTTTCGGACGAGCGGGTCTAAATGGGCCTTAAAATGGACCCGTTGAACTTATAACTGCGTAAAAAGAACAGAAATTGAATTTTTGCAATACAATCGTGTTGAAAAGATCGTAATCAGTTATATGAACTCCTAAAATTTGATTAAAACTTGTTTTTCAGTCATTTTTCAAGAGGTTTTGGGCGAGCGAGTCTAAATGGGTCGTAAAATGGACCCGTTGGACTTTTAACTGAGTAAAAAGTACAAAATTGAGTTTTTGCAATATAATCATGTTGAAAAGATCGTAATCAATTATATGAACTCCTAAAATTTGATTAAAACTTGTTTTTCAGAGGTTTCGGACGAGCAGGTCTAAATGGGCCATAAAATGGACCCGTTGGACTTTTAACTGAGTAAAAAATACCGAATTTGAGGTTTTGAAATATAATCTTGTTGAAAAGCTTGTCATGAATTATATGAACTCCTAAAATTTGATCAAAACTTGTTTTCGATCCTTTTTGTAGAGGTTTCGGACGAGCGGGTCTAAATGGGCCTTAAAATGGACCCGTTGAACTTATAACTTCGTAAAAAGAACATAAATTGAATTTTTGCAATACAATCATGTTGAAAGGATCGTAATCAGTTATATGAACTCCTAAAATTTGATTAAAACTTGTTTTTCAGTCATTTTTGAAGAGGTTTCGGGCGAGCGAGTCTAAATGGGCCGTAAAATGGACCCGTTGGACTTTTAACTGAGTAAAAAGTACAAAAATTGAGTTTGTGCAATATAATCGTGTTGAAAAGATCGTAATCAATTATATGAACTCGTAAAATTTGATTTAAACTTGTTTTTCAGTCATTTTTGAAGAGGTTTGGGGCGAGCGGGTCTAAATTGGCCGTAAAATGGACCTGTTGGACTTTTAACTAAGTAAAAAATACCGAATTTGAGTTTTTGCAATATAATCTTTTTGAAAAGCTCGTAATCAATTATATGAACTCCTAACATTGGATCAAGACTTGTTTTTCGGTCCTTTTTGTAGAGGTTTCGAACGAGCGGGTCTAAATGGGCCGTAAAATGGACCCGTTGGACTTTTAACTGAGTAAAAAATACCGAATTTGAGTTTTTGCAATATAATCTTGTTTAAAAGCTCATAATCAATTATATGAACTCCTAAAATTGGATCAAAACTTGTTTTTCGGTCCTTTTTGCAGAGGTTTCGGACGAGCGGGTCTAAATGGGCCTTAAAATAGACCCGTTGAACTTATAACTGCGTAAAAAGAACAGAATTTGAAATTTTGCAATACAATAGTGATGAAAAGCTCATAGTCAACGATATGAACTCTTAAGGTTTGATTAAAACTTGTTTTGCGGTCCTTTTTGTAGATGTTTCAGACGAGGGGGTCTAAATGGGCCGTAAAATGGACCCGTTGGACTTTTAGCTGAGTAAAAAGTACAAAAATTGAGTTTTTGCAATATAATCGTTTCGTAAAGATCGTAATCAATTATATGAACTCCTAAAATTTGATTAAAACTTGTTTTTCAGTCATTTTTGAAGAGGTTTTGGGCGAGCAGGTCTAAATGGGCCGTAAAATGGACCCGCTGGACTTTTAACTGAGTACAAAATACTGAATTTGAGTTTTTGCAATATTATATTGTTAAAAAGCTCGTAATCAATTATATGAACTCCTAAAATAGGATCAAAACTTGTTTTTCGGTCATTTTTGTAGAGGTTTCGGACGTGCGGGTCTAAGTGGGCCTTAAAATGGACCCGTTGAACTTATAACTGCGTAAAAACAACAGAAATTGAATTTTTGCAATACAATAGTGTTTAAAAGCTCGTAATCAACGATATGAACTCTTAAGTTTTGATTAAAACTTGTTTTGCGGTCCTTTTTCTAGAGGTTTCGGACGAGCGGGTCTAAATAGTTCGTAAATGGACCCGTTGGACTTTTAACTGAGTAAAAAGTACAAAAATTGAGTTTTTGCAATATAATCGTGTTGAAAAGATCGTAATCAATGATATGAAGTCCTAAAATTTGATTAAAACTTGTTTTTCGGTCGTTTTTGAAGTGGTTTCGGGCGAGCGGGTCTAAATGGGCCGTAAAATGGACCCGTTGGACTTTTAACTGAGTAAAAAATACCGAATTTGTGTTTTTGCAATATAATCTTGTTGAAAAGATCGTAATCAATTATATGAACTCCTAAAATTTGATAAAAACTTATTTTTCGGTCATTTTTGAAAAGGTTTCGGGCGAGCGGGTCTAAATGGGCCGTAAAATGGACCCGTTGGACTTTTAACTGAGTAAAAAATATCGAATTTGAGTTTTTGCAATATAATCTTGTTGAAATTCTCGTAATCAATTATATGAACTCCTAAAATTGGATAAAAACTTGTTTTTCAGTCCTTTTTGTAGAGGTTTCGGACGAGAGGGTCTAAATAGGCCTTAAAATGGACCCGTTGAACTTATAACTGCGTAAATGGGCCGTAAAATGGACCCGTTGGACTTTTAACTGAGTAAAAAGTACAAAAATTGAGTTTTTGCAATATAATCGTGTTGAAATGATCGTAACCAATTATATGAACTCCTAAAATTTGATTAAAACTTGTTTTTCAGAGGTTTCGGGCGAGCAGGTCTAAATGGGCCATAAAATGGACCCGTTGGACTTTTAACTGAGTAAAAAATACCGAATTTGAGGTTTTGCAATATAATCTTGTTGAAAAGCTCGTCATCAATTATATGAACTCCTAAAATTTGATCAAAACTTGTTTTCGATCCTTTTTGTAGAGGTTTCGGACGAGCGGGTCTAAATGGGCCTCAAAATGGACCCGTTGAACTTAAAACTGCGTAAAAAGAACAAAAATTGAATTTTTGCAATACAATCGTGTTGAGAAGATCGTAATCAGTTATATGAACTCCTAAAATTTGATTAAAACTTGTTTTTCAGTCATTTTTGAAGAGGTTTCGGGCGAGCGAGTCTAAATGGGCCGTAAAATGGACCCGTTGGACTTTTAACTGAGTAAAAAATACCGAATTTGTGTTTTTGCAATATAATCTTGTTGAAAAGATCGTAATCAATTATATGAACTCCTAAAATTTGATTAAAACTTGTTTTTCAGTCATTTTTGAAGAGGTTTCGGGGAGCGGGTCTAAATGGGCCGTAAAATGGACCCGTTGGACTTTTAACTGAGTAAAAAATACCGAATTTGAGTTTTTGCAATATAATCTTGTTGAAAAGCTCGTAATCAATTATATGAACTCCTTAAATTGGATCAAAACTTGTTTTTCGGTCCTTTTTGTAGAGGTTTCGGACGAGCGGGTTTAAATGGGCCTTAAAATGGACCCGTTGAACTTATAACTGCGTTAAAAAGAACAGAAATTGAATTCTTGCAATACAATAGTGTTGAAAAGTTCGTAATCAACGATATGAACTCTTAAGTTTTGATTAAAACTTTTTTTGCGGTCCTTTTTGTAGAGGTTTCGGACGAGCGGGTCTAAATGGGCCGTAAAATGGACCCGTTGGACTTTTAAATGAGTAAAAAGTACAAAAATTGAGTTTTTCAATATAATCGTGTTGAAAACATCATAATCAATGACATGAAGTCCTAAAATTTGATTAAAACTTGTTTTTCGGTCATTTTTGAAGTGGTTTCGGGCGAGCGGGTCTAAATGGGCCGTAAAATAGACCCGTCTGAGTTTTAACTGAGTAAAAAATACCGAATTTGTGTTTTTGCAATATAATCTTGTTAAAAAGATCGTAATCAATTATATGAACTCCTAAAATTTGATCAAACTTATTTTTCGGTCATTTTTGAAGAAGTTTCGGGCGAGCGGGTCTAAATGGGCCGTAAAATGGACCCGTTGGAGTTTTAACTGAGTAAAAAATACCGAATTTGAGTTTTTGCAATATAATCTTGTTGAAAAGCTCGTAATCAATTATATGAACTCCTAAAATTGGATCAAAACTTGTTTTTCGGTCCTTTTTGTAGAGGTTTCGGACGAGCGGGTCTAAATGGGCCTTAAAATGGACCCGTTGAACTTATAACTGCGTAAAAAGAACAGAAATTGAATTTTTGCAATACAATAGTGTTGAAAATCTCGTAATCAAGGATATGAACACTTCAGTTTTCATTAAAACTTTTTTTGCGGTCCTTTTTGTAGAGGTTTCGAACGAGCGGGTCTAAATGGACCCGTTGGACTTTTAACTGAGTAAAGAGTACACAAATTTAGTTTTTTTCAATATAATCGTGTTGAAAAGATCGTAATCAATTATATGAACTCCTAAAATTTGATTAAAACTAGTTTTTAGTCAATTTTGAAGAGGTTTCGGGCGAGCGGGTCTAAATGGGCCGTAAAATGGACCCGTTCGACTTTTAACTTAGTAAAAAATATCAAATTTGAGGTTTTGCAATATAATCTTGTTAAAAAGCTCGTAATCAATTATATGAAATCCTAAAATTGGATCAAAACTTGTTTTTCGTTCCTTTTCGTAGAGGTTTCGGACGAGCGGGTCTAAATGGGCCTTAAAATGGACCCGTTGAACTTATAACTGCGTAAAAAGAACAAAAATTGAATTTTTACAATACGATAGTGTTGAAAAGCTCGTAATCAACGATTGGAACTCTTAAGTTTTGATTAAAACTTGTTTTGCGGTCCTTTTTGTAGAGGTTTCGGACGAGCTGGTCTAAATGGGCTGTAAAATGGACCCGTTGGACTTTTAACTGAGTAAAAAGTACAAAAATTGAGTTTTTGCAATATAATCGTGTTTAAAAGATCGTAATCAATTATATGAACTCCTAAAATTTGATTAAAACTTGTTTTTCAGTCAGTTTTGAAGAGGTTTCGGGCGAGCGGGTCTAAATGGGCCGTAAAATGGACCCGTTGGACTTTTAACTGAGTAAAAAATACCGAATTTGAGTTTTTGCAATATAATCTTGTTGAAAAGCTCGTAATCAATTATATGAACTCCTAAAATTAGATCAAAACTTGTTTTTCGGCCCTTTTTGTAGAGGTTTCGAACGAGCGGGTCTAAATGGTCCTTAAAATGGACCCGTTGAACTTATAACTCCGTAAAAACAACAGAAATTGAATTTTTGCAATACAATAGTGTTGAAAAGCTCGTAATCAACGATATGAACTCTTAAGTTTTGATTAAAACTTTTTTTGCGGTCCTTTTTGTAGAGGTTTCGGACGAGCGAGTCTAAATGGGCCGTAAAATGGACCCGTTGGACTTTTAACTAAGTAAAAAATACAGAAATTGAGTTTTTGCAATATAATCATGTTGAAATGATCGTAATCAATTATATGAACTCCTAAAATTTGTTTAAAACTTTTTTTTCAGTCATTTTTGAAGAGGTTTCGGGCGAGCGGGTCTAAATGGGCCGTAAAATGGACCCGTTGGACTTTTAACTTAGTAAAAAATACCGAATTTGAGGTTTTGCAATATAATCTTGTTGAAAAGCTCGTAATCAATAATATGAAATCCTAAAATTGGATCAAAACTTGTTTTTCGTTCCTTTTTGTAGAGGTTTCGGACGAGCGGGTCTAAATGGGCCTTAAAATGGACCCAGTGAACTTATAACTGCGTAAAAACAACAGAAATTGAATTTTTGCAATACAATAGTGTTTAAAAGCTCGTAATCAACGATATGAACTCTTAAGTTTTGATTAAACTTGTTTTGCGGTCCTTTTTCTAGAGGTTTCGGACGAGCGGGTCTAAATGGTTCGTAAATGGACCCGCTGGACTTTTAACTGAGTAAAAAGTACTAAAATTGAGTTTTTGCAATATAATCGTGTTGAAAAGATCGTAATCAATGATATGAAGTCCTAAAATTATATTAAAACTTTTTTTTTCGATCATTTTTGAAGAGGTTTCGGGCGAGCGGGTCTAAATGTGCCGTAAAATGGACCCGTTGAACTTATAACTGCATAAAAAGAACAGAAATTGAATTTTTGCAATACAATCTTGTTGAAAAGCTCGTAATCAGTTATATGAACTCCTAAAATTTGATTAAAACTTGTTTTTCAATCATTTTTGAAGAGATTTTGGGCGAGCATGTCTAAATGGGCCTTAAAATGGACCCGTTGGACTTTTAACTAAGTAAAAAGTACAAAAATTGAGTTTTTGCAATATAATCGTGTTGAAAAGATCGTAATCAGTTATATGAACTCCTAAAATTTGATTAAAACTTGTTTTTCAGACATTTTTGAAGAGGTTTCGGGCGAGCAGGTATAAATGGGCTGTAAAATGGACCCGTTGGACTTTTAACTGAGTAAAAAATACCGAATTTGAGTTTTTGCAATATAATCTTTTTGGAAAGCTCGTAAAAAATTATATGAACTCCTAAAATTTGATCAAAACTTGTTTTTCGGCCCTTTTTGTAGAGGTTTCGGGCGAGCGGGTCTAAATGGGCCTTAAAATGGACCCGTTGAACTTATAATTGCGTAAAAAGAACAAAAATTGAATTTTTGCAATATAATAGTGTTGAAAAGCTCGTAATCAACGATATGAACTCTTAAGTTTTGATTAAAACTTTTTTTGCGGTCCTTTTTGTAGAGGTTTCAGACGAGCGGGTCTAAATAGGCCGTAAAATGGACCCGTTGGACTTTTAACTAAGTAAAAAATACAGAAATTGAGATTTTGCAATATAATCATGTTGAAACGATCGTAATCAATTATATGAACTCCTAAAATTTGATTAAAACTTGTTTTTCAGTAATTTTTGAAGAGGTTTCGGGCGAGCGGGTCTAAATGGGCCGTAAAATGGACCCGTTGGACTTTTACCTGAGTGAAAAATACAGAAATTGACTTTTTGCAACATAATCTTGTTGAAAAGCTCGTAATCAATTGTATGAGCTCCTAAAATTGGATCAAAACTTGTTTTTCGGTCCTTTTTGTAGTGGTTTCGGACGAGCGGGTCTAAATGAGCCTTAAAATGGACCTGTTAAACATATAACTGCGTAAAAAGAACAGAAATTGAATTTTTGCAGTACAATAGTGTTGAAAAGCTCGTAATCAACGATATTGTAACGCCCCGGTTTTGGGCTTGGAAGTTTTGGGCGTTGACCGGTTCGGTCAAAGTGCGGTTCGAATATATAAGAGTGAATTTAGGAAAACCTAGTTCGGGTTGCATTAAAAATATTGAAAAATGTTCTAAAATTCTCTTTTAATATATATAAGTGAACTGTGAAATCAATTTTACAAAATGAGGTTTGGAAGGGTGACATTTTGGCTAGTGACCAAAATGTAATTTTTGAAAACTGTGAGACTGTTTTAAAAAGGATTGAAACTTTGAATCTTTAAGGAGCTATTTACCCAATGGGAGTTTCTCCAGATTTTCTAAAGATATTAAATGATTAATTAAAAGGTTTTAAATAAAAACAAAGTGGAGGGAAGATATTTTGGTTTCAACTAACTTTTCTCTCAATTCTATTTTCTCTCATTTTCCCTCAAGCCAAACACCTTTTTCTCCAGAGCTTTTCTCTCTGATTTTGTCACCTAAATTCATCTTTTCAATTACCTTTTGATTGCTGATCATCTCTACAACAAAACCTCACCATTTGCCATTTGATTCTTTAAGCTTTTTGGTTCTAAAAGAGGAGAAACTCAAGTTTGGAGGTAAGAACGTCCTTCTCCTCTGAACTTCAAGTTCTTTACTGAAATTCCTAAGTTCTCAATCCTTAATTGATGATTTATAAATGGTTTTTAAAGTTGTGTAATGGATCTTGGCTTAAAATGCAAGATTTGATGATTTTTGATGAATTTTCGTTGGATCTGTTAAAGCAGTGATTTGAGGTGTGTATTTGATGATAAGTGAATGTTAAATTGATTGGAAATTGAGTTTTAATTAATGCAATCTCGGGTAGGTTGAATTTCCTAAGTTTAGCTTGTGATTCTTGGTTGTTTTTGGAGTGATCTTGTGATCTGTTGTTGCTGGAGGTATAAGGATGTTGTTAGGTCCTTTTTAGATGTTAAATGATGTTTAAGGATGCTTAGTTTTGATGGTTTATGGCTGGGCTTTGTTGAGGAGTTGTTTGGATGCATTTTCGGTTGTGTTTGGTGGCCGAAAATGGAGTGTGGATGAGAGCAGCGGGTTTAGGTGCTTTCATTGAAGCTATTAATGCATGATGATGCATTAATCTACTTTTTTGGTGTGTTAAAACAGGGGAGTCATCTTTGGATCCAAGTGGTGGTGATCCGGAAGCTTGTTTTGGTGTTTCGGCAAGAGGCGAAACGGAATCGGTGAGTGGATTTTGGTTTTCGACTATGAAACCAATGTTTTGGAGGTTTGGGAGCTTAGTCTAAGTCTAAACAACTTTGCTAAGCTCAAGAGTAAGTTTTCGGAAAAACACTCTTGATGAGGAACCATGTGATGGTTGGGTGCAATGTGTTTGTTGCATGTTTACATTCTGTTTTTAAAGCATATCTAGCATGTTTGTTTGCTGAGATTATAAGCCATGTGTTTAAGGAAGCTCAAGGTTAGAGTTCCTTGCTTTTGAACATTGTTTAATTGTGGTTTAATGCTTAAAGATGCATGATGTTTATGGCTTGGTTAAATGCTTTAAAACAGTGGATTATTGATGATAAATGATGTATATTGGCAAGTGATGTTTTGAAAAGGTTAAGGTCACCAAGGTGGTTAAAAGTCCTTGAGTGAGCCTTGTTTACTTAAGAACATCAAGGTGTTTGAAAGTCCTTGGATGGTTCTTGTTACGGACACAAAGGTGTTTAAAAGTCCTTGTGTGGTCCTTTCCAAGGTGTTTAAAAGTCCTTGGGGTGATTCATGTCATGGTGTTTAAAAGTCCATGGGCCAAGGTGTTTAAAAGTCCTTGGGGTCAAGGTGTTTAAAAGTCCTTGAGGTGAAACTTGTTAAGGACACAAAGGTGTTTAAAAGTCCTTGTGTGGTCCTTGCCATGGTGTTTAAAAGTCCATGGGCCATGGTGTTTAAAAGTCCATGGGGATAAGATCACAATGGTGTTTAAAAGTCCATGTGTGAGTCTTATGTTGATCTTGTTAAAAGATGGTAATTATCACTTGTGGCCAATATGACATGTTATGATATGAAGCATGAGATGCTTGGTTAAGATTGCTTGTGAGCATGTCTAAATGTATTTTGAAGTATGATTTGTAAAGTGTTCTATAAATGCATTATTGTGTGGTTTTAATGAGCTTTCCTCACTAAGCTTTTGCTTACGCTCTCTCTCTTTTCTTAAACCAATAATGCAGAACATTAAGGTGCATTGAGGGCAGCAAGGAAGGCAAGCAATCAAGTGAAAGATAAGCTCATGTATGGGAAGGTTTTCTTAAACACCTTTAGCTATTGGTTTTTGGCAATGGGGGACCTATGTTGTTGTTTTGGGAGATGTTCTGGACTCCCTATTCTGGATTTATGTTGTTGTTAATGTTGGTACATGTAATTGGCCATTATGTGATGGTTTGGAGGTTTTAATGCATGAATGATTTGCTTGTGTAGGAAGCATGCCTTTAGATTTGGGGCTTTTCATAAATGATGATATTATGATAATTGGTTGATGCAAATATGTCTCTTGTATGTTGTATGAGTTGCTGGTAAATTTTGGTAGCATTTGGAGCATGTATGGTTGATCAATTGTGTGTTTTAGTAGCCTTTTCTGTGCATTCTGTGCAGGCCGTATCGGAACAGTAGCCCTCGTTTCGGAACGGGTGCCTTATAGCAACCCAGGCGTCCGAAACGGGAGACACCGTTCCGAAACGGAAAGGCCACTGCCAGCCCTCGTTTCGGTACGCGTTGCGGAACGGCCCCGCGTTTCGAAACAGGCTCTCCCTGTTTCGGAACACCTGACCGTTGGGGGCTGACATTGGCAGTTATATGTTTCAAAATGTTTGCATTTTGGTCCCGAAACTTGTTTGTGCAATTGTATGAGTTTGGGTTGTCCGTTTGAGCTAAAATTTGACAGAGATGCATGAAACATGATAAATTTCAAGTTGGTAACTTTAATTTGGGTTAAGTCCTTATAATTATCAGAATTTACATTTTGGTCCCTAAAGTTGTAAATTGTTCAATTGGGTCCCTGTTTGATCTTTGATGTTTATGATCTTTGAGTATGTGATTTGTATGATCATAACTAGGGTTAATGTGCATCTAGACAAGATTAAAAAGAAAAAAAAGGGTCGTTAATCAAGGTTGACTTTCGGGTTGACTTTGGTTTTCCCCGTGTGACATTCTTAATTCGGGTCAACCGTCTAGGCCGGGTTAAGGGGGTTACAGATATGAACTCTTAAGTTTTGATTAAAACTTGTTTTGCGGTCCTTTTTGTAGAGGTTTCGGACGAGCGGGTCTAAATGGGCCGTAAAATGGACCCGTTGGACTTTTAATTGAGTAAAAAGTACAAAAATTGAGTTTTTGCAATATAATCGTGTTGAAAAGATCGGAATCAATGATATGAAGTCCTAAATTTTGATTAAAACTTGTTTTTCGGTCATTTTTGAAGAGGTTTCGGGCGAGCGGGTCTAAATGGGCCGTAAAATGGACCCGTTGGACTTTTAACTAAGTAAAAAATACTGAATTTCTGTTTTTGCAATATAATCTTGTTGAAAAGATCGTAATCAATTATATGAACTCCTAAAATTTGATCAAAACTTATTTTTCGGTCATTTTTGAAGAGGTTTCGGGCGAGCGGGTCTAAATGGGCCGCAAAATGGACCCGTTGGACTTTTAACTAAGTAAAAAATACCGAATTTGAGTTTTTGCAATATAATCTTGTTGAAAAGCTCGTAATCAATTATATGAACTCCTAAAATTGGATCAAAACTTGTTTTTCGGTCCTTTTTGTAGAGGTTTCGGACGAGCGGGTCTAAATGGGCCTTAAAATGGACCCGTTGAACTTATAACTGCGTAAAAAGAACAGAAATTGAATTTTTGCAATACAATAGTGTTGAAAAGCTCGTAATCAACGATATGAACTCTTAAGTTTTGATTAAAACTTGTTTTGCGGTCCTTTTGTAGAGGTTTCGGACGAGCGGGTCTAAATAGGCCGTAAAATGGACCCGTTGGACTTTTAACTGAGTAAAAAGTACAAAAATTGAGTTTTTGCAATATAATCGTGTTGAAAAGATCGTAATCAATTATATGAACTCCTAAAATTTGATTAAAACTTGTTTTTCAGTCATTTTTGAAGAGGTTTCGGGCGAGCGGGTCTAAATGGGCCGTAAAATGGACCCGTTGGACTTTTAACTAAGTAAAAAATACCGAATTTGAGGTTTTGCAATATAATCTTGTTGAAAAGATCGTAATCAATTATATGAACTCCTAAAATTTGATCAAAACTTGTTTTCGATCCTTTTTGTAGAGGTTTCGGACGAGCGGGTCCAAATGGGCCTTTAAATGGACTCGTTGAACTTATAACTGCATAAAAAGAACATAAATTGAATTTTTGCAATACAATAGTGTTGAAAAGCTCGTAATCAACGATATGAACTCTTAAGTTTTGATTAAAACTTGTTTTGCGGTCCTTTTTGTAGAGGCCCTAAAAAGGGGAAAAGAGTGCCTAAGTTTTATTATATCAAGAGAAATTTGTTACAAGATGATTGATACAATGAGGAATATCATAAAGTAAAGACATGGGCCGCCATAGAACTAAGCAAATAAGTAGCCAAAGTATGGGCCACATGATTTGCCTCACGGCGTACAAAAGAAACAGATGCTGATTCAAAATCACGGAGAGACTCTCGAATCTGATGAAGAAGAGGCCCCAAGGTAGAAAGGTCCAGTCCTGGATTTTTAATCCTATTTGCAATAGAAGCACAATCAGTTTCAAGTAAGATCCGAGTCCATCCTTGAGAACGGGCGAAGGTGATTCCTGCAAGAAGGCTTTCACCTTCACAAGTAACTGCATCCAGACAGCTACCTAGCGAAAATGCAAGGCCACCCACAATTGTACCTGTAGAGTCACGTGCAACCGCGCCAACAGCCGCTGCACGAGTTGAGGGATTAAAAGCCCCATCTACATTTATTTTTATATGGTTAGGTGGAGGAGGGTTCCAGCATGGAGGAGATAGGATAGAGGGTGTTGGGGTGGAAGGAGAAGAGGCATTACAGAAGTCATTATGTAAACTAATGGAGTTAACGGCTGTAAGCCATGATGGTTGCAGATGGTGATTATGAACCCAGTCATTACGTCTGTTCCAAACGTTCCAAATAGTAGTGAGGAAAAGGCCAAACTTGTCAGAGGATAGGAGATGGGCGACTTCCTCCAACCATTGTAATGGGGTATTAGCCGAACTCCTAGAAAGAGTTATGGGAATGCCAGAGAGCTGAAGGGCTTCGGAAGCCCCTGCACAATCACGAAGAGCATGGAGAATGGTCTTCGAGTGGCCTCCACAAATAGGATAAGGCCCCGAATTTGGTGAAAAAACTTGCATTTTGGAGCCAACCGGTAGAGCATCAGACGCCATACGCCATCCAAAAGTTTTGACCTTAGGCAAGGCCTTGACTTTGGACTGAAATTTCCAAAAACGTGCAGGTGGTGTTTGTGGAAACGCAGAGCGTTGTAAGAAAAGATAACCAAAGCGAACCGAGTAAATACCCGAATCATTAGGAGACCAAAGAATAGAGTCACGGTGATCATTTATGATTGGTATACTGAGAATGGCAGCAGCATCGGTTGGGTTAAAATAACGATGGACCTTAACAGGGTCCCAAGCAGTTTGATTACGAAGCATGAAATTGCGGCAACGAATATGGACTTCATCCGAGATTTCGTAATCCCCAGTAAGGGTAATAGGGGAAGGACCGCCCCAGATGTCTTTGTGTACTCTTATATTACTGTTAATACCTAGACGATATAGGAAGCCTGGAAAGAGACGTTGTAGAGCATTATACATACCTTGCTATGCAAAGGAGCCTCGAATGGGTCTGGAGGCATCGAGGATATTCCCAGAAGGAAAGTATTTAGCACGATATATTTGGCCTAATAAAGAATCTGGTTCACAAATGAGTCTCCATAATTGTTTACCCAAGAGGGCAACATTGAAGTCATGTAAGTCCTTAAACCCCATACCTCCAGCGGCCTTGGGTAAACAAACATGATTCCATGGAAGCATATGCCATCCTTTTTTATTGGATTTGCCAGTCCACCAATATTGCCTGATAGCTGAAGTCATATCGTCAATAATGTTTTGTGGAAGAAGATAACAAGACATAACATATTGAGGTAGGGATTGGAGGACTGCTTTAATGAAGATCTCTCGACCACTGAAAGAAAGGAGATGCTTGTCCCAGCTAGAAAGGTGGTCATGAACTTTATCACGCACAAAGCCTAATGATTTAGTCTTGTTCTTTCCAATGAGAAGAGGAACACCTAGGTATTGCAGGAGACTGTTGATCGCAGTTCTTGTGGAGGATGGGTACGGGGATTATAAAAGATTGTTGATTTCTCAAAATTAACCGCTTGACCGGAAGCAGCAACATAAGTTTGCAGAGCTCTTTTGAGATGAGTAGCTTCAGTTGTAGTATTATTAATGAAGACCATACAGTCATCAGCAAAGAGTAGATGATTGACTTTGGGTCCATATTTGCAGGCACCAAGCCCCGGAAGAATGTTTGTTTGTTGGGCAGCAGATAGGTAAGCAGAGAGCCCTTGTGTGTAGAATAGGAAGAGAAAAGGGGAAAGAGGGTCACCTTGGCGTAAACCACGTTGAGGTTGAAAAAAGGGGGAGAAGGAGTTATTAATTTTGACCGAAAAAGAAACTGTGGTGATGCATCACATTATGAGGGAGATCCAATCAGATGTGAAGCCCATGCGTTCCATAACATTTGCTAAGAAAGACCATTCAACTCTATCAAAAGCTTTTTCCATATCTAGTTTAAGAGCAGCTCCTTGGGAGGATTTAGTTGCCCCTGAATTGATATTGTGATTAATTTCATGGGCAACAAGGATGTTATCAGAGATGTTACGTCCCTGGACGAAGGCTGCTTGATTAGGGCTAATACAAAGGGGAATTGTTTGTTTCATTCTGTTGACAATGGTTTTAGCAACTATTTTATAAAGAACAGTGCAAAGACTGATTGGTCTTAGTTGTTTCATGGTAGTTGGGTCTTGGATTTTGGGAATTAGAACCAGTATAGTTTTATTGACCAAGGACATATCAGTAGTGCCATTTAGTAAATTAAGGCATAGATTAATAACATCTTCTCCAACAGTGTCCCAGTGTTGACGGAAAAAACTACTTGGTAGTCCATCAAAACCAGGAGCTTTCCTAGGATCAATGTCCCGGAAGGCATGGAGTATTTCTTCCTTTGTGAAAGTCCTTAAGAGGTTGTCATTCGTAGATTGAGTGATAGAAGGAGTAATTTTATCGAGTATATTATCGGAGATTTGGGGGTTGGAAGACGTAAAAAGATTTTGGAAATAGCTAGAAGCAATAGACATTAGATCTGACTCAGCCGTACACCAGTTCGAGTTGGAATCAAATAAACCATTGATCGAGTTTTTTTTTCCTTCTATTGTTTTCCCGGGCATGGAAAAACCTCGTATTTTTATCACCTTGAGAAAGCCAAAGTGTTCGAGATCTTTGAGCCCAATAAATTTCCTGTTCCATTAGAAGTTTATCAAGTTCAGTTATGTGTTTTATATAGATGCCTTCGGTTGTGGCATTTAAGGGACGACATAAGAATTTGTTTATTTTCTTGGTGAGGAAATTAATACGGCCGGAGGATTTAGTCTTTGTTGATTCTGCCATTCCTCCAGGCTTGTACCAACAACATTTATTTTATCAATAGTTGTTCCTGAGGTATTGGTCCAAGTGCGTTTAATAATAGATATATTATCCTCATTATTTGCCCAACAGTTCTCGAATCAGAACGTGTTGGGTGATCACTGAAGTGGAGTAGCAACCGCGGGGGATGTATTAAGAGACAGGAAGCAGTGGTCAGACTTGGCCACATAGTCCGCTGTGATACGAAATGAAGGAAAAAGATCCTGCCAGGCCGAGTTAGCAATGAACCGGTCTAGTCTTTCAAGTATAGTTGGAGTTAGAGGCCCAACTTTTGTCCAAGTAAACCATTACGATGTTGGCTTACAGTCAAAAAGATTATTGCGTGAAAGACAATGACGGAAGTTAGTTATTTGTGATCTAGCCCTTCGACTTCCACCTTGCTTTTCAGAGTCGGATAAGATTTCATTAAAATACCCTCCTAGAAGCCAGGGAATATTGTTATTATTTATATTTAAGGAATCAATAATTTCCCATGTTTTGTATTTTTGGCTAGTTTCGGAATAGCCATGTATACCCGTGAAAAACATATTGCAATTATTTGATGTGATTTGAGTATGTATATAACGCGGAGAGTACGAAAGTAAAGTAATATTAATATTGTTTGTAACGAAAAGAGCAATACTGGAACACCCCTCCGTAGGGGAAATAGCAATAACGTTTATAAAACCTAAAGAAAGACAAAGTTGGCTACAAGCCACATTATTAATTTTTGTTTCGCATAGGAAGATAACATCAGGGTTGGATTGTCGGACATAGTCGCGAAGATGTTGAACCACCGGGGCTTGTCCGAAACTAGCCGTATCTATGTTGGGGGCTTCCTCGGTGGGTTGTTCCGAGAAGGATGCAGCATCGCCCTCGTTAAGAGATCCTGTAGAAAATTTGAAGCAAAACAGTTTAGTAAACGAAGGTTTTTTAATAAAGGGGTTAATGATGATAGAAGGACAGAGAGATATACCCATAACATTCGGTTCATTGTTGGGAATATTAGTATTGGCAGAAGCAGTTGGAACAGGAGTAGCTGTGAGGAAAGAAAATAGTAAGTACAGAAACAGAAGTAAAAAAAAACAAAAAGGATAAGATAAGTTTAAATCTAAACTGTGAAAGAGATGAAAAATTGGTAATAAAGTAAGAGAGGGTACCATTCAGTAAAGGATTGTTCTGGTTGAGATTAGGTTCGACATAGCGAAGACGCCCACGGGTACCAACTGGGCGACGTCTTGGAGGGAGGTAGCGGAGCCACTCCCCGTATTGCAACTTGTTTAGATCCAGCGAAGAACGAATAGGGCAGTTTTCAACCGAATGGCTAATTAAACCACAACCTGAACATAAAGTGGGAAGGCGTTCGTATTGAAGACGACACATGGTTTTGTTGGCCCCAGATCCAATGAAGACGAAACGGGTGACCGGTTTGGTGATATTCAGGAAGATTTCTACCCGCAGGAAGTCTTTCATATTTCCTTCAGCTTCTCGAGTATCAGTTCGTATGACATTACCAACCATAGACCCTAGGGCAGGTCCCACAAGGTGTGATCGATCAATGTCCTCAAAGAGTGAGGAAGGAAGGGCGAAGATACGGATCCAGATCCTCATAACGTTGAAGGAATACTCTCCAATGGATTTAGCCGAGTCGTATTCGGTAATGGCTAGCCATTCGTCCTTGTACAGCCAAGGACCGCGGTTGAGGACTTCATAACAAGACTTGACGTCCTTGAATTTGATCTTGAGAAAGTTGTCTTGGATGACAGAAATAGATACCACATTGTTTGGCTTCCAGATGCCTTCAAAAGCGTTGATGACCGCGTAGATGTCAATAGTTTTGGATGAGATAAAGCAACCTAAAAGGAAGAGCTTGGGATCCTCCTTGACAAAATCCCAGCCGAATTCCGGGGTATAAAGAAGCTCTGCTTCCTCACTGGTAAGGTCGATGGAACTGAGTTGGGGAATAGAAGAGGATGCCATGGATGATTGGTAAGGAGTGAGGAGAATAGAAAGATAGAGAGAGGTTTGTGGTAGTGTGTTAGTATGTTGATCGTATAAAAGGGGATTGTTTGTGTTGGTTAACCTTTGGTAAGTGGTTGAAAAAGGAAAGGGATAGAAAATTAGAGTCCGTAAGTTATGGATTAATTTAATGTTAATTAGGATAGTTAGACAATCAAGGAAATAGTATAGGTACAGTATGAATAAAAAGGAAAATAGAATTAAAAAATTTGATAGTGATAGGTGGGATTCCTTAAAGGATATATGATTAATACCCGGGAAAGTAATAATTAACCTTTGGAAAGTGGAAAGAAGAGGAAAGAAATAAGGAATTAGAATCCTTAAAATATGGATTAATTTAATGTTATAAAAGATATTTTGAAAGTCAAGGAAATAGTTTAGATGTAGGATGGTTAAAAAAGGAAACATAGTTAAAAAATTAGGTTGTGATAAGCAAAATTCCATAATTAACATATGAGTGAAAATCGGTAAAATAGTAAGGGAAGAATAGTAAAAAACAAAGGTATTAAATTGCAAAGAGGAAATAAAGAGCGGACCCGTAAAAAAAGGAAAAGATATGAAGAATTTGGTATTTGACGTTAGTAAAATAGGAATTCCATTAAATCGCACATAAATCATATAGAGAATAATTACAATAATGAATGAGGTAATGAAAGGGCAGTTAATAGATTTTGAAAATCTGAACGCTGATATTAATAGATTGAATTTATTTTCCATCATAAAGATGGTAGTGATGTAATCCCATAGAAGGGCTAGATTTAAGTCGCCTAATGAGGCGTTGGAAAAGAATTTTACTAAGGAGAAAAGCTGAGAAAATTTATCTAATGCATGGTTAAAAGAAAAGTAATAAGTAGCATGCAATAAAGATAAGCAACAGAAAAGAAGACTAAGCAGATAAAGGCAGGCAAAAAAGAAAACCAGGAAAAAACATGAAATAAATAAAATTACAAACCCAGGGATAGAAAGAAACGGGGATAAGAAATAAATTACATACCAAAAGAGCAAAAAAGGGGGGTAAATGAGGCCTAATAAAAAATAATTACATATACCATTAAATATAGGGTAAACTACACAGTTGACCACCGAACTATAGGGTTGGTGTCAAAATGACCACTATATTATTTTTCGTCGCAAATACACCACACAACTATTTAAATGGTGCCACGTTAGCCACACGCCGTTAAAAAAAATAAAAAAGTTGACGGAACTGTTAAAAAAATTGGTATAATTACACATTTGGTCCTCTATATTTATACAATATATCAATTTAGTCCTAATTTTAATCTAATAAAATAAATTAATTATTCAATAAGATGGTGACATGTGTCACCACCTTATTGGAAGTCTTTAATTATTTTTATTTAATTAATTTAATTAATTTTCCACCTCCAATCATAGAGGTTTAGGACGAGCGGGTCTAAATGGGCCGAACAATGGACCCGTTAGAATTTTAACTGAGTAAAAAGTACATAAATCAAGTTTTTGCAATATAATCGTGTTGAAAAGCTCGTAATAAATTGTATGAACTCCTAAATTTGGATTAAAACTTATTTTGCAACCCTTTTGTAGAGGTTTCGGACGAGCGGGTCTAAATGGGCCGAACAATGGACCCGTTAGAATTTTAACTGAGTAAAAAGTACAGTAATCGAGTTTTTGCAATATAATCGTGTTAAAAAGCTCTTAATCAATTATATGAACTCCTAAAATTTGATTCTAACTTATTTAGCGATCTTTTTTGTAAAGGTTTCGGACGACCTGGTCTAAATGGGGCGAACGTAGGACCCATTAGAATTTTAACTGATTAAAAAGTACAGAAATCGAGTTTTTGCAATATAATCATGTTGAAAAGCTCGTAAGCAATTGTATGAACTCCTAAATTTGGATTATAACTTATTTTGCAACCCTTTTGTAGAGGTTTCGGACGAGCGAGTCTAAATGGGCCGAACAAGGGACCCGTTAGAATTTTAACTGAGTAAAAAGTACAGTAATCGAGTTTTTGAAATATAATAGTGTTAAAAAGCTCTTAATCAATTATATGAACTCCTAAAGTTTGATTCTAACTTGTATTGCGGTCTTTTTGTAGAGGTTTCGGACGAGCGGGTCTAAATGGGCCGAACAATGGACACGTTAGAATTTTAACTAAGTAAAAAGTACTGAAATAGAGTTTTTGCAATAAAATCGTGTTGAAAAGCTCGTAATAAATTATATGAACTCCTAAAATTGGATTAAAACTTTTTTTGAAGCCCTATTTGTAGAGGTTTCGGACGATCAGGTCTAAATGGGCCGAACAATGAACCTATTAGAATTTTAACGGAGTAAAAAGTATAGATATCGAGTTTTTGCAATTTAATCGTGTTGACAAGCTCGTAATCAATTGTATGAACTCCTAAATTTGGATTAAAACTTATTTTTCAACGCTTTTGTAGAGGTTTCGGACGAGCGGGTCTAAATGGGCCGTACAATGGACTCGTTAGAATTTTAACTGAGTAAAAAGCACAAAAATCAAGTTTTTGCAATATAATCGTGTTGAAAAGCTCGTAATCAATTGTATGAACTCCTAAATATGGATTAAAACTTATTTTGCAACCCTTTGGGAGAGGTTTCGGACGAGCGAGTCTAAATGGGGGGAACAATGGACCAGTTAGAATTTTAACTGAGTAAAAAGTACAGAAATCAAGTTTTTGCAATAAAATCGTGTTGAAAAGCTCGTAATCAATTATACAAACTCCTAAATTTGGATTAAAACTTGTTTAGCAGTCTTTTTGTAGAGGTTTCGAACGAGCGTGTCTAAATGGGCCGAACAATGGACCCGTTAGAATTTTATCTGAGTAAAAAGTACAGAAATCGAGTTTTTGCAATATAATCGTGTTGAAACGCTCGTAATCAATTGTATGAAGTCCTAAATTTGGATTAAAACTTATTTTGCAACCCTTTTGTAGAGGTTTCGGACGAGCGGGTCTAAATGGGCCGAACTGTAACGCCCCGGTTTTGGGCTTAGAAGTTTTGGGTTTTGGACCGGACCGGTCGGGTTGCAGTTCGAATATAAAAGGTGATTTTTAGGAAAGCCTAGTTTGGGTTGCATTAAAAATATGGAAAAATGTTCTAAAATCCTCTTTTATTATATATAAGAGAAAGGTGAAATCAATTTTGCAAAATGAGGTTTGGAAGAGTGACATTTTGGGTTAGTGACCAAAATGTAATTTTTGAAAACTGTGTGACTGTTTTAAAAAGGATTGCAACTTTGAATCTTTAAGGAGCTATTTACCCAATGGGAGTTTCTCCAGATTTTTCTAAAATATTAAATGATTTATTAAAGGTTTTTAAATAAAAGAAAAGTGGAGGGAAGATATTTTGCCATTTCCAACTAACTTTTCCATTTTCCATTTTCCTTTTTCTCTCATCTTTTCTCTCAAACCAAACACATTTTTCTCCAGAGCTTTTCCTCTGATTTTTTCCCCTAAATATCACATTTCAATTCTCTTTTGATCTCTAATCATCTCTTCAACAAAACCTCACCATTTGCTATTTGGATTTTCAAGATTTTGGTTCCAAAAAGGGAGAAAACTCAAGTTTGGAGGTAAGAACGTCCTTCTCCTCTGAAATTTAGGTTCTTTATTGAAATTCCCAAGTTCTCAATCCTTAATTTGTGTTTTATAAAAGGATTTATTGATTTGTTCTTGATCTTGGCTTTTAAATGCAAGATTTGCTTGATTTTGTTGAAATTTCGTATGATCTGATTGGGCTGTGTTTTGAGGTGTCAAATTGATGTTAAATGAATGTTAAATTGACGAGAAATTGAGGTTTTATCAATGCAATCCCGAATAGGTTGAATTTCCTAAGTTTTGCTTGAGTTTTTGGTTGTTTTTTGAGTGATCTTGGTGATCTGTTATAGCTGGAGGTATAAGGACGTGTTTGTGATCATTTTGGATGTTAATTGATGATTAAAAATGGTTAGAAGTGATGGATCTTGGCTGGGTTAAGTTTCGGAAGTGTTTGGTGGTGATTTCGGTTGTGTTTGGTAGCCGAAATGTTGGATTTGTGATAAGCAGCGAGTTTAGTTGTGTTGCTGGTGTTTTTAGTGCATTATGATGCATTAATCCTCTGATGTTATGTGCTTGAAACAGGGGAGGAAGATCCGTGAGCATTAGAGGTGGTGTGGAAGGTTTCGGATGCTTGGAAGGCTTGTTGGCTAGCCTTGTTTTGTGTATCGGTGAGTGAAGTTGGGTTTTCAGCTTTTAAACCGAGGTTTGATGGTTTTGGGAGCTTAGTTTAAGTCTAAACAACTTTGCTAAGCTCAAGAGTAAGTAAATGGATTTCTCTCTTGGTTTGTGTTGTGAATTGGCTTTTAAAGTATTTGTGATTGTTGGATGCAATGCATGTGGTTTGCATGTCTTAAATTCTGTTTTGAAAGCATATTTTAGCATGGTTTTATGCTGGTTTTGAAAGCCGTGAGAGAAGGATGCTCAAGGTAAGAGATCCTTGGTTTTGTACATTGAAATTGTGGAATTGATGCATGGTGTTGCATGTTGTTTAATGGCTTTGTTTAATGCTTCAAAAACAGTGGATTGATGATGGTAAATGATGGTTTTTGCATTATGTTTATGCTTGTAAATCAATGGATTTATGTGGTAAGATGGTTATATTGGCAAGTGATGAAAGTGGTTCTTGGTTACTTTAATCGGATATAGTTAGCCGGCTATAGGGTTGGGTGCACCGTGAATAAAGTCGCCTTGGATGTGGAGTGGTTATGAGTGAACCGGTAACTCCATCCAAGTATCCTAACGAGATGGTCAAGAACACCATGGTGGTTGAAATTCCATGGGTGGGTCTTGTGTAAGCAAAGGTAATAATGGTGGTTAAAATTCCATTTGAGGACCTTGTGCTTGTTAAGATCACAATGGTGGTGTAAAGTCCATGTGTGGATCTTGTGTAGGGTGTCCCGGATCTCGTTAGTGATGTTATACAACTACCAACGGAATATGTCAAGGTTATATGGTGGTTAAAATTCCATATATGGGAACCTTGGGAATGTCAAGGTTATATGGTGGTTAAAATTCCATATATGGGAACCTTGGGAATGTTAAGGTTATATGGTGGTTAAAATTCCATATATGGGAACCTTCTGAATGTTAAGGTTATATGGTGGTTAAAATTCCATATATGGGAACCTTGTGAATGTTGAGGTCATATGGTGGTTAAAATTCCATATGAGGACCTTGTGTGTGGTAAGGTCAAATGGTGGTTAAAATTCCATTTGGGGACCTTGGGTTGGTAGTGTGTATGAAGCGTAGGGGACAACGCTTGTGATCCGCGTATCCGATTGGATGTTGAGTTGAAAAGTGGATTTGGTTTATCACTTAGAAGCCAATATATGTTCTTGAATATAATGAAGCATGAGATGCTTGAAATGATGCATGGTTGCATGAGACATGTATAATGTATTATGAATGCATGCTTACTTGTTAGTTTGAACAAGTGTTGGTTATCTATTGAGAATGGTGCATGTGTGCATGAAATCTCTTTAGTGCATTGAAGTCTTGTGAAGACTTGTTTTTAAGGCATGTGATGCAAAGGTTGGTGATGTGGTTCATATGTTGCATTTGTTTAATGCATATGGTAAATTGAATGAGTAAGTGGTTTTAAGGGTTTCTTGCTTTAAAATGATATTCAAATATGAGCAAGGTATGATGTGAAATGGAAGTGTTTTCCAAAGTTTTGAATTTAACCTTGCATGTGATGTTTATGCTTGGATTGGTTAAATTGTTGATTTTGCAAGTTGTGCTTTGAAAGGGTTTTCTTAGCTCTTCTAAGCTAAGGGTTTGTTTTTCATGTTTGAGCAATGCATGATGTTATGCATGTTGTTGAAAAGGGTTTTCAAACTTGCTTTGGTTTATTGAATCGAGTTTGCTTTTAAAAGTGGTTTTATGACTCGCTGCATTGATGGTGTTTTGGTTTTGGGCATTCCTCACTAAGCATTATGTGCTTACGCTCCTTTTTGTCCATCAATGCAGACATTTGAAGTTGGAGCAGCGAGAAGCAAGGGATTCAAGGGGGAACTCCCACTTGAGATGTATGTCTCGGTTAATAGCTATAGATAATAAAGGCAATGGGGGAAGAATCTCTTATATTGTTGTTTAGAGAGGATTTGTATGTTGGACAAGTTTGGTTTATGATTTTGAACTATGTGGTGTAAGCTTGCAACGTTTGAATCTTCTTATGCTTAAGTTGTTATGCTATGCTTCTTGTTTGAAAAGCATGATTGAGTGTTGGATGTGTTGAATGAGTTGGTGCATCTAGGGGTGGTTTTGTATCTAGATTTTGATGAAAATTGGTAGGTTTGATGTTTGGCATGTGGTTGATTTATTGTGGAATGGTTTGGAGCATGTTTGATGGGGTTTAAAGGTGTTAAAACAGGCCAAACTGCTGTTTCTGGGCAGGGTGTTTCGAAACACCCTTGCCTGTTTCGAAACAGGCCCTTGTTTTGGCTAGGGTGTTCCTGAACGGCCTAGCCCGTTTCTGAACACTTTGGCTACTGCCAAGGGGTGTTCCTGAACGGCCTAGACCCGTTTCTGAACACCTGATGGTTTGCAAGCTTTACGTTTTAGTCCCGTTTCTTGTTTGTGCAATTGCTTGAGTTTGAGATGTCCGTTTGAGATGAAATTTTGCAGAGAGGCATGAAACATGACTAATTTCATAATGGTAACTTAAAAATTGGTAAAGTCCTCTTAATTTTCAGAATTTACAATTTGGTCCCTAATTTCGTATTTTGTGCAATTGGGTCCCTTATCGTTTTCCGATTGCTGTGATTTTTGAGTATGCTTATCTCAAGAGTATGCCTAGGTTAAATGTGCATCTAGACAAGTTTAAAAAGAAAAAAAAGGGTCGTTAATCAAGGTTGACTTTCGGGTTGACTTTGGTTTTCCCCGTGTAATCTTCGTAGTTCGGGTCAACCGTCTAGGCCGGGCTACGGGGGTTACATTTGGTGGTATCAGAGCTGAGTTGCGAATGTTTGGGGAAAATGATAAATTGTTGTAATCTGTGTTTGATGTTTATCCTAATGTGTGGTGGAAAGCTGGTTGAAACACGTGTTTCTGAGCAAATTGTTGATGCTTTTAGCATGCTTTTTGGTTATGAATGTTTGCTGAGTTAATGTGGATTTGTGCTGATGTTATGCTGGTGATGTGAGCTGATTTTATGTATGATGAAAGTGTGATGGGTATGATATGTTGATATTATGCTGTTGCGAGTGAATGTTGTTTGTTGAGAGCATGATCAAGGTATGTGGATTGATATGCTCGATGTTGTGATATCCATGTTTTTATTAACTGTTATGTCATGTAAAAGGGGAGAATTCGGGATACCCATTGCCTTATTATTATAGCTATTGTGTTATTTTGGAGTTGGAGTTTGAATCCTTGCTTAAAGCTGGTCTGATCAATTTGTTTGTTTTGTTATGATTGCTTGTTGTTAATAGTATGGCGAAATCAATGAGAGAATGGCAGTTGGGTGAGATGGTTGCTGCTTTAGAGCAGGTTGTTAAGGCGTGGAATTCACCTTTTAGTGGAGGTGTTTCGTCTCAGTCTTCAGTGTCTGGAGTTGAGGTAGTAAGGCAGGAGGAAGAAGTTGGTTCTGTGATGAAAAGTTCATCACCTGTTGTTCAGGAGGTGTTGGGAACATCTCAGGCTGTGGCAAAAGTGAAGTCAGTAGACGTGCTGGTGGTGGGATGTGTGGGTTTGTCGAAACAGCGTTTACATGATTTGGAAGCTGTGGAGTATCATGGTTCGTCACCTGAGACGTTTGAGGCCTGGTTGGCCGATGTAATTCTGATTTTGGATCAGGAAGGTTGTGATTATGCCTGTAAGCTGGGAAGTGTTGTCACATTGATGTTGGAGGACGCATGTGCCTGGTGGACATCTGTGGCGGTGGCATCGCACATCCACGATATAGATTGGGACTTCTTTGTGTCTGCCTTTTATGAAAGGTATCTTGGAGGGAAATTCCCAAGGGTTAAGCAATGTGAAGGTAGTGCAAATCGGGGGCAAATGCTGCTTGATCAGGGAGTGGAAGCTCAGCTACCGGTGTGTGACCGTTGTGGAAGGCGACATGTTGGAGAGTGTTGGGGCGCAGGTGCTTGTTGGAACTGTGGTTCTAAAGAGCATGTGAAGCGAGATTGTCCTCTTGTGGTAAAGTCAGCTTCAGTGGTAGCAAAAGGGTCTCTGAATGGTCGTGGGCACGGCCGAGGCAAAGTTCGAAGGTGGCAGGAAGAGCAGAAAGTTGTGAGGAGTTTGGGAAATGAAATCTGTTGGAAATGTGGGTCTGTTGGACATATGAGGCGTAATTGTTTGAAGTTGGCCCGGAATAGCCAGGGAGCTTTGCCGCAAGGAGATGGTGGTGACCTTAGTATGTTAGCTGATGCTACAGTGGTGCGGCTGGAGAATGATGGTTCTGCGAGGAAGAGAGCTCGTCTGTTGAAGCTTCGGGGAAGTAAAGTGTTTTCAGGTAACCTTGCTAAGTAACCTTTGCTCTAGTGTCCTAGTTTGGTTTTGGTTTGGTTTTTCCTTGCGTAGAGGGTATGGTTTCGTTGCTAGCATGTTGAGGTAGTTGTTGTTGTTTTGAAAACAACTTTAGTGTGAAGAGGGCCTTAGCGAGTATCTTGTGGTTAATGGTTGATGAATGATGGAGTTGGTCAAGTTGGAAGTGAGATAGAAGGTTGTTTTTAGATAGATTCTGAGGATGTTATTGGTGGGTGTGAACTGACATACATGCACAGTTAAAATCATTTGTTATATGCTATATTATATATGTGCTGGTCCATGCATACATGTGACATGACATTAGAGGTTTTGCATACATGTACATCAGGCATTGTAGGGCATATTGGTGACCATGCATATGAATGTTCACACTCGCTAATAACTAATCGAGTCTGTTAGTGTTGTGATAGAGTTAGGTTGGATGATGGGTTTTTAGAGGTTGTTTTGGTGCTAGGAAATGTTAGAAGTTGTGGAGGGTATTAAGCGAGCTGTTAGTAATAGTGAGTGCGGTATAGCATGTTGGTAGAAGGAAAGTGTTTGCTGCTTAATGGGCTTAGTGGTGTGGCGGTGAGGAGATTGCTGGTTGAAGTCAGAACCGATCAGGTGGTTTTGAATGGCTAGTTGAAGTGGTGGTTCCTTGGTGTTAAGTGATGTTACAGGTTAGTGGTTGTGTTCCCAAAGTGCTGAGGCATCTTGGCATTGATGTTGTGGTAGAAGGGTTGTTTAGGTAGGTGAGGGTTCGTAGTAACCTTCGAAGAGTTGAGAAGCTGAGTTATATGTTGGGCGATGTTCTAATAAGGCAGGTGTTGTGGTCAAAGCTTGAAGTGGAAAGGCAGTGAAAGATCGAAGGCCGTTGTTGGTTGGATGGGTTCTTGTGGGAAGTGGTTGGCTGGTTATGATCAAGTGAATTCCTTTTGAAGTCAGCTGGTGGTGTAAGGAACGGCTGGCGGAGTCAAGGTTGGGGTCTTGTGATGTGTTTTTTTTCGGATGTTAGGTGAGTAGTCCTGGTGAATGGTTAGGGTAATGATAACGGTAGATGTGAGGGAATGTCAGCTTTACGTGGAGAAGTTTGGGTAAGCAGTTGGTGCTTATGAATTTTTTTGCTTGTTGTGGTAATCTTTGGAAGTGGTTGAGTAGTTTTACAAAGAGTTTTAGAAGTAGTGAAGGTTGTGGATCACTTGGTGGCTGAACTGGATTGGTTGGTGTCCTTGTGCGAGCCTTGTGATTTAAGAACATCAAGGTGTTTAAAAGTCCTTGGATGATTCTTGTTAAGAACAACATGGTGTTTAAAAGTCCATGGTTGGTTCTTGGTTATGAGTTAAAGTGTTGTATGCTGTAAAAGTTGGAGGTTCTTCAGGTTGTTGTTGGGGCTATGAGCAGTCTGGAAGTGTGAAAAGTTAAGATGTGGTTAACATCTGAATGTTCTAGAATTCGTGAACAGTGTGTGGTGGTGTTGAGTTTGGGTGAAGTGGTGGTGAGAGTGTTCAGTGGTGGTTAAGTCTCCTGTGTTGCTTTGTGGGTTGTTTTGGGGGAGTTTGGTTGTGCTCTATCCGCCGATTGAAATTTTGAGGACGAAATTTCCTAAGGGGGGGAGAGTTGTAACGCCCCGGTTTTGGGCTTAGAAGTTTTGGGTTTTGGACCGGACCGGTCGGGTTGCGGTTCGAATATAAAAGGTGATTTTTAGGAAAGCCTAGTTCGGGTTGCATTAAAAATATGGAAAAATGTTCTAAAATCCTCTTTTATTATATATAAGAGAAAGGTGAAATCAATTTTGCAAAATGAGGTTTGGAAGAGTGACATTTTGGGTTAGTGACCAAAATGTAATTTTTGAAAACTGTGTGACTGTTTTAAAAAGGATTGCAACTTTGAATCTTTAAGGAGCTATTTACCCAATGGGAGTTTCTCTAGATTTTTCTAAAATATTAAATGATTTATTAAGGTTTTTAAATAAAAGAAAAGTGGAGGGAAGATATTTTGCCATTTCCAACTAACTTTTCCATTTTCCATTTTCCTTTTTCTCTCATCTTTTCTCTCAAACCAAACACATTTTTCTCCAGAGCTTTTCCTCTGATTTTGTCCCCTAAATATCACGTTTCAATTCTCTTTTGATCTCTAATCATCTCTTCAACAAAACCTCACCATTTGCTATTTGGATTTTCAAGATTTTGGTTCCAAAAAGGGAGAAAACTCAAGTTTGGAGGTAAGAACGTCCTTCTCCTCTGAACTTTAGGTTCTTTATTGAAATTCCCAAGTTCTCAATCCTTAATTTGTGTTTTATAAAAGGATTTATTGATTTGTTCTTGATCTTGGCTTTTAAATGCAAGATTTGCTTGATTTTGTTGAAATTTCGTATGATCTGATTGGGCTGTGTTTTGAGGTGTCAAATTGATGTTAAATGAATGTTAAATTGACGAGAAATTGAGGTTTTATCAATGCAATCCCGAATAGGTTGAATTTCCTAAGTTTTGCTTGAGTTTTTGGATGTTTTTGGAGTGATCTTGGTGATCTGTTATAGCTGGAGGTATAAGGACGTGTTTGTGATCATTTTGGATGTTAATTGATGATTAAAAATGGTTAGAAGTGATGGATCTTTGCTGGGTTAAGTTTCGGAAGTGTTTGGTGGTGATTTCGGTTGTGTTTGGTAGCCGAAATGTTGGATTTGTGATGAGCAGCGAGTTTAGTTGTGTTGCTGGTGTTTTTAGTGCATTATGATGCATTAATCCTCTGATGTTATGTGCTTGAAACAGGGGAGGAAGATCTGTGAGCATTAGAGGTGGTGTGGAAGGTTTCGGATGCTTGGAAGGCTTGTTGGCTAGCCTTGTTTTGTGTATCGGTGAGTGAAGTTGGGTTTTCAGCTTTTAAACCGAGGTTTGATGGTTTTGGGAGCTTAGTTTAAGTCTAAACAACTTTGCTAAGCTCAAGAGTAAGTAAATGGATTTCTCTCTTGGTTTGTGTTGTGAATTGACTTTTAAAGTATTTGTGATTGTTGGATGCAATGCATGTGGTTTGCATGTCTTAAATTCTGTTTTGAAAGCATATTTTAGCATGGTTTTATGCTGGTTTTGAAAGCCGTGAGAGAAGGATGCTCAAGGTAAGAGATCCTTGGTTTTGTACATTGAAATTGTGGAATTGATGCATGGTGTTGCATGTTGTTTAATGGCTTTGTTTAATGCTTCAAAAACAGTGGATTGATGATGGTAAATGATGGTTTTTGCATTATGTTTATGCTTGTAAATCAATGGATTTATGTGGTAAGATGGTTATATTGGCAAGTGATGAAAGTGGTTCTTGGTTACTTTAATCGGATATAGTTAGCCGGCTATAGGGTTGGGTGCACCGTGAATAAAGTCGCCTTGGATGTGGTGTGGTTATGAGTGAACCGGTAACTCCATCCAAGTATCCTAACGAGATGGTCAAGAACACCATGGTGGTTGAAATTCCATGGGTGGGTCTTGTGTAAGCAAAGGTAATAATGGTGGTTAAAATTCCATTTGAGGACCTTGTGCTTGTTAAGATCACAATGGTGGTGTAAAGTCCATGTGTGGATCTTGTGTAGGGTGTCCCGGATCTCGTTAGTGATGTTATACAACTACCAACGGAATATGTCAAGGTTATATGGTGGTTAAAATTCCATATATGGGAACCTTGGGAATGTCAAGGTTATATGGTGGTTAAAATTCCATATATGGGAACCTTGGGAATGTTAAGGTTATATGGTGGTTAAAATTCCATATATGGGAACCTTGTGAATGTTAAGGTTATATGGTGGTTAAAATTCCATATATGGGAACCTTGTGAATGTTGAGGTCATATGGTGGTTAAAATTCCATATGAGGACCTTGTGTGTGGTAAGGTCAAATGGTGGTTAAAATTCCATTTGGGGACCTTGGGTTGGTAGTGTGTATGCAGCGTAGGGGACAACGCTTGTGATCCGCGTATCCGATTGGATGTTGAGTTGAAAAGTGGATTTGGTTTATCACTTGGAAGCCAATATATGTTCTTGAATATAATGAAGCATGAGATGCTTGAAATGATGCATGGTTGCATGAGACATGTATAATGTATTATGAATGCATGCTTACTTGTTAGTTTGAACAAGTGTTGGTTATCTATTGAGAATGGTGCATGTGTGCATGAAATCTCTTTAGTGCATTGAAGTCTTGTGAAGACTTGTTTTTAAGGCATGTGATGCAAAGGTTGGTGATGTGGTTCATATGTTGCATTTGTTTAATGCATATGGTAAATTGAATGAGTAAGTGGTTTTAAGGGTTTCTTGCTTTAAAATGATATTCAAATATGAGCAAGGTATGATGTGAAATGGAAGTGTTTTCCAAAGTTTTAAATTTAACCTTGCATGTGATGTTTATGCTTGGATTGGTTAAATTGTTGATTTTGCAAGTTGTGCTTTGAAAGGGTTTTCTTAGCTCTTCTAAGCTAAGGGTTTGTTTTTCATGTTTGAGCAATGCATGATGTTATGCATGTTGTTGAAAAGGGTTTTCAAACTTGCTCTGGTTTATTGAATCGAGTTTGCTTTTAAAAGTGGTTTTATGACTCGCTGCATTGATGGTGTTTTGGTTTTGGGCATTCCTCACTAAGCATTATGTGCTTACGCTCCTTTTTGTCCATCAATGCAGACATTTGAAGTTGGAGCAGCGAGAAGCAAGGGATTCAAGGGGGAACTCCACTTGAGATGTATGTCTCGGTTAATAGCTATAGATAATAAAGGCAATGGGGGAAGAATCTCTTATATTGTTGTTTAGAGAGGATTTGTATGTTGGACAAGTTTGGTTTATGATTTTGAACTATGTGGTGTAAGCTTGCAACGTTTGAATCTTCTTATGCTTAAGTTGTTATGCTATGCTTCTTGTTTGAAAAGCATGATTGAGTGTTGGATGTGTTGAATGAGTTGGTGCATCTAGGGGTGGTTTTGTATCTAGATTTTGATGCAAATTGGTAGGTTTGATGTTTGGCATGTTGTTGATTTATTGTGGAATGGTTTGGAGCATGTTTGATGGGGTTTAAAGGTGTTAAAACAGGCCAAACTGCTGTTTCTGGGCAGGGTGTTTCGAAACACCCTTGCCTGTTTCGAAACAGGCCCTTGTTTTGGCTAGGGTGTTCCTGAATGGCCTAGCCCGTTTCTGAACACTTTGGCTACTGCCAAGGGGTGTTCCTGAACGGCCTAGACCCGTTTCTGAACACCTGATGGTTTGCAAGCTTTACGTTTTAGTCCCGTTTCTTGTTTGTGCAATTGCTTGAGTTTGAGATGTCCGTTTGAGATGAAATTTTGCAGAGAGGCATGAAACATGACTAATTTCATAATGGTAACTTAAAAATTGGTAAAGTCCTCTTAATTTTCAGAATTTACAATTTGGTCCCTAATTTCGTATTTTGTGCAATTGGGTCCCTTATCGTTTTCCGATTGCTGTGATTTTTGAGTATGCTTATCTCAAGAGTATGCCTAGGTTAAATGTGCATCTAGACAAGTTTAAAAAGAAAAAAATGGTCGTTAATCAAGGTTGACTTTCGGGTTGACTTTGGTTTTCCCCGTGTAATCTTCGTAGTTCGGGTCAACCGTCTAGGCCGGGCTACGGGGGTTACACGAACAATGGACCCGTTAGAATTTTAACTGAGTAAAAATTACAGTAATCGAGTTTTTGCAATATAATCGTGTTAAAAAGCTCTTAATCAATTATATGAACTCCTAAAATTTGATTCTAACTTATTTTGCGATCTTTCTTGTAAAGGTTTCGGACGACCTGGTCTAAATGGGACGAACGTAGGACCCGTTAGAATTTTAACTGATTAAGAAGTACAGAAATCGAGTTTTTTCAATATAATCGTGTTGAAAAGCTCGTAAGCAATTGTATTAACTCCTAAATTTGGATTAAAACTTATTTTGCAACCCTTTTTGTAGAGGTTTCGGACGAGCGGGTCTAGATTGGCCGAAGAATGGACCCGTTAGAATTTTAAATGAGTAAAAAGTACAGTAATCGAGTTTTTGAAATATAATCGTGTTAAAAAGCTCTTAATCAATTATATGAACTCCTAAAATTTGATTCTAACTTGTATTGCGGTCCTTTTTGTAGAGGTTTCGGACGAGCGGGTCTAAATGGGCCGAACAATGGACCCGTTAGAATTCTAACTAATTAAAAAGTACAGAAATTGAATTTTTGCAATATAATTGTGTTGAAAAGCTCGTAATCAATTGTATGAACTCGTAAATTTGGATTAAAACTTATTTTGCAACCCTTCTGTAGAGGTTTCGGACGAGCCGGTCTAAATGGGCCGAACAATGGACTCGTTAGAATTTTAATTGAGTAGTACAACAATCAAGTTTTTGCAATATAATCGTGTTGAAAAGTTCGTAATCAATTATATGAACTCCTAAAATTTGATTCTAACTTGTTTTGCGGTCTTTTTTGTAGAGGTTTCGGACGAGCGGGTCTAAATGGGCCCGTTAGAATTTTATCTGAGTAAAAAGTATAGAAATCGAGTTTTCACAATATAATCGTGTTGAAAAGCTCGTAATAAATTGTATGAACTCCTAAATATGGATTAAAACTTATTTTGCAAACCTTTTGCAGAGGTTTCAGACGAGCGGATCTAAATGGGCCGAACAATGGACCCGTTAGAATTTTAACTGAGTAAAGAGTACAGTAATTGAGTTTTCGCAATATAATTGTGTTGAAAAGCTCTTAATCAATTATATGAACTAAAATTTGATTCTAACTTGTTTTGCAGTCTTTTTGTAGAGGTTTCGGACGAGCGGGTTTAGATGGGCCGAACAATGGACCTATTAGAATTTTATCTGAGTAAAAAGTATAGAAATCAAGTTTTTGCAATATAATCGTGTTGAAAAGCTCGTAATCAATTGTATGAACTCCTAAATTTGGATTAAAACATGTTTTGCAGTCTTTTTTGTAGAGCTTTCGGACGAGCATGTCTAAATGGGCCGAACAATGAACCCATTAGAATTTTAACTGAGTAAAAAGTACAGAAATCGATTTTTTGCAATATAATCGTGTTGAAAAGCTCGTAATCAATTATATGAACTCCTAAATTTGGATTAAAACTTATTTTGCAGCCCTTTTTTAGAGGTTTCAGACGATCGGGTATAAATGGGCCGAACAATGGACCCGTTAGAATTTTAACGAAGTAAAAAGTACAGAAATCAAGTTTTTACAATATAATCGTGTTGAAAAGCTCGTAATCAATTGTATGAACTCCTAAATTTGGATTAAAACTTATTTTTCAACCCTTTTGTAGAGGTTTCGGACGAGCGGGTCTAAATGGGCCGAACAATGGACCCGTTAGAATTTTAACTTAATAAAAAGTACAGTAATCGAGATTTTGCCATATAATCGTATTGAAAAGCTCTTAATCACTTATATGAACTCTTAAAATTTGATTCTAACTTATTTTGCGGTCTTTTTTGTAAAGGTCTCGGACGAGCGTGTCTAAATGGGCCGAACAATGGACCCGTTAGAATTTTAACTAAGTAAAAAGTATAGAAATCGAGTTTTTGAAATATAATTGTGTTGAAAAGCTCGTAATCAATTGTATGAACTCCTAAATTTGAATTAAAACTTATTTTGCAACCCTTTTGTAGAGGATTCAGACGAGCGGGTCTAAACGGGCCGAACATTGGACCCGTTAGAATTTTAACTAAGTAAAAAGTAAAGTAATCGAGTTTTTGCAATACAATCGTGTTAAAAATTGTTGCGTGTAAAAGTGTCTATCGCAATGTAGTGCAAGTGTACACGACGCAAGTAGTAAAGTGATACTGAAGTATCGGATATCGTCTCCACAGGGACTGGGCTAATAGCTTCACCTTGGATTACTGCATGAAAGTAAAGATAATAGTTTAAGATGTTTGTCACGAAAATAATAAAGAATACTGGAAAATAGGATTAAAATAATCAAGATAGAGAGAATGGGCTGGTATTGAATTGCTCAGTAGTGCATGTATTGCTAAGTCTAGGAAAATCTAATCTGTCGATGTCCCCGTCGCGGCAGCAGTCCGTTGTTAGTCGTGGCAGCGATCACACAACTATGTACTTCAAGTTTGGCAAGAATCCCTGCTATGCCGTGGCCTATCCCTAGGTCCAAGTCTATCGATGAACACATCTTTGATGATACCTCCCAGCATGAATCGAAGGATGAACACCGATGTTGTTGAATTCTTCTTTAGCCACTTAACCTCGTCCTATCCCTAGGTCCGAGATAGTTCAACTATAAACTAGAGAACTCGCACTTATTCCTTTCGTATACTTAACTCTCCCGATATTAAGTAAATAGATAACCTCACAATGCTCTCCTGATGCTCTTGCAAGATGTTAATAACCAGAATAAGAGAACTTGAAGTTTATTTTATTGAACAAAGAAAATCCTAAAACAATGCAATCCTTGCAACTACTTTACAAAGCAACCCTTAGCCCTAGGGGAAGTTTAGAACATGGTGAGGAAGGGAAAACGGCTAGGGTTTTGGGAAGAAGGCTAGAGAATGGTTGATTATCTCTCCTAGGTCAAATTGCATGCCTTTTTATAGGCCTTGGGTTCAAGTTTTCTAATATGGAAGGAATACAACTTTAAATTAAAGTACAATTCTAGTAAAGACTAAATCTTCAGAATAGCAGTCTTTAATTCGTCCTTCCTTCTTTCTTGGGATATCTTCCTTGAACCTTCGGCTTGACCTTCATTCTGATCTAGGGCTCGGAAAAATATAGGGGTACTCCACAACAGATGGGCTTAATTTTCTCTTTCTGTCGAGGCCCACTTTGCTTCTTCTCCTCAAAACTGCTGTCGTCCTTGGCTGTCACGGCGGCAACCATGGCAGCATCGTCCTCCTCGACTGCTCATCAAGTTCCAGCTTTTCTGCATTACTGCCCAGCTCCTGCTTCTCCATCTGCTACAACAGCAACCTGCAAAAATAACCAATTTCAGTAGAAACTGTGCCATTTAATATATTTGTGATGTGAAACTGAAATCTAACCTAAATGCAATGAATTATGCTTGAATGCAGCAGAAATATGGGTTAAATATGGGGTAAAATATAGAACTTTTACACACTCAACACACCCCCAAACTCAAGTTTTTGCTTGCCCTCAAGCAATACAGACCTAACAAAGAAAAATAAAATTTTTGTTTAGCTTAAAACAATGAACTTTGCCTTACCTACAATTTCATTCCCTATTGCAAGCAACACCTTGTCGGATAATTCATAATTAATTCGGAACCATGCTATAATTCTCGTGTAGTGTGTGCATGCTTTGTGAACAATTATATGCCTAGACTCACTTAGCTTACTAGAATAGCTGAAACTTCTAACTTGAATTTTTATGCCAAAGTTCATCTTTTTGGAGGAAATTTTTAGGTTCCTTTAGTTCAGACTCGATTCTATTTTTCAAGCTTAAGTTTGACTAGAGCCGGTTTCGGGCACCTCTAGCTAACTTCCTAGAGCCGGTTTCGGGCACCTCTAGGTGTAAGAGCCTATTTTTCTGAACTTCTTTTCCTAGAGCCAGTGTTAGGCACCTCTAGGGGCTATTCAAGTACTAAGCTTTTCCCTATTCTAGTTTACCAGTAAAGTTCTAGGCAGTATAAGAGTCACAAATGGTGTTTAAGTTTCAGAACTATAGCAAGGCTCTAAACTGTTCCTAAAACTATCCTAAAAGTGCTGTCACGATAGTGGCTGTCACGACAGGTAAGTTCAGTTCAAAAGACTTAAGCCAAAAAAAAATTCATCATTTTTTTGACAAAAATAAACTAAGTAAAAGACACGAATTTTTAACTAAAATAAGACTCTATTAATGGAGGGATGCCACCCCCAAACTCGAGGGTTGCATTGCCCTCAATGCAAAATGACAGATTAAAAGAAAAGAAAAGTACATCACAAAATATATTAAGGCAGACAACAAAATAAGTTAAGAACTTAAATTTTAGTTCTGTCGTCGTCGCTGTTGAGACGGATCTGTCGGCGGGCAGGTGCCTTCTTGACTGGTGCTGGTTGGCGGATGGGGGAGGCAGATGTATTCTTCGTTTTGGCCTCCCTTGGAGGTTGAATACGGGTTGGGGAGATGTGAGGAGGTTTCTCCACTACCTGCACCTCGAAGCTACTGCTGCTGCTGCCACTGTCACTGCTGCTGCCGTTGATACTGCCGCTATCTTTCTTGTTCTTGTCTGCCACTGTTTTCTGCCTCTTGACAGGTGTGAACTCTTTGGACAGATTCCTCTTTACGGAGGGTTCGCTATCAGATTCGTATATCGGTGACAGCTTCTAGTACATGATGGACGCGACAGAGGGTGGTGATGAGGTAGGGGAAATAGAGTGGTCCGGTCGGCCGATGTGCACATTCCAAAATGCTCTCTCGGATGTATCTACCTACGTTAATCGGCCGCTCATGTAGTATGGAATGAATGAGGGCTAACCTGGGTTGGTCTACTGTTGTATTGTGCGAGGAGGGCATGATTCTCTTCTTAATGAAGGCGTTCCACAGCTTGGCCTCCGAGGTTAGTTGAACTCTCTTCACCGTTCTTGGGTTCTTTGGGTCCATATTCCACTAAGTTCCTTCTTCCGTGAGCTCTGCCATGACAGCATCGTAGGCAGCAGGGTCGAGGCTTTCCAGAAATTGCTGGTGACCATCTTCATTGATGCCCACATAGAAACCATATAAAGTGTTGATGTATTCTGGTTCAAAGGGCACCTCTCTCCCTCTAACGGTGATTGCTGTCGTGTGTCTGCTGTCGATGGCAGCATAGAAATCTCGGACCAGCGATACATTCATCTCGTCTGGCTGTTCTGCGAACAGCTGCCACTGCAGGGCTCTGATTTTCTTCGCTATGAACGGCTGCAGGCCCTAAATGAAGCCCTTTTCCTCCCACATGTCGCGTATCTGGAAGGATCGTGGGGTCGTTGCTGCCGGGGCGGAGCCTGAAGCAGCACTTCTTCGGGTATTTCTAGAAGACATGGTTGCAAGGTTTGTGTAAATAAAATGAAAGCAAGAAAAACTCTAGAGAAAGCAAGCAGAAGAAGTAGAAGTTAGTGAAAAATGAAAGGTAAAACGGGGTTTATATAGGGAAGAGTTTTGCTGCCCGTTGGAGCTGTAACGGCAGACGCGAATAACAGGGCCAGCTGTTACGCGGTTTCTGACACGTTTGTCACGCATTTCTGTGTCCGCTGCGTGTCTGTTACGCGTTTGTGTGTCTGTCGTGACATCGTGTCGACAGCCTATATTTTCCGCGTCTGTCGCGGCAGCTGTAACGGCAGCGACCAAATGTTGGGCTTTTTGGGATGATGGAAAATGGTGGGCTGGATTCACTTCTCTTCTTTTCCTTGTCTCATTTATTTCCTGAAAATAATAAAAATAAAAACTTTAATTCCTAAAAAAATAATAAAATAACTCTAGTTACCTAATATATAAATAATAAAACTAATAGAAATAAAATTAGGTTAAATTAGGGATGCCAGGAGGGGCATCTCCTAAAGTAACCACTTCCTGCATTCTTGGGGCTTCAGTACCCTGATAATGCTTCAATCGTTGTCCATTCACTTTGAATTGGTGCCCGTCTTTTAGAGATCTGATTGTGATGGCACCCTGGGGAAAAACCTGAACCACTTGGAATGGGCCAGACCATCTAGATTTCAGCTTCCCTGGGAAGAGTTTCAACCTAGAGTTAAAAAGCAACACAAGCTGCCCTGGGCAGAACTGTCGTGGCAGCAACTTTTTGTCATGCCACTTCTTTGTTTTGTCCTTGTAGATTCTTGCGTTGTCATAGGCCATTGTCCGAATTTCTTCAATTTCGTTAAGATCAAGTAGCCTTTTTTGTCCTGCTTTTTCCAAGTCCATATTAACTGCCTTGATGGCCCAGTATGCTCTGTGCTCAATCTCGACAGGTAAATGGCATGTTTTTCCGTAAATTAGTCGATAAGGAGACATTCCCAATGGGGTTTTGAATGCTGTCCTGAATGCCCATAACGCGTCATTAAGGTGTAAAGACCAATCTTTCCGAGTTGGCTTGACCATCTTTTCAAGAATGTTCTTGACCTCTCTGTTGGATATTTCAGCTTGTCCATTGGTCTGAGGGTGGTATGTTGTTGCAATCCGATGCTTGACACCATACTTTTTCAAGGCAGCAGCTATAACCATGTTGCCAAAATGCCTCCCTTCATCACTGATGATCGCCTTAGGGATGCCGAATCTGGAAAAAATGTTTTTGTGTAAAAACCTTTGAACCATTTTGGCATCATTCTTTTGAGTGGCGATTGCTTCAACCCACTTGGACACATAATCTACTGCTAGGAGGATGTATAAATTCCCACATGAAGATGGGAATGGTCCCATAAAATTGATCCCCATACGTCGAAGATCTCGACTTCAAGGATGTTCTGCAGCGGCATCTCGTGCCTCCTTGAGATGTTTCCCGTCCGTTGACACTTGTCACAATTCTTGTAGAAGATTTGAGCATCTTTATACAGTGACAGCCAATAGAATCATGACTGCAAAACCTTGGCAGCAGTTTTGTTGCCTCCCAAGTGTCCTCCATACTGTGAAGCATGACAGTGATGAAGTATATCTTCCTATTCATCCTGTGGTACGCATCTCCTTATAACCTGATCTGCACAAATTTTGAAAAGAAGCGGTTCGTCCCAATAATAATGCTTAACATCATTTTGGAACCTCTTCCTGGCTTGATAATTAAGGTCAGGAGGTATTATTCCGCTAACTAAAAAATTAACGAAATCAGCATACCAGGGGAGTTCAGAAGACTTACCTGCCGCCATGGCTGTCGCGGTAGTGATTGTGGCAGCAAACAGCTGCTCATCGGGGAAGGTCTCCAATATGTTTGTCTCATCTGCCGGTAGACTCTTTCCCTTCTCCAACCTTGACAAGTGATCTGCCACTTGATTCTCTGTCCCCTTTTTGTCCTTGATTTCAAGGTCGAATTCTTGCAGTAGCAGAATCCAACGTATCAGTCGAGGCTTTGCATCATTTTTTGTGAACAGATACTTCAATGCAGAGTGGTCTGTATGGACTATGACCTTCGTTCCAAGTATATAAGAACGAAACTTGTCAATGGAGAATATCACAGCTAATAGTTCCTTCTCTGTGGTGGTGTAGTTTACTTGGGCGTCATTCAGTGTTTTGCTGGCATAGTATATGACATGAAAAAGTTTGTCTCTTCGCTGCCCAAGTGCTACCCCGACAGCATAGTAACTAGCATCACACATGATCTCAAACGGCAGTGTCCAATCTGGTGGCTGTACTATTGAGGCTGTTACCAGCTTTTCTTTCAGAACCTTGAATGCCTCAGTACATTCAGTGTTGAAGTCGAAGGGCCGGTTCTGCTTCAGAAGATGGCATAGGGGCTTGGTTATCTTTGAAAAATTCGCAATGAACCTCCGATAAAAACCAGCATGTCCTAAGAAACTTCTTATTCCCTTGACTGTGGTGGGTGGCGGCAGCTTTTCGATCACTTCGATCTTAGCTCTGTCGACTTCTATGCCACGGCAGCTAATCTTATGGCCAAGGACTATCCCTTCATCCACCATGAAGTGACACTTTTCCCAGTTCAATACTAGGTTTGCTTTTTCACATCTCTCGAGCACTTTCTGTAGGTTGCCTAGGCAGCTCTCAAAATTGTCTTTTAAGACTGAAAAATCATCCATAAAGATTTCTAGGAAATCCTCCACCATATCGGAGAATATTGCCATCATGCACCTTTGGAAAGTGGCTGGTGCATTATAGAGTCCAAAAGGCATTCTCCTAAAAGCATATGTTCCGTACGGGCATGTGAACGTCGTCTTTTCTTGATCTTCCGGTGCGATGGCTATTTGATTATAACCTGAGTAACCATCAAGAAAACAATAGTAAGGTTTACCCGCTAGTCTATCAAGCATTTGATCAATAAAGGGTAAAGGAAAGTGGTCCTTCCGGGTAGCTTTGTTAAGCTTCCGGTAGTCCATACAAACCCTCCAACCGGTCACAGTCCTGGTTGGGATTAGCTCATTGTCTTCATTGGTTACCATGGTTATTCCTCCTTTCTTGGGAACACACTGCACCGGGCTCACCCACTTGCTATCCGAGATGGCATAGATTATTCCAGCATCTAGCCACTTTATTATCTCTTTACGCACCACCTCTCGCATAGCATCATTCAGACGTCTCTGTGCAGCAATGGTCGGCTTATGATCATCCTCTAGGAGGATTTTATGCATGCATAGTGCTGGACTGATGCCTTGGATATCAGCTATCGTCCATCCAATCGCCTTTTTGTGCTGCTACAGCATCCCTATTAGCTGTTGTTCCTGTTCCTGCATCAACTTGGAAGAGATGATTACGGGCAACGTATCATTTAAACCAAGGAAAGCATATTTTAACTGCCCTGGCAGGGGCTTAAGATCTAGAACAGGGGGCTCAACAGTTGATGGCTTTTGAATTATATGGTTATCCGAGGTATAATTTAAGGGCTTGAACAACTTACCTGGACGATTGCCTATCCAGTTTACCTCCTCTTGATCTTCAATATCAGATGTATCAGATTCTGAGGAGCTGCTAACGTCGGTGCTATCGTGACAGTCTTCTAAATGGCTGTCGAGGCAGTGACCAATTTTTATGTCGTGGCAGCCCGACCTGATGCAGGGTTGGTCAAAGGTGATTGCAGTGATGGCCTTGCACTCTTCTCCTGCATCAGCATGTTTCATTGCTTGGAGAACATTCAGCTTGATCTCTTGATCGTTCACTCTCATAGTGAGTTCTCCTTTTTCCACATCAATCAGTGATCTTCCTGTGGCTAAGATGGGTCGCCCCAGGATGATTGCTGCGTTTTCATCTGCTTCACAATCTAAAACAAGAAACTCAGCAGGAAAAATAAACTTATCCACTCTTACCAGAATATCTTCGATTTTTCCTTCTGGGTGAACGTAAGAGCGGTCTGCCAGCTGCAGTACTACTGTTGTGGGCCGAGCTTTTCCAATACCTAATTTCTGAAAAACAGATTTGGGCATTAAATTTATACTAGCACCAAGATCACAAAGTGCCTTACCCACAAATTTGTCTCCGATTATGCATGGTATGATGAAGCTCCCAGGATCCTTCTTCTTCTGGGGTGGATACTTGTGCAAGATACTCATGCATCCATGTGTCATGTTAACCGTTTCAAATTCCCCAAGTCTGGATTTCTTTGACATGGCATCCTTGAGAAATTTGGTATAACCGGGTATTTCCCTTACGGCATCTAACAGCGGAATGTTGATATGAACCTGCTTAAAAATATCATAAATTTTCTTAAGCTGTGATTCTCGTTTCAATTTCTATAACCGTTGCGGAAAAGGAGGTAGGGGACGATAATCAGCAATACGTCCTTCCCACTGCATACGGATCTGAGGAGGTTTGGGTTCATCATCTTTCTCCTCTGTCCCTTCTGCTGTCGTGACAGGCTCATCGGCAGCAGGTTGCTTGTTACCTATCGGGGCAGCTTCCTCGACAGTCGACTTCAGGCCTGGTTTCTTAACTGTTTCAGCTTCCTTCTCTGGCCCTTGTAATTTCTTCCCACTTCTAGTAGTGATGGCTTTACACTGCTCATGTGTGGGCTATCTAGCATTTTCAGTATTGCTAGGAAATCCGCCATTCTGCCTTGGTTTAACATGCTGGGAAATCTGACCCATCTGTGTCTCCAATGATTTCATAGTAGCTTCATGATTGGTCATCCGCATCTCTGTTTTATCCATGAATGTTTCCGTCTTCTTGACAAAGTGATTCATGTTCTCAATGTAGGTTCCTGTTTGAGACATAAATGTAGCCAGAGTCTGTTCCAGTATACTATTCGAGGCAGGTGGTGGCTGTTGCTGCTGCTGCTGCGGTTGCTGCCGAGTCATTAATCTAGGTCCTCCCTGATTCTTAGTGTTCTGTGCTTGAGGATTCAGGGCATTATTAGGATTGCTCCAAGAGAACTTGGGATCCTTTCTCCAATTGGGATTGTAGTTGTTGGAGTTATAATTCTGCTTATTGTAGTTCCCAACATACATCTCTTCTTCTAACTGTAATGGGCACTCCTCCGAACTGTGATTTCCATCGCAAGTCTCGCATACTTCTTTAGCAGAATAGACAGGCTGTGAATCTTCTTTTAAGAGCTTTTTCATCACCTTTGTGAGGTATGCCACCTGTGATTTTAACGAAATGTCGGCCTCATAATCCTTTACAGCTAGAACTCGTTTACCCCCTCTTCTTGCTATAGGAAACTGTTCCTCATTCTTCTCCAGATTTTTCAATACTGCCATTGCTTCATCTAGGTCTTTGTCCAGCAGTAATCCATTTGCTGCCGAATCAATTCTGATACGAGTTTGTAAATTGGCAGCATTATAGAATTTAGTTACCTGGTTCCAAACGGGGAATCCATGCATCGGGCAGTTCTTCAAGAGAGTGGTAAATCTGTCCCAGGCCTCGTGCATCGGCTCATCTTCTTCCTGTTGAAAAGTAGCAATTTTGTTACGTAATCGCTCAGATAAGTGTGAAGGATTAAAACGAGATAAAAATTCACGAGATAAATCTGCCCAAGTTCGTATTGAACCCGGCGTTAGTTTATTCAACCAAGTCTTTGCTCTGTCCCTCAATGAATGAGGAAATAACCGAAGCCTCAGTATCTCCGGATTAACTCATGGTAGTCTAAACGAACCACAGATTTCCTGGAACGTTTTCAGATGCTCCCTAGCGTCCTCAGTAGCAGCACCACTGAATTGGCCAGCGTTGTTGATCATACTAAACATAACGGGTTTCAGCTCAAAGTTTTCAACATCTACGTCTGGCAGGTTGTTTCCAATTCTACATGATCATTGAGCATATAGTCTCGGCATGACTGGCGTGCGGCAGCGGTAGGAGGATCGGCAGCTTGGTTGTTCCCTCCATTCCCAGCAGGATCTACAGCATCTTGGGGATTTCTTGGGTCGTCCCTTATTTCTTCGTGCCCTCCGTTTACCATTGCGTCTAACTGTCCTTCTAAGTATTCGTTTCTCTCTACAAGGTATCGAACTCTTTTTCTGAGATTGTACGTACGTTCAATTTCAGGATCTAACTGGTGCTCAGGTTCTTTTCCTCGTTGAGATCTGCGCATAAGCAAACAAAACAATGCAATCCTTGCAACTACTTTACAAAGCAACCCTTAGCCCTAGGGGAAGTTTAGAACACGGTGAGGAAGGGAAAACGGCTAGGGTTTTGGGAAGAAGGCTAGAGAATGGTTGATTATCTCTCCTAGGTCGAATTGCATGCCTTTTATAGGCCTTGGGTTCAATTTTTCTAATATGGAAGGAATACAACTTTAAATTAAAGTACAATTCTAGTAAAGACTAAATCTTCAGAATAGCAGTCTTTAATTCGTCCTTCCTTCTTTCTTGGGATATCTTCCTTGAACCTTGGGCTTGGCCTTCATTCTGATCTAGGGCTCGGAAAAATATAGGGGGTACTCCACGACAGATGGGCTTAATTTTCTCTTTCTATCGAGGCCCACTTTGCTTCTTCTCCTCAAAACTACTGTCGTCCTTGGCTGTCACGGCGGCAACCATGGCAGCATCGTCCTCCTCGACTGCTCATCCAGTTCCAGCTTTTCTGCATTACTACCCAGCTCCTGCTTCTCCATCTGCTACAATAGCAACCTGCAAAAATAACCAATTTCAGTAGAAACTGTGCCATTTAATATATTTGTGATGTGAAACTGAAATCTAACCTAAATGCAATGAATTATGCTTGAATGCAGCAGAAATATGGGTTAAATAGGGGTAAAATATAGAACTTTTACACACTCAACAAAAATCTCTTAATCAATTATATGAACTCCTAAAATTTGATTCTAACTTATTTTGTGATCTTTTTTATAAATGTTTCGGACGAGCTGGTCTAAATGGGCCGAACATAGGACCCGTTAGAATTTTAAATGAATAAAAAGTACAGAAATCGAGTTTTTGTAATATAACCGTGTTGAAAAGCTCGTAATCAATTGTATGAACTCCTAAATTTGGATTAAAACTTATTTTGCAACCCTTTTGTAGAGGTTTCGGACGAGCGTGTCTAAATGGGCAGAACAATAGACCCGTTAGAATTTTAACTGAGCAAAAAGTACAGAAATCTAGATTTTGCAATATAATCGTGTTGAAAAGCTCGTAATAAATTATATGAACTCATAAATTTGGATTAAAACTTATTTTGTAGCCCTTTTTTGTAGAGGTTTCGGACGATCGAGTCTAAATAGGTCGAACAATGGACCCGTTAGAATTTTAACGGAATAAAAAGTACAGAAATCGAGTTTTTTCAATATAATCGTGTTGAAAAGCTCGTAATCAAATGTATGAACTCCCAAATTTGGATTAAAACATATTTTGAAATCCTTTTGTAGAGGTTTCGGACGAGCAGGTCTAAATGAGCCGAACAATGGACCCGTTAGAATTTTAACTGAGTAAAAAGCACAAAAAACGAGTTTTTGCAATATAATCGTGTTGAAAAGCTCGTAATCAATTTTATGAACTCCTAAATTTGGATTAAAACTTATTTTGCAACCCTTTTGTAGATGTTTCGAACGAGCGGGTCTAAATGGGCCGAACAATGGACCCGTTAGAATTTTAACTGAGTAAAAAGTACTATAATCAAGTTTTTGCAATATAATCGTGTTGAAAAGCTTATAATCAATTATATGAACTCCTAAAAGTTGATTCTAACTTATTTTGCGGTCTCTTTTGTAAAGGTTTCGGACGAGCAGGTCTAAATGGGCCGAACAATGGACCCGTTAGAATTTTAACTGAGTAAAAAGTACAGTAATCGAGTTTTTGCAATATAATAGTGTTGAAAAGCTCTTAATAAATTATATGAACTCCTAAAATTTGATTCTAACTTCTTTTGTGATCTTTTTTGTAAAGGTTTCGGACGAGCGGGTCTAAATGGACCGAACATAGGACCCGTTAGATTTTTTTTTTGAAGAAAGGGCCTCATTAAAAACCCCACTAATCACCCTGTGTAGAAGCACAGGATTAACCTACGGGGAAAAGAGTGCCCTGATATATATTAGAATAAAAAGACAGAATATCAGTCAGTACATCAGTTTGAATACAATCAGGAATGATAGAGTCAAAATAAATGGATGAAGTACAATGCAGAGCCCAAGAGGCTAACCTATGTGCCACAAAATTGGCAGATCTAGGAACAAAATACACTCTAATAGAAGAAGAGGCCCAATGAAGAGCCTTGGCCTCTGCTATCTGAGGGCCCAAATGGGAAGCATCACCCGTGGAACGTGAAAGCTTGTTGACGACGATGGCTGAGTCGGATTCCATGATCACCTCACTGCACCCTCTGTCTCTGCCTAGCATGATACCAGCAATGACTGCGTGCAGCTCAACCGTAGTGACATCACAACAGCCGGCTTCATGAACAGCACAACCCCCAAGAATAGAACCCTGAGCATCACGGGCGACAACTCTGATTGCGGCAGATCCTGATCATGGGTGAAAGGCACCGTCCACATTGATCTTGATAGCATCCGTCGTTGGCGGTCTCCATTGTGGCGGTGCATCGGTAGGCTCGACTATCGTGGGGTGGGAGGCCGGGAGAGAGTTGGCTCTGGCATAGTCCTGAAGCAGACCCTGTGCATTCATGGCAGTAAGCCAAGGCGGCTGAAGTTGTTGAGAATGAGTCCAATCATTCCGAAGTTTCCAGATGTTCCAGAGTGATGTCAAAAGTAAGGCGAAACCCATACTATTCAGACTCCTAGTACCATCAGATAGCCAAGATGCCATGGAAGTTGAACAATTGGAATAGATGATAGAGGGAAGTCCAACAAGGCGAAGAACCTCATTGGCCCCTGGTCAATCGCGAAGTGCATGCACTGTCATCTCCGTAACATTGGGACAAAAGGGACAACTGCCATCAGAAAGGTTTATAGCCCGCATACGATCCCCAGTGGGCAGTGCATCACGACCCGCCCGCCAACCGAAGGAACGTACTTTGGGAAACGTTGGGGTTTTAGCGATAACCTTCCAAAGCCCCGTAAGCCTCCCCAGAGGCCTGGGTGGCGTGTGTAAAAAGAAGTAGCCCGAATGAACGAAATAGGTCCCGGAATCATGATGACACCAAATCAGGGTACCACGCCGATCACAAGCTATGGGAACTCGTAGGATACGATCAACATCATCCCAATCAAAAAATTAACGAAGCTTACCTTCATCCCAGCTAGCAGAGTTGCGAAACATGAAATCACGGCAACGGGCATGCAGCTTCTCATTGTCCGTGTATTCCCCGAACAAAGTAATCGGTGAGTCACCTCCCCAGTTGTCCCCAAGGATGCGAATATTACTTCTATGACCTGGCCTCTAGAAGTAGCCCGGGCCCAGAAGCTGTATAGCTTGACTAATCCCCTTCCAGGCGAAAGAGGCATGTTTATCAGCTTTGGCGTGCAATAAGTCACCCGAGGGGTAGTACTTCGCACGAAGGACACGCGCTAAGAGTGAATCCGGGTTCGAAATAAGGTGCCAAATCTGTACTTTTTACTCAGTTAAAATTCTAACGGGGCAACCACAGACCCGTTAGAATTTTAACTGAGTAAAAAGTACAGTAATTGAGTTTTTGCAATATAATCGTGTTGAAAAGCTCGTAATCAATTGCATGAACTCCTATATTTGGATTAAAACTTATTTTGCAGACCTTTTTTTAGAGGTTTCGGACGAGCGGGTCTAAATGGGCCGAACAAAGGACCTGTTAGAATTTTAACGGAGTAAAAGGTACAGTAATCGAGTTTTTGCAATATAATCATTTTGAAAAACACGTAATCAATTGTATGAACTCCTAAATTTGGATTAAAACTTATTTTGCAACCCTTTTGTAGAGGTTTCAGACGAGCGGGTCTATATGGGCCGAACAAGGGACCCTTTAGAATTTTAACGGAGTAAAAAGTACAGAAATCGAGTTTTTGCAATATAATCGTGTTGAAAAGCTCGTAATCAATTGTATGAACTCCTAAATTTGGATTAAAACTTATTTTGCAACCCTTTGTAGAGGTTTCGGACGAGCCGGTCAAAATGGGCCGAACAATGGACCCATTAGAATTTTAACTGAGTAAAAAGTACAGAAATAGAGTTTTTTCAATATAATCGTGTTGAAAAGCTCGTAATCAATTGTACGAACTCCTAAATTTGGATTAAAACTTATTTTGCAACCCATTTGTAGAGGTTTCGGAGGAGCGGGTCTTAATGGGCCGAACAATGGACCCGGTAGAATTTTAACTGAGTAAAAAGTTCAATAATCGAGTTTTTCCAATATAATCGTGTTGAAAAGCTCGTAATCAATTATATGAACTCCTAAATTTGTATTAAAACTTATTTTGCAGCCTTTTTTAGAGGTTTCAGACGATCGGGTATAAATGCACCGAACAATCGACCCGTTAGAATTTTAACGAAGTAAAAAGTACAGAAATCGAATTTTTGCAATATAATCGTGTTGAAAAGCTCGTAATCAATTGTATGAACTCCTAAATTTGGATTAAAACTTATTTTGCAACCTTTTTGTAGAGGTTTCGGACGAGCGGGTCTAAATGGGCCGAACAATGGACCCGTTAGAATTTTAACTTAAAAAAAAGTACAGTAATCGAGTTTTTTCCATATAATCGTGTTGAAAAGCTCTTAATCACTTATATGAACTCTTAAAATTTTAATCTAACTTATTTTGCGGTCTTTTTTGTAAAGGTCTCGGACGAGCGTGTCGATATGGGCCGAACAATGGACCCGTTAGAATTTTAACTAAGTAAAAAGTATAGAAATCGAGTTTTTGCAATATAATCATGTTGAAAAGCTCGTAATCAATTGTATGAACTCCTAAATTTGGATTAAAACTTATTTTGCAACCCTTTTGTATAGGATTCAGACGAGCGGGTCTAAATGGGCCGAACATTGGACCCGTTAGAATTTTAACTGAGTAAAAAGTAAAGGAATCAAGTTTTTGCAATATAATCGTGTTAAAAATATCTTAATCAATTATATGAACTCCTAAAATTTGATTCTAACTTATTTTGTGATCTTTTTTGTAAATGTTTCAGACGAGTTGGTCTAAATGGGCCGAACATAGGACCCGTTAGAATTTTAACTGAATAAAAAGTACAGAAATCGAATTTTTGCAACAAAATCATGTTGAAAAGCTCGTAATCAATTGTATGAACTCCTAAATTTGGATTAAAACTTATTTTGCAACCCTATTGTAGAGGTTTCAGACGAGCGGGTCTAAATGGGCCGAACAATGGACCCGTTAGAATTTTAACTGAGTAAAAAGTACAAAAAACGAGTTTTTGCAATATAATCGTGTTGAAAAGCTCGTAATCAATTGTATGAACTCCTAAATTTGGATTAAAATTTATTTTGCAACCCTTTTGTAGAGGTTTCGAACGATCGAGTCTAAATAGGTCGAACAATGGACACGTTAGAATTTTAACGGAGTAAAAAGTACATAAATCGAGTTTTTGCAATATAATCGTGTTGAAAAGCTCGTAATAAATTGTATGAACTCCTAAATTTGGATTAAAACTTATTTTGCAACCCTTTTGTAGAGGTTTCGGACGAGCGGGACTAAATGGGCCGAACAATGGACACGTTAGAATTTTAAATGAGTAAAAAGTATTGAAATCGAGTTTTTCCAATAAAATCGTGTTGAAAAGCTCGTAATCAATTATATGAACTCCTAAAATTGGATTAAAACCTTTTTTGCAGCCCTATTTGTAGAGGTTTCGGACGATCGGGTCTAAATGGGCCGAACAATTGACCTGTTAGAATTTTAACAGAGTAAAAAGTATAGAAATCGAGTTTTTTCCATATAATCGTGTTTACAAGCTCGTAATCAATTGTATGAACTCCTAAATTTGGATTAAAACTTATTTTGCAACCGTTTTGTAGAGGTTTCGGACAAGCGGGTCTAAATGGGCCGAACAATGGACCCGTTAGAATTTTAACTCAGTAAAAAGCACAAAAATCGAATTTTTGCAATATAATCGTGTTGAAAAGCTCGTAATCAATTTTATGAACTCCTAAATTTGGATTAAAACTTATTTTGCAACACTTTTGTAGAGGTTTCGGACGAGCGGGTCTAAATGGGTCGAACAATGGACCCGTTAGAATTTTAACTGAGTAAAAAGTAAAGAAATCAAGTTTTTACAATATAATCGTGTTGAAAAGCTCGTAATCAATTGTACGAACTCCTAAATTTGGATTAAAACTTGTTTTGCAGTCTTTTTTGTAGAGGTTTCGGAAAAGCGTGTCGAAATGGGCCGAACAATGGACCCATTAGAATTTTATCAGAGTAAAAAGTATAGAAATTGAGTTTTTGCAATATAGTCGTGTTGAAACGCTCGTAATCAATTGTATGAACTCCTAAATTTGGATTAAAACTTATTTTGCAACACTTTTGTAGAGGTTTCGGACGAGCGGGTCTAAATGGGTCGAACAATGGACCCGTCAGAATTTTAACTGAGTAAATAGTACACAAATCGAGTTTTTGCAATATAATCGTGTTGAAAAGCTCGTATCCAATTGTATGAACTCCTAAATTTTGATTAAAACTTATTTTGCAACCCTTTTGTAGAGGTTTCGGACAAGCGAGTCTAAATGGGCCGAACAATGGACCCGTTAGCATTTTAACTGACTAAAAAGCACACAAATCAAATTTTTGCAATATAATTGTGTTGAAAAGCTTGTAATCAATTGTATGAACTCCTAAATTTGGATTAAAACTTATTTTGCAACCCTTCTGTAGAGGTTTCGGACGAGCGGGTCTAAATGGGCCGAACAATGGACCCGTTAGAATTTTAACTGAGTAAAAAGTACAGCAATCAAGTTTTTGCAATATAATCGTGTTGAAAAGTTCGTAATCAATTATATGAACTCCTAAAATTTGATTCTAACTTGTTGTGCGGTCTTTTTTGTAGAGGTTTCGGACGAGCGGTCTAAATGGGCCTAACAATGGACCCGTTAGAATTTTATCTGAGTAAAAAGTATAGAAATCGAGTTTTTGCAGTATAATCGTGTTGAAAAGCTCGTAATAAATTGTATGAACTCTTAAATTTGGATTAAAAATTATTTTGCAACCCTTTTGTAGAGGTTTCAGACGAGCGGATCTAAATGGGCCGAACAATGGACCCGTTAGAATTTTAACTGAGTAAAAAGTACAGTAATTGAGGTTTTGCAATATAATTGTGTTGAAAAGCTCTTAATCAATTATATGAAGTCCTAAAATTTGATTCTAACTTGTTTTGAGGTCTTTTTTGTAGAGGTTTCGGACGAGCGGGTTTAAATGGGCCGAACAATGGACCTATTAGAATTTTATCTGAGTAAAAAGTATATAAATTGAGTTTTTGCAATATAATCGTTTTGAAAAGTTCGTAATCAATTGTACGAACTCCTAAATTTGGATTAAAACTTGTTTTGCAGTCTTTTTTGTAGAGGTTTCGGACGAGCGTGTCTAAATGGGCCGAACAATGGACCCATTATAATTTTATCTGAGTAAAAAGTATAGAAATCGAGTTTTTGCAATATAATCGTGTTGAAACGCTCGTAATCAATTGCATGAACTCCTAAATTTGGATTAAAACTTATTTTGCAACCCTTTTGTAGAGGTTTCGGACGAGCGGGACTAAATGTGCCGAACAATGGACCCGTTAGAATTTTAACTAAGTAAAAAGTACAGTAAATGAGTTTTTGCAATATAATCGTGTTGAAAAGCTCTTAATCAATTATATGAACTCCTAAAATTTGATTCTAACTTATTTTGCGATCTTTTTTGTAAAGGTTTCCGACGAGCGGGTTTAAATGGGCCGAACAATGGACCTGTTAGAATTTTAACTAAGTAAAAAGTACAGAAATCGAGTTTTTGCAATATAATCATGTTGAAAAGCTCGTAATCAATTGTATGAACTCCTAAATTTGGATTAAAACTTATTTTGCAACCTTTTTGTAGAGGTTTCGGACGAGCGGGTCTAAATGGGCCGAACAATGGACCCGTTAGAATTTTAACTTAAAAAAAAGTACAGTAATCGAGTTTTTTCCATATAATCGTGTTGAAAAGCTCTTAATCACTTATATGAACTCTTAAAATTTTAATCTAACTTATTTTGCGGTCTTTTTTGTAAAGGTCTCGGACTAGCGTGTCGATATGGGCCGAACAATGGACCCGTTAGAATTTTAACTAAGTAAAAAGTACAGAAATCGAGTTTTTGCAATATAATCATGTTGAAAAGCTCGTAATCAATTGTATGAACTCCTAAATTTTGATTAAAATTTATTTTGCAACCCTTTTGTAGAGGTTTCAGACGAGCGGGTCTAAATGGGCCGAACAATGGACCCGTTAGAATTTTAACTGAGTAAAAAGCATAAAAATCGAGTTTTTGGAATATAATTGTGTTGAAAAGCTCGTAATCAATCGTATGAACTCCTAAATTCAGATTAAAACTTATTTTGCAACCCTTTTGTAGAGGTTTCGGACGAGCGGGTCTAAATGGGCCGAACAATGGACCCGTTAGAATTTTTTTGAGAAAAAATGCCTCATTAAAAACCTCAACTGATGTCCCCAGGCACAAGGCCCGGAGAACCCTAAAAGGGGAAAAGAGTACCTATGTTTTATTAATTCGAAAAGTTGCACAATACAAGGTGTTTAATACAAGAGGGAATGTCAGAGCCAAAAGACATAGAAGGCATGGTCCCAAGAGCATGAGTGGCCAGAGCATGGGCCACAGAGTTTGCCTCACAGCTTACATAAGAAACAAGAGTAGAAGGTAAAGATAAAAGTGCATCCCGAACCTGAAGAAGCAATGGCCCTAAGGTGGAATGATCCGGCCCTGGATTGTTGAGCCTATTCGCAAGGGAGGCACAGTCTGTTTCAAACAACAACCTATGCCAGCCCAGGGATTGAGCGAAGGTAACACCCGCAAGAAGGCCCATTCCCTCGCAGGTAGTATCATCCAAACAACTGCCCAAAGGGTAAGCGAGGCCTCCAACAACCGCTCCCGAAGCATCACGTGCCACAACACCAACAGCCGTTGTACGAGTGGCTGGGTCAAAAGCCCCATCCATATTTATCTTGATGTAATTATTTGGGGGAGGCCTCCAACGTGGAGGTGAGAGCATAGAGGAGATCATCTTGGGGTGGGGTGAAAGTGTAGAACTGCAGTAATCATTATGTAGGCTGATCGAGTTGATTGCAGTAAGCCAAGTGGGTTGCAAATGATGATTGTGAACCCAGTCATTACGTCTATTCCATATATTCCAAACAGTTGTGATGAATAGACCAAATTGCTCGGCAGATAAGAGGTGAGCACCCTCCTCCAACCATTGGATGTTTGTAGCAGCCAAACTTCTAGAGAGAGCCTCCGAGAGTCCAGAAAGACGTAGGGCATCGGAGGCCCCAGAACAGTCGCGAAGTGCATGAAGGGTGGATTCCGAGGAAAATCCGCATATAGGACATGGTCCAGAGGTAGGAGAAAAAGCCCGCAGCCTCGAGCCAACAGGTAGGGCTTCGGAGGCCATACGCCAGCCAAATGTTTTGACCTTGGGAAGAGCCTTAACTTTGGCAAGGACCTTCCAAATACGCGTTGGACGGGTTCGGGGCTCTGGAGACCGTTGTAGAAATAGGTAACCAGAACGAACCGAGTAAATCCCAGATTCATTAGGAGACCATAATATGGAATCGCGAGTATCATTGATTATAGGAATACGAAGGATAGCATCTGCATCAGCAGGGTTGAAGTAGCTGCGGACCTTTGAAAGGTCCCAGGCAGTCTGGTTTTGGAGCATAAAGTCTCGACAACGAACATGTACCTCATCCGAGACCTCATAATCACCGGAGAGGGTGATAGGAGAGGGGCCTCCCCAATTATCTTGATGAACAAGTATATTGCTATTAATACCAGAGCGGTATAGGAACCCATTGAATAAATGTTGTAGAGCAGTATATAGGCCGAGCAATGGACCTGTTAGAATTTTAACTGAGTAAAACGTATAGATATCGTGCTTTTGAAATTTAATCGTGTTGAAAAGCTCGTAATAAATTGTATGAACTCCTAAATTTGGATTAAAACTTATTTTGCAACCCTTTTGTAGAGGTTTCGGACGAGCGGGACTAAATGGGCCGAACAATGGACCCGTTAGAATTTTAACTGAGTAAAAAGTACAGTAATCGAGTTTTTGCAATATAATCGTGTTAAAAAGCTCTTAATCAATTATATGAACTCCTAAAATTTGATTCTAACTTAATTTGCGATCTTTTTTTGTAAAGGTTTCGGACGACCTGGTCTAAATGGGGCGAACGTACGACCCGTTAGAATTTTAACTGATTAAAAAGTATAGAAATCAAGTTTTTGCAATATAATCGTGTTGAAAAGCTCGTAAGCAATTGTATGAACTCCTAAATTTGGATTAAAACTTATTTTGCAACCCTTTTTGTAGAGGTTTCGGACGAGCGGGTCTAAATGGGCCGAACAATGGACCCGTTAGAATTTTAACTGAGTAAAAAGTACAGTAATCGAGTTTTTGAAATATAATCGTGTTAAAAAGCTCTTAATCAATTATATGAACTCCTAAAATTTGATTCTAACTTGTATTGCGGTCTTTTTTTGTAGAGGTTTCGGACGAGTGGGTCTAAAAAGGCCGAACAATGGACCCGTTAGAATTTTAACTTAGTAAAAAGCACAAAAATCGAGTTTTTACAATATAATCGTGTTGAAAAGCTCGTAATCAATTGTATGAACTCCTAAATTTGGATTAAAACTTATTTTGCAACCCTTTTGGAGAGGTTTCGGACGAGCGAGTCTAAATGGGGCGAACAATGGACCCGTTAGAATTTTAACTGAGTAAAAAGTACACAAATCAAGTTTTTGCAATATAATCGTGTTGAAAAGCTTGTAGTCAATTATGCGAACTCCTAAATTTGGATTAAAACTTGTTTTGCAGTCTTTTTTGTAGAGGTTTCGGACGAGCGTGTCTAAATGGGCCGAACAATGGATCCATTAGAATTTTATTAGAGTAAAAAGTACACAAATCGAGTTTTTGCAATATAATCGTGTTGAAAAGCTTGTAATCAATTATATGAACTCCTAAATTTGGATTAAAACTTATTTTGCAGCCCTTTTTTAGAGGTTTCAGACGAGCAGGTATAAATGAGCCGAACAATGGACCCGTTAGAATTTTAACGAAGTAAAAAGTACAGAAATCGAGTTTTTGCAATATAATCGTGTTGAAAAGCTCGTAATCAATTATATGAACTCCTAAATTTGGATTAAAACTTATTTTGCAACCCTTTTGTAGAGGTATCGGACGAGCGTGTCTAAATTGGCCGAACAATGGACCCGTTAGAATTTTAACTTAATAAAAAGTACAGTAATCGAGTTTTTGCCATATAATCATGTTGAAAAGCTCTTAATCACTTATATGAACTCTTAAAATTTGATTCTAACTTATTTTGCAGTCTTTTTTGTAAAGGTCTTGGACGAGCGTGTCTATATGAGCCGAACAATGGACCCGTTAGAATTTTAACTAAGTAAAAAGTATAGAAATTGAGTTTTTGCAATATAATCTTGTTGAATAGCTCGTAATCAATTGTATGAACTCCTAAATTTGGATTAAAACTTATTTTGCAACCCTTTTGTAGAGGATTCAGACGAGCGGGTCTAAATGGGCCAAACAATGGACCCATTAGAATTTTAGCTGAGTAAAAAGTACAGTAATCGAGTTTTTGCAATATAATCGTGTTAAAAATATCTTAATCAATTATATGAACTCCTAAAATTTGATTCTAACTTATTTTTGATCGTTTTTGTAAATGTTTCGGACGAGCTGGTCTAAATGGGCCGAACATCAGACCCGTTAGAATTTTAACTGAGTAAAAATTACAGAAATCGAGTTTTTGGAATATATTCGTGTTGAAAAGCTCGTAATCAATTGTATAAACTCCTAAATTTTGATTAAAACTTATTTTGCAACTCTTTTGTAGAGGTTTCGGACGAGCGGGTCTAAATGGGCAGAACAATGGACCCGTTAGAATATTAACTGAGTAAAATGCACAAAAATTGAGTTTTTGCAATATAATCGTGTTGAAAAGATCGTAATCAATTGTATGAACTCCTAAATTTGGATTAAAACTTATTTTGCAACCCTTTTGTAGAGGTTTCGGACGATAGAGTCTAAATAGGCCGAACATTGGACACGTTAGAATTTTAACGGAGTAAAAAGTATAGAAATCTAGTTTTTGCAATATAATCTTGTTGAAAAGCTCGTAATAAATTGTATGAACTCCTAAATTTGGATTAAAACTTATTTTGCAACCCTTTTTGTAGAGGTTTCGGACGATCGGGTCTAAATGGGCCGAACAATGGACCCGTTAGAATTTTAACGGAGTAAAAAGTATAGAAATCGAGTTTTTGCAATATAATAGTGTTGACAAGCTCGTAATCAATTGTATGAACTCCTATATTTGGATTAAAACTTATTTTGCAACCCTTTTGTAAAGGTTTCGGACGAGCGGGTCTAAATCGGCCGAACAATGGACCCGTTAGAATTTTAACTAAGTAAAAAGCACACAAATCGAGTTTTTGCAATATAATCGTGTTGAAAAGCTCGTAATCAATTGTATGAACTCCTAAATTTGGATTAAAACTTATTTTGCAACCCTTTTGTAGAGGTTTCGGACGAGCGGGTCTTAATGGGTCGAACAATGGACCCGTTAGAATTTTAACTGAGTAAAAAGTACAGAAATCTAGTTTTTGCAATATAATCGTGTTGAAAAGCTCGTAATCAATTGTACGAACTCCTAAATTTGGATTAAAACTTGTTTTGCAGTCTTTTTTGTAGAGGTTTCGGACGAGCGTGTCTAAATGGGCTGAACAATGGACCCATTAGAATTTTATCTGAGTAAAAAGTATAGAAATCGAGTTTTTGCAATATAATCGTGTTGAAACGCTCGTAATCAATTATATGAGCACCTAAATTTGGATTAAAACTTATTTTGCAACCTTTTTTTATAGGTATCGGACGAGCGCGTCTAAATGGGTCGAACAATGGACCCGTTAGAATTTTAACTGAGTAAAAAGTACAAAAATCAAGTTTTTGCAATATAATCGTGTTGAAAAGCCTGTAATCAATTATATGAACTCCTAAATTTGGATTAAAACTTGTTTTGCAGTCTTTTTGTAGAGGTTTCGGACGAGCGGGACTAAATGGGCCGAACAATGGACCCGGTTGAATTTTAACTGAGTAAAAAGTATAGTAATCGATTTTTTGCAATATAATCATGTTTAAAAGCTCGTAATCAATTGTAGGAACTCCTAAATTTGGATTAAAACTAATTTTGCAGCCCTTTTGTAGAGGTTTCGGACGATTGGGTCTAAATGGGCCGAACAATGGACCCATTAGAATTTTAACTGAGTAAAAAGTACAGTAGTCGAGTTTTTGCAATATATTCGTGTTGAAAAGCTCTTAATCAATTATATGAACTACTAAAATTTGATTCTAACTTATTTTGCTATCTTTTTTGTAAAGGTTTCGGACGAGCGGGTCTAAATGGGCCGAACAATGGACCCGTTAGAACTTTAACTGAGTAAAAATTACAGAAATCGAGTTTTTGGAATATAATCGTGTTGAAAAGCTCGTAATCAATTGTATAAACTCCTAAACTTTGATTAAAACTTATTTTGCAACTCTTTTGTAGAGGTTTCGGACGAGCGGGTCTAAATGGGCAGAACAATGGACCCGTTAGAATTTTAACGGATTAAAGTGCACAAAAATTGAGTTTTTGCAATATAATCGTGTTGAAGAGCTCTTAATCAATTGTATGAACTCCTAAATTTAGATTAAAACTTATTTTACAACCCTTTTGTAGAGGTTTCGGACGAGCGGGTCTAAATGGGCCGAACAATGGACCCGTTAGAATTTTAACTGAGTAAAAAGTACAGTAATCGAGTTTTTGCAATATAATAGTGTTGAAAAGCTCTTAATAAATTATATGAACTCCTAAAATTTGATTCTAACTTCTTTTGTGATCTTTTTTGTAAAGGTTTCGGACGAGCGGGTCTAAATGGGCCGAACATAGGACCCGTTAGAATTTTTTTTGAAGAAAGGGCCTCGTTAAAAACCCCACTAATCACCCTGTGCAGAAGCACAGGATTAACCTACGGGGAAAAGAGTGCCCTGATATATATTAGAATAAAAAGATAGAATATCAGTCAGTACATCAGTTTGAATACAATCAGGAATGATAGAGTCAAAATAAATGGATGAAGTACAATACAGAGCCCAAAAGGCTAACATATGTGCCACAAAATTGGCAGATCTAGGAACAAAATACACTCTAATAGAAGAAGAGGCCCAAAGAAGAGCCTTGGCCTCTGCTATCTGAGGGCCCAAATGGGAAGCATCACCCGTGGAACGTGAAAGCTTGTTGACGACGATAGCTGAGTCGGATTCGATGATCACCTCACTCCACCCTCTGTCTCTGGCTAGCATGATACCAGCAATGATTGCGTGCAGCTCAACCGTTGTGACATCACGACAACCGGCTTCATGAACAGCACAACCCCCAAGAATAGAACCCTGAGCATCACGGGCGACAACTCTGATTGCGGCAGATCCTGATCATGGGTGAAAGGCACCGTCCACATTGATCTTGATAGCATCCGTCGGCGGCGGTCTCCATTGTGGCGGTGCATCGGCAGGCTCGACTATCGTGGGGTGGGAGGCCGGGAGAGAGTTGGCTCTGGCATAGTCCTGAAGCAGACCCTGTGCATTCATGGCAGTAAGCCAAGGCGGCTGAAGTCGTTGAGAATGAGTCCAATCATTTCGAAGTTTCCAGATGTTCCAGAGTGATGTCAAAAGTAAGGCGAAACCCATACTATTCAGACTCCTAGTACGATCAGATAGCCAAGATGCCAAGGAAGCTAAACGATTGGAATAGATGATAGAGGGAAGTCCAACAAGGTGAAGAACCTCATTGGCCCCTGGTCAATCGCGAAGTGCATGCACTGTCGTCTCCGTAACATTGGGACAAAAGGGACAACTGCCATCAGAAAGGTTTATAGCCCGCATACGATCCCCAGTGGGCAGTGCATCACGACCCGCCCGCCAACCGAAGGAACGTACTTTGGGAAACGTTGGGGTTTTAGCGATAACCTTCCAAAGCCCCGTAAGCCTCCCCAAAGGCCTCGGTGACGTGTGTAAAAAGAAGTAGCCCGAACGAACGAAATAGGTCCCGGAATCATGATGACACCAAATTAGGGTACCACACCGATCACAAGCTATGGGAACTCGTAGGATACGATCAACATCATCCCAATCAAAAAATTGACGAAGCTTACCTTCATCCCAGCTAGCAGAGTTGCAAGACATGAAATCACGGCAACGGGCATGCAGCTTCTCATTGTCCGTGTATTCCCCGAACAAAGTAATCGGTGAGTCACCTCCCCAGTTGTCCCCAAGGATGCGAATATTACTTCTATGACCTGGCCTCCAGAAGTAGCCCGGGCCTAGAAGCTGTATAGCTTGACTAATCCCCTTCCAGGCGAAAGAGGCATGTTTATCAGCTTTGGCGTGCAATAAGTCACCCGAGGGGTAGTACTTCGCACGAAGGACACGCGCTAAGAGTGAAACCGGGTTCGAAATAAGGTGCCAAATTTGTACTTTTTACTCAGTTAAAATTCTAACGGGTCAACCACAGACCCGTTCGAATTTTAACTGAGTAAAAAGTACAGTAATTGAGTTTTTGCAATATAATCGTGTTGAAAAGCTCGTAATCAATTGTATGAACTCCTATATTTGGATTAAAACTTATTTTGCAGCCCTTTTTGTAGAGGTTTCGGACGAGCGGGTCTAAATGGGCCAAACAAAGGACCTGTTAGAATTTTAACAGAGTAAAAGGTACAGTAATCGATTTTTTGCAATATAATCATTTTGAAAAACACGTAATCAATTGTATGAACTCCTAAATTTGGATTAAAACTTATTTTGCAACCCTTTTGTAGAGGTTTCGGACGAGCGGGTCTATATGGAACGAACAAGGGACCCGTTAGAATTTTAACGGAGTAAAAAGTACAGAAATCGAGTTTTTGCAATATAATCGTGTTGAAAAGCTCGTAATCAATTGTATGAACTCCTAAATTTGGATTAAAACTTATTTTGCAACCCTTTGTAGAGGTTTGGAGGAGCCGGTCAAAATGGGCCGAACAATGGACCCATTAGAATTTTAACTGAGTAAAAAGTACAGAAATAGAGTTTTTGCAATATAATCGTGTTGAAAAGCTCGTAATCAATTGTATGAACTCCTAAATTTGGATTAAAACTTATTTTGCAGCCCTTTTTGTAGAGGTTTCGGACGAGCGGGTCTAAATGGGCCGAACAAAGGACCTGTTAGAATTTTAACGGAGTAAAAAGTACAAAAACCAAGTTTTTGCAATATAATCATTTTGAAAAGCTCGTAACCAATTGTATGAACTCCTAAATTTGGATTAAAACTTATTTTGCAACTCTTTTGTAGAGGTTTCGGACGAGCGAGTCTAAATGAGTCGAACAAGGGACCCGTTAGAAGTTTAACGGAGTAAAAAGTACAGAAAAATCGAGTTTTTGAAATATAATCGAGTTGAAAAGCTGGCAATCAATTGTATGAACTCCTAAATTTGGATTAAAACTTATTTTCCAACCCTTTTGTAGAGGCTTCGGACGAGCGGGTCTAAATGGGCCGAACAATGGACCCGTTAGAATTTTAACTAAGTAAAAAGTACTTTAATCGAGTTTTTACAATATAATCGTGTTGAAAAGCTCGTATCAATTATATGAAACTCCTAAAATTTGATTCTAACTTGTTTTGCGGTCTTTTTTGTAGAGGTTTCGGACGAGCGGGTCTAAATGGGCCGTACAATGGACCCGTTAGAATTTTAACTGAGTAAAAAGTACAGAAATAGAGTTTTTTCAATATAATCGTGTTGAAAAGCTCGTAATCAATTGTACGAACTCCTAAATTTGGATTAAAACTTATTTTGCAACCCTTTTGTAGAGGTTTCGGAGGAGCGGGTCTTAATGGGCCGAACAATGGACCCGGTAGAATTTTAACTGAGTAAAAAGTACAATAATCGAGTTTTTCCAATATAATCGTGTTGAAAAGCTCGTAATCAATTATATGAACTCCTAAATTTGTATTAAAACTTATTTTGCAGCCTTTTTTAGAGGTTTCCGACGATCGGGTATAAATGCGCCGAACAATGGACCCGTTAGAATTTTAACGAAGTAAAAAGTACAAAAATCGAGTTTTTGCAATATAATCGTGTTGAAAAGCTCGTAATCAATTGTATGAACTCCTAAATTTGGATTAAAACTTATTTTGCAACCTTTTTGTAGAGGTTTCGGACGAGCGGGTCTAAATGGGTCGAACAATGGACCCGTTAGAATTTTAACTTAATAAAAAGTACAGTAATCGAGTTTTTTCCATATAATCGTGTTGAAAAGCTCTTAATCACTTATATGAACTCTTAAAATTTGAATCTAACTTATTTTGCGGTCTTTTTTGTAAAGGTCTCGGACGAGCGTGTCGATATAGGCCGAACAATGGACCCGTTAGAATTTTAACTAAGTAAAAAGTATAGAAATCGAGTTTTTGCAATATAATCATGTTGAAAAGCTCGTAATCATTGTATGAACTCCAAAATTTGGATTAAAACTTATTTTGCAACCCTTTTGTATAGGATTCAGACGAGCGGGTCTAAATGGGCCGAACATTTGACCCGTTAGAATTTTAACTGAGTAAAATGTAAAGGAATAAAGTTTTTGCAATATAATCGTGTTAAAAATATCTTAATCAATTATATGAACTCCTAAAATTTGATTCTAACTTATTTTGTGATCTTTTTTGTAAATGTTTCGGACGAGTTGGTCTAAATTGGCCGAACATAGGACCCGTTAGAATTTTAACTGAATAAAAAGTACATAAATCGCGTTTTTGCAACAAAATCATGTTGAAAAGCTCGTAATCAATTGTATGAACTCCTAAATTTGGATTAAAACTTATTTTGCAACCCTTTTGTAGAGGTTTCGGACGAGCGGGTCTAAATGGGCCTAACAATGGACCCGTTAGAATTTTAACTGAGTAAAAAGTACAAAAAACGAGTTTTTGCAATATAATCGTGTTGAAAAGCTCGTAATCAATTGTATGAACTCCTAAATTTGGATTAAAACTTATTTTGCAACCCTTTTGTAGAGGTTTCGAACGATCGAGTCTAAATAGGCCGAACAATGGACACGTTAGAATTTTAACGGAGTAAAAAGTACATAAATCAAGTTTTTGCAATATAATCGTGTTGAAAAGCTCGTAATAAATTGTATGAACTCCTAAATTTGGATTAAAACTTATTTTGCAACCCTTTTGTAGAGGTTTCGGACGAGCGGGACTAAATAGGCCGAACAATGGACACGTTAGAATTTTAAATGAGTAAAAAGTACTGAAATCGAGTTTTTGCAATAAAATCGTGTTGAAAAGCTCGTAATCAATTATATGAACTCCTAAAATTGGATTAAAACCTTTTTTGCAGCCCTATTTGTAGAGGTTTCGGACGATCGGGTCTAAATGGGCCGAACAATGGACCCGTTAGAATTTTAACAGAGTAAAAAGTATAGAAATCGAGTTTTTGCAATATAATCGTGTTCACAAGCTCGTAATCAATTGTATGAACACCTAAATTTGGATTAAAACTTATTTTGCAACCGTTTTGTAGAGGTTTCGGACAAGCGGGTCTAAATGGGCCGAACAATGGACCCGTTAGAATTTTAACTGAGTAAAAAGCACAAAAATCGAATTTTTGCAATATAATCGTGTTGAAAAGCTCGTAATCAATTGTATGAACTCCTAAATTTGGATTAAAACTTATTTTGCAACACCTTTGTAGACGTTTCGGACGAGCGGGTCTAAATGGGTCGAACAATGGACCCGTTAGAATTTTAACTGAGTAAAAAGTACAGAAATCAAGTTTTTGCAATATAATCGTGTTGAAAAGCTCGTAATCAATTGTACGAACTCCTAAATTTGGATTAAAACTTGTTTTGTAGTCTTTTTTGTAGAGGTTTCGGAAAAGCGTGTCTAAATGGGCCGAACAATGGACCCATTAGAATTTTATCAGAGTAAAAAGTATAGAAATCGAGTTTTTGCAATATAATCGTGTTGATTCGCTCGTAATCAATTGTATGAACTCCTAAATTTGGATTAAAACTTATTTTGTAACCCTTTTGTGGAGGTTTCGGACGAGCGGGTCTAAATGGGCCGAACAATGGACCCTTTAGAATTTTAACTGAGTAAAAAGTACAAAAATCGAGTTTTTGCAATATAATCATGTTGAAAAGCTCGTATCCAATTGTATGAACTCCAAAATTTTGATTAAAACTTATTTTGCAACCCTTTTGTAGAGGTTTCGGACAAGCGAGTCTAAATGGGCCGAACAATGGACCCCTTAGAATTTTAACTGACTAAAAAGCACAAAAATCGAATTTTTGCAATATAATTGTGTTGAAAAGCTTGTAAGCAATTGTATGGACTCCTAAATTTGGATTAAAACTTATTTTGCAACCCTTCTGTAGAGGTTTCGGACGAGCGGGTCTAAATGGGCCGAACAATGGACCCGTTAGAATTTTAACTGAGTAAAAAGTACAGCAATCAAGTTTTTGCAATATAATCGTGTTGAAAAGTTCGTAATAAATTATATGAACTCCTAAAATTTGATTCAAACTTGTTTTGCGGTCTTTTTTGTAGAGGTTTCGGACGAGCGGGTCTAAATGGGCCTAACAATGGACCCGTTAGAATTTTATCTGAGTAAAAAGTATAGAAATCGAGTTTTTGCAGTATAATCGTGTTGAAAAGCTCGTAATAAATTGTATGAACTCCTAAATTTGGATTAAAAATTATTTTGCAACCCTTTTGTAGAGGTTTCAGACGAGCGGATCTAAATGGGCCGAACAATGGACCCGTTAGAATTTTAACTGAGTAAAAAGTACAGTAATTGAGGTTTTGCAATATAATTGTGTTGAAAAGCTCTTAATCAATTATATGAACTCCTAAAATTCGATTCTAACTTGTTTTGCGATCTTTTTTGTAGAGGTTTCGGACGAGCGGGTTTAAATGGGCCGAACAATGGACCCGTTAGAATTTTTTGCAATATAATCGTTTTGAAAAGCTCGTAATCAATTGTACGAACTCCTAAATTTGGATTAAAACTTTTTTTGCAGTCTTTTTTGTAGAGGTTTCGGACGAGCGTGTCTAAATGGGCCGAACAATGGACCCATTATAATTTTATCTGAGTAAAAAGTGTAGAAATCGAGTTTTTGCAATATAATTGTGTTGAAACACTCGTAATCAATTGCATGAACTCCTAAATTTGGATTAAAACTTATTTTGCAACTCTTTTGTAGAGGTTTCGGACGAGCGGGACTAAATGTGCCGAACAATGGACCCGTTAGAATTTTAACTAAGTAAAAAGTACAGTAAATGAGTTTTTGCAATATAATCGTGTTGAAAAGCTCTTAATCAATTATATGAACTCCTAAAATTTGATTCTAACTTATTTTGCGATCTTTTTTGTAAAGGTTTCAGACGAGCGGGTCTAAATGGGCCGAACAATGGACCCGTTAGAATTTTAACTAAGTAAAAAGTACAGAAATCGAGTTTTTGTAATATAATCGTGTTGAAAAGCCCGTAATCAATTGTATGAACTCCTAAATTTTGATTAAAACTTATTTTGCAACCCTTTTGTAGAGGTTTCAGACGAGCGGGTCTAAATGGGCAGAACAATGGACCCGTTAGAATTTTAACTGAGTAAAAAGCATAAAAATCGAGTTTTTGGAATATAATTGTGTTGAAAAGCTCGTAATCAATCGTATGAACTCCTAAATTCAGATTAAAACTTATTTTGCAACCCTTTTGTAGAGGTTTCGGACGAGCGGGTCTAAATGGGCCGAACAATGGACCCGTTAGAATATTTTTGAGAAAAAATGCCTCATTAAAAACCCCAACTAATGTCCCCAGGCACAAGGCCCGGAGAACCCTAAAAGGGGAAAAGAGTACCTATGTTTTATTAATTCGAAAAGTTGCACAATACAAGGTGTTTAATATAAGAGGGAATGTCAGAGCCAAAAGACATAGAAGGCATAGTCCCAAGAGCATGAGTGGCCAGAGCATGGGCCACAGAGTTTGCCTCACAGCTTACGTAAGAAACAAGAGTAGAAGGTAAAGATAAAAGTGCATCCCGAACCTGAAGAAGCAATGGCCCTAAGGTGGAATGATCCGGCCCTGGATTGTTGAGCCTATTCGCAAGGGAGGCACAGTCTGTTTCAAACAACAACCTATGCCAGCCCAGGGATTGAGCGAAGGTAACACCCGCAAGAAGGCCCATTCCCTTGCGGGTAGTATCATCCAAACAACTGCCCAAAGGGTAAGCGAGGCCTCCAACAACCGCTCCCGAAGCATCATGTGCCACAACACCAACAACCGCTGTACGAGTGGCTGGGTCAAAAGCCCCATCCATATTTATCTTGATGTAATTATTTGGGGGAGGCCTCCAACGTGGAGGTGAGAGCATAGAGGAGATCATCTTGGGGTGGGGTGAAAGTGTAGAACTGCAGTAATCGTTATGTAGGCTGATCGAGTTGATTGAAGTAGGCCAAGTGGGTTGCAAATGATGATTGTGAACCCAGTCATTACGTCTATTCCATATATTCCAAACAGTTGTGATGAATAGACCAAATTGGTCGGCAGATAAGAAGTGAGCACCCTCCTCCAACCATTGGATGTTTGTAGCAGCCAAACTTCTAGAGAGAGCCTCTGGGAGTCCAGAAAGACGTAGGGCTTCGGAGGCCCCAGAACAGTCGCGAAGTGAATGAAGGGTGGATTCCGAGGAAAATCCGCATATAGGACATGGTCCAGAGGTAGGAGAAAAAGCCCGCAGCCTCGAGCCAACAGGTAGGGCTTCGGAGGCCATACGCTATCCAAATGTTTTGACCTTGGGAAGAGCCTTAACTTTGGCAAGGACCTTCCAAATACGCGTTGGACGGGTTCGGGGCTCTGGAGACCGTTGTTGAAATAGGTAACCAGAACGAACCGAGTAAATCCCAGAATCATTAGGAGACCATAATATGGAATCGCGAGTATCATTGATTATAGGAATACGAAGGATATCATCTGCATCAGCAGGGTTGAAGTAGCTGTGGACCTTTGAAAGGTCCCAGGCAGTCTGGTTTTGGAGCATAAAGTCTCGACAACGAACATGTACCTCATCCGAGACCTCATAATCACCGAAGAGGGTGATAGGAGAGGGGCCTCCCCAATTATCTTGATGAACAAGTATATTGCTATTAATACCAGGGCGGTATAGGAACCCATTGAATAAATGTTGTAGAGCAGTATATAGGCCTTGCCAGGCAAAAGATCCCCTAGTTGGTCGGGTAGCATCTAAAATATTTCCATAAGGGAAATACTTAGATTTGTAAATTTGACCTAACAAAGAGTCAGGTTCATAAATGAGCCGCCAGAGTTGTTTGCCAAGGAGAGCAATGTTAAAATCATTGAGATCCCTGAACCCCATGCCCCCGGCCGCTTTTGGTAGACAAACTCGATTCCACAGAAGCATATGCCAACCCTTTTTGTTAGACTTACCAGACCACCAGTATTGACGAATAGCTGAAGTCATATCGTCCACAATGTTTTGCGGCAAGAGATAGCAGGACATGACATATTGAGGCAAGGATTGTAGAACAGCTTTGATGAAATTTTCACGACCGCTAAAAGAGAGGAGTTGTTTGTCCCAGGTAGATAAACGATCATGGACTTTATCGCGAACGAATCCTAAGGATTCGGTTTTGTTTTTCCCAATGAGTAACGGAACACCTAGATAGACACCATGATTGGTAACCTCGCGTACATGCAAGGAGCTATTAATCGCATCTCGTGTTGAGCGTGGGGTGCGTGGGTTATAGAAGATAGTCGACTTCTCAAAGTTCATGGCTTGTCCTGAAGCAGATGCGTAAGTTTGTAGAGCCATTTAGAGTTGAATTGCTTCCTCAGGATTAGTGTTGAGGAAAACCATGCAATCATCTGCAAATTGGAATTTTAACTGAGTAAGAAGTACAGAAAATGAGGTTTTGCAATATAATTGTGTTGAAAAGCTCGTAATCAATTACATGATCTACGCATATTTGATTAAAACTTTTTTGCGATCTTTTTTCTAGAGGTTTCGGACGAGCAAGTCCAAATGGACCTTTCAATGGACCCGTTGGAATTTTAACTAAGTAAAAAGTACAGAAACTGAGGTTTTGCAATATAATTGTGTTGAAAAGCTCATAATCAATTACATGATCTCCTAATATTCGATTAAAACTCTTTTTTTCTGATCTTTTTTCTACAGGTTTCAGACGAGCAGGTCTAAATGGGTCTTTCAAAGGACCTATTGGAATTTTAACTGTGTAAAAAGTATAGAAATTGAGGTTTTGCAATATAATTGTGATGAAAATCTCCTAACCAATTAGACGAACTCCTAAAATTTGATTAAATCCTATTTTGTGGTCCTTTTCTAGAGTTTTCGTACGAGCAGGTCTAAATGGGCCTTTTAATAGACCCGCTGGAATTTTAACTCTGTAAAAAGTAAAAAATTGAGGTTTTTCAATATAATTGTGTTGAAAAGCTCCTAACCAATTAGAAGAACTCCTAAAATTTGATTAAAACTTATTTTATGGTCCTTTTTGCAGAGGTTTCAGACGAGCAGATCTAAATGGGCCGAACAATAGACCCGTTAGAATTTTAACTGAGTAAAAAGTACAGAAATCGAGTTTTTGCAATATAATCGTGTTGAAAAGCTCGTAATCAATTATATGAACTCCTAAAATTTGATTCTAACTTCTATTGCGGTCTTTTTTGTAGAGGTTTAGGACGAGCGGGTCTAAATGGGCCGATCAATGGACCCGTTAGAATTTTAACTGAGTAAAAAGTACATAAATCGATTTTTGCAATATAATCGTGTTGAAAAGCTCGTAAGCAATTTATGAACTCCTAAATTTGGATTAAAACTTATTTTGCAACCCTTTTGTAGAGGTTTCGGACGAGCGGGACTAAATGGGCCGAACAATGGACACGTTAGAATTTTAAATGAGTAAAAAGTACTGAAATCGAGTTTTTGCAATAAAATCGTGTTAAAAAGCTAGTAATCAATTATATGATCTCCTAAAATTGGATTAAAACCTTTTTTGCAGCCCTATTTGTAGAGGTTTCGGACGATCGGGTCTAAATGGGCCGAACAATGGACCCGTTGGAATTTTAACAGAGTAAAAAGTATAGAAATCGAGTTTTTGCAATATAATCGTGTTCACAAGCTCGTAATCAATTGTATGAACACCTAAATTTGGATTAAAACTTATTTTGCAACCGTTTTGTAGAGGTTTCGGACAAGCGGGTCTAAATGGGCCGAACAATGGACCCGTTAGAATTTTAACTGAGTAAAAAGCACAAAAATCGAATTTTTGCAATATAATCGTGTTGAAAAGCTCGTAATCAATTGTATGAACTCCTAAATTTGGATTAAAACTTATTTTGCAACACCTTTGTAGACGTTTCGGACGAGCGGGTCTAAATGGGTCGAACAATGGACCCGTTAGAATTTTAACTGAGTAAAAAGTACAGAAATCAAGTTTTTGCAATATAATCGTGTTGAAAAGCTCGTAATCAATTGTACGAACTCCTAAATTTGGATTAAAACTTGTTTTGCAGTCTTTTTTGTAGAGGTTTCGGAAAAGCGTGTCTAAATGGGCCGAACAATGGACCCATTAGAATTTTATCAGAGTAAAAAGTATAGAAATCGAGTTTTTGCAATATAATCGTGTTGATTCGCTCGTAATCAATTGTATGAACTCCTAAATTTGGATTAAAACTTATTTTGTAACCCTTTTGTGGAGGTTTCGGACGAGCGGGTCTAAATGGGCCGAACAATGGACCCTTTAGAATTTTAACTGAGTAAAAAGTACAAAAATCGAGTTTTTGCAATATAATCATGTTGAAAAGCTCGTATCCAATTGTATGAACTCCAAAATTTTGATTAAAACTTATTTTGTAACCCTTTTGTAGAGGTTTCGGACAAGCGAGTCTAAATGGGCCGAACAATGGACCCCTTAGAATTTTAACTGACTAAAAAGCACAAAAATTGAATTTTTGCAATATAATTGTGTTGAAAAGCTTGTAAGCAATTGTATGGACTCCTAAATTTGGATTAAAACTTATTTTGCAACCCTTCTGTAGAGGTTTCGGACGAGCGGGTCTAAATGGGCCGAACAATGGACCCGTTAGAATTTTAACTGAGTAAAAAGTACAGCAATCAAGTTTTTGCAATATAATCGTGTTGAAAAGTTCGTAATAAATTATATGAACTCCTAAAATTTGATTCTAACTTGTTTTGCGGTCTTTTTTGTAGAGGTTTCGGACGAGCGGGTCTAAATGGGCCTAACAATGGACCCGTTAGAATTTTATCTGAGTAAAAAGTATAGAAATCGAGTTTTTGCAGTATAATCGTGTTGAAAAGCTCGTAATAAATTGTATGAACTCCTAAATTTGGATTAAAAATTATTTTGCAACCCTTTTGTAGAGGTTTCAGACGAGCGGATCTAAATGGGCCGAACAATGGACCCGTTAGAATTTTAACTGAGTAAAAAGTACAGTAATTGAGGTTTTGCAATATAATTGTGTTGAAAAGCTCTTAATCAATTATATGAACTCCTAAAATTCGATTCTAACTTGTTTTGCGGTCTTTTTTGTTGAGGTTTCGGACGAGCGGGTTTAAATGGGCCGAACAATGGACCTATTTGAATTTTATCTGAGTAAAAAGTATAGAAATTGAGTTTTTGCAATATAATCGTTTTGAAAAGCTCGTAATCAATTGTACGAACTCCTAAATTTGGATTAAAACTTTTTTTGTAGTCTTTTTTGTAGAGGTTTCGGACGAGCGTGTCTAAATGGGCCGAACAATGGACCCATTATAATTTTATCTGAGTAAAAAGTGTAGAAATCGAGTTTTTGCAATATAATTGTGTTGAAACACTCGTAATCAATTGCATGAACTCCTAAATTTGGATTAAAACTTATTTTGCAACTCTTTTGTAGAGGTTTCGGACGAGCGGGACTAAATGTGCCGAACAATGGACCCGTTAGAATTTTAACTAAGTAAAAAGTACAGTAAATGAGTTTTTGCAATATAATCGTGTTGAAAAGCTCTTAATCAATTATATGAACTCCTAAAATTTGATTCTAACTTATTTTGCGATCTTTTTTGTAAAGGTTTCAGACGAGCGGGTCTAAATGGGCCGAACAATGGACCCGTTAGAATTTTAACTAAGTAAAAAGTACAGAAATCGAGTTTTTGTAATATAATCGTGTTGAAAAGCTCGTAATCAATTGTATGAACTCCTAAATTTTGATTAAAACTTATTTTGCAACCCTTTTGTAGAGGTTTCAGACGAGCGGGTCTAAATGGGCAGAACAATGGACCCGTTAGAATTTTAAATGAGTAAAAAGCATAAAAATCGAGTTTTTGGAATATAATTGTGTTGAAAAGCTCGTAATCAATCGTACGAACTCCTAAATTTGGATTAAAACTTATTTTGCAACCCTTTTCTAGAGGTTTCAGACGAGCGGGTCTAACTTGGCCGAACAATGGACCCGTTAGAATTTTATCTGAGTAAAAAGTATAGAAATCGAGTTTTTGCAATATAATCGTGTTGAAAAACTCGTAATCAATTGTATGAACTCCTAAATTTGGATTAAAACTTATTTTGCAACCCTTTTGTAGAGGTTTCAGACGAGCGGGTCTAAATCGGCCGAACAATGGACCCGTTAGAATTTTAACTGAGTAAAAAGTACAAAAATCAAGTTTTTGCAATATAATCATGTTGAAAAGCTCGTAATCAATTGTATGAACTCCTAAATTTGGATTAAAACTTATTTTGCAACCCTTTTCTAGAGGTTTCAGACGAGCGGGTCTAAATGGGCCGAACAATGGACCCGTTAAAATTTTAACTGAGTAAAAAGTACACTAATCGAGTTTTTGCAATATAATAGTGTTGAAAAGCTCTTAATCTATCATATGACCTCCTAAAATTTGATTCTAACTTATTTGCGATCTTTTTTGGAGAGGTTTCAGACGAGCGGGTCTAAATGGGCCGAACAATGGACCCGATAGAATTTTAACAGAGTAAAAAGTACAGAAATCGAGTTGTTGCAATATAATCGTGTTGAAAAGCTCGTAATCAATTGTATGAACTCCTAAATTTGGATTAAAACTTATTTTGCAGCCCTTTTTGTAGAGGTTTCGGACGAGCGGGTCTAAATGGGCCGAACAAAGGACGTGTTAGAATTTTAACAGAGTAAAAAGTACAGAAATCAAGTTTTTGCAATATAATCATGTTGAAAAGCTCGTGGTCAATTGTATGAACTCCTAAATTTGGATTAAAACTTATTTTGCAACCCTTTTGTAGAGGTTTCGGACTAGTGGGTCTAAATGGGCCGAACAATGGACATGTTAGAATTTTAACTGAGTAAAAAGTACAGAAATCGAAGTTTTGCAATATAATTGTGTTGAAAAGCTCACAATCAATTTTATGAACTCCTAAATTTGGATTAAAACTTATTTTGCAACCCTTTGTAAACGTTTCGGACGAGCGAGTCTAAATGGGCCGAACAATGGACCTGTTAGAATTTTAACTAAGTAAAAAGTACAGTAATCGAGTTTTTACAATATAATCGTGTTGAAAAGCTCGTAATCAATTATATGAACTCCTAAAAATGATTCTAACTTATTTTGCGGTCTTTTTTGTACAGGTTTCAAACGAGTGAGTCTAAATGGGCCGGACAATGGACCCGTTAGAATTTTAACTAAGTAAAAATTACAGAAATCGAGTTTTTGCAATATAATCATGTTGAAAAGCTCTTAATCAATTGTATGAACTCCTAAATTTGGATTAAAACTTATTTTCCAACCCTTTTGTAGAGGTTTCGGACGAGTGGGTCTAAATGAGCCGAAAAATGGACCCGTCAGAATTTTAACTGAGTAAAAAGTACAGAAATCGAGTTGTTGCAATATAATCATGTTGAAAAGCTAGTAATCAATTGTATAAAACTCCTAAATTTGGATTAAAACATATTTTGCAGCCCTTTTTGTAGAGGTTTCGGACGAGCGGGTCTAAATGGGACGAACAAAGGACGTGTTAGAATTTTACCAGAGTAAAAAGTACATAAATCAAGTTTTTGCAATATAATCGTGTTGAAAAGCTCGTAGTCAATTGTATGAACTCCTAAATTTGAATTAAAACTTATTTTGCAACCCTTTTGTAGAGGTTTCGGACTAGCGGGTCTAAATGGGCCGAACAATGGACCCGTTAGAATTTTAACAGCGTAAAAAGTACAGAAATCGATATTTTGCAATATAATTGTGTTGAAAAGCTCATAATCAATTTTATGAACTCCTAAATTTGGATTAAAACTTATTTTGCAACCCTTTGTAGAGGTTTCGAACGAGCGAGTCTAAATAGGCCGAACAATGGACCTGTTAGAATTTTAACTAAGTAAAAAGTACAGTAATCGAGTTTTTACAATATAATTGTGTTGAAAAGCTCGTAATGAATTATATGAACTCCTAAAAATGATTCTAACTTATTTTGCGGGCTTTTTTTGTACAAGTTTTAGACGAGCGGGTCTAAATGGGCCGAACAATGGACCCGTTAGAATTTTAACTAATTAAAAATTACAGAAATCGAGTTTTTGCAATATAATCATGTTGAAAAGCTCTTAATCAATTGTATGAACTCCTAAATTTGGATTAAAACTTATTTTGCAACCCTTTTGTAGAGGTTTCGGACGAGCGAGTCTAAATGGGCCAAAAAATGGACCCGTCAGAATTTTAACTGAGTAAAAATTACAGATATCGAGTTTTTGCAATATATTCGTGTTGAAAAGCTCGTAATCAATTGTATGAACTCCTAAATTTGGATTAAAACTTATTTTGCAACCCTTTTGTACAGGTTTCGGACGAGCGGGTCTAAATGGGCCGAACAATGGACCCATTAGAATTTTAACAGAGTAAAAAGTTCAAAAATCGAGTTTTTGCAATATAATCGTGTTGATAAGCTCGTAATTAGTTGTATGAACTCCTAAATTTTGGTTAAAACTTATTTTGCAACTCTTTTGAAGAGGTTTCGGACGAGCGGGTCTAAATGGGCCGAACAATGGACCCATTAGAATTTTAACTAAGTAAAAAGCACAAAAATCGAGTTTTTGCAATATAATTGTGTTGAAAAGCTCGTAATAAATTGTATGAACTCCTAAATTTGGATTAAAACGTATTTTGCAACCCTTCTGTAGAGGTTTCGGACAAGCAGGTCTAAATGGGCCGAACAATGGACCCGTTAGAATTTTAACTGAGTAAAAAGTACAGAAATCAAGTTTTTGCAATATAATCGTGTTGAGAAGCTCGTAATCAATTATATGAACTCCTAAAATTTTGTTCTAACTTGTTTTGCGGTCTTTTTTGTAGAGGTTCCGGACGAGCGGGTCTAAATGGGCCGAACAATGGACCCGTTAGAATTTCATCTGAGTAAAAATTATAGAAATCGAGTTTTTGCAATATAATCGTGTTGAAACGCTCGTAATCAATTGTATGAACTCCTAAATTTGGATTAAAACTTATTTTGCAACCTTTTGTAGAGGTTTCAGACGAGCGGGTCTAAATGGGCCGAACAATGGACCCGTTAGAATTTTAACTGAGTAAAAAGTACAGTAATTGAGTTTTTGCATTATAATCGTGTTGAAAAGCTCTTAATCAATTATAAGAACTCCTAAAATTTGATTCTAACTTATTTTGAGATCTTTTTTGTAAAGGTTTCGGACGAGCGGGTCTAAATGGGCTGAACAATGGACCCGCTAGAATTTTTTTGTGAAAAGAGGGCCTCATTAAAAACCCCTACTAATATCCCCATGCACAAGTCCTGGAGGATCCTAAAAAAGGGAAAAGTGTACCCAAATATTATTAAATGGAAGAACGAGAAGATAGCTCGCCAAATACAAAGTGACGGATACAAAGTGGAAGATCATAACAAAAAGACATGGATGTCAGGGTTCGGAGAGCATGGGTAGCTAAGGTAAGAGCAACTGAGTTTGCCTCACGGCTTACATAAAGAACATGAGCAAGAGGAAATGCAAAAAGTAAGTCTCGAGCTTGCAGAAGCGTAGGACCCAAGGTAGAGAGATCTGGCCCCAAATTGTTGATCATGTTCGCTAGAGATGCACAGTCTGTCTCAAACAGCAGCCGCCTCCAACCCTGGGACTGAGCAAACGTAATACCAGCAAGAAGGCCCACGCCTTCAGAAGTAGCAGCATCCAGACAACTACCCAAGGGGTATGCTAGCCCCCCAACAACCGTGCCCGAATCATCACGCGCCACAACACCAACAGCCGCTGCACGAGTGGCTAGATCAAAAGCCCCATCCACATTAATCTTAATGTAGCCACGGGGGGGGGGGGGGGGGGAAGGCCTCCAATGGGGAGGCGAAGAGGAATTCAGTGTGAAGTGGGGTGAAGAGATAGAATTGCAGTAATCTTTATGAAGGCTAATAGAGTAGATGGCAGTAAGCCAAGGGGTTGTAAATGGCGATTGTGGACCCAATCATTACGCCGGTTCCAGATATTCCAAATGGTAGTAAGGAAAAGACCAAAAAGGTCAGGAGATAACAGCTGGGCACCCTCTTCCAACCATTGGATGCCTGAAGCAGCCAAACTATTAGAGAGGAGATTAGGAATTCCTGACAAACGAAGGGCCTCAGAGGCCCCAGGACAATCGCGAAGAGCATGCAGAATGGATTCCGAAGATGATCCACAAATAGGAAAAGGCCCAGAATTTGGTGCAAAAGTTTGCATTCTCGAACCAACAGGTAGAGCCCGTACGCCAACCAAAGGTTTTAACCTTAGGAAGAGCCTTAACTTTAGCCAGGACTTTCCAGATCCGAGCTGGACGGTTTCGAGGTTCTGGTGGACGCTGGAGATATTGGTAGCCAGAACGAACCGAGTAGATACCAGAATCATTGGGAAACTAGAGAATGGAATCGTGAGTATCATTGATGATTGGAATACGAAGGATAGTATCGGCATCGTCAGCACTGAAATAGCGTTGAACCTTAGAAGGATCCCAGGCAGCCTGGTTCCGGATCATAAAATCTCGACACCGAACATAGACTTCATCAGAGATCTCATACTCTCCATAGAGATTGACAAGGGATGAGCCTCCCCAATTATCCTTGTGGACACGAATATTACTATTAATACCAGGACGGTAAAGGAACCCACCAAAGAGGTGTTGCATGGCATTGTATAGTCCTTGCCATGCAAACGACCCACGGTGCGGACGGGTAGCATCTAAAATGTTGCCAGAGGGGAAGTAATTCGCGCTGCAAATTTGACCCAACAAGGACTTCGACTCGCAAATAAGCCTCCAAAGCTGCTTCCCAAGGAGAGCAATGTTGAAATTATTCAGATCCCGGAAGCCCATGCCCCCAGCAGATTTTGGTAAGCAAACCCGATCCCAAGGGAGCATGTGCCATCCTTTTTTGTTATTCTTGCCAGACCACCAGTACTGACGGATAGCAGAAGTCATGTCGTCCACTATGTTCTGAGGTAGTAGATAGCACGACATAACATATTGAGGCAGAGATTGCAAAACAGCTTTGATAAATATTTCTCTACCACTAAAGGAGAGAAGTTGTTTATCCCAAGTAGATAAGTGATCATGAACTTTGTCACGTATGAAGCCTAAAGATTCGGTCTTATTTTTACCGATAAGGAGTGGGACACCTAGATAGACACCAGGGTTGTTGACCTCGCGAACCTGCAAGGAGCCATTTATTGCATCACGAATCGAGCAAGGGGTGCGCGGATTATAGAAAATAGTCGACTTTTCGAAGTTGACAGCTTGTCCTGACGCAGAGGCATAAGTTTGGAGAGCCGTTTTAAGATGTGCTGCTTCCTTTGGGTTTGTGTTGTGGAAGACCATACAATCATCCGTAAAAAAAAAAGATGATTGACCTTGGGGCCCAGTCTACCAGCACCAAGGCCAGGAAGGGAATTAAGCTGTTGAGCGTCAGTGAGGTACGTAGAGAGACCTTGGGTACAGAAGAGGAAAAGAAAAGGTGATAGGGGATCGCCTTGCCGAAGACCGCGTTGTGGCTGAAAAAAGGGTGAGAAGGAGTTATTGACTATAACAGAAAAAGAAACCAAAGAAATGCATCGCATGATAAGAGAGACCCAGGAGGGTGCAAAACCCATTCGGTGCATGACATTCGCAAGAAAGGACCATTCTACTCTATCGAAAGCTTTTTCCATATCTAACTTGAGAGCAACACCATGGGAGGACTTGGTGTTTCCAGAGTTTATGTTGTGTATGATTTCATGGGCAATGAGTATGTTATCTGAGATATTACGTCCTTGAACGAAGGCAACTTGATTTGTACTAATACAGAAGGGAATCGTTTGCTTCATCCTATTGACCAGGACTTTGGCGACAATTTTATAGATCACCGTGCAAAGACTAATGGGACGAAGGTGCCGCATGGTGGTCGGGTCTTTGATTTTGGTAATAAGGACCAAGATAGTCCTATTGACCGATGCAATGTCGGTTGTACCATTAAGGAGGTTGAGGCAGAACGTGGTAACATCTGCACCCATAGTGTCCCAATGCTGACAAAAGAATCCACTAGGGAGGCCATCTATACCTGGAGCCTTCTGGAGGTCAATGTCTCGGAAAGCATGAAAGATCTCATCAGCCGTGAAGGCCCTTGTGAGGGACTCATTCATAGTGGGAGTAACAGTGGATGGAATTTTGGATAAGATTTGTTCCGAAAATTGAGGGTTGGAGGATGTGAATAGGTTTTGGAAATAGTTGGATGCAACATTCATAATGTCATTTACGTTAGTGCACCAATTAAGGTTAGCGTCATATAGGCCGGTAATGGTATTCTTTTTCCGTCTGTTGTTTGCACGGGCATAGAAGAAACAAGTATTTTTGTCTCCCTGGGAAAGCCATAGATTACAAGATCTTTGAACCCAATAGGTTTCTTGTCCATTAAGTAATTTATTAAGTTCAGATCTTGTCTTCAAATAAACCTCTTCAGTTGAAGGCGTTAGTGGTTTACGAAGGTATTTATTAATTTTGTTAGTTAGGATAGTGATGTGCTCTGTTGTTTTGGAACGTTGCTGTGATTGCCACACATCTAAACATGAGCCAATAGCATGGATTTTGTCAAAGGTATTACCATTGGTACAAGCCCAAGTACGTTGAACAAGAGAGATACCTTCTTCGTTGGTAGCCCAATAACTTTCAAAACGAAATTTAGGGGGAGTAGTATGATTGGTTTTGTGTAAGTTGGGGGAGGTATCTAGTAACAAAAAAACGGTGATCGGATTTGGAAACAAAATCCGAGTATATCCGATAGGAGGGATAAGAGGCTTTCCAAGCCGAGTTACCTATGAAGCGGTCAAGGCGTTCAAGGATTGTCGGGGTTTGTGGACCAATTTTTGTCCAAGTGAATCATCCGGAAGTTGGTTTATAGTCAAAAAGGTTATTACGTGAAAGACAATGGCAAAAATTATTTATTTGGGATCTGGCACGACGAATACCCCCTTGTTTCTCATTATCCGAAATGATTTCATTAAAGTCTCCACCAAGGAGCCAAGGAAGACCATTGTTATTGTTTAAAGAATCTATAATATCCCAAGTTTTAAATTTTTGGCTAGTTTCAGAAAATCCATGTATACCAGTAAGTTCATTGAAGACGTTTCAAGTTGGATTAGGGTTTGAATAATACGGTCCGAGTACGAAAGCACAATAACATTTGTATTATTAGATTTAAAAAGCCCAATACCAGAACAATTGTCTTTTGGGGCAATAGAAATAACTTCAATCATACCTAGGGAACGACTAAGACGGCTACATGCCTCATTATTTAACTTTGTTTCACATAGAAATAAAATATCCGGGGAGGTACGTCGAACATATTGCTGCAGAAGATGAACTTCCTGGACCTAACCAAGACCCTAGCAGTTCCAACATAAAACTATCATTTCCGGAGAGTTTTTTGAGCTGCTCATCCCAGCTTTAGGAATAGAACCGGAGGGCTTCTCTTTCTTAGGTTGGAGGACCACTTGAATAGGGGACCGGCGTTTAATGCCACAGTTAGGGGGCTGGGACAGGAGCTGGAGCATTAGCTGCATCATTTGGGTAAGTCTTTAGTAGCCAAAGGTCAAATTCATGAATAAGGGGGATATCGATTTTAAGGAGAGGCTTACGCAGTTCGGCATCCAATTTTTTGATCTGTTGGGCTGTGGGGCTTGGAACACTGTCATCCTGGGCATCCCAGTCATCATCAGTAGCATCTTCCGAAATTGGAAAAAATTGTGTTCAGAGGCTGCGGATCAATGGCCCTAGGGGGTAGCGTGACTTGCGAATTTCAGCGAGGAGAGGGATTTTTCATCTTAGAACCAGATGCATTGGTTTCTTTCGGCAGGGGAGAAGCTTCACCCATAACCGCATCATTATGAGGTGCCTCTTCTAAGGGTTGTTCCGAGAAGGATGCAGCATCACCATCGTTGAGATTACCTATGTGAGCGAAGGGGTGCATCAGTAGATTTAGATAGAAAATTCGAGAGGAAAGTAGAATTAAAGTATGAGTTGAGCGAGGGAAAGAACATGTGTTGTTCAAGTAAGCGGGTTCAGTCGCATTAGTAGTCGGAACTATAGGAAAGAGGAGGGAGATTATTCGAAGGATAAAAAAACGGTAAAACAAAACTGAAGCATAATGGAAAAAAATAGGTACATAATATGGATAAGATGAAGTTATTCTACCAGAGGGGTTTGGGTTTGCCTGGCCGCATTCAGCTCCAACATTTTGAATTCTGCCCCGAGGGCCTAGAGGACGACGTCGAGGAGGGAGGTAGCGTAGCCATTCCCCATATTGCAGTTTAGATAGGTCAAGAGAGGGTCGAATCGGACAGTTGTCAATTGTGTGGCTGATAATCCCACAGCCATGGCATAGAGTAGGGAGGCGTTCATATTGTAGACGTCACATCGTTTTGTTTGTACCGTTCCCGATGAAGAGGAAGCGAGTCACTGGACGGGTAACATCGAGCATGATTTCAACTCTTAGAAATTCTTTCATATTGCCCTCAAGTTCTCGTGTGTCAGTTCGAAGGACATTGGCAACCATTGAACCAAGCGCATGTCCGACAAGATGAGCACGATCAACATCTTCGTAGAGAGAGGCTGGTAAACCAAAGATTCGAATCCAAATACGCATAAGAGTGAAAGAATAGTCATCCGTATTTTTGGAGGGGTCATATTCAGTCAAAGCGAGCCATTCATCCTTATACAACCAAGGCCCTCGGTTGAGAACCTCATAGCAATGTTTAGTCTCCTTGAATTTGATTTTGAAGAAATTTTCTTTGATGACCGAGATAGAGACCAATTTACTGGATTTCCATATTCCTTCAAACGCACTGAAAACTGCGTAGCTGTCAATGGGTTTAGATGAGATAAAGCATCCAATAAGAAAGAGTTTGGGGTCCTCCTCTACAAAATCCCAACCGAAGTCAGGGGTGTACAGAAGTTCAGCTTCTTCATTGGTAAGGGCAAGGGAGTTGAGTTGAGGGAAGGAGAAAGATGCCATAAGGAAGGGTGGAAGATTGTAAAGATGGAGTAGAGAAAAGAAAGGGAGTTCGATATTGAAGCTAGGGTGGGTACGTCGAATATAAATAGTGAGGGAAAGATTAATAATAGTTGCCAAGGTCGTGGGATGGAAGGAAATAAGATAAGGAAGGCGAATTTGAATGCATAATAGTACAATCAAAGACGAATCCCTAAAAGTTAGGGGTAAACGATTGAAAGGGGAAGTAAAACTAATTGGTAAGGCAAGAAATAAATTCAATGGGATTGTTAACGTGGGGATTGATGAAATTAAGAAGACATAAATGTCAATAGGACAATTAAAGGAGGCAAGATTTAAAGAAGGAAAAACAATTGTATTGTATGTGAGAGAAAAGGTTAAAAGATAGTTAATCCAGATATTTAGGGAATATATCGTAGGTCAAGCCGTGTGACACAAGTAATATGGTAACAAGATGGAGATAAAAAAGAAAAGTTTATTTATTTGGCAAGATAGTAATTGAGGGTATGAGTTAATATATTTGAAAACACTATTCAAAGTTCTTAAGTTTAGGATAGTAATTCGTGGTATTAGGGGAGAGATTGAAGGAGGGTACAAAATAGTAAAAAAAGATAGTTTATATAAGGTAAGATTGAAAACATAATGTGGGCGAGTTTGGGTAGGGAATAGATTCCTTAGAAATAATTTCAAGTTTTGGATCTGATTAAAAGATAAATACCTTAAATATTGGATTGAAGAAGCATTTAGATTTTTAGAGCGAATTTGAGGTAGCTTAGGAAAAGTATTTAGATTCCTTAAAGTTTGGTTTGAAAAGGGAAAAGCCCTCTAAGAAAGTATGTTAGGTAGCGGAAGTAGGTCCCTATAAGGGGAAATTTGATTTGAGAAACAGCAGAAGGAAATTAAACTTCCTAAGAAAACCTCGAGGTATAATAGCTTGAAAAATATCATGTAGTACATATGCATTATTGGAATTGAAAAGGTAAATTTGTTATATTCATTGGTAAAAAACGTTGTTGCATTATGTAAAGAGATAAAGAAAGATTTTTCCATCAATAAGATGGTCGTAGTGATATCCCTCGAAAGGGCTTGAATAAGAGCACCAAAGGAGGTGTAGGGGATAGCAACAGTGTTCAGCAGATATAACGAGTAGAACATAATTATGGAAAAATCTAGAGCCAGACGAGCAAATAGGAGATAAAGATTATGTAACTTAGAGAAAATAGGCATGCAAATGAAAGGAGCAAAATCGAAATAAAAAACAGGCCACACAGAAGAGGGAGGGAGCAAGAAAATAAATTACAACCCAGGGAAGGCGAAGGAGAGGGGATAAGAAAATTAATACAGACTAACATAGCAAATAAATTGGTGGATAATTAAAAGAATAAATACAGACCAAAGTGGAAAAAAAATTAAATTGTCGACCGTAGCGACCAGGTCCTGGAACTGTGGTGCGCTGGAGGGGCAGCTTCCATGAAGTAGCCACGGTCACTCGGTGAAAGAGGAGGAAGCAAAATAAAGTTAGTAAAAAAGGAGCCATGTAATAAAGTGCAGGATTGTTATAGAATTTCCCACAGTGGGTCGATAGAAATTCCCTTATAAGGGATCGAATGGCATTAGAAAAAAGCTCAAAAGGAATAAACATATACCAATTGAACCAAGACCAATAAAATAAGAACGAAATGCACAATGAGAAGGCGTGTAGAAAGTTGTAATTAGGTGATCCATATGGACCAGTAAACCATGTGAGATGATAACAGTGTGATTGAAAAAATTCTAATAGCATAAAGGAACTATGTATAAACAACCATAAATTAATATAGAGGAGAGGGGTAGATACCTTGCAGCAGTTAAAAGCACTCCACAGACACAAGGCCATGTACCTAAGCAAATATGCTTGTAAAGGGGGAGAGGCTCGAAACGAGGCGGTCGTCAAAATGGGGTTAATATTGCAGAAAAGAGAAGACATAATCAGCATAAAAATTAGCTTAAAAAGGAATGGAGTAAGCATAAATGGGGCATTGAGATCAAGAGAATCCAAATAATATGATAATTCAAACGATTGCAGCCCAAAAGAAGAAAAAGGAAGTAGGTAAGGGACAAGTAAACATTGTGTTTGATAATCGAAAGGGGTATAGACAGTTAAACACTGAGGTCCCACATGGTGGTTCGATAGTAAATTCCCTAGAAGGGATGGGAGATCGATAGTAAAAGTATAGGTATAAACAGCAAGGATAGCAAACACAGTAGCATAGTTTGGAAACAAAAACGATAGTAAAATTAGGAAAACGAAAAACAAGCAGAGCATGGAGGTTAATCTATCTATACAGAGAAGAACGCAAAGCAAATAAGTAAAAATAAGAATAGAGTATATGGGAACTAACATTAGAGTGCAATTGTCATGGAAACAAATATTGCAGTCCAGAAAGACATAACCCAGGCCATAGAGATATTCTAAAATATATGAAAGATCAGAGAAATTTACATGGCGTAATGAAATTATATTGTCTAAACAGAGAATATTAAAAAAAGAGAAAAATGGGTATACATGCAATGGGGCAGAGATGGGGTGAGGGATTGTATTACCCATGATACCAAAGAGCCAACGCCGTTGCAACGGTGTTGAAGGTTGGCCCGACCAGAGGGAGGACTCGAATCGGATCTGGAAAGCAAAGGACAATACACAAGGGATTAGACAAAACCCTAAAACTAACAATGAAAAGGGTAGGCCGGAAAAAATTGTAAAGGAAGAGGGGAAGTGGCTCGGAAAAGGATCGTTTCGTTGAAGGAGGTGAGACACTTCGCACATTCGATTTTCCTGGGCCACACGAACCAGATCTGCAAAGAAGGGGTTAAGATCCATAAGATTAAGCAAAAACATAAGAAAAAATGGGGAATAAATGAATCTGCCATAGAAATGTTAGATCGGAGTAAGGACAATCCGATGGTGGGATTGAGGGGGAATGGCCGTCGCGTCGGCCTCGCAAAAGCTCCAACACTGATTACATGATTTGTGCAGAGACGGACCGACTACGATGTTGGGGATTTGAGGCGGCGATGGCCAGATCCATGGTTAGGGATGAAAACCCTCACAGCAAAACCAAGGGAAAAAATAAACAAAAAGCAAAAACATATTAGAAAAGCGTAGAAATGAAACGGAGATAGGGAGAAAAAAAAGAAAACAATGAAAAGATAATTAATTGAACCAGCAGTGGGGTGGATGGCCGCTCGTAATCTCATTACCTTGATAACCGTGGGCCTCGCTATCGTGATGAATTTCGTTTGAGATTGTGGGAATTTGCATGGTGGAGGAGGAGGAAAGAGCGGCAGTGAGAGGAGAGGAAAGGGCAAAAACAAAAGCAAGAAGGGGAGAGGCCGATGCGGGAAAGGTGGGGAAGGTTAGAAAAAAGAAAAGGTGGGGGAACGGAAAGCTAGAGAGACCCGAGAGAGAAGAGAGAATTTCGAGAGTCATCCCACCCGTTAGACCCACACGACTCGTTCCCCGTTGAAATTTTAACTGAGTACCTGTTAGAATTTTAACTGAGTAAAAAGTACAGAAATTAAGTTTTTGCAATATAATCATGTTGAAAAGCTCGTAATCAATTATATGAACTACTAAACTTTGATTAAAACTTATTTTGCGGTTCTTTTGTAGAGGTTTCACACGAGCGAGTCTAAATGGGCCGAACAATAGACCCGTTAGAATTTTAACCGAGTAAAAAGTATAGAGATCAAGCTTTTGCAATATAATCGTGCTGAAAAGCTCATAATCATATATATGAACTCCTAAATTTTGGTTAAAACTTATTTTTCAGTCATTTTTGTAAAGGTTTCGGACGAGTGGGTCTAAATGGGTCGAACATTGGACCGTTAGAATTTTAACTGAGAAAAAAGTACAAAAATCGAGTTTTTGCAATATAATCGTGTTGAAAAGCTCGTAATCAATTGTATGAACTCCTAAATTTTGATTAAAACTTATTTTGCAACCCTTTTGTAGAGGTTTCAGACGAGCGGGTCTAAATGGGCCGAACAATGGACCCGTTAGAATTTTAACTGAGTAAAAAGCACAAAAATCGAGTTTTTGCAATATAATTGTGTTGAAAAGCTCGTAATCAATCGTATGAACTCTTAAATTTGGATTAAAACTTATTTTGCAACCCTTTTGTAGAGGTTTCAGACGAGCGGGTCTAAATGGGACGAACAATGGACCCGTTAGAATTTTAACTGAGTAAAAAGTACAGAAATCAAGTTTTTGCAATATAATCGTGTTGAAAAGATTGTAATCAATTATATGAACTCCTAAAATTTGATTCTAATTTCTATTGCGGTCTTTTTGTAGAGGTTTAAGACGAGGGGGTCTAAATGGGCCGAACAATGGACCCGTTAGAATTTTAACTGAGTAAAAAGTACATAAATCGAGTTTTTGCAATATAATCGTGTTGAAAAGCTCGTAATCAATTGTATGAACTCCTAAATTTGGATTAAAACTTATTTTGCAACCCTTTTTGTAGAGGTTTCGGACGAGCGGGTCTAAATGGGCCGAACAAAGGACCTGTTAGAATTTTAAAGGAGTAAAAATTACAGAAAATGTGTTTTGCAATATAATCGTGTTGAAAAGCTCGTAATCAATTGTATGAACTCCTAAATTTGGATTAAAACTTATTTTGCAACCCTTTTGTAGAGGTTTCGGACGAGCGGGTGTAAATGGGCCGAACAATGGACCCATTAGAATTTTAACTGAGTAAAAAGTACAATAATCGAGTTTTTCAATATAATCGTGTTAAAAAGATCTTAATCAATTATATGAACTCCTAAAATTTGATTCTAACTTATTTTGTGATCTTTTTTGTAAAGGTTTCGGACGACCTGGTCTAAACGGGGCGAACGTAGGACCCGTTAAAATTTTAACTGATTAAAAAGTACAGAAATCGAGTTTTTGCTATATAATCGTGTTGAAAAGCTTGTAAGCAATTGTATGAACTCCTAAATTTGGATTAAAACTTATTTTGCAACCCTTTTTGTAGAGGTTTCGGACGAGCGGGTCTTAATGGGCCAAACAAAGGACCTGTTAGAATTTTAAAGGAGTAAAAATTACAGAAAATGTGTTTTTGCAATATAATCGTGTTGAAAAGCTCGTAATCAATTGTATGAACTCCTAAATTTGGATTAAAACTTATTTTGCAACCCTTTTGTAGAGGTTTCGGACGAGCGGGTCTAAATGGGCCGAACACAGGACCCGTTTGAATTTTAACGGAGTAAAAAGTACAAAAATCGAGTTTTTGCAATATAATTGTGTTGAAAAGCTCGTAATCAATTGTATGAAGTCCTACATTTGGATTAAAACTTATTTTGCAACCCTTTTGTAGAGGTTTCGGACGAGCGGGTCTAAATGGGCCGAACAATGGACCCGTTAGAATTTTAACAAAGTAAAAAGTACAGAAATCGAGTTTTTGTAATATAATCATGTTGGAAACCTGAAATCAATTATATGAACTCTTAAATTTGATTAAAACTTGTTTTGCGTTCTTTTTTGTAGAGGTTTCGGACGAGCGGGTCTAAATGGGTCAAACAATTGACCTGTTAGAATTTTAACTAAGTAAAAAGTACAAAAATCGAGTTTTTGCAATATAATCATGTTGAAAAGCTCGTAATCAATTACATGAACTCCTAAATTTGGATTAAAACTTATTTTGCAGCCCTTTTTTGTTGAGGTTTCGGACGATCGAGTTTAAATGGGCCGAACAATGGACCTGTTAGAATTTATCGGAGTAAAAAGTACAAAAATCGAGTTTTTGCAATATAATTGTGTTGAAAAGCTCGTAATCAATTGTATGAACTCCTAAATTTGGATTAAAACTTATTTTGCAACCCTTTTTGTAGAGGTTTCGGACGAGCGGGTCTAAATGGGCCGAACAAAGGACCTGTTAGAATTTTAAAGGAGTAAAAATTACAGAAATCGTGTTTTTGCCATATAATCGTGTTGAAAAGCTCGTAATCAATTGTATGAACTCCTAAATTTGGATTAAAACTTATTTTGCAACCCTTTTGAAGAGGTTTCGGACGAGCTGGTCTAAATGGGCCGAACAATGGACCCGTTAGAATTTTAACTGAGTAAAACGCACAAAAATCTAGTTTTTGCAATATAATTGTGTTGAAAAGCTCGTAATCAATCGTATGAACTCTTAAATTTGGATTAAAACTTATTTTGTAACCCTTTTTTAAAGGTTTCGGATGAGCGGGTCTAAATGGGCCGAACAATGGACCCATTAGAATTTTAACAGAGTAAAAAGTACAAAAATCGAGTTTTTGCAATATAATCGTGTTGAAAAGCTCGTAATCAATTGTATGAACGCCTAAATTTGTGTTAAAACTTATTTTGCAACCCTTTTGTAGAGGTTTCGGACGAGCGGACCTAAATGGGCCGAACAAATGACCTGTTAGATTTTTAAAGGAGTAAAAATTACAGAAATCGTATTTTTGCAATATAATCGTGTTGAAAAGCTCGTAATCAATTGTATGAACTCCTAAATTTGGATTAAAGCTTATTTTGCAACTCTTTTGTAGAGGTTTTGGACGAGCGGGTCTAAATGGGCCGAACAGTGGACCCGTTAAAATGTTAACGGAGTAAAAAGTAAAAAAATCTAGTTTTTGCAATATAATCGGGTTGAAAAGCTCGTAATCAATTGTATGAACTCCTAAATTTGGATTAAAACTTATTTTGCAACCCTTTTGTAGAGGTTTCGGACGAGCGGGTCCAAATGGGCCGAACAATGGACCCGATAGAATTTTAACTGAGTAAAAAGTACAGAAATCAAGTTTTTGCAATATAATCGTGTTGAAAAGCTCGTAATAAATTATATGAACTCTTAAAATTTGATTCTAACTTGTATTGCGGTCTTTTTTGTAGAGGTTTCGGACGAGCGGGTCTAAATGGGCTGAACAATGGACACGTTAGAATTTTAACTGAGTAAAAAGTACAGAAATCAAGTTTTTGCAATATAATCGTGTTGAAAAGCTCGTAATCAATTATATGAACTCCTAAAATTTGATTCTAACTTGTATTGCCGTCTTTTTTGTAGAGGTTTCGGACGAGCGGGTCTAAATGGGCTGAACAATGGACACGTTAGAATTTGAACTCAGTAAAAAGTACAAAAATCAAGTTTTTGCAATATAATCGTGTTGAAAAGCTCGTAATCAATTATATGAACTCCTAACATTTGATTCTAACTTGTATTGTAGTCTTTTTTGTAGAGGTTTCGGAAGAGCGGGTCTAAATGGGCCGAACAATGGACCCGTTAGAATTTTAACTGAGTAAAAAGTACAGAAATCGAGTTTTTGCAATATAATCTTGTTGAAAAGCTCGTAATCAATTGTATGAACTCCTAAATTTTGATTAAAACATATTTTGCAACCCTTTTGTAGAGGTTTCGGACGAGCGGGTTTAAATGGGCCGAACAAAGGACCTGTTAGAATTTTAAAGGAGTAAAAATTACAGAAATCGTGTTTTTGCAATATAATCGTGTAGAAAAGCTCGTAATCAATTGTATGAACTCCTAAATTTGGATTAAAACTTATTTTGCAACTCTTTTGTAGAGGTTTCGGACGAGCGGGTCTAAATGGGCAGAACAATGGACCCGTTAGAATTTTAACGGAGTAAAAAGTACAAAAATCGAGTTTTTTCATTATAGTCAACTCCTTAATTTGGATTAAAACTTATTTTGCAACCCTTTTGTAGAGGTTTCGGACGAGCGGGTCTAAATGGGTCGAACAATGGACCCGTTAGAATTTTAACAGAGTAAAAAGTATAGAGTAAAAAGTACAGAATTTTAACCGTTCACGCGGAGGGGATTCCACTCATCCTCAAGCCCCGTCGATGGGATTACACTCATCACCGACTATCATAAATATAAGAAGGTTTTCCGGGCAAACCCGTACTCCATCTTGATGTCTACCATCATCAAGACCACGCGCGCATTTGGCTCACGTGTGCACACTAACATCCTAATGATCGATCATTTATATCCAAGCATATTAGTGCCAATATTACACAATCCACAACCTTTCACAACATCATTTCATATCCACTTCCGTGCTTAGCACGTACTCACCATGATTAACATCATGCACATTCCACATGCATATAACAATGCATCAATCCATGCCTCAACATACATGTATAACACCATGTACATAGTCAACACAATTACAATTAATCATGAGGCATAAACACATTCAAAGATCAACCATAGTCTCTAACTATAGCTTGGGATTAGGCTACCACTCTAATCCCAACTCTAGGTTGGTCTACCAAGCCCAACCTAGTCCACATGCTTGAACCAAATATTCAAAGACCATTTAAAACATTTAACCACTCACCTTCACTTCCAAGCTCAACAACCAAGCAACCAAGACCTTCAAGCTTCCGGATTCACTCCCGATGTCTCACTGACACAAACTCTTGTTTCTAATCAACTCAACACAAACAAAACAACCTCGAATCAGTCCATACATCAATGTAGCAAACCCGGAACACCATTCAAGCATCAAACACAAGATTCTCAAGCTATGAACAACCCCAAAAATTCCAAACCCGAGCAGCTCTCAAACCCCAACCAAAACTCATGATTTCAACCTCTTTAACACTCTTAAATGATTCCAAAACAACCCCCAACTATCATACTAACCTCAGCCCTCAATTTCCATCATAAACAACCCCAAAAACAACCTTAAAACCCTTCTAAAAACCCATTAAAACCCAAATACGAAAATCATGTTAAAACACTTTAAAATTCACAAATGCTGGACCCCATGGTTCATAAACAACTTATCTATCAACATTAAACCAAAAGCTTTGATAAAGAATCATAAAGCTTCAACCTTTAACCAAAACTTTGAAAAACCCAAATTATAAAATACATAGTTTTAGTGAAAACTAGTGGTACCAAAATGAAGAGGAGACCAAGGCCAAGTCAAAAATGTCATTACCTCTTAAAAAGCACCAAATATGGAGTTGTAAAGTGATGGAATGGTAACATAGAGAGAAGCTCTCTCTTCTTGTCGTTGAAATGGGAAAAGGAGGAGTGAAGAAGATGACAAAAGTGACTTTTAATAAAAGAGGGGATTTTAATTTGAAAGTTCCACTAATTACAGATTTGTCATTAATGAGATGACAATCTCATTAACAATTAAAATCCATGGAATTTGATTTCCAAATCAATTTGAGTCCAACTTTCACAATGTTTGTTTTGAAATCACAAGGTCCATAATATATATATATTATTATTTTAATTAGAAACTCGGAACTCAAAATATTATTTAAATATTATTATCATCTGACCCCCAAACCCGGGTGTTACAACTCTCCCCCACTTAAGGAATTTCGTCCCCAAAATTACCTGACGGATACAGATACGGAAACTGCTCAAGCATATCCGCTTTCCTCTCCCACGTGGCCTCTTCCACGCCTCTATGTCTCCACAACACTTTGACCAACTCTATGGTCTTTCCAGGAAACACCTTGCTATCAGAAGCAAGTATCTCAACTGGTTCCTCATTGTAAGACAAATCCGGATTCAACTCTATCTCCTCAACAGGCATAACATGAGACGGATCTGATCTATATCTCCTATGCATCGACACATGAAACACATCATGGATCTTCTCTAACTTAGAAGGCAATCTCAAACGGTAAGCGACCGGCCCAATCCGCTCAACTATCTCATACGAACCAATAAACCTCGGACTCAGCTTGCCTTTCTGGCTAAATCTCATTACCTTCTTCCACGGAGATACTTTCAGGAACACTTTCTCCCCCACTGAGAACTCAATCTCTTTTCTCTTCAAATCTGCATAAGACTTTTGACGATCGGAAGCTGCTTTCAAACGGTCACAAATCAACTTCACTTTTTCTGTAGTTCCCTTGAGCAAATCCGACATAGGTAACAATTTCTGACCCGTTTCAGCCCAACAGATCGGAGTCCTACATCGTCTACCATACAAAGCCTCATAGGGAGCCATCTGTATACTAGCCTGGTAACTGTTGTTGTAAGCAAACTCAACTAAGGGCAAGTGCTTCTCCCAAGAACCCTGGAAGTCAATCACACAACAACGAAGCAAATCCTCTAAAATCTGTATCACTCGCTCTGACTGTCCATCGGACTGAGGATGATAAGAAGTGCTGAAATGCAAACGGCTACCTAAAGCACTATACAAACAACTCCAGAACCTAGCTGTGAATCTCGGGTCTCTATCTGAAACTATAGACTTCGGAACTCCATGAAGTCTCACAATCTCGCGAATGTACAAATTCACCAACTTGTCCAAAGAATCTATAGTGTTCATGCTAAGAAGTGAGCACACTTAGTAAATCTATCAACAATTACCCAAACAGAGTTCTTCTTCGAAGGAGACAACGGTAACCCCGACACAAAGTCCATAGTGATTCTCTCCCATTTCCATTCCGGAATCTTCAAAGGCTATAACAAACCTGAAGGAACCTGATGTTCTGCCTTCACTCTCTGACAAACCATACAACGGCTCACATACCCGGCTACATCCTTCTTCAAACCAACCCAGAAATAATCATCCTTCAGGTCACGGTACATCTTGGTACTGCCCGGATGCATAGAGAAAGGACTCGAATGTGCTTCACTCAAAATCAGATGTCTCAACTCAACATCTTCAGGTACTACAACTCTGTCTCTAAAGCATAACACATTCTCACCACTGAAACTATACTCGGTCGGTCTACCTTCGGCTATGTCCTGAACATGCTGAACTAAAGACACATCTTGCAACTGCTTCTCTCTAATCAACTGAATCAAAGAAGGCTTCACTTGCAACTCTGTGATCAAACCACCATCATCGAATACACTCAATCTAGCAAAAATAGCTCGCAACTCAACTGCAACTTTTCTGCTCAAAGCATCGGCTACTACATTTGCCTTACCCGGATGGTACTCGATAGTCAAATCGTAATCTTTCAACAGCTCAAGCCACCTTCTCTGTCTCAAGTTCAACTCTCTCTGTGTCATCAAATACTTTAAGCTCTTATGATCGGTGTAGACTATACACTTCTCACCATACAAGTAGTGACGCCAAATCTTCAACGCAAACACAACCGCGGCTAACTCTATATCGTGAGTAGGATAGTTCTTCTCATGTACCTTCAACTGTCTCGAAGCATAGACAACAACTCTTCTCTCTTGCATTAGGACACGCCCTAAACCTATGTAGGAAACATCACTATAGATCACAAATTCTTTACCTGAAACTGGTTGTACCAACACTGGAGCATTTGTCAAAGCTTCTTTCAATTTCTCAAAGGCCTTCTATCTCGCATCTGGCCACTCAAACTTCACTCCTTTTTGCAACAATTTAGTCAAAGGAGTAGCTACTCTAGAGAAACCATCAACAAATCTCCTATAGTAACCGGCTAATCCTAGAAAACTCCTAATCTCAGTCACGGACTTAGGTTGTTTCCACTCAACAATAGCCTCAATCTTCGTCGGATCAATACGGATACCTTCGGCCGATGCAACATGGCCAAGAAACACAACTTCTCGAATCCAGAACTCACATTTACTAAGCTTGGCATACAACTGATTGCTCATCAACCTCTGTAGAACAAGTCTCAAGTGCGCATCATGTTCTTCTTCTGATCTCGACTACACAAGAATATCATTTATGAAAACAACTACAAAACGGTCTAGATAGTCTCTAAAAATTCTGTTAATCATATCCATTAATGCTGCAGGTGCATTCGTGAGCCCAAACGGCATCACAAGGAACTCATAGTGACCATATCTAGTCCTAAAAGTTGTTTTTGGAACATCACGCTCTTTCACTTTCAACTGATAGTACCCTGACCTCAAATCTATCTTCGAGAACACTGAAGCACCCCTCAAATGATCAAACAAATCATCTATACGAGGCAACAGATACTTGTTCTTTACGGTCAACCTATTCAACTGCCTGTAGTCAATACACATTCGCATGCTGCCATCTTTCTTTTTTACAAACAACACAGGAGCACCCCAAGGCGAACTACTAGGCCTAATGAAACCACGGTCTAACAACACCTGGAGCTGACTCTTCAATTCTTTCAATTCTTTCGGAGCCATACGATACAGAGCTATAGATACTGGTGCAGACCCTGAAACAGTCTCAATTACAAACTCAACATCTATGCCAGGGGGCAAACCTGGTAACTCTTCTGGAAACACATCCGGAAAATCACAAACTGTTCTGATGTCCTTCGGTCTAGCCTCACTCATGTTCGGATTCATAACATAAGCTAAGTAAGCCCCACAACCAGAATCCAACAACCTATGAGCCTCTAAAGCTGACACAACATTAGACAAGAACTTAATGTTCTCGCCTACTACTACTACCTCATAGTCATCAGAAAGTTTCAACGAAATTCTCTTAGTCTCAAAGTCCACACTAGCTCGGTGCTCAACTAACCAGTCCATACCCAAAATAATATCAAAGCCATAAAACAGAAGTTCCATCATGTCAACGGGAAACACATGACCCTGAATCTTCAGCAGACACCTCATATACATACGTCTAACTACAACTGTCTCACCGAAAGAACTAGTCACATGCATACCTACATCTAAGATCTCAACAGGTATATCTAACTTCTGTGCATGCTCACTCAAAATTTAGGAATGCGTAGAACCCGAATCAACCAAAGAAAGCAAAGACATAGACTGTAACTCAAAATTACCTGCTATCACATCAGTGTCGTTCCCGGCCTCTCTCTGAGCATAGACTCTCACTGGCCCACCTGCCTCTGGTTGCACTGCCACAACATGAGTAAGGTTCCTCTGAGCATCTACCCTAGGTTCATCAGCCCTAGGCTGGAAGTAGCCACGACCGCGCCCACGGCCTCTCTGATAATCTATCGCTCTCGCAGGAGCCTGTGTTATGTTCGGCGCCTGTGCCGCCTGATGCGGACACTCCCTCCTAAAGTGGTCCCTCGAACCACAGTTCCAAAAAGCATGAAAGTTACCCCAACACTCACCAGAATGTTGCCTCCCACAACGTGTACACTCGGGCAAACGCCCTCCACCTCTATGGCCCTGGTGGCCTCTACCATGGTGGCCACCGCCATGTCTATGGTCAAACTGCTGTCTACCGCCTCTATGCCTCTTGGCATCCCCACTGTCAAAGTTATTATTCCTCTTACCAGAACTAGATCCTCCAGAACGCTTGGTCAGCCCCAAGTTGTGCTCAATGTCCTTGGCTCTAGCAACCAAGACATCAAAATCTGTATAATTAGATGCTAAAGTATACCTCTTAACTTCTTCATGAAGCCCATATCTTAAACGGTTAAACGGTCCCTCTCAGTCGGAACCAACTCTGGAGCATACTGACTCAAACGAACAAAACGGATCTCGTAGTCAGTCACAGAAGCATCTCCTTGGACTAGAGCCATAAACTCTCGTTTCTTCTCATCAAGATATCTCGGCCCCAAGTACCTTTTCTGGAATGCAGACTCAAAGAAATCCCATCCAATCTCAGCCTCTGGAACCCCAGTAGTAATGGTGACCCACCAAGTATAGGCATCACCCTGTAGCAAGGAAATCACACAACCCAACTTACGGGCACCAACGCAACCCATCTGAGCTAAGATGCGGACGGTCTTCTCTAACCACAACTCAGATCTCTCAGGTGTAGACCCTCTGAACTCTTCTGCCCCTAGGCCACGGAGCCTCTCCAATGGTAAACTAGTATCATCACCCCTAGGCTGAGCTACAGCCTGAGCTCCGACAACTACGGCCTGAAACGCTCCCGCTATAGCTTGTACAAGCGGAGCCATATCTATTCCGGCAGGACCTTGGCCACCCTGACCAACCTGCGGCCCTGCACCCTCAACTCCAGCCTCGCATCCCGCTTCAGGATGAGAAGGTGGTGGTGGAGGAGCTCCAACGCCAGCAGCAGCAGGCTCTTCCACATGAGCCTCTACACCAGCTACCGGCTCATTAACGGGAGCCGCGACCCGGGGTTCCTGACGAACCACCCTCGGCCTACCTCTCGGCCTCGACATCGTGCTAACAAACAACAACTACAACAACAACAAGAAATCACAAAAGATAGGGTTAGCAAGGCAAGGGTTCCAAGTGGCTCAAGTATGTTCCCTCACTTTAAAAATCCTTTTTCCGATGTAATAGTAGCAATGGGACTCCAGACAACATGCTTCAAAAAACAACAACACACATACATGCTCAAACAAGCATTCAACAAGGCATACTTGATAAACAAGCAAACATGCTTACATGGCAAGCAAACACCGTGCATTTCAATACAAAAACTTAACTTACCTCACTTACCTGCCCAAGGTCTCGGAAACCTTAGGCTCTGATACCAACAAGTGTAACCCCCTCGTCCCGGTCCGGGCGCTTGACCGATCCGAGTGGGCTACACGGGGATAACCGAGGCGAAACTCGTTAAGGCTTCACTTCGGTTACCGACCCAAGAAAAACTTTTTCATTTATTATCTTGTTTAGATGCGTTAATTTAACCTATGTATGAAACGACAGCGGAAACAAGGCTCGCGAGAAGCCTAACAGAAAACGGGGCCTAAGCCCAAACCTTGAGACCCTTTAGAGATGTCAAAAAGCCCATTTTCAGGCCTGCGTTTCGAAACAGACATCGCCCGTTTCGAAACACGGGCTTCAGTTTAAAAAGCCAAACACCCGTACTGAAACGCATCCACCCCGTTTCAGAACAGGATCCCATTTCGCCTAGGCGTTCCGATACCTATTTCGGAACATGCAATCACAGTAGCCAAAGTGTTTCGAAACTTGTTTCGAAACAGTAGCCAAATCGTACCGAAACGCGTTCTGATGCGGGGGGCCCTGGAACCACACCCGTTCCGAAACAGCACAACCCGTTTCGAAACACCTGCAGTTTGTGAATTCCCAAAATCAGTTTTAAACATCTCCAAATGATCCCAATCGCCCTTAACGACCCCAAGAAGCATACACAACATACAAACACACTCTAGAGGCATGCATCCTATTGCAAACATACTCAAATTACATAAGGATATAAGATAGGGCATCCATTCAAAAGATCATACATGACAATCAAGATTCATACTTCACAATACATACACTTAAGCATTCAAGATAGGCAATTCAAATATGGTTTACAAGCCAAACATGGCATCCAAAAGCCAAACCATCATAACACATAAAAGGAGTCTAGCATGCTCCTAAACAACCAACACCAACATACTTCAAAAGCATCAAAGCAACAAATACATATCCCATTGCTTGACTATTACATCTTTAACTAAAATGTCCATATTTGATAGCTAAGATAGCACCACAAAGCACACTTTGAGGGCCCTTCTTGCACTAGCAACTAACGAACTACGGATCTGCATTGTCGAACAAAAGAGAGCGTAATCGTAAAGCTTAGTGAGGGTAAGCTCATTAAAAACAAACCTCGACAATGCAGGGTCCAAGCACGAGCACAACCAAGGTAGAATGCATGATCTTACCTTCAATCCACATGAGCCAAAATACACATGATGCATGAACATATATTCAATATTATGCTATGCTCATCGAGTTCAAATCCACAACATATGTAAACACATATAATGGTCCATATTGGCAACACATAACACCACATAATGGTACACATCTCATATCATATTGGTACACATACCATCACATATTGACACCTAGCTATGACTCGAATACGCGGATAACACGTTGGAATTCACATCCAACAACAAACTTTACCTCACGGTGGGATTACACTCATCACCGTTCATGCGGAGGGGATTCCACTCATCCTCACGCCTCGTCGATGGGATTACACTCATCACTGACTATCATAAATATAAGAAGGTTTTTCGGGCGAACCCGTACTCCATCTTGATGACTACCATCATCAAGACCACACGTGTATTTGACTCACGTGTGCACACTAACATCCTAATGATCGATCATTTGTACCCAAGCATACTAGTGCCAATATTACACAATCCACAACCTTTTATAACATCATTTCATATCCACTTCCGTGCTTAGCACGTACTCACCATGATTAATATCATGCACATTCCACATGCATATAACAATGCACCAATCCATGCCTCAACATACATGTATAACACCATATACATAGTCAACACAATTACAATTAATCATGAGGCATAAACACATTCAAAGATCAACCATAGTCTCTAACTATAGCTTGGGATTAGGCTACCACTCTAATCCCAACTCTAGGTGGGTCTACCAAGCCCAACCTAGTCCACATGCTTGAACCAAATATTCAAAGACCATTTAAAACATTTAACCACTCACCTTCACTTCCAAGCTCAACAACCAAGCAACCAAGACCTTCAAGCTTCCGGATTCACTCCCGATGTCTCACCGACACAAACTCTTGTTTCTAATCAACTCAACACAAACAAAACAACCTCGAATCAGTCTATACATCAATGTAGCAAACCCGAAACACTATTCAAGCATCAAACACAAGATTCTCAAGCTATGAACAACCCTAGAAACTCCAAACCCGAGCAGCTCTCAAACCCCAACCAAAACTCATGATTTCAACCTCTTTAACACTCTTAAATGATTCCAAAACAACCCCCAACTATCATACTAAGCTCAGCCCTCAATTTCCATCATAAAACAACCCCAAGAACAACCTTAAAACCCTTCTAAAAACCCATTAAAACCCAAATACGAAAATCATGTTAAAACACTTTAAAATTCACATATGTTGGACCCCATGGTTCATAAGCAACTTATCTATCAACATTAAACCAAAATATTTGATAAAGAATCATAAAGCTTCAACCTTTAACCAAAACTTTGAAAAACCCAAATTATAAAATACATAGTTTTAGTGAAAACTAGTGGTACCAAAATGAAGAGGAGACCAAGGCCAAGTCAAAAACGTCATTACCTCTTGAAAAACACCAAAGATGGAGTTGTAAAGTGATGGAATAGTAACATAGAGAGAAGCTCTCTCTTCTTGTCGTTGAAATGGGAAAAGGAGGAGTGAAGAAGATGACAAAAGGTCTATAATATATATATATATATATATTATTTTAATTAGAAACCCGGAACTCAAAATATTATTTAAATATTATTTTCATCCGACCCCCAAACCCGGGTGTTACAGAAAAGCTCGTAATCAATTATATGAACTCCTAAAATTTGATTCTAACTTATTTTGCGGTTTTTTGTTGAGGTTTCGGACGAGCGGGTCTAAATGGGTCGAACAATGGACCCGTTAGAATTTTAACTAAGTAAAAAGTACAGAAATCGAGTTGTTGCAATATAATCGTGTTGAAAAGCTCGTAATCAATTGTATGAACTCCTAAATTTGGATTAAAACTTATTTTGTAGCCCTTTTTGTAGAGGTTTCGGACGAGCGGGTCTAAATAGGCCGAACAAAGAACCTGTTAGAATTTTAACGGAGTAAAAAGTACAAAAATCGAGTTTTTGCAATATAATTGTGTTGAAAAGCTCGTAATCCATTGTATGAACTCCTAAATTTCGATTAAAACTTATTTTGCAACCCTTTTGTAGAGGTTTCGGACGAGCGGGCCAAAATGGGCCGAACAATAGACCCGTTAGAATTTTAACGGAGTAAAAAGTACAGAAATCGATTTTTTACAATATAATCATGTTGAAATGCTCATAATCAATTGTATGAACTCCTAAATTTGAATTAAAACTTATTTTGCAACCCTTTTGCACAGGTTTCGGACGAGCGGGTCTAAATGGGCCGAACAATGGACACGTTAGAATTTTAACTAAGTAAAAAGTACAGTAATCGAGTTTCTACAATATAATCGTGTTGAAAAGCTCGTAATCAATTATATGAACTCCTAAAATTTGATTCTAACTTATTTTGCGGTCTTTTTTGTACAGGTTTCGGACGAGCGGGTCTAAATGGGCCGAACAATGGACTAGTTAGAATTTTAACTGAGTAAAAAGTACATAAATCGAGTTTTTGCAATATAATCGTGTTGAAAAGCTCCTAATCAATTGTATTAACTCCTAAATTTGGATTAAAACTTATTTTGCAACCCTTTTGTAGAGGTTTCAGATGAGCGGGTATAAATGGGCCGAACAATGGACCCGTTAGAATTTTAACTGAGTAAAAAGTACAGAAATCGAGTTTTTGCAATATAATCATGTTGAAAAGCTCCTAATAAATAATATGAACTCCTAAATTTTGATTAAATCTTATTTTGCAACCCTTTTGTAGAGGTTTCGGACGAGCGGGTCTAAATGGGCCGAACAATGGACCCGTTAGAATTTTAACTGAGTAAAAAGTATAGAAATCGAGTTTTTGCAATATAATTGTGCTGAAAAGCTAGAAATAAATTTTATGAACTCCTAAAATTTGGATTAAAACTTATTTTTCAACCCTTTTGTAGAGGTTTCGGACGAGCAAGTCTAAATGGGCCGAACAATGGACCCATTAGAATTTTAACTGAGTAAAAAGTTCAGAAATCGAGTTTTTGCAATATAATCATGTTGATAAGCTCGTAATCAATTATATGAACTCCTAAATTTTGATTTAAACTTATTTTGCGGTCTTTTTTGTAGAGGTTTCGGACGAGAAGGTCTAAATGGGCCCAATAATGGACCCGTTAGAATTTTAACTGAGTAAAAAGTACAGAAATCGAGTTTTTGCAATATAATCGTGTTGAAAAGCTCGTAATCAATTATATGAACTCCTAAATTTGGATTAAAACTTTTTTACATCCCTTTTTGTAGAGATTTCGGACGAGCGGGTCTAAATGGTCCGAACAATGGACCCGTTAGAATTTTAACAGAGTAAAAAGTATAGAAATCGAGTTTTTGCAAATTAATCATGTTGGAAAGCTGAAATCAATTATATGAACTCTTAAATTTGATTAAAATTTATTTTGCGGTCTTTTTTTAGAGGTTTCGGGCGAGCGGGTTTAAATGGGCCAAACAATTAACCTGTTAGAATTTTAACCGAGTAAAAAGTACAGAAATCGAGTTTTTGCAATATAATCATGTTGAAAAGCTTGTAATCAATTACATGAACTCCTAAATTTGGATTAAAACTTATTTTTAGCCCTTTTTGTAGAGGTTTCGGACGATCGGGTTTAAATGGGCCGAACAATGGACCCGTTAAAATTTTAACGGAGTAAAAAGTACAGAAATCGAGGTTGCGCAATATAATCGTCTTGAAAAGCTCGTAATCAATTGTATGAACTCCTAAATTTGAATTAAAACTTATTTTCCAAACCTTTTGTAGAGGTTTCGGACGAGCGGGTCTAAATGAGCAGAACAATGGACCCGTTAGAATTTTAAGAGAGTAAAAAGCACAAAAATCGAGTTTTTGCAATATAAATTGTTGAAAAGCTCATAATCAATTGTATGAACTCCTAAATTTGAATTAAAACTTATTTTCCAACCCTTTTGTAGAGGTTTCGGATGAGCGGGTCTTAATGTGCCGAACAATGGACCCGTTAGAATTTTAACTGAGTAAAAAGTACAGAAATCGAGTTTTGGCAATATAATCGTGTTAAAAAGCTCGTAATCATGTATATGAACTCCTAATTTTCGATTAAAACTTTTTTTGCGTTCCTTTTTGTAAGGTTTCGGACGAGCGAGTCTAAATGGCCCGAACATTGGACCCGTTAGAATTTTAACTGAGTAAAAAGTACAGAAATCGAGTTTTTGCAATATAATCGTGTTGAAAAGCTCGTAATCAATTATATGAACTCCTCAACTTGGATTAAAACTTATTTTGCAGCCCTTTTTGTATAGGTTTCGGACGAGCGGGTCTAAATGGGCCGAACAATGGACCCGTTAGAATTTTTTTTAAAAGAAAACCCGTTAGAATTTTAATTGAGTAAAAAGTACAAAAATCGAATTTTTACAATATAATCATGTTGAAAAGCTCGTAATCAATTATATGAACTCCTAAAATTTGATTCTAACTTATTTTGCGGCCTTTTTTGTTGAGGTTTCGGACGAGCGGATCTAAATGGGCCGAGCAATGGACCCATTAGAATTTTAACTGAGTAAAAAGTAAAAAAATCGAGTTTTTGCAATATAATTGCGTTGATAAGCTCTTAATCAATTGTATGAACTCCTAAAATTTGATTCTAACTTGTTTTGCAGTCTTTTTGTAGAGGTTTCGGACGAGAGGGTCTAAATGGGCCGAACAATGGACCCGTTGGAATTTTAACTGAGTAAAAAGTACAAAAATCGAGTTTTTGCAATATAATCTCGTTGAAAAGCTCGTAATCAATTATATAAACTCCTAAAATTTGATTCCAAATTGTTTTGCGGTCATTTTTGTAGAGGTTTCGGACGAGCGGGTCTAAATGGGCCGAAAATGGACCCGTTAGAATTTTAACTGAGTAAAAATTACATAAATCTAGTTTTTGCAATATAATCGTGTTCAAAAGCTCGTAATCAATTATATTAACTCCTAAAATTTGATTCTAACTTGTTTTGTGGAAATTGAGTTTTTGCAATATAATCGCGTTGAAAAGCTCATAATCAATTATATGAACTCCTAAATTTGGATTAAAACTTATTTTGCAGCACTTTTTGTAGAGGTTTCGGACGAACGTGTCTAAATGGGCCGAACAATGGTCCCGTTAGAATTTTTTTGAAAGAAAAGGCCTCATTAAAAACCCCTACTAATGTCCTCTGACTCAAAGCCAGGGGACCCTAAAAAGGGGAAAAGAGTACCTTTTGTATTATTAATTCGAAAGATTGCCTTTTACAAGGTGAGTAATACAAGATGGGGTGTCAGAACCAAAAGACATGGAAGACATGGTTCTGAGAGCATGGGTGGCCAGCGTATGGGCCACAGAATTAGCCTCTCGGCTTACATAGGAAATAAGAGCAAAAGCCAAAGAAAGAAGCGCGTCCCGGAGTTGAGGAAGAAGAGGTCCCAAGGTGGAGAGATCCAGACCCGGATTGCTGACTCTGTTCACAAGAGAGGCACAATCCATTTCAAACAGTAACCGGTGCCAGCATTGGCCTTGAGCGAAGGTAATACCGGCAAGAAGACCCAGACCTTCGCAAGTGGCAACATCCAAACAACTGCCTAAGGGGTAAGCAAGGCCCCCAATGACTGCACCTGTAGCATCACGCGCCACAACACCAACAACAGCTGCACGAGTGACTGGGTCAAAAGCCCCATCCACATTAATCTTAATATGATCATGTGGGGGAGGCTTCCAACAAGGAGGCAAAAGTATAGGAGTGGTCGACTGGGGGAGGCTTGTAGATATAGCGTTGCAGAAATCATTATGTAAGCTAATCGAATTAATAGCAATAAGCCACAGGGGTTGCAGATGGTGATTATGAACCCAGTCATTACGTCTATTCCAAATATTCCAAATGGTAGTAAGGAAAAGACCGAATTGGTTAGCAGATAAGAGATGAGCAGCCTCCTCTAACCAATGTACAGTGGTAACAGCTGAACTCTTGGAGAGAACAGCAGGGACACCAGAGAGATGTAGGGCTTCAGAGGCCCCAGAACAGTCGCGAAGTGCATGAAGGGTAGATTCTGAGGAAAACCCGCAAATTGGGCAAGGTTTAGAGTTTGGCGAGAAATCTCGTAGTCTGAAACCCATAGGTAAGGCTTTAGAGGCCATGCGCCATCCGAAAGTTTTGACCTTAGGGATAGCCTTAATTTTAGCAAGTACCTTCCAAATTCGCGTTGGAGGGTTTCGGGGTTCCGGGGAACGTTGGAGAAATAAGTAGCCATAGCGGACTGAGTAAATACCAGAGTCATTAGGGTACCAGAGGATAGAGTCCCGAGTATCATTAATTATAGGAACATGAAGAATAGCATCTGCACCAGTGGTTTAAAGTAGCTACAAACCTTAGAATGGTCCCAAGCAGTCTGATTACGAAGCATAAAATCACGGCAACGAACATGTAATTCCTCTGAGATATCATAGTTACCATAGAGGTTGATAGGGGAGGATCCGCCCCAGTTGTCTTTATGGACACAAATATTGCTATTAATACCCGGTCGGTATAAGAAACCATTATAAAGGTGTTGTAAAGCAGAATAAAGGCCCTTCTAGGCAAAAGATCCTCTAGCTGGACGGGTGGCATCGAGGATATTACCAGAAGGGAAGTATTTGGAACGGTAGATTTGGCCCAAAAGGGAATCAGGTTCACAAAGAAGTTTCCAAAGTTGCTTTCTAAGGAGAGCAATGTTAAAGTCATTTAAATCTCTGAAGCCCATGCCCCCTGCCGCCTTAGGAAGACAGACACGGTTCCAAGGGAGCATGTGCCAACCCTTTTTATTAGATTTGCCAGACCACCAATATTGACGAATAGCTGAAGTCATATCATCAATAATGTTTTGCGGTAATAGATAGCATGACATGACGTATTGAGGTAAGGATTGTAAAACCGCTTTAATGAAAATTTCACGACCACTAAATGAGAGGAGTTGTTTATCCCAGGTAGATAGACGGTCATGAACTTTATCGTGAACGAAACCTAAGGCTTCAGTTCTATTTTTCCCAATGAGCAGTGGAACACCAAGATACACACCAGGGTTGGTAACCTCGCGTACTTGCAAGGAGTTATTGATCGCATCACGAGTTGAGCGAAGGGTGCGTGGGTTATAGAAGATGGTCGACTTCTCAAAGTTCACTGCTTGTCCTGAAGCAGAGGCATAAGTTTGTAGCGCCAGTTTCAGTTGGGATGCTTCCTCAGGGTTAGTATTAAGGAAAACCATGCAGTCATCTACAAAGAGGAGATGGTTGACTTTAGGACCAAATCTGCATGCCCCTAGGCCGGGTAGGGTGTTAGTCTGTTGGGCATCAGGTAGGTAAGCGGATAGGCCTTGTGTACAGAATAGGAATAGGAAAGGCGATAGGGGATCTCCTTGTCGAAGACCTCGTTGAGGTTGAAAAAAAAGTGAGAAGGAGTTGTTGATTTTAACAGTGAAAGAAACTGAGGAAATGCACCGCATAATAAGGGAGACCCATGCAGGAGCGAAGCCCATACGGTGCATTACATTTGCCAGAAAAGACCATTCAACTCTGTCAAAGGCTTTTTCCATATCTAACTTTAGGGCGGCGCCTTGCGCTGATTTTGTGGTCCCAGCGTTAATATTATGTATTATTTCGTGGGCTATAAGGATATTATCCGAGATATTAAGACCTTGAACAAAAGCAGCCTGGTTAAAGCTGATGCAAAAGGGGATTGTTTGTTTCATTCTGTTGACTAGGACTTTAGCTACAATTTTATAGATAACAGTGCACAGGCTGATTGGGCGAATGTGCCTCATGGTAGTCGGGTCTTTGATTTTAGGAATAAGTACTAAGATTGTTTTGTTGACCGAAGCCATGTCCGTAGTGCCATTGAGGAGGCTAAGGCAAAGAGCGACGACATCATCACCCACAGAGTCCCAATGTTGTCTAAAGAAGCCGCTGGGTAACCCATCGATACCCGGTGCCTTCCGTGGATCAATATCACGGAAAACATGTACTATTTCCTCCTTAGTGAACGCCATGGAGAGAGTTATTCATAGCTTGGGTTATAGTAGAGGGGATTTTTGATAGAATTTGTTCCGAAAATTGTGGTTTTGAGGACGTAAAAAGGTTTTGGAAATAATCGGAAGCAATTGACATAATATCATTTTCATCAGTGCACCATGTGGAGTTGGTGCTGAAAAGGCCAGTGATTGTATTTTTTTTCCTTCTGTTACTCGCACGGGCATGAAAAAATCTTGTATTTTTGTCTCCTTGAGAAAGCCATAAGTTACGGGATCTTTGCGCCCAGTACGTTTCTTGTTCGAGAAGAAGCTTATTAAGCTCAGTTCGGCAATTTAGATAAGAAATTTCATTTGAAGGTGTTAATGGACAATGTAGGAATTTATTAATTTTATTGGTTTGGAAGTTGATACGACCTGAGGTTTTGGTTCTTTGTTGAGTTTGCCAATTATCCAGACATAAACCAACTGCTTGAATTTTTTCTAATGATGTCCCATCGGTGTTGGCCCATGTACTTTGGACAAGGGATATGTTGTCATCACGGCCTGCCCAACAGTTTTCGAAACGAAAGTTGTGTGGGGGATGTTGAGATGGCGTGTGAGGGGTAGGGGAGGTATCGAGTAGTAAAAAGCAATGATCTGATTTTGCAACGAAATCCGAAGAGATCCGATAAGAGGGGTATAAGGTTTTCCAAGCCTGGTTACCAATGAAACGGTCAAGACGCTTATGGATAGTTGGAGTTAGAGGTCCAACTTTCGTCCAAGTAAACCAACCGGATGTGGGTTTGCAATCGTAAAGGTTGTTGCGTGATAAACAATGGCGAAAATTGTTTGTTTGTGATCGAGCACGGCGAGAACCTCCCTGTTTTTCACAATCGGATAATATTTCATTAAAGTCCCCACCAAGGAGCCAAGGAGTATTATTATCATTATTTAAAGAGTCTATAATATCCCAAGTTTTATATTTTTGACTAGTTTCAGAATATCCATGCATACCAGTGAATTTAATAGAGAAAGAATCAAGCTGAATTAAACTATGTATGAAGCGGTTCGAATACGAAAGCAAACTAATATTAATATTATTTGATTTAAAAAGGGCGATGCCAGAACAACTATTGTTTGGGTGAATAGATATAACTTCTATCATACCAAGAGAAAGGCAAAGTCGGCTACATGCCGCATTATTTAGCTTGGTTACACAAAGGAATAATATATCCGGAGAGGATTGCTGGACATAACGATGAAGGTGTTGAACTGCCTGGACTTGTCCCAAACCCTGGCAGTTCCAATAGTGGATTCTCATTTCGCTTAGCGGGGCTGAGAGTCAGCCGCCGCTGGAGAGTTTTTTGAGCTGCTCATCCCAGCCTTAGGAGTAGAACTGGAGGGCTTTGCCTTATTTGGTTGGAGGACCACTTGGATTGGGGAACGACGTTTGGTGCCGCGGCTTGCAGAGGGGGCAGGAGCAGAAGCTGCATCATTCGAATAATTCTTTAATAGCCATGTATTAAATTCATGAAACGTGGAGGAGTCGGTGTTAACAGGGGGCTTACATATTTCAGCATCAAACTTCTTGATTTGTTCAGCAGTGGGGCTGGGAATGCTATCATCCTGGGCAGCCCAGTCATCATCAGAGGTATCCTCAGGAATTGGGAATATAGTATTCAGGGGTTGAGGTTCTAGTGCCCGTGGGGGAGAGTGACTTTCGGATTAGAGCGGGATTGGGTGCTTTTCAGTTTAGAACCCGAGGCAGTAGCATCCTTCGTAGGTGGGGCATCATCCATAGTAGCATCGACATTGGGGGCTTCCTCAACAGGCTGTTCCGAGAAGGAGGCAGCGTCTCCCTCATTAAGAGAGCCTGCGAAGAGTAAAGAAAATGGTGTCAAGGGTAAAATCAAAACATTAAAGGTATAGATAGGAAAACTAGGAAGAGGATTCAGGAATTGACCTATGTTGTTCTGATCATTAGGTTCTGGAGCATTGACAATCGGAACTGAGAAGAAGGAAATAAATATTAGTGATGTGTTTGAAAATAGAAACAGGGATGCCACAACGCGATAGTAACAGAATATATTTGAGCAAGTTGTACAAAGCGAAAAGGACTTACCCGAGGGGTTCGGATTATCTTGGTCGAGTTCAGCCTCAATAGTGCGGATTCGGCCACGGGTGCCGATTGGGCAACGTCGAGGGGGGAGATACCTAAGCCACTCCTCATATTGTAACTTGTTTAGATCAAGAGACGGACGGATCGGGCAATTGTCGATTGAATGACATACAATGCCACAACCATGGCATAGAGTAGACGTTCGTATTGTAGACGGCACATGGTCTTATCAGAGCCATTCCCAATGAAAAGAAATCGGGTGATTGGTCGGGTGACATCGAGCATTATTTCTACTCGCAGAAATTTAGACATATTTCCTTCTTGTTCACGGGTATCAGTGCGTAGGACGTTACCAACCATAGACCCCAGGGCATGGCCCATGAGGTGAGAGCGGTCAACATCTTCAAAAAGAGAGGTAGGTAGGCCAAAGATACGGATCCAAATGCGCATTGTATTGAAAGTGTAGTCAGCAACGTTTTTTGAGGGGTTGTATTCGGTTAGGGCCAACCATTCATCTTTTTACAACCAAGGGCCACGATTGAGGACTTCATAGCAAGCTTTGACCTCCTTGAATTTGATCTTAAGGAAGTTTTCTTTGATGACCGAAATGGAAATAAGGTTATTGGATTTCCAAATGCCTTCGAAGGCACTAAGGATAGCATAGATGTCGATCGGTTTGGACGAGAGGAAACAACCTATTAGAAAGAGTTTGGGGTCTTCTTTGACAAAATCCCAGCCAAAATCTGGTGTATAAAGGAGTTCAACTTCTTCGCTTGTGAGGGCAATGGAGTTGAGTTGTGGAAGAGAGGAGGATTCCATAGTGAGAGTAGAGGGAGCAAAAGGAAATATGCCTAAAGGGAAGGGGAGGTCGGTGTTGAAGTAAGGGGAAATTTGCTTGGTATAAATAGAGGGGAAGGAGGTAAGGGTGATTAGAGCTATAAGAATATAGCAAGAAAGGGAAGAAGGTAAGAATGTTGGCTTAGGAAGGAAAGAAATTAAAGGCCAACCCTTAATAAATAATATTGCGTGATTAAAAGAGGAAAGTACACAAGAGGAATAAGTAAATACCAAATACAAAGTAAGAGTTAAGGAAAGGGTCCATATAATCAGGAATAAAATTAAGGGAGGAGAGAACATATGGATAGAAGCAGGGACAGAAAAGGAAATAACGTATTGACTAATGCTAATATATGGGATTGGATAAGGAAAGAAATAATTATCCTTGACATTGGTATGTAAAATTTGGAAAGAGTTAAAGGTCAGCGGGGTATTTAATATAGACATTAAAGTTGATGTAGCAGCAGAAGGAAAGAGATTTGAAAAAAACAAAGTTAATGTAATTATGGAAAAATAGGGAAAGAAAGAACAATATATGAAGAAAGTAAAAGGTAGCGTTAATGGTAGAAAGAAGTTGAAGTAATAGGAAAACAGAAGCGTGAAATTTAAATACAATTTAGAGCAGCCGTTGAGATAAATAATTATTAAAAAAGGAAGAAAGTATGAAAGATCGGAAGACTGATTAAAAGTCAGCCGATTATGTTCCCTAGTCAAAAGGGTTGTAGAAAAATCCCATATGAGGGCTAGAATATTTGCACCTGAATAGGTGTAGTAGGAAAAAAATTCCTTAGAGATTAGAGTAGAGGAACGTATAGAAAGCACGTACGAGGTTAAAAATAAATAAAAACAAATAATAAAAAAGGCAGATCGTAAACATACAAACATGCAACAAAAGTAAAGGCATAAAGAAAGGAAAAGCAGAAAAAGAAAGAGAAAGCAGAAATTAAAAATTACAGACCATGGGGAAGGATGAGGCGGGGCTAAGAAAATAATTACAAACCAAATGAGCAAAAAGGGGGGGAATAACAACAGAGGAAATTAACAAACGCAAAATAATTACAAACCCAGAAATAAAAATAATGGTAAGAGTTACTTTGAGACAGAGAAACTCGACCCCAGCGATTCTGGCTTAGTGAGACATCAATATATTCCAATTGCTCCCAGGTATATGCATTTAACACATGGAAAAATAGGAAGAGTGTATTAGAGAAATCATGTAACCAAATACAGACAATTATAGATAACAAGGGAGTATGATAGAACAGAAACCAAAGCAAAGGTAGTGAGTGGTATGAATTTGCAGCTAGGAGCCAGAGAAGCCAGAGAAGAATGTACAAAAGCAATGAATTGTGGTATATCATAAAACCATAAGAGATCGTAAAATACATTATAGCATGAGATAAGTCATAAGTAGCAAGGCCAAAAAGGAACAAGAAGATACTAGGGGTGAAAAGAGGTTCATAAATCACTAATTCAAGATAATTAAAGGGGTAAGTTGGTGAAGAGATTAGACTAAGAAGAAGGCTAGTTATATCGAGTATAAGCTTGGTAATAAAACAGCAATCCAAGAATAAAAAAGTGCCCACAGGGTGGCTTGAGGGTAATTTCCCAAAGGGGGATCGAAAGTTGCAATAATTGTAGACAGAGAGAAGATTGTAAGTAATCATATTAGCAGTATTATTGTAAGAAAAGACATGAAGAAACAAATACAAAGTGACTGAGGAAATATAACATGTTAAAGGGGAAAAGGTAAGAGAGACATCATAATAAGGGAAAGAAAGCATCCAGGTTGATACAACACAAAAGAGATAGCATAAAATAAAAGAAGGGAGGAATGCAGCCAGGCAAGTGAAGAAAATAACAAAAAGCATTAATGTATATAGACTGAGTAAGTGGGTAGAGGGAATACCTTTCCAGAGTATGGCCAGCAGTGAAGCTGAGAGGAGACTGAACAACATCCATAAAATCCGTCTTAGAAATGGGTTAGTCATTTGTAGCAGACAATATATAACACTAAGGGAATGATAGGGAAAAGCTCCTTGCATTAGAAAAGAAAAAGTTACATTAGAGCATACCATAAGAACGGTAAAAACAAGAAAGCTACTAGCTAAAGACATATTGCTACTAGCTAGTAATAAAAAAACATAATGTATCAAGGAGTGAACATAAATCAAATTAAAAGATTTGAGAGATAGCCCAAGTTCTAGACTCAAAGAGTAGTCCATATTGAACAGAGAGATTAATCCCACAATGTGGGTCGATTTTGTTTTCCCCCAGAAGGGATCGTGTGATGATACATAAATTAGTTGATTCATATGAAAAGACACAGTCAGAGAGTAAAAGCGGAAAATGGGATTCAAGAGGAGGAATAACACAAAACCCAAGGCAAAGATGCAGACGGCAGATAAAAAAGTATACACAAAGAGGGAAAACAGATAAGAGGTGTAGTTGAAAGCATGGATTGAAAACACGATGCACGGATGAGAGAGGAATATAGTGGATGAAGCGGAGGGAAGAAAGTAAACAGAAATAGTCCAGAAACAAGCATTCAACATTAAGAAGAGAGATTGCCAAACAATAAAAGAGTAATTACCAGGTTTGTATAATAGCAAGTAAAAAATAGTTGGCAAAGTAGAAGATAATAGAGGAAGGATAATACCAATCGGTAAAGAGAGAAACCAGAGTCTTGATTTCGTCCAACCGAGAAGGAAACCTGTTATCAACATAAAAGATAAAATTAACAAAGAAAAATCGAATGAAAAAAGATAAAAGATAAAACAGATCTGGATTTGAGAGACCCAGATCCGAAAGAAGAGATAACGAGATAAGAGTGAATAAAGATTCAGAGGAGATCCCAGAAGACAAAAAACATGCGATAACCAAGGCGAGAAGAAGCCAGATTTGGGATCGTGTAAAGAAAACCCTAAAAAAAGAGAAATTTGTCAATAAAGATAAAATTAGTGTTAAGAAAAGGAGAAAAACAGAAAAAGCACAGTAGAACAAGGGGAAATAGATTGGGGGAAAGAGTAGATTTCATCGAAGAGCCTGATGAAACTTTTAGAGGCCTGTGACGGTTAGGATTCCTTGCAGCGCCCAGAAACCTGCGTTGGCCTAAAAGTTCAGAAGAGATAAAGGGAAGGAAAACAAGCAAGTAAGGAAAAATCGAAGGAAAAAAAAGAAATGATATAAATTAAAAGGAGATAAAGGAGAGAAAAAAACCCAATCGGTGAGAGGAGGATCCCGATCTGAAAAGGGAAGGGGTTTTAGAAAAAACCCTAAGGCCCGGTGAAACAATGGAAGATTGGCAGCGAAGGGAAGACAATTGCACGCAAAGGTCACCCCTTCAGCAGATGGAATGAATCTGGTAAAGGATTTGTGAAGCATTAGATCCTCGCAAAGATGGACATGGTTAGTCGAAAATAGCCGGCAAAACAAAATCCAGAGAAAAAATACAAAAAATGAAACGAACTGAAGAAAATGTCGGGGTGGGATAACCCTCAATAACCTCTTACCGATTTCCAAGGAAACCAAATTGTGATGGCCGTCTCGATGAAACACATGCAGATTCAGCAGAAAATGAAAAGCTGCCGTGTGGGGAGGGGAAGTGCAAGAGAGGGGGAAATGGAATCAACCGGAAAAAGGGGGAAAAAGAGAGGAGACCAAGCCAAAAACCAAAAAGGAACCCAGAAAATTTGAGAGAGAATTGAGAGCTATCCCACCGGTTACCCGTTCCCCGTTAGAATTTTAATTGAGTAAAAAGTACAGAAATCGAGTGTTTGCACTATAATCGTGTTGAAAAGCTCGTAATCAATTTTATGAACTCCTAAATTTGGATTAAAACTTATTTTGCCGCCCTTTTTGTAGAGGTTTCGGACGAGCGGGTCTAAATGGGCTGAACAATGGACCCATTAGAATTTTAACTGAGTGAAAAGTACAAAAATTGAGTTTTTGCAATATAATCGTGTTGAAAAGCTCGTAATCAATTATATGAACTCCTAAATTTTGATTAAAACGTATTTTGCAGCCCTTTTTGTAGAGGTTTCGGACGAGCGGGTCTAAATGGGACGAAAAATGGACCCGTTAGTATTTTAACTGAGTAAAAAGTACAAAAATCGAGATTTTGCAATATAATCGTGTTGAAAAGCTCGTAATCAATTATATGAACTCCAAAATTTTGATTAAAACGTATTTTGCAGCCCTTTTTGTAGAGGTTTCGGACGAGCGGATCTAAATGGGCCAAACAATGGACCCGTTAGAATTTTAACTGAGTAAAAAGTACATAAATCAAGTTTTTGCAATATAATCATGTTGAAAAGCTCGTAATCAATTATATGAACTCCTAAAATTTGATTCTAACTTATTTTGCGGTCTTTTTTGTAGAGGTTTCGGACAAGCGGGTCTAAATGGGCCGAACAATGGACCCGTTAGAATTTAACTGAGTAAAAAGTACATAAATCAAGTTTTTGCAATATAATCTTGTTGAAAAGCTCGTAATCAATTGTATGAACTCATAAATTTGGATTAAAACTTATTTTGCAACCCTTTTGTAGAGGTTTCGGCCGAGCGGGTCTAAATGGGCCGAACAATGGACCCGTTAGAATTTTAACTAAGTAAAAAGTACAAAAATCGAGTTTTTGCAATATAATCGTGTTGAAAAGCTCGTAATCAATTATATGAACTCCTAAAATTTGATTAAAACTTGTTTTGTGGTCTTTTTTGTAGAGGTTTCGGACGAGCAGGTCTAAATGGGCCGAACAATGGACCCGTTAGAATTTTAACTGAGTAAAAATTACAGAAATAGAATTTTTGCAATATAATTGTGTTGAAAAGCTCGTAATCAATTATATGAACTCCTAAAATTTGATTCTAACTTATTTTGTGGTCTTTTTTGTAGAGGTTTCGAATGAGTTGGGTCTAAATGAGCCGAACAATGGACTTGTTAGAATTTTAATTGAGTAAAAAGTACAGAAATTGAGATTTTGCAATATAATCGTGTTGAAAAGCTCGTAATCAATTGTATGAACTCGTAAATTTGGATTAAAAATTATTTTGCAACCCTTTTGTAGAGGTTTCAGACGAGCGGGTCTAAATGGGCAGAACAATGGACCCGTTAGAATTTTAAGTGAGTAAAAAGTACAGAAATCGAGTTTCTGCAATATAATCGTGTTGAAAAGCTCGTAATCAATTCTTTGAACTCCTAAAATATGATTAAAACTTGTTTTGCGGAATTTTTTGTAGAGGTTTCGGACGAGCAGGTCTAAATGAGCCGAACAATGGACCCGTTAGAATTTTAACTGAGTAAAAAGTACAGAAATCGAGTTTTTGCAATATAATCGTGTTGAAAAGCTCGAAATGAATTATATGAACTCATATATTTTGATTAAAAATTATTTTGCGGTATTTTTTCTAAAGTTTCGGACGAGCGGGTCTAAATGGGCCAAACAATGGACCTGTTAGAGTTTTAACCGAGTAAAAAGTCAAAAAATTGAGTTTTTGCAATATAACAGTGTTGAAAAGTTTGTAATCAATTATATGAACTCCTAAAATTTGATTATAACTTATTTTGTGGTATTTTTTTAGAGGTTTCGGACGAGCGGGTCTAATAGGGACGAACAATGGACCCGTTTGAATTTTAACTGAGTAAAAAGTAAAAAAATCGAGTTGTGCAATATAATCGTGTTGAGAAGCTCGTAATCAATTATATGAACTCCTAAATTTTGATTAAAACTTATTTTGCAGCCCTTTTTGTAGAGGTTTTGGACGAGCGGGTCTAAATGGGCCGAACAATGGACCCGTTAGAATTTTAACTGTGTAAATAGTACAAAAATCGCGTTTTTGCATTATAATCGTGTTGAAAAGCTCGTAATCAATTGTATGAACTCCTAAATTTGGATTAAAACTTATTTTGCAGCACTTTTTGTAGAGGTTTCGGACGAGCGGGTCTAAATGGGCCGAACAATGGACCCGTTAGAATTTTAACTGAGTAAAAATTACAGAAATCAAGTTTTTGCAATATAACCGTGTTCAAAAGCTCGTAATCAATTATATTAACCCCTAAATTTGATTCTAACTTGTTTTGTGGTCTTTTTTGTAGATGTTTCGGACGAGCGGGTCTAAATGGGCCGAACATTGAACACGTTAGAGTTTAAACGAGAAAAAGTACAGAAATTGAGTTTTTGCAAAATAAACGTATTGAAAAAGCTCGTAATCAATTATATGAACTCCTAAATTTGGATTAAAACTTATTTTGCAGCCCTTTTGTAGAGGTTTCGGACGAGCGGATCTAAATGGGCCGAACAATGGACCCGTTAGAATTTTAACCGAGTAAAAAGTACAAAAATAAGTTTTTGCAATATAATCTTGTTGAAAAGATCGTAATCAATTATATGAACTCCTAAATTTGGATAAAACTTATATTGCAGCCCTTTTGTAGAGGTTTCGGACGAGCGAGTCTAAATGGGCCGAACAATGGACTTGTTAGAATTTTAACTGAGTAAAAAAAAGAAAAATCAAGTGTTTGCAATATAATCATGTTAAAAAGCTCATAATCAATTATATGAACTCCTAAATTTGGATTAAAACTTATTTTGCAGCACTTTTTGTAGAGGTTTCGGACGACAGGTCTAAATGGGCCAAACAATGGACCTGTTAGAGTTTTAACCGAGTAAAAAGTGCAAAAATTGAGTTTTTGCAATATAACCGTGTTGAAAAGTTTGTAATCAATTATATGAACTCCTAAAATTTGATTATAACTTATTTTGCGGTATTTTTTGTAGAGGTTTCGGACGAGCGGGTCTAATTGGGACGAACAATGGACCCGTTAGAATTTTAACTGAGTAAAAAGTACAGAAATTGAGTTTTTGCAATATAATCGTTTTGAAAAGCTCGTAATCAATTATATGAACTCCTAAATTTCGATTAAAACGTATTTTGCAGCCATTTTTGTAGAGGTTTCGGACGAGCGGGTCTAAATGGGCCAAACAATGGACATGTTAGAATTTTAATCTAGGAAAAAGTACATAAATTGAGTTTTTGCAATATATTCATGTTTAAAAGCTCGTAATAAATTATATGAACTCCTAAATTTTGATTAAAACTTATATTGTTGTCCTTTTTGTACTGTTTCGGACGATCGGGTCTAAATGGGCCGTAAAATGGACCCGTTAGAATTTTAACTGAGTAAAAAAAAGAAAAATCAAGTGTTTGTAATATAATCGTGTTAAAAAGATCATAATCAATTATATGAACTCCTAAATTTGGATTAAAACTTATTTTGCAGCATTTTTTGTAGAGGTTTCAGACGAGCGGGTCTAAATGGGCCGAGCAATGGACCCGTTAGAATTTTAACTGAGTAAAAAGTACAGAAATCGAGTGTTTGCAAAATAATCATGTTGAAAAGCTCGTAATCAATTATATGAACTCCTAAATTTGGATTAAAACTTATTTTGCAGCCCTTTTGTAGAGGTTTCGGACAAGCGGATCTAAATGGGCCGAACAATGGACCCGTTAGAATTTTAACCGAGTAAAAAGTACAAAAATCAAGTTTTTGCAATATAATCTTGTTGAAAAGATCGTAATCAATTATATGAACTCCTAAATTTGGATAAAACTTATATTGCAGCCCTTTTGTAGAGGTTTCGGACGAGCGGGTCTAAATGGGCCGAACAATGGACCCGTTAGAATTTTAACTGAGTAAAAAAAAGAAAAATCAAGTGTTTGCAATATAATCATGTTAAAAAGCTCATAATCAATTATATGAACTCCTAAATTTGGATTAAAACTTATTTTGCAACACTTTTTGTAGAGGTTTCGGACGACATGTCTAAATGGGCCAAACAATGGACCTGTTAGAGTTTTAACCGAGTAAAAAGTGCAAAAATTGAGTTTTTGCAATATAACCGTGTTGAAAAGTTTGTAATCAATTATATGAACTCCTAAAATTTGATTATAACTTATTTTGCGGTATTTTTTGTAGAGGTTTCGGACGAGCGGGTCTAATTGGGACGAACAATGGACCCGTTAGAATTTTAACTGAGTAAAAAATACAGAAATTGAGTTTTTGCAATATAATCGTGTTGAAAAGCTCGTAATCAATTATATGAACTCCTAAATATTGATTAAAACGTATTTTGCAGCCATTTTTGTAGAGGTTTCGGACGAGCGGGTCTAAATGAGCCAAACAATGGACATGTTAGAATTTTAATCTAGGAAAAAGTACATAAATTGAGTTTTTGCAATATAATCATGTTTAAAAGCTCGTAATAAATTATATGAACTCCTAAATTTTGATTAAAACTTATATTGTTGTCCTTTTTGTACTGTTTCGGACGAGCGGGTCTAAATGGGCCGTAAAATGGACCCGTTAGAATTTTAACTGAGTAAAAAAAAGAAAAATCAAGTGTTTGCAATATAATCGTGTTAAAAAGATCATAATCAATTATATGAACTCCTAAATTTGGATTAAAACTTATTTTGCAGCACTTTTTGTAGAGGTTTCAGACGAGCGGGTCTAAATGGGCCGAGCAATGGACCCGTTAGAATTTTAACTGAGTAAAAAGTACAGAAATCGAGTGTTTGCAAAATAATCATGTTGAAAAGCTCGTAATCAATTTTATGAACTCCTAAATTTGGATTAAAACTTATTTTGCCGCCCTTTTTGTAGAGGTTTCGGACGAGCGGGTCTAAATGGGCCGAACAATGGACCCGTTAGAATTTTAACTGAGTAAAAAGTACAGAAATCGAGTTTTTGAAATTTAATCATGTTGAAAAGCTGGTAATCAATTATACGAACTCCTAAACTTTGATTAAAACTTATTTTGCTGTCCTTTTTGTAAGGTTTCGGACGAGCGAGTCTAAATGGGCCAAACAATGGACATGTTAGAATTTTAATCAAGGTAAAAGTACATAAATTGAGTTTTTGCAATATAATCATGTTGAAAAGCTCGTAATAAATTATATGAACTCCTAAATTTTGATTAAAACTTATTTTGCTGTCCTTTTTGTAAGGTTTCGGACGATTGGGACTAAATGGGCCGTAAAATGGACCCGTTAGAATTTTAACTTAGTAAAAAGTACATAAATTGAGTTTTTACAATATAATCGTGTTGAAAATCTTGTAATCAATTGTATGAACTCCTAAATTTGGATTAAAACTTATTCTGCAGCCCTTTTGTAGAGGTTTCGGACGAGCGGGTCTAAATGGACCGAACAATGCAATCATTAGAATTTTAACTGAGTAAAAAGTACAGAAATCGAGTTTTTGCAATATAATTGTGTTGAAAAGCTCGTAATCAATTATATGAATTCCTAAAATTTGATTCTAACTTGTTTTGCGGTCTTTTTTGTAGAGGTTTCGGACGAGTGGGTCTAAATGGGCTGAACAATGGACCCGTTAGAATTTTAACTGAGTAAAAACTACAGAAATTGAGTTTTTGCATTATAATCGTGTTGAAAAGCTTGTAATCAATTATATGAATTCCTAAAATTTGATTCTAACTTGTTGTGCGGTCTTTTTTGTAGAGGTTTCGGATGAGCGGGTCTAAATGGGCTGAACAATGGACCCATTAGAATTTTAACTGAGTAAAAAGAACACAAATCGAGTTTTTGCAATATAATCGTGTTGAAAAGCTAGTAATCAATTATAAGATGTCCTAAATTTGGATTAAAACTTATTTTGCAGCCTTTTTTGTAGAGGTTTCAGACGAGCGGGTCTAAATGGGTCGAACAATGGTTCCGTTAGAATTTTAACAGAGTAAAAAGTACAGAAATCGAGTTTTTGCATTATAATCGTGTTGTAAAGCTCGTAATCAGTTGTATGAACTCCTACATTTGGATTAAAACTTATTTTGCAACCCTTTTGTAGAGGTTTCGGACGAGCGGGTCTAAAAGGGCCGAACAATGGACCCGTTAGAATTTTAACTAAGTAAAAGGTACAGTAATCGAGTTTTTGCAATATAATCGTGTTGAAAAGCTCATAATCTGTAACCCCCTTAGCCCGGCCTAGACGGTTGACCCGAACTACGAAGATTACACGGGGAAAACCAAAGTCAACCCGAAAGTCAACCTTGATTAACGACCCTTTTTTTTCTTTTTAACTTTGTCTAAATGCATATTAACCTTAGGTGTACTCTTGAGATATGCATACTCAAAAATCACAGCATTCGGAAAACAATAAGGGACTCAATTTCACAACAAACGAATTTAGGGACCAATTTATAAATTCTGAAATATAGGTGGACTTTACCGATTTTTAAGTTACCATTATGAAATTAGTCATGTTTCAAGCTTCCCTGCCAAGTTTCATCTCAAACGGACATCCCAAACTCAAACAATTGCACATACAAAAATCAGGACTAAAACGTAAAGCTTGCAAACCTCAAAACCATTCAAATCAGTGCCCAACGGTCAAGTGTTTCGAAACGGGTCTAGGCCGTTCAGAAATACGGGCTGGCAGTAGCCAAAGTGTTTCGAAACACCTCAGCCCGTTTCGAAACACCCAGGCCAAAATATGCACCTGTTTCGAAACAGGCAAGGGTGTTTCGAAACACCCTGCCCAGAAACAACAGAAAAGTCTGTTTTACACTCTTTCGACCCACCAAACACGCTCATATGACCTCCACATCATGCCAACAAGTCATCAAACATTAAAGGAACATATTTGCATCATCAAAGCTCAATCATAGCATCGTTTAGGAAAAACCACAAGTCTAAAGGCATGCATCCTATAATGAAAAGCAAGCAATCATCAAATCTCCAAAACAAATACCAAATGGCCATTTACATGTTTCAAACATCATCATAGGCATTAAACCAAACTTAGGGAGTCCACAACATCTCCCAAAACTCAACCTAGGTTCCCATTGCCAAATACCAAAAGCTAATAGTGTTGTGAAAATAGTCACCATACATGAGCTTAGACTTTCACTTGGATCCTTGACCTCCCTGCTGCCCTTAAAGCACTTCAATGCTCTGCATTATTGGTTCAAGAAAGAGAGAGCGTAAGCACATATGCTTAGTGAGAAATGCTTTAATGAAACCACACAATAATGCAATTGTAAAAACACCTTTCCAAGGCCTTTAATTTCAAAACAACATTTATCATGCATCTATGCATACAAACCAAGCATCTCATTCTTCAATACATCAACATGTCATATTGGCTTTCAAGTGATAATCCACAACCATTTTTCAACTCAAAACACAATCGGATACGCGGATTACAAGCGTTGTCCCATACGCTCCATACACACTACCAAACACATAAGGTAGAGTTTAACGGTACAATCACAACCCCTCAACACCAGTGATGGAGTTTAACGGTACAATCACAACCCCTCCACATCACTCATTGGTAGTTGTATAACATCACTAACGAGAACACGGGACACACAACACAAGATCCCCACATGGCATTTTAACCACCATTATGATCTTAGACATCTCGTTAGTGTTCTTGGATGGAGTTTACGGTACAATTACAACCCCTCAACATCAAAGGCGACTTTATTCACGGTGCACCAAATCCTATAGCCGGCTAACTATATCCGATTCAAGTACTTTTAAACCAACACATCACTTGCCAATATACATCATTTACCATCATCAATCCACTGTTTTTAAGCATTAAACAAGCCATTACATAATCATGCATCACTATGCATCAAACCACATTTATCAATGTCCAAATCAAGGATCTCTTACCTTGAGCATCCTTCAACACATGGCTTACAAAACCAGCATTAAACATGCTAAAATATGCTTTCAAAACAGAATTTAAACATGCAAAATAAACACATTGCACTCAACCATCTCATGGTTCATCAAAAAGAGAGTTTCTCCGAAAAACTTACTCTTGAGCTTAGCTAAGTTGTTTAGACTTAAACTAAGCTCCCATAACCTTCCAAGATTGGTTTCAAAGCTGAAAACCAAACTTCACTCACCGATTCCGTTTCGCAAGCTTGCCGAAACGCCGATCAAGCCTCCGGATCAACACCACAAGGATCCGATGATGTCTCCCCTGTTTTAAACACATCAAAGCAGTGGATTAATGCATCATCATGCATTAAAATCTTCAACCAAAACACCTAAACTCGCTGCTCTCATCAAAACTCACATTTCAGCTACCAAGCACAACCGAAATCACATCGAAATACCTCTACAACATTACCCAGCCAAGATCCATCAAATCCAATCATTCTTAAACATCAATTAACATCTAAAAAGGACCTAATCACGTCCTTATACCTCCAGCTATAGCAGAACATCAAAATCACCCCAAAAACCACCATTTTCTCAAGTCAAAACTTAGGAAAATCAACATATTCGGGATTGCATTGATTAAACCTCAATTACACATCATTTAGACATCCAAAATACATCAAAAAGACATCTCAAAACAGAGCCCAATCATCTATTACGAATTTCTTCAAAATTAAATCCAAATCTTGCATTTTAAGCCAAAATCAAGAACACAACATTAAAACCTTTAATAAAACTCAATTTAAGGATTGAGAACTTGGGAATTTCAGTAAAGAACTGAGTATTTAGAGGAGAAGGACGTTCATACCTCTAAATGTGAGTTTCTCCTTGTTTAGAGCCAAAATCCTTGAAAATTCAATAAGCAAATGGTGAGGATTTGGTGTAGAAATGATTAGAAATCATTTAGAGATTGAAATCTCAACTTTAGGTGTGTAAATCAAAGGAAAAGTGGCTGTGGAAATGTGTTTGGCTGAGGGAAAATTGAGAGAAAATGAAATGGGAAAATTTTGGCAAAAGTTAGTTATGAAACTAAAATATCTCTTTTCCCTCTTTTCTTTTTATTAAATCACATTAAATGAGTCTTTAAAATTTAAGAAAAATCTGGAGAAACTCTCCCTTGGGTAAATTAGCTCCTTAAAGATTCAAAGTTTCAATCCTTTTAAAACAGTCACCAACTTTTCAACAATTACATTTTAGTCACTAACTTGAAATGTCATATTTTCAAACCCCATTTTGTAAAATTGATTTCACCACTCTCTTATATATAATAAAAGAGGATTTTTAGATATTTTTCCATATTTTTAATGCATCTCGAACTAGGCTTTCCCTAAAAACCACCTTTATATTCGAACCGTAATTTAAACCGGTCCGGTTCAGACCCTAAACTTCCAAGCCCAAAATTGGGGTGTTACATAATCAATTATATGAACTCCTAAAATTTGATTATAACTTGTTTTGCGGTCTTTTTTGTAGAGGTTTCGGACGAGCGGGTCTAAATGGGCCGAACAATGGACCCGTTAGAATTTTAACTGAGTAAAAAGTACAGAAATTGGGTTTTTGAAATATAATCGTGTTGGAAAGCTCGTAATAAGTTATATGAACTCGTAAATTTTGATTAAAACTTATTTTGCGGCCCTTTTTGTAGAGGTTTCAGACGAGCGGGTCTAAATGGGCCGAAAAATTGACCCGTTAGTATTTTAACTGAGTAAAAAGTACAGTAATCGAGTTTTTGCAATATAATCGTGTTGAAAAGCTCGTAATCAATTATATGAACTCCTAAATTTGATTATAACTTGTTTTTCAGTCTTTATTGTAGAGGTTTCGGACGAGCGAGTCTAAATGGGCCGAACAATGGTATATTTAGCATCTTTGCATGCTCATTCAATTTGTATGAATGCATAGACCCAGAGTCAATCAAGGAAAGCAAACTCAGAGACTGTATCAAGAAATTACCTGCAATCACACCTGTGTCGTTCTGTCCCTCTCGCTGAGCATAAACCCTAACCTGACAACCGCCCTCCGGCTGAAACGCAACCACATGAGCTATATTCCTCTGACCCTCGCTCCTTGGCTGGAAGTTACCTCGACCGCGCCCACGGCCTCTCGGGTACTCATTAGGTCTAGCGGGAGCCTGAACCTGAACCGGTGAAAACCCAGCCTGATGTGGACAATCACACCTAAGGTGATCTCTAGCTCCACAGTTCCAACACGCATGAAAGTTTCCCCATTAGAATTTTTACTGAGTAAAAACTACAGAAAATTGAATTTTTGCAATATAATTGTATTGAAAAGATTGTAATCAATTATATGAACTCCTAAAATTTGATTCTAACTTATTTTGCGGTCTTTTTTGTTGAGGTTTCGGACAAGCGGGTCCAAATGGGCCGAACAATGGACTCGTTAAAATTTTAACTGTGTAAAAACTACAAAAATCGAGTTTTTGCAATATATTTGTGTTGAAAAGCTCGTAATCAATTGTTTGAACTCCTAAATTTGGATTAAAACTTATTTTGTAACCCTTTTGCAGAGGTTTCGGATGAGCGGGTCTAAATGGGCCTAACAATGGACCCGTTAGAATTTTAAATGAGTAAAAAGTACAGAAATCGAGTTTTTGCAATATAATCGTGTTGAAAAGCTCGTAATCAATTATATGAACTCCTAAATTTCGATTAAAACTTATTTTACGGGCATTTTTATATGGTTTCGGACGAGCGAGTCTAAATGGGCCGAACAATGGACCCGTTAGAATTTTAACCGAGTGAAAGGTACAAAAATTAAGTTTTTGCAATATAATCATGTTGAAAAGCTCGTAATCAATTACATGAACTCCTAAACTTGGATTAAAACTTATTTTGCAGCCATTTTTGTAGAAGTTTCGGACGAGCGGGTCTAAATGGGCCGGACAATGGAACCGTTAGAATTTTTTTTAAAAGAAAGCCCGTTAGAATTTTAATTGAGTAAAAAGTACAAAAATTGAATTTTTGCAATATAATCGTGTTGAAAATCTCGTAATCAATTATATGAACTCCTAAATTTGGATTAAAACTTATTTTGCAGCCTTTTTGTAGAGGGTTCGGACGAGCGGGTCTAAATGGGCCGAACAATGGTCCCGTTAGAATTTTAACGCAGTAAAAGTATAGAAATCTAGTTTTTGCAATATAAACGTGTTGAAAAGCTCGTAATCAGTTGTATGAACTCCTACATTTGGAGTAAAACTTATTTTTCAACCCTTTTGTAGAGGTTTCGGACGAGCGGGTCTAAATGGGCCGAACAATGGACCCGTTAGAATTTTTTTTGAAGAAAAACCCTGTTAGAATTTTAACTGAGTAAAAAGTATAGTAATCGAGTTTTTGCAATATAATCGTGTTGAAAAGCTCGTAATCAATTATATGAACTCCTAAAATTTGATTATAACTTGTTTTACGGTCTTTTTTGTAGAGGTTTCGGACGAGCGGGTCTAAATGGGCCGAACAATGGACCCATTAGAATATTAACTAAGTCAAAAGTTCAAAAATTGGGTTTTTGCAATATAATCGTGTTGGAAAGCTCGTAATGAACTATATGAACTCCTATAATTTGATTAAAACTTGTTTTGTGGTCATTTTTAGAGGTTTCGGACGAGCGGGTCTAAATGGGCCGAACAATGGACCCTTTAGAATTTTAACTGAGTAAAAAGTACAGAAATTGAGTTTTTGCAATATAATCGTGTTGAAAAGCTCGTAATCAATTATATGAACTGCTAAATTTGTATTAAAACTTGTTTTGCAGCCTTTTTGTAGAGGTTTCGGACGAGCGGGTCTAAATGGGCCGAACAATGGAACCGTTAGAATTTTAACCGAGTAAAAATTACAAAAATCAAGTTTTTGCAATATAATTGTGTTGAAAAGCTCGTAATCAATAATATGAACTCCTAAAATTTGATTCTAACTTATTTTGTGGTCTATTTTGTAGAGGTTTCGGACGAACGGGTCTAAATGGGCCGAACAATGGACCTGTTAGAATTTTAACTGAGTAAAAAGTACAGAAATCGAGATTTTGCAATATAATCGTGTTGAAAAGCTCGTAATCAATTATATGAACTCTTAAATTTTGATTAAAACGTATTTTGCAGCCCTTTTGTAGAGGTTTCGGATGAGCGGATCTAAATGGGACGAACAATGGACCCGTTAGAATTTTAACTGAGTAAAAAGTACAAAAATTGAGGTTTTGCAATATAATCGTGTTGAAAAGCTCGTAATCAATTATATGAACTCCTAAAATTTGATTCTAACTTATTTTTCGGTGTTTTTTGTAGAGGTTTCGGACTAGCGGGTCTAAATGGGCCGAACAATGGACCCGTGAGAATTTAACTGAGTAAAAAGTACAGAAATCAAGTTTTTGCAATATAATCGTGTTGAAAAGCTCGTAATCAAATGTATGAACTCCTAAATTTAGTTTAAAACTTATTTTTCAACCCATTTTTAGAGGTTTCGGATGAGCGGGTCTAAATGGGCCGAACAATGGACCCGTTAGAATTTTAACTGAGTAAAAAGTACAAAAATCGAGTTTTTGCAATATAATCGTGTTGAAAAGCTCGTAATCAATTATATGAACTCCTAAAATTTGATTAAAACTTGTTTTGCGGTCTTTTTTGTAGAGGTTTCAGACGAGCGGGTCTAAATGGGCCGAACAATGGACCCGTTAGAATTTTAACTGAGTAAAAAGTACAGTAATCGTGTTTTTGCAATATAATCGTGTTGAAAAGCTCATAATCAATTACATGAACTCCTAAAATTTGATTATAACTTGTTTTGCGGTCTTTTTTCTAGAAGTTTCGGACGAGCGGGTCTAAATGGGCAGAACAATGGACCCATTAGAATATTAACTAAGTCAAAAGTTCAAAAATTGGGTTTTTGCAATATAATCGTGTTTGAAAGCTCGTAATGAACTATATGAACTCCTATAATTTTATTAAAACTTGTTTTGTTGTCATTTTTGTAGAGGTTTCGGACGAGCGGGTCTAAATGGTCTTAACAATGGAACCGTTAGAATTTTAACTGAGTAAAAAGTACAGAAATCGAGTTTTTGCAATATAATCCTGTTGAAAAGCTCGTAATCAATTATATGAACTCCTAAATTTGTATTAAAACTTATTTTGCAGCCCTTTTTGTAGAGGTTTCGGACGAGCGGGTCTAAATGGGCCGAACAATGGAACCGTTAGAATTTTAACCGAGTAAAAAGTATAAAAATCAAGTTTTTGCAATATAATTGTGTTGGAAAGCTCGTAATCAATTATATGAACTCCTAAAATTTGATTCTAACTTATTTTGTGGTCTATTTTGTAGACGTTTCGGACGAGCGGGTCTAAATGGGCCGAACAATGGACCTGTTAGAATTTTACTGAGTAAAAAGTACAGAAATCGAGATTTTTCAATATAATCGTGTTGAAAAGCTCGTAATGAATTATATGAACTCCTAAATTTTTATTAGCACGTATTTTGCAGCCCTTTTTGTAGAGGTTTCGGAAGAGCGGATCTAAATGGGACGAACAATGGACCCGTTAAAATTTTAACTGAGTAAAAAGTACAGAAATCGAGTTTTTGCAATATAATCGGGTTGAAAAGCTCGTAATCAATTATATGAACTCCTAAAATTTGATTATAACTTATTTTGCGGTCTTTTTTGTAGAGGTTTCGGAGTAGCGGGTCTAAATGGGCCGAACAATGGACCCGTTAGAATTTAACTGAGTAAAAAGTACAGAAATCAAGTTTTTGCAATATAATCGTGTTGAAAAGCTCGTAATCAATTGTATGAACTCCTACATTTGGATTAAAACTTATTTTGCAACCCTTTTGTAGAGGTTTCGGACGAGCGGGTCTAAATGGGCCGAAAAATGGACCCGTTAGAATTTTAACTGAGTAAAAAGTACAAAAATCGAGTTTTTGCAATATAATCATGTTGAAAAGCTCGTAATCAATTATATGAACTCCTAAAATTTGATTAAAACTTGTTTTGCGGTCTTTTTTGTAGAGGTTTCAGACGAGCGGGTCTAAATGGGCCGAACAATGGACCCGTTAGAATTTTAACTGAGTAAAAAGTACTGAAATCGAGTTTTTACAATATAATCGTGTTGAAAATATTGTAATCAATTATATGAACTCCTAAATTTAGGTTAAAACTTATTTTGCAGCCCTTTTGTAGAGGTTTTGGACGAGCGGGTCTAAATGGGCCGAATAATGGACCCGTTAGAACTTTAACTAAGTAAAAAGTATAGAAATCGAGATTTTGCAATATAATCGTGTTGAAAAGCTCGTAATCAATTACATGAACTTCTAAATTTTTATTAAGACTGATTTTGCAGCCCTTTTGTAGAGGTTTCGGACGAGCGGGTCTAAATGGGCCGAGCAATGGACTCGATAGAATTTTAACTGAGTAAAAATTACAGTAATCGAGTTTTTGCAATATAATCGTGTTGAAAAGCTCGTAATCAAATATATGAACTCCTAAAATTTGATTATAACTAATTTTGCGGTCTTTTTTCTATAGGTTTCGGACGAGCGGGTCTAAATGGGCCGAACAACGGACCCATTAGAATATTAACTAAGTCAAAAGTTCAAAAATTGGGTTTTTGCAATATAATAGTGTTGGAAAGCTCGTAATGAACTATATGAACTCCTCTAATTTGATTAAAACTTGTTTTGTGGTCATTTTTGTAGAGGTTTCGGACGAGCGGGTCTAAATGGGCCGAACAATGGACCCGTTAGAATTTTAACTGAGTAAAAAGTTCAGAAATCGAGTTTTTGCAATATAATCGTGTTGAAAGGCTCGTAATCAATTATATGAACTCCTAAATTCTTATTAAAACTTATTTTGCAGCCCTTTTTGTAGAGGTTTCGGACGAGCGGGTCTAAATGGGCCGAACAATGGAACCTTTAGAATTTTAACTGAGTAAAAACTACAGAAATCAAGTTTTTGCAATATAATCGTGTTGAAAAGCTCGTAATCAATTATATGAACTCTTAAAATTTGATTCTAACTTATTTTGCGGTCTATTTTGTAGAGGTTTCGGATGAGCGTGTCTAAATGGGCCGAACAATGGACCAGTTAGAATTTTAACGGAGTAAAAAGTACAGAAATTGAGTTTTTGCAATATAATCGTGTTGAAAAGCTCGTAATTAGTTGTATGAACTCCTACTTTTGTATTAATCTTATTTTGCAACCCTTTTGTTGAGGTTTCGGACGAGCGGGTCTAAATGGGCCGAACAATGGACCCGTTAGATTTTTTTTGAAAGAAAATGCCTCATTAAAAACCCATACTAATGTCCTCAGGCGCAAGGCCAAAGGGCCCTAAAAAAGGGGAAAAGAGTACCTTATGTTTTATTAATTTGAAAAAATTCCTTTTACAAGGTGAATAATACAAGATGGAATGTCAGAACCAAAAGACATGGAAGACATGGTCCTGAGGGCATGAGCAGCCAAAGCATGGGCCACAGAGTTTGCCTCACGGCTTACATAAGAAACAGGAGCAAAGGGTAAAGAAAGAAGAGCTCCCCGAATTTGAGGAAGCAGTGGCCCTAAGGTGGAGAGATCCGGTCCCGGATTGTTGATTCTATTCGTAAGTGAGGCACAGTCCGTCTCAAACATTAACCGTTGCCAGCCTTGGCCTTGAGCGATGGTAATACCCGCAAGAAGGCCCAAACCTTCACAAGTGGCAGCATCCAAACAACCGCCTAAGGGGTAAGCAAGGCCCCCAATGACCGCACCTGTAGCATCACGCGCCACAACACCAACAGCCGCTGCACGAGTGGCTGGGTCAAAAGCCCCATCCACATTAATCTTAAGATGATCATGTGGGGGAGGCCTCCAACATGGAGGTGAAAATATAGATGTAGTCGGCTGGGAGAGGCCTAAAGATGTAGCGTTGCGGAAATCATTATGTAAGCTGATCAAATTAATAGCAGTAAGCCATGGGGGTTGCAGATGGCGATTATGAACCCAGTCATTACATCTATTCCAGATATTCCAAATGGTTGTAAGGAAAAGACCAAATTGGTCAGAAGATAAGAGGTGAACAGCCTCCTCTAACCATTGGACGGTGGTAACAGCTGAACTCTTGGAGAGAACAACAGGGACGCCAGAGAGATGTAGGGCTTCAGAGGCCCCAGAACAGTCGCGAAGTGCATGAAGGGTGGATTTCGAGGAAAACCCACAAATAGGGCAAGGTTCAGAATTAGGGGAAAAACCCGTAGTCTGAAGCCAACGGGTAAGGCTTCGGAGGCCATGCGCCATCCGAAAGTTTTGACCTTTGGGAGAGCCTTAATTTTTGCAAGGACCTTCCAAATTCGCGTTGGAGGGTTTCGGGGTTCCGGAGAACGTTGTAGAAATAAGTAGCCAGAGCAGACTGAGTAAATTCCGGAATCATTAGGAGACCAAAGGATAGAATCACGGGTATCATTAATTATAGGAATATGAAGGATAGCATCTACATCAACAGGGTTAAAGTAGCTTCGGACTTTCGAAGGGTCCCAAGCAGTCTGATTACGAAGCATAAAATCACGGCATCGAACATGTACTTCTTCCGAGATCTCATAATCACCAGAGAGGTTGATAGGAGAGGATCCTCCCCAGTTGTCTTTATGGACACGTATATTACTATTAATACCCGAGCGGTATAAAAAACCATTGTAAAGATGTTGTAGAGCAGCATAAAGACCCTGCCAGGCAAAAGATCCTCTAGTTGGTCGGGTAGCATTTAAGATATTACCAGAAGGGAAGTATTTGTAACAGTAGATTTGACCCAAAAGGGAGTCAGGTTCACAAAGAAGTCTCCAAAGTTGCTTACCAAGGAGAGCAATGTTAAAATCACTCAGATCTCTAAAGCCCATGCCCCTTGCCGCCTTAGGTAGACAAACACGGTTCCAAGGGAGCATGTGCCAACCCTTTTTATTAGACTTGCCAAACCACCAATATTGACGAATGGCTGAAGTCATATCATCAATAATGTTTTGCGGCAGTAGATAGCATGACATGACGTATTGAGGTAAGGATTGTAGAACAGCTTTAATGAATATTTCACGACCACTATAGGAGAGGAGTTGTTTATCCCAGGTAGATAGACGGTCATGAACTTTATCACGAACGAAACCTAAGGCTTCAGTTTTATTTTTCCCAATGAGCAGCGGAACACCGAGATAGACACCGGGGTTGGTAACCTCGCGTACGTGCAAGGAACTATTAATCGCATCTCGTGTTGAGTGAGGGGTGCGTGGGTTATAGAAGATGGTCGACTTCTCAAAGTTCACGGCTTGTCCTGAAGCAGAGGCATAAGTTTGTAGTGCCAGTTTCAGTTGGATTGCTTCCTCAGGGTTAGTGTTAAGGAAAACCATGCAGTCATCTGCAAAGAGGAGATGGTTGACTTTAGGACCAAATCTGCTCGCCCCTAGGCTAGGTAGGGTGTTAGTCTATTGGGCATCAGATAGGTATGCAGATAGACCTTGTGTACAGAAGAGGAATAGGAAAGTGATAGAGGGTCTCCTTGTCGAAGACCACGTTGTGGTTGAAAAAAAGGCGAGAAGGAATTGTTGATTTTAATAGTGAAGGAAACTGAGGAAATGCACCGCATAATAAGGGAGACCCATGCAGGTGCAAAGCCCATACGATGCATTACATTTGCCAGAAAAGACCATTCAACTCTGTCAAAGGCTTTTTCCATATCTAATTTTAGGGCGGCGCCTTGCACTGATCTTGTGGTCCCGGAGTTAACATTGTGTATGATTTCATGGGCTATAAGAATATTATCCGAGATATTACGACCCTGAACAAAAGTAGCCTGGTTAGAGCTGATGCAAAAGGGAATCGTTTGTTTCATTCTGTTGACTAGAACTTTAGCTACAATTTTATAGATAACAGTGCACAGACTAATTGGGCGAAGGTGCCTCATGGTAGTCGGGTCTTTGATCTTAGGAATAAGTACTAAGATAGTTTTGTTGACCAAATCCATGTCCGTAGTGCCATTGAGTAGGCTAAGACAAAGAGCGGAGACATCATCGCCCACAGTGTCCCAATGTTGTCTAAAGAAGCCGCTGGGCAAACCATCGATACCAGGTACCTTCCGTGGATCAATATCACGGAAAGCGTGTATTATTTCTTCCTTTGTAAACGCCATGGAGAGAGAATCATTCATAGCTTAGGTTATAGTGGAGGGAATTTTTTATAGGATTTGTTCCGAAAGTTGTGGGTTTGAGGACGTAAAAAGGTTTTGAAAATAATCAGAAGCAATTGACATAATATCATTTTCATCGGTGCACCATGTGGAGTTGGAGTTGAAAAGGCCAGTGATTGTATTTTTTCCTTCTGTTATTCGCACGGGCATGAAAAAATCTTGTATTTTTGTCTCCTTGAGAGAGCCATAAGTTTCGGGATCTTTGCGCCCAGTACGTTTCTTGTTCTAGAATAAGCTTATTAAGTTCGGTTCTGCATTTTAGATAAAAGTTTTCATTTGAAGGTGTTAATGGTCGACGCAGGAATTTATTAATTTTATTGGTTAGGAAGGTGATACGTCCTGAGGTTTTAGTTCTGTTGAGATTTTAGGGGCTCGATTCGATCAACCGATATGGCTCACCAAGTGTGGAGAAGTTGGATAATTGGATGTTTTAGTGGGAGGTGAAAAATTGGCAATTTGACACAAGGATTTATAGTGGTTCAACCTTCTAACCAAGGTCTACATCCACTACCTTAGCTCCCCACTAAGGATTTCCATCAAATTCACTAAGAATTTCGTCCCCTTTTCTCGGCTTAGGAGGAAACCGTTACAACCCTCAAAGCTTTCTACCCAAAGCTTGAAGGAACACTCTCTTGTACAAAGAAAGACTTAGCAAACTAGAAATCCCTTTAATAAGTGTTTGTTTGCAATTCTAAGCACTCACCCAAAACCTAAACACTTGAGCAAATTTAACAATGTAAGCTCACAAGTGTTGTCTAAGCAAGAAATAAACAATTTAAGCTCTAGACAAATTTTGACATCATAATGTTGTAACAATTGAAGCATTAACTTGTTCTTGATGCTTGGAGGTCTCTTTTATACTCCCAAATGAGTTTGTAGCCGTTACTAGTCGTTGGGGTTGAATTGGAGCCGTTGGAGCCTTTATTTCCCACCATAAATGCAGTTCTGTAGCTTGGCGTATCGATACTCGTCCAACAGTATCGATACAGTCTCAATGAGGAAAGAGTCGTTGGGCTTCTTCAGCTGATGCGTATCGATACGCTTGCCTAGCGTATCAGTACGGTCCTGCAAATTTAAATGATCGTTGGGAAAAGACCGTTGGGGTAGTTAGGTGTATCGGTACGCGATACAACCATATCGGTACGCGACTAGCCATTGGGTTATTTCAAAGCACATTGTATCGATACTGCTAAGTGTATCGGTACGGGTTTTGGCTACTGGAAAATCTGGTAGTTTGAAACCCTAAGGCGTATAGGTACGGTCCAATACCGTATCGGTGCGGTCACTTGAAAATCATGGTTTTGACCACTTTAAATGTACTTTAAACCCATTCCAAAGCCTTTAAAACCCTTAAACATATTTTCAAGTTGTTTTTGACTAAAAACACATTTTAAATTCTTTTCAATTTAGTCCAAAACATTTTTCAAATATTATATCAAAACCTTAGTTCTACAATCTCCCCCTTTTTGATATAATAAAACCAACTTGAAAATTGTTTGGGATTCTCCCCTTTTAACTTTAAAATTGTGAATAAGAGATTTGGATATGAAATCAAATAAAGCTCCTTCTTATTCATTTGAAAATTCAATTTTTCAAACCAATTTCTCCCCCTTTTTGTTATATCAAAAAGAATTTAAAATGACATTTAGCTCAAAATAACATAGCAGGCAAAAAAAATGACACACTTAAAATTTTGGTTTAAAATTGGCTCCCCCTTACTCAAAGCATCATAAGAATGTTAGTTCAACATATATGATTATCTAGTTGACTTAAATGAAAATAAAACAAATAAAAACAAAAGCAACTAGATTTTACCACACTTGAACTCAAGGGAGGGTGTAAAGCCTTCCTTCTTCAAGTGTTCTTTCTATGTGTGCATGGAGCTCCCCCTCAAAGTTTGACTTGTTGATCACTCTCCATCACACCTAGCAAAAGACAATCAAGTAATTATTGGTATCAAAATTGCTTTGGATCCATAGACATTAGTAGCACAAAATTTAGTCCCCTTAGGAATCCATTTTTCAATTTCATCCTTTTTAGTTGAAGTGGTTAGTCCTTTTGGGACCCAAACACTTCTAAAACATTTTCCATTCACAAATCTAGGGGCACTAGATTGTCTTACATAAAAGTTTGATTTTCCAAAACTGTTTTTCTTATCAAGTTCGTTGGAAATCAAATCTTTTTCTTTTTGAACTTTAAGAAGCAAATTTTGTAAATCAAAACATTTTTGTTCAAAATCTTTCAATTTTGCTTCAAGTTCAAGATTTGTTTTGGAAAGCTAATCATTTTCAATTTTTATTTTTGAAATCAACTTTTTGTTTTTGGAAAATGATGCCTTGAATTCCAAAAGCAAATCATCATAGGCATCTTGTAACTCATCAAATGTATAAGAATTTGAAATGGATGAGTTAGAAGTTACCTCCCCCTCATTGAGGGCCATCAAGCATAGGTAGGCTACTTCATCATCGGTGGAGTCTTCATCACTCCATGTGGCCACATATGCTTGTTTTGAAGATGATCCATTCTTTTTGGATTTGTGGGAGTCCTTCATCTTCTTCATCGATTCATGCTTGGATTTTTCCATTTTGCTCTTCATGAACCGAGAAAATATGTTAAAGAGATAGGCCATCTCTTCATCGTCACTTTCCTCCTCACTTGAATCTACATGATGGCATGTGGAGGATTTGAGAGCTACGGCACTTGCATTGATGCCTAGCTCCATGATCTTCTTCTTCCCCATTGCTCTAATCTCTTCCTTCTTCTTCTCCTCTTCTTTGTTTTTCTTCATTATTTGGTGAGTGAGAAGTGACCCCATGAGTTCATCAAGCTTCAAGGTCTTGAGATTCTTGGCTTCGATGATGGCGGTCCTCTTTGAGTCCCATGACTCGGGAAGGGAGTATATGAGCCTTTCGGACAAGCTTCTCTTCCGGGATGGCTTCTCCATAACCTTTAAGACCATTGGTGATGGTGGAGAACCTATCAAACATCTTCTCGATGTTTTCTTCCGGATCCATCTTGAAGTTCTCATACTCTAAGGTGAGGAGCCCAATCTTGGTCTCCTTGACTTCCTCGGTTCCTTCGTATGTGACTTCAAGCTTGTCCCATACCTCCTTGGCACTCTCACAAGAAGACATCTTCTCATAGATGGTTGGGCCAAAAGCACAAAAGAGCATGTGCAAGGCTTTGCAATTAAGCTCCATCTTCTTGCGATCGTCGGCACTCCATTCCGCTTTGCTTCCTTGAGGCACGAACGGACCATCTTCAACTATGTCCCATAGCTTGTAATCTCTCGACTTCAAGAAGAATTTCATCTTTGTCTTCCAATGGGCATAGTGATTTCCGTCGAAGAAGGGCGGTTTGTCGATGGATTGCGCCATTTGAGCCGGTTGGTGAAATGTTGATCGAGCTTGCCGGATCTTCTCAATAGGATGTGAATCCCCTTCGATAGCCAAGCTCTGATACCAATTGTTGAGATTTTAGGGGCTTGATTCGATCAACCGATATGGCTCGCCAAGTGTGGAGAAGTTGGATAATTGGGTGTTTTAGTGGGAGGTGAAAATTTGGCAATTTGACACAAGGATTTATAGTGGTTCAACCTTCTAACCAAGGTCTACATCCACTACCTTAGCTCCCCACTAAGGATTTCCAACAAATTCACTAAGAATTCCGTCCCCTTTTCTCGGCTTAGGAGGAAACCGTTACAACCCTCAAAGCTTTCTACCCAAAGCTTGAAGGAACACTCTCTTGTACAAAGAAAGACTTAGCAAACTAGAAATCCCTCTAATAGGTGTTTGTTTGCAATTCTAAGCACTCACCCAAAACCTAAACACTTGAGCAAATTTAACAATGTAAGCTCACAAGTGTTGTCTAAGCAAGAAATAAACAATTTAAGCTCTAGACAAATTTTGACATCATAATGTTGTAACAATTGAAGCATTAACTTGTTCTTGATGCTTGGAGGTCTCTTTTATACTCCCAAATGAGTTTGTAGCCGTTACTAGTCGTTGGGGTTGAATTGGAGCCGTTGGAGCCTTTATTTCCCACCATAAATGCAGTTCTGCAGCTTGGTGTATCGATACTCGTCCAACAGTATCGATACGGTCTCAATGAGGAAAGAGTCGTTGGGCTTCTTCAGCTGATGCGTATCGATGCGCTTTCCTAGCGTATCCGTACGGTCCTGCAAATTTAAATGACCGTTGGGAAAAGACTGTTGGGGTAGTTAGGCGTATCGGTACGCGATACAACCGTATCGGTACGCGACTAGCCATTGGGTTATTTCAAAGCACACCGTATCGATACGGCTAAGCGTATCGGTACGGGTTTTGGCTACTAGAAAATCTGGTAGTTTGAAACCCTAAGGCGTATCGGTACGGTCACTTGAAAATCATGGTTTTGACCACTTTAAATGTACTTTAAACCCATTCCAAAGCCTTTAAAACCCTTAAACATATTTTCAAGTTGTTTTTGACTAAAAACACATTTTAAAATCTTTTCAATTTAGTCCAAAACATTTTTCAAATATTATATCAAAACCTTAGTTCTAGAAGTTCTTTGTTGAGTTTGCCAATTATCAAGACATGAACCAAGTGCTTGAATTTTTTCTAATGCTGTCCCATCTGTGTTGGCCCATGTACTCTGGACAAGGGATATGTTGTCATCGCGGGCTGCCCAACAATTTTATAAGCGAAAATTGTTTGGAGGATGTTGAGATGGCGTGTGAGGAGTATGAGAGGTATCGAGAAGTAAAAAGCAATGATCTGATTTTGCAACAAAGTCCGAAGAAATCCGATGAGAGGGGTATAAAGTTTTCCAAGCCAGGTTACCAATGAAACGGTCAAGACGCTCATGGATAGTTGGCGTTAGTGGCCCAACTTTCGTCCAAGTAAACCAACCGGATATGGGTTTGCAATCGTAGAGGTTGTTGCGTGATAAACAGTGACGAAAATTGTTTATTTGTGATCGAGCACGACGAGTACCTCCCTGTTTTTCACAATCGGATAGTATTTCATTAAAGTCCCCACCAAGGAGCCAGGGAATATTATTATCAGTATTTAAAGAATCTATAATATCCCAAGTTTTATATTTTTGACTAGTTTCAGAATAGCCATGCATACCAGTGAATTTAATGGAGAAAGAATCAAATTGAATTAAAGTATGTATGAAACAGTTCCAATACGAAAGCAAACTGATATTAATATTATTAGATTTAAAGAGGGCGATGCCAGAACAACTATTGTTTGGGGGAATAGATATAACTTCTATCATACCAAGAGAAAGACAAAGTCGGCTACATGCCGCATTATTTAACTTAGTTTCACATAGGGGTAATATATTCGGAGAGGAATGCTGGACATAGCGCTGAAGGTGTTGAACTGCCTGGACTTGTCCTAAACCCTGGCAGTTCCAACATAGGATTCTCATTTTGCTCGGCGGGGTTAAGATTCAGCCGCCGCCGGAGAGTTTTTTGACCTGCTCATCCCAGCCTTAGGAGTAGAACCGGAGGGCTTTGCCTTCTTCGGTTGGAGGACCACTTGGATTGGGGAGCGGCGTTTGGTACCGTGGCTTGCAGAGGGAGCAGGAGCAGTAGCTGCATCATTCAGATAATTCTTTAAGAGCCAAGTGTTAAATTCATGAAAAGTGGAGGAGTCGGACGAGCGGGCCTAAATGGGCCGAACAATGGAACCGTTAGAATATTAACTGAGTAAAAAGTACATAAATCAAGTTTTTGCAATATAATCGTGTTGAAAAGCTCGTATTCAATTATATGAACTCCTAAATTTTGATTCTAACTTATTTTGCGGTCTATTTTGTAGAGGTTTCGGACGAGCGGGTCTAAATGGGCCGAACAATGGACCCGTTAGAATTTTAACTGAGTAAAAAGTACAGAAATCGAGATTTTGCAATATAATCGTGTTGAAAAGCTCGTAATCAACTATATGAACTCCTAAATTTTGATTAAAACGTATTTTGCAGCCCTTTTTGTAGAGGTTTCGGACGAGCGGATCTAAATGGGCCGAACAATGGACCCGTTAGAATTTTAACTGAGTAAACAGTACAGAAATCGAATTTTTGCAATATAATCGTGTTGAAAAGCTCGTAATCAATTATATGAACTCCTAAAATTTGATTCTAACTTATTTTGCGGTCTTTTTTGTAGAGGTTTCGGACTAGCGAGTCTAAATGGGCCGAACGATGGACCCGTTAGAATTTAACTGAGTAAAAAGTAAAGAAATCATGTTTTTGCAATATAATCGTGTTGAAAAGCTCGTAATCAATTGTATGAACTCCTAAATTTGGATTAAAACTTATTTTGCAATCCTTTTGTAGAGGTTTCAGACGAGCGGGTCTAAATGGGCCGAACAATGGATCCGTTAGAATTTTAACTGAGTAAAAAGTACAGAAATCGAGTTTTTACAATATAATCGTGTTGAAAATCTTGTAATCAATTATATGAACTCCTAAATTTGGGTTAAAACTTATTTTACAGCCCTTTTGTAGAGATTTTGGATGACCGGGTCTAAATGGGCCGAATAATGGGCCCGTTAGAACTTTAACTAAGTTAAAAGTTGTAACACCCGTGTTTTGGGCCTAGGAGTTAAACAGGTTATAGTTCGAGTCAAATAAAATTTAATTAAAACAATCCAACTTCAAATAATGACCTAATTGAGCTCTAATAAAGAGGGAGGGACCTATATTGCTATTTGACCCAAAATTTTCAAAAGCAAGACCACTTTATCAAAAAAGTTGTCTTCCTCCCTTTCCCCTCCCCCTTTTCACGTTGGAAGCCATCTCCCCTCCCCAAACCCTCTCAAATATCAAAGTTACTATTCCATTGATTTTAGTGCTCGATTTCAACACCAAATTAAGAGGTAAATATGTTTTCTTGATCCCCTCCTTATCCTCTATCTATCTATGGTCTTGGATTTCAAAAATATGGGATTTTGGAAATTAGGGTTTATGTTAAAGTTTGGGTTTTTAAGGGGGTTTTTCAATTTGTTTTGATAAATCATGTTGGGGTTTTGTTTAAGCATAATGAAATACACAACATATATTAATTTGGTTGATTTTGGATGAAAGTTCGTAGTGGGTTTTTAGGGCAATTTTTGAGGTATTAAAACTTAGGTTTTTGGTGGGTTTTATGTTGAAATTGAAGGGCTGATGGTCTACCTATGTTAGGAGGGTGATTTGGGATGTTTTAGAAGTCATTTGGGTGTTTGGAAATGGGTATTTCAGCCAAGGGTTATAGGAGTACGAAAATTGGGTTTTTGAGATATTATGTGGTTTGGGAAATTGTGGAAATTGGGTTGTGTTTGCAAAGTGAGTTGATGGTTGAGTTAGCATTGAATTGGGAAGTAATGTATGTTTTTTGTTTGACTAGAAGCAAGAAGAAACGTTGAGGAGGCTTTGGGACCGAATCCGGGTTCGTAGGAGGATTGGTTCGAATTGCTAAGGAAGGGCGGTGAGTGGTCTTAACTTGTTTTAAAGTTTGGTTCGAGCATGAGTAGTGTGTGTGTGTAAAGTGTGCTTGGTAGGCCACTTCCTTATAATCCAAGTAGTTAATTTAGTCTTGTTTTCCTTAAATGCCAATGTGCTTAATGACTATGCTCTTGTACTTGTGATTATATGGTGCATGTATATATATCATGATGTGGATATATGTGATGAGCATGAGTGTGATTGATGATATGTGATTGATGATGATAATTGGCACTAAAATAATTACCGGTTGTAAATGATCGATCATTAGGATAATGTGCACACAAATTGAGTCAAAACGTACGTGGCCTTGATGGCGTTAAGTCATCAAGGAGGAGTATGGTGATGTAACATTCCACCGGAAGCTTTTATTTATTTCTACGGGATGATGAGTGGAATCCCATCCGTAGGGCATGTGGCGATGAGTGGAATCCCGCACATGCAAGGTCCGGTGATGAGTGTAATCCCACCGAGGTAAAGTGTTGTTGAGGTTTAAATCCGCACAATCGGGGTAATTAAAGTGGCCAATTAAACTTGTTCATGTATTGTGATATATGATGGTGATATGTGATTGTGGTATATGGTGTTGTTGCATGATGTGAATGTTGATGTTTAAACTTGTTAGGAATGAGAGACCATATATGCCACTTGAAAGACTAGCTAGGTCTACTTGATTTTATGCCTATGCTTGATGTATGTAAGACTAGGATTAACATGCTTGAACCCTGTATTGTTGATGTTTTTCGTTTTAGAGCACCCTCACTAAGCTTATAGCTTACGCTCTCTATGTTCAACAATGCAGATCATTAGCGTGGTGTTAGCTCGAGGCAAGGCAAGAAGGGCTTTCCAAGTTGTTGCTCAAGTATGGTTAATTTTGTAGTAGTTAAGCAATGTGGCAATAGGGTTTGTTGTATGAGCCTTGTATGACTCTTTCAATATGATGTTGTTTTGGATTGATCATGGATTGTAAGCATGTTATACTTTGATGAATGTTGGTGTGTATGAGGGCATGCCTTAGGATGTTTTAGGTTGCCTTATGCTGAGTGCAAACCTCTTTTGTTTGACTTGTGGCTTTATGACCATTTGAGCCTTTGAGTATGCATATTATGGCCTAAATTGCCCTCTCATTAAAATGTTATGTATGAATGCCTTAATTCATGTATGGTTGATTCCTTTGGCTTAAATATGTGTGCTTGCATGTTGGTATATGCTTAGGTGAGTCGAGAAATGCATTTAGAGTCGTTTTGGGGTCGTTTAGGTTGATTTTGAGAAATTGCAGTGCAGGGGGTATCGATACCCCTAGCTAGGGTATCGATACTCTCTTGCCCAAAGGCCTCAGATTTTGCCTGGGGTATCGATACCCTAAGGGTATCGATACCCTCCAAAGTTACTGGAATTTGGAATTTTGAGTAAGAGTAGAGCGTATCGATACGGGGTCCCCGAGTATCGATACGGATCTATTCTGTTGACCAAGGAAGGTTGACCAAGGAAGAGGGTATCGATATCGATACGGTCTTCTCGTGTTGACTTCTTGGGTTGACCTAGAAAGGGGGTATCGATACCCCTGTCAAGGGTATCGATACTGCCTGCCTTATAAGCTTAAAATTGACTGTTTATGCATGGCCGTGGCTCGAATGTGTTTTTCCTTTGAATGTTTTCCGCTGTTGTGAATCACATAGGACTTAATATTCATCTAGGCAAGATTAATATAAAAAGAAAAAAAATAGGGTTGCTAACCGAGGGGGAATCCTTTGGGTTTCGCTTCGGTTTTCCCTGTGTAACTCACTCGGACCGGTCATCCGGCCAGACCGGGACGAGGGGGTTACAAAAGTACAGAAATCGAGATTTTGCAATATAATCGTGTTGAAAAGCTCGTAATCAATTATATGAACTTCAAAATTTTGATGAAGACTGATTTTGCAGCCCTTTTTTGTAGAGGTTTCGGACGAGCGGGTCTAAATGGGCCGAACAATGGACCCGTTAGAATTTTAACTGAGTAAAAATTACAGAAATCGAGTTTTTGCAATATAATTGTGTTGAAAACCTCGTAATCAATTATATGAACTCCTAAAATTTGATTATAACTTATTTTGCGGTCTTTTTTGTAGAGGTTTTGGATGAGCGGGTCTAAATGAGCCGAACAATGGACCCGTTAGAATTTTAATTGAGTAAAAAGTACAGAAATTGAGCTTTTGCAATATAAGCGTGTTGAAAAGCTCGTGATCAATTGTATGAACTCGTAAATTTGGATTAAAAATTATTTTGCAACCATTTTGTAGAGGTTTCAGACGAGCGGGTCTAAATGGGCAGAATAATGGACCCGTTAGAATTTTAACTGAGTAAAAAGTACAGAAATCGAGTTTTTGCAATATAATCGTGTCGAAAAGCTCTTAATCAATTCTTTGAACTCCTAAAATATTATTAAAACTTGTTTTGCGGTATTTTTTGTAGAGGTTTCGGATGAGCAGGTCTAAATGAGCCGAACAATGGACCCGTTAGAATTTTAACTGAGTAAAAAGTACAGAAATCGAGTTTTTGCAATATAATCGTGTTGAAAAGCTCGTAATGAATTATATGAACTCCTAAATTTTGATTAAAAATTATTTTGCGGTCCTTTTTGTAAGGTTTCGGACGAGCGGGTCTAAATGGGCCAAACAATGGACCTGTTAGAGTATTAACCGAGTAAAAAGTATAAAAATTGAGTTTTTGCAATATAACCGTGTTGAAAAGTTTGTAATCAATTATATGAACTCCTAAAATTTGATTATAACTTATTTTGCGGTATTTTTTGTAGAGGTTTCAGACGAGCGGGTCTAATTGGGCCGAACAATGGACCTATTTGAATTTTAAATGAGTAAAAAGTACGAAAATCGAGTTTTGCAATATAATCGTGTTGAAAAGCTCGTAATCAATTATATGAACTCCTAAATTTTGATTAAAACTTATTTTGCAGTCCTTTTTGTAGAGGTTTTGGACGAGCGGGTCTAAATGGGCCGAACAATGGGCCCGTTAGAATTTTAACTGTGTAAAAAGTACAGAAATCGCGTTTTTGCAATATAATCGTGTTGAAAAGCTCGTAATCAAATGTATAAAATCCTAAATTTGGATTAAAACTTATTTTGCAGCACTTTTTGTTGAGGTTTCGGACGAACGGGTCTAAATGTGCCGAACAATGGACCCGTTAGAATTTTAACTGAGTAAAAATTAGAGAAATCAAGTTTTTGTAATATAATCTTGTTCAAAAGCTCGTAATCAATTATATTAACCCCTAAATTTGATTCTAACTTGTTTTGTGGTTTTTTTGTAGATGTTTCGGACGAGCGGGTCTAAATCGGCCGAACATTGGACACGTTAGAGTTTTAACTGAGTAAAAAGTACAGAAATTGAGTTTTTGCAAAATAAACGTGTTGAAAAAGCTCGTAATCAATTATATGAAATCCTAAATTTGGATTAAAACTTATTTTGCAGCACTTTTGTAGAGGTTCCGGACGAGCGGGTCTAAATGGGCCGAACAATGGACCCGCTAGAATTTTAACTGAGTAAAAAGTACAAAAATCAAGTTTTTGCAATATAATCGTGTTGAAAAGATCGTAATCAATTATATGAACTCCTAAATTTGGATAAAACTTATATTACAGCCCTTTTGTAGAGGTTTCGGACGAGCGGGTCTAAATGGGCCGAACAATGGACCCGTTAGAATTTTAACTGAGTAAAAAAAGAAAAATCAAGTGTTTGCAATATAATCGTGTTAAAAAGCTCATAATCAATTATATGAACTCCTAAATTTTGATTAAAACTTATTTTGCAGCACTTTTTGTAAAGGTTTCGGACGAGCGGGTCTAAATGGGCCGAACAATGGACCCGTTAGAATTTTAACTGAGTAAAAAGTACAAAAATCGAGTGTTTGCAATATAATCGTGTTGAAAAGCTCGTAATCAATTTTATGAACTCCTAAATTTGGATTAAATCTTATTTTGCCGTCCTTCTTGTAGAGGTTTCGGACGAGCGAGTCTAAATGGGCCGAACAATGGACCCGTTAGAATTTTAACTGAGTAAAAAGTACAGAAATCGAGTTTTTGAAATTTAATCGTGTTGAAAAGCTGGTAATCAATTATACGAACTCCTAAACTTTGATTAAAACTTATTTTGATGTCCTTTTTGTAAGGTTTCAGACGAGCGGGTCTAAATGGGCCAAACAATCGACATGTTAGAATTTAACCTAGGAAAAAGTACATAAATTGAGTTTTTGCAATATAATCATGTTGAAAAGCTCGTAATAAATTATATGAACTCCTAAATTTTGATTAAAACTTATTTTGCTGTCCTTTTTGTAAGGTTTCGGACGAGCGGGTCTAAATGGGCCGAACAATGGACCCGTTAGAATTTTAACTGACTAAATAGTACAGAAATTGGGTTTTTGCAATATAATCGTGTTGGAAAGCTCGTAATCAGTTATATGAACTCGTAAATTTTGATTAAAACTTATTTTGCGGCCCTTTTTGTAGAGGTTTCGGACGAGTGGGTCTGAATGGGCCGAAAAATGGACTCGTTAGTATTTTAACTGAGTAAAAAGTACAATAATCGAGTTTTTGCAATATAATCGTGTTGAAAAGCTCGTAATCAATTATATGAACTCCTAAAATTTGATTATAACTTGTTTTTCGGTCTTTTTTGTAGAGGTTTCGGACGAGCGTGTCTAAATGGGCCGAACAATGGTATATTTAAAATCTTTGCATGCTCATTCAATTTGTATGAAGGCATAGACCCGGAGTCAATCAAGGAAAGCAAACTCATAGACTGTATCGAAAAATTATCTGCAATCACACATGTGTCGTTCTGTCCCTCTTGCTGAGCATAAACCCTAACCTGACCTCCGCCCTCCGGCTGAACCGCAACCACATGAGCTATATTCCTCTGACCCTCGCTCCTTGGCTGGAAGTTACCTCGACCGCGTCCACGGCCTCTCGGGTACTCATTAGGTCTAGCGGGAGCCTGAACCTGAACCAGTGCAAACCCAGCCTGATGTGGACAATCACACCTAAGGTGATCTCTAGCTCCACAGTTCCAACACGCATGAAAGTTTCCCTAGCACTCTCTGGTATGATGCCTCTCGCACCTAGCACACTCGGGTGAACGCCCACCAGCTCTCTGGCCTTGATGGCCTCTTCCGTTGTTACCACCCCTACGTCTATGATCAAAATGATGCTCATTGTCCATGTGCCTCTTGGCATCACCTCTATCAAAGCCAGCATACCTCTTCCCTGAACCAGACCCACCTGAACGTTTGGTCAGACCCAAACTATGCTCTATTTCATTGGCCCTAGCGACCAAGACATCAAAGTCCGTGTAATCCGTAGCCAAAGTATACCTCTTCACTTCCTCACTCAACTCGTAACGAAACGGTCCCATCGTTCCCTCTCAGTAGGAACTAGCTCGGGCGCGTACTGACTCAATCTGACAAACCGTACCTCATACTCGGTCATTGTCATGTCACCCTGAAGCAAGGCCATGAACTCTCTCTTCTTTTCATCAAGATAGCGGGGACCCAAATACTTCTTGCGAAAAGCTGACTCAAAGAACTCCCAAGTAATCTCAACATCTGGCATGCCTGTAGTAATGGTGACCCACCAAGTGTAGGCATCACCCTGAAGCAAAGAAACAACACATCCAGTCTGCGTGCCCCAGTACAACCCATCTGAGACAAGATACGGACAGTCTTATCAAACCAAGCCTCTGATCTCTCAGGTTGGCACCCTCGGAATTCTTCTCCTCCCAAGCTACGAAGCCTCTCAAGTGGCAAACCGGTTCCCTCACCCTGAGGTTGTGCCACAGCTTGTCCCCCGGCCACGGCTGCCTGAAAAGCCCCAGCTATAGCCTGAACCAACAGAGCTAGATCTATACCGACCGGACCTTGGCCAACCTGAGGTCCTACGCCCTCAGCTCTCGCCTCACCTCCCTCTTAACGAGGAGGAGAAGGTGGAGGAGTCTCCACCTCTACAACCGGCTCAACTTCAGGAGCTGCTACCCGTGGTTCCGGATGAACCACCCTAGGCCTGCCTCTAGGTCTCATCTTACGTCAAGCAAGATATCAACTACAAACAAAATAAACACACAAGAATTGAGTTAGCAAAGACAAGGGTCCAAGGTGCTCAAGTATTTCTTTACTTAAAATCTTTTCCAATAAGGTAATAGTAGCAATGAGAACTCGACAACTACGCCTCAACACAACAACCACACTAACACATGCTTTCAAACACCATGCAAGCAAGCGAACAACAAGAATACATAGCAAAAGCATTCACTGCACAACATACACAGAGATATTGCAACATAACACTTCAAACTTACCTTACTTACCATCCCGAGGTCGTGGAAACCTCAGGCTCTGATACCAAAAAATGTAACCCCCTCGTCCTGGTCTAGCCGACAGGCCGGTCCGAACAGGTTACACGGGGAAAATCGGGGCGAAACCCGCTAAGGCCTCACTCCGATTAGCAACTCTATTTTTTCATTTAATTATCTTGTCTAAATATCGCATTTAGCCTTATGTGCGAAGGCGACATCGAAGAACGATAATGAAACATCCAAGCAAACATAAGGCAACTTAAATTTACCAAGTAACTTAATTAGTTCAATTTCATGCGCACGAAACAAAACCATTTATAAAAGATACATAAGAACCCAACAAGGAAGCAGGCAAGCATTTGGGACTAAAACGTAACATCTAAGGACCTTTGAAGATGGCAATTAGCTAATTTACTTGCCTGCGTTTCGAAACAGGTTTGCCCGTTTCGAAACACGGGCTCCAGTTTAAAAGCAAGACAAAGCCATTCCGATACGGTCCACCTTGTTCCAGAACGGGGGTCTACAGTGACAATACATTTCGAAACTTGTTCCGAAACAGGCACTCACATTGGCAAACCGTATCGATACGCGTACCGAAACGGGAGCTCACAGTGTTAAATCGTATCGAAACGACACCACCCCCATTCCGATACGAGTATACCTGGAGCTACAACCGTTCCAAAACCACTTCGAGCATTTCGAAATGCTTGCACATAGAGTGGCCCGAAAATAGGTTTCAACATCCTCAAACATCCCCAAACTTGCCCTGAAACATCAAAGATAACCAAGCGTCAAACATACAAACAAACTAGAGGCAACACATCCTACAAAAGAGCATGTTTAAACATACAAGCATGCATAACGAGACTATTTAACCATAAGAAACATGTAGCAACATAAGCATCACATAAACAAGGTTTAAAACCCTTCAACACAAACATAAGCATTCAACAACATGAAAGCCACACATAGGAGTTTAACATACGCTCCTACAACACTTAACACCCACATTGCTAACTAATACATTATTCAAGAAAACCATACTTGAGCAGCAACACAAACTCTTGGGTGCCCCTTCCTTACCCCTTGCTAACTTCTACACTAATGATTTGCATTGTCAGAAATGAGAGCGTAAGCTTGAAAGATTAGTGAGGGAGCTCAAAAACAAATATCGACAATGCAGGGTCCAAAGCATGGTATCCATAAAACATCAACAAGGCATGCATTAACACCAACATAACAACATAGCCAACCGCTACAAGGATGCATGAACATCGCATCTTACCTCATGTTATGCTTAGCATAGATGTAGCAAAACATCATACAACATCAACCAGACATAAACAAGGTATATTGGCAACTATATAGCTTACTCGGATATGCGGATAGCTTCCGTTGGGATTTTCTCCCAACTTACTCAACAACAACAATATTACCTTTCCAGTGGGATTTCACACATCACCGTTTTCTTTTACGGATGGGATTCCACTCATCATCACACATATATACTTTCCGGTGGAATGTTACTTCATCATACTCCACCTTGATGACTTCACATCACCAAGGCCACGCGTGAATTTGACTCTTACCGTGTGCACACTCATCCTAATGATCGATCATTTATATCCGGTAACATAACTAGTGCCAACATACTAAACGAGAACTCACCATGATTCCACAAATCATGCTATACAATGCACAAATCACCATCATGCAACATAACTACATCACAACATGCATAATCGGACACATATCACACAAAACCACATTTATGCACATTTAGCAAGATATACATATGTTAAACAAGAGATTAAGCTACCAACTTAACCCCACATTAGATTGGGCTACCAAGCACAATCTAATACCTCAATAACATACTTTGAACAAATTTAAAACCATTGAAAACTGTCCACTCACCAAACACCCTCAATACAAGCCAAGAATGTCGATCAAGCCTCCAAGTTCCCCAGAATCGAGCCCGAAGCTTCTCCAACGATTTCCCTTGTTTCTAATCAACCAAAAACAATGTATTACACATCAAAACATCCACAAAATCGCCACCACAAATCAGATTACAACTCAAGATGATTTCGCTACATTTCCAAGCCAAGAACTAACCCGAACTCTTCATTTTCGGACTTGAATACAACCCAGCAATTGCCCATCAATTTCATCATCAAAATCATCACTAAACACGTTCAAAAAAACCCCAAGCATAACCATACCATCAGCCCAACTTTCCCTCACAAAACTACCTCAAAAACTCAAGATTTCTACCCTTAAACTCACCCACAAATACCCATTTCGGGATTTCAACAAAACTTCACCATTTTAATATATGTTACACTTAAAAGCAAGACTATAACATATATAAACTTTACAAATCAAAAGCTCAATGAAAAACCATTAAAGTTTCCACCTTTAATGTAAGATTTAAACATTTGAAACATCTCAAAAATGAAGTTTATAAAAATCTAAAACCATGAAAACGTTAAGGATGAAGAGGAGAAGTCAAAAACATCATTACCTTGATAAAAACACTTGAAATCACTAAGGAAGATGATGGAACAGTGTTTTGGGGTTAGGAAGGGTTTTAGTCGTGAGTTTTAGTTTGAAGGAGGAAGAAGATGACTTTCAAAACATTTTTTTACTTGTTTTTATTTTCTCTTTTTAGAAAATCCCCCTTTTACCCTTAATGAAATCACACGACCTTTTTAAATCTAAACCAAGCCCATTTTATTTAAACCAAACCCAAAGACCCGAACCCAAATTAACACACCTAACACCCGACCCCTAAACCCGGGTATTACATAAAAGCTCGTAATCAATTATTTGAACTCCTAAATTTGGATTAAAACTTATTTTGCAGCCTTTTTTGTAGAGGTTTCGGATGAGCGGGTCTAAATGGGCCGAACAATGGACCCGTTAGAATTTTAACTGAGTAAAAAGTTTAGAAATTGAGTTTTTGCAATATAATCGTGTTGAAAAGATCTTAATCAATTATATGAACTCCTAAATTTTGATTAAAACTTATTTTGCGGTCTTTTTTGTAGAGGTTTCGGACGAGCGGGTCTAAATGGGCCGAACAATGGACCCGTTAGAATTTAACTGAGTAAGAAGTACATAAATCAAGTTTCTGCAATATAATCGTGTTAAAAAGCTCGTAATCAATTATATGAACTCCTAAATTTTGATTAAAACTTATTTTGCGGTCCTCTTTGTAAGGTTTCGGACGAGCATGTCTAAATGGGCCGAACAATGGACCTGTTAGAATTTTAACCGAGTAAAAAGTACATAAATTGAGTTTTTACAATATAATCGTGTTGAGAAGCTCGTAATCAATTATATAAACTCCTAAAATTTGATCATAACTAATTTTGTGGTCTTTTTTGTAGAGGTTTCAGATGATCGGGTCTAAATGGGACTAACAATGGAACCGTTAGAATTTTAACTGAGTAAAAAGAACAAAAATTGAGTTTTAGCAATATAATCTTGTTGAAAACCTCGTAATCAATTATATGAACTCCTAACTTTTGATTAAAACTTGTTTTGCGGTCTTTATTGTAGAGGTTTCGGACGAGCGGGTCTAAATTGGTCGAACAATGGACCCGTTAGAATTTAAACTGAGTCAAAAGTTCAGAAATTGAGTTTTTGCAATATAATCGTGTTGAAAAGCTCATAATCAATTATATGAACTCCTAAAATTTGATTAAAACTTGTTTTGTGGTTTTTTTTGTAGAGGTTTCGGACGAGCGGGTCTAAATGGGCCGAACAATGGACCCGTTAGAATTTTAACTAAGTAAAAAGTACAGAAATCGAGTTTTTGCAATATAATCGTGTTGAAAAGCTCGTAATCAATTATATGAATTCCTAAATTTGGATTAAAACTTATTTTACAGCTATTTTGTAGAGGTTTCGGACGAGCGGGTCTAAATGGGCCGAATAATGGACTCGTTAGAACTTTAATTGCGTAAAAAGTACATAAATCAAGTTTTTGCAATATAATCGTGTTGAAAAGCTTGTAATCAATTATACAAACTCCTAAATTTGGATTAAAACTTATTTTGCAACCCTTTTTATAGAGGTTTCCGACGAGCAGGTCTAAATCGGCCGAATAATGGACCCGTTAGAACTTTAATTGAGTAAAAAGTATAGAAATCAAGTTTTTGCAATATAATTGTGTTGAAAAGCTCGTAGTCAATTATATGAACTTCTAAAAAAAATTTCTAACTTATTTTGCGGTCTTTTTTGTAGAGGTTTCGGATGAGCGGGTCTAAATGGGCCGAACAATGGACCCGTTAGAATTTTAACTGAGTAAAAAGTACAGAAATTGAGTTTTTTCGATATAATCGTGTTGAAAAGCTCGTTATCAATTATATGAACTCCTAAATTTGGATTAAAACTTATTTTGCAGCCCTTTTGTAGAGGTTTCGGACGAGCGGGTCTAAATGGGCCGAATAATGGACCTGTTAGAACTTTAACTGTGTAAAAAGTACAGAAATCGAGTTTTTGCAATATAATCGTATTCAAAAGCTCGTAATCAATTATAAGAACTCCTAAATTTTGATTCTAACTTATTTTGTGGTATTTTTGTAGAGGTTTCGGACGAGCGGATCTAAGTAGGCAGTAAAATGGATCTGTTAGAATTTTTAATGAGTAAAAAGTTTCAGAAATTGAGTTTTCGCATTATAATCGTGTTGAAAAGCTCGTAATCAATTGTATGAACTCCTAAATTTGAAATAAAACTTATTTTGCAACCCTTTTGTAGAGGTTTCGGATGAGTAGGTCTAATTGGGCCGAACAATGGAACCGTTAGAATTTTAACTAAGTAAAAAGAACATAAATTGAGTTTTTGCAAAATAATCGTGTTGAAAAGCTTGTATTCAATTATATGAACTCCTAAAATTTGATTATCACCTGTTTTGCGGTCTTTTTTGTAGAGGTTTCGGACGAGCGGGTCTAAATGAGCCAAACAATGGACCCGTTAGAATTTTAACTGAGTAAAAACTATAGAAATCGAGTTTTTGCTGTATAATCGTGTTGAAAAGCTCGTAATCAGTTATATGAACTCCTAAAATTTGATTAAAACTTGTTTTGTGGTCTTTTTTATAGAGGTTTCGGATGAGCAGGTGTAGATGGGCCGAACAATGGACCTGTTAGAATTTTAACTGAGTAAAAAGTACAAAAATTGAGTTTTTCCAATATAATCATGTTAAAAAGCTCATAATCAATTATATGAACTCCTAAAATTTGATTAAAACTTCTTTTGCAGAGGTTTCGGACGAGCGGGTCTAAATGGGCCGAACAATGGACCCGTTAGAATTTTAACTAAGTAAAAAGTACAGAAATCGAGTTTTTGCAATATAATCGTGTTGAAAAGCTTGTAATCAATTATATGAACTCCTAAATTTGGATTAAAACTTATTTTACAGCTATTTTATAGAGGTTTCGGAGGAGCGGGTCTAAATGGGCCGAATAATGGACCCGTTAGAACTTTCATTGTGTAAAAAGTACATAAATCAAGTTTTTGCAATATAATCGTGTTGAAAAGCTTGTAATCAATTATAGGAACTCCTAAATTTGGATTAAAACTTATTTTGCAGCCCTTTTTATAGAGGTTTCCGACGAGCAGGTCTAAATCGGCCGAATAATGGACCCGTTAGAACTTTAATTGAGTAAAAAGTATAGAAATCAAGTTTTTGCAATATAATTGTGTTGAAAACCTCGTAGGCAATTATATGAACTTCTAAAATTTGTTTCTAACTTATTTTGCGGCCTTTTTGTAGAGGTTTCGGATGAGCGGGTCTAAATGGGCCGAACAATGGACCCATTAGAATTTTAACTGAGTAAAAAGTACAGAAATTGAGTTTTTGCAATATAATCGTGTTGAAAAGCTCGTTATCAATTATATGAACTCCTAAATTTGGATTAAAACTTATTTTGCAGCCCTTTTTTGTAGAGGTTTCGGACGAGCGGGTCTAAATGGGCCGAATAATGGACCCGTTAGAACTTTAACTGTGTAAAAAGTACAGAAATCGAGTTTTTGCAATATAATCGTATTCAAAAGCTCGTAATCAATTATAAGAACTTCTAAAATTTGATTCTAACTTATTTTGTGGTATTTTTGCAGAGGTTTCGGACGAGCGGATCTAAGTAGGCGGTAAAATGGATCCGTTAGAATTTTTAATGAGTAAAAAGTTCAGAAATTGAGTTTTCGCAATATAATCGTGTTGAAAAGCTCGTAATCAATTGTATGAACTCCTAAATTTGGAATAAAACTTATTTTGCAACCCTTTTGTAGAGGTTTCGGACGAGTAGGTCTAATTGGGCCGAACAATGGAACCGTTAGAATTTTAAGTAAGTAAAAAGAACATAAATTGAGTTTTTGCAAAATAATCGTGTTGAAAAGCTTGTATTCAATTATATGAACTCCTAAAATTTGATTATAACTTGTTTTGCGGTCTTTTTTGTAGAGGTTTCGGACGAGCGGGTCTAAATGGGCCAAACAATGGACCCGTTAGAATTTTAACTGAGTAAAAATTATAGCAATCGAGTTTTTGCTGTATAATCGTGTTGAAAAGCTCGTAATCAATTATATGAACTCCTAAAATTTGATTAAAACTTGTTTTGCGGTCTTTTTTATAGAGGTTTCAGACAAGCAGGTGTAGATGGGTCGAACAATGGACCTGTTAGAATTTTAACTGAGTAAAAAGTACATAAATTGAGTTTTTGCAATATAATCTTGTTGAAAAGCTCGATATCAATTATATGAACTCCTAAAATTTGATTAATACTTGATTTGCGGCCTTTTTTGTAGAGGTTTCGGACGAGCGGGTCTAAATGGGCCGAACAATGGACCCGTTAGAATTTTAACTAAGTAAAAAGGACAGAAATCGAGTTTTTGCAATATAATCGTGTTGAAAAGCTCGTAATCAATTATATAAACTCCTAAATTTGATTAAAACTTATTTTGCGGTCTTTTGTAGAGGTTTCAGACGAGCGGGTCTAAATGGGCCGAACAATGGACCCGTTAGAATTTTAACTGAGTGAAAAGTACAGAAATCTAGTTTTTGCAATATAATCGTGTTGAGAAGCTCGTAATCAATTATATGAAATCTTAAATGTGGATTTAAACTTATTTTGCAGCCCTTTTTGTAGAGGTTTCGGACGAGCGGGTCTAAATGGGCCTAATAATGGACCTGTTAGAATTTTAACTGTGTAAAAAGTACAGAAATCGAGTTTTTGCAATATAATCATGTTGAAAAGCTTGTAATCAATTATATGAACTCCTAAAATTTGATTTTAACTTATTTTGTGGTATTTTTGTAGAGGTTTCGGACGAGCGGGTCTAAATTGGCCGAACAATTGACCCCTTAGAATTTTAACAGAGTCAAAAGTTCAGAAATTGAGTTTTTGCAATATAATCGTGTTGAAAAGCTCGTTATCAATTATATGAACTCCTAAATTTGGATTAAAACTTATTTTGCAGCCCTTTTGTAGAGGTTTCGGACGAGCGGGTCTAAATGGGCTGAATAATGGACCCGTTAGAACTTTAACTGTGTAAAAAGTATAGAAATCGAGTTTTTGCAATATAATCGTATTCAAAACCTCATAATCAATTATAAGAACTCCTAAAATTTGATTCTAACTTATTTTGTGGGATTTTTGTAGAGGTTTCGGACGAGCGGATCTAAGTAGGCGGTAAAATGGATCCGTTAGAATTTTTAATGAGTAAAAAGTTCAGAAATTGAGTTTTCGCAATATAATCGTGTTGAAAAGCTCGTAATCAATTGTATGAACTCCTAAATTGGGAATAAAACTTATTTTGCAACCCTTTTGTAGAGGTTTTGGACGAGTAGGTCTAATTGGGCCGAACAATGGAACCGTTAGAATTTTAACAAAGTAAAAAGAACATAAATTGAGTTTTTGCAAAATAATCGTGTTGAAAAGCTTGTATTCAATTATATGAACTCCTAAAATTTGATTATAACTTGTTTTGCGGTCTTTTTTGTAGAGGTTTCGGACGAGCGGGTCTAAATGGGCCAAACAATGGACCCATTAGAATTTTATCTGAGTAAAAAGTATAGAAATCGAGTTTTTGCTGTATAATCGTGTTGAAAAGCTCGTAATCAATTATATGAACTTCTAAAATTTGATTAAAACTTGGTTTGCGGTCTTTTTTATAGAGGTTTCGGACGAGCAGGTGTAGATGGGCCGAACAATGGACCTGTTAGAATTTTAACTAAGTAAAAAGTACAGAAATTGAGTTTTTGCAATATAATCGTGTTGAAAAGCACATAACCAATTATATGAACTCCTAAAATTTGATTAAAACTTGTTTTGCGGTCTTTTTTGTAGAGGTTTCGGACGAGCGGGTCTAAATGGGCCGAACAATGGACCCGTTAGAATTTTAACTAAGTAAAAAGTACATAAATCGAGTTTTTGCAATATAATCGTGTTGAAAAGCTCGTAATCAATTATATGAACTCCTAAATTTGGATTAAAACTTATTTTACAGCTATTTTGTAGAGGTTTCGGACGAGCGGGTCTAAATGGGCCGAATAATGGACCCGTTAGAACTTTAATTGTGTAAAAAGTACATAAATCAAGTTTTTGCAATATAATCGTGTTGAAAAGCTTGTAATCAATTATACGAACTCCTAAATTTGGATTAAAACTTATTTTGCAGCCCTTTTTATAGAGTTTTCCGACGAGCAGGTCAAAATCGGCCGAATAATGGACCCGTTAGAACTTTAATTGAGTAAAAAGTATAGAAATCAAGTTTTTGCAATATAATTGTGTTGAAAAGCTCGTAGTCAATTATATGAACTTCTAAAATTTGTTTCTATCTTATTTTGCGGTCTTTTTTGTAGACGTTTCGGATGAGCGGGTCTAAATGGGCCGAACAATGGACCCGTTAGAATTTTAACTGAGTAAAAAGTACAGAAATTGAGTTTTTGCAATATAATCGTGTTGAAAAGCTCGTTATCAATTATATGAACTACTAAATTTGGATTAAAACTTATTTTGCAGCCCTTTTATAGAGGTTTCGGACGAGCGGGTCTAAATGGGCCGAATAATGGACCTGTTAGAACTTTTTTTTTGAAAAGAGGAGGGCCTCATTAAAAACCCCTACTAACATCCCCTGGCGCAGGTCCCTAGGATTCCTAAAAGGGGAAAAGAGTACCCTATGTATTTATATTGATTGGGAAGAAATCTCGTTAAGTACAATTTGGCGGATATAATCCGGATACAAAGCATCAAAAGACAGAGAGGACATGTGCCTAAGGGCGTGGGTAGCCAGAGTATGGGCTACCAAATTAGCCGAGCGACATACATATTGAACATGTACAAAAGAAAGAGATGATAAAGCATCCCGAATATGTTGAATCGTAGGTCCTAGAGTTGACAAGTCTGGCCCCTGGAGAGAGATCCTATTCGCAATGGAAGCACAGTCAGTCTCCAAGATCAGTCTGTTCCATCCCTTAGTCTGCGCAAGCGTAATACCAGCTAGGAGTCCCTCTCCTTCAGCAGAAGCGGCATCCAGACGACTGCCTAGGGGGTAAGCCAAACCCCCTATTACCCTACCCGAATCATCACGTGCTACAACGCCAGCAGCGGCAGCACGAGTAGTTGGATCAAAAGCCCCATCCACATTAATTTTAATGTATCCTGGAGGAGGAGGACTCTAACGAGGAGGGGAAAGAGATGATAATCCTTTTGGGGTTAGTGAATACATTGTAGCATTGGAAAAATCACGATGTAAACTGGTAGAGTTGATGGCGATTAACCAGGGGGGTTGCAAATGGCGGTTATGGACCCAGTCATTTCGCCGGTTCCAAATGTTCCATAAGGTGGTGAGGAAGAGACCAAAAAGATCAGGGTTCAAAAGACGAGCACCTTCCTCTAGCCATTGGATACTAGTAGGGGCAGAACTATTAATGAGAGTATGTGGGAGTCCCACAAGACGAAGCGTCTCCCTAGCACCAGGGCAGTCACGAAGAGCATGGAGAGTAGATTCCAGGCTGAATTGACAAACAGGGCAGGGTCCCGCCTCAGGAGAAAAAGCTTGCATCTGATACCTAGTTGGGAGAGCCTCAGAGCCCATACGCCAACCAAAGGTTTTGACTTTCGGGAGAGCTCTTGCCTTGGCCAGAACTTTCCAAATTCTCATAGGTCGAATACGAGGTTCTGGTGGCCTTTGCAAAAATTGATAACCTGATCGAACATAGTAGATACCAGAATCATTAGGGTTCCAAAGAATGGAATCTCGAGTGTCGTTAATAATAGGAATGTTCAAAATAGCAATGGCATCTTCTGCGGTAAAATAGTTGTGGACTTTGATAGGATCCCAAGCAGCTTGGTTCCTAACCATAAAAGAGCGACAACGAATATGGAATTCATCAGATAGCTCATATTCCCCATAGAGTTGAATAGGGGATGATCCTCCCCAATTATCCACATGAAGGCGGATATCGCTATTAATTTCTGGCCGATGAAGGAACCCACCATAGAGGTGTTGCATAGCATTGTAGAGCCCTTGCCAGGCAAAAGATCCTCGATTAGGTCGAGGGGCATTAAGGATGCGACTGGAAGGGAAATATTTTGCTTTGTAAATTTGTCCTAGTAAAGATTCTGGTTCGCAAATAAGTCGCCAGATTTGTTTTCCTAGTAGCGCAATATTAAAGTTGTTTAAATCCCTGAAGCCCATACCTCCCACGGACTTAGGTAGACAGACCTGATTCAAAGGGAGCATGTGCCAACCCTTTTTATTATTATTTCCCGACCACCAATATCATCGAATAGCCGAGGTCATATCGTCAATGATATTTTGAGGAAGCAGGTAACATGACATAACATATTGGGGCAAGGATTGTAGGATAGCTTTGATGAAAATTTCCCTACCACTGAAAGACAGGAGATATTTATCCCAAGTGGATAAACGATCATGAACTTTGTCACGGATAAAACCCAGGGATTCTGTTTTGTTCTTACCGATGAGAAGCGGTATACCCAAATATACCCCTGGGTTATTGACCTCCCGTACCTGTAAGGAGTTATTAATTGTTTCAGGGATCGAATGGGGGGTGCGCGGATTATAGAAGATAGTGGATTTTTCAAAGTTTACTGCTTGCCCAGAAGCTGTAGCATAGGTTTGAAGAGCTAGTTTAAGTTGTTCTGCTTCTTCAGGTTTGTTATTAATAAAGACCATACAATCGTCGGCAAAGAGTAAATGATTGACTTTAGGCCCTAATCTACTCGCACCAAGGCCTGGCAATAAATTTCGATGTTGAGCTTAGGAGAGGTAGGCAGAGAGACCTTGGGTACAAAATAGGAATAGGAAAGGTGATAAAGGGTCGCCTTGCCTGAGACCCCGTTGGGGCTTAAAAGGAGGAGAGAAAGAATCATTGACCTTAACAGTGAAGGTTACCGAAGAAATGCATCTCATAATGAGCGAAATCCAGGACGACGCAAAACCCATCCGGTTCATTACATTCTCAAGAAAAGACCATTCCACTCTGTCGAAAGCTTTCTCCATATCCAACTTAATAGCTGCTCCATGGGTAGATTTAGTGAAACCAGTGTTAAGAGAATGAATAATTTCATGAGCAATAAGGATATTATCAGAAATATTTCGTCCCTGAACGAAAGCAGCTTGGTTACTGCTAATACAGAATGGTATTGTGTGCTTCATTCTATTAACCAAGACCTTTGCCACTATTTTGTAGATAACTGTACAAAGGCTAATAGGTCGGAAATGCCTCATTGTAGTTGGATCCTTTATTTTTGGAATGAGGATCAGAATGGTTTGGTTACGGGATGACATATCTGCCGACCCATTTAATAAATCCAGGCAAAGTTGAGTGATATCAGCACCCACTGTGTCCCAATGTTGTCGAAAAAATCCACTTGGAAGACCATCAATTCCAGGAGCCTTCCTAGGATCAATATCCCTAAATGCAAGAAGGATTTCTTCCGCAGTGAATTCCTTAGAAAGAGATGTATTCATGGATGGAGTAATAGAGGCAGCAATTTTAGAAAGAATCTGTTCTGAGGTTTGGGGGTCAGATGAGGTAAATAGAGTTTGGAAATAAGTGGATGCAATAGAGGCAATTTCATTTTCGGTTGTGCACCAGTTATGTTGGTTATCAAATAAACCAGTAATGGAGTTCTTTTTCTTTCTATTATTAGCTCGAGCATGAAAAAAGTTTGTATTTATGTCTCCTTGGGCCAACCAAAGATTGCGAGATCTTTGTGCCCAATAGGTTTCTTGTTCATCAAGCAATTTATTGAGTTCAGTTCTAGCTTTGAAGTAAGCTTTCTCAGTAGATGCCGTGAGAGGCCTCATAAGATATTTATTAACTTTTTTGGTTAGGAAGCGAATACGCCCTATAGTATTATATCTTTTTTGTGATTGCCAATCCCCTAAGGAGGAGCCAATAGCTCCAATCTTATCAAGAGTATGTCCTGGGGTGGTAGCCCATGTCTGTCGAACCAGTGAAATTCCTTCATCATTATTTGCCCAACATTGTTCAAAACGAAATTTAGTAGGTGTTTAACGATGCATATTTGTCGAAGGTGGGTTAGTGTCCAGAAGGAGGAAACAATGGTCCGACTTAGCATCATAATCAGTTTTAATACGATAGTGGGGGTTATAAGCTTTCCAAGCCGGAATCCCTATGAATCGGTCTAGGCGCTCAAAGATAGTTTGTGTATTAGGTCCAACCTTTGTCCATGTAAACCATCCAGATGATGGTTTACAATCGAAGAGATTATTACGTGAGAGACAGTTGCGAAAATTATTGATTTGTGATCGAGCCCGACGACAGCCCCCTTGTTTTTCATTCTCTGATAAGATTTCATTTAGATCACCACCAATAAGCCAAGGACGCCCACTATTATCGTTTAAATAGTCAATTAATTCCCATGTTTTAACTTTCTGGCTAGTTTCAGAGAAACCATGCATACCAGTAAAAAACATTGAATATGTCTCGAGCTTTTTTTGCAATATAATCGTATTCAAAAGCTCGTAATCAATTACAAGAACTCCTAAAATTTGATTCTAACTTATTTTGTGGTATTTTTGTAGAGGTTTCGGACGAGCGGATCTAAGTAGGCGGTAAAATGGATCAGTTAGAATTTTTAATGAGTAAAAAGTTCAGAAATTGAGTTTTCACAATATAATCGTGTTGAAAAGGTCGTAATCAATTGTGTGAACTCCTAAATTTGGAATAAAACTTATTTTGCAACCCTTTTGTAGAGGTTTCGGACGAGTAGGTCTAATTGGGCCGAACAATGGAACCGTTAGAATTTTAACAAAGTAAAAAGAACATAAATTGAGTTTTTGCAAAATAATCGTGTTGAAAAGCTTGTATTCAATTATATGAACTCCTAAAATTTGATTATAACTTGTTTTGCGGTCTTTTTTGTAGAGGTTTCGGACGAGCGGGTCTAAATGGGCCAAACAATGGACCCGTTAGAATTTTAACTGAGTAAAAAGTATAGAAATCGAGTTTTTGCTGTATAATCGTGTTGAAAAGCTCGTAATCAATTATATCAACTCCTAAAATTTGATTAAAACTTGTTTTCCGGTCGTTTTTATAGAGGTTTCGGACGAGCAGGTGTAGATGGGCCGAACAATGGACCTGTTAGAATTTTAACTAAGTAAAAAGTACAGAAATTGAGTTTTTGCAATATAATCTTGTTGAAAAGCTCGATATCAATTATATGAACTCCTAAAATTTGATTAAAACTTGATTTGCGGCCTTTTTTGTAGAGGTTTCGGACGAGCGGGTCTAAATGGGCCGAACAATGGACCCGTTAGAATTTTAACTAAGTATAAAGTACAGAAATCGAGTTTTTGCAATATAATCGTGTTGAAAAGCTCGTAATCAATTATATAAACTCCTAAAATTTGATTCAAACTCATTTTGCGGTCTTTTGTAGAGGTTTCGGACGAGCGGGTCTAAATGGGCCGAACAATGGACCCGTTAGAATTTTAACTAAGTAAAAAATACAGAAATCGAGTTTTTCCAATCTAATCGTGTTGAGAAGCTCGTAATCAATTATATGAAATCTTAAATTTGGATTTAAACTTATTTTGCAGCCCTTTTTGTAGAGGTTTCGAACGAGCGGGTCTAAATGGGCCTAATAATGGACCCGTTAGAATTTTAACTGTGTAAAAAGTACATAAATCGACTTTTTGCAATATAATCGTGTTAAAAAGCTTGTAATCAATTATATGAACTCCTAAAATTTGATTCTAACTTATTTTGCAGTCTTTTTGTAGAGGTTTCGGACGAGCGGGTCTAAATTGGCCGAACAATTGACCCCTTAGAATTTTAACAGAGTCAAAAATTCAGAAATTGAGTTTTTGCAATATAATCGTGTTGAAAAGCTCGTTATCAATTACATGAACTCCTAAATTTGGAATAAAACTTATTTTGCAGCCCTTTTGTAGAGGTTTCGGACGAGCGGGTCTAAATGGGCCGAATAATGGACCCGTTAGAACTTTAACTGTGTAAAAAGTACAGAAATCGAGTTTTTGCAATATAATCGTATTCAAAAGCTCGTAATCAATTATAAGAACTCCTAAAATTTAATTCTAACTTATTTTGTGGTATTTTTGTAGAGGTTTCGGACGAGCGGATCTAAGTAGGCGGTAAAATGGATCCGTTAGAATTTTTAATGAGTAAAAAGTTCAGAAATTGAGTTTTCGCAATATAATCGTGTTGAAAAGCTCGTAATCAATTGTATGAACTCCTAAATTTGGAATAAAACTTATTTTGCAACCCTTTTGTAGAGGTTTCGGACGAGTAGGTCTAATTGGGCCGAACAATGGAACCGTTAGAATTTTAACTAAGTAAAAAGAACATAAATTGAGTTTTTGCAAAATAATCGTGTTGAAAAGCTTGTATTCAATTATATGAACTCCTAAAATTTGATTATAACTTGTTTTGCGGTCTTTTTTGTAGAGGTTTCGGACGAGCGAGCGGGTCTAAATGGGCCAAACAATGGACCCGTTAGAATTTTAACTGAGTAAAAAGTATAGAAATCGAGTTTTTGCTATATAATCGTGTTGAAAAGCTCGTAATCAATTATATGAACTCCTAAAATTTGATTAAAACTTGTTTTGCGGTCTTTTTTATAGAGGTTTCGGACGAGCAGGTGTAGATGGGCCGAACAATGGACCTGTTAGAATTTTAACTGAGTAAAAAGTACAGAAATTTAGTTTTTGCAATATAATCTTGTTGAAAAGCTCGATATCAATTATATGAACTCCTAAAATTTGATTAAAACTTGTTTTGCGGCCTTTTTTGTAGAGGTTTCGGACGAGCGGGTCTAAATGGGCCGAACAATGGACCCGTTAGAATTTTAACTGGGTCAAAAGTTCAGAAATTGAGTTTTTGCAATATAATCGTGTTGAAAAGCTCGTAATAAATTATATAAACTCCTAAAATTTGATTAAAACTTATTTTGCGGTCTTTTGTAGAGGTTTCGGACGAGCGAGTCTAAATGGGCCGAACAATGGACCCGTTAGAATTTTAACTAAGTAAAAAGTACGGAAATCGAGTTTTTGCAATATAATCGTGTTGAGAAGCTCGTAATCAATTATATGAAATCTTAAATTTGGATTTAAACTTATTTTGCAGCCCTTTTTGTAGAGGTTTCGGACGAGCGGGTCTAAATGGGCCTAATAATGGACCCGTTAGAATTTTAACTGAGTAAAAAGTAAAGAAATCGACTTTTTGCAATATAATCGTGTTGAAAAGCTTGCAATCAATTATATGAACTCCTAAAATTTGATTCTAACTTATTTTGCGGTCTTTTTGTAGAGGTTTCGGACGAGAGGGTCTAAATTGGCCGAACAATTGACCCCTTAGAATTTTAACAGAGTCAAAAGTTCAGAAATTGAGTTTTTACAATATAATCATGCTGAAAAGCTCGTTATCAATTATATGAACTCCTAAATTTGGATTAAAACTTATTTTGCAGCCCTTTTGTAAAGGTTTCGGTCGAGCGGGTCTAAATGGGCCGAATAATGGACCCGTTAGAACTTTAACTGTGTAAAAAGTACATAAATCGAGTTTTTGCAATATAATCGTATTCAAAAGCTCGTAATCAATTATAAGAACTCCTAAAATTTGATTCTAACTTATTTTGTGGTATTTTTGTAGAGGTTTCGGACGAGCGGATCTAAGTAGGCGGTAAAATGGATCCGTTAGAATTTTTAACGAGTAAAAAGTTCAGAAATTGAGTTTTCGAAATATAATCGTGTTGAAAAGCTCGTAATCAATTGTATGAACTCCTAAATTTGGAATAAAACTTATTTTGTAACCCTTTTGTAGAGGTTACGGACGAGTAGGTCTAATTGGGCCGAACAATGGAACCGTTAGAATTTTAACTAAGTAAAAAGAACATAAATTGAGTTTTTGCAAAATAATCGTGCTGAAAAGCTTGTATTCAATTATATGAACTCCTAAAATTTGATTATAACTTGTTTTCCGGTCTTTTTTGTAGAGGTTTCGGACGAGCGGGTCTAAATGGGCCAAACAATGGACCCGTTAAAATTTTAACTAAGTAAAAAGTATAGAAATCGAGTTTTTGCTGTATAATCGTGTTGAAAAGCTCGTAATCAATTATATGAACTCCTAAAATTTTATTAAAACTTGATTTGCGGTCTTTTTTATAGAGGTTTCTGACGAGCAGGTGTAGATGGGCCGAACAATGGACCTGTTAGAATTTTAACTGAGCAAAAAGTACAGAAATTGAGTTTTTGCAATATAATCTTGTTGAAAAGCTCGATATCAATTATATGAACTCCTAAAATTTGATTAAAACTTGATTTGCGGCCTTTTTTGTAGAGGTTTCGGACGAGCGGGTCTAAATGGGCCGAACAATGGACCCGTTAGAATTTTAACTAAGTAAAAAGTACAGAAATCGAGTTTTTGCAATATAATCGTGATGAGAAGCTCGTAATCAATTATATGAAATCTTAAATTTGGATTTAAACTTATTTTGCAGCCCTTTTTGTAGAGGTTTCGGAGGAGCGGGTCTAAATGGGCTTAATAATGGACCCGTTAGAATTTTAACTGAGTAAAAAGTTCAGGAATTGAGTTTTCGCAATATAATCGTGTTGAAAAGCTCGTAATCAATTGTATGAACTCCTAAATTTGGAATAAAACTTATTTTGCAACCCTTTTGTAGAGGTTTCGGACGAGTAGGTCTAATTGGGCCGAACAATGGACCGTTAGAATTTTAACTAAGTAAAAAGAACATAAATTGAGTTTTTGCAAAATAATCGTGTTGAAAAGCTTGTATTCAATTATATGAACTCCTAAAATTTGATTATAACTTGTTTTGCGGTCTTTTTTGTAGAGGTTTCGGACGAGCGGCTCTAAATGGGCCAAACAATGGACCCGTTAGAATTTTAACTGAGTAAAAAGTATAGAAATCGAGTTTTTGTTGTATAATCGTGTTGAAAAGCTCGTAATCAATTATATGAACTCCTAAAATTTGATTAAAACTTGTTTTGCGGTCTTTTTTTATAGAGGTTTCGGACGAGCAGGTGTAGATGGGCCGAACAATGGACCTGTTAGAATTTTAACTGAGTAAAAAGTACAAAAATTGAGTTTTTGCAATATAATCTTGTTGAAAAGCTCGATATCAATTATATGAACTCCTAAAATTTGGTTAAAACTTGTTTTGCGGACTTTTTTGTAGAGGTTTCGGACGAGCGGGTCTAAATGGGCCGAACAATGGACCCGTTAGAATTTTAACCGGGTCAAAAGTTCAGAAATTGAGTTTTTGCAATATAATCGTGTTGAAAAGCTCGTAATAAATTATATAAACTCCTAAAATTTGATTAAAACTTATTTTGCGGTATTTTGTAGAGGTTTCGGACGAGCGGGTCTAAATGGGCCGAACAATGGACCCGTTAGAATTTTAACTGAGTAAAAAGTACTGAAATTGAGTTTTTTCAATATAATCGTGTTGAGAAGCTCGTAATCAATTATATGAAATCTTAAATTTTGATTTAAACTTATTTTGCAACCCTTTTTGTAGAGGTTTCGGACGAGCGGGTCTAAATGGGCCTAATAATGGACCCGTTAGAATTTTAACTGAGTAAAAAGTAAAAAAATCGACTTTTTGCAATATAATCGTGTTGAAAAGCTTGTAATCAATTATATGAACTCCTAAAATTTGATTCTAACTTATTTTGCGGTCTTTTTGTAGAGGTTTCGGACGAGCGGGTCTAAATTGGCCGAACAATTGACCCCTTAGAATTTTAACAGAGTCAAAAGTTCAGAAATTGAGTTTTTGCAATATAATCGTGTTGAAAAGCTCGTTATCAATTATATGAACTCCTAAATTTGGATTAAAACTTATTTTGCAGCCCTTTTGTAGAGGTTTCGGACGAGCGGGTCTAAATGGGCCGAATAATGGACCCGTTAGAACTTTAACTGTGTAAAAAGTACATAAATCGAGTTTTTGCAATATAATCGTATTCAAAAGCTCGTAATCAATTATAAGAACTCCTAAAATTTGATTCTAACTTATTTTGTGGTATTTTTGTATAGGTTTCGGACGAGCGGATCTAAGTAGGCGGTAAAATGGATCCGTTAGAATTTTTAATGAGTAAAAAGTTCAGAAATTGAGTTTTCGCAATATAATCGTGTTGAAAAGCTCGTAATCAATTGTATGAACTCCTAAATTTAGAATAAAACTTATTTTGCAACCCTTTTGTAGAGGTTTCGGACGAGTAGGTCTAATTGGGCCGAACAATGGAACCGTTAGAATTTTAACTAAGTAACAAGAACATAAATTGAGTTTTTGGAAAATAATCGTGTTGAAAAGCTTTTATTCAATTATATGAACTCCTAAAATTTGATTATAACTTGTTTTGCGGTCTTTTTTTTAGAGGTTTCGGACGAGCGGGTCTAAATGGGCCAAACAATGGACCCGTTAGAATTTTAACTGAGTAAAAAGTATAGAAATCGAGTTTTTGTTGTATAATCGTGTTGAAAAGCTCGTAATCAATTATATGAATTCCTAAAATTTGATTAAAACTTGTTTTGCGGTCTTTTTTATAGAGGTTTCGGACGAGCATGTGTAAATGGGCCGAACAATGGACCTGTTAGAATTTTAACTGAGTAAAAAGTACAGAAATTGAGTTTTTGCAATATAATCTTGTTGAAAAGCTCGATATCAATTATATGAACTCCTAAAATTTGATTAAAACTTGTTTTGCGGACTTTTTTGTAGAGGTTTCGGACGAGCGGGTCTAAATGGGCCGAACAATGGACCTGTTAGAATTTTAACTGGGTCAAAAGTTCAGAAATTGAGTTTTTGCAATATAATCGTGTTGAAAAGCTCGTAATAAATTATATAAACTCCTAAAATTTGATTAAAACTTATTTTGCGGTCTTTTGTAGAGGTTTCAGATGAGCGGGTCTAAATTGGCCGAACAATGGACCCGTTAGAATTTTAACTGAGTAAAAAGTACAGAAATCGAGTTTTTGCAATATAATCGTGTTGAGAAGCTCGTAATCAATTATATGAAATCTTAAATTTGGATTTAAACTTATCTTGCAGCCCTTTTTGTAGAGGTTTCGAACGAGCGGGTCTAAATGGGCCTAATAATGGACCCGTTAGAATTTTAACTGAGTAAAAAGTATTGAAATCGACTTTTGCAATATAATCGTGTTGAAAAGCTTGTAATCAATTATATGAACTCCTAAAATTTGATTCTAACTTATTTTGCGGTCTTTTTGTAGAGGTTTCGGACGAGCGGGTCTAAATTGGCCGAACAATTGACCCCTTAGAATTTTAACAGAGTCAAAAGTTCAGAAATTGAGTTTTTGCATTATAATCGTGTTGAAAAGCTCGTTATCAATTTTATGAACTCCTAAATTTGGATTAAAACTTATTTTGCAACCCTTTTGTAGAGGTTTCGGTCGAGCGGGTCTAAATGGGCCGAATAATGGACCCGTTAGAACTTTAACTGTGTAAAAAGTACATAAATCGAGTTTTTGCAATATAATCGTATTCAAAAGCTCGTAATCAATTATAAGAACTCCTAAAATATGATTCTAACTTATTTTGTGGTATTTTTGTAGAGGTTTCGGGCGAGCGGATCTAAGTAGGCTGTAAAATGGATCCGTTAGAATTTTTTATGAGTAAAAATTTCAGAAATTGAGTTTTCGAAATATAATCGTGTTGAAAAGCTCGTAATCAATTGTATGAACTCGTAAATTTGGAATAAAACTTATTTTGCAACCCTTTTGTAGAGGTTTAGGACGAGTAGGTCTAATTGGGCCGAACAATGGAACCGTTAGAATTTTAACTAAGTAAAAAGAACATAAATTGAGTTTTTGCAAAATAATCGTGTTGAAAAGCTTGTATTCAATTATATGAACTCCTAAAATTTGATTATAACTTGTTTTGCGGTCTTTTTGGTAGAGGTTTCGGACGAGCGGGTCTAAATGGGCCAAACAATGGACCCGTTAGAATTTTAACTGAGTAAAAATTATAGAAATCGAGTTTTTGCTGTATAATCGTGTTGAAAAGCTCGTAATCAATTATTTGAACTCCTAAAATTTGATTAAAACTTGATTTGCGGTCTTTTTTATAGAGGTTTCGGACGAGCAGGTGTAGATGGGCCGAACAATGGACCTGTTAGAATTTTTTTTTTTTGAAGAAAAGGCCTCATTAAAAACCCCTACTACTGTCCTTCAAGCAGAGCTAGAGGACCCTAAAAAGGGAAAAGAGTGCCCAAATTTTATTAATCATAATTGATTTGTTACAAAGTGTTGGATACAAGATGGGACATCCGAATTAAATGACATAGAAGTCATAGAATTCAGAGAGAAAGTAGCCAAAGTATGGGCTAGAAGATTTGCCTCACGGCGTACAAATGAAATAGACACAAAGTCAAAATCATGAAGAGACGCTTGAATCTGATGAATAAGAGGTCCCATGGTAGAAAGGTCCTGAGCAGGATTGTTGATCCTATTCGCGAGAGAAGCACAGTCAGTTTCAATCAAAAGACGGTTCAAGCCTTGAGATCGGGCAAAGGTGAGACCAGCAAGGAGGCTTTCCCCTTCACTAGTAATTGCGTTCGGACAGCTACCAAGCGGGATTGCAAGGCCGCCCACAACAGCACCTGCAGAATCACGAGCAACGGCGCCAACGGCAGCTGCACGAGTTGATGGATTAAAAGCTCCATCCACATTTATTTTGATATGATGAAGTGGGGGAGGGGTCCAGCATGGTGTAGAAAGGGTAGATGGTATTGGGGCAGTCGCCTTAAGTGCTTTACAAAAATCATCGTGTAAACTAATGGAGTTAACGGCAATTAGCCAAGGTGGTTGTAAATGTTGATTATGCACCCAGTCGTTACGTCTATTCCATACATTCCAAATTGCAGTAAGGAAAAAACCAAATTTATCAGAGGATAGAATGTTAGCTGCTTCATCTAGCCATTGTAGAGGGGTAGAAGCTATACTCCTAGAAAGAGTAATGGGGATACCACAAAGTTGGAGGACTTCAGAAGCCCCAGTACAGTCACGAAGCGCATGAAGGATCGATTCCGAGTGGCTACCACAGATGGGACAAGGCCCCGAATTTGGAGAGAAGGCTTGCATTTTAACCCCAACTGGTAGAGCATCAGATGCCATGCGCCAACCAAAAGTTTTGACTTTGGGTAAAACCTTAACTTTGGATAGAAATTTCCAGAGCCGTGTAGGTGTCGTATGTGGGTTTATGGAACGTTGCAGGAAAATATATCCAGAACGGACTGAGTAAATACCCGAGTCATTAGGGGACCAGAGTATTGAATCACGTTGATCATTTATGATGGGGATACGAAGAATAGCATCGGCATCAGTTGGGTTAAAGTAATGCCTTACCTTATCCGTATCCCAAGCAGTTTGATTACGAATCATAAAATCACGACATCGAATATGGAATTCATTTAAGATTTCATAATCCCCAATGAGATCAATCGGGGAAGACCCACCCCATATATCTCTGTGTACTCTAATATTACTGTTGATACCTGGACGGTAAAGAAAGCCTAGGAATAGTCGCTGAAGCGCGTTATACATACCCTGCCAAGGAAAGGATCCACGATTGGGTTTTGGTTCATCTAGGATATTGCCGGAGGGAAAGTATTTAGAACGGTATATTTGTCCTAATAGAGAATCTGGTTCACAAATGAGTTTCCAAAGTTGTTTGCCCAAGAGAGCAATGTTAAAATCATGCAAATCCTTAAAGCCCATGCCCCCAGCAGATTTAGGTAAGCAAACACGATTCCATGGGAGCATGTGCCATCCTTTTTTGTTGGATTTGCCAGTCCACCAGTATTGACGGAATGATGAAGTCATGTCATCGATGATGTTTTGTGGAAGAAGATAACAAGACATAACGTATTGTGGTAGGGATTGTAGGACTGCTTTGATGAAAATCTCTCGGCCACTAAAAGAGAGGAGATGTTTGTCCCAACTAGAAAGACGATCATGTACTTTATCGCGCACAAATCCTAGAGATTTCGTTTTGTTTTTCCCAATGAGAAGTGGGATACCTAGATAAACACCAGGGTTAGAAACCTCACGTACTTGCAAAAGGCTGTTGATCGCGTTTCTTGTTGCTTGTGGTGTACGCGGATTATAAAAAATTGTTGATTTCTCAAAATTAACCACTTAACCGGATGCAGTAGCATAAGTTTGCAGAGCTTTTTTAAGAAGAGACGCTTCAGTTTGATTAGTATTAATGAAAACCATGCAGTCATCGGCAAAAAGCAGGTGATTGACTTTGGGCCCGTATTTACAGGCGCCTAGTCCCGGTAGAATTTTAGTTTGTTGGGCAGCAGCTAAATAAGCAGATAGGCCTTGAGTACAAAAGAGAAATAGGAAAGGGGATAGGGGATCCCCTTGACGTAAACCACGTTGAGGTTGAAAGAAGGGGGAGAAGGAATTATTAATTTTAACTGAAAAGGAGACTATAGTAATGCAACGCATTATGAGGGCGATCCATTCGGAGGCGAAGCCCATGCGTTCCATAACATTTGCAAGAAAGGACCATTCAACTCTATCAAATGCTTTTTCTATATCTAACTTAAGAGCAGCACCTTGAGAGGATTTAGTTGCTCCTGAGTTAATGTTGTGAATAATTTCATGTGCAACAAGGATGTTGTCCGAGATGTTACGTCCCTGGACAAAGGCTGCTTGATTAGGGCTAATGCATAGAGGTATAGTATGTTTCATTCTATTGACTATGGTTTTGGCTACTATTTTATAAAGGACAGTGCATAGACTGATTGGTCTTAGTTGTTTCATGGAAGTTGGGTCCTGGACTTTGGGGATTAGAACTAAGATAGTTTTATTGACTGAGGCCATATCAGTGTTGTCGTTTAGTAGATTAAGGCAAAGGTTAGTGACATCTTCACCCACCGTGTCCCAATGTTGTCGAAAAAAGCTACTGGGTAGGCCATCGATACCAGGTGCTTTCCTAGGGTCGATATCTTGAATGGCATGGAGAATTTCTTCTTTAGTGAAAGTCCTTAGAAGGGTTTCATTCATTGATTGATTGATAGAAGGGTGAATTTTATCAAGAATATTATTCGAGATTTGGGGATTGGATGATGTGAAAAGATTTTGAAAATATGTAGAAGCAATATTCATTAGATCTGGATCAGACGTACACCAATTCGAGTTAGAGTCAAAAAGGCCTACAATCGAATTTTTCTTTTTCCGATTAGTTGCCCGAGCATGGAAGAACCTAGTATTTTTGTCCCCTTGGGAAAGCCAGAGAGTACGAGATCTTTGAGCCCAGTAGATTTCTTGTTCTGTTAGTAGTTTATTTAGTTCAGTTCTATAATTTAAATATATTTCTTCATTTGTGGCACTTAAGGGGTGATATAGAAATTTGTTAATTTTTTTGGTAAGGAACTTAATCCTTCCGGTGGATTTAAATCGTTGTTGATTTTGCCATTCTTCTAGACATGTGCCAATAGCTTCGATTTTGTCAATGACAGTTCCGGGGGTGTTGGCCCAAGTTCTTTTAATAGTATGTATATTATCCTCGTTATTAGCCCAACAGTTTTCGAAGCGGAAATTGTTGGATGGCCGTTGATGGGAGGTAGAAGCCAAAGGGGCTAAGTCAAGGAGTAGGAAACAATGGTCAGATTTGGCCACATAATCCGTGGAAATACGGTAGGAAGGGTAGAGATCTTGCCAAGCCGAATTAGCTATGAACCGATCTAATCTTTCATGTATAATTGGGGTTAAAGGCCCTACTTTTGTCCATGTAAACCATCCAGAAGTTGGCTTGCAATCAAAAAGATTGTTTCGTGATAAACAGTTGCGAAAATTTTTTATTTGTGATCTAGCCCTTCGACAACCCCCTTGTTTTTCAGAGTCAGTTAAAATTTCATTAAAATCCCCACCTAGGAGCCATGGGTTATTTTTAGTAGTAGAGTATAATGAGTCTATAAGTTCCCATGTTTTATATTTTTGACTAGTTTCAGAGAAGCCATGCATTCCAGTAAAAAACATTGTGTAATTATTCATAGTTATTTGAGTATGAATATAACGCGACGAATACGAAATTAAACTTATATTAATATTGTTTGACGCAAATAAGGAAATGCCGAAACACCCATCCGTAGGGGAAAGAGAAATAATGTCTAACATTCCTAATGAAAGACAAAGGCGGTTACATTCCGCGCTATTTATTTTGGTTTCGCATAAGAAAATAACATCCGGGTTGGTGCGTTGGACATAGGATCTGAAATGTTGAACCGTCGGGGCTTGTCCAAGACCCTGACAGTTCCAGCATAGGATCCTCATTTTGCTCGGCGGGGCTGGGAATCAGCCGCCGTCGGAGAGTTTTTAGAGCTGCTCATCCCAGCTTTAGGAGTGGATCCGGACGGTTTGGATTTTTTTGGCGGGAGCGACACTTGGATTGGAGAGCGGCGTTTTGTGCCTCGGTTCATTGGGGTTGGTGCAGGTGCAGGTGCAGGTGCAAGGGCTGCATCATTGGGGGTAAGTTTTTAGTAACCACTGATTAAAATCATTGAAAATTGTATTAGTGGGATTAGAGGGCTTACGCAATTCAGACTCAATCTTTTTTATCTGCTGGGCAGTAGGGCTAGGAACACCATCATCCGTGGTGTCCCAATCATCATCAGAACCATCTTCAGGGATAGGATAGATGGTGTTCAGGGGCTGGGGCTCAAGTGGTGCTTTTTGTTTCAAATCAGATGTAGAGGGATCTTTAGCGGAGTTGGGGCCTTCTTCCATGGCCGTATCCACGTTTGGGGCTTCCTCAGTTGCTTGTTCCGTAAAGGAGGCGGCATCGCCTTCATTTAGAGAACCTATGTATTGGATATTGATCGTTATTAGGTGCTTGTAAACATTAATATAATAGATGAGGAGGAGGGAAGTCAAATTACCCATATTATTCTGATCAGTGGGAGGAGCAGTAGCGTTGGCCGAAGGTGCTGGAATATTTGTAGGGGGCACTACGAGGAGATCAGATAGTAAGTATATGGAAAAAATAATTAGGGGAATAAATCGAATAGAAAATGAGATTATTGTAGAGATTGAATAAAAATTACCATTCACTGGAGGGATATTTGGGTTAAGATTCGGTTCCACATTGCGGATACGCCCACGAGTACCTACTGGGCGACGTCTTGGGGGAAGGTAGCGGAGCCACTCCCCATACTGTAATTTGTTGAGATCGAGTGAAGATCGGATGGGACAGTTTTCTAATGTGTGGCTGATAATACCACATCCAGGACAGAGGGTAGGGAGTCGTTCATACTGAATACGGCACATGATTTTGTTGGCACCAGTTCCGATAAAAACAAAGCGGGTGACAGGTCTTGTGATGTCAAGAAAAATTTCGACCCGAAGGAAGTCTTTCATATTCCCCTCAAACTCTCAAGTATCGGTTCGGAGAACGTTGCCAACCATTGACCCTAGGGCATGTCCCACCAGATGGGATTGATCAACATCATCATAAAGTGAATCAGGGAGAGAGAAAATTCGGATCCAAATCCTCATGATGTGAAGTTGTAATCTCCTACAGATTTGGCTGGATCATATTCAGTAACAGCTAACCATTCATCCTTGTACAGCCAAGGACCGCGGTTGATGACCTCATAACAATTCTTGGTTTCCTTGAACTTTATTTTGAGGAAGTTATCTTGTATAACCGATATAGAGACTACCTCATTAGGCTTCCAGATTCCTTCGAATGCATTGATAACAACATATATGTCTATCACTTTAGACGATATAAAACATCCGATTAGAATAAGCTTAGGGTCCTCCTTGATAACATCCCAACCAAAATCGGGTGTGTAGAGCAGCTCCGCTTCTTCATTGGTAAGATTGATAGAGCTGAGCTAGGGAATAGAAGAGGATGATGCCATCGAGAGAGTTGGTAGAATGGGGATAGTAGAAGGATAGAGATGGTTTTGTGGATTGGTATAATTGTGATGTTCATATATAAAGAAATCAAGTGAAGAAGTTGAATTATGGTAAGTAGTTTGAAAAAGTTTTGGAAAAACAATTAGAGAATGTAAAAGATAGGATCTATTAATATCATAAAAGAAAATATAAAAAGAACTTTCCTTAAACGAGCTTGAAGAATTATAAAGAGAAGAAATTCTTTTAGAGTTATTTAGAGATAGTATTCTGCAGGCATAATTTAAGGAAGTATACCTTAAATATCTATATAATATTAAATTAAAGTTTAATAGTAAGTGTAAAAGGATTTTATGGATGTAATGGCTGATATTTAGGGATAAATAAAGAAAGGCTGGAGCAACCTTGGTAATAAAAGGAAGTATTTTAATATTCGAATAATTAATTCGGAAAATAAATTTAGGTAGCGCAGCTAATGGAAAAGAAAAGATGAAAATACAGAAAAATAATTCCATTAATAGTATTAATGTTGTGAAAGAAAAGGCAAAGTTTAAGGAGTAAGATTTTGGAAATAGAATAAATTGTATTAAAAAGATTGGGGAGAAATTGATTGCAAATTTAATAAAGGAATTGCTCATATACAAGGATAAAAACAGAAGGATAGAATTACTATTGGCAATAATTAAACCCATTATTATGGGAAATTTTTGAAAACTATAACCGGTAAGAAAAAATATAAAAAAAGTAGTTAAATAGTAATATATTACATATTAATTTTATTAAAAGCCAGGGAATAAATACTCTTGATTTCAGTTTTGAATTCCAGCAGAAATTTTGACTAAAAATATAAAAAAGTGAGGGGAAGGAAAAAATTAATAGTTTGCAATTTTGATTAGTATAAAGAGAGAAGTTGTCCCTAAAAGTTAGGGTATTTATAAAATCCCTTGAAAGGGCTAGAGAAAGGTCACCTAAGAAGGTGTAGTAGGAGTAACGATCCTTAATATCGATTAAGCAGAGAATTAAGCATACAAAGCAACATACATGAAGCAGATAGATAGCATCATATAAAACAGAAATATATCCTAGGGACATACATCTATAAGCATAAAGCAACCAAATAAAAAGCATAGAGAAAAGGAAAACAAAAAGAAAGCAGCTCAAAATAATTACAAGCCCAGGGAGAGGAGGAAGCGGGGTAGAGAAGATTAATACAGACCAAATGAGAAAAAAAATGACGAGGGGTGAACAAATTAAATAAACTATAGCTACATAATTACATAACCGAGGAATAGTGTAACAAGGAGTACAGAAAGACCTGCAGAACTGCATGGTATTGTTATCACTGGGGCTTAAGGTCTGCAAAAAGAACAAAGTATTCATAAAAGAATCCTTGAAAGCAGAGTTATATAAAAGAATAAGAATCTTAAAAATATTTTCATGAAGGAAGATAGATGTAATAGTCCAGCCAGAAGATGCAAATGGTATGGGACAGTGTGAATAGGTACATTTTAGATTTGTTCTAAATGAGTCTAAAGTAGATATGTAAAAATGAATATTATAGAAAACAACATTAGTAGGGTGGGGCAGTATTATAATATTAAACTTAGAACTTATTGTAACACAGTATAAACCATTTATGCATAAAGGGTTGGCCCCAAGAAAAATACTGAAAGCGTGTGGTAAAGTAATGTTGGAAATCAGTTGATAAACATATTTTAATATGTGAAGTAAATCAAGATACATATTATTTTTTAGGTGATACAATCTTTGTGTAATATATACAGAGAAAGGATATCCCAATAAATGGGCTGGCAAAGGTTTCCCTGAAAGGGCTGAATAATTGTATAAACAATATGTGTAATGATCATTATTTGCAGAGATAGTAAATAACATAAGCTTATGCACAGATATATGTAATAGGCTGAAATAGATATTAAAAGATGAGCTAGGGCCAGCAAAAAGGGTTAATCTCAAAGTAACATAAGAATTAAGCACAGACCAGACGGGAAAGATGATAGCCAAACAATAAGCTAACCCTATGATGATTTGGAACTGATAAAGTAAAGGAGATAATTGCAGAACATAAATAATAATGGATAACACATACCAGTGATCGCACAAAGATAATAATAATAAACAGGAATGTAGTAGAACATACCTTCGAAACATTAGCCATTCAATACATACATCCCAAAAGGAAAAGAAAGCACATTCGATCTGGAGAAAAGACAACAGAAAAGTAAAAAAGAGGATAACCCAGAAGGAGGAAAAGGAATGAATAAAGTAAAAAGGAAAGATGAAAGACAAAGCAGAACCGATTAAAAGAACGATTAAGATTTTGTAGCATAGTGAGAGATTTCTGAAACAGAAAGGAAGAAGGTTAGAAATACAGAGCGAAATTGGTATGTAAAATAAGAAAATAAAAAATAAAAGGCTAAAAAAGGAGATGAAACGATCGGAGGTTGCATGAAACCCTAAAGGGTGATACAGACCCTTCGACAGGCATTTGGTTTTAATGTAGCCGCCGTGTTCCACCAGCGATGAGGAAGTCCTACAATCAATCATCGGAACCAAAACTTTATCAGGAATCTGTGAGAGGAAGACATCGAGTAGCAGATTAGATCTAAAAAATAAGTAAATAGGAAATCCTAAAAAAATTTGGGGAAAAAAGGAAGATAGACAGATAATAAGTAAATTGAATATAAAAAATAAAAAAAGAAGAAAGGGTAGAAGAAACCGAAAGGTTGTATAAAATACAGCTGCCGCGGGCCAACGTCGGAAGAGGAGTCCTCCGTTGAAGCAGCAAAACCAGAGCATGGATTGAGAAAACCAAAAGACACCGATTATAGAAAAAGAGATAAGGAGTGATGAAAAAAATCTAGAGGCAAAAATAAAAAAAAGAACGGCAGAACATACCGTTAAAACCCATCGAATTTCGGAGGAGAAAGAACACCAAAACCGAAAGGATAAAAAGATTATAACCACCAAGGACCATCGTCGGAAATAGAGTCCTCCGGTATAGCAAATGGAAACGGTACAAAGTATGAGAAAACCAGATGCCATAGATTAGATCAGGAGAGGAGAAGAAAGACCATATGAAACGGAAAGCAAGGAAAAGATATGAACAACAGAACATACCTTCAAACCCAGATCTGAAGTATCTAAGGAGACTTTGAAAAGGCCTGAACTTACAACCCCGATTTGTGGTTCGTCGGAAGGGGCTCGTCGGAAACAACCAGAAAATGCAAGAACCGAAACAAAAAGACCATAAAACATGGAAAATAAATCTGGTGATAAGGTTATGAAAACCTAGATACACCCAAATCTCATAAAAAAATGGATAAAAGCCAGGATGATATCTGAAAAAAAAAAGAAAAGGATAGAGATAACCTGATAATGGAAATGGTTGGCAGGGTGGGATGACCCTTGCATTTCTCATCCCGATTTCCAAGGAAATCAGTATAAACCGTGTATCTTGAACAGCTGTTGGCAAACCCGGCAGAAGATGAGAAGGTGTCGTGTGGGGGAAGGGGATTGGTGAAAAAGAGAGGGAAAATTCCACCGGAAAAAAAGGAAAAGAGAGCCAACACCCAACAGAGAACCCATGAAATTTTGAGAGAGAATTGAGAGCCATCCCACCCGTTACCTGTTGGAATTTTACCTGTTAGAATTTTAACTGAGTAAAAAGTACAGAAATTGAGTTTTTGCAATATAATCTTGTTGAAAAGCTCGATATCAATTATATGAAATCCTAAAATTTGATTAAAACTTTTTTGCGGCCTTTTTTGTAGAGGTTTTGGACGAGCAGGTCTAAATGGGCCGAACAATGGACCCGTTAGAATTTTAACTTGGTCAAAAGTTCAGAAATTGAGTTTTTCCAATATAATCGTGTTGAAAAGCTTGTAATAAATTATATAAACTCCTAAAATTTGATTAAAACTTATTTTGCGGTCTTTTGTAGAGGTTTCGGACGAGCGGGTCTAAATGGGCCGAACAATGGACCCGTTAGAATTTTAACTGAGTAAAAAGGACAGAAATCGAGTTTTTGCAATATAATAGTGTTGAGAAGCTCGTAATCAATTATATGAAATATTAAATTTGGATTTAAACTTATTTTGCAGCCCTTTTGTAGAGGTTTCGGACGAGCGGGTCTAAATGGGCCTAATAATGGACCCGTTAGAATTTTAACTGAGTAAAAAGTACAGAAATCGACTTTTTGCAATATAATCGTGTTGAAAAGCTTGTAATCAATTATATGAACTCCTAAAATTTGATTCTAACTTATTTTGCGGTCTTTTTGTAGAGGTTTCGGACGAGCGGGTCTAAATTGGCCGAACAATTGACCCCTTAGAATTTTAACAGAGTCAAAAGTTCAGAAATTGAGTTTTTGCAATATAATCGTGTTGAAAAGCTCGTTATCAATTATATGAACTCCTAAATTTGGATTAATACTTATTTTGTAGCCCTTTTGTAGAGGTTTCGGACGAGCGGGTCTAAATGGGCCGAATAATGGACCCGTTAGAACATTAACTGTGTAAAAGTACAGAAATCGAGTTTTTGCAATATAATCGTATTCAAAAGCTCGTAATCAATTATAAGAACTCCTAAATTTGATTCTAACTTATTTTGTGGTATTTTTGTAGAGGTTTTGGACGAGCGGATCTAAGTAGGCGGTAAAATGGATCCGTTAGAATTTTTAATGAGTAAAAAGTTCAGAAATTGAGTTTTCGCAATATAATCGTGTTGAAAAGCTCGTAATCAATTGTATGAACTCCTCAATTTGGAATAAAACTTATTTTGCAACTCTTTTGTAGGGGTTTCGGACGAGTAGGTCTAATTGGGCCGAACAATGGAACCGTTAGAATTTTAACTAAGTAAAAAGAACATAAATTGAGTTTTTGCAAAATAATCGTGTTGAAAAGCTTGTATTCAATTATATGAACTCCTAAAATTTGATTAAAACTTATTTTGCGGTCTTTTTTGTAGAGCTTTCGGATGAGCGGGTCTCAATGGGCCAAACAATGGACCCGTTAGAATTTTAACTGAGTAAAAAGTATAGAAATCGAGTTTTTGCCTTATAATCGTGTTGAAAAGCTCGTAATCAATTATATGAACTCCTAAAATTTGATTAAAACTTGTTTTGCGGTTTTTTTTATAGAGGTTTCAGATGAGCAGGTGTAGATGGGCCGAACAATGGACCTGTTAGAATTTTAACTGAGTAAAAAGTACAGAAATTGAGTTTTTGCAATATAATCTTGTTGAAAAGCTCGATATCAATTATATGAACTCCTAAAATTTGATTAAAACTTGTTTTGCGGCCTCTTTTGTAGAGGTTTCGGACGAGCGGGTCTAAATGGGCCGAACAATGGACCCGTTAGAATTTTAACTGGGTCAAAAGTTCAGAAATTGAGTTTTTGCAATATAATCGGGTTGAAAAGTTCGTAATAAATTATATAAACTCCTAATATTTTATTAAAACTTATTTTGCGGTCTTTTGTAGAGGTTTCGGACGAGCTGGTCTAAATGGGCCGACAATGGACCCGTTAGAATTTTAACTGAGTAAAAAGTACAGAAATCGAGTTTTTGCAATATAATCGTGTTGAGAAGCTCGTAATCAATTATATGAATTCTTAAATTTTGATTTAAACTAATTTTGCAGCCCTTTTTGTAGATGGTTTCGGACGAGCGGGTCTAAATGGGCCTAATAAAGGACCCGTTAGAATTTTAACTGAGTAAAAAGTATAGAAATCGACTTTTTGCAATATAATCGTGTTGAAAAGCTTGTAATCAATTATATGAACTCCTAAAATTTGATTCTAACTTATTTTGCGGTCTTTTTGTAGAGGTTTCGGACGAGCGGGTCTAAATTGGCCGAACAATTAACCCCTAAGAATTTTAACAGAGTCAAAAGTTCAGAAATTGAGTTTTTGCAATATAATCGTGTTGAAAAGCTCGTTATCAATTATATGAACTCCTAAATTTGGATTAAAACTTATTTTGCAGCCCTTTTGTAGAGGTTTCGGTCGAGCGGGTCTAAATGGGCCGAATAATGGACCCGTTAGAACTTTAACTGTGTAAAAAGTACAGAAATCGAGTTTTTGCAATATAATCGTATTCAAAAGCTCGTAATCAATTATAAGAACTCCTAAAATTTGATTCTAACTTATTTTGTGGTATTTTTGTAGAGGTTTTGGACGAGCGGATCTAAGTAGGCGGTAAAATGGATCCGTTAGAATTTTTATTGAGTAAAAAGTTCAGAAATTGAGTTTTTGAAATATAATCGTGTTGAAAAGCTCGTAATCAATTGCATGAACTCCTAAATTTGGAATAAAACTTACTCCCTCCGTCCCATTAATTTTGTCCATTATTGACTTTTTTTGGGTCAATTTTTTTGAACTTTGACCTATTATTATATAAAATTTATTATTGAAAAAAATATAAAAAAATATATTTTGTAAACTTTCAATCAAGTAGTTTTAAAATATATATTTTATAAAATATAATTGTTTAAAATATTTAAAATAATCATGGTCAAAGTTTAAAAATATTGACTTTTAAAAAGTCAATAAGGGACAACAAAATTAACGGGACGGAGGGAGTATTTTGCAACCCTTTTGTAGAGGTTTCGGACGAGTAGGTCTAATTGAGCCGAACAATGGAACCGTTAGAATTTTAACTAAGTAAAAAGAACATAAATTGAGTTTTTGCAAAATAATCGTGTTGAAAAGCTTGTATTCATTTATATGAACTCCTAAAATTTGATTATAACTTGTTTTGCGGTTTTTTTTGTAGAGGTTTCGGACGAGCGGGTCTAAATGGGCCAAACAATGGACCCGTTAGAATTTTAACTGAGTAAAAAGTATAGAAATCGAGTTTTTGCTGTATAATCGTGTTGAAAAGCTCGTAATCAATTATATGAACTCCTAAAATTTGATTAAAACTTGATTTGCGGTCTTTTTTATAGAGGTTTCGGACGAGCAGGTGTAGATGGGCCGAACAATGGACCTGTTAGAATTTTAACTGAGTAAAGAGTACAGAAATTTAGTTGTTGCAATATAATCTTGTTGAAAAGCTCGATATCAATTATATGAACTCCTAAAATTTGATTAAAACTTGTTTTGCGGCCTTTTTTGTAGAGGTTTCGGACGAGCGGGTCTAAATGGGCCGAACAATGGACCCGTTAGAATTTTAACTTGGTCAAAAGTTCAGAAATTGAGTTTTTCCAATATAATCGTGTTGAAAAGCTCGTAATAAATTATATAAACTCCTAAAATTTGATTAAAACTTATTTTGCGGTCTTTTGTAGAGGTTTCGGACGAGCGGGTCTAAATGGGCCGAACAATGGACCCGTTAGAATTTTAACTGAGTAAAAAGTACAGAAATTGAGTTTTTGCAATATAATCGTGTTTAAAAGCTTGTAATCAATTATATGAACTCCTAAAATTTGATTCTAACTTTTTTTGCGGTCTTTTTGTAGAGGTTTCGGACGAGCGGTCTAAATTGGCCGAACAATTGACCCTTTAGAATTTTAACAGAATCAAAAGTTCAGAAATTGAGTTTTTGCAATATAATCGTGTTAAAAAGCTCGTTATCAATTATATGAACTCCTAAATTTGGATTAAAACTTATTTTGCAGCCCTTTTGTAGAGGTTTTGGACGAACGGGTCTAAATGGGCCGAATAATGGACCCGTTAGAACTTTAACTGTGTAAAAAGTACAGAAATCGAGGTTTTGCAATATAATCGTATTCAAAAGCTCGTAATCAATTATAAGAACTCCTAAAATTTGATTTTAACTTATTTTGTGGTATTTTTGTAGAGGTTTCGGACGAGCGGATCTAAGTAGGCGGTAAAATGGATCCGTTAGAATTTTTAATGAGTAAAAAGTTCAGAAATTGAGTTTTCGCAATATAATCGTGTTGAAAAGCTCGTAATCAATTGTATGAACTCCTAAATTTGGAATAAAACTTATTTTGCAACCCTTTTCTAGGGGTTTCGGACGAGTAGGTCTAATTGGGCCGAACAATGGAACCGTTAGAATTTTAACTAAGTAAAAAGAACATAAATTGTGTTTTTGCAAAATAATCGTGTTGAAAAGTTTGTATTCAATTATATGAACTCCTAAAATTTGATTATAACTTGTTTTGCGGTCTTTTTTGTAGAGGTTTCGGACGAGCGGGTCTAAATGGGCCAAACAATGGACCCGTTAGAATTTTAACTGAGTAAAAAGTATAGAAATCAAGTTTTTGCTGTATAATCGTGTTGAAAAGCTCGTAATCAATTATATGAACTCCTAAAATTTGATTAAAACTTGTTTTGCGGTCTTTTTTATAGAGGTTTCGGACGAGCAGGTGTAGATGGGCCGAACAATGGACCCGTTAGAATTTTAACTGAGTAAAGAGTACATAAATTTGGATTAAAACTTAAATTTGGATTATATGAAACTTGTTTTGCGGTCTTTTTTGCAATATAATCGTGTTGAGAAGCTCATAATCAATTATATGAAATCTTAAATTTGGATTTAAACTTATTTTGCAGCCCTTTTTGTAGAGGTTTCGGACGAGCGGGTCTAAATGGGCCTAATAATGGACCCGTTAGAATTTTAACTGAGTAAAAAGTATAGAAATCGACTTTTTGCAATATAATCGTGTTGAAAAGCTTGTAATCAATTATATGAACTCCTAAAATTTGATTCTAACTTATTTTGCGGTCTTTTTGATGAGGTTTCGAACGAGCGGGTCTAAATTGGCCGAACAATTGACCCCTTAGAATTTTAACAGAGTCAAAAGTTCAGAAATTGAATTTTTGCAATATAATCGTGTTGAAAAGCTCGTTATCAATTATATGAACTCCTAAATTTGGATTAAAACTTATTTTACAGCCCTTTTGTAGAGGTTTCGGACGAGCAGGTCTAAATGGGCCGAATAATGGACCCGTTAGAACTTTAACTGTGTAAAAAGTACAGAAATCGAGTTTTTGCAATATAATCGTATTCAAAAGCTCGTAATCAATTATAAGAACTCCTAAAATTTGATTCTAACTTATTTTGTGGTATTTTTGTAGAGGTTTCGGACGAGCGGATCTAAGTAGGCGGTAAAATGGATCCGTTAGAATTTTTAATGAGTAAAAAGTTCAGAAATTGAGTTTTCGCAATATAATCGTGTTGAAAAGCTCGTAATCAATTGTATGAACTCCTAAATTTGGAATAAAACTTATTTTGCAACCCTTTTGTAGAGGTTTCGGACGAGTAGGTCTAATTGTGCCGAACAATGGAACCGTTAGAATTTTAATTATGTAAAAAGAACATAAATTGAGTTTTTGCAAAATAATCGTGGTGAAAAGCTTGTATTCAATTATATGAACTCCTAAAATTTGAGTATAACTTGTTTTGTGGTCATTTTTTTAGAGGTTTCAGACGAGCGGGTCTAAATGGGCCAAACAATGGACCCGTTAGAATTTTAACTGAGTAAAAAGTATAGAAATCGAGTTTTTGCTGTATAATCGTGTTGAAAAGCTCGTAATCAATTATATGAACTCCTAAAATTTGATTAAAACTAGATTTGCGGTCTTTTTTATAGAGGTTTCGGACGAGCATGTGTAGATGGGCCGAACAATGGACCTGTTAGAATTTTAACATTGTAAAAAGTACAGATATTGAGTTTTTGCAATATAATCTTGTTGAAAAGCTCGATATCAATTATATGAACTCCTAAAATTTGATTAAAACTTGTTTTGCGGCCTTTTTTGTAGAGGTTTCGGACGAGCGGGTCTAAATGGGCCGAACAATGGACTCGTTAGTATTTTAACTGGTTCAAAAGTTCAGAAATTGAGTTTTTGCAATATAATCGTGTTGAAAAGCTCGTAATAAATTATATAAACTCCTAAAATTTGATTAAAACTTATTTTGCGGTCTTTTGTAGAGGTTTCGGACGAGCGGGTCTAAATGGGCCGAACAATGGACCCGTTAGAATTTTAACTGAGTAAAAAGTACATAAATCGAGTTTTTGCAATATAATCGTGTTGAGAAGCTCGTAATCAATTATATGAAATCTTAAATTTGTATTTAAACTTATTTTGCAGCCCTTTTTGTAGAGGTTTCGGACGAGCGGGTCTAAATGGGCCTAATAATGGACCCGTTAGAATTTTAACTGAGTAAAAAGTACAGAAATCGAATTTTTGCAATATAATCGTGTTGAAAAGCTTGTAACCAATTATATGAACTCCTAAAACTTGATTCTAACTTATTTTGCGGTCTTTTTGTAGAGGTTTCGGACGAGCGGGTCTAAATGGGCCGAATAATGGACCCGTTAGAACTTTAACTGTGTAAAAAGTACAAAATCGAGTTTTTCCAATATAATCGTATTCAAAAGCTCGTAATCAATTATAAGAACTCCTAAAATTTTATTTTAACTTATTTTGTGGTATTTTTGTAGAGGTTTCGGGCGAGCGAATCTAAGTAGGCGGTAAAATGGATCCGTTAGAATTTTTAATGAGTAAAAAGTTCAGAAATTGAGTTTTTGCAATATAATCGTGTTGAAAAGCTCGTAATCAATTGTATGAACTCCTAAATTTGGAATAAAACTTATTTTGCAACCCTTTTGTAGGGGTTTCGGATGAGTAGGTCTAATTGTGCCGAACAATGGAACCGTTAGAATTTTAACTAAGTAAAAAGAACATAAATTGAGTTTTTGCAAAATAATCGTGTTGAAAAGCTTGTATTCAATTATATAAACTCGTAAAATTTGATTATAACTTGTTTTGCGGTCTTTTTTGTAGAGTTTTCGGACGAGCGGGTCTAAATGGGCCAAACAATGGACCCGTTAGAATTTTAACTGAGTAAAAAGTATAGAAATCGAGTTTTTGTTGTATAATCGTGTTGAAAAACTCGTAATCAATTATATGAACTCCTAAAATTTGATTAAAACTTGTTTTGCGGTCTTTTTTATAGAGGTTTCGGACGAGCAGGTGTAGATGGGCCGAACAATGGACCTGTTAGAATTTTAACTGAGTAAAAAGTACAGAAATTGATTTTTTGCAATATAATCTTGTTGAACAGCTCGATATCAATTATATGAACTCCTAAAATTTTATTAAAACTTGTTTTGCGGCCTTTTTTGTAGAGGTTTCGGACGAGCGGGTCTAAATGGGCCGAACAATGGACCCGTTAGAATTTTAACTGGGTCAAAAGTTCAGAAATTGAGTTTTTGCAATATAATCGTTTTGAAAAGCTCGTAATAAATTATATAAACTCCTAAAATTTGATTAAAACTTATTTTGCGGTCTTTTGTAGAGGTTTCGGACGAGCGGGTCTAAATGGGCCGAACAATGGACCCGTTAGAATTTTAACTGAGTAAAAAGTACAGAAATCGAGTTTTTGCAATATAATCGTGTTGAGAAGCTCGTAATCAATTATATGAAATCTTAAATTTGGATTTAAACTTATTTTGCATCCCTTTTTGTAGAGGTTTCGGACGAGCGGGTCTAAATGGGCCTAATAATGGACCCGTTAGAATTTTAACTGAGTAAAAAGTACATAAATCGACTTTTTGCAATATAATCGTGTTGAAAAGCTTGTAATCAATTATATGAACTCCTAAAATTTGATTCTAACTTATTTTGCGGTCTTTTTGTAGAGGTTTCGGACGAGCGGGTCTAAATTGGCCGAACAATTGACCCCTTAGAATTTTAACAGAGTCAAAAGTTCAGAAATTGAGTTTTTGCAATATAATCGTGTTGAAAAGCTTGTAATCTATTATATGAAATCCTAAATTTGGATTAAAACTTATTTTGCAGCCTTTTTTGCAGATGTTTCGAACGAGCGGGTCTAAATGGGCCGAACAATGGACCCGTTAGAATTTAAATTGTGTAAAAAGTACAAAAATTTAGTTTTAGTAATATAATCGTGTTGAAAATATTGTAATCAATTGTATGAACTCCTAAGTTTTGATTAACACTTGTTTTGTGGTCTTTTTTGTAATGTTTCGGACGAGGGGGTCGAGATGGGCCGAATAATGGACCTGTTAGAATTTTAACAGAGTAAAAGTGCAGAAATTGAGTTTTCACAATATAATCGTGTTGAAAAGCTCGTAATCAATTATATAAACTCCTAAAATTTGATCATAACTAATTTTGCGGTCTTTTTTGTAGAGGTTTCAGATGTGCGGGTCTAAATGGGCCGAATAATGGACCCGTTAGAACTTTAACTGAGTAAAAAGAACAGAAATCGAGTTTTTGCAATATAATCTTGTTGAAAACCTCGTAATCAATTATATGAACTCCTAAAATTTGATTAAAACTTGTTTTGCGGTCTTTTTTGTAGAGGTTTCGGACGAGCGGGTCTAAATGGGTCGAACAATGGACCCGTTAGAATTTTAACTGAGTAAAAAGTTCAGAATTTGAGTTTTTTGCAATATAATCGTGTTGAAAAGCACATAATCAATTATATGAACTCCTAAAATTTGATTAAAACTTGTTTTGCTGTCTTTTGTAGAGGTTTCGGACGAGTGGGTCTAAATGGGCCGAACAATGGACCCGTTAAAATTTTAACTAAGTAAAAAGTACAGAAATCGAGTTTTGCAATATAATCGTGTTAAAAAGATCGTAATCAATTATATGAAATCCTTAATTTGGATTAAAACTTATTTTGGAGCCCTTTTGTAGAGGTTTCGGACGAGCGGGTCTAAATGGGCCGAACAATGGACCCGTTAGAACTCTAACTGAGTAAAAAGTACAGAAATCGAGTTTTTTTCAATATAATAGTGTTGAAAAGCTCGTAATCAATTATATGAACTCCTAAAATTTGAGCATAACTTATTTTGCGGTCTCTTTTGTAGACGTTTCGGACGAGCGGGTCTTAATGGGCCGAACAATGGACCCGTTAGAATTTTAATTGAGTAAAAAGTACAAAAATTAAGTTTTTGCAATATAATCGTGTTGAAAAGCTCGTAATCAATTATATGAACTCCTAAATTTGGATTAAAACTTATTTTGCAGCCCTTTTGTAGAGGTTTCGGAAGAGCGGGTCTAAATGGGACGAACAATGGACCCGTTAAAACTTTAACTGAGTAAAAAGTACAGAAATCGAGTTTTTGCAATATAATCGTGTTGAGAAGCTCGTAATCAATTATATGAACTCCTAAAATTTGATTAAAACTCTTTTTGCGGTCTTTTTTGTAGAGGTTTCGGACGAGCGGGTCTAAATGGGCCGAACAATGGACCCGTTAGAAAATTAACTTAGTAAAAAGTTCAGAAATTGAGTTTTTTCAATATAATCGTATTGAAATGCTCGTAATCAATTATATGAACTCCTAGAATATGATTCTAACTTATTTTGCGATTTTTTTTGTTGAGGTTTCGGACGAGCGAGTCTAAATGGGCCGAACAATGGACCCGTTAGAATTTTAACTGAGTAAAAAGTACAGAAATCGAGTTTTTGCAACATAATCGTGTTGAAAATCTCTCAATTATATGAAGTCCTAAATGTGGATTTAAACTTATTTTGCAGCTCTTTTTGTAGAGTTTTCGGACGAGGGAGTCTAAATGGGCCGAATAATGGACCCGTTAGAACTTTAACTAAGTAAAAAGTACAGAAATCGAGTTTCTGCAATATAATCGTGCTGAAAAGCATGTAATCAATTATATGAACTCCTAAAATTTGATTCTAACTTATTTTGCGGTCTGTTTGGTAGAGGTTTCGGACGAGGGAGTCTAAATTGGCCGAACAATAGACCCGTGAGAACTTTAATTGAGTCAAAAGTTCAAAAATTGAGTTTTTGCAATATAATCATGTTGAAAAGCTCGTAATCAATTATATGAACTCCTAAATTTGGATTAAAACTCATTTTGCAGCCTTTTTTGTAGATGTTCGAACGAGCATGTCTAAATGGGCAGAAGAACGGACCCGTTAGAATTTAAATTGAGTAAAAAGTACAAAAATTTAGTTTTTGCAATATAATCGTGTTGAAAAGCTTGTAATCAACTGTATGAACTCTTAAAATTTGATTAAAACTTGTTTTGCGGTCTTTTTGTAGAGGTTTCGGACGAGCGGGTCTAAAGGGGCCGAACAATGGACCCGTTAGAATTTTAACTGATTAAAAAGTACAGAAATTGAGTTTTTGCAATATAATCATGTTGAAAAGCTCGTAATCAATTATATGAACTCCTAAATTTTGATTAAAATTTATTTTGCAGCCCTTTTGGAGAGGTTTCGGTAGAGCGGGTCTAAATGGGCCGAATAATGGACCCGTTAGAACTTTAATTGTGTAAAAAGTATAGAAATCAAGTTTTTGCAATATAATCGTGTTGAAAAGCTTGTAATCAATTATACGAACTCCTAAATTTGGATTAAAACTTATTTTGCAGCCCTTTTTGTAGAAGTTTCCGACGAGCAGGTCTAAATGGGCCGAATAATGGACCCGTTAGAACTTTAACTGAGTAAAAAGTACAGAAATTGAGTTTTTGCAATATAATCGTATTGAAAAGCTCGTTATCAATTATATGAACTCCAAAATTTGGATTAAAACTTATTTTGCAGCCCTTTTGTAGAGGTTTCGGACGAGCGGGTCTAAATGGGCCGAATAATGGACCCGTTAGAACTTTAACTGTGTAAAAAGTAAAGAAATCAAGTTTTTGCAATATAATCGTATTCAAAAGCTCGTAATCAATTATATGAACTCCTAAAATTTGATTCTAACTTATTTTGTGGTATTTTTGTAGAGGTTTCGGACGAGCGGGTCTAAGTAGACGGTAAAATGGATCCGTTAGAATTTTAAATGAGTAAAAAGTTCAGAAATATAGTTTTCGCAATATAATCGTGTTGAAAAGATCGTAATCAATTGTATGAACTCTTAAATTTGGAATAAAACTTATTTTGCAACCCTTTTGTAGAGGTTTCGGACGAGTAGGTCTAATTGGGCCGAACAATGGAACCGTTAGAATTTTAACTAAGTAAAAAGAACATAAATTGAGTTTTTGCAAAATAATCGTGTTGAAAAGCTTTTAATCAATTAAATGAACTCCTAAAATTTGATTATAACTTGTTTTGCGGTCTTTTTTGTAGAGGTTTCAGACGAGCGGTTCTAAATGGGCCAAACAATGGACCCGTTAGAATTTTAACTGAGTAAAAAGTATAGAAATCGAGTTTTTGCTGTATAATCATGTTGAAAAGCTCGTAATCAATTATATGAACTCCTAAAATTTGATTAAAACTTGTTTTGCGGTCTTTTTTATAGAGGTTTCAGACGAGCAGGTCTAAATGGGCCTGAACAATGGACCTGTTATAATTTTAACTGAGTAAAAAGTACAGAAATTGAGTTTTTGCAATATAATATTGTTGAAAAGCTCGTAATCAATTATATGAACTCCTAAAATTTGATTAAAACTTGTTTTGCAGTCTTTTTTGCAGAGGTTTCGGACGAGCGGGTCTAAATGGGCCGAACAATGGACCCATTAGAATTTTAACTGAGTCAAAAGTACAGAAATCAAGTTTTTGCAATATAATCGTGTTGAGAAGCTCGTAATCAATTATATGAAATCTTAAATTTGTATTTAAACTTATTTTGCAGCCCTTTTTGTAGAGGTTTCGGACGAGCGGGTCTAAATGGGCCTAATAATGGACCCGTTAGAATTTTAACTGAGTAAAAAGTATAGAAATCGACTTTTTGCAATATAATCGTGTTGAAAAGCTTGTAATCAATTATATGAACTCCTAAATTTGATTCTAACTTATTTTGCGGTCTTTTTTGTAGAGGTTTCGGACGAGCGGGTCTAAGTTGGCCGAACAATTGACCCCTTAGAATTTTAACAGAGTCAAAAGTTCAGAAATTGAGTTTTTGCAATATAATCGTGTTGAAAAGCTCGTAATCTATTATATGAACTCAAAAATTTGGATTAAAACTTATTTTGCAGCCCTTTTTGTAGATGTTTCGAACGAGAGGGTCTAAATGGGCCGAACAATTGACCCGTTATAATTTAAATTGAGTTAAAAGTACAAAAATTTAGTTTTAGTAATATAATCGTGTTGAAAAGCTCGTAATCAATTGTATGAACTCCTAAAATTTGATTAAAACTTGTTTTGCGGTCTATTTTGTAGAGGTTTCGGACGAGCGGGTCTGAATGGGCTGAATAATGGACCCGTTAGAATTATTACTGAGTAAAAAGTTCAGAAATCCAGTTTTTGCAATATAATCGTGTTGAAAAGCTCGTAATCAATTATATGAAATCCTAAATTTGGATTAAAACTTATTTTGCGGCCTTTTTTGTAGAGGTTTCATACGATCGGGTCTAAATGGGCTGAATAATGGACCCGTTAGAACTTTAACTGAGTAAAAAGTACAAAAATCAAGTTTTTGCAATATAATCGTGTTGAAAATATCGTAATCAATTATATGAACTCCTAAAATTTGATTCTAACTTATTTTGCGGTATTTTTTGTAGAGGTTTCGGACGAGCGGGTCTAAATTGGCCAAAGAATTGACCCCTTAGAATTTTAATAGAGTCAAAAGTTCAGAAATTGAGTTTTTGCAATATAATCGTGTTGAAAATCTCGTAATCAATTATATGAACTCCTAAATTTGGATTAAAACTTATTTTGCATCCCTTTTTGTAGATGTTTCGAACGACCGGGTCTAAATGGGCCGAACAATGGACCCATTAGAATTTAAATTGACTAAAAAGTACAATAGTTTTTGTAATATAATCGTGTTTAAAAGCTCGTAATCAATTGTATGAACTGCTAAAATTTGATTAAAACTTATTTTGCGGTCTTCTTTGTAGAGGTTTCGGACGAGCGGGTCTAAATGGGCCGAACAATGGACCCGTTAGAATTTTAACTGAGTAAAAAGTACATAAATCGAGTTTTTGCAATATAATCGTGTTGAAAAGCTCGTAATCAATTATATGAAATCCTAAATTTGGATTAAAACTTATTTTGTAGCCCTTTTTGTAGAGGTTTCGGACGAGCAGGTCTAAATGGGCCGAATAATGGACCCGTTAGAACTTTAACTGAGTAAAAAGTACAGAAATTGAGTTTTTGCAATATAATCGTATTGAAAAGCTCGTAAAATGGGCCGTAATCCATTGGACCGTAAAATGGGCCGTAAAATGGACCCGTTATTATTTTTACTGAGTAAAAAATACAGAAATGTGTTTTTGCTATATAATCGTGTTGAGAAGCTCGTAATCAATTGCATGAACTCTTAAATTAGGAATAAAACTCATTTTGCTGCCCTTTTGTAGAGGTTTCGGACGAGCGGGTCTAAATGGGCCGAACAATGGACCCGTTAGTACTTTAACTGAGTAAAAGGTACTAAAATCGAGTTTTTGCAATATAATCGTGTTGAAAATCTCGTAATCAATTATATGAACTCCTAAAATTTGATTAAAACTTGTTTTGCGTTCTTTTTTGTTGAGGTTTCGGACGAGCAGGTCTAAATGGGCCGAACAATGGACCCGTTAGAATTTTAACTGAGTCAAAAGTTCAGAAATTGAGTTTTTGCAATATAATCGTGTTCAAAAGCTTATAATCAATTATATGAACACCTAAAATTTGATTAAAACTTAATTTTGCAGTATTTTTTGTAGAAGTTTCGGACGAGCGGGTCTAAATGGGCCGAACAATGAACCCGTTAGAATTTTAACTGAGTAAAAAGTACAGAAATCGAATTTTTGTAATATAATCGTGTTGAAAAGCTCGTGATCAATTATATGATATCCTAAATTTGGATTAAAACTTATTTTCTAGCCCTTTTTGTAGAGGATTAGGACGAGCGGGTCGAAATGGGCCGAATAATGGACCCGTTAGAACATTAACAGAGTAAAAAGTATAGAAATTGAGTTTTTGCAATATAATCGTTTTGAAAAGCTCGTAATCAATTATATGAACTCCTAAAGTTTGATTCTAACTTGTTTTGCGGTCTTTTTCTAGAGGTTTCGGACGGGCGGTTATCAATGGGCCTGAACAATGGACCCGTTAGACTTTTAACTAGGTAAAAAGTTAAGAAATTTAGTTTTTGCAATATAATCGTGTTGAAAAGCTCTTAATCAATTATATGAACTCCTAAATTTGGATTAAAACTTGTTTTGCGGTCTTTTTCGTAGAGGTTTCGGACGAGCGGGTCTAAATGGGCCGAACAATGGACCCATTGAACTTTGACTGAGTCAAAAGTTCAGAAATTGAGTTTTTGCAATATAATCGTGTTGAAAAGCTCATAATCAATTATATGAACTCCTTAAATTTGATTAAAACTTGTTTTGTAGTCTTTTTTGTAGAGGTTTCGGACGAGCAGGTATAAATAGGCCGAACAATGGACCCGTTAGAATTTTAACTGACTAAAAAGTACATAAATCGAGTTTTTGCAATATAATCGAGTTGAAAAGCTCGTAACCAATTGTTTGAACTCCTAAATTTGGATTAAAACTTATTTTCACCTCTTTTTGTAGAGGTTTCGGACGAGCGGGTCTAAATGGGCCGAACAATATACCCGTTAGAAGTTTTTTTTTTGAAAGAAAGGCCTCGTTAAAAACCGCTACTAATGTCCTTCAAGCAGAGCTAGAGGACCCTATAAAGGGGATAAGAGTGCCTATATTTTATTTCATGAAAGAGTTGTTACAAGATGTTTGATACAAGGAGGAATATCAGAAGTAAAAGATAAGGCAAACATATTGCCAAGCGAAAAGGTCGCCAAAGAATGCGCTACATGATTTGCCTCACGGCGTACAAAGGAAACAGAAGCTGACACAAAGTCATGAAGAGATTCCCGAATTTGATGAAGAAGAGGCCCCAATGTGGAGAGGTCTAGTCCTGGATTGTTGATTCTATTTGCAATGGAAGCACAATCAGTTTCCAGCAAAATCCGAGTCCATCCTTGAGAGCGAGCGAAGGTGACTCCGGCAAGAAGGCTTTCACCTTCACAAGTGACTGCATCCGGACAGCTGCCTAGCGGAAAGGCGAGGCCCCCCACCACTGCACCTGTAGAATCTCATTCCACAACACCAACCACCGCAGCACGAGTAGAAGGATTGAAAGCCCCATCTACATTAATTTTGATATGGTTAGACGGAGGAGGACTCTAGTTTGTGGAAGAAAGAAAAGGAGGTGCTGGAATGGTAGACGCAGTTGCACTGTAAAAGTCATTATGAAGACTAATAGAGTTGACGGCAGTAAGCCAGGATGGTTGCAAATGGCGATTATGAATCCAATCATTACGCCTGTTCCAAATATTCTAAATAGTAGTAAGAAAAAGACCAAATTTATCGGAGGATAGAAGGTGGGCAGCTTCTTCCAACCAATGCAGAGTAGAAGGAGCCGAACTTCTGTAAAGGCGAATGGGAATACCAGACAGCTGAAGAGCTTCGGTGGCCCCTGAGCTGTAACCCCCTTAACCCGGCCTAGACGGTCGGCCCGAATTAAGAAGATTACACGGGGAAAACCAAAGTCAACCCGAAAGTCAACCTTGATTAACGACCCTTTTTTTTTCTTTTAATCTTGTCTAGATGCTCATTAACCCTAGATGTGATCACACAACCATCATGCTCAAAGATCACAACCATCAGAGATCATTCAGGGACCCAATTGTACAAGACACAACTTTAGGGACCAAACTGTAAATTCAGAAAATTATAGGGACTTCACCCAATTAAAAGTTACCAATATAAAATTAGTCATGTTTCATACTTCACTGCCAAATTTCAGCTCAAACGGACATCTCAAACTCAACCAATTTCAAAAACAAGATTCAGGACCAAAACGCAAACATTTCGAAACACATAACCGCCAGTGTCAGCCCCCAACGGTCAGGTGTTCCGAAACAGGTTCACCCTGTTTCGAAACGCGGGGCCGTTCCGCAACGCGTATCAGAACAGGCACTGGCAGTAGCACAAACGTTCCGAAACGGGTCCATCTGTTTCGAAACACCCTGGCCTTTACAGGCCCCCGTTCCGAAACGGTAACACGCGTTCCGAAACGCCCTGCCCAGATTGCAGCAACTTTGCTGGTTAAACATACTTTTGACCCACCAAACATGCTCCAAAAGCCACCAAATCACACCAGCAAGTCATTCAACATATAGGGAACATAAATGCATCAAAACCAGATACATAACCACCCCTAGGTGCAACAACACATTAAACTCATTCAAGGCTCAATCATGCTTTTAAACAAGAAGCATAGCAATACAACTTAAGCATAGGGAGATTCAAACGTTGCAACATTAAACCACATGATTCAAAACCATAACCCAAACTTGTCCAACATACACAATCTCCTTTAACAACAACATAAGAGATTCTACCCCCATTGCCTTTATTAACTATAGCTATTAACCGAGACATACATCTCTAATGGAGTCCTCCTTGAATCCCTTGCTTCTCGCTGTCCAAACTTCAATTATCTGCATTGATGGATAAAAAGGAGCGTAAGCACATAATGCTTAGTGAGGAATGCTCAAAACCAAAACACCATCAATGCAGCGAATCATAAAACCACTTTTAAAAGCAAACTCGATTCGACAAACCAAATCAATATTTGAAAACCCTTTTTCAACAACATGCTTTAAAATCATGCCTTGCACAAACATGAAAACCAACCCTTAGCTTAGGAAGCTAAGTAAACCTTTTCAAAACATAAACTTGCAAAACCATCAAATTAGCCATTCCATGCAAAAACACCATATGCAAAGCTAATTTCAAACCTTGGAAAACACTTCCACTTTACATCTTACCATTCTCATACTTGAATGTCATTTCAAAGCAAGAAACCCTTTTTAAACCATTTACTCAAACAATCCAACACATGCATTAAACAAATGCAACATATGAACCACATCATTAACAATTGCATCACATGCCCTTTTTAAACAAGTCTCCACAAGACTTCAATGCACTAAAGAGATTTCATGCACACATGCACCATTCTCAATAGATAATCAACACTTGTTCAAACCAACAAGTCAACATGCATTCATAATACATTTTACACTTTTCATGCAATCATGCATCATTTCAAGCATCTCATGCTTTATTATATTCAAGAACATCATATTGGCCTCCAAGTGATAACCAAATCCACTTTTCAACTCAACACCCGATCGGATACGCGGATCACAAGCGTTGTCCCCTCGCTTCATACACACTACCAATCCAAGGTCTCCAAATGGACTTTTAACCACCATTTGACCTTACCATTCACAAGGTTCCCATGTATGGACTTTTAACCACCATACAACCTTAACATTCACAAGGTTCCCATGTATGGACTTTTAAACACCATACAACCTTAACATTCACAAGGTTCCCATGTATGGACTTTTAAACACCATACAACCTTAACATGCACAAGGTTCCCATGTATGGACTTTTAAACACCATACAACCTTTGCATCACCGATTGGTAGTTGTATAACATCACTAACGAGATCCGGGACACCCTACACAAGATCCACACATGGACTTTACACCACCATTGTGATCTTATCAAGCACAAGGTTCCCATATATGGACTTTTAACCACCATATAACCTTTGCTTACCCAAGGTCCTCGAATGGGAATCTCAACCTCCATTATGACCTTAACCATCTCGTTAGGATACTTGGATGGAGTTTACCGGTTCACTCTTAACCACTCCACATCCAAGGCGACTTAATTCACGGTGCACCCAATCCTATAGCCGGCTAACTATATCCGATCAAAGAAACCAAGAACCACTTACATCACTTGCCAATATAACCATCTTACCACATTAATCCATTAATTCACAAGCATAATCAAAATGCAATAACCACCATGAACTTTAACCAAGAACCAACCATGGACTTTTAAACACCATGTTGTTCTTAAATAAACAAGGCTTACACAAGGACTTTCAACCACCTTTGTAACCTTAACCATCACTTACCAAAATGCATTACTAACAACAATATTCCACTGTTTTAAAGCATCACACAAAGCCATTAAACAACATGCAACACTATGCATCAATTCCACAATTTCAATGTACAAAACCAAGGATCTCTTACCTCGAGCATCCTTCACATATGGCTTTCAAAACCAGCATTAAACCATGCTAAAATATGCTTTCAAAACAGAATTTAAAACATGCAAATCATATGCATTGCAACCATCAATCACAATTGCTTAAAAAGCCAATTCGCAACACAACCAAGAGCGAAAATCCATTTACTTACTCTTGAGCTTAGCAAAGTTGTTTAGACTTAAACTAAGCTCCCAAATCCTTCAAACCTTGGTTTAAAAGCTGAAAACCCAACTTCACTCACCGATACACAAAACAAGGCTAGCCAACAAGCCTTCCAAGCATCCGAAACCTTCCACAACACCTCTAATGCTCACGGATCAACTTCCCCTGTTTCAAGCACACAACATCAGAGGATTAATGCATCATAATGCACTAAAAACACCAGCAACACAACTCAACTCGCTGCTCATTGCAAATCCATCATTTCAGCTACCAAACACAACCGAAATCACCCCCAAACACTTCCAAAACTTAACCCAGCCAAGATCCATCACTTCAAACCATTTTTAAACATCAACTAACATTCAAAAAGGATCTAACCACGTCCTTAAACCTCCAGCTATAACAGATCACCAAGATCACTCCAAAAACAACCAAAAACTCAAGCAAAACTTAGGAAATTCAACCTATTCGGGATTGCATTGATTAAACCTCAATTATTCATCAATTTAACATTCAATTAACATCAATTTAACACCTCAACACACTGCCCAAACAGATCATACGAAAATTTCACCAAAATCAAGCAAATCTTGCATTTTAAAGCCAAAATCAAGATTCCAATTGTAAAACCTTTAATAAATCATAGATCAAGGATTGAGAACTTAGGAATTTCAGTAAAGAACTTAAAGTTCAGAGGAGAAGGACGTTCTTACCTCCAAACTTGAATTTCTCCCTTTTTAGAACCAAAATCTTGAAAATCCACTTAGCAAATGGTGAGGTTTTGTTGTAGAGATGATTAGCAATCAATAGGTAATTGAAAAGATGAATTTAGGTGACAAAATCAAAGAGAAAAGCTCTGGAGAAAGATGTTTGGCTTGAGAGAAAATGAGAGAAAATAGTTAAGAGAAAAGTTAGTTAAAACTAAAATATCTTCCCTCCACTTTGTTTATATTTAAAAACCTTTTAATTAATCATTTAATATATTTAGAAAATCTGGAGAAACTCCCATTGGGTAAATAGCTCCTTAAAGATTCAAAGTTTCAATCCTTTTTAAAACAGTCACGCAGTTTTCAAAAATTACATTTTGGTCACTAACCCAAAATGTCACCCTTCCAAACCTCGTTTTGCAAAATTGATTTCACAGTTCACTTATATATATTAAAAGAGGATTTTAGGACATTTTTCCATATTTTTAATGCAACCCGAACTAGGCTTTCCTAAAAATCACCTTTTATATTCGAACAACACTTTGACCGAACCGGTCAACGCCCAAAACTTCTAAGCCCAAAACCGGGGTGTTACAACTCTCCCCCCTTAGGAAATTTCGTCCTCGAAATTTCATCTGGCGAATAGAGCACAACCTAACTTCTCAAAGCAACACGCAAGCAACACTAGAGACTTAACCTCCACTGAACACTTTCTCCACGAAACTCCACACAACTCAACACCACCACAAACTGTTCCTGAAACTTGTTCACATAGTGACTCCAACCAAACAGTTCAGCCACTATGTAACCCACAACCTTCACTGCTTCTAAAAACCTTTGCAAAACTACTCAACCTTTTCCAGAGATTTCCACAACAAGCAAGCATTCCCAAGCATCAACTGCTTACCCAAACTTCTCAACGAATGCTGGCATTCCATCACATCCGCCGCTATCATTACCATAACAACTCACCAGGACTACTCACCCAAAATCCAAAAATCACATCACAAAACCCCGACCTTGACTCCGCTAGCCGTTCCACACACCACCAGCTGATTTCCAAAAAGAATTCACTTACTCACAACCAGCCAACCACTTCTCACAAGAATCCGTCCAACCAACAATGACCTTCGATCTTTCATTACCTTTCCACTTCAAGCTTTGACCACAACACTTGCCTTACAAGAACACCGCCCAACTTAAACATGCATATCACCATCTCAACTCCTCGAAGGTTGCTACGAACCAACACCCAATTAAACAACCTTTCTACTACCACATCAATGCCAAGATACCTCGGCACTCCGAGAACACATCCACTAACCTGCAACATCATCTAGCTTCCATGGAACCATCTCTTCCACAAGCTACTCATAACCACTTGACCGATTCTAACTTCCACCGGTACTCCTCACCACCAAACCACTAAACTCAACAAGCACCAACACCTTCCTTCCACCACATACTATACCGTACTCACTATTACTAACAACTTGCTTAATACTCTCCACTACCTCTAACTTACACTCAACACCAAAACAACTTCTAAAAAAAACCATCACCAACCTAACCCAACCACAACACTAACAGACTCGATTAGTTATTAGCAAGTGTGAACGTTCGTATGCATGGTCACCAACATGCCCTATCAATGCCTGATGTACATGTATGCAAAACCTCTAATGTCATGCCACATGTATGCATGGACCATTACATATATAATATAACATATAACAAATGATTTTAACTGTGCATGTATGTCAGTTCACACCCACCAATAACATCCTCAGAGTCCGTCTAAGAACAACCTCCTATTTCACTTTCAACTTGCCTAACTCCACCACTCTAGCAACCATTAACCACAAGATACCCACTAAAACCTCCTCCACGTTTAAGATGTTTCAAAACAACAACAACATCTACTACCCCAACATGCTAGCAACAAGACCAAACTCACAACACAAGGAAACCCAAACCAAAACCAAACTAGGTTACTAAAACAAGGTTACCTGAAAACACCTCACTGCCCTGAAGCTTCAACAGACGAGCTCTCTTCCACGCAGAACCACCATCCTCCAACTGCACTGCCGCCGCATCAACTTGCACACTAAGATCACCACCATCTCCCTGCGGTAAAGAACCCTGGCGGTTCCTAGCCAACATCAAACAATCATGTCTCATGTGTCCAACAGACCCACATTTCCAACAGATCTCCTCTTCCAAACTCTTCACAACCTTATGCTCTTTCTGCCACCTCCGAACCTTGCCCCGGCCGTGACCACGACCCTTCAGAGACCCCTTGGCTACCACTGAAGCTGATTTCACTATTTCAGGACAATCTCGCTTCACATGCTCTTTAGAACCACAGTTCCAACAAGCACCTGCGCCCCAACAACCTCCAACATGGCGCCTTCCACAACGGTCACACACTGGTAGCTGAGCTTCCACTTCTTGATCAAGCAACTCTCGCCCCAGATTTGCACTACCTTCACATTGCTTAACCCTTGGGAATTTCTCTCCAAGATACCTCTCATAAAAGGCAGACACAAAGAAATCCCAATCAATATCATGGATGTGCGATGCCACCGCCACAGACGTCCACCAGGCACATGCATCCTCCAACATCAATGAGACAACACTTCCCAACTTACAGGCATAACCACAGCCTTCTTGATCCAAAATCAGAACCACACTGGCCAACCAGGCCTCAAACGTCTCAGGTGTCGAACCATGATACTCCACAACACCCAAATCATGCAAACGCTGCCTCGACAAACCCACACATCCCACAGCCTGAGATGTTCCCAACACCTCCTGAACAACAGGTGGTGAACTCTTCATCACAGAACCAACCTCTTCCTCCTGCCTTACCACCTCAACTACAGGCACAGAAAACTGAGACGAAACACCTCCATTAAAAGGTGAGTTCCACACCTTAACAACCTGTCCCAAGGCAGCAACCATCTCACCCAACTGCCATTCTTTCACCGATTTCACCATACTATTAACAACAAGCAATCACAACAAACAAACAAAACAATTAGACCAGCTTAAGCAAGGATTCAAACTCCAACTCCAACATAACACAATAGCTATATTAATAAGGCAATGGGTATCCCGAATCCTCCCCCTTTTACATGACATAACAGTCAACAAAAGCATGGATATCACAACATCAAGCATATCAACAACATATCCGACCATGCTTACATCAAACAACATCCACTCGCAACAGCATAACATTAACATGTCATACCCATTACACTTCCATCATGCATAACATCAGCTCACAACAACAGCATAAACCACATGAGCTCAACGAAGGTTCATAACCACAAAGCATGCTTGAAAACATCAACAATTTGCTCAGAAACACATGTTTCAACCGGCTTTCAACCATACATCAGGATATACATCAAACACATATCACAACAACTTACCGTTTTCCCCAAACATTCGCAACACAGCTCTGATACCACCAAATGTAACCCCCTTAACCCAGCCTAGACGGTCGGCCCGAATTAAGAAGATTACACGGGGAAAACCAAAGTCAACCTTGATTAACGACCCTTTTTTTTCTTTTAATCTTGTCTAGATGCTCATAACCCTAGATGTGATCACACAACCATCATGCTCAAAGATCACAACCATCAGAGATCATTCAGGGACCCAATTGTACAAGACACAACTTTAGGGACCAAACTGTAAATTCTGAAAATTACAGGGACTTCACCCAATTAAAAGTTACCAATATAAAATTAGTCATGTTTCATACTTCACTGCCAAATTTCAGCTCAAACGGACATCTCAAACTCAACCAATTTCAAAAACAAGATTCAGGACCAAAACGCAAACATTTCGAAACACATAACCGCCAGTGTCAGCCCCCAACGGTCAGGTGTTCCGAAACAGGTTCACCCTGTTTCGAAACGCGGGGCCGTTCCGCAACGCGTATCAGAATAGGCACTGGCAGTAGCACAAACGTTCCGAAACGGGTCCATCCGTTTCGAAACACCCTGGCCTTTACAGGCCCCCGTTCCGAAACGGTAACACGCGTTCCGAAACGCCCTGCCCAGATTGCAGCAACTTTGCTGGTTAAACATACTTTTGACCCACCAAACATGCTCCAAAAGCCACCAAATCACACCAGCAAGTCATTCAACATATAGGGAACATAAATGCATCAAAACCAGATACATAACCACCCCTAGGTGCAACAACACATTAAACTCATTCAAGGCTCAATCATGCTTTTAAACAAGAAGCATAGCAATACAACTTAAGCATAGGGAGATTCAAACGTTGCAACATTAAACCACATGATTCAAAACCATAACCCAAACTTGTCCAACATACACAATCTCCTTTAACAACAACATAAGAGATTCTACCCCCATTGCCTTTATTAACTATAGCTATTAACCGAGACATACATCTCTAATGGAGTCCTCCTTGAATCCCTTGCTTCTCGCTGTCCATACTTCAATTATCTGCATTGATGGATAAAAAGGAGCGTAAGCACATAATGCTTAGTGAGGAATGCTCAAAACCAAAACACCATCAATGCAACGAATCATAAAACCACTTTTAAAAGCAAACTCGATTCGACAAACCAAAGCAATATTTGAAAACCCTTTTTCAACAACATGCTTTAAAATCATGCCTTGCACAAACATGAAAACCAACCCTTAGCTTAGGAAGCTAAGTAAACCTTTTCAAAACATAAACTTGCAAAACCATCAAATTAGCCATTCCATGCAAAAACACCATATGCAAAGCTAATTTCAAACCTTGGAAAACACTTCCACTTTACATCTTACCATTCTCATACTTGAATGTCATTTCAAAGCAAGAAACCCTTTTTAAACCATTTACTCAAACAATCCAACACATGCATTAAACAAATGCAACATATGAACCACATCATTAACAATTGCATCACATGCCCTTTTTAAACAAGTCTCCACAAGACTTCAATGCACTAAAGAGATTTCATGCACACATGCACCATTCTCAATAGATAATCAACACTTGTTCAAACCAACAAGTCAACATGCATTCATAATACATTTTACACTTTTCATGCAACCATGCATCATTTCAAGCATCTCATGCTTTATTATATTCAAGAACATCATATTGGCCTCCAAGTGATAACCAAATCCACTTTTCAACTCAACACCCGATCGGATACGCGGATCACAAGCGTTGTCCCCACGCTTCATACACACTACCAATCCAAGGTCTCCAAATGGACTTTTAACCACCATTTGACCTTACCATTCACAAGGTTCCCATGTATGAACTTTTAACCACCATACAACCTTAACATTCACAAGGTTCCCATGTATGGACTTTTAAACACCATACAACCTTAACATTCACAAGGTTCCCATGTATGGACTTTTAAACACCATACAACCTTAACATGCACAAGGTTCCCATGTATGGACTTTTAAACACCATACAACCTTTGCATCACCGATTGGTAGTTGTATAACATCACTAACGAGATCCGGGACACCCTACACAAGATCCACACATGGACTTTACACCACCATTGTGATCTTATCAAGCACAAGGTTCCCATATATGGACTTTTAACCACCATATAACCTTTGCTTACCCAAGGTCCTCGAATGGGAATCTCAACCTCCATTATGACCTTAACCATCTCGTTAGGATACTTGGATGGAGTTTACCGGTTCACTCTTAACCACTCCACATCTAAGGCGACTTAATTCACGGTGCACCCAATCCTATAGCCGGCTAACTATATCCGATCAAAGAAACCAAGAACCACTTACATCACTTGCCAATATAACCATCTTACCACATTAATCCATTAATTCACAAGCATAATCAAAATGCAATAACCACCATGAACTTTAACCAAGAACCAACCATGGACTTTTAAACACCATGTTGTTCTTAAATAAACAAGGCTTACACAAGGACTTTCAACCACCTTTGTAACCTTAACCATCACTTACCAAAATGCATTACTAACAACAATATTCCACTGTTTTAAAGCATCACACAAAGCCATTAAACAACATGCAACACTATGCATCAATTCCACAATTTCAATGTACAAAACCAAGGATCTCTTACCTCGAGCATCCTTCACATATGGCTTTCAAAACCAGCATTAAACCATGCTAAAATATGCTTTCAAAACAGAATTTAAAACATGCAAATCATATGCATTGCAACCATCAATCACAATTGCTTAAAAAGCCAATTCGCAACACAACCAAGAGCGAAAATCCATTTACTTACTCTTGAGCTTAGCAAAGTTGTTTAGACTTAAACTAAGCTCCCAAATCCTTCAAACCTTGGTTTAAAAGCTGAAAACCCAACTTCACTCACCGATACACAAAACAAGGCTAGCCAACAAGCCTTCCAAGCATCCGAAACCTTCCACAACACCTCTAATGCTCACGGATCAACTTCCCCTGTTTCAAGCACACAACATCAGAGGATTAATGCATCATAATGCACTAAAAACACCAGCAACACAACTCAACTCGCTGCTCATTGCAAATCCATCATTTCAGCTACCAAACACAACCGAAATCACCCCCAAACACTTCCAAAACTTAACCCAGCCAAGATCCATCACTTCAAACCATTTTTAAACATCAACTAACATTCAAAAAGGATCTAACCACGTCCTTAAACCTCCAGCTATAACAGATCACCAAGATCACTCCAAAAACAACCAAAAACTCAAGCAAAACTTAGGAAATTCAACCTATTCGGGATTGCATTGATTAAACCTCAATTATTCATCAATTTAACATTCAATTAACATCAATTTAACACCTCAACACACTGCCCAAACAGATCATACGAAAATTTCACCAAAATCAAGCAAATCTTGCATTTTAAAGCCAAAATCAAGATTCCAATTGTAAAACCTTTAATAAATCATAGATCAAGGATTGAGAACTTAGGAATTTCAGTAAAGAACTTAAAGTTCAGAGGAGAAGGACGTTCTTACCTCCAAACTTGAATTTCTCCCTTTTTAGAACCAAAATCTTGAAAATCCACTTAGCAAATGGTGAGGTTTTGTTGTAGAGATGATTAGCAATCAATAGGTAATTGAAAAGATGAATTTAGGTGACAAAATCAAAGAGAAAAGCTCTGGAGAAAGATGTTTGGCTTGAGAGAAAATGAGAGAAAATAGTTAAGAGAAAAGTTAGTTAAAACTAAAATATCTTCCCTCCACTTTGTTTATATTTAAAAACCTTTTAATTAATCATTTAATATATTTAGAAAATCTGGAGAAACTCCCATTGGGTAAATAGCTCCTTAAAGATTCAAAGTTTCAATCCTTTTTAAAACAGTCACGCAGTTTTCAAAAATTACATTTTGGTCACTAACCCAAAATGTCACCCTTCCAAACCTCGTTTTGCAAAATTGATTTCACAGTTCACTTATATATATTAAAAGAGGATTTTAGGACATTTTTCCATATTTTTAATGCAACCCGAACTAGGCTTTCCTAAAAATCACCTTTTATATTCGAACAACACTTTGACCGAACCGGTCAACGCCCAAAACTTCTAAGCCCAAAACCGGGGTGTTACAACTCTCCCCCCTTAGGAAATTTCGTCCTCGAAATTTCATCTGGCGAATAGAGCACAACCTAACTTCTCAAAGCAACACGCAAGCAACACTAGAGACTTAACCTCCACTGAACACTTTCTCCACGAAACTCCACACAACTCAACACCACCACAAACTGTTCCTGAAACTTGTTCACATAGTGACTCCAACCAAACAGTTCAGCCACTATGTAACCCACAACCTTCACTGCTTCTAAAAACCTTTGCAAAACTACTCAACCTTTTCCAGAGATTTCCACAACAAGCAAGCATTCCCAAGCATCAACTGCTTACCCAAACTTCTCAACGAATGCTGGCATTCCATCACATCCGCCGCTATCATTACCATAACAACTCACCAGGACTACTCACCCAAAATCCAAAAATTACATCACAAAACCCCGACCTTGACTCCGCTAGCCGTTCCACACACCACCAGCTGATTTCCAAAAAGAATTCACTTACTCACAACCAGCCAACCACTTCTCACAAGAATCCGTCCAACCAACAATGACCTTCGATCTTTCATTACCTTTCCACTTCAAGCTTTGACCACAACACTTGCCTTACAAGAACACCGCCCAACTTAAACATGCATATCACCATCTCAACTCCTCGAAGGTTGCTACGAACCAACACCCAATTAAACAACCTTTCTACTACCACATCAATGCCAAGATACCTCGGCACTCCGAGAACACATCCACTAACCTGCAACATCATCTAGCTTCCATGGAACCATCTCTTCCACAAGCTACTCATAACCACTTGACCGATTCTAACTTCCACCGGTACTCCTCACCACCAAACCACTAAACTCAACAAGCACCAACACCTTCCTTCCACCACATACTATACCGTACTCACTATTACTAACAACTTGCTTAATACTCTCCACTACCTCTAACTTACACTCAGCACCAAAACAACTTCTAAAAAAAACCATCACCAACCTAACCCAACCACAACACTAACAGACTCAATTAGTTATTAGCAAGTGTGAACGTTCGTATGCATGGTCACCAACATGCCCTATCAATGCCTGATGTACATGTATGCAAAACCTCTAATGTCATGCCACATGTATGCATGGACCAGTACATATATAATATAACATATAACAAATGATTTTAACTGTGCATGTATGTCAGTTCACACCCACCAATAACATCCTCAGAGCCCGTCTAAGAACAACCTCCTATTTCACTTTCAACTTGCCTAACTCCATCACTCTAGCAACCATTAACCACAAGATACCCACTAAAACCTCCTCCACGTTTAAGATGTTTCAAAACAACAACAACATCTACTACCCCAACATGCTAGCAACAAGACCAAACTCACAACACAAGGAAACCCAAACCAAAACCAAAACCAAACTAGGTTACTAAAACAAGGTTACCTGAAAACACCTCACTGCCCTGAAGCTTCAACAGACGAGCTCTCTTCCACGCAGAACCACCATCCCCCAACTGCACTGCCGCCGCATCAACTTGCACACTAAGATCACCACCATCTCCCTGCGGTAAAGAACCCTGGCGGTCCCTAGCCAACATCAAACAATCACGTCTCATGTGTCCAACAGACCCACATTTCCAACAGATCTCCTCTTCCAAACTCTTCACAACCTTATGCTCTTTCTGCCACCTCCGAACCTTGCCCCGGCCGTGACCACGACCCTTCAGAGACTCCTTGGCTACCACTGAAGCTGATTTCACTATTTCAGGACAATCTCGCTTCACATGCTCTTTAGAACCACAGTTCCAACAAGCACCTGCGCCCCAACAACCTCCAACATGGCGCCTTCCACAACGGTCACACACTGGTAGCTGAGCTTCCACTCCTTGATCAAGCAACTCTCGCCCCAGATTTGCACTACCTTCACATTGCTTAACCCTTGGGAATTTCTCTCCAAGATACCTCTCATAAAAGGCAGACACAAAGAAATCCCAATCAATATCATGGATGTGCGATGCCACCGCCACAGACGTCCACCAGGCACATGCATCCTCCAACATCAATGAGACAACACTTCCCAACTTACAGGCATAACCACAGCCTTCTTGATCCGAAATCAGAACCACACTGGCCAACCAGGCCTCAAACGTCTCAGGTGTCGAACCATGATACTCCACAACACCCAAATCATGCAAACGCTGCCTCGACAAACCCACACATCCCACAGCCTGAGATGTTCCCAACACCTCCTGAACAATAGGTGGTGAACTCTTCATCACAGAACCAACCTCTTCCTCCTGCCTTACCACCTCAACTACAGGCACAAAAAACTGAGACGAAACACCTCCATTAAAAGGTGAGTTCCACACCTTAACAACCTGCCCCAAGGCAGCAACCATCTCACCCAACTGCCATTCTTTCACCGATTTCACCATACTATTAACAACAAGCAATCACAACAAACAAACAAAACAATTAGACCAGCTTAAGCAAGGATTCAAACTCCAACTCCAACATAACACAATAGCTATATTAATAAGGCAATGGGTATCCCGAATCCTCCCCCTTTTACATGACATAACAGTCAACAAAAGCATGGATATCACAACATCAAGCATATCAACAACATATCCGACCATGCTTACATCAAACAACATCCACTCGCAACAGCATAACATTAACATGTCATACCCATTACACTTCCATCATGCATAACATCAGCTCACAACAACAGCATAAACCACATGAGCTCAACGAAGGTTCATAACCACAAAGCATGCTTGAAAACATCAACAATTTGCTCAGAAACACATGTTTCAACCGGCTTTCAACCATACATCAGGATATACATCAAACACATATCACAACAACTTACCGTTTTCCCCAAACATTCGCAACACAGCTCTGATACCACCAAATGTAACCCCCTTAACCCAGCCTAGACGGTCGGCCCGAATTAAGAAGATTACACGGGGAAAACCAAAGTCAACCTTGATTAACGACCCTTTTTTTTTCTTTTAATCTTGTCTAGATGCTCATTAACCCTAGATGTGATCACACAACCATCATGCTCAAAGATCACAACCATCAGAGATCATTCAGGGACCCAATTGTACAAGACACAACTTTAGGGACCAAACTGTAAATTCTGAAAATTACAGGGACTTCACCCAATTAAAAGTTACCAATATAAAATTAGTCATGTTTCATACTTCACTACCAAATTTCAGCTCAAACGGACATCTCAAACTCAACCAATTTCAAAAACAAGATTCAGGACCAAAACGCAAACATTTCGAAACACATAACCGCCAGTGTCAGCCCCCAACGGTCAGGTGTTCCGAAACAGGTTCACCCTGTTTCGAAACGCGGGGCCATTCCGCAACGCGTATCGGAATAGGCACTGGCAGTAGCACAAACGTTCCGAAACGGGTCCATCCGTTTCGAAACACCCTGTGTAACGCCCCGGTTTCGGGCTTAGAAGTTTTGGGCGTTGACCGGTTTGGTCAAAGTGCTGTTCGAATCTAAGAGAGTGAAATTAGGAAAGCCTAGTTCGGGTTGCATTAAAAATATGGGAAAATGTTCTAAAATCATCTTTTAATATAATTAAGTGAACTGTGAAATCAATTTTGGAAAATGAGTTTCGGAAGGGTGACATTTTGGCTAGTGACCAAAATGTGATTTTTGAAAGTTTTGTGACTGTTTTAAAAAGGATTGAAACTTTGAATCTTTAGGGAGCTATTTACCCAAAGGGGAGTTTCTCCAGATTTTCTAGAATATTAAATGATTTAATAATGGTTTAAAATAAAAGTAAAAAGGAGGGAAAGATATTTTTAGTCATTTTTAACTAACTTTCTAAATTTTCCATTCCCATTTTCTCTCATCTTTTCTCTCAAACCAAACACATTCTCTCCAGATCTTTTCCTCTGATTTTTATCACCTAAATACTTCTTTTCAATCCTCATTTGATTCCTAATCATCTCCTCATCAAAACCTTTGTATTTGCTACTTGATTCATCAAGCTTTTTGGCTCTAAAAGAGGAGAAACTCAAGTTTGGAGGTAAGAACGTCCTTCTCCTCTGAACTTCAAGTTCTTTAATGAAATTCCTTAGTTCTCAATCCCTAATTGATGTTTTATAAATGGCTTTTAAGATTGTTTAGTGGATCTTGGCTTAAAATGCAAGATTTGGTGTGTTTTTGATGAAATTTCGTTGGATCTGTTTAAGCAGTGTTTTAAGGTGCTAAAATGTTGATTAATGAATGTTAATTTGATAAGGAAATGAGTTTTGATTAATGCAATCCCGGATAGGTTGTGTTTCCTAAGTTTAGCTTGTGATTCTTGGATGTTTTTGTGGTGATCTTGTGGATCTGATGTTGCTGGAGGTATAAGGATGTTTATAGGTTGTTTTTAGATGTTAAATGGTGTTAATGGATGTTAGGTTTTGCTGGTTTATGGCTGGGCTTTGTTGAGAAGTGGTTTTGATGCAATTTCGGTTGTGTTTGGTGGCCGAAATTGGAGTGTGAATGAGAGCAGCGAGTTTGAGTGCTTTCATTGAAGCTTTTGATGCATGATGATGCATTAAATCTCTGCTTTAATGTGTTTAATCAGGGGAGGCATCTTTGGATCCAAGAGTTGTTGATCTGGAAGCTTGAATTGGTGCTTCGGCAAGAGGCGAAGTGGAATCGGTGAGTGAAATTGGGTTTTCGGCTTTGAAACCAATGTCTTGGGAGCTTAGTTTAAGTCTAAACAACTTTGCTAAGCTCGAGTGTAAGTTTTCGGAAATTTTCTCTAGTGGTGGCCATGATTTTGTTGTGATGCAATGTGGTTTATTGCATGTTTTGATTACTGTTTTGAAAGCATGATTTAGCATGGTATTTGCTGTTTTGATAAGCCATATGTTAAAGGAAGCTCAAGGTAAGAGTTCCTTGTTTTGAAACATTGATTAAATGTGGTTTGATGCTTTTAAATGCATGAGGAATATGGCTTGGTTTAATGCTTTAAAACAGTGGATTAATTGATGAAAATGATGTATATTGGCAAGTCATGTTTTGAAAAGATTAAGGTCACTAAGGTGGTTAAAAGTCCTTGAGTGAGCCTTGTTTACTTAAGAACATCAAGGTGGTTAAAAGTCCTTGGATGGTTCTTGTTACGGACACAAAGGTGGTTAAAAGTCCTTGTGTGGTCCATTCTATGGTGTTTAAAAGTCCATAGGCCAAGGTGTTTAAAAGTCCTTGGGGTTCAAGGTGTTTAAAAGTCCTTGAGGTGATTCAATTCATGGTGTTTAAAAGTCCATGGCCAAGGTGTTTAAAAGTCCTTGGGATCAAGGTGTTTAAAAGTCCTTGATGTGATACATTCTATGGTGTTTAAAAGTCCATAGGCCAAGGTGTTTAAAAGTCCTTGGGGCCAAGGTGTTTAAAAGTCCTTGGGGTGAAAGTTGATGAACTTGTTTTTAAAGAAATGAAATTTATCACTTGTGGCCAATATGACATGTTATGATTTGATGCATGAGATGCATGTTTAAGTATGCTTTTGAGCATGTGTAAATGATGGTTTGAAGCATGATTTATAAAGTGTTTTATAAATGCATTATTGAATGGTTTAAATGAGCATTCCTCACTAAGCTTTTGCTTACGCTCTCCTTGTTTTCTTAATTCAATAATGCAGAGCATTAGAGTACTTGAGGGCAGCAAGGGGGGCAAGCATCCAAGTGGAAACAAAGCTCTAAGTATGGAAGGTTTTCTAAGTACATTTTAGCTTTTGGTAATTTGGCAATGGGGGACCTATGTGTATGTTTTGGGAGATGTTTTGAACTCCCTAAGTATGTTGAATGTTGTTGAGAATGCTGGTTTTGTGGTTGGCCTTCTTATGCTTGAATTGGAAGTTTATGCTTGAATGGCTTACTTGTGTAGGAAGCATGCCTATAGATTTGGGGCTTTTCATATATGTGGATGTTTTGATGAATTGTTGATGCAAGTATGTCTCATATATGTTGAATTGCATGTTGGCAAAGTTTGGTGGCATTTGGAGCATAATTGGTTGGTCAATTGCATGTTTAAGCATGCATTTTTAGTCAATCTGTGCAGGGTGTTTCGGAACAGCACCTACCGTTTCGGAACGGGTGCCTTAATTGTACCCAGGCGTCCGAAACGGGAGGGGCCGTTCCGAAACGGAAAGGCCACTGCCAGACCCCCGTTTCGGTACGCGTTGCGGAACGGCCCCGAGTTTCGAAACGGGCTATGCCTGTTTTGGAACGGGTGACCGTTGGGGGCTGACATTGGCAGTTATATGTTTTGGAATGTTTGCGTTTTGGTCCTGAAACTTGTTTGTGCAATTGTATGAGTTTGGGAAGTTTTTTTGAGCTGAAATTTTACAGAGAAGCATGAAACATGATTAATTTCAAGATGGTAACTTTAATTTGGGTTAAGTCCTTATAATTATCAGAATTTACAATTTGGTCCCTAAAGTTGTAAATTGTTCAATTGAGTCCCTGTTTGGTCTCTGATGTTTGTGATCTTTTGGTATGATGTTTGTGTGATCACAATTAGGCTTAATATGCATCTAGACAAGTTTTTTTATTAAAAAAAGGGTCGTTAATCAAGGTTGACTTTCGGGTTGACTTTGGTTTTCCCCGTGTGACTTTCTTAATTCGGGTCAACCGTCTAGGCCGGGTTAAGGGGGTTACATTTGGTGGTATCAGAGCTGAGTTCTCGAGTAATTGGGAATGTATGTATGCATGATTGAAGTGTGTATGCCTTGTATGCTTGTTGAGTGAAAGCATGTTTAATGGCTTGTGATTTTGATGCAATTGAAGTATGTGCTGTGATGTAGCATGTTGTGGGTACCCATTGCCAAATCAAAGCTAAAGGAAAGATGTTGTTTTGAAATGAAATTGAGCTTGAATACTTGGATTGCTTACCTTGCTGGGCCTGACTTTGTTTTATTTGTGTTGTGATTGCATGGTAAAAGTATGGCACCACGTAGAGAGTTACGAGGTAATGTGCGAGCTACGGCTCCTAATGAGAACGAGAATGAGGAAAACACGGGTAGTGCGGTGTTACCTCCTCCTCCACCTGGTGGTGGTGGTGCTGGGGCTGAGGAAGCTGGAGCTGCAGCTGGCGCTGGAGCTGCTGGACCTGGGGCTGGTCAGGGGCAAGCTATGCCTGATATGACGATGTTAGTGCAAGCTATTGCTGGTGCTTTTCAAGCAGCAGTAGCTGGGGCTCGTGGAGCGGGGCATCAGGAAGATGCTGGTGTCAGACTACCTTTGGAGCGTTTGCGCAGTCTTGGTGGGACTGAGTTCAGGGGTATGTCTGCTGAGAGTTCTGAAGCTTGGCTAGAGAGTACCAAGCGAATCTTGGGCCAGATGAGTTGCACTGATGTGCAGAAGCTGGGTTGTGTTGTGTCCTTGCTGCAGAAGGATGCGTATACGTGGTGGACAACCACTATTGCTGGGATGGCAGAAGCTGATGTGACTTGGACATTCTTTCAGAATGTGTTCAAGCGGAGATATCTTGGTGTGAGATATCTAGATGAGAAGAAGCGTGAATTCATGTCTCTTACCCAAGGGAGCATGAGTGTGGCTGAGTATGAGGTGCAGTTTGTGCGACTCAGTCAGTATGCACCGGAGCTGGTACCTGATGAGCGGGCAAGGTGCGAGAGGTTCCGTTATGGTTTAGAGACGGATGTGAAAATGTATTTGCTGGCCGCCGAGTATGATGATTTCGACGTGTTGTTGGGTCGAGCCAAGGATGTTGAGATGAACTTGGGTTTATCTGTGAGAGGTGCTGGAGCAAGTGCTGGCAAGCGATCAGCTGAGTTTAGTTCCGGAGGTGGACGGAACAAGAGGGGACGTGATCAGAAGTATCAGTCCTCAGCCAAGAGAGGTGGTGGTGCACCTGCTAGGGGTGGCGGTGCTAGAGCTGATCCGAGTGCTTGTTGGATCTGTGGTTCTCGTGGTCACATGAAACGTGACTGTCCTCGTGCCGAGAGGGTGGTGCAAGCTCCTGTTGCGGCTGCTGGTAACGGGTGCTGGAGTTGTGGTTCTGCAGACCACTTGAGGCGAGATTGTCCTAGGTTGGCTGGTGATCAGGTGCGTGCTCCTGTTGTTGCTGCACCGCAGAGAGGTCGTGGGCGCGACCGTGGTAATTTCCAGAGGAGAGAGGAAGGTGGTCGTGGAGTGGCCCATGTTGTGGCTATTCAGCCTGAGGGTGGAGGCCAAGCGAGGGTGTATGCTCAGCGAGAGGGCAGGGATGATGCGGATGTGATTGCAGGTACCTTTACTTTGCAGTCCTTGTCATTGCTTTCTTTGATAGATTCTGGATCTACGCATTCATACATTTTGCGTGAGCATGCTGAATTGCTTGGTTTGCCTGTTGAGTCCTTGGATGTTGGTGTTCGAGTCACTAGTTCTTTTGGTGAGACTGTTGTGACTAGGAAGCTTTATAGAAGGTGTCCCTTGGTCGTTCAAGAGCATGTTTTCCATGTTGATCTTATGGAGTTGCCCTTCTATGGTTTTGATGTGATCCTTGGTATGGATTGGCTTGCTGAGCATCGTGCTGTTGTGGATTGTGAGAACAAGCGGGTTTTGCTTAAGCTTGCGGATGATTATGAAGTTGTTGTGGTTGGTGAGAATGTGAAGTTTCTTGCCAATGTGGTGTCTACCTTGGAGGCGAGCAGGATGCTGAGGCAAGGTTGCGAAGCCTATCTAGCTTTTGTGATGAATCCTAGCTCTAAAGAGTTGAGGGTGCAAGATATCAGAGTTGTGAAGGAGTTTCCTGGTGTTTTTCCTGAGGAGTTGCCTGGTTTACCTCCTAACCGCGAGGTGGAGTTTGGAATTGAGCTGTATGAGAATACAACTCATGTGTCCATTACTCCCTATAGAATGGCACCTAAGGAGCTGAAGGAGCTAAAGACGCAGTTGCAAGAGTTGCTTGACCGTGGGTTCATCCGTCCGAGTGTGTCACCTTGGGGAGCACCGGTCTTGTTTGTGAAGAAGAAGGATGGCACTATGAGAATGTGCATTGATTACCGTCAGCTGAACAAGTTGACTATCAAGAATCGGTATCCTTTGCCGAGGATTGATGATCTCTTTGATCAATTTCGGGGAGCTGCTGTGTTCTCTAAGATTGACTTGAGGTCAGGGTATTATCAGTTGAAGGTGAAGGATGTGGATGTGCCTAAGACAGCTTTCAGGACAAGGTATGGGCATTATGAGTTTCTTGTGATGCCGTTTGGGTTGACAAATGCCCCTGCTGCTTTCATGGACATGATGAATCGTGTGTTTCATGAATACCTGGACAAGTTTGTTGTGGTGTTCATTGATGATATCCTCGTGTACTCGCGTACTGAGGAGGAGCATGAAGAGCATTTGAGGATTGTTTTGCAAGCTTTGTTGGAGAATCAGCTTTATGCTAAGCTGAGCAAGTGTGAGTTCTGGTTAAGGGAGGTGGTTTTTCTTGGGCATGTGGTCTCAGCTGAGGGGATTCGTGTTGATCCTCAGAAGATTGAGGCGGTGATGAGTTGGAAAGTTCCTAAGTCTGTTCATGAGGTCCGTAGTTTCCTTGGTTTGGCGGGATACTACCGAAGGTTTGTGGATGGTTTTTCCAAGATTGATGCTCCTTTGACGAAGCTGTTGCAGAAGGATGTTAAGTATGAGTGGACGGAAGCGAGACAGCAGGCTTTTGAGAAGCTTAAGGCGGCTTTGACGCAAGCTCCTATCTTGATTCAGCCTGAATCAGGGAAAGAGTTTGTGGTTTACAGTGATGCATCCTATGTTGGTTTGGGGTGTGTGCTGATGTAGGAGGGTAAGGTGGTGGCTTATGCATCACGGCAGTTGAAGGTGCATGAGCGCAATTACCCTACGCATGATATTGAGCTGGCTGCAGTGGTTTTTGCTCTGAAGATCTGGAGGCATTATCTGTATGGTGAGAAGTGTACTGTGTACACGGATCACAAGAGTTTGAGGTATCTGATGTCTCAGAAGGAGTTGAATCTTAGGCAGCGGCGTTGGTTGGAGTTGCTCAAGGATTATGATCTGACGATTGAGTATCATCCTGGAAAAGCTAATGTTGTTGCGGATGCCTTGAGTAGGAAGGTAGCTGTTGAGCTGAGAGCCATGTTTGCTAGCTTGAGCATATCGCAAGATGGTGGTCTCGTTGCTGAGTTGCAAGTGAAACCCTCTTTGGTTCAGTTGATCAAGGATAAGCAGTTGTTGGATGATTCCTTGGTGTCTCATGTTCAGGATATCGCGGAGGGTAGACCTTCGGATTTCTGTTTCAATGATGATGGTGTGCTGTGTTTTGGGAGTCGGATAGTAGTGCCTGCTGATGCTGAGTTGAGGCGTGCTATTCTGACTGAAGGTCATAGTAGTCCTTTTGCTATGCACCCTGGTAGTACTAAGATGTACCGTGATCTTCGTGATGAGTACTATTGGGTGGGTTTGAAGAAGGATGTTGCGGAGTTTGTTAGCAAGTGTTTGGTGTGTCAGCGAGTTAAGGCTGAGCATCAGTTTCCTTCAGGGTTGTTGCAACCGTTGAAAATCCCTGAATGGAAGTGGGAGAGGGTTACCATATATTTTGTATCTGGTTTACCTTTGTCTCCATCGAAGAAGAATTCGGTCTGGGTGATTGTGGATCGCCTGACGAAGTGTGCGCATTTCTTGCCTGTGCATACCACGTTTTCTTTGGATAGGTTGGCAGAGCTGTACATTGCTGAGATTGTGCGGCTGCATGGTGTGCCTAAGTCGATTGTGTCGGATAGGGATCCGAGGTTCACATCGCGGTTCTGGCAGTGTTTGCATCAAGCTCTGGGTACAAGGTTGCATTTCAGTACATCCTATCATCCTCAGTCGGATGGTCAGTCTGAGCGAGTTATCCAGATTTTGGAGGATATGTTGAGGTGCTGCGTGATTGAGTTCCAAGGTTCTTGGGAGAAGCATCTGCCTTTGGTTGAGTTTGCTTATAACAACAGTTATCAGACAAGTATACAGATGGCACCTTATGAGGCTTTGTACGGGAGGAAGTGTAGGACTCCTCTTTGTTGGGCTGAGACTGGTCAAAAGTTGGTTTCGATGCCGGCTTTGTTGAAAGGGACCACAGAGAAGGTAAAGCTCATTTGTGAGCGGTTGAAGGCTGCTTCTGATCGGCAGAAGTCTTACGCGGATTTGAAGCGTAAGGAGATAGAGTATGCGGTGGGTGACCGTGTGTTCTTGAAGGTTTCGCCTTGGAAGAAGGTGATGCGGTTTGGCCGAAAGGGTAAGTTGAGCCCTAGGTACATTGGACCATATGAGGTGGTTGAGCGTGTGGGTCCTGTTGCGTATCGGTTGAGGTTACCACAGGAGTTGGAGAAGATTCATGATGTGTTCCATGTCTCTATGCTCCGGAGGTATAGATCTGATCCTTCGCATGTGATGCCTGTGGAGGAAGTGGTTTTGAATCCGGATTTGACCTATGATGAGGAACCGGTGAAGGTTATGGATTCGGATAGCAAGGTTCTTCGTGGCAAGACCATTGAGTTGGTGAAGGTGCTGTGGAAGCATCGCGATGTTGAGGAAGCCACGTGGGAGCGGAAGGAAGACATGCTGAAGCAGTTTCCTTATCTCTTTCCTTCAGGTAAATTTCGAGGACGAAATTTCTTAAGGGGGGGAGTTGTAACGCCCCGGTTTTGGGCTTAGAAGTTTTGGGCGTTGACCGGTTCGGTCAAAGTGCTGTTCGAATCTAAGAGAGTGAAATTAGGAAAGCCTAGTTCGGGTTGCATTAAAAATATGGAAAAATGTTCTAAAATCATCTTTTAATATAATTAAGTGAACTGTGAAATCAATTTTGGAAAATGAGTTTCGGAAGGGTGACATTTTGGCTAGTGACCAAAATGTGATTTTTGAAAGTTTTGTGACTGTTTTAAAAAGGATTGAAACTTTGAATCTTTAGGGAGCTATTTACCCAAAGGGGAGTTTCTCCAGATTTTCTAGAATATTAAATGATTTAATAATGGTTTAAAATAAAAGTAAAAAGGAGGGAAAGATATTTTTAGTCATTTTTAACTAACTTTTTAAATTTTCCATTCCCATTTTCTCTCATCTTTTCTCTCAAACCAAACACATTCTCTCCAGATCTTTTCCTCTGATTTTTATCACCTAAATACTTCTTTTCAATCCTCATTTGATTCCTAATCATCTCCTCATCAAAACCTTTGTATTTGCTACTTGATTCATCAAGCTTTTTGGCTCTAAAAGAGGAGAAACTCAAGTTTGGAGGTAAGAACGTCCTTCTCCTCTGAACTTCAAGTTCTTTAATGAAATTCCTAAGTTCTCAATCCCTAATTGATGTTTTATAAATGGCTTTTAAGATTGTTTAGTGGATCTTGGCTTAAAATGCAAGATTTGGTGTGTTTTTGATGAAATTTCGTTGGATCTGTTTAAGCAGTGTTTTAAGGTGCTAAAATGATGATTAATGAATGTTAATTTGATAAGGAAATGAGTTTTGATTAATGAAATCCCGGATAGGTTGTGTTTCCTAAGTTTAGCTTGTGATTCTTGGATGTTTTTGTGGTGATCTTGTGGATCTGATGTTGCTGGAGGTATAAGGATGTTTATAGGTTGTTTTTAGATGTTAAATGGTGTTAATGGATGTTAGGTTTTGCTGGTTTATGGCTGGGCTTTGTTGAGAAGTGGTTTTGATGCAATTTCGGTTGTGTTTGGTGGCCGAAATTGGAGTGTGAATGATAGCAGCGAGTTTGAGTGCTTTCATTGAAGCTTTTGATGCATGATGATGCATTAAATCTCTGCTTTAATGTGTTTAATCAGGGGAGGCATCTTTGGATCCAAGAGTTGTTGATCTGGAAGCTTGAATTGGTGCTTCGACAAGAGGCGAAGTGGAATCGGTGAGTGAAATTGGGTTTTCGGCTTTGAAACCAATGTCTTGGGAGCTTAGTTTAAGTCTAAACAACTTTGCTAAGCTCGAGTGTAAGTTTTCGGAAAATTTCTCTAGTGGTGGCCATGATTTTGTTGTGATGCAATGTGGTTTATTGCATGTTTTGATTACTGTTTTGAAAGCATGATTTAGCATGGTATTTGCTGTTTTGATAAGCCATATGTTAAAGGAAGCTCAAGGTAAGAGTTCCTTGTTTTGAAACATTGATTAAATGTGGTTTGATGCTTTTAAATGCATGAGGAATATGGCTTGGTTTAATGCTTTAAAACAGTGGATTAATTGATGAAAATGATGTATATTGGCAAGTCATGTTTTGAAAAGATTAAGGTCACTAAGGTGGTTAAAAGTCCTTGAGTGAGCCTTGTTTACTTAAGAACATCAAGGTGGTTAAAAGTCCTTGGATGGTTCTTGTTACGGACACAAAGGTGGTTAAAAGTCCTTGTGTGGTCCATTCTATGGTGTTTAAAAGTCCATAGGCCAAGGTGTTTAAAAGTCCTTGGGGTTCAAGGTGTTTAAAAGTCCTTGAGGTGATTCAATTCATGGTGTTTAAAAGTCCATGGCCAAGGTGTTTAAAAGTCCTTGGGATCAAGGTGTTTAAAAGTCCTTGATGTGATACATTCTATGGTGTTTAAAAGTCCATAGGCCAAGGTGTTTAAAAGTCCTTGGGGTGAAAGTTGATGAACTTGTTTTTAAAGAAATGGAATTTATCACTTGTGGCCAATATGACATGTTATGATTTGATGCATGAGATGCATGTTTAAGTATGCTTTTGAACATGTGTAAATGATGGTTTGAAGCATGATTTATAAAATGTTTTATAAATGCATTATTGAATGGTTTAAATGAGCATTCCTCACTAAGCTTTTGCTTACGCTCTCCTTGTTTTCTTAATTCAATAATGCAGAGCATTAGAGTACTTGAGGGCAGCAAGGGGGGCAAGCATCCAAGTGGAAACAAAGCTCTAAGTATGGAAGGTTTTCTAAGTACATTTTAGCTTTTGGTAATTTGGCAATGGGGGACCTATGTGTATGTTTTGGGAGATGTTTTGAACTCCCTAAGTATGTTGAATGTTGTTGAGAATGCTGGTTTTGTGGTTGGCCTTCTTATGCTTGAATTGGAAGTTTATGCTTGAATGGCTTACTTGTGTAGGAAGCATGCCTATAGATTTGGGGCTTTTCATATATGTGGATGTTTTGATGAATTGTTGATGCAAGTATGTCTCATATATGTTGAATTGCATGTTGGCAAAGTTTGGTGGCATTTGGAGCATAATTGGTTGGTCAATTGCATGTTTAAGCATGCATTTTTAGTCAATCTGTGCAGGGTGTTTCGGAACAGCACCTACCGTTTCGGAACGGGTGCCTTAATTGTGCCCAGACGTCCGAAACGGGAGGGGCCGTTCCGAAATGGAAAGGCCACTGCCAGACCCCCGTTTCGGTACGCGTTGCGGAACGGCCCCGAGTTTTGAAACGGGCTATGCCTGTTTCGGAACGGGTGACCGTTGGGGGCTGACATTGGCAGTTATATGTTTTGGAATGTTTGCGTTTTGGTCCTGAAACTTGTTTGTGCAATTGTATGAGTTTGGGAAGTCCTTTTGAGCTGAAATTTTACAGAGAAGCATGAAACATGATTAATTTCAAGATGGTAACTTCAATTTGGGTTAAGTCCTTATAATTATCAGAATTTACAATTTGGTCCCTAAAGTTGTAAATTGTTCAATTGAGTCCCTGTTTGGTCTCTGATGTTTGTGATCTTTTGGTATGATGTTTGTGTGATCACAATTAGGCTTAATATGCATCTAGACAAGTTTTTTTTCTAAAAAAAAAGGGTCGTTAATCAAGGTTGACTTTCGGGTTGACTTTGGTTTTCCCCGTGTGACTTTCTTAATTCGGGTCAACCGTCTAGGCCGGGTTAAGGGGGTTACACCCTGGCCTTTATAGGCCCCCGTTCCGAAACGGTAACACGCGTTCCGAAACGCCCTGCCCAGATTGCAGCAACTTTGCTGGTTAAACATACTTTTGACCCACCAAACATGCTCCAAAAGCCACCAAATCACACCAGCAAGTCATTCAACATATAGGGAACATAAATGCATCAAAACCAGATACATAACCACCCCTAGGTGCAACAACACATTAAACTCATTCAAGGCTCAATCATGCTTTTAAACAAGAAGCATAGCAATACAACTTAAGCATAGGGAGATTCAAACGTTGCAACATTAAACCACATGATTCAAAACCATAACCCAAACTTGTCCAACATACACAATCTCCTTTAGCAACAACATAAGAGATTCTACCCCCATTGCCTTTATTAACTATAGCTATTAACCGAGACATACATCTCTAATGGAGTCCTCCTTGAATCCCTTGCTTCTCGCTGTCCAAACTTCAATTATCTGCATTGATGGATAAAAAGGAGCGTAAGCACATAATGCTTAGTGAGGAATGCTCAAAACCAAAACACCATCAATGCAACGAATCATAAAACCACTTTTAAAAGCAAACTCGATTCGACAAACCAAAGCAATATTTGAAAACCCTTTTTCAACAACATGCTTTAAAATCATGCCTTGCACAAACATGAAAACCAACCCTTAGCTTAGGAAGCTAAGTAAACCTTTTCAAAACATAAACTTGCAAAACCATCAAATTAGCCATTCCATGCAAAAACACCATATGCAAAGCTAATTTCAAACCTTGGAAAACACTTCCACTTTACATCTTACCATTCTCATACTTGAATGTCATTTCAAAGCAAGAAACCCTTTTTAAACCATTTACTCAAACAATCCAACACATGCATTAAACAAATGCAACATATGAACCACATCATTAACAATTGCATCACATGCCCTTTTTAAACAAGTCTCCACAAGACTTCAATGCACTAAAGAGATTTCATGCACACATGCACCATTCTCAATAGATAATCAACACTTGTTCAAACCAACAAGTCAACATGCATTCATAATACATTTTACACTTTTCATGCAACCATGCATCATTTCAAGCATCTCATGCTTTATTATATTCAAGAACATCATATTGGCCTCCAAGTGATAACCAAATCCACTTTTCAACTCAACACCCGATCGGATACGCGGATCACAAGCGTTGTCCCCACGCTTCATACACACTACCAATCCAAGGTCTCCAAATGGACTTTTAACCACCCTTTGACCTTACCATTCACAAGGTTCCCATGTATGGACTTTTAACCACCATACAACCTTAACATTCACAAGGTTCCCATGTATGGACTTTTAAACACCATACAACCTTAACATTCACAAGGTTCCCATGTATGGACTTTTAAACACCATACAACCTTAACATGCACAAGGTTCCCATGTATGGACTTTTAAACACCATACAACCTTTGCATCACCGATTGGTAGTTGTATAACATCACTAACGAGATCCGGGACACCCTACACAAGATCCACACATGGACTTTACACCACCATTGTGATCTTATCAAGCACAAGGTTCCCATATATGGACTTTTAACCACCATATAACCTTTGCTTACCCAAGGTCCTCGAATGGGAATCTCAACCTCCATTATGACCTTAACCATCTCGTTAGGATACTTGGATGGAGTTTACCGGTTCACTCTTAACCACTCCACATCCAAGGCGACTTAATTCACGGTGCACCCAATCCTATAGCCGGCTAACTATATCCAATCAAAGAAACCAAGAACCACTTACATCACTTGCCAATATAACCATCTTACCACATTAATCCATTAATTCACAAGCATAATCAAAATGCAATAACCACCATGAACTTTAACCAAGAACCAACCATGGACTTTTAAACACCATGTTGTTCTTAAATAAACAAGGCTTACACAAGGACTTTCAACCACCTTTGTAACCTTAACCATCACTTACCAAAATGCATTACTAACAACAATATTCCACTGTTTTAAAGCATCACACAAAGCCATTAAACAACATGCAACACTATGCATCAATTCCACAATTTCAATGTACAAAACCAAGGATCTCTTACCTCGAGCATCCTTCACATATGGCTTTCAAAACCAGCATTAAACCATGCTAAAATATGCTTTCAAAACAGAATTTAAAACATGCAAATCATATGCATTGCAACCATCAATCACAATTGCTTAAAAAGCCAATTCGCAACACAACCAAGAGCGAAAATCCATTTACTTACTCTTGAGCTTAGCAAAGTTGTTTAGACTTAAACTAAGCTCCCAAATCCTTCAAACCTTGGTTTAAAAGCTGAAAACCCAACTTCACTCACCGATACACAAAACAAGGCTAGCCAACAAGCCTTCCAAGCATCCGAAACCTTCCACAACACCTCTAATGCTCACGGATCAACTTCCCCTGTTTCAAGCACACAACATCAGAGGATTAATGCATCATAATGCACTAAAAACACCAGCAACACAACTCAACTCGCTGCTCATTGCAAATCCATCATTTCGGCTACCAAACACAACCGAAATCACCCCCAAACACTTCCAAAACTTAACCCAGCCAAGATCCATCACTTCAAACCATTTTTAAACATCAACTAACATTCAAAAAGGATCTAACCACGTCCTTAAACCTCCAGCTATAACAGATCACCAAGATCACTCCAAAAACAACCAAAAACTCAAGCAAAACTTAGGAAATTCAACCTATTCGGGATTGCATTGATTAAACCTCAATTATTCATCAATTTAACATTCAATTAACATCAATTTAACACCTCAACACACTGCCCAAACAGATCATACGAAAATTTCACCAAAATCAAGCAAATCTTGCATTTTAAAGCCAAAATCAAGATTCCAATTGTAAAACCTTTAATAAATCATAGATCAAGGATTGAGAACTTAGGAATTTCAGTAAAGAACTTAAAGTTCAGAGGAGAAGGACGTTCTTACCTCCAAACTTGAATTTCTCCCTTTTTAGAACCAAAATCTTGAAAATCCACTTAGCAAATGGTGAGGTTTTGTTGTAGAGATGATTAGCAATCAATAGGTAATTGAAAAGATGAATTTAGGTGACAAAATCAAAGAGAAAAGCTCTGGAGAAAGATGTTTGGCTTGAGAGAAAATGAGAGAAAATAGTTGAGAGAAAAGTTAGTTAAAACTAAAATATCTTCCCTCCACTTTGTTTATATTTAAAAACCTTTTAATTAATCATTTAATATATTTAGAAAATCTGGAGAAACTCCCATTGGGTAAATAGCTCCTTAAAGATTCAAAGTTTCAATCCTTTTTAAAACAGTCACGCAGTTTTCAAAAATTACATTTTGGTCACTAACCCAAAATGTCACCCTTCCAAACCTCGTTTTGCAAAATTGATTTCACAGTTCACTTATATATATTAAAAGAGGATTTTAGGACATTTTTCCATATTTTTAATGCAACCCGAACTAGGCTTTCCTAAAAATCACCTTTTATATTCGAACAACACTTTGACCGAACCGGTCAACGCCCAAAACTTCTAAGCCCAAAACCGGGGTGTTACAACTCTCCCCCCCTTAGGAAATTTCGTCCTCGAAATTTCATCTGGCGAATAGAGCCCAACCTAACTTCTCAAAGCAACACGCAAGCAACACTGGAGACTTAACCTCCACTGAACACTTTCTCCACGAAACTCCACACAACTCAACACCACCACAAACTGTTCCTGAAACTTGTTCACATAGTGACTCCAACCAAACAGTTCAGCCACTATGTAACCCACAACCTTCACTGCTTCTAAAAACCTTTGCAAAACTACTCAACCTTTTCTAGAGATTTCCACAACAAGCAAGCATTCCCAAGCATCAACTGCTTACCCAAACTTCTCAACGAATGCTGGCATTCCATCACATCCGCCGCTATCATTACCATAACAACTCACCAGGACTACTCACCCAAAATCCAAAAATCACATCACAAAACCCCGACCTTGACTCTGCTAGCCGTTCCACACACCACCAGCTGATTTCCAAAAAGAATTCACTTACTCACAACCAGCCAACCACTTCTCACAAGAATCCGTCCAACCAACAATGACCTTCGATCTTTCATTACCTTTCCACTTCAAGCTTTGACCACAACACTTGCCTTACAAGAACACCGCCCAACTTAAACATGCATATCACCATCTCAACTCCTCGAAGGTTGCTACGAACCAACACCCAATTAAACAACCTTTCTACTACCACATCAATGCCAAGATACCTCGGCACTCCGAGAACACATCCACTAACCTGCAACATCATCTAGCTTCCATGGAACCATCTCTTCCACAAGCTACTCATAACCACTTGACCGATTCTAACTTCCACCGGTACTCCTCACCACCAAACCACTAAACTCAACAAGCACCAACACCTTCCTTCCACCACATACTATACCGTACTCACTATTACTAACAACTTGCTTAATACTCTCCACTACCTCTAACTTACACTCAGCACCAAAACAACTTCTAAAAAAAAACCATCACCAACCTAACCCAACCACAACACTAACAGACTCGATTAGTTATTAGCAAGTGTGAACGTTCGTATGCATGGTCACCAACATGCCCTATCAATGCCTGATGTACATGTATGCAAAACCTCTAATGTCATGCCACATGTATGCATGGACCAGTACATATATAATATAACATATAACAAATGATTTTAACTGTGCATGTATGTCAGTTCACACCCACCAATAACATCCTCAGAGTCCGTCTAAGAACAACCTCCTATTTCACTTTCAACTTGCCTAACTCCATCACTCTAGCAACCATTAACCACAAGATACCCACTAAAACCTCCTCCACGTTTAAGATGTTTCAAAACAACAACAACATCTACTACCCCAACATGCTAGCAACAAGACCAAACTCACAACACAAGGAAACCCAAACCAAAACCAAACTAGGTTACTAAAACAAGGTTACCTGAAAACACCTCACTGCCCTGAAGCTTCAACAGACGAGCTCTCTTCCACGCAGAACCACCATCCTCCAACTGTACTGCCGCCGCATCAACTTGCACACTAAGATCACCACCATCTCCCTGCGGTAAAGAACCCTGGCGGTTCCTAGCCAACATCAAACAATCACGTCTCATGTGTCCAACAGACCCACATTTCCAACAGATCTCCTCTTCCAAACTCTTCACAACCTTATGCTCTTTCTGCCACCTCCGAACCTTGCCCCGGCCGTGACCACGACCCTTCAGAGACCCCTTGGCTACCACTGAAGCTGATTTCACTATTTCAGGACAATCTCGCTTCACATGCTCTTTAGAACCACAGTTCCAACAAGCACCTGCGCCCCAACAACCTCCAACATGGCGCCTTCCACAACGGTCACACACTGGTAGCTGAGCTTTCACTCCTTGATCAAGCAACTCTCGCCCCAGATTTGCACTACCTTCACATTGCTTAACCCTTGGGAATTTCTCTCCAAGATACCTCTCATAAAAGGCAGACACAAAGAAATCCCAATCAATATCATGGATGTGCGATGCCACCGCCACAGACGTCCACCAGGCACATGCATCCTCCAACATCAATGAGACAACACTTCCCAACTTACAGGCATAACCACAGCCTTCTTGATCCAAAATCAGAACCACACTGGCCAACCAGGCCTCAAACGTCTCAGGTGTCGAACCATGATACTCCACAACACCCAAATCATGCAAACGCTGCCTCGACAAACCCACACATCCCACAGCCCGAGATGTTCCCAACACCTCCTGAACAACAGGTGGTGAACTCTTCATCACAGAACCAACCTCTTCCTCCTGCCTTACCACCTCAACTACAGGCACAGAAAACTAAGACGAAACACCTCCATTAAAAGGTGAGTTCCACACCTTAACAACCTGCCCCAAGGCAGCAACCATCTCACCCAACTGCCATTCTTTCACCGATTTCACCATACTATTAACAACAAGCAATCACAACAAACAAACAAAACAATTAGACCAGCTTAAGCAAGGATTCAAACTCCAACTCCAACATAACACAATAGCTATATTAATAAGGCAATGGGTATCCCGAATCCTCCCCCTTTTACATGACATAACAGTCAACAAAAGCATGGATATCACAACATCAAGCATATCAACAACATATCCGACCATGCTTACATCAAACAACATCCACTCGCAACAGCATAACATTAACATGTCATACCCATTACACTTCCATCATGCATAACATCAGCTCACAACAACAGCATAAACCACATGAGCTCAACGAAGGTTCATAACCACAAAGCATGCTTGAAAACATCAACAATTTGCTCAGAAACACATGTTTCAACCGGCTTTCAACCATACATCAGGATATACATCAAACACATATCACAACAACTTACCGTTTTCCCCAAACATTCGCAACACAGCTCTGATACCACCAAATGTAACCCCCTTAACCCAGCCTAGACGGTCGGCTCGAATTAAGAAGATTACACGGGGAAAACCAAAGTCAACCTTGATTAACGACCCCTTTTTTTCTTTTAATCTTGTCTAGATGCTCATTAACCCTAGATGTGATCACACAACCATCATGCTCAAAGATCACAACCATCAGAGATCATTCAGGGACCCAATTGTACAAGACACAACTTTAGGGACCAAACTGTAAATTCTTAAAATTACAGGGACTTCACCCAATTAAAAGTGACCAATATAAAATTAGTCATGTTTCATACTTCACTGCCAAATTTCAGCTCAAACGGACATCTCAAACTCAACCAATTTCAAAAACAAGATTCAGGACCAAAACGCAAACATTTCGAAACACATAACCGCCAGTGTCAGCCCCCAACGGTCAGGTGTTCCGAAACAGGTTCACCCTGTTTCGAAACGCGGGGCCGTTCCGCAACGCGTATCGGAACAGGCACTAGCAGTAGCACAAACGTTCCGAAACGGGTCCATCCGTTTCGAAACACCCTGGCCTTTACAGGCCCCCGTTCCGAAACGGTAACACGCGTTCCGAAACACCCTGCCCAGATTGCAGCAACTTTGCTGGTTAAACATACTTTTGACCCACCAAACATGCTCCAAAAGCCACCAAATCACATCAGCAAGTCATTCAACATATAGGGAACATAAATGCATCAAAACCAGATACATAACCACCCCTAGGTGCAACAACACATTAAACTCATTCAAGGCTCAATCATGCTTTTAAACAAGAAGCATAGCAATACAACTTAAGCATAGGGAGATTCAAACGTTGCAACATTAAACCACATGATTCAAAACCATAACCCAAACTTGTCCAACATACACAATCTCCTTTAACAACAACATAAGAGATTCTACCCCCATTGCCTTTATTAACTATAGCTATTAACCGAGACATACATCTCTAATGGAGTCCTCCTTGAATCCCTTGCTTCTCGCTGTCCAAACTTCAATTATCTGCATTGATGGATAAAAAGGAGCGTAAGCACATAATGCTTAGTGAGGAATGCTCAAAACCAAAACACCATCAATGCAGCGAATCATAAAACCACTTTTAAAAGCAAACTCGATTCGACAAACCAAAGCAATATTTGAAAACCCTTTTTCAACAACATGCTTTAAAATCATGCCTTGCACAAACATGAAAACCAACCCTTAGCTTAGGAAGCTAAGTAAACCTTTTCAAAACATAAACTTGCAAAACCATCAAATTAGTCATTCCATGCAAAAACACCATATGCAAAGCTAATTTCAAACCTTGGAAAACACTTCCACTTTACATCTTACCATTCTCATACTTGAATGTCATTTCAAAGCAAGAAACCCTTTTTAAACCATTTACTCAAACAATCCAACACATGCATTAAACAAATGCAACATATGAACCACATCATTAACAATTGCATCACATGCCCTTTTTAAACAAGTCTCCACAAGACTTCAATGCACTAAAGAGATTTCATGCACACATGCACCATTCTCAATAGATAATCAACACTTGTTCAAACCAACAAGTCAACATGCATTCATAATACATTTTACACTTTTCATGCAACCATGCATCATTTCAAGCATCTCATGCTTTATTATATTCAAGAACATCATATTGGCCTCCAAGTGATAACCAAATCCACTTTTCAACTCAACACCCGATCGGATACGCGGATCACAAGCGTTGTCCCCACGCTTCATACACACTACCAATCCAAGGTCTCCAAATGGACTTTTAACCACCCTTTGACCTTACCATTCACAAGGTTCCCATGTATGGACTTTTAACCACCATACAACCTTAACATTCACAAGGTTCCCATGTATGGACTTTTAAACACCATACAACCTTAACATTCACAAGGTTCCCATGTATGGACTTTTAAACACCATACAACCTTAACATGCACAAGGTTCCCATGTATGGACTTTTAAACACCATACAACCTTTGCATCACCGATTGGTAGTTGTATAACATCACTAACGAGATCCGGGACACCCTACACAAGATCCACACATGGACTTTACACCACCATTGTGATCTTATCAAGCACAAGGTTCCCATATATGGACTTTTAACCACCATATAACCTTTGCTTACCCAAGGTCCTCGAATGGGAATCTCAACCTCCATTATGACCTTAACCATCTCGTTAGGATACTTGGATGGAGTTTACCGGTTCACTCTTAACCACTCCACATCCAAGGCGACTTAATTCACGGTGCACCCAATCCTATAGCCGGCTAACTATATCCAATCAAAGAAACCAAGAACCACTTACATCACTTGCCAATATAACCATCTTACCACATTAATCCATTAATTCACAAGCATAATCAAAATGCAATAACCACCATGAACTTTAACCAAGAACCAACCATGGACTTTTAAACACCATGTTGTTCTTAAATAAACAAGGCTTACACAAGGACTTTCAACCACCTTTGTAACCTTAACCATCACTTACCAAAATGCATTACTAACAACAATATTCCACTGTTTTAAAGCATCACACAAAGCCATTAAACAACATGCAACACTATGCATCAATTCCACAATTTCAATGTACAAAACCAAGGATCTCTTACCTCGAGCATCCTTCACATATGGCTTTCAAAACCAGCATTAAACCATGCTAAAATATGCTTTCAAAACAGAATTTAAAACATGCAAATCATATGCATTGCAACCATCAATCACAATTGCTTAAAAAGCCAATTCGCAACACAACCAAGAGCGAAAATCCATTTACTTACTCTTGAGCTTAGCAAAGTTGTTTAGACTTAAACTAAGCTCCCAAATCCTTCAAACCTTGGTTTAAAAGCTGAAAACCCAACTTCACTCACCGATACACAAAACAAGGCTAGCCAACAAGCCTTCAAAGCATCCGAAACCTTCCACAACACCTCTAATGCTCACGGATCAACTTCCCCTGTTTCAAGCACACAACATCAGAGGATTAATGCATCATAATGCACTGAAAACACCAGCAACACAACTCAACTCGCTGCTCATTGCAAATCCATCATTTCGGCTACCAAACACAACCGAAATCACCCCCAAACACTTCCAAAACTTAACCCAGCCAAGATCCATCACTTCAAACCATTTTTAAACATCAACTAACATTCAAAAAGGATCTAACCACGTCCTTAAACCTCCAGCTATAACAGATCACCAAGATCACTCCAAAAACAACCAAAAACTCAAGCAAAACTTAGGAAATTCAACCTATTCGGGATTGCATTGATTAAACCTCAATTATTCATCAATTTAACATTCAATTTACATCAATTTAACACCTTAACACACTGCCCAAACAGATCATACGAAAATTTCACCAAAATCAAGCAAATCTTGCATTTTAAAGCCAAAATCAAGATTCCAATTGTAAAACCTTTAATAAATCATAGATCAAGGATTGAGAACTTAGGAATTTCAGTAAAGAACTTAAAGTTCAGAGGAGAAGGGCGTTCTTACCTCCAAACTTGAATTTCTCCCTTTTTAGAACCAAAATCTTGAAAATCCACTTAGCAAATGGTGAGGTTTTGTTGTAGAGATGATTAGCAATCAATAGGTAATTGAAAAGATGAATTTAGGTGAATAAATCAAAGAGAAAAGCTCTGGAGAAAGATGTTTGGCTTGAGAGAAAATGAGAGAAAATAGTTGAGAGAAAAGTTAGTTAAAACTAAAATATCTTCCCTCCACTTTGTTTATATTTAAAAACCTTTTAATTAATCATTTAATATATTTAGAAAATCTGGAGAAACTCCCATTGGGTAAATAGCTCCTTAAAGATTCAAAGTTTCAATCCTTTTTAAAACAGTTACGCAGTTTTCAAAAATTACATTTTGGTCACTAACCCAAAATGTCACCCTTCCAAACCTCGTTTTGCAAAATTGATTTCACAGTTCACTTATATATATTAAAAGAGGATTTTAGGACATTTTTCCATATTTTTAATGCAACCCGAACTAGGCTTTCCTAAAAATCACCTTTTATATTCGAACAACACTTTGACCGAACCGGTCAACGCCCAAAACTTCTAAGCCCAAAACCGGGGTGTTACATGAGCAATCTCGAAGGGCATGGAGGATAGTCTCTGAATGATGACCACAAATGGGACAGGGCCCCGATTCTGGAGCAAAGACTTGCATTTTAGAACCAACTGGTAAAGCGCCAGACGCCATGCGCCATCCAAAAGTTTTGACTTTAGGCAAGGCCTTAATTTTTGACAGGAATTTCCAAAAACAATTGGGCGGAGTTTGTGGGAGCACAGGGCGTTGTAAGAAAAGATAACCAGAGCGAACCGAGTAAATGCCCGAGTCGTTAGAAGACCAGAGAATAGAGTCACGCTGATCATTTATAATCGGTATACCAAGTATGGTGGAGGCATCTGTTGGAGTAAAATATTGATGTACTTTTGCAGGATCCCAGGCAGTTTGGTTACGGATCATGAAATCACGGCATCGGATATGGACTTCATCCGAAATTTCATAATTCCCATTAAGGGTAATAGGGGAGTGACCTCCCTAGATGTCTTTATGAACTCTTATATTACTATTAATTCCTGGGCGATATAGGAATCCTGGGAGAAGGCGTTGAATAGCATTGTACATGCCTTGCCAAGCGAAAGAGCCACGAATAGGCCTGGAGGAATCAAGGATATTCCCAGAAGGGAAATATTTAGCTTGATAAATCTGGCCTAGTAGAGAATTTGGTTCACAAATTAGTCTCCATATTTGTTTACCCAAAAGAACAATATTGAAGTCATGTAAATCCTTAAATCCCATTCCTCCAACAGCCTTAGGTAAACAGACATTGTTCCATGGTAGCATATGCCATCCTTTTTTGTTGGACTTACTTGACCACCAATATTGTCTGATAGTTGTGGTCATATCTTCAATGATGTTTTGTGGAAGGAGATAACAGGACATAACATATTGAGGTAGGGATTGGAGGACTGCTTTAATGAAGATCTCTCGGCCACTAAAAGACAAAAGATGTTTATCCCAGCTAGAAAGACGGTCGTGGACTTTATCACGCACAAATTCTAGGGATTCAGTTTTGTTCTTTCCTATGAGCAGTGGAATACCTAAATAAACCCCAGGGTTGGACACCTCGCGTACTTGCAGGAGATTATTTATCGCAGATCTTATAGAAGATGGGGTACGTGGATTATAGAAGATTGTTGATTTTTCAAAGTTTACCGCTTGACCAGAGGCATCAGCGTAAGTTTGCAGAGCTCGTTTAAGATGAGCAGCTTCAGTTGTAGAGTTGTTGATGAAAACAATACAATCATCAGCAAAAAGAAGGTGATTGAGTTTGGGTCCATATTTGCATGCACCAAGTCCCGGAAGAATGTTCGTTTGTTGGGCAGCAGATAGGTAGGCAGAGAGCCCTTGCGTGCAGAATAGGAAGAGGAAGGGGGAGAGAGGATCTCCCTGTCGTAATCCACGCTGAGGTTGAAAAAAAGGAGATAAAGAGTTGTTAATTTTAACTGAAAAAGAGACTGTGGTAATACAACGCATTATAAGGGAAATCTAGTTAGGTGCAAAGCCCATCCGTTCCATAATATTTGCTAAGAAGGACCATTCCACTCGATCAAAAGCTTTTTCCATGTCAAGTTTGAGAGCAACCCCTTTAGATGATTTGGTTACCCCTGAGTTAATATTGTGAATAATTTTATGGGCGACAAGAATATTATCAGAGATGTTTCGCCCCTGGACAAAAGCTGCTTGATTAGGGCTGATACAAATGGGAATTGTTTGCTTCATTCTGTTAACAATGGTTTTAGCAACTATTTTGTAAAGAACAGTACAAAGACTAATCGGTCTAAGGTGTCTCATGGTAGTTGGGTCATTTATTTTGGGAATTAGAACCAAAATAGTTTTATTGACCGAAGACATGTCAATAGTGCCTTGTAATAAGTTGAGACAGAGATTGGTAACGTCTTCTCCAACAGTATCCCAGTGCTGTCGGAAGAAACTACTAGGTAGTCCATCAATACCAGGAGCTTTCCTAGGGTCAATGTCCCGGAAAGCGTGGAGTATTTCTTCCTTAGTGAAAGGGCGTTGTAAATTGTCATTCATAGATTGGGTAATGGATGGGGTAATTTTATTAAGGATGTTATCGGATATTTGGGGGTTAGAAGATGTAAAGAGATTTTGGAAATAGCTAGAAGCGATAGACATGATGTCTGATTCAGCTGTACACCAGTTAGAGTTGGAGTCAAATAAACCATTAATCGAGTTCTTTTTCCTTCTATTGTTTGCACGAGCATGAAAAAATCTCGTATTTTTATCACCTTGAGAAAGCCATAGTGTACGAGATCTTTGAGCCCAATAAATTTCTTGTTCCATTAGTAGTTTATTAAGTTCAGTTCGGTATTTTAAGTAATTGTTTTCAGTTGCAGCGGTTAAAGGCCGACATAGGAATTTGTTTATTTTTTCGTTAAAAATTTAATACGCCCAGATGCCTTGAGTCTCTGTTGATTCTGCCAATCCTCTAGTCTTGTACCAACATCATTTATTTTATTAATAGTCGTACCGGGGGTATTTATCCAAGTACTTTGAATAGTTGAGATATTGTCCTTATGATTGGCCCAGCAGTTCTCAAAACGGAAAGTACTGGATGAGCGGTGAGGACGGTTGGACGCAGGGGATGTGTCAAGTGACAAGAAGCAGTGGACAGATTTGGCTACATATTCCGTTGTGATGTGAAATGAAGGAAATAGGTTTTGCCAAGCTGAGTTAGCAACGAATCGGTCTAGTCTTTCGTGAATAGTTGGAGTTAAGGGCCCAACTTTCGACCAAGTAAACCATCCCGATGATGGCTTACAATAAAAAAGGTTGTTGCGTGAGAGGCATTGACGAAAATTGGATATTTGTGATCTAGCTCTACGACTCCCACCTTGTTTTTCAGAGTCGGATAGGATTTCATTGAAATCTCCACCTAAAATCCAAGGGGTATTGCTATTATTTGTATTTAAGGAGTCAATAATTTCCCAAGTTTTATATTTTTGGCTTGTTTCAGAGTGGCCATGTATACTAGTGAATAACATATTGCAATTGTCTAGTGTAATTTTAGAATGTATGAAACGCTGGGAGTAAGAAATTAAACTGATATTGATATTGTTTGTTGCGAATAAGGCGATTCCGGAACACCCCTCCGAAGGGGGAATAGAAATAACGTTTAAATAACCTAAAGAAATGCATAGTTGGCTACAAGCCACATTATTGAGTTTAGTTTCACATAGGAAAATAACGTCGGGGATGGATTGCCGGACATAATCTCGAAGATGTTGAACCACCGGGGCTTGTCCTAGACCCTGGCAGTTCCAGCATAGGATCTTCATTTTGCTCGGCGGGGCTGGGAATCAGCCGCCGCCGGAGAGTTTTTAGAGCTACTCATCCCAGCTTTTGGAGTGGAACCGGACGGTTTGGATTTTTTTGGCGGAAGCGACACTTGAATGGGGGAGCGGCGTTTCATGCCACGATTTGGTGGGGCTGGAGCAGGGGCTGGAGCTGCATCATTTGGATAATTTTTTAGTAACCAATGATTAAAATCATTGAAAATGGTATCGGTAGAAATAGGGGGCTTACGCAGTTCGGCTTCTATTTTTTTAATTTGCTGGGCAGTTGGACTTGGTACACCATCATCAGTGGTATCCCATTCCCCATCCGAACCATCTTTGGGAATCGGGTAGATGGTGTTCAGAGGTTGGGGCTCGAGAGGGGCTTTCTGCTTGGATTCTGTAGCTGGTGTTTCATTTATAGGGGGCATCCCCCATGGCAGTATCTGTATTGGGTGCATCCTCGGTGGGCTGCTCCGAAAAGGATGTGGCATCACCCTCATTGAGAGAGCCTGCATTAAGGTTAAAACATATTAAATTAGTAAAAGAAGATTTTTTGAATAGGAATTTAATGTTGATGGGAAGATTAAGAGGCATACCCATAGCAGTAGGTTCATTGATTGGAATAGGATTATAGTTGGCAGCAGCAACTGGAGTAGGATTAGCTGGGAATGATAAAAGTAAAAACGTAAATAGAGGAAGCAGTAAAGTTAAATAAATTTGTATCGAAGATGAAGAAAGGATGAAAAATTTGTAAAAAAATAAGGGAAGGTACCATTCGGTAACGGATTGACCTGGTTGAGTTCGGGTTCGACATAGCGAAGACGCCCCTTGTACCAGCTGGGCGGCGTCTTGGAGGGAGATAGCGGAGCCATTCTCCGTATTGCAGTTTGTTCAGATCAAGAGATGCTCGATTGGGGCAGTTTTCAATCGTGTGACTGATAATTCCGCATCCAGGACAGAGGGTGGGAAGCCGTTCATATTGGATTCGACACATGGTTTTGTTTGTACCCGATCCTATGAAGACAAAGCGGGTAACTGGTTTGGTTATGTTCAGGAAGATCTCCACTCGTAGAAATTCTTTCATATTTCCATCAGCTTCTCGGGTATCAATTCGGATAACATTCCCCACCATCATCCCGAGGGCATGTCCCACAAGGTGCGAGCGGTCAATGTCCTCATAGAGTGAGGCTGGGAGAGAGAAGAAGCGTATCCAGATCCTCATAGTGTTGAAGGCATATTCCCCAAGCGGCTTAGTAGGGTCATACTCAGTAATGGCAAGCCATTCGTCCTTATACAGCCAAGGGCCCCGATTAAGGACCTCGTAACATGACTTAACGTCCTTGAACTTGATCTTCAAATAGTTGTCTTGAATGACAGAGATGGACACAACGTTGTTTGGCTTCCAGATTCCTTCGAATGCGTTGACAACAACATAAATGTCAATAGTTTTGGAGGTTATGAAACATCCTAAAAGACATGCCTTGGGGTCTTCCTCAACAAAGTCCCAGCCGAAGTCTGGGTGTACAAGAGTTCTGTTTCCTCACTGGTAAGGTTGAGAGAGCTTAATTGTGGGATAGATGATGCCATAGCAGATGAGGTTTGAGAGAATAGAGGCTTGGAATAAGAGAAGGCTTGTGAGAATGTGCTTAATTGTTGAACGTATATAAAGAAGTGATTTACAGTGTTTGTACTATGGTAATTGTTGAGAAAAGGAAGGGAATAAAAGTTTGATATGGAAAGATTTAAAACCCGTAAATCACGGTTTGAAGAAATTTTAGTAAACAAAAGGAACAAAAGTTTAAAATAGGAAGATTTAGGTTGGAGTGATTGATAAACAGCATAATAATATAGTAATTTAATATTTAAGGAGGAAATCAGTCTTGAAAAGTTTGATATTAATGTGTAAAGAATATTAGTAAATTCAGGGAATGTAATATATTTATAGTAGTATGAAAAGGAAATATTAAAATATTGACTAATATTGGTAATATAACAGAATTTTTGATTAAAGGATATTCTATTACCATAAATTAGATAGAAATAAAGAGGAAATTTATTACTAGTTATGAAGACTAATAAAATTAATTCAGAGTTTGAAAATATAAAGCCTTGATACTGATGGAATTGTTCCATAGAATTTAAAAGGCAAGAACGGTTATAATTGAGTATGTAATTACTCGTATTAATAAATAAAATTGGAAAGACTGGGTAGCTAGTATTAATTTTTGAAAGCAAATTTAAGGAGTAACTGATTAGGCTATTTATAAATTTATTATTGAAAGTTAGACCTGAAAAGAAGTAGCTAAGTAAAAAGGAAAGGTTGGAATCGAAAGTAAGACGATTGCATTTAAGAAGAAGGGGGAAAGAGTAATTAATTAAAGAGGACTGAGGTGTTAGTGGTATAAAAGGCCCTGAAAAAGCTGTATTACATTTATGAGTAGAAAAGATCGGAGAAAATAAAGATATGTCATTTAAAATAATAATTGAAAGTAGTGGATAAATTTTCGAAAGTTTGAAAAGTTGATAGACGTGTGAAGAAAAAGGAGTGAGGGAAGAAGAAAAAAGAACCCTATAAAATAGAGTTTTGCGGAAATCCCTTAATAGGGCTAGTAGGTGGTCACCTAAAGAGGCGTAGTAGGAACCAAGTTCCTTAGTGTTAATCGGACAGAGATGTATATGGTAACATTCATGAATTAAGTAACAGTAAACATCCATAGTAGAATAAAGGCATAAAGACATACATCTACGGATATAAAGAAAAAAAAATGAAGAGCGGAGCAGAATAAAGGCATAAAGATATACATCTACGAATATAAAGAAAATAAATGAAGAACGGAGCAGAAAGAAAAGCAAGAAAAAAGCAACCATAAGGAGATACAAACCCAGGGAAAGGAAGAAGCGGGGTAAAGAAATTTAATACAGACCAAAAGAGCAAATGGGGGGATAAATAAAGAAATTTAAATACTGAGAAAAAAATTACAAAACCAGAGAGCTGGAGAGAAGGGAGTCCCGTATTGATGCTCAATTATATTGGCAGAGAGGTACATGATCTGCAAAGAAATGAAGAATATAGGCAGATTAGTGAGCTTCATACAAAGGCCGAGAAGACATATAGTAAGGTGAAGAGAATTATGGATTAAAAGATAAAATGAATTGCCATAGGAAAGGTTATAGAAATGATTTAGAAAAAAATTACACTTAATAGGTTTAGAAGGATGATTAATAATATTCCACCAATAGAGCATATATGCAATGATAGAGTTCCATTTAGTATAATAGCATTTAATAAATTTAAAAGGAAAAAACAAATTCAAAAAGTCATACAATATTTTGTGTTCTGGAAACGAGAATTTAGAACTATTAGTCCATTTATAAATTCCTAGGGTATTGTATAGAGCTATTTCCTCATGGTTAGTTGAGGAATTACACGAGTGGTTTGTGCAGTTTGTTAAAGGGACAATCGAATGAAGAGAAAACATGTCTCTATTATGTTTAAGGGAGATTAACATAATAAAGGATGGCATAGAGAATGGATGCAGAGAATTTGAATATATTCCAGTAAGAAAATATGTAAAAGGATTAAACCCTAATGCAATAAGGTTATTGTAAATATAAAAGTTGATAGAGATGAACCTCTGTGGCAGCCAGGTGAGGAAGAAGGTGGGTTCGTGGGGTTGAACAGAAAGGAGTCGAGTAGGACTTGCTTGGAAGTGGTGATTTATGGAAAGCCCAATAAATAAGATAAGAATGCAAGGGGTTAGTGAAAAAATATAATCATAGATGAAATATTGAAGGAAATAGACATATGCAATAGTTATAAATCCCAAGAAGTGGGCTGGTGTAAAATTCCCTGGAATGGCTCGATTTATATATGACATAAATTTATATGTCAATGATATAACAGAAGTATTATAATATAGCTTGGATAAAGATAGAATAAGGATACGTTTCAGATTCGTGACATATGTCAATGGCATATCATATGTGTTTTTTAGATAATGTAAAAGAGTATGAGGGATGAAGGGATGGTAATCTGGGATGATAATTAAGGTGGATGCATAACATATAAAGCAAAATTGATGACAGATAATATGGTCGAATAAGAATAGCAGATCGGAAAACATAGACAAATTCCAGATTAAAACAGAAATTAAGACAATCGATGAAAGCATGGCTAAGACTATGGATAAAACAGAAGAGCAACTCAATCCATTAACCAAAGATGAAAAGATATAGTATGGAAAGGGTAAAGAAAAGAGAAGCCTTTGAAATTCGAAAGGGTTTATACCTCCGAGAGCCAGACCCTCTACATCCATGGTGGATAGAAGCAGTCCGATTCTGGAGAAACAAAAAACATAAAATGAAGTTAGAAAAATGAAATAGAAAATTAAAAAAGGCAAACAGAGTAAGAATCCGAGACAATAAAAAAGAGTTAACAGACTAATGCAGGATGAATATATTTGTTTCTCGAGGGTTTAGAATTCCAAAATCTGAGATAAAAGAACAATGTAAGTCTAAGAGTCAGAGGGATGAGAAACCCTAGAAAAAAATGATAGATAGGGGAAATCAGTGAAACATCGAAAGTAATCAATAGAAAATCAAAGATTAACGAGAAGAAGGATATAGCGAATAAAATCGAACTGTTGAGAAAAATATAACCATCATTTGACGCCACCGGTGGAAGATCCATCGGAGTATGGGATAAACTTGATGCCCTCCGCGGAAGCAGAAAATGAAAGGCAGGGCCCAGAAAGGAAAAAAAATAGAGTTTATTAGAATAATGAAAAGAGAAATCATAGATAAGAAGAAATTAAGAGAAGAAGAAAGGGGCAAACCGTTCAGATTTGAAGATTGCCGGCTAGATCTTGTCGAGAGCACTCTAAAAGACCCAGGATCTGAAAAGTCAGATCTGGTTATGGATCTGGGTAAATCAACAGTCGACCGGTACTCGTTTTCCAGGGAAGAGATAAAGACCACGGTTGCATTAAAGTCCTCGCCGTCGCCGTAAAGGGAGGGTAATCGACGGATGAACTCCTAAAATTTGATTCTAACTTTTTTGCGGTCTTTTTTGTAGAGGTTTCGGACGAGCGGGTCTAAATGGGCCGAACAATGGACCCGTTAGAATTTTAACTGAGTAAAAAGTTCAGAAATTGTGTTTTTGCAATATAATCGTGTTGAAAAGCTCGTAATAAATTATATGAACTCCTAAAATTTGATTCTAACTTATTTGTGGTCTTTTTTGTAGAGGTTTCGGACTAGCGGGTCTAAATGGACCGTAAAATGGACCCGTTATTATTTTTACTGAGTAAAAAATACAGAAATGAGTTTTTGCTATATAATCGTGTTGAGAAGCTCGTAATCATTTGCATGAACTCTTAAATTAGGAATAAAACTCATTTTGCTGCCCTTTTGTAGAGGTTTCGGACGAGCGGGTCTAAGTGGGCCGAACAATGGACCCGTTAGTACTTTAACTGAGTAAAAGGTACTAAAATCGAGTATTTGCAATATAATCGTGTTGAAAAGCTCGTAATCAATTATATGAACTCCTAAAATTTGATTAAAACTTGTTTTGCGGTCTTTTTTATAGAGGTTTCGGACGAGCGGGTCTAAATGGGCCGAACAATGGACCCGTTAAAATTTTAACTGAGTCAAAAGTTCAGAAATTGAGTTTTTGCAATATAATCGTGTTCAAAACCTCATAATCAATTATATGAACACCTAAAATTTGATTAAAACTTAGTTTTGCGGTATTTTTTGTAGAGGTTTCGGACGAGCGGGTCTAAATGGGCCGAACAATGGACCCGTTAGAATTTTAACTGAGTAAAAAGTACAGAAATCGAATTTTTGTAATATAATCATGTTGAAAAGCTCGTGATCAATTATATGATATCCTAAATTTGGATTAAAACTTATTTTACAGCCCTTTTTGTAGAGGTTTAGGACGAGCGGGTCTAAATGGGCCGAATAATGGACCCGTTAGAACTTTAACAGAGTAAAAAGTATAGAAATTGAGTTTTTGTAATATAATCGTGTTGAAAAGCTCGTAATCAATTATATGAACTCATAAAGTTTGATTCTAACTTGTTTTGCGGTCTCTTTGTAGAGGTTTCGGACGGGCGGTTATCAATGGGCCTGAACAATGGACCCGTTAGACTTTTAACTAGGTAAAAAGATCATAAATTTAGTTTTTGCAATATAATCGTGTTGAAAAGCTCGTAATCAATTATATGAACTCCTAAATTTGGATTAAAACTTGTTTTGCGGTCTTTTTCGTAGAGGTTTCGGACGAGCGGGTCTAAATGGGCCGAACAATGGACCCATTAGAACTTTGACTGAGTCAAAAGTTCAGAAATTGAGTTTTTGCAATATAATCGTGTTGAAAAGCTCATAATCAATTATATGAACTCCTTAAATTTGATTAAAACTTGTTTTGCAGTCTTTTTTGTAGAGGTTTCGGACGAGCGGGTATAAATAGGCCGAACAATGGACCCGTTAGAATTTTAACTGAGTAAAAAGTACATAAATTGAGTTTTTGCAATACAATCGAGTTGAAAAGCTCGTAACCAATTGTTTGAACTCCTAAACTTGGATTAAAACTTATTTTTCAGCTCTTTTTGTAGAGGTTTCGGACGAGCGGGTCTAAATGGGCCGAACAATATACCCGTTAGAAGTTTAACTTAGTAAAAAGTACAGAAATCGACTTTTTGCAATATAATCGTGTTGTAAAGCTCATAATCAATTATATGAACTCCTAAAATTTGATTCTAACTTATTTTCCGGTCTTTTTTGTAGAGGTTTCGGACGAGCGGGTCTAAATGGGCCGAACAATGGACCCGTTAGAATTTTAACTGAGTAAAAAGTTCAGAAATTGTGTTTTTGCAATATAATCGTGTTGAAAAGCTCGTAATCACTTATATGAACTCCTAAATTTGGATTAGAACTTGTTTTGCGGTCTTTTTGTAGAGGTTTCAGACGAGCGGGTCTAAATGTGCCGAACAATGGACCCGTTAGAATTTTAACTGAGTAAAAAGTTCAAAAATTGAGTTTTTGCAATATAATCGTGTTGAAAAGCTCGTAATAAATTATAAGAACTCCTAAAGTTTGATTCTAACTTATTTTGTGGTCTTTTTTGTAGAGGTTTCGGACGAGCGAGTCTAAATGGGCCGTAAAATTGACCCGTTATTATTTTAACTAAGTAAAAAATACAGAAATCAAGTTTTTGCAATATAATCGTGTTGAGAAGCTCGTAATCAATTTTATGAACTCCTAAATTTGGATTAAAACTTATTTTGATGCCCTTTTGTAGAGGTTTCAGACGAGCGGGTCTAAATGGGCCGAACAATGGACCCGTTAGAACTTTAACTGAGTAAAAGGTACTGAAATCGAGTTTTTGCAATATAATCGTGTTGAAAAGCTCGTAATCAATTATATGAACTCCTAAAATTTGATTAAAACTTGTGATACATGCATGGGAGGGCTAAAGCAATGCATATTGGACAAGAAGTTGAATCTGTTTGTGAAGTTTGGAAAGTCATCCAACTTGAGATGACATTTCAAATGGGATCCTGGCATTTTGGGGCAGAGTTGTCTTGTAACAAATTGACCGGAATTCAGTTACCTTTCCAACGCATCTTGAAATGCATCAATCGGACTTCCGAAACTCAAGATACGCTCATTTTACTGAAGACTGTGCATGCAGAAAACTTGATATGGGATTATTACTGGATTTTGTATAATTCAGCCCAAAAGCTATTATATAAGGCTTTTGGACGAATTAGACTTAGCCCAACTTAATTATTAATATTTAAATTATATTTTTAGGGTTTTATATATTTTAGGAACCAGCCACCCTTCTCCCAAACAGCTCTTATCAGCTTATCACTTGCAGCCCAAGCACAAGAAGTATAAAGGTTGTTTTTCTTTTATTTTTTAATTAAATTAGGGTTTCCTTGTTTTAGTAGAAGTTAAATTACTTTGGCTATCCTTCACCTATAAAAGGATGAAGCCTCCACCTTTGTAATTCAGATTATTGAGATTTTCTTTGATTAATGAAATATTTAATGAGTTTGTTTTTGCAAGTGCTGATTACTTGTGCCTTAGAAGTCTTCTTCAACATAAGTTCGACGAGTTCTTGTGAGGGAGATCATCTTCACACTCTTGCTTGCCTAGGTAATTGCGTCTAGGAGGGTGGGTTAGAGCCGCTTGAGGTTGCTTGCTTAGATAATTGCGTCTAAGAGGGTGTCGAGGACAAATCAACAACAACAAATCGCAAGCCATCTTCATCTTCAATCTTCACGATATCTCCCATAATTCCATAAACAAAGCTGGAAATTTCAGATTTGTTTTACCTATTCTTCTCTTCATCTTTTTTAATCTTTTTCATTATATTCTTATTATTCATCTTCTAATCTTTCTTATTGTCTTATTTTCTTTAAATTTCCAGCATTGAATTTGAAATTTTCAAGAAAAGCCCTTCTCTTTTCTATTGAATTTTCAGATCTGCCCATAGCTTTCTTGATTGAGTCTAGAGCTCTTAGTTCTTGCAACAACTTGATTGAAGGCTTCCAAATCCAAGTTTGCGCTACTCTATCATTTGGTATCAGATTTGGGATTATTCTTGGCAAGAATTTTGGCGTTTTGGCTGAAAAATTCGAAAAAAGGGAAAATTCGCAAAAATCAAACGAACAAATTTTGAGTTGAAACTTTCCAGATCAGATCTACACTATTGTAGGAGTCACCACAAAAAATTTCAGAATTGTTTGACTTTGGGAACATCTCGAACAAAGTGGATCAAGTTGCTGCAAATTTTAGGGTTTTTTTTTCGGGTTTTCTGATCTTCTTTCATTCTTAACAACTTGTTTTTCATTTGTTTTACCTTTTTATTGTCTTCTATACATTATCTAACACTTTCTTGCTTCTTGTGTTAGTAGGAAATTAAAAGTTGCATACTTTTATTTCTCCTTGCAACTAATTCAATTGGTGTCAAACTTTTCTTTGGATTCTTAAAGCCTTTAGGATTCATTGTTAGGATTGAACTCCGATTATATCTTTTTTGAACTTGTGACAGGAAGGTCTTTAAAGAGCACAAGATCAACTTACTTGCCTTGCTAATTATTTCTTTCTTGGAGTGTTTAGTGAGATTCCTAGTTTTCTTTCTTTTATTTTTAACCTTTATAAATTTGAGTGTTTCAGGATGTTTCACAGAGACAAGCCTCGTGCAAAACAACATGATACTTTGGGTTCTACTTATCGAGGAAAGACTCCCTTGACCAAACTGAGGCATTCGTTCAATTTTTGTGAAGAAAGGCGAACTGAACCAAGGCGAACCGCACACACTTTGGCCATCCCAAAATTTAGAATACCTTCTTTTCAAGGAAGGTATGATCCTGATGGTTATTGTGATTGAGAAAATAGGGTTGATTTCCTGTTTGGTTGTTACGGATATCCCGAGGAAGATCAAGCTTCATTAGTGGCCCTAAAGTTCGAGGAATATGTAGTACTATGGTGGCGTTTATTACAACGAGATAGACGTCTCAATGGTGAAGCCAAAAATAAGAACATGGGCTGAACTTAAAAAGGTCATGAGAGAGCAATTCGTTCCCAAACATTACCAGCGACAAGAATCCAAGACTTGTAATAAGAAATACTCCTTTTTTGATAAAGGTACATCTCAACCTTCATCTTTTCATAGCCCTACTAATGCACTATTCGACTCTAGTAGTACGGCGCCAAAGAAAGAAGAATCATCGCTAGTCCAACAGGATAATGAACAACCATCGGTGAGTCATGTTGAAGAAGGCCAAGGAAAACAAGATGACGAAGAAATTTGTTATCCTCGAGAACATGGGGAAGATATCACTATTGAGAGTTTAACCTTACCCAATAACGAACAAATACTTTCAGAAGATGACGTTTCAGAAGAAGAAACACTTGAACCCATAAATCAAGACAATCTTTCATGTTTAGTAATGAGTTCTCTTGATTCATAAACAACCTCCCAAGAAAGTAAGTGTGATTCTAACCCTTTATTTAATTCTCGTCCTATCATTTTGTTAGAAACACTTCATCCTCTACAGAAATTGTATTTCGATGATATTTTTTGTGAGAGGAATTGGGTATGTGAGTTATCTTATTTGAAAAAGATCGAGAGTCAAGAGGCCGAGAACAATAAAAGTCAAATTAATGGCCCAATTTTGGTAACTGAAAAGAAACATGAGGTAAAAGTCGAACAATGTCCAAATGATAAAGGTGATAAAAAGATAAAGAGAGATTTTTTTCGGCCTAACCATACATCATTGTTTCGAGTGACTTTGAGTTCTTTTTTCAGGATTTTGTTGAACCATTGAGAGGAGCTCAATTGGATCACTCCACCTATGACAAAGATTCCTTTTTTATTTCCATTGTTAAAAGTCCTTCTTTTGTTGTTTCTGATTCGAGGACGAATCCTTTTGAGGAGAGGGGGAATGATACATGCATGGGAGGACTAAAGCAATGCATATTGGACAAGAAGTTGAATCTGTTTGTGAAGTTTGGAAAGTCAGCCAACTTGAGACGACATTTCGAATGGCTCGTAATCAATTATATGAACTCCTAAATTTGGATTAAAACTTATTTTGCGGTCTTTTTTGTAGAGGTTTCGGACGAGCGAGTCAATGGCGGAGTAATGTACCCGTTAGAATTTTGACTGAGTAAAAAGTACAAAAATTGAGTTTTTGCAATATAATCGTGTTGAAAAGCTCGTAATCAATTATATGAACTCCTAAAATTTGATTCTAACTTATTTTGCGGTCTTTTTTGTAGAGGTTTCGGACGAGCGGGTCTAAATGGGCCGAACAATGAACCAATAAGAATTTTAATTTAGTAAAAAGTACAAATATCGAGTTTTTGCAATATAATCGTGTAGAAAAGCTCGTAATCAATTATATGAACTCCTAAATTTGGATTAAAACTTATTTTGCGGTCTTTTTTGTAGAGGTTTCGGACGAGCGGGTCTAAATGGGCCGAACAATGGACCCGTTAGAATTTTAATTGAGTAAAAAGTACAGAAATCGAGTTTTTGCAATATAATCGTGTTGAAAAGCTCGTAATCAATTATATGAACTCCTAAATTTGGATTAAAACTTATTTTGCGGTCTTTTTTGTAGAGGTTTCGGACGAGCGAGTCAATGGCGGAGTAATGTACCCGTTAGAATTTTGACTGAGTAAAAAGTACAAAAATTGAGTTTTTGCAATATGATCGTGTTGAAAAGCTCGTAATCAATTATATGAACTCCTAAAATTTGATTCTAACTTATTTTGCGGTCTTTTTTGTAGAGGTTTCGGACGAGCGGTTCTAAATGGGCCGAACAATGAACCAGTAAGAATTTTAATTTAGTAAAAAGTACAAATATCGAGTTTTTGCAATATAATCGTGTAGAAAAGCTCGTAATCAATTATATGAACTCCTAAATTTGGATTAAAACTTATTTTGCGGTCTTTTTTGTAGAGGTTTCGGATGAGCGGGTCTAAATGGGCAGAACAATGGACCCGTTGGAATTTTAATTGAGTAAAAAGTACAGAAATCGAGTTTTTGCAATATAATCGTGTTGAAAAGCTCGTAATCAATTATATGAATTCCTAAATTTGGATTAAAACTTATTTTGCGGTATTTTTTGTAGCGTCGGACCTTTGTAGGGTCCCAAGCAGTCTGGTTCCGGAGCATAAAGTCTCGACAACGAACATGTACTTCATCCGAGAGCTCATAATCACCAGAGAGGGTGATAGGAGAGGAGCCTCCCCAATTATCTTTATGGACACGTATATTGCTATTAATACCAGGGCGGTATAGGAAACCAATGAATAGATGTTGTAAAAGCAGTATGCATGCCTTGCCAAGCAAAAGATCCCCGAGTTGGTCGGGTAGCATCTAAAATATTACCAGAAGGGAAATACTTAGATCGGTAAATTTGACCCAACAAAGAGCCAGGTTCACAAATGAGCCGCCAGAGCTGTTTACCAAGGAGAGCAATGTTAAAATTATTGAGATCCCTCAAGCCCATGCCCCCAGCCGCTTTTGGTAGATAAACTCGATTCCAAGGAAGCATGTGCCAACCCTTTTTGTTAGACTTACCAGACCACCAATGCTGACGAATGGCTGAAGTCATATCGTCCACAATGTTTTGCGGCAGGAGATAGCAGGACATGACATATTGAGGCAATGATTGTAGAACAGCTTTGATGAAAATTTCACGACCGCTAAAAGAGAGGAGTTGTTTGTCCCAGGTAGATAAACGATCATGAACTTTATCACGAACGAATCCTAAGGATTCAGTTTTGTTTTTCCTGATGAGTAACGGAACACCTAGATAGACACCAGGATTAGTAACCTCACGTACATGCAAAGAGCTAGTAACCTCGTGTTGAGCGTGGGGTACACAGATTATAGAAAATAGTCGATTTCTCAAAGTTCACAGCTTGTCCTGAAGCAGATGCATAAGTTTGTAGAGCCATTTTGAGTTGAATTGCTTCCTCAGGGTTAGTGTTGAGGAAAACCATACAATCATCCGCAAAGAGAAGATGGTTAACTTTTGGACCCAATCTGCCTGCACCAAGGCCAGGCAGGGTGTTGATCTGTTGGGCATCAGATAGATATGCTGAAAGGCCTTGTGTACAAAAGAGGAATAGGAAAGGCGATAGGGGGTCTCCTTGACGAAGACCCCGTTGTGGTTGAAAGAAAGGTGAGAAGAAATTGTTGATTTTAACAGAGAAGGAAAGCGAAGAAATGCAACGCATGATAAGAGAGACCCATGTAGGTGCAAAGCCCATACGTTGCATTACATTCGCAAGAAAGGACCATTCAACTCTGTCAAAAGCTTTTTCCATATCTAATTTGAGAGCAGTGCCATGTGCAGATTTTGTGTTCCAGAGTTAATATTATGTATAATTTCATGGGCTATAAGAATGTTATCCGAGATATTACGACCCTAAACAAAGGCGGCCTGATTAGAGCTAATGCAGAAGGGGATCGTTTGTTTCATCCTGTTAACTAAAACTTTAGCTACAATTTTATAGATCACAGTGCACAGACTAATTGGTCGAAGGTGCCTCATGGTAGTTGGGTCTTTGATCTTGGGAATAAGTACCAAGATAGCTTTATTGACCGAAACCATATCCATATTGCCATTAAGGAGGCTAAGACAGAGAGTGGTGACATCATCGCCCACAGTGTCCCAGTGTTGCCTAAAGAATCCTCTAGGCAAACCATCTACACCAGGTGCCTTCCGTGGATCAATGTCACGGAAAGCATGAATGATTTCTTCCTTTGTAAAAGCCTTAGAGAGAGATTCATTCATAGTTGGGGTTATGGTAGATGGAATTTTTGACAGAATTTGTTCTGAAATTTGCGGATTAGAGGATGTGTATAGGGTTTGAAAATAGTTGGAAGAGTCATAATGTCGTGTACATCGGTACACCATGTAGAGTTAGAGTCGAAAAGACCAGTAATTGTATTTTTCTTCCTTCTATTATTCGTCCGGGCGTGGAAAAATCTCATGTTCTTGTCTCCCTGAGAGAGCCATAAGTTTCAAGATCTTTGCGCCCAATAGGTTTCTTGTTCAAGGAGAAGTTTATTAAGTTTGGATCTAGCTCTTAGATAAGAGTCTTCATTTGTGGGTGTTAATGGACGACGCAGGAACTTATTAATTTTATTGGTTAAGAAGGCGATACGTCCTGATGTTTTAGATCTTTGTTGAGATTGCCCATCTTCCAGACATGAGCCAATTGCTTGGATTTTTTCCAATGATGTTCCATTTGTATTGGCCCATGTTCGCTGGACAAGGAAGATATTGTCACCGTGGGATGCCCAACAATTTTCAAAGCGAAAATTGTTGGGAGGGTGTCGAATGGGTGTGTGAGAATTAGGGGAGGTATCAAGAAGTAAAAAGCAATAGTCAGATTTAGCAACAAAATCCGAAGAAATCATATGAGAGGGGTGTAAAGCTTTCCAAGCCAAGTTACCAATGAATCGGTCTAAACGCTCATGAATAGTTGGAGTTTGCGGCCCAATTTTCGTCCAAGTGAACCAACCGGATGTGGGCTTGCAATCATAAAGGTTATTTCGTGATAGGCATTGACGAAAGTTATTTATTTGCGATCTAGCACGACGAATACCTCCTTGTTTTTCACAATCCGATAGTATTTCATTAAAGTCTCAACCAAGGAGCCAAGGAATATCATTGTCATTATTTAAAGAGTCTATAATATCCCGAGTTTTATATTTTTTGTAACACCCCAATTTTGGGCTTAGAAGTTTTGGGTTTGAACCGGACCGGTCGGATTTTCGGTTCGAATATAAAAGGTTGTTTTAGGGAAAGCCTAGTTCGGGATGCATTAAAAATATGGAAAAATATCTAAAAATCCTCTTTTAATATATATAAGAGAGTGGTGAAATCAATTTTACAAAATGATGTTTGGAAATATGACATTTCGAGTTAGTGACTAAAATGTAATTTTTGAAAAGTTCGTGACTGTTTTAAAAGGATTGAAACTTTGAATCTTTAAGGAGCTAATTTACCCAAGGGAGGATTTCTCCAGATTTTTCTTGATTTTTTAAAGACTCATTTAATGTTTAATTAATAAAAAGAAAAGAGGGAAAAGTCACATTTTGGTTTCATAACTAACTTTTGCCAAAATTTTCCCATTTCATTTTCTCTCAAAATTCCCTCAGCCAAACACATTTCCACAGCAACTTTCCTTTTGATTTTCACACCTAAAGAAGAGTTTTCAATCTCCAAATGATTCCTAATCATTTCTACATCAAATCCTCACCATTTGCTTAATGAATTTTCAAGGATTTTGGCTCTAAACAAGGAGAAATCCACATTTAGAGGTATGAACGTCCTTCTCCTCTAAATACTCAATTCTTTACTGAAATTCTCAAGTTCTCAATCCTTAAATTGAGTTTTATTAAAGGTTTTAATGATGTGATCTTGATTTTTGGCTTAAAATTCAAGATTTGGATTTAATTTTGAAGAAATTCGCATTGGATGTTTGGGCTCTGTTTTGAGATGTCTTTTTGATGTATTTTGGATGTTTAAATGATGTGAAATGGAGGTTTGATCAATGCAATCCCGAATAGGTTGATTTTCCTAAGTTTTTACTTGTGAAAATGGTGGTTTTTGGGGTGATTTTGGTGTTATGTTAATGCTGGAGGTATAAGGACGAGTTTGGGATCATTTTGGATGTTATTTGATGTTTAAAAATGGTTAGAAGTGATGGATCTTGGCTGGGTTAAGTTTTGGAAGAATTTGGAGGTGATTTCGGTTGTGTTTGATAGCCGAAATGTTGGATTTGTGTAGAGCAGCGAGTTTAGGTGTGTTGCTGGTGATTTTAATGCATGATGATGCATTAATCCTCTGTTGTTATGTGTTTAAAACAGGGGAGAATGATCTGAAGGCAATAGAGGTGGCGTTGGAGTTTTCGGATGCTTGGAAGGCTTAACGGCTAGCGTAGTTTTGTGTATCGGTGAGTGGTAAAGAGTTTTCCAGCTTTGAAACATTTTGGATGAGGCTTTGGGAGCTTAGTTTAAGTCTAAACAACTTAGCTAAGCTCAAGAGTAAGTAAATGGAATTCCTCTCTTGGTTTGGGCTATGCTTTGGTTTTTAAATGCACTTGGGATGATTGTGTTTAAATTACTGTTTTTAAGCATGTTTGCACATGGTTTATTGTCGGTTATTAATGCCATTATGTTAAAGATGCATGAGGTAAGTAATCATTGACTTGCTTGGGTTGTGTGCATATGATTCTAAGCATGTGATGCTTGTGGATTTGGCATTTTGGTTATGCTTGTAAAAACAGTGGATTAATGTGGTAAAATGGTTATATTGGCAAGTGATGTAAGTGATTCTTGGTTACTTTAATCGGATATAGTTAGCCGGCTATAGGATTGGGTGCACCGTGAATTGAGTCGCCTTTGATGTTGAGGGGTTGTGATTGTACCGTAAACTCCATCCAAGTACCCTAGCGATTGAGGAAATTAGTGTCACCATGATGGAGGATGGCTCTCGTGGGTGGACTTTGTTGAGAGTCACCGCGATGGAGGATGGCTCTCGTGGGTGGACCTTGTTAAGCGTCACAACGGTGGAGGGTTGCTCCCGTGTGTGAGCTTGGTTAAGGTGATTACAATGGTTGAGGTAGCTCCCATGTGTATGCCTTGTGGTGTGTCCCGACTCTCGCTAGTGAGTTATACAACTTCCGATGAGTGATGTTAAGGGGTTGTGATTGTACCGCTAAACTCCATCACGGGTGTTGAGGGGTTGAGATTGTACCGGTAAACTCCACCTTGTGTTGTTCGGTAGTGTGTATGAAGCGTGTGGGACAACGCTTGTAATCCGCGTATCCGATTGTGTCTTGTGTTGTGAGGGTTTGTGAATTGTCGCTTGAATGCCAATATAATATGTTTGAATGTAATGAAGCAAGAGTTGTTTGGAAATGATGCAAGGTGCATGGGAAATATGTAAATGATGCAAGAATGCATGCGATGCTTGTTAAGCTTTTGCTCAAGTATATTTTGCTAATGTGAATGGTGTATATGTGCTTAGAATCTCATAAATGCATTGAAGTCTTGTGAGGGCTTGTTTTAGAAGGTATGTAATGCAAGTGTTGTTTTTGTGGTTCATGTGTTGCATTGGTTTAATGCGTGAGATAGTTAGAAGGAGCTAATGGTTTTCAAAGGGTTTCTTGTTTTGAGATGTACATCAAGAATGAGGAAAGTATGTTGTGAATTGGAGGTGCTTTCCAAGGAATTTGTGTTTAACTTTGCATGTGATGTTCATGCATGAAAAGGGTTTAAATGATAGTTTGCAAGAATGTGTTTTGGGGTGAGTTGTTTAGCTTTTCTAAGCAAAAGGTTGGTTTTCATGTTGAGCAAAGCATGGTTTGAAGCATGTTGCTTTAAAAGGGGGGTTTTCAAACAATGCTTTGGTTTATTGAATTGTATTTACTTTTTAAAGAAGGTTTTATGATTTGCTGCATTGATGGTGTTCTGGTTTTGAGCATCCCTCACTAAGCATTATGTGCTTACGCTCCTTTGTGTCCATCAATGCAGATAATTGAAGTTGGGACAGCAAGAAACAAGGGATTCAAGGAGAGCTCCACTTGAGAAGTATGTCTCGATTAATAGCTATAGATAATAAAGGCAATGGGGGAGTGTCTTTTATATTGATGTGTAACGAGTTTGAGTATGTTGACCATATTTGGTTTGTGGTTTGAATCTTTTTGTTTATCGCTTAGCAACATTTGAATCTTCTTATTCATAAGTTGTTGCACTATGCTTCTTGTTTTAAAAGCTTGATCAAGTGTTGGATGTGTTGAAAGAGTTGGTGCACCTAAGGTTTGCTTTGCATCTAGATTTTAATTCAATTTGGTATTTATGATGCTTGGTCTGTTGTTGATATGTTGAGGATTGATTTAGAGTATGTTTGGTGGTGATTAGATGTGTAAAAACAGGCTTTTCTGTTGTTTCTGGGCAGGGTGTTTCGAAACACCCTTGCCTGTTTCGAAACAGGTGCATGTTTTGGCCTGGGCATTTCGAAACGGGTAGAGGTGTTTCGAAACACTTTGGCTACTGCCAAGCCCCGTTTCTGAACGGTCAATTCCCGTTTCGAAACACTTGACCGTTGGGCACTGATTTGAATGGTTTTGAGGTTTGCAAGCTTTACATTTTAGTCCTGATTTTTGTATGTGCAATTGCTTGAGTTCGAGATGTCCGTTTAAGGTGAAATTTGAGCATATAACCTAACTAATTTCATAATGGTATCTTAAAAATTGGTAAATTTCTCTTAATTTCTAGATTTTACATTTTGGTCCCTAAATTCGTATGTTGTGCAATTGAGTCCCTTATTGTTTTCCGATTGCTGTGATTTTTGAGTATGCTTATCTCAAGAGTATGCCTAGGTTTAATGTGCATCTAGACAAGTTTAAAAAGAAAAAAAAGGGTCGTTAATCAAGGTTTACTTTCGGGTTGACTTTGGTTTTCCCCGTGTAATCTTCGTAGTTCTGGTCAACCGTCTAGGCCGGGCTAAGGGGGTTACATTTGGTGGTATCAGAGCTGAGTTGCGAATGCTTGGGGAAATGGTAAATTGTTGTAATAAGTGTTTGATGTTTATTCTGATGTGTGGTTGAAAGTCGGTTGAAATGTGTCTTTGAGCGAATTGTTGATGTTTTTATCGTGCTTTTTGGTTATGAATCTTCATTGAGCTAATGTGAATTTGTACTGATGATATGCTGGTGTTGTGAGCTGATTTTATGAATGATGAAAGTGTGACGAGTATGATATGTTGATGTTATGCTGTTGCGAGTGAATGTTGTTTGATGAGAGCATGATCGAAGTATGTTGATTGGTATGCTCGATGTTGTGATATTCATGTTTTATTGATTGTTATGTCGTGTAAAAGGGGAGAATTCGGGATACCCATTGCCTTATTATTATAGCTATTGTGTTATGTTGGAGTTGGAGTCTTGAATCCTTGCTTGAAGCTGGCCTGATCATTTTGTTTGTTTTGTTATGATTGCTTGTTGTTTTTAGCACGATGGAATTGATGAGAGAATGGCAGTTGGGTGAGATGGTTGCTGCTTTAGAGCATGTTGTTAAGTCTTGGAATTCATCTTTTGGTGGAGATGTTTCGTTTCAGCCTACAGTGCCTGGAGTTGAGGTAGTAAGGCAGGAGGAGGAAGTTGGTTCTGTGATGAAGAGTTCATCACCTATTGTTCAAGAGGTGTTGGGAACATCTCAGGCCATGGTGAAAGTGAGGCCTGAAGACGTGCCGATCGAAGGACACGCGAGTTTGACAAAACAGCGCCTATATGATTTGGGAGCTGTGGAGTATCGTGGTTCGACACCTGAGGCGTTCGAAGCTTGGTTGGCCAGTATAATTCTAATTTTGGACCAGGAAGGGTGTGACTACGCCTGTAAGCTGGGAAGTGTTGTCTCATTGTTGTTGGAGGACGCATGTGTCTGGTGGACATTTGTGGCGGTGGCAACGCATATCCACGATATGGATTGGGACTTCTTTGTGTCTGCCTTTTATGAAAGGTACCTTGGAAAGAAATTCCCAACGGTTAAGCAACGTGGGGGTGTGGCTTCAGATTATGAAGGTGAGAAAAGTTTAAACAAAAGAGCTGTGGATACTGACCTCGGGAGCGGTCAGCGTAAGAGGTTGCGTGATAGAAGGTTTTGCTTGAATCGAAGCCTGGGTGGTAGTGCAGATGTGGGGCAAGTGCTACATGATCAAGGAGGAGTAGCTCGGTTGCCGATGTGTGACCGTTGTGGAAGGTGTCATGTTGGAGGTTGCTGGGGCGTGGGGGTTTGTTGGAACTGTGGTTCTAAGGAGCATGTGAAGCGAAATTTTCCTCAAGTGGTGAGATCAGCTTCAGTGGTAGCAAAAGGGTCTCAGAAGGGTCGTGGGCGCGGCCAAGACAAAGTTCGAAGGTGGCAAGAAGGGCAGAAAGGTGTGAGGAGCTTGGGGAATGAATCTTGTTGGAATTGTGGGTCTGTTGGACATTTGAGACGAAATTGTTTGAAGTTGGCTCGGGGTAGTCAGGGTTCTTTACCACAGGGAGATGGTGATGACCTTAAGGTGTTGGCTGATGCTGCGGTGGTGCGACTAGAGAATGATGGTTCTGCAAAGAAGAGAGTTTGTCTGTTGAAGCCCCGAGGCGGTGAGATGTTTACAGGTAACCTTGTTAAGTAACCTTTACCCTAGTTATCTTAGTTTGGTTTCGGTTTGGTTTTCCCTTGCGGTGAGATGGTCTCATAGCTAGCATGTTTGGGGTAGTAGTTGGTGTTGTTTTGAAATAACTTTAGTGTGAAGAGGGCATCAGTGGGTATTTTGTGGTTAATGGGTTGTTAGAATGGTAGGGTTGGACAAGTTGGAAGTGAGATAGGAGGTTGTTCTTAGGCGGATCCTGAGGATGTTATTGGTGCGTGTGAACCGACATACACACACAGTTAAAACCATTGTTATATACTATATTATATATATATATGTGTGTGTGTGTTGGTCCATGCACACATATGACATGACATTAGTGGTTTTGCATACATGTACACATGCATTGATAGGGCATATTGGTGACCATGCATACGAACGTTCACACTTGCTAATAGCTAGTTGGGTCTGTTAGTGTTGTGATAGGGTTAGGTTGGATGATGGGTTTTAAGAGTTGCTTTGGTGCTAGGAGAATGTTAGAAGTAATGGAGGGTATTAAGCGAGCTGTCAGTAATAGTGAGTGCGATATAGCATGTTGGCAGAAGGGAAGTGTTTTAGCGCTTAAAGAGTTTAGCGGTGTGGTGGTGAGGAGATTACCGGTTGAAGTTAGAATCAGTCAAAGTGGTTGTGAGTAGCTAGTAGAAGTGGTAGTTTCTTGGTGTTAAGTGATGTTGCAGGTTAGTGGATGTGTTTCCAGAGTGCTGAGGTAACTTGGCATTGATGTTGTAATAGAAGGGTTGTTTTTGTAGGTGATGGTTCGTAGCAACCTTCGAAGATTTGAGAAGAGGTTGTGTTGTGGGTTGTAGAAAAGGGTTGGCCTGGGGTGAATAGAAGTTTCGTAATCTTAATATGTATGTATAGAATGGGCGGTGTCCTGGTAAGGCTAGTGTTGTAGTTAAAGCTTGAAGTGGAAAGGCAATGTAAGTTCAAGGGCCATTGTTGGTTGGACGGGTTCTTGTGAGAAGTGGTTGGCTAGTCGTGTATAAGAAAATCCCTTCTGAAGTCAGCTAGTGGTATGTGGAACGTGTAACCCCCTTAACCCGGCCCAGACGGTTGAACCGAATTAAGAAGATCACACGGGGAAAACCAAAGTCGACCTGAAAGTCAACCTTGATTAACGACCCATTTTTTTTATTTAATCTTGTCTAGATGCTCATTAACCCTATATGTGATCACAAAAACATCATGCTCAAAGATCACAACCATCAGAGAACATTCAGGGACCCAATTGCACAAATTACAACTTTAGGGACCAAACTGTAAATTCAGGGAATTACAGGGACTTAACCCAATTAAAAGTTACCAATATGAAATTAGTCAGGTTTCATGCTTCACTGCCAAAAATCAGCTCAAACGGACATCCAGAACTCATACAATTGCAAAAACAAGATTCAGGACCAAAACGCAAACATTTCGAAACACATAACCGCCAATGTCAGCCCCCAACGGTCGGGTGTTCCGAAACAGGTTCACCCTGTTTCGAAACGCGGGGCCGTTCCGCAACTGGTACCGAAACGGGGGTCTGGCAGTAGCATATCCGTTCCGAAACGGGTCCATCCGTTTCGAAACACCCTGGCCATTTTCAGGCCCCCGTTCCGAAACTGTAACACGCGTTCCGAAACGCCCTGCCCAGATTGCAGCATCCTTGCTGGTTAAATGCATCTTTAACCCACCAAACATGATCCGAATGCAACCAAAACACACCAGCAAGTCATATAACATACAAGAGACATATATGCATCAAAAACTAGATACATAACCACCCCTAGGTGCATCAACTCATTAAACACATTTAAACCACAATCATGCTTTTAAACAAAGAGCGTAACATAGCAACATAAGCTCAAGATGATTCAAACATTACAACATTAATCCACATGATTCAAAATCATAAACCATACATGTCCAACATACACAATCTCATGAATCATCAACATAGAGATTCTTTTCCCCCATTGCCTTTATTATCTATAGCTATTAACCGAGACATACATCTCAAATGGAGTCATCCTTGAATCCCTTGCTTCTCGCTGTCCAACCTTCAAATATCTGCATTGATGGACAAAAAGGAGCGTAAGCACATAATGCTTAGTGAGGAATGCTCAAAACCAAAACACCATCAATGCAGCGAGTCATAAAACCACTTTTAAAAGCAAACTCGATTCGATAAACCAAAGCAAGTTTGAAAACCCTTTTCAACATCATGCTTTAAAATCATGCATTGCTCAATCATGAAAACCAACCCTTAGCTTAGAAAGCTAAGCAAACTTTTTTAAAGCATAAACTTGCAAAACCATCAATTTAACCTCACCATGCATAAACACTATATGCAAAGTTAAATTCAAACCCTTGGAAAACACTTCCAATTCACAACATACCTTTCTCATACTTGATTATCACTTTAAGCAATAAACCCTTTAAACCATTTTCTCATTCAACATAACAAATGCATTAACATATGAACGTATGAACCACGACATCAATATTTGTAACTCACGCCTTTAAAACAAGTCTTAGCAAGACTACAATGCACTAAAGAGATTTCATGCACACATGCACCATTCTCAATAGATAATCAACACTTGTTCAAACCAACAAGTAAACATGCATTCATAATACATTATACACAACTCATGCAATCATGCATCATTACAAGCATCTCATGCTTCATTACAATCAAGAACATTATATTGGCTTCCAAGTGACCAACCCAAAACCACTTTTCAACTCAACATCCGATCGGATACGCGGATCACAAGCGTTGTCCCCACGCTTCATACACACTACCAATCCAAGGTCTCCCAAATGGACTTTTAAACACCATTTGACCTTACCATTCCCAAGGTTCCCATGTATGGACTTTTAACCACCATACAACCTTAACATTCACAAGGTTCCCATGTATGGACTTTTAAACACCATACAACCTTAACTTTCACAAGGTTCCCATGTATGGACTTTTAAACACCATACAACCTTAACATGCACAAGGTTCCCATGTATGGACTTTTAAACACCATACAACCTTAGCATCACCGATTGGTAGTTGTATAACATCACTAACGAGATCCGGGACACCCTACACAAGATCCACACATGGACTTTACACCACCATTGTGATCTTACCAAGCACAAGGTCCTCAAATGGAATTTTAACCACCATTATTACCTTTGCTTAACCAAGGTCCTCGAATGGGATCCCATCAACCATTATGACCTTAACCATCTCGTTAGGAAACTTGGATGGAGTTTACCGGTTCACTCTTAACCACTCCACATCCAAGGCGACTTAATTCACGGTGCACCCAATCCTATAGCCGGCTAACTATATCCGATCAAAGATCCAAGAACCACTTACATCACTAGCCAATATAACCATCTTACCGCATTAATCCATTAGTTCACAAACATAATCAAAATGCAATAACCGCCACGAACTTTAACCAAGAACCAACCATGGACTTTTAAACACCATGTTGTTCTTAAATACACAAGGCTCACACAAGGACTTTTAACCACCTTTGTGACCTCAACAACCACTTGCCAATATGCATCATTAACAACGTTAATCCACTGTTTTAAAGCATTACACAAAGCCATTTAACAACATGCAACACTATGCATCAATTCCACAATTTCAATGTACAAAACCAAGGATCTCTTACCTTGAGCATCCTTCACATATGACTTTCAAAACCAGCATTAAACCATGCTAAAATATGCTTTCAAAACAGAATCTAAAACATGCAAAACATATGCATTGCAACCATCAATCACAATTGCTTTGAAAAGCCAATTCACAACACAAACCAAGAGCGAAAATCCGTTTACTTACTCTTGAGCTTAGCAAAGTTGTTTAGACTTAAACTAAGCTCCCAAAAACCTTCAAACCTTGGTTTAAAAGCTGAAAACCCAACTTCACTCACCGATACACAAAACAAGGCTAGCCAACAAGCCTTCCAAGCATCCGAAACCTTCCACACCACCTCAAATGCTCACGGATCATCCTCCCCTGTTTCAAGCACATAACAACAGAAGATTAATGCATCATCATGCATTAAAAACACCAGCAACACAACTAAACTCATTGCTCATCACAAATCCAACATTTCGGCTACCAAACACAACCGAAAACACCTCCAAACACTTCCAAAACTTAACCCAGCCAAAATCCATCACTTCTAACCATATTTAAACATCAATTAACCTCCAAAATGATCACAAACACGTCCTTATACCTCCAGCTATAACAGATCATCAAGATCACACCAAAAACAACCAAAATCACAAGCGAAACTTAGGAAATTCAACCTATTCGGGATTGCATTAATTAAACCTCAATATCTCATCAATTTAGCATTCATTTAACATCAAATTGATACCTCAAAACACTGCCCAAACAATCCACACGAAATTTCACCAAAATCAAGCAAATCTTGCATTTTAAAGCCAAAATCAAGATTCCAATTGTAAAACCTTTAATAAATCATAAATCAAGGATTGAGAACTTGGGAATTTTAGTAAAGAACTGAGAGTTTAGAGGAGAAGAACGTTCTTACCTCCAAACTTGAGTTTCTCCCTTTTTGGAACCAAAATCTTGAAAATCCAAGTAGCAAATACAAAGGTTTTGTTGAAGGATTGATTTGAGATCAAATGAGGATTGAAATATGATATTTAGGTGACAAAAATCAGAGGAAAAGATCTGGAGAGAATGTGTTTGGTTTGAGAGAAAAGATGAGAGAAAATGGGAAATGGAAAATTTGGAAAGTTAGTTAGAAATGACAAAAAATATCTTTCCCTCCTTTTTACTTTTATTTTAAACCATTAATAAATCATTTAATATTCTAGAAAATCTGGAGAAACTCCCCTTTGGGTAAATAGCTCCTTAAAGATTCAAAGTTTCAATCCTTTTTAAAACAGTCACACAGTTTTCAAAAATTACATTTTGGTCACTAACCCAAAATGTCACCCTTCCAAACCTCATTTTGCAAAATTGATTTCACCTTTCTCTTATATATAATAAAAGAGGATTTTAGAACATTTTTCCATATTTTTAATGCAACCCGAACTAGGCTTTCCTAAAAATCACCTTTTATATTCGAACTGCAACCCGACCGGTCCGGTCCAAAACCCAAAACTTCTAAGCCCAAAACCGGGGCGTTACAACTCTCCCCCCCTTAGGAAATTTCGTCCCCGAAATTTCAACTGGCGAAAAGAGCACAACCAAACTTCTCAAGCAACACGCAACAACACAAGAGACTTAACCTCCACTGAACACTTCCTCCACAAAACTCCACACAACTCAACACCACCACATATTGTTCACGAATTCCAGAACACTCAGATGTTAACCACATCTTAACTTTTCACACTTCCAGACTGCACATAGCCTCATCAACAACCTGAAGAACCCCAAACTTTTTACAACATATTCCACCTTAACACACAACTCCCAAAACTTGTTCACACAGTGACACCAACCAATTCAATCAGCCACTATGTAACACACAACCCTCACTGCTTCTAACACTCTTTACAACCTCCCCGTCCTCTTTCAAAGATTTCTCAACAAGCAAAAATTCTTAAGCAACAACTGCTTACCCAAATTCTCAACGTATTACTGTCCTTACTTCACATCCACCACAATCTTTACCATCGACTCACCAGAACTGCTCACTCATCGACAGATAATCACGTCACTAACCCCAACCTTGGCTTCGCCCACCATTTCACACACCACCAGCTGAGCTCAAAAGAAAATTCACTTACTCACAACCAACCAACCACTTCCCACAAGAGCTCATTCAACCAACAATGGCCTTCCATCTCTCATTGCCTTTCCACCACAAGCTTTGACCACAACACTTGCCTTACTAGAACACCGCCCAACTTAAACATACATATCCTCTTCTCAACTCCTCAAAGGTCGCTACAAACCAACACTTTAAGAACGCAACCACTAACCTGCTACATCACCTAACACCAAGGAACTACCCCTTCCACTAGCTATCCAAAACTACATGACCGATTCTAACTTCAACCGGTACCCCTCACCAAACCACTAAACTCATTAAGCACCAACACCTTCCTTCTATCACATGCTATACCGCACTCACTATTACTAACAACTTGCTTACTACCCTCCATTACTTTTATCCTTCACTCAGCACCAAAACAACCTCTAAAACCCATCACAACACTAACAGACTCGATTAGTTATTAGCGAGTGTGAACGTTCGTATGCATGGTCACCAATATGCCCTACTAATGCCTAATGTACATGTATGCAAAACCTCTAATGTCATGCCACATGTATGCATGGACCAGCACATATAAAATATAGCATATAACAATGATTTTAACTGTGCATGAATGCCAGTTCACACCCTCCAATAACATCCTCAGAATCCGTCTAAGAACAACCCCTCCACCTCACTTCTAACTTGTCTAACTCCACCACTCCAACAACCATTAACCACAAGATACTCACTAAAGCCCCCTTCACACTAAAGATGTTCCCAAACAGCAACATCAACTATCTCAACATGCTAACAACAAAACCATACTCACTACGCAAGAAATCCAATAGATACCAAACTAGGACACTAGAGCAAAGGCCACTTAACAAGGTTACCTGAAAACACCTCACTGCCCTGAAGCTTCAACAGATGAGCTCTCTTCCACGCAGAACCACCATCCTCCAGCTGCACCGCCGCAGCATCAACTTGCACACTAAGATCACCACCATCTCCCTGCGGTAAAGAACCCTGGCGATTCCTAGCCAACATCAAACAATCACGTCTCATGTGTCCAACAGACCCACATTTCCAACAGATTTCATCTTCCAAACTCTTCACAACTTTCTGCTCTTTCTGCCACCTTCGAACTTTGTCTCGGCCGTTCCCACGACCCTTCAGAGACCCTTTGGCTACCACAGAATCTAACTTCACCCCAAGAGGACAATCTCGCTTCACATGCTCTTTAGAACCACAGTTCCAACAAGCACCTGCGCCCCAACAACCTCCAACATGGCGCCTTCCACAACGGTCACACACTGGTAGCTGAGCCTCCACTCCTTGATCAAGCAGCACTTGCCCCAGATCTGCTCTACCTTCAACTTGCTTAACCCTTGGGAATTTTTCCCCAAGATACATTTCATAAAAGGCAGACACAAAGAAATCCCAATCAATATCATGGATGTGCGACGCCACCGCCACAGATGTCCACCAGGCACATGCATCCTCCAACATCAACGAGACAACACTCCCCAACTTACAGGCATAATCACAGCCTTCCTGATCCAAAATCAGAATCACACCGGCCAACCAGGCCTCAAACGCCTCAGGTGTCGAACCGTGATATTCCACAACACCCAAATCAAGCAAACGCTGCTTCGGCAAACCCACACATCCCACAGCCAGCATCTCCGCTGACCTTACCTTCGCCACAACCTGAGATGTTCCCAACACCTCCTGCACAACAGATGATGAACTCTTCATCACAGAACCAACTTCTTCCTTCTGCCTTCCCATCCCAACCCCAGGCACAGAAGACTGAAACGAAACATCTCCACTAAAGGGTGAATTCCATACCTTAACAACCTGCCCTAAGGCAGCAACCATCTCACCCAACTGCCATTCTTTCATCGACTTCGCCATACTATTAACAACAAGCAATCACAACAAAACAAACAAAACCATTAGACCAGCTTAAAGCAAGGATTCAAACTCCAACTCCAAAATAACACAATAGCTATAATAATAAGGCAATGGGTATCCCGAATCCTCCCCTTTTTCATGACATAACAGTCAACAAAATCATGGGTATCACAACATCAAGCATATCAAACAACATATTCGATCATGCTTCCATCAAACAACATCCACTTGCAACAGCATAACATCATCAACATATCATACCCATTACACCTTCATCATGCATAAAATCAACTCACAACACCAACATATCATCAGCACAAAACCACATTAGCTCAATGAAGATTCATAACCACAAAGCATGCTTGAAAACATCATCAATTTGCTCAGAAACACGTGTTTCGACCAACTTTCAACCACACATCAGGGTAACATCAAACACACATTAAAACAACTTACCGCTTTCCCCCAAGCATTCGCAACTCAGCTCTGATACCACCAAATGTAACCCCCTTAACCCGGCCCAGACGGTTGAACCGAATTAAGAAGATCACACGGGGAAAACCAAAGTCGACCCGAAAGTCAACCTTGATTAACGACCCATTTTTTTTATTTAATCTTGTCTAGATGCTCATTAACCCTATATGTGATCACACAAACATCATGCTCAAAGATCACAACCATCAGAGAACATTCAGGGACCCAATTGCACAAATTACAACTTTAGGGACCAAACTGTAAATTCAGGGAATTACAGGGACTTAACCCAATTAAAAGTTACCAATATGAAATTAGTCAGGTTTCATGCTTCACTGCCAAAAATCAGCTCAAACGGACATCCAGAACTCATACAATTGCAAAAACAAGATTCAGGACCAAAATGCAAACATTTCGAAACACATAACCGCCAATGTCAGCCCCCAACAGTCGGGTGTTCCGAAACAGGTTCACCCTGTTTCGAAACGCGGGGCCGTTCCGCAACTGGTACCGAAACGGGGGTCTGACAGTAGCATATCCGTTCCAAAACGGGTCCATCCGTTTCGAAACACCCTGGCCATTTTCAGGCCCCCGTTCCGAAACGGTAACACGCGTTCCGAAACGCCCTGCCCAGATTGCAGCATCCTTGCTGGTTAAATGCATCTTTAACCCACCAAACATGATCCGAATGCAACCAAAACACACCAGCAAGTCATATAACATACAAGAGACATATATGCATCAAAAACTAGATACATAACCACCCATAGGTGCATCAACTCATTAAACACATTTAAACCACAATCATGCTTTTAAACAAAGAGCGTAACATAGCAACATAAGCTCAAGATGATTCAAACATTACAACATTAATCCACATGATTCAAAATCATAAACCATACATGTCCAACATACACAATCTCATGAATCATCAACATAGAGATTCTTTTCCCCCATTGCCTTTATTATCTATAGCTATTAACCGAGACATACATCTCAAATGGAGTCCTCCTTGAATCCCTTGCTTCTCGCTGTCCAACCTTCAAATATCTGCATTGATGGACAAAAAGGAGCGTAAGCACATAATGCTTAGTGAGGAATGCTCAAAACCAAAACACCATCAATGCAGCGAGTCATAAAACCACTTTTAAAAGCAAACTCGATTCGATAAACCAAAGCAAGTTTGAAAACCCTTTTCAACATCATGCTTTAAAATCATGCATTGCTCAATCATGAAAACCAACCCTTAGCTTAGAAAGCTAAGCAAACCTTTTTAAAACATAAACTTGCAAAACCATCAATTTAACCTCACCATGCATAAACACCATATGCAAAGTTAAATTCAAACCCTTGGAAAACACTTCCAATTCACAACATACCTTTCTCATACTTGATTATCACTTTAAGCAATAAACCCTTTAAACCATTTTCTCATTCAACATAACAAATGCATTAACATATGAACGTATGAACCACGACATCAATATTTGTAACTCACGCCTTTAAAACAAGTCTTAGCAAGACTACAATGCACTAAAGAGATTTCATGCACACATGCACCATTCTCAATAGATAATCAACACTTGTTCAAACCAACAAGTAAACATGCATTCATAATACATTATACACAACTCATGCAATCATGCATCATTACAAGCATCTCATGCTTCATTACAATCAAGAACATTATATTGGCTTCCAAGTGACCAACCCAAAACCACTTTTCAACTCAACATCCGATCGGATACGCGGATCACAAGCGTTGTCCCCACGCTTCATACACACTACCAATCCAAGGTCTCCCAAATGGACTTTTAAACACCATTTGACCTTACCATTCCCAAGGTTCCCATGTATGGACTTTTAACCACCATACAACCTTAACATTCACAAGGTTCCCATGTATGGACTTTTAAACACCATACAATCTTAACTTTCACAAGGTTCCCATGTATGGACTTTTAAACACCATACAACCTTAACATGCACAAGGTTCCCATGTATGGACTTTTAAACACCATACAACCTTAGCATAACCGATTGGTAGTTGTATAACATCACTAACGAGATCCGGGACACCCTACACAAGATCCACACATGGACTTTACACCACCATTGTGATCTTACCAAGCACAAGGTCCTCAAATGGAATTTTAACCACCATTATTACCTTTGCTTAACCAAGGTCCTCGAATGGGATCCCATCAACCATTATGACCTTAACCATCTCGTTAGGAAACTTGGATGGAGTTTACCGGTTCACTCTTAACCACTCCACATCCAAGGCGACTTAATTCACGGTGCACCCAATCCTATAGCCGGCTAACTATATCCGATCAAAGATCCAAGAACCACTTACATCACTAGCCAATATAACCATCTTACCGCATTAATCCATTAGTTCACAAACATAATCAAAATGCAATAACCGCCACGAACTTTAACCAAGAACCAACCATGGACTTTTAAACACCATGTTGTTCTTAAATACACAAGGCTCACACAAGGACTTTTAACCACCTTTGTGACCTCAACAACCACTTGCCAATATGCATCATTAACAACGTTAATCCACTGTTTTAAAGCATTACACAAAGCCATTTAACAACATGCAACACTATGCATCAATTCCACAATTTCAATGTACAAAACCAAGGATCTCTTACCTTGAGCATCCTTCACATATGACTTTCAAAACCAGCATTAAACCATGCTAAAATATGCTTTCAAAACAGAATCTAAAACATGCAAAACATATGCATTGCAACCATCAATCACAATTGCTTTGAAAAGCCAATTCACAACACAAACCAAGAGCGAAAATCCATTTACTTACTCTTGAGCTTAGCAAAGTTGTTTAGACTTAAACTAAGCTCCCAAAAACCTTCAAACCTTGGTTTAAAAGCTGAAAACCCAATTTCACTCACCGATACACAAAACAAGGCTAGCCAACAAGCCTTCCAAGCATCCGAAACCTTCCACACCACCTCAAATGCTCACGGATCTTCCTCCCATGTTTCAAGCACATAACAACAGAAGATTAATGCATCATCATGCATTAAAAACACCAGCAACACAACTAAACTCGCTGCTCATCACAAATCCAACATTTCGGCTACCAAACACAACCGAAAACACCTCCAAACACTTCCAAAACTTAACCCAGCCAAAATCCCTCACTTCTAACCATATTTAAACATCAATTAACCTCCAAAATGATCACAAACACGTCCTTATACCTCCAGCTATAACAGATCATCAAGATCACACCAAAAACAACCAAAATCACAAGCGAAACTTAGGAAATTCAACCTATTCGGGATTGCATTAATTAAACCTCAATATCTCATCAATTTAGCATTCATTTAACATCAAATTGATACCTCAAAACACTGCCCAAACAATCCACACGAAATTTCACCAAAATCAAGCAAATCTTGCATTTTAAAGCCAAAATCAAGATTCCAATTGTAAAACCTTTAATAAATCATAAATCAAGGATTGAGAACTTGGGAATTTTAGTAAAGAACTGAGAGTTTAGAGGAGAAGGACGTTCTTACCTCCAAACTTGAGTTTCTCCCTTTTTGGAACCAAAATCTTGAAAATCCAAGTAGCAAATACAAAGGTTTTGTTGAAGGATTGATTTGAGATCAAATGAGGATTGAAATATGATATTTAGGTGACAAAAATCAGAGGAAAAGATCTGGAGAGAATGTGTTTGGTTTGAGAGAAAAGATGAGAGAAAATGGGAAATGGAAAATTTGGAAAGTTAGTTAGAAATGACAAAAAATATATTTCCCTCCTTTATACTTTTATTTTAAACCATTAATAAATCATTTAATATTCTAGAAAATCTGGAGAAACTCCCCTTTGGGTAAATAGCTCCTTAAAGATTCAAAGTTTCAATCCTTTTTAAAACAGTCACACAGTTTTCAAAAATTACATTTTGGTCACTAACCCAAAATGTCACCCTTCCAAACCTCATTTTGCAAAATTGATTTCACCTTTCTCTTATATATAATAAAAGAGGATTTTAGAACATTTTTCCATATTTTTAATGCAACCCGAACTAGGCTTTCCTAAAAATCACCTTTTATATTCGAACCGCAACCCGACCGGTCCGGTCCAAAACCCAAAACTTCTAAGCCCAAAACCGGGGCGTTACAGAACGGCTGGCAGAGTCAAGGTTGGGGTTTTGTGACGTGAATTTCGAATGTTGTGTGAGTAGTTTTGGTGAGTCGTTATGGTAGATTTAGTGGCGGAGGTGAAGGAATGTTATCAATACGTTGAGAAGTTTGAGTAAGCAGTTGATGCTTAAGAAATTTTTGCTTGATGTGGTAACCTTTGGAAGAGGTTGAGCAGTTTTGCAAGGGGTTTTAGAAGCAGTGAAGGTTGTGGATCACATGGTGGCTGAACTGGATGGGTTGGTGTCACCGTGTGTGCGAGTTTTGAGAGTTATGAGTTAAGGTGGTGTATGCTGTAAAAGTTTGGAGGTTCTTCGGGTTGTTGTTGGGCTATGCGCAGTTCGGAAGTGTGAAAGGTTAAGCTGTGGTTAACATCTGAGTGTTCTGGAATTTTTGAATAGTATGTGGTGGTGTTGGGTTTGGTTATAGTGTAAGTTGATTTGTGGAGGAGTTGGTTTGTAGAGTTTTGTGTGGAGAGTGTTCAGTGGTGGTTAAGTCTCCTGTGTTGCCTTGTAGGTTGCCTGGAGAAGTTTGGTTGTGCTCTTTTTGCCGGTTGAAATTTCGAGGACGAAATTTCCTAAGAGGGGGAGAGTTGTAACACCCCAATTTTGGGCTTAGAAGTTTTGGGTTTGAACCGGACCGGTCGGATTTTCTGTTCGAATATAAAATGTGGTTTTAGGGAAAGCCTAGTTCGGGATGCATTAAAAATATGGAAAAATATCTAAAAATCTTCTTTTAATATATATAAGAGAGTGGTGAAATCAATTTTACAAAATGAGGTTTGGAAATATGACATTTCGAGTTAGTGACTAAAATGTAATTTTTGAAAAGTTCGTGACTGTTTTAAAAGGATTGAAACTTTGAATCTTTAAGTAGCTAATTTACCCAAGGGAGGATTTCTCCAGATTTTTCTTGATTTTTTAAAGACTCATTTAATGTTTAATTAAAAAAAAGAAAATAGTGAAAAGTCACATTTTGGTTTCATAACTAACTTTTCCCAAAATTTTCCCATTTCATTTTCTCTCAAAATTCCCTCAGCCAAACACATTTCCACAGCAACTTTCCTTTTGATTTTCACACCTAAAGAAGAGTTTTCAATCTCCAAATGATTCCTAATCATTTCTACATCAAATCCTCACCATTTGCTTAATGAATTTTCAAGGATTTTGGCTCTAAACAAGGAGAAATCCACATTTAGAGGTATGAACGTCCTTCTCCTCTAAATACTCAGTTCTTTACTGAAATTCCCAAGTTCTCAATCCTTAAATTGAGTTTTATTAAAGGTTTTAATGATATGATCTTGATTTTTGGCTTAAAATTCAAGATTTGGATTTAATTTTGAAGAAATTCGCATTGGATGTTTGGGCTCTGTTTTGAGATGTCTTTTTGATGTATTTTGGATGTTTAAATGATGTGAAATGGAGGTTTGATCAATGCAATCCCGAATAGGTTGATTTTTATAAGTTTTTACTTGTGAAAATGGTGGTTTTTGGGGTGATTTTGGTGTTCTGTTAATGCTGGAGGTATAAGGACGAGTTTGGGATCATTTTGGATGTTATTTGATGTTTAAAAATGGTTAGAAGTGATGGATCTTGGCTGGGTTAAGTTTTGGAAGAATTTAGAGGTGATTTCGGTTGTGTTTGGTAGCCGAAATGTTGGATTTGTGTAGAGCAACGAGTTTAGGTGTGTTGCTGGTGATTTTAATGCATGATGATGCATTAATCCTCTGTTGTTATGTGTTTAAAACAGGGGAGAATGATCCGAAGGCAATAGAGGTGGCGTTGGAGTTTTCGGATGCTTGGAAGGCTTAACGGCTAGCGTAGTTTTGTGTATCGGTGAGTGGTAAAGAGTTTTCCAGCTTTGAAACATTTTGGATGAGGCTTTGGGAGCTTAGTTTAAGTCTAAACAACTTAGCTAAGCTCAAGAGTAAGTAAATGGAATTCCTCTCTTGGTTTGGGCTATGCTTTGGTTTTTAAATGCACTTGGGATGATTGTGTTTAAATTACTGTTTTTAAGCATGTTTGGACATGGTTTATTGTCGGTTATTAATGCCATTATGTTAAAGATGCATGAGGTAAGTAATCTTTGACTTGCTTGTGTTGTGTGCATATGATTCTAAGCATGTGATGCTTGTGGATTTGGCATTTTTGGTTATGCTTGTAAAAACAGTGGATTAATGTGGTAAAATGGTTATATTGGCAAGTGATGTAAGTGGTTCTTGGTTACTTTAATCGGATATAGTTAGCCGGCTATAGGATTGGGTGCACCGTGAATTGAGTCGCCTTGGATGTTGAGGGGTTGTGATTGTACCGTAAACTCCATCCAAGTACCCTAGCAATTGAGGAAATTAGTGTCACCATGATGGAGGATGGCTCTCGTGGGTGGACTTTGTTGAGAGTCACCGCGATGGAGGATGGCTCTTGTGGGTGGACCTTGTTAAGCATCACAACGGTGGAGGGTTGCTCCCGTGTGTGAGCTTGGTTAAGGTGATTACAATGGTTGAGGTAGCTCCCACGTGTATGCCTTGTGGTGTGTCCCGACTCTCGCTAGTGAGTTATACAACTTTCGATGAGTGATGTTGAGGGGTTGTGATTGTACCGCTAAACTCCATCACAGGTGTTGAGGGGTTGAGATTGTACCGGTAAACTCCACCTTGTGTTGTTCGGTAGTGTGTATGAAGCGTGTGGGACAACGCTTGTAATCCGCGTATCCGATTGTGTCTTGTGTTGTGAGGGTTTGTGAATTATCGCTTGAATGCCAATATAATGTGTTTGAATGTAATGAAGCAAGAGTTGTTTGGAAATGATGCAAGGTGCATGGGAAATATGTAAATGATGCAAGAATGCATGCGATGTGTTGAGTTTTAGGGTGCTCGATTCGATCAACCGTTCTTGCTCGCCAAGTGTGGAGAAGTTGGATAATTGAGTGTTTTAGTGGGAGGTGAAAAATTGGCAATTTGACACAAGGATTTATAGTGGTTCAACCTTCTAACCAAGGTCTACATCCACTACCTTAGCTCCCCACTAAGGATTTCCAACAAATTCACTAAGAATTTCGTCCCCTTTTCTCGGATTAGGAGGAAACCGTTACAACCCTCAAAGCTTTCTACCCAAAGCTTGAAGGAACACTCTCTTTACAAAGAAAGACTTAGCAAACTAGAAATCCCTCTAAAAGGTGCTTGTTTGCAATTCTAAGCACTCACCCAAAACCTAGACACTTGAGCAAATTTAACAATGTAAGCTCACAAGTGTTGTCTAAGCAAGAAATAAACAATTTAAGCACTAGACAAATTTTGACATCATAATGTTGTAACAATTAAAGCATTAGTCTTCTCTTGATGCTTGGAGGTCCCTTTTATACTCCCAAATGAGTTTGTAGCCGTTACTAGCCGTTGGGGATGAATTGGAGCCGTTGAGGACTTTATTTCCCTTCATAAATGATGTTCTGCAGCTAACGGTATCGATACACGTGGAACGGTATCGATACAGCCTTCATATGAACTAGCCGTTGGGCACTTGCCAGCTTGGTCGTATCGATACGCTTGAGGGCGAATCGGTACCCTTTGACATTTAAATGGCCGTTGGGAAATAGCCGTTGGGGTAGTTAAAATGGGACCGGTACGCTGACGTGGCGTATCAAAACGACCCCACTCCGTATCGATACACTAAACCCTCGTATCGATACGGGTTTTGACAGTGGCCAAACTGGGGCAAAATGGTATCGATACTGGTACACCGGTATCGATACTGGTACTTTGAAATCACGAGTTTGGCTATTAAAAACATGAAAATTCTTTGTCAAAAACCTCTTAAAATACCTCAAACATAATTTCAAGTTGTTTGGACTTAAAAACAAGTTTTAAATTCTTTTCAAATTAGTCCAAAACATTTTTCAATTATTATATCAAAACATTAGTTCTACAATCTCCCCTTTTTTGATATAATAAAACTAACTTGAAAAATTGTTTGGGATTCTCCCCCTTTAACTTTTAAAAACTTGAATAAGAGATAAAAGATATGAAATCAAATTAAGCTCCCCCTTATTCATTTGAAAATTCAATTTTTCAAACCATTTCTCCCCCTTTTTGTTATATCAAAAAGAATTTAAAAGACATTTAAGTTCAAGATAACATAGGAGGCAAAAACATTTTGACACACTTAAAAATTTTTGGTTTAAAATTGGCTCCCCCTTACTCATAGCATCATCAAAAATGTTAGTCCAACATATATGATCATCTAGTTGAATAAAAAAATAAACAAATGAAATCAAAACCAACTAGAATTTTTACCAACACTTGAACCCAAGGGAGGATGTGAAGCCTTCCTTCTTCAAGTGTTCTTCCTTGTGTGCATGGAGCTCCCCCTTAATGTTTGACTTGTTGAACATCTCCATCACACCTAGCAAAAGACAATCAAGTAATTTTTGGTATCCAAATTGCTTTGGATCCATGAACGTTAGAAGCACAAATTTTTGACCCCTTAGGAATCCATTTTTCAATGTCATCCTTTTTAATTGAAGTGGTTAGTCCTTTTGGGACCCAAACACTTCTAAAACATTTACCATTTTTAAATCTAGGGGCACTAGATTGTCTAACATAAAAATTTGATTTTTGAAAATTATTTTTCTTTTCAAGTTCATTTGAAATCAAATCTTTTTCTTTTTGAACTTTTAGAAGCAAATTTTGTAAATCAAAACATTTTTGTTCAAAATCTTTTAATCTTGCTTCAAGTTCAAGATTTGTTTTGGAAAGCAAATCATTTTCAATTTTTATTTTTGAAATCAACTTTTTGTTTTTAGAAAATGATGCCTTGAATTCCAAAAGCAAATCATCATAGGCATCTTGTAACTCATCAAATGTATAAGAATTTGAAATAGATGAGTTAGAAGTTACCTCCCCCTCATTGAGGGCCATCAAGCATAGGTGGGCTACTTCATCATCGGTGGAGTCTTCATCACTCCATGTGGCCACATATGCTTGTTTTGAAGACGATCCCTTCATTTTGGATTTACGGGAATCCTTCATCTTCTTCACCGATTCAAGCTTGGATTTTTCCATTTTGCTCTTCATGAACCGGGCGAACTTGTTGAAGAGATAGGCCATCTCTTCATCTTCACTATCCTCCTCACTAGAATCTAAGTGATGGCAAGTGGAGGACTTGAGAGCCATGGCACTTGCGTTGATGCCAAGCCCTTTGATTTTCTTCTCTCCCATAGCTCGAATTTCTTCCCTCTTCTTCTCATCCTCTTTATTCTTCTTCATGATTTGATGAGTAAGGAGTGACCCCATGAGTTCATCAAGCTTCAAAGTCTTCAAATTTTTGGCTTCGATGATGGCGGTCCTCTTTGAGTCCCAAGACTCGGGAAGTGAATAGATGAGCTTTCGGACAAGCTTTTCCTCCGAGATGGCTTCTCCAAAACCTTTAAGACCGTTGGTGATGGTGGAGAACCTATCAAACATCTTCTCGATGTTCTCTTCCGGATCCATCTTGAAGTTCTCATACTCTAAGGTTAGGAGCCCAATCTTGGTCTCCTTGACTTCATCGGTCCCCTCGTATGTGGCTTCAAGCTTGTCCCATACCTCCTTGGCACTCTCACAAGAAGACATCTTCTCATAGATGGTTGGGCCAAAAGCACAAAAGAGCATGTGCAAGGCTTTGCAATTTAGCTCCATCTTCTTGCGATCGTCGACACTCCATTCCGCTTTGCTTCCTTGAGGCACGAACGGACCATCTTCAACTATGTCCCATAGCTTGTAATCTCTTGACTTCAAGAAGAATTTCATCTTTGTCTTCCAATGGGCATAGTGATCTCCGTTGAAGAAAGGCGGTTTGTCGATGGATTGCACCATTTGAGCCGGTTGATGAAAAAGTGATCGAGCTTGCCGGATCTTCTCAATAGGATGTGAATCCTCTTCGATTGAGCCAAGCTCTGATACCAATTGTTGAGTTTTAGGGTGCTCGATTCGATCAATCGTTCTTGCTCGCCAAGTGTGGAGAAGTTGGATAATTGGGTGTTTTAGTGGGAGGTGAAAAATTGGCAATTTGACACAAGGATTTATAGTGGTTCAACCTTCTAACCAAGGTCTACATCCACTACCTTAGCTCCCCACTAAGGATTTCCAACAAATTCACTAAGAATTTCGTCCCCTTTTCTCGGATTAGGAGGAAACCGTTACAACCCTCAAAGCTTTCTACCCAAAGCTTGAAGGAACACTCTCTTTACAAAGAAAGACTTAGCAAACTAGAAATCCCTCTAAAAGGTGTTTGTTTGCAATTCTAAGCACTCACCCAAAACCTAGACACTTGAGCAAATTTAATAATGTAAGCTCACAAGTGTTGTCTAAGCAAGAAATAAACAATTTAAGCACTAGACAAATTTTGACATCATAATGTTGTAACAATTAAAGCATTAGTCTTCTCTTGATGCTTGGAGGTCCCTTTTATACTCCCAAATGAGTTTGTAGCCGTTACTAGCCGTTGGGGATGAATTGGAGCCGTTGAGGACTTTATTTCCCTTCATAAATGATGTTCTGCAGCTAACGGTATCGATACATGTGGAACGGTATCGATACAGCCTTCATATGAACTAGCCGTTGGGCACTTGCCAGCTTGGTCGTATCGATACGCTTGAGGGCGTATCGGTACCCTTTGACATTTAAATGGCCGTTGGGAAATAGCCGTTGGGGTAGTTAAAATGGGATCGGTACGCTGACGTGGCGTATCGAAACGACCCCACTCCGTATCGATACACTAAACCCTCGTATCGATACGGGTTTTGACAGTGGCCAAACTGGGGCAAAATGGTATCGATACTGGTACACCGGTATCGATACTGGTACTTTGAAATCACGAGTTTGGCTATTAAAAACATGAAAATTCTTTGTCAAAAACCTCTTAAAATACCTCAAACATAATTTCAAGTTGTTTGGACTTAAAAACAAATTTTAAATTCTTTTCAAATTAGTCCAAAACATTTTTCAATTATTATATCAAAACATTAGTTCTACACGATGCTTGTTAAGCTTGTGCTCAAGTATATTTTGCTAATGTGAATGGTGTATATGTGCTTAGAATCTCATAAATGCATTGAATTCTTGTGAGGGCTTGTTTTAGAAGGCATGTAATGCAAGTGTTGTTTTTTTGGTTCATGTGTTGCATTGGTTTAATGCGTGAGATAGTTAGAAGGAAATAATATTAATGATATGTATAGACCGAAATTGTTGAGAAACTGAAAGTGGAAAGTTAAAGAGGTAGAAAGCAGGGAAGAAAAAGACGTACTATAACATATATTTTGAAGAAATATAGTCAAAACAAGGAAGTGGTATGAGAGAAAAGATAAACAACAATATAATTTTAAACGGTTATGTTCCAATATCAAAAGAGTTGTAGAGAAATTCCTGAAGAGGGCTAGAGTATGAGCACCTGAGAAGGTGTAGTGGAAAAAGAATTCCCTTATGATTAGGGTAGAAGTAATTTTAAGAGACCAGCACAAAATTGAAAAATAATTAAAAGAGGCAAGGAAATAAGCAGACAGATAGCATACAATCAGGCAATAAAAGTAAATGCGTAAAGTAAAGAAAAGCAGAAAAAAAGACAGGAATTAAAAATTACAGACCATAGGGAAGGAAGAAGCGGGGCTAAGAAATTAATTACATACCAAAAGAGCAAAAAAGGGGAGAAAAGAAATGGATAAAAATAACAATAGAATAATAATTACAAACCCAAAGATAAAGAAAATGGAAGGAGTTGCTTTGAAATAGTGGAACTTGACCCCATTGATCCAGATGTAGTGAGTTAGTATGTTGATAAGGGTGCTCCCAGATATAAGCATGAACCACATAGAAAAGCAAGAAATAATCATGAGAGAGAGCATGAAGCCAAATAAAATCAAAAATAAATTTAGGGAATATAAGGTAGAGCATAAACAAAAGCAAAATGTAGTAGGAGGATGTGGATGTCAACAACCAGGTAAGCCAAATTATTATGCACAAAATAGATGAAAATAAATGAAGGGGAAAACGCATCAAAGTGAACCACAATTTCATATCAAGAATCTTATGGTTACTATTGAATGGGTGTGCCAATAAGTTGTAAGATATCTTAAAGGACACTTTGGCAGGAAGCAAAACACCTGTAGCATAGCCAAGAAAGAACAAGAAGACATAGTATATAATACATTGTGTATGTGTGCAGGGAATAAAGTAAATTAGGATTAGGAAAATAGAACTCGACAATGGATAGGAAAAGTAATGGGAATTAGAAAATTCAGAGTGATAAAGCTGGTGTTGGTAAAAGAAGAGAGCTGAATGGTGGGTTAAGGTGTAGTGGCTTGAGTGCCAAGGTATGGGAACAAGAGGAATCATGTCCATAGAGCACTGTAGAAGCATATATGTATGGCCAGGTACAGCCACGAGAGATAAAGAGACAATATTGAAAAAAGGTTGAAAAGGGGGCAGGCATATATATATAAACAGAATAGTTTATCAGTAGAAGGGATGGACATCAGAACATAGAGGAAAAGAAAGGTAGCATTCGTTAAGTCGTAGGTAGAGAAGGACATGAATGGAAAACAAAATAAGAGGTAACCAGAATGAAAGTTAAGTCTGAAATAATAGGAAAGGATTGAAAGACACAAGAGAGTATCCTGGGCAGAAAAAAAGTAAGCCAAAGATGGAGAGAATCCCTCTGGGTGGGTTGATTGTAAGTTCGCTAAAAGGGATCGAATATTGTAGTAGAAGTAAGCAGCAGTAGTAATGTAGCCATGCATGTTAGAAACACCACAAGAAAAATGGCCAGTAGGAAGAACTATTAAGATGTATGAGTGCAGATAGAAATACCATGCATGTAGGAGATAGAAAAAGAGTACATAGCGATATGAGGAAGAGAAATGAATAATGGAAACATAAGGATGAGGAAAATGCAGCAACCTAATTAAAACCATGGCAGAGAGGCAGTAATCAACCAAGCAAGAGAACGAAAAGGAAATGAAGCATTTATAAGTTAGAAGCAAAGAATGACCATAGATATAGAACTCGTGAATATGGCAAATGATCAGCAACCAATTACGAGAGTCTAAAAAAACATCGAAATATGGAAAAAGGCTAAACAAGAAGCAGTAAAAAGAATATAGATAATAGAAAAAACATTCATAAACGGGAAAGAAAACATAGAGAGATAGATGCAAAGATATAAAAGAACATATAATGTAAGACAGAGATAGACGCAAAAAAATGAAAACACATTAATAGGAATAAAGAGGTTGGAAGAAAAATTATTAAAAGAGCATAGGAGAACAAGAGGGGCAATAGAAACCATGCTACAGATAAGAATTTTTACAACATGAATGTGGTAGACCAACAGATCATTAAGAGAGATTTGTAAATGATAAAGAAAGTGAAGTTGATTAGGGTAAAAGCCCACTGGGTGGGTCGAAGAAACAGTCCCTAAGAGGGATCGATAGAAAAAGATGGTTGAGACAACAAAGAGATTGTTGAAAGGATTGTGAGGTCCAATTGAGTCAGAAGGGTCCAAGATTAACAGGGAAGAAAGAGAACAATAAGGTAAAAAAAATAAAAACACGCATTAACAAGAATAACAGGGCAGATTCGCAGGATATCAAATACAAGTAAGAAGATATAATAACCAAGAGAAGAAAAACGACAATAAAGTAAAGAATAGGGAAAAGCTTTAGAAAGTTACCCTCCCGGATAGAAGCCATCCAGAAGTCTGAGGGTGAACTGCAAAAACGACCGGAACAGATGGCCCCAAAAAGAACCTGTGAAAAATAAAAGGATGAGAGGGTGAGTGAAGAACAGAAAATATAAAATAAGAAAAAGAAAATCCAGATCGGAAGCAAGAGAGAGGAAAACGCCGAAGGATGACTGTGGAGAAGACGGTAAACCGTCTCCATTAAAATCCCTATCACATGCGGCCGGTTCGCATTCCACAGAGAAATCTGTAGAGGGAAATCTGGCAACAAAAAAATGGAAGAAAGATTAGAATAAAAAAATTAATAAGCCCGTAAAAAAGAAGGCAATAAAAAGATAGATCGGAGGGGAAAAGGTCCAGAATGGAGGGATGAAAATCTTGATCGGAGCGTGGAGGGGGGTTTACAAGAAACCCTAAAAGTGGAGAAACCAATAAACGATATTCTGAGCACTGGGGAAAGTGAATCGACAACGGGTTGATCCAAACGCCTGGTGAAACGGATCCGGCAAAGGGTATGTGAAACACTTGGAGAAATTGGTTTGAAGACGGCCGATTCTCGCATAAAACGGGCAAATAAAAGTTGTTAAAACGAAATCACAAGAAATAAGACAAAATAAATGAAAATAGAATATAAAAAAGATTTATGCGGGGTGGGATAACCCTCAACAAACTCTTATCGTGATCCGTGAATTCCGATTTGCAAAGGTTGTCTCGATGAAAATTCATGAGCGGCGGAGAAAGACAAAATGCCGTGTAGGGGAGGGGAAATGGATAAGAGAAAGGGCGGAGAGCAGCCGAAAAAAGGGGGGAAGGTGAAGAGACAAGACCAAAACCCAAAAAGGAACCCGGAAAAGTTGAGAGAGAATTGAGAGCCATCCCACACACCCGTTAGACCCGTTGGAATTTTAACTGAGACCCGATAGAATTTTGAATGAGTAAAAAGTACAGAAATCGAGTTTTTGCAATATAATCGTGTTAAAAAGCTCGTAATCAATTATATGAACTAAAATAATTTGGAATAAAACTTATTTTGCAGTCTTTTTGTGGAGGTTTCGGACGAGCGGGTCTAAATGGGCGGAATAATGTACCCATTAGAATTTTAACTGAGTAAAAAGTACATAAATTGAGTTTTTGCAATATAATCGTGTTGAAAAATTCGTAATCAATTATATGAACTCCTAAAATATGATTATAACTTATTTTGTGGTCTTTTTGTAGACGATTCGGACGAGCGGGTCTGAATGGGCCGAACAATGGACCCGTTAGAATTTTAACTGAGTAAAAAGTACAGAAATCGAGTTTTTGCAATATAATCGTGTTGAAAAACTCGTAATCAATTATATGAACTCCTAAATTTGGATTAAAACTTATTTTGCAACCCTTTTTGTAGAGGATTCAGACGAGCGGGTCTAAATGGGCCGAACAATGAACCCGTTCGAATTTTAACTGAGTAAAAAGTACAGAAATCGAGTTTTTGCAATATAATCGTGTTGAAAAGCTCGTAAACAATTATTTGAACTCCTAAAATTTGATTCTAACTTATTTTGCGGTCTTTTTGTTGAGGTTTCAGATGAGCGGGTCTTAATGGGCCGAACAATGGACCCGTTAGAATTTTAACTGAGTAAAAAGTATAGATATCGAGGTTTTGCACTAGAATCGTGTTGAAAAGCTCGTAATCAATTATATGAACTCCTAAATTTGGATTAAAACTTATTTTGCGGTCCGTTTTGTAGAGGTTTCGGACGAGCGAATCTAAATGGGCCGAACAATGGACCCGATGGAATTTTAAATGAGTAAAAAGTACAGAAATCGTGTTTTTGGAATATAAACGTGTTAAAAAGCTCATAATCAATTATATGAACTCCTAAATTTCGATTAAAACTTATTTTGCGGTCTTTTTGTGGAGGTTTCGGACGAGCGGGCTAAATGGGCGGAATAATGTACCCGTTAGAATTTTAACTGGGTAAAAAGTACATAAATTGAGTTTTTGCAATATAATCGTGTTGAAAAGTTCGTAATCAATTATATGAACTCCTAAAATATAATTATAACTTATTTTGCGGTCTTTTTGTGGACGATTCGACCAAGCGGGTCTAAATGGGCCGAATAATGGACCCGTTAGAATTTTAATTGAGTAAAAAGTACAGATATCAAGTTTTTGCAATATAATCGTGTTGAAAAGCTCGTAATCAATTATATGAATTCCTAAATTTTGATTCTAACTAATTTTGCGGTCTTTTTTGTAAGTTTTCGGACGAGCAGGTCTAAATGGGCCGAACAATGGACCCGTTACAATTTTAACTGAGTAAAATGTACTGAAATCGAGTTTTTGCAATAAAATCGTGTTGAAAAGCTCGTAATCAAATCTATGAACTCCTAAAATTTGATTAAAACTTATTTTGCAACATTTTTTGTAGAGGTTTCGGATGAGCGGGTCTAAATGTGCCGAACAATGAACCTGTTCGAAGTTTAACTGAGTAAAAAGTACAGAAATCGAGTTTTTGCAATATAATCGTGTTGAAAGGCACGTAATCAATTATTTGAACTCCTAAAATTTGATTCTAACTTATTTTACGGTCTTGTTTGTAGAGATTTCGGACGAGCGGGTCTAAATGGGCCGAACAATGGACCCGTTAGAATTTTACTTAGTAAAAAGTACAGATATCGAGTTTTTGCAATATAATCGTGTTGAAAAGCTTGTAATCATTTATATGAACTCCTAAATTTTGATAAAAACTTATTTTGCGGTCCTTTTTGTAGAGGTTTCGGACGAGCGGGTCTAATTGGGCCGAACAATGGACCTGTTGGAAATTTAACTGAGTAAAAAGTACAGAAATCGAGTTTGTGCAATATAATCGTGTTAAAAAGCTCGTAATCAATTATATGAACTCCTATATTTGGATTGAAACTTATTTTGTGGTCTTTTTTCTAGAGGTTTCGGACGAGCGAGTCATGGGCGGAATAATGTACCCGTTAGAATTTTAACTGAGTAAAAACTACAGAAATTGAGTTTTTGCAATATAAACGTGTTGAAAAGTTCGTAATCAATTATATGAACTCCTAAAATTTGATTATAACTTATTTTGCGGTCTTTTTTGGAGAGGTTTCGGATGAGCGGGTCTGAATGGGCCGAACAATGGACCCGTTAGAATTTTAACTGAGTAAAAAGTACAGAAATCAAGTTTTTGCAATATAACCGTGTTGAAAAGCTCGTCATCAATTATATTAATTCCTAAAATTTGATTCTAACTTATTTTGCGATCTATTTGTAGAGTTTTCGGACGAGCGGGTCTAAATGGGCCGAACAATGGACCCGTTAGAATTTTTTTGAGAAAAAAGGCCTCATTAAAAACCCCACTAATCCCAACTGGGCTGGCAAGAGGGGGTCCTAAAGGGGAAAAGAGTGCCCAAATATATATATATATATATAGAAAATCAAGGGGGTTGAAAACCAACCGGTACAATAGAGCGTAAGACATCGGGCAAGCCCGGCCCAATTGGCAATAGTATGAGCTAGAACATTAGCAACACGTGGTACATAAAGAAAATGTAAATCTGGAATAGATAAAAAAAAGAGGGCGAGCCGCGTCAATATGTGGCCGTAAAAGAGAGGTGTCCGGGCCGAGGCAACGTATTTTGTTAATGACCAAAGCACCTTCGGACTCGATAATGATGTTGCACCAGCCGACATCCCTACCAAGTGTAGCCCCCGTGACAATGGCGCGAAGCTCCGCAGTGGAGGCGTCTAGGCATCCTGCGCAGTGAACAACACAACCACGGAGAATAGCGCCGCTAGCATCACGAGCCACAACACCAAAACCTGCTTCGCCTGTAGCGGGGTTGAAAGCACCGTCCACATTGATTTTAACCTTCCTTTCCGGTGGCGGCCTCCATGTTGGTTGAGAAAGGGCTGGCTCCGTCCGTAGATGCGTTGAGGCGTGAAGAGAGTTGGCCGAGTCGTAGTCCTGTAATAGTTCCTTAGAGTTCATAAGAGTAAGCCATGGCGGCTGCAAATGCTTGGAGTGAACCAGTCGTTCCTCCGGTTCCAAATGTTCCAAAGGATAGTGAGGAACAGACTAAATTCAGAGCGAGAAAGTAACGAGGCCCCTTGCTCCAACCATAAGTGAGTAGGGAAGAGCGTGCTAGTACGTAAAGGGAGGGGAAACCCAGCTAGTTGTAGAACCTCAGCTGCTCCAACACAATCTCGGAGAGCATGGAGTGTGGTTTCTACTATAGTCGGACAAAAAGGGCACATGCCAGTGCCTAACCCCACAGTTGCAAGACGGTCTCCTGTGGGTAGAGCATCTCGTCCTGCTCTCCAGCTAAAGGACCGAATCTTCGGAAGGGTGCTCGCTTTGGAGATAACTCGCCAAAGGGGAGAAGGACGACTGATAGGTCTGATTGGACGCCGTAAGAATAGATATCTGGAACGCACTGAATACATCCCCGTGTCATGATATCCACAAAGTAATGCATCGCGCCGCTCATTGGAGATTGGCACACGCAGTATGGCATCAGCATCATCCCAGTCAAAATGCTGGCACACCCGTTAGAATTTTAACTTAGTAAAAAGTACAAATTTCGAGTTTTTGCAATATAATTGTGTTGAAAAACTCGTAATCAAATCTATGAACTCCTAGAAATGGATTAAAACTTATTTTGCAGCACTTTCTGTAGAGGTTTCGGATGAGCGGGTCTAAATGTGCCGAACAATGAACCCGTTCGAAGTTTAACTGAGTAAAAAGTATAGAAATTGAGTTTTTACAATATAATCGTGTTGAAAGCTCGTAACCAATTATTTGAACTCCTAAAATTTGATTATAACTTATTTTGCGATCTTTTTTGTAGAGATTTCGGACGAGCGGGTCTAAATGGGCCGAACAATGGACCCGTTAGAATTTTAACTTAGTAAAAAGTACAGAAATCGAGTTTTTGCAATATAATCGTGTTGAAAAGCTCGTAATCAATTTTATGAACTCCTAAATTTGGATTAAAACTTATTTTGCGGTATTTTTTAGAGGTTTCGGACGAGCGAGTCATGGGCGGAATAATGTACCCGTTAGAATTTTAACTTAGTAAAAAGTACAGAAATTGAGTTTTTGCAATATAAACGTGTTGAAAAGTTCGTAATCAATTATATGAACTCCTAAAATTTTAATATAACTTATTTTGCGGTCTTTTTGTAGAGGTTTCGGACGAGCGGGTCTGAATGGGCCGAACAATGCACCCGTTAGAATTTTAACTGAGTAAAAAGTACAGAAATCGAGCTTCTGCAATAAAATCGTGTTGAAAAGTTCGTAATCAAATCTATGAACTCCTAAAATTGGATTAAAACTTATTTTACAGCACTTTTTGTAGAGGTTTCGGATGAGCGGGACTAATTGTGCCGAACAATGAACCCGTTCGAATTTTAACAGAGTAAAAAGTACAGAAATCGAGTTTTTGCTATATAATCGTGTTGAAAAGCTCGTAATCAATTATTTGAACTCCTAAAATTTGATTCTAACTTATTTTGCGGTCTTTTTTGTAGAGGTTTCGGACGAGCGGGTCTAAATGGGCCGAACAATGGATCCGTTAGAATTTTTACTTAGTAAAAAGTACATATTTCAAGTTTCTGCAATATAATCATGTTGAAAAGCTCGTAATCAATTATATGAACTCCTAAACTTGGATTAAAACTTATTTTGCGGTCCTTTTTGTAGAGGTTTCGGACGAGCGGGTCTAAATGGGCCGAACAATGGTCCCATTGGAATTTTAACTGAGTAAAAAGTACAGAAATCGAGTTTTTGCAATATAATCGTGTTGAAAAGCTCGTAATCAATTATATGAACTCCTAAATTTGGATTAAAACTTATTTTGCAATCATTTTTGTAGAGGTTTCGGACGAGCGAGTCATGGGCGGAATAATGTACATGTTAGAATTTAACTAAGTAAAAAGTACAGAAATCGAGTTTTTGCAATATAATCCTGTTGAAAAACTCGTAATCAACTATATGAACTCTTAAAATTTGATTCTAACTTATTTTGCGGTTTTTTTGTAGAGGTTTCGGATGAGCGGGTCTAAATGGGCCGAACAATGGACCCGTTAGAATTTTAACTTAGTAAAAAGAAACAAAATTGAGTTTTTGCGATATAATTGTGTTTAAAAGCTCTTTATCAATTATATGAACTCCTAAAATTTGATTATAACTTGTTTTACGGTCTTTTTGCAGAGGTTTCGGACGAGCGGGTCTAAATAGGCCGAACAATGGACCCGTTAGAATTTTAACTGAGTAAAATGTACAGAAATTGAGTTTTTGCAATATAATCGTGTTGAAAAGATCGTAATCAATTATATGAACTCCTAAATTTTGATTAAAACTTGTTTTGCGGTCTTTTTTGTAGAGGATCGGGACGAGCGAGTCTAAATGGGTCGAACAATGGAACCGTTATAATTTTAACTTAGTAAAAAGAACAGAAATTGAGTTTTTGCAATATAATTGTGTTTAAAAGCTCGTAATCTATTGTATGAACTCCTAAAATTTGATTCTAACTTATTTTGCGGCCCTTTTGTAGAGGTTTCGGACGAGCGAGTCTAAATGGGCCGGACAATGGAACCGTTATAATTTTAACTAAGTAAAAAGAACATAAATTGAGTTTTTGCAATTCAATCGTGTTTAAAAGCTCGTAATCAATTACATAAACTCCTAAAATTTTATTCAAACTAATTTTGTGGTCTTTTTTTGTTGAGGTTTCGGACGAGCGGGTCTAAATGGGTCTAACAATAAACTCGTTAGAATGTTAATTGAGTAAAAAGTACAGAAATAAAGTTTTTGCAATATAATCGTGTTGAAAAGCTCGTAATCAATTATGTGAACTCTTAAAATTTGATTCTAACTTATTTTGCGGTCTTTTTGTAGTGGTTTCGGACGAGCAGGTCTAAATGGGCCGAACAATGGACCCGTTAGAAATTTTACTGAGTAAAAAGAAATGAAATTGAGTTTTTACAATATAATTGTGTGGAAAATCTCTTTATCAATTATATGAACTCCTAAAATTTTATTATAACTTTTTTGCGGTCTTTTTTGTAGAGGTTTCGGACGAACGGGTCTAAATAGGCCGTACAAAGATCCCGTTAGAATTTTAACTGAGTAAAAAGTACAGAAATTGAGTTTTTGCAATATAATCGTGTTGAAAAGATCGTAATCAATTATATGAACTCCTAAAATTTGATTAAAACTTGTTTTGCAGCCATTTTGTAGAGGTTAAGGACGAGCAGGTCTAAATGGGCCGAACAACGGAACTGTTTTAATTTTAACTGAGTAAAAAGAACAGAAATTGAGTTTTTGCAATATAATCGTGTTTAAAAGCTCGTAATCAATTATATGAACTCCTAAATTTTTATTATAACTTGTTTTACGGTCTTTTTTGTAGAGGTTTCAGACGAGCGGGTCTAAATGGGCCGAACAATGGACCCTTTAGAACTTTAACTGAGTCAACAGTTCAGAAATTGAGTTTTTGCAATATAATCGTGTTGAAAAGCTCGTAATCAATTTATGAACTCCTAAAATTTGATTATAAGTTGTTTTGCGGTCTTTTCTGTAGAGGTTTCAGACGAGCGGGTCTAAATGGGCCGAACAATGGACCCGTTAGAATTATAACTCAGTAAAAAGTTCAGAAATTTAGTTTTTGCAATATAATCATGTTGAAAAGATCGTAATCAATTATATGAACTCCTAAAATTTGATTAAAACTTGTTTTGCGGTCTTTTTTTGTAGAGGATTGGGACAAGCGGGTCTAAATGGGCCAAACAATGGAACCATTATAATTTTAACTTCATAAAAAGAACATAAATTGAGTTTTTGCAATATAATCGTGTTTAAAATCTCGTAATCAATTGTATGAACTCCTAAAATTTGATTCTAACTTATTTTGCGGCCCTTTCGTAGAGGTGTCGGACGAGCAGGTCTAAATGGGCCGAACAATGGAACCGTTATAAATTTAACTGAGTAAAAAGAACATAAATTGAGTTTTTGCAATATAATCGTGTTTAAAAGCTCTTAATCAATTATATGAACTCCTAAAATTTGATTAAAACTTGTTTTGCGACCTTTTTTGTAGAGGTTTCAAACGAGCGGGTCTAAATGGGCCGAATAATGGACCCGTTAGAACTTTAATTGAGTAAAAAGTACAGAAATCGAGTTTTTGAGATATAATCGTGTTGAAAAGCTCGTAATCAATTATATGAACTCCTAAACTTTGATGCTAACTTATTTTGCGGTCATTTTTGTAAGGTTTCGGACAAGCGGGTCTAAATGGGCCGAATAATGGACCAGTTAGAACTTTAACTGAGTAAAAAGTATAGAAATCAAGTTTTTGCAATATAATCGTGTTGAAAAGCTCGTCATCAATTATATGACCTCCTAAAATTTGATTGTAACTTATTTTGCGGTCCTTTTTGTAGAGGTTTCGGACGAGCGGGTCTAAATGGGCTGAGCAATGGACCCATTTGGAATTTTAACTGAGTAAAAAGTACAGAAATCGGGTTTTTGCAATATAATCACGTTGAAAAGCTGGTAATCAATTATATGAACTCTTAAATTTCGATTAAAACTTGTTTTGTGGTCCTTTTGTAGAGGTTTCAGATGAACGGGTCTAAATGTGCCGAACAATGGACCCGCTAGAATTAACTGAGTAAAAAGTACATAAATCAAGTTTTTGCAATATAATCGTGTTGAAAAGCTCGTAATCAATTATATGAACTCCTATATTTGGATTAAAACTTGTTTTGTGGTCCTTTTGAAGAGGTTTGGGACGAACGGGTCTAAATGTGCCGAACAATGGACCCACTAGAATTTTAACTGAGTAAAAAGTACAGAAATCGAGTTTTTGCAATATAATCGTGTTGAAAAGCTTGTAATCAATTATATGAACTCCTAAATTTGGATTAAAACTTATTTTGCAGCCCTTTTGTAGAGGTTTCGGATGAGCGGGTCTAAATTGGCCGAACTCCTAAAATTGTATGAACTCCTAAAATTTGATTCTAACTTATTTTGCGGTCCTTTTTGTATAGGTTTCGGACGAGCATGTCTAAATGGGCCGAACAATGGACCCATTAGAATTTTAATTGAGTAAAAAGTACAGAAATCGAGTTTTTGCAATATAATCGTGTTGAAAATCTCGTAATCAATTATATGAACTTCTCAAATTTGATTATAACTTTTTTGCGGTCTTTTTTGTAGAGGTTTCGGACGAACGGGTCTAAATGGGCCGAACAATGGACCCGTTAGAACTTTAACTGAGTCAAAAGTTCAGAAATTGAGTTTTTGCAATATAATCGTGTTGAAAAGCTCGTAATCAATTATATGAACTCCTAAAATTTGATTAAAACTTGTTTTGCAGCCTTTTTTTAGAGGTTTCGGACGAGCGGGTCTAAATGGGCCGAACAATGGACCCGTTAGAATTTTAACTTAGTAAAAAGTACCGAAATCGAGTTTTTGCAATATAATCGTGTTGAAAAGCTCGTAATCACATATATGAACTCCTAAATTTGGATTAAAACTTGTTTTATGGCCCTTTTGTGGAGGTTTCAGACGAACGGGTCTAAATGTTCCGAACAATGGACCTGCTATAATTTTAACTGAGTAAAAAGTCTAGAAATTGAGTTTTTGCAATATAATCGTGTTGAAAAGCTCGTAATCAATTATATGAACTACTAAATTTGGATTAAAACTTGTTTTGTGGTCCTTTTGTAGAGGTTTTGGACGAGCGGGTCGAAATGGGCCGAACAATGCAACCGTTATAATTTTAACCGAGTAAAAAGAACAAAAATTGAGTTTTTGCAATATAATCATGTTTAAAAGCTCGTAATCAATTATATGAACTCCTAAAATTTGATTATAACTTATTTTGGGGTCCTTTTTGTATAGGTTTCGGACGAGCGGGTCTAAATGGGCCGAACAATGGACCCGTTAGAATTTTAACTGAGTAAAAAGTACAGAAATCGAGTTTTTGCAATATAATCGTGTTGAAAAGCTCGTAATCAATTATATGTGTAACAGTCGTGTTTTGGGGTCGGGAGTTTGGTGTGTGTGTTGGGTTCGAGTCGTCAAAATCGGTTTAATTTAATTAGACCTTGGTTTTAATTTAAATGAGCCTAAAATACTAATAATGGCATTTTAGTAATTAAGTCAAAATAAAAGAAGACAAGCTTTTTGAAACAAAAAGAAAAAAAAAAAGAGTCATCTTCTCTCCATTTTGTTTCCAACGTGAAAACCCTCCCAAAGCCCTAAATCACTATTCCATCTCTTTTCTCCATCATTTCAAGGGCTCCTTTCAAGGTAACTTCGTTTTTGAGTTCTCCTTTTCATTTCAAGCATCTCCATGGTTTTAGATTTCAAAACCATCAACATTTTAGTTTTTCAAGGTTGAAGAAAGCATGAAACTTTAATGGGTTTTCAACTTGTTTTTGGTTTGTTTAGTTAAGTTTTGAGTTAACCTTACCTTAATACACCTAATATCTTGAAATGGAGGGATTTTGACAAAAATCCCAAAATGGGTCTTGGGGGCATTTTTGAAAGTGTCAAAAGTTGAAATTTTGGTGTGATTTTGTGTTGGGTTGAAGGGTTGATGGTATAGGGTTGTTAGGGAAGTGTTTTGGAAGTCTTTAGAAGTAATTTGGGTGTTGGAAATGGTAGATTTCAGCAGGATAAAGATAGGGTACGAAAATGTGATTTTTGGTGGTTAACATGAGTTGAAATTATGAGGTTTTGGCTTGTGTTTGTGGGTTGAGATTGTGGCTGAGTTTGGCAATGATTTTGTTGAGTAATACCTTGTCTTTTGTTTGGTTAGAAGTAAGTGGAAACATCAGAGAAGGTTCGGGTTTGATTCTGGAAAGTTCGGAGGCTTGAGAGGCTTTTGCTTGGGTTGCTTAAGGAAGGGTGGTGAGTGAAACTTTCAACTTATTTAAATTGGTTCAAGTGTGTAGTTGAGGTTTTGGAATGTGCTTGGTAGGCCATTCCAAGGTAGAAGTTAAGTTGGTAGCTTAACTTCTTGTGTGCTTATAAGCTTTAAATGTTTATACCTATTGTGATTTTGTGAAACATGGATCGTTTATGTATGAATATACATTGATGTGTGTAATGATGGATATGTGATATGCGTGTTGGTTGGACATGATGTGGTTTTAATAGTATGATTGGCACTAGTTAACTTACCGGGTATAAATGATCGATCATTAGGATTAGTGTGCACACGGTTGAGTCAAATTCGCGCGTGGCCTTGGTGGCGTTAAGCCATTAAGGAGGAGTACGGTGATGTAATATTCCACTAGAAATGTTTATATTATATGTGATGATGAGTGGAATCCCATCCGTAGGGCATGTGGTGATGAGTGTAATCTCTTCCATGCGAGGTCCGGTGATGAGTGTAATCCCACCGAGGTAATGTTGTTGTTGAGAGTAATCCGCATATCCGAGTAAACTAATAGTGGCCAATGTACTTGCTCTTGTGGTTATGATGTTGAGATAATTGCCTTATCTTGTTGAGCTTAGCATGAAGTAAGATGCCATGTTTTGCCCTTTTGAGTTGCTACTTAGATTGCTATATTGATGCTTATGCATGTTTGTGTGTGATGTTAAGGATGATATGCTTGAACCTTGCATTGTCGTTCTTTTGGTTTTAGAGCTTCCTCACTAAGCTTCTAGCTTACGCTCTCTTTTTCGACAATGCAGATCATTAGCGTGGAGTTAGCAAGGAGCAAGGAAGGGGGCATTCAAAGCTTTTGTAGTTGCTCAATTATGGTTTAGTAAATAAAGTATTAGTTTAGCAATGGGGCTTCTATGTGTTTGTATGAGCGTTGTATGACTCATAAATGGTTATTGTTGTTCATGCTATGCTTTGGATTTGTAAACCATGTTATATTTTGGTCAAATGCTTGTGGTGAAAGATTATGCCTTGAATGATCTTTTGAATGGATGCCCTATCTTATATCTTATGTAATTTCAGTATGTTTGCAATAGAGTGCATGCCTCTAGAGTGCGTTTGTATGTTATGTATGCTTCTTAGGGTCGTTAAGGGCGTTTGGGGTCATTTGGAGATGTTTAAAACTGATTTTGGGAATTCACAGACTGCAGGTGTTTCGAAACGGGTTGAGCTGTTTCGAAATGGGTGTGGTTCCAGGGCCCCGTATCGAAACGCGTTTCAGTACGGTTTGGCTATTGTGAGCCCCTATTTCAAAACAAGTATCGAAACACTTTGGCTACTATGATTGCATGTTTCGAAACGGGTATCAGAACGCCTAGGCAAAATGGGACCCTATTCCGGAACGAGGTGGATGCGTTTCGGTACGGGTGCCTGGCTTTTTAAACTAGAGCCCGTGTTTCGAAACGGGCATTGTCTGTTTCGAAACACAGGCCTGAAAATGGGCTTTTTGGCATCTCTAAAGGGTCTCAAGGTTTGGGTTAGGCCCAGGTTGCTGTTAGGCTTTCTCGTGAGCCTTGTTTCCGCTGTCGCTTCATACATAGGTTAAATTAATGCATCTAGACAAGATAATAAATGAAAAAGTTTTCTAGGGTTGCTAACCGAGGTGGGACCTTAACGGGTTTCACATCGGTTTTCCCCGTGTAGCCTACTCGAACCGGTCAGTCGACCAGACCGGGACGAGGGGGTTACATTTGTTGGTATCAGAGCCTGAGGTTACCGAGACCTCGGGCAGGTAAGTGAGGTAAGTTTGACATGTTAAGTAATTGTATTGCTTCGGTGAATGCTTTGCCATGTATGCTTGTTGTTTTTTCATTCGTATGATGTTTGGAAGCATGATTGTTGTGTCTGGTGTAGTGTCGAGTTCCCATTGCTACTATTACTTAATTTTGAAAAAGTTTTGTAAAGGAAGATACTTGAGCACGGTTGGACCCTTGCCGTTGCTAACTTAATCCTTATATGTTTGTTTGTTGTAGTTGTTATCTTGCTAGTTGTGAAATGAGACCAAGTGGGAGGCCTAGGATGGTTCAACCGGAACCACGGGCAGCAGCTCCGGGAGTTGAGTCAATTGGTGAGGCGCAGGCTCCTCAACCTCCTCCTTCTCCTCCTCATCAAGAAGAGGGAGGCGAGAGCCGATGGCGTAGAACCTCAGGTTGGCCAAGGATCGGCCGGAATAGATTTAGCTCCCTTAGTTCAGGTGATAGCCAGGGCTTTTCAGGCTGCAGTGGCTAGGGGTCAAGCAGTGGCACAACCCTTGGGAGAGGGTACTCGTTTACCATTAGAGAGACTTCGCAGTTTAGGAGGCGAAGAGTTCAGAAGGTCGACACCCGAGAGGTCCGAGACTTGGTTTGAGAAGACCGTCCATATTCTGGCACAGATGGGATGTATCGGGGAACGCAAGCTAGGGTGTGTTGTATCTCTGCTTCAGGGTGATGCCTATACTTGGTGGGTCACCATCACTACGGGTATGGCAGAGGCTGAGATCACTTGGGAGTTTTTTTAGTCAGCTTTCCGTAAGAAATATTTGGGTCCCCGATATCTTGATGAGAAGAAGAGGGAATTTATGGCTTTGCTTCAGGGGAATATGACAGTGACAGACTATGAGATCAGATTTGTCAGGCTGAGTCAGTATGCATCTGAGCTTGTTCCTACTGAGGAGGAACGTTGTAACCGTTTCCGCTATGGGTTGAACGAAGAGTTCAAGAGGTGCACTTTAGCTGCTGACTACACAGATTTTGATGTCTTGGTCGCGAGGGCCAAGGATTTAGAGCACAGTTTGGGCTTGACCAAAAGATCTGGTGGTTCTAGTTCTGGGAAGAGGTCTAGTGACTTTGGTAGAGCTGATGCCAAGAGGCATCGGGACAACAGGCATCACTATGACCATAGACGTGGTGGAGGTAACCACGGTAGGGGCCATCAGGGCCAGAGGGCTGGTGGGCATTTGCCCGAGTGTGCTCGTTGCGAGAGGAAACACACCGGTGAATGTTGGGGGAATTTCCACTCGTGTTGGAGCTGTGGAGCTAGGGATCATATTAGGCGTGACTATCCACATCAGGTGGGGCATGCACCAGTTCAGGCTCAGGCTCCTGCTAGAGCCAATGACTTCCAGAGAGGCCGCAGGCGCGGTAGAGGTAACTTCCCGCCGAGAAATGATGGCCAGAGGAACTTAGCGCATGTAGTTGTTGTTCAGCCAGAGGGCGGAGGCCAGGCCAGAGTTTACGCTCAGCCTGAGGGTCAACACGACATAGATGTGATTGCAGGTAACTTCTCGATACAGTCTTTGGGTTTGCTTTCTTTGATTGAATCCGGGTCTACACATTCATATATACTGAGTCAGCATGCAAATTTGTTGAGATTTCCTTGTGAGGTATTAGAAGTAGGAGTTAGTGTTACTAGTTCCTTCGGGGATACGGTAGTAGTTAGGAAGATGTACAGAAGATGTCCGCTAATGGTTCAGGGGCATGTGTTTCCAGTGGATATGATGGAGCTACCGTTTTATGGCTTTGATGTGATTTTGGGTATGGACTGGCTCACCGAGCATAGAGCTAGGATAGACTTTGAGACTAAGAGGATTTCCTTGAAACTTGTGGATGATTATGAGGTAGTGGTGGTAGGTGAGAACGTGAAGTTCTTATCAAATGTAGTTTCAGTTTTAGAGGCTAAAAGGCTAGTTGAGACGGGTTGCGAGGCGTATTTGGCCTATGTGATGAATCCGAACATGAGTGAGGTTAGACCTCAAGACATCCGGACAGTGTGTGACTTTCCAAGTGTGTTTCCGGAAGAATTGTCGGGCTTACCACCGGACAGAGAGGTAGAGTTTGCTATAGAAACTTATTCAGATTCAGCTCATGTATCGATTGCTCCGTATCGTATGGCACCGAAAGAACTAAAAGAGTTGAAGACTCAGTTGCAAGAGTTGACAAATAGAGGCTTCATCCGACCGAGTTCTTCGCCTTGGGGCGCTCCAGTTTTGTTCGTAAAGAAGAAAGACGGAAGCATGAGAATGTGTATAGATTACAGACAGTTGAATCAGTTAACAGTGAAGAACAAGTATCCGTTTCCGAGAATTGATGACTTGTTTGACCAGTTGAGAGGGGCATCAGTCTTTTCGAAGATCGACTTGAGATCCGGTTACTACCAGCTAAAAGTAACAGAGGTTGATGTACCGAAGACGGCCTTTAGGACTAGATATGGTCACTATGTGTTTTTAGTCATGCCTTTTAGGTTGACTAACGCACCGGCTGCTTTCATGGATATGATGAATAGGATCTTCCATCAGTACCTAGATCAGTTTGTAGTTGTCTTCATAGATGACATTTTGGTGTATTCGCGTACCAAGGAAGACCACGACCGACACTTGAGGTTAGTTTTGCAGACTTTGTTAGATAATCAGTTGTATGCAAAGTTGAGTAAGTGTGAATTTTGGATCCGAGAGGTAGTCTTCCTAGGGCACGTAGTGTCAGTCGATGGGATTAGAGTTGATCCGAAGAAGATAGAAGCTATTTTTGAGTGGAAGCAACCGAAGTCAATAACAGAGGTTCGTAGCTTTCTAGGCTTAGCTGGATACTATAGAAGGTTCGTAGAAGGTTTCTCGAAGTTAGCCACTCCATTGACACAATTACTTCAGAAGAGTGTTCAGTTTGAGTGGTCAGATACAAGACAGCGAGCCTTTGAGAAATTGAAAGAAGCTTTGACCCAAGCACCGATCTTGATTCAGCCAGAGTCGGGGAAGGAATATGTAGTTTACAGAGATGCTTCCTATGTAGGCCTAGGTTGTGTACTCATGCAAGACAAGAGAGTGGTGGCTTATGCCTCAAGATAGTTGAAGACTCACGAGCATAACTATCCGACCCACGACATAGAGTTAGCTGCAGTTGTGTTTGCTCTGAAGATTTGGAGGCATTATTTGTACGATGAGAAGTGCACACTGTAAACAGATCACAAGAGTTTGAAGTATATCATGACTCAGCGAGAGTTGAATCTCAGACAGCGTAGGTGGTTAGAGTTGCTAAAAGACTATGATCTTACGATTGAGTACCATCCGGGTAAGGCCAATGTAGTGGCCGATGCTTTGAGTAGAAGGTAGCTGTAGATTTGAGAGCCATGTTTGCTAGATTGAGCTTGTCCGGAGATGGTGGCCTAGTGGCCGAGCTTCAGGTTAGACCTACTCTAGGTCAGTTGATTAGGGAGAAACAGCTCTTAGACAGATCTTTGGCACCTCACGTGCAAGACATAGCCGATGGTAGATGTTCCGACTACAATTTCAGTACCGATGGGGTCTTGTGTTTCAGAAATAGGATAGTTGTGCCGAAAGACAGTGACTTGAGATGTACGATCTTGACTGAAGCGCGCAGTAGTCCTTTTGCTATGCATCCTAGAAGTACGAAGATGTACCGAGACTTGAAGAATCAGTACTTTTGGGTTGGTTTGAAGAGAGACGTAGCCGACTTCGTGAGTAAGTGTATGGTGTGTCAGGGAGTGAAGGCGGAACATCAGGTTCCCTCAGGTTTGTTGCAACCGTTGAGAATTCCGAAATGGAAATGGGAGAATATCACCATGGATTTTGTTTTGGGCTTGCCTTTGACTCCTACGAAGAAGAACTCAGTTTGGGTTATAGTATACCGTTTCACGAAGTGTGCTCACTTCTTAGCAGTCAATACGACTTACACCTTAGATAGATTGGCCGATCTGTACATTGGTGAGATTGTTAGAATGCATGGTGTGCCGAAGTCGATTGTGTCTGACAGAGATCCAAGGTTTACAGCTCGATTTTGGGAGTGTCTGCATACAGCTTTGGGTACCCGTTTGAATTTCAGCACGTCATATCATCCTCAGACAGATGGTCAGTCAGAGAGGGTTATACAGATTCTAGAGGATATGTTACGTTGTTGCATCATTGATTTTCAGGGTACATGGGAGAAGCACTTACCTTTAGTTGAGTTTGCTTACAATAACAGCTTTCAGCCGAGCATTCAAATGGCTCTGTATGAGGCCTTGTATGGTAGAAATTGTAGAACTCTAGTTTGTTGGGCTGAAGTGGGACATAAGTTGTTGCCTATGCCGGATTTGCTTAAAGGGACCACCGATAAAGTGAAATTGATTTGCGATCGCTTGAAGGCAGCTTCGGATAGACAGAAGTCTTATGCCTACTTGAAGAGGAAGGAAGTTGAGTTTTCAGGGGGTAAGAAGGTATTCCTAAAAGTGTCTCCGTTGAAGAAAGTGATGAGATTTGGCAGAAAAGGGAAGTTGAGTCCGAGGTACATAGGACCGTATGAGATTGCGAAAGGGGTTGGCCCAGTTGCTTATCAGTTGCGTTTGCCATCCGAGCTAGAGAAGATACACGATATGTTTCATGTTTCGATGCTCCGTAAGTATAGGTCATATCCATCGCATGTTATGCATGTAGAAGTGATTGAATTGAATCCAGATTTGACTTGTGACGAAGAAACAGTTGAGATCTTAGCTTCGGACAGCAAGGTGTTGCGGGGTAGATCGATTGAGTTAGTAAAAGTGTGGTGGCAACGTCGAGGGGTGGACGAGGCCACTTGGGAGAGGAAGGAGGATATGGAAAGGTAGTTTCCTTATCTCTTTCAGTCAGGTAATTTCGAGGACGTAATTCCTTAAGTGGGGGAGAGTTGTAACACACGTGTTTTGGGGTCGAGAGTTTGGTGTGTGTGTTGGGTTCGAGTCGTCAAAATCGGTTTTATTTAATTAGACCTTGGTTTTAATTTAAATGATCCTAAAATCCTAATAATGACATTTTAGTAATCAAGTCAAAATAAAAGAAGACAAGCTTTTTGAAAAAAAAGAAAAAAAAGAGTCATCTTCTCCCCCATTTTGTTTCCAACATGAAAACCCTCCCAAAGCCCTAAATCACTATTCCATCTCTTTTCTCCATCATTTCAAGGGCTCCTTTCAAGGTAACTTCGTTTTTCAGTTCTCCTTTTCATTTCAAGCATCTCCATGGTTTTAGATTTCAAAACCATCAACATTTTAGTTTTTCAAGGTTGAAGAAAGCATGAAACTTTAATGGGTTTTCAACTTGTTTTTGGTTTGTTTAGTTAAGTTTTGAGTTAACCTTACCTTAATACACCTAATATCTTGAAATGGAGGGATTTTGACAAAAATCCCGAAATGGGTCTTGGGGGCATTTTTGAAAGTGTCAAAACTTGAAATTTTGGTGTGATTTTGTGTTGGGTTGATGGGCTGATGGTATAGGGTTGTTAGGGAAGTGTTTTGGAAGTCTTTAGAAGTAATTTGGGTGTTGGAAATGGTAGATTTCAGCTGGGTAAAGATGGGGTACGAAAATGTGATTTTTGGTGGTTAACATGAGTTGAAATTATGAGGTTTTGGCTTGTGTTTGTGGGTTGAGATTGTGGATGAGTTTGGAAATGATTTGGTTGAGTAATACCTTGTCTTTTGTTTGGTTAGAAGCAAGTGGAAACATCAGAGAAGGTTCGGGATCGATTCCGGAAATTTCGGAGGCTTGAGAGGCTTTTGCTTGGGTTGCTTAAGGAAGGGTGGCGAGTGAAACTTTCAACTTTTTTAAATTGGTTCAAGTGTGTAGTTGAGGTTTTGGAATATGCTTGGTAGGCCATTCCAAGGTAGAAGTTAAGTTGGTAGCTTAACTTCTTATGTGCTTATAAGCTTTAAATGTTTATACCTATTGTGATTTTGTGAAACATGGATCGTTTATGTATGAATATACATTGGTGTGTGTAATGATGGATATGTGATATGCGTGTTGGTTGGACATGATGTGGTTTTAATAGTATGATTGGCACTAGTTAACTTACCGGGTATAAATGATCGATCATTAGGATTAGTGTGCACACGGTTGAGTCAAATTCGCACGTGGCCTTGGTGGCGTTAAGCTATCAAGGAGGAGTACGGTGATGTAATATTCCACCGAAAATGTTTATATTATACGTGATGATGAGTGGAATTCCATCCGTAGGGCATGTGGTGATGAGTGTAATCCCATCCATGCGAGGTCCGGTGATGAGTGTAATCCCACCGAGGTAATGTTGTTGTTGAGAGTAATCTGCATATCCGAGTAAACTAATAGTGGCCAATGTATTTGCTCTTGTGGTTATAATATTGAGATAATTGCATTATCTTGTTGAGCTTAGCATGAAGTAAGATGCCATGTTTTCCCCTTTTGAGTTGCTAGTTAGATTGCTATATTGATGATTATGCATGTTTGTGTGTGATGTTAAGGATGATATGCTTGAACCCTGCATTGTCGTTGTTTTGGTTTTAGAGCTTCCTCACTAAGCTTCTAGCTTACGCTCTCGTTTTCGACAATGCAGATCATTAGCGTGGAGTAAGCAAGGAGCAAGGAAAGGGGCATTCCAAGCTTTTGTAGTTGCTCAAGTATGGTTTAGTAAATAAAGTAGTAGTTTAGCAATGGGGCTGCTATGTGTTTGTATGAGCGTTGTATGACTCATAAATGTTGATTGTTGTTCATGCTATGCTTTGGATTTGTAAATCATGTTATATTTTGGTCAAATGCTTGTGGTGAAAGATTATGCCTTGAATGATCTTTTGAGTGGATGCCCTATCTTATATCTTATGTAATTTGAGTATGTTTGCAATAGGGTGCATGCCTCTAGAGTGCGTTTGTATGTTATGTATGCTTCTTGGGGTCGTTAAGGTCGTTTGGGGTCATTTGGAGATGTTTAAAACTGATTTTGGGAATTCACAGACTGCAGGTGTTTCGAAACGGGTTGAGCTGTTTCGAAACGGGTGTGGTTCCAGGGTCCCCCGTATCGAAACGCATTTCGGTACGGTTTGGCTACTGTGAGCCCCTGTTTCGAAACAAGTATCGAAACACTTTGGCTACTGTGATTGCCTGTTCCGAAACGGGTATCGGAACGCATAGCCAAAATGGGACCCTGTTCTGAAACGGGGTGGATGTGTTTCGGTACGGGTGCCTGGCTTTTTAAACTGGAGCCCGTGTTTCGAAACGGGCAGTGTCTGTTTAGAAACACAGGCCTGAACATGGGCTTTTTGGCATCTCTAAAGGGTCTCAAGGTTTGGGCTTAGGCCCAGGTTGCTGTTAGGCTTTCTCGTGAGCCTTGATTCCGCTGTCGCTTCACACATAGGTTAAATTAATGCATCTAGACAAGATAATAAATGAAAAAGTTTTCTAGGGTTGCTAACCGAGGTGGGACCTTAACGGGTTTCACATTGGTTTTCCCCGTGTAGCCTACTCGGACCAGTCAGTCGACCAGACCGGGACGAGGGGGTTACAATATGAACTCCTAAATTTGGATTAAAACTTGTTTTGTGGTCCTTTGTAGAGGTTTCGGACGAACGGGTCTAAGTGTGCCGAACAATGGACCAGCTAGAATTTTAACTGAGTAAAAAAGTACAGAAATTGAGTTTTTGCAATATAATCGTGTTGAAAAGATCGTAATCTATTGTATGAACTCCTAAAATTTGATTCTAACTTATTTTGCGGCCCTTTTGTAGAAGTTTCGGACGAGCGGGTCTAAATGGGTCGAACAATGGAACCGTTATAATTTTAACTAAGTAAAAAGAATATAAATTGTGTTTTTGCAATATAATCATGTTTAAAAGCTCGTAATCAATTATATGAACTCTTAAAATTTTATTATAACTTGTTTTGTGGTCTTTTTGTAGAGGTTTTGGACGAGCGGGTCTAAATGGGCCGAACAATGGAACCCTTAGAATTTTAACTGAGTCAAATTTTCAAAAATTGAGTTTTTCCATATAATCGTATTGAAAAGCTCGTAATCAATTATATGAACTCCTAAAATTTTATTGAAACTTGTTTTGCGGTCTTTTTTGTAAAGGTTTCAGATGAGCGGGTCTACAAGGGCCGAACAATGGACCCGTTAGAATTTTAACTGAGAAAAAAGTACAGAAATTGAGTTTTTGCAATATAATCGTGTTGAAAAGCTCGTAATCAATTATATGAACCCCTAAATTTGGATTAAAACTTATTTTGCAGCCCTTTTTGTAGATGATTCGGATGATCGGGTCTAAATGGGCCGAATAATGGACCCGTTAGAACTTTAATTGAGTAAAAAGTACAGAAATCGAGTTTTTGCTATATAATCGTGTTGAAAAGCTCGTAATCAATTATATGAACTCCTGTAATTTGATTCTAACTTGTTTTGCGATCTTTTTTGTAGAGGTTTCGGTCGAGCGGGTCTAAATGGGCCGTAAAATGGACCCGTTAGAATTTTAACTGAGTAAAAAGTACATAAATTTAGTTTTTGCAACATAATCGTGTTGAAAAGCTCGTAATCAATTATATGAACTCCTAAATTTTGATAAAAACTTGTTTTGCGGTCCTTTTTGTAGTGGTTTCGAACGAGCGGGTCCAAATGGGACGTAAAATGGACATGTTAGAATTTTAACTATGTAAAAAGTACAGAAATTGAGTTTTTGCAATATAATAGTGGTGAAAAGCTCGTAATCAATTATATGAACTCCTAAAATTTGATTCTAACTTACTTTGCGGTCTTTTTTCTAGAGGTTTCGGACGAGCGAGTCTAAATGGGCCGAACAATGGACCCGTTAGAATTTTAACTAATTAAAAACTACAAAAATCGTGTTTTTGCGATATGATCGTGTTGAAAAGCTCGTAATCAATTATATGAGCTCCTAAATTTTGATTAAAACTTATTTTGCATCCCATTTTGTAAAGGTTTCGGGCGAGCCGGTCTAAATGGGTAAAATAATGTACCTGTTATAATTTTAACTGAGTAAAAAGAACAAAAATTGAGTATTTGCAATATAATCATGTTGAAAAGCTCGTAATCAATTATATGAACTCCTAAAATTTAATTATAACTTATTTTGCGGCCTATCTTGTAGAGTTTTCGGACGAGCGGGTCTAAATGGGCTGAACAATGGACCCGCTAGAATTTTAACTTAGTAAAAAGTACAGAAATCGAGTTTTTGGAATATAATCGTGTTGAATAGCTCGTAATAAATTATATGAACTCCTAAATTTTGATTAAAACTTGTTTTGCGGTCCTTTTTGTAGTGGTTTCGTACGAGCGGGTCTAAATGGGCCGTAAAATGGACCCGTTAGAATTTTAACTGAGTAAAAAGTACAGAAATTGTGCTTTTGCAATATAATCGTGTTGAAAAGCTCGTAATCAATTATATGAACTCCTAAAATTTGATACTAACTTATTTTTCGGTTTTTTTTGTAGAGGTTTCAGAGGAGCGTGTCTAAATGGGCCGAACAATAGACCCGTTAGAATTTTAACTAAGTAAAAAGTACAGAAATCGTGTTTTTGCAATATAATCGTGTTGAAAAGCTCGAAATCAATTATACGAACTCCTAAAATTTGATTAAAACTTATTTTGCGGTCCTTTTTGAAGAGGTTTCGGATGAGCGGGTCTAAATGGGCCGAACAATGGACCTGTTAGAATTTTAACTAACTAAAGAGTACAAAAATTGAGTTTTTGCAATATAATTGTAACCCCCTCGTCCCGGTCTGGGCGCTTGACCGATCCGAGTGGGCTACACGGGGATAATCGAGGCGAAACCCATTAAGGCTGCACTCCGGTTACCGACCCAAGAAAACTTTTTCATTTATTATCTTGTCTAGATGCGTTGATTTAACCTATATGTGTGATGCGACAGCGGAAACAAGGCTCACAAGAAGCCTAACAGCAAACAGGGCCTAAGCCCAAACCTTGAGACCCTTTAGAGATGTCAAAAAGCCAATTTTCAGGCTTGTGTTTCGAAACAGACATCGCCCGTTTCGAAACACGGGCTCCAGTTTAAAAAGCCAGACACCCGTACCGAAACGCATCCACCCCGTTTCGGAACAGGGTCCCATTTTGCCTAGGCGTTCCGATACCCGTTTCGGAACAAGCGATTACAGTGGCCAAAGTGTTTCGAAACTTGTTTCAAAACAGGGGCTCACAGTAGCCAAACCGTACCGAAACGTGTTTCGATACGGGGGGCCCTGGCACCACGCCCATTCCGAAACGACACAACCCGTTTCGAAACACCTGCAATCTGTGAATTCCCAAAATCAGTTTTAAACATCTCCAAGTGATCCCAATCACCCTTAACGACCCCAAGAAGCAAACACAACATACGAACACACTCTAGAGGCATGCACCCTATTGCAAACATACACAAATTACATAAGGATACAAGATAGGCATCCATTCTAAAGATCATACTTGACAAACACATAAGCGTTCAAGACAACATGCTTACACAAGGTCAACACTAAGCATGAAAGGTGACAAGATAGACATGGTTTACAAGCAATACATGGCAACCACAAGCCAACCAACATAACATACATCACAGCTCAAATCAACAACACCTATCCCATTGCTTGACTATTACAATCCTTCAATTTAAAGTTCATACTTGAGCTAACCAAAAGCGACACTTGGAGGCCTTTCCTTGCCCTTGCCACCCACAAGCTACTGATCAGCATTGTCGAACAAAAAAGAACGTAAGCATAAAAGCTTAGTGAGGGTAAGCTCATAAAACAAACCTCGACAATGCAGGGTCCAAGCACGAGCAACAACCAAGATGAAATGCATGATCTTACCTCTGATCCACAAGAGCCATAATATACATGATGCATGAACATATAATCAACACTATGCCATGATCAACGACTCATAAGCCCAACACATGAAGATAAATATATCAATGTATTAACAACGACATATATCAATCCATATTGGCACCTAGCTATGACTCGAATACGCTGATAACCGTTGGAACTTACATCCAACCACAACCATTACCTGACGATGGGATTACACTCATCATCGTTTCTCGCGGAGGGGATTCCACTCATCCTCACGCCCCGTCGATGGGATTCCACTCATCACCGACTAATATATATATATGAAGATTTTCGGGCGAACCCGTACTCCATCTTGATGACCACTGTCACCAAGACCACGCACGCATTTGACTCTCGTGTGCACACTAACATCCTAATGATCGATCATTGTACCCAAGCATACTAGTGCCAATATTAAACACAATTCATAACCTTTCACAACATTATTTCACATCAACTTCCGTGCTTAGCACGTACTCACCATGATCACTATCATGCACAATTTGTTGAGTGTGTAAAAGTTCTATTATTTACACCCTTTTTAACCCATATTTCTGCTGCATTCAAGCATTATTCATTACATTTAGGTTAGTTTACAGCAAAACATCACAAATATATTAAAGGCACGGATTCTACTAAAAGATGGTTGATTTTGCAGGTTGCTGCCATAGTAGACGGAGAAGGCGGGCACAGGGCAGAGAAGCAGAAGAGCTGAACTGAACGAGCAGATGCAGAGGACGATGCTGCCATGGAGATGCCGTGACAGCAGAGGACGACAGCAAATTAGTAAAGGAAAAGCAAAGTGGACCTCGATAGATAGAGAAAATTTTGCTCGTCTGTCGTGTGAAAACCTCATATTTTTCCGAGCCCCAGATCAAAAGATATGTCAAGCCCAAAGTTCAAGGAGAGAAAATCCCAAGAAACAAGGAGGACGGCTGGAAAGTAGATTCCTTGAAGATTTAGTCTTTATTAGAATCATACTTTTAATTAAAGTTGTAATCCTTGTTAAATTAGAAAACTTGAGCCCAAAGCTTATATAAGGGCATGTATTTTAACCTAGGAGGGATATATCACATCCCATAGCCGATACCCCATAAACGACAACCAAACCCCTCCGCCGTTTACCCGCCGTCGATACGTTCTAAAACCCCCCTAGGGCCACGGGTTGATTTGTAAAGTAGTTGCAAGGGTTGCTTTTGGTTTAGGAATTTTCAGTTCAATAAAATAAACTTCAAGTTCTCTTATTTTGGTTATTAATATCTTGCAAGAGCATCGGGAGAGCATTGTGAGGTTATCTATTTACTTAGCATCGGGAGAGTTAAGTATACGAAAGAAATAAGAGCGAGTTCTCTAGTTATAGTTGAACTATCTTGTGCCTAGGGATAGAGCAAGGTTAAGTGGCTAAAGAAGAATTCATACACATCGGTGTTCATCCTTCGATTCACGCCGGGAGGTATCATCAAAGACGTGATCATCGACAGACTTGGACCTAGGGATAGGCCAAGGCAGATCTGGGATTCTTGCCAAACTTGAAGTACTGAGTTGGTGTGTTTGCTGCCGCGACGACCGACGGACTGCTGCCGCGACAGGCGCTACGACAGAACTGGAGTTCCTAAGCATTGCAATACCTGCACTACTGAGCAATTCAATACCAGCCCATTCTCTCTATCTTGATATCTCAATTATTTTATTTACATTTTCTTCAATATTTTCGTGACAACTTTCTAAACTATTTTCTTTACTTCGTGCAGTGAATTAAGGTGAAGCTATTAGCCCAATCCCTGTGGAGACGATATCCGATACTTCGTATCACTTACTACTTGCGTCGTGTACACTTGCACTACCATTGCGATAGACTATTTTACACGCGACAAGTTTTTGGCGCCGCTGCCGGGGATTGGCAACATAACTACACCTTTCTTTTATTGCACCTTTCGTTTTAGTTTTAGTTTTCTTTATTTTTCTTTTTCTATTTTTCGTTGGAGCTTTCAACTCTTGCTTTTCACGAGGTTTTCTTATTTATGTGCAGATCTAAAAGAGGTGAAGATCCTGAGTATCCATTAGATCCGGAAATTGAACGTTCCTTCAATCTCAAGAAACAAATTCGTCACCTTTTAGCCAGGAACGAGTACCTTGAAGAACAGCTAGAGAAGATGGCCGACGACCCACCTGCTGGCGATGTTATACCGCCTGTCGGTAACCCTGCCGCCGCCGGACGACGGTCCTGTCGTGACTACATGTTAAACGATCATGTAGAGCTGGAAACCACGCTGCCGGACATAGATGTTGATAACTTCGAGCTGAAACCTGTCATGTTTAGTATGATCAACAATGCCGGGCAGTTTAGTGGTGCTGTTACAGAGGATGCTAGGGAGCATCTCAAAACGTTCCAGGAGATCTGTGGTTCGTTTAGACTACCAGGAGTTAATCCGGAGATACTGAGGCTTCGGTTATTCCCCCATTCCTTAAGGGACAGAGCTAAAACTTGGTGGAATAAACTTACGTCGGGTTCAATTAGAACTTGGGCAGATTTATTGCGTGAATTTTTATCTCGTTTTAATCCTTCACATTTATCTGAGCGATTACGTAATGAAATTGCTACTTTTCAACAGGAAGATGACGAGCCAATGCACGAGGCCTGGGACAGATTTACTACTCTTCTACGGAACTGCCCAATGCATGGATTCCCCGTCTGGAATCAGGTAACTAAGTTCTATAACGCTGCCAACCTACAAACTCGTATTCGAATTGATTCTGCGGCAAATGGACTATTATTGGATAAAGATCCGGATGAGGCATTCCAAGTTTTGAAAAATCTGGCCAAGAATGATGAGCAGTTTCCGACTGCAAGAAGAGGGGGTAAACGGGTACTTGCTGTCAAGGACTATGAGGCCGACAGCACGATGAAATCACAGGTAGCATTCCTTACTAAAGCAATGAAACGGTTATTGAATGATGATGGACAACATGGATTTGCTGTCGAGGAGGTATGTGACATCTGTAAGGGAAATCATGGTCGGGATGAGTGCCCAATACACTTAGAAGAGGGAAAGTATGTTGGAAATTACAAGCCGAATTACAACTCCAACAACTATAATCCCAATTGGAGGAAGGATCCCAAGTTTTCTTGGAGTAATCCTAATAATGCCCTGAATCCCCAAGCACACAATCAGAATCAGGGAGGACCTAGATTGTTAACGCGACAGCAACTGCCACCGCACCTGCTGCCGTAGCAGCAACAGCAACCACCAGCTGCCACAAGCAGTATACTGGAACAGACTCTGGCCACTTTTATGTCTCAGACAGGTACTTATATTGAGAATATGAATCAGTTTGTCAAGAAAACAGAGACGTTCATGGATAAAACAGAGATGAGAATGACGAATCATGAAGCCACTCTGAAATCTTTGGAGACACAAATGGGTCAGGTTTCTCAGCATATTAAGCCAAGGCAGACTGGAGGATTCCCTAGTAATACTGAAAATGCTAGGCAGCCCACACATGAGCAGTGTAAGGCAATTACTACTAGGAGTGGGAAGAAACTACCAGGGCCGGAAAAGGAAGCTGAAACAGTAAAGGAACCAGTCTTGGGTGGACCTGCCGAGGAAGCTGCCACGACAGGTAACAAACAGACTGCTGCCGATGAGCCTGTCACGACAGCAGAAGCGACAGAGGAGAAAAATGATGAACCCAAACCTCCTCAGATTCGTATGCAGTGGGAAGGACGTATTGCTGATTATCGTCCCCCACCTCATTTTCCTCAACGGATACAACAAGCTAAGCAAGAATCTCAACTTAAAAAGATTTATGACATTTTTAAGCAGGTTCATATTAATATTCCGCTGTTAGATGCCGTTAGGGAGATGCTCGGTTACGCCAAATTTCTCAAGGATGTCATGTCAAAGAAATATAAACTGGGGAATTTGAAACGGTAAGGATGGCAGATGGTTGCATGAGTATTCTTCATAGGCAGCCACCCCAGAAAAAGAAGGATCCGGGGAGCTTCATCATACCTTGTGTAATCGGAGATAAATATGTGGGTAAGGCACTTTGTGATCTTGGTGCTAGTATTAATTTAATGCCAAAATCTGTTTTTCAGAAATTAGGTATTGGAAAGGCGCGGCCCACGACAGTAATCCTGCAGCTTGCAGACCGCTCTTACGTTCATCCAGAAGGAAAAATCGAAGATATTCTGGTAAGAGTGGATAAATTTATTTTTCCTGCTGACTTTCTTGTTTTAGATTGTGAAGCAGACGAAAACGCACCAATCATCCTTGGGCGACCCTTCTTAGCCACGGGAAGATTACTGATTGATGTGGAAAATGGAGAACTCACCATGAGAGTGAATGACCAAGAGATTAAGTTGAATGTTCTCCAAGCAATGAAGCATGCTGATGCAGACGAGGAGTGCAAGGCTATCACTGAAGTTATCCTTGATCAACCCTGCATCTGGTCGGGCTGTCACAACATAAAAATCGGGCACTGCCACGACAGCCACCTACAGGGCTGTCACGACAGCACCGACAACAGCAACTCCTCTGAGTCCGATACATTTGATACTGAAGATTAGGAGGAGGTAAACTGGTTAGGCAATCGTCCAGGTAAGTTATTCGAACCTTTAAATTATACTTCGGATAACCATTTAATCCAAAAGCCATCTACTGTTGAACCACCTGCCTTAGAACTGAAGCCCCTGCCAGGGCAGCTAAAATATGCTTTTCTTGGTTCAAATGACACACTGCCCGTAATCATCTCTTCTAAGCTGCCACAGGAACAGGAACGGCAGCTAATCGGCATGTTGCGGCAGCACAAAAAGGCGATTGGATGGACGATAGCTGACATTCAAGGCATCAGTCCGGCGTTATGCATGCACAAAATCCTTTTAGAGGAAGATCATAAGCCGACTATAGATGCCCAAAGGCGGCTAAACCATGCGATGAAAGAGGTGGTGCGTAAAGAGATAATCAAATGGTTAGATGCTGGTATTATTTACGCCATCTCCGACAGCAAATGGGTGAGCCCGGTGTAATGCGTTCCAAAGAAAGGAGGGATGACCGTGATAACCAATGAAAACAATGAATTAATCCCAACCAGGACTGTGACCGGTTGGAGGGTTTGTATGGACTATCGGAAGCTTAACAAAGCTACCCGAAAGGACCACTTTCCTTTACCCTTTATTGATCAAATGCTTGATAGATTAGCGGGTAAACCTTACTATTGTTTTCTTGATGGTTATTCAGGTTATAATCAAATTGCTATCGCACCGGAGGATCAAGAAAAAACGACCTTCACATGCCCCTATGGAATTTATGCTTTTAGGAGAATGCCGTTTGGATTATGCAATGCACCCGCCACCTTCCAAAGGTGCATGATGGCTATATTCTCCGATATGGTGGAGGACTTCCTTGAGATATTTATGGATGATTTTTCAGTCTTTGGAGACGATTTTGAGAGCTGCCTCGGCAATCTACAAAACGTACTTGAAAGATGTGAAAAAGCAAACCTCGTATTGAATTGGGAAAAATGCCACTTTATGGTGGATGAAGGGATAGTCCTTGGCCATAAGATTAGCTGCCGTGGGATAGAAGTCGACAGGGCTAAGATTGAAGTGATCGAGAAGCTGCCGCCGCCGACCACAGTCAAGGACATTAGGAGTTTTTTAGGGCATACTGGTTTTTATCGGAGATTCATCGCAAATTTCTCAAAAATCACTAAGCCCTTATGTCATCTTTTGGAGCAGAACCGACCCTTTGACTTTAATGATGAATGTACTGAAGCATTCAAGGTTTTGAAGGAAAAGCTGGTAACAGCCCCAATAGTACAGCCACTAGACTGGACACAGCCATTTGAGATTATGTGTGATGCTAGTGACTATGCTGTCGGGGCAGCACTTGGGCAGCGGAGAGACAAGCTATTTCATGTCATATATTATGCCAGCAAGACATTGAATGACGCCCAAGTGAACTACACCACCACAGAAAAGGAGCTTTTAGCTGTGGTGTTCTCCATCGACAAGTTTCGTTCTTACATACTTGGGACGAAAGTAATAGTGCACACAGACCATTCTGCCCTGAAGTATTTGTTCGCAAAGAATGATGCAAAGCCTAGATTGATACGGTGGATCCTGCTATTGCAAGAATTCGACCTTGAGATCAAGGACAAAAAAGGGACCGAAAATCAGGTGGCAGACCACTTGTCAAGGTTGGAAAAGGGACAGAGTCTACCAATTGATGAGACAAACATACTAGAGACCTTCCCAGATAAGCAGCTCTTTGCTGCCGCAATCGCTGCCGCGACAGCCATGGCGGCAGGTAAGTCTTCTGAACTCCCCTGGTATGCTGATTTCGTTAATTTTATAGTTAGCGGACTACTTCCTTCTGATCTTAATTATCAAGCCAGGAAGAGGTTCCAAAATGATGTTAAGCATTATTATTGGGACGAACCTCTTCTTTTCAAACTATGTGCAGATCAAGTTATAAGGAGGTGTGTACCACAAGAAGAGCAAGAAGACATTCTACATCACTGCCATGCTTCACAATATGGAGGTCACTTAGGAGGCAACAAAACTGCTGCCAAGGTGCTGCAGTCAGGGTTCTACTGGCCGACACTGTATAAAGATGCACAGGACTTCTACAAGAACTGTGACAGGTGCCAGCGGACAGGTAACATCTCGAGGAGAAACGAGATGCCACTGCAGAACATTCTAGAAGTCGAAATCTTCGACGTTTGGGGGATTGATTTTATGGGACCTTTTCCATCTTCATGTGGAAATCTATACATCCTCCTAGCAGTGGATTATGTCTCTAAGTGGGTTGAAGCTATCGCTACACAAAGGAATGATGCCAAGACAGTCCAAAAATTTCTACACAAAAACATCTTTTCTAGGTTCGGCATCCCTAAGGCGATAATCAGTAATGAAGGGAGACATTTTGACAATAGGGTTATTGCTGCCGCCTTGAAGAAATATGGTGTCAAGCATCGGATCGCGACAGCATACCACCTACAGACCAATGGACAAGCTGAAATATCCAATAGGGAAGTTAAGAACATTCTTGAGAAGATGGTTAAGCCAACTAGGAAAGATTGGTCTTTACTTCTAAATGATGCATTATGGGCATATAGGACAGCATTCAAGACTCCATTGGGCATGTCTCCATACCGATTGATTTATGGGAAAACATGTCATCTTCCTGTCGAGATAGAGCACAGGGCATACTGGGCAATCAAGGCAGTGAATATGGACTTGGACAAGGCAGGCCAGAAAAGGCTGTTAGATCTGAACGAGATTGACGAAATAAGAACAATGGCCTACGACAATGCAAGAATTTACAAGGAGAAAACTAAGAAGTGGCATGACAGGAAGTTGCTGCCACGACAGTTCTGCCCAGGGCAGCTTGTATTGTTGTTCAATTCTAGACTGAAACTCTTCCCAGGAAAGCTAAAATCTAGATGGTCTGGCCCGTTCCAAGTGGTACAAGTTTTTTCCCATGGTGCCATCACTATCCGATCATTAAAAGACGGGCACCAATTCAAAGTCAATGGACAGCGCCTCAAGCATTATCAAGGGACTGAAGCCCCAGGAATACAGGAAGTGGTTACTTTGGGAGATGCCCCACAAGGCATCCCTAATTTAACCTAAATTTTATTTTTATTTATTTTTATTATTTATTAGGAAATAAGGTTTATTTTTTTCGAATAATGTTTTTTATGTTTACTGTTTTTAGGAAATAAAGGAGGCAAGCAGAATAGGAGAAGTGACCCAAGCCCACCATCCATCCATCAGCCCAACAAAGCCCTATATTGAAGCCTGTCGTTCCAGCTGCCGCCGCAGACACGGAAAAGACAGGCTGTCAACAGACTGTCACGGCAGACGCAGAAACGTGTGACAGAAGCGTAACAGACGCATAAATGCGTGTCAGACGCGTCAGACACGCTAAAGCTCAACAGTCGCTCCGTTATTCACGCCTGCCGTTACAGCATTAAACGGGCAGCAACTCTACCTCTATAAAACCCCGTTTCATTTTCATTTTCCTCACTTCTTCTTATTCTTACTTGATCTCCCCTCTCATTTTTCTTTGTTTTCTTTACTTTCACAACCCTTGCAACTAAAATGTCTTCCAGACGTACCCGCCGCAGTGCTGCTTCAACCTCTTCAGCGGCAGCACCCACCCCGCAGTCCTTCGCAACTAAGGAACTCTAGGAAGAACGAGGTTTTATCTACGCTCGTAAGGCAGTGAATATGGGTCTCAAGCCTTTTATCGTAAGGGCGATCAGAGCCCTCAGGTGGGAACAATTTGCAGAGCAACCAGCAGAAATGAATGAAACGCTGGTGAGGGAATTCTATGCTGCCATCGACAGCAGGACGGCAACAACAGTGACTATCCGAGGGACAGAAGTGCCATTCACAGCAGAACGCATCAACAATTTTTATGGCCTCTACTTTGGTCCCAACTATGATGCCCATCAGCAGTTTTTGGACACCCTCGACTCTGCTGCCTTCGGCGTTGTCATGATAGAGGTGACAGAAGAAGGGACGGAGTGGAATACGAGCAAGAAGAACCCCAACACTGTCAAAAGGGGGCAGCTGCTTCCAGAAGCCAAGTTATGGAATGCTTTCATCAAGAAGCGCATCCTGCCATCCTCCCATCACACGACGGTGGACCAGCAGAGGCTAGCCCTCATTCATTCGATCATGAACAACCGGCCTATCAACGTGGGCCGCTATATGAGGGAGAGCGTCTTGGACTGCACCAATCGATCAACCGCCCTCCTCTGCCTACCATTCATGATCACATCCCTCTGCCGCTGCGCTGCTGTACCAGAAGCCACCACCGATAAACTGGTCAAGGGACGAGGCTGGACCGATAACAACATTACCAGCCTCATGGAGCTGACAGTCGCAACCCCCCTCTCCTCCTTCAACCCGGCTGCCACCCCAGCAGAATCATCCGAGGAACCTGCCCATGAACCTGCCGCAGCAGCCGCTCTGACAGACCAATCTGCTCAGATCCTTGCTGTCATACAGCGAGTGGAAGACAGACAGATGGGGCTGATGACATTCATCAGGGATTTTACCAACTCAACGGTAAATTTCATTACCAATACTTTAAATTATCCCGATGTTGTTTTCCCCACCTTCCCTGCCCACTATTTCACCATCCCCACCCCTGTCCACACACCTACACCACCTGCTTCCCCACACACACATTCTGCTGCTTCCACCCCATCACCTGCAGCTGGCAGTCCTCCGGCAGACACCTCCGCCCGAGGAACGAAGCGACAGCCCTCGGATGACATCGATGCCTATGTTGCTGGTTTCTCCCCTTCCTCTGTCTGGGCTGACAGCGAGGCAGAACCTCCTATTCGGAGGAATTTGGAGAAGGAATTTGTGCCTGTCAAGAGGCAGAAACGGATGGCCGACAGAAAACTAATGTCAAAGGCCAGCACCACCACCACCAGCAGCAGCACTTGGGACAGCGGCAGCAGCTCTGACATCCAGGTCGTAGAGCAACCAGTCCAGCCTGCCCCAAAGCCCAGAATCCGCCGCCAAATCCGTGTCAGCAGCAGCAGTGAAGACAGTGCTTAAAATTTAAGTCTTTTATTTTCTTCTTATTGCTGTCTGCCTTATCTATATTTTGTGATGTACTGCCTTCATTTATTTTGCTTTTTATTTTGTCATTTGCATTGAGGGCAATGCAACCCTTGAGTTTGGGGGTGGCAACCCTCCATTTTAATGGAGTCTAAGTACAATTTTTTTAATTGTTGTGTCTTTATTTCTCTTAAAAAAAAGAGACTGGAAATTTTGGCTTAAAACTGTGATTTGAACTTACCTGTCGCGACAGCTCTGTCGTGGCAGCATCTTTAGGATAGTTTTAGGAGAAGTTTAGAGCCTTTCTATAGTTCTGAAAACTTAAAACACCATTGTGACTGTTATACTGCTTAGATTTCTTTTAGCCAACTAGAATAGGAAGCTTAGCACTTAAATAGCCCCTAGAGGTGCCTAACACTGGCTCTAGGAAAGAAGTTTAGCAAAATAGACTCAACAGCCCTAGAGGTGCCCGAAACCGGCTCTAGTGAAACTTTAGCTTGAAAAATAGAGAAATCAAGTCAAAAAAAAAATCAAAGAAGCATGAAAATGTGCCTTCAAGAAGATAAACTTTGGCATAAAAATTCAAGTTAAGAGTTGAATATTCTAGTGAAACTAAGAGAGTCTTGGCATATAACTGTTCACAAGCCTGCACACACTACACGAGGACTATAGGGAGATTCCGGACAGATCCTAAATTATCCGACAGGTTGCTGCCGTAACAGGGAACGAACGACGGGTAAGGGAAAGTCCACTGTTTGAAAGCCAAAACAAAAATATTTCATTTTTCTTTTAGGTCTTAATTGCTTGAGGGCAAGCAAAAACTTGAGTTTGGGGGTGTGTTGAGTGTGTAAAAGTTCTATTATTTACACCCTTTTTAACCCATATTTCTGCTGCATTCAAGCATTATTCATTACATTTAGGTTAGTTTACAGCAAAACATCACAAATATATTACAGGAACGGATTCTACTAAAAGATGGTTGATTTTGCAGGATGCTGCCATAGTAGACGGAGAAGGAGGGCGCAGGGCAGAGAAGCAGAAGAGATGAATTGAACGAGCAGATGCAGAGGACGATGCTGCCGTGACAGCAGAGGACGACAGCAAATTAGTAAAGGAAAAGCAAAGTGGACCTCGATAGATAGAGAAAATTCTGCTCGTCTGTCGTGTGAAAACCTCATATTTTTCCGAGCCCCGGATCAAAAGATATGTCAAGCCCAAAGTTCAAGGAGAGAAAATCCCAAGAAACAAGGAGGACGGCTGGAAAGTAGATTCCTTGAAGATTTAGTCTTTATTAGAATCATACTTTTAATTAAAGTTGTAATCCTTGTTAAATTAGAAAACTTGAGCCCAAAGCTTATATAAGGGCATGTATTTTAACCTAGGAGGGATATATCACATCTCATAGCCGATACCCCATAACCGACAACCAAACCCCTCCGTCGTTTACCCGCCGTCGATATGTTCTAAAACCCCCTAGGGCCACGGGTTGATTTGTAAAGTAGTTGCAAGGGTTGCTTTTGGTTTAGGAATTTTCAGTTCAATAAAATAAACTTCAAGTTCTCTTATTTTGGTTATTAATATCTTGCAAGAGCATCGGGAGAGCATTGTGAGGTTATCTATTTACTTAGCATCGGGAGAGTTAAGTATACGAAAGAAATAAGAGCGAGTTCTCTAGTTATAGTTGAACTATCTTGTGCCTAGGGATAGGGCAAGGTTAAGTGGCTAAAGAAGAATTCATACACATAGGTGTTCATCCTTCGATTCACGCCGGGAGGTATCATCAAAGACATGATCATCGACAGACTTGGACCTAGGGATAGGCCAAGGCAGATCTGGGATTCTTGCCAAACTTGAAGTACTGAGTTGGTGTGTTTGCTGCCGCGACGACCGACGGACTGCTGCCGCGACAGGCGCTACAACAGAACTGGAGTTCCTAAGCATTGCAATACCTGCACTACTGAGCAATTCAATACCATCCCATTCTCTCTATCTTGATATCTCAATTATTTTATTTACGTTTTCTTCAATATTTTCGTGACAACTTTCTAAACTATTTTCTTTACTTCGTGCAGTGAATTAAGGTGAAGCTATTAGCCCAATCCCTGTGGAGACGATATCCGATACTTCGTATCACTTACTACTTGCGTCGTGTACACTTGCACTACCATTGCGATAGACTATTTTACACGCAACACAATTCACAATCCAAACCACATGCATAACAATGCATCAAACCATGCCTCAACAACATGTATAACACAATATACACAACTACCATAAACACAAATAAACAAGAGGCATAACAAGCAACTAGGAGTTCAACCAAAAGTTTCCTAAGCTAAGCTTGAGATTAGGCTACCACTCTAATCTCAACTCTAGGTGGGTTTACCAAGCCCAACCTAGGTCCAAATGCTTGAACCAATATTTAAAAACCATTTAAAAACAACAACCACTCACTGACCATTCCATTTAGCACAAGCCGACTAGCGTACCAAGCATCCAAGTCCGTATTCGAGCCCGAAGCTTCTCCATCGTTTCCTCTTGCTTCTAACCATTCAAAAACGATACATTAGCCCCAAAATCAGCCACAAACCCATTGTTTAACACCAACACACAAATCCACTACCATTCTCACAAATCAAAGCCAAGTTCATTCTCCAAATTCTCATTTTCGTACTTCCACAAAAACCCAACAAAAATCAGCAATATAACCATCCAAAGCACTTTTAAACATGTTCAAAACACTACCAAACGTAGTATAACCATCAGCCAACAAATCCTCACCCAAAACAGCCCCAAAACCTTACCAAGCACACTCCAAAACCCCCATTAAACCCAAATCCGAAAATCAAGTTAAAACAATGTAAAAATCTAGTATGTTGGACCTCTTGGGTTAATATTAACTTATCTATTAACAAAGAATCAAAAGCTCAAATAATGGATGGTAAAGTTTGCATCTTTTTCTTCCAAAACCCAAAAACACAAAACTCCAAATAATGAATTTTAATGAAAACTAAAAGTATGGGGAGGAAGAGGAAGTTGAGGACAAAAAGAATTTTTTGTTACCTTTGCAAGAGCTCCAAAAATGAAGGCAAGATTTGATGGAAAAGTAAAATGGGAGGAGGGGGAGAAGTTCACGTTCAAAAGAAAAGAAAGGGGAAGAAGATGGTGAAATGGGGTTTTGTTTTTGTTTTATTTTATTTGGCTATTTCAAAAATCCCCAATATTACAACTTTGCCATTAATGAGATGGCAAATCTCAAATTCCCAAATTCTATTGAATTGGGTTTTAAAACCAAACAAGCCCAACATAAAAATCGTTTTTTTTAAACATGAGGCCCAAAATATTATTTTAATATTATGTTATTTTCACCCGACCCCCAAACTCGGGTGTTACAATACTCGTGTTGAAAAGCTCGTAATCAATTATATGAACTCCTAAATTGTGATTAAAACTTATTTTGCGGCCCATTTTGTAAAGGTTTCGGATGAGCCAGTCTAAATGGGCGAAATAAAGTACCCGTTATAATTTTAACTTAATAAAAAGAACAGAAATAGATTTTTTGCAATATAATCATGTTGAAAAGCTCGTAATCAATTATATGAACTCCTAAAATTTAATTATAACTTATTTTGCGGTCTTTCTTGTAGAGGCTTCGGACGAGCGGGTCTAAATGGGCCGAACAATGGACTCATTAGAATTTTAACTTAGTAAAAGGTACATATATCGAGTTTTCGGAATATAATCGTGTTGAAAAGCTCGTAATAAATTATATGAACTCCTAAATTTTGATTAAAACTTGTTTTGCGGTCCTTTTTGTAGTGGTTTCGTACGAGCGGGTCTAAATGGGCCGTAAAATGGACCCGTTAGAATTTTAACTGAGTAAAAAGTACATAAATTGAGTTTTTGCAACATAATTGTGTTGAAAAGCTCGTAATAAATTATATGAACTTCTAAATTTTGAATAAAACTTGTTTTGCGGTCCTTTTTGTAGTGGTTTCGAACGAGCGGGTCTAAATGGGCCGTAAAATGGACCTGTTAGAATTTTAACTGAGTAAAAAGTACATAAATTGAGTTTCTGCAATATAATCGTGTTGAAAAGCTCGTATTCAATTATATGAACTCCTAAAATTTGATTCTAACTTATTTTACGGTCTTTTTTGTAGAGGTTCCGGACGAGCGGGTCTAAATGGGCCGAACAATGGACCCGTTAGAATTTTAACTGAGTAAAAAGTACAGAAATCGTGTTGTTGCAATATAATCGTGTTGAAAAGCTCGTAATCAATTATATGAACTCCTAAATTTGGATTAAAACTTATTTTGCGGTTCTTTTTGAAAAGGTTTCGGACGAGTGGGTTTAAATAGGCCAAACAATGGACCTCTTAGAATTTTAACTAAGTAAAAAGTACAGAAATTGAGTTTTTGCAATATAATCTTGTTGAAAAGCTCGTAATCAATTGTATGAACTCCTAAATTTGGATTAAAACTTATTTTGCAGCCCTTTTGTAGAGGTTTCGGACGAGTGGGTCTAACTGGGCCGAACAATGGAACCGTAATAATTTTAACTGAGTAAAAAGAACATAAATTAAGTTTTTGCAATATAATCGTGTTGAAAAGCTCGTAATCAATTATATGAACTCCTAAAATTTGATTATAACTTGTTTTGCGGTCTTTTTGTAGTGGTTTCGGACGAGCGGGTCTAAATGGGCCGAACAATGGACCCGTTAAAATTTTAACTGAGTCAAAAGTTTTGAAATTGAGTTTTTGCAATATAATCGTGTTGAAAAGCTCATAATCAATTATAGTAACTCCTAAATTTGGATTAAAACTTATTTTACAGCCCTTTTTGTAGAGGTTTCGGACGAGCGTATCTAAATGGGCCGAAGAATGGACCTGTTAGAATTTTTTTTTGAAGAAAAAGGGCGGGCCTCGTTAAAAACCCCTCTAACCACCCTGTGCCGAAGCAAAGGGTGGACCTAAGGGGAAAAGAGTGCCCTGATGTATATTAGAATAAATGGGTTGGGAATCAACCATTACAAAGTTTTGAATACAATTAGGTAAAGCATAATCGAAATACACAGACGAAGCAGAATGCAAAGCCCAAGATGCAAGAGAGTGGGCAACATGGTTAGCAGATCTAGGTACAAAGACCAGACTAAAGTTCTGAATACTATCAAGATGGGGACGAGTCGCCGGTATCTGGGGCCCCAAAACAGAGACATCATCGGTGGAGCGAGTAAGCTTGTTGACAATAACGGTGGAATCAGATTCCATGAGCACATTAGTCCAGCCACGCTCAGTGATTAGAGTGATCCCAGCAATGACAGCGTGTATCTCGGCCGAGGATGCATCCGCACAACCAGCAGCATGCACAACACATCCACCTAGGACAGTTCCCTGAGCATCACGAGCAATGACACTGATAGCGGCGGAAGCAGAGGCCGGGTGGAAAGCGCCATCAACATTGACTTTCACGACATCGGCCAATGGAGGTCTCCAGCTTGGTGGTGCGATGGCAGGCTCGGGTCGCGGCGGCACGGCTGGTAGGGTGTTGGCACTGGCATAGTCCTGCATAAGTCCCTGTGCATTCATGATGGTAAGCCAAGGCGGCTGCAACCGCGTAGAATGAACCCAATCATTCTGTCGGTTCCATATGTTCCAGAGCACAGTGAGAAGGAATGCAAAATCCAGACGAGAGAGCCGTCTGGCTCCTTCCTCAAGCTAGGAGGCCATGGTAACCGTATGACTAGTGCAGAAACCACTCGGGAACCCGGCGAGACGTAGAGCCTCCGCTGCCCCAGTGCAATCTCTAAGAGCATGCAAACCCGTTTCCGGCAGGGCATGGCAAAAGGGGCAGTGCCCGGCAGAGAGATTTTCCGCCAGAATACGATTTCCGGTAGGCAAAGCTTCACGGCCTGCTCTCCAGCAAAAAGAGCGGATTTTGGGTAGCGTTTGTGCCTCGGAGATAGTCCTCCAAAGGGCTGTGGGTCTCGGCACAGGCCGCTATGGCTGCCTCAAACAGAGGTATCCCGATCGAACAAAGTAAACACCAGAGTCGTAATGGCTCCAAACCAAAATGTCGTGCCTCTCACTCAAGATATGGAAACGGAGGATGTGAGCAACGTCATCCCAATTGAAATATCGCCTGATCTTACCGGCATCCCAACAAGCTTGATTGAGGAGCATAAAGTCGCGGCAACGGGCGGGAACCTCCTTATTTTTTGTATAGTCACCATATAGAGTGATCTGAGACGGCCCTCCCCAGTTGTCACGATGAATCCGGATTTGACTATTAACAATGGGTCTCCAAAAGAAACCTAAACTCAAGGATTGCATCGCTTGCCATAGCCCTCGTCAGGCAAAAGATGCTTGTCGATCAGTAGTTGCATCAAATAAATTCCCGGAAGGAAAATATTTAGATCGTAGGACACGTGAAAGCAGTGAATTCGGCTCGGATACCAAACACCAAAGCTACTTCCCCAGAAGGGCGATATTGAAAGAATGCAAGTCACGGAATCCGATACCTCCAACTGTTTTGGGTTCACATAAGGCGGACTAAGAGAGAAACGGCCAACCACGCTTATTATTGCGTCCCGACCACCAGTAGCGACAGATAGACCCTGTCATATCATCAATGATGTTCTGTGGTAGCAGATAACAGGACATAACATACTGAGGCATAGCTTGAGCGACAACTTTAATAAGGGTCTCCCGACCACTAAAAGAAAGGAAGTTGCTATCCCACTTACTCATGCGGGATTGGACTTTGTCACGCACAAATCCTAACGATGTCGTTTTGTTCCTTTTGATCAAAAGGGGGACGCCAAGGTAAATACCCGGGTCGTCAACCAGACGCACACCAAGGTCGGATCTGACCACCTGTAAAAAGTAAGGCGTACATTTTGTGCTGCAGAAAGCAGTGGATTTCTCAAAGTTGACAGTTTGTCCCGATGATGATGCATAAAGATGTAAGATATCCTTTAAGCGCGTAACTTCCTCCAGGAAATTCTGAAGAAAAATTAGGCTGTCATCAGCAAATAAAAGATGAGTGATTCTGGGCCCATTACGGTTGGCATTGAGCCCCCGTAGGCGTCCCTCATGCTGATCAGTGTTGAGGGCAGCAAAGAGCCCTTGCGAACAAATAAGAAAGATGAAAGGCGAGAGCGGGTCGCCTTGGTGAATGCCACGCGAGGGATGAAATTCATCCGAAAGTGAGCCATTGACCCGCACAGAGAAGGAGACGGAGGAAATACATTGAAGAATGAGATCCACCCAGCCCCCTACAAAACCCATATGTAGTATGACATCACGAAGAAAGGACCATTCAACATGGTCAAAAGCCTTTTCCATGTCAAGCTTCACCGCTGCCCCTTACGATGCTGCAGAACCATTCGAATGGAGTGAATGGACCAGCTCGTGAGCTATTAAAATATTATCAATAATGTTCCTCCCCTTGACAAAAGCTGCTTGGGAATCACTGATACAAGAGGGCAGCATTGTTTTAATCCGATTAACCAGAACTTTGGCGACAGTTTTGTAGATAACAGTGTATAAGCTGATAGGGCGAAATTGCCGTATATTGGAAGGATCCGACACCTTAGAGATGAGAATAAGAACAATGCAGTTAACCGAGGTCGTGTCCGCATCCCCACGGAGTAGGTCTAGATAGAGTTTGATGAAATCAGGACCGATCATATCCCATTGATGCCTATAAAAACCACTAGGAAAGCCATCAATGCCAGGGGCTTTCTTAGGGTTGATGTCATGGAAAGCCGTAATAATTTCAGATTCAGTAAAGGGCAGGAGAAGAGAGTGGTTCATAGTCTCTGTTATGGTGGCCCGGATGTTACCCAGTAATGTCGGGGATGAGATAGGGTTGGACGATGTAAATAAGTTCTGAAAGTAGGCCGAAGCCACTTGCAGAAGTTCGGGTGTAGCAGTGTGCCAAGTATTCTCATCATCGAAGAGGCCTTTAATTGTGTTTTTTTCCGGCGACGAGAAGCTCGTGCATGGAAATAAGCCGTGTTCTTATCGCCCTCGGATAGCCAAGTAATCCGTGATCACTGTGCCTAGTAGGCCTCTCGTGCGTCCAGAAGGCGTCTGAGTTTAGCTTTAGCATTTTGTAAGGAATCAAGCGTGGTGGTCGATAATCGTCGACTTTGAAGGTAGGAGTTGATTTGCCGCTGCAAATCAGCTATTCGTGCAGTTGAATGGCGCCGACGATCATCTTGCCATTCACGAAGGCAATCCCCTACCGTTTGCGATTTGTCCATGAGGGACCCGATGGCGGACGCCCATGCCTCCTGGCAAGTGGAAATACATGAAGCGTCAGAGGCCCAACATGTTTCAAAGCGGAAGTGATTTTTCTCATTACGGCGTTGGGCCGTTAAACAACCCCTTCGTGAGGTATCCATAATGATAATGTTGTGGTCCGACTCAGGTGAAAATGAGTGGGTGTGGTCATAGTTAAAATGGTCCTGTAGCCAGTGGGAGCAGGCAACAAAACGGTCCAAACGCTCACATATGGGGGAAACGTTCGGACCCGTGCAGGACTAGGTAAACCAGCCAGATGAAGGCTTGCAGTCAAAGAGGTTGTTACGCAACAAGCAATCCCTAAAGTTTGAGATATGGGATTGTTGACGTCGACAACCTCCTTATTTTTCATTATCGTATAAAATTTCGTTAAGGTTACCACCAATTAACCATGGAAGTGGGGACGTATGTCATAGAGAATCAATGATATCCCATGTTTTTTACTTTTGACTAGTTTCCGCATAACCATAGATACCAGTGAATCGAAAATAAACATCATTTTGGCGCAGAATAACATCAATAAATTGAGAAGAGTACGAGAGCAAATCTACATCTAGATTATTATTCCATAAGATAGCTAGGCCAGAACAACTGTGGCTGCTATCAATAGAAAAACATCCACGCATATTTAAAAGTACTTTCAAATGATCAAACTTAGCACGATGCAAACGAGTTTCAGAAAGAAATAAAACATCCGGATTTAATCTACGAACAGAGAAATGTAAAGCTTGAACTGCCGACGACATACCAAGGCCACGACAATTCCAACATATAATACTCATTTTTCTCGGCGGGGTTGATGATCAACCACCGCCGAAGAGTTTTTGCTGCTCATCCCAGCTTTCACAGTCTTGGTGCCTTTCTCGAGTACATTAGGGGTAGATTGTATCGTTGCCTTTGCCAGATTCAAAGGGGAGGTACTGTAACACCCTTAAACAGGGCTTAGAATAAGTATTAACTAATTAGATCATGGTTCAATTAAAGAGAATCAAGAAATTAATTGTAGTAATAAAAAGAAATCAAATTAGGGACTAAAATGAAAGATATGCAAATATGAGAGCCAAATTAAAAAGGACCAAAATGAAGTAATTGGAAAATATGATTATTGCATGATAAATTAGAAATGCAAAATGGACAATACATGTGTCCACCTCTCCAAGCATCGGACGGCTAACATAGTGGAATTAGGATAGTCACATCCCACTATCTTCAATTATCATCTTCATCACTTTCCTTCTTCATTTTCCTTCTTCTTCCAACCGAAAATAAAGAGAGAGAAAGCAAAAACATAAAAATTCTGGAGATTTATGGAACCAAAATGCATGCATGTCAATGGATTTAAGCTAGGAGAAACATAGGTTCTTACATCCACAAACAATTCATGTAAGTGTTCTAGCTAAAATTCTGCTCATGTTTTTGTTTAAATGTTCTTGATGAATTGATGTGTTTCTTGAATTGTTTGTGCTGTGAATTTGATTTGAGAATGATTATTGATGTGTTGATAGGTTGTATGTTACATTAGGTTGCTTAAAATGCTAGAAAATTAATATGTATGAAGCTTGAATAACGAATCTGCCCAGAATTGTTAGTTTTAGACACCTTTCGGAAATCTAGAAAATTGAGCATGTTAGAGTTGTTTCTGGAAAAAGTGTCCTTGAAAAAAGTTGTAGAGGACAAAATTTTACATGAGATAGGGCTAAGAATTGCACGAAAATGTTAAGTATGGGTCTCTGAATTGTTATTAGAAGTTACTGGACTGAAACTGGATGAATCTGGAATCTGTTGTACTAAATTGTAAAATTCGAAAATTTTAGGGGCTTCCATAATGTCAATAAAATTATGAAATTTTTTGCTTGAAACAGGGGATTCATGAAATGAATGAAATTAAATGGCCAAGCTTGAATTAAGTCTCAATTGGTAGGTTAAATGCATTTAGATCACATGTAGGATTATTAAAGGATTAAAGGGGACTGTTTTGTGGAAATTGATAAATTGAGGACTTGAATGCTTTGATTTTGAATATGTTAGAACTTCATTATTATGCTAATACATGTAAGTTAATATGGCTAAAATATCAGAACCAAATGAATTGTGAAACATATAATTTATATGCATTAAATCCACTAAGTTTAGCTTGGACAGATTCGATCCTGAAATTGACCTGTTTTCAAATGCAAAACTGTACTGATTGGGAAATGCTAAAAATATGTGCCATACATGATTTTAATGGTGTGTTTATAAGCTTTCCATAATGGTATGATATGCTTTATTTGGATTTATGAATAAAGAGTTATGAACAGATTAATGGACACTGCTCAAAACTGCCATGTTAGGGACAGCTTGTGTGTTTATTGTTGTTTGCTTGATTTGTTTGAATTTATATGCTAAGGTTGGTACTAATGAATGATATATGTGTTGTAATGGTTCAAGAGCCTATTGAGGAAGAGGCCATAGAGGATACAAGGAGTGAACAATCAAGAAGAAGGGACAAGAGCATTGTGATAAAGGACAACAAGTAGCTTGGAGTATAGTGAGTGTAGTATTGTTTAAAGTGTTAGGATTAGTATCCTAACCTTATTATTTTTGTTTATTAGATAACCTAATGAAGCATGAAATGAATTTAAATCAATGGTTGGTAACTTAACTTGATAAGGAAGAAGGATTAAAGACTTGACTTATGACCTAAGATATTCTTAGTTGCTAGATAAGCATGCTTAGCTTAGGTATTATGTTGCTACAATTTGTGGATTGATTAAGCTATGTAAAATGAGACTTTATGGATGATTTAGCTACTGTTTTGGTGATGGTTATATGCTTGAAATAATGTTATATGCTTGCTGGAAACTTGATTGAGCATGACTTGAATGATTCACCTTGTAAACATGATAGAAATGGTTACTTGACTTGGTGAAATTATTGAATAACAAACCAATGACCTTGTTGGATATAAATGATAAGATCAAGACCTTGGTTGATTAGTGTCTATAGGTACAAGGGCATGCCTTAGAGTCATAGAGCTCCTCTGAATACTATTGCAAGTTGGTGGTTAGTCACCAATTTATCTTTAGGGTGGTAAGTCACCCTGATGCTACTGCATCCTCTGATAAATGTTACAAGTTGTATAATGTGGAATTGATACCTTTGGGTATCTAATGTTATATGTCAAATGTAGTCTCGAATACCTTGTTCATTAATCACCCAAGGCGACTTAATTAAAAGTTACTTGATTGAGAGATAAGTACCTAAATGATAGGTATTAATGAAATGTTACTTACATGCCTATTTGCCTTGTATGTGTTAATACTTTTTAATGTTGTTTGATGTGGTATATGCTAAGGTTTTAAATGATGCTTGATGTTTGAATGATTATGAAATTATATTAATTATGTTATATCAATTGGTTACTTGAAGTGGTTACAGGATTAGCTAAGTCTACTTATGTATGATGGACTAGCTAGGTGAACTTTGATTAAAGCCTAGCTAGCTAATCTTAAAGATTAAATAATGCTTTAAAAGATGGAAATTAGTAAAGTTTAGGGTTGCCTCGCTAAGTACCATTTGTGTACTTACCACTCTTCTGTTCCCTTCTTCCAAAAATTGCAGGTTCTAGTCTCGAAAGCTAGTCAATTGTCTTAGAGAGCAGATATTGAAGTTCAAGCACAAGTATGACTCTTTTGGTTATCCTAGTTGGTGGCATAGATGTATATAAGTGTCACATGCATATGATACAAGTATTGTGGTTGCTTGACATGTAATTGTTATGTTTAAGACTTGGTTTGGTTATGTATATATATAAGCATAAGCTTGTTTTGTAATAACTTTATATTGACATGTAATGGTTGAATTGTATATATGTGTTTGATGTAAAGTGGCTATGTCTTGAGATTGTATTTATATATGGTTTGTGTTTGATTAAAGTGTTGATATGAAATTGCAAATACTATGTGTTATTTAGATGTATGTTATTCGAATGGATGGATGTGAACATGTATGATCTTGCTTGATTGATATGTTGATTGAACTAGGGAAATTGTATCTAGAGTTTCTATTGGTTACATGATTAAGTTTGAATAAATTGTGACATTAGAGAATTATATATGTGTATATGTTATGAAAGTTTTAAAATAACTCACATATTTGTATACGTTTTGGTAACATGTTTCTAGTTCATAAGTTAATATGTTAAGTTTGATAATATACAAGCTGCATGACTTTGATTGACATTGTTACATGTTTTGTTTCGATTGTTTATTTGTTCTAAATCATGCGTTATAAGTCATGACATCCCTCGCTCCTAACCCGGGCGAGGGGTGTTACAGGTACGGAGGCGCTTTGCAATCCCACTCGTGATGATGGGTGGGCTACGTTTGGCTTTCTGAGGACCAGCATGCCCTTTCGACACATTCTTCGTAGTTGTCAGCCAAACTTCAAAGTCAGGGTTCATGGATCCTGCTGCATCGTTACTGCCTCTAGTCGCAGCGAGGGCCTCAATAACGGGTTGTTGTAATTCCTCATCATCAATGAGAACGAACCTTTTGTCCGGCGGTGTGGTGGAATCAGCAATCGCCCCAGCCGTATCATCGACCCCATCTGAGACGTTAATAACGGATTCCTCATCAGCCGGAATCATGTCCAAGAGGGCAATGTCAAGAGGTTCCTGGTGGTGATCAGTCTCAGCATCGACTTTAACCACATCCTCCTCTTCCGCAGGGAGTGTTGTATCCATGGCAGCGTCCTCAACTGGAACCTGCTTGCTTTCAAGCACCTCTGCTGCATCTAAGGGACCCTGGGCAGTACCTTCTAGGTTCACCTCCAGACCTGCTGCTATCGCAGTAGTAGTAGGATCCACATCGACAAGGTTCACTGTCATTGCTGCCTTTGGGGCGTCATCAGCCCTTGCGTCAGCGGCTGCAAAAGGTGCAGTATAAAGATAAAAACAACAGATTGGCAGCGATATGTAACCAGGAGATAGATATGAAAAAACCCACATGATGGTTATATGAAATAGAAAAATAAAATTAACATATAAAAGCTTGTAATCAAATATATGAACTCTTAAAATTTGATTCTAACTTATTTTGCGGTCTTTTTTGTAGAGGTTTCGGACGAGCGGGTCTAAATGGGCCAAAAAATGGACCTGTTAGAATTTTAACTGAGTAAAAAGTATAGAAATTGAGTTTTTGCAATATAACCGTTTTGAAAAGCTCGTAACCAATTATATGAACTCCTAAATTTTTATTAAAACTCATTTTGCATTCCTTTTTGTAAGGATTCGGACGAGCGGGTCTAAATGGGCCGAACAATGGACCTGTTAGAATTTTAACTAGGCAAAAAGTACAGAAATCGTGTTTTTGCAATATAATCGTGTTGAAAAGCTCGTAATAAAATATATGAATTCCTAAATTTGGATTAAAACTTATTTTGCAGCCCTTTTTGTAGAGGTCTCGGACGAGCGGGCCTAAATGGGCCGAACAATGGACTAGTTAGAATTTTAACTGAGTAAAAAGTACATAAATCAAGTTTTTGCAATATAATGGTGTTGAAAAGCTCCAAATCTATTATATTAATTCCTAAACTTTAATTAAAACTTATTTTGCAGTCCTTTTTGAAGAGGTTCCAGACGGCAGGTCTAAATGGGCCAAACAATGGACCTGTTAGAATTTTAACTGAGTAAAAAGTACAGAAATTGAGTTTTTGCAATATAATCGTGTTGAAAAGTTCGTAATCAATTATATTAACTTCTAAATTTGAATTAAAAATTATTTTGCGGATTATTTTGTAGTGGTTTCGATGAACCGGTCTAAATGTGCAAAATAATGTACCCGTAAGAATTTTAACTTAGTAAAAAATACAGAAATTGAGTTTTTGCAATATAATCTTGTTGAAAAGCTCGTAATCAATTATATGAACTCCTAAAATTTGATTATAACTGATTTTGCTGTATTTTTTGTAGATGTTTCGGACGAGCGGGTCTAAATGGGCCGAACAATGGACCCATTAGAATTTTAACTGAGTAAAAAGTACAGAAATCGAGTTTTTTCAATATAATCTTGTTGAAAAGCTCGTAATAAATTATATGAACTCTTAAATTTTGATTAAAACTTTTTTGTGGTCCTTTTTGTAGAGGTTTCGGACGAGCGGATCGAAATGGGCCGTAAAATGGACCCGTTAGAAATTTAACTGAGTAAAAAGTACAGAAATCGAGTTTTTGCAATTTAATCATGTTGAAAAGCTCGTAATCAATTGTATGAACTCCTAAATTTGGATTAAAACTTATTTTGCGGCCCATTTTGTAAAGGTTTCAAGGTGCCGGTCTAAATGGGCTGAACAATGGACCCGTTAGAATTTTAACTGAGTAAAAAGTACAGAAATTGAGTTTTTGCAATATAATCGTGTCGAAAAGCTCGTAATCAATTGTATGAATTCATAAATTTGGATTAAAACTTATTTTGCAGCCCTTTTGTAGAGGTTTCGGACGAGCGGTTCTAAATGGGCCGAATAATGGACCCGTTAAAATTTTAAATGAGTACAAAGAACATAAATTGAGTTTTTCCAATAAAATCGTGTTGAAAAGCTCGTAATCAATTATATTAACTCTTAAAATTTGATTAAAACTTGTTTTGCAGTCTTTTTTGTAGAGGTTTCGGACTAGCGGGTCTAAATGGGCCTAACAATGGACCCGTTACAAATTTAACTGAGTAAAAAGTACAGAAATCGAGTTTTGCAATATAATCATGTTGAAAAGCTCGTAATCAATTTTATGAACTCCTAAATTTGGATTAAAACTTATTTTGCATCCTTTTTTGTAGAGGTCTCGGACGAGTGGGTCTAAATGGGCTGAATATTGGACCCGTTAGAACTTTAACTGAGTAAAAAGTACGAAAATCGAGTTTTTGCAATATAATCGTGTTGAAAAGCTCATAATCATTGACATGAACTCCTAAAATTTGATTATAACTCATTTTGCGGTCTTTTTTGTAAGGTTTCAGACGAGCGGGTCTAAATGGGCCGAACAATAGACCTGTTAGAATTTTAACTGAGTAAAAAGTACAAAATTGAGTTTTTGCAATATAATTGTGTTGAAAAGCTCGTAATAAATTATATGAACTCCTAAATTTGGATTAAAACTTATTTTGCGGTCTTGTTTGTAGAGGTTTCGGACGAGCGGGTCTAAATAGGCCGAAAAATGGACCCGTTAGAATTTTAACTGAGTAAAAAGTACAGAAATCGAGTTTTTGCAATATAATCGTTTTGAAAAGCTCGTAACCAATTATAAGAACTCCTAAATTTTTATTAAAACTCATTTTGCGGTCCTTTTTTAAGGATTCGGACGAGCGTGTCTAAATGGGCCGAACAATGAACGCGTTAGAATTTTAACTGTGTAAAAAGTACAGAATTCGAGTTTTTGCAATATAATCGTGTTGAAAAGCTCGTAATCAATTATATGAACTCCAAAATTTTGATTAAAACACATTTTGCGGTACTTTTTGTAAGGTTTCGGACGAGCGGGTCTAAATGGGCCGAGCAATGGACCTGTTAGAACTTTAATTGAGTAAAAAGTACAGAAAATGAGTTTTTGCAATATAATCGTGTTGAAAAGCTCGTAATCAATTATATGAACTCCTAAATTTGGATTAAAACTTATTTTGCGGTCTTTTGTGTAGAGGTTTCAGACGACCGGGTCTAAATGGACCGAACAATGGACTCGTTAGAATTTTAAATGGGCAAAAAGTACAGAAATCCTGTTTTTGCAATATAATCGTGTTGAAAAGCTCATAATAAAATATATGTACTCCTAAATTTGGATTAAAACTTATTTTGCAGCCCTTTTTGTAGAGGTTTCGGACGAGCGGGTCTTAATGGGCCGAACAATGGACTCGTTAGAATTTTAACTGAGTAAAAAGAACATAAATTGAGTTTTTCCAATAAAATATTGTTGAAAAGCTCGTAATCAATTATATTAACTTCTTAATTTGGATTAAAACTTATTTTGCGGCCTATTTTGTAGTGGTTTCGACGAGCCGGTCTAAATGGGTAGAATAATGTACCCGTAAGATTTTTAACTGAGTAAAAAGTACAGAAATTGAGTTTTTGCATTATAATCTTGTTGAAAAGCTTGTAATCAATTATATGAACTCCTAAAATTTGATTATAACTGATTTTGCAATATTTTTTGTAAAGGTTTCGGACGAACGGGTCTAAATGGGCCGAACAATGGACCCATTAGAATTTTAACTGAGTAAAAAGTACATAAATTGAGTTTTTTTCAATATAATCGTGTTGAAAAGTTCGTAATCAATTATATGAAATCCTAAATTTGGATTAAAACTTATTTTGCGGCCCATTTTGTAGAGGTTTCGGTGAGCCGGTCAAAATGGGCAGAATATTGTACCCATGTGAATTTTAAGTGATTAAAAAGTACAAAATTTGAGTTTTTGCAATATAATCGTGATGAAAAGCTCGTAATCAATTAAATGAACTCCTAAAATTTGATTATAACATATTTTGCAGTCTTTTTTGTAGAGGTTTGGGACGAGCGGGTCTAAATGGGCCAAACAATGGACCCGTTAGAATTTGAACTGAGTAAAAAGTACAGAAATTGAGTTTTTGCAACATAATCGTGTTGAAAAGTTCGTAATCAATTATATGAACTCCTAAATTTGGATTAAAACTTATTTTGCGGCCCATTTTGTAGTGGTTTCGACGAGCCGATCTAAGTATGCAGAATAATGTACCCGTAAGAATTTTAACTGAGTAAAAAGTACAAAAATTGACTTTTTACAATATAATCATGTTGAAAAGCTCGTAATCAATTATATGAACTCCTAAATTTTGATCATAACTGATTTTTCAATATTTTTTGTAGAGGATTCGGACGAGCGGGTCTAAATGGGCCGAAGAATGGACCCATTAGAATTTTAACTGAGTAAAAAGTACAGAAATTGAGTTTTCCAATATAATCGTGTTGAAAAGCTCGTAATAAATTATATGAACTCCTAAATTTTGATTAAAACTTGTTTTGTGGTCCTTTTTGTAGAGGTTTCGAACGAGCGGGTCGAAATGGGCCGTAAAATGGACCCGTTAGAATTTTAAGTGAGTAAAAAGTACATAAATCGAGTTTTTGCAATATAATGGTGTTGAAAAGCTCGTAATCAATTGTATGAACACCTAAAATTAGATTAAAACTTATTTTGCGGCCCATTTTGTAGAGGTTTCGAGGTGCCGGTCTAAATGGGCCGAACAATGGACCCGTTAGAATTTTAACTGAGTAAAAATTACAGAAATTGAGTTTTTGCAATATAATCGTGTCGAAAAGCTCGTAATCAATTGTATGAACTCATAAATTTGGAATAAAACTTATTTTGCAACCCTTTTGTAGAGGTTTCGGACGAGCGAGTCTAAATGGGTGAACAATGGACATGTTACAATTTTAACCGAGTAAAAAGAACATAAATTGAGTTTTTGCAATATAATTGTGTTGGAATGCTCGTAATCAATTATATGAACTCCTAAAATTTAATTATTACTTGTTTTGTAGTCTTTTATTATAGAGGTTTCGGAAGAGCGGCTCTAAATGGGCCGAACAATGGACCCGTTAGAATTTTAATTGAGTAAAAACTTTAGAAATTGAGTTTTTCCAATAAAATCGTGTTGAAAAGCTCGTAATAAATTATATTAACTCTTAAAATTTGATTAAAACTTGTTTTGCGGTCTTTTTGTAGAGGTTTCGGACAAGCGGGTCTAAATGGGCCGAACAATGGACCCGTTAGAATTTTAACTGAGTAAAAAGTACAGAAATCGAGTTTTTTTCAATATAATCGTGTTCAAAAGCTCGTAATAAATTGTATGAACTCCTAAATTTTGATTAAAACTTGTTTTGTGGTCCTTTTTGTAGAGGTTTCGGACGAGCGGGTCGAAATGGGCCGTAAAATGGACCCGTTAGAATTTTAAGTGAGTAAAAAGTACAGAAATCGAGTTTTTGCAATATAATCGTGTTGAAAAGCTCGTAATCAATTGTATGAACTCATAAATTTGGATTAAAAATTATTTTGCGGCCCATTTTGTAGAGGTTTGGAGGTGCCGGTCTAAATGGGCCGAACAATGGACCCGTTAGAATTTTAACTGAGTAAAAAGTACAGAAATTGATTTTTTGCAATATAATCATGTCGAAAAGCTCGTAATCAAGTGTACGAACTCATAAATTTGGATTAAAACTTATTTTACAGCCCTTTGTAGAGGTTTCGGATGAGCGGGTCTAAATGGGCCGAACAATGGACCTGTTAGAATTTTCACCGAGTAAAAAGAACATAAATTGAGTTTTTTTCAATATAATCGTGTTGGAAAGCTCGTAATCAATTATATGAACTCCTAAAATTTAATTATAACTAGTTTTGCAGTCTTTTTTGTAAAAGTTTTCGGACGAGCGGGTCTAAATGGGCCGAACAATGGACCCGTTAGAATTTTAATTGAGTAAAAAGTTTAGAAATTGAGTTTTTCCAATAAAATCGTGTTGAAAAGCTCGTAATAAAATATATGAACTCCTAAATTTGGATTAAAACTTATTTTGCATCCCTTTTTGTAGAGGTTTCGGACGAGCGGGTCTAAATGGGTCGAACAACAGACTCATTAGAATTTTAACTAAGTAAAAAGTACATAAATCAAGTTTTTGCAATATAATCGTGTTGAAAAGCTCCTAATCTATTATATTAATCCTAAATTTTAATTAAAACTTATTTTGCAGTCCTTTTTGAAGAGGTTCCTAACGGCGGGTCTAAATGGGCCGAACAATGGACTTGTTAGAAATTTAACTGAGTAAAAAGTACAGAAATTGAGTTTTTGCAATATAATCGTGTTGAAAAGTTCGTAATCAATTATTTTAACTTCTAAATTTGGATTAAAACTTATTTTGCGGCCTATTTTGTAGTGGTTTCAACGAGCCTGTCTAAATGGGCAGAATAATGTACCCGTAAGAATTTTAACTTAGTAAAAAGTACAGAATTTGAGTTTTTGCAATATAATCTTGTTGAAAAATTCGTAATCAATTATATAAACTCCTAAATTTTGATTAAAACTTTTTTGTGGTCCTTTTTGTAAAGGTTTCGGACGAGCAGGTTGAAATGGGCCGTAAAATGGACCCGTTAGAATTTTAACTGAGTAAAAAGTACATAAATCGAGTTTTTGCAATATAATCGTGTTGAAAAGCTCGTAATCAATTGTATGAACTCGTAAATTTGGATTAAAACTTATTTTGCAGCCTATTTTGTAGAGATTTCGAGGTGCCGGTCTAAATGGGCCGAACAATGGACCCGTTAGAATTTTAACTGAGTAAAAAGTACAGAAATTGAGTTGTTGCAATATAATCGTGTCGAAAAGCTCGTAATCAATTGTATGAACTCATAATTTTGGATTATAACTTATTTTGCAGCCCTTTTGTAGAGGTTTCGGACGAGCGGGTCTAAATGGGCCGACTAATGGACCTGTTAGAATTTTAACTGAGTAAAACGAACATAAATTGAGTTTTCGCAATATACTCGTGTTGGAAAGCTCGTAATCAATTATATGAACTCCTAAAATCTAATCATAACTTGTTTTGCAGTCTTTTTTGTAGAGGTTTCGGACGAGCGGGTCTAAATGGGCCGAACAATGGACCCGTTAGAATTTTAACTGAGTAAAAAGTTTAGAAATTGAGTTTTTCCAATAAAATCGTGTTGAAAAGCTCCTAATCAATTATATTAACTCTTAAAATTTGATTAAAATTTGTTTTGCGGTTTTTTTGTAGAGGTTTCGGACTAGCGGGTCTAAATGGGCCGAAACCATGGACCCGTTACAAATTTAACTGAGTAAAAAGTACAGAAATCGAGTTTTTGCAATATAATCATGTTGAAAAGCTCGTAATCAATTATATGAACTCCTAAATTTGGATTAAAACTTATTTTGCATCCCTTTTTGTAGAGGTTTCGGACGAGCGGGTCTAAATGGGCCGAATAATGGACCCGTTAGAACTTTAATTGAGTAAAAAGTACCGAAATCGAGTTTTTGCAATATAATCGTGTTGAAAAGCTCGTAATCAATTATATGAACTCCTAAATTTGGATAAAAACTTATTTTGCAGACCTTTTTGTAGAGGTTTCGGACGAACAAAGGACCGAACAATGGACCCGTTAGAATTTTAACTGAGTCAAAAGTATAAAATCGAGTTTTGCAATATAATCGTGTTGAAAAGCTCGTAATCAATTATATGAACTCTTAAAATTTGATTCTAACTTATTTTGCGGTCTTTTTTGTAGAGGTTTCGGACGAGTGGGTCGAAATGGGCCGAAAAATGGACCCGTTAGAATTTTAACTGAGTAAAAAGTACAGAAATCGAGTTTTTGCAATATAATCGTTTTGAAAAGCTCGTAACCAATTATATGAACTCCTATATTTTTATTAAAACTCATTTTGCGGTCCTTTTTGTAAGGATTCGGACGAGCGGGTCTAAATGGGCCGAACAACAGACCCGTTAGAATTTTAACTGTGTAAAAAGTACAGAATTCGAGTTTTTGCAATATAATCGTGTTGAAAAGCTCGTAATCAATTATATGAACTCCAAAATTTTGATTAAAACTCATTTTACGGTCCTTTTTGTAAGGTTTCGGACGAGCGGGTCTAAATGGGCCGAGTAATGGACATGTTAGAACTTTAATTAAGTAAAAAGTACAGAAATTGAGTTTTTGCAATAAAATCGTTTTGAAAAGCTCGTATTCAATTTTATGAACTCCTAAATTTGGATTAAAATTTATTTTGAGGTCTTTTGTGTAGAGGTTTTAGACGAGCGGGTCTAAATGGGCCGAACACTAGACCCGTTAGAATTTTAACTGAGCAAAAAGTAAAGAAATCGTGTTTTTGCAATATAATCGTGTTGAAAAGCTCGTAATAAAATATATGAACTCCTAAATTTGGAATAAAACTTATTTTGTAGCCCTTTTTGTAGAGGTTTCGGACGAGCGGGTCTAAATGGGCCGAACAATGGACTCATTAAAATTTTAACTGAGTAAAAAGAACATAAATTGAGTTTTTGCAATATAATCTTGTTGAAAAGCTCGTAATCAATTATATTAACTTCTAAATTTGGATTAAAACTTATTTTGCGGCCTATTTTGTAGTGGTTTCACGAGCCAGTCTAAATGGGCAGAATAATGTACCCGTAAGAATTTTAATTGAGTAAAAAGTACAGAAATTGAGTTTTTGCAATATAATCCTGTTGAAAAGCTCTTAATCAATTATATGAACTCCTAAAATTTGATTATAACTAATTTTGCAGTATTTTTTGTAGAGGTTTCAGACGAACGGGTCTAAATGGGCCAAACATTGTACGCATTAGAATTTTAATTGAGTAAAAAGTAAATAAATTGAGTTTTTTATTTCAATATAATCTCGTTGAAAAGTTCGTAATCAATTATATGATCTCCTAAATTTGGATTAAAACTTATTTTGCGGCCCATTTTGTAGAGGTTTCGATGAGCCGGTCAAAATGGGCAGAATATTGTACCCATGTGAATTTTAAGTGAGTAAAAAGTACAGAAATTGAGTTTTTGCAATATAATCGTGTTGAAAAGCTTGTAATCAATTAAATGAACTCCTAAAATTTGATTATAACATATTTTGCAGTCTTTTTTGTAGAGGTTTCGGACGAGCGGGTCTAAATGGGCCAAACAATGGACCCGTTAGAATTTGAACTGAGTAAAAAGTACATAAATTTAGTTTTTGCAATATAATCGTGTTGAAAATTTCGTAATCAATTATATGAACTCCTAAATTTGGATTAAAACTTATTTTGCAGCCCATTTTGTAGAGGTTTCGAAATGCCGGTCAAAAGGGGCAGAATATTGTACCCATGAGAATTTTAACTGAGTAAGAAGTACAGAAATTGGGTTTTTGCAATATAATCATGTTGAAAAGCTTATAATCAATTATATGAACTCCTAAATTTTGATTAAAACTTATTTTGTAGTCCTTTTTGAAGAGGTTACAGACGAGCGGGTCTAAATGGGCCGAACAATGGACCTGTTAGAATTTTAACTATCTAAAAAGTACAGAAATTGAGTTTTTGCAACATAATCGTGTTGAAAAGTTCGTAATCAATTATATGAACTCCTAAATTTGGATTAAAACTTATTTTGGGGCCCATTTTGTAGTGGTTTCGACGAGCCGATCTAAGTATGCAGAATAATGTACCCGTAAGAATTTTAACTGAGTAAAAAGTACAAAAATTGACTTTTTACAATATAATCATGTTGAAAAGCTCGTAACCAATTATATGAACTCCTAAATTTTGATCATAACTGATTTTTCATTATTTTTTGTAGAGGTTTCGGACAAGCGGGTCTAAATGGGCCGAACAATGGATCCATTAGAATTTTAACTGAGTAAAAAGTACAGAAATTGAGTTTTTCAATATAATCGTGTTGAAAAGCTCGTAATAAATTATATGAACTCCTAAATTTGGATTAAAACTTATTTTGTAGTCCTTTTTGAAGAGGTTACAGACGAGCGGGTCTAAATGAGCCGAACAATGGACTTGTTAGAATTTTAACTGAGTAAAAAGTACAGAAATTGAGTTTTTGCAATATAATTGTGTTGAAAAGTTCGTAATCAATTATATGAACTCCTAAATTTGGATTAAAACTTATTTTGCGGCCCATTTTGTAGTGGTTTCGACGAGCCGATCTAAGTATGCAGAATAATGTACCCGTAAGAATTTTAACTGAGTAAAAAGTACAAAAATGGAGTTTTTGCAATATAATCGTGTTGAAAAGCTCGTAATCAATTATATGAACTCCTAAATTTTGATCATAACTGATTTTTCATTATTTTTTATAGAGGTTTCGGACGAGCGGGTCTAAATGGGCCGAACAATGGACCCATTAGAATTTTAACTTAGTAAAAAGTACAGAAATCGATTTTTTCAATATAATCGTGTTGAAAAGCTCGTAATAAATTATATGAACTCCTAAATTTTGATTAAAACTTGTTTTGTGTTCCTTTTTGTAGAGGTTTCGGACGAGCGGGTCGAAATGGGCCGTAAAATGGACCCGTTAGAGTTTTAAGTGAGTAAAAAGTACTGAAATCGAGTTTTTGCAATATAATCGTGTTGAAAAGCACGTAATCAATTGTATGATCACCTAAATTTGGATTAAAACTTATTTTGCGGCCCATTTTGCAGAGGTTTCGAGGTGCCGGTCTAAATGGGCCGAACAATGGACCTGTTAGAATTTTAACTGAGTAAAAATTACAGAAATTGAGTTTTTGCAATATAATCGTGCCGAAAAGCTCGTAATCAATTGTATGAACTCATAAATTTGGATTAAAACTTATTTTGCAGCCCTTTTGTAGAGGTTTCGGATGAGCGGGTCTAAATGGGCCGAACAATGGACCCGTTAGAATTTTAACTTAGTAAAAAGAACATAAATTGAGTTTTTGCAATATAATCGTGTTGGAAAGCTCGTAATCAATTATATGAACTCCTAAAATTTAATTATAACTTGTTTTGCATTTTTTTAGAGGTTTCAGACGATCAGGTCTAAATGGGCCGAACAATGGACCCGTTAGAATTTTAATTGAGTAAAAAGTTTAGAAATTGAGTTTTTCCAACAAAATCGTGTGGAAAAGCTCGTAATCAATTATATGAACTCCTAAATTTTGATCATAACTGATTTTTCATTATTTTTTGTAGAGGTTTCGGATGAGCGGGTCTAAATGGGCCGAACAATGGACCCGTTAGAATTTTAACTGAGTAAAAAGTACAGAAATCGAGTTTTTGCAATATAATCGTGTTGAAAAGCTCGTAATAAATTATATGAACTCCTAAATTTGGATTAAAACTTGTTTTGTAGTCCTTTTTGTAGAGGTTTCAGACGAGCGGGTCGAAATGGGCCGTAAAATGGACTCGTTAGAATTTAACTGAGTAAAAACTACAGAAATCGAGTTTTTGCAATATAATCGTGTTGAAAAGATCGTAATCAATTGTATGAACTCCTAAATTTGGATTAAAAATTATTTTGCGGCCCATTTTGTAGAGGTTTCGAGGTGTCGGTCTAAATGGGCCGAACAATGGACCCATTAGAATTTTAACTGAGTAAAAAGTAAAAAACTGAGTTTTTGCAATATAATCGTGTCTAAAAGCTCGTAATCAATTATATGAACTCATAAATTTAGATTAAAACTTATTTTGCAGCCCTTTTGTAGAGGTTTCGGACGAACGAGTCTAAATGGGCCGAACAATGGACCCGTTAGAATTTTAATTGACTAAAAAGAACATAAATTGAGTTTTTGCAATATAATCATTTTGGAAAGCTCTCAATCAATTATATGAACTCCTAAAATTTAATTATAACTTGTTTTGTAGTCTTTTTTGTAGAGGTTTCGGACGAGCGGGTCTAAATGGGCCGAACAATGAACCCGTTAGAATTTTAACTGAGTAAAAAGTTTAGAAATTGAGTTTTTCCAATAAAATCATGTTGAAAAGCTCGTAATCAAATATATAAACTCTTAAAATTTGATTAAAACTTGTTTTGCGGTCTTTTTTGTTGAGGTTTCGGACTAGCGGGTCTAAATGGGCCGAACAATGGACCCGTTAGAAATCTAACTGAGTAAAAAGTACAAAAATCGAGTTTTTGCAATATAATCGTGTTGAAAAGTTAGTAATCAATTATATGAACTCCTAAATTTGGATTAAAACTTATTTTGCATCCCTTTTTGTAGAGGTTTCGGACGAGCGGGTCTAAATGGGCCGAATAATGGACCCGTTAGAACTTTAACCGAGTAAAAAGTATGGAAATCGAGTTTTGCAATATAATCATGTTGAAAAGCTCGTAATCAATTATATGAACTCCTAAAATTTGATTATAACTCATTTTACGGTCTTTTTGTAAGGTTTCGGACGAGCGGGTCTAAATGGGCCGAACAATAGACCTATTAGAATTTTAACTAAGTAAAAAGTACAGAAATTGAGTTTTTGCAATATAGTCGTGTTGAAAAGTTCGTAATCAATTATATGAACTCCTAAATTTTGTTGAAAACTTATTCTGCGTCCCATTTTGTAGAGGTTTCGACGAACGAGTCTAAATGGGCAGAATAATGTACCCGTAAGAATTTTTACCGAGTAAAACGTACAGAAATTGAGTTTTTGGAATATAATCATGTTGAAAAGCTCGTAATTAATTATATGAACTCCTAAAATTTGATTCTAACTTATTTTGCAGTGTTTTTTGTTGAGGTTTTAGACGATCGGGTCTAAATGGACCGAACAATTGACCCGTTAGAATTTTAACTAAGTAAAAAGTACATAAATCGAGTTTTTGCAATATAATCGTGTTGAAAAGCTCGTAATAAATTATATGAACTCCTAAATTTTATTTAAAATTTTTTTTGCAGTCCTTTTTGTAGAGGTTTCGGACGAGCGGGTCTAAATGGGCCGAACAATGGACCCGTTAGAATTTTAACTGAGTAAAAAGTTTAGAAATTGAATTTTTGCAATAAAATCGTGTTGAAAAGCTCGTAATCAATTATATGAACTCTTAAAATTTGATTAAAACTTATTTTGCGGTCTTTTTTGTAGAGGTTTCGGACTAGCGGGTCTAAATGGGCCGAACAATGGACCCGTTAGAATTTTAACTTAGTAAAAAGTACAGAAATCGAGTTTTTGCAATATAATCGTGTTGAAAAGCTCGTAATCAATTATATGAACTCCTAAATTTGGATTAAAACTTATTTTGCGGCCCTTTTGTAGAGGTTTCGGACGAGCGGGTCTAATTGGGCTGAACAATGGACCCGTTAGAATTTTAACTGAGTAAAAAGTACATAAATCGAGTTTTTGCAATATTATCGTGTTGAAAAGCTCGTAATCAATTATATGAACTCCTAAAATTTGATTCTAACTTATTTTACGGTCTTTTTGTAGAGGTTTCGGACGAGCGGGTCTAAATGGGCCGAACAATGGACCCGTTAGATTTTTTCTTAAGAAAATGGGTGGGCCTCATTAAAAGCTCTCTAACCACCCTAGGTCGGAACTAAGGGTGAACCTAAGGGGAAAAGAGTGCCCCGATGTATATTATAATAATGGGGTTGAGAGTCAACCAATACATAGTTTTGAATATACTTAGGCAAAACAGAGTCAAAATACACAGAGAAAGCAGAATGTAAAGCCCAAGTAGCAAGAGAATGAGCCACAGTATTAGCGGATCTAGGTACAAAGATAAGTCTAATATTCGGAACAACTTCAAGAAGGGGTCGAGTCGCCTCTATCTGAGTGCCCATGATAGAAACATCTATGGTGGAGCGAGTGAGTTTGTTGACAATAACGGTAGAATCTGACTCCATAATAACATTACTCTAACCTCGACCAGTGACAAGAGTGATCCCAGCGATGACAGCATGAAGCTCGGCCACTGTTCATCAGCGCAGCTAGCAGCATGAATGGCACAACTACTGAGGACAACTCCCCCAGCATCACGGGCAATGACACCTATGGCAGCAGAACTAGAGGCCTGGTGGAAGGCGCCATCAACATTGATCTTTACCGCATCATTAACCGAGGGTCTCTATCTTGGTGTTGCTATGGCGGGCTTGGAATGTTGCAGCGGCGTGGCGACCAGGGAGTTGGCGTCAACGTAATCCTTCAAAAGTCCTTGTGCATTCATGACGGTAAGCCAAGGCGGCTATAATCGTGTAGAATGAACCCAATCATTCCGAAAGTTCCATATGTTCCAGAGCATGGTAAGAAAGAATGCAAAATCCATACGAGAGAGCCCTAGAGCACATTCTTCAAGCCAAGAGGCCATGGTGGTCGTGGGACTATTATAGAAGCTGCGGGGAAAACCGGCTAGGTGCAAGACCTCCACTGCCCCTGAACAGTCACGGAGGGCATGCAAAGCCGTTTCGGGGTGGGTATGACAAAAGGGACAGTGGCCAGTAGATAGAGTGGCCGCCAACAGTCGATTTCTGGTAGGCAGAGCCCCACGCCCTGCTCGCCAACCGAATGAGCGGATCTTGGATAACGTATGTGCCTTTGAGATAGCTTTCCAAAGGGTCCTGGGCCTCGTGATAGGCTGTTGTGGTTGTTGTAGAAAGAGGTATCTTGATCGAACCGAATAACCAGCGGAGTCGTGGCGACTCTATATCAGAGTTTCGCGTCTCTCACGCGAGATGGGAATGCGGAGGATGTGATCAACGTCATCCCAATCAAAATATCTTCGGAGCTTGTTTTTATCCCAACAAGCTTGATCACGAAGCATAAAGTCGCGACACCGGGTGGGAATCTCCTCATTGTCTGTATACTCACCAAATAGCGTGATCCGAGAAGCCCCTCCCTAGTTATTACGATGTATACGTATGTGACTGTTAACGCCAAGCCTCTAGAAGAACCCTGGACCCAGTAACTGCATGGCCTGTCATATCCCACGCCAGGTGAAGGATGCTCGTCGATCAGCCGTTGCATCAAATATATTCCTTGAGGGGAAGTACATGGAACACAGGACACGCGCTAACAGGGAGCCTGGATCGGATATTAGTCGCAAAAGTTGCTTCCCTAAGAGAGCCACATTAAAAGAGTGCAGGTCTCGGAATCCGATACCACCAGCTGATTTAGGCACACACAAGGAGTTCCAAGAAAGTAGCGGCCATCCCCGCTTGTTATTACGTCCCGACCACCAGTAGTGTCGGATAGATACGGTCATGTCATCAATGATGTTCTGGGGTAGCATATAACATGACATAACATACTACGGCATCGCTTGGGCTGCAGATTTAATAAGGGTCTCCCGAACACTGAACGAGAGGAAATTGCTATCCCACTTGCTCATGCGGGAGTGGACTTTGTCACGCACAAAACCTAACGACGCAATTATGTTCCTATTGATCAAAAGGGGAACACCAAGGTAAATATCCGGGTCATCCACAAGTCGCATTCCAGGGACAGATTGTACCGCCTGCAGGAAGTCAGGTGTACATTTAGCGCTACAGTAGGCAATGGACCTCTCAAAATTGACAATTTGTCCCGAGGATGATGCATACAGTTGCAAAACTTCTTTTACGCGTGCAACTTCCGTCGGGCAATTTTTACGGAACACCAAGCTATCATCAGCAAACAAAAGATGAGTGATTTAAGGTCCACGACAATTTGCATTAAGCCCACGTAGACGTCCCTTACTCTGCTCAGTTTTGAGGGCAGCAGAAAGTCCTTGTGAGCAAATAAGAAAGAGGAAAGTCGAAAGAGGATCGCCCTGGCGTATGCCACGCAATGGATAGAATTTAGGAGAGAGGGAGCCATTAATCCGTACAAAAAAGGAGACAGAGGATACACATCGTAGAACGAGATCCACCCATTCTCCCATAAATCCCATATGTAACATGACATCGCGAAGGAACGACCATTCAACACGGTCGAAAGCCTTTTCCATATCGAGTTTTACTACTTCCCCTCGGGAAGCAGTCGAGCCATTCGAATGGAGAGAATGTATCAGCTCATGAGCTATAAGAATATTATCAGTGATATTCCTCCCTTTGACAAACGCTGCTTGGGAGTCACTGATGCAGGAAGGTAGCACTGTCTTAAGACGGTTAACAAGGACCTTGGCAACCGTCTTATAGATGATAGAGCACAAGCTAATGGGGCGAAACTGTCACATATTGGTGGGATCTGGCACCTTAGGGATGAGCATCAGTACTGTACGGTTGACCGAGGCCATGTCAGCATCCCCTCGTAAGAGGTCTAGGCAGAATTAGACAAATTCAGGCCCTATTAGGTCCCAATGTTGCTTGTAAAAGCTGCTAGGGAAGCCATCAATACCAAGGGATTTTTTAGGGCTAATATCATGGAAAGCTGTAATGATCTCTGCCTCGATAAAAGGCTTGAGTAGAGAATCATTCATATCTCCTGTGATAGAAGGGCAAATGCTATCCAGAATAGTCGGGGAGGAGACATGATTGGAGGAAGCGAATAAGTTCTGGAAGTAGGTAGATGCCACTTGCAGAAGCTCAGGCTTAGAAGTGTGCCAAACATTTTCGTTATCAAAAAGGCCTTTAATAGTGTTCTTTTTCCGACGACGGGAAGCCCGTGCATGGAGATAAGCCGTGTTTTTGTCGCCCTAGGATAGCCAGGTAATTCGTGATTGCTGTGCCCAGTAGGCCTCCCGTGCATCCAGAAGACGCCGGAGTTCAGATTTGGTATTCTGCAGAGATGTAAGTGCAGCTTCCGATAGTCGGCACCGTCGGAGATAAGAATTTATTTGGCGCTGCAGTTCAGCTATTCGCTTAGTAGATTGGTATCGACGAGTGTCTTGCCAATCCCAAAGGCAGTTCCCAACTGTTTGTAATTTATCCAAAAGGGATCCAGAGGCGGACGCCCATGCTTGCTGGCAAGCAAAAATACACGAGGCATTGGATGCCCAGCAGGATTCAAAATGAAAATGATCCTGCTCGTCCCTTTGAGGTGCAATTGGATGACCATTGGGAGAGGTATCCATAAGAATAATGCAGTGGTTCGATTCTGGCGAAAAGGAGTGGACGTGAGAATAATGCAGGCGTTCGCGCAGCCAACGTGAGCATGCAATAAAACAGTCCAACCGCTCACAGACAGGGGAAATGTTTGGCCCTGTTCGGGACCATGTAAACCAGCCAGAGGATGGATTACAGTCAAAAAGATCATTACGGACTAAGCAGTCACGAAAATTGGATAGTTGAGATTGTTGACGCCTACACCCTCCCTGTTTTTCGTTATCATTTAAAATTTCGTTAAGATCACCACATTAGCCATGGAAATGGGGACGTGTGACGTAAAGAGTCAATGATATCCCAAGTTTTTTATTTTTGACTAGTTTCCGCAGATTCGTAAATACCAGTGAATCGAAAACAATCATCATTATGTCGTAAAACAACATCGATAAAGAGGGCAAAGTACGAAAGCAAATCAAGATCTAAATTATTATTCTATAAGATAGCTAAGCCAGAACAAGTTTGGCTGCTATCAACATCAATACATCTATGCATGTTTAAAAGAAGTTTCAAATTATCAAACCTAATACGATTTAAACGACTTTCAGAAAGAAAAATAATGTCCGGATTTAATCTACTAATAGAAAAACGTAAAGTCTGAACTGTCGACGGCATACCAAGGTCGCGACAGTTCCAACACACGAATCTCATTTTTCTCGGCGGGGTTGATGGTCAATCGCCGCCGAAGAGTTTTTGCTGCTCATCCCAGCTTTCAAAGTTTTGGAACCTTTCTCTAACACAAGAGGGGTAGTGTGCTTCGTCGCCTTGGCCACATTCGAGGGGGAGGTGCGGAGTCATTTTGCAATACCACCTATGATAATAGGTGGACTACGTTTAGCCTTGCGGGGACCAGCATGACCCTTTGATTCGTCTTTCTTTGCCGCGAGCCATGCCTCAAAGTTAGGATTCATTAAAGCCGCAGCGTCGTTACTGCCATCAGCTACAGCAAGTTCACCCACCATGGGTTGCGGCAAATCCTCATCATCAATGAGTACGAACCATTTGTCCAGTGGTGTAGTGGAATCAGCAAGCATCCCGGCCGCATCATCGATCCCATCCGACCCGTTAATAACAGATTCTTCGTCGACAGGAATCATGTCCAACAGGCAATATCGAGAGGCTCCAGGTGCTTTGCAGAACCAGCAGTACCCTCGTTCGCATCCTCAGCCATAGCAGATAGTGTTGCAGCCGCGACAACGTCAACAGTAGGGGTCTGCTCGCTATCAACCGCAACTGCTTCATCCACGGGGGCCTGATAGTACCATCCGGATTCACCATAGGGTCTGCTACAGGCGCAGCTGTAGTAGAAACTGCATCAGTAAGGTTCGCAGCTGCTACTGCTTGTGTGTCCTCCGCAGCCCTTGTATCAACGTCTGTAAATGGACCAACGTAAGGATTAAGACATTGGCACTGATGCGATAAAAAATAGAAGGAGATAAAGACGTAAAAATCCTAATAGTTTCCATGTGAAATGTAAAAAGGAAAATTAAAAATAACAACGTATCGGAGCAGCAGGGGAGAACAGTGATACCCATGTTCGCATCCGGTGTTTTAGATGTGGTTCCAGGTTCGAAATAACACACTCTTCCCCTTATTTTTAGTTTGGTTGTAGTTTTTGGTGACGGAGCACGTAACCAATCACCATATTGTAGAGACGCTGGTGGTGCATCTTTGAAGTCAGCGTAGGTGGCACGAAGGTGACACAGAATTCCACACTTGTGACAGAAGGTGGGAAACTTTTCGTACTGCACATGCAGCATTTTCGGCTTAGAGCCAGCCTCACCGAGGGCCACACTGTGCCGCAATGGCTGTGAGACATCCACCAAGACACAAACACGCAGGAATTTCACCATATTACCATCCTCATCTTTGTGCGAATCGGTGCCTAAACCACTGCCTAAAGAACACCCGGTTGCGTTAGCAACTGTATCCCCCGTCATCATCGCAAGAGGGACACAGTGGATCCTCACCCATATGCGCATATGGTTGAATTGGTATTCATCAATGGTTAGCTGGGGCTGGATCGGTATGAGGGCTAGCCAGTCTCATTTGAAGGTCCATGGACCACGCTTAAGAACCTCCTTCATTCGAGGTACAATATCAAACTTGAAGAGAGGTAGTAGCCAGAGCCAAGAGCAGTGAGAGATGACATTTTGTTGTTTCTCCAAACCGATGTGAAAACACGGATAAGAGCAGCATCGTCAAACGTAGAGGTAGTAAATAGTTTTCCTAACAAAGACGACTTGAAGTCATCGAGAGGGAGGGACTTACTTGCTGTCGGGGCAAAGACAACGCTTTGCTCCTCAGTTGTGAATTGCAAGTTGTCGAAATGGGAGAGGAAAGAGTTAGTTGATGCCATTGCATAGGTATACTCAGACAGGGAACAAAAGAGATAATCAGAACAATGCAATGGGCGCTCGTTGTTCTTCACAATAATAAAGCAGACTCGTGTCTGTTTAGGGTTGTAATTAACTCTAGACTCCAAGAATTTAGGGAGACTTGGGTTATCAGAAATGATTTTAGGGACTTTAAATTTTAAAAATAAAAGTTTGAAACTTATGAGATAAAGATGGGAAGGGAATATATTTAAAAAATATGAATCCCGTAAAAAAAGGGATAAAGCCTTACGGAATTTTGCTTTTGAGTATCCTTGATTTTAGGAACTGCATAATCCCGCTAAAATTGGTTTGGCAATTGCAGGAGTCCACAAACCACTGGGATCGTGGATTGCCATCGGTGAAATCACCGGCCAGACAGTACTGAATCACACTACTGTTGGTTTGGCAGTATCGCACAGCATTGCTAAAGGTTTTGCAGCAGTACACAGTGTTGCTATTAGCCTGGCTGTAGTGAGCTGTTCTGTCGCCCCGAGCAAAGATGGGTAAAAGCATGGCAGTTGGTAAAAAAATATAGCAACTATCGAAACCATAAATGGAACGATGTACCAAGATAGTCACACATAATCTCATGATAGCTCTAACGATGGTAACTAAAACCTGCAGTAAAATGTGAGAAAAAACGATAGCACTATTGGGAACTCCAAACATTGCATTGCATGAGCCTGGGAGTATGTTGCATGTTACTGTACGTGCGTCCTGCGCTAGCCATGTAGCTTGTAAAGCGACCTGCTTGCAGAAACGTCGTGATGTTGTTAGGAGACACAACTGCTGATACATGCATTGGAGGGCTAAAGCAATGCATATTGGATAAGAAGTTGAATCTGTTTGTGAAGTTTGGAAAGTCAGCCAACTTGAGACGACATTTCAAATAGGATACTGGCATTTCTGGGCAGAGTTATCTTCTAACAAATTGACTGGAATTCAGTTACCTTTCTAACGCATCTTGAAACGCATCAATCGGACATCAGGAACTCAATATATGCTCATTTTACTGAAGACTGTGTATGCAGAAAACTGGATACAGGATTATTACGAGATTTTGTAAAATTCAGCCCAAAAGCTATTATATAAGGCTTTTGGACGAATTAGACTTAGCCCAAATTAATTATTAACATTTAAATTATGTTTTTAGCGTTTTATATACTTTAGGAACCAGCCACCCTTCTCCCAAGCAACTCTTATCAACTTATCACTTGCACTTATCAGCTTATCACTTGCAGCCCAAGCACAAGGAGTTTAAAGGCTATTTTTCTTTTATTTTTTAATTAAATTAGGGTTTCCTTGTTTTAGTAGAAGTTAGATTACTTTGGCTATTCTTCACCTATAAAAGGATGAAGCCTCCACCATTGTAATTCAGATTATTGAGATTTTCTTTGATTAATGAAATATTTAGTGAGTTTGTTTTTGCAAGTGCTGATTACTTGTGCCTTAGAAAACTTCTTCAACATAAGTTCGACGAGTTCTTGTGAGGGAGATCATCTTCACACTCTTGCTTGCCTAGGTAATTGCGTCTAGGAGGGTGGGATAGAGCCGCTTGAGGTTTCTTGCTTAGATAATTGCATCTAAGAGGGTGCCGAGGACAAAACAACAACAACAAATCACAGGCCATCTTCATCTTCAATCTTCACCCCATCTCCCATAATTCCATAAACAAAGCTGGAAATTTCAGATTTGTTTTTACTATTCTTCTCTTCATTTTTTTAATCTTTTTCATTATATTCTTATTATTCATCTTCTAATCTTTCTTATTGTATTCTTTTCTTTAAATTTCCAGCCTTGAATCTGAAATTTTCAAGAAAAGTCCTTCTCTTTTCTATTGAATTTTCAGATCTACCCATAGCTTTCTTGATTGAGTGTAGAGCTCTTAGTTCTTGCAACAACTTGATTGAAGGCTTCCAAATCCACAATTGCGCTACTCTATCAGCTACCACCTTTGATAATGGACTACTGTCCCAACTAAGATTGCAAAGTCTCTCTCACGGTGAAAAGCCTCAATGCAGCAAAGCCATGGAACCACTGCCAGCAGTGCTTTCACATGTGTAAATGAAACATTACAAGGCTTAGAAAGCCAGGTGTAACCGTGCACCCTAACAGGAGAAGCCGGAGAAAAATAGGGCACCCAAAGGGTTAGCCTATCGTTAAACCAACAAGAGTTGGAAATACACATCAACGAGTGGCGAGCCCTATGCCAAACACCACTGTGGGAAAGGGAGTGATACTCCATAAAATGAAGAAAAAATATAGGGAGAGTCAAAGATGAACCTAAAAGAATTGTGCTCACAAATAGATCCTACTGTGGGAAGACATTAAGTCCCGAGAGTGGCAAAGGGAGGATCATTGACTGAGGCGGTTCGTTAGATGGACGGTGAACAGCCACAAAAGGTTGTGTTGCAAATGAAAGCTACCATGGTGGCTGAAGAATAAGCCAAATGGATGCCAAAATGAGAATATGCCAAAAGATATTATTGTTTAAAGGTTGTGTGGCCGCTGCCAGGAGGCTACATAGGCACCATGGAGAGGGAGGCGGTGGCGTCGGAAGTGGAGGAGGGAAGGGGAGGCGGAAGGGGGGAGGGGGAAAGAGAAAAAGGTGAAGAGATGGAAAAGAGAAGAGAGAGTTTAGAGAATTTCCATCTCACGACACCCGTTAGAATTTTAACTAGGTAAAAAGTACAAAAATTGAGTTTTTGCAATATAATCGTGTTGAAAAGCTCGTAATCAATTATATGAACTCCTAAATTTTGATTAAAACTTATTTTGCGGTCCTTTTTGTAAGGTTTCGGACGAGCAGGTCTAAATGGGCCGAATAATGGACCTGTTAATATTTTAACTGAGTAAAAAGTACAAAAATTGAGCTTTTGCAATATAATCGTGTTGGAAAGCTCGTAATCAAGTATATGAACTCCTAAAATTTGATTATAACTTATTTTGCGGTCTTTTTGTAGAGGTTTCGGACGAGCGGATCTAAATGGGCCAAACAATGGACCCGTTAGAATTTTAACTAAGTAAAAAGTACAGAAATCGAGTTTTTGCAATATAATCGTGTTGAAAAGCTCGTAATAAATTATAAGAACTCCTAAATTTTGATTAAAACTTGTTTTGCGGTCCTTTTGTAGAGGTTTCGGACGAGCGGGTCTAAATGGGCCGTAAAATGGACCCGTTAGAATTTTTTTTTTTTTGAGAGAGAAAAATGCCTCATTAAAAACCCCTACTAATGTCCCCAGGCGCTATGCCAGAGAACCCTAAAAAGGGGAAAAGAGTACCTTAGGTTTTATTAATTTGAAAAGTTGCCCTTTACAAGGTGATTAATACAAGGGGGAATATCAGAGCCAAAGGACATGGAAGACATAGTCCTGAGGGCATGAGTAGCCAGAGCATGGGCCACAGAGTTTGCCTCACGGCTTACATAAGAAACAAGAGCAACAGGTAAAGATAGTAGAGCATCTCGAACTTAAAGAAGCAAAGTCCTTAAAGTGGAGAGATTCGGCCCTGGATTGTTGAGTCTGTTCGCAAGAGAGGCACAGTCCGTTTCAAACAATAACCTTTGCCAACCCTGGGCTTGAGCAAAGGTAGCACCCGCAAGAAGGCTCAAACCTTAGCTAGAAGCAGCATCCAAACAACTGCCCAAGGGGTAAGCGAGTCCCCCAATAACCACACCAGAAGCATCACGCGCCACAACACCAACAACCGTTGTACGAGTGGCTGGGTCAAAAGCCCCGTCCACATTTATCTTAAGATGATCATGTGGGGGAAGCCTCCAACGTGGAGATGAAAGCATAGAGGAAATCGGCTGGGAGTGGGGTGAAGATGTAGCACTGCAGAAATCCTTATGTAGGCTGATCGAGTTGATAGCAGTAAGCCAAGGGGGTTGCAGATGATGATTGTGAACCCAGTCATTACGTCTATTCCAGATATTCCAAATAGTTGTGAGAAAAAGACCAAATTGGTCAGCAGATAAGAGGTGAGCAGCCTCCTCTAACCATTGGATGGTGGTAACAGCCGAACTTTTAGAAAGAACATCAGTGATGCCAGACAGACCTAGGGCCTCAACAGCCCTAGAATAGTTGCAAAGTGCATGAAGGGCGGATTCCGAGGAGAACCCACAAATAGGACATGGTTCAGAATTAGGGGGAAAACCCGCAGTCTGGAGCCAACAGGTAGGGCTTTGGAGGCCATACGCCAGCCAAATGTTTTGACCTTGGGAAGAGCCTGAACTTTAGCAAGGACCTTCCAAATCCGCGTTGGATGGTTTCGGGGTTTCGGAGATCGTTGTAGAAATAGGTAACCAGAGCGAACCGAGTAAATTCCGGAATCATTAGGAGACCACATGATAGAATCATGGGTATCATTAATTATAGGAATACGAAGGATAGCAGCTGCATCAGTAGGGTTAAAGTAGCGTCGGACCTTTGTGGGGTCCCAAGCAGTCTGGTTCCAGAGCATAAAGTCTCTACAACGAACATGTACTTCATCCGAGACCTCATAATCACCAGAGAGGGTGATAAGAGAGGGGCCTCTCTAGTTATATTTATGGAAACGTATGTTGCTATTAACACCAGGGCGGTATAAGAAGCCATTAAATAGATGTTGTAAAGTAGTATACAGACCATGCCAGGCAAAAGAACCTCGAGTTGGTCGGGTAGCATCTAAAATATTGCCAGAAGGGAAATACTTAGAACGGTAGATTTGACCCAACAAAGTGTCAGGTTCACAAATGAGTCGCCAGAGTTGTTTACCAAGGAGAGCAATGTTAAAATCATTCAGATCTCTGAAGCCCATGCCCCCTGTCGCTTTAGGTAGACAAACACGATTCCAAGGAAGCATGTGCCAACCCTTTTTGTTAGATTTGCCAGACCACCAATATTGACGAATGGCTGAAGTCATATTGTCCACAATGTTTTGCGGCAGGAGATAGCAGGACATGACATATTGAGGCAAGGATTGTAGAACAGCTTTAATGAAAACTTCTCGACCGCTAAAAGAGAGGAGTTGTTTGTCCCAAGTAGATAAACGATCATGGACTTTATCACGAACGAATCCTAAGGATTTAGTTTTGTTTTTCCCAATGAGTAGCGGAACACCTAGATAGACACCAGGATTGGTAACCTCACGTACATGCAAGGAGCCATTGATCGCATCTCGTGTTGAGCGTGGGGTGCGCGGGTTATAGAAGATAGTTGACTTCTCAAATTTCACGGCTTGTCCTGAAGCAGATGCATAAGTTTGTAGAGCCATTTTGAGTTGAATTACTTCCTCGGGATTAGCATTAAGAAAAACCATGCAATCACCTGCAAAGAGGAGATGGTTAACTTTAGGACCGAATCTGCTCGCACCAAGGCCAGACAGGGTGTTAATCTGTTGAGCATCAGATAGATATGCTGAAAGACCTTGTGTACAAAAGAGGAAAAGAAAAGGCGATAGGGGGTCTCCTTGTCGAAGACACCGTTGTGGTTGAAAGAAAGGTGAGAAGTGATTGTTGATTTTAACAGAGAAGGAAACCGAGGAAATGCAACACATGATAAGAGAGACCCATGTAGGTGCAAAGCCCATACGTTGCATTACATTCGCAAGAAAGGACCATTCAATTCTGTCAAAGGCTTTTTCCATATCTAATTTGAGGGCAGTCCCTTGTGCAGATTTTGTGTTCCCAGAGTTAATATTATGTATAATTTCGTGGGCGATAAGAATGTTGTCTGAGATATTACGACCCTGAACAAAGGCGGCCTGATTAGAGCTGATGCAGAAGGGGATCGTTTGTTTCATCCTGTTGACTAAAACTTTAGCTACAATTTTATAGATAATAGTGCACATGATAATTGGTCGAAGGTGCCTCATGGTAGTCGGATCTTTGATCTTAGGGATGAGTACTAAGATAGTTTTGTTGACCGAAGCCATATCCGTAGTGCCATTAAGGAGGCTAAGACAGAGAGAGGAGACATCATCGCCCACAGTGTCCAGTGTTGCCTAAAGAAACCGCTAGGCAAACCATCTATACCAGGTGCCTTCCGTGGATCAATGTCACAGTGTCCCAATTTAAGACCAGGTTTGCTTTTTCACATCTTTCAAGTACCTTTTGTAGATTGCCTAGGCAGCTCGCAAAATCGTCTCCAAAGACTGAAAAATCATCCATAAATATTTCAAGGAAGTCCTCTACCATATCGGAGAATATGGCCATCATGCACCTTTAGAAGGTGGCGGGTGCATTGTATAATCCAAACGGCATTCTCCTGAAAGCATACGTTCCGTAGGGGCATGTGAAGGTCGTCTTTTCTTGATCTTCCGGTGCGATAGCTATTTGATTATAACCTGAATAACCATCAAGAAAACAATAGTAAGGTTTACCCGCTAATCTATCAAGCATTTGATCAATAAAGGGTAAAGGAAAGTGGTCTTTTCGGGTAGCTTTGTTAAGCTTCCGATAGTCCATACAAACCCTCCAACCGGTCACAGTCCTGGTTGGGATTAACTCATTGTTTTCATTGGTCACCACGGCCATTCCTCCTTTCTTTGGAACGCATTGCACCGGGCTCACCCATTTGCTGTCGGAGATGGCGTAAATAATACCAGCATCTAACCATTTGATTATCTCTTTACGCACCACCTCTTTCATCGCATGATTTAGCCGCCTTTGGGCATCTATAGTCGGCTTATGATCTTCCTATAAAAGGATTTTGTGCATGCATAACGCCGGACTAATGCCTTGAATATCAGCTATCGTCCATCCAATTGCCTTCTTGTGCTGCCGCAGCATCCCTATTAGCTGCCGTTCCTGTTCCTGTGGCAGCTTAGAAGAGATGATTACGGGAAACGTATCATTTGAACCAAGAAAAGCATATTTTAGCTGCCCTGGCAAGGGCTTCAGTTCTAACACAGGTGGCTCAACAGTAGATGGCTTTTGGATTGTATGGTTATCCGAAGTATAATTCAAAGGTTCGAATAACTTACCTGGACGATCGCCTATCCAGTTTATCTCCTCCTGATCTTCAGTATCGGATGTATCGTATTCAGAGGAGTTGCTGTCGTGACAGTCCTGTAGGTGGCTGCCGCGGCAGTGACCAATTTTTATGTCGTGACAGCCCGACCTGATGCAGGGTTGATCAAAGGCAACTTCAGTGATAGCCTTGCATTCCTCTTCTGCATCAGCATGCTTCATAGCTTGGAGAACATTCAACTTAATCTTTTGTTCATTCACTCTCATGGTGAGTTCTCCTTTCTCCACATCAATCAGTGATCTTCCCGTGGCTAAGAACGGTCGCCCAAGGATGATTGGTGCGTTTTCGTCTGCTTCACAATCTAAAACAAGAAAGTCAGCAGGAAATATAAATTTATCCACTCTTACCAGAATATCTTCGATTTTTCCTTCCGGATGAACATAAGAGCGGTCTGCCAGCTGCAGAGTTACTGTCGTGGGCCGCGCCTTTCCAATACCTAATTTCTGAAAAAACAGATTTTGGCATTAAATTAATACTAGCACCAAGATCACAAAGTGCCTTACCCACATATTTGTCTCCGATTACACAAGGTATGATGAAGCTCCTCGGATCCTTCTTTTTCTGGGGTGGCTGCCGATGAAGAATACTCATGCAATCTTCTGTCATCTTTACCCTTTCAAATTCCCCAAGTTTAGATTTCTTCGACATGACATCCTTGAGAAATTTGGCGTAACCGGGCATCTCCCTAACGGCATCTAACAACGGAATATTAATATGAACCTGCTTAAAAATATCATAAATCTTTTTGAGCTGAGATTCTTGCTTAGCTTGCTGTAACCGTTGAGGAAAAGGGGGTGGGGACGGTAATCAGCAATACGTCCTTCCCACTGCATACAAATCTGAGGAGGTTTGGGTTCATCAATTTTCTCCTCTGTCGCTTCTGCTGTCGTGACAGGCTCATCGGCAGCAGTCTGTTTGTTACCTGTCGTGGCAGCTTCCTCGGAAGGTTTGTCCAAAGCTGGTTTTCTTACTGACTCAGCTTCCTTTTATGGCCCTGGTAGTTTCTTCCCACTCCTAGTAGTAATGGCCTTACACTGCTCATGTGTGGGCTGCCTAGCATTTTCAGTATTACTAGGGAATCCTCCAGTCTGCCTCGGCTTGATAAGCTGGGAAACCTGACCCATTTGTGTCTCCAAAGATTTCAGAGTAGCTTCATGATTCGTCATCCGCATCTCTGTTTTATCCATGAATGTCTCTGTTTTCTTGACAAACTGATTCATATTCTCAATATAAGTACCTGTCTGAGACATAAAAGTGGCCAGAGTCTGTTCCAGTATACTGTTAGTGGCAGCTGGTGGCTACTGTTGCTGCTGCGGCGGCAGTTGCTGTCGCGTCAGTAATCTAGGTCCTCCCTGATTCTGATTGTGTGCTTGGGGATTCAGGGAATTATTAGGATTACTCCAAGAAAACTTGGGGTCCTTTCTCCAGTTGGGATTATAGTTGTTGGAGTTGTAATTCGGCTTGTAGTTTCCAACATATTTTCCTTCTTCTAACTGTATAGGACACTCATCCGAACTGTGATTTCCCTCACAAATGTCACATACCTCCTCGACAGCAAATCCATGTTGTGCATCCTCGTTCAAGAGTTTTTTCATTGCCTTAGTAAGGAATGCTACCTGTGATTTCATCGTGCTGCCGGCCTCATAATCCTTGACAACTAGTACTCGTTTACCCCCTCTTCTTGCTGTCGGAAACTGCTCCTCATTCTTAGCCAGATTTTTCAAAACTTGCATTGCCTCGTCTGGATCTTTATCCAATAATAGTTCGTTTGCTTCTGAATCAATTCGAATACGAGTTTGTAAGTTGGCAGCATTATAAAACTTTGTTACCTGATTCCAGACGGGGAATCCATGCATTGGGCAGTTCCGTAGAAGAGTAGTAAATCTGTCCCAGGCTTCGTGCATCGGCTCGTCATCTTCCTGTTGAAAAGTAGCAATTTCATTACGTAATCGCTCAGATAAATGCGAAGGATTAAAACGAGATAAAAATTCACGAGATAAATCTGCCCAAGTTCTAATTGAACCCGGCGTAAGTTTATTCCACCAAGTTTTTGCTCTGTCCCTCAATGAATGGGGAAATAACCGAAGCCTCAGTATCTCCGGATTAACTCCTGGTAGTCTAAACGAACCACAGATCTCCTGGAATGTTTTGAGATGCTCCCTAGCATCCTCTGTAACAGCACCACTAAACTGCCCGGCATTGTTGATCATACTAAACATAACAGGTTTCAGCTCGAAGTTGTCAACATCTATGCCCGGCTCTACATGATCGTTCAACATGTAGTCACGACAGGACCGTCGGCCGGCAGCGGCACGCGGGTCGCCGACAGGCGGGTCGTTTCCATTGTGGGCCATCTTCTCTAGTTGTTCCTCAAGGTACTCGTTCCTAGCTAGTAAGTGACGAAGTTGTTTCTTGAGATTGAATGATCGTTCGATTTCTGGATCTAATGGATACTCAGGATCTTTACCTCGGTTCGATCTGCGCATAAACAAGAAACCTTGTGAAAAGCAAGAGTTGAATGCACCAAAGAAAAACAGAAAAATAAAAATAAAAATAAAAATAAAAAGTGCAGTAAAAGAAAAGGTAGAGTTATGTTGCCAATCCCCGGCAACGGCGCCAAAAACTTGTTGCGTGTAAAATAGTCTATCGCAATTGTAGTGCAAGTATACATGACGCAAGTAGTAAAGTGATACGAAGTATCGGATATCGTCTCCACAGGGATTGGGGTAATAGCTTCACCTTAATTCACTGCACAAAAGTAAAGAAGATGTTTGAGAAAGTTGTCACGAAAATAATAAAGTAAACGTAAATAAAAGAGTAGAGATATCAAGATAGAGAGAATGGGCTGGTATTGAATTGCTCAGTAGTGCAGGTATTGCAGAGTTTAGGAAATCCAGTTCTGTCGTCGCGCCTATCGCGGCAGCAGTCCGTTGATTGTCGCGGCAGCAAACACTCAACTCCGTACTTCAAGTTTGGCAAGAATCCCAGATGTTCCTTGGCCTATCCCTAGGTCCAAGTCTATCGATGATCACGTCTTTGATGATACCTCCCGGCGTGAATCGAAGGATGAACACCGATGTGGATGAATTCTTCTTTAGCCACTTAACCTCGTCCTATCCCTAGGCCCGAGATAGTTCAACTATAAACTAGAGAACTTGCTCTTATTTCTTTCGTATACTTAACTCTCCCGATGCTAAGTAAATAGATAACATCACAATGCTCTCCCGATGCTCTTGCAAGATATTAATAACCAAAATAAGAGAACTTGAAGTTTATTTTATTGAACTGAAAATTCCTAAAACAAAAACAACCCTTGCAACTACTTTACAAATCAACCCGTGGCCCTAGGGGGAATTTAGAACATGGTGTGGGAAGAAAACGACTAGAGGTTGAGAGAGAAGGCTAGGGTAATCGGTTATGGGATATGAGATATAGGTTAAAATACATGACCTTATATAAGCTTTGGGCTCAAGTTTTCTAATTTAACAAGGATTACAACTTTAATTAAAAGTATGATTCTAATAAAGACTAAATCTTCAAGGAATCTACTTTCCAGCCGTCCTTCTTGTTTCTTGGGATTTTCTCTCCTTGAACTTTGGGCTTGACATTCCTTTTGATCTGGGGCTCGGAAAAATATGAGGTTTTCACACGACAGACGGGCTGAATTTTCTCTATCTGTCGAGGTCCACTTTGCTTCTTCTCCTCAAAACTGTTGTCGTCCTCTTCTGTCACGGCAGCAACCATGGCAGCATCGTCCTCTTTGTCTGCTTGTCCAGTTCAGCTTCTCTGCTTCACTGCCCAGCGCCTGCCCTCACCGTCTGCTACGGCGGCAACCTGCAAAAATAGCCATTCTTAGTAGAAACTTTGCCTTTTAATATATTTGTGATGTTTTGTTGTAAACTAACCTAAATGCAATGAATAATGCTTGAATGCAGCAGAAATATGGGTTAAAAAGGGTGTAAATAATAGAACTTTTACACACTCAACAAAATTAAAGAGAGCCAAAACATGGAATCCTTAGGGAGCTATTACACCAAGTTGGTATCAGCTATTTCCCTTGTTTTAGTGTTTTAAAAGATTTAATTAAAGGTTTTAGTAAAAAAGAGTTTCATTAAATGAGATTTTAATAGTCAAATCATTTTCTCGCGTAAGTTCTTTTCTTTAAACGTTTCTCTCAAATTTTCTAGAAGCCAAACTCTATTTTCATCACTAAAATCTTCAGAGAATTTTCTTATTAAATTTACTTTAGATTCCTAAATGATGCCCACAGATTTCTACTTCAACTAGCTAGAGTTTTCTTGAAGGATTTCACCAAAATCATTGCAAATCAAGGGGAAAGATTGTGTTAGAGGTTATCTTTCTTTTCTCTCCTCTAATCAAGGTTCTTTATTGAAATTTCCAAGTCCTTGGCTTTTTATTTTTGTTTATTAATAATATTTTGTAAATGAATTGATGGAATTTGCCAATTAAAGCTTTGAAAGATGGACTTTCAAGATTTTCGTTTGGGCACCATTTTGATTATTTGTGAATGATTTTAATCATAATTTGGATGTTAAATGATGAGGAAATAATGGTTTTATGAATGTAATCCTGAATTGAGTTGGATCTCTAATTGTTAGATTGATAGGTTTTGAGTTTTGGGGATGTTAATGTGAAATCTGAGTTGCTGGGGGTATAAGGATGATATTAGAATTTTTTTGATGTTGATTTATGGTTAAAATGTGATGGAAGTGTTTGTTGATGGCTGCGCTGAGTTTAGTGAACAATCAAAGGTGATTTCGGTTGTTTCGGATGGGTATTTTGGTACTTTAGGGCATAGCAACGAGATTGTTTAGGTTGCTGGTGGTTTTAATGCATTATGATGCATTGATCCTTTGTTCTTGTGTGATATAAATAGGGGATAATACTTTGGAAGCAATCGGTGAAGATCCGGGGGGCTTCAGACACTTGATTTTCGCGTCGGCGATTGAGGTTTCGCGAGTCGGTGAGTGGAAATGGGATTTCCATCTTTGAAACACTTTTAAAGTGGTTTTGGGAACTTAGTGTAAGCTTGAAACACTTTACTAAGTTCGGAAGTAAGTAAAGTGATTTTCTCCCTCAGATTGTGCTATTATGAGCTTGTTGATGCACTTGATTTTATATGTGTTTACCTACTATTTAAAGCATGTTTTTAAGTAAGAGATTTACTGTTTATGATGCCATATTGATGAAGGATGCACATGGTAAGTGATCCTTGTATGTATATGCTTATACATGTTTAATGAAGCATGATTTAATGCTTGGAATGTGGCTTATTGGTAATGCTTTGAAAAACAGTGAGGTTGGTGCTAATTGAGAATTATATTGGCAAGTCATGTTGTGAAAAGTGATTTATAAATGAAATCGGATATAGTTAGCCGGCTATAGGATTGAGTGCACTATAAACAAGTCGTATTGGATGTTGAGGGGTTGTAAATGTACCAAAAACTCCATCAAAGTACCCTAATGATTGAGAAATTGAGTTGTGTCCCGTCTCTCGTTAGTGGGGTTATACATCTACCGATGAGTGGTGTTGAGGGGTTGTAAGGTACCGAATACTCCTCCATAGGTGTCACAACGGTGGAGGGTAGCTCTCGTATGTGAACCTTGAGATTCCGGTGAGAATGTATGAAGTGTTGGGACAACACTTGGGAATCCATGTATCCGATATGTTTTGAGAAATGAGTATACAGATGATCACTTGTGAGCCAATATAATTGACGAATCGATATGAAATGTATATGGGTGAATAACACGAAAATGCATGTTTTACTATTTAAGCTTTGCATATAGTAGCCATGCATGGAAAGGCTTAAGTTGAGTGTTAGCAAATGGATTTGCTGTTGAAGTATTTGATACTTGTTGCATGACGTATAACATGTTGATTTTGTTAATGAGGTGCATGGATTTCAAAAAGGGCATGGTGGTTTTCAAATGGTGCAAAATGGTTTTTTTAGCATTGATGGTGTTTTTGGTTTTGAGCACTCTTCACTAAGCTTGTATGCTTACGCTCTCTTTTGTCCATTAATGCAGACAACTAAGCGTTTGGAGCCAGCAACTTACAAGGGGATCGTAAGAGACTTCACTTTGAAAGTATGTTATGGTTATGGACTAGAGTAATAAGGGCGATGGGGGATTCCATGGTTTGTTTGGGTGATGTGTATGAACACCCTTTTTGAGCATGTTTGCTTTATGGTTTTATACTTGTAAAAAACCTATATTTGGTGTGATAAGGCGTTGCTTGGCAAAACAATGATCCTTGAGTGTTACGGATCTAGGATTATGATAAGCACTTCCGGGTAGATTTTATGAAGGTTGAAGATGAATGCTTCGAGTGTTCATCAATGGCAGCACTTTAAGCATTCAAGAATGGAAGAAACCTCATGCAAACGAACAAAAATCCAAGGAAGAACTCGGACAATATATTGAACGAACCCGAACATTATAATGATCTTGTTCAAACGGACTTGGACCCTTCGATTATGCAACAATCGAGATCCCAAAGTATCAAGGATGATGACACAACAAACATCGTCTCCATGATCATAATCAATTTCACCATTATCTCGCAATAACATCGTACTTCGGTTCAGACATTGGCTCGCAACATGTCCTCTACCAAGGCATTTAAAGCATTTAAGGTCTCTCGTACGATCTGGTTGCATTGATTGCTTTCCACGACCAACATCTTCAACAAAAGGTTTTGACTTGCTCGATTCTGCCTTCTCTTTTATTTGCAACGATACTTGCTGCCTGAAATCATCAGTTTGATTGAACATGGGATTAGAAAACGACTTGAACAAACTATTACCTCGATTAGAAGACATTCGTCGTTGCCGTCGTTCAACCTTGATTGCTATATGCACCATGTCATCCAACTCGACATAATGCTGTTACTCAACAATGTTAGCTATTTCAGAATTCAAACCTGCAAGAAAACGTGTCATAGTTGCCTCACGATCTTCAACAATATTTGCAAGCATCATGGACATTTCCATCTCCTTGAAATAATCTTCAACACTCCTACTGCCTTGTTTCAAGTTTTGTAGTTTCTGAAATAAATCACGATGATAGTGAGAAGGAACAAACATTTTCCGCATTATTCGTTTCATTTCGTCCCATGTAGTCATTGGACCTTCGAATATACGTCTCCGGCTAAGCAGTAACTGATCCCACCATATCAAGGCATAGTCGACAAACTCCATCGCTGCTAAACGGACGTTCTTTTGTTTCGAGTAATTGTAACACTCGAAAACGTGTTCAACTTTGCTTTCCCAATCTAAGTATGCATCAGGATCTGTACGTCCCTGAAAATAAGAAATATCAACCTTTATGTTAGTCAAATTTTCGTCTACCTGTTGCACACGTCCTTGCCTAAAATAATGTTGTCTCGGTGACTGATCGACTTCTTTGTCGTTTAGTCCTTCATGGGCAGAATTGGATCCTCCATCAATTCTATCCATTCTAGACTCTATTGGCTCCAATGCAGTAGTCACCACTCCTTGCATCATGCGTTCCAAGGCTTGCATCTGGAGATTCGGTGGTTGATGTCCACACGAATTATCACCAGAACCTGTCATTTTAAATAACAAAAGAAACAAGCAGAAAACAATATTAAAGGTTAGTGAAAATAAAAAAATGGACCTCACAACACACTCAACAAAGTCTCACAGATCGCTCCAAGGAAAGATATCTCCACAATTGCACTCAACACTCGTGTTTCACTCGGGAAAATAGTTGAATGGCTCATTTTGTCTCACCTTCTATTCTCAGCATGCACAATTTCCTTTTTCCACTCGATCTCTCGCAATCAGTTCTTTAAGGAACTAACTCGATCTTTCAAACTTGTTAACTGTGTCAATGCAAAAGAAATGCTTACAACGATCCTATCACTGAAAACAAGAATAAGTCGTTTCGGTTAATTTCCAAGCATTTCATGGCATAATGTGAGCACCATTCATCATTTCAAACAAATCAGCACACTTTCTTTTTCTTTTCTTTCGAATCTGATTTTTTTTTCAAATTTTTTTATTTAAAAAGTCAAACTTTGACTTTGACCACTAGAAATGATTAAAACTTGTTTTGCGGTATTTTTTGTAGAGATTTCGGACGAGCGGGTTTAAATGGGTCGAACAATGGACCCGTTAGAATTTTAACAGAGTAAAAAGTTCAAAAATTGAGAATTTGCAATATAATCATGTTGAAAAGTTCGTAATCAAGTATATGAACTCTTGAAATTTGATTATAACTTGTTTTGTGATCTTTTTTGTAGAGGTTTCGAACGAACGGATCTAAATGGGCCGAACAATGGACCCGATAGAATTTTAACTAAGTAAAAAGAACAGAAATTGAGTTTTTGCAATATGATCGTGTTGAAAAGCTCGTAATCAACTGTATGAACTCCTAAATTTGGATTAAAATTTATTCTGCAGCCCTTTTGTAGAGGTTTCGGATGAGCAGGTCTAAATGGGATGAACAATGGACCCGTTAGAATTTTAACCAAGTAAAAAGAACATAAATTGAGTTTTTGCAATATAATCGTGTTGAAAAGATCGTAATCAACTATATGAACTCCTAAAATTTGATTATAACTTGTTTTGCGGTCTTTTTTGTAGAGGTTTCGGACGAGCGGGTCTAAATGGGCCGAAAAATGGACCCGTTAGAATTTTAACTGAGTAAAAAGTTCAAAAATTGAGTTTTTGCAATATAATCTTGTTGAAAAGATCGTAATCAATTATATGAACTACTAAAATTTGATTAAAACTTGTTTTGTAGTCTTTTTTATAGAGGTTTCGAACGAGCGTGTCTAAATGGGCCGAACAATGGACCCGTTAGAATTTTAACTGAGAAAAAAGATCAAAAATTGAGTTTTTGCAATATAATCGTGTTGAAAAGCTCGTAATCATTTATATGAACTCCTAAAATTTGATTAAAACTTGTTTTGCGGTCTTTTTTGTAGGGGATTCGGACAAGCGGGTCTAAATGGGCTGAACAATGGACTCATTAGAATTTTAACTGAGTAAAAAGTACAGAAATTGAGTTTTTGCAATATAATCGTGTTGAAAAGCTCGTAATCAATTGTTTGAACTCCTAAATTTTGATTAAAACGTGTTTTGCAGACTTTTTTGTAGAGGTTTCGGACGATCGGGTCTAAATGGGTTGAAGAATGGCCCCGTTAGAATTTTAAAAAAGTAAAAAGTTCAGAAATTGAGTTTTTGCAATATAATCGTGTTGAAAAGATCGTAATCAATTATATGAACTCCTAAATTTTGATTAAAACTTGTTTTGCGGTCTTTTTTGTAGAGGTTTCGGACGAGCGGGTCTAAATGGGCCGAACAATGGACCCGTTAGAATTTTAACTTAGGAAAAAGTACAAAAATCGAGTTTGTGCAATATAATCGTTTTGACAAGCTCGTAATCAATTATATGAACTCCTAAAATTTGATTCTAACTTATTTTGTTGTCATTTTTGTAGAGATTTCGGACGAGCGGGTCTAAATGGGCCGAACAATGGACCCGTTAGAATTTTAACTGAGTAAAAAGTTTAGAAATCGAATTTTTACAATATAATCGTGTTAAAACCTCGTAATCAATTATATGGACTCCTAAATTTGGATTAAAACTTTTTTGCGGTCTTTTTTGTAGAGGTTTCGGACGAGCGGGTTTAAATGGGCCGAACAATGGACCTGTTAGAATTTTAACTGAGTAAAAAGTACAGAAATCGAGTTTTTGCAAAATAATCGTTTTGAAAAGATCGTAACCAATTATATGAACTCATAAAATTTGATTAAAACTTGTTCTGCGGCCTTTTTTATAGAGGTTTCGGGCGAGCGGGTCTAAATAGGCCGAACAATGGACCCGTTAGAATTTTAACTGAGTAAAAAGTTCAGAAATTGAGTTTTTTGCAATATAATCATGCTGAAAAGCTCGTATTTAATTATATGAACTCCTAAAATTTAATTAAAACTTGTTTTGCGGTATTTTTTGTTGAGATTTCGGACGAGCGGGTTTAAATGGGCCGAACAATGTACCCGTTAGAATTTTAACTGAGTAAAAAGTTCAGAAATTGAGATTTTGTAATATAATTGTGTTGAAAAGTTCGTAAGCAAGTATATGAACTCCTAAAATTTGATTATAACTTGTTTTGCAATCTTTTTTGTAGAGGTTTCGGACGAACGGGTCTAAATGGGCCGAACAAAGGATCCGATAGAATTTTAACTAATTAAAAAGTACATAAATTGAGTTTTTTCAATATGATCGTGTTGAAAAGCTCGTAATCAATTGTATGAACTCCTAAATTTGGATTAAAACTTATTTTGCAGCCCTTTTTGTAGAGATTTCCGATGAGCGGGTCTAAATAGGACGAAAAATGGACCTGTTAGAATTTTAACTGAGTAAAAAGAACAGAAATTGTGTTTTTGCAATATAATCGTGTTGAAAAGATCGTAATAAATTATATAAACTCCTAAAATTTGATTATAACATGTTTTGCGGTCTTTTGTAGAGGTTTCGGACGAGGGGGTCTAAATGGGCCGAACAATGGACCCGTTAGAATTTTAAGTGAGTAAAAAGTACAGAAATCGAGTTTTTACAATACAATCGTGTTGAAAAGCTCGTAATCAATTATATGAACTCTTAAAATTTGATTAAAACTTGTTTTGCAGTCTCTTTTGTAGAGGTTTTGGACGAGCGGGTCTAAATGGGCCGAACAATGGACCCGTTAGAATTTTAACTGAGTAAAAAAATCAGAAATTGAGTTTTTGCAATATAATCGTGTTGAAAAGCTCATAATCATTAATAATAACTCCTAAGATTTGATTAAAACTTGTTTTGCGGTCTTTTTGTAGAGGATTCGGACGAGCGGGTTTAAATGGGCCGAACAATGGACCCATTAGAATTTTAACTGGGTAAAAAGTAAAAAAATTGAGTTTTTGCAATATAATCGTGGTGAAAAGCTCGTAATCAATTCTATGAACTCCTAAATTTTGATTAAAACTTATTTTGCAATCTTTTTTGTAGAGGTTTCGGACGATCGGGTCTAAATTGGCCGAACAATGGACCCGTTAAAATTTTAACTGAGTAAAATGAACAGAAATCGAGTTTTTGCAATACAATCGTGTTGAAAAGCTCGTAATCAATTATATGAACTCCTAAAATTTGATTCTAACTTATTTTGTTGTCATTTTGTAGAGTTTTCGGACGAGCGGGTCTAAATGGGCTGAACAATGGACCCGTTAGAATTTTAACTGAGTAAAAAGTATAGAAATCAAATTTTTGCAATATAATCGTGTTAAAACCTCGTAATCAATTATATGGACTCCTAAATTTGGATTAAAACTTGTTTTGCGATTTTTTTGTAGAGGTTTCGGACGAGCGGGTCTAAATGGGCCGAACAATGGACCCGTTAGAATTTTAACTTACGAAAAAGTACAAAAATCGAGTTTTTGCAATATAATAGTGTTGACAAGCTCGTAATCAATTATATGAACTCCTAAAATTTGATTCTAACTTATTTTGTTGTCATTTTTGTAGAGATTTCGGACGAGTTGGTCTAAATGGGCCGAACAATGGACCCGTTAGAATTTTAACTGAGTAAAAAGTTTAGAAATCGAATTTTTGCAATATAATCGTGTTAAAAGCTCGTAATCAATTATATGAACTCCTAAATTTGGATTTAAACTTTTTTGCGGTATTTTTTGTAGAGGTTTCAGACGAGCGGGTTTAAATGGGCCGAACAATGGACCTGTTAGAATTTTAACTGAGTAAAAATTACAGAAATCGAGTTTTTGCAAAATAATCGTTTTGAAAAGATCGTAACCAATTATATGAACTCATAAAATTTGATTAAAACTTGTTCTGCGGCCTTTTTTGTAGAGGTTTCGGACGAGCGGGTCTAAATAGGCCGAACAATGGACCCGTTAGAATTTTAACTGAGTAAAAAGTTCAAAAATTGAGTTTTTTTGCAATATAATCATGCTGAAAAGCTCGTAATTAATTATATGAACTCCTAAAATTTAATTAAAACTCGTTTTGCGGTATTTTTTGTTGAGATTTCGGACGAGCGGGTTTAAATGGGCCGAACAATGGACCCGTTAGAATTTTAACTGAGTAAAACGTTCAGAAATTGAGATTTTGTAATATAATTGTGTTGAAAAGTTCGTAATCAAGTATATGAACTCCTAAAATTTGATTATAACATGTTTTGCGGTCTTTTGTAGAGGTTTCGGACGAGCGGGTCTAAATGGGCCGAACAATGGTCCCGTTAAAATTTTAACTGAGTAAAAAGTATAGAAATCGAGTTTTTGCAATACAATCGTGTTGAAAAGCTCGTAATCAATTATATGAACTCCTAAAATTTGATTAAAACTTGTTTTGCAGCCTTTTTTGTAGAGGTTACGGACGAGCGGGTCTAAATGGGCCGAACAATGGACCCGTTAGAATTTTAACTGAGTAAAAAAAATCAGAAATTGAGTTTTTGCAATATAATCGTGTTGAAAAGCTCGTAATCATTAATATGAACTCCTAAGATTTGATTAAAACTTTTTTGCGGTCTTTTTATAGAGGATTCGGACGAGCGGGTCTAAATGGGCCGAACAATGGACCCATTAGAATTTTAACTGAGTAAAAAGTAAAAAAAATTTGAGTTTTTGCAATATAATCATGGTGAAAAGCTTGTAATCGATTGTATGAACTCCTAAATTTTGATTAAAACTTGTTTTGCAATCTTTGTTGTAGAGGTTTCGGATGAGCGGGTCTAAATGGGCCGAACAATGGACCCGTTAGAATTTTAACTGAGTACAAAGTTTAGAATTCTAGTTTTTGCAATATAATCGTGTTGAAAAGCTCGTAATCAATTATATGAACTCCTAAAATTTGATTCTAACTTATTTTGTTGTCATTTTTGTAGAGGTTACGGACGAGCGGGTCTAAATGGGCTGAACAATGGACCCGTTAGAATTTTAACTGAGTAAAAAGTATAGGAATCGAATTTTTGCAATATAATCGTGTTAAAAGCTCGTAATCAATTATATGGACTCCTAAATTTGGATTAAAACTTGTTTTGCGATTTTTTTTGTAGAGGTTTCGGACGAGCTGGTCTAAATGGGCCGAACAATGGACCCGTTAGAATTTTAACTGAGTAAAAAGAACAGAAATTGAGTTTGTGCAATATAATCGTGTTGAAATGATCGTAATCAATTATATGAACTCCTAAATTTTGATTAAAACTTGTTTTGCGGTCTTTTTTGTAGAGGTTTCGGACGAGCGGGTCTAAATGGGCCGAACAATGGACCCGTTAGAATTTTAACTTAGGAAAAAGTACAAAATCAAGTTTTTGCAATATAATCGTGTTGACAAGCTCGTAATCAATTATATGAACTCCTAAAATTTGATTTTAACTTATTTTGTTGTCATTTTTGTAGAGATTTCGGACGAGCTGGTCTAAATTGGCCGAACAATGGACCCGTTAGAATTTTAACTGAGTAAAAAGTTTAGAAATCGAATTTTTGCAATATAATCATGTTAAAAGCTCATAATCAGTTATATGTACTCCTAAATTTGGATTTAAACTTTTTTGCGGTCTTTTTTGTAGACGTTTCAGGCGAGCGGGTTTAAATGGGCCGAACAATGGACCTGTTAGAATTTTAACTGAGTAAAAAGTACAGAAATCGAGTTTTTGCAAAATAATCGTTCTGAAAAGATCGTAACCAATTATATAACTCATAAAATTTGATTAAAACTTGTTCTGCGGCCTTTTTGTAGAGGTTTCGGACGAGCGGGTCTAAATAGGTCGAACAATGGACCCGTTAGAATTTTAACTGAGTAAAAAGTTCAGAAATTGAGTTTTTTTTGCAATATAATCATGCTGAAAAGCTCGTAATTAATTATATGAACTCCTAAAATTTAATTAAAACTCGTTTTGCGGTATTTTTTGTTGAGATTTCGGACGAGCGGGTTTAAATGGGCCGAACAATGGACCCGTTAGAATTTTAACTGAGTAAAAAGTTCAGAAATTGAGATTTTGTAATATAATTGTGTTGAAAAGTTCGTAATCAAGTATATGAACTCCTAAAATTTGATTATAACTTGTTTTGCGATCTTTTTTGTAGAGGTTTCGGACGAACGGTTCTAAATGGGCAGAACAAAGGATCCGGTAGAATTTTAACTAATTAAAAAGTACATAAATTGAGTTCTTGCAATATGATCATGTTGAAAAGCTCGTAATCAATTGTATGAACTCTTAAATTTGGATTAAAACATATTTTGCAGCTCTTTTGTAGAGATTTCCGATGAGCGAGTCTAAATCGGACGAAAAATGGACCTATTAGAATTTTAACTGAGTAAAAAGAACATAAATTGTGTTTTTGCAATATAATCGTGTTGAAAAGATCGTAATCAATTATATAAACTCCTAAAATTTGATTATAACATGTTTTGTGGTCTTTTGTAGAGGTTTCGGACGAGGGGGTCTAAATGGGCCGAACAATGGACCCATTAGAATTTTAACTGAGTAAAAAGTACAGAAATCGAGTTTTTACAATACAATCGTGTTGAAAAGCTCGTAATCAATTATATGAACTCCTAAAATTTGATTAAAACTTGTTTTGCAGTCTTTTTTGTAGAGGTTTCGGACGAGCAGGTCTAAATGGGCCGAACAATGGACCCATTAGAATTTTAACTGAGTAAAAAGTACAGAAATCGAGTTTTTGCAATATAATAGTGGTGAAAAGCTCGTAATCAATTGTATGAACTCCTAAATTTGGATTAAAACTTGTTTAGCAATATTTTTGTAGAGGTTTCGGACGAGCGGGTCTAAATGGGCCGAACAATGGACCCGTTAGAATTTTAACTGAGTAAAAAGTTTAGAGTTCGAGTTTTTGCAATATAATCATGTTGAAAAGCTCGTAATCAATTATATGTACTCCTAAAATTTGATTCTAACTTATTTTGTTGTCGTTTTTGTAGAGGTTTCGGACGAGCGGGTCTAAATGGGCTGAACAATGGACCCGTTAGAATTTTAACTGAGTAAAAAGTATAGAAATCGAATTTTTGCAATATAATCGTGTTAAAAGCTCGTAATCAATTATATGGACTCCTAAATTTGGATTAAAACTTGTTTTGCTATTTTTTTTGTAGAGGTTTCGGACGAGCGGGTCTAAATGGGCCGAACATTGGACCCGTTAGAATTTTAACTGAGTAAAAAGAACAGAAATTGAGTTTTTGCAATATAATCGTGTTGAAAAGATCGTAATCAATTATATGAACTCCTAAATTTTGATTAAAACTTGTTTTGCGGTCTTTTTTGTAGAGGTTTCGGACTAGCGGGTCTAAATGGGCCGAACAATGGACCTGTTAGAATTTTAACTGAGTAAAAGTACAAAATTCGAGTTTTTGCAATAAAATCATGTTGAAAAGCTCGTAATCAATTATATGAACACCTAAAATTTGAATCTAACTTATTTTGTTGTCATTTTTGTAGAGGTTTAGGACGAGCGGGTCTAAATGGGCCGAACAATGGGTCTGTTAGAATTTTAACTGAGTAAAAAGTATAGAAATCGAATTTTTGCAATATAATCGTCTTAAATGCTCGTAATCAATTATATGGACTCCTAAATTTGGATTAAAACTTGTTTTGCGGTCTTTTTTCTAGAGGTTTCGGAGGAGCGGGTCTAAATGGGCCGAGCAATAGACCCGTTAGATTTTTTTTGAAGAAAGCGGGCCTCGTTAAAAACCCCTACTAATATCCCCAGGCACAAGACCTGGAGTACCCAGAATTTATTTATAAATAACGAGGTGAAACCTCGCAAAGAACAGCGTTTTGAATACAATCAGGATACATGGACCCAAAAGACATAGAAGTCATGGTCCTAAGGGCATGGGTAGCCAAAGTATGTGCAACAATATTAGCCTCACGGCAAACAAACTGAACATGAGCAAAAGAAAAACAATCCAAAGCAGCATGAGCTTGCAGAATCGTCGGACCCATAGAAGAAAGATCTGGGCCCAGAGAGTTGATCCTATTCGCAAGAGAAGCACAATTTGTCTCGAAAATCAAGTGGCTCCATCCTTGGGATTGAGCAAAAGTAATACCAGCAAGAAGTTCTCTCCCTTCGGACGTAATAGCATCAGAGCAACTGCCTAAAGGGTAAGCCAGACCGCCAACAACCATCCCTGTTTCATCACGGGCTACAACACCAACCGCCGCTGCACGTGTGGAAAGGTCAAAAGCCCCATCCACATTAACTTTAATATGACCCCGAGGGAGATGTCTCCAACGAGAAGGAGGAATCGGGGTAGGAGAGGTAGATGAAGATATAGCATCAGAGTAGTCACGATGAAGACTGATGGAATTGACAGCAATTAACCACGGGGGTTGAAGATGTCGGTTATGGATCCAGTCGTTACGCCTGTTCCAAATGTTCCATAGAGTAGTCAAGAAAAGCCTGAAAAGGTTAGAGGAAAGGAGGCCAGCGCCTTCCTCAAGCCATTGAAGGCCGGTGGAAGCAGTGCTGTTGATAAGAGAGATAGGAAGACCAATCAAACGAAGGGCCTCCGAGGCACCAGAGCAATCTCGGAGAGCATGGAGAATCGACTCCGTACCAGAATGACAAACGGGGCAGGGACCTGAGTCTGGTACAAAAGCCTGTAGGCAAACCCCGACAGGTAGAGCCTCAGATCCCAGGCGCCAGCCAAAAGTTTTGACTTTAGGTAAGACCTTGAGTTTGGAAAGAAATTTCCAAATCCGTGGAGGCCGAAATCTAGGCTCTGGGGGGTGTTGCAAAAAGAGATAGCCAGATCTAACAGAATAAATACCAGAATCATTAGGCCTCCAAAGGATGGAGTCACGAGTATCATTGATAATTGGAAATGATAAAACTGAGTCGGCATCGGCCGTTGTAAAAGTACGCACAGACTTTAGCAGGGTCCCAAGCTGCTTGGTTCCGAATCATAAAGTCGCGACAACGAATGTGGACTTCATCTGATATCTCATAATCCCCATAAAGGTGAATAGGCGAGGAGCCTCCCCAGTTGTCTTGATGGATACGTATGTTACTGTTAATACCAGGTCGATAGAGGAAACCTCCAAAAAGGTGTTGCATAGCATGATAAAGACCTTGCCAGGCAAAAGATCCACGAGAAGGCCGGGATGCATTAAGAATGTTGCCTGAAGGAAAGTATTTGGATTTATAGATTTGACCCAGAAGGGAATCAGGTTCGCAGATAAGGCGCCATAATTGTTTACCAAGAAGCGCAATGTTAAGATTATTGAGATCCCTAAATCCCATACCTCCAACTGATTTAGGCAAGCACACATGTTCCCAAGGGAGCATGTGCCAACCTTTCTTATTAGTTTTGCCAGACCACCAATAGCGTCGAATGGCAGATGTCATATCATCAATAATGTTTTGGGGTAATAAATAACATGACATAACATATTGAGGTAGAGATTGTAACACAGCTTTAATGAAGATTTCCCTACCACTGAAGGAAAGGAGTTGTTTGTCCCATTTGGATAATCTTTCATGAACTTTATCACGTATAAACCCTAAGGATAAGGTCTTATTTTTACCAATAAGAAGAGGTACCCCCAGATAGACACCAGGGTTGGAGACCTCACGAACTTGAAGGTAGGAATTAATAGCACGGTGAGTCGAACTGGGAGTGCGTGGATTGTAAAAAATAGTGGACTTGTCAAAATTAACTGCTTGTCCAGAGGCAGAAGCGTATGTTTGGAGAGCTAATTTAAGATGCGCGGCTTCCTCTGATTTCGAATTGAGAAAAACTATACAATCATCTGCAAATAAAAGGTGGTTAACCTTGGGTCCATGCTTACTAGCACCAAGACCAGGAAGCAGACCATGTTGTTTAGCATCGGACAAAAAAGCTGAAAGCCCTTGAGTGCAAAAAAGGAAGAGAAAGGGAGATAAAGGATCACCTTGGCGGAGACCCCGTTGAGGCCGAAAAAAGGGGGAGAAGGAGTTGTTGACCTTAACCGTAAAATAAACTGAGGAGATACATCGCATTATAAGAGATACCCATGATGGTGCAAAGCCCATGCAGTTCATGAAATTTTCAAGGAAAGACCATTCAACCCTGTCAAAAGCCTTTTCCATATCAAGATTAAAAGCAACACCTTGAGTAGACTTAGAAGTACCAGAAATCGAGTTTTTGCAATACAATCGTGTTGAAAAGCTCGTAATAGATTATATGAACTCCTAAAATTTGATTCTAACTTATTTTCTTGTCATTTTCGTAGAGGTTTCGGACGAGCGAGTCTAAATGGGCCGAACAATGGACATGTTAGAATTTTAACTGCGTAAAAAGTACAAAAATCAATTTTTTGCAATATAATCGTGTTAAAAGCTCGTAATTAATTATATGGACTCCTAAATTTGGATTAAAACTTATTTTGCAGCCCTTTTGTAGAGGTTTCGGACGAGCGGGTCTAAATGGGCCGAATAATGGACCCGTTAGAACTTTAACTGAGTAAAAAGTATAGAAATCGAGTTTTTGCAATATAATCATGTTGAAAAGCTCGTAATAAATTATATGAACTCCTAAATTTTGATTAAAACTTGTTTTGCGGTATTTTTTAGAGGTTTCAGACGAGCGGGTCTAAATGGGCCGAAAAATGGACCCGTTAGAATTTTAACTTAGCAGAAAGTACAAAAATAAAGTTTTTGCAATATAATCGTGTTTAAAAGCTCGTAATCAATTATATGAACTCATCAAATTTGATTAAAACTTGTTTTGCAGATTTTTTTGTAGAGGTTTCGGACGAGCGAGTCTAAATGGGCCGAACAATGGACCCGTTAGAATTTTAACTGAGTAAAAAGTACGGAAATCGAGATTTTGCAATATAATCGTGTTGAAGAGCTTGTAATCTATTATATGGACTCCTACAATTTGATTAAAACTTGTTTTGAAGATTTGTTTTGTGGAGGTTTCGGACGAGCGGGTCTAAATGGGCCGAACATTGGACCCGTTAGAATTTTAACGGAGTAAAAAGTTCAGAAATTGAGTTTTTGCAATATAATCGTGTTGGAAAGCTCGTAATCAATTATATGAACTCCTAAAATTTAATTATAACTTATTTTGCGGTCTTTTTTGTAGTGGTTTCGGACGAGCGGGTCTAAATGGGCCGAACAATGGACCCGTTACAATATTAATTAAGTAAAAAATACAAAAATTGAGTTTTTGAAATATAATCGTGTTGAAAATCTCGTAATCAATTGTATGAACTCCTAAATTGGGATTAAAACTTATTTTGCTGCCCTATTGTAGGGGTTTCGGACGAGCGGGTCTAAATGGGCCGAACAATGGACTCGTTAGAATTTTAACTGAGTAAAAAGAATAGAAATTGAGTTTATGCAATTTAATCGTGTTGAAAAGATCTTAATCAATTATATGAACTTCTAAATTTTTATTAAAACTTGTTTTGCGGTCTTTTTGTAGAGGTTTCGGACGAGCGAGTCTAAATGGGTCGAACAATGGACCCGTTAGAATTTTAACTGAGTAAAAAGTACAGAAATCGAGTTTTTGCAATATAATCGTGTTGAAAAGCTTGTAATCAATTATATGAACTCCTAAAATTTCATTAAAACTTGTTTTGTGGATTTTTTTGTAGAGGTTTCGGACGAGCGAGTCTAAATGGGCCGAACAATGGACGCGTTAGAATTTTAACTGAGTAAAAAGTACAGAAATAAAGTTTTTGCAATATAATCGTGTTGAAAAACTCAAAATCAATTATATGAACTCCTAAAATTTGATTCTAACTTACTTTGCGGTCTTTTTTGTAGAGGTTTCGGACTAGAGGGTCTAAATGGGCCGAACAATGGACTCGTTAGAATTTTAACTGAGTAAAAAGTATAGAATTCGAGTTTTTGCAATATAATCATGTTGAAAAGCTCGTAATAAATTATATGAATTCCTAAATTTTGATTAAAACTTGTTTTGCAGTATTATTTGTAGAGGTGTCAGACGAGCGGGTCTGAATAGACCGTAAAATAGACCAGTTAGAATTTTAAGTGAGTAAAAAGAACAGAAATCGAGTTTTTGGAATATAATCGTGTTGAAAAGCTTGTAATCAATTATATGAACTCCGAAAATTAAATTAAAAGTTGTTTTGCGGATTTTTTTGTAAAGGTTTCGGACGAGCGGGTCTAAATGGGCCGAACAATGGACCCGTTAGAATTTTAACTGAGTAAAAAGTTCAGAAATTGAATTTTTGGAATACAATCGTGTTGAAAAGATCGTAATCAATTAAATGAACTCCTAAATTTTGATTAATACTTGTTTTGCGGTCTTTTTTGTCGAGGTTTCGGACGAGCAGGTCAAAATGGGCCGAACAATGGACCCGTTAGAATTTTAACTGAGTAAAAAGAACATTAATTCAGTTTTGCAATATAATCGTGTTGAAAAGCTCGTAATCAATTATATGAACTCCTAAAATTTGATTCTAACTTATTTTGTTGTCATTTTTGTAGAGGTTTAGGACGAGAGGGTTTAAATGGGCCGAACAATTGACCTGTTAGAATTTTAACTGAGTAAAAAGTACATAAATCGATTTTTTGCAGTATAATCATGTTAAAAGCTCGTAATCAATATATGGACTCCTAAATTTTGATTAAAACTTATTTTACAGCCCTTTTTGTAGAGGTTTCGGACGAGCGGGTTTAAATGGGCCGAATAATGGACCCGTTAGAACTTTAACTAAGTAAAAAGTTTAAAATTTAATTTTTGCAATATAATCATGTTGAAAAGCTCGTAATCAATTATATGAACTCCTAAAATTTGATTAAAACATGTTTTGCGGTCTTTTTTGTAGAGGATTCGGACAAGCGAGTCTAAATGGACCGAACAATGGACCCGTTAGAATTTTAACTTAGTAAAAAGTTTAGAAATTTAATTTTTGCAATATAATCCTGTTGAAAAGCTCGTAATCAATTATATGAACTCTTAAAATTTGATTAAAACATGTTTTGCGGTCTTTTTTGTAGAGGATTCGGACGAGCGAGTCTAAATGGACCAAACAATGGACCCATTAGAATTTTAATTGAGTAAAAAGTATATAAATCGAGTTTTTGCAATATAATCGTATTGAAAAGCTCGTAATCAATTGTATGAACTCCTAAATATTGATTAAAACTTGTTTTGCGGTGTTTTTTGTAGTGGTTTCGGACGAGCGGGTCTAAATGGGCCGAACAATGGATCCGTTAGAATTTTAAATAATAAAAAGTTCAGAAATTAAGTTATTGCAATATAATCGTGTTTAAAAGATCGTAATCAATTATATGAACTCCTAAAATTTGATTAAAACTTGTTTTGTGGTCCTTTTTTAGGGGATTCGGATGAGCGGGTCTAAATGGGCCGAACAATGGACCCGTTAGAATTTTAACTTAGGAAAAAGTACAAAAATCGAGTTTTTGCAATATAATCGTGTTGACAAGCTCTTAATCAATTGTATGAACTCCTAAATTTGGATTAAAACTGTTTTTGCGGTTTTTTTGTAGAGGTTTCGGACGAGCGGGTCTAATTGGGCCGAACAATGGACCCGATAGAATTTTAACTAAGTAAAAAGTACATAAATCGAGTTTTTACAGTATAATCGTGTTGAAAAGCTCGTAATCAATTATATGAACTCCTAAAATTTGATTAAAACTTGTTTTGCGGTCTTTTGGGTACAGGATTCGGACGAGCGGGTCTAAATGGGCCGAACAATGGACCCGTTAGAATTTTAACTGAGTAAAAATTACAGAAATCGAGTTTTTGCAATATAATCGTGTTGAAAAGCTCGTAATCAATTATATGTACTCCTAAATTTGGATTAAAGCTTATTTTGCAGCCCTTTTTGTAGAGTTTTCGAACGAGCGGGTCTAAATGGGCCGAAAAATGGACCCGTTAGAATTTTAAATGAGTAAAAAGTACAAAAATTGAGTTTTTGCAATATAATCGTGTTGAAAAGATCGTAATCAATTATATAAACTCCTAAAATTTGATTAAAATTTTTTTGCGGATTTTTTTGTAGAGGTTTCGGACGAGCGGGTCTAAATGAGCCGAATAATGGAACCGTTAGAATTTTAACTGAGTAAAAATTTTAGAAATTGAGTTTTTGCAATATAATCGTGTTGAAAAGCTCCTAATCAATCATATGAACTCCTAAAATTCGATTAAAATTTGTTTTGCGGCCTGTAGAGGATTCGGACAAGCGAGTCTAAATTTTGATTAAAATTTGATTAAAATTTTTTTTGCGGATTTTTTTGTAGAGGTTTCGGACGAGCGGGTCTAAATGAGCCGAACAATGGAACCGTTAGAATTTTAACTAAGTAAAAAGTACAGAAATTGAGTTTTTGCAATATAATCGTGTTGAAAAGCTCATAATCAATTGTATGAACTCCTAAATTTTGATTAAAACTTGTTTTGCGGTCTTTTTTGTAGAGGTTTCGGATGAGCGGGTCTAAATGGCCGAACAATGGACCCCTTAGAATTTTAACTAAGTAAAAAGTACAGAAATCGATTTTTTGCAATATTATCGTGTTGAAAAGCTCGTAATCAATTATATGAACTCCTAAAATTTGATTCTAACTTATTTTGTGGTATTTTTGTAGAGGTTTCGGACAAGCGGGTCTAAATGGACCGAACAATGGACCCGTTAGAATTTTAACAAAGTAAAAAGAACAGAAATTGAGTTTTTGCAATATAATCGTTTTGAAAAGATCGTAATCAATTATATGAACTACACAAATTTGATTATAACTTGTTTTGCGGTCTTTTTTGTAGAGGTTTCGGACGAGCGGGTCTAAATGGGCCGAACACTGGACCCCTTAGAATTTTAACTGAGTAAAAAGTACAGAAATTGAGTTTTTGCAATATTATCTTGTTGAAAAGCTCGTAATCAATTATATAAACTCCTAAATTTGGATTAGATCTTATTTTGAAGCCCTTTTGTAGAGGTTTCGGACGAGCGGGTCTAAATGGGCCGAACAATGGACCCGTTAGAATTTTAACTGTGTAAAAAGAACATAAATTGAGTTTTTGCATTATAATCGTGTTGAAAAGATCGTAATCAATTATATGAACTCCTGAAATTTGATTAAAACTTTTTTTGCGGTCTTTTTTGTAAAGGTTTCGAACGAGCGGGTCTAAATGAGCCGAACAATGGACCCGTTAGAATTTTAACTGAGTAAAAAGTATAGAAATCGAGTTTTTTCAATATAAACGTGTTGCAAAACTCGTAATCAATTGTATGAACTCATAAATTTTGATTAAAACTTATTTTGCGGTCTTTTTCGTATAGGTTTCGGACGAGCGGGTCTAAATGGGCCGAACAATGGACCCGTTAGAATTTTAACTGAGTAAAAAGTACAGAAATCGAGTTTTTGCAATATAATCATGTTGAAAAGCTTGTAATCAATTATATGAACTTCTAAAATTTGATCAAAACTTGTTTTGCGATCTTTTTTGTAGAGGTTTCGGACGAGCGGGTCTAAATGGGCCGAACAATGGACCAGTTAGAATTTTAACTAAGTAAAAAGAACAAAAATTGAGTTTTTGCATTATAATCATGTTGAAAATAACGTAATCAATTATATGAACTCCTAAAATTTGATTAAAACTTATTTTGCGGTCTTTTTTGTAGAGGTTTCGGACGAGCGAGTCTAAATGGGCCAAAAAATGGACCCGTTAGAATTTTAACTATGTAAAATGTACAGAAATCGAGTTTTTGCAATATAACCATGTTGCAAAACTCGTAATCAATTGTATGAACTCCTAAATTTGGATTAAAACTTCTTTTGTTGTCTTTTTTGTAGAGGTTTCGGACGAGTTGGTCTAAATGGGTCGAACAATGGACCCGTTAGAATTTTAACTAAGTAAAATGTTCAGAAATTGAGTTTCTGCAATATAATCATGTTGAAAAGATCGTAATCAATTATATGAAGTCTTAAAATTTGATTAAAACTTGTTTTGCGGTCTTTTTGTAGAGGTTTCGGACGAGCGGGTCTAAATGGGCCGAACAATGGACCCGTTAGAATTTTAACTGATTACAATGTACAGAAATCGAGCTTTTGCAATATTATCGTGTTGAAAAGCTCGTAATCAATTATATGAACTCCTAAATTTTGATTAAAACTTGTTTTGCAACCCTTTTTGTAGATGTTTCGGACGAGCGGGTCTAAATAGGTCGAACAATGGACCCATTATAACTTTAAGTGAGTAAAAAGTACATAATCGAGTTTTTGCAATATAATCGTGTTGAAAAGCTCGTAATCAATTATATGAACTCCTAAAATTTGATTAAAACTTGTTCTATAGATTTTTTTGTAGAGGTTTCGGACAAGCGGGACTAAATGGGCCGAACAATGGACCCGTTAGAATTTTAACTGTGTAAAAAGTTTTGATATTGAGTTTTTGCAATATAATCGTGTTCAAAAGCTAGTAATCAATTATATAAACTCATAAAATTTGATTAAAACTTGTTTTGCGGTCTTTTTTAGAGGATTCAGACGAGCGGGTCTAAATGGGCCGAACAATGGACCCGTTAGAATTTTAACTAAGTAAAAATTTCAGAAATTGAGTTTTTACAATATAATCTTGTTGAAAAGATAGTAATCAATTATATGAACTCCTAAAATTTGATTAAAACTTGTTTTGCGGTCTTTTTGTAGGAGTTTCGGACGAGCGGGTCTAAATGGGCCGAACAATGGACACGTTAGAATTTTAACAACGTAAAATGTACATAAATCGAGTTTTTGCAATATAATCGTGTTGAAAAGCTCGTAATCAATTATATGAACTCCTAAAATTTGACTCTAACTTATTTTGTGGTCTCTTTTGTGGAGGTTTCGGACGAGCGAGTCTAAATGGGTCGAACAATGGACCCGTTAGAATTTTAACTGAGTAAAAAGTATAGAAATCGAGTTTTTGCAATATAATCGTGTTGAAAAGCTCGTAATCAATTTTATGAACTCCTAAATTTTGATTAAAACTTATTTTGCAGCCCTTTTGTAGAGGTTTCGGACGAGCGGGTCTAAATAGACCGACTAATGGACCCATTAGAACTTTAACTAAGTAAAAAGTACATAAATCGAGTTTTTTCATTATAATCATGTTGAAAAGCTCGTAATCAATTATATGAACTCCTAAATTTTGATTAAAACTTGTTTTACGGATTTTTTTGTAGAGTTTTCGGACGAGCGGGTTTAAATGGGCCAAACAATGGACCCGTTAGAATTTTAACTGAGTAAAAAGAAAAGAAATTGAGTTTTTGCAATATAATCGTGTTGAAAAGATAGTAATCAATTATATGAACTCCTAAATTTTGATTAAAACTTGTTTTGCTGTGTTTTTTTGTAGAGGATTCAGACGAGTGGGTCTAAATGGGCCGAACAATGGACCCGTTAGAATTTTAACTGAGTAAAAAGAACAGAAATTGAGTTTTTACAATATAATCGTGTTGAAACGCTCGTAATCAATTGTATGAACTCCTAAATTTTGATTAAAACTTTTTTACTGTCTTCTTTGTAGAGGTTTCGGACGAGCGGGTCTAAATGGCCGAACAATAGACCCGTTAGAATTTTAACTGATTCAAATGTACAGAAATCGAGTTTTTGCAATATTATCGTATTGAAAAGTTCGTAATCAATTATATGAACTCCTAAAATTTGATTCTAACTTATTTTGTGGTATTTTTGTAGAGGTTTCGGACGAGCGGGTATAAATGGGCCGAACAATGGACCCGTTAGAATTTTTTTTTTTTTTGAAGAAAACGGGCCTCATTAAAAACCCCTACTAAAATCCCCAAGCACAAGGCTTGGAGAAACCTAAAAGGGGAAAAGAGTACCCAAGATATATTATTAACCGAGGTTAAACCTCGCAAAGTACAATGTTTTTGATACAATCAGGGTAAATAGATCCAAAAGATAAAGAAGACATGGATCTAAGGGCATGGGTAGCCAACATATGAGCTACAAAATTAGCCTCACGGCGAATATACTGAACATGTGCCACAGAAAAATCCTCCAAAGCTGTATGAGCCTCCAGAATCATCGGCCCGAAAGGAGAAAGATCTGGCCCAAGAGAGTTGATCCTGTTTGCTAGGGATGCACAGTCTGTCTCGAAAATCAGATGGCTCCAACCTTGAGATAGGGCGAAAGTAATGCCGGCAAGAAGACCTTTCCCTTCGGATGAAATAGCATCAGCACAACTGCCCAGCGGAAAAGCCAGGCCACCGACAACCGTCCCAGTGTCATCCCGAGCGACAACACCAACCGCCGCTGCACGAGTGGAAGGATCAAAAGCTCCATCCACATTAACTTTAATAAAACCACGAGGTGGAGGCCTCCAACGAGGAGGAAGTGACGAAGGGATGGTTGATGTAGAGGAAGATATAGAGTTAGAGTAATCCTTATGGAGACTAAAAGAGTTGACAGCAATTAGCCAAGGGGGTTGAAGATGTTTATTATGGATCCAGTCGTTACGTCTGTTCCAAATATTCCAAAGGGTAGTCAAGAAGAGGCCAAAAAGATCAAGAGAAAGAAGGGAAGCACCTTCCTCAAGCCATTGGAGGCCCGTGGAGGCGGAACTGTTGATAAAAGTGGAGGGAAGACCAATCAATTTAAGAGTTTCCGAGGCACCAGAGCAGTCTCGGAGAGCATGGAGAATCGACTCAATACCCGAGTTACAAATGGGGCATGGACCAGAATCTGGAGCAAAAGTCTGAAGACGAGCCCCAACAGGCAGGGCTCCTGCCCCCAGACGCCAGCCGAAAGTTTTAACCTTAGGCAAAACTTTGAGCTTGCCAAGAAATTTCCAGAAACGAGGGGGACGAAGTCTAGGCTCAGGGGGTCGTTGCAGGAAAAGATAGCCAGATCTGACAGAATAGATGCCAGAATCATTGGGTTTCCAGAGGATGGTATCTCGAGTGTCATTAATAATGGGAACAGAAAGAATGGAATTGGCATCATCCACGGTAAAGTAAGCACGAACTTTGACAGGGTCCCAGGCAGCTTGGTTCCGTAACATAAAATCTCTACAACGAATGTGGACTTCCTCCGATAGTTCATAGTCCCCATATAGGTGAACAGTCGAGGAGCCTCCCCAATTATCATGATGGATGCGTATGTTACTGTTGATACTCTGACGATAGAGGAAACCACCAAATAGGTGTTGCATAGCGTTATAAATACCTTGCCAGGCAAAAGAACCTCGCGAAGGCCGAGAGGCATTAAGGATATTACCTGTCGGAAAGTACTTGAATTTATAGATTTGTCCCAAGAGGGAGTCAGGTTCGCAAATGAGGCGCCAGAGTTGTTTGCCAAGAAGAGCTATGTTAAAATTATTGAGGTCTCGGAAACCCATACCACCAACAGATTTAGGCAGGCATACCTGGTCCCATGGGAGCATATGCCAACCTTTCTTGTTTGATTTCCCAGACCACCAATATCTACGAATGGCAGATGTCATATCATCAATAATATTTTGAGGTAATAAATAACAGGACATAACGTATTGAGGTAAAGATTGTAAAACGGCTTTAATAAAAATTTCCCTGCCACCGAAGGAAAGAAGCTGTTTGTCCCAGTTGGATAATCTATCGTGAACTTTATCACGTATAAACCCTAAAGCAAGGGTCTTATTTTTACCAATAAGAAGAGGTACCCCCAGATAGACCCCAGGATTGGAGACCTCACGAACTTGAAGATAGGAATTAATAGTTTGACGAGTAGAAGTAGGAGTGCGAGGATTGTAAAAGATAGTAGACTTATCGAAGTTGACTGCTTGCCCAGAGGCAGAGGCATAAGTCTGGAGGGCCAACTTAAGGTGTGCAGCTTCATCAGGATTTGAGTTAAGGAAAACTATGCAATCATCCGCAAATAAGAGGTGGTTAACCTTGGGGCCATGCTTACAAGCCCCTAATCCTGGGAGTAGGCCTTGTTGTTTAGCATCAGCCAAGAAGGTTGAGAGCCATTGGGTACAAAATAGAAAAAGAAAAGGAGATAAAGGGTCGCCTTGGCGGAGGCCCCTTTGAGGTCGAAACAAAGGGGAAAAAGAATTGTTTACCTTAACCGTAAAAGAAACTGAAGAGATACATCTCATGATAAGAGAGACCCATGATGAGGCAAACCCCATACGGATCATAACATTTTCGAGGAATGACCACTCGACCCTGTCAAAGGCCTTTTCCATGTCAAGTTTAAGAGCAGCTCCACGAGAAGATTTTGAGGTACCAGTATTAATTGAATGAATAATTCCGTGGGCAATAAGGATATTATCTGTAATATTACGTCCCTGAACAAAAGCAGCTTGATTTGAACTGATACAGAATGGAATGGTATGTTTCATTCGATTAACCAAAACTTTAGCAATGATTTTGTAGATTACCGTACAGAGACTGATGGGCCTAAGATGCCTCATAGTAGTGGGATCCTTTATCTTAGGTATGAGAACCAAGATAGTTTGGTTAACTGAGGCTATATCAGCTGACCCTTTAAGAAGATTGAGGCAAAGAGTAGTAATATCAGGTCCTACAGTATCCCAATGTTGACGAAAAAATCCGCTTGGTAGGCCATCAATACCCGGGGCTTTTCTAGGATCGATGTCTCGAAAAGCGGTGAAAATTTCTTTTGGAGTGAATTCCTTGGTAAGGGACTCATTCATTGTATTCGAAATAGTATGAGTGATTTTTGAGAGAATGTGGTCAGAAAAGTGAGGGTTTGAGGAAGAAAAAAGGTTATGGAAATATGAGGAAGCAATTTCCATAAGGTCAGATTCATTCGTGCGCCAAACATTGTTGGAGTCTAAGAGGCCTGTGATAGTGTTCTTTTTCTTCCTATTAGAAGCTCGGGCATGAAAGAAGCGGGTATTTTTGTCCCCTTGGGAAAGCCATAGATTACGAGAACGTTGTGCCCAATACGCTTCTTGTTCCTCGAGAAGTTTATGGAGCTCAGTTTTGGCGGAGATATATCTTTTCTCAGCAGAAGCTGAAAGAGGTCGTTGTAATAGTTTATTAATTTTCTTAGTGAGAAAGTTTATGCGACCATTGGTCTTAAATCTTTGTTGGGATTGCCAGTCTCCTAGGCAGGAGCCAACAGCTTTAATTTTATCCAAAGTATTACCTTTGGTGGATGACCAAGTTTGTTTTACCACAGTAATACCTTCATCATTGGAAGCCCAACAATTTTTGAATCTGAACGTGGTTGGTGGGGGACGGGGATTTGTTGGAGGAAGAGGCTCCGTATTTAATAGTAGAAAACAGTGATCTGATTTCGCATCAAAGTCTGAAATTATGTTATAATTAGGAAAGGAGGCTTTCCATGCCATATTTCCAACAAAACGATCTAGACGCTCAAATAAAGAAGGGGTTTTGGGCCCTGTTTTAGACCATGTGAACCACCCCGTTGTAGGTTTGCAATCAAAAAGATTATTACGAGAAAGACAATTGCGGAAATTATTAATTTGAGATCTAGGCCGTCGACAACCTCCTTGTTTTTCATTATCAGATAAGATTTCGTTAAAGTCTCCACCGATAAGCAAAGGGTGATCATTGTTTATGTTGAGAGAATCAATTAGTTCCCAAGTTTTGGGTTTGTTACATGTTTCAGAAAAGCCATGAATTCTAGTGAAATAGAACGAAGAAGAGTTGCATGTAATATACGTGTGAATAAAACGATCCGAGTAAGAAAGCAAATCAATATTATTATTATTCAAAGCAAATAAAGCAAGTCCAGAGCAATTATAAGAAAAATCAACCGAAAAAGCTAGGGCCATCCCTAGCAAATCACCAAGACGGCTATAAGCCGTATTTTTTAGTTTAGTTTCACATAAAAACAGTAAATCAGGTTTATGAAGCTTAACATAATACTGGAGGTGTTGAACTGCCTGGACCTTACTTAAGCCCTGGCAGTTCCAGCATAAAATTATCATTTCCCTCGGCGGGGCTGTGCATCAGCCGCCGCCGGAGAGTTTTTTCCGCTGCTCATCCCAGCTTTCGAAGTAGGCGATGGTGTAGGTCTAGCCTTTTTGGGCTGCAGGACCACATGGATTGGGGAGCGCCTCTTAGTGCCTCGGTTCGGAGGAATGGGAATAGGGGCCGGAGCAGAAGCTACAATATTTGGGTAATGCTTAAGTAGCCACGAATCAAAATCATCAAAGAATGATATACCGGTTTGGAGGAATGGCTTACTGAGTTGTTCATCCAGTTTCCTAACTTGCTGAGCAGTAGAGTTTGGCTTTCCATCATCTTGACCGACCAGATCAATTTGAACAAGGTAGATGGTGTTCAGGGGTTGAGGTGAAATGACTCTTGAATGCAATGGTACTTTTTGGGGCAGCTTGGGATCGGCATTTGTGGGAGGCAAATCCGAAGATTCCTCCCCCACCGCCTCATCGTTGTTATTGGTTTCCTCGATAGGGAGATCTGCAAAGGACGCAGCATCCCATTCATTGAGGTTCCCTAGAAGATTAGTAAAAGAGGAAATAAGATTTAATTGTATGAAATTATGGGAGAAAGAAACATAATGGTTTTTGACAGAATTTAGACCTGAATCTTGAGCAGAAGTGACAGGAGCTTTCCCTTTGTCCATAGGATCTGTTAAGGAAAGGGAATCATTAAAGCAGCATAGGGGGAGTGATAATTAAGTGGAAGCCAAAATAAATTTTTTATAATACCTAGCGGTGGGTTTGGTTCAGCATTAGCAGAGGATTCAACAGTTTTGCCCTTGTCCAAAGGAGCTGTACATAATAACAGTTTATGATATAAAAAAGAGAAAAGGCGGGAAATTAAATAGATGTATTTAAAAAAGTGTAAGATACCTAGCGGTGGTTTGCATTCATTAGAAGTGGATTGCTCAACAATGCGAATACGACCACGTGGTCCCTGGTCACGGCGATGCGGGGGAAGCCAACGGAGCCATTCACCGTATTGGAGTTTTGCTGGATCAATCGTAGCCTTGGAAGGGCAGTGGTCGAATGTGTGGCTAATGATGCCACATCCCTGACAGAGAAGGGGGAGACGTTCATATTGTAGACGGCAGGAAGTGGTACGTGGACCTTTCCCAATGAGGAGAAATCGTCGGATCGGTTTAGATATGTCCAGAAGTATTTCCACTCATAGAAATTCAGTCATGTTCCACGTTCTTTGCGAGTATCAGTACGTAATACGGTGCCGACCATGGCCCCAAGTGACTGTCCAACAAGGTGAGCTCTGTCGTGATCCTCTAAAAAAGGTTTGGGTAAGGAGTGAATGCGAAACCATATCCTCATGGGATTAAAAGAATACTCGTCCATACTTTTACCAGGTGTATAGTCAGCTAGGGCCATCCATTCGTCTTTGTGAAGCCAAGGGCCTCTCTCGAACACATCATATTTGTCGCTTATAGTGGCAAACTTGATACGGAAGAAGGAGTCTCTGATAATAGAGATTGATTTAAGGTTATTTTTCTTCCATATGCCTTCGAAAACTGAGAGGATGGTCCAGTCGTCTATAGGCTTTGATGATATGAACTTTCCAATTAGGATGGTTTTAGGATCTTCTTCAAAGAAGTCGAAATCAGGGGTGTAAATAGTATTGGCTTCCTCGTTTGTTAGGTCCAAATCAGTGAATTGGGGAAGAGAAGAAGAGGATGCCATTTGGTGATAATTGTGGTAATTCCGAAAAGAACAAGATGAAAAAATGCGAGTGGGAGAGGTGGAATCAAAGTGGGTTGTAATCTTATAAATAAAAGAATTGATAGAAGTAGAGTTATGAATGGGAAACAAATAATAGAGAGAATTAAAAAAGGAATGTAAATTGAAAATATTCCGAAAGATTGGAAGTGAGATACGTGGGGTAAATTTAGAAAGTGAGAAATATAGAAGAAGATTTAAATTAGAGCTTAGAAATATATAATATTTAAGGTAATGTTGGATGTAAAAAGGAAAGAGAATACTTTGGTTATGGTAGCTAAATTGAATGGAGGGAGTAATTAAAGGAAAGAGATAATTTATAATTAAAGCAGGAAATGGAAAGGTGATATGGAAATATATGGAATTAATGAAGGAAATATAAAATAGATGACAGTATAGTATAAAAATAGAATAAAATTAGATTGAGATGGGTTGGGAAAAGGAAAGAAAGAACGTTGAATATGGTAACTGAATTGGATAGAGAGAGTAAATAGAGGAGAGAAGTAATTTAGAAATAAATTTTCATTGAAGGGCAAGAAATGGTAAGGAAATATGGTAATATATGAAATTAAGGAATGATGTATAAAACATTTGATAATTGAGAATAAGGGAAGAATAATGTTAGATTGATATCGGTAATTTATGGAAGATTGAAAATGGAAGAGATGATATGATAATAATTTGACACTAGAAGGCAAGTGAAGCGAAATTAATAGGAATAAATTAGAATGAATATAATATAACGTTGTGAGGGTTATAGTTATAATATTATAGTATTTTATTAATGATCTTAAGAAAATAGCAGATAGTTGTACTTTTAATATTTTTTTGTTTGTGATATGTAAGAGGAAAGAGGGGGAAAACTTAAATTGATAAAATAATTAAGAAGAGACAGGTTGTACATTAGGAGTATGGATGGATTCTTAGTAAAATTATGGAGATAGTAGGTAAAATATGGAAGGATATTAGAAGTAAACTTAATACAGTAATGATATAGTCGATAAATAGGATGGACAGTTAATTGAGTAGAAAAGTTATAATGTGTTCTGTATTTATAGAGTAAATTAAAGGGGCGGAAGATAGTGAAGTCTTTTGTGACTTTTTCCATCCTTTCTTGTTTTTGATTAATTAAGTTCACCTTAAAGGTGATCGAATTGATTTCCCCAAGAGGGGATGGTAGGAAAGCACCTAAAGAGGTGTAGTAAGATGCAGAAGGTGGAAGGCATATGGATAGTATGAATAGAGCATTTTTTGAAAGTAAGGATAATATGGAAAAAGAGTAAAAAATTATAAATAAAACTTTAACAATAAACAGAAATGATATGGGAGAGGAGATAAAGGAAATAAAGATATAGAAATAGATAAAATAAAAGGATATAGAAGGACAAGCAGTAAACGTGTAAATAAACAAAAGAGAGCAAACATAGAGAAATTTAGTAAAACCAACGAAGAAAACGTGAAGCCAGCTAAGAAAAAAACATATAAAGAGATAAATAAATACAGAGAATAACCACATATAAGAAAGGAAAAAATAAAAGCATGCAAGAAAATCAAAGAGAAGCAAGAGAGCATAAAAAGGAAAATAAATACAAACCGAGATAAGCAGAAGAGGGGGCAAAGAAATTTAATACATACCAACAGAGCAAAAAAGAGGGGGCGATAGAAAAGTACAAGGATAAAGCTATAAAAGTAAAGATAAGGAAGGCTTGAGTATTGGAGGTTCGGCAAATGGAGAGATGATGAAGCCCTCGTTGGATGCGGACGTTACATGAGGTAGAAAACACATGCAAAACAGAAATAAGAGGAGTTAGAGACCAGAGAATTTTAGAAAGATCAGTATAACTAAATAGAACTATAACAAAAGCAGTTGTATGAATACAAAAGAAAGAAGACAGAATACCATTGTAAGAGAAGATAAGAACAATCAAGAAAGAAGAAATGGATAATATATCATTCAATGTGTAAAGATAGAATAATCCCAAAATGTAATGTGGAAAGATGGATAACATTTGAAGACAGTTTATGTTATTAGCAAATAACAGAAAATGGACATACAACATTATTGCTATTTTAACGATATGAAAGCAAATATAATACTTGTATGTACTATAAAAGAAATTCAGAAAGACGAAATCACTAAAGACCCAAATGGGCAGATTGTACAACTTGATAGTGGATACCACAATGTGGTTCGAATATAATTCCCTTAGAAGGGATCGATGTTTCCTCAATTGGAGGATGGTGGTAAGAGAGTATAATGCAAATAAATGATTTAATTGACATAGAAACTTTATATGTGGAAATTGGACAACGAACCAAACCAATAGATATACTAGCACCAATGAAGAAATGAAAATAAAGAATATGTGGTGATGAAGGCAGCTTAATATAAAGTGATCAGCATATTTGAAAGATAAAGAACAACAAAGGGCAAATAATAAGCAAAGAATAGAGGAATGATTCAAATTAATAAAATAACAAGTACATGTGTGAAGAGTACAATAAGAGATTGCAAGACAATGGGAAAAAAATATGGGCAGATATAGGCATACGACTATAAAAAACATATGCGGATGAGACAGCCATGGCATGGGGGAAAACCAAGATAACATGATATTTGATGAAACCAAACTAGATAACAAACCGAAAAAAGGACATAATACCACAGGAAAGAGAAAAATATAGTGAACATATAAACATTGGTGAAAAAGGGGAGAAAAAATAAAGGAGGATCTGTACCTTTGGACAACGGAGACTGAGGCTGATAATAGATCTGCCGGAAGCCCGTCGGGGAAGGGCAGATCTCCTGAATCAACCGATGTACCCCAAGAAACGAATACGCCACTACTGTGGCTGGGAATAAGCATTCCGCTGACAAAGAAGCCCTGAGAAAAAAGAGGATCTGAGACAAAAGGGAAAAAAACAGAAAAAAATGGAAAAGAAAATTAATACCCAGAAATAATAAATTAAATTCCAAGAAAAAATTTGGGGAAAGATGGAGGCCGTTCGGGAGTAGAACGTCAGAAGCCCTAATCCGAATGAAGAATACCTTGCAAAATATGCACCAAACATTAGATCTGGAAAATAAATTAAAGGAATAATAGAAAAAAGAAAAGATAGTGGCCGTGAAAAAGATTGTGGCCGGATGATACTGAAAAGGTGTAGCACTCCGCCGGCGGTGGAGGCCTTGGAATTGCACATGGTGTAAACGACGGTGAGTCATCTCGCGAGGAAAACACAAATCGGTATTATGAGTAAAAAAATCAAAGAATGAAAAAAAGTAGAAATCAACATAAAAAGAATTCAGGCAGAAAATAGGGAAAAACGGGATGGGATGGGGTCTCATCTTACCAATACCTTGTAGATCCTGAGTCTTATGATGGTAAACGCCGGCTGGTGAGGGAGAAAAAACGGTGGGGGCGGCGTGTTGGTGATGTTGGCGGTGGCAGAGAGGAGAAAAGAAGGAAGAATTTTAGGGAAAGAGGAGTGAAGAGGAGAGTGATAAGCGGCGGAGGAAAGAAACAAAATGGGAAAAAACCTAAAAAACACGCTAAACCCCCCAAAATGACCCGAGAGAGTTGAGAGGATTTCGAGAGACCCTATCCCACCCACTCGTTACCCGTTACCCGTTAGAATTTTAACTAAGTAAAAAGTTCAGAAATTGAGTTTTTTCAATATAATCGTGTTGAAAAGATTGTAATCAATTATATGAACTCCTAGAATTTGATTAAAAATTGTTATGCTATCTTTTTTGTAGAGGTTTCGGACTAGCGGGTCTAAATGGGCCGAATAATGGACCCGTTAGAATTTTAACTGAGTAAAATGTACAGAAATCGAGTTTTTGCAATATAATCGTGTTGAAAAGCTCGTAATCAATTGTATGAACTTCTAAATTTGGATTAAAACTTCTTTTGTGGTCTTTTTTGTAGAGGTTTCGGACGAGCGGGTCTAAATGGGCCGAACAATGGACCCGTTAGAATTTTAACTAAGTAAAATGTTCAGAAATTGAGTTTTTGCAATATAATCGTGTTGAAAAGATCGTAATCAATTATATGAACTCCTAAAATTTTATTAAAACTTGTTTTGCGGTCTTTTTGTAGAGGTTTCGGACGAGCGGTTCTAAATGGGCCGAACAATGGACCCGTTAGAATTTTAACTTAGGAAAAAGTAAAAAAATCGAGTTTTTGCAATATAATCGTTTTGACAAGCTCGTAATCAATTATATGAACTCCTAAATTTTGATTAAAACTTGTTTTGCAACCCTTTTTGTATAGGTTTCGGACGAGCGGGTCTAAATAGGTCGAATAATGGACCCATTAGAACTTTAACTGAGTAAAAAGTACATAAATCGAGTTTTTGCAATATAATCGTGTTGAAAAGCTCGTAATCAATTATATAAACTCCTAAAATTTGATTCTAACTTATTTTGTGGTATTTTTATAGAGGTTTCAGACAAGCGAGTCTAAATGGGCCGAACAATAGACCCATTAGAATTTTATCTGAGTAAAAAGAACAGAAATTGATTTTTTGCATTATAATCGTGTTGAAAAGATCGTAATCAATTATATGAACTCCTGAAATTTTATTAAAACTTCTGTTGCGGTCTTTTCTGTAGAGGTTTCGGACGAGCGGGTCTAAATGGGCCGAACAATGGACCCGTTAGAATTTTAACTGAGTAAAAAGTACAGAAATCGAGTTTTTTCAATATAACCGTGTTGCAAAACTCGTAATCAATTGTATGAACTCCTAAGTTTTGATTAAAACTTATTTTGCAGCCCTTTTGTAGAGGTTTCGGACGAGCAGGTCTAAATTAGCCGAACAATGGACCCGTTAGAATTTTAACTAAGTAAAAAGTTCAGAAATTGAGTTTTTTCAATATTACCGTGTTGAAAAGATCGTAATCAATTATATGAACTCCTAAAATTTGATTAAAACTTGTTTTGCGATCTTTTTTGTAGAGGTTTCGGACGAGCGGGTCTAAATGGGCCGAAAAATGGACTCGTTAGAATTTTAACTAGGGATGGCAATGGATCGGATTTGGATCGGATTGTATAAAATCCAAGTCCGAATCCGTAACAATCGGACTCATATATTTTTTTCGGATTTGGATTCGGATTTTTTTCAAACGGATTTGGACCAGAGTGTTTTTGGATCGGATTTTTTCAGATCGGATTCGGATTTGTTTCAACCGCATTTAGATCAGAGTTTTTGGATTCAGATTAAATTGTCATCCCTAGTATTGACCCAAGTCTGAGGGGTAGATTCGCGAATTTTAGCGTCTTTAGGGTATATTGTGTTTTGACCCTCTAATAATTTTATTTTAGTGCAAATCAGTCCATAATTTTGTATATTTAATTTCTTACGCATTTAATTTATGTTATTTAATTCTACACTTGTTCATTTTTATCTCTTATTTGTTGACTACATTTAATTTTTTGTGTTTATTGTTTATGCTTTTAATTTGCTTTCTATTTTAATTCATAATTTTAGCATAATATATCATAACTTTATCTATCGATTGCACATTACTTACTATTTCATTCACTAACTTTCTTAATTTTTAGTAATTCATTGATATTTACATTTATTTGTTTCTCCATTGTATTTATTTTATTGTTTGTTTATCTATGACTTGATCTTGCATTTGTTTTTTTTTTCATATTTATTTATACATGCATATGGTATAAATAGATATATTACACTATATTAAGGTTAATAAATATTATTATTATTATTACTATTATTCCAAATTACCTAATATATACATTTATGTTTTCGTTTAAAAAATATATGTAGTTATGTTTCTTTTAATGTATTTAGTTTAACTTTTTACTTTATTTATGTTGTCTTCTTGTTTTAATGTAAATATTATACATGATATTTTGTTTTAAGGAGTTAAAAGTCCTAAATATGTTGATTCGAACTCGGATATGGATCGGATTCGGATTCGGATTCGGATCGGATCTTGGCATGATCCATATCCAACCCATCTCCTATTAGGACTCGGACATTTTACTCGGATTCGGATTCGGATTTTTTTCAATCGAATATGGATCGGATAAATTCCTTCGGATCGAATCGGATTCGGATCGGATTCGGATCGGATTCGGATCAAATTGCCATCCCTAATTTTAACTGAGTAAAATGTACAGAAATCGAGTTTTTGCAATATAATCGTGTTGAAAAGCTTGTAATCAATTGTATGAACTCCTAGATTTGGATTAAAACTTCTTTTGTGGTCTTTTTTGTAAAGGCTTCGGACGAGCGGGTCTAAATGGGCCGAACAATGGACCCGTTTGAATTTTAACTAAGTAAAATGTTCAGAAATTGAGTTTTTTCAATATAATCGTGTTGAAAAGATCGTAATCAATTATATGAACTCCTAAAATTTGATTAAAGCTTGTTTTGTGGTCTTTTTTGTAGAGGTTTCGGACGAGCGGATCTAAATGTGCCGAACAATGGACCTGTTAGAATCTTAACTAAGTAAATTGTACAGAAATCGAGTTTTTGCAATATTATCGTGTTGAAAAGCTCGTAATCAATTGTATGAACTCCTAAATTTTGATTAAACTTGTTTTGCAACCCTTTTTGTAGAGGTTTAGGACGAGCGGGTCTAAATAGGTCGAATAATGGACCCATTAGAACTTTAACAGAGTAAAAAGTACATAAATCGAGTTTTTGCAATATAATCGTGTTGAAAAGCTCGTAATCAATTATATGAACACCTAAAATTTGATTAAAACTTGTTCTGCAGATTTTTTTGTAGAGGTTTCGGACAAGCGGGTCTAAATGGGCCGAACAATGGACCCGTTAGAATTTTAACTCTGTAAAAAGTTTAGAAATTGAGTTTTTGCAATATAATCATGTTTAAAAGCTAGTAATCAATTATATGAACTCCTAAAATTTGATTAAAACTTGTTTTTCGGTCATTTTTGTAGAGGATTCAGACGAGCGGGTCTAAATGGGTCGAACAATGGACCCGTTAGAATTTTAACTAAGTAAAAATTTTAAAATTTGAGTTTTTACAATATAATCGTGATGATCGTAATCAATTATATGAACACCTAAATTTGGATTAAATCTTATTTTGCAGCCTTTTTGTAGAGGTTTCGGACGAGCGGGTATAAATGGGTCGAACACTGGACCCGTTAGAATTTTAAATATGTAAAAAGAACATAAATTGAGTTTTTGCATTATAATCGTGTTGAAAAGATCTTAATCAATTATATGAACTCCTCAAATTTGATTAAAACTTGTTTTGCGGTCTTTTTTGTAAAGGTTTCGGACGAGCAGGTCTAAATGGGCCGAACAATAGACTCGTGAGAATTTTAACTGAGTAAAAAGTACAGAAATCGAATTTTTGCAATATAACCGTGTTGAAAAACTCGTAATCAATTGTATGAACTCCTAGAATTTGATTAAAACTTTTTTTGCGGTCTTTTTTGTAAAGGTTTCGGACGAGCGGGTCTAAATGGGCCGAACAATGGACCCGTTGGAATTTTAACTGAGTAAAGTGTACAGAAATCTAGTTTTTGCAAAATAATCGTGTTGAAACGCTCGTAATCAATTGTATGAACTCCTAAATTTTGAGAAAAACTTGTTTTGCGGTCTTTTTTGTAGAGGTTTCGGATGAGCGGGTCTAAATGGGCCGAAAATGGACCCGTTAGAACTTTAAGTGAGTAAAAAGTACAAAAATTGAGTTTTTGAATTATAATCGTTTTGAGAAGATTGTAATCAATTATATGAACTCTTAAATTTTGATTAAAACTTGTTTTGTTGTCTTTTTTGTAGAGGTTTCGGACGAGCGGGTCTAAATGGGTCGAACACTGGACCCGTTAGAATTTTAACTTTGTAAAAAGAACAAATTGAGTTTTTGCAATATAATCGTGTTGAAAAGATCGTAATCAATTATATGATCTCCTAAAATTTGATTAAAACTTGTTTTACGATCTTTTTTGTAGCGGTTTCGGACGAGCGGGTATAAATGGGCCGAACAATGGACCCGTTAGAATTTTAACTGAGTAAAAAGTACAGAAATCGTGTTTTTGCAATATTATCGTGTTGAAAAGCTCGTAATCAATTATATGAACTCCTAAATTTTGATTAAAACTTGTTTTGCAACCCTTTTTGTAGAGGTTTCGGACGAGCGGGTCTAAATAGGTCGAATAATGGACCCATTAGAACTTTAACTGAGTAAAAAGTACATAAATCGAGTTTTTGGAATATAATCGTGTTGAAAAGCTCGTAATCAATTATATGAACTCCTAAAATATGATTAAAACTTGTTCTGTAAATTTTTTTGTAGATGTTTCGGACAAGCGGGTCTAAATGGGCCGAACAATGGACCCGTTAGAATTTTAACTGTGTAAATAGTTTAGAAATTGAGTTTTTGCAATATAATCGTGTTGAAAAGCTAGTAATCAATTGTATGAACTCCTAAAATTTGATTAAAACTTGTTTTTCGGTCTTTTTATAGAGGATTCAGACGAGCGGGTCTAAATGGGCCGAACAATGGACCCGTTAGAATTTTAACTAAGTAAAAAATTTAACATTTGAGTTTTTACAATATAATCGTGTTGAAAAGCTCGTAATCAATTATATGAACTCCTAAATTTGGATTAAATCTTATTTTGCAGCCTTTTTGTAGAGGTTTCGGACGAGCGGGTCTAAATGGTCCGAACACTGGACCCGTTAGAATTTTAACTATGTAAAAAGAAAAGAAATTGAGTTCTTGCATTATAATCGTGTTGAAAAGATCGTAATCAATTGTATGAACTCTTGAAATTTGATTAAAACTTGTCTTGCGGTCTTTTTTATAAAGGTTTCGGACGAGCGGGTCTAAATGGGCTAAACAATGGACCCGTTAGAATTTTAACTGAGTAAAAAGTACAGAAATCGAATTTTTGCAATATAACCGTGTTGCAAAACTCGTAATCAATTGTATGAACTCCTAAATTTTGATTAAAACTTATTTTGCGATCTTTTTTGTAGAGGTTTCGGACGAGCGGGTCTAAATGGGTCGAACAATGGACCCGTTAGAATTTTAACTGTGTAAAAAGTACAGAAATCGCGTTTTTGCAATATAACCGTGTTGCAAAACTCGTAATCAATTGTATGAACTCCTAAGTTTTGATTACAACTTATTTTGCGGTCTTTTTTGTAGAGGTTTCGGACGAGCGGGTCTAAATTGGCCGAACAATAGACCCGTTAGAATTTTAACTAAGTAAAAAGTTCAAAAATTGAGTTTTTTCAATATAATCGTGTTGAAAAGATCGTAATCAATTATATGAACTCAAAATTTGATTAAAACTTGTTTTGCGATCTTTTTTGTAGAGGTTTCGGACGAGCGGGTCTAAATGGGCCAAACAATGGACCCGTTAGAATTTTAACTGAGTAAAAATTACAGAAATTGAGTTTTTGCAATATAATCATGTTGAAACGCTCGTAATCATTTGTATGAACTCCTAAATTTTGATTAAAACTTGTTTTGCGATCTTTTTTGTAGAGGTTTCAGATGAGCGGGTCTAAATGGGCCGAACAATGGACCCGTTAGAATTTTAACTAAGTAAAAAGTTCAGAAATTGAGTTTTTGCTATATAATCGTGTTGAAAAGATCGTAATCAATTATATTAACTCCTAAATTTTGATTAAAACTTGTTTTGCGGTCTTTTTTGTAGAGGTTTCGAACGAGCGGGTCTAAATGGGACGAACAATGGACTCGTTAGAATTTTAACTGAGTAAAAAGTTCAAAAATTGAGTTTTTGCAATATTATCGTGTTGAAAAGCTCGTAATCAATTATATGAACTCCTAAAATTTGATTAAAACTTGTTTTGCGGTCTTTTTTGTAGAGATTTCGGACGAGCGGGTTTAAATGGGCCGAACAATGGTCCCCTTATAATTTTATTTGAGTAAAAAGTTCAGAAATTGAGTTTTTACAATATAATCGTGTTGAAACGCTCGGAACGATCAAGTCTACGTTAATGCTGGTCTATCCGTTCCGATACAGGTCATGCCTGTATCGAAACGGTCTAAAGAGTTGAGTCAACAGGGTTGACTCTCGAGTTCTCGTTCTGAAACAGCCTAAGGTGTTTCGAAACGGGGTTAGGTAAGTTTGTTATGGCTCATTGGACAACTTTAACTGTTTTGCAATTGAGTCACCGATTCTTGTAGAGTCAAATTGGTAGTGCTAATGACTTCAGAATTGAATGAAATTTGGTAGGTATAATTCTTTAGTAATGAATTTCACTTTGGCAGGGTCTATTCAATAAGGGACCTCAAGTTTGTTAAAATTTACAACTTAGTCCTACATGTTTGTAATAATTGTAAAATGACCCTTGATTGATAATTGTGTATTCTACTTGATAATATAGATTAAAGAATGCATTGGATGTATGTTGGACATCATCCATTGACCAATCATGAGTTTATTTTGAATTTCATAACTCTGTTTGTCGCTTTGTTTTCCGGTAACACATTCCGACTCGATTCTCTACCAGACCGGGGAGGGGGTGTTACATTTGTGGCATCAGAGCTAGAGTTTAGTCGAGTCTAGGACTAAACCAAATTTTGTTGCATTGTTATTATGTTACTTTGCCACCCAGGAGTTTTATTTTGTATATATTGTGACTTGTCGACTAATCCGATCTTTCATATAGTTATGTCTGCGACAAATGAAGCTCATGTAGATGAGCAAACTGTCGGCTCCTCGACACATGGCGAGGAGGTTAGGGGAGGAAATCCTCCAGACCCACCGCAACCACAGAACCATATTGTTCAGGGTGCTGAGCCTGTTGCACCTAATGCTCATGCTGAATGTTATCAAAATATGGCCAATATGTTTAAGCAGTTTATGACTGCGATGCAAGCAACACCACCAGTTCAGCCTACTCCTCCTATTTCTCAGTACGTCCGAGCCCCTGTGGACAAACTTGCTTCACTCCGAGCCTATTCTTTCACTGGACATGATGATGATAATCTTGAAATTGCTGAATACTGGCTGGATAATACCCTACGCATCTTGAACAAGCAGTTGCAGTGCTCCGATGAGCACAAGCTAGAGTGTGCTATTGCTTTGTTAACCGATGAAGCTCTGATGTGGTGGGAGACTACTATCCTTATTGTTCCCGAAGAATCGGTCACTTGGGAATTCTTTCTTAAGGAATTCTGGAACAAGTACATCAGCGAGTACTATCTCACGGAAAGGATGAGCACTTTTCTTCATTTGAGACAAGGTGGGAGGCCTATCGAGCAGTATATCCATGATTTCTGCAAGTATTGCTGATATGGAGCCGAGTTTATAAAGAAAGAAGAAGACAAGTGTCGAATGTTTATTGCTGGGTTGAGTGATGAGATGCGACCTGTGTTTACTGCCTTGGGTATCACCAATTTTCAGGATTTGGTGAACCGAGTTAAAGCACAGAAGCAGTGCAGAGAGCTCAGAGAGGAAATATGTCTAACCGATCTGAGAAAAGAACATGGAGTGACTCTCGACCTCCCAAATGGAACAAGAAAGGTAAGTATCAAGGTTCGAAGCAAGTTTCTTTCTCACAGCTTTCCCGCACAAGGAACATTGAGAGACCACAGACTATCACCCAGTCCTAGTCTAAGGCGGCCTCAGTGGAGAGTACTGGAGGTTAGAATCGGAGTGTTCAACATCGAGTCTGTAACTTCTATCAAAAACGACACTCGACAGGGCAATGCCGCAGGCAGACGGGAACATGTTTCTTATATGGGGAACAAGGACATTTCATCCGGGATTGTCCTCATAATCCTTCCAAGTCAGTGGTTGTGCACGAAAACATCACTTCACCCGCTCAGTCCTTTCGAGGAAAGAGGCCAAGACAATCACCTTCGGGAGCATCAGGTAGGCCAGGAAAATCCGAGAAGTAGGGTAATAAGCAAGAATTGAAGGTCTTTGCCCAATTGTATCATGTGAGAGGCCGCAAGGAGGATGACGAGCTTGATGTTATAGCAGGTAGAGTTATGTTATATGCTCACTCATTGTATGTATTGATTGATCCTGGATCCACACATTCTTTTATAAGCCTGGAATTGGTTAAAAGACATAGGATGTCTAGTGAACCTTTAGCAACAAAAGTCTCCGTGACAAATCCGTTAGGTAATTGTGTTGCTCTAAGCCTTGTATGTAAGAACTGTCCAATCATGATTCAAGGAATTCTGTTCCCTGTGGACTTCCTAGTTTTACCAATCCACGAGTTTGATGCTATCATAGGCATGGATTGGCTTAGTAACCATCAAGCATGGGTAGACTGCAGTAAGCGAAAATTGTATCTTCGAGGCCTTGGCAAGGAAAGGATAATGTTGATGGAATCTCGGAACTCCATGTTGTGTGCATTGTCCACCAAATCCAAGAATGAACCTCAGCTCCATGACATTGATACAGTAAATGAATTCCCATATGTTTTTCCTGACGAGCTTCCAGGATTGCCCCCAACCCGTGAAGTGGAATTTGGTATTGAGGTGCAACCTGGGACTGCTCCAGTTTCCATTGCACCATATCGGATGGCGGCGGTGGAGTTGAAGGAATTAAAAGCTCAAATTCAAGACCTTATGAACAAGGGTTTTATCCAACCGAGCTCTTCACCTTGGGGAGCCCTGGTTCTTTTTGTCAAAAAGAAGGATGGTTCGATGCATTTGTGCATTGATTATAGACAACTGAACAAAGTCGCCATTAAGAATAAGTATCATTTGCCCAGGATAGGCGACATGTTTGATCAATTAAAAGATGCTTTTGTGTTCTCCAAGATTGATCTAAGGTCGGGTTATTATCAAATGAAAGTCAAGGAGTGTGATGTGCCCAAGACTGCCTTTCGTACAAGATATGGACACTACAAATTCTTAGTAATGCCTTTCGGACTAACGAATGCACTGACAGCTTTTATGGATTTAATGAATTGGGTATTCATGTCCTATCTTGATAAATTTGTTGTGGTGTTCATAGATGATATCTTAATTTATTCCAAGAATGAATCAGAACACCGAGATCACCTTCGTATTGTACTCCAGACTCTGAGAGAGAAACGGTTGTACGCAAAGTTTTCTAAGTGTGAATTTTGGCTCACTGAAGTGGCCTTTTTGGGGCATGTTGTATCAGCTTCGGGTATTCAGGTGGATTCGAAGAAAATTCAAGCTATTGTGGATTGGCATCCGCCAAAGAATGTTGGTGAGGTTAGAAGTTTTCTCGGGCTTGCTGGATATTACCGTAGGTTCGTGAAAGGGTTTTCAATGTTAGCCGCTCCTTTAACTAAACTGTTGAGGAAGGAGACACCTTTTGTTTGGACCGAAGTCCAACAACGAAGCTTTGATCAGTTGAAACAAGTCCTAACTCATGCACCTGTCTTGACCCAGCCTGAGTCTGGAAAAGACTATATAGTTTATAGTGATGCCTCACATCTTGGGTTAGGGTGCGTATTGATGCAAGAAGGTAAGGTTATTGCTTACGCTTCGAGGCAACTTAAGCCACATGAGATGAACTATCCCACCCACGACCTAGAATTGGCAGCAGTTGTCTTTGCATTGAAAATCTGGAGGCATCATCTCTACGGGGAGAAATGCTATCTTTTCACCGACCACAAAAGCCTCAAGTATTTGTTGACACAAAAGGAGTTGAATCTTCGACAACGGAGGTGGATGGAACTTCTTAAGGATTATGATTTAGTCATTGAGTATCATCCGGGCAAGGCCAATGTTGTAGCTGATGCACTCAGCCGCAAACCTCTGCCTGGTAAGCATTGATTATGAAATTGAAGTTATAAGTATGGTGAAGCATGCTAACTCATCGTTACATCACTCTCTTGTAGCTCCTCGAGCAATTAACGCTCACTTCCGGCTTCGGAAGCATCAATGTCTTGTAGTTGAACTCCAAGTTCAGTCTACCATCATTTCATGAATTAAGGACTTGCAAGAACAAGATTTCGAGCTCCAAGCCATTTTCTCTAAGCTATCAGATAATCCAGACTTCAAAATTAATTTTGAAGGACTCCTATGTTTTCATGATCGAGTTTGCATGCCTAATGATGAAACTTTCCGCACAAACATTCTTGCTGAAGCTCATTCGAGTTCTTTTTTCCATTCATCATGGGTCTGTGAAAATGTATAAAGATCTACGTGAGCTATACTGGTGGCCAAGCATGAAGCAGGCTATTGTTGATTATATGTCCATGTGCCTTACGTGTCAACGTGTTAAGGCTGAACATTGTGCCCCTACATGACTCTTACAACCTATTGATCCACCGAAATGGAAATGGGAAAAGATAACCATGGATTTTGTCAGTGGCCTACCGTTAACCCCTGCGAAGCATGATGCTATATGGGTTATTGTAGATCTGTTTACGAAGTCAGCTCATTTTATACCAATTAGAATGGATTACGGTCTCCCTAAGCTAGCTGACTTATACATCAAGGAAGTGATCCGACTTCACGGAGTGCCTGAATCTATCATCTCTGATCGAGATCCTCGGTTTGCATCACAGTTTTGGAGAACCTTACAAGGAGCTTAGGGCACCATAGTCAATCTTAGCACAACCTTCCACCCTTAAACTGACGGTCAGTCAGAAAGGGTAATTCAGATTTAGGAAGACATGCTTCGGGCATGTATTATCGACTTTGGTGGGACTTGGGAGAAATCTCTACCTTTTGTTGAATTTTCTTATAATAACAATTATCAAGCATCCATCCAAATGGCCCCGTATGAAGCATTGTATGGTAGGCGATGCAGAACTCCGTTGTGCTGGTCGAAGCTGGGTGAGGGCAGAGTGTTAAGCCCTGACCTGCTTCGTGAAACTGAAGAACGAGTTAACATCATTCATGATCGTCTCAAGGCTGCCTTCGATCGGCAAAAAGCTTATGCTGATCTAAAAATGAGAGACATTCAATATGAAGTCAGTGAGAAAGCCTTCCTTAAAGTGTCACCGTGGAAGAAACTCTTGAGATTTGGCAAGAAGGGAAAATTGAGCCCTCGGTTCATTGGACCCTTTGAAATTATTGAAAAGATTGGCCCAGTGGCATATCGGCTCTCGCTACCCTCAGAATTGAGTAAAATCCACGATTTTTTCATGTATCGATGCTTTGGAAGTACCGGTCTGACCCCTCGCACATTGTGGAACCCGAATCTGTAGAACTCTGGCCGAATCTATCCTATGAAGAGGAACCGTTTCAGATTTTGGCTAAGGAAGTCAAGATACTTCATAATAAAATTGTACCATTAGTTAAGGTGCTGTGGAGAAGCCATACTGTTGAGGAAGACACTTGGGAGCCTGAAGAAACTATGAGATAACAATATCCGCATCTCTTCAGTTCAGGTAAAATTCGAGGACGAATTTTTCTTAAGGGGGGGAGAGTTGTAACACCCCGAAATCCGGTCTGGTCGAAATTCATTTCCGATGATCGGAAATTCTACATTGATGAAGCTCAAAGATTTCACCGACAAGATAATTATTGTTATCGAACCCTAATTAAGCTTTAAACATCGAATTTGAATCCTATTAAGTAATATTAAGTTTTAGTGGATAAAATAGAAGACCTATAAATTGGAGGGCAAGGTCGCAATAGTATGAAAAGTGAGGGGCAAACCATACGATTAGCCCTCTTTGAATTAAAACCTCCATTACGTGGAGTCATCAGATAACTTTCCTTCAAGTGAAGGAAAGCTTTGGATTAAAATATAAAAACCAAGGAGGTAAAGAAAGCTTACCCGAAAATATAGGAAGCAAGCACCTCTCTCTCTTCATCATTTTCTTCACCTAAGCACACACCTCCATTGGTGGAAATCCAAGCTTGTTATTTCTTTACTTTAACAATATCAAAACGTTGTTATCGATCGGGTAAGCTATATTCCTCATTCAATTAATGGATTCCATGGATATCTTGGGTGTAATCTAAGCTAGGGTTTTGAATATCCATGGATATCTCCTTGTTGCCATCTTTATTGAAGTTGGATATTGATTTCGATATCCCTATGTTGATTTTGATGTCGAAACATCAATTCTAATAAGTTTCCTATTAATCTTTCTAGCTCAAGAAGGGGAGAAAGAGGTATCACCATCTCCATCACAAGCTAGGAATAAAGGAATCGCTATCCGAGAGCCTTGAAGCTTCAGATTGCTAAGGTGAGAGTAGTCAGAGTCTCGGGTTTAGGCGAAAGGCCTTCCCGAATCATTATTTATTGTCTTAAATCGTTTCGCTAACATTGTTGTTGAAGTGAATATATTGGATGTTAAATCGGACACTTGGGTAAGTGTCGGTAAGTTATCATTGAACATTGATTATAGACATTGTGCATTAACATTGATATAAGTATTGTTAAGAGATCATTGTATTGAAATCATAAGACATTGTTAATGTCACCAATTCATGAGATATTGATGTTGAGATATATGTGTATTAATCATTGACTATATCGAATTAATGGAATATTGGTATATCATGGATCAAATGAATATGTACATTATGACCTTGGATTGGAATGGATCGGGATACAATTGGCATGCCATATAATTCATGAGCTCAATGTACGGGTGGACTATGGTCCTAAGGCTACGGCCTATATTGATTTGGCGAGGCGGAGGGATGTGTAGTGTTATTGGTCACTTTGGCGAGGCGGAGGGATTGGACCATTCATTGTTTTGGCGAGGCATAGGAATTCGCGTATCCACGATCTTAATTCAATCCAAGGAATTATGAATGAAAGAGAAACATGTTTATTGCTTATTGCATTGTTACATGGCATTTATTATGTTATCATGAGATTATGTACCATCGTAGTTATGGCATCCCATCATTCATGTTATTTGTGACTACCTCACTAGGCAAGGTGTGCCTAATGTGTCTTTCCTCATGCATTTTCAGGTTAAAGAATCGTTCATTGGATGATCGGATCGGCCACAAGGACAAGTCACTACTAAGCTACAAGTAATGTATTTATGATTTTGAACTCCTAGGAAGGTGGCAAAGTAGTTAGGCTAGTTAAATATGCTCGTTTTGTTGTGTTGGTGACTTGCCTATTTTGTATCAAGGTCTATGGCCCTAAATGCCCTTTTGGTTCTTTTAATCTGGCCTTAAATATGCATGTTTTGCTAAAAAGGTAATAACGAGGTAAACGTACTCATATAGCCTTGAAAATTGGCATGTTATTAGTTTATATCAATGGAATGTTGTGTATAAAGTTTCATCATATTTGGACATCATTTGGCAGGGAAATTTGTATAAAAACCAGATAAAATCTGTCACTACAGGTCTCTCCGTATCGAAACGGGTGATAATATTTCGATACGGGTACCCTAATTTTGAACCTGAGATTAAGGGCGTTCCGGAACGAAGTGATGCTGTTGTGAAACATTTTTGCCACTGGAGACTCCTGTTTCGATACAGGTTTCGAAACGGTCAAGTCTACGTTAATGCTGGTCAATTCGTTCCGATACAGGTCATGCCTGTATCGAAACGGTCTAAAGAGTTGAGTCAACAGGGTTGACTCTCGAGTACTCGTTCTGAAACAGCCTAAGGTGTTTCGAAACGAGGTTAGGTAAGTTTGTTATGGCTCACTGGACAACTTTAACTATTTTGCAATCGAGTCACCGATTCTTGTAGAGTCAAATTGGTAGTGCTAATGACTTCAGAATTGAATGAAATTTGGTAGGTATAATTCTTTAGTAATGAATTTCACTTTGGCAGGGCCTATTCAATAAGGGACCTCAAGTTTGTTAAAATTTACAATTTAGTCCTACATGTTTGTAATAATTGTAAAATGACCCTTGATTGATAATTGTGTATTCTACTTGATAATATAGATTAAAGAATGCATTGGCTGTATGTTGGACATCATCCATTGACCAATCATGAGTATATTTTGAAATTCATAACTCTGCTTGTCGCTTCGTTTTCCGGTAACACATTCTGCCCCATTCTCTACCAGACCGGGGAGGGGGTGTTACATATGAACTCCTAAAATTTGATTATAACTTGTTTTGCGGTCTTTTTTGTAGAGGTTTCGGACAAGCGGGTCTAAATGGGCCGAACAATGGACCCGATAGAATTTTAACTGAGTAAAGAGTACAGAAATTGAGTTTTTACAATATAATCGTGTTGAAAAGATCGTAATCAATTATATGAACTCCTAAAATTTGATTAAAACTTTTTTTGCGATCTTTTTTGTAAAGGATTCGGACGAGCGGGTCTAAATGAGCCGAACAATGGACCCGTTAGAATTTTAACTGAGTAAAAAGTTCAGAAATTGAGTTTTTGCAATATAATCGTGTTGAAAAGCTCCTAATCAATTAAATGAACTCCTACAATTTGATTAAAACTTGTTTTGCGGTCTTTTTTGTAGAGGACTCGGACAAGCGGGTCTAAATGGGCCGAATAATGGACCCGATAGAATTTTAACTTAGTAAAAAGTACAGAAATTGAGTTTTTGCAATATAATCATGTTGAAAAGCTCGTAATCAATTGTATGAACTCCTAAATTTGGATTAAAACTTATTTTACAGCCACTTTGTAGAGGTTTCGGAGGAGCAAGTCTAAATAGACCGAACAATGGACCCGTTAGAATTTTAACCAAGTAAAAAATTTAGAAATTGAGTTTTTTCAATATAATCGTGTTGAACAAATCATAATCAATTATATGAAGTCCTAAATTTTGATTAAAACTTGTTTTGCGATATTTTTTGTAGAGGTTTCGGACGTGCTGGTCTAAATGGGCCGAACAATGGACCCGATAGAATTTTAACTGAGTAAAAAGTACAGAAATTGAGGTTTTGCAATATAATCGTGTTGAAAGTCTCGTAATTATTTATATGAACTCCTAAAATTTTATTTTAACTTATTTTGTGGTCTTTTTTGTAGAGGATTTAGACGAGCGGGTCTAAATGGGCCGAACAACAAACCCGTTAGAATTTTAACTGAGTAAAAAGTACAGAAATCGATTTTTTGCAATATAATCGTGTTGAAAAGCTCGTAATCAATTATATAAACTCCTAAAATTTTGTTTTAACTTATTTTGTGGCCTTTTTTGTAGAGGTTTCGGACGAGCGGGTCTAAATGGGCCGAACAATGGATCTGTTAGAATTTTAACTGAGTAAAAAGTACAGAAATCGAGTTTTTGCAATATAATCGTGTTGAAAAGCTCGTAATCAATTATATGAAATCCTAAATTTGGATTAAAACTTATTTTGTAGCCCTTTTTGTAGAGGTTTCGGACGAGCAGGTCTAAATGGGCCGAATAAAGGACCCGTCAGAACTTTAACTAAGTAAAAAGTACAGAAATTGAGTTTTTGCAATATAATCGTGTTGAAAAGCTCGTAATCAATTATATGAACTCCTAAAATTGGATTAAAACTTGTTTTACGGATTTTTTTTGTAGAGGTTTCGGACAAGCAGGTTTAAATAAGCCGAACAATGGACCCGTTAGAATTTTAACTGAGTAAAAAGTTCAAAAATTGAGTTTTTACATTATAATCATGTTGAAAAGCTCGTAATCAATTATATGAACTCCTAAAATTTGATTAAAACTTGTTTTGCGGTCTTTTTTGTAGAGGATTCGGACGAGCGGGTCTAAATGAGCCGAACAATGGACTCGTTAGAATTTTAACTGAGTAAAAATTTCAGATATTCAGTTTTTGCAATACAATCGTGTTGAAAAGCTCCTAATCAATTATGTGAACTCCTAAAGTTTGATTAAAACTTGTTTTGCAGTCTTTTTTGTAGAGGATTCGGACGAGCGGGTCTAAATGGACCCGTTAGTATTTTAACTAAGTAAAAAGTTCAGAAATTCAGTTTTTTTCAATATAATCGTGTTGAAAAGCTCGTAATCAATTGTATGAACTCCTAAATTTTGATTAAATCTTATTTTGCGGTCTTTTTGTAGAGGTTTCGGACGAGCGGGTCTAAATGGGCCGAACAATGGACCCGTTAGAATTTTTACTAAGTAAAAAGTACATAAATCGAGTTTTTGCAATATAGTCGTGTTGCAAATATCGTAATTAATTATATGAACTCCTAAATTTTTATTAAAACTTGTTTTGCAGTCTTTTTTGTAGAGGTTTCGGACGAGCGGGTCTAAATGGGCCGAACAATGGACCAGTTAGAATTTTAACTAAGTAAAAAGTACAGAAATCGAGTTTTTGTAATATAATCGTGTTGAAAAGCTCGTAATCAATTATATGAACTCCTAAAATTTGATTCTAACTTATTTTGTGGTATGTTGTAGAGGTTACGGAGGAGCAGGTCTAAATGGGCCGAACAATGGACGCGTTATAATTTTAACTACGTAAAAAGTTCAGAAATTGAGTTTTTGCAATATAATCATGTTGAAAAGATCGTAATCAATTATATGAACTCCTAAATTTTCATTAGAACTTGTTTTGGAGTATTTTTTGTAGAGGTTTTGGACGAGAGGGTCTAAATGAACCGAACAATGGACCAATTGGAATTTTAACTGAGTAAAAAGTACAGAAATCGTGTTTTTGCAATATAATCGTGTTGAAAATCTCGTAATCAATTATATGAACTCCTAAATTTGGATTAAAACTTATTTTGCAGCCCTTTTGTAGAGGTTTCGGACGAGCGGGTCTAAATGGGCCGAATAATGGACCCGTTAGAACTTTAACCGAGTAAAAAGTACAAAATTCGAGTTTTTGTAATATAATCGTGTTGAAAAGCTAGTAATCTATTATATAAACTCCTAAAATTTGATTTTAACTTATTTTGCGGTCTTTTTTGTAGAGGTTTCGGACGAGCGGGTCTAAATGGGTCGAACAATGGACCCGTTAGATTTTTTTTTTGAGGAAAGTGGGCCTCATTGAAAACCCCTACTAACATCCCCATGCACATGTCCCGGAGATCCCTAAAAAGGGGAAAAGAGTACCCTAGAATTATTTTAAAAGAGCGAGAAGAAGCCTCGCCAAGTACAAAGTTACGGATACAATCCGGAAAATCAGAACCAAAAGACATAGAAGTCATGGTCCAGAGGGCATGGGTAGCTAAAGTATGAGCTACTAAATTAGCCTCACGGCTTACATAATGAACATGCGCAAGAGGAAAAGAAGAAAGCAAATCTTGAGCTTGCAGAAGCGTCGGACCTAAGGTGGAGAGGTCAGGCCCCGCATGGTTGAGCCTGTTTGCAAGGAACGCACAATCAGTTTCGAAAAGCAGACACCTCTATCCCTGGGACTGAGCGAATGTAACACCGGCAAGAAGGCCCACACCTTCGGAAGTAGCAGCATCCAAACAACTGCCCAAAGGGTATGACAAGCCCCTAACAACTGCATCCGAATCATCGGGTGCCCCCACCTTACATAAACATTCTCATCCAACACCTTCTAAATTTCGTTTTGAAAATTGTTGGGCTACCAATGAGGAAGGTATCTCTCTTGTTCAGCGAACTTGGGCTCACACCAAGGGACATACTTTGGACAAAATCCATGCTATTGGTTCATGTTTATATGATTGGCAATCACAGCAACGTTACAATACAACAGAGCGTATTCATACCCTCACTAAGAAAATTAATAAATACCTTCGAAGACCCCTAACGACCTCCTTTGAGGAATCTTATTTAAAGACTAGATCTGAACTTAATAAATTACTTAATGAACGGGAAACCTATTGGGCACAAAGATCTCGTAATCTATGGCTTTCCCAAGGTGACAAAAATAACCATTTCTTTCACGCCCGTGCTAACAACAGACAAAAAAGGAATACTATTACTGGCCTATATGACGCTAACCATAACTGGTGCACTACCGAAAATGACATTATGGATATTGCATCCAACTATTTCCAAACCCTTTTCACATCTTCAAACCCTCAATTTTTGGAACAAATTTTATCAAAAATTCCCTCCACTATTACCTCAACTATGAATGAGTCCCTCATCAGGGCTTTCACGGCTGATGAAATCCTTCATGCCTTCTGAGACATTGACCCCCAAAAGGCACCATGAATTTATGGCCTCCCTAGTGGGTTCTTTCGACAACACTGGGATACAGTGGGTGCAGATGTCACTACGCTCTGCCTAAACCTTCTTAATGGCTCAGCCGACATGGCATCGGTAAATAAGACAATTTTGGTTCTTATCCCCAAAATCAAAGACCCAACCACTATGCGGCATCTTCGTCCTATTAGTCTATGTACGGTGATCTACAAAATTGTAGCTAAGGTCTTGGTTAATAGAATGAAGCAAACGATTCCTTTTTGCATAAGTAAAAACCAAGCTGCCTTTATTCAGGGACGCAATATTACTGATAATATCCTCATTGCCCATGAAATTATTCACAACATAAACTCTGGGAGCACCAAATCATCCCATGGTGCTGCCCTCAAGTTAGATATGGAAAAAGCTTTCGATAAAGTAGAATGGTCCTTTCTTGAGAATGTAATGCACCGAATGGGTTTTGCACCCTCCTGGGTCTCACTTATCATGCGATGTATCTCTTCGGTATCTTTTTTTGTTAAGGTTAATAATTCTTTTTCACCCTTCTTTCAGCCCCAACGGGGTCTTCGACAAGGCGACCCCCTGTCACCTTTTCTCTTCCTCTTCTGTACCCAAGGTTTCTCTGCGTATCTCAGTGAGGCTCAACAGCTTAACTCACTCCCTGGCCTCGGTGCTAGTAGAGTGGGTCCTAAAGTTAATCATCTTCTCTTTGCGGATGATTGTATGGTCTTTCTAAATACAAACCCAGAGGAAGCGACACATCTTAAAACGGCTCTCCAAACCTATGCTTCTGCTTCGGGGCAAGCAGTCAACTTTGAAAAATCAACTATTTTCTATAATCCACGCACCCCTCGCTCGATTCGTGACACAATAAATAGTTCCTTGTAGGTACGCGAGGTCAATAACCCTGGGGTCTATTTAGGTGTACCACTCTTCATTGGTAAAAATAAGATTGAATCTTTAGGCTTCATTCGTGATAAAGTTCATGACCGTTTATCCACTTGGGATAAACAACTTCTCTCCTTTAGTGGTAGAGAAATTTTTATCAAAGCGGTTTTGCAATCTTTGCCCCGGTATGTCATGTCATGCTATTTGCTACCCCAAAACATAGTCGATGATATGACTTCTGCTATCCGTCGGTACTGGTGGTCTGGCAAGACTAACAAAAAAGGCTGGCACATGCTCCCTTGGGATCAGGTTTGTTTACCAAAATCCGTTGGGGGCATGGGCTTCCGGGTTCTCAATAATTTCAACATAGCTCTTTTTGGGAAGCAGCTCTGGAGGCTTATTTGCGATCCGGAGTCCTTGCTGGGTCAAATTTACAAAGCGAAGTACTTCCCATCTGGCAATATTCTAGACGCTTCTCGTCCGCAACGAGGGTCGTTTGCCTGGCAAGGACTATACACAGCTATGCAGCACCTCTTTGGCGGGTTCCTTTATCGCCCTGGTATTAATAGTAGTATTTGTATCCACAAGGACAATTGGGGAGGCTCTTCTCCTGTAAATCTCTATGGGGAGTATGAAATCTCTGATGAAGTCTATGTTCGATGTCGAGATTTTATGCTTCGGAACCAAGTTGCATGGGATCCTATTAAGGTCTGACGCTACTTTAGTACTGAAGATGCCAATGCTATCCTCAATATTCCCATCATCAATGATACTCGTGATTCCATCCTGTGGAATCCCAATTATTCAGGTGTCTATTCAGTTCGATCTGGCTACCAATTTCTCCAGCGACCACCGGATCCTCTCGTACTCGGATCGCTATATTCATACTATTATTCACCTTGAGTCATCTTCGATGTATTTTACCGAAATGCATGGCTTTTCTGAAACAAGTAAAAAATTTAAAACATGGGATCTAATTGACTCTCTAAACGACAATAGTGGCCTCCCTTGGCTTATAGGTGGTGACTTGAATGAGATTTTATCTGATAATGAGAACAAGGGGGTTGTCGTCGCGCAAGATCCCAAATTAACAACTTTCGTAATTGTCTCTTTGATTGTAAACCTACCTATGGATGGTTCACTTGGACGAAAACCATGCCTAACACTCCAATGATTTTCGAACGTCTAGATCGATTTTTAGGGAATTTGGCTTGGACAGCTGCTAATCCTTCCTACCGCATTACCTCTGATTTCAATGCCAAATCGGATCATTGTTTCCTACTCTTGGACACTGAACCACCAACACACTATGCTCCCCGACCTACAACAACTAATTTTCGCTTTAAAAACTGTTGGGCAACCAATGAAGAAGTTATATCTTTAGTTCAACAAACTTGGGCCACCACCCCGGGTCCTACACTTGATAAAATTCGTGCTATAGGATCCTGCCTAGGTAATTGGCAGTCCCACCAACGTTACAACACCACAGGGCGTATCCAACTTCTTACTAAAAAAATTAACAAATTCCTTAAGCGACCTCTCACATCATCTTTTGAGGCAGCTTAGCTTGCGGCGAAATCTGAACTCAACAAGTTGCTTGATGAACAAGAAGCTTATTGGGCACAAAGATCTCGAAACCTATGGCTTGCGCAAGGGGATAAGAATACTCAATTCTTTCATGCACGTGCCAACAATCGTCGAAAAAAGAACACTATAAACGGTTTATATGATGCAGACAATAACTGGTGTGTCGATGAGGACGACCTAATGAATATTGCATCCACTTATTTTTAGACTTTGTTCACATCCTCGAATCCCTAACTGTCTGATCAAATTCTTTCTAAAGTGACAACCTCCATTACTCCGGCTATGAATGAGTCACTCACTAGGGCTTTCAATGCTAATGAAATTCTACTAGCTTTCCGTGATATTGATCCTAGGAAGGCCCCTGGAATTGATGGCCTTCCTAGTGGGTTTTTTAGACAACACTGGGACACGGTAGGTGCGGATGTCACCCAACTATGTTTGGATCTCCTGAATGGATATGTTGATATGGCATCCATCAATCAGACCATTTTAGTGCTTATTCTGAAAATTAAGGATCCAACTACTATGAGGCATCTCCGGCCTATTAGCCTTTGTTCTATAATTTACAAAATTGTTGCTAAGGTTCTTGTTAACAGAATGAAGCATACGATTCCATTTTGTATTAGTAATAACCAAGATGCTTTTGTTCAGGGGCGCAACATATCTGACAATATCCTTATTGCTCATGAAATTTTACACTCTATTAATACCGGTCAGACTAAATCATCCCATGGTGCTGCTCTTAAACTTGACATGGAAAAGGCTTTTGATCGAGTAGAATGGTCCTTCCTTGAGAGTGTCATGAATAGAATGGGCTTTGCACCCTCTTGGGTTTCAATCATTATGCGATGCATCTCCTCGGTATCCTTTACAGTTAAGGTTAACAACTCCTTTTCTCCTTTCTTTCAACCCCAACGAGGTCTTCGTCAAGGCGATCCCTTTTCACCCTTTCTTTTCCTCTTATGTACTCAAGGTCTCTCTGCGTACCTCTCAGATGCCCAGCAACATGATCTGCTTTCTGGCCTTGGAGCTAGTAGATTAGGGCCTAAAGTCAATCACCTTCTTTTTGCTGATGACTGTATGGTCTTTATTAACAATAAAACTGAGGAAGCAGAACACCTTAAAACGGCCCTCCAGACCTACGCCTCAGCCTCTGGGCAAGCGGTAAATTTTGAGAAATCGACAATCTTCTATAACCCTCGCACCCCCCATTCGATCCGTGAAACGATAAACAATTCCTTGCATGTACGTGAGGTCAATAACCCAGGGGTTTACTTGGGAGTGCCTCTTCTCATTGGAAAGAATAAAACGATAGCCCTTGGTTTCATTCGCGATAAAGTTCATGAAAGATTATCCCATTGGGATAAGCAACTACTTTCTTTTAGTGGCAGAGAAATCTTTATCAAAGTTGTTTTGCAGTCCTTGCCCCAATATGTCATGTCGTGTTACCTGCTTCCTCAAAACATTATAAATGATATGACCACATCTATTCATCGTTACTGGTGGTCCGGTAAAAACAACAAAAAGGGTTGGCACATGCTCCCATGGGAACAGGTTTGTTTACCTAAATCCGTGAGAGGTATGGGCTTCCGGGACTTAAACAACTTCAATATTGCACTTCTGGGTAAGCAGCTCTGGCGGCTTATTTGTGAACCGGAGTCTCTACTTGGACAAATCTACAAGGCAAAATATTTTCCATCTGGCAACATACTTGATGCCAACCAGCCACAACGTGGGTCATTTTCCTGGCAAGGATTATACAATGCTATGCAACAACTATATGGCGGGTTCCTCTATCGGCCTGGAATAGATAGTGGTATTCGCATCCATAAGGATAATTGGGGAGGCTCTTCTCCAGTACATCTCTATGGGGAATATGAGATCTTAGAATAAATGTTTGTTCGTTGTCGAGATTTTATGGTACGGAACCAAGCTGCATGGGACCCTATCAAGGTCCGCAACTACTTCACTTCTGAGGATGCCAATGCTATTTTAAATATTCCCATCATTAATGACAATCGAGATTCCATTCTTTGGAACCCCAATGATTCTGGTGTTTACTCGGTCCGATTTGGTTACCAATTTTTACAGCGTCCACCGGAACCTCGAAATCGACCTGCCCGGATTTGGAAAGTTCTGGCTAAACTGAAGGTTCTTCCGAAAGCTAAAACTTTTGGCTGGTGAATGGGATCCGAAGCTTTACCTGTTGGATCCCGTCTGCAAGCTTTTGCCCCAGATTCGGGTCCTTGCCCTCTTTGTCGATTCTGTCAGGAATCTGTTCTTCATGCTCTTCGAGATTGTCCTGGTGCCTCGAAGACTCTCCGTTTAGTTGGCATCCCAACGTCTTTGATTAATAGTACGACCCCTACTAGTCTCCAATGGCTAGAAGAAGGTGCTGGTCAATTATCTACTGATCCCTTTGGGCTCCTTCTTACTACTCTATGGAATATTTGGAACCGGCGCAATGACTGGGTCCATAATCGCCATTTGCATCCCCCTTGGCTAATTGCCATCAACTCTCTAAATCTCCATCGAGATTACTCAAATGCAATCTCTTCTTCTTCTTCTTCTTCCCCAACGGATCATCCACCACTCTCCCCACCACGTTGGAGACGTCCTCCTCCTGGGTATTTTAAAGTTAATGTGGACGGGGCTTTTGACCCAGCCACTCGCGCGGCAGCAGTTGGAGTTGTGGTCCGTGATGATTTGGGTTCAGTCATTGGTGGTCTGGCTTACCCGTTGGGAAGCTGTCCGGATGCTGCTACAACTGAAGGTGCGACCCTTCTAGCTGGCATCACTCTTGCTCAGTCTCGAGGATGGAGCAACTTGCTCTTTGAAACAGACTGTGCATCCATTGCAAACAGGCTCAACCGTTCGGGGCCTGATCTTTCAACCATGGGTCCTACGCTTTTACAAGCTCGAGATTCTCTATCATCATTTTCTTTTGCCCATATTCGCTATGTAAGCCGCGAGGCTAATTTAGTTGCTCACACTATGGCTACTTATGCTCTTCGAACCATTACTTCTACGTCTTTTGGTTCCTCATATCCAGATTGTATCCGCAACTTTGTACTTGCCGAGAATTTTTCTCGATCTATCTAATAAAATTTGGGTACTCTTTTCCCCTTTTAGGGATCTCCGGACTTTATGCCTGGGGGTGTTAGTAGGGGTTTTTAATGAGGCCCACTTTCTTCAAAAACATTCTAAAGGGTCCATTGTTCGGCCCATTTAGGCCCGCTCGTCCGAAACCTCTACAAAAGGGCTGCAAAATAAGTTTTAATCCAAATTTAGGAGTTCATATAATTGATTACGAGCTTTTCAACACGATTATATTGCAAAAACTCGATTATTGTTCTTTTTAATCAGTTAAAATTCTAACGGGTCCATTGTTCGTCTCATTTAAACCCGCTTGTCCGAAACATCTACAAAAAAATCCGCAAAACAAGTTTTAATCAAATTTAGGAGTTCATATAATTGATTACGATCTTTTCAACACGATTATATTGCAAAAACTCAATTTCTATACTTTTTACCCAGTTAAAGTTCTAACGGGTCCATTATTCGGCCCATTTAGGCCCGCTCGTCTGAAACCTCTACAAAAAGACTGCAAAATAAGTTAGAATCAAATTTTAGGAGTTCATATAATTGATTACGAGCTTTTCAACACGATTATATTGCAAAAACTCAACACAGTTATAAGTTAGAATCAATTTCTGTACTCTTTTCCCCTTTTAGGGATCTCCGGGCTTTATGCCTGAGGGTGTTAGTAGGGGTTTTTAATGAGGCCCACTTTCTTCAAAAAAAATTCTAAAGGGTACATTGTTCGGCCCATTTAGGCCCGCTCGTCCGAAACCTCTACAAAAATGGCTACAAAATAAGTTTTAATCCAAATTTAGGAGTTCATATAATTGATTACGAGCTTTTCAACACGATTATATTGCAAAAACTCGATTTCTGGACTTTTTACTCACTTAAAATTCTAACGGATGCATTGTTAGGCCCATTTAGACCCGCTCTTCCGAAACCTCTACAAAAAACACCGCAAAACAAGTTTTAATTAAATTTTAGGAGTTCATATAATTGATTACGAGCTTTTCAACACGATTATATTGCAAAAACTCAATTTTTGATCTTTTGACTCAGTTAAAATTCTAACGGGTCCATTGTTCTGCCTATTTAGACCCGCTCGTCAGAAACCTTTACAAAAAGACCGCAACATAAGTTAGAATCAAATTTTAGGTGTTCATATAATTGATTACGAGCTTTTCAACACGATTATATTGCAAAAACTCAATTTCTGTACTTTTTACTCAGTTAAAATTTTAACGGGTCCATTGTTTGGCCTATTTAGACCCGCTCGTCTGAAACCTCTACAAAAAAGACCGCAAAATAAGTTTAATCCAAATTTAGGAGTTCATACAATTGACTACGAGCTTTTCAACACGATTATATTGCAAAATCTCAATTTTTGCACTTTTAACTTACTTAAAATTCTAACGGGTCCATTGTTCGGCCCATTTAGACCCGCTCGTCCGAATCCTCTACAAAAAAGACCGCAAAACAAGTTTTAATCAAATTTTAGGAGTTCATATAATTGATCATGATCTTTTCAACACGATTATATTGCAAAAACTCAATTTCTGAACTTTTTTCTCAGTTAAAAATTCTAACGGGTCCATTGTTCGGCATATTTAGACCCGCTCGTCCGAAACCTCTACAAAAAAGACCGCAAAACAATTTGTAATCAAATTTTAGTAGTTCATATAATTGATTACGAGCTTTTCAACACAATTATATTGCAAAAACTCAATTTCATTTCTTTTTACTCAGTTAAAATTCTAACGGGTCCATTGTTCGGCCCATTTAGACCCGCTAGTCCGAAACCTCTACAAAAGGGCTGAAAAATAAGTTTTAATCCAAATTTAGGAGTTCATTCAATTGATTACGAGCTTTTCAACATGATTATATTGCAAAAACAAAATTTCTGTACTTTTACTCAGTTAAAATTCTAACAGGTCCATTGTTAGGCCCATTTAGACCCGCTCATCCGAAACCTCTACAAAAAAGACCGCAAAACAAGTTTTAATCAAATTTTAGGAGTTCATATAATTGATTACGAGCTTTTCAACACGATTATATTGGAAAAACTTAATTTCTGAACTTTTGACTCAGTTAAAATTCTAACGGGTCCATTGTTCGGCCCATTTAGACCCGCTCGTCCGAAACCTCTACAAAAAAATACTCCAAAACAAGTTTTAATGAAAATTTAGGAGTTCATATAATTGTTTACGATCTTTTCAACACGATTATTTTGCAAAAACTCAATTTCTGAACTTTTTACTTAGTTAAAATTCTAACGGGTCCATTGTTCGGCCCATTTAGACCCGCTCGTCCGAAACCTCTACAAAAATACCACAAAATAAGTGAGAATCAAATTTTATGTGTTTATATAATTGATTACGAGCTTTTCAACACGATTATATTACAAAAACTCAATTTCTGTACTTTTTACTCAGTTAAAATTCTAACGGGTCCATTGTTCGGCCCATTTAGATCTGCTCGTTCGAAACCTCTACAAAAAGACCGCAAAATAAGTTAGAATCAAATTTTAGGAGTTCATACAATAGATTACTAGCTTTTCAACACGATTATATTACAAAAACTTGAATTTTGTACTTTTTACTCGGTTAAAGTTCTAACGGGTCCATTATTCAGCCCATTTAGACCTGCTCATCTGAAACCTCTACAAAAGGGCTACAAAATAAGTTTTAATCCAAATTTAGGAGTTCATATAATTTATTATGAGCTTTTCAAAACGATTATATTGCAAAAACTCGATTTCTGTACTTTTTACTTAGTTAAAATTCTAACTGGTCCATTGTTCGGCCCATTTAGACCCGCTCGTCCGAAACCTCTACAAAAATACTCCAAAACAAGTTTTAATGAAAATTTAGGAGTTCATATAATTGCTTACGATCTTTTCAACACGATTATATAGCAAAAACTCAATTTCTGAACTTTTTACTTACTTAAAATTCTAACGGGTCCATTGTTCGGCCCATTTAGACCTGCTCGTCCAAAACCTCTACAAAAAGACCGCAAAACAAGTTTTAATCAAATTTTAGGAGTTCATATAATTGATTACGAGCTTTTCAACACGTTTTATATTGCAAAAACTCAATTTGAAACTTTTGACTCAGTTAAAATTCTAACGGGTACGGATGGGATGTCTCTCGAAATTCTCTCAAGTCTCTCGGGTCTCTCAAGCGTTTGGTTTTCCCCTCTTTTCATTTCCCTCACATTTTCCCTCTCCCCGCACCGGCCCTTATCATTTTTGCCTTGGTTTTGGCCTTTCCCCCTTCCCTCTCCCCCGCCGCTCTTTTTTCAGCCTCCACCACGCCATTCGCCATAGCGATTTCCTCCCTTACGGCCGGCGCTTTTTCCGATCGCGAGCCCCAAGTTCTTCAAGGTAAAGAGATTTTGAGAGCCCATCCCACCCCATCTTTGTATTTCGACATGTTTTACCATTTTATGATTCGATTTTTCATTGTATTTCTTGTGCATTATTTTCGTGATGGTGTTTATATTTTGTTTAACCTTTTTTCTCTATTGTTTTCTGCGAGGGAAATCACCCCCTTTCAAGGATTTCGCCGGTTCCGATTCAGAACCCTAATATCGGACTCGGGCCGATATCGCATCAAGTACTCTCGGTCTCACAAATCCAGTGATGTAGTATATGAGAGGCCACCGTGATACATCTCTTTTCTCATCTTCACCATTAGATTGTTTTTTCTCCGATCTAAAATCCTTTTTCCCTTACCCCTCTTTTCTGATATTTCTAATCCCTAAGTTTTTTTAGGGTTTTGTCTAACTTTTTGGTTTTTGCTTTCTTTCTTCTAGATCTGGTTAGGGGAGACTCACCCTTGCTGGTTCGAGCGTTCCCCTTGGTCAGGCCGTTCTTCACCGTCTTTGCGATGGCGTTGGCTCTTCGGTTCCTCTGGTAAAACCGTTTCATATCCTCATTTTCATTCATATCATTGGTTTCCATTATTTGTTACTTTGTATGTATTTGCTTTAGTTGACCTCTTTGTTCCGATTCAATGGTTATTTTGTAGCCTTTGGTTGTTTGGTGTCTATCACTTAAATTGCTACCTCTTTTCTGGTTCTCTTAACTGTTCAGATTTTTCTTATGCTCTGATTTGTAGTATTCCTATTTGTATCGTATGGTTCCATGTTATCCATTGCCTCATCATGTTTCGTATCTGGTTAGGTCATATTTGTTGCTATTCTAATTGTCACATTATCTTCTCTTTTTCTTATGTGGATCTGGTTTATAGTGCATCTATAGTTCTCATCACCTATGCTAAATTCCTCATGTCTTCTCTAGCCACTGGCTTTTGGTACCTTCTTTTACTATACAAGGCACTCTCTGTTTATCGATCCCTTCATGGGAACTTTTCATCGACCCACTCTGTGGGAACAATTAACAATCCTTATGGATACTCTCTACTTTATTGGCACTTCAAACTCATTATCAGTTCAGGCTTCTATCCTTCAATGGTTATGATACCTATTCAAATTTTACTTGCTTTTACCTCTTATTATGAGTTCGTTGTTCTTAGTTTTTTAATCTCTCTATTCCGAAATTGTGTTACTGTGATAGCTATCCTTGCTGATTATACCTATATTATTACTATCGATCTTCCATCCCTTTTAGGCCTATTCTTATACTAATTATGTCTTTTCTTTTCTACAATGTTACCTCCAATTTGATGTCCGCCTCGATTCGAGCCTCTACCCCTTTACAAGCACATCTATTTTGGTCCATGGCCTTGAGTCTGTGGAGTGCTTTTCACTGCAGCAAGGTATCTACCCCTCTCTTCCATATTACTCACTGGCTGTTTATTCATAGTTCTTTTATGCTCTTAGAATTTTTTCAATCACATTGTTCTTATCTCACATGGTTTACTGGTCCATATGGATCACCTAATTGCAACTTTCTGCACACTTTTTCCTTGTGCATTTCGTTCTCGTTTTGTTGGTCTTAGTTCAATTGGTATAAGTTTTTTCCATTTAAGCATTTTTCTAATGCCATTCGATCCCTTTTAAGGGACTTTCTATCGACCCACTATGTGGGAAATTCTCTAACAATGCTTTTAATATTAGTTATTTTCCTTCTTCTTCATCTCAATCTTGCACTGACTCCTTACTACATACTTTATTATATGGTCTCTTTTTTACTAACTTATTTTTGCTTCCTCTTATTTCACAGAGTGATCGTGGCTAATTCATGGAAGCTGCCCCTCCAGCACACCAAATTACCAGCCCCAGGCCGCTATGATCGACAATTTAATTACTTTTCCACTTTGGTCTGTATTTATTCTTTTAATTATCCCCCCAATTTATTTGCTCTATTAGTCTGTATTAATTTTCTTACCCCCTCTCCTTTGCTTTCCCTGGGCTGTAATTTATTTTATTGCTCCCTCCCTCTTCTGTGTGGCCTGTTTTTTTATTTCGTTTCTGCTCCTTTTATTTGCATGCCTAGCTTCTCTAAATTAAAAATTCATTACCTCCTATTTGCTTGTCTGGCTCTATATTATTCCATAATTATGTTTTACTTGATATATCTTTTGAACACTGTTACTATCCCCTACACCTCTTTAGGTGCTCTTATTCAAGCCCTTTCGAGGGAAATCACTACGACCACCTTCTTGGTGGAAAAATCTTTCTTTATCTCTTTACATAATGCAACAACGTTTTTTATCAATGAATACAACAAACTTACTTCTTCAATTCCAATAGTTCATATGTGCTGCATGATATTTTCTTAAGCTATTATTCCTCGAGGTTTTCTTAGGAAATTTAATTTCCTTCTGCTGTTTCCCAAATCAAAATTCCCCCCTTCCAGGGACCTACTTCCGTTAACTAACATACCTTCTAGGAGGGTATTTCCTTTTACAAACCAACCTTTTTATGCACTCCATCTAACCTTATATACACAATTTCCTTTATTATTATTAAATGTCCCTTTAAACTCTCTTCTCCTATTTTTCAGTTCTTACAAATCCAATTTAAATCAACTACTTCAAGTTCCTTCTAAGAATCTACATACTTTTCCTAATCTACCTCAAATGCATTCTAAAAATTTAAATGCTTCTTCAATCCAGTATTTAAGGAATTTATCTTTTAATCAGATCAAAATCTTGAAATTATTTCTAAGGAACCTAATCCCTAACCAAATTCGCCCAAATTATGTTTTCAATCTTACCTTATATAAACAAACTGTTTTTGACTTTTTTATACCATCCTTCAATCTCTTCCCTAATCCCACGAATTAATATCCTAAATTTAAGAACTTTGAATAGTATTTTCAAATGTATTTATTCTTATCTTCAATTACTGCCTTGCAAAATAAATAAACTTTACTATTTTATCCCCATCATGTTACCATATTACTTTTGTCACACGATTTGCCCTACGATATATCTCCTAAATACCTGGATTTATTGTCTTTTAACCTTTTCTTTCACATACAATACAATTATTTTTCCTTATTTAAATCCTGCTTTCTTTAATTATTCTATTGCCAATTATGTCTACATAACTTTATCAATTATCACGTTAACAAATCCCATTGAATTTATTTCTTGCCTTACCAATCTGTTTTACTTTCTCATTCAATCGCTTATCCCTAACTTCTAGGGATTCGACTTTGATTGCAATACTTTGCATTCAAATTCTCCTTCCTTATTTTATTTCTTTCCATCCCACTGCCTTGGCAACTCTTATTAATCTTCCACTCACTATTTATATCTGACATACTCACCTTAGCTTCAATATTGACCTCCCCTTCTTTTCTCTTCTCCCTCTTTACAATCTTCCACCCTTCCCTATGGCATCTTCCTCCTTCCCTCAACTCAACTCCCTTGCTCTTACCAATGAAGAAGCTGAACTTTTGCACACCCCTGACTTCGGTTAGGATTTTGCAAAAGAGGACTCTAAGCTTTTCCTTATTGGACGTTTTATCTCGTCTAAACCCATCGATAGCTACGCATTTCTCGGTGCGTTTGAAGGAATCTGGAAATCTAGCCACTTGGTCTCTATCTCGATCATTAAGAGAATTTTTTCAAAATCAAATTCAAGGAAACAAAACATTGCTATGAGGTTCTCAATTGAGGGCCTTGGTTATACAAGGATGAATGACTTGCTTTGACGGAATATGACCCTTCTAAAAATATTGATGAGTATACTTTTACTCTTATGCGTATCTGGATCCGCATTTTTGGCCTTCCAATCCCTATCTACGAAGGCATTGATCGTGCTCATCTTGTCGGCCATGCGCTTGGATCAATGGTTGGCAATGTCCTTCGAATCGATACACGTGAACTTGAGGGCAATATGTTCGACTTCTTAAGAGTTGAAATCATGCTCGATGTTACCCGTCCTGTGACTCGTTTCCTCTTTATCGGAAACGGTACAAACAAAACGATGTGTCGCCTGCAATACGAACGACTACCTACTTTGTGCAATGGCTGTGGGATTATCAGTCACACACTTGAAAATTGTCTGATTCGATCCTCTCTCGACTTGTCTAAATTGCAATATGGGGAATGGCTATGCTACCTCCCTTCACGACGTCGTCCTCAAGGCCTTCGGGGTAGGATTAGAAATGTCGGAACAGAATGTGGCCAGGGAAACCCAACTCCCTCCGGTAGGGTGATTTTCTCTTATTCCTATTTTATGCCTCTCTTCTTCTATTCGGTTTCAATTTTGTATTTGGGTTTTCTCCCATTCCTTATCTTTCGAATAATCTCCCTCTTTTTTTTCTTCTAGATCCGACTGCTAATGAGAAAGAACCCGCTGACTTGAACAACACAGGTCTTATCCCTTTCTCACTTCATAATTTATTTCTATTTTATTTTCGAAATTTGTATCTAAACCCACAATTTCCTTCCCTTGCTCACATAGGTAATTTGAACGATGGTGATGCTGCATCCTTCTCGGAACAGCCCTTAGAGGAGGCACCTCAAAATGATGCGGCCATGGATGAAGCTTCTCCCCTGCCTAAAGAAACCAATGAATCTGGTTCCAAGATGAAAAATCCTTCTCCCCGCTCAAACCCGCAAGTCACGCTACCTCCCAGGGTTATTGCTCCGCAGCCTCTGAACACAATTTTTCCCATTCCAGAAGAAGCCACTGAGGGTGACTGGGATGTCCAGGATGACAGTGTACCAAGCCCCACAGCCCAACAAATCATAAATTTGGATGCCCAATTGCGTAAGCCTCTCCTTAAAACTGATATCCCACTTATTCATGAATTTGACCTTTGGCTAATAAAGACTTATCCAAATGATGCAGCTAATGCTCCAGCTCCCGTTCCAGCCCCCCCAATCGTGGCACTAAACGCCGGTCCCCTATTCAAGTGGTGTTCCAACCTAAGAAAGCGAAACCCTTCGCTTCTACTCCTAAAGCTGGGATGAGCATCTCTAAAAAATCTCCGACGGCGGTTGACTTTCAACCCCGCCGAGGGAAATGATAGTGCTATGTTGGAACTGCCAGGGTCTTGGTCAGGTCCAGGCAGTTCACCACATACAACGATATGACATTAATATTATTGGAAACAAAAATAGCAAGTCCAGAACAGACATTACTTGAACCTAAAGAACAAACCTTAAGCATACCTAACGTAATACACAAGTGGGAGCAAGCCGCTTTATTTAGTTTAGTTTCGTATAAAAATAAAATGTCTGGAGAAGTTTGTTGGATGTACTGCTTAAGGTGACGAACTGCCTGGACCTTACCGAGACCGTGGCAGTTCCAGCATAAGACGATCATTTCCCTCGGCGGGGTTGGGAGTCAACCGCCGCCGGAGAGTTTTTAGAGCTGCTCATCCCAGCTTTTCCTTTAGTGGTAGGTGCTGCAGGTTTAGGTCGCTTAGGCTGGAGAACCACTTGCATGGTTGGTGTTGCGGATGGTGGATAACCCTTAGCTAACCTATCATTGTATTCAGAAATCAGAACGGTTTTTTGTAGGAACGCCATACCAAATTCACCATAGCCTTATTTTGGAAATTACTAAAATGGTATATAATATTAAAAAAGAAAAGAAATGTATTGGAGGTAGTTAAATATGATGTAATATAAGGAAAGATTCTAAAAAGGATGATTTGATACCATAATTGTGTATTCTCCATGAATGGATGAACTTTAATTTTGTGGTAAATGGGGAAGGAGAAAATTTGAATTATGTTTAAGGTAAGTAAATATGGTAGAAACCATAAATATTTGGTTATTTTTAGAAAAGGGGTGAAACAATAAAAAGTGGGAGAATTAAAATTTGATACCGTAAATGTTTACTCTCCATAAATGGATGAACTTTAATTTTGCGACAAATGAGGAAAGAGAAAACTTGAATTATGTCTAAGGTAAGTAAATATGGTAGAAACCATAAATATTTGGTTATTTTTAGAAAATGGGTGAGTACAATTAAAATTGGGAAGATTAAATTTTGAAATATGGAATAGAAAAAGATAAAACTTTGTTTTGAGGAAGAAATTAAATTTAAGAGATTTAAGTATGTAGAAAATATTTGTAGAGAAAGGTATATTTGTAAATAGGTAAAATTATCTATCGAAATTAGAATGGTTTTTGATAGGAACGTCATGTCCAAATTCATCAAAGCCTTGTTTTGGAAGAAAAAGATTTGATACCATAAATGTTGAATCTTTATAAAAAAAAATGGAAATTACTAAAATGGTATATAATAGTAAAGAAGAAAAGAAATATGTTGGAGGTAAGTAAATATGATATAATATAAGGAAAGATTCTAAAAAGGATGATTTGATACCATAATTGTGTACTCTCCATAAATAGATGAACTTTAATTTTGTGGTAAATGGGGAGGGGAAAAATTTTAATTATGTTTAAAGTAAGTAAATATGGTAGAAATCATAAATATTTGGTAATATTTAGAAAAGGGTGAGTACAATTAAAAATGGGAGGATTAAAATTTGATACCGTAAATGTTTACTCTCCATAAATGGATGAACTTTAATTTTGCGGCAAATGGGGAAAGGAAAAATTTGAGTTATGTTTAAGTTGAGTAAATATGGCAGAAACCATAAATATTTAGTTATTTGTAGAAAATAGGTGAGTACAATTAAAAGTGGGAGGATTAAATTTTGTAATATGGAATGGAAAAAGATAAAACTTTGATTTGTGGAAGAGATTAAATTTGAGAGATTTAAGTATGTAGAAATTATTTGTAGAGAAGGGTATATTTGTGAATAGGTAAAATTATCTATCGAAATTAGAATGGTTTTTGAAAGGAACGTCATGTCCAAATTCATCAAAGCCTTGTTTTGGAAGGAAAAGATTCGATACCATAAATGTTGAATCTTTATAAAAAAAATGGAAATTACTAAAATGGTATATACTAGTAAATAAGAAGAGAAATGTATTGGAAGTAAGTAAATATGATATAATGTAAGGAAAGATTCGAAGAAGGATGATTTGATACCATAAATGTGTACTCTCCATAAATGGAGGAACTTTAATTTTGTGGTAAATGGGGAGAGAGAAAATTTGAATTATATTTAAGGTAAGTAAATATCGTAGAAACCATAAATATTTGGTTATTTTTAGAAAAGGGTGGGTACAAAAAATGGGAGGAATAAATTTTGATACCGTAAATGTTTGCTCTTCATAAATGGATGAACTTTAATTTTGCGGCAAATAGGGAAAGGGAAAATTTGAGTAATGTTTAAGTTAAGTAAATATGGTAGAAACCATAAATATTTAGTTATTTTAGAAAAGGGGTGAGTACAATTAAAAGTGGGAGGATTAAATTTTGAAATATGGAATGGAAAAAGATAAAACTTTGATTTGTGGAAGAGATTAAATTTGAGAGATTTAAGTATGTAGAAATTATTTGTAGAGAATTGTATATTTGTGGATAGGTAAAATTATCTATCGAAATTAGAATGGTTTTTTATAGGAACGTCATGTCCAAATTCTTCAAAGCCTTGTTTTGGAAAAAAAGATTCGATACCATAAATGTTGAATCTTTATAAAAAATAGAAATTACTAAAATGGTATATAATAGTAAATAAGAAGAGAAATGTATTGGAAGTAAGTAAATATGATATAATAGAAGGAAATATTAGAAGAATGATGATTTGATACCATAACTGTGTACTCTTCATAAATGGAGGAACTTTAATTTTGTGGTAAATGGGGAGAGGGAAAATTTGAATTATATTTAAGGTAAGTAAATATGGTAGAAACCATAAATATTTGGTTATTTTTAGAAAAGGGGTGCGTACAATTAAAAATGAGAGGAATAAATTTTGATATCGTAAATGTTTGCTCTCCATAAATGGATGAACTTTAATTTTGCGGCAAATGGGGAAAGAGAAATTTTGAGTAATGTTTAAGGTAAGTAAATATGGTAGAAACCATAAATATTTGGTTATTTTTAGAAAATGGGTGAGTACGATTAAAAGTCGGAGGATTAAAATTTGAAATATGGAATGAAAAAAGATAAAATTTTGTATTGTGGAAGAGATTAAATTTGAGAGATTTAAGTATATAAAAATTATTTGTAGAAAAAGGTATATTTGTAAATGGGTAAAATAATCTATCGAAATTCTTGCGAAAGTGGAATTATCCATAGGAGATCGTTTTAGGTAAGAAAGTAATCGAGAAGATGTAATTTTTGTTGAAAAAATTGACCATTTGGAGAAGGGGAATATTCGAAATCTTAATTGTGTATAATTTATTAAGGTATTAAAATTGAAAAATATTAAGAGAAAGGTGGATATAATAGAAAATTTATTAAAAGAGATGGTCCTATAATAATCATAGGAAATAGAATGGTATTCGGGAATTATAGTATTATTAAAAGATTGTGAATATTCATTTGCAATTGGATAGATATCAAATCGAGATACAGGTAAAGATAGATAAACGTAAATAAAACAGAGAAATCATAAACAATAGTCAGATTTAGTGTATGTTTTAGATGCCAAGGGCAATCTAATAGAATGATTCTCGAATAGGGTCGATTGGATCTTCCAAAGGGAAGTAGTTGGACAATTGAGTAAACAAAGATAGAATTGCCATATAAATGGTGTTTGTAAACCAGTGGAATATGAGCAACATAACATTATTATGAGTAAGAATAAGTAAAAAATTGAAGAAGATGAAATTAGCTTAGCAGACATAAGGTATATGGATGAGATGAGATGCAATAAAGCAAGGTGCACAGAATTGAAAAAATTAGAGACCATTGCAACATACCTCAAGAAATGGTAATATTTTTCGAGGACAACAAAATTCATCGTTAATTCAATATAGAAAATTGAGAGAGTCATGAACCGTGACAAACTCCGAAATAAAGGGAATCGACACAAGAGAGAAACATACGACAAAAAAAAGTAACATAAGAAAATTAAACAATTGTTGCAAAAATAATGAAAGAGATAAAAACAACATAGAGAACAACAAATATATGATTAAAAGAAAGTACAATGGGACTTGATACATAAGAAAGAAAATTTTGAGATCCATAGAAACGTACCTTAATTTTTGGTTAGTTACAAGAACATCACCCGTAAAAAGAATTGGCCAAGAAAAAAGTGAACAACTCCTCCATCCACTTGAAAAGTGAAGTGGTGGCTGGACACAAAGAGACAAAGGCAAAAGAGATATCCAAAAAGAAAAAAATATAATAAAACAAAATAGAGAAACGTGGCTGAAACATGATAGATTGGCAAGAAAATTGAAATCTAAAGTAAAAAATAATTGAAAAAGTAAAATAGTGGTTCGCAGGTGTGTTGGAAATACTCTCTTCTCAGATACAAAAATGGTGGCGGAAACCTTGTTGGTAACATTCTCTTCGGCAGAGATGGAGAATGGTCACCGGCGGCATGGTAGAAAGTAGATCTGCACGGTGTTGAAGGCGACATGGCAGTGACGGTGATGAAAACAAAGGCAGTGGCTGTAAAGAAAAGGGTTTGAGAGAGTTGAGAGCATTTTCCAAACACACAAACGTTAAAACTTTACCCGTTACCCGTTAGAACTTTAACTGAGTAAAAATACAGAAATCGAGTTTTTCAATATAATCGTGTTGAAAAGCTCGTAATCAATTATATAAAGTCCTAAAATTTGATTAAAGCTTGTTTTGCAGATTTTTTGTAGAGGTTTCGGACGAGCGGGTCTAAATGAGCCGAACAATGGATCCGATAGAATTTTAACTGAGTAAAAAGTTCAGAAATTGAGTTTTTGCAATATAATCATGTTGAAAAGCTCCTAATCAATTATATGAACTCCTGAAATTTGATTAAAACTTATTTTGCAGTCTTTTTTGTAGAGGATTCGGACGAGCGGGTCTAAATGGGCTGAACAATGGATCTGTTAGAATTTTAACTGAGTAAAAAGTACAAAAATCGAGTTTTTGCAATATAATCGTGTTGAAAAGCTCGTAATAAATTATATGAACTCCTAAATTTTGAATAAAACTTGTTTTGCCGTATTTTTTATAGAGGTTTCGGACGAGCGGGTCTAAATGGGCCGAACAATGGACCCATTAGAATTTAACTGAGTAAAAAGTTCAAAAATTGAGTTTTTGCAATATAATCGTGTTAAAAAGCTCGTAATCAAGTATATGAACTCTTAAATATTGATTATAACTTGTTTTGCGGTTTTTTTTTGTAGAGGTTTCGGACGAGCGGGTCTAAATGGGCTGAACAATGGACCCGTTAGAATTTTAACTGATTAAAAACAACAGTAATCGAGTTTTTGCAATATAATCGTGTTGAAAAGCTCGTAAACAATTATATGAACTCCTAAATTAGGATTAAAACTTATTTTGCAGCCCTTTTTGTAGAGGTTTCGGACGAGCGGGCCTAAATGGGCCGAACAATGGACCCGTTAGAACTTTAACTAAGTAAAAAGTACATAAATCGAGTTTATGCAATATAATCGTGTTGAAAATCTCGTAATAAATTATATGAACTCCTAAATTTTGATTAAAACTTGTTTTGCGGTATTTTTTTAGAGGTTTCGGACGAGCAGGTCTAAATGGGCCGAACAATAGACCAGTTAGAATTTTAACTGAGTAAAAAATTCAGAAATTGAGTTTTTGCAATATAATCGTGTTGAAAAGCTCGTAATCAAGTATATAAACTCCTAAATATTGATTATAACTTGTTTTGCGGTCTTTTTTGTAGAGGTTTCGGACGAGCGGGTCTAAATGGGCCGGACAATGGACCCGTTAGAATTTTAACCGAGTAAAAAGTACAGAAATTGAGTTTTTGCAATATAATAGTGTTGAAAAGCTCGTAATCAATTGTATGAACTCCTAAATTTTGATTAAAACTTGTTTTGCGGTCTTTTTTGTAGAGGTTTTAGACGAGCGAGTCTAAATGGGCTGAACAATGGACCCGTTAGAATTTTAACTAAGTAAAATGTTCAGAAATTGAGTTTTTGCAATATAATCGTGTTGAAAAGATCGTAATCAATTATATGAACTCCTAAATTTTCATTAAAATTTGTTTTGGAGTATTTTTTGTTGAGGTTTCGGACGAGCGGGTCTAAATGGGCCGAACCTTGGACCAGTTAGAATTTTAACTGAGTAAAAAGTACAGAAATCGAGTTTTTGCAATATAATCGTGTTGAAAAGCTCGTAATCAATTATATGAACTCCTAAAATTTGATTCTCACTTTTTTGTGGTATTTTTGTAGAGGTTTCAGACGAGCGGGTCTAAATGGGCCGAACAATGGACCCGTTAGAATTTTAACTAAATGGGTCGAACAATGGACCCGTTAGAATTTTAACTAAGTAAAAAGTTCAGAAATTGTTTTTTTTTTGCAATATAATCGTGTTGAAAAGCTCGTAATCAATTATATAAACTCCTAAAATTTGATGAAAACTTGTTTTGCGGTCTTTTTTGTAGAGTATTCGGATGAGCGGGTCTAAATGGGCCGAACAATGGACTCGTTAGAATTTTAACTGAGTAAAAAGTACAGAAATCGAGTTTTTGCAATACAATCATGTTAAAAAGCTCGTAATCAATTATATGAACTCCTAAAATTTTATTCTAACTTATTTTGTTGTCTTTTTTGTAGAGGTTTCACACGAGCGGGTCTAAATGGGCCGAACAATGGACCCGTTAGAATTTTAACTAAGTGAAAAGTTCAGAAATTGTGTTTTTGCAATATAATCGTATTGAAAAGATCGTAATCAATTACATGAACTCCTAAATTTTCATTAAAACTTGTTTTGGTGTATTTTTTGTAGAGGTTTCGGACGAGCGGGTCTAAATAGGCCTAACAATGGACCCGTTAGAATTTTAACCGAGTCAAAAGTTCAGAAATTGAGTTTTCCAATATAATCGTGTTGAAAAGCTCGTAATCATTACATGAACTCCTAAAAATTGATTAAAATTTGTTTTGTGGTCTTTTTTGTAGATGTTTCGAATGAGCGGGTCTAAATGGGCCGAGCAATGGACCCGTTAGAATTTTAACTATGTTAAAAGTATAGAAATTGTGATTTTGCAATATAATCGTGTTGAAAAGCTCGTAATCAATTATATGAACACCTAAAATTTGATTCTAACTTGTTTTGCGTTCTTTTATGTAGTGGTTTCAGACGAGCGGGTCTAAATAGGCCGAACAATGGATCCGTTAGAATTTTAACTGAATAAAAAGTTCAGAAATTGAGTTTTTGCTATATAATCATGTTGAAAAGCTCGTAATCAATTATATGAACTCCTAAAATTTGATTAAAACTTTTTTGTGGTCTTTTTGTAGAGGTTTCGGACTAGCGTGTCTAAATAGGTCGAACAATGGACCCGTTAGAATTTTAACTGAGTAAAAAGTTCAGAAATTGAGTTTTTGCAATATAATCGTGTTGAAAAGCTCCTAATCAATCATATGAACTCCTACAATTTGATTAAAACTTGTTTTGCGGTCTTTTTTGTAGAGGACTCGGACGAGCGGGTCTAAATGGGCCGAACAATGGACCAGTTAGAATTTTAATTGAGTAAAAACTACAGAAATCGAGTGTTTGCAATATAATCGTGTTGAAAAACTCGTAATCAATTATATGAACTCTTAAAATTTGATTCTAACTTATTTTGTGGTATTTTTGTATAGGTTTCGGACGAGCGAGTCTAAATGGGCCGAACAATGGACCCGTTAGAATTTTAATTGAGTAAAATGTTCAAAAATTGTGTTTTTGCAATATAATCGTGTTGAAAAGCTCGTAATCAAGTATATGAACTCCTATATTTGGATTAAAACTTATTTTGCAGCCCTTTTTGTAGAGGTTTCGGACGAGCGGGTATAAATGGGCGAATAACGGACCCGTTAGAACTTTAACCGAGTAAAAAGTACAAAAATCGAGTTTTTGTAATATAATCGTGTTTAAAAGCTCGTAATCTATTATATGAACTCCTAAAATTTGATTCTAACTTATTTTGCGGTCTTTTTTGTAGAGGTTTCGGAAGAGCGGGTCTAAATGGGCCGAACAATGGACCCATTAGAATTTTAACTGAGTCAAAAGTTCAGAAATTGAGTTTTTGCAATATAATCGTGTTGAAAAGATCCTAATCAATTATATGAACTCCTGAAATTTGATTAAAACATATTTTGAGGTCTTTTTTGTAGAGGATTCGGACGTGCGGGTCTAAATGGGCTAAACAATGGACCCGTTAGAATTTTAACTGAGTAAAAAGTACAGAAATCGAGTTTTGTAATATAACCGTGTTGAAAAGCTCGTTATAAATTACATGATCTCTTAAATTATGATTAAAACTTGTTTTGCGGTATTTTTTGTAAAGGTTTCGGACGAGCGGGTCTAAATGGGCCGAACAATGGACCCGTTAGAATTTTAACTGAGTAAAAAGTTCAGAAATTGAGATTTTGCAATAAAATCGTGTTGAAATGCTCGTAATCAATTATATGAACTCCTAAAATTTGATTCTAACTTATTTTGTGGTCTTTTTTGTAGAGGTTTCGGACGAGCGGGTCTAAATGGGCCGAACAATGGACCCGTTAGAATTTTAAGTGAGTAAAAAGTACATAAATTGAGTTTTTGCAATATAATCGTGTTGAAAAGCTCGTAATCAATTATATGAACTCCTAAAATTTGATTAAAACTTGTTTTGCGGATTTTTTTGTAGAGGTTTCGGACAAGCGGGTTTAAATGAGCCGAACAATGGACCCGTTAGAATTTTAACTTATTAAAAAGAACAGTAATCGAGTTTTTGCAATATAATCGTGTTCAAAAGCTCGTAGTCAATTATATGAACTCCTAAATTTGGATTAAACTTATTTTGCAGCCCTTTTTGTAGAGGTTTCGGACGAGCGGACCTAAATAGGCCGAACAATGGACCCGTTAGAACTTTAACTATGTTAAAAGTACAAAAATTGAGTTTTTCAATATAATCGGGTTGAAAAGCTCATAATCAATTATATGAACTCCTACATTTTGATTAAAACTTGTTTTGCGGATTTTTTGTAGAGGTTTCGGACGAGCGGGTCTAAATGAGCCGAACAATGGATCCGTTAGAATTTTAACTGAGTAAAAAGTTCAGAAATTGAGTTTTTGCAATATAATCGTGTTGAAAAGCTCCTAATCAATTATATGAACTCCTAAAATTTCATTAAAACTTATTTTGGGGTCTTTTTTGTAGAGGATTCGGACGAGCGAGTCTAAATGGGCCGAACAATGGACCCGTTAGAATTTTAACTAAGTAAAAAGTACAGAAATCGAGTTTTTGCAATATAATCGTTTTGAAAAGCTCGTAATAAATTATATGAACTCCTAAATTTTGATTAAAACTTGTTTTGCGGTATTTTTTGTAGAGGTTTCGGACGAGCGGGTCTAAATGGGACGAATAATAGACCCGTTAGAATTTTAACTGAGTAAAAAAGTCAGAAATTGAGTTTTTGCAATATAATCGTGTTGAAAAGCTCGTAATCAAGTATATGTAATCCTAAATATTGATTATAACTTGTTTTGCGGTCTTTTTTGTACAGGTTTCGGACGAGCGGGTCTAAATGGGCCGAACAATGGACCCGTTAAAATTTTAACTAAGTAAAAAGTACAGAAATTGAATTTTTGCAATATATCGTGTTGAAAAGCTCGTAATCAATTGTATGAACTCCTAAATTTTGATTAAAACTTGTTTTGCGGTCTTTTTGTAGAGGTTTCAGACGAGCGAGTCTAAATGGGCCGAACAATGGACCCGTTAGAATTTTAACTAAGTAAAAAGTTCAGAAATTGAGTTTTTGCAATATAATCGTGTTGAAATGATCGGAATCAATTATATGAACTCCTAAATTTTCATTAAAACTTGTTTTGGAGTATTTTTTGTAGAGGTTTCGGACTAGCGGGTCTAAATGGGCCGAACCATGGACCAGTTAGAATTTTAACTGAGTAAAAAGTACAGAAATCGAGTTTTTGGAATATCATCGTGTTGAAAAGCTCGTAATCAATTATATGAACACCTAAAATTTGATTCTCACTTATTTTGTGGTATTTTCGTAGGGGTTTCGGACGAGCGGGTCTAAATGGGCTGAACAATGGACCCGTTAGAATTTTAACTAAATAAAAAGTTCAGAAATTGTTTTTTTGCAATATAATCATGTTGAAAAGCTCGTAATCAATTATATAAACTCCTAAATTTTGATGAAAACTTGTTTTGCGGTCTTTTTTGTAGAGTATTCGGACGATCGGTCTAAATGGGCCGAACAATGGACTCGTTAGAATTTTAACTGAGTGAAAAGTACATAAATCGATTTTTTGCAATATAATCGTGTTGAAAAGCTTGTAATCAATTATATGAACTCCTAAAATTTTATTCTAACTTATTTTGTGGTCTTTTGTAACACCCGGGTTTAGGGGTCGGATGGAAATAACATTAAAATATTGTTTCGGGTTTTAGATATTCGAATCAAAAAAATTCTATGTTGGATCAAAATTGTTTTGGGAATTAAATCCCATGGATTTTATGATAAATGAGGATTTGCCATCTCATTAATGGCAAAATGGTAAATAAGATGAACTTTTAAAATTAAAACCCCTTTTTGTTGAATTAAAACATGTGCTCATCTTCTTCACCCCATTTTCACCATTTCAACGACATGGAAGCTCTCTCCCTCCCCCTTTCATCATTTCATCTCTTTCAACTTCATCTTTGGAGCTTTTTAAAAGGTAATTGTGTTTTTGACTTGGTCTTGTCTTCCTCTTCGTGTTGGTACCAATATTTCTCATATTCTTTCATGATTTTTGAAATGTGAAGTTTTAGGGTTTTGTTTAAAAATGAGAGCTTTATGGTCTTTAACTTAAGCCATTGATTTATTATTGTTAGCTAAGCTGTTTGCAACTCCTAAGGTCCAACATAAGTGAATTTTAAAGTGTTTTATCATGATTTCCGAAATTGGATAAAAATGGGTTTTTAGGAGGGTTTTTAGTTGAGTTTTGGGTGTGGTTTGTGTTGGAAATTGAGGTTTGATGTTAGGGTAATGGTTAGGGGTTGATTTGGGATTGTTTGTGGGTGCTATGGATGTTGGAAACATGGTTTTTGGACATGGTTTAGGGGCTGCCCGAAACTGCAAAGTGTGGGGTTTGGTCATGGCTTGCAACGTTGTAAATTTGATTTGAATTGTTTTCCGGGTTGGTATTTTGATGTTGGGCTGATTTGGAATTGTTTGAAATGTGTTCGAGGTTGTTTAGAAGCGGGAATTTGTGTTGGGGAAGCTTCGGGAAGAAATCCAGAAATTTGAGGGAGGTTGCTTGCTTGGCTTGGAGCTTGGAAGCTTAGGTGAGTGGTTAAATGTTTTTGAATTGGTTTTGAGTATTTGGTTCAAGCATGTGAACCTAGGATGGGCTTGGTAAACCCACCTAGAGTTGGGATTAGAGTGGTAGCCTAATCCCAAGCTTTGATTAGAGACTTTGGTTGCACTCTTTAATGGTTGTATATGCCTCGTGTTAAATCGTGATGGTGTTGGTTATATATATGTTGTATACATGTATGTTGAGGCATGTTGGATGCATTGTTGTATGTATGTTGATGATAGATATGATATGGTTATTCACGTGTGCAAAATATGATGTGATATGGTTGTTAATGATGTACATGTGTGTTGTCATGTGAAATGAGATTATGAGGTGATTGCTTGATCCGAGGATCATGGTGAGTACATGCTAGGCATGGAAATGTGGTTTGTGCATGATAGTAAGTCATGGTGAGTACATGCTAGGCATGAAAATGTGGTTTGTGCATGATAGTAAGTCATGGTGAGTACGTGCTAAGCGCGGAAGTTGTTAATAAATGGTATTGTGGAATGTATTAGTATTGGCACTAGTATGCTTGGGTACAAATGATCGATCATTAGGATGTTAGTGTGTACACATGAGTCAAAAGTCGCACGTGGCCTTGGTGGCGTTGAGTCACCAAGGAGGAGTACGGGTACGCCCGGAAATTTGTAATTACATTAGTCGGTGATGAGTGGAATCCCATCGACGAGCGTGAGGATGAGTGGAATCCCCTCCGCGTGAGATGAGGCGTGAGGATGAGTGGAATCCCCTCCGCGTGAACGGTGATGAGTGGAATCCCACCGTCAGGTAATGGTTGTGTTGTTGGATGTGAGTTCCAACGGTTATCCGCGTATTTGAGTCATAGCTAGGTGCCAATACGGATTGTGGTTTATGTTCCCAATATGTGATTAATTGTGAACCAATGTGATTTGGGATGTGTTGCTAACATGGTTAAATATATGTGATTTCATATGTTGTGGATTCAAACATGTTGAGCATGACATGATATTGATTATATGTTCATGCATCAACTGAAATTATGGTTCGCGTGGACCGGAGGTAAAATCATGCATTTGATCTTGGTTGTAGCTCGTGCTTGGACCCTGCATTGTCGAAGGTTTGTTTTATGAGCTTACCCTCACTAAGCTTTTATGCTTACGCTCTCTTTTGTTCGACAATGCAGATCAATAGCTCGAGGGTAGCAAGGGCAAGGAAAGGTCTCCAAGTGTTGATTTGGTGAGCTCAATGTATGAATTTTAAGTGATAGAATGTAATAGTTAAGCAATGGGATAGGTATTGTTGTTTGAGTTTGGGTGAATGTTGATGATTGATTTGGCCTTGGTTTGTAAAACATGTTATGCCTTGATGTATGCTTGTGTGTGGTGGCATGTCTAAAGACGTTTAGGTTGCCTTGTTATAGTGCAAACCTCTTTATGCTTATCTTGCGCCTTTTAAGGCCTTTGAGTTCCATGTATGACCTTATATGTTAAATTGTCTTTTGAGATGCCATGTATGGATGCTTAGGTTGTGTTGGAGTGCTTAAGTTGCTTGATTGTATGTGCATCACCTTGTGTTGATTTGTGCCTTTTGGCCTCATGTTAAAGCATGCTTTTATGGTTGGTTTGCCTTAGGATTGATGATAGTGTGTTGGTTGAAGTTTTAGAGGGATTTAAGGGCCTCCTTGTGCCTTAAATCAGCTCAAACCTGCAAGTTCGTAGCAGGGGTATCGATACGGTTGGTCTGGTATCGATACCGCCTTCTTGTTTCAGGCCTCGTGTATCGATACTTGAGGGCGCGTATCGATACCATTTTGGTCACTGGAGCTACTGTCCATTTCGGTATCGATACGGGCCTCTGGGGTATCGATACCGTCATCTTGGCGTTGACCGTGGCAAGTCAACCGTTGGGGAGGGTATCGATACACTCCTTGGGTGTATCGATACGGTCTCTACGGGTTGACTTTGACCAGTTGACCTAGTCAAGGGGGTATCGATACACCCCTTAAGGGTATCGATACCGCCTGCAGTTTAAGTTTAAAATTGGGCTGTAACATGATTGTTTGAGTTCGTTTGATTGTTTTGTATGTGTTGTTCCGCTGTAAGATCACTTAGGGTTTAATACTCATCTAGACAAGATAATAAATGAAAGAAAAAAAAATAGGGTTGCTAACCGATGTGGAACCTTAACGGGTTTCGCTTCGGTTTTCCCCTTGTGGCCCACTCGGACCGGTCATCCGGCCAGACCGGGACGAGGGGGTTACATTTGTTGGTATCAGAGCCTAAGGTTACCGAGACCTTGGGCAGGTAAGTGAGGTAAGTTTCATTTTTGAATTGATATGCACGGTGTTTGCTTGCTTTGTAAGTATGATTGCTTATGTGACAAGTATGTTGATTGTTTGTTTGAAAGCATGTTGCTTGTTATCCGTGTATGCTGTGATGTGTGATTGTTTGATTGAGAATGTATGTTGTTTGATCTTACGCATGTGTTGCTTGTTTAGTAAGTATGCCTTGTTATATGCTTGGTTGAGCATGTATGTGTGCTGATTTGTTTGAGACATGTTGAGTAGAGTCCCATTGCTACTATTACATTGAAAAAGAGATTTTAAGTGAGGGAAACATGCTTGAGCCACTTGGAAGCCTTTCCTTGCTAACCCAATCTTGTATGTTTTACTGTTGATGTTGTTGTTTATTTAAATTGCTTTTCGGTAAGTAGAAGTTGTAGTTTCTGAAAAGGGTGGACTATGTTGAGGGAGTCCATCACCTTAGTTAGGGAGGTATGGTCGTACCGGGATTGAGGTACAACTCGTTCGTTTGAGACGGTGTATGTGGTTGATTCTTGTGGATGAGGGACGATGTGATCAACTCTAGCATCAGTTGGTAAGAAGAAGTGAAGGCATATGAGTGGGAGTTAGAGTGGTGTCGATGTTTTAACAGATAAGCCTTTGGTATAGTATTAAGTTGGTTTCCTCCACTTGATTCTCAATCCGTGCTTTTGTATATCGTTAGCAAGTATGCAAGTTGAACATGCCTGGTGAAGTGTTAGTTGGTGACCGTTGGGGTTTGGCCTATGATTTCGATGCAAGACAGCCGATCAGTATCCGTGAATGGGAACCGATTTGTGTGTTTGGGGCCAGTGTGCGTCTGGGTGGTTTTCCAGCATGGTTGTCTGTGTGTGCTCAGAACTGTGTTTTTGAAGTTTTGAAATGCTCTACGAATAGTCTAGAGGAGTTAGATTTTGTTGAAGAATCAGTCTGAAAACAAGAGGACCGAAGACTATCAGTTGTGTACTTGTGAAGTTGCCATCTCTGCGGATTCGTCTATTTGTGTGAGCATGTAAGAAATTAGATATCGTTGTTGAGACCTTAGATGTATGGACGCATGTGACTAGCCTTTAGGGAGATGGTAGTGATCAGAAAGATGTACAGAAGATGTTTGTTGGTGGTTCAGAGTTACTAGTTTCTAATAGACGTGAAGTGATTGTCTTCCTACAGTTTCAATGTACCTTTTGACAAGGCTCGGCTTGAAGAGCAAGGAGTTAGTGTACGTTGAGACAAAGCAAGAGTTGACTTGAAGTTGCGGACTTATGTGTGACGATAGTGGTAGGTGGGGAGGTGAACTTCTTGTTGAATGTTGATCCAGTTTTAGAGATCAAAGATTGATTGAGTTTAGTTGACAGGCTTGCTTAGCAATTGTGATGAATTTGATTTTTGAATGAAGATTAGACCGCAAAGTGTTAGGATAGTTTGTGTTTTCTTCTCCTATAAGTATTTGGAAGAATTGTCGGTTTACCTCTTGTTAAAGGAGAAGAGTTTGTTATTGAGACCGTTTTCGAGGTTGCTTTCGTTTTGTTGCTCTGTAACTTGTGAATCCCGGAAGAATTGAGAATGTTGAAGAATTAACTTTGAGATTTGTTAGACCTTAGACTCATTAGGCCTAGTGCATCATCTCAGAGTTCTACAGTGTAATTTGTGAAGAAGAAAGAGTGACAGTACGAGAATGTGTTTAGATTTCAGATAATTGAAACAAGTGACAATGAATAATTAGTATCAGTTTCCGAGTGTCAGTGATTTGTTGATCAGTTAGTGTGTGCTTCAGTCTTTTCGAAGATTAATTCGAGATCCGATTACTACCAGTTGGAAGTGAGAGAAGTTGAAGTATTGAAGACAACTTTTGAGGCAAGATGTGACCGTTTTGAGTTCCGAGTTATGCTGTTTTGTTTGACTAGTGTGTTGGTTACTATTATAGAGATGTTGAGCAGAATATTTTCCTAAGTTTCTTGATCAGTTTGTAGTAGTTCTCATAGATGATACATGAGTATATTCAAGTACCGAAGAAGACCATGACAAGCTTTAGAGTTAGTATTGTAGATTCTATTAGAGAATCAGTTGTATGCCAAGTTGAGCCAACGTGAACTCCGAGTTAATGAAGATGTTCTCCTAGGACATGTAGATCAGCCGAGTGCATTAGAGTGAATCCTAAGTAGGCAGAAGAAGATGTGAGTTGGAAGGAGCTGAAGACTGTGATAGGTACCTATAGTACTAAGTCTAGCAGTGTTACTACTGGAAGTTTGTAAATAGCCGTTCGAAGATAACTGCTCTTTTGTCAGATTGATACCGAAGAATGTCCAGTTGTGTGGTTAGATGCGAGACAATGAGCCCTTGAGGAACTGAAAGAAACTTTGAAGAGAGCTTCGACTTTGATCCAGCCTATACTAGAGAAAGAGCTTGCGAACCATAGTGATGTGTTACATGTAGAGTTAGGTTGTGTGCTTATGCAAGACAGAAGATTGTGGCTTGTTCATCGAGCTAGTTGGAAGATTGTGAGAAGAGTTATCCGATACGAGACATAGAGTTAATTACAGTTGTATTTGCTTCGAAGACTTAGAGACAAAGCTTGTATAGCAAGAATGCACAGTGAGTATGTACGTATCATCAGAACTTGAAATATTTGAAGACTTAGGAAGGGTGAAAACTTGAACAGCATGAAATGTTAGAACCGCTTGAAGATTGTAATATCAAGATTGAGTACCATCCGAAGATAGCCTCCGTAGTGACTGATGTTCCGAGTAGTGATTGTTGTTAGATTGGTAGTTGGGTTGCGAGTTGTATTTGCCGAATTCAGTTACCGAATGCCAGTATTCTTGTGGCCGCGTTTCATGTTGAGCCTACGCTGAGTCAGAATGTTTGAAGAGAAACAGTTGCAAGACAGATTCTTGGCACCTCACGTGCGAGGCATAGTAGAAGAAAGACCTTCAGAATACAATTTCAGAGATGATAGAGTTTTGTGTTTCAGAGACAGAATAGTTGTACAGATTGACATAGTGTTTTGAGATGTATTGTTTTGGCCGAAGCACACGGTAGTTCATGTATATTGCTTCTGAGTAGTATGAAGACGTATTGTGGGTTGAAGATGAGTGTTTCTAGATTGAGGGGATGAATGATGTGGTTCAGTATAAGAGTCAGTGTATAGTTTGCCAGTGTGTCAAGACCGAGGATCAGTTTTCTCCTAAATTGTTTTGAAGACGTCTGCGCAGTGTTTGGTTAATTGATGAAGTCGCATGATCAGTTAGAGAGAGAGTCATCGGTCAATTTTGAACAGTGCTGCATGAGTTTGTGAATTGGGCTGGTTCTGTTGTTTATTTGTTGCGGTTACCACCAGAGTTAGAAAGAGGTTTGTAAAGGGGTTCTGTGTATCTATGACTCAGGAGTGTGAGTTGGATTTGTTTCATGCTTTGTTGTAGAAGAGATTGAGTTGAGTTTGAAATTTGCATGCCTTGAAGAATCAGTTGAGATCTTAGTGTCAGATAGCAAATGTTGTGTGGTAAGTCATTCGAGTTGGTTAATATGGTGTTGAGAAGACAAGGAAAGTGTGGAGTAACATGTTTTAGTGGCTCCCCATGTTCGATAAATTTCGGGGACGAAATTTCCTTAAGCGGGGGAGAGTTGTAACACCCGGGTTTAGGGGTCGGATGGAAATAACATTAAAATATTGTTTCGGGTTTTAGATATTCGAATCAAAAAAATTCTATGTTGGATCAAAATTGTTTTGGGAATTAAATCCCATGGATTTTATAATAAAAGGAGGATTTGCCATCTCATTAATGGCAAAATGGTAAATAAGATGAACTTTTAAAATTAAAACCCCTTTTTGTTGAATTAAAACATGTGCTCATCTTCTTCACCCCATTTTCACCATTTCAACGACATGGAAGCTCTCTCCCTCCCCCTTTCATCATTTCATCTCTTTCAACTTCATCTTTGGAGCTTTTTAAAAGGTAATTGTGTTTTTGACTTGGTCTTGTCTTCCTCTTCGCGTTGGTACCAATATTTCTCATATTCTTTCATGATTTTTGAAATGTGAAGTTTTAGGGTTTTGTTTAAAAATGAGAGCTTTATGGTCTTTAACTTAAGCCATTGATTTATTATTGTTAGCTAAGCTGTTTGCAACTCCTAAGGTCCAACATAAGTGAATTTTAAAGTGTTTTATCATGATTCCCGAAATTGGATAAAAATGGGTTTTTAGGAGGGTTTTTAGTTGAGTTTTGGGTGTGGTTTGTGTTGGAAATTGAGGTTTGATGTTAGGGTAATGGTTAGGGGTTGATTTGGGATTGTTTGTGGGTGCTATGGATGTTGGAAACATGGTTTTTGGACATGGTTTAGGGGCTGCCCGAAACTGCAAAGTGTGGGGTTTGGTCATGGCTTGCAACGTTGTAAATTTGATTTGAATTGTTTTCCGGGTTGGTATTTTGATGTTGGGCTGATTTGGAATTGTTTGAAATGTGTTCGAGGTTGTTTAGAAGCGGGAATTTGTGTTGGGGAAGCTTCGGGAAGAAATCCGGAAATTTGAGGGAGGTTGCTTGCTTGGCTTGGAGCTTGGAAGCTTAGGTGAGTGGTTTTGAATTGGTTTTGAGTATTTGGTTCAAGCATGTGAACCTAGGATGGGCTTGGTAAACCCACCTAGAGTTGGGATTAGAGTGGTAGCCTAATCCCAAGCTTTGATTAGAGACTTTGGTTGCACTCTTTAACGGTTGTATATGCCTCGTGTTAAATCGTGATGGTGTTGGTTATATATATGTTGTATACATGTATGTTGAGGCATGTTGGATGCATTGTTGTATGTATGTTGATGATAGATATGATATGCTTATTCACGTGTGCAAAATATGATGTGATATGGTTGTTAATGATGTACATGTGTGTTGTCATGTGAAATGAGATTATGAGGTGATTGCTTGATCCGAGGATCATGGTGAGTACATGCTAGGCATGGAAATGTGGTTTGTGCATGATAGTAAGTCATGGTGAGTACATGCTAGGCATGGAAATGTGGTTTGTGCATGATAGTAAGTCATGGTGAGTACGTGCTAAGCGCGGAAGTTGTTAATAAATGGTATTGTGGAATGTATTAGTATTGGCACTAGTATGCTTGGGTACAAATGATCGATCATTAGAATGTTAGTGTGTACACATGAGTCAAAAGTCGTGCGTGGCCTTGGTGGCGTTGAGTCACCAAGGAGGAGTACGGGTACGCCCGGAAATTTGTAATTACATTAGTCGGTGATGAGTGGAATCCCATCGACGGGCGTGAGGATGAGTGGAATCCCCTCCGCGTGAGATGAGGCGTGAGGATGAGTGGAATCCCCTCCGCGTGAACGGTGATGAGTGGAATCCCACCGTCAGGTAATGGTTGTGTTGTTGGATGTGAGTTCCAACGGTTATCCGCGTATTCGAGTCATAGCTAGGTGCCAATACGGATTGTGGTTTATGTTGCCAATATGTGATTAATTGTGAACCAATGTGATTTGGGATGTGTTGCTAACATGGTTAAATATATGTGATTTCATATGTTGTGGATTCAAACATGTTGAGCATGACATGATATTGATTATATGTTCATGCATCAACTGAAATTATGGTTCGCGTGGACCGGAGGTAAAATCATGCATTTGATCTTGGTTGTAGCTCGTGCTTGGACCCTACATTGTCGAAGGTTTGTTTTATGAGCTTACCCTCACTAAGCTTTTATGCTTACGCTCTCTTTTGTTCGGCAATGCAGATCAATAGCTCGAGGGTAGCAAGGGCAAGGAAAGGTCTCCAAGTGTTGCTTTGGTGAGCTCAATGTATGAATTTTAAGTGATAGAATGTAATAGTTAAGCAATGGGATAGGTATTGTTGTTTGAGTTTGGGTGAATGTTGATGATTGATTTGGCCTTGGTTTGTAAAACATGTTATGCCTTGATGTATGCTTGTGTGTGGTGGCATGTCTAAAGACGTTTAGGTTGCCTTGTTATAGTGCAAACCTCTTTATGCTTATCTTGCGCCTTTTAAGGCCTTTGAGTTCCATGTATGACCTTATATGTTAAATTGTCTTTTGAGATGCCATGTACGAATGCTTAGGTTGTGTTGGAGTGCTTAAGTTGCTTGATTGTATGTGCATCACCTTGTGTTGATTTGTGCCTTTTGGCCTCATGTTAAAGCATGCTTTTATGGTTGGTTTGCCTTAGGATTGATGATAGTGTGTTGGTTGAAGTTTTAGAGGGATTTAAGGGCCTCCTTGTGCCTTAAATCAGCTCAAACCTGCAAGTTCGTAGCAGGGGTATCGATACGGTTGGTCTGGTATCGATACCGCCTTCTTGTTTCAGGCCTCGTGTATCGATACTCGAGGGCGCGTATCGATACCATTTTGGTCACTGGAGCTACTGTCCATTTCGGTATCGATACGGGCCTCTGGGGTATCGATACCGTCATCTTGGCGTTGACCGTGGCAAGTCAACCGTTGGGGAGGGTATCGATACACTCCTTGGGTGTATCGATATGGTCTCTACGGGTTGACTTTGACCAGTTGACCTAGTCAAGGGGGTATCGATACACCCCTTAAGGGTATCGATACCGCCTGCAGTTTAAGTTTAAAATTGGGCTGTAACATGATTGTTTGAGTTCGTTTGATTGTTTTGTATGTGTTGTTCCGCTGTAAGATCACTTAGGGTTTAATACTCATCTAGACAAGATAATAAATGAAAGAAAAAAAATAGGGTTGCTAACCGATGGGGAACCTTAACGGGTTTCGCTTCGGTTTTCCCCGTGTGGCCCACTCGGACCGGTCATCCGGCCAGACCGGGACGAGGGGGTTACATCTTTTTTGTAGAGGTTTCGGACTAGCGGGTATAAATGGGCCGAACAATGGACCCGTTAGAATTTTAACTAAGTAAAAAGTTCAGAAATTGTGTTTTTGCAATATAATCGTATTGAAAATATCGTAATCAATTATATGAACTCCTAAATTTTCATTAAAACTTGTTTTGGTGTATTTTTTGTAGAGGTTTCGGACGAGCGGGTCTAAATAGGCCGAACAATGGACCCGTTAGAATTTTAACTGAGTCAAAAGTTCAGAAATTGAGTTTTCCACTATAATCGTATTGAAAAGCTCGTAATCATTATATGAACTCCTAATATTTGATTAAAACTTGATTTGCGGTCTTTTTGTAGAGGTTTCTGACGAGCGGGTCTAAATAGACCGAACAATGGACCCGTTAGAATTTTAACTGTGTAAAAAGTTTAGAAATTGAGTTTTTGCAATATAATCGTGTTGAAAAGCTCCTAATCAATTATATGAACTCCTAAAATTTGATTAAAATTTATTTTGTGGTCCTTTTTGTAGAGGATTCGGACGAGCGGGTCTAAATGGGCTGACCAATGGACCCGTTAGAATTTTAACTGAGTAAAAAGTACAGAAATCGAGTTTTTGTAATATAACCGTGTTGAAAAGCTCGTAATAAATTATATGAACTCTTAAATTTTGATTAAAACCTGTTTTGCGGTATTTTTTGTAGAGGTTTCGGACGAGCGGGTCTAAATGGGCCGAACAATGGACCTGTTAGAATTTTAACTGAGTAAAAAGTTCAGAAATTGAGTTTTTGCAATAAAATCGTGTTGAAAAGCTCGTAATCAAGTATATAAACTCTAAGTATTGATTATAACTTGTTTTGCGGTCTTTTTTGTAGAGGTTTCGGACGAGCGGGTCTCCATGGGCCGAACAATGGACCCGATAGAATTTTAACTGAGTAAAAAGTACAGAAATTGAGTTTTAGCAATATAATCGTGTTGAAAAGCTCGTAATCAATTATATGAACTCCTAAAATTTGATTAAAACTTGTTTTGCAGATTTTTTTGTATAGGTTTCAGACAAGCGGGTTTAAATGAGCCGAAAAATGGACCCGTTAGAATTTTAACTTATTAAAAAGAACAGTAATCGAGTTTTTGCAATATATCGTGTTCAAAAGCTCGTAATCAATCATATGATCTCCTAAATTTGGATTAAAACATATTTTTGCAGCCCTTTTTGTAGAGGTTTCAGACGAGCGGGCCTAAATAGGCCAAACAATGGACCCGTTAGAACTTTAACTGAGTAAAAAGTACAGAAATTGAGTTTTTCAATATAATCGTGTTGAAAAGCTCGTAATCAATTATATGAACTCCTAAAATTTGATTAAAACTTGTTTTGTGGTCATTTTTGTAGAGGTTTCGGACTAGCGGGTCTAAATAGGCCGAACAATGGACCCGTTAGAATTTTAACTGAGTAAAAAGTTCAGAAATTGAGTTTTGCAACATAATCGTGTTGAAAAGCTCCTAATCAATTATATGAACTCCTACAATTTGATTAAAACTTGTTTTGCAGTCTTTTTTGTAGAGGACTCGGACGAGCGGGTCTAAATGGGCCGAACAATGGACCCGTTAGAATTTTAACTGAGTAAAAAGTACAAAAATCGAGTGTTTGCAATATTATCCTGTTGAAAAGCTCGTAATCAATTATATGAACTCCTAAATTTGGATTAAAACTTATTTTGCAGCCCTTTTTGTAGAGGTTTCAGACGTGCGGGTATAAATGGGCTGAATAACTGACCCGTTAGAACTTTAACCGAGTAAAAAGTACAAAAATCGAGTTTTTGTAATATAATCGTGTTGAAAAGCTCGTAATCTATTATATGAACTCCTAAAATTTGATTCTAACTTATTTTGCGGTCTTTTTTGTAGAGGTTTCGGACGAGCGAGTCTAAATGGGCCGAACAATGGACCCGTTAGAATTTTAACTGAGACAAAAGTTCGGAAGTTGAGTTTTTGCAATATAATCGTGTTGAAAAGCTCCTAATCAATTATATGAACTCCTAAAATTTGATTAAAACTTATTTTGCGGTCCTTTTTTGTAGAGGATTCGGACGAGCGGGTCTAAATTGGCTGAACAATGGACCCGTTAGAATTTTAACTGAGTAAAAAGTACAGAAATCGAGTTTTTGTAATATAACCGTGTTGAAAAGCTCGTAATAAATTATATGAACTCTTAAATTTTGATTAAAACCTGTTTTGCGGTATTTTTTGTAGAGGTTTCGGACGAGCGGGTCTAAATGGGCCGAACAATGGACCTGTTAGAATTTTTACTGAGTAAAAAGTTCAGAAATTGAGTTTTTGCAATAAAATCGTGTTGAAAAGCTCGTAATCAAGTATATAAACTCTAAGTATTGATTATAACTTGTTTTGCGGTCTTTTTTGTAGAGGTTTCGGACGAGCGTGTCTCCATGGGCCGAACAATGGACCCGATAGAATTTTAACTGAGTAAAAAGTACAGAAATTGAGTTTTTGCAATATAATCGTGTTGAAAAGCTCGTAATCAATTATATGAACTCCTAAAATTTGATTAAAACTTGTTTTGCAGATTTTTTTGTATAGGTTTCAGACAAGCGGGTTTAAATGAGCCGAAAAATGGACCCGTTAGAATTTTAACTTATTAAAAAGAATAGTAATCGAGTTTTTGCAATATATCGTGTTCAAAAGCTCGTAATCAATCATATGAACTCCTAAATTTGGATTAAAACATATTTTTGCAGCCCTTTTTGTAGAGGTTTCAGACGAGCGGGCCTAAATAGGCCAAACAATGGACCCGTTAGAACTTTAACTGAGTAAAAAGTACAGAAATTGAGTTTTTCAATATAATCGTGTTGAAAAGCTCGTAATCAATTATATGAACTCCTAAAATTTGATTAAAACTTGTTTTGTGGTCATTTTTGTAGAGGTTTCGGACTAGCGGGTCTAAATAGGCCGAACAATGGACCCGTTAGAATTTTAACTGAGTAAAAAGTTCAGAAATTGAGTTTTGCAACATAATCGTGTTGAAAAGCTCCTAATCAATTATATGAACTCCTACAATTTGATTAAAACTTGTTTTGCAGTCTTTTTTGTAGAGGACTCGGACGAGCGGGTCTAAATGGGCCGAACAATGGACCCGTTAGAATTTTAACTGAGTAAAAAGTACAAAAATCGAGTGTTTGCAATATTATCCTGTTGAAAAGCTCGTAATCAATTATATGAACTCCTAAATTTGGATTAAAACTTATTTTGCAGCCCTTTTTGTAGAGGTTTCAGACGTGCGGGTATAAATGGGCTGAATAACTGACCCGTTAGAACTTTAACCGAGTAAAAAGTACAAAAATCGAGTTTTTGTAATATAATCGTGTTGAAAAGCTCGTAATCTATTATATGAACTCCTAAAATTTGATTCTAACTTATTTTGCGGTCTTTTTTGTAGAGGTTTCGGACGAGCGAGTCTAAATGGGCCGAACAATGGACCCGTTAGAATTTTAACTGAGACAAAAGTTCGGAAGTTGAGTTTTTGCAATATAATCGTGTTGAAAAGCTCCTAATCAATTATATGAACTCCTAAAATTTGATTAAAACTTATTTTGCGGTCCTTTTTTGTAGAGGATTCGGACGAGCGGGTCTAAATTGGCTGAACAATGGACCCGTTAGAATTTTAACTGAGTAAAAAGTACAGAAATCGAGTTTTTGTAATATAACCGTGTTGAAAAGCTCGTAATAAATTATATGAACTCTTAAATTTTGATTAAAACCTGTTTTGCGGTATTTTTTGTAGAGGTTTCGGACGAGCGGGTCTAAATGGGCCGAACAATGGACCTGTTAGAATTTTTACTGAGTAAAAAGTTCAGAAATTGAGTTTTTGCAATAAAATCGTGTTGAAAAGCTCGTAATCAAGTATATAAACTCTAAGTATTGATTATAACTTGTTTTGCGGTCTTTTTTGTAGAGGTTTCGGACGAGCGTGTCTCCATGGGCCGAACAATGGACCCGATAGAATTTTAACTGAGTAAAAAGTACAGAAATTGAGTTTTTGCAATATAATCGTGTTGAAAAGCTCGTAATCAATTATATGAACTCCTAAAATTTGATTAAAACTTGTTTTGCAGATTTTTTTGTATAGGTTTCAGACAAGCGGGTTTAAATGAGCCGAAAAATGGACCCGTTAGAATTTTAACTTATTAAAAAGAATAGTAATCGAGTTTTTGCAATATATCGTGTTCAAAAGCTCGTAATCAATCATATGAACTCCTAAATTTGGATTAAAACATATTTTTGCAGCCCTTTTTGTAGAGGTTTCAGACGAGCGGGCCTAAATAGGCCAAACAATGGACCCGTTAGAACTTTAACTGAGTAAAAAGTACAGAAATTGAGTTTTTCAATATAATCGTGTTGAAAAGCTCGTAATCAATTATATGAACTCCTAAAATTTGATTAAAACTTGTTTTGTGGTCATTTTTGTAGAGGTTTCGGACTAGCGGGTCTAAATAGGCCGAACAATGGACCCGTTAGAATTTTAACTGAGTAAAAAGTTCAGAAATTGAGTTTTGCAACATAATCGTGTTGAAAAGCTCCTAATCAATTATATGAACTCCTACAATTTGATTAAAACTTGTTTTGCAGTCTTTTTTGTAGAGGACTCGGACGAGCGGGTCTAAATGGGCCGAACAATGGACCCGTTAGAATTTTAACTGAGTAAAAAGTACAGAAATCGAGTGTTTGCAATATTATCCTGTTGAAAAGCTCGTAATCAATTATATGAACTCCTAAATTTGGATTAAAACTTATTTTGCAGCCCTTTTTGTAGAGGTTTCAGACGTGCGGGTATAAATGGGCTGAATAACTGACCCGTTAGAACTTTAACCGAGTAAAAAGTACAAAAATCGAGTTTTTGTAATATAATCGTGTTGAAAAGCTCGTAATCTATTATATGAACTCCTAAAATTTGATTCTAACTTATTTTGCGGTCTTTTTTGTAGAGGTTTCGGACGAGCGAGTCTAAATGGGCCGAACAATGGACCCGTTAGAATTTTAACTGAGACAAAAGTTCGGAAGTTGAGTTTTTGCAATATAATCGTGTTGAAAAGCTCCTAATCAATTATATGAACTCCTAAAATTTGATTAAAACTTATTTTGCGGTCCTTTTTTGTAGAGGATTCGGACGAGCGGGTCTAAATTGGCTGAACAATGGACCCGTTAGAATTTTAACTGAGTAAAAAGTACAGAAATCGAGTTTTTGTAATATAACCGTGTTGAAAAGCTCGTAATAAATTATATGAACTCTTAAATTTTGATTAAAACCTGTTTTGCGGTATTTTTTGTAGAGGTTTCGGACGAGCGGGTCTAAATGGGCCGAACAATGGACCCGTTAGAATTTTAACTGAGTAAAAAGTTCAGAAATTGAGTTTTTGCAATAAAATCGTGTTGAAAAGCTCGTAATCAAGTATATAAACTCTAAATATTGATTATAACTTGTTTTGCGGTCTTTTTTGTAGAGGTTTCAGACGAGCGGGTCTACATGGGCCGAACAATGGACCCGATAGAATTTTAACTAAGTAAAAAGTACAGAAATTGAGTTTTTGCAATATAATCGTGTTGAAAAGCTCGTAATCAATTATATGAACTCCTAAAATTTGATTAAAACTTGTTTTGCAGATTTTTTTGTAGAGGTTTCAGACAAGCGGGTTTAAATGAGCCGAACAATGGACCCGTTAGAATTTTAACTTATTAAAAAGAACAGTAATCGAGTTTTTGCAATATATCGTGTTCAAAAGCTCGTAATCAATCATATGAACTCCTAAATTTTGATTAAAACTTATTTTTGCATCCCTTTTTGTAGAGGTTTCGGACGAGCGGGCCTAAATAGGCCAAACAATGGACCCGTTAGAACTTTAACTGAGTAAAAAGTACAGAAATTGAGTTTTTCAATATAATCGTGTTGAAAAGCTCGTAATCAATTATATGAACTCCTAAAATTTGATTAAAAATTGTTTTACGAATTTTTTGTAGAGGTTTCGGACGAGCGGGTCTAAATGAGCCGAACAATGGATACGTTAGAATTTTAACTGAGTAAAAAGTTCAGAAATTAAGTTTTTGCAATATAATCGTGTTGAAAAGCTCCTAATCAATTATATGAACACCTAAAATTTGATTAAACTTATTTTGCGGTCTTTTTTGTAGAGGATTCGGACGAGCGAGTCTAAATGGGCTGAACAATGGACCCGTTAGAATTTTAACTGAATAAAAATTACAGAAATCGAGTTTTTGCAATATAATCGTGTTGAAAAGCTCGTAATAAATTATATGAACTCCTAAATTTTGATTAAAACTTGTTTTGCGGTATTTTTTGTAGAGGTTTCGGACGTGCGGGTCTAAATGGGCCGAACAATGGACCCGTTAGAATTTTAACTGAGTAAATAGTTCAGAAATCGAGTTTTTGCAATATCGTGTTGAAAAGCTTGTAATCAAGTATATGAACTCCTAAATATTGATTATAACTTGTTTTGCGGTCTTTTTTGTAGAGGTGTCGGATGAGCGTGTCTAAATGGACCGAATAATTGACCCGTTAGAATTTTAACTGAGTAAAAAGTATAGAATTTGAGTTTTTGCAATATAATCCTGTTGAAAAGCTCGTAATCAATTGTATGAACTCCTACATTTTGATTAAAACTTGTTTTGCGGTCTATTTTGTAAAGGTTTAAGACGAGCAAGTCTAAATGGGCCGAACAATGGACCCGTTAGAATTTTAACTAAGTAAAAAGTTCAGAAATTGAGTTTTTGCAATATAATCGTGTTGAAAAGATCGTAATCAAATATATGAACTCCTAAATTTTCATTAAAACTTGTTTTGGAGTATTTATGTAGAGGTTTCGGACGAGCGGGTCTAAATGGGCCGAACCATGGACCAGTTAGAATTTTAATTGAGTAAAAAGTACAGAAATCGAGTTTTTGCAATATAATCGTGTTGAAAAGCTCGTAATCTATTATATGAACTCCTAAAATTTGATTATCACTTTTTTTGTGCTATTTTTTGTAGAGGTTTCGGACGAGCGGGTCTAAATGGGCCGAACAATGGACCCGTTAGAATTTTAACTAAGTAAAAAGTTCAGAAATTGTTTTTTTTTTGCAATATAATCGTGTTGAAAAGCTTGTAATCAATTATATAAACTCCTAAAATTTGATGAAAACTTGTTTTGCGGTCTTTTTTGTAGAGAATTTGGACGAGCGGGTCTAAATGTGCCGAACAATGGACTCGTTAGAATTTTAACTGAGTAAAAAGTACAGAAATCGAGTTTTTGCAATATAATCGTGTTGAAAAGCTCGTAATCAATTATATAAACTCCTAAAATTTTATTCTAACTTATTTTGTGGTCTTTTTTGTAGAGGTTTCGGATGAGCGGGTCTAAATGGGCCGAACAATGGACCCGTTTGAATTTTAACTAAGTAAAAAATTCAGAAATTGTTTTTTTGCAATATAATCGTATTGAAAAGATCGTAATCATTTATATGAACTCCTAAATTTTCATTAAAACTTGTTTTGGTGTATTTTTTGTAGAGGTTTCGGACGAGCGGGTCTAAATAGGCCGAACAATGGACCCGTTAGAATTTTAACTGAGTGAAAAGTTCAGAAATTGAGTTTTCCACTATAATCGCATTGAAAAGCTCGTAATCATTATATGAACTCCTAAAATTTGATTAAAACTTGTTTTGCGGTCTTTTTCGTAGAGGTTTCGGATGAGTGGGTCTAAATGGGCCGAACAATGGACCCGTTAAAATTTTAACTTAGTTAAAAGTACAGAAATTGTGATTTTGCAATATAATTGTGTTGAAAAGCTTGTAGTCAATTGTATGAACTCCTAAATTTTGATTAAACTTGTTTTACGTTCTTTTTTGTAGAGGTTTCAGACGAGCGGGTCTAAATAGGCCAAACAATGGACCCGTTAGAATTTTAACTGAGTAAAAAGAATAGAAATCGAGTTTTGCAATATAATCGTGTAGAAAAGCTCGTAATCAATTATATGAACACCTAAAATTTGATTCTAACTTATTTTGCGGTCTTTTTGTAAAGGTTTCGGACGAGCGGGTCTAAATAGGCCGAACAATGGATCCGTTAGAATTTTAACAGAGTAAAAAGTTTAGAAATTGAGTTTTTGTAATATAATCATGTTGAAAAGCTCGTAATTAATTATATGAACTCCTAAAATTTGATTAAAACTTGTTTTGCGGTCTTTTTTGTAGAGGTTTCGGATGAGCGGGTCTAAATAGGCCGAACAATGGACCCGTTAGAATTTTAACTGTGTAAAAAGTTCAGAAATTGAGTTTTTGCAATATAATCGTGTTGAAAAGCTCCTAATCAATTATATGAACTCCTACAATTTGATTAAAACTTGTTTTGCGGTCTTTTTTGTAGAGGACTCGGACGAGCGGGTCTAAATGGGCCGACAATGGACCAGTTAGAATTTTAACTGAGTAAAAAGTAGAGAAATCGAGTGTTTGCAATATAATCGTGTTGAAAAGCTCGTAATCAATTGTATGAACTCCTAAAATTTGATTAAAACTTGTTTTGCGGTCTTTTTGTAGAGGATTCGGACGAGCGGGTCTAAATGGGCTGAACAATGGACCCGTTAGAATTTTAACTGAGTAAAAAGTACAGAAATCGAGTTTTTGTAATAAAATCGTGTTGAAAAGCTCGTAATAAATTATATGAACTCTTAAATTTTGATTAAAACTTGTTTTGCGGTGTTTTTGTAGAGGTTTCGGACGAGCGGGTCTAAATGGGCCGAACAATGGACCCGTTAGAATTTTAACTGAGTAAAAATTTCAGAAATTGAGTTTTTGCAATATAATCGTGTTGAAAAGCTCGTATTCAAGTATATGAACTCCTAAATATTGATTATAACTTTTTTTGCGGTCTTTTTTGTAGAGGTTTCAAACGAGCGGGTCTAAATGGGCCGAACAATGGACCCGTTAGAATTTTAACTGAGTAAAAAGTACATAAATTGAGTTTTTGAAATTTAATCGTGTTGAAAAGCTCGTAATCAATTATATGAACTCCTAAAATTTGATTAAAACTTGTTCTGCGGATTTTTTTGTAGAGGTGTCAGACAAGCGGGTTTAAATGAGCCGAACAATGGACCCGTTAGAATTTTAACTTATTAAAAAGAACAGTAATCGAGTTTTTGCAATATAATAGTTTTCAAAAGCTCGTAATCAATTATATTAACTCCTAAATTTGGATTAAAACTTATTTTGCATCCCTTTTTGTAGAGGTTTCGGACGAGCGGGCCTAAATAGGCCGAACAATGGACCCGTTAGAACTTTAACTGAGTAAAAAGTATAGAAATCGAGTTTTTCAATATAATCGTGTTGAAAAGCTCGGAATCAATTATATGAACTTCTAAAATTTTATTAAAACTTGTTTTGCAGATTTTTTGTAGAGGTTTCGGACGAGCGGGTGTAAATGAGCCGAGCAATGGATCCGTTAGAATTTTAATTGAGTAAAAAGTTCAGAAATTGAGTTTTTGCAATATAATCGTGTTCAAAAGCTCCTAATCAATTATATGAACTCCTAAAAATTGATTAAAACTTATTTTGCGGTCTTTTTTGTAGAGGATTCAGACGTGCGAGTCTAAATGGGCCGAACAATGGACCCGTTAGAATTTTAACTGAGTAAAAAGTACAGAAATCAAGTTTTTGCAATATAATCGTGTTGAAAAGCTCGAAATAAATTATATGAACTCCTAAATTTTGTTTAAAACTTTTTTTACGGTATTTTTTGTAGAGGTTTCGGACGAGCGGGTCTAAATGGGCCGAACAATGGACCCGTTTGAATTTTAACTAAGTAAAAAGTCAGAAATTTAGTTTTTGCAATATAATCGTGTTGAAAAGCTCGTAATCAAATATATGAACTCCTAAATTTTGATTATAACTTCTTTTGCGGTCTTTTTTGTAGAGGTTTCGGACGAGCGGGTCTAAATGGGTCGAACAATGGACCCGTTAGAATTTTAACTAAGTAAAAAGTACAGAAATTGAGTTTTTGCAATATAATAGTGTTGAAAAGCTCGTAATCAATTGTATGAACTCCTAAATTTTCTTTAAAACTTGTTTTGGAGTATTTTTGTAGAGGTTTCGGACGAGCGAGTCTAAATGGGCCGAACCATGGACCAGTTAGAATTTTAACAGAGTAAAAAGTACAGAAATCGAGTTTTTGCAATATAATCGTGTTGAAAAGCGCGTAATCAATTATATGAACTCCTAAAATTTGATTCTCACTTATTTGTGGTATTTTTGTAGAGGTTTCGGACGAGCGGGTCTAAATGGGCCGAACAATGGACCCGTTAGAATTTTAACTAAGTAAAAAGTTCAGCAATTGTTTTTTGCAATATAATCGTGTTGAAAAGCTCGTAATCAATTGTATAAACTCCTAAAATTTGATGAAAACTTGTTTTGCGGTCTTTTTTGTAGAGTATTCGGACGAGCGGGTCTAAATGGGCCGAACAATGGACTTGTTAGAATTTTAACTAAGTAAAAAGTACAGAAATCGAGTTTTTGAAATATAATCGTGTTGAAAAGCTCGTAATTAATTATATGAACTCCTAAAATTTTATTCTAACTTATTTTGTTGTCTTTTTTGTAGAGGTTTCAGAGGAGCGGGTCTAAATGGGCCGAACAATGGACCCGTTAGAATTTTAACTAAGTAAAAAGTTCAGAAATTGTGTTTTTGCAATATAATCGTATTGAAAAGATCGTAACCAATTATATGAACTCCTAAATTTTCATTAAAACTTGTTTTGGTGTATTTTTTTGTAGAGGTTTCGGACGAGCGGGTCTAAATAGGCTGAACAATGGACCCGTTAGAATTTTAACTGAGTCAAAAGTTCAGAAATTGAGTTTTCCACTATAATCGTGTTGAAAAGCTCGTAATCATTATATGAATTCCTAAAATTTGATTAAAACTTGTTTTGCGGTCTTTTTTGTAGAGGTTTCGGATGAGCAGGTAAAATGGGCCGAACAATGGACTCGTTAGAATTTTAACTAAGTAAAAAGTTCAGAAATTGTGTTTTTGCAATATAATCGTATTGAAAAGATCGTAATCAATTATATGAACTCCTAAATTTTCATTAAAACTTCTTTTGGTATATTTTTTGTAGAGGTTTTGGACGAGCGGGTCTAAATGGGCCGAACAATGGACCCGTTAGAATTTTAACTAAGTAAAAAGTTTAAAATTTTTTTTTTTGCAATATAATCGTATTAATATAATCTTATTGAAAAGATCGTAGTCAATTATATGAACTCCTAAATTTTCATTAAAACTTGTTTTGGTATAATTTTTGTAGAGGTTTCGGACGAGCGGGTCTTAATAGGCCGAACAATGGACCCGTTAGAATTTTAACTGAGTCAAAAGTCCAGAAATTGAGTTTTCCAATATAATCGTGTTGAAAAGCTCGTACTCATTATATGAACTCCTAAAATTTGATTAAAACTTGTTTTGCCGTCTTTTTTGTAGACGTTTCGGATGAGCGGGTCTAAATGGACCGAACAATGGACCCGTTAGTATTTTAATTAAATTAAAAGTAAGGAAATTGTGATTTTGCAATATAATCGTGTTGAAAAGCTCGTAGTCAATTGTATGAACTCCTAAATTTTGATTGAACTTGTTTTGCGTTCTTTTTTGTAGAGGATTCAGACGAGCGGGTCTAAATAGGCCAAACAATGGACCCGTTAGAATTTTAACTGAGTAAAAAGTATATAAATCGAGTTTTTGCAATATAATCGTGTTGAAAAGCTCGTAATAAATTATATGAACACCTAAAATTTGATTCTAACTTATTTTGCGGTTTTTTTAAAGGTTTCGGACGAGCGGGTCTAAATAGGCCGAACAATGGATCCGTTAGAATTTTAACTTGAGTAAAAAGTTTAGAAATTGAGTTTTTGCAATATAATCGTGTTGAAAAGCTCGTAATCAATTATATGAACTCCTAAAATTTGATTAAAACATGTTTTGTGGTCATTTTTGTAGAGGTTTCGGACTAGCGGGTCTAAATAGGCCGAACAATGGACCCGTTAGAATTTTAACTTAGTAAAAAGTTCAGAAATTGAGCTTTGCATCATAATCGTGTTGAAAAGCTCCTAATCAATTATATGAACTCCTACAATTTGATTAAAACTTGTTTTGCAGTCATTTTTATAGAGGACTTGGACGAGCGGGTCTAAATGGGCCGAACAATGGACCCGTTAGAATTTTAACTGAGTAAAAAGTACAGAAATCGAGTGTTTGCAATATTATCGTGTTGAAAAGCTCGTAATCAATTATATGAACTCCTAAATTTGGATTAAAACTTATTTTGTAGCCCTTTTTGTAGAGGTTTCGGACGTGCGGGTATAAATGGGCTGAATAACTGACCCGTTAGAACTTTAACCGAGTAAAAAGTACAAAAATCGAGTTTTTGTAATATAATCGTGTTGAAAAGCTCGTAATCTATTATATGAACTCCTAAGATTTGATTCTAACTTATTTTGCAGTCTTTTTTGTAGAGGTTTCGGACAAGCGAGTCTAAATGGGCCGAACAATGGACCCGTTACAATTTTAACTGAGACAAAAGTTCAGAAATTGAGTTTTTGCAATATAATCGTGTTGAAAAGCTCCTAATCAATTATATGAACTCCTAAAATTTGATTAAAATTTATTTTGTGGTCCTTTTTGTAGAGGATTCGGACGAGCGGGTCTAAATGGGCTGACCAATGGACCCGTTAGAATTTTAACTGAGTAAAAAGTACAGAAATCGAGTTTTTGTAATATAACCGTGTTGAAAAGCTCGTAATAAATTATATGAACTCTTAAATTTTGATTAAAACCTGTTTTGCGGTATTTTTTGTAGAGGTTTCGGACGAGCGGGTCTAAATGGGTCGAACAATGGACCTGTTAGAATTTTAACTGAGTAAAAACTTCAGAAATTGAGTTTTTGCAATAAAATCGTGTTGAAAAGCTCGTAATCAAGTATATAAACTCTAAGTATTGATTATAACTTGTTTTGCGGTCTTTTTTGTAGAGGTTTCGGACGAGCGGGTCTCCATGGGCCGAACAATGGACCCGATAGAATTTTAACTGAGTAAAAAGTACAGAAATTGAGTTTTTGCAATATAATCGTGTTGAAAAGCTCGTAATCAATTATATGAACTCCTAAAATTTGATTAAAACTTGTTTTGCAGATTTTTTTGTATAGGTTTAAGACAAGCGGGTTTAAATGAGCCGAAAAATGGACCCGTTAGAATTTTAACTTATTAAAAAGAACAGTAATCGAGTTTTTGCAATATATCGTGTTCAAAAGCTCGTAATCAATCATATGAACTCCTAAATTTGGATTAAAACATATTTTTGCAGCCCTTTTTGTAGAGGTTTCGGACGAGCGGGCCTAAATAGGCCAAACAATGGACCCGTTAGAACTTTAACTGAGTAAAAAGTACAAAAATTGAGTTTTTCAATATAATCGTGTTGAAAAGCTCGTAATCAATTATATGAACTCCTAAAATTTGATTAAAACTTGTTTTGTGGTCATTTTTGTAGAGGTTTCGGACTAGCGGGTCTAAATAGGCCGAACAATGGACCCGTTAGAATTTTAATTGAGTAAAAAGTTCAGAAATTGAGTTTTGCAACATAATCGTGTTGAAAAGCTCCTAATCAATTATATGAACTCCTACAATTTGATTAAAACTTGTTTTGCAGTCTTTTTTGTAGAGGACTCGGACGAGCGGGTCTAAATGGGCCGAACAATGGACCCGTTAGAATTTTAACTGAGTAAAAAGTACAGAAATCAAGTGTTTGCAATATTATCCTGTTGAAAAGCTCGTAATCAATTATATGAACTCCTAAATTTGGATTAAAACTTATTTTGCAGCCCTTTTTGTAGAGGTTTCAGACGTGCGGGTATAAATGGGCTGAATAACTCACCCGTTAGAACTTTAACCGAGTAAAAAGTACAAAAATCGAGTTTTTGTAATATAATCGTGTTGAAAAGCTCGTAATCTATTATATGAACTCCTAAAATTTGATTCTAACTTATTTTGCGGTCTTTTTTGTAGAGGTTTCGGACGAGCGAGTCTAAATGGGCCGAACAATGGACCCGTTAGAATTTTAACTGAGACAAAAGTTCGGAAGTTGAGTTTTTGCAATATAATCGTGTTGAAAAGCTCCTAATCAATTATATGAACTCCTAAAATTTGATTAAAACTTATTTTGCGGTCCTTTTTTGTAGAGGATTCGGACGAGCGGGTCTAAATTGGCTGAACAATGGACCCGTTAGAATTTTAACTGAGTAAAAAGTACAGAAATCGAGTTTTTGTAATATAACCGTGTTGAAAAGCTTGTAATAAATTATATGAACTCTTAAATTTTGATTAAAACCTGTTTTGCAGTATTTTTTGTAGAGGTTTCGGACGAGCGGGTCTAAATGGGCCGAACAATGGACCCGTTAGAATTTTAACTGAGTAAAAAGTTCAGAAATTGAGTTTTTGCAATAAAATCGTGTTGAAAAGCTCGTAATCAAGTATATAAACTCTAAATATTGATTATAACTTGTTTTGCGGTCTTTTTTGTAGAGGTTTCGGACGAGCGGGTCTACATGGGCCGAACAATGGACCCGATAGAATTTTAACTAAGTAAAAAGTACAGAAATTGAGTTTTTGCAATATAATCGTGTTGAAAAGCTCGTAATCAATTATATGAACTCCTAAAATTTGATTAAAACTTGTTTTGCAGATTTTTTTGTAGAGGTTTCAGACAAGCGGGTTTAAATGAGCCGAACAATGGACCCGTTAGATATTTAACTTATTAAAAAGAACAGTAATCGAGTTTTTGCAATATATCGTGTTCAAAAGCTCGTAATCAATCATATGAACTCCTAAATTTGGATTAAAACTTATTTTTGCATCCCTTTTTGTAGAGGTTTCGGACGAGCGGGCCTAAATAGGCCAAACAATGGACCCGTTAGAACTTTAACTGAGTAAAAAGTACAGAAATTGAGTTTTTCAATATAATCGTGTTGAAAAGCTCGTAATCAATTATATGAACTCCTAAAATTTGATTAAAAATTGTTTTACGAATTTTTTGTAGAGGTTTCGGACGAGCAGGTCTAAATGAGCCGAACAATGGATACGTTAGAATTTTAACTGAGTAAAAAGTTCAGAAATTAAGTTTTTGCAATATAATCGTGTTGAAAACCTCCTAATCAATTATATGAACACCTAAAATTTGATTAAACTTATTTTGCGGTCTCTTTTGTAGAGGATTCGGACGAGCGAGTCTAAATGGGCTGAACAATGGACCCGTTAGAATTTTAACTGAATAAAAATTACAGAAATCGAGTTTTTGCAATATAATCGTGTTGAAAAGCTCGTAATAAATTATATGAACTCCTAAATTTTGATTAAAACTTGTTTTGCGGTATTTTTTGTAGAGGTTTCGGACGTGCGGGTCTAAATGGGCCGAACAATGGACCCGTTAGAATTTTAACTGAGTAAATAGTTCAGAAATCGAGTTTTTGCAATATCGTGTTGAAAAGCTTGTAATCAAGTATATGAACTCCTAAATATTGATTATAACTTGTTTTGCGGTCTTTTTTGTAGAGGTGTCGGATGAGCGTGTCTAAATGGACCGAATAATGGACCCGTTAGAATTTTAACTGAGTAAAAAGTATAGAATTTGAGTTTTTGCAATATAATCCTGTTGAAAAGCTCGTAATCAATTGTATGAACTCCTACATTTTGATTAAAACTTGTTTTGCGGTCTATTTTGTAAAGGTTTAAGACGAGCAAGTCTAAATGGGCCGAACAATGGACCCGTTAGAATTTTAACTAAGTAAAAAGTTCAGAAATTGAGTTTTTGCAATATAATCGTGTTGAAAAGATCGTAATCAAATATATGAACTCCTAAATTTTCATTAAAACTTGTTTTGGAGTATTTATGTAGAGGTTTCGGACGAGCGGGTCTAAATGGGCCGAACCATGGACCAGTTAGAATTTTAACTGAGTAAAAAGTACAGAAATCGAGTTTTTGCAATATAATCGTGTTGAAAAGCTCGTAATCTATTATATGAACTCCTAAAATTTGATTATCACTTATTTTGTGCTATTTTTTGTACAGGTTTCGGACGAGCGGGTCTAAATGGGCCGAACAATGGACCCGTTAGAATTTTAACTAAGTAAAAAGTTCAGAAATTGTTTTTTTTGCAATATAATCGTGTTGAAAAGCTTGTAATCAATTATATAAACTCCTATAATTTGATGAAAACTTGTTTTGCGGTCTTTTTTGTAGAGAATTTGGACGAGCGGGTCTAAATGTGCCGAACAATGGACTCGTTAGAATTTTAACTGAGTAAAAAGTACAGAAATCGAGTTTTTGCAATATATTCGTGTTGAAAAGCTCGTAATCAATTATATAAACTCCTAAAATTTTATTCTAACTTATTTTGTGGTCTTTTTTGTAGAGGTTTCGGATGAGCGGGTCTAAATGGGCCGAACAATGGACCCGTTTGAATTTTAACTAAGTAAAAAGTTCAGAAATTGTTTTTTTGCAATATAATCGTATTGAAAAGATCGTAATCATTTATATGAACTCCTAAATTTTCATTAAAACTTGTTTTGGTGTATTTTTTGTAGAGGTTTCGGACGAGCGGGTCTAAATAGGCCGAACAATGGACCCGTTAGAATTTTAACTGAGTGAAAAGTTCAGAAATTGAGTTTTCCACTATAATCGCGTTGAAAAGCTCGTAATCATTATATGAACTCCTAAAATTTGATTAAAACTTGTTTTGCGGTCTTTTTCGTAGAGGTTTCGGATGAGTGGGTCTAAATGGGCCGAACAATGGACCCGTTAAAATTTTAACTTAGTTAAAAGTACAGAAATTGTGATTTTGCAATATAATTGTGTTGAAAAGCTCGTAGTCAATTGTATGAACTCCTAAATTTTGATTAAACTTGTTTTACGTTCTTTTTTGTAGAGGTTTCAGACGAGCGGGTCTAAATAGGCCAAACAATGGACCCGTTAGAATTTTAACTGAGTAAAAAGAATAGAAATCGAGTTTTGCAATATAATCGTGTAGAAAAGCTCGTAATCAATTATATGAACACCTAAAATTTGATTCTAACTTATTTTGCGGTCTTTTTGTAAAGGTTTCGGACGAGCGGGTCTAAATAGGCCGAACAATGGATCCGCTAGAATTTTAACAGAGTAAAAAGTTTAGAAATTGAGTTTTTGTAATATAATCATGTTGAAAAGCTCGTAATTAATTATATGAACTCCTAAAATTTGATTAAAACTTGTTTTGCGGTCTTTTTTGTAGAGGTTTCGGATGAGCGGGTCTAAATAGGCCGAACAATGGACCCGTTAGAATTTTAACTGTGTAAAAAGTTCAGAAATTGAGTTTTTGCAATATAATCGTGTTGAAAAGCTCCTAATCAATTATATGAACTCCTACAATTTGATTAAAACTTGTTTTGCGGTCTTTTTTGTAGAGGTTTCGGATGAGCGGGTCTAAATGGGCCGAACAATGGACCCGTTTGAATTTTAACTAAGTAAAAAGTTCAGAAATTGTTTTTTTGCAATATAATCGTATTGAAAAGATCGTAATCATTTATATGAACTCCTAAATTTTCATTAAAACTTGTTTTGGTGTATTTTTTGTAGAGGTTTCGGACGAGCGGGTCTAAATAGGCCGAACAATGGACCCGTTAGAATTTTAACTGAGTGAAAAGTTCAGAAATTGAGTTTTCCACTATAATCGCGTTGAAAAGCTCGTAATCATTATATGAACTCCTAAAATTTGATTAAAACTTGTTTTGCGGTCTTTTTCGTAGAGGTTTCGGATGAGTGGGTCTAAATGGGCCGAACAATGGACCCGTTAAAATTTTAACTTAGTTAAAAGTACAGAAATTGTGATTTTGCAATATAATTGTGTTGAAAAGCTCGTAGTCAATTGTATGAACTCCTAAATTTTGATTAAACTTGTTTTACGTTCTTTTTTGTAGAGGTTTCAGACGAGCGGGTCTAAATAGGCCAAACAATGGACCCGTTAGAATTTTAACTGAGTAAAAAGAATAGAAATCGAGTTTTGCAATATAATCGTGTAGAAAAGCTCGTAATCAATTATATGAACACCTAAAATTTGATTCTAACTTATTTTGCGGTCTTTTTGTAAAGGTTTCGGACGAGCGGGTCTAAATAGGCCGAACAATGGATCCGCTAGAATTTTAACAGAGTAAAAAGTTTAGAAATTGAGTTTTTGTAATATAATCGTGTTGAAAAGCTCGTAATTAATTATATGAACTCCTAAAATTTGATTAAAACTTGTTTTGCGGTCTTTTTTGTAGAGGTTTCGGATGAGCGGGTCTAAATAGGCCGAACAATGGACCCGTTAGAATTTTAACTGTGTAAAAAGTTCAGAAATTGAGTTTTTGCAATATAATCGTGTTGAAAAGCTCCTAATCAATTATATGAACTCCTACAATTTGATTAAAACTTGTTTTGCGGTCTTTTTTGTAGAGGACTCGGACGAGCGGGTCTAAATGGGCCGACAATGGACCAGTTAGAATTTTAACTGAGTAAAAAGTAGAGAAATCGAGTGTTTGCAATATAATCGTGTTGAAAAGCTCGTAATCAATTATATGAACTCCTAAAATTGGTTCTAACTTATTTTGTGGTATTTTTGTAGAGGTTTCGGACGAGCGAGTCTAAATGGGCCGAACAATGGACCCGTTAGAATTTTTTTTTGAAGAAAAAGGCCTCATTAAAATCCTCTACTAATGTCCTTCAAGCAAAGCTATAGGACCCTAGAAAAGGGGAACAGAGTGCCTTAAGTTTATTAATTCGAAGAGTAGCTCTTTACAAGGTGATTAATACACGGTGGAATGTTAGAGATAAAAGACATGGAAGACATAGATTCTAGAGCATTAGCGGCCAAAGTATGAGCCACATAATTTGCTTCACGGCGTACATAAGTTACGAGAGCAAAAGTTAGAGTTTGAAGAGACTCTCGAAGCCTGAGAAGAAGAGGTTCCAACGTAGATAGGTCGTGTCCTGGATTGTTGAGCCTATTCGCAAGTGAGGCACAATCCGTTTCGAACAAAATCCGTTGCCAGCCCTGAGATTGATCAAAAGTAATACCCGCAAGAAGGCCTTCACCTTCACAAGTGACTGCATCCAAACAGCTGCCTAACGGGTAAGCAAGGCCCCCGACGACCGCACCTGTAGCATCACGTGCCACGACACCAACAGCCGCTGCACGAGTGGTAGGGTCAAAAGCCCCATCCACATTTATTTTGATGTGATCATGTGGGGGAGGTCTCCAACATGGAGGAGAGAGAATAGATGATGACAGATGGGATGATGGTGTGGCTTTGCAAAAATCATCATATAGGCTGATCGAATTAATAACAGTAAGCCACGGTGGTTGTAGATGGCGGTTATGAACCCAGTCGTTACGCCTATTCCAAATGTTCCAAATGGTTGTAAGGAATAGACCAAATTGATCAGTAGTTAAGAGATGAGCAGCCTCCTCTAACCATTGAATAGAGGTGATAGCCGAGCTCCTAGAGAGAACGGTGGGAACTCTTGAGAGGTGAAGAGCCTCGGAGGCCCCAGCACAGTCACGAAGAGCATGAAGGATAGATTCCGAGTAGGACCCGCAAACTGGACAAGGCTCAGAATTAGAGGAGAAAACATGAATTTTGGAACCAACAGGTAGGGCTTCAGATGCCACACGCCATCCAAAAGTTTTAACCTTCGGGAGGGCCTTGACTTTGGAAAGGAACTTCCAAAACCGCGTCGAGGAGGTACGTGATTCCAGAGTTCGTTGTAGAAATAAGTAGCCAGAGCGTACTGAGTAAATACCAGAATCGTTAGGAGCCCATAGAATAGAATCACGGTAGTCATTTATAATAGGAATGTGGAGAATGGCATCGGCATCAACCGGGTTAAAATAGCTTCGGACCTTTGCAGGATCCCAAGCAGTCTGATTTCGAATCATGAAGTCACGACATCGAATATGGACTTCATCCGAGACTTCATAGTCCCCAGAAAAGTTAACAGGAGAGGAGCCTCCCCAAATGTCTTTGTGGATACGTATGTTACTATTAATACCCGGCCGGTATAAAAAGCCCTGGAAAAGGCGTTGTAAAGCATTATAGAGTCCTTGCCAAGCAAAAGAACCTCGGATAGGTCGGGAAGCATCTAAAATATTCCTAGAAGGGAAGTATTTGGAACGATAGATTTGGCCTAATAAGGAGTCCGGTTCGCAAATGAGTCGCCATAGTTGCTTACCCAGGAGGGCAATGTTAAAATCATTCAGGTCTTTGAATCCCATGCCCCCTGCTGTTTTAGGTAGACAAACACGATTCCAAGGAAGCATGTGCCAACCCTTCTGATTAGATTTGCCAGACCACCAGTATTGTCGAATGGCAGAAGTCATATCATCAATAATGTTTTGCGGCAGAAGATACCATGACATGACATATTGAGGTAGTGATTGTAGGACTGCTTTAATGAAAATTTCACGTCCACTAAAATGGTGAGAAGGAATTGTTAATTTTAACTGAAAAAGAAACTGAGGAAATGCACCGCATGATAAGAGAGACCCATGCAGGTGCAAAGCCCATTCGGTCCATTACATTAGCCAAAAAAGACCATTCGACTCTATCAAAAGCTTTTTCCATATCTAGTTTTAGAGCAGCACCATGGGCTGATTTTTTAAAACCAGAGTTGATGTTGTGAATAATTTCATGGGCGACAAGGATATTATCCGAAATATTACAGCCCTGAACAAAGGCTGCCTGGTTAGAACTGATACAAAGGGGTATTGTTTGTTTCATTCTATTGACAATAGTTTTAGCTACTATTTTATAAATTATAGTGCACATGCTAATAGGTCTTAGGTGTCTCATAGAAGTGGGATCCTTGATTTTAGGAATAAGAACTAGGATAGTTTTGTTAACCGAGGCCATATATGCAGTGCCATTGAGTAGATTAAGGCATAGGGTAGTGACATCATCGCTGACTGTGTCCCAGTGTTGTCTAAAAAAACTGCTTGGCAATCCGTCAATACCAGGTGCCTTCCGTGGGTCAATGTCCCAGAAAGCATGAACAATTTCCTCTTTTGTGAAGGTCTTCAAGAGAGTATCATTCATAGGTTGTGTTATAGTAGGTGGAATTTTATCTAGTATTTGTTCGGAAAACTGTGGGCTGGAGGACGTAAAAAGATTTTGGAAATAGTCAGAAGCTATTGACATTAAATCATTTTCGTCAGTACACCAATTCGAGTTAGAGTCGAAAAGACCAATGATTGAATTTTTTTTCCTTCTATTATTCGCTCGGGCATGAAAGAATCTTGTGTTTTTATCCCCTTGAGAAAGCCATAAGTTTCTAGATCTTTGCGCCCAATATATTTCTTGTTCCATTAGAAGCTTATTGAGTTCAGCTCTGTATTTGAGATAGGAGTCTTCATTCGTTGATGTTAATGGACGACACAAAAACTTATTAATTTTTTGGTAAGAAAATTGATGCGCCCAGAGGTCTTAAATCTTTGTTAGTTTTGCCAGTCTTCTAGACATACACCAATTGCTTGTATTTTCTCTAGGGCTGTCCCATTTGTATTATCCCAAGTGCGTTGGATAATTGAGATATTGTCCTCACGGGTTGCCCAACAATTTTCGAACCGAAAAACATTGGGGAAGAGATGAAGTGGAGTTGTGGGCGTAGGAGATGTATCAAGGAGTAGAAAGCAATGATCAGATTTGGCAAGATAATCCGAAGTAATTCGATGAGAGGGATGTAGGTCTTTCCAAGCCGAGTTGGCAATGAATCGATCTAATCGCTCATGGATAGTTGGGGTTAGAGGCCCAACTTTCGTCCAAGTAAACCACCCGGATGAAGCTTTACAATCGTAGAGGTTGTTGCGGGAAAGGCATTGACGAAAGTTGTTAATTTGTGATCTAGCACGACGGCTACCACCATGTTTTTCATTATCGGATAATATTTCATTAAAATCCCCGCCAAGGAGCCAAGGAATATTATTATTATTTGTGTTTAAAGAATCAATAATATCCTAGGTTTTATATTTCTGACTAGTTTCAGAATAACCATGCATGCCCGTGAAGTGCATAGTGCATGAATCCAAATGAATTTGAGTATGTATGAAGCGATTCGAATACGAGAGCAAACTAAGATTAATATTATTCGATATAAAAAGGGCCATACCAGAACATCCATCATTCGGAGGAATAGTTATAATTTCTAACATGCCTAGAGAGAGACAAAGCCGGCTACATGTCGCATTATTTATCTTAGTTTCGCAAATAAAAATAATATCCGGGGTGGATTGTTGGACATAGTTCTGAAAATTTTGAACTGCCTGGACTTGTCCTAAACCCTGGCAGTTCCAACAAAGGATCCTCATTTTGCTCGGCGGGACTGAGAGTCAGCCGCCGACGGAGAGTTTTTTGAGCTGCTCATCCCAGCCTTAGGAGTGGAGCCGGAGGGTTTTAACTAAGTAAAAAGTACAGAAATCGAGTTTTTGCAATATAATCGTGTTGAAAAGCTCGTAATCAATTATATGAACTCCTAAGTTTGGATTAAAACTTATTTTGCAGCCCTTTTTGTAGAGGTTTCGGACGAGCGGGTATAAATGGGCCGAACAATGGACCCGTTAGAACTTTAACTGAGTAAAAAGTACATAAATCGAGTTTTTGTAATATAATCGTGTTGAAAAGCTCGTAATCTATTATATGAACTCCTAAGATTTGATTCTAACTTATTTTGCGGTCTTTTTTGTAGAGGTTTCGGACGAGCGGGTCTAAATGGGCCGAACAATGGACCCGTTAGAATTTTAACTGAGTCAAAAGTTCAGAAATTGAGTTTTTGCAATATAATCGTGTTGAAAAGCTCATAATCAATTATATGAACTCCTAAAATTTGATTAAAACTTATTTTTGCGGTCTTTTTTGTAGAGGATTCGGACGAGTGGGTCTAAATGGGCTGAACAATGGACCCGTTAGAATTTTAACTGAGTAAAAAGTGCATAAATTGAGTTTTTGTAATATAATCGTGTTGAAAAGCTCGTAATAAATTATATGAACTCTTAAATTTTGATTAAAACTTGTTTTGCGGTATTTTATGTAGAGGTTTCGGACGAGCGGGTTAAAATGGGCCGAACAATGGACCCGTTAGAATTTTAACTGTGTAAAAAGTTCAGAAATTGAGTTTTTGCAATATAATCGTGTTGAAAAGCTTGTAATCATGTATATCAACTCCTAAATATTGATTATAACTTGTTTTGCGGACTTTTTTGTAGAGGTTTCAGACGAGCGGGTCTAAATGGGCCGAACAATGGACCCGTTAGAATTTTAACTGAGTAAAAAGTACAGAAATTGAGTTTTTGCAATATAATCGTGTTGAAAAGCTCGTAATCAATTATATGAACTCCTAAAATTTGAATAACACTTGTTTTGCGGATTTTTTTGTAGAGGTTTCGGACAAGCGGGTTTAAATGAGCCGAACAATGGACCCGTTAGAATTTTAACTTATTAAAAAGAACAGTAATCGAGTTTTTGCAATATAATCGTGTTCAAAAGCTCGTGATCAATCATATGAACTCCTAAATTTGGATTAAAACTTATTTTTGCAGCCCTTTTTGTAGAGGATTCGGACGAGCGGGTCTAAATGGGCTGAACAAAGTACCCGTTAGAATTTTAACTGAGTAAAAAGTACATAAATTGAATTTTTGTAATATAATCGTGTTGAAAAGCTCGTAATAAATTATATGAACTCTTAAATTTTGATTAAAACTTGTTTTGCAGCCTTTTTTGTAGAGATTTCAGACGAGCGGGTCTAAATGGGCCGAACAATGGACCCGTTAGAATTTTAACTGAGTAAAAAGTATAGAAATTGAGTTTTTGCAATATAATCGTGTTGAAAAGCTCGTAATCAATTATAAGAACTCCTAAAATTTGATTAAAACTTGTTTTGTGGATTTTTTTGTAGAGGTTTCAGACAAGCGAGTTTAAATGAGCTGAACAATGGACCCGTTAGAATTTTAACTTATTAAAAAGAAAAGTAATCGAGTTTTTCCAATATAATCGTGTTCAAAAGCTCGTAATCAATTATATGAACTCCTAAATTTGGATTAAAACTTATTTTGCAGCCCTTTTTGTAGAGGATTCGGACGAGCGAGTCTAAATGGGCTGAACAATGGACCCGTTAGAATTTTAACTGAGTAAAAAGTACAGAAATCGAGTTTTTGCAATATAATCATGTTGAAAAGCTTGTAATAAATTATATGAACTCCTAAATTTTGATTAAAACTTGTTTTGCGGTATTTTTTGTAGAGGTTTCGGACGAGCGGGTCTAAATGAGCCGAACAATGGACCCGTTAGAATTTTAACTGAGTAAAAAGTTCAGAAATTGAGTTTTTACAATATAATCATGTTGAAAAGCACGTAATCAAGTATATTAACTCCTAAATATTGATTGTAACTTGTTTTGTGGTCTTTTTTAAAGAGGTTTCGGACGAACGTGTCTAAATGGGCCGAACAATGGACCCTTTAGAATTTTAACTGAGTAAAAAGTACAGAAATCGAGTTTTTGCAATATAATCGTTTTAAAAAGCTCGTAATCAATTATATGAACTCCTAAAATTTGATTCTCACTTATTTTGTGGAATTTTTGTAGAGGTTTCGGACGAGCGGGTCTAAATGGGCCGAACAATAGACCCATTAGAATTTTAACTAAATGGTCCGAACAATGGACCCATTTGAATTTTAACTAAGTAAGAAGTTCAGAAATTGATTTTTTGCAATATAATCGTGTTGAAAAGCTCGTAATCAATTATATAAACACCTAAAATTTGATTAAAACTTGTTTTGCGGTCTTTTTTGTAGAGTATTCGGACAGACGGGTCTAAATGGGCCAAACAATGGACCCGTTAGAATTTTAACTTAGTAAAAGGTACAGAAATCGAGTTTTTGAATTATAATCGTGTTGAAAAGCTCGTAATCAATTATATGAACTCCTAAAATTTTATTCTAACTTATTTTGTTGTCTTTTTTGAAGAGGTTTCGGACGAGCAGGTCTAAATGTGCCGAACAATGGACCCGTTAGAATTTTAACTAAGTAAAAAGTTCAGAAATTGTATTTTTGCAACATAATCCTATTGAAAAGATCGTAATCAATTATATGAACTCCTAAATTTTCATTAAAACTTGTTTTGGTGTATTTTTTGTAGAGGTTTCGGAGGAGCGGGCATAAATAGGCCAAACAATGGACCCGTTAGAATTTTAACTGAGTCAGAAGTTCAGAAGTTGAGTTTTCCAATATAATCGTGTTGAAAAGCTTGTAATAATTATATGAACTCCTAAAATGTGATTAAAACTTGTTTTGCGGTCTTTTTTGTAGAGGTTTCGGATGAGCAGGTCTAAATGGCCGAACAATGGACCCGTTAGAATTTTAACGAAGTTAAAACTACAGAAATTGAGATTTTGCAATATAATCATGTTGAAAAGCTTGTAGTCAATTGTATGAACTCTTAAATTTGGATTAAACTTGTTTTGCGTTCTGTTTGTAGAGGTTTCAGACGAGCGGGTTTAAATAGGCCAAACAATCGACCCGTTAGAATTTTAACTGAGTAAAAAGTATAGAAATCGAGTTTTTGCAATATAATCGTGTTGAAAAGCTCGTAAGCAATTATATGAACACCTAAAATTTGATTATAACTTATTTTGCGGTCTTTTTGTAAAGGTTTCGGACGAGCGGGTCTAAATAGGCCGAACAATGGATTCGTTAGAATTTTAACTGAGTAAAAAGTTAAGAAATTGAGTTTTGCAATATAATCATGTTGAAAAGCTCGTAATCAATTATATGAACTCCTAAAATTTGATTAATACTTGTTTGGCGGTCTTTTTTGTAGAGGTTTCAGACGAGCGGGTCTAAATGGGCCGAACAATGGACCCGTTAGAATTTTAACTGAGTAAAAAGTACAAAAATCGAGTTTTTGCAATATAATCGTGTTGAAAAGCTCGTAATAAATTATATGAACTCCTAAATTTTGATTAAAACCTGTTTTGCGGTATTTTTTGTAGAGGTTTCGGACGAGCGGGTCTAAATGAGCCGAACAATGGACCCGTTAGAATTTTAACTGAGTAAAAAGTTCAGAAATTGAGTTTTTGCAATATAATCGTGTTGAAAAGCACGTAATCAAGTATATGAACTCCTAAATATTGATTATAACTTGTTTTGCGGTCTTTTTTGTAGAGGTTTCGGACGAGCGTGTTTAAATGGGCCGAACAATGGACCCTTTAGAATTTTAACTGAGTAAAAAGTACAGAAATCGTGTTTTTGCAATATAATCGTGTTAAAAAGCTCGAAATCAATTATATGAAATCCTAAAATTTGATTCTAACTTATTTTGCGGTCTTTTTTGTAGAGGTTTCGGACGAGCGGGTCTAAATGGGCCGAACAATGGACCCGTTAGAATTTTAACTGAGTCAAAAGTTCAGAAATTGAGTTTTTGCAATATAATCGTGTTGAAAAGCTCCTAATCAATTATATGAACTCCTAAAATTTGATTAAAACTTATTTTTGCGGTCTTTTTTGTAGAGGATTCGGACGAGTGGGTCTAAATGGGCTGAACAATGGACCCGTTAGAATTTTAACTGAGTAAAAAGTACAGAAATCGAGTTTTTGCAATATAATCGTGTTGAAAAGCTCGTAATAAATTATATGAACTCCTAAATTTTGATTAAAACCTGTTTTGCGGTATTTTTTGTAGAGGTTTCGGACGAGCGGGTCTAAATGAGCCGAACAATGGACCCGTTAGAATTTTAACTGAGTAAAAAGTTCAGAAATTGAGTTTTTGCAATATAATCGTGTTGAAAAGCACGTAATCAAGTATATGAACTCCTAAATATTGATTATAACTTGTTTTGCGGTCTTTTTTGTAGAGGTTTCGGACGAGCGTGTTTAAATGGGCCGAACAATGGACCCTTTAGAATTTTAACTGAGTAAAAAGTACAGAAATCGTGTTTTTGCAATATAATCGTGTTAAAAAGCTCGTAATCAATTATATGAACTCCTAAAATTTGATTCTCACTTATTTTGTGGTATTTTTGTAGAGGTTTCGGACGAGCGGGTCTAAATGGGCCGAACAATGGACCCGTTAGAATTTTAACTAAATGGTCCGAACAATGGACCCGTTTGAATTTTAACTAAGTAAAAAGTTTAGAAATTGATTTTTTGCAATATAATCGTGTTGAAAAGCTCGTAATCAATTATATAAACTCCTAAGATTTGATTAAAACTTGTTTTGCGGTCTTTTTTGTAGAGTATTAGGACGGGCGGGTCTAAATGGGCTGAACAATGGGCTCGTTAGAATTTTAACGGAGTAAAAAGTAAATCGAGTTTTTGCATTATAATCGTGTTGAAAAACTCGTAATCAATTATATGAACTCCTAAAGTTTTATTCTAACTTATTTTGTGGTCTTTTTTGTAGAGGTTTCGGACGAGCGGGTCTAAATGGGCCGAACAATGGACCCGTTAGAATTTTAACTAAGTAAAAAGTTCAGAAATTGTATTTTTGCAATATAATCCTATTGAAAAGATCGTAATCAATTATATGAACTCCTAAATTTTCATTAAAACTTGTTTTGGTGTATTTTTTGTAGAGATTTCGGACGAGCGGGTATAAATAGGCCGAACAATGGACCCGTTGGAATTTTAACTGAGTCAAAAGTTCAGAAATTGAGTTTTCCAATATAATCGTGTTGAAAAGCTCGTAATAATTATATGAACTCCTAAAATTTGAATAAAACTTGTTTTGCGGTCTTTTTTGTAGAGATTTCGGATGAGCGGGTCTAAATGGGCGAACAATGGACCCGTTAGAATTTTAACGAAGTTAAAACTACAGAAATTGAGATTTTGCAATATAATCGTGTTGAAAAGCTTGTAGTCAATTGTATGAACTCCTAAATTTGGATTAAACTTGTTTTGCGTTCTTTTTGTAGAGGTTTCAGACGAGCGGGTCTAAATAGGCCAAACAATGGACCCGTTAGAATTTTAAGTGAGTAAAAAGTATAGAAATCGAGTTTTTGCATTATAATCGTGTTGAAAAGCTCGTAATGAATTATATGAACACCTAAAATTTGATTCTAACTTAATTTGCGGTCTTTTTGTAAAGGTTTCGGACGAGTTGGTCTAAATAGTCCGAACAATGGACCCGTTCGAATTTTAACTGAGTAAAAAGTTCAGAAATTGAGTTTTTGGCATATAATCGTGTTGAAAAGCTCCTAATCAAATTTATGAACTCCTACAATTTGATTAAAACTTGTTTTGCGGTCGTTTTTGTAGAGGACTCGGACAAGCGGGTCTAAATGGGCCGAACAATGGACCAGTTAGAATTTTAACTGAGTAAAAAGTACAGAAATCGAGTGTTTGCAATATAATCGTGTTGAAAATCTCATAATCAATTATATGAACTCCTAAATTTGATTCTAACTTATTTTGTGGTATTTTTGTAGAGGTTTCGGATGAGCGAGTCTAAATGGGCCGAACAATGGACCCGTTAGAATTTTAACTGAGTAAAAAGTACATAAATCTAGTTTTTGCAATATAATCGTGTTGAAAAGTTCGTAATCAATTATATGAACTTCTAAATTTGGATTAAAACTTATTTTGCGGCCCTTTTTGTAGATGTTTCGGACGAGCGAGTATAAATGGGCCTAATAACGGACCCGTTAGAACTTTAACCGAGTAAAAAGTACAAAAATCGAGTTTTTGTAATATAATCGTGTTGAAAAGCTCGTAATCTATTATATGAACTCCTAAAATTTGATTCTAACTTATTTTGCGGTCTTTTTTGTAGAGGTTTCGGACGAGCGGGTCTAAATGGGCCGAACAATGGACCCGTTAGAATTTTAACTGAGTCAAAAGTTTAGAAATTGAATTTTTGCAATATAATCGTGTTGAAAAGCTCGTAATCAATTATATGAACACCTAAAATTTGATTAAAACTTGTTTTGCGATCTTTTTTGTAGAGGATTCGGACGAGCAGGTCTAAATGGGCCGAACAATGGACCCGTTAGAATTTTAACAGAGTTAAAAGTACAGAAATTGAGTTTTTGTAATATAATCGTGTTGAAAATCTCGTAGTCAATTGTATGAACTCCTAAATTTGGATTAAAACTTGTTTTGCGGTCTTTTTGTAGAGGTTTCGGACGAGCGGGTATAAATGGGCCATACAATGGACCCGTTAGAATTTTAACCGAGTAAAAAGTACAGAAATCGTGTTTTTGCAATATAATCGTGTTGAAAAGCTCGGAATCAATTACATGAACTCCTAAAATTTGATTAAAACTTGTTTTGTGGATTTTTTTGTAGAGGTTCGGACAAGCGGGTTTAAATGAGCCGAACAATGGACCCGTTAGAATTTTAACTGAGTAAAAAGAACATAAATTGAGTTTTTGCAATATAATCATGTTGAAAAGTTCGTAATCAATTATAAGAACTCCTAAATTTGGATTAAAACTTATTTTGCAGCCCTTTTTTTTATAGGTTTTGGACGAGCGGGCCTAAATGTGCCGAATAATGGACCCGTTAGAACTTTAACTAAGTAAAAAGTACAGAAATTGAGTTTTTGCTATATAATCGTGTTGAAAGGCTCGTAATCAATTATATGTACTCCTAATATTTGATTAAAATTTGTTTTGCGGTCTTTTTTGTAGAGGTTTCGGACGAGCGAGTCTAAATGGGCCGAACAATGGACACGTTAGAATTTTAACTGAGTAAAAAATACAAAAATTGAGTTTTTGCAATATAATCATGTTGAAAAGCTCGTAATCAATTATATTAACTCCTTAATTTGGATTAAAACTAAATTTGCAGCCCATTTTGTAGAGGTTTCGGACGAGCAGGTCTAAATGGGCCGAACAATGGACCTGTTAGAATTTTAACTTAGTAAAAAGAACATAAATTGAGTTTTTGCAATATAATCGTGTTGAAAAGCTCGTAATCAATTATATGAACTCCTAAAATTTGATTATAACTTGTTGTGCTGTTTTTTTTGTAGAGGTTTCGGACGAGCGGGTTTAAATGTGCCAAACACTGGACCCGTTAGAATTTTAACTAAGTAAAAAGTACAAAAATCGAGTTTTTGCAATATAATCATGTTGAAAAGCTCGTAATCAATTATATGAACTCCTAAATTTGGATTAAAACTTATTTTGCAGCCCTTTTTGTAGAGGTTTCAGACGAGCGGGTCTAAATGGGCCGAATAATGGAACCGTTAGAACTTTAACCGAGTAAAAAGTACAAAAATCGAGTTTTTGTAATATAATCGTGATAAAAAGCTCGTAATCTATTATATGAACTCCTAAAATTTGATTCTAACTTATTTTACGGTCTTTTTAGTAGAGGTTTCGGACGAGCGGATCTAAATGGGCCGAACAATGGACCCGTTAGAATTTTAACTGAGTCAAAAGTTCAGAAATTGAGTTTTTGCAATATAATCGTGTTGAAAAGCTCGTAATCAATTATATGAACTCCTAAAATTTGATTAAAACCTTTTTTGCGGTCTTTTTTGTAGAGGATTCGGACGAGCGGGTCTAAATGGGCCGAACAATGGACCTGTTAGAATTTTAACTCAGTTAAATGTACAGAAATTGAGTTTTTTCAATATAATCGTGTTGAAAAGCTTGTAGTTAATTGTATGAACTCCTAAATTTGGATTAAAACTTGTTTTGCGGTCTTTTTTGTAGAGGTTTCAGACGAGCGAGTCTAAATGAGCCGAACAATCGACCCGTTAGAATTTTTTTTGAAGAAAAAGGGCGGGACTCATTTAAAACCCCTCTAACCACCCTGAACCGAAGTAAAGGGTGATCCTAAGGGGAAATGAGTGCCCTTATGTATGTTATAATGAAAAGGTTGGGAGTCAACCAATACAGTGTTCTGAATACAAGCAGGAATAACTGAATCAAAGTAAACTGAAGAAGCAGAATGCAAAGCTCAAGTAGCTAAAGTATGGGCTACAGAATTAGCAGATCTAGGTACAAATTGTAACTGAAGTCGCGGAATAGTAGCAAGCAGGGCCTTGGCCGCCACAATCTGAGGGCCCAACAAAGAAGCATCATTAGTGGAGCGAGTAAGCTTGTTCATGATGACAGCAGAGTCTAATTATAGGAGCATATCACGCCAACCTCTATCCACAGTAAACGTGATCCCATTGACAACAGCATGAAGCTCAGCTACAGTCGCATTAGTACAACCAGCCTCATGGACAGCACAGCCACCAAGGATGGATCCAAGAGCATCACGGGCAACGACTCCAAAAGCAGCGGAGCCAGACTCTGGGTGGAACGCGCCATCAACGTTGATCTTCACTGTTTCGGGTGGTGGCGGGCTCCATCGTGGCGGCGCAATGGCGGGTTCGGCTTGAAGCGGCTGCATGGTAGGGAGGGAGTTGGCACTGGCGTAATCCTGCAATAGTCCCTGTGCATTCATGGCGGTTAGCCACGGCAACTGCAAACGTGCAGAGTGAATCCAGTCATTTCGACGGTTCCAAATGTTCCAAAGCACTGTTAGGAAAAGAGCAAATCTCATACTAGTCAACCCCTTAGTGCCCTCGGTTAACCAGGAGGCCATGGTGGAGGAGCAACTAGAATAGAGATTGGGTGATAATCCTGCTAACTGTAGGACCTCCATTGCCCCTGGACAGTCACGAAGGGCATGCAAGGTCTTTTCTTGAATATTGGGACAAAACGGGCAATGGCTTGAGGATAAATTGGCCGCATGCAGCCGATCACCCGTGGGGAGTGCCTCACGACCCGCCCTTCAACCAAAAGATCAGATCTTAGGCAATGTCGGCGCTTTAGATATAATTTTCCAAAGTGTAGTCGGCCTTGGAAGGGGTCAACGTGGTTGCTGCAAAAAGAAATACCCGGATCTGACAGAGTAGATCCCCGAGTCATGGTGGCCCCATAGCAGGGTATCCCTTCTATCACCGATGATTGGGATGCGAAGAATACGGTCAGCATCATCCCAGTCAAAAGAAGTGCGGATCTTATTCTCATCCCAGCTTACCCTATCTCGAGACATAAAGTCACGACAGCGCACTGGTATCTCCTCATTGTCCATATAGTCCCCAAATAGCGTGATCTTTGAAGATCCGCCCCAATTATCTCGATGAATGAGTATGTTGCTATTGTAACCCGGTCTCTAAAAGAAACTCGGTCTCAATAACTCGATAGCACGACAGATACCACGCCAAGAAAAAGATGCACGCCTATCGGTCGTGGCGCGTAGAAGATCGCCGGAGGGAAAATATTTAGACTGAAGTACACGGGCCAGCAGAGACCCTGGGTCAGAAATGAAACGCCAAATTTGCTTACCCAAAAGAGCAATATTAAAATCATGTAGGTCGCGAAAGCCAAGTCCACCTGCTGACTTGGGGGTACAAAGGGAGTCTCAGGAAAGCAGTGGCCAACCTCGCTTATTGCTACGATCCGACCACCAATAACGTCGGATAAAGGCAGTCATGTCATCAATGATGTTTTTGTTGTAGTAGGTAGCATGACATAACATATTGTGGCATTTCCTGTGCCACAGATTTGATGAGGGTTTCTCGACCACTAAATGATAGGAAATTGTTGTCCCACTTGCTCATACGAGAGTTCATTTTATCACGGACAAATGCCAGCGTTACGGTCCAGTTCTGTTTGATCAAAAGTGGAACCCCTAAGTAGATTCCTGGATCATCCACAATGCAAACTCCAAGAACCGATTGGTTAGCATGTAAGAACTCAGGCGCACACTTAGTGCTACAAAAAGCTGTTGACTTCTCGAAATTGACTATTTGCCTCGACGAAGATGCATAGAAAAGTAGAAGATCTCTCATTCGTGCTACTTCCTCCGGGCTATTTCATAGGAAAACCATGCTATAGTCGGCGAAGAGAAGATGAGTGACACAAAGTCCTCTACGGCTAGCACTGAGGCCCAAGAGACGACCCTCTTGCTGCTCCATTTCTAGGGCTGCAGAGAGACCCTGGGAGCAGATTAAGAAGAGGAAAGGGGATAGAGGGTCGCCTTGTCGAATGCCACGCGAAGGGTAAAACTTCTAGGAGAGAGAGCCATTAACCCTTACGGAAAAGGAAACAGATGATACGCAACGGAGGATTAGATTCACCCAGTCATCAGCAAATCCCATTCGTAACATGACGTCACGAAGGAAGGACCATTCAACACGATCGAATGCCTTTTCGTTATCAAGTTTAATTGATGCCCCTTGTGAGGCAGCCGATCTGTTCGACTGAAGAGTGTGAACCAACTCATGCGCAATAAGAATATTATCAGTGATGTTTCGTCCTTTGACAAAAGCCGCTTTGGAGTCACTGATGCAGCAAGGTAATACGTGTTTTAGTCGATTAACAAGGACTTTAGCCACTGTCTTATAAATTACCGTGCACAAACTGATAGGGAGAAATTGGCGCATGGTAGTAGGATCCGAGACCTTGGGAATGAGAACAATCATTGTACGATTAACGAAAGCCATGTCAGTGTTTCCATTTAAGAGATCCAGGCATAGCTGGAGGAATTCAGGACCTATCAGATCCCAATGCTGCTTGTAGAAGCTGCTTGGGAAACCGTCAACACCGGGCGCTTTTTTCGGGTTGATATCATGAAACGCCGTAAGGATTTCCGCCTCGGTGAAGGCCTGTATGAGAGAGGAGTTCATGGAATCAGTGACTGTGGGTCGTATATTCCTTAATAAGGCATGAGACGAGACAAAGTTGGAGGAAGCGAAAAGATTCTGAAAGTAGGCCGAGGCCACTTGCAGGATCTCTGGCTTAGAAGAGTGCCATATGTTCGCTTCATCAAACAGACCGTGGATAGAATTTTTTGTCCTGCGTCGAGAAGCCCGACCGTGGAAGTATGTTGTGTTCTTATCGCCCTGAGCTAACCAGGAAACTTGTGAGCGTTGTGCCCAATAAGCTCCACGGGCGTCAAGAAGACGTCTGAGCTCGGATTTAGCATTATGCAAAGACGTAAGGGCTGCATTCGATAATCGGCGGCGACAGAGATATGAATTAATCTTTCGTTATTATTTTGCAATTCTATACGTCGATTGGCGACGACGAGCGCCTTGCCATTCATTTAGGCAGCCCTTAAGAGTGTGAAGTTTGTCAACCAGGGTGCCAGTGGCCAACGCCTATGCTTGCTGACAAATGGAGATGCACGATGCATCAGACGCCTAGCATGATTCGAACCAAAAATGATCCTAAACATCACGATGTGGAGTAGGAAATCGGTTACTAGGCATGGTATCCAAGAGAATAATGCAATGGTCCGATTCCGGGGAAAAGGAATGTGTGTGAGAGTAGTGCGGGTGACCACTTAGCCAATTTGTGCATGCTACAAAGCGGTCTAAATGTTCACAAACAGGAGTGAAGTTTGGTCCTGTCCGAGACCATGTAAACCATCCATTGGTTGGTTTGCAATCGTAAAGATCGTGGCGAGCAAGGCATTCTCGGAAATTGGTAATTTGTGAATGAGGTCGGCGACCACCCCCTTGTTTTTCTTTATCATTAAGGATCTCATTAAGGTCACCACCAATGAGCCATGGTAATGGTGAAATAGTGCGTAATGAGTCGATATGATCCCAAGTTTTAGATTTAAGATTCGTATCGGCAAAACCATATAAACCAGTGAAACGAAAGCAATCATCATCAAAGTGCAAAACAACATCAATGTACCTCTCGAAGGACTAGAGTAAATCGAGGCGAGTTTTATTATTCCAAAATAATGCCAAAGCGGCAAAAGAGTGGCTGTTATCAACAGCTAAACAACCATGCATGTTCAATAAAGTTTTTAAGCTATTAATCCTAAAACATTTCAAACGAGTTTCTGAGAGAAAAATAACATTTGGCCTTAATCTAAGAACTGAATAACGTAAATCATGAACTGTCGAAGGCTTACCAAGGCCTCGACAGTTCCAACAAAGGATCCTCATTTTTCTTGGCGGGGTTGATTTTCAACCACCGCCGAAGAGTTTTTGCTGCTCATCCCAGCTATCGTAACTTTAGGGTTTTTCTCAACTTGTTTCCCAACTTTGCCCGCATGTAGAGGAGAGGTGCGAAGTCTTTTAGTGATGCTTCCCGTAATGATGGGTGGGCTGCGTTTAGCTTTTCGAGGGCCAGTAAGCCCCTTCCCTTTATCCGTCATTGCCGCCAACCAGACTTCAAAATCCGGATTGACTAGGTTCCTGGTCTTATTACCACTCTCCATAGTAGCTGCATCATCCACAACCGGTACGGGTATCTCATCGTCATCAATGAGAATAAAACGCTTCTCTGGTGGCGTGACTGACTCAGTAGGTTGCACGGCTGCTCCTTCAGCCCCCCAGCCTCATCCGAGCCATTAAGGACAGATTCCTCATCTGCAAGTATCGTATCAAGAGGAGCAATGTCCAAAGATTCTAAGTGATCATCACCACCACCAACGGGGACATCATGCTGTTCATCTGCTGCAGCCATTGGGACAGTAACCACAGCAGCTACATTAGCAGTGGGTAGATCATCGTCTGTCCCAAGTTCCTCATCCATCGGGGCTTGATCGAGTCCATTCGGATTCACTGTTGAATCTGCCACAGGAGTAGCAGTAGCAGAGGCTGCATCTGCAGGAGTTGCAAGTTGCTTGGGCTTTGGTTCTTTTACAGCTCCCACTGTAAAAATACCAACACAACGTGGGTTATGTGGATGCCACAGTTTCAATAAAAATCGAGCAACAAAAAGGGCACAAAATCCAACAGAATAAAAGGTTAGGTGAAGGAATCATAGTGTAGCAAAATAAAAAATACTCGGGTTAGCCTCTTGGCCTTTCGATGTGGAACCAGGTTCAAAGTAGCGAACTCTGCCCCTTTTTATCGCTTTAATAGAAGGCTTTGGGGAAGGGGCTCTAAGACAATCACCATATAGCAAAGCCTCAATAGGCTTGTCTTTGAACTCAAAACAATTGGCCCGGAGATGAGATAAGATTCTTGAGTGTGGAAGTGATGTATATGGAATGAAGATGGTGAAAGTTGTTGTCTTAATAGGTGCTGGAATGGTTGGTGATTATGGTTTGAAAGATAAATGTAAGGGAAAAAAATGGATAGAAGTTGATATGGATATATGGAATAGAAACGGTGTGGAACAAGGAAGAACCAACAAGATAGTGAATGTTGACCCAAACCTTACACGTTCTTATCCTTTGTGAAATGATGGAAGAAGGTTGGATTGTGACCCTTTAGCTATAATTGAGCTAAGAACCAACAATATAATCAAATGGAAGTGATGGTGGAATGGTGGAACGTGACCCGCTAGCTAGAAAGCTAGGAACCAACGCTATAAATAGAATGGAATGAAAAGGGAAAATTTGCCACAAGACTAGCTTGAAAGCCGATAAAGTTCTTAAAGAACAATGAAGAGAACACTCTCATATATTTTCATCAAAAAAAAGGTCCCCTACAAAGGCAAATGAGCATCCTATTTATAGTACATGGCAGCCTAGAATTTGAATGGACAAAACAATGCATTAAGGCTCCAATTTATGACATTCAATGGTTTGTCTTCAATCCTATCAAGTGTGGCTGGCCATTTGTGTAATTTAGAATGAATTTGGACATAATAAGGCTTGAATGAAGACTTATACACGTCCAAGTGATGGATCCTTTGATATTCCACTTGCTTGGCTCTTAAAAGTGCATGTAGATGACTTGGAATGAATCTGCCCATGTTTGCATCTAAGTGTATGTGTCTCTTCCACTTCCTTTCTTTATTTCTCAACTTTATTGGCTGAATAAAAGACTAATAAAGTCTTCTAAATGCTTCATCCACCATGGAATTCAAAAAGACTCTCTCTTTGAATGGTGATAAAGATGGCATGTCTCCTTGAAGAAAATGAAAAGTCTTCAATTGTTTCCATCTTAATCCCAACGTATAATGACACTAAAAACACATAAAATATTAATCAAAATATGATAAAAATGTTATGCAAACTTAAAGAATTAATTGAACAATTTCAATGAATGAACTAGTTTAATTAATGAACCTACATGCTTAAATGAAACACATACATAAGTGAAGTATTTTCATAAATGAAGTGCTTGCATAAATGCATAAACAAGCATATTTATTCTCATGGAATGAATGAACTATTATGCAACTACTCATGCAAATTCTTATGCAACTACTCATGCAAATTCTTATGCAACTTATTTCAACTTTCCAACAAACTCAAAACGTTGCAAGATCTAGTTGTTGCTGTCATTTCTTCATTCATTTTCCAGCATTGGCAAAGCAAACTTTCTACAGCATCTTGAATCATTTTAGCTCTTGCACGAGTCATAGGACCTCTAGTAATTTCATTGGAATTCTTGATGGTTGTGGACACATCAAATGGACCCGTTAGAATTTTAACTGAGTAAAAAGTACAGAAAACGAGTTTTTGCAATATAATCGTGTTGAAAAGCTTGTAATCAATTATATATTCTAACTTGTTTTGCGGTCTTTTTTGTAGACGTTTCGGACGAGCGGGTCTAAATGGGCCGAACAGTGGACCCGTTAGAATTTTTACTAAGTAAAAAGTAGAAAAATCACGTTTTTGCAATATAATCGTGTTAAAAAGATCGTAATCAATTGTATGAACTCCTATATTTGGATTAAAACTTATTTTGCAACCCTTTTGTAGAGGTTTCGGACGAGCGGGTCTAAATGGGTCGAACAATGGACCCGTTTGAATTTAAAATGAGTAAAAAGTACAGTAATCGAGTTTTTGCAATATAATCGTGTTCAAAATCTCGTAATCCATTATATGAACTCCTAAAATTTGATTCTAACTTATTTTGCGGTCTTTTTGTTGAGATTTCAGACGAGCGGGTCTAAATGGGCCGAACAATGGACCCGTTAGAATTTTAACTGTGTAAAAAGTATAGAAATCGAATTTTTGCACTATAATCGTGTTGAAAAGCTCGTATTCAATTATATGAACTCCTAAAATTTGATTCTAACTTATTTTGCGGTCTTTTTTAAAGGTTTAGGACAAGCGGGTCTAAATGGGCAGAACAGTGGACCCGTTAGAATTTTAACTGATTAAAAAGTTCTGGAATCGAGTTTTAGCCATATAATCGTGTTGAAAAGCTCCTAATCAATTGTATGAACTCCTAAATTTGGATTAAAACTTATTTCACAACCCTTTTGTAGACGTTTCGGTTGAGCGGGTCTAAATGGGCCGAACAATGGACCCGTTAGAATTTTAACTGAGTAAAAAGTACAGAAATCGAGTTTTTGTAATATAATCGTGTTCAAAAACTCGTAATCAATTATATGAACTCCTCAATTTTTATTAAAACTTATTTTACGGTCCTTTTTGTAAGGTTTCGGACGAGCGAGTCTAAATGGGCAGAACAATGGACCCGTTAGAATTTTAACCGAGTTAAAAGTATAGAAATTGAGTTTTTGCAATATAATCGTGTTGAAAAGCTCGTAATCAATTATATGAACTCCTAAATTTGGATTAAAACTTATTTTGCAGCCCTTTTTGTAGAGGTTTCGAACGAGCGGGTCTAAATGGGCCGAACAATGGACCCGTTAGAATTTTTTTTAAAGATAGCACGTTAGAATTTTAACTGAATAAAAAGTACAGAAATTGAATTTTTGCAATATAATCGAGTTAAAAAGCTTGTAATCAATTATATGAACTCCTAAAATTTGATTTTAACTTATTTTGCGGTCTTTTTTGTTGAGGTTTCGGACGAGCGGGTCTAAATGGGTCGAACAATGGACCCGTTAGAATTTTAACTGAGTAAAAAGTACAAAAATCGAGTTTTTGCAATATAATTGTGTTGCAAAGCTCGTAATCAATTGTATGAACTCCTAAATTTGGATTAAAACTTATTTTGCAACCCTTTTGTAGAGGTTTCGGACGAGCGGGTCTAAATAGGCCGAACAATGGACCCGTTAGAATTTTAACTGAGTAAAAAGTACAATAATCGAGTTTTTGCAATATAATCGCGCTGAAAAGCTCTTAACCATATATATGAACTCCTAAAATTTGATTCTAACTTATTTTGCGATCTTTTTTGTAAAGGTTTCGATCGAGCGGGTCTAAATGGGCCGAACAATGGACCCGTTAGAATTTTAACTGAGTAAAAAGTACAGAAATCGAGTTTTTGCAATATAATCATGTTGAAAAGCTCGTAATCAATTGTATGAACTCCTAAATTTGGATTGAAACTTATTTTGTAACCCTTTTGTAGAGGTTTTGGACGAGCGGGTGTAAATGGGCCGAACAATGGACCCGTTAGAATTTTAACTGAGTAAAAAGTACAAAAATCGAGTTTTTGCAATATAATTGTGTTTAAAAGCTCGTAATCAATTTTATGAACTCCTAAATTTGGATTAAAACTTATTTTGCAACCCTTTTGAAAAGGTTTCGGACGAGAGGGTCTAAATGGGCCGAACAATGGCCAAGTTAGAATTTTAACTGAGTAAAAATTACAGAAATCGAGTTTTTGCAATATAATCTTGTTGAAAAGCTTGTAATCACTTTTCAAAAAAAAAGAGCTTGTAATCAATTATATGAACTCCTAAAATTTGATTCTAACTTGTTTTGCGGTCTTTTTTGTTGAGGTTTCGGACGAGCAGGTCTAAATGGGCCGAACAATGGACCAATTAGAATTTTAACTGAGTAAAAAGTAAAAAAATAGAGTTGTTGCAATGTAATCATGTTTAAAGCTCGTAATCAATTGTATGAACTCCTAAATTTGGATTAAAACTTGTTTTGCAACCCTTTTGTAGAGGTTTCGGACGAGGGGGTCTAAATGGGCCGAACAATGGACCTGTTAGAATTTTAACTGAGTAAAAAGTATAGTAATCGAGTTTTTGCAATATAATCGTGTTGAAAAGCTCTTAATCAATTATATGAACACCTAAAATTTGATTCAAACTTATTTTGCGATCTTTTTTGTAAAGGTTTCGGACGAGCGGGTTTAAATGGGCCGAACAATAGACCCGTTAGAGTTTTAACTGAGTAAAATGTACATAAATCGACTTTTTGCAATATAATCGTGTTGAAAAGCTCATAATCAATTTTATGAACTCCTATATTTGGATTAAAACTTATTTTGAAACCCTTTTGTAGAGGTTTCGGACGAGCGGGTATAAAATGGCCGAACAATGGACCCTTAGAATTTTAACTGAGTAAAAAGTATTGTAATCGAGTTTTGCAATATAATCGTATTGAAAAGCTCGTAATCAATTATATGAACTCTTAAATTTTATTCTAACTTATTTTGCGGTTTATTTTGTAAAGGTTTCGGACGAGCGAGTCTAAATGGGCCGAACAATAGACCCGTTAGAATTTTAACTGAGTAAAATGTACACAAATCGAGTTTTTGCAAAATAATCGTGTTGAAAAGCTTATAATCAATTTAATGAACTTCTATATTTAGAGTAAAACTTATTTTGCAACCCTTTTGTAGTGTTTTCGGACGAGCGGGTCTAAATGGGCCGAACAATGGACTCATTAGAATTTTAACCGAGTAAAAAGTACAGAAATCGAGTTTTTGCAATATAATCGTGTTGAAAGCTTTTAATCAATTATATGAACTCCTAAAATTTGATCCTAACTTGTTTTGCGGTCTTTTTTGTAGACGTTTCGGACGAGCGGGTCTAAATGGGTCGAACAATGGACCCGTTAGAATTTTAACTGAGTAAAAAGTACAGAAATCGAATTTTTGTAATATAATTGTGTTGCAAAACTCGTAATCAATTATATGAACTCCTAAATTTTTATTAAAACTTATTTTACGTTCATTTTTGTAAGTTTTCGGACGAGCGAGTCTAAATGGGCAGAACAACGGACCCGTTAGAATTTTAACCAAGTAAAAAGTAAAGAAATTGAGTTTTTGCAATATAATCGTGTTGAAAAGCTCGTAATCAATTACCTGAACTCCTAAATTTGGATTAAAACTTATTTTGCAGCCCTTTTTGTAGAGGTTTCGGACGAGCGGGTCTAAATGGGCCGAACAATGGACCCGTTCGAATTTTTTTTTTGAAGAAAGCCCGTTTGAATTTTAACTGAGTATAAAGTACAGAAATCGAATTTTTGCAATATAATCGTGTGAAAAAGCTCGTAATTAATTATATGAACTCCTAAAATTTGATTCTAACTTATTTTGCAGTCTTTTTTGTTGAGGTTTCGGACGAGCGGGTCTAAATGGGCCGGACAATGGACCCGTTAGAATTTTAACTGAGTAAAAAGTACAAAAATCGAGTTTTTGCAATATAATTGTGTTGAAAAGCTCGTTATCAATTGTATGAACTCCTAAATTTGGATTAAAAATTATTTTGCAACCCTTTTGTAGAGGTTTCGGACGAGCGGGTCTAAATGGGCCGAACAATCGACCCGTTAGAATTTTGTAGAGGTTTCGAACGAGCGGGTCTAAATGGGCAGAACTGTGGACCCGTTAGAATTTTAACTGAGTAAAAAGTACAGAAATTGAGTTTTTGCAATGTAAACGTTTTGAAAAGCTCGTAATCAATTTATGAACTCCTAAAATTTGATTCTAACTTGTTTTGCGGTCTTTTTTTGTAGAGGTTTCAGATGAGCGGGTCTAAATGGGCCGAACAATGGACCCGTTAGAATTTTATCTGAGTAAAAAGTATAGAGATTGAGTTTTTGCAATATAATCATGTTGAAAAGTTCGTAATCAATTGTATGAACTTCTAAATTTGGATTAAAACTTATTTTGCAACCCTTTTGTAGAGTTTTCGGACGAGCGAGTCTAAATGGGCCGAACAATGGACCCGTTAGAATTTTAACTGAGTAAAAGGTATAGTAATTGAGTTTTTCAAAATATAATCAAGTTGAAAAAGCTCTTAATCAATTGTATGAACTCCTAAATTTGGATTAAAACTTATTTTGCAACCCTTTTGTAGAGGTTTCGTACGAGCGGGTCTAAATGGGCCGAACAATGGACCCGTTAGAATTTTAACTAAGTAAAAAGCACAAAATCAAGTTTTTGCACTATAATTATGTTGAAAAGCTCGTAATCAATTGTCTGAACTCCTAAATTTGGATTAAAACTTATTTTGCAACACTTTTGTAGAGGTTTCGGACGAGCGGGTCTAAATGGGCCGAATAATGGAAACGTTAGAATTTTAATTGAGTAAAAAGTAAAGAAATCGAATTTTTGCAATATAATCGTGTTGAAAAGCTCGTAATCAATTATATGAACTCCTAAAATTTGATTGTAACTTGTTTTGCGGTCTTTTTTCTTGAGGTTTCGGACGAGCGGGTCTAAATGAGCCGAACAATGGACTCGTTAGAAATTTAACGGAGTAAAAAGTACAGAAATTGAGTTTTTGCAATATAATCGTGTATAAAAGCACGTAATCAATTCTATGAAGTCCTAAATTTGGATTAAAACTTATTTTGCAACCCTTTTGAAGAGGTTTCGGACGAGCGGGTCTAAATGGGCTGAACAATGGACATGTTAGAATTTTAACTGAGTAAAAAGTACAATAATCGAGTTTTCTCAATATAATCGTGTCAAAAAGCTCGTAATCAATTGTATGAACTCCTAAATTTGGATTAAAACTTATTTTGCAACCCTTTTGTAGAGGTTTCGGACGAGCGAGTCTAAATGGGCCGAATAATGGACCCGTTAGAACTTTAACTGTGTAAAAAGTACAGAAATCGAGTTTTTGCAATATAACCGTGTTGAAAGGCTCGTAATCAATTATATGAACTCCTAAAATTTGATTCTAACTTATTTTACGGTCTTTTTTATAAAGGTTTCGGACGAGCGGCTCTAAATGGGCCGAACAATGGTCCCGTTAGAAGTTTAACTGAGTAAAAAGTATAGAAATCGAGTTTTTGCAATATAATCGTGTTGAAAAGCTCGTAATCAATTATATGAACTCCTAAATTTTGATTCTAACTTGTTTTGCGGTCTTTTTTGTAGAGGTTTCGGACGAGCGGGTCTAAATGGGGAGAACAATGAACCAGTTAGAATTTTAACTGAGTAAAAAGTACAGAAATAGAGTTTTTGCAGTATAATCCTGTTGAAACTCTTGTAATCAATTGTATGAACTCCTAAATTTGGAATAAAACTTATTTTGCAACCCTTTAGTAGAGGTTTCGGACGAGCGGGTCTAAATGGGCCGAACAATGGACCAGTTAGAATTTTAACTGACTAAAAAGTATAAAAATCGAGTTTTTGCAATATAATAGTGTTGAAAAGCTCGTAATCAATTATATGAACTCCTAAAATTTGATTAAAACTTGTTTTGCGGTCTTTTTTCTTGAGGTTTCGGACGAGCGGGTCTAAATGGGCCGAACAATGGACCCGTTAGAATTTTAACGGAGTAAAAAGTACAGAAATCGAGTGTTTGCAATATAATCGTGTATAAAAGCTCGTAATCAATTGTATGAACTCCTAAATTTGGATTAAAACTTATTTTGCAACCCTTTTGTAGAGGTTTCGGACGAGCGGGTCTAAATGGGCCGAACAATGGACCCGTTAGAATTCTAACTGAGTAAAAAGTACTGAAATCGTGTTTTTGCAATATAATCGTGTTGAAAAGCTCGTAATCAATTATATGAACTCCTAAAATATTATTCTAACTTGTTTTGCGGTCTTTATTGTAGATGTTTCGGACGAGCTGGTCTAAATGGGCCGAACAATGGACCCGTTAGAATTTTAACTGAGGAAAAAGTACAGAAATCTAGTTTTTGCAATATAATCGTATTGAAAAACTCGTAATCAATTATATGAACTCCTAAATTTTGATTAAAACTTATTTTACGATACTTTTTGTAAGGTTTCGGGCGAGCGAGTCTAAATGGGTAGAACAATGGACCAGTTAGAATTTTACCAGAGTAAAAAGTACAAAAATTGAGTTTTTGCAATATAATCATGTTGAAAAGCTCGTAATCAATTATATGAACTGCTAAATTTGGATTAAAACTTATTTTCCAGCCCTTTTTGTAGAGGTTTCGGACGAGCGGGTCTAAATGGGCCGAACAATGGACCCGTTAGAATTTTAACTGAGTAAAAAGTACAGAAAACGAGTTTTTGCAATATAATCGTGTTGAAAATCTTGTAATCAATTATATATTCTAACTTGTTTTGCGGTCTTTTTTTTAGACGTTTCGGACGAGCGGGTCTAAATGGGCCGAACAATGGACCCGTTAGAATTTTTACTGAGTAAAAAGTAGAAAAATCGCGTTTCGGACGAGCGGGTCTAAATGCTCGTAATCAATAGTATGAACTCCTAAATTTGGATTAAAACTTAATTTGCAACCCTTTTGTAGAGGTTTCGGACGAGCGGGTCTAAATGGGCCGAACAATGTACCCGTTAGAATTTAACTGAGTAAAAAGTACAATAATCGAGTTTTTGCAATATAATCGTGTCGAAAAGCTCGTAATAAATTATATGAACTCCTAAAATTTGATTCTAAATGGGCCGAACAATGGACCTGTTAGAATTTTAACTAAGTAAAAAGTTCAGAAATCGAGTTTTTGTAGAATAATCATGTTGAAAAATCGTAATTAATTGTATGAACTCCTAAATTTTTATTAAAACTTATTTTACGGTCCTTTTTGTAAGGTTTCGGACGAGCGAGTCTAAATGGGCAGAACAATGGACCCGTTAGAATTTTAGCCGAGTAAAAAGTACAGAAATTGAGTTTTTGCAATATAATCGTGTTGAAAAGCTCGTAATCAATTATATGAACTCCTAAATTTGGATAAAAACTTATTTTGCAGCCCTTTTTGTAGTGGTTTCGGACGAGCGGGTCTAAATGGGCCGAACAATGGACCCGTTAGAATTTTTTTTGAAGATAGCCCGTTAGAATTTTAACTGAATAAAAAGTACAGTAATCGAATTTTTGCAATATAATCGAGTTAAAAAGCTTGTAATCAATTATATGAACTCCTAAAATTTGATTCTAACTTATTTTGCGGTCTTTTTTGTTAAGTTTTGGGACGAGCGGGTCTAAATAGGCCGAACAATGGACCCGTTAGAATTTTAACTGAGTAAAAAGTACAAAAATCTAGTTTTTGCAATATAATTGTGTTGAAAAGCTCGTAATCAATTGTATGAACTCCTAAATTTGGATTAAAACTTATTTTGCAACCCTTTTGTACAGGTTTCGGACGAGCGAGTCTAAATGGGCTGAACAATGGACCCGTTAGAATTTTAACTGAGTAAAAGGTATAGTAATCGAGTTTTTGCAATATAATCGTGTTGAAAAAGCTCTTAATAAAAAATATGAACTCCTAAAATTTGATTCTAACTTATTTTGCGGTCTTTTTTGTACAAGTTTCGGACGAGCGGGTCTAAATGGGACGAACAATGGACCCATTAGAATTTTAACTGAGTAAAAAGTACAGAAATCGAGTTTTTGCAATATAATCGTGTTGAAACGCTCAGAATAATTTTGTATGAACTCCTAAATTTGGATTAAAACTTATTTTGCAACCCTTTTGTATAGGTTTCGGATGTGCGGGTCTAAATTGGCCGATCAATGGACCCGTTAGAATTTTAACTGAGTAAAAGGTACAGTAATCGAGTTTTTGCAATATAATCGTGTTGAAAAGCTCTTAATCAATTATATGAACTCCTAAAATTTGATTCTAACTTATTTTGCGGTCTTTATTGTAAAGGTTTCGGATGAGCGGGTCTAAATAGGCCGAACAATGGACCCATTAGAACTTTAATTGAGTAAAAAGCACAAAAATCGAGTTTTTGCAATATAATTGTGTTGAAAAGCTTGTAATAATTTGTATGAACTCCTAAAATTTGATTAAAATTTATTTTGCAACCCTTTTGTAGAGGTTTCGGACGAGCGGGTCTAAATGACCCGAACAATGGACCCGTTAGAATTTTAACTAAGTAAAAAGCACAAAAATCGAGTTTTTGCAACATAATTGTGTTGAAAAGCTCGTAATCATTTGTATGAACTCCTAAATTTGGATTAAAACTTATTTTGCAACCCTTTTGTAGAGGTTTCGGACGAGCGGGTCTAAATGGGTCGGACAATGGACCCGTTAGAATTTTAACTGAGTAAAAAGTACAAAATCCGAGTTTTTGCAATGTAATCGTGTTGAAAAGATCGTAATCAATTATATGAACTCCTAAAATTTAATTCTAACTTGTTTTGCGGTCTTTTTTGTAGAGGTTTCGAATGAGCGGGTCTAAATGGGTCGAACAATGGACCCGTTAGAATTTTATCTGAGTAAAAAGTATAGAGATCGAGTTTTTGCAATATAATCGTGTTGAAACTCGCGTAATCAATTGTATGAACTCCTAAATTTGGAATAAACCTTAATTTACAACCCTTGTGTAGAGGTTTCGGACGAGCGAGTCTAAATGGGCCGAACAATGGACCAGTTAGAATTTTAACTGATTAAAAGGTATAATAATCGAGTTTTTGCAATATAATCGTGTTGAAAAGCTCTTAATCAATTGTATGAACTCCTAAATTTGGATTATAACTTATTTTGCAACCCTTTTGTAGATGTTTCGGACGAGCGGGTATAAATGGGCCAAACAATGGACCCGTTAGAATTTTAACGGAGTAAAAAGTACAGAAATCGAGTTTTTGCAATATAATCGTGTTCAAAAGCTCGTAATCAATTGTATGAACTCCTAAATTTAGATTAAAACTTATTTTGCAACCCTTTTGTAGAGGTTTCGGACGAGCGGGTCTAAATTGGCCGATCAATGGACCCGTTATAATTTTATCTGAGTAAAAAGTATAGAAATCGAGTTTTTTCAATATAATCGTGTTGAAACGCTCGTAATCAATTGTATGAACTCATAAATTTGGATTAAAACTTATTTTGCAACACTTTTGTAGAGGTTTTAGACGAGCGAGTCTAAATGGGCCGAACAATTGACCCGTAAGAATTTTAACTGAGTAAAAGGTACAGTAATTGAGTTTTTGCAATATAATCGTGTTGAAAAGCTCTTAATCAATTATATGAACTCCTAAAATTTGATTCTAACTTATTTTGCGGTCTTTATTGTAAAGGTTTCGGATGTGCGGGTCTAAATAGGCCGAACAATGGACCCATTAGAATTTTAACTGAGTAAAAAGCACAAAAATCGAGTTTTTGCAAGATAATTGTGTTGAAAAGCTCGTAATAATTTGTACGAACTCCTAAAATTTGATTAAAACTTATTTTGCAACCCTTTTGTAGAGGTTTCGGATGAGCAAGTCTAAATGACCCGAACAATGGACCCGTTAGAATTTTAACTAAGTAAAAAGCACAAAAATCGAGTTTTTGCAATATAATTGTGTCGAAAAGCTCGTAATCATTTGTATGAACTCCTAAATTTGGATTAAAACTTATTTTGCAACCCTTTTGTAGAGGTTTCGGACGAGCGGGTTTAAATGGGTCGAACAATGGACCCGTTAGAATTTTAACTGAGTAAAAAGTACAAAATCCGAGATTTTGCAATGTAATCGTGTTGAAAAGATCGTAATCAATTATATGAACTCCTAAAATTTGATTCTAACTTGTTTTGCGGTCTTTTTTGTACAAGTTTCGGACGAGCGGGTCTAAATGGGACCAACAATGGACCCTTTGGAATTTTAACTGAGTAAAAAGTACATAAATCGAGTTTTTGCAATATAATCGTGTTGAAACACTCAGAATAATTTGTATGAACTCCTAAGTTTGGATTAAAACTTATTTTGCAACCCTTTTGTAGAGGTTTCAGATGAGCGGGTCTAAATTGGCCGAACAATGGACCCGTTAGAATTTTATCTGAGTAAAAACTATTAAAATCGAGTTCTTGCAATATAATCATGTTGAAACGCTCGTAATCAATTGTATGAACTCCTATATTTGGATAAAAACTTATTTTGTAACCCTTTTGCAGAGGTTTCGGACGAGCGAGTCTAAATGTGCCGAACAATGGACCCGTTAGAATTTTAACTGAGTAAAAAGTATAGAAATCGAGTTTTTGCAATATAATCGTGTTGAAAAGCTCGTAATCAATTATATGAACTCCTAAAATTTGATTCTAACTTATTTTGTTGTCTAATTTGTAGAGGTTTAGGACGAGCGGGTCTAAATGGGCCGAACAATGGACCCGTTAAAAATTTAACCGAGTAAAAATTACAAAAATTGAGTTTTTGCATTATAATCGTGTTGAAAAGCTCGTAATCAATTGTATGAACACCTAAATTTGGATTAAAACTTATTCTGCAACCCTTTTGTAGAGGTTTCGGACGAGCGAGTCTAAATGGGCGGAACAATGGACCCGTTCGAATTTTAACTGAGTAAAAAGTACGTAAATCGAATTTTTGCAATATAATCGTGTTGAAAAGCTCGTAATCAATTGTATGAACTCCTAAATTTGGATTAAAACTTATTTTGCAACCCTTTTGTAAAGGTTTCGGGAGAGCAGGTCTAAATGGGCCGAACAATAGACCCGTTAGAATTTTAACTGTGTAAAAAGTACAGTAATCGAGTTTTTGCAATATAATCATGTTGAAAAGCTAGTAATCAATTGTATGAACTCCTAAATTTGGATTAAAACTTATTTTGCAACCCTTTTGTAGAGGTTTTAGACGGCGAATCTAAATGGGCGAACAATGGACCCGTTAGAATTTTAACTAAGTAAAACGTACAGTAATCGAGTTTTTGCAATATAATTGTGTTGAAAAGCTCTTAATCAATTATATGAACTCCTAAAATTTGATTCTAACTTATTTTGCGATCTTTTTTGTAAAGGTTTCGGACGAGCGGGTCTAAATGGGCGGAACATTGGACCCGTTAAAATTTTAACTGAGTAAAAAGTACAAATATCGAGTTTTTGCAATATATTCGTGTTGAAAAGCTCGTAATAAATTGTATGAACTCGTAAATTTCGATTAAAACTTATTTTGCAGCCCTTTTTGTAGAGGTTTCGGACGAGCGGGTCTAAATTGGCCGACCAAAGGACCTATTAGAATTTTAACGGAGTAAAAAGTACAGAAATCGATTTTTTGCAATATAATCGTGTTGAAAAGCTCGTAATCAATTGTATGAACTCGTAATTTGGATTATAACTTATTTTGCAACCCTTTTGTAGAGGTTTCGGACGAGCGGGTCTAAATGGGTCGAACAATGGACCCGTTAGAATTTTAACGGAGAAAAAGTACAAAAATCGAGTTTTTTCAATATAATCGTGTTGAAAAGCTCGTAATCAATTGTACGAATTCCTAAATTTGGATTAAAACTTATTTTGCAACCCTTTTGTAGAGGTTTCGGACGAGCGGGTTTAAATGGACCGAACAATGGACCCGTTAGAATTTTAACTGAGTAAAAAGTACCGTAATCGAGTTTTTGCAATATAATCGTGTTGAAAAGCTTGTAATCAGTTATATGAACTCCTAAAATTTGATTCTAACTTGTTTTGCGGTCTTTTTTGTAGAGGTTTCGGATGAGTGGGTCTAAATGGGCCGAATAATGGACCCGTTAGAATTTTATCTGAGTAAATAGTATAGAGATCGAGTTTTTGCAATATAATCGTGTTGAAACGCTCGTAATCAATTGTATGAACTCCTAAATTTGGATTAAAACTTATTTTGCAACCCTTTTGTAGAGGTTTCGGACGAGCGAGTCTAAATGGGCCGAACAATTGACCTGTCAGAATTTTAACTGAGTAAAAGGTATAGTAATCGATTTTTTGCAATATAATCATGTTGAAAAGCTCTTAATCAATTATATGAACTCCTAAAATTTGATTCTAACTTATTTTGCGGTATTTTTTGTACAGGTTTCGGACGAGCGGGTCTAAATGGGACGAACAATGGACCCGTTAGAATTTTAACTGAGTAAAAAGTATAAAAATCAAGTTTTTGAAATATAATCGTGTTGAAACGCTCAGAATAATTTGTATGAACTCCTAAATTTGGATTAAAACTTATTTTGCAACCCTTTTGTAGAGGTTTCAGACGAGCGGGTCTAAATTGGCCGAACAATGGACCATTTAGAATTTTATTTGAGTAAAAAGTATAGAAATCGAGTTTTTGCAATATTGTCGTGTTCAAACGCTCGTAATCAATTGTATGAACTCCTAAATTTGGATTAAAACTTATTTTGCAACCCTTTTGTAGAGGTTTTAGACGGCGAATCTAAATGGGCGAACAATGGACCCGTTAGAATTTTAACTAAGTAAAACGTACAGTAATCGAGTTTTTGCAATATAATTGTGTTGAAAAGCTCTTAATCAATTATATGAACTCCTAAAATTTGATTCTAACTTATTTTGTGGTCTTTTTTGTAGAGTTTTCGGACGAGCGGGTCTAAATGGGCCGAACAATGGACACATTAGAATTTTAACTGAGTAAAAAGCACAAAAATTGAGTTTTTGCAATATAATTGTGTTGAAAAGCTTGTAATCATTTTTATGAACTCCCAAAATTTCATTAAAACTTATTTTGCAACCCTTTTGTAGAAGTTTCGGACAAGTGAGTCTAAATGGGCCGAACAATGGACCCCTTAGAATTTTAACTAAATAAAAGGTACATTAATTGAGTTTTTGCAATATAATAGTGTTGAAAAGCTCGTAATCAATTGTATGAACTCCTAAATTTGGATTAAAACTTGTTTTGTGGTCATTTTTGTATAGGTTTCGGACGAGCGGGTCTAAATGGGCCGAACAATGGACCCCTTAGAATTTTAACTAAATAAAAGGTACATTAATCGAGTTTTTGCAATATAATCGTGTTGAAAAGCTCGTAATCAATTGTATGAACTCCTAAATTTGGATTAAAACTTGTTTTGTGGTCATTTTTGAATAGGTTTCGGACGAGCGGGTCTAAATGGGCCGAACAACTGACCCATTAGAATTTTAACTGAGTAAAAAGTACAGAAATCGAGTTTTTGCAATATAATCGTGTTGAAAAGCTCATAATCAATTATATGAACTCGTAAATTTTGATTAAAACTTATTTTGCAGCCCTTTTGTAGAGGTTTCGGACGAGCGGGTCTAAATGGGCCGAACAATGGACCCGTTAAAATTTTAACTAAGTAAAAAGTACAGAAATCAAATTTTTGCAATATAATCGTGTTGAAAAGCTCGTAATCCATTATATGAAGTCCTAAAATTTGATTAAAACTTGTTTTGCGGTCTTTTTGTAGAGGTTTCGGACGAGCGGGTCTAAATGGGCCGAACAATGGACCCGTTAGAATTTTAACTGAGTAAAAAGTACAGAAATCGAGTTTTTGCAATATAATCGTGTTGAAAAGCTCGTAGTCAATTATATGAACTCCTAAAATTTGATTAAAACTTGTTTCTAGTCTTATTTGTAGAGGTTTAGGACGAGCGGGTCTAAATGGGCCGATCAATGGACCAGTTAGAATTTTAACTGAGTAAAAAGTACAGAAATCGAGTTTTTGCAATATAATCGTGTTGAAAAGCTCGTAATCAATTATATGAACTCTTAAAATTTGATTATAACTTATTTTGCGGTCTTTTTGTAGAGGTTTTGGACGAGCGGGTCTAATTGGGACGAACAATAGACCCGTTAGGATTTTAATTGAGTAAAAAGTACAGAAATCGAGTTTTTGCAACATAATCATGTTGAAAAGCTCGTAATAAATTATATGAACTCCTAAATTTTGATTAAAACCTGTTTTGTTGTCCTTTTTGTGGACGTTTCGGACGAGCAGGTCTAAATGGACCGTAAAATGGACCTGTTAGAATTTTAACTGTGTAAAAATTATAGAAATTGAATTTTTACAATATAATCGTGTTGAAAAGCTCGTAATCAATTGTATGAACTCCTAAATTTGGATTAAAACTTATTTTGTGGTCATTTTTGTAGAGGTTTCAGACGAGCGGGTCTAAATGGGCCGAACAATAGACCCGTTAGAATTTTAACTGAGTAAAAAGTACAGAAATCGAGTTTTTGCAATATAATCATGTTGAAAAGCTCTTAATAAATTATATGAACTCCTAAATTTTGATTAAAACTTGTTTTGCGGTCCTTTTTGTGGAGGTTTCAGACGAGCGGGTCTAAATGTGCCGTAGAATGGACTTGTTAGAATTTTAACTGAGTTATAAGTACAAAAATCGAGTTTTTGCAATATAACCGTGTTGAAAAGCTCGTAATAAATTATATGAACTCCTGAATTTTGATTAAAACTTGTTTTGCGGTCCTTTTGTAACCCTCTTGTCCCGGTCTGGACGACTAACCGGTCCGAGTAGGCTACACGGGGAAAACCGAAGTGAAACCCACTAAGGCTCCCCTTCGGTTAGCAACCCTAGAAAATTTATTTAATTATTATCTTGTCTAAATGCATTATTATGTCCTATGTGAGACAAACAACAACGGAAGAAAACAAGCGAGGCAAACAACCGGAAAGCATATCAAAACAGCCCATTTTAACTTAAACTACATGTCGTATCGAAACACTCAGAGGGTGTTTCGATACGCCTTGAATAGGTCCACTGGCCAAAGTCAACCCGAGGAGACCGTTTCGAAACAGGGGTGGACTGTATCGAAACGCCTTCAACGGTCAACTTCTCGTGGTCAACGCTACGAAAACCGTTCCGGAACGCCCATGACCGTTTCGATACCCTCAATTTCTCGTCAAAATCTCAGATTTCCAGTAGCAAAAGCGTATCGAAACGCCCCCTTTGCGTACCGAAACGCCTGGCCTGAAACAAGGGGTCGTATCGAAACGGGACCAACCGTTTCGATACACCTGCTGCGAATAGACATGTTTTAGCTGGTATATGGCACAAGGCTGCCTCAAACACCAACTAAAACCTCCCACAACCATACACACAACAACTCTAGTTGCTAGACACCCTATAACAACATGCTTAGCACTCATCATTCATATAAAAGCCATTCAAAGAGAAGCATCAATTCAACAAGGATTCATACATAGCATTTAAGATAGCATGCCTTAGACAAACACACATTGCATTCATGGGGAAGGGTATAAGTCTCCAAACAGAAAACATTTATGCATCAAGTAAACATTGTCTACAATCCACGACATAAATGCATAAACATGGCCAACATAACATCAATAATTTAACATGTTCATCCAAACACAAAACCAAACTAAGGAGTTTGACACCAACTCCAAACAAGTCTACACCCCATCGTCTAGGCATTATTACAAACACGTAAATCATACTTGAGCTACTTGAGAACTCCGAAAGCTCCTCCCTTGCCCACTTGCCTCCCGAACTCTAACGATCTGCATGTTGGAAATAAAGGAGAGCGTAAGCTAGCTAGCTTAGTGAGTGAAGCTATAAAACTCAACAAGCATGCCGTTTTCAAAATACTTTTCATAATTGACAAATAAATCAATGGATGCACGAATGATATCATAACAAGACTACACATGGTTTGTACATGCACAACCAACATACACACGGTGGGACCACACATCACCGTTCGACTAGTAGTTTTCCGATAGGACCATTCATCACCTTACTCTACTACTAGTCACTACCGGTGAGACCACTCATCACCGTAGTTATGACAACCATCACGTAAGGCTCGACTTCAACACGACTACACAACATCAACGGGTGTAAAACAACTCAAGATGCACATGATACCACAACATATAGCCACACATAACAACAAGGTAGGAGTAGTAACTTACACTTGGGTTTAGATGAACCCTCTAGGTCCCACCCAAACCCCCAAGAGTCCCATTTCGAAAGCAAAACAAAGTTTGACATTTCTATTCACCGTTGCTACCCAAACGGAAGCCGAATACCAAGCTCAAGTCTCCAAATTCTCCGGATTCATCCCCGAAGCTTCACCAACACAATTCCTTGCTTCTAATCATCCCAAAACAATCAAAATAACCACAAATCAGTCCACAATTCAATGTAGCCAACCCAGAACACAAAGCAAGCACAAAACACATGATTTCAAACTAAAGACAACCCCAAAATCCTCATTCCCGAGCAGCCCTAAAGCACAGTCCAAAACCATCGATTCCAACACATATAACACTCCCAAAAGCTTCCAAAACAACCCTTATATATAGCCTAACCATCAGCCAATAAATTCCCACATCAAACACCCCCAAAACTCAACATTTGAACTCTCTAAAACCTCTCTAAAACCCAATTTCGGGAAACATCATAAAACCTTGTAAAAATCGAGTATGTTGGACCTTATAAGATGCTTTTAACTTATCTAACAACATTAAATCAAAAATTTATCTAAAGGTTATCAAAGTTTGGACTTTTATCTTCAAAACTCAAAAACTCAAAATGTAAAAACTATGAGCTTCCATGAAAATAATGGTATGAGCTTGTAGAGGAAAGAGATGACAAGTCAAAAATGAGTTTACCTTTGAAAAATCTCCAACCACAAGCAAGTAGGATGATGGAATAGTAACTCAAGGGGAAATGGGGTTTTTTCGTGGGATTTGGAAAGGAAGAGGGAAGAAGATGATGAAAAAGCTCTTTTAAAATCAAAATGGGGTTTTTTTTTATTTCTCAAGTCCATTTATTTACAAGAATGTCATTAATGAGATGGCTATCTCAAATATATAAAATCCATGGGATTTGGATTTTAAATCAAATTAAGTCCAACATAAAATATTTGTTTTGAGAACCCGAGGCCCAAAATATTATTTTATTATTTTAGTTTCACCCGACCCCCAAACCTGGGTGTTACAACTCTCTCCCACTTAAGGAATTTCGTCCCCGAAATTACCTGACGGAAACAAGTACAGAAATTGCTCAAGCATATCAGCTTTCCTTTCCCACGTGGCCTCTTCCACACCTCTATGTCTCCATAACACCTTGACCAACTCTATGGTCTTGCCACACAACACCTTGCTATCAGAAGCAAGTATCTCAACTGGTTCTTCATTGTAAGACAAGTCTGGATTCAAATCAATCTCTTCTACGGGCATTACATGGGACGAATCCAATCTATACTTTCGGAGCATCGACACGTGAAACACATCATGAATCTTCTCTAGTTCGGCCAGGAGTCTCAATCTATACGCAACGGGACCAATCATCTCAACTACCTCATAGGGTCCAATGAATCTTGGGCTTAACTTACCCTTCCTACCAAACCTCATCACCTTCTTCCAAGGTGAGACTTTCAAAAACACTTTATCTCCCACAGAATACTCTACCTCTTTCCTCTTTAAGTCGGCATAGAACTTTTGTCGATCTGAAGCTGCCTTCAAACGATCGCATATCAACTTTACCTTCTCGGTGGTGCCCTTAAGCAAATCGGGCATCGGTACAAGTTTCTGTCCAGCTTCGGCCCAACAAATCGGAGTTCTACACTTCCTACCATACAAGGCCTCATACGGAGCCATCTGAATACTCGACTGAAAACTGTTGTGATACGCAAACTCTACTAACGATAGATGTTTCTCCCACGACCCTTGAAAATCAATGACACAACATCTCAACATATCTTCCAACACCTGAATCACTCTCTCAGACTGACCATCTGACTGCGGATGATACGAAGTGCTGAAGTTCAACCAAGTACCCAAGGCTCGATGCAAACACTCCCAAAATCTAGCTGTAAATCTTGGATCTCGGTCTGACACAATCGATTTTGGTACCCCATGTAGTCTCACTATCTTACAGATATATAGATCGGCCAACTTGTCTAAGGTATAGGTGGTATGAACTGGTATGAAGTGAGCACACTTAGTAAACCTATCCACTATCACCCACACTGAATTCTTCCTCGAAGGAGTCAACGGTAGCCCTGACACAAAGTCCATGGTAATACGTTCCCACTTCCATTCCGGAATCTTCAACGGCTGTAACAATCCTGAGGGAAACTGATGCTCGGCCTTGACCCACTGACAAACCATACACCTACTTACAAACTCAGCCACGTTCTTCTTCAAACCAACCCAATAGTACTCTTCTTTTAACCCTCGATACATCTTCGTGCTACCCGGATGCATAGCAAAAGGACTGTTATGAGCTTCATTCAAGATTGTACGCCTCAACTCGGCATCCTCCGGAACCACTATCCTATCCTTGTAACATAGGATCCCATTCTCACCAAAACAATACTCGGTAGGCCTATCTTCGGCTATGTCTTGCACGTGAGGTGCCAAAGACTCATATCTCAACTGTTTCTTTTGAATTAACTGAACTAACGAAGGCTTAACCTGAAGCTCGGCTATCAACCCACCATCATTGGACACGCTCAATCTCGCAAACATAGCTCGTAACTCAACAACCACTTTTCTACTCAAGGCATCGGCCACTACGTTTGCCTTACCCGGATGGTATTCTATCGTGAGGTCATAATCCTTAAGAAGCTCTAACCACCTACGTTGCCCGAGGTTCAAATCCCTCTGAGACATCAAATACTTCAAACTCTTGTGGTCGGTATACACGGTGCACTTCTCACTATAAAGATGGTGTCTCCAAATCTTCAATGCGAACACCACTGCGGCTAGCTCTATGTCACGAGTGGGATAATTCTTCTCGTGAACTTTCAACTGTCGCGAAGCATATGCTACCACCTTACCCTCTTGCATAAGCACACAACCTAACCCTACGTAGAATGCATCACTATAAATCACAATTTCTCTCCCCGGTTCAGGCTGAATCAGGATAGGAGCTTCGGTCAAAGCTTTCTTCAATTTCTCAAACGCTTCTTGCCTTGCATCTGACCACTCATACGGAACATTCTTCTGTAGAAACTTAGTCAAAGGAGCCGCTATTCTAGAAAACCCCTCAATAAACCTTCTATAGTATCCCGCCAAACCTAGGAAACTGCGGATTTCTGTCACTGACTTCGGTTGTTTCCAATTCACTATAGCTTCTATCTTCTTGGGATCCACACTAATCCCATTATCCGAGATCACATGACCTAGGAAGACTACCTCCCTAATCCAAAACTCACATTTGCTTAGCTTGGCATACAACTGATTCTCTAGCAGGGTCTGAAGTACTAACCGCAAATGCTCATCATGCTCCTCTTCGGTCCTAGAGTATACTAAGATGTCCTCTATGAACATTACTACAAGCCTGTCCAAGAACTCATGAAACACACGGTTCATCATATCCATGAAAGCTGTCGGAGCGTTAGTCAACCTAAAAGGCATCACCAAAAACTCATAATGCCCATAACGTGTACAAAAGGCTTTCTTCGGTATGTCCACATCCTTTACCATCAATTGATAGTACCCAGACCTCAAGTCAATCTTCGAAAACACAGAAGCACCTCTCAACTGGTCTAGCAAGTCATCCATCCTAGGCAAAGGGTATTTGTTCTTCACTGTCACCTTATTCAACTGCCTATAATCTATACACATCCTCATGCTACCATCTTTCTTTTTCACAAACAAGACCGAAGCACCCCACGGAAAAATACTAGGCCTAATGAAACCACAATCGGTCAACTCCTGAAGCTGTGTCTTCAACTCATTCGGTGCCATTCTATACGGAGCAATCGACACTGGTATAGAATTAGAATACGTCTCAATAGCAAACTCAACTGCTCTGTCTGGAGGCAAACCCGGTAACTCTTCCAGAAAAACACTCAGAAAATCACATATTGTTCTGATGTCTTGAGGTCTCACCTCACTCATATTCGGATTCATTACATAAGCCAAGTAAGCCTGACACCCCGAACTCAACAACTTCTGAGCTTCCAAAGCCGAAACCACATTGGACAAGAACCTAACGTTCTCACCAACTACCACAACCTCAAAGTCATCCGTAAGCCTCAAGGAGACTCTCTTTGTAGAGGTTTCGGACGAGCGGGTCTAAATGGGCCGAACAATGGACCCGTTAGAATTTTAACTGAGTAAAAAGTACAGAAATCGAATTTTGCAATATAATCGTGTTGAAAAGCTCGTAATCAATTATATGAACTCCTAAAATTTGATTATAACTTATTTTGCGGTTTTTTTTGAAGAGGTTTCGGACGAGCGGGTCTAATTGGGCCGAACAATGGACCCGTTACAATTTTAAATGAGTAAAAAGTACAGAAATCAAGTTTTTGCAACATAATCATGTTGGAAAGCTCGTAATAAATTATATGAACTCCTAAATTTTGATTAAAACCTGTTTTTTTTGTCCTTTTTGTGGACGTTTCGGATGAGCGGGTCTAAATGGACCGTAAAATGGACCTGTTAGAATTTTAACTGAGTAAAAATTACAGAATTTGAATTTTTACAATATAATCGTGTTGAAAAGCTCGTAAACAATAGTATGAACTCCTAAATTTGGATTAAAACTTATTTTGTGGTCATTTTTGTAGAGGTTTCGGACAAGCGGGTCTAAATGGGCCGTACAATAGACCCGTTAGAATTTTAACTAAGTAAAAAGTACAGAAATCGAGTTTTTGCAATATAATCGTATTGAAAAGCTCGTAATCAATTATATGAACTCTTGCATTTGGATTAAAACTTATATTGCAGCCCTTTTGTAGAGGTTTCGGACGAGCGGGTCTAAATGGGCCGAACAATGGAACCATTAGAATTTTAACTGAGAAAAAAGTACAGTAATCGAGTTTTTTGCAATATAATCGTGTTGAAAAGCTCGTAATCAATTATATGAACTCCTAAAACTTGATTCTAACTTATTTTGCCGTCTATTTTGTAGAGGTTTCGGACGAGCGGGTCTAAATGGGCCGAACAATGGACCTGTTAGAATTTTAACTGAGTAAAAAGTACAGAAATCGAGATTTTGCAATATAATGGTGTTGAAAAGCTCGTAATCAATTATATGAACTCCTAAATTTTGATTAAAACTTTTTTTGCAGCCCTTTTTGTATGGGTTTCGGACGAGCGGGTCTAAATGGGCCGAACAATTGACCCGTTAGAATTTTAACTGAGTAAAAAGTACATAAATCAAGTTTTTGCAATATAATCGTGTTGAAAAGCTCGTAGTCAATTATATAAACTCCTAAATTTTGATTAAAACTTGTTTTTTGGTCTTATTTGTAGAGGTTTAGGACGAGCGAGTCTAAATGGGCCGAACAATAGACCCGTTAGAATTTTAACTACGTAAAAAGTACAAAAATCGAGTTTTTGCAATATAATCGTGTTGAAAAGCTCGTATTCAATTATATGAACTCCTAAAATTTGATTAAAACTTGTTTTCCGGTCTTATTTGTAGAGGTTTAGGACGAGCGCGTCTAAATGGGCCGAACAATGGACCCGTTAGAATTTTAACTGAGTAAAAAGTACAAAAATCGAGTTTTTGCAATATAATCGTGTTGAAAAGCTCGTAGTCAATTATATGAACTCCTAAAATTTGATTCAAACTTGTTTTCCGGTCTTATTTGTAGAGGTTTAGGACGAGCGGGTCTAAATGGGCCGAACAATAGACCCGTTAGAATTTTAACTACGTAAAAAGTACAGAATTCGAGTTTTTTCAATATAATTGTGTTGAAAGCTCGTAATCAATTGTATGAACTCCTAAAATTTGATTATAAATGATTTTGTGGTCTTTTTTGTAGAGGTTTTGGACGAGCGGGTCTAATTGGGCTGAACAATGGACCCGTTAGAATTTTAAATGAGTAAAAAGTACATAAATCGAGTTTTTGCAATATAATCGTGTTGAAAAGCTCTTAATAAATTATATGAACTCCTAAATTTTGATTAAAACTTGTTTTGCGGTCCTTTTTGTGGAGGTTTCAGACGAGCGGGTCTAAATGTGCCGTAAAATGGACATGTTAGAATTTTAACTGAGTAAAAAGTACAGAAATCGAGTTTTTGCAATATAATCGTGTTGAAAAGCTCGTCATAAATTATATGAACTCCTAAATTTTGATTAAAACTTATTTTGCGGTCGTTTTTGTGGAGGTTTCGGACGAGCGGGTCTAAATAGGCCGTAAAATGGATCTCTTAAAATTTTAACTGAGTAAAAAGTACATAATTTGAATTTATACAATATAATCGTGTTGAAAAGCTCGTAATCAATTGTATGTACTCCTAAATTTGGATTAAAAGTTGTATGGTGGTCATTTTTGTAGAGGTTTCGGACGAGCGGGTCTAAATGGGCCGAACAATGGGCCCGTTAGAATTTTAACTGAGTAAAAAGTACAAAAATCGAGTTTTTGCAATATAATCGTGTTGAAAAGCTCGTAATCAATTGTATGAACTCCTAAATTTGGATTAAAACTTATTTTGTAGCCCTTTTGTAGAGGTTTCGGACGAGCGAGTCTAAATGGGCCGAACAATGGACCCGTTAGAATTTTAATTGAGTAAAAAGTACAGAAATCAAATTTTTGCAATATAATCGTGTTGAAAAGCTCGTAATCAATTGTATGAACTCCTAAAATTTGATTATAACTTATTTTGCGGTCTTTTTTGTAGAGGTTTCGGACGAGCGGGTCTAAATTGGCCGAACAATGGACCCGTTAGAATCTTAACTGAGTAAAAAGTACAGAAATCGAGTTTTTGCAATATAACCGTGTTGAAAAGCTCGTAATCAATTATATGAACTCCTAAAATTTGATAAAAACTTGTTTTGCGGTCTTTTTTTGCAGAGGTTTCGGACGAGCATGTCTAAATGGGCCGAACAATGGACCCGTTAGAATTTTAACCGAGTAAAAAGTACAGAAATCGAGTTTTTGCAATAAAATCGTGTTGAAAATCTCGTAATCAATTGTATGAACTCCTAAATTTGGATTAAAACTTATTTTGTAGCCCTTTTTGTAGAGGTTTCGGACGAGCGGGTCTAAATGTGCCGAACAATAGACCCGTTAGAATTTTAACTGAGTAAAAAGTACATAAATCAAGTTCTTGCAATACAATCATATTGAAAAGCTCGTAATCAATTATATGAACTCCTAAAATTTGATTAAAACTTGTTTTGCGGTCTTTTTTGTAAAGGTTTCAGACGAGCGGGTCTAAATGGGCCGAACAATGGACCCGTTAGAATTTTAATTAAATAAAAAGTACATAAATCGATTTTTGGCAATATAATCGGGTTGAAAAGCTCGTAATCAATTATATGAACTCCTAAATTTTGATTAAAACTTATTTTGCGGTCCTTTTTGTTAGGTTTCGGACGAGCGGGTCTAAATGGGCCAAACAGTGGACCTGTTAGAGTTTTAACCGAGTAAAAAGTACAGAAATTGAGTTTTTGCTATATAATTATGTTGAAAAGCTCGTAATCAATTATATGAACTCCTAAAATATCATTATAACTTATTTTGCGGTCTTTTTTTAGAAGTTTCGGACGAGCGGGTCTAATTGGGCCGAACAATGGACCCATTAGAATTTTAAATGAGTAAAAAGTACATAAATCGAGTTTTTGCAATATAATCGTGTTGAAAAGCCTGTAATAAATTATATGAACTCCTAAATTTTAATTAAAAGTTTTGCGGTCTTTTTGTGGAGGTTTCGGACAAGTGGTTCTAAATTGGTCGTAAAATGGACATGTTAGAATTTTAACTGAGTAAAAAGTACAGGATTTGAGTTTTTACAATATAATCATGTTGAAAAGCTCGTAATCTATTGTATGAACTCCTAAATTTGGATTAAAACTTATTTTGCAGCCCTTTTGTAGAGGTTTCGAACGAGTGGGTCTAAATGGGCCGAACAATGGACCCTTAGAATTTTAACTGAGTAAAAAGTACAGAATTCGAGTTTTTGCAATATAATCGTGTTGAAAAGCTCGTAAACAATTGTACGAACTCCTAAATTTAGATTAAAACTTATTTTGCAACCCTTTTGTAGAGGTTTCAGACGAGTGGGTCAAAATGGGCCTAACAATGGACCCATTTGAATTTTAACTAAGTAAAAAGTACATAAATCGAGTTTTTGCAATATAATCATGTTGAAAAGCTCGTAATAAAATTGTATGAACTCCTAAATTTGGATTAAAACTTATTTTGCAACCCTTTTGTAGAGGTTTCAGACGAGCGGGCCTAAAAGGGACGAACAATGGACCCGTTTAAATTTTAACTAAGTAAAAAGTACAGAAATCGAGTTTTTGCAATATAATCGTGTTAAAAGCTCGTAATCAATTATATGAACTCCTAAAATTTGATTCTAACTTATTTTGCGGTGTATTTTGTAGAGGTTTCGGACGAGCGGGTCTAAATGGCCGAACAATGGACCCGTTAGAATTTTAACGGAGTAAAAAGTACAGAAATCGAGTTTTTACAATATAATCGTGTTGAAAAGCTCGTAGTCAATTATATGAACTCCTAAAATTTGATTAAAACTTGTTTTCCGGTCTTATTTGTAGAGGTTTAGGACGAGCGGGTCTAAATGGGCCGAACAATGGACCCGTTAGAATTCTAACTGAGTAAAAGAACAGAAATCGAGTTTTTGCAATATAATCGTGTTGAAAAGCTCGTGGTCAATTATATGAACTCCTAAAATTTGATTAAAACTTGTTTTCCGGTCTTAATCAATTGTATGAACACCTAAATTGGATTAAAACTTATTTTGCAACCCTTTTGTAGAGGTTTCGGACGAGCGGGTCTAAATGGGCCGAACAATGGACCCGTTAGAATTTTAAATGAGTAAAAAGTACAGAAATCGAATATTTTCAATATAATCGTGTTGAAAAGCTCGTAATCAATTATATGAACTCCTAAATTTTGATTAAAACTTGTTTTGTCGGCCGTAAAATTGACCTGTTAAAATTTGAACAGAGTAAAAAGTACATAATTTGAATATTTACAATATAATCGCGTTGAAAAGCTCGTAATCAATTGTATGAACTCCTAAATTTGGATAAAAGCTTGTTTTGTGGTCATATTTGTAGAGGTTTCGTACGAGAGGGTCTAAATGGGCTGAACGATGGACCGGTTAGAATTTTAACTGAGTAAAAAGTACATAAATCGAGTTTTTGCAATATAATCGTGTTGAAAAGTTCGTAATCAATTATATGAACTCCTAAAATTTGATTAAAACTTGTTTTGTGGTCTTTTTTGTAGAGGTTTCGGACGAGCGGGTCTAAATGGGCCGAACAATGGACCCGTTAGAATTTTAACTCAGTAAAAAGTACAGAAATCGAGTTTTTGCAATATAATCGTGTTGAAAAGCTCGTAATCAATTGTATGAACTCCTAAATTTGGCTTAAAACTTATAATGCAACCCTTTTGTAGAGGTTTCGGAGGAGCGGGTCTAAATGGGCCGAACAATGGTCCCGTTAGAATTTTAACTGAGTAAAAAGTACAGAAATCGAGTTTTTGCAATATAATCGTGTTGAGAAGCTCGTAATCAATTATATGAACTTCTAAAATTTGATTAAAACTAGTTTTGCCGTCTTTTTTTAGAAGTTTCAGACGAGCGAGTCTAAATGGGCCGAACAATGGACCCGTTAGAATTTTAACTGAGTAAAAAGTATAGAGATCGAGTTTTTGCAATATAATCGTGTTGTAAAGCTCGTAATCAATTATATGAACTTCTAAGTTTTGATTAAAACTTGTTTTGCGGTCTTTTTTGTAAAGGTTTCGGACGAGCAAGCCTAAATGGGCCGAACAATGGACCCGTAAGAATTTTAACTGAGTAAAAAGTACATAAATCGAGTTTTTTTAATACAATCGTGTTGAAAAGCTCGTAATCAATTGTATGAACTCCTAAATTTGGATTAAAACTTATTTTGCAACCCTTTTGTAGAAGTTTCAGACGAGCGGGTCTAAATGGGCCGAACAATGAACCCGTTCGAATTTTAACTGAGTAAAAAGTAAAGAAATCGAGTTTTTGCAATATAATCGTGTTTAAAAGCACGTAATCAATTATATGAACTCCTAAAATTTGATTAAAACTTGTTTTGCGGTCTTTTTTGTAGAGGTTTCGGACGAGCGGGTCTAAATGGGCCGAACAATGGACCCGTTAGAATTTTAACTGAGTAAAAAGTACAGAAATCTAGTTTTTGCAATATAATCATGTTGAAAAGCTCGTAATCAGTTATATGAACTCCTAAAATTTGATTAAAACTTGTTTTGCGGTCTTTTTTGTAAAGGTTTCGGACGAGCGGGTCTAAATGGGCCGAACAATGGACCCGTTAGAATTTTAACTGAGTAAAAAGTACAGAGATCGAGTTTTTGCAATATAATCATGTTAAAAAGCTCGTAATCAATTGTATGAACTCCTAAATTTGGATTAAAACTTATTTTGCAGCCCTTTTTGTAGAGGTTTCGGACGAGCTGGTCTAATTGGGCCGAACAATGGACCCGTTAGAATTTTAACTGAGTAAAAAGTACAGAAATCGAGTGTCTGCTATATAATTGTGTTGAAAAGCTCGTAATCAATTATATGAACTCCTAAAATTTGATTAAAACTTGTTTTGCGGTCTTTTTTGTAGAGGTTTCGGACGAGCGGGTCTAAATGGGCCGAACAATCGACCTGTTAGAATTTTAACTGAGTAAAACGTACAGAAATAGAGTTTTTGCAATATAATCGTGTTGAAAAGCTCGTAATCAATTATATGAACTCCTAAAATTCGATTAAAACTTGTTTTGCGGTCTTTTTTGTAGAGGTTTCGGACGAGCGGGTCTAAATAGGCCGAACAATGGACCCGATAGAATTTTAACTAAGTAAAAAGTACAGAAATCGAGTTTTTGCAAAATAATCGTGTTGAAAAGCTCGTAATCAATTGTATGAATTTCTAAATTGGATTAAAACTTATTTTGCATCCCTTTTGTAGAGGTTTCGGACGAGAGGGTCTAAACGGGCCGAACAATGGACCCGTTAGAATTTTAACTGAGTAAAAAGTACATAAATCGAGTTTTTGCAATATAATCGTGTTGAAAAGCTCGTAACCAATTGTATGAACTTCTAAATTTGGATTAAAACTTATTTTGCAGCCATTTTTGTAGAGGTTTCGGACGAGCTGGTCTAAATAGGCCGAACAATGGACCCGTTAGAATTTTAACTTAGTAAAAAGGACAGAAATTGAGTGTCTGCAATATAATTGTGTTGAAAAGCTCGTAATCAATTATATGAACTCCTAAAATTTGATTAAAACTTGTTTTGCGGTCTTTTTTGTAGAGGTTTCGGACGAGCGGGTCTAAATGGGCCGAACAATCGACCCGTTAGAATTTTAACTGAGTAAAAAGTACAAAAATCGAGTTTTTGCAATATAATCATGTTGAAAAGCTCGTAATCAATTATATGAACTCCTAAATTTGGATTAAAACTTGTTTTGCGGTCTTTTTTGTATAGGTTTCGGACGAGCGGGTCTAAATGGGCCGAACAATGGACCCGTTAGAATTTTAACTGAGTAAAAAGTATAGAAATCAAGTTTTTGCAATATAATCGTGTTGAAAAGCTCGTAATCAATTGTATGATCCTCTAAATTTGGATTAAAACTTATTTTGCAACCATTTTGTAGAGGTTTCGGACGAGCGGGTCTAAATGGGCCGAACAATGGACCCGTTAGAATTTTAACTGAGTAAAAAGTACAGAAATCGAGTTTTTGCAATATAATCATGTTGAAAAGCTCGTAATCAATTACATAAACTCCTAAAATTTGATTCTAACTTATTTCGCGGTCTATTTTGTAGAGGTTTCGGACGAGCGGGTTTAAATGGGCTAAACAATGGACATGTTAGAATTTTAACAGAGTAAAAAGTACATAAATCGAGATTTTGCAATATAATCTTGTTGATAAGCTCGTAATCAATTATATGAATTCCTAAAATTTGATTAAAACTTGTTTTGCGGTCTTTTTTGTAGAGGTTTCGGACGAGCGGGTCTAAATGGGTCGAACAATGGACCCATTAGAATTTTAACTGAGTAAAAAGTACATAAATCGAGTTTTTTTAATACAATCGTGTTGAAAAGCTCGTAATCAATTGTATGAACTCCTAAATTTGGATTAAAACTTATTTTGCAACCCTTTTGTAGAAGTTTCAGACGAGCGGGTCTAAATGGGCCGAACAATGAACCCGTTCGAATTTTAACTGAGTAAAAAGTAAAGAAATCGATTTTTTGCAATATAATCGTGTTTAAAAGCACGTAATCAATTATATGAACTCCTAAAATTTGATTAAAACTTGTTTTGCGGTCTTTTTTGTAGAGGTTTCGGACGAGCGGGTCTAAATGGGCCGAACAATGGACCCGTTAGAATTTTAACTGAGTAAAAAGTACAGAAATCTAGTTTTTGCAATATAATCATGTTGAAAAGCTCGTAATCAGTTATATGAACTCCTAAAATTTGATTAAAACTTGTTTTGCGGTCTTTTTTGTAAAGGTTTCGGACGAGCGGGTCTAAATGGGCCGAACAATGAACCCGTTAGAATTTTAACTGAGTAAAAAGTACAGAGATCGAGTTTTTGCAATATAATCATGTTAAAAAGCTCGTAATCAATTGTATGAACTCCTAAATTTGGATTAAAACTTATTTTGCAGCCCTTTTTGTAGAGGTTTCGGACGAGCTGGTCTAATTGGGCCGAACAATGGACCCGTTAGAATTTTAACTGAGTAAAAAGTACAGAAATCGAGTGTCTGCTATATAATTGTGTTGAAAAGCTCGTAATCAATTATATGAACTCCTAAAATTTGATTAAAACTTGTTTTGCGGTCTTTTTTGTAGAGGTTTCGGACGAGCGGGTCTAAATGGGCCGAACAATCGACCTGTTAGAATTTTAACTGAGTAAAAAGTACAGAAATAGAGTTTTTGCAATATAATCGTGTTGAAAAGCTCGTAATCAATTATATGAACTCCTAAAATTCGATTAAAACTTGTTTTGCGGTCTTTTTTGTAGAGGTTTCGGACGAGCGGGTCTAAATAGGCCGAACAATGGACCCGATAGAATTTTAACTAAGTAAAAAGTACAGAAATCGAGTTTTTGCAAAATAATCGTGTTGAAAAGCTCGTAATCAATTGTATGAATTTCTAAATTGGATTAAAACTTATTTTGCATCCCTTTTGTAGAGGTTTCGGACGAGAGGGTCTAAACGGGCCGAACAATGGACCCGTTAGAATTTTAACTGAGTAAAAAGTACATAAATCGAGTTTTTGCAATATAATCGTGTTGAAAAGCTCGTAACCAATTGTATGAACTTCTAAATTTGGATTAAAACTTATTTTGCAGCCATTTTTGTAGAGGTTTCGGACGAGCTGGTCTAAATAGGCCGAACAATGGACCCGTTAGAATTTTAACTTAGTAAAAAGGACAGAAATTGAGTGTCTGCAATATAATTGTGTTGAAAAGCTCGTAATCAATTATATGAACTCCTAAAATTTGATTAAAACTTGTTTTGCGGTCTTTTTTGTAGAGGTTTCGGACGAGCGGGTCTAAATGGGCCGAACAATCGACCCGTTAGAATTTTAACTGAGTAAAAAGTACAAAAATCGAGTTTTTGCAATATAATCATGTTGAAAAGCTCGTAATCAATTACATGAACTCCTAAATTTGGATTAAAACTTGTTTTGCGGTCTTTTTTGTATAGGTTTCGGACGAGCGGGTCTAAATGGGCCGAACAATCGACCCGTTAGAATTTTAACTGAGTAAAAAGTATAGAAATCAAGTTTTTGCAATATAATCGTGTTGAAAAGCTCGTAATCAATTGTATGATCCTCTAAATTTGGATTAAAACTTATTTTGCAACCATTTTGTAGAGGTTTCGGACGAGCGGGTCTAAATGGGCCGAACAATGGACCCGTTAGAATTTTAACTGAGTAAAAAGTACAGAAATCGAGTTTTTGCAATATAATCATGTTGAAAAGCTCGTAATCAATTACATAAACTCCTAAAATTTGATTCTAACTTATTTCGCGGTCTATTTTGTAGAGGTTTCGGACGAGCGGGTTTAAATGGGCTAAACAATGGACATGTTAGAATTTTAACAGAGTAAAAAGTACATAAATCGAGATTTTGCAATATAATCTTGTTGATAAGCTCGTAATCAATTATATGAATTCCTAAAATTTGATTAAAACTTGTTTTGCGGTCTTTTTTGTAGAGGTTTCGGACGAGCGGGTCTAAATGGGTCGAACAATGGACCCATTAGAATTTTAACCAAGTAAAAAGTACAGAAATCGAGTTTTTGCAATATAATCATGTTGAAAAGCTTGTAATCAATTATATGAACTCCTAAAATTTGATCCTAACTTGTTTTGCGGTCTTTTTTGTAGACGTTTCGGACGAGCGGGTCTAGATGGGTCGAACAATGGACCCGTTAGAATTTTTTTTTTTTTTTGAAAATCCTATTCTACTTCTACCTAGAGGGGGAGGGGGGAAATCTAGGTGAAGGCAATGCTCCTGAGGGTCTTGAACCCGGAACCTAAGGGGAAGGGAGTGGAGCAGGTGAGCGTGCTCTGACCACCAGGCCGTCATCGCATGCTCCCCGTTAGAATTTTAACTGAGTAAAAAGTACAGAAATCGAGTTTTTGCAATATAATCGTGTTGAAAAGCTCGTAATCAATTGTATGAACTCCTAAATTTGGATTAAAACTTATTTTGCAACCCTTTTTGTAGAGGTTTCGGATGAGCGGGTCTAAATGGGCCTAACAATGGACCCGTTAGAATTTTAACTGAGTAAAAAGTACAGAAATCGAGTTTTTGCAATATGATCGTGTTGAAAAGCTCGTAATCAATTATATGAACTCCTAAAATTTGATTAAAACTTGTTTTCCGGTCTTTTTTGTAGAGGTTTCAGACGAGCGGGTCTAAATGGGCCGAACAATGGACCCGTTAGAATTTTAACTAAGTAAAAAGTACAGAAATCGAGTTTTTGCAATATAATCGTGTTGAAAAGCTCGTAATCAATTATATGAACTTCTAAATTTTGATTAAAACTTATTTTAGGGTCCTTTTTGTAAGTTTTCAGACGAGCGAGTCTAAATGGGCCAAATAATGGACCTGTTAGAGTTTTAACCGAGTAAAAAGTACAGAAATTGAGTTTTTGCAATATAATCGTGTTGAAAAGCTCATAATCAATTATATGAAATCCTAAAATTTGATTATAACTTATTTTGCGGTCTTTTTTGTAGAGGTTTCGGACGAGCGAGTCTAATTGGGCTGAACAATAGACCCGTTAGAATTTTAAATGAGTAAAAAGTACAGAAATCACGTTTTTGCAATATAGTCGTGTTGAAAAGCTCTTAATAAATTATAAGAACTCCTAAATTTTGACTAAAACTTGTTTTGGTCCTTTTTGTGGAGGTTTCGAACGAGCGGGTCTAAATGAGCCGTAAAATGGACCTGTTAGAATTTTAACTCAGCAAAAGGTACATATTTTGAGTTTTTAAAATATAATAGTGTTGAAAAGCTCATAATCTATTGTATGAACACCCAAATTTGGATTAAAACTTATTATGCAGCCCTTTTGTAGAGGTTTCGGACGAGCGGGTCTAAATTGGCCGAACAATGGACCTGTTAGAATTTTAACTAAGTAAGAAGTATAGAAATCGAGTTTTTGCAATATAATCGTGGTGAAAAGCTCGTAATCAATTGTATGAACTCATAAATTTGATTTTAAAACTTATTTTGCAACCCTTTTGTAGAGGTTTTGGACGAGTGGGTCTAAATGGGCCGAACAATGGACCCGTTTGAATTTTAATTGAGTAAAAAGTACAGTAATCGAGTTTTTGCAATATAATCGTGTTGAAAAGCTCGTAATCAATTATATGAACTCCTAAAATTTGATTCTAACTTATTTTGCGGTCTTTTTTGTAGTGGTTTCGGTTTAGCGGGTATAAATGGGCCGAACAATGGACCCGTTAGAATTTTAACTGAGTAAAAAGTAAAATAATCGAGTTTTTACAATATAGTCATGATGAAAAGCTAGTAATCAATTATATAAACTCCTAAAATTTGATTCTAACTTATTTTGCGGTCTATTTTGTAGAGGTTTCGGACGAGCGGGCCTAAATGGGCCGAACAATGGACCCGTTAGAATTTTAATTGAGTAAAAAGTACAGAAATCGAGATTTTGCAATATAATCGGGTTCAAAAGCTCGTAATCAATTATTTGAACTCCTAAATTTTGATTAACATTTAATTTGCAGCCCTTTTTGTAGAGGTTTCGGACGAGCGGGTCTAAACAGGCCGAACAATGGACACGTTAGAATTTTAACTGAGTAAAAAGTATAGAAACCGAGTTTTTGCAATATAATCGTGTTCAAAAGCTCGTAGTCAATTATATGAATTCCTAAAATTTGATTAAAACTTGTTTTTCGGTCTTATTTGTAGAGGTTTAGGACGAGCGGGTCTAAATGGCTCGAACAATGGACCCGTTAGAATTTTAACTTAGTAAAAAGTATAGAAATCGAGTTTTTGCAATATAATCGTGTTGAAAAGCACGTAATCAATTGTATGAACTCCTAAAATTTGATTAAAACTTATTTTGCGGTCATTTTTTTATAGGTTTCGGACGAGCGGGTCTAATTGGGCTGAACAATGGACCCGTTAGAATTTTAAATGAGTAAAAAGTATAGAAATCGAGTTTTTGCATTATAATCGTGTTGAAAAGCTCTTAATAAATTATATGAACTCCTAAATTTTAATTAAAACTTGTTTTGTAGTCCTTTTGTGGAGGTTTCAGACGAGCGAGTCTAAATGTGCCGTAAAATGGACATGTTATAATTTTAACTGAGTAAAAAGTACAAAATTTGAGTTTTTGCAATATAATCGTATTAAAAAGCTCGTAATCAATTGTATGAACTTCTAAATTTTGATTAAAACTTATTTTGCGGTCCTTTTTGTAAGGTTTCGGACGAGCGGGTCTAAATGGGCTAAAAAATGGACCCGTTAGAATTTTAACTGAGTAAAAAGTACAGTAATCGAGTTTTTCCAATATAATCATGTTGAAAAGCTCGTAATCAATTATATGAACTCCTAAAATTTGATTCTAACTTATTTTGCGGTCTTTTTTGTAGAGGTTTCAGACGAGCGGGTCTAAATAGGCCGAACAATGGACCCGTTAGAATTTTAACTGAGTAAAAAGTACAAAAATCGAGTTTTTTCTATATAACCGTGTTGAAAAGCACCAAATCAATTGTATGAACTCCTAAATTCGGATTAAAACTTATTTTGCAACCCTTTTGTAAAGGTTTCGGAAGAGCGGGTCTAAACGGGCCGAACAATGGACCCGTTAGAATTTTAACTGAGTAAAAAGTACAGAAATCGAGTTTTTGCAATATAATCGTGTTGAAAAGCTCGTAATAAATTATATGAACTCCTAAAATTTGATTAAAACTTGTTTCCCAGTCTTTTTTGTAGAGGTTTCGGACGAGCGAGTCTAAATAGGCCGAACAATGGACCCGTTAGAATTTTAACTGAGTAAAAAGTACAGAAATCGAGTTTTTGCAATATAATCGTGTTTAAAACCTCTTAATCAATTGTATGACCTCCTAAATTTGGATTAAAACTTATTTTGCAACCCCTTGTCCCGGTACGAGCGACTGACCGGCCCGAGTGGGCTACACGAGGATAACCGAGGCGAAACCCGTTAAGGCTTCACTTCGGTTAACAACCTGAGAAAACTTTTTCATTATTATTATCTTTTCTAGATGCATTATTAAGTCCTATGTGAGAAAGGCAACAACGGAAGGAACAAACGAGGCAAACAACCAAACAGCCCAACAAAACAGCCCATTTTTAACTTAGACTACAGGCCGTCTTGAAACACCCAAGGAGTGTATCGAAACGCCTTTACTAGGTCAACTGGCCAAAGTCAACACGAGGAGACCGTATCGAAACGCTGGTCAACCATTCCGAAACGCCCTCATCGATCAACTTCTCGTGGTCAACGATACGAAGATCGTTCCGGAACGCCAAGGCCTGTTTCGATACTTCAATTTATCGTCAAAATCTCAGATTTCCAGTGGCAAAACCGTATCGAAACGACCCCCTTGCATACCGAAACGCCTGGCCTGAAACAAGAGGCCGTATCGAAACGGGACTGTTGAGTGCCTAAAAGTTCTATATTTTACCCCTCATTTATCCTTATTTTTGCTGCACTCAAGCACGTTTAATTGCATTTTAGGCTAGTTTTTGCATTTAAATCACATTTAGATAAAACTACACAGATGCTGCTAAAATTGGTCACTTTTGCATGTATCTGCCGTGGCAGCATCGAAGGCAGCTGAGGAGCAGAGGCGAGTTGCAGAGTAGGAGCTGAAGAAACGAGGTCTATGGTCTGTCGTGACCGCTGCTGAGGTAGAAGAGGCGACAACAAAGACACCTGAGGTAGAAAACGCGAAGTGGAGATCGACAGATAGAGGAATTCAAGCCGGACTATCATGGGCCATTCGCATATTTTTGGAGACTAGAAGCATAAGGAGCTGTACTGAAGCAGTTCCAGTTGCCACCAAGGACACTGCTGCCACAGAATGCCGCCTAGACGGCAATACGCCGACATAGTCAAGATGGGTCTCGTTTAATAAAGGATTTTTTTTCTGAGTCCATTGAGTCCAATCTTGCATTTTTCTGAGGCCGGGAGCGGAGCATAGAGCTGATCAAAGATCGATAAGTAACTTATCTTTACTTGTTGAACAAGGATTTCTACTCCAAGAAGGACTTCTACTCCAAGAAGGACTTAGACTAGATCTTTTCCTATATATACCCATGTATATAAGGGTAAAAGGAGACATCACATCACATACCTCTCATCTCAAAACCCTAGTCGTTTCTCTTTCTTCACCATGTTCTAAACCTCCCCTAGCGCAAAGGGTTGATATTGTAAAGTAGTTGTAAGGGTTGTTCTGTTCTTAGGATTTTTCTATTCAATGAAATAAAACTTCAAGTTTGCTTATTCTGGTTTCAACATCTTGCAAGAGTATCGGGAGAGCATTGTAAGATTGTTTATTTACTTAATATCGGGAGAGTTAAGTATACGAAAAGAGTAAGTATTGGTTCTCCAGTTTATGGTTGAACTATCTCGGACCTAGGGATAGGACGAGGTTAAGCGGCTAAAGAAGAATTCATAAAAATCGGTGTTCATACTTCGATTCACGTCGAGAGGTATCATCCAAGACGTGTTCGCCGAAAAGCTTGGATCTAGGGATAGGACAAGTCAATCCAGGGATTCTTGCCGAACTTGAAGAAACTGAGTTTCTTATCGCTGTTGCGACAGCAACGAACCGCTGCCACGATAGGTGCTGCCGTGACAGGAGCCAGACACAGAATAGAAGTCCTTGAACAGTGCAATACCTGCACTACGGAGCAATTCAATTCCTGCCTATTTTATATTTCTAATTTATCTTTTTACTTGATTATTTTCGTGACAATCTTAATCAATTTATTAAATCTCCTTCTTTTCTCTGTGCAGATAGTTAAAGGATAGAAGTATTCCAGTCCCTGTGGAGACAATATCCAATACTCTAGTATCACTTTACTACTTGCGTCGTGTACACTTGCACTATTTGCGATAGTCTTATTTACACGCAACAAGTTTTTGGCGTCGTTGCCGAGGACTGGCAACATACCTTTACCTTTAATTACTACACTTTTTATTTTATTTATTTATTTTATTTTTATTTTCTATTTCTGGTTGTTGTATCTCAGGTACAATACAGGTTCAAGGGTATCAACATGTCAGGAAAAACCATTCGAGAGTTGATGTGAGAAAATTCTTGCAATTACAGTGAAGGTAATCATGCACTTGAAAGTTGTCCTCATCTTTTCAATAAATACATGGACAACCCACGATGGAACCAAGAAGGACGTGATAAGCCACCACAACAGCCGGCACCATCCACGAGCATAATAGAGCAGACCCTAGCAACCTTCATGTCTCAAACTGGAGCATACATGGCCAATATCGACCAATTTGTCAAGAAAACTAAAATCTTCATGGATAAAACAGAGGAGAGAATGACAAATCATGAGGCCACTCTAAATTCATTAGAGATACAGATGGGACATGTTGCTCAGATAATAAACACCAAACATGATGGAAGATTCCCTACTGATACTGAGGTCACAAAAAACCCCACATAGGAGCAGTGCAAGGAAATTACAACGAGAAGTGAGAAACAAATACAAGGGTCGAGAATAAAAGAAACACCCAGTAAGGAACCGACCCTAGAGACAAATGCCAAGAACACTGCCCCGACAGATGAAAAGCAAGCTATTGTCGCCAACCCTGTCACGGCAGAAACCACTTCCGAGGTATTAGAGGAACCAACACCGGTGGACTCAGAATCATCGAAGTCTCTACTGATGTAGAGTTACGAGTGGCCTACAGAATTTGATATGGAGAGTTATGGCACTTCCCAATGTCCCTTTGACCTGCAAAGTAACCTGACAACAGACTGTCAAAATAACTGGCTACCGCAGCAACAGGCACGACAACAAGGGCTACATTCCACCACAACAACATTCAACGAAAACAAGGTAAGCTTGTGGTCAAATGTCAATGCAATTTTTACTAATCATATATTCATGCCCTCAGAAACTTTACCAAGAATGGAGGACTTCATGGACTACAAAAGGAAGAGAAAGAAAGGAGCCTCCACCATGAGAATAATCACCAGATGGAGGGTACAGATGGACTTCAAGAAGTATCGGAAACGACCCCTCAAACATCAATAGAACAGGGAGTAGTTACTTTAGGAGATGCCCCTCAAGGCACTCCTAATTTAACTTATTTTATTTTTATCTTATTTTATCTTTATTGTTTTAGGAATTAGAAATTTAATATTAGTTTTTAGTTTGTTTGTGTTATTAGGTAAACAGAGAAAACCCTCGCAATGACGATACGATCAACCCGAGAAAGCTCTGCCCCGACCCCTGCCGTGGCAACACTCATACTCCCCTGGATGAATTCTACAGTGACTGCCGCTAACAGCAGTGATGATAGCGATGCAAGATTAAGTCTCTTTTACTCCTCTATGTTTTCTGCGATTGATATTATCTATTTATGATGTTTTTCTTTTCGATTTTCATTTTTGATGACATGCATTGAGGGCAATGCAACCCTCGAGATTGGGGGTAGGCAGTCCTCCTAATTATTAATATAACATTGCATTTAGTTTTCATTGTGTCGCATTTATTTTTATGCTAAAAAATTGGCTTAATTTATTGAACTTTTATTATCTGTTGCTGCCATTTCTGCCGTTTCAGCCCCTTAAAAATATTTTAAGAAGTAAGTAGAGCCTTAGCATAGTTCTGAAAAACTGAAACACTTTGTGACTTACTTGATAACAGACTTTCTCTAGCATACTTAGAATAGAAATCTTAGCACTTACAGTAGAAAGAGACTAGAAACTCAAGAAACCTAGAGGTGCCTATCACTGGCTCTAGGAAAATAACCAGAGAAAAACTTCTAGAGGTGCCTATCACCGGCTCTAGATAGTTAACTAGAGGTGCCTGAAATACTGGCTCTAGTAGAAAAGAGAAAAATTCAGAAAAAGAAGGAAAACAACTAGAGGTGCCCGATACTGGCTATAAAAAAAGAAGAAAAAAAGAATTAAGTCTCGAAGAAAAACTTTAAACAAACTAAGTATAATATTCTAGTTGCTAGGGAAGTCTATATTCATGTATGTTCACAATAAATGCACACACAGGCACAGGAACTATACTTTTGCTCTAAGTAGATCCTTAAATATTTGAACAGGTGCTAAACATGATAAGGGTGGTGTTATGGGTAAGGATTGTTAGTTAGGTTGCATTTGCATGTTAGTTAGGGTGCATTTGCTTGAGGACAAGCAAGGATTCGAGTTTGGGGGTGTGTTGAGTGCCTAAAAGTTCTGTATTTTATCCCTCATTTATCCTTATTTTTGCTGCACTCAAGCACGTTTAATTGCATTTAAGGCTAGTTTTTGCATTTAAATCACATTTAGATAAAACTGCACAAATGCTGCTAAAATTGGTCACTTTTGTAGGTATCTACCGTGGCAGCATCGAAGGCAGCTGAGGAGCAGAGGCGAGTTGCAGAGTTGGAGCTGAAGAAACGAGGTCCGTGGTCTGTCGTGACCGCTGCTGAGGTAGAAGGGGCGACAGCGAAGACACCTGAGGTAGAAAACGCGAAATGGAGATCGACAGATAGAGGAATTCAAGCCGGACTATCGTGGGCCATTCGCATATTTTTGGAGACTAGAAGCATAAGGAGCTGTACTGAAGCAGTTCCAATTGCCACCAAGGACACTGCCGCCGCATAATGCCGCCCAGACGGCAATACGCCGACATAGTCAAGATGGGTCTCGTTTGATAGAGGATATTTTTCTAAGTCCATTGAGTCCAATCTTGCATTTTTCTGAGGCCGGAAGCGGAGCATAGAGCTGATCAAAGATCGATAAGTAAAGTTACTTATCTTTACTTGTTGAACAAGGATTTCTACTCCAAGAAGGACTTCTACTCCAAGAAGGACTTAGACTAGATCTTTGCTTATATATACCCATGTATGTAAGGGTAAAAGGAGACATCACATCCCATACCTCTCATCTCAAAACCCTAGTCGTTTCTCTTTCTTCCCCATGTTCTAAACCTACCCTAGGGCAAAGGGTTGATATTGTAAAGTAGTTGTAAGGGTTGTTCTGTTCTTAGGATTTTTCTATTCAATGAAATAAAACTTCAAGTTTGCTTATTCTGGTTTCAACATCTTGCAAGAGTATCGGGAGAGCATTGTAAGATTATCTATTTACTTAATATCGGGAGAATTAAGTATACGAAAGGAGTAAGTACTGGTTCTCCAGTTTATGGTTGAACTATCTCGGACCTAGGGATAGGACGAGGTTAAGCGGCTAAAGAAGAATTCATAAACATCGGTGTTCATACTTCGATTCACGCCGAGAGGTATCATCCAAGACGTGTTCGCCGACAAGCTTGGATCTAGTGATAGGACAAGTCAATCCAGGGATTCTTGCCGAACTTGAAGAAACTGAGTTGCTTATCGCTGCTGCGACAGCAACGAATCGCTGCCACGACAGGTGCTGCTGTGACAGGAGCCAGACACAGAACAAAAGTCCTTGAACAGTGCAATACCTGCACTACGGAGCAATTCAATTCCTGCCTATTTTATATTTCTAATTTATCTTTTTACTTGATTATTTTCTTGACAATCTTAATCAATTTATTAAATCTCCTTCTTTTCTTTGTGTAGATTGTTAAAGGATAAAAGTATTCCAGTCCCTGTGGAGACGATATCCGATACTCTAGTATCACTTTACTACTTGCGTCGTGTACACTTGCACTATTTGCGATAGTCTTATTTACACGCAACAGGGACCTACCGTTTCGATACACCTGCTGCGAACAAATAGGTTTTACCTGGTTTTTGGCACAAGGCTGCCTCAAGCACAACCTAAAACCTTCCACAACCCAACATACAACAACCCTAGGTGCAAGGCACCCTATAACAAGCATGCTCAACCCCAAACATACATATAAGGCCATACATAAATAAGAAGCATCATTTCAACAAAAGATTCATACTTTGCATTCAAGAAAACATGCTTCAACAAGGACATCCACTTAAGCATTCAAAAAGGCACAAGACCAACATACAAGGCATAAGCAAACCTTAAACATATCATCCACATAACAAGGAGTCTAAACATTCTCCTAGCACATAACATCAACATACATCAAAAGCTCAAATCAACAACACATATCCCATTGCTTGACTATTACACCTTATAACTTAAAAGTCCATACTTGAAAGCTAAGATAGCACTACAAGCACACTTGGAGGCCCTCTCCTTGCACAAGCAACCCACGAACTACCGATCTGCATTGTCGAACAAAAGAGAGCGTAAGCATAAAGCTTAGTGAGGGTAAGCTCATAAAACAAACCTCGACAATGCAGGGTCCAAGCACGAGCAACAACCAAGGTAGAATGCATGATCTTACCTTCAAACCACATGAGCCAGAATATATATGATGCATGAACATAAACTCAATATTATGCCATGCTCAACAAGTCATAAGCCCAACACATGAAAATACATATATCAATGTATAAGCAACACATATATCAATCCATATTGGCACCTAGCTATGGCTCGAATACGCGGATAACCGTTGAAACTCACATACAACAACAACCATTACCTTACGGTGGGATTACACTCATCACCGTTCATACGGAGGGGATTCCACTCATCCTCACGCCCCGTCTCCTTCCTGAAGGTCATTCCTGGGAATCGTGGAATGGCAATAGTGTTTCAGGTCTTTTGATGAACTACCTCAACTTGTGGTTTCAGGTCTTTCTCCATTTTCTCTAACTTATCTTGAATGTTCTTTTGGTTTGCCTCCAAAGTTTTCAACCTTTCCTCAGAGTTCATGGCTCGGGTTTGGGCTCGTGTACCGTATTTATGAGTTGTCTTAGCAATTTTGGATATTCTGTCAATTTTTATATTTAGTTAGTTTATGATATGAATGAATGTATGCATGAATGAATTCACAAAAGAAAACAACAAAGTAAACAAAACAGTGCAAATGCATGAATGCAGTCGAAGGGCCATTAATTCCATTGAAAATCTGCTCATGAAAGGAAACTCTTTATTGAATACGAAAGCTTTTATTACATCTTTTTAGTTCTCCTTTTTTTGCATTACAAATATTTTTCTACTTGAACACCTAACTCCTTGATTTCTTCAACTAGCCACATGAGCCTTGGGCAACTTCTCCAATGGGCTTGATATACTGACGAAGAGCTGCAGCTTCAGTTGCCAACATTGTCACGTGCTTGGTTCTCCTCCTTTTTAAGAGCTTTCCCTTCGTAATTGAACAATTTTATAGAATCAACCCCTTCTAAATATGGAATGATGCACATACAAAATAAATAAGATAGGGAACAAAGATTAAAGCAAGAAAAAAAGCAAATAAAAAAGCGAATTAAATGCACGATAATTCTGGGCCGGCATTCCAACATTTCAAGACATGTCTACACGAATTATTCATGCGACTCAACACCCTAGTCTTTTCGCATGGCTCTACTAGGGGTAGGCTCTAGATTCTCAAACTTGATTCGGTTCTAAAAGGGTACCTGTTGTCCTTGCTATCCCCTACTAAGGGTAGCAAGGCCCTCAATTCTCACTTATTATACACTTCAAACGAATCGAGTTCAACTCAAGTGGACTCGCTATCGATGCCTTCTCGAAGAATCAATATCCTTACGAAGACAAGGGAATGAGTCCTGAAGGTACTTGCTAGGCTCATACGAAGAATCAGTATTCTTACATGAGCAAAGCGTATTTCCCCCACTTAAACGAACGAGACAAAGCTCAGGAATAGAACTTGGCATTAAGTCTTAAATGCGTAAAATAGAGTTATATTCATTTAAACGGACAAATAAATTGAACCTATTATGAACTTGCAAATTCCACATTTAAAAAAAAACTTTTTTTAAAACCATTTTAAACCAATTTGTGGCCTGACCCTCTTTTGTTTTTATTTTAAAAACAAAAACACTTCCCAGTGGAGTCGCCAAGTTGTCGCAACCCCTTTTTGAGAGGCTTCGACTTTTTGGTAAAATTAAAAAAATAGAGTCGCCACCAACCTTTTTTGAAAAGTGTGATTGGATCACTTTAAATCAGGGTTATTTAATAAAACGTTTTGTTTTAATAAAACAACAGTTTTGGTATGCGAAAACAAGAAAATAGGTTCGGGGGTCGGTTACACGCGGGGAAGGGTTAGCACCCCCACGACGCCCAAAATTGGTACCTAATTGGTTTTAAAATCGTTTTCAAAACTGGAATTTGCAAGTTCACGAAGGTTCGACTTTATTTGTCCGTTTAATGAATATCAAACTATTTTAACGGCCTTATCGCCCGGGAGATGAACTTTAATCACCGCAAACATTTCTGGTGCTAACACGTCATTCACATTTGATAAGACACCACATTAAATTAATTTTGTTTTTTCAAACAACATAGCAATTTAGTGCGTTAAGCATTCTATGTTTATTCTAAGTTCGATTAAAAAAAACCTAAAAAGATGTCTAAGTATTTTATTCCTAATTAAAACTTTATGTTTGCTTAAGTGTATTTTATTTTTTGTGAAGTAATTTTTCAACAAACACGTCTATATCTAAGCTTTAGAACCTAGTCTTAAGTTTAACCTAATTCTAAAAACAAGCATGAAACTCGAATTTTCTTTTGTATTTTTTCCTTTTATTAATTCTTTTGAAAAAAAACTTTTATTTTTTTGGGTAAACTATACTAATGACCACCGAACTATGGGGTTAGTTTCGATTTGACCACTATATTTTCAATTGTGTTAAATATACCACATAACTATTTAATTGGTTTCAATGTAGCCACCTGCCGTTAAATCCTAACGGGAAGATGGTGTGGCAGTTAAAAACAAATTGGTATAATTACACATTTTATCCCTATTACTTACGCATTATATCAATTTAGTCCTAATTTTTATTTAATAAAACAATTAATTATTTATTTAAGTGATGTCACGTGTCACCACCTCATTGGATGACTTTAACTATTTATATTTGAGTTAATAATTTTATTTTGCCCCTCCAATGAGGTGGTGACACGTGTCACCACCCATTAAAGGAAGAAAATAAATTTCTCTACAATAAGAGTGGTAGGGTTCAAACTTGGGTCCTCTTGAAAAGAGGTGTGCATGTTTACCATCAAGTCAAACACACATTTGTGATTTGTTATACAACATTTATTATGTATGTCAAAGTCAGACTATGTGTGTTTGGCTCACTCCTGTACCGAACAGTGAACCTTTCCCACGGACTATCGGGAAATTCACAAGATTTGGCCTTCACAGACACAATCCGGCCATCCCACCATCTTCCATTATCTCCACTCTCATCTTTCCACCAGACTTTGCACTGTTCGGTGAAGAATAGAAAATTTATACAGAGCAGAAAGCCAAAGATTACGTATCGCAACTACGGAAGAAGAATGATATGGTTGGTGCGAAAATGGCGTGGCTTAATTTATATGTGCATATATTCCCGTGGAAGTTTTATTGCAATTTGGCTACTGCTGTTTCTATGGACCCTGCATGCTTCCTCCATTTCAATTTCAAAAATATTTCCACACACACCATGAAATATTCTACTGATACAAATGCAGAATTCAAGAAACACAATATTAAAACTCTAACACTTGATTCGCTATTTGAAAACCATACAAAATCTTCCAAGTTATGTAGAATATATAGTATGCTCAGAGTTTAAGTAAATGGATGAAAAGTTTGAATCCATAACATCAACAGTTTGCAATCTCGGGCTTACTTGTTAGAATTACAACTCATCTTGAAACCCTTACCCATATGCAAATAAAGATGAGAATGGAGATAATGGAAGCTGGTGGGATGGCCAGATTGTGTCTGTGAAGGCCAAATCTGTGAAACCGATATTTTAATTTTGATATAACTAAAGAACCTAAGTACTAAATTGAAAATGTGAAAACGAATTTTTAAGTCCTCAAACACCCCTACATGTTTTGAAGAATATGCCTAAGTTAAAAACTAAGTTTATAAAATATTTTCTAAGTGTTCTCAAAGCCAAAATAGTGATTTTCGAGTCACCGTTTCGAAACGGACTAAGGCGTTTCGAAACAGTTTTGAAACTGTGAACCTGTGTTTCGAAACGGGTATCGGAACGATTTCAACACTGCCAACCCGTGTTTCGAAACAAGTTCCGAAACGGCTTTAGAACAAAGAGACACCGTATCGAAACGACATTAAATGTTTCGAAACGGTTCTTAATTTTGATTTGAAAAATATGAACGTTGAATGTTTTTAACTGATTTTTAACAAACCGTTAAGGCGTTTCGAAACGATCTCAAGACGTTTCGATACGACCCTTGACAGTGGCAAAACGTTTCGAAAAAAGTTTCGCTACGGCTCTTAGTGTATCGAAACAGGTCTGACCGTTTCGATACGAGCTCTTTAATGCACCCCAACGACTCTTTCTATTTTGGTCTGTTTCGAAACAGGGTCGGGCGTTTCGAAACAGTTGGTTGCAGACTGCATTTATGGAGGTGAGATAACACCCCCAACGGCTCTATTGATGAATGCAAAAACCACAACGGCTAGAAATCAATTAGAAGGTATAAAAGGGACCTCTAAAAGCACCAGCAACAACTATTGATCCAAAAGCAAACATCCAAACATCAAATCCAAGCATTTGTGCCTAAATCCCATATTTGTCTAGAAACCCCAATTGTATTTTTCATTCTTATCATTTCAATTGGGTTGAGTGCTTGTAATTGGGCTAGTTTATATATTGAGAGATACTTGTTTAGCCATCAAATTCTTTGTTTTAATTGTGTGAGGATTGGGTCAAATTTTGGGTAGAAAATTTGACCGAAAATTGTAAGGGTTACCTCCTTATCCTAGAAAAGGGAAAGAGAAATTAGTGGAATTGTTGCAAATCCTTAGTGAAGCTAAGGTAGTGGATGTAGAGTTCATTTGGAACTCGAACCACTCTAAAATTCCTTGTCAATCTTTTTATTGGCAATTTCCACCACCAAGAACATCAAAAATCCAATTCACCCCCCTCTTGGTTTAGTTCGATCATTCGATCCACTCAACAATTGGTATCAGAGCCTACCTCTTTGAGGATTAACAACCACAAGAGGAGTTCCTAGGAAGAGTGTGATCATCAAAATATCAAGAGATGGCTTCTACCTTAATAATAAGAAAATTATTTCGGAATTAAATGATAAAAATGACTCACTCTCTCAAGCTAATTTAAAATTTGAGAAAAAGATTTTAAGGTTGAAAGATGAGTTAAAATTCTTTCAAGATGAAAATGTTGACCTTAATAATCTTTTATCTCAATGTAATAGTGAACACCAAAAGGTGTTAGATGAGCTTAACAAGCTCAAGGAGTCCTTTAAAAATGTTGGTAGTGTGAAGCATGAAATAGGTGAATCTTCTAAAACAAACCAACTTAAGAAAATGACTAATAACTACAAACAAGGTAGTCTTCCTAGACATAGTAATACTAAAAGGATTAGAAGTGTATGGGTTCCTAAGGAACTTGTAAAATCTAATAACATTGTTGCTATGACATCTTGGATTCCTAAGGGAACCAAGGTTTTGGGAGCTAACACTCATGGACCCAAAATGATTTGGGTACCAAAAACAAAAGCTTAATATCTTTGTTTGTAGGGGGAGCATTGCTACAAGGCCAAAGCACAAAGTCAAAACTCATGGTACCTTGATAGTGGATGCTCAAGACATATGACCGGAGACAAGAGTAGATTCATGGATATAAAGCCAAAAAGTGGAGGAGTGGTGACATTTGGTGACAACTCCAAAGGCCACATTAAAGGTATTGGCTCCATAGGTAATCACTCTACTATTCTCATTGAAAATGTCTTATATGTCGATGGTCTTAAACATAACTTGTTGAGCATAAGTCAATTGTGTGATAAAGGATTTAATGTTTTATTTGATAAAAATGAGTGCAAAATTGTTGACATTAAATCTAATAATATTATGCTCATAGGTCATCGCATAGGTAACATATACATGGTGCATCTAGATGACATACATACATCTCATGCATGCTTAGTAGCACAAAATGAAAATGATGCATGGTTGTGACATAGGAAACTAGGACATGCTAGCATTAGTGTTTTAGAAAAACTAGTTTCCCTTGATCTAGTTAGAGGTTTACCCAAGATTAAATTCTCAAACGATAAAATTTGTGATGCATGCTCTAAGGGTAAACAACATAAGTCCTCCTTTAAATCCATTAATGATGTTTCTACTAGTAGATGATTACAACTTATCCATATGGATTTATTTGGGCCAATTAGGACTATGAGCTTGGGTGGTAAATCTTATGCATTTGTACTTGTTGACGATTTCTCTAGATTTACTTGGGTTCTATTTTTAAGTACTAAAGATGAGGCTTTAGAAAAATTCATCACATTTTCAAAACTAACCCAAAATGATCTTGAACTTAGAATTTCACATATTAGAAGTGATCATGGAACTGAGTTTCAAAATTTAGGGTTTGAAGATTTTTTGAATGAAAATGGTATTAGCCACAATTTTTCGGCTCCTCGAACTCCTCAACAAAATGGGGTAGTTGAGAGGAAAAATAGAACTTTGCGAGAAATGGCTAGAATCATGCTTTGTGAAAATAATTTACCTAAATATTTTTGGGCGGAAGACACAAACACCGCTTGCTATATTGTTAACCGGGTAATGATTAGGCCAATTTTAAAGAAAACACCTTATGAGATTTTAAAATCTAAAAAGCCTAACATTAGCTATTTTCACCCTTTCGGTTGCAAGTGTTTTGTTTTAAATAATGGAAAAGACAACTTAGGTAAATTTGATGCAAAAAGTGATGAAGCTATTTTCATAGGATACTCTTTAACCTCTAAAGCTTATCGAGTATTTAGCAAAAGAACTTTAGTAGTAGAAGAATCTATACATGTTGTATTCGATGATAACCTCCTTCCAAGGAAGGATTCTTGTGATGATGATGATATAGGAATCATAAATGCCTTTGATGGAGGACAAACTTCAAAGGAGGATGAGATTCCAACAAAAGAAGAGGACACACAAGATCCACCTTTTGAAGCCTTGAAGGACTTGGCTCTTGAGGAAAAGGAAGTGAGCTACCCAAGGGAGTTCAACTATGTCAAAGATGGTGAAATCTTGGGTGATCCATCCAAGGGGGTAACCACTCGATTTTCTCTTAGATTAATGAATCATGCTGCATTTATCTCATGCATAGAGCCTAAGAATATAAAATAAGCATTGAAAGATGATTTTTGGATTATGGCTATGCAAGAAGAGTTAAATCAATTTGAGAGAAGTAACGTTTGGACATTAGTTGATAGGCCTAGTAATCAATCTACCATAGGAACTAAATGGGTCTTTAGGAACAAGCTAGATGAAAGTGGTAACATTGTGAGAAATAAAGCTAGACTAGTAGCACAAGGTTACACTCAAGAAGAGGAAATAGATTTTGATGAAACCTATGCACCCGTAGCTAGAATGGAAGCCATTAGGATGTTGCTTGCATATGCATGTTATCATGATTTCAAGCTCTTTCAAATGGATGTTAAAAGCGAGTTTTTAAATGGTTTTATAAATGAGGAAGTGTATGTGGAACAACCACCGGGTTTTGAAGACTCAAAATTTCCAAATCATGTTTTCAAACTTACTAAAGCTCTTTATGGTTTAAAACAAGCTCCTAGAGCTTGGTATGAAAGACTTTCAAACTTTTTAATTGAAAAAGGTTTTGAAAAAGGAAAGGTGGACACTACACTCTTCATAAAAATGTATAAAAATGACATTTTAGTAGTACAAATTTATGTTAATGATATAATTTTTGGTTCTACTAACGAATGTCATTGCAAAGAATTTGCTAAACTAATGCAAGGTGAATTTGAGATGAGCATGATGGGGGAGCTCTCATTCTTTTTGGGACTCCAAATCAAGCAAAGGAAGGATGGCACCTTCATCAATCAAGCAAAGTACATAAAGGATATGCTCAAGAAGTTTGGCTTGGATAATGCAAAGCCTCAAGCCACACCTATGAGCTCCTCTACAAAGGTTGACAAAGATGAAGGAGGTAAGTGTGTCGACTCTAAGCTTTACCGTTCTATGATTGGATTATTGTTTTACCTTACCGCAAGTAGACCGGATATCTTGTTTAGTGTTTGCTTGTGTGCTAGGTTTCAAGCTAGTCCTAGAGAGTCTCACCTTATAGCCGTTAAGAGAATCTTTAGGTACCTTAGAGATACTCCTTGCTTAGGTCTTTGGTACCCTAGAGACTCCACCTTCAACCTTCATGCTTTTTCGGATGCGGATTATGGGGGATGCAAAATCGATAGGAAGAGTACTTCGGGAACTTGTCAATTCCTAGGTAGTATGCTCATATATTGGTTCTCTAAGAAACAAAATAGTGTAGCCTTATCTACCACCGAAGCCGAGTACATATCCTTAGGGAGTTGTTGTGCTCAAGTCCTTTGGATGAAGCAACAACTCTTAGATTATGGTATTAAAGTTGAAATCATACCCCTTAAATGTGATAACACAAGTGCTATATGTTTGACAAAAAATCCCATCCAACACTCTAGAACCAAACACATAGAAATAAGGCATCATTTCATTAGAGATCATGTCCTTAAAGAAGATGTGGTTATAGAGTATGTTGACACCTTAAATCAATTAGAGGACATATTTACAAAACCTTTAGACAAAGAGAGTTTTTGGTCCCTTAGGAGAGAGTTAGGTCTAGCTAGCCTATCTTGACCTTTTAGGACCTCTTTTATGCTTAAAATTGCTTGATCTTGTGAAATCCCATGTTTAAGTGTTTTTACTCCTAATTTCATCCATGCCTATAGCTAGGGGGAGTATGTTTATGTTTGCATATGTTTTTCCTGCTCATTCATGTCATTCATGCAAGTTAGGCCTTAGAAAAACTCATTTTTCTGCACTTTTAGAGCCTCATCTGTACTTCCAGGCCCAGGTGTATCGAAACGGGTGAACCTGTTTCGATACGGATGCTTTAAATTTCTATCTGAGAGAAGGGCGTTTCGAAACATCTTCCAAGGGTTTCGAAACGTTTTGGCTACTGCGAAGGGGTGTATCGAAACAAGTTTCGATACGAGTCAACGGGGATTCGATATGGTCAAACCCGTATCGAAACGGTCAGCTCGAGTTAAAAAGTCGGTCAATCTTTCATGCCCACTTTTCGAAACGGTCAAGCCCGTTCCGAAACGGTTTTACGGACTGCTTTAAAGGGGCTTTTAATGTTAAAGTTTGACACAAATTAAAACTCTCCTAAAAACCCTAGATTCGATTTTTCCCTATAAAAACCCTATAAACCTCTTTGTTTTTCACCAATTCTTGAGGGGTTTTTCTCTTAAACTCAAGTCTAAGCAAGCTTCAACAATATTGTGCAAGGATTTTCCTCTATTCATCCAAAATCCCAAACTAAGGTATTTTCTTTCTTTTTCTTTTTCCTTCAATTTATGTTCGAATCTTAGGTTAGAAAATTTTAATTTTGTATAGTTTATATGTTTTTACTCTTGGGTTTTTCAAATCTTGTAAAAAAATTTCAAAATCTTCAATTTTCTGATTCGAATATAAAAATTTTCACTCGTATTTTTCTTTACTGTTTTTCTCTTAAATTTTTTTTGTTTTTGTTTTGTTTTGTATATTTGTTTTAAAAACTTGTTTTTAAACCTAATAGGGATTTATCATTGGATTGAATTTCGAAATCTCATGCATACACTTAAACTTATTTTAAAATCGCTTGCTTAATGTTTTTAGGATGGCTACGGACAATGTTAGCAAAAAGTGTAAGACCAGTCAAGCGAGTGAATCGAGTATTCGTCCCAATCTCACCCAAATATTTAGAAAACTCTTCGAACTCAAGAGATGAGGGATCGATTCACTTATGTCAAGGAGTACGAAGTTTGTCATGAGCGTGTCATTGATCTCAAGTTTCTTGACTCCGAGCACTTTCTTTTTCGTTACCTCGATCGTTTGAGAGAATGGAGTTTCCTTGGTCTTTTGAGCATCCCGGACATTTGCTACAAACACATGGTACTCCTCTTTTACTCCAATGCTTAATTTATCAATAATGAAGATAATACCGAAGTGGTTGGCCTTGAGTCTTCTATCTTGGGCAAGAGGATTGTTGTTGATGTCCCTCTTTTGGAGTCTACATTTTCTCTCAAGGACGAAGGTCTTACGAATGAGAGTCACTTTGGTTCTCACACCGGCTCGGTGCTTACCTTGGATGCGCACGATCGATTCCTCCATTTGATGGTCTCATGGTTTCTTCGCCCCTCCGGAGGTAAATATTCTCACATTCGTCAAGTTAACTATTTTTGGCTTGAGTATTTCCGTCATGGTGAGCGCCCCAATCTAGTTAAGATCATATTTGCCGAAATTGTTAACAATGTTAAGCTTCGTGACACCGATGCCCTGAAATCTTTCACTTATGGAACGGTCTTAAGTCACATCTTTAGCAAGCTTAATCTTGATTGCACCTACGACTCTCCAGAACCTCGCAAGTTAAAAATTGGTGAGTCCTCTCTCCGTAAGTGGACATTGGGAACGTGTTGATAGGGAAGCACCTCCTCCTCCTCCTCCCGTTGAACCTCAACCTCAAGCTCAAGTTGGGAACAATGAAGCTCTCACGGCTTTCCTTACTGAGAGGTTCAATGCCATGGACACTAACATGGCTTCGGGCTTTGGTGCTATCAACACCCGCTTGCAAAGTGTAAAGGATCGACTCCAATCCCTTGAGAACCAACACTCCTCCATGGATATGTCCTTCTCTACCTTTTATGGCCAATGGATGAAGTTTTGTCAATCTCAAGTCAAGAGCGATGATGAGTCCTTGGATGATGATGGTGACGACGAGGCCTAGGTTTCTCATGACATATCATATTAACTATGCATTTTAGGATTAAGATTGCATCTTTATTTCCATTATGTTTTATGAACCTATGGTTTTGATTTTATTTGGGATTATGCTTTGAACTTATTGTTGAAGATTTATGGTTTTGATATTTTAATTTTATGAATTAATATTATTGTTGCTTATTGCTTAATGATTATTGATATTAACCCTATTTCTTCTCTTTGAGCCTTGTTTCTATTTTTTTTGATCTAACAAAAAGGGGGAGAAGTAATCTAAGAGCCAAAAATTCGTTTTAAATGTGTAAAGTGTTTTTATAAGTTTTTAATCTTTGAATTTAAAATTTAAATCATTTTAAAACTTTAAAAACCTATCTTAAATTGAGGGGGAGTTAGAATGTATTCGAAATTTTCAAAACTCTTAAAAATTCTAACTTTGGTTTTGTTATATCAAAAAGGGGGAGATTGTGAAACCGATATTTTAATTTTGATATAACTAAAGAACCTAAGGAGTAAATTGAAAATGTGAAAACGAATTTTTAAGTCCTCAAACACCCCTACATGTTTTGAAGAATATGCCTAAGTTAAAAACTAAGTTTATAAAATATTTTCTAAGTGTTCTCAAAGCCAAAACACTGATTTTCGAGTCACCGTTTCGAAACGGCCTAAGGCATTTCGAAACAGTTTTGAAACTGTGAACCTGTGTTTCGAAACGGGTATCGAAACGATTTCAACACTGCCAACCCGTGTTTCGAAACAAGTTCTGAAATGGCTTTAGAACAAAGAGACACCGTATCGAAACGACATTAAATGTTTCGAAACAGTTCTTAATTTTGATTTGAAAAATATGACCGTTGAATGTTTTTAACTAATTTTTAACAAACCGTTAAGGCGTTTCGAAACGATCTCAAGACGTTTCGATACGACCCTTGACAGTGGCAAAACGTTTCGAAACAAGTTTCGAAACGGCTCTTAGCGTATCGAAACAGGCCTGACCGTTTCGATACGGGCTCTTTAATGCACCCCAACGGCTCTTTCTATTTTGGTCTGTTTTGAAACAGGGTCAGGTGTTTCGAAATGGTTGGTTGCAGACTGCATTTATGGAGGTGAGATAACACCCCCAACGGCTCTATTGATGAAAGCAACAACCCCAACGACTAGAAATCAATGAGAAGGTATAAAAGGGACCTCTAAAAGCACCAGCAACAACTATTGATCCAAAAGCAAACATCCAAACATCAAATCCAAGCATTTGTGCCTAAATCCCATATTTGTCTAGAAACCCCAATTGTATTTTTCATTCTTATCATTTCAATTGGGTTGAGTGCTTGTAATTGGGCTAATTTATGTATTGAGAGATACATGTTTAGCCATCAAATTCTTTGTTTTAATTGTGTGAGGATTGGGTCAAATTTTGGGTAGAAAATTTGACCGAAAATTGTAAGGGTTACCTCCTTAGCCTAGAAAAGGGGAAGAGCAATTAGTGGAATTGTTGCAAATCCTTAGTGAAGCTAAGGTAGTGGATGTAGAGTTCATTTGGAACTTGAACCACTCTAAAATTCCTTGTCAATCTTTTTATTTGCAATTTCCACCACCAAGAACATTAAAAATCCAATTCACCCCCCTCTTGGTTTAGTTCGATCATTCGATCCACTCAACAAAATCTTGTGAATTTCCCGATAGTCCGTGGGAAAGGTTCACTGTTCAGTACATGAGTGAGCCAAACACACATAGTCTGACTTCGACATATATAATAAATGTTGTATAACAAATTACAAATGTGTGTTTGGTTTGATGGTAAACAAGCACACCTCTTTCTAAGAGGACCCAAGTTCGAACCCTACCACTCTCATTGTAAAGAAATTTATTTTCTTCCTTTAATGGGTGGTGACACGTGTCACCACCTCATTGGAGGGGCAAAATAAAATTATTAACTCAAATATAAATAGTTAAAGTCATCCAATGAGGTGGTGACACGTGGCATTAATTAAATAAATAATTAATTGTTTTACTAGATAAAAATTAGGACTAAATTGATAGAATGCCTAAGTAATAGGGATTAAATGTGTAATTATACCAATTTGTTTTTAACTGCCACATCATCTTCCCGTTAGGATTTAACGGGAGGTGGCTACATTGAAACCAATTAAATAGTTATGTGGTATATTTAACACAATTGAAAATATAGTGGTCAAATCGACACCAACCCCATAGTTCGGTGGTCATTAGTATAGTTTACCCTATTTTTTTTTACTTTTTATATATTGTTTTAAAAAGTCAAGACCCTTTTTACATCTTTTAGATTTTTATTTTTTTATGTTTTTCTCACTTTTTATTCCAAAATAAATTTCCCTTTAAAAACTTCCTTTTTATTTTTTCATTTTTAAGTTTTTTTAAATATGTCATTTTAAAAAATCCTTATTTTTTGAAAGATTTCCTTTTAAGCCTTTTATTTTCTCCTAAAACTTTAAACTTTTACCCTTTTTCTAAAAAAATAATTTTCTTTTTCTTTAAAAAAAACTTCAGGACTTATTTCTTTTTTATATAAAAACATCTTATTTACTTTTCTTTTTAAAATCACTTAATCCATTTATTATTAAAACTAATAAAAAATCATTTTTTTACAATTTTTATAAAAAAACCCCTTTATTATTTCCGCCCATGCATTATTATTTTTCCCTAATTAAATCCTTAACCTTAAGTTTTTTCAAATAAACCACATTAATTCATTTTATTCTTTCATTTTAATTTAAACACTTTTAAAAAATTCATTTCTTCATTTTTTAAAGATCAAAACACTCCTAACAACATTTTTTAAAGCATGTAAATTTTTCAAGATCAAACCAAAATTTAAATCGAAAACATTACCGGAATCGCGAAATGATTTTCCGACTTCAAGAACACAACCTAAAATCCATAAAAACACAAACACAAAAATTCAACCTAGAACAAGCATGAAAAAATCTAAATAAAAATTAAAAGGAAGGATAGAAATTTTACCGAACGATGAACGAAGAACTCGAATATGAACGTCTCGAAATGCTCCGATTTGCCTCCGGAAAATTGCCTCCAAACTTGAACTTCAACTCCAAAATTTCTAACAATTCTTGAAAAAATTTAGAGAATTTTTCAGATTTTATCCCAAGCCTTTTGCTTTTTTCAAGTGTATTTTCACTTCCAATTGGTGTGTTGAACAAATGAAAAGGGGGTACTTATTCTTGAATTTCAGCTTCAAATTCAAGCCAAATTCGGATTTCTATTCCCGAATTGAAGCTAAATCAGACAAGAGACTTGATTCTCAGAAAAACCACTCAAACCCTATCCGATTTGGTTTAAATTTGGAGCTGAATTTTCCCCTTGATTCGAGCCTAGAGTTTGACCTCTTGTTTCGGTTTTTTGCAGATTCCAGCGAGCACAGGCGACGGCGGCGAGCGGGGTTGGTGGCCATGTGACATCGACGACGAGGCGATTCAGCCGGTATAATCAACGTCACTGGCCGTGACCCGTAGACGGTGGACGGAGTCCCCCATTGCCGCACTAAGGGTTAATAGGGCTGAGATTTGGGGAGCCGCGCGCGTGGTTCTTTTTTTTTTCTTTTTTTGTTGTTGTTTCTGGCTGTTTTTCCTTGCCGTTTTTATTACATTTATTATATATATATATATATGTCTTAATTTTATATTTCCTTTTTTCAACATTTATTTTTACCTTTATTATTAAAATTATTTTCTCCTTTTTTTCTTTTTATTTCTTTTTAAAAGATGGGCTAATGTTTCTAAATGGACCTTTTTTTTCTCTTTTGAAATGGGCTTCAAACATATTTTTAAAAAAAAAATAGGTTTTGTTGTATTTTAATTTAGAAATGGGTGGGCCTTTAATTATTTTTTATTTTAAGGGGGAAAAGGATTTTTATTTATTTTTTCGGATTATTTAAAATTGGGGTGAAAATCTAGTGACAACAACATGCCCCAAGCGATAATCTCAATTATGAAACGCCTCAAAGTCCCTGGACTTTCCAAAACTTTCTCAAAGTAATGCTTAAAAATCTTTTGTATACCTAAATGATTGTAAAATCCATTGATCCTCATTTCAAATCAAGATGCTAATAATGATAGGGAAGAAAACAATAAAGAAAGAAAAATCCATGCAACTAAATTTATTAATGTTGTGGCAAACACAAAAAGGTTTTAAAAAAGAAAGTGGAACAAGTATTCAGATATCAACAGTCCAAACACTTCCCATCAAATGCCAGAAGTAATCTTGAACGCCACCATGGTTGAGGAATCTTTGAGTAAAATGCATAAGCTATGGAGCCCCGAAAACTATCTTACGAATTATCTGAGCCGCCCTTTACAGGTTTTCAACTAAGATCCTCCTTTGGTTTCAAAACGCCCTTTGCGGTTTTCATTTTGAACCCTTCTTTTTCTTTTCTTTTTCTTTTTTCTCTTTTCTTTTTTTTCATTTTTCTTTCCTTCAAGCATTATACTTCGTAACGATATTAGAGTTCACCGGGTTTTGAAACTCATCTCCATCCATCTTAGCTAAGATCAATGCTCCGCCTGAAAAACCCTTTGTCTCTGTAACAACCCAAAATCTGGTCTAGTCGGAATTGGGTTCCCGTGATCGGAAATTTTGCACCGATAAAGTTTAAATATAGTATTGACTAGTTAATCAAGGATATTGGACTCTAAGTCGATTAAGTCATTGTTATTGGACCCTATTGGATAATATCGAAACATTATAGTGACTAATTATGGAAAAACTGGGAATTTGGAGTCAAAATTATAAAGCATTGAAAATTGAGGGACTAATCTTGCGATTAGCCCCTCCTCAATTAATATTTTCATACGTGGGATAGTCTGGTGAGATTACTTCACCTAAAGGAAAGCATTTTACTTCAAAACATTGTAGAATAGGGTTGAGAAAACTTACCCGAAAACTTTGAAAGCATACACCTCTCCCAAACTCTTCATCTTCATCATCTCCTACCTAAGCAATCACCTCCATTGAAGCTAGCTTCAAGCTTTGTTTTTTTTTTCATTTATTGTTACCAAATCGTTGTTATCGATCGGGCAAGCTATATTCCTCAATCGGTTATTGGATTCCATGGATGTATTAAGTTTAATCCTAAGCTAGGGTTTTGACCATCCATGGATATCTCATCGTTGTCATCTATATTGAGATCGGTTATCGATTTTGATATTGTTATATTGATTTTGATATCATAATATCAATCCTTATAATCTCCCTATTGATTTCCTAGCTCAAGAAGTTGATAAAGAGCATCCATCGTCTCCATCCAAATCTAGGAACAAGGGGATTGTTATCCGAGAGCCTTAGGAGCATCGAATTTTGAGGTGAGTGTAGTTGGAGTCTCAGGATTAGGCAAAAAGCCTTCCCGAACATTTTATTGTTGTTTTCGATCATTTAGCTAACATTACTATTGAGGAAGTTACATCGGATTGTTAAAGGGACACCTTGGTAAGTGTCGGTAAGTTTGTTATTGAATATCGGACAAAGTTATTGGTATCGTCATTGAGCATTGTCATTGATATAGTTATTGCTAATGAAACAATGTAAAGAAACCATCGGATATTGATATTGACATTGAACCATGAAACATTGATAACGAGACATGTTTGTCATTGATACATTGAAATCATTGGTCATTGGAATTCTCATTGAACATTGAATATAGATACAAGCATTTAAACCTTGGATTTGAATGGGCAATGGATACATTTGGCATGCCATAGAATTCATGAGCTCAGTGTACGGGTAGACTACGGTCCAAAGGCTACGGCCTATATTGATTTGGCAAGGCGGAGGGATGTGTATTGATATTGATCATATTGGCGAGGCGGATGGATTAAACCATTCATTGATTTGGTGAGGCGTAGGAATTCACGTATCCACTATCTTGATTCAATCCAAGGGTTAATAATGAAATGAATATGTGAAACATTGCATATTGATGCATAGTGTTGATATTGATGAGCATCAGAGCATGTATATAAATACTTGTTACATTGTTGTTCATATCGTTTATGACTACCTCACTAGGAAATGTATGCCTAACGTATCTCATCTCATGTATTTCAAGGCAAGACAAGTCACTACAAGCCCTAAAGTAATGTGTTTTGACTTATGAACTCCTAGGAAGGTGGCAAAGTAGTTGAACTAGTCGTTTATGCCCATTTTGATATGTTTGTGTGATGCCTATTTTATAATATGGTTGGTGGCTCTAAATGGCCCTTTTGTTAAGCTTAAACTGGGTTAAATGTGCATACTTAGCTCATAAAAGGTCAAAACATAGCAGACATATTTGTATGGTCATGAAATTTGGCATGCTAGTAGTCTATACTATTGAAATGTTGTTCGTAAAGTTTTATTGCATTTGGACAACATCCGGTTGGGCAAATCGAATAAAAACTAACAAAAATCTGTCATTATAGGTCAGGCCGTATCGGAACGCGTGATGGCGTTTCGATACGAGTAAGCATAAATGAACCTAATGAACAGGGGTGTACCGATACGGCCATAGCCATTTCAGAACAATTTGTCCCTAAAATCTATTGTTTCGATACGGGCTCATAGTGTATCGAAACGGGTAAAAGTCAAAGTCAAAAGAAGTCAATCTGTTCTGATACATGGGGCTACCGTATCGAAACGGTCTAAAGATAAAAGTTAACATGGGTTGACCATCATCCACTTGTTTCGAAACAACACTAAGGTGTTTCGATACGGGGTTAGTTAAGTTAGTTAAAGGCATATTAGACAGGTTGTAATGTTCACAGTTTAGTCACTGAATTTTGAAAGATTAAAAATTGAATGAGCTAATGGACTCCAAATTGTATGAAATTTTATAAGTATGTTAATATTGTGATGAATTTCATGGTAATATAATCAATTGTGTCGAAGGACCCCTAATTTGTCAAATTTATAGTTTGGTCCCTAAAACTTATAATAGTTGGAAACTAGCCCTGAATTATTAATTACTACTTCATATAGATCAATTGGACTAAATTACATTGTGGTAAGGATTCATTGTATGCTATTGTTTAAATGTTAATATTGAACTGGAATTTTGTTGCACCGTTCACTGTATTGATCATCGATATCACCTTCTGATCCGGTTCTCGACCAGACCGGGAAGGGGGTGTTACATTTCTTGTATCAGAGCTAGAGTTTAGTCAATTTTAAGACGAAAATGAAGTTTGTTGCATTGTTATTGTGTTACTTTCCCACCTAGGAGTTATATATTGCATATATTGTGACTTGTCGACTAATATGATCTTTCATATAGATATGTCTGAAACAAATGAAGCTCACATTGACGAGCTTGCCAACGGCTTCTCGACACATGGCGAGAAGATTAGAGGAGGAAATCCTAAGAACCCACCGCAATCGCAAGACCCTCCTGTTCAGGGTACCGAGCCTGCAGCACCTACCACTCAGGCTGAGTGTTACAAGAACATGGCCGACATGTTCAAGCAGTTTATGACTGCTATGAGGGCCGAACAAGTCGTGTAACACATCGCTCATGTTGTTCAACACACTCGAGAACCTATTGATAAGCTCTCACAGTATCGAGCTTATAATTTTACTGGACAAGACGACAACAACCCTGAAATTGTCGTATACTGGTAAGAAAACACCTTGCGGATTTTGGATAAGCAACTTAAGTGCTCGGACGAGCACAAGCTCGAGTGTGATATCACGTTATTCGCTGATGAGGCGCTTCACTGGTGGGAAACTACAATATTGACAGTCTCTGAACATATGGTGACTTGGGAGTTCTTCCTTAAAGAATTCCACAAGAAATATTATAGTTAGTTTTACCTTGCTGAAAGGCGAAGCATCTTCCTTCACCTCAAACAAGGTGGACGATCGATCGAACAGTACATCCATGATTTCTGCAAGTATTGTACATAGGGTGCTAAGTACATTAAGAAAGAGGAAGAAAAATGCCAGATGTTCATTGCGGGGCTCAATGATGAACTACGCCCTATGTTTACTGCAGTCAGCATTTCTGATTTCCAAGATCTTTTGAATCTAGGTAAGGCCATTGAAGCTGCACAGAAAACTCAACAAGCTGGTGGGTCTGGAAATTCCGAGAAAAGGTTCAGGGACGATTCCCAACCTCTGAGATGGAATAAGAATGGAAGGTATCAAGGCCCCAAACAGAATGTGTAACCCCCTTAGCCCGGCCTAGACACTCGACCTGAACTACGAAGATTATACGGGGAAAACCAAAGTCAACCCAAAAGTCAACCTTGATTAACGACCCTTTTTTCTTTTTATCTTATCTTAATGCAATATTAGGCCTAGGTGACCATTCAAGATCATGGGAAGATAAGGTACATCGATCGAAAAGCAATTAGGGGTTTAATTGCACAAATTAGACATTTGGGGACCAAAATGTAAATTTTGCAAATTACGAGGACCTTGTATTTTTTAAGTTTACCAATATTCAATTAGTCGTATTTCATGCCTCTCTGTCAACTATCAACTTAATCACACATTCCAAACTCAACCAATTGCATTTATAATCATCAGGGACTAAAATGTAAGAAGCAAGAACCTGAAACAGTTCAAAATCCAAACCAACGGTAGGGCATTTCAAAACGCTTAGCCCTGTATCGAAATGGCCGTATCGAAATTGGGTTGACCGTTTCGGTACTCGGGGGCGTTCCGAGACCCGTATCGAAACTTGACTTTCTAGTAGCCAAAGCATTCCGGAACACTCTTACCCGTTCTGAAACATTATGGCCATTTCAGGCCCCTGTTCCGAAACAAATAAGGGCGTTTCGATACGCCCTGCCCTGCAACTATACACTTTGCTGGTTTTTCACACCCAAACATGTCCAGAAGTGTTCCAAATCATACCACAACACACTAACAACATGATTAAACATCAAAGATTCACTATGAAGCTTAAGCTAAAACATGGCATCAAGCATGTAATCATAGGAACTATAGGCATGCTCCCTAGTCATGAAAACCATATGAAAGCCTTAAGACACAAACCAAACCATAAAAGACATTTACAAACCACATATGATGTAATAATCTTGCAACAACCAAAGGGAGTTCAAAATACATCTCCCAAAACTAACCATAGGTCCCCATTGTCAATTATCATTACTAAAGTATATGTAAACGTCACCATACTTGAGCTTTTTACTTCCTTGGATACCCTTAGCCTCCTTGTTGCACAAAAATGTCTCAATTATCTGCATTGTTGGTAAAAGAGAGCGTAAGTGCAACTTTAAAACTCTATCTCAAAAACCATTTTCTACAACATGCTCTTTCTATCTCATGCTTGAAAACCATTTCAAAGCAATTCTCCATTTGAAAATCACATGTACCTTTCAATCTAACTAATGCATTTAACCAATGCAAATCTCATGGCAAAGCCATACACATTCTTAATGAAAACAAAAGCATTTCATAATCCACAAATCTCATATGCATTTCTCATAGCATAAAACATCTCAACATTTGGTACATGTGAATCAAATACAATCTCATATATTGGCATTTCATATTACATCTTTACTCGGATATGCATATTAGCTTGACTTAAAGCCAAGTCCTACCCCGGTGGAATCTCTCATCACCGGACTCTCATGGCGGTATCTCTCTTCGCCACAAAGCTTGGGTGTTTCACCAAGACCTACCCTGATGGTATCTCTCATCATCAGATTCTGACTTTGGATCGGGATGGCACTACCCCCATTGCCCGACTCCAAAGAGCACGTACAAATTTTTAGTTTATAGTGCACTTTCATCCTATTGGTCGACCAATTATATCTGGTAATTATCTCATCATTTATGCCAATATTTTACATTAAAATCATCATCTCACCTACTATTTTGATGCAACATTTCTCAAATCTTTCTCATCTCATTTCAAAACCATAACTCATGCTTTGCATTAAATCAAAATCTCAATACTTTTTACTACAACATGCTATCTCATGGAATCAACATATAGCATCATCTCATGCTACAAATCATGCATAAAACAGTAGAAATTTATCTATCTCAAAATAAGAGCATGTTAAAAGCATTTAGGGGCATCAACCACATATCGAGAGCAATTCTAGCCTTACTTACTTCTGGACTTAGGATGGTGTTTCAAACCAATCCTAAATCCCCAAACCTTGTTTCCTTGTCCCTCAAGGACTTTTAAAACCATTCGCACTCACCGATTACCTTTCGCTTGCTTGCCGAAACGATGTCTAGGCTTTCGGCACTTCCGGATCAACACCAAAAGCGTCCGAATTTGTCTCCCCTATTTATTACACATAAGAGCAGAGGATTAATGCATCATCATGCATTGAAATCACCAGCCACTCATTCAAACTCGCTGCTATACTCAAAACCACCATTTCAGCTATCCGAAATAACCGAAATCACCTCCAAACTTTCTCAAATCAAAGCCCAGCCAAGATCTATCAATTCTAAACACTTCTAAACCTCAATCAACAACAAAAATCACCACAAACACGTCCTTATATCTCCAACAACAACAGAACACCAAGAACACTCCAAAAACCACAAATCTAGCATCTAAAACATAGGAATCCAAACCTATTCGGGAATCATTTGTTAAAACCTCATTCATAACATCAATTATCATCCAAAACACATTAGAAATCAACCTCAAAACAGAGCTTAACAAAGAGTTACAAAAATCATCAAGATCTCACCAAGAATCTTGAATTTTACAACAATTTCATGCTTCTAACATTAAAGCAACTCAAAAATCATTAACAAAGGTTTGATAACTTGGGAGTTTCAGTAAAGAACTGATCATTAGAGGAGAAGGACGAAGCTTGCCTCTAATGGCTGATTTCTTCTCAATTTGGGCAAGCTTTCTTGAAAATCCAAAGTAAAAACAAAAGGATTTAATGAAGCAAAGGTTGGAAATACTTAGGAGAATGAAATCTCAGCAAAAGAGATGAAAACCAGAGATTATTTGGTGAGGGAAATATGTTTGGCTGAGTGGAAGATGAGAGAAAATGAAAAGAGGGAAAAAGTATCGTAAAGTAGTTAGGAAAAGTCAATATGGAATTTCTCTCTTAATTCTTTTAATTAAATTATTATTGAAACTCCCATATTAAAGAGAAATCTGATGAAAAACAATTTGGTAAAATTAGCTCCTTAAAGATTCATAGTTGCAATCCTTTACAAAACTGTCACTAGTCAACTTTTGCAAAAATTGCAATTTGGTCACTACACCGAAATGTAATATTTCCAAATCACATTTTGTAAAATTGTTTTCACCATAACCATTTATATAATAAATGAGGATTTTTAGATATTTTCTGTATTTTTAAAGCATCCCGAACTAGGTGTTCCATAAACCACTCCTAAAGGATTCGAACCGTTCACGACCGGCCCGATTCAACCTCTAAAACATCTAGGCCCAAAACTAGGGCGTTACAACTCTCCCCCACTTAAGAAATTTCGTCCTCGAAATTTACCTGGTGGAAAAAGGTAAGGAAATTGCTTCTTCATGTCATCCTTCCTTTCCCACGTGGCTTCCTCAACGCCACGATGTCTCCACAAGACTTTGACCAGCTCTATGGTCTTACCCCGGAGAACCTTACTATCCATATCCAGAATCTCAATGGGTTCCTCATCATACATCAAGTCTGGATTTAGCTCAGCTTCTTCCACAGGCATAACATGCGACGGATCCGATCTATATCTCTGAAGCATGGATACATGAAACACATTATGTATCTTTTCCAACTCTTGAGGCAGTCTCAGCTTGTAAGCAACAGGACCCACACGTTCTATCGCCTCATATGGTCCAATGAACCTTGGACTCAATTTGCCCTTCCGGCCAAACTCATCACCTTCTCCCAAGGTGAAACATTCAAAAACACACGCTCGCCCACTGCAAACTCTAACTCCTTACGCTTCAAATCTGCGTAAGACTTCTGTCGGTCTGATGCTGCCTTCAAACGTTCACAAATGAGCTTCACCTTCTCGGTGGTTCCTTTCAACAAAGCTGGCATCCACACCAACTTTTTTCCCGTTTCAGCCCAACAAAGAGAAGTTCTGCACTTTCTCCCGTATAAAGCCTCAGAAGGTGCCATTTGAATGCTTGCCTGGTAACTGTTATTATAAGCAAACTCAACCAAAGGCAAGTGCTTTCCTCAAGACCCTTGAAACTCAATAACACAACACCTCAACATATCCTCAAGCACTTGGATAACAAGCTCTGACTGTCCATCCGTCTGCGGATGATAAGAAGTACTAAAATTCAGCCGCGTACCCAGAGCTTGATGTAAACATTCCTAGAACCTTGCGGTGAACCTCAGATCTCTATCTGACACTATAGATTTTGGCACTCCATGTAATCTTACAATCTCAGCAATGTACAACTCCGCAAGCTTATCCAAGGTATACGTAGTATGCAGAGGCAAGAAATGTGCACACTTCGTAAGGCGATCCACAATCACCTAAACAGAATTCTTCTTCGATGGCGACAACGGCAACCCAGACACGAAGTCCATAGTGATCCTCTCCCATTTCCATTCTGGGATCCTCAACGGCTGCAACAACCCAGAAGGAACTTGATGTTCAGCCTTAACCCGCTGACAAACCATGCATTTGCTAACAAACTCAGCGACACCTTTCTTCAATCCCACCCAATAGTACTCATCTTTCAAATCACGGTACATCTGTAACGCCCCGGTTTTTGGGCTTAGAAGTTTTGGGCGTTGACCGGTTTGGTCAAAGTGCGGTTCGAATATATAAGAGTGAATTTAGGAAAGCCTAGTTCGGGTTGCATTAAAAATATGGAAAAATGTTCTAAAATCATCTTTTAATATATATAAGTGAACTGTGAAATCAATTTTACAAAATGAGGTTTGGAAGGGTGACATTTTGGCTAGTGACCAAAACGTAATTTTTGAGAGTTGCGTGACTGTTTTAGAAAGGGTTGAAACTTTGAATCTTTAAGGAGCTATTTACCCAAAGGGAGTTTCTCCAGATTTTTCTAAGATATTTTAATGTTTAATTCTGATTTTCAAGCTAAAGAAAAGTGGAGGGAAAATCATTTTGGCTATTTTGTAACTAACTTCCCATATTTTCCAATTTTCCTTTTCTCTCATTTTCTCTCAACCCAAACACTTTCTCTCCAGAGATTTCTTTCTGATTTTGTCACTCAAATCTCTCTTTTAATCCTCTTTTGATTCCTAATCATCACATCAACAAAACCTCTCAATTTGCTAGTTGTTTCATCAAGGTTTTTGGTTCTAAAAGTGGGGAAACTCAAGTTTGGAGGTAAGAACGTCCTTCTCCTCTGAAATTCAAGTTCTTTAATGAAATTCCTAAGTTCTCAATCCTTATTTGATGTTTTATAAAAGGTTTTAAAGTGTGGTAATGGATCTTGGCTTTAAATGCAAGATTTGGTGATTTTTGGTGAATTTTCGTTGGATCTGTTAAAGCAGTGATTTGAGGTGTATAATTGGTGATAAATGAATGTTAATTTTATATGGAATTGGGTTTTAACTAATGCAATCCCGGATAGGTTGAATTTCCTAAGTTTAGCTTGTGTTTCTTGGTTGTTTTTGGGTGATCTTGTGGATCTGTTGTTGCTGGAGGTATAAGGATGTTGTTAGGCTCTTTTTAGATGTTAAATGATGTTTAAGGATGCTTAGTTTTGATGGTTTATGGCTGGGCTTTGTTGAGGAGTTGTTTGGATGCATTTTCGGTTGTGTTTGGTGGCCGAAAATGGAGTGTGGATGAGAGCAGCGAGTTTAGGTGCTTTCATTGAAGCTATTAATGCATGATGATGCATTAATCTACTGTTTTGATGTGTTAAAACAGGGGAGTCATCTTTGGATCCAAGTGGTGGTGATCCGGAAGCTTGATTTTGTGTTTCGGCAAGAGGCGAAACGGAATCGGTGAGTGGATTTTGGTTTTCATCTTTGAAACCAATGTTTTGGAGGTTTGGGAGCTTAGTCTAAGTCTAAACAACTTTACTAAGCTCAAGAGTAAGTTTTCGGAAAAACTCTCTTGTTGAGGAACCATGAGATGGTTGGGTGCAATGTGTTTGTTGCATGTTTTAAATTCTGTTTTTAAAGCATATCTAGCATGTTTGTTTGCTGAGGTTATAAGCCATGTGATTAAGGAAGCTCAAGGTTAGAGTTCCTTGTAATTGAACATTGTTTAAATGTGGTTTAATGCTTAAAGATGCATGATGTTTATGGCTTGGTTAAATGCTTTAAAACAGTGGATTATTGATGATAAATGATGTATATTGGCAAGTGATGTTTTGAAAAGGTTAAGGTCACTAAGGTGGTTAAAAGTCCTTGAGTGAGCCTTGTTTACTTAAGAACATCAAGGTGTTTAAAAGTCCTTGGATGGTTCTTGTTACGGACACAAAGGTGTTTAAAAGTCCTTGTGTGGTCCTTTCCAAGGTGTTTAAAAGTCCTTGGGGCCAAGGTGTTTAAAAGTCCTTGGGGTGATTATTATCATGGTGTTTAAAAGTCCATGGCCAAGGTGTTTAAAAGTCCTTGGGGCCAAGGTGTTTAAAAGTCCTTGGGGTCAAGGTGTTTAAAAGTCCTTGAGGTGAAACTTGTTAAGGACACAAAGGTGTTTAAAATTCCTTGTGTGGTCCTTGCCATGGTATTTAAAAGTCCATGGGCCAAGGTGTTTAAAAGTCCTTGGGGATAAGATCACAATGGTGTTTAAAAGTCCATGTGTGAGTCTTATGTTGATCTTGTTCTAAAGATGGAAATTATCACTTGTGGCCAATATGACATGTTATGTTATGAAGCATGAGATGCTTGTTTTAAGATTTCTTGTGAGCATGTCTAAATGTATCTTGAAGTATGATTTATAAATGAGTTTTATAAATACATTATTGTGTGGTTTTAAGGAGCTTTCCTCACTAAGCTTTTGCTTACGCTCTCTCTCTTTTCTTAAACCAATAATGCAGAGCATTAAAGTGCATTGAGGGCAGCAAGGAGGGCAAGCAATCAAGTGGGAGTTAAGCTCATGTATGGAAGGTTTTCGTAAACACTTTTAGCTTTTGGATTTTGGCAATGGGGGGACCTATGTTGTTGTTTTGGGAGATGTTTTGGACTCCCTAATCTGGATTTATGTTGTTGTTAATGTTGGTACATGTAATTGGCCATTATGTGTTGGTTTGGAGGTTTTGGTGCATGAATGGTTTGCTTGTGTAGGAAGCATGCCTTTAGTTTTGGGGCTTTTCATATATGATGATATAATGATAAATTGTTGATGCAAATATGCCTCTTGTATGTTGTATGAGTTGCTGGTAAAGTTTGATAGCAATTGGAGCATGCTTGGTTGGTCAATTGCATGTTTAGGCAAGCAAATTTCTGCATTTTGTGCAGGCCGTATCGGAACAGTGCCTGCCGGTTCGGAACGGGTGCCTCGAAGCAGCCCAGGCGTCCGAAACGGGTGACACCGTTCCGAAACGGAAAGGCTACTATCAGCCCTCGTTTCGGTACGCGTTGCGGAACGGTCCCGCGTTTCGAAACGGGTTGTCTCCCGTTTCGGAACGGATGACCGTTGGGGGCTGACATTGGTAGTTTTATGTTTCAAAATGTTTGCAGTTTAGTCCCGAAACTTGTTTGTGCAATTGTATGAGTTCGGAATGTCCGTTCGAGCTGAAATTTGACAGAGATGCATGAAACATGATTAATTTCAAGATGGTAATTTTAATTTGGGTAAAGTCCTTATATTTATCAGAAATCACTATTTGGTCCCTAAAGTTGTAAATTGTTCAATTGGGTCCCTGTATGATCTCTGATGTTTATGATCTTTTGGTATGTTGTTTGAATGATCATAACTAGGGTTAATGTGCATCTAGACATGTTTAAAAAGAAAAAAGGGTCGTTAATCAAGGTTGACTTTCGGGTTGACTTTGGTTTTCCCCGTGTGACTTTCTTAATTCGGGTCAACCGTCTAGGCCGGGTTAAGGGGGTTACATTTGGTGGTATCAGAGCTGAGTTCTCGAGTAATTGGGAATGTGTATATGAATGTTTGAAGTAAGTATGCTTTGTATGCTTGTTTGGTGAAAGCATGTTGAGTGAATTGCATGTATGTTGCAATTGAGATGTATGCTGTGATGAAGCATGTTGTGGGTACCCATTGCCAAATCAAAGCTAATGAAATGATGTTGATTTTAATTGGAAATGAGCTTGAGTACTTGGATTGCTTACCTTGCTGGGCCTGACTTTGTTTATTTGCATTGTGATTGCATGGTTAGAGTATGGCACCTCGTAGAGAGTTGAGGAGTAATGTGCGAGCTACGGCTCAGAATGAGAATGAAAACGAAGAGAATGTTGAGAGTGCGGTTTTACCTCCTCCACCTGGTGGTGGTGGTGCTGGGGCTGAGGAAGCTGGAGCTGCAGCTGGTGCTGAGGCTGCTGGGCCTGAGGCTGGTCAGGGGCAAGCTGTTCCTGACATGACAGTGTTAATTCAAGCTATAGCTAGTGCTTTTCAAGCAGCGGTAGCTGGAGCTCGTGGAGCTGGGCATCAGGAAGATGCTGGAGTTAGACTACCTTTGGAGCGTTTGCGCAGTCTGGGAGGGACTGAGTTCAGGGGTATGTCTGCTGAAGGGTCTGAGGCTTGGTTAGAGAGTACCAAGAGGATCTTGGGTCAGATGAGTTGCACTGATGTGCAGAAGCTTGGCTGTGTTGTGTCCTTGCTGCAGAAGGATGCATATACGTGGTGGACAACCACTATTGCTGGGATGGCAGAAGCTGATGTGACTTGGACATTCTTTCAGAATGTGTTCAAGAGAAGGTATCTGGGTGTGAGGTACCTAGATGAGAAAAAGAGGGAGTTCATGTCTCCTACCCAAGGGAGCATGACTGTGGCTGAGTATGAAGTGCAGTTTGTGCGACTCAGTCAGTATGCACCTGAGCTTGTTCCGGATGAGCGGGCGAGGTGCGAAAGGTTCCGTTATGGTTTAGTGACAGAGGTGAAGATGTATGTGCTGGCTACCGAGTATGATGATTTTGATGTGTTGGTGGGCCGAGCTAAGGATATTGAGATGAACCTGGGTTTATCTGCTAAAGGTGCTGGTAAGCGAGCAGCTGAGTATAGTTCTGGTGGTGGACGGAACAAGAGGGGACGTGATCAGAAGTATCAGTCCTCGGCTAAGCGAGGTGGTGGAGCACCTGCTCGGGGAGGCAACGCTAGAGCCGATCCGAGTGCTTGTTGGATATGTGGTTCTCATGGTCACATGAAACGTGATTGTCCTCGTGCTGTGAGGGAGGTGCAAGCTCCTGTTGTGGCAGCTGGTAATGGTTGTTGGAATTGTGGATCTGCGGATCATTTGAGGCGTGATTGTCCTATGTTGGCTGGTGGCCAAGTTCGTGCTCCTGTTGTTGCAGCACCGCAGAGAGGTCGTGGGCGCGGCCGTGGTAATTTTCAGCGGAGAGAGGAAGGTGGCCGAGGTGTAGCTCATGTTGTAGCTGTACAGCCAGAGGGTGGCGGACAGGCTAGAGTGTTTGCTCAGCGTGAGGGGAGGAATGACGCGGATGTGATCGCAGGTACTTTCACTCTGCAATCCTTGTCATTACTTTCCTTGATTGATTCTGGATCTACGCACTCTTACATATTGCGTGAGCATGCTGAATTGCTTGGTTTGCCTGTTGAGTCTTTGGATGTTGGTATGCGTGTCACTAGTTCTTTTGGTGAGACTGTTGTGACTCGAAAGCTTTATAGAAGGTGTCCTTTGGTTGTTCAAGATCATGTTTTTCATGTTGACCTTATGGAGTTACCTTTCTATGGTTTTGATGTAATCCTTGGTATGGATTGGCTTGCTGAGCATCGTGCTGTGGTGGATTGTGAAAATAAGCGAGTTTCGCTGAAGCTTGCGGATGATTATGAAGTTGTAGTGGTTGGTGAGAATGTGAAGTTTCTTGCCAATGTGGTGTCTTCTTTGGAGGCAAGCCGGATGCTGAGGCAAGGCTGTGAAGCTTACCTAGCTTTTGTGATGAATCCTAGCTCTAAGGAGTTGAGGGTGCAAGATATCAGGGTTGTGAAGGAGTTTCCTGGTGTGTTTCCTGAGGAGTTGCCTGGTTTACCTCCTAATCGCGAGGTGGAGTTTGGAATTGAGCTGTATGAGAATACAACTCCTGTGTCCATTACCCCCTATAGAATGGCACCTAAGGAGCTGAAAGAGCTGAAGACGCAGTTGCAAGAGTTGCTTGAGCGTGGTTTCATTCGGCCGAGTGTGTCGCCTTAGGGCGCACCGGTCTTGTTCGTGAAGAAGAAGGATGGCACTATGAGAATGTGCATTGATTACCGTCAGCTGAACAAGTTGACTATCAAGAATCGGTATCCTTTGCCGAGAATTGATGATCTCTTTGATCAATTTCGGGGAGCAACTGTGTTCTCTAAGATTGACTTGAGGTCAGGGTATTACCAGTTGAAGGTAAAGGATGTGGATGTGCCTAAGACAGCTTTCAGGACAAGGTATGGGCATTATGAGTTCCTTGTGATGCCGTTTGGTTTGACAAATGCTCCTGCTACTTTCATGGACATGATGAATCGTGTGTTTCATGAATACCTGGATAAGTTTGTTGTGGTGTTCATTGATGATATCCTCGTGTACTCGCGTACTGAGGAGGAGCATGAAGAGCATTTGAGGATTGTTTTGCAAGCTTTGTTGGAGAAGCAGCTTTATGCTAAGCTGAGCAAGTGTGAGTTCTAGTTAAGGGAGGTGGTATTCCTTGGGCATGTGGTTTCTGCCGAGGGGATTCGGGTTGATCCTCAGAAGATTGAGGCGGTGATGAATTGGAAGGTTCCTAAGTCTGTTCATGAGGTTCGTAGTTTCCTTGGTTTGGCAGGATACTACCGGAGGTTTGTGGATGGGTTTTCCAAGATTGCTGCACCTTTGAAAAAGTTGTTGCAGAAAGATGTTAAGTATGAGTGGACGGAAGCGAGACAACAGGCTTTTGAGAAGCTTAAAGCAGCTTTGACGCAAGCTCCTATCTTGGTTCAACCTGAATCAGGGAAAGAGTTTGTGGTGTATAGTGATGCATCCTATGTTGGTTTGGGATGTGTGTTGATGCTAGAGGGTAAGGTGGTGGCTTATGCATCGCGGCAGTTGAAGGTGCATGAGCGTAATTATCCTACGCATGACATTGAGTTGGCTGCAGTGGTCTTTGCTTTGAAGATCTGGAGACATTACCTGTATGGTGAGAAGTGTACTGTGTACACGGATCACAAGAGTTTGAGGTATCTGATGTCTCAGAAGGAGTTGAATCTTAGGCAACGGCGTTGGATAGAGTTGCTCAAGGATTATGATCTGACGATTGAGTACCATCCTGGAAAAGCTAATGTTGTAGCGGATGCCTTGAGTAGGAAGGTAGCTGTTGAGCTGAGAGCTATGTTTGCCTGTTTGAGTATTTCGCGTGATGGTGGTCTTGTGGCTGAGTTGCAAGTGAAACCATCTTTGGTTCAGTTGATCAAGGAGAAACAGTTGTTGGATGATTCCTTGGTGCCGCATGTTCAGGATATCACGGAGGGTAGACCTTCGGATTTCTGTTTTAATGATGATGGAGTGTTATGTTTTGGCAGTGGTGCCTAATGATGTTGAGTTGAGGCGTGCTATTCTGACTGAAGGTCATAGTAGTCCTTTTGCCATGCACCCTGGTAGTACTAAGATGTACCGTGATCTTCGTGATGAGTACTATTGGGTGGGTTTGAAAAAGGATGTTGCGGAGTTTGTGAGCAAGTGTATGGTGTGTCAGCGAGTTAAGGCTGAGCATCAGTTTCCTTCAGGGTTGTTGCAACCGTTGAGAATCCCTGAGTGGAAGTGGGAAAGGGTCACCATGGATTTTGTATCTGGTTTACCTTTGTCTCCATCGAAGAAGAATTCGGTGTGGGTGATTGTGGATCGCCTGACGAAGTGTGCGCATTTCTTGCCTGTGCATACTACGTTCTCTTTGGATAAGCTTGCGGAGCTGTACATTGCTGAGATTGTGCGGCTGCATGGTGTGCCAAAGTCGATTGTGTCGGATAGGGATCCGAGGTTCACATCGCGGTTCTGGCAGTGTTTGCATCAAGCTTTGGGCACGAGGTTGAATTTCAGTACATCCTATCATCCTCAGTCGGATGGTCAGTCTGAGCGTGTTATCCAGATTTTGGAGGATATGTTGAGGTGCTGCGTGATTGAGTTTCAGGGCTCTTGGGAGAAGCATTTGCCTTTGGTTGAGTTTGCTTATAACAATAGTTATCAGGCGAGCATTCAAATGGCACCTTATGAGGCTTTGTACGGGAGGAAGTGTAGGACTCCTCTTTGTTGGGCTGAAACGGGTCAGAAGTTGGTTTCGATGTCGGCTTTGTTGAAGGGAACCACCGAGAAGGTGAAGCTCATTTGTGAGCGTTTGAAGGCAGCTTCTGATCGGCAAAAGTCTTACGCGGATTTGAAGCGTAAGGAGATTGAGTATGCGGTGGGTGACCGTGTGTTCTTGAAGGTTTCGCCTTGGAAGAAGGTGATGAGGTTTGGCCGGAAGGGTAAGTTGAGCCCTAGGTACATTGGACCATACGAGGTGGTTGAGCGTGTGGGTCCTGTTGCGTACAGGTTGAGGTTACCTCAAGAGTTGGAGAAGATTCATGATGTGTTCCATGTTTCTATGCTCCGGAAGTATAGATCTGATCCTTCGCATGTGATGCCTGTGGAGGAAGTGGAATTGAATTTGGATTTGACCTATGATGAGGAACCAGTGAAGGTTCTGGATTCAGATAGCAAGGTTCTTCGTGGCAAGACCATTGAGTTGGTGAAAGTGTTGTGGAAGCACCGCGGTGTTGAGGAAGCCACGTGGGAGCGAAAGGATGACATGCTGAAGCAGTTTCCTTATCTCTTTCCTTCAGGTAAATTTCGAGGACGAAATTTCTTAAGGGGGGGGGGAGAGTTGTAACGCCCCGGTTTTTGGGCTTAGAAGTTTTGGGCGTTGACCCGTTTGGTCAAAGTGCGGTTCGAATATATAAGAGTGAATTTAGGAAAGCCTAGTTCGGGTTGCATTAAAAATATGGAAAAATGTTCTAAAATCATCTTTTAATATATATAAGTGAACTGTGAAATCAATTTTACAAAATGAGGTTTGGAAGGGTGACATTTTGGCTAGTGACCAAAACGCAATTTTTGAGAGTTGCGTGACTGTTTTAGAAAGGATTGAAACTTTGAATCTTTAAGGAGCTATTTACCCAAAGGGAGTTTCTCCAGATTTTTCTAAGATATTTTAATGTTTAATTCTGATTTTCAAGCTAAAGAAAAGTGGAGGGAAAATCATTTTGGCTATTTTGTAACTAACTTCCCATATTTTCCAATTTTCCTTTTCTCTCAACCCAAACACTTTCTCTCCAGAGATTTCTTTCTGATTTTGTCACTCAAATCTCTCTTTTCAATCCTCTTTTGATTCCTAATCATCACATCAACAAAACCTCTCAATTTGCTAGTTGTTTCATCAAGGTTTTTGGTTCTAAAAGTGGGGAAACTCAAGTTTGGAGGTAAGAACGTCCTTCTCCTCTGAACTTCAAGTTCTTTAATGAAATTCCTAAGTTCTCAATCCTTATTTGATGTTTTATAAAAGGTTTTAAAGTGTGGTAATGGATCTTGGCTTTAAATGCAAGATTTGGTGATTTTTGGTGAATTTTCGTTGGATCTGTTAAAGCAGTGATTTGAGGTGTATAATTGGTGATAAATGAATGTTAATTTTATATGGAATTGGGTTTTAATTAATGCAATCCCGGATAGGTTGAATTTCCTAAGTTTAGCTTGTGTTTCTTGGTTGTTTTTGGGTGATCTTGTGGATCTGTTGTTGCTGGAGGTATAAGGATGTTGTTAGGCTCTTTTTAGATGTTAAATGATGTTTAAGGATGCTTAGTTTTGATGGTTTATGGCTGGGCTTTGTTGAGGAGTTGTTTGGATGCATTTTCGGTTGTGTTTGGTGGCCGAAAATGGAGTGTGGATGAGAGCAGCGAGTTTTAGGTGCTTTCATTGAAGCTATTAATGCATGATGATGCATTAATCTACTGTTTTGATGTGTTAAAACAGGGGAGTCATCTTTGGATCCAAGTGGTGGTGATCCGGAAGCTTGATTTTGTGTTTCGGCAAGAGGCGAAACGGAATCGGTGAGTGGATTTTGGTTTTCATCTTTGAAACCAATGTTTTGGAGGTTTGGGAGCTTAGTCTAAGTCTAAACAACTTTACTAAGCTCAAGAGTAAGTTTTCGGAAAAACTCTCTTGTTGAGGAACCATGAGATGGTTGGGTGCAATGTGTTTGTTGCATGTTTTAAATTCTGTTTTTAAAGCATATCTAGCATGTTTGTTTGCTGAGGTTATAAGCCATGTGATTAAGGAAGCTCAAGGTTAGAGTTCCTTGTAATTGAACATTGTTTAAATGTGGTTTAATGCTTAAAGATGCATGATGTTTATGGCTTGGTTAAATGCTTTAAAACAGTGGATTATTGATGATAAATGATGTATATTGGCAAGTGATGTTTTGAAAAGGTTAAGGTCACTAAGGTGGTTAAAAGTCCTTGAGTGAGCATTGTTTACTTAAGAACATCAAGGTGTTTAAAAGTCCTTGGATGGTTCTTGTTACGGACACAAAGGTGTTTAAAAGTCCTTGTGTGGTCCTTTCCAAGGTGTTTAAAAGTCCTTGGGGCCAAGGTGTTTAAAAGTCCTTGGGGTGATTATTATCATGGTGTTTAAAAGTCCATGGCCAAGGTGTTTAAAAGTCCTTGGGGCCAAAGTGTTTAAAAGTCCTTGGGGTCAAGGTGTTTAAAAGTCCTTGAGGTGAAACTTGTTAAGGACACAAAGGTGTTTAAAAGTCCTTGTGTGGTCCTTGCCATGGTATTTAAAAGTCCATGGGCCAAGGTGTTTAAAAGTCCTTGGGGATAAGATCACAATGGTGTTTAAAAGTCCATGTGTGAGTCTTATGTTGATCTTGTTCTAAAGATGGAAATTATCACTTGTGGCCAATATGACATGTTATGTTATGAAACATGAGATGCTTGTTTTAAGATTTCTTGTGAGCATGTCTAAATGTATCTTGAAGTATGATTTATAAATGAGTTTTATAAATGCATTATTGTGTGGTTTTAAGGAGCTTTCCTCACTAGGCTTTTGCTTACGCTCTCTCTCTTTTCTTAAACCAATAATGCAGAGCATTAAAGTGCATTGAGGGCAGCAAGGAGGGCAAGCAATCAAGTGGGAGTTAAGCTCATGTATGGAAGGTTTTCGTAAACACTTTTAGCTTTTGGATTTTGGCAATGGGGGGACCTATGTTGTTGTTTTGGGAGATGTTTTGGACTCCCTAATCTGGATTTATGTTGTTGTTAATGTTGGTACATGTAATTGGCCATTATGTGTTGGTTTGGAGGTTTTGGTGCATGAATGGTTTGCTTGTGTAGGAAGCATGCCTTTAGTTTTGGGGCTTTTCATATATGATGATATAATGATAAATTGTTGATGCAAATATGCCTCTTGTATGTTGTATGAGTTGCTGGTAAAGTTTGATAGCAATTGGAGCATGCTTGGTTGGTCAATTGCATGTTTAGGCAAGCAAATTTCTGCATTTTGTGTAGGCCGTATCGGAACAGTGCCTGCCGTTTCGGAACGGGTGCCTCCAAGCAGCCCAGGCGTCCGAAACGGGTGACATCGTTCCGAAACGGAAAGGCTACTGTCAGCCCTCGTTTCGGTACGCGTTGCGGAACGGCCCCGCGTTTTGAAACGGGCTGTCTCCCGTTTCGGAACGGATGACCGTTGGGGGCTGACATTGGCAGTTTTATGTTTCAAAATGTTTGCAGTTTAGTCCCGAAACTTGTTTGTGCAATTGTATGAGTTCGGAATGTCCGTTCGAGCTGAAATTTGACAGAGATGCATGAAACATGATTAATTTCAAGATGGTAATTTTAATTTGGGTAAAGTCCTTATATTTATCAGAAATCACTATTTGGTCCCTAAAGTTGTAAATTGTTCAATTGGGTCCCTGTATGATCTCTGATGTTTATGATCTTTTGGTATGTTGTTTGAATGATCATAACTAGGGTTAATGTGCATCTAGACATGTTTAAAAAGAAAAAAAGGGTCGTTAATCAAGGTTGACTTTCGGGTTGACTTTGGTTTTCCCCGTGTGACTTTCTTAATTCGGGTCAACCGTCTAGGCCGGGTTAAGGGGGTTACAACATCTTTGTACTACCAGGGTGCATATGAAAAGGACTACTATGAGATTCAATCAGAATAGTGCGCCTTAACTCAACATCATTCGGCACCACTATCCGACTCCCAAAGCATAAAACACCATCATCATTGAAACAGAAATCTGAAGGCCTACCTTCTACGATATCTTGAACATGTGGTACCAAAGAATCATCCAACAACTGTTTATCCTTTATCAACTGAACCAAAGAGGGCTTCACTTGCAACTCAGCAACAAGACCACCATCTCGCGATATGCTCAAGCTAGCAAACATCGCCCTTAATTCCACCGCCACTTTTTTGCTCAAAGCATCGGCCACAACATTGGCCTTCCCCGGATGATACTCGATCGTTAGATCGTAATCCTTAAGCAACTCCACCCAATGTCGTTGCCTAAGATTTAACTCCTTCTAAGACATAAGGTACTTCAAACTTTTATGATCCGTGTACACAATACACTTCTCACCATATAGATAATGTCTCCAAATCTTTAAAGCAAAAACCACCGCTGCCAGCTCAATGTCATGCGTAGGGTAATTAAGCTCATGCACTTTCAACTGTCGCGATGCATAAGCCACTACCCTACCCTCTTGCATTAACACACACCCAAACCAACATAGGATGCATCACTATACACCACAAACTCTTTTCCTGACTCAGATTGAACCAATATAGGAGCTTGTGTCAAAGCTTCCTTTAGCTTCTCAAAATCTTGTTGTCTCGCTTCCGTCCACTCAAACTTAACATCCTTTTGTAACAACTTCGTCAAAGGGGCAGCAATTTTAGAAAACCCGTCCACGAACCTTCGGTAGTAACCTGCCAACCCAAGGAAACTACGAACTTCATGAACAGACCTAGGAGGCTTCCAATTCACCACCGCCTCAATCTTCTGAGGATCAACACGAATTCCCTCAGCCGAAACCACATGGCCACGAAAAACAACCTCCTTCAGCCAAAACTCACATTTACTAAGCTTAGCATAAAGCGAATTCTATAACAGCGCTTGCAAAACAATCCTCAAATGTTCCTCATGCTCCTCCTCAGTACGAGAATACACAAGGATATCATCGATGAACACCACAACAAACTTATATAAGAATTCATGAAACACCCTGTTCATCATATCCATGAAAGCAGCAGGAGCATTAGTCAATTCGAACGACATCACCAGAAATTCATAATGCCCATATCTCGTTCGGAAAGCTGTCTTCGTCACATCCACATCCTTAACCTTCAACTGATAATATCCTGACCGCAGATCTATCTTTGAAAACACAGCCGCTCCTCGAAACTGATCGAAAAGATCATCAATCCTTGGTAAAGGATACTTATTCTTGATAGTCAAATTATTCAACTGACGATAATCAATGCACATTCTCATGGTGCCATCTTTCTTTTTAACAAACAAGACTGGTGCACTCCAAGGTGATACACTAGGCCGAATAAAGCCTCGGTCAAGCAACTCTTGAAGTTGCATCTTTAACTCCTTCAACTCCTTGGGTGCCATGCGATAGGGAGCAATGGACACCGGAGTTGTGTTCTCATACAACTCAATTCCGAATTCAACCTCTCGACTAGGCGGCAAACCCGACAATTCCTCCAAAAACACTCCAGGGAATTCACACACGATCCTTATATCCTGTACACGAACCTCTTTTGTACTAGGATTCATAACAAAGGCAAGATAAGCCTCGTATCCCTGACGTAACATCTGGCTTGCTTCAAGCGTCGACACCATATTAGACAGGAATTTCACATTTTCTCCCACCACCACAACCTCATAATCATCCGCAAGTTTTAGCGAAAACTCGCTTATTTTCGAAATCCACAATGACCCTATGCTCAACAAGCCAATCCATACCAAGGATTACATCGAATCCATAAAATGGCAATTCCGTAAGATCAACTAAAAACACATGCTCTTGCACTTTTAAGGGACATCTCATATACAATCTCCTTGTTACAACCGTCTCACCAAAGGAACTAGTCACACGCATATCCACATCCAAAGACTCAACATGCAAACCAAGCATTTGAGCATGCTCACGCAATATGTACGAGTGTGTAGATCCAGAATCAATCAAAGAAAGTAATGACAAACACTGCAACGTAAAGGTACATGCGATCATGTCCGTGTCATTCCTCCCTTCTCGATGAGCATACACTCTAGCCTGACCACCACCTTCAGGCTGAACAGCCACCACATGTGCTACATTTCTTGCACCTTCGTCTCTACGCTGGAAATTGCCACGGCCGTGCCCACGGCCTCTCTGGGCTTAGCTGCTCTCACCGGAGCCTGACCCTCTCTCATCGGTTGCGGACAATCCCTTTTCATGTGCCCACGATTACCGCAATTCCAGCACGTACCAAGGTTGCCCCAGCACTCACTAGTGTACCTCCTACCACACCGATTACACTCAGGCGTCCGTATGAAAGCATTCGGTTCTTGCTGACCTATTCCAGGGTTACCCCCTCCACATCTAGCATCCATATGGGACCTTCTATCCTTAGGTCTCTTGAACCGATCTCTACCAATGTCACGATCTGTAGCTCGTTTTCCCGAACTAGATCCTCCCTTTCGATTTGTCAAACCAAGGTTCAGCTCAATGTCCTTGGCTCGAGTGACCAGGACATCAAAATCAGTATAGTCTGCTGCAAGCATATATGTTTTCACATCAACCACCAACCCATATCAGAATCGTTCGCATCTCTCCCGTTCGCTAAGAATCAGCTCGGGTGCATACTGGCTAAGGCGTACAAACTGCACCTCATACTCTCCCACTAACATACTTCCTTGCACTAGGGACATGAACTCCCTCTTTTTCTCATCCAGGTAGCAGACCCCCAAGTACTTTCTCTTGAACGCATTCAAGAAGAACGTCCAAGTCACCTCATCATCATCCAACCCCGCTATTGTGGTTGTCCACCATGTATACGCATCACCGTGCAGCAGGGACACAATACATCCCAACTTCTGAGCATTGTTACAGTTCAGTTACCCGAGAATCCTCTTAGTACTTTCTAACCAAGACTCAGAACCTTCCGAGGTCAGCCCCCTGAACTCAGTCCCTCCAAGGCTGCGGAGTCGCTCCAACAGCAAACTCACAACAGCACCAGCATGAGGTGCAGCCCCATGAGCTCCAGCTACTGCTGCCTGAAAAGCTCCAACAATAGCTTGTATTAGCACTGACATATCAGGGGCAGCTTGCCCTTGTACTCCCTCGGGTCCAGCAACCCCTACTCAAGCTCACGCAGCACCAAGCCCCGTTCCACCACCACCGGGTGGTCCACCAGTGGAGGAGGTGGTAGATTCTCAACATCCTCCTCATTCTCATTCTCAGCCGTAGCACGCGCAGTAATTCTAAGCTCTCTACGTGGCCCCATTTGAAAACAATGCAACTATCAAAATGTAATAAATTTCAATTAGGCAATGTAAGACAAGGAATCCAAGTACTCAAGCTCATTTCCAAAACAATTCTTTATAATAGTAATGATATGGCAATGGGATCCCCAACTATACCCCAAACATAGCATAACATCACAAATTCATCTCAATCTATCAAATTGTATGCATTACATCTCATTAGAGCTAGGACATCAACAATCACACATCATGCTTTAAACAAAAAGTCATAATCATTCATATTCACACCCATTAACCACTTACCAAGCCCCAAATATTCGAAAACCTGGCTCTGATACCAACAAATGTAACCCCCTTAGCCCGACCTAGACGCTCGACCCGAACTACGAAGATTACACGGGGAAAACCAAAGTCAACCTTGACTAACGACCTTTTTTATTTTTATCTTATCTAAATGCAATATTAGGCCTAGGTGACCATTCAAGATCATGGGAAGATAAGGCACAATGATTGAAAATCAATTAGGGGTTTAATTGTACATATTAGACATTTGGGGACCAAAATGTAAGTTTTGCAAATTACGAGGACCTTGTAGATTTTAAGTTTACCAATATTCAATTAGACCTATTTCATGCCTCTCTGTCAAGTATCAACTTAATCAAACATTCCAAACTCAACGAATTGCATTCATAATCATCAGGGACTAAAATGTAAGAAGCAAGAACCTGAAACAGTTCAAAATCCAAACCAATGGTCAGGCGTTTCGAAATGCTAAGCCTTGTATCGAAACGGCCGTATCGAAACTGGGTTAACCGTATCGGTACTCGGGTGCGTTCCGAGACCCATATCGAAACATGGCTTTCTAGTAGCCAAAGCGTTCTGGAACACTCTTACCCGTTCCGAAACATTACAGCCATTTCAGGCCCCTGTTCCGAAACAAATAAGGGCATTTCGATACACCCTGCCCTGCAACTATACACTTTGCTGGTTTTTCACACCCAAACACGTCTAGAAGTGTTCCAAATCATACCACAACACACTAACAACATGATTAAACATCAAAGATCATCACTATGAAGCTTAAGCTAAAACATGGCATCAATCATGTAATCATTGGAACTATAGGCATGCTCTCTAGTCATAAAAACCATATGAAAGGCTTAAGCCACAAACCAAACCATAAAGGACATTTACAAACCACATATGTTGTAATAAACTTGCAACAACCACAGAGAGTTCAAAATGCATCTCCCAAAACTAACCATAGGTCCCCATTGCCAATTATCATTACTAAAGTATATGTAAACGTCATCATACTTGAGCTTTTCACTTCCTTGGATATCCTTAGCTTCCTTTCTGCACAAAAATGTCTCAATTATCTGCATTGTTGGTAAAAGAGAGCGTAAGCACATTTGCTTAGTGAGGCAAGCTCTAAGAAAAACCAACACAACAATGCAACTTTAAAACTCTATCTCAAAAACCATTTTCTACAACATGCTCTTTCTATCTCATGCTTGAAAACCATTTCAAAGCAATTCTCCATTTGAAAATCACATGTACCTTCAATCTAACTCATGCATTTAACCAACGCAAATCTCATGGCAAAGCTATACACATTCTTAATGAAAAGAAAAGCATTTCATAATCCACAAATCTCATATGCATTTCTCATAGCATAAAACATCTCAACATTTGGTACATGTGAATCAAATACAATCTCATATATTGGCATTTCATATTACATCTTTACTCAGATATGCAGATTAGCTTGACTTAAAGCCAAGTCCTACCCTGGTGGAATCTCTCATCACCGGACTCTCATGGCGGTATCTCTCTTCGCCACAAAGCTTGGGTGTTTCACCAAGACCTACCCCGATGGTATCTCTCATCATCGGATTCTCACTTTGGATCGGGATGGCACTACCCACATTGCTCGACTCCAAAGAGCACGTATGAATTTTAAGTTTATAGTGCACTTTCATCCTATTGGTCGATCAATTATATCCGGTAATTATCTCATCATTTATGCCAATATATTACATTAAAATCATCGTCTCACCTACTGTTTTGATGCAACATTTCTCAAATCTTTCTCATCTCATTTCAAAACCATAACTCATGCTTTGTATTAAATCAAAATCTCAAAACTCTTTACTACAACATGCTATCTAATGGAATCAACACATAGCATAATCTCATGCTACAAATCATGCATAAAACAGTAGGAATTTGTCTATCTCAAAATAAGAGCATGTTAAAAGCATTTAGGGGCATCAACCACATATCGAGAGCAATTCTAGCCATACTTACTTCTGGACTTATGATGATGTTTCAAACCAATCCTAAATCCCCAAACCTTGTTTCCTTGTCCATCAAGGACTTTTAAAACCATTCGCACTCACTGATTACCTTTCGCTTGCTTGCCGAAACGATGTCTAGGATTCCGGCACTTCTGGATCAACACCAAAAGCATCCGAAGTTGTCTCCCCTATTTATTACACATAAGAGCAGAGGATTAATGCATCATCATGCATTGAAATCACCAGCCACTCATTCAAACTCACAGCTATACTCAAAACCACCATTTCGGCTATCCGAAATAACCGAAATCACCTCCAAACTTTCTCAAATCAAAGCCCAGACAAGATCTATAAATTCTAAACACTTCTAAACCTCAATCAACAAAAAAATCACCACAAACACGTCCTTATATCTCCAGCAACAATAGAACACCAAGAACACTCCAAAAACCACAAATCTAGCATCTAAAACATAGGAATCCAAACCTATTCGGGAATCATTCGTTAAAACCTCATTCATAACATCAATTATCATCCAAAACACATTAGAAATCAACCTCAAAATAGAGCTTAACAAAGAGTTACGAAAATCATCAAGATCTCACCAATAATCTTGAATTTTAAAATAATTTCATGCTTCTAACATTAGAGCAACTCAAAAATCATTAACAAAGGATTGATAACTTGGGAATTTCAGTAAAGATATGAACATTAGAGGAGAAGGACAAAGCTTACCTCTAATGGCTGATTTCTCCTCAATTTGGGCAAGATTTCTTGAAAATCCAAAGTAAAAACAAAAGGATTTAATGAAGCAAAGGTTGGAAATCCTTAGGAGAATGAAATCTCAGCAAAAGAGATGAAAACTAGAGATTATTTGGTGAGGGAAATGTGTTTGGCTGATTGGAAGCTGAGAGAAAATGAAAAGAGAGAAAAAATATCGTAAGGTAGTTATAAAAAGTCAAAATGGAATTTCTCTCTTAATTCCTTTAATTAAATCATTATTAAAACTCCCAAATTAAAGAGAAATCTGATGAAAAACAATTTGGTAAAATTAGCTCCTTAAAGATTCAAAGTTTCAATCCTTTACAAAACAATCACTAGTCAAATTTTGCAAAAACTGCAATTTGGTCACTACACCGAAATGTAATATTTCCAAATCACATTTTGTAAAATTGTTTTCACCATAACCTTTATATAATAAATGAGGATTTTTAGATACTTTTCCGTATTTTTAAAGCATCCCAAACTAGGAGTTCAATAAACCACCCCTAAAGGATTCGAACAGTGCACGACCGGCCCGATTCAACCTCTAAAACATCCAGGCCCAAAACCAGGGCGTTATAGAATGTCTATCCACAACCCTCCCATTCTGGAAACATTGAGAGGCCTTAGTCTGTGACGCAGTCTTTTGCAAATGCAACGTCTGTTGATAGCAATGGAGGTTCAAATCAAGGCAACCAACATCCACTTTGCAATTATTGTCAGAATAGGCATCCAGTGGGTCAATGTCATAAACAAACTGGAGCCTATTACTACTGTGGTGAGCAGGGCCATTTTATTCGTGACTACCCTTTGAATGCAACCAAATATGTTGTTACACCAACTACTGCTGCTTCTCCTGCTCAATCCTTTCAAGGTAAAGGATCGAAGCATGGATCATCGGAAACTTTTGGACGATAGAGTGGTCCAGGGAAACCCTTTAATAAACAAGATTCAAAAGCCCCTGCCCAAATGTATCATGTGAGGAGCAGAGAAGAAGAGGATGAACTTGATGTCGTTGCAAGTACCATTGAGCTATATTCACATTCCTTGTATGCATTGATTAATCCCGGTTCTACTCACTCTTTTATAAGTACCATTGTAGTTAAGAAGTATAATATGTCTTCCGAACCAATAGCATCAAGAATTTCTTTAACCAATCCCTTTGGAGATCGCGTCGCCGTAAGGGTAGTGTGTAAGAACTGACCCTTAATGATCCAAGGGATTCCGTTTCCGACCAATTTGTTGGCTTTACCGATCCATGAATTCGATATCATCCTAGGTTTAGATTGGCTTAGTGAGCATCAAGCCAGAGTAGATTGTTGTAAGAGAAAATTGTACCTTCGAGGTCTAGGTAAGGAAAGTGTTGTACTGATGAACGAGAATAATCCATCATTGTATGCTTTGACATTGGAAACCAAAGGCAAATCACAATGTCAAGACATTGATATCGTATGTGAGTTTTCCGATGTTTTACCTGATGAACTTCCGGGATTGCCCCCAACACGTGAAGTGGAGTTTGGCATCGAGGTGCAACCTGGGACTGCTCCAGTTTCCATTGCACCATATCGTATGGCAGTTGTGGAATTAAAAGAATTAAAGGCATAGATTCAAGAGTTGTTAAGCAAGGGTTTCATTCAACCGAGCTCTTCGCCTTGGGGAGCTTCAGTTCTCTTTGTTAAGAAGATAGATGGTTCTATGGGGTTGTGTATTGACTGCCGACAATTGAATAAAGTAACCATCAAGAAAATATATACATTGCCTAGAATAGACGACCTATTCGATCAACTAAAGGATGCATCTGTGTTTTCCAAAATCAATTTAAGGTCGGGCTATTATCAAATAAGAGTTAAGGAGTATGATGTACCGAAGACTACCTTCTGTACAAGATACGGGCACTACAAATTCTTGGTGATGCCCTTTGGGTTAACCAATGCACCGACGACCTTTTTAGATTTGATGAATCGGGTTTTTAGACCCTATCTTGATAAATTTGTGGTGGTGTTTATAGATGACATATTGATTTATTCCAAGAATAATGTGGAACACCGAGATCATCTTTGTATTGTGCTTCAGACCTTAAGAGAGAAGTAGTTGTATGCGAAATTCTCTAAGTGTGAGTTTTGGCTCACCGAAGTCGCCTTTCTAGGAAATATTGTGTCAGCTTCAGGTATTCAAGTGGACCCGAAGAAAATTCAAGCTATTGTAGATTGGCACCCACCGAAGAACACTTGTGAAGTTAGAAGCTTCCTTGGGCTTGCTGGAAATTATCGAAGATATGTGAAAGGGTTTTCTATGATAGCCGCTCCTTTAACCAAGTTATTGAGGAAAGAAGCCCCTTTTGTTTGGACCGAGGTTCAACAACGGAGTTTCGATCAGTTGAAGCAAGTATTGACCCATGCACCAATCCTGACCCAACACGAGTCTAGAAAGGACTACACAGTTTACAGTGATGTATACATCTTGGGTTAGGATGTGTATTGATGCAAGAAGGCAAAGTCATTGCTTATGCTTCAAGACAACTTAAGCCACACGAAATGAATTATCCCGCCCACGACCTTGAATTGGCTGCAGAAGTCTTTGCATTGAAGATTGGGAGACATTACCTCTACGGAGAAAAATGTTATCTCTTCACCAACCATAAAAGCCTTAAGTACCTATTGACTCAAAAAGAGTTGAACCTTCGACAATGGAGGAGGATAGAACTCCTTAAATATTATGATCTTGTCATTGATTACCATCCGAGCAAGGACTACGTTTTAGCTTATGCACTCAGCCGCAATCCTTTGCATGGTAAGCATTGACAATAAATTTGGAGTTATATGTATTGTATGGTACATTAACTTATTGTAACATTTCCATATTGTAGCCCCTCGAGCAATTAACGCCCACTTCTGACTCCATAAGCCTCGTTGTCTTGTAGTTGAACTTCAAGTTCAGTCAACCATCGTTTCACGAATCAAGGGTTTGCAAGAGCAAGATCCTGAGCTTCAATCCATTGTCTCTAAGCTATCGGACAACCCCGACTTCAGAATTAATTCTGAAGGACTCTTGTGTTTTCATGACCGAGTCTATATACCTAATGATGAATCTCTTCGCACCGATATTCTCTCTGAAGCTCATTCGAGTTCTTTTTCTGTTCACCCCAGGTCTGTGAAGATGTATAAGGACCTACGTGAACTCTATTGGTGGCCAGGCATGAAGCAGGCCATAGTTGATTTCATCTCCAAATGTCTCAAGTGCCAACGTGTTAAGGCAGAACATTGTGCTCCTACCAGATTATTGCAGCCTATAAATCCACCGAAATGGAAGTGGGAAAAGATCACTATGGATTTTGTTAGTGATCTACCGTTAACTCCTGCGAAGCATGATGCCATATGGGTTATTGTAGATCGTTTCACAAAGTCAACTCATTTTATACCGGTTAGAATGGACTACAGTCTTCCTAAACTAGCTGACTTGTATATCAAGGAAGTAATCCAACTCCACGGAGTACCTAAGTCCATTATCTCCGATCGAGATCCCTGATTTGCATCTCGGTTTTGGAGAAATTTACAAGGAGCTCTGGGCACCAGAGTTAATCTTAGCACAGCTTTTCACCCTCAATCTGATGGTCAGTCAGAAAGGGTAATCTAGATCTTGGAAGACATGCTTCGAGCATGCATTATTGAATTTGGTGGAACTTGGGAGATATCTCTACCTCTTGTTGAGTTTGCCTACAATAATTACCAAGCATCAATTCAAATGGCCCCGTATGAAGCATTGTATGGTAGGCGATGTAGAACTCCATTTTGTTGGTCAGAGCTTGGCGAGGGCAAGATGTTAGGCCCTGACTTGCTTTGAGAGACTGAAGAGTGAGTCACCATTATTCACGATCGTTTAAAGGCTGCCTTTGATTGACAAAAGGCTTATGTTGATCTCAAGAGAAGAGATATCGAGTACGAAGTTGGTGAAAAAGCCTTCCTCAAAGTATCACCGTGGAAGAAGGTTTTAAGATTTGGCAAGAAGGGAAAATTGAGTCCCCGATTTATTGGACCGTTTGAAGTCATCGAAAGAGTTGGCCCTGTGGCATACCGACTATTTTTCCCTCTGCATTTAGTAAAATCCACGATGTTTTTCATGTATCGATGCTTTGGAGGAATCATTCTTATCCTTCGCAAATTATGGAACCTGAGTCTGTAGAAATTCAACCAAATCTATCTTGCGAAGAGGAATCGGTTCAAATTCTAGCAAGAGAAATCAAGAGACTTCGCAACAAAACTGTATTGTTAGTTAAAGTGCTCTGGAGGAGCCACATCGTTGATGAAGCCACTTGGGAACCTGATGAGACCATGAAACAGAAATATCCACATCTCTTCGGTTCAGATAAAAATTCGAGGACGAATTTTTCTTAAGGGGGGAGAGTTGTAACACCCCAAAATCCGGTCTAATCGGAATTGGGTTCTGGTAATCAGAAATTTTGCACCGATAAAGTTTAAATATAGTATTGACGAGTTAATCATTGATATTGGACTCTAAATCGATTAAGTCATTGTTATTGGACCCTATTGGATAGTATCGAAACATCATAGTAACTAATTATGGAAAAACTAGGAATTTGGAGTCAAAATTATAAAGCATTAAAAATTGAGGGACTAATCTTGTGATTAGCCCCTCCTCAATATTTTCATACGTGAGATAGTCTGGTGAGATTACTTCACCTAAAGGAAAGCCTTTTACTTCAAAACATTGTAGAATAGGATTGAGGAAACTTACCCGAAAACTTTGAAAGCATACATGTTTACCAAACTCTTCATCTTCATCATCTCCTACCTAAGCAAGCACCTCCATTGGAGCTAGCTTCAAGCTTTGTTTTTCTTCAATTTATTGTTACCAAATTGTTACTATCGATCGGGTAAGCTATATTCCTCAATCGTTTATTGGATTGCATGGATGTATTGAGTTTAATCCTAAGCTAGGGTTTTGACCATCCATGGATATCTCATCGTTGTCATCTATATTGAGACCGATTATCGATTTTGATATTGTTATATTGATTTTGATATCGTAATATCGATCTTAGTAATCTCCCTATTGATTTCCTAGCTCAAGAAGTTGATAAAGAGCATCTATCGTCTCAATCCAAAGCTAGGAATAAAGGGATTTTTTTTCTGAGAGCCTTAGGAGCATCGGATTTTGAGGTGAGTGTAGTCAGAGTCTCAGAATTAGGAAAAAAAGCCTTCCCGAATCTTTTATTGTTGTTTTCGATCATTTAGCTAACATTACTATTGAGGAAGTTACATCGTATTGTTAAACAGACACCTTGGTAAGTGTCGGTAAGTTTTTATTGAATATCAGACATAGTTATCGGTATCACCATTGAGCATTGTCATTGATATAGTTATTGCTAATGAAACAATGTAAAGAAACCATCAGATATTGATATTGACATTGAACCATGAAACATTGATAATGAGACGTGTTTGTCATTGAACCATGAAACATTGATAATGAGACGTGTTTGTCATTGGTACATTGAAATCATTGGTCATTGGAATTCTCATTGAACATTGAATATGGATACGGACATTGAAACCTTGGATTTGAATTGACAATGGATACAATTGGCATGCCATCGAATTCATGAGCTCAGTGTATGGGTGGACTACAGTCCTAAGGCTACGACCTATATTGATTTGGCGAGGCGAAGGGATGTGTATTAATATTGGTAATATTGGCGAGGCGGAGGGATTAGACCATTCATTGATTTGGCGAGGCGTAAGAATTCGCGTATCCACTATCTTGATTCAATACAAGGGTTGATAATGAAATGAATATGTGAAACATTGCATATCGTTTATGACTACCTTACTAGGCAATGTATGCCTAACGTATCTCATCTCATGCATTTTAGGTTGAAAGATCGTGTGTTCGAGGTCGGATAGTCAGGGCAAGACAAGTCACTACAAGCCCTAAAGTAATGTGTTTTGACTTATGAACTCCTAGAAAGGTGGCAAAGTAGTTGAACTAGTTGTTTATGCCCATTTTGATATGTTTGTGTGATGCCTATTTTATAATATGGTTCGTGGCTCTAAATGGCCCTTTTGATTGGCTTAACTTGGGTTAAATGTGCATACTTAGCTCATAAAGGTCAAAACATTGCAAACATATTTGTATGGTCATGAAATTTGGCATGCTAGTAGTCTATACTATTGAAATGTTGTGCGTAAAGTTTTATTGCATTTGGACGTCGTTCGTTAGGTCAAATAGAATAGAAACCAGCAAAAATCTGTCATTACAGGTCAGGCCGTATCGAAACGGGTGATGGCATTTTGATACTGGTAAGCATAAATGAAACTAAAGAACAGGGGTGTACCGATACGACCTATAGCCGTTTCGGAAAAAAATTTCACTGGAATCTATTGTTTCGATACGGGTTCATAGTGTATCGAAACAAGTCAAAGTCAAAAGAAGTCAATCCGTTCCGATACAGGGGGTTGCTGTATCGAAAGGGTCTAAAGAGAAAAGTCAACATGGGTTGACCATCATCCACCCGTTTCGAAACGGTCCTAAGGTGTTTCGATAAGGGGTTAGTTAAGTTAGTTAAAGGCATATTAGACAGATTGCAATGTTCACAGTTTAGTCACTGAATTTTCAAAGATTAAAAATTGAATGATCTAATGGACTCCAAATTGTTTGAAATTTTATAGGTATGTTAATATCGTGGTGAATTTCAAGGTAGTATAATCAATTACATCAAAGGACCCCGAATTTTTCAAATTTATAGTTTGGTCCCTAAAACTTGTAATAGTTGGGAACTAGACCTGAATGAATAATTACTGCTTCATATGGATCAATTAGACTAAGTTACATTGTGGTAATGATTCATTGTATGCTATTGTTTAAATCTTAATATTGAACTAGAATTTTGGTGCACCGTTCACTATATTGATCATCGATGTCACCTTCTGACCTAGTTCTCGACCAGACCGGGAAGGGGGTGTTACAGTCAAAATGTATGGTCCTTCCCAATTAGGCGCCCATTTTCCTCGAGGATCACTTTGGATTGGTAGCTTCTTCTTTAATACCAGATCGCCTTCTTGGAATTCTCTAGGGCGAACCTTCTTCTCATAAGCCCTTATCATTCTCCTTTGGTACATTTGACCATGGCATACGCCTTTCAACCTCTTTTGTTCAATTAAATTCAATTGGTCATACCATGCCTGAACCCATTCAACTTCATCTAACTTGGCCTCCATCAAGACACGCAACGATGGTATCTCAACCTCAATTGGTAGCACAACTTCTACTCTATATACTAATGAGAAAAAAATTGCCCCAGTAGATGTTCGTATCGTTGTTCCATATGATGCCTCTACTGCTCCGTTCATCTTCGGGTGATATAGTATTAAGTTGCGGTGCTTAACGCTAAACTACTCATAAACCCCATCAATCATTCAGTTGTTTAAATTAGAAGCATTATCGGTGATTATGCTCTCTGGTAGACCATATCGACCAATGATCTCTTTCTTTAAGAAATTGCAAATAGTGGACCTAGTTACATTTGCACACGAGGCCGCTTCCACCCATTTTGTGAAGTAATCGATGGCTACCAAAATAAAGCGATGTCTGATTGACGCCTTCGGATGAATCTGCCCAATGATGTCTATGCCCCACATAGAGAGTGGCCAGGGAGATGACATGACATGAAGAGACTGAGGAGAGGCGTGAACCTTGTCGGCGTAAACTTGGCACTTGTTACATTTACGGGAGTAATTAATGCAATCTCCCTCCATCATTGACCAAAAATATTCGAAACGCATAATTCTTCTCCGAAACGCGTAAACTTGGCACTTGTGACATTTACGAGAGTAACCTCAAATGTGCACTTCGCAGGATTAAGCTTTAACTGAAATTTTCCCAATCTTTGAAAAAGAAGCTTACTCAGGTTTACTAGATGCTCCTCCTCAGTTCTGGACTTGCCAATCATATCATCCACATACACTTCTGTTTCATTATGCATCATATCATGGAAACGAGTAACCATAGCTCTCTGATAAGTTGCTCCCGCGCTTTTCAATTTGAAAGGCATTACTTTATAGAAAAAGGTTCCCCAAAGTGTTACAAAAGTAGTTTTTTCCATGTCTTCTGGGCACATCTTTATTTGATTATATCCAGAAAATCCATCCATGAATGAGAAAAGGGAGTGACCAGCGATATTGTCTACCAAAGTGTCGCTATGTGGGATTGGAAAATTATCTTTAGGGATTTCCCTATTAAGATCCCTTTAGTCGACACACATCCTTACTTTTCCATCTTTCTTTGGTACTAGAACAATGTTTGCCACCCATTCTTATATTTAGCCACCTCGAGGAATCCTGCATTGTACTGCTTCTTTACTTCATCCCTGATTTTCATATGTGTATTAGCCTTCATCCTTCTGAGCTTTTGTTTTACAGGCTCACATCCCTCCTTTATAGGAAGCCTATGCATAACAATATTTGTATCAAGGTCGTGCATATCCTAATACGACCAATCAAAAATGTCTTTATACTCTTGCAGAAGCTGAATCAAACATTGTCACGTGTTAACTGAGATGGTGGTAGCAATCTTCACCTCACGCTTCTCTTCTTCGGTTCCAAGATTTAAAACTTTACTCTTCTTTGTGGGACAGAATTTGCTTTTACTCTCCCTATACCATTCTAAGAAGATCGTCGGGCAAGTCATACTCTTCGTCATCATCAATACTCCCAACTTCCTCTAAACATAGTGGTAGCTCAAAATTGACCTTAGAGTCTGACTCGAAATCATTTCTACTGTTGATATCTAAAAACTTGTATATAAAAGAGACAAAAATATATACCAAGAAAGAAAGAATGGATGAAATAATATGATTTGTTTTTTTAAGGTTTGCTTTTTTGGATTTTTATGATCTTTTGCTTTTTGGTTTTGCATTGCGAAAGAAAGTTTGCCACACGATATTATTGGAAATATGCATCTTTTATTGAAATAAGAACCATGGTTTTGACATGGACCCTTTTTACATAAAATCTCTAATTACCCTCGGGCCTAAGGGTAAAAGAGTTGGTTTCGAGAATTAATCTGAGACAATCTTAAAAACTTCAGGAACTACTTATGTAACGCCCTGGTTTCAGGCTTAGAATTTTTGGTAAAGGTCTTGGGGTTAATCAAACCAGTTTCGGAGTTTTGGGTAAATTTGGGTGAGTTCAGGGAAAACCGTCTTCGAGTGTTCCTAAAAATGTGGGAAAATTATCTAAAATCTTTATTTAATATATATAAGGTGTTTATGGAATCAATTTTGGAAAAATGTTTTCAGAAATAGGACATTTTAGTCTAGTGACTAAAATGTAAAGTTTCAAAACTATTTTGGTGACTGTTTTGTAAAAGGACCAAAATGATAATTTTTTAAGGAACTATTTAGCCAAGTCTAATTTCATATTTTCCCCTAAATATTTTTATTTCTAAAAATGATTTTAAAAGGGTTCTAATTAAAATAAAAGAGAATTTGAAAAGTCTCATCCTTTTTCATGTTATCTTTTCTCTTATAACTTTCCTTCAAACTATTTTCATACAACCTTCTTCTATCAGGATTTCAAAGGTAAACCCTTTTTATATTGTTTTTGTATCATCAAACCTTATTTTTATGATTTATCTCTAAAACCCAATGTTTTTCTCTAGATATCTCAAAGTTTTCTTTTGGAAAAAGGGGGAAAATCCACCATTAGAGCTGAGCTGCGTTTTTCTCCTCTAATGTAAGGTTCTTTATTGAAATTCCCGCGTTCTTGGTTCTTTTATAATTTTTATCTAATAGTCTTCCAATGTGATTAATGGAAATGAGCTTTTTAAAGTGGATTTGTGGAATTTTCGTATGGGTTCTATTTTGCTTGGTTTAAGAATGATTTTAGTTATGTTTTTGATGTTAAATAATGTTGGAATTGTAACCCCCTCGACCCAGTCTAGACGATAGACCGAATCGAACGAGTCACACAGAGAATATTGAAGTAAACCAGGAAAGTTTACCTCAATAAACGACCATTTTTCCTTTTTATCTTGTCTATATGCAAGTTATGTTCCTATGCGTTCATTCAAAGCAGCGGATCAAATGACAACACGAACACTCAACGATTAACACTAATTTCGGGTTTAGGTACCATTTTGTAAATTTGACAAATTGTAATGGTTATACCAAATTATTATTACAAAACTTTAATTAGGTTCATTACATGCTGCTCTGCAAAACTCAGCTAAAGACTACCTTTGCAACTCATCTAATTGCATATATGACAAATAGGGACCAAAACGTATAGAAACATAAACTCTAATATTCCAAAAACTGAAATAATAACCAATCATTTCGGAACGGTGGGCCTCATATCAGAATGGGCGTATTGAAACAATGATGCCCGTTTCGAAACGTGGGATCGTTTTGAAACCACCTTAGACCTATTTCGAAATAGGGTTTTACAAAGGAAAAATGTATCGAAACAGGCCTCATCGTTTTGAAACCCCAAAGCATTTTCAAGTCCCCGTTTCGAAACGATCGAGGACGTTTCAAAACACTTGGGCCTGAAACACTTTAATTTGCTGGTTTAACTCGATTTTAACCATCTGAAACTAACCCGACATATGACTAAACATGCTTGCAACTCAAATATATTTCCACAATCAAGGATTCATGAAAAAACTATCATCATAGCATCATTAGCAACATCAAAGTGATCTAAAGGCATGCATCCTAAGAAAACAAGAACCGAAAGGGTCAAATCTCAAATCCGAGCACAAACCAACACTTAAAAGGCCATTACATAACCAAATATGAAAATAAAACTTGCACCAAAATAGAAAATACCAAACAACCAACATCTATAACATTGGACACCCTCATTGCCTTTATTGTACTAGTTCAAAATCTCAACATACTTTTAAAGATGTCTCTTGGAAAGGTCTCTTGTTGTTGCTGCCTCTAAACTCCTAATTATCTGCATTGATGAACAAAGAGAGCATAAGCATACAAGCTTAGTGAGGATTTCTCAAAACCAAAAACATTATCAATGCACAAAACCATTTTTCACTCTTTTCGAAACCATCATGCCTCCTATGAAAAACCATACACTTTATCATCAAAATCAACATGCTAATCATCATGCAACATGAACCACATATTTTCCAGCAATTAATCCATTGCTACACAAATACCAAGCCTTCCAAGCATAAACACCATTATGCTAAGCTTAAAATAAAACATGCATTTTTCATGATATGCATCAATCACATTTTCCATAACATCTCATTCCATTATATTGGCTCACAAGTGATTAACAACATTCTCTAAAACATATCAGATACACGGATTACTAAGTGTTGTCCCAAACCCTTCATACACTCTACCAGCATCTCAAGCCTCACACACGGGAGTACCCCTTCATCGTTGTGACACCCATAGTGGAGTATTCCGTACAATTACAACCCCTCAACACCACTCATCGGTAGATGTATAGCCCACTAACGAGAGACGAGACACACACAAGGTTCGCACTCGGGAGCTACCCTCAACCGTTGCAACCTTAAACAATCCTCAATCGTTAGGGTACTTGGATAGAGTTTTCGGTACAATTATAACCCCTCAACATCCAAGGCAACTTGTTTATAGTGCACTCAATCCCATAACCGGCTAACTATATCTGATTTGATTTACAAAACACTTTATTCAACATCACTTGCCAATGTAATCCACATTTCATGCATACCTCAATGTTTTTACAAAGCATTCATGATAGGCCATAACTCAAGCATTAAACCATGCTTCAAAACTCATTCATCAACACATGCATACAATGATCACTTACCTAGTGCATCCTTAAACCACATGGCATCATCAAACACATTTATATACTCAAGAACATGCTTTAAAACATTAGGTAAATGCAATTAAAATCAAGTGTAACCAAAGGCTCAAACTAGCACATTCTGAAAGAGAAATCCACTTTACTTACTTCCGAACTTAGTAAAGCGTTTCAAGCTCTTACTAACTTCCCAAAACCTTTTCTAAAACGTTTTCAGGCTGGAAAACCAAGTTCCACTCACTGACTTGCGAAACCACACTTAACGACGCAACAATCACCCGTCTAAAGCTCCAAAATCACTTCGTTTGATTCCAGAACACTATCCATTGTTTTCAACACATTAAAATAGAGAATCAATGCATTAAAATGCATTCAAAACACCAGCACTCAAAATGAAACCCGCAGTCCTACTCTAAAGCATCAATTTACCCAATCGATACAACCGAAAACTCAATCAATTGACCTCTAAACTCATCCCATCCATCTACCAACACATTTTAAGCATCAATCAACATCCAAAAGCAACCTAAAACCATCCTTATACCTCCAGCAACTCGGATTCCACATTACACCCCAAAAACCCAACTATAAACACCTTAGAAACCAAAGATCTCAAGGATTTGGGGATAAACATGATTAAGACTCTAATTCAACAACATAAACCTTTCAAACCCCATTTAGAAACCATCCCAAACAGATCAAATCAAGACTCCTCCGAAAATCACATTAAAAACATCTTTTCTAACAAGATTTCACCATTTTATCAAACAAACAACAAAACCTCAATTAAAAATGTGAATAAAGAGCCAAATATCTTTTGGAATTTCATTAAAGAACCTTGATTAGAGGGTTAGCACGAAATTTACCTCCAATCTTTGCTTCTCTTCTAATTTGGCAAGTTTAGCTTTCAAGAATCTTGAAGAATTTGAGAGACCTCACAAAGATGAAGTTGGAAATCAAGAGAGAATTTGAGAGTGAAGAAAATCTAGAATTTGAGAGCAAATGGAAAGTGTTTGGCTAAAGTGAAAGCAAGAGAATGAAAATGATCGTCAAAATCTTTTAACAAAATAACTAACTCTTTAATTAAATTAATTAAAGCCATTTTAATATTTATTAAACCATTTAAAACACATGCCAAATTAGAGAAAAGGCTTAATTGCCAATTAGCTCCCTAAAGATTCTAAGATCTTGACTCTTTTTAAAAAAAACACACTTTTTCCTCAACATTAAAACTTTACATTTTGGTCACTGCCCAAAATGTATACTTTCAAAAACTCGTTTTGAAAAATTGATTTAACCAACCTCTTAAATATCATTTTAGAGAATTTTAGGAATTTTTATCATATTTTTATCCCATCTCGAACCTTGATTTCCCTAAATCACCCTTTAATGATTCGAACAACCGATTACCGGTTCCACCGACCCAACCCGACTCACAAAACACCTAGGCCCAAAACTGGGGCGTTACAACTCTCCCCGACTTAGGAAATTTTGTCCTCAAAATTTTACCTGAAGTAAAAAGATGCGGAAAATGCCTCAACATGTCTTCCTTGCTTTCCCACGTGGCCTCCTCAACTCCTCGGTGTCGCCACAACACCTTCACAAGCTCAATCATCTTACCACAAAGAAATTTGCTACTCGAATCTAGAATTCTCACCGGTTCCTCATCATAAGATAAATCCGGGTTCAACTCAATTTCCTCATCTGGTATCACGTGAGATGGATCCGATCTATACCTCCGCAACATAAAAACATGAAAAACATCATGGGTCCTTTCCAACTCGGGATGCAACCTCAACCGATAAGCCACAGGACCAACTCGCTCCACAACCTCATAAGGTTCAATAAACCTCGAACTGAGCTTTCCCTTACGTCTGAACCTCATCACCTTATTCCAGGGCGATACCTTAAGGAACACGCGATCTCCAACCGCAAACTCAATTTCCATACGCTTTAAATCTGCGTAAGATTTCTGACGATCCGATGCAGCACTCAACCGCTCACATATGAGCTTCACTTTCTCAGTTGTTCCTTTAAGCATATCCGGTATGGAACCAACTTTTGCCCCGCCTTAGCCCAACAAAGAGGTGTTCTAAACTTTCTCCCATACAAGGCCTCATACGGAGCCATTTGTATGCTCGCCTGAAAACTGTTATTATAGGCAAACTCAACCAAAGGCAGATGCTTTTCCCAAGATACTTAGAAATTAATCACAAAGCATCGCAACATGTCCTCCAGTACCTGGATAACTCGTTCTGACTGTCCATCCGACTGAGGATGATATGAAGTGCTGAAATTCAACCGCGTACCCAACGCCTGATGTAAACATTCCCAGAACCTTGTCGTAAACCTCATATCCCTATCCGACACTATGGATTTAGGCACACCATGCAAACGCACAATCTCAGCAATATACAACTCTGCCAGCTTATCAAATGTATACGAAGTATGCACAGCCAAGAAATGTGCACACTTCGTAAGACGATCCACGATCACCCATACGGAGTTCTTCTTAGATGGTGACAAAGGCAGACCGGATACAAAATCCATCGTAATCCTTTCCCATTTCCACTCCGGTATCCTCAAAGGCTGTAACAGACCAGAAGGAAACTGATGCTCAACTTTCACACGCTAGCAAACCATACACTTGCTTACAAAATTAGCAACATCCTTTTTTAACCCCACCCAATAGTACTCATCCTTCAAACCACGATACATTTTAGTACTACCATGGTGCATAGCAAAAGGACTGATGTGAGCCTGTGTCAGAATAGTGCGCCTCAACTCAACATCTTCTGGCACAACTATTTGACTTTTGAAACATAGAACTCCATCATCATTGAAATAGAAGTCTGTTGCATTACCATCAGCTATATCCTGAACATGAGGCACCAATGAATCATCAAGCAACTCCTTCTCCTTGATTAGCTGAATCAAGGAAGGTTTCACCTGCAACTCAGCTATCAACCCACCATCATGTGATAAACTCAACCGAGCAAACATCGCTCTCAGCTCAACAGCTACCTTCCTACTCAGAGCATCGGCCACAACATTGGCCTTTCCAGGATGATACTCAATTGTCAAATCATAATCCTTAAGCAACTCTAACCACCTTCGTTGCCTAAGATTCAACTCATTTTGAGACATAAGATACTTCAAACTCTTATGGTCAGTGTAAACCACACACTTCTCACCATAAAGATAGTGTCTCCAAATCTTCAATGCAAACACCACCACAACTAGCACTAAATCATGAGTAGGATAGTTGCACTCATGAACCTTCAACTGTCTAGACGCATAAGCTACAACCCTCCCACCTTGCATCAACACGCAACCCAACCCAACCCAAAATATGATGCATCACTATAGACTACAAACTCCTTACCCGATTCTAGTTGAATCAAGACAGGTACCTGCGTCAAAGCTTCCTTCAACTTCTCGAAAGCTTGTTGCCTAACATCCGTCCACTCAAAATGAACATTCTTTTGCATCAACTAGGTCAAAGGAGCAGCAATCTTGGAAAAACCCTCGACAAACCTCCAGTAATAACCAGCCAAACCAAGGAAACTTCGTACTTCTGTCACCGACTTAGGCGTTTTCCAACTCATCACCACCTCGACCTTGTGTGGATCAACTCGAATACCTTCGGCTGGCACCACATGTCCGAGAAAAACCACTTACCTGAGCCAAAACTCAAACTTGCTCAGCTTAGCATAAAGCTGATTCTCCAACAGCACTTGTAACACAATTCTCAAATGCTTATCATGATCATCCTCGATACGCGAGTACATGAGAATATCATCGATAAATACTACCACGAACTGATCCAGAAACTTATGGAACACCCTATTCTCATATCCATGATGCAGCCGGTGCATTTTTCAACCCAAACGGCATCACCAGAAACTCATAATGGCCATACCTAGTCTAAAAAGTTGTCTTAGGTACATCCATATCCTTAACCTTTAATTCGTAATACCCTGACCTCAAATCAATCTTCAAAAACACCAAAGCACCACGAAACTGGTCAAACAAATCATCGATCCTCGGCAAAGGGTACATGTTCTTAATCGTCAACTTGTTTAGTTGCCAATAATCTATGCACATACACATCGTACCCTCGATCTAGCAACTCCTGAAGCTGCTTCTTCAACTCCTTCAACTCCTTAGGTGCCGTGCGATAAGGGGCAATGAACACGGGAGTCGTATTCTCATACAATTCTATGCCAAACTCAACCTGTCGGTTTGGTGGCAACCCAGTCAACTCCTCCGGAAACTCACATATTTTTCGTATGTCTTGCACTTGTACTTCCTTCGTACCAGGATTTATCACATACGCCAAAAAAGCTTCCCAATCCAACTCCATCATCCGAGTTGCTTCAAGAGCCGAAATTGCGTTAGACAAGTACTTCATGTTCCCGCCTACGATAACCACTTCGTAATCATCCGCAAGCATCAAGGTAACTTGCTTAATATCAAAATCCACCACAGCTCGATGCTCAACCAACTAGTCCATTCCAAGAATCACATCAAAACTATAAAATGGTAATTCCATCAAATCAACTAAAAACACATGGCCTTGAACAGATAATGAACATCTCCTATACAATTTTCTTGTAACAATAGTTTTACCAAAAGAGCTTGTCACTTGCATCCCCGCGTCTAGCATCTCAACAGGTATATCAAGCAAATGTGCATGCTCACTCAAGATGTATGAATGCGTAGATCCAGAATCAATCAATGCTAACAAAGACAAGGATTACAAGGTGAAGGTACCTGCAATCACATCGGTGTCGTTCCGTCCCTCGCGATGTCCATACACCCTCGCAGGACCACCTCCCTCTGGTTGAACTGCAACGACATGAGCCACACCACTCTTCCCATCCTCTCTCATCTGAAAAGTTACCATGTTCACGCCCACGACCTCTCTGCGGTGCAGCAACTGGTGCACAACCCTAACCACCTCCCGCCAACAGGGGACACTCCCGTCTCATATAGTCAGCTGATCTGTAGTTCCAACAAGAATTTTCCCCAGCCACCGGAGCCTGTACCTCACGAGCCGCACGAGGACAATCTCGTCTCAAGTACTCATGTGAAACACATGACCAACATGTGTTCTGCTCAAACCTCGGCTTGTTGCCCTGAGTTGGCGCACCTCGCCTAAAGTTACCTCGCCTAGCCAAAGGCTGATACCTACGGTCAGACGCAAGCATGAACGTCTTCACATCCTGCACCATGCCGTACCGGAAGCGGTCACAACGATGCCTATCACTTGGCACCAACTCCGGAGCGTAATGGCTCAATCGTACGAACTGGACCTCGTATTCAGCCACTGTCATATTCCCTTGCACCAGGAACATGAACTCCCGCTTCTTATCGTCCAGGTCTCTAACTCCAAGATACTTTCTCTTAAAAGCAGACTGATAGAAGTCCAATCCACCTCTTCTGGCTCCAAAGTCGCAGTCGTCCACCATGTGTATGCATCACCATGCAACAACGACACTGCACACCTCAGCTTCCGTGCATCGTTGCACCCCATTTGATCCAAGATCCAGATTGTGCTGACCATCCAAGCTTCGGATGCCTCAAAAGATAAACCACTAAATTCATCTCCTCCCAAACTTCTCAAGCGCTCCAATGGAAAACATGTTTGCCTAGCAGCATGCGCTTGTACATGCACTCTAGCAACAATAGCCTAGAATGCTCATGTCATCGCCTGTACTAAAGGCGTCAAATCTCACTACACCGGACCAGGCTGTCCTTGTTGTTCTTGCTCCTCACCCCCAGGTGGTGGTGGCGGTGGAGGAGGTAAATTTGCACCAGGAAGAACCTTGTTCTCCTGATTATGTTGCTCCTCAACAGGAGCAACTGCCCCAGATCGTAACTCTCGCTCCGGTCCCACTGTGCTATTAACATTAAGGCTTGAATATAAAACAAAAAAAAGAGATCAGGCCAGCTTCTAACAAGGATCCAAGACTTCAAATCAAATTCAAAAACATTTCACTAGGTAATAAGGCAATGGGCATTCCAATTCCCCCCCCCCCCCGAGCGTAGCATAAAGCATAAAGCATACAACATGCATGTCTCAACCACCATGCATCACAAGCATTAAGATTCAGCCCATTCCAACATCATTTATAAAAACTCACATTCATAATCAATCACCATATATAACATCACTATCGCATACTCAACATTAACATGCTTAAGACATTCAACGGACAAAGCAAACATTATCGAAACGCATATTCACATCACATTTATTTACCAACAACTTACCATCAGTCCAACCTTTCGTAACCTGGCTTTGATACCACCAAATGTAACCCCCATGACCCGGCCTAGCCGATAGACCGAACGGAACGAGTAACACGGGGAATATTGAAGTAAACCGAGAAAGTTTACCTCAATAAACGACCCTTTTTTTTTCCTTTTTATCTTGTCTAGATGCAAGTTATGTTCCTATGTGTTCATTCAAAGCATCAGATCAAACGACAATACGAACCCTCAATAATTAACACTAATTTCGGGTTTAGGGACCATTTCGTAAATTTGATAAATTGTAATGGTTATACCAAATTAGGATTACCAACCTTTAATTAGGTTCATTACATTCTTCTCTGCAAAAACTCAGCTCAAGACTACCTTTAGAACTCATCTAATTGCATACATGACAAACAGGCATATCGAAATGGTGGGCACAATATAGAAACAAGCATATCGAAACAATGATACCCGTTTCGAAACGCGGGATCATTTTTAAACCACCTTAGACCCATTTCGGAACAGGGTTTCACAGAGGCAAAAAGTATCGAAACATGCCTCACCGTTTCGAAACCCCAAAGCATTTTCAAGTCCCTGTTTCAAAATGATTGAGGACGCTTCGAAACACCTGGGCCTAAAACACTTTAATTTGCTGGTTTAACTCGATTTTAACCATCCGAAACTAACCCAACATATGACGAAACATGCTTGCAACTCAAATACATTTCAACAATCAAGGATTCATGGAAAAACTATCATCATAGCATCATTAGCATTATCAAAGAGATCTAAAGGCATGCATCCTAAGAAAACAAGCACCGAAAGGGTCAAATCTCAAATCCGAGCACAAACCAACACTTAAAAGGCCATTACATAACCAAATATTCAAATCAAACTTGCACCAAAACAGAAAATACCAAAGAACCAACATCTATTACATTGGACACCCCTATAGCCTTTATTATACTAATTCAAAATCTCAACATACTTTTAAAGAAGTCCCTTGGAAAGGTCCCTTGTTGTCGCTTCCTCTAAACTCCTAATTATCTGCATTGATGAACGAATAGAGCATAAGCATACAAGCTTAGTGAGAATTGCTCAAAACCAAAACATAATCATTGCACAAAACCATTTTAACTCTTTTCGAAACCATCATGCCTCCTTTGAAAAACCATGCACTTTATCATCAAAATCAGCAAGCTAATCATCATGCAACATGAACCACATATTTTCCATCAGTTAATCCATTGCTACACAAATACCAAGCCTTCCAAACATAAACACCATTATGCTAAGCTTAAAATAAAACATGCATTTTTCATGATATGCATCAATCACATTTTCCATAACATCTCATTCCATTATATTGGCTCACAAGTGATTAACAACATTCTCAAAAACATATCGGATACATGGATTACCAAGGGTTGTCCCAAACCTTTCATACACTCTACCGGCATCTCAAGGCTCACACACGAGAGCAACCCTCCATCGTTGTGACACCCGTGGTGGAGTATTCGGTACAATTACAACCCCTTAACACCAATCATCGGTAGATGTATAGCCCACTAACGAGAACCGAGACACACACAAGGTTCGCACCTGGGAGCTACCCTCAATCGTTGCAACCTTAAACAATCCTCAATTGTTAGGGTACTTGGATGGAGTTTTCGGTACAATCACAACCCCACAACATCCAAGGCGACTTGTTTATAGTGCACTCAATCCTATAGTCGGCTAACTATACCCTATTTCATTTACAAAACACTTTATTTAACATCACTTGCCAATATAATCCACATTTCATTCATATCTCACTGTTTTTTCCAAGGCATTCATGATAAGCCATAACTCAAGTATTAAACAATGCTTCAAAACTCATGCATCAACACATGCATAAAAGGATCACTTACCTAGTGCATCCTTAAACCATATGGCATCATCAAACACATTTATATACTCAAAAACATGCTTTAAAACAGTAGGTAAATGCAATTAAAATCAAGTGCAACCAAAGGCTCAAACTAGCACATTCAGGGAGAGAAATCCACTTTACTTACTTCCGAACTTAGTAAAGCGTTTCAAGCTCGTACTAAGTTCCCAAAATCTTTTCTAAAATGTTTCAACGCTGGAAAACCAAGTTCCACTCACCGACTTGCGAAACCACACTTGCCGACCCAACAATCACCCGTCTGAAGCCTCCAAAATCACTTCGTTTGATTACAGAACACTATCCCTTGTTTTCAACACATTAAAACAGAGGTTCAATGCATTAAAATGCATCCAAAACACTAGCACTCAAAAGGAAACCCGCAGCCCTGCTCTAAAGCATCAATTTACCCTATCGATACAACCGAAAACTCAATCGATTGATCTCTAAACTCAGCCCAGCAATCTACCAACACATTTTAAGCATCAATCAACATCCAAAAGCAACCTAAAACCATCTTCATACCTCCAGCAACTCGGATTCCACATTACACCCCAAAAACCCAACTATAAACACCTTAAAACCCAAGGATCTCAAGGATTTCGGATTAACATGATTAAATTAGAGAAAAGGCTTAACTAACACCTTAAAAACCAAGAATGAAAATGATCGTCAAAATCTTTTAACAAAATAACTAACTCCTTAATTAAATTAATTAAAGCCATTTTCATATTATTAAACCATTTAAAACACATGCCAAATTAGAGAAAAGGCTTAACTGCCAATTAGCTCCCTAAAGATTCTAATATCTTGAGTCTTTTTGAAAAACACACATTTTCCTCAACTTTAAAATTTTACATTTTGGTCACTGCCCAAAATGTATACTTTCAAATCCCGTTTTGCAAAATTGATTTAGCCAACCTCTTAAATATCATTTTAGAGAATTTTAGAAATTTTTATCATATTTTTATCCCATCCCAAACCTTGATTTCCCTAAATCACCCTTTAATGATTCAAACAACCGATTACGGATTCCACCGACCCAACCCGACTCACAAAACGCATAGGCCCAAAACTGGGGCGTTACAAGAATAATGATTTGATTACACAAAACCCGAAACTAGGTGTGTGGGTGATGTTTGAATATGAGAATCTTGAGATTTTGGCTTAGGTTTGTCGAAAATCAGTGGCTGGTGATTCCTTTTATTGGGTTGATGTTTTTAGATGTTTATAGCTGTGGTTTGATGATAATTTTTGCTGGGTTCACATTGGAAGTTGCTTTGAGTTGATTTATTGATGTTTTCGGTTATTTTCGCCTATGGATCGATGGTTGTTTGTTACAAGCTATTTAGTTTTTGAGTTGCTAAAAGTTTGAAGGTTTCAAAACACTCTAAATGATCTATTTTGGATTGATTAAAAATAAGGGAATCGGATTTGGGTACTTCGGACGCGATATCGGGTGATTCAGATGCTTGACTGTGTGATTGGCTAGCTTTTGGGGTATAGCTAGTGAGTGGAACAGTTTTAAAAGCCTTAACATGGTTAAAGACAAGTTTTGGTGGTTTAGATTGAGCTTGAAAGGCCAATCTAAACTCAACAGTAAGTTTGGTTGTTTCGCCTTTGATTTTGGCTTATTTTTTTACATTGTTTTTGGAAAGCATGTTCACGTTATATGCTTATTTTGTATACCATTGTTTTCATGCATTTTGAGATGTATATTTATTGTACATATAATCCCTGTTGCGTGCAAAAGTGATGTGCAAATTGCGTGCAAGTATACACGGTGCCAATTTATAGTATTTAAGATATCGTCTCCATAGGGATTGTGACAACCTTCGGAATTCTCCTTTCTGCACAAGTAAAAATAAAAACACAAGTATTAAAAGTTGTTTGGATTTAATTAAAACTAAAACTAAAGCAAATAAAATAAATTGAGAAATTAGAGTGATAGAAAGATAGAATGAGCCGGTAATGGAATGCTTCGTAGTGTGGAGATTGGATGCACTATCTCGATACAGTTTTGCAGATCATCTTAACAACTTTCGGTAGCCGCCCACGAGTATGCCTCGGCAGAAGCTCGCCTTGGCAGAGACAAATGTGACTGCCTGGGCAGTTAAGCAATGATTCAAGGTTCGACAAGGCTCCCTTCAATGACTTCCTCTTATATATAATCTTGAAGTGCTATTGGCGAACATGTCTTGGATAATACCTCCCGGCGTGAATTTAAGGATGAACACCAACCGATTATGAAGCCTCTCTTAGCTGCTGAACTTATAACTTATCCCTAAGCCGAAGTAGTTGTATCCTATGGTTGGATAAAATCGTGTTTACTCGTTTCGTGAGTCCAACTCTCCCGATATTGAACAAATAGATTGATGCTCTCTTCTCTCTCGATAAAGATTGCACACAATGAAGAACCAAGAGTAAACAAACCTTGAATTTTATTGCAATAACTGAAACCTAAACAAATACAAGCAAAACTCTCACAACTACTAGGAAACAAACCCTTAGCCCTAGGGAAGGTTTAGAACATAATGAAGATGGAGGCACAAAGGTATTTTTCGACAAGAAGGAGGGTTTCTCTCTAATCTCAATTGTGTTTTTTTCTCCTTCAAGTCGGTTTACATTTATAGGGAGGAGCCTAGGTCTATGTCAGTTTAGGGCAGAAATCCTAGTTAGAATCTAACTACAACTCATTAAAAGAACAAATATAACATTAAATATTCCTAGATTCTCGTTTGACTTTTTCCAACTTGACTTTGACCATGGCTTTTCTTTTTCTGCTGGGCTCCAATGCACGTGCAAATGGTCTCCAAAAATCGGGCTTGATGAGCTCTTTCAGTCGCATACCACTTTGCATATTTCCACCCTTCCTCGAGTTACTGCCTCGGCGGCATACTTTTGTCTGCCTTGGTAGAGGTATGGGTTGGTGTGCAGGGGTTGGCACAGCTCTTCATTCTGGGCCTCTCCTCTTTGTCAATTCTCGATCAGCTCTCAAGATGGTCTAATAGCTTCCTCCATCAATTTCCAGCTTCTCCTCTTCTGCCCTCACTGCTGCCTCAGCGACACTTGAGCAGTATCTTTTATATAAAAACAATTAAGTTCATCAAATAAGGCAGATTATCTAATCTATGTTATTTTGTGTATGTTTTCCTAATAAATGCAACTAAACTATGCTTAAGAACAACAATAATTAAGCTATACTAGGGCATAAATATAGAACTTTTGCACACTTAACACACCCCCAAACTCAAACTATTGCTTGTCCTCAAGCAATGCAATCTAACACTAACATGCCAAATCTTAAAATCATATGTAAACTTAGTCGAGAACACACCTTGAGCAACCTTTACATACTGTGTAGATTTACGCCTAATAGCAACCTTTCGAATGACAATAGACTTACCCGGAACCAAACTATGTATCTCGTGAGTGTGTGCGGTCCTTGTGATAAGAATGATTTTTCGGCTTCTAAGTAAACTCCGATAAGCACCTTAATTCCCTTGGGTTTCCTCAAAGTCATCTTTACTATAGCCAATTTCGGGCACCTCTAGTTTCTTTTTGCTATTCATAACATAATAAACAATAAAGGATTTATACCACTAGAGCCAGTGATAGGCACCTCTAATGATTTTATTTAGCACCTTTTTTGGGTAGAGCCAGTTTCAGGCACCTCTAGCTTATCCTAGAGCCAGTTTCGGGCACCTCTATGACATATATTTCCTTTTTCTTTTAACTTCAAGTTCTACCCAAGTTTACTAGGTGAAATACCTAAGTTTCCTAGAAGTCCTAAAATCAAACTAGTCACAAAGAGTGTTTCTTTTAGTTCATATCATAGTAAGATTCTAAGTAAATCCAGAGTCATGCTAAGGTTGCCGCCTAGGCGGGTAATCTACTGCGGCGGGTAAAAACTACTCAAGATTTTTTCTTCTCAAACTAAGATTTCATTAAATTTTAAATGAAGGCATGTTACATTAGAACCTAAATGCAACAAAAAAAATAAACAAAAAAAATAAAAACAAAAAATAAAAGAAAAATAAAAAGAAATAAATTAGAGGACTAATTCCCCCTCCAAACTCGAGAGGAGCATTGTCCTCAATGCATGCCTACATACACAAAATTTAGCATGGATTAGACAAAAAGAAAATAGAAGAAGGAGAGAGAAGCTTAGGTTGATGGTGTCTCGAAGGAGGTTTCATCGTCTTCGCCGTCTAGGATCATCCTCTTTCGAGCTGGTACTTTGAAGCATTTTGCCTCCCTCGGCGACTGCTGGCGGGAAGGTGGAGTTGGTTATGCTCTTTGCATGACTTCCCGTTCGCCGCCATCTTCGCTATCTGGACAGACTTCTTCAGTGGCAGAGTGTGTTCCTTATGTACGTGTGGAGAACGACGGCTCAAGTTTCCTTGTTACCGACAGAACTATGTCTTCCCAAACTGAATCGTCTGACCATGACTTGAAGAAGGTGGATTCGGACCGGGGCGCTCTGGATCAATACCCTTTTTCACAGACTGGGGCGGCTGCTATGTCAGCTCTGTCTTCAGACTCTAAAAGTACCACCGTGGCTATCAGGGCTGTAGAAGCTTGGGGCTCTATGGGGGCAGGAGAGGCTAGGGGATCTGTGGGCGCTGGAGAGGTGGAGGCGGTTGCATGAGTTGCCGAGGCAGAAGGCGCGGCAGACGTTTCTGGTGCGTCCTGGGCAAAGATTTCGGCCGGAAATTCTGGAAATTAGGCCGCCGAGAACTTCTCATTGATGGTAGGGATGGTTGCATTGTTGAAGTCTCGGATGAAGGCCACGAAGGTCAGCTGACGTCTGTCCAGCTGTGCTGCCAAGCCGCCTATTGTGGTTGCCGAGGGGGATGTTAATATGGTTGCTGGATGCCCATCTCCGATGCCTCGGCATAATTTTCCTAGGTGGCAGATGTGATCTCCATTTTTCGAAGGATGATGTCCCTCGTCCACCCGGTTCTGTTCGGCGTCATGGTGTCGGTTGGATCTGCTGCAACGTGTGCCTTCTTGCACAATGTCGTGATGAGGCTGGGGAAGTAGGGCTGGCCTTTTGTTTTCTGCCCATATTCATAAATTTCTTTAGTAATAATTGCAGCCACATTGATATACCTTTTGTGTATGATGGTGTGGATGAGTGCCAAGCGCGGCTTGTCCACGGTAGAATTGTGGGATGTGGGCAATAGCCTTCTCTTCACGAACGTGTTCCACAATTTTGCCTCGGGCAGCAAGTTCCTCTGAATGACAGTGCTCCTATTTTTGCCAACATTCCATACTGTCCCCGGAAGGCAAAGTTCTTCTTTCATTGCCTCATAACTTTCTACCGTGAGGGAGGCGAGGAACTCCGTTTGTTGATCTTCTTGAATGTAAAGGTCATAGAAGAGGTTGATCTTGTCTTCATCGATCAATATTGGCAGCCCGCGGACACTCACCGTCAGTTCTTCTACTGTCGGCCCATGGGCATAATATTCGCGCACCATTTTCTAATTTGCTGGCCTTGGTTGATGGGAAAAGATCTGCCATCTTTGGTGTGAGATCTTGGAGTATATGAACTGCTCGAGCCCAAAGTTTTTCATCCCTCTATCGTAGAAAAAACCTTGCTCCTCCCACACCGATCTTTCTTTAAATTTCTCGTTATGTCGAGCTTTGACTTCTAGTGTAGCAAAGCGTTGGAGAGATTCATCGGACTCTGCCCGGGTAGCACGACGACGTGGGGTTCTTGTCATTCTCAATTTTGGGCTTTAGGGTTTTGATGCGAAGAGGGTTGTGAGTGTTTGTGAGAATCTGAAAATAAAAGGAAATCTGAAAGTAAAAGAGAATAATCAAAACAATATGCAAATGAGAGAGTAAGAAGAGTGAATAGTAAAAAAAATGAGGGGGTTTAAATGGAAGGGAAGATGTTGTCGTTTCATCTACCGATGCAGACGTTGCTAGGCAGGGAGACGTTGGAACGAAATGGGTGTCTGGGAATGACTAGTCTGCAACGGCTAGTTTTGGCGGGACGCAACATATGTCTGTCGCGACAAACTTGGCGGGCTTGCTGGAATGGGTGATGGAATTGGCCTGGCTTCTTTTCTCTTTTCTTGGGCTATTGTCTCTCCTAAAAAACTGAAATAAAAATTATTAGTGAATAAATAAATGCTGAAATTAAATCTGCTTCCTAAGAACTGGATAAAAAAATACAAGAAATTAAAATCTAAATCGTAAAACATGAAAATAAAAGAAAAATAGTCTAAGTTATGTTGGGAATGCATTCGGATGCATTTCCAAACATAACCACTTCCTGGTTTGCTGCAACATCTGCTTTACCCTCTGCCAGGGCGTGTCCTTGTGTTTCTTTGGATCGGTTTCATTGCCAGGTCGCCCGCCCTGGCGGCTGTGGCTGGAGTGCTCTATTATTGTGTTGGGTTTGGTGTTTGTCGATGCATGAATATCCTGGCATTCTTCTCGGTCGTCGGCTTTTTTCAAGGGTTGCATGACATTCAGCTTAATTTTCTGGTCATCCACCCTCATAGTGAGCTCCCCATTCTCCACGTCTATTAGAGTTCTGCCCGTGGCAAGGAAAGGTCTCCCAAGGATGATGGGTGCTTTGTCCTCTGTCTCACAGTCCAAAATTAGGAATTTAGCTGGAAAAATAAAATTATCTACTCTTACTAGGATATCTTCAATTTTTCCTTCTGGATGAACGTAACAGCGGTCGACTAACTGGAGCATGACGGTAGTGGGTCTAGCTTTCCCAATTCACAGTTTTTCAAACACCGACTTGGGCATTACATTTATGCTTGCCCCAAGGCTACATAAGGCTTTCCCTTCGTAATGGTTCCCAATGGCGCAAGGAATGAGGAAGTTGCCTGGGTCTCTCAGCTTGGGCGGCGTTTTATTGTGCAGCATGGCCATGCAATCTTCCGTCATGGTGATGGTTTCAAATTCCCCGATTCTTCTCTGTTTGGAAACCATGTCTTTCAGAAATTTGGCATAGTTCGGCATTTGTTGTATGGCTTCCACTAGGGATATGTTGATATGCACTTGCTTAAGAATATCCAGAAACTTTTTGAACTGATGGTCCTGCTTCTGGTGTTTCAGCTACTGTGTAATAGGTGGGTGTGTACATACCTCACGTTTTACGGAAGCATCAATAGGGTATGCCGCGGTAGAAGATCCTAGATCTGCCGAGGCGGGATTGCCTGATTTTTTCTGGGCAACTGATCTGATTTGATTTCCGCAGCGGAGTCGCCAAGCTGTCGCAACTCTTTCGTGCTTCGACTTTTTGAAAACATTAAAAACACAGAGTCGCCACCAATCTTTTTAAAAAGTGTGATTGGATCACTTTAAAACGGGGTTATTATAATAAATCGTTTTGTTTTAATAAAACAGCAATTTTGGTTTACGAAAACCAAAAAACTAGTTCAGGGGTCGGTTACGCATGAGGAAGGGTTAGCACCCAACGACGCCCAAAATTGGTACCTAATTGATTTTAAAATTGTTTTCAAAACTAGAATTTGCAAGTTTACGAAGGTTTGACTTTATTTGTCCGTTTAATGAATATCAAACTATTTTAATGGCCTTATTGCTCGGGAGATGAACTTTAATCACCACCAACATTTCTGGGGCTAACCCGTCATTCCCATTTGATAAGACACCGCAATAAATTAATTTCACTTTTCAATCAACATGGAAATTCATTGTGTTGAGCATTTTTTTTATTCTAGGTTTAGTCATTTAAAATCCTAAAAAAAGTCTAAGTCTTTTATTCCTAATTGAGGGTTTGAGTTTGTTTTAAGTGTGTTTTATTTTTTGTGAAGTAAATATTTCTACAAACACGTCTCTATCTAAGCTTTTAGAACCTAGTTCTAAGTTTTCACTTATTTCTAAAGAACAAACAAGAAACTCAAATTTTTCTTTCAAAAAAACCTTTATTTCTTTTCTCTTTTTTAACTTTAAAACTTAAACTCTTCTTTTTGACATTTTCGCTTTTTAGTCCTACTAATTTACTACATTTATTCTTTTTATTTCTATTTTCAAAAAGAGTTTTTCTTTAAAGACTTTAAAGATTATTATTCTTTATTTCATTTTTTAAAAGCTTTTCTTAAAAGATGACTTAAACAAAATTTAAAACCTTATTTTAGAAAAGATTTTCCTTTATGTTTTTTTTTAACTTTTATACTCTTAAAATTCTAAACTTCTACATATGGTTATTAAAGCCCTTTTTTTAAAATTTATCTTTATTTTCCTTTTCTTCTTTTTTTGAAAATGTTGAGTGGATCGTTGAATCGATTTAAACCAAGAGGGGTGAATTAGATTTTTAGAAATTTTGGTGGTGAAGTGGAAAATGAAAATGTTCAAGACAAGGGATTTAGAGTGGTTCAAGTTCCAATTGAACTCTACATCTACCACATTAGCTTCACTAAGGATTTTCCAACAACTCCACTAGTTGATCTTCCCCTTTTCTAGGCTTAGGAGAAAACCTTTACACAATGGCCAATTTTTCTACCCAAAAATTGACCCAATCCTCACACAGGGTTTACAAAGAAGTTTATGGCTAATATCTAGTATCTCTCAATACAAATGTAGCTCCTTTTACAATCACTCAACCCTATTGAAACAAATAAGATTGGAAATACAAAGTACCACAATTGGGGTTTATAAGAAAATATGGGAATTTAGCACAAGAGCTTGAATTTGATGTTTTAATGTTTCTTTTTGGATCAATAGTTGTTGCTGGTGCTTTTAGAACTTCCTTTTATACCTTCTCATTGAATTCTAGCCGTTGGGGTTGTTGCGTTCATAATTATAGCCGTTGGGATGTTATCTTCCCACCATAAATGCATCCTGCAACTACCTGTTTCGAAACGCTCGACCCTGTTTCGAAACAGACCAAAATAGAAATAGTCATTGCGGTGTAATTAATAGGTCGTACCGAAACGGTCACGGTCATTTTGATACGCTAAGAGCTTGTTCCAAAATGTGCTGAAGCATGTTTCGAAACATTTTGCCACTGTCAAAACCTATACTGAAACGGCTTAGAAGCGTTTCGATACACTTTAACTGTCTCTTAAAAATTAGTTATGAAAGTGCAACGGTCATATTTTGAAACCAAGTTTGAAATTCGTTTCGAAACGCTTGAGGTCGTTTCGATACTGTCGTATCCAAACAGTTCAAACTGTTCTGTTGTTCTTCATCCATTTCGAAACGAGGAGACCTGTTTTGATACACCCGTATCAAAACGGGAAGGCTGGTTCCGAAACAGAAGTTAACAGTTTCAAAACATTCTAAAATGCCAAAGGGTCGTTCTGAAACGGTGACTCGAAAATCACTGTTTTGACTTGGTAAACACTTAGAAAAATTTGAATAAGCTTAGGTTTTGACTTGCACATTTTTCTTACACGCATAGGGAAGTTTTGATGACTTAAAAATTCATTTTCTCTTTTTCAATTTAGTTCTTAAATCATTTGTTATATCAAAATCAATTCATTAGTTTTACAATCTCCCCCTTTTTGATATAACAAAACCAAGTATGAATTTTTAAGAATTTTGAAATCTTTGAAAAGTTTCTAACTCCCCCTCAATGTAAGATGGGTTTTAAAGTCTTGAAAAGATTTAAAATTCAAGTGTTTGAAACTTAAAAAAAACTTTAAAACACTTTGGCTCTTAGATTACTTCTCCGCCTTTTTGTTAGATCAAAAAAAGACAATCAAGGCTAATCAAGAGAAGAAATGAAGTCATAAGCAATAAACCAAACAACATAAGTATCATAGATATCATTAAGGTTCAAGAAACATCATAAAAAACATAAATATTCAAAACATAGAAGTTCAAGTTCAATCCTAAAGAAAGTAATCAAAGCATGGGTCTTTAAAACATGAAAAACATAGCAAGTTGCAAACTTAATCCTAATATGATAGACTAATATGATATGCAATATGAGTCTTAAGCCTCGTCATCATCGTCGCCACCATCATTGTCCTTAGCTTGAGCACGACGATAGTTCCTCCAATCACCAAAGAATGCGGAGAAAGATAGATCCATCGATGTTTGTTGATTCTTAAGAGAGGAGATACGTTCCTCCAAGGATTGAATGCGAGTGTTGAGAGAACCAATACCTGAAGCCATGTTTGTGTCTATCGAGTTGAATCGCTCGGTAAGGAAGGCCATAAGAGCCTCATTGTTAGGAGCCGGAGCTTGAGGTGGAGGCTCAACTTGAGGTGGCAGAGCACTCCTATCAATGCAAACCCATTGGCCAAGAGAAAAGCGAAACTCGCACTTGATAAGAGAAGATTCACCAATCTTTTACTTGCGGGGTTCCGGAGAATCATAAGAACAATCAAAACCGAGGCTACCAAAAACATAGCTCAACACAGCCCCATAAGTGAAGGATGTAAGTGCATCGGTGGTGTGAATCTTCACTTGATGGACCATCTCGGCGAACATGATTTTAACAAGGTTCGGTCGTTGTGCTTGGCGAAAACGCTCTAACTAAAAGTAATCAACTTGACTAATGTGGGAAAATTTACCTCATGAAGGGCGAAAGAACCAAGAGATCATCAAATGGAGGAATCGGTCATGAGCATCCAATGTGAGAACGGATTCGGTGTGAGCACCAAAGTGGTTCTCATCCTCAATACCTTCATCTTTGAGTCCAAGGGTGTTCTCTAAAATAGATATATCAATAGTGAACTTCTTGCCCAAAAGATACGACTCAATGCCAATGACTTCGGTATGATCTTCATTGTCGATGAGAACTGCATTGGAGTTGAATAGCAAGACCATGTGCTTGTAGAAAATGTTCAGAATGCTCAAAAAGGCTAAGAAATCCCAATCTTGCAAGAGAGGTAGATAACGGAATTCGAAACGCTCGAAGTCAAGGAAGGCGATATCCACAACATGCTCTCGGCGAAAGGCTAAATCAATAATGATTTTGAATCGGTCCTTAGCTTCTTGATTCGTTAGACTTTTTTGAAAAAAGAGGGTAAGTTTTGGATGAATGTTTTCTTGGTTAGAACCTTCACCCGTTTGAGCCTTTCTTTTCTTGTTAACGTTTTCCATTTGAAATTCCTAAAAACACAAAGTAAGCAATACGAAAAATTAAATATTTGCATTTAAATCCTTAATTCAATCCAATGAAAATCCCATTAAGGTTTTAAAAACACTTTAAAAAAGTATATATGTATAATGAAAGATTAAAGAAAAAAATAGATTTGTGAAAAACAGTAAAAAATACGAGTAAAAACAAATATATTCGAATAAAAAATTTTGAGTTTTTGAAATTTTTTTACAAGTTTTGGAAAACCCAAGATGTAAAACTCATATTTTATACAAAACTAATATTTTCTAATCTAAGATTCGTATAAAATCAAAGGAAAAAGAAAATGATAGAAAATACCTTAACAAGGGATTTTGGAAGAATGGATGGATGAAATTGCACCAAGTTGTTGAAGCTTGCTTGGAATTTAGTTTGTGAGTAAAATCCCTCAAGATTTGATGAAAAACAATGAGGTTTGGAGGGTTATTATATAGAAAAATTGGGTTAGGGTTTTTAGGAGTTTGAATAAAAAGTGAATTTGAGCAATTAAAGCCCTTAAAAAGCCTTTTCGGATACGTGTTTCGAAACAGGCACGACCGTTTCGAAACATGCGTATCGAAACGCTGACTATCGTTCTGAGACCTATTGACTGTTCTAATACGGATTTGACCGCATCGAATCCCACGAGACATCCCGTATCGAAACGCATTTGGGTTGTTTCGATACATTTCTTGGTAGAGGCAAAATGTTTCGAAACCCTTTGGGGTATTTCGAAACACCCTGGTCACATTGCATTCTTTTAAGGCACCGTATCGAAACAGATTGACCCGTTTCGATACGCCTAGGCCTGGAGGTGCAGATGAGGCTCTAAATTGTAGAAAAATTCAATTTCAATGAGTTCTAGATGTATAAATGATATGAGTGAGCAAGAGAAACAGTTAAGAATATAAACATACTCCCCCTAACTATAAGCATGGGTGAAATTAGGATCAAAAACACATAAGCATGTCATTTTACAAGAAATCAAACAATTTAAGCTCAAAAAAGGTACTAAAAGGTTAAGATAGGCTAGTTAGACCTAACTCTCTCATAAGGGACCGAAAACGCTCCATATCTAGAGGTTTGGTAAAGATGTCCGCTAATTGATTTAAGGTGTCTACAAACTCTAAAACAACATCTTCCTTAAGGACATGATCTCTAATGAAATGATGCCTTATTTCTATGTGTTTGGTTGTAGAGTGTTGGATGGGATTTTTGGTTAGGCATATAGCACTAGTGTTTGTCACACTTAATGGGTATGGTGTCTACCTTAATACCATAGTCTAAGATTTGTTGTTTCATCCAAAGGACTTGAGCACAACAACTCCCTAAGGATATGTACTCGGCTTCGGTGGTAGATAAAGCTACACTATTTTGTTTCTTAGAGAACCAAGATATGAGCATACTACCTAGGAATTGGCAAGTGCCGGAAGTACTTTTCCTATTCAAAGTATTGTGAGTGTAAATTGGTATCAATTTAGCATAGATTGTACATTTATTTAATTATATGATTGTTTTCTTAGGCTTAATGCATATGCTTGCTTCGACTTGCCATTGCTTGGTAAGGTGAGTCTATCCAGGTAAGTTGAAAAGGTAGTTTAGTGCATAGTTAAGCATGAAAATAACTTGGTTGTTATGAATGCTTCATGTGATATATTGAGTTGTGACCTTGTATAGAAGTCATAAAAGAGTTCACTGAAACATTGAAAATCTTATAATGAGCCTTGATTAGTTGTAAATCTAGCTAGATTGGCATGCCAATAGAAATTTCTGAGCTCAGCCTGATTCGGACTAAGGTCTCCTGAATGGTACTAAGGTACCCCTGCAATGACTTGAAAGGGTTGAGGAAGTTCGATGGTACTTGATTGCCATCGCCTGATAATGTATTGATTGAATAAATACTCCTAGACAAACAACTAGTCAAGGCTAAGTGTATCAACTAAGGTTACTTGGGATGGTAAGTTCTCAAATTGATTAAATGTTCATTGATATAGCTCTAAATGGTTGTTTGTTAGTATATGGAACTTCTTCAGAAGCCTGATAGTTAGTTGAAGATAGTTTATGCTTACTACAAGCTTCTTGATGATCGAATTGTGAGCATACACCCAAAATTGATAAATGCTAATGATTCTGGACTAGTCTTGATAAGGATATTCAATAAGATTGACGAGTTGAATAATGTACTTAATAGCTAAGTTGTTTACACTCCTAAATTAGTTGAATTGTGAGACTATCTATCTAATTGCTCACTTTGTTGTCCTTTCATGTATAGCCGATTATTAATCAAGCTTGGGGAGCCATAACAATTGTTTCGTTTTGTTGTAATTAGACTCCTAGAAGGTGGCACTAGTCGAATTGTAGGCTAATGATCTTTGACTTATGAGGGATTGTAAACTTTAAGTAACCAAGGTCTTGTATATCCTCTATTTTGGTTGTTACCTGTTAATGGTTTGGTGCATGCTAATGGTTGTTTCTACTTTGGTTATCTTGTTTAGTAGTTTCGAATGGCCTAATGGTTTTGGAATCTTTATTATAATTGCTTGTTGATAGTGTTACATGAATACTTGTTGAGTACACTAAGACAATGTATGATCAAACCTTTTTGTAGCTATAAAGCTGAGTTAGGCACGTATACTTAGCTCAATAGAATCCACAATCATGGAAATATTATATGACTAGAAAGAAGTTATGTTAGTTCATGTACTTGCTAGGAAAGCCTTAGATAAGAGTAGTGTTGAGTGTGTAAAAGTTATATTATTTACACCCTTTTTAACCCATATTTCTGCTGCATTCAAGTATTATTCATTGCATTTAGGTTAGTTTACAGCAAAACATCACAAATATATTAAAAGGCACAGATTCTTCTAAAAATGGCTGTTTTTGCAGGTTGCTACCGTAGCAGACGGAAAGGGCAGGCGCTGGGCAGTGAAGCAGAAGAGCTGAACTGGACAAGCAGACAAAGAGGACGATGCTGCCATGGTTGCTGCCGTGACAGCAGAGGACGACATCAGTTTTGAGGAGAAGAAGCAAAGTGGACCTCGACAGATAGAGAAAATTCAGCCCGTCTGTCATGTGAAAACCATATATTTTTCCAAGCCCCAGATCAAAAGATATGTCAAGCCCAAAGTTCAAGGAGAGAAAATCCCAAGCAAGAAGATGACGGCTGGAAAGTAGATTCCTTGAAGATTTAGTCTTTATTAGAATCATACTTTCAATTAAAGTTGTATTCTTGCTAATTTAGATAACTTGAGCCCAAAGCTTATATAAGGGCATGTATTTTAACCTAGAGGGCATATCCCCATAACGGATTACCCTAGCCTTCTCTCTCAACCTCTAGTCGTTTTCTTTCCCACACCATGTTCTAAATTCCCCCTAGGGCCATAGGTTGATTTGTAAAGTAGTTGCAAGGGTTGTTTTTGTTTTAGGAATTTTCAGTTCACTAAAATAAACTTCAAGTTCTCTTATTTTGGTTATTAATATCTTGCAAGAGCATCGGGAGAGCATTGTGAGGTTATCTATTTACTTAGCATCGGGAGAGTTAAGTATACGAAAGAAATAAGAGCAAGTTCTCTAGTTTATAGTTGAACTATCTCGGGCCTAGGGATAGGACGAGGTTAAGTGGCTAAAGAAGAATTTATACACATCGGTGTTCATCCTTCGATTCACGCCGGGAGGTATCATCAAAGACGTGATCATCGACAGACTTGGACCTAGGGATAGGCCAAGGCACATCTGGGATTCTTGCCAAACTTGAAGTACGGAATTGAGTGTTTGTTGCCGCAACAATCAACGGACTGCTGCCGCGACAGGTGCTGCCGCGACGGACGCGACGACAGAACTGGATTTCCTAAACTCTGCGATACCTGCACTACTGAGCAATTCAATACCAGCCCATTCTCTCTATCTTGATTTATCTACTCTTTTATTTACGTTTACTTTATTATTTTCGTGACAACTTCTCAAATATTTTCTTTACTTTCGTGAAGTGAATTAAGGTGAAGCTATTAACCCAATCCCTGTGGAGACGATATCCGATACTTCGTATCACTTTACTACTTGCGTCGTGTATACTTGCACTACAATTGTGATAGACTATTTTACACGCAACAAGTTTTTGGCGTCGTTGCCAGGGATTGGCAACATAACTCTACCTTTTCTTTTACTGCACTTTTCGTTTTTGTTTTTATTTTTATTTTTATTTTTCTGTTTTTCTTTGGTGCATTCAACTCTTGCTTTTCACAAGGTTTCTTGTTTATGCGCAGATCGAACCGAGGTAAAGATCCTGAGTATCCATTAGATCTAGAAATCGAACGATCATTCAATCTCAAGAAACAACTTCGTCACTTACTAGCCAGGAACGAGTACCTTGAGGAACAGTTAGAGACGATGGCCCACAATGGAAACGACCCGCCTGTTGGAGCTATTATACCGCCTGTCAGGGACCCGCCTGCCGCTGCCGGATAACGGTTCTGTCGAGACTACATGCTGAACGACCATGTCGAACTAGAAACCACGCTGCCGGATATTGAAGTTGACAACTTTGAGCTGAAACCTGTTATGTTTAGTATGATCAACAATGCCGGTCAATTCAGTGGTGCTGCTACAGAGGATGCTAGGGAGCATCTCAAGACATTCCAGGAAATCTGTGGTTCGTTTAGACTGCCAGGAGTTAATCCGGAGATACTGAGGCTTCGGTTATTTCCCTATTCATTAAGGGACAGAGCAAAGACTTGGTGGAATAAACTTACGCCGGGTTCAATTAGAACTTGGGCAGATTTGTCTCGTGAATTTTTATCTCGTTTTAATCCTTCACATTTATCTGAGCGATTACGTAATGAAATTGCTACTTTTCAACAGGAAGATGACGAGCCGATGCACGAGGCCTGAGACAGATTTACTACTCTTCTACGGAACTGCCCTATGCATGGATTCCCCGTCTGGAACCAGGTAACCAAGTTTTTTAATGCTGCCAACTTACAAACTCGTATTCGAATTGATTCAGCAGCAAACGGATTACTATTGGACAAAGACCCGGATGAGGCAATGCAAGTATTGAAAAATCTGGCTAAGAATGAAGAGTAGTTTCCGACAGCAAGAAGAGGGGGTAAACGGGTACTAGCTGTCAAGGATTATGAGGCCGACAGCACAATGAAATCACAGGTGGCATACCTTACTAAGGCAATGAAAAAACTCTTGAACGAGGATGCACAACATGGATTTGCTGTCGAGGAGGTATGTGACATTTGTGAGGGAAATCACAGTTCGGAGGAATGTCCAATACAGTTAGAAGAGGGAAAGTATGTTGGAAATTACAATAAGCCGAATTACAACTCCAACAACTATAATCCCAACTGGAGAAAGTATCCCAAGTTTTCTTGGAGTAATCCTAATAATGCCCTGAATCCTCAAGCACACAACAACCAGAATCAGGGAGGACCTAGATTGATGACTCGGCAGCAACCGCAGCAGCAGCAGCAGCAACAGCCCCCAGCTGCCACGAACATTATATTGGAACAGACTCTGGCTACGTTTATGTCTCAGACAGGAAATTATATTGAGAACATGAATCAATTTGTCAAGAAGACGGAGTCATTTATGGATGAAAATAAGATGCGGATGACAAATCATGAAGCTACTCTGAAATTGTTAGAGACACAAATGGGTCAGGTTTCCCAGCTTATCAACCCGAGGCAGACTGGAGGATTTCCTAGCAATACTGAAAATGCTAGACAGCCCACTCATGAGCAGTGTAAAGCCATTACTACTAGGAGTGGGAAGAAACTACCAGGGCCAGAGAAGGAAACTGAAACAGTGAAGAAACCAGCCTTAGACAGACCTGCCGAGGAAGCTGCCCCGACAGGTAATAAACAGCCTGCTGCCGATGAGACTGTCACGACAGCAGAAGCGACAGAGGAGAAAAATGATGAACCCAAACCTCCTCAGATTCGTATGCAGTGGGAAGGACGTATTGCTGATTATCGTCCCCCACCTCCTTTTCCTCAACGGATACAACAAGCGAAGCAAGAATCTCAGCTCAAAAAGATTTATGATATTTTTAAGCAGGTTCATATTAATATTCCGCTGTTAGATGTCGTTAGGGAGATGCCCGGTTACGCCAAATTTCTCAAAGATGTCATGTCAAAGAAATCTAAACTTGGGGAATTTGAAACGGTTAAGATGACGGAAGGATGCATGAGTATTCTTCATAGGCAGCCACCCCAGAAAAAGAAGGATCCGGGGAGCTTCATCTTACCTTGTGTAATCGGAGATAAATATGTGGGTAAGGCACTTTGTGATCTTGGTGCTAGTATTAATTTAATGCCAAAATCTATTTTTCAGAAATTAGGTATTGGAAAGGCGCGGCCCACGACAGTAATTCTGCAGCTGGCAGACCGCTCTTACGTTCATCCGGAAGGAAAAATCGAGGATATTCTGGTAAGAGTGGATAAATTTATTTTTCCTGTTGACTTTCTTGTTTTAGATTGTGAAGCAAACGAAAACGCACCAATCATCCTTGGGCGACCCTTCTTAGCCACGGGAAGATCACAGATTGATGTGGAAAAAGAAGAACTCACCATGAGAGTAAATGATCAAGAGATTAAGTTGAATGTTCTCCAAGCTATGAAGCATGCTGATGCAGACGAGGAATGCAAAGCTATCACTGAAGTTACCCTTGATCAACCCTGCATCAGGTCGGGCTGTCACGACATAAAAATTGGTCACTGCCTCGGCAGCCACCTACAGGACTGTCAGGACAGCACTGACGACATCAACTCCTCAGAATCCGCTACATCTAATACTGAAGATCAGGAGGAGGTAAACTGGATAGGCGATCGTCCAGGTAAGTTATTCGAACCTTTAAATTATACTTCGGATAACCATGCAATCCAAAAGCCATCTACTGTTGAGCCCCCTGCCTTAGAACTGAAACCCCTGCCAGGGCAGCTAAAATATGTTTTTCTTGGTTCAAATGATACGTTGCATGTAATCATCTCTTCTAAGCTGCCACAGGAACAGGAACGGCAGCTAATAGGAATGCTGCGGCAGGACAAAAAGGCAATTGGATGGACGATAGCCGATATTCAAGGCATTAGTCCGGCGTTATGCATGCACAAAATCCTTTTAGAGGAAGATCATAAGCCGACTATAGATGCTCAAAGGCGGCTAAACCATGCGATGAAAGAGGTGGTACGTAAAGAGATAATCAAATGGTTAGATGTTGGTATTATTTACGCCATCTCCGACAGCAAATGGGTGAGCCCGGTGCAATGCGTTCCCAAGAAAGGAGGAATGATCGTGGTGACCAACGAAAACAATGAGTTAATCCCAACCAGGACTGTGACCGGTTGGAGGGTTTGTATGGACTATCAGAAGCTTAACAAAGCTACCCGAAAGGACCACTTTTCTTTACCCTTTATTGATCAAATGCTTGATAGATTAGCGGGTAAACCTTACTATTGTTTTCTTGATGGTTATTCAGGTTACAATCAAATCGTTATCGCACCGGAAGATCAAGAAAAGACGACTTTCACATGCCCGTACGGAACTTATGCTTTTAGGAGAATGCCATTCGGACTATGCAATGCATCCGCCGCCTTCCAAAGGTGCATGATGGCCATATTCTCCGATATGGTGGAGGGCTTCCTTGAGATTTTTATGGATGATTTTTCAGTCTTTGGGGACGATTTTGAGAGCTGCCTAGGCAATCTACAAAAGGTACTTGAAAGATGTGAAAAAGCAAACATAGTTTTAAATTGGGAAAAATGCCACTTTATGGTGGATGAAGGGATAGTCCTTGGCCATAAGATTAGCTGTCGTGGCATAGAAGTCGACAGGGCCAAAATAGAAGTAATCGAGAAGCTGCCGCCGCCGACCACAGTCAAGGGTATTAGAAGTTTCTTAGGACATGCTGGTTTTTACAGGAGGTTCATTGCGAATTTCTCAAAAATCACCAAACCCCTATGCCATCTCTTGGAGCAGAATCGACCCTTTGACTTTAATGATGAATGTACTGAGGCATTCAAGGTTCTGAAGGAAAAGCTGGTAACAGCCCCAATAGTACGGGCACCAGACTGGACACAGCCATTTGAGATCATGTGTGATGCTAGTGACTATGCTGTCGGGGCAGCACTTGGGCAGCGGAGAGATAAAATTTTTCATGTCATATACTATGCCAGCAAGACACTGAATGAAGCCCAAGTGAACTACACCACCACAGAAAAGGAGTTGTTAGCTGTGGTATTCTCCATTGACAAGTTTCGTTCTTACATACTTGGAACGAAAGTCATAGTGCACACAGACCATTCTGCCCTCAAGTATATGTTCGCTAAAAAGGATGCAAAGCCTCGATTGATACGGTGGATCCTGCTACTGCAAGAATTCGACCTTGAAATCAAGGACAAAAAAGGGACAGAAAATTAGGTGGCAGATCACTTGTCAAGATTGGAGAAGGGAAAGAGTCTACCAATAGATGAGACAAACATACTGGAGACCTTCCCAGACGAGCAGCTCTTTGCTGCCGCAATCACTTCCAGGACAGCCATGGCGGCAGGTAAGTCTTCTGAACTTCCCTGGTATGCTGATTTCTTTAATTTTATAGTTAGCGGAATAATTCCTTCTGATCTTAATTATCAAGCCAGGAAGAGGTTCCAAAATGATGTTAAGCATTATTATTGGGACGAACCTCTTCTTTTCAAAATGTGTGCAGATCAGGTTATAAGGAGGTGTGTACCACAAGAAGAGCAAGAAGACATTCTTCATCACTGCCATGCTTCACAGTATGGAGGTCACTTAGGAGGCAACAAAACTGCTGCCAAGGTGCTGCAGTCAGGGTTTTATTGGCCGTCACTGTATAAAGATGCTCAAATCTTCTATAAGAACTGTGACAGGTGCCAAAGGACAGGAAACATCTCAAGGAGAAACGAGATGCCACTGTAGAACATTCTAGAAGTCGAAATCTTCGACGTTTGGGGGATTGATTTTATGAGACCTTTCCCATCCTCATGTGGGAATCTATACATCCTCCTAGCAGTAGATTATGTCTCTAAGTGGGTTGAAGCGATCGCCACTCAAAAGAATGATGCCAAGACAGTCCAAAGGTTTTTACACAAAAACATCTTTTCTAGGTTTGGCATCCCTAAGGCGATTATCAGTGATGAAGGGAGACATTTCGACAATAGGGTTATTGCTGCTGCCTTGAAGAAATATGGTGTTAAGCATCGGATCGTGACAGCATATCACCCACAGACCAATGGACAAGCTGAGATATCTAATAGGGAAGTTAAGAACATTCTTGAGAAGATGGTTAAGCCAACTAGGAAAGACTGGTCTTTACTCCTCAATGATGCGTTATGGACATATAGGACAGCTTTTAAGACTCCATTGGGCATGTCTCTGTACCGATTGATTTATGGGAAAATATGTCATCTACCTGTCGAGATAGAGCACAGAGCATACTAGGCAATCAAGGCAGTGAATATGGACTTGGACAGGGCAGGACAGAAAAGGCTGTTAGATCTGAACGAGATTGAAGAAATACGGACAATGGCCTACGACAATGCAAGAATCTACAAGGAGAAAACTAAGAAGTGGCATGATAGGAAGTTGCTGCCACGACAGTTCTGCCCAGGGCAGCTTGTATTGTTGTTCAATTCTAGACTGAAACTCTTCCCAGGGAAGCTAAAATCTAGATGGTCCGGCCCGTTCCAAGTCGTACAAGTTTTTTCCCATGGTGCCATCATAATCCGATCATTAAAAGACGGGCACCAATTCAATGTCAACGGACAGCGCCTCAAGCATTATCAGGGGACTGAAGCCCCAGGAATGCAGGAAGTGGTTACCTTAGGAGATGCCCCACCTGGCATCCCTAAGTTAACCTAAATTCTAATTTTATTTTTATTATTATTTATTATTAGGAAATAAGATTTATGTTATTTGAATAATGTTTTTATTTTCATTGTTTTTAGGGAATAAAGGAGTCAAGAAGAACAGGTGAAGTGAACTCATCCCACCACCCATCCATCAGCCCAACAAAGCCCAATTTTTGAAGCCTGTCGTAACATCTGCCGCGACAGACGCTGAAAAGACAGGCTGTCATCATGCTGTCACGACAGACGCGGAAACACGTCACAGACGCGTAACAGACGCGGAAACGTGTGTTAGACGCGTCAGACACGCTAACGTACAACAGCTGGCCCCGTTATTCGCGCTTGCCGTTACAGCTTCAACGGGTAGCAAATTTTTCTCTATATAACCCCATTTCATTTTCATTTTCACTCACTTCTGCCTTGCTTACTTTCTCTCCATCTTTAGTTTTCATTTGCTTTCATTTACTTTTCACAACCCTTGCACTAATATGTCTTCCAGAAAAACCCGACGCAGTGCTGCCTCTACTTCCTCACCGGCAGCAACTTCCCCACAGTCCGTTGCGACCAGAGACATGTGGGAAGAACGAGGCTTCATCTATACATCAAAGGCAAAGAATCTGGGCCTCAAGCCTTTCATAGCCAGGAAGATTAGAGCCCTATTATGGCAAACATTTGCGGAGCAACCGGAGGAGATGAACGTGAAGCTGGTGAGAGAATTTTATGCTGCCATCAGCAACAAAACGGCGGCAGCAGTGAGTGTTAGAGGGAAAGAAGTACTGTTTACAGCCGAGCACATCAACTCCTTATATGGCCTCTACATAGGCCACAATGATGATGCACATCAGCTGTTCCTCAACACCTCTGACGATGCTGCCTATGACGCTGTCATGGCAGAACTGACGAAAGAGGGAACCGAATGGAATACCAGCCGGAAAAATCCACACACGGTGAAGCAGAGTCAGCTGCTGCCGGAGGCAAAACTATGGAATGCCTTCATCAAAAAGAGGATCATGCCGTCATCCCACCATACAACCGTCGACCAGCAAAGGTTAGCCTTAATACACTCCATTTTAAATGAACGGCCCATTAACGTGGGCAGTTATATGCGAGAGAGTATTTTGGAATACGCACATCGACCGACGGGCCTCCTTTTCCTCCCCTACCTCATCACATCACTCTGCCGCGGCCATAATGTGCCAGAAGCCGACACCGATTTCATAGTGAAAGGACGGGGTTGGACGGAAAATAATATCCTCAGCCTCATGGAGCTGACTGTGGCCACCCCTCTATCATCATTCAACCCCGCTGTCGCCACAGTTGAAACATCAGAGCAACCAAATCCTGCACCTGCCGCCGCAGCAGCTGCTCCGACAGACTCCTCCAATCAGATCCTAGCTGCCATTCAAAAGATGGAGGAAAGACAGTTGGGCCTCATGACATTCATCAGGGACTTCACCGCCTCTACGGTAAATTTTATTCAAAATACTTTAAATTTCCCTGATACTATTTTCCCCACTTTCCCTGCCCATTACTTCACTGTCACCACCCCTTTCCACACACCTACACATGCTGCTACCCCACAAACACCATCTGCCGCCTCCATACCATCGTCTGCCCCGACAGCAGCCAGAAGCACTCATGCCGAACCATCTGCTCGAGGAACAAAGCGACCAGTGCCATTGGATGACCTTTCTGCCTTTGTTTCTGGGTTCTCCTCCTCCTCTGTGTGGCCAGACAGTGACGATGAACCCTCTATTCAGAGGAACCTGTCGAAGGAATTTACACCAGTAAAGAGGCAGAAAAGAATGGCAGATAAGAACACTCTGCCAAAGGCCAGCAGCAGTAGTGACAGCAGCAGCAACAGCTCTGAAGTTCAGGTTGTACAGCAACCACCCCAGCCCGCCCCGAGAGCCAGAATCTGCCGCCAGATCCGCCTCAGCAGCAGCAGCGAAGACAGCACCTAAATTTAAGTTTCTTATCTTCTTATTGCTGCTTGCCATATATATTTTGTGATGTACTGCCTTCATATGTTTTCATTTTTATTTTGTCATTTGCATTGAGGGCAATGCATCCCTCGTGTTTGGGGGTGGCAACCCTCCATATTAATGGAGTGCATCTTAGTTAAATTTTGTCTCTTTTACTTAGTTTTTTTTTTCTCAAAAATAAAAGATGAAAATTTTGGAAATTTTGGCTGAAAACTGTGAACTAAACTTACCTGTCGTGACAGCTCTGTCGTGGCAGTAACTTTAGGATAGTTTAAGGAGAAGTTTAGAGCCTTTCTATAGTTCTGAAAACTTAAACACCATTGTGACTGTTATACTTCTTAGACTTCTTTTAGCCAAACTAGAATAGGAAGCTTAGCACTTGAATAGCCCCTAGAGGTGCCTAACACTGGCTCTAGGAAAGAAGTTTACCAAAAGAGACTCAACAGCCCTAGAGGTGCCCGAAACCGGCTCTAGTAAGTTAACTAGAGGTGCCCAAAACTGGCACTAGTAGAGAAATCGAGTCAAAACAAAAAAATCAAAGGAGCATGAAAAAGTGCCTTCAAAAAATAAACTTTGGCATAAAAATTCGAGTTAAGAGTTGAATATTCTAGTGAAACTAAGAGAGTCTTGGCATATAATTGTTCACAAGCATGCACACACTGCACGAGGATTATAGTGAGATTCCGGACAGATCCTAATTTATCCGACAGGTTGCTGTCGTCACAGGAAATGAACGACGGGTAAGGGAAAGTTCACTGTTTGAAAGCCAAAACAAAAATATTTCATTTTTCTTTTAGGTCTTAGTTGCTTGAGGGCAAGTAAAAACTTGAGTTTGGGGGTGTGTTGAGTGTGTAAAAGTTCTATTATTTACACCCTTTTTAACCCATATTTCTGCTGCATTCAAGTATTATTCATTGCATTTAGGTTAGTTTACAACAAAACATCACAAATATATTAAAAGGCACAGATTCTTCTAAAAATGGTTGTTTTTGCAGGTTGCTGCCGTAGCAGACGGAAAGGGCAGGCGCTGGGCAGTGAAGCAGAAGAGCTGAACTGGACAAGCAGACAAAGAGGACGATGCTGCCATGGTTGCTGCCATTACAGTAGAGGACGACAGCAGTTTTGAGGAGAAGAAGCAAAGTGGACCTCGACAGATAGAGAAAATTCAGCCCGTCTGTCGTGTGAAAACCATATATTTTTCCAAGCCCCAGATCAAAAGATATGTCAAGCCCAAAGTTCAAGGAGAGAAAATCCCAAGCAAAAAGATGACGGCTGGAAAGTAGATTCCTTGAAGATTTAGTCTTTATTAGAATCATACTTTCAATTAAAGTTGTATTCTTGCTAATTTAGATAACTTGAGCCCAAAGCTTATATAAAGGGCATGTATTTTAACCTAGGGGGCATATCCCCATAACGGATTACCCTAGCCTTCTCTCTCAACCTCTAGTCGTTTTCTTTCCCACACCATGTTCTAAATTCCCCCTAGGGCCACGGGTTGATTTGTAAAGTAGTTGCAAGGGTTGTTTTTGTTTCAGGAATTTTCAGTTCAATAAAATAAACTTCAAGTTCTCTTATTTTGGTTATTAATATCTTGCAAGAGCATCGGGAGAGCATTGTGAGGTTATCTATTTACTTAGCATCGGGAGAGTTAAGTATACGAAAGAAATAAGAGCAAGTTCTCTAGTTTATAGTTGAACTATCTCGGGCCTAGGGATAGGACGAGGTTAAGTGGCTAAAGAATAATTCATACACATCGGTGTTCATCCTTCGATTCACGTCGGGAGGTATCATCAAAGACGTGATCATCGACAGACTTGGACCTAGGGATAGGCCAAGGCACATCTGGGATTCTTGCCAAACTTGAAGTACGGAGTTGAGTGTTTGCTGCCGCGAAAATCAACGGACTGTTGCCGCGACAGGTGTTGCCGCGACGGGCGCGACGACAGAACTGGATTTCCTAAACTCTGCGATACCTGCACTACTGAGCAATTCAATACCAGCCCATTCTCTCTATCTTGATTTATCTACTCTTTTATTTACGTTTACTTTATTATTTTCGTGACAACTTCTCAAATATTTTCTTTACTTTCGTGCAGTGAATTAAGGTGAAGCTATTAGCCCAATCCCTGTGGAGATGATATCCGATACTTCGTATCACTTTACTACTTGCGTCGTGTATACTTGCACTACAATTGCGATAGACTATTTTACACGCAACAAGTAGTTATTAAACTGTCTTAAAAATGCTTGTGTTATCCTGCCTTAGTTGCAATGAAAATTATAATCTAACAAGGTCTTAGCTATTCAAAGCAAGCACTTGCTAGGTTAGACATCTAAATCAAACTTGAATCTTGGTAGCACTAATTCGTATGAGTGAGTACTTAAGCCTTAAGGATTAATACTCGAAGCGTCTTCTTGTTTGGACTGCATCGATTGTATAAATTAAAATATCGGATCTATTCTATGGTTATATTTGTAGTTAAGAACAACATTTTTGATGTATGTCTGCCTTTTTGTATCTATAGTATGATGGGAGATCCATGTCTTATTTAGTGACTTTATATCGTAGCCATGTGATTTCTTGTTCTTCAAGAATTCTACCTTGTATCCCAATCTTATTCAAAAAGTGGCTTGTTAGACAAGTTACTTTGTCTTTCTCATAGATAAGCTTTATCTTCTAGCCTGGGTGGGGTATTACAATTTGGTAATCAGAGCTAAGGTTTAGTCGATCCTAGGACTAAACCAGTTATGTAAGGTGCCACCTAGGAGCTGAATTGAATTGTGCTTGTGACATTGTTTGATTAAATCTCCCTTGAATGTTAATTTTAGATGTCTGACACACATTTGGCACGAGACAGTGATAGTCTGGTTGGCTCCTCCAATGAAGGAGGGAGTGTTAGATTGGGTCAAAAGCAAGCAGACCATCAAGAGGCTGGAGAACCACAGCTTGAAGCTCCCCAACCTAACCAGATCCGGAAGGAATACCTTCTCAGTATGACTGAGATGTTCAACCAATTAGTCAACAACATGAAGCAAAACAATCCTCCTGAACCTGTACTACTCAAATCTAGGGCTCCTATTGATAACCTGGCTCAGCATCGAGCCTATATATTTACGGGATCTTATGAGGATAACCTGGAAGTAGCTGTATAGTGGTTGGAGACTACCATCAGAATTTTATCCAAACAACTCCAGTGTTCAGATGATCATAAGTTGGAGTGTGATTTGGCCTTACTTGCTGATGAAGCTCTGAATTGGTGAGAAACTACAATCCTCACCGCTCCTAAAAATTCTGTCACCTAGTATTTCTTTTTAAGAGAATTCTAGAAGAAGTACGTAAGTGAGCAATATCTAGCCGAATGAAAAAGACGTTTCTTGCACCTGAAGCAAGGTGGTAGACCTATAGAGCAATATATTACTGACTTCTACAAATACTGCAAGTATGGAGTTGAATACATCAAAAAGGGGGAAGACAAATGCATAATGTTTATCGAAGGGTTGAATGATGAATTGAGCCTGATGTTTACGACCCTTAGAATAACCGACTTTCAAGACTTGGTGAATCGGGTGATTGCTACGGAGTCTAGAATGAAGGTTGTTGATAAAAGAAAGGAGAGATATACAAGGAAGGACAAAAGATCCCGAAGTGATAACAAGCCTCAATGGCATTCTAAAAAGTTGAAAAATCAAGGAGGAAACTCCTCAAGTTATGTTGCTTCTCCAAGGGGTAACTTTATTCCAAAGCCTCAAACAATAATCAAATCCTCTGCACCTACAATCTCAATCAACAGCTCGGGGAACTCGGGCAGAGACCCTCAATCTCGATATTGTAATATTTTTTAGAACTACCATTCTAGTCAATGCAGAAAATAGTTGAATGCTTGTTTTTGGTGCGGAAGCTTAGAACACTTTGTTCAAGATTGTCCTCAGACAGTGGATAGACCTTTGGTTAGAGTGGCTTCAAATTCCAATCCAAATCCATCTCCTCGGGGCAAGGGGCCGAAACAAGCACAGTCCGGAAACTCAGGGAGGACTCGAGGCCAAGCTCCTGTCACTACTCATCAAGAGTCTCAGACTCCTGCTCAAATGTATCACATACGGGGTCGGGATGAGGAAGATGCACCAGATGTGCTAGCAGGTATGGTTGAATTAAATGAAAATTATGTTTCTGCTCTAATTGATATGGAATCTACCTACTCATTTATTTGTTTTCCCTTGCTTGAAAAACTTAAACTGAAATCTGAAATTGTTGATCAATGGCTTGTAGTTCCGAATCCTATAGGGGGTAGTATGACTCTAAATCATATTTGTACGGATTGTCCTCTATACATCCAAAATATTCCATTTCCTACTGACCTCTATGTGCTACCCTTTTGTGAATTCGATTTAATTCTAGGATTAGACTGGTTAGGAAAACTCCAGGCTTGGGTAGATTGTCAAAATAGGAGACTTTTCCTTCGTGGACTAGGGAAAGAATATATCCTTTTGATCGATAAGAAAACCACCTCTATTTTTGTTGCTATGATTAAAAGAGATGAATTTGATTTCGGACTAAAATCTATACCAATTGTGTCTGAATTTCTCGATGTCTTTCCTGACGAACTCCCGAGACTACCTCCAACCCGAGAATTGGAATTCAAGATCGAGACTAAACCTGGAATCGATCCTATATCCATCACTCCTTATAGAATGGATCCAGTAGAATTGAAAGAACTTCATAAGCAGATACAAGAACTACAAGACAAGGGGTTCATTCGACCAAGCTCGTCTCCTTGGGAGCCTCGGTGCTCTTTATCAAAAAGAAAGATGGATCTATGAGATTGTATATAGATTACCAGCAACTTAATCAAGTCACGATTAAGAACAAGTACCCACTTCCAAGAATTGAAGACTTGTTTGATCAATTGAAGGGTGCTTCAGTCTTTTCCAAAATCAACCTTAGATCAGGATACTACCATGTGAAGGTTAAGGAATCAGACATACCTAAAACTGCTTTTAGGACTCGATATGGTCACTACGAGTTCTTGGTGATGTCATTTTGTCTAACAAACGCCCCTATTGCGTTTATGGATATTATGAACCGAGTCTTCAAAACCTACCTGGATAAGTTTGTTGTGGTCTTCATTGACGATATTCTTATCTACTCGAAGGATGAATCTGAACACTCAAAACACCTCAGGATAGTACTACAAACTCTTAGAGATCATCAACTCTTTGCCAAATTCGATAAATGTGAGTTCTGGTTGCCTGAAGTATCCTTTTTGGGACATGTAATTTTAAGCTGCAAGAATCAAGGTTGACCCAAAAAAGATTCAATCTATGCTTGAATGGAGACTACCAAGGAATGTTAGTGATGTTCGAAGTTTCCTAGGCTTGGCCGGCTATTACCGAAGATTTGTTAAGTGATTTTCAATCATGGTCGCACCTTAACCAAACTTCTCCGTAAAGTTGTGCCATTCATTTGGTCTGAAGAACAGCAAAGAAGCTTTGACCAATTGAAAGAAGTACTTACTCGAGCTCCAGTATTAACTCAACCTGAATCGGGAAAGGAATTTACCATGTTTACTAATGCCTATCACTTGGGTTTAAGATGTGTCCTTATGCAAGACAACAAGGTCGTAGCCTATGCCTCTCGACAACGAAAAATCCCATGAATTGAATTATCCAACTCACGATCTAGAACATGCTGATATGATCTTTGCCTTGAAAATATGGAAACACTACATGTGTGGAGAAAAATGCTTCCCGGCAATTAAAATCCCATGGCAGCATATTTTTTTTCTTTTTTAATCAATTTATTTAGGGTGTTACATATCCTCATGGGATCTATTAGGCTTGTAGCACGCTCGAATTGATCACTGAAATCTGTCAAAAGGGTTGATTTTGCTCCTTGGATGAATTGGCTAAAAACCGAAATAAATATGGACAATTTGCACAAGGATTTTAGAGTGGTTCGACTACCCAACCGAGTCTACATCCACTACCTTAGCACACCACTAAGGATTTCCCAATTCACTAATTGTCCGTCCCCTTTTCAAGGCTTAAGAGGAAACCTTTACAACCCTGTCTTTTATACGGCTAAGATAGAACCACTCTAGTTTTTATCTAAGGCTACACTAGAACCTCTCCTTTTACAAGGGATTTGTTTGGTAAACTAAATACCTCACAAGGTGGGTGTTTACACAAATTTAAGCTCACAAGAGTACAAGGATTTACAATAAAGCTCACTCTCTATAAGCTTGGAGGTTACCCAATTTCTTCACTTGTGTGACTGGAGCATTTTCATGTCTTTGCATTTCTTGCCATTGCTCCAACACACCTACAAAAGACATTCACTTGATTTTTGGTATCCAAATTGCTTTGGATCCATTTACGTTAGTCACAATGTCTTTAGATCCTTTAGGAACCCATACTTGTCTAATCCTATAAGATTTTCTCTTCTTTATAGGACAAGTATGTGAGGAATGACCATGATAATAGCAATGTGAGCATTTTTCCATTATATGACAAGATGAATTATTGAAAACAATTTCTTTTTCTTTTGTTAAACTTTCAAGCTTAACTTTCAAATCAAGATTTTCTTTTTCTAAAACATCTTAACTTGTTTTTGAAAACTCTAAATCATTTTTCAAAATTTCAATTTGGTCTTCAAAATCCAATTTTATTTTCAAAAGAAAATTATTTTCAAATTCAAGTTTTGAAGTCATTTTCTTAAATTTGGAATTCATGGTCTCAAATTCAACAAATAATTCATCGAAAGCATCTTGCAACTCATTGAAGGAGTAGGAATTAAGCTCACTTGAGTTAGAAGATACCTTAGGCTCATCGAGAGCCAAAATACCATCCACCTTTGGATTGGAGAGAAGGTTTGCACATGATTGGGCATCATCTTTCTTTTCTCCCTTCTTGTTGCCATAGAGCTTCTCAAGTTTCTCCCATATATCTTTGGCACTTTTGCATGTGGAGACTTTCTTGGAAACGTCTTCATTGATGCCACAAAGAAGAGTGTACATCGCCTTTGCGTTTAGCTTTGCCTTCGTGTCGTTGGCACTCATTTGCTTCTTCCTTTTCTTAGGAGCTTCCACATACCCATCTTTGATGATATCCCAAATCTCAAAATCATGTGACTTGATGAATAACTTCATGATGATGCTCCAATGGAAGTACGCTTCTCCTTCAAAGAGCGGAGGACACGAGATAGAGCGGCCTTCTTCAAATCTTGCCATAATCTTGAACGGTGGACTACGAGCGATGGATCTTTACTCCCAGATGTTAGTCCTTTAATGGAGACGAGGCTTTGATACCAATTGTTAGGCTTGTAGCACGCTCAAATCGATCACCGAAATCCGTCAAGAGGGTTGATTTTTCTCCTTGGATGAATTGGCTAAAAACCGAAATAAAGATGGACAATTTGCACAAGGATTTTAGAGTGGTTCGACTACCCAACCGAGTCTACATCCACTACCTTTAAACACCACTAAAGATTTCCCAATTCACTAATTGTTCGTCCCCTTTTCAAGGATTAGGAGGAAACCTTTACAACCCTATCTTTTATACAGCTAAGATAGAACCACTCTAGTTTTTGTCTAAGGCTAAACTAGAACATCTCCATTTACAATGGATTTGTTTGGTAAACTTAATACCTCACAAGGTGGGTGTTTACACAAATTTAAGCTCACAAGAGTACAAGGATTTACAATAAAGCTCACTCTCTAAAGACTATTTACAATAGAAATGAAGAGATAAGAATTTGACTCAATTTCTCTTGAACATGTTGCTTGGATGTTGTCTCTAAACTTATTCAAGTGTTCCAGCCTTCAATTTATAGTCTCAATTGAGCTTGTGGCCGTTCCTAGTCGTTAGGGGTTTTTTGGAGCCGTTGGGGCCTTTATTTCTCGCAAAAAATGTTGTTCTGGAGTTGTCCATATCGAAACACACGAGCCCATATTGGAACAACCTTCTTCAGAACTAGCTATTGAAGCCTGATACAGCAAGCCGTATCAAAACGCCTCTGACCGTATCGAAACGGTTACAAACTGTTTCGGTACTAGTGACCGTTGAGCTGCATTTAAAAAGTCGTTGGGAAATTTGACCGTTGGGCGTATCGAAACACCAAAGGGGTGTTTCGAAACCGAAACCCTCCGTATCGAAACGGGCAAACCCTATTTCGATACGTGTTTTGGCAGTTTCAAATTGTATCGATACAGGTTAGCCTGTATCGAAACGAGTACCTTGAAAACCTTAGTTTGGTTACTTAAAAACGTTTCAAACCTTGCCAAAACCATTTTAAACATCCTCAAACTTATTTTCAAGTTGTTTGGACTTAAAGGCATTTTTAAACCTTTTCAATTAGTCCAAAACTATTTTTCAATTATTATATCAAAACATTAGTTCTACAATCTCCCCCGTTTTGATATAATAAAACCAACTTGAAAAATGGTTTTGGGATTCCCCCCTTAGTATTTGAAAATTCGAATAAGAGATTTTTTAAAATTTGAATGGAATTAAAGCTCCCCCTTATTCTCTTGAAAAATCAATTTTTCAAACCATTTCTCCCCCTTTTTGTTATGTCAAAAAGAATTTAGAAGACATTAAGCTCAAAAATAAAAATAGAGGTTTAAAAATTTGTCTTTAAAAAATTGGTTTTTTAAAAAATGGCTCCCCCTTACTCAACCATCAATATTAGGCTTAACAGATTATCCAAGACTTTAAAACAAAAATTAGATAACCAAACATAAAGAAAATAAAAGCTATAAGCTTAGAGGTTACCAAATTTCTTCACTTGTGTGACTAGAGCATTTTATGTCTTTGCATTTCTTCCCATTGCTCCAACACACCTACAAAAGACATACACTTGATTTTTAGTATCCAAATTGCTTTGGATCCATTTACGTTAGTCACAATGTTTTTAGTTCCTTTAGGAACCCATACTTGTCTAATCATATAAGATTTTCTCTTCTTTATAGGACAAGTATGTGAGGAATGACAATGATAATGGCAATGTGAGCATTTTGCCATTATGTGACAAGATGAATAATTGAAAACAATTTCTTTTTCTTTTGTTAAGCTTTCGAGTTTAACATTCAAATCAAGATTTTCTTTTTCTATAACATTTTTACTTGTTTTTGAAAACTCTAAATCATTTTTCAAAATTTCATTTTGGTTTTCAAAATCCTATTTTGTTTTCAAAAGAAAATTATTTTCAAATTCAAGTTTTGAAATCATTTTCTTAAATTTGGAATTAATGGTCTCAGATTCCAAAAATAATTCATCGAAAGCATCTTGCAACTCATTGAAGGAGTAAGAATTAAGCTACTTGAGTTAGAAGATACTTTAGGCTCATCGAGAGCCAAAATACCATCCACCTTTGGATTGGAGAGAAGGTTTGCACATGATTGGGCATTATCTTTCTTTTCTCCCTTCTTGTTTCCATAGAGCTTCTCAAGTTTCTCCCATATATCTTTGGAACTTTTGCATGTGGAGACTTTCTTGGAAACGTCTTCATTGAGGCCACAAAGAAGAGTGTGCATCGCCTTTGCGTTTAGCTTTGCCTTTGTGTCGTTGGCACTCCTTTGCTTCTTCCTTTTCTTAGGAGCTTCCACATACCCATCTTCGATGATATCTCAAATCTCAAAATCATGAGACTTGATGAATAACTTCATGATGATGCTCCAATGGAAGTATGCTTCTCCTTCAAAGACCGGAGGACACGAGATAGAGTGGCCTTCTTCAAATCTTACCATAATCTTGAACGGTGGACTACGAGCGATGGATCTTTAATCTCAAATGTTAGTCCTTCGATGGAGACGAGGCTTTGATACCAATTGTTAGGCTTGTAGCACGCTCGAATCGATCACCAAAATCCGTCAAGAGGGTTGATTTTGCACCTTGGCTGAATTTACTAAAAACTGAAATAAATATGGACAATATGCACAAGGATTTTAGACTGGTTCGACTACCCAACCGAGTCTACATCCACTACCTTAGAACACCACTAAGGATTTCACAATTCACTAATTGTTCGTCCCCTTTTCAAGGCTTAGGAGGAAACCTTTACAACCCTATCTTTTATACGGCTAAGATAGAACCATTCTAGTTTTTGTCTAAGGCTAAACTAGAACGTCTCCATTTACAAGGGATTTGTTTGGTAAACTTAATACCTCACAAGGTGGGTGTTTACACAAATTTAAGCTCACAAGAGTACAAGGATTTTCAATAAAGCTCACTCTCTAAAGACTATTTACAAGAGAAATGAAGAGATAAGAATTTGACTCAATTTTGCATGAACATATTGCTTGGATGTTGTCTCTAAATTTCTTCAAATGTTCTAGCGTTCAATTTATAGTCCCAATTGAGCTTATGGTCGTTGCTAGCCGTTAGGGATGTTTTGGAGCCGTTGGGGCCTTTATTTCCCGCAATAAATGCTGTTCTGGAGCTGTCCATATCGGAACACACGAGCCCGTATCGGAACAACCTTCTTCAGAACTAGCTGTTGAAGCCTGATACAGCAAGCCGTATCAAAACGCCTATGACCGTATCGAAACGGTATTGAGTTCAATCGAAACGGTTACAAACTATTTCGGTACTAGTGACCGTTGAGATGCATTTAAAAAGTCGTTGGGAAATTTGACCGTTGGGCGTATTGAAACACCAAAGGGGTGTTTTGAAACCGAAACCCTCCATATCGAAACGAGAAGCTCTATTTCGGTACGTGTTTTGGTAGTTTCAAACTGTATCGATATAGGTTAGCCTGTATCAAAACGGGTACCTTGAAAACCCTGGTTTGGCTACTTAAAAACGTTTCAAACCTTGCCAAAACCCTTCAAAACATCCTCTAACTTATTTTCAAGTTGTTTGGACTTAAAGGCATTTTTGAAATCTTTTCAATTTAGTCCAAAACTATTTTTCAATTATTATATCAAAACATTAGTTCTACAATCTCCCCTTTTTTATATAATAAAACCAACTTGAAAATTTGTTTTGGGATTCCCCCCTCAGTATTTGACTAGAGCATTTTTTGTCTTTGCATTTCTTCTCATTGCTCCAACACACCTACAAAAGACATTCACTTGATTTTTGGTATCCAAATTGCTTTGGATCCATTTACGTTAGTCACAATGTCTTTAGTTCCTTTAGGAACTCATACTTGTCTAATCCTATAAGATTTTCTCTTCTTTATAGGACAAGTATGTGAGGAATGGCCAAGATAATGGCAATGTGAGCATTTTGCCATTATGTGACAAGATGAATAATTGAAAACAATTTCTTTTTCTTTTGTTATGCTTTCAAGCTTAACATTCAAATCAAGATTTTCTTTTTTCTAAAACATTTTTACTGTTTTTTGAAAACTCTAAATCATTTTTCAAAATTTCATTTTGGTTTTCAAAATCCTATTTTGTTTTCAAAAGAAAATTATTTTCAAATTCAAGTTTTGAAATCATTTTCTTAAATTTGGAATTCATGGTCTCAAATTCCTAAAATAATTCATCGAAAGCATCTTGCAACTCATTGAAGGAGTAAGAATTAAGCTACTTGAGTTAGAAGATACCTTAGGCTCATCGAGAGCCAAAATACCATCCACCTTTGGATTGGAAATAAGGTTTGCACATGATTGGGCATCATCTTTCTTTTCTCCCTTCTTGTTGCCATAGAGCTTCTCAAGTTTCTCCCATATATCTTTGGCACTTTTTCATGTGGAGACTTTCTTGGAAACATCTTCATTGAGGCCACAAAGAAGAGTGTGCATCGCCTTTGCGTTTAGCTTTGCCTTCGTGTCGTTGGCACTCATTTTCTTCTTATTTTTCTTAGGAGCTTCAACATACCCATCTTCGATGATATCCTAAATCTCAAAATCATGAGACTTGATGAATAACTTCATGATGATGCTCCAATGGAAGTATGTTTCTCCTTCAAAGAGCGGAGGACACGAGATAGAACGATCTTCTTCAAATCTTGCCATAATCTTGAATGGTAGACTACGAGCGATGGATCTTTACTCCCAGATGTTAGTCCTTCGATGGAGACGAGGCTTTGATACCAATTGTTAGGCTTGTAGCACGCTCGAATAGATCACTGAAATCCGTCAAGAGGGTTGATTTTGCTCCTTGTATGAATTTACTAAAAAACAAAATAAAGATGGACAATATGCACAAGGATTTTAGACTGGTTCGACTACACAACCGAGTCTACATCCACTACCTTAGAACACCACTAAGGATTTCCCAATTCACTAATTGTTCGTCCCCTTTTCAAGGCTTAGGGGGAAACCTTTACAACCCTATCGTTTATACGGCTAAGATAGAACCACTCTAGTTTTTGTCTAAGGCTAAACTAGAACCTCTCCGTTTACAAGGGATTTGTTTGGTAAACTTAATACCTCACAAGGTGGGTGTTTACACAAATTTAAGCTCACAAGAGTACAAGGATTTACAATAAAGCTCACTCTCTAAAGACTATTTATAAGAGAAATGAAGAGATAAGAATTTGACTCAATTTCTCTTAAACATGTTGCTTGGATGTTGTTTCTAAACTTCTTCAAGTGTTCCAGCCTTCAATTTATAGTCCCAATTGAGCTTGTGGTCGTTGCTAGCCGTTAGGGATGTTTTGGAGCCGTTGGGGCTTTTATTTCCCGCAATAAATGCTGTTTTGGAGATGTCCATATCAGAACACACGAGCCCGTATCGGAACAACCTTCTTCAGAACTAGCCGTTCAAGCCCGATGCAGCAAGCCGTATCGAAACGCATCTGACCGTATCGAACGGTATTGAGATGTATCGAAACGGTTACAAACCGTTTCGGTACGAGTGACCGTTGAGCTGCATTTAAAAAGCCATTGGGAAATTTGACCGTTGGGCGTATCGAAACACCAAAGTGGTATTTCGAATCAAAAACCCTTCGTATCGAAACGTGCAAGCCCTTTTTCGGTACGTGTTTTGGCAGTTTCAAACTGTATCGATACAGGTTAGCCTGTATCGAAACGGGTACCTTGAAAACTCTGGTTTGGCTACTTAAAAACGTTTCAAACCTTGCCAAAACCATTTAAAACATCCTCAAACTTATTTTCAAGTTGTTTGGACTTAAAGACATTTTTTAAATCTTTTCAATCTAGTGCAAAACTATTTTTCAATTATTATATCAAAACATTAGTTCTACAGGATCGATATCTAATAGTATTTAACCTTTTTACTATAATTGCATCGGCAGCATAAACTTGCACATTTTGTGTGTCATCTATGCACCGATCACCTGAAACTCAAGTACTAACAATTTTCTATTACCGAAAACAGTTCCAAAAATAGAAGAGCCTAGAAAAATAGATTCCCAAGAGTTCTTCAACATCATTGTTGTCGACTCCACCAAGCCCTCATACCCACTCAACGTGCTATTCAGCCCTGTAGAAACACACATTTCACAACAATTTTTCAACATTTTCTAATATTCAATTTCTTCTTCTTATAGAAACAAGAGCAAAGTAACCATGGAAAATCGAACTTGTTGCAGCTTGTAGACTCTAGGAAAGATAATTAATTGCCAAAAGATCAAACTGGTTATCTTTATGTACACTGGTAGAAACTTTGCTATATGTAGGCTTTAAGTTCAACATCATATTAGAGTATGCCCAAAGAGCAAACATGAGATGATTGTAATTACATACTTATTTTGTCTTGTTTATTAATTTAAGGCGTTTCATTATTATTTCAGCTAATTTACTGTAATAAATAATTTTTTTATAATAAAGTCCTAAGAATAAATATGTTTATTTTTAAAGAGTCCTTGGTCAAGTATTATTGCGGGCTTGCACAACAATAATGTATTGAGACTAATATGTATTTGATGGATGACAAAATGTTGTATTGACATCGAGATTTTAAAATCAATAGATAAGTATGTTTTAGAGAACGACATACTGAACTGACCCGCTATGAGCATGGTTCTTGTATTATTATGTGACATTCACAACATTTCTCATAGTGATAACTACATGTATGAGCCTCAGACTTGAGATCATCATTATTCAACATCGTGAGTCGCATATTTTGATACAGTCAAACGTGTATCATAATTAACTACACTATAAAGATTGATATTAGATATGTCACAATCTATGTAGTAAGATATGGTTGACCAATATAGAATTTGTCTCTCATACATAATAGGAGTAATATCGTAGGCCACTTGATTGAGTGGGACTAGAAATGCATGGCCATGCTTGAATAAGTTGATTTGAGATATCATAGTTTTTCATTTATAATAGTCTACTCAAGATATTAAGAAATATTAAATGGACTATACAATTGGGAATGTTCCATGACTTGTGTTTAATCTAGATATAAACAACAAAAGGATGTAATACATGAATAGAGTTCATCACGAAGAGGTTATGTTGAATCATAATTTCTTGTAACTTAAGTGACAATGACATATTGCTAGATGTCACAAATTGTTTGTAATATTAGAAATATTCTAATATTTACTACTAACGTTACAAGAACCATATAGGTAGTAACAACAAAGAATGTGCTAAACTATTAGCAGGAGTAGAAACTGTGACGGTTAAGAAATTGCAGCCTTCCAAATAGGAATTGGCCGGTCCATGGGTATACCACGAAGTTACAAAGGTTGTACCCGTAAACTAACCTCCTAAAGAGAAATAGGCACAAGGAAAGAGTAATAGGTCGGACCGACCTACAAAAACGAAACGGTCCTTACGTAACCAGTCATCCATAATATCAAGGGTCACACCCATGGTTGAAATGAGCATATATTAGTTAAATTAATATATATTTGATATATATATATATATATATAATTTTACTATTGGATAAATATTAAAAGAAAATAATTATTGTAATTATAACTCTTTTAATATATATAAATAATATGATTTGATTTTAATTAATATAAATATTAAAATCTTAATCAAAGTTGAATTGAGATTATATATATTAATATATATATATATATATATATATTAAAATCTTAATTAAGTTGAATTGGGATTATATATATATATATATATATATTGAAATCCTTATTAAGTTAAATTAGGATTATATATATTAATATATATTGAGATCCTAATATGAGTTGAATTAGGATTACAAAGGCTGTATAAAGACATGATAGATCTAGCATTCATTATTGTTTTCCGCAAAATCCTCTAAATAGTTTATAGAGTTTTACATGCTCGTTTCAACTGGGTGAACTAAGTAGAGGTCGGAGCGTTATCGTTGCGGCTTAGGAATCAACATCCTGGAACCATGATTTGATATCTATCTTCTCCAAATTCAAAATTCTAAATTTAAACAGGTAATTATTCACCCTTATTCTGGTACAATGTTGTGGGTTGATATCTGATGCTATGTGATCACCGGTACAAAAATTGAAATGAGTATTTGATGTTATGTGATCTCGAATAAGATGATGAGGTACTTAATGCTAGGTGATCCCAGGTACGCTTGCGGTTAGTCTGATACTTTGTGATTCTGAGCTATGAATTATGTACTATGGTAGTTGGATTTCATAGATTAATGTAAAGCCATAAATACCTTACTTGCTTTCATACCATTGCTCAATGTTAATTCTTGTTGCTTATATTTATCAAACGCATGAAATATTATAGAGTAGAAATGTATTATTGTGCTTGGTAAGTCTGGCATGCGGATTTGTTGTTTCCGTTCGTATGTTGACAAATTGCTTGCTTGAGGGAGCATAGCGTCGAGGATTTTTCAGTATTGATTTAAAATTCGAGTATATTACCTTAGTTTTAGTAGTTGAGCTATGTATTCATAGAACCTTATTGTAGATGGTCTATAACTTTTATTTTTCTTTATTTTGAAATACGATATTTTAAATCGTTCGGAGCTCCATTTACAATTTGAATTTAGACTATTTATAAAAACTCTTATTATGATTTGTGATATTTATCTTTTATGGCTAAACTTGATGTTTTAAAATGAACAAATTTTAGAGTCGGGTTTGGGTAGCTCGAATATAACACTTCGGGCTCAAATCAGATAGAAGTGTTACAAGGACAATATAAACTTCTTTAGCCAATAGATCAATTAATGAATCTCAATGCTTTATTTTTCTCTTTGAATCAAACAAATAGCACGTTTTTAAGTGTGCAAGTAGTATTATCCTTGCGAAAATGGTTTATTAATAGTAGTGGAGTCACAAATATTAAATTAAGGTGTTAAAATTTTAAAAATTTAAATTTCGATATCAAGACATAAAAAATGATACAAATATTCTAAGTGACACCCAATCAACTACATGGTTTATGAAAGTATAACTTCTACGTAATAGGAATTATTGTGATTAGAGAATGTTATTTAAATTAGAATTACCATATACCCTAATATTATAAATAATTATAATTAAATTTGAAATGAACCTCGAACAACTCGTACTCAAACAAATATAAATTATAAAATATGACTCATTAACTCGACTAACTAAAAAAACTCAATTCAACTCAACTTGATGAAATACTCATAATAAGTTATCGTTAAATTTATATAATTGATAATATATACTTCTAAATTTAAAACAATTGTATTGATAAAATGAATATTTAACTAACCAGTAACAACAATTCAACAAAAAAGAAAAGGAAAAGGGATTAATCCCCCTATTATGGGTTTTGCAGGTGAAAATAAACAAGATTTATAAAGTATCTTCAGTATTTCCTAGAAGGAGCTCAATCTGACGGTTGATCTCACTCAAATGTTTAGTTGAATTATAATCTTCTCCATCATTGAGTTCCTCCGAGTATGTTCTTTGAAGTACCGACTTCTCACGTTCTCTCAGCATCTCCAAGCAGCTTATATCTCCCTTCAAGATTGCTACCACCTGTTATTTCCCCAATCGCAATCTTTAAATTATGACATTTAGAACTTGCTTTGTATTAAGAATAGAAAAAGAAAGGATGGAAAATTAATTAACTAAATGATAATTCATATTTATTTTCTTATTTTGAATAGCAATCATTTAATTAATTAATTTTACCTTTTCACCATTCATTCCAAGCAAAGTTTTATTAGTATTTTTGGGTTCAAATTGATCAGGCTCGCCCAACCTTAGACAAGGATTATATAATGGCCACCTCTAAATGGCTTATTTTAAAAATAGGGTAAATTACTTGTTTGATACCTTACCTATCCATGTGCTTCTATTTTGGTCACTCAACTATTTTTTAAAACAAAATTGCACTTAGTATTATATTTTGTTTCTATTTTGATATCCTATTAAAAATTAATGACAAAGTTAACATGTCATTTTTAACTAGGAGAGAGAAAATGAAAAAATAAAAAAAATGACACATCAACTTTGTTGTTAATTTTTAACAGCGAGATACCAAAACATAATATAAGGCATCAATTTGCTAAAAAGAATTAATTGGATAGCCAAAAAATAAAAACACAAAAATAGGCAGGATACCAAATAGGTAATTTACCTTAAAATATTAATAAGAATAGTTCTTTTTAATAGCAGAAACTGAGCTCGTGAACTAACTTTGGTTGGACTGGGACGGAGTTTGAACTCATGAAAAAGTCTAAATATAATCACATTTAAACTATTCAAAAAATATATTTTTTATATGGTCGTCAGGTGTTTCATCAACAGTAGGATTTTACACTTGTAGCTTACCATGAGGATTGTCAACTTTTGTCGACTTGACTGTTTGATTATTTTGCTTTTCTGATTTTCTTTCATTTAGATTTAAGGTGATTCATAAATATAATGACGCACTTAATCAACTCCTTTCTTTATCAAAAAAAAATATCATTAACTTATAAAAAAGTTTGATTGTTTTTCTTTTTTATCATTGACCTATAAAAAGTTGCAATTATAGCGCTAACACTTTCGAATTTGTTTTCTAGTCACTAGATCGCTAATCCTTTAACGTCATTATGACGTAGCGTTTTCTATTTTTTTACAAAATCCTAAAATCTTTCTGACGACCACATACCATAGCTCATGACATAACTTGCATCAAAATGGTCCGTTTTCTCTACTCTTTCTTCTTTGATTTTTTAGAAAATCACTCCAAATTGGTCAAAATCAATTGAAATCCGCTTTGACATCTACCAACAACTGTCAAATGAGAGTTGTTTTAAAATATGTTTTTCATTTTCTCAAGAAAACACTTCTCATTGTTTGAATTTGTTTGATGATCAAACCCCTCAAATTTGACAAAGCTCCAACTCTACCAAACAAAAAAAAAGGGAGGGAGTTATGACTAAGTTTTGTGAGTTATAGAGTTTTTGAGAAAATTCAGTCTAATAGTGATAAAAGACAATAAGATAAATTCCTCGATATCTACGATGCAAGAATAACGATTCCAACAATGATAACGGGAAATGGGAGAGGAAAACCTAAGGATTTTTTTTTTTTGGAGAAAACATGAAAACAAAAAAGAACAAATGTCACATCAAAAAATTAAAATAAAATTCATTTTCCGCTTCCACATCAACAAAAAAAATGCCACATCATCCAACTATTGAAGACTTGAATGACTAAAAAATAAATTTAAAAAATTTAGTGCTATAATTGCAATTTTATAGTTCAATGGCTAAAACGAAACATGACCAAAATTCAATGGATAGCTGTGTAGTTTACCCATAAAATAAATAAATTTTGTAGCTTTACTTAGACCGGAAATAACTTATTAGTAGACTTATCTAAGGGCAGGCTTCGACAAAAACTCTACAAATCTGGGTTAGGATGGCTCAAATTCTTATTTAATTTCAAATATATATTTAATAAAAAATATATTAATTTTAAAATATATTTTTAAATAAAATAAGAGACAAGGTTTCTAGCCAGTCCGGTCCTAGTCGGGGCTATTGAATAAGAAAAAGGAAATCCCTCCGGTGTAATATTTGTGGGAAATTAAAAAAAGAAATTACTTTGATAGAAGTTGAAAATTGAGAGGAAAGAACCTGCCTGGTTCATTTCGGGTCGGTTCACTGCATCTTGGTGTATGCAAATAGAAGCTATTGCAATAACCCGATTCATCTGGTCCAAATCATAGCCATCCCCTAGACTTGGATCAACTAGTTCTTTTATCTTATTTCCTTTTATCAGTGGTTTTGCCTGCAAAAGTTTACCAACATTTTACTATTTTCCCCCTTTTTTATGTAGAAGTAATGACTACTGGGGCATTTGTAAAAGTAAAGCAAATTTGAACATCCAAATTCTGATATTTAAGGTGAAGAAAAGTGAACATACCCACATAACAAGGCTTTGCTGGGAACTATTGACGGCTTGCCGGCCAGTGATGAGCTCCAACAGCAGCACTCCGTAAGCAAAGACATCGGTTTTTTCATTGACTATGCCGTACATGAAGAACTCCGGTGGAAGATAACTGTCACAATAACAATTCTGTTGGAAGATCTTTGTAGATTGAAAAAGAAATTTCATGAAAAGATTGTATAAAATGGTTTTACATTACATACCCGAATGTCCCTTCCACTTTAGAGACAGTATGATGAGTCCATTGATCAGGTAACCATTTTGCAAGCCCGAAATCGGCAATCTGGACATTGTAATTTCCATAATGAGGGTTGGTATAATGATTCAATTTAATTTGGTTTGGAAAAAAAACTATTGTAGGATTTGTTATATTCCCGAACTATGATTTTAAGGAAAAAAAAAACTAATGTTTCTTTCATCCTCCGCATCCATAAAAAGATTTCTTCCATTCTTATAGGGATCTCTTAGTTCTGTTCTCTCCCCCATACCAGAACACCTATCTTTATTCTCTAAATACCTACCATACCAGAACCCCTATCTTTATTCTCTAAATACCTACCATACCCGAACCTTATATTATTATGACCAACGACTCTCTACTCAATTCAAAAGAGTGAACCTTGCTTCCATTGTACATAAACAATATTTACTTTATAGTTTTTCTTCTAACTCTACAATTAAAATACTATAGTTTAAATTAGTTTTTGATTTTATGTGTCTTTTTATAAAAACAAAATACAGGGAGAAATTAAATGTAGAAGATGTACCTGAGCAGTAAAGTCTTCTGCAAGCAAAATGTTAGCGGCCTTGATATCTTTATGGATAATTCTCCTTTGGCAACCTTCATGAAGATAGCAAAGGCCTTCCGCAGTTCCTACAGCAATCTTGAATCTGAGGCGCCAATTCAGTTTCTCCTTTGGGCCTGCATGTATGATGAACAAGTTCAAGCTCCATTTCAAATTTTAATATGTTACTTACATAATTAACAAGTGAAATTGAATTCTCTAGTTCAATTAAAGTAAGAACACAAGCAATTGGAAAAACAGGGAATGGAGAAACGAACCATAAAGTAAAGAAGCCAGGCTTCCATTAGGAGACAATTGAAGAACAAGGTGCATCCCTCCTTCGACACCATAGCCAATGAGTTTAGCAATATTAGGATGGTCCACATGAACTATAATTCCCAGCTCTGACAAGAAATCCATTGTCATCTCTTCCGGTGAACCTCTCGTTAGCTTTTTAATGGCCACAATGTTTCCATCTTCTACTTCCCCTTTGTAAACTTCTGCATACCCTCCTTCGCCTATCAAATTTTCTTCTCAACAAAACCAAACATATAAGAAAAGGGCTCGTTTTTTTTTCCTTTGGGATATGGATGCAAGATTATTTTAGGCCAGGGGTGTGAACTTGAGAAAGTGAAATTTTAGGATCCGTGGAGGCAGAATCGGAGAGGTTGAAATTTGAAGCGAATGTTATTTGGTAAAGATGGTGGTGTGAAATTGGGAATTAATAAAAGAGAAAGAAGAAAGATAGCATACCACGGCTGAAGTAATGAGTTGCTGCCTGAAGCTCAGCGAGCGAGTAGTTCTTCCAAGAAGCTTTAAAATTAAAGGCGTCGGGATCCAACTCGGTTGATGGTAGTGGAACGATATCATCTCTAATTCTTTTGCTTTTTTTTCTGGTGAACTTGGGAATAAATGGCGGAAAACCATGCATGGGGATTACAACGCCTTTTCTCAGCGCCGGAAAGAATCCACGCCAATGCGAATTGTTCTGATGTTTAGAGTCTGCGGAAGTGCTGGTTTTGGATGAATTCCACTCCGGTTCTGCGGTTTCCGTTACTACCGATTGTTTGGATTCTGTGATTTCCGTCCAAGCCTTCTCTACTGATGGTTTGGATTCCGTCCAAGGCTTCTCTACTGATTCATCGCATTCTGTTGAGCAATCCTCAGGAATGGGTTGCACAGATCGTGCATCTATTATTCCTGCTTCAATTTTCAATTGTGCCAGGTCTGCAAGAAAACAAAATTTACATCTCAACACTAACAAAACAATTCAAATATTAGAACAGGGAAATTCGAATAACAACTATAACATAATATTATTCTCACTTTTCAAATTATTATTTTGTGCCAAATTGTCATCAAACTATTGGTGATGGAAGAAAGGGTAAACATCATTATTAATCACTAAATTATTTTAGTTTTCATGTTTTGGTTACCAAACTATTATTTTATGCAAAATAGTCACTAACGTTATGTTTTCTTTCTATTTTGGTCACTAATGTTACTTTTTTTCCTGTTTTGGTCACCAATCTGTTGCTTCTTTCCTATTTTGGTCACTGAAATATTCTTGTTTTCCTATTTTTCTGTGAGTTTTTTTACTGGCGGGTGACCAAAATATGAAGAAAAAAAACATAACTTTAGTGACTATTTTGCCAAAAATAATAATGTGGTGATCAAAACAAGAAAGCAAGAATAATTTGTGACCAGTGGTGATGTTTACCCAAAAAATCATATCATATACTTACATTTGAGTTTAAATAATATACTTATATTTGAGTTCTATACTTTTGAATTTTTAAAATATTGAAAATACAAATTTCATCATCCACCTTTCTTTCACTTCTATTTTAGTTAGTCAAGTTTATTTCTTTTTAATTTAATCGATGAATTTTTAGTTTGTCCCTATTTTAGTCACCCAAACATTAAATCATAAATGGAAGGCTGACACGGCAACCACGTGTGTTGACATGAACTAATTTTTTGCTAACATAGCAGTCACACGTCATCCACATCATCCCCTTTTCTTTCTTTCTTTTTTATTTTATCTTTTTCCTCCAAAGATAAAGAATTTTACAATCTCATCCCTCTATCACGTCGACACTGAAATAATCATTATCCGTCGTCTTCTACGGTCACTCAAGACACTAACAAATTTGTCTCATCATCTCCTACCACTCTATCAGTTTAGATTTTCTCAAAACTCAACCAAAATCTAAAATACACAAAACCCCAAACAACAATATACACCTTTCGATTAATGTAGAATCGAGATATATTTCTCTATTCCTACTTCTCCACCTGTTCACCATTGGGATTTGAAAGGAGATGCTTCAACGTTGAGAAATCAAAGGAAATTTGAAACTAAGGAGTTTTCCACACAATTTTTTTGGGTCATTTCATAATTTTTAAAAATAGATATAAAGTTATAACGTCGTTAAGTATTTAACGGCAAAGTGTGCAAAATAGGAACAAATAAAAAGTTTAATGACTAAAATAAAAAAAATTTAAACTTAAGTGACCAAAATAGGAGTGAGAAGAAAATTGAGAAATGAAATTTATAATTTACTCTATTTGTTAACTATAAATAAGTATAATTTAAATCTTCAAAGTATGGGGATGAAAAAAATTTAAATTACCCAGAGAAGAAATAGCGTCGGAGAAGCCAGCTCGGTGTTTTTTCAAAATAAGACGAAAAGTCTCCCATATTCTCTTTTCGTTGCCTCTTTTGTTGTCGGTGGAGGGTTCAGCACTGCAAGTGGGAAATAACAACCAGCAGATGGTATGCATAAGCATAAAAATGATTAAAAATACATTACTAATGTGCATGAATAATGACATGAAATTAAACGAATGAACGCTTCCTATTCCTGGTTTCAAGAACAAGTGTCGGGTATTCGGATATAATATCCGATTTTTTTTAGCAAAAAATATGTATTTTACTCATATTCCTCCTCACTCATAAGTAAAAAAATATTATATTTTTAAACATACACGATTTGATATCTTCTTATATGTTATACCAACTATAATTTTAATTAATTAAATTCAATCGATTTTTTAATTTTTTTTAAATGAATCGTCATATCACATAGGTTAATCTATAATATAGCAAGGCGTTCTTGTTTCGCAAATCAAATCGATAACCATTGAAGAATTTTTCATGGATCATATATTATTTTATTTAAGAACTGTAAAACACGGATTTTTTTTAAAATACAAATGTCGGATGATTAATTTCTTAAAATATTAATCATGCATTAAATTGTATGATATATTTTTCTCAATTATAAAATATGTAAAACTAATTAATTTTATGGCAATGCAAATAGGTTTAAAACAATAAAAGCTTCCAATTGTTTGAAAACCCAAAAGCTTATGAATATCGGTGTCTATTTGAAATTTTATAAGCATAATAAATTCAATTTATTAAAACATTCAAGTTTGTGATAAAAAAAAAAAACAAAATCGAATGCTACAAAACACAAACAAATCATAAATTGCAAAGCAATCCCAACGAGATGTTGTGGCCATTATTTTATAGTTTTGGTTACCTCTGCCGCTGATATTTATCGCGGTTGATTATGATAATATTCGTTATATTTGCGATCACTATATGAAAAATCGAAAGCACATCTATAATCACAAATAAATTCCTGAAACAAACTCGAAAAACTATTTTAAAATGGGAAACACAAGGGGTTCATGTAAAAATAGTACCTTGAAGGAGAGGAAGAAAGTTCGGTTGAATCTGTCATTGTTTCTAATCTTCAGAGTTCAAGAAATCAATGAAGAGAATGAATTAAGAAGGGTGAAGGGGTGGCATTAATCTCATGGTTTTTTTCTCACTAAAATTAATGTTGTTTTTAATCATCAATTTCCCCATTATTTTGTGCCTAAAAGTAGGCTTTTTCTCACTTCTTTCCTAATTCGTTCCCTTTTGCAATTAAATTGGAAAAAAATATATAACATTTTGATCCAATGTTTCGAGCATATATTAAGGAAAGTTGAAGGCCTGTAAGAAAGCACGCTTAGAGTTTAGAATTTATCTCACTAGAAACAACCATTAGAACATTGCCTATCCCTTAATTTTGGGTCTTTAACACGTGGAACAGCCCTCATTGTTTCTTTTCAATTCCATTGCAGAATGGACACGCACATATATGTATACATACACGAAACACAAGAACATTACAAAAATATACAAATATGTAAAAATTTGTAATGTAGATTATTTTTGTTTAATCAAATTAATTCAGATCAGGTACTATAGAGATCTATTATGAGGACGGCCCTTCTAATCTAATTTATTTTTATTCACAATGTCAGAATTCGAACTTTTAATCTTGCTTAAGGGATTTAGGCTTTGCTTGGTAGAGAGGAAAGAAAATTGAAAAGATGGAAAACTGATGTGATGGAAAAATGAAAGGATGAAAAATATTTCTTTCTATCGGTGTGCTTGGTTGAGAGGATGGAAAACTAGAAGAAAATAAGTTTCTTTCCTCTCTCTATTGCTTGATACAATGGAAAAGTGAGTGGAAAGAAAATTAAGCTTTAAAAATTATAATTTAATTTTAATTTTTATAATTTAGTACAATATTTTTAATTTATTATTTTTTACACGGTAAAACGAATTCGACCCGAATATCGAATGCTACAAAGGGCCCATTTGTGGCCTAAAACAAATTAAAAAACAATCATATTTGATTACATGAAAGTAAACAACCAACATGAACATAAAAGGGAAACAATTAACTAAAGTCACCCGAGAAAATAATTAAACCTTTAAAAACTTTAGAAAATAAACGATTTAACAAAAAGACATTTTGGTAATTTTAAAAGATTTGAACCCAAAATATATTCAAATCTTCAATAAAAGTTTAATATAAGTAGAAACATTGTATACCTCTGTTTTTCTATAAAAAAAATAGAAGTTCAAATCGAAGTAAATTTAACTGAATCGGGGTTTAGGGACTAAAATGTAAAGAATTCATAAGTTGCATTTTAAGTTAAAAACTCAATTTCAGTTCCGTTTTAAACGCATTAATTCCAGTTAGACTTAATGGTAAATTCGTGTTGAAATCGAATTTGAAATAGAGTGTTAATTGCATAAAATAAGTAGTTTATGGGCCATTTTGAAAACATTCATAAATACATGGGACATTTTTTTTCAAAAAGTGAAATTAAACCTTCCTTTATGAAATGAATATTATCAATGACATATAGACCAAGTTTCAAGTTAATCCGAGCTAAAACAAGACCTTGATTGCAATTATAAATTTAGTTACTAAAATGTAAAGTTTGCTATTATAAGATAAATGAACTGAATTATAAAATAGAGGTCAATTCCAAATTAAATTTTTTAAGGGATTAAATTGAACAAAAATAAAATCACAATAAAAATATACGATAAAATTATAAAAATTAGAAACAAATAGGGTTCAATTTTGGATTTAATAAATATTTTAGGGACTAAAGTGAACAAAAATATTATTAATTAATAATATTAAATTTAATAATAAAATAAAAAATAAATAAGGGTAAATTTTAGATTAAATAAAATTTTTAGGGATTAAAATAAATAAAAATTAATTATAATAAAAATTAATTATAAATATGATTGAAATAAAATTAAAAAATTTTAAACATAATTTCATAATTTTATTATTAAAGTGTGATAGCTTTCATTTTTCTTTTCTATTTTTCACCTAATTTGGAGAGAAAACTATTTGTATAGGAGCAACGAAAACTACGTCAACTCCTATTTTCTTTCCTTCTAATTTTTCACTCTATCAAGCAACCCTTAAATTCATTTTCTTTCCAATTTTATCTTCCCTCCTTCCTCCCTTCCACTTTTCCTCTCTACTAGGGATGTAAAAACAGGTAATCGAATGGGTTTCAAGTCGGTACTATCAGGTCGGGTAAAATCGGATACATGTCATTTCAGGTCATTTTTCTGTTTTGACTCGACTCGGGTCTGGTGCGGGTCCATTTCAGGTTGGGTCAAAACGGGTCGGGTCCGAAGCAGATAATTGACAGGTTAATTCGGGTTCTGATACACTTCAGGTCGGGTCCATTTCAGGTCGGGTCCGTTTCAGGTCGGGTCCATTTTAGGTCGGGTTCATTTTAGGTCGGGTAGTTTCAGGTCGGGTAATTCAGGTCGGGATATTTTCAGGATTGGAATTCTTATTGAGTTTGAGTTCGGTACAACCCTATAAGTAGTCGATAGACTTTAGGTTGGCCTTCGTCAATCGTCATTGATTTGGAGTTAATTATTTAAAGTCGTATCAAATTAAAATTATAAAACATTGGAGTATTTAAAATAATAATAAAAAATGGTCAATTTGGACTGAAAGGGGGTCAATTTAGATTAAAAATAAAGTTTCACGGATTATAATGAACAAAAATATCAAATTAAAATTATAAAACATTAGACAAGTTTAAAAGAAAACAAGGAAAGGGGGTCAATTTGGAATAAAAATGAAGTTTTGAGGACTATAATTAACAAAAATATCAAATTAAAAGTATAAAAATTAGAGTAATTAAAAAAACAATAAGTAGAGGTCAATTTAGAATAAAAATAAAGTTTTACTGTCTAGAATGAACAAATTTTCAAATTAAAATTATAAAACATGATGAATTAAAATATATATATATAGGGGTCAATATGGAATTAAAATAAAGTTAATGGACTAGAATGAAGAAAATATTAAATTAAAATAATAAAACATTGGACAAATTTAAAAAATAAATGTGGGTCAATTTGGAATAAAAATAAAGTTTTAGGGTCTAGAATGATGAAAATATCAAATTAAAATTATAAAACATTGGACGGATTAAAAAAACAATAAATATGGGTCAATTTGGAATTGAAATAAAGTTAAGGGATTAGAATGAACAAAGTACCAAACTAAAATTTTAAAACATCGAACGAATTAAAAAAAATAAATAGGGGTCTATTTGGAATTAAACTAAAGTTTAGGAGACTAAAGTTTAGGATTTAAGGTTCATACATTGATAGATACATACATACATTAGGGTTTAGGGTTTAGAGTGTATGGTTTATGGGTTTAGGTTATGGATATAAGGGTTTAGTGTATAATGTTTAGGGTTTAGGGTTCAAGTTAAGGGAAAAGTTCATTAAGGGTTTAGGGTTCAGACATTAATAGGTACATACACACAAACTTACATATATTAGGGTTTAGGGTTTAGCAAAAACTCAGCAATGGTTTAGGGTTCATACATTAATAGATACATGTATACTTATATACATTAGGGTTTAAGGTTTAGAGTTTATAGTTTAGGGTTTTATGTTGTAGATTTAAGTGTTTAGGGTATTGGATTTAGGGTTTATGGAATAGAGAAAATTCATTAATGGTTCAGGGTTTAGACATTGATAGGTACACATATACATACATACATTATGGTTTAAGGTTTAGGGCTTATAGAGAATTCATTAATGGTTAAGGGTTCATACATTGATGGATACGTACATACATACTTACATACATTATGGTTTACGGGTTTAGGTTTAGGATCTAAGGGTTTAGGGTTTAGGAAAAATGTATTAAAGGTTTAGGGTTTTTTGATAGATACATACACACATACATATATCAGGGATTATAGTTTAGAGTTTATGGTTTAGGGGTTTAAATTGAGGATTTAAGTGTTTAGGGTTTAGGGGTTTAGATTGAGGATTTAAGTGTTTAGGGTTTAGGGATAAGAGTTTAGGATTTAGGAAAAATCTATTAAAGGTTTAGGGTTCATATATTGATAGGTACATACATACAGGGGCGAAGCTATAAATATATTTAAAAGGTGTCATTTTTCAACGATATTTGAAGATGATTAATTATTTATAAAGTGATGACATTTTATTCATAAAATGGGTGTCATTTGTCTATATTTGTAATTTTTTATATACAAATTATATAGGAAAAATAGGTTTCCTAAAAATTTTGGGGTGTCATGAGACACCCCAGTTCAAAGGGTGGCTCTGCCCTTGCATACATACGTACATACACACATTAGGGTTTAGCGTTTATGGTGTATGGTTTAGGTTTATGATTTAAGTGCTTAGGGTTTAGGGTTTATGAAAATTCATTAAGGGTTTAGGGTTCATACATTGATATATATATATATATATATATACTTACATACATTAGGGTTTATGGTTTAGGAGTTTAGGTTTAGGATTTAAGGGTTTAGGGTATATGGTTTAAGAGTTTAAGTTTAGGATCTAAGGGTTTAGAGATTAAGGTTCATACATTGATACATAAAATCAAAATTCAAAACCTAAAGAATAAATAATATTGTTTGATATGAATCAATTTAATAGTAGGCTGGCTAAACTAAATAAATGTTGGGTCTTGGGGTCTGCAAAAATTGTGACAGCCTCAAAATGGCAACCCTGTTAATCTGTTTGATTAGACTATATCTAGAGAAAAGCAGTGGGGGCGTAAACTTTGATAACCAATAATATCATCATCGTCCAGTGATTTCTTTACTATTAGAATCAGACGTGAGATATGAGGTCTACAAATTTGGTTTAAATGATATGCATGTAAGATTGAGACTGAAAGAACAAGTTATAGTCGTACAGGAGGGAGGTGACGGGCTTTTATTCCCCCTTTAATTTTTTCATCGGTAATCGATAAGATAGAAGGTTTTATAAGCAAAACATTCTACCTGATAGTTTGTAGAATTGTAAGTATAAAGAATACTAATTTGTATTATTTTGACATTTTGTATTGAACTCTTTTTTTTAAATTATCAAGTATTTAAATATTTTGTTTGTTTATTTAAGTTATAATAGTTAATATTCCCGAATTCTAACTTTTTTAAGTTATAACAGTTAATATTCGTTTATGTTATTCAAATTACTAAAGGTTAGATATAAATAATCAATCTAATTTATAACTTAAGTAAAATCAATCTAATTTATAACTTAACTTAAGTTAAGAAAACAAATCTTGAATCTGTTATAACTTAAGAAAACAATTTTTGAATATGTTACTTAATGTTATTTAACTGTTATATATTTTGTTATAAGAAAATAATTCTTGAATATGTTATAACTTTAGTTAAGTAAAATCAATCTAATTTATAACTTAAGTTAAAACAAAAATTCTATTTATAACCTAAGTTAAGAAAACAATTATAGAATATGTTATAACTTAAGAAAACAATTCTTGAATCTGTTACTTAAGGTTATATAACTGTTATATATTTTATTAGAATTTGTAAGTCAAGAATTTTATTTAAGTTACTGAGAAATAAAAAACAATCCTTCATTAAGTTTTTGTAGTTCATAAATTATCAATTACTTAATTTTTTTTCAATTTTAGTACTTAATATATATATATATATGCGCATATACATTATGTATATCAATATATGTAGGTGTATATGTATATACATTATATATGTATATGATATATCAACTTATGAAAGTTTTTAATTCATCAAGTCATAGATTTCAGGTCAATATCAGTTCAGGTCAACAACAGGTCGGGTTCAAAACAGGTCAGGTTCAAAACAGATCGGGCCCATTTCAGGTCGGGTAAAATCGGATCTCGGGTCAATTCAGTCGGGTAAATTAGATTATCTTCCAGGTTGGCTTCGGGTTCAGGTTCGTTTCAGTCGGACGCATGTCGTGTTTCAAGTCCACAGTAACAGGTCCAATTCGGGTTCGGGTCAACAACAGTCGATTACAGATCGAGTTCGGGTCATTAAATCCTCGGGTTAAATCAAGTTCTGACTCGAGCAGGTTTCAATCGGGTTTCCAGGTCGAGTCAGCTTTTTACATCCATACTCTCTACCAATCAAAGTTTTAGTGCCTCATCCCTGCAAACCAACTACTAATGTATATTATTAATCTATCAAAACTTATATCAATATAAAATAGACTTAAATATACATTTGATACATATATTAGACATATCCTCTCAAATTGATACCTAAAGAATTTTTGCTCTCAAGTTGATATTTGAATTATACAAATTCTCTGAAATTATATTTAAAGCTATAAAATATGATTATGACATGAAAAATAATTGTAACGCCCTGGTTTTGGGCCTAGATGTTTTAGACATCGGACCGGACCGGTCGGAAACGGTTCGAATCGCGTTAGGTGATTTAAGGAAATCAAGGACCGGGATAGGATAAAAATATGGTAAAAATTGCTAAAATCCTATAAAATTATGTTTAAGAGGTTGGTCAAAACAATTTTACAAAAAGAGTTTCGAAAGAGGTGCATTTTGGGTAGTGACCAAAATGTAAAGTTTCAAAACCGTGAAATAATGTGATTTTTAAAAGAGGAGCCAAAATTTTAGAATCTTTAGGGAGATTTATGGCAATTTAGACTTTCCTTAATATTACATGTGTTTTAAAAGAGATTTTAAAGTGATTTAATAAAAGGATTTTTATTAAATTAAAATTAATAAATTAGAAAAATGAGATTTCATTTGACGTAACTACCTTCCTCTTCTCACTTTCAGCCAAACACCATTCTAACTCATTTTTCCAGAATTCTTTTCTCCCAAACACTCTCTCATTATTTTCTAAACAAATTTCAAGAGTTCTTTCAAGTTCTTCAAGATTTTTGCTAAGGAAAACGTGCACCTGCTGCGGCTGCACCTTAGAGAGCCGTAGGAGCGACCGAGGGAATTTTTAGAGGAGAGACGAGGGCCAGAGAGGCGTTGCTCATATGGTGGCAGTTCGGCCTGAGGGAGGCGGTCCTGCGAGGGTCTATGCTCAGCGCGAGGAGCGCAATGATACCGATGTTATCGTAGGTACCTTTGCTCTTCAGTCTTTATCATTGCTGGCTTTGATAAATTCTAGATCTACGCATTCTTATATCTTGAGTGAGCATGCACATTTTCTTGATATACCTGTTGAGTTGCTCGAAGTAGGAATGCAAGTGACTAGTTCTTTTTGTGAGACTGTAGTCATTAGGAAGTTGTATAGGAGAGGCCCTTTGTCTGTGCAAGGTCATGTTTTTCTTGTGGATTTGATGGAGTTACCCTTCTACGGTTTCGATGTGATCATTGGTATGGATTGGTTGACTGAGCATAGGGCGGTGGTTGACTTTGATGTCAAGCGGGTCACCTTAAAGCTTGTCGATGATTATGAAGTAGTGGTGGTAGGCGAGAATGTGAAAGTCTTGTCGAATGTGATTTCAGCTTTGGAAGCAAGCCGTATGTTGAGGATGGGCTGTGAGGTTTATCTTGCTTATGTGATAAATCCTGGCACAAAAGATGTGCGAATGCAGGACATCAGAACCATTTGCGATTTTCTGGGTGTCTTTCCGGAAGAATTGCCTGGGTTGCCACCAAACAGAGAAGTTGAGTTTGGTATCGAGTTGTATGAGAATACGACTCCAGTGTCCATTGCTCCTTATCACATGGCACCTAAAGAGCTGAAGGAGTTGAAAACGCAAATGCAGGAGTTGTTGGATCGAGGGTTCATCTGGCCGAGTGTGTCACCTTGGGGTGCACCGGTCTTGTTTGTAAAGAAGAAAGATGGGACAATGCGGATGTGCATAGATTATCGACAATTGAACAAGTTGAAGATCAAGAACAAGTATCCCTTTCCTAGGATTGATGATCTTTTTGATCAGTTTCGATGAGCATCAGTGTTTTCTAAGATAGACCCGAGGTCAGGATACTACCAGCTGAAGGTGAAGGATGTAGATGTACCTAAGGCAGCTTTTCGAACAATGTACGAGCATTACGAGTTCTTAGTGATGCCGTTTGGTTTGACCAACGCACCCTGCTTTCATGGACATTATGAATCGTGTGTTCCATGAGTTCTTGGATCAGTTTGTGGTGGTGTTCATCGATGATATCCTTGCGTATTCGCGTACCGAGGAGGATCATGATAGACACTTGAGAATCATTTTGCAAGCGTTGTTGGAGAACCAGTTGTATGCCAAGCTAAGTAAGTGTGAGTTTTGGCTTAAGGAGGTGGTCTTCCTAGGGCATGTTGTATCAGCTTAGGGTATTCGCGTTGATCCGCACAAAGTAGAGGCTGTGATGAGTTGGAAGCTGCCTAAGTCAGTGACAGAGGTACGAAGTTTCCTTGGTTTAGCCGGGTATTACCGAATGTTTGTCGTGTAACGCCCTGGTTCTGGGCCTAGATGTTTTAGACATCAGATCGGACCGATCGGAAACAGTTCGAATCGCGTAAGGTGATTTAAGGAAATCAAGGATCGGGATAGGATAAAAATGTGGTAAAAATTGATAAAATCCTATAAAAATATGTTTAAGAGGTTGGTCAAATCAATTTTACAAAAAGAGTTTCGGAAGTGGTACATTTTGAGTAGTGACCAAATTGTAAAGTTTCAAAACTGTGGAAAATGTGATTTTTAAAGCAGAAGCCAAAATCTTAGAATCATTAGGGAGCTTTATGCTAATTTAGCCTTTCCTTAATATGACATGTGTTTAAAATGATTTTAATTAAATAGTTTTAATTGGCTTTTATTTTATTTAATTAATTATGTGGTTAATTAGTGAGATTCCATCACGTAACTAACATTCTCTTCTCATTTTCAGCCAAACACAATTCTAACTCATTTTCTCCAAAATTATTTTCTCCCAAATACTCCCTCAATATTTTCTAAACAAACTTTAAGAGTTATTTCAAGATCTTCAAGATTTTAGCTAAGGAAAACTTGTCATCCATTGAGGAAAGCAAAGATTGGAGGTAAATCCCGTTCTCAACCTCAAATCAATGTTCTTTATTGAAATTCCCAAGATCTTTGGCTTCTAATTAATGTTTTTGGTTGAGTTTTCATTATAGTTTTGATTTGAGATTGAAATCTTGTAAGAATAAGATGAAATTCTTAATTTTCGGACTTGTTTGGTTAAGCTCTATTTTAGATTGATTTTAATTGAGTTATGTGTTGGTTAATATGTTGAAAAAAAGTTTTGTTGATATAGATCCCGAAATCCTTGAGATCCTTGAGTTTCTTGGTAGTTCTAGTTGGTTTTTGAGGTGAAATGATGAAGTAATGCTTGCTGGAGGTATAAGGATGGGTTTGGATTGATTTTAGATGTGTTTTGATGTTTATAATTGTTTGGAAGTGATGTTGATAGCTGGGCTATGTTTAGGAAGCAATCGATTGAGTTTTCGGTTGTTTCGGATGGGTAAATTGGTGTAGTTTGGGTGAGCAACGAGTTTGTGATTGGTTGCTAGTGTTGAAATGCATTTTAATGCATTTGGATCTCTGTTTGATGATGTGAAAACAGGGGATCTTGATCCGGGAGCAAACGAGGCATTGTTGGAGGCTCCGGAAGAGTAATTTTCGTGTCGGCAAGAAAGGCTTCGCGTATCGGTGAGTGGAAATGGATTTTCCAGCTTTGTAACGCTTTGAGAGTGGTCTTGGGAGCTTAATGTAAGTTTGAAACACTTAGCTAAGCTCAAGAATAAGTGATTCTAAAATCTCTTTCGGAAATGTGCTATGTCTTGATGGAAATGCACTTGAGTTAAATGTGGTTTTGATTACTGTTTTAAAGCATGTTTTAAGAATGGTTAATGCTTGATTTTAATGCCATTATGTTAAGGATGCACTAGGTAAGTGATCCTTGGTTTTATGTGATAAATGCATATGATGTTAAGCATGTTTATGCTTGTAGAAATGGCATTGTGTTTATGCTTGTAAAATAGTGGAATATTGATGTTAAATGATTATAGGGTAATCTTCACCAGTGGTCCCTTTCGTTTAGGGTGTGTTTTATTTTGGTCACCAGAATTCAAAAAAGATTATTCTGGTCACTTACGTTGAGAATCGTTTCTATTTTGGTCCTTTGGCCGTTAGTCTCCGTTACTTAAAAAATTAGTTTTTAATTTAACCCCCAAACTTTCAAAATTTTATTTTTCACCATCTTCCCCAAAATTATAAAACTAAAACCCAAAAAATTAAATCAATAGCTATAACCCAACACTACAACCCATTCCCCAAGCTTTGTGAGACCAAGAAACATTCCTAACTTTGTGCAGACCCTATATAATTCTCAATCAGGATTAATCTGTAATAGTGTAATTAGAAGCTAAAAGGTGGTATTAACAGGGCAATGAGAGCCAACTAAAAGCTTCAAGAGGTTGAACCTAACAACTGCCCTTACAATGAATACATTGGGACACTAAACTTCTGATGATTAATTCATTCGTTTTTGTTTTCCATAAGATAGTACTTCATAAAATCTTCAAAAACCCTATATATTTACAAAGACTTACAACAATTATATAAAAGAAGATAAGAAATTGACTTCGTAAATCTGCAGAAACTAAGCAGTTGAGAGAAAAAGTCGTTAGATCAAAATTGAAAGAGCGAAAGAACATCATAATCCAGTTTCCAAAACCATAAAATGAGGAATCTAGAATCAGTTAATATGATCTAAGAACAATCAAATTAAGAATCCAATAAATAATCACAATCCATGCCTAGAAAACGAAACCAAGATAGAAAATTGATCAATTATACGAGTTGACAAAGGACATGAAAATAAAACCCAGAAATATACCTGGAAAGCAAAGGCAAGATTCAAGAAGAACAAAAATGAAACTAGAAGCTTTGGTCACCTCCTAACTTTTGGAGAATGTGTTGTAGTGTTGGGTTATAGCCATTGATTTAATTTTTTGGGTTTTAGTTTTATAATTTTTGGGGAATATGGTGAAAAATAAAATTTTGAAAGTTTGGGGGTTAAATTAGAAACTAATTTTTTTAAGTAACGGAGACTAACGACCAAAGGACCAAAATAGAAACGATTCTAAACGTAAGTGACCAGAATAATCTTTTTTGAATTCTGGTGACCAAAATAAAACACACCCTAAACGAAAGGGTCCATTGGTGAAGATTACCCATGATTATATTGGCAAGTGATGAAAGTGGCTTTTGGTTACTTTTAATCGGATATAGTTAGCCAACTATAGGATTGGGTGCACCGTGAATAAAGTTGCCTTGGATGTCGAGGGGTTGTGATTGTGCAGTAATCTCCATCCAAGTACCCTAACGATTGAGGCTAAGATCACAACGGTGAATGATTTAATCCCGTGTGTGAGTCTTGTGGTATGTGTCCCGTACTCTCGTTAGTGGAATTATACAACTACCGACGAGTGATGTTGAGGGGTTGTGATTGTGCCATTAATCTCCATCATGGGCGTTGAGGGGTTGTGATTGTGCCATTGATCTCCACCTTGTGTAGTCTGGTAGTATGTATGAAGCGTGTGGGATAACACTTGTAATCCGCGTATCCGATTGTGTATTTTGTTTTGGCATGGTTTAAGGATTATCACTTGAGAGCCAATATAATGTTAAAGATTAATGATTAAGCATGAGATGCTTGTGAATGATGCAATAATGCATGTGATGCTTGGTTTAAGCATGAGCAAAGGAATTTGCTGTTGATTTAATGATGCAATATGCATGTTGTTTTAAAAGTGCATTGAATGCTTAAATGAGCAAGTTTAAAAGAAAGACATGAGTTTGCAAATGAAGTTGCAATGGTGTAATGAAATGCATTGATGAATGTTGTTTTAGCGATCCTCACTAAGCTATATGTTTACGCTCATTTGTTTCATCAATGTAGAGAATTGATCTTTCAAGGAAGCCCAAAAGCAAGGGGAATTCAAGAGTTTTTGACTAAGCGATGTATGTGGTACACCTTTAGTGTAATAAGTGGCAATGGGTGAGATTTCTACTCTTGTTAGTAATTGGTGATGTTAAACACCTTAAACATGTTTGGTTTGCTTATCTTTGGTTTGTAAATGGCCTTTGAGGATTGATTTGTGCTTGAATGTGGCTTTTAGGTTTTGTATGGTTTTGAAGACTAGGAAGCATGCCTATAGATCTAATGCTTGCATGAATGATGCTATGTTTTTGTTTATGCTTCGTATTGTTGGTCATTGATGCTTACACATGTAGTATGTATGTTGTGGCATGTTGTATGTATGTTGTGGCATGAATTGGAATGATTTCGGAGGTGATTATGTGTGAAAAACCAGCAAATTGTGAAGTTGTAGGGCAAGGCGTATCGGAACGGTGGCCTGGAATGGTCACGAGGATTCGGAACGGGCAGGAACGTTCCCAAACGTTTTGCTACTGGAAAGCTGTGTTTCGATATGGGTTTCGGAATGCACCCGCGTATCGAAACGGTCAACCTGGTTTCGAAATGAACGTTCCGATACATGGTCTTGTGTTTCGAAACACCCGACCGTTGGAATTGAATTTGAATTGTTTCAGGTTTATGTTTTCTTACGTTTTGGTCCCTGAGTCTTGAATGCTTAATTAAATGAGTTTGGATGATCCGTTTAAGATAAAATTTGACTTGTTGTCATATTATATGATTAATTTTGGATTGGTAACTTTAAAACTTGTTAAGTCCTCGTAATTCAGGAAATTTACAAATTAGTCCCTAAAAGACGTTTGTATGCAATTGAACCCCTAATTGAACTCCGATCGTTGAACCGTTTCTCCCTAATGGTCTTGCTAATCATATAGGTTAATAATGTGCATCTAGAAAAGATAAAAAGAAAAAAGGGTCGTTAATCAAGGTTGACTTTAATGGGTTGACTCTGGTTTTCCCCGTGTAATCTTCTTAATTTGGGTCGGGTGTCTAGGCCGAGCTAAGGGGGTTACATGTCGAGGGTTTTTCGAAGATTGCTTCACCTTTGACCAAGTTGTTATAGAAGAATGTTCGCTTTGAGTGGACAGATGCGAGGCAGCAAGCTTTTCAAAAGCTGAAGGAAGCTTTGACGCAAGCTCCTGTCCTGATTCAACCTGAGTCTAGTAAGGAGTTTGTGGTCTATAATGATGTGTCCATTGTTGGTTCGGGCTGTGTGTTGATGCAGGAAGGTAAGGTGGTAGCCTATGCATCTAGATAGTTGAAGGCGCATGAGCGTAACTACCCTACTCATGATCTTGAGCTTGCGGTTGTTGTGTTTGCTTTGAAGATCTGGAGGCATTACCTGTACGGTGAGAAGTATGTTGCGTTCACGGATCATAAGAGCTTGAAGTATCTCATGTCTCAGAAGGAGTCGAATCTTAGGAAACGTCATTGGGTGGAGTTGCTTAAGGATTATGATCTGACGATCGAGAATCACCCAGGCAAGGCCAACGTTGTGGTCGATGCTTTGAGCAGGAAAGTGGCCATGGAGTTGAGGGTGATGTTTGCTCGCTTGAGCATATCGCGTGATGGTGGTCTTATCGCTGAGTTGCAAGTGAAACCATCTCTGATTCAGTTGATCAAAGATAAGTAGTTGCTTGATGATTCCCTTGTTCCACATGTTCAGGACATTGTGGAGGGTAAGCCTTCATATTTCAGTTTTAATGATGACGGTGTTCTGTGCTTTGGAGGTTGAATAGTGGTGCCAGATGTTGTTGAGTTGAGGCGCACTATTCTGACTGAATCTCATAGTAGTCCTTTTGCTATGCATCCTGGTAGTACGAAGATGTATCGTGATTTGAAGGATGAGTACTATTGGGTGGGGTTGAAAAAGGATGTGGCTGAGTTCATTAGTAAATGAATGGTGTGTCAGCGGGTGAAAGCTGAACATCAGGTTCCTTCGGGTTTGTTGCAGCCTCTTAGAATCCAAGAATAGAAGTGGGAGAGAATTACCATAGATTTCGTGTCTGGGTTGTCGTTGTCACCATCAAAGAAGAATTCAGTTTGGGTGCTTGTTGATTGGCTCACGAAGTGTGCACATTTCTTGCCGGTGCATACTACGTATACCTTAGATAAGTTGGCTGAGCTGTACATTGCTAAGATTGTGCGGTTGCACGGTGTGCCAAAGTCCATAGTGTCGGATAGGGATCCGAGTTTTACAGCGCGGTTTTGGGAATGTTTGCATCAAGCCTTGGGTACACGGTTGAATTTCAGTAGGGCAGTCAAAATGTGTGATCCAGGTGCTTGAGGATATGTTGAGATGCTGCATAATAGATTTTTATGGTTTTTGGGAGAAGCACTTGCTGTTGGTTGAGTTTGCGTATAACAATAGTTACCAGACGAGTATTCAAATGGCTCCATACGAGGCTTTGTATGGGAGGAGATGTAGAACCCCTCTTTGTTGGGCTAAAGCTGGGCAAAAGTTGATTTCGATGCCAGCTATGTTAAAGAGAACCACCGAGAAGGTGAAGCTCATTTGTGAGCGTTTGAAGGCAGCATCGGATCGACAAAAGTCTAACGCGGATCTGAAGCGTAAGGAGATTGAGTTCGCGGTTGGCGAACATGTGTTTTTGAAGGTATCACCTTGGAAGAAGGTGATGAGATTTGGGTGTAAGGTTAAGCTTAGCCTAAGGTTCATTGGACCTTACGTGGTTGTGTAGCATATTGGTCCTATGGCATATCGGTTGAGATTGCCTTCGGAGCTGGAAAATATACATGATGTGTTTCATATCTCGATGTTACGGAGGTACAGATCGGATCCTTCGCATGTGATGCCTATTGAGGAGATAGACTTGAATCCGGATCTGTCATATGATGAGGAACTAGTGAGGGTTCTGAATGTGAACAACAAGGTTCTTCGTGGCAAAATGATAGAGCTTGTGAAGGTGCTGTGGCGACACCGAGGAGTTGAGAAGGCCACGTGGGAAAGCAAGGCGGATATGCTGAAGTAGTTTCCGCACCTTTTTCCTTTAGGTAAAATTTTGAGGACGAAATTTCCTAAGTGGGGGAGAGTTGTAACGCCCTTGTTTTGGGACTAGATGTTTTAGACATCAGACCGGACTGGTCGGAAACGGTTTGAATCGCGTTAGGTGATTTAAGGAAATCAAGGATCGGGATAAGATAAAAATATGGTAAAAATTGCTAAAATCCTCTAAAATTATGTTTAAAAGGTTGGTCAAAACAATTTTACAAAAAGAGTTTCGGAAGAGGTGCATTTTGGGTAGTGACCAAAATGTAAAGTTTCAAAACTGTGAAAGAATGTGATTTTTAAAAGAGGAGCCAAAATCTTAGAATCTCTAGGGAGCTTTATGGCAATTTAGCCTTTCCTTAATATGACATGTGTTTTAAAAGGGATTTTAAAGTGATTTAATAAAATGATTTTTATTAAATTAAAATTAATAAATTAGAAAAGTGAGATTTCATTTGACGTAACTACCTTCCTCTTCTCACTTTCAGCCAAACACCATTCTAACTCATTTTCTCCAGAATTCTTTTCTCCCAAACACTCTCTCATTATTTTCTAAACAAATTTCAAGAGTTCTTTCAAGTTCTTCAAGATTTTTACTAAGGAAAACTTGTCATTCATTGAGGAAAGCAAGGATTAGAGGTAAATCCCGTTCTCAACCTTCAATCTAGGTTCTTTATTGAAATTCCCAAGATCTTTGGCTTCTAATTAATGTTTTTAGTTGGGTTTTCATTATAGTATTGATTTGAGATTGAAATCTTGCAAATATATGACGAAAACCTTGATTTTCGGATTTGTTTTGTTAAGCTCTGTTTTGGATTGATTTTAATTAAGTTTTGAGGTGGTTAATATGTTGAAAAGAGGTTTTGTTGATATATATCCCGAAATCCTTGAGATCCTTGAGTTTCTTGATAGTTCTACTTGGGTTTTTGAGGTGAAATGATGAAGTAATGCTTGCTGGAGGTATAAGGATGGGTTTAGGTTGATTTTAGATGTGTTTTGATGTTTATTATTGATTGGAAGTGATGAATGTTGGCTGGGCTTGATTTAGGAAGCAATCGATTGAGTTTTCGGTTGTTTCGGATGGGTAAATTGGTGTAGTTTGGGTGAGCAACGAGTTTGTGATTGGTTTCTGGTGTTGAAATGCATTTTAATGCATTTAGATCTCTGTTTTGATTATGTGAAATTAGGGGATCTTGACCCGGGAGAAAACGAGACGTTTTTGGAGGCTCTGGAAGAGTAATTTTCGTGTCGGCGAGCAAGGCTTCGCGTATCGGTGAGTGGAAATGGATTTTCCAGCTTTGTAATGCTTTGAGTGTGGTCTTGGGAGCTTAGTGTAAGTTTGAAACACTTAGCTAAGCTCAAGAGTAAGTGATTCGAAAGTCTCTCTCGGAATGTGCTATGTTTTTGTTGGAAAATGCATTTGATGTAAATGTGGTTTTATTTACTGTTTTAAAGCATGTTTTGAGCATTGATAATGCTGGTGTTTAATGCCATGTTTTAGTTTGTGCTTTGTAATGTTGGTCATTGATGCTTAAACATGTTGAATGTTTGATGTGGCATGTGTTCGAATGATTTCGGAGGCGAATGTTTGAGAAAAACCAGCATTTTGAGAAGTTGCAGGGCAAAGCGTTTCAGAACGCCCTTATCTGTTTCGAAACGATGGCCTGGAATGGTCATGGTGCTTCGGAACGGATAGGCACGTTCCGGAACATTTTGCTATTGGAAAGCATTGTTTCGAAACGGGTTTCGGAAAGCACCCGTGCATCGGAACAGTCAACCTAGTTTCGAAACGACCGTTCCGATACAGGGTCTTGTGTTTCGAAACACCTGACCGTTGGATTTGAATTTGAATTTGAATTGTTTCAAGTTTCTATTTTCTTAAGTTATGGTCCCTGAATGTTGGATGTTTAATTAAATGAGTTTGGATGATCTGCTTAAGATGAAATTTGACATGGTGGCATGTAACATGATTAATTTTGGATTGGTAACTTAAAAACTTGTTTAGTCTTTATAATTCTGGAAATTTACAATTTAGTCCCTAAAAGACGTTTTTATGCAATTGGACCCCTAATTGAGTTCCGTTTACTGTGTCGCTTTCCTAAATCAAATTGCTAATCATATAGGATAATAATGTGCCTCTAGAAAAGATAAAAAGAAAAAAGGGTCGTTAATCGAGGTTGACTTTCATGAGTTGACTTCGGTTTTCCCCGTGTAATCTTCTCAGTTCGGGTCGGGTGTCTAGGTCGGGCTAAGGGGGTTACAATAATACAAAAAGAATTAAAGTTGTTCAAAAATCATTTCTTAAAAAGTGACTCTAAGCTACTTGAATTGTCTCGAAAATGCTCGAACTTTTTTATTAGTCATGATCCTACTGCTTGAATTGAACCCTAGTGAGTTTTTTTAAATATATATTTTATTTTTAAATAGTATTAAAAATGTAAGTTAATTGTATCACACGTCTCCAAACTATGATCCTCATTTTAAATTTTTTAAACTTTTGAATATTCTAGTTTCTTCCCCAACTATGACTCTTATTTTAAATTAGTCCCCAAACTTTTGAATGCTCCAATTTCATCTTCAAATTATCTTTTATTCAACATCGTATTATTGCATAATACGTATCGGTGGTTACATGACAATGAACAATTTTTATAACAATCTTACTAACATGAAATATTATTATATAATGATAATTTTTGGGTGAAATTGGAACATTTAAAAATTTAGGGGCCAATTTAGAATGAGGGTTATAGTTTGGGGATGAAATTGAAATGTTCAAAAGTTTAGGGTCGATTTAGAATGAGGATCATAGTTCAAGGATGAAATTGAAATGTTTAAAAGTTTAGGAACTAATTTAGAATGAGAATCAGTTTGAAGAAGTGTGGTACAATTAACACTTAAAAATCTTAATTCTTACTCATACTTGCACTAAAGAATAAATTTTTTGGTTTTTGAAGTCAAGCATAAAGATTGATTTTAATTTTCACTGAGTAATCGAGTCTAACCGAATTTAAATTCGATCGAGTTTGAGTGAGAATTTTGAAGTAAGTTAAAATTCAAACTTATGACTTTTGTTTGACCAACTCAACCAAACTCAACCAAGTCAAGCAAGACATGTTTTTGCTAGAAATGAACAGAACAACAGGCTAATTCACGGCAGTTGATTGCTGCTAATCCTTCATCTGGTATTCATTTACTTGGTGCGGTGGGAAATAGTAGCAGGTCTCTCCCCGTTGTTGGCCCTTCATCATTGATGCAAGCTTATCCGCAATTGTCTACTAACATGGCACAATTTGACCTCTCAATCTTGACATAGAAGCTCTTGGATTACATTCCCCATTAGAACTGAGTCAGGATTGATTAGCATAGTCACAATTTCTTTACAGTCGATTCGACTACTAATCTTCGATACCCGAGTTCCAGACATGCCTAAGAGCATCATAGATAGCCCACAATTTCTGTTGGATGCTACAAGAGAAACCAAAAATCCACCCCCCTTGATCCAAACGAAATACTCCTCCCACTGCTGCAGAGTTATCGACTACATTAACCGCCCATCCACATTTACTTTCACCCAACCTTCACTCGGTTACTGCACATTCAATGTTGAATGGCCATTTTGAACTCCACGCAACAATGAACCCTCAGTAGCTTGGATCACTCATCCCATGAGTTCCATACCCGCAACAACTATATCCCCTCTTACCAAAAATTCAACATCAAAGATGGTCTTGTTACGCCTTGTCAACAGAGAGTAGTAAATAGCAAAGTCCAATTGTCACTTTGGATTGCAAACTGACCTGGATGACGAATATTAATCATAAACCACTCTTTAAGCGGCAACATGATAAACTCTTGCATCTTTTGAGGTTGAATCAACATTTTCCACACACGTTTTGCTTCGGAACGGTCTCTCAACACATTACCAACTTTTCTCAATTCCTTGTTTACACATCCCACAACGATATCAAGAGACACATGTCTTCGTTCTCTTAATAGCAATCCACAAGAAAACTCTTATGCATTGAGGAATCAAAATTTTCCATATTTATTTCCAGAAATCATCTCGGTTAGCTTCCATCTCATTCACAATTGCCGAATAAGCAGATTTTACAGAGAAATTGCATTTCGTATCCCATCTTCATCCCAACCGATCCGAACCTAGGCTTACCATTGGCGGAAACACATCCATAATACATTGGACATATTCTTTCGATAGCATGAACACCCCACTGTCCTTAGCCGGATAGCAAGAATGCCACCGACCTTGGCAATGACGGGTCATCAGTATTAACATGGAGCACCAATAAATCAGCCCAAAGCCTTGAGCAATTTTGGCATCTTATACTCACTGGCAGAGCTGCCTCCCAGTTATATTTTGCTTGCAAAATTTGCACCCACGCTCATCTTGAATTAATTGGTAACCAATCATTATTAAAAAAGCTTGGTTATATTTCTCCGAGTCTCAAAATGTGAGTCCCCCTTGTTCAATCGATTGAGTACTTCCTCCCAACGAACAGGCTCACATCTCTACGTTCAGCTGAATTACCCCAAACAAAACCCCGAATTAGCTTCTCAGTTTGCAAACAAACTCCTTTCGGAAGCCACCTCGCTTATATTGTATAGCTCAGAATAACTTGTAGAATTGAACCAGCCAGAGTTATGTGTGTTGGATTAAAATCCGTAATTGTGGGCACATATGTAAAATGTATGTTGCTATTTTAAAGTATGACACAAAATAAAGTGACCAATTAAGTTAAGCGTGTCATAGGTATTAAAATGTCATGGAAATAAAAGTGTAGATACCATAAGATATATTTATAATTCAATGAGGGGCAGAGTTATAAATATTTAATAGTTTGATTTAATAATCAACTATATAAAGAGGTAGTGGTCCCCAAGAAATAGGTTAACTTGTTTTTCTCTCCTTCCCCGTCAGAGAGTTTTACTTCAAGAGATAACCTATCTTCTTGGAAGATCAATACCAAAGTTTTGGAATTTCCATATCAAGATTTTTCAATCTATCAATGAATTCAGGTACGCTTCCGCATTCAGTTTGTTCAGTTTATTATTCTTGATGATTTGACATGATAGATCATGTGATTTAGATTTCATATCTATTATGTTTTGATTCTAACAAGTGGCATCAGAGCCATATTATGTCGAATCATTGAGATCGTAATTCTTTGAGTTATTAATCTTTCATGTTTTTCTCCGATTTGTAAATCCATGGTCTTTGGGTGTTTTTGTTTTGAGTTTTATTCCGATTGAATTATTAATCGGGAATTGGGCGTTGTGTTTTCAATGTTCAGATTCATATATTTTGCCTCAATTTATGATGAATCTAGGGTTTCGATTTAGTAACAAATGTTTTGGGATCTTTTATCACCGCATTAAAGAAAGAGAGCAATCATATTAATTATGACAATTGGATATTTTTCTTTTCAATTCCTTATGAACCCTACCTACGTCTATGTTATAATTGATTTTAGGTTTATAATATATATGCTTTAATACTCATGAATATCAGTGCCATATATTATGCTTAGGTTTGGAAATTCATTAACAGTAAACTATTTCAGAATATGAATTTGCTCTTAATATTTGTATTGCTTTTGCTTCTTAAGACTTAAGTGATGGCATATTTAATTTACTGTTATGATACATATATTTTATTTAAAATATATTAAATTCAGTTTGATCATTAGTAATTAAGAAAAAAAAAAGTTTAACTTGGGCTTTGTCATGGTAAATTTATCGTGACTTAGAAATTTTATAATTAGGTTAGCTCTCGAAGCTTTATGTTCAGTTTATGTCTAACAAATTATGGTTGAATTTTGTTTAGTTTTGTAAAGAAACTTTAGCTTAAATTTGTTTGATATTATGCTTAATTATGTCATTAATGTTGTCTACGGAATATACATTTGGTTTTGGTTTTGGAAAGCATGCCATTAATCTTATGAAATTCATATCCTATTTAGTTTGATCATTAGGTTATTATGGATATATTAAAGTTTCATGTGATCATTATATAATTTATTTATTTATATGATACTTTTAATTTTTGACTTTTAGTTAAAGATTAGTTGTTTTGAATTCGACTTTAATTTTGGTAAATGCATGCTTAAGGAATTTTTAAAGAAACAGTCAAAGATTTAGGTTTTTCGATTTCTGATAGCCCCATTCAGACAACCTTATTTTAGGTTATTTCGGAAACTTGAGTGTTATTAGAAATTTCAGTTTTGACTGTTGCAGAATTTTAAATTTGAATACCGGTATATTTATATTATATATTTTGAGACAAATTAATTGAAGCATTAAGTCACCAAAGTGACCTCTATTGTGGAAATTATTTTATTTTTGAAATATAGAAGGTTTTGTGCATGTAAGTCGGATTATGTTAGTATTAATCGGCCCAAAGGAAGATTAATAATTAACATTATTACATGTGCAACTGTGGTAATAAACATGTGATAATTATTCAGTTTTACGTGTCAACAATAAATCGGCCCAAAGGAAGATTTCTGTTTCACATGTTCTTATTATCAATGTTTGATTACTATACCAAGATATCACTTACAAGTTAATGTTTTGTCCAAAGCTAAAATATTAATGGAGTGTCTGATATCTTGATATGAGGTTTCCCTTTATTCAAATTTACTATTATTTTGGTTATCTTTTAAGTTTATTGAAAGATAAAATTAAGACAAATATTTTGAAACAATTAAATTCATATTTTGGCTTCGAATGTCTAGTATTTTAATGGATTAATTGAAACATAATGTCACCAAAGTGACCGCTTTTGTGTAGATTAGTTTATTTAAAATATAAAGATGATTATGGGTTTTTGTAATTCATGCGTTTATTAATTGGCCCAAAGGAAAGTTAATATTTGGCAGAATTACAACGACAACTGTGGCGATAAATGTGTGACAATTATAAGGTATTTTATGTGAGTAATACGTTAGTCCAAAGATTAGCCTATTGTTTGACATAGTTTATTGTCAATGTTTGATTGCTACAACAAGAGTACCGCTTACAATTAATATTACTGTCCAAAGACTTGATATTAATGTTGTGCTTGATATCTTGAGGGGAACTAGCCATTATTTTGAATTTATTTGTTTAGTTATGAATATTTATGTGAGCTTATTTTTATTTTATTTTATTTATTTTTTGTTCTATATTTAGGTAATCTATCTTTTGTGTCACAATATCTGTTAATAACATTCTACACTAATGTTTAGTGAAACTAATTTCAAGGAATAGAAGAGACACTTACGTATAGTATTTGGTTGTATGAGCATAAACTTTGCACTAAGGAAAGAACATCTTGCACCTCTCACTGCGGTAAGCACCCATAAAAGGTATTTTGAGAGGTGAGATCGTTCGAATCGCATGAGTCTAATGATCATAAAACACAACATTCTAGATGTCTTTAGGGGCACAAATCTAAAGAGATTATTCATACCAAGGGTTTCCTTGACGAAATTAAGAAATGTTTTACCCAAAACATTAAGGTTAAGATGACATCACTTATGTTTTTTTTTACTTCTATGAAGTATAAGGGTCAAGGAAATATGAGGGAGTAGATTATGAAAATTCTTAATATTGCTTTAAAATTTAAGGCACATAAGATCAAACTCTGTAACAATTGTTTGTTCTTATGATTTTGGTACCGCTTCCTATACAGTTTAACCAATTCAAATTCAGTTACAACTGCCAAAAGGAGAAATAGACTCTAATTAGGCTCATTTCTCATTATGTTCAAAAGGAAGAAAAGTTGAAGCATTATAAGTGTAAAAGTACTCATTTGGTTAGTGCTCATTTAGTTAGTGTCTCTAAGAATAAGGGCAATAAAAGAAAATATTAGAATAAAGTTGCTAAGGGTTCTAGTCAAAAGAAACAACAATAAGTTACAGAGTGTTGATTCTTTTGTATAAGTTAGGACATATGTGAAGTAATTAAACTTCAAAAATGAGCAACTACTTCGGTTATTTTGAGTGATCCATGGGCCGTAAATTTTATGATCCCACAATTAAAATTATTTTAAGGAGAGTTTATAATTTTTTTTAGGATGTTGAGTTTGGGGGGAGAAATAAGGTTAGATACATTACTATTGAAGAGGAATTGAATTATAATTTAATTCATACTATCACTTTTGATGATGTTTAGGTTTTCACACCTATCATTAATCAAGAAGTGAATCAAGTACCTCAGCAAAATAATGTTGAACAACTCCCATTCAAGATAAGGTAATTGTTTCAGAAGAACAAACTCAACAACCTTTAAAAAGAACAAGTGTCATTAAAGAGGTCCACGGGAGAAAGATGAAATACTATTCCGGATTATTATGTTGTATTTCTTTAAGAAAATAAGGTAATAATAGAATGATAGAAAATGACTCAATCATTTTTTATCAGACCATAAAAGTTCTAACTCTCAAAAGTGGATTGATGTCATTCAAGAAGAGTATAATTTTATGCAAGACAATAAAGTTTAGGAACTTGTCTCATTACCTTAAGGTGCAAACCAATTGGTTGTAAATGAATATTTAAAACCAATAGGGATGTAAATGAAAATGTAGATAAGTATAAAACACGTCTTGTATCTAAGGATATACTATAAAGAAGACATTGATTTTGTAGAAATTTTCTCTTCAGTTTCATTGAAAGACTCTTCTAGGATAATCATGACGCTTGTTGCTTATTTTAATCTTGAGCTACATTGAAGAAATAAATTATATGGTATAATTATAAATTTGTATCTAATGATACAAAATCAATGATATGTAAATTAAAGAAATTCATCTATGAGCTTAAGTAGGACTCTCATTAATAAAATTATAAATTTCATTTTGATTATCTCATTCGGTTTTGAGATAAATTTAGTTGGCACTTGTATATACTACAAGTTCAGTGGGAGTAAACCAAGTGACACTCATATTGCTAAAGAAGATAAGTATTATCTTGCTCAATACCCTAAAAGTAACCTTGAAAATTTAGAAATTCCAAAAGATTCTTTATACATAAGCTATTGAGAATCTAATTTATGCTTAAGTATGTATGCGTTCGGAAATTGTGTACATTGTTGGAATGTTAGATAGATATTTAAGAAATTCTAGTATGGACTACTGGATAGCAGCCAATAGAGTTATGAGATATCTTTAGAGAACAAAAATTACATGCTCACATGTCGAAGTTCTGGTAAGTTAGAGATCATTAGGTTTACAGACTTCGATTCTAATAGAATATTGATGCAAACGAATTTTGTCACATGAGCTACTAATTTTAGATTGAATAAAAAAGACCACTTTAGTTATTTTGTGACAATAAATATGCATTCATTTATTCTATACACAATAGGAACACTTCAAACTTGAAGCACATAAATATTACGTTCCTAGTTGTTAAAAAAAAATTCAGAGTGTTTGTGTGTTTAAAGAGCATGTTGGTACAAACTCCATAATTGCGCGCATATTAAGAACCTGTCACCCTAGGTCTTTCATGAGCACACTACTCATGTGGGTGTAGTGTTATTCAAGGATATTCAGTTTTAGTGGGAGTTTGTAATTTTGAAAAATGCTCATTCGGTTTAGACACAATTTCAGTTTCTTCAGTTTAAAGTTATTTAAGATTATTTTCTGCAGAAATAAAGTTCTTTTGGTTTATGCACACTCCGAATTCAGTAAAGTTGATCTCACTAAGGTTTAGGAGGACAAGTTGGAAATAGACATGTATGGTTCACATTTCATGTAATTTTCCATGCTACACATCCATGATTGATCTATGTCATTTGACTATATTTGTATACGTGACCATTGATGGGTCCAGTCATGATTGATATGGCAAAGACCACTTTGATCCTATGTGGATATAGTTGATGGACGAGATTGTTATAGAATACCTATTATATAATAGCAAAATTTTGAGCTCATAAGGTTGTACATTTATCAGGAAACATATGTTGCCCAAGTGGGAGATTGTTGGATTAAAATCCGTAATTGTGGGCACATATGTAAAATGTATGTTGCTATTTTAAAGTATGACACAAAATAAAGTGACCAATTAAGTTAAGCGTGTCATAGGTATTAAAATGTCATGGAAATAAAAGTGTAGATACCATAAGATATATTTATAATTCAATGAGGGGCAGAGTTATAAATATTTAATAGTTTGATTTAATAATCAACTATATAAAGAGGTAATGGTCCCCAAGAAATAGGTTAACTTGTTTTTCTCTCCTTCCCGTCAGAGAGTTTTACTTCAAGAGATAACCTATCTTCTTGGAAGATCAATACCAAAGTTTTGGAATTTCCATATCAAGATTTTTCAATCTATCAATGAATTCAGGTACGCTTCCGCATTCAGTTTGTTCAGTTTATTATTCTTGATGATTTGACATGATAGATCCTGTGATTTAGATTTCATATATATTATGTTTTGATTCTAACAATGTGACCTACAAGAGACAAGGAACTCATAGTCCAATCTGAGATACGATTTCACACTTTGTCTAATACATAACCATAAGTTGATGTAGTCACATGGTGATGGAGCAAAGGAATATCGTGATATTTGCCTAAGTCCATTACTTCAACAAATCCAAATCCCCTCACATTGTCTTGTCAAATGTTAGGACAAGTATTTTACAAAAAGAATATTTTTATTCTTAGTGGAACTCACCCTATGTCCGAAGGTAGAACAAAAGCTAGCCAAAACTGATCGAATAACCCTAATCTAATCGATTATGACTTCGACAAAAGCACTAAGTTATCCGCAAAGAAAAGATGGGATATGCCAGGTCCAATTCGACTAAGATGGACCTCCGTTCATTTCCCTTGTTAAATTTGAGCTTTAATTGTTTGCAAAAGTCGTTCCCTACCAAGTACAAAGATATACAACGATAAAGGGTCTCCTTGTTAGATACTTTGTGAAGGGAAAATTGTTTCGCTAGCTCGTCGTTCCATAAAATTTGTGTTAAAAATAGAGGTAAGTAAAACTCGACTCGACTCAAAAAATTAAAATTTTCTGCTTGACTCAAAACGAAAAAAATCGACTCGTCTTGAATGGACTCAAAATTTTATAAACTTGACCCGACACGAAAAATTTCAAATAAAGTTTGAGTTGTAAAATAGAAATTTGAATAACTCAAAATTTATAGTAATTAGTTGATTGATTTTTAAGTCTGAGTCGGGTCTCTCAATTAAATTTTTATAGGAACTCGAAAACACGACTCAAATTTCATAAATTGTACTATAACATGATAAATAATTATAATTAAATTTGTATAGGAACTCGAAAACTCAACTCTACTCGAACTCAACTTGAATTTCATAAACTCGACTCGAATCGAAAAAATTTCAAATAAAGTTTGAGTTGAAAAATATGACGTGTCAACTCGAATAACTTGAAATTTTTTGACTCGACTCGACTCGACTCGATTGAATGCTTACCCCTAGTTGAAATAGTCCAAATACAATCCATGACCAATCTTCTCAAACCATTCAAAAGCCCTATATCATCTAGGGTCTCTACGATGAAGCTCCACTCCAACCGGTCATACGCATTCTCTAAGTAAATCTTAACTGTCATCCACCCTTTACGACCCTGACTTCCTATAAATCATTAGGCACAGACTTATAGTCCTGAACTGTGAAAATGATTCCAGCTTTGGTACTTTTGGAATCAAAACAATATGGGTTTGGTTCAACTCAGTCTATAACTATGCACCATGGAAGCACACCTGCACAAAATCAAGCACATTCTTTCCCACAAGATGCCAATTTTGTTGTTAGAACATGACGTGCAAACCATATAACCTGGGAGCTTTCAATAGACCCATGTTAAACATTGCTTTCCTTACCTCATCAGCAGAAATCCCCATATCAAGTTGATTCTTCTCCCCCTCCGATAACATCAAGAACTTACCATGTATATGCCACTCGATAGTTCTATTTGGGGAAGAATAAAATAAAGACATAAAGAAGTTAACAACTCCTTCACGGATCAGCAACGGTTCAACTATTGGAAGTTCAAGTTAATTATTTTTTCTGTTTAGAAGTTAGAATTAGTTGCATATTCAATTTCTAAATATTTTTTAGTTAGATATATTAGACGTAACACCCCGGTTTTGGGTCTAGAGGTTTTTTGGTAGGGTTTAGGGTCCGTTGGACCGAGACTAGATGTTCGGGTTAGTTTCGGGATGAGTTCACGGAGAATCTAGTTCGGAAGGTGATAGAAATATGAAAAAATTATCTAAAATCCTTTTAAAATATGTATAAGGGTTTGGTGAAATCAATTTTGGAAAATGGTAATTGGAATGTGGACATTTTGATTTAGTGACTAAATTATAAATTTTAAAAACTGTTTTAATGACTATTTTGCAAAGAGTTAAAGCTTATAATCTTTAGGGATCTTATTGTAATTTTAATTAGCTATTCCCTTAATTTGACTAGTTTAAATGTGTTTTAATTGAAAGGATTAAAAAATATTTGATTAAAAGATGATTATTCCAAAAATCACAATTTGACATAACTCTCATTACTCAAGACTTCTCTCTATTTTCTCATCATGCAAACTACCTATTTCCTTCCAAAACTCCTAGAGATTTATTCTTTTTTATTTTACTTTGATTTCCAAATGATTTTCATGTATTTCCTCAACTAGCTTCAATGGTTTCTTGAAGATTTTTAATCAAATCTTGTAAATTAAGGGAAAAGCAAGGGAATAGAGGTAATCTTCGCTCTTCTCATCTAATCAAGGCTCTTTATTGAAATTCCCTAGTATTTGACTCTTTAATTATGTTTCTTAATGAGGTTTCATGATTGATTTGAAGAAAATGGTTAAATCAAGCTTTAATTGATGATTTTGTATAATTTTCGTAATGGATCTATTTTGCTGGGTTTGAGGTTGATTTTAATCATGATTTGGAGTTTTAATAATGTTAAGATAAGGGTTTAAGCATGGTAATCCTAAAACTATGTGAATCTCTAGTTGTTTAGGTTGCTAGAATTGGGTTTTTGCGGAATTGTGTTGGTTTTATGAATGCTGGAGGTATAAGGTTGATAATAGGATGATTTTGGACGTTAATCAATGTTAATAGATGGTTGAAAGTATTAGGTTTTGGCTGGGGTTAAGTTTGGAGGCAATGTTGTTTTCGGTTGTTTTGGATGGGCGTTTTGGTAGTTTTGGGCAAGGCAGTGGGGTGGAATTGCTTGCTGGAGTTTTGAATTCATTGAGATGCATTAATCCTATGTTATTATGTGGTTAAAATAGGGGAGAACATTTCAGAAGCAACCGGTGAGGCTTTGGGAGCTTCAGACGCTTAGTTTCGCGTTGGCTAATCAAGGTTCCACGTGTCAGTAGTGAGAACGTGGATTTCAGCTTTGAAATATTTTAAAGGTGGTTTTGGGAATTTAGATGTAAGCTTGAAAGCCTTGTCTAAGTTCAGAAGTAAGTATAAGGTATTTCTCTCTCGGTTGTGCTATTATGAAATAATTTATGCACTTGGTTTTGTATTCATGTTACCTACTGTTAAAACATGTTTTAAGTATGTGGATTACTGTTTTTAATGATGAGATGATGAATGATGCACATGGTAAGTGATCGTTGTAAGTTCATGTTTATACTTGTGATTTAAAGCATGGTTTAATACTTTGGAAAAATGATTATTATTGATGCTTTGAAAACAGTGAGGTGTGAAGTTGAATGTGAATTATATAGGCAAGTGATGGTATGAAAATGCTTTGTAAATGTTATCGGATATAGTTAGCCGGCTATATGATTGAGTGCACTTTAAATAAGTCACCTTGGATGTCGAAGAGGTTGTTGTCTCGTCTCCATCCAAGTACCCTAACCATCGAGGAGGTTGGTGTCCCGTCTCTCGTTAGTAGGGTAAGCATCTAATCGATTTTAGGGGTTGTTGTCCCAATTGGTTGTGATTGTACCATTTGGTTGTGATTATACCACTATTCTGGTTAAGATGGCTTGAAGTGTTTGAGAACACATGTTGAATCTGTGTATCCGATATGATATTTCGAGAATGGACTTGATTAATGATCACTTATAAGCCAATATAATTGATGATGTATCATGAAATGGTTTATGTTGTAAAATGTGATTTATATATGTTTACTCTTTAAGCTTTGCATATGGTAGCTATGCATGGGAAGGCTTGAATTGAATCAGCAATGAGACTTGATGTTAGTTCATGATACATGTTGCATAAGGTTTATTATGCTAATTTTTGCTTAGTTAAAGTGCATGGTTTAAAAGGGCATGATGGTTTTCGTATGATGATTTGAAGTATTGAAATGAGATTTCAATGTGGTTTGGAAAATGATTTTAAATGCATTGATGATGTTTTGTTTTTGAGCACTCCTCACTAAGCCTTGTATGCTTACGTTCTATTTGTCCATCAATACAAATAATTAAAGCTTGGAAGGCAGCAAGTAGCAAGGGATCGAGAAAGAATTCACTCCTTGAAAGTATGTTTTCGGTTTAGACCATGAGTAAGAAGGGCAATGATGAATCCGTTGTGTTTTTGGGAGATATGTGTACATTCCCTGTTTGAGCAAGTTTCTATTGCTGTTTTGGACATGTAAATGGCCTCTAATGCTTTGGTTTATGCTTGCTATGATTTTTGGTATCTTGGTTGGCTTGAAATCTTGGTTATATGCCTATAGTTTCCCTTTGATGCATATTGCCATGAGATGATGCTGAATATGCCATGTTTGGTTGAGGATTGATCTTTGGATATGATGTGTATATGTTAGAAGCATGCTTAGGTGGTTTGTTTAGCATCAAAGGATGAAAAACCAACAAATTGTGACATTTCAGGCCCAGGTGTATCGATACGCCTATGGCTGTACCGATACGGTGAGACTAAAATGGGCATGGTGTTTCGGTACAGGGCAAGGTGTATCGAAACAAGCTTAAATAACTTAGTTACTGGAGTTCCGCGCATTGATACGATTATAAGACTGTATCGGTACGAGTTTGTGTATCGAAACACTTAGAGCTATTTCAGTATAAGGTGTATCGATACAGGGTCAAGCGTATCAGGACACTCGACAGTTAATTTAGTTATGTGGAATCTTTTTGAAGTTTCTGATTCTTACGTTTTAGTCCCTGAATGTTGTGGATGCAATTGAATGAGTTTGCATGATCGAATTGAGCTGAGATTTGACATAGTGACATGAAATATGACTAATTAAAAGTTGGTAACTTAAAATTGGATAAAGTTCCTATAATTTGCTTAAATTACATTTTGGTCCCACAAACATGTAAGTTGTTAATTGAGCACCAACTTGATGTTTGTTTGGACTGATGATTCTTCCGTTGCGAGTCTTATTCACTTAGGATGATAATGTGCATGTAGACAAGATAAAATGAAAAAAATATATATGGTTGTTTATTGAGGTAAACCTTTCCAGTTTACTTCAATATTCCCCGTGTGACCCATTCGGTTCGACCTCGCTTCTAGGCCGAGTCGAGGGGGTTACATTTGGTGGTATCATAGATAGGTTTTGAAAGATTGGGATATTGGTAAGTTGTTGGCAAGTTGTTGGTAAGTTGGTGCGATGTTGTTGTGAATTGTACACTTTTGATTGTTATGCATGGTGATTGTTATATACATGTTGTTGTGAATTGAATTATGTTGTTGTTATGCACGGTGTATGCAATATGTGTGTTAATAGCTTTTTGCCATGTTGGGGAATATTGGGGATACCCATTGCCTTATTACTATAGTTTGAAATGTTTTGATTTGAATTAGAAGTCTTGGATCCTTGCTTGAAGCTGGCCTAATTATTTTGTTTTGGTTTATTATCATGCCTAAATCATAATAGCACGATGGAACCGAGGAAAGAGTTGCGATATGGTACGATCACTACTGCCAGAGGACAGGGAAATTAAGAGAATGAGATACCTCCTAGAGGGAATCTACCTCCTCCACCTGATCCACCTGAGGGTGAGGAGCGAGTACAACCTGAGCAAGCTGGGCCAGTGTTGGGTGATTTGACGCCCTTGGTTCAGGCTATGATTGGAGCATTCCAGGCTACTATTGTTGGAGTGCAAGTGCAAGCACCAGCTGCTGGGCAAACGAGGTTGCCGTTAGGGTGTTTGTGTAGTTTGGGCAGTGTTGAGTATCGTGGATTGTCGCCCGAGGCTTTCGAGGCTTGGATGGCCAGTACAATTCAAATTTTGGAACAAATGGGGTGCAATGATGCACGTAAGCTAGGATGTGTTGTTTCGCTGTTGCAAGGTGATACTTACAGTTGGTGGATGATTGTAACTGCGGCTATAGAGCCTAATGATGTGAACTGGGAGTTTTTTCGATCTACATTTAAGAAGAAGTATCTAGGAGTTAGATACTTGGATGATAAGAAACATGAATTCATGTCTTTGGTTCAGGGTAACATGACTGTAGCTGAGTATGAAGTTCATTTTGTTCGTTTGAGCCAGTATGCTCTTGAGTTGGTGCCGAGTGATAGGCATCTTTGTGACCATTTTCGTTATGGTCTGGTACAATAAGTGAAGAGTTTCATGTTGACCTCCGATTATACAGATTTTGATGTGTTGGTGACGCGAGCTACAGATATTGAACAAAGTTTGGGCTTCTTTTCTCGTTTAGATGGTTCTAGCTCAGGTACGAGAATTGTAGATTTTGGTTTTGGTGGTGGACAATATAAGAGGCAACATGACAAGAAGTATCGCTCTGATGCAAGGCGTGGCGGAGGAAGGACTGGGCGTGGAGCACATGGTCAAGGTGCTCAGGCTAGACTTTCTTTTAAGATTTTTTGGACATGTGGATCGCGTGAGCATATGAGGCGAGATTGTCTGCATTTGGCTCGGGAAGGGCAGGCTTCTGCGGGTGTGGCAGCTAACTCTTATTGGAGTTGTGAATCGACTGGCCATTTGAGACGTGATTGTACGTTGTTGGCTAGAGGTGGTCATGTTAGGGCACCTGTTGCACCACAACGAGGACATGGGTGTGGTCGTGGTAATTTCCAACGTAGAGAAGATGGTTAGAGGGCATTGGTACATATAGTGGCGGTTCAACCTGAGGGCGATGGTCATACGAGGGTGTACGCACATCGCGAGGGACGTAATGACACTGATGTGATTGCAGGTACATTGACTTTGCAATCTTTGTCGTTGTTATCTTTGATAGATTATGGTTCTACGCATTCATACATCTTGAGTGAGCATGGACATTTTCTTGATATCACTGTTGAGATGTTAGATGTGGGAATGCAAGTAACTAGTTCTTTTTGGTGAAACAGTTGTTACCAGAAGTTTGTTTAGGAGATTGACTTTATCTGTTCAAGGTCATGTGTTTGCTATTGATTTGATGGAGTTACCTTTCTATGATTTTGATATAATCCTTGGTATGAACTGGTTGTCCGAACATAGGGCTGTGGTTGATTTGTGACCAAGCAAGTTACCTTGAAACTTGCTGATGATTACGAAGTAGTAATCTTGAATGAGAATGTTAAATTCTTGTCCAATGCTGTTACGGCTCTGGAAGCGAGTCGTTTGATAGAATCGGGTTGTAAGGCTTTCTTAGCTTATGTTATAAACCCGAGATTAAAGGAAGTCCATGCACAGGACATACGTACGGTATGTGAGTTTTCGGGTGTATTTTTAGAGGAATTTCCTGATTTGCCGTCGAATATAGAGGTTGAGTTCGGCATTGAGTTGTATGAAAATAAAACTCTAGTGTCTATTGCTCCCTATCGTATGGTACTAAAGGAATTTAAGGAGTTGAAGACGCAACTTCAGGAGTTTCTTGATCAAGGGTTTATTAGGCCTAGTGTTTCACCTTGGGGTGCGCTTGTTTTTTTTTGTGAAAAAAAGGATGGCAAGATACGAATGTATATTGATTATCGACAATCGAACAAGTTAACAATTAAGAATAAGTAACCTTTGCCAAGGATTGATAATTTGTTTGATCAGTTCAAGGTGGCTCGATGTTTTCTAAGATTCATTTGAGATCCGTGTATTATCAATTGAAGGTGAAGGATGTAAATGCGCCTAAGACTACTTTTTGTATGAGGTACGAGCATTACGAATTTTTGGTGATGTTGTTGGTTTGACAAATGGGTCTGCTGCATTAATGGATATGATGAATCATGTGTTTCATGAATTCTTGGATCAGTTTGTGGTTGTGTTTATTGATGATATTCTTGTGTACTCTTGTACCGAGGAGGATCATGATAAACACTTGCGGATTGTGTTGCAAGCTTTGTTGGATAATCAACTTTATGCTAAGATGAGTAAATGTGAGTTTTGGCTTAGAGAAGTTGTCTTTCTTGGACATGTTGTGTCAGCCGAGGGTATTCGGGTTGATCCACACAAGATCGAGGCGGTGATGGGTTAGAAGTCACCTAAATCTGTGTTAGAACTTCATAGTTTCCTTGGGTTGGCTGGTTATTATCGTAGGTTTGTAGATGGTTTTTCCGAAGATTGCTGCTCCATTAACTAAGTTGTTGCAAAAGAATGTTCGCTTTGCGTGGTCGGATGATAGACAACGAGCTTTCGAGAAGTTGAAGGAAGCTTTGACGCAAGCTCCTATCTTGATTCAGCCTAAGTCGGGTAAAGAGTTTGTGATTTATAGAGATGCACCATATGTTAGTTTGGGTTATGTGTTGATGTAAGGTGGAAAAGATGTGGCTTATGCATCTAGACAATTGAAGGTGAACGAGCGCAACTATCCTACTCATGATCTTGAGCTTGTTGTGTTTGCTTTGAAAATTTGGAGGCATTATCTTTAAGGTGAGAAGTGTGTTGTTTATACGGATCATAAGAGTTTGAAGTATTTGATGATACAAAAGGACTTGAATCTTAGGCAACGTAGATTGTTGGAGTTTCTTAAGGATTATGATTTGACGACTGGGTATCATCCAGAGAAAGCTAATGTAATAGCCGATGCTTTGAGTAGAAAAGTTGCGGTTGAGTTAAGGGCCATGTTTGCTCGGTTGGGTGTGACGCAAGATGGCGGTTTTTTGGCCAAGTTGCAAGTTAAGCCATCTTTGTCACAGTTGATTAAGGAAAATCAACCTTATGATGAGGAGTTAGTACCACATGTTAAGGATATTATAGATGGGAACCCGATAGATTTTCATTTTAATGATGATGGAGTGTTTTGTTTCAAGGATCGGATAGTAATGCCTAGTGATGATGAGTTGAGGCATACTATTCTGGCTGAAGCGCATAGTAGTCCTTTTGCTATGTATCATGGTAGTACTAAGATGTATCGAGGCTTGAAGGAAGAGTACTATTGGGTGGGTTTAAAGAAATATGTGTTTGATTTTGTTGCTAAGTGCATGGTGTGTCAGCGCATTAAGGCTGAACATCAGTTTCCTTCTGGGTTGTTGCAACCTTTGAGGATACCGAAATGAAAATGGGAAAGAATCACCATGGATTTTGTGTCTGGGTTGCCGTTAACACCAACCAAGAAAGATTCCATTTGGGTGATTGTTGATCGGTTTACGAAGTGTGCACATTTGTGCTTGTGCATACGACATATAATTTGGATAAGTTGGCGGATTTGTACATTGCTGATTGTGTGGTTGCACGGAGTGCCCAAGTCTATAGTTTTTTATAGAGATACACAGTTTACAACAAGGTTTTGGGAGTGTTTGCATCGAGCTTTGGGTACACGGTTGAATTTCATCACTTTGTATCATCCTCAATCGGATGGTCAATCTGAGTGAGTGATTCAGATTTTGGAGGATATGTTGAGATATTGTGTTATTGAGTTCCAGGGAACCTGGGAGAAACACTTGCCTTTGGTGGAGTTTGTGTATAATAATAGTTATCAAGCTAGTATACAAATGGCATCGTATGAGACTTTGTATGGTAGAAGCTGTCGTACGCCGTTGTGTTGAGCTGAGGTTGGGGAAAAGCATGTTTGCTTGCTTGATGTGTTGAATGGCACAAATGAGAAAGTGAAGCTTATTTGTGATCGTCTAAAAGCTGGCTCAGAACGTCAGAAATCCTATGCGATTTTAAAGCATAGGGAGATTGAGTTTGTAGTTGGTGATAGCGTGTTTTTGAAAGTGTCACCTTGGAAGAAGGTGATGAGGTTTGGACGTATGGGTAAGCTTAGTCTAAGGTTTATTGGACCATATGAAGTGGTGGAGCGTGTTGGTCCTGTTGTGTATCGTTTGAGGTTACCTCCCGAGTTGGAGAAGTTTCATGATGTGTTTCATATGTCAATGTTGTGGAGGTATATGTCGGATCCGTCGTATGTTATGCCAATAGAGGATATTGAGTTGCAACCGGATTTCACTTATGATGAGGAAACTATTGAGATTCTTGATTCTAGTAGCAAAGTTATTCATGGTAAGACGATTGAACTTGTAAAGGTGTTGTGGCGACATTGAGTAGTTGAGGAGGCCACGTGGGAAAGCAAAACAGACATGTTGAAACAATTTCCGCACCTCTTTCCTTCAGGAAAAATTTTGATGACAAAATTTCTTAAGTGGGGGAGAGTAGTAACGCCCCGGTTTTGGGCCTAGAGGTTTTTCGGTAAGGTTCATGGTCCGTTGGACCGAGACTAGAGGTTCAGGTTAGTTTCAAGATGAGTTCATGGAAAACCTAGTTCAGAAGGTGATAAAAATATGGAAAAATTATCTAAAATCCCTTTTAAATATGTATAAGGGTTTGGTGAAATCAATTTTTGAAAATGGTAATTGGAATTTGGACATTTCGATTTAGTGACTAAATTGTAAATTTTGAAAACTATTTTTAATGACTATTTTGCAAAGAGTCAAAGCTTAGAATCTTTTAGGGAGCTTATTGTAATTTTAATCAGCTATTCCCTAAGTTTGACTAGTTTTAAATGTGTTTTAATTAAAAAGATTAAAAATGATTTGATTAAAAGGTGATTATTCCAAAAATCACAATTTGACGTAACTCTCATTACTCAAGACTTCTCTCTATTTTCTCATAAGCCAAATTATCTATTTCCTTCCAAAACTTCCAGAGATTTTTTTTTTCATTTTACTATGATTTCCAAATTGTAACCCCTATACCCGGTCTAGCTGAATGACCGAACTGAATGGGTCACACGGGGAATATTGAAGTAAACTAGGAAGTTTACCTTAATAAACGACCTTTTTATTTTATATTTTCTAAATGCTCTTAAACATCCTATGTGATAAACACCGCAGTGAAATGATTTACAACTTGATCAGACAACAATTAAGGACTCAATTGCATGCAAACACATTTTTGGGACCATTTTGTAATTTGACCAAAATACAGTGACTTATTCCATTTTTAAGTTACCAACCTTTAATTAGTCACATTACATGATTCTCTGTCAAAACTCAACTCAAAACAATCATTCAAGCTCATTTAATTGCATCCACAACATTCAGGGATCAAAAATGTAAAGAATCAGAACTTCAGAAGATTCCACTAACCAACTTAACTGTAGGGTGTTTTGATACATATTACCCTGTATCGAAACACCCGTTTCGAAATAGGACTATTTTCTTAGGTACACATGGCTGTTTCGATACAACCTTAAACCAGTTTCGGAACACAACCTTCTAGTAGCCAAACGTACCGAAACGCCCCTCTATGTTTCGAAACTCTAAGGCCATTTCAGGCACCCTATTTCAGTACAGGCTCGAGTGTACCAAACACATGGGCCTGTAATGACATTTTTTACTGGTTTTTCACACTCTAGTCCATTCATGAACATTTCAACATGCTTCCAACATGCATACAACATATTTAATCATCAATCCTCAAACAACCATGACATATTCATCAACATAACATAAGCAATTGCATCCAAGGTAAACTGTAGGCATGCAACCTATTGTCAAACCAAGCAAGATACCAAAATGTAAAGCAAAGCATAAACCAAATACCAAAGGCCATTTACAAGTCTAAAACAGCAAACCAAACTTGCACAAAAAGAAGTTTACATAAATCTCCCAACAACGCAACGGATCCCCCATTGCCCTTATTACTCTAGTCTAAACTGGAACATACTTTCTTAAACGAAGTCTCTTGAGATCCCTTGCTACTTGCTACCTCCAAAACCTCAATTATCTGCATTGATGGACAAATACAACCATTTTCCATGCTCATATTGAAAACTCCTTTCCACTTCTTAAAGTATCATTTGAAAGCCATCATGCCCTTTTAAAACCATGCATTTTTCTTAAACAAAATCAGCATATTAAATCTCATGCGCATGTATCATGAATCATCAACACGTTCCAAAACCACACACTAATTAAGCCTTCCCATGCATAGCTACCATATGCAAAGCTTAAATAGTAAAACATGCATAAACCACATTATGCAACATAAACCATTCCATGATACATCATCAATATATTCGCTCACAAGTGATCATTAAACAAGTTCACAACATAAAACCTCATATCAGATACACATATTACAACAAGTGTCTACTCGAAACTTCAAGCCATCTTAACCGGAATTGGTACATACACAACCAAAGGTACTCTATCAACTGGGTACAATTACAACCCATAGGGACACCAACCTTATCTTTGGTTAGATGCTTAACCACTAACGAGAGACAAGACACCAATCTCCTCGATCGTTAGGGTACTTGGACGGAGACACGAGACACCAACCCCTCGACATCCAAGGCAACTTTTTATAGCGCAGTCAATCCTATAGCCGGCTAACTATATCCGATATCATTTACAAACCATTTCCACAACAATACTTGCCAATATAATTTACATTTTAATACATACCTCACTATTTTCAAAGCATCATCAATAAATCACTTTTCCAAGCATTAAACCATGCTTAAAACCACAAGTATAAATCATATACTTACAAGGAACACTAACCATGTGCATCCTTCAACATCACATTATTAAAAATAGTAACCACACTCTTTTAAACATGTTTAAACAGTAGGTAAGACCATTAATTCAAAACAGTTCATAATATAGCACAATTCGAGAGAGAAATTCCTTTCACTTACTTCCGAAGTTAGTTAAGCGTTTCAAGCTTACCAATAAGTTCCCAAATCATCTTTTAAAGCTTTCAAAAATGAAATTCACGTTCTCACTCACCGACACACGAAACCTCGACTAGCCGACGCAAATCCAGGAAATCAAAGCTCACGAAACTTTACCGATTGCTTCCGATACGTTCTCCCCTGTTTATACCACATAAAAAACAGAGGATTAATGCATCTCAATGCATTAAAATCTCCAGCAAACAAACCTACCACGTTGCACTGCCCAAAACCACCAAAACACTTATCTGAAACAACCGAAAACACCTTCGATTGCACTACAAACTCAGCCGAGCCAAAACCTAATAATTCCATCCAATTTTAAACATCAATTAACATCCAAAATCAACCTATTTGCATCCTTATACCTCTAGAAACTTAGATTTCACTTTTACACCACAAAACCCAAAATCTAACAACCTAACAACTAGAGATCCATCTTAATTCAGGATTAATATGATCAAACTTTTGTTTTAACACAATTTAACATCTATAAAATGATTAAAATCAACCTCAAATCAATCAAAACAGTACCCTTACGAAAATCTTGAGAAATCACCTTTCAAAGCTTGATTTAGCCATTCTCATCAAATAGATTATAAAACCTTGTTATTAAACACAATTAGAGAGCCAAAGACTTGAGAATTTCAATAAAGAACCTTGATTAGAGGCGAGAAAAGAAATATCACCTCTAACACAAGCTTTTCCTCTTGATTTGCAATGATTTAGAAGAAATCCTTCAAGAAATCCATAGCTAGTTGATGTAGAAATCCATGGGAATCATTTAGAAATCAAAAGTGGATAAAACGAGATAAATCTCTAGAGACTTTAGCGATGGAAAATAGTTTGGCTGATGGGAAAGTTGAGAGAAAAGTTTAAGAGAAAAGTAGTTACGTAAGAAAATGTTTAGCCTTTTAAAATCCCTTTTAATAAAACTCATTTATTAAATCAATTAATTAAATTCTTGAAAAACACAAAATCAAGGGAAAAGGCAGATAACACCTTGGTGTAATAGCTCCCTAAGGATTCTAAGTTTTGGCTCTCTTTCAAAATAGTCCATAAAAATAGATTTTGCAACTTTTACAATTTAGTCACTAAACCAAAATGTAAATCTTCCAAAAAATATTTTCCAAAATTAACTTCACCAAACCTTTATATATGTTTTTAGAAGATTTTATAAAATTTTCCCATAATTTTATCATATCTCTGTAGAGTATCCACGAGTTCCATATTTTGTACACATTCCTGCCCTTATTATTGCTGTTCTTAAGCTCATTTAGGCATATTTAGGTGTATTGCATGCATTATAACAATATCTTCTCTTTTACCATGCTTTTATTGAATATTTTATATTTGGTTGAGAAAAGTTACTATTTTAGTTTAGTTTATATTTTCAGGTGCTATAGCTAGGAGAGGGGAGGAGAGGACAAGAAAGCTGGAACCAAAGGAGTTGTACTGAAGCAGCTCAAGATGCCGCCAAGGACGCTGCCGAAGCAGCATTGCCGCCAAGTGCCACCCGGACATGAGTTATACTTCCTAGCCAAGTTGGGTCGCGATTTAAAGAGGGCAATTTCCTAAGCCCAATGAGCCCAGTCTTGCATTTTTCTGAAGCCTGTAGCGGCCAGCAGAGCTTATCCAAGACCGATAAGTAGGAGCACTTATCCTTACTTGCGGAAGAAGGCAACGTCCAAAGAGTCCATATTTAAGTAATGAAGGAGTCTGTATTTAATGTAATTTACTTTTAAGAACTCTTAGTTCAAGGAGGACTCAAACTTAGGCCATGAGCCCTATATATACCCAATGTATGTAAGGGTATAAGGGCATCATGGTGACGAGGGTGAGGGGATGCGAGCCTGAGTAGCTGCTCAACGGAGATGTAGTTAGATAGGTTGGAGTTGTTGGGGGTCGCGGCCCAACTCTCGTAGGGTTTAGGCGCGTGTATGTAAAGTAGTTTGAGGGAAAAGGTTGTAATAGTTTTGAGTTGTTTTCAATAAAATTCCAAAGTTTGCTTAATCTATGCTCTTTGTTCTTTCAATTAGTCTGCACCAGTCAGTTGAAGAGAAAATCCATTTGTCGGGCACAAAAGTGCAAGGCTCACGAAAGGGTTAAGCACGGTCACAATATGCAAAGGTGTGACTAACTTGGTTCCACACTAGTCCACAAGTTTCAATGGCTAAAAGGGATCACCAATCGAATGAACTTGCATGTGTTAGGTTGACGCTGAGATTCCTAGGTATTGCCTACATCACGTGAGTGTTCGAGCATCCTAACCTAGAAATAGGAGGGATCACTATCGACTATCCTGCCAAACTTAGGAATGTCTGACAAACTTGCCGCCATGACTTCTTTTCGTTCCATCTACCGAGACAGTACACTCCTGCTGTGGCAGTGACCTACTGCGGCTGCATGACAGGGTCGTAGTTTGCCGCCTACCATCCCGTCGAGGCAACAATTCCTGGCAGCGCAAAACATGCTCAAACTTTACAATGCAGACCACAAGCCACTGAGCTGCATTTATCTTACCAAATCTATCGACCTAATCTCTCCCTATCATTCCTCTCATCACTATCTTTATTTTATTTGTGTTTTTATATTTCCACATCGTGAGATTTAATTGCGCATTTACTAAATCTTTGTGCAGGAAACCATTCGTAGGAGCTGCTCCAATCCCTGAGGGAGATAATATCTTTTATACTATAACTTGACAAGAGTGTGCACTTGCGCTCATAAATAGAGAACACCCTAACGCTCTACAAGTTTTTGGTGCTGTTGCTAGGGATTGGCAACAACAACTACGTTTGAATTTCTACACTCCTATTTAGTTTTTGCATATTAAATCTCTCTCCATTTATTTGCCGAAAAAAAGAAAAAAAACCTCTTTGTTTTCTTGGTGTATGTCCCGCCTGGGCAACAAGGTTGGCAGAAACATCCACCTGAGGAGAGGAAGGACATGCCCAGATGAATAACCAAACACAAAGACCCTCAGGAAGTGGTTATGCTTGGGAAAAGCGCAGCCCGGCATAGCCTAATTTTTTTTATTTTTAATTTATTTTTTATGCATTAAGGATTAGATTTAATTCTTATTTAATTATTGTATTTAATTTATTTCATGTTAGGAATGAAGTAAAGATCAAGAAAGATGAAAGAATAAAGGAGAGGCCCAACTAGTGGCCAAGGTAGATAAGCATAACGGCTAGTGGCTTCATAACAGCTAGCTGCAACGACTATATTTTGCCCCAGCCAGCGGAACATATATCTGTGTAACGGCTAGAATCCCGTTATTCACACCGCAATAATTGCCGCCCGTTGACAGCGTGCCCGCCAAGGCAGAGGAGAGAAGTGGCTATATAAAGCCAACCATTCTTCTCTAGTTCTTCAGTTTGCTTTCTCCTTTACTATGAATTCTTTCTACAATCTTTTCTTCCAAGATTTCCTTAGTTTTATTTTCTTTCACGTTCTTTCTTTTCTTTCTTTAGGAAATACAATCGTCCCACAAACTATGGCCTCATCACAACAACCCGCTGCCACCTCCAAAACCCCTTACAAAAGGTTCTTGAACTCTGCTGTCGAGGAGACCTAAAAGAAACACTTTAGAGAATGACCACTATGGGAGGATATGGGTTTCCAATATACCAGTCTGATGGGGATTTTGGTTTGGAACCCTTTCTATTAGAAAGGATCCACAATATGGGCTGGGACCAGCTCGCACGACAGCCAGAAGGAATCAACAACAACCATGTACGAGAATTCTATGCCCACAGACCGACACCGGCAAGCCCTTTCGTGTACGTCCGCGGAGAAGGTGTCAAGTTCACTGCTAACATGATCAACAACTTCTACATCATAGAAGTCAGCGGCAACCCGCACGGAGAGTGGGAATCCTATCTGACGGGGGCTGACTACAACAAAATCAAGAAGGAGATCTGTAAGCCAAACACCAAGTGGCTGACAGGAAAAAACAACGGGTTAGTCAACTGCTGAGATTTGCTGCCGGAGGCAGCCCTTTGGAGTTACTTTGTCCAGCGCCGCCGAGACAGTACACTCCTGCAGTGGCAGTGACCTGCTTGGGCCACGTGACAGGGTCGTAGTTTACCGCTCACCATCTCGCCGAGGCAGCAATTCATGGCAGCACAAAACATGCTCAGACTTTACAATGTAGACCACAGGCCACTGAGCTGCATTTATCTTACCCAATCTATCGACCTAATCTCTCCCTATCATTCCTCTCATCACTATCTTTATTTTATTTGTGTTTTTATATTTCCACAACGTGAGATTTAATTGCGCATTTACTAAATCTTTGTGCAGTAAACCATTCATAGGAGCTGCTCCAATCCCTGTGGGAGACGATATCTTTTATACTATAACTTGACAAGAGTGTGCACTTGCGCTCATAAATTGAGAACAATCTCGAACCTTGTTTTCCCCGAACCACTCCCGAATTAACTTAGATCTCTAACCTAGAGCCTACAAACCTCGAGTCAACCTTAAAAGGTGATTATTCCAAAAATCACAGTTTGACGTAACTCTTCATTACTCAAGACTTCTCTCTATTTTCTCGTCAGCCAAATTACCTATTTCCTTCCAAAAGTTCCAGAGATTTATTTCCATGGGTTTCCTTAACTAGCTTCAATGGTTTCTTGAATATTTTCAATCAAATCTTGTCAATTAAGGGAAAAGTAAGGGATTAGAGATAATCTTCGTTCTTCTCCTCTAATCAAGGTTATTTATAGAAATTCTCAAGTATTTGACTCTTTAATTATGTTTCTTAATGAGGTTTCATGATTGATTTGAAGAAAATGGTTAAATCAAGCTTTAAATGGGCGTTTTTTTGTAGTTTTGAGCAAGGCTATGTGGTGGAATTGCTTGCTGAAGTTTTGAATACATTGAGATGCATTAATCGTTTGTTATTATGTGGTTAAAATAGGGGAGAATGTTTCGGAAGCAACCAATGAGGCTTTGGGGGCTTCGGACGCTTAGTTTCGCGTCGGCTAATCAAGGTTTTGTGTGACGGTGAGTGAGAACGTTGATTTCATCTTTGAAATGTTTTAAAGGTGGTTTTGGGAACTTAGATGTAAGCTTGAAACACTTGTCTAAGTTCGGAAGTAAGTATAAGGAATTTCTCTCTCGGTTGTGCTATTATGAAATGGTTTATGCACTTGGTTTTGATTTCATGTTACCTACTGTTAAAACATGTTTTAAGTATGTGGATTTCTATTTTTAACGATGAGATGATGAAGGATGCACATGGTAAGTTATCCTTGTAAGTTCATGTTTATACTTGTGATTTAAAGCATAGCTTAATGCTTTGGAAAAATAATTATTATTGATTCTTTGAAAACAATGAGGTATAAGGTTAAATGTGAATTATATTGGGCAAGTGATGGTATGCAAATAGTTTGTAAATGTTATCGGATATAATTATCCGACTATAGGATTGAGTTCACTATAAATAAGTCACATTGGATGTCGAAGAGGTTGGTGTCTCGTCTCAATCTAAGTACCCTAACGATCAAGGAGGTATCATGTTTGCCTAAAATGCGGCAGCCGTCGGGAAAGGATTTGAAAGAGCGTTTCGACAAGATTGATGGTTCTAGGGTTTTCTTTCTCCACAGTTCGATTGATAATCTTACTCAAGGGGATTCTCCTATTTCGATCTATTTCACTCGTCTCAAATTGCTCTAGATGAGTATAATGCCCTAGTTCCATTTTCTACCTGCAATTGCGAAGTTGCCTAGCACAATTCTACTGTCATTGTTCAATAGAAGCTTTTCCAGTTCTTGATGGGCATGAATGAAACATACTTTTCCCTCCGAAGTCAGATTCTGATCATGAAGCCCCTTCCCACTATCAATCAGGCATATTCCATGATCGTCCAAGAGGAATCGCATCGTATCCAACTTTTTGGAGATTCTCTTCAGTCTTCGGTCGTGTTCTCGCAAGCCTTTATGGGAGCTGATCAAAAGCGTTTTAATGGTATTTGTGATTATTGCAAAATCAAAGGGCACCGTCGTGACAACTGCTGTCACTTAATCGGATTTCCACCAGATTTCAAGTTCAATAAGAAGAAGGGCTCTTAGGTTGCTATGGCAATCAATTCTGATTCTTTTGATCCAAGTGACCATGATTCTAGTTCTCTGCTTTTATCTCCTACTTCGATTGTTCTTGTATTCATGCTGAGCAATACAATCAAATCTTACATCTGTTGAACAAGGGTCCATCATTAGATTCCAGTGTGAATCTTGCAGGTACAACTGCTTGTAATTTACATGCTACTGGTTTTTCCCTTTTTTGGATTTTAGATACTAGAGCAACTGACCATATCATATTGTTATTGAGAGCTTGTTATTTCCTATTCCGTGTTCTACGCCACGTTTTGTTCATATGCCAAATGGTAAGTCTGAGTTAGTTACCCATATTGGTTCTCATCAATTGGCCTATGTTCTTGTCATTTCTAATGTCCTCTTTGTACCCACATTTTCTCACAATTTATTATCTGTCTCAAAATTAGCCAAAGATCATAGTTGTGTTGTTTCCTTTTATCCTGACATAATCATCTTGCAGGATCTTTATACTGGCATGATCAAGGGGATTGGTAAAAGGTCTAGAGGGCTTTACTTCTTTGAGTCAACTAAAGGAGCTACTGGTTTGTCTTCAAATGTGCATTGTCTTTCTTCTTTATCTACAATTTATTATGTTCATTACATGTCCACTTCAAATTCTTTGTTTTCCATGTCTAATAATACTTCTCTTTGGCATGCTCAATTGGGCCATGCTTCTGTTTCTACTATGGATAAATTGTATGTTGATGATAAGATTAATAACACTGTTATTCATGCTTGTGATGTCTGTCCTTTAGCTAAGCAAACCAGACTGCCATTTCCTATTAGTACAACTAAGTCTCTAACTTTTTTTTTTTGAAATCACACACATAGACATCTAGGGACCTTATAGGATTTCTACTCATAATGGACATAGATACTTCTTAACTATTGTAGAAGACTGCTCACCCATCACTTGGGTTTACTTATTGAGGGTAAAAAGTGATACAATTCTGTTTCTTAAATAGTTTCTTCTTTATGTTTCCACACATTTCTCTTCTCTTCTATCCCTAAAATAATCAAAAGTGATAATGGTACAATTTTTTTTAATTCTGCTTGTGCTGATCTCTTTTCTTCTGCTGGTATTTTACACCAAAGTTCTTGTGTCCACACTCCACAACAAAATGTAGTGTCTGAGAGAAAGCATAAACACCTTCTAGAGCCCAAAAAATTCAATCTAAAGTGCCCATAAAATTTTGGGGAGAATGTGTACTTACTGCATGCCATATTATTAATATACTGCCCACTTCTGTTTTACAATGGAAAACCCCTTTTGAAATTCTATACAAAAGCCCCCTAATATGACACATCTCAAAGTTTTTGGATGTCTTTGCTATGCCACCAATCCTCGACACAAGGATAAATTTTCTCCTAGAGCTCTACCATTAGTATTCATGGGGTATTCCAATACTCAAAAGGCTTATGTTTTGTTTGATCTCACTTCTCATATTTTTTTTGTAAATAGAGATGTTATCTTTCATGAAAAAACCTTTCCTTTTCATTTTCCTATTGCCAAATCATCTCATTTTTTCCTTTCTACACCTTTTATTCCTGATCCGGATTTTCTACAAATGTCTTTCTCTTTCTCTTATTATGGTTCTGTTCCTCCACCTCCTTCCCAATCTTCTCTCCAATTTCTTCTCCTTCTTTACACCCTTCATCAGCTTCTTTAAATTCTTCACCAGCTTCTTTTTAAACCCTTCACCAGTTTCTTTACCCTGAATGAGTTCCCTTGAGCAGTCATCACATGTGACCCCCTTGACCTGGTCTAACCGTTTTACCGACTCGAGTGAGTTACAAGGGAAACATTGAAGTAAATCGGTGAAGATTTACCTCAATAAAGGCCCTATTTTTTCCTTTTATCTTGTCTAGATGCTCATATGAACCCTAAGGTGATCATGCTCACAGCAGACAAAGTTACAACTCGGACGAAGTCAATTGATCCTTCGATTATGACTAAACATGCTTTAGGGAACATTTTGTAATACTTGCAAAATTCAGGGACCTTTTACAAAATTAAATTTACCGATATTCAATTAGTCAGATTTCATGCTCACATGTCACTTTTTGGCTCAATTCGATCATCCAAATATTCAGTGACCAAAACATAAGAAAACATAACATCAAAAAGTTTCAAATAACCAACATAATAGCCAAGCATATCGATACACTTGTGCACGTATCGATACACCATTATCTCGTTAATATCTCTGATTTCCAGTAGCACAAAAGGGTATCGATACGGTCCCGTGTACCAATACAGTTCCTCCTTTTCCCTTTAGCCGTATCGATACGATCTACCAGTACCGATACGATATGCCTAATTTGGCTATACAGTACCGATACAGTAGCCCGCGTATCGATACGTCTGGGCCTGTAATGTCATATTTTACTGGTTTTACATGTCAAGATACCTCCAATATCGATCCAACATGCTATCAAAGCATAAGTAGTCACTTAGGTCATAATTCTAAAGGCAAATAACACCAAGGCATGCTTTCAACAGTAGCACAATATATTTAAAAATCTATAGGCATGCTCCCTAAGCAAAATAGCCATTTAAGTACCAAAATGCAAACCAAATCAAAAACCATCAATTAAAGGTCATTTACAAGTCATAATAGGCATTTAAAACTTGCCACAAACTAGGGAGTTTCAAAACATACTCTCCCAAAACATAAAGTCATCCTCCCATTGCCAATTATTACTATTAAGTAAACCAAAATCCATGCTTGAGCTATGAGTCTTATCTTGGATTTCCACTTGCTTCCTTGTTGCCCTTCAATTCTATTTCTCTGCATTGTTGTAAAAAGAGAGTGTAAGCACATTTTCTTAGTGAGGAATGCTCAAATTAAAAACCAATCAACAATGCATTTTTAAAACCATTTCTCAAAATAGAAATCTCTTTCACATCATGCTCTTTATGTCATTTTTTAATCCACTTTCAAAGCAAAACAACAATATTTAAACCACATTTATCATAAGTCTCATGCATTAACCTTAATGTAAAATCTCAAGCCGAAGCTTTTCATGCTTTCTTCTCATAAAGCATTTCCCAAAATATAATCTCACGTAGAAAACACATTATTCAAAAGATTTATAAACCATGATGCATGTGAATCTCATATATTGGCACTCAAGTGATCCAGATGGCTACACTCCATCCCAAAACACATGGTGTGGCTATTCCCACCATAAACTAACTCGGATATGAGGATACACCTCATTGAGTGGCTGCTCCCACCATAAGAATGGCAGAACACATGGTGTGGCTGCTCTCACCAAAGTGTTCACAAGGTGTGGCTGCTCCCACCTTAGTGCTCATAAAGTGTGGCTGCTCCCACTTTACGGCTCACATGATGCGGCTGCATTCATCATGTTTTACCACACGTACATACGAATTTTGCTTACATTTTATAGTGCACTCTCATCCTATTGGTCGACCAATTATATCCGGTTATAATAAGCATCATCACTTGCCAATATACTTTTTAAAACCATGTTACCCTACTGTTTTTCATATGCATCATTGAAACCAATTTCTATCAAAGTATCTCAAATACATTAAAACATGTATTTAGGTAGTTTCTCAAATATGTTGCATACCACTTTCTAAACTCATGTATCATCCAAAATATAATCATATGCAACATTTCTCACTACCAAAACATGCATATAACAGTAGGTAAACCAATTCTATCTTCAAAACATGAGCATCAATTCATTAAAACAATGGAAACCGAAAACCAAGAGCGAAATCTTCCATACTTACTTTCGAGCTGAGATTAGAGTTTCAAGCTTAATCTAAACCCTCAAAACTTTCTTTCAAACCATTGAAAAGCTATAAATCCAATACCACTCACCGAAAACACCTCACTTTCCTTGCTGAAGCGAAAGTAAGCCTTCTAATCAATCGCAACTCCCTCCGAAGCTAACGAAACAACATCCCCTGCTTCTAACCAAAGCAAAACAGAGGATGTAACCCCCTCAGCCCGGCCTAGCCACCAGACTGACCTAAGGTGGTCACACGGGACTAGCCAAAGAAAGATCCGAAGATTTCTCTTCGATTAGCAACCCTAAAAGAGGAACAAGCTTTTAAAATTATCTTTTCTAGATGCACTTATTAAAAACTTAGGTGAGGAACACTCACAGTGGATAAAAACACGAATAAACAAACTTTTAACAAACACACAAGCATACAAGGACCAAAATGAAATTCTAGCATAAAACATGGACCTAATATGAAATTAAGGTTACCATCTTGAAATTAGTCAGTTTTCATACACGTATGCCAAAGTGCAGCACGAAACGACCACCCAAACTCATTCAATTGATAAAACATCAATCGAGGACCAAAATGCAAGAAAACAGAACTTAGGAGATGCCTTTAACTAACTTAACTGCCATGTAACCCCCCTTAGCTCGGTCTAGATGGATGACCCGAACCAAGAAGCTATACGGGGAAAACCAAAAACAACTCGTTAAAGCCGACCTCGATTAGCGACCCTTTTTTTATCTTTTCTAGATGCACTTTAGATCCTATGTGATCGTCAAAGAGCATAGGAAGAAACGAAACATCGATCGAATTTCATTTAGGGGATTAATTGTATAAATCAAGCATTTAGGGAGCAAAATATAAATTCTATAAAATATAAGGACGTTTCTGATTTTAAGGTTACCAATGTTCGATTAGTCATATTTCATGCTTCTCTGAAAAATTTCATCACAATCAGATCATCCAAACTCACCTAATTGCATACACGATGTTCAGGGACTAAAACGTAACATTTCAGAACTTTAAAAGATGCCTTTAACAGATTTTAACGGTTGCGTATCGGTACATGTAGAGCATTTGGGTGTTCTCCATTTATGAGCGCAAGTGCACAGTCTTGTCAAGTTATAGTATAAAAGAAATCGTCTCCCACATGGATTGGAGCAGCTCCTATGAATGGTTTCCTGCACAAGGATTTAGTAAATGCGCAATTAAATCTCACGATGTGGAAATATAAAAAAACAAGTAAAAATAAAGATAGTGATGAGAGGAATGATAGGGAGAGATTAGGTCGATAGATTGGGTAAGACAAATGCAGCTCAGTAGCCTGTGGACTACATTGTAAAGTTTGAGCATGTTTTGCGCTGCCATGAATTGCTCCTTCGGCGGGATGGCGAGCGGCAAACGACGATCCTGTCACACGGCCGCAGCAGGTCACTGCCACTGCAAGAGTGTACTGTCTCGGCAGGTGGAACGAAAAGAAGTCCTGGCGGCATGTCTGGCAGACATTCCAAAGTTTGGCGGGATAGTCGACAATGATCCCTCCTATTTCTATGTTAAGATTCTCAAACACTCACGTGATGTAGGAAATACCTAGCAATCTCAACGTCAACCTAACACATGCAAATTCATTCACTTGGTGATCCCTTGTAGCCGCCGAAACTTGTGGACTAGTGTGGAATCAAGTTAGTCACTCCTTTGCATGTTGTGACCGTACTTAACCCTTTCGTGAGCCTTGCACTTTCGTGCCCGACAAATGGATTTTCTCTCAACTGACTGGTGTAGACGAATTGAAAGAACAAAGAGCATATATTAAGCAAACTTTGGAATTTTATTGAAAACAACTCAAAACTATTACAAATGTTTCCCTCAAACTACTTTACATACACGCGCCTAAACCCTAGGAGAGTTGGGCCGTGACCCCCAACAACTCCAACCTATCTAACTACATCTCGTTGTGCGACTGCTCAGGCTCGCATCCCCTCACCCTCGTCATCCTCATGCCCCTTATACCCTTACATACATTGGGTATATATAGGGCTCATGGCCTAAGTTTGAGCCCTCCTTGAAGTAGGAGTTCTTAAAAGTAAATTACATTAATTACAGGCTCCTTTATTACTTAAATATGGACTCTTTGGACGTTGCCTTCTTCCGCAAGTAAGGATAAGTGCTCCTACTTATCGACCTTGGATCAGCTCTACCGGCCGCTACAGGCTTCAGAAAATTGCAAGATTGGGCTCATTGGGATCAGGAAATTGCCCTCTTTCAATCGCGACCCATCTTGGCTAAGTCGGTGTAACTCCTACCCGGGCGGCACATGGCGGCAATGCTGCTTCGGCAGAGTCCTTGGCGGCATCTGGAACTGCTTCAGTACAGATCCTTTGGTTCCAACCTTCTTTCTGTCCTGTCCTCTCATCTCCTAGCTGTAGAACCTGAAAATATAAACTAAACTAAAACAGTAACTTTTCTCAACCAAACGTAAAATATTCAATAGAAGCATGGTAAAAGAGAAGATACTGTTATAATGCATGCAATGCACCTAAATATGCCTAAATAAGCTTAAGAACAACAATAATACGAGCAAAAATGTGTACAAAATATAGAACTCATGGGCACTCTACACACCCCCAAACTCGAACTATTGCTTGTCCTCAAGCAATGCAACCTAGCTAGTAAACCTGCCCTTAGCACAAAATTAATAGAAACACTAGCCTTTAACTTGATTTCTTACCTCAAGGCCGTGACATTTGTTTTCATGTTAGTGATAGGGGATGTCATGAAATAACTTAGGTTTAAATTTTCTTAATGCCAGTACAGTGTGTGCAGGTCTGTGCTCATGCTAATCATGCTGAGATAATTAAGATAACAAAGAATGCCTAAAATAGTTAAATTACTAGAAAAGATACGAGTTGCTGCCTTGGCAGCACAGTTGGGCACTTTTGTTTTTTTTTTCTGATCATGGCTTTAAGGGCTTCAGCTCATCACAACTATTCTCCGGGTCTGAAGATAAGATATGTGCACTCTACGAAACTCCGAACCCTTTGAATAGAGTCATCCCGTGAAGACTTTCATTCACTCTTGCCAATTTTTCCGTCACTTAGTTTAGATTCATGGACTTTGATAGCAGCAGAGTGTCCTTGCTCATGATCCTTCCTAGAGCCTGTTTCAGGCACCTTTAGGGTATTTGAACTTCATGCCTAGAGCCTGTTTCGGGCACCTCTAGGTTTTTCATCTTTTTTGCTGTGCTGCCGTGGCGACAAACCTGTATTCAATCAAGGAGTTTTTATTAAGGCAGGCAGTGTTAAACTCAAAACTCAAGCAAAAATTCAGCATTTAACAGACAAGTGTAAAGATAAATGGCAGAAAGAAAATAAAATTTTCTAAGGCTTTTCATGCTTCTTCCCATAGTTAGATTAAAATTTTTTAGAATGGTGCGAATAAAAGTAGTCATCTAAGCTATCACAGGCACACGTTTTTATGCTAAAGATTTCTATTTCATTAAGTGCTAGGGGCTGAATTTACATATGCATTTAAATGCTACTAAATGAATCTAAAACAAAGAGGACTAACTCCCCCCAAACTCAAGGTTGGCATTGTCCTCAGTGCCTCTACAAAAATAAAAAACAAAACATAAAAAGAAAAATTAAAAGCAAAAAAAATAAAACATAAAAATTAAAAAGAAAAGAAATAAAAAATGGTGCTATAGACTGGGGGAGTTCCCCTCTGTTGCTGCCGCGTCAGAGGAGGATTCTTAGGAGGCGGGTAGGACGAGGCGGCGCGTAGAAAATGGTCTATCAGTTGGACTTTTCTTCTTGCTACGCGGCGGCTGGATGCGGCTGGGGGTGGTTTTCCTTGTTTGTTTTTAAGCTCCTCCACCCTGGGGCTCTGTTGCTGGCCGCTTTCTCTTTCTATCTGCCTCTTCTAGTTCGTCATCAAAGGAGTCTGAGATCTCCATGTTTGAGTCGCCGGCGCCTTTGGCAACAACCCCTTTTGCTACTAGGGATGCAGTAGTGGTTTCCTCCTCATTCTCTGATTCGGATGAGGAGGTAAGTTCATATGGCTGGATAGGGGTTGGAGAGGTTCTTCTCTTGAGGTGGTGGTGCGGCCCCTCGCTCTCATTGGCGGAAAGAGCAGCAGCTGGTCTTGGAGTGATTTGGATTGGCTTGGAAGCTGCTAACTCCGTGAGAAAGGCAGACAACAGTGGCTGGCGTCCTGATACTTGTCCAGCAAGTAGGCCACAAAGGCCTCTTGCACGCCCGCTACATATTTGGTGAAGATCATCTGCTTGTGCTTGACCCTCTGGCAGTTTTCAACTAGGCTGCGTAGTAGGAGGATCATTTCGGACGGGAGGGCAGCTTCAGTACTACCTGCTGCGACTGGGGCGGCAGTAGCTTGGGGCAGCGGCTGGGCGGTGGAAGCTGTCTGGCTTCGCGTTATGCATCATCTGCTGGCGTACCATTCTTGTCCATACTTCCTTGGCAGGAAGAATTTTGTCTTTGGGGTCTGGCGGCACGTAAAAATTGGCACACAGGCCAATGATGAGTGTAGGGAAGAAGAGGGGTCCCTTGGCGTTTGGCTTCTCTGTGTGGATCCGTGCATGCTGGGCATCAGGCGGCGTTGGATGAAGTAACTCCAAAGGGTTGCCTCCGGCAGCAAATCGCGGCGGTTTACTGACCCATTGTTTTTACCTGTTAGCCAATTGGTGTTTGGCTTACAGATCTCCCTGTTAATTTTGTTGTAGTCAGCCATCGTTAAGTAGGACTCCCATTCCTCGTGGGGATTATCGCTGACTTCTATGCTGTAAAAGCTGTTGATCATGTCAGCTGTGAACTTGACACCTTCTCCGCAGACGTACACGAAAGGGCTTGCCGGTGTCGGTTTGTGGGTGTAGAACTCTCGCACATGGTTGCTATTGATTCCTTCTGGCTGCCGTGCGAACTGGTCCCATCCCATATTGTGGATCCTTTCTATTAGAGAGGGTTCCAAGCCAAAATCCCCATCAGATTGGGTATATTGGAAACCCATCTCTTCCCATAGTTGCCGCTTTCTATAGTGTTTCTTGTAGGTCTTTTCGATAGCAGGGTTCAAGAACCTTTTGTAAGTTGTTTTGGAGGTGGCGGCGGATTGCTGAGATGAGGCCATAGTCGTGGGATGGTTGTATTTCCTAAAGAAAGAAAAGAAAGAACATGAAAGAAAATAAAACTAGGGAAATCTTGGAAGCAAAGATTGTAGAAAGAACTCAGAGTAAAGGAGAAAGCAAAGTGAAGAATGAGGGAAGAATAGTTGGCTTTATATAGCCACTTCTCTCCACTGCCTTGGCGGGCACGCTGTCAACGGGCGACAATTATTGCGACGTGAATAACGGGATTCTAGCCGTTACACAGATATTCGTTCCGCTTGTTGGGGCAAAATATAACTGTTGAGGCTAGCCGTTATGAAGCCACTAGCCGTTATGCTTATCTGCCTTGGGCTGCCTTGGCCGCTAGTCGGGCCTCTCCTTTATTCTTTCATCTTTCTTGATCTTTCCTTCATTCCTAACATGAAATAAATTACATACAAGAATTAAATAAAAGTTAAATCAAATCCTAATGCATAGAAATAAAATAAAAATAAAAATTAGGCTATGTCGGGCTACGCTTTTCCCAAGCATAACCACTTCCTGAGGGTCTTTGTGTTTGGCTATTCAGCTGGGCATGTCCTTTCCCTCCTCAGGTGGATGTTACTGCCAACCTTGCTGCCCTGGCGGGACATACACCAAGAAAACAAAGAGGCTTTTCTTCTCTCTTTTTTTCCGGCAAATAAATGAAAAGAGATTTAATGTGCAAAAACTAAATAGGAGTGCAGAAATTCAAACATAGTTGTTGTTGCCAATCCCCGGCAACGACGCCAAAAACTTGTAGATCGTTTGGGTGTTCTCCATTTATGAGCGCAAGTGCACACTCTTGTCAAGTTATAGTATAAAAGATATCGTCTCCCACAGGGATTGGAGTAGCTCCTATGAATGGTTTCCTGCACAAGGATTTAGTAAATGCGCAATTAAATCTCACGATGTGGAAATATAAAAACACAAGTAAAAATAAAGATAGTGATGAGAGGAATGATAGAGAGAGATTAGGTCGAAAGATTGGGTAAGACAAATGCAGCTCAGTAGCCTATGGACTGCATTGTAAAGTCTGAGCATGTTTTGCGCTACCATGAATTGCTGCCTCGGCGGGATGGCGGGCGACAAACTACGACCCTGTTACGTGGCCGCAGCAGGTCACTGCCACTGCAGGAGTGTACTGTCTCGGCAGGTGGAACGGAAAGAAGTCCTAGCGGCAAGTCTGGCAGACATTCAATAGTTCGAAGGGATAGTCGACATTGATCCCTCCTATTTCTAGGTTAGGATGCTCGAACACTCACGTGATGTAGGCAATACCTAGCAATCTCAGCGTCAACCTAACACAAGCAAGTTCATTCGATCGGTGATCCCTCTTACCCGCTGAAACTTGTAGACTAGTGTGGAACCAAGTTAGTCACACCTTTGCATGTTGCGAGCGTACTTAACCCTTTCGTGAGCCTTGCACTTTCGTGCCCGACAAATGGATTTTCTCTCAACTGACTCGTGTAGACTAATTGAAAGAACAAAGAGCATAGATTAAGCAAACTTTGGAATTTTATTGAAAACAACTCAAAACTATTACAATCGTTTCCCTCAAACTACTTTACATACACGCACCTAAACCCTAGGAGAGTTGGGCCGCGACCCCCAACAACTCCAACCTATCTAACTACATCTCGTTGTGCGGCTGCTCAGGCTCACATCCCCTCACACTCGTCATCCTCGTGCCCTATACCCTAACATACATTGGGTATATATAGGGCTCATGGCCTAAGTTTGAGTCCTCCTTGAAGTAGGAGTTCTTAAAAGTAAATTACATTAATTACATGCTCCTTTATTACTTAAATATGGACTCTATGGACGTTGCCTTCTTCCGCAAGTAAGGATAAGTGCTCCTACTTATCGGTCTTGGATAAGCTCTACCGACCGCTACAAGCTTCAAAAAATTGCAAGACTGGGCTCATTAGGCTCAGGAAATTGCCCTCTTTCAATCGCGACCCATCTTGGCTAAGTCGGTGTAACTCTTGCCCGTGCGACACATGGCGGCAATGCTGCTTCGGCAGCGTCCTTGGCGGCATCTAGAACTGCTTCAGTACAGCTCCTTTAGTTCTAGCCTTCTGTCTTGTCCTGTCCTCTCCTCTCTTAGCTATAGCACCTGAAAATATAAACTAAACTAAAATAGTAACTTTTCTCAACCAAACATAAAATATTCATTAGAAGCATGATAAAAGAGAAGATATTGTTATAATGCATGCAATGCACCTAAATATGTCTAAATGAGCTTAAGAACATCAATAATACGAGCAAGAGTGTGTACAAAATATAGAACTCATGGACACTCTACAGTACACCTATGGGCCGTATCGATACACGAGAAGGTAGTGGCTAAACTTGGGAGAAAGGTATCGATACACCTTCCCGAGTATCGATACGCCCTTCAAACTTTTCCTGAGCGTATCGATACACTTCCAATTCGTACCGGTACCCTTGGACCATTTGGCACAAATTTTGCTTATGTGTATTGATACGCAAGCCTGAGCATCGATACACATACCAGAAGCATAACAAAAACCGCCACAAATTCACATTTAACATCACCAAAACATATGAACAAGTTTATAACATCAATACTAGCACAAAAGCATTCAACTCTAAGCACATGGAAAGCATTTGATAGATCATCACAAAGATGCAAGGCATATAGAAGAACATGCTCAAACCACAAACCATAAGCATCTCAAAAGGCAAGGTAAAGTAACAAAACAAATATAATGGCCTTCTACAAACCAAAAAGAGCACACATAACTTGCTACAACTCAAGGGAGTCCAAAACACATCTCCGTAAACAACCATTAAATCCCATTGCCATATTTCATTACCAAAGGTAAATGTAAAACATCATACTTGGGCTTATCTATTCCTCGGATTCCTTTAAGCCTCCTTGCTGCCCAAGATGTCTTCATTGTTGGTAAAAGAGAGCGTAATGTCACGCCCACCAGTGCGCGCCACAACCAACTGAGGAGTGCCCCCTACGTGCGACAAGGCCGACCGAGGAGCCCCACCTAGGTGCACTCGGGCCAACCAAGTCAAAGTGAAGTGCCTTGGGCATTTTAATGCCAAGCATGAACCAAGGAAGGTTCTAGAACGGCCTAGAGAGGCCCACAATCATCTTGAACGTTCCCACAAGGATCCTGGAGGTTCTCCAAAGGTCTAGACTCGTTCGGAAAGCCTTAGAAGATTCTAGAAGACTCTAGAAGGTTCTCGAAGGTTCTAGAACATTCTAGAAGGACCTGGAACATCTTGAAAGCATCTAGAACATTCTAGAAGGATTTAGAATGTTGAAGAAGACCCTGGAAGACCATGGAAAGTTCTAGACTACTCCGGAAGCCTCTGGAACTTTCTAGAAGCTTTTGGATAGTTAAGGACATAACTAGATAGTTGTAGAATATTCTAGAATACTTTAATGTATTAGAGATATATGTAGATAAGTAGGGACTTATCTAGAATGTTGTAGGCTCTTGTAAGATATTTTGGGAGGCAAAATACTAGCCGTTGGATCAAAATGATCCAAACCTTCCGTTGAGGAGGTGGGAGCCTATAAATAGGGCCACCCCTCTCATTTGTAAACCATCCCACAAAATCCATAAGTTTCCTTTCTCTTGTAAACTCTTAAGCTTTAATATAAAGCTTTCTTTGTAAAGTCTCTTTGCCTTCTCTTGTCTTTCACTTGCTTATCCATAGCGTTTGTGTAAAGTAAGGTTGGTTAGCAAGATCGGGAGTTGCTAACGCTGAACGGATCATTTGGAGAGAATAAGTCCGTGACAGTTGGTATTAGAGCGTGTTTAGAGACTCGGGACATGGCAAAATCGGGCAAGAACCACGTAGTAAGCTCATTTGACACAGAGGTCATGCTTGAGTAACGAGGGCGCGAGGAGATGGTCGATCCTAAAGTGACGAGGCAAAGGGCCAAGTCTAAGGATATGATCAATAGCTTGGAGTCACGCTTGACTCGTGTGGAGGAAAGTGTCTGGGGCATGGGTGCCCAAGTGGACGACCTTCAAGAACGGGTAGAAGGTCTTGAGGCAAAGGATGTCGAGCTCCATACGACCGTGATGGTGAAGCTAGAGGAGACCCTGTGCGTGGAGGTGGGGAAAATCCGCGATCTTCTAATGGGGGAGCTCTCGAGGGTTTGTGAGTCTCTTCAACAAGAGCTTGACAATGCTCGTGCCCAAGTGGAGGCACTACAAGGCGATGTAGCCTTGTGCAAATGTGCTTTGGCAGCAGGGCTAAGTAGCACCGTGGAGGCTAGAAGGGTCGAGGTGCCCAAGCCTCAAACCTTTGTGGGATCATGCGACGCTAAGGAAGTAGACAACTTCCTATATGGCTTAGAAATATACCTTGGAGCCGTTGGCATTATGAACAAGGCTTCCAAGATCCAAACCGCGACTTTGTATCTCACTGACACCGCCATGTTATGGTGGATGAGAAGGCGCTTGGACATTGAGAGAGCTACGTGCACCATCTATACCTTTAATGATTTTAAAAGGGAGCTCAAACGACAATTCTATCCGGAGAATGCCGAAGACGAGGCAAGAGCACGCCTCTGTCGACTTAAGCAATCAGGGAGCATCTGAGACTATGTCAAGGAGTTCACAAGCTTGGGGCTTGAGATCCTCAACCTCTCCGACAAAGACTCACTCTTTAACTTTGTCGATGGACTCCAAACATGGGCCAAGACCGAGTTAAGGTGTCATGGGGTGCAAAACCTTGCCGATGCCATCACCGTGGCTGAGAGTCTCATCGACTACTCTAGCCACAAGGAGACCACCCCTAAGACGAAGGATGAGAAGGGCTGTCCAGCCAAGGGTGGGGGAGACAAGGGCCAACGCAAGGAGGGCCATCACGAGGGCAACTCACCTAGGAACAGAGACTCGTCCCCTTGGAAGGGCAAGGACAAGGGTAAGTCCAAGGAGTTCCAAGGAACGAGGAAGTCATCGCCAAACAATTGCTACATTTGCGACGGTGACCATTAGGTTCGCGAATGCCCATAACGTCAAGCCCTTAGCGCGCTCCTAGCCAAGCAACAAGAAGGTAGCGACACCGACAGTGGCGATGGAGGTGCACGAATGGGATCAATTCAACTCTTGAATGGTATCCAATCCACCCCAAAGACCGAAGCCAAGGGGTTGCTTTACGTGGATGTCACCGTCAACGGAGAGGCAACGAAGGCCATGCTTGACACAGGTGCGTCCCATAACTTTCTCTCTATTGAAAAGGCAAGTAGGTTTGGTATTAAGGTAAAAAGGGGAGGCAGATCTGTCAAGGCGGTTAACTCTACTGCTCAACCCATCCACGAGATTTCTTGAGGAGTCAAGACCAATGTAGGGACATGGTCTAAGAACATAGACTACACAGTTTTGCCGAAGGATGACTACAAGATTATCCTGGGGATCGACTTCTTCGACCGGGCCAAGGCAATCCCAATGCCATTCTCCAACAGCATGTGCATCACAGAGGGCAACCAAGCTTGTGTGGTGCCAACACACAGAGCCACCAAGCAAGGGAACAAGGTTCTCTCGTCCCTGTAGCTCCGAAGGGACATTGATCGAGGCGAACCATCCAAGGGGTCGGATGGACACGAAGGGAGCAAAGTGGCCCAACTCAAGGCAATAATGCCAAGCTCTACCAAGCCAGGGAGGCAACCCGGTGAGATAGCCATGGATCAAGCTGTCAAGCCGAGGGTAAAGAAGAGGCGAATTGGGAGACAGCGAAAGCATGGTGACGACGTCCCAGCTGCCCAACTAAGACGCGACGAGGGCGTTGCGAGATCAGGTGGGGGAGAGTGTCACACCCCATTAGTGCACGCCACAATCAACCGAGAAGTTCCCTCTAGGTGCACCAAGGCCGACCGAGGAGCCCAACTTAGGTGCACTCGGGCCAACCAAGACAAAGTGTAGTGCCTTGGGCATTTTAAGGCCAAGCATGAACCAAGGAAGGTTCTAGAAGACATAGAGAGGCCCACAATCATCTTGAACGTTCCCACAAGGATCCTGGAGGTTCTCCAAAGGTCTAACTAGATAGTTGTAAAATATTCTATAATACTTTAATGTATTAGAGATATATGTAGATAAGTAGGGACTTATCTAGAATGTTGTAGGCTCTTGTAAGATATTTTGGGAGGCAAAATATTAGTCGTTGGATCAAAACGATCCTAACCGTCCGTTGAGGAGGTGGGAGCCTATAAATAGAGCCACACCTCTCATTTGTAAACAATCCTACAAAATCCATAAGTTTTCTTTCTCTTGTAAACTCTTAAGCTTTAATACAAAGCTTTCTTTGTAAAGTCTCTTTGCCTTCTCTTGTCTTTCACTTGCTTAACCATAGTATTTGCGTGAAGTAAGGCTGGTTAGCAAGATCGGGAGTTGCTAACGCTGCACGGATCATTTGGAGAGAATAAGTCCGTGACAGTAAGCACAATATCTTAGTGAGGCATGCTCTAAAAACACCAACACAACAATGCAAGCTTTTAAAACATTCTCTTGAAAATCATTTCTAAAACCATGCTCTTTCTATCTCATGCTTGAAATCCATTTCAAAGCAAAAACCTCATTTGAAAACCACATGTACCATCTATCTATCTCATGCATTCAACCAATGCAAAAATCATGGCAATGCCACACATGTTTGATATACAAAAGCATTTCATAATCTCATATGAATTTCTCATAGCATAAAAACATTTCAATCATAGGTACATGTGAATCATAGCTCATTCTCATATATTGGCATTTCATTTTCTATCTTTACTCGGATATGCTGATTAGCTTAACATAAGTCAATTCCTACCCCGATGGAATCTCGCATCACCGTACTCTCATGACGGTATCTATCTTCGCCACAAAGCTTGGGTGTTTCACCAAGACCTAACCCGATGGAATCTCTCATCATCGGACTCTCACTTTTGATCGGGATGGTACTACCCCCATTGCCCGACTCCAAAGAGCACGTACGAGTTTTAGTTTAGAGTGCACTTTACATCCTATTGGCCGACCAATTATATATGGTAACATCTCATCACTTATGCCAATATATTATATTAAAATCATCATCTCACCTACTGTTTTGGTGCAACATTTCTAAATCAATCTCATGCCATTTCAAAATCAAGGTCCATGCATAGCATTTAATCAAAAACCTCAAAACTCTTTGCAACATCGTTCAATCTCATGGGATCAATATAAAACATCATCTCATGTCATAAATCATCCATAAAATAGTAGGAATTTATCTTTCTCAAATCAAGAGCATGTCAAAAGCATTTAGGGGCATCATCCACATTTCGAGAGCAAATCTAAACATACTTACTTCCAGACTTAGGACGGTGTTTCAAACCAAATCCTAAATCCCCAAAAAATTATTTCCTTGTCCCTCAAGGACTTCTAAAACCATTTTTCACTCACCGATGACATTTCGCTTGTTTGCCGAAACGATTTCTAAACTTCCGGTGCTTCTGGATCAACACCTAACGCATCCGATGAAGTCTCCCATGTTCAACACACATAAGAGCAGATGATTAATGCATCACCATGCATTAAAATCGCCAGCCACAAATTCCAACACGCTGCCCTGCTCAAAACTAGCATTTCGACTATCCCAAATAACCGAAAACAATTCCAAACTTTTACAAATCAAAGCCTAGCCAAGATTTATCAAATCTAACCTTTTCTAAACTTCAATTAACACCAAAAATCAACATAAACACGATCTTATACCTCCAGCAATAGAAGAACATCAAAAACACCTCAAAAACCACAAATCCAACATCTTAAACTTAGGGACCCAAGCCTATTCGGGATTTATTTGTTAAAACCACATTCTCAACATCAAACATCATCTAAAATATGTTGAAAATCAACCTCAACTCAGATCATAACATAGTAATACGAAAATCACCAAGATCTCATCAAGAATCTTGAATTTGGATTTATTTGTTAAAACCACATTCTCAACATCAAACATCATCTAAAATATGTTGAAAATCAACCTCAACTCAGATCATAACATAGTAATACGAAAATCACCAAGATCTCATCAAGAATCTTGAATTTAACAACTCTTTCTTGTTTAAAACATTAAAACAACTCAAAAACCATTATGTAACCCCCTTAACCCGGCCCAGACGGTTGACCCGAATTAAGAAAGTCACACGGGGAAAACCAAAGTCAACCCGAAAGTCAACTTTGATTAACGACCCTTTTTTTTCTTTTTAATCTTGTCTAAATGCACGTTAACCTTAGATGTGATCTCACAACAACATACTCGAAGATCATAAACATCAGAGATCAAACAGGGACCCAATTGAACAATTAACAACTTTAGGGACCAAACTGTAAATTCTGAAAACTTTAAGGACTTAACCAGATTTTAAGTTACCAACTTAAAATTAATCAAGTTTCATGCTTCTCTGCCAAATTTCAGCTTAAACGGACATCCCAAACTCATACAATTGCACAAACAAGTTTCAGGACCAAAATACAAACATTTCAAAACATTTAACTGCCACTGTCAGCCCCCAACGGTCACGTGTTCCGAAACAGGCAGAGCCCGTTTCGAAACGCGGGGCCGTTCCGCAACAGGTGGCTGGCAGAATGCTTTCCGTTTCGAAACGGTGTCTACCGTTTCGGACGCCTGGGCTGATTCAGGGCATCCGTTCCGAAACGGTAGTCCCTGTTCCGAAACGCCCTGCACATAATGCAGAAAAACACTTGCTTAAACACGCAATTGACCATCCGAACATACTCCAAAAGCCACCAAACTCTACCATCATGCAATTCAACATATAAGAGACATACTTGCATCAACAATTCAACATATTATCATCATATACGTAAAGCCCCAATTCTATAGGCATGCTTCCTACACAAGCAACCATTTAAACACAAAATCTCCAAATCCATCTCATATAAGTCAAAACATGATCCAACAACATTAACAACAACATATAACCATCCTTGTTCGAACACATAAACATCAACCCAAGAGATTCTACCCCAATGCCTTTATTAACTATAGCTATTCACCGAGACATACGTCTCAAATGGAGTCCTCCTTGAATCCCTTGCTTCTCGCTGTCCAAACTTCAAGAATCTGCATTGATGGACAAAAAGGAGCGTAAGCACATAATGCTTAGTGAGGAATGCTCAAAACCAAAACACCATCAATGCAGCGAGTCATAAAATCTCTTTGAAAAGCAACTCGATTTGTTTACCAAGCAAAGTTTGAAAACCCCTTTTCAACAACATGCTTAAACCATGCATTGCTCAAACATGAAAACCAACCCATAGCTTAGCAAGCTAAGAAAACCTTTTCAAAGCATAATTTGCAAAATCATCCATTTAACCATTCCATGCATAAACACCATATGCAAAGTTAAATTCATACCTTGGAAAACACTTCCATTTCATAACATACCTTTCTTATACTCGAAAATCATTCCAAGCAAGAAACCCTTTAAAACCATTTACTCAATCAATCCAACACATGCATTAAACAAAGGCAACTTATGAACCACAACATCATCATCACATGCCTTTTAAAACAAGTCTTAACAAGACTCCAATGCATTAAACAAAGGCAACTTATGAACCACAACATCATCTCTTACCTTGAGCATCCTTCACATATGGCTTTTACAACCAGCATTAAACCATGCTTAAAATATGCTTTCAAAACAAAATATAAACCATGCAAATCACATGCATTGCAACCACCAAACACAATTGCTTTTAAAGCCAATTCACAACACAAACCAAGAGCGAAAATCCATATACTTACTCTTGAGCTTAGCAAAGTTGTTTAGACTTAAACTAAGCTCCCAAAATCTCCAAACCTTGGTTTAAAAGCTGAAAACCCAACTTCACTCACCGATACACAAAACAAGGCTAGCCAACAAGCCTTCCAAGCATCCGGAACCTTCCACACCACCTCTAATGCTCACGGATCTTCCTCCCCTGTTTCAAGCACATAACATCAGAGGATTAATGCATCATAATGCACTAAAAACACCAGCAACACAACTAAACTCGCTGCTCATCACAAATCCAACATTTCGGCTACCAAACACAACCGAAATCACCACCAAACACTTCCGAAACTTAACCCAGCCAAGATCCATCACTTCTAACCATTTTTAAACATCAATTAACATCCAAAATGATCACAACACGTCCTTATACCTCCAGGTATAACAGATCACCAAGATCACTCCAAAAACAACCAAAAACTCAAGCAAAACTTAGGAAATTCAACCTATCCGGGATTGCATTAATTAAACCTCAACTTCTAATCAATTTAGCATTCATTTAACATCAATTTGACACTTCAAAACACTGCCCAAACAGATCACACGAAAATTTCACCAAAATCAAGCAAATCTTGCATTTTAAGCCAAAATCAAGATTTCAATTGAAAAGCCTTTAACAAATCACAAATCAAGGATTGAGAACTTAGGAATTTCAGTAAAGAACTGAGAGTTTAGAGGAGAAGGACGTTCTTACCTCCAAACTTGAGTTTCTCCCTTTTTGGAACCAAAAAGCTTGATGAAACAACTTGCAAATGGTGAGGTTTTGTTGTAGAGATGATTAGGAATCCAAAGAGAATTGAAAAGGAAAATTTGAGTGACAAAATCAGAAGTAAATCTCTGGAGAGAAAGTGTTTGGGTTGAGAGAAAAAGAGAGAAAATGAAAATTGGAAGAAAATGGAAAGTTGGTTACAAAATAGTAAAATGATTTCCCTCCACTTTTCTTAAGCTTTAAAATCAGAATTATACATCAAAATATCTTAGAAAAATCTGGAGAAACTCTTTTTGGAATAATAGCTCCTTAAAGATTCAAAGTTTCAACCCTTTATAAAACAGTCACGCAACTTTCAAAAATTACATTTTGGTCACTAGCCAAAATGTCACCCTTCCGAACCTCATTTTCCAAAATTGATTTCACAGTTCACTTTTATATATTAAAAGATGATTTTAGAACATTTTTCCATATTTTTAATGCAACCCGAACTAGGCTTTCCTAATTTCACCCTTATATATTCGATCAGCACTTTGACCGAACCGGTCAACGCCCAAAACTTCTGAGCCCAAAACCGGGGCGTTACAACTCTCCCCCCCTTAGGAAATTTCGTCCTCGAAATTTCAACTGGCGAAAAGAGAACCACAACCTTCCCAAAGCAACACACACGGCAACACAAAAGCCCCAACCACCACTGAACACATTCCACACAAAAACTCCACCAACTCAACACCACCACATACTGTTCATAAAATCCAGAACACACAAAAATAGCCATAACTTAACCTTTCACATATACGGACTGTACACATCCCCAACATCAACCTGAAGAACTTCAACTTTTACAGCACACATCACCGTAACACACAACTCCCAAGACTTGTTTACACAGCGACACTAACCAATCCAATTCAGCCACTTTGCAAACTTCTCTGCTTCTAAAACTCTTGCAAACTCCCAAACCTCTTCCAAGGATTTCCCAACAAGCAAAAATCCTTAAGCAACAACCGATTACCCAAACTCCTCAACGAATGCTGATAATCCTTCACATCTGCCACTAACATTACCATAACGACTCACCAGGACTACTCACCCACCATCCAAAATTTACATCACAACCACAACTCAACTCCGCCAACCGTATCACACACCACCAGCTGACTACAAAAAAAACTCACATACCCACAACCAGCCAACCACTACTCACAAGAATCTAACCAACCAACAATGGCCTTTGACCTTTCATTGCCTATCCACCGCAAACTTTGACCACAATACTTGCCTTACCAGAACATCGCTTATCCTAACATACATAACAACTCCTCAACTCCTCAAAAGGTTGCTAAGAACCAACACTTACGAACCAACCCTTCCACAACAACTTAAATGCTAAGCTACCTCAGCACTTGGGAACACAACCACTAAACTGCAACATCACTTAGCACCAAGGAACTACCCCTTCCACTTAGCTATTCAAACCACTTGACCGATTCTAACCTCAACCGGTACTCCTCACCACCAAACCACTAAACTCTTTAAGCATCAAACACTATCCTTCTACCAACAGGCTATACCACTCTCACTATTACTAGCAACTAGCTTAATATACTCCATTACTTCTAACTCTCACCCAACACCAAAACAACCTATAAAGAACCCATCATCCAACCTAACCCAACCACCATACTAACAGATTCGATTAGTTATTAGCGAGTGTGAACATCGTATGCATGATCACCAACATGCCTTATCAATGCCCGATGTACATGTATGCAAAACCTCTAATGTCATGCCACATGTATGCATGGACCAGCACATATATAATATAGCATATAACAATGATTTTAACTGTGCATGAATGCCAGTTCACACCCTCCAATAACATCCTCAGAATCCGTCTAAGAACAATCTCCTTCCTCACTTCTAACTTATATAACTACATCATACCATCATACCAACAACCATTAACCACAAAACTCACTAAAACCTTCTTCACACCAAAGATGTTTCCAAAACTACAACTATTACCTCAACATGCTGGCAACAAGACTAAACTTACCACGCAAGGAAAACCAACAAAAACCCAACTAAGGTAACTAGAGCAAAGATTACTTAACAAAATTACCTGAAAACACATCACCACCCTGAAGCTTCATCAGACGAGCTCTCTTCCTCGCGGAACCATCATCCTCCTGCCACACCGCTGCAGCACCAGCTAACACTTTAAGGTCATCACCATCTCCCTGCGATAAAGAACCCTGGCTATTCCGAGCCAACATCAAACAATCACGTCTCATATATCCAGCAGACCCACATTTCCAGCACTTCTCATTTCCCAAACTCTTCACAACCTTCTGCTCTTTCTGCCACCTCTGAACCTTGATTCGGCCGTGCCCACGACCTTTCAGAGACCCTTTGGCTATCACCAAAGCTGACTTCACCCCAAGAGGACAATCGCGCTTAACATGCACTTTAGAACCACAGTTCCAGCAAGCACTCGCGCCCCAACAACCTCCAACATGGCGCCTTTCACAACGGTCATATACCGGTGGCTGAGCTTCCACTCCTTGCTCAAGCAACACTTGCTCCACAACAACACTACCTTCACATTGCTTAACCCTTGGAAACTTCTCTCCAAGATACCTTTCATAAAAGGCAGATACAAAGAAATCCCAGTCAATATCATGGATATGTGACGCCACCGCCACAGATGTCCACCAGACACATGCATCCTCCAACATCAAAGAGACAACACTTCCCAGCTTACAAGCATAATCACAACCTTCCTGATCCAGAATCAGAATCACACTGGCCAACCAAGCCTCAAATGTCTCAGGTGAAGAACCATGATACTCCACAGCACCCAAATCCAACAAACGCTGCCTCGGCAAACCCACACATCCTACAGCCAGCACATCCACTGACTTTACCCTTGCTACAGCCTGAGATGTTCCCAACACCTCTTGAGCAACAGGTGATGAACTCTTCATCACAGAACCAGCTTCTTCCTCCTGCCTTACCACCTCAACTACAGGCACAGAAGACTGAGACGAAACACCTCTACAGAAGGGTGAATTCCAAGCCTTAACAACCTGCCCTAAGGCAGCAACCATCTCACCCAACTGCCATTCTATCAACGACTTCGCCATACTACTAACAACAACAAACAATCACAACAAAACAAACAAACCAGTTAGACCAGCTTTAAGCAAGGATTCAAACTCCAACTCCAAAATAACACAATAGCTATAATAATAAGGCAATGGGTATCCTGAATCCCCCCTCTATTACATGACATAACAGTCAACACGAACATGGATATCACAACATCAAGCATATCAAACAACATACTTCGATCATGCTTTCATCAAACAACATCCACTTGCAACAGCATACTATCCACATAACATACTCATTTCACTCTCATCATGCATTAAACCAACTCACAACATCAGCATATATCCACGTAAGCTCAACCAAGATTCTTAAACACAAAGCATGCTTGCAAATATCAACAACTTACTCAGAAACACGTGTTTCAACCAACATTCAACCAACTTTCATCCACACAACAAGGTAAACATCAACACACATCACAACAATTTACCGTTTTCCCCAAGCATTCGCAACTTAGCTCTGATACCACCAAATGTAACCCCCTTAACCTGGCTCAGACGGTTGACCCGAATTAAGAAAGTCACACGGGGAAAACCAAAGTCAACCTGAAAGTCAACTTTGATTAACGACCCTTTTTTTCTTTTTAATCTTGTCTAAATGCACGTTAACCTTAGATGTGATCTCACAACAACATACTCGAAGATCATAAACATCAGAGATCAAACAGGGACCCAATTGAACAATTAACAACTTTAGGGACCAAACTGTAAATTCTGAAAACTTTAAGGACTTAACCAGATTTTAAGTTACCAACATAAAATTAATCAAGTTTCATGCTTCTCTGCCAAATTTCAGCTTAAACGGACATCCCAAACTCATACAATTGCACAAACAAGTTTCAGGACGAAAATACAAACATTTCAAAACATTTAACTGCCACTGTCAGCCCCCAACGGTCACGTGTTCCGAAACTGGCAGAGCCCGTTTCGAAACGCGGGGCCGTTCCGCAACGCGTACCGAAACATGTGGCTGGCAGAATGCTTTCCGTTTCGAAACGGTGTCTACCGTTTCGGACGCCTGGGCTGATTCAGGGCATCCGTTCCGAAACGGTAGTCCCTGTTCCGAAACGCCCTGCACATAATGCAGAAAAAGACTTGCTTAAACACGCAATTGACCATCCGAACATACTCCAAAAGCCACCAAACTTTACCATCATGCAATTCAACATATAAGAGACATACTTGCATCAACAATTCAACATATTATCATCATATACGTAAAGCCCCAATTCTATAGGCATGCTTCCTACACAAGCAACCATTTAAACACAAAATCTCCAAATCCATCTCATATAAGTCAAAACATGATCCAACAACATTAACAACAACATATAACCATCCTTGTTCGAACACATAAACATCAACCCAAGAGATTCTACCCCAATGCCTTTATTAACTATAGCTATTCACCGAGACATACGTCTCAAATGGAGTCCTCCTTGAATCCCTTGCTTCTCGCTGTCCAAACTTCAAGAATCTGCATTGATGGACAAAAAGGAGCGTAAGCACATAATGCTTAGTGAGGAATGCTCAAAACCAAAACACCATCAATGCAGCGAGTCATAAAACCTCTTTGAAAAGCAACTCGATTTGTTTACCAAGCAAAGTTTGAAAACCCCTTTTCAACAACATGCTTAAACCATGCATTGCTCAAACATGAAAACCAACCCATAGCTTAGCAAGCTAAGAAAACCTTTTCAAAGCATAATTTGCAAAATCATCCATTTAACCATTCCATGCATAAACACCATATGCAAAGTTAAATTCATACCTTGGAAAACACTTCCATTTCATAACATACCTTTCTTATACTCGAAAATCATTCCAAGCAAGAAACCCTTTAAAACCATTTACTCAATCAATCCAACACATGCATTAAACAAAGGCAACTTATGAACCACAACATCATCATCACATGCCTTTTAAAACAAGTCTTAACAAGACTCCAATGCATTAAAGAGATTTCATGCACACATTCATCATTTACCAAATGATAATCAACACTTGTTCAACTTAACAAGTAAACATGCATTCACAAGCATTAAACACTTTTCATGCAACCATGCATCTTTTCAAGCATCTCATGCTTAATCATAATCAAGAACATTATATTGGCTCCCAAGTGATCAACCACATCCACTTTTCAACTCAACATCCAATCGGATACGCGGATCACAAGCGTTGTCCCCACGCTTCATACACACTACCAATCCAAGGTCCCCAAATGGACTTTTAAACACCATTTGACCTCAACATTCACAAGGTTCCCATGTATGGACTTTCAAACACCATACAACCTTAACTTTCCTAAGGTTCCCATGTATGGACTTTTAAACACCATACAACCTTAACTTTCCTAAGGTTCCCATGTATGGACTTTTAAACACCATACAACCTTAGCATCACCGATTGGTAGTTGTATAACATCACTAACGAGATCCGGGACACCCAACACAAGATCCACACATGGACTTTACACCACCATTGTGATCTTAACAAGCACAAGGTTCCCATATATGGACTTTTAACCACCATATAACCTTTGCTTAACCAAGGTCCTCGAATGGGCATTCAACCTCCATTATGACCTTAACCATCTCGTTAGGATACTTGAAGGGAGTTTACCGGTTCACTCTTAACCACTCCACCTCCAAGGCGACTTTATTCACGGTGCACCCAATCCTATAGCCGGCTAACTATATCCGATCAAAGAAACCAAGAACCATTTACATCACTTGCCAATATAACCAACTTACCACATTAGTCCAATGATTCACATGCATAATCATAATGCAAAAACCATCATTTACCATCATCAATCCACTGTTTTAAAGCATTTCACAAAGCCATTGAACAACATGCAACACCATGCATCAAAACCACATTTTCAATGTATAAAACTAAGGATCTCTTACCTTGAGCATCCTTCACATATGGCTTTTACAACCAGCATTAAACCATGCTTAAAATATGCTTTCAAAACAGAATATAAACCATGCAAATCACATGCATTGCAACCACCAAACACAATTGCTTTTAAAGCCAATTCACAACACAAACCAAGAGCGAAAATCCATATACTTACTCTTGAGCTTAGCAAAGTTGTTTAGACTTAAACTAAGCTCCCAAAATCTCCAAACCTTGGTTTAAAAGCTGAAAACCCAACTTCACTCACCGATACACAAAACAAGGCTAGCCAACAAGCCTTCCAAGCATCCGGAACCTTCCACACCACCTCTAATGCTCATGGATCTTCCTCCCCTGTTTCAAGCACATAACATCAGAGGATTAATGCATCATAATGCACTAAAAACACCAGCAACACAACTAAACTCGCTGCTCATCACAAATCCAACATTTCGGCTACCAAACACAACCGAAATCACCACCAAACACTTCCGAAACTTAACCCAGCCAAGATCCATCACTTCTAACCATTTTTAAACATCAATTAACATCCAAAATGATCACAACACGTCCTTATACCTCCAGGTATAACAGATCACCAAGATCACTCCAAAAACAACCAAAAACTCAAGCAAAACTTAGGAAATTCAACCTATCCGGGATTGCATTAATTAAAACTCAACTTCTAATCAATTTAGCATTCATTTAACATCAATTTGACACTTCAAAACACTGCCCAAACAGATCACGCGAAAATTTCACCAAAATCAAGCAAATCTTGCATTTTAAGCCAAAATCAAGATTTCAATTGAAAAGCCTTTAACAAATCACAAATCAAGGATTGAGAACTTAGGAATTTCAGTAAAGAACTGAGAGTTTAGAGGAGAAGGACGTTCTTACCTCCAAACTTGAGTTTCTCCCTTTTTGGAACCAAAAAGCTTGATGAAACAACTTGCAAATGGTGAGGTTTTGTTGTAGAGATGATTAGGAATCCAAAGAGAATTGAAAAGGAAAATTTGAGTGACAAAATCAGAAGTAAATCTCTGGAGAGAAAGTATTTGGGTTGAGAGAAAAAGAGGGAAAATGAAAATTGGAAGAAAATGGAAAGTTGGTTACAAAATAGTAAAATGATTTCCCTCCACTTTTCTTAAGCTTTAAAATCAGAATTATACATCAAAATATCTTAGAAAAATCTGGAGAAACTCTTTTTGGAATAATAGCTCCTTAAAGATTCAAAGTTTCAACCCTTTATAAAACAGTCACGCAACTTTCAAAAATTACATTTTGGTCACTAGCCAAAATGTCACCCTTCCGAACCTCATTTTCCAAAATTGATTTCACAGTTCACTTTTATATATTAAAAGATGATTTTAGAACATTTTTCCATATTTTTAATGCAACCCGAACTAGGCTTTCCTAATTTCACCCTTATATATTCGATCAGCACTTTGACCGAACCGATCAACGCCCAAAACTTCTGAGCCCAAAACCGGGGCGTTACACATTAACAAAGGATTGATAACTTGGGGATTTCAGTAAAGAACTGATCATTAGAGGAGAAGAATGGAGCTTACCTCTAATGGTTGATCTCTTCTTCAATTTGGGCAAGTTTTCTTGAAAAATCCAAAGAAAAAACAATGTGATTTGATGAAACAAAGTTGGAGAATCATTTAGAGAATGAAATCTCAGCAATCAAGGTGAAAATCAAAGGTTCTTTGATGAGAGAGAAGTGTTTGGCTGAATAGAAGTTGAGAGAAAATGAAGATAGGAAAAACTAACGTGAAATTGGTTATGAAAAGTCAACTTTTAGTTTCCTTTATAATTCCCTTTATTTATTTTATAAAATAATTTATTAAAAGCTCCCAAATTAAAGAGAAATCTGATGGAAATAAATGGTAAAAAAAGCTCCTTAAAGATTCAAAGTTTCAATCCTTTACAAAACAGTCACTAGCCAACTTTTGCAAAAACTGCATTTTGGTCATTATACCAAAATGTAATATTTCCAAAACTCATTTTGTAAAATTGTTTTTACCATAATCATTTACATAATAAATAATGATTTTTAGATATTTTTCATATTATTAAAACATCCTGAACTAGGTTTTCCCTGAACCAACCTCAAGGATTCGAACCATTCCTGACCAGCCCGATCCAATGTCTAAAACATCTAGGCCCAAAATCAAGGCGTTACATGCCAGGCATTTCGAAACACTACTGCCCGTTTCGAAACAGGCCTTCAAAACTGATTTTGTAGAGGCAAACTGTTCCGAAACACCAAGGGGCGTTTCGAAACAGCTAGGCAAATTTCATGCTCGTTTCGATACGGTCGAGCCCGTTTCAGAACTCCTGTGCACAGTTTGGTTCAAAAAGGGTCTTAGGCATTTCTGAAGCTTACCGAAACCATTCCAACAACATACCAATGGCAAGGGACCAACAAATCATGCATTTCACCAGTAAAAGGACTTAACAACATAAAACAAGAGCATTTCAACCCTTTGATTAAACAAGAACGAAACATACGATGACCCACATTTGCATAAGAGGTCAAAACACAATTTAAGCATAAAAACAGCGAAACCAAACTTCACACAACTTCAATGGATCATAACAAACATGTCTCAACAAAAAGGAAGTTCAACAACCGCTCCCAACACTCACAAAGGTCTAGCCCCATTGCTACTACACTACTATTGGAATAAACCATACTTGAGCTAAGATTTGGACTCTTGGACACCTCCCTTGCTCCCTTGCTGACCCGAAAGGTTTAGCGACCTCCATTGTTGGAAAAGAGAGCGTAAGCTAGAGGGCTTAGTGAGCGGTGCTCAAAACAATAGCAACAACAATGCAGATTTTAAAACATGTAACTCGTTCACAAAACCAAAATCTTCCTTCAAATCATTTCTTTACAGCAAACCAATAAACAAGCTAGAATTACAACACTTGACATATTCTCAAGTCAAAACTATAATAAAACAATTCATGCATTACCGATGCAAATCAACCATAGCTTGCCAATTCGTACAAACCATGCATTACCGATGCATGTCAAACATAACTTACCAACTCATGATCAAACACCATGCCACTACCAGCAGAGCCCATGGTGATTGCACTACCCCTACCACTCTCAAATTGGATATACGGACACCTTGATGGAACTACCCCCATCAAGTCACATGCATTACCGATGCATAAAACTCACTTCGGCTGGGATGCTACTACCCACAAAGCCCGTTGGTGATAGCACTACCCATACCACTCATATCACAATAGCACTACCCCTATTGTGAAACCAAAGGATACCACACACGCGAATTTTGTATTATAGAGCTCTCCACATCCTATTGATCAATCAACATAACTGATATGTATAATCATCACTTGCCAATATACAACTTACCTCCAAAAACATTCATTCATGTCAAAGCATAAACATGATCACAACATCCCATTTCAAAGCATGTACAAAGCATGGTATTTCTCAACATAATTTCACAACTTTGTAATCATGACATTAACTCATGGGATTTCATATAGCCACATTTAAAACAACTCATTATGCATGAGAACAACATGATATATCATAATCATCCATGCATACACATCATCATCACATTAAATCAAAACAATCAAACACAAGATGAAAACAAAGGCAAAAACACCCAAACTTACGCTTGAGCTTAGATTGGTCTCTCGGAAACAATCCAAACCCTTTAAAACATGTCCTTAACCACATTAAGGCTTTAAAAGAATTTCCACTCACCAGCAAACCATAAACTTAATCCAAAACACTGATCTAAGCCGTCAGATCACCCAAAAATGCGTCCGATGATTCCGAGTCCAAAACCCATGTTTCTAACCATTACAAAACAGAGCATTAGACTTTATTTCAACCCAAAAACTTGCTGGAAAATAGAGAGCCATCATCTTGCAACAATCGACCATCAAAACATATCTGAAATAAGCCGAAAACATCGAATAAATCAACCCAAATGCAATCCAGCCAAAACCCAGTGATATTAACATCATAAATACATCTAATAACATCAAAAACATTAACCCATCATCAAATAACCATCAGCTACTGATTTCTCACAAATCCAAGCCAAAAACCCAAAAATATCAATCTGAAACTTCATCAACTTAACCAAATCCGGGATTCTTTTGATTAACCCATTATCCCAACATATTTCAACATCAAAAACATTGCTCGCAACAATCTAAAACCCAGCAAAACCTGATCCAACAATGAAACTCACAAAACAACCATTTTTAGCTTGATTTCTCACTTTTTCATAAATATATTTGTAAAACCTTTAATCTAAAACTATAAAAGAATCAATAACATGAGAATATCAATAAAGAACCTTACATTAGAGGAGAAAAACACAGCTCACCTCTAATGGTAGAATTTTCCCATGATTTTGAAGGAAAGCTTAAGAAATCTAAGAGAAAACAATTGGGTATTAGAAGAAAATCATAAGGAAATACTTTGATGATTAGAAATCAACTTAAAGGAAAGTTTACCTTTGAAATCTTGCTGCTAAAATGGTGCTTGGTTGAAGAGAGAGTGAAGAAAGCCTTTTGAAAATTTTTAACGTCAAAACTTGGATGATATAAAACCCTTTTTAAAATTATGAATTAAAACTCTTTTAAAATCACTTTTAGGAATAAAATAAATAAGGGAAAAGTCTGAAATTAGACTTGGCTAATTAGCTTCTTAAAGATTCAATGTTTTGATTGTTTTACGAAACGGTCACTAAAACAGTTTTGAAAATTCACATTTTAGTCACTAGACCAAAATGTCTTAAATCCGAAACTCATTTTCCAAAATTGATTTCGCACACTATATATATATATAATATAAGGATTTTAGAAATTATTTCCACATTTTTAAGAACACTCGAGGATTGTTTTCCCTGAACTCACCCTAAACTACTCGAACTTCAAAAACAGATTCGGTCAACCATAAAACCATCATCAAAACTCCTAAGCCCAAAATCGGGGCGTTACAACTCTCCCCCACTTAAGGAATTTTGTCCTCGAAATTTACCTGACGGAAAGAGATGTGGAAACTGCTTCTTCATGTCATATTTTCTCTCCCAAGTGGCTTCTTCCACTCCACGTCGTTGCCATTTCACTTTCACTAACTTAATGCTTCTACCACACAACACCTTGCTGTCCGTAGTCAAGATTTCGACTGGTTCTCCATCGTAAGACAAATCAGGATTCAACTCAATCTCTTTAATAGGCATAACATGAGAAGGATCCGATCTATATTTTCGAAGCATTGAGACATGGAACACATCATGTATCTTTTCTAACTCGGATGGCAAACACAATCTGTAAGCAAGAGGACCAATTCGTTAAACTATTTCATACAGACCAATAAACCTCGGACTCAGTATACCTTTCCTACCGAATCTCATCACTTTCTTCCAAGGTGAAACTTTCAGAAACACTTTCTCACCTACCGCATACTCTATATCACGACATTTCAAATCCGCATAGGACTTTTGATGATCTGTATCTGCTTTCAGGCGATTACAAATCAATTTTACCTTCTTCGTAGTACCTTTAAGCATATCCGGCAATTATAGCAACTTTTGTCCCGCTTCAACCCAACAGACAGGTGTTTTACACCTTCTACCATACAAAGCTTCGTAGGGAGCCATCTGAATGCTTTCCTGATAACTGTTATTAAACGCAAACTCTACTAACAGTAGGTGTTTCTTCCAAGAACCTTGAAAGTCAATAATGCAACATCGCAACATATCATCTAACATCTGAATTACTCTTTCTGACTGGCCATCGGTCTGCGGATGATAAGATGTGCTGCAATTCAAACGAGTGCCCAAAGCATCATGCAGACATTCCCAAAATTGAGTTGTGAATCTTGGATCTCTATCAGATACAATCGATTTCGATACACCATGCAATCTCACTATCTCCTTGATGTACAACTCACTCAACTTATCTAACGTGTACGTAGTATGATCAACTATAAAGTGTGCGCATTTTGTGCAACGATCAACAATTACACAAACTGAATTCTTTCTAGAAGGTGTCAAAGGCAAACTTGATACAAAATCCATGGTAATTCTTTCCCACATCTATTTTGGAATTCTCAACGGTTGCAACAAACTTGAAGGTAACTGATGTTCAGCCTTCACACGCTAACAAACTATTCATTTACACACATATTCAGCCACATCTGTAACACCCTAGTTTTGGGCCTAGATGTTTTAGACATCAGATCGGACCGGTCGGGAACGGTTCGAATCGAGTTTGGTGATTTAAGGAAATCAAGGATCGGGATAGGATAAAAATGTGGTAAAATTGCTAAAATCCTCTAAAATTATGTTTAAGAGGTTGGTCAAATCAATTTTACAAAAATATTTTCGGAAGAGGTACATTTTGGGTAGTGACCAAAATGTAAAGTTTCAAAACTGTGAAAAAATGTGATTTTTTAAAGAGGAGCCAAAATCTTAGAATCTTTAGCGAGCTTTATGGCAATTTAGCCTTTCCTTAATATGGCATGTTTTTTAAAAGGGATTTTAAAGTGATTTAATAAAAGGATTTTTATTAAATTAAAATTAATAAATTAGAAAAGTGAGATTTCATTTGACGTAACTACATTCCTCTTCTCATTTTCAGCCAAACACCATTCTAACTCATTTTCTCCAGAATTCTTTTCTCCCAAACACTCTCATTATTTTCTAAACAAATTTCAAGAGTTCTTTCAAGTTCTTCAAGATTTTTGCTAAGGAAAACTTGTCATTCATTGAGGAAAGCAAGGATTGGAGGTAAATCCCATTCTCAACCTTCAATCTAGGTTCTTTATTGAAATTCCTAAGATATTTGGCTTCTAATTAATGTGTTTGGTTGAGTTTTTATTATAGTATTGATTTGAGATTGAAATCTTGCAAAAATATAATGAAACTCTTGATTTTCGGACTTGTTTTGCTAAGCTCTATTTTGGATTGATTTTAATTAAGTTTTGAGGTGGTTAATATGTTGAAAAGAGGTTTTGTTGATATATATCCCGAAATCCTTGAGATCCTTGAGTTTCTTGATAGTTCTAGTTGGGTTTTTGAGGTGAAATGTTAGAGTAATGCTTGATGGAGGTATAAGGAAGGGTTTAGGTTGATTTTAGATGTGTTTTGATGTTTATAATTGATTAGAGGTGATGTATGTTGGCTGGGCTTGGTTTAGGAAGCAATCGATTGAGTTTTCTGTTGTTTCGAATGGGTAAATTGGTGTAGTTTGGGTGAGCAATGAGTTTGTGATTAGTTGCTGGTGTTGAAATGCATTTTAATGCATTTAGATCTCTGTTTTGATGATGTGAAAACAGGGGATCTTGATCCGGGAGCAAACAAGACGTTTTTAGAGGCTTCGAAAGAGTGATTTTCGTGTCGGCGAGCAAGGCTTCGCGTATCGGTGAGTGGAAATGGATTTTCCAGCTTTGAAACGATTAGAGCGTGGTCTTGGGAGCTTAGTGTAAGTTTAAAACACTTAGCTAAACTCAAGAGTAAGTGATTCAAAAATCTCTCTCGGATGGTGCTATGTTTTTGTTGGAAAATGCACTTGTTATAAATGTGATTTATTTACTGTTTTAAAGCATGTCTTGAGCATTGATAATGTTGGTGTTTAATGCCATGTTCTTAAGGATGCATTTGGTAGATGAACCTTGGATTTGAGAAATGTATGTATTTGAGATTAAGCATGGTTATGCTTGTGATGCTTGGTTTAAGCATGAGCAAAAGATTATTTGCTGTTATTATAATGATGTTAAAAGTATGTGGTTTGAAAAGTGCATTGATGCTTAGAAGAGCATGTTTAAGAAAGGCATGAGTTTGCAATTAATGATGCAATGGTTTTATGAAATGAATTGATGAATGTTGCTTTTAGCGATCCTCACTAAGCTATATGCTTACGCTCATATGTTTCATCAATGCAGAGAACTGAGCATTCAAGGCAACCCGATAGCAAGTGGAATCCAAGCTTTTGATTAAACAAAGAATGTAGTTTCACCTTGGTGTAATAAGAGGCATGGGTGGGATTTCTACTCTTGTTAGTATTTGGTGATGTTAAACACCTTAAGCATGTTTGGTTTTCTTATTTTGGTTTGTAAATGGCCTTTGAGGTTTGATTTGTGCTTGAATGTGGCTTTGAGCTTTTGTATGGTTTTGAAGACTAGGAAGCATGCCTATAGATCTAATGCTTGCATGAACGATGCTATGTTTTAGTCTGTGCTTCGTAATATCGGTCTTTGATGTTTATACATGTTAAATGTTTGATATGGCATGTGTTGGAATGATTTCGGAGGGGGATGATTGAGAAAAACCAGCAAATTGTGAAGTTGCAAGGCAAGGTGTTTTGGAACGCCGTTATCTATTTCAGAACGGTGGCCTGGAATGGTCATGGCGTTTCAGAATGGGTAAGCACGTTCCGAAACATTTGGCTACTGGAAAGTATTGTTTCGAAACGGGTTTCGGAATGCACCCGCGTATCAAAACGGTCAACCTGGTTTTGAAGCGGCCGTTCCGATACAGGGTCTTGTGTTTCGAAACACCTGACCGTTGGTTTTGAATTTGAATTGTTTCAAGTTTTTGTTTTCTTACGTTATGGTCCCTGAATGTTGGATGTTTAATTAAATGAGTTTGGATGATCTGTTTAAAATGAAATTTGACATACTGACATGTAATATGATTAGTTTTGGATTGGTAACTTAAAAACCTGCTTAGTCCTTATAATTTTGGAAATTTACAAATTAGTCCCTTAAAGACGTTTGTATGCAATTGGACCCCTATTCGAGTTCTGTTCGATGTATCTCTTCCGCAAAAACAAATTGCTAATCATATAGAATAATAATGTACATCTAGAAAAGATAAAAAAAAAGAAAAAAAAAGGGTCGTTAATCGAGGTTGACTTTTACGAGTTGACTTCAGTTTTCCCCATGTAATCTTCTTAGTTCGGGTCAGGCGTCTAGGCCGGGCTAAGGGAGTTACATTTATTGGTATCAGAGCCAGGTAACGAAATAATTGGGGATGTTGGTATGTGAAATTGGTATGTATTGATGTGTGTTGATTGAAAAGCATGATTTTTGTTGAATATTGGAGCTTATGCTATGCTTGGTTGATGTGAATCGCATGTGAGATGAATATGATTGTATGTTGATGATGGGATGTTGATATGCCCTGATTTTGGATTATGGATAGCGTGATGAGCATGATATGTTATTGTATGCTATGTTATGTTTGAGGGAAATCGGGGTGCCCATTGCCTTATTACACTGATTAAATGTTTTTGTGAACTTCGATCCTGTCTTGAGGCTGGCCTAAATGGTTTGTTTTGTTTTATTGTCATGCCTTGTTAAAAAATAGCACTATGGGTCCGAGGTGAGAGCTAAGGTCAAACACGATAGTGCCTGCGGCTGAGCAGGGCGACCAGGGTGAGCAAGGGGCTGATGTCCCTCCTGGTGGAAATTTACCTCCTCCGCCACCACCTGAAGGTGGGGAGCAGGAACAACAAGGATACGCTGGTCCAAGTTTGGGTGATCTAACGCTGTTGGTTCAAGCGATCACCGGGGCGTTTCAGGCCGCAGTAGCCGGAGCGCATGTACAGGCCCCTGCAGCTGGGCATGCGGGTTTACCTTTGGAGAGGTTGAGGAGCCTAGGAGCTGTTGAGTTCTTTGGTATGTCCCCTGAGGAGTCAGAAGCTTGGTTGGCGAGCACGATCCGTATCATGGATCAAATGGGCTGTAATGATGTGCGCAAGCTAGGGTGCGTTGTTTCTCTTCTCCAGGGTGATGTGTATAGTTGGTGGACAACTACCATTGCTGGAATGGAACCCAATGAAGTAGATTGGGAGTTTTTCCGAGGCTCTTTTAAGAGAAAGTATCTAGGTGTGAGATACTTAGATGAAAGGGAACGCGAGTTCATGTCGCTAGTTCATGGAACCCTTTCTGTGGCTGAGTACGAGGTCCAGTTCGTACGTCTGAGCCAGTATGCTTCTGAGCTGATACCTAGTGAGAGACATCGTTGTGATCGCTTCCGGTATAGGTTGGTGCAAGAGGTTAAGACATACATGATGGCTGTGGATTACACCAATTTTGATGTGCTGGTGTGTCGAGCAAAAGACATTGAACAGAACTTGGGTTTGGCATCCCGAGGAGTTGGTTTTAGCTCTGGAAAGAGAGCAGCTGAGTCTAGCTCTAGAGGCGGATGGAACAAGAGGGGACGAGATAAGAGATATCAGCCTACTAGACGAGGCAATGCTAGGCATGGTGCACCGGCTCAGGGAGATCAGATGAGAGCAGAACACGTGCTAGACGTGTGGATCTCGGGGTCATCTAAGGCGAGATTGTCCTCGAGCGGCTAGAGAGGTTCAAGCTCCTGTGGTGGTAACAGGTAATTCGTGTTGGAACTGTGGTTCAACGGATCACATGAGGTGAGAGTGTTTTTTGTTGGCTGGTGGAGGCCAAGGACGTGCACCTGCTGCGGATGCACCTCAGAGAGGCCGTGAGCGCGGCCAAGGGAACTTTCAGAGGAGAGATGAGGGTCAGCGGGGCATTGCATATGTGGTAGCAGTTCGGTCTAAGGGAGGCGGTCCTGCGAGAGTCTATGCTCAGCGCGAAGAGCGCAATGATACTGATGTCATCGCATGTACCTTTGCTCTTCAGTCTTTATCATTGTTGGCTTTCATTGATTCTGGATCTACGTATTCTTATATCTTGAGTGAGCATGTGCATTTTCTTATTATACATGCTGAGTTGCTCGAAGTAGGAATGCAAGTGACTAGTTCTTTTGGTGAGACTGTAGTCGCTAGGAGGTTGTATAAGAGATGCCCTTTATCTGTGCAAGGTCATCTTTTTCTTGTGGATTTGATGGAGTTACCCTTCTACAGTTTCGATGTGATCCTTGGTATGGATTGGTTGACTGAGCATAGAGCGGTGGTTGATTTTGATGTCAAGCGGGTCACTTTAAAGCTTGTCGATGATTATGGAGTAGTGGTGGTAGGCGAGAATGTGAAATTCTTGTCGAATGTGATTTCAGCTTTGGAAGCAAGCCGTATGCTGAGGATGGGCTGTGAGGCTTATCTTGCTTATGTGATGAATCCTGTCACAAAAGATGTGTGTGTGCAGGACATCAGAACCGTTTGCGATTTTCCAGGTGTTTTTCCGGAAGAATTGCCTAGGTTGCCACCAAACAGAGAAGTTGAGTTTGGTATCGAGTTGTATAAGAATACAACTCCTGTGTCCATTGCTCCTTATCGCATGGCACCTAAAGAGCTGAAAGAGTTGAAAACGCAACTGCAGGAGTTATTGGATCGAGGGTTCATCTGGCCGAGTGTGTCACCTTGGGGTGCACCGGTCTTGTTTGTAAAGAAGAAAGATGGGACAATGAGAATGTGCATAGATTATCGGCAACTGAACAAGTTGACGATCAAGAACAAGTATCCCTTACCTAGGATTGATGATCTCTTTGATCAGTTTCGAGAAGCATCGGTGTTTTCTAAGATAGACCTGAGGTCAGGATATTACCAACTGAAGGTAAAGGATGTAGATGTACCTAAGACAACTTTTCGGACAAGGTACGGGCATTACGAGTTCTTAGTGATGCCATTTGGTTTGACCAACGCACCTGCTGCTTTCATGGACATGATGAATCGTGTGTTCCATGAGTTCTTGTATCAATTTATGGTGGTGTTCATCAATGATATCCTTGTGTATTCGCATACTGAAGAGGATCATGATAGACACTTGAGAATCATTTTGCAAGCGTTGTTGGAGAACCAGTTGTATGCCAAGCTAAGTAAGTGTGAGTTTTGGCTTAAGAAGGTGATCTTCCTAGGGCATGTTGTATTAGCTGAGGGTATTCGTGTTGATCCGCACAAAGTAGAGGTTGTGATGAGTTGGAAGGTGCCTAAGTCAGTGACAGAGGTACGGAGTTTCCTTGGTTTAGTCGGGTATTACTGAAGGTTTGTCGAGGGTTTCTCGAATATTACTGCACCTTTGACCAAGTTGTTGCAGAAGAATATTCACTTTGAGTGGAAAGATGTGAGGCAACAAGCTTTTGAGAAGCTGAAGGAAGCTTTGACGCAAGCTTCTGTCCTGATTCAACCTGAGTCTCGTAAGGAGTTTGTGGTCTATAGTGGTGCGTCCATTGTTGGTTTGGGCTGTGTGTTGATGCAGGAGGGTAAGGTGGTAGCCTATGCATCTAGACAGTTGAAGGTGCACGAGCGTAACTACCCTACTCATGATCTTCAACTTGCGGCTGTTGTGTTTGCTTTGAAGATCTGGAGGCATTACCTGTACGACGAGAAGTGTGTTGTATTCACATATCATAAGAGCTTGAAGTATCTTATTTCTAAGAAGAAGTTGAATCTTAGGCAACGTCGCTGGGTGGAGTTGCTTTAGGATTATGAACTGACGATCGAGTATCACCCGAGCAAGGCCAATGTTGTGGTGGATGCTTTGAGCATGAAAGTGGCCATGGAGTTGAGAGCGATGTTTGCTCGCTTGAGCATATCGCGTGATGGTGGTCTTATTGCTGACTTGCAAGTGAAACCATATCTGATTTAGTTGATCAAAGATAAGCAGTTGCTTGATGATCCCCTTGTTCCACATGTTCAGGACATTGCGGAGGGTAAGCCTTCAGATTTTAGTTTTAATGATGACAATGTTCTGTGCTTTGGAAGTCGAATAGCGGTGCCAGATGATGTTGAGTTGAGGCGCACTATTCTTAATGAAGCTCATAGTAGTCCTTTTTCTATGCATCCTGGTAGTACCAAGATGTATCGTGATTTGAAGGATGAGTACTATTGGGTGGGGTTGAAAAAGGATGTGGCCGAGTTCGTTAATAAGTGCATGGTGTGTCAGCGAGTGAAAGCTGAACATCAGGTTCCTTCTGGGTTATTGCAGCCTTTAAGAATTCCAGAATGGAAGTGGGAGAGAATTACCATGGATTTTGTGTCTAGGTTGTCGTTGTCACCGTCAAAGAAGAATTCGGTTTGGGTGATTGTTGATCGGCTCACGAAGTGTGCACATTTCTTGCCGGTGCATACTACGTATACCTTGGATAAGTTAGCTGAGCTGTACATTGCTGAGATTGTGTGGTTGCACGGTGTTCCAAAGTCCATAGTGTCGGATAGGGATCCGATGTTTATAGCGCGATTTTGGGAATGTTTGCATCAAGCCTTGGGTACACGGTTGAATTTCAGTACTTCCTATCATCCTCAGATGGATGGACAGCCGGAACGTGTGATCCAGGTGCTTGAGGATATGTTGAGATGCTGCGTAATAGATTTTCAGGGTTCTTGGGAGAAGCACTTGCCGTTGGTTGAGTTTTCGTATAACAATAGTTATCAGGCAAGTATTCAATTGGCTCCATGCGATGCTTTGTATGGGAGAAGATGTAGAACCCCTCTTTGTTGGGCTGAAGCTGGGAAAAAGTTGATTTCGATGCCAGCTATGTTAAAGGGAACCACCGAGAAGGTGAAGCTCATTTGTGTGCGTTTGAAGGCAGCATCGGATTGACAAAAGTCTTACGCGGACCTGAAGCGTAAAGAGATTGAGTTCGCGGTTGGCGAACGTGTGTTTTTGAAGGTATCGCCTTGGAAGAAGGTGATGAGATTTAGGTGTAAGGGTAAGCTTAGCACAAGGTTCATTGAACCTTACAAGGTTGTGGAGCGTATTGGTCCCGTGGCATATCGGTTGAGATTGCCTTCGGAGCTGGAAAAGATACATGATGTGTTTCATGTCTCGATGTTGCGGAGGTACAGATCGGATCCTTCACATGTGATGCCTGTTGAGGAGATAGAGTTGAATCTGGATCTGTCATATGATGAGGAACCAATGAGGGTTCTGGATGTAAGCAGCAAGGTTCTTCGTGGCAAGACGATAGAGCTTGTGAAGGTGTTATGGCGACACCGAGGAGTTGAGGAGGCCACGTGGGAAAGCAAGGCGGATATGCTGAAACAGTTTCCGCACCTTTTTCCTTCAGGTAAAATTTCGAGGATGAAATTTCCTAAGTGGGGGAGAGTTGTAATGCCCTGGTCTTGGGCCTAGATGTTTTAGACATCGGATCGGACCGGTCGGGAACGGTTCGAATCAAGTTTGGTGATTTAAGGAAATCAAGGATCGGGATAGGATAAAAATGTGGTAAAATTGCTAAAATCCTCTAAAATTATGTTTAAGAGGTTGGTCAAATCAATTTTACAAAAAGAGTTTCGGAAGAGGTACATTTTGGGTAGTGACCAAAATGTAAAGTTTCAAAACTGTGAAAAAATGTGATTTTTTAAAGAGGAGCCAAAATCTTAGAATCTTTAGGGAGCTTTATGGAAATTTAGCCTTTCCTTAATATGGCATGCGTTTTAAAAGGGATTTTAAAGTAATTTAATAAAAGGATTTTTATTAAATTAAAATTAATAAATTAGAAAAGTGAGATTCCATTTAACGTAATTACCTTCCTCTTCTCATTTTCAGCCAAACACCATTCTAACTCATTTTCTCCAGAATTCTTTTCTCCCAAACACTCTCTCATTATTTTCTAAACAAATTTCAAGAGTTCTTTCATGTTCTTCAAGATTTTTGCTAAGGAAAACTTGTCATTCATTGAGGAAAGCAAGGATTGGAGGTAAATCTCATTCTCAACCTTCAATCTAGGTTCTTTATTGAAATTCCCAAGATCTTTGGCTTCTAATTAATGTTTTTGGTTGAGTTTTTATTATAGTATTGATCTGAGATTGAAATCTTGCAAAAATATGATGAATCTCTTGATTTTCAGACTTGTTTTGTTAAGCTCTATTTTGGATTGATTTTAATTATGTTTTGAGGTGGTTAATATGTTGAAAAGAGGTTTTGTTGATATAGATCCTGAAATCCTTGAGATCCTTGATAGTTCTTGTTGGGTTTTTGAGGAGAAATGTTGGAGTAATGCTTGCTGGAGGTATAAGGAAGGGTTTAGGTTGATTTTAGATGTATTTTGATGTATATAATTGATTGGAGGTGATGTATGTTGGCTGGGCTTGGTTTAGGAAGCAATCGATTGAGTTTTCGGTTGTTTCGGATGGGTAAATTGGTGTAGTTTGGGTGAGCAACGAGTTTGTGATTAGTTGCTGGTGTTGAAATGCATTTTAATGTCTTTAGATCTCCGTTTTGATGATGTGAAAACATGGGATCTTGATCCGGGAGCAAACGAGATGTTTTTGGAGGCTCCAGAAGAGTGATTTTCATGTCGGCGAGCAAGGCTTCGTGTATCGGTGAGTGGAAATGGATTTTCCAGCTTTGAAACGCTTAGAGTGTGGTCTTGGGAGCTTAGTGTAAGTTTAAAACACTTAGCTAAGCTCAAGAGTAAGTGATTCGAAAATCTCTCTCGGATGGTGCTATGTTTTTGTTGGAAAATGCACTTATTATAAATGGGATTTATTTACTGTTTTAAAGCATGTCTTGAGCATTGATAATGCTTGTGTTTAAAGCCATGTTGTTAAGGATGCATTTGGTAGATGATCCTTGGATTTGACAAATGTATGTATTTGATATTAAGCATGGCTATGCTTGTGAACATGGTATTGTGTTTATGCTTGTAAAACAATGGAATAATGATGTTAAATGATTATATTGGCAAGTGATGAAAATGGTTTTTGGTTACTTTAATCGGATATAGTTAGCCGGCTATAGGATTGGGTGCGCCGTGAATAAAGTCGCCTTGGATGTCGAGGGGTTGTGATTGTACCGTATACTCCATCCAAGTACCTTAACGATTGAGGTTAAGATCACAACGGTGGATGTTAATACCGTGTGTGAATCTTGTGTTATGTGTCCCATGCTCTCGTTAGTGGAATTATACAACTACCGATGAGTGGTGTTGAAGGGTTGTGATTGTACCGTTATACTCCACCACAGGTGTCACAACGATGGAGGGTTGCTCTCGTGTGTGAGCCTTGTGTAGTCCGGTAGTGTGTATGAAGCGTGTGGGACAACGCTTGTAATCCGCGTATCCGATTGTGTCATTTGCGTATGTTTTGGTATTATTGAGAATGGATCACTTGCAAGCCAATATAATGTTGTTGATAAATGATTTAAGCATGAGATGCTTGTGGTTTATGCTAGTATGCATGTGATGCTTGGTTTAAGCATGAGGAAAAGATTATTTGATGTTATTATAATGATGTTAAAAGCATGTGGTTTGAAAAGTGCATTGATGCTTAGAAGAGCATGTTTAAGAAAGGCATGAGTTTACAATTAATGATGCAATGGTTTTATGAAATGCATTGATGAATGTTGCTTTTAGCGATCCTCACTAAGTTATATGCTTACGCACATATGTTTCATCAATGCAGAGAATTGAGCATTCAAGGTAGCCCGATAGCAAGTGGAATCCAAGCTTTTGAGTAAACAAAGTATGTAGTTTCACCTTGGTGTAATAAGAGGCAATGGGTGGGATTTCTACTCTTGTTAGTATTTGGTGATGTTAAACACCTTAAATCATGTTTGGTTTGCTTATTTTGGTTTGTAAAGGGCCTTTGAGGTTTGAATTGTGCTTGAATGGGGCTTTTAGCTTTTGTATGGTTTTGAAGACTAGGAAGCATGCCTATAGATCTAATGCTTGCGTGAACGATGCTATGTTTTAGTCTATGCTTTGTAATATCGGTCTTTGATGTTTATAAATGTTGAATGTTTGATGTGGCATGTGTTGGAATGACTTCGGAGGGGAAAGTTTTATAAAAAATAGCAAATTGTGAAGTTGCAGGGCAAGGCATTTCGGAACGCCCTTATTTGTTTCGGAATGGTCGCCTGGAATGGTCATGGCGTTTCGGAACGAGTAAGCACGTTCCGAAACATTTTGCTACTAGAAAGTATTGTTCCGAAAAGGGTTTCGGAACGTACCCACGTATCGAAACGGTCAACCTGGTTTCGAAACGGCCATTCCGATACATGGTCTTGTATTTCGAAACACCTGACCGTTGGTTTTGAATTTGAATTGTTTCAGGTTTCTATTTTCTTACGTTATGGTCCCTGAATGTAGGATGTTTAATTAAATGAGTTTGGATGATCTGTTTAAGATGAAATTTGACATGCTGACATGTAATATGATTAATTTGGATTGGTAACTTAAAAACCTGCTTAGTCCCTATAATTTTGGAAATTTACAAATTAGTCCTTAAAGACGTTTGTATGCAATTGGACCCCTATTCGAGTTCTGTTCGATGTATCTCTTCCGCAAAAACAAATTGCTAATCATATATAATAATAATGTACATCTAGAAAAGATAAAAAAAAAAGAAAAAAAAAGGGTCGTTAATCGAGGTTGACTTTTACGAGTTGACTTCGGTTTTCCCTATGTAATCTTCTCAGTTCGGGTCAGGCGTCTAGGCCGGGCTAAGGGGGTTACAACATCTTTCTTCAACTCAATCCAATAGTATTCATCTTTTAAACCACGATACATCTTTGTACTACCCGGATGCATAACAACCGAACTATTATGTTATTCGCTCAAAATAGTACGTCTCAACTCAACGTCATCTGCTACCACTATTCTATTTTTGAAACATAGAACACCATCATTACTGAAGTTGAAATCTATCGGTCTACCTTCTGCAATATCTTGAACATGAGATGCTAATGTTCTATCTTGCAACTGTTTCTCTCGGATCATCTGAATCAGCGAAGGTTTCACCTGTAGTTCGGCCACTAAACCTCCATCACGAGACATACTCAGTCTAGCAAACATTGCTCGCAATTCGACTGCCACTTTCCTACTCAAAGCATCGGCTACTACATTGGCTTTTCCTGGATGGTACTCAATCGTAAGGTCATAGTCTTTTAGCAACTCTAGCCATCTTCGTTGTCTGAGATTCAATTCTCTCTGCGTCATCAAGTACTTCAAACTCTTGTGAACTGTATATACTGTACATTTCTCACCATAAAGGTAATGTCTCCAAACCTTCAAAGAAAACACAATCGCGACCAACTCTATATGATGCGTAGGATAATTGCGCTCGTGTGTCTTCAACTGTCTCGATGCATACGCTACTACTCTTCCTTCTTGTATCAGCACACAACCTAGGCCATCATATGATGCATCACTATAGATCACGTACTCTTTCCCTATCACTGGTTTCACTAACACATGAGTTTTTGTCAAAGCTTCTTTCAACTTCTCAAAGGCTTGTTGTCTAGCTTCTGTCCACTCAAAACGAACTTCCTTTTGCAACAATTTGGTCAAAGGAGCAGCAACTTTAGAAAAGCCTTCTACGAAACATCAATAATAACCATCCAAACCTAAGAAACTGCGGATTTAAGTTACCGATCTCGGTTGCTTCCAACTCAAAATTGCTTCAATATTCTTAGGATCCACTTTGATTCCCTCGGCTGATACAACATGTCCTAGAAAGACTACTTCCCTAATCCAGAACTCACATTTGCTCAACTTGGCATATAAGTGATTATCTAGCAAAGTTTGCAACACCAACCGCAAATGCTTATCATGATCTTCCTCGGTGCGTGAATATACCAGAATATCATCAATGAACACTACAACAAACTGATCTAAATACTCATTGAATACCCGATTCATCATATCCATAAAAGTTGCTGGCGCATTAGTCAGACCAAAGGGCATCACCAAGAATTCATAATGGCCATAACGAGTGTGGAAAGTTGTCTTCGGTATGTCTGCCTCTTTTACCTTCAGCTGATAAATATCAGGTCTCAAATCTATCTTAGAAAACACTAAAGCATCTCGCAGCTGATCAAACAAATCATTAATTCTCGATAAAGAATACTTATTCTTCACGGTCAGCTTGTTTAACTGTCAATAGTCTATACACATTCTCATACTACCATCCTTTTTTAACAAACAAAACGGGTGAGCCCCGCGACGAAATACTCGGACGAATGAATCCTCGGTCTAAGAATTCCTGAAGTTGTGTTTTAAATTCTTTCAATTCTTTCGGAGCCATTCGGTACGGAGCAATGGATACGGGAGCAGAATCAGAATATGTCTCGATAGCAAACTCAACCTCTCAATCAGGTGGTACACTAGGCAATTCTTCCAGAAATACATCGGGAAAATCACAAACTGTTCTAATGTCTTTCGGTCGAGCTTCACTCATATTCGGATTCATTACATAAGCCAAATATGCATGACAACCATGGTCCAACAATTTCTGAGCTTTTAACACTGAAACAACATTAGACAATAACTTAATGTTCTCGCCACTACTTCGTAATCATTTGATAGCTTCAACGACATTCGTTTTGTCTCAAAGTCTATCCTACCCTTATGCTCCACGAGCCAATCTATACCTAAAATCATATCAAAACCATAGAATGGCAATTCCATCATATCCACCAGAAACACATGACCCTGAATCATTAGCGGACACCTTCGATATACCTTTCTAACCACAACTGTTTCACCGAAAGAACTAGTTACATTCATACCCACATCCAAGATTTCACACGGTATCTCTAGCAACTTCGCATGCTCACTCAAAATGTAGGAATACATAGAACTGGAATCAATAAAATAGAGCAATTTCAACGAATGTAACATAAAATTACCTGCAATCACATCCGTCTCGTTCCTATCGTCGTGGTGCGCATAAACTCTAGCTAGTCCACCTCCCTCGGGCTGAACCGCGACAACGTGCGCTACATTTCTCTGACCTTCGTTCCTAGGCTGGAAATTTCCTCGGCCGCGCCCACGACCTTTCTAATGCTCGACAGCTCGTACAGGAGCCTAACTATCTCTAACTGGGTGAGGACAATCTCGTTTTAGATGTGCTCGAGATCCACAATTCCAACATGTACAATAAGTACCACAACACTCTCCAAAATGTCGCATTCCACATTTAACACACTTAGGATATGGATTAGCAGCTCCTTGGCCATGATGGCCTCGTCCCGGGTTACCACCACCTCGCATATGATCACTATGATGCCTCCTATCCTTGTACTTCTTTGAACGATCTAAGTCCCACTCGGCAGCCATATTTCCTGAACCGGACCCACCGCCTCGAGATGCTAAACCCAAGCTCTGCTCGATATCTTTGGCCCCAGTGACCAAGACATCAAAGTCTGTGTAATCTGAAGCTAACATATAGGTCTTCACATCATTGATCAAGCCATAGCGGAAACGCTCACATCGTTCCCTCTCAGTGGGAACCAACTCTGATGTGTACTGACTCAACCGGACGAACTGCACCTCATACTCTGATACTGTCATACTACCCTGAACTAGTGCCATAAACTCTCTCTTCTTCTCATCCTGATATCTAGGTCCGAGATACTTCTTCCGGAAAGCAGTACGGAAGAAATCCCAAGTAACATCAGCTGTAGGCATACCAATAGTAACAGTGGTCCACCAAGCATATGCATCGCCCTGAAGAAAAAAAACAACACATCCTAACTTTCATGCATCGGTGCACTCCATCTGACCCACGATACGGACAATACTCTTGAGCCAAGCCTCAGAACCCTCAGGCGATAAAGCACGGAACTCAACTCCGCCTAAACTACGAAGTCTCTTGAGGGGTAAACCACTCCTCTCACCCTGAGGTGCTGCAACTGCAGCCTGATGCCCAGCTAATGATGTCTGAAATGCCCCGGCTATATCTTGTATCAACAGAGTCATATCAACACCAGCCTGGCCCTAGACTCCCTAAGGTCTGACACCTCCATTATCAGTTATACCACCGCCCGGTGGAGGAGGAGGCAAGTTCTCCTCTCGCACATCCTCAACATTCCCACTACCAGCACTACCAACTGTAAGTCCACGCCTCGGTCTCATCTTACCACGCCAAAGATAACAATTTAGCAACACAACAATAAACAACGAAAATGATTTATGTCAGCAATAGCAAGTGTCTAAGATGCTCAAGTCCTTATTTCAAAAACCACATTTCACAATAGTATATAGCAATGGGTACCCTTAACCACAACCTACACAACATCAAGACTCTAAACACACTTACAAACATCGAACAACGCAAACATCAGACAACTACATCAAACTTACCTCACTTACCTTCCCGATTGCACGATAAACCTGGGCTCTGATAACAACAGATGTAACCCCCTCAGCCCGGCCTAGCCACCAGACCGACCTAAGGTGGTCACACGGGACTAACCAAAGAAAGACCTGAAGATTTCTCTTCGATTAGCAACCCTAAAAGAGGAACAAGCTTTTAAAATTTTCTTTTCTAGATGCACTTATTAAAAACTTAGGTGAGGAACACTCGCATCGGATAAAAACACAAAGAAACAAACTTCTAACAGACAAACAAAAATACAAGGACCAAAATGAAATTCTAGCATCAAACAGGGACCTAATATGAAATTAAGGTTACCATCTTGCAATTACTCGGTTTTCATACATGTATGCCAAAGTGCAGCATGAAACGACCACCCAAACTCATTCAATTGATAAAACATCAATCGGGGACCAAAATGTAAGAAAACATAACTTAGGAGATGCCTTTAACTAACTTAACTGCCAGGCTTTTCGAAACACCACTACCCGTTTCGAAGCAGACCTTCAATACCAGATTTTCTAAAGGCAAATTGTTCCGAAACACCAAGGGGCGTTTTGAAAAAGCTAGGCAAATTTCATGCTCGTTTCGATACGGTTGAGCCCGTTTCAGAATTCTTATGCACAGTTTGGTTCAAAAAGGGTCTTAGGCATTTCCATAGCTTACCGAAACCATTCCATCAACATACCAACGGCAAGGGACCAAAAAATCTTGCATTTTACAAGCAAAGGGACTTAACAACATAAAACAAGAGCATTTCAACACTTTGATTAAACAAGAACGAAACATACGATGATCCACATTTGCATAAGAGGTCAAAACACAATTTAAGCTTAAAAACAACGAAACCAAACTTCACACAATTTCAAAGGATCATAACAAACATGTCTCAATAAAAAGGGAGTTCAACTATCGCTCACAACACTCACAAAGGTCTAGCCCCATTGCTACTACACTACTATTGGAATAAACCATACTTGAGCTAAGATTTGGACTCTTGGACACCTCCCTCGCTGACCCAAAAGGTTTAGCGATCTGCATTGTTGGAAAAGAGAGCGTAAGCTAGAGAAAATAGTGAGTGGTGCTCAAAACTATAACAACAACAACAACAATGCAGTTTTTAAAACATGTAACTCATTCACAAAACTAAAACCTTCCTTCAAATCATTTCTTTACAACAAACCAATAAACAAGCTAGAATTACAACACACGACATATTCTCAAGTCAAAACTATAATACCACAATTCATGCATTACAGATGCAAATCAACCACAACATACCAATTCGTATAAACCATGGATTACAGATGCATGTCAAACATAACTTACCAACTCATGATCAAACACCATGCCAAAACATAGCATAAACATAATGAGAACAACACATGTATATTGGCCACTAGTGATCCGGGATGCCACTACCCGCAGAGCCCATGGTGATAGCACTACCCCTATCACTCTCAAATCAGATATATGGACACCTTAATAGCACTACCCCCATCAAGTCACATGCATTACCGATGCATAAAACTCACTTCATCCGATATGCTACTACCCGTAGGGCCCGTTGGTGATAGCACTACCCCTACCACTCGCATCACAATAGCACTACCCCTATTGTGAAACCGAAGGATACCACACACGCGAATTTTGTATTATAGAGCTCTCCATATCCTATTGATCGATCAACATATCCGATATATATAATCACAACTTGCCAATATACAACTTACCTCCAGAAACATTCATTAATGTCAAAGCATAAACATGATCACAACATCCCATTTCAAAGCATGTACAAAGCATGGCATTTCTCAACATAATTTCACAACTTTGTAATCATGACATTAACTCATGGGATTTCATATAGCCACATTTAAAACAACTCATTGTGCATGAGAACAACATGATATATCATAATCATCCATGCATACTCCTCTCACAAAATTTTCACCTCAGTTTTAAATAATCCCAAAAAAATCCTTTTCCCCTTAAAATAATAGAAGGCCCACCCTTTTCTAAATTAAATTATAAAAAAGCAACAAAAACCCATTCTTGAAGCCCACTTTAAAAAGAAAAAAACAAACAAACAAAGCCCGTTTTGAAAAAAAGAAAGAAAAAACCCATCTTTTAAAGAAAGAAAAAAATAAAACATGATAAAAATAAAAATAGAATAAATAATAATGATAGTAATTAATGTAAAAAAGGGAAAAAAATAAAACAAAATAAAACAGAAAAAACAGTAGCAAAAACAATAAAAAATAAAAGGGAAAATAAAAGGAAAAAGAAAAAAAGAAGAGCCCACGCACGCGGCCGCACGCACTCGAATCCCAGCCCAGCAAACTCTCATTTCGTGGTCTTCATGGTGGTCTGTAACACCCGTGTTTGGGGGTCGGGAGAAATAAATAAATAAAATAATATCTCGGTTCTGTTTTGCAAAATAAAATTTAAAAGTGTTGGACCAAAATTTTGATGTTAAGCCCAATAGCCATTTTAATGGCATTTTTGTAAATAGTTGGACTTCCAAATTTAAAACCCCTTCTTAAATAAAACAAAAAGCTTGTCATCTTCATCTCTCCTCAACTCCCCATTTCCACGACAATGGAGGACTCTTTCTCCATCTCCCCATTTCATCTCATTTCTCCTTCAATCTTGGAGCTTTTTGAAAGGTAAATATATTTTTGACTTGGTCTTGTCCTTCTCTTCATGTTGGTACCAATATTTCTCATTATTATTCATGATTTTTGAATTTGAAAGTTTTAGGGTTTTGTTTAAAAATGAGAGCTTTATGGTCTTTAACTTAAGCTATCGATTTATTATGGCTAGATAAGTTGTTTGCAACTCTTAAGGTCCAACATATGTGAATTTTAAAGTATTTTAACATGATTCCCGAATTTGGGTAAAAATGGGTTTTTAGGAGGGTTTTTAGTTGAGTTTTGGGTGTGGTTTGTGTTGGAAATTGAGGTTTGATGTTAGGGTAATGGTTAGGGGTTGATTTGGGATTGTTTGTGGGTGCTATGGATGTTGGAAACATGGTTTTTGGACATGGTTTAGGGGCTGCCCGAAATTGCAAAGTGTGGGGTTTGGTCATGGCTTGCAACGTTGTAAATTTGATTTGAATTGTTTTCCGGGTTGGTATTTTGATGTTGGGCTGATTTGAAATTGTTTGAAATGTGTTTGAGGTTGTTTAGAAGCGGAAATTTGTGTTGGGGAAGCTTCGGGAAGAAATCCGGAAATTTGAGGGAGGTTGCTTGCTTGGCTTGGAGCTTGGAAGCTTAGGTGAGTGGTTAAATGTTTTTGAAATGGTTTTGAGTATTTGGTTCAAGCATGTGAACCTAGGATGGGCTTGGTAAACCCACCTAGAGTTGGGATTAGAGTGGTAGCCTAATCCCAAGCTTTGATTAGAGACTTTGGTTGCACTCTTTAATGGTTGTATATGCCTCGTGTTAAATCGTGATAGTGTTGGTTATATATATGTTGTATACATGTAAGTTGAGGCATGTGGGATGCAATGTTGTATGTATGTTGATGATAGATATGATATGGTTATTCACGTGTGCAAAATATGATGTGATATGGTTGTTAATGATGTTCATGTGTGTTGTCATGTGAAATGAGATTATGAGGTGATTGCTTGATCCGAGGATCATGGTGAGTACATGCTAGGCATGGAAATGTGGTTTGTGCATGATAGTAAGTCATGGTGAGTACGTGCTAAGCACGGAAGTTGTTAATAAATGGTATTGTGGAATGTATTAGTATTGGCACTAGTATGCTTGGGTACAAATGATCGATCATTAGGATGTTAGTGTGTACACATGAGTCAAAAGTCGCGCATGGCCTTGGTGGCGTTGAGTCACCAAGGAGGAGTACGGGTACGCCCAGAAATTGTATTTACATTAGTCGGTGATGAGTGGAATCCCATCGACGGGCGTGAGGATGAGTGGAATCCCCTCCGCGTGAGATGAGGCGTGAGGATGAGTGGAATCCCCTCCGCGTGAACGGTGATGAGTGGAATCCCACCGTCAGGTAATGGTTGTGTTGTTGGATGTGAGTTCCAACGGTTATCCGCGTATTCGAGTCATAGCTAGGTGCCAATACGGATTGTAGTTTATGTTGCCATTATGTGGTTAATTGTGAATCAATGTGATTTGGGATGTGTTGCTAACATGGTTTAATATATGCGATATCATATGTTGTGGGTTTAAACATGTTGAGCATGGCATGATATTGATTTTATGTTCATGCATCATTTAGAATTATGGCTCGTGTGGACCGGAGGTAAGAACATGCATTTTATCTTGGTTGTAGCTCGTGCTTGGACCCTGCATTGTCGAGGTTTGTTTTTAAAGAGCTCACCCTCACTAAGCTTTTATGCTTACGCTCTCTTTTGTTTGACAATGCAGACATATAGCTTGTGGGTGGCAAAGGCAAGGGAAGGTCTCCAAGTGTTGCTTTTGGTGAGCTCAATGTATGAATTTTAAGTAATGGAATGTAATAGTTAAGCAATGGGATAGGAATTGTCGATTCGAGTCTTGATGTATGTCTATGGTTGACTTGATTTGTAAGCATGATATATCTTGCCAAATGCTAGTACGATGGATGTCTTATGAGTGCTTAAGTTTCTTTGAATGGCATGTGAACTCATTTGATATGTATGATGCTTATTGGTTCTTTTTAAATGTCTTCAAGCATGCTTGTATGAAAGGCTCTTAATGTGTAATTTGTCATGTTAGAAAGATTGTCCAAATCCATGCTTGTATGTGTTTGAGTATGTTAAGTCTAGGATGTATGCCTCTAGACTTTGTTTAATGGTTTTGTGTGCCTTTAGGGGTCCTATGGGACCTTTAGACTTGTCAAAACACCCCTAAATCTGTGTTTCAAAGGTTACAGACTGCCGGCGTTTCGAAACGGGAGGGATCGTTTCGGAACGGGTAGGCTTCAGGGACCCCGTATCGGAACGCGTTTCGATACGGTATGGCCTTTGGAACCCCTGTTCCGGAACGCGTATCGGAACGTTTTGGCTACTGGAATTCTGAGAAATTCACGAGATGAAGGTGTTTCGAAACGGGTGTAAAGGTTTCGAAACGGTCAAAATCTCGTTGACCACGAGATATTAACCGTCGTGGGCGTTTCGAAACGGTTGACCCCCATTTCGATACGGCCCCTTGTAAAGGCTCTGGGTCAGTTGACCTGGTCAAGGCGTTTCGATACGCCTCAAGGGCGTTTCGAAACGGCATGTTTAAAAGATTAAAAGTGGGCTGTTTAATTGCTGTTTTGGGTTCGAATGTTGTCTCTTGTATTCTTGTTCCGCTGTTTGACCACATAGGGTTTAATATCCATTTAGACAAGATTTTAAAAAAATGAAAAAAAATAGGGTTGCTAACCGAGGGGGGACTTTAACGGGTTTCTCTTCGGTTTTCCCCGTGTGGCCCACTCGGACCGGTCAACCGGCCAGACCGGGACGAGGGGGTTACATGGTCGGCCCGCGTCTACCGGCCACAACTGCCGACGCTGTTGGTAATGGTCGGTTCGCCTCGCCGCCACCAACCCAATGCCCCCAACCCCACTCGCCGCCACTACCTGTGCTCGTCGAAATCTGCAAAAAAAAAAAACAGTGTGAAAGGAGTCAAACCCTAGGCTCGAATCAAGGGGAATTTCGATCCTGATTTTGAACCAAATCGAGATATTTTTGAGGGATTTTTCCGAGGATCAAGCCTTGTGTCAGATTTAGGCTCCAATTTGGGGATTAAATGCCGATTTGGCTTGAACTTGAAGCTCAAATTCAAGTATAAATACCCCCCTCCACTTGTTTAACACACAATTTAAAGTGAAGAACCACTTGAAAAGCTTTGGAAAAAAATCTGAAAATTCTCTAAAAAATTGTTCAAAAGTTCCTGGAATTTTTGAGTAGAAGTTTGAGTTTGGGAGCAATTTTCCGAAGGCGATTTGGAGCATTTCGAGAAGCCCGGATTTGAGTTCTTTGTTCGTTGTTTTTCGGTAAAATTTTTTAGCTTTCTTTTCATTTATTTTTATTTTACTTTTTATGCTTGATCTTGGATGATTTTTTGGTGTTTGTGTTGTTTGTGAATTTTAGGTTACTTTTACGAAGTCAGAAAATCGTTCACGATTCCGGTAACATTTTCGTTTTAAATTTTCGTTTTAATTTTAGTTTGATTTTTAAAAATTTTGCATGCTTAAAAAATGTTGTTAGGATTTTTTTGATCTTTAGGAATGTAGAAATAAATTTTAAAGGTGTTTAGATTAAAAATGCAAGAATAAAAAGAATAAATGTGGTTTAATTGAAAAAACTTAAAGTTAGGGATTTAATTTGAAAAAGACAATAATGCATGGGTTGAAATAATAAAGGGGCTTGACTTTGATTAAAAATATATAAAAAAATCTTTTTTTTAATTTAGATTTAGTAATAAATGGGTTGTGTGATTTTGAAAATAAATGATAAATAAGACTTTTTTAGGAAAAAAAGAAATAAGTAAAAAGTTTGTCTTTTTAAAGAAAACAAAATAAAAAGTGTTTTAAAATAAAGTTTAAGGTTTTAGGAGGAAAATAAAATTTTGAAAAAAGCTTAAAAGAAAAATCAAACAAAATAAAAGTTTATTTTTAAAAAAAGGTTTTTTAGAAAAGCTTTTAAAATGGAAAAATGAAGTTTTAAAAGAGGAATTCTTTTTGAAATAAAAGGTGGGAAAAACATAAAAAATGAGAAAAGGTAAAAAAATGTAAAAAAGGTCTTGGCTTTTAAAAAATAAAAGTAATAAAGAAATAAAGTTTTTTTTTAAAAGGAATAGTAAAAGAAAAAAACATAATAGAATAAAGCTTGCTTGCTTGTTTTAGAAATAGGTTTAAAACTTAGGACTATGGACTAAAGCTTAGATAGAGACATGTTTTGTTGAAAAATGCACTTCACAAAAAAATAAAATACACTCAAGTAAACTTAAAATTTTAATTAGGAATAAAAGACTTAGACGTTTTTAGAGTTTTTTAAATAATTGATCTTAGAAATGAATAAAATGCTCAACACACTAAATCTCTTTGTTGTTTGAAAAAGTGAAATTAATTTAATGCGATGTCTTATCAAACGGGAATGACGGGTTAGCGCCAGAAATGTTGGCAGTGATTGAAGTTCATCTCCCGGGCGATAAGGCCGTTAAAATAGACTAATATTCATTAGGTTGAGATATTAATTTTGATATAACAAAGAGAAAAATGTTTTTGGACTAAATTCAAACATTGCAAAAGTATTTCAAAGTCCAAAAAACTTGGAAAATATGTTTAAAATGTTTTGACTTTATTCCTATATCGAATATATCTTTTAAAACCAATTTTAGCCAGTTTTACATGTTTTTAATGTAGGTTTTGAAACCCCCTGTAAGTGGTTTCGAAACCAGTGAGGCTTGAAAATCAAACCTGGGAACAGATTTTGAAACCACCTAGCTGGTTTCGAAACCCCCTGCATGGTTTCTATACCTGGCACATGTAACGGCTAGTTTTTCTTTTTGAAACCTCTAATGGTTTTGAAATCTCTTCAATGGTTTCAAAATCACTGTGCAGGTGAGCATTTAATGCTCGATTTCAATGACTCTCAACGGCTCTAGAGCATCCCCAGCGGCAATAAACGGCTAGTAGCTCATTCCAAACATAAAAGCAAGACTTGGGACACTTGAAGATGGTTAGAGACAATATCCAAGCTTCATGATCAAGAGAAATAGCATTTAAGTCCTTATTCCTTATTTCTCTTGTATATATTGTATAGAGAGTGTTTTTCATTGTTTTATTCTTTACACTCTTGTGAGATTAATTCTTGTAAACACCCACCTTGTGAGGTTTTCATTATTTACACAAATTACATTGTAAAAGGGAGAGGTTCTAGTTTAGCCTACGGAAAAGCTAGAGTGGTTCTATCTTAGCCATTGAAAAGATAGGGTTGTAAGGTTATCCCTTTGGCCTCAAAAGGAAGAATTCATAGTAGTGAATTGGAAAATCCTTAGTGGTGTGCTAAGGTAGTGGATGTAGACTTTGGTTACAAAGTCGAACCACTCTAAAATCATCGTGCAAATTGTCTATCTTTTTTATCAGTTTTAGCCAATTCTTTCAGGAGTTCAATTCAACCCTCTTGACGGTTTCGGAAGATCGATTCGAGCGTGCTACAAGACTTTTCACATTAAACGAACAAGTAAAGTCGAACCTTTGTGAACTTGCAAATTCCAGTTTTGAAAAAGATTTTAAAACCAATTAGGTACCAATTTTGGGCGTCGTGGAGGTGCTAACCCTTCCCCACACGTAATCGACCCCCGAACTTGTTTTCTGATTTTTCACAGGCCAAAACTGTTGTTTTATTAAAACAAAATGTTTTATTAAAATAACAATATTTTTAAAAGTGATCCAATCACACTTTTCTTTCAAAAAAGATTGGTGGCGACTCCGTGTTTTTTTCAAGTTTTCCAAAATAGTGGAAGCTCGAAAGGGTTGCGACAGCTTGACGACTATGCTGCGGATATGTTTTTGTTTCTAAATATAAAAACAAAAGAGGGTCAGGCCACAAATTGGTTTTAAATGGTTTTCAATTTTTTTTTAAATATGGAATTTGCAAGTTCACGATAGGTTCAATTTATTTGTCCGTTGAAATGAATATAATTCTATTTTACGCATTTAAGACTTAATTCCAAGCTCTATTCCCGAGATTTGTCATGTTTGTTTAAGTGGGGGGCATACGCTTTTCTCATGTAAGAATATTGATTCTTCGTATGAGCCTAGCAAGTACCTTCGGGACTCATTCCCTTGTCTTCATAAGGATATTGATTCTTCGAGAAGGCATCGGTGGTGAATCCTCTTGAGTTGAACTCGATTCGTTTGAAGCCTATAATGGGTGAGAATCGAGGGCCTTGCTACCCTTAGTAGGGGACAACAAGGACAGCTCGGGTACCCTTTTAGAACCGAACCAAGTTTGAGAATTTAAAGCCTACCCCAATAGAGCCATGAAGAAAGCCTATGGTGTTGAGTCTGGTCAGAGTCGCAAGAATAATCCGTGGAGACATGTCCTGGAATGTTGGAATGGCTGCCCAGAATTATCATGCAATTAAATTGTTTTGGATCTTTTAGGTTTTGTTTCTGTTTTTTTATTTAAAAGTTTACTAGGCTTTTTTGTGTGAGTTTTGTTTTGTGGTATATTTATTACTAACCCTTTTGTGTGTAAGTTTTGTTTTGTTTTTGTATCATATTATTAACCTTTTTTGTGTGAGTTTTGTTATGTTTTTATAGCATATTTATTTATTGCATGCATCCTATATACGAGGGGATCAATTTCAAAGCATGTTGCTCAATCAGAGAAAGCTTCTGCCATGGATGGAAGGAACCTAAAGGAGGAAGACAACATGCAAACAATGAGAATTTGTCGAATGGACACGCGGAGGAAACATTGAAGTACGCTCACATCAGCATCAGCAGAATATCAAAAGTCGCAAGAGCAATAGGACCACTTCGACGGTCCAACCAAGCAGAATTTGAAAAAGGATCTTTGGTCCACTCGACTTAGGGGGCAACGTCAAAAGGACCCAAAAGCGAGACGAGTTCGATAAGAGCATGACATCCTAAATTGAAGACGTAGCAAAGCTTGTGGCGTCAAGAGGCTACATTTCTTCGCCTCACGTCAGATCGACAAGTTGGAACCAATGCCTCAAAGGATGATTAAAGAAATGAGTGCTTAGACCAAGACATATTTGTAGGATCTTCGGAAGCTTCATCTAGAGCAATGTCTTAATATAATTGATGGCCCATCGCCTACATTTATACATTTGCATTCATGCTCTTGCATACATACATTTACCTTCAGGCATTTTTTGTGTTTGCATTAAATAATGTTTTGATCATTGCATTCATTCATATATAATAAAAGATTAATTTTGGGAAATTTCATTTAAGTAGTAAAGATCCCGCACAAACACGACTCGAGCTATGAGCACTGGGAAAGATTGACAACTCTGGAAGCAAATCAGAAGAGCATCCATGATAAGTTTGAGAAAATGGTTAATAATCTGAAGAAAGAGATTGCGATATCATACCAGAAAACAGTAAGCCAAATCGCAGCCATGCTTGGGTTCAAATACCCAGAAGCGAGAGAAGGCACCAACACTTTCCCGGGGATGGCTTTTGTACATTCACGGATGCAAGAGGAAGTGGTTTCACCTAAAGACAAGATATTGCCCCATTTTGTAGAATCTTCTGCATGTACCGAAGACAACATCGATGAGGTTCGCAGCCCCGAGATGCCTGACTTCAATGAAGAAACTGATATGGTAAAGGTCGAGAAGAATTGGGAAGACCGCTACAAGAAGCTGGAGAAAATGATTAAATCTTATAAGGAAGGAAGCATTTATGGTGGCAGGGATGCTAGAGATTTGAGTCTAGTTTCTGACTTGGTGGCTCATCCAATGTTCAAGGCCCCTGACTTTGAAAGGTATAATAGAACTACATGCCCATTGGCACATTTGACCATGTACTGTAGAAAAATATCACCGCACTTAGAAAATGAGAAGTTGCTGATCCACTATTTCCAAGACAGTTTATCTGGGTCTGCTATCCGATGGCATGCTCAACTGAGTCGGGCCAACATACGCACTTGGAGAGATCTGTCGAAAGCCTTCCTCAAGCAGTACGAGTATGTAACAGATATGGCCCCAAGCAGGATTGTGCTGCAGAATATGGAACAAAATCCCAATGAGAGCTTTTGCCAGTATGCCCAGAGATTGCGTGATGTGGCAGCTCAAGTACAACCTCCGCTGTCAGAAAATGAATTTACTCAAATGTTTGTGGAGACATTAAATGGATCTTTCTATGACTACATGTTAAATCGCGCCACCAAGGGTTTTGCAGACATGGTCATGAATGAAGAGTTGATATTGGCGGTCATTAGAAGTGGAAGACTTGAGAGAGAATAAGATGACGAGGACGAGGGCGTTTAAGGTCTTGTCACAAAGCCGTTGGAGGCATGATTGGCCGAGATTTGTGCTTTCATAGAGTAATACTTAATTTTCTCTAAACAGTTGGGATCATGCTTAGAACTAACCCTTTTGCTTTTGCTCGTGACCATTAGGGATCTTTTGTAAGGCTTCTATGTCGGTTTACTTGTTTAAAGACGCATTTTTTCAAGTGGCAAACTTTTCTCATTTTCGTTTCATCATTTTCCCTTTTTTGCACTTTTCATCCATTTCTTTTCAAACATACATTTTATTTGCAGAGGCCCTATTATTGATTGTATGAATGATTCATGAATCTAATCCTGAGATAGAGGGGTAAAATGTGTGTTCAGGTTTAATATACAGATTTGAGTGAATTTTCCTCTCAGACATTGTTGTTAGGGTCCTTGAATGAAGTGATAACTCTAAAACATCTACCAACTGAAGACTACTTTTCTTTGACGGTATTTGTGTGTGAAATGGCATTTGGCATTCCTTCATTTCCCTTCACGAATAAGAAAAAATCCATTTGTTGTCCCTTTTGAGCCTGATATTATTTTTCTTGTGAATTAACCCTGACCAAGGATCACTCCCCCACACCGGGGGCAAAGAAAATGAAAAACTGTTTGAAAGAAACATGTTAGATTAAGTTGAATGTCCTAAACTCCAAATGAAAAGGGCACAAAAGGAAAAACAATAAAAGGGATAGAAAAAAAAAAGAAGAGAAGAGAATAGAAAAATAAATGAAGAGAAAAGAAAAGAAGAAATGCGAAGGAAAATTTGAAATCCTTCAAATGAGATTGTACCATAAAAGGAAATGAACTCTACGGTGAAAACCCAAAATGGGCAGCCTAGAGTGATCCAAAGAATAAAAGAAGAAGAACAAAGATTTCATGAGGAAAAGTTGATCCTTGGTTTAATCACCCTTAAAATATAAATTTGAGCCTTTATATTCTTTCTTTGGCAACCCAAGCCCAGCCTATATTACAAGCCTTAAAAGACCAATTGGATCACACATGAATATTTGAGAAAAGGAGTTCGTCTTCATAACATATTCTGCCTAATTGAGTTAACCTTTCTTCAGGGACTTCGAGCTTCTAATGTTTGATTGAGATTAGAAAAGTGGGAAATTTTAAATTTGTGGAGTGTGTGAGGAAAATAGAGCCACCAAAAATAGGACACTATCCGGTTGATGGATTCTTGAATCATTCATGCTTTGAATTTGGGGCATCTAACTTAGCTCTATTCTTGTGTTTGCCATGACTATTTTCTTAAGATCTTTTTTAGCTTTTTCTTGTGTTTGCTATGTCTTTTTCCTTTGAATTATCATTTCCAACCTTCTCTTACATCTTACAATTAGGCCGACATAGATTAATGAAAAGCAAAAGATTTCTTGGTATTGATCTCAATTGTAGGAGACCATGAATGAATGTTTCCATCACTTCATAAAGCAATTGAACTTTAGTTTGAGTGGGGGCATCGCCTTACATGAGAAGGTAAAAAGAAGAAGTACACGCGTTGAAGAGTTTGAAGTGGGTCGTGTTGTCAAGAAAAGATCCACATATAAGGTGAAAAGCTCAGAAGCATGAAAAGAGATAGAATTGCGCTTGATAAGCAAATGATGCCATCAGACTGGGGCAGTCTACAGGCCCTCAGTATTAATAGGCGTGAGAAGAAGAGATTGAAGCTCCAAGATCATTCGAAGATATTCAAGGTGGAAACAATCTTTCATATACAAGCAATTTAAGATGTCCTACAGGGGCAAGAATTTGAGAATTCACAAGAAGCACTGAAGATGCTTGATAAGGGGCATATAAAGACTTGAAGCATTCAAGACCACACAAAGAAGCCTGTCACTCAACATTGATGTATCAACTACAATGATGGTAGACCTTGGAACATTTGCCTACGAAGATTGAATGTTTTCGACGAAGTAAAGTGAAATAAAGAATGAGAATGACAGTTGAAGCCATCTATCCATCCAAATAGAAGTAAAAGATCACTGGGTTAAGGGAGCAAGCTTGCAAAGATTGAATGTTTTCCTTAAGTCGGAAAAAGTGAAAAAGTATAACTGCTTATTTGGAGTAAGCGAGTAAACATGTAGAAAAATCAATTTTGAGAAAAAGAATTCAAAAAGCAAAAGAAATGAGACATGCATTCATGTTTTAGGCATCCCTAGGAGTATGCACATCATAATTGCATTAAATATTGCATTTTTCAGGTACACAAAGGACCTTTCAGCAAAAGAACCTGCCTATTCGTTCGGGCATTTGGAGAATGGAACTCGCTTATTCATCCAAGCGTAAGGTGGATGAAACATTTTTTGGAACCTGCTTATTCATCCCAGCATGATGAGGATGAAACCCCTTTTTAGAGCCTTCTTATTCATCCATGCGTAAGGTGGATGAAACACTTTTTGAAACTTGCTTATTAATCCGAGGATGAGGAGGATGGAACCACTTTTTGGAAATTGCTTATTCATCCAAGCATGAGGAGGATGGAACCACTTTTTGGAACTTGCTTATTCATCCGAGTATGAGGAGAATGGAACCACTTTTTGGAGTCCGCTTATTCATCCAAGCATAAGGAGGATGAAGTTTTTTCAAAAACTCCACTTATCCGTTCAGGCGTAAGGATAATGGAGTTCGTTTCTTCATCCAAGCATAAGGAGGATGAAATTTTTCAGAAGATTGCTTACTCATCCAAGCATAAGGAGGATGAAATTTTTTTAGAATATTCGCTTATCCGTTTAGGCGTAAGGAGAAAGGAGTTCGCTTATTCATCCAAGCATAAGGAGGATGAAATTTTTCAGAAGATTCACCTATCCGTTCATGAGAAAAGAGAATGCTTGCTTATTCATCCAAACATGAGGAGGATGAAATCTTTTAAGAGTTTGCTTATTCATCCAAGCATAGGGAGGATGAAATCTTTTGAAGTCTATTTGCTTATTCATCCAAGCATAAGGAGGATGAAGTTTTTCAAAAGTTTCGCCTATCCGTTCAGGCATAAGGAGAATGGAGTTTGCTTATTCATCCAAGCATAAGAAGGATGAAAGTTTTCAGAAGACTTTGCCTAATTGAGCCCGGCTCAGCTGTTCAGGCTTTTTGGGAGAATAGAACCCATGAGAATAGAATCAGCCTATCTGTTTGAGCGTGGAACCCAGCTCAACTATTCAGGCATTTGGGAGAATAGAACCCAGCTCGGCTATTCGAGCATAAAGAGAATAGAATTAGCCTATCCGTTTGGGCGTTTGGAGAATGGAATTCGCTCATCTATTCGGGCGTCTGGTGAATAGAACATGCCTATCCGTTCGGGCATTTGGAGAATGGAGCCAATTTGGAAAATCTGTGAAAATTTGTGCCTTTTGGTCTTTGCTTTATTTCTGTTGCACAGAGATAAGCAAAGAGGGGTAGTTGTTGTCACTAAATTTTCACCTCAGTTTTAAATAATTCAAAAAAAATCATTATTCCCTTAAAATAATAGAAGGCCCGCCCTTTTCTAAATTAAATTATAAAAAAGCAACAAAAACTCATCTTTAAAAAACCCATTCTTGAAGCCCACTTCAAAAAGAAAAAAAAACAAATAAACAAATCCTATTTTGAAAAAAAGAAAGAAAAAGTCCATCTTTTAAAGAAAGAAAAAAATAAAATGTGATAAAAATAAAAATAAAATAAATAATAATTATAGTAATTAATGTAAAAAAGGAAATAAAATTAAAACAAAAAAACAACAAAAAACAGCAGCAAAACAGCAAAAAATAAAAGGGAAAATAAAAGGAAAAAGAAGAGCCCACGCGCCTAGCACGTGCGCCGCACGCGCTCGAATCCCAGCCCAGCAAACCCTCATTTTGCGGTCTTCATGGTGGCCGGCCGGCATCTACCGGACACGGCTACCGACACTGTTGGTATTGTCCGGTCTGCCTTGCCGCCGCCGCCTGTGCTCGCCGAAATCTGCAAAAAAATAGTGTAAAAGGAGTCAAACCCTAGGCTCGAATCAAGGGGAAATTTGATCCCAATTTTGAACCAAATCGGGATATTTTTTAGGGGTTTTCCCGGGGATCAAGCCATGTGTCGGATTTAGGCTCCAATTTGGGGATTAAATCCCGATTTGGCTTGAATTTAAAGCTCAAATTCAAGTATAAGTACCCCCTTTCACTTGTTTAACACGCAATTTGAAGTGAAGAACCACTTGAAAAGCTTTGGGAAAAATCCGAAAATTCTCTAAAAAAATAGTTCAAGAGTTGCTGGAATTTTTGAGTAGAAGTTCGAGTTTGGGAGCAATTTTCTGAAGGTGATTTGGAGCGTTTCGAGAAGCCCAGATTCGAGTTCTTTTCATTTATTTTTATTTTGATTTTTATTATTGATCTTGGATGAATTTCCGTTTTAATTTTAGTTTGATCTTTAAAAATTTTGCATGCTTAAAAAATATTGTTAGGATTGTTTTGATCTTTAGGAATGTAGAAATAAATTTTAAAGGTGTTTAGATTAAAAATGCAAGAATAAAAAGAATAAATGTCGTTTAATTGAAAAACTTAAAGTTATGGATTTAATTTGAAAAAGACCATAATGCATGAGTGGAAATAATAAAGGGGCTTGATTTTGATTAAAAATATATAAAAAAGTTTTTTTTTAATTTAGATTTATTAATAAATGGGTTGTGTTATTTTGAAAATAAAAGATAAATAAGACTTTTTTTAGGAAAAAAAGGAAATAAGTAAAAAGTTTGTCTTTTTAAAGAAAACAAAATAAAAGTGGTTTTAAATAATGTTTAAGGTTTTAGGAGGAAAATAAAATTTTGAAAAAAAACTTAAAAGAAAAATCAAGTTTATTTTTTTTTTAAAAAAGTTTTTTAGAAAAGCTTTAAAAATGAAAAAAATAGAAAAAAGGGAGGTTTTAAAAGAATAATTCTTTTTGAAATAAAAGGTGGGAAAACATAAAAAATGAGAAAAGGTTAAAAATGTAAAAAAACGACTTGGCTTTTAAAAAATAAAAATAAAAAAGAAATAAAGTTTTTTTTAAAGGAATAATAAAAGAAAAAACATAAAAGAATAAAGCTTGCTTGCTTGTTTTAGAAATAGGTTCAAAACTTAGGACTAGGGACTAAAGCTTAGATAGAGACATGTTTTTTTGAAAAACACACTTCACAAAAAAATAAAATACACTTAAGTAAACTTAAAATTTTAATTAGGAATAAAAGACTTAGACGTTTTTAAGGTTTTTTAAATAATTGATCTTAGAAATGAATAAAATGCTCAACACACTAAATCTCTTTGTTGTTTGAAAAAGTGAAATTAATTTAATGCGTTGTCTTATCAAACAGGAATGAAGGGTTAGCGCCAGAAATGTTGGCGGTGATTGAAGTTCATCTCTCGGGCGATAAAGCCGTTAAAATAGACTAATATTCATTAAACGAACAAGTAAAGTCGAACTTTTGTGAACTTGCAAATTTCAGTTTTGAAAATGATTTTAAAACCAATTAGGTACCATTTTTGGGTGGCGTGGGGGTGTTAACCCTTCCCCACGCGTAACCGACCCCGGAACCTGTTTTCTGATTTTCGCATACCAAAACCATTGTTTTATTAAAACAAAACGTTTTATTAAAATAACCCTATTTTTAAAAGTAATCCAATCACACTTTTCTTTCAAAAAAGATTGGTGGCGACTCCGTGTTTTTTTAAGTTTTCCAAAATAGTTGAAGCTCGAAAGGGTTGCGACACATACGCATCATCATCACATTAAACCAAAACAATCGAAAACAAGATGAAAACAATGGCGAAAACACTCAAACTTACGCTTGAGCTAGATTGGTCTCTCGGACACAATCCAAAACCTTTAAAATATGTCCTTAACCACTTTAAGGCTTTAAAAGCATTTCCACTCACCAGCAAACCACAAACTAAAGCCAAAACACCAATCTTAGCCACCGGATCACCCAAAAATGTGCCTGATGATTCCGAATCCAAAACGCCTATTTCTAACCATTACAAAATAGGACATTAGACTTTATTTCAACCCAAAAACTTGCTGGAAAACAGAGACTCATCATCTAGCAACAACCGACCATCAAAACATATCTGAAATAAGCTGAAAACATCGAATAAATCAACCTAAATGATCTCTAGCCAAAACCCAGTGATATTAACATCATAAATACATCTAATAACATCCAAAAACATTAACCCATCATCAAATAACCATCAGCTACTGATTTCTCACAAATCCAAGCCAAAAACCTAAAAATATCAATCTGAAACTTCATCAACTTAACCAAATCCGGGATTCCTTTGATTAACTCATTATCCCAACATATTTCAACATAAAAAACATTGCTCGCAACAATCTAAAACCCAGCAAAACCTGATCCAACAATGAAACTCACAAAACAACTAATTTTTAGCTTGATTTATCACTTTTTCATAAATATATTTGTAAAACCTTTAATCTAAAACAATAAAAGAATCAATAACATAGGAATATCAATAAAGAACCATAAATTAGAGGAGAAAATGCATCTCACCTTTAATGGTAGAATTTTCCCTTAATTTTGAAGGAAAGCTTAAGAAATTTAAGAGAAAACAATTGGGTTTTAGAAGAAAATCATAATGAGAGACTTTGATGATTAGAAATCAACTTAAAGGAAAGTTTACCTTTGAAATCTTGCTGCTAAAATGGTGCTTGGTTGAAGAGAGAGTAAAGAAAGCCTTTTGGAAATTTTTAACGTCAAAACTTGGATGATATAAAACCCTTTTTAAAATTATGAATTAAAACACTTTTAAAATCACTTTTAGGAACAAAATAAATAAGGAAAAAGTCTGAAATTAGACTTGGCTAATTACTCCTTAAAGATTCAATGTTTTGATTCTTTTACGAAACGGTCACTAAAACAGTTTTGAAAATTCGCATTTTAGTCACTAGACCAAAATGTCTTAAATACGAAACTCATTTTCCAAAATTGATTTCGAACACAACATATATATAATAAATAAGTATTTTAGAAATTATTTCCTCATTTTTAAGAACACTGGAGGGTTGTTTTCCCTAAACTCACCCTAAACTACTCGAACTTCAAAAACAGATTCGGTCAACCATAAAACCATCATCAAAACTCCTAAGCCAAAAATCGGGGCGTTACAGAGGATTAATGCACAACCTTGCATCAAAATCCCCAGCAACACAAAACTACATCATCCTCCATCAACAACCAAGCTTTCGTCTACCAAAAACTATCAAAAACACTGACGAACCTTTCTAACTAATATTCAGCCATTACCCAGCGAGATTAACATCAAAGCAACCTCAATTTACATCTAAACACACCTTCTCAACACCAAAGAACAACCAGCAACCAATCAACCACATAATCAAGCCAAAAACTCAAAAATTCCAACCTAGAAATCAACCAACTCACCTAGTTTCGGGTTTCCTATGTTAAATTCACTTAATCAACATTTCAATACATCATAATCATGATACAATCTCATTATAAACCCAACAAAACATATTCAAAACAAAGATTTCTTGATTTAATCAATTAAACATCAGTTAAACCAGTTTTCCATAATTGCAACATCAAAACCCAATAGAAAATATTCATAAAAGATCCAAAACTTGGCAATTTCAATAAAGAACCTTTCATTAGAGGGGGAGAAAGAAGACTTACCTCTAATGATGACTTTTTTCTTCAATTGTAAAGATTTACATGAGAAAACAAAGATAAAACCATAAGATTTTGATAGGGAATCATTTAGTGTTAAAAAGATAAATCAAATCAAGTGTTTACCTTTAATATTTGAAGAAGAAATTGATGTTTGGTTGGAGAGAATTTTAGAGAATATGATTGTGAGAAAAAGTAGTTACGTGAAATATGTTTTAAGAGATAAATGCTAATTTAATTCTCTCCACCTTGTTTATTTATTAAAACCACTTTAAAATTGACCAATTAAAAGGGACAAAGTCTGAATTAGACTTTGGATCAATAACTCCTTAGAGATTCAAAGTTATGATCTTTTACGATTTAGTCACTAAAACAGTTTTATGATCTTTACATTTTGGTCACCAATTTCCAAAATGTCAAACCTCCAAAATCCATTTTCCAAAATTAATCCCACCAAAATCATATATATATATATATATATATATATATATATATATTAGAACATTTTCCAATATTTTACCAACCTCAAAAGCCCTTTTTTAAAATAATTAAATCCCGAAACTAGTCTAAATTCTTTGAACCGGTTCTCCTGAACCATCTAGCCTAAACCCATCTAACTTTTAGGCCTAAAATCAAGGCATTACATCACATGTTATACCACTTGTTATTCCAGTAGCTCCAGGTCCTGTTTGAAGGTCCACTAGAGTCTATAAAAACCATCAATGGTTACAAAATTATGACTGTAATTCTGCCTCTATTTATCCTCCTTTAGATTACATTTCTTATAACCATTTGCCTTCTACTTCTCATGTTTTTCTTTCTTCCATTGACCATTTCTCTGAACCCACATCCTACCATGAAGCTATTCAACTTCAAAATGGGTGCAGGCCATGAAAGAGGAAATACATGCTCTTGAAACAAATAAGACTTGGTTAGTGGTTTCATTACCTCCTGGGAAAATTCTAATTTTTTGCAAGTGTGTCTATCGAATTAAATATACTGCCAATGGTGATGTTGAGAGATTCAAGGCACGTCTTGTGGCCAAGGGTTACAGTTAGCAAGAGGGAGTGGATTATGTTGATACCTTATCTCCTGTTGTTAAATTGATCATTGTTAGACGTATACTTGCATTAGCCTCTGTTTCTGATTGGCCTTTGTTTCAGCTTGATGTCTACAATGCCTTCTTGCAAGGTGACTTAGTGGAAGAGGTGTACATGGACTTCCACCTGGCTTTTGTAGTCAAGGGGAGAATAAGTTGTGCAGACTGCAAAAATCTCTCTATGGCTTAAAACAAGCGTCTAGGCAGTGGAATTTGAAACTAATAGAGGCTCTTCTAAATGTTGGCTATGAAAAAAGTAAGTATGAATATTCTTTTTTTTACAATGAAGAAAGGTGACAAAATTGTTGTGCTACTGATTTATGTGGATGATCTCTTGATTATTGGAAATGATAGTGACTTGACAGTAGGTCTGAAGAATCATTTGCATCAAAACTTTAGAATGAAAGATCTAGGTGAACTAAAATATTTCCTAGGTCTTGAGATTATGAGGTCAAAAGTAGGGATTTTGATTAATTAGCGTAATATGCCCTTGAATTGATCGAACAATTAGGGGTAGGGGGAGCTAAGCTAGCAATGACACCACTTGAACCGAACATTAAACTTACTTTAGTGGAATATGATGAAATTTTTTCAAAAGGTAGTAATGATGTGGATGATGAATTATTACCTGATAAAAGCATATTTCAAACGCTCATTGGCTGACTTATATACCTTACGCATACCAGACCAGACATATCTTTTGTTGTGCACCATTTGAGTCAATTCATGCATCAACCTAAGAATTCTCATTTGCATTCAGCCTTGAGGATAGTAAGGTATATTAAGAGGAATCCAGGAAAAGGAATTTGTTGGATTCAAATAGTAGCTGTGAATTTGAAGCCTACTGTGATTTAGATTGGGCATCTTGTCCAATAACAAGAAAATATATTTCTAGTTTTTGTGTTAAGCTTGGAAATTCATTGATATCATGGAAGTCAAAGAAACATAATACAGTGGCAAGGTCTTCTGCTGAAGCTGAGTATAGAAGCATGATTGTAACTACAACCGAACTTGTATGGTTAAATGGTTTGTCTAAGGAACTTGGTTTGGAAAGAAAGCAACCAATCAAGTTACATTGTGACAACAAAGTTTCTCTTCAAATAGCATTCAATCATGTGTACCATGAGCGAACCAAACACATAGAGATTGACTGTCATTTTGTTAGAGAGAAGATTCGGGAAGGACTTATCAACATTGAGTTTGTATCTTCTTCAGAGCAGTTAGCAGATGTATTCACAAAGGCCTTGGGGATCCAACAACACGATTATCTTGTATTCATGTTGGAGGTAAAAGATGTTTTTTCACCCACCAACTTGAGGGGGAGTGTTGGGAGTTCAAGTTAGTTATTTTTTATGTTTAGAAGTTAGAATTAGTTGCCTATTCAGTTTGTAAATGTAACCCCCTTGACCCGGCCTAAATGGGAGACCGAACCGAACGGGTCACCCGGGGAATATTGAAGTAAACCGGGAAGGTTTACCTCAATGAAGGATTAAATGTCCAATTGGCCCCTAAAGTATACACAAAATACCGAACTGCCCCCTAAAGAATTTTTTGGACGTTTTGCTCCCTAAAGTATACACCGTGACCTTTGTTGGCCCCTGAACTAAAAATTATGACCTCATATGCCCCTTTTGTTAAAACAATTCTCACAGACCAATCAGAACGTGTCATATGTCACTAATAAACAAAAAAATTAGCTGACTTATTTTAAAGGGGTAAATTGCACGCTAAGTCTATAAAAGTTTAGTTTTGTTCAATTTAGTCCTAAAATTTTTTATTTAACCTAAATTGACCCAAATTTCTTTCTAATTTTTATAAATTAGTCCATTATTTTTAATATGTTGATGTTTTTGTTCAATTTACTCCTCAAAAAATTTATTTAACCCACAATTAACCCATACTACTTTATAATTTTTATAAATTAGTCTAATATTTTTAATATGCTGATATTTTTGTTCAATTTTGTCATCAAAATCTTTATTTAACTCACAATTAACCCCTACTACTTTATAATTTTTATAATTTAGTCTAATATTTTAAATATAATTATATTTTTTGTTCAATTTAGTCCTAAAATCTCTATTTAACCCAAAATTTACCCATATTTCTTTATAATTTTTCTAATTTAGTCCAATATTTTAAATATAATCATATTTTTGTTCAATTTAATCAAAAAATAATTTTTAACCTAAAATTAACCCCAATTTCTTTCTAATTTTTTTTTAATTTAGTCCAATATTTTAAATATAATTATATTTTTGTTTAATTGAACAAAATATAATTATATTTAAAATATATATTTAACCTAAAATTGACCCTTATTGACTGAATTGAACAAAATACGATTATATTTAAAATTTTGGAATAAATTATAAAGAAACATGGGTCAATTTTGGGCTAAATAAAGATTTTGATGACTAAATTGAATAAAAATGTCAGCATATTAAAAATATTGGACTAATTTATAAAAATTATAAAGAAAATGAGGTTAATATCGGTTAAATAAAGATATTTTGGACTGAATTGAACAAAAATATAATTGTATTTAAATTATTGGACTAAATTATACAAATTAGAAATACATTGGGTTAATTTCAAGTTATAATGATTTTTAACTAAATTGAACAAAAAATATAATTATATTTAAAATATTAGAATATATTATAAAAATTATAAATTAGTAGGGATTAATTGTGAGATAAATAAAGATTTTGATGACAAGATTGAACAAAAATATCAGCATATTAAAAATATTAGACTAATTTATAAAAAGTATAAAGTAGTAGGAGTCAATTGTGGGTTAAATAAAGTTTTGAGGACTAAATTGAACAAAAACAACAGCATATTAAAAATATTGGACTAATTTATAAAAAAATAGAAAGCCATTTGGGTCGATTCCGGTTAAATAAATATTTTTAGGACTAAATTGAACAAAAATAAAAACTTTATAGACTTAATGTGCAATTTACCCCTTTAAACTAAGTCAGCTGATTTTTTTGTTTATTAGTGACACGTGGCATGTTCTGATTTGTTTGTGAGAAGTTTCGGGGGCCAATGGAGGTCACGGTGTATACTTCAGGGGGAAATGTCCAAAAAATACTTTCGGGGCAATTCGGTATTTTGTGTATACTTCAAGGGCCAAACGGGCCATTATGCCTAAAAATAAACTTTTTTTATCTTGTCTAGAGGCACATGATCACCCTAAGAGATAGGACTCACAGTGGAAGAAATATCAATTCAATCAAGCATCGATTCCGCATTCAATTGATTACGAACATGTCTTAGGGACTAAAATGTAATTTTAATAATTTTCAAGGTCTTCATCCAAATTAAGGTTACCGTCCTTTAATTAGACATATTACATGCCACCGTGTCAAATCTCAGCTCAATTCGAGCATCCAAACTCTTTTAATTGCATGCAAAGCAGTAAGGGACTAAAATGTAAAAAATAGTACCTTAAAACATCCATTAACTACTAAAAAGGCCAATCGTACTGGTACACAAATAGGTGTATCGGTAAACTTTTTTATAGATCAAGTTCAAGATTCTAGAGACCAAAAATTGTACTGATACCCTCCTTACTGTATCGATAAGCCTTCAAGAATTACACTGGACAGTACCGATACAGTAACCCCTGTATCGAAACCTCAATCCTAATACTGCCTTGTCATACTGATACAACCTTAGGCGTATCAGTAAGCCTGGGCCTGTAATGTCCCATTTTTCTAGTTTAACATTCCAATTTTCTAAACAAAACATATATACATGCTTCCAAGGCATACACAACATATTCAAGAATCAATCCTCAACCAAAAACATCGGAATCAACAATCATACACGCTAACTTGGATCAAAGGAAAACTATAGGCATGCAACCTAGATACCAAAAACCATAACATGCATAAACCAAAGCATTAGAGGCCATTTACATGTCCAAAACAACAATAGAAACTTGCTCAAACAAGGAGTTTACACATATCTCCCAAAAACACAACGGATCCCCCATTGCCCTTATTACTTATCATCTAAACCGAAAACATACTTTCAATTAGTGAAGTCTTTCTTGATCCCTTGCTTCTTGTTGCCATCAGAGCTTTGATTCTTTGCATTGATGGACAACGAGAGCGTAAGCACGCAAGGCTTAGCGAGGAATGCTAAAAAACAAAACACCATCAATACATCAAAAATCATTTCCAAATCCTCATTGAAATCTCATTTCAATTACTTCAAATCATCATTTGAAAACCATCATGCCCTTAAAATCGTGCCCTTTAACTAATAAAAAACCAGCATAATACCATATGCAACATGTATCATGAATCAACAGTAAGTCTCATTGCTAACACTTAATTTAAGGCTTCGCATGCATAACTACCTTATGCAAAGCTTAAAGAGTAAACATGTATAAATCACATTTTACAACATAAACCATTTCATGATACATCATCAATTATATTGGCTTACAAGTGATCATTAAACAAGTTCCATTCTTAAAACATCAAATCAGATACACAGATTCAACAAGTGTTCTCATAACACTTCAAGCCACCTTAATCGGAATAATGGTACAATCACAACCAAATGGTACAATCACAACTGTTGCATGTAAAAGGTGCTCCGCAATTAGTGCAAGTGTACACGTCTCAAGTAATATAATGATAAGTATTAGAGTATCGTCTCCACAGGGATTGGGATGGCTTCCTTCGTTTATCTTCCCGCACTGAAAAAGAAAAGCAAAAGTAAAAACACATGTAGAAGTGTTTTGGGTTGTAATTGAACTAAAGAACATAAACTAAAGCAAGTAAGTAAAAGTAGAGAAATCAAGATGAGAGAATGAGCCGAATTAGATTGCGTCGTAGTGTGAAAAGCAATTGACTTGTCTCGGTCTTTGAATGCAACGATCACTGAACTGCCTCGGCAGTGACCTTCGTCTCTGCCGCGACAATAAGATGTGTTGCCTCGGTAATTCTTTGATGGTCGGCATATGATGTCAAGGTTCGGCAAAGCGTCCTTTGATGGCTTCTTCTTATCTCTAAGTCGTAGCACTGTTGATGACTTGACCTTGATAATACCTCTCGGCATAAACCAAAGATAAACAACAACTAATCTCACGATTCTTTTATCCGTTGAAACTCTAACTTATCTCTAAGCCGAGTTAGCTTCCATCGTTGGGATGAAAACCATGCTTATTTGTTTCGTGAGTGTAACACCCGGGTTTAGGGGTCAGGAGTTGAGTGTGTGAATTGGGTTCGAGTCGTTGGGCTCGTTTTGATTAAAATGGGCTTTGTTTTTAAACTTAAAAGGGCTTGTGGTTCATTAAGGGCAAAAAGGTAATTATCTAAATAAAGGAAATAAGATGAGTAAAAGGGGGCTATTTGAAATGTCTTCATCTTCTTCTTCATTTAAGCTTTTCACGACAAAAACCTCCCCTAACCCCCAAACACTATTCCATTAATTTTCTTCACGATTTCAAGAGCTCTCATCAAGGTAAACACGTTTTTGACTTCTCCTCATCATTCCAAACGTTTCCATGGATTTAGATTTTCATAAGCTTCATTTTTGGGTTGTTCATGTTTTCAAAATTTTAAGTAAAAGGTGGGAGCTTTAAGGTTTTTTTTCATTTAGCTTTTGATTTGTAAAGATAATATAGGTTATAATCTCACCTTTAAATGTGTAATATCTTAATTTGGTGGTGTTTTGATGAAAATCCCGAAATGGGTTTTTGTGGGTGTTTACAGGGTTGAAAACTTGGGTTTTTAGGTAGTTTGGTGTAGGAGAGTTGGGTTGATGTTTTGGTGATGCTTGAGGGTTATTTTGAAGGTGATTAATGATGATTTGGGTGTTGATATCAATGGGTTTCTTCCAGGTTGAATGTAAGTTCGAAAATGAGGATTTTGTGTTAGTTTTGGCTTGGAAATGTAAAGAATGGACTTGTGGTTGTAATATGGTTAGTGGCAGTGTTTTGTGGATGATTTGTGTAGTAATATGTTTTTTTTATTGATTAAAATCAAGGGAAACCATTGGAGAAGCTTCGGGCTCGATTCTAGGAAATTTGGAGGCTTGATCGGCTTTCTCGGTTTGCTTAAGGGTGTTCGGTGAGTGGATTATTTAAAATGGTTTTAAATTGGTTCAAGTGTGTGGTTGAGGTGATAGATTGTGCTTGGTATGCCAATCTAATGTAGGGATTAAGTTGGTAGCTTAATCTCTTGTTTGACTTTATGAGTTTCTTGTTAAATGTGCAAATGTGGTTTATGTGATACATGTTCGTTTATGCATGTTGATATATATTGATGTAGTATATGGTGATGATACGTTGTGTTGCATGATTGTGAAATCATAGTGAGACTTGTTAGTATGTTGGCACTAGTTATAATTACCGGGTATAAATGATCGATCATTAGGATGAGTGTGCACACGGTAAGAGTCAAATTCGCGCTTGGCCTTGGTGACATGTAGTCATCAAGGAAGAGTACAGTGAGGTAACATTCCACCGGAAAATGTTAGTATGTGATGATAAGTGTAATCCCATCCATAAATGAAAAACGGTGATGTGTGTAATCCCACCGGAAGGTAATATTGTTGTTGAGTACGTTGGGGCGAAAATCCTAACGGAAGCTATCCGCATATCCAAGTAAGCTATATAGTTGCCAATATACTTGTCTGTGTGTGGTGGTTGTGATAAGATGTTAAGTTACATCCTTGTTTAGCATAACATGAGGTAAGATGCTATGTTCATGCATTCTTGTAGTTTTGGCTATGTTGTTATGTTAGTGTAAATGTATGCCTTGTGGATGTTTCATGGATGTCATGCTTGAACCCTGCATTGTCGATGTTTTGTTTTGAGCTCCCTCACTAAGCTTCAAGCTTACGCTCTCGTTTTCGGCAATGCAGATCCTTAGTGTGGAGTTAGCTAGGAGCAAGAAAAGGGCATCCAAGTGAGTGGTGGTTGCTCAAGTATGGTTTTATGGAATAATGTAGTAGTTAGCAATGGGGATGCTACGTGTTGTAGGAGCATGTATTAGACTCCAATTTTGTTAATGCTCTTGTGTTGAAGTTTGTAAACCATGATGTATGAGATGTTTATGAGTTTGTGTGAAAAAACATGTAAGCCTTGTTTTATGAATGCTTATGTTTTGTATTGAAGGCATGTAACCTTGTTTATGCTATGTTTATGTGGATGCATGTTTCCTATGAATGAAATGGACATGTTATGTATGTTATATGTTTGGTCATGTTTGTGGTAGGATGGAATGCCTTTAGAATATGTGTACGATTACTGTTTCATGAATCTTGTTGATTTGGGGCATGTGGGAATGTTTGGAGATGCAGAAAACTGTTTTCAGGGTCACACATAGTGCAGGCGTTTTAAAACGCTTGTGGTTGTTTCGGAATGAGTGTAGCTCCAGGGATACACGTATCAGAACGGGGGTGGTGCCATTTTGATACGATTTGACATTGTGCGCTCATGTTTCGGTACGTGTTTCGATACGGTCTGCCTCTGTGAGTGCCTGTTTCGGAACGAGTTCCGGAACATTTCGACACTAGAGACCCTTGTACCGGAACAGAGTGGACCGTATCAGTACGGCCTGGTCTGGCTTTTAAACTGGAGCCCGCATATCGAAACAGGCAAGCCTGTTTCGAAACGTAGGCTTGTAATTGGGCTTTTAGGCATATTCAAGGGTTTTCGGATGTGGTGTTTTAGTCCCGTTTGTTATTTGCTTCCATGTTAAGTTTATATACATCATTTATGTATGGTTTTGCTTTGTAAGCTTGCAAATGGACTAACTTGATACTTGGTAAATTTATATTACCTTACGCCCCGTTTGTATCTTTTCGTTCTTGTTTTCTGCTGTCGTTTCTCATATAGGACTAAATAATACATTTAGACAAGATAATTTAAAGAAAATTTTCTAGGGTTCCTAATCGGAATGGAACCTTAACGGGTTTCGCTTTGGTGTTCCCCGTGTAACCTGCTTGGACTGGTCTGTCGTCTAGCCCGGGATGAGGGGGTTACATTTGTTGGTATCAAAGGCTGAGTTTTCCGCGACCTCGGGTAGGTAATTAAGGTAAGTTTGAAGTGTTATGTTGTCATGTCTCGGTGTATGTTGTACGGTGAGTGTTTTGCTATGTTTTCTTGCTTGCACGGTGTTTGAAAGCATGTGTTAGTATTGTTGTTGAGTTGAGGCGTAGTGTCGAGTTCCCATTGCTACTATTGCTTATTTGAAAAGATTTTGAGTAAAGGAGTACTAGTTGAGTTGGGTTGTGAGGCGTACTTGGCCTACGTGATGAATCCGAACATGAATAAAGTTAGACCGCAGGATATCAAAACAGTGTGTGATTTTCCGAGTGTGTTTCTGGAAGAATTGCCAGGTTTACTACCTGATAGAGAGGTAGAGTTTGCTATAGAGACATTCAGATTCTGCTCCCATTTCGATTGCTCCGTACCATATGACACCGAAAGAACTGAAAGAGTTGAAGACTCAGTTGCAAGAGTTGTCAAATATATGTTTTATCCATCCGAGTTCTTCGCCTTGGGGTGCTCCGATTTTGCTTGTGAAGAAGAAAGGCGGTAGTATGACAATGTGCTTTGATTATAGACAGCTAAATCAGTTGACAGTGAAAAATAAGTATCCCTTGCTGCGTATTGATGATTTGTTTGATCAGTTGAGAGGGACATCAGTCTTTTCGAAGATTGACTTGAGGTTCGGGTATTACCAGTTGAAGGTAAAAGATGTTGATGTACCGAAGACAGCTTTTAGGACTAGATATGATCACTATGAGTTCTTAGTTATGTCGTTTGGGTTGACGAATGCACCGGCTGCTTTCATGGACATGATGAACAGAATCTTCCATCAGTACTTAGATAAGTTTGTGGTTGTTTTCATAGATGACATTTTGGTGTATTCGTGTACCGAGGAAGATCATGACCGGCATTTGAGGTTAGTTTTGTAGACTTTACTAGACAACCAGTTGTACACTAAGTTGAGTAAGTGCGAGTTCTGGATCCGAGAAGTAGTCTTTCTAGGAAATGTAGTGTCAGCCGAGGGGATTAGAGTTGATCCGAAGAAGGTAGAATCCATTGTTGAGTGGAAGCAACCAAAGTTTGTGACAGAGATTCGTAGTTTCCTAGGCTTAGCAGGTTACTATAGGAGGTTTGTGAATGGACTCACGAAGATAGCCGCTCCTTTGACAAAGTTGCTTCAGAAGAATGTTCAGTTTGAGTGGTCAGATGCGAGACAACAAGCCTTTGAGAAATTGAAAGAAGCTTTGACAGATGCACCGATTTTGATTCAGCCAGAGTCGGGGAAGGGTTATGTGATCTACAGTGATGCTTCATATGTAGGATTGGGTTGTGTGCTCATGCAAGACGGAAGAGTTGTGGCTTATGCCTCGAGACAGTTGAAGACTCACAAGCGTAATTATCCGACACACGACATAGAGGTAGCCGCAGTTGTGTTCGCCTTGAAGATTTGGAGACATTATTTGTATGGTGAAAAGTGCACCGTGTATACAGATCACAAGAGTCTTAAGTATATCATGACACAACAAGAGTTGAACCTTAGACTGCGTAGGTGGCTAGAGTTGCTTAAGGACTACGATCTCACGATTGAGTACCATCTGGGTAAAGCCAATATAGTGGCTGATGCTTTGAGTAGGAAGGTAGTCGTTGAGTTGAGAGCCATGTTTGCTAGTTTGAGCTTGTCCGGTGATGGTGGTCTAGTGGCCGAGCTTCAGGTTAGACCTACCTTAGGTCAGTTGATTAGAGAAAAACAGATGTTAGATAGATCTTTGGCACCTCACGTGCAAGATATAACCAAGGGTAGACCATCGGACAACAGTTTCAGTGTTGGTGGGGTCTTGTGTTTCAGAGATAGAAAAGTTCTGCCGGATGACCGTTATTTGAGATGTACTATCTTGACGGAAGCACACAGTAGCCCATTTTCTATGCATCCCGGTAGTACGAAGATGTATCGTGATTTGAAGAATGAATACTATTGGGTTGGTTTGAAGAAAGACATAGCCGACTACGTGAGTAAGTGTATGGTATGTCAGAGAGTGAAGGCAGAACATCAGGTTCCATCAGGTTTGTTGCAACCGTTGAGGATTCCGGAATGGAAGTGGGAAAATATCACCATGGATTTCGTTTCGGGTTTGCCTTTGACTCCTTCGAAGAAGAACTCAGTTTGGGTGTAGTTGACCGTTTCACAAAGTGTGCTCAATTTTTAGTTGTTAATACGACTTACTACTTAGATAGGTTAGCTGATTTGTACATCGGTGAGATTGTGAGATTGCATGGTGTGCCAAAGTCGATTGTGTCTGATAGAGATCCGAGATTTACAGCTAGATTTGGGAGTGTTTGCATACAGCTTTGGGTACCCGATTGAATTTTAGTATGTCGTATCATCCTCAGTCAGATGGTCAGTCAGAGAGGGTTATACAAATTTTGGAGGACATGTTGCGTTGTTGCATTATTGATTTTCAGGGTACTTGGGAGAAACACCTGCCTTTGGTCGAGTTTGCGTACAATAACAGTTTTCAGTCGAGCATTCAGATGGCTCTGTATGAGGCACTATATGGTAGAAAATGTAGAACTCCGGTTTGTTGGGCCGAAGCAGGTCAGAAGTTGTTACCGATGCCGGATTTGCTTAAGGGGACTACCGATAAGGTGAAGTTAATCTATGATCGTTTGAAGGCATCTTCGGATAGGCAGAAATCCTATGCCGATCTGAAGAGGAAAGAAGTTGAGTATGCCGTGGGAGATAGAGTGTTCTTGAAAGTCTCTCCGTGGAAGAAAGTTATGAGGTTTGGTAGAAAGGGGAAATTGAGTCCGAGGTACTTTGGGTCGTATGAGATTGTAAAGCGAATCAGTCTGGTTGCTTATCAGTTACGTTTGCCATCCGAGTTAGAGAAGATTCACAATGTGTTCCATGTTTCTATGCTTCGTAAGTATAGGTCTGATTCGTCGCACGTTATGCCTGTAGAAGAGATTGAGTTGAATCCAGACTTGACGTACGATGAGGAACCAGTTGAGATCTTAGCCTCAAATAGTAAGGTGTTTCGTGGTAGACGAATTGAGTTGGTCAAAGTAAAGTGGAAACGCAGAGGTGTGGACGAAATCACTTGGGAGAGAAAAGAGGATATGGAGAGGCAGTTTCCGTATCTCTTTCAGTCAGGTAATTTCGAGGGTGAAATTCCTTAAGTGGGGGAGAGTTGTAACACCTGGGTTTAGGGGTTGGGAGTTGAGTGTGTGAACCGGGTTCGAGTCGTTGGGCTCGTTTTGATTAAAATGGGCTTTGTTTTTAAACTTAAAAAGGCTTGTGGTTCATTAAGGGCAAAAAGGTTAATATCTAAATGAAGGAAATAAGATGAGTAAAAAGGGGCTTTTTGAAATGTCTTCATCTTCTTCTTCCTTTAATCTTTTCACGACAAAAACCTCCCCTAACCCTCAAAACACTATTCCATCAATTTTCTTCACGATTTCAAGAGCTCTCATCAAGGTAAACATGTTTTTGACTTCTCCTCATCATTCCAAACGTTTCCATGGCTTTAGATTTTCATAAGCTTCGTTTTTGGGTTGTTCATGTTTTCAAAATTTGAAGTAAAATGTGGGAGCTTTAAGGGTTTTTTTTCATTTAGCTTTTGATTTTTAAAGATAATATAGGTTATAACCTCACCTTTAAGTGTGTCGTATCTTAATTTGGTGGTGTTTTGATGAAAATCCCGAAATGGGTTTTTGTGGGTGTTTTAGAGGGTTGAAAACTTGGGTTTTTGAGGTAGTTTGGTGTAAGAGAGTTGGGCTGATGTTTTGGTGATGCTTGAGGGTTGTTTTGAAGGTGTTTAATGATGATTTGGTTGTTGAGATCAATGGGTTTCTGCGGGGTTGAATGTAAGTTCGGAAATGGGGATTTTGTGTTAGTTTTGGCTTGGAAATGTAGAGAATGGTCTTGTGGTTGTAATCTGGTTAGTGGCAGTATTTTGTGGATGAGTTTTGTAGTAATATGTTTTTTTATTGATTAGAATCAAGGGAAACTGTTGGAGAAGCTTCGGGCTCGATTCTGGGAAATTTGGAGGCTTAATCGGCTTTCTCAGTTTGCTTAAGGGTGTTCGGTGAGTGGATTATTTAAAATGGTTTTAAATTGGTTCAAGTGTGTGGTTGAGGTGATAGATTGTGCTAGGTAGGCCAATCTAATGTAAGGATTAAGTTGGTAGCTTAATCTCTTGTTTGACTTTATGAGTTTCTTTTTAAATGTGCAAATGTGGTTTGTGTGATACATGTTCATTTATGCATGTTGATATATATTGATGTAGTATATGGTGATGATACGTTGTGTTGCATGATTGTGAAATCATAGTGAGACTTGTTAGTATGTCGGCACTAGTTATAATTACCGGGTATAAATGATCGATCATTAGGATGAGTGTGCACGGTAAGAGTCAAAATCGCGCGTGGCCTTGGTGACGTGTAGTCATCAAGGAAGAGTACAGTGAGGTAACATTCCACCGGAAAATGTTAGTATGTGATGATAAGTGTAATCCCATCCATAAATGAAAAACGGTGATGTGTGTAATCCCACCGGAAGGTAATATTGTTGTTGAGTACGTTGGGGCGAAAATCCCAACGGAAGCTATCCGCATATCCGAGTAAGCTATATAGTTGTCGACATACTTGTCTATGTGTGGTGGTTGTGATAAGATGTTAAGTTACATCCTTGTTTAGCATAACATGAGGTAAGATGCCATGTTCATGCATTCTTGTAGTTGTGGCTATGTTGTTCTGTTAGTGTAAATGTATGCCTTGTGGATGTTTCATGGATGTCATGCTTGAACCCTGCATTGTCGATGTTTTGTTTTAAGCTCCCTCACTAAGCTTCTTGTTTACGCTCTCGTTTTCGGCAATACAGATCCTTAGTGTGGAGTTAGCAAGGAGCAAGGAAAGGGCATCCAAGCGTGTGGTGGTTTCTCAAGTATGGTTTTATGGAATAATGTAGTAGTTAGCAATGGGGATGCTACGTGTTGTAGGAGCATGTATTAGACTCCTATTTTGTTAATGCTCTCTTGTTGAAGTTTGTAAACCATGACGTATGAGATGTTTATGAGTTTGTGTGAAAAAACATGTAAGCCTTGTTTTATGAATGCTTATGTTTTGTATTGAAGGCTTTTAACCTTGTTTATGCTATGTTTATGTGGATGCATGTTTCCTATGAATGAAATGGACATGTTATGTATGTTATATGTTTGGTCATGTTTGTGGTAGGATGAAACGCCTTTAGAATATGTGTACGATTATTGTTTCATGAATCTTGTTGATTTGGGGCATGTTTGGGAATGTTTGGAGATGCAGAAAACCTTTTTCAGGGTCACACAGAGTGCAGGCGTTTTGAAACGCTCGTGGTTGTTTCAGAATGGGTGTAGCTCTAGGGATACTCGTATCAGAACTGGGGTGGTGTCGTTGTTGCGTGTAAATAAGACTAGCGCAAATAGTGCAAGTGTACACGACGCAAGTAGTAAAGTGATACTATAGTATCGGATATCGTCTCCACAGGGACTGGATATAACTCTATCCTTGAATTGCTGCACAAGAAAAAGAAATAGTTTAATTGATTGTTTGGAGAAATCTTGAGTAATAACTAAAGTAAAAGATAAGGTAAATAGATTGAGTGAATAGGCCAATATTGATTTGCTCAGTAGTGCAGGTGTTGCACTGTTCAGAGGAGCTTTTGTTGTTCTGTCGTCGTGCCTGTCACGGCAGAGGTTCGTTGGTGTCGTGGTAGCGAGCAACAACTCTGTACTTCAAGCTTGGCAAGAATCCCTGTTATGACATGCCCTATCCTTAGGCTCAAGTTCTGTTGATGAACACGTCTTGGATGATACCTCCCGGCGTGAATCAAAGGGTGAACACCAATGTTTGTGAATTCTTCCTTAGCCACTTAACCTTGTACTTATCCCTAAGCCAAAATGGTTTAACCATAAACTGGAAAACACGTATTTACTCCTTTCGAATGCTTAACTCTCCCGATATCAAGCAAATGGATAACCTCACAATGCTCTCTCGATGCTCTTATGAGATGTTGGAAACCAGAGTAAATAAACTTGAAGCTTTATTAATTGAACAGAAAAAAATCCTAAGAACAATACAATCCTTACAACTACTTTACAAGATCCACCCTTGGCACTTGGGAAAGTTTAGAACATGGTGGAGAGAGAGAAACGACTAGGGTTTTGGGGGAAGATAGCTAGGAGCTAGATATCCTTCCCTAGGTCGAATTACATGCCTTTATATAGGCCTTGGGCTTAAGTTTTCTAATATGGAAAGAATACAAGTTTAAATTAAAGAACAACTCTATTAAAGACTAAATCTTCTAAGTAGATGCCTTTAATTTGTCCTATTTTCTTGCTTTGACTTTCTTCCTAGAACTTTGGGTCTGGCCTTCCTTCTGCTTCAGGGCTCAAAAAATATGGGAGTGATTCATGACAGACCGGCTTGAAATCCTCTATCTGTCGAGCTCCACTTCACTTTTCCACCTCAGTGTCTCTCTATCGTCATTGCTGCCACGACAATTGTCATGACAAACAGTGATCTTTGTCCTTCAATTCCAGCTCCGCAACTCGCCTCTGCTCCTTTGCTGCCTTGGATTGTTGCCGCAGCAGATACCTGCAAAAGTGACCAATTTCAGCAGCATCTGTGCAGTTTTATCTAATTGTGATGTGTATGCAAAAATCTACCCTAAATGCAATAAATCATGCTTGAGTGTAGCAAAAATATGGGTAAATGAGGGGTAAATTATAAAACTTTTATGCACTCAACACACCCCCAAACTCAAGTTGATGCTTGTCCTCAAGCAGATGCAACCTAACTAAGAATATTTTTTTTGGCTTGGCTTAATTCAGTGAACTACCATTACCTACAACCCTTTCTCTATCACGAGCAGTACCTTTTCAATTGTTTATGGATTCATCCGGGACAATGCTATAATTCTTGTGCAAGTGTGTGCAGGTTTTGTGAACAAATACGTGCCTAGACTCTTTTAGCAACTAGAATAGTTATGCTACTCACTTGATTTTTATGCCAAACTAATTTTTTTCTTGGAGGCAATTCTTAAGCTCCTTTAGTTTTTTCGAATTTAGACTCAAGTTCTTCTTATTTTGATTTTACTAGAGCATGTTTTGGGCACCTCTAGCTATCTTCCTAGAGCCGGTGTTAGGCACCTCTAGGGGTATTGAGTCCAAGTTTTTCATTTCTTTTATTCTTTTCCTAGAGCCAGTGTTAGGCACCTCTAGAGGCAACTCAAGTGATTAAGCTTTTCTACTCTAGTTTACTAACAGAAGTCTAGACAGCATATAAGTCACAAAAGTATTTTTGAAGTTCAGAACTATAGCAAGGCTCAAAATAATTCCTAAAACATCCAAAAGGCACTGCCACGACAGAGATTGTCGCACCAGGTAAGTGCAGTTTAAAGACTTAAGCCATTTTTTTAATAAAAATAACTAAGATGAGACACAAATTAAAAAGTTCATTAGATAACAGAGGATTGCCTACCCCCAAACTCAAGGGTTGCATTGTCCTCAATGCATGACAACAAGATAAAAATGAAAAACAAGAAAAAGAAAACATCACAATTAGATAAAATAAATAGCAGAAACAACAAACATAATAGAAAAGCACTTAAGTTAATGAGCTGTCATCGCTGCTGCTGTCGGCGGGCAGAGGCGGGATTGGAGCTGGGATATGGTGAGGCTATCTTCTTTTTGGCCTCTCTAGGTGGTTGGACTCGGGTAGCTGAGATCTTCGGGGCCTTGTCGAGAACCTCGAGGTCCTCATCACTTCTGTTGTTGCTGCTACTGTCTGATCTGTCGTGACAGGGTCCCTCAACAGTTTCATTCAGCTTCTTCTTTTTCATCGGAGGGAAGTCTTTGGATATGTCCCGGACGACAGATGGCTCCGAGTCAGAATCATCCTGCCAGACGGAGGAGGAGGAGAACCCTTCGAAGTACTTTGGATCGATCTCTGGTAGTGGTTCCTTCCGTTTTTCTCCTCGTAGAGTGGCAAATCGTCTGTCTCCATCTCCGGTCGTGGCAGGTGGTGTGGTGGAGGTAGCAATGGGCGTTCTGGAGCTAGCAGCAGGGGTGGCAAAAAGAGTTTCTGGGAAAGAGGGAAACTGCACGTTTGGAAAATTTAAATCAACCTTAATGAAATTTACCGTGTCAGTAGTGAAATCCCTCATAAATCCCATGAAGCCCGGTTGTCGTTCCTCCATCTTCTTCAGCATGTGCAAGATTTGGTTGGAGGTGTCTATGGGTTATGCGGTCGTAGTCTGCTAAGGTTCTGCCGTGACAAGTTTAGTAGATTCAGGTTCTGTTGTTGGTTCTGTCGCGGTAGTGGGGTCCATATATGCCAGGGGAGTGGCAGGCTTCAGCTCCATCAAACTGTATATGTTTTATTGCGTCCATCCCTTACCTTGGACTCTGACATCTTCATCGATTTCCGGCACTTTATTGGCCCAGCAGAGAGAGGTGATGAGGTAGGGGAAGAAAATGGGGCCCATTGGTCTGAGTGCACACTCAAAAATACCTTCGAGGATATATCTGCCAACGTTGATCTGCCTCTTGTTGATGATTGAGTGCACGAGGTCGAGTCTCTGCCAGTCCACCGTGGTGTTGTGCGATGTTGGCATGAGGCGTTTCTTCACAAAATGGTTCCAAAGTTTTATTATCGGTGTGAGTTGGGTCCTTCACACTGTCGATCTGTGCTTGGGATCCTCGTTCCATTTGGTGCCTTCTTTCGTCAATTCTGCCATGATAGCATCATAGTCTACCGACGACAGACTGTTAACAAACCTCCTATGTGCATCTTCTTTTTTTCCCACATAAATACCATACAAAGGGTTGATGTAGGCTGGTTCAAGGGAGATTTCCTTACCCATGACAGTCACTGTCGTGGCATCTTTGGAGGGGATGGCAGCATAGAACTCTTGGACCAAAGTGATGTTCATCTCCTCTGGTTGGAGGGTGAACATCTGCCATTTGAGGGCAATAATTTTTTTGGAGATGAAACCTTTGAGCCCTAGGTCTCCCGTCTTTGTGGTGTATGTGAAACCTCTCTCTTCCCATATTTCTCGTTTTTGGAACGAGCCATAGTATCTCTTCTCCGAGTCTGCCGATGCGAATCGTCTGGGGATTCTGCTGTGGCTGGGTGTAGACACTGTCGTGGCAGAGGTGGAGGCACCACTCTTTCGGGTTGATCGAGTAGTCATTGCGAGGAAAACTGTAGAAAAGTAAAAGAAATTTTTTTAGAGCCAACTGGAAAGCAAAGTTGAGAGAATGAGAATGAGGTGAAAAATGAAATGGAAGTAGAGGTTTCTATAGAACAGGATTTTCTGCCCGTTGGATCTATAACGGTCAGTGCGAATAACGGGGCAAACTGTCACGCGGTTTCCTAACGCGTCTGTCACGCGTTTTCGTGTCTGCTGCACGTCTGTTACGCGTTTCCATGTTTGTCGCGACAGCTCCGTGACAAGCTGTATTTTCTGCATCTACCGCGACAGTTGGTAACAGGCTATCACGACAGATTTGTTCCGTTGGGCTTTATGGGCTGTTGTGAATGTGGTGGGCTGGTTCAATCCTCCTCTTTGCTTTGCTTCCTTTATTTACCTGAAAACTAAAATAAATTAAAATCTTATTTCCTAAAATAAATAAATAAATAAACTAAATAAAATAAAATAAAACAAAACTAAGTTAAATTAGGGATGCCTTTAGGGGCATCTCCAAAAGTAACTACTTCCTGCATCCTTGGGGCTTCAGTCCCCTGATAATGCTTTAGCCTTTGTCCATTGACTTTGAATTGGTGCCCATCCTTGATTGATCTGATTGTAATGGTACCATGGGGAAAACTTGGACTACATGGAAAGGGCCAGACCACCTAGATTTAAGCTTCCCTGGAAAGAGCTTCAACCTAGAATTGAACAACAACACCTTCTGCCCTGGGCAGAACTGTCGTGGTAGCAGTTTTCTGTCGTGCCACTTCTTTGTTTTGTCCTTGTAGATCTTGGCGTTGTCGTAGGCCATTGCTCGAATTTCTTCAATTTCATTCAAGTCCAGTAGCCTTTTCTGACCTGCCTTGTCCCAGTCCATGTTGATTGTCTTAATAGCCCAATATGCTTTGTGTTCTATCTCGACAGGTAAATGGCAAGTTTTCCCGTAGAGGAAGCGGTAGGGTGACATTCCCAATGGCGTTTTGAATGCAGTCCTGTAGGCCCAGAGTGCATCATTTAGGTGAAGAGACCAGTCCTTTCGAGTTGGTTTTACCATCTTTTCTAGGATGTTCTTCACTCCTCTATTTGAGATTTCAGCTTGCCCATTGGTTTTAGGGTGATATGCTGTTGCAATTTGGTGATTTACTCTGTATTTCTTTAGTGCACTAGCAATTACCCTATTGTCAAAATGCCTACCCTCATCGCTAATGATCTCCCTTGGGATGCCAAACCTTGAGAAGATGTACTTGTGGAGAAATCTTTGCACGGTCTTGGCATCGTTCTTTTGAGTGGCGATAGCTTCTACCCACTTAGACACATAGTCTACTGCCAGTAGGATGTATAGATTCCCATAAGATGTTGGGAATGGTCCCATGAAGTCGATTCCCCAAACATCAAAAATTTCGACCTCAAGAATGTTCTGCAGTGGCATCTCATGCCTTCTAGATATGTTTCCAGTCCTTTGGCATTTATCATAGCTTTTGTAAAAAGCTTGTGCATCCTTGAATAGTGTAGGCCAGTAGAAACTAGATTGCAGAACCTTGGCAGCAGTTTTACTTCCTCCCAAGTGCCCTCCATAAGGGGCAGCAGGGCAGTGATGAAGCACTTCTTTCTGTTCCTCTTGTGGTATGCATCTCCTGATGATCTGATCTGCATAATGCTTAAAGAGAAGAGGTTCGTCCCAATAATAATGGTTCGCATCATTTTGGAACCTCTTTCTAGCTTGATAATTAAGTCCAGGAGGTAATAAACCACTTACAATGTAGTTGACAATGTCAGCATACCAAGGGGTTTCAGAAAGCTTACCTGCCGCCATGGGTGTCGCGGTAATGCTGGTGGTAGCGAACAACTGCTCATCTGGGAAGGTTTCCAGTATGTTGGTCTTGTCTTTCTCTTGATTCCATCCCATCTCCAGTCTTGACAAGTGATCTGCTACTTGGTTTTCTGTCCCCTTTTTGTCCTTGATGCCAGTGTCAAATTCTTGCAGCAGCAGAATCCAACATATCAATCTTGGATTGGCATCCTTCTTGGTGAACAGATATTTGAGTGTTGAGTGATCTGTATGGACCACCACTTTTGTTCCAAGTATATATGGTCAGAACTTGTCAATTGCAAACACCACTGCGAGTAGCTCCTTTTTTGTTGTGGTGTAATTTATCTGGGCATCATTTAGAGTTTTGCTGGCATGGTAGATCACATGGAAGAGTTTCTCCTTCCTTTGCCCTAGTACTGCCCCGACAGCATAATCACTGGCGTCACACATTATCTCGAATGGTAAGCTCCAGTCGGGTGGTTGTACTATTGGGGCTGTAACCAGCTTTTCCTTCAGTATCCTGAATGCTTCAGTACATTCAGTGTTAAAGTCAAAGGCACGATTCTGTTCCAACATGAGACACAGGGGTTTAGTAATTTTTGAGAAATTGGCAATGAATCTTCGATAAAACCCCGCATGCCCTAAGAAACTTCTTATTCCCTTGACTGTGGTGAGTGGCGGCAGTTTTTCAATAACTTCGATTTTAGCTTTGTCTATCTCTATGTCGTGGCAGCTAACCTTGTGTCCCAACACTATGCCCTCGTCCACCATAAAGTGGCATTTTTCCCAGTTTAAAACAAGGTTTTCCTCTTCACATCTTTCAAGCACCTTCTGTAAATTGCCTAGGCAACCATCGAAACTGTCTCCAAAGACAGAAAAGTCATCCATGAAGATCTCTAGGAAATCTTCCACCATGTCGGAGAATATTGCCATCATGCACCGTTGAAAGATTGATGGTGCATTGCAAAGTCCAAATGGCATTCTTCGAAAGGCGTATGTGCCGTATGGGCATGTGAAGGTTGTTTTCTCTTGGTCCTTCGGTGCTATTGCGATTTGGTTCTAACCTGAGTAACCATCAAGAAAACAATAGTAAGGCTTCCTTGCTAATCTATCTAACGTTTGATCGTTAAAGGGTAAGGGGAAGTGGTCCTTCCGGGTGCTTTATTAAGCTTCCGGTAGTCCATACAAACCCTCCAACCGGTCACAGTCCTGGTTGGGATTAGTTCGTTGTCCTTGTTTGTTACCACGGTTATGCCTCCCTTTTTGGGTACACATTGCACTAGGCTCACCCACTTGCTATCCGAGATGGCGTATATTAATCCAGCATCAAGCCACTTGATGGTTTCTTTTCGCACCACCTCTCGCGTAGCTTCATTTAGTCGTCTTTGAGCATAAATTGTTGGCTTATGGTCATCCTCCAAGAGGATCTTATGCATGCACAATTCCGGACTAATGCCTTGGATATCAGCAATGGTCTATCCAATTGCCTTCTTATGTTGTTGTAGCATTTTGATCAGCTGTTTTTCTTGTTCCTGCATCAACTTAGAAGAGATGATTACGGGCAACATATCATTTAAACCAAGAAAAACATATTTGAGTTGCCCTGGCAGGGGTTTAAGGTTTAAAACAGGTGGCTTTTCAATGGAAGGCTTTTCGATTACATGTTCATTCGAGGTATAATTGAAAGGCTCGAAAAACTTACCTGAACGTGTGCCTATCCAATTTACCTCCTCAGGACCTTCAGTATCGGATGCATCTGTGTCTGAGGGGTCACTGTCGTCGATGCTACCGTGACAGTCTTCAGGGTGACTGCAGTGGCAGTGACCAAATCTTCTGTCATGACAGTTCGATCTGATGCAGGGTTGGTCTAGGACTACTTCTGAAATTGCCTTGCACTCTTCCTCTGCATCAGCTTGTTTCATTGCTTGGAGAACATTGAGCTTTATTTGTTGGTCATTGACTCTCATAGTCAGTTCTCCTTTCTCTACGTAGATCATTGTTCTGCCTGTGGCTAGGAAGTGTCGCCCCAGGATGATCGGTGCATTTTCATCTTCTTCACAGTCTAAAACAAGAAAGTTAGCAGGAAAAATAAATTTATCCACTCTTACCAAGATATCTTCAATTTTTCCTTCCGGTTGTAGGTAAGAGCGGTCTTCCAGTTGCAGCATGGCTGTCGTAGGCCTTGCTTGTCCAATACCTAGTTTCTAAAATACAGATTTGGGCATTAGATTAATGTTAGCACCAAGATCACAAAGTGCTTTACCCACAAACTTGTCACCAATTATGCATGGTATGATGAAGCTGCCAGGATCCTTCTTCTTTGGGGGTGGTCGCTTATGTAGGATTGCCATGCATCCTTCTGTCATCATCACTGTTTCAAATTCCCCAAGTCTGGAACTCCTGGATATTGCATCCTTCAGAAACTTTGCATAACCAAGCATCTGCTTAATGGCTTCTAACAGCGGGATGTTGATGTGTACTTGCTTAAAGACATCATAGATTTTCTTAAGCTAGTAGTACTCATGTTTCTGTTTCTTTAACTGTTGTGGAAAAGGGGGTGGAGGACAGTAATCTTCAAGGCGTCCTTCACATGGAAGTCGGATCTGAGGAGGCTCAAGATCTTCAGTTTCTTCTTTTTGCTCCTCTGTTCCTTCTGCTGTCATGCCAGGTGTGACGACAGCAGACTGTTTCTCTTCTGCTGGGGCAGTGTTCAAGGCAGGTGTCTTTAGGGTTGGTTCCTTACTCAGTGTTTCTTTTATTATCGGCCCTTGTAGTTGTTTCCCACTCCTCATTGTAATCGTTTTGCACTGCTCATGTGTGGGTTTTCTAGTGACCTCAGTATCACTAGGGAATCCTTCATTCTGCCTTGGGTTTATGAACTGTGAAACCTGGCCCATCTGTGTCTCTAAGGATTTTAGGGTAGCCTCATGGTTTGTCATTCTCATCTCTGTCTTGTCCATGAAGGATTCAGTTTTCTTGACAAAGTGATCCATGTTTTCCATATATGCTTCTATTTGAGACATGAATGTGGCCAGGGTCTACTCCAGTATGCTCGTTGTGGCGGGCGGCTGCTGTTGTGGTTGCTGCTGTGGCTGCTGTCGTGACAGAATCCTAGGACTTCCTTGGTTCTGGGTGTTCTGGACTGGAGGGTTCAGTGCATTGTTGGGGTTACTCTAGGAAATTTTGGGGTTCTTCTTCCAGGTTGGATTGTAGTTATTGGAGTCATAGGTTTTATTCTTGTTATAGTTTCCAACATACATACCTTCTTCCAGCTGTAAAGGACACTCTTCTGTACTATGGTTTCCGCTACAGGTTTCACACACCTATTTGGCAGAAAATACAGCTTTAGCATATTTCCGATGTAGATTTTCAACTATCTTAGTGAGGTATGCAATCTGAGTTTTGACCGAGTTGTCAGCTTCGTATTCCTTTACAGTGTAACACCCCGGTTTTTGGGCTTAGAAGTTTTGGGCGTTGACCGGTTCGGTCAAAGTGCTGTTCGAATCTAAAAGGGTGAAATTAGGAAAGCCTAGTTCGGGTTGCATTAAAAATATGGAAAAATGTCCTAAAATCCTCTTTTAATATATAGAAGTGAACTGTGAAATCAATTTTGCAAAATGAGGTTTGGAAGGGTGACATTTTGGGTTAGTGACCAAAATGTAATTTTTGAAAACTGCGTGACTGTTTTAAAAAGGATTGAAACTTTGAATCTTTAAGGAGCTATTTACCCAAAGGGGTGTTTCTCCAGATTTTCTAGAATATTAAATGATTTAATAATGGTTTAAAATAAAAGTAAAAAGGAGGGAAAGATATTTTAGTCATTTTTAACTAACTTTCTAAATTTTCCATTTCCCATTTTCTCTCATCTTTTCTCTCAAACCAAACACATTCCCTCCAGATCTTTTCTCTGATTTTTGTCACCTAAAGTCATCTTTTCAATTACCATTTGATTGCTAATCATCTCTACAACAAAACCTCACCATTTGCTAAGTGGATTTTCATGAAAACTTGATTCTAAAAGGGAGAAACTCAAGTTTGGAGGTAAGAACGTCCTTCTCCTCTGAACTTCAAGTTCTTTACTGAAATTCCTAAGTTCTCAATCCTTGATTTGTGATTTGTTAAAGGCTTTTCAATTGAAATCTTGATTTTGGCTTAAAATGCAAGATTTGCTTGTTTTTGGTGAAATTTTCGTATGATCTGTTTGGGCAGTGTGTTGAGGTGTTAAATTGATGTTAATTGAATGTTAAGTTGATGAATAATTGAGGTTTAATCAATGCAATCCCGAATAGGTTGAATTTCCTAAGATTTGCTTGAGCTTTTGGTTGTTTTTGGAGTGATCTTGGTGATCTGTTATACCTGGAGGTATAAGGATGTGTTTGTGATCATTTTGGATGTTAATTGATGTTTAAAAATGGTTAGAAGTGGTGGATCTTGGCTGGGTCAAGTTTTGGAAGTGTTTGGAGGTGATTTCGGTTGTGTTTGGTAGCCGAATTGTGGTTTTTGCTATGAGCAGCGAGTTGAGTTATGTTGCTGGTGTTTTTAATGCATGATGATGCATTAATCTTCTGTTGTTATGTGTTTGAAACAGGGGAGATTAATCCGTGAGCATTAGAGGTGGTGTGGAAGGTTTCGGATGCTTGGAAGGCTTGTTGGCTAGCCTTGTTTTGTGTATCGGTGAGTGAAGTTGGGTTTTCGGCTTTTAAAACCAAGGTTTGAAGGTTTTGGGAGCTTAGTTTAAGTCTAAACAACTTTGCTAAGCTCAAGAGTAAGTAAATGGATTTTCGCTCTTGGTTTGTGATGTGCATTGGCTTGTTAAACAATTTGTGATTGATGGTTGCTATGCATATGATTTGCATGTTTTAATTACTATTTTAAAAGCATATTTTAGCATGGTTTAATGCTGGTTTTGAAAGCCATATGTGAAGGATGCTCAAGGTAAGAGATCCTTGGTTTTGTACATTGAAATTGTGGTTATGATGCATAGTGTTGCATGTTGTTAAATGGCTTTGTATGATGCTTTAAAACAGTGGAATATTGTTGATAATGATGCACATTGGTGAGGGATGTTTAAGGTTACAAAGGTGGTTGAAAGTCCTTGTGTAAGCCTTGTTTATTTAAGAACAACATGGTGTTTGAGAGTCCATGGTTGGTTCTTGGCTAAAGTTCATGATGGTTTTGCATTATGGTTATGCATGTGAATCAAGGTTAATGTGGTAAGATGGTTATATTGGCTAGTGATGTAAGTGGTTCTTGGTTCGTTGATCGGATATAGTTAGCCGGCTATAGGATTGGGTGCACCGTGAATTAAGTCGCCTTGGAGGTGGAGTGGTTAAGAGTGAACCGGTAAACTCCCTTCAAGTATCCTAACGAGATGGTTAAGGTCATAATGGAGGTTGATTGCCCATTCGAGGACCTTGGTTAAGCAAAGGTTATATGGTGGTTAAAAGTCCATATATGGGAACCTTGTGCTTGTTAAGATCACAATGGTGGTGTAAAGTCCATGTGTGGATCTTGTGTTGGGTGTCCCGGATCTCGTTAGTGATGTTATACAACTACCAATCGGTGATGCTAAGGTTGTATGGTGTTTAAAAGTCCATACATGGGAACCTTGTGCATGTTAAGGTTATATGGTGTTTAAAAGTCCATATATGGGAACCTTGTGTAAGCTAAGGTTGTATGGTGTTTAAAAGTCCATACATGGGAACCTTAGGAAAGTTAAGGTTGTATGGTGTTTGAAAGTCCATACATGGGAACCTTGTGAATGTTGAGGTCAAATGGTGTTTAAAAGTCCATTTGGGAGACCTTGGATTGGTAGTGTGTATGGAGTGTGGGGACAACGCTTGTGATCCGCGTATCCGATCGGGTGTTGAGTTGAAAAGTGGATTTGGTTGGTCACTTGGAAGCCAATATAATGCTCTTGAATATAATGAAGCATGGGATGCTTGAATTGATGCATAGTTGCATGAAATGTGTATAATGTATATTGAATGCATGTTAACTTGTTGGTTTGAACAAGTGTTGATTATCTATTGAGAATGTTGCATGTGTGCATGAAATCTCTTTAGTGCATTGGAGTCTTGCTAAGACTTGTTGTAAAGGCATGAGATGCAAATGAGAATGATGTGGTAATATGTTGCATGGTTTAATGCATGTGTTGATTGATTGAGTAAATGGTTTAAAAAGGGTTTCTTAATTTGAAACGGCATTCAAGTATGTGAATGGTATGATGTAAAGTGGAAGTGTTTTCCAAGGTTTGATTTTAGCTTTGCATATGGTGTTTATGCATGGAATGGCTAATTTGATGGTTTTGCAAGTTATGTTTTGAAAAGGTTTATTTAGCTTTTTAAGCTAAGGGCTGGTTTTCATGTTTGTGCAATGCATGATTTTAAAGCGTGTTGTTGAAAAGGGTTTTCGAGCATGGCTTTGGTTTATTGAAACGAGTTGCTTTTCAAAGAGGTTTTATGACTCGCTGCATTGATGGTGTTTTGGTTTTGAGCATTCCTCACTAAGCATTATGTGCTTACGCTCCTTTTTGTCCATCAATGCAGATCTTTGAGGTTGGACAGCGAGAAGCAAGGAATTCAAGGAGTACTCCAAGTGAGATGTATGTCTCGGTTAATAGCTATAGTTAATAAAGGCAATGGGGGTAGAATCTCTCGGGTTATGTGTATGTGTTCGTATATGTTCGGACAATGATGTTCTAATGTTGTTGTTAATGTTGTTGGATCATGTTATGGCTAATATGAGATTGATTTGGAAGTTTGTGCTTGAATGGTTGCTTGTGTAGGAAGCATGCCTATTGATTTGGGGCTTTTCATATATGTTGTCATTTTGTTGAATTGTTGATGCAAGTATGTCCCTTATATGCTGTTGTTGGATCATGTTGTTAATGTTGTTGGATCATGTTGTTGCACTATTCAGAGGAACTTTTGTTGTTCTATCGTTGTGCCTGTCGCGGCAGAGGTCTGTTGGTGTCGCGGCAGCGAGCAACAACTCTGTACTTCAAGCTTGGAAAGAATCCCTGTTATGACTTTCCCTATCCCTAGGCCCAAGTTCTGTTGATGAACACGTCTTGGATGATACCTCCCGACGTGAATCAAAGGGTGAACACCAATGTTTGTGAATTCTTCCTTAGCCACTTAACCTTGTACTTATCCCTAAGCCAAGATGGATTAACCATAAACTGGAAAACACGTATTTACTCCTTTCGAATGCTTAACTCTCCCGATATCAAGCAAATGGATAACCTCACAATGCTCTCCCGATGCTCTTTTGAGATGTTGGAAACTAGAGTAATAAACTTGAAGTTTTATTAATTGAACAGAAAAAATCCTAAGAACAATACAATCCTTACAACTACTTTACAAGATCAACCCTTAGCCCTTGGGGAAGTTTAGAACATGATGGAGAGAGAGAAACGACTAGGGTTTTGAAGGAAGACGGCTAGGAGCTAGATATCCTTCCCTAGGTCGAATTACATGCCTTTATATAGGACTTGGGTCCAAGTTTTCTAATATGGCAAGAATAAAAGTTTAAATTAAAGTACAACTCTATTAAAGACTAAATCTTCTGAGTAGATGCCTTTAATTTGTCCTCTTTTCTTGCTTTGACTTTCTTCCTTGAACTTTGGGCCTGGCCTTCCTTCTGCTTCAGGGCTCAGAAAAATATGGGAGTGATTCACGACAGACCGGCTTGAAATCCTCTATCTGTCGAGCTCCACTTCAATTTCAGCTCCGCAACTCGCCTCTGATCCTTTCCTGTCGAAGCAGATACCTGTAGAAGTGACCAATTTCAGCAGCATTTGTGCAGTTTTATCTAATTGTGATGTGTACGCAAAAATCTACCCTAAATGCAATAAATCATGCTTGAGTGCAGCAAAAATATGGGTAAATGAGGGGTAAATTATAAAACTTTTATGCACTCAACAGCCGTTTCGATACGATTTGACACTATGAGCTCCCGTTTCGGTACGTGTTTCGATACGGTCTACCTCTATAAGTGCATGTTTCGGAACAAGTTCTGAAACGTTTCGACACTGGAGACCCCTGTACCGGAACGGAATGGACCGTATCGGTACGGCCTGGTCTGGTTTTTAAACTGGAGCCCGCGTATCGAAACGGGCAGGCCTGTTTCGAAACGCATGCTTGTAATTGGGCTTTTAGGCATCTTCAAGGGTTCTCGGATGTGGTGTTTTAGTCATGTTTGTTATTTGCTTCCGTGTTATGTTTATATACATCGTTTATGTATGGTTTTGCTTCGTAAGCTTGCAAATAGACTAACTTGATACTTGGTAAATTTATATTACCTTACGCCCCGTTTGTATCTTTTCGTTCTTGTTTTTCGCTGTTGTTTCTCACATAGGACTAAATGATACATTTAGACAAGATAATTTAAAGAAAATTTTCTGGGGCTGCTAATCGGAGTGGAACCTTAACGGGTTTCGCTTCGGTTTTCCCCGTGTAACCTGCTCGGACCGATCTGTCGTCTAGCCCGAGACGAGGGGGTTACAGTGAGTCTAAATCTCTCGATATTAGACAAATAGATAACCTCACAATACTCTCTCTCGAACATAATTCAAAATGAATTTCATGTAGTTTTAAATCTTTTATTTTAAATAGTGCACGAACTATAATTTAAAAAAATATATAAATTATTGTTAACTTTAATTTAATTATTAGGTTTATTTAATTAGGTTAGATGTTTATACACTTATGTCATGTTCGAATTTCCTAAAACCACATTTTCTTTCTTTTTCCAAGCATTAAAATCCATATATGACATATATTAAATGTTGGGTTTTATATCATAAAAATACGGTTGGCTTAGTGGTAAGCATGTGTGGTTTCCACTCTAATGTTCCAGGTTTGAATCCACTCAACATCATTTCCTCTTATTCAATTTTTCTAGGCACTAATACTATTTAAATATATATCAAAGATTGTATTTTATAGCACAAAAAAGTGCTTGGCCTAGTGGCAAGCACCCGCCCCTTGCATTCCAAGGTCCCAAGTTTGATTCCCCTTAGAAGCAATCTCCATGTAACATCTTATTGAATAATAAATTAAATAAAAATAATTAAAGACTTTCAATAAGGTGGTGACATGTGTTACCATCTTATTGAATAATTAATTTATTAGATTAAAATTAGGACTAAATTGATATATTGTATAAATACAGAGGACCAAATGTGTAATTATACCAATTTTTTTAACAGTTCTGTCAATTTTTTCATTTTTTGTAACGGCATGTGGCTAAAATGGAACCATTTAAATAGTTGTGTGGTGCATTTGCCGAAAAAATAATATAGTGGTCATTTTGACACCAAACACATAGTTCAGTGGTCATCTGTGTAGTTTACGCTACATTTAATTGGTCTTTTCCTTTAGTTGACCATTTTTAAATGTGTTTTATTTAAAAGGAATTAAAAGGGATTTGTTGAGTGGATCAATTGAATGATCAAGACCAAGAGGGGGTGAATTGAGATTTAAAAACTTTGTGGGAGTGAATGGGCAATTAAAAATGAAGAACAAAGGATTTTAGAGTGGTTCAAGTTCCAAATGAACTCTACATCCACTACCTTAGCTACCACTAATGATTTCAACAATTCACTATTTGTTCTTCCCCTTTTCAAGGATTAGGAGGTAACCTTTACACAACCAATCAAATTTTCTTCCCAAAATTTGACCAAACTCTCACAAATAATCAAAGAAGAAATTGGACAAGAAGTATATCTCTCAAATACAAATTTGTCCCTTGAAGTACAACACTCAACCCAAATTTGAAGATAAAATAAGAATTGGATACAACTCAATTTGGGAATTACAAGAGATTGGAAATTAGGTACACTTGAGATTGGATTTTTGCTTGAATGTTTGTCTTTAATGCAATAGTTGTTGCTGGTCTTCAAAGAGCTTCAATTTATACCTCCTCTATCAATTCTAGCCGTTTGGGTGGTTGGGGAATTGAATAGAGCCGTTGGGACCCTCTCTTTCCACCATATATGCACTTTTGCAGCTATCCGTATCGGTACACGGGGAGTCGTATCGATACATGTGTCAAAAAAGAAAGAGTCGTTGTACATAATAAAGAGGGTGTGTCAAAACGCACGTAGGCGTATCGGTACGGGACAGGGAGTGTATCGAAACGGATAAGACCGTATCGATACCTTTTTCTCAACTTAGCTCATTGGAGGTTTCCGTTTCGATACGAGGGTTTACCGTATCGATACGGGTCAACTACCATTTTAAATGTTGGTTACCTAACAACTGACACCAACGGTCGGATACATTTAAAACACTTCGAATTAAAAATTCAATTAAAACTGTATCGATACGGGTGAAGTCGTATCGGTACACCATTCAAACTCCTTCACTTTTTACAAAGGGGCGTATCGATACAGATGGAATCTGTTTCGATACGTTGTTTCGAGACGGTTAAGAGCGTATCGAAACGCGTCCTTCCAGTAACCAACTTTGTAAAAAAGGTATCGATACGGTTGGAAGCGTATCGATACACCTGGACGGTTTTCAACACTTTGGCCTTGGAACACTTAGAAAATATTTGGAGTTTGAGTTTTTCAAATTAGTTTTAAAGTGTTGGTGATTTAAAACTCATTAAGGGGACTTAGAAATCAATTTCAAGTTTTCAATTTGATCCTTAACAATTTAATTATATCAAAATCAAACATAGGTTTCACAATCTCCCCCTTTTTGATATAGCAAAACTAAAACTTGAAATTTTTGACACTTTGAAAAACTTTGCTAAATTAACCCCCCCCCCCTTAATATTAGCTAGGTAACTTTTAAGTTGAAAATCAAAATTTTTAAGTGTTGTGAGCTTCCCTCTCCCCCTTTTTGTTAGATCAAAAATAATTGAGACAATGTAAAGTGCATAAACATAGGCAAAAAGGTATAACTAAGCAAGCAACATAATTATCATTAAGTTCAAATAAAGCATAACATCAACTTAAAAATCCAAAACAGAAAATCAAAGCATAGGTTTAAAATAAAGTAAACTTAATCCTAAAAACATGAAGCAAAGGTGCATAAATAAAATATCCTAGATGATATACATGGAATGCAAAGAGAGGCTATTATGCATCATCATCGCCTTCTTCATCATCTTCATCTTCATCCTCAATTGGATTGTCACTCCTCATGCTATTACGCCACTCATCATGGAAAGCGGTGAGAGAGATATTCATAGAATTGTGATCGCTTTCAAGAGAGGTGAGGCGATTTTCCACATTCGTCATGCGTTCTTCAAGGCTTGTGAAACGAGTATCAATCGTGGTAAACCCCGAAGCCATATCCGTACACAATCCTGTGAATTGCTCATTGAGGAAAGTCATTAGAGCATCCATGGAAGGTGGAGGAGGAGGAGCTTGACGAACTTGTTCAACTTGTGGATTAATAAATTGTTCCGCGGCCTCGGTAGGTAGCTCGGATAGACGTAACCAATTACCATTAAAATAATGGAACTTACCCCTAGCAAGAGAGCGTTCATCGATGGGATCGGTGAGGGGAGTTGGGAAGTCATGCGAGCAATCAATCTCCTTTTGTAGAAAGAAGTAGCTTAGGGTCGTGCCATAGGTGAAGGAAGTGACAAGAGTGGTGTGGTGATGTTGCACAAGATAAACGATCTCTGCAAACATGATACGAGCAAGGTTTGGACGTTTTCTCTCACGGAAGCAACGAATCCAAAAGTAATCCACTTGACGGATGGTAGAGTACTTCCCTCCGGAGGGCCTAAACCACCAAGAGACCATCAAATGGAGGATCCGATCCTGAGCATTTAGGGCGGTGACGGAACCACTAAGAACATGGCCAAGAGCATTCACATCGTCAAGGCCTTCATCCTCCAACTTAAAGACCTCACAAATAGAGTTGAAATCTATAGTGACTTTCTTACCCATAGGATAGGAATTAACCGCGGTAACAACCCCATCACGATTAGCACAACATTTGGCATTAGCATAAAAGATTAAAACCAAAATACAAAAATAAAACCCGAGAATGGAGAGAAAATCCAAAAACTTCCATTGTTGGAGCAAAGGTAGATATGCAAACTTGAATCGCTCCGAGTCAAGAAAAGGAATAGAGATTACCCTTTCCGGACGAATCTTGTAGTTTTGGAATTGACGAAAATAGGTGAGAGCTCCTTGGGTTTGAAAAGAGTGTTGATAGATATGAGTGAGATTCGGACGAGCACCCTCTCCGGTATTGGATGATTCATTGGTTTCATTAAGACGTGATCTCTTCCTAGAAGGGGCCATGAGCTAGAAAACAAATGTATGCATTAAGATCTCTTCATTCAACTCATTGAAAAATCAAAAATCAAGGTAAAAATATTTTAAAGCAAAATTTTGAAAGGAGATTTTTAAAATAAAGTTTGGTAAAGAAGACAAACAAAATTTTAAAACAGAAAAGTTTGAAAACGAAAATAACTAAAAAAAAGAAAAAGAAAGGGTTTTACCTTGATAGTGATTAGAGAAGAATGGAAGAAAAGCCTAGCACCAAATTGATGAAAAAGCCTTAGAGCTTTGCTTGATTTGAAACCCTCTTGATGTTTTTGAGTTGTGGTGTGAAAATATGAGGGAGGAAGAGGCTATTTATAGGCTGAAAACGGCTAGGGTTTTTAGGGTTTTGAGGAATTTTAATTTTGGTAAAAGTTGAACACTTTAAATGCCAAATTAAAGCAGTCTGCGCAATCGCGTATCGATACGCATGAGGGTGTATCGATACGGGGGTAAAAACGTAATTCCCATAAAAATGCCCGTTGAAGGATCGTATCGAAACGGATGTGATCCGTATCGAAATGATTGAAGCTCGTATCAAAACGGGTTTAACCGTATCGATACCCGTTTAAGGAAAAATGAAGTCTGGGAAACTAATGAAGTACTCATATCGATACGCGTAGGTCCGTATCGATACCCTAAGCCCAGAACTACATTTTAGGCCTAAAGAACAACCAAAAGCTCGATTCTAACATCTCCTAAAGGCATGCAAATGATAAATGAGCAGTTCTAAGCATATTTTAACAGAATCATACTCCCCCTAGCTATAGGCATGGATATTTTCAAGAGTTACAACACACAGACATGCAATTTCACAATATCAAGCAATTTTTTAATCTAGTAAGTGCATGTATTTTTTAATCTGCTTTTTTAAAGTTAGTTTTTTACTTTGTGTGTTAGTCACACATTTTAGGTTTAAGGGCTATGACGTGGTTATTTCTTGCAACCAGGTTAGAGGAAACACACAATTTTCGGGATCGTATTGTATTTCACTAAACATATATATCTATCTATATATATATATATATATATATATATATATATATTGAGTGTAACTATTTTAAGTATATATATATATATTGAGTGTAACTATTTTAAGTATATTTGTAGTGTAACTATTTGTACATGTGTATATTTAAATATATTTGAATCTATACTAGAATAATAATATGAGTTAAATCGAAATATATTTGAAATAAAAATCCTTACATGTGTATATTTTCACATAATAAAACATGATTATTTAGTTTTTACAAATAAAATTGTTTATATAAAATTTCCCTTTTTAAATGTACATTTTATGAAGTAATTATTTTTAATAAATTTAATTAATTTATACATCAAAAAAATTATTTAAAGAAAATAAATTATATATATATGAAAATAAAATATTTAATTATAAAATAATAATAATAATTTTTAAAAGAATATTAATTATTAAAAAGATTTATTTTAATAAGAAATAATCATTCTTTATTATAATTTTAAGAAGAAAATTAATTATTAAAATATGTAAATTATAAATATTAAAAAATTAATAATATTTTAAACGAATTCTTATTATAAAATTATAATATTCAATAATACAATAATAATATGTGAAGGTTTGTATTATTATTTTAGTAAGAAATAATATTCGCATAGATAAAAAATGTTGAAGTTAATACAATTTTTTGATATATATATATATATATATATATTCGAATGATAATTGTTTTTTAGTTGTAGAAATAGAAAATGGCATCTGAATGAGTTTTGTTATACCGTGACCATGAGCACATTTCGTCTCATATTCACAAAGAGGAAGTAAGTAAATGTTTTGTAATTTAAAATTTCATATTTACTATGTAATTGTTATAATACGAAATTATAATGAATTAATTATAGGGTGTAGAGCATATGATCCGCCGTCGAGGAATGAAGATAAAGGAATCTGATTAGCGTTTAGTGTATTACCTACAGCGAGCTGGTTTTTATAATGCTTCATTTCTACATGGGTTTAAGATAGTCCTCGGGTTGATTATTGCATTGATTGAACGGTGGAGACAAGAGACTCACACATTTCATTTTCCATTTGGCGAATGCACAATAACCCTGGAGGATGTAGCGGTACAGCTTGGTGTTTCAACAAATGAGAAACCATTGGTTGGAGAAAATAAGTACAATGCATATGACATTTGCACACAGTACCTGGGCAAAGATCCTCCTGAGTCATGTGTGGACGGGCTACGCCTCAGAATTTCATGGTTGCAGCAGGAATTTAGTGTGACCGATGAATATGGTCGTCGAGAACTTAAGTGTGCAGCTCGAGCTTATATACTGCAACTTATTGGTGGTGTATTGATGCCAGATACATCTGGTAATATGGTTCATACACAATACCTGTCGTTCTTGGCTAATTTGGACACAGCTGCTACATATAGTTGGGAGTCTGCAGTATTGGCATTTTTGAACCATGAAATGTGCAAGGTCACAATTATGCATGGTGAAAAGACAAAATCAGATATGGGTGGATGTCAAATCTTACTACAGTCCTGAGCGTCGTACAGGCTGCCTTATCTAACGCCCATTTTATCTATACCGATACATATGGAGTTTCCGCTTGCTGGAAGGTAATAATGTGATTGCAGTTGTATATAGATATTTATTGATATAATATTTATATTCAATGACTTTGAAATATAATTTCAATATATCTTTGCAGATGGAGACATAAGTTGAAGAGTGCAGGGGTGGTTCACAACACTGTCAGAGATACAAGATTAAAGATCCAAACAATAGGAAAAAATCAGGTATCATAATCAATTTTTGAAAGAGAAATTGTATATTTAATTGTGAGTGAATTCATATTAATAATTGTGTTTTACATTTTATTTGGCAGCCGTACGCGAATGACAACATCAGGACTTGCCTACCAGATATTGTGCTTGAATGTGCATCATTTTGGGGTGCGGTTGTGCCTTTGATCTACTGTTCTATTGTTATGTTCCATTGTGCTGACAGAGTGTTGAGGCAGTTTAACTTTCATCAACCCATTCCAAGAGCTCTACATGAACGAATTCACACTGTTCGTAGAGGTAGATTCAATGAGAATTGGAGTGTGAAGTAAGCCGATTTCATTGAAATGTGGGATGAAAGATAGACGCGGTAGGCTGATGATTTGAGTCCAATTCAAACCAGCGATTTTGAATTTAATACAGAATACTATTCATGGTTTTCGGCAAATGGGAAACCGTTCATAGCATCTGTCGAAGAAGCAAATAAATGGCTTGAAGATCCACGGTGCTCAAGACACGTACACTTCCCAACCGAGTTTGGACAGAGCTCTCAGCAATCAACAGACCAACCGGGTTGGCATTCTTCGTGGTTGCGATCTGACTCCCCCCGATACATGTAAGCAGTAATCCTTGGAAGCAACCACCATTTGGTAATGTCTCGGAACAAACATCATTTCAAGAAAGTCATCAAACATTTAGATTTGGTCATGTTCCGCAACAATCTCCTTTTAATTTTGTAACTGGTGGTAGCTCATCTTCTCAGCCGACTTACAATGATGATGAAGGATACGTACCACAATTTAAGTATCTTCAATCATCTGTATATGGGGAAGGTTTTGGTGTTGGTAGTATGACATTTCTGTTGTCAACAACTACCATTAGCAGCCCATCATTTCATCCTGAACAAATGTTTGCTACACCACCTACTATGCAAATAACGGATGATCAATTTTTCGATGACGATGAGTTGGCTCCTAATCGACCACGTAGAGAGATTCACCCTGCTCCGCAGTACGATCAAACATCATCTTTCCACCGCCAAGTATTACCCTGGAGGAGGCAGAAATAGAGTTTTTATTTATTTATTTGTAATTTATGTTTCCATGGTTGAACATTTGCTCGCCCTGGATATTTCATGTTATATGTATTTCTTTCGATTTCGATTGCATTTATTTATGTTCTTTGTTAATTTTCGTATTCAATTTCTAAATTTGAATTCCAATTCCAAATCAAGACTTTACATTAACACGAAAAATGGAATGATGAATGAAAAGAACATAATAAAATAAAAATTATGATAACAATATTATTATAAAATAATAAAAAATAAAAAAATAAGAACAAATAATAAATTATATTATATTAAATAAGAACAAATAATAAATTAAAATAAATTAAATTTTATTACCTTAAATTATATTAAATAAGAACGAATAATAAATAAAATTATATTAAATAAGAACGAATAATAATTTAAAATAAATTAAATTTAAATGCTCGAAATTCTAGAATATACTATTTTACCAAAAAACTTGATTTTGGTTATTTTATTCGTACGTCGGTTCTAGAATATACTATTTAACCATATTTATTTACTCTTTTTCTTTAATTTTAGTATTCAAATTCCAATTAAAATTACAAACATTAACGAGAAAAAAATTTTATCTACATTACCATAAAATTACATACATTAAACAGAGCATTTAGATTGACGGTCCGGCACGATAGTTGGAAAGATTTGATTTGTTCAGACACTTATTTCTTGAATGACCCGGTTCCGTGCAAAGAGTACAATGTTTAACTTGAACTCCTCCCTCTCTATCATCTGGATCATCCATATTCGTATTAATACAAGTAGACTTCGGTCGACCCTTTAGCTTTCTACGAAGCACTGGATTTGGTAACCATTCTTCGTATATTGGCTCTATCGGCCAATAGTCTTGGTTCGGGATCGCGTTGAATTGAATTCTATATATATTTGCAATATTCTGTAGTTTATAATAGTCATCTGCAAAACCGTAAGGGTCGAGTCGAAAATGCAAACAGGCGGCGTGTGCGTGAGAGAAAGGGTATCTAAATGCTTGGAATGCACCACAATCACACAATCTCTGATGAAGTTTGACAGTGAACATTTTTTGCTCACCTCAGACTTTAGCTTCCACAAAAAATTCCCATCCATGTGGGTCGAATGATCTTACTCGCATAGCGGAGGCTTTGGCTTGAAGTTTGATCATTTTATCCAGCATTGTTTTATACCAACATTATCCGTTGTTTATTCGGGAGTTGGCTTCCTGCCTTTTTTCGGGCCACACTTTGCCTAATCTAAAGTAAGTCTCCCACACAATACTTGCAATTGGGAGATGGTGTGTTCCTTTAAGAACCGAGTTTATAGCCTCTGCAAGGTTAGTTGTCATATGACCATAACGCCAACCTTCATCATAGGCTTGTGATCATCTTTCCGTGGGGATGTCATTTACAAATTTTATTACATTTGCACTGTGTCGCCTCAACCTTCTGATCCTTTCTTGGAATTTTGGTTGAACTAGTTCATACCCCATTTATAAAAAAAAACAAGTTAAATAAAACAACAAGATGGACTCAAAAAATTTAAAATTTTTATAAACAACAAATAACAACTTACCCGCGCCTAAAATCTCTTTTCGAACTGCGTCTTCGCATTCGCTGCAATATGTCGTATACAATATGCTGGATATGCATGTGGAGGTTTCCATAAACTCCCACGTCTGTCAATTACTTATAAGAGCGCAGTTCCTCTATCAGAATCATGCAAATCTCATCTTCTTTTACAACATGATTGCGTAGGTGCTGCAAAAAAAAATTATCATCCATCCGCATCTTCCTTTTCAACTATGGCAAAGGCAATTGGGAATATATTATTGTTTCCATCTTGTGCAACGGCCACGAGTAATATATGACCGTACTTCCCATACAGTCATGTACCATCCACTTGAAACATGTATTTGCATAATGGAAGCCCTTGAATGCACGCATTGAACGCCCAAAATAACTTACTAAATACTCTTTTACCAGGAATTAATTCGCCTTGTAAGTTGAACGCTAGCAAAGTCTCGTACTCTACCACGGTCCCCGGGATGAAATGTTGCATTGCTTGTAAAAGAGCCGGTAGCTCATTATACGATTTATCCCAATCACCATAGAGTTGCGCCATCGTCTTCTGCTTTGCCATCCACGCCTTGTAGTAAGACGGAACATAACCAAGCTGGGTCTGGATAGATGCTACTAACACTGCAATCGAAATACTTGGTTCCTGTTCAACCAAAGCTCTGGTGTAAACACATATTAGATCAGAGTTTAAATTAATATGGTCCTGTGATAAAGCCATATTGGTACAGGTGTGCTGCTCAATAAATCTTGACACCTCCTACATTTCAGTCCTCTTCCTGTAAGAAATTCTTACTCACCACGGACAGTTGCTCTTCCAATGAAAACACCTTACACAGTAGGTACTTCTGTTGGACTCAACAACAGAAAATGACGTATGGCGTTTGATACAGTGCTCCTGAACTGCAAGCTTCGCGGCTTTTTTTGTTTCAAATGCAGCCTTTAGTTCTAATTCTCCAAAGTTCGAAGATGATGAAGAACTAAATACGCGAACTTGATATTCCTGATCTTGCATTGCAGTATAGTCAACTTCATACATACGGGCTGCTGGAGCTTCATAGGCTGGATAAATAGGTTCCGGTTGTTGGGGCTCTAGTGCAGCATAACCCCAAACAGTCGGCTGTTCATTTCTCAACTCGAGCCTAGCAATAGTTGTGGCCCAAACATCTTCTTCAACATCAATACCATTGCCCTGAGACGCATCTGTCATAACAACATCAATATCATCAGCATCGAGTAACTGAACGTCATCTTCTTCACTAATAGGAACAATATTTTCTTCATCCTCGCTGAAATCTTCAAGCGATTCGCCCCAACGACCAACTCTGGGTTCGGTGTCACAATATGTTGATGAACTCATCTTCTGTAAATATTAAAAAAACATAAGCAAAACATTAAAATTTGGGGTTTTCTTATTAAAATTTAAAAATATTATTACCATTCGAATATACAAAGCCTCTAGAATTTAAAAAACAAATTAAAAGGCAAAAATCACTTATTTAATTTTCACCGGCCTTTACGAACTCTTCAATCACCGTCTTCGAATATTTCTTCAGAAACTCACAAACTCTCCCCTCTTTTCCGACTCAAACTCTCTTAATTTTTTTCTCAACCCCTACACACTCATCTTCCCTAAACCCTATATATATATATATATACACATAAAATAATATAAAAACTATTCCTCTTTAATAGCCCGTACCTAAATCGCCCTATTTACCCTGATCTAAAGCTTGACGTGCCTGCATGGCACATGCAGGTGAACAGCACCTCGCCATTTGCAAATGGCATGCAAATAGCGTGGTGTTGTTCAGCTACATGTGCCATGCAGGCACGTCAGGCACCCCATGCATGAGCCCTGCGCTGCGACGCTGCGCCGTCCGAGCTGAGAAGGCTGACTCAATCAAGACCTCGCCATGAGGAGGTGGCGTTGTCCAGAGAACGCCAGGTGTAGGTGGCGTGGTCCACCTTGCACTGTAGAATCTGGCCTATTTCCCCAAAATTCCCCCAACCCGCCCTATTTCACTAAAAAAAAAAGTTAAAACGCCCACATTTCTCCAATTTTGCCGAATTCAAACCTCTGGCATTGCTTAAAAAATCTAGTGTCTTATCCTAGACCAACTGGTTGTAGATACAAATTTATTTATTTTAATGTTTTCTATTGCATTTGAAGTTTTTTTTACATTTCTAACATTTTTATTCTTAAAAATCAGCATATCTACTTCATCCAAGATCTATATCAGACCATATTTATTAATAATTCCTCCCAACATTAGTCTTACACAACATATAAGACATTAAATCCTTTTATACATCATATAATGTCTTAAATCCTTTTATCAGACATAGTTTTTGTCCTAATTGACATTGATTTTCATATATCATCCAGACAAAATCTCCATAGACAAAAACCCTTAAATGTGATTCCTTAAATGGAAGCAAATCCAAAATAGTCAAATTACACAATAAAAACCCTTAAATGTCATGCCTTCACTATCACACTTCTAAGCTACAATGCTTTATGACGCGTCACTCACACTCGAGCATAGATTTCGTATCTGAAAGTGTTCCAAACAAGTATATCCATTCAATTTTTCTTAAAATTTTGGGTAAATTACACATATCACCAATAATTATGATGTTGATGTCAATTTACAACTATACTTTTAATTTTAACAATTATATCACATAATTATTTAAGTGATTCCAATCAAACCACTTACCATTAAAACTTTAGAAAGATGATGAGGTAGTAATTAATAAAAATTTGTATCAATTAAATTTAATAAATTCAATCTTCTAATCAAATGATGACAAGTGTCATCGTCTAATTTTTTATTATTATTATTATTATTATTATTATTATTATTATTATTATTATTATTATTATTATTATCTTTAATTTATTTTTCGTCCAATCAAATAAACAAAAACTTTCAAAGCCAAAGCATGGCATTGCTTCCAGTAAGGATTGAACTCAGGACATGTAGGAAGAAATGCAAATGCCCAAGCCATTGAGATAAACCTAGTTTACTCGATAGAAGTTTACAAATTATGTTATTAAAAGATAACTTATGGAAGAAAATTAAATAAGTAAAAATAAAGTTCAGAGGAGAGAAAATTTTATATTTTGAATTATTATGTACTTAATAATATTATTAATATACTAATATTTTAATATAATATTTTAGATATGAATGTACGCATTAAAATTTTACTCGGCTAAATACTCAGTCCAAGTTTTACTAAAATAATAAAATTTATAAAAATTCAGAAAAATACAAGAAAATACAAAAGATAATAAATATTAAAAATAATAAAAAATTCAAAAACCCTAAATTTGTCAAACATTCTTTGACCGTCGTCAAATCTATCATCAAGAGGACTCTGAGTCACTTCCGTTTCTCGCGCCCTAAAATGTAATCTAAACTTATCCCAAATACCTCCAAAATTTTCGGTGGTGAAAAAACTTGAAAAAACTCTAGTTTTGGCCCTATAAATATGAACTTAAAAATCTCGGAAACACATAGAGATTAACGAGAAAATAAGAGCAAAAGTACTAGTGAATATAATGAAAAAATTTCGAGTGAGATCGAGAAATCAAAGAGAAGGTAGTCAAGTGGTTACCTTACGGTTGACGATGGCTGGAGTATTGTTTGCAAGATCGGAACGGTGAAAGAGCCCCTAATACTGTTGGATTCAACATATTCCGAGAACAGTCGGATCTAACGGCGAATTCAAGAGTGAGAGGTAAAACTCGAATTTTTTTTGTCTAGATCTACTTCGGTTCACTTGATTTTTGCTGAAACTAACGTTGGATTTGAACCTAGAGTGAAAAAACGACCAAGAAAAAGATATTTTTTTTTTGTTTTTGCCTTTGTCGGCGTTAGGTCGACCGCAGTAGTAATGACCAAAAACATAAAAAAGGAAAGATTTTTGCTAAAACTTTCTAGGGTTAAAATGAAATAATGAAAATATAACCTGTAAACTTTATCACGTAAGTTTGTCTCAATGGCTTGGGCATTTGTATTTTTACCTACTGGCAACCTAACACCCCCATGGGAAGCAATGTGTCACGGACTTATTTCTTCAAGCTCAAATCCGTGCGGCGCTAACACTCTCGGCACGATGTTAGCAAACCTTAATGTCTCAACGCTATGGCAAAACACAAGGAGCAAGAGTGTTTACAAGGATGGAACCTTGTATTAAGCAACGGAAGCTTTACAAGAGCTTTACAAGTATGAAGTGAAGGACTTCTTAGGTGATTTACAAATGAGGGGTGGCCCTATTTATAGGCATCCGCCTCCTTAATGGACGGCTAGGATTTATTTGATCCAACGGCTACGGTTTTACCTCCTAAAATATCTACTAAGCCTAGATATTTATAGATAAGTTCATACTTATCTACACACATCCATAATATTCTAGATTACTCCTATAGATCTACACTTTTCTATAGGCTTCTAGAATGTTCCATAGGTGTCCAGAGTAGTCCCAAACATTCCAGAGTCTTCCAGGGTCTTCTTCACCATTCTAGATCCTTCTAGAATGTTCTAGATGCTTCCAGGATGTTCTAGGTTCTTCTAGATTGTTCTAGAACCTTTGAGAACCTTCTAGAGTGTTCTAGAATCTTCCAGGGCGTTCTAGGCGTCTCTAGACCTTTGGAAAGCCTCCCAGATCATTCTAGACTTATGTAGGACCTCCTGGAACCTTCTAGATTCATGTAGGGACGTCTTAAGAGGGTTGTGGGCCTCTCTAGGCCGTTCTAGATCCTTCTTTAGTTTATTCTTGGCCTTAAAACGTCCATGGCACTTCATTTTGCCTTGGTTGGCCCGAGTGCACCTAGGGGGCACTCCTCGGTCGGTCCTGGTGCACTTTGGCGGGGCGTGACAAATGGCAACCTTTGGCTTTGAAAGTTTTTTGCTTTAATCAGAGGATGAAAAATAAATTAATAAATAATAACATATAATCAACCAATCAACCAATCAGACGGTGACATGTCATCATCTTATAGAAATATTAAATTTAATTAATATTATATAAAATTTTATTAACTGCCACGTTATCATCTTCGTTAGGTTTTAAGGGTAAGTGGCTTGATTGGAACTGTTTAAATAGTTACGTAGTATAATTGTAAAAATTAAAAGAATAACAGTTAAATTGACACCATACTATAATTAAATGGTCATCTGATTAGTTTACCCTAAAATTTCCCATGTATTTCAAAGGTTCTTAGAAGACCACATCATACTTGAGTCCGAATAAGCATGACTTGGATGCTGAACACGGATACATCAAATGAAACTAAGAGTAATAATGTGGCTCAAAAGATCCGATTACGAAATTCAGAGCACACCAATGGCGGTCCACGTCTACTATTAAAAAAACTAATTTTCCCTAGTTAAACAGGAATATGTTTCATATATTTACAGGCACGAAAGAGCAATAACATCCGAAAATAAGGCATAACAGTTCAGTAGCAGAATTAGATAATGGATATCCCGAAGGTTTAAGTTGGTACCACAAGTCGAAACGGCTTGCCATCTATATCACTGTTTTCTTCATAGATTCCACAGGGTAAGAAATGACTTCGTCGGAGTAACTCGGCGATCCGTACAAGCTGCACATCTGCTCTCCGTGTTTCTCCCGTATATATCTGCCTGAAAATTCTTTACAATTTATGTATCATTCAATCACAACCTATGACAATGCATATTCAATCAAAGACTCGTATACAAATTCAAGGAAACGAAGAAACTCACAGGGTAATTTACAGCACCATAGGGAACCCCAAATGGCGGAAAACTACAGATAGGGTTAACAAGTTGCACTCCGCAATCGACACAATCTTGGAATCCGTCGGTACAAAGCTTGTCATAGTCTTTGGTGCCTTGCATCCTATATATTAATAACTTTTCAGCTTAAAAAACCACACGGATATGGAATGATTAAACCTGTGTTGCTCAGACTCATTTTTGAGTGTCAAATACAAGTATATGTTGAACATGATAGTATTTTTCTTTTTACTTTTTCTATGCATTTGGAGGGTCTTTGGGGTCATATCCTTATACCCATGACCAAAGATGTGTCGGACATTGGATACTGGACACAAGTAATTCAAGAAAAATGAAAAATCCAAAGCAATGGGATCAATCTAACAACTCAAGCATCAAGTAAACATGTATTAAATGATCCAAAAGCTTCAGTTTATACCTAACTTTAAATAGCTAAAGCACATCTTATTAAAAAGCTATAATGGGCTATGATAGTTAGACTTGGGTGTGAGTGTCATATACTAGTATGTTTCAGACACGAGTATGTTTAACTTTTTCAAAGTTTTTTCATGTATTTACAAGGTCATTGGAAGGATATATCCCAATACCCATGTTGGTTGGACGGATATATATTCAGATATAGGTAGAATATGATCCTCCAAAAATGGAAAAACTTAGAAAAAAAATTAATATACCCATGTCGAGTGTATACCAACATCTGACACTAACACTCGAGACCAAGTAACATAAGTTGGTAATGTTACATGATGCACACTCCAAGCTCTACCTACATCAGGATTCTTATAAACCTATATTCTTCAATCAACAAAACATAGTATGATGAAATATACTATAGCAGCTACGAAATAAATGAAACCTCATAGATAGGAAGTATGTGATCCTGTTTGGTAAATAGCGTTTTGAGTCAAAATAAGAGGTTTGAGCTAAAATTAGAGTTTTGACTAGTCAAATATGTTATTTTAGATATTTGGTGAATAGAGAATTGTAATGGCGGATTGATGTGAAACCTCTCAAGATGAAAATACTACTAACATGATCTGTTTGAAATTAGAGGTATTGACTTAAAAGAGTGACTCTTTCTCCCTTAATAATTATAAATAATCTCCAAATAACCAAAATTTAACATTTTCTATTTTCATTTAAATTTAATGATTAATCAAATTGTTATATAAATAATAAATTAACATATAGATCCTTTAAATATATTGAGTAATGTTATATTAAAACAATTAATTTTTATATTCAAATTAATATTAAAAGATACAAAATATTGATAACTAATAAACTATTCAAACAAGTATTAAATATAATCATGTCCTTATATGTCATTTTGCTTGTTCAAATGATTAAACAACTATAAGTTATAAGTTAATTTTACTAAACACTCCTATTCAATCAGCTAATGTAATGCGCTATTAACTATCAGATATCCGCTAACTGCCAAACAGACACAAACACACTTGCATATAATATATTTATACACAAACACACTTGCATATAATATATTTATACACAAACACACACGCATACTTACAATACATATAGCCAATTAGCAAACATTTTAAACAAAGCATATATATATATAGCCAATTTGCAATCATTTTAGACAAAAGAAACGCATGACTGCTTAATATATATACACGCACGCATACATACATACATAATAAAATATATATTGTCGATATTTGCACTCATTTTAAACAAAGCAAATGCATCAATGCTTAATATATGTACACACACGAAATACACACACGCAGATATATATATATATATATATATATATATATATATATATATATATTGCCAAATTGCACTTATTTGAAACAAACCAAATGCATGAGTGCTTGATACATATATACATACATGCATACAAATATATATAAAAACTATGAGCATATAATATATACACTTATAAGTACCTAGAAATTTGTTCTCCTTTTGCAATATTGCTGAGAGAAACCAACGAAGGGGTATAAGCAGTCGCATCAAACTGTGAACGAGTCCGAAAAAACTTAGTTCCGCGAAGATTTTTCCGCTTCTGATTGTAACAAACCACTGCATCATTATTGTACAACATCAAAATCTCTCCATTGTTCAAAACAACCATTGGTTCATAGAAATCCCAGCTGCCTTGCTTGGGATACAAATTCTCTACAACAAACTGTTTGGTCCATGTCTCCTTCACACCATACTCCTTCATAACCCAAATATCAAACCGTGTCGAATTTGTGAAGTAAATCATAAACAGACACCCTCTTAGCACACCAATCCTTGAGTAATTTGTGAACTTCTTATCATCTTCTCGGAAATGATCGGGCGGCGGGAGTGTCCCAAACTTCTCAGAATTGAAGTCGAAAGTATGAATGAATTCACTTCCGTTTGGAGTACAAGGAAACCAGTGAAGAGTATCATTCAAGAAAGCATTGAATGGCATAGCAACAGTATCAATTGGTGCATTTCCAATGCTCCTCCATGAGCCAGTTCCAATGGTGTAAATCTCAGCAGTTACATATCGATTATTCGATTCGACTACCGGATAATAGCTTTGCAAAATTTTGTATTGATCCATCATAGTCGAATAACCAAGCCCCCAAAAGCTACCTCTTTGTATATCCTTATAAGGAGGTTGAATTGTGATGAATTCACCCAAAATTGGGTTACAAACATAGAAGTTATAATCTTTCTCAGATCCAATTAAACAAAGTAACCCATTGCAAGCATTCATATGAGAGATATCAATAGTGGGGAGATTTGATTTGGGGGTAAAGTTGAGTTTCGAAACCTGGAAGTTCGAACCACTGGACTCAACGTGAGCTAACTGGAGTCTTTTGGAAGCGTTTTGGAGTGGCTGAGTCTTGATTAAGATGCAAACTTGAGATTTCGAAAGCTGGATCTTAGCGAATTCGGGATCTGAAATGAAACAAAGGAACCTCTTGCAAACAGACCTGCATTGGAAAAGGGTTTTGATCGGGAGCCTGGCGAGGATTTCGTAGATTGTACGGCGCGGGAGTAGAAGAATCCTGCAAGGAAGAGTGGGTGAATCTTGAATTACACATGGGATGATGCTTGTCGAAGCTTTAATGGCTGCTCTCTTTCGGCCATTCATTTTCTTCACACTGTTGAAGATAACCCTTTCTCGTCTTTTAGCTTGAAACTCGAAATGGGTTTTAAGAAGCCGAAGACTACGAAAAGTAGGGAACTGGGGAGTGCTGCTAATCGCTGAAAGGATTCATTTTTAATTTGAGGAATTCTGGAAACCCTAACTGAGGGGTTTCAGATGAGAAAGTCAAACTGGGAAAGATGTCGGGAATGCCTCTCCTATAAATTTCACGAATTAGAGTTAATTGCACAAGAGATCCCTAACTTATATCACGACTTTAAATTGATCCTCAAATTTACAACACTTTGATTAAGTTCAAAAACTATCAATATCATTTCAACCAGCCTTTTTCTCAATCTAGCTAACAATATGCTTAGTGCGGCTGCTGCACAAAGCCCTTGCGCCGCTGCTCAAAATCTTTCTCCTTGATGGCTCCGGCTTCACCGGGGGCCAATAGCCGTCTTTCCTTTTCGCTCTCTCGTTCCTCTAAATTTTGAGTGGGGTTTTTTTGTTTTTTCTGACCGTGATCTTTGTTTGTGTGTATCGTTTGTCGTTCGTTAAAGATCGAATTTTTCAATTTTTTTTTGTCAACTCCTAGAGCCATGGTGGTTCGAAAGATAAGGAAACACTCTCGAGTCTAGAGGCTTTTGAGGGTTGAATTTTTATTTTTCTTTTTCTTTTCTATCTTAACATGTCACAACCGGTTTGGATCTTCCCTCCGATCTCTTGATGTAATGTTCGACCGCCATTCAAACCTCATTTCTCTTTTTTTGTCTTGTTGTCTGGGAGTTGGTGGTGATCTTAGACTCCGAGCTTAGGCTTGGTGTACCCTCTAATTCCCTTTTCTACCTCTTTACAGAGATCTTATTGCTGGTTCTGGAAAGAATGGTGGCTTTCTATGGTCCAAGTTTGCACGTTTCCGCATTGGTCGTGGTGCTTTGTTTATCCCTGCTATCGATTTTGTTAGCTTTTCAGTTAGCACTTTAATGACAAGGTTCTCGTTATATCTTAATGGGATACTTACCTTCGCCCCTAGAGCTCTCGTAGAGGTCGTTTGCTGATATAAAAGGTAGCAAGTTTGCTATTATGTTGGGTGAACATTTGTGGATCCAATCTATTTTTGGATATGTTAGTTTTTATTTTCCTGCCAAGCTTGGCTTTGGTTTTTTTATGTTGTTTGTTCGTGGAACATGGTTTATTCTTCTTATGTTTTAGTCTCTTTTGGTTTTTTTTTTGTTTTTTTTTTTTTGTTAAGGCTTGACTAGGCCCGTGCTTGACCTTTTATTTTAACTTTTTGAACCGTCTCTTATTTATTGTTTGATTTGCTCCCATGGTCTGAATGAATGACTTTATCTTTCAAAAAAAAACTAACAATATGCTTGAGCGTTAGATTATATTTAACTTCAAGTAAAGCTTATTTTAACAATTAAAAAACTAAATGTTTTAAATATATGTTAATATAGAAATGAATTTCAGATCCATTAATTAACCGAGTAGTCAAAGATTTTCATATTATCTCATTTTGTGTGAGTTCAAATTTTGACATTTGTCATTTAGAATGTAAAATCTTTTTATTTAATAAAAAAATCATTTCATTAAAATGTTTTAAAGAGAAAATAATTAAAATATTAAGACAAATGAATAAAAAAACTAAAAAGAAATATAAGCATTTCTCCACGAATTGAGTTATACGAATTTCTTAAAACGAAACATAAGTAAATTGGAGAACTAAAAATAAAATATAATTATTATTCATGATATTTTTTAAAATAAGCATATATAAATTAATTAAAACAATACATTGCGATTAACTTTTTTATAATATAATGTGATTCGTAATTTATTTTAATAATAAAAAATAATATTAGAAGTAATGAAATTTACATTTTCAAGATAGAAAATATAAATAGAATAGTGAATAGTTAATAAGTAGTAAATTTATGTTTTATTTAAAATTCAGCTAATAAATATAATAAAAATATGAATTGCTGTTTTTTTTATGATTAAAGCATGTGGTTATTTATAGTATTGTGTTAGTCCGCTTAATGCTTATGTCAGTATAATATTAGTTAATTACATCAAATACAATTAAAATTTATATGGTATCTCGTTCATACCTTTAAACGTTTAATTGCTTCAATTATAACGTTAAACTTTGGTCTTTGACTTCAATTATATCATTAAGTCATTAAATAAAAAAAATAATGCGATGACATAGGCAATAGTTCTGTTAACGTGATGACTCGACCAAAATGACATTTTTGTGTGGTTATATTGATATCCAAAATAACGTCGCTTGGTTTTTTATGATTTAGGGTGTAATGATTTTCCCACTAAACTTTAAAATGATTTCATTTTAGGCACTAAACTTTTCAACCACCACTAATGGTCAATCATCTCCCATCACATGTAGCAATTTTTGTAACACCCCAAAACTTAACTAAGTAGATTTTTGAATTACAATGATTGGAAATTATTTTTCGATGACTAAATCTAGTTCTCTAAATTATTCGATTCGATTAATTTTAATTAATTTAGTTCGATTTTGAAGATTTAAGAAGTTAAGGACCATATTGTAAGGATATAAAGTATTAGATCCCGAGCGCAAGTAACAGAAAAATAGAGTGATTAAGCATGTAATTAAGGTAAAAGCTATCTAGTGATATAATTGTATGAAATTAAAGTTTAGTGACCAAAGTGAAAAAGGTGGAAAGTTGAATGTTAAAAGTTATATTTAGACCACATGTCATTGTGTTTATTTTCCGAAGGTTTTAATTAAAAGTAGAAGCATGAAATTAACCAAAGTTGGCTCATTTCCTACATCCACTAAGGAAGAAAGGTGATTAGATGCATTCTTGTTGGAGGTGTTGAAGAATGCCTTAGATTGTTTCCTTGAACATAGAATGCAAGTGAGTAAGTAATTTTTGTGATAACGTTATGGCAGCAAGGAAGATGGTTTAGCAAGATGATGTAACACCCCGATCCCAATCCGGATTCAAAGTGCTACATTCCGGTCACCAAAAAATCGACCCATTAAAATTTTCATTTAAAACGATAAGTTTAGTCATTCTAAAATATCAAATCATCCATAAATTTATGTGGTTAAATAAGCATTTAAAATGAGTTTACAAAATAGGAGCTCCAAGTTTAAAATATCGTATATCAAAATAATATTTCAAAACAGAGTTACATACTCAACAATGGCAAGGTCCTATGAATACATTAGCCCAACTAAAATAACAAGTACTGTACTCTAAAGTGAACACGGTGCTGGGAAATCCCTTCTTGATGAACTCCTCCAAGGGTGACCTGTCAACCTACGCACGAAAAAACCACACATCTGCACGTTGAGCTAATAAAGCTCAGTGGTACATTTCTACTCTACCACAATTTGTGATTATCATAAAATAAGCATGCAAGATAATATAGCCAAGAGAGCATATATATGGTTTGCTATCTACGAGCTACCATCTAGCCTACACTAGCTAGAGTCCTTAGAGTACCTATCTCAAGGCATCAACGAGTCAACAAGAAGTCATACAAGTTTCCACAATATCATGCCATACTCGAGGATGCATCGCCTGTCTAGATACTCGAGCTCACACAACCCATCGAGTTTGTAACCCCCTCGACCCAACCTAGCCGATAGACCGAATCGAACGGGTCACACGGGGAATATTGAAGTAAACCGGGAAGGTTTACCTCAATAAACAACCTTATTTTTTTCATTTTATCTTATCTAGATGCTAATTGGAATACTATGTTTTAAACATTGCAGCAGAACATTCGTAACTCGATCAATCATCAATTTCATTCAATTACGGCTTTTAAGGACCAATTTGTAATTTTCCAATTTATAGGGACTTAAGCCATTTTTGTATTACCAACCTTTAATTAGTCTCATTACATGCATCTCACTCAAATCTCAGCTCAAAATAACCATTCATGCTCATTTAATTGCATCAATAACATTCAAGGACTAAAACGCAAAGAATCAGAACTTCAGAATATTCCATCAACTAACATAATAGCCAGCTGTTTCGGTACAGGCTAGCCCTGTATCGAAACAAGTGTATCGAAATAGTACTTCACGGCTCAGAACACGGCCCCGTATCGAAACACCCTTGAGGTGTTTCTAAACTGTGGTTTCCATTAGCAAAACATACCGGAGCAAATCTACCCTGTTTCGAAACCCTAAGGCCATTTCAGGCTCATTGTTCCAGTACAGGCTCGAGTGTACCGAAACACCTGGGCCCGTGATGACAATTTTTGCTGGTTTTTCACCCTTAAAACCATCTTAAACCAACCCAACATGGTTCCAACATGCATACATCGTACTTAAACATTAACCCACAAGCTTTCATAGCATATTTAGCATCATAACATGGCAAAATGCATCAATAGAAAACTAAAGGCATGCAACCTAACAAATAAGCCACTCAAGAGACAAAACTCAAACCAATACATCAAACACCAAATATAGGCCTTTTACAAGTATAAAACCATAAAGCAAACATGCTCAAAAGGGTGTTCACATCACCCAAACAAACCATGGAATCCCTCATTGCCCTTATTACTCTAGTCCATAATCGAAAAATACATTCAAAGAGAAGTCTCTTGCGATCCCCTTGCAAGTTGCTGCCTTCAAACACTTAGTTATCTGCATTGATGGACATAAGAGAGCGTAAGCATACAAGCTTAGTGAGGAGTGCTCGAAAACCAAAACACCATCAATGCATAAAAACTATTTTCACATCATTTGAAAACCATCATGCCCTCTTTGAAAACCATGCACTTCCTTGACAAAATCAACTTATTTAACATCATGCCAAAAATGTTAAATACTCAATAGCAAAATCATATGCTAACACGCAACTTAAGCCTTTACATGCATAACTACCATATGCAAAGCTTAATGAGTAAAACATGTATTTTCATCTCATGCATCCATGTACATTTCATAGCAATTTATCAATTATATTGGCTCACAAGTGATCATCAACAATCTCATTTCTCAAAACATATCGGATACACGGATCCCCAAGTGTTGTCCTAATACTTCTTACATTCTCACCAACATCTCAAGGTTTACACGCGGGAGCTACCCTCCACCGTTGTGACACCTGTGGTGGAGTATTCGGTACTTTACAACCCCTTAACGCCACTCATTGGTAGATGTATAACCCCACTAACGAGAGACGGGATACAACTCAATTCCTCAATCGTTAGGGTACTTAGATGGAGTTTTTGGTACATTCACAACCCCTCAACATTCAAGGCGACTTGTTTATAGTGCACTCAATCCTATAGCCGGCTAACTATATCCGATTTCATTTATAAATCACTTTTCACAACATCACTTGCCAATATAATTCTCATTTAGTGCAAACCTCACTGTTTTCAAATCATTCATAATAAGCCACATTTCCAAGCATCAACCATGCTTCATAAAACATGTATAAACATATCCGTACAAGGATCACTTACCATGTGCATCCTTTATCAATATGGCATCATAAACAATAAATCTCTTACTTAAAAACACGCTTTAAAAAATAGGTAAACACATATACAATAAAGTGCATCAACAAGCTCATAATAACACAATCCGAGGGAGAAAATCACTTTACTTACTTACGAACTTAGTAAAGCGTTTCAAGCTTACACTAAGTTCCCAAAACCACTTTAAAAGTATTTCAAAGCTGGAAATCCCATTTCCACTCACTGACTCGCGAAACCTTAATCGTCGACGCGAAAATCAAGCGTCCGTAGCCCCTGGATCTTAACCGATTGCTTCCAAAGTATTCTCCCATGTTTATACCATACAAGAACAGAGGATCCATGCATCATAATGCATTAAAACCACTAGCAACTTAAACAATCTCGTTGCTCTGCCCTAAAGCACCAAAATACCCAACCAAAACAACCGAAATCACTTTTTATTGTTCACTAAACTCAGCCCAACCAACAACAAACACTTTCATCACATTTTAACCATAAATCAACATCCAAAAACATCCTAATATCATCCTTATACCTCCAGCAACTCAGATTTCACATTAACATCCCAAAACCCAAAATCTAACAATCTAACAATTAGAGATCCAACTCAATTTGGGATTACATTAATAAAACCATTATTTCCTCATCATTTAACATCCAAATTATGATTAAAATCGTTCACAAATCAATCAAAATAGTACCCAAATGAAAATCTTGAAAATCCATCTTTCAAAACTTTAATTAGCAACTTCCATCAATTCATTCACAAAATCTTGTTAATAAAAAATAGAGAGCCAAAGACTTGAGAATTTCAATAAAGAACCTTGATTAGAGGAGAGAAAAGAAAGAGCACCTCTAACACAAGCTTTCCCCTTGATTTGCAATGATTTTGGTGAAATCCTTCAAGAAACCTCTGACTATTTGAAGTAGAAATCCATGTGCAACATTTAGGAATCAAAAGTAAATTTAATAAGAAAATTCTCTAAAGATTTTAGTGATGAAAAGAGAGTTTGGCTTCTAGAAAAGTTAAGAGAAAAGTTTTGTAAAAAGTAGTTACGTGAGAAAATGATTTGGCTAATAAAATCTCTTTTTATTAAAACTCATTTATTAAAACTTTTAATAAAATCATTTAAAACACCAAATCAAGGGAGATAGCTGATACCAACTTGGTGTAATAGCTCCCCAAGGATTCTAAGTTTTAGATCCCTTCAATTTAGCCACTAAAACAGAATTTTCAATTTTTACATTTTAGTCACCAAGCCGAAATGTCAACTTCCCAAAAATCATTTTCCAAAATTGGTTTCACTTTCCCTCACTACACATTTAATTAGGATTAAAGAAATTTTTTCACATGATTTTATCACATCATGAACTAAGATTTCCCTGAACCGACCCTGATCTCTAATATAGATTTGTCAGATCCTAACCCATCTTTTAAATCCCCTAAGCCCAAAACCGGGGCGTTACAACTCTCCCCCACTTAGGAAATTTCGTCCTCGAAATTTTACCTGAAGGAAACACGTGCAGAAACTGCCTCATCATGTCTGCCTTGCTTTCCCATGTGGCCTCCTCAACTCCTCGATGTCGCTACAACACCTTCACAAGTGCAAACGTCTTACCATGAAGAACTTTGCTACTAGAATCAAGGATCCCCACTGGTTCCTCATCACAAGACAAATCCAGATTCAACTCAATCTCCTCAACATGCATAACCGAGATGGATCTGATCTATACTTTCGCAACATCGAAACATGAAACACATCATGGATTTTCTCTAACTCGAGAGGCAACCTCAACTGATATGCAACAGGAGCAACACGCTCTACAACCTCATAAGGTCCAATAAACAGTGGACTAAGCTTACCCTTACGTCCAAATATCATTACCTTCTTCCAAGGCAATACCTTCAAGAACGCGCGGTCTCCAACTGCGAACTCAATCTCCTTAGGCTTTAAATTCGCGTAAGACTTTTGACGATCCAATGCAGCCTTCAACCGCTCACATATGAGCTTCACTTTCTCAGTTGTTCCCTTAAGCAAATCCGGCAAGGAAACTAACTTTTGCCCCGCCTCCGCCCAACAAAGAGGCGTTCTATACTTTCTTCCATACAAAGCTTCATACAAAGCCATTTGTATGCTTGCCTGGAAACTATTACTATAGGGAAATTCCACTAAGGGCAACTGCTTTTTCCAAGAACCTTGGAAATCTATGACACAACATCTCAACATATCCTCCAGCACTTGGATAACTCGTTTTGACTATCCATCCATCTGAAGATGATACGAGGTACTGAATTTAAGCATTGTACCCAACGCTTGGTGTAGACATTCCCAAAAACCTGCTGTAAACCTCGGATCTCTATCCGACACTATGGATTTAGGTACATTATGAAAACGTACAATCTCAGAAATATACAACTCTACTAGCTTATCCAATGTATACATAGTATGCACAGCCAAGAAATGATTACACTTCGTAAGACGGTCTACAATCACCCAAATGGAGTTCTTCTTTGATGGGATCAAAGACAAGCCAGACACAGAATCCATCGTAATTCTTTCCCATTTCTATTCTGGTATCCTCAACGGTTGCAACAAACCGGAAGGAAACTGATTCTCAGCTTTCACATGCTGACAAGCCATACACTTGCTCACAAAATCAGCAACATCCTTTTTCAACCCAACCCAATAGTATTCATCTTTCAAAACATGATACATCTTCATACAACCAGAATGCATAGCAAAAGGACTACTATGAGCTTCAGTCAAAATAGTGCACCTCAACTCAACATCCTCCGGCAAAATTATTCGACTTTTAAGCACAAAACACCATCATCGTTGAAACAAAAATCCGTTGCATTACCATTAGCTATATCCTGAACATGAGGCACCAAAGAATCATCAAGCAACTACTTATCCTTAATTAACTTAATTAAGGAAGGTTTCACCTGTAACTCGACTATCAACCCACCATCATGCGATATACTCGTCCGAGCAAACATTGCCCTCAACTCTACAGCCACTTTCCTACTCAAAGCATCGGCCACAACATTGGCTTTTCCAGGATGAAACTCTATCGTCAGATCGTAATCCTTAAGTAACTCCAACCATCTTCGTTGCCTAAGGTTGAACTCTTTCCGGGACATTAGATATTACAAACTCTTGTGATCCGTGTAAACCACACACTTCTCACCGTAAAGGTAATGCCTCCAAATCTTCAAAGCAAACACAATTGCCGCAAGCTCTAGTTCATGAGTAGGATAGTTGCGCTCATGTACCTTCAATTGCCTTGATGTATACGCCACAACCTTTCCTCCTTGCATCAATATACAACCTAGACCAACATACGATGCATTATTGTAAACCACAAACTCCTTACCCGATTCAAGTTGAATCAAGACAGGAGCTTGCGTCAAAACTTCCTTCAACTTCTCGAAAGCTTGTTGTCTTACATCCTTCCACTCAATGCGAACATTCTTTTGCAACAAATTAGTTAACGGTGCAGTAATCTTAGAGAAACCCTCCACAAACCTTCGATAATATCCAGTCAAACCAAGAAAACTACGCACTTCTGTCACCGATTTAGGCATTTTCCAATTCATCACCGCCTCGATCTTGTGTGGGTCAACCCGAATACCTTCGGCCGACACTACATATCCAAGGAAGACAACTTTCCTGAGCCAAAACTCACACTTGCTCAATTTAGCATAAAGCCGATTCTCCAACAGCATTTGCAACACTATTCTCAAATGCTTGTCATTATCCTCCTCGGTATGAGAGTACACGAGAATATCATCAATAAACACTACCACGAACTAAGTTTGTTTTTTCAATAAAGCTTCAAGGTTTACTTATTCTATGTGCTTTATAGTTTTCAATTAAGGAGAAAGATTAGTTGATTACTATCCATTTTTTCGGTATCGAGAGAGTCGAACTCACGAAAGGAGTAAGTACGATTTCATCTATAGACGGTGCGATCAATTCGGCCTAGACATAGGTTAGGGTTTAAGGCGGCTAAAAGAGGACGATTTAACATTGATGTCTTTGCATGATTCACGCCGCGACTGGTATTATCTGTAGTGGGCATCAATAATATTCTAACTTAGACATAAGTGAGATCACTTTCAAAGAGTTCTGCCGAGCCTTGTAATTTTGTCGAGTTTACCGCCAAGACACAAGTCCATCCCCCTGTCGAGGCAGCGAGAGCGTCTCAGTAGCCTACCTGCCATCCCCCGCCGAGGCAGCAGAGTCTGGTAGCGCAAAACAACTTGTCCTATTCAACGCAGTTTCACACTAAACAACAGTATAATCCTGCCCATTCTATCAACCTAATTTCTTCCTTTTTTATTTACTTGTGTTCTTATTTTATTTTCCCCTCGAACAATCAACTCATTTGTGCATTTAATTTTCCTTGTGCATGAACTAAGATTCGAATCAAGCCGTCCAATCCCTGTGGGAGACGATATCTTTTATACTATAACTTGACAGTAGTGTGCACTTGCGCTCATATTTAGAGAACACTAAAATGCTCTACAAGTTTTTGGCGTCGTTGCCGGGGATTGGTAACAGAGAAATTCTTCCTTTAATTTCTGCACTTTATTTTATTTTAGTTTATATTTTTTTAATTGAAAAAAATATATTTTACAGTTTCCATTGCTAGTGCATGACTGTAAAGTGTCCAAAATTCCTATATTTCATACACTTTCCAAGTCTTATTATTAATGTTTTCCAGCTCATTTTAGGCATAAGTAGGTTCATGCATAGCATTTTACAGTGTTTCATCGTTCTACCTTACTTTTATAACTTATCATTTATTTGGTGAACAAGAGATACTGTTTTAGTGTATTCTTGCTTGTAGGTACTAACAACTGAATGAGGGAGCAGAGGAATGGAGGACACAACGCTGAGAAGCAAACCCAGGAGTTGTACCGAAGCAGTTCCAGCTGAAGATAAGTTGCGGCCGAGCACCTGCCGAGCTTCTGCTGAGCAAAGCTGCTACTGACCTTGCTGCCCTCGGCAGCTAACTATGGAAGTTGCAAGAATTGGAGCGCGATTTGTAGAGCAAAAACTCCTGAATCTATCGCCGGCGTTCATATGATTTTCTGACCTCTATAGCAGCGGCTAGGGCTGCCGAAGCTAAATTCCCAAGCTTACTTGCGGGCGAAGGATAATGAGGAAGAGTCCATATTCCAAGCAAAGAAGTCAGCATTTAAAGCTACTTTAGAGGACTTCTACTTCAAGGAGGACTTGACCTAGTTTTGAGTCTATAAATACCCATTGTACTTCTAGTTTAAATCATCCTAGGTTTTCTATAGACTTTACTTGTGCTTTTCTCTGCCGCCATGTTCTAAATTCCCATTGGGTTAGGGTTATGTTGTAACTAGAGTGAAACGGTTGTTTTAGGTTTTTGAGTTATTTCTTCAATAAAATATTCCAAGTTTACTTAATCCATTGTTCTTCATTCTTTTAATCTTTCTACACCAGTCGTTTGAGAGAATCTATTTGTCAGGCACGGAAGTGCAAGGCTCACGAAAGGGTTAAGTACGGTCACAACGGGAGGCGTGACTAACTTGGTTCCACACTAGTCCACAAGTTTCAGCGGCTAAAAGGGATCACTAACCGAGTTGATTGATTTAGTTCCACACTAGTCCTCAAGTTATCAATCTCAAGCATCCTAACCTAGAAATAGGAGGGATCACTGTCGACTATCCTGCCGAACTTGGAGTATCTGCCAGACTTGCCGCCAGGACGTCTTTCCATTCCACCTGCCGAGACAGTACATACCCCTGCAGTGGCAGTGACCTGCTACGACCGGTGACAGAGTCGTAGTTTGCCGCCTGCCGTACCCGCTGAGGCAGCATATCGTGGCAGCAAAGGATAACTCATACCTATTACAACGCAGTTTTCACACTAAGTGGCATCATAACACTGCCTGCTCTATCAACCTGATTCACCTCTTTTCTATTACTTGTGTCTTTATTTACTTTTCTTCTCAACCAAACTATTCACTTGTGTTTTTATTTTACCATTGTGCAGGAACTACAAAGCGGAACAAGCTGTCCAATCCTCGTGGGATTCAATATCTTTTATACTATATCTTGATAAGAGTGTGCACTTGCGCTCTTACAAAAAGGGAACACCTACATGCCCTACAAGTTTTTGGCGCCGTTGCCGGGGATTGGTAACATCGAATTTCCTTTTTCAATTTCTGCACCTTTTTACTTTTTCTTTTATTTCTATTTTAAATCGAAATTTTTTTTTACCGTGTCCTTTACAAGTGTATGACCAGGGCTAATCCTAAGGGAAACTTCATTATTTACGACGATCTTGAGCGTGAAACTAGACGAATCAAGAGGGAACTCAGGGAAGCCTTAAAGAACAAAGACAAGGGTAAAGCAAAGGAAGAGACCATGGTAAACGAGGACCCCCCCCAGTTGATGCCATCAATGGTAGGGGCGGGCAGCAAGATTTGCCGCCCAGAGGACCACAAGTACAGTAGAGGCAGGATCCCCCTGATCAACCCCAAGTGCGAACAACTAGGGACTACCTTGAGCATGAGTTCCAAAGGTTCGAGCCAATAGTGACGGAACCAGAGATAGGGGCATATCATTTTGAACTGAAGCCTGTCATGTTCAACATGCTAAACACACTAGGGCACTTCGGAGGGACTGCCACAGAAGATGCTCGGCAGAATCTACGAGGATTCCTGGACATTTGCCGAGCATTCAAGATTTATGGGGTACACCAGGACGTATTACGGCTAAGGCTATTTCCCTATTCACTGAGGGATAGGGCGAAGCAGCGGTTGAATAACCAGCCAGTCGGATCTTTCACCTCATGGGCGGAGCTCTACAAGGACTTTCTAGACCGATTCAGCCCATCCAACGTCACTGATAGGCTGCGGAATGAGATCACAGCTTTTAGGAAAGGGGATGATGAGCCAATGTACGAGGCATAGGAGCGGTACCAACAAATGCTAAACAACTGTCCGCTTCATGGTTTACCAGCTTGGACTCAGGTATCTATATTCTACAATGGGGTTACTACCCAACTCGGATGTTGATAGATACCTCAGTCAACGGGATCATCCTAGACAGACCTCCAGAGAAAGCACTACGGCTGCTCAACATAGCAGCTAAAAACGATTACAAATACCCGACGGCCCGCCGAGGCGGCACAAGGTGGCCAGCTACTGTAAATGAGGTGGAAGCCTCTGAATCTGTTAATGCACGCCTCGACACTCTAACAGAAATGGTGATGAAGATGGTGAATCCCAGGGAAGGTCCATGAAGTAAAAGCTGTTGAGCCCTTTTGTGGCGAATGTGGGGCCAACCACGATTCCTCTGAATGCACATCATCTACAAACTATTTGAGAGGATATGAGAGGAATAGTAGGCTAGCCCAGAATACATACAATCCTAACTGGGGAAACCATCCCAACTTCTCCTGGAGCAACCCAAAGACAACAACAAATCCACAACAGCTACAGGGAGGCTATCAGCAGAATCAGTCCTGACAGTAGACTCAGCAGCCACAACATAATAATTCACTAGAAGCTACTCTGAATAGCTTTATGAAACAAACTGGTGAATTTATTGTTTATAAAAATAAATTTATTGAAAAAATGAGTCTTTTATGGATCGGACGGAGATGAAGATGAACAACCAGGAGGCTGCTATTAAGAACCTGAAGACCCAATTTGGGAAGTTCACCAAAATCTACCACATCCGGACCATGAGAGCATCATCCAGCTACCCGCCAGAAGCAGCCAAGCCCACTTTTGAACATTGCAAGGCCATAATTACAAGAAGTGGGAAGCAGTTGGATGGACCTAGTATGGTAGAACAGCTAGGAACTCAGCCGGAACAAACAAGTAACCCTGTCCCAGCAATACCAATATTAGTCGCCCCAGCAGCAACACCGACTCCAGCCGCCCCAACAACAGAACGTGAAACCAGCCCTAACAAAGAAGACCCTCCCCAAACTAAGCCCCCAAGAAAGGAGAAAATAGAGGACATCCGCCCGCCAGCTCCATTCCCCCCAAAACTCAAACAACAGGAACACCAATTCAGAAAATTATTAGATATTCTGAAACAGGTGCATATTAACATACCTCTGATAGAAGCTATACAAAGCATGCCAAACTACGCCAAGTATCTCAGAGATATAGTTTCTAAGAAGATACGGATAGGGGAATTCAAGACGGTGGCCGTCACTAAAGAATGCATGGCTATGTTGCATAACAAGCTACCGCCCAAGTAGACAGATCCAGACAGCTTTGTTCTGCCATGCAGGCTAGGCAACAAGCAAAAGACCAGGGCCCTATGTGACTTGTGAGCCAGTATAAACCTGATGCCAAAAGCTGTCTTCGACAAACTAGGAATTGGACTTGCCAAGCCAACCTCCGTAATGCTTAAACTTGCCGATCACTCATTCGTGCAACCAGAGGGAAAGATTAATGACATACTGGTCAAAGTGGGCAGCCTAATTCTTCCTACCGATTTCCTCATCTTGGATTGTGAGGCCAATGAGAAAGCCCCCATAATTCTCGGGCAACCCTTTTTGGCCACAGGCAGAACGCTGATAGATGTGGAGCTCGGGGATCTTACAATGAGGGTAGAGGACCAAAGCATAATGATGAATGTGCTACAACCCTTAGAGGAAGGAAATGAATACCCGGATGAAAGATCTACCAAGATAAGTGTGGAAACAGGACAAGGTAGCAGCTTCCGCGGCCGACCTAGGGGCAGATTGAAAGACCTTCTTACGCAACACCTAAAAGAACAAGAGGACCCCCGAGGAGGGGAGAAGAAGCTAAAACACCTCAGGAAGTTGTTATGTCTGGGAGATGCACCCAAATGCACTCCCAACATAACTTAATTTTTATTTTAATTTTATTATTTTTATTTTTATGCATTAGGATTAGAGTTTATTTTGTTTTAGGATTAGATTAATTTTTAGCATTTTGATTTTTAGTATTTTATCATTTAATTATTTTTATTTTTCGTTATGATTAAGAATAAAAGAGAAGAATTACAAAGGAAGACCAGGAAAAAGCCCGCCAACAATCCTGCCGAGTCAGCAGCCAACGTAGTGAAGTGTAACGCTAGTTGGCCGCTAACGACTCCGAAAATAACGGGCAGAAAAATCTGTACCGTGCACGAGAAAATCGGACCGTTGATCATTTAATGCCACCCCGACACTTCTCGCCAGCTCCTATATAAACCACTCACCCATTTCATTTTACTTCCCTTCCACCTTTTTGCTAGCTTCTATCTTATTCTTCTGCTCTCTCATAATATTTCCTTTTTATTTTCAGTTAGAATACAACCGATCACATGGCTTCAACATCTACCCAAAAACCCACCTACAATAGGTTTTGCTTCAAGGTAGACGAGGCGAGATATAAAGCACAATTTTCCAAGCAGGTCGTCTAGGAGGAACAAGGCTTCCATTATACGAAACAAACGGGAGACCGTGGTCTTGAGCCCGCCTTGTTCCGAACCATCCACTACAAGGGATGGGAGATGTTTGCTCAGCAGCCTGATATAGCGAACATCACTATAGTCAGGGAATTTTACTCACATCAGCCCTGCCCAGACAAGCCATTCGTCTACGTCCGTGGAGAGTCAGTCAAGCTCAACCCTGCTGTCATCAACAGCTATTATGGCCTTGATATGAACGATATCCCGCACGAGGAATGGAGGCAGTCACTGACGGTTGCCCCTTATGAGGAGATCAAAGCTAGAATCTGCAAGCCCAACACACCATGTCTGGGGGGCAAATATGTGGGATCTTTCCAGCACCGCCACCTGCTGCCTGAAGCTATGGTGTGGAACACATTTGTGAAAAGGAGTCTGCTGCCCACATCACACAACTCAACAATCGGCCGGCCGCGCATAGCCTTGATTTACAGTATCCTAATGAACCGGCCGATCAACGTGGGGGAAATCATCTGCACAGAAATATACAACTGCTTCAAGAAGAAGAAGGACAGGTTGTACTTCCCGTCCCTCATCACAGGTCTCTGCACCAATTTCCGAGTCCCGAAAGAGCCCACAGATGAGTTTACAACTGCCAAGGAGGGCTGGACCAAAAAGGTCCGCATCCAGATGATGCAGGATGCAGATAAAGAACCAGCCACGCCCAGTCAGCCCTCTGCCACACAGTTTGAAATGCTAGCTGCCCCCGACAGTACTGACGCTGCCATAGACAGAAATGTCCTCCCGCTGCTCCACACACTCCTCAAACACACAAAACGAATAGAGCAGTAGTAGTTGGCCTTTATGAACTACGTGGGGGAGGCCCAAGAAGCCATGGTGGCTTATTTTCTGGAGAAATTCCCTGGTGATGTGCCCACCATGCCACCCTTTCCTGACGAGCTTGCAGCAACAGAAAGAGCACGAAGAACTTCACCAGCCGCCACTGCCCATCAGACAGATAATTAGGTGCCCTCTCCTATGCATTCTCCACAACACTCAGCTGCCACCCCCTCAAACACAGTGGCAGACTCCCCTGAGAGGCACCAGTTGAATCTCTCCCCAGCCTGCACAGCCAATACAGTGGCAGACTCCTCCTCATTAGAGAAGATTCAGCAGCTGCCGCCGGAACCAGAAACAACAGTAGTAGCGGCAATAACAACCATCCCAATGGCATTTATCCCTCCGGCAGCACCCACAGAGGAAGGGACAAGGAAGAGGAAGCGGCACATAATAGCAAAAGCACCTCTGGACCTCGAGACAGAGTCAGAAGGAAGCGACGCATCTCCCGCCGAGCCTCTAGAAGAGTCATAACATACGCCAAAGAGAATCTAGCCGCCGTAGTAAGCAAAGACCTCACCTGCTCGAATCGTCGCCAAGGCATCTGCCAACAGCCGCTTCGTCGTCCGAACATCCTCCTCCTCCTCAGCTAACTAGAATCCAGCATCCTCTCAATCGTCAGCAAACTTTTTACTTATTTTCTTTTATTCTTATTTCATATTTTATTTTTTATCTTTAACATGTATATTTTCTTTTCTGTTTTGTGCATTGAGGGCAATGCCCATCTCGAGTTTGGGGGGGAGGGGGATAGCTCTCGCATCATTTGTAGGCATTCTTAGTTGCATATAGGTTGCATTGTACTTGCCTTAGTAATAATCGAAAAAGAAAAGTTTGTTATGACTTGTGCTTATGATAGGATAGCCGATTACTTTATTTTCACACCTAATTAAAAATTAAAAAAAGCATGAAATATGACTTAGATTTTTTCCTTTTTGCCTGAAAATGTTAAATATCTCTGTTACTTGCTGAATGTGTTAGAATATTTTATGAACATTGCCTACTTGTTTTCTTTGCAAGATTCTAATGATAATTGTAGGTAGCCGCTGAGGCAGGAAAAAGAAACATAAGAATACAGAAACTACCAAAGGCAACAAAATCAAAAACAAAGAAAAAAATGTTGTGTTACCCTAGAGGTGCCCGCAACAGGCTCTAGGAAGAATCATGTGCGAGGACACTCCGATGCTATCAAAGTCCATGAATCTGAAAGCCTAAAAGTGACGGACAAATTAGCATGAGTGAATGAAAGCCTTCACGGGATGACTCTACTCCAAGGGTCCGGGGTTTTGTAGTTTGCTCCTATCTAAACGTCAGACCTGGAAGAGTAGTTGTGATAAGGTGAAGCCCTCAATGCTTGATTAAAAATAATATGCTTAACTGTGTTGCCTCGGCAGCAACCTTTAAATTACAGCAATATCTTTGTTTAATCTTTTATTTTGCGTATTCAGCTTGTTTACAGATTTGCAAACATCACACATGCATTAGGAATTTAATTTTGAGTTGTTTTCTTACTTATTTCCCTTCATTAAGTTATATATATAGTACATACACATAAAAAATTGGTTACTGCTAAAAAAACTGGTTACAAACGTTATGATTAGGGGTGAGCATTCGATCGAGTCGAGTTAAGAAATTTCGAGTTATTTGAGTTCAAGAGCCTTATTTTATGACTCAAATTTTATATGATTTTTTTTTTCGATTTGAATCGAGTTTTTGGGTTTCTATAAAAATTTAATTGTAATTATTTTTAATGTTATAGTACGAATTGATTCTAATTTAAACGACTTTCTCCAGTCATATAAGGGATATATATAGATAAATTTCTTCACATTCTTTTTTCACATGTGTGAGTGGGATTTGTAATGTTATTTAATAAAAAATATCACTTAAAAATTTAAAATATATTTATAATGTTATTTTTAAAGAATAAACTTTTGAGGGTACAATATTGATGAAAGTATAAGGGAGTCAAGGAATTGATGAGAAGAAAGAATGTATAAAAAAAATTACAGTTGAAAGAAAAATTTGAATAAAATGCAAAGTTAAGGGACTAAATTTAAAAAAAAACTTGTTTTTTGTTAAAATTGTGAATTGAATTTACATAGATATTACATAGTGGTAGTAGAGCATGTGGTCTAAATTTGGTAAAAATATATTTAAAACGAAGAAGAAATTGAAGAAATGAGAACATTATACAAAGTTGAAGGGTAAAATTAAAAAAATATGAAATTTATTTAAAAAGATATAAATTGAAGAAATAAAAATGCCATACAAAGTTGTGGAATTGATTAAAAACAAAGTAGATATTACCCAACAATTGAATTAGAATGCTCAAAAACATTTTGTAATCTCCTATTCCTGGAGCTTATATTTTTTTTAACTAATTAGGAATGCTTTAACATTGGTGAAGAATGATATATATATACTTGCTTGCTTGCGTTGCCTGTCCTGCATCTCATAGTTTATATATTTATGTTGTATTTATATGTTTTATAGTGCCGTAATTTTATTTAAAATACTTATATTTTGTAAGTTTTAATACGTTTATAATTTGTAATTTAAAAAACTACTAATATATTTATGGCTTAAGGATATCATAAGCTCTTGAACTTTTGAAAAAATCAATTAAGTCCTTGAATATTTTTACACCCAATTAATTCTTTATACATCAAAATTTCAACAGTTCACCCTTTTGACCAACGTTGATCGTCAAATCTAACCGTTTTTTGGGATCAGTTGGTGCAACATGTCGTGCAGGGGCTGAGCCAAGATCGAATAATGGTAGGGGCCAAAATATTGAATTTCAAAATTGCAAAGGCTTATCACGTATTTAAATTCAAAATTCATGGGGGCAAATCCTAATTTGTCTAATATTTAAATTTATAAGGAACTAAATTGTTATTGGACCAAAAAAAATGGAGGGTACATGCTCATTCTTCTTTAGTTCAACCTAGAGGTGTAGTAAATGAACATATCGTTCGGTGAATTGTTAGTGAATCGTTCATATAACGTTCGTTTATTAAGCTAAATAAACGAGCAAGAACAAGTTTTTGTGTCTGTTTAATAAACGAACTAGCATGAGCATATGTGTATTCAGTTCATTTATGTTCACGAACAAGCTTGTTTATAAGATCATTTACTCGGTTTCCCTATTCCTTTTATTTTTTTACATTTTAAAATATTGGTGAATGTATGTGATAAATTGAACATGCTGTGAACTTTTGAGTTTAAACTGTGAAGCCTAATGAGCTTAATGAGTAAAGACTAGTGGTGTAATTCTACCATTTTGGCGAACATATAAATGAACATGTTAGCGATCATATAAATGTAAATGTTCGCGTACATTACACGAACATGTTCATTTATATGACCACTAACATGTTCATGAGCATTAAGCAAACATACAAGAACACCATAAAAAATAAATAAACGAGCACAAACAAAACTTTATTCGTTCAAGCTCGGTTCATTTACAACCCTAGTTCAACCACTACTTGATTATATATTTAATAAACTCCTATATTTTTTATTGGGGCAAATTTATTATTAAACTAGAATATCAAATAATTAATTTTTTAACAGGGGTCGGGGCCCCCTTGATCCCAAGGAAGCTCTATCCTTGATGTCGTGTTACGATGTTGTCACTTGACATTTTCAGAATATTTTATTTAAAAATTCTTTAAAGTTATATAATTTCTAAAAAAACTTATAAAAATAGTTTTCTAAACATTATGTAAATTTCAAATAATAAAACTGAGTGTGTCAAGTGACAGTAATTTCTTATAACTCAAGAAAAAATATCAAAAATCGATGGTCAAAATTCGTCAAAAGGCTTAATTGATTTAATTTATTGGCGGGGGCTTAATTAAGTGCAAAAAAATAGGGGCTTGATTGATTTTTTTTCTAAAGGTTCAAAGGCTTCAAGAACCATTAAGCCAATATTTATATTATGTTCGTATATTTTAACATGTACTATTTTATTTTATTAATTCTTGGTGTCATATATAGGGGTGGGCAAAACTCGACTCGAAAAAATCGAGTTATTCTACTCGACGCGAAAAAATTCGTCTCGTTTTGACTTGATTCAACTCGAAAAACTTTCAAATAAAGTTTGGGTTAAATGGAAATTCAAATAAATCAATTTTTTTAGTATTAGTTGGTTAGTTTTCAAGTTCGAGTCGAGTCTCTTAATTATGCCTGATATATTATGTATATCACATGTGAAGATATGAAGAATTATACATGTATATCATGTATGGATATAGAAAACATTTAAATTGGAATCGATATGTATTATAACATTATAAATAATAAAATTAAATTTGTATAAAAACTCGAAAACTCGACTCGATCCGAAAAAAATATTAAATAAAATCTAATCGTAAAATAGGACTTGTAAACACAACTAACCCCTAATATTTTGACTCAACTCGATTCCATTAAATTCTCAACCTTAATCGTATATTGCCGGGGAACATAAAGATGGAAATGTTGGTATCCGTAATTTTGAAGAAAGATTACTTTGAGATGGAAATGTTGGTACTTTGTAATATATGGTTGAAGTTAAAGCACGCACCCACATACACGTTATGCAATAATTTTGGATACAAGTACATTATCATTTAAAATTTACATCTATATATCAAACAATCTAATTATAGCAAGTGCTTAACTTTAAGAGAATGTGTTGCTTATTTTATAATTTAAATTCAGAACTTATTTTTTACGTTAGGTGTTAATATAATTGATTTAATTTGTCAATAGATACTAACATTTGATGATCTAAATATAAATTCCCGAGAAAAAACTTGATTAGAATATTTGAGTTATTTTATATAGTCACTCAGTATTTAATTTATTAGTAAATTAATGTGGAGTGAAGTACTTTAGATTTGTTAAGGAGACAATTCACCTAGTTTGAGTTCTGAAGTAAACCCTACGGCGGCAACGATATCCCCATAGGTCAACATGATTTCCTTGGTGGTAGACCACCGGATGCGGCAGACGATGTGGGTAAACCCCCATATTGGAGCCACCGGGTTCACCCCTATCCCTTGAAGACCAACAGGTTGCAAAAAAAGTTAAGAATGATAATTCTAGGGTTGAGAAAATAACCATGCAAGAAGATGGTGATAGTATGGAAACTGACGTTGCTAAGGAGTTAGGACATAGCGCGAAAACCGATGTGCATGAGGGGGGGGGGTGATTATGTGCAGAAAACCTATGCATCCATGGTTGCTAAAAATCCTGCATCGAAGGATAGAGGGAACTTTGTTTATGGTTTTGACTTAAATGAGGTTATGGTTTTGGGTGAGGATTGTGTAGTTAATAATAGTGGACCATATCCCACAATCAAATTCTCTGACCATGTTTACGATCAGATTGATCAAAGTATGCGCAATATAATCATTGTTCGGCTTTTAGGCAGGAATATTGGTTTCAAAACTATGTTGGATAGAATCCATGCTCTATGGAAACTAAGAGGGGACATTCAATTGATAGATCTGAAGAATAATTATTACCTTGTCAGGTTTGCGGATGAGCGTGACTATGTTAACGTGCTGACCGATGTACCTTGTACAATCGTGGAGTCGTACCTTTTCCACCTCAGAAAAACATCATTCTCGTGTGGTTGTTTGGATTCGTCTACCCGAATTACCATATATGTATTATTGTAAGGCCCTATTTTGACGTATAGCACAGATTGTGGGAAAAGTGGTTAAAGTGGAGTATAATACAAAGGTGGGGGAGCGATGTAAGTTCGCAAGGATTGCAGTTCTAGTCGATTTGAATAAGCCCCTCAAAACCGTGTATTGGAATTGACAATTTTATTCAAATGCTGGAATATGAAGGTCTTCAGCAAATTTGCTATGAATGTGGAGTATATGGTCACACTAAGGAAGCATTTGGAGCTTCGGGTTCTCCTATGGAAGACTCGATTACGGATACTACAAAGCGTAAGGAACCATCGATGGAATTCTATTTCCACAACAGTTGGTGGCACTAGGAGTGGTTCTACAAGTAACAACAACAAAAGGGTCCCGGTTTGCTGCTCTAGCAGTAGATGATGAGGTGGATCCGGCCAATGGGGAACACGATGAAACAACTAAAGATGCACCTGGGTCGAATCTAGGTGATACAGACAATGCCAAACCAATTACTGTTGGACAAAATAGGTTGGTAGCTCAGAAGAACTTCACTAAAAATGCATCATGTTTAGCTTCAAATTCGGAGCTAAAGTATAAGTGTAAAACCTATTGTAAAGCCTATGTTTGATTTTGATATAACAAAGTGTTTTAAGGACCAAATTGTAAAAGTTGAAATGGATTTTTAAGTCCCCTAAAAGGTTTCAAATCAACAAGGCTTTGCTCTAGTTTAAAAAACTCAAACTCCAAAATATTTTCTAAGTGTTCCAAGGCTAAATTGCTCAAAAATGTCAATGCGTATCGATACACTCCTTACCGTATCAATACATTTTTTACAAACTTAGCTACTGGAGACAAACGTTTCGATACGCTCTTTACCGTATCGAAAAATGGTATCGAAACAGATTCCATCTGTATCGATACGGTCTCTCTTAAAATCCCAAGGAGTTTGAATCGTGTACTGATACGGTTTACCCGTATCGATACGGTTTAAAAGATTTTGAAAAATCAGAGCCTTAAATATTTCGACTGTTGCTTGTCAATTGGTAGGTAACAATTTTTTTAAAGAGGTGGTTAATGAGTATCGATATGCTATAACCCGTATCGATACGAATTTCTCCAGTGAGCTATGTTGGAAAAATTGCATCGATACGGTCTTGCCCGTATCGAAACGGTTCCCTAAACCGTACTGATACGCCTAAACGCGTATCAATACACCTCTATTATATTTGTGCAACAACTCTTTCTTTTTTGAGACAAGTATCGATATACTTCCTCGAGTACTGATACAGTAGGCTGCAGAAGCGCATTTATGATGGAAAAAGAGGGTTCCAACGGCTATAATCAATTCCCTAACCACCCAAACGGCTAGAATTAATGGAGAAGGTATAAAAACAAGCCTATTGAATACCATCAACAATTATTTAATCCTAGAGAAACATCCATACACAAAATCCAAGCTCAAGTGCCTAATTTCTCATTCTTGTGAAAATCCCAAATTGTATTGAGTGTAAATCTTATCTTGTATTTCAATTTGGGTTGGGTGCTTGTATTCAAAGGGGCAAATTTGTATTGAGAGATATTCTTATTGCCTTCAATTTCTTCTTTGTAACCAAGTGAGGATTTGGTCAATTTTGGGTAGAAAATTGACCGGTTTTGTAAAGGTTTCCTCCTAAGCCTTGAAAAGGGGAAGATCAATTAGTGGAACTGTTGGAAAATCCTTTGTGGGAGCTAAGGTAGTGGATGTAGAGTTCATTTGGAACTTGAATCACTATAATTGCCTTGTTCTTTAATTTTATTCATTCCACTTCACTTCTAAAAATTTAAAAACCAAATTCACCCCTCTCTTGGCTTTGATCAATCATTTGATTCACTCAACAATTGGTATCAGAGCCTACCTCTTTGAAGGATTAACAACCGAAAAAGGAGATTCTAGGAAGAGTGTGATCATCAACAAAGCAAGCTATGACATCTACCTCAGGCTCTAGCATGTACGAGTCTCAATCGATCACCAAACCGCCTTTCTTCAATGGTGACAACTATCCTTTTTGGAAGAACCGGATGCGTCTCTTCATAAAGTCAAGTGATTACCTTGTTTGGGATGCTATAGAGGATGTTCCCATCATTCTAATGAAGAGAAACAATGAAGGAAGACTTGTGCTGAAAAGAAAAGGAGAAATGAGTGAAGATGATCGAAAGAAGCTTCAAATCAGCGATAAGGCTCTTCACATGCTATTTTGTGCTTTTGGACCGGATATCTACTCCAAATTTTCTTCCATCAAAAGTGCTAAAGAAGTGTGAGATACACTTGAGACAACTTATGAAGGGACAAGCGATGTGAAGGAAACAAAGATTGGAATTCTCAATCTTAGCTATGAGAATTTCAAGATGGAGCCCGACAAAACCGTATCGAAGATGTTTGATCGTATTTCAACCATTTTCAATGGGCTTAAAGGTTTTAGAGAGATCATCCCGGAGGATAAGCTAGTCCGGAAGCTACTCTACTCTCTTCTCGAGTCTTGGGATAGGAAAAGAATCGCTATCATCAAGGCAAAGAACTTGAAGACACTAAAGCTTGATGAGCTAGTTGGTTCACTCTTAACTCATGAAATCATGATGCAAGGAAAGGAAGATGAAAAGAAGAAAGAAGAGTGGAAAAGCTTGAGGTAGACAAGAAGAAGAAATTAGGAGTTGCTCTCAAAGCTTCTCTACATGAGGAGAGCACTTCTAGTGAAAGAGGAAAATCTTGAAGAATTGTCTATGATAGCCAAGAGATTCTCACGGTTTACGAGGTCCAACCGAGGTAGAAAGTTTCAAAGAAAGATGGACTTCAAGACCAAGAACAAAGAAGAAGAAAAGGATCTGATCATATGCTATGCGTGCAAGAAACCGGGTCATATCTGTTCCGAGTGTCCTCAACTCAAGAAGAAGAAGCTCAAAGCCAAGCTTGCTACTTGGAGTGATGAGGAATCATCCGAGGATGAGGAACAAGAAGTGGCCAATCTTTGCATCATGGCTATTGAGGAGGATTCTAAGGTAACCTCTAACTCATCTACTTTTGATTTTACATATGATGAATTGCATGAAGCATATGATGAGTTACAATAGGTGTATGATGAGTTAGTTGAGAAGTATAAGGAGTCCATTTTGAAAAATAAAAGAGTCATTTCGGATTTGAATACTAAAAATGATTTAATTTCTCAAGCTAACTTGGAATTTGAGAAAAAGATTTTAGGTCTACAAGATGAACTTGAATACTTTCAAAAAGAAAATGTAGATTTAAATAATCGTATTTCTCAATGTAACATTGAACACCAAAAGGTGTTAGATGAGCTCAAAAAGTCTTTCAAGAGTGTTGGTACTTTGAAAAATAAAATAGGTGAATCATCTAGAACAAACCAACCTAAGAGAAAGAACTTTAACTACAAACAAAGTGGCTCCTATAGGCATACTAAAACTAAAAGAATTAGAAGTGTATGGGTTCCTAAGGAACTTGTTAAATCTAATAATGTTAAAGCCATGTCTCCTTGGATTCCTAAGGGAACCAAGCTTTTGGGAGCTAACACTCATGGACCCAAAATGATTTGGGTACCAAAAATCAAAGACTAAATTCTTTGTTTGTAGGGGAGCATTGCTACAAGGCCAAAGCACAAGGCCAAAACTCATGGTACCTTGATAGTGGATGCTCGAGGCACATGACCGGAGACAAGAGTCGATTCATGGATTTAAAGCCAAAAAGTGGAGTAGTGACATTTGGTGATAACTCCAAAGGCCACATTGAAGGTATTGGCTCCATAGGTAATCACTCAACCATACTCATTGACAATGTGTTGTATGTCAATGGTCTAAAACACAATTTATTGAGCATTAGTCAATTGTGTGATAAAGGGTTTAATGTCCTATTTGATAAAAATGGGTGCAAAATTGTTGACATTAACTCTAATAAAACAATGCTCATTGGTCATCGCATATGAAACATGTATATTGTGCATCTAGATGACATTCATACATTCCATGCATGTTTTGTTGCACAAAATGAAAATGATACATGATTATGGCATAGTAAACTAGGACATGCTAGCATTAGTGTTTTAGAAAAATTAGTTTCCCTAAATCTAGTTAGAGGTTTACCCAATATTAAGTTCTCAAATGATAAAATATGTGATGCATGCTCTAAGGGTAAACAACATAAATCATCCTTTAAATTCATTAATGATGTCTCTAATAGTAGATGTTTACAATTGATTCATATGGATTTTTTGGGCCTATTAGAACTATGAGCTTGGGTGGTAAATTGTACGCTTTTGTTGTTGTTGATGACTATTCTAGGTTTACTTGGGTTCTATTCTTAAGTACAAAAGATGAGGCTTTAGAAAAATTCATTCACGTTTTCTAAATTAACTCAAAATGATCTTGAGCTTAAGATTTCTCACATTAGAAGTGATCATGGAACCGAGTTTCAAAATCTAGGTTTTGAAGAGTTTTTAAATGAAAATGATATTAGCCACAATTTTTCGGCACCTCGAACTCCTCAACAAAATGGGGTAGTTGAGAGGAAAAATAGGACTTTACAAGAAATGGCTAGAACCATGCTTTGTGAAAAAAATTTACCTAAATACTTTTGGGCGGAAGCCACGAATACCGCTTGCTACATTGTAAATCGAGTAATGATTAGGTCAATTTTAAAGAAAACTCCATATGAGATTTTATAATCTAAGAAGCCTAACATTAGCTATTTTCATCCATTTGGTTGCAAGTGTTTTGTTTTAAACAATGGAAAAGACAACTTAGGTAAATTTGATGCTAAAAGTGATGAAGCTATTTTCTTAGGGTATTCTTTAAACTCTAAAGCCTATTGTGTATTTAATAAAAGAACTTTAGTAGTAGAAGAGTCTATACATGTTGTTTTCGATAATAACATCCTTCCAAGGAAGGATTCTTGTGATGATGATAATGTAGGGATCATTGAAGCTAATGATGGTGGAGAATCATCAAAGGTGGATGAGATTCCAACTAAAGAAGAGGAATCACAAGATCCACCTCTTGAAGCCTTGAAGGACTTGGCTCTTGAGGAAAAGGAGGTATCTTACTCGAGGGAGTTCAACTATGTCAAAGGTGGTGAAATCTTGGGTGATCCATCCAAGAGGGTAACTACTAGACCCTCTCTCAAACTAATGAATTATGTTACATTTATCTCATGCATAGAGCCTAAAAATATTAAAGAAGCATTAAAAGATTAATTTTGGATTATGGCCATGCAAGATGAGATAAATCAATTTGAGAGGAGTAATGTATGGACATTGGTTGAAAGGCTTAGTAATCAATCTACTATAGGAACTAAATGGGTGTTTAGCAATAAACTATATGAGAGAGGTAACATAGTGAGAAACAAAGCTAGGCTAGTTGCTCAAGGTTACACTCAAGAAGAGTGAATAGACTTTGATGAAACCTATGCACCCGTAGCTAGAATGGAAGCTATTAGGATGTTGCTTGCATATGCATGTTATCATGATTTCAAGATTTTTCAAATGGATGTAAAAAGTGCTTTTTTAAATGGTTTTATAAATGTAACCCCATAAACCCGACCCAGAAGAAATAGGCCGAATCTAGGAAGTTAGGTTTGAGAAATTTCCCCTCAAATTAAAACTCTTAGGTTTAAAAATATTTTAAAATACATAATTGAATTAATTAATAATAATTAACGTATAATTTCTTAAATATTCATGAAACTCTATCATTAAAACATGTACTAAATATTTCATAAAATTTTTGAAATAAATAAAAAATGCATGCAAAAACATAATCCCAAATTATAAGTCCAATTGTCCGAAATTAAAAAATATTCCAAAATATGCTAAACAATAGCTTGAAATAATCAAAGATAGTTCATACTGAATTATAAAAATATCCGAGTAAAATGCGAGAAGCTCCAAGTACCGAGTAGCCTAAAAGAGTCCGAGTATTAGAAAGAGAAACTATGAGGGTGTAAGCTAAAGAGCTTAGTGTGTCTCTAAAGTGCAAACGAAAACAAACCAAAACAATATTTTATTTTCTGATAAAGACTTTTATGAAAACACAACAAAACCGAATCATGATGATATGATATCTGATGCACATGAATCATAGTACCCATCTCCGATAGACATAAAAGTAAGGTTACACAGATCCTACTTTCTCCATCGTCACCATCCGAAGTGGAACTCAGCCCGAACGGTGGAACCACTAATCCGAAGCGGAATTCAGCTCGAAGGGTGAAACCACTAAACTTCCCCGAACAAATCCCAAACCATATACCCACAATGATATGAAGGGTGAAATTCAAGTTGCACAATACTATAAATCTGATGTTTTATGATTTCGAAAATCTGATATTTCACAATTTGGTATACATGATTTTTAGTTAAAACATAGTTTGATATGCTATGCATGATATCCGAAAACTTTCACAAATCACAACACATAATAAATCACACAAGCTTATAGCATAAAAGAAACACACAAGTTTATAACACAGGAAGAGACACACCTTTAAGCAACAGAAGCCCTAATCTCGAGAAGGGCGAGCCTCATATTCGTATCTCACCGAATCAGGACCTACGAGGTATGAATTCTATATTAGTATTTATTACTAACACTAAGCCATCGACTAAAACACTAAGAACTGAACTGAAGATATACTCACGTGAAGATCTCGAAGAACGTGTACGGTCGGTCTGAACTAGATAAGGTAGCTCGCAACCTCAGTGTCGATACCTAAACACGCTAATATTCCGAATCATATTCTGAAATCCACAACTTATTAGATTTTAAGTACTAATTAATTGAAATTAGTAAAACGAGTTTTCTAGTTCAAATTAGACAAAACGAGCAGGGAATTCAGATTCAGGACGTCGAGAAAGGTTAAGACAAAAGATGTCCGAAAAAGTCAACTTTGGTCAACTCTGGTCAAAGTCAACTAGTCAACTCTGGTCAAACGGGTCAACGGTCAAACTTGTCAAATGTCCAAGGTCAAATCCGGTTCAAGTTGCTTAAGACCGGTTCACTTAGCCAGTCGGTTTGGTTTAACAGGTCAATCCGATTCGGTTTAGTCATATCACAAGTTCGATTCAAGGCAAAGATCTGATTCATTCATGGTCTGGTTCACAAGGTCTGGTCCGATTTAATTATTTGGTATGGGTCATGTTTTTTCACAAGGTTTACACACACACACATATGGGCCCAACACACAAACCATATTGATACACACAAAAGCCCAACAACAAGGGTTTTATCCTTTGTTCCTTAGGGTTTTCAGAACCCTCAAATCAGCAGCGGCAATACAACAATCAGACGACAACGACGACAACAATTAGACGACAACAACAATTATGACGACGATGGAACCAAACGGCAAGGACGACAGTTGTAACAAACCAAACGGCAGCAGAAAGGGCACAACGACAGCTTATTGCACGACGACGGCAACGACTCAACAGTGCTGCAGCGTGAAACCAGGATGATGGCGGTGCAAAAAGTGAGGCGGCAGTGAAAATACAATGAGGGAGGTCCGACGACAACAACCAAACGACAGAATGGGCACACAAGGGCGGCACAAAATGAAAAAGACGATGGTGGCGGCTTGTCGTGAGTAAAAACGAGGATCCCGATAGTCATTATGTCCAAACAACAACACGACGAAGATCATCACTCACGAACAAACAATCTGAAGTAAAAACACTTGATAAGGCTTACCCAACAAACGGGCGAAGGAGGAGGCAGAGCAAGGAGAAGTTGAACGGTTCTTCACAGTTTCCGAGCAAATAACGAGGAGTGGTGATAAATGAATGGGTGGGTTTTGACCGCGAAGAGCACCCGAGCACACTGGTGGTCTCCGATCGACGAATGAACGATAGCTTGGGCCTGACTGAAGCTTCGCCGAAGATGGGTGAGATGAAAACCGAGATAGGGAAGACTGAGATAGGGAGAGTGGTTGTCCAATTCCAAAAGGAATATGAAAGGCTTAGGGTTTTAAAAATTCCTCTCAAGAATGGGTAAAATAGCTACGAGGTCACTAGATTGGTTAAGGGTTCACATAATGGCCTCTAACTTTGACACATATCACAAAATAATCATTAAAACCTGATTTTATGCCCAATTGATCCTTAAATTGAAATTAGGGTTTGAGACTTAAATTCCCAAATGTTAGGGTTTTTGAATTAGGGATTTCAAATTTTAGGTTTTTCCGAATTAGGGAAATTTTGGGGTGTTACATATTAGGATGTTGCTTGCATATGCATGTTATCATGATTTCAAGCTTTTCCAAATGTATGTAAAAAGTGCTTTTTTAAATGGTTTTATAAATGAAGAAGTGTATGTGGAACAACCACCGGGTTTTGAGGATTCAAAATTTCCAAATCATGTTTTTAAGCTAACCAAAGCCCTTTATGGTTTAAAACAAGCTCCTAGAGCTTGGTATGAAAGGCTTTCAAACTTTTTAATTGAAAAAGGTTTTGAAAAAGGTAAGGTGGATTCTACACTTTTCATAAAAAGATATAAAAATGACATCTTAGTAGTGCAAATATATGTTGATGATATAATCTTTGGCTCTACTAATGAATGTTATTGCAAAGAGTTTGCTAAGTTAATGCAAGGTGAATTTGAGATGAGCATGATGGGGGAGCTCTTATTCTTTTTAGGACTCCAAATCAAACAAAGGAAGGATGACACCTTCATAAATCAAGCAAAGTACGTGAAAGATATGCTCAAGAAGTTTGGCTTGGAGCAAGAAAAGCCTCAAGCTACACTAATGAGCTCATATACAAAGCTTGGCAAAGATGAATGAGGTAAGTGTGTTGACTCTAAGCCTCAAGCCTAGAGAGTCTCACCTTATAGCCGTTAAAAGGATCTTTAGGTACCTTAAAGATACTCCTTGTTTAGGTCTTTGGTACCCTATAGACTCAACCATTAACCTTCATACTTATTTGGATGCGGATTATGGGGGTTGTAAAATAGATAGGAAAAGTACTTCCGGCACTTGCCAAATCTTAGGTAGTATGCTCATATCTTGGTTCTCTAAGAAACAAAATAGTGTAGCTTTATCTACCACCAAAGCCGAGTACATATCCTTAGATAGTTGTTGTGCTCAAGTCCTTTGGATGAAGCAACAACTCTTAGATTATGGAATTAAAGTTGAAATCATGCCCCTTAAGTGTGATAACACTAGTCTTATATGCCTAACTAAAAATCCCATCCAATACTCTAGAACCAAACACATAGAGATAAGGCATCATTTCCTTAAACAAGATGTTGCTATAGAGTATGTTGACACCTTAAATCAATTAGCGGACATCTTTACCAAGCCACTAGACAAAGAGCGTTTTTGGTCCCTTAGGAGAGAGTTAGGTCTAACGAGCCCATCTTAACCTTTTAGGACTCTTTTTGAGGTTAAATTTGCTTGATCTTGTGAAAATTCATGTTTATGTATTGTTAATCTTGATAGAAATCATGCTTGTAGCTAGGGGGAGTATGCATCTATTAGAACATGCTTAGATCTGCTCATACATCATATGCATACATATAGAAGATGTTAAAGTCGAGCCTTTGGTTGTTCTAAAGACAAAAAATGCATTTATGGGCATAGGGTATCGATACGACCTTATGCGTATCGATACGAGTACTTCATTAGCTTTCTAGATTGTATTTCATCTCTTTCGTGTATCAATACAGTTAAATCTGTTTCGATACGAGTTGCGAGCGTTTCGATACGAATGCCTTCCATTTCGATACAATTCCTTGTTACGTGGTTCTAAGGAATTACCATTGTACCCTGTATCGATACACTCTTTAGGTGTATTGATACTCGATCGCGCAGACAACTTTAATTGGGATTAAAAAACTTTCACTTTTACCAAAATTCCTTTTTCAAAACCCTAGCCAATTTTCATCTATATAAAGGCCCTCAACCCTTCATATTTTCATCACACAACTTAAAGTTTCTTGAGGGTTTTTCAAAATCAAGCCAAGTCTTAAGGCTCTCCATCAATTTGGTGCAAAATCTTCATACATTCCCCCCTCTCTCAATATCAAGGTATAAAAACTTCTTTTCTTTCTACTTTATTATTTTCGTTTTAAATTTTTGTTGTTGTTGTTTTTGTCTTGTTTTGTTCTTTCAAAAGATTTTATCAAACTTTTTTGTTTTGTTTTGTCTTTCAAAAATTTTCCATCTAACTTGATTATTGGTTTATCCATGGGATTGAATGTGAAAATTAATGCATACACACAATTGTTTCAATCAATTTTTTTAGACTATGGCACCTAAAAAGAGAGCACGCACTACAAGCGAAGTTGGTGAAGGATCAACTCCCGGCAATGACACTCGTCCAAATTTGACATTGATTTATCAAAGGTACTTTAGAACTCCCGATGAACTCAACTATTTTCGCTCTTTTCAAAACTACAAGATTCGACCAGAGAGGGTAATTTCCATTCATTTTCTCAATTCGGAGCATTTCAAGTTTGCCTATTTACCTTTGCTCCAAGAATGGAAGTTCATGGATTTTCTACAAATTCCGGGGTTTTTATTTCGAAATCTAGTGTGTTGCCAATGCCAATTCCAAGTGTGTTGCCAATGCCGCGGGTAATGTCATTGTCGTTAATTCCTATCTCATGGGAAAGAAGATTATTGTCGATGTGCAAGCCCTTTTGTGATGTTTTTGGCTTTGAGGATGAGGGTATTGATGATGAAAATGATCTTGGACATGTTTTGGGGGGGGGGGGTGAGTGACCGTTCTAAATGCTCAAGGCCGCATCTTACATTTGATGATCACTTGGTGGTTTATACCTTTCGGAGGAAAATACTTAACAATCCGCCAAGTTGATGACTTTTGGATTAGATGTTTTCACGAGAGAAAACAACCTAACCTTGCTCGCATTATGTTTGCAGAGATTGTCTTCCTCGTTCACCATCGTCACACCACTCTTGTTACTTCATTCACCTATGGCACCGCTTTGAGCTACTTTTTTCACTAAGAAGGAGATTGATTGCTATCATGATTATCCGAAAATCTCACCGATTCGATTGATGAGAGGTCTCTATCTCAGGGTAAGTTTCATTATTTCAATGGTAATTGGCTTCGCCTTTCTGAGCTTCCTAGTGATGCTATACCCGAAGATATAGCAAATCCTACCGTAGCTCCTCGAGCTCATCCTTCTCCATCTATGGATTCTCTAATGACCTATCTTAATGAACAATTCATAAGCTTACGCACGGGAATTGGTTCTATTAATCAAGTCATGAATTCCGGGTTTGCCGCCATTGATACTCACTTCACAAGCTTAGAAGATCGCATGACTAATGTGGAGAAGCGTATCTCTTCTATTGAGGCCGAGCATAATTCGATGAATATCTCTCTTACGGCCTTCCATGATGAGTGGCGTCAATCAAGGAGGAACGATGATGCCAATGAAGATGAAGATGAAGATAATGAAGATGGTGACGGAGACGATTATTAGATTAGTCTTTGCATCTCATTCATGTCATCTTAGGATTTATATTTATGCACTTTGATTTCTGTTTTTAGGACTAAGTTTATCATATTAGGATTAAGTTTATCATTTAAAGCCTATGCTTTGATTTCTCTTGTTTGGATTTTATTTTGATGTTTCTTTAATCTTTGAACTTCATGACTATCTATTAAATGTTGCTTGGTTAATTTTTATGCCTTTATAGCCTATGTCTCTTATTTTTGATCTAACAAAAAGGGGGAGAGGGAAGTTCACAAGCTCACTTAAACTTAAACTTAAACTTAAATTTTACCTAGCTAACATTAAGGGGAAGCTGTTTTCCAAAGTTTTTCAAAAGACTTAAAAATTTTAAGCTTTGGTTTTGTTATATCAAAAATGGGGAGATTGTAAAACCTATGTTTGATTTTTATATAACAAAGTGTTTTAAGGACCAAATTGTAAAACTTGAAATAAATTTTTAAGTCCCCTAAAAGGTTTCAAATCAACAAGGCTTTGCTCTAGTTTGAAAAACTAAAACTCCAAAAATATTTTCTTAGTGTTCCAAGGCCAAATTGCTAAAAAATGTCTATGTGTATCGATACACTCCTTACTGTATCGATACCTTTTTTACAAACTTGGCTACTAGAGACAAACGTTTTGATATGCTTTTTACCGTATCGAAACAGGGAATCGAAACAGATTTCATTTGTATCGATACCGTCTCTCTTAAAATCCCATGGAGTTTGAATTGTGTACTGATAAGGTTTCACCCGTATCGATACAGTTTAAAAGATTTTGAAAAATCAGAGCCTTAAATATTTCGACCGTTGCTTGTCAGTTGTAGGTAACCAATTTTTAAAGAGGTGGTTAATGAGTATCGATACGCTATAACCTGTATCGATACTAATTTCTCTAGTGAGCTATGTTGGAAAAATTGCATCGATACGGTCTTGCCCGTATCGAAACAGTTCCTTAAATCGTACCGATACGCCTAAACGCGTATCGATACGCCTCTCTTATATTTGTGCAATGACTCTTTCTTTTTTTGAGACAAGTATCGATACACTCCCTCGAGTACCGATACGGTAGGCTGCAGAAGTGCATTTATGATGGAAAGAGAGGGTTCCAACGGCTATAATCAATTCCCTAACCACCCAAACGGCTAGAATTATTGGAGAAGGTATAGAAACAAGCCTATTGAAGACCAACAACAATTATTGAATCCTAGAGAAACATCCATACACAAAATCCAAGCTCAAGTGCCTAATTTCTCATTCTTGTGAAAATCCCAAATTGTATTGAGTGTAAATCTTATCTTGTATTTCAATTTGGGTTGAGTGCTTGTATTCCAATGAGAAAATTTGTATTGAGAGATATTCTTATTGCCTTCAATTTCTTCTTTGTAACCAAATGAGGGTTTGGTCAATTTTGGGTAGAAATTTGACCGGTTTTGTAAAGGTTTCCTCCGAAGCCTTGAAAAGGGGAAGATCAATTAGTGGAATTGTTGGAAAATCCTTAGTGGTAGCTTAGGTAGTGGATTTAGAGTTCATTTGGAACTTAAACCACTATAATTGCCTTGTTCTTCATTTTTATTCATTCCACTTCACTTCCAAAATTTTAAAAACCCAATTCGCCCCCTCTTGGCTTTGATCAATCATTTGATCCACTCAATAATAAGAATAATTGTCCGTCCAATCATAATGGTATTCACGTGGAGGTGATATCTTTAGATGAAACTCTTAATGCGGAAGTTGCACCATATAGGGTGAGAAGGAGTAATGGTAATCATGCTGCAATTTCTCTTTCGGAACCGGGTTTTGAGGGCAAACAAGCGAGAAATTCCAAATGAAACAAGGCTAAAGGGTCGGGAAGCAATTCAACTGTTGAAATCAATAAAAAGGGACTCAAAGTTCGAAAGCAGACGTTAGCTCGAAGCTTGCAGAAGGTTAACACTAATGAGTGGGTACAGTCTTTGTCTAGCCAATTAGTCGATTATGTTGTGCGAGGTAATAAATTTCCTAAGGCTCGTGGATCCATGAAAGAGATTATAACACTTATGGACCATTCTTCCGAGGATGGTAATGATGTGGTGAATGCTCTGTCTCAGGACATGGTTGGTGATGACCAAGTTTTGTCTAGTCAGTAGAACGAGCGTTATTGCTCTATACAAAACTCTTAATGATATTTATAATGACTTTAGTCTTTTGGAATTGCCAAGGGGCAGCGAGTCCAACTTTTTGAAGGATTTTTAAGTCAATGGTTCATGAACACAAACTGGATGTGGTGGCCTTGTTTGAACAAAGAGTTTTAGGTGTCCATGCAGACAAGGTGATAACGAAGTTAGGATTTGCAAACTCTTATCGTATAGAGTGTCATAGTTTTAGTGAGGGGTCTTTGGCTGCTTTGACGAGACATGATTACAATGGATATCTGAAGGGTTTCTAACCAATTAATTAATGGTAGATTTTGGTCAGCAAAAGTAAATTCGTGGGTATATTTCACTGCCGTATACGCTAGTCCAAGTGCTTCGAAGCGTAGAAGACTTCGGGAGCAATTGGCGACACTTGATCTGGGGGCAGATTGTCCTTGGGTATTAAGTGGTGACTATAACGTAATATTACATACGGATAAGCGTGAGGGTTGATCGTCTAATGCTCAGGGGGGAAGTCAAGCGTTTGTGAACTTTATTCATAACACGGGTCTAATGGATATTGGCTTCAACGAACCACCTTATACTTGGTCTAGAATTTACTTGAATGAGAGACTTGATAGATGCCTTGTTAACTTAGTACGGCTAAACAAATTTCCCAACTCGTAACTTTTTCACCTTGATAAGATGGGCTCGGACCATAGGCCATTATATCTAAGGTTAATTGACTTACCTGAGGCATTAACCGAGAGACCATTTCGATACCTATCAGCTTAGCATGACCATCCAACATTTCAAGATATGCTAACGGAAAGTTGGAAGGTGGAAAACTCAACTGAAACAAACATCGGCTCATTTCCGTACGCTGATAAAAAGTGGAATGATGATGTCTTTGGCCATATTGGTAAGAGGAAAAAAAGGTTATTGGCGCGACTTCGGGGAAATGATAAAGCCTTACAGAGGTCTCATTTGAATTTTCTAGTGGAACTTGAGGGTAAACTGAAATCAGAGTATCAATTGATTCTAGAGCAAGATGAAAGTTTATGGTTTCAGAAAGCAAGATCACATTGGGCCTTGTATGGTGACCGTAACACAAAGTTCTTCCACGTATCAACAATGGCTTGTAGGCGTGTTAACTCAATCACTGCCCTCAAGAGAAGTGATGGGACGTGGTGCGCAGAACCGGAAGGATTGGCAGTAGTGGCTCGGGATTTTTACCACACCTTGTTCACTACTGCAGATCCTGAGCGAAATGGTTATAAGACCAATGGGAACTTTCGACATTTATCAAGGTATGAGTTTGATACATTGGCTACCCCAATAACTGATGAGAAGGTTCGATTAGCAGTGTTTGGAATAGATGAATTAAAGGCACATAGACCAGATGGACTACATGCGGCTTTTAACCAACGTAATTGGTAGATTGTGGGTAAATCAGTGTGTAGGACTGTTCGAAGGGTTTTTGAGGATGGAATTTTATCACCAGAGTTGAATAAAACCTTCTTGGTATTGATTACTAAAGTCAATACACCGGAATGGATTCATCAATTTTAGCCAATCAGCTTGTGTAATGTGATCTATAAGACAATTACTAAGGTAATTGTTAACCACCTTAAATCACTCTTGCCTAGTTTGGTATCCGATAACAAAACGAGTTTTGTCCATGGCCGAACAATCACACACAATATCGTGATCACGCAGAATGTCATTCATTCAATGCGTCGTAAAACTTGTAAACATGGATGGATGGCTATTAAAATTGATCTTGAAAAGGCTTATAATAGATTGGAATGGAGCTTTATTGAGGACACTCTATGTGATATTGGTATACATGATAAACTACTACAGGTGATTATGCTTTGTGTATCTTCCGTGTCGACCCAAATCCTTTGGAATGGTTCAATAACTAAAGGTTTTACCCCGTCGAGAGGTATTAGACAAGGTGACCCTCTATCACCTTATTTATTCGTTCTTTGTATGGAACGATTTGCTCAACATATTTAGAGGGAGATCGATCAAAAACATTGGGAGCCATTACAGACTTCTAAGCATGGCCCAGGTATTTCTCATTTATTTTTCACCGATGATATAATTCTTTTTACAGAAGCTTCTATTGATCAGGCCGAAGTTGTTAGAGAGGTGTTGGAACATTTTTGTCAGTACTCTGGACATAGAGTAAGCCTAGCCAAAACTACGATATTCTTTTCAAAGAATGTCTTACCCGCCATACGTGAACAATTATGTACTTTTCTTGGATAATCAGAAGTGGTTAACTTGGGCAAGTATTTAGGGGTTCCGCTACTTCATACCCGGGTTACAGAGGCTTCTTACAAGTACTTGGAGATCATGGTTCAAAGCAAAATGGGTGGTTGGGCAGCAAAAACCCTTTCTCCCGCAGGCTGAATTACACTTCCTAAGACGGTATTGGCGGCAATCCCAATATATATGATGCAAACGGCGGTGATCCCGAAGAAAACCTGTGATGCTTTGGAACGACTTATTAAAAGATTTATCTAGGGTATCTCTGAGGAAGGCAAATGGGTCCATTTAGACCGATGGGAGGAGGTATATATGTCGTTGTCTCAAGGTGGACCTGGATTTCGTAAATTGCATACTCAGAATGAAGCCTTTTTAATGAAGATAGCTTTCCAATTAATTTCTAAGAAGGAAGCTTTATGGGTCCGGTTTCTCATAGGAAAAATACAAGTGTCGGGATGACATTCCAAGCACCATTCAAAATAAGTGTTACTCTAGACTATGGAAGAGTGTATGTATGGTTTGGCAGGACATGCGTGCAAGTGTGTCTCGGGTTATTGGTAATGGACGAATCATGGACTTTTGGAGGGACCATTGGATAAATGGTATTATCCCCTAATTAGCTATGTGCCCGATCACTTGCAGCCTTATTTAGGCACACCTTCGGTGGCTGACATGTCGGGCGGTAATGGTGATTGGATGTGGGGTACGTTTCAACACTTGATTCCAGTACACATTGCACTACGAGTAGCTGCAATTAAGGGACCTATAGAGACACTAGCAGAGGATACAATAGGGTGGAGCGGTCGACAAGGTAACAAGTTTACAATAAAGTCGGCTTATGAAATCCGACGTGATGCGTTTGTGAATACAAAGATTTCGTATGGAAAGCTGTGCATCAATACAGAGGAGTCCAACACGTCAAAATCTTCCTTTGGTTATGTTCCTCGAGGAGAATCATGACGAACGCAGAACGGGTTCGAAGACACTTGCATTCGATACTAGTTGCTCACTGTGTTCTGCTCCTTTGGAGGATACTAGTCATACATTGCGATGGTGCTCTCATGCCCTTGGTACATGGTCTATGGTTATTAAAACAATAGTGTTGCATGAGTTCCTATCGATGGAAATTAAAGACTGGATATTGATTAACCTTATACAACCAGATCGATTTGCAAGGGAGACTGAGGACTGGGATCTCCTTTTTGGGTCGTTATTATCGAATATCTGGGTTTCTAGAAATGCTATGATTTTTTATTTGCCGCTTGAGGATCATGGAACGATATTGGAAAGGTGTCACCGGCTACAACATATTTGCGTAGCTGCTAAAGGGCTGTTGTTACCGCAACGCAATGCACAACTGCAGGTTGACAATTTTAACATGAGAGCAGTAGATCCTCCGCGTAGGGGTGTTCATGGTTAACCATTAAGAAGGAGTCCTGAATTTCTATGCATTTTTAGGTACATTCTCTATGCATTTCCCCTCTAATTGCACTAAGAACATATAACTTTTATACTAAGAACATAACTTATAGGTTAACCGTTATAGTATTTTGGTTAACCGCGAACACCCCGGGGCCTCCACGTTGGGTGCGACCAGATGTAGATTGGTTTAAGGTGAACTCAGATGTTGGCTATAACTTAGGTAACAGGAAGTCCACATGTGGGGGTCTCATTCGAGATCATAATGGTCGATGGTTAGTGGGGTTCTGTAAGTACATCAGAGTCTGCTCCATATTGGAAGCGAAACTTTTGGGGATATATATTGGAATGAAATGTGCTTGGAAGCATGGAATTTCTAACTTTGTGGTGGAAGGTGACTCTCTAGAAGCCATACGCATACTACAGAATCACCCAGGGACTCAAGAACTGCCAACAATTGTGCTCCATATTAGAAGCTTGTTAGATCGAGTTTGGGTGGTTAATTTCCAACACTCGAACCGGATTACAAACAGGATTGTTGACACCATGGCTAAGCTTGCGGCACCTACAGATTTGGATATCCATTACTTTGTTAATCCGCCGGTTGATGTACTTGTTATTGGAAGATGTCAATGGTTATGGAATAAAATGTATCTTTTTTTAGTCTACTTAGGAAGAGATTCCTGGTTGTTTTATATATTAATTCATGTATTCTTTTCCTCTAATTAGGTTAGGAAGGTTTTTAATGAGGCATGTGTGAATATTTCTGATGTTTATTTTCTATTAATGAAATTCATACCTTTTCACCAAAAAAAATAATGGTTTGGTTACTATTTTTTGTCTGGATTCCATTTTCGCTTGTGGGCATTGTCAGATTCTCACCCAATCACTAATTAAGAAATTTCAGCTTTCTACTTTGCCTAATTTGCTACAAATTGAATATTATTTGCAAAATTAAAACCCCATTGACCTCATAAGTCAATATTCAACAATGCCGCTTATCCCCTAATCTCTTCCCATGTTTATCTCAATCTTAATCTCAATCTCAATCTCATCCTTTATCTTAATTAATCAAATAAACATTTTATTGAATAATATTTCGAATTGAGTCACTCAAACTCTTTTCTTAGCAGTTCCTATCTAAGGGAGGTGCAAGGGAAATTTGCTCCTAATGGCATTGAACCCACAACCTAAGAGAGAGTGGAGGGTGTCAACTGAAAGATTTTAACCACATGCTCTAGAGATTGTTGACGAATCATTTGAACTTTTAAAAGATGAATGTTGAATTAAATTCAGTATTACCAATTAAGCACATAATCTTATCCTTGTACAAGTTTATCAGTCCGTAATAATCGTCGGATCAAACATTCCACTGATTCTCATTAGTTTCCGATTCAACTATTTCGATCGATTGGCCAATCTGATTTTCTATTTACTCATATACATGCACACATCTAATATTAGCACATATGGTATGAAGAGAATATGCCATGGATATAAATTTGTAAATGCAGGAGAATGGAGGGGCTGAATTGAAGCACATAGAGAATGCATGATGAGAAATGAGGAATGAGTCGTCCCGCATATACTTTGGCTTACGTCCATAAAGTGGTAATATTGTAACGCTTTAATAATAAAGATGGGGAAAAAGGTATACTAACCTTTAATGTCGGAAAGTGGTAATTGTAGCACCTGCTTTTTGCTGGTTTGGATTGAACTTTGCCTTCTATCAAGTCCAAGTGCATTCTCATCATCAATGTTGATCATATATCCCCATTTAATGTATCATTTTAGTGCAATCTTACAACATTTGTATATAATTTTATCTTATAAAACACGACCTGATCAAATCAACATGCATTGGATATGATGATAAGATACATTACGTTTTATTTTTTGAAAACGCAAATTTAAACTTTGGAGATGAAATTATTAAAGGGACATATCAAAATTATGTTGGAAAAATTCGATAGTTTTGGAGCTTTAAATGAGAAATTGGTTCAAAAATTGTTGAGGAAAATGTGGAACCAATTGTTGTTTCATAAATGTGCAGACGTGCACGACGTGACTAACGCAAATGTCTGAACCGGTCTGGTCCTTCGTGGACTTGCATATATTTTGACCCAAAGTTCAAATGAATTTTTTTCCTCAAATAATAACATGTATTTGTCAAATTTTATCTTGGAATTAAAAAGGTAAATGTTGAAAGTTACCTTTATTCCAGATAGTAATTTTAAAAATTGCTCTATAGAAGAATCAATTAATTCTCAATATTAAATGCTCCATCATGTCAAATTTTCACGTATACCCTCATAACACTCTTATAAATATGGAGTAAACCTTCTAGGTTTTACACAACTCAAAACCACATAATTTTTTTTTGTTTTACTCTGTGATTTTACAAGTGGTTTTCGGTGAGAGGAGAAGACAATGTTACAGCCCGTTGATCACTGCAGACGTGCTACTGTTGTGCTCATTATGTTGTTGTATCCTGGGAGATAGACGTCTGACGTTTCTCAAGCACCATAGGAGCGGGCGAATCTGTCTTAAAAAACTGTGTTCGTGCAGGCCTCAACACGTTTCCTTTGGTTTTTCGTTTCTAATCGGTTTGATTTATCTATTCCTCTATCGACAGTAATTTTGCATTGCTCGTTTAAATAATATTATTTTATCTTATTATTTATTCTGAATTAACGTCATTTTTTAACAATCTTAAAACTGATTTTTTTAGATTTAATTCGAGACGAACAAGACAATTTTATGTCATTTTAGAAACACTGTGGATTATTAATCTTCGTAGTATTAATTTTCTTTGAGAAATTTTATAGAGATGAACGAGATACTCAAGCAAAATCATAATTTTTTTTGAAAACATAGATCTCGTAAATAATTCGTTTCGGGAGTTAATTCTCGCCGTTTAAACGAGTTTACCCGATGTTCCAAGCAAGAATCAATGGAATTAAAATCAAGAGATTAATTTCTTTTGATTTTTGTCGGTTAAACAAAATTAAGTTGAATTGATATCTCTCTTGTTTAACAGAAGATATAATGGAAATAAATTACTAAATTTATTTCTTCATTAGAATCTTGTGTTGATTCTAATTTTAGAAAAGAAAATGAATTATTGAATTTATTTTCAAAAGAATCTTGCATGATTCTAACGATGCGAGGGAAAATAAATCATTGAATTTATTTTCGTGCGAATCTTGTATGATTCTAACATTGCGTGGAAAAGAATTTCCTTAAGCAAAATAGAATGAAACTCATAAACGGTGTTTAAAAAATAATTTGAAAGTGCATGGCTAGGATTGGTTCTTTGAGAGACCTGGTATTTAAGCGTGCCTAGTGCACCACCCCTCTTTCATAAGTTACCTAAATTGTGCACTGTTTATTATTGTTCTTTCTATTAAGACCGTGTGAACTTTTGTTTTTGGTTTAGTTTACTAAATCTCTGTCGTCTAACAAAAGTTAAAAATTGTGTTTCTATTTCTGATTTTTAACAGATTCATAATACTTTTGTTTTGAATTGTGTCTGTGTGACACAATGAATAAATCAGTGAAATTCATTGGAAAGAATTTCAAAGGTGGCAACAAAAGATGTTGCATATATGACCATAATAAACTTGGTCAAAAATGTGAATGATGACCCTCCTATAATTAGAGAGGATAAGGTAAATATTATTACCACATTCAAATGTTACTGAGGTAAATATTGCTAAAGAAAATATTGTTGTGACAAATATTGCCAAGGCAAATGTAGTGAAAGTAAAAAAGAACTTCGGGAATTCAAACAACAAATTAGGCGGTGGGTTCAAGAATCAAAATTTCATGGGAAATGCTTCAATTATCATAAGATGGGGAACAAGTCTTCGGACTATAGACTTCCAAACGAGGGCAATGTTATTGGTATAACAATTGATATGGCAACATATTAGTGGAAAGAATACGTTTATTACCTTCATTGACGATAACACAAAAAGTATGTGTATTTGCTTAAAAGAAAAGATGAAGCTATAGAGAGAATTGTTCTATATGAGCATAATGTTGAAACTCAAACTTAATTAAAGGATTAAGATGGGGGAGAAGCTCTATATGAGTAACGTTGGTAATATAATGTGCCTAACATGAGGGGGGAAGCTGTTCTATAAGCTAATTACCTTTTAAATAAGGTTCCCCATAATAAAAGAGATAAGACACCATATGAGTTATGAAAGGCAATAAAATCTTCTTACAACTATTTGAAAATGTGGGAGGTGTCTTGCAAAGGTAATGACCTTATTACTAAAGCAAATAGAAATAGAAACGATGGATTGTATTGGCTATATCAATTTCTTGTTTGTGAATGAAAGAACCCTAAGATTCACAAGAATATGATAATGGAATCAAAGAATGTCTCATTCTTTGAAAATATTTTTTTTTGTATAACTATGGAAGTTGATCCAAGTTCAACAAAATTAACTTTAAAGACTCTCAGTGAAGCTAGTCTAGATGTTCAACAAAAGTTGAAACTACGATATTGTCATGATGACAAATAAGTGTGACAAATGTGTGTATGTCAAACCAACCGACATTAGGATATATGATCCTATGTTGATGACATACTCATTATTATATGTAACAATGAAATGGTAAAACGTACCAAAGACATGTCAAATTCAAGATTTGACATGAAAGATATGAGACTAGAAGATATGATTTTGGGTATCCAAATCAAACGGTCACTTGAAGGTCTCATATTGACTTAGTCACACTATGTGGAGAAATTCTTGTAAAATTTTGCAAGGATGGTTCTGGTATAGCTAGAACTCTCATAGACACGAGCCAAGATATGTCTAAGAATAAAGGTCAAAATGTTAACAAAGTGAAATATGCAAGGGTCACAAGCAATGTAGGTGAAAATCACTAGAAAGCGATTGTGAGGGTACCGAGATATCTTTGATATACTCAGAATTATGGATTGCATTATTCTAGAGATTATGATGTCCTAGAAGGATACTCCGATGCTAGTTGAATATCTTATATTCAAGATATCAATGGCACAAGTGGATGAAAATCTCCAAGACAAATGGTTATAACTAGATCCATAATGGAATCTAAGTTTGTAGTTCTAGACAAGACTAGAGAAGAAGTCGAATGGCTTCAAAAATTTATTGGAGGATATTCCTGAACGACCAAAGTTAGTGCCCAAAATGTGCATACATTGTGATGACCAAGCGAAAATTGGTAGAGCATAGATCTTTGTGTATAATGGTAAGTCAAGACATATGCGTCGTCGACATAATACCGTTAGACAATTGATCTCAAATGAAGTTATCCCTATTGATTTTCTGAAATCAAAGGATACCATTGCGGATCCACTAACCACATGGTTAAATCAAGATCAAGTTGAGAAAATATCAAAATGAACGAGACTAAAGAACTGGAAAATTTATGGCACTATGTGAAGGAAAACCCTACCTAGTTTCCTGGAGATCCCCAGATCTAGGTTCAAAGGGACAACCTAATTGCATAGACCTGTGCAGACACTGTAAGTGTTCTTATCCCCAAGTCCATTCCTATTATGTAAACAATGATCAAAGTGGTTTAGGCTAAGCAATGCTTTTAATGACAATTGTGTGCTTTGGTTAGTCAAGCAACATAATTCACTTATGAGAGAGTGAAGTGGGGCCGCTTCAAGGAGACTATTGGGGCATAGTTCTCTCAAACTCTTACAGAACCAAGAAGATGTTCACGACCATATGAACATAACAATGAGAACTAAAAAACCTCGTTAGGGAGGTAGTTATGTGAGGTATATCATCATTTACACAAACGACTGACATTTCAAGTACATCGCGTCTATTGATCAGCCAGTAAAGTAAATAAACTTTCACAATGGAATGTTCAAAGGTGGACACCTACCTATTCTATGCAGCTGTCGATCGTAGAATCTATCACCACATCGAGTCAAAATGTTTTTGATTAAATCAATTTCATTCATGTGGGGATTGTTGGAAAATTTGATAATTTTAGAGCTTTGAATGAGAAATTGATTCAAATGTTGTTGAGGAAACTGTGGAACCAATTGTTGGTTCGTAAATGTGCAAACGTGCACGACATGTGTAACACAAATGTCTGAACTGGTTTGGTCCTTCGTGGGTTGTAGATATTTTGACCCAAAGTTGAAATGAATTTTTTCCTCAAATAAGAGTATGCATTTGCCAAATTTTATCTTGGAATTAAAATGGTAAATATTGAAAGTTAACTTTAATTCAGATAGTAATTTTAGAAGTTGCTCTATAAAAGAATCAAATGATTCTCAATATTAAATGTTGCACTAGGTTAAATTTGCACTTATACCCTCATGACACTCCTATAAATAGGGAGTAAACCTTCTAGGTTTTACACAACTCAAAACCACATTTTTTTTTGTTTTACTTTGTGTATTTTACAAGTGCTTTTTGGTGATAGGAGAAGGTGAGGTTACGGTTCGTTGATCATTGCAGAAGTGCTACTGTTGTTCTCATTATGTTGTTGTATCTTGGGAGATAGACGTCTAGCGTTTCTCAAGAACCATAGGAGCGGGTGAATCTGTCTTAAGAAAACTGCGTTCGTGCAGGCCTCAACATGTTTCCTTTGGTTTTTCGTTTCTAATCAATTTGATTTACATATTATTGTATCGTCAGTAATTTTATATTGTTCGTTTATATAATAATATTTTATCTTATTATTTATTTTGAGATTAACGCCATTTTTTAACAAATAACACAAATAACACCAGAACTATGTTGACAATTATAATAGACTCTGAACTTCTATTGTGTATTGGAGGTGGGTATATGATGGAATTAAATCTTGTTATATTCTAATTATTTAAAATTCTTTTATACAGAGTATTTCAGTACCAAAAAGAAAAAATATAGTATTGACAATTCTTTGCAAATTAATCCACTTTGCTCTTATTCCCATGGTCACATATATACTTATATAAAATAATATTATTTATGCTTCTTAATCTCACTCCCCACAAACTTGAATTGCTATCCTTGGATGTACTTGAAGTATTGTTATTTTTAACATAAACTACCCGATCTTATTTATTTATACAGATATTGTTGCTCGAATCGACATCATCGAAGAAAAATAAATCGTTCTAAGTCATCATAACCAATTTATGGGTTCAAGAATTAGTTATTTTGACACATTAACCAGATAACTTTATTAATAAATAAAATAAAATCAGAACATAACCTAATAGTGGGTTTAGAACATAAAAAATAAGAAAATAATAAAATAATAAAACTAAAAAGAAAAGATAAGCGTTGCACTAGTCAGATAGACACTTCCTCTTTGCACAAAAAAAATCTCTACGGTTCATTCAATGAAGGGTCCTTGGGGAGTTGTCGAAACATGAACTAGATGAACTCCCAAAATCAACATCCACCTTTCACGCTTATTCTAAAAAAAACGATGATTCGCTCTAGATTACATCGTCAAACAACCCAAAAGAGGATTAAGCTTTACGTGACCTCCGACGAACATGAATAAAAAACAAACGTTGTGAGGGTCACCGTATGAACACCAAAAACCTGCAAAAGTAACTATAAAAACGTGCCACAAGGAAGAGATGCACCATAAAGGCAAAGAAAACTTGCCACAAAGACAAACGAAAACACAACAAAATATGCGAAGAAAAAATTAAAAAAAAAAACAAAAAACGAATGAAATATGAATTATCAGCGATCGATAATCAATATAAAAATTAAAGTTGTCGCCGATTAAACAAATAAAAAGATACTTAAAAAAAAGCATACGGCTATGTTTGAATGAAAAAGGGGCTAGGGTCTTGGGAGTAAGATTAAAAATTTTGGAATGCTTTAGAGTGAGATACCTTCATTTTGGCATGGACCCATACATAATTAAATACTACTTTTATTAATAAACCAGCATAATGCTTGCTCGTTTTGCTTTTGCAAAATCAAATTAATTTTTTAAACATATATTTATAATAATATATGTAACCCTAGTCACTCTTTACTGTCAAAATTTCTTTAACCCTAGTCGTTTTCTATTTTGATTAATTCTTTTGATCGGTGATCGACAATTAATTTTAGTATTAGAATATGAAAAATAATGAGCATTTAACAAACACTCAACTCTTTCTCCATGAATCAATAAATAAAATTAACAAATAATTTATTTTTAAACTGAATAATAATAAAAAATTAAGTAAAATACTAAAGTGGCATAAAAATCTCACAGAAATATCAAAATTTATACCTAACAAATTACAAACATATAAAAAAGTTATCTACTCAACATAATTAAAAATATTAATTTGACCATTTATATGTTTCTTTGCTAATATTTTTTAAAATAATCATTATATTTGATTCATAACTCGACTAATTCAAATCAAATACTACAAAGATTTATTACAAGATGATCCTTGCAACTAAACTTACACCTTTTACGGTACCATAATTTAAATCTTAAATGTTGTTTAAATCTTAAATAAACTTTCTGTAACGGCTCGTATTTCCGTGTCAAAGATCGGGCGTTGACCCAAATTATGGACCTCTGTGTTAGATTAAGTAATTGGATCTATTGGGCCAAGTTTGGGCCTCATTGGAAGAGTATTGAGCTTTGCGGGTTTAGAAAATGACTTTTTTGTAGAAATGATGAAACTTGGGGGGTTTTAAGTTGTGATTATAACTTTATTCAATAAAAGGCTGAATACCAACAATTTCATTGATATATCATGTGAATAAAAAGGGGTGGGGACAAGATTATATCACCTACTTCATCTTTTATCTTCTCCCACACACTCCCATTTCTCACTTCCTTCAAGCTTGTTTCTAGCATTAAACATCTAAACTTTACGAATCATTTCTTTATTTCGAGATTTAAGATATAGATATGTTAGTCCACTCTTCAAGAGCTTCAAGAAAAGTAAAATATTGTGGTGAAAAGGTAAGGGTTGTATTTATGGGTTTTTGAAAGGTTTAAGCTTTGACGGTTTTCATGGAGTTTTCTCATGATTTTAAAATAGTATTTTCGTAGCTAAGCTCACCATGATGGATAGTTCAAGCTTTGATTCGATTTCCATGTTTGTTTGGCATGTGAAAGAGGTTAAAGGGTTTTTCCAAGCTTGAAGGAGCTTAGGGTAAGAGTGCATGTCTGGATTTTGCAAAAAGGTTAGTACATTTCTAACTCATATTTTTCTTGAAGATCATAAAGTGATTGCTATTCTTAATTTTGTGGTTTAAGGCTGCTAGATTTGGTTGTTTTGGGTGTTGAGTATTTGTTACCCTCTTAAATGTTAAAACTTAGATTGTATGGTAATTTCATGTAAAAATAGTAGTAAATCACCCTAAGCAACTCTCATAATATGTAGGATCGATATATGAGGTTATGGTGTATGTTTTGGGGACATTATGGATGATTTCCCGAGCTTTGGAAGTCATTTCTAGGATTCGATACCGGTACACGGGGAGCACGTACTGATACCCTAAGTGTTTCGGGTTGAAGAACATTGTTTGTTTGAGTTAAGCCGAAAGAGGGGTACCGGTGCGGTGTTCAACTTGTACCGGTACAAAATGTAGAACAATATCGGTACGTGTCGACCTGTACCGATATAAGAAGGCTGGATAAAATTCCAGTGAGCTAATTTCGTATCGGTACGCTGTGAGTACTGATACCCAAGGTACCTACCAGTACGCGAGGGCCACTACCAGTACCCATTGGGCATTTTGTCCAAAAAATATCAAAATAGTGCCCGAGCGGTTGGAAAATTATGGAATATGGTTGAATGGGTTCCTAATGAGAAAAAATAACTATAGAACTGAGATTTTGGATTTTATCCATCTATACTAGCAAAATGAGTAGTGGCTCGGTAAACTATTTGAGTGACTCTTTTAGGATAATAACCATAAAGGTTTGAAATGTGACTAATATTGTCCTCGTGTGCCGGCTGGGCACTTGAAGAGCTGTTGATAATAAACCAAAAGATAACCATGTTGGTCAGTCTCATGCCTTGGGACATTTGCTTGATAGTTTATCTTGGTGCCACATACCTCTTATGATTGTTGTAAAGGAATCTAAATGTCCTAGAGTCAGTACTACGGTACTTATATAAGGGGATGCGTACTTAGGGCTATGTGAACAAGTACGTCCGACGTACCCATGGGTTGAGTGATCTGGGTGCGATTAGAAACCTATATGTGGCTATGGTGATCCGGATAAGGTAGTTAGGTCAACGACTATGTGAGCTCGAGTAACCTGATAGGCTGAGTAACCTTAAGTAAGGACTGCTTGTGGTTAATGTGATCCAAGTATGTCTAGGACGTATCTCTGGCTATGGTGATCGATATATGGTCCATTCAACCTAACGATTGTGTGAACATGGGTAATCCGACGGTTGTGTGAACACGAGTAAAGCAGGGTTTCGTTGGCCATTTTGTAGATCATGTAAGGATGTATTTATGTATTTTGTGTGGATTCTTGTTAACTCTTCAAAAGTACTACTTTTCATGTATATATTGCCATCATATTGCTTGACTTTGAGTACTTATTTGTGCATTTAGCTAGTAGATTAATGCATTTGCATCTAGGAGTTAAGGAATGATTCTTTTGCCAGAGTGAAGGGGTATTTTCTTGTTTTGGTGGCAAGACATAAGTAGTCGACAGGAGCAGGACATGAGCAGTTGGCGGGAGCAGGACATGAGCAGTAAGCCAGGGGATCTGAAGTGAAATGCTGAGTTGCAATTAGCAAAAAAAGGATGTAAATTTCCAAGATCGGTTGGCAAAAAAGGATTAGGATGCCCGATCAGTTAGTCGTTGGTCAAAGATCCAGTCAGCCTTAAAATTCAGAAAGAGGATAAGAAGATAACGTGCATATCTTGTTGCGTAACAATGTTTCAAGATTCAAACCCAAGATAGGGTTTCCACGAGCGCCTATATAAAGAAAGCCCATCATTGAGCTAAGGAGGTTGCGCTGTGGTGAAGAAAGAAGGTAGAGGGAAAACCGTGGTTTGACAAGGCTGGAACCGAGAGCTCTAGATCCATTGAAGGGCTGCATCGACAAATATCCTTTGTCCATTTCTCTTAGTTTTAATTATGAATTCATGATGGTGATATTTGAAAACGATATTTTGTTGATGGTTTCCCCAGCCATGAACTAATTTTCGTAAGTTGGTTGGGATGTTTGTGATGGACTCTTGATTTAGGTTTTTAATAATTGAATGGCTTGGCATTTCTCTCAATTTTCATGTGCTTACATGCCATATATTTATAGCCATACAACAATTGGCATTGAATGCTCATTATCCCTTAATATCTTTACAAACTTAAGAGATAAGGATTAATTGCCAAATACTAAGGAGAGAAGCTTCGGTAGAAGATGTTCAAGTAGATAAGCTTACTTCGGAAGTGAATCTACCCCTTCGGTAGAATATGTGTTTTAAAGTGCTTAACTTAGGGTATTGACATCGACAGAAGCAATACTACTTAAAATCTGCTCGGCAATAAAACCAAGGCTGAAATTTATTAATTGTTGTCGTTGCTACCATGAAATCCAAGCATCCCTTGCCAACGCTAATCCTTCACTTTGATTCATTAGTTTGCCTGCTTCTCCTAAGTTTTTGCTTTATTTTCCTTAGTCGTTTTCTTAATTAAAATCCGATCTCAATCACCAACTTGATTATTTTCAATCCATAATTAAATATCATGGAATTTAATTCCTGGACAATCCATGTGGATACGATACTCAATTTATTGTTGTATTCCTTGCTGACCCTGTATACTTGCACGCAAAAAGACCTATTCTTGGCATTATTTCCCTGCATATTCACATCAATTCATTAATTGTTGGCCAAATGTGAGTTAGTCGACAAGTTTTTGTGGTCGTTTTCAGGATTGCAACAGAAATTATTGTTTTGATTTTTACTTGTGTTTGTTTGTTTTATTAATTTTGTTTTGCTTGGTGTATGACTAGGAGCTGCACTGCGAAGGAAGAATTGATATATTATCCAGAGATTGAGAGAACCCTACACATGTCAAGAAGAAAGCTTCCAAAAATGGCTCATAATGGCAATGGTGGAGTCATAAATAATGCCAACAACTAGGACGATTCGGTAATACATGAAAAGATACCGCACGTCCCTACCGTTGTTGTGGAAGAAGAACGACCTATCAGAGAGCACTTGGCACCAAACATGGATAATTTGATGTCATGACTGATTGGTCCAGAGGTAAATACAACTAATTTTGAACTTAAACTGGTAATGATACAGACGATGTTGAATGTAGGATAATTCGATGGATCGCCTACTAGAGACCCAAGGCAACACTTGAAGCAATTCTTGGAGGTGTGCCAACTATTTCAGAAACCTGGTGTAGCTGAAGAGACAATGAAGTTGAGACTATTCTCATTTTCTCTGAGAGATAGAGCAAAAACGTGGTTAAGTTCTTTGCCACATGGTTTAGTTACTTTGTGGGCAGAATTATGCCAGAAATTTCTTTTGAGAATCCAGCCACCTAAATTTAATGCCAAGTTGCAGAGTGAAATCATTACTTTTTGACAAATTCATGATGAGAATTTGTAAGATGCTTGGGAGTGGTTTAAGGACCTGTTGCAGAGGTGTCCGACGCATGGATTTCCTAGTTGGACCCAAATGGAGACCTTTTAGAACAGACTCAATGCTCATGACAGGACTGTAGTTGATGTTTCAACAAACGATTCGTTGCTAGACAAGAATTACACAGAGGCATTTGACATTCTTGAGAGGATTGCCACCAATGACCTCCATTATCCTACTGGCAGATTGGGAACCGGAACAAAAGTGGCTGGAAAACTGGAGCTTGACGCTTTGTCATCTATCAATGCTCAAATTTCCAACCTCACTAACATAGTGAAAGCAATGCAAAACCTATTGAAGTTCAAGAAGTAAAGGCACTGGAACCATTTTGTAGTATTTGTGTAGAGGATCATCATGTGGATAAATGCCCACCAAACCCCGAATTGGTCAATTTTGTTGGCAATGTAAATCGTAATTTTAACTCACATTCTAATACTTATAGTGCAGGTTGGAAGCAGCACCTAAATTTTTCTTAGGAAAATCAGGGAAGTAACCAATTTAATGCCCAATGTCATAACAATAATGAACCGCCAGGCTTCAACTAGAATGCAATGCCATAGAGAGCACAAAACAACTTCCAATGAGGGCAAAGATCTACTAATGGGACTTCTTCAAAGGAGTACATGGAATGAAATGATGCAATTGTCAAAAGTTTAGCATCATCTATGCGAAGCTTGGATGTTTAGCCAGGGCAGATTGCCAATGCACTCAGCAACAAACCCTAGGGTACTTTGCCAACTGATATGGAGGATGCTCAGCAAAAAGAGACAACACAATGCAAATCAGTTACTCTTCAGAACGAAAAATAATGCGAGATTGTGACCCCTGTCAAACAGTCAACTATTTGTCATGATGAGAAGTTGGTACCAATAGATGAATCCAAGCAAGCAGAGAGAACAGATGTAACCCCCTCGACCCGGCCTGGGTGAAAGACCAAACCGAACGGATCACACAGGGAATATTGAAGTAAACTGAGAAGTTTACCTCAATAAACGACCCTATTTTTTCATTTTATATTATCTAGATGCTCATTATCATCCTATGTGAAAAACATTACAGCGGAACAATTTACACATCAATCAGATAGCGTTTAGGGACTCAATTGTATACGAACGCATTTTAGAGACCATTTTGTATATTTAGTAATTTTACAATGATTTCTTCCAATTTTATATTACCATTATTTAATTACTCACATTACAAGCCTCTTTGTCAAATATCATCCATGCTCATATAATTGCATCCACAACATTCAGGGACTAAAACATAAAGGATCAAGACTTCAAAAAGATACTATCAACAAACAAAATAGCTGGTTGTATCGATACATGAGATCCTGTACTAATACTCCCTTAAAAATAGTCTCTATATAAAATTCATAAATCTCGTATCGATACCCTTATAGGCCGTATCGATACAAAATTTTCCAGTAGCTCAAAACAGTATCGATATGACTCCAAGTATCGACGCACCCTTTCGATTACACAAGGATCGTATCGATATGCTTCCCATCATTCTGATACACTAAGCCGAAAATGGCTTAACCGTATCGATACGGGTTGTCGTGTATCGATACTCCTGGGCCCAAAATGTCACATTTTACTGGTTTTCACACTTTAATCCAATCTGAGACTTGCCAATATGCATCCAACATGCATGCAACATATTTAAACATCAAACCACAGTCATACATGGCAATTTCAACATCATAGCATGGCAATATGCATTAAGGAAATCTATAGGCATGCTTCCTATGCAAAATAACCACTCAAGTGTCAAAACACAAACCAATGCATAAAGGCCATTTAAAAGTCATTAAGGGCATCTCAAACTTGCCCCAAAATAGGAAGTTTCAAAACACATTCTCCCAAACATAAAAGGCATCCTCCCATTACCAAATATTACTAATAGGTAAACATAAAACCATACTTGAGCTAAGTCTCACTCCTTGGGTTCCCTTCTTGCTTCTTTGCTGCCTAAGTATGCTATTTCTCTGCATTGTTGGAAAAAGAGAGCATAAGCAAAAATGCCTAGTGAGGGATGCTCAAAACAAACCAACAACAAAATTGCATTTCAAAACCATTTCTCATTTAGAAATCTCTATCTCATCATGCTCTTTCTATCTCATGCTTGATATCATTTTCAAAGCAAAATCCACATCATTTAAAACCACATGTACCATCTATCTCATGCATTAACCAAAATGCAAAGTCTCAAGGCAAAGCCTTACATGCTTGTTTCTATAAAGCATTTCACAAAACACGATCTCAAATACAAACCTCAAATCATTAAATCATTTATAATCAAGGTACATGTGAATCTCATATATTAGCATTTTAGCAACATTACTCAGATATGTGGATAGCTTGACAGAATCGTCAAGTCCTACCATGTGGAATCTCACATCACCAGACTCTCATGGTGGCATCTCTCATCGCCACAAAGCTTGATGGATTCATCAAGACCTACCGTGGTGGAATCTCTCATCACCACACTCTCACTTTGGAACAGGATGTCACTACCACCATTTTCCAAACCAAAGAGCACGTACGAAATTTGTATATTATAGTGCACTTCTCATCCTATTGGTCGACCAATTATATCTAGTAACAATAATATCATCTCATGCCAGTATAAAACATTTTAACATCATTTTACTTACTGTTTTCAATACATCATCATAAACCATTCTCACCCCATTTCAAAAAGCATATTAAGACATAGCATTTTCTCAACACATTCTATCTCTTCAAAAATCATTATTCTATCTCATGGGATCACATAAACCATCAAATCAATTCTTAAAACATGCATCAAACAGTAATTTCACATCTATCTTCAAAACATGAGCATGATCTTAAAAATCAATGGGATAAAAACCAAGAAACGAGAGCGAAATATCTCAAACTTAATTATGGGCTTAGATTAGTGTTTCAATCTCAATCTAAACCCCAAACCTTTCTTTCAAGCCTTTGAAAGGCTTATAAACCAAATTCCACTCACCAACAATGCCTCGCTCGCTTTGCCAAAGCGTAGTCAAACTTCTGGAGCCTCCGGAACTTCACCGATTATTTCTGATACAATCTCTCATGTTCATACCACACAAAAACAGTGGATTAATGCATCTCAAAGCATTAAAACCACTAGCAAACAAAGCTTCCTCATTGCTCTATCTAAAAACACCAAAACGCCTATCCGGAACAACTAAAAACACCCTCGATCACTCTACAAACTCAACCCAGCCAAAACCCAACACTTCCATCCAATATTAATCATCAATTAACATCCAAAAACAACCTAATTGCATCATTATACATCCAGCAGTACCAAAACAACATTATCACCACAAAAACCCAAATCTAACAACCTAAACAACTAGAGATCCAACCTATTTCAGGATTACTATGATAAAACCTTTATTTCAACATCATTTAACATCCAAATCATGATTAGAATCAATCTCAAATTAACCAAAACAGTACCAATACGAAAATCCCTAGAAAACATCTTTCACAGCTTGATTTATAAATTTTCATCAATTAAATCACCAAACCTTATTAATAAAAACATTTAGAGAGCCAAAGACTTAGGAATTTCATTAAATAACCTTTATTAGAGGAATTTAACGAAATATACCTCTAACCTTTGCCTCTTCCTTCAAATGACAAGATTTGTGGAAAATCCTTCAATATCACGTCGATATAAGTGAAGGAAAAGTCAAGGGAAACAATTGCAAAACAAAATGAAGTGGAAAGATGAAAATATCTGGAGGTTTAGAGAGAAAATAAAGTTTTTGGCTAATAGGAAATGAGAGAAATGAAAGTTACGTCAAGATAGATTTTAAAAGATAAAATCCTTTTTAATAAAATCTTTTTTTATTACTTTTTAATAAAACACATCTAAAATGGACAATTTAAAGGAAAATGCTCATTAAATATATATTAGCTCCCTAAAGATTCTAAGTTTTTCCAGCCTTTCAAAACGGTCCTTTGAAACAGATTTTGCATTTTTACAAAATAGTCACTAAAATGAAATCTCAATCTCTCAAAAGTCATTTTCCGAAATTGACTTTACCAAACCTTTAGACATATTTTAAGAAAATTTTTAGGAATTTTTCCTATAATTTTACCACATCCCGAACCACGTTTTCCCTGAACCGCTCCTAGAAACTCAGATCTCTAGTCTAGGTTCTACTAACCCCGAGCCAACGTTAAAAGCTTCTAGGCCCAAAAACCCGGGCATTACAACTCTCCCCCACTTGGGAAATTTTGTCCTTGAAATTTTACCTAGTGGAAAAAGATGAGGGAACTTCTTCTTCATGTAATCCTTCCTTTCTCACGTGGCTTTCTCAACACCATGATGTCGCCACAAGACCTTGACCAACTCAATGGTCTTATCACGAAGAACCTTGATGTCCGAATCCAAGATCTTGACCGGTTATTCATCATAAGACAAATATGGATTCAACTCAATCTCTTCCTTAGGCATAACATGAGACAAATCTGATCTATATCTCCGAAGCTTGAATATATGGAAAATATCATGTATACTCTCCAACTCGGAAGGGAACCTCAACCTATAAGCAACAGGTCCAACACGCTCAAGCACCTCATACAGTCCAATAAACCTCGGACTCAACTTGCCCTTTCGGCCAAATCTCATCACCTTTTTTCAAGGTGAAACCTTCAAAAACACCTTATCACCTACATCATACTCAACCTCCTTACGCTTCAACTCCGTATAAGACATTAGGCAAAAAGACCAACTTTTGTCCCGCTTCCGCCCAACAAAGAGGAGTTCTACACTTTCTTCCATACAAGGCCTTATAAGGAGCCATTTGAATACTCGCCTGATAACTATTGCTGTAAGCAAACTCCACCAATGGTAACTGCTTCTCCCAAGAACCTTGGAAATCAATGATACAACATCTCAAAATATCCTCCAACACTTCGATAACTCATTCAGACTGTCGGTTTGCGGATGATACGAAGCACTTAAATTCAAACGTGTACCCAATGCTTGATGTAGACACTCCCAAAACCTCGTTGTGAAACGCAGATCTCGATCCGAAACAATGGAATTAGGCACCCCATGCAACCTCACAATCTCAGAGATGTACAAATCCACCAACTTGTGTAACGTATACGTAGTATGCGCTGCCAGAAATGTGCAAACTTTGTAAAACAATCAACAATCACCCAAATGGAATTCTTCTTGGACGGTGTCAAAGGCAAACCCTTCACGAAATCCATGGTGATTCTCCTCCCATTTCCATTCCAGAATCTTCAACGGTTGCAACAACCTAGAAGGAAACTGATGCTCAGCTTTAACTCGTTGACAAACCATGCACTTACTAACAAAATTAGCAACGTCTTTCTTTAAACCAACCCAATAGTACTCATCCTTCAACCCACGATACATCTTTGTACTACCGAGATCCATGGCAAAAGGACTACTATACGCCTCAGTCAAAATAATGCGCCTCAACTCAATATCCTTTGGCACAACTATTCGACTCTTAAAGCACAAAACACCATCATCGTTGAAACAAAAATCCGTTGGATTTTCTTCCGCAATGTCCTGAACATGCGATACCAACAAATTATCCAACAACTGCTTCTCCTTAATCGATTCTACCAACAAGGGTTTCACTTGCAATTCCTCTACTAAACTACCATCTCCCGATATACTCAATCGAGCAAACACCGCCCTCAACTCTACAGCCACCTATCTATTCAAGGCAACAGCTATAACATTAGCCTTCCCCGAATGGTACTCAATCGTCAGATCATAATCTTTAAGCAACTCCAACCACCGTCGTTCCCTAAGATTCAACTCTTTTTGTGACATCAAGTACTTCAAACTTTTGTGGTCTGTGTACACCGTACACTTTTCACCATAAAGGTAATGCCTCCAAATTTTTAAGGCAGGAAACTACGTACCTCATAGACTGACTTAGGCGGCTTCCAATTCATCACCACTTCAATCTTTTGAGGATCGACCCGAATTCCATCGGCCGACACTACATGACCAAGGAAAACAACTTCCTTAAGCCAAAACTCGCACTTGCTCAACTTGGAATAAAGCTAATTTTCCAACAAGACTTGCAACACAATCCCTAAATGCTTGTCATAATCCTCCTCGGTACGAGAATACACAAGAATATCATCGATAAACACAACCACAAACCTATCCAAAAACTCATGAAACACACGATTCATCATGTCTATAAATGCAACAGGCGCATTGGTCAAACCGAACGACATCACCAAGAACTCATAATACCCATACCTCGTACGAAAAGCAATCTTAGGCACATCTACATCCTTTACCTTCAATTGATAATATTCGGATCTCAAATCAATCTTAGAAAACATCGATGCACCTCGAAACTGATCAAACAAATCATGAATCCTTGGCAACGGATACTTGTTCTTGATTGTCAACTTGTTCAATTGACAATAGTCTATACACATTCACATTGAGACATCTTTCTTCTTCACAAACAAGACCGGTGCACCCCAAGGTGAAATACTAGGCCTAATGAAACCTCGATCAAGCAACTCCTGAAGTTGCATCTTCAACTCTTTCAACTCTTTAGGTTTCATTCGATTGGGAGAAATAGACACCAGAGTCGTATTTTCATACAACTCAATGACAAACCCAACTTCTCTATTCGGTGGCAAACTAGGCAACTCTTCCAGAAATACACCTGAAAACTCACATACGGTACGTATGTCCTACACTCGCACCTTCTTTGTACTCGGATTCATCATATAAGCCAGGAAAGCTTCACATCCCAAACACATTAACCGACTCGCTTCAAGAGCCGAAACCACATTAAGCAAGAACTTCACATTCTTGCCTACAATTACCACCTCGTAATCATCGGCAAGTTTCAACGAAACTCGCTTAGTCTCAAAATCAACCACAGCTCTATGTTTAGTCAACCAATCCATACCAAGAATTACATCAAAACCATAAAAGGAAACTCCAAAAGGTCAACTTCAAACACATGACTCTAAACAGACAAAGGAAACCTCCTATACAGCTTCCTTGTAACAATCGTTTCACCAAAAGAACTAGTTACACGTATACCAACATCTAACAACTCAACAAGAAAATCAAGCAGTTGTGCATGCTCACGCAAAATGTATGAATGAGTAGAACCAAAATCAATCAAAGAAAGTAATGACAAGGATTGCAAAGTAAAAGTACCTATGATCACATTCGTGCCATTCCTTCCTTCTCGGTGTGTATACACCCTAGCATGTCCACCTCTCTCAGGTTAAATAGCAGTAACATGAACAACGTTCCTCTTTCCATCATCTCTACACTGAAAGTTACCACGATCGCCCCCACGACCCCTCTGTGGCTCAAAAGCTCGCACCAGAGCTTGTCCATCTCTAATAAGTTGTGGACAATCACGCTTCATATTTCATCATGATCCACAATTCCAGCACGTACCCAAATTACCCCAACACTCTCCTGTGTGCCTCCTACCGCACCGCTTACAATTTGGTGTACAAACAAAAGCATTTTGGCCTTGTTGACCTCAGCCAGGGTTACCACCACCTCGCCTTGGATCAGGGTGATACCTCCTATCCTTGTGCTTCTTGTAACGATCCTTACCAACATCATACTCAATCGATCTCTTCTCGGAACTAGACCCACATGAACGAGCAACCAAGCCCAAATTATGTTCGATTTCCTTAGCCCGAGTGACTAAGACATCAAAATAGGTGTAATCTGAAGCCAAAATGTATGTCTTGACATCCTTAACAAGCCCATAGCGAAAGCGATCGCATCTCTTCTACTTGTCAGGAACCAGTTTATGAGCATAATGGCTCAAACGAACAAATTGGACTTCATACTCCAAGATAGTCACGTTCCCTTGAACCAATGACATAAACTCTCGCTTCTTTTCATAAAGATAACGAACACCAAGATACTTCTTCTTGAAAGTAGTTACGAAGAACTCCACAGAAACATCGACATGTTTCATACCCGCAGTGATGGCCATCCACCACATATAATCATCTCCGTGCAACAAAGATACAACACAACCCAGCTTTTGTGCATCACTGCACCCCATCTGACCAAGAATCCTCTAGGTGCCCTCAAACCAGTCCTCAGAACCCTCAGGAGATAGACCTCGAAACTGAATTCCACCCAAACTACGTAAACGCTCCAAAGGCAATCCAACATTAGCACCAGGCTGAGGTGCGGCCACATGCATACCTGATATCGCTGTCTGAAAAGCCGCAGCTATAGCCTGAATCAACAGTGTCATATCAGCAGTAACCTGCATTTGCGCTGCCTGGGGTCCAACACTCCCAACGCCAGCTCCCGCACCAGCTCCATCACCACCAGGAGAAGGTGGAGGGGGCGGCAAATTCTCAACATTCTCATTCGCAACAACACAATTACGAACCTTATGTCTCGTCTCAGTCCCATCTCAAACAATGTGCAAATCTAAAAACATGATAATGCCAAAATGAAACAACTAGGCCAACCAAAAGCAAGAATCCAAGGAGCTCAAGTATTTGCCTTTCAAAACCAAAATTCTCTTTACATTAGTAACAATATGGCAATGGGTATCCTTTTTCTCTCCCCCAACATCACATACAATAATATATCATGCTATCAAACATCATACATCTCAAACAAAGAAATCAACGATTAATTCAAAACATATACAACCACCGAAATATTGCATTCATCAATAATTCAACCAATTAACAATATAACACATCAACCTTAACTCCCACTTCTTTCAAAAGATGGCTCTAATACCACAAAATGTAACCCCTTCGACCCGGTCTGGGTGAAAGACCGAACCGAACGGATCACACAGGGAATATTGAAGTAAATCGAGAAGTTTACCTTAATAAACGACACTATTTTTTACATTTTATCTTATCTAGATGCTCATTATCACCCTATGTGAAAAACATTGCAGTAGAACAAATTACACATCAATCAGAAAAATTTAGGGACTCATTTGTATACAAATTCATTTTAGGGACCATTTTGTAATTTTAGTAATTTTACAAGGGCATCTTCCAATTTTAGATTACCATTCTTTAATTAGTCACATTACAAGCCTCTCTGTCAAATATCAGCTCAAAATAATCATCCATGCTTATTTAATTGCATCCACAACATTTAGAGACTAAAACGTAATGGATCAAAATTTCAAAATGATACTATCAACTAACAAAACGGCTGGCCGTATAGATACACGAGAGCCTGTATCGATATACCCCTGACAAAAAAGTCTCTAGATCAAATTCATAAATCCCGTATCGATACCCTCAGAGGCCGTATAGATACACAATTTTCTAGTAGCTCAAAACCGTATCGATACGCCCCCGAGTATCGATGCACCCTTTCGATTACACAAGGACCATATTGGTAGGCTTTCCATCGTTCTGATACACTAATCCGAAAATGGCTTAACTGTATCGATACGAGTTGTCGTGTATCGATACTCTTAGGCCCAATATGTCACATTTTGTAGGTTTTTCACACTTTAATCAAATCAGAGACATCCCAATATGCTTCCAACATGCGTACAACATATTTAAACATCAAAACACAATCATACATAGAAATTTCAACATCATAGCATATGTATTAAGGAAATATATAGATACGTTTCCTATGCAAAACAACCACTCAAGTGTCAAAACACAAACCAAGGCATAAACCATCAAGTAAAGGCCATTTACAAGTCATTAAGGGCATCTCAAACTTGTCCCAAAACAGGGAGTTTCAAAACACATTCTCCCAAACATAAAGGCATCCTCTCATTGCCAATTATTACTAATAGGTAAACATAAAACCATACTTGAGCTAAGTCTCACTCCTTGGGTTCCCTTCTGGCTTCTTTGCTGCCCAAGTATGCTATTTCTCTGCATTGTTGGAAAAAGAGAGTGTAAGCAAAAATGCCTAGTGAGGGATGCTCAAAACAAACCAACAACAATAATGTATTTCAAACCTATTTCTCATTTAGAAATATTTATCTCATCGTGCTCTTTTTATCTCATGCTTGATATCACTTTCAAAGCAAAATACACATCATTTAAAACCACATGTACCATATATTTCATACATTAACCAAAATGCAAAGTCTCAAGGCAAAGCCTTACATGCTTGTTTCTCATAAAGCATTTCTCAAAACATGATCTCAAATACAAACATCAAATAATTAAATCATTTATAATCAAGGTACATGTGAATCTCATATATTGGCATTCTAGCAACATTACTCGGATATGCAGATAGCTTGACGAAATCGTCAAGTCCTACCCGGTGGAATCTCACATCACCAGACTCTCATGGTGGCATCTCTCATCGCCACAAAGCTTGATGGATTCATCAAGACCTACCATGGTGGAATCTCTCATCACCACACTATCACTTTGGAACGAGATGACACTACAACCATTTCCCGAACCGAAGAGCACGTACAAATTTTGTATATTATAGTGCACTTCTCATCCTATTGGTCGACCAATTATATCCGGTAACAATAATTTCATCTCATGCCAATATACAACATTTTAACATCATTTGATTTACTATTTTCAATGCATCATCATAGATCATCTCATCCTATTTCAAAAAGCATATAAAAGCATAGCATTTTCTCAACATATTCTATCTCTTCAAAATCATTATTCTATCTCATGGGATCACATAAACCATCAAATCATTTCTCAAAACATTCATAAAATAGTAAGTTCATAAACTTACTTACGAGCTTAGATTAGTGTTTCAAACTCAATCAAAACCCACAAACCTTGCTTTCAAGTCTTTGAAAGGCTTATAAACCAAATTCCAATCATCGACAATGCCTCACTCGCTTTGCCGAAGTGTAGTCAAGCTTCCGGAGCCTATGAAACTTCACCGATTGTTTCTGATACAATCTCCCTTGTTCACACCACACAAAAACAGAGGATTAATGCATCTGAGTGCATTAAAACCACCAGCAAAAAATGGTACCTCGCTGCTCTTCTTAAAAACACCAAAATGCTTATCCAAAACAACCGAAAACACCCTCGATCACTCTAAAAACTCAACCCATCCAAAACCCAACACTTCCATCCAATTTTAATCATCAATTAATGTCTAAAAACAACCTAATTGCATCCTTATACCTCCAGCAACATCAAAACCACATTATCACCATAAAACCCAAATCTAACAACCTAAACAACTAGAGATCTAACCTATTTCGGGATTACTATGATAAAACATTTATTTCAACATCATTTAACATCCAAATCATGATTAGAATCAATCTCAAATTAACCAAAATAGTACCAATACAAAAATCTCTAGAGAACATCTTTCAAAGCTTGATTTATAAATTTTCATCAATTAAATCAAAAAACCTTCTTAATAAACACATTTAGAGAGCCAAAGACTTGGGAATTTAATTAAAGAACCTTGATTAGAGGAGTTGAATGAAATTTACCTCTAACCTTTTCCTCTTCCTTCAAATGACAAGATTTGTAGAAAATCCTTCAAGATCACTTTGAGATAAGTAAAGGAAAAGCCAAGGAAAACATTTGGAAAACAAAATGAAGTGGAAAGATGAAAGTCTCTTGAGGTTTAGAGAGAAAATGAAGTGTTAGGCTGATAGGAAAGGAGAGAAATGGAATTTACATCAAGATAACTTTTAAAAGATAAAATCCTTTTTAATAAAATCTCTTTTTATTTCTTTTTAATAAAACACATCTAAAATGGTTAATTTAAAAGAAAATGCTCTTTAAATATATATTAGCTCCCTAAAGATTCTATGTTTTGGCCCCCTTTTAAAACAATCCTTTAAAATAGATTTTGCATTTTTACAAAATAGTCACTAAACTAAAATCTCAATCTACCAAAAGTAATTTTCCGAAATAGACTTTACCAAATCTTTATACATATTTTTAGAAACTTTTAGGAATTTTCCGATAATTTTATCACATCCCGAACCACGTTTTCCCTGAACCGCTCCCGAAAACTTGGAGCTCTAGTTTAGGTTCTACTAACCCCGAGCCAATGTTAAAAGCTTCTAGGCCATAAAACCTGGGCGTTACAAAGGAGGTGAGCACTGACAATGCCAGACCCAACAATCGGATGCCACTATCCTTGTATCACCTGTCCAATTTGAATCTGCCAAGACCGAGACACCACAAAAGTCTGATGAGGAAGTCCATGCTAAGACCGATGTACCACCCGCTGCTCCAGCTTCTTCCACTGTTCCCATAGCGCATGTCGCATCTGAGCCGGTGAGAGTCATTGAGGAGGTCCTCAAGGACGTGAAGGCCTCCACAGCCGCCTCGAAGCTGCAGTTGAAAAGGAAGAAGTCCATAGCACCAAATCGAGGGAGCTTCATCAAGAGAAAGACTTGTGTCTCTCGCATCAAACATTTTGAGGGGAGTCTTCTTCCTCTTAACTCCTTTACTTTCATATTTTTTTCATTTTTAGCATGCATTTTAGTTTTGTTCTCATGTATTGAGGACAATGCACACCTTTGGTTTGGGGGGGGGTGTTGCCTCACATTTATTGCCATAACATTCATTCATGTTTATATTTCTCTTTGCATTTTATTTCCATGTAGATTAGGTTAGCACATGCATACTAAACCATTAAAAGAAAGAATGCCTCAGCTTAATTTTGGACTGATAATTTTGCCAACATAATTGTTAGCAGAGTTAGAATTTGCACTAGTATGCTCTATCCAATGATGAAATTAGAATATTTAGTTAGCTTGAGCCAAAAAATTAGTAATGTCAATGTAAAACCTATGTTTGATTTTGATATAACAAATTAATTGAGGACCAATTTGCAAAAGTAAATAAATTTTTAATTACTCAAAAGCCCAAACATTTTTCTAAATGTTTTCAAGACAAACTTTACAAAATTTCCCAGGCGTATCGATAAGCCTTATAGTGTTTTGATATGAATTTTGGCTACTAGAAATTCAATTAAGCACAATGTTTCGATACGGCTTACCCCGTTTCGATACGATGTTGGGATATGGGCTTGTCAGTTTCGATACGACCTTCAAACTGGGCTTTATACAGATGAGTTTTGGTACAAGTCTTAGGCGTACCAATCTTTAGTTTCGGTACAACACGTCAGCATACCGATACGCGGTCTTAAGATTTTTAAAACCTTTGCATTAAAATTTTCGAATGTTGAGAGTTAGTTAAAGCTTCAAATTTCAATTATATCGTACCGATACGAGTGACGTCTATTTTGATACACTTTTGTGAAAACAAGCTTTACGTATCGGTACGCCCTTGAAGCGTACCGATACCTTTTTCCCAAGACTTTTTCATCAGATTCCAGTGAGCAAAAATCGTACCGATACGACCTAGCCGTTTCAATACGACCCCCATTTTACACTAAGACTATTTCGATACGCCTTCCCGCGTATTGATATGCCCCTGTATTTACTCTTGCAACAGCTAGTTTCTGTCTTACAGGTACCGATACGGGGCTCCCGTGTACCGATACGCCCTGCACCAAAAGTGCATTTTTGCGGGAAAAATGGTCTCCAACGACTTTATTTATGATCTCAGCTACCCAAACAGTTAGAAATCAATGAGGGGATATAAAAGAAAATCTCCAAAGTTACAGCAACAACTATTGATGAAGTAACAAACAATCAAGCAAAACTTCAATCTCTTTGAGCCAAATAGAGTCAAACCCTAGTACCCATCTTGTCTAATTCATTTGCATTTCTTTATTTCAAGATTGGGGAGAGTGCACTTGTAATTGGGGAAAATATTTTACCTTTGGAGATTCATTTTCATTTTCCAACAACTTTTCCTGTAAAGAGTCATCATGATCAAGCTTTGGGTAGAAATATTGATTGATTTGTAACCGTTTCCCCCTAAGCCTAAAAAAGGGGACAAATTCTTTTAGTGAATTGTTGAAATCCTTAGTGGGGAGCTAAGGTTGTAGATGTAGAGCTTGTTAGAAGCTTGAACCACTCTAAATCCTCTTGCCTTAAATTTTGATTTTACCACTTTGCTCCCAGGTAGTGGATGTAGAGCTTGTTAGAAGCTTGAACCACTCTAAATCCTCTTGTCTTCAATTTTTATTTTACCACTTTGTCCCTTCAATTTAAAAAGCCAATTCACCCCCTCTTGGCCAATTCGACATTGTTTGAACATCTCAACAGTCAGGTTGCTTGGCAATTGATCTCTCGCTTAGGGAACTTTAGTCTCACTTAAACATGTAGTTGCATCTAGTTCCCAAGACAAACTTAGGTTGTTTGAAACTGAACTTAGAATAAAAAAATACCAGGGTAAAAAGAAAGAATAAGGCAACAATGTTTTGCCAAAGACGAAAAAAATTAGAACACCCCTCTGCCTTAGAGACAATAAGTAACTTGGGGCTTCGTGGTTTGCTCCCTCTTAGTTCTCAAGCCAACAAAACTTTAGGGTATGAGTGTGCTGGGTAGGCTAGTGATGTAGTATGGATTAATGTGAGGGTTTGTGGTATGCTCCCTCTTACTTCTCACGCCAAGCAGCATTGTGAGGTGAACCCAACTTTAATGTCAGCAAAAAGAAACCCTTGGTAAATAAAAAAATGTGTTTTGAGTTTGGATAGTAAAGTTTTGCTAAGTGAGTTGAAGGATACTTGATGCAAATTGCTTGCACTTCATGCACACTTCATGACCCTAGATTAGAGTTATATTGATGCACCTGAATTTGTTGATCTGTTGGCATTACTGCTCTAGGATATCTAAGGAAAGAACTAGGGCCAGATTTTGCTTGCTAGCATGTGTTGTTAATCAGGACAATTTTGCCGAGGTACTTTGTTTTATTTTCTGTTTTCTTGGTTTGTAGTTGCATTACACGAGAAGAAGCAATGAGCTAGGTTTCGAGGAGTGTTAACTCCTCAAAAGTACTACTTTTCATGTATATATTGACATGCTATTGCTTGAATTTGAGTACATATTTGTGCATTTAGCTAGTAGATTCATGCATTTGCATCTAGGAGTTGAGGAATGTTTCTTTTGCAAGAGTGAACGAGTATTTTCTTGTTTTGGTACCGGACATGAGCAGTTGGCATGAGCAAGACATGAGCAGTAAGCTAGAGGAGCAAAAGAGAAATGCCGAGTTGCGATTGGCAAAAGAAGGACGTGAATTGCCAATCTCGATTGGCAAAAAAAGGATGATGATGCCCAGTCAGTTAGTCATTGGTCAAAGATCCAATCAACCCTAAAATTCAAAAGGAGGATAAGAAGATAACAAACCTATCTTGTTGTGTAACAAACTTTCAATAATAAAAACCAACCTAAGGTTTTCACGAACGCCTATATAAAGGAAACCCATCATTGAGACAAAGATGTTGTGTTGTGGTGAAGAAAGAAGGTAGAGGGAAAATCGTGGTTCGACCAGGCTGAAACCGAGAGCTCTGAATCCATTGAAGGGCTACATCGACGAATCTCATTCTTTGTCCATTTCTCTTAGTTTTAATTTTGATTTTATGATGGTGATATTTGAAAATGATATTTTGTTAAAGGTTTCCCCAGCCATGAACTAATTTTCTTAAGTTGGTTGGGATCTTTGCGATGAACACTTGATTTAACTTTTTAATAATTGAATGCCTTGGCATTTTGTCTGTTTTTCATGTACATACTTATCATATATTTATTGTCATACGACGGTTGTCATTGAATGCTCATTATCCCTTAATATCTTAATAGACTTAGGAGATAAGGATTAATTGTCAAATACTAAGGAGAGAAGCTTTGACGAAAGATGTTCAAGTAGATGAGCTTACTTCGAAAGTGAATATACACCTTAGGAGTAAAGGTTAAAACTTGGTCAAGTTAATTATTTGGAAGCAACGCTATAAACATATAGATGTTTTAATTCACAAGTAAATATCGTGGCATTTAATTCCTGGACAATTCGTGTGGATATGACACTCATCTTACTGTTGTATTACTTTGCTGACCGTGTATACTTGCACGCAAAAGACCTATTCTTAGCATTATTTCCTTGCAAATTCGCATTAATTCATCAATTGTTTGCCAAGTGTTTGTCAATTGACAAGTAGCGCTTATTTGATGGGTTAGATTTTGAGGAACCCGAATGTAACGCTTCGGATCGGGGGCGGGGTGTTTGTCAATTGACAAGAGCTCTAGATCCATTGAAGGGCTACACTTCTAGCTCTTAACTAATAACATTGGCATTGAGAACTAAATTTCATTAAAAATATTATTTTGTGCCAACGGGTTGGTCCAAGTGATGAGCAGCTTGGTATCGCTTGAGCATGTCTCGAGTTCGAGGCCTTGTATATGCATAAAATCTTTGCTGGAAGACTCATCTACCAAAGTCAAGTGTGCGACGCAGATCAATCTAAATTAGTTAGGGCGAAGCCCTGGGAACTGGGGATAACCTTCATGTATTTCTCATATTTTATTGTCAAATGAATCATTTTTTAAACAATTTTCAAATGAATCATGAATTCATTTTGTAATGACATTGCTGAGTTGGCAGCTTATCCTTCACACAAATGGCTTTTAATTAGGTTAATAATATTAATTCAATTGATTTGAGTTGACAATATATCCTTCAACGGGGGATATCTTTTAGGGTAAAGTGTCTATTCGGTATCCCATTTATTATAGTATTTTTGTTTTGGTCACTCAACTATTTTTTGGATAAAATGATACTTAACGTTACGTTTTATTTCTATTATGGTACTTGCTAAAAATTCACGCCAAAGTTGATGTGTTATTTTTTATTGGGAGAGAGAAAATGAAAAGACAATAAAAAATGACACATCAGCTTTTCTATTAACGATATAGTACTAAATTAAAAATAAAACGTAACATTAGGTGTCATTTTGTCAAAAAAAAATACTTAGATGACCAAAAAAAAACTCGAATAGGTGAGGTACTGAATAAATAGTTTACCCTATCTTTTAGTTAGGTACCAAATAAGTAGTTTACCCGATTCATAAATACACGATCGGCTTTTAGGGCACTCCCATTCTACGTCTAAACTTGACTATAAAAAGGAGAGCAACTCAGCATTCCCTCAAAAGAAGAGAGTTCAAACAAGTAAGGTAAGGGAGAGGGAGAGGGAGATGGAGTGGAAATCGTATTATCTGGACATGGTTTTAGTGCCGCTAAGCTTAGCCACGAGCTTGACTTATCATTGGTGGCTATGGCATAAAGTTCGGACTCAGCCCCTCTCCACCATCATCGGAACCAACACCACCGGCCGACGCTTTTGGGTCTCCGCCATGATGAAGGTACTCTCTTTTCCCCACATCCAAAAGTTAAAGAAATTAAAGATCAAGAATTGCTTTGCTTTGTAGTTTTGGGGGTCATAAACAAATTTTAGTATGAAACTAAAAGATGAAGGAAGAAGGAATTTTCGATGAAAATTTGTATGATAGAAAGATGAGTAAAAAAGAACAAAAAGGCATAACACTTTCGATTCTTGATGAATCACTAAGTAAGAAATATTAATTAAAAGAATTTTGAATGAAAGAAAAGAAAATTGAATGGCGAAGAAAAAAAGTAAAAGAAAAAATTTGTATGAATTTGTTGCTTGAGAATCAGCTCAATGAACCAGTTTGAGTGCCAGTGCTAAAATTTCAGCTTGAAATATAGATCATTATACTTGCGGATTAATATCCTATACACAGGCGGTGGAAACTGAAAGTTTCCACAAGCGCCTTAGTTTTAGGGTATATAGAGTTAGTTTAGGGTATAGGGTTTTAGGTGTAGGGGTTTAGAATTTAGGATAGTTGTTTCAATTTAGGGTTTATGGTTATAATTTTGGGTTTATAGGTTATGGTTTAGTTTTTAGGGTAATATGATGAGGATTTAGGTTTTAACCTATAAACCCTAAATTATAACACTAAACCTTAAATTGAAACAACTATCCCTAAATTCTAACCTCCTATACCTAAACCCCTAAACCATATAACCTAAACTAACTCCCTATACCCTAAAACTAAGGCGCTTGTGGAAACTTTCAGTTTCCACCGCCTGTGTATAGAATATTTATCCTATACTTGCACCTTTTACTCACGCGTTAAGATAATAACTCATGAGAAAATTTAATATTTTCTTTTTTTATATTTATCTAAAGTGATTGTTTTTAATTTAATATTCATATTTGGTCCTAAATAGTTATTATAAATTTAATTTTAATAACTAACAAAATAACGATATAATTATTATAATTTCATACAATAAATAAATAATTATTTCTTTATAAATTTAATTAAAACTTAATTTTTGTATTAATTAATAAAAACTATTAAAAATAAAATTTAAAATCCCGGCTGATGCGAGAGGACGAAGCTGGTTTGTAATAATATGTGTTTATATTCTTTTTATCTTGTTAAATCGTGGTCAAGATATTTATCTTTATATAAATTTCAAAATATTATTTTTTAATAGAGTTAATATATATATATATATATATATATATATATATATATATATATATATATATATATATATAATTGTATTTTAATTATTTTTGGCGGACAACTGAATACATATGGGATGAATCCAGGGTAGACAAGGAATCCAACTCCAACCATTTAAAAAAGGAACCTTAGCTTTGCACGCCATATAAATAAAAAAGCTTTATCAGTTTTTCCTCCATATTGAGTTCACTTAATTCATCAATCAATCCCACTGTTTTGTTTTTCCTTTTGAGAGGAATATATTCACATTTATTCTGCACGTCTTATTATCAAGGATAATTATTCAATAAACATATAGTAAGTTTTTTAATTTCCATAAAGGATAAAATACACCACAAGTCACTTAATTATGGGTTTAATAATAAACCTGTCATTTTTTCTAAAACTAACTATCTGGTCACTTAATTAGATTTTTGTGACAAACAAGTCACTTTTTCTTCTAAAAGTAATAATTTTATCCATTTATTAAAATTTTGTGAAAAATATGTCATTCAGTTAAAGATTTATAACAAATAGGTAACTCTGTTGCTAAAATGTAAACATACAACTTGGTATAATAACAATTTTAGTCTCTAAAACTTATACATTTTATTAATTTAGTCCTAATTCAAAATAACTCCATAAATTCAAACCCATATTTAAAACTTTCATTAGTGAAGTAATTGTGTCTACTAGCAAACGATGTTATGGTCATAACAGGTTTGTTCCATTAGTTTGTAAGATGTCTAGTAGTAAAATGATTGAGTAAGTTTTTAGCTTTAAAATTGTCAACAAATTTTTTTCTTATCATATAAATTTATCCGCAATTGATGCATGAATGTGGCATGCATGACAATGAAAAAAAGAATATCATAGCAATTCAGACACTACGAAACTCCATAATGGGATCAACCCTAATGGCCACAACTTCTATCCTTCTCTCTGCCGGTCTAGGCGCTGTAATCAGCAGCACTTACAGCGTCAAACAGCCGATCAACAACTCTGTCTTCGGAGCTCACGGCGAGTTGATGGTGGCTCTCAAATATGTCACCATTTTGTGCATCTTCCTCTTCTCCTTCTTTTCCCATTCTTTATCGATCCGGTTCATTAACCAAGTTAACATGCTTATCAATTGTCCCCAAGACCCGGATTCCGTCGTCACTCCCGAGTACATATCGGAGTTGCTCGAGAAAGGGTTCACGTTGAACACCATCGGAAACCGGCTTTTCTACACTGCTCTTCCGCTACTGCTTTGGATCTTTGGGCCGTTGCTTGCTTTCCTGTTCTCTTTAACCATGATCCCTGTGCTTTACAATCTTGATTTTGTATTTGGGTGTAATAAGCAAGGGAAAACTGAACATCAGATCAATACTTGTGGGGATTGTGAGTCACAGTAATATATAATTGCTGTATTTTTTAAACTTGATTTAGAATTAATAATGTATAATTAATATATATATATATATATATATATATATATATATATATATAACTCTTTGTTGTATTATTTTCAATGTCCGTTTTATACTTTATATTCGATTTTCGTACAGTTATCAACCAAGCCTCATGTATTCTATTTTATCCAAGTCATTGCCAAACCTCTTTCCTATTTTATCCAACTTCTTCGTTATAAATGAATCCACCAAATTAGAACTTCTCTTTCGACAAAGCTTTCGTCAGTATATCAGCCCACTGCTCGTGTGTGCTACAATATGTCAGAGAAATTTCCCCCTTCGCAACCAAATCACGAATGAAATGGAAGCGAATATCAATGTGCTTTGTCCTGCTATGAAAAGTCGGGTTCTTCGTCATTGAGATTGTTGCTTTGTTGTCGCAGAATATCTCCGTTGCTCCCTCTTGCTCTTGTTGAAGTTCAGTTAGCATTCTCCGCAGCCAAATTGCTTGACACGCTGCCGAAGTTGCTGCAACGTATTTCGCTTCCGAAGATGACAACGCTACAGTTGCTTGTTTCTTCGAGCTCCAAGTGACAACGCCTGACCCAAGAGTGAATACATTTGCTGAAACACTCCGCCTATCATCCAACGAACTCGCCCAATCGCTGTCCGTGAACCCCCATAGCTTAAAATTTGAAACTTTAGAGTACCAAATACCATACTCCAAATTTCCAGCAATGTAGCGCATAACCCGCTTCGCTGCTCCGAAATGGTCCCTTGAAGGACATTGCATAAACCTGGAAATTACACCAATAGAATACGCAATATCAGGTCGGGTGTGTGTTAAATAAATCAAGCCTCCAACAAGGCTTCTGAATCGCTGTGCATCAGCCATCTCTGCGCCATCATCTTGCTGAAATTTCTCATTCAAATTCATCGGGGTAGTTGCTGGCTTGCAATTGAGCATGCCAAACTTGTTGAGAAGATCCTTGGCATACTTCCTTTGTGAAATAAATATCCTACCATCAACTTGATGAACTTCTAGACCAAGAAAGAAGTGTAGCAAACCTAAATCTGTCATCTCAAACTCATTCTTCATATGTGATTTGAATTCAGCGAGAAGGGATTTTGAGGAACTAGTATAAATGATATCATCAACATAAAGACAAACAATGATGAAATCATTTTTACCTCCCTTTTTCACATACAAAGTAGGCTCGTTTGCACTCCTCATGAACCTGCTTTGCTGAAAATACCCATCAATTTTGCTATACCACGCCCGAGGGGCTTGCTTCAACCCGTACAACGCCTTTGTCAACTTATACACCTTTTCTTCGCTGCCTTCTTTGAAAAAACCTTCCGGCTGTCCAACATATACCTCTTCTTGTAATTCTCCATTGAGAAAGGCTGACTTGACATCAAATTGATAAACCGGCCATTGTCGTTGTGCCGCCAATGCTAGAACAATTCTCACAGTTTCAAAACGAGCTACCGGAGAAAAAGTCTCTTCGAAATCAATACCATGTTGTTGCGCGTATCCCTTCACCACGAGTCGAGCTTTGTGCTTCTCTAAACTCCCATCTGCAGCAAATTTTGTCTTAAAGACTGTAACACCCGTGTTTTGGGGTTAGGAGTTAGTCGGGTTAATTGGTCCGAGTCGGTAAAATTAATTTTAATCAAATTGATCTTAGTATGAGCAAATTAAGTTTAGAAAGAAAGGGAGGGATCATTTTGGTAATTAAACCAAAATAAAAATAAACACCCTTTTATATCATCTTTTTCCTCATTTCTTCTTCTTCACCGTTCACAAACCATCCCAAATTTCTCTCAAACCCTCATTACTATTTCCTTTAATTTCTTCTTCAATTCAAGGGCGTTTTTTAAGGTAATTACATATTCGAACTCTCCTCTTCATCCTCTACGTTTACATAGCTTTATATTTCGAAACTACCCACTTTTGTGATTTTCAAGTTTAATGAAAATTTGAGTTCTTAGTGAGTTTTTCAATTGATTTTGAATTATTAAGTTGAGTTTTGAGTTAGTCACCTTAAAATACACATAATATGTTAAAATGAGTGATTTTGGATGAAAATCCGAAATGGGTATTTATGGCCATTTTTGAATAGTCTAAAACTTGAATTTTGGTGAGTTTTAGAGTTAGGTTGAAGGGCTGATTGTATATGTATGTTAGGAAAGTGTTTTGGGACCATTTAGGTGTCATTTGGATGTTCGAAAATGGTATTTTCTGCTGGGTAAAATAGGAGTACGAAAATGGAAATTTTGGTGAATTGTATGGGTTGGAAATTGTTGGAGCTTGGCTTGCACCTATGGGTTGATGTTGTGGCTGAATTTAGCAATTATTTGTGAGTATGAGATGTGTTGGAAACTTGAGTTTTCATCAAGGTTATGGGCTGCTTGAATTAGATAAAGTTGGGGTTTGGTCATGACTTAATATGTTGAGTTTGATATTTGAATTTGTATTCCGGGTTAGCTACTTTGATGTTGAGTTGATTCGAGGTTGTTTTACTTGTGTTGAGATGTTTAGAAGTGAGGTTTTGAGATGGTGAAGCCTTGGGAACAAATCCGGAAATTTAAGACCATGGTTGCTTGGTGTTTGAGCTTGGATGTGGAGGTGAGTGGTTAAATATTTTTAAAATGGTTTGAGTATTTGGTTCAAGCATGTGAACCCAGGATGGGCTTGGTAAACCCACCTAGAGTTGGGATTAGAGTGGTAGCCTAATCCCAAGCTTTGATTAAAGACTTGGGTTGCACTTTTTAATGGTTGTATATGCCTCGTATTAAATTGTGATGGTGTTGATTATGTATATGTTGTATACATGTATGATGAGGCATGTTTGATGCATTGTTATATGCATGTTGATGATAGATATGTTATGGTTGCTAATAATGTGCATGTGGGTTGTGCATGACGGTGAGTCATGGTGAGTACATGCTAGGCATGGAAATGTGGTTTGTGCATGACGGTGAGTCATGGTGAGTACATGCTAGGCATGGAAATGTGGTTTGTGCATGACGGTGAGTCATGGTGAGTACATGCTAGGCATGGAAATGTGGTTTGTGCATGACGGTGAGTCATGGTGAGTACATGCTAGGCATGGAAATGTGGTTTGTGCATGACGGTGAGTCATGGTGAGTACATGCTAGGCATGGAAATGTGGTTTGTGCATGACGGTGAGTCATGGTGAGTACATCCTAGGCATGGAAATGTGGTTTGTGCATGACGGTGAGTCATGGTGAGTACATGCTAGGCATGGAAATGTGGTTTGTGCATGACGGTGAGTCATGGTGAGTACGTGCTAAGCACGGAAGTGTTATGAATTGATATGTGTATCAATGTGATATGAAATGTGTTTTCAAATGTGAAGCGATATATGATGTGGTTAATACATTGAGTTATGTATCATTGTATGATGAATTTATAAGTTGTTGAGCATGACATGAATTTGGTAATATGTTCATGCATCGTTTATATTTATGGCTCATGTGGATCGAAAGTAAAATCATGTATTATATCATGATAGTTGCTCGAGCTTGGACCCTGTATTGTCGAAGGTTTGTTTTATGAGCTTACCCTCACTAAGCTTTTATGCTTACGCTCTCTTTTGTTCGACAATGCAGATAAATAGCTTGTGGGTGGCAAGGGAAAGGAAAGGTCTTCAAGTGTTGCTTTGGTGAGCTCAATGTATGATTTATAAATTGAAAGATTGTAATAGTAAAGCAATGGGATAAGTGTTGTTGTTCTTGATGCTTTGATGTGTGTTGATTTGGTTTGGCACTTAGATGCCTTGTTCGATTTGTAAATATCACTTATGATGCATGCCTTGATGAATGCTTGAGTGATGTATGTCTAGTAGATGTTTAAATTGCTTATCATGTGTGTTGATCATATGCCTTATGAGAATGCCTAAGTGTTTGGATGTTGAAGCATGAGACCTTATGTGCATGTTTGCCTTCTTTTGATCGAATGCATGATTTTCCTCGGTTGATTGAGGTATGCTCATGTTGTGTACTATGTAGGTATGTATGAGGGTTCATATTCATGCCTTGAGTATGTTGGAGTACGTTTAATCTAGGACGTATGCATCTAGGCTTGGGTGGCTGGTGTTGAGTGCCTTTGCCTCTTTTAAACTCATATGTATGAATATGTATGATTCTAATGTGTTTATATCATTGAAAGTCATTAGAATGAAGCAAAATATGCTCCCCTGCATCTAGGTTTCGAAACTAGGGGTAAAGTTTCGAAACCTTTGCAAATTTTTGGGTTCCAGGGGCTACTGGAAGCCAAAGTTTCGAAACCTTTGGGCAAGGTTTCGAAACTATGGTCAAAGGTTTCGATTGGGCATAAAATTTGAGGTTTGCAAGCTTTACGTTTTAGTCCTGATTCTCGTATGTGCAATTGCTTGAGTTTGAGATGTCCGTTTGAGTTGAAATTTGGCAGAGAGGCATGAAACATGACTAATTTCATAATGGTAACTTAAAATTTGGTAAAGTCCTCTTAATTTCCAGAATTTACAAATTGGTCCCTAAATTCGTATTTTGTTCAATTGAGTCCCTTATTGTTTTCCGATTGCTGTGATTTTTGAGTATGCTTATCTCAAGAGTATGCCTAGGTTTAATGTGCATCTAGACAAGTTTAAAAAGAAAAAAAAGGGTCGTTAATCAAGGTTGACTTTCGGGTTGACTTTGGTTTTCCCCGTGTAATCTTCGTAGTTCGGGTCAGCCGTCTAGGCCGGGCTACGGGGGTTACATTTGTTGGTATCAGAGCTTAAGGTTTCCGAGACCTTGGACAGGTAAGTGAGTAAGTTGTGTTTTATGATTAAGATGCACGGTGTTTGCTTATCATGTAAGCATGTTGCTTGTTATTCGAGTATGCTGTAATGAATGATTGCTTGCTTTGTAAGTATGATTGCTTGTGTGACAAGTATGTTGATTGTTTGTTTAAAAGCATGTTGCTCGTTACCCGTGTATGCGGTGATGTATGATTGTTTGATGGAGAAGGTATGTTGTTTGATCATACGCGTATGTTTGCTTGTTTAGCAAGTATGCCCTGTAATATGCATGATTGAGCATGTATGTGTGTTGAGTTGCTTGAAGCATGTTGAGTAGAGTCCCATTGCTTCTATTACATCGGAAAAATAGATTTTAAGTGAGGAAATCATACTTGAGCCACTTGGACCTTTTCCTTTGCTAACCCAGTTTGTATGTTAATGTGTTGTTGTTGTTGTTAGTTTATTGCTTTTTGGTAAGTTTGAGGTCAAGGCGTGGACTGTGAATCTGTAAGTGGAAACGGTGGGTTCTGAAAATGTGAATGATGTTGAGGGAGTTCATCGCTTTAGTCAGGGAAGTATGGTTGTACCAGAGTTGAGGTACAATTTGTTTGACTGAGTTAGTGTGTATGTGGGTTGGTTCCTGTTGATGAGGAACGATGTGATTGGTTCTGGTGTTAGTGGTGAAAGAGGTGACGACCTATGAGTGGGAGTCAGAGTGTTATCGATGATATAGTAGATAAGCCCTTGGTACAATTTTGAGCTTGTTCCCTTCTGGTTGATTCTAAATATGTACATTGTTAGCAAGCATGCAAGTTTGAATGTGCCGATGAGGTGTCAGAGGTAGGTATGAGTACCTTAATTCTTTTGGCGAGATCTAGGTAGGGGTCTCGTGTGAGTGATATGAATTTCAGAAATGTTAGTTGGTGATCGTTGGGATTTAATCTATGGTTTTAATGCAAGACAGCCGGTCAGTGTCCGTGAGTGGAAATCAAATTGTGTGATTGGGCCAGTGTACGTCTGAGTTGTCTTTCAGTTAGAAGGAGAGATGAAGTCACTTCCGATATAGTCGAGCCGAGAAGGAAGTCTTGAGCTTTGAATTCAGATTGTTTGGTAGTGGGATGTTTTGAGCCGTCCGGACCAATGTTATAGAACAAGTCTAGTGTGACTGTTAATGTACGATCAGAATTGAATCTTAAAGTTACCAGATGCTCTAAGAACAGTGTAGAAGAGTCAGATTTTGTTGAAGAACCAGTCTGAAAACAAGAGGACCGAAGACTATCAGCTGTGCACAGGTGTAGTTACAGTTTCTTCGGATTTGTTCTTTTCGTGTGAGCATGCGGAAAAAAATTGATGAACGTGTTGAGACCTTAGAAGTAGGGACACAGGTGACTAGACCTTGTGGTGAGATAGTGATGGCCAGAAAGATGTATGGAAGATGTTTGTTGATGGTTCAGGGTTACATGTATGCAGTAGATGGGAAGTGATCGTCTTCCTATAGTTTTGATGTACCTTCTGGCAAGGTTTGGCTTGAAGAACACATAGTTAGAGTATACTTTGAGACAAGGAGACAGTTGCCTGGAAGTTGCAGATTTCTGAACTGTAGTAGTAGGTGAAGATGTGAACTTCATATTGAATGATTGATCCAGCTTTGAAGGTCGAAGATTGCTTGAGTATAGTTGGCAGGTTTGCTTAGCAAGTGTAATGAAGTTGATTCTGAATGAAGATTAGACCGCAGCAGGTTAAAATAGTTTGTGATTCTTCCTAGAAGAGTTTAGAAGAAACGCCCAGTTTATCTCCTGACAGAGAAGAAGAGTTTATTAGTGATGTCGTCTCCGAGTTTGCTCGTGTTTTAATTTGCTCTGTATCTTATGAATTCTGACAGAATTGAGAATGTTGAAGAATTAACTTTGAGAACTGTTAGGACTTAGACTCATTAGGTCTAGTACGTCATCTTAGAGTATGACAGTACAATTTGTGAAGAAGAAAGAGTGACGGTACGAGAATGTGTTTAGATTTCAGACAGCTGAAACAAGTGACAGTGAATGAGTAGTATCCGCTTCCGAGTGTCAGTGATTTGTTGGTCAGTTAGTGTGTGCTTCAGTCTATTTGAAGATTAATTCGAGATCCGTTTACCACCAGTTGAAAGTGAGAAAAGTTGAAGTACCGAAGAAGGCCATGACGAGCTTTGAAGTTAGTGTGGTAGAACCTTTTAGGAAATCAGTTGTATGTCAAGTTAAGCAGCGTGAACTTCGAGTTAATGAAGATGTTCTCTTAGGACATGTAGATCAGCCGAGTGCATTAGAGTAAATCCTAAGTAGGCAGAAGAAGATGTGAGTTGAAAGAAACTTTAATGGAAGCTTCGACCTTGATCCGAAAAAAAAAACCATAGTGATACGTTGCATGTAGTGTTAGGTTGTATGCTTATGCAAAATAGAAGATTGTGGTTTATTCATCGAGATAGTTGAAAGACCGAGAGAAGAGTTAATTACAGTTTTGTTTTCTTCGAAGACTTAGAGACAAAGCTCGTATAGTAAGAAATGCGCAGTATGTGCATTTATCATCCGGACTTAAAATATTTGACGACTTGTGAAGGGTTGAAACTTGAACAACATGAGTTGTTAGAATTGCTTGAAGACTGTGGTCCCAAGATTGAGTACTATCTGAAGAGAGTCTACGTGGTAATCGATGTTCCGAGTTATTTGGTTGTCAGATTAATGGTTGAGTTGCGAGCTATATTGCTGAATTCCGTTTATCAAATGATAGTAGTTTTGTGGCCGAGTTTCGAGTTGAGACTACTTTGAGTCAGAATGTTTGAAGAGAAACAGTTGCAAGACAGATTCTTGGCACCTCACGTGCAAGGCATAGTAGAAGGAAGACCTTCAGAATACAGTTCAGAGATGATAGAGTTTGTGTTGTTAGAGATAGAATAGTTGTGCCGATTGACATAGTGCTTTGAGACGTATTGTTTCGGCCGATGCACACGGTAGTTCATTTGTATAGCATCTGAGTAGTATGAATACGTATTGTGGGTTGAAGATGAATGATTTGGGATTGAGATGATGGGTAATGTGGTTCAGCATGAGGATAAGTGTATAATTTGCCAGCATGTCAAGACCGAACGTCAGTTTTCTTCTAGTTTGTTGCATCCGTGGAAGGTTATTAATGGAAGTGAGTAATAGAGATCCGAGGATTCCAACTAGATTTTTGAAGACGTCTGTATAGTGCTTGGTTATCGGTTGAAGTCAGATGGTCAATTAGAGAAAGTTATGGGTCGAGTATTCAAACAGTGTTGTATGAGATTATGAATTGGGCTAGTTCTGTTGTTTATCTGTTGCGGTTACCACCAGAATTAGAAAGGGGTTTGTGATGTGATTTGTGTATCTATGATTCGGGAGTGTGAGTCAGACATGTTCTGTGTTATGGTTGTAGAAGAGATCGAGTTGAGCTTAAAGTCGACATGCCTTGAAAGAACCGTTGAGATCTTAGCATCAGATATCGATAGACGGGTGGTAAGTCTACCGAGTTGGTGAGTATGTTGTGGTGAGAAGGAGAGTACTGAGGAGTATGTTTCAGTGACTCTTCATGTTCGATGAATTTCGGGGACGAAATTTCTTAAGTGGGGGAGAGTTGTAACACCCGTGTTTTGGGGTTAGGAGTTAGTCGGGTTAATTGGTCCGAGTCGGTAAAATTAATTTTAATCAAATTGATCTTAGTATGAGCAAATTAAGTTTAGAAAGAAAGGGAGGGATCATTTTGGTAATTAAACCAAAATAAAAATAAACACCCTTTTATATCATCTTTTTCCTCATTTCTTCTTCTTCACCGTTCACAAACCATCCCAAATTTCTCTCAAACCCTCATTACTATTTCCTTTAATTTCTTCTTCAATTCAAGGGCGTTTTTAAGGTAATTACATATTCGAACTCTCCTCTTCATCCTCTACGTTTACATAGCTTTATATTTCGAAACTACCCACTTTTGTGATTTTCAAGTTTAATGAAAATTTGAGTTCTTAGTGAGTTTTTCAATTGATTTTGAATTATTAAGTTGAGTTTTGAGTTAGTCACCTTAAAATACACATAATATGTTAAAATGAGTGATTTTGGATGAAAATCCGAAATGGGTATTTATGGCCATTTTTGAATAGTCTAAAACTTGAATTTTGGTGAGTTTTAGAGTTAGGTTGAAGGGCTGATGGTATATGTATGTTAGGAAAGTGTTTTGGGACCATTTAGGTGTCATTTGGATGTTCGAAAATGGTATTTTCTGCTGGGTAAAATAGGAGTACGAAAATGGAAATTTTGGTGAATTGTATGGGTTGGAAATTGTTGGAGCTTGGCTTGCACCTATGGGTTGATGTTGTGGCTGAATTTAGCAATTATTTGTGAGTATGAGATGTGTTGGAAACTTGAGTTTTCATCAAGGTTATGGGCTGCTTGAATTAGATAAAGTTGGGGTTTGGTCATGACTTAATATGTTGAGTTTGATATTTGAATTTGTATTCAGTGTTAGCTACTTTGATGTTGAGTTGATTCGAGGTTGTTTTACTTGTGTTGAGATGTTTAGAAGCGAGGTTTTGAGATGGTGAAGCCTTGGGAACAAATCCGGAAATTTAAGACCATGGTTGCTTGGTGTTTGAGCTTGGATGTGGAGGTGAGTGGTTAAATATTTTTAAAATGGTTTGAGTATTTGGTTCAAGCATGTGAACCCAGGATGGGCTTGGTAAACCCACCTAGAGTTGGGATTAGAGTGGTAGCCTAATCCCAAGCTTTGATTAAAGACTTGGGTTGCACTTTTTAATGGTTGTATATGCCTCGTATTAAATTGTGATGGTGTTGATTATGTATATGTTGTATACATGTATGACGAGGCATGTTTGATGCATTGTTATATGCATGTTGATGATAGATATGTTATGGTTGCTAATAATGTGCATGTGGGTTGTGCATGACGGTGAGTCATGGTGAGTACATGCTAGGCATGGAAATGTGGTTTGTGCATGACGGTGAGTCATGGTGAGTACATGCTAGGCATGGAAATGTGGTTTGTGCATGACGGTGAGTCATGGTGAGTACATGCTAGGCATGGAAATGTGGTTTGTGCATGACGGTGAGTCATGGTGAGTATATGCTAGGCATGGAAATGTGGTTTGTGCATGACGGTGAGTCATGGTGAGTACATGCTAGGCATGGAAATGTGGTTTGTGCATGACGGTGAGTCATTGTGAGTACATGCTAGGCATGGAAATGTGGTTTGTGCATGACGGTGAGTCATGGTGAGTACATGCTAGGCATGGAAATGTGGTTTGTGCATGACGGTGAGTCATGGTGAGTACGTGCTAAGCACGGAAGTGTTATGAATTGATATGTGTATCAATGTGATATGAAATGTGTTTTCAAATGTGAAGCGATATATGATGTGGTTAATACATTGAGTTATGTATCATTGTATGATGAATTTATAAGTTGTTGAGCATGACATGAATTTGGTAATATGTTCATGCATCGTTTATATTTATGGCTCATGTGGATCGAAAGTAAAATCATGTATTATATCATGATAGTTGCTCGAGCTTGGACCCTATATTGTCGAAGGTTTGTTTTATGAGCTTACCCTCACTAAGCTTTTATGCTTACGCTCTCTTTTGTTCGACAATGCAGATAAATAGCTTGTGGGTGGCAAGGGAAAGGAAAGGTCTTCAAGTGTTGCTTTGGTGAGCTCAATGTATGATTTATAAATTGAAAGATTGTAATAGTAAAGCAATGGGATAAGTGTTGTTGTTCTTGATGCTTTGATGTGTGTTGATTTGGTTTGGCACTTAGATGCCTTGTTCGATTTGTAAATATCACTTATGATGCATGCCTTGATGAATGCTTGAGTGATGTATGTCTAGTAGATGTTTAAATTGCTTATCATGTGTGTTGATCATATGCCTTATGAGAATGCCTAAGTGTTTGGATGTTGAAGCATGAGACCTTATGTGCATATTTGCCTTCTTTTGATCGAATGCATGATTTTCCTCGGTTGATTGAGGTATGCTCATGTTGTGTACTATGTAGGTATGTATGAGGGTTCATATTCATGCCTTGAGTATGTTGGAGTACGTTTAATCTAGGACGTATGCATCTAGGCTTGGGTGGCTGGTGTTGAGTGCCTTTGCCTCTTTTAAACTCATATGTATGAATATGTATGATTCTAATGTGTTTATATCATTGAAAGTCATTAGAATGAAGCAAAATATGCTCCCCTGCATCTAGGTTTCGAAACTAGGGGTAAAGTTTCGAAACCTTTGCAAATTTTTGGGTTCCAGGGGCTACTGGAAGCCAAAGTTTCGAAACCTTTGGGCAAGGTTTCGAAACTATGGTCAAAGGTTTTGATTGGGCATAAAATTTGAGGTTTGCAAGCTTTACGTTTTAGTCCTGATTCTCGTATGTGCAATTGCTTGAGTTTGAGATGTCCGTTTGAGTTGAAATTTGGCAGAGAGGCATGAAACATGACTAATTTCATAATGGTAACTTAAAATTTGGTAAAGTCCTCTTAATTTCCAGAATTTACAAATTGGTCCCTAAATTCGTATTTTGTTCAATTGAGTCCCTTATTGTTTTCCGATTGCTGTGATTTTTGAGTATGCTTATCTCAAGAGTATGCCTAGGTTTAATGTGCATCTAGACAAGTTTAAAAAGAAAAAAAGGGTCGTTAATCAAGGTTGACTTTCGGGTTGACTTTGGTTTTCCCCGTGTAATCTTCGTAGTTCGGGTCAGCCGTCTAGGCCGGGCTACGGGGGTTACAAAGACCCACTTTAAGCCGATTGCATTTTTCCCTTCCGGTAAGTCAACCATCTTCCATGTCCCATTCTTCTCAATCACTGCAATTTCTTCCTTCATTGCTTGCTGCCATTCTTCTTTGCTCGCTGCCTCATCATAACACACAGGGTCTGAAACCATTAGAGCAAATTGACAAGAATTATATATATCAACCAACGATTGAAACTTTCAAGGTGGCGTCTCATCCGATGTTTCATCTTGGCTAGATGAAGAGTGGAAGCTTTGCGGTGTTGATGGAGAACTTGATAGAGGTGTCGAGGTATGTGACCCCGTAGAGGATCCATCCAAGTTTTCAACCACCGTTTGTGCCCCGTCACTTGTCGATTCACCATCCACCAAAGGAACCACCAAAGGAACCTGTTCTTCATTACTTTGCCAAACCCAACTTGTATTCTCGTCAAACACTACATCTCTCCTAGTGAGAACCTTGCCATTAAGAGGGTTATACAATCTATATGCTTTGGATTGAGTACAATAACCAACAAAAATGCATTTTTCAGATTTTCCATCAAGTTTTTGACGAACTTGAGAAGGAACCAAAGCATAAGAAATACAACCGAAAACTCTTAAATGACTTACAGTGGGTTTTTTGTTACACCAAGCTTCAAATGGAGTCATGTTCATAACAGCCCTCGTTGGCGAGATGTTCAATAAGTAGACGGAAGTCGAGACCGCCTCTGCCTAAAAATGATTCGGAAGCCCTTTTTCTTGCAACATGCTTCTCGCCATCTCCACCACAGTCTGATTCTTCCTTTCGGCAACCCCGTTTTGCTCCGGAGTGTAAGGTGCTGTCAACTCCCTATGAATGCCATTTTCTTCACAAAAAAACATAAACTCATTTGACAAGAATTCTCCACCTCTGTCACTGCGAAGAGCTTTGATGCATAAGCCACTTTGCTTTTCAACCTTCGCCTTGAAGTGCTTGAACTTCTCAAAAGTCTCCGACTTGCTTTCTAAAAAATAGACCCAACTTATACGGCTATAATCGTCAGTAAAAAGCAAGAAATAAAGACTCCCACCAAGAGACTTTGTTTGCATTGGCCCGCACAAATCAGCATGAACTAACTCAAGACACTTCGAGGCTCTCCAAGCTTTCCTGATAGGAAAAGATTTTCGGGTTTGTTTTCCATAAATGCACCCTTCACACACATCAATGGCACTAATTTTCGGTAGCCCAAGAACCATAGCTCGTTGGTTTAGTAATGACAACCCCTTGATGTTGAGATGCCCGTACCTCAAATGCCAAAGCTTCGAGTCATTTTTTTCTATAGCAGCAAGAGCGAAATTTCCCACATCCGTGACTTCTAGCGGGAACATTTTGCTTTGAGTCATCTTGATTTTTGCCATAACTCGACCTGTTTGCTTATCTTTGATCATACAAGCACCACCATCAAACAAGATAGAATGCCCACTATCCATTAGTTGTCCAACACTCAACAAGTTATATCCAATATCGGGCACAAATTGAACATTAGTGAGAATCCTTTTACCATGGCTAGTTTCAATACCTACCTACCTTTGCCTTCGACTTGTAGCTCCTTCCCATTTCCGAGCTCCACCTTCAACTTTTCTACCTCGTTAAGATCCTTGAATATAGACTTCAATCCCGTCATGTGATTCGAACAACCACTATCTACAAACCACACCTCAGCTGTCTTTTGATCACTTGGTACATGAGCCATGAAAAGTTTACTTTCACCAGCTCCTGCATTCTCAGATGCTTCATTCCCCGCTGCGAAATTGGCTCGCTGATTTCTATACCAACAATCTGCCCTTATGTGACCAAACTTCTTGCAATGGTGGCATTGAATCCTAGCCTTGCTGCTTGTTTGTTCTCCGGGCTGCCTTTGTTCTTCAATTCTACCGCTTCCTTTTCCGAAACCACGGCCACGACCACGATATCCTCCTCTTCCTCGACCTCGACTCGCCGACCGATCACTGTCGCCATATTTTGGGGTTGAATCCTTCACCTGAAACACTTTTTCCTTGTTTCTTTCCATTGATTTGTTGATTCTCGACTCATGTGCTTGAAGAGATCCCATTAATTCATTAAATGAAAAAATGGACAGATCCTTTGATTCTTCTATTGCAGCAACTACATGATCAAATTTTGGAGTCAAGCTTCTCAATACCTTTTCCACTATGGTCTGATCCGTAATCATTTCGCCGTAGGTTCGCATCTGACTGACAATTGTTGTTGCCCGTGACAAAAAATCAGCAATTGATTCTCCATTCTTCATCATCAAGGTCTCAAAGTCTCGCCTAAGTGACTGCAACTTTACCACGAGGACCCTTGAATCGCCTTGGAACTCCTTTTGCAAAATCAACCACGCTTGTTTTGACGTCGTCGCTGCTGCAATTCTAGAGAAAAGTTTCTCCAACAATTCCCGTGTCTCCCGAAAACTTGTCATATCCCACTCCAGTACAGAGACAATGGAAGATTACTCACAAAAAGGGTGATTGCTCCTCTCCTATAGCATTGTTGCTGCTACTGCGCCATACCTTACCTCTCATGTATTCTAATGGAGTTTAATTTTGACATTATTATTAGGTCAAATTTCAACTAAAACACAGCATAGGAACATCCTCAATCGAATACGGTAATTAGGGGGACCAAAGTGTAAGAAAATGGAACTTGAAATAACCCAATAACTAACTTACCTATCGGCCGTACAAGTACACCGAGACTTGTACCGAGACTCAAGCTTATCAAAAAATTACATTAGCTAAAAACTGTACTGATATAGGCTACCGTACCAGTACGCGAAGGTATTGTACCAATCCTCAAACAAGATGTATCCGTACGCCCTGGTCCCAAATTACCCATTTTTACAAAGGAGTACCGATATGCTATGAATACCTTTCCGGTATTCGCTAGATAGTATTGCATATTCGAATCTACGTATCAGTCCAAAACCCCGAAAATGAAACCAATCAACCCTATCATGCTTCTATTGATAGGTGAACGTAAATGGCATGTGATCAAGCACTTTTAACACAATCTACAGCATCAAACATGGTCAATCAAACCATCTAGATGCATTGTCCTAGAATGTCAAAATGAGACATACAAGATGCATATAATGTCATAATTAACAAAACTAAGCATAGCACCTGCATGAACAACTCACATATGACCATTAGGGTGCAATGCATATGAGCAAGTCAACACCAAATCATCATGACCACAAATGAGCATTCAACCAAAAGTATGATCATCCTTCAAAAGTAAACATCCACCATACAAATCCAACATATAACATTCATCAACCAAATTACCAAAAACAAGTCTAATGGGATAAAACCCAGTGACAACAATCTCCATAAAAATTACCTACATTGCCTTATTACAAATTCACTTGAAAACCAAAATCACATACTCAAATGAATAATTTGTCTTGGGTAGAATCACAAGCCTCGAACGTAGCCCCTCAAAGCTTTAATCCTCTACATTGATGAATTAAAACGAGGGTAAGCAATAATAGCTTAATGAGACATGACATCTAAACATTCATTAATGTTTTTTTAAACAAATCAAGATATGAACGTACTTTTAAAACTTGGTAAAAATCAGAATTTGAGGATTAAACAAACCTTATAGCAAACCATATTCTTTCAAAATCATTATAATCAAAATAGAGTGTCATATTGACATCATTACTTTTGACTTTACATTTATTTAAAGCCATCAGATACATGGATCAAACTTATAAAAAATGTGGGCTTAGGTCCCCACCCCCACCATTTCATATAAGTTCCACAATGGCTAGAATAACAAGTCCTTGGGGTTCACAATCAACAAATGATTGCTAGATTTAACGAGTCCTTAGAAAACCCACCATTTCTAGATTAATGAGTACTAGGGAACATGGTGACGATTGATCGAGTAGACTAACTAGTTTTTCATAAATATTTGTTGCGTGTAAAAGATGCTCCACAATTAGTGCAAGTGTACACGTCTCAAGTAATAAACTGATAAGTGTCAAAGTATCACCTCCATAGGGATTGAGATGCCCTCCTTCAATTATCTTCTTGCACTTAAAAGGAAAAAGTAAAAGTAAAAACACAAGTAAAAGGGGTTTTGGATTTTAACTAAACTAAAGAACATAAACTAAAGCAAATAAGTAAAGATTGAGAGATCAAGATGATAGAATGGGCCGTATTAGATTGCGTGGTAGTGTGGAATCCAATTGACTTGTCTCGATCTTAAATGCAATGATAACCAAACTGCCTCGGCACTGTCCTTCGTTCCTGCCGCGACAATAAGATGTGCGGCCTTGGCAATCTCTTGTTGGTCGGTAGTGATGTCAAGGTTAGGCAAAGCGTCCTTCGGTATCTCCCCCTTATCTCTAAGGTCGAAACCATGCTGATGAATGCGCCTTGATAATACCTCTCGGCGTAAACCAAAGATAAACACCAACCAATCTCACGGTTCTTTTAGCCGTTGAAACTCTAACTTATCTCTAAGCCCAGTTAGCTTCCACCGTTCGGAATGAAAACCATGCTTATTCATTTCGTGAGTCTAACTCTCTCGATGCCAGATATATAGATAACCTCACAAACTCTCTCTCGATGAGATTGCAAGAATGAATTTAATGCCATGAATAAGCAAACCTTAAACTAAAATGCATAAAAAACTTAAACAAATTACAATTGTTTTCTCACAACTATTAAGCAAAATAATCCTAAACCTAAGAAAGTTTAGAACATAATGGATATGGAGAACACACGACTAAACCCTAATCTCAAGATCTCGACTCTTCTCTCAATGATCAACATGTGATATGCGTGCACCAAACCTTGCTTAAATAGAAAGAGGAGTAGGGCAAAGTCCTTCTTGGATAGGAAGTTAAGTTGGACTTGGACTTGTCTTCCTTAAAGAGATGAATCTCTTTAATTTTAATGCATTTATCCATTTTTTTTCCAAATTCCATCTTTAACCTTCATACCATTCTTTCGTCATCTTCCAGTGCTTCGATTGCCATGCAAAGTGTGTAGAAAAATTTAGCATTTTATGCTCTTCAAATCAGCTATCACTTTGCATGCTTTGCCCTCCGGTAGGTTGGTATGTGCACTGCCTCGACAGAGAATATCTGCTACCTCGGCAAGGGTCTATCACTGGATCTACTCCGTAAGGCTTTCTCTTCATACTTGAGCTTCCTTCAGTAGAAGTTTTCATCTCTAGCTTGGCTTGATCTGGATCAGTCTCGAGCTCGTTCTGCACCATCTTGCCTTTTCTTCATTGCCCGCTCGGCACCACCTGCCCCGACAGTGAGTAAATCTGTGCTAATACCAAACATGCATTAAAATAGCACCTTTTCATTAAATAAATCAAATATCAGGATCAAAGGTAAAGGCAATGTAATTAATGCATCTAAGACCTTAATGCCGCTCAAATGGGTGTAGGTTAAGACATAATTGCAATGTAAAAGGGGTAAAACTATAGGACTTTTGGGCACTTATCACACCCCAAACTCGAACTATTGCTTGTCCTCAAGCAATGCAAACCATCAATTGCAAAACCTTAATCCTCATTAAAATCCTCATTGGTCTTACATTTCCTTCTTCTCTCCAAACTATGGCAAAGAATGCTCGACCCTTAAGTCTTTGGATGCCTTAGGAATTCCTTGGAATCAAACTATAAGATTTGTGAGTGTGTGCATGCATTGTGAACAAGATGATTATAAGGGTTCTAAGTAATCACTTAAGCATTAAACTACTTAACTTGGGTAGATTGTTTTCTTCTTCTTTTCCTTCTCTTTTTTATAAGCATTCTAACCTACTAGAGCCAATTTCGGGCACCTCTAGTGATTAGCCTAGAGCCGATTTCGGGCACCTCTAGGGCTTCTTTAAGCTAGAGCCAGTGATAGGCACCTCTAACTTTTTACCCAAAATTTTCTTTCTAAGCAAATCTATGCCCTAAGTGTATTAGAACTCCTTAAATCATACAAGTCACAAAGGTGTTTTAAAGTTCCAATCTCATAGTATGACTCTAAGTTATCTTCCTTAAGCATCCTAAAATTAAAGGCTCTAAATCGTTCAAAGCTATGGTAAGAAGAGAGATATCTATGGCCAAGATAGAAAATTCAATTGAATTAAACTAAGTCAATTGATAAGGAGCATTGTCGATGCATAAGCTTCTTTCAGCTAAGGCAATTTGTGTAGTTAATTTTTTTTGAACAAGTAAGAAACATAACTGAATAGCAATTATATTAATATGTTGCGACAATATAATGCCTCTCGACAGCATAACCTACACCCCCAAACTCAAGAGAAGCATTGACCTCAATACTTTAACAGCATATGCAAATGATAGAAAAAATTAAGCACAACAATTAAGGGCATTAATAGTAAAGGCAAGAGAGAGAAAAATTAAATGGACTCGGATGATGAGTCATCTTCATCGCTTGAAAGGATCAATTTTCTCCCTTTGTCAGCCGAATGCTTGACTTTCTTTGCTTCTCTCAGCGGATGGATGCGTGTGTGTGTGGGGGGGGGGGGGGGGTGGCTTGGTCGAGCTAGGCTTGGCCGGGGCATTCACTTTCTCCTTGCCATCCGTGTTCATGTGGATCTCCTTCGATGCCTCCAAGGCAGATGCCTTGCGTTTGGAAGTTTTGAATGTCCGTTAGATAGACTGGGCAATTTCGGTCCAATGGGAGAAGCCTTTTGTTTCGACTAGCGAACCTTGAGGAGTGTCTAGTCTTGCTCGGGCATAGTGCCTTGGTGAGGCCGGGGTAGTGGCGGTGGCAGGTGTGTCTTCAGCATGGGGTGCTGGGGCAGCGGCGGCACGTTGCTCTGGGTTGGCTGCAGCAGAGACGACGACAGGGAACTGGATGGTGTGATCAGGGAACTTCTCTTGAATTACTTGGTCAATGGAGGTGGTGAAATCCTTTGCGAAGGACATAAATAGCCGTTTCTGTCTGTCCATGTCCTCCAATTTTTCAGCAATTTGCTGGAGGGTGGCTGTCGGGGTAGCGGACTGTGGCGTTTCCAGAATATTTGCCATAGATGCTACCGCGGTAGTGCCCTGCATTGGCGTAGATTACCATGGTTCTGCCTCCGAGATGTGCATGAGCTAGTAGCATGCTTTTCAGACCCATCCCTTCCTTATGGGTGTGTACTTGTCGGCATCATCAGTCGGTACCTCCTGCCCGGTGTATAGGCTGGTGATGAGTGATGGGAAGTAGAGAGGGCCGTGATCGTTTTGGGTGCAATGGTGAATTCCCTGGCATATAATGTCACCCATATTAATAATACGATTATTTAGGATAGAGTGGATGAGTGCTGTAATACCCGAATTTTGTCCGGGTATACTAGTATGTATACTACATGTCTCTATAAATAAAACAAAAAGTAAATAAATAAGCAAACCTTTATATAATCAGCCCAATAAATAGTGTCCATTTACATGTGTTCAAGGCCCAAATATCATTCTAAGGCCCAAATCCTTTTTACAAACTAAAATCATCTCCTAAAAAGCTTTTATCGCCCAAAATTGGTAAAAAAAACAGCCCAAACAAACACAAATCAGATTTGTGTTTTCTTTTCCCACTCAAATAGTGCCATGTGGCACTCTCTCATTCATCTGTTGCCTTTCACGCGGATTGAGCCTTGATCTGGATACATCTGGCACGTTGACGTCAACAAATTTAACCCCTACATAATGAGGAGAGAGAAATGTCAGCCAACAATTAATGATTACCATAATTACTCTCTTAAAATAATAATATACAATAATTAAAAATAATAAAGGAGGAGAGATAAGGGTTATTTTGGGGAAATGTTTACCGCATCGGATCTCGAATCGACATGGCGGTTGAAGAGCCGTCAGAGCCCAAACGTCGCCAGAGTAGACCAGGAGGTGCCGAACCGTCGTGCTTTTCCACGAATCTAAATCGTCGCGCATTGCCATGACATCGAACCATCGCGTGTTGTCGATTTAATGCGAGCGAAGCCGTTGAAGGGGCTGGAGACACATACGGTCACCGTGAAGCGCCGGTAACGCGAGCGGTCGCCTGAGAACTGAACCGGCACCGTGTCCGTTGCCGTAATCACACGGCCGAAAGGTATTCTTCTCACGGATTTTTAATTTCTTGCAAAATAAACATGAAAAATATATTAGATCGGAGTATTAATAATAAAAAATAGAATGAAAGGGTGAGATCTGAAACATTTTGTGTCGACGGAGTTTCTTTTGTGTTCGTTGACGGATTTTGAGTAGCCTAGGGTTTACATCGGGGAAGAATGGGTGGATTCTTTCGAATCCGGGTTGGTTTAGTCTATATCAGTTGAAGTTTGGGGCCGATTTCGATGAATCCAGGTAGATCAAGGGATGTGGTTGGAAAAATCGAGGAAAAATGATTTTTTTGGTTCAAAATGCGGCCTGGACGGTGGCCGATGCGGCAGCTGGAACTCGTGTGTGGCGGCTGAAAGAGAGACGAGATCGCTAGAGTATGGTGGCCGGCTGACGGAGGACGACTGGAATATGGCGGTTCGACGTCTGCGGTGGAGAGTGGCCGGAGTATGGTGTCTTCTTTTTGTTAGTGGGAGTTGAGAGAATTTGGAATGAAGTGAGAGAGAGGAAATGAAAAAATGAAACAAAAGAGAAGGGAAAGCTCAAAATCGAGGTTTATATACCCTTACCAAAACGCGTCATTTTGGGTACCGGGTATAGGGGATATGCGTGTTTTTGATTTTGGTCAAGGGAGGATCTACATTTTTAAAAAAGGGGTTAATTGCTGCTTTAGTCCCTTAAGTGTTGTGGCGCATTATCATTCAACCACCATTTGTTTGTATTTCGACTCTCCAGTGTCCAACTTAATTTAATTTAGTCCTGCTTCAGTGTTAATTGTTTCATTTAATTGTTTTTATTGGTTAGTATCACATTGAAGAGTGATGTTAATCAATGAATATTTCGATGAAGATTTCAATGTTTCATTTTAACCTAGAACATGGAAATAACTCGCAATTAGATTAATTAAAATTAAAATTGGACAAATAATTAGAATCACCTTAATTAACAATATTATTACTTTTGGGTCCAATAAAGGTAGTGTTCAATATTATTTTGGATGTAACCAATTATGTCCAAAAATCAATAATATTCATAGATTCTTAATTAAACAAACTGATGGAGCCTAATTAGGGTTTGCTTAAAATTGGAAAGACTATAATTTGCCATGCATTAAAACTTTTGTGTTGAGGTACATTTTGAATATAAATTGAAGTGTCCTAATGTAACTGGACGCTTCATAATTATATTCGTCCAAAATGTATTTTCTTACAAATGGATACCCCAATTCGGAATAAAATTCATTTTACAGTTAAAAGATTTAATTAAATTCATATTAATGTTCAATATGTCAAAATGCCACGTGTAATTAATGAGGTACCAATAACGGGCGGTCGTAGGGGTGCTAACCCCTTCTCTACATGTAATCAACTCCCGAATCTGAACTTTTCAAAAAAAGAATATATGGTACGTTTTTATGGTGTCTGGCCTACCAAAGTGGTCGGTGGCGACTCCAAAATGATTTTTAAGAAAATAAAAGGGATTTTGTTCAAAAAAATTGTAAAATAATTAATTACAAGATAAAATTGGTCAAAAACCCTGATTTTCCGAATTTTAATCGTCAGATTGTTTTTCCAAACTTAAAAAGCGGGTTTTCAAAAAACGGTCGCGACAGCTTGGCTACTCCGCTGGGGATGAAATTGAGAGTCATGTCTAATAATTAATTACACGTGGCATTTTGGCTTTTCTAACATTAATTTGGTTTTAATTTTTCTGAAGAATTGTTTGATGGATTTTAAGAATAATGGGGGTAGTTTTTGTATATGCGCCATGGGACCCACGCCTCTGTTATAAGGGACCTATACTACCTAATCGACGTCTTACTGTCGCAGTAGACGATAACGATAGTTCAGGAACCGAGAGTCTAGAACCAAGCCCACATTCTGTTTTAGAAACCCACCCCGCTAGAGCCAAACAGGGACCTAGGACAGGTGCTGCTGTTTTAAATATTTTTCTTTGGTTATTTTCTTTGCAAAATATATCATGCTTTACTGTGTTTGAATATTGTTTATTTGTTTTCCATATTAATTCACAATATTGACACTATTTTTTTGTTTTTTGTTTTTGGTTTTTTATGCATTCGGCATCATTTTGCATACTCAGAGGTATCGATTCGAGGGTTAGTCAAGTTAGGCAGTGTTCTTAATGGCAAATGAGTTCGATAGACGAGAAGAAGGCGATACGACGGTGTAGACCCAAATAGAGAAGACTCAGCTCAAGGAAGGGACGATATTCAAGTGAGCCACAAGAAGCTGTGTGAAGAGGTTAAAAGCGCAGTGAGAGAGAACATCTAGGAATTAGTGGATTTGAAAGATTGGATCGAGCAGAAATTAAAGGAAGAACAAGCTTTGAGTCCAGAATTGTCATCACAAGTTCCAAAGCTAGGAAAGTCACCAAAGGGATACCATAATGGAGAAAAGTCAACTTTTTAGCAAGAAAACGAAAGAGCTGGGAAAGAGCGTGATAGAATTGGAAAGCGATATTGGAATACTTGAAAGGCACGTTTGAAGGCTTTATAAGGGGCATTACCAAAGAAAGAAAATGTATTGAGAAGAAAGCTTGAGGTGATTATCCAAAGGCAGAATCATGAAATGATCAAGTTCAGAAGCCATGTGGGGAGCCGCCCGATTCATGCAGACTTTATCCATTAAAGTCATGAACCTATAACAACACTTAGACCTCACCACCAAGCAGGGACAAACGCTGACTCGGAAGTAGAATGAAGCAATTAATCCAAAGACGAAGGCTAGCTGATTTCTTTAAACCAAATTGTATATTTCTTGTAATCAACCTTTTGGCTAGTGGATGTTGCTCTAAAGACTAGTCCTTGAAATTGATACCTCGTGCATTCATGCATTGTATTTCATTCATTTTTTTTCAAATAACATCATTTTAAAAAACAACAACAACAATAATAATTAATACTAACAATAAATGCATTTTGACCTAAATAATATTGCATTATTTTTAAGATAATAGGAAAAACAATTTTAGAAAGTTATTGAGGACCGCTTGGGTGAAATTGAACAAAAAATGATCAGTCCCCGAACAAGTTGGTAATTCGAGCTGATGTTTTGCTTGGAATCAGGGAAGCCGGAAAAGAATATTTCATAAAAAATACCGATATTGACAAGCTAGCAGGTATCACATCTCGCATGAGGATCCTGTAACCCCCTTAGCCCAGCCTAGGCGTTAGACCCGAACTACGAAGATCACACGGGGAAAACCAAAGTCAACCCGAAAGTCAACTTTGATTAACGACCTTTTTTTTCTTTTATCTTTTCTAGATGCGCATTAAGCCTATGTGAATGCTCAAAACCTTGGAAGAGAAAAGCACATCGATCGGAAAACGTTTAAGGACTCAATTGCAAGAAAAACACATTTAGGGACCAAAATGTAAATTTTGGAAAATATAAGGAATTTGTAGATTTTAGCTTTACCGAACCTTAATTAATCATATTACAAACCTCTCTGCCAAATTTCATCTTAAAAAGACATCTCAAGCTCAAGCAATTTCCATTACAAAATTCAGGACTAAAATGTAAAGCATGCAGACTTCAAAGCAATTCAAATCTGTGACCAACGGTCACCCGTTTCGAAACACCTACCTGTCGTATCGAAACACTTGGATCAAAACACCCACCCGTTTCGAAACTGGTTCCGAAACAGGGCATTCCAGTAGCCAAAGTGTTTCGAAACACTTCTAGCCGTTCCGAAACGCCCAGGCCATTTCAGGCACCCGTTTCGAAACAGCTAAGGGTGTTTCGATACACCCTGCCCAGAAACAGCAGAAATTTCTGGTTTTACACATCCAAACACCATCAAACATACTTTAAACCATTCCACAACATATCAACAACATGCCAAGCATTAAAGCCATCATATTGCATCAGAAACTAGATACATTACAAGAATTAAGCACACCTACTCATTTAACACAATCAACACATGATCTTACCTTTAAACAAAGAACATAGCTATACCAAATATGGAGATGAAGATCCAAATATCACAAAACAATCATCAACAAGTGTCAAACCATAAACCGAACTCGCTCAAGATGAACAATCTTATTACACATCAACATAAGAGACTCTTCCCCCCATTGCCTTTATTAGCTATAGCTATAAACCAAGCATACTTCTCAAGTGGAGCTCTTCTTGAATCCCTTGCTCCTTGCTGTCCCAACTTCATTTATCTGCATTGATGGACAAAAAGGAGCGTAAGCACATAATGCTTAGTGAGGAATGCTCAAAACCAAAACACCATCAATGCAGCGAATCATAAAACCATCTTAAAATGAAATCACAACTCATTAACCCAAAGTATTGATTGAAAATCTCCCTTGAAAAACCATTGCTTTAAAACATGCATTGCTCAACAAGAAAACCAACGTTTAACTTTGATACAGTAAACAACTCACCCCAAACAACATCCTTACAATTACTACCATTTAAACCTTTCCATGCACAATCACTTCATGCAAAGTTTAAACCAATTTCCTTGGAAATCACTTCCACTTCACACTATACTCTTCTCATGCTTGATGATCAATTCAAAGCAAAATACCTTTTGGAAACCATATGTTCCTTCTATCTATCTCATACATTCAACAAATGCAAAACTCATGGAAAAGCCATACATGCTTGTTACTCAAAAGCATTTCATAAACTCAAAACCCCATTTGCATAAGCAAATTTCCATTTTGAAAACCACATGTACCCTCTAGCTAACACATGCATACAACCTATGCAAATCTCATGGCAAGGCCACATATGCTTGATACACAAAAGCATTTCATAAAATTATTATCTCATATGCATTTCTCAATACATACAACATCTCAAGCATTTGTACATGTGACACATTTCATTCTCATATATTGGCATTTTTCATATTCTATTGTACTCGGATATGCGGACAGCTTGACTCGAGGTCAAGTCCTACCCCGGTGGGATCTCGCCACCGGCTCTCATGGCGGTATCTACCCTCGCCACTAAGCTTGGGTATTTCACCAAGTCCTACTACGATGGAATGCCCCTCATCGCTTTCACATGGCAATAACTCGTGTTGCCAAAAAGCTTGGTCTCTCACCAAGTCCTACTCCGATGGAATGCCCATCATCGGTCTCATGGCAAGAACTCTTGTTGCCAAAAAGCTTGGATAATTCACCAAGTCCTACACCAATGAAAATCCCATCATTGGTCTCTCTCTTTGGGACGACACCCAAGAGCACGTACGAATTTTTAGTTTATAGTGCACTCTACATCCTATTGATCGATCAATATATCCGGTAATCTTTACATCATCTATGCCAATATATATCATGTTAAACACCAACACATTCGCTGTTTTTAAAGCATGCAACACCTTCAAGGCCAAAAAGCCGAACAAAGCATTTGAGACACAAATTGACAACTCATACTCACAAGGAATATCAATTTCATGCATCTTTCCTCAAATCACGTTTGACAACCAACTCACATGCTTTTAAACCATGTTCAACAACAAATTAAACCACATTGTCAAATCAAACACTTCAAAACCCATTTTGATAGTTTTCAAAACAATAATAGCACAATTGAGAGAGAATTCTACTTTACTTACTTCCGAACTTAAACCGGCGTTTCAAGCCTAAATTTAAGTTCCCAAACCTCTTTTCAAAATCATTCCAAAGCTGGAAAACACGATCTCACTCACAGATACACAGTACTATGCTAGCCGACAAGCCTCCCAAGCGTCCGAAACCTCCAACGCTACCTCAATCGCCTCCGGATCACTCTCCCCTGTTTTTAACACATAACAACAGATGATTAATGCATCACCATGCATTAAAATCACCAGCCACTCAACCCAACTCGCTGCTCTACTCAAGAACCTCATTTCGGCTACCGAAAACAACCGAAATCACCTCCAAACTCTCCCAAAATAAAGCCCAGCCAAGATCTACCAATTCTAACCTTTTATAAACATCAATTAACATCAAAAACAACCCTAAACTCGTCCTTATACCTCCAGCCATAACAGAACACCAAAATCACCCCAAAAACCACCATTTCACAAGCAAAAACTTAGGAAACACAACCTATTCGGGATTGGATTGATAAAACCTCATTTCTAACATCATTTAACATCCAAAATACATTAGAAAACAACCTCAAAACAGAGCCTAACCAAGATCCACGAAAATCCTCAAGACCTCTTCCAAAATCTTGAGTTTTAAGCCAAAATCTTGTTTCCAACATTAAAACCATTCATAAAACTTTAATAAAGGATTGACAACTTGAGAATTTCAGTAAAGAATTGAGTATTTAGAGGAGAAGAACAATCTTACCTCTAAAAGATGATTTCTCCTTGATTTGGGTAAGTTTCCATGAAAACACAATGTAGAAATCAAATGGATTTGATGAAAGATTGATTAGGAATCAATGAGTAATGAAAATCTCATCAAATGAAGTGGAAATCAAAGTGAATTTTGCTGGAGAAAGAGTGTTTGGATGATAGGATTTTGAGAGAAAAAGAATTGAGAGAAAATTTGAGAAAAATAGTTATGAAAACTAAAAGTAGTTTAACTCCTTTCTTTTATTTAATTAAATCATTAATTAAATAACCCAAATTAAGGAAAAATATGGAGAAAATATTTTGGGTAAATTAGCTCCTTAAAGATTCAAAGTTTCAATCCTTTACAAAACAGTCACTACTAAACTTTGCAAAAATCGCAATTTGGTCACTACACCGAAATGTAGTATTTCCAAACCTTATTTTGTAAAATTGATTTCACCAATCACCTTTATATATCAAAAGAGGATTTTTAGATATTTTTCTATATTTTTAAAACATCCCGAACTAGGCTTTCCCTAAAACCCCCTTTTATATTCGAACCGTTTCTCAGACCGGTCCGGTTCAAACCCTAAACTTCTAAGCCCAAAAATGAGGTGTTACAGATCCAATCTAAATGATTCTTCCCCCCAAAAAAGAGAAAAAAAATAGACAAAAAAAGTCAAAGAGGAGAAAAGTCAAAAGACTAAAGAGAGAGAAAGAGAGGTAAAAAGTCAAAAAACAAGTGGAAGAAAAAATAAAAGGCAGAAATAAAAGAAGAAAATAGGAGCAAATTTGGGGCAATAAGGCCGGGGCACCTATGAGAAATCCATCAGATCTGAAAGAAATAATAAAGTGCTTGACCTCGATACACCGGTAGTTTTAGAAGATGCTGAGATGAGGGTAGTCTAGTTAACAGATGTGAAGGACAGAGTAAAGCCAAATTTTGAAGAATTCTGTCAAAAACTTGTCGATTAATGGTTCAATGGCAGTTAGAGGACCTGGAGATTTTAGCGAAATTGAGGGATCGCAAAATTTTTATTTGAAACATTGAAAGTCAAAGATCCAGTGAAAGACTGAATTTTTTCTCAAGAGGAGCAAAGAGCACAAAAACTCAATACAGAGATCGAGTGGTTCAACAAAAAAGAGATACAGTTATTCCTGTCCCAATGCAGTACTCAGAATTGTTGCCCAACCTCGTGTAGAATCCACATTTTGATGACAATGCCCTGAAGTTTTACAAGTCTTTTCAGGGTATGGTCCTGATGCAGAGTTAGTGACTTCATCATAAATAAGCACTTATGATCTGAGAACGGAGAATTCCGATGTTACAGAAGACCAATATTTGCTAGAAGAATTGAGATAATAGTGGAAGGGCATCTACAACAAATTTTTGTAGGTAATTCGTTACAGTTTAGGATTTACCAGAATCAAAGTCATGTTTGAACATTTAACTCCTCAAAGTTTTTCTTTACTGAAGATTACTTTAAAGTCAGATGCTCAAGGTTCTCCTGTTAGTAGACGATCAAAAACTAAACTGAATCTCATTTATGTTTCTTATTGAGAGCTGTATTATTGGAAATCTTCAAAGTCCCGTCACTCAAGTTGTTACAACATTAGGAATCATTGTGAATATCGCGATGGAGTTCATGACCATGACATTGAGGACTATTACAATTTCAAGTGACAAGTTCAAAATTTTTTTACCTAGTGATTTTTGAAGATGTTAAGGAAAGAAAGAGAATGAAAGAGCAAGGCAAAACTAATTGAAAATCAGCAGCCGTCAAAGAAGAATCTTTGAGCAGACATGCCCATTGAAAGCCTGAACACATCCAACCTGAAGAACTTGTCAATTTCCACGTGCAAATGACTGAACATTCCATGGAAAAGAGTAAGCAATTGATTGAAGAAATAAAGAAAAATCATAAGTAGAGTGGTCTTACTTCAAGATATGACGAGAGAATCAAAACGTGAGCAAGAAGGGGTATGTCTTTGTGCTGGCAGAGGAAAAAAATGAAGAAACACTGATAGAAATGGAGTGGCTGAAATTTACTCAGGTTTTCCATGACCAATGATTGGCATGTTGACCGTAGGGGATGTGTCAGCACTTTTAGGACCGTTGCAGAATAATACCATGAACCATCCCAATCACTTTTGCCTGCGAGCATTGGGGGTGCTTTGTAAGGGAGGTTAATCAGTTTATTTGTTTATGGTGCTTGTTTCCTATATAATTTTTCTCAAATGGAAAACATTTTGCATTATTTAATTCTTTTAAATAATTCATTTATTCTTTGTTATGGGTTAGTTTTTGTTCTCCCATACATATATGTATATATCTTCTCTATCATTTTTATCAGGTCCCTAGATATTAATGGCAAGAGTGACCAAGAATCAAATTCAGAGATTAATTTCGAAATGTGGCTCTCTTCCAAGTTATTTAGGCCAACATGAAGACATTGATGACTGTTCAGGAATCACGGGAAAAAATCCAAATATAAAATATGAACGAATTTTCCTCTCAGACATTATTGACTAAGGTCTTTGAATAAAGTGATAACCCAAAACATCTACCACCTGAATGCTGCTTTTCTTCGAAGATATCTGTATATGGTAGGAAATTTGGCATTCCTTCATCTCCCTTCACAAAGAAAGAAAATAAAAAATATCATTTGTTGTCCCCTTTGAGCCTGATGATTTTCTTTCGATTCAACCCAAACCAAGGATCACCCCTACCCTGGGGGCAAAGAGGATGAAAGATTGTTTACAAGTGAAAATTAGTTGGTTTTGATCATGCTATGATTGTGATGCCTTGAGAATTAGGGGCAAGAAACAAAAAGTGGATGATCTGAGTACAAGAGCAAGAAACACAAGTTGAATGAAGACAAATACTCAGAACCAAGTCAAAAAAAAAATAAAGGAAGAAAGAAAAAGAAACTATGAAAAGTTTTTGTTCAAAAAGTCAACTGAATCAAGTTGAAAACCGATGACATAAAAGTTGAAGTAGTTGAAAGAGAAAGCACAAAGTTGAAAAGTGGAAGAAAAAGCGAGTTACACATGTGAGATCTCCCATTCAAAAATAAATCTCTATCTAAAGGAAATGAACTCTAGGGTGAAAATGTAACCCCCTTAACCCGGCCTAGACGGTTGGCCCGAATTAAGAAGATTACACGGGGAAAACCAAAGTCAACCCGAAAGTCAACCTTGATTAACGACCCTTTTTTTTCTTTTTAATCTTGTCTAGATGCTCATTAACCCTATATGTGATCACGCAAACATCATACTCAAAGATCACAACCATCAGAGATCATTCAGGGACCCAATTGCACATAACACAACTTTAGGGACCAAAATGCAAACATTTTGAAACACATAACTGCCACTGTCAGCCCCCAACGGTCAACCGTTCCGAAACGGGAGACAGCCCGTTTCGAAACGCGGGGCCGTTCCGAAACGGGTACCGAAACGGGGGTCGGGCAGTAGCCTTTCTGTTTCGGAACGGTGTCACCCGTTTCGGACGCCTGGGCTGCTTCAAGGCACGCGTTCCGAAACGGTTCACCCTGTTCCGAAACACCCTGCACAAAATGCAGAAATTTGCCTACTTAAACATGCAATAGGCCAACCAAACATGCTCCAAACGCTACCAAACTTTGCCAACATGCAATTTAACATAAAAGAGGCATACTTGCATCAACAATTCACCAACATGTCAACATATACGAAAAGCCCCAATTTCAAGACTAAGCTTCCAACACAAGCAATCCATTTAAGCAACATACTTCCAATTCAAACTCATAAGCCAAACCATGTTCCAACAACATCAACAACACAAAACCATACTTGTCTGAACATAAACAAACACATACATCAACCCAAGAGATTCTACCCCATTGCCTTTATTAACTATAGCTATTAACCGAGACATACATCTCAAGTGGAGTCCTTCTTGAATCCCTTGCTCCTCGCTGTCCAAACTTCAAGAATCTGCATTGATGGACAAAAAGGAGCGTAAGCACATAATGCTTAGTGAGGAATGCTCAAAACCAAAACACCATCAATGCAGCGAGCCATAAATCATTTTTAAAACAAACTCGATTTGTTTACCAAAGCCATGTTTGAAAACTCCTTTTCAACAACAAGCTCAAAACCATACATCGCACATACATGAAAACCAACCCTTAGCTTAGCATGCTAAGAAAACCTTTTCAAAGCACAACTTACAAAATCAACCATTTAGCCAAACCATGCATAAACACCATATGCAAGCTAAAACAAAACCTTGGAAAACACTCCCATTTCACAACATACCTTTCTTAAACTTGGAAGCCAACTCAAGCAAGAATCTTTAAAAACCATTTCACTAACCAACCAACACATGCATTAAACCAAAGGCAACATATATGAACCACAACATTATCATCACATGCCTTTTAAAACAAGTCTTAACAAGACTCCAATGCACTAAAGATATTTCATGCTCACATGCATCATTTTCCAAATGATAATCAACACTTGTTCAACTTAACAAGTAAACATGCATTCACAAGCATTATGCACTTTCCATGCAACCATGCATCTTTTCAAGCATCTCATGCTTCACATGCAATTATGCATCAATTCAAGCATCTCATGCTTCATCACAATCAAGAACATCATATTGGCCTTCAAGTGATCAACCACATTCACTTTTCAACTCAACACCCAATCGGATACGCGGATTCCGAGCGTTGTCCCTACGCTCCATACACCCTACCAATCCAAGGTCTCCCAAATGGACTTTTAAACACCATTTGACCTCAACATCCTAAGGTTCCCTTGTATGGACTTTTAAACACCATACAACCTTAGCTTTCCCGAGGTTCCCATGTATGGACTTTCAAACACCATACAACCTCAACTTTTACCCAAGGTTCCCATGTATGGACTTTCAAACACCATACAACCTTGACATGCACAAGGTTCCCATGTATGGACTTTTAAACACCATACAACCTTTGCATTCACCGATTGGTAGTTGTACAACATCACTAACGAGATCCGGGACACCCTACACAAGATCCACACATGGACTTAACACTGCCATTGTGATCTCAACAAGCACAAGGTTCTCACATATGGACTTTTAAACACCATATAACCTTTGCTCAACCAAGGTCCTCGAATGGGCAACACCTCCATTATGACCTCAACCATCTCGTTAGGATACTTGAAGGGAGTTTACCGGTCCACTCTTGACCACTCCACCTCCAAGGCGACTTAATTTACGGTGCACCCAATCCTATAGCCGGCTAACTATATCCGATCAAAGAACCAAGAACCACTTACACCACTTGCCAATATAACCACCTTACCACATTAGTCCAATGTTTCACATGCATAACCAATATGCAAAACCATTACCACATTAATCAAATGATTCACATGCATAACCAATATGCAAAAACCATCATTTACCAACATTAATTCACTGTTTTAAAGCATTAAACAAAGCCATTGAACAACATGCAACACCATGCATCAAATCCACATTTCCAATGTATAAAACCAAGGATCTCTTACCTTGAGCATCCTTCACATATGGCTTTCAAAACCAGCATTAAACCAGGCTAAAATATGCTTTCAAAACAGATTTAAACCATGCAAAACACATGCATTCCAATCATCAACCACAATTGCTTAAAAGCCAATTCCACAATCATAATTCAAGAGCGAAAAACCATTCACTTACTCTTGAGCTTAGCAAAGTTGTTTAGACTTAAACTAAACTCCCAAAACCTTCAAACCTTTGTTCAAAAGCTGAAAACCCAACTTCACTCACCGATAACCAACACAAGGCTAGCCACCAAGCCTTCCAAGCATCCGAAACCTTCCGCAACACCTCAAAAGCTCACGGATCAAACTCCCCTGTTTCAAGCACACAAAAACAGCACATTAATGCATCATTATGCATTAAGAACAGCAGCCACACAACCAAACTCGCTGCTCATCACACAACCAACAATTCGGCTACCAAACACAACCGAAATCACCTCCAAACATTTCCAAAACTTAACCCAGCCAAGATCCATCACTTCTAACCATTTTTAAACATCAATTAACATCCAAAATGATCACAAACACGTCCTTATACTTCCAGGTACAACAGATCACCATAAACACTCCAAAAACAACCAAAAACTCAAGCCAAACTTAGGAAATTCAACCTATCCGGGATTGCACTAATTAAACCTCAACTTCTAATCAATTTAGCATTCATTTAACATCATTTTGACACTCCAAAACACTGCCCAAATAGATCACACGAAAATTTCACCAAAATCGCCAAATCTTGCATTTTAAGCCAAAATCAAGATTTCAATTGAAAAGCCTTTAACAAAACACAAATCAAGGATTGAGAACTTGGGAATTTCAGTAAAGAACTGATAGTTTAGAGGAGAGAGACGTTCTTACCTCCAAACTTGAGTTTCTCCTTTTTGGAGCCAAAAAGCTTGACGAAACAACTTGCAAATTGAGAGGTTTTGTTGATGAGATGATTAGGAATCAAATGAGAGTTGAAATGAGTGATTTGAGTGACAAAATCAGAGGAAGAAATCTGGAGAGAATGTGTTTGGTTTGAGAGAAAAGATGAGAGAAAATGGTTGAGAGAAAAGTTAGTTAGAATTAGGAAAATATCTTCCCTCCACTTTTCTTTAGTTTAAAAACATTTAATTAATCATTTAATATATTTAGAAAATCTGGAGAAACTCCCATTGGGTAAATAGATCCTTAAAGATTCAAAGTTTCAATCCTTTATAAAACTGTCACCGAACTTTCAAAAATTACATTTTGGTCACTAGCCAAAATGTCAACCTTCCGAACCTCATTTTCCAAAATTGATTTCACAGTTCACTTTTATATATTAAAAGATGATTTTAGAACATTTTTCCATATTTTTAATGCAACCCGAACTAGGCTTTCCTAAATTCACTCTTATGTATTCGATCAGCACTTTGACCGAACCGGTCAACGCCCAAAACTTCCGAGCCCAAAACCGGGGCGTTACAACTCTCCCCCCCTTAGGAAATTTCGTCCTCGAAATTTCAACCGGTGAAAAGAGAACAACAACTTTCTCAAAACACACACAAGGCAACACAAAAACCTCAACCAACACTGAACACTTTCCACACCAAAACTCCACTGAACCCAACACCACCACATGCTGTTCACAAACCCAGAACACTCAAAGATAGCCACAACTTAACCTTCCACATATCCGGACTGTACACAGCCCCAACTTCAATCATGAAGAACTTTAACTTTCACAGCACACATTACTGTAACACACAACTTCCAAGACTGGTTTACACAGGGACTCTAACCAATCCAATTCAACCACCATACAAACTTCTCTGCTTCCAAAACTCTTGCAACTCTCAAACCCCTTCCAAGAATCTTCCCAACAAGCAAAAATTCTTAAGCATCCACTGCTTACCCAAACTCCTCAACAAAAGCTGACATTCCTTCACATCTGCCGCTAACATTACCAAAACGACTCACCAGGCCTACTCACCCACAAACCAAAATTTACTTCACAACCCCAACTCGGCTCCGCCAGCTGTTCCATACACCACCAGCTGACCTCAAAAGAAAATCACATACACACAACCAGCCAACCACTTCTCATAAGAATCCTTTCAAACAACACAAGCCTTCGATCTTTCATGATCCTTCCACTTCAAACTTCAACCATAACACTTGTCTTACCAGGACATCGCCCAACCTACCATACATACTAACTCCTCAACTCCTCAAAGGTTGCTAAGAACCAGCACTTACAAACACAACCCTTCCACAACAACCCAAAAGCTAAGCTACCCCAGCACCTGGAACACAACCGTTAAACTACAACAACACTTAGCACCAAGGAACTACCACTCCCACTTAGCTATTCAAACCACTAAACTCCTTAACAACAAACACTATCCTTCTACCAACATGCTATGCTACCCTCGCCATTACAAGCACTAGCTTAATATACTTCATTACGTCTAACTCTCACCCAGCACCAAAACAACCTCTAAAAACTCATCATCCAACCATCACTCTAACAGATTCGATTAGTTATTAGCGAGTGTGAACATCGTATGCATGATCACCAACATGCCCTATCAATGCCTGATGTACATGTATGCAAAACCTCTAATGTCATGCCACATGTATGCATGGACCAACACATATAATATAGCATATAACAATGATTTTAACTGTGCATGAATGCCAGTTCACACCCTCCAATAACATCCTCAAATCCGTCTAAGAACAACCTCCTACCTCACTTCTAACTTAACTACTCCACCATACCAACAAACATTAACCCCAAGATTCTCACCTAAGCCTTCTTCCCACCAAAAATGTTTCCAAACTACAACCATTACCCCAACATGCTAGCAACAAGACTAAACTTACCACGCAAGGAAAAACCAATAGAAACCAAACTAAGGTAATTAGAGCAAAGATCACTAACAAGGTTACCTGAAAACACAACACCTCCCTGAAGCTTCATCTGACGAGCTCTCTTCCTTGCGGAACCATCAACCTCCTGCCGCACCACTGCAGCACCAGCTAACACACTAGGGCCACCACCACCTCCTTGCGGTAAAGAACCTTGGCTGTTCCGAGCCAACACCAAACAATCACGTCTCATGTGTCCAGCAGACCCACATTTCCAGCAATTCTCCTTTCCCACACTCTTCACAACTTTCTGCTCTTTCTGCCACTTCTGAACCTTGCCTCGGCCGTGCCCACGACCTTTCTGAGATCCTTTGGCTATCACCAAAGCTGACTTCACTCCAAGAGGACAATCACGCTTAACATGCACTTTGGAACCACAGTTCCAGCAAGCACCCGCGCCCCAACAACCTCCAACATGGCGTCTTTCACAACGGTCACACACCGGTGGCTGAACTTCCACTCCCTGCCCAAGCAACACTTGCTTCACAACAGCACCACTGTCACATTGCTCAACCCTTGGAAACTTCCCTCCAAGATACCTTTCATAAAAGGCAGATACAAAGAAATCCCAATCAATATCAGGAATATGTGACGCCACTGCCACAGATGTCCACCAGACACATGCATCCTCCAACATCAGAGAAACAACACTCCCCAGCTTACAAGCAAGATCACAGCCTTCCTGATCCAAGATCAGAACCACACTGGCCAACCAGGCCTCAAACATCTCCGGTGTAGAACCATGATATTCCACAGCACCCAAATCAAGCAAACGCTGCTTCGGCAAACCTACACATCCCACAGCCAGCACATCCACAGACTTTACCTTTACCACAGCCTGAGATGTTCCCAACACCTCCTGAACATCAGATGATGAACTCTTCACCGCAGAACCAGCTTCTTTCCCTTGCCTTACCACCTCAATCTCAAGCACAGAAGACTGAGACAAAACACCTCCACGAAAGGGTGAATTCCACGCCTTAACAACCTGCCCCAAGGCAGCAACCATCTCACCCAACTGCCATTCTTTCATCGACTTAGCCATACTACTAACAACAACAAACATACAATCACAACAAACAAACAAACCAGTTAGACCAGCATTAAGCAAGGATTCAAACTCCAACTCCAAAATAACACAATAGCTATATTAATAAGGCAATGGGTATCCCGAATCCTCCCCTTTACATGACATAACAGTCAACACAACATGGATATCACAACATCAAGCATATCAATCTACACACCTTGATCATGCTTACATCCAACAGCATCCATTTGCATCAGCATATTACCAACATAACATACTCACAGCACAATCATCAAGCATAACACCAGCTCACAACATCAACACATATCCACATTAATTCAACGATGATTCATAACCATAAAACATGCTCGAAAACATCAGCAACATGCTCAGAAACATCAGCATCATGCCCAGAAACACGTGTTTCAACCAACATTCAACCACACATCAGGGTAAACAACAAGCACACATTACCACAACTTACCGTTTTCCCCAAGCATTCGCAACACAGCTCTGATACCACCAAATGTAACCCCCTTAACCCGGCCTAGACGGTTGGCCCGAATTAAGAAGATTACACGGGGAAAACCAAAGTCAACCCGAAAGTCAACCTTGATTAACGACCCTTTTTTTTCTTTTTAATCTTGTCTAGATGCTCATTAACCCTATATGTGATCACGCAAACATCATACTCAAAGATCACAACCATCAGAGATCATTCAGGGACCCAATTGCACATAACACAACTTTAGGGACCAAAATGCAAACATTTTGAAACACATAACTGCCACTGTCAGCCCCCAAAAGTCAACCGTTCTGAAACGGGAGACAGCCCGTTTCGAAACGCGGGGCCGTTCCGAAACGGGTACCGAAACGGGGGTCGGGCAGTAGCCTTTCTGTTTCGGAACGGTGTCACCCGTTTCGGACGCCTGGGCTGCTTCAAGGCACGCGTTCCGAAACGGTTCACCCTGTTCCGAAACACCCTGCACAAAATGCAGAAATTTGCCTACTTAAACATGCAATAGGCCAACCAAACATGCTCCAAACGCTACCAAACTTTGCCAACATGCAATTTAACATAAAAGAGGCATACTTGCATCAACAATTCACCAACATGTCAACATACACGAAAAGCCCCAATTTCAAGACTAAGCTTCCAACACAAGCAATCCATTTAAGCAACATACTTCCAATTCAAAATCATAAGCCAAACCATGTTCCAACAACATCAACAACACAAAACCATACTTGTCTGAACATAAACAAACACATACATCAACCCAAGAGATTCTACCCCATTGCCTTTATTAACTATAGCTATTAACCGAGACATACATCTCAAGTGGAGTCCTTCTTGAATCCCTTGCTCCTCGCTGTCCAAACTTCAAGAATCTGCATTGATGGACAAAAAGGAGCGTAAGCACATAATGCTTAGTGAGGAATGCTCAAAACCAAAACACCATCAATGCAGCGAGCCATAAATCACTTTTAAAACAAACTCGATTTGTTTACCAAAGCCATGTTTGAAAACTCCTTTTCAACAACAAGCTCAAAACCATGCATCGCACATACATGAAAACCAACCCTTAGCTTAGCATGCTAAGAAAACCTTTTCAAAGCACAACTTACAAAATCAACCATTTAGCCAAACCATGCATAAACACCATATGCAAGCAAAAACAAAACCTTGGAAAACACTCCCATTTCACAACATACCTTTCTTAAACTTGGAAGCCAACTCAAGCAAGAATCTTTAAAAACCATTTCACTAACCAACCAACACATGCATTAAACCAAAGGCAACATATATGAACCACAACATCATCATCACATGCCTTTTAAAACAAGTCTTAACAAGACTCCAATGCACTAAAGATATTTCATGCTCACATGCATCATTTTCCAAATGATAATCAACACTTGTTCAACTTAACAAGTAAACATGCATTCACAAGCATTATGCACTTTCCATGCAACCATGCATCTTTTCAAGCATCTCATGCTTCACATGCAATTATGCATCAATTCAAGCATCTCACGCTTCATCACAATCAAGAACATCATATTGGCCTTCAAGTGATCAACCACATTCACTTTTCAACTCAACACCCAATCGGATACGCGGATTCCGAGCGTTGTCCCTACGCTCCATACACCCTACCAATCCAAGGTCTCCCAAATGGACTTTTAAACACCATTTGACCTCAACATCCTAAGGTTCCCTTGTATGGACTTTTAAACACCATACAACCTTAGCGTTCCCGAGGTTCCCATGTATGGACTTTCAAACACCATACAACCTCAACTTTTACCCAAGGTTCCCATGTATGGACTTTCAAACACCATACAACCTTGACATGCACAAGGTTCCCATGTATGGACTTTTAAACACCATACAACCTTTGCATTCACCGATTGGTAGTTGTACAACATCACTAACGAGATCCGGGACACCCTACACAAGATCCACACATGGACTTAACACCGCCATTGTGATCTCAACAAGCACAAGGTTCTCACATATGGACTTTTAAACACCATATAACCTTTGCTCAACCAAGGTCCTTGAATGGGCAACACCTCCATTATGACCTCAACCATCTCGTTAGGATACTTGAAGGGAGTTTACCGGTCCACTCTTGACCACTCCACCTCCAAGGCGACTTAATTCACGGTGCACCCAATCCTATATCCGGCTAACTATATCCGATCAAAGAACCAAGAACCACTTACACCACTTGCCAATATAACCACCTTACCACATTAGTCCAATGTTTCACATGCATAACCAATATGCAAAACCATTACCACATTAATCAAATGATTCACATGCATAACCAATATGCAAAAACCATCATTTACCAACATTAATTCACTGTTTTAAAGCATTAAACAAAGCCATTGAACAACATGCAACACCATGCATCAAATCCACATTTCCAATGTATAAAACCAAGGATCTCTTACCTTGAGCATCCTTCACATATGGCTTTCAAAACCAGCATTAAACCAGGCTAAAATATGCTTTCAAAACAGATTTAAACCATGCAAAACACATGCATTCCAATCATCAACCACAATTGCTTAAAAGCCAATTCCACAATCATAATTCAAGAGCGAAAAACCATTCACTTACTCTTGAGCTTAGCAAAGTTGTTTAGACTTAAACTAAACTCCCAAAACCTTCAAACCTTTGTTCAAAAGCTGAAAACCCAACTTCACTCACCGATAACCAACACAAGGCTAGCCACCAAGCCTTCCAAGCATCTGAAACCTTCCGCAACACCTCAAAAGCTCACGGATCAAACTCCCCTGTTTCAAGCACACAAAAACAACACATTAATGCATCATTATGCATTAAGAACAGCAGCCACACAACCAAACTCGCTGCTCATCACACAACCAACAATTCGGCTACCAAACACAATCGAAATCACCTCCAAACATTTCCAAAACTTAACCCAGCCAAGATCCATCACTTCTAACCATTTTTAAACATCAATTAACATCCAAAATGATCACAAACACGTCCTTATACTTCCAGGTACAACAGATCACCATAAACACTCCAAAAACAACCAAAAACTCAAGCCAAACTTAGGAAATTCAACCTATCCGGGATTGCACTAATTAAACCTCAACTTCTAATCAATTTAGCATTCATTTAACATCATTTTGACACTCCAAAACACTGCCCAAACAGATCACACGAAAATTTCACCAAAATCGCCAATCTTGCATTTTAAGCCAAAATCAAGATTTCAATTGAAAAGCCTTTAACAAAACACAAATCAAGGATTGAGAACTTGGGAATTTCAGTAAAGAACTGATAGTTTAGAGGAGAGAGACGTTCTTACCTCCAAACTTGAGTTTCTCCTCTTTGGAGCCAAAAAGCTTGATGAAACAACTTGCAAATTGAGAGGTTTTGTTGATGAGATGATTAGGAATCAAATGAGAGTTGAAATGAGTGATTTGAGTGACAAAATCAGAGGAAGAAATCTGGAGAGAATGTGTTTGGTTTGAGAGAAAAGATGAGAGAAAATGGTTGAGAGAAAAGTTAGTTAGAATTAGGAAAATATCTTCCCTCCACTTTTCTTTAGTTTAAAAACATTTAATTAATCATTTAATATATTTAGAAAATCTGGAGAAACTCCCATTGGGTAAATAGATCCTTAAAGATTCAAAGTTTCAATCCTTTATAAAACTGTCACCGAACTTTCAAAAATTACATTTTGGTCACTAGCCAAAATGTCAACCTTCCGAACCTCATTTTCCAAAATTGATTTCACAGTTCACTTTTATATATTAAAAGATGATTTTAGAACATTTTTCCATATTTTTAATGCAACCCGAACTAGGCTTTCCTAAATTCACTCTTATGTATTCGATCAACACTTTGACCGAACCGGTCAACGCCCAAAACTTCCGAGCCCAAAACCGGGGCGTTACAGAAAACATAGAAATGGGTACTCTAGAGCGATCCACAAAAAAAAAAAGAAAAAAAATAAGAGAAAGAAAAGAAAAAGGGTATTTCATCCAAACATGTTCAAATCTCCCATTCAAAAATAAGATTTCACTTGGAAGAAATGATCCTTGGGTTCATTACCCTTAAATATTTATTTGAGCCTATAGATCCTTTCTTTCATAACCGTGAGCCAAACACCATTACAAGCCTCAAAAGACCATTTTGATCATATACGAGTATTGGAGTAAGTAGAGTTCGTCTTCAGATTACATCCCGCTTATCAGGGTTAACCTTTTTTCAAGGATTTCCAGGCTTCTAATGTTTGATTGAGATCATAAAAGAGGGAAGGATTGGATTGGTGAGTTAGTGAGGCAAAGAGTGCCACTTAAACGTGATAGAATTAGGAATATTGGAATGCTTCTCTCAGAAGTTGAATAAATTGGAAGGGGTCACATTTGAGTTGATCTTTGTCAATTTTGTTCAAGGGCACTCTTGCACTTAGTATTTTAGGGCCTAATTTTCTTTTTTCTTTTTTTTTTGTTTGCCATGACTTATCAAATTATTCCGGTTTAATAAGATAATATTTTGAGCCTTTCACTTATTGTTTCAACGAGCATCTTGTAGATAAATTAGTTATATACAAGAAAAGCAAGGATTTCATGGGTATTATTATGATGTACTAATTCTCTAAGTGCAGGCAGAACAAGAGGTGGCCTCAATACTTGGTTAATGATGAAAAAGTATGACGAGGAAAGGACACCACTTTGGGTGTCAAAAATATTTAAACAAAGCCACAAGAAATATACACAGATAACCTTGGGGCAAAGAGAGAGCGTAGACCATCTTTTGGTGAAAAAGCTACAACAAGTTCAGTTAGTTTTTTTTTGCTCATCAAAAAGACGTATATTAATAAGGAAATATACAACGATACGTCACAACGGTCGCCTCGTTAAAAACCTCCCTAATCCTAACGGAGGAAAAGAGTACGACCTGTTGATGACAATAAAAGGCACCAAGGAACCCCACGAACAAAAGACTACCACCCACCCGAGAACATTAGCAGGCGTTAAATAAAGAAACGCGCAATACCCCCTCCTTGGCCAACGAATCGGCTAGACCATTCGCTTCACGGAAAATATGCGAGAAGCACATAGAAGAAGCTAAGGCAAACACTTTCAATCTCACGAAAAACCTCCCAAAGGCGCCACGGCCGCTTGTCTACATGTAGAACCCAACTAACTGCGACCGTGGAATCCGACTCCACCACTAACGGGAACGATGACTAAGCCGCTTGCCGAAAGAACGTTAGAGCAAAGGCAATTGCTCGCAACTCAGCCTCATTAGACTCGAGACAACCAAGCGGACCAGAAAACAGAGCCACAATCCTGCCTTGATCATCACGCAACACACCCCCAAAACCTGCCGGACCAGGCTTACCACGTGCAGACTCGTCGACCGAAAACTTCAACGTCCCTTTAACAGGTGGTTCCCAACAAATGCCTCTGCGTACCGGTCGCGTACCAGAAGGTTCGGTATATAGACTTGGGTAATCCCACCACAACGCCTCACCAATGAGGAGATCATCCCGCATTGTTTGCATCCAATAATACGATCGCAACTTAATTAAGAAGCAAACCTCCGATGCCGACATCGACTTCTTATTAAAGACCATCTTATTGCGCACGAGCCAAACTGACCAAAACAAAGTTGCCACACACGAGACCCACAAGCAACGAAGAATGCCAGAAAAGGAGCAATGCAAATCCGGTAAGAAGAAAGCTGACAAACTCTTCGGCATCGGCAAACACACACCCCACAAACTTCGAAACCAGTCCCAAATATTCTGAACATACGAACATGAGTATAACAAATGGTCAACATCCTCCTCACTATCCTTACACTAAAAACACAACGTGCTTTGACCATCAAATACTATACCCCGTTGTCGCAAAAAATCAAACGTAGGCAATCGGCGCAACCAAACAAACCATAAAAAGCTTGTACCTTAGGCGGCACAAGAATCATCCACGTAAAACAAGCTCCAAAATTGCTTTCGCCCGCTCGATCGAGCATCAACATCTGAGAGATGGATTTAACTGAAAATGTAACGCCCCGGTTTTGGGCTCGGAAGTTTTGGGCGTTGACCGGTTCGGTCAAAGTACTGATCGAATATATAAGAGGTGAAATTAGGAAAGCCTAGTTCGGGTTGCATTAAAAATATGGAAAAATGTTCTAAAATCATCTTTTAATATATAAAAGTGAACTGTGAAATCAATTTTGGAAAATGAGGTTCGGAAGGTTGACATTTTGGCTAGTGACCAAAATGTAATTTTTGAAAGTTCGGTGATTGTTTTAAAAAGGATTGAAACTTTGAATCTTTAAGGAGCTATTTACCCAATGGGAGTTTCTCCAGATTTTCTAAATATATTAAATGATTAATTAAGTGTTTTTAAACAAAAGAAAAGTGGAGGGAAGATATTTTCCTAAATCTAACTAACTTTTCTCTCAACCATTTTCTCTCATCTTTTCTCTCAAACCAAACACATTCTCTCCAGATTTCCTCCTCTGATTTTGTCACTCAAATCACTCATTTCAACTCTCATTTGATTCCTAATCATCTGATCAACAAAACCTCTCAATTTGCAAGTTGTTTCATCAAGCTTTTTGGCTCCAAAAAGGAGAAACTCAAGTTTGGAGGTAAGAACGTCCTTCTCCTCTGAACTTCAAGTTCTTTACTGAAATTCCCAAGTTCTCAATCCTTGGTTTGTGTTTTGTTAAAGGCTTTTCAATAGAAATCTTGATTTTGGCTTAAAATGCAAGATTTGGCGATTTTGGTGAAATTTTCGTGTGATCTGTTTGGGCAGTGTTTTGAAGTGTCAAAATGATGTTAAATGAATGCTAAATTGATTAGAAGTTGAGGTTTAATTAATGCAATCCCGGATAGGTTGAATTTCCTAAGTTTTGCTTGAGTTTTTGGTTGTTTTTGGAGTGTTTTTGGTGATCTGTTATACCTGGGAGTATAAGGACGTGTTTGTGATCCTTTTGGATGTTAATGGATGTTTAAAAATGGTTAGAAGTGATGGATCTTGGCTGGGTTAAGTTTTGGAAATGTTTGGAGGTGATTTCGGTTGTGTTTGGTAGCCGAATTGTTGGATTTGTGTCGAGCAGCGAGTTTGGTTGTGTGGCTGCTGTTCTTAATGCATAATGATGCATTAATGTGCTGTTTTTGTGTGCTTGAAACAGGGGAGTTTGATCCGTGAGCTTTAGAGGTGTTGCGGAAGGTTTCGGATGCTTGGAAGGCTTGGTGGCTAGCTTTGTTTTGTGTATCGGTGAGTGAAGTTGGGTTTTCGGCTTTTAAACAAAGGTTTGAAGGTTTGGGAGCTTAGTTTAAGTCTAAACAACTTTGCTAAGCTCAAGAGTAAGTAAATGGATTTCTTACTTGATTTGTGATATGAATTGGCTTTTTAAGCAATTGTGGTTGATGATTGAAATGCATGTGTTTTGCATGGTTTAAATCTGTTTTGAAAGCATATTTTAGCATGGTTTAATGCTGGTTTTGAAAGCCATATGTGAAGGATGCTCAAGGTAAGGGATCCTTGGTTTTATACATTGAAAATGTGGATTTGATGCATGGTGTTGCATGTTGTTCAATGGCTTTGTTTAAGTGCTTTAAAACAGTGAATTAATGTTGGTAAATGATGGTTTTTGCATATTGGTTATGCATGTGAATCATTTGATTAATGTGGTAATGGTTTTGCATAATGGTTATGCATGTGAAACATTGGACTAATGTGGTAAGGTGGTTATATTGGCAAGTGGTGTAAGTGGTTCTTGGTTCTTTGATCGGATATAGTTAGCCGGCTATAGGATTGGGTGCACCGTGAATTAAGTCGCCTTGGAGGTGGAGTGGTCAAGAGTGGACCGGTAAACTCCCTTCAAGTATCCTAGCGAGATGGTTGAGGTCATAATGGAGGTGATGCCCATTCGAGGACCTTGGTTGAGCAAAGGTTATATGGAGGTGTTGCCCATATGTGAGAACCTTGTGCTTGTTGAGATCACAATGGCAGTGTTAGGTCCATGTGTGGATCTTGTGTAGGGTGTCCCGGATCTCGTTAGTGATGTTCTACAACTACCAATCGGTGAATGCAAAGGTTATATGGAGGTGTTGCCCATATGTGAGAACCTTGTGCATGTCAAGGTTGTATGGTGGTTAAAAGTCCATACATGGGAACCTTGGGGAAGAGCTAAGGTTGTGTGGTGTTTAAAAGTCCATACATGGGAACCTTAGGATGTTGAGGTCATAATGGAGGTTGTTGCCCATTCGAGGACCTTGGATTGGTAGGGTGTAGGGAGCGTAGGGACAACGCTCGGAATCCGCGTATCCGATTGGATGTTGAGTTGAAAAGTGGATGTGATTGATCACTTGAAGGCCAATATGATGTTCTTGATTGTGATGAAGCATGAGGTGCTTGAAATGATGCATATTTGCACGTGAAGCATGAGATGCTTGAATTGATGCATAATTGCATGTGAAGCATGAGATGCTTGAAAAGATGCATGGTTGCATGGAGAGTGCATAATGCTTGTGAATGCATGTTTACTTGTTAAGTTGAACAAGTGTTGATTATCATTTGGAGAATGATGCATGTGAGCATGAAATATCTTTAAGTGCATTGGAGTCTTGTTAAGACTTGTTTTTAAAGGCATGTGTTGATGATGTTGTGGTTCATATATGTTGCCTTTGGTTTAATGCATGTGTTGGTTGGTTAGTGAAATGGTTGATTTTCGCAGGTTGTGCTTTGAAAAGGGTTTTCTTAGTTTGCTAAACTAAGGGTTGGTTTCATGTATGTGCGATGCATGGTTTTGAGCTTGTTGTTGAAAAGGAGTTTTCAAACATGGCTTTGGTAAACAAATCGAGTTTGTTTTAAAAGTGATTTATGGCTCGCTGCATTGATGGTGTTTTGGTTTTGAGCTTTCCTCACTAAGCATTATGTGCTTACGCTCCTTTTTGTCCATCAATGCAGATTCTTGAAGTTTGGACAGCGAGGAGCAAGGGATTCAAGAAGGACTCCACTTGAGATGTATGTCTCGGTTAATAGCTATAGTTAATAAAGGCAATGGGGTAGAATCTCTTGGGTTGATGTATGTGTTTGTTTATGTTTAGACAAGTTTGGTTTTGTGTTGTTAATGTTGTTGGAACATGGCTTGGCTTATGAGATTGAATTGGAAGTATGTTGTCTAAAAGGATTGCTTGTGTTGGAAGCTTAGTCTTGAAATTGGGGCTTTTTGTGTATGTTGTTATTTTGTTGAATTGTTGATGCAAGTATGCCTCTTTTATGTTAAATTGCATGTTGGCAAAGTTTGGTGGCTGTTAGAGCATGATTGGATGTTTAATTGCATGTTTAAACCGGCAGATTTCTGCATTTTGTGCAGGGTGTTTCGGAACAGGGTGTACCGTTTCGGAACGGGTGCCTTGAAGCAGCCCAGGCGTCCGAAACGAGTGAAACCGTTCCGAAACGGATAGGCCACTGCCCGACCCCCGTTTCGGTACCCGTTGCGGAACGGCCCCGCGTTTCGAAACGGGCTGTCTCCCATTTCGGAACGGTTGACCGTTGGGGGCTGACAGTGGCAGTTATGTGTTTCAAAATGTTTGCATTTTGGTCCTGAATCTTGTATGTGCAATTGTATGAGTTTGAGATGTCCGTTTGAGCTGAAATTTGGCCGAGATGCATGAAATATGATTAATTTTAAGTTGGTAACTTAAAATCTGGTTAAGGCCTCAAAGTTTTCAGAATTTACAAATTGGTCCCTAAAGTTGTGTTTTGTGCAATCGGGTCCCTGAATGATCTCTGATGGTTGTGATCTTTGAGTATGTTGTTTGTGTGATCACATCTAGGGTTAATGAGCATCTAGACAAGATTAAAAAGAAAAAAAAAGGTCGTTAATCAAGGTTGACTTTCGGGTTGACTTTGGTTTTCCCCGTGTAATCTTCGTAGTTCGGGTCAACCGTCTAGGCCGGGCTACGGGGGTTACATTTGGTGGTATCAGAGCTGAGTTGCGAATGCTTGGGGAAAACGGTAAGTTGTTGTGATGTGTGTTGATGTTTACCTTGTTGTGTGGATGAAAGTTGGTTGAATGTTGGTTGAAACACGTGTTTCTGGGCATGATGCTGGTGTTTCTGAGCATGTTGCTGATGTTTTCAAGCATGTTTTGTGTTTATGAATCATTGTTGAATTAATGTGGATATGTGCTGATGTTGTGAGCTGGTGTTATGCTTGACGATTGTGTAATGAGTATGTTATGTTGTTAATATGCTGATGCAAATGGATGCTGTTTGAGGTAAGCATGATCAAGGTGTGTAGATTGATATGCTTGATGTTGTGATATCCATGTTGTGTTGACTGTTATGTCATGTAAAGGGGAGGATTCGGGATACCCATTGCCTTATTAATATAGCTATTGTGTTATTTTGGAGTTGGAGTTTGAATCCTTGCTTAATGCTGGTCTAACTGGTTTGTTTGTTTGTTGTGATTGTATGTTTGCTGTTGTTAGTAGTATGGCTAAGTCGATGAAAGAATGGCAGTTGGGTGAGATGGTTGCTACCTTGGGGCAGGTTGTTAAGGCGTGGAATTCACCCTTTCGTGGAGGTGTTTTGTCTCAGTTTTCTGTGCCTGGGGTTGAGGTGATAAGGCAAGGGAAAGAAGCTAGTTCTGCGGTGAAGAGTTCATCATCTGATGTTCAGGAGGTGTTGGGAACATCTCAGGCTGTGGTAAAGGTAAAGTCAGTGGATGTGCTGGCTGTGGAATGTGTGGGTTTGCCGAAGCAGCGTTTGCTTGATTTGGGTGCTGTGGAATATCATGGTTCTACACCAGAGATGTTTGAGGCTTGGTTGGCCAGTGTGGTTCTGATCTTGGATCAGGAAGGCTGTGATCTTGCTTGTAAGTTGGGGAGTGTTGTTTCTCTGATGTTGGAGGATGCCTGTGTCTGGTGGACATCAGTGGCTGTGGCGTCACATATTCCTGATATTGATTGGGATTTCTTTGTATCTGCCTTTTATGAAAGGTATCTTGGAGGGAAGTTTTCAAGGGTTGAGCAAAGTGATGGTGGTGCTGTTGTGGAGCAAGTGTTGCTTGGGCAAGGAGTGGAAGTTCAGCCACCGGTGTGTGACCGTTGTGAAAGGCGCAATGTTGGAGGTTGTTGGGGCGCGAGTGCTTGCTAGAACTGTGGTTCCAAAGTGCATGTTAAGCGTGATTGTCCTCTTGGAGTGAAGTCGGCTTTGGTGATAGCCAAAGGATCTCAGAAAGGTCGTGGGCACGGCTGAGGCAAGGTTCAGAAGTGGCAGAAAGAGCAGAAAGTTATGAAGAGTGCGGGGAAGGAGAGTTGCTGGAAATGTGGGTCTGCTGGACACATGAGACGTGATTGTTTGATGTTGGCTCGGAACAGTCAAGGTTCTTTACCGCAAGGAGGTGGTGGTGGCCCTAGTGTGTTAGCTAGTGCTGCAGTGGTGCGGCAGGAGGATGATGGTTCCGCAAGGAAGAGAGCTCGTCTGTTGAAGCTTCAGAGAGGTGTTGTGTTTTCAGGTAACCTTGTTTAGTAATCTTTGCTCTAGTTACCTTAGTTTGGTTTCTGTTGGTTTTCCTTGCGTGGTAAGTTTAGTCTTGTTGCTAGCATGTTTGGGGTAATGGTTGTAGTTTGGAAATGTCTTTGATGTGAAGAGGGCTTTGTGAGAATCTTGTGGTTAGTAGTTGCTGGTATGATGGAGTTAGATAAGCTAGAAGTGCGGTAGGAGGTTGTTCTTAGACGGATTTGAGGATGTTATTAGAGGGTGTGAACTGGCATTCATGCACAGTTAAAATCATTGTTATATGCTATATTATATATGTTGGTCCATGCATACATGTGGCATGACATTAGAGGTTTTGCATACATGTACATCAGGCATTGATAGGGCATGTAAGTGATCATGCATACGATGTTCACACTCGCTAATAATTAATCGAATCTGTTAGAGTGGTGGTTGGGTTAGGTTGGATGGTGGGTTTTTAGAGGTTGTGTTGGTGCTGAGTGGAAGTTAGAGGTAATGGAGTTTGTTAAGCTAGTTGCTAGTAATAGTGAGGGTGGTATAGCCTGTTGGTAGAAGATTGGTGTTTGTTGCTTATAAAGTTTAGTGGTTTGGTGGTGAGGAGTACCGGTTGAAGTAGGATCGGTCAAGTGGTTTGAATAGCTAAGTGGGAGCGGTAGTTCCTTTGTGCTAAGTGTTGTTGTAGTTTAACGGTTGTGTTTCCAGGTGCTGGGGTGGCTTAGCATTCGGGTTGTTGTGGAAGTGGTTGGCTGGTTGTGTGTATGTGAATTTCTTTTGAGGTCAGCTGGTGGTGTATGGAGCAGCTGGCGGAGCCGAGTTGAGGTTGTGATGTAATTTTGGTTTGTGGGTGAGTAGACCTGGTGAGTCGTGGTGGTAATGTTAGCAACAGTTGTGGGGGTTTATCAGCTTTTGTTGAGGAGTTTGGGTAAGCAGTTGATGCTTAAGAATTTTTGCTTGTTGGGAAGATTCTTGGAAGAGGTTTGAGAGTTGCAAGAGTTTTGGAAGCAGAGAAGTTTGTATGGTGGTTGAATTGGATTGGTTAGAGTCCCTGTGTGAACCAGTCTTGGAAGTTGTGTGTTACAGTAGTATGTGCTGTGGAAGCTAAAGTTCTTTATGGTTGAAGTTAGGGCTGTGTACAGTCTGGAGATGTGGAAGGTTAAGTTGTGGCTATCTTTGAGTGTTCTGGGTTTGTGAACAGCATGTAGTGGTGTTGGGTTCAGTGGAGTTTTGTGTGGAAAGTGTTCAGTGTTGGTTGAGGGTTTTGTGTTGCCTTGTGTGTGTTTTGAGAAAGTTGTTGTTCTCTTTTCGCCGGTTGAAATTTCGAGGACGAAATTTCCTAAGGGGGGGAGAGTTGTAACGCCCCGGTTTTGGGCTCGGAAGTTTTGGGCGTTGACCGGTTCGGTCAAAGTACTGATCGAATATATAAGAGGTGAAATTAGGAAAGCCTAGTTCGGGTTGCATTAAAAATATGGAAAAATGTTCTAAAATCATCTTTTAATATATAAAAGTGAACTGTGAAATCAATTTTGGAAAATGAGGTTCGGAAGGTTGACATTTTGGCTAGTGACCAAAATGTAATTTTTGAAAGTTCGGTGACTGTTTTAAAAAGGATTGAAACTTTGAATCTTTAAGGAGCTATTTACCCAATGGGAGTTTCTCCGGATTTTCTAAATATATTAAATGATTAATTAAGTGTTTTTAAACAAAAGAAAAGTGGAGGGAAGATATTTTCCTAAATCTAACTAACTTTTCTCTCAACCATTTTCTCTCATCTTTTCTCTCAAACCAAACACATTCTCTCCAGATTTCCTCCTCTGATTTTGTCACTCAAATCACTCATTTCAACTCTCATTTGATTCCTAATCATCTGATCAACAAAACCTCTCAATTTGCAAGTTGTTTCATCAAGCTTTTTGGCTCCAAAAAGGAGAAACTCAAGTTTGGAGGTAAGAACGTCCTTCTCCTCTGAACTTCAAGTTCTTTACTGAAATTCCCAAGTTCTCAATCCTTGGTTTGTGTTTTGTTAAAGGCTTTTCAATAGAAATCTTGATTTTGGCTTAAAATGCAAGATTTGGCGATTTTGGTGAAATTTTCGTGTGATCTGTTTGGGCAGTGTTTTGAAGTGTCAAAATGATGTTAAATGAATGCTAAATTGATTAGAAGTTGAGGTTTAATTAATGCAATCCCGGATAGGTTGAATTTCCTAAGTTTTGCTTGAGTTTTTGGTTGTTTTTGGAGTGTTTTTGGTGATCTGTTATACCTGGGAGTATAAGGACGTGTTTGTGATCCTTTTGGATGTTAATGGATGTTTAAAATGGTTAGAAGTGATGGATCTTGGCTGGGTTAAGTTTTGGAAATGTTTGGAGGTGATTTCGGTTGTGTTTGGTAGCCGAATTGTTGGATTTGTGTCGAGCAGCGAGTTTGGTTGTGTGGCTGCTGTTCTTAATGCATAATGATGCATTAATGTGCTGTTTTTGTGTGCTTGAAACAGGGGAGTTTGATCCGTGAGCTTTAGAGGTGTTGCGGAAGGTTTCGGATGCTTGGAAGGCTTGGTGGCTAGCTTTGTTTTGTGTATCGGTGAGTGAAGTTGGGTTTTCGGCTTTTAAACAAAGGTTTGAAGGTTTGGGAGCTTAGTTTAAGTCTAAACAACTTTGCTAAGCTCAAGAGTAAGTAAATGGATTTCTTACTTGATTTGTGATATGAATTGGCTTTTTAAGCAATTGTGGTTGATGATTGAAATGCATGTGTTTTGCATGGTTTAAATCTGTTTTGAAAGCATATTTTAGCATGGTTTAATGCTGGTTTTGAAAGCCATATGTGAAGGATGCTCAAGGTAAGGGATCCTTGGTTTTATACATTGAAAATGTGGATTTGATGCATGGTGTTGCATGTTGTTCAATGGCTTTGTTTAAGTGCTTTAAAACAGTGAATTAATGTTGGTAAATGATGGTTTTTGCATATTGGTTATGCATGTGAATCATTTGATTAATGTGGTAATGGTTTTGCATAATGGTTATGCATGTGAAACATTGGACTAATGTGGTAAGGTGGTTATATTGGCAAGTGGTGTAAGTGGTTCTTGGTTCTTTGATCGGATATAGTTAGCCGGCTATAGGATTGGGTGCACCGTGAATTAAGTCGCCTTGGAGGTGGAGTGGTCAAGAGTGGACCGGTAAACTCCCTTCAAGTATCCTAACGAGATGGTTGAGGTCATAATGGAGGTGATGCCCATTCGAGGACCTTGGTTGAGCAAAGGTTATATGGAGGTGTTGCCCATATGTGAGAACCTTGTGCTTGTTGAGATCACAATGGCAGTGTTAGGTCCATGTGTGGATCTTGTGTAGGGTGTCCCGGATCTCGTTAGTGATGTTCTACAACTACCAATCGGTGAATGCAAAGGTTATATGGAGGTGTTGCCCATATGTGAGAACCTTGTGCATGTCAAGGTTGTATGGTGGTTAAAAGTCCATACATGGGAACCTTGGGGAAGAGCTAAGGTTGTGTGGTGTTTAAAAGTCCATACATGGGAACCTTAGGATGTTGAGGTCATAATGGAGGTTGTTGCCCATTCGAGGACCTTGGATTGGTAGGGTGTAGGGAGCGTAGGGACAACGCTCGGAATCCGCGTATCCGATTGGATGTTGAGTTGAAAAGTGGATGTGATTGATCACTTGAAGGCCAATATGATGTTCTTGATTGTGATGAAGCATGAGGTGCTTGAAATGATGCATATTTGCACGTGAAGCATGAGATGCTTGAATTGATGCATAATTGCATGTGAAGCATGAGATGCTTGAAAAGATGCATGGTTGCATGGAGAGTGCATAATGCTTGTGAATGCATGTTTACTTGTTAAGTTGAACAAGTGTTGATTATCATTTGGAGAATGATGCATGTGAGCATGAAATATCTTTAAGTGCATTGGAGTCTTGTTAAGACTTGTTTTTAAAGGCATGTGTTGATGATGTTGTGGTTCATATATGTTGCCTTTGGTTTAATGCATGTGTTGGTTGGTTAGTGAAATGGTTGATTTTCGCAGGTTGTGCTTTGAAAAGGGTTTTCTTAGTTTGCTAAACTAAGGGTTGGTTTCATGTATGTGCGATGCATGGTTTTGAGCTTGTTGTTGAAAAGGAGTTTTCAAACATGGCTTTGGTAAACAAATCGAGTTTGTTTTAAAAGTGATTTATGGCTCGCTGCATTGATGGTGTTTTGGTTTTGAGCTTTCCTCACTAAGCATTATGTGCTTACGCTCCTTTTTGTCCATCAATGCAGATTCTTGAAGTTTGGACAGCGAGGAGCAAGGGATTCAAGAAGGACTCCACTTGAGATGTATGTCTCGGTTAATAGCTATAGTTAATAAAGGCAATGGGGTAGAATCTCTTGGGTTGATGTATGTGTTTGTTTATGTTTAGACAAGTTTGGTTTTGTGTTGTTAATGTTGTTGGAACATGGCTTGGCTTATGAGATTGAATTGGAAGTATGTTGTCTAAAAGGATTGCTTGTGTTGGAAGCTTAGTCTTGAAATTGGGGCTTTTTGTGTATGTTGTTATTTTGTTGAATTGTTGATGCAAGTATGCCTCTTTTATGTTAAATTGCATGTTGGCAAAGTTTGGTGGCTGTTGGAGCATGATTGGATGTTTAATTGCATGTTTAAACCGGCAGATTTCTGCATTTTGTGCAGGGTGTTTCGGAACAGGGTGTACCGTTTCGGAACGGGTGCCTTGAAGCAGCCCAGGCGTCCGAAACGAGTGAAACCGTTCCGAAACGGATAGGCCACTGCCCGACCCCCGTTTCGGTACCCGTTGCGGAACGGCCCCGCGTTTCGAAACGGGCTGTCTCCCGTTTCGGAACGGTTGACCGTTGGGGGCTGACAGTGGCAGTTATGTGTTTCAAAATGTTTGCATTTTGGTCCTGAATCTTGTATGTGCAATTGTATGAGTTTGAGATGTCCGTTTGAGCTGAAATTTGGCCGAGATGCATGAAATATGATTAATTTTAAGTTGGTAACTTAAAATCTGGTTAAGGCCTCAAAGTTTTCAGAATTTACAAATTGGTCCCTAAAGTTGTGTTTTGTGCAATCGGGTCCCTGAATGATCTCTGATGGTTGTGATCTTTGAGTATGTTGTTTGTGTGATCACATCTAGGGTTAATGAGCATCTAGACAAGATTAAAAAGAAAAAAAAGGGTCGTTAATCAAGGTTGACTTTCGGGTTGACTTTGGTTTTCCCCGTGTAATCTTCGTAGTTCGGGTCAACCGTCTAGGCCGGGCTACGGGGGTTACAGAAAAAGTCCTCGAGCATCCGGGGACCAAACCAACTTGTCACGACAGCCAACATGAAGTCGAATGCCGCCCACCACAGACCACAATTCTCGGAGCTGCCCCAACTCAAATGAACGGAGGGGACGTCGAAAAAAATCAGCCCATAAGGAATGTCGAAAAGCCCCATACACCGAGTAATGCATAACCAAGGCTAGACGATTTTGGACACAGGAGAACAGACGCGGGAAAATATCCTTCAAAGGCTTTTCCGCACACCAAGCATCAAACCAAAAAAGTACGCGACTCCCATCCCCTACTTGCCATAACAATTCATCATGCAAATGCCTTTGGACATCTCGAATATAAAAGGTGGGTTTTAAGGAAAGCCTAGTTCGGGATGCATTAAAAATATGGAAAAATATCTTAAAATCCTCTTTTATTATATATAAGAGAGTGGTGAAATCAATTTTACAAAATGAGGTTTCGAAATGTGACATTTCAAGTTAGTGACTAAAATGTAATTTTTGAAAAGTTGGTGACTGTTTTAAAAGGATTGAAACTTTGAATCTTTAAGGAGCTAATTTACCCAAGAAGAGTTTTCTCCAGATTTTTCTTAATATTAAACATTTATTAAATGATATTTAATAAAAGGAAAAAAGGGAAATAGATATTTTTGAGTTCATAACTAACTTTTCTCAAAATTTTCCCATTTCATTTTCTCTCCCTTTTCTCTCAGCCAAACACATTTCCCCAGCCATTTTCCCTCTGATTTTAACACCTAAAATGAGATTTCAATCTCTATTTGATCTCTAATCATTCCTACATCAAATTCTTATCATTTGCCTATTGAATTTTCAAGAATCTTGGCTTTAAACAAGGAGAAACTCACATTTTGAGGTATGAACGTCCTTCTCCTCTAAATACTCAGTCCTTTACTGAAATTCCCAAGTTCTCAATCCTTGATTTGAGTTTTATTAAAGGTTTTGATGTTGTGATCTTGATTTTGGCTTAAAATGCAAGATTTGGATTTAATTTTTAAGAAATTCGTATTATATGATTGGGATCTGTTTTGAGATGTCTTTTTGATGTATATTGGATGTATTAATGATGTGAAATTGAGGTTTAATCAATGCAATCCCGAATAGGTTGATTTTCCTAAGTTTTTAATTGTGAAAATGGTGGTTTTTGGGGTGATCTTGGTGTTCTGTCAATGCTGGAGGTATAAGGACGTGTTTGGGATCATTTTGGGTGTTAATTGATGTTTAATAATGATTAAAGGTGATGGATCTTGACTGGGTTAAGTCTTGAAAGTGTTTGGAGGTGATTTCGGTTGTGTTTGGTAGCCGAAATGTTGGATTTGCAAAGAGCAGCGAGTTTAGGTGTGTTGCTAGTGTTTTTAATGCATGATGATGCATTAATCCTCTGTTGTTATGTGCTTGAAATAGGGGAGAATGATCCGTGAGCAATAGAGGAGCCGTTGAAGGTTTCGGATGCTTGGAAGGCTTGTTGGCTAGCCTTGTTTTGTGTATCGGTGAGTGAAGTTGGGTTTTCAGCTTTGAAACCAATGTTTGAAGGTTTTTGGGAGCTTGGTTTAAGTCTAAACAACTTAGCTAAGCTCAAGAGTAAGTAAATGGAATTTCTCTCTTGGTTTGTGTTATGAATTGGCTTTTAAATGCACTTGTGATTGTTGGATGCAATGCATGTGATTTGCATGTTTAAATTCTGTTTTGAAAGCATATTTTAGCATGGTTTAATGCTGGTTTTGAAAGTCATGTGTGAAGGATGCTCAAGGTAAGAGATCCTTGGTTTTGTACATTGGAAATTGTGGAATTGGTGCATAGTGTTGCATGTTGATTAATGGCTTTGTTTAATGCTTCAAAAACAGTGAGTTGTTGAAGGTAATTGGTGGTTTTGGCATTTTGGTTATGCTTGTAAAACAATGGATTAATGTGGTAGAATGGTTATGTTGGCAAGTGATGTAAGTGGTACTTGGTTACTTTAATCGGATATAGTTAGCCGGCTATAGGATTGGGTGCACCGTGAATTGAGTCACCTTGGATGTCGAGGGGGTTGTAATTGTACCGTAAACTCCATCCAAGAATCCTAGCGATTGAGGAAATTGGTGTCATCATGATGGAGGTTGGCTCTCGTGGGTGGGCTTGGTTTAGCGCCACCACGATGGAGGATGGCTCTCGTGGGTGAACCTTGTTAAATGTCACCATGATGGAGGATGGCTCTCATGGGTGGACTTTGTTAAGCGTCACAACGGTGGAGGGTTGCTCCCGTGTGTGAGCTTGGTTAAGGTGATTACAATGGTTGTGGTAGCTTCCATGTGTAAGCCTTGTGATGTGTCCCGACTCTCGCTAGTGTGTTATACAACTTCCGATGAATGATGTTGAGGGGTTGTGATTGTACTGTTAAACTCCATCACGGGTGTTGAGGGGTTGTGATTGTACCGGTAAACTCCACCTTGTGTTGTTCGGAAGTCTTTATGAAGCGTGTGGGACAACGCTTGTAATCCGCGTATCCGATTGTGTCTTGTGTTGTGATGGTTTGTGAATTATCACTTGAAAGCCAATATAATGTTCTTGAATGTAATGAAGCATGAGACGCTAGTAATGATGCGAGGTTGCATGGAAAGTGTGTAATGTACCATGATTGCATGTATTACTTGTTAGCTTGAACTAGTGTTTATCTTCTTTTGAGAATGATGCATGTGTGCATGGAATCTCTTTAGCGTGTTGAAGTCTTGTGAAGGCTTGTTTTAAATGGCATGTATTGCAATTGTTGATTTTGTGGATCATGAATTGCATTTGTTTAATGCATGAGATAGATTGAAGAGGTAAGTGGTTTTCAAAGGTTTCTTGCATTGAGATGATTTCCAAATATGAGAAAAGTATAGTGTGAAGTGGAGGTGTTTTCCAAGGAACTTGTATTTAACTTTGCATATGATGTTCATGCGTGGAAAGGTTAAATTGATGGTTTTGCAAGGATGTGCTTTGAAGTGAGTTACCTAGCTTTTCTAAGCCAAAGGTTGGTTTTCATGTTGAGCAATGCATGATGATTTAAAGCATGTTGTTAAAAATGGGGTTTTCAAACATTGCTTTGGTTTATCGGAATGTGTTTACATTTAAAAGAGGTTTTATGACTCGCTGCATTGATGGTGTTTTGGTTTTGAGCATTCCTCACTAAGCATTACGTGCTTACGCTCCTTTTGTCCATCAATGCAGATAATTGAAGTTGGGACAGCAAGAAGCAAGGGATTCAAGGAGAGCTCCACTTGAGATGTATGTCTCGGTTAATAGCTATAGATAATAAAGGCAATGGGGGGAGAGTCTTTTATGTTGATGTTTAACAAGATTGTGTATGTTGGACAAGTTTGGTTTAATGCCTATGATGATGTTGGATTATGTAATGGCCTTCCGGTGTTTGGTTTTGGTAAATTAGTGATTGCATGATTTCCATTATAGGATGCATGCCTATAGGTTTGGAGTTTTTCCTAAATAATGCCATGGTTTTGTTTTGATGATGTTAGTATGTTCCATTAATGTCTGATGACTTGTTGGTATGTTTTGGAGGTCATGTGATTGTGTTTTGTGGGTCAAATGTGTGTTAAACCAGAAAAATCCTGCAATTCTGGGCAGCCCGCACCGAAACGGGTGCTACCGTTTCGGAACAGGGGGCCTGAAATGGCCTAGGCGTTTCGAAACAGGTGAAGCCGTTCCGAAATAGTTTTGCCACTGCCAAGCCCTGTTCCACAACGTGTTTCGAAACGGTCCTTCCCCGTTTCGGAACACTCGACCGTTGGGCACAGAATCTGATGGTTATATGTTTTGAAATTCTCGCGTTTTAGTCCTGAACTTGCTTATGCAATTGTTTGAGTTTGAGATGTCCGATTGAGATGAAATTTGACAGAGAGGCATGAAATATGACTAATTTCATAGTGGTAACTTTAAAACAGGTTAAGTCCTCCTAATTTTCAGAATTTGCATTTTGGTCCCTAAATTTGTATGTTGTGCAATTGAGTCCTTAAATGTTATCCGATTGCTGTGATTTTTGAGTATGTTCTTTTCAAGAATACACATAGTGTTAGTATGCCTTTAGACAAGATTAAAAATAAAAAAGGGGTCGTTAATCAAGGTTGACTTTCGGGTTGACTTTGGTTTTCCCCGTGTAATCTTCGTAGTTCGGGTCAACCGTCTAGGCCGGGCTAAGGGGGTTACATTTGGTGGTATCAGAGCTGAGTTGCGAAATCTTGGGGGAAATTGTAAATTGTTGTAATAAGTGTTTAATGTTTATTCTGACGAGTGGTTGAAAGTCGGTTGAAATGTGTGTCTGTGAGCGAAATGTTGATGTTTTTTAGCATGCTTTTGTTTGTGAATCTTCTTTGAGCTAATGTGGATTTGTGCTGATGATATGCTAGTGATGTAAGCTGATTTTATGAATGATGAAAGTGTGATGGGTATGATATGATGATATTATGCTGTTGTTGGTAAATGTTGTTTGATGAGAGCATGATCGAGGTATGTTGATTGATATGCTCGATGTTGTGATATCCATGTTTTTATTGACTGTTACGTCATGAAAAAGGGGAGAATCCGGGGTACCCATTGCCTTATTATTATAGCTATTGTGTTATGTTGTTATTGGAGTCTTGAATCCTTGCTTGAAGCTGGCCTGATCATTTTGTTGTTTGTTATGATTGTTTGTTGTTAGTAGCATGGTGAAATCGATGAGAGAATGGCAGTTGGGTGAGATGGTTGCTGCTTTAGGGCAGGTTGTTAAGGCGTGGAATTCACCTTTTAAAGGAGGTGTTTCGTCTCAGTCTTCAGTGCCTGGAGTTGAGGTAGTGAGGCAGGAAGAGGAAGTTGGTTATGTGATGAAGAGTTCATCACCTATAGTTCAAGAGGTGTTGGGAACATCTCAGGCTGTGGCGAAGGTAAGGCCTGTAGACGTGCCGACTGTGGGACGTGCGAGTTTGTCGAAACAACGTTTACATGATTTGGGGGCTGTGGAGTATCATGGTTCGACACCTGAGACGTTCGAGGCCTGGTTGGCCAGTGTAATTCTGATTTTGGATCAGGAAGGTTGTGACTTTGCCTGTAAGCTGGGAAGTGTTGTCTCATTGATGTTGGAGGACGCTTGTGCCTGGTGGACATCTGTGGCGGTGGCATCGCATATCCACGTTATAGATTGGGACTTCTTTGTGTCTGCCTTTTATGAAAGGTACCTTGGGGAGAAATTTCCAAGGATTAAGCAACGTGGGGGTGTGGTTTCAGTTTATGAAGGTGAAAGAAGTTTAAGTATGAGAGATGTGGGTACTGACCTCGGGAGCGGTCAGCGTAAGAGGCTACGTGATAGAAGGTTTTGCTTGAATCGAAGCCTGGATGGTAGTGCAGATGTGGGGCAAGTGCTACATGATCGAGGAGTGGTAGCTCGGTTACCGGTGTGTGACCGTTGTGGAGGGCGCCATGTTGGAGGTTGTTGGGGCGCAGAAGTTTGTTGGAGCTGTGGTTCTAAGGAGCATGTGAAGCGAAATTGTCCTCATGTGGTGAGATCAGCTTCAGTGGTAGCAAAATGGTCTCAGAAGGGTCGTGGACGCGGCCGAGACGAAGTTCGAAGGTGGCAGGAAGGGCAGAAAGGTGTGAGGAGCTTGAGGAATGAAACCTGTTGGAATTGTGGGTCTATTGGACATTTGAAACGAAATTGTTTGATGTTGGCTTGGGGTGGTCAGGGTTCTTTACCGCAGAGAGGTGGTGATGACCTTAATGTGTTAGCTGATGCTGCAGCGGTGTGGCTGAAGGATGATGGTTCTGCGAGGAAGAGGGCTCGTCTGTTGAAGCTCCAGGGCAGTGAGGTGTTTGCAGGTAACCTGGTTAAGTAATCTTTGCCCTAGTTATCTTAGTTTGGTTTCGGTTTGTTTTTCCTTGCGTAGTGGGTATGGTCTCGTAACTAGCATGTTTGGGGTAGTAGTTGGTGTTGTTTTGAAAACAACTTTAGTGTGAAGAGGGTATTAGTGAGTATTTTTGGTGGATAATGGGTTGTTAGAATGATGGAGTTGGTCAAGTTGGAAGTGAGATAGGAGGTTGTTCTTAGGCGGATTCTGAGGATGTTATTGGTGGGTGTGAACCGACATACATGCACATTTAAAATCATTTGTTATATGCTATATTATATATGTACTGGTCCATGCATACATGTGACATGACATTAGAGGTTTTGCATGCATGTACATCAGGCATTGATAGGGCATATTGGTGACCATGCATACGGACGTTCACACTCGCTGATAGTTAATCGTGTTCGTTAGTGTTGGGATAGGGTTAGGTTGGATGATGGGTTTTAAAAGTTGTTTTGGTGCTAGGAGAATGTTTGGAGTAATGGAGGGTATTAAGCGAGCTGTCAGAAATAGTGAGTGCGATATAGCATGTTGGTAGAAGGAAGGTGTTTGATGCTTAATGAGTTTAGCGGTGTGTTGGTGAGGAGATTACCATTTGAGTTAGAATCAGTCAATGTGGTTGTGAATAGCTGCTGGAAGTAGTAGTTTCTTGGTGTTAAGTGATGTAGTAAGTTAGTGGATGTGTTCCAGAGTGTTGAGGTAACGTGGCATTGATGTAGTAGTAGAAGGGTTGTGTTATGCAGATGATGGTTCGTAGCAACCTTCGGAGTGTTGAGAAGAGGTTATGTTGTGGGTTGTAGAAAAGGGTTAGCCCGAGAGAATTGAAGTTTCGTAATCTTAATATGTTTGTACAGAGTGGGCAGTGTCCTGGTAAGGCTAGTGTTGTAGTCAAAGTTTGAGGTGGAAAGGCAATGTAAGGTTAAAGGCCATTGTTGGTTGGACGGGTTCTTGTGAGAAGTGGTTGGCTAGTTGTGTATAAGAAAATTCCTTCTGAAGTCAGCTGGTGGTGTGTGGAACGGCTGGCGGAGTCAAGGTTTGGGTTTTGTGATGTGATTTTCGGATATTAGGTGAGTAGTCCTGGTGAGTCGTTATGGTGATGATAGCGGCGGATGTGAAGGAATATCAACAATACGTTGAGAAGTTTGGGTAAGCAGTTGATGCTTAAAAATTCTTGTTTGATGTAGTAACCTTTGGAAGAGGTTGAGCAGTTGTGCAAGGGGTTTCAGAAACGGTGAAGGTTGTGGGTCATGGGGTGGCTGAATTGGATTGGTTGGTGTCACCGTGTGTACGAGTTTTGGGAGTTATGAGTTAAGGTGGTGTATGCTGTAAAAGTTTGGAGGTTCTTCAGGTTGTTGCTGGGGCTATGTGCAGTCCGGAAGTGTGAAAGGTTAAGATGTGGTTAACATCTGAGTGTTTTGGAATTCGTGAACAGTATGTGGTGGTGTTGAGTTTGGTGGAGTTTTGTGTAGAGAGTGTTCAGTGATGGATAAGTCTCCTGTGTTGCCTTGTGGGTTGCTTTGAGAAGTGTGGTTGTTCTTTCTTCGCCGGTTGAAATTTCGAGGACGAAATTTCTTAAGGGGGGAGAGTTGTAACACCCCAATTTTGGGCTCAGAAGTTTTGGGTTTGAACCGGACCGGTCGGATTTGCGGTTCGAATATAAAAGGTGGGTTTTAAGGAAAGCCTAGTTCGGAATGCATTAAAAATATGGAAAAATATCTTTAAATCCTCTTTTATTATATATAAGAGAGTGGTGAAATCAATTTTACAAAATGAGGTTTCGAAATGTGACATTTCAAGTTAGTGACTAAAATGTAATTTTTGAAAAGTTGGTGACTGTTTTAAAAGGATTGAAACTTTGAATCTTTAAGGAGCTAATTTACCCAAGAAGAGTTTTCTCCAGATTTTTCTTAATATTAAACATTTATTAAATGATATTTAATAAAAGGAAAAAAAGGAAATAGATATTTTTGAGTTCATAACTAACTTTTCTCAAAATTTGCCCACTTCATTTTCTCTCCCTTTTCTCTCAGCCAAACACATTTCCCCAGCCATTTTTCCCTCTGATTTTAACACCTAAAGATGAGATTTCAATCTCTATTTGATCTCTAATCATTCCTACATCAAATTCTTATCATTTGCCTATTGAATTTTCAAGAATCTTGGCTTTAAACAAGGAGAAACTCACATTTATAGGTATGAACGTCCTTCTCCTCTAAATACTCAGTTCTTTACTGAAATTCCCAAGTTCTCAATCCTTGATTTGAGTTTTATTAAAGGTTTTGATGTTGTGATCTTGATTTTGGCTTAAAATGCAAGATTTGGATTTAATTTTTAAGAAATTCGTATTATATGATTGGGCTCTGTTTTGAGATGTCTTTTTGATGTATATTGGATGTATTAATGATGTGAAATTGAGGTTTAATCAATGCAATCCCGAATAGGTTGATTTTCCTAAGTTTTTAATTGTGAAAATGGTGGTTTTTGGGGTGATCTTGGTGTTCTGTCAATGCTGGAGGTATAAGGACGTGTTTGGGATCATTTTGGGTGTTAATTGATGTTTAATAATGATTAAAGGTGATGGATCTTGACTGGGTTAAGTCTTGAAAGTGTTTGGAGGTGATTTCGGTTGTGTTTGGTAGCCGAAATGTTGGATTTGCAAAGAGCAGCGAGTTTAGGTGTGTTGCTAGTGTTTTTAATGCATGATGATGCATTAATCCTCTGTTGTTATGTGCTTGAAACAGGGGAGAATGATCCGTGAGCAATAGAGGAGGCGTTGAAGGTTTCGGATGCTTGGAAGGCTTGTTGGCTAGCCTTGTTTTGTGTATCGGTGAGTGAAGTTGGGTTTTCAGCTTTGAAACCAATGTTTGAAGGTTTTTGGGAGCTTGGTTTAAGTCTAAACAACTTAGCTAAGCTCAAGAGTAAGTAAATGGAATTTCTCTCTTGGTTTGTGTTATGAATTGGCTTTTAAATGCACTTGTGATTGTTGGATGCAATGCATGTGATTTGCATGTTTAAATTCTGTTTTGAAAGCATATTTTAGCATGGTTTAATGCTGGTTTTGAAAGTCATGTGTGAAGGATGCTCAAGGTAAGAGATCCTTGGTTTTGTACATTGGAAATTGTGGAATTGGTGCATAGTGTTGCATGTTGATTAATGGCTTTGTTTAATGCTTCAAAAACAGTGAGTTGATGAAGGTAATTGGTGGTTTTGGCATTTTGGTTATGCTTGTAAAACAATGGATTAATGTGGTAGAATGGTTATGTTGGCAAGTGATGTAAGTGGTACTTGGTTACTTTAATCGGATATAGTTAGCCGGCTATAGGATTGGGTGCACCGTGAATTAGGTCGCCTTGGATGTCGAGGGGGTTGTAATTGTACCGTAAACTCCATCCAAGAATCCTAGCGATTGAGGAAATTGGTGTCATCACGATGGAGGTTGGCTCTCGTGGGTGGGCTTGGTTTAGCGCCACCACGATGAAGGATGGCTCTCGTGGGTGAACCTTTTTAAATGTCACCATGATGGAGGATGGCTCTCATGGGTGGACTTTTATAAGCGTCACAACGGTGGAGGGTTGCTCCCGTGTGTGAGCTTGGTTAAGGTGATTACAATGGTTGTTGTAGCTTCCATGTGTAAGCCTTGAGATGTGTCCCGACTCTCGCTAGTGTGTTATACAACTTCCGATGAGTGATGTTGAGGGGTTGTGATTGTACCGTTAAACTCCATCAAGGGTGTTGAGGGGTTGTGATTGTACCGGTAAACTCCACCTTGTGTTGTTCAGAAGTGTGTATGAAGCGTGTGGGACAACGCTTGTAATCCGCGTATCCGATTGTGTCTTGTGTTGTGATGGTTTGTGAATTATCACTTGAAAGCCAATATAATGTTCTTGAATGTAATGAAGCATGAGACACTAGTAATGATGCGAGGTTGCATGGAAAGTGTGTAATGTACCATGATTGCATGTATTACTTGTTAGCTTGAACTAGTGTTTATCTTCTTTTGAGAATGATGCATGTGTGCATGGAATCTCTTTAGCGTGTTGAAGTCTTGTGAAGGCTTGTTTTAAAAGGCATGTATTGCAATTGTTGATTTTTTGAATCATGAATTGCATTTGTTTAATGCATGAGATAGATTGAAGAGGTAAGTGGTTTTCAAAGGTTTCTTGCATTGAGATGATTTCCAAATATGAGAAAAGTATAGTGTGAAGTGGAGGTGTTTTCCAAGGAACTTGTATTTAACTTTGCATATGATATTCATGCGTGGAAAGATTAAATTGATGGTTTTGCAAGGATGTGCTTTGAAGTGAGTTACCTAGCTTTTCTAAGCCAAGGGTTGGTTTTCATGTTGAGCAATGCATGATGATTTAAAGCATGTTGTTAAAAATGGGGTTTTCAAACATTGCTTTGGTTTATCGGAATGTGTTTACATTTAAAAGAGATTTTATGACTCGCTGCATTGATGGTGTTTTGGTTTTGAGCATTCCTCACTAAGCATTACGTGCTTACGCTCCTTTTGTCCATCAATGCAGATAATTGAAGTTGGGACAGCAAGAAGCAAGGGATTCAAGGGATTCAAGGAGAGATCCATCCTCAAGTTGTAACATCAAGTTGGTAGGTCTGACCGTTCCAATCTTAAATTTTTGGAAGATTGACTTAGACATTTTGTTTATGCTTGCTTCTAGGTCACATAGTGCTCTTCCCTCGTAGGTATCTCCGATTTCACATGGTATGGGAAAACTTCCAGGATCCTTAAGCTTGGGTGGTGTCCGATTGTGTAGCATTTCCATGCATTCTTCTGTCACAACCTCAGTTTCAAATTCCCCTATCCATTTCTGTTTTGAGACCACGTCCTTGAGGAATTTGGCATAGTTTGGAATTTGCTTGATCGCTTCCACTAATGGCAGGTTGATATGTACCTACTTAAAGATGTCTAAGAACTTCTTTAATTGGTACTCTTGTTTTTGTTGCTTCAGCCTTTGTGGGAATGGTGGAGTTGGTCGGGTATCCTTTTTGCTTTCTGTGCATGTGCCTTTAATAGCATTGACATTGGGCTTTGTCTTTGGTGCTGCTACAGAGTCTGCCGAGGCAGTGCCTTCAGGGTCTGCTGCTGCGGCATTGTTGTTGGGCACTGTTGTGGCAGTTGGCTTCTTTGGCTTTGTCTGCTCTATTTCCTTAGCTTGGGGTTCTTCGAGCTGAATACCACTTTGGGTGGTTATTGAATTGCATTGCTCATACGATGTTCTCTTAGCTGATTCTATGTAGATAGGTAAACCTACTGTCGGCCTTGTGTTCATCATCTGTGCAATTTGCCCAATTTGAGTCTCTAGGGATTTCATTGTTGCCTCATTGTTTGGCAGTCGCATCTCGATCCTGTCCATAAAAGCTTCAGTTTTCTTTATGAACTTATCATTATTAGCCATATATGCACTAGTCTGAGACATGAAAGCATTAAGAGTGTTTTCAAAAGAAGTAGTTAGCATAGGCAGCTATTGCGGCATGGTCTACCGAGGGGCATTGTTCTGCTTAAATCCTACAGCTGGAGCGTTCTGATTGTTCGGGTTGAGTGCATTGTTGGGGCTACTCCAAGAGAAATTCGGGTGTTTCTTCCATGCTGAAATCCTCACGTTGTTGTTGTTCCGGTTGTAATTTCAAATAAAACAGCTCGATTCTATATTCTGCGGACATTCTGAAGAAACATGGTTACCCCCACAGTTTTCACAAAATAAATCCATTACCTTAACCTCCTGGTGATTATTCCGTGATTGCATGTTCATGACCAGCTTTGTCAATGTGGCAATTTGGGATGAAATTGAGTCCAAGGACCCTATTTTGTTTACTGTGGGTTGGCGTCGGATTCCTCCTCGTCTGGCCGTTGGGAACTGATAGTCGTTCTTGGCCATCCTGTTCAGAATATCCATTGCTTCCTCTGGTTCTTTGTCTAGAAGTATGTCGTTTGTCGAGGCATCAAGCATCATCCTAGTTGCCGTGTTGAAAGCGTTATAGAACACGGTTACCTACGTCTACAATGGGAATCTATGCAAGGGGCATTTGTGTAACATCTCACTATATCCCTCTCAAGCCTCGAGCATGGATTCATCGTCAGCCTGTCGAAAAGAAGTTATTTTGGTATGCAATTTATTAGTTAAATTTGTAGGATTAAAACGTGCTAAGAAATCACGACATAAATCACTCTAGGATCCAATTGATCCTGCTGGAATACTGTTTAGCTGGGGTTTTTCCCTATCGCTATGTGAATAGGTGAACAATTTTAATCACAAAATATCATCATGTACTTCTTATATTTTAAACAAATTACAAATCTGCATGAAGGATTTGAAGTGTTTTCTGGCATCTTCAATCCTTGAGCCGCAAAATTGCCCCATAGTATTGATCATGTTGAACATCACGGGCTTCGGTTCAAAGTGGGTGGCCTCTATTTCTGGTGTAACAACTCCAGGATTTAGTTCGTTCAGATCCCCTTCTAGGTAATTTTGTAAAGTTAGGTTTCGTATTGGTGCGAATTAAATTCACGGATTTTCTCCATCTCCAACATGGACATTCTGCTGCCCGTCGGCAGGTTGCTGCCCATTGGCATTTCGATTGTTGTTGGCATTGTTGCCGCCAACTTCGTGTGCCATATTTGGTCGCAGTTTTGCCTGAGTCTCTGCAGGAAACTTCGATCGATTTCTTGATCAAGGTCGTGGAGTCGATACTTCGGGTTCGCCCTGGTCATACACCAATGTAAAACCCAAGTTTATTAGTTCTCGAAAAACATATAAAAATTAAAAGTGCAAGAAAATAAAATTGAAAGTCGCTATTGCCAATCCCCGAAAATGACGCCAAAAACTTGTTGCATGTAAAAGGTGCTCTGTAATTAGTGCAAGTGTACACGTCTCAAGTAATAAAGTGATAAGTATCAGAGTATCGTCTCCATAGGGATTGGGATGCCCTCCTTCAATTATCTTCTTGCACTAAAAAGGAAAAAGTAAAAGTAAAAACACAAGTAAAAGGGGTTTTTGATTTTAACTAAACTAAAGAACATAAGTAAATATTGAGAGATGAAGCTGATAGAATGGGCCGGATTAGATTGCATCGTAGTGTGGAATCCAACTGAGTTGTCTCGGTCTTAAATGCAATGAATACCAAACTGCCTCGGTAGTGTCCTTCATTCTTGTCGCGACAATAAGATGTGCTGCCTCGACAATCTCTTTCTAGTCGGCAGTGATGTCAAGGTTCGGCAAAGCGTCCTTCGATAGCTCCTCCTTATCTATATGGTCGAAACCGTGTTGATGAATGAGCCTTGATAATACCTCTCGGCGTAAACCAAAGATAAACACCAACCAATCTCACGCTTCTTTTAGCTGTTGAAACTCTAACTTATCTCTAAGCCGAGATAGCTTCCACCGTCCAGGATGAAAACCATGCTGATTCGTTTTGTGAGTCTAACTCTCTCGATGCTAGACAAATAGACAACCTCACAAACTCTCTCTCGATGAGATTGTAAGAATGAATTTAATGCAAAGAATAAGCAAATCGTGAACTAAATTGCATTCAAAACTTAAACAAAGTATAATTGTTTTCTCACAACTACTAAGCAAAATAATCCTAACCCTAAGAAAGTTTAGAATATAATGGATATAGAAAACACACGACTAAACCCTAATCTCAAGCTCTCAACTCTTCTCTCAATGATCAACGTGAGATATGTGTGCGCCAAGCCTTGCTTAAATAGGACGAGGAGTAGGGCAAAGTCCTTCTTGGATAGGAAGCTAAGTTGGACTTGGACTTGTCTTTATTAAAGATGTGAATCTCTTTAATTTTAATGTCTTTATCCACTTTTGCCAAATTCCATCTTTAACCTTTCTTCCATGCTTTCGTCATCTTCCAGTGCTCCAATTTCCATGCAAGGTGTGTAGAAAAATTTAGTGTTTTATGCTCTTCAAATCGGCTATCACTTTGCATTCTTTGCCCTATGTCAGGTTGGTATGTGCACTACCTCAGCAGAAAATATCTGCTGCCTTGGCAAGGGTTTGTCAATGGGTCTACTCCGCAAGGCTTCCTATTAATACTTGAGCTTGCTTTAGTAGAAGTTGTTATCTCTGGCTTGGCTTGATCTAGATCAGTCTCAAGCTCATTCTGCACCATCTTGCCTTTTCTTCATTGTCCACTCGGCATCACCTGCCCTAGCAGTGAGTAAATCTACGCAAATACCAAACATGCATTAAAAAGCACATTTTCATTAAATAAATAAAATATCAGGATAAAAGATAAAGGCAATGTAATTAATGCATCTAAGGCCTTAATGTCGCTCAAATGGGTGTAGGTTAAGCCATAATTACCATGTATAAGGGGTAAAAATATAGGACTTTTGGGCACTTATCACAGCCCCAAACTCGAACTATTGTTTGTCCTCAAGCAATACAAACCATCAATGGCCAAAACTTAATCCTTATTAAAATCCTCCTTGGTCTTACTTTTCATTCTTCTCTCCAAACTATGGCAAAGAATGCTCGACCCTTAAGTCTTTGGATGCCTTAGGAATTCCCTGGAATCAAACTATAAGATTTGTGAGTGTGTGCATGCATTGTGAACAAGATGATGGGTTCTAAGTAATCACTTAAGCATTAAACTACTTAACTTGGGTAGGTTCTTTTCTTCTTCTTTTTCTTCTCTTTTTTAAGCATTCTAACCTACTAGAGCCAATTTCGGTCACCTCTAGTGAATACTTAGCTACTTATCAATATTCATAATCATATTAAGTACTCATATCCTATGACATGCCAACTATATCCATTCTCATACTTATTTTTCAAAAGTCGATATATCCATTAAAACAACATTTACTTTGTCACGACCATTTTTAAAAATCGTGTGTAAAAATAGCCCGACGATTAGGGTTTTGAAATCGGGGTTTTACCATTTTGAATTTGGTCTTGAAATTTTGGTTTTTTCATATTAAATCAGGTGTCCTTTATTTATTTTTGAAAATCAATTTGGAGTTGCGACCGAGCACTTTGGTAGATCAGACACCATAAAAATGGACCATAGATTCTTTTAAATGGGCATTGTATGTAAATATGGTGTAAATTGACATTTATTAAGGATTTTGGGACTTTTTGACAGTTTTTATTTATTTAACATTGGGCTTTATTATTTATTTATATTTATTTGGTTTTATTTTTATCGAATTACTAATATATATGGGCACCTAGACAAAATATGGGTATTACAGTTGTTCCTCTTTGCTCATTGATGTGGAACATGAATAGGGCAAAGACGAAAAACACACGGATTTTGTCCGAACCGTCTGGCCATCGCAATCTAAAGTTGTTTTTCTTATTATGAAATGCTTCAATCTTCCTTAGCCTCCCTGAAGTTCCTTCTTCGTTGGGGATGAACTCTTATCATTAGGAACTCATCCCTGTTGGGCGAACTCTTCTCATTAGGAATTCTTATTTGCTGGGCGAACTCTTCTCATCAGGGATTCTTCTTTGCTGGGCGAACTCTTCTCATTAGGAATTCTTCTTTGTTGGGTGAACTCTTCTCATTAGAATTCTTCTTTGTTGGACGAACTCTTCTCATTAGGAGTTCTTCTTACTTCATCAATTTCCTGTCAAAACAAACTAAAATATGAGGGTTAGCACGACCCTAATTTCCTACATGATGCATGAACCATGACTTGCTGAGATTCATCCATCAGCTTCTGCTCTCTGAGGATCCATTTTGGTGCTTCCTTTCTACTTCCTTATTAATTCCCCTTTTCTTTAATTCCCCATCTCACATTCGAGATTGGCCGTCAAAATCTCCTTTTTGTGTTTCTGGCTCTTTGCTCTAAAGTGCTCTTTCGGGTTTTCACTTTAGATTACTTTTTCCTCAAAGCGCCCTTTCGGGTTTTCACTTTGGTTTTTTTTTTCTGTTCTTTTTCCCAAGGCACCGTTTCAGGTTTTCACCTTGATTTTTTTCTTCTTTTCTTTTCTTCTTTCTTTCTTTCTCTTTTTTTCTTTTTTCTCTTTTTTTCTTTTCCTTTCATTCTTGAAAACTCAAATTGACTACATTGATATCTTGCCAATCAACACTTCACATTTTCCTTTTCCAACAAGATTCTGCAAATCTAAGAATCTGACAGTTAATATCTAAGAATCCACTTCAAAATTCATAGTTTATCCCAACTGAGATGCTGCCAAGTTTTTGCAACGGGACGGAGCAATGACAACGATTACAATATCGTTTCTTTGATATACAGATGACAAAGAATGGACAAGTTTTGGCCATGATAATATGTTGGCCTTGTGATTCCAATCATCTTAGCATCAGCACAGAGATACAAATCATTGTTCTTCGGGTGACAGGCTTTGTTGTCAATGATAGTGTAACACCCTAAAACTGGGCCTAGTAATTTTGCTATCAATTCAAAATCCCTTACTAGTGAAACGAGTCACATTGAATAGGATGTAATTAAGGACCAAAATACAAGAAAAATGAAACCTAGATGTCGAATCTTAAAGGAATTTAAGAGGTAATTGAATTAAGGACTTAATTGAAAGATTAAATTAAATTGGTGACTAAATTATAGTGACCTAATCGAATGGTGAAGGAAAGTTAAGGAATGCATGATAAACTCTCTAAAAGCCCAAAATTGCCTTTGATTAAATTAGGATTAATAACTAATTAAGGGATAATACGGTAAATTCTAAATTACACTATTAACACATGCAACATCATCATGTTCTACATTTCAATTCTGCCGAATTGAATAAAGAAGAGAGAGAGAGAGGGAAAATTGAGAGAGAAAGCCATTGGAGGAGGCATTTAAGCTTGCATATGGATAATTTTGCCATAGGAATTGATTTAACAAAGCAATGTAAGCTCCCAATCTTCTCATTCTATTCGAAAATGTTGTTAGGTTAGAAAATAGAATTGTTGCATTTTTATTTGGTTTAATTCATGTTGATAGCTTGCATGATACTTGGATTTGATGATAACTATGTTAGATTAAGTTTATATAACTAGGAAAATTGTTAGATTTGAGCAATCTATGGGTTATCACATTGAAAGTGATAACCGAATGCAATATAGACAATTGTGACTAAATTGTGAAATTGAAAAAGAAAGGTATTGAATTGGAAAAATTTATGTAGGACAAGACTGCTAGAAATAAAGTTTACTAGTGACTTGTAGTGACGAACAAGTGAAATTGCTATTAATTTGATGGAATTTGACCTTAGAGTAAAATAGGTCACATAGAAAGCTTAGTTGATAAAATTAAAGACTATTTTTGAACAAATTGGTAATTTCAGGATTGAATTGGATACGTTTAAGGACTGAAAATGCTAGCTAAATACAAGGGAGGTACTAGAATGAATAATAGATAAGCTAAAGTACATGAATTGTAGCCGAATAGGTTGTCTAGATGTGTTCATTGACATATTACTACAATTTGGACTAATCTGGAAAATGTGTTAAGTAGAGGACTTAACTGGATTTATTAAGATCTAATCTTGATATGAAAATACAAGGGAAAACATAAGAAACTATGGTAGAAATGACTAAACTGAACTAGTGAAAGATCTAGGTTAAATAGCTCACTAAAGTGGACCTAGATAAAATCTGGCAGTTTCAAAACTATAAAATTCACCTGACTTTAATTAATAAACTGTATTGATATAGAAAGGATAAAAATATGATCATTGTATGGTTAGATGGATAATTGAATTAGCTTCCTAATGGTATAAACTAATTGAAAATCCAATGTCTAGATTAAAAGTTATTAAGAGATTAGTAAACAGTGTGCAACTGCCAGGACAGAAACTGTTTTGTATAATATAGTTCAATTGAGCTTAAATTGCTAATGAATTGATTCTAACGATTCCTTTATGATATGAATGGCTTGCTAGAGCAAAGCATAGAGGAAGTTGCAGAAGCATATAAGATAGGATCATCAAAAGATAGACAAAAGGGCATAATCATTCAAGACTAAGCTTTGAAGTATAGTGAGTCTAACTCCACTTAGGGTTAGGACTTAGGTCCTAACCAACCTATTTTATTTTGTTAATGCCATGTAACCTGACTTAATCTATATTGGTAATTAAGGGATGTACAAGCTAATTGAGAACTTGTGTGATATCATGATGAATTGTTATCTTCAATTGAAGTGAAAACCTTGATTGAATTATAATAATCCATGTCTAAATTTTTATGTACTCATATGCATTGCTTATGCCAAATGTATGTAATGGTATGCTAGCTTGCTTGGATACAAGGTATGTTTAATCATGCATAGTTGAGTTGTGATTGAATACCTTAATGTATGCTGAATTGATTGAACATTTGATTTGATTAAATGTTATCAGGGTGTTTGTTTATCTATGGATTGTATTGATGATTAAATGCTCTTATGTAAGCTGAAATGGTTCGAATGGCTTAATAGATGAAATACACTTGTATGATGTTTGATCACTCATGAATTGAATTAAGGATAATTTGGCATAGAATTCTTTAAAGGAAATCTAATTTTTGAAATGCTTGCTCTTTAGTTAATGGAGGTGCAATTGTTTGCAATTAAAAAGACTCAATTAAGACCTTGGTTGCTTGTTATGTTTAGGTAGAATGACACGCCTTAGAGTCTAGAGCTCGATTTAATATGTTCATGTACTTTGTGTGCCTTAATATGTGGTGTAGAAGACACCTTAACATGAATGGTACTTTGTATACCCTTTTATGTGGTGTAACAGACACCTTCTTGTTCAAGTACTTTGTGCACTCTAATACGTGGTGTAGAAGAGACCTTAACATGATCCGGTACTTGTGTACCTTAACACGTGACTCGATTACCTAGTCTTAACTATCTACCAAGGGAAATTAAATTGAATGAATTTCTATGAAATACTTGCAAACTTGAATACTGTAAATTGCTCTTGTTACATGAACATGAACTTGAAATGAATTAGATTTCCCATGAATTGAATTGAATTACATGTCAATTTGAATGCTCATGATTTAAAGAATAGATCAATGTTAAATAATGATCTTGTTTGAATGATTAAATGCTCACGAATTAAAGAATATTCCGATGCTAAATAAGGACCCTATTCGAATGATTAAATGCTTATTTGTTTGTTTTGCTCATACTTGTTTGATTAGTCCATTATGGTTGTTAAAAACCCTGATTTTCCTTCTTAATTTGTGATGTCCGAATGGAAAACTAGCTCGGTAATCTTGATTAAATGAATAATAAATCTTGAAGCTAATAAATTGTCAACTTCCTAAATAATTGTTACCTCACTAAGTACTCAATGTACTTATCACTTTTATCTCTTATTCTTCTGAAAATCAGGTTTGAAGTGATTAAAGCTACTCGACCTTGGGATGAGCAATATACAAGTGAAAAATCGAAAGTATGGCTTGCCTTGTCTATGTTATACTCCTAGTTGGTGGCCTAGTGTTATGTCTAGTTGTGCAAGTGTTTTGCATATTGCTTATCATGAGGATTTATATAAGATGTATGTGAGAACTTGATTAAAAGTTGGTAATGTTTTGTGATACTATGGTTATGTAAATAATTAACTAATGTTGGTATGAACTTATTGGCTTGGTGGCCTTTTTGTTGTATATATATATATATATCATTGTCTTAGATGTACTAGTTAATAATCTGCAACAGTCTCGTGTTCATTTGTATTCGAGTGGAATAGGTATATTGTTTAATAAGAAAATTTGAAAAAATAATAGGATCAATGTGAATTTAGTTTATTGAAATTAGCTCTTCAATTAATTGGTTTCTTGGCTAAGTTCGAAACTAAATTAGTGACTTAATTAGTGCGTTGTTCAAATTGGTGTACATAAATGATGTAATTGGAAATGATCAATTTGGTAGTTTAGCATTTTGTTCGAATGATCTATAGTAATGAAGTGTTAAAATGTAATTAGAATGCATCTTTTGTACTTTTTCCAATTCGAATGGATGTATGGAATATTAACAAGTATGATTGAAAATTCGGCTAAGTATTTAGATAATTGGAATGGATAAATTGATTCTTGTTTATTAATTGTTCGGTTGCTATGAGAAAAAATTTTAATTGACACTAAATTTATGCATTCTTGTTTTGAATTTTGCATTCGACACTCCTCGCTCCTAACCCGGGCGAGGGGTGTTACAAATAGTCTATATTAACCTGCAGACCTCTGCCAAAGCTTATCATGACACTTTTATGCAACAGTTTTCACAAGTCTTTTGTCCTTGAGTTTACATTGATATGGTATTCAATACCATCTCTGCTTTATACACTCTTCTTCAATATCCCAGAGTGTTAAAGTTTACTTGCACCCTTAAAAATAGTAATACCAAGAAATTATACGCTTGCATGCATTATATCAGCCATTTTATGATGGTTTAGAACAAAAAGAAGGCTCGAAAGTGAATTCATGAATTTATTGAAGCTTATAAATCAAAATACAACAAAATTTGAAATAGTCATGGAAAATTGAAACATCAAAAATCAAGAAACAATATCAGATCTCCGGGCATCAAAGCATGAAGGATACAACCACCCCATCGACCAGATATAGAAATGAAACATCAAATGTTGTTAGGATGTTTACAGCTGTGAAATCCCTTCCGAAATATTAGGTGTTCGAGAGATTCTGAATACCGGATGCCTAACGTCATCCATCTGAGCTGCCCATTACAGGTTTTCAACTTAGATCCTCCTTTGGTTTCAAGACGCCCTTTGCGGATTTTCATCTTGAACCCCCTTATATTTTTATCTCTTTTTTAAGTATCTAAAGCGCCCTTTTGGGTTTTCACCATAGATATTTTCATTTTGCGAAGTGCCCTTTCAAGTTTTCACTCTGCTTTTTACTTTCTTTTTCTTTTTTCATTCTCTTTTTGAATTTTTCAAGCATAATATTTCTTGACCGAATCTGAGTTCATCGGCTTATGCAACTTCTTGCCGTCCATTTCAATCAGAATCAACGCTTCTCTGAAGAAAGCCTTTTTGACAACATAAGGTCCTTCCCAGTTAGGCATTCATTTTCCATGGTCATCTCGATGTATTTCCAAAACCTTTATTAAGACAAGATCTCCCTCTTAGAATTCTCTTGGTCGTATCGTCTTATCATATGCACGTATCATTCTTTTCTGGTACATCTAGATGTGGCAGATTGCCTTCAACCTCTTTTCTTCAATAAGATTCAGCTGATCAAATCGAACTTGTAACCCTTCTGAATCATCCAGCTTTACTTTAGACAAAACACGCAGAGATGGAATTTTAACCTCAATTGGGAGTACCGCTTCAGTCCTGTAGACCAAAGAGTAGGTTGTTTCCCCGGTTGAGGTTCGTATTGAAGTTTGATATGCAAACAATGCGAAAGGTACTTTCTCATGCCAATCTTTGTAAGTTTCTTTTGTTTTCGATATGATCTTTTTGATGTTTTTATTTGCCGCCTCCACTGCCCTATTCATCTTAGGGGGTATGTTACATAATTGTGGTGCATGATTTTGAATTGCTTACATACTTTCGCTATTACTTTGCTGTTGAAATTGGTGGCATTATCAGTAACAGTTCTTTTTGGTAAACCATATCGATAGAATATATCTTTCTTCAAGAACTTGCAGACTGTTGTTCTTGTGATATTGGCATAAGAAGCTGCTTCTACCCATTTGGTTAAGTAATCTATGGCCACAAGGATGAAACAATGTCAATTGGAAGCTTTAAGGTGGATCTACCCAATAATGTCCATGCCCCAGACAACAAAAGGCCATGGAAAATTCATTGTATGAAGAGGTACTGGCAGAGAATTAATCTTGTCAGCATATATCTAACACTTATGACACTTTTTGGCATATTCAATGCAGTCTCCTTCCATGGTTGTCCAATAATAGCCATATCTCATGATCTTCCTGGCTATTGAGAATCCATTTGCATGTGTTCCACATATTCCATCATGCACTTCTGCCATGATTTTTCTTGCTTCAGTGGCATTGACACATCTTAGCAGGATCTGATCTTTACCCCCTTGTAAAGGATTTCTCCATCTAGCACATATCATGAATCCATTCTTCTAATAGTTCTTTTGTCATTAACATTTGCTCACAGGGGATACGTCTGGAATTTTAGATGTTACAGAATATCATAATACCAAGGATTTTTATATGCTTCCTCTTTTATGCTACAATAGTGAGCATAGGTCTCATAACTCTACATTCGAATTGGCATCCTGTCTTCTGGTTTGTTTTCTAAGAATACCGAAGCCAGTGTGGCTAAGGCATCCGCCATTTGATTATCTTCCCAGGGAATATATGTAAAGGTGATTTCTTCAAATTCTTTTATTAGCTCCAGTATCAATTTTTGGTACTCAATAAACTTTATATCCTTTATTTCCCATTCTCCATGAAGTTGGTAGATCACCAACGTTGAATCCCCATATACTTTCAGGATCTCTATCTTTCTTTCAATAGCAGCTCGCAGGCCCATGACACAAGCTTCATATTCTGCCATGTTGTTAGTACAAAGAATTTTAACTTGCTTGTGAACGGATAATGTACATTATTTGGAGAAATCAATATTGCTCCAATTCCACGTCCAAGGACATAAGCTATTATGTGGAAATACAATTTCCAGATTCCATTATTTTTGGGATTCCAATTTTTGTTGTGGAGATATTCATCACATCCTCGTCTCGGAAATCAAAATTTAGAGGTTCATAATCTTCCGATGCACGGTTGGCTAGGAAATCTGCTATAGCACTTCCTTTTATCTCCTTTTGGCTCACATATACAATACCAAACTCTGACAACAACATTTGCCAATGTGCCAATCTTCCAGTTAATGCTGGCACTTCCATCATAAATTTCAATAGATCAAGGCGGGAAATTAGCCATGTAGTGTGGTATAACATATACTATTTGAGCCTACGAGTTACCCAAACCAAACAACATAACTTTTGAATTGGTGGGTATCGTACTTCACATTTTGTAAACTTTTTGCTCAAATAGAAAATGTCTCTTTCTTTTTTCTTTTCCGGGTTATCATGCTTCCCAACACACATCTCATTGAATTCTCATAAACCGTCAAGTAAAGGATGACCGGTCTGTCTGGAGCTAGTGCGACTAATATTGGAGCATTTGTCAAGTACATTTTAATTTTGTCAAACGTCTTCTGGCATTCTTCAAATCTACTCTCCAGAGTTATTCTTTTTAAGAAACTTGAAGATTGGATCGCATTTATCAGTCAATTGTGAAATGAACCGAGAGACATAATTCAACCTCCTAAGGAATCCGCAAACTTCTTTTTTCGAGCTGGGTGGTGGCAGGTTCTGAATGGCTTTTACCTTATCTGGGTCAATTTCGATTCCTTTTCTACTGAGGAAGAACCCAATGAGTTTTCCCTACGTTACTCAAAAAGTACATTTGTTGGGATTGAGTTTCAATTGGTACTTCTTTAATCTTAGAAATAACTTTCTTAAGTTCTGTATATGATCCTTTTTAGAGTGAGACTTAGCAATCATGTCATCCACGTACACCTCAACTTCTTTGTGCATCATGTTGTGCAACAAGGTAACCATTGCTCGTTGATGAGTTTCCCCGACATTCTTGTGTACCATTATGTCGATATTTAATCACGGCATACCTTGGTATGACCAGGAGAAGAAATCTTTGAACTCTTGCATCATATCAATCAACCTTTGCTTTTCTTTTGGCGAGAATGCAGTTCATATCTTTACCTCTCTCCTGGCATCATTTTTTCCCAAGTTGAGAACTTCCAAGTCCTCTTTATGAGGTAATATCTGATTGCCTTCTTTTTCCACAAACCTCAGTAATTCTTCAGGGATTTAACATTCTATTTCATCGTCGACTTCATTGACTTCCATTAGTCACACTGACCGCTCAAAATCTACTCTAGAATTAGGTTTAGGATCATTCTTGCAGTCTATAGTTGAAGACCTGCAAAGGAAATAATAATATATATTTTGGAAAAGATGCAAAAAACAAATCAAGGAACATGTTTTCCATTTGTGAATCAACATGAAAGCATCTTTATTAAAATGGACTAGTATAATGGCCCTTTACAGATAACCCCCTATACTCGCGGGCAAAAATATAGGGTCATTCTTGATATTTACTTTGTCTTATTCTTAGTCACTAGAGGAAGGTCTTCAACTGTCCAGTTGTTAAGGGGAGGCATGGTCGAATCCTTTCCTGAAATTCTCCAGGTCGAGCTCCTTCAAAACTTCCTCTGATGAATAGCCCATCCAGATTATTGCCAAAAATTTCTTCTTCATGTAGCTTCACAGTTTCTTGATTAACTTCTTCAAGCTGCTTCTCGACATTCTCAAACCCTCGCGACTTGAAGATCTTTGTCATATCAAATGAGGTTACTAGCCTAGAAGGAGCCTCAATTCCCAAAAAGCGGGCCTTCCTCTACTATTCTCTTCTTTTCAATTCTTTCAGCCGATCTTGCACACTAGGCTTGAACCTCAATCCAAAATGATCTTTTCTCATGATGACGAGTCTTGGACTTAAGCACCCTTGCAAATGCTTCCCTGGTCCCTTTCAAGTCTTCGCGACCCTTCCTAATGTCTCGCACAGTCATCTTAGTGCAATTTGATAACCTTAGTTGCGGGAACGGCTTGCCCTCAGCAGCAAATGTTTCATTGACAAATTCTAGAGCTCGGAAATAGCACTCTAAGGCATTTTCATCAGTTTAGATATATGGGGCATCAACGGTTATCGAAGCAATAATATCCTCCTCTGCACCAATACTAACAAGCTTCCCTTCTATCACAAACTTGAGTTTTTGGTGTAGGGACGACGAGACTACACCAGCAGAGTGAATCCAAGGTATGCCCAATGTTGCGTTCGTGCAGTGACTATAAATGTTACGCAAATGGTGCAAGTATACACGTCGAATGAGTAATAAAGTGATGGGTGAGTATCGTCTCCACAGGGATTGGAGGTATTCACGGTTGCTGTAACAATAAAGCTTGAACTTTTTTGCAGATGACAATGCTATAGTAAAAGAGATGGTGTATAATAATGCTGAAGCAAAACATCGCAGATAAAGATGAGATAAGAATATGATAGACATGTCCCCTTTCGTATGCAAAACTCACTACGGAATGACTGGTTGGGAATGATGGACAATCTAACTTAAGCTCCTTAATAATGCTAAGGCTTTTTCAGCTATCTTCTATGCTAGGCGGGATTTACTAAGAGTGCTCCTAAACTATCTCTATCTAGGAAACTGGGAGTCAAAAATGCTACAACCATACCTTTCGGCGTAAACTCATAACACTCCCCTACCCTTCACGTACTATCCTTTTTATCCCTTGAAATCTATCACTTATCTCTAAGGTTGGTTAGAGTCTGCCTCTCAACAGTCACTCCATTGCTTATGAGGGTTCTAGGGCTAGCTCTCTCGATTACTAACCCCAACATACACCTAAAGAATGACCCCTCTCAAGGCGCTTTAAGGTATGGCTTAACTTTCGAAGCACTTACAACCCTAAGCTCTTACAACTTTAAGGAAATGATAATGCATAAGCAAAGCATAGAATCATGATAAACACTGAAATAGCCATATCATGCATTAAAAAGTACTAAAAAAACATCATCCATCAAACCCAAGCCACCTAAAACATTTCGTGGCTGGGCAATGTCATCCAACGTATCATTGCGATAACATCACCAAATATAAAGATATAACAAGAAATTTCTATAGCGACAAAAAGAAAAGTAAACTCACTCTCTGCCATGGACTGCCCGACTGTCTGAGGCCCACAGTCTCTCTCGAATCCGGTGAAGACACTCCTTGGAGCTTCAACGGTGGAGGACACCAAGATGGAGAAGATGAAGGTGGAAACTTCTCTCCTTTTCTCACTCTTCCGCCTCTCTTTCTACAACGCTAAATAGTACCACACTTTGCTCCAAGCTTCTTTCCCCTTTATATAGTGGAGGCTTCTAGGGTTTGGTGCCCTAAAGATGCCTTGATATTCCCAAGGAATATCCACCGAAAAGGTCTGCATCGAAGGGACAAGGGAGACAGTCTACAGGCGGGCTCCGACTGCTGCACATGTTAGATCGTCCTTCTCTGCATGTTCACATGTTTTGTAGCTCACGTGTATGTCACGTGTTGGCTAATGTTCGATTCCACCATGTTATAGCAATTCCTGGCACCGACTCTCTCTTAACTCCTTTCCTGCGCACCACAAAACCAAAAACCATCCTTCCAAGCAGTACCCCTCGATATGGACCAATAACCAACAAAGATAAATATGCACCCAAAAGAAGAAAATGCAACTTAAATGCAGTCTAAATCCTATGGTATGAACTCAATAGCAGGAAAATGCTATAGCAAAATGGTATGAAAACAAGGATATTTATGCAGTTATCACACCCTGAAACTTAAGCTATTGCTTGTCCTCAAGCAATGAATAGAACAGAACAAAAAAACTACTATGGCAATGATTTAACCTAGAGGGTTACTATGGCAATATTTCAGTCCTCAGAAATAACTTAGGCAGATAAATATATATATATATATATATATATATATATATACAACCATGTATGAGATCCTTAAGAACATTCCTTAGGACTAAGCTGTGTGCGAGTGTGTGTGGCTGCCTTCCTCCTATACTTAAGTTGGTGAGACAAATTTTCAAGGAAGTTCCCTAGTTATACCCTGACTATGTTCTCTAGTTCTTTTTCAATTTTTAGACTCCCAAGAGTATAAGTTTTCTGTTACGAAGGGTGTCAGCTCATCACACCTGCCGTCCTTAACTCTAGATGAGCAGAGAGCAAACCTCTCACCCCCGAGCTAGTAGGCAGAGTCATCCCGTGACAACTTTCATTCACTCATATGTTATAGAAAAGCTTTATTCTTCTCTTTGTTATTGTTTTTTGCATTAAACACGCTATAGCAAAGCATAGTGTCCTTCTACAGATATGCCGTAGCATTTATTCATTTGTTTTAGCACATGGTCGTCTAACTTTTCTTTGAAGATCTCTAGAGTCTACATATCAGAGTTTTAATAGGGTTCTTCCTGAAAAACTTTTCTAACAAACTTAATTATAGAAAGAGAGCAGCTGGGTACATTTTTTTAACAACTAGATCCTAAAGTCAGTTCTATAGATCTCAACTAGTTGTGTTTTTTTTCTACTTTAATTCAGGTCTTAGAAATTTTGTTGTCAGACATCATAAATATGTTCATAGGCTGACTCTAGACTAAACAGAATACCATAGTAAATATTTTGTTCTATTCTATAATGCATATGCTAAATTAAAATATTAACTATGAACACTAACACCCCCAAACTTGAGAAATGCAGTGTCCGCAATGCATAAACTAATCTATACTATATGCCATGAAAAATGAAAAATTGAAAAGAAAAAAAAAGTTAGTACCTCTTGGGTGCAGAGGCTAAGTGGTGCTGCTGGTGTGGTCTATCGACGTCTCGGAGGAGTAGTGGTGTGGGTCTGCCACATCATCCACGCTCTCGGATGAGACTGATTGAGTACTAGACGAGGGCCTGACACGTTCAGTTGTGTGCTTGATGCGAGTTCTCAGTCTGGATGCTGTAGCATCCTCTAATTGTGCTGGAGTCGGCTCGGTTGCGTGTGCTGTAGCAGCTTCCTTCTGAGGGGTTTCCTCAGGGTCATTTGGTGCGTGCTCTGGTTCTGGGAGTGGGATTTCTGGTCTTGAAGGCTTAGGATTTTTTGCCTTTTGGGTGCGTTTCCTCTTCTTGGCTGGAGAGGTTGCTGGGTCAGTTTCTTCAACAGTAGGCTGGATATATGGAGTTTCTTGATCTGACTGGGCAGTTGGAGTTGCTGGTGCTTTCTTTCGCAGGGTCTTTCTCTTTGTAGCAGATGGGATGGAGCTGAGTTCACTGGGAGACATTGTTTGTGCTGTAGCAGTGGCGGGGGCTTGCAATAACTCCATTGGAAATAATGGAAAAGAGACATTCTGATCCGGCAGGAGTTTGCTCAAGCACGATGCTATGACACTGTCACGATGTTGGGCGTATTTGAAGTATACCCTATGATGTGACTTCATCAGATTGAGCTCAGAGCTCAGTTCCTTTGTAGTTGCCACCAGTGCTGCCACTCTTGCTGCAGCAAAACTTCGAGCTCCACCCTCAAATGCTTGCTGAGGCATGCCTTCGTTAAATCCCCAGAGTTCCGTTACAAGTGCTGGGGTCAAACCTGTATTTCCTGAAACAGATGTATCTACAAGATCTTCTATGAAGACGTCCTTCTTTTTGCACAAGGCAGTGATTAGATTAGGAAAAACTAGGGGGCTACGGGGTCGTTTCAAACAAGCATATACCTCATCCACTACTATCTTTCATATATCAATTTGTCTACCATGCATAATGGAGTGAATGAGAAACTGTCGAGAAATATGAACGGTAGCAGTGTGTAGTGTGGGCATGAGCTTATGCCTCACAAAGAGATTCCATACATTAGCCTCTAGTTTGAGGCGTCCTCTCTCAACCGACTTGTTATTATCCAGCACCGTTCCTTGAAAGCAAATGTCCTCCAACACCTCTCGTTGGGTCTGCGCGTCCATTGTCATCACAAAAGAAGTGTGACGGTCCAATGTATGCTTTAGTCCATAGAACTTGTTGATTGGTGCAGCAGTAAATTTGATTTGCTCTCCGCGCACATGAACTGTGGACTGGGTTGGACTTGTCAAGTGGGCATAAAACTCCTTCACCAGTGATGAGCAAATTTCTTCGAGATGGGCAGCAAAGTTTTTCTATCCATGGGTGCCAATGACGTCCATTATGGACTGGTCGAACTGGTCTTCTTCTTCTTGAGGGTATTTGAACCCTATTTCAGGAAGAACGTTTCTGTCCTTGAGCTTTGCCCATCTCTCATTGGCTACCTCGTCAAAAAATTTGGGAATCTCCAGGACTAGACGTTGTGTGGGATGGTCAGAAGTCTCAGGGGCACTCTTGCAACGGGCCATGGTGTTTTTTCTTTCCCCTTTTCTTGCGTCCCTCCAAAATTGGATAAAAACAAAGTCCATGTCCTACTTCCCTTGCTACTAACCCTGAAGGCGGCGTGCTCCCCTACCTTTTGTACATGGCATTGTACTTAGGAAAGAGAAAGCCTTTGTACGAGGGTCACATGAAAAGATATGAAAATCAAAAGCAAAGATAACATAAAACTAGACTAAGAAGAAAAGCATTATTTATATACATGCTATAGCATAAATGATAGAGTTTAGAGATGCAAACTTTCATGGATCGTGAAGATCAAGGTATGACTTGTCTCTGAGGATAAGGGCTCCACTGTACACCTTCAGGCGTTGGCCATTGACCTTGAAAACTTCATCGTCGTTCAACTTCTTGATATCCACCGCGCCATGAGGGTACACCTTGTGTATGATGAATGGCCCGAACCACCTCGATTTCAGCTTTCCAGGAAAAATGCTTTAGCCTGGAATTGTAGAGAAGCACTTGTTGCCCTTCTGAGAAATGCCTTGGCAAAATGTGTTTGTCATGCCATTTCTTGGTCTTCTCCTTGTAAATGCGAGCATTCTCATATGCTTGGGCTCTGAATTCCTCCAGCTCGTTAAGCTCTAGCAATCTCCTCTCACCAGCAAGTTGGGCATCCATGTTGAGTTTCTTGATTGCCCAATAAGCCTTGTGCTCAAGCTCCACCGGTAAGTGGCACTCCTTTCGAAATACAAGCTTGAAGGGTGACATGCCTAAAGACGTCTTGAAGGCTTTCCTATATGCCCACAGTGCTTCATCTAACTTGGGGGACCAATCTTTTCTCTTAGGATTTACCAGCTTCTCCAAGATTTGCTTGATTTCACGGTTGGAAACTTCAGCTTGTCCATTTGTCTGCGGATGGTATGCTGTGGCAATCTTGTGTCTGACTCCATAGCGGTGTAATGCTTTAGCAATAAGCTTGTTATCAAAGTGAGTTCCTTCATCACTAATGATGGCTCGGGGTGCTCCGAATCTAGTGAAGATATTCTTGTGAAGAAACCTCATGACTGCCTTAGAGTCATTCCTTGGGGTGGAAACAGCTTCCACCCATTTTGACACGTAGTCGACTGCTAGCAAAATATATAGATCTCCATATGATGCAGGAAACGGACCCATGAAGTCAATTCCCCACACGTCAAATATTTCAAGCTCCAGAATATTTTGCAACGACATTTCATTCCGCCTGGAGATGTTCCGCGTTCTTTGGCATCTATCACAAGTCTTGTAGAACTCGTGTGCATCTTTAAAAAGTGTAGGCCAAAAGAAGCCTGCTTGAAGAACCTTAGCAGCAGTTCTAGCACCACCAAAATGCCCTCCACATGGTGATGAATGACAATGGTACAAAATGCTATGGTATTCTTCTTCTGGAACACATCTCCTTATAATCTGATCAGGACATTGCTTGAACACGTAGGGTTCATCCCAGTAGTAGAATCTTGTATCATGTTTGAATTTCTTGAGTCACTAGCTAGACAAATCAGGAGGCAAAATACCACTAACAAGATAATTAACAATATCAGCATACCACGGAATTGCTGTAGCAGCTAAGAGTTTTTCATCAGGGAATTCCTCCTTAATTTCATTTTCACTACCTTGTGTGATAGAATTTTCTAGCCTAGACAAATGGCCAGCTACCTGGTTCTCACATCCTTTCCTATCCCTAACCTATAAGTCGAATTCTTGTAGCAAGAGTATCCACCTAATAAGTCTAGGTTTAGCATCCTTTTTAGTCACTAAGTACTTAATGGCTGAGTGATCGGTATGAACTATGACCTTAGTGCCTATCAAGTATGACCTAAAATTATCAAAGGCAAATACTACATCAAACAATTCTTTTTCAGTAGTGGCGTAATTGATTTTTGCATCATTCAAAATGCAACTAGCATAATAAATGACATGAAAGAGTTTACCTCGGCGTTGTCCAAGTGCTGCACCAACGACGTAGTCACTTGCATCACACATAAGGTCGAACGGCTCGTTCCAATCAGGTGGAATCACAACTGGTGCTGAGATAAGCTTCTCTTTCAGTTCTTGAAATGCACTGTGGCAATCTTTGTCAAACACAAATGGTTGGTTTTGCTGTAGCAAATTGCATAGTGGCTTTGAGATCTTCAAGAAATCTTTGATGAATCTCCGATAGAAGCCAACATGTCGTAGGAAGCTTCTTACTCCCTTGACAGTAGTGGGGGAGGTAGTTTCTCAATGACCTCGACCTTTGCTTTGTCAACTTCTATCCCTTGCTTCGAGATCTTGTGGCCTAAGATCGTTCCTTCCGTTGCCATGAAATGGCACTTTTCCCAATTGAGCACCAAGTCAGCTTCCTCACACCTCTTTAGGACCTTGGCGAGATTGCCCAAGCATGTGTCGAAGTTATCTCCGGAGACCGAGAAGTCATCCATGAAAATTTCTAAAAAATCTTCGACCATGTCTGAAAAGATAGCCAGCATACATCTCTGAAATGTTGCTGGAGAATTGTAGAGACCAAAGGGCATTCTTCTGAAAGCATAAGTTCCATAAGGGCATGTGAAAGTCGTTTTTCTTGGTTTTTGGGTGCTATAGCAATCTGATTGTACCCAGAATATCCATCGAGGAAGCAGTAGAATGCCTTGCCCGCTTGTCGATCCAACATCTGATCAATGAATGGGAGAGGAAAATGGTCCTTCTTGGTCGCCTTATTGAGCTTCCTATATTCCATGAAAATCCTCCACCCTATGACGGTTCTAGTAGGCAATAGCTCATTCTCCTCGTTGCTTACCACGATCACGCCTCCCTTCTTCGGTACACACTGCACCGGGCTAACCCATGAGCTATCAGATATCAGGAAGATTACACCAGCATCCAGCCACTTGATTATCTCTTTCATCACTACTTTCTTCATAATTGGGTTTAGTCTCCTCTGGGGCTCAACTGACTTGCTATGACAATCATCAAGCAAAATTTTGTGTATACAAATAGCAGGGCTTATACCCTTCAAATCAACCATAGTCCACCCTATTGCTTTTTTATGTTGTATCAACATATTTACTAAACTAGTTTCTTGCTTAGGTGTGAGACTAGATGAAATTATCATAGGCAAAGTTTCATTGCTCCCTAAGTAAACATATTTAAGATGCGATGGCAAAGGTTTCAGTTCTAAAGAAGGTGCATGCTCAAGGGAAGGTTTAGGAGGCACGAATTCAGAAAAATCAAGAGGTTCAAAGTGCGTACCTGGTCTAGCCTCGAGTCGACTAGACTGCTCCAATTCCCTGAAGAGCTCTTCTTGGTCAGAATTATCATCCTTGCAAAGTGCTTCAAACTCCTTCATTTGCATCTCATTGCTACAGCAAAACTCATCAATCATACTCTGTGCTGTAGCATCTGTATATTGGCATACTCCTCGGTTGTCTGCATACTTGAGGGTGTCATGAATATTGATCGTGACCGTTTGATCAACCACTCGCATCATGAATTCACCCTTCTCACAATCGATCAAAGCTCGCCCGGTGGCTAAAAATGGTCTACCAAGATAATGGGTGTGTTACTGTTAGCTTCACAGTCGAGAATCAAGAAGTCGACTGGAAATATAAATCTGTCCACTTTTACCACAACATCTTCAACTCTCCCTTCTGGACGAACATGAGAATGATTGGCTAGCTGTAGCACAACCTTGGTGGGCTGTGCCTCTCGAATTCCCAATTTCAGAAAAATCGACTTGGGCATTAAGTTAACACTTGATCCCAAATCACATAGTGCTCTTCCAACAAACTTGTTGCCAATAGAACATGGGATAGCAAAACTATCTGGGTCTTTCTTCTTAGGTGGCAGCTTGCTCCACATAGAATAACATTCTTCTCCTATAGCGACAGTCTCTTGTTTCTCGACCTTCCTCTTTTTTGTGACTATATCCTTGAGGAACTTAGCATATGTTGGAACTGAAGGTCTTCTTTATGCTTCTTGAATCGTTGAGGAAAAGGAGGAGGGGGTCTAACTACATCTGTCTGAACTGGTGGAGTTACATCTTTTGCTGTAGCAAAAGCATGCTCCTCCTCTGGTGTTTCTTTTGCTATGACATCCTCACCCTTCTCTTCAACTGGAGGATCTTGTAAGTTTTCTTCTTCCTGAGGCAAGCTGGGATGAGAGTCCTCCTTCTCGTTTCCCCCAAACTTGTCTTCCTTGCTAATTTCCTTGCCACTCCTTAATGTAAGTGCGCTGCATTGTTCCTTGCTATGGTGCTTAGTGGCTTCAGTGTCACTAGGAAAACTTCCTTGTAGACGTGCATGCAAGGTTTGGGCTATCTGGCCAACTTGTGTTTCTAAGGCTCGGAGAGATAAACTATGGCTTTACAATAAAGCTCCTTGATTTTTGAGGTTTGTTGCATGATCCTGTAGCAAAACTTTCGTGGTTCCCATGAAGTCTTTTGTCATAGCCATAAATTCTTTGAATGTAGTCTCTAGCGAACTGTTCGATGAAGATGTTCCTCCCTTGTGACCTTGCCATGACATCATCTAGTTAGAAGATGGTGCTTCGATCAGATTTTGATGTGGCGATGGCTGTGCAGAACTACTGTGCCCTTGATTACCCCAACTAAAATTTGGATGCTGACGCCATCCTGGGTTGTAGGTATTAGAGTATGGATTGTTGTTGTGGTTACAATTCCTCACATAGTTGGCTGACTCTTGATTGTTAGGGCATTCACTCAAATGGTGATTGCCATCGCATATGAGACATGAGATTGCGAACTTTACTTCCTTGACTTCGTTGGAACGTTGGAGGTTCTTTAGCATATTTGTGATAGCAGCTAACTGGGTGGCTACCGAGTCACCAGCTTCACCGTCTCAAGCTACTTGGGTTCTCCTCCCCGTTCCATGTCTTGTGGTCAGAAACTGGTGATTCGTCTAACAAGGTCCCATTTGCTGAAGCATCTAGCATCATCCTCGTAGGAGCATTTACTCCATTATAGAACATAACCACTTGGGTCCAGTAATGAAAACCATGATTTATGCACTTCCTCAATAATCCCTTGAATCGATCCCAACACTCATACATGGATCCACCATCATCTTGACGAAAAGAAGCTATATCATTTCTCAACTGAGTGTTTCTATTTGGTGGATTATACCGTAGCAGAAAACTTTTGCATAGATCTGTCCAAGTCTACATTGATCCAGCTGGCACTCGACTTAGCCATGCTCTAGCACGATCACGTAAAGAATATGGAAACAGTTTAAGCTTTAGCACATCCTCGCGCACTCCTTACTGTTTGAACGAGTCACAAACTTCCAAGAAAGCAAGGATATGTTGTCTTGCATCTTCGTGAGGCATACCTCCAAACTGACCAATAGTGTTAAACATGTTGAACATAATAGGTTTAAGCTCGAACTGTGCTGCCTAAATTTCTAGAGCTACTATTTTGGGATAGAGATCGTACAAGATAGGAGCTAAATGATCCCTAATAGCTCGTGGTCGAGCTGCTGCTCCCTGGCCATTTGGCATAGCATCTCCTTTACCTTGAGGTGGTGGTGGTATTTCTCTATCCATGTTTCTAGTCTCTTCTCGTCGAACACGTCTTCTAAATCTCAAGAAATGCTCGATCTCAGAAATAGGTGATTGCAGGGGTCCTCTAGGTCGCCTTCTGGTCATACACTAGCAAGAATCCTGAAAAGAAAAACAAAAACCTAAAATAAGATTATACTAAAACAAAAATAACAAACGATAAAAACAAAAACCGTAAACAACCAATTGCCAATCCCCGGCAACAGCGCCAAAAACTTGTTGCGTTCGTGCAGTGACTATAAATGTTACGCAAATGGTGCAAGTATACACGTCGAACGAGTAATAAAGTGATGAGTGAGTATCGTCTCCACAAGGATTGGATGTATTCACGGTTGCTGTAACAATAAAGCTTGAACTTTTTGCAGATGACAATGCTGTAGTAAAAGAGATGGTGTATAATAATGCTGAAGCAAAATAGCGCAGATAAAGAGGAGATAACAATATGATAGATAGGTCCCCTTTCGTATGCGAAACTCACTACAAAATGACTGGCTGGGAATGATGGACAATCTAACTTAAGCTCCTTAATAATGCTAAGGCTTTTCAGCTATCTTTTATTCTAGGCGGGATTTACTAAGAATGCTCCTAAACTATCTCTAGCCATGAAATGGGAGTCAGAAATGCTACAGCCATACCTATCGTCGTAAACTCATAACACTCCCCTACACTTCACGTACTATCCTTTTTAGCCCTTGAAATCTATCACTTATCTCTAAGGTAGGTTAGAGTCTGCCTCTCAACAGTCACTCTATTGCTTCTGAGGGTTCTAGGGCTAGCTCTCTCTATTACTAACCCCAACGTACACCTAAAGGACGATCCCTCTCAAGACGCTTTAAGGTAGGGCTTAACTTTCGAAGCACTTACAACCCTAAGCTCTTACAACTTTAAGGAAATGATAAAGCATAAGCAAAGCATAGAATCATGATAAACACTGAAAAAGCCATAGCATGCATTAAAAATTACTAAAAATAACATCATCCAACCCAAGCCACCTAAAACAGTTCGTGGCTGGGCAATATCATCCAACGTATCATTGCGATAACATCACCAAATATAAAGATATAACAAGAAATTGCTATAACGACAAAAAGAAGAGTAAACTCCCTCTCTGCCATGGACTGCCCGACTGTCTTAGGCCCACTGCCTCTCTCGAAGCCGGTGAGGCCACCCTTGGAGCTTCAACGATGGAGGACACCAAGCTGGAGAAGATGATGGTGGAAACTTCTCTCATTTTCTCTCTCTTTCGTCTCTCTTTCTACAGCACTAAAAAATACCACACTTTGCTCCAAGCTTCTCTCCCCTTTATATAGTGGAGGCTTCTAGGGTTTGGTGCCCTAAAGATACCTTGATATTCCTTTGGAATATCCACCGACAAGGCCTGCTTCGAGGGGACAAGGGAGACAATCTGTTGGCGGGCTCTGAGTGCTGCACATGTCAGATCGTCCTACTCAGCATGTTCACATGTTTTGCAGCTCACGTGTATGTCACGTGCTGGACAATGTCCGCTTCCACCATGCTATAGCAATTCCCAGCACCGACTCTCTCTTAACTCCTTTCCTGCGCACCACAAAACCAAAAATCATCCTTTCAAGCAGTACCACTCGATATGGACCAATAACCAACAAAGATAAATATGCACCCAGAAGAAGAAAATGCAACCTAAATGCAGTCTAAATGCTATGGTATGAACTCAAGAACAGGCAAATGCTATAGAAAAAAGGTATGAAAACAAGGTTATTTATGCATTTATCACCCAACAAGCATGTAACGCCCCGGTTTTGGGCTTAGATGTTTTGGGCGTTGACCGGTTCGGTCAAAGTGCGGTTCGAATATATAAGAGTGAATTTAGGAAAACATAGTTCGGGTTGCATTAAAAATATGGAAAAATGTTCTAAAATCCTCTTTTAATATATATAAGTGAACTGTGAAATCAATTTTACAAAATGAGGTTTGGAAGGGTGACATTTTGGCTAGTGACCAAAATGTAATTTTTGAAAACTGTGAGACTGTTTTAAAAAGGATTGAAACTTTGAATCTTTAAGGAGCTATTTACCCAAAGGGAGTTTCTCCAGATTTTTCTAAGATATTTAATGTTTTAATTCTGATATTAAACAAAAGGAAAAGTGGAGGGAAGTTATTTTCTAACTAATTTTCCTAAAATCTCATTTTCCTTTTCTCTCATTTTCTCTCAAACCAAACATCTTTCTCCAGAGTTTTTCTTCTGATTTTTCCACTTAAATCTCTCTTTTGAATCCTCTTTTGGTTGCTAATCATCTCATCAACAAAACCTCACCAATTGCCATTTGATTCTTCAAGCTTTTTGGTTCTAAAAGAGGAGAAACTCAAGTTTGGAGGTAAGAACGTCCTTCTCCTCTGAAATTCAAGTTCTTTACTGAAATTCCTAAGTTCTCAATCCTTAATTGATGATTTATAAATGGTTTTTAAAGTTGTGTAATGGATCTTGGCTTAAAATGCAAGATTTGATGATTTTTGATGAATTTTCGTTGGATCTGTTAAAGCAGTGATTTGAGGTGTATATTTGATGATAAATGAATGTTAAATTGATTGGAAATTGAGTTTTAATTAATGCAATCCCGGGTAGGTTGAATTTCCTAAGTTTAGCTTGTGATTCTTGGTTGTTTTTGGAGTGATCTTGTGGATCTGTTGTTGCTGGAGGTATAAGGATGTTGTTAGGTCCTTTTTAGATGTTAAATGATGTTTATGGATGCTTAGTTTTGATGGTTTATGGCTGGGATTTGTTGAGGAGTTGTTTGGTTGCATTTTCGGTTGTGTTTGGTGGCCGGAAATGGAGTGTGGATGAGAGCAGCGAGTTTAGGTGCTTTCATTGAAGCTATTAATGCATGATGATGCATTAATCTACTGTTTTGATGTGTTTAAAATAGGGGAGTCTTCTTTGGATCCAAGTGGTGGTGATCCGGAAGCTTGATTTGGTGTTTCGGCAAGAAGCGAAACGGAATCGGTGAGTGGATTTTGGTTTTCGGCTTTGTAACCAATGTTTTGGAGGTTTGGGAGCTTAGTCTAAGTCTAAACAACTTTGCTAAGCTCAAGAGTAAGTTTTCGGAAAAACTCTCTTGATGAGGAACCATGTGATGGTTGGGTGCAATGTGTTTGTTGCATGTTTAAATTCTGTTTTTAAAGCATATCTAGCATGTTTGTTTGGTGAGATTATAAGCCATGTGTTTAAGGAAGCTCAAGGTTAGAGTTCCTTGTTTTTGAACATTGTTTAAATGTGGTTAATGCTTAAAGTTGCATGATGTTTATGGCTTGGTTAAATGCTTTAAAACAGTGGATTATTGATGATAAATGATGTATATTGGCAAGTGATGTTTTGAAAAGGTTAAGGTCACCAAGGTGGTTAAAAGTCCTTGAGTGAGCCTTGTTTACTGAAGAACATCAAGGTGTTTAAAAGTCCTTGGATGGTTCTTGTTACGGACACAAAGGTGTTTAAAAGTCCTTGTGTGGTCCTTTCCAAGGTGTTTAAAAGTCCTTGGGGCCAAGGTGTTTAAAAGTCCTTCGGGTGATTCATGTCATGGTGTTTAAAAGTCCATGGGCCAAGGTGTTTAAAAGTCCTTGGGGTCAAGGTGTTTAAAAGTCCTTGAGGTGAAACTTGTTAAGGACACAAAGGTGTTTAAAAGTCCTTGTGTGGTCCTTGCCATGGTGTTTAAAAGTCCATGGGCCATGGTGTTTAAAAGTCCATGGGGATAAGATCACAATGGTATTTAAAAGTCCATGTGTGAGTCTTATGTTGATCTTGTTAAAAGATGATAATTATCACTTGTGGCCAATATGACATGTTATGATATGAGGCATGAGATGCTTGGTTAAGATTGCTTGTGAGCATGTCTAAATGTATTTTGAAGTATGATTTGTAAAGTGTTCTATAAATGCATTATTGTGTGGTTTTAATGAGCATTCCTCACTAAGCTTTTGCTTACGCTCTCTCTCTTTTCTTAAACCAATAATGCAGAACATTAAGGTGCATTGAGGGCAACAAGGAAGGCAAGCAATCAAGTGAAAGATAAGCTCATGTATGGGAAGGTTTTCTTAAACACCTTTAGCTAGTGGATTTTGGCAATGGGGGACCTATGTTGTTGTTTTGGGAGATGTTTTGGACTCCCTATTTTGGATTTATGTCGTTGTTAGTGTTGGTACATGTAATTGGCCATTACGTGTTGGTTTGGAGGTTTTAGTGCATGAATGGTTCGCTTGTATAGGAAGCATGCCTTTAGATTCGGGGCTTTTCATAAATGATGATATAATGATAATTGGTTGATGCAAATATGTCTCTTGTATGTTGTATGAGTTGATGGTAAAGTTTGATAGCAATTGGAGCATGTTAGGTTGGTCAATTGTGTGTTTATGTAACGCCCCGATTTTGGGCTTAGAAGTTTTGAGCGTTGACCGGTTTGGTCAAAGTGCTGTTCGAATCTAAAGAGGTGAAATTAGGAAAGCCTAGTTCGGGTTGCATTAAAAATATGGAAAAATGTTCTAAAATCATCTTTTAATATAATTAAGTGAACTGTGAAATCAATTTTGAAAAATGGGTTTTGGAAGTATGACATTTTGACTAGTGACCAAAATGTAATTTTTGAAAGTTTTGTGACTATTTTATAAAGAGTTGAAACTTTGAATCTTTAAGGGGCTATTAATCCAAAGGTGATTTCTCTAGATTTTTCTAAGATATTTAGAGTTTTAATTCTGATTTTAAAGTGAATCAAAAGGAGGAAAAAACTCATTTGGCAATTTTCTCAACTAACTTCCAATTTTCTTCTCTCTTTTTCTCTCAAACCAAACACACCATTTCCAGAGATTTGATTCTGTTTTTTCTCACTTAAATCTCTCCTTTTAACTCTCATTTGATTCCTAATCAACATATCTTCAAAACCTCTTCAATTGCTTCTTGATTCTACAAGGATTTTCATTCCAAAAAGTGGAGAAACACAAGTTTGGAGGTAAGAACGTCCTTCTCCTCTAAACTATCAGTTCTTTACTGAAATTCCCAAGTTCTCAACTCTTAATTGATGTTTAATTAAAGGCTTTTGAGTTTGGAATTGGATCTTGGCTTATAATGCAAGATTTGATGATTTTTCATGATTTTCGTTAGATCTGATTAACCTGTGATTTGAGATGTGTTTTTGATGTTAAATGAACTCTAAATTGATAAGGAAATGAGTTTTGATTGATGCAATCCCGGATAGGTTGTGTTTCCTAAGTTTAGCTTATGTTTCTTGGATGTTTTTGTGGTGATCTTGTGGATCTGTTGTTGCTGGAGGTATAAGGATGTTTGTAGGTTGTTTTTAGATGTTTTATGGTGTTAATGGATGTTAGGTTTTGCTGGTTTATGGCTGGGCTTTGTTGAGAAGTGGTTTTGATGCAATTTCGGTTGTGTTTGGTGGCCGAAATTGGAGTGGGAATGAGAGCAGCGAGTTTGAGTGCTTTCATTGAAGCTTTTGATGCTTGATGATGCATTAAACCTCTGGTTTAATGTGTTTAATCAGGGGAGGCATCTTTGGATCCAAGAGTTGTTGATTCGGAAGCTTGATTTGGTACTTCGGCAAGAGGCGAAGTGGAATCGGTGAGTAAAATTGGGTTTTCGGCTTTGAAACCAATGTCTTGGGAGCTTAGTTTAAGTCTAAACAACTTTGCTAAGCTCGAGCGTAAGTTTTCGGAATTTCTCTCTAGTGGTGGCCATGATTTTGTTGTGATGCGAAATGATAATTTGCATGTTTTACATACTGTTTTGGAAGCATGTTTTAGCATGGTTTTTGCTGATGATGTAAGCCATATGTTGAAGGTAACTCTAGGTAGGAGTTCCTTGCTTTTGTACATTGAAATGATGTGGTTTAATGCTTTTAAATGCATGATGAATATGGCTTGGTTTTATGCTTTAAAACAGTGATGTAAGTGATGAAAATGATGCATATTGGCAAGTGATGTTTTTAAAATGTTAAGGTCACTAAGGTGGTTAAAAGTCCTTGAGTGAGCCTTGTTACTTATGAACATCAAGGTGGTTAAAAGTCCTTGGATGGTTCATGTTGTGGACACTAAGGTGGTTAAAAGTCCTTAGGTGATCCTTTTCTATGGTGTTTAAAAGTCCATAGGCCAAGGTGTTTAAAAGTCCTTGGGATCAAGGTGTTTAAAAGTCCTTGATGAGTTACGTTTCATGGTGTTTAAAAGTCCATGGCCAAGGTGTTTAAAAGTCCTTGGGATCAAGGTGTTTAAAAGTCCTTGATGTGTTACATTCTATGGTGTTTAAAAGTCCATAGGCCAAGGTGTTTAAAAGTCCTTGGGGTGAAAGTTGATGAACTTGTGTTTAAAGAAATGGAATTTATCACTTGTAGCCAATATGACATGTTATGATTTGATGCATGAGATGCATGTTTAAGTATGCTTTTGAGCATGTGTAAATGATGGTTTAAAGCATGTTTAATAAAGTGTTTTACAAACGCATTATTGGATGGTTTTTAAGAGCATTCCTCACTAAGCTTTTGCTTACGCTCTCTTCGTTTTCCTTGATTCAATAATGCAGAGCATTAGAGACCTTTTGAGGGCAGCAAGAAGGGCAAGAATTCAAGTGCAAGTAAAGCTCAATGTATGGAAGGTTTTTGTTAAACATTTTAGCTTTTGGGTGATTTGGCAATGGGGAAACCATGTGTATGTTTTGGGAGGTGTTTTGTACTCCCTAAGTATGTTTCTTGATGTTAAGATTGTTGGTCTTTGGATTGGATCTTTATATGCTTGTTTTGTAAGTTTGGTGCTTGAATATCTAGCTTGTGTAGGAAGCATGCCTATAGAATTGGGGCTTTTTGCATATGATGATGTTTGGTTGAATTGATGATGCTAATATGTTATATATATGTTGAATTGCATGCTGGTAAAGTTTGGTGACATTCGGAGCATGATTGGTTGTGTAATTGCATGTTTAAAGTGGAGTTTTGGAGCAATCTGGGCAGGGTGTTTCGGAACAGCACCTACCGTTTCGGAACGGGTGCCTTAATCGTGCCCAGGCGTCCGAAACGGGAGGGGCCGTTCCGAAACGGAAAGGCCACTGCCAGACCCCCGTTTCGAAACGGGCTATGCCTGTTTCGGAACGGCCCCGCGTTTCAGAACGGGCTGTCTCCCGTTTCGGAACGGTTGACCGTTGGGGGCTGACATTGGCAGTTATGTGTTTTGAATTCTTTGCGTTTTGGTCCTGAAACTTGTTTGTGCAATTGTATGAGTTTGGGAAGTCCTTTTGAGCTGAAATTTCACAGAGAAGCATGAAACCTGATTAATTTCGAGTTGGTAACTTCAATTTGGATTAAGTCCTTATAATTATCAGAATTTACAATTTGGTCCCTAAAGTTTTAAATTGTTCAATTGAGTCCCTGTTTGATCTCTGATGTTTGTGATCTTTTGGTATGATGTTTGTGTGATCACAATTAGGCTTAATGTGCATTTAGACAAGTTTAAAAAGAAAAAAAAGGGTCGTTAATCAAGGTTGACTTTCGGGTTGACTTTGGTTTTCCCCGTGTGACTTTCTTAATTCGGGTCAACCGTCTAGGCCGGGTTAAGGGGGTTACATTTGGTGGTATCAGAGCTGAGTTCTCGAGTAATTGGGAATGTTTGTATGCATGATTGAAGTATGTATGCTATGAATGCTTGTTGTTTGGAAGCATGTTCAGTGGTTTGAAATGTTGATGCAGTTGAGTTGTATGCTCTGATGTTGCATGTTGAGGGTACCCATTGCCAAACAAAAGCTAAAGGAAAGATGTTGTTTTGAAATGAAATTGAGCTTGAATACTTGGATTGCTTACCTTGCTGGGCCTGACTTTGTTTTATTTGTGTTATGATTGCATCGTAAAAGTATGGCACCACGTAGAGAGTTAAGAGGTAATGCGAGAGCTACGGCTCCTAACGAGAATGAGAATGAAGAGCACACTGGTAGTGCTGTGTTACCCCCTCCTCCGCCTGGTGGTGGTGCTGGAGGTGCGAGAGCTGAAGCTGCAGCTGATGCTGGTGCTGGAGCTGCTGGACCAGAGGTTGGTCAGGGGCAAGCTATGCCTGATATGTCTGTTTTGGTACAAGCTATTGCGGGTGCTTTTCGAGCAGCAGTAGCTGGAGCTCAGGGAGCTGGGCATCAGGGAGATGCTGGAGTCAGATTGCCTTTGGAGCGTCTGCGCAGTCTTGGAGGGACTGAGTTTAGAGGTTTGTCAGCTGAGAGTTCTGAGGCTTGGCTGGAAAGTACCAAGCGTATCTTGGGTCAGATGAGTTGCACTGATGTGCAAAAGCTGGGCTGTGTTGTGTCCTTGCTGCAGGACGATGCTTATACATGGTGGACGACTACCATTTCTGGAATGGCTGAAGCTGATGTTACCTGGACATTCTTTCAGAATGTGTTTAAAAGAAGATATCTGGGAGTGAGATATCTGGATGAGAAAAAGCGGGAATTCATGTCTCTTACCCAAGGGAGCATGAGTGTAGCTGAGTACGAGGTACAGTTTGTACGGCTCAGTCAGTATGCACCGGAGTTGATACCTGATGAGAGGGCTAGGTGCGAGAGGTTTCGTTACGGTCTTGTGACGGATGTCAAGATGTATTTGCTGGCCGCCGAGTATGTTGATTTTGATGTGTTGGTGGGCCGAGCAAAGGACGTTGAGATGAACCTGAGTTTGTCTGCTAAGGGTGCTGGCAAGCGAGCTGCTGAGTATAGTTCCGGAGGTGGACGGAACAAGAGAGGACGTGATCAGAAGTATCAGTCCTCAGCCAGGAGAGGTGGTGGTGCACCTGCTAGAGGAGGCAATGCTAGAGCTGATCCCAGTGCTTGTTGGATCTGTGGTTCCCGTGGTCACTTGAAGCGTGACTGTCCTCGTGCTGAGAGAGTGGCACAAGCTCCTGTTGCGGCTGCTGGTAACGGGTGCTGGAATTGTGGTTCTGCGGACCACATAAGGCGAGATTGTCCGAGGATGGCTGGTGAGCAGGTGCGTGCTCCTGTTGTTGCTGCACCACAGAGAGGTCGTGGGCGCGGCCGTGGTAATTTCCAGAGGAGAGAGGAAGGTGGCCGAGGGGTAGCTCATGTTGTAGCTATTCAGCCTGAAGGTGGAGGCCAAGCGAGGGTGTATGCTCAGAGAGAGGGCAGGAATGATGCGGATGTGATTGCAGGTACCTTTACTTTGCAGTCCTTGTCATTGCTTTCTTTGATTGATTCTGGATCTACGCATTCATATATTCTTCGTGAGCATGCTGAATTGCTTGGTTTGCCTGTTGAGTCTTTGGATGTTGGTGTTCGGGTCACTAGTTCTTTTGGTGAGACTGTTGTGACTCGAAAGTTGTAAAGAAGGTGCCCTTTGGTTGTTCAAGAGCATGTCTTTCATGTTGATCTTATGGAGTTGCCCTTCTATGGTTTTGATGTGATCCTTGGTATGGATTGGCTTGCTGAGCATCATGCTGTTGTGGATTGTGAGAATAAGCGTGTTTCGCTTAAGCTTGCGGATGATTATGAAGTTGTTGTGGTTGGTGAGAATGTGAAGTTTCTTGCCAATGTGGTATCTTCTTTGGAGGCGAGCAGGATGCTGAGGCAAGGTTGTGAAGCCTATCTAGCTTTTGTGATGAATCCTAGCTCTAAGGAGTTGAGGGTGCAAGATATCAGGGTTGTAAAGGAGTTTCCTGGTGTTTTTCCTGAGGAGTTGCCTGGTTTACCTCCTAACCGCGAGGTGGAGTTTGGAATTGAGCTGTATGAGAATACAACTCCTGTGTCCATTACTCCCTATAGAATGGCACCTAAGGAGCTGAAGGAGCTGAAGACGCAGTTGCAAGAGTTGCTTGATCGTGGTTTCATCCGGCCGAGTGTGTCACCTTGGGGAGCACCGGTCTTGTTTGTGAAGAAGAAGGATGGCACTATGAGAATGTGCATTGATTACCGTCAGCTGAACAAGTTGACTATCAAGAATCGGTATCCTTTGCCGAGGATTGATGATCTCTTTGATCAATTTCGGGGAGCTGCTGTGTTCTCTAAGATTGACTTGAGGTCAGGGTATTATCAGTTGAAGGTGAAGGATGTGGATGTGCCTAAGACAGCTTTCAGGACAAGGTATGGGCATTATGAGTTTCTTGTGATGCCGTTTGGGTTGACAAATGCTCCTGCTGCTTTCATGGACATGATGAATCGTGTGTTTCATGAATACCTGGACAAGTTTGTTGTGGTGTTCATAGATGATATCCTCGTGTACTCGCGTACTGAGGAGGAGCATGAAGAGCATTTGAGGATTGTTTTGCAAGCTTTGTTGGAGAATCAGCTTTATGCTAAGCTGAGCAAGTGTGAGTTCTGGTTAAGAGAGGTGGTTTTTCTTGGGCATGTGGTCTCAGCTGAGGGGATTCGTGTTGATCCTCAGAAGATTGAGGCGGTGATGAGCTGGAAGGTTCCTAAGTCTGTTCATGAGGTTCGTAGTTTCCTTGGTTTGGCGGGATACTACCGAAGGTTTGTGGATGGGTTTTCCAAGATTGCTGCTCCTTTGACAAAGCTGTTGCAGAAGGATGTTAAGTATGAGTGGACAGAAGCGAGACAGCAGGCTTTTGAGAAGCTGAAGGCGGCTTTGACGCAAGCTCCTATCTTGATTTAGCCTGAATCAGGGAAAGAGTTTGTGGTATACAGTGATGCATCCTATGTTGGTTTGGGGTGTGTGCTAATGCAGGAGGGTAAGGTGGTGGCTTATGCATCGCGGCAGTTGAAAGTGCATGAGCGCAATTACCCTACGCACGATATTGAGCTGGCTGTAGTGGTTTTTGCTCTGAAGATCTGGAGGCATTATCTGTATGGTGAGAAGTGTACTGTGTACACAGATCACAAGAGTTTGAGGTATCTGATGTCTCAGAAGGAGTTGAATCTTAGGCAGCGGCGTTGGTTGGAGTTGCTCAAGGATTATGATCTGACGATTGAGTATCATCCTGGAAAAGCTAATGTTGTTGCTGATGCCTTGAGTAGGAAGGTAGCTGTTGAGTTGAGAGCCATGTTTGCTAGCTTGAGCATATCGCGTGATGGTGGTCTTGTGGCTGAGTTGCATGTGAAGCCGTCTATGGTTCAGTTGATCAAGGATAAGCAGTTGTTGGATGATTCCTTGGTGTCTCATGTTCAGGATATCGCGGAGGGTAGACCTTCGGATTTCTGTTTCAATGATGATGGTGTGCTGTGTTTTGGGAGTCGGATAGTAGTGCCCAATGATGCTGAGTTGAGGCGTGCTATTCTGACTGAAGGTCATAGTAGTCCTTTTGCTATGCACCCTGGTAGTACTAAGATGTATCGTGATCTTCGTGATGAGTACTATTGGGTTGGTTTGAAGAAGGATGTTGCGGAGTTCGTGAGCAAGTGTTTGGTGTGTCAGCGAGTTAAGGCTGAGCATCAGTTTCCTTCAGGTTTGTTGCAACCGTTGAAAATCCCAGAATGGAAGTGGGAGAGGGTTACCATGGATTTTGTATCTGGTTTACCTTTGTCTCCATCGAAAAAGAATTCGGTCTGGGTGATTGTGGATCGCCTGACGAAGTGTGCGCATTTCTTGCCTGTGCATACTACGTTTTCTTTGGATAAGCTGGCGGAGCTGTACATTGCTGAGATTGTGAGGCTGCATGGTGTGCCTAAGTCGATTGTGTCGGATAGGGATCCGAGGTTCACATCGCGTTTCTGGCAGTGTTTGCATCAAGCTCTGGGTACAAGGTTGCATTTCAGTACATCCTATCATCCTCAGTCGGATGGTCAGTCTGAGCGAGTTATCCAGATTTTGGAGGATATTTTGAGGTGCTGCGTGATTGAGTTCCAAGGTTCTTGGGAGAAGCATCTGCCTTTGGTTGAGTTTGCTTATAACAACAGTTATCAGGCGAGCATACAGATGGCACCTTATGAGGCTTTGTACGGGAGGAAGTGTAGGACTCCTCTTTGTTGGGCTGAATCTGGTCAAAAGTTGGTTTCGATGCCGGCTTTGTTGAAAGGGACCACAGAGAAGGTAAAGCTCGTTTGTGAGCGGTTAAAGGCTGCTTCTGATCGGCAGAAGTCTTACGCGGATTTGAAGCGTAAGGAGATAGAGTATGCGGTGGGTGACCGTGTGTTCTTGAAGGTTTCGCCTTGGAAAAAGGTGATGCGGTTTGGCCGGAAGGGCAAGTTGAGCCCTAGATACAGTGGACCATATGAGGTGGTTGAGCGTGTGGGTCCTGTTGCGTATCGGTTGAGGTTACCTCAGGAGTTGGAGAAGATTCATGATGTGTTTCATGTTTCTATGCTCCGGAAGTATAGATCTGATCCTTCGCATGTGATGCCTGTGGAGGAAGTGGTTTTGAATCCAGATTTGACCTATGATGAGGAACCGGTGAAGGTTCTGGATTCGGATAGCAAGGTTCTTTGTGGCAAGACCATTGAGTTGGTGAAGGTGCTGTGGAAGCATCGCGGTGTTGAGGAAGCCACGTGGGAGCGGAAGGAAGACATGCTGAAGCAGTTTCCTTATCTCTTTCCTTCAGGTAAATTTCGAGGACGAAATTTCTTAAGGGGAGGAGAGTTGTAACGCCCCGGTTTTGGGCTTAGAAGTTTTGAGCGTTGACCGGTTTGGTCAAAGTGCTGTTCGAATCTAAAGAGGTGAAATTAGGAAAGCCTAGTTCGGGTTGCATTAAAAATATGGAAAAATGTTCTAAAATCATCTTTTAATATAATTAAGTGAACTGTGAAATCAATTTTGAAAAATGGGTTTTGGAAGTATGACATTTTGACTAGTGACCAAAATGTAATTTTTGAAAGTTTTGTGACTATTTTATAAAGAGTTGAAACTTTGAATCTTTAAGGGGCTATTAATCCAAAGGTGATTTCTCTAGATTTTTCTAAGATATTTAGAGTTTTAATTCTGATTTTAAAGTGAATCAAAAGGAGGAAAAAACTCATTTGGCAATTTTCTCAACTAACTTCCAATTTTCTTCTCTCTTTTTCTCTCAAACCAAACACACCATTTCCAGAGATTTGATTCTGTTTTTTCTCACTTAAATCTCTCCTTTTAACTCTCATTTGATTCCTAATCAACATATCTTCAAAACCTCTTCAATTGCTTCTTGATTCTACAAGGATTTTCATTCCAAAAAGTGGAGAAACACAAGTTTGGAGGTAAGAACGTCCTTCTCCTCTAAACTATCAGTTCTTTACTGAAATTCCCAAGTTCTCAACTCTTAATTGATGTTTAATTAAAGGCTTTTGAGTTTGGAATTGGATCTTGGCTTATAATGCAAGATTTGATGATTTTTCATGATTTTCGTTAGATCTGATTAACCTGTGATTTGAGATGTGTTTTTGATGTTAAATGAACTCTAAATTGATAAGGAAATGAGTTTTGATTGATGCAATCCCGAATAGGTTGTGTTTCCTAAGTTTAGCTTATGTTTCTTGGATGTTTTTGTGGTGATCTTGTGGATCTGTTGTTGCTGGAGGTATAAGGATGTTTGTAGGTTGTTTTTAGATGTTTTATGGTGTTAATGGATGTTAGGTTTTGCTGGTTTATGGCTGGGCTTTGTTGAGAAGTGGTTTTGATGCAATTTCGGTTGTGTTTGGTGGCCGAAATTGGAGTGGGAATGAGAGCAGCGAGTTTGAGTGCTTTCATTGAAGCTTTTGATGCTTGATGATGCATTAAACCTCTGCTTTAATGTGTTTAATCAGGGGAGGCATCTTTGGATCCAAGAGTTGTTGATTCGGAAGCTTGATTTGGTACTTCGGCAAGAGGCGAAGTGGAATCGGTGAGTGAAATTGGGTTTTCGGCTTTGAAACCAATGTCTTGGGAGCTTAGTTTAAGTCTAAACAACTTTGCTAAGCTCGAGCGTAAGTTTTCGGAATTTCTCTCTAGTGGTGGCCATGATTTTGTTGTGATGCGAAATGATAATTTGCATGTTTTACATACTGTTTTGGAAGCATGTTTTAGCATGGTTTTTGCTGATGATGTAAGCCATATGTTAAAGGTAACTCTAGGTAGGAGTTCCTTGCTTTTGTACATTGAAATGATGTGGTTTAATGCTTTTAAATGCATGATGAATATGGCTTGGTTTTATGCTTTAAAACAGTGATGTAAGTGATGAAAATGATGCATATTGGCAAGTGATGTTTTTAAAATGTTAAGGTCACTAAGGTGGTTAAAAGTCCTTGAGTGAGCCTTGTTACTTATGAACATCAAGGTGGTTAAAAGTCCTTGGATGGTTCATGTTGTGGACACTAAGGTGGTTAAAAGTCCTTAGGTGATCCTTTTCTATGGTGTTTAAAAGTCCATAGGCCAAGGTGTTTAAAAGTCCTTGGGATCAAGGTGTTTAAAAGTCCTTGATGAGTTACGTTTCATGGTGTTTAAAAGTCCATGGCCAAGGTGTTTAAAAGTCCTTGGGATCAAGGTGTTTAAAAGTCCTTGATGTGTTACATTCTATGGTGTTTAAAAGTCCATAGGCCAAGGTGTTTAAAAGTCCTTGGGGTGAAAGTTGATGAACTTGTGTTTAAAGAAATGGAATTTATCACTTGTAGCCAATATGACATGTTATGATTTGATGCATGAGATGCATGTTTAAGTATGCTTTTGAGCATGTGTAAATGATGGTTTAAAGCATGTTTAATAAAGTGTTTTACAAACGCATTATTGGATGGTTTTTAAGAGCATTCCTCACTAAGCTTTTGCTTACGCTCTCTTCGTTTTCCTTGATTCAATAATGCAGAGCATTAGAGACCTTTTGAGGGCAGCAAGAAGGGCAAGAATTCAAGTGCAAGTAAAGCTCAATGTATGGAAGGTTTTTGTTAAACATTTTAGCTTTTGGGTGATTTGGCAATGGGGAAACCATGTGTATGTTTTGGGAGGTGTTTTGTACTCCCTAAGTATGTTTCTTGATGTTAAGATTGTTGGTCTTTGGATTGGATCTTTATATGCTTGTTTTGTAAGTTTGGTGCTTGAATATCTAGCTTGTGTAGGAAGCATGCCTATAGAATTGGGGCTTTTTGCATATGATGATGTTTGGTTGAATTGATGATGCTAATATGTTATATATATGTTGAATTGCATGCTGGTAAAGTTTGGTGACATTCGGAGCATGATTGGTTGTGTAATTGCATGTTTAAAGTGGAGTTTTGGAGCAATCTGAGCAGGGTGTTTCGGAACAGCACCTACCGTTTCGGAACGGGTGCCTTAATCGTGCCCAGGCGTCCGAAACGGGAGGGGCCGTTCCGAAACGGAAAGGCCACTGCCAGACCCCCGTTTCGAAACGGGCTATGCCTGTTTCGGAACGGCCCCGCATTTCGGAACGGGCTGTCTCCCGTTTCGGAACGGTTGACCGTTGGGGGCTGACATTGGCAGTTATGTGTTTTGAATTGTTTGCGTTTTGGTCCTGAAACTTGTTTGTGCAATTGTATGAGTTTGGGAAGTCCTTTTGAGCTGAAATTTCACAGAGAAGCATGAAACCTGATTAATTTCGAGTTGGTAACTTCAATTTGGATTAAGTCCTTATAATTATCAGAATTTACAATTTGGTCCCTAAAGTTGTAAATTGTTCAATTGAGTCCCTGTTTGATCTCTGATGTTTGTGATCTTTTGGTATGATGTTTGTGTGATCACAATTAGGCTTAATGTGCATTTAGACAAGTTTAAAAAAAAAGGGTCGTTAATCAAGGTTGACTTTCGGGTTGACTTTGGTTTTCCCCGTGTGACTTTCTTAATTCGGGTCAACCGTCTAGGCCGGGTTAAGGGGGTTACAGTTTAAGCAAGCAATTTTCTGCAATCTGTGCAGGCCGTATCGGAACGGTAGCCACCGTTTCGGAACGGGTGCCTTGTAGCAACCCAGGCGTCCGAAACGGGAGACACCATTCCGAAACGGAAAGGCCACTGCCAGCCCTCGTTTCGGTACGCGTTGCGGAACGGCCCCGCGTTTCGAAACAGGCTCTCCCTGTTTCGGAACACCTGACCGTTGGGGGCTGACATTGGCAGTTATATGTTTCGAAATGTTTGCCTTTTTGGTCCCTAAAGTTGTAAATTGTTCAATTGGGTCCCTGTTTGATCTCTGATGTTTATGATCTTTGAGTAAGTTGTTTGAATGATCATAACTAGGGTTAATGTGCATCTAGACAAGTTTAAAAAGAAAAAAAAGGGTCGTTAATCAAGGTTGACTTTCGGGTTGACTTTGGTTTTCCCCGTGTGACTTTCTTAATTCGGGTCAACCGTCTAGGCCGGGTTAAGGGGGTTACATTTGGTGGTATTAGAGCTGAGTTCTCGAGTAATTGGGAATGTGTATGTGAATGTTGAAGTATGTATGCTTTGTATGCTTGTTGAGTGGAAGCATTGTATGTTGTGATGAAGCATGTTGTGGGTACCCATTGCCAAATCAAAAGCTAATGAAATGATGTTGATTTTAATTGGAAATGAGCTTGAGTACTTGGATTGCTTACCTTGCTGGGCCTGACTTTGTTTATTTGCATTGTGATAGCATAGTTAGAGTATGGCACCTCGTAGAGAGTTGAGGAGTAATGTGCGAGTTACGGCTCATAATGAGAATGAAAATGAGGAGAATGTTGAGAGTGCGGTTTTACCTCCTCCACCTGGTGGTGGTGGTGCTGGGGCTGAGGAAGCTGGAGCTGGAGCTGGTGCTGAGGCTGCTGGACCTGAGGCGGGTCAGGGGCAAGTTGTTCCTGACATGACGATGTTAATTCAAGCTATAGCTGGTGCTTTTCAAGCAGCGGTAGCTGGAGCTCGTGGAGCTGGGCATCAGGAAGATGCTTGTAACCCCCTTAACCCGGCCTGGACGGTTGACCCGAATTAAGAAAGTCACACGGGGAAAACTAAAGTCAACCCGAAAGTCAACCTTGATTAACGACCCTTTTTTTTTCTTTTTAATCTTGTCTAGATGCACTTTAGACCTAATTGTGATCACACAAACATCATACCAAAAGATCACAAACATCAGAGATCAAACAGGGACTCAATTGAACAATTTACAACTTTAGGGACCAAATTGTAAATTCTGATAATTATAAGGACTTAACCCAAATTGAATTTACCAACTTGAAATTAATCAGGTTTCATGCTTCTCTGTGAAATTTCAGCTCAAAAGGACTTCCCAAACTCATACAATTGCACAAACAAGATTTAGGACCAAAACGCAAACAATTCAAAACATATAACTGCCAATGTCAGCCCCCAACGGTCAACCGTTCCGAAACGGGAGACAGCCCGTTTTGAAACGCGGGGCCGTTCCGAAACAGGCATAGCCCGTTTCGAAACGGGGGTCTGGCAGTGGCCTTTCCGTTTCGGAACGGCCCCTCCCGTTTCGGACGCCTGGGCACGATTAAGGCACCCGTTCCGAAACGGTAGGTGCTGTTCCGAAACACCCTGCCCAGATTGCTCCAAAACTCCACTTTAAACATGCAATTACACAACCAATCATGCTCTGAATGTCACCAAACTTTACCAGCATGCGATTCAACATATATATAACATATTAGCATCATCAATTCAACCAAACATCATCATATGCAAAAAGCCCCAATTCTATAGGCATGCTTCCTACACAAGCTAGATATTCAAGCACCAAACTTACAAAACAAGCATATAAAGATCCAATCCAAAGACCAACAATCTTAACATCAAGAACATACTTAGGGAGTACAAAACACCTCCCAAAACATACACATGGTTTCCCCATTGCCAAATCACCCAAAAGCTAAAATGTTTAACAAAAACCTTCCATACATTGAGCTTTACTTGCACTTGAATTCTTGCCCTTCTTGCTGCCCTCAAAAGGTCTCTAATGCTCTGCATTATTGAATTAAGGAAAACGAAGATAGCGTAAGCAAAAGCTTAGTGAGGAATGCTCAATAAAACCATCCAATAATGCATTTGTAAAACACTTTATAAAACATGCTTCAAACCATCATTTACACATGCTCAAAAGCATACTTAAACATGCATCTCATGCATCAAATCATAACATGTTATATTGGCCACAAGTGATAAATTCCATTTCTTTAAAAACAAGTTCATCAACTTTCACCCCCAAGGACTTTTAAACACCTTGGCCTATGGACTTTTAAACACCATAGAATGCATCACATCAAGGACTTTTAAACACCTTGATCCCAAGGACTTTTAAACACCTTGGCCATGGACTTTTAAACACCATGAAATGTATCACATCAAGGACTTTTAAACACCTTGATCCCAAGGACTTTTAAACACCTTGGCCTATGGACTTTTAAACACCGTAGAAAAGGATCACCTAAGGACTTTTAACCACCTTAGTGTCCACAACATGAACCATCCAAGGACTTTTAACCACCTTGATGTTCATAGGTAACAAGGCTCACTCAAGGACTTTTAACCACCTTAGTGACCTTAACATTTTAAAACCTCACTTGCCAATATACATCATTTTCATCACTTACATCACTGTTTTAAAGCATAAAACCAAGCCATATTCATCATGCATTTAAAAACATTAAACCACATCATTTCAATGTACGAAAGCAAGGAACTCCTACCTAGAGTTACCTTCAACATATGGCTTACATCATCAGCAAAAACCATGCTAAAACATGCTTCCAAAACAGTAAGTAAAACATGCAAATTATCATTTTGCAACACAACAAAATCATGGCCACCACTAGAGAGAAATTCCGAAAACTTACGCTCGAGCTTAGCAAAGTTGTTTAGACTTAAACTAAGCTCCCAAGACATTGGTTTCAAAGCCGAAAACCCAATTTCACTCACCGATTCCACTTCGCCACTTGCCGAAGCACGAATTCAAGCTTCCGAATCAACAACTCTTGGATCCAAAGATGCCTCCCCTGATTAAACACATTAAAGCAGAGGTTTAATGCATCATCCAGCATCAAAAGCTTCAATGAAAGCACTCAAACTCGCTGCTCTCATTCCCACTCCAATTTCGGCCACCAAACACAACCGAAATTGCACCAAAACCACTTCTCAACAAAGCCCAGCCATAAACCAGCAAAACCTAACATCCATTAACACCATTTAACATCCAAAAACAACCTATAAACATCCTTATACCTCCAGCAACAACAGATCCACAAGATCACCACAAAAACATCCAAGAAACATAAGCTAAACTTAGGAAACTCAACCTATCCGGGATTGCATTAATCAAAACTCATTTCCTTATCAATTTAGAGTTCATTTAACATCAAAAACACATCTCAAATCACAGATCAATCAGATCTAACAAAAAATCATGAAAACCATCAAATCTTGCATTATAAGCCAAGATACAATTCCAAACTCAAAAGCCTTTAATTAAACATCAATTAAGAGTTGATAACTTGGTAATTTCAGTAAAGAACTGATAGTTTAGAGGAGAAGGACGTTCTTACCTCCAAACTTGTGTTTCTCCACTTTTTGGAATGAAAATCCTTGTTGAAACACTTAGCAATTGAAGAGATTTGAAGATACAATGATTTGGAATCAAATGAGAGTTGAATGGAGGGATTTAGGTGAAGAAATCAGATCCAATTCTCTGGAAAAATAGTGTTTGGTTTGAGAGAAAATGAGAGAAAGAAAGTTTAGCAAAGTTGGTTACAAAATCCAAAAATAGCCAAAATGGCTTCCCTCCAATTTTAATGACCTTTAAAATCAGATTTTAGACTTAAAATATCTTAGAAAAATCTGGAGAAATCATCTTTGGATTAATAGCTCCTTAAGGATTCAAAGTTTCAACTCTTTATAAAACAGTCACCAAACTTTCAAAATTCACATTTTGGTCACTAGCCAAAATGTCATACTTCCAAAACCCATTTTTCAAAATTGATTTCACAGTTCACTTAATTATATTAAAAGATGATTTTAGAACATTTTTCCATATTTTTAATGCAACCCGAACTAGGATTTCCTAATTTCACCTCTTTAGATTCGAACAGCACTTTGACCAAACCGGTCAACGCCCAGAACTTCTAAGCCCAAAACCGGGGCGTTACAATGCTGGAGTTAGACTACCTTTGGAGCGTTTGCGCAGTCTGGGAGGGACTGAGTTCAGGGGTATGTCTGCTGAAGGTTCTGAGGCTTGGTTAGAGAGTACCAAGAGGATCTTGGGTCAGATGAGTTGCACTGATGTGCAGAAGCTTGGTTGTGTTGTGTCCTTGCTGCAGAAGGATGCATATACGTGGTGGACAACCACTATTGCTGGGATGGCAGAAGCTGATGTGACTTGGACATTCTTTCAGAATGTGTTCAAGAGAAGGTATCTGGGTGTGAGGTACCTAGATGAGAAAAAGAGGGAGTTCATGTCTCTTACCCAAGGGAGCATGACGGTGGCTGAGTATGAAGTACAGTTTGTTCGACTCAGTCAATATGCACCTGAGCTTGTCCCGAATGAGCGAGCGAGGTGTGAAAGGTTCCGTTATGGCTTAGTGACGGATGTGAAGATGTATGTGCTGGCTACCGAGTATGATGATTTTGATGTGTTGGTGGGCCGAGCCAAGGATATTGAGATGAACTTGGGTTTATCTGCTAGAGGTGCTGGAGCAAGTGCTGGTAAGCGGGCAGCTGAATATAGTTCCGGTGGTGGACGGAACAAGAGGGGACGTGATCAGAAGTATCAGTCCTCGGCTAAGCGAGGTGGTGGAGCACCTGCTCGGGGAGGCAACGCTAGAGCTGATCTGAGTGCTTGTTGGATATGTGGTTCGCATGGCCATATGAAACGTGATTGTCCTCGTGCTGTGAGGGAGGTGCAAGCTCCTGTTGCGGCAGCTGGTAATGGTTGCTGGAACTGTGGATCTACGGATCATTTGAGGCGTGATTGTCCTATGTTGGCTGGTGGCCAAGTTCGTGCTCCTGTTGTTGCAGCAGCGCAGAGAGGTCGTGGGCGCGGCCGTGGTAATTTTCAGCAGAGAGAGGAAGGTGGCCGAGGTGTAGCTCATGTTGTAGCTGTACAGCCAGAGGGTGGCGGACAGGCTAGAGTGTTTGCTCAGCGTGAGGGGAGGAATGACGCGGATGTGATCGCAGGTACTTTTACTCTGCAATCCTTGTCATTACTTTCCTTGATTGATTCTGGATCTACGCACTCTTACATATTGCGTGAGCATGCTGAATTGCTTGGTTTGCCTGTTGAGTCTTTGGATGTTGGCATGCGTGTCACTAGTTCTTTTGGTGAGACTGTTGTGACTCGAAAGCTATATAGAAGGTGTCCTTTGGTTGTTCAAGATCATGTTTTTCGTGTTGACCTCATGGAGTTACCTTTCTATGGTTTTGATGTAATCCTTGGTATGGATTGGCTTGCTGAGCATCGTGCTGTGGTGGATTGTGAAAATAAGCGAGTTTCACTGAAGCTTGCGGAGGATTATGAAGTTGTAGTGGTTGGTGAGAATGTGAAGTTTCTTGCCAATGTGGTGTCCACGTTGGAGGCAAGCCGGATGCTGAGGCAAGGCTGTGAAGCTTACCTAGCTTTTGTGATGAATCCTAGCTCTAAGGAGTTGCGTGTGCAAGATATCAGGGTTGTGAAGGAGTTTCCTGGTGTGTTTCCTGAGGAGTTGCCTGGTTTACCTCCTAATCGCGAGGTGGAGTTTGGAATTGAGTTGTATGAGAATACAACTCTTGTGTCCATTACTCCCTATAGAATGGCACCTAAGGAGCTGAAAGAGCTGAAGACGCAGTTGCAAGAGTTGCTTGAGCGTGGTTTCATTAAGCCGAGTGTGTCGCCTTGGTGTGCACCGGTCTTGTTCGTGAAGAAGAAAGATGGCACTATGAGAATGTGCATTGATTACCGTCAGCTGAACAAGTTGACTATCAAGAATCGGTATCCTTTGCCGAGAATTGATGATCTCTTTGATCAATTTCGGGGAGCTGCGGTGTTCTCTAAGATTGACTTGAGGTCAGGGTATTACCAGTTGAAGGTGAAGGATGTGGATGTGCCTAAGACAGCTTTCAGGACAAGGTATGGGCATTATGAGTTCCTCGTGATGCCGTTTGGTTTGACAAATGCTCCTGCTGCTTTCATGGACATGATGAATCGTGTGTTTCATGAATACCTGGATAAGTTTGTTGTGGTGTTCATTGATGATATCCTCGTGTACTCGCGTACTGAGGAGGAGCATGAAGAGCATTTGAGGATTGTTTTGCAAGCTTTGTTGGAGAATCAGCTTTATGCTAAGCTGAGCAAGTGTGAGTTCTGGTTAAGGGAGGTGGTGTTTCTTGGGCATGTGGTTTCTGCCGAGGGGATTCGTGTTGATCCTCAGAAGATTGAGGCGGTGATGAATTGGAAGGTTCCTAAGTCTGTTCATGAAGTTCGTAGTTTCCTCGGTTTGGCAGGATACCACTGGAGGTTTGTGGATGGGTTTTCTAAGATTGCTGCACCTTTGACGAAGTTGTTGCAAAAAGATGTTAAGTATGAGTGGACGGAGGCGCGGCAGCAGGCTTTTGAGAAGCTTAAGGCGGCTTTGACGCAAGCCCCTATCTTGGTTCAGCCTGAATCAGGGAAAGAGTTTGTGGTGTATAGTGATGCGTCCTATGTTGGTTTGGGATGTGTGTTGATGCAAGAGGGTAAGGTGGTGGCTTATGCATCGCGGCAGTTGAAGGTGCATGAGCGCAAGTATCCTACGCATGACATAGAGTTGGCTGCGGTGGTCTTTGCTTTGAAAATCTGGAGACATTACTTGTATGGTGAGAAGTGTACTGTGTACACGGATCACAAGAGTTTGAGGTATCTGATGTCTCAGAAAGAGTTGAATCTTAGGCAGCGGCGTTGGATGGAGTTGCTCAAGGATTATGATCTGACGATTGAGTACCATCCTGGAAAAGCTAATGTTGTAGCGGATGCCTTGAGTAGGAAGGTAGCTGTTGAGCTGAGAGCTATGTTTGCCAGTTTGAGTATTTCGCGTGATGGTGGTCTTGTGGCTGAGTTGCAAGTGAAACCATCTTTGGTTCAGTTGATCAAGGAGAAACAGTTGTTGGATGATTCCTTGGTGCCGCATGTTCAGGATATCACGGAGGGTAGACCTTCGGATTTCTGCTTTAATGATGATGGAGTGTTGTGTTTTGGGAGTCGGATAGTGGTGCCTAATGATGCTGAGTTGAGGCGTGCTATTCTGACTGAAGGTCATAGTAGTCCTTTTGCTATGCACCCTGGTAGTACTAAGATGTATCGAGATCTTCGTGATGAGTACTATTGGGTGGGTTTGAAGAAAGATGTTGCGGAGTTTGTTAGCAAGTGTATGGTGTGTCAGCGAGTTAAGGCTGAGCATCAGTTTCCTTCAGGGTTGTTGCAACCGTTGAGAATCCCTGAGTGGAAGTGGGAAAGGGTTACCATGGATTTTGTATCTGGTTTACCCTTGTCACCATCGAAGAAGAATTCGGTGTGGGTGATTGTGGATCGCCTAACGAAGTGTGCGCATTTCTTGCCTGTGCATACTACATTTTCTTTGGATAAGCTTGCGGAGCTGTACATTGCTGAGATTATGCGACTGCATGGTGTGCCAAAGTCGATTGTGTCGGATAGGGATCCGAGGTTCACATCGCGGTTCTGGCAGTGTTTGCATCAAGCTCTAGGTACGAAGTTGAATTTCAGTACATCCTATCATCCTCAGTCGGATGGTCAGTCTGAGCGTGTTATCCAGATTTTGGAGGATATGTTGAGGTGCTACGTGATTGAGTTTCAGGGCTCTTGGGAGAAGCATTTGCCCTTGGTTGAGTTTGCTTATAACAATAGTTATTAGGCGAGCATTCAAATGGCACCTTATGAGGCTTTGTATGGGAGGAAGTGTAAGACTCCTCTTTGTTGGGCTGAAACGGGTCAGAAGTTGGTTTCGATGCCGGCTTTGTTGAAAGGAACCACCGAGAAGGTGAAGCTCATTTGTGAGCGTTTGAAGGCAGCTTCTGATCGGCAGAAGTCTTACGCGGATTTGAAGCGTAAGGAGATTGAGTATGCGGTGGGTGACCGTGTGTTCTTGAAGGTTTCGCCTTGGAAGAAAGTGATGAGGTTTGGCCGGAAGGGTAAGTTGAGCCCTAGATACATTGGACCATACGAGGCGGTTGAGCGTGTGGGTCCTGTTGCGTACAGGTTGAGGTTACCTCAAGAGTTGGAGAAGATTCATGATGTGTTTCATGTTTCTATGCTCCGGAAGTATAGATCTGATCCTTTGCATGTGATGCCTGTGGAGGAAGTGGAATTGAATCCGGATTCGACCTATGATGAGGAACCGGTGAAGGTTCTGGATTCGGATAGCAAGGTTCTTCGTGGCAAGACCATTGAGTTGATGAAGGTGTTGTGGAAGCACCGCGGTGTTGAGGAAGCCACGTGGGAGCGGAGGGATGACATGCTGAAACAGTTTCCTTATCTCTTTCCTTCAGGTAAATTTCGAGGACGAAATTTCTTAATGGGGGGAGAGTTGTAACGCCCCGGTTTTGGGCTTAGAAGTTTTGGGCGTTGACCGGTTCGGTCAAAGTGCGGTTCGAATATATAAGAGTGAATTTAGGAAAACCTAGTTCGGGTTGCATTAAAAATATGGAAAAATGTTCTAAAATCCTCTTTTAATATATATAAGTGAACTGTGAAATCAATTTTACAAAATGAGGTTTGGAAGGGTGACATTTTGGCTAGTGACCAAAATGTAATTTTTGAAAACTGTGAGACTGTTTTAAAAAGGATTGAAACTTTGAATCTTTAAGGAGCTATTTACCCAAAGGGAGTTTCTCCAGATTTTTCTAAGATATTTAATGTTTTAATTCTGATATTAAACAAAAGGAAAAGTGGAGGGAAGTTATTTTCTAACTAATTTTCCTAAAATCTCATTTTCCTTTTCTCTCATTTTCTCTCAAACCAAACATCTTTCTCCAGAGTTTTTCTTCTGATTTTGCCACTTAAATCTCTCTTTTCAATCCTCTTTTGGTTGCTAATCATCTCATCAACAAAACCTCACCAATTGCCATTTGATTCTTCAAGCTTTTTGGTTCTAAAAGAGGAGAAACTCAAGTTTGGAGGTAAGAACGTCCTTCTCCTCTGAACTTCAAGTTCTTTACTGAAATTCCTAAGTTCTCAATCCTTAATTGATGATTTATAAATGGTTTTTAAAGTTGTGTAATGGATCTTGGCTTAAAATGCAAGATTTGATGATTTTTGATGAATTTTCGTTGGATCTGTTAAAGCAGTGATTTGAGGTGTATATTTGATGATAAATGAATGTTAAATTGATTGGAAATTGAGTTTTAATTAATGCAATCCCGGGTAGGTTGAATTTCCTAAGTTTAGCTTGTGATTCTTGGTTGTTTTTGGAGTGATCTTGTGGATCTGTTGTTGCTGGAGGTATAAGGATGTTGTTAGGTCCTTTTTAGATGTTAAATGATGTTTATGAATGCTTAGTTTTGATGGTTTATGGCTGGGATTTGTTGAGGAGTTGTTTGGTTGCATTTCCGGTTGTGTTTGGTGGCCGAAAATGGAGTGTGGATGAGAGCAGCGAGTTTAGGTGCTTTCATTGAAGCTATTAATGCATGATGATGCATTAATCTACTGTTTTGATGTGTTTAAAACAGGGGAGTCTTCTTTGGATCCAAGTGGTGGTGATCCAGAAGCTTGATTTGGTGTTTCGGCAAGAAGCGAAACGGAATCGGTGAGTGGATTTTGGTTTTCGGCTTTGAAACCAATGTTTTGGAGGTTTGGGAGCTTAGTCTAAGTCTAAACAACTTTGCTAAGCTCAAGAGTAAGTTTTCGGAAAAACTCTCTTGATGAGGAACCATGTGATGGTTGGGTGCAATGTGTTTGTTGCATGTTTAAATTCTGTTTTTAAAGCATATCTAGCATGTTTGTTTGCTGAGATTATAAGCCATGTGTTTAAGGAAGCTCAAGGTTAGAGTTCCTTGTTTTTGAACATTGTTTAAATGTGGTTAATGCTTAAAGTTGCATGATGTTTATGGCTTGGTTAAATGCTTTAAAACAGTGGATTATTGATGATAAATGATGTATATTGGCAAGTGATGTTTTGAAAAGGTTAAGGTCACCAAGGTGGTTAAAAGTCCTTGAGTGAGCCTTGTTTACTTAAGAACATCAAGGTGTTTAAAAGTCCTTGGATGGTTCTTGTTACGGACACAAAGGTGTTTAAAAGTCCTTGTGTGGTCCTTTCCAAGGTGTTTAAAAGTCCTTGGGGCCAAGGTGTTTAAAAGTCCTTGGGGTGATTCATGTCATGGTGTTTAAAAGTCCATGGGCCAAGGTGTTTAAAAGTCCTTGGGGTCAAGGTGTTTAAAAGTCCTTGAGGTGAAACTTGTTAAGGACACAAAGGTGTTTAAAAGTCCTTGTGTGGTCCTTGCCATGGTGTTTAAAAGTCCATGGGCCATGGTGTTTAAAAGTCCATGGGGATAAGATCACAATGGTGTTTAAAAGTCCATGTGTGAGTCTTATGTTGATCTTGTTAAAAGATGATAATTATCACTTGTGGCCAATATGACATGTTATGATATGAGGCATGAGATGCTTGGTTAAGATTGCTTGTGAGCATGTCTAAATGTATTTTGAAGTATGATTTGTAAAGTGTTCTATAAATGCATTATTGTGTGGTTTTAATGAGCATTCCTCACTAAGCTTTTGCTTACGCTCTCTCTCTTTTCTTAAACCAATAATGCAGAACATTAAGGTGCATTGAGGGCAACAAGGAAGGCAAGCAATCAAGTGAAAGATAAGCTCATGTATGGGAAGGTTTTCTTAAACACCTTTAGCTAGTGGATTTTGGCAATGGGGGACCTATGTTGTTGTTTTGGGAGATGTTTTGGACTCCCTATTTTGGATTTATGTCGTTGTTAGTGTTGGTACATGTAATTGGCCATTACGTGTTGGTTTGGAGGTTTTAGTGCATGAATGGTTCGCTTGTATAGGAAGCATGCCTTTAGATTCGGGGCTTTTCATAAATGATGATATAATGATAATTGGTTGATGCAAATATTTCTCTTGTATGTTGTATGAGTTGCTAGTAAAGTTTGATAGCAATTGGAGCATGTTAGGTTGGTCAATTGTGTGTTTAAGCAAGCAATTTTCTGCAATCTGTGCAGGCCGTATCGGAACGGTAGCCACCGTTTCGGAACGGGTGCCTTGTAGCAACCCAGGCGTCCGAAACGGGAGACACCGTTCTGAAACGGAAAGGCCACTGCCAGCCCTCGTTTCGGTACGCGTTGCGGAACGACCCCGCGTTTCGAAACAGGCTCTCCCTGTTTCGGAACACCTGACCGTTGGGGGCTGACATTGGCAGTTATATGTTTCGAAATGTTTGCCTTTTTGGTCCCTAAAGTTGTAAATTGTTCAATTGGGTCCCTGTTTGATCTCTGATGTTTATGATCTTTGAGTATGTTGTTTGAATGATCATAACTAGGGTTAATGTGCATCTAGACAAGTTTAAAAAGAAAAAAAGGGTCGTTAATCAAGGTTGACTTTCGGGTTGACTTTCGTTTTCCCCGTGTGACTTTCTTAATTCGGGTCAACCGTCTAGGCCGGGTTAAGGGGGTTACAAAGCAATTGTGCACTTCATTCTTTCGATTAGTCTATACCAGTCAGTTGAGAGAATCCATTTGTCGGGCACGAAAGTGCAAGGCTCACGAAAGGGTTACGCACGGTCACAACATGTTGGGGCATGACTAACTTGGTTCCACACATATCTACAATTTTCAGCGGCTAAGAGGGATCACCAATAGAATGGATATGTCTGTGTTAGGTTTACGCTGAGATTGCTAGGTATTGCCTACATCACGTTAGTGTTCGAGCATCCTTGCCTAGAAATAGGAAGGATCATTGTCAACTATCCCGCCGAACTTGGAATGTCTGCCAGACTTGACGCCATGACCTATTTCCTTTCCACCTGCCGAGACAGCAAAAGTTGCAGTGGTAGTGACCCGCTGTGGCCGCGTGACAGGGTTGTAGCATGCCGCCCACCATACCCGCCGAGGCAGCAATTCATGGCAGCGCAAAATATACTCAGACTTTACAATGCAGTCCACACACTACTGAGCTGCAATTGCCTTACCCAATCTATCGACCGAATCTCTCCCTACCACCCCTCTCATCTCTATCTTTATTTTATTCGTGTTTTTATATTTCCACATCGTGTGATTTAATTGTGCATTTACTAAATATTTGTGCATGAAACCATTCATAGGAGCTGCTCCAATCCCTATGGGAGACAATATCTTTTATACTATAACTTGACAAGAGTGTGCACTTGCGCTCATAAATAGAGAACACCTAGACGCTCTACAAGTATGAAAAGATGACATAGAGTCACCATTAGAGTCCATTGAAAGCTTGCATGTGAGTGATTTCAAGTGGAAATCAAAATTCAAGAAGCTTGGTAAGCAATTCTATCATAGCAAATTCATTCTTGTGTAAATTCATAAAATCTTTGTAATTTACATGTTGAAATGCTCATATATGGTTGCTGAAAATTATATTGGTATGATCTCTATATTATAAGAATTTTAGATAAGGGAATTGATCATGAAATCAAGCTAGGAACTAGCTGGCCGAATAATATAGGAATGAACATTGTGACTAATTGATGAAATATAAGAATCTGGTGGTCTAAATTGGAAAAATGTGATATTATTAGGACTGAAATTGAATATTGGAAATGTTGCATATTATGAATATGAATTGAATTAGCATGTTGATCAATTGATAAAATTGTTAGAAGTAAGAAATTGAGCTTGTAGTAAAACTAGTCATGTGGATTGTGTGATAGGTTAACTAGTGACGAAATTGTGAAACTGAGAAAGATAGGTATTGAACTGGAAAAATTGATGAAGGACAAAACTGTTAGAAATAAAGTTTATTAGTGACGCGAAGTGACAAACAAGTGAAATTGTTATTAATCTGATGGAATTTGATCTTAGAGTGAAACTGGTCACATAGAAGCTTAGTTGATAAAATTTGGGACTGTTTTGAACAAATTGGTGATTTCAGGATTTAATTGGATAAGTTTAGGGACTAAAAATGATAGCTAAATACAGGAGAGATACTGGAATGAATAATAGATAAGTTAAAGTACATGAATTGTGGCTGAATAGTTGTTTAGATGTGTTCATTGACACATTATTGAATGTTGGACTAATCTGGAAAACCTGTTAAGTAGAGGACTTAATTGGATTTATTAAGAGCTAATCTTGATATGAAAATATACGGGTAAAATAGAAGGAACTATGGTATAAAGTACTAAAATGAACTAGTGAATGATCTAGGTTAAACAACTCACTAAAGTGGACAAAGATAAAATCTGGCAGTTTCAAAACTGTAAAATTGACCCGACTTTAATTAATAAACTGTATTGATCTAGAAAAGATAAAAATATGACCCACATATGGTTAGATAGATAATTTAATGAGTTTCCAGTAGTATAAATTAATTGAAAATCCAATGTGTAGATTAAATGTTATGAACAGATTAGTAAGCAGTGTGCAAACTGCCAGGACATAAACTGTTTTGTATAATATAGTTCATTTGAGCTTAAATTGCTAATGTATTGATTCTAATGGTTCTTTTATGTTATGAATTACTTGCTAGAGCAATATATAGAGGGAGTTGCAGAAGGTTATAAAGGAGGATCAATAAAAGATAGACAAAAGGGCATAATCATTCAAGACTAAGCTTGGAGTATAGTGAGTATAACTCCACTTAGGGTTAGGACTTAGGTCCTAACCAACCTCTTTTATTGTGTTAATGCCATGTAACCCGACTTAATCTATATTGGTAATTAAGGGAAGAATAAGCTAATTAAGAACTTGTGTGATATCATGATGAATTGTTGTCTTGAATTGAAATGAAATCATTGATTGAATTGTGATAATTCAAGTCTAAATTTTATGTACTCATATGCATTGCTTATGTCAAAGGTATGTAATGGCAAGCTAGCTTGCTTGGATACAAGGTACGTTAAATCATGCATAATTAAGTTGTGATTAAATGCCTTAATGTATGTTGGATTGATCGAATGGTTAATTAGATTAAATGCTATTGGGATGTTTGTTTATCCATGGATTGTATTGAGGATTACATGCTCTTATATATGCTGAATTGGTTCAAATAGATTGATTTTAGGAATGCTTGTGTAAAGTGTCCATTACTTCTATATTTCATGCACATTCTAGCTCATATTATTGTTGTTTTTAAGTACATTTTAGGCATAATTAGGTTCATGCATTGCATTTTATAGTATTCTTTATTTTGTCATGCTTTTTGTTGATTATCTCTTATTTGGTAAGGAAAAGGTATTGTTTTAGTTTAGTTTTAGTTTTAAGCACTAAAGGCTGGTAGAAGGAGAGAGGCGTCGAGGACATGATGCTGATGCAGCAGATCAGGGAGCTGTACTGATGCAGTTCCAGACAGAGACAACAGTTGCCGCCCAAGACAACAAAGTGAGCATGCCGCCCAGGGTAGCAAAGTATGAGGAGTTGGTACATTAGAGTGCGATCGACAAAGCAGAAAATCCTGATTCTAATGATGTCGTCCACTCAATTTTTTGATGCCTGGAATAGCAGACAGCCGCCAAAGGAGAAGAATGAGCTTACTTGCGGAGCAAGGCAACAGGAAAAGAAGTCCAAATTCAACTCAAAGAAGTCAGAATTTAAAGTTGCATTTAACGCAAAAGCTCTTTGAAGACTTCTACTCCAAGGTGGACTTAACCTATACAATGGCCTATCTATACTTCTCATATTTTTGTATTTCAAGAAACAACTTAGGTTTTCCTTAGGCATAGTTTAGGTTTTCTTGCCGCCATTATGTTCTAAATTCTCCTTGGGTTTGGGTTATGTTGTAATTAGTGTGAGAACAGTTGTTAGGATTTTTAAGTTTGTTTTTGCAAATAAAACTTCAAGGTTTACTTATTCTATGTTTTTCATAGTTTTCAATTAAGGCAAAAGATTAGTTGGTTTCTATCCATTTGTTCGGTATCGCAAGAGTCGAACTCGCGAAAGGAGTAAGTACGATTTCATCTATAGATAGTGCAATCAATCCAACCTAGACATAGGTTATGTTTTAAGGCGGCTAAAAAAGGATGAGTTAACATTGCTATTTTTGCACGATTTACACCGCGACTGGTATTATCTGCAGTGGGCATCAACAGAATTCTGACTTAGACATAAGCAGGATCACTTTCGAAGCGTTATGTCGAGCCCTATAGTTCTGTCGAGTTTGCCGCCGAGACACAAGTCCATTCCCCTGCCGAGGCAGCGAGAGGGTCTCAACAGCTTACCTGCCATCCCCTGTCGAGGCAGCAGAGTCTGGCAGCGCAAAACAACTTGTCCTGTTCAACGCAGTTTCACACTAAGCAACATCATAACCCTGCCCATTCTATCAACCTGATCTATTCCCTTTTATTTACTTGTTTTTTTTCTTTTCAACCAACCAACTAAATTGTGAATTTACTTTTCTTGTGCAGGAACTGCGAATTGAATCAAGTTGTCCAATCCCTGTGGGAGACGATATCTTTTATACTATAACTTGACAAGAGTGTGCACTTGTGCTCATATTTAGAAAACACCTAAACGCTCTACAACTTGCTCTTTAGTTAATGGATGTGTAATTGTTTGCAACTTAAAAAGACTTAATTAAGACCTTGGTTGCTAGTTATGTTTAGGTAGCACGACATGCCTAGAGTCTAGAGTTTGATGTAATATGTAGTGTAGAAGACACCTTAACACCATAGGTACCTTGTGTACCCTAATATGTGGTGTAGCAGACACCTTCTTGATTAAGTACCTTATGTACTCTAATAGGTGGTGTAAAAGACACCTTAACATGAACCAATACGTGTGTACCTTAACACGTGACTCGATTACCTTGTCTTAACTAACTACCAAGGCAAACTTGATCATAAGGAAATTGATTGAAAAACATTGAAAGTATGGCTATTGAATGAGTATTGTGAATCATGTCAATATATATGATATGAAATGAAATTATGTGATTGGATTGAAATATATGTTACCTTAATTGCATATGATTTGAAGAATTCACTTACATGTATGTGGATCCTATTCGACTAGATTTCAGTGTCACCTTAATTGAGATTGTTTGATGTTCAATTGACTTAATTATGTTCTGTTTGAATGATTCTTTGCCCTTAGGTCATTGTATTCGAGTAATGTATGTGAAGACTAGCTAGGCTAAACTTTCTTATAATGATAATTTGATTCATAACGTTAACGATCTTGTAATATACTCCCTCTGTCCCACTTAAGAAGTCTATTGTTGACTTTTCACGTGGTTTTAGGAAGAAAAAAATTTGTGTAAGAAATGTGATGTAAATTAATTAAAAAGACAATTTTACCCTTAAAAGTTGAAATTTATTTTATTGGAAAACTAAAAAAAAGGATATGAAGGGAAATCAACCTTGTAAAAGTAGTTGATTTTTTCAATGAGACATTTTAAGTGGGGCAATTTAAAAACACAAAAGAGACATTTTAAGTAGGACGGAGGGAGTAATAATTACTTGTTACCTCACTAAGTACGTCTAAGTACTTATCACTCTTGTTTCTTATTCTTCCCAAAAATCAAGTTTAGAGTGATTAAAGCTTCCGTCCCTGAGCTGAGTAATATACAAGTGAAGAATTGAAAGTATGGTTTGCATTGTCTATGTTATACTCCAAGTTGGTGGCCTAGTGTTAGGTCTAGTGTTGCAAGTCTTTTGCATATTACTTGTTTTGAAAATGTATATGAGTTGTGGGTAAGAACTTAATGAACTGAATGTGATGTTGGTAGTATTTTGTATGTAAATATGTAAAGACATGGATGTATGAACTTAAGGCTATTAGCCTCCTTTTGTTATGTATATATACATAGGCTATGGTTGGATATTTTAAATAAATTTGGCGTACATTCGAACGCCATCTTGTCCCTTAAGCATGTAATTCACTTCCTTGTCTATTGGTCATGTAATTCGAGTAGTGTCTTGATCATGATGAATATGTTTGATATGATTTGGGAACTATTATGTTAGTTGATCAGTTTAAATTAAATTAAATGGTATCTTGTCTTAGGTATGGCATAGTGAATAATAATGAGTAGGTATTAAATTAGAAAATTGTAATTTTGGTTAACAAGAAGTTTGATAAGCTTAAAAAATGAAATTGTTTGTAATGTGGTGATATGTACCTTATTGTAAATAAAGAAATATTTTGAATCGGCCCTAAATTTAGGAATTCATGTTTCAATTTTTGCACCCGACACTCCTTGCTCCTAATTCGGGTGAGGGGTATCACATAAAGTGGTAATCAGAGCTAAAGGTTTAGATCCTCGGACTAAACCGAGGCTTCATGCATCATATAGGATTGAGTCGTGCCCCCTAGGAGTTGTGTTCTCGATCTACTTGTATATTTGCTCAGCTAACTCTTTCCTTTCGTTCAATCATAGTATGTCCGAGACAAGAGAAGCTCGGGATGATGAAAGTCCTCGAGGATCCTCTAGTGAGGGCGATAGTGTAAGGCTCGATCAGAACCTTTCGAGACAAACTGAACAACCTCAAGCTCAAGCTCAACCTCAACTGGATGCCCTTGTAATCCAAGTCGTTTAAAGAGAGTGTCTCTTAAGCATGAAAGAGATGTTCAACCAGCTTGTATCGAATCTAAAACAAGACCGCCCTACTGCCCCTGCAGCTATTGCACCGAACCGAGCCCCTGTTGACAAACTAGCCCAGCATAGAGCTTATACCTTCACGGAAGCTAATGAAGACAAGCCAGAGGATTCCGAGTACTGGCTAGAAAACACTATTAAGGTCATGGCTAAACAATTGCAATGCTCGAACGAGCATAAACTTTAATATGGAGTAGCCCTATTAGCGGACGAAGCGATGCGTTGGTGGGAAACCACAACACTGACTGCTCCTACTGAAGCCGTTACATGAAGATTCTTCGTTGAGGGGTTCAAGAAGAAGTACATAAGTGAGCAATATTTAACTGATCATCGCAGACGTCGCAAGCTAACATGCCCATTGAACAATATGTTGCAGATTTTTGCAAATATTGCAAATACAGCTTGGACTATGTAATGCCCTGGTTTTGGGCCTAGATGTTTTAGACATCAGATCGGACCGGTCGAGAACGGTTCGAATCGCGTAAGGTGATTTTTAGAAATCAAGGATCGGGATAGGATAAAATTGTGATAAAAATTGATAAAATCCTCTAAAAATATAATTAAGAGGTTGGTCAAATCAATTTTACAAAAAGGGTTTTGGAAAATGGACACTTTGAGTAGTGACCAAATTGTAAAGTTTCAAAACTGGGAAAATGTGCTTTCTAAGGTGGAAGCCAAAATCATAGAATCTTTAGGGGGCTTTAAGTCAATTTGACATTTCTTCAATACGACATGTGATTTAAATGAGTTTTAATTAAATGATTTTAATTAGAATTTGATATTAATTAATTGGTAGTTAGTGGATTTTCATTTTACGTAACTACCAATTCCCTCTCATTTTAGCCAAACACCATTTTCTCTCATCTTTTCCAGAATTCTTTCTCCCAAAAATCCTCTCAACATTTCCTAAATCTTTTTCAATAGATCTTCTTTCATTCTTCCATATTTTTGCAAGGAAAACTTGTCATCTATTGAAGGAAGCAAGGATTGGAGGTAAATCTCGTTCTCAACCTCTAATCTAAGTTCTTTATTGAAATTCCCAAGATATTTGGCTTCTAATAACTATTTTTGATTGAGTTTTCAATATAGTTTTGATTTGAGATCAAAATCTTATGAAAATGTGGATGAAATCTTGATTTTCGGACTTGATGAGTTGGGCACTGTTTTGTGTTGTTTTTAATTGATTTTTAAGTTGATTTATATGTTCAAATAATGTGTTAATAACATAGATCTCGAAATCCTTGAGATTCTTGAGTTTCTTGGTAGTTTTAAGTGTGATTTTGGGCTGTAATGGTGGAATTTTGATTGCTGGAGGTATAAGGATGAGTTAGGATGTTTATTAGTTGTGTTTTTATGTTGATTATGCTTTAGAAGTGTTGTATGATGGCTGGGCTTTGGTTAAGAGGCAATCGATTGAGTTTTCGGTTGTTTCGGAAGGGTATTTTGGTGTAGTTGAGTGGGCAACGAGTTTATGAATTGTTACTGGTGTTGGAATGCATTTTAATGCATTTAGATCTCTGTTTTGATGATGTGAAAACATGGGATCTTGATCCCAAAGCTAATGAGGTGATTTTGGAGGCTTCGGAGGTGTAATTTCTGTGTCGACGAACAAGGCTTCGCGTATCGGTGAGTGGAAATGCAATTTCCTGCTTTGTAACGCTTTGAGTGTGCTCTTGGGAGCTTAGTGTAAGTTTGATACACTTAACTAAGCTCAAGTGTAAGTGTTTCGGTAATCTCACTCTTGGAAATGTGTTAAGTTTGATGAAAATGCATTTGATGTAAGAGTGGATTTGTTTACTATTTTTAAGCATGTTTAACCATGGTTTAATGCTGGATTTTAATGTCATTATGTTAAGGATGCACTAGGTAAGTGATCCTTGGTTTTCATATAAAAATGCATATGATGTTAAGCATGTGTGCTTGTGGAAATGACATTGTGGTTATGCTTAGAAAAACAGTGGATTAATGTGGATTAATGGTTATATTGGCAAGTGATGGAAATGGTTTTTGGTTACTTAAATCGGATATAGTTAGCCGGCTATAGGATTGGGTGCACCATGAATAAAGTCACCTTGGATGTCGAGGGGTTGTGATTGTGCCATTAATCTCTATCACGGGTGTTGAGGGGTTGTGATTGTGCCATTTGTCTCCACCTTGTGTAGTCTAGTAGTTTGTATGAAGCGTGAGGGACAACGCTTGTAATCCGCGTATCCGATTGTGTATTGTGTTGAAATGATTTGTGGACTATCACTTGAAAGCCAATATAATATAAATGAATAAAGTGAAGCATGAGATGCTTGTAAATGATGCAAGGGTGCATGAGATATATGTGTATGATGCAAGAATGCATGTGATGCTTGTTAAAGCATGAGCAAAGGTCTATTTGCTGTTGTAAATTAATGCATATGTGCATGAGGCTTTAAAAGTGCATTGAAGTCTTGAGAAGACATGTTTTATTAATGGCATGTGTTGTAAAGTGTTGTTTTTGCAAATCATGAGTTATGCATTGATGAATGTGGTCTAGCGATCCTCACTAAGCTTATTGCTTACGCTCATTTGTTTCATCAATGCAGAGAATTGAACCTTTGAAGGCAGCCCAAAAGAAAGAGGAATCCATAGCTTTGTTAAAGAGATGTATGTGACTCATCCTTAGTGTAATAAGAGGCAATGGGTGGGATTTATAGCTTTGTTAAAGAGATGTATGGGACTCATCCTTAGTGTATTAAGAGGCAATGGGTGGGATTTATACTTTGGAATGTTTGAGAATGTTTCTTTTACTTTGAGTATATTTGTTTGCCTATACTTGAGTTGTAAATGGCCTTTGGAGTTTGGAATTTGGTTTATTTGGAGTTTTGACTTGTTATGGTTTTGGCAAACTAGGGAGCATGCCTTTAGTGCCTATGCTTATGTGTTGGTTGCTATGTTTAAGCTTTAGCCTCGATATGAGGATTGTTGATATGTATCCTTGATGTATGCATTTTATGGCATGTCTCCGGGTTGATTCGAGTGTGAAGAGCATGAAAAACCAGCATTTGCTGCTGTCACGGTGCAAGGTTTATCAAAACACCCTTAAATGTTCCGAAACTGGGGCCTATAATGGCCATAGTGTTTCGGTACGGTTGAAGATGTGTCGGAACATCTTGGCTACTGAAGAGGCCTGTTTCGATACTGGTCTCGGAACACACCAGAGTGCAGAAACGGTCAACACCATTTTGATACGGGCGTTTCGGTACGAGGGTTTGGAGTTCCAAAACGGATAACCGTTGGATGATGATTTTGAATTGCTATAAGTTTCCATGTTTTACATTTTAGTCCTGAATGTTGTGGATGCAATTGCTTGAGCTTGGATTGTTCTTTTTAGTTGAAATTTGACAGAGGAGCATGCAATATGACTAATTGCATAATGGTAAGCTTAATATCTATTAAGTACTTATATTTTCTAAAAATTACATTTTGGTCCCTAAAAGAGAAATTCATACAATTGAGTCCCTAAATGGTTTCCGATCGTTGTGCCTTTCTCTCATAAGATTATTGAGTAATCACATAGGCTTAATGTGCATCTAGAAAAGATAAAAAGAAAAAAAGCATCGTTAATCAAGGTTAACTTTGGTTTTCCCCGTGTAATCTTCGTTTTTCGGGACAAACGTCTAGGCCGGGATAAGGGGGTTACATTTGTTGGTATCAGAGCGTGGTTACGAAAGAATTGGGAATGTTGGTATGTGTAAGTGATGTGAGTTGAAGTATGATGTTTGAAAAGCATGCTAATGGTTGAATTTTGAACTTTATGCAATGTTGATTAATGTGGATTGCATAGGGAATGGATATGATTGTGTGGTGATGATGTTATGTGGATATGAGTTGATTTGGAATGATGAAAAGTTTGTGAGCATGATGTTTTATGTATGCTATGCTCTGTGGGGAAATTGGGTGCCCATTGCCGTATTACACTAAACAAATGTTTTGTAAACTTGGATTCTTGCTTGCAGCTGACCTAAATGGTTTGATTTGTTTTCGATTGTTGTGTTTGCTTAAAATAGCACATGGGACTTAGAAGAGAGTTGAGGTCCAATACGATAGTACCTGCAGCTGAGTAGGATAACCAGGCTGAGCAGGGGGCTGAAGTCCCTCCTGGTGGAGATTTACCTCCTCCGCCACCACCTGGAGGTGGGGAGCAAGTGCAACAAGGACAAGTTGGTCCTGTATTGGGTAATTTGGCGCCACTAGTTGAGGCGATTACCGGAGCGTTTGAGGCTGCTGTTGTCGGAGCGCAAGTGCAGGCCCCTGCAGCTGGGCAGGTGGGTCTACCTTTGGAAAGGTTAAGGAGCTTGGGAGCGGCATATTTTTATGGTATGTCACCTGAGGCGTCTAAGGCCTAGTTAGCCAGTACGACCCGTATCATGGATCAGATGGGTTTTAGTGATGAGCCCAAGCTGGGATGTGCAGTTTCCTTGCTGCAAAGTGATGCTTACAACTGGTGGACGACTACCACAGCTGGTATGGAACCTAACGAAGTTGATTGGGAGTTCTTCAGGGGTGCCTTCCGGAGGAAGTATCTAGGTGTGAGATACATGGATGAGAAGAAACGGGAGTTTATGTCTCTCGTTCAGGTTAATATATCGGTGGCTGAGTACGAGGTCCAGTTCGTACGTTTGAGCCAGTATGCCCCTGAGCTTGTGCCTAGTGAGAGGCATCGATGTGATCGCTTCTAGTATGGTTTGGTACAGGAAGTTAAGATGTACATGATGGCTGCTGACTATACAGATTTTGATGTGCTTGTATGTCGAGCAAAGGACATCGAGCAGAACCTGGGTTTGTCTTCTATAGGTGTTGGTTCTAGCTCTAGGAAGAGAGCTGCTGAGTATAGTTCCGGTGGTGGACGGAACAAGAGAGGCCGTGATAGGAGACATCAGCCTGAGGAAGGCATGGTGTTCCGGGTCAAGGTGGACAGGCTCAGGGAGGTCGTTTGAGATCCGAGCAGCATACATGCTGGACTTATGGTTCGAGGGACCATTTGAGGCGAGATTGTCATCGAGCAACTAGAGAGGTTCAGGCTCATGTTGTGGTGAAAAGGAACTCTTGCTGGAATTGTGGTTCGGCAGACCATATGAGGAGGGAGTGTCCTTTGTTGGCTGGTGGAGGCCAAGGACGTGCTCCTGTGGTAGTTGAACCTCAGCGAGGTCGTGGGCGCGGCCGTGGGAATTTTTAGAGGAGAGATGAGGGGCAGCGAGGTATTTCTCACGTTGTAGCCGTTTGACCTGAGGGAGGTGGACCAGCGAGGGTGTATGCTCAGCGCGAGGAGCGCAACGATACCGATGTGATCGCATGTACCTTTGCTCTCTAGTCTTTATCTTTGCTGGCTTTGATTGATTCTGGATCCACGCATTCTTATATCTTGAGTGAGCATGCACATTCACTTGATATACCTGTTGAGATGCTTGAAGTAGGAATGCAAGTGACTAGTTCTTTTGGTGAGACTGTAGTCACTAGGAAGTTGTTCAGGAGATGTCCTCTGTCTGTGCAAGGTCATGTTTTCCTTGTGGATTTGATGGAATTGCCTTTCTATGGTTTTGATGTAATCCACGGCATGGATTGGTTGACGGAGCATAGGGCCGTGGTTGACTTTGATTTTAAGCGAGTCACCTTAAAATTGGCCGATGACTATGAGGTTGTTGTAGTAGGCGAGAATGTGAAATTCTTGTCGAATGTGATTTCGTCTTTGGAAGCAAATCGTATGATAAGGTTGGGTTTTGAGGCTTACCTTGATTATGTGATGAATCTTGGTAACAAGGATGTGCGTGTGCAGGACATTCGAACGGTTCGCGATTTTCCGGGTCTTTCCAGAAGAATTGCCTAGATTGCCACCAAAAAGGGAAGTTGAGTTTGGTATAGAGTTGTACGAGAACACAACTCCGGTGTTCATTGCTCCTTATCGCATGGCACCCAAAGAGTTAAAAGAGTTGAAAACGTAATTGCATGAGTTGTTGGATCGAGGTTTCATCCGGCCAAGTGTGTCAACTTGGGGTGTACCGGTTCTGTTTGTGAAGAAGAAAGATGGGACGATGAGAATGTGTATAGATTATCGACAACTGAACAAGTTGATGATCAAGAACAAGTCTCCCTTGCATAGAATTGATGATCTCTTTGATCAATTTCGGGGAGCCTCAGTGTTTTCCAAGATAGACTTGAGATCGGGGTACTAACAGCTGAAAGTGAAGGATGTGGACGTACCTAAAATTGCTTTTCGGACGAGGTACGGGCATTATGAGTTTTTGGTGATGCCGTTTGGTTTGACCAACGCGCCTGCTGCTTTCATGGACATGATGAATCGTGTTTTCCATGAATTCTTGGATCAGTTTGTGGTGGTGTTCATCGATGATATCCTTGTGTATTCGCGTACCAAGGAGGATCATGATAAGCACTTGAGAATCGTTTTGCAAGCGTTACTGGAGAATCAGTTGTATGCAAAAATGATAAATGTGAGTTTTGGCTTAGGGAAGTGGTCTTCCTTGGGTATGTGGTATCGGCTGAGGGTATTCGCGTTGATCCGCAAAAAAGTGGAGGCTGTGATGAGTTGGAAAGTGCCTAAGTCATTGACGGAGGTACGGAGTTTCCTTGGGTTGTATGGGTACTACCGTAGGTTTGTCGAGGGTTTCTCAAAGATAGCAGCACCCTTGACCAAGTTGTTGCAGAAGAATGTTCGCTTTGAGTGGACGAAGATGAGGTAACAAGATTTTGAGAAGCTGAAAGAAGCTTTGACGCAAGCTCCTGTTTTGATTCAGCCTGAATCTGGTAGGGAGTTTGTGGTCTATAGTGATGCTTCCATTGTTGGTTTGGGCTGCGTGTTGATGCAAGAGGGTAAGGTGGTGGCCTATGCATCTAGGAAGTTGAAGGTGCATGAGCGCAACTACCCTACTCATGATCTTGAGCTTGCACCTGTAGTGTTTGCCTTTAAAATTTGGAGGCATTACCTATATGGTGAGAAATATGTTGTGTTCACAGATCATAAGACCTTGAAATACCTTATGTCTCAGAAGGAGTTAAATCTTAGGCAACGACGTTGGGTGGAGTTGCTTAAGGATTACGATCTGGCGATTGAGTACCACCCGGGCAAGGCTAATGTTGTGGTCAATGCTTTGAGCTGGAAGGTGGCTGTTGAGTTGAGAGCGATGTTTGCTCGTTTGAGCATATCGTGTGAAGGTAGTCTTGTGGCAGAGTTGCAAGTGAAACCTTTTTTTTACAGTTGATCAAAGAGAAACAATTGCTTGATGATTCTCTTGTTTCGCATGTTCAAGACATTGCGGAAGATAGACCTTCGGATTTCAGCTTTAGTGATGACAGTGTTCTGTGTTTTGGAAGTCCAATAGTGGTGCCATATGATGCTGAGTTAAGACGCACTATTCTAACTGAAGCTCATTGTAGTCCTTTTGCTATGCACCCGGGTAGTACAAAGATGTATCGTGACCTTAAGGATGAGTACTACTTGGTAGGGTTGAAAAAAGATGTAGCAGAGTTCGTTAGTAAGTGTATGGTGTGTCAGCGAGTGAAGGCTGAGCATCAGGTTCCTTCTGGATTGTTGCAGCCTTTGAGAATTCCATAATGAAAGTGGGAGAGAATCACCATGGATTTTGTGTCTGGTTTGCCTTTGTCACCGGCAAAGAAGAATTCAGTTTGGGTGATTGTAGATCGGCTTACGAAGTGTGCACATTTTCTGCCTGTGCATACTACGTATACTTTGGATAAGTTGGCTGAGCTGTACATAGCTGAGATTGTGCGGTTGCACGGTGTGCCAAATTCTATTGTGTCGGATAGAGATCCGAGGTTTACAGCGCGATTTTGGGAATGTTTGCATCGAGCCTTGGGTACACTGTTGAATTTCAGCATTTCTTATCATCCGCAGACGGATGGACAATCAGAACGTGTGATTCAGGTGCTTAAGGACATGCTGAGATGCTGTGTGATAGATTTTCAGGGTTCTTGGGAGAAGCACTTGCCGTTGGTTGAGTTTGCGTATAACAATTGTTACCAGGCAAGTATCCAAATGGCCCCATACGAAGCTTTGTATGGGAGGAGATGTAGAACCCCTCTTTGTTGGGCAGAAGCTGGGCAAAAGTTGATTTCAATGTCGGCTATGGCTAAGGGAACCACCGAGAAGGTGAAGCTCATTTGTGAGCGGTTAAAAGCAGCATCGGATAGGCAGAAGTCTTACGCGGACTTCAAGCGTAAGGAAATTGAGTTCGCGGTTGGGGAACGTGTGTTCTTGAAAGTATCGCCTTGGAATAAGGTGATGAGATTTGGGCGTAAGGGTAAACTTAGCCCAAGGTTTATTGGACCTTATGAAATTGGGGAGCGTATTGGTCCTGTGACATATCGGTTCAGATTGCTTGTAGAGTTGGAGAAGATACATGATGTGTTGCATGTCTCCATGTTACTGAAGTATAGATCGGATCCTTCGCATGTAATGCCTGTTGAGGAGATAGAGTTGAACCCGAATCTGTCATATGATGAGGAACCAGTGAAGGTTCTGGATGTGAGTAACAAAGTTCTTCGTGGCAAGACGATAGAGCTTGTGAAGGTGTTGTGGCGGCACCGAGGAGTTGAGGAGGCCACATAGGAAAGCAAGGCGGACATGCTGAGGCAGTTTCCGCATCTCTTTCCATCAGGTAAGAATTTCGAGGATGAAATTTCCTAAGTGGGGGAGAGTTGTAACGCCCTAGTTTTGGGCCTATATGTTTTAGACATCGGATCGGACCGGTCGAGAACGGTTTGAATCGCGTAAGGTGATTTTTAGAAATCAAGGATCGTGATAGGATAAAATTGTGATAAAATTGCTAAAATCCTCTAAAAATATAATTAAGAGGTTGGTCAAGTCAATTTAAAAAAGGGTTTTGGAAAATGGACATTTTGAGTAGTGACCAAATTGTAAAGTTTCAAAACTGGGAAAAAATGTGCTTTTTAAGGTGGAAGCCAAAATCTTAGAATCTTTAGGGGGCTTTAAGTCAATTTGACCATTCTTCAATATGACATGTGATTTAAATGGGTTTTAATTAAATGATTTTAACTAGAATTTGATATTAATTAATTGGTAGTTAGTGGGTTTTCATTTTACGTAACTACCAATTCCCTCTCATTTTAGCCAAACACCATTTTCTCTCATCTTTTCCAGATTTCTTTCTCCCAAAAATCCTCTCAACATTTACTATATCTTTTTCAAGAGATCTTCTTTAATTCTTCGAGATTTTTGCAAGGAAAACTTGTCATCTATTGAAGGAAGCAAGGATTGGAGGTAAATCCCATTCTCAACCTCTAATCTAAGTTCTTTATTGAAATTCCCAAGTTTGATACACTTAACTAAGCTCAAGTGTAAGTGTTTCGGTAATCTCACTCTTGGAAATGTGCTAAGTTTGATGAAAATGCATTTGATGTAAGAGTGGATTTGTTTACTGTTTTTAAGCATGTTTAAGCATGGTTTAATGCTGGATTTTAAAGTCATTATGTTAAGGATGCACTAGGTAAGTGATCCTTGGTTTTCATATGAAAATGCATATGTTGTTAAGCATGTGTGCTTGTGGAAATGACATTGTGGTTATGCTTGGAAAAATAGTGGATTAATGGTTATATTGGCAAGTGATGAAAATGGTCTTTGGTTAGTTAAAACGGATATAGTTAGCCGGCTATAGGATTAGGTGCACCATGAATAAAGTCGCCTTGGATGTCGAGGGGTTGTGATTATGCCGTAATCTCCATCCAAGTACCCTAACAATTGAGGTTAAGATCACAATGGTGAATGGTTAGTCCCGTGTGTGAGTCTTGTGTATGTGTCCCATACTCTCGTTAGTGGAATTATGCAACTACCGATGAGTGATGTTGAGGGGTTGTGATTGTGCCTAAATCTCCATCACGGGTGTTGAGGGGTTGTGATTGTGCCATTTGTCTCCACCTTGTGTGGTCCGGTAGTTTGTATGAAGCGTGAGGGACAACGCTTGTAATCCGCGTATCCGATTGTGTCTTGTGTTGAAATGATTTGTGGAGTATGACTTGAAAGCCAATATAATGTAAATGAATAAAGTGAAGCATGAGATGCTTGTAAATGATGCAAGGGTGCATGAGATATATGTGTATGATGCAAGAATGCATGTGATGCTTGTTAAAGTATGAGCAAAGGTGTATTTTCTGTTGTAAATTGATGCATATGTGCATGGGGCTTTAAAAGTGCATTGAAGTCTTGAGAAGACATGTTTTATTAATGGCATGTGTTGTAAAGTGTTGTTTTTGCAAATCATGAGTTATGCATTGATGAATGTGGTCTAGCGATCCTCACTAAGCTTATTGCTTACGCTCATTTGTTTCATCAATGCAGAGAATTGAACCTTTGAAGGCAGCCCAAAAGCAAGAGGAATCCATAGCTTTGTTAAAGAGATGTATGTTACTCATCCTTAGTGTAATAAGAGGCAATGGGTTGAATTTATACTTTGGAATATTTGAGAATATTTCTTTTACTTTGAGCATATTGGTTTGCCTATACTTGAGTTGTAAATGGCCTTTGGAGTTTGGATTTTGGTTTATTTGGAGTTTTGACTTGTTATGGTTTTGGCAAACTAGGGAGCATGCCTTTAGTGCCTATGCTTATGTGTTGGTTGCTATGTTTAAGCTTTAGCCTCGATATGAGGATTGTTGATATGTATCCTTGATGTATGCATGTTGTGGCATGTCTCGGGTTGATTCGAGTGTGAAAAAGCATGAAAAACCAGCATTTGCTGCTGTCACAGTGCAGGATGTATCGAAACACCCTTAATTGTTCCGAAACGGGGGCTTGTAATGGACATAGCGTTTCGGTACGGTTGAAGATGTTTCGGAACATCTTGGCTACTGGAGAGGCATGTTTCGATACTGGTCTCGAAACACACCCGATTACCGAAACAGTTAATACCGTTTCGATACGGGCGTTTCGGTACGAGGGTTTGGTGTTCTGAAACGGATGACCGTTGGATGATGATTTTGAATTGCTATAAGTTTCCATGTTTTACATTTTAGTCCTGAATGTTGTGGATGCAATTGATTAGGCTTGGATTGTTCTTTTTAGTTGAAATTTGACAGAGGAGCATGCAATATGACTAATTACATAATAGTAAGCTTAAGATCTGTTAAGTCCTTATATTTTCTAAAAATTACGTTTTGGTGCCTAAAAGAGAAATTCATGCAATTGAGTCCCTAAATGGTTTCCGATCGCTGTGCGTTTCTCTCATATGATTCTTGATTAATCACATAGGCTTAATGTGCATCTAGAAAAGATAAAAAGAAAAAAAAGGATCGTTAATCAAGGTTGATTTTCGGGTTGACTTTGGTTTTCCCTGTGTAATCTTCGTAGTTCGGGACAAACGTCTAGGCCGGGATAAGGGGGTTACACAGTATATCAAGACTGAAAAAGACAAGTGTTAGATGTTTATTGATGGGATGAACGATGAGTTAAGTCTAATGTTCACGGCTCTGGGGATCACAAATTTTCAAACTTTGGTTAATCGAGCCATTGCAACTGTAAAGTGTCCACAAGTTCTATATTTCATGCACATTCCATCTCATGTTATTGTTGTTTTGAGTACATTCTAGGCATAATTAGGACCATGCCTTGCATTTTACAGTATTTCCTTACTTTGCCATGCTTTTATAAATTATTTGGTATTTGGTGAAGAAAAGATACTGTTTTAGCTTAGTTTTAGTTTTAGGTACTAAAGGCTGACAGAGGGAAAGAGGAGTAGAGGACATGATGCTGAGGAAGTAGAGGACAGAATTGCGATCTGTAGAGCACAAAATCCTGATTCTATTGATGTTGTCCACTTAATTTTCCGACGTCTGTAGCAGCAGGCAGAGCCGCCGAAGGAAGAACTCGAGATTTCTTGTGGAGAAAGGCAACATGATAAAGTCCACATTCAACTCAAAGAAGTCATAGTATAAAGTCACATTCAATGAAAAAAGCTACTTTGCAGAGTTCTACATCAAGAAGGACTAGACCTAGCTAATGCCTATATATACCCATTGTAATTCTATTTCAATACAAATTAGGTTTTCCTTTAGGCATAGTTTAGGTTTTCTTACCGCCACTATGTTCTAAATTCTCCTTGGGTTTGGGTTATGTTGTAATTATTGTGAGAACGGTTGTTTAGGATTTTAAGTTTGTTTTTGCAAATAAAACTACAAGATTTACTTATTTCATGTTCTTCATAGTTTTCAATTAAGGAAAAAGATTAGTTGAATTATATCCATTTGTTTGGCATCGAGAGAGTCCAACTCACGAAAGGAGTAAGTACGATTTTCTATAGACGGTGCGATAAATTCAGCCTAGACATAGGTTAGGGTTTAAGGCGGCTAAAAGAGGACGAGTTAACATTGCTATCTTTGCACGATTCACATCGCGACGGGTATTATTGACAGTGGTCATCAATAGAATTCTAACTTAGACATAAGTAGGATCACTTTCGAAGAGTTCTACCGAGCCTTGTAGTTCTGCCGAGTTTAACGCCGAGACACAGTTTCATTCCCCTGCCAAGGCAACGAGAGGGTCTCAACAGTCTACCTGCCATCCCCCGCCGAGGCAGCAACATAACCTTGCCCATTCTATCAACCTGATTTCTTCTCTTTTAATTACTTGTGTTTTTATTTTACTTTTCTTCCCAACAACCAAATTAATTGTGCATTTATTTTTTCTTGTGCAGGAACAAGAATTCGAATCAAGCTGTCCAATCCCTGTGGGAGACGATATCTTTTATACTATAAACTGACAAGAGTGTGCACTTGCGCTCATAAATAGAGAACACCCAAACGCTCTACTTGTTTTTGGCGTCGTTTTCGGGGATTGGATTTAATTGTTATGCACTCTTAATTCTATTTGCATTTAATTTCAGTTGAAAAAAAGTGTGTGGGAAAGTCCTTATTCAGGTGCCCCATGAATTAAGGGCAGCAATATTTGGGAAAGTTCTTGCGAATTTTGATAAGGCAATCATGCGTTCGAAAGTTGCCCGCATCGTTTTGCAGCAGACATGTCGAGAAAAACCACTTGGGAGTGGATGTCTAAATATGAACAGTAGATGTTGCCACAATAGCAACAGGGACAGCTGATGTCGCTGACGCAGGTGCCGCCGCAGCAACAAGATTATTCATGGTATGGTCAGAAATCTCAACAAAAAAATTCCATAACATTTTTGCTGCAGAAATCGACATGCCCTGGGAATATAGCTATCCGAAAGAAAAACCAAAATATTTGAAGGATACACTTCAAAACTTCCTTGCGCTCACGGATAAAGTGACAATTGCAATGGACGCCAGCATCACTAAGATGGATGCACGGCTGAACAATTCATTCCTCATCAATGCCATAGATGAACCTGAACTATTATGTCTGAGGGATACTGATGTCCCAGGACAAGAGGACAAAGAGCAATGCGAGGAAAGATCTCCGATGTGTGAGGAGCAATTAGAATCTCCAAGCCAAGAGGATGTAGAACATTGCCCGGGCAGCAATATTGACAACTGTTCCGGCAGCTACCTAGAACCTTGCCCTGAGGACGAACTGACAGCACCTGAGCAAAGTTATGCCTCAACATAGAGGCTCGCCACGATAGAAGCCTTTATAATGACTTCCACCTCGGCAAAAACCTTGGCAGCTATGCATTATATATGTCTAGAGGAGCCGATGCAGACAGATTTACAACCGTCAAAATCTCTACTGATGGAGATTTTTGAGGAGCCTAAAGAGTTTTCCCTTGATCGGCACAACACTATGACAGAAGACTACCACAACAGCTGGTTGCCGCAGCAGCAAAAGAAACTTTCCCCTATGACGAACTTCGACAATGAGGAGGTAAGTACATGGCTAGGGAGTAATATAATTTTTCCTAATCATATGTTCATGCCTTAAAGAATAGGAACAAGGAGGAAGATTCACATGGACTATAAGGGAACGAGGAAGAAGGACTCTTCCACCATGAGAATAGTCACTCGATGGAGGGTGCGGGTAGACTATAAGAAGTATCGGAAACGACCCTCTTAAGCTTCAACCAATAAGGGAGTAGTTACTTTAGGAGATGCATACCAATGCACTCCTAGAGTAACAAAATTTTTAAGCTTTTATTTTTCCACATATTTATTGGTTTATTCAAGAGTAGATTTTAATTACTAAGGCCTAGATTTCATTTTCAGTTGCACTATTCATGTCTCACAACTGTTTATCTAGATTCAAACCCAAGGGAATCGAGCCGCCGAGCACAACAGGGGGTAGCACTGCCCATTAACTTTGAATTCAAACCCAAGGGAATCGAGCCGCCGAGCACAACAGGGGGTAGTACTGCCCATTAACTTTGAATTCAAACCCAAGGGAATCGAGCTGCAACCCGCAATTGGCGACATAGCAGATAACTCTTCCAAGTCTTCCTCACTATCTGACTGCAACTAAGCCTAAGTTTTCTTTCCCTTATTCATGTTTATTTTTCATTTTTCTATTCTTTGTATTTTGTGCATTGAGGGCAATGCCCGTCTCGAGTTTAGGGGGATAGTAGCTCTCACATTTTTGTTTAGGCATACTTAGTAGCATATAGGTTGCATTGTACTTGTCTTAATATTAATCGGAATAGAAAAATTTGTTATAACTTGTGCCTATGATAGTTAGCCGATTAATTATTTTAGCACCAATAAATAAATTGAACTTAATTTGGGAAAAGAATGGAAAATGACTTAGATTTTTTTTGGAGTTGCCAAATCTGTCAAATACTTCTGTTACTTGCTGAATTTGCTAGAATATCTAATGAACACTACCTGCTTTATTTTTAGAATTCTTTGCAAAGTTCTAAAAATGGTTGCAGGTAGCCGCCGAGGTAGAAAACAGAAACAGAAAAATGCAGCACTGCCACGACAGTAGAAAAAAACAAAGAAAAATTGTTGTTTTTCCCTAGAGGTGCCCCAAACAGGCTCTAGGAAGAATCATGTGCGAGGACACTCCGCTGCTATCAAAGTCCATGCATCTGAAAATTTTTAAGTGACAAGCAAATTAGCATGAGTGAATGAAAGTCTTCACGAGATGACTCTACTCCATGGGTTTGGGTTTTTTGTAGTTTGCTATTATCTTAATTTCAGACCTAGAAGAGTAGTTGTGATAAGTTAAAGCCTCATTTCCATGATTAAATAATTGTGCTTAACTGTGCTGTCTCGGCAACAACCTTATATATCATAACAACATCTTTGTTTATCTAGTTATTCTGCATATTTCAGCTTGTACACAGTTTTGCACACACTGCATTGGCATTATAGAAATTAATTCTTAGTTATTTTCTTGTTATTTTCCCATCACTAATCTACTATAGGTGACATGGCCTTGAGGTGCGAAATCAAGTTGAAAACAAGTTTTTCTTTCTGGTTAATATAAGGGCAAGTATGTTTAGGTTGCATAGCTTGAGGACAAGCAATAGTTCGAGTTTGGGGGTGTATAAAATGTCCACAAGTTCTATATTTCATGCACATTTCATCTCATATTATTGTTGTTTTTAGTACATTCTAGGCATAATTAGGACCATGCATTGCATTTTACAGTATTTCCTTTTTTTGCCATGCTTTTATAAATTATATGTTATTTGGTGAAGAAAAGATATTGTTTTAGCTTAGTTTTAGTTTCAGGTACTAAAGGCTGACAGAGGGAAAGAGGAGTAGAGGACATGATGCTGAGGAAGTAGACCAAGGAGTTGTACTGATGTTGTTCCAGACAGAGACAACAGCTGCCGAAAAGCTGTTGCCGCCCAACCTGTCACCCAAGATAGCAGACTATGGAGTTAGAGAACCGGAGTGCGATCTGTAGAGCAGAAAATACTGATTCTATCGATGTTGTCCACTTAATTTTCCGACGTCTGTAGCAGCAGGCAGAGCCACCGAAGGAAGAACTTGAGATTTTTTGTGAAGCAAGGAAACATGATAAAGTCCACATTCAACTCAAAGAAGTTAGACTTTAAAGTCACATTTAATGAAAAAAGCTACTTTGAAGACTTCTACATCAAGAAGGACTAGACCTAGATAATGCCTATATATACCCATTGTAATTCTATTTGAATACAAGTTTGGTTTTCCTTTAGGCATAGTTTAGGTTTTCATGTCGCCACTATGTTCTAAATTCTCATTGGGTTTGGGTTATGTTGTAATTAGTGTGAGAACGTTGTTTAGGATTTAAGTTTGTTTTTGCAAATAAAACTTTAAGGTTTACTTATTCCATGTTCTTCATAATTTTCAATTAAGGAGAAAGATTACTTGAATTCTATCCATTTGTTTGGTATCGAGAGAGTCAAACTCACGAAAAGAGTAAGTATGATTTCATCTATAGACGGTGTGATCAATCCGTCTTAGACATAGGTTAGGGTTTAAGGCGGCTAAAAGAGGATGAGTTAACATTGCTGTCTTTGCACGATTCACGTCGCGACTGGTATTATCTGCAGTGGGCATCAACAGAATTCTAACTTAGACATAAGCAGGATCACTTTCGAAGCGTTCTATCGAGTTTTCCGCCGAGACACAGTTCCATTCCCCTTCCGAGGCAGTGAGAGGGTCTCAGCAGTCTACCTGCCATCCCCCACCGAGGCAGCAGAGTCTGGCAACGCAAAACAACTTGTCATATTCAACGCAGTTTCACACTAAGCATCAGCATAATCCTGCCCATTCTATCAACCTGATTTCTTATCTTTTAATTACTTGTGTTTTTCTTTTACTTTACTTTCCAACAACCAAATTAATTGTGAATTTACCTTTTCTTGTGCAGGAACAACAATTCGAATCAAGATGTCCAATCCCTATGGGAGACGATATCTTTTATAATATAACTTGATAGGAGTGTACACTTGCGCTCATAAATAGAGAACACCCAAACGCTCTACAGCAACAAAAGAAAAATGAAAGCTGCAGAGAGAAGAAAAGGGAATAGTCGAAACGATATGAAACAGAAACGAGATGACAAACCTCACTAGAAATTTAACAAGGCCAAGTACCAAAAGGAAAGCTCATCAACCTATACACCAATTCCGAGAAGCAATTATATGTCGAGACCTCTATCGGTGAATAAGCCTTCAGTCCCGGTTATTTAGGTTAATAGCACGGGAAATTCGAAGAAAATCCTTTCTTGCAAGTTCTGTCAGAAACTTCATCGAGGCCAATGCCAACTCCAGTCTAATTTATGCTATGTGTTTGGTGGAGATGATCACTACATCAAGGATTGTCCTCGAAATGTTGACAAAGCACCAGCTTAAAATTCCACTAATATGAGTCTTGCACCATCCAACCGAAACAGGGATTTTAAACAAGCTCAATCCAAAAATCAAGGGACAGGAAAAGGCACCCATTCAAAATCCCCTACCGATCAGGAGTCTCGAGCCCTTGCTCGTATTTACCACATTCGTGGTAGGGAGGATGAAGAGTCTCCTGATGTGATCGCAGGTACCAATAAACTGAACTCGAACGTTACTTATGCTTTGATTGATTCGGGGTCTACCCATTCTTTTATATGTTCTATCTTGATTAATAAGTTAAATATAAAACCCGAACTAGTTAAATCGAGCCTTGTAGTGTCGAACCCTATAGGTGGAAATATGCCAATCAATTTAATTTGTAGATCTTGCCCAATTGCTATTCGAAATATCCCTTTTTCCTATAGACCTCTATATCTTGCCAAATTGTGAGTTTGATCTAGTGTTAGGACTAGATTGGTTGGGTAAACATCAAGCTTGGATCGATTGCCAAAATAAAAGATTGTATCTACGGGGTTTAGGTAAAGAATCCATTCTACTTATCTGTAACCTCCTTAGCCCGGCCTAGACGCAAGACCTGAACTACGAAGATTATACGGGGAAAACCAAAGTCAACCCGAAATTCAACCTTGATTAACGACCCTTATTTTTTTCATTTTATCTTTTCTAAATGCACATTAAGCCTATGTGAATACTTCAAGAGTCATGGGAGAGAAAAGCACAGCGATCGGAAAACAATTTAGGACTCAATTGCAAGGATAACACTTTTAGGGACAAAAATGTAAATTTTGTAAAACATAAGGACTTTGGAGATTTTAATTTTACCAAACCTCAATTAGTCATATTACAAGCCTCTCCGTCAAATTTCAGCTTAAAAGGACATTCCAAGATCAAGCAATTGCAACTACAACTATCAGGACCAAACTGTAAAACATGAGAACTTGAAACAATTCAGAAACACATACCAACGGTCAACCGTTCCGGAACGCTGGCCTTCGTATCGAAACACCCGTATCGAAACGGCGTTAACTGTTTCGGAACTCGGGTGTGTTTCGAGACCAGTATCGGAACTGGCCTCTCCAGTAGCCAAAGTGTTTCGAAACACCCGCAGTCGTTCCGAAACACTATGGCCATTACAGGCCCCTGTTTCGAAACAGTTAAGGGTGTTTCGATACACCCTGCCCAGAAACAGCAAAATTTTCTGTTTTTTCACATCTAACACCATCCAACATGCTCCAAAACATTCCAAAACTTACCAACAACATGCTAAGCATCAAAATAATCATATTGCATCAAAAGCTAGACACATTGCAAGCATTAGGCACATCAACTCATTTAACTCATGCAACAACAAAGAACTTGCTTTTAACCATAGAGCATAACAATATCAAATTACAAGAACGATGATCCGACCATTACATATTGACCATCTACAAATATCAAACCATAAACCGAACTTGTTCAAGGTAAACAATCTCATCACACAACAACATAAAGGATCCCCCCCATTGCCTTTATTATCTATAGCTATAAACCAAAACATACTTCTCAAGTGGAGCTCTTCTTAAATCCCTTGCTTCTCGCTGTCCCAAATTCAACTATCTGCATTGATGGACAAAAAGGAGCGTAAGCACAAAATGCTTAGTGAGGAATGCTCAAAACCAAAACACCATCAATGCAGTAAAACCGTAAAACACTCTTTATTTACAAACACATCTCTATAAACCAATGTATTGTTTGAAAACTTCATTTGAAACATCACTTCCTTAAATCATGCATTGCTCGACATCAACCAACACTAAACACAAATGCATTAAGCAACTCAACCCCAAACCACATTCTTGCAATTACTTCCATTTAAACCATTTCATGCATAAATGCTTCATGCAAAGTTTAACCCATTTTCCCTGGAAAACCACTTCCACTTCACACTCTTCCTTTTTCAAGCTTGAACATCATTTCAAAGCAAAACACCACTTGAAAACCACATGTACCGTCTGTCTATCTCATACATCCAACCAATGCAACACTCACGGCAAAGCCACACATGCTTGTTACTCAAAAGCATTTCATAAACTCAAACCTCATTTGCATAAACAAATTCCATTTTGAAAACCACGTGTACCATCTAGCTATCTCATGCATACAACCTATGCAAATCTCATGGCAAGGCCACACATGCTTGATACACAAAAGCATTTCATAATCTCAAATCCTTAAATGCATTTCTCATAGCATAAAACCATTTCAAGCATTGATACATGTGATACATACTTCATTCTCATATATTGGCATTCTTATATTCTATTTTTACACGGATATGTGGACAACTCACTAGACACTTCCGGTGGCATTTACCAACGCCGTACTCACTCGTCTAGTAACATAATTTCTTGTGGCATCTACCATCACCGTACTCACATGGCGGTTTCTACCTTCGCCAAAAAGCTTGGATATTTCACCAAGTCTTACTCCGACGGAATGCCCATCATCAGTCTCATGGCAATAACTCTTGTTGCCAAAAGGCTTGGATATTTCACCAAGTCCTACTCCGATGATATGCCCCTCATCAGTCTCTCTCTTTGGAACGCATTCCAAGAGCACATACGAATTTTTAGTTTATAGTGCACTCTACATCCTATTGATCGGTCAATTATATCTGGTAATCTTCTCATCATCTATGCCAATATATCACGTTAAAATCATTAACACATCTATTGTTTTCAAAGCATGCAACACCATTAAGGCCAAAATGCTAAACCATGCCTTTAAAAACACAAATCAACAACACATACTCTCAAGGAACATTAATTTCATGCATCCTTCACCAAACCAAGTTTAATAACCAACTCTCTTGCTTAAAAACCATGCTCAAACAACAAATTAAACCATATTGCCAAACCAACCACATCAAAATCCATTTTGAAACTTTTCAAAGCAATAATAGCACAAATCGTGAGAGAAATCTACTTCACTTACTTCCGAACTTAAACTGGCGTTTCAAGCCTAGATTTATGTTCCCAAACCTCTTTTCAAAACCATTCCAAGGCTAAAAAAACACGTTCTCACTCACTGATACGCAACACTATGCTAGCTGACGAGCCAACCAAGCGTCCAACACCTCCAACGCTACCTCGATCACTTCTGGATCACTCTCCTATGTTTTTAACACATAAGAGCAGAGGATTAATGCATCACCATGCATTAAAATCACCAGCTAAACATTCTAACCCGTTGCTCCCTTCAAAACAAGCATTTCGGCTATCCGAAATAACCGAAAACATCACCAGACATTCACCAAACAAAGCCCAGCCAAGATCAATCAATTATAACCTTTTCTAAACATCAATTAACATCAAAAATCACCATAAACTCGTCCTTATACCTCCAGCTATAACAGAACACCAAAACCACCCCGAAAACCACCATTCTAGCATGTAAAACTTAGGAACCCAAACCTATTCGGGATTTGTTTGATTAAACCTCATTTATAACATCAATTACCATCCAAAATAATACATTAGAAAACAACCTCAAAACAGAGCCTAACCAAGAACCACGAAAATCATTAAGATCTCTCCAAGAATCTTGAGTTTTACCACAATTCCATGTTTCTAACATCAAAGCAACTCAAAAATCATTAACAAAGGATTGATAACATGGGAATTTCAGTAAAGAACTGATCATTAGAGGAGAAAGACGAAGCTTACCTCTAATGGCTGATTTCTCCTTGAATTGGGCAAGTTTTCTTGAAAACCCAATGTGAAAACAAGAGGATTTGATGAAGAAAAGATTAGAAATAAAAAGGAGATTGAAATCTCATCAAAAGGAGTGAAAATCAGAAGCTAATTGATGAAGGAATGGTGTTTGGCTGATAGGAAATTGAGAGAAAATGAAATGAGAGAAAATTGACGTAAAGTAGTTATGAAAAGTCAAAGATAGTTTCCCTTTTAATTAATATTTATTTCCCTTAATTAAAACATTATTAAAATCACCCAAATTAAGGAGAAATCTGATTAAAAACATTTTGGTAAAATTAGCTCCTTAAAGATTCAAAGTTTCAATCCTTTACAAAACAGTCACTATTCAACTTTTGCAAAAACTACGATTTGGTCACTACACCAAAATGTAGTATTTCAAATTGTTTTCACCAAAATCTCCCTTTAAGGTTCGAACCGTTCTCGACCGGTCCGATTCAACCTCTAAACTTCTAGGCCCAAAACCGGGGTGTTACATTATCGATAAAAAGCCTACCTCAATCTTTGCTTCCATGGTTCTAGAAGATGAATATGACTTTGGTTTACCATCTATACATGTTGTATATGAATTCATTGACGTTTTTCTCGAGGAACTCCCTGGTCTCCCTCTGACCCGTGAAGTGGAATTCGAGATTGACGTTCAACCTAGAACCAACCCGGTGCCTATTACACCATATTGGATGTCACAAGTGGAGTTGAAAGAACTCAACAAGCAACTCGATAAATTACAAGACAAAGGCTACATTCGGCCTAGTACACCTCCCAAGGGTGCTCTAGTATTGTTCGTAAAGAAAACGGATCCTACGATGAGGCTTTGTATCGACTATCGTCAACTTAATCAACTTACCATTAAGAACAAGTATCCCTTACTACAGATAGAAGATCTTTTTGACCAACTTAGAGAAGCTGTTATGTTTTCTAAAATCAACCTTTGCTCCGTGTATTACCAAGTGAAGGTGAAAGATGGACACGTTCCTAAAACAACCTTCCAGACACGATACAGCCATTTTGAATTCCTTGTAATGCCTTTCGGGTTAACTAATGCCCCGGACGCATTTATGGACCTTATGAATCGAGTATTCAAAACTGATCTCGACAAGTTTGTAGTCCTCTTTATCGATGACATTTTGGTCTATTCTTGTAACAAGGAGGAACATGATGAACACCTTTGAATCGTCTTGCAAACTCTCCAAGAGCGTCGGTTATTCGCTAAATTCTCCAAGTGCGAGTCTTAGCTTTCGGAAGTTTAATTTCTCGGCCATGTAATCTCATTCGAAGGGATCAAAGTGGACCCGAAGAAAATTCACGCTATTATTGATTGGTGACCTCTGAGAATATTGGCGAGGTTCGAAGTTTTCTCGGTTTAGTCGGGAATTACTAAAGATTTGTAAAAGGATTTTCTACCATTGCTTTGCCCCTAACTAAACTCCTTCTAAAAGATCAACCATATGAGTGGTCCGAAAATCAGCAACGAAGTTTTGATCAGCTTAAACAAGCCTTGACCCATGCCCCTGTTCTTATCCAACCTGAATTGGGCAAGGAATTCACTGTTCATAGTGATGCATCTCACTCGGGTTTAGGTTGCGTATTAATGCAAAGAGAAAATGTGGTTGCTTAAGCATCAAGGCAGTTGAAACCTCATAAACTCAACTATCCGACTCATGATATTGAACTCGCTGTTATTGTCTTCGCTCTCACAATATGGGGACACTACTTATATGGTGAAAGATGTCACATGTTTACTGATCATAAAATCCTCAAATACCTCCTAACTTAGAAAGATCTGAATCTGAGACAAAGACGATGGATGGAACTTTTAAAAGACTATGACTTAGTCATCGACTACCATCCCATGAAAGCAAATGTAGTTGCGAATGCTCGTAGTCAAAAACCAACCCTCGGTAAGCTACTACAATCCCTAAAAAATTGAAATCTTCCTTGTATGATAACTAGCCATTCAAAATATTTCTTCCTTGTTTATAAAAGGATTGTTCGAATTCCACCGTTCTTGATAAGCAACCTATTCGAATTGAATCTATCATATTTTATAAATGATTATTCGAAATTTGTCATAGTACTTCTGCTCGTTTCTTCGTAGTGTCCTTAGCTATCAATGCACACCTCTGAATCTATCAAAAATGAGGATTCATGTCTGAACTTCAAGTCCAATCTAGCTTGATCTCGAGAATTAAGAATCTCCAACAAATATACCCGGACCTTCAAGCTATCGTCTCAAAACTTGATTCAAAAGCCAATGAAGACTTCCTTGTTCATTCGAATGTCCTCCTATATTTTTAGAATAGGGTTTGTGTCCCGAATGATGAAGAATTGAAGAGGGACATATTACAAGAAGCACACCAAAGTTCTTTTTCGATCCACCCTGGATTGGTTAAAATGTACAAAGACCTTAAGCCATTGTATTGATGGCCAGGCATGAAAGCTGCCATCACTGACTACGTGTCAAAGTGCTTGAATTGCCAAAGAATCAAAGCATAGAATCGAGCACTACTGGACTACTTCAAACTCTTAAATTCCTTTAGTGGAAATGGGATAAAATCATAATGGATTTTGTAACCGGCCTTCCATGCACACCAAGAAAGTGCGATGTCGTATGGGTGATTGTTGACCAATTCACTAAATCGGCTAACTTCATTCATGTTCGAATGAATTATAGCCTGGAGACACTAGCCAACTTGTACATTCGAGAAGTAATTTGTTTACATAGAATCCCTACTTCAATTGTCTCCGATCGAGATCTTAGATTCACAACTCGATTTTAGAGAACCCTACAATGAGCTCTTGGCACCAAATTAAATCTAAGTACGACCTTTCATCCCCAAAGTAATGGCCAGTCCAAGAGAGTGATTCAAGTCCTTTAAGATATGTTGAGAGCTTGTATAATTGATTTCAGCAAAAATTGGGAGAAATCTTTACCTCTTGTAGAGTTTGCGTACAACAATAACTATCAATATTTGATTCAAATGGCTCTATTTGAAGCATTGTATGGAAGAAGATGTAGAACTCCTTTATGTTGGTCCGAACTAGGAGAAAACAAAGTTCTAGGATCTCAAATACTCAGAGAAACTGAAGAACAAGTCTGAAAAATCCATGATCGATTCAGGCAAGCCTTTGATAGGCAAAAATCATATGTTGATTTTGAAACAAAGAGACATTCAATACAACATAGGAGATAAGGCCTTCTTAAAGGTTTCACCGTGGAAGAAAGTCTTCAGATTCGGCAAAAGAGGAAAACTCAGCCCTCGTTTTATTGGACCATTTGATGTTGTTGAAAAGATTGGTCTAGTGGCTTATCGACTATCACTTCCTAGTGAGTTCGATAAAATTCACAATGTGTTCCATGTCTCAATGCTCCAGAAGTATCGATAAGATCCATCACACATCCTAGAGCCAGAAGAGGTGGAATTGAATCTCGGTCTATCCTATGAGGATGAACCGATCCAACTTCTTGATAGAGAAGTCAAGAGGCTTCGAAACAAGAATGTCTCCCTAGTGAAGATGTTGTAGAGAAATCACCAAGTAGAAGAAGCAACTTGGGAGCCTGAGGATACGATGAGGAAGCAATATCCTTACATATTCGATTCAGGTAAGAATTCGAGGATGAATTCTTCTTTTAAGGGAGGGAGAGTTGTAACACCCTAAATTTTAATCTACGAGAATCAAGATTAATTGTCTAAATTAATGACTTAATCGAGCCAAAACCTAAGTTAATTAAATTAATCAAGGACCTAATTGAAGAACTAAATGAAGTAGGAGACCAATCTAAGAGGGCCTATTAAAATAACATGGAAATTATAAAGAATGTGTAAAACCAAAACTTTGATTTTGATATAACAAATATTTCAAGGACCAATTTGAAAAGAAAATAATTTTTTATGTCCTCAAACTTCCCAAAATTGACACGCAAAATGTTTAAGTCAAAACTCAAGCTCCCATAAATTTTTCTAAGTGTTTTCCAAGCCAAAACAATGATTTTCAACTAACCGTTTCGATACACCCCTTAGGTGTTTCGAAACAATTTGAAACCGTAAAGTGTGGGCTCGAAACGAGAGAACTCGTATCGATACGGTAGTATCGAAACGGTTTCAATCGTTTCGATACGAGTTTTGAAAGTTTGTTTAAAAATATGACAGTTGCTTTGTCATAACTGTTTTATTGAAAATTAGTTAATCGTATCGATACACTTTAGGTGTGTTTCGATACGGGTTTTCACAGTTTCAAAATGTTTCGATACGGCCTTGTCCCGTTTCGAAATGGGCTCTTTTAGTATCAGAACGACCACGATCATTCTGATACGATCTCTTAAATGCTCTCAACAGCTCTTTCTGTTTTTGCTCTGTTTCGATACAGGTGATGCCGTTTCGGTACGGGTAGTTGCAAAACAACATTAATGGTGGGAAGATGAAGTCCCAACAGCTATAATTATGAAGTCAACCACCCAAACGGCTAGAAATCAATGAGAAGGTATAAAAGCAAGCATTTTGAGCACCATCAACAACAATTGAACCTTCAAAAATCATCGAAGCATCAAATCCAAACCCTTGTGCCTTTTATTGTCAAATCCTTGTACCCAACTCTATTAAGTGTTCCATTATTATTTGTATTGTGATTTTGGGGAGTGATAAATTGTATTTGGGTAAACAATTCATCCTTTGAGAGGAATTTGTAAGGTTTACCATTTTCTCAATTGTAAAGAGTGTTTCAAATTAAACTTTGGGTAGAAAGTTTAATTTCTTTGTAAGGTTTCCTCCTCATCCAAGAAAAGGGAAAGATTCAATAGTGGATTGGTTGAAAATCCTTATTGGGAGCTAAGGTAGTGGATGTAGAGTTCATTTGAGAACTTGAACCACTATAAATCTCATGTGCAAATTTTTGTTCACCCATTTCTCTCCTTTCAAAATTTTAATTGCCAATTCACCCCTTCTTGGCAAATTGCATTGTTTGATCAACTTAACAATTGGTATCGAAACCACACTCATTGGAAGGATTACAACCCTCTTGAGTCGATTCTAGGTGAGTTTTGATCAACAACAAGTCAAAGCAATGACACCCACCTCCATTTCCAACCTCTATGAGTCTCAATCCACCACCAAACCACCATTCTTCAATGGGGATAACTACCCATATTGGAAAAATCGGATGCGACTTTTCATCAAATCCACCGACTACATGGTATGGGATGTAGTAAAAGAAGGGCCATACACTCCTATGAAGAGAGATGGTGAAGGAAGACTTGTTCCAAAGATTAAAGCCGAAATGACCGGAGATGATAGAAGAAGGATGCAAGTTAATAATAAAGTCTTGCATATTATCTTTTGTGCTCTAGGTCTGGATATGTACTCAAAGGTGTCTTCAATCGAGAGCGCCAAGGAAGTTTGGGATACCCTCGAGACAACATATGAGGGAACTAGAGATGTCAAAGAGACAAAGATTGAGTTACTCAATCTAAGCTATGAAAACTTCAAGATAGATCCCAATGAAAGTGTCTCCAAGATGTTTGATCAATTCTCGATCATCGTCAATGGATTAAAGGGTTTCGGTGAAATCATTCCTGAAGACAAGCTAGTGAGGAAGTTATTATATTCTATTCCGGAATCTTGTGATAGCAAGAAAACGACCATCATTGAAGTTGGAGATTTGAAGACTCCCAAGCTCGATTCTCTTCATGTATCTCTACTTACCCATGAGATCATGAAAAAGAGAAGAGAACAAGAAAAGAAGATGGAGGAGAAGAAGGTTGAGAAGAAGGAAGTTGAGAACAAAAAGATTGGAAAAGAAGGTTCTATATTTGATGAAATCAAAATGAGTCTCTTTCAAAAACTAACTCCAAATTGGAAAAGAAGGTTCTATATTTGATGAATCTTTCAAATGATCTCAAAAAAATATTGATTTAGAAAAACTTCTTTCCGATTTTCAAGACTATCACACCAAGGAGGTGAACAATCTTGAAACCACTATTACTATTGGGAGAAATAATTTTGAGAAAGAAAATTCTTCTAAAACCCAATATGTAAAAAGAAAATCTTTTTATCCCAAACAAAGAAATTTTTCAAAGCAATCTAAAAATAAAAGAATTCGAAGTGTTTGGGTTCCTGAGGAACTCCTTGTTTCTAATAATGTGAATGCTACTGCTTCTTGGATTCCTAAGGGAACCAAGGTTTTAAGAGCTAACACACATTGACCCAAAATGATTTGGGTACCAAAAACCAAAGCCTAATTTCTTTGTTTGTAAGGGGAGCATTGCTACAAGGCCAAACCTTCATGTCAAAACTCATGGTACCTTGATAGTGGATACTCAAGACACATGACCGGTGACAAGAGTAGATTCATGGAATTCAAGCCAAAGAGTGGTGGAGTAGTGACTTTCAGTGAGAACTCCAAAGGCCACATTGAAGGAATTGGCTCCATTGGTAATCACTCTTCTATTTTTATTGAAAATGTATTATATGTCAATGGTCTAAAACATAATTTATTGAGCATTAGTCAATTATATGATAAAGGTTTTGTAACACCCTCGACTCGGCCTAGCCGATAGACCAAACGAACGAGTCACACGGAGAATATTGAAGTAAACCGGGAAGATTTACCTCAATAAACGACCCTTCTTTTCTTTTTATCTTGTCTAGATAAAATTTAGGTTCATATGTGTTTACACAAGTAGCGGATAAAACATCACAAACGTTCATCGATTATTTCCAATTTCAGTTTTAGGGGCCATTTTGTAAACTTAACAAATTGTAAGGTTTTACCCAAATTCAGATTACCAACTCTTAATTAAGTTCATTACATGTATCTCTACTGAAACTCTGCTCAAATTAACCAATAGAACTCATTAAATTGCATATATAACAAACGGGGACCAAAACAAAAAGAGACATAACTTTCAAATATTCCAATAACTGAAATAACAGCAAGTCGTTTCGAAACAACTAGCCCCGTATTAGAGCGGGTGTATCGAAACAGTGATACCCGTTCCGAAACGTGGGATCGTTTCGAAACCACAAGGCACTTTCAAACCCCCGTTTCAAAACAAGCAAGAGTGTTTCGAAACACTTGGGCTTGAAAAGCTTAATTTTGCAGATTAAACTCGAGTTTAACAATCCGAAACTAATCCAACATACTTCTAAACATGCTTCCACTCATATGCACTTCAAAAATCATAAATTCATGGCAAAGACATCATCAAAACGTCACTAGCAATACCAAAGAGAACTAAAGACATGCTTCCTAAGAAAACAAGCACCAAAAGGTCAATTCTCAAATCCAAGCATAAACTAACTCTCAAAGGCCACTTACATACTCATATATGCATATCAAACTTGCACCAAAACAGAAAACACTAAAGCAACCAACATTCAAAGTATTGGACACCCCCAATGCCTTTATTACTCTAGTCCACAACCAAACATACCTTCAATCAAAGTCTTTCATCGATCCCTTGCAAGTGTTGTCTCCAAAGCTTGAATTTACTGCATTGATGGATAAATAGAGCGTAAGCACAAAAAGCTTAGTGAAGAAAGCTCAAAACTAAAAACACCATCAATGCAACAAAATCGTTTTCACTCTTTTGAAATCTATCATGCTCTTTTTGAAAATCTATGCACTTCATCATTTAAATCAGCATGATAGTCACCATGCAACAAGTATCGTATACTTCACAGCAATTAAACCATTTCTAACAAAAATCAAGCCTTTCAAGCATATTCACCAATATGCAAAGCTTAAGATAAAACATGCATTTTCCATACTATGCATCAACAACATTTCCATAACCTTTCAATCCATTATATTGGCTTACAAGTGATTAACAACATTCCCATTTCTCAAAAAGCATACCACATACACGGATTACCAATGGTTGTCCCAAACCCTTCATACACTCTACCGGCATCTCAAGGCTCACACGCGAGAGCAATCCTCCACTATTGTGACACCCGTGGTGGAGTATTCGGTACAATTACAACCCCTCAACACCACTCATCGGTAGATGTATAGCCCACTAACGAGACACGAGACACACACAAGGTTCGTACCGGGGAGTTACCGTCAACCGTTGCAACCTTAGACATTCCTCAATCGTTAGGGTACTTGGATGGAGTTTTCGGTACAATCACAACCCCTCAACATCCAATGTGACTTGTTTATAGTGCACTCAATCCCATAATCGGCTAACTATATCTGATTTCATTTATAAACACTTTATAGAACATCACTTGCCAATATAATCCACATTTCATGCATACCTTGTTGTTTTTCCAATGTATTCATGATAAGTCATAACTCAAGCATTAAACCATGCTTCAAAACTCATGCATCAGCACATGCATACAAGGATCACTTACCTAGTGCATCCTTAAACCACATGGCAACATCAACCACATTTTATAGACTCAAAACATGTTTTAAAACAGTAGGTTAACACAATTAAAACAAGTGCATTAAAAAATCTCACAATAGCACAATCCGAGAGGGAAATTCACTTTACTTACTTCCGAACATAGTAAAGCATTTCAAGGTCTTACTAAGTTCCCAAAACCTTTTCTAAAACGTTTCCATGCTAGAAAACCAAGTTCCACTCACCGACTTGCGAAACCACACTTGTCGGCGCAACACTCAAACGTCCGAAGCCTTCAAAACCACTTCGTTTGATTCTGGAATACTATCCCATATTTTCAACACGTTAAAACAGAGGTTCAGTGCATTATAATGCATCCAAAACACCAGCAATCAAAAGAAAACCAGCTGCCCTCCTTTAAAACACCAAATTACCCATCCGAAATAACCGAAAACTCAATCGATTGATCTCTACTCTCAGCTCATCCATCAACCAACACATCCAACACATTTTTAGAATAAATCAACATCAAAAAGCAACCTAAAACCATTCTTATACCTCCAACAACTCAGATCTCACATTACACCCCAAAAAACAAATCAAAACACCTTAAAAACCAAAGATCTCAAGGATTTCAGGATTAATATGATTAAGACTCTATTTTAACATCATAAACCTTCCAAAACTTGTTTAGAAATCATCTCAAACAAATCAAATCAAGACACCTCCGAAAATCACATTAAAATCATCGTTTGTACAAGATTTCACCACTTAATCAAAACCTCAATAAAACCTCAATCAAAAACAAGAATAAAGGGCCAAATATCTTTGGAATTTCATTAAAGAACCTTGATTAGAGGGTTAGCATGAAATTTACCTCCAATCCTTGCTTCTCTTCTAATTTGGAGAGTTTGCTTTCAAGAAACTTGAAGAGATTTGAGAGAAATCACAAGAGAGAAGTTGAAAATCAAGAGAGACAATGAGAGTAAAAGAAATCTGGAAATTGAGAGAAATTGGAGAGTGTTTGGCTGAAGAGGAATGAAGAAAATGAAATGATCGTCAAATTTTCCTTAACCAAATTTAATTACCTTTTGATTAAATCAATAAAAGCCATTTTAATTATTTAATAAACCATTTAAAACACATGCCAAATTAAAGAAAATGCTTAATTTCCAAATAACCCCCTAAAGATTCTAAGACTTTGACTCTTTTTTTGAAAAACAATCTTTTTTTCACAATTTTAAAACATTACATTTTGGTCACTGCCCAAAATGTATACTTCCTAAAACTCGTTTTGCAAAATTGATTTAACCAACCTCTTAAATATGATTTTAGAGGATTTTAGGAATTTTTATCACATTTTTATCGCATCTCGAGCCTTGATTTTCCTAAACCACCTTTAACGATTCGAACAACCGATTTCCGGTTCCATTGGCCTAACCCTACACACAAAACACCTAGACCAAAAACCGGGACGTTACATCTCTCCCCCACTTAGGAAATTTCGTCCTCGATCTTTTACCTTAAGGAAAAAGGTGTGGAACTGTCTCATCATGTCCACCTTACTTCCCCACACAACCTCCGGGACCTCACCATAGGACAAAACTGGGTCCTCAACAGGCATAACATGAGTTGAAAACAATCTATACCTTTGCAACATAGAAACATGAAACACATCATGGATCTTCTCCAACTCGGGAGGCAACCTCAACCGATAAGCCACAAGACCAACCTGCTCCACAACCTCATAAGGTCCAACAAACCTCGGACTAAGCTTTCCCTTACTGTAACACCCCAATTTTGGGCTTAGAAGTTTAGGTTCTGAACCGGACCAGTCTGAGAAAAGGTTCGAATATAAAAGGAGGTTTTAGGGAAAGCCTAGTTCGGGATGTTTTAAAAATATAGAAAAATATCTAAAAATCCTTTAATATATATAGGAGAATGGTGAAATCAATTTTAAAAAACAAGGTTAGGAAATACTACATTTCGGTGTAGTGACCAAATTGCGATTTTTGCAAAGTTTAGTAGTGACTGTTTTGTAAAGGATTGAAACTTTGAATCTTTAAGGAGCTAATTTACCCAAAATGTAACCCCCTTAGCCCGGCCTAGACGGTTGACCCGAACTATGAAGATTACACGGGGAAAACCAAAGTCAACCCGAAAGTCAACCTTGATTAACGACCCTTTTTTCATTTTAAATCTTGTCTAGATGCATATTAACCCTAGGCGTAGCCTAGAGAAAAACATACTTGAAAATCACAACGTTCGGAAAGCCATAAGGGACTCGATTCCATAACATACAAAAGTTAGGGACCAAATTGTAAATTCTGGAAAGATGAAGGACTTTACTGATTTTTAAATTACCAATATGAAATTAGTCATATTTCATGCTTCCCTGTCAAATTTCACCTTAAACGGACATCTCAAACTCAAGCAATTGAATATACAAAATTCAGGACTAAAACGTAAAGCATGCAAACCTTAAACCATTCAAATCAGTGCCCAACGGTCATCTGTTTCGGAACGGGGGTTGACCGTTCCGAAACGCGGTTTTGTTTCGAGACCTGTTTCGAAACAGAGCTTGGCAGTGGCAAATTCGTTTCGGAACGGCCTCTATCCGTTTCGAAACACGAAGGCCATTACAGGCCCCCGTTTCGAAACGCGGGTGCCCGTTCCGATACGGATTGCCCAGAAAGTGCAGATTTTGCTGGTTTAACATACAATTGACCACTCAAACCCATCCCTATGGCCTCCTAAACATGCCAACAAGTCATCATACATATTTGGTACAAATTTGCATCATCAAATCACATTCATGGCATCAATTAGGAAAAACCACAAATCTATAGGCATGCATCCTAATATTGAAAACCATCCAAGCATCAAATCACCAAAGCAAACACCATAATGGCCATTTACAATCCCAAAACATCATAAGCATCATGCCAAACTCAGGGAGTCCAAAACATCTCCCAAACACACAACCTAGGTTCCCATTGCCAAATACCAAAAACTAATAACGTTGTAAAAATAGTCATCATACATGAGCTTAGCTTTCCTTTGGATTCCTAGCCTCCTTGATGCCCTTAAAGCACTTCAATTCTCTGCATTATTGGTTCAAGAAAGAGAGCGTAAGCACATTTGCTTAGTGAGGCATGCTCTAAGAAACAACACAATAATGCATCATATAAAACACCTTTCAAAAGGCCTTTAAACACATAAACATCATTTCTCATGCAACAATGCATACACAACAAGCATCTCATGCTTCATTTACATTAACATGTCATATTGGCTTCCAAGTGATAATCCACAACCTTTTTCAACATAAAACACAATCGGATACGCGGATTACAAGCGTTGTCCCATACGCTTCATATACACTACCAAACACACAAGGTGGAGTTTACCGGTACAATCACAACCCCTCAACACCCGTGATGGAGTATAACGGTACTATCACAACCCCTCCACATCACTCATTGGTAGTTGTATAACATCACTAACGAGAACACGGGACACACAACACAAGATCCACACATGGACTTTTAACCACCATTGTGATCTTAAACATCTCGTTAGTGTACTTGGATGGAGTTTACGGTACCATTACAACCCCTCAACATCCAAGGCGACTTTATTCAAAGTGCAGCCAATCCTATAGCCGCCTACCTATATCCGATTCAAGTACTTTAAAACCAACACATCACTTGCCAATATACATCAATTATCATCAACAATCCATTGTTTTAAAGCATTAACCAAATCCATTAAACCATCATGCATCACTATGCATCAAAACCACATTTATCAATGTCAAAAACAAGGATCTCTTACCTTGAGCATCCTTCAACACATGGCTTTCAAAACCAGCATTAATCATGCTAAAACATGCTTTCAAAACATAATTTAAACATGCAAATTAAACACATTGCATCCAACCATCTCATGGTTCATCAAAGAGAGAGTTTCTCCGAAAACTTACTCTTGAGCTTAGTTAAGTTTCTTAGACTTAAACTAAGCTCCCAAAACCTTCAAACATTGGTTTCAAAGCTGAAAATCAAACTTCACTCACCAATTCCGTTCCGCAAGCTTGCCGAAACACCGTTCAAGCCTCCGGATCAACACCACAAGGATCCGAAGATGTCTCCCCTGTTTTAAACACATCAAAGCAGAGGATCAATGCATCATCATGCATTAAAATCTTCAGCCATTACACCTAAACTCACTGCTCTCATCAAATCTAACATTTCGGCTACCAAACACAACCGAAATCACATCCAAACTCATCCACAACATTACCCATCCAAGATCCATCACTTCTAAACACTCTTAAACATCAATTAACATCCAAAAAGATCATAAACTCGTCCTTATACCTCCAGCAATAACAGAACACCAAGATCACCCCAAAAACCACCATTTTCACAAGTAAAAACTTAGGAAAATCAACCTATTCGGGATTGCATTGATTAGACCTCAATTACACATCATTAAACATCCAAAATACTTTAAAAAGACATCTCAAAACAGAGCTCAAACATTCATTACGAATTTCTTCAAGATTAAATCCAAATCTTGAGTTTTAAGCCAAAATCAAGATCACAACACCAAAACCTTTTATAAAACTTAATTTAAGGATTGAGAACTTGAGAATTTCAGTAAAGAACTGAGTATTTAGAGGAGAAGAACATCCTTACCTCTAAATGTAGATTTCTCCTTGATTAGAGCCAAAAATCCTTGAAAATCCAATAAGCAAATGAAGAGGATTTGATGTAGAAAGGATTAGGAATCTTTTGATGATTGAAACCTCATCATTTAGTGTGAAAATCAAAAGACAAGCTGCTGTGGAAATGTGTTTGGCTGAGGGAATTTTGAGAGAAAATGAGATGAGAAAGTTTTAGTAAAAGTTAGTTATGAAATCACAAAGTTGGTTTTTCCCATCTTCAATTAATTAATTAAACATTAAATGGGTCATTAAAATTAAGAAAAATCTGGAGAAATCCTTCCTTGGGTAAATTAGCTCCTTAATGATTCAAAGTTTGAATCCTTACAAAACAGTCACCACTGAACTTTTCAAAAAATTACATTTTAGTCACTATTTCGAAATGTCACACTTCCAAACCTTATTTTGTAAAATCGATTTCACCACTCTCTTATATATATTAAAAGAGGATTTTTAGATATTTTTCCATATTTTTAATGCAACCCAAACTAGGCTTTCCCTAAACCACATTTTTATATTCGAACCAAAAATTAGACCGGTCCGGTTCAGACCCTAAACTTCCAAGCCCAAAATTGGGGTGTTACACAAAATGTTTTTCTCCAGATTATTCCTTAATTTGGGTGATTTAATTAATGTTTTAATTAAATTAAAAGAAAAGTAAAACTACTTTTTAACTTTCATAACTACCTTTCTCTAATTTTCTCTCATTCCTTTTTCTCTCAAAATCCCATCATCCAAACACCTTTTCTCCAGCAACTTCCACATTTTTTTTTTCACTTCAATTGATGAGATTTCCATCACTCATTGGTTCCTAATCAATCTTGCATCAAATCATTTTGATTTCCACATTGAATTTTTATGGAATTTGGCCCAAATCAAGGAGAAATCATCATTTAGAGGTAAGATTGTTCTTCTCCTCTAAATACTCAATTCTTTACTAAAATTCCCAACTTGTCAATCCTTTATTAAAGTTTTATAAATGGTTTTAACGTTAGAAACATGATTTTGGCTTAAAACTCAAGATTTTGGAAGAGATCTTGAAGATTTTCGTTGTAATTGATTGGACTCTGTTTTGAGATGGTTTTCTAATGTATTTTGGATGTTAAATGATGTTAGAAATGAGGTTTTATCAATCCAATCCCGAATAGGTTGTGTTTCCTAAGTTTTTGCTTATGAAAATGGTGGTTTTTGAGGTGTTTTTGGTGTTCTGTTATAGCTGGAGGTATAAGGACGAGTTTAGGGTTGTTTTTTATGTTAATTGATGTTTATAAATGTTTAGAAGTGATGGATCTAGGCTGGGTTATGTTTTGGAAGAGTTTGGAGGTAATTTCGGTTGTGTTTGGTAGCCGAAATGTTGGGGTTAGGTAGAACAGCGAGTTTTGGAGTGTTGGCTGAAGATTTCAATGCATGATGATGCATTAATCCTCTGCTTTTATGTGTCTAAAACAGGGGAGACATCTTCGAACACTTTTGGAGTTGATCCGGAGGCTTAATCGGTGTTTTGGCAAGCAAACGAAACGAAATCGGTGAGTGCGTTTGGGTTTGAAGTCCATGAGGACAAAAATACAAGGTTTGGGGATTTAGGAGAGGTTTGAAACACCTTCCTAAGTCTGGAAGTCAGTATGGCTTGATTTGATCTCTCTAAAGTGGTGTTTGGCCCCAAAATGCTTTTACATGCTCATGGTTAGAGATTGTTAAATTCCTACTGTTTTTATGCATGTTTTGGAGCATGAGATTTTGCTTGTAAAGATGTCATGAGATGGCATGTTGCATTGAATCGATTTGAGCTTTTGGTTTGAAGCAAAGTATGATTTATGATTTGAAATGTGGTAAGAAAACTCTTGAGTTTTATTGCATGAAAAACAGTAGGTGAGATGATATTTTAACACATTATATTGGCATAGATGTTGAGAAACTTACAGGATATAATTGATCGATCAATAGGATGAGAGTGCACTATAAACTAAAAATTCGTACGTGCTCTTTGGTTAAGCCAAAGTGAGATATTCTGATGATGGGCATTCCATCGGGTAGGACTTGGTGAAATACCCAAGCTTTGTGGCAATGAGAGATTCCGCCATCTGAGTATGGTAATGAGAGATTCCACCGGAAGCCATGTTGCTAGACAAGTGAGTACGGTAATGCGAGATTCCATCGGAAGAGTCTAGTGTAGAAATGTGTCTGCAAATCCGAGTATTAATGAGATGCTAAATGCCAATATAAATGATGAAATGGTTTTTGTTACACATGTACCTTTGATGTGATGATTTATGCTATGAGATATGCATATGTGATTTGTTTAGAAATGCTTTGGCAATACAAGCATGTAAATGGCCTTTCCATGAGATTTGCATTGGTTTTAATGCATAAGATAGAATAGAGGTACATGTGGTGTCAATGATTTTTGCTTTGAAAGTTTTTCAAGCATGAGGAAGAGATGAGCATGTGGTTTTAAAGCTTTGATGAAAGTGTTTTCTAAATGTGCATTATTGTGTTGGTTTTCTCTAGAGCATGCCTCACTAAGCATTTGTGCTTACGCTCTCTTTTACCAATAATGCATATAATTGAGGTGTTTTCGGGCATCAAGGAAGCTAAGTCCATCCAAGGAAGTCCAAGCTCCTGTATGGTGAAGTTTTCATACACTTTAGTTTTGATAAATTGGCAATGGGAAACCAAGTTTTGTTTTGGGAGATGTGTTAAACTCCCTAAGGTTGTGGCATGTTTGCTTTGGTTGGTTTGAATTGTAAATGGCCTTAAATGTTTGATTTGAAGTTTGATTGCCTATTTGGTTTTGTTAATAGGAAGCATGCCTCTAGATTTGTTTGTTTTCTTGTTTGATGCTATGAAGGTGTTTGGGAGTTCTAAATATGTACCTCATATGTATGTTAACTTGTTGGCATGATTGGGAAGTCATTAGGATGTGTTTGAATGTGTTTATGGATGAAAAACCAGCAAATTTTGCACTTTCTGGGCAAACCGTATCGAAACACTCTCTAGCGTTTCGAAACGGGGGGCCTGTAATGGCCTTCGTGTTTCGAAACAGTTGGAGGTTGTTTCGAAAAGTTTTGGCTACTGGAGAGCCGTGTTTCGGAACAAGTTTTGAAACGGGGGAGTGTTTTGCCCCAGCGTTTCGATACGGCTGGTAGGTGTTTCGAAACAGGTGACCGTTGGTCACAAATTTGAATTGTTCTGAAGTTTGCATGTTTTACATTTTAGTCCTAAATGTTGAGATTGCAATTGCTGGAGCTTGGGATGTCCAATTAAGTTGAAATTTGGCAGAGAAGCATGTAACATGACTAATTTCATATTGGTAACTTTAAAATCAGTAAGGACCTTCTAATTTTCAAAAATTACATTTTGGTCCCTAAATTTGTATATTGTGCAACTGAGTCCCTTTTTGAAATTCGATCGCTGTGTCTTTCTCTAATGTATCTCGTGAGTACTCACTTAGGGTTAACAAGCATCTAGAAAAGATTAAAAAGAAAAAAAGGGTCATGAATCAAGGTTGACTTTCGGGTTGACTTTGGTTTTCCCCGTGTAATCTTCGTAGTTCGGGTCAACCATCTAGGCCGGGCTAAGGGGGTTACATGTGGTGGTATCATAGCTTGGTTCTCGTATGATTGGGGTTTGTTATGTGAATGATGCATGTGTAATTGCATGATGTGCCTTTTGGGTGAAAGAATGTTGTATGAATCGTGATGCATGGTTTCAATTGTGATGTTATGCTATGTTGGAGTGTGTTAGGGGATCCCATTGCCATATCAAAACTAATGAAAGGAATTGTTTTAGAATATGAGCTTGAGTACTTGGATTACTTACCTTATTGAACCTAATTGTGTTTATTGCATATTTTGTCAGTGCATTGTTTTCTTTGTAAATGGGGCCACGTAGAGAGATGAGAATGAATACAAGAGCTATGGCTCAGAATGAGAATTGTGAGAATGCTGAGAATGTTGTGGATTTACCTCCTCCTCAAGGTGGTGGACCACCTGGTGGTGATGGTGGTGCTGGAGCTGGAAATGCTGGAGCTGGTGCTGGGGTCGCTGGACCTAAAGGTGTGCAGGGGCAAGCTGCTCATGACATGACGGTGTTGATTCATGCTATTGCTGGAGCTTTCCAGGCAGCAGTAGCTAGAGCTCATGGAGCTGGGTATCAGGATGATGCTAATGGGAGGTTGCCTTTGGAACGTCTTTGCAGTCTGGGATGGACTGAGTTCAGAGGTTTATCTCTGGAAAGATCTGAGTCTTCGTTGGAGAGCACCAAGAGGATTTTGGGTCAGATGAACTGCAATAATGTTCAGAAGCTGGGTTGTATGGTATCACTGTTACATGGTGATGCTTATACGTGGTGGACGACGACTATCTCTGGGATGGAGGATGATGAGGTGACTTGGACGTTCTTCCTGAATGCGTTCAAGCAGAAGTATCTGGGTGTGCGTTACCTAGATGATAAGAAAAGAGAATTTATGTCTCTTATGCAAGGTAGCATGTCTGTAGCTGAGTATGAGATTCAGTTTGTTCGCCTTAGTCAGTATGCACCTGAGCTAATCCCTAATGAGCGGGAAAGGTGTGAACGATTCCGTTATGGATTGGTAACGGATGTGAATACTTTCATGCTTGCGGTTGACTACACAGATTTTGATGTCTTGGTCACTAGAGCCAAGGACATTGAGTCAAATCTAGGTCTGACTAGTTGAGCGGGTGGATCTAGCTCTGGGAAGCGAGCGGCTGAACGCGATTATGGGAGAGATCGCAACAAGAGGCATAAGGATCGGAGGCCACAGTATGATGCTAGGCGTGGGGGTGGTAACCCTGGGAGAGGTCGGTAAGGACCTAATGTTGTACAGAGGAGTCCTGAGTGTAATCGTTGTGGTAGACGGACGGTGGTGAATGTTGGGGTAACCTTGGGACGTGCTGGAATTGTGGAAACCATGGACATATGAAGAAGGATTGTCCTCAGCCTCTGAGAGAGGGACAGGCTCCGGTGAGAGCAGCTGAGCCACAGAGAGGTCGTGGGCGGGGGCGTGGTAACTTTCAGCGTAGAGATGATGGTGGCAGGAATGTAGCTCACGTTGTGGCTGTTCAACCTGAGGGTGGCGGTCAGGCTCGAGTGTATGCCCATCGTGAGGGAAGGAATAATTCGGATGTGATCACAGGTACCTTCACTTTGCAATCCTTATCATTACTTTCTTTGATTGATTCTAGATCTACACACTCATATATATTGCGTGAACATGCTCAAATGCTTGGTTTACCTGTTGATTCTTTGGATGTTGGTATGCGTGTGACTAGTTCCTTTGGTGAAACGGTTGTGACGCGAAAGTTGTATAGAAGATGTCCCTTGAAAGTGCAAAACCATGTTTTTCTTGTTGACCTCATGGATTTGACATTATATGGTTTTGATGTAATCCTTGGTATGGATTGGCTTGTTGAGCATCGAGTTGTAGTGGATTTTGAGAGCAAGCGAGTTTCGTTGAAACTTGCAGATGATTATGAAGTGGTGGTGGTTGGTGAGAATGTGAAGTTTCTTGTCAATGTGGTGTCTACATTGGAAGCAAGCCGAATGTTGAGGCAAGGTTGCGAGGCTTACCTAGCCTTTGTGATGAATCCTAGTTCCAAGGAGTTGCGCGTTCAAGATATAAGAATTGTACGAGAGTTTCCTGGAGTGTTTCCGGAGGAGCTACCTGGTTTTCCGCCTAGTCGAGAGGTGGAGTTTGGAATTGAGCTGTATGAGAACACAACTCCGGTGTCTATTGCTCCCTATCGCATGGCACCTAAGGAGTTGAAGGAGTTGAAGACGCATCTTCAGGAGTTGCTTGATCGCGGTTTCATTCGGCCAAGTGTGTCACCTTGGGGTGCATCGGTCTTGTTTGTGAAGAAGAAGGATGGCACTATGAGAATGTTCATTGATTATCGTCAGCTGAACAAGTTGACCTTCAAGAAATGGTATCATTTGCCGAGGATTGATGATCTTTTTGATTAATTTCAGGGAGCGGCTGTGTTCTCCAAGATTGACTTAAGGTCAGGGTACTATCAGCTTAAGGTGAAAGATGTGGATGTGCCAAAAACAGCCTTTAGAACGAGGTATGGGCATTATGAGTTCCTTGTGATGCCGTTTGGCTTGACGAATGCTCCTGCAGCTTTTATGGACATGATAAATAGAGTGTTCCATGAATACTTGGATAAGTTTGTTGTGGTGTTCATTGACGATATCCTTGTGTACTCACGTACTGAGGAGGAGCATGAAGGTCATTTGAGGGTTGTCTTGCAAGCGCTTTTGGAAAATCAGCTTTATGCTAAGTTGAGCAAGTACGAGTTTTGGTTGAGGGAAGTTGTGTTCCTTGGTCATGTGGTTTTGGGTGAGGGGATTCGTGTTGATCCTCAGAAGGTTGAGGCGGTGATGAATTGGAAGCCTCGTAAGTATGTTCATGAAGTACGTAGTTTCCTTGGGTTGGCAGGGTACTACCGGAGGTTTGTGGATGGATTTTTAAAGATTGTCGCCACTTTGACGAAGTTGTTGCAAAAGGATGTTAGGTATGAGTGGATAGAAGCGAGACAGCAAGCTTTTGAGAAGCTTAAGGCAGCTTTGACGCAAGCTCCTATCTTGGTTCAACCTGAATCAGGAAAAGAGTTTGTGGTGTACAGTAACGCATCCTATGTTGGTTTGGGGTGTGTGCTAATGCAAGAGGGTAAGGTGGTGGCTTATGCGTCGCGACAGTTGAAAGTTCATGAGCGCAATTACCCTACGCATGATATTGAATTAGCTTCAGTGGTTTTTGCTTTGAAGATTTGGAGACATTATCTTTATGGTGAGAAGTGTACTGTGTACACGGATCACAAGAGTTTGAAGTATCTGATGTCTCAGAAAGAGTTGAATCTTAGGCAACGACGTTGGGTGGAGTTGCTTAAAGATTACGATCTGACGATCGAGTACCATCCGGGAAAAGCTAATGTTGTGGCAGATGCTTTGAGCAGGAAGGTGGCGGTTGAGTTAAGGGCTATGTTTGCTAGCTTGAGCATTTCGCGAGATGGAGGTCTTGTGGCTGAATTACAAGTGAAACCATCTTTGGTTCAGTTGATAAAAGATAAGCAGTTGTTGGATGATTCTTTGGTGCCACATGTTCAGGATATTGCTGAGGGAAGACCATCGGATTTCTATTTTAACGATGATGGAGTTCTATGTTTCGGAAGACGGATAGTAGTGCCGAATGATGTAGAGTTGAGGCGTACTATTCTGACCAAGGCTCATAGTAGTCCTTTTGCTATGCACCCTAGTAGTACAAAGATGTATCGTGATTTAAAGGATGAGTACTATTGGGTGGGTTTGAAGAAAGATGTTGCAGAAAATGTGGGTAAGTGCATGGTTTGTTAGTGGGTTAAAGTTGAGCATCAGTTTCCTTCAGGGTTGTTGCAACCCTTGAGGATTCCTGAGTGGAAGTGGGAAAGAATTACCATGGACTTCGTGTCTGGTTTGCCTTTTTCGCCATCGAAGAAGAATTCAGTGTGGGTGATTGTGGATCGCCTTACGAAGTGTGCGCATTTCTTGCCTGTGCATACTATGTATACCTTGGATAAGCTTGCTGAGTTGTACATTGCTGAGATTGTGCGTTTGCATGATGTACCAAAGTCTATAGTGTCGGATAGAGATCCGAGGTCCACATCACGTTTTTGGGAGTGTTTGCATCAAGCTTTGGGTACGCGGCTGAATTTTAGTACTTCTTATCATCCGCAATCGGATGGACAGTCTGAGCGTGTTATCCAAGTGCTTGAGGATATGTTGAGGTGCTGCGTGATTGAGTTTCAAGGCTCTTGGGAGAAGCATTTGCCTTTGGTGGAGTTTGCTTATAATAATAGCTACCAGGCAAGTATTCAAATAGCACCTTATGAAGCCTTGTATGGGAGGAAGTGTAGGACTCCTCTTTGCTGGGCTGAAACGGGTCAGAAGTTGGTCTCAATGCCGGCTTTGTTGAAAGGAACCACCGAGAAGGTGAAGCTCATTTGTGAGCGGTTGAAGGCAGCTTCTGATCGATAGAAGCCTTACGCGGATTTGAAGCGTAAGGAGATTGAGTTTGCGGTGGGTGACCGTGTGTTCTTGAAGGTTTCACCTTGGAAGAAGGTGATGAGATTTGGCCGGAAGGGTAAGTTGAGCCCTAGGTATATTGGACCATATGAGGTGATTGAACGTGTGGGTCTTGTTGCTTATAAGTTGAGATTTCCACAAGAGTTGGAAAAGATTCATGATGTGTTTCATGTCTCAATGGTTCGGAGGTATAGATCGGATCCTTCGCATGTTATGTCTGTGGAGGAAGTGGAGTTGAATCCAGATTTGACCTATGATGAGGAGCCGGTTGAGATTCTGGATTCGGATAGTAAAGTTCTTCGAGGTAAGACCTTTGAGTTGGTTAAGGTGTTGTGGAGGCATCTTGGTGTTGAGGAAGCCACATGGGAAAGAAAAGATGACATGAAGAAGTAGTTTCCTTATCTTTTTCCTCCAGGTAAATTTTGAGGACGAAATTTCTTAAGAGGGGGAGAGTTGTAACACCCTAATTTTGGGCTTAGAAGTTTAGGGTCTGAACCGGACCGGTCTGAGAAACGGTTCGAATATAAAAGGAGGTTTTAGGGAAAGCCTAGTTCGGGATGCTTTAAAAATATAGAAAAATATCTAAAATCCTCATTTAATATATGTATAGGAGAATGGTGAAATCAATTTTACAAAACAAGGTTTGGAAATACGACATTTTGGTGTAGTGACCAAATTGTAATTTTTGCAAAGTTTAGTAGTGATTGTTTTGTAAAGGATTGAAACTTTGAATCTTTGAGGAGCTAATTTACCCAAAATGTTTTTCTCCAGATTTTTCCTTAATTTGGGTGATTTAATTAATGTTTTAATTAAATAAAAGAAAAGGAAAACTACTTTTTAACTTTCATAACTACCTTTCTCTAATTTTCTCTCATTCCTTTTTCTCTCAAAACCCCATCATCAAAACACCTTTTCTCCAGCAACTTCCACATTGTTTTTCACTTCAATTGATGAGATTTCCATCACGCATTGGTTCCTAATCAATCTTGCCCAAACACCTTTTGATTTCCACATTGAATTTTCATGGAATTTGGCCCAAATCAAGGAGAAATCATCGTTTAGAGGTAAGATTGTTCTTCTCCTCTAAATACTCAGTTCTTTATTGAAATTCCCAAGTTGTCAACCCTTTATTAAAGTTTTATAAATGGTTTTAACGTTAGAAACATGATTTTGGCTTAAAATTCAAGATTTTGGAAGAGATCTTGAAGATTTTCGTTGTAATTGATTGGGCTGTGTTTTGAGATGGTTTTCTAATGTATTTTGGATGTTAAATGATGTTAGAAATGAGGTTTTATCAATCCAATCCCGAATAGGTTGTGTTTCCTAAGTTTTTGCTTATGAAAATGGTGGTTTTTTAGGTGTTTTTGGTGTTCTGTTATAGCTGGAGGTATAAGGACAAGTTTAGGGTTGTTTTTGATGTTAATTGATGTTTAGAAATGTTTAGAAGTGATGGACCTTGGCTGGGTTATGTTTTGGAAGAGTTTGGAGGCGATTTCGGTTGTGTTTGGTAGTCGAAATGTTGGGTTTAGGTAGAGCAGCGAGTTTTGGAGTGTTGGCTGAAGATTTCAATGCATGATGATGCATTAATCCTCTGCTTTGATGTGTCTAAAATAGGGGAGACATCTTCGGACACTTTTGGAGTTGATCCGGAGGCTTAGTCGGCGTTTCGGCAAGCAAACAAAACGAAATTGGTGAGTGCGTTTGGGTTTGAAGTCCATGAGGACAAAAATACAAGGTTTGGGGATTTAGGAGAGGTTTGAAACACCTTCCTAAGTATGGAAGTAAGTATGGCTTGATTTGATCTCTCTAAAGTGGTGTTTGGCCCCAAAATGCTTTTACATGCTCATGGTTAGAGATTGTTAAATTCCTACTATTTTTATGCATGTTTTGGAGCATGAGATTTTGCTTGTAAAGATGTCATGAGATGGCATGTTGCATTGAATATATCTGAGCTTTTGGTTTGAAGCAAAGTATGATTTATGATTTGAAATGTGGTAAGAAAACTCTTGCGTTTTATTGCATGAAAAACAGTAGGTGAGATGATATTTTAACACATTATATTGGCATAGATGTTGAGAAACTTATAGGATATAATTGATCGATCAATAGGATGAGAGTGCACTATAAACTAAAAATTCGTACGTGCTCTTTGGTTAAGCCAAAGGGAGATATTCCGATGATGGGCATTCCATCGGGTATGACTTGGTGAAATACCCAAGCTTTGTGGCAATGAGAGATTCAGCCATGTGAGTACGGTGATGAGAGATTCCACCGGAAGCCATGTTGCTAGACAAGTGAGTACGGTGATGCGAGATTCCACCGGAAGAGTCTAGTGTAGAAATGTGTCCGCATATCTGAGTATTAATGAGATGCTAAATGCCAATATAAATGATGAAATGGTTTTTGTTACACATGTACCTTTGATGTGATGATTTATGCTATGAGATATGCATATGTGATTTGTTTAGAAATGCTTTGGCAATACAAGCATATAAATGGCCTTGCCATGAGATTTGCATTGGTTTTAATGCATGAGATAGAATGGAGGTACATGTGGTTTCAATGAGTTTTGCTTTGAAAGTTTTTCAAGCATGAGGAAGAGATGAGCATGTGGTTTTAAAGCTTTGATGAAAGTGTTTTCTAAATGTGCATTATTGTGTTGGTTTTCTCTAGAGCATGCCTCACTAAGTATTTGTGCTTACGCTCTCTTTTACCAATAATGCAGATAATTGAGGTGTTTTCGGGCATCAAGGAAGCTAAGTCCATCCAAGGAAGTCCAAGCTCCTGTATGGTGAAGTTTTCATACACTTTAGTTTTGATAAATTGGCAATGGGAAACCAAGTTTTGTTTTGGGATATGTGTTTAACTCCCTAAGGTTGTGGCATGTTTGCCTTGGTTGGTTTGAATTGTAAATGGCCTTAAATGTTTGATTTGAAGTTTGATTGGCTATTTGGTTTTGTTAATAGGAAGCATGCCTCTAGATTTGTGTGTTTTCATGTTTGATGCTGTGAAGGTGTTTAGGAGTTCTAAATATGTACCTCTTATGTATATTAACTTGTTGGCATGATTGGGAAGTCATTAGGATATCTTTGAATGTGTTTATGGATGAAAAACTAGCAAATTCTGCACTTTCTGGGCAAACCGTATCGAAACACTCTCTGGCGTTTCGGAACGGGGGCCTGTAATGGCCTTCGTGTTTCGAAACAATTGGAGGCTGTTTCGAAACGTTTTGGCTACTGGAGAGCCGTGTTTCGGAACAAGTTTTGAAATGGGGGAGTGTTTTGCCCCAGCGTTTCGATACGGCTGGAAGGTGTTTCGAAACAGGTGACCGTTGGTCACAAATTTGAATTGTTCTGAAGTTTGCATGTTTTACATTTTTGTCCCAAATGTTGAGATTGCAATTGCTGGAGCTTGGGATGTCCAATTAAGTTGAAATTTGGCAGAGAATTATGTAACATGACTAATTTCTGATTGGTAACTTTAAAATCAGTAAGGTCCTTCTAATTTTCAAAAATTACATTTTGGTCCCAAAATTTGTATATTGTGCAACTGAGTCCCTTTTTGAAATCCGATCGCTGTGCCTTTCTCTAACGTATCTCGTGAGTACTCACTTAGGGTTAACAAGCATCTAGACAAGATTAAAAAGAAAAAAAAGGGTCATGAATCAAGGTTGACTTTCGGGTTGACTTTGGTTTTCCCCGTGTAATCTTCGTAGTTCGGGTCAACCGTCTAGGCCGGGCTAAGGTGTAACCCCCCTAAACCCAGCCCAGAAGAAATGGGTCGGATCTAGGAAGTATCAATTGAAAACTTGTCCCTCAAGAAACAATTTAGGTTAAAATATTTTGTAATTCAAAAGAATCGATTAAATAAGTAAAACTCAACAAATATTCTGATTAAAATAAAACTCAATCTTTTGAACGATGTTCCGATAATTAATTAAAAAATCCGAAAGTAACTTCATAGATGCATGCATTTAATAAAACCCAAATTAAAAACAGTTCCAATGTCCATATTACATAAATATCCTAAAATATATTAAAATAATAATTCTGAGGTAACAGAAAAGTTCGTACTGAATAATAATTTATCTAAATAAACAAGAGATGCTCCAAGTACCGATCGCCTAAAAAGTCTGAGATATCTGAAAAGTAAAAACTAAGGGGTGTAAGCTAAAGAGCTTAGTGTGTCTCTAAAGTGCAACGAAAACAAAAACAGTATTTTATTTTCTGATAAATACTTTTCTGAAAACCAATAAAACTGAATCTTGATGATATGATGTCTGATGCACATGAATCATAGTACCCATCTCCGATACACCGAAAAGTAAGGTTCCCTAGAACCTACTTTCTCCATCGTCACCATCCGAAGTGGAACTCAGCCCGAAGGGTGGAACCACTGATCCGAAGCGGAATTCAGCCCGAAGGATGAAACCACTGAACTTCCCCGAACAAATCTCAATCCATATACCCACAATGATATAATGCAGATTTTAAAATCCGAGTCTGATCCGAAACTTGAATTATGAAAATTCAAGTTGCACAATACTATAAATACAATGTTTTACGGTTCCGAAAATCTGATATTTCACTTAAATCACAGTATGACATGTTATGCATGATGTCTGAAAACATTCACCCAATCAAAACAGAGTATGCACACAAAATGTACAAAACATTTACTTATATTAATCCAGAAAAGCACACAAAATTTATAGCAGAGAAAGAAACACATAAGTTTATAAAACAGGAAGAGACACACCTTTAGCAACAGTAGCTCTAATGCCGAGAAAAGCGCGTCTTACGCTCAGATCTAGCTGAATCAGAACCTACGAGGTAAAAATTATATATATATTTTTAATACTAACACTAAGCCACCGACTAAAACACTAAAAACCGAACTAAGATATACTCACGTAAAGATATCGAAGAACGTGCATGATCGATCTGAACAACTGGAGGTAACCCAACGATCTCAAGGTCGGCACATGAACACAAGAATATTCCGAATTAGATTCCAAAACCAAAACTTATCAGATTCCAATAACAATACTTAAAATGAGCAAAAATGAGCTTTCGGGATCTAATATGACAAAACGGCCAGCGAATACGAACTCAGGACGTCGAGAAAGGTCAAAATGAACATTTTCTGAAAAAGTCAACTCTAGGTCAACTCTGATCAAAGTCAACTATGACAAAAGTCAAAGTCAACGATCAAAAGTCAAACTGGTTCAAAGGTCAACTTGGTCAACAAATAACTCTAGTCAAACTGGTCAACGGTCAAATAAGTCCAAGAGTTAAATCCGATTCGGTTCTCAGTCAACGGTTCAAAAATTCAGATCGGTTCGGTCAATTGTCTAGTTCGGTTCGGTCCAAGATTGATTGATTCACTCGGTCCGATTTAGGGTCCACTCCAGTTCACATTACACCATCTATCCACATTTGTTCAAAATTGGGTTTACACGATTTGGGTCACAACATGGTCATGGCTATAACACCAGACTTTACTTGAACCGGCTCTACAAAGACCTACACACAAGTATTACAATGGTTGGGCTTAAACCCATTAACCCACACTTGGCTTGATCCCTCCATTGGGCCAAAACTGATGGCCTGCACACAAGAAAAATTGTTGAGCAACTAGGGTTTCCAGAACCCCTAGGCGACGACAACCCAACACCACGACGACGATAGCTCATCAAGGGTGGCGATGGCCTACCGGCGATTAGACAACACGACAAGGCAAGGGTGGCGACCAAAGTGCACAACGACAGTAACGACATCCTGCACAGCTCGCCGGCGACTAATACAACGAACAAGGAATACAAACATCAAAAGATTATGATGGCGGCGTCTCACCGAAAGCACCAAAACAGTGGCCACCATGGTCAAACAACAATCGCAACATAAACAACAAACATTAATCGAGATCAAAACAAAACCCACAAGGGAACGGCGAAGCTTACCCAAACTCGAAAACGAAGAAGAAAACGAGGCGGCGGCGGATACGAACGGTTTAACATCGTTTTCTCACAAACGACGGCCGACAAGAACCATCCAACGGTTGGGGTTTGTTCGCGAAGGGAAGACGAGCAAGATGATGGTGACGGCACGCAAAACGGGCAGTGGCAAGGTGGTCACCGGAGCTTCGTCGGAGAACAAGGGGTGAGGGAGATGTCGAGAGAGAGGGTGAGGGAGAGGGAGAGCGACTGACAAGATTTTTGTTCAACTTAGGGTTCTGAAAGAGCTAAAATTGGGTATAAATACCCTATTAAAAGGGAAAATCGCATATATGGCCACTTAACACTTTTAGGGTTTGCAAAACAGAAAGATAACTTTACCAACTTTCCAAAACGACCCCAAATTTCTGAATTAAGCCATAAAATTCTGATTTTGTTCAATTAAACACCTTAATCAAATTAGGGTTTTAAACTAGGAATTCCTAAATTCTAGGGTTACCGATTTAAGGATTCTGAAATTGGGGATTTTCCAAAATGGGGAAAATTTAGGGTGTTACAACTCTCCCTCCCTTAAAAAAATTTCGTCCTCGAAATTTTTAGATTTAAACAACGGATGACATAACCAACTGAAATGCGCATATACTTTTTTTTATTCCAAATTCATGATTTATCATAACCGAAACTACTGAAACATAGAACTGGAAAAGGAACTGAAACATATTAAGATATACATTCCATGTCAACATGTATATCATCGTATCCAACACTAGCTCCGGTTGGATGTACTGAACCTGGACGTCTAATCTCGGATCTAGCTGATCCACCACTCGGAGCATGTCTACCTCTACTAGCAGTACCAGAAGCAACTGACCTAAACTGCCCTCTACCTCGGTGAGGTGCCTGAACTAATGCATGACTCTGAATCTGAACGGATGAACTGGTAAGTGGTCGAGGACAATCTTTCAAGTAATGATCCTGTGAACCACATCTAAAACACGTTCTATTCATCAATCTGCACCCTCCGTTATGCTTTTTGTTGCAAAAACCACATACAGAAATAGGCCGACGAACTTTTGAACTACCCACACCGCTAGACATAACTGTCGGTGCTGCAGGTCTCAAATTCTGATAACTATGAGGAACATAAACATCTCTAAACCTTTTTCCAGATGCGTTAACAGAACTAGGCTGAACAGATGTGTCCGATTGCTTCACGTCTTTCTTAGAATTTTGAACTTCCTCAACTTTCATAAGTGCAATTATCCTTTCTAAAGTCTTAGCTCGACTAACCAGGTCGTTGAACATTTTATCATGATGCGTAGCAACATCTCTCTAAATAGGTAAACGAAGTCCTTTCAAAAACCAATCACACTTATCTTCCTCAATCGCAACTAACCTAGAAGCATACTTGGCCAACCTCTGAAATTCTATTTTATAATCATTCACCGACATATTGTTCTGTTTCAGATTCATAAAGTCATCTCGACACAACGCCAAGTACTCCAAAACCTCTCTATCATATATCTCATTCTAATTTTTCGTCTAACTAGCATAAGCCGAATGATCTCTATTAGAAGCAGCATTACAACCTCATTCTCAACTTCGACCAAACGTAAAATTAGAACTCTTATTTGGTGGCATAGTATCTATCTACAGGATGTAATAATCTAGATTCAGATTCGGTACTGGAGTCTCGAATTTAAAACATGAAAAATTAATTCCGTAAAGATCAAGCAAAACCGTAACGAGTTTTTCAGAAAATTCTCATTTATCTCAAAATATTTCAGATGCATGCAAAAGTCAAAACCATTTTGAAAGAACACTATTGTGTGCCTCACAGTCCGAGGGTTGAACCTAGCTCTGATACCACTAAATGTAACCCCCTAAACCCATCCCAGAAGAAATGGGTCGGATCAAGGAAGTATCAATTGAAAACTTGTCCCTCAAGAAACAATTTAGGTTAAAATATTTTGTAATTCAAAAGAATCGATTAAATAAGTAAAACTCAACAAATATTCCGATTAAAATAAAACTCAATCTTTTGAACGATGTTCCGATAATTAATTAAAAAATCCGAAAGTAACTTCATAGATGCATGCATTTAATAAAACCCAAATTAAAAACAGTTCCAATGTCCATATTACACAAATATCCTAAAATATATTAAAATAATAATTCTGAGGTAACAGAAAAGTTTGTACTGAATAATAATTTATCTGAATAAACAAGAGATGCTCCAAGTACCGATCGCCTAAAAAGTCTGAGATATCTGAAAAGTAAAAACTAAGGGGTGTAAGCTAAAGAGCTTAGTGTGTCTCTAAAGTGCAACGAAAACAAAACAATATTTTATTTTCTGATAAATACTTTTCTGAAAACACAATAAAACTGAATCATGATGATATGATGTCTGATGCACATGAATCATAGTACCCATCTCCGATACACCGAAAAGTAAGGTTCCCCAGAACCTACTTTCTCCATCGTCACCATCCGAAGTGGAACTCAGCCCGAAGGGTGGAACCACTGATCCGAAGCGGAATTCAGCCCGAAGGATGAAACCACTGAACTTCCCCGAACAAATCTCAATCCATATACCCACAATGATATGATGCAGATTTTAAAATCCGAGTCTGATCCGAAACTTGAATTATGAAAATTCAAGTTGCACAATACTATAAATACAATGTTTTACGATTCCGAAAATCTGATATTTCACTTAAATCACAGTATGACATGTTATGCATGATGTCTGAAAACATTCACCCAATCACAACAGAGTATGCACGCAAAATGTACAAAACATTTACTTATATTAATCCAGAAAAGCACACAAAATTTATAGCAGAGAAAGAAACACATAAGTTTATAAAACAAGAAGAGACACACCTTTAGCAACAGTAGCTCTAATGCCGAGAAAAGCGCATCTTACGCTCAGATCTAGCTGAATCAGAACCTACGAGGTAAAAATTATATATATATTTTTAATACTAACACTAAGCCACCGACTAAAACACTAAAAACCGAACTAAGATATACTCACGTAAAGATATCGAAGAACGTGCATGATCGATCTGAACAACTGGAGGTAACCCAACGATCTCAAGGTCGGCACCTGAACACAAGATTATTCCGAATTAGATTCCAAAACCAAAACTTATCAGATTCCAATAACAATACTTAAAATGAGCAAAACTGAGATTTCGGGATCTAATATGACAAAACGGCCAGCGAATACGAACTCAGGATGTCGAAAAGGTCAAAGTGAACATTTTCTGAAAAAGTCAACTCTGGTCAAAGTCAACTGGTCAAAGTCAATGATCAAAAGTCAAACTGGATCAAAAGTCAAACTGGTCAACAGATAACTCTGGTCAAACTGGTCAACGGTCAAATAAGTCCAAGAGTTAAATCTGATTCGGTTCTCTGTCAACGGTTCAAAAATTCAGATCGGTTCGGTCAATTGTCTGGTTCGGTTCGGTCCAAGATTGATTGATTCACTCGGTCCGATTTAGGGTCCACTTCAGTTCACATTACACCATCTATCCACTTTTGTTCAAAATTGGGTTTACACGATTTGGGTCACAACATTGTCATGGCTATAACACCAGGCTTTACTTGAACCGGCTCTACAAACACCCACACGCAAGTATTACAATGGTTGGGCTTAAACCCATTAACCCACACTTGGCTTGATCCCTCCCTTGGGCCAAAACTGATGGCCTGCACACAAGAAAAATTGTTGAGCAACTAGGGTTTCCAGAACCCCTAGGCGACGGCAACCCAACACCACGACGGCGATAGCTCATCAAGGGTGGCGATGGCCCACCAGCGATGAGACAACACGGCAAGGCAAGGGCGGCGACCAAAGTGCACAACGACAGTAACGACATCCTGCACAGCTCGCCGGCGACTAACACAACGAACAAGGAATACCAACATCAAAAGCTTATGACGGCGGCGGCTCACCGAAAGCACCAAAACAGTGGCCACCATGGTCAAACAACAATCGCAACATAAACAACAAACATTAATCGAGATCAAAACAAAACCAACAAGGGAACGACGAAGCTTACCCAAACTCGAAAACGAAGAAGAAAACGAGGCGGCAGCGGATACGAATGGTTTAACGTTGTTTTCTCACAAACGACGGCCGACAAGAACCATCCAACGGTTGGGGTTTGTTCGCAAAGGGAAGACGAGCAAGATGATGGTGACGGCACGCGAAACTGACAGTGGCAAGGTGGTCATCGGAGCTTCGTCGGAGAACAAGGGGTGAGGGAGATGTCGAGAGAGAGGGTGAGGGAGAGGGAGAGCGGCTGACAAGATTTTGGTTCAACTTAGGGTTCTGAAAGAGCTAAAATAGGGTATAAATACCCTATTAAAAGGGCAAATCGCATATATGGCCACTTAACACTTTTAGGGTTTGCAAAATAGAAAGATAACTTTACCAACTTTCAAAAACGACCCCAAATTTCTGAATTAAGCCATAAAATTCTGATTTTGTTCAATTAAACACCTTAATCAAATTAGGGTTTTAAACTAGGAATTCCCAAATTCTAAGGTTACCGATTTAAGGATTCTGAAATTGGGGATTTTCCAAAATGGGGAAAATTTAGGGTGTTACATAAGGGGGTTACACTTACGTCTGAACTTCATCACCTTCATCCAAGGAGATACCCTTAGGAACACGCGATCTCCAACCGCAACCTCGATCTCTCTATGCTTTAAATCCGCGTAAGACTTCTGACGATCCGAAGCAGCCTTCAAGCGCTCACATATAAGTTTCACTTTCTCAGTTGTTCCCATAAGCATATCTGACAAGGAAACCAACTTTTACCCCGCCTCAGCCGAACAAAGAGGCGTTCTACACTTTCTCCTATACAAGGCCTCATACGGAGCCATTTGTATACTCGCCTGAAAACTATTATTATAGGCAAACTTAACCAAAGGCAACTACTTTTCCCAAGAACCTTTGAAATCTTTCACACCGCATCGCAACATGTCCTCCAGCACCTAGATGACTTGTTCCGGCTGTCCTGTAACACCCCAATTTTGGGCTTAGAAGTTTTGGGTTTGAACCGGACCGGTCGGATTTTCGGTTCGAATATAAAAGGTGGTTTTAGGGAAAGCCTAGTTCGGGATGCATTAAAAATATGGAAAAATATCTAAAAATCCTCTTTTAATGTATATAAGAGGGTGGTGAAATCAATTTTACAAAATTAGGTTTGGAAATATGACATTTTGAGTTAGTGACTAAAATGTAATTTTTGAAAAGTTCGTGACTGTTTTAAAAGGATTGAAACTTTGAATCTTTAAGGAGCTAATTTACCCAAGGGAGGACTTCTCCAGATTTTTCTTGATTTTTAAGACTCATTTAATGTTTAATTAATAAAAAGAAAAGAGGGAAAAAGATATTTTTAGTTTCATAACTAACTTTTACCAAAATTTTCCCATTTCATTTTCTCTCAAAATTCCCTCAGCCAAACACATTTCCATAGCAACTTTTCCTTTGATTTTCACACCTAAAGTTGAGATTTCAATTCCTAAATGGTTCCTAATCATTTCTACATCAAATCCTCACCATTTGCTTAAAGAATTTTCAAGGATTTTGGCTCTAAACAAGGAGAAATCCACATTTAGAGGTATGAACGTCCTTCTCCTCTAAATACTCAGTTCTTTACTGAAATTCCCAAGTTCTCAATCCTTAAATTGAGTTTTATTAAAGGTTTTAATGTTGTGATCTTGATTTTGGCTTAAAATGCAAGATTTGGATTTAATTTTGAAGAAATTCGTAATAGATGATTGGGCTCTGTTTTGAGATGTCTTTTTGATGTATTTTGGATGACTAAATGATGTGAAATGGAGGTTTAATCAATGCAATCCCGAATAGGTTGATTTTCCTAAGTTTTTACTTGTGAAAATGGTAGTTTTGGGGGTGATCTTGGTGTTCTGTTAATGCTGGAGGTATAAGGACGAGTTTGGGTTCATTTTTTATGTTAATTGATGTTTAAAAATGCTTAGAAGTGATGGATCTTGGCTGGGTTAAGTTTTGGAAGAGTTTGGAGGTGTTTTCGGTTGTGTTTGGTGGCCGAAATGTTGGATTTATGTAGAGCAGCGAGTTGAGTTGTGTTGCTGGTGTTTTTAATGCATGATGATGCATTAATCCTCTGTTGTTATGTGTTTAAAACAGGGGAAAATGATCCAGAAGCAATAGAGGTAGCGTTGGAGGGTTTCGGATGCTTGGAAGGCTTAACGGCTAGCGTAGTTTTGTGTATCGGTGAGTGAAGTTGGGGTTTTCAACTTTAAAACCAATGTTTGAAGGTTTTGGGAGCTTAGTTTAAGTCTAAGCAACTTAGCTAAGCTCAAGAGTAAGTAAATGTAATTTCTCTCTTGGTTTGTGTTATGAATTGGTTTTTAATGCACTTGAGATGTATGTCTCGGTTAATAGCTATAGATAATAAAGGCAATGGGGGGAGAGTCTTTTATATTGATGTGTAATGAGATTGTGTATGTTGGGCAAGTTTGGTTTATGATTTGAACTATGTGGTTTAACGCTTGCAACGTTTGAATCTTCTTATTCATAAGTCGTTATGCTATGCTTCTTGTTCTAAAAAGCATGATTAAGTGTTGGATGTGTTGAAAGAGTTGGTGCACCTAGGGGTTGTTTTGTATCTAGATTTTAATGCAATTTGGTAGTTATGATGCTTGGCATGTTGTTGATTTGTTGAGGATTGATTTGGAGTATGTTCGATGGTGTTTAGACGAGTTAAAACAGGCTTTTCTGCTGTTTCTGGGCAGGGTGTTTCGAAACACCCTTGTTTGTTTCGAAACAGGTGCTGGATTTGGCTTGGGTGTTTCGAAATGGGTAGAGGTGTTTCGAAACACTTTGGCTACTGCCAAGCCTCGTTTTTGAACGGTCTATTCCCGTTTCGAAACACTTGACCGTTGGGCACTGATTTGAATGGTTTTGAAGTTTGCAAGTTTTACGTTTTAGTCCTGATTTTTGTATGTGCAATTGCTTGAGTTCGAGATGTCCGTTTAAGGTGAAATTTGGCAGAGAGGCATGAAACATGATTAATTTCATAATGGTAACTCAGAAATTGGTAAAGTTCTCTTAATTTCCAGAATTTACAAATTGGTCCCTAAATTCGTATGTTGTGCAATTGAGTCCCTTATTGTTTTCCGATTGCTGTGATTTTTGAGTATGCTTATCTCAAGAGTACACCTAGGGTTAATGTGCATCTAGACAAGCTTAAAAAGAAAAAAAAGGGTCGTTAATCAAGATTGACTTTTGGGTTGACTTTGGTTTTCCCCGTGTAATCTTCGTAGTTCGGGTCAACCTTCTACGCCGGGCTAAGGGGGTTACATTTGGTAGTATCAGAGCTGAGTTGTGAATGCTTGGGGAAATGGTAAATTGTTGTAATAAGTGTTTGATGTTTATTCTGATGTGTGGTTGAAAGTCGGTTGAAATGTGTGTCTTTTGAGCGAATTGTTGATGTTTTTATCATGCTTTTTGGTTGTGAATCTTCATTGAGCTAATGTAGATTTGTGCTGATGATATGCTGGTGATGTGAGCTGATTTTATGAATGATGAAAGTGTGATGGGTATGATATGTTGATGTTATGCTGTTGCAGGTGAATGTTGTTTGATGAGAGCATGATCAAAGTATGTTGATTGATATGCTCGATGTTGTGATAATCATGCTTTTATTGATTGTTATGTTGTGTAAAAGGGGAGAATTCGGGATACCCATTCCCTTATTATTATAGCTATTGTGTTATGTTGGAGTTGGAGTTTTGAATCCTTGCTTGAAGCTGGCCTGATCGTTTTGTTTGTTTTGTTATGATTGTTTGTTGTTAATAGCATGGTGAAATCGATGAGAGAATGGCAGTTGGGTGAGATGGTTGCTGCTTTAGAGCAGGTTGTTAGGGCGTGGAATTCACCTTTTAGTGGAGGTGTTTCGTCTCAGTCTTCAGTGCCTGGAGTTGAGGTAGTGAGGCAGGAGGAAGAAGCTGGTTTTGTGATGAATGGTTCATCACCTATAGTTCAAGAGGTGTCGGGAACATCTCAGGCTGTGGCGAAAGTGAGGCCTGTAGACGTGCTGACTGTTGGACGTGCGAGTTTGTCGAAACAGCGTTTACATGATTTGGGAGCTGTGGAGTATCATGGTTCGACACCTAAGACGTTCGAGGCCTGGTTGGCCAGTGTAATTCTGATTTTGGATCAGGAAGGTTGTGACTACGCCTGTAAGCTAGGAAGTGTTGTCTCATTGATGTTGGAGGACGCTTGTGCTTGGTGGACATCTGTGGCGGTGGCATCGCATATCCACGATATAGATTGGGACTTCTTTGTGTCTGCCTTTTATGAAAGGTACCTTGGTGAGAAATTCCCAAGGGTTAAGCAACGTGGGAGTGTGGCTTCAGATTATGAAGGTGAGAAAAGTTTAAGCAAGAGAGTTGTGGGTATTGACCTCGGGAGCGGTCAACGTAAGAGGCTACGTGATAGAAGGTTTTGCTTGAATCGAAGTCTGGGTGGTGGTGCAGACGTGGGTCAAGTGCGGTATGATCAAGGAGTGGTAGCTCGGTTGCCAAAGTGTGACCGTTGTGGAAGGTGTCATGTTGGAGGTTGTCGGGGCGCGAGAGTTTGTTGGAACTGTGGTTTTAAGGAGCATGTGAAGAGAAATTGTCCTCAAGTGGTGAGATCAGCTTCAGTGGTAGCAAAAGGGTCTCTGAAGGGTCGTGGGCGCGGCCGAGACAAAGTTCGAAGGTGGCAGGAAGGGAGGAAAGGTGTGAGGAGCTTGGGGAAAGAATCTTGTTGGAATTGTGGGTCTGTTGGACATTTGAGACGTAATTGTTTGAAGTTGGCTCGGGGTAGTCAGGGTTCTTTACCGCAGGGAGATGGTGATGATCTTAAGGTGTTGGCTGATGCTGCGGTGGTGCGGCTAGAGAATGATGGTTCTGCGAAGAAGAGAGTTTGTCTGTTGAAGCCCCAAGGCAGTGAGATGTTTACATGTAACCTTGTTAAGTAACCTTTACCCTAGTTATCTTAGTTTGGTTTCGGTTTGGTTTTCCCTTGCGTAGTGGTATGGTCTTATAGCTAGCAAGTTTGGGGTAGTAGTTGGTGTTGTTTTGAAAACAACTTTAGTGTGAAGAGGGCATTAGTGGGTATTTTGTGGTTAATGGGTTGTTAGAATGGTAGGGTTGGACAAGTTGGAAGAGAGATAGGAGGTTGTTCTTGGGCGGATCCTGAGGATGTTATTGGTGGGTGTGAACTGACATACATGCACAGTTAAAACCATTTGTTACATACTATATTATATATATGTGTTGGTACATGCATACATGTGACATGACATTAGAGGTTTTGCATACATGTACACATGCATTGATAGGGCATATTGGTGACCATGCATACGAACGTTCACACTTGCTAATAGCTAGTTGGGTCCGTTGGTGTTGTGATAGGGTTAGGTTGGATGATGGGTTTTAAAAGTTGTTTTGGTGCTGGGAGAATGTTAGAAGTAATGGAGGGTATTAAGCGAGCTGTCAGTAATAGTGAGTGCGATATAGCATGTTGGCAGAAGGAAAGTGTTTTGGTGCTTAAAGAGTTTAGCGGTGTGGAGGTGAGGAGATTACCGATTGAAGTTAGAATCGGTCAGAGTGGTTGTGAATAGCTGGTAGAAGTGGTAGTTTCTTGGTGTTAAGTGATGTAGTAAGTTAGTGGATGTGTTCCAGAGTGCTGAGGTAACTTGGCATTGATGTTGTAATAGAAGGGTTGTTTTTGTAGGTGATGGTTCGTAGCAACCTTCGAAGAGTTGAGAAGAGGTTGTGTTGAGGGCTGTAGAAAAGGGTTGGCCTGGGGTGAATAGAAGTTTTGTAATCTTAATATGTATGTATAGAATGGGCGGTGTCCTGGTAAGGCTATTGTTGTAGTCAAAGCTTGAGGTGGAAAGGCAATGTAAGTTCAAGGGCCATTGTTGGTTGGAAGGATTCTTGTGAGAAGTGTTTGGCTAGTCGCGTATAAGTAAATCCCTTATGTAGTCAGCTAGTGGTATGTGGAACGGCTGGCGGAGTCAAGGTTGGGGTTTTGTGACGTAAATTTCGGATGTTGGGTGAGTAGTCCTGGTGAGTCCTTATGGTAATGATAGTGGCGGATGTGAAGGAATGTCATCAATACGTTGAGAAGTTTGAGTAAGCAGTTGATGCTTAAGAATTTTTGCTTGATGTGGTAACCTTTGGAAGAAGTTGAGCAGTTTTGCAAGGGGTTTTAGAAGTAGTGAAGGTTGTGGGTCACATGGTGGCTGAAACTGGATGGGTTAGTGTCACCGTGTGTACGAGTTTTGGGAGTTATGAGTTAAGGTGGTGTATGCTGTAAAAGTTTGGAGGTTCTTCGGGTTGTTGGGGCTATGCGCAGTTCGGAAGTGTGAAAGGTTAAGGTGTGGTTAACATCTGAGTGTTCTGGAAATTGTGAACAATATGCGGTGGTGTTGGGTTTGGTTATAGTGTAAGTTGATTTGTGGAGAAGTTGGTTTGGTGGGGTTTTGTGTGGAGAGTGTTCAGTGGTGGTTAAGTCTCCTGTGTTGCTTTGTGGGTTGCTTTGAGAAGTTTGGTTGTGCTCTTTTCGCCGGTTGAAATTTCGAGGACGAAATTTCCTAAGAGGGGGAGAGTTGTAACACCCCAATTTTGGGCTTAGAAGTTTTGGGTTTGAACCGGACCGGTCGGATTTTCGGTTCGAATATAAAAGGTGGTTTTAGGGAAAGCCTAGTTCGGGATGCATTAAAAATATGGGAAAATATCTAAAAATCCTCTTTTAATGTATATAGGAGGGTGGTGAAATCAATTTTACAAAATGAGGTTTGGAAATATGACATTTTGAGTTAGTGACTAAAATGTAATTTTTGAAAAGTTCGTGACTAATTTAAAAGGATTGAAACTTTGAATCTTTAAGGAGCTAATTTACCCAAGGGAGGATTTCTCCAGATTTTTCTTGATTTTTAAGACTCATTTAATGTTTAATTAATAAAAAGAAAAGAGGGAAAAATATATTTTTAGTTTCATAACTAACTTTTACCAAAATTTTCCCATTTCATTTTCTCTCAAAATTCCCTCTGCCAAACACATTTCCACAGCAACTTTTCCTTTGATTTTCACACCTAAAGTTGAGATTTCAATTCCTAAATGACTCCTAATCATTTCTACATCAAATCCTCAACATTTGCTTAAAGAATTTTCAAGGATTTTGGCTCTAAACAAGGAGAAATCCATATTTAGAGGTATGAACGTCCTTCTCCTCTAAATACTCAGTTCTTTACTGAAATTCCCAAGTTCTCAATCCTTAAATTGAGTTTTATTAAAGGTTTTAATGTTGTGATCTTGATTTTGGCTTCAAATGCAAGATTTGGATTTAATTTTGAAGAAATTCGTAATATATGATTGGGCTCTATTTTGAGATGTCTTTTTGATGTATTTTGGATGTCTAAATGATGTGAAATGGAGGTTTAATCAATGCAATCCCGAATAGGTTGATTTTCCTAAGTTTTTACTTGTGAAAATGGTAGTTTTTGGGGTGATATTGGTGTTCTGTTAATGCTGGAGGTATAAGGACGAGTTTGGGTTCATTTTGGATGTTAATTGATATTTAAAAATGGTTAGAAGTGATGGATCTTGGCTGGGTTAACTTTTGGAAGAGTTTGGAGGTGTTTTCGGTTGTGTTTGGTGGCCGAAATCTTGGATTTATGTAGAGCAGCGAGTTGAGTTGTGTTGCTGGTGTTTTTAATGCATGATGATGCATTAATCCTCTGTTGTTATGTGTTTAAAATAGGGGAGAATGATCCGGAAGCAATAGAGGTAGCGTTGGAGGGTTTCGGATGCTTGGAAGGCTTAACGGCTAGCGTAGTTTTGAGTATCGGTGAGTGAAGTTGGGGTTTTCAACTTTAAAACCAATGTTTGAAGGTTTTGGGAGCTTAGTTTAAGTCTAAGCAACTTAGCTAAGCTCAAGAGTAAGTAAATGAAATTTCTCTCTTGGTTTGTGTTATGAATTTGTTTTTAATGCACTTGAGATGTATGTCTCGGTTAATAGCTATAGATAATAAAGGCAATGGGGGGAGAGTCTTTTATATTGATGTGTAATGAGATTGTGTATGTTGGGCAAGTTTGGTTTATGATTTGAACTATGTGGTTTAATGCTTGCAACGTTTGAATCTTCTTATTCATAAGTCGTTATGCTATGCTTCTTGTTCTAAAAAGCATGATTAAGTGTTGGATGTGTTGAAAGAGTTGGTGCACCTAGGGGTTGTTTTGTATCTAGATTTTAATGCAATTTGGTAGTTATGATGCTTGGCATGTTTTTGATTTGTTGAGGATTGATTTGGAGTATGTTCGATGGTGTTTAGACGAGTTAAAACAAGCTTTTCTGCTGTTTCTGGGCAGGGTGTTTCGAAACACCCTTGCCTGTTTCGAAACAGGTGCTGGATTTGGCCTGGGTGTTTCGAAACGGGTAGAGGTGTTTCGAAACACTTTGGCTACTTCCAAGCCCCGTTTCTGAACGGTCTATTCCCATTTCGAAACACTTGACCGTTGGGCACTGATTTGAATGGTTTTGAAGTTTGCATGCTTTACGTTTTAGTCCTGATTTTTTTATGTGCAATTGCTTGAGTTCGAGATGTCCGTTTAAGGTGAAATTTGGCAGAGAGGCATGAAACATGATTAATTTCATAACGGTAACTCAAAAATTTGTAAAGTCCTCTTAATTTCCAGAATTTACAAATTGGTCCCTAAATTCGTATGTTGTGCAATTGAGTCCCTTATTGTTTTACGATTGCTGTGATTTTTGAGTATGCTTATCTCAAGAGTAAACCTAGGGTTAATGTGCATCTAGACAAGCTTAAAAAGAAAAAAAAGGGTCGTTAATCAAGGTTGACTTTGGTTTTCCCCGTGTAATCTTCGTAGTTCGGGTCAACCGTCTAGGCCGGGCTAAGGGGGTTACATGTCCACTTTTCTGAGGATGATATAAAGTGCCGAAATTCAAACGCGTACACAACGCTTGGTTTAAACATTCCCAAACCCTCGCTGTAAAACTCGGATCTCTATCCGGCACTATGGACTTAGGTACACTGTGAAAACACACAATCTCAGCAACATACAACTCTGCTAACTCATCCAACATATACGTAGCAAGCACAAAAAAGAAATGTTCACACTTCGTAAGACAATCCACAATCACCCATATGGAGTTCTTCTTAGATGGTGTCAAAGGTAGACCGGACACAAAATTAATCGTAATCCTTTTCCATTTCCATTCCGGTATCCTCAAAGGTTGTAATAAACCAGAAGGAAACTGATGCTCAGCCTTCACACACTAGCAAACCATACACTTGCTTACAAAATCAGCAACGTCCTTTTTCAACCCCACCCAATAGTACTCATCCTTCAAACCACGATACATCTTAGTACCACCAGGGTGCATAGAAAAAGGACTACTATGAGCCTCATTCCAAATAGTGCGCCTCAACTCAACATCCTCCGGCACAACTATTCGACTTTTGAAACATAAAACTCCATCATCATTGAAACAAAAATCAGTTGCATTACCATCAGCTAAATCCTGAACATGAGGCACTAATGAATCATCAAACAAGTGCTACTCCTTGATCAACTGAATCAATGAAGGTTTCACCTACAACTCGGCTACCACACCATCACGCGACAAACTCAATCGATCAAACATCGCTCTGAGCTTAACATCCACCTTCCCACTCAAAGCATCGACCACAACATTGGCCTTTCCAGGATGGTACTCAAGCGTTAGATCATAATCTTTAAGCAACTCCAACCATCTCCGTTGCCTAAGATTCAATTCCCTTTGAGTCATGAGTGTAACACCCCAAATTTGGGCCTAGATGTTTAGAGTCCGAGTCGGACCGGTCAGAAAACGGTTCGAATCTAAAAGGGAGTTTTAGGGAACACCTAGTTCAGGATGGTTTAAAAATATAGAAAAATATCTAAAATCCTCATTTAATATATGAAAGATAATGGTGGAATCAATTTCACAAAATAAGGTTTGGAAATACTACATTTCAGTGTAGTGACCAAATCGTAGTTTTTACAAAGTTAAGTAGTGACTGTTTTGTAAAGGATTGAAACTTTGAATCTTTAAGGAGCTAATTTTACCAAAATGTTTTCATCAGATTTTTCCTTAATTTGGGTGATTTAATTAATGTTTTAATTAAAGAAAATGAAGATTAATTAATCTAGAAAACTACCTTTGACTATTCATAACTACTTTTCACAATTTTCCCTCACTTTATTTTCTCTCAAATTCCTTTCAACCAAACACATTCTCTCCAGCAAATATACTTTGATTTTTACTTCATTTGATGAGATTTCAATCTTTCTTTGATTCTTAATCAATTCCTCATCAAATCCACTTGATTTCTACATTGAATTTTCAAGAAAACTTGCCCAAATCAAGGAGAAATCATCCATTAGAGGTAAGCTTCATCCTTCTCCTCTAATGATCAGTTATTTACTGAAATTCCCAAGTTATCAATCCTTTGTTAATGATTTTTAAGTGGTTTTAATGTTAGAAACAAGAAATTGTCTTAAAGCTCAAGATTTTGGAGATCTTGAAGATTTTCGTGGTGAATGTTTGGGCTCTGTTTTTATATGGTTTTCTAATGTATTTTGAATGTTAATTGATGTTAAAAATGAGGTTTTATCAATCAAATCCCGAATAGGTTTGTTTTCCTTAGTTTTCCTTGTTAGAATGATGGTTTTTAGGGTGATTTTGGTGTTCTGTCATAGTTGGAGGTATAAGGATGAGTTAGTAATGGTTTTTGATGTTAATTGATGTTTAGAAATGATTAGAAGTGTTGGATCTTGGCTGGGTTTTGTTTTGGAAGAGTTTGGAGGTGTTTCGGTAGTGTTTGGTAGCCGAAATGTGGTTTTTGTGTAGAGCAGCGAGATTAGGTGTGTGGCTGATGATTTTAATGCATGATGATGCATTAATCCTCTGCTCTTATGTGTTTAAAATAGGAGAGACATCTTCGGACGCCTTTGGAGTTGATCCGGAAGCTTAGATAGCGTTTCGGCGAGCAAGCGAAACGTAATCGGTGAGTGCGTATGGTTTTAGAAGTCCTTGAGGGACAAAGAATCAAGGTTTGGGGATTTAGGAAAGGTTTGAAACACCTTCCTAAGTCCGGAAGTAAGTATTGACTAGATTGCTCTCGTAGATGTGGTGATTACCCCTAAAATGCTTTTACATGCTCATGGTTTGAGATTGATAAATTCCTACTGCTTTTATGCATATTTTATAGCATGAAATGATGCTTGAAATGATTTCATGAAGTAACATGTTGCATAGTTGATATTTGAGCTTTTATGTTAAAACATAGCAAATGTTATGGTTTTGAAATGAGATGAGAATGTTTTGAGACTTGTTGCATGAAAAACAGTAGGTGAGATGATGGTTTTGATATAATATATTGGCATAGATGTTGAGATACTTACCGGATATAATTGATCGATCAATAGGATGAGAGTGCACTATAAACTAAAAATTCATACGTGCTCTTTGATTAAGCCAAAGGGAGAGAATCGATGATGGGCATTCCATCGGGTAGGACTTGGTGAAATACTCAAGCTTTGTGGCGATGAGAGATTCTGCCATGTGAGTACGGTGATGTGAGATCCACCGTAAACTATGTTGCTAGACGAGTGAGTACAGTGATGGTAGATGCCACCGGAAGTGTCTACTGAGATGTCCGCATATCCGAGAGATGTGAAATGCCAATATAAAATATGAAATGGTTTTGATTCACATGTACCTTTGAAGAAATGATTTATGTTATGAGAATGCATATGTGATTTGTTTATGAAATGCTTTAGTGTACAAGTATGAGTATGGCTTGGCCATGAATTTTGCATTGGTTTAAATGCATGAGATAGAATTAAGGTACATGTGTTTTCATTGAGAAGTTGCTTTGAATGGTTTTTGAGCATGAGTTAGAATGAGCATGTGGTTTAAAAGCATTTGAGAAAGTGTTTTCAAGATATGCATTTTTGAGTTGGTTTTCTTTAGAGCATGCCTCACTAACCTTTAGTGTTTACGCTCTCTTTTACCAATAATGAAGATAATTGAGGTGTTTCCGGGCATCAAAGAGGTTAAGATCATCCAAAGAAGTTCATGCTCATGTATGGTGAAGTTTTCACACACTTTAGTTTTGATATAATGGCAATGGGAAACCCAGGCTTGTATTTGGGAGATATGTTTGAACTCCCTAAGGTTGTGGCATGTTTATGTTCGCATGTTTGAGTTGTAATTGGCCTTGAATGTTTTGTTTGAGGTTGGTTTGCTTATATTGGTTTTGTGATTAGGAAGTATGCCTCTAGACTATGTGAATTTGTATTTGATGCCATGTTCGTATTAGAATGTCCTAAATATGTTCCTTTTATGTATAATGGTTTGCTGGTATGATTTGGGAGTCTTTGAGGCATGTTTGAGTGTGTTAAAGGATGAAAAACCAGCATTAGCTGCTGTTTCTGGGCAAGGTGTATCGAAACACCCTCTAGTGTTTCGAAACGGGGGCCTGAAATGGTCTTTGTGTTTCGAAACGACTGAGGCTGTTTCGAAACAATTTGGCTACTAGAATGTCATGTTTCGGTACTGGTCTCGGAACATACCCGCGTACCGAAACGGTCAACACTGTTTGATACATGCGTTTCGGTAAGGTGGGTAGGTGTTCCGATACGGGAGACCGTTGGACACAGATTTGAATTGCTTTGAGTCTTCATGCTTTACATTTTAGTCCTAAATAATGTGATTGCAATTGCTTGAGCTTGGGATGTCTTTTTAAGCTGAAATTTGGCAGAGAAGCATGTAACATGATTAATTTCATATTGGTAACCCTGAAATTAATGAAGTCCCTTTAATTTCTAAAAATTACAATTTGGTCCCTAATCTTGTGTAAAGTGCAATTGAGTCCCTAAATAATATCTGATCGATGTGCCTTTCTCATTCATAGTTCTTGAGTACTCACTTAGGTTTAATATGTATTTAGACAATTTTAAAATGAAAAAAAGGTCATAAATCAAGGTTGACTTTGGTTTTCCCCGTGTAATCTTCGTAGTTCGGGTCAAGCGTCTAGGCTAGGCTAAAGGGGTTACATTTGTTGGTATCAGATCCAGGTTATCGAATAATTGGGGTTTGGTATGTGGTGGTTGTATGTGTTTATGCATGATTGTGCCTTTTCAGTAAAAGTTTGATGTATGAACAGTGATGTGTGGTCAATTTGAGATTCCAAGCTTTGTGAAATTTTCAAAATTTAAAATTTGTTCCCTAATCTTGTGTAAAGTGCAATTGAGTCTCTAAATAATATCCGATCGTTGTGCCATTCTCATTCACGGTTCGTGAGTACTCACTTAGGTTTAATATGTATTTAGACAAGATTAAAATGAAAAAAAGGGTTGTAAATCAAGGTTGACTTTCGGGTTGACTTTGGTTTTCCCCGTGTAATCTTCGTAGTTCGGGTCAAGCGTCTAGGCCGAGCTAAGGGGGTTACAATGAGATACTTCAAACTTTTAAGATCATTGTAGACCACACACTTTTCACCATAAAAGGTAGTGTCTCCAAATCTTCAAAGCAAACATCACCGCAACGAGCTCTAGATTATGAGTAGGATAGTTGCGCTCATGCGCCTTCAACTATATAGACGCATAAGCTACAACCTTCCCACCTTGCATCAACATGCAACCCAAACCAACATATGATGCATCACTATAGACTACAAACTCCTTACTTGAATCCGGTTGAATCAAGACAGGGGCTTGCGTCAAAGCTTCCTTCAGCTTCTCAAAAGCTTGTTGCCTAAAATCCGTCCACTCAAAGCGAACATTCTTTTGCAACAACTTGGTCAAAGGTGCAGCAATCTTAGAAAAACCTTCGATAATATCCAGCTAACCTAAGGAAACTTCGCACCTCCGCCACCGACTTAGGCGTTTTCCAACTCATTACCGCCTCAACCATGTGTGGATCAACTAGAACCACATGTCCAAGAAAAACCACTTTCCTGAGCCAAAACTCACACTTGCTCAGCCTAGCATAAAGCTGATTCTCCATCAGTACTTGCAACACAACCCTCAAATGCTTATCATGATCCTCCTCGGTACGCAAGCACACAAGAATGCTATCGATAGACACTACCACGAACTGATCTAAGAACTCAAGGAACACCCTATTCATCACATCCATGAATGCAGCTGGTGCATTTGTCAACCCAAACATCATCACCAAGAACTCATAATGGCCATACCTTGTCCAAAAAGCTGTTTTGGGTACATACACATCCTTAACCTTTAACTAATAGTACCTTGACCTCAAATCAATCTTCGAAAACATCAAAGCACCACGAAACTGGTCAAACAAATCATCGATCCTCGGCAAAGGGTACTTGTTCTTTATCGTCAACTTGTTTAGTTGCCGATAATCTATGCACATACGCATCATACCATCCTTCTTCTTCACAAACAAGACCGGAGCACCCCAAGGTGAAATACATGGCCTTATGAACCATCGATCAAGCAACTTTTGAAGTTGTGTCTTCAACTCTTTCAACTCTTAGGTGCCATGCGATATGGAGCAATGAACACGGGAGTCATATTCTCATACAACTCCATGCCAAACTCAACTTCCCTGTTTGGTGGCAACCCAAGCAAGTCTTTTGGAAAAACACTCGGAACCTCACATATTGTTCATATATCTTGCACTCGCACTTCCCTCGTACCAGGATTCATCACATACGCCAAGAAAACTTCGCAACCCAACTCCATCATCCGACTCGCTTCAAGAGCCGAAATTGCATTGGAAAGAACTTCACGTTCCCGCCTACAATTACTACCTCGTAATCATCCGCAAGTTTCAAGGTAACTCGCTTAACATCAAAATCAACAATATCTCGATGCTCAACCAACCAGTCCATTCCAAGAATCACATCAAAACCATAAAAAGGCAATTCCATCAAAACAACTGAAACACATGGCCCTGAACATATAAAGGACATCACCTATGCAGTTTTCTTATAACAACGGTTTCACCAAGGAAACTAACCACTCACACTCCCACATCTAACACTTCCAAAACTAATGTTCAAGCCACAACTTCCAAAGCAATTTGCAACAACAGGCGCAAAAAGCTATACCCCACCGATCAAACATGGACAAGCTCGCCTCACATGGTCATACGATCCACCTACTTAATAGGTATCAAACGCTACTCAAGCCTTGACACACTGACCCCATAATCTTTGTCCAACATCACTACAACCTCGCCTTAACCCAGGCGATACCCCTTTAAGCATGACCATTCGCACACTGGCTACGACTAAACTATTACACCCATGTTCAGCTCAAATACCTCGCCCGTGTTACCAACACGTCGAAACAAAGTAACCAATAAATCAAAAGATATGGTTTAACATCATGCACCAATCCATAAAAGTGCCAACACATCGATGTCTCACATCCAATTCAAATCCTGAAGCACACATTCTCAACTAAACAATTTGCACCTTAACTCAACTACAACTTACGATTTCAAACCCAAACCACAAATTAACATTTCTCGTCACCCAAGTATCTAATCCCCAGATACTTCTCCTTTAAAATAGTTCAAAAGAACTCTCAAAACACAACGTCAGGTTCTATGCCCACAACCACAGTTGTCCATCAACTATACACATATGTATATAACCGAGATACAACCCATCTTTACACTATGGGCATCACTACACTCCATTCATTCCATAATCTCATTCATACAAGTCATCCACTCCATGGATACTTCCGGTGACAACCCTCGAGTTCAACTTCTACTCAAATTACGTAAGTGCTAAGCGCAGCTCACAACCGTCCACCAGCTAGTGCAGTCACATGCACTTCAGAATTAACAGCTTCACAAGCTCTAAACATCGCCTAAATTCCAGGCACAATGCCATCCAACACATACCCATCCGACATAGGTTGTAATTATATCGAGGCACATCGAGGCGTCCAGCCCCATGAGACATTACACACACCTCTATTCCTTGCCCAACGGCAAAAACAATCATACCAGATTGCTATTATTATTAAGGCATGATAAAAACTAACGAAACAAATAAAACAAAATGCTCAGGCCAACTCCAAGCAAGGATCCAAGACTTTGATTTCAACTTAAAACATTTCACTATAGTAATAAGGCAATGGGCATTCCAATCCCCCCCCCCACCAGCATAGCATAAAGCATACAACATGTATGTCACAACCATCATGTATCACAAGCATCATAAATCAACCCAAATTATCATCATATATGACAACTCTCATTCATATCTCAACCACCATCACATACTCAGCATTAACATGCTTAGGACATTCACCGAACAAAACAAACATCACTCAAAAGCATACATTCACATCACAAACACTTACCAACAACTTACCATCACCCCAACCTTTCGTAACCTGGCTCTGATGCCACCAAATGTAACCCCCTCGACCCGGCCTAGCCAATAGACCAAATCGAACGGGTCACACGGGGAATATTGAAGTAAACCAGGAAGATTATTACCAATTTCGGTTTTAGGGACCATTTTGTAAACTTAACAAATTGTAAGGGTTTTACACAAATTCGGATTACCAACTCTTAATTAAGTTCATTATATGTATCTCTATCGAAACACAGCTCAGATTAACCAATAGAACTCATTAAATTGCATATATAACAAACGTGGACCAAAACGCAAAGAGATGGAACTTTCAAATATTCCAATAACTGAAATAACAGCAGGCCGTTTCGGAACAACCAGTCCCGTATCGAAACGGGTGTATCGAAACAGTGATACTCGTTTCAAAACGAGAGATCATTTCGAAACCATCTTAGACTTGTTTCATAACAGGGTTTCACAGAGACAAAATGTATCGAAACGGATCTCACCGTTTCGAAACCCCAAGAAACTTTCAAACCCCCGTTTCGAAATAAGCAAGAGTGTTTCGAAACACCTAGACCTAAAAAGTTCAACCATCTGAAACTAATCCAACATATGTCTAAACATGCTTGCACTCATATGCACTTCAAAAATCATAAATTCATTGCAAAGACATCATCAAAGCGTCACTAGAAATACCAAAGAGAACTAAAGGCATGCTTCCAAAGAAAACAAGCACCAAAAGGTCAATTCTCAAATCCAAGCATAAACCAACTCTCAAAGGCCACTTACATAATCATATATGCATATCAAACTTGCGCCAAAATAGAAAACACTAAAGCAAGAAACATTTATAGTATTGGACACCCTCATTGCCCTTATTACTCTAGTACATAACCAAGCACACCTTCAATCAAAGTCTTTCACCGATCCCTTGCAAGTGCTGCCTCCAAAGCTTGAATTTACTGCATTGACGGACAAAGAGAGCGTAAGCACAAAATGCTTAGTGAGGAAAGCTTAAAATCAAAGACACCATCAATGCAACAAAACTGTTTTCACTCTTTTGAAATCTGCCATGCCTTTTTTGAAAATCCATGCACTTCATCATTTAAATCAGCATGATAATCACCGTGGAACAAGTATCGTATACTTCACAGCAATTAAACCATTACTAACAGAAATCAAGCCTTTCAAGCATATTCACCAATATGCAAAGCTTAAGATAAAACATGCATTTTCCATACTATGCATCAACAACATTTCCATAACCTTTCAATCCATTATATTGGCTTACATGTGATTAACAACATTCTGATTTCTCAAAAAGCATATCGGATACACGGATTACCAAGGGTTTTCCCAAACCGTTCATACAATCTACCAGCATCTCAAGGCTCACACACGAGAGCAACCCTCCACCGTTGTGACACCCGTGGTGGAGTATTCGGTACAATTACAACCCCTCAACACCACTCATCGGTAGATGTATATCCCACTAACGAGACATGGGAAACACACAAGGTTCGCACCCGGGAGCTACCCTCAACCGTTACAACCTTAGACATTCCTCAATTGTTAGGGTACTTGGATGGAGTTTTTGGTACAATCACAACCCCTCAACATCCAAGACGACTTGTTTATAGTGTACTCAATCCTATAGCTGGCTCACTATATCCGATTTCATTTATAAACACTTTATACAACATCACTTGCCAATATAACCCACATTTCATGCATACCTTGTTGTTTTTCCAAAGTATTTATGATAAGCCATAACTCAAGCATTAAACCATGCTTCAAAACTCTTGCATCAACATATACATACAAGGATCACTTACCTAGTGCATCCTTAAACCACATGGCATCATCAACCACATTTTATAGACTCGAAACATGCTTTAAACAGTAGGTTAACACAATTAAAACAAGTACATTAAAAAATCTCACAATAGCACAATCCGAGAGAGAAATTCACTTTACTTACTTCCGAACTTAGTAAAGCATTTCAAGCTCTTACTAAGTTCCCAAAACCTTTTCTAAAACATTTCCATGCTGGAAAACCAAGTTCCACTCACCGACTTGCCGATGTAACACTCAAACGTCCGAAGCCTCCAAAACCACTTCGTTTGATTCCGGAATACTATCCCATGTTTTCAACACATTAAAACAAAGGTTCAATGCATTATAATGCATCCAAAACACCAGTACTCAAAAGAAATCCCGTTGCCCTGCTTTAAAGCACCAAATTACCCATCCGAAATAATCGAAAACTCAATCGATTGATCTCTACTCTCAGCCCAGCCATCAACCAACACATTTTTAGCATAAATCAACATCAAAAAGCAACCTAAAACCATACTTGTACCTCCAGCAACTCAGATCTCACATTACACCCCCAAAAAAATCAAAAACACCCTAAAAACCAAAGATCTCAAGGATTTCTGGATTAATATGATTAAGACTCTATTTCAACATCATAAACCTTCCAAAAATTGTTTAGAAATCATCTCAAACAAATCAAATCAAGACACCTCCGAAAATCACATTAAAATCATCTTTTCTACAATATTTCACCACTTTATCAAAACCTCAAAAAAAACCTCAATAAAAAACATGAATAAAGAGCCAAATATCTTTGGAATTTCATTAAAGAAACTTGATTAGAGGGTTAGCACGAAATTTACCTCCAATCCTTGCTTCTCTTCTAATTTGGCAAGTTTGCTTTCAAGAAACTTGAAGAGATTTGAGAGAAATCACAAGAGAGAAGTTGAAAATCAAGAGAGACAATGAGAGTAAAGGAAATCTGAAAATTGAGAGAAAATGGAGAGTGTTTGGCTGAAGAAGAATAAATAAAATGAAATGATCATCAAATTTTCCTTAACCATATTAACTACCTTTTGATTAAATCAATAAAAGCCATTTTAATTATTTAATAAACCATTTAAAACACATGCAAAATTAGATAAAATGCTTAATTTCCAAATAGCTCCCTAATGATTCTAAGACTTTGACTCTTTTTTGAAAAACACTCTTTTTCACAGTTTTAAAACGTTATATTTTGGTCCCTTCGCAAACTGTATACTTCCTAAAACTTGTTTTGCAAAATTGATTTAACCAACCTCTTAAATATGATTTTAGAGGATTTTAGGAATTTTTATCACATTTTTATCCCATCTTGAACCTTGTTTTCCCTGAACCACCTTTAACGTTTCGAACAACCGATTTCTGATTCCACCGGCCTAACCCGACACACAAAACACCTAGGCACAAAACCGAGGCGTTACAGATTTTAATGTTCTCTTTGATAAAAATGGTTGCAAAATAATGAACATTAAAACAAATCAATTGATGCTCATAGGGCATAGGATAAGAAATATCTACATGATGCATTTAGATGACATACATTCATCTCATGCATGTTTAGTTGTACATGATGAGAATGATGCATGGTTGTGGCATAGAAAACTTGGGCATGCTAGCATAAGTGTTTTAGAAAAATTAGCTTCCCAAAACCTAGTTAGAGGTTTACCCAAACTAAAATTTTCATTAGATAATATGTGATGCTTGTGCTAAGGGTAAACAAAAGAGAACCTCATTTAAACCCATTAATGATGTTTCGACCAGTAGGGTATTACAACTAGTTCACATGGATTTATTTGGGCCTATTAGAACTATGAGCTTGAGTGGTAAGTCATATGCATTTGTTTTGATAGATGACTTTTCTAGATTCACTTGGGTTCTATTCTTAAGTACTAAATAAGAGGCTTTAGAGAATTTTATTACTTTTACAAAAATTAACCAAAATGATCTTGATCATAAAATTTCACACATTAGAAGTGATCATGGAACCAAATTTCAAAATATGGGTTTTGAAGATTTTTGTAACGAAAATGATATTAGCCATAACTTTTTGGCTCCTCGTACTCCTCAACAAAATGGGGTAGTTGGGAGGAAAATAGAACATTAGAAGAAATGGCTAGGACTATGCTTTGTGAAAATAACTTACCTAAGTATTTTTGGGCGGAAGCCACTAATACGGCTTGTTACATTATAATTAGAGTAATGATTAGGCATATTTTAAACAAAACACCTTATGAGATTTTAAAATCCAAAAAGCCTAAGATTAGCTATTTCCATCTTTTTGGTTGTAAATGTTTTGTTTTGAACAATGGAAAAGACAACTTAGGTAAATTTGATGCTAAAAGTGATTGTGCAATATTTTTGGGTTATTCCCTAAACTCTAAAGCCTACTGAGTATTTAATAAAAGAACTTTAGTTGTTGAAGAATCTATACATGTTGTTTTCGATGATAACCTCCTTCCAAGGAAGGATTCTTATGATGATGATGATGTAGGGATCATTGAAGCCATTGATGGAGGAAAAACATCAAAAGTGAATGAGATTCCAACCAAAGAAGAAGATGCACAAGATCTACCTCTTGAAGCCTTGAAAGATTTGGCTCTTGAGGAAAAGGAGGTGACATACCCAAGGGAGTTCAACTATGTCAAAGGTGGTGAAATCTTGGGTGATCCATCCAATGGGGTAACTACTAGATCCTCTCTCAAACTAATGAATCATGTTGCATTTATTTCATGCATAGAGCTTAAGAATATCAAAGAAGCATGAAAAGATGGTTTTTGGATATTGGCTATGCAAGAAGAACTTAATCAATTTGAGAGAAGTAAAGTATGGACATTAGTTGAAAGGCCTAGTAATCAATCTACCATAGGAACCAAATGGGTTTTTAGGAATAAACTAGATGAGAGTGGTAACATAGTGAGAAACAAGGCTAGGCTTGTTGCTCAAGGTTACACTCAAGAAAAAAGAATTGATTTTGATGAAACTTATGTACCCGTTGCTAGAATGGAAGCTATTAGGATGCTTCTTGCATTTGCATATTACTATGATTACAAGCTTTTTCAAGTGGATGTAAAAAGTGCTTTTCTAAATGGTTTTATAAATGAAGAAGTGTATGTTGAACAACCACCGGGTTTTGAGGATCCTAAATTTCCAAATCATGTTTTTAAACTAACCAAAGCCCTTTATGGTTTAAAACAAGCTCCTAGAGCTTGGTATGAAAGACTTTCAAACTTTTTGATTGAAAAAGGTTTTGAAAAAGGCAAGGTGGATACTACACTTTTCACAAAAAGATATTGTAATGACATCTTAGTAGTAAAAATTTATGTTGATGATATTATTTTTGGTTCTACTAATGAATGTTATTGCAAAGAATTTTCTAAGATAATGCAAGGTGAGTTCGAAATGAGCATGGTGGGAGATCTCTCATTCTTTTTGGGGGCTCTAAATCAAGCAAATGAAGGATGGCACCTTCATCAATCAAGCAAAGCACGTGAATGACATGCTCAAGAAATTTGGATTGGAGAATGTGAAACCTCAGGCCACTCCTATGAGCTCTTCTTTAAAGCTTGACAAAGATGAAGGAGGTAAGTGTGTTGATTTTAAGCTTTATAGATCTATGATAGGTTATTTGCTTTAACTTACTGCAAGTAGACCAAATATTGTGTTTAGTATTTGCTTGTGTGCTAGGTTCCAAGCTAGTCCTAGAGAATCACACTTAGTAGCCGTAAAGAGAATTTTTAGAAACCTTAGAGACACATCTAACTTAGGCCTTTGGTATCCTAAGGATTCTTCCTTTAACCTTCATGCCTTTTCGGATGCGGATTATGGGGGTGCAAAATAGATAGGAAAAGTACCTCCTTAACATGTCAATTTTTAGGTAGTATGCTCGTATCTTGGTTCTTTAAGAAACAAAATAGTGATTCCTTATCTACCACCGAAGCGGAGTACATATCCTAAGGGAGTTGTTGTGCTCAAGTTCTTTGGATGAAACAACAACTCTTAGAAGATGGTATCCAAGTAGACACCATACCCCTTAAGTGTGACAACACTAGTGCCATTTGCCTCACTAAGAATCCCATCCAACACTCTAGAACTAAACACATAGAAATTAGACATTATTTTATTAGAGACCATGTTGTGAAAAAATGATGTAATTCTAGAATATGTTGACACCTTAAACCAATTAGCGGATATTTTTACCAAGCCTTTAGATAAAGAGTGTTTTCGGACCCTTATAAGAGAGTTAGGTTTAACTAGCCTTTATTGACTCTTTTAGGTCCCAACTGGTAAAAATATTGCTTGAAATTAGTTAATATTCATGCCTATGTTAATTTTCATTATTTTGCTTCTATGCTTGTAGCTAGGGGGAGTATGTAAATGTTTTTTGACTATAGTGTTTGCCCATTCATCGTGATCATGCATTTTGAATCGATTAAAAATCGATTTTCCTGCAATTTTGTGCCCAAACTGCACATTTTGGCATATGTGTATCAAAATGGGTACCTTTGGTTCGATGCGGGCTACCTAAAATGAGATCATTGAACCAAACTGTATCGAAACGGACAAAAGAGTTTTGAAATGTTTTGGTTCTGGAACAATTAGTATCGATACACCCTCATTCTGTTTTGATACGGGCATCTTTGTGGGAATCGATACAGACAAACCTGTATCGAAATGGTCATATGGTTTCGAAATGGTCGAGTTTGTTTCGATACGCTTGTTTCGATACGACTCTACCTGTATCGAAATGTGTATCCGAAAAAAGCCTCAATTTGAAGGGTTTCCATCTTTCAAACAACTTTTTATCAAACCTAAACTTCTCAAAACCCTAACCCTATTTTTTCCTTTAAATACCCATCAATCCTAAATATTTTTCACTCAAATCATGAGGGTTTTTAGTCTTCAACTCCAATCTAAGCAAGATTCATCAAGTTTGTGCATCTACATTCATCTATTCCTCCAAAATCCCAAATCAAGGTATTTTTTTATTTTCCTTTTTCTTTTAAATTTTCGTTTGAATTCTCTAGTTTAAAATTAATTCTTTTGTATATATTACATATTTACATTATGGGTTTCAAAGTTTTTGTAAAAGTTCCTTCAAAACTCAAATTTTTTTTATTCGAATATAAACTTTTTAACCGTTTTTTTCATCTCAGTTTTTCAAATTATCTTCTTAAATTTTTTTATATATTGTATATATTTAAACCTTGCTTATAGGATATCCATTGGAATGAATGTGAATTTTAATGCATACATTATTTGCTTGCTTAAAACATTTTTAGGCTTTTAAATGGCTCACAAGAAACGAAAAATCAAAGAGACGGGCGAAGGATCTAAAGCTATTGTTAACGATTCTTCTCGTCCAAACTTAGCTATTCTTTTCACAAAGAGTAACAAAAACAATGAAGCTCGAACCAACTTCAAGCTCTACCAAGACACCATCATTCGTCGTGAGCGTATGGTTAATATGACCTTCCTTGACTCTGGACACTTTTATTTCAAATATCTACCTCTTTTATAATGTTGGGGATTTTTATTTTTCATGTCTATACCCGGAATTCTTACTGTAACATTGTTTTGCTTTTTTATGCAAATGCACGGTTAATAAGTAACCAGAACCATTCCCAAGTTATTGCCATTAATCATTTCTTATGGAGAAAAAGATCTGAATTGAGCCATCGACTTTGGTCAATTTCCTAGCCCTTGCAGATAAAGGCATTAAAGATGAGACTTCCTTGAGCTCTAAAAATGACTCGATTCTCTCCTTAGATGCTCATGATCGTTTCTTGCATCTCATTATCTCTTGGTGGTTCTGTCCTTCCGGAGGCAAGTTTGCTCACATCTGCCAAGTTGATAACTTTTGGCTAGAGTGCTTCCATCAAGAAAAGTGGCCGAACATCGTGAAGATCATGTTTATCGAGATGGTGCATTTAGTTAGGCATCATGGTTTCGAGTCCATCTAATCTTTTTTCCTATGGGACTGCATTGAGCTACATTTTCTTAAAGTCCGGGATTGATTGTTCTTGTGACTATCCAGAGTCTCTCAAGCAAAAGCTCGATGAAAGTACTCTCCTAAGGTCTGGATTTCGCTACGTTCTAGGTGAGTGGGTTCCTGTGGATAGAGGGGCAAGAGATCCTCCGATTGATCCTCCACCTCAAGCTCCTCAAGCTCTCACTGCTTCTCAAAACAATGATGCTCTTAGGGCTTATCTTAATATGCAATTCATCGGCTTGAGAACCAACATCTCTTTCGAATTTGCTGCTATCGACACATGTCTCATTGCTTTGGAAGAACGTGTTCTTAATGTGGAAAATCGTCTCTCTTCCCTTGAGACTCAACATGCTTCGATGGATCTCTCATTCACCGGATTTTATGGAGAATGGAAACACTTTAGGAGAAGTCAAGAGGAAGATAAATACGAAGATGGAGATGATGAGGATGGTGGCGATATGGATCCCTAGACTAGTTTGCATCTCATATCATATCATATTATCTAGTTTTCTTTTTATGCACCTTTTTAGCTTTTGAACTATGTTTTTTTTCCTATGTTATGCTTTTAGGTATTAAGTTTGGATTTATGTTCTATGTTTTGGATTTATGAACTTAATATATTATGTTGTTTGCTTTGATTTAATTGCCCTCTTATTTCTCATTGAATTACGCCAATTCTGATCGAACAAAAAGGGGGAGAAGTAGAGCTAATTTTGAAACTTTGCAACTTAATTTTGAAAACCTATCTTAAATTGAGGGGGAGTAAGTTTTACAAAGTTCTCAAAACTTAAAAATTTTTATTTGGTTTTGTTATATCAAAAAGGGGGATATTGTAAAACCAAAACTTTGAATTTGATATAACAAATATTTCAAGGACCAATTTGAAAAGAAAATAAAATTTTAAGTTCTCAAACTTCCCAAAATTGACAAGCAAAATGTTTAAGTCAAAACTCAAGTTCCCATAAATTTTACTAGGTGTTTTCCAAGTCAAAAACGTGATTTTCGACTAACCATTTCGATACACCCCTTAGGTGTTTCGAAACGATTTGAAACTATAAAGTGTGAGCTCAAAAAAAGAGAACTCGTATCGATATGATAGTATCAAAACGGTCTTAATCGCTTCGATACGAGTTTTGAAAGTTTGTTTAAAAATATGATTGTTGCTTTGTCATAACAGTTTTATTAAAAATTAGTTAAGCGTATCGATACACTTTAGGTGTGTTTTGATACGGGTTTTCACAGTTTCAAAATGTTTTGATACGGCCTTGTCCTATTTCGAAACTGGCTCTTTTAGTATCGGAACGACCACGGTCGTTCCGATACGATCTCTTAAATGCTCCCAACGGCTCTTTCTGTTTTTGCTCTATTTTGATACAAGTGATGCCGTTTCAGTACTTGTAGTTGCAGAACAACATTAATGGTGGGAATATGAAGTCCCAACGGCTATAATTATGATGTCAACCACCCAAACAACTAGAAATCAATTAGAAGGGATAAAAGCAAGCATTTTGAGCACCAGCAACAACAATTGAACCTTCAAGAATCATTCAAGCATCAAATCCAAATCCTTGTGCCTTTTATTGTCAAATCCTTGTACCCAACTCTATTAAGTGTTCCATTCTTATTTGTATTGTGAGTTGGGACTGATAAATTGTATTTGGGTAAACAATTCATCCTTTGAGAGGAATTTGTAAGGTTTACCATTTTCTCAATTGTAAAGAGTGTTTCAAATTATGCTTTGGGTAGAAAGCTTAATTTCTTTGTGAGGTTTCCTCCTCATCCAAGAAAAGGGGAAGAATCAATAGTGGATTGGTTGAAAATTCTTAGTGGGAGCTAAGGTAGTGGAGGTAGAGTTCATTGGAGAACTTGAACCACTATAAATCTCTTGTGCAAATTTTTGTTCATCTATTTCTCTCCTTTCAGAATTTTAATTGTCAATTCACCCACCTCTTGGCTAATTGCATTGTTTGATCAACTCATAGAATGCATGGAAAAATGTATGTTCCTAAGGTTACCCCTAATTAGGCTTCTGATTAAAGACTAATGAGGGACAAAATGGTACATTCCTAATTCCATTATCAAGATGACAAGTTGTCATCTTCCGTCATTTCTTCCATTACCCGGATTGTAAGAGATAAATAGAGAGAGAGAAGTTTTGAAAGAAAACTCCTTTAGAGTCAATTGAAGCTTGCATGTTGAGTGATTTCAAGTGGAAATCAAAATTCATGAAGCTTGGTAAGCAATTTTGTCATAGCTGATTCATTCTTGTGTAAATTCATAAAATCTTGATAATTTACATGTTGAAATGATCATCTATGGTTGCTGAAAATTATGTTGGCAAGATCTCTAGATTATAAGAATGTTAGATAAGGGAATTGAAAATGAAACCAAGCTAGGAACTAGCTGGCCGAATCATATAGGAATGAATATTGTGACTGATTGATGAAATATAAGAATCTGGTGGTCTAAATTGGAAAAATGTGATATTATTAGGACTTGAATTGAATAATGGAAATGTTGGATATTATGAATATGAATTGAATATGCATGTTGATCAATTGATAAAATTATTAGAAGTTAGAAATTGAGCTTGTAGTAAAACTGGTCATGTGGATTGTGTGATAGGTTAACTTGTAACGAAATTGTGAAACTGAGAAAGATGGGTATTGAACTGGAAAAATTGATGAAGGAAAAACTGTTAGAAATCAAGTTTCCTAGTGACTCGAAATGACAAACAAGTGACATTGTTATTAATCTGATGAAATTTAATCTTAGAGTGAAACTGGTCACATAGACGCTTAGTTGAAAAAATTAGGGACTGTTTTGAACAAATTGGTGATTTCAGGATTTAATTGGATAAGTTTAGGGACTGAAAAAGCTATCTAAATATAGGAGAGGTACTGGAATGAATAATAGATAAGCTAAAGTACATGAATTGTGGCTGAATAGTTATTTAGATGTGTTCATTGACACATTATTGAAAATTGGACTAATCTGGAAAACCTGTTAAGTAGAGGACTTAATTGGATTTATTAAGGGCTAATCTTGATATAAAAATACAGGGGAAAATAGAGGGAACTATGGTAGAAAGGACTAAAATGAACTAGTGAAGGATCTAGGTTAAACAGCTTACTAAAGTGAACCAAGAAAAAATATGGCAGTTTCAAAACTGTAAAATTGACCCGAATTTAATTAATAAACAGTATTGATCTAGAAAGGATAAAAATATGAGCCACATATGGTTAGATAGATAATTGAATTAGCATTCCAGTGGTATAAAGTAACTGAAAATCCAATGCGTAGATTAAAATTATGGACAGATTAGTAAGCAGTGTGCAAACTACCAAGACAGAAACTATTTTGTATAATATAGTTCATTTGAGCTTAAATTGCTAATGTATTGATTATAATGGTTATTTTATGTTATGAATGACTTGCTAGAGCAAAGTATAGAGGGAGTTGCAGAAGGTTATAAGGGAGGATCAAAAAAAAGAAAGACAAAAGGGCATAATCATTCAAGACTAAGTTTGGAGTATATTTAGTGTAACTCCACTTAGGGTTAGAACTTAGGTCCTAACCAACCTCTTTTATTGTGTTAATGTCATGTAACCTGACTTAATCTATATTGGTAACTAAGGTAAGAATAAGCTAATTAAGAACTTGTGTGATATCACGATGAATTGTTGTCTTGAATTGAAATGAAATCCTTGATTGAATTGTGATAATTTATGTCTAAATTTTTTGTACTCATATGCATTGCTTATGCCAAAGGTATGTAATGGCATGCTAGCTTGCTTGGATACAATGTATGTTAAATCATGCATAATTAAGTTGTGATTGACTGCCTTAATGTATGATGGATTGATCGAATGGTTAATTAGATTAAATGTTATTGGGATGTTTATTTATCCATGGATTGGATTGAGGATTACATGCTCTTATGTATGTTGAATTGGTTCGAATGGCTTGATTTTTGGAATGCTTGCTCTTTAGTTAATGGATGTGCAATTGTTTGCAACTTAAAAGACTTAATTAAGACCTTGGTTGCTAGTTATGTTTAGGTAGCACGGCATGCCTAGAGTCTAGAGCTCGATGTAATATGTGGTGTAGAAGACACCTTAACACGATAGGTACCTTGTGTACCCTAATTTGTTGTGTAGCAGACACCTTCTTTATTAAGTACCTTGTGTACTCTAATATGTGCTGTAAAAGACACCTTAACATGATTTGGTACTTGTGTACCTTAACACGTGACTCGATTACCTAGTCTTAACTAACTACCAAGGCAAACTTGACCATAAGGAAATTAATTAAAAATGTTGAAAGTTTGACTATTGAATGAGTATTGTGACTCTTGTCAATATATATGATATGAAATGAAATTATGTGATTGGATTGAAATATATGTTACCTTAATTGCATATGATTTGAAAATTTCACTTACATGTATGTGGATCCTATTCGACTAGCTTTCAGTGTCACCTTAATTGAGATTGTTTGATGTTCAATTGACTTAATTATGTTGTGTTCGAATGATTCTTTGCCCTTAGGTCATTGTATTCGAATGATGTATGTGAAGACTAGCTAGGCTAATATTTCTTATAATGATAATTTGATTCATAACTGTAGATCGTTTGGGAGTTCTCTATTTATGAGCGCAAGTGCACACTCTTGTCAAGTTATAGTATAAAAGATATCGTCTCCCACAGGGATTGGACAGCTTGATTCAAGTTGTAAGTCTTGCATAAGAAAAGTAAATGCACAATTAAATTGGATGTTGAGGAAGAAGATAAAATAAAAACACAAGTAATTAAGAAGGAAGTGATCAGATTGATAGAGAGGGCAGGGTTATGATGTTGCTTAGTGTGAAACTGCATTGAATAGGACAAGTCTTTTTGCGCTGCCATACTTTGCTACCTCGGCGGTGGATGGCAGATAGACTGCTGAGACCGTCTCGCTGCCTCAGCATGGGAATGGAAATGTGTCTCAACGGAAAACTCGGCAGAACTACAAGGCTCGACAGAACGCTTCGAAAGTGACTCTTCTTATGTCTAAGTTGGAGTTCTGTTGATGCCCGAACAAATGGATAGAATTCAACTAATCTTTCGCCTTAATTGAAAACTATGAAGAACATGGAATAAGTAAACCTTGTAGTTTTATTTGCAAAACAATACTTGAAATCCTAAACACCGTTCTCAAAACTAATTACAACATAACCCAAACCCAAGGAGAAATTTATATCATGTCGGCGGCAAGAAAAACCTAAACTATGCGTAAGGAAAACCTATGCTCTTTTGAACTAGAATTACAATAGGTACATATAGGCATTAGCTAGGTCTAGTCCTTCTTGAAGTAGAAGTCTTCAAAGTAGCTTTTTACATTAAATGTGGCTTTAAACTCTGACTTCTTTGAGTTGAATGTGGAATTTATCATGTTGCCTTGCTCCGCAGGTAATCTTGAGATTCTCCTTCGACGGCTCTACCTGCTGCTACAGACGTCGGAAAATTGAGTGGATAGAATCAGGATTTTCTGCTCTATAGATCGCACTCTGGTTCTCCAACTACATAGTCTGATGTCTTGGGTGGCAAGGTGGGTGGCGGCAGCTACTCGGCAACCGTTGTCTCTGTTTGGAACTGCATCAGTACAACTCCTAGGTTGAATTCTATCCATTTGTCAGCCTCTGTCAGCCTCTAGTACCTGAAACTACAATTACACAAAAACAGTACCTTATCTTCATCAAATAAAAAATAATCACTAAAAACATGGCAAAGTAGAGAAATACTGTAAAATGCATTGCATGGTACTAATTATGCCTAGATTGTACTAAAAACAACAATAATATGAGATGGAATGTGCATGAAATATAGAACTTGTGGGCACTTTACACACCCCCAAACTCGAACTATTGCTTGTCCTCAAGAAATGCAACCTAAACATACTTACCCTTATATTAACCAAAAAGAAAAACCCCTTTTCAACTTGATTTAGTACCTCAAGGCCGTGGCACCTATATTAGATTGGTGAAGGGAACTTAGCAAGAAAATAACTCAAAATTAATTTCTAATGCCAGTGCAGTGTGTGCAGGACTGTGTACAGGATGAATATGTAAAATAAGTAGATAAACAAAGTTACTGTTATGATATATAAAGTTGTTGTCGAGACAGCACAGTTAAGCACAATATTTAATCATGGCAATGAGGGCTTCAGCTTATCACAACTACTCTTCTAGGTTTGAAATTCAGATAGGATCAAACTACAAAACCCCGAACTCATGGAGTAGAGTCATCCCGTGAAGACTTTAATTCACTCATGCTAATTTGTCTGTCACTTCAAAATTTTCAGATTCATGGACTTTGATAGCAGCGAAGTGTCCTCGCACATGATTCTTCCTAGAGCCTGTTGCGGGCACCTCTAGGGTAAACCAACAATGTTTCTTTTTTTAGCTGTTGTGCCAGTGCTGTATTTTGTTATGTTTCTGTTCTCTGCCTCGGCGGCTACCTACAACCATTATTAGAACTTTGCAAAGAATTCTAAAAACAAAGCAAGCAGTGTTCATTAGATACTCTAGCAAATTCAACAAGTAACATAAGTGATTGACGGTTTTGGCAAAAAATCTAAGTCATTTTGCATTCTTTTCCCATATTAAGTTCAGTTTATTTATTGGTGCGAAAATAAACAATCGGCTAACTATCATAGGCACAAGTTATATAAAAAATTTCTCTATTCCGGTTAACATTAAGGCAAGTACAATGCAACCTATATGCTACTAAGTATGCCTAGACAAAAGGATGGGAGAGCTACCCCCCAAACTCGAGATGGGCATTGCCCTCAATGCACAAAATAAAAATAGAAATAAAAGTAGAAAAATACAAGTGATATTAAAAAATAGAAAAAAGAATAAAGAAAGGAGAAAGAAAAAACTAGAAATTGGCTGAAGGTTGAGAGGAGGCTTGAGTCTTTGCTTCTGAGGAGGAGGAGGATGTTTGGATTATTAGGCGGCGGCCGACAGTTGTCCTGGCAGCAAACTTGGCAGGGGAGACCTTGGTTGTCCGCGGCGGCTAGACTCTTTTTGGAGTGGGACGAGGTTCTTCTTGATGTTCTGCAGGAGGAACGGCAGGAGGTGCTTCGCTCTCTTCTAACTCTGTCTCATCGTCCACAGGCTCGGCGCCTATGATGTGTCGCTTCCTCTTCCTAGTACCTTCCTATGTTGGTGCTGCCGAAGGTTCTATTGCCTTTGGGATGGCTGCTGCAACTGATGGTGGTGGTGGTGCTAGTGCTGGCGGCTGCTGCTCAATCTTCTCTGATGAGGAAGTGTTTGTCACTATTATCACCGTGCAGGAAGGTAAATGATGTTGTTGATGCCTCTCGGGGGAGTCGGCCACCGTGTTGGAAGCGAAGGTGGCTGAGTATGACGGGTAATGCATCAAAGCTGGAATCTAGCGACAGAAGGCGGCATGGCGGGCAGCGGCGGCTGATGGCATTTCTTGGTCTGGAGCAGCTGCGGTAGCTAAATCTGTGAGGTAAGGTGGCAAGGTGGGGTCGTTATCAGTGAACTTCTGAAAGAGATAGGCCACAAATGCTTCTTGAACTTCCCCTACGTATTTCATGAAAGTCAGCTGCTGCTGCTCGATGCGCTTGTTGTTGTCGATAAGGGTGCACAACAGCATGAGGACTTCATTGTCTGGGGCAGCTTCAGTACTGCCGGGGGCGGCTGAAGTGGCAGGCTGGGCGGCATAAAGCTGGCTTGGAGTTATGGGCTCTGTCTTCGGGGCCTTCATCATTTGCAGGCGGGCTTTTCTGGTCATCCTTCCTTTGTTGTTGTCATCTCATCTTTGGGGTCGGTTGGGACATTGAAATTGGCGCAAAGGCCGGTGATGAGTGACGGAAAGTACAACCTGCCCTTCATCTTCCGGAAGCAGGTGTGGATCTCCTTGCTTATAATCTCCCCAACACTGATGGGCCGGTTCATCATGATGTTGTGGATTAGGGTGAGGCGCGGCCGATCGACAGTAGAGTTGTGGGAGGTGGGTAGTAGACGCCTCTTGACAAATGTGTTCCACAGCATAGCCTCGGGCAGCAAGTGGCAGCGTTGGACAGATCCTCCATGCTTTCCTGCCAACCACGGTGTGTTGGGCCTGCACAGATTGGCCTTGAGTTTCTCATAATCGACATCCGTCAGTGACTGCCTCCACTCCTCATGAGGGTTGTCATTCATATCCAGGCCATAGAAACTGTTGATTACGGTAGTGTTGAGCTTGACAGGTTCCCCCCGGACGAGCACGAACGGCATCTTAGGGCGGGGATGGTGGGCATAGAACTCCCTGACCATGGTGATGTTGGCTATCTCCGGCTGCCATGCAAATATTTCCCATCCTTTGTTGTGGATGGTTTCAAATAGAGTTGGTTCTAGTTCGAGATCACCTGTCTGCCTTGTATAGTGAAAGCCTTGCTCCTCCCATATGGCTTGTTTGGCGAACTGGGTTTGGTATCTCTTTTCGTCTTCACGGGGGAAGAAGCGTTGGAAGGTGGGTTTAGGTGCCGATGCTGAAGCCATGTGAGACGGTTTGAAGTTTACTGAAACTAGAAAGAAATTAAAGTGACAGTAGTGGATACAAGAATAAGATAGTAAGAAAGTGAAGGTAAAGTGAATGAATGTGGTGAGAAGGTTTTAAATAGCGGTTTCTGAGAGGTGTCGCGGCGACATTAAATGTCTAACGGTCTAGTTGTCTCGTGCACGTTACGGGATATCTGCTCGTTATTTTTGTAGCCGTTGGCAGCTAGCCATTAGCGAGCAACTAGCCGTTACGCGATTTCTACGCTGGGCTGCCCTGAGCTGTCTTGGCGGGATGGTGGGCGGGCTCCTTACTGGGCCTTCTTCTTGATCCGGCTCTTTTATTCCTAATCCTGAAATAGTAAATAAAGATAATTAAATAAAATAAATTCTAAAAATTAAAAATGTGGAGATTAATCTAATCCTAATAAAAATAAATTGCAATAAAATAAACTCTAATCCTAATGCATAAAGTAAAGAAAGTAAAAAAAAAATAAGTTATGTTTGGAGTGCATTTGGGTGCTTCTCTTAGAGATAACCACTTCCTGAGGTAGTTTGGCTTGTCCTTCCCTCCTGGGGGATCCTCTTGTTCCTTCAGGTGATGTGCTACTGGGTTCTTCAGCCTGCCCTTGGGTCTGTCGCGACAACTGCTGTCTTGGCACGTCTCTATACTGATTTTGGCAGCCTTAGCATCTGGGCTTCCTTCCTTTTCTTTTCCTGAGGGTTGTAGCACATTTAGCGCTATGCTCTGGTTGTCTACTCTCATGGTCAGCTCTCCATGTTACACATCTATTAGCGTTCTGCCTGTGGCCAAGAATGGTCGCCTAAGGATGATATGGGCTTTTTCATCAGCCTCAAAGTCTAGGATGAGGAAATCAGCTGGAAGAATAAGGTTGCCCACCTTCACTAAGATGTCTTTGATTTTTCCCTCCGATTGTACAAAAGAATGATCAGCAAGTTTCAGCATGACGGAGGTGGGTTTGGCTGGCCCAATTCCTAATTTATTGAAGACTACCTTAGGCATTAAGTTGTTGCTAGCTCCTAAGTCGCACAGAGCTTTTGTTTCGTGCTTGCTGCCTATTCTACATGGGATAACAAAGCTGCCCGGGTCTATTTGCTTGGGCGGCAGTTTGTTGTGCAGCATTTCCATGCACTCCTCTATTATAGCAACTATTTCAAACTCCCCAATTCTCTTCCTTTTAGAAACCATGATCCTGAGATATTTGGCATAGTTGGGCATATGTTGAATGGCTTCTATTAGAGAGATGTTTATGTGCACCTGTTTTAGAATACCCAGGAATCTCCTAAACTGGTGCTCTTGTTTCTGTTTCTTGAGCCTCTAGGGGAAAGGTGTTGGCAGGCGGATGTCCTCGATATGTTCTTTGTTGAGTGTGTAAAAGTTATATATTTTACCCCTTATTTAACCCATATTTCTGCTGCATTCAAGCATAATTCATTGCATTTAGGATAGATTTCATTTATACATCACAATTATATCAATTGGCACGGTTTCTGCTAAAATTGGTTGCTTTTGCAGGTAGCTGATGTAACAGATGGAGGGTTGTGGAAAAGCAGACACTGGGCAGTGAAGAAGCAGAGTTGGAACTGGATTGCAGATGCTAAGGACGATGCTGCCATAGCTGCTGCCGTGGCAGCCAAGGACGACAGCGATGGTGAAGGAAAGAATTGAAGTGGACCTCGACAAAAAGAGGAAATTAAGTCGGTCTGTCGTGGAGCACCCTTATATTTTTCCGAGCCCTAGATCAGAATGAAGGCCAAGCCCAAGGTTCAAGGAAGAAACTCCAAGCAAGAAGGAAGGACGAATTAAAGATATATGCTCTGAAGATTTAGTCTTTAATAGAGTTGTACTTTAATTGAAACTTGTATTCTTGCCATATTAGAAAACTTGAACCCAAGGCCTATATAAAGGCATGTAATTCGACCTAGGGAAGGAGATCACATTCTCTAGCCATTCTCCCCTAAACCCTTGTCGTTTTCCCCTTTCTCATCACGTTTTAAACTTCCCTAGGGCTAAGGGTTGATTATGTAAAGTAGTTGCAAGGATTGCTTTGTTTTAGGAATTTTTCTGTTCAATAAAATAGACTTCAAGTTTGCTTATTCTGGTTTTCAACATCTTGCAAGAGTATCGAGAGAGCATTGTGAGATTATACATTTACTTAATATCGGGAGAGTTACGTATACGAAAGGAATAAGTACGGGTTCTCCAGTTTATGGTTGAACTATCTTGGGCCTAGGGATAGGACGAGGTTAAGTGGCTAAGGAAGAATTCAACAACTTTGGTGTTCATCCTTCGATTCACGCCGGGAGGTATCATCAAAGACGTGTTCATCGAAAGACTTGGACCTAGGGATAGGCCAAGGCATAGCAGGGATTCTTGCCAAGCTTGAAGTGCTAAGTTGTGTGTTCGCTGCCGCGACAACAACAGACCGCTGCCGGGACAGGTGCTGCCGTGACAGGCGCTACGAAAGAACAGAGGAGTCTTAGACATTGCAAACACCTGCACTACGGAGCAGATCAATACCGGCCTATACTTTACTCTGAATATTTTCATCCTTTACATTCAGTCTTCTTTATTATCTCGTGACAAACAATTAAACTATCTCTTTTCCTTCTTGTGCAGCAATCGAAGGTTAAAGCTATTAGCCCAGTCCCTGTGGAGATGATATCTGATACTTACGTATCACTTTACTACTTGCGTCGTGTACACTTGCACTACATTGCGATAGACACTTTTACACACAACAAGTTTTTGGCGCCGTTGCCGGGGACTGGCAAAATATCTTTACCCTACCCTTTTACTGCACATTCTTTTTATTTTTCTGTTTTCTTTCTTGGATTGTTCAAACCTGTGCTTTCACAAGGTTTTCTGTTTATGCGCATATCGAGACGAGGAAAGGAACCTGAGTACCAGATAGATCCTGAAATCGAACGCTCGTGCAATCTTAGGAACCGACTCCGACTCGTATTAGCCAGAAACGAGTACCTTGAAGAACAGTTAGAGGCTATGAACAACCAAGGGAATCCCCGAGGTCCTGAAGATCCCCTCGGAGATGGAGGAAACGAACGACCTATCATTCCTCCTGCTGCCGCTGCCGCACGCCGGTCATGCCGAGACTACATGATCAACGATCATGTGGAACTAGAAACCACCCTGCCAGACGTAGAAGCTGAAAATTTCGAGCTAAAACCTGTCATGTTCAGCATGATTAATAACGATGGCCAATTTAGTGGTGCTGCTACAGAGGATGCTAGGGAGCATCTGAAAATGTTCCAGGAAATCTGTGGTTCGTTTAGACTACCAGGAGTAAATCTATAGATACTGAGGCTTCGGTTATTTCCTCATTCGTTGAGGGACAGGGCGAAAACTTGGTGGAATAAACTAACGCCGGGTTCAATACGAACTTGGGCAGATTTAACTCGTGAATTTTTGTCTCGTTTTAATCCTTCACATTTATCTGAGCGATTACGTAATGAAATTGCTACTTTTCAACGGGAAGACGATGAGCCAATGCACGAGGCATGAGACAGATTTACCACTCTACTAAGGAACTGCCCAATGCATGGATTTCCCGTTTGGAACCAGGTAATTAAGTTTTATAATGCTGCCAACTTACAGACTCGTATGAGAATTGATTCAGCATCGAATGGATTGCTGTTGGACAAAGATCCAGATGAAGCAATGGTAGTATTGAAAAACCTGGAAAAGAACGAGGAACAGTTTCCTACAGCAAGAAGAGGGGTAAACGAGTACTAGCTGTGAAAGACTATGAGGCCGATAATTCCCTAAAGACACAAGTTTCATATCTCACAAAGGCGGTTGAGAACTTGCTGAAGAAGGACTCTCAACCTATCTATGCTGCAGAAGAGGTATGTGGAACTTGCAGTGGAAATCATAGTTCGAATGACTGCCCGATACAGCTAGAGGAGGGAATGTATGTTGGAAATTATAACAAGCAGAACTACAATTCCAACAACTACAATCCTAACTGGAGAAAGGATCCCAAATTATCTTGGAGCAATCCTAACAATGCCCTGAATCCTCAAGCACAGAACACTCAGAATCAGGGGGACCTAGATTACTAACTCGGCAGCAACCGCAACAGCAGCAGCAACAGCCACCAGCTGCCACGACTAGTATATTGGAACAGACCTTGGCTACGTTTATGTCTCAAACAGAAACTTACATTGAGAACATGAATCACTTCGTCAAGAAGACTGAGTCATTCATGGATAAAACAGAGATGTGGATGACTAACCATGAAGCTACTCTGAAATCACTGGACACACAGATGGGTCAAGTTTCCCAGCACATTAAACCGAGGCAGAATGGAGGATTCCCTAGCAATACTGAAAACGCTAGACAACCCACACATGAGCAGTGCAAAGCCATAACAACTAGGAGTGGGAAGAAATTACCAGGGCCAGAGAAAGAAGCTGAACCAGCCCTAAAATCGACTGCCGAGAACGCTGCCCCGGCAGACGACAAACAGCATGCTGCCGATGAACCTGTCACGGCAGCATAAGGGACAGAGGAGAAGGATGAAGAACCTAAGCCTCCTCAGATCCGAATGCAGTGGGAAGGACGCATTACAGATTATCGTCCTCCACCTCCGTTTCCTCAGCGGTTACAGAAATTGAAACAGGAATCCCAGCTTAAGAAAATCTATGATATTTTTAAGCAGGTTCACATCAATATTCCACTGTTAGATGCCGTTAGGGAAATGCCCGGTTATGCCAAATTTATCAAGGAGGCCATGTCGAAGAAATCCAGGCTTGTGGAATTTGAGACGGTTAAAATGACAGAAGGATGCATGACTATTCTGCACAAGCATCCACCCAAGAAGAATAAGGATCTTGGGAGCTTCATAATACCGTACATAATTGGAGATAAATTTGTGGGTAAGGCACTCTGTGATCTTGGTGCTAGTATAAATTTAATGCCCAAATCTGTATTTCAGAAGTTAGGTATTGGACGAGCACGACCCACAACAGTTATGCTGCAGCTGGCAGACCATTCTTACGTGCAACCGGAAGGAAAAATTGAAGATATTCTGGTAAGAGTGGATAAATTTATTTTTCCTACTAACTTTCTTGTCTTAGATTGTGAAGCAGATGAGAATGCACCAATCATCCTGGGGCGACCCTTCTTAGCCACATGAAGATCATTGATTGATGTAGAAAAGGGAGAACTTCCTATGAGAGTGAACGATCAAGAGATCAAGCTGAATGTTCTCCAAGCAATAAAACATGCTGCTGCAGAAGAAGAATGCAAGGCTATCACTGAAGTTATCCTTGATCAACCCTGCATCAGGTCGGACTGCCATGACATCAAATTTGGCCACAGTAGCCATTTAGAAGACTGTCACGGCAGCAACGACGACAGCAGCTCCTCAGACTTTGACATATATGATACTGAAGATCACGAGGAGTTAAACTGGATAGGCAATCGTCCAGGTAAGTTATTCGAGCCCTTAAATTATACCTCGAATGAACATATCATCTAAAAGCCATCAACTGTGGAGCCACCTGTTCTATATCTTAAGCCCCTGCTAGGGCAGCTTAAATACGTTTTTCTTGGATTAAATGATACGTTGCTCGTAATCATCTCTTCCAAGTTGATGCAGGAACAGGAACAGCAGCTGATAGGGATGCTGCAGTAGCACAAAAAGGCTATTGGATGGACGATAGCTGATATCTAAGGCATCAGTCCGGCATTATGCATGCATAAAATCCTCTTAGAGGATGATCACAAGCCGACCATTGATGCCCAGAGACGTCTAAACGATGCTATGCGAGAGGTGATTCGTAAGGAGATCATCAAATGGCTAGATGCTGGAATAATTTATGCCATCTCGGATAGCAAGTGGGTGAGCCCGGTGCAGTGCATTCCTAAGAAAGGAGGAATAACCGTGGTAACCAACGAAGAAAACGAGTTAATCCCAACCAGGACTGTCACCGGTTGGAGGGTTTGTATGGACTACCGGAAGCTTAACAAAGCTACCCGGAAGGACCATTTTCCCCTGCCCTTTATTGATCAAATGCTTGATAGATTAGCGAGAAACCCTTACTATTGTATTCTTGATGGATACTCAGGTTATAACCAAATAGCCATCGCACCGGAGGATCAAGAGAAGACGACGTTCACTTGCCCATATGGTACTTACGCTTTTCGGAGGATGCCATTCGGACTTTGCAACGCACCAGCTACTTTTCAGAGGTGTATGATGGCAATATTCTCGGATATGGTGGAGGATTTCCTGGAGATATTCATGGATGATTTCTCTGTCTTTGGAGACAATTTTGAAAGCTGCCTAGGCAACCTGCAGAAAATGCTCAAGAGATGCGAGAAAGCAAACTTGGTATTGAACTGGGAGAAATGTCACTTCATGGTGGATGAAGGGATAGACCTAGGCCATAAAGTAAGCTGTCGCGGCATAGAAGTCGACAGAGCTAAGATCGAGGTAATCGAAAAGCTGCCGCCACCCACCACAGTCAAGGGAATCAGAAGTTTTTTAGAACATGCTGGTTTTTATCGGAGGTTTATCGCAAACTTTTCGAAGATCACAAAACCCTTGTGCCATCTTCTAGAGCAGAATCGTCCCTTCGACTTCAACACTGAATGTACTGAGGTATTCAAGGTTCTGAAAGAAAAGCTGGTTACAGCCCCAATAGTACAGCCACCAGATTGGAAACTACCATTTGAGATCATGTGTGATGCTAGTGACTATGCTGTCGAGGCAGCACTTGGGTAGAGGAAAGACAAGCTCTTTCATGTTATATACTATGCCAGCAAAACACTGAACGACGCCCAAGTAAACTACACCACAACAGAGAAAGAATTGTTAGTCGTGGTGTTCTCAATTGACAAGTTTCGTTCATACATACTTGGAACGAAGGTCATAGTCCACATAGACCACTCTGTATTAAAGTATCTGTTCGCCAAAAAGGATGCAAAGCCTCGACTAATACGTTGGATTCTGTTACTACAAGAGTTCGACCTTGAAATCAAGGACAAAAAGGGGACAGAGAACCAAGTTGCAGATCACTTGTCAAGATTAGAGAAGGGAAAGAGTCTCCCAACAGACGAGACACACATACTGGAGACCTTCCCTGACGAGCAGCTGTTCGCTACCACAAGCACTACCGCGACAGCCATGGCGGCAGGTAAGTTTTCTGAACTCCCCTGGTATGTTGATTTCGTTAATTATTTAGTTAGTGGAATAACTCCTCCTGACCTTAACTATCAAGCTAGGAAGAGGTTCCAAAATGATGTTAAGCGTTATTATTGGGACGAACCTCTTCTTTTCAAATAATGTGCAGATCATGTTATTAGGAGATGCATACCACAGGATGAACATGAAGTTGTGCTTTATCACTGCCATGCTTCACAATATGGAGGACACTTAGGTGGTAACAAAACTGCTGCCAAGGTTTTGCAGTCGGGATTCTATTGGTCGTCACTGTTCAAGGATGCCCAGACATTCTACAAAAACTGTGACAAATGTCAACGGACTGGAAACATCTCAAGGAGACATGAGATGCTGCTGCAAAACATTCTTGAAGTCGAAATCTTCGACGTTTGGGGGATTGATTTTATGGGACCATTCCCAGCTTCATGTGGGAACTTATACATCCTCCTGGCAGTGGACTATGTGTCCAAATGGGTTGAAGCGATCGCTACTCAGAACAACGATGCCAAGACAGTTCAGAGGTTTTTGCATAAAAAACATATTTTCCAGATTTGGCATCCCCAAGGCGATCATCGGTGATGAAGGGAGGCATTTTGACAATAGGGTTATAGATGTTGCCTTAAAAAGTATGGTGTCAAACATCGGATCGCAACATCATATAACCCTCAGACCAATGGACAGGCAGAAATATCCAACAGAGAGGTTAAGAACATTCTTGAAAAGATGGTGAAGCCAACTAGGAAGGACTGGTCTCTACACCTCAATGATGCATTATGGGCCTACAGAACAGCATTCAAAACTCCATTGGGAATGTCACCCTACCGGCTAATTTATGGGAAAACATGCCATCTACCTGTTGAGATTGAGCACAGAGCATATTGGGCCATCAAGGCAGTGAATATGGACTTGGAAAAGGCAGGACAGAAAAGGCTACTTGATTTAAATGAGATAGAGGAAATTCGAGCAATGGCCTATGACAATGCAAGGATTTACAAAGACAAGACAAAGAAGTGGCATGACAAGAAACTGCTGCCACGACAGTTCAACCCAGGGCAGCTTGTGTTGCTATTCAATTCTAGGTTGAAACTTTTCCCAGGGAAGCTGAAATCTAGGTGGTCCGGCCCATTCCAAGTGGTGCAAGTTTTTCCCCATGGTGTCATCACAATCAGATCTTTAAAAGACGAGCACCAATTTAAAGTCAACGGACAAGGATTGAAGCATTATCAGGGGACTGAAGCCCCAAGAATGCAGGAAGTGGTTACTTTAGGAGATGCCCCTCCTGGCATCCCTAACTTAACCTAATTTTATTTTTATTATTATTTATTTATATATTAGGTAATTAGAAATATTTTATTCTAAGGAACTAAAGTTTTTATTTTTATTATATTTAGGGAATAAAGGAGACAACGAGAAGAGGAGAAGTGAATTCAGCCCACCATCTTTCCATCAGCCCAAAAAGCCCAAAATAGGAGCTTGCCGTTACAACTGCCGCGACAGTCGCGGAAAATCCAGCCTGTCAACACGCTGTCACGACAGACACGCAAACGCGTTACAGACGCGCATCAGACACGAAAACACGTGACAGACACGTCAGAAACCACATAACAGTTGGCCTCGTTATTCGCGCCTGCCTCTATATAAACCCCATTTTACTATTCATTTTTCACTCACTTTCACTCTCTCTACTTGATTCCTTTCTAGATTTTTTTTTTCTTTCATTTTCTTTTCTACAGTCCTTGTAATATGAGTACCAGAAATACCCGTCGTAGTGCTGCCTCAGGATCTGCCCCAGCAGCATCTACTCCCAGCTCTTTCCAGGCCAGAGATGTGGGAGGAAAGAGGGTTCATATATAGCCAACATACGGGGAATCTCGGGCTTAAACCATTTATAGCCCATAAGATCCGAGCCCTGCAGTGGCAGATGTTTGTCGAGCAGCCAGAAGAAATGAACGTCACCTTAGTCCGAGAGTTCTATGCTGCCATCGACAGTAAGGAGACGACAGTAATGACGGTTCGAGGAAAGGAGGTACCTTTTGAGCCCGAATAAATCAACACCCTCTATGGGTTCTATGTTGGCAGAAGGGAAGACGGCCATCAGAGGTTTGTGGAGAGTTTAGAGCCGGTAGATTATGACGAGTGGAATACCGATCCCAAACATCCAAGGACGGTAAAACGAGTTCAACTCACTCCGGAATCCAAGCTTTGGAACGCTTTCATCAAGAAGAAGATTATGCCCTCCTCGCTCAACAGCACGGTAGACCAACCAAGGTTAGCCCTCATCCATTCAATTCTAAATGAGAGGCCTATTAACGTTGGTAGATATGCTCGAGAGGGAATTTTGGATTGCGCATACCGGCCATCGGGACCACTTTTCTTCCCATACCTCATAACTGCCCTGTGCCGTGGCCACAACGTACCGGAAGTTGTCGGGGATTTGAGAGTCTGAGGGAAAGGGTGGACGGAAATAAATATCTTCAGCTTAATGGAGCTAAAAGCTGCCACGCCCCTGACGTCTTTCGACCCATCCTGACAGAACCCATCCAGACAGAGCCTGCCGCCACAGAACCACGGCAGCCCACCGCAGCAGCTCCCCCAACAGACTCCTCCACACAAATCCTGGCGGCCCTGCAGAAAATGGAAGAACGGTAGTTAGGCCTGATGAGCTTCATCCGAGACTTCACCACAGCAACGGTACACTTTATTAAAACTAATCTTAATTTTCCTGATGTACTGTTCCCTTCCTTCCCCGACCATTATTTTGCTGCCACCACCCCTGCCTATACCCCTACCCCTGCTGCCACACAAAGAACACCGTCTTCCGCGTCCACTGCGACCCCGGCCACGACAGCTGCAGGCGGCAGCCACACCACACCAGCCTCTGCCAGGTGAGAGAAGAGAAAAGAGCCCGTGTCCGACCTCGACAGGTATATAGCTGGTTTCTCCTCCTTCTCTATTTGGGAGGAATCCAATGACGAGCCCTCGGTGAAGAGGAACTTGTCCAAGGAATTCACCTCGGTGAAACGGCAGAAAACAAACACAAGTGTCGGAACATCCGACCAAGGAAAATCTGCCAGCGGCAGCAGTAGTAGCAACAGCGGTAGCAGCAACAACAGCTCTTCCAAGGAGGTTCAGGTGCGGGAGAAACCACCTCATATCTCACCTACCCGCATCCAGCCTCCAAGGGAAGCCAAGAACAAGACCACCTCTGCCTCTCCCAGCCACCTGTCAGCCCCAGCAAGAAAAGTCACTGCCTGTCGGCAGATTCGAATCAGCAGCAGCAGCGGCGACGATAGCGCTTGAAAATTTAAGTTTCTTTTCTTATATTTCTTGTCTGTCATTTTGTTATATTTTGTGGTGTTGTTTTTATTTCTTTTATTCTGTCATTTGCATTGAGGGCAATCCAACCCTTGAGTTTGGGGATGGTATCCCTCCATTAATGAAGTGTCTTTAAGTTTAAAAATTGTGTCTTTTACTTAGTTTATTTTTGCTTAAAAAATGAAAATTTTGCTTAAGTCTTTGAACTAAACTTACCTGCCGTGACAGCCTCTTTCGTGGCAGTGCCTTTAGGATAGTTTTAGGAGCAGTTTAGAGCCTTACTATAGTTCTGAATCTTAAACACCATTTGTGACTTTTATATTGTCTAGAACTCTGCTAGTGAACTAGAATAGAAAGCTTAACACTTGAGTTGCCCCTAGAGGTGCCTAACACTGGCTCTAGGAAAAGAAGTTAAGAAAAATAGACTCAATACACCTAGAGGTTCCCGAAACCGGCTCTAGGAAGTTAGCTAGAGGTGCCCGAAACCGGCTCTAGTCAAACTTAAGCTTGAGAAAATAGAATCGAGTCTAAATAATAACTAAAGGAGCCTAAGAATTGCCTCCAAAAAGATAAATATTGGCATAAAAATTCAAGTTAGAAACTTAGCTATTCTAGTAAACTAAGGGAGTCTTGGCATATAATTGTTCACAAAGCATGCACACACTACACGAGAATTATAGCATGGTTCCGAATGAATCCTGAATTATCCGACAAGGTGTTGCTTACAATAGGGAATGCATGGTAGGTAATGAAAGGTTCATTGTTTTAAGCCAAACAAAAAAAAATTCTTTTCTTTTTTTAGGTCTTAATCACTTGAAGGCAAGCAAAAACTTGAGTTTGGGGGTGTGTTGAGTGTGTAAAAGTTCTATATTATACCCCCTATTTAACCCATATTTCTGCTGCATTCAAGCATAATTCATTGCATTTAGGATAGATTTCATTTATACATCACAATTATATCAATTGGCACAGTTTCTGCTGAAATTGGTTGCTTTTGCAAGTAGCTGCTGTAACAGATGGAGGGCAGTGGAGAAGCAAACACTGGGCAGTGAAGAAGCAGAGCTGGAACTGGATCGCAGACGCTAAGGACGATGCTGCCATAGCTGCTGCCGTGGCAGACAAGGACGACAGTGATGGTGAAGGGAAGAATTGAAGTGGACCTCGACAGAAAGAGGAAATTAAGCCGGTCTGTCGTGGAGCACCCTTATATTTTCTGAGCCCTAGATCAGCATGAAGGCCAAGCCCAAGGTTCAAGGAAGAAACTCCAAGCAAGAAGGAAGGACGAATTAAAGATATATGCTCTGAAGATTTAGTCTTTAATAAAGTTGTACTTTAATTTAAACTTGTATTCTTGCCATATTAGAAAACTTGAACCCAAGGCCTATATAAAGGCATGTAATTCGACCTAGGGAAGGAGATCACATTCTCTAACCGTTCTCCCCTAAACCCTAGTCGTTTTCCCCTTTCCCATCATGTTCTAAACTTCCCCTAGGGCTAAGGGTTGATTCTATAAAGTAGTTGCAAGGATTGCTTTGTTTTAGGAATTTTTCTGTTCAATAAAATAGACTTCAAGTTTGCTTATTCTGGTTTTCAACATCTTACAAGAGTATCGAGAGAGCATTGTGAGATTATACATTTACTTAATATCGGGAGAGTTAAGTATGCGAAAGGAATAAGTACGGGTTCTCCAGTTTATGGTTGAACTATCTTGGGCCTAGGGATAGGACGAGGTTAAGTGGCTAAGGAAGAATTCAACAACATCGGTGTTCATCCTTCGATTCACGCCGGGAGGTATCATCAAAGACGTGTTCATCGACAGACTTGGACCTAGGGATAGGCTAAGGCATAACAGGGATTCTTGCCAAGCTTGAAGTGCTGAGTTGTGTGTTCGCTGCCGCGACAACAACAGACCGCTGCCGCGATAGGTGCTGCCGCGACAGGCGCTACGACAGAACAGAGGAGTCTTAGACATTGCAAACACCTGCACTACGGAGCAGATCAATACCGGCCTATTCTTTACTCTGAATATTTTCATCCTTTACTTTCAGTCTTCTTTATTATCTCGTGACAAACAATTAAACTATCTCTTTTCCTTCTTGTGCAGCAATCCAAGGTTAAAGCTATTAGCCTAGTCCCTGTGGAGACGATATCAGATACTTACGTATCACTTTACTACTTGCGTCGTGTACACTTGCACTACATTGCGATAGACACTTTTACACGCAACATTCTTTGCAGGGGAACTTTATCTGTGGAGGATCATCTGTTTTAGGGCCGTTGTCAGGTTCAGCTGTCGGGGCAGCTGGTGTTGACGCTACCGCGGTGGGCTGTTCTTTCTGTGCTGGTTGTGTTTTTGGTTGCTTGTCCACCCTGAGTTCATCCTACTGCTTCCAACTTCTAGTAGATATTGCTTTGCACTGCTCATAAGTGGGCTTAGTTGTTGCTTCTGCATTGCTGGATGTTGCTCCCAATATTTTGCTGCTAAAGATCTCCGTGAACTGCCCAAATTGGGTCTCCAAGTTCTTTATAGCAGCCTCATGGTTGTTCATCTTCATCTCTGTCCTTGCTATGAAAGACTCGGTTTTATCAATAAATTTATTAGTGCGCACAATAAAATCACTAGTTCTAAACATAAAAGTATGAAGAGTTGCTTCTAGTGAATTATTGTTTTGCGGCTGCTGAGCCTACTATCTGGACGGGTTTTGTTGATAGCCTCCTGTTGCTGTTGTGGGTTTGCAGCAGTTTTGGGGTTGCTCCAGGAGAAGTTGGGATGGTTCTTCCATCCAAGATTGTAGGTGTTCTGGGCAGGTCTGTTGTTCCTCGCATATCCTCCCATGAAGTTGGCAGATGCGGTACACTCAGAGGAATCATGCTTGCCTCCACATTCATCATAGAATGGCTTCATAGCCTTGGCCTCATAGACTTGCCCGATAGGTTTCATTATTCTCATAACTAGCTCTGTCAGCTTGTCAAGGCGGACATTGACAGATTCTGAGGCTTGTACTTCACTCACAGCTGCTAGCCTCCTAACGATGCCTCGGCGGACTGTTGGGTACTTGTAGTCGTTCTTGGCGACTTGGTTCAGGATCCGCAGTGCCTCTACTGGTGGTCTGTCGAGGATGATTCTACTGGCTGAGGCATCAATCATCATGTGTGTTGGGTAGTTCACCCCGTTATAGAACATTAAAACATGTGTCCATGTCGGGAAACCATGTAGCGGGCAGTTGTTTAGCATCTGTTGGTACCGCTCCCATGCTTCATACATCGGCTCATCATCCCCTTGTCGAAAGGCTATTATTTCGTTTCGCAGTCTGTCTGTGACATTAGATGGGCTGAAACAGTCCAGAAAGTCCTTACATAGCTCTGTCCATATGTTGAACGATCTTGTTGGCTGGTTGTTTAACCATTGTTTTGCCCTATCCCTCAGTGAATAGGGAAATAATCTCAGCCTCAGTACGTCTTGGTAGACTCTGTGTATTTTGAATGCTCTGCAGATGTCTAGGAATCCTCTTAAGTGTTGATGAGTATCTTCTGTGGGATTCCCTCCAAATTGCCCTAACTTGTTAATCATGTTAAACATAACGGGCTTCAGCTCGAAGTGATTTGCCTCAATCTCAGGTTTTGTCACTGTTGGATCGAACCCTCTAAAGTCATGTTCCAGATCATCCCTGGTGTTTCGAACATATTGTGGCTACCTGGGCGGAAGAGGGGGTTGCTGCCTTGGTGGATCTTGATGTTCTATGGGCGGCGGGTCTTACTTCCCATCCCTACCGTTCACAGCATTGTTGGCAGGGTTGTCGTTCTCTATGTTTGCCTTTGCCTTTTCTTTTTCTTCTTTAGTTTTCCCTAGGGCTACTCTAATTTCCTTCTTGAGCTCTCTTGCTCTTCATTCGATGTCATCGTAATAAAGGATTTCTTTTTTTGGGTTTGCCCTGGTCATACACTAGCAAATGAAACCGTAAAATTCTTCTTTTTTTTGATTAAAAATAAAAATAAAATAAAATATATAGAAATAAAAGTGTAGAAATTAAGGACGAATTTTGCTATTACCAATCCCCGGCGACGGCGCCAAAAACTTGTAGAGCGTTTGGGTGTTCTCTATTTATGAGCGCAAGTGCACACTCTTGTCAAGTTATAGTATAAAAGATATTGTCTCCCATAGGGTTTGGACAGCTTGATTCGAGTTGTAAGTCCTGCACAAGAAAAGTAAATGCATAATTAAATTGGATGTTGAGGAAGAAAGTAAAATAAAACACAAGTAATTAAAAAGGAAGTGATCAGATTGATAGAGAGGGCAGGGTCATGTTGCTGCTTAGTGTGAAATTGCGTTGAATAGGACAAGTCGTTTTGCGCTGCCAGACTTTGTTGCCTCGGCGGTGGATGATAGATAGACTGTTGAGACCCTCTAGCTGCCTCGGTAGGGGAATGGAACTGTGTCTCGGCGGCAAACTCGACAGAACTACAAGGCTCGGCATAATGCTTCAAAAGTGACTCCGCTAATGTCTAAGTCAGAGTTCTGTTGATGCCCACTGCAGATAATACCAGTTGCGGCGTGAATCGTGCAAAGACAACAATGATGATTTGTCCTCTTTTAGCCGCCTTAAACCCTAAACATATGTCTTGACAAGATTGATCGCACCGTATATAGATGAAATCGTACTTACTCCTTTCATGAGTTCGACTCTCTCGATACCGAACAAATGGATAGAATTCAACTAATCTTTCGCCTTAATTGAAAACTATGAAGAACATGGAATAAGTAAACCTTGTAGTTTTATTTGCAAAAACAATACTTGAAATCCTAAACAATCGTTCTCACAACTAATTACGACATAACCCAAAATCAAGGAGAAATTTAAAACATGTCGGCGGCAAGAAAAACCTAAACCATGCCTAAGGAAAACCTATGCTCTTTTGAACTAGAATTACAATGGGTATATATAGGCATTAGCTAGGTCTATTCCTTCTTGAACTAGAATTCTTCAAAGTAGCTTTATACATTAAATGAGGCTTTAAACTCTTATTTCTTTGAGTTGTATGTGGACTTTATCATGTTAGCTTGCTCCGCAAGTAATCTTGAGATTCTCCTTCGGCGACTCTGCCTGCTGCTACAGACGTTGGAAAATTGAGTGGACAGCATCGATAGAATCATGATTTTTTGCTCTACAGATCGCACTCCAATTCTCCAACTCCATAGTCTGTTGTCTAGGTCGGCAAGGTGGACGGCGGCAGCTACTCGGTACATGTTGTCTCTATCTGGAACTACATCAGTACAACTCCTAGATTCACTGCCTCAGCATCACGTCCACAACCCCTCTTTCCCTCTGTCAGCATCTAGTACCTGAAACTACAATTACACAAAAATAGTACCTTTTCTTCACCAAATAAAAGATAATCACTAAAAACATGGCAAAGTAGAGAAATAATGTAAAATGCAATGCATGGTCCTAATTTGCCTAAAATGTACTAAAAACGGCAATAATATGAGATGGAATGTGCATGAAATATAGAACCTGTGGAAACTTTACAATAACGTTAACGATCTTGTAATATAATAATTACTTATTACCTCACTAAGTACGTCTAAGTACTTATCACTCTTGTTTCTTATTCTTCCCAAAAATTAGGTTTAGAGTGAATAAAGCTTTCGTCCCTGAGCTGAGTAATATACAAGTGAAGAATCGAAAGTATGGTTTGCATTGTCTATGTTATACTCCTTGTTGGTGGCCTAGTGTTAGGTCTAGTGTTGTAAGTCTTTTGCCTATTACTTGTTTTGAAAATGTATATGAGTTGTGGGCAAGAACCTAATGAACCGAATGTGATATTGGTATTATTTTGTATGTAAATATGTAAAGACATGGATGTATGAACTTAAGGCTATTAGCCTCCTTTTGTTATATATATATATACATACATAGGTTACGGTTTGATATTTTAATTAAATTTGCCCTACATTCGAATGCCATCTTGTCCCTTAAGCATGTAATTCAATAGCTTCCTTGTCTATTGGTCATGTAATTCGAGTAGTGTCTTGATCATGATGAATATGTTTGATTTGATTTGGGACCTATTATGTTAGTCGATTAGTTTAAATTAAATTAAATGGTATCTTATCTTAGGTATGACATAGTGAATAATAATGAGTAGGTATTAAATTAGAAATTTGTAATTTTGGTTAACAAGAAGTTTGATAAGCTTAAAAAATGAAATTGTTTGTAATGTGGTTATATGTACCTTATTATAAATAAAGAAATTTTTTTAATTGGCCCTAAATTTAGGAATTTATGTTTCGGTTTTTGCACCTGACACTCCTCGCTCCTAACCCGGGCGAGGGGTGTTACATAAAGTGGTAATTAGAGCTAAAGGTTTAGATCCTCTGACTAAACCTAGTCTTCATGCATCATATAGGATTGAGTCGTGCCACCTAGGAGTTGTGTTCTCGATCTACTTGTATATTTGCTCAGCTAACTCCTTCCTTGCGTTCAATTGTAGTATGTCCGAGACAAGAGAAGCTCGGGACGATGAAAGTCTCCGAGGATCCTTTAACGAGGGCGATAGTGTAAGGCTTGATCAGAACCTTCCGAGACAAACTGAACATCAAGAAATTAATCAACCTCGAGCTCAAGCATAGCCTCAACGGGACGCCTCTGTCATCCAAGTTGTTCAAAGAGATTGTCTTTTAAGCATGAAAGAGATGTTCGACTAGCTTGTATCGAATCTGAAACAAGACCGCCCTACTGCCCCTGCAGCTTTTGCACCAAACCAAGCCTCTATTGACAAACTAGCCCAACACAGAGCTTATACCTTCAGGGAAGCTAATGAAGACAAGCCATATGATGCCGAGTACTGGCTAGAAAATACTATCAAGGTAATGACTAAACAATTGCAATGCTCGGATGAGCATAAACTTTAATGTGCAGTAGCCCTATTAGCAAACCAAGCGATGAGTTGGTGGGAAACCACAACACTGACTGCTCCTACTGAAGTCGTTACATGGAAATTCTTCGTTGAGGAGTTCAAGAAGAAGTACATAAGTGAGTAATATTTAACTGATCATCAGAGACGTTTTTTGTACCTCAAGCAAGCTAACAGGCCCATTGAAATTGTGAATAATAATGAGTAGGTATTAAATTTAAAAATTGTAATTTTGGTTAACAAGAAGTTTGATAAGCTTAAAAAATGAAATTATTTGTAATGTGGTTATATGTACCTTATTATAAATAAAGAAAAATTTTAAATTGGCCCTAAATTTAGGAATTCATGTTTCGATTTTTGCACCTGACACTCGTCGCCCCTAACCCGGGAAAGGGGTGTTACATATTGGATTATGGTTGACTATCTCACTAGGCTATGTATGCCTAACATAGTTCATTGAATACATTTTCAGGTTCTATAGCTCCGTGACGTGGATCGTGGTTAGCCGGTTGCAAGTCACCTCTGAGTCGCTCTTTTATAATGTACATTTACCCTTTGAACTCCTAAAATGGTGGCATATGGTTCTCGCATGTTTTGAGTGACATTGTCTTCATGATTTGAGTATGTATGTTAATGTATGTATATATGGTATGTTTTAGAATTGGGAATGCTTATTAAGATTTCATACATGGACAAAAGGCATCTTCATTAGCTTATATGTTATTAAGAATGTTAAATAAGACATGAGCGTGAAATGTAGGTTATAAAATTCATTGGAGATCACTGGTGTTGATTAGGGAGTCATTGGACATGCTTTGATCAGGTAAATGTCTAAAATCAGAAGAAAAAAAATATATAGAATTGCATAATAGAACCCACCTATACGGATGGATGTGTATTGGTACAGATGAGCCTATTTGGACCAAACCGTAAAGGGGTTTTGGTAGAAAAATATAGTGTACCGGTATGGATTTTTTACATTGAAATTTGAATGTTTGGTGGGGTACCGGTACGAAATAGATTCGTATAGATCCCCATTATAATATAAGCCTGGTGCTGGTACAGCTTAATCCGTATCGATACTAAAATTCGCTACTGGAATTTGAGATTGCATTGGGTGCCGATAGGGACGGTCCCATATCGATACACACTTTCAACATTAATTGAAATAACGGCCAGGCGTACCAGTACGGCCTATCGAGTACTGATATTGAGATAGGTAATTTTGTTATTAACCTGAATTGGTTTTGCACACTTTGTAAAACAATCCTTAAAATTGACTAGGTTAATTGGATATATTGTTAACCCCTAACCTTAGTGAAACATGGCATGCATGTTTAATATGACATTAATTTAATATTGACATTGTTAAGTACTGATAAGGACCTCAACCTATCAAGTTTTGTAGTTTAGTTCCCGAACCAGGAATTCATTGCATGTTAACCTTTATTGGCAAATTAATAAATGAATTGAATGTCTTATGATTACGGTTGTTGAAACACGACATTATTTGCATTCATTGATTGGATCATTGTATACACCGCATCGATATTCACAATACAGTTTTTGATATCGGTAATTGGTGACTTCTCTGACTCGGTTCTCTACCAGACCTGTAAGGGGGTGTTACAGTTTTTATCGCTTAAGATTGACTTAGATTTAAGAACATCTTTAATGAATGGGTCTAATAAGTAGTTGGTTTGAGTTATGACCAAATATACTTTATTTAAATTGGTTATTTTATAATATTCATGCTTTCGTTTTTGAACTTGTTTCCAGCTTCTACTTTATTTACTTCTCTCATTCATTCGCACGCTACTTTTATTATATTTTTTTTATCATAATTGTTATTATTTTACAATAAATCAAGAAAATATTTGTTTAAATTGCCATTTAACAATAGTTTTGTCTTCTGTTAAATTGTCATCATAACTAATTATGATTTTGTATTACGATGTGCATCAATAGTTTATATGCAATATAAGTTGAATATAGGGAGAAAAAAAGCAAATCAGCCAACTTTTTTATGTTTTTTTTTCTTGGTTAATAATACTACAATGCATTAATAATACTTTAAAACATCACTATTTCAACTAAATAATATCCACATAGTAAAATGAAAATATTGTCCTATTCTGGTGAGTACAAATCAAACCTTCACAAAAGTTAGCCCAAAATTCTAAACCAACAAGCAACTCATCTTTGAGTTATCCCCGTCCAAGAACGTGGAAGGCACGTTTTGTCCCTAGCCAAGCTTCTCCAAGTCTGCTCCAGCTTGCCAACGATTTTCACGACGTGGTCAATGGTCGCGGCTTTTCATCCTCTTCACGAGGTGGCTTCGGTTGTTGTTTTGCGGTTTTTAGTTGCTGTTTTTCCTTTGTTCGGCTTCATATTTGGTTTAGGGTTTCTTCAGGTTGGATGTTGCTCGGATGTTCTATGTTTGTCTTATGTTTGTACGAACGTTGTAATGGTTTTCTTGCTTTTTAATGAAGTTCCTCTTTTGATAAAAAAAAAAAAAACAAGCAACTCATCTTTGAGTTACCTCAAAAACCCATATCCGAAACTCAAATTGCTAAATCGAAATCGAACATTACGTATGTGATTCACATCCAAACGAAATGATGGCAACCATCTTCTATAAAGATGATACAACATGCATACCTAATTGGAAGAAGTATACATCAAAGGTGACAAAATAAAGCATATTTGACCTAAATTATTTTCCAAGAATAAATGTGATATTAAACTATAGTGTTCGAAATTGGGATACATCAACTCAAAAAAATTGTAATGTGTGTTTGTTTTCGCTAACTCCATTTTTTCCTTAACCACAGTTTTTCTAACTGGGTGTTTCTGGTAAATTTTTCAAAGTCAATATATGATGCATATTAAAATGTACGTTACTACTTTTTTTTTCTTTGAATTACATGATAAAGTTTATAATGTATACATTCATTTTTTGAGGGTGTTTATACAGTTAGCGCTTTGAAGACAGATTTGGAAACAAGTTGTATGGCTCCTCCAAAGGTTGAATTCTTCATGTGGCTAGTTATGCAGAATCGTATCCTTGTTAAGGTGGAACTACTCTCAATACCAGACGACTTATGCCCACTTTGTAGTAAGTTCCCTGAATCGGTTTCTCATTTATTTTTTTACTTGTGATGTCTCTTAGCTGATTTGTTTCTGAAATTTGAACCGGGTCCTTTTCTCCATGGATTCTATATGTCATTTTATTCTGTTTGCTATTAATATAGACATGGAAAATATGGTAATTTTAAGAATACTTCTACCCACTGGTAGTGAGGTTATAAGAATTACAAGAGTGATAGAGATCATTCTAAGAAAGTGAAATCCTTTTATTACCAATGTGACGTTATAAATCATTGGTCTCGTACTTGTTGTACGCTGAAAAATCAACAATCATTGAATGATAAAGGAAAGAAAATAAAAGTAAATTTTGTTTGCGAAAACGACAAAGACGATATTGGTCCAACTTATTTGGACATTGTTGGTCCAAGTCATTTGGATGTTGTTGATTTACTTATAACACCCGAATGGAATAAATCATCTTCTAATTATTCTCATAATTTTGAAGAGAATTAATTATCTTTTTATTTATTTTGTTTTATGTTTATTTACTTTATACATTAATTATTTACGTTTTATATTTATATTCATGTTAATATTTATATTTATATTTATATATTATGATATTTATTTATTTTATTTAACATGATTGTTTGTCAAATACAATTTATGGTGACGATTTATACTTAGCGGAAGCATAAAAATATTTTCCCATTTAAATGGAAGAGAAAATGTGAGTACTATATCTCAAAGTACTGAAAATATAGATGCTCCAGAAGAGCAATAAGTTCTTGAGAGAAAGCACATTATGAAAAGTGCAGAATTGCGAATATTGCAATAATTACCGCTAATGGTAATAATATCGTCACCACTAGAAGTGAAAATTTTAAAAGAGCAATATGAGTTCGCAAAATATTCTTTTGAAATTATAGATAACATATGTTATCAATTGGCATATGAAATAAGCCAATGTGGATATAAGCTCTGATAGCCAAAAGTTAACTGAAAGCTTTAGAAGAGTTATATATTGCTTCCAAAAGAATAAGTTCCATTGAAAGCTTTGAAAGAGCTAAATATATTCCTATTCAAAGGAACACTTTTTGGTGGATAGTGTATTATCAAGTTTTAAAGAAACTTGTATCTTCAAAATTTGTACCACACATGTACAAGTGCGATTGAATCACATTTTATGGTAAATCATAAGTTTACAAATTCAGAAATATATATATACACACATGTAAATATAGTTGGCATGATCGGTTAGACCATCCTGGTCAATAATGATGTGAAAGCTATTGAGATTTATATGCACATTTATTAAAAGAACCTACAGTTCTTGTAGTGCTTGTTCTTAAAGGAATTGATTAAATTCCATTTACTAAAAGAACACGAAGTTCTTGTGTTGCTTGTTCTCAAAGGAAATGATTAAGATCCCACTTACCAAAAGAACTTGAAGTTATTGTACTAAATTTGAGACTTCATGTCTTGCATATCCGAATAAAATATGGGCTCGTTTATTCAAAAATGTGGAAAGTTTTACATAATTTTAGTAGATGCGTCTACTTTGTTTTATCAACTTACAACAAGAAGTTTGTGAGATTGATTATAAAAGGATTCAGATTATGCAGTTAGACTATTCGTCTTGAAACGCTAGTGAGTTTATGTTTTAGGTTATATCAATTGATACAAAGCCTATTGATTATAAAAATACGGTTTAGCAAAATTTTAATTGGAAGCCTCATCTTTAATAGCTAAACTATGAGAACAAAATTGTTATTAGTTATATGGTATTTCCATGTAGTAGCACTTATACGCGTCAAGCCAACGAGTTATAATAAACTCCCCGATATGATTGGTTTTTGGTCAGAAACCATACATTCTCATTTTATAATTTTAGAATGTGCGATATATTATTGAGTTGCTCCACCACAACGCACAAAATGGGAAAATAAAAAAGGTTGAGAATATATATTGAGTACGATCTCCTTTTATGTTTAAATTCTTAAACATTAATTGAAGAATCATTTATGACATGTCTTTTTCTCAACATAAGGGGAGATAATAATCAACTAGATAAAGGAAAATCAATTATCATTATCTAGATCCTCGTATATGAACCAAAAGTTCATAAGACAATTCATGATATTACATGTCAACTGCCAGACATATTTACTGACCCAATGAGAGTAACTAAGTCTTATATACCAGCTGAAATGTTCTAAATTTGAATTACATGTTAGAGTGAACGGATGTAAGTCGTGCATGAAGCATGAAAATTGGTTCCAATGATCAAAATAGTATGAGATGATCATATATTGGAGGCGGGTGCTCCTGAAGAGACCCAAGGCATAACTAATAATAAAACTCTTGAAGAATTTCAGGTACCTGAAATAAAGATTGAAATCTTGAAGAGATCTCTATGAGTTATGTCACTACGAGAATGGAACCAAAAAATTGAATAGTTGTCGACAACGATTTTGCAAACAATTTTACATAGAATACTTCTATAAAAGTAAAGAAAGAAAATGAGGATCTTGTATAGAAATCTATCTAGAACTATAGATATTGAATTAACCAATGTAGAAAGACGCTTTGAACTTCTAAAAGAGAAGTATTTGGACCAATAGTCCAAACATCTAAAGGTGTAATGCAAGTGAGGCACAAATAAGTAGTCGTAAATACGACTTGAATTGTGATTTATAAAGAGTTTTAATTACTTCATGGTGGATGCAATTACTTTGGCAGTGATAAAATATTTTGTATGCGTCTAATTATTTTGTGAATCCCTATTTATCCTTGAAGGATTTAAAATTCTAGAACAATTTGAAAATTTCTGATGAAATTTATTTAGACACGTCTTATTGAATATTTATATTTTGGCGCATTTGGTATAATCAACTTAGTGAGTACTTATTGAGGAAATACTATAAGAACGATCATATTTCCTTATGCTTTTATAAAAGGAGTTTGGATCAAGATTCTTTATGATAATTTAAATATTATTAGAACTCTTGAAGAGCTTTCAAAGCATTTGGTTATTTAAGGAAAGGTTTTGAGAAAAAGAATCTTGAGATGCGGTTTGTCTCAACCTAAAGAGCGAGCACTTAAATATGTGTTTTTCTATAAATGGACATAAGCTGAAAGAATCTTAAAGAAGATTCAATATGGATAAAGCATATACATTGAGTACCCCAATAATTGTAAGATTGTTCGATCTGAATAAAGATAATTATATCTTTCTTGGTCTTGAAGCACCATATATTAGTTGGTCAAGAAATAGCCATGGATATACAAAGATCATTACCTTTAGAGCTTCAGACATTCGTTGATGCCTCCTCAAATGTTGTAGAAATAATTGTTAGAGGCAAGCCAAAATGTGTTTGGCTAAGACCATTGACCCAACATATCCAAAAGATATGTGGATTTACTTTCACAAGATATGATACAAAGCTATCTTGTGTGAAGATAATGCAAGATGTATATCTCAATTTGAAAGGTGGATAGATACATCATGAAACATATTACTCTAAAGTTTCATCCCTCACGATCTTTAGAAAAATACAATTCAAGATTGAATTATGAAGATTCAAAGATCTTCTGTAGTGTTTTTATAAGGGAGAGTAAATACACGTTGCACTCTTTTTTCCTTAACCGAGGTTTTATCCCAATGAGTTTTCCTGGTAAGGTTTTTAATGAGGCAACATGTTATGCGTATCAAAGATGTGTGTACTCTTTTTCCTTCACTAATGAAATTTTTTTTCCCACTGGGTTTTTATCTTAGTAAGGTTTTAACGAGGCACATTATCTTCATAGACATCCAAGGGGGAATGTTATGAATATTTATCTATGTGGATGTCTATCATGATAAGAACTTTATCAAAGAGATTTGACTTACTTTATCATTAGGAATATTATCTACATTAATTAGAGTTTAATGTATTATGTACTTCTTATGCCTATAAATAGATGAATTACCGAAGGCATTGTATACAAGTCTATATTTGAGAATGATACAAATCTTCATCTTTCTCTTGTTCATTGTTCTTTGTTATTTTATTCACAGCATATATATATATATTTATATATTTAAATTGATTACTTATCAATTCCGAAGAACCTTGGTGAGCACTATATAATGGAAGAATGTTGGTTTAAAGGTGTAAGGAGACCTTGAAATTTTGTAACAAAAAAACTAATTAAGCTCCTGAACTTTTTTTGTACTCAATTAAGTCCTCAAACCAAAAAATTAATCAATTAAGCCATTAAACCAAGAAATTAAATAAATTAAGCTCTTCGATCAATTTTAATCATTAAATCTTGACATTTTTCTTTAAAATATTTATAAAAAAAATGTAAACGTGACATGATAGAATTGTAGTGTATCATGTGCTAGTAATATCTAAAAAATTGGTTAAAGGGCTTAATTAATTCAATTTATTTTTTTATCGGCAAAATAGTATGATATTAATGATGAATCGTACAGGTCATCACTATCATGAGCATCATTAAAAACTTTCATAATCCTAAATGGATGAAAAGAGTACTCATGGTAGTGTACAATAGAAAAAGAATGCCAAAAGGAAATTGCGACAAAAACATTGCACAAGTGGGTTGCACAACTCACACAAATAAACATTAATCTATCACTCGAAACCATGATGTTCGATCCATGCCCCCTAGGTCAACACATTAGCAAAACTATTTGCTTCGCGGTATTATGAAATACATAAGGGAGCGTTGCACATGCCTCATCAATTTTCCGAAAACAACTCCACAACTTCCATGGCCATTTATCTACATGTAAAATCCACGATACAACCACTATAGAATCTGATTCAATAATCAACGAAGGGATAGCACTCCATTTCGATTTATGAAACAATATCAAAGCATGGAATATCACATTTAATTCAGCCTCATTAGAGTCGAGCACTTCTAACGGCCCCGAAAACAATGTCAAAATTTCCCTTTCTATCATTGCTCAACACACCTCCACAGCCCGCCAAGCTCGGCTTCCCTCTCGCAGAACCATCAACATTAAATTTTAACACCATAATTAGTGACGGGTACCAACCAACGCCTACTCGTGCCAAACCTGACCCACCCCGACTCGCACATAGCTATGGACACTCCCACCAAGCGGCCTCGGACACCAATATCTGTGGCTTCGATGCACGAATCCAATACAAAGAACGTAGTTTAACCAAGAAGAACAATTCACCAACCTGTACATGTTTCTTGTTAAATAGCATATCATTTATGGCCAACCAAATAGACCAAAGCAGTGCCGTGCATCTCGCCAACCACCACATTCAAGTTTTCCCCGAGAAAAAACTATATAAACATGATTCAAAAAAAATCAACCAATGTTGCTGGTCGAACCACTGAAAAAACATGTACCATACCTCGCTCACAAGAGGACAATTAAAGAGGATGTGATCGACAACTTCCTCTCCTTCCCCACCTCATCGGCAATGTGTTCCTTCCCTCTCCCTCAGATGACCCAAAGTTGGTAAATGCTGCAATATCACGAACCAAATGAATGCTTGAATTTTTTGCGACACATCTAGATTGCATTCAGCTCCCAATCGCCTTCTAGCCCAAATGAAAACATCAACTTGGAGAGGGAACCAACCGAAAAACTACCATACTTGGAAGGCTTCTAAATCAATCGATCAAGAACATCATCTCGAAGAAAAAAAGCTCCCACAATGGATTTTAAATCCAGTAATTATCGCTCTTCAAACAAGTGAAGCTGACAGCCAAAAAACCCAAACCAATTACCATGATCAAGCAGCCCAGAACACGCATACTCCTCTACAACAACCATTTTATTCCTTGCCAATTGAAATATTCGTGAGAAAACATGAAGAATGGTTCATCCATGCACCGACAATCATACCAAAGCAAGACTTTCCTCCCATTACCCACCAGCCACATGAATTGCCAAGTGTCCATAAACCACTGCACACAAGCATCATCTTGAACTTAGACAATTTGCCTCCAGACCACTGCCATGTTTCTTTTCGCAATCGAATTAAAACACCAACTTAGCACATCTTCTCCATATTTCGCCACAACTAACGAACGCTACAAAGAGTCAACCTCCGTAGCATATCTCCAACTCCACTTTGCCAACAATACTAGAGTGCGCGTCTGTAAATCAGCCACCCCTAATCCACCACATTTCTTAAGCCCACACACACACTTCCAATTAACCTTGCTCATCTTTTGAGACATCTCAAAACCACCCCATAAAATGACCGGTAGATGCGATCAATCTTCAGAATAATTCTTTTCAGCACCATGAATACGCCCATATAATACATAGACAAAGATCAAAGAACAAAATTAACCAATTGCAACCGGGCAGTGAAAGATAATGATCCTTTCTTCCACCTTGCCAACTTCTTCAAACTTTGAGTATCAACGGTTCCCATATTTGCAAGCTACGGGGATTAACTCTAATCGGAAGCCTCAGATATGTTATCGGCAAAACACCACGACTACAACCCAAGATAGATACCATCTCCTCCAGAAATGTATCCTCCACCACAACTCCATATAGACAAGATTTATCGTAATTGATCTGCAAACTTGAGGTATATTCAAAACACATCAATGCACGTTTCAAATTAATAGCATAATTTACCTCTCCATGTAGGAATAACATCTTGTGATCCGCAAATTGAAGGTGGGAAGTATAGAAATTTGTCACAACTCGAACACGTTTAATAAAACCTCATCTTTTGTGTTAACCAAAAACTGATGTAACATCTACGCAACTATAACAAATAATAATTGCGATTGTAGATCCCCTTGTCGAACCCCAGGTTGCATAGAAAACTCTCTATTCGGACATCCAATAACAAGTATTGAAAGACGAGCCATGCATACACATTCTTTTATCCATATACACCACACAATTCAAAAACCTATCTGAACCGAAATTTGATCAAGACAATCCATTTTTTGGCAATCATAGGCCTTGGAGAAATCAAGTTTCAAAATCACTCCACCATCACTAAATTGACTCTTCTGCATAGCTTAATTGAGAAAAGGAAATAAGAGGCGGCGGTGCTCAAGGGAAGAAGCTCTATGGTTGTTCTCAGGGGACAAGGGTTTGAACGGTGTTTGTGGCAAACTTACCATCACATTACAGCTGCATTGAAAGGGGATCTGGAAAGTTTTTGATCGGCATGGGGTCTTTGTGCGAGGGATGGTTCTAGGTTTGGTTTTGTGCGAATGAAGACAAAAGCAGACGTAGATACGGTAATCGTTTTGGTTGTAGGGATTGCAAGTTGGTTTTGTAATGGCTCAGAGCGATACACATGATTCCTATTGGAGAAAGAAGATGGGGATGAATCTGTGTCCCTCCAGATAACCAAAAGAGAAAAGAACCTCTCGATGTTGAAAAGCGGGTGGTGATAAATTAGAAATATTATACAATTGTCAAGCCAATAAATTTTTTGGATTTTCATAGAGCAAACCTAAAGGATTTTACAGTAATGAGGATAGTAGGATCGATGGTCCTTTTGATGTTTAAAGATAAGGAAAAGATGGCAAAGATTAATGTTGAATTGTTTACCGATCACGCTCTATTAATATTGGTTAGTGATTATTTGGATTGGGGACCATGGCCTTTTAGATTTCTCAATGAGTGCACACGTGAAAGTCATGGAACAAGAATGGTGTCGTTTGTCGGAAGCTTCCGAGGTTAAAAGTATTTTTGTGTGACTGGAATAAAACATCGCTCCACAACATTCAGCAGCGTATAACAACCACGACACAGCGATTGGATGATTTAGATATTCGATGAACAACTCGGAGACAATGATTGCCACATTGTCATGGGGGAATTTCGCCTAATTTGCCTTCTTAGTTCATTATCTAAAATATTTTCTAAATGTTTGGCGTACATATTAGAGAATGTGATTGCATCTCTCATTAATGACTCGTAGTCGGCTTTTTTCAATTAATGAGGGGAAAGCATCTAGCACATGCCTCATTAAAAAAATCTCCCTAATCCTAGTGGAGGAAAAAGAGTGCATGTGATAGAGCTACAACAAAAAAACAAAGAAACCTTAAACTTACGAAACCAACAGGAAACTACAGACCCAACAAACCAAAGATCACAACATTCCTATGCCGACAGGTAGTTGTTCCGCTCCTTGAAACATATCAGCATCTAACAAACATTGCACAGCCACCGGTGGTACCTCCCAAAGACTCGAGCCTATCGTTTCCTCCCGCATGGTCTTTGCAAGCCAATCCGTAACACGGTTGGATTCACGGCTAACATACTCAATCGACACCTCCCATTGACGTTGCAATAACTCATCTATCGCCACCACCAAGGCATTGGCCGTTCCCTCCTTAGAACCGTTGAGAACATAGCCAATCGCCTCACGACTATCCGACTCAAGCTTAATCTGTCGATAACCATACCGCCATCCATAATTAAGGCCCTCCAGGATGGCCCAAAGTTCAGCAAACAAAACAGAACATCATCCAATCCTTCTACTAAAGCCAAATAACCATGCTCATGTATCCGAACGGCAAACTCCTCCTATCGAAGCCGCGCCTGTCAACGGATTCACAGCTCCATCAACATTGATTTTCACCCACTGACTAGGCGGACAAGTCCATCGATTCACACGTGGTGTCACGCGAGTAAGTGTTGGAGTATGCCCAAAGACCAATCATATGATGATTGAATAGACATACTATTTTACTAGATTTATCAAGTAATGGCATTGTCGTTATTATCATTCGGTATGTTTCTGTGCATCAAACTAACCATTGGATACTAATGTCCATACAATAATACGATTATTGTTAAATAGGATCCTTAGTCGAATATTATTACGGGTATGGACAGTGATAATATATAAAGACTAATATGTGGTTGATGACAAGCGTTGTCATTGATATAGAGATGTCAAAATCAACACATAAGTATTTGTTAGAGAACAACATACTGGATTGACCCGCTATGAGCATGTTTCTTGGGTAATTATGTGACAGTCACAACATTGCTCATGATAAACATATGTATAATCCTCAGACTTGAGATCAACATGATTTCAACATAAAGATTTACGTATTTTGACATAGTCAAACGTGTGTCGTAACTGACTACATTGTAAAGACTGATGATTGGATACGTGATGACCTATGTAGTGAAATATGGTTGATCAAGAAAGGATTTGTCCCTCCTACATAATGGGAAAAATATCTTCGGCTACTTGATTGAGTGAGATTAGAAAATGCATGGTCATGCTCGAATATTATGATATGAGATATCATAGAGATTCGTTTATCATAATCTACTCAAGACATCAAGAAACACTAGATAGACAACGCAAGTGTGACTAACCCATGACTTGTGTTCATCTAAGATATAAAGGACAAAAGGAAGTTTATTTAGGAATTAGGAAAGTCAAACCATGACTTCATGCAACTTAGGTAGCAATGATGTATTGTTAGATGCCACTCATTGTTTGTAAAATTAGAACAGTTCAAATTTTGATGCTAACGTTGCATGAACCTACAAGGGTCACACCCTTCGAATGAAACGAAAAAAAATTGGAAACCATACTCCCTATTTTAGGGAGGTTACCGAAAATCCCCTATGGGATAAGGGAAATCGGCAACTCCCTTAAATGGGAATAATATTGGATAAACATTGTATTTATCAAATATTATTTAGAGTATGGAAAATATTTAGAGACTTAAATATTATAGAATAAGATACTAGAAATTTAAATATATATTTGGAATTTATATAATGTATATTTAATTCCAAGTTTATGTAGAATTAGATTCTACATAATTAAAATATATATTTAAATCCAAGTAAAGATAGAATGAGATTCTATATAATAAAAATATGTATATTTGGATTAAATATAATGTATATTTAAATCCATGTTTTATGTAGAATAAGATTCTACATAATTAAATATATATATTTGATTTAATGCTATTAAATATAATGTATATTTAATATAAACCAATTTCAAGTAGAATTAGATTCTATGAATTTTGGTTGAACTTGGATTTAAGGTATTCAACTAGAGTTAAGTCTCTGAATACTATTTAAAGGGACAAGGGCTAGCAACCAAATTATCCCTATTCCTCCTTGCAAATTTCGACATTTCCCTGGGAATTCCCCTCTAGAATTTTTGACAAGTCCCAGATTTCTTCTGAGAAGTTGTTCGATAATTTTCTGGTGTTCCTCTTGCCCCCTGGCGATTTCCTAGTTCGAATCCAAGTCCCGGTAGAACCCCTGGTCGATTTCAGACTCCCTTAGGAATCCCTGGAGGGATTTCGACTTCTCTCTGGAAGGTGTTCAAACCTGTCGAAATTTATCTCTAAGTGTTAGAGAGGCGGAAACTTTGTTCGTTTTGTTCGGGTGGACTCCGTAGAGGTCGTTGCGAACCTGTGACGATTCCGGTTTTACTTGACGTGGTTATTCCGACATACTATCGGTTTTCCAGTTTCTAGAGTTTTAAAAGGTAACTCTTCATCTTTTCACCCCGGATTCATTCCTGTACATGGATCCTGGCTGGATTACGTCGGATTAATTTTTCCGCTGCGCCACGGGGCGTGCCGACGTATCCCATCAGTGGTATCAGAGCCACTTGTATCATACGAATTCGGACTTAAATTATTGGGTGATGTTTATGTATGAGATGCATGTTGTTTGATTCGATTTAAATATTTATCATTTATCGTATCACACCTAATAAAGACTTATTTCGATTATCACTGAATGATTAAGAGTTAATCATAACTATGTTAGGTTGCTTCAATGTTAAATGTTAACATGTTGAGACTAATAGTTAGTCTAGAGAACAAGTAGTTGTTCGTAGTTTCATAGATTTATGAAATCTCTGAAAGGGCTTCTAATTTGATAAAAGTTATCAAACTATCTTTCACGGTGAATCCATAAGAGTTATGGTTAGACGTTATGAAAAATGCATGTCTAGGATTGGCATCATCAAAGACCCGGTACTTAAGTGTGCCTAGTGCGCCACCTCTCTTTCATGTTGACCTACCTGGTGCATTTGTTCGTTAACGGAAATGGTTTATGAAACCTCGTGATCCTTCTTTGGCCCATTAACCGCAACATAGGGATAATCAGTTTAAAACTCCGTAAACACGTCGTTACTTTGTTCGCACGATGTTTGAAATGCATGTTAGATTGCACGGTGTTTGTTTTGCATGGTTATAGCTCATAGCCTTTATAGTTTTGGTTTTTATAAATACGGCCTGCGTGCGGTGCCTTTCTTTATCTTCTATTGTACTTCTCTTCTCATCTCACTCCCTCGCCTGTAACGCGAGTTTCTGAAAATTGTAAATACTCGTGGAGATAAAGCAAGAACCAAAGTAGCAGCGTGGTGGCCCTTCCCTGGTGGACCGGGCATTTCAGAAGTAGATTCTATCTTCAGTAGAATGGTCCTCCCATTGGCTTGGGACGGGTCGCCTTAGGTTAAGAAGGGCTATAATCATTGCATATTTATTTACCGCTTATATTTACCTTGTAAGTGATGCAATGGATGTTTTATAAGCATGATTAAACATAGTTCTATTGATAGGATCAATGTTAAAATGATGAGATAATTAAGTAAATCCCTCACTATAATTCTAAGTCTGTTTTAACCATCCAATATTTACCCTCGTTAAAGCTTCGATCGATATAATGCGAGCTTTGCCAAAGCAATGTCACAATTATCTATCTTAGTTAAACGCGAAGAATAAGCTAGTGATATTCGCCGGTTGAGATATTGATATTGACTTAGCTGGGTTGTTCGAATAGGATTAGAAAACCTAGTGGTTAAAAGTTTTGGATAATCATAAGATGATTTAAAGAACAAGAAATGTTCGCCAAAAGATGAGGAATTACATGAGATGTAATTAGTAAGGTGTTACTTACCTAAATAACCATTTCCTAAAAGACTGGCCAAAGTTGATTTAGGAATGGTGAAATATGGATCCTCACTCACTAGAAAAACTATCGAAACGTTTTTCCAAAATTAAAACTAGAGGGTTTTTAATTTTGAAGAAAATAGTGGGGGTAAATTTATAGTAAAGACCTATCTATAAATTTTAAAATTTAGTAAAACTTATGTAGCATATTTTCTTTTTTGTAGAATTAATGGCAAATAATACTCTATCTCTGCGATCTATCCTTGAGAAGGATAAGCTAAATGGCATAAACTTCCTTGACTGGTTCCGCAATTTGAGAATTGTTCTCAAATAGGAAAAGAAGGAATATGTCATTGAAGAACCTGTTCCTGATGAACCGGTTGCCACTGCTTTCAGAGCTGACAAAGACGAGTTTAAGAAACACATGGACGACATGCTGGATGTCGGTTGTCTTATGCTTGCCTCCATGACCCCTTAGCTTCAGAAGCAACATGAAGACATGGTAGCTTATGATATGATTCAAAATCTCAAGGAGATTTATGAAGGGCAAGCTCGTCAAGAGAGGTACGAGACCTCTAAAGCTCCGTTTCAATGCAAGATGAGTGAGGGATCTCCCGTAGGAGCTCACGTCATCAAAATGATGGGCTACATCTAAACGTTGGAGAAGCTCGGCTTTCCGCTGAAAGACGAATTAGCTACTGATGTCATACTGCAATCGTTGCCGGATAGTTTCAATCAGTTCATCCTTAATTTCAATATGAATGAAATTAACAAGACGCTGCCACAGTTGCTCGGCATGTTGAGAACCGTTGAAATCAACCTGAAGAAGGTAGGACCTAAACCTGTTCTAATGGTCCGCAAGGGCAAGAAGAAAGGTAAATCGGCAGCAAAGTCTAAAGGTGATGGTAAGACCAAAACCGATGGAAAGGAGGCATTGAAACCTAAGAAGGGAATCAAGAAGGATGGAAAATGTTTCCATTACGGCAAGACCGGACATTGGAAGAGAAACTGCCTCACACACCTACAAGAAGTCAAGAAAGCAAAAACGAGTGAGGCATCAACCTCAGAGGCTTCTAAAGAGAAGGCATCATAATAGACATGGACTTGCGAATGGAAATAAAGCAGGAGTTGCTACATCATCCATTAGGACATGTGTTTTTGCTTAAATAGATTTGTTTTAGTTTTTAAGATTATTATTTTGTGCCTAAGTTTTAGTTATCTTGTAAGGACAAGATATTTTAATTTTGAGATTATTTAAATAAATGTTATTCTTTTAATCTCTTATGGCACAACGAATCAATGATCTTTAAACTAATCAAATCAATAATATTTATAAGATAAATAAAACAAATGACTAATCTCAAACTCATAAAAAGTATTAAGGTAATTTGATGAGATCAAATTCAAGAATATTTAAAGTTTGATGAACTTTCAAAGAATATGGGATTGTCCCATAGTTAAATCCCACAAGTGGAACGAAAAGTCTTTGAAAGAGAATCAAATATGTTAGACATGTTTTGATTCAGAACAAGTCATTTTCGACTTCTTTACACACTAGAAAAATAACTTTCATACTTAATCGTGTTTTTTTTTGAAACGTCATATAAGATATGGACTAAGAATTGTTCTAGAATACCTTTGAAGTTTTAAGGTTACTTACATGTTAAAATGTTTACAAAGTTCGAACCTTAAAAACTCCATTTGTTGTTTATCCTAATGAGAACAAAGCGTTTGTTTCTCAAACGAGAGTTTATCTTGAAAGAGATTAATTCTCACAAAGGGATATTATTTCTTCAACTTTAACGAGAACAAAATATTTGTTGCTCAAACGATAGTTTATCTCGAAAGAGAATACTTATCACTAAGGGATTTCATTTTTCAACGAGAACAAAATGTTTTTTTGCTCAAACGAGAGTTTCTCTCGAAAGAGATTACCTCTCACAAAAGGAAAAAATGGAATTTGGAATGTGAAGAAATTTTAGACAACAAATTTATGAACTAAAGATTGAGAATGTTCCACAAATGATCAAGGAACATTGGAACAAAACACAACCATTGTGTTGATCCTTAAGAGAATACCATATACTTGAGAAATATGGATTTCTCACTATCCGTACATGGAAACACTCTTCTTTTCGGATCAAGATAAAGACTAGGTCTTATCAGAAAGCAATGGTGAGCCCAAAATTTGAGAAATGGCTAAGAGCCATGAGATATGAGATGGAATCATGTCTAAAACCAAATATAGACTTTGATTACCTAAAAGGGTAAAACCTAAGAGGTATGGATGAGTTTTTCAAAAAGGAAAAACCGACAAGGATGATAAAACATAAAAAAGATGATTCGTCGCTAAAAGTTTTCGACAAACTTCATAGTATAGACTATGATAAAGCATCTTCCTTGTAGCTATGTTTAATCCATCTTAACCTCACTTGCAAGTAGTTACATACGATGATTATGGAATCAAATAAAGGAATGTCAAAACCACTTTCCTAAGGGAAAACTTGAAACAGATGTGTACATGACACATCCAGAAGGTTTTGTCACTCCAGTAAACACTTGGAAGGTATGTAAGCTACAAAGGTCTATCCGTAAACTAAGGCAAGCTTCTCGAAGTTGGGATATTCGTTTCAGAAGATACAATCAAAAGGTTTGGTTTATCTAGAAACAAAGGGGAGTCTTGTTTTGAAAAGAGCTAGTGGGAGCATTGTTACTTTCCTAAGTATTGTATGTAGATGACATACTCATCAAAAGGAACTAAAGATCGCAATCCATTTTGCATTAATAAAAGATACTACGAGTTAGCAACACGAGACAGTATCTAACTTTACAACATAGGCTGAATGTATTACAGTCGACATAGCAATAAAGAAGGATGTTTGGATCTAAAGGGTTCACTTCTGAACTAAGGGTTGTTCCCAGCATATTAGATGCTACATAACTCTGTTATGATGGAACCTTTGCGTAAGCAAATAAAACCCAGATCTCATCAATAAATCCAAACATATTCTAAAGTACTTACATCTTGGAGACGTGAAAGTATGCAACATACACACAAAGTTGATAACTTTGTCAACTCCCTGACAAAGCTTTTGACACAGCATAAGCATGTCAGTTACACTAAGCCATATCGTATTAGATACGAGAATGATTGGTCTTAGTGCCAGTGGGAGATTGTTGGAGTATGCCCAAAGACCAATCATATGATGATTGAATAGACATACTATTTTACTAGATTTATCAAGTAATGGCATTGTCGTTATTATCATTTGGTATGTTTCTGTGCATCAAACTAACCATTGGATAATAATGTCCATACAATAATACGATTATTGTTAAATAGGATCCTTAGTCGAATATTATTACGGGTATGGACAGTGATAATATATAAAGACTAATATGTGGTTGATGACAAGCGTTGTCATTGACATAGAGATGTCAAAATCAACACATAAGTATTTGTTAGAGAACAACATACTGGATTGACCCGCTATGAGCATGTTTCTTGGGTAATTATGTGACAGTCACAACATTGCTCATGATAAACATATGTATAATCCTCAGACTTGAGATCAACATGATTTCAACATAAAGATTTACATATTTTGACATAGTCAAACGTGTGTCGTAACTGACTACATTGTAAAGACTGATGATTGGATACGTGATGACCTATGTAGTGAAATATGGTTGATCAAGAAAGGATTTGTCCCTCCTACATAATGGGAAAAATATCTTCGGCTACTTGATTGAGTGAGATTAGAAAATGCATGGTCATGCTCGAATATTATGATATGAGATATCATAGAGATTCGTTTATCATAATCTACTCAAGACATCAAGAAACACTAGATAGACAACGCAAGTGTGACTAACCCATGACTTGTGTTCATCTAAGATATAAAGGACAAAAGGAAGTTTATTCAGGAATTAGGAAAGTCAAACCATGATTTCATGCAACTTAGGTAGCAATGATGTATTGTTAGATGCCACTCATTGTTTGTAAAATTAGAACAGTTCAAATTTTGATGCTAAGGTTGCATGAACCTACAAGGGTCACACCCTTCGAATGAAACGAAAAAAATTTTGGAAACCATATTCCCTATTTTAGGGAGGTTGCCGAAAATCCCCTATGGGATAGGGGAAATCGGCAACTCCCTTAAATGGGAATAATATTGGATAAACATTGTATTTATCAAATATTATTTAGAGTAAGGAAAATATTTAGAGACTTAAATATTATAGAATAAGATTCTAGAAATTTAAATATATATTTGGAATTTATATAATGTATATTTAATTCCAAGTTTATGTAGAATTAGATTCTACATAATTAAAATATATATTTAAATCCAAGTAAAGATAGAATGAGATTCTATATAATAAAAATATGTATATTTGGATTAAATATAATGTATATTTAAATCCATGTTTTATGTAGAATAAGATTCTACATAATTAAATATATATATTTGATTTAATGTTATTAAATATAATGTATATTTAATATAAACCAATTTCAAGTAGAATTAGATTCTATGAATTTTGGTTGAACTTGGATTTAAGGTATTCTACTAGAATTAAGTCTCTGAATACTATTTAAAGGGACAAGGGCTAGCAACCAAATTATCCCTATTCCTCCTTGCAAATTTCGACATATCCCTGGGAATTCCCCTCTAGAATTTTCGACAAGTCCCAAATTTCTTCTGAGAAGTTGTTCGATAATTTTCTGGTGTTCCTCTTGCCCCCTGGCAAATTCCTGGCGATTTCCTAGTTCGAATCCAAGTCCCGGTAGAACCCCTGGTCGATTTCAGACTCCCTTAGGAATCCCTGGAGGGATTTCGACTTCTCTCTGGAAGGTGTTCAAACCTGTCGAAATTTATCTCTAAGTGTTAGAGAGGCGGAAACTTTGTTCGTTTTGTTCGGGTGGACTCCGTAGAGGTCGTTGCGAACCTGTGACAATTCCGGTTTTACTTGACGTGGTTATTCCGACATACTGTCGGTTTTCCAGTTTCTAGAGTTTTAAAAGGTAACTCTTCATCTTTTCACCCCGGATTCATTCCTGTACATGGATCCTGGCTGGATTACGTCGGATTAATTTTTCCACTGCGCCACGGGGCGTGCCGACGTATCCCATCAGTGGTATCAGAGCCACTTGTATCATAAGAATTCGGACTTAAATTATTGGGTGATGTTTATGTATGAGATGCATGTTGTTTGATTCGATTTAAATATTTATCATTTATCGTATCACACCTAATAAAGACTTATTTCGATTATCACTGAATGATTAAGAGTTAATCATAACTATGTTAGGTTGCTTCAATGTTAAATGTTAACATGTTGAGACTAATAGTTAGTCTAGAGAACAAGGAGTTGTTCGTAGTTTCATAGATTTATGAAATCTCTGAAAGGGCTTCTAATTTGATAAAAGTTATCAAACTATCTTTCACGGTGAATCCATAAGAGTTATGGTTAGACGTTATGAAAAATGCATGTCTAGGATTGGCATCATCAAAGACCTGGTACTTAAGTGTGCCTAGTGCGCCACCTTTCTTTCATGTTGACCTACCTGGTGCATTTGTTCGTTAACGCAAATGGTTTATGAAACCTCGTGATCCTTCTTTGGCCCATTAACCGCAACATAGGGATAATCAGTTTAAAACTCCGTAAACACGTCGTTACTTTGTTCGCACGATGTTTGAAATGCATGTTAGATTGCACGGTGTTTGTTTTGCATGGTTATAGCTCATAGCCTTTATAGTTTTGGTTTTTATAAATACGGCCTGCGTGCGGTGCCTTTCTTTATCTTCTATTGTACTTCTCTTCTCATCTCACTCCCTCGCCTGTAACGCGAGTTTCTGAAAATTGTAAATACTCGTGGAGATAAAGCAAGAACCAAAGTAGCAGCGTGGTGGGCCTTCCCTGGTGGACCAGGCATTTCAGAAGTAGATTCTATCTTCAGTAGAATGGTCCTCCCATTGGCTTGGGACGGGTCGCCTTAGGTTAAGAAGGGCTATAATCATTGCATATTTATTTACCGCTTATATTTACCTTGTAAGTGATGCAATGGATGTTTTATAAGCATGATTAAACATAGTTCTATTGATAGGATCAATGTTAAAATGATGAGATAATTAAGTAAATCCCTCACTATAATTCTAAGTCTGTTTTAACCATCCAATATTTACCCTCGTTAAAGCTTCGATCGATATAATGCGAGCTTTGCCAAAGCAATGTCACAATTATCTATCTTAGTTAAACGCGAAGAATAAGCTAGTGATATTCGCCGGTTGAGATATTGATATTGACTTAGCTGGGTTGTTCGAATAAGATTAGAAAACCTAGTGGTTAAAAGTTTTGGATAATCATAAGATGATTTAAAGAACAAGAGTTGTTCGCCAAAAGATGAGGAATTATATGAGATGTAATTAGTAAGGTATTACTTACCTAAATAACCATTTCCTAAAAGACTGGCCAAAGTTGATTTAGGAATGTTGAAATATGGATCCTCACTCACTAGAAAAACTATCGAAACGTTTTTCCAAAATTAAAACTAGAGGGTTTTTAATTTTGAAGAAAATAGTGGGGGTAAATTTATAGTAAAGACCTATCTATAAATTTTAAAATTTAGTAAAACTTATGTAGCATATTTTCTTTTTTGTAGAATTAATGGCAAATAATACTCTATCTCTGCGATCTATCCTTGAGAAGGATAAGCTAAATGGCATAAACTTCCTTGACTGGTTCCGCAATTTGAGAATTGTTCTCAAATAGGAAAAGAAGGAATATGTCATTGAAGAACCTGTTCCTGATGAACCGGTTGCCACTGCTTTCAGAGCTGACAAAGACGAGTTTAAGAAACACATGGACGACATGCTGGATGTCGGTTGTCTTATGCTTCCCTCCATGACCCCTTAGCTTCAGAAGCAACATGAAGACATGGTAGCTTATGATATGATTCAAAATCTCAAGGAGATTTATGAAGGGCAAGCTCGTCAAGAGAGGTACGAGACCTCTAAAGCTTCGTTTCAATGCAAGATGAGTGAGGGATCTCCCGTAAGAGCTCACGTCATCAAAATGATGGGCTACATCTAAACGTTGGAGAAGCTCGGCTTTCCGCTGAAAGACGAATTAGCTACTGATGTCATCCTGCAATCGTTGTCGGATAGTTTCAATCAGTTCATCCTTAATTTCAATATGAATGAAATTAACAAGACGCTGCCACAGTTGCTCGGCATGTTGAGAACCGCTGAAATCAACCTGAAGAAGGTAGGACCTAAACCTGTTCTAATGGTCCGCAAGGGCAAGAAGAAAGGTAAATCGGCAGCAAAGTCTAAAGGTGATGGTAAGACCAAAACCGATGGAAAGGAAGCATTGAAACCTAAGAAGGGAATCAAGAAGGATGGAAAATGTTTCCATTACGGCAAGACCGGACATTGAAACCTAAAAAGGATTTGTCCCTCCTACATAATGGGAGAAATATCTTCGGCCACTTGATTGAGTGAGATTAGAAAACGCATGGCCATGCTCGAATATTATGCTATGAGATATCATAGAGATTCGTTTATCATAATCTACTAAAGACATCAAGAAACACTAGATGGACAACGCAAGTGTGACTAACCCATGACTTGTGTTCATCTAAGATATAAAGGACAAAAGGATGAAATACATAAAGGAAGTTTATTCAGGAATTAGGAAAGTCAAACCATGACTTCATGCAACTTAGGTAGCAATGATGTATTGCTAGATGCCACTCATTGTTTGTAAAATTAGAATAGTTCTAATTTTGCTGCTAATGTTGCATGAACCTACAAGGGTCACACCCTTCGAATGAAATGAAAAAAAAATTGGAAACTATACTCCTTATTTTAGGGAGATTGCCGAAAATCCCCTATGGGATAGGGGAAATCGGCAACTCCCTTAAATGGGAATAATATTGGATAAACATTGTATTTATCAAATATTATTTAGAGTATGGGAAATATTTAGAGACTTAAATATTATAGAATAAGATTCTAAAAATTTAAATATATACTTGGAATTTATATAATGTATATTTAATTCCAAGTTTATGTAGAATTAGATTCTACATAATTAAAAATATATATTTAAATATATTTAAATCCAAGTAAAGATAGAATGAGATTCTATATAATAAAAATATGTATATTTGAATTAAATATAATGTATATTTAAATCCATGTTTTATGTAGAATAAGATTCTACATAATTAAATATATATATTTCATTTAATATTATTAAATATAATGTATATTTAATATAAATCAATTTCAAGTAGAATTAGATTCTATGAATTTTGGTTGAACTTGGATTTAAGGTATTCAACTAGAATTAAGTCTTTGAATACTATTTAAAGGGACAAGGGCTAGCAACCAAATTATCCCTATTCCTCCTTGCAAATTTCAACATATCCCTGGGAATTCCCCTATGGAATTTTCGACAAGTCCTAGATTTCTTCTGAAAAGTTGTTCGATAATTTTCTAGTGTTCCTCTTGCCCCCTGGCAAATTCCTGGCGATTTCCTAGTTCGAATCCAAGTCCCGGTAGAACCCCTGGTCGATTTCAGTCTCCCTCAGGAATCCCTGGAGGGATTTCGACTTCTCCTGGAAGGTGTTCAAACCTATCGAAATTTATCCCTAAGTGTTAGGGAGGCAGAAACTTTGTTCGTTTTGTTCGGGTGGACTCCGTAGAGGTCGTTGCGAACCTGTGACGATTCCGGTTTTACTTGACGTGGTTATTCCGACATACCGTCGGTTTTCCAGTTTCCATAGTTTTAAAAGGTAACTCTTCATCTTTTCACCCCGGATTCGTTCCTGTACATGGATCCTGGCTGGATTACATGAGATTAATTTTTCCGCTGCGCCACGGGGCGTGCCGACGTATCCCATCAGTAAGGTTATCATTAACCAAGGACAATCTGAAATTTGCCGCAACCACCTCTTCCATGTAATGTCTACTCGCAATCACCATATCCTCTCGTTCCAGGAATTCCGGATCAAAAATTTTCTTATTCCGACGTTTCCAAAGTTTCCAGCAAAGAATAAGGAAGAGAACGTCCCAATGTGGACCAAAACCAGCGAAAATCCCATCCTTTTTAAGGTTGGCCGCGACCCAATCCTGCAGCTGTAGATTAAAGAAGTTGATGTGACTATTCTCGTTAACCATCTGCCTCCAAACCCCTCGCGCAACAATGCAGTCACGAAGGACATGAAGAACATCTTCATTCCCATTTCCACAAATACAACAATGCACATCCTCGGCCATATGCCGGCGCACACGTTCCATGTTGGTGAGTAAACTACCCCGTGCAGCGAGCCAGAGAAAGGCTCGGATACGATATGGGATCGAGAGGTGCCAAATTGTCTTCCACAAATTTGGACCATGTCCCACAACGGTACCTTGGATGCGATTATACGCAGACTTCACCGAAAAAACATGTCTCTTATCATCCCTCCAACCTAGTCGATCGGGTCCAAGATGTTGCGACGGAGGGTACACGACCATAATATGTTGGACAAAATCCTCCGGTAACACCTCGCTAAGGGCTGTAACATCCCACATACCATCACTACGAGCAAGAAAAAACCACCGGACATGGAGCAGGTTGTCCATTCTGTTGATAAAATGGAGCAAGGGGACCTGACATGTCTAACCAAATGTCATACCAGAAATCAACTAAACAGCCGTCGCGAACAATCCATCCCATGCCGTCAATGACATTGTCCCACACACGGCTCATCCCCGACCATAAATGGATGTAGTTCCGAGCAGCAATACTCACGGGCAAGGCACCTTCCACCTTATACTTCGCTCGCACCACTCTCACCCACAATTTGTTATCCTCCGTAAGAACCTGATAACCCAGCTTCATAAGGAAAGTTTGGTTAACGAGCTCCAAAATTTTCAAACCAAGGCACCTTCAGTAGTCGGAGTTTGGACATAATCCCAACACACAAGATTGACACCCTTATGCTCCCCTGAACTACCCCAAATGAAACCTCGAATGACCTTCTCCATCTCCTGGCACACACATTTTGGAAGTCATGATGCTTGCATCGTATAACTAGGAATAGCATGCAGCACGGATTTGGCCAAGGTAACACGTCCAGCAAAAGCAAGTGTTCGCGCTGATCTTGAATTTAGTTGGTCCCTAACTTTTGCAATCAAATAGCTATACGTAGCCTTCGTCACTCTATTATGTAACAATGGTATGCCAAGATATTTTCCCAAATCCGCAACTTCAGTAAAACCAAAACCATTGACGATAGCAGTACGTACCTCGTCTGAAGTATTCTTCGAAAAATAAATGTCCGTCTTTGGCTTGCTAAGTTTATGTCCCGACGATGCAAAAAACGAATCAAGAACGCGACGAATAACCTGCATTTGAGAATCAGTTGCCTCCATAAACAACACAATATCGTCAGCGAAAAAAGGTGCGAAATACCAAGCCCATTCCGACTCAATCGAATTTCAGACCAGCTCCCATTCGCAATTTCCACATTTATCGCTTGAGAAAGTCGTTCCATACAGAGTACAAAAATATAAGGCGACATTGGATCGCCTTGTCGAATGCCACGTGGTTGGCGTGAAGCTCTCCGTTAGATCACCATTCCATGTGATTTGTGTTGTAACAGACGTAATGCAACTCATAACCAAATTAATGAAATCATCCGGCAAACCAGCATCGCCTAAAGTATCCGCTATAAAACTCCATTCAAGCCGATCATAGGGTTTTTCGAGGTCTATAATTAAGGACATCCAACCCTTTCGCCCACTTTTAGTACGCATCGTATGAATAACTTCCTGCGCTAGAATAACATTGTCCATAATGTTCCGACCTGGCACAAAACTCGCTTGTGAAGATGAAATTAAATTTGGCAACAAAGGCCTCAAACGATTGACAATTACCTTAGTCAAAGTCTTGTAAATAACCGAGCAGAGACTGATAGGTCTAAAATGCGCAAAGCTCTCAGGCGAAGCCACTTTAGGAATTAATACTAATACTGTTTTATTAATGCCGTCACAAATCTACCAAGATTTGAAGCAATCCCTGAAAAAAGCAATCACACTATCTTTCACAATTGCCCAATTATGTTGATAAAAGATCGCATGAACCCCATCAAAACCCGGGGCTTTCAAAGGCTCCATATCAAAAACCGCACAACGCACCTCATCCTCACTCACATGCAAAATGAGGTGTTCACATTTGATTAAAAAAATAATAAAATAAGTAGATGAAACGATAATCGTGTCATGGTATTAAACACTTCCTTAGAAGCGAATTCGCCCCTGATGTGTGTAATTGATACAATGAAAGAATGCCCCTTACGGTTAGCATGGATCTCCAAATTTCATACACACGAGAGATGAAAAAGACTCTGGTGGTACTGCTCCTCTCTCAACTCAAAGCAACACTCAGGAAAGATTAATGAAAACGAAAGAGAGTGTTTCTAAAGCAAACATTTGCTTATGAATATCTAAAATGGGAAGAAGTGCCCACTATTTATAAGCTAAATAGTGAGGCCAACTGTCATTTCCAAAGCACAATTTAATTCTATTTATAATAGAATTAAATGACCTTAAAAGAATAGTTACAATTGAGCATTAACAACATTCCTCCATTAATGCGAAAGAATATCCTTCGTAAAATGTAACCCCCTTAACCCGGCCTAGACGGTTGACCCGAATTAAGAAAGTCACACGGGGAAAACCAAAGTCAACCCGAAAGTCAACCTTGATTAACGACCCTTTTTTTTTCTTTTTAAACTTGTCTAGATACACATTAAGCCTAATGGTGATCACACAAACATCATACCAAAAGATCACAAACATCAGAGGTTAAACAGGGATTCAATTGAACAATTTACAACTTTAGGGACCAAATTGTAATTTCTGATAAATATGAGGACTTAATCCAAATTGAAGTTACCAACTTGAAATTAATCAGGTTTCATGCTTCTCTGTGAAATTTCAGCTCAAAAGGACTTCCCAAACTCATACAATTGCACAAACAAGATTCAGGACCAAAATGCAAACAATTCAAAACACATAACTGTCAATGTCAGCCCCCAACGGTCAACTGTTCCGAAACGGGGGACAACCCGTTCCGAAACGCGGGGCCGTTCCGAAACAGGCTTAGCTTGTTTCGAAACGGGGGTCTGGCAGAGGCTTTTCCGTTTCGGAACGGCCCCTCCCGTTTCGGACGCCTGGGCTCATTTAAGGCACCCGTTCCGAAACGGTAGGTGCTGTTCCGAAACACCCTGCCCAGATTGCTTCATAACATCACTTTAAACATGCAATTACACAACCAAACATGCTCCGAACATCACCAAACTTTGCCAACATGCAATTCCATATAACAACAACATAATAGCATCATCAATTCATCCAAACATCATCACAAGCAAAAAGCCCCAATTCAAAAGGCATGCTTCCTACACTAGCTAGACATTCAAACACCAAACTTGCAAAACAAGCATAAATGGTTCCAAACCAAAACCAGCAAACACATCAACATTTAACATACTTAGGGAGTCTCCAACACCTCCCAAAACATACACATTGGTCCCCCATTGCCAAAACATTCAAAAGCTAAATGCATTTATAAAACCTTCATACTTTGAGCTTCACTTGAACTTGATTGCTTGCCCTTTCTTGCTGCCCTCAAGGTACTCTAACACTCTGCATTATTGAATTCGGAAAACAAAGAGAGCGTAAGCAAAAGCTTAGTGAGGAAAGCTCTTAAAAACCATTCAATAATGAAATTCAAAACATTTACAAAACATGCTTTAAATCAACCTTTTCACATGCTCAAAAGCATTCTTAACAAGCAATCTCATGCTTCAACATAAACATTAAAACAAGCATCTCATGCTTCTCAATATTCTTAACATGTCATATTGGCTCAAGTGAAACATTCCATTTATTAAAACAAGTTCAACAACTTTCCCAAGGACTTTTAAACACCTTGGCCCCAAGGACTTTTAAACACCTTGGCCTATGGACTTTTAAACACCATAGAAAGTATCTCATCAAGGACTTTTAAACACCTTGATCCCAAGGACTTTTAAACACCTTGGCCATGGACTTTTAAACACCATGAATGAATCACATCAAGGACTTTTAAACACCTTGATCCCAAGGACTTTTAAACACCTTGGCCTATGGACTTTTAAACACCATAGAAAAGGATCACCTAAGGACTTTTAACCACCTTAGTGTCCACAACATGAACCATCCAAGGACTTTTAACCACCTTGATGTTCATAAGTAACAAGGCTCACTCAAGGACTTTTAACCACCTTAGTGACCTTAACATTTTAAAAACATCACTTGCCAATATACATCATTTTCATCACTTACATCACTGTTTTAAAGCATCAAACCAAGCCATATTCATCATGCATTTAAAAGCATTAAACCACATCATTTCAATGTACAAAAGCAAGGAACTCCTACCTAGAGTTACCTTCAACATATGGCTTACATCAACAGCAAAAACCATGCTAACACATGCTTTCAAAACAGTATGTAAAACATGCAAATTATCATTTCGCATCACAACAAAGTCATGGCCACCACTAGAGAGAAATTCCGAAAACTTACACTCGAGCTTAGCAAAGTTGTTTAGACTTAAACTAAGCTCCCAAGACATTGGTTTCAAAGCCGAAAACCCATTTTCACTCACCGATTCCACTTCGCCACTTGCCGAAGCACAAATTCAAGCTTCCGGATCAACAACTCTTGGATCCAAAGATGCCTCCCCTGATCAAACACATTAAAGCAGAGGTTTAATGCATCATCAAGCATCAAAAGCTTCAATGAAAGCACTCAAACTCGCTGCTCTCATTCATACACCAATTTCGGCCACCAAACACAACCGAAATTGCATCCAAACCACTTCTAAACAAAGCCCAGCCATAAACCAGCAAAACCTCACATCCATCAACACCATACAACATCTAAAAACAACCTATTAACATCCTTATACCTCCAGCAACAACAGATCCACAAGATCACCTCAAAAACTACCTTAAAACACAAGCTAAACTTAGGAAACTCAACCTATCCGGGATTGCATTGATCAAAACTCATTTCCTTATCAATTTAGAGATCATTTAACATCAAAAACATCTCTTAAATCACAGATTACTCAGATCTAACGAAAATCATCAAAAATCATCAAAATCTTGCATTATAAGCCAAGATTCATTTCAACACTTTAAAACCTTTAATTAAACATCAATTAAGAGTTGAGAACTTGGGAATTTCAGTAAAGAACTGATAGTTTAGAGGAGAAGGGCGTTCTTACCTCCAAACTTGTGATTCTCCACTTTTTGGAATGAAAATCCTTGAAGAAACAAGAAGCAATTGAAGAGGTTTTGAAGACACAATGATTTGCTATCAATTGAGAGTTGAAAGGAGGAATTTAGGTGAAGAAATCAGATCAAATTCTCTGGAAAAGGTAATGTTTGGTTGGAGAGAAAATGAGAGAAAGAAAATTGGAAAAGTTGGTTAGAAAATCTAAAATAGCCAAAATGGCTTCCCTCCAATTTTAATAACCTTTAAAATCAGAATTTAGACTTAAAATATCTTGGAAAAATCTGGAGAAATCACTTTTGGATTAATAGCTCCTTAAAGATTCAAAGTTTCAACTCTTTATAAAACAGCCACCAAACTTGCGAAAATTACATTTTGGTCACTAGCCAAAATATCAACCTTCCAAAACTCATTTTCCAAAATTGATTTCACAGTTCATCTAATTATATTAAAAGATGATTTTAGAACATTTTTCCATATTTTTAATGCAACCCGAACTAGGCTTTCCTAACTTAACCTCTTAAGATTCGAACAGGACTTTGACCAAACCGGTCAACGCCCAAAACTTCTAAGCCCAAAACCGGGGCGTTACAACTCTCCCCCCCTTAAGAAATTTCGTCCTCGAAATTTACCTGAAGGAAAGAGATAAGGAAACTGCTTCAGCATGTCTTCCTTCCGCTCCCACGTGGCTTCCTCAACACCGCGATGCTTCCACAGCACCTTCACCAACTCAATGGTCTTGCCACGAAGAACCTTGCTATCCGAATCCAGAACCTTCACCGGTTCCTCATCATAGGTCAAATCCGGATTCAGTTCCACTTCCTCCACAGGCATCACATGCGAAGGATCAGATCTATACTTCCGAAGCATAGAGACATGGAACACATCATGGATCTTCTCCAACTCTTGAGGTAACCTCAACCGATACGCGACAGGACCCACTCGCTCAACCACCTCATATGGTCCAATGTATCTAGGGCTCAACTTGCCCTTCCGACCAAACCTCATCACCTTCTTCCAAGGTGAAACCTTCAAGAATACACGGTCACCCACCGCATATTCTATCTCCTTACGCTTCAAATCCGCGTAAGACTTCTGCCGATCAGAAGCAGCCTTTAACCGATCACAAATGAGCTTCACCTTCTCAGTGGTCCCTTTCAACAAAGCCGGCATCGAAACCAACTTTTGACCAGTTTCAGCCCAACAAAGAGGAGTCCTACACTTCCTCCCATACAGAGCCTCATAGGGTGCCATCTGTATGCTCGCCTGATAACTGTTGTTATAAGCAAACTCAACCAAAGGCAGATGCTTCTCCCAAGAACCTTGGAACTCAATCACGCAGCACCTCAACATATCCTCCAAAATCTGAATAACTCGCTCAGACTGACCATCCGACTGAGGATGATAGGAGGTACTGAAATGCAACCTTGTACCCAGAGCTTGATGCAAACACTGCCAAAACCGTGATGTGAACCTCGGATCCCTATCCGACACAATCGACTTAGGCACACCATGCAGCCGCACAATTTCAGCAATGTACAGCTCTGCCAGCTTATCCAAAGAAAACGTAGTATGCACAGGCAAGAAATGCGCACACTTCATCAGGCGATCCACAATCACCCAAACCGAATTCTTTTTCGATGGAGACAAAGGTAAACCAGATACAAAATCCATGGTAACCCTCTCCCACTTCCACTCAGGGATTTTCAACGGTTGCAACAAACCAGAAGGAAACTGATGCTCAGCCTTAACTCGCTGACACACCAAACACTTGCTCACGAACTCCGCAACATCCTTCTTCAAACCAACCCAATAGTACTCATCACGAAGATCACGATACATCTTAGTACTACCAGGGTGCATAGCAAAAGGACTACTATGACCTTCAGTCAGAATAGCACACCTCAACTCAGCATCATTGGGCACTACTATCCGACTACCAAAACACAGCACACCATCATCATTGAAACAGAAATCCGAAGGTCTACCCTCCGCGATATCCTGAACATGAGACACCAAGGAATCATCCAACAACTGCTTATCCTTGATCAACTGAACCAAAGATGGTTTCACTTGCAACTCTGCCACAAGACCACCATCACGCGATATGCTCAAGCTAGCAAACATGGCTCTCAACTCAACAGCTACCTTCCTACTTAAGGCATCAGCAACAACATTAGCCTTTCCAGGATGATACTCAATCGTCAGATCATAATCTTTGAGCAACTCCAACCAACGCCGTTGCCTAAGATTCAACTCCTTCTGAGACATCAGATACCTCAAACTCTTGTGATCCGTGTACACAGTACACTTCTCACCATACAGATAATGCCTCCAGATCTTCAGAGCAAAAACCACTGCAGCCAGCTCAATATCGTGCGTAGGGTAATTGCGCTCATGCACTTTCAACTGCCGCGATGCATAAGCCACCACCTTACCCTCCTGCATTAGCACACACCCCAAACCAACATAGGATGCATCACTGTAAACCACAAACTCTTTCCCTGATTCAGGCTGAATCAAGATAGGAGCTTGCGTCAAAGCCGCCTTCAGCTTCTCAAAAGCCTGCTGTCTCGCTTCTGTCCACTCATACTTAACATCCTTCTGCAACAGCTTTGTCAAAGGAGCAGCAATCTTGGAAAACCCATCCACAAACCTTCGGTAGTATCCCGCCAAACCAAGGAAACTACGGACCTCATGAACAGACTTAAGAACCTTCCAGCTCATCACCGCCTCAATCTTCTGAGGATCAACACGAATCCCCTCAGCTGAGACAACATGCCCAAGAAAAACCACCTCTCTTAGCCAGAACTCGCACTTGCTCAGCTTAGCATAAAGCTGATTCTCCAACAAAGCTTGCAAAACAACACTCAAATGCTCTTCGTGCTCCTCCTCAGTACGCGAGTACACGAGGATATCATCAATGAACACCACAACAAACTTGTCCAGGTATTCATGAAACACACGATTCATCATGTCCATGAAAGCAGCAGGAGCATTTGTCAACCCAAACGGCATCACAAGGAACTCATAATGCCCATACCTTGTCCTGAAAGCTGTCTTAGGCACATCCACATCCTTCACCTTCAACTGATAATACCCTGACCTCAAGTCAATCTTAGAGAACACAGCAGCTCCCCGAAATTGATCAAAGAGATCATCAATCCTCGGCAAAGGATACCGATTCTTGATAGTCAACTTGTTCAGCTGACGGTAATCAATGCACATTCTCATAGTGCCATCCTTCTTCTTCACAAACAAGACCGGTGCTCCCCAAGGTGACACACTCGGCCGGATGAAACCACGATCAAGCAACTCTTGCAACTGCGTCTTCAGCTCCTTCAGCTCCTTAGGTGCCATTCTATAGGGAGTAATGGACACAGGAGTTGTATTCTCATACAGCTCAATTCCAAACTCCACCTCGCGGTTAGGAGGTAAACCAGGCAACTCCTCAGGAAAAACACCAGGAAACTCCTTTACAACCCCGATATCTTGCACCCTCAACTCCTTAGAGCTAGGATTCATCACAAAAGCTAGATAGGCTTCGCAACCCTGCCTCAGCATCTTGCTTGCCTCCAAAGAAGACACAACATTGGTAAGAAACTTCACATTCTCACCAACCACCACAACTTCATAATCATCCGCAAGCCTAAGCGAAACACGCTTATTCTCACAATCCACAACAGCACGATGCTCAGCAAGCCAATCCATACCAAGGATCACATCAAAACCATAGAAGGGCAACTCCATAAGATCAACATGAAAGACATGCTCTTGAACAACTAAAGGGCACCTTCTATACAACTTTCGAGTCACAACAGTCTCACCAAAAGAACTAGTGACCCGAACACCAACATCCAAAAACTCAACAGGCAAACCAAGCAATTCAGCATGCTCACGAAGAATATATGAATGCGTAGATCCAGAATCAATCAAAGAAAGCAATGACAAGGACTGCAAAGTAAAGGTACCTGCAATCACATCTGCATCATTCCTGCCCTCTCTCTGAGCATACACCCTCGCTTGGCCTCCACCTTCAGGCTGAATAGCTACAACATGAGCTACCCCTCGGCCACCTTCCTCTCTCCTCTGGAAATTACCACGGCCGCGCCCACGACCTCTCTGCGGTGCAGCAACAACAGGAGCACACACCCGCTCACCAGCCAACCTCGGACAATCTCGCCTGATATGGTCCGCAGAACCACAATTCCAGCACCCATTTCCACCAGCATTACCAGCTGTCACAACAGGAGCTTGTGCCACTCTCTCAGCACGAGGACAATCACGCTTCAAGTGACCACGGGAACCACAGATCCAACAAGCACTAGGATCAGCTCTAGCATCGCCACCCCTAGCAGGCACACCACCGCCTCTCCTGGCTGAGGACTGATACTTCTGATCCCGTCCCCTCTTGTTCCGTCCACCTCCGGAACTATACTCAGCAGCTCGCTTGCCAGCACTCTTAGCAGACAAACTCAGGTTCATCTCAACGTCCTTAGCTCGGCCCACCAACACATCAAAGTCAACATACTCGGTGGCCAACAAATACATCTTAACCTCCGTTACAAGACCGTAACGAAACCTCTCGCACCTAGCCCTCTCATCAGGTATCAGCTCCGGTGCATACTGACTAAGCCGTACAAACTGTACCTCGTACTCAGCCACACCCATGCTCCCTTGGGTTAGAGACATGAATTCCCGCTTTTTCTCATCCAGATATCTCACTCCCAGATATCTTCTTTTAAACACATTCTGAAAGAATGTCCAGGTAACATCAGCTTCAGCCATACCAGAAATGGTAGTCGTCCACCATGTATAAGCATCGTCCTGCAGCAAGGACACAACACAGCCCAGCTTTTGCACATCCGTGCAACTCATCTGACCCAAGATACGCTTGGTACTTTCCAGCCAAGCCTCAGAACTCTCAGCTGATAAACCTCTAAACTCAGTCCCTCCAAGACTGCGCAGACGCTCCAAAGGCAATCTGACTCCAGCATCACCCTGATGCCCAGCTCCCTGAGCTCCAGCTACTGCTGCTCGAAAAGCACCCGCAATAGCTTGCACCAACATCGTCATGTCAGGCATAGCTTGCCCCTGACCAACCTCTGGTCCAGCAGCTCCAGCACCAGCTGCAGCTTCAGCTCTCGCACCTCCACCACCACCACCAGGCGGAGGAGGGGGTAACACAGCACTATCAGCGTGCTCTTCATTCTCATTCTCATTGGGAGCCGTAGCTCGCACATTACCTCTTAACTCTCTACGTGGTGCCATACTTTTACCATGCAACAACAATACAAATAAAACAAGTCAGGCCCAGCAAGGTAAGCAATCCAAGTATTCAAGCTCAATTTCATTCAAAATCAATTCCATTTCATTAGCTTTTGTTTGGCAATGGGTACCCTCAGCATGCAACATCACAACATACAACTTAATTGCATCCACACCTCAAGCCACTGAACATGCTTTCAAACAACAAGCACACAAAGCAAACATGCTTCAATCATGCATACAAACATTCCCAATTACTCGAGAACTCAGCTCTGATACCACCAAATGTAACCCCCTTAACCCGGCCTAGACGGTTGACCCGAATTAAGAAAGTCACACGGGGAAAACCAAAGTCAACCCGAAAGTCAACCTTGATTAACGACCCTTTTTTTTTCTTTTTAAACTTGTCTAGATACACATTAAGCCTAATGGTGATCACACAAACATCATACCAAAAGATCACAAACATCAGAGGTTAAACAGGGATTCAATTGAACAATTTACAACTTTAGGGACCAAATTGTAATTTCTGATAAATATGAGGACTTAATCCAAATTGAAGTTACCAACTTGAAATTAATCAGGTTTCATGCTTCTCTGTGAAATTTCAGCTCAAAAGGACTTCCCAAACTCATACAATTGCACAAACAAGATTCAGGACCAAAATGCAAACAATTCAAAACACATAACTGTCAATGTCAGCCCCCAACGGTCAACTGTTCCGAAACGGGGGACAACCCGTTCCGAAACGCGGGGCCGTTCCGAAACAGGCTTAGCTTGTTTCGAAACGGGGGTCTGGCAGAGGCTTTTCCGTTTCGGAACGGCCCCTCCCGTTTCGGACGCCTGGGCTCATTTAAGGCACCCGTTCCGAAACGGTAGGTGCTGTTCCGAAACACCCTGCCCAGATTGCTTCATAACATCACTTTAAACATGCAATTACACAACCAAACATGCTCCGAACATCACCAAACTTTGCCAACATGCAATTCCATATAACAACAACATAATAGCATCATCAATTCATCCAAACATCATCACAAGCAAAAAGCCCCAATTCAAAAGGCATGCTTCCTACACTAGCTAGACATTCAAACACCAAACTTGCAAAACAAGCATAAATGGTTCCAAACCAAAACCAGCAAACACATCAACATTTAACATACTTAGGGAGTCTCCAACACCTCCCAAAACATACACATTGGTCCCCCATTGCCAAAACATTCAAAAGCTAAATGCATTTATAAAACCTTCATACTTTGAGCTTCACTTGAACTTGATTGCTTGCCCTTTCTTGCTGCCCTCAAGGTACTCTAACACTCTGCATTATTGAATTCGGAAAACAAAGAGAGCGTAAGCAAAAGCTTAGTGAGGAAAGCTCTTAAAAACCATTCAATAATGAAATTCAAAACATTTACAAAACATGCTTTAAATCAACCTTTTCACATGCTCAAAAGCATTCTTAACAAGCAATCTCATGCTTCAACATAAACATTAAAACAAGCATCTCATGCTTCTCAATATTCTTAACATGTCATATTGGCTCAAGTGAAACATTCCATTTATTAAAACAAGTTCAACAACTTTCCCAAGAACTTTTAAACACCTTGGCCCCAAGGACTTTTAAACACCTTGGCCTATGGACTTTTAAACACCATAGAAAGTATCTCATCAAGGACTTTAAACACCTTGATCCCAAGGACTTTTAAACACCTTGGCCATGGACTTTTAAACACCATGAATGAATCACATCAAGGACTTTTAAACACCTTGATCCCAAGGACTTTTAAACACCTTGGCCTATGGACTTTTAAACACCATAGAAAAGGATCACCTAAGGACTTTTAACCACCTTAGTGTCCACAACATGAACCATCCAAGGACTTTTAACCACCTTGATGTTCATAAGTAACAAGGCTCACTCAAGGACTTTTAACCACCTTAGTGACCTTAACATTTTAAAAACATCACTTGCCAATATACATCATTTTCATCACTTACATCACTGTTTTAAAGCATCAAACCAAGCCATATTCATCATGCATTTAAAAGCATTAAACCACATCATTTCAATGTACAAAAGCAAGGAACTCCTACCTAGAGTTACCTTCAACATATGGCTTACATCAACAGCAAAAACCATGCTAACACATGCTTTCAAAACAGTATGTAAAACATGCAAATTATCATTTCGCATCACAACAAAGTCATGGCCACCACTAGAGAGAAATTCCGAAAACTTACACTCGAGCTTAGCAAAGTTGTTTAGACTTAAACTAAGCTCCCAAGACATTGGTTTCAAAGCCGAAAACCCATTTTCACTCACCGATTCCACTTCGCCACTTGCCGAAGCACAAATTCAAGCTTCCGGATCAACAACTCTTGGATCCAAAGATGCCTCCCCTGATCAAACACATTAAAGCAGAGGTTTAATGCATCATCAAGCATCAAAAGCTTCAATGAAAGCACTCAAACTCGCTGCTCTCATTCATACACCAATTTCGGCCATCAAACACAACCGAAATTGCATCCAAACCACTTCTAAACAAAGCCCAGCCATAAACCAGCAAAACCTCACATCCATCAACACCATACAACATCTAAAAACAACCTATTAACATCCTTATACCTCCAGCAACAACAGATCCACAAGATCACCTCAAAAACTACCTTAAAACACAAGCTAAACTTAGGAAACTCAACCTATCCGGGATTGCATTGATCAAAACTCATTTCCTTATCAATTTAGAGATCATTTAACATCAAAAACATCTCTTAAATCACAGATTACTCAGATCTAACGAAAATCATCAAAAATCATCAAAATCTTGCATTATAAGCCAAGATTCATTTCAACACTTTAAAACCTTTAATTAAACATCAATTAAGAGTTGAGAACTTGGGAATTTCAGTAAAGAACTGATAGTTTAGAGGAGAAGGGCGTTCTTACCTCCAAACTTGTGATTCTCCACTTTTTGGAATGAAAATCCTTGAAGAAACAAGAAGCAATTGAAGAGGTTTTGAAGACACAATGATTTGCTATCAATTGAGAGTTGAAAGGAGGAATTTAGGTGAAGAAATCAGATCAAATTCTCTGGAAAAGGTAATGTTTGGTTGGAGAGAAAATGAGAGAAAGAAAATTGGAAAAGTTGGTTAGAAAATCTAAAATAGCCAAAATGGCTTCCCTCCAATTTTAATAACCTTTAAAATCAGAATTTAGACTTAAAATATCTTGGAAAAATCTGGAGAAATCACTTTTGGATTAATAGCTCCTTAAAGATTCAAAGTTTCAACTCTTTATAAAACAGCCACCAAACTTGCGAAAATTACATTTTGGTCACTAGCCAAAATATCAACCTTCCAAAACTCATTTTCCAAAATTGATTTCACAGTTCATCTAATTATATTAAAAGATGATTTTAGAACATTTTTCCATATTTTTAATGCAACCCGAACTAGGCTTTCCTAACTTAACCTCTTAAGATTCGAACAGGACTTTGACCAAACCGGTCAACGCCCAAAACTTCTAAGCCCAAAACCGGGGCGTTACATAAAAATTGGAGCATTGAAGTTAAAACATGAGAAGAGCAATATCGAGATTAGTTACTTAATTCTTGAGTTAAACAATGAAATCATGTATTCTAATCATATAAAGTTTATGTTGATATTCGGGATTGATCGCTTTGATTTGTAATTGATATGTATAATATATGGTCTTTGAATGTATATATAAGTGGATGAATAAGCTATTCCTTACTATCCAGTTGGTTAAAAGTTATCTGTGATTCTCTAGGTGAGGTTTTGACAAATGAGAGTCTTATGTTGATATGAAAGATTAAGGCATCAAGTTCAGTGTTGAAGTTTAGGTATTATCCAAGTATCTCCGTATGAGAAAATATTGAGATTTGGAAGTATGAACAAGTAGAGCTCTAGATTACTAGAGTTCATCAGAGAGTTGGGCAAAATGCTTATCAGCTTGAGTTGCCTCCTTAGCATGGTTGTATTCATGATGGTTTCTATGAGTTTTTATTGAGGCAATATCGCCCGGATCTGAGTTATATTATTTAGATTGAGAATGTGAAACTAAGGCCAGATTTGTCTTGATGAGGAATAGACGTATCCCGATGGTTAAGGTTCAGTAGAGGAATCATAGCCCTGCAGATCCCGAATCTATTTGACTCAAGTAAATTTTGAGGATGAAATTTCTTTTAGGGAGAGAGTTGTAACACCCCTAAAATTCTGTTAATAATTAAATTTGGTTAATGGTTATTAAGGGAACAAAAAATGGGGAAATGTTGTCATAGGGTGTTAAACCCATTGCCTATGCTTGGTAAACCCAAGCTTTAACCATTTAAGCTAAGCCATATTTTGGCCTTAGTTTCCACCAACTTTTATTTAAGCTATGTTAGGTAGGTATACTGAAATTTAATAAGCATGAACCAACTCCTCACCTACCGGCCATCAATGCCCATTTCAAATTTTAAGAAATATCAAGATATTTCTTTCTCTCTCCAACTCTTCTTTTTCTCACATTAATCACCCTCGATCTTCGTCACTATTGCGTCGTGGTCGTCACTGCTATCGTCGATGTGATCGCTGCCTCACACCGACCTCGCCCCTAGCCATCACCCACGCTGAAGTCTCATCGTTCGATGTGGAGACCTATTTAAGCGCTAAACAAAAACCAAAGATCTCTCATCTACTATTTTTCAACCATTGCGCTGTCGTGCTCTATCTGTGCTCATCACCAACCCCACCATCGTGTTCACTAAATGGAAGCGAACTAGACCCTTGCCTCCATTCATTAGTTTAGTCGTCGTTCGTGGGTTGTTAGAATGTTTGAGAATCCCTTCGGTTTCCCATTTTTGTTGTAATTTAACATCCATTCAAGCTAAGGTAAGCTTTAAAATTTAACCTAATCTCCATTTTATCGTTGTTTTCCACCGTTTAGTGGTGTTTTTGTCCTATTTTGGTCGCGCAGGCGAACACGCTCCGTCTAGAGGAAAATTCCAACCACCATGGTCGATTCTCCATTGAACCGGCCTGATCGGTTTTTGACCCAGTCTATCCCTTGAACCGAAGCGATCTAGCTAGATCAGTCTTGGCTTCATGAACCGGCATGATTGGCCCAAATCATGAACCGGGCCTGCAATATTGATTGGGCCGACCTATTAAAGCCCAACAATCTTTAGCCCAAACCTAGATAACTCGACCCGTGTCCGTCTGGCCTGCCTGACACGACCAAGAACCCATATGGTCCAACTAGACCCGAGTCAACCAGCTGACTGTTGACCTATTGACCCGTTGTTCGTTTACCAGTTAACCGTTGACTTTGACCGTTAACTTTTTGTGTTAACTTTGACCAAAAGTTGACTTTTTCTAAAAACTCATATTTTAGGGTTTTCAACAATTGGTCCTGGGTCAGGCCGGGTCGGGTCAAATATTTTCCACCCTAAACTCGAATCCGACCCTATTGGACCAGGTCGGGTTTGAACCCGATCGGATCGGGTAAAATGCCCATCCCTAGTCACGTCTTGTTTTTTATTTGAGTTTGAAACTCGTTTTATAACGTATATTTATGAACATTGTAATGTTAATTGAATAATTTCTAAACTTGTATTTTAAATTCAAAATTTGTTTAATGGTTGTAAATGGTTTGACAATTTGTTTTATCTGAAATTTTAATGTAGGTCGCTCTAGTGACCCAAATATGACACCTCGAATTGGATCGGGTATCCCGTATCAATCTAAGGGTGTTACATGTCAAACTTTAAGGCTAATCATCTCCAGCAATTTCATCCATTCCTACAACAAAATTTAGTTGTGCTATATTGAAAACACTACCTTTTCTACCAAAATTTAGGGTCTGTTTGGTTTTAGAAAATATTTTCTACTGTTATTTTCAGAGAATAATTATTATTTTTCTATTTTTTAAAAATAAAAAACATGTTTAATTGATAGGTTGGGAATTTGTTTTCAAAAATAAAAATAGTAAAAATGTGTTTGGTATCTAATGACCACATAGATGGGCTTTGTAAAATCAATTTTACAAAATAAAAATATGGTAAAAATTTCTAAAATTATCTGTCAATTCTTCAATGAATGACCACATGAAGTGTCAATAATTTTTCACATCATAATTGAATCGGGATGTCCTAATCGGTCATGCCAAATAATAAAGTTATCAGTAAATTTTTGGTTTATAATTGTAACCCCCTTAACCTGGCCTAGACGGTTGACCCGAATTAAGAAAGTCACACGGGGAAAACTAAAGTCAACCCGAAAGTCAACCTTGATTAACGACCTTTTTTTCTTTTTAAACATGTCTAGATGCACATTAACCATAGTTATGATCATTCAAACAACATACCAAAAGATAATAAACATCAGAGATCATACAGGGACCCAATTGAACAATTTACAACTTTAGGGACCAAATTGTAAATTCTGATAAATATAAAGACTTTACCCAAATTAAAATTACCATCTTGAAATTAATCATGTTTCATGCATCTCTGTCAAATTTCAGCTCGAACGGACATACCGAACTCATACAATTGCACAAACAAGTTTCGGGACTAAACTGCAAACATTTTGAAACATAAAACTGCCAATGTCAGTCCCCAACGGTCATCCGTTCCGAAACGGGAGACAGCCCGTTTCGAAACGCGGGGCCGTTCCGCAACGCGTACCGAAACGAGGGCTGACAGTAGCCTTTCCGTTTCGGACGCCTGGGCTGCTTCGAGGCACCCGTTCCGAAACGGCAGGCACTGTTCCGATACGGCCTGCACGAAATGCAGAAATTTGCTTGCCTAAACATGCAATTGACCAACCAATCATGCTCCAAACGCTATCAAACTTTACCAGCAACTCATACAACATACAAGAGACATATTTGCATCAACAATTCATCATTATATCAACATATGTGGAAAGCCCCAAATCTAAAGGCATGCTTCCTACTCAAGCAACCATTCATGCATAAAAGCCTCCAAACCAACACATAATGGCCAATTACATAAACCAACATAAACCATATCATAAATCCAACTTAGGGAGTCCCAACATCTCCCAAAACAACGACATAGGTCCCCCATTGCCAAAAGCCAAAAGCTAAAAGTGTTTACGAAAACCTTCCATACATGAGCTTAACTTCCACTTGATTGCTTGCCCTCCTTGCTGCCCTCAATGCACTTTAATGCTCTGCATTATTGGTTTAAGAAAAGAGAGAGAGCGTAAGCAAAAGCTTAGTGAGGAAAGCTCCTTAAAACCACACAATAATGCATTTATAAAACTCATTTATAAATCATACTTCAAGATACATTTAGACATGCTCACAAGAAATCTTAAAACAAGCATCTCATGCTTCATAACATAACATGTCATATTGGCCACAAGTGATAATTTCCATCTTTAAAACAAGATCAACATAAGACTCACACATGGACTTTTAAACACCATTGTGATCTTATCCCCAAGGACTTTTAAACACCTTGGCCCATGGACTTTTAAACACCATGGCAAGGACCACACAAGGACTTTTAAACACCTTTGTGTCCTTAACAAGTTTCACCTCAAGGACTTTTAAACACCTTGACCCCAAGGACTTTTAAACACCTTGGCCATGGACTTTTAAACACCATGATAATAATCACCCCAAGGACTTTTAAACACCTTGGCCCCAAGGACTTTTAAACACCTTGGAAAGGACCACACAAGGACTTTTAAACACCTTTGTGTCCGTAACAAGAACCATCCAAGGACTTTTAAACAACTTGATGTTCTTAAGTAAACAAGGGTCACTCAAGGACTTTTAACCACCTTAGTGACCTTAACCTTTTCAAAACATCACTTGCCAATATACATCATTTATCATCAATAATCCACTGTTTTAAAGCATTTAACCAAGCCATAAACATCATGCATCTTTAAGCATTAAACCACATTTAAACAATGTTCAATTACAAGGAACTCTAACCTTAAGCTTCCTTAATCACATGACTTATAACCTCAGCAAACAAACATGCTAGATATGCTTTAAAAACAGAATTTAAACATGCAACATACACATTGCACCCAACCATCTCATGGTTCCTCAACAAGAGAGTTTTTCCGAAAACTTACTCTTGAGCTTAGCAAAGTTGTTTAGACTTAGACTAAGCTCCCAAACCTCCAAAACATTGGTTTCAAAGCTGGAAACCACAATCCACTCACCGATTCCGTTTCGCCTCTTGCCGAAACACCAAATCAAGCTTCCGGATCACCACCACATGGATCCAAAGATGACTCCCCTGTTTTAACACATTAAAACAGTAGATTAATGCATCATCATGCATTAATAGCTTCAAAGAAAGCACCTAAACTCGCTGCTCTCATCCACACTCCATTTTCGGCCACCAAACACAACCGAAAATGCATCCAAACAACTCCTCAACAAAGCCCAGCCATAAACCATCAAAACTAAGCATCCTTAAACATCATTTAACATCTAAAAAGGACCTAACAACATCCTTATACCTCCAGCAACAACAGATCCACAAGATCACCCAAAAACAACCAAGAAACACAAGCTAAACTTAGGAAATTCAACCTATCCGGGATTGCATTAATTAAAACTCAATTCCATAACAAATTAACATTCATTTATCATCAAATATACACCTCAAATCACTGCTTTAACAGATCCAACGAAAATTCATCAAAAATCATCAAATCTTGCATTTAAAGCCAAGATCCATTACACAACCTTAAAAACCTTTTATAAATCATCAAATAAGGATTCAGAACTTAGGAATTTCATTAAAGAACTTGAAGTTCAGAGGAGAAGGACGTTCTTACCTCCAAACTTGAGTTTCCCCACTTTTAGAACAAAAAACCTTGATGAAACAACTAGCAAATTGAGAGGTTTTGTTGATGTGATGATTAGGAATCAAAAGAGGATTGAAAAGAGAGATTTGAGTGACAAAATCAGAAAGAAATCTCTGGAGAGAAAGTGTTTGGGTTGAGAGAAAATGAGAGAAAAGGAAAATTGGAAAATATGGGAAGTTAGTTACAAAATAGCCAAAATGATTTTCCCTCCACTTTTCTTTAGCTTGAAAATCAGAATTAAACATTAAAATATCTTAGAAAAATCTGGAGAAACTCCCTTTGGGTAAATAGCTCCTTAAAGATTCAAAGTTTCAATCCTTTCTAAAACAGTCACGCAACTTTCAAAAATTACGTTTTGGTCACTAGCCAAAATGTCACCCTTCCAAACCTCATTTTGTAAAATTGATTTCACAGTTCACTTATATATATTAAAAGATGATTTTAGAACATTTTTCCATATTTTTAATGTAACCCGAACTAGGCTTTCCTAAATTCACTCTTATATATTCGAACCGCACTTTGACCAAACCGGTCAACGCCCAAAACTTCTAAGCCCAAAACCGGGGCGTTACAACTCTCCCCCCCTTAAGAAATTTCGTCCTCGAAATTTACCTGAAGGAAAGAGATAAGGAAACTGCTTCAGCATGTCATCCTTTCGCTCCCACGTGGCTTCCTCAACACCGCGGTGCTTCCACAACACTTTCACCAACTCAATGTTCTTGCCACGAAGAACCTTGCTATCCGAATCCAGAACCTTCACCGGTTCCTCATCATAGGTCAAATCCGAATTCAATTCCACTTCCTCCACAGGCATCACATGCGAAGGATCAGATCTATACTTCCGGAGCATAGAAACATGGAACACATCATGAATCTTCTCCAACTCTTGAGGTAACCTCAACCTGTACGCAACAGGACCCACACGCTCAACCACCTCGTATGGTCCAATGTACCTAGGGCTCAACTTACCCTTCCGGCCAAACCTCATCACCTTCTTCCAAGGTGAAACCTTCAGAAACACACGGTCACCCACCGCATACTCAATCTCCTTACGCTTCAAATCTGCGTAAGACTTCTGCCGATCAGAAGCTGCCTTCAAACGCTCACAAATGAGCTTCACCTTCTCGGTGGTTCCCTTCAACAAAGCCGGCATCGAAACCAACTTCTGACCCGTTTCAGCCCAACAAAGAGGAGTCCTACACTTCCTCCCGTACAAAGCCTCATAAGGTGCCATTTGAATGCTCGCCTGATAACTATTGTTATAAGCAAACTCAACCAAAGGCAAATGCTTCTCCTAAGAGCCCTGAAACTCAATCACGCAGCACCTCAACATATCCTCCAAAATCTGGATAACACGCTCAGACTGACCATCTGACTGAGGATGATAGGATGTACTGAAATTCAACCTCGTGCCCAAAGCTTGATGCAAACACTGCCAGAACCGTGATGTGAACCTCGGATCCCTATCCGACACAATCGACTTTGGCACACCATGCAGCCGCACAATCTCAGCAATGTACAGCTCCGCAAGCTTATCCAAAGAGAACGTAGTATGCACAGGCAAGAAATGCGCACACTTGGTCAGGCGATCCACAATCACCCACACCGAATTCTTCTTCGATGGAGACAAAGGTAAACCAGATACAAAATCCATGGTGACCCTTTCCCACTTCCACTCAGGGATTCTCAACGGTTGCAACAACCCTGAATGAAACTGATGCTCAGCCTTAACTCGCTGACACACCATACACTTGCTCACAAACTCCGCAACATCCTTTTTCAAACCCACCCAATAGTACTCATCACGAAGATCACGGTACATCTTAGTACTACCAGGGTGCATAGCAAAAGGACTACTATGACCTTCAGTCAGAATAGCACGCCTCAACTCAACATCATTAGGCACCACTATCCGACTCCCAAAACACAACACTCCATCATCATTAAAACAGAAATCCGAAGGTCTACCCTCCGCGATATCCTGAACATGCGGCACCAAGGAATCATCCAACAAATGTTTCTCCTTGATCAACTGAACCAAAGATGGTTTCACTTGCAACTCAGCCACAAGACCACCATCACGCGAAACGCTCAAACTGGCAAACATAGCTCTCAGCTCAACAGCTACCTTCCTACTCAAGGCGTCTGCCACAACATTAGCCTTCCCAGGGTGATACTCAATCGTCAAATCATAATCCTTGAGTAACTCCACCCAACGCCGCTGCCTGAGGTTCAACTCCTTCTGAGACATCAGATACTTCAAACTCTTGTGATCCGTGTACACAGTACACTTCTCACCATACAGGTAATATCTCCAGATCTTCAAAGCAAAGACCACCGCAGCCAACTCAATGTCATGCGTAGGATAATTACGCTCATGCACCTTCAGCTGCCGCGATGCATAAGCCACCACCTTACCCTCTTGCATCAACACACATCCCAAACCAACATAGGACGCATCACTGTACACCACAAACTCTTTCCCTGATTCAGGTTGAACCAAGATAGGAGCTTGCGTCAAAGCTGCTTTAAGCTTCTCAAAAGCATGCTGTCTCGCTTCCGTCCACTCATACTTAACATCTTTTTGCAACAACTTCGTCAAAGGTGCAGCAATCTTAGAAAACCCATCCACAAACCTCCGGTAGTATCCTGCCAAACCGAGGAAACTACGAACTTCATGAACAGACTTAGGAACCTTCCAATTCATCAACGCCTCAATCTTCTGAGGATCAACCCGAATCCCCTTGGCAGAAACCACATGCCCAAGAAACACCACCTCCTTAAGCCAGAACTCACACTTGCTCAGCTTAGCGTAAAGCTGATTCTCCAACAAAGCTTGCAAAACAATCCTCAAATGCTCTTCATGCTCCTCCTCAGTACGCGAGTACATGAGGATATCATCAATGAACACCACAACAAACTTATCCAGGTATTCATGAAACACACGATTCATCATGTCCATGAAAGCAGCAGGAGCATTTGTCAAACCAAACGGCATCACAAGGAACTCATAATGCCCATACCTTGTCCTGAAAGTTGTCTTAGACACATCCACATCCTTCACCTTCAACTGGTAATACCCTGACCTCAAGTCAATCTTAGAGAACACAGCTGCTCCCCGAAATTGATCAAAGAGATCATCAATTCTCGGCAAAGGATACCGATTCTTGATAGTCAACTTGTTCAGCTGACGGTAATCAATGCACATCCTCATAGTGCCATCCTTCTTCTTCACGAACAAGACCGGTGCACCCCAAGGCGACACACTCGGCCGAATGAAACCACGCTCAAGCAACTCTTGCAACTGCGTCTTCAGCTCTTTCAGCTCCTTAGGTGCCATTCTATAGGGGGTAATGGACACAGGAGTTGTATTCTCATACAGCTCAATTCCAAACTCCACCTCGCGATTAGGAGGTAAACCAGGCAACTCCTCAGGAAACTCCTTCACAACCCTGATATCTTGCACCCTCAACTCCTTAGAGCTAGGATTCATCACAAAGGCTAGGTAAGCTTCACAGCCTTGCCTCAGCATCCGGCTTGCCTCCAAAGAAGACACCACATTGGCAAGAAACTTCACATTCTCGCCAACCACAACAACTTCATAATCATTCGCAAGCTTCAGCGAAACTCGCTTATTTTCACAATCCACCACAGCACGATGCTCAGCAAGCCAATCCATACCAAGGATTATATCAAAACCATAGAAAGGTAACTCCATAAGGTCAACATGAAAAACATGATCTTGAACAACCAAAGGACACCTTCTATACAGCTTTCGAGTCACAACAGTCTCACCAAAAGAACTAGTGACACGCATACCAACATCCAAAGACTCAACAGGCAAACCAAGCAATTCAGCATGCTCACACAGTATGTAAGAGTGCGTAGATCCAGAATCAATCAAGGAAAGTAATGACAAGGATTGCAGAGTGAAAGTACCTGCGATCACATCCGCGTCATTCCTTCCCTCACGCTGAGCAAACACTCTAGCCTGTCCGCCACCCTCTGGCTGCACAGCTACAACATGGGCCACACCTCGGCCACCTTCCTCTCTCCGCTGAAAAATACCACGGCCGCGCCCACGACCTCTCTTCGGTGCTGCAACAACAGGAGCACGAACTTGGCCACCAGCCAACATAAAACAATCACGCCTCAAATGATCCAAAGATCCGCAGCTCCAGCAACCATTACCAGCTGCCGCAACATGAGCTTGTACCTCCCTCACAACACGAGGACAATCACGTTTCATATGGCCATACGAACCACATATCCAACAAGCACTCGGATCAGCTCTAGCGTTGCCTCCCCGAGCAGGTGCTCCACCACCTCGCTTAGCCGAGGACTGATACCTCTGATCACGTCCCCTCTTGTTCCGTCCACCACCGGAACTATACTCAGCTGCTTGCTTGCCAGCACCTTTAGCAGATAAACCCAGGTTCATCTCAATATCCTTAGCTCGGCCCACCAACACATCAAAATCATCATACTCGGTAGCCAGCACATACATCTTCACCTCCGTCACTAAACCATAACGGAACCTTTCGCACCTCGCCCGCTCATCCGGAACAAGCTCAGGTGCATACTGACTGAGTCGCACAAACTGCACTTCATACTCAGCCACAGTCATGCTCCCTTGGGTAAGAGACATGAACTCCCTCTTTTTCTCATCTAGGTACCTCACACCCAGATACCTTCTCTTGAACACATTCTGAAAGAATGTCCAAGTCACATCAGCTTCTGCCATCCCAGCAATAGTGGTTGTCCACCACGTATATGCATCCTTCTGCAGCAAGGACACAACACAGCCAAGCTTCTGCACATCAGTGCAACTCATCTGACCCAAGATCCTCTTGGTACTTTCTAACCAAGCCTCAGACCCTTCAGCAGACATACCCCTGAACTCAGTCCCTCCCAGACTGCGCAAACGCTCCAAAGGTAGTCTAACTCCAGCATCTTCCTGATGCCCAGCTCCACGAGCTCCAGCTACCGCTGCTTGAAAAGCACCAGCTATAGCTTGAATTAACACTGTCATGTCAGGAACAGCTTGCCCCTGACCCGCCTCAGGTCCAGCAGCCTCAGCACCAGCTGCAGCTCCAGCTTCCCCAGCCCCAGCACCACCACCACCAGGTGGAGGAGGTAAAACCGCGCTCTCAACGTTCTCCTCATTTTCGTTCTCATTCTGAGCCGTAGCTCGCACATTACTCCTCAACTCTCTACGAGGTGCCATACTCTAATTATGCAATCACAATGCAAATAAACAAAGTCAGGCCCAGCAAGGTAAGCAATCCAAGTACTCAAGCTCATTTCCAATTAAAAACAACATCATTTCATTAGCTTTGATTTGGCAATGGGTACCCACAACATGCTTCACCACAGCATACATCTCAATTGCAACATACATGCAATTCATTCAACATGCTTCCACTCAACAAGCATACAAAGCATACATACTTCAAACATTCACATACACATTCCCACTTACTCGAGAACTCAGCTCTGATACCACCAAATGTAACCCCCTTAACCCGGCCTAGACGGTTGACCCGAATTAAGAAAGTCACACGGGGAAAACCAAAGTCAACCCGAAAGTCAACCTTGATTAACGACCCTTTTTTCTTTTTAAACATGTCTAGATGCACATTAACCCTAGTTATGATCATTCAAACAACATACCAAAAGATCATAAACATCAGAGATCATACAGGGACCCAATTGAACAATTTACAACTTTAGGGACCAAATTGTAAATTCTGATAAATATAAGGACTTTACCCAAATTAAAATTACCATCTTGAAATTAATCATGTTTCATGCATCTCTGTCAAATTTCAGCTCGAATGGACATACCGAACTCATACAATTGCACAAACAAGTTTCGGGACTAAACTGCAAACATTTTGAAACATAAAACTGCCAATGTCAGTCCCCAACGGTCATCCGTTCCGAAACGGGAGACAGCCCGTTTCGAAACGCGGGGCCGTTCCGCAACGCGTACCGAAACGAGGGCTGACAGTAGCCTTTCCGTTTCGGAACGGTGTCACCCGTTTCGGACGCCTGGGCTGCTTCGAGGCACCCGTTCCGAAACGGCAGGCACTGTTCCGATACGGCCTGCACGAAATGCAGAAATTTGCTTGCCTAAACATGCAATTGACCAACCAATCATGCTCCAAACGCTATCAAACTTTACCAGCAACTCATACAACATACAAGAGACATATTTGCATCAACAATTCATCATTATATCAACATATGTGGAAAGCCCCAAATCTAAAGGCATGCTTCCTACTCAAGCAACCATTCATGCATAAAAGCCTCCAAACCAACACATAATGGCCAATTACATAAACCAACATAAACCATATCATAAATCGAACTTAGGGAGTCCCAACATCTCCCAAAACAACGACATAGGTCCCCCATTGCCAAAAGCCAAAAGCTAAAAGTGTTTACGAAAACCTTCCATACATGAGCTTAACTTCCACTTGATTGCTTGCCCTCCTTGCTGCCCTCAATGCACTTTAATGCTCTGCATTATTGGTTTAAGAAAAGAGAGAGAGCGTAAGCAAAAGCTTAGTGAGGAAAGCTCCTTAAAACCACACAATAATGCATTTATAAAACTCATTTATAAATCATACTTCAAGATACATTTAGACATGCTCACAAGAAATCTTAAAACAAGCATCTCATGCTTCATAACATAACATGTCATATTGGCCACAAGTGATAATTTCCATCTTTAAAACAAGATCAACATAAGACTCACACATGGACTTTTAAACACCATTGTGATCTTATCCCCAAGGACTTTTAAACACCTTGGCCCATGGACTTTTAAACACCATGGCAAGGACCACACAAGGACTTTTAAACACCTTTGTGTCCTTAACAAGTTTCACCTCAAGGACTTTTAAACACCTTGACCCCAAGGACTTTTAAACACCTTGGCCATGGACTTTTAAACACCATGATAATAATCACCCCAAGGACTTTTAAACACCTTGGCCCCAAGGACTTTTAAACACCTTGGAAAGGACCACACAAGGACTTTTAAACACCTTTGTGTCCGTAACAAGAACCATCCAAGGACTTTTAAACAACTTGATGTTCTTAAGTAAACAAGGGTCACTCAAGGACTTTTAACCACCTTAGTGACCTTAACCTTTTCAAAACATCACTTGCCAATATACATCATTTATCATCAATAATCCACTGTTTTAAAGCATTTAACCAAGCCATAAACATCATGCATCTTTAAGCATTAAACCACATTTAAACAATGTTCAATTACAAGGAACTCTAACCTTAAGCTTCCTTAATCACATGACTTATAACCTCAGCAAACAAACATGCTAGATATGCTTTAAAAACAGAATTTAAACATGCAACATACACATTGCACCCAACCATCTCATGGTTCCTCAACAAGAGAGTTTTTCCGAAAACTTACTCTTGAGCTTAGCAAAGTTGTTTAGACTTAGACTAAGCTCCCAAACCTCCAAAACATTGGTTTCAAAGCTGGAAACCACAATCCACTCACCGATTCCGTTTCGCCTCTTGCCGAAACACCAAATCAAGCTTCCGGATCACCACCACATGGATCCAAAGATGACTCCCCTGTTTTAACACATTAAAACAGTAGATTAATGCATCATCATGCATTAATAGCTTCAAAGAAAGCACCTAAACTCGCTGCTCTCATCCACACTCCATTTTCGGCCACCAAACACAACCGAAAATGCATCCAAACAACTCCTCAACAAAGCCCAGCCATAAACCATCAAAACTAAGCATCCTTAAACATCATTTAACATCTAAAAAGGACCTAACAACATCCTTATACCTCCAGCAACAACAGATCCACAAGATCACCCAAAAACAACCAAGAAACACAAGCTAAACTTAGGAAATTCAACCTATCCGGGATTGCATTAATTAAAACTCAATTCCATAACAAATTAACATTCATTTATCATCAAATATACACCTCAAATCACTGCTTTAACAGATCCAACGAAAATTCATCAAAAATCATCAAATCTTGCATTTAAAGCCAAGATCCATTACACAACCTTAAAAACCTTTTATAAATCATCAAATAAGGATTGAGAAATTAAAGAACTTGAAGTTCAGAGGAGAAGGACGTTCTTACCTCCAAACTTGAGTTTCCCCACTTTTAGAACCAAAAACCTTGATGAAACAACTAGCAAATTGAGAGGTTTTGTTGATGTGATGATTAGGAATCAAAAGAGGATTGAAAAGAGAGATTTGAGTGACAAAATCAGAAAGAAATCTCTGGAGAGAAAGTGTTTGGGTTGAGAGAAAATGAGAGAAAAGGAAAATTGGAAAATATGGGAAGTTAGTTACAAAATAGCCAAAATGATTTTCCCTCCACTTTTCTTTAGCTTGAAAATCAGAATTAAACATTAAAATATCTTAGAAAAATCTGGAGAAACTCCCTTTGGGTAAATAGCTCCTTAAAGATTCAAAGTTTCAATCCTTTCTAAAACAGTCACGCAACTTTCAAAAATTACGTTTTGGTCACTAGCCAAAATGTCACCCTTCCAAACCTCATTTTGTAAAATTGATTTCACAGTTCACTTATATATATTAAAAGATGATTTTAGAACATTTTTCCATATTTTTAATGCAACCCGAACTAGGCTTTCCTAAATTCACTCTTATATATTCGAACCGCACTTTGACCAAACCGGTCAACGCCCAAAACTTCTAAGCCCAAAACCGGGGCGTTACAATAATAGCATGAGTTTCAATTTGTACTAATTCTTGTGTAATACAATCCGGATGACAGTGCATGTAATTATGTCAAGATTTTCTTATTGCCTTGGGTTATACTCGTAATATGGAGATAGTCAGCATCCTCTTAACTAATAGTCTTAATATGATATTCATTTCTATGAATATCTTTAGAATTCAACAAGTCTCTTTGCAACTTTGACGAGTATAACACATTGCGAATAAAGAATTGAGTTCCATTTGGCAATAACATATTTTCTCTTTCGAAGCCTTCTATGATATTAGTACTTTCGGATATATTACTCACATTTGTAACGTCCCAATTCTGGGCCTAGATGTTTTAGGCATAGGTTTAGGTTAGTCGAACCTAGAATTGGAGATTTGAGCCTTTAGAAATGGTTCAGGGAAATCATAGTTCGGGATAAGGTAAAAATATGGTAAAATTTTCTAAAATTATCTAAAATCATATAGATGGGCTTGGTAAAATCAATTTTACAAAATGGATTTTGGGACATGTACATTTTGGGTAGTGACTGAAATGTAAAGATTTAAAACTGTGGAAAAAGTGTAATTTTCAAAGGAGATTCAAATTCTTAGAATCTTCAGGGAGCTTTTTTGCAGTTAAGCCTTTTATTTTAATTGGCATGTGATTATAATGTTTTAATTAAAGTTTAAGAGGGAAGTTTTATTAAAAAAAGAGGTAGTTATTTTGTCAAGCCAATTTTGACGTAACTTTTCCATTTCTCATTTTCTCTTCAGCCAATCATTCTCTATTTTCTCTCAATTTCTATAATTCCTTTTCATTCTTTTGCTCTTTTGATTTACAACTCTTTTCCAAAGATTCTTCTCAAAGATTTACAAGATTCCTTAAAGATTTGAGTTGAAAACTTCCCAATTGGAAGAAATGCAAGGATTGGAGGTAATTTTGTGCTACTCCTCTAATCAAGGTTCTTTAATGATATTCCAAAGTATTAAACTCTTGATTTGTGTTTTAAATTGAGGTTTTAATGTTGATTTGGTAAAACTACCGAAAGCTTGCTAAAAGAAGGGAAAATGTGATTTTTGTACTTAATTTATTTTGGTTCAATTGAGGTGGTTTCTAATCATGTTTTGGAAGATTTTTGATGTTGATAATGAGTTTTGATCATAATAATCCCGAAATTATTGAGATCTCTAATTGTTTAGGTTGTTAGTTATGGGTTTTTGGCTTGGAAATGTGAAATCTAAGTTCCTGGAGGTATAAGGATGATATTAGGATGTTTTTGAATGTTGATTTATTGTTAAAATGTGATGGAATAGTTTGTTGATGGCTTGGTTGAGTTTAGTGATCAATCAAAGGTGATTTCGGTTGTTTCAGATGGGTATTTTGGTGCCTTTGGGTAGAGCTATGGGATTTTAGTGTTTGATGGTGGTTTTAATGCATTATGATGCATTGATCCTCTTTTCTTGTGTGGTTTAGACAGGGGAGAATACTTTAGAAGCAATCAGTGAAGATTCAGGGGCTTTGGACGCTTGATTTTTGCGTCGACGATTGAGGTTTCGTGAGTCTATGAGTGGAAATGGGATTTTCCAGCTTTTAAACATCTTAAAAGTGGTTTTGAGAACTTAGTGTAAGCTTGAAACGCTTTACTAAGTTTGGAAGTAAGTAAAGTGATTTTCTCTCTCGGATTGTGCTATTATAAGCTTGTGGATGCACTTGATTTTATATGTGTTTACCTACTGTTTTAAAGCATGATTTGAGTATACGATTTGCTGTTGATGATGCCATATTGTTAAAGGATGCACTAGGTAAGTAATCCTTGTATGTATGTGTTTATACATGTTTTATGAAGCATGATTTAATGCTTGGAAATATGTCTTGTTGTGAATGCTTTAAAAATAGTGAGGTTTAAACTAAATGAAAATTATATTGGCAAGTGATGTTGTGAAAAGTGGTTTACAAATGAAATCGGATATAGTTAGCCGGCTATAGGATTGAGTGCGCTATAAACAAGTCTCCTTGGATGTTGAGGGGTTGTGAGTGTACCGAAAACTCCATCCAAGTACCCTAACGATTGAGGAAATTGAGTTGTGTCCCGTCTCTCGTTAGTGGGGTTATACATCTACCGATGAGTGGTGTTGAGGGGTTGTAAGGTACCGAATACTCTACCACGGGTGTCAAAACGGTGGAGGGTAGCTCCCGTGTGTGAACCTTCAGATGCCAGAGAGAATGTAAGAAGTGTTGGGACAACACTTGGGAATCCTTGTATCCGATACGTTTTGAGAAATGAGAATGTTATTGATCACTTGTGAGCCAATATAATTGATAAATTGCTATGAAATGTATATGGATGCATAATATGAAAATGCATGATTTACTCTTAAGCTTTGCATATTGGTAGCTATGCATGGGAAGGCTTAAGTTATGTGTTAGCAAATGGATTTTGCTGTTGAATTATTTGATACTTCATGCATGTGGTATAACATGCTAATTTTTGTTAATGAAGTGCATGGATTTCAAGAAAGCATGATGGTTTTCAAAAGTGTAAAATGGTTTTGGCATTGATGGTGTTTTTGGGTTTTGAGCACTCCTCACTAAGCTTGTATTCTTAGGCTCTCTTTTGTCCATCAATCCAGGTAACTAAGTGTTTGGAGGCAGCAACTTGCAAGGGAATCCTAAGAGACTTCGCTTTGAAAGTATGTTTCTGGTTATGGACTAGACTAATAAGGGCAATGGAGGATTTCATGGGTTGTTTGGGTGATGTGAATGAACACCCTTTGAGCATGTTTGCTTTATGATTTTATACTTGTAAAAGGCCTATATTTAGTGTTTGGGTTTTTTGTTTGAGTTTTGACTCTTGAGTGACTTATTTGTTAGGTTGCATACCTTTAGTTTCCCATTGATGCAATTAGCCATGCTTTGATGCCAAATATGTTGCAAATGTTTGAGGATTAACGTTTAAGTATGATGTATGCATGTTGGAAACATGTTGGTTTTGTTTAGGATGGTTTTTAGAGTGCAAAACTATCAAAATCTATCATTACAGGCCCTTGTGTTTTGAAACACTCGAGCCTGTATCGAAACGGTGTGCCTGAAATGGCCTTAGGGTTTCGAAACGGATAAGCTTTGTTCTGGTATGATTTGCTACTGGAAACCGTGGTTTCGAAACACCTCAAGGGCGTTTCAATACGAGCCCGTGTTTTGAAACAAGGCCTTATTGTTTCGAAACGGATGGCAGTTATGTTAGTTGATGGGATGTTCTGAAGTTCTGATTCTTTGCGTTTTAGTCCTTGGATGTTGTGGATGCAAGTAAATGAGCATGAATGATTATTTTGAGCTGAGATTTGACTGAGATGCATGTAATGAGACTAATTAAAGGAATGTAACACAAAAATGGCTTAAGTCCCAACGAATCGAAAAAATTACAAAACGAACTCTAAAAGCCGTAATTGGATGAATTGATGTACGATTGAGTTGCAAATGATCTGCTGCAATGTTTAACACATAGGAACCTAATTTGTATCTAGATAAGATAAAAAGAAAAAAAATAAGGTTATTTATTGAGGTAAACCTTCCTAGTTTACGTCAATATTCCCCATGTGACCCGTTTGGTTTGGTCTACCGGCTATGCCAGATCAAGGAGGTTACATTAGGTGGTATCAAAGCCAAGTTTCGAAAGAATGGGATGATGGTAAGTTAATGCGATGTGATTGTGTGTATTTGGTGATTTTTGCTATGCACAGTGAATGCTATAAGTATGTTAATGTTGATTAAATGATAGTGATGCTATGTATGATGATTGTGATGTAAGTATGAGCCATTATATATGATGATATTTTGGGCTGAATCTTATTGATTGCGATGCACAATGGTTGTGACATGTATGTTGTATGCTTTATGCTATGTTTGGGGGAAATTGGGATGCCCATTTCCTTATTACTGTAGTGGAGTGTTTTGAATTGAATTCGATGTCTTGGATCCTTGCTAAAAGCTGGCATGATTTCTTGTTTTATTATATATCCATGCCTTGATTATAATAGCACAATGGGACCGAGGAGAGAGCTATGTTCAGGATCAGTTGCTCCTATTGTGAGCAAACGAATCAGGAGAACGAGGTTCTGCCTGGTGTGAATTTATCTCCTCCATCGCCACCACCTGGGGGTGAGGAGCAAGTACAACACAGACATGTTGGTCTGGTGTTTAGTGATTTGACGCCTTTAGTATAGGCGAGGACTGGAGATGTTCAGGCTGTTGTTGCTGGAGTGCAAGTGCTAGTGCAAGCACCTGTGGTTGGGCAATTGGGTTTGCCTTTGGATCGCTTGCAAAGTTTGCGAGGCGTTGAGTATAATGGATTGTCACCTGAAGCATCCAAGGCTTGGATGGCTAGTACGATCTGAATTTTGGATCAGATAGGGTGCAATGATGCACGCAAGTTAGGATGTGCCATCCCTTTTATTGCGTGGTGATGCATATAGTTGGTGGACAACTATGACCGCAGCCATGGAACACAATGAGGTGGATTGGGAGTTCTTCCATGCTGTCTTGAAAAAGAAGTATCTAGGAGTTAGATACTTGGACGGCAAGAAGCGTGAGTTCATGTCCTTGGTTCAAGGAAACATGACAATGGCTGAGTACGAGGTCCAGTTCGTACGTCTGAGTCAATATGCTCCAAAATTGGTGCCGAGTGATAGGCATCGATGTGATCCCTTTCGTTATGGCTTGGTGCAGGAAGTGAAGACCTTCATGCTAGCTTCTGATTATACTGATTTTGATGTGCTGGTGACGTGAGCCAAGGATATAGAACAAAGTTTGGGTTTGACCTCTCGCGTGGGTGGTTCTAGCTTGAGTAAGAGAGCTGCAGATTCTTGTACTAGTGGTGGACAAAATAAGAGAAACCATGATCGTAGATATCAACCTGAGGCGAGTGGAGGTAATTTTGGGCGAGGTACATCAGTTCAGGGTAATAGGGTGAGATATGAACAGAATACTTGCTGGACATGTGGATCGCGAGAGCATTTGAGGCGAGATTGCCCTCGTGTGGCTCGTGAAGCACAGGCTCCTATGGCTGGGGCGGCTAATTCTTGTTGGAACTGTGGATCAGCTGATCATATGAGACGTGAGTGTCCTTTTCTAGCTAGAGGTGGTCAAGGAAGAGCACCTGTTGTTGCACCACAGAGAGGCCATTGGTGCGGCCGTGGTAATTTCTAACAGAGGGAGGATGGGAAGAGAGGTGTAGCTCTCGTTGTTGCTGTTCAACCTAAGGGTGGTGGTCATGCGAGAGTGTATACACATCGCGAGGGACGTAACGACACCGACGTGATTGCAGGTACCTTCACCTTGCAATCCTTGTCTTTGTTAGCTTTAATCGATTCTAGATCCACACATTCATACATCTTGAGTGAGCATGCACATTTGCTTGATATCCCTGTTGAGATGCTAGATGTAGGAATGCAAGTAACAAGCTCTTTTGGTGAAACTGTTGTTACGAGAAAATTTTATAGGAGACGTTCTATATCTGTTCAAGGCCATCTGTTTTCAGTTGATTTGATGGAGTTTCCTTTCTATGGTTTTGATGTGATCCTTGGAATGGATTGGTTGTCTGAGAATAGAGTTGTAGTTGATTTTTATGTTAAGCGAGTTACCTTGAAACATGTTGATGATTACAAAGTGATAATCGTATACGAGAATATGAAATTATTGTCTAATGCAATCTCGGATCCTGAAGCAATTCGTGTGATGGAGTTGGGTTGTGAAGCTTTCCTAGCGTATGTGATGAACCCTGGGACAAAGGAGGTGCGAGTACAACACATACAAACAATATGTGAGTTTTCGGGTGTCTTTCCAGAAGAGTTGCATGGTTTACCATCGAACAGAGAAGTTGAGTTTGGCATTGAGTTGTATGAAAATACGACTCCAATGTTTATTGCTCCTTATCGGATGGCACCTAAAGAGTTGAAGGATTTGAAAACGCAAATTCAGGATTTGCTTGATTGAGGGTTCATAAGGCCAAGTGTTTCACCTTGGGGTGCATCGGTCTTGTTTGTAAAGAAGAAGGATTGCACAATGCGTATGTGTATAGATTATCGGCAATTGAACAAGTTGACGATTAAGAACAAGTACCCTTTTCAAAGGAATGATGATTTCTTTGACTAGTTTCGAGGTGCTTCAGTGTTTTCGAAGATTTACTTGAGGTCTGGATATTATCAACTGAAGGTTAAGGATATAGATGTACCTAAGACAACTTTTTGGACAAGGTACGGGCATTATGAGTTCTTAGTGATGCCGTTTGGGTTGACAAATGCACCGGCTGCATTCATGGATATGATGAATCGTGTGTTTCATGAGTTCTTATATCAGTTTGTGGTAGTGTTTATCAATGATATTCTTGTGTACTCGCGTACCAAGGAGAATCATGATAAGCATTTGAGGATTGTCTTGCAAGTATTGTTGGAGAATCAGCTTTATGCTAGGCTGAGAAAGTGCGAGTTTTGTCTCAGGGAAGTTGTCTTTCTTGGACATATAGTGTCAGTCGAGGGTATTCGGGTTGACCCACACAAGATCGAGGCGGTGATGAATAGGAAAATGCCTAAATCAGCGATGGAAGTGTGTTGTTTCTTATTTTGGTTGGATATTATCGAAGGTTTGCTGAGGGTTTCTCTAAGATTGCTGCTCTGTTGACAAAGTTGTTGCAAAAGAATGTTCGCTTTGAGTGGACAGATATTAGACAATAAGCTTTCTAAAGGTTGAAGGAAGCTTTGACGCAAGCTCCTGTCTTGATTCAACCATAATCGAGTAAGGAGTTTGTGGTTTACAGTGATGTATCATATGTTGGTCTAGGTTGTGTGTTGATGCAAGGTGGGAAGGTTGTGGCATATGCATCTAGGCAATTGAAGGTACATGAGCGCAACTATCCTACTCATGATCTAGAGCTTGTTGCAGTTGTGTTTGCCTTGAATATTTAGAGGCATTACCTTTACGGTGAAGAGTTTGTAGTTTACACCGATCATAAAAGTTTGAAGTATCTAATGTCCCAAAGAGAGTTGAATCTTAGGCAACGAAGATGGTTGATGTTGCTTAAGGATTACGATCTGACAATTGAGTACCATCCAGGAAAAGCCAATGTTGTGGTTGATGCTTTGAGTAGAAAGGTGGATGTTGAGTTGAAAGTGATGTTTGCTCGGTTGATTATATCGCGCGATGGTGGGTTGATAGCCGAGTTACAAGTGAAACCTTCCTTAATTCAGTTAATTAAGGATAAGTAGTTGCTTGATGATTCCTTGGTGCCTCATGTTCAGGATATATCTGATGGTAATGCAACAGATTTCTTTTTCAATGATAATGGTGTTTTGTGCTTTAAAAGTCGGATAGTTGTGTCGGAGGATGTTGAATTGAGGTGCACTATTTTGACTGAAACTCATAGCAGTCCTTTTGCTATTCACCCCGGTAGTACAAAGATGTATCGTGGTTTGAAAGATGAGTACTATTGGGTTGGGTTGAAAAAGGATGTTGCTGATTTTCTGAGCAAGTGTATGGTTTGTCAACGTGTGAAAGCTGAGCACCAGTTTCCGTTCGGTTTGTTGCAACCTTTGAGGATACTGAAATGGAAATGGGAAAAGATTACGATGGCTTTTGCGTTCGGTTTGCCTTTAACACCATCAAAGAAGAACTCCATTTGGGTGGTTGTAGATCGCCTTACGAAGTGTGCGCATTTCTTGGCTGTGCATACTACGTATACAGTGGATAAGCTAGCAGAGTTGTATATTGCCGAGATTCTACGTTTGCATGGTGTGCCTAAGTCTATAGTGTCGGATAGCGATATGAGGTTTACAGCGAGATTTTGGGAGTGTCTACACCAAGCGTTGGGTACGCGCTTGAATTTCAGCACTTCATATCATTCTCAGACGAATGGTCAGTCAGAGCGAGTTATCCAGGTGCTGAAGGATATGTTGAGATGTTGTGTGATAGATTTCCAAGGTTCCTGGGAAAAAAATTGCCCTTGGTGGAATTTGCCTATAATAACAGTTTCCAGGCAAGTATACAGATGACTCCGTATGAAGCTTTGTATGGAAGAAAGTGTAGAACGCCTCTGTATTGGGCAGAGGCGGGACAAAAATTGGTTTCCTTGCCAGATTTGCTTAAGGGAAACTGTAACCCCCTCGACCCGGCCTAGCCGGTAGACCAAACCGAACGAGTCACACGGGGAATATTGAAGTAAACCGAGAAGGTTTACCTCAATAAACAAGCCTATTTTTTTCTTTTTATCTTATCTAGATGCAAATTAGGTTCCTATGGGTTAAACATTACAGCGGATTAAACACAACTCAGTCATACATCATTGTCATTCAATTATGGCTTTTAGGGACCATTTTGTAATATTTCCATTTCGTAGAAACTTAAGCCATTTTTGTGTTACCGTCTTTAAATTAGTTTCATTACATGCATCTCAGTCAAATCTCGGCTCAAAATAATCATTCATGCTTATTTAATTGCATCCACCACATTTAGGAACTAAAATGCAAAGAATCAGAATATTCCATCAACTAACATAACAGTCAACCGTTTCGAAACACTAAGGTCTTGTTTCGAAACACAGGCACGTATCGAAACACCCTTGAGGAGTTTCGAAACCATGGTTTCCAGTAGCAAATCATAAACCCTAAACCCTAAACTCTTATCCATTTCGAAACCCTAAGGCCATTTCAGGCATACCATTTCGATACAGGCTCGAGTGTTTCGAAACACCTAGGCTTGTAATGAAAAATTTTGCTTGTTTCTCTCTCTAAAAACCATCCTAAACCAATTCAACATGCATACATCATACACAAACATTAATCCTCAAACATTTGCAGCATATTTAGTATCAAAGTATGGCTAATTATATCAATGGAAAACTAAAGGCATGCAACCTAGCAAATAAGCCACTCAAGAGTCAAAACTCAAACCAAAATTCCAAACACCAAATAAAGGCCTTTTACAAATATAAAATCATAAAGCAAACATGCTCAAATGGTGTTCATACACGTCACCCAAACAAACCATGAATTTCCCCATTGCCCTTATTACTCTAGTCCAAAACTGAAACATACTTTCAAAGTGAAGTCTCTTAGGATTCCCTTGCAAGTTGCTGCCTCCAAACACTTAGTTATCTGCATTGATGGACAAAAAAGAGCGTAGCATACAAGCTTAGTGAGGGGAGTGCTCAAAACCCAAAAAAACCATTAATGCTCAAAACCATTTTACACTTTTTGAAAACCATCATGCTTCCTTGAAATCCATGCACTTCATTAACAAAGTTAGCATGTTATACCACATGCAACAAGTATCAAATACTTCAACAGCAAAATCCATTTGCTAACACATAACTCAAGCTTTCCATGCATTGCTACCAATATGCAAAGCTTAAAAGTAAAACGTGCATTTTCATGTTATGCATCCATATACATTCCATAGCAATAAATCAATTATATTGGCTCACAAGTGATCAACAACATTCTCATTTCTCAAAACGTATCAGATACACGGATTCCCAAGTGTTGTCCCAACACTTCATACATTCTCACCGGCATCTCAAGGTTCACACACGTGAGCTACCTTCCATCATTGTGACACCCGTGGTGGAGTATTCGGTACCTTACAACCCCTCAACACCACTCATCGGTAGATGTATAACTCCACTAACGAGAGACGGGACACAACTCGATTTCCTCAACCGTTAGGGTACTTGGATGGAGTTTTCGGTACATTCACAACCCCTCAACATCCAAGGTGACTTGTTTATAGTGCACTCAATCCTATAGCTGGCTAACTATATCCGATTTCATCTGTAAACCACTTTATACAACATCACTTGCCAATATAATTCATATTTAGTACTAACCTCACTGTTTTCAAAGCATTCACATAAGCCATATTCCAAGCATTAAACCATGCTTCATGAAACATGTATAAGCATATACATACAAGGATCACTTACCTAGTGCATCTTTTAACATTATGGCATCATCAACAGCAAATCATATACTCAAATCATGCTTTAAAACAGTAGGTAAACACATATAAAATCAAGTGCATCCACAAGCTTATAATAGCACAATCCGAGGGAGAAAATCACTTTTCTTCTGAACTTAGTAAAGCGTTTCAAGCTTACACTAAGTTCCCAAAACCACTTTTAAGATGTTTCAAAGCTGGAAATTCCATTTCCACTCATCGACTCGCGAAACCTCAATCGCTAAAGTGAAAATTAAGCGTCCGAAGTCCTTGAAACTTTGAAGAAAGCTTCCAAAGAATCCTTCTATGTTTATACCACACAAGAACAGAGGATTAATGCATCTCAATGCATTAAAACCACCAGCAAACACTAAAAACCCGCAGCTCTGCCCAAAGGCACCAAAATACCTATCTAAAACAACTGAAATCACCTTCGATTGATCACTAATCTCAACCCAACCATCAACAAACACTTCCATTACATTTTAACCATAGATCAACATCCAAAAACATCCTAATACAATCCTTATACCTCCAGCAACTCAGATTTCACACTTCCAAGCCAAAAACCCAAAACTAACAACCTAAACTTTAAGAGATCAAACCTAATCTTGGATTATTATGATTAAGCCTTTACTTTAACATCATTTAACATCCAAGATAACTTAAAATCATTCTCAATTCAATCAAAATAGTGCCCAAATGAAAATCTTGGAAAATCTCCACATAAATATATTTTTAGCCAATTTCCTTTTAATCCACTATAAAACAAAGTTAATAAACATACTTAGAAGGCACAAGACTTGGGAATTTCATTAAAGAACTTTTATTAGAGGAGTTACACGAAATCATACCTCTAACCTTGCCTTTTCTCCTCAAATGACAAGATTTTTGATGAAATCTTCAATAAAACTTAATGATGATTGGTAGGAGAATCAAAGAACTCTTTAGCCATTCAAAAGGATTAGAAAAGATGGAGAAGCTCTATGGTATTTAGAAAATAAAGAGTGTTTGGATGAGTGCAAAATGAGAGAAGTTAGTTACGTAAACTCTTCTCTTGTTTTAATTAAAAATCCCCTTTTAATTTGAAACATTAATTCAATCTTTTTATTAAATTAATTAAAATTGTCAATTTGAGAGAAAAGACCCACAAAAGATATAAGCCCCCTAAAGATTCTAAGTCTTGTCCTCATTTCACTTTAGTCCTTAAAATCCAACTTTGCAATTTTTTACAAAATGGTCACTTTCCAAAATCTCGATTTTCAAATACTCATTTTCTAAAATTGATTTTACCAACCTTCAATATACATTTTAAAAATATTTTAGCAATTTTTCTCAAAATTTTATCCCATCCCAGACTACATCTTCCCTGAACCATTTTTAAAGACTCGAATCTTCAACTCTAGGTTCAACTAACCTAAACTAATGCCTAAAACATCTAGGCCCAAAACTGGGGCGTTATAACTCTCCCCCACTTAGGAAATTTCGTCCTCGAAATTTTACCTGTAGGAAAAAGATGCGGAAACTGCTTCAGCATGTCCGCCTTGCTCTCCCACGTGACCTTCTCAACTCATCGATGTCGCCACAACACCTTCACAAGTTTGCTACTAGAATCAAGGATCCCCACTGGTTCCTCATCATAAGATAAATCCGGATTCAATTCAATCTCCTCAACAGGCATCACATGAGACGGATCCGATCTATACTTCCGCAACATAGAAACGTGAAACACATCATGAATTTTCTCCAACTCAGGAGGCAACCGCAACCGATATGCAACAGGACCGACTCACTCCACAACCTCATAAGGTCCAATAAACCTTGAACTAAGCTTACCCTTACGTCTAAACCTCATCACCTTCTTCCAAGGTGATACCTTCAAGAACACGCGATCTCCAACCGCAAACTCAATCTCCTTATGCTTTAAATTCGTGTAAGACTTTTGACGATCCGAAGCAGCCTTCAACCGCTCACATATGAGCTTCACTTTCTCAGTTGTTCCCTTAAGCAAATCCGGAAAGCAAACCAACTTTTGCCCTGCCTCCGCCCAACAAAGAGGCGTTCTACACTTTCTTCCATTCAAAGCTTCATACGGAGCCATTTGTATGCTTGCCTGGAAGCTATTATTATAGGAAAATTCCACCAAGGGTAACTGTTTTTCCCAAGAACCTTGAAAATCTATCACACAACATCTCAACATATCCTCCAACACCTGGATAACTCGCTCCGACTGTCCATCCGTCTGAGGATGATATGAAGTGCTGAAATTCAAGCGCGTACCCAACGCTTGGTGTAAGCACTCCCAAAATCTCGCTGTAAACCTCGAATCTCTATCTGACACTATAGATTTAGGTACTTCATGCAACCGCACAATCTCATCAATATACAACTCTGCTAGCTTATCCAATGTATATGTAGTATGCACAGCCAAGAAATGTGCATACTTCTTAAGATGATCTACAATCACCCAAATGGAGTTCTTCTTTCATGGTGTTAAAGGCAAACCGGATACAAAATCCATCGTAATCTTTTCCCATTTCCATTCCGGTATCCTCAAAGGCTGTAACAAAGCGGAAGAACACTGGTGCTCAGCTTTCACACGCTGACAAACCAGACACTTGCTCACAAAATTCGCAACTTCCTTTTCCAACCCAACCCAATAGTACTCATCTTTTAAACCATGATAAATCTTTGTACTACCAGGGTGCATAGCAAAAGGGTTGCTATGAGCTTTAATCAAAATAGTGCGCCTCAACTCAATATCCTTCGGCACAACTATCTGACTTTTAAAGCAGAAAACACCATCATCATTGAAACAGAAATCTGTTGCATTACCATCAGCTATATCCTGAACATGAGGCACCAAAGAATCATCAAGAAACTGGTTATCCTTAATTAACTCAATCAGGGAAGGTTTCACTTGTAACTCGGCTATCAACCCACCATTACACGATATACTCAATCGATAAAACACCACTCTCAACTCAACAACCACCTTCTTACTCAAAGCATCAACCACAACATTGGCCTTTCTAGGATGGTACTCAATCGTCAGATCATAATCCTTAAGCAACTCCAACCATCTTCGTTGCCTAGTATTCAACTCTCTCTGGGTCATTAGATATTTCAAACTCTTATGATCTGTGTAAACCACACACTTCTCACCGTAAAGGTAATGCCTCCAAATCTTCAGGGCAAACACAACTGCAGCAAGCTCTAGATCATGAGTAGGATAGTTGCGCTCAAGCACCTTCAATTGTCTAGACGCATATGCCACAACCTTCCCACCTTGCAGCAACACACAACCTAGACCAACATATGATGCATCACTGTAAACCACAAACTCCTTACCCGATTCTGGTTGAATGAAGACAGGAGCTTGCTTCAAAGCTTCCTTCAACCCCTCAAGAGCTTGTTGTCTAACATTCGTCCACTCAAAACGAACATTCTTTTGTAACAACTTAGTTAACGGAGAAGCAATCTTAGAGAAACCCTTAACAAACCTTCGATAATATCCAACCAAACCAAAGGAAACTATGCACTTCTGTCACCAATTTAGGCGTTTTCCAATTCATCACCACCTCGATCTTGTGTGGGTCAACCCGAATACCCTCGGCAGACACTACATGCCAAAGAAAAAAAACTTCCCTGAGCCAAAACTCGCACTTGCTCAGCTTAGCATAAAGCAGATTCTCCAACAATACTTGCAACACGATCCACAAATGCTTATCATGATCCTCCTCGGTACTCAAGTACATGATAATATCATCGATAAACACTACCACAAACTGATCTAAGAACTCATAAAACACATGATTCATCAAATCCATGAATGCAGCCAGTGCATTTGTCAACCCAAACGGCATCACTAAGAACTTATAATGCACGTACCTTGTACGAAAAGCTGTCTTAGGTACATCTACATCCTTAGCCTTCAGTTGATAATATCCAAACCTCAAATCAATCCTCGAAAACATTGAAGCACCTTGAAACTGGTCAAACAAATCATCAATCCTTGGCAAAGGGTACTTGTTCTTAATCGTCAACTTGTTCAATTGACGATATTCTATACACATACGCATCGTGCAATCCTTCTTCTTTACAAACAAGACCGGTGCACCCCAAGGTGAAACACTTGGCCTTATGAACCCTCGATTAAGCAACTCCTGAAGTTGTGTTTTCAACTCCTTCAACTCTTTAGGTGTCATCCGATAATGAGCAATAGACACTGGAGTCGTATTTTCATACAACTCAATGCCAAACTCCACTTCTCTGTTTGATGGCAAACCAGGCAACTCTTCCGAAAGACACCCGGAAACTCACATGTCATTCATAGGTCCTGCACTTGCACTTCCTTTGTACTAGGGTTCATCACATAAGCTAGGAAAGCTTCGCAACCTAACTTCTTCATATGACTTGCTTCAAGAGCCGAAATTACATTGGACAAGAATTTCACATTCTCGCCTACGATTACCACTTCGTAATCATCAGCAAGTTTCAAGGTAACTCGCTTAACATCAAAATCAACTACAACTCTATGCTCATACAACCAATCCATTCCAAGGATCACATCAAAACCATAGAAAGACAACTCCATCAAATCAACTGAAAACACATGGCTTTGAACAAATAAAGGGCATCTCCTATAAAATTTCTTCGTAACAACAGTTTCACCATAAAAGCTTGTTACTTGCATTGCTACATCTAGCATCTCAATAGGGATATCGAGAAAATGTGCATGCTCACTCAAGATGTATGAATGCATGGATCCAGAATCATTTAAAGCTAACAAAGACAAGAATTTCAAGGTGAAGGTACCTGCAATCACGTTGGTGTCGTTACGTCCCTTGAGATGTGCATACCCTCCAGCTAGAAAAGGACATTCACGTCTCATATGATCAACTGATCCACAATTCCAACAAGAATTAACCACCCTGGCCACAGGAGCCTGCGCCTCTCGAGCCACATGAGGGCAATCTCCCCTGAAATGCTCTCGCGATCTACATGTCTAACTAGTATTCTGTTTAGATCTCACCATGTTACCCTGAACTGGCGCACCTCACCTTTCTTCAGGCTGATATCTACGATCACGGTTTCTCTTATTCTGTCCACCACTAGGACCAGAATCTACAGCTCTCTTACCCGAGCTAGAACCACCCACGCGAGAGGTCAAACCCAAACTTTTCTCTATAACCTTGGCTCGTGTCACCAGCTCATCAAAATTATTATAATTAGAAGCTACCATGAAAGTCTTCACTTCATATACCAAGCCATAACGGAAGCAATCACATCGATGCCTATCACTTGGCACCAATTTCGGAGCATACTAACTCAGACGTACAAACTGGACCTCGTACTCAGCTAGTGTCATGTTTCCTTGCACCAAGGACATGAACTCATGCTTCTTGTCATCCAAGTATCTAACTCTTAGATACTTCTTTTTTAAGGCAGCCTAGAAGAACTCCCAATCTACCTCATTGGGTTCCATGGCCGCAGTCACAGTCGTCCACCAACTATATGCATCACCATGCAATAAAGAGACATCACATCCTAACTTGCGTGCATCATTGCACCCCATCTGATCCAAAATCTGGATCGTACTAGCCATCCATGCCTCGAATGCTTCATGAGACAATCCATGATATTCAACACCTTCCAAACTTCGCAAGCATTCCAACGGCAAACCCAATTGCCCAGCAACAGGTGCTTGCACTTGCACTTGCACTCCAGCAACAGCAGCCTGGAAAGCTCCAGTCATCGCCTGTACCAAAGGCGCCAAATCACCCAACACCAGACCAGCCTATCCGTGTTGTACTTGCTCCCCACCCCAGGTGGTGGTGGTGGAGGAAGTAAATTCGCACCATGAAGAACCTCGTTCTCCTGATTCATTCGCTCACCAACAGGAGCAACTGATCCTGAACGTAGCTCTCTCCTCGGTCCCATTGTGTTATTACCATTAAGGCATGAATATAAAACAAAACAAGAAATCAAGCCAGCTTCTAGCAAGGATCCAAGACTTCAATTTCAATTTAAAATATTTCACTACAGTAATAAGGAAATGGGCATCCCAATTTTCCCCAAACATAGCATAAAGCATACAACATACATGTCACAACCATTGTGCATCACAATCAATAAGATTCATCCCACAACATCATCATATATAACAACTCATACGTGTATCACACTCATCATACATGACATCACTATCATTTAATCAACATTATCATGCTTATAACATTCACCGTACATAGCAAACATCACCAAATACATACAATCACTTCACATTGACTTACCATTATCCCATTCTTTCGAACCTGGCTCTGATACCACCAAATGTAACCCCCTTGACCCGGCCTAGCCGATAGACCGAATCGAACGAGTTACACGGGGAATATTAAAGTAAACTAGAAAGGTTTGCCTCAATAAACAACCCTATTTTTCCCTTTATCTTATCTAGATGCAAATTAGGTTCCTATGTGTTAAACATTGCAACGGATCAAACACAACTCAATCATACATTAATTTCATCCAATTACGGCTTAGGGATAATTTTGTAATTTTTCTGATTCGTAGGAACTTAAGCCATTTTTGTGTTATCGTCCTTTAATTAGTCTCATTACATGCATCTTAGTCAAATCTCGGCTCAAAATAATCATTCATGCTCATTTAATTGCATCCACCACATTCAGGGACTAAAATGCAAAGAATCAGAACTTTAGAACATTCCATCAACTAACATTACTGTCACCCGTTTCGAAACACTAAGGTCTTGCTTTGAAACACGGGCTCGTATCGAAACGCCCTTAAGGTGTTTCAAAACCATGGTTTCCAGTAGTAAATCGTACCGGAACAGACCTTATTTGTTTCGAAAACCTAAGGCTATTTCAGGCACACCATTTTGATACAGGCTCCAGTGTTTCGAAACACTTGGGCCTGTAAAGACAGATTTTCTGGTTTTTCTCTCTAAAAACCATCCTAAATCAAACCAACAAGCTTCCAGCATGCATACATCATACAAAAACATTAATCCTCAAACATTTGCAGCATATTTGGCATCAAAGCATGGCTAATTGCATCAATGGAAAACTAAAGGCATGCAACCTAGCAAAAAAGCCGCTCAAGAGTCAAAACTCAAACCCAAAACTCCAAACACCTTATAAAGGCCTTTTACAAGTATAAAATCATAAAGGAAACATGCTCAAATGGTGTTCATACACATCACCCAAACAAACCATGAATTTCCCCATTGCCCTTATTACTCTAGTCCAAAACCAAAAAAGTACTTTCAAAGTGAAGTCTCTTAGGATTCCGTTGCAAGTTGCTGCCTCCAAACACTTAGTTATCTACATTGATGGACGAAAGAGAGCGTAAGGATACAAGCTTAGTGAGGGGAGTGCTCAAAACCCAAAAAGACCATCAATGCTCAAAACCATTTTACACTTTTTGAAAACCATCATGCTTCCTTGAAAACCATCATGCTTCCTTGAAATCCATGCACTTCATTAACAAAGTCAGCATGTTATACCACATGCAACAAGTATCAAATACTTCAACAATAAAATCCATTTGCTAACACAAAACTCAAGCTTTCCATGCATAGCTACCAATAGGCAAAGCTTAAAAGTAAAACATGCAATTTCATGTTATGCTTCCATATACATTCCATAGCAATAAATCAATTATATTGGCTCACAAGTGATCAACAACATTATCATTTCTCAAAACGTATCGGATACACGGATTCCCAAGTGTTGTCTCAACACTTCATACATTCTCACCGGCATCTCAAGGTTCACACACGGGAGCTACCCTCCACCGTTGTGACACCCGTGGTGGAGTATTCGATACCTTACAACCCCTCAACACCACTCATTAATAGATGTATAACCCCACTAACGAGAGACGAGACACAACTCAATTTACTCAATCGTTAGAGTACTTGGATGGAGTTTTCGGTACATTCACAACCCCTCAACATCCAAGGCGACTTGTTTATAGTACACTCAATCCTATAGTCGGCTAACTATATCCGATTTCATTTGTAAACCACTTTACACAACATCACTTGCCAATATAATTCATATTTAGTATTAGCCTCATTGTTCTCAAAGCATTCACAATAAGCCATATTTCAAGCATTAAACATGTATAAGCATATAATTACAAGGATCACTTACCAAGTGAATCCTTTAACAATATGGCATCATCAACAGCAAATCATATACTCAAATCATGCTTTAAAATAGTAGGTAAACACATATAAAATCAAGTGCATCCACAAGCTTATAGTAGCACAATCTGAGAGAGAAAATCACTTTACTTACTTCTGAACTTAGTAAAGTGTTTCAAGCTTACACTAAGTTCCCAAAACCACTTTTAAGATGTTTCAAAGCTGGAAATTCCATTTCCACTCACCGACTTGCGAAACCTCAATCGCCGACGCAAAAGCCAAGCATCTGAAGTCCCCGAAACTTCGCTGAAAGCTTCCAAAGAATCCTCCCATGTTTATACCACACAAGAACAGAGGATTAATGCATCTCAATGCATTAAAACCACCAGCAAACACTAAACTCAACCCAAAGGCACCAAAATACCAATATGAAACAACTGAAATCACCTTCGATTGATCACTAAACTCAACCCAGCCATCAACAAATACTTCCATCACATTTTAACCATAAATCAACATCCAAAAACATCCTAATATCATCTTTATACCTCCAGCAACTCAGATTTCACACTTCCAAGCCAAAAACCCAAAACTAACAACCTAAACTTTAAGAGATCCAACCTAATCCGGGATTATTATGATTAAGCCTTTACTTTAACATCATTTAACATCCAAAACAACTTTAAAATCATTCTCAAATCAATCAAAACAATTCCCAAATGAAAATCTTCACATAAATCCATTTTTAGTCAATTTCCTTTTAATCCACTATAAAACAAAGTTAATAAACATACTTAGAAGGCACAAGAATTGATAATTTCATTAAAGAGCCTTGATTAGAGGAGTTAAACGAAATCATACCTCTAATCTTGCCTTTTCTCCTGAAATGACAGGATTTTTTATGAAATCTTCAAGAAAACTCAATGATGATTGGTAAGAGAATCAAAGAACTCTTTATCCATTCAAAAGGATTAGAAAAGATGGAGAAACTCTCTGGTTTTTAGAAAAGAAAGAGTGTTTGGCTGAGTGCAAAATGAGAGAAGTTAGTTACGTAAACTATTCTCTTGTTTTAATTAAAAATCCCCTTTTAATTTAAAACATTAATTAAATCCTTTAATTAAAGTAATTAAAATGGTTAGTTTGAGAGAAAAGACACACAAAAGATATAAGCTCCATAAATATTCTAAGTCTTGTCCTCATTTCACTTAAGTCCTTAAAATCCAACTTTGCAATTTTTACAAAATGGTCACTTTCCAAAATCTCGATTTTCCAATACTCATTTTCTAAAAATGATTTTACCAACCTTCAATATACATTTTAAAAATATTTTAGCAATTTTTATCATAATATTATATCATCCCGAACTATGCCTTCCTTGAACCGTTTCTAAAGGCTTGAATCTTCAATTCTAGGTTCGACTAACCTAAACTGATGCCTATAACATCTAGGCCCAAAATCGGGGCATTACAGAACCATAGAGAAAGTGAAGCTCATATGTGAGCGGTTGAAGGCAGCTTCGAATCGTCAAAAGTCTTATGCGGATTTAAAGCGTAAGGAGATTGAGTTTGCGGTTGGAGATCGTGTTTTCTTGAAAGTATTGCCTTGGAAGAAGGTGATAAGATTTGGATGTAAGGGTAAGCTTAGTCCAAGGTTTATTGGACCTTATGAGGTTGTGGAGCGTGTTGGTCCTATTGCATATCGGTTGAGGTTGCCTCCCGAGTTGGAGAAAATCCATGATGTGTTTCATGTTTCAATATTGCGAAGCTATAGGTCGGATCCGTCTCATGTGATGCATGTTGAGGAGATTGAGTTGAATCTGGATTTATCTTATGATGAGAAACCAGTGGGGATCCTTGATTCTAGTAGCAAAGTTCTTCGTGGTAAGACAATTGAACTTGTGAAGGTATTATGGCGACATCGAGGAGTTGAGGAGGCCACGTGGGAGAGCAAGGCGGACATGTTGAAGTAGTTCCTGAATCTTTTTCCTTCAGGTAAAATTTCGAGGATGAAATTTCCTAAGTGGGGGAGAGTTGTAATGCCCCGATTTTGGGCCAAGATGTTTTAGGCACTGGTTTAGGTTAGTCGAACCTAGAATTGGAGATTTTAGCCTTAAGAAACGGTTTAGGGCAATCATGGTCCAGGATAAGGTAAAAATATGGTAAAATTTTCTAAAATTATCTAAAATCATATAGATGGGCTTGGTAAAATCAATTTTACAAAATGGATTTTGGGACGTGTACATTTTGGGCAGTGACCGAAATGTAAAGATTTAAAATTGTGGAAAAAGTGTAATTTTCAAAGGAGAGTCAAATTCTTAGAATCTTTAGGGAGATTTTTGGCAATTAAGCCTTTTCTTTTAATTGGCATGTGATTATAATGTTTTAATTAAAGTTTAATATGGAAGTTTTATTAAAAAAAGAGGTAGTTATTTTGTTAAGCCATTTTTGACGTAACTTTTCCATTTCTCATTTTCTCTTCAGCCAATCATTCCCTCTTTTCTCTCAATTTCTAGAATTCTTTTTCATTCTTTTGCTCTTTTGATTTACAACTCTTTTCTAAAGACTCTTCTCAAAGATTTACAGGATTCCATAAAGCTTCATGAGTTGAAAACTTGCCAACTGGAAGAAAAGCAAGGATTGGAGGTAATTTTGTGCTACTCCTCTAATCAAGGTTCTTTAATGATATTCCAAAGTATTTGACTCTTGATTTGTGTTTTTATTGAGGTTTTAATGTTGATTTGGTAAAAACCGAAATCTTGCAAAAGAGGAAATAAAATGTGATTTTCGTACTTGCTTTGTTTTGGTTCAATTGATGTGGTTTCTAATCATGTTTTAGAATATTTTTGATGTTGATAATGAGTTTTGATCATAATAATCCCGAAATTATTGAGATCTCTAATTGTTTAGGTTGTTAGTTATGGGTTTTTGGCTTAGAAATGTGAAATCTGAGTTCCTGGTGGTATAAGGATGATATTAGGATGTTGATTTATGGTTAAAATGTGATGGACGTGTTTGTTGATGGATGGGTTGAGTTTAGAGATCAATCGAAGGTGATTTTGGTTGTTTCAGATGGGTATTTTGGTGCCTTTGGGCAGAGCTGTGGATTTTTAGTGTTTGCTGGTGGTTTTAAAGCATTATGATGCATTGATCCTCTGTTCTTGTGTGGTATAAACAAGGTAGAATACTTTAGAAGCAATCGGTGAAGATTTAGGGGCTTTGGATGCTTGATTTTCGTGTCGGCGATTGAGGTTTCGCGAGTCGATTAGTGTAAATGGGATTTCCAACTTTGAAACATCTTAAAAGTAAAGTGATTTTCTCCCTCAGATTGTGCTATTATAAGCTTGTGGATGCACTTGATTTTATATGTATTTACCTACTATTTTAAAGCATGATTTAAGTATATGATTTTGTTGTTGATGATGACATATTGTTAAAAGATGCACTAGGTAAGTGATCCTTGTATGTATGTGTTTATACATGTTTTATGAAGCATGGTTTAATGCTTGGAAATATGGCTTGTTGTGAATGTTTTGAAAATAGTGAGGTTTAAACTAAATGATAATTATATTGGCAAGTGATGTTGTGAAAAGTGGTTTACAAATGAAATCAGATATAGTTAGCCGACTATTGAAATGAGTTCACTATAAACAAGTTGCCTTGGATGTTGAGGGGTTGTGAGTGTACCGAAAACTCCATCCAAGTACCCTAGCGATTGAGGAAATTGATTTGTGTCTCGTCTCTCGTTAGTGGGGTTATACATCTACCGATAAGTGGTGTTTAGGGGTTGTAAGGTACCGAATACTCCACCACGAGTGTCACAACAGTGGAGGGTAGCTCCCGTGTGTGAACCTTGAGATGCCGGTGAGAATGTATGAAGTGTTGAGACAACACTTGGGAATCCATGTATCCAATACGTTTTGAGAAATGAGAATGTTATTGATCACTTGTGAGTCAATATAATTGATAAATTACTATGAAATGTATATGGATGCATAACATGAAAATGCATGATTTACTCTTAAGCTTTGCATATTGGTAGTTATGCATGGGAAGGCTTAAGTTATGTGTTAGCGAATGGATTTTGCTGTTGAAGTATTTGATAATTGATGAATGCGGTATAACATACTGATTTTTGTTAATGAAGTTCATGGATTTCAAGAAAGCATAATGGTTTTCAAAAGTGTAAAATGGTTTTAGGCATTGATGGTGTTTTTGGGTTTTGAGCACTCTTCACTAAGCTTGTATGCTTACGCTCTCTTTAGTTTGCATGCCTTTAGTTTCCCATTGATTCAATTAAGTTGCATGCCTTTAGTTTCCCATTGATGCAATTAGTCATGCTTTGATGCCAAATATGCTGCAAATATTTAAGGATTAACGTTTAAGTATGATGTATACATGTTGGAAACATGTTGGTTTGGTTTAGGATGGTTTTTATAGTGAAAAGCCAGCAAAATCTGTCATTACAGGCCCATGTGTTTCGAAACACTCAAGCCTATATCGAAACGGTGTGCCTGAAATGGCCTTAAGGTTTCGAAACGGATAAGGTTTGTTCCTATACAATTTGCTACTGGAAACCATGGTTTCGAAAAACCTCAAGGGCGTTTCGATACGAGCCCGTGTTTCGAAACAGGGCCTTAGTGTTTCGAAACGGATTGCAGTTATGTTAGTTGATAGTATGTTCTGAAGTTCTGATTCTTTGCGTTTTAGTCCTTGAATGTTGTGGATGCAATTATATGAGCATGAATGATTATTTTGAGCTGAGATTTGACTGAGATGCATGTAATGAGACTAATTAAAGGACGGTAACACAAATATGGCTTAAGTCCCAACAAATCGGAAAAAATACAAAATGATCCCTAAAAGTCGTAATTGGATGAATTGATGTATGATTGAGTTGCGAATGATCTCCTGCAATTGTTAACACATAGGAACCTAATTTGCATCTAGATAAGATAAAAAGAAAAAATAGGGTTGTTTATTGAGTTAAACCTTCCTGGTTTACTTCAATATTCCCTGTGTGACCCGTTTGGTTCGGTCTACCGGCTAGGCCGAATCGATAGGGTTAAAACATTATTCCCTTGCATTGTTAAATGGGAAAATATGTACAATTATGCACCTTTCAATACGTTTGTTGTTCCATTCACTTCGGGGAATGAAAAATATTCAATATAGAACATATCAAACGATTATTTATCAAAGATAATGTGTCAAGAACTTATTACTCTTCCTGGGTATTGATATTTTAGAACTTTGAGATATAGTACTCACATTTTCCCCTTGCATTTAAATGAGAAATTTTTTTTATGCTTAAGTATAGTATGAGTACTTGCGTTGTCTGCTAAGCATAAATTGTCACAATTTACTATATATTGTATTTTGGAAGTAATCACATTCTTCAAAGATAATATGTAAAACAAATTAACATAAATCAAAAAAATTAACATAAAGCAAAATAAATAAATGTTTCAATATATTTAAATATATAATATAAAAACATAAATAAACAATATGTAAAATAAATTAACATAAAGCAAAAATAAATTAAAAAATCAATTATTCCCTTCAAAGATTGTAAGGAAATAAAATAAATGACGAATTAGTCTCTTCAAGGGTTATGAGAAAATCAACAATATCCAATTGAGTTGGACCAACAACGCCATAATTATTTTCGCCATTTTCGAAAATAAAATTTGTTTATATTTTCTTTCTTTTATCATTCATAATTCTGGATAAAGGTCCATAATGCTTCGGCGTATGACAAGTACGAGATCAATGGTTTGTAACATTTCATAAAAAATTCACTTTCTTAATATATTCCTGTCATCTTTATAAACTCACTTCTGGTGGTTATAAGCATTCTTAAAATGATCATCTTGTCCATGTATATGTTCATGGCCTCAATTGCGACCACCATTGCTAATATGACATTTATTCTTTCCGCTATAAAATGTCGCATTAACTTCAAGGAATGGAGCGGAGCCAATAGGTCATTAAAACCCTTTTTACGATATTGTGTCTGTAGGATAACATTGTTTGCGTGAAAAGTGGAGTATGTTTTTCTAACATATCCTCATCGGTGATTCTCTGACCACAAATTTTCATTTTAATTTGAAGCATTCACGTAGCTAAGTTTTATTCACTATCCACATAGTGAATTATCATGTTTACATTCACTTCAGGGAATGAAAAAAATATAATAATCACATGGAATAAAAATCATGCTTGCATTCATTTCAGGGAATGCCTCTTATAAAAATTCTTGGATCAAGACAAATTTTCGTAACTTGAACTTGAGAAAAATTTATAGTTGAGTTTTTCGACAGAGAAGAATTATTGCTTTCGAGCAAATATAGAGTTTATAATATTCACACTGTTAAAATTTATCATGCTTCCATTCACTTGAGGAATTGGAATAAATTTAATTGAATAAACATAAATTGGAGAGACATACCTGTTTAGATTTATCTTGAGTCAAACTATGACCTTTTCTATTCCATTTAAAAATATCATGTAAAACTCAAAACATTGTTAAAAATAACAACTTTCATCAATAAAATAACGTAAACAAATATTGATCTGAATATAAATTTAAAAAATATCATGAAAGAATTGGACCGTGCAGTGAGGAATGCGATGAATCTTGTTGCGACCGGAAATTATTAGGTTGAATTCTCATGAAAGAATTCTCAATGCGATGAAGTCAATGTATTTACTATTATAATTATTAGAAGCAAAAAAAAAATAGCTTTTGTTTTGTATTCCCTATTTCCAATGAAATAAAATAGGTTTAGTGTATTATTTATAAAAAATAGAAAGTAATTAAAAATCAATAAAGCAAGAAGCCACATATTATAATATTTGATCTTTCTTACCGTGTCTCAAGAAGCATACCTATCAAGGAGTATAAATATTAAGTCATAGAATATTAGAATAAAACAATAATTAAATAATATATTAGTACACATCAATATTAATTTAAGAGTAATTAACCAATCTTTATATTGGTATATAAATAAGTAAAATATACCATACTTTCCATGCTAAGTTGAATATATGGTAGATATAGTCACTAATATCGAATTAAATTTCTTTTCGAGAATCACTAATGTAGAGCATTTGGGTGTTCTCTATTTATGAGCGCAAGTGCACACTCTAGTCAAGTTATAGTATAAAAGTTATCGTCTCCTACAGGGATTGGACATCTTGATTCGAATTGTTGTTCCTGCACAAGGAAAAGTAAATGCACAATTAATTTGTTTGTTGAGACGAAAAGTAAAATAAAAACACAAGTAGTTAAAAGAGAAAAATCGGGTTGATAGAATGGGCAGGGTTACGATGCTGCTTTGTGTGAAACTGCGTTGAACAGGATAAGTTGTTTTCTGCTGTCAGACTCTGCTGCCTCGATGGGGGATGGCAGGTAGACTGTAGAGACCCTCACGCTGCCTTGGTAGGGGAATGGAATTGTGTCTCGGCGGCAAACTCGGTAGAACTACAAGGCTCGACAGAACGCTTTGAAAGTGACTCCGCTTATGTCTAAGTCAGAGTGTTGTTGATGCCCACTGCAGATAATACCAGTCGCGGCGTGAATCGTGCAAAGACAGCAATGTTGATTCGTCCGCTTTTAGCCGCATTAAACCCTAACCTATGTCTAGACCGGATTGATCGCACCGTCTATAGATGAAATCGTACTTACTCCTTTCGTGAGTTCGACTCTCTCAATATCGAACAAATGGATAGAATTCAACAAATCTTTCACCTTAATTGAAAACTATGAAGAACATGGATTAAGTAAACCTTGAAGTTTTATTTGCAAAAACAAACTTAAAATCCTAAACAACCATTTTCACACTAATTACAGCATAACCCAAACCCAAGAAGAATTTTAGAACATGTTGGCGGCAAGAAAACCTAAACTATACCTAAGGAAAACCTAACTTGTTTTGAAATAGAATTACAATGGGTATATATAGGCATTAGCTAGGTCTAGTCCTTCTTGAAGTAGAAGTCTTCAAAGTATCTTTTTACATTAAATGTGGCTTTAAACTCTGACTTCTTTGAGTTGAATGTGGACTTTATTACGTTGCCTTGTTCTGCAAGTAATTTCGAGATTCTCCTTTGGCGGCACTGCCAGCTGCTATAGACATCAGAAAATTGAGTGGACAACATCGATAGAATCAGGATTTTTAGCTCTACAGATCGCACCCCAGTTCTCCAACTGCATAGTCTGTTGTGTTGGGAGGCAGGTTGGGCGGCGGTAGCTACTCGGTAGCTGTTGTTTCTGTTTGGAACTGCATCAGTACAGCTCCTTGTTCTGATGCCTCAGCATCATATCCTCAGCTCTTCTTTCCCTCTGTCAGCCTCTAGTACCTGAAACTAAGATTACACTAAAACAATACCTTTTCTTCATCAAATAGCAGATAGTCTATAAAAGCATGGCAAAGTAAAAAAACTACTGTAAAATGTAATGCATGATCCTAATTATGCCTAGAATGTACTCAAAAACAACAATAATATGAGATGGAATGTGCATGAAATATAGAACTTCCCCTTATATTAACCAGAAAGAAAAAATCGTTTTCAACTTGATTTCGTACCTCAAGGACGTGGCACCTATATTAGATTAGTGAAGGGGAAATAGTAGGAAAATAACTCAGAATTAATTTCTAATGCCAGTGCAGAACTGTGTACAGGCCAAATATGCAGAATAACTAGATAAACAAAGATGTTGATATGATATATAAAGTTGCTGCCGAGACAGCACAGTTAAGCACAATTATTTAATCATGGCAATGAGGGCTTCAGCTTATCACAACTACTCTTCTAGGTCTGAAATTAAGATAGGAGCAAACTACAAAACCCAGAACCCATGGAGTAGAGTCATCCCGTGAAGACTTTCATTCACCCATGCTAATTTGTCTGTCACTTCAAAATTTTCAGATTCATAGAATTTAATAGCAGCGGAGTGTCCTCGCACATGATTCTTCCTAGAGCATGTTGTGGGCACCTCTAGGGTAAAACAACAATGTTTCTTTGTTTTTGTTTCTGCTGCCGTGGTAGTGTTGTATTTGTTTGTTTCTGTTTTCTGCCTCGGCGGCTACCTGCAACCATTTTTAGAACTTTTCAAAGAATTCTAAAAACAAAACAGGCAGTGTTCATTAGATATTCTAGCAAATTCAGCAAGTAGCAGTAGTGTTTGACAGTTTTGGCAATTAAAAAAATTCTAAGTCATTTTTCATGCTTTTCCCTAATTAAGTTCAATTTATTTATTGGTGCGACAATAATTAATCGGCTAACTATCATAGGCACAAGTTATAACATTTTTTTGTTCCAGTTAATATTAAGGCAAGTACAATGCAACCTATATGCTACAAAGTATGCCTAGACAAAAAGATGCGAGAGCTATCCCCCCAAAATCAAGATGGGCATTGCCCTCAATGCACAAAATAAAACAGAAAAAAAAAACTAAAAATAGGAAGAAGAAAAATACAAGCGTTAAAAACAGAAAAATAATTATAAAAGAGAATAAAGAAAAAGAAAAAAACTAGAAATTGGCTGAGGGTTGAGAAGAGGCTTGAGCCTTTGCTGCTGAGGATGAGGAGGATGATAGGATGATTAGGCGGCAGGCGGCAGATGTCCGGGCAGCAGACTTGGCAGGGGAGACCTTGGTTGTCCGCGGCGGCTGGACTCTTTTTGGAGTGGGACGAGGTTCTTCTTGAGGTTCGTTAGGAGGTGCTTCGCTCTCTTCTGACTCTGTTTCGTCGTCCACTGGCTCAGAGGCTATGATGTGCCGCTTCCTCTGTTGGTGCTACCAAAGGGTCTATCATCATTGGGATTGTTGCTACTACTGCTTCTGTTGCTTTTGTTACTGGCAGCTGCTGCTGCACCTCTTCTGATGAGGATGTGTTCGCCACTGTTGCCACTGTGTAGATGGGGGAATGATGTTGATAATGCCACTTTGGGGAGTCTGCCACCGTGTTAGAGGTGGAGGTGTCTGAGTACGATGGGTAGTGCGTCGGAGACGACATCTATCTGCGGAAGGTGGCGTGGCGGGCAGCGGCGGCTGATGGCGTTCCTTGTGCTGTAGCAGCTGTGGCAGCTAAATCTGTAAGGTAGGGTGGCAACGTCTAGACCGGGCTAAGGGGGTTACATTTGTTGGTATTAGAGCATGGTTACGAAAGAATTGGGAATGTTGGTATGTGGAATTGATATGTATCGTGGTATGTTGTTTGGAAACCATGCAATTGGTTGAATTCTGAAGCTTATGCCATGCTTGATTTATGTGAATTGCATGTGAAGTGGATTTGAGTGTGTAATAGTGATGTAATGATGTTATATGCTGAATTTGAATGGTGAAAAGCATGTTGAGCTTGAAGAGTCTTTGTATGCTATGTCATGATAGGGGAAGCCGGGGTGCCCATTGCTTTATTACACTAATCAAATGTTTTTTGTAAACTTGGATCCTTGCTTGCAGTTGGCCTAAATGGTTTGATTTGTTTTTGTTGTTGTGTTTTGTTTAAAATAGCACAATGGGACCTAGAAGAGAGTTGAGGTCCAGTACGATTATACCTGTGACTGAGCAGGGTGACCAGGGTGCGCAAGGGGCTGATGTCCCTCCTGGTGGAAATCTACCTCCTTCGCCACCACCTGGAGGAGGGAAGCAGGTGCAGCAAGGGCCTACTGGTCCTGGTTTGGGTGATTTGGCGCCACTGGTTCAGGCGATCACCGAAGCGTTTCAGGCTGCTGTTGTTGGAGCGCATGTACAGGCCCCTGCAGCTGGGCAGGCGGGCTTTCCATTGGAAAGATTGAGGAGCTTGGGAGCTGTAGAGTTCTTTGGTATGTATCCTGAGGCGTCTGAGGCCTGGTTAGCGAGTACGATCCGTATCATGGATCAGATGGGATGTAATGATGTGCGCAAGTTGGGATGCGCAGTCTTTTTGTTGCAAGGCGATGCCTACAGCTGGTGGACGACTACCACGGCTGGTATGGAACCTAATGAGGTTAATTGGGAGTTTTTCAGAGGTGCCTTCAAGAGGAAGTATCTAGGGGTGAGATACTTGGATGAAAAGAAACGGGAGTTTATGTCGATTGTTCAAGGCAATCTATTTGTGGCTGAGTACGAGGTCCAGTTCGTACGCTTGAGCCAGTATGCTTCTGAGTTGGTACCTAGTGAGAGGCATCGATGTGATCGCTTCCGGTACAATTTGGTACATGAAGTTAAGACGTACATGCTAGCTGCAGATTACACTAATTTTGACGTGCTTGTTTGTCGGGCAAAGGACATTGAGCAGAATTTGGCTTTGTCCTCTCGAGGTGTTGGTTCTAGCTCTGGGAAGAGAGCAGCTGAGTCTAGTTCCGGAGGTGGACGGAACAAAAGGGGACGAGATAGGAGGTACCAGCCTGCTGCTAGGCGGGGTAATGGTGGACATGGTACACCTGCTCAGGGAGATAGGATGAAGGCTGAACAGAACATGTGTTGGACGTGTGGTTCTCGTGGTCATTTGAGGCGAGATTGTCCTCGAGCAGCTAGAGAGGTTCAGGCTCCTGTTGTGGTGACAGGGAACTCTTGTTGGAATTGTGGTTCGGCGGATCACATAAGGAGGGAGTGTCCTTTGTTGGCTGGTGGTGGCCAAGGACGTGCTCCTGTGGTAGCTGCACCTCAAAGAGGTCGTGGGCGCGGCCGTGGGAACTTTCAGAGGAGGGATGAAGGGCAGCAAGGCATTGCTCATATTGTAGTTGTTCGACCTGAGGGAGGTGGACCAGCGAGGGTATATGCTCAGCGCGAGGAGTGCAATGATACCGATGTTATCGCAGGTACCTTTGTTCTCTAGTCTTTATCTTTGCTGGCTTTGATTGATTCTGGATCCACGCATTCTTATATCTTGAGTGAGCATGCACATTTTCTTGATATACCTGTTGAGTTGCTTGAGGTAGGAATGCAAGTGACTAGTTCTTTTAGTGAGACTGTAGTCACTAGGAAGTTGTATAAGAGATGCCCTTTGTCTGTGCAGGGTCATGTTTTTCTTGTGGATCTGATGGAGTTACCTTTCTACAGATTTGATGTAATCCTTGGCATGGATTGGTTGTCGGAGCATAGGGTGGTGGTTGACTTTGAGGACAAGCGAGTCACCTTAAAATTGGCCGATGATTATGAAGTAGTGGTAGTAGGCGAGAATGTGAAATTCTTGTCAAATGTGATTTCGGCTTTGGAAGCAAACCGTATGATGAGGTTGGGTTGTGAGGCTTACCTTGCCTATGTGATGAATCCTTACACCAAGGATGTGCGTGTGCAGGACATCCGAACTGTACGCGATTTTACGGGTGTCTTTTCGGAAGATTTGCATGGATTGCCACCAAATAGGGAAGTTGAGTTTGGTATAGAGTTGTACGACAAAACAATTACGATGTCCATTACTGCCTATCACATGGCACCCAAAGAGTTAAAAGAGTTGAAAACGCAGTTGCAGGAGTTGTTGGATCGAGGTTTCATCTGGCCGAGTGTGTCACCTTGGGGTGCAGCGGTCTTGTTTGTAAAGAAGAAAGATGGGACAATGCGGATGTGCATAGATTATCGGCAACTGAACAAGTTGATGATCAAGAACAAGTATCCCTTGCCTAGAATTGATGATCTCTTTGATTAGTTCCGGGGAGCCTCAGTGTTTTCTAAGATAGACTTGAGATCAGGGTATTATCAGCTAAAGGTGAAGGACGTGGACGTACCTAAGACAGCTTTTCGCACGAGGTATGGACACTGTGAATTTTTAGTGATGTCGTTTGGTTTGACCAACGCGCCTGCTACTTTCATGGACACGATGAATCGTGTATTCCATGAATTCTTGGATCAGTTTGTTGTGGTGTTCATCGATGATATCCTTGTGTATTCGCGTACCGAGGAGGATCATGATAGGCACTTGAGAATTGTTTTGCAAGCGTTGTTGGAGAATCAGTTGTATGCCAAGCTGAGTGAGTGTGAGTTTGGGCTTAGAGAGGTGGTCTTCCTTGGGCATGTTGTATCAACTGAGGGTATTCGCGTTGATCCGCACAAGGTAGAAGCTGTGATGAGTTGGAAAGTGCCTAAGTCAGTGACGGAGGTACGGAGTTTCCTTGGTTTGGCTTGGTACTACCGTAGGTTTGTCGAGGGTTTCTCGAAGATAGCAGTGCCTTTGACCAAGTTGTTGCAAAATAATGTTCGCTTTGAGTGGACGGATGCGAGACAACAAGCCTTTGAGAAGCTGAAAGAAGCTTTGACGCAAGCTCTTGTTCTGATTCAACCTGAATCTGGTAAGGAGTTTGTGGTTTATAGTGATGCGTTCATTGTTGGTTTGGGCTGGGTGTTGATGCAGGAAGGTAAGGTAGTGGGTTATGCATCTAGGCAGTTGAAGGTGCATGAGCGCAACTACCCTACTCATGATCTTGAGCTTGCGGCTGTGGTGTTTGCCTTGAAAATTTGGAGGCATTACATGTACGGTGAGAAGTGTGTTATGTTTACCGACCATAAAAGTTTGAAGTATCTCATGTCTCAAAAGGAGTTGAATCTTAGGCAACATCGTTGGGTAGAGTTGCTTAAAGATTATGATCTGACGATTGAGTATCACTCGGGTAAGGCTAATGTTGTAGCCGATGCTTTGAGCAGGAAAGTAGATGTGGAGTTGAGAGTGATGTTTTCTCGTTTGAGCATATCGCGTGATGGTGGTCTTATTGCGGAATTACAGGTGAAGCCATCCCTGATACAGTTGATCAAAGATAAGCAGTTGCTTGATGATTCTCTTGTTTCGCATGTTCAGGACATTGCGGAAGGTAGACCTTCAGATTTCAGCTTTAATGATGATGGTGTTATGTGCTTTGGGAGTCGAATAGTGGTGCCAGATGATGCTGAGTTAAGGCACACTATTCTGACTGAAGCTCATAGTAGTCCTTTTGCTATGCATCCTGGTAGTACAAAGATGTATCGTGACCTCAAAGATGAGTATTACTGGGTGAGTTGAAAAAGGATGTGGCTGAGTTTGTTAGTAAGTGCATGGTGTGTCAGCGAGTGAAGGCTGAGCATCAGGTTTCTTCTTGGTTGTTGCAGCCTTTGAGAATCCCAGAATGGAAGTGGGCGAGAATCACCATGGATTTTGTGTCTGGTTTGCCTTTGTCACCGACAAAGAAGAACTCAGTTTGGGTGATTGTTGATCGGCTTACCAAGTGTGCACATTTTCTGCTTGTGCATACTATATACACTTTGGATAAGTTGGCTGAGCTATATATAGCTGAGATTGTGCGGTTGCACGGTGTGCCAAAGTCCATTGTGTCGAATAGAGATCCGAGGTTTACAGCACAATTTTGGGAATGTTTGCATCAAGCTTTGGGTACACGGTTGAATTTCAGTACTTCTTATCATCCACAGACGGATGGACAGTCGGAGCGTGTGATCCAAGTGCTTAAGGACATGTTGAGATGCTGTGTGATAGATTTTCAGGGTTCTTGGGAGAAGCACTTGCCATTGGTTGAGTTTGCGTATAATAACAGTTACCAGGCAAGTATTCAAATGGCTCCATACGAGGCTTTGTATGGGAGAAGATGTAGAACCCCTCTTTGTTGGGCAGAAGCAGGGAAAAAGTTGATTTCGATGCGGGCTATGCTAAAGGGAACCACTGAGAAGGTGAAGCTCATTTGTGAGCGTTTAAAAGCAGCATCGGATAGGCAAAAGTCTTACGCGGATTTGAAGCGTAAGGAAATTGAGTTCGCAGTTGGCGAACGTGTGTTCTTGAAAGTATCGCCTTGGAAGAAGGTGATGAGATTTGGGTGTAAGAGTAAGCTTAGCCCAAGGTTCATTGGACCTTACGAGATTGTGGAGCGTATTGCTCTTGTGGCATATCGGTTGAGATTGCCTGTAGAGTTGGAGAAGATACATGATGTGTTTCATGTCTCCATATTACGGAAGTACAGATCGGATCCTTCGCATGTGATACCTGTAGAGGAGATAGAGTTGAATCCAGATCTGTCATATGATGGGGAACCAGTGAAGGTTCTGGATGTGAGTAGCAAAGTTCTTCGTGGCAAGACGATAGAACTTGTGAAGGTGTTGTGGCGACACCGAGGAGTTGAGGAGGCCACTGGGAAAGCAAGGCGGACATGCTGAGGCAGTTCCCGCATCTCTTTCCATCAGGTAAGAATTTCGAGGATGAAATTTCTTAAGTGGGGGAGACTTGTAACGCCCTGGTTTTGGGCCTAGATGTTTTTGACATCGGATCGGACCGGTCGAGAACGGTTCGAATCGCGTAAGGTGATTTAAGGAAATCAATGATCGGTATAGGATAAAATTGTGATAAAAATTGCTAAAATCATCTAAAAATATGTTTAAGGGGATGGTCAAGTCAATTTTACAAAAAGGGTTTTGGAAAATGGACATTTTAAGTAGTGACCAAATTGTAAAGTTTCAAAACTGGGAAATGTGATTTTTAAGGTGGAAGCCAAAATCTTAGAATCTTTAGGAGGCTTTAAGTCAATTTGACATTTTCTCAATATGACATGTGTTTTAAAAGGGTTTTTAATTAAATGATTTTATTTGGATTTATATTAAAATAATTAAAAGGTAGTTAATGGATTTCAATTACGTAACTACCAAAATCTTTCTCATTTTTAGCCAAACACAAATTCACTCATCTTTTTCTAGAATTCTTACTTCCAAAAACTCTGTCAACATTTCCTAAATCATTTTCAAGAAATCTCTCTTAGTTCTTCAAGATTTCTCTAAGGAAAACTTGTCATTCATTGAGAGAAGCAAGGATTGGAGGTAAATCCCATTCTCAACCTCTAATTTAAGTTCTTTATTGAAATTCCCAAGATATTTGGCTTCAAAATACTATTTTTGGTTGAGTTTTCATTATAGTTTTGATTGGAGATCAAAATCTTGTGAAATTATGGTTGAAATCTTAATTTTCTGACTTGTTGAGTTAGGCTCTGTTTTGTGTTGATTTTAATTGAGTTTTAAGTTTATTTATATGTTAAAATGAGTTGTTGATAACATAGATCCCGAAATCCTTGAGATCCTTGAAGTTCTTGATAGTTTTAAGTGAGATTTTGGGGTGAAATGGTGGATTCTTGCTTGCTGGAGGTATAAGGTTGGGTTAGGATGTTTGTTAGATGTGTTTTGATGTTTTTAATGCTTTGGAGGTGATGTATGTTGGCTGGGCTTAGTTTAGGAAGCAATCGATTGAGTTTTCGGTTGTTTTGGATGGGTATTTTGGTGTTGTTTGGGTGTGCAACGAGTTTGTGAATTGTTGTTGGTGTTAGAATGCATTTTAATGCATTTAGATCTCTGTTTTGGTGATGTGAAAACAGGGGATCTTGATCCGGAAGCAAACGAGGTGATTTTGGAGGCTCTAGAGGGGTAATTTCTGTGTCGGCGAACAAGGCTTCGCGTATCGGTGAGTGGAAATGCAATTTCCTGCTTTGTAACGCTTTGAGTGTGGTCTTGGGAGCTTAGTGTAAGTTTGATACACTTAGCTAAGCTCAAGAGTAAGTGATTCGAAAATATCTCTCTTGGAAATGTGCTATGTTTGATGAAGTTGCACTAGAAGTAAGTATGGATTTGTTTACTGTTTTTAAGCATGTTTAAGCATGGTTTAATGTTGGATTTTAATGCCATTATGTTAAGGATGCACTAGGTAAGTGATCCTTGGTTTGCATGTGTTGAATGCATGTGATATTAAGCATGTGATAATTGTGGAGATGGCATTGTGGTTATGCTTGTGAAATAGTGGATTAATGTGGTTAAATTATTATATTGGCAAGTGATGAAAATGGTTTTTGTTTACTTTAATCGGATATAGTTATCCGGCTATAGGATTGGGTGCACCGTGAATAAAGTCGCCTTGGATATCGAGGGGTTGTGATTGTACCGTATACCCTATTCAAGTACCCAAACGATTGAGGTTAAGATCACAATGGTGGTTGTTAATTCCGTGTGTGGATCTTGTATTATGTGTCTCGTGCTCTCGTTAGTGGAATTATACAACTACCGATGAGTGGTGTTGAGGGGTTGAGATTGTACCGTTATACTCCACCACGGGTGTCACAACGATGAAGGGTTGCTCTCGTGTGTGAGCCTTGTGTAGTCCGGTAGTGTGTATGAAGCGTGTGAAACAACGCTTGTAATTCACATATCTGATTGTGTCTTGTGTTGAAATGGTTTATGGACTATCACTTGTGAGCCAATATAATGTAAATGAATCATGTGAAGCATGAGATGCTTGTAAATGATGCAAAAATGCATGAGATGCTTGGTAAAGCATGAGCAATGGTTTAATTGTTGTTTTAAAGTGATGCATATGAGCTTGTGTTTATTAAATGCATTGTTGTCTTGAGAAGACATGGTTTATCAAAAGTATGTGATAAAAGTGGTGGTTTTACAAATTATGTTAAATGCATTGATGAATGTGGTTTAGCGATCCTCACTAAGCTATATGCTTACGCTCATTTGTTTCATCAATGCAGAGAATTGAACATTTCAAGGCAGCCCAAAAGCAAGAGGATTCCAAGGCTTTGTTATAGAGATGTATGTGGTTCACTCTTAGTGTAATAAGTGGCAATGGGTGGGACTTCTACTTTCTGATTTTGATTGGAGATGTTTGTTGTTATAAGCATTTTTAGTTTCTGATTGTGGACTTGTATTTGGCCTTTATATGGTTTTATGGCTTGTTTGTGGTGTTTTACCCTTTTAATAGCTTGATATCCTAAGCATGCTAGAATAGCTAAATGCCATCATGATATGAAGTGGTTGTTGGGAATGAATTGCTGATTGATAGTGGTTAAAAGTTTATTAGATAGAGTATATCTTGTATGCATGATTTGAGCTTGTTTGAATGTGATTTGGTATGTTTAAATGAAGTTGGTTGAAGCCAATCTGGTATGCGTATCGATACATGGGGAAGCGTATCAATACGCTAAGGCAAAATGAGGTATTTTTGTAAAGGGGTATCGAAACGGATTGCCCGCCTATCGATACACCTAGGCCAAGTTTGAAGGTCGTACCGATACGCGAGGAAGCATTTCGATACGCTTAAACCTTCTTTAGTTATTTTCTTCCCGTGTATCGATACAGGGCCAAGTGTATCGATACGGGTAGTTAAATTTCAGTTAAAAGTATCTTTTAAGGTTTGGAAAGGTTGCATTTTGGTCCCTGAATATTGTGTGTGCAATTCAATGTGTTTGGATGGTCCGTTTGAGCTGAATTTTTACATGTTGGCATGTTACTTGACTAATTGAGGATTGGTAACTTTAAAATCATGAAAGTCTTTGTATTTTATGGTCTTTACAGTTTGGTCCCTAAAAGTCAAATTATGCAATTGAACCCCTAATCGAACTCCGATCGATGTGCCGTTTTCACCTAATCGCTTGCTGAACTCATAGGTTCATAATATGCATCTAGAGAAGATAAAAAAGGGGTCGTAAATCAAGGTTGACTTTCAGGTTGACTTTGATTTTCCCCATGTAACCGTCGTAGTTCGGGTTAAACGTCTAGACCGGGCTAAGGGGGTTACAGCGATGGATTGTCTTGGCGGGATGGTGGGCGGGCTCCTTGTTGGGCCTTCTTCTTGATCCAGCTCTTTTATTCCTAATCCTGGAATAAAAAAATAAAGATAATTAAATACTAAAATAAATTCTAAAAATAAACAAAATGTGGAAATTAATATAATCCTAAAAAAATTAATTTGTAGTAAATTAAACTCTAATCCTAATGCATAAAATAAAAATAAAGAAAATATAAAAATAAAATTTAAGTTATGTTGGGAGTGCATTTGGGTGCATCTCCCAAACATAACCACTTCCTGAGGTAGTTTGGTTTGTCCTTCCCTCCTGGGGGTCCTCTTGTTCTTTCAGGTGGTGTGCTACTGGGTCCTTCAGCCTGCCCTTGGGTCTGTCGCGACAGCTGCTACCTTGGCATGTCTCTGTGCTGATTTTGGCAGCCTTAGCATCTGGGCCTCCTTCCTTTTCTTTTTCTAAGGGTTGTAATACATTTAACTTTATGCTCTGATTGTCTACCCTCATGGTCAGCTCCCCATGTTCCACATCTATCAGAGTTCTGCCCGTGGCCAAGAATTGTCGCCAAAGGATAATAGGGGATTTTTCATTGGTCTCACAGTCTAGGATGAGGAAATCAGCTGGAAGAATAAGGTTGCCCACCTTCGCTAGGATGTCTTCGATCTTGCCCTTCGGTTGCACAAAAGAATCATTGGGAAGTTTCAGCATGATGGAGGTAGATTTGGCTTGCCCAATTCTTAATTTATCGAAGACTGCCTTAGGAATTAAGTTGATGCTGGCTCCCAAGTCGCACAGAGCTTTTTTTTCATGCTTGCTGCCTATTCTTCATAGAATAACAAAGCTGCCCAGATCTGTTTGCTTGGGCGGCAGTTTGTTATGCAGCATGGCCATGCACTCCTCTATTACAACAACTATTTCGAATTCCCCAATCCTCTTCCTTTTAGAAACCATGTCTCCGAGGTATTTGGCATAGTTGGGCATGTTCTGAATGGCTTTTATTAGAGGGATGTTTATGTGCACTTGTTTTATAATATCCAAGAATCTCCTTAACTGGTGCTCTTGCTTCTGTTGCTTAAGCCTCTAGGGAAAAGGTGCTAGCAGTCGGATGTCCTCTATATGTTCTTTGCAGGGGAACTTTATCTGTGGAAGATCATCTGCTTCAAAACCGCTGTCAGGTTCAGCTGCCGATGCAGCTGGTGTTGATGCTATTGTGGTAGGAAGTTATTTCGGTGATGGTTGTGTTTCTGGTTGTTTTTCTCTTCGTTCATCCAACTGCTTCCCACTTCTGGTAGATATGGCTTTGCATTGCTTATAAGTGGGCTTGGTTGCTGCTTCTGCACTGCTGGATGCTGCTCCCATTGTTCTGTTGCTAAAGATCTCTGTGAACTGCACAAATTGGGTCTTCAGGTTCTTTATCGCAGCATCTTGGTTGTTCATCTTCATCTCCATCCTGTCCATGAAAAACTCAGTTTTATCAAAAAATTTATTAGTACGAACAATAAAATCACTAGTTATAGACATAAAAGTATGAAGAGTTGCTTCTAGTGAATTATTGTTTTGCGGCTGCTGAGCCTTGTGTCTGGACAAGTTTTGTTGGTAGCCTCCTTGTTGCTGTTGTGGGTTTGCAGCAGTCTTGGGGTTGCTCTAGGAGAAGTTGGGATGATTCTTCCATCCAGGGTTGTATATGCTCTGGGCAGGCATGTTGTTCCTCTCGTATCCTCCCATAAAGTTGGTAGACACGGTGCATTTAGAGGAATCATGGTTGCCCCCACACTCGTTGCAGAATGGCTCCATATCCTTGGCCTCATAGACATGCCCAGTGGGTTTCATTATGCCCATAACCAGCTTTGTCAGCTTGTCGAGGTGGGCATTGACAGATTCTGAGGCGTGTACTTCATTCACAGTAGTTGGCCGCCTAATGCCTCAGCGGGCTGTTGGGTACTTGTAATCATTCTTGGCGGCTTGGTTCAGGATCCGCAGTGCCTCCTTTGGTGGTCTGTCGAGGATGATTCCGTTGGCTGAGGCATCAATCATTATCTGTGTTGGGTAGTTCACCCTGTTGTAGAACATTGATACTTGTGTCCAAGCCGTGAAACAATGTAGTGGGCAGTTGTTCAACATCTGTTGGTACCGCTCTCATGCTTCATACATCGGCTCATCATCCCCTTTTCGGAAGGTTGTTATTTCGTTTCGAAGTCTGTCTGTGACATTGGACGAGCTGAAATGGTCTAGAAAATCCTTGCACAGCTCTATCCATGTGTTGAACGACCGTGCTGGCTGGTTGTTTAACCATTGTTTTGCCCTATCCCTCAATGAATAGGGAAATAATCTCAGCCTCAGCACATCTTGATGGACTCCGTGTATTTTGAACGCCTTGCAGATGTCCAGGAATCATCATAAGTGCTGCCGAGCATCTTCTGTGGCAGTCCCTCCAAATTGCCCTAACGTATTGATCATGTTAAACATAACGAGCTTCAGCTTGAAGTGATCTGCCTCAATCTCAGGTTCTGTCACTTTCGGATCGAACCCTCTAAAGTCATGTTCCAGATAATCCCTGGTGGTTCGAACATATTGTGGCTCCCTGGGTGGAATAGGGGGCTGCCGTCTTTGTGGATCTTGCTGCCCATCCCTGTCGTTCACAGCATTGTTGGCAGGGTTGTCATTTTCCATGTTTACCTCTGCTTTTCCTTCTTCTTTGGTTTTTTCTAGGGCTGATCTGAGTTCCTTCTTGAGTTCTCTTGCTCTTCGTTCTATATCGTCGTAGAAAACGATTTCTCCTTTTGGATTCGCCCTGGTCATACACTAGCAAAGGAAACTGTAAAATTCTTTTTTTAATTAAAAATAAAAAACTAAAAATAAAATTAAATGCAAAGAAATAAAAGTGCAGAAAGCGAAAACGAATTTCGTTAATACAAATCCCCGGAAATGGCGCAAAAAACTTGTAGAGCATTTGGGTATTCTCTATTTATGAGCGCAAGTGCACACTCTTGTTAAGTTATAGTATAAAAGATATCGTCTCCCACAGGGATTGGACAACTTGATTCGAATTGTTGTTCCTGCACAAGGAAAAGTAAATGCACAATTAATTTGTTTGTTGAGAAGAAAAGTAAAATAAAAACACAAGTAATTAAAAGAGAAGAAATCAGGTTGATAGATTGGGCAGGGTTATGCTGTTGCTTAGTGTGAAACTGCGTTGAAAAAGGACAAGTTGTTTTACGCTGCCAGACTCTGCTTCCTCGGTGGGGGATGGCAGGTAGACTATAGAGACCCTCTCGCTGCCTCGGCAGGGGAATGGAATTGTGTCTCGGTGGAAAACTCGGCAGAACTACAAGGCTCGGTAGAATGCTTCGAAAGTGACTCCGCTTATGTCTAAGTCAGAGTGTTGTTGATGCCCACTGCAGATAATACCAGTCGCGGCGTGAATCGTGCAAAGACAGCAATGTTGATTCGTCCTCTTTTAGCCGCCTTAAACCCTAACCTATGTTTAGGCCGGATTGATCACACCGTCTATAGATGAAATCGTACTTACTCCTTTCGTGAGTTCGACTCTCTCGATACCGAACAAATGGATAGAATTCAACAAATCTTTCACCTTAATTGAAAACTATGAAGAACGTGGAATAAGTAAACCTTGAAGTTTTATTTGCAAAAACAAACTTAAAATCCTAAACAATCGTTTTCACACTAATTACAACATAACCCAAACCCAAGAATAATTTTAGAACATGTTGGCGGCAAGAAAACCTAAACTATGCCTAAGGAAAACCTAACTTGTTTTGAAATAGAATTACAATAGGTATATATAGGCATTAGCTAGGTCTAGTTCTTCTTGAAGTAGAAGTCTTCAAAGTAGCTTTTTACATTAAATGTGGCTTTAAACTCTGACTTCTTTGAGTTGAATGTGGACTTTATCGCGTTGCCTTGCTCCACAAGTAATTTCGAGATTCTCCTTTGGCGGCTCTGCCAACTACTACAGACATTAGAAAATTGAGTGGACAACATCGATAGAATTAGGATTTTCTACTCTACAGATCGCACTCCGATTCTCCAACTCCATAGTTTGTTGTCTTGGGCGGCAGGTTGGGCGGCGACAGCTGCTCGGTAGCTGATGTTTCTGTTTGGAACTGCATCAGTACAGCTCCTTGGTCTGCTGCCTCAACATCATATCCTCAGCTCCTCTTTCCCTCTGTCAGCCTCTAGTACCTGAAACTAAGATTACACTGAAATAATACCTTTTCTTCACCGAAGAACATATAGTCTATAAAAGCATGGAAAAGTAAAGAAATACTGTAAAATGCAATGCATGATCCTAATTATGCCTAGAATGTACTAAAAAAGCAATAATATGAGATGGAATGTGCATGAAATATAGAACTTGTGGACACTTTACAACCAACAATAACTACGGTAATTGAGCGAGTTCGTGTTGATAATGTGTTGTTAATAAGATAAAGAAGAACAAGAGAGATGAACAAGAACAAAGCTGAGAGACAAAGAGAGACTTGTCTTATATTCTCAATGTAGGGTTGTATACAATGCTTTCTCCAAACTCTATATTTATAGGCATAAGATTAAAACCCTAATTTCAATGGGTATTAAACCCTAATAATAAAGTAAATTAAAGTCTCATTTAATATATGGATATCCACCATAAATAACAATTTTCATAACAAAATTCAATTACATGGGTTTTACCTAGGGGTGTTCATTTTCGGGTACCCAGAAATATGGATACTCGGTTCATTCGGGTACCTCATTTGCTGACCCGTGTCCCAGCCCGTTATATTCGGGTACTCGGTTCATAATTTTTTTTTACTTTTTTAATTTTAATTTTTTAAAAAAATCACATATTAAACACGTAAAATTTAAAAGTTTATAATACTTAGTCCAAACAAAAAATTAATGATTTGAAGTTAGTTTTAACTTTGAAGGGTAAAAAACTTAGATATATATTAAAGTTTATCACTAAAAAAATATATTAAAAAGATTAATCTCAATCGTGATTTTTTTCCTTCAAATATCATACTGACAAATCAATACAAATATTTTTAGAAAATTTTAAACTTAAAAGTATATAATACAAACATAAAAAAATTAAAGATTTGAATTTAGTTTTGGATTAAAAATATTAAAAAATCTAAAATATGTTGTGAATAAAATAACAAAGAACAAGAATAATGAACAAGAGAAAGAGCAAGAGGGAGATTTGTATTATTCTCAAATATAGACTTGTATACAATGTCTTTAATAAATCATCTATTTATAGGCATAAGAAGTACATAATACATTAAACTCTAATTAATGTAGATAATATTCCTAATGATAAAGTAAGTCAAATCTCCTTGATAAAGTTCTTATCATGATAGACATCCATCCACATAGATAAATATTCATAACACTCCCCCTTGGATGTCTATGAAGATAATGTGCCCCGTTAAAATCTTACTAAGATAAAACTCAGTGGGTAAACAATTTCATTAGTGAAGGAAAAAGAGTACACACATCTTTAATACGCATAACATGTTGCCTCATTAAAAACCTTACCAGGAAAACCCATTGGGACAAAACCTCAGTTAAGGGGAAAAGAGTACAACGCGTATTTACTCCCTCTCATGAAAACACCACAAAAGATCTTTGAATCTTCATAATTCAATATTGAACACTATTTTCTAAAGATTGTAAGGGATGAAACTTTGGAGTAATATGTTTCATGATGTATCCACCTTTCAATTGAGATATACATCTTGCATTATCTCTACACAAGATAGCTTTATATCATATCTTGTGAAAGTAAATCACATATCTTCTAGATATGTTGGGTCAATAGTCACATTTTTGGCATGCCTCGTGCATAACAATTATTTCTCCAAGGTTTGAGGAGGCATCGACGAATGTTTGAAGATCTAAAGGTAATGATATTTGTATATCTATGGATATTTCTTGACCGACTAATATATGGTGCTTCTAGAAGAATTATTTATTTATCTTTCTTCCCAAGATAAATTTATTCACACCCAACAATCTTACAATTATTGGGATACTCAATAGATATGCTTTATCCATATTTAACCTTCTTTAAGATTCTTTCGACTTATGTCCATTTATAGACAAAAACGCATATTTAAGTGCTCGATCGTTAGGTCGAGACAAAACCACATCTCAAGATTCTTTTTCTCAAATACTTTCATTAAATACTTTGAAAACTCTTTATGAGTTTCCAATTTTGAAGCTCTTCATGAGTTCTAATAATATCATGAATCTTGATCCAAACTCCTTTATAAAATGCATAAGGAAATATGACCATTCTTATATTATTTTCTCAATAAGTACTCACTAAGGCGATTATACCAAATGCGCCAAAATATAAATATTCAAGGAGACATGTCTAAATAAATTTCCTCAGAAATTTCCAAATGCTTCTAGAATTTTAAATCCTTTAAGGATAAATAGGGATCCACAAAATAATTAGACGCATATAAAATATTTCATAACTGCCAAAGTAATTGCATCTACCATGAAGTAATTAAAACTCTTCATAAATCAAAATTCAAGCCGTATTTATGATTGCTTATTTGTACCTCACTTGCATTACACCTTTAGGTGTTTGGACTATTGGTCCAAATACTTCTCTTTTAGAAGTTCAAAGCGTCTTTCTACATTGGCCAATTCAATATCTATACTTCTCGATAGATTTTTATACAAGATCCTCGTTTTCTTTCTTTACTTTTATAGAAGTATTCTATGTAAAATTGTTTGCAAAATCGTTGTCGACAACTTTTTAATTTTCTGGTTCCATTCTCATAGTGACATAACTCGTCAAGATTTCAATCTTTATTTCAGGTACCTGAAACTCTTCTAGAATTTATTATTAGTTATGTCTTGGGTCTCTTCAGGAGCACCCGCCTCCAATATATGACTATCTCATATTATTTTCCATTTACGAGAATTTTGATCATTGGAACCAATTATCATGCTTCATGCATGATTTACATCCATTCGCTCTAACATGTAATTCAAATTTAGAACATTTCAGCTGGTATATGAGACTTAGTTACTCTTATTGGGTTAGTAAATATGTCTAGCAGTTGACATGTAATAACATGAATTATCTTATGAACTTTTAGTTCATATTCGAGGATCTAGTAATGATAATTCATTTCTTTCTTTATCCAGCTAATTATTCTCTCCCCCTGATGTTGAGAAAAATTATTTCATAAATGATTCTCCAATTAATGTTTAAGAATTTAAACATAAAAGGAGACTCGTACTCAATATATATTCTCAACCCTTTTATTTATCCATTTTGTGCGTTGTGGTGGAGCAATTCAACAATATATCGCACATTCAAAAATCTAAAATAGGAAACATGACTTCTGACCAAAAGTAAAATCATAACGGGGAGTTTATTATAATTCGTTGGCTTTGATGCGCATAAGTGTTGCAATATGTGAAATACCATATGAATAATAAATGTTTTGTACTCATAGTTTAGCTATTAAAGAGGAGGCATCCAATTAAAAGTTTGTTAAATTGTATTTTTCATAACCAATAGGCTTTGTAACTACTGATATAGCCTAAAATATAAACTCACTAGCTTCTGCAAGACGAATAGTATAACTACATAATATGAATCCTTTTAGAATCAATCTCACAAAATTCTGGTTGTAAGTTGATAAAACAAAGTAGATACATTGTAATGCCCCGATTTTGGGCCTAGTTGTTTTGTGTGTCGGGTTAGGCTAGTGGAACCGGTAATCGGTGGTTTGAATCGTTAAAGGTGGTTCAGGTGAATCAAGGTTTGAGATGGGATAAAAATATGATAAAGATTCTTAAAATCCTCTAAAAATATATTTAAGAGGTTGGTTTAATCAATTTTGCAAAACAAGTTTTGGGAAGTGTACATTTTGGATAGTGACCAAAATGTAAAGTTTTAAAACTGAGGAAAAAAGAGTGTTTTTCAAAAAGAGTCAAAATCTTAGAATCTTTAGGGAGCTAATTGGAAATTAAGCATTTTATCTAATTTGGCATGTTTTTTAAATGATTTGCTAAATATTAAAGTTGCTTTTTAATGATTTAATTAAAAGGTAGTTATGTTGGTTAAACAAAATTTGACGATCATTTCATTCTCTTCATTTCACATCAGTCAAACACACTCCATTTTCTCTCATTTTCCAGATTTCAATGACTTTCATTTTCTCTCTTGATTTCCAACTTCTCCTTTGTGATTTCTCTCAAATTTCTTCAAGATTCTTGAAAGCTAAACTTGCCAAATTAGAAGAGAAGCAAGGATTGGAGGTAAATTTTGTGTTAACCCTCTAATCAAGGTTCTTTAATGAAATTACAAGGATATTTGACTCTTTATCTATGTTTTTTATTGAGGTTTTATTGTTGATTTGATAAAATGATGAAATCTTGATAGAAAAGAGGATTATGTGTAATTTTCAGAGTTGTTTTGATTTGGTTTGTTTGAGATGGTTTCTAATTGAATTTTGAAAGGTTTATGATGTTGAAATAGAGTCTTAATCATATTTATCCCGAAATCCTTGAGATCATTGGTTTTTAAAGTGTTTTTGGTTGGGTTTTTGGGGTGTAATGTGAGATCTGAGTTGTTGGAGGTATAAGGATGGTTTTATGTTGTTTTTGGATGTTGATTTATGCTTAAAATGTGTTGGGAGTGTTGGTTGATGGCTAGACTGAATTTAGCCGATTAAGTTTTCGATTGTTTCGGATGGGTAATTTGATGCTTTAGAGCAGGGCAGCGAGTTTCTAGTAAAGTGCCAGTGTTTAGATGCATTATGGTGCATTGAATCTCTTATTTTAATGTGTTGAAAACAGGGGATAGTGTTCCAGAATCGAACGAAGTGGTTTTGGAGGCTTCAGGCGGTTGATTTGTGCGTCGGCAAGTGTGGTTTCGCAAGTTGGTGAGTGGAAATTGATTTTCCAGCGTGGAAACATTTTAGAAAAGGTTTTGGGAACTTAGTAAGAGCTTGAAACGCTTTACTAAGTTCGGAAGTAAGTAAAGTGAATTTCTCTCTCATATTGTGCTAGTATGAGCCTTTGGTTGCACTTGTTTTTATTACATTTACCTACTATTTTAAAGCATATTTTGAGTAAATGAAATGTGGTTGATGATGCCATATGGTTTAAGGATGCATTAGGTAAGTGATCCTTGTATGCATGTGTTAAGGCATGAGTTTTGAAGCATGGTTTAATGCTTGTGTTATGGCTTATTATAAATGCTTTGGAAAAACAGTGAGGTATGCATGAAAAGTGGATTATATTGGCAAGTGATGTTGAGTAATGTGTTTAAATGAAATCGAATATAGTTAGACGGCTATAGGATTGAGTGCACTATAAATAAGTCACATTGGATGTTGAGGGGTTGTGATTGTACCGAAAACTCCATCCAAGTACCCCTAACGATTGAGGATTGTTTAAGGTTGCAACGGTTGAGGGTAGCTCCCGGGTGTGAACCTTGTGTATGTCCCATCTGTCGTTAGTGGGCTATACATCTACCGATGAGTGGTGTTGAGGGGTTGTAATTGTACCGAATACTCCACCACGGGTGTCACAACGGTGGAGGGTTGCTCCCGTGTGTGAGCCTTGAGATGCTGGTAGAGTGTTTGAAGGGTATGGGACAACCCTTGGTAATCCGTGTATCTGATATGCTTTTTGAGAATGTTGTTAATCACTTGTAAGCCAATATAATGGAATGAAAGGTTATGAAAATGTTGAGGATGCATATTATGAAAATTGCATATTTTACCTTAAGCTTAGCATATTGGTGTTTATGCTTGGAAGGCTTGATGTTTGGGTAGCAATGGTAATTGCTGGAAAGTATATGATTCATGTTGCATGGTGTTTTGCATGCTGATTTTAATGATAAAGCGCATGTTTTTTCAAGGAGGCATGATGGTTTTGAAAAGGGTGAAAATGGTTTAGTGCATTGATGGTGTTTTTGGTTTTGAGCAATCCTCACTAAACTTGTATGCTTATGCTCTCTTTGTTCATCAATGCAGATAATTAGGTGTTTGGAGGCAGCAACTATAAGGGGTTTTCCAAGAGACTTCTTTAAATGCATGTCGAGGTTTTGAACTAGTGTAATAAAGGCAATGGGGGTGTCCAATGCTATGAATGTTGGTTGTTTTAGTGTTTTCTGATTTGGTGCAAGTTTGATATGCATATATGGGTATGTAAATGGCCTTTAAGAGTTGATTTATGCTTGGACTTGAGAAATGACCTTTTGGTGCTTGGTTTTCTTAGGAAGCATGCCTTTAGATATCATTGATGTTGATAGTGATGCCTTGATGATGCTTTTGCCATGAATTTATGATTGTTGAGGTGCATTTGAGTTGCAAGCATGTTTAGGTGTATATTGGATTAGTTTCGGATGACTAGACTCGAGTTAAACCAGCAAAATTAAACATTGCAGGCCCAGGTGTTTCGAAACACCCTTTCTTGTATCGAAACACCCTTGCTTGTTTCGAAATGGGTGTTCAAAAATGCCTTGGGGTATCGAAACGGGGAGGTCCGTTTCGGTACGTTTTAAAACTGTGAACCCATGTTCCGAAACGAGTCCATGGTCGTTTCGGTACGATCCCGCGTTTCAAAATAGGTGCTCCTGTTTCGATACACTCGTTCTGATACGGAGCTTGATGTTCCGAAACAGCTAGCTGTTATGACGCTTTTTGGAATCTTTTGAAGTTCCGTTTCTTTGTGATTTAGTCCTTGTTTGTGTTGTTTGCAATTAAATGAGTTATGTTGATTAATTTGAGCTGAGTTTCAATAGTGATGCATGAAACAAACTTAATTAAAGGTTGGTAATCCGAATTTGGTAATAACCCTTACAAATTTTGTCAAATTTACAAAATGGTCCCTAAACCTGAAATTGGTATTAAACGACGATTGCTCGTGTTGTCTTTCAATCCACTGCTTGTCGATCACATAGGAATGTAACTTGCATCTAGATAAGATAAAAAGAAAAAAATAGGGTCGTTTATTGAGGTAAACCTTCCCGGTTTACTTTAATATTCCCCGTGTGACCTATTTAGATCGGTATATCGGCTAGGACGGGTCAATGGGGTTACATGCATCTACTAAAATCATATAAAACTTTCTACATTTGTGGATATATGGGCCCATATTTCATTCAGATATGCAAAAAATACAGTCTCAACTTTAGTACAAGAACTTCAAGTTCTTTTGGTAAGTGGGATCTTAATCATTTCCTTTGATAACAAGCAACACAAGAACTTCGTATTCTTTCAATAAGTGAAATTTATTCAATTCCTTTTAGAACAAGCACCACAAGAACTTTAGGTTCTTTTAATAAATGTTCATATAAATCTCAATAGCTTTCGCATCATTATTGATTAGGATGGTCTAACCGATCATGCCAACTATATACAAGCGTGTATATACATTTTTGAATTTGGTAAACTTCTGGTTTACCATAACATGTGAGTCAATCTCACTCGTACATGTCTAGTACGACCATCAAAATTGTTCATTTGAATAAGAATATATTTAGCTCTTCCAAAACTTTCAATGAAAATTATTCTTTTTTTTGTAGCAATATATAACTCTTTTAGAGCTTTCAACGGACTTTTTGGCTACCAGAACTTATATCCACATTGGCTTATTTCAAATGCCAATTGATAGCATATGTTATCTATAATTCCAAAAGAATATTTTGCGAACTCATATTGCTCTCTTAAAATTTCCACTTCCAGTGGTGACGATATTATTACCATTAACGGTAATTATTGCAATATTCGCAATTCTACACTTTTCATAATGTGCTTTTTCTCAAGAACTTATTGCTCTTCTGGAGCATCAATATTTTTAGTACTTTGAGATATAGTACTCACATTTTCCCTTGCATTTAAATGAGAAAATATATCTTATGCTTCTTGTAACGCCCCGGTTTTGGGCTTAGAAGTTTTGGGCGTTGACCGGTTTGGTCAAAGTGCTGTTCGAATCTAAGAGAGTGAATTTAGGAAAGCCTAGTTCGGGTTGCATTAAAAATATGGGAAAATGTTCTAAAATCATCTTTTAATATAATTAAGTGAACTGTGAAATCAATTTTGGAAAATGAGTTTTGGAAGGGTGACATTTTGGCTAGTGACCAAAATGTAATTTTTTGAAAGTTTTGTGACTGTTTTAAAAAGGATTGAAACTTTGAATCTTTAAGGAGCTATTTACCCAAAGGGGAGTTTCTCCAGATTTTCTAGAATATTAAATGATTTAATAATGGTTTAAAATAAAAGTAAAAAGGAGGGAAAGATATTTTAGTCACTTTTAACTAACTTTCTAAATTTTCCATTTCCTATTTTCTCTCATCTTTTCTCTCAAACCAAACACATTTTCTCCAGATCTTTTCCTCTGATTTTCATCACCTAAATACTTCTTTTCAATCCTCATTTGATTCCTAATCATCTCATCATCAAAACCTTTGTATTTGCTACTTGATTCATCAAGCTTTTGGTTCCAAAAGAGGAGAAACTCAAGTTTGGAGGTAAGAACGTCCTTCTCCTCTAAACTATCAGTTCTTTACTGAAATTCCTAAGTTCTCAATCCTTAATTGATGTTTTATAAATGGCTTTTAAGATTGTTTTATGGATCTTGGCTTTAAATGCAAGATTTGGTGTGTTTTTGATGAAATTTCGTTGGATCTGTTAAAGCAGTGTTTTAAGGTGTTAAAATGATGATTAATGAATGTTAATTTGATAAGGAATTGAGTTTTGATTAATGCAATCTCGGATAGGTTGAATTTCCTAAGTTTAGCTTGTGATTCTTGTTTGTTTTTGAGGTGATCTTGTGGTTATGGTGTTGCTGGAGGTATAAGGATGTTGTTAGGTTCTTTTTAGATGTTAAATGGTGTTAAAGGATGTTAGGTTTTGTTGGTTAATGGCTGGGCTTTGTTGAGAAGTGGTTTGGATGCATTTTCGGTTGTGTTTGGTGGCCGAAAATGGAGTGTGGATGAGAGCAGCGAGTTTAGGTGCTTTCATTGAAGCTATTAATGCATGATGATGCATTAATCTACTGTTTTAATGTGTTAAAACAGGGGAGTCATCTTTGGATCCAAGTGGTGGTGATCCGGAAGCTTGATTTGGTGCTTCGGCAAGAGGCGAAGTGGAATCGGTGAGTGAAATTGGGTTTTCGGCTTTGAAACCAATGTCTTGGGAGCTTAGTTTAAGTCTAAACAACTTTACTAAGCTCAAGTGTAAGTTTTCGGAAATACTCTCTAGTGGTGGCCATGTCTTGATTGTTGTTGCAATGTGGTTTATTGCATGTTTTAAACTCTGTTTTGAAAGCATGATTAAGCATGGTTAATGCTGTTTTTGTAAGCCATATGTTGAAGGAAACTCAAGGTAGGAGTTCCTTGTTGATGAACATTGTCTAAATGTGGTTTGATGCTTTTAAATGCATGATGAATATGGCTTGGTTTAATGCTTTAAAACAGTGGATAATTTGTTGATAATGATGTATATTGGCAAGTGATGTTTTGAAAGATTAAGGTCACTAAGGTGGTTAAAAGTCCTTGAGTGAGACTTGTTTACTTAAGAACATCAAGGTGGTTAAAAGTCCTTGGATGGTTCTTGCTACGGACACAAAGGTGTTTAAAAGTCCTTGTGTGGTCCTTCCATGGTGGTTAAAAGTCCATGGGCCAAGGTGTTTAAAAGTCCTTGGGATCAAGGTGTTTAAAAGTCCTTGATGTGATACATTTCATGGTGTTTAAAAGTCCATGGCCAAGGTGTTTAAAAGTCCTTGGGATCAAGGTGTTTAAAAGTCCTTGATGTGATACATTTCATGGTGTTTAAAAGTCCATGGCCAAGGTGTTTAAAAGTCCTTGGGGCCAAGGTGTTTAAAAGTCCTTGGGGTGAAAGTTGATGAACTTGTTTTTAAAGAAATGGAAATTATCACTTGAGGCCAATATGACATGTTGTGGTGTGATGCATGAGATGCATGTTTAAGTATGCTTTTGAGCATGTGTAAATGATGATTTGAGGCATGATTTGTAAAGTGTTTTATAAATGCATTATTGGATGGTTTGGTTGAGCATTCCTCACTAAGCTTTTGCTTACGCTCTCTTTGTTTTCTCAAATCATTATTGCAGAACATTAAAGTACTTTGAGGGCAGCAAGGAAGGCAAGCATTCAAGTGGAAGTAAAGCTCAAAGTATGGAAGGTTTTATTAAGTACATTTAGCTTTTGGTAATTTGGCAATGGGGGACCTATGTGTATGTTTCGGGAGATGTTTTGAACTCCCTAAGTGTGTTGAATGTTGTTGAGAATGCTGGTTTTGGTGGTTGACCTTTATAGGCTTGAATTGAAAGTTTATGCTTGAGTGGTTGCTTGTGTAGGAAGCATGCCTATAGATTTGGGGCTTTTCATATATGTTGGTGTTTTGATGAATTGTTGATGCAAGTATGTCTTATATATGTTGAATTGCATGTTGGCAAAGTTTGGTGACTTTTGGAGCATGATTGGTTGGTCAATTGCATGTTTAAGTATGCATTTTGGGGCAATCTGTGCAGGGTGTTTCGGAACAGCACCTACCGTTTCGGAACGGGTGCCTTAAATGAGCCCAGGCGTCCGAAACGGGAGGGACCCTTCCGAAACGGCAAGGCTACTGCCCGACCCCCGTTTCGGTACCCGTTGCGGAACGGCCCCGCGTTTCGAAACGGGCTGTCTCCCGTTTCGGAACGGTCGACCGTTGGGGGCTGACAGTGGCAGTTATGTGTTTTGAATTGTTTGCATTTTGGTCCTGAATCTTGTTTGTGCAATTGAATGAGTTTGGGAAGTCCTTTTGAGCTGAAATTTCACAGAGAAGCATGAAACCTGATTAATTTCAAATTGGTAACTTTAATTTGGGCTAAGTCCTTATAATTATCAGAATTTACAATTTGGTCCCTAAAGTTGTAAATTGTTCAATTGGGTCCCTGTTTGATCTCTGATGTTTATGATCTTTGAGTATGCTGTTGTATGATTATATCTAAGGCTTAATATGCATCTAGACAAGTTTAAAAAGAAAAAAAAAGGGTCGTTAATCAAGGTTGACTTTCGGGTTGACTTTGGTTTTCCCCGTGTGACTTTCTTAATTCGGGTCAACCGTCTAGGCCGGGTTAAGGGGGTTACATTTGGTGGTATCAGAGCCAGGTTCTCGAGTAATTGGGAATGAATGTGTGCATGATTGAAGTATGTATGCTTTGTATGCTTGTTGAGTGGAAGCATGTTGAGTGAATAGCATGTATGTTGCAATTGAGATGTATGTTGTGGAGTAGCATGTTGTGGGTACCCATTGCCAAATAAAAGCTAATGAAATGGTGTTGATTTTGAATGAAATTGAGCTTGAATACTTGGATTGCTTACCTTGCTGGGCCTGATTTCGTTTTATTTGTATTGTGATTGCATGGTAAAGTATGGCACCACGTAGAGAGTTACGAGGTAATGTGCGAGCTACGGCTCCTAATGAGAACGAGAATGAGGAAAACACGGGTAGTGCGGTGTTACCTCCTCCTCCACCTGGTGGTGGTGGCGCTGGGGCTGAGGAAGCTGGTGCTGGAGCTGCTGGACCTGAGGCTGGTCAGGGGCAAGCTATGCCTGATATGACGATGTTAGTGCAAGCTATTGCTGGTGCTTTTCAAGCAGCAGTAGCTGGGGCTCGTGGAGCGGGGCATCAGGAAGATGCTGGAGTTACACTACCTTTGGAGCGTCTGCGCAGTCTTGGTGGGACTGAGTTCAGGAGTATGTCCGCTGAGAGTTCTGAAGCTTGGCTAGAGAGTACCAAGCGAATCTTGGGGCAGATGAGCTGCACGGATGTGCAAAAGCTGGGTTGTGTTGTGTCCTTGCTGCAGAAGGATGCGTATACGTGGTGGACGACCACCATAGCTGGGATGGCAGAAGCTGATGTGACTTGGACATTCTTTCAGAATGTGTTCAAGAGAAGGTATCTTGATGAGAGGAAGCGTGAATTCATGTCTCTTACCCAAGGGAGCATGAGTGTGGCTGAGTATGAAGTGCAGTTTGTGCGACTCAGTCAGTATGCACCTGAGCTGGTACCTGATGAGCGGGCAAGGTGCGAGAGGTTCCGTTATGGCTTAGAGACGGATGTGAAAATGTATTTGCTGGCCGCCGAGTATGATGATTTTGATGTGTTGGTGGGCCGAGCTAAGGACGTTGAGATGAACCTGAGTTTGTCTGCTAAGGGTGCTGGCAAGCGAGCTGCTGAGTATAGTTCCGGAGGTGGACGGAACAAGAGGGGACGTGATCAGAAGTATCAGTCTTCAGCTAAGAGAGGTGGTGGTGCACCTGCTAGAGGAGGCAATGCTAGAGCTGATCCGAGTGCTTGTTGGATCTGTGGTTCACGTGGTCACATGAAGCGTGACTGTCCTCGTGCTGTGAGGGAGGTGCAGGCTCCTGTTGCGGCAGCTGGTAATGGGTGCTGGAATTGTGGATCCGCAGACCATTTGAGGCGAGATTGTCCTAGGTTGGCTGGTGATCAGGTGCGTGCTCCTGTTGTTGCTGCACCGCAGAGAGGTCGTGGGCGCGGCCGTGGTAATTTCCAGAGGAGAGAGGAAGGTGGTCGCGGAGTGGCTCATGTTGTGGCTATTCAGCCTGAAGGTGGAGGCCAAGCGAGGGTGTATGCTCAGCGTGAGGGAAGGAACGATGCGGATGTGATTGCAGGTACCTTCACTTTGCAATCCTTGTCATTGCTTTCTTTGATAGATTCTGGATCTACGCATTCGTACATTTTGCGTGAGCATGCTGAATTGCTTGGTTTGCCTGTTGAGTCTTTGGATGTTGGTGTTCGTGTCACTAGTTCTTTTGGTGAGACTGTTGTGACTCGAAAGCTTTATAGAAGGTGTCCCTTGGTTGTTCAAGAACATGTTTTTCATGTTGATCTTATGGAGTTGCCCTTTTATGGTTTTGATGTAATCCTTGGTATGGATTGGCTTGCTGAGCATCGCGCTGTTGTGGATTGTGAAAATAAGCGAGTTTCGCTTAAGCTTGCGGATGATTATGAAGTGGTTGTAGTTGGTGAGAATGTGAAGTTTCTTGCCAATGTGGTGTCTACCTTGGAGGCGAGCAGGATGCTGAGGCAAGGTTGCGAAGCCTATCTAGCTTTTGTGATGAATCCTAGCTCTAAGGAGTTGAGGGTGCAAGATATCATAGTTGTGAATGAGTTTCCTGGTGTTTTTCCTGAGGAGTTGCCTGGTTTACCTCCTAACCGCGAAGTGGAGTTTGGAATTGAGCTGTATGAGAATACAACTCCTGTGTCCATTACTCCCTATAGAATGGCACCTAAGGAGCTGAAGGAGCTGAAGACGCAGTTGCAAGAGTTGCTTGATCGTGGTTTCATCCGGCCGAGTGTGTCACCTTGGGGAGCACCGGTCTTGTTCGTGAAGAAGAAAGATGGCACTATGAGAATGTGCATTGATTACCGTCAGCTGAACAAGTTGACTATCAAGAATCGGTATCCTTTGCCGAGGATTGATGATCTCTTTGATCAATTTCGGGGAGCTGTTGTGTTCTCTAAGATTGACTTGAGGTCAGGGTATTACCAGTTGAAGGTGAAGGATGTGGATGTGCCTAAGACAGCTTTCAGGACAAGGTATGGGCATTATGAGTTCCTTGTGATGCCGTTTGGTTTGACAAATGCTCCTGCTGCTTTCATGGACATGATGAATCGTGTGTTTCATGAATACCTGGACAAGTTTGTTGTGGTGTTCATTGATGATATCCTCGTGTACTCGCGTACTGAGGAGGAGCATGAAGAGCATTTAAGGATTGTTTTGCAAGCTTTGTTGGAGAATCAGCTTTATGCTAAGCTGAGCAAGTGTGAGTTCTGGTTAAGGGAGGTGGTATTCCTTGGGCATGTGGTTTCTGCTGAGGGGATTCGTGTTGATCCTCAGAAGATTGAGGCGGTGATGAATTGGAAAGTTCCTAAGTCTGTTCATGAGGTCCGTAGTTTCCTTGGTTTGGCAGGATACTACCGAAGGTTTGTAGATGGTTTTTCCAAGATTGCTGCTCCTTTGACGAAGCTGTTGCAAAAGGATGTTAAGTATGAGTGGACGGAAGCGAGACAGCAGGCTTTTGAGAAGCTTAAGGCGGCTTTGATGCAAGCTCCTATCTTGGTTCAGCCTGAATCAGGGAAAGAGTTTGTGGTTTACAGTGATGCATCCTATGTTGGTTTGGGGTGTGTGCTGATGCAGGAGGGTAAGGTGGTGGCTTATGCATCGCGGCAGTTGAAAGTGCATGAGCGCAATTACCCTACGCATGATATTGAGCTGGCTGCAGTGGTTTTTGCTCTGAAGATCTGGAGACATTATCTGTATGGTGAGAAGTGTACTGTGTACACAGATCACAAGAGTTTGAGGTATCTGATGTCTCAGAAGGAGTTGAATCTTAGGCAGCGGCGTTGGTTGGAGTTGCTCAAGGATTATGATCTGACGATTGAGTATCATCCTGGAAAAGCTAATGTTGTACCGGATGCCTTGAGTAGGAAGGTAGCTGTTGAGCTGAGGGCTATGTTTGCTTGTTTGAGCATATCGCAAGATGGTGGTCTTGTTGCTGAGTTGCAAGTGAAACCATCATTGGTTCAGTTGATCAAGGATAAGCAGTTGCTGGATGATTCCTTGGTGCCGCATGTTCAGGATATCGCGGAGGGTAGACCTTCGGATTTCTGCTTTAATGATGATGGTGTGTTGTGTTTTGGGAGTCGGATAGTAGTGCCTGCTGATGCTGAGTTGAGGCGTGCTATTCTGACTGAAGGTCATAGTAGTCCTTTTGCTATGCACCCTGGTATTACTAAGATGTACCGTGATCTTCGTGATGAGTACTATTGGGTGGGTTTGAAGAAAGATGTGGCGGAGTTTGTTAGCAAGTGTTTGGTGTGTCAGCGAGTTAAGGCTGAGCATCAGTTTCCTTCAGGGTTGTTGCAACCGTTGAAAATCCCTGAGTGGAAGTGGGAAAGGGTTACCATGGATTTTGTATCTGGTTTACCTTTGTCTCCATCGAAGAAGAATTCGGTGTGGGTGATTGTGGATCGCCTAACGAAGTGTGTGCATTTCTTGCCTGTGCATACCGCGTTTTCTTTGGATAGGTTGGCAGAGCTGTACATTGCTGAGATTGTGCGGCTGCATGGTGTGCCAAAGTCGATTGTGTCGGATAGGGATCCGAGGTTCACATCGCGGTTCTGGCAGTGTTTGCATCAAGCTCTGGGTACAAGGTTGCATTTCAGTACATCCTATCATCCTCAGTCGGATGGTCAGTCTGAGCGTGTTATCCAGATTTTGGAGGATATGTTGAGGTGCTGCGTGATTGAGTTCCAAGGTTCTTGGGAGAAGCATTTGCCTTTGGTTGAGTTTTCTTATAACAATAGTTATCAGGCAAGTATACAGATGGCACCTTATGAGGCTTTGTACGTGAGGAAGTGTAGGACTCCTCTTTGTTGGGCTGAAACTGGTCAAAAGTTGGTTTCGATGCCGGCTTTGTTGAAAGGGACCACAGAGAAGGTAAAGCTCATTTGTGTGCGTTTGAAGGCTGCCTCTGATCGGCAGAAGTCTTACGCGGATTTGAAGCGTAAGGAGATAGAGTATGCGGTGGGTGACCATGTGTTCTTGAAGGTTTCGCCTTGGAGGAAGGTGATGAGGTTTGGCCGGAAGGGTAAGTTGAGCCCTAGGTACATTGGACCATATGAGGTGGTTGAGCGTGTGGGTCCTGTTGCGTATCGGTTGAGGTTACCTCAGGAGTTGGAGAAGATTCATGACGTGTTCTATGTTTCTATACTCCGGAAGTATAGATCTGATCCTTCGCATGTGATGCCTGTGGAGGAAGTGGTTTTGAATCCAGATTTGACCTATGATGAGGAACCGGTGAAGGTTCTGGATTCGGATAGCAAGGTTCTTCGTGGCAAGACCATTGAGTTGGTGAAGGTGCTGTGGAAGCATCGAGGTATTGAGGAAGCCACGTGGGAGCGGAAGGAAGACATGCTGAAGCAGTTTCCTTATCTCTTTCCTTCAGGTAAATTTCGGGGACGAAATTTCTTAAGGGGGGGAGAGTTGTAACGCCCCGGTTTTGGGCTTAGAAGTTTTGGGCGTTGACCGGTTTGGTCAAAGTGCTGTTCGAATCTAAGAGAGTGAATTTAGGAAAGCCTAGTTCGGGTTGCATTAAAAATATGGAAAAATGTTCTAAAATCATCTTTTAATATAATTAAGTGAACTGTGAAATCAATTTTGGAAAATGAGTTTTGGAAGGGTGACATTTTGGCTAGTGACCAAAATGTAATTTTTTGAAAGTTTTGTGACTGTTTTAAAAAGGATTGAAACTTTGAATCTTTAAGGAGCTATTTACCCAAAGGGGAGTTTCTCCAGATTTTCTAGAATATTAAATGATTTAATAATGGTTTAAAATAAAAGTAAAAAGGAGGGAAAGATATTTTAGTCACTTTTAACTAACTTTCTAAATTTTCCATTTCCTATTTTCTCTCATCTTTTCTCTCAAACCAAACACATTTTCTCCAGATCTTTTCCTCTGATTTTCATCACCTAAATACTTCTTTTCAATCCTCATTTGATTCCTAATCATCTCATCATCAAAACCTTTGTATTTGCTACTTGATTCATCAAGCTTTTGGTTCCAAAAGAGGAGAAACTCAAGTTTGGAGGTAAGAACGTCCTTCTCCTCTAAACTATCAGTTCTTTACTGAAATTCCTAAGTTCTCAATCCTTAATTGATGTTTTATAAATGGCTTTTAAGATTGTTTTATGGATCTTGGCTTTAAATGCAAGATTTGGTGTGTTTTTGATGAAATTTCGTTGGATCTGTTAAAGCAGTGTTTTAAGGTGTTAAAATGATGATTAATGAATGTTAATTTGATAAGGAATTGAGTTTTGATTAATGCAATCTCGGATAGGTTGAATTTCCTAAGTTTAGCTTGTGATTCTTGTTTGTTTTTGAGGTGATCTTGTGGTTATGGTGTTGCTGGAGGTATAAGGATGTTGTTAGGTTCTTTTTAGATGTTAAATGGTGTTAAAGGATGTTAGGTTTTGTTGGTTAATGGCTGGGCTTTGTTGAGAAGTGGTTTGGATGCATTTTCGGTTGTGTTTGGTGGCCGAAAATGGAGTGTGGATGAGAGCAGCGAGTTTAGGTGCTTTCATTGAAGCTATTAATGCATGATGATGCATTAATCTACTGTTTTAATGTGTTAAAACAGGGGAGTCATCTTTGGATCCAAGTGGTGGTGATCCGGAAGCTTGATTTGGTGCTTCGGCAAGAGGCGAAGTGGAATCGGTGAGTGAAATTGGGTTTTCGGCTTTGAAACCAATGTCTTGGGAGCTTAGTTTAAGTCTAAACAACTTTACTAAGCTCAAGTGTAAGTTTTCGGAAATACTCTCTAGTGGTGGCCATGTCTTGATTGTTGTTGCAATGTGGTTTATTGCATGTTTTAAACTCTGTTTTGAAAGCATGATTAAGCATGGTTAATGCTGTTTTTGTAAGCCATATGTTGAAGGAAACTCAAGGTAGGAGTTCCTTGTTGATGAACATTGTCTAAATGTGGTTTGATGCTTTTAAATGCATGATGAATATGGCTTGGTTTAATGCTTTAAAACAGTGGATAATTTGTTGATAATGATGTATATTGGCAAGTGATGTTTTGAAAGATTAAGGTCACTAAGGTGGTTAAAAGTCCTTGAGTGAGCCTTGTTTACTTAAGAACATCAAGGTGGTTAAAAGTCCTTGGATGGTTCTTGCTACGGACACAAAGGTGTTTAAAAGTCCTTGTGTGGTCCTTCCATGGTGGTTAAAAGTCCATGGGCCAAGGTGTTTAAAAGTCCTTGATGTGATACATTTCATGGTGTTTAAAAGTCCATGGCCAAGGTGTTTAAAAGTCCTTGGGATCAAGGTGTTTAAAAGTCCTTGATGTGATACATTTCATGGTGTTTAAAAGTCCATGGCCAAGGTGTTTAAAAGTCCTTGGGGCCAAGGTGTTTAAAAGTCCTTGGGGTGAAAGTTGATGAACTTGTTTTTAAAGAAATGGAAATTATCACTTGAGGCCAATATGACATGTTGTGGTGTGATGCATGAGATGCATGTTTAAGTATGCTTTTGAGCATGTGTAAATGATGATTTGAGGCATGATTTGTAAAGTGTTTTATAAATGCATTATTGGATGGTTTGGTTGAGCATTCCTCACTAAGCTTTTGCTTACGCTCTCTTTGTTTTCTCAAATCATTATTGCAGAACATTAAAGTACTTTGAGGGCAGCAAGGAAGGCAAGCATTCAAGTGGAAGTAAAGCTCAAAGTATGGAAGGTTTTATTAAGTACATTTAGCTTTTGGTAATTTGGCAATGGGGGACCTATGTGTATGTTTCGGGAGATGTTTTGAACTCCCTAAGTGTGTTGAATGTTGTTGAGAATGCTGGTTTTGGTGGTTGGCCTTTATAGGCTTGAATTGAAAGTTTATGCTTGAGTGGTTGCTTGTGTAGGAAGCATGCCTATAGATTTGGGGCTTTTCATATATGTTGGTGTTTTGATGAATTGTTGATGCAAGTATGTCTTATATATGTTGAATTGCATGTTGGCAAAGTTTGGTGACTTTTGGAGCATGATTGGTTGGTCAATTGCATGTTTAAGTATGCATTTTGGGGCAATCTGTGCAGGGTGTTTCGGAACAGCACCTACTGTTTCGGAACGGGTGCCTTAAATGAGCCCAGGCGTCCGAAACGGGAGGGACCCTTCCGAAACGGCAAGGCTACTGCCCGACCCCCGTTTCGGTACCCGTTGCGGAACGGCCCCGCGTTTCGAAACGGGCTGTCTCCCGTTTCGGAACGGTCGACCGTTGGGGGCTGACAGTGGCAGTTATGTGTTTTGAATTGTTTGCATTTTGGTCCTGAATCTTGTTTGTGCAATTGAATGAGTTTGGGAAGTCCTTTTGAGCTGAAATTTCACAGAGAAGCATGAAACCTGATTAATTTCAAATTGATAACTTTAATTTGGGCTAAGTCCTTATAATTATCAGAATTTACAATTTGGTCCCTAAAGTTGTAAATTGTTCAATTGGGTCCCTGTTTGATCTCTGATGTTTATGATCTTTGAGTATGATGTTGTATGATTATATCTAAGGCTTAATATGCATCTAGACAAGTTTAAAAAGAAAAAAAAAAGGGTCGTTAATCAAGGTTGACTTTCGGGTTGACTTTGGTTTTCCTCGTGTGACTTTCTTAATTCGGGTCAACCGTCTAGGCCGGGTTAAGGGGGTTACACTTCTGCTAAGCATAAATAGTCACCATAAATTGTATTTGATAAATAATCATGTTAAACAAAATAAATAAATAAATATCATATTATATAAACATAAACATAAATATAAATATAAAATATAAATAATTAATGTGTAAAGTAAATAAACATAAAGAAAATAAATAAAAAGATAAATAATTCTCTTCAAAGTTATGAGAATAATTAGAAGATGATTTATTCCCTCCGAAAGTTATAAGGAAATCAACAACGTCCAAATAAGTTGGACCATTATCAACTTCGTTATTTTTCGCAAACAAAATTTGCTTCTATTTTCTTTCATTTATCATTCAACGATTGTTGATTTTTCAGCGTACGACAAGTATGAGACCAATGGTTTATAACATCACATTGGTAATAAAAAAGATTTTACTTCATTGGAATGATCTTTATCACTCTTGTCATCCTTCACTACCGGTGGGTAGAAGTATCCTTAAAATGATCATATTTTTCATGTCTATATTCATGGTTTCAATCACGACCACAATTTCTAATGTGACTTTTATTATTTCCATAATATAATCTCACATTCACTTCAGGGAATGGAGTAGAGCCAGTGGGCCTTTGAAACTTTTTTCATACATAACAAAGATTTAATCCTCATACGCGACATTGTTGAACCAGTCCACAAGGTCCTTTAAAAACCTTCTTTAAGACCAATAGCCTCGCAGAACGGGATGTCCAACCAATATACTTGGATTATATCGATGTTGTATTACCAATTAAATGGTGATTTACCATGTTTGCATTCTCTTCAGGGAATGAAACGGATTCAATAGTTGCATGGAATAAACATCATACTTGCATTCACTTCAAGGAATGCCTCCCATAATTTTTTTTGGATCAAGACGAATTTTTGTAACTTGAACTTAGGAGAAGTCAATAGTCGAGTTTTTCGACGCAGAAGAATTAATGCTTTTGAGCAAATATAGATTTTATAACAACCTTTCCATTCACTTCAGAGAATGAAACAAATCTAATCGAACAAACATATTATAAAAAACTATTATTAATAATTTAAAAGAAAAGATTGATACCTTAAACAGATTGAGAAGGAAGTTGCGATATGAATTGTCAAACCGTTAATTCTCCCCAGAATCTTGCAACTTTACCTCTTTAGATTTTATCTTCAGTCAAGCCATGACTTTTTCCAATCCATTTAAATGTATCATGTAAAACTCAAAACATATAAACTATTATCAATAGAATAAGAAACAAATATTGATATTTAATTCTAAGCTTAACCATTGTGTCAAACATAAACATATATGAAACCATAATAATTAGATCTATATATATGGATTGAACTGAATATATTATAAACTATAGAATTTATGGCATAATACTCACTTTTTTTTAAAAAAAAATGTATAGGCAGTTACTAGGCATAACAATGATGCGTTTATATATATATTTGTTTATTATAAGTTAGCATAATGCCTAAGGGTGTGAAAAAGAAAACAATCAGGGGATCAAACTAAAATGATCTAAACTATGAGGAACTAAGGCCACAGTTTACCCTTAAGATCTAGATAGATATGTTACTTTTTTTTCTTTTTTTGAAAAAAAAATGTTTTTTGATATTAAAAATCTAGATTTGGACTTGATTGACAAAAAACAATTTTTCTTCATAAATAATATATTTGTTTTTTTTAATTAACCGCACCATAACTTTAATTTTTTTTGTCTAAAACTGAAATTTTCCTTTTCAAGTTAGAAAAATAAAAACATGTCAAAGAAAGCAAACCAATGGTAAGCCGTTCATTAGCTTGAACCACGAGCATCAAATTTTGTGTAGCATGACAATCTCGATTGATGTTTCGCTCAAAGAGACTCATGCTGATAACGTGTTGTGAATAAAATAACAAAGAATGAGAGCAATGAACAAGAGAAAGAGCAAGAGAGAGATTTGTATTATTCTCAAATATAGATTTGTATACAATGTCTTTAATAAATCATTTATTTATAAGCATAAGAAGTACATAATACATTAAACTCTAAATAATGTAGATAATATTCCTAATGATAAAATAAGTTAAATCTTATCGATAAAATTATTATCATGATAGACATCCATCAACATAGATAAATATTCATAACAAAATAAAAATATAATTTAAATTAATATATATATATATTAAAAGTGTCGAGTCGGGTACCCGGTAAGAAGAAAATTTTGGCCCAAGCCCGACTTGTGTACCTAAGAAAATTACCGAATCAGATATCCGACTCGATAAAAATAAAAATCTTAAAAATACTCGTCTATTTTATACTGAATCGTTGGTAATTGGGTCGGATAATTTTTAACGCCTAGTTTTACCTCCCTAATTGTTGCTGTCTTGTACATAAAGCCTCCAAACGACGCCGTTTAGTATCCATCTCGGAAATGTAACCGAAGCTTTGAAAACCTTGAACGTTCAAAATTTAGAAAACAAACCCTCTCTTGCTCTTCCTCGAACCTTCACCGACTTGAGTCAAACCAAGCCTCTCTGGTAATCTTTATCAGTCCCCAAATCACTGAGTCAACTAAACACAACACGGGGTGAGTTACCCAGATCGAAGCTCTCGTAGTTTTTGTTCTAATGGCATGCAATGCGATAAGTTCATGGACATTCGCTGCTCTAGTGGGTGCTTTTCTCGATCTCTCTATAGCTTACTTATTGCTCTGTGGATCAACGCTTGCTTTTTTAGCTTCGAAATTTCTGGGTTTATTTGGAAAACTCTTGCCTTGTCCGTGTAATGGATCGTTTGGGTATCCACACAAGAAAAAATGTTATCAGTCCATGTTGGTTAATAACCCACATCTTAAAATCTCCTCTGTCCGATCTTCTGTTAAGGAAAAGCTTCCTTTCGATTCAATCTGGAACGAATTTTATGATGTTGATGATGAAGAAGAAAAGAAGAACTCCGTTGGAGCAAATAAAAGAAGATTTGGGAATCAGAGGCCTAGAGTTGGTCTTAGGCGGCGTAAGAGAGTTGCTATTGATGGGTATGGAGGAAAGGTTTTGACATTTTCGAATGATCCTTTGGCTTCCATTCATACTACCCCAAGTGGTTTGAGTGCTTCCATTACTACCCCAAGTGATTCTGAAGGTGAGGGTTTCTTTTCTAAATGTTCAGTTTTACTGGTGAATCCAATTTAAATAGTAGCCATTATGTGATGTAATGATCGTTATTTCGCTGTGTTAAACTTAAGGAAAACATGCTTTCAACAGCCACATTTGTTTCCCTATATTCTATTACAATTTCGAGAAAAAAAATTGCTACATTGTTTGATTATGTTGGAATTGCATTTCAAAGAATGCTTGGATGATGAGTATGCCAATAATTCGCTGAGGATAATTAATTACCTTACTAAATGGGGGTTCATTGTAGAATTCACTTGTTTAACTTTTCTTTTATATATATATATATATTTGAATTTATGGGAACTGATTTGCTAACAACTATGTTACAAAGTCTGGGGTGATTATGCACTCATTTTTCTCTAAATTTTCTCATGTATTTACAAGGTCGGACATCCATAGTTATGCCTCCCTGTTGGATACGGGTAGTTCAGAGAAACATGCACTAACAAAGTTTCGTAAATGAAGTTCATATGTTGTTTTTCTTATATTTCAGGGTCCATGTGTGTGTAAGTGGCAAAACCGTTTGTGTATGCAGTAAGTGTTATGTTACAGTTGCATATAAAGTCGCTATTCATATCCATGATCATAAAAAAAATGTAAGAATTGCAGTTCGATGATTAGACAGTCAAAGTCAGTGAAATATAAAACGAAATTCTCAAAAAATTACCTTTTTTTTTCTTTTTGTTCCATTGCAACTTCACCACGGAAGGGGATAGGGGAGTGTTGAACCCTGGAAGAACCATAGCATATTAGCATTAATGGAGCTTCCAGTTCCTTCTTTTGAACCTAAATCATCCATTGAACTGGAAAGAGAATATGCAGGGAATAGGCCACCTACCGTAGTCTTGGTCCGCCCCATCTCTAAAATGCTGTCTATTTTACATAAGCTTTTCCAATCCACATTGAATAGTTATTGAATGACTTTCTTTTGTGGGGAATGAACAAAAAATAAATAGATTGTTTTTGAATCTATTAAGTCCTACTTTACAATATAAGTACGTGGTACTTTTTCCTTTTGGGAAAAGTTCTCCGAATTCTTGATAATGCTTTGAATGTCAAAGGGAATGTGTGCATAATGAATGCATGTTCTTTTAACTAGTTTTTTTCATTTCACATGCTAATACATGTAATGTGCATGGTTTCTCTAATTTTAGATGGCTGGGAAACTTCAAAAGATATTGAATTGCCAAAGCAAGGTTCACAGGGCTTTGAAGTGGATGGTGACCCTTGTACCAAGAATAAAATCAAGAAGAAATTAGCACCGGCTGGGTTTGAATGCTTGACGCCGGATCGGCATTTTGATGGCAGTGACAAAAATGCGGTTAGAGTCTTAGAACAAGCGTTAGATGAAGAGCATGAAGCTCGTACTGCTCTGTACCTTGAGCTTGAGAAAGAGAGAATTGCTGCTTCTACTGCTGCAGATGAGGCTATGGCAATGATACTGAGGCTGCAGGAGGAGAAGGCGACGGTTGAAATGGAAGCTAGGCAGTACCAGAGGATGATCGAGGAAAAATTCGCATATGATGCTGAAGAGATGAACATTCTTAAAGAGATCTTATTAAGGAGAGAAAGAGAAAAGCATTTCTTGGAGAAAGAAGTTGAAGCTTACAAGCAATTGTTTTGCGAAAAAGAGGTATCGGATATGGATATGCATAACATGGAAGCCATATATGAACAAGGGACTCCAAATATGAAGCATCTGGTAATGTCAAAACAGATTGCTGAATCTGTTGGGGAGAAGGAAAAGACAATGCTTAACATTGACTTTTCAGAGTATGGGATCGGATCTGTTGGGTCACCAAATCATGCTCTCGGTTTTGGGAAAGAGTTACCAGTTTCAGAACTCAATGAGGATCCTGCTTCTTTAAATGATACTATCGATAAAACTCGTGCAAATCCATCTAGAAATAATTGTGAGATTAATCAAGAGTTTGAGGTGAAGGGAATGGCATCTGAGAACATGAATCCCGGTCATCAAGAAATCTATGTTCAATCCAATCTGCCAACTACTCCTTCGAGATCTGTTGGGCATGGGAAAGCCATTAACACTATTGCAGAAGAGGGGCAAAGCAGAGAAACCAGTCCACACCAATGTTTGACGCCAAAGGCAATTGAGGCTAAGATAATTTTCCCATACAACAATGAAAAAATGGAGAAGCATGGAGAAGATTTGCATGGAATAGAATCTGGTACCGATTATGATCCTGTCGAGGTTCATGTCATTAATAATGAATCTGACTTGCCTCAAACATGCAATAATCGAACCATTGGTGGATTAGAAAATGAGGCTTACAGGAGAGGCAGCAGTTTAGATCGACCTGACAGATTACCACCATGTGGTCCTTTACGAGTCAAATCTTTACCTCCTATTTCTCGCAGAAATTCGATGTCTGCTTTTGATTACGAGAGGCAAAATATTGACAATGAAGTTGGTTGGCTTAGAGAAAGGCTAAAGATTGTACAACAAGGAAGAGAAAAGCTGAACTTCCCAGCAGGGCACAAGGAACGAGAACACTCTCAGTTGCAAATATTGGAAAACATTGCTAGTCAACTTCGAGAGATTCGGCAATTGACGGAACCCCGGAAGTTCTTGCGACGGGCATCTTTGCCCCCTCAATCGTCTAAGGTATCATTTCACTCTTGCATGATCATATTTTTATACTTCTCCTACACACAACCGAGTCCGAGTAACATAGTTTATTTTGCTTCATAAGTTCCATTACTATTTGGATGTGTAAGTTTATTCAACTGCATGAGTTATGTTTTTATTTGGATGCTAGCTCGAAGACATAAAAAAGCAACCTGATCCTTGAAGAACATGGTTGATTTCTGGAACTGTATGATTTCAGGTCATGTCAAAGAAAAGAAATCAGATGGGTGTTCTTGGAGGAGAGTTGAGAAGCATTTAAATCAGATGAGCAACATAATCCGATACTTTTTGAAGGTTTCAATGGTAACTTTCCTCCAATTGCAGTAGTAAGTTTGTCTTCAAAAGTTGTACTTGTTACAGATTCGAGCTCGGAAGTTATTCCGACTGAGTGTTGGTGCTAAATACGGAAATAAGTCCAACACAAGTATGTTCAATTTTTTACCAAGTTTTTTTTTTTTTTTTTTTTTTTTTAATGTATTTGGACCTGGTTAGGATATGCGAAGTCATGGTAACAGCCACGAATACTTGAAGAAATATAAGAATCCAATTTTGGCTACTTGATATGTAAATTTAATATCCCAAAGTGTATTTTGTACTAAAGTTTTGCTTAAATTTGTTATTGTAGTTCAAAACATTAACATAACTTTTTTTTCTTCTTATTTCTCTTTTACATAATTTCATTCTGCTGCAGTTTTTTTTAAATGATTTAAAATTGAAATTTGTAAACCAAGAATGAATACATTTTCTTCTGTGTTTACTCTATACTCTTCATTGACTCGTGTTTAGATACAACTCGTAAGAGTCTTCCCAATACATGAAAAAACCCTTAAAAGAAATTAAACATGTCCATGGTGTTCGTCAAGATGATGTCTCGAAATTTACAACATATCAAACTTTTTGTAAATACAACACGATCACGATATGCAAAAATACACCAATACATGGCAAATTATACAATCACATACATTTTTAAGCATCTTTATGCAATGAAGAATTCCATGTTGAGTCGGAAACACGTTAACGGCATACCGCATCGACCATAGTCTTAACCTCAACCGACATAAGATCATGGACCATAGTCTCAACCTCAACCGACATAAGATCATGGTCCAATTCCAAAGCGGACAAAGGCAAGGTGTTATGAACTCAAGTATTTCATTAAAGAACAAAAAAAGATTACAGAAGCTAAGAGGAGAATAGAAGAGGGTAAGAGATTTGTAATAACTTTGTTAATGTCTTTTCTTCTAGAATCTACTTGTCTACTATAATAACCACCAAATCCTTGAGACGCCTGCTGCTGACTTGGCAACGGATAATGTGTGTGCTGAGTTGGCACTCTGTGTCATAACATTGGGATATTATCTTTTTGACTTCGGCAATTATTCTCACAGTACGATTTTATTATTTCATGATGAATCACTAGGGCCGGGTTATTAGGGTTTGAATAGATAAAGCTTTACTTGCAAGTTTAGTTACTTTGCTTGCGAGAAAAGAAATCTATATAAATGAGATGTAGGTTTTACGGTCAAGATAATTAGTTTCTTGAGATTTGATGTTGTTTCTTCTTACCAACCACATCACTCAGGTTGCACCCTGGAATTATAAACTGTATGTTTGCAGGTTGGATTCTTTCTCCCAATTCAACTCTTCTTGCAAGGAATTTAAATTCCGGCTGCTCTATTTTTTTGTCACAAGATTTTATCACAGTTACAGACTTAACGAATGTTATTGTGGTCCATGCGGACTATTATTTTTTTATAATTGTGGTTTGAAACTGTGTTGTTACTATTATATAGTGACCACTATTATAATAGCATATCGCTATTTAAATCTCTACTTTTCGTTAAGCTTTCGTGTACGATGATGCTCATCTATTTGCAAAACATAAAAACATCAGATACATCACAAACAGAAGGAAGAATCTTAAGTCGGAATTCAAGCTTATTAAATTTTATTTCTGAAGCTTAATTTTAATTTGAGGTGAAACTCAAATTGCTTGAGCTCATTTACCCATGATATGTAAGCTTCATTACCCATTTTATTTCAAGCATCATTGTTTATGTTCGAGTTGAAATGTTTCGGTGAAATTGTTTAGAGTGCCCATGTACTATAATTTTTTTCTTCTTCTGAATTTAGTCCCTTTGTTATAGTTTGATCATTTCTACTCCTTTTAGTTTTGAAATGTGAGAGGGATTAATTATTTGTGTGACGCGGTTTTTTTATAGACCACCTTCATATGTTTTATATAGTTATCAACAGAGACGAAGTTAAGATCAAACATTAGAGGGAGAAGAGTCTATTAAGTTTTTAAAGCAGGCAAGCACGAAATCTAGTTAACACAAATGAAAAAATACGCCTAGCATTAACGCAAAACATCTGTTGATATGGTTGTGTATTAGATCTATCGATTGCAAGATAGTGGCTAATAGAACATTGTTTTGTTGTTTTTGGTTTGATGATTATGCGAGTTTTGTTTCTTCCTTCATCGTGTTGTACTTTTTTTCTATATTTAGAATTTGAGAATTTTTAATGAGGCACACAATGATGAATTAGAACGTGTATGGTTTGATCTTAATAAATTCATATTTACCGAGCAAAAAAATATGGACACAAAGGATACCTCAAATGCAAACCAACTACAACAACCCTTTATAGCAAGATCATTTTGTATGGACCATTAAACTAACTTTCACTTAAAACTAAATTCAAAACGCTAACTTTTATGTTCAGATTATATAGGCATAATGCCAAAAAATGTCCCTAATATTTGACTAAATAGTTATTTTAGCCCCTATTGTAACACCCCGACTCGGAAGTCACATTTGGGCCTCAAGCCCAACCCGCAACCATAAATATTTGACCTAGTTTAACCCAATCCACAATCCAATTTCCATATAAACCATTTAGTCCAATAACTTAAACATAGATAATAATTTTGAAAACGTTTACAAGGAAGCTCCATTTAAAATTAAATTATAAAAGTTTTCGACTCACATTTCAAAATCCAAAATACGAGTTACAATACAAAACCATATGGTCCTACGAATACATAGCCCAATAATTCTAAGTATTGTACTCTAATGTGGCGATGCTGGAATCCTTCTCTGATGGTGCTCCTCCAAAGCAACATGCCAATCTACAACTTGCGAACGGAAGCAACAATTTCGAACGCTGAGCAAACAAGCTCAGTGGATATACTTTCACTCTACCACGCTTCATGCAAATCATAAACATGAGCATGTAGCTAAAGATGATGACATGGCATATACATCAACATACAACACTACCTCTAGTCGCTTAAATACATAGCAAAACAATCCATGGATGCATCAAATCTCACACAGCAATCATAAGCATTATACCACAAACCTGGAGTGAGGCCCGGTGTCACACAGCCTCAGGAACATACATTGTCTCTCTAGGTGAGGCCCGGTGTCACACAGCCTCGGGAACATACACACTTTCTCTAGGTGAGGCTCGATGTCATACATCCTCAGAAGCATACATTCAATGTCTCATCTCTTGGTGTTGCAATACTCTCACTAGGTATCTGAATCCCATTAATCAAGGTGACTCAACCATACAAGTGTCCATTACAACACAAAATATAGACACGTCTACAATATAGCACACAACATCACTTGATCCACCAAGGATCTCCTATGGTTGCTATTACAACAAGCTACCCAAGGTTTTACCAAGTTATTACATATTATGCTCATATAAGAGTATGTTATCTCGATTTCTCAATTTTACAATTCATTTTACCACATTAGAAGTTCATCAGGCCATAGCCCTCGAATTATCAGCACCTCGAACTCAAAATGTATTTTTCGAGAAGATTGCCTAATGGATACCGGTACTATGCCTCATGTACCGATATGGTACCCCTTAGGTATGGGTACTCATATGCATGCAGATACGACTTGAGCTTATTGGAATTTCATTCAACCTAGGCGTACCGCTATAGGTCAACCTATACCGTTAAGTTATTACAAGGCTTATCGGTGCAGGTTGTACACCGTACCGGTACCCCTTCATAGTTCATGTTAATGGAACAATGTTCTTAAACCCAGTTCTATAACCCCCTTGACCCAGCCTAGACGCCAAACCGAATCAAGAGGATCACATTGGGATTGCCGAAGCAAACTCGAAAGAACTAACTCAAAAAATGGTCCATTTTTTTCCTTTTATCTTATCTAAATGCAAATTGTTAATCCTATGGTGTACATGCTGGCAGCGGTTCAATTCTCATTCAAATCGGTCACCGATTAGGCATTCAATTGCAAACACAAACATTAAGGGGCCAAATTACAAATCTGGAAATTTACACAAACTTAACTGAATTTTAGATTACAAATCCTCAATTAGTCAGGTCACACTTTAACCATAAAAATGGTTGCCTGTATCGATACTCGAGCAAGTGTATCGGTAAATTTTTACATTGCTCAAATCCCAGATTCTAGTAGCTCAAAACTGTACTGATACAATTCCTTGAGTACCGCAACGTCTAACCAAAATACACTTACCTGTATCGATACACCTTCCCGCGTATCGATACGCCAATCCTGAAAACACTTACATGTATCGATACAGGGTCACGCGTATCAATACACCCAGACCTGTAATGTCTAATTTTGCTAGTTTATCATACCAAAATGGATCCATACATGATTCAACATGCTACAAAACATATATACAACCATTCTAAAGATTAAACCACATCAAAACATCACAGAAACTAGATCATATCATGCCATCATGTTGAGTTGATCGAACACTTGCAAATGGCCAAGAGGGGGGTGAATTGGCAATTAAAAATTTTGGTGAAGTTAAAGATAGAAAATAAAAGTGACACAAGGGGTTATAGTGGTTCAAGTTCTCCAATTGAACTCTACATCCACTACCTTAGCTACCACTAAGGATTTTCAAACAATTCACTACTAGAATTCGTCCCCTTTTCTTGGATGAGGAGGAAACCTTACAATTTCGATTAAGCTTTCTACCCAAAGCTTAATCCACTCAAATACAAGAGATATTTTGGTAAACTTAAATGTTTCCTCTCAAAGGATGATTGTCTACCCAAATACAATTTAAACAATCCCAAACTCACAATACAAATTGACAATTTGAAATACACTAGAGTTGGGTACAAAGATTTGACTCTTAATAGCTCAAGGGTTTGGATTTTTGCTTTGATGATGCTTGAAGGTTCAATAGTTGTTGCTGATGCTTTAGAGTGTCTCTTTTATACCTCTTCATTGATTTCTAGCCGTTTGGGTGGTTGGAGATGTAAATGGAGCCGTTGGAACCCTCTCTTACCACCATAAATGCACCTCTGCAGCTACGAGTATCGGTACTCGGGAATGGGTATCGATACCTGTCTCACAAAGAAAATAGCCATTGTGTGTAATTAATGGGGCGTATCGATACGCACGTAAGCGTATCGGTACCGGGTATCGAAACGGCAAAGGCCGTATCGATACCGTTTTCTCAACATAGCTCACTGCCAAAACGCGTATCGATACTGGGGTTAGGCGTATCGATACCGGTCAACGACCTTTTAAAATTTGGTTACCAACCAACTGACACCAACGGTCATATTTTTAAACCGACTTAAATGCTTTAAAAATCTTTAAACCAGTATCGATACTGGTGTTACCGTATCGATACACTCTTTCAAACTCTTTGAAGTTTAACACAGGGGCGTATCGATACGAGGGTTTTCCGTATCGATACGTGTTCCGACAGTAGCCAATTTTGGCAAAAAGGTATCGATACTCCTTCATGGGTATCGATACTCTCTGACGATTTTCAATAGATTTGGCTTGGAACACTTAGAAAATATTTTGAGTTTGAGTTTTACAAATCAGTTTTAAAGTGTTGGTGTTTCAAAACTTGTTAAGGGACTTGTAAAAACAATTTTAAGTTTTTCAAATTGATCCTTAAAGATCTAGTTATATCAAAATCAAACATAGGTTTTACACATCACTCATCGATTGGAATTCTAAAGGCATGCTTCCTAGTAACGAACCATTCAATGCACGAAACATAAATTCAAAACATTAACAAAAAAATATAAGGCCATTTACAACTTCAAAACAACATAGCCAACTTGCTTAATTAGAGAGTTTAGCAAAAACCCTCCCAAAACAACAATGATACCACATTGCCTTTATTACTACTAGTCTAGTTTAAAACCATACTTTCGAATACCCGAAGTCCTTGGATTTCCTTCGCTTGCACGCTGCCTTCCACCTTTATTTTTCTGCATTGATGGACAAAAAGTGCGTAAACACACTAGGCTTAATGAGGAATGTTCAAACAACACACCATCAATGCATTTTAAAACCAATTTTCCAAAACTCGTTGAAAACAACATTTCAATCATCTTATAAAACATCATTTAAACACCATGCCTTTGAAAACCATGCAGTTACTCATTTCCAAAACCAACATATTAAACCATATGCTACATGTATCATGAATTAACAGCAAATCCCATTGATAACCCTCATTTTAATCTTTCCCATGCATAATACCCATATGCAAGGCTTAAAGAGTAAACATGTATAAATCCACATTATACAACATAACCCATCAACATGATACATAAACAATTATATTGGCTTTCAAGTGATCATAAACCATGTTCCACATTAACTAAAACGTTACATCAGGTACACGGATTCAACAAGTGTTCCTCCCAACACTTCATACAACCTCAATCGGAATAACGTTACATTCACAACAGTGGTACAAACACAACCCCTAATAATCAGTTAGGTGTATAATCCACTAATGAATGTTTACAGTACCATGTAACCCCTCAACCGTTAGGGTACTCGTGGTGGATTATTCAGTACACATTAACCCCTCAACACCCGAGGTGACTTTTTATAGTGCACTATCAATCCTATGGCCGACCAACTATATCTGATAACATTTTAACCACATCACTTGCCAATATAATTCATTATTAACCATGTACCTCATTGTTTTTAAAGCAACAAACCAAAACCATTTCCAATGCGTCATACCATGCATTAACAAGTATAAACCACACTTACATGGATCATTTACCAAATGCACTCATCATCAATATATGATCAAAATCAATATATATCATACTTTAAACTTGCTTTAACAGTAGGTACTGTGTAATTCAAAAACAAGTGCATAAAACCAATGTCGCCAAAGTACGATCGAGGGAGAAATCACAATATACTTACTTCCGAGTTTAAACCAGTGTTTCAAGCTTAAGTTTAAACTCCCAAAACAAATTTTAAACCATTTTAACACTTTAAACCACGTTCTCACTCACTAACAAAGCAAAGCCTCGTTCGCTGATGCGAATCACTCCTTCAAAGCTTTCGAAACGGTGCCACAAGCTTGAGGATCAACCTCCCCTAATTTTACCACACAAAATCAGAGGATTCAATGCATCAAAATGCATTCACAAACCCATCAACATCAATTTAAAACAATCCTCTTCAAACACTAGCTGAAACCTCTCTAAAACAACTGAAACTAACCTCAAACATCTTCCAAACTTAACCTAGCCAAAACCTAATGATTTAATCCATCAATTGCATTCAATTAACATCCAAAAACAACTTAACATCAACCTTATGCCTCCAGCATTCATTAAACCTCCACAAATCCTCAAAACACATAACTATCAACCTAGGAAATTAGAGATTTACCTAGCATCGGGATTCTAATGTTAAAACCAACTTATTAACATTATTAAACATCAAAATCATGTTCTAATCTGGTCAAGAATCCAACAAAACAGATCCAAAACGAATTTCAACCAATTTCGCCAATTAAATCTCAATTAAAGCAGTTTTCCATAATTAAATCACCAAAATCATTAGAAAACATATATAAAGGATCAAGAACTTGAGAATTTCAGTAAAGAACCTTATATTATAGGAGAAAAATGAAACTCACCTCTAGTAGATTGCTTTCCCCTTAATTGGATTGATTTACATGAGAACAAGATTAAAACAATAAGGTTTTGATAGGAAACCATCAAGAACTCATTTGAAATCAAATGATTATAGAAAAAAATAATTTCCCTTAAGATTTTGAAGAAGTAAAGAGTATTTGGCTGAAGAGAATTTTAGAGAAAATCTTTTTAGAGAAAGTTGGTTACGTGAAATTTGTTTAAGTAATTAATTATAAAATTAATTCTCCCAACCTTTTTATTTTTTCCAACACCTTTTTTAAAAATATCCAATTAAGGGATAAAGTTTGATATTAGACTTTGGGCAAATGGCTCCTTAAAGATTCTAAGTTTTGACCCTTTTACAAATAAGACACTAAAAATAGTTTTTCAATCTTTACATTTTGGTCACCAACCAAAACGTCCAATCCCCAAATTTCATTTTTCGAAATTGACTTTACCAATAATATTCATATTTTAAGTAATGATTTTTAGATACTTTCTCAACTATTTTCTCACTCAAAAATATTTATTTTGATTTTATCCCGAATTTGACTCGAATCTATAACTCCAATCCATCGGACCGTCTAATCAGCCTACAAACTCATATGCCATAAACTGGGGCGTTACAACTGCCTCCTTGCGTACCGATATCAAAGCCTCGAAAAGGCTTCCTAGGCTTAGGAAATCGCTTCCCAAGCCCCCAAATCGCAACCATTAGCCTCTTAACTCGATCCAACATCTTATTAGAGTGTTTAAGGTGGTTTACTACCATTTTTACATGTTATTAACATGAAATCCAAAATATGCCATTAAAGAGGGCCTATAACCTCTAACACCCAAACTCAACCACAAACATCAAATTTAAGCAACAAAGCATTCAAATTTGTGATGCCTATGAAGGCATATGAGTTAGTAGTGTACTAACCTTAAGCAAGAATCACGAACTCAAGCATCAACTCAAGGTTTTTCACACTTTATTCAAACCTCAAGCTCTCAAAGGTCCTCGGTCGACTTTAATAACGCTTGGCAAAAGATTGAGAATGCAGTGTAAATATGTAAGAAGTAATGCCAAGAGTGAGTCTATGGCGTGTAAGTATACACAGTTAGCAAGTAATACAACAATAAGCTGAGTATCGTATCCACAATGTTGAGATGTTTGTTTTGATATAATAATTGAAAAATAGTTTTGGACTAAATTGAAAAGATTTCAAAAATGTTTTAAGTCCAAACAACTTGAAATTATGTTTGAGGAGTTTTCAAAAGGTTTTGGTAGTGTTTGAAATGTTTTAAAGTAGCCAAACCAAAGATTTCAGTTGGATCGTACCGATACGGGCATACCCGTATCAATACACCTTAAGGATTTAAGCTACATGTTTTGATTCTGCCAAAACACGTATCAATACAGGCATAGGCCGTATCGATACAGAGGTGAAGGGTTTCGATATGCCTTCCAGCGTTTTCGATACGCCTATGTGTCAAGCCTAACGTCTATTTGCAAAAAACCACCAACGGCTAGTTTCCTGCAACACTGAAAGAGATATGTACCGATACGGTGCAAAGCGTACCAATACGTGCGTGCCGGAACAAGCAGAGGCGTTTTGATATGGCATTGCTGCAACAGACTCAACGACTAGTTTTGAAGAAGGGCATTCCGATACGGCTTTGAGCGTATCGAAACGAACATCACAAGAATTGTATTTATTGCGAGAAATAAATGCTCCAACGGCTCCAATTAAATCCCAACGGTCTCCAATGGCTATAAACTCAATTGGGAGTATAAAAGGGACCTTCAAGCATCCGTGAAAGACTAATGATCCTCAGGTCAACACCATTATGATGCAAAAATCTCTTAGTGCTTAAATTTTCGTTCCTTGTTGATGTGAGCACATCTTCACCTACACTTAATGCTAATCTGGAGGTCTTACTGTTAGGACCAATTACGCGATCTAGGGCGCAACGTTTCAGGGAAGCTCTTTTCCTTACTTGTACTGACATTTCTAAATCATTCGATAATGTTTGTGCCTTAGAAGATAGGAGTTTTAATGTGTTGCATGTTGATATGTGACATATTTATATTATATTAATTATTAGGTGTGTTTGAGTATGATTTATAATGTTTTTTGTTTTGGTTTAGTTTTGGATTATTATAAGGTGACTTATTATTATTATTATTATTATTATTATTATTATTATTATTATTATTATTATTATTATTATTATTATATATTTGTTTGATAGGATCAAGTGTACGTGTGTAATGTGCATGCATGAGCATCCATGCCTTCATGCGTGACCAGCCTTGCATGGCCCATGCACGATCAACCCCTTGTGCATATATGGCCGAATGATGATTTTCCTCCAGCTAGTATCATTTGTCAATAAGGGCTATGGAGCCTCAACCTCTCTTACATATGCTTGTGTCCTTACATACATTTTTCAGAAGAATGATGTCGGTTTTTCTCTTGACTTACCTGTCCCTTTAAAGGAAAAGATTGACATTCATTCGGCCCGCAAATATAGATACCTCTTTCGGAAAAAAAATTGTAACCCCCGTAGCCCGGTCTAGACGGTTGACCCGAACTACGAAGATCACACGGGGAAAACCAAAGTCAACCCGAAAGTCAACCTTGATTAACGACCCTTTTTTTCTTTTAAGACTTGTCTAGATGCACATCAAACCTAGGCATACTCTTGAGATAAGCATACTCAAAAATCACAGCAATCGGAAAACAATAAGGGACCCAATTGCACAAAATACGAATTTAGGGACCAATTTGTAAATTCTGAAAATTTAGAAGACTTTACCAATTTTATAGTTACCATTATGAAATTAGTCATGTTTCATGCCTCTCTGCCAAATTTCATCTCAAACGGACATCTCAAACTCAAGCAATTGCAAGTACAAGAATCAGGACTAAAACATAAAGATTGCAAACCTCAAAACCATTCAAATTTTATGCCCAACGGTCAAGTGTTCCGAAACGGGTCTAGGCCGTTCAGGAACACCCCTTGGCAGTAGCCAAAGTGTTCAGAAACGGGTCTAGGCCGTTCAGGAACACCCAGGCCAAATCAAGGGCCTGTTTCGAAACAGGCAAGGGTGTTTCGAAACACCCTGCCCAGAAACAACAGATAGGCCTGTTTTAACACCTTTAAACCCCATCAAACATGCTCCAAACCATTCCACAATAAATCAACAACATGCCAAGCATCATACCTACCAACTTGCATCAAAATCTAGATACAAAACCACCCCTAGGTGCACCAACTCATTCAACACATCCAACACTCAATCATGCTTTTAAAACAAGAAGCATAACATAACGACTTAAGAATAAGAAGATTCAAACGTTGCAAGCGTTAAACCACATAGTTCAAAATCATAAACCAAACTTGTCCAACATACATAATCTCATTAAACATCAACATAAGAGATTCTCCCCCCATTGCCTTTATTATCTATAGCTATTAACCGAGACATACATCTCAAGTGGAGCTCTCCTTGAATCTCTTGCTCCTCGCTGTCCCAACTTCAAATATCTGCATTGATGGATAAAAAGGAGCATAAGCACATAATGCTTAGTGAGGAATGCTCAAAACCAAAACACCATCAATGCAGCGAGTCATAAAACCTCTTTTAAAAGTAACCACAATTCGATAAACCAAAGCAATGTTTGAAAACCCCTTTTAACAACATGCTTTAAATCATGCATTGCTCAAACACGAAAAACCAACCCTTAGCTTAGAAAAGCTAAATAATTCACTTCAAAGCACAACCTTGCAAAACCATCAATTTAACCATTTCATGCATGAACATCATATGCAAAGTTAAATACAAGATCCTTGGAAAACACTTCCACTTCACATTATACTTTTCTTATACTTGAAAATCATTTCAAAGCAAGAAACCTTTAAAAACCACTTACACCCTCAATTCTATCTCATGCATTAAGAAAATGCAATACATGAACCACAAAATCAACATTTGCATTACATGCCTTTTTAAAACAAGCCTTCACAAGACTTCAATGCACCAAAGAGATTCCATGCACACAATGTAACATTCTCAATAGAAGATAAACACTTGTTCAAGCTAACAAGTAAAACATGCATTCATAGAACATTACACACTTCTCATGCAACCATGCATCATTTCAAGCATCTCATGCTTCATCATATTCAAGAACATTATATTGGCTTCCAAGCGATAATTCACAAACCATCATGACACAAGACACAATCGGATACGCGGATTACAAGCGTTGTCCCACACGCTTCATACACACTTCCGAACAACACAAGGTGGAGTTTACCGGTACATTCACAACCCCTCAACACCCGTGATGGAGTTTAACGGTACAATCACAACCCCTCAACATCACTCATCGGAAGTTGTATAATACACTAGCGAGAGCCGGGACACATCACAAGGCTTACACATGGAAGCTACCACAACCATTGTAATCACCTTAACCAAGCTCACACATGGGAGCAACCCTCCACCGTTGTGACGCTTAACAAAGTCCACTCATGAGAGCCAACCTCCATCATGGTGACTTTAACAAGGTTCACCCACGAGAGCCATCCTCCATCGTGGTGGCACTAAACCAAGCCCACCCACGAGAGCCAACCTCCATCGTAGTGGCACTAAACCAAGCCCACTCACGAGAGCCAACCTCCATCATGGTGACATCAATTTCCTCAATCGCTAGGATTCTTGGATGGAGTTTACGGTACAATCACAACCCCCTCGACATCCAAGGCGACTAAATTCACGGTGCACCCAATCCTATAGCCGGCTAACTATATCCGATTAAAGTAACCAAGAACCACTTACATCACTTGCCAATATAACCATTTTACCACATTAATCCATTGTTTTACAAGCATAACCAAAATGCCAAAACCACCAATTACCATCATCAATCCACTGTTTTTGAAGCATTACACAAAGCCATTAAACAACATGCAACACTATGCATCAATTCCACAATTCCAATGTACAAAACCAAGGATCTCTTACCTTGAGCATCCTTCACACATGGCTTTCAAAACCAGCATTAAACCATGCTAAAATATGCTTTCAAAACAGAATTTAAAACATGCAAATCACATGCATTGCATCCAACAATCACAAGTGCTTTAAAAACCAAATCATAACACAAACCAAGAGAGGAATGCCATTTACTTACTCTTGAGCTTAGCTAAGTTGTTTAGACTTAAACTAAGCTCCCAAAACCTTCAAACCTTGGTTTTAAAGCTGAAAACCCAACTTCACTCACCGATACACAAAACAAGGCTAGCCAACAAGCCTTCCAAGCATCCGAAACCTTCAACGCCACCTCTATTGCTCACGGATCATTCTCCCTTGTTTCAAGCACATAACAACAGAGGATTAATGCATCATAATGCATTAAAAACACCAGCAACACACCTAAACTCGCTGCTCTTTGCAAATCCAACATTTCGGCTACCAAACACAACCGAAATCACCTCCAAACACTTCCAAGACTTAACCCAGCCAAGATCCATCACTTCTAACCATTTTTAAACATCAATTAACATCCAAAATGATCCCAAACACGTCCTTATACCTCCAGCATTAACAAAACACCAAGATCACCCAAAAAACCACCATTTTCACAAGTAAAAACTTAGGAAAATCAACCTATTCGAGATTGCATTGTTTAAACCTCAATTGCACATCAATTATACATCCAAAATACATCAAAAAGACATCTCAAAACAGAGCCCAATCATTTAATACGAATTTAATCAAAATTAAATCCAAATCTTGCATTTTAAGCCAAAATCAAGATCACAACATCAAAACCTTTTATAAAACACAAATCAAGGATTGAGAACTTGGGAATTTCAGTAAAGAACTGAGTATTTAGAGGAGAAGGACGTTCATACCTCTAAATGTGAGTTTCTCCTTGTTTAGAACCAAGATTCTTGAAAATCCAATAAGCAAATGAATAGAATTTGGTGTGGAAATGATTAGAGATCAATTAGAGATTGAAATCTCATCTTTAGATGTTAAAATCAGAGGAAAAATGGCTTGGGAAAAGTGTTTGGGCTGAGAGAAAAATTGAGAGAAAAGAAATGGAAAATTTTGAGAAAAGTTAGTTATGACATCAAAATATCTATTTCCCCTTTTTCCTTTAAATTAAAAATCATTAATTAAATCTTTAATATTAAGAAAAATCTGGAGAAAACTCTTCTTGGGTAAATTAGCTCCTTAAAGATTCAAAGTTTCAATCCTTTTAAAACAGTCACCAACTTTTCAAAAATTACATTTTAGTCACTAACTCGAAATGTCTTATTTCCAAACCCCATTTCGCAAAATTGATTTCACCACTCTCTTATATATAATAAAAGAGGATTTTTAGATATTTTTTCCATATTTTTAATGCATCCCGAACTAGGCTTTCCTTAAAACCACCTTTTATATTCGAACCGAAAATCCGACCGGTCCAGTTCAAACCCAAAACTTCTAAGCCCAAAATTGGGGTGTTACAACTTTCCCCCCCTTAAGAAATTTCGTCCTCGAAATTTCAACCGGCGAAAAGAGAACAACCAAACTTCTCAAGCAACACAGGAGACTTAACCACCACTGAACACTCTCCTCACAAAACTCCACCAACCCAACACCACCACATACTGTTCACAGATTCCAGAACACTCAGATGTTAACCACATCTTAACCTTTCACACTTCTGAACTGCACATAGCCCCAACAACAACCTGAAGAACCTCCAAACTTTTACAGCATACACCACCTCAGCTCATAACTCCCAAAACTCGTACACACGGTGACACCAACCAATCCAGTTCAGCCACCATGTGACCCACAACCTTCACTGCTTCTAAAACCCCTTGCACAACTGCTCAACCTCTTCCAAAGGTTACCACATCAAGCAAAAATTCTTAAGCATCAACTGCTTATTCAAACTTCTCAACGTATTGATGGCGTTCCTTCACATCCGCCGCTATCATCACCATAACGACTCACCAGGACTACTCACCTAACATCCGAAAATCACGACACAAAACCCCAACCTTGACTCCGCCAGCCATTCCACACACCACCAGCTGACTTCAGAAGGAATTTACTTATACACAACTAGCCAACCACTTCTCACAAGAACCCGTCCAACCAACAATGGCCCTTGAACTTACATTGCTTTTCCACTTCAAACTTTGACTACAATACTAGCCTTACCAGGACACCGCCCATTCTATACATACATATTAGATTACGAAACTTCTATTCTCCCAGGCTAACCCTTTTCTACAACCCACAACACAACCTCTTCTCAACTCTTCGAAGGTTGCTACGAACCATCACCTACAAAACAACCCTTCTATTACGACATCAATGCCAAGTTACCTCAGCACTCTGGAACACATCCACTAACTTACAACATCACTTAACACCAAGAAACTACCACTTCTACCAGCTATTCACAACCACTCTAACCGATTCTAACTTCAACCGGTAATCTCCTCACCACCATACCGCTAAACTCATTAAGCGCCAAACACTTTCCTTCTACCAACATGCTATATCGCACTCACTATTACTGACAACTCGCTTAATACCCTCCATTACTTCTAACATTCTCCTAGTACCAACACAACTTTTAAAACCCCCATCCAATTTAACCCTATCACAACTCTAACGGACCCGATTAACTATCAGCGAGTGTGAACGTTCGTATGCATGGTCACCAATATGCCCTATCAATGCCTGATGTACATGCATGCAAAACCTCTAATGTCATGTCACATGTATGCATGGACCAGTACATATATAATATAGCATATAACAAATGATTTTAACTGTGCATGTATGTCGGTTCACACCCACCAATAACATCCTCAGAATCCGCCTAAAAACAACCTCCTATCTCACTTCCAACTTGACCAACTCCATCATTCTAACAACCCATTATCCACAAGATACTCACTAATGCCCTCTTCACACTAAAGTTGTTTTCAAAACAACACCAACTACTACCCCAAACATGCTAGCAACGAGACCATACCCACTACGCAAGGAAATACCAACTGAAACCAAACTAAGATACTAGAGCAAAGGTTACTTAACAAGGTTACCTGTAAACACCTCACTGCCCCGGAGCTTCAACAGACAAGCTCTCTTCCTCGCAGAACCATCATTCTCCAGCCGCACCGCTGTAGCATCAGCTAACACATTAAGGTCATCACCATCTCCCTACGGTAAAGAATCCTGACTACCCCGAGCCAACTTCAAACAATTACGTCTCAAATGTCCAACAGACCCACAATTCCAACAGGTTTTATTCCCCAAGCTCCTCACACCTTTCTGCCCTTCATGCCACCTTCGAACTTTGTCTCGGCTGCGCCCACTACCCTTCAGAGACTCTTTTGCTACCACTAAAGCTGATCTCACCACATGAGGACAATTCCGCTTCACATGCTCTTTAGAACCACAGTTCCAACAAACTCCTGCGCCCCAACAACCTCCAACATGACACTTTCCACATTGGTCACACATCGGCAACCGAGCTACCCCTCTTTGATCATGTAGCACTTGCCCCAAATCTACACTACCATCCAAGCTTCGATTCAAGCAAAACCTTCTATCGCGTCGCCTCTTACGCTGACCGCTCTCGAGGTCAGTACCCACAACTCTCTCGCTTAAACTTTTCTCACCTTCATAAACTGAAACCACACCCTCATGTTGCTTAACCCTTGGGAATTTCTCTCCAAGGTACCTCTCATAAAAGGCAGACACAAAGAAGTCCCAATCTATATCGTGGATGTGCGATGCTACCGCCACAGATGTCCACCAGGCACAAGCGTCCTCCAACATCAATGAGACAACACTTCCCAGCTTACAGGCATAGTCACAACCCTCCTGATCCAAAATCAGAATTACACTGGCCAACCAGGCCTCGAACGTTTCAGGCGTCGAACCATGATACTCCACAGCTCCCAAATCATGTAAACGCTGTTTCGACAAACCCGCACATCCCACAGCCGGCACGTCTACAAGCCTTACTTTTGCCACAGCCTGAGATGTTCCCAACACCTCTTGAACTAAAGGTGATGAACTCTTCATCACAGAACCAGCTTCTTTCTCCTGCCTCACTACCTCAACTCCAGGCACTGTAGGCTGAAATGAAACACCTCCACCAAAAGGTGAATTCCACGCCTTAACAACCTGCTCTAAAGCAGCAACCATCTCACCCAACTGCCATTCTCTCATCGATTTCACCATGCTATTAACAGCAAACAATCATAACAAAACAAACAAATCGATCAGACCAGCTTTAAGCAAGGATTCAAAACTCCAACTCCAAAATAACACAATAGCTATAATAATAAGGCAATGGGTATCCCGAATTCTCCCCTTTTACATGACATAACAGTCAATAAAAACATGGATATCACAACATTGAGCATATCAATCAACATATTTCAATCATGCTCTCATCAAACAACATTCACTCGCAACAGCATAATATCAACATATCATACCCATCACACTTTCATCATTCATAAAATCAGCTCACATCACCAGCACAAATCCACATTAACTCAATGAAGATTCACAAACAAAAAGCATGCTAAAAACATCAACAATTCGCTCAAAGACACACTTTCCAACCGACTTCCAACCCCACATCAGAATAAACATTAAACACTTATTACAACAATTTACCATTTTCCCCAAGCTTTCGCAACTTAGCTCTGATACCACCAAATGTAACCCCCGTAGCCCGGTCTAGACGTTTGACCCGAACTACGAAGATCACACGGGGAAAACCAAAGTCAACCCGAAAGTCAACCTTGATTAACGACCCTTTTTTTTCTTTTTAGACTTGTCTAGATGTACATCAAACCTAGGCATACTCTTGAGATAAGCATACTCAAAAATCACAGCAATCGGAAAACAATAAGGGACCCAATTGCACAAAATACGAATTTAGGGACCAATTTGTAAATTCTGAAAATTTAGAGGACTTTACCAATTTTTAAGTTACCATTATGAAATTAGTCATGTTTCATGCCTCTCTGCCAAATTTCATCTCAAACGGACATCTCAAACTCAAGCAATTGCACATACAAGAATCGGGACTAAAACGTAAAGCTTGCAAACCTCAAAACCATTCAAATTTTATGCCCAACGGTCAAGTGTTCCGAAACGGGTCTAGGCCGTTCAGGAACACCCCTTGGCAGTAGCCAAAGTGTTCAGAAACGGGTCTAGGCCGTTCAGGAACACCCAGGCCAAATCAAGGGCCTGTTTCGAAACAGGCAAGGGTGTTTCGAAACACCCTGCGCAGAAACAACAGATAGGCCTGTTTTAACACCTTTAAACCCCATCAAACATGCTCCAAACCATTCCACAATAAATCAACAACATGCCAAGCATCATACCTACCAACTTGCATCAAAATCTAGATGCAAAACCACCCCTAGGTGCACCAACTCATTCAACACATCCAACACTCAATCATGCTTTTAAAACAAGAAGCATAGCATAACGACTTAAGAATAAGAAGATTCAAACGTTGCAAGCGTTAAACCACATAGTTCAAAATCATAAACCAAACTTGTCCAACATACACAATCTCATTAAACATCAACATAAGAGATTCTCCCCCCATTGCCTTTATTATCTATAGCTATTAACCGAGACATACATCTCAAGTGGAGCTCTCCTTGAATCCCTTGCTCCTCGCTGTCCCAACTTCAAATATCTGCATTGATGGATAAAAAGGAGCGTAAGCACATAATGCTTAGTGAGGAATGCTCAAAACCAAAACACCATCAATGCAGCGAGTCATAAAACCTCTTTTAAAAGTAACCACAATTTGATAAACCAAAGCAATGTTTGAAAACCCCTTTTAACAACATGCTTTAAATCATGCATTGCTCAAACACGAAAAACCAACCCTTAGCTTAGAAAAGCTAAATAATTCACTTCAAAGCACAACCTTGCAAAACCATCAATTTAACCATTCCATGCATGAACATCATATGCAAAGTTAAATACAAGATCCTTGGAAAACACTTCCACTTCACATTATACTTTTCTTATACTTGAAAATCATTTCAAAGCAAGAAACCTTTAAAAACCACTTACACCCTCAATTCTATCTCATGCATTAAGAAAATGCAATACATGAACCACAAAATTAACATTTGCATTACATGCCTTTTTAAAACAAGCCTTCACAAGACTTCAATGCACCAAAGAGATTCCATGCACACAATGTAACATTCTCAATAGAAGATAAACACTTGTTCAAGCTAACAAGTAAAACATGCATTCATAGAACATTACACACTTCTCATGCAACCATGCATCATTTCAAGCATCTCATGCTTCATCATATTCAAGAACATTATATTGGCTTCCAAGCGATAATTCACAAACCATCATGACACAAGACACAATCGGATACGCGGATTACAAGCGTTGTCCCACCCGCTTCATACACACTTCCGAACAACACAAGGTGGAGTTTACCGGTACATTCACAACCCCTCAACACCCGTGATGGAGTTTAACGGTACAATCACAACCCCTCAACATCACTCATCGGAAGTTGTATAATACACTAGCGAGAGCCGGGACACATCACAAGGCTTACACATGGAAGCTACCACAACCATTGTAATCACCTTAACCAAGCTCACACACGGGAGCAACCCTCCACCGTTGTGACGCTTAACAAAGTCCACTCATGAGAGCCAACCTCCATCATGGTGACTTTAACAAGGTTCACCCACGAGAGCCATCCTCCATCGTGGTGGCACTAAACCAAGCCCACCCACGAGAGCCAACCTCCATCGTAGTGGCACTAAACCAAGCCCACTCACGAGAGCCAACCTCCATCGTGGTGACATCAAATTCCTCAATCGCTAGGATTCTTGGATGGAGTTTACGGTACAATCACAACCCCCTCGACATCCAAGGCGACTCAATTCACGGTGCACCCAATCCTATAGCCGGCTAACTATATCCGATTAAAGTAACCAAGAACTACTTACATCACTTGCCAATATAACCATTTTACCACATTAATCCATTGTTTTACAAGCATAACCAAAATGCCAAAACCACCAATTACCATCATCAATCCACTGTTTTTGAAGCATTACACAAAGCCATTAAACAACATGCAACACTATGCATCAATTCCACAATTCCAATGTACAAAACCAAGGATCTCTTACCTTGAGCATCCTTCACACATGGCTTTCAAAACCAGCATTAAACCATGCTAAAATATGCTTTCAAAACAGAATTTAAAACATGCAAATCACATGCATTGCATCCAACAATCACAAGTGCTTTAAAAACCAAATCATAACACAAACCAAGAGAGGAATGCCATTTACTTACTCTTGAGCTTAGCTAAGTTGTTTAGACTTAAACTAAGCTCCCAAAACCTTCAAACCTTGGTTTTAAAGCTGAAAACCCAACTTCACTCACCGATACACAAAACAAGGCTAGCCAACAAGCCTTCCAAGCATCCGAAACCTTCAACGCCACCTCTATTGCTCACGGATCATTCTCCCTTGTTTCAAGCACATAACAACAGAGGATTAATGCATCATAATGCATTAAAAACACCAGCAACACACCTAAACTCGCTGCTCTTTGCAAATCCAACATTTCGGCTACCAAACACAACCGAAATCACCTCCAAACACTTCCAAGACTTAACCCAGCCAAGATCCATCACTTCTAACCATTTTTAAACATCAATTAACATCCAAAATGATCCCAAACACGTCCTTAATACCTTCAGCATTAACAAAACACCAAGATCACCCCAAACACATTTCACGTTCATGTATAGTTACATGTTCATACGTAATTGGGAGTATCGAAATGTATATAAGAGGTTCTATACTTATAACGATAACGGCCACCTTAAATGTTAACCAATCCTGTAAGACTTTAGGTTCATATTGAAGAATATCGAAACTCGATATTTAGTTTCGACACTTATCGATGCTAAGCAGATGTCGAAGGTGTTTAATGATATACTCAGCTTTGGTTAAGTTGTCAAAATCCAATTACATTTGGTACATTTGTTTGGAGGAACCGATGTGTCTCAATATGATCACCAACACAAACTAAAATTAGATTAAAAAATACAATTTGAAATTTGATGCATGGTTCATTGCTACTAAGCGTAGTTTAGTTAAAAAGAATGGAAGAAGAGTTTGTTTTCGTGTTGTCGTAGTCTGTACATATATCAGATGTGACGTTCAATTCCTCAATTATTTGTTCTTTCTCATGTTGTCTCATGGAATTATTTATAGAAACACCGTCTTCGTCTGCAGAAGGTGGAGCACCTCCTGCGATTCTTGATGAACTAACACCTTCATCAAAATTTACATACAACTCGATGTTGGTACCCCCTACATGCTTGTATCTCCTAAACATCTTGCGAAGGTCACTTGTATTACATATCTTTATTATGTAATGTGCTTTATTATCGGGCTCATCAACAAGGATTTTGGTTTCCAATGAAGAGAATTTCTTCCTTGTTGATTTGCTAACCTCTGTGGAAATCAACTCAAACAAATCATCCTTCTTTATGTTGCTGTTGAATGAAGTGTATATGTAAGTTCCTAAAAGGAAAACAGTTGTAGAAAATCTTACCATAATTTTTTAAATATTTCTGCAAAATATGGTAGAAGTGTAGAAGTATTTATAGACGATTTATAAGGGTAAGGCACCTAGCATGTTATCGATAATTAGTTTGAGGTTTGACACCTAAAATATTACTGATAATCAGTTTCAGGCGCGACACCTAAAATGTTATCGATAATCAGTTTAGGGTTCGACACTTAAAATGTCACTGATAAACAATTTGAGGTTGGGCACCTAAAATGTTACTAAAATTCATTTTGGAGTTCAGACCGTTAAATGTTACCAAAAATCAGTTTGGTGTTCAACACGTAAAATGATACCCGAAACAAGTTTCAAGTTCGACACTTAAAACATTACCAAAAATTAATTTGGGGTTCGACAGTTAAAATGTTATTGGCAACTAGTTTGGGGTTCGACACTTAAAATGTTACCGATAACTAGTTTGGGGTTCAACACTTAAAATGTAATCGGAAATCAGTTTGGGGTTCGGACCCTAAAATGTTACCTACATTAAATTTTACCCAAAAATGTTAATGAAATTCAATTTCGGGATCGACACCTAAAATGTTATCTGCATTCAGTTTGGCTCTAGGGAACCTAAATTATCACCGAGATATTTAACTTTTTAAGTTGAGTGAAACATTTCATTTGTCACCTAAAATATTACCGAAAAACAGTTTGAGTGGTTAGAGAACCTAAAATATTACGACCATATTTCACTTTCTAAGTTCAAAGGGAAACATTTAACTTGACACCTAAAATGTTAGAAAAAATCAATTTTGGGGTAAAACATTTCATTAGCCAACTGAAAATGTTAACTAAAACGGTTGGTAACCTGTAACCGGGAAAATAGGTGTCGTCATATATTAGTCGCATTTTAACATGCCGCACAGCAGACCTACCCTTCTTCTCGTATTGTCTTGACTATCTTCTTGGATTGTTTAAAGTAAAATTGTCCAATCAAGCAAAAAATTAACAGTTTATTAACCTGCAAACTAGAATATTTTGCATTCAAATCTTTCACGAAAACTGTTATACCTCACTCTAATAGTTTTCGGGGCTACAGTCGTTTCATACACCCAGTAAATAACGCTAGTATTCGCATCCGTAAAAAAACTCATTTTCAAATACAAAATTTTCGCTACGTCTTCAAAAAGTGTTATACCTCTTATATTCGTTTCCATAGAATGCTCATCTTCGAATTTAAAGCCTTTGTTGCAGCTCATTTGGAGCCCCTATTCTCTACACCACATCCCAGCAAGTGAAGCACTATGGCCTCAAGAGTTTTTATTCTCTAGACCGCTCTTTATACTCAGTTGTTGCGTCTTGACATAACAACCTTGACATCTGAGTCTACTCTGTGAGCCCATCAATAACCATTATAATGCTAGACTTGACATCATCCTATCACCAACATTGCAGTCTCTAGGGAACATAAACACCCACAAAATTAAGGAGAATGCAGAGAGAGAGAGAAGACATAAAGAGAACAAGAAGAATACTCCCTTCTTCTATCTTATTTTTTTCTTCATTTCGACTATCGTATTGTTTGTAACTCCGCTAAATTTTATAAAAGTAAACCGTCCAAAAATATTATCAGATCTTTTTTTTCATCTCTGTTATTCGATATCTACCTTTTTAAACATCAGAAATTTTATTTTTATCATTAAAATGTAATCCAAGAAAACCATTACCAAAATTCTTGGTCTCACCGCTTGCTATTTTCTAGAACTTGTTTCAATTGGGACACGATTTAATTTCAAGTTTTTTAAATAGATTTTATTTCAAGTCTAAACGCATAAATTTAAGATTACTTTTATTTAAAAATTATTTTGAAGTAAAAAAAGGAAATAATACGTGTCACTAATGAAAAGGTGACAATAAGATGATTAAGGGACGTGATTTATTCTCATTATTCTTATCATAAATAAATATATTATTATTCAAAGTTATTAACATTTATATTAATAACAGTAATTTTTTAATATTCAGTTTTCAATTTTCTCCTTAAGGTAAGTACCAAAACCGCCCCTTAGAGCATAGCTCAAGTGGGGACAAAGAGAGGGTGTATTTTGTCTTTTCACACGCAGGATAGGGTTATTTTTATTTTTCTTTTTACGATTACCACCACCATTCAAAAGAGAAAGAAAAATTACCAAAAATGATCAAATATATTCGTTATTTCAAATTTTAAATATTGAGAGAAAAAATAACTTAGAAAAAAACGATAAATACTAATAATTACCCTTATTTTTGGGTTATAAACCAAAGGGTTATAGTTTTTAAGCTTCTCCTTTAATTTCATTTCATTTCATTTTCCCATTCTTTCTCTCTCATTTTCTAAGGTAAGCTTTTAATTTATTTTGTTTATTGTTTTATTCCTTCATCTGGGATTTCTCCATTCTTATTATGCTTTATTTAATTAATTTTATTCACAGACTTTAGTATTAATAAAATAAAGAAAATAAATACATAAGCAAACATCATTTTAAAAAATGAAAAATAAATAAACAAATAAGAGTAATGAAACAGTGCTTTGCATTTTTTTAATAGTAGGGATGAAAAGTAATTATTTTTCTTTGATTTCTTGAATATTCAAGGTTAATGCTTTAATGGGTTCTTTAAGCAATGGTGAGATTTTGCTTCTTTTGGAGTTACATAACTTTTTTTTTGGATAAATCTAATGGAGTTACATAACTTATTTCTTTTTAATCTATTCTGTTTTTAAGATGGATGCCATTGAAGGAGACTATAGTTTTATGCGCATTTATCCATAATCCATATATTTTTGTACAAGTTTTGATCTTTTGATCTGAAACACTGTCAGATTAAAGAAATAGGCAAAAAGGTCGACATTGTTAAATGGATATATATATATATATATATATATATCCATTTGTAAAGTATCCTATCGGTATCAATGTATTTTTAGAATGTCAGGAGGCAGGCCTGCAAACTCTGGGTTCTGATAGGAAAATAAAATAAAATTTTTGGTTTTGTTTGGATCTTTGTTGATGTGGTAGCATATAAGAAAAAAGTTAGCAACTTTTGGTGATTCTTTTACAGTGCTATTTCATTCAAATCCTAATTAATGACCTGATTTTGTTGGACTTTGATTCTCTTCCTTGTTATGGTTAGTTATTACATCAACTGAGGTTGTTCATATTCTCATCTGCTGTTACCTGCTGGTTATGGTCTCATATTTTTGAAGAAAGAAAAGGGAAGTATTTCATTGTTCTGTTCTATTTATTGATTTTTTTTTTCTGTTTTGCTTCACTCTTTGGTTTTTCTTAGTTTTTTTTTTGGCTTGGTGGGTCTTCTTTGAGTTGCTTTCTGTTCCAAATTTACAACATTTTTTGCTTTGTTTGCTACCCTTTTCTTCATTTCCACAAGACATTTAATGGTTGCTTTGTTGGTGGTTGAGCAGTGAAGGATTGGTCGAGATTGAAATATTGACAAAGAATTGGCAATGTCATCAACTTCTTTTGCCAAGCAAACTGTTGTGCCTATGAAAGAACCGTCATCTAACTACAATCCATATCCCCCACCTCTTGCAAGATATGAAGATGTTGCAGCTTGTCCAAAGCTTTTCCTCTCTACTTTGGAGAATCTCCATGCTACTATGGGAACCAAGTTTATGTATGTTCTTTTTTGACCCCTAAGTCTGGATTTAAATAGCAGTTGCAACACAAAGCTATGCTTCTTTTTTTCCATTTCGGTTCTTCTTTTTGTTGATACTGTAATCATGACAAATGCAATGCAACCGAAACACCTTAAATCTGTTGCTTGATGATTGAGTTTCGTAAGTCTACGTGTAGGTTTAGAGACCAGTGAGTGATTTACAGTGTTGATTTGTTTGTATTCACCACAATTAACAGCTATATCATTCGTTATGTTTCTAATCATGAGAAATACAATATGACCGGAAAAATAGTGTTATATCTCGTCTCTTGGTGGTTTTGCTTCCTAAGTTTACTTATAGTATGAAATAATATTTATATGCCCATATACATTAATTTCCTGTTATGTACAGCAGTATATATATATACATACATATATACTATGGTCCTTATTCATGAATAAGTTATTATGTTGGTGGTGTAAGATTAGAGACCAACAAATGTTTTACAGTATCTATCGGTTGACCACATTAGCCATTATACTACTTGTTATGTTCGTAATTGTGATAAATGCAACATGGCTGAAAAAGTGTTAAATCCTGTTTCTTAATGCTTTTGTTTACTAACTTTGCATATAGTATGAAATAGCATTTGTATGTCCATATCTGTTTACAAGCATATCTAATACTTACATCCAATGCTACTATCCTGATTCCAATACATTTGTTTCCTTTTATGTACATCATTCATGAATAAGTTACTATGCTGGTGTAGGATTATAAAGCCAGTAAATGTTTTACAGTTTAAAATCTGCGGTTTAGGTAGCTTTTTGCTATCTTTAGCAATTATAAACTATGTTCTATGTTTCTGGTTAGAGCTTGTCTAGCCTACATTGGAAGTAAATGAGGTATGATGTTACTCAGACTTGGGTGTACGTGTTGGATTTGAGTATTTATAATTTTGCCAAGTTTTTCTATGTATTTTGGAGGGTCATATTTCCGTACCTATTTCCAAATATATGTCAGACACGAGTGCTGGATATGAGTGCTTTAAGATAAATAAAAAGCCGGGGCAACATAGGGGACATGTTCCTTAACAGATGATGCTGGCTGTAGGGTCTTGTGTTATTTCTGAGGAAGTTCTTAGCAGTCACTTGAGCAATAATTATAGCTATAAAATTGGTCTATTCAAGTTCATCTATATCCAGGATTTATTTATATTCATCATTTCTTGGCTGTTCCTTTATGATACCTTGATTTTAATATGCTTTTATGATGGTTCAAAAATTAACAAATTATTTTTAATTTGGCTGTTTAAAAAACTGTTCATTCTTTGAATTGCAGTTCAAATTTCTACTGTTTTAACGAATCTTGCACAAAATTGTGCTCGGACCCTTAATGTTTCCTCTCTTTTCAGGTTTAACAAAATGTTCGTTGGAATTTATTTTAGTTGTATAGTTCCTTATTTTTAAGATTGAGTACATACTGAGTGGAGTATGCTTATTGGTAGTTTTAAGCTGGATATTTATCTTTGTGATTTCATGCTGGCCTGATAAAATGGAACTGTGCTTGTGTGGTTGATGAAATTTTGGTAGACTTATTATATTTTTTACAATATGTTCTTAACTGTACTTCTCAACCTAAGTTTTGATGATTTCTTTATTCTCTAATCTGATATAGGATACCGATCATAGGAGGAAAGGAGTTAGATTTGCACAAACTTTTTGTGGAGGTAACATCTCGTGGTGGTATCGAAAAGGTAAGTTGACATACACGCAATATGTTCTTTCCCTCTCAAGCAGTTTCGTTGGAATCCTCAAATGGTTAACGAATTCAATTCCATCTATCTTCAATATGGCCATGTATGCTATGCCTATTTCTGTTCATACACGAGAGACTCAACAGGAGGAAGGGACTAGGAATACGAGTTGAGTTTACGCTTGATAACTGTCCAGATTTCACATTGGTGCTGATTTCTGTAATTATTATTGAAACATGTTTCAGTTAGAAAAACAAACCTTATAATTTGTTTACACTAAATATTCACATCCAGTCCATTATGAATGTTTGGTCCAGTCCCGAGTTAATATGGTTGAAGTCATATTTGGAAATCATTTGCTAAATCAGGAATCTGAGATGATCAACTCTAATGGACAGTAATCATGTGTCAAATCCCAAACTTGCAGATTATAAAAGAGCGAAGATGGAAGGAAGTGACTGCGATTTTCAACTTCCCTTCAACTGCTACGAATGCATCATTTGTGCTGCGGAAATATTATCTTTCTCTGCTTCATCACTATGAACAAATGTACTTCTTTAAAGCCCGTGGTTGGATTCCTGTTTCTTCCGGTATGCAAACTGAGAACACAATTCTTCTTGAATAAATATCGGTGTACCCTCTCAATATTATATGTGGACTCTTTTACGCAGATCCATCTGTCACACAGATTCCTACTCAAGGGGCAGTACGACCAGCCCTCGATGTTCATGCAGCTGCTGTCCAGCAACCAAGAGTAAACGTTTCCGATTCGCCTGCAGGTGCCTTCAAAGATTTCTTTCTATGTTGAATGATACTGTTTACATTTTCTCCCCGTAAAGCCGATGCCCGTTTCCTTTTCCTCCCCCTTTCCTTCCTTTTGGTTCGTCAAACCATCTGCAATCATTCTCTATCGTTCTTTGGTTGATCAAATATATCAAAAACAAATTTCTTTCATGAATTTACTTAAATTGTTAAAGTTGCTACATTGACTGAAAATGTTGCCATTAGTATAGTGAATATCTCTTAGATAATTTGATGCCCTGTGCGTTGTTTTCAGCTATGTTAAAATTTTATTCGAGTTAATGTTACCGGCCTTGGGTGTGAGTGTCAGATAGGATATGTCTGACTCAATTTTGTTCAATATTTTTCATGTATTTGGCTGGACCTTGGAGGATCATATCCTCATACTCAAGTCCAGATATGTGTCGGACATGATTATTTTAAGAAAAATGGAGAGTCGGAGCAAGATGGTTTGAGTCCAAATATATTTTTTCGACAATCATTTAAGATTCATTCTTCTAGTCATAATATTTTTCATTCCTTAATACCAATGTAAATCTCTATATTTGTAGTATGTCATGATCTGGTCCATTATTATAATGTGATTTAGTTGATTACAGCAGCAAGAAAATCTATAATTGCAGGCTCTCCGGTGATTGGGGTCATCGACGGAAAATTCGAGAGTGGCTATCTTGTTACTGTCACGATTGGCTCTGAGAAGCTACAAGGTGTCCTTTATCAGGCTTTAGAGGATGTAGCACCCGAAGCACAACACAACTATGGTGTATTTGCCAGCCAGAGTGCAAATCCACATGCTACATTGGGTACGCAACGTCGGAGACGTCGGAGAAAATCTGAGATAAAACGGAGGGATCCTGCACACCCAAAACCGAACAGGAGTGGATATAACTTCTTTTTCGCTGAGCAACATGCTATATTGAAACCACTTCACCCTGGACAAGACCGAGAAATCAGTAGAATGATTGGTGAAAAATGGAACCAGTTAACCGAATCCAAAAAATCTGTAAGAGCCATATTATATTCCATAATAGAACTCTATTCTCTTTTGCGATGTGTTTCTTAACTTGTAATGGTTGCACATTGCTTTTATCGTGCAATCAGGTTTATCAGGAAAAGGCTCTCGAAGATAAAGAACGATATCGAGTTGAGATGGAGGATTACAGAGAAAAATTAAGGACGGGTCAAGCTATAAGCAATTCAGTGCCCCTAGAGCAACGACTTCCCGGACAAGATGTAGAAATGGCCGAAGCGGATATGAAACTCGAAGATGCTGAAGGCGGTGAGTCCCCTGGAACCCCAGAAAACGATAGCAGCTCTGATGGAAGTGAATTTGAAGATGATAAAACAGCTGATAAGGATTTAGATATCGAAGAATCTCAAGTTGCAGGGGTAGGTGGTAATGTCGATGCAGCAGATATTTCAGTCGAGCAAGCAACCGAGTTACCGAAGGTGGATGATAATGCCGGACATAATAGTCAGGTTGAGAAGTTGAGTATTTGAAGATAAAGGAAAGAAGCAATGGCTTTTGAAGAACACTAAAATCTGCTAGTGATTAAGTTGGAACTTTCTGGCAAATGAAGCAATAGATGGCAATTCACAGTATTTTAGTTTATTTTTCTTCGATTTTGTTGTTCCGACTCGTTATTTTTCTCAAAGTACATATAGATACATGTTTAAGATATGATCTTCCAAGGACTTTCGCAAGAGTACTTCAACACCGGAGTTTCACATTTGAATTTGAGTAACATAGTCTTAATAGGGGTTCACTTCTGGGATTATTCATTTTCATCAAACTTTTAGTGTTTGATACATGTTCCAACCCTTTTCTTGAAGAAAGAAATTGTCCCACATAAACTCGGCAACAAAGTGTAATGCATTAAAGAGAAATTTTGTACTTATTTGCAATGAAAATATTATTATAATTCGATAAAATTAGGAGTTGTTGAAAAAATACGAGACATTATAATAATTATGAATTGTAAAACTCTATAACTGATTTGAGGTTTGAAACTAGAATTGTTAGGTCGATCTGGGTTTTTACTTTTATGTAAATGTCAATGAAAAATCATCGGTGTCTATAACAATTTTACTCACTTCTTGTGTTATAGCTGTTAGGGAATAATGAGTTTTAGAAATTTTGGTATTCTAGGACTATGCAAACTATGATGCTAGAAAATTATATTTTAACAGTAATACCAACCACTTTTTTTTTTTTTGACCAAAAGGAACTTGTATTGCCGGCAAAATATTACATGAACAAGAGTTCAGGTGGGAAAATATCAGGGGTCCACATCATCTGTCCCTTCTGATTTTTCGTAAACTTGGCAAGCCAATCGGCTGCCTGATTACAACCTCTATGGGCAAATTCGAAGCAACAAAAAAGGAAGGATTGTGCAGTCCTCTTGATGTCGTCCTCAATCGCTGAAGTCTCCCAGTCATCAGAAGACTCTGATTTAATCCGTTGGATTACTGCTCGATTATCCGCTTCGACAATGATATTGTAAAAGCCATATTGTTTCGCCATCGTGATGCCCAATCTGATAGCAAGGGCTTCCGCCACTGAAGCACTCGGAGCAGTGCAAGGTGCGGAGAATCCATAAAGAAGGGATCCTGAGTTGTCCCTAACAATAGCTGCAATAGAGCCTTTTCCGGAGATTTTATCAAAAGCCGCATCACAGTTAACTTTTAACAAGCCCGGAGGAGGTGGAACCCACTTCATTACTTCTTTATCATTTCTCAGTTTCTTCGGTTCTTTGATACTCGAGGATTGTGAATATTCCGTGAAACTACAATCCGCTCTTTGCCATACCTCCCAAGGAGGGTCCTTTCTCCCTTCAAAGACCAGCGCATTCCTTGACTTCCAAATAGACCAGAGCAAGAATGCGATGTGTGCACACCCATCTTTGACCTGTGCTGAAAACTTGAGCTCATTAATCTTACACCACCACTTAGGGAAGCCCGGAAAGCCTCTATCCGAAGGAGAATAGCTGAAATTTGAAGCTTTCCATATTGCTTGTGCGAACGGGCATAGGAACAATATATGTTCCACTGATTCCCCCAAACATCCACAACGGGGGCACAAGTCAGGTTCTCTAAGCAAACCATGCAAACGGGCTTTTAATGCACTCTTTGACGGGGCTATGTTGTGGCACAGACGCCAAAGAAAGGACCGGATTTTGGACGGTACTCCCAATTTCCAAATAGAGTTCCACAATTCCTTCTTTGCTTTGGGGTCGTCGCTTGGTGAGGGGTTTGCAGACGACGAGGACTTTTCCTCCAGAAACCTGTACCCTGATTTGGCCGTGTAGTCACCATTCTTATTTCCAGCCCAAATGTAAGAGTCCTTTATATCCGGACCACCAATCGGCACTTTTAGAATTGCCTTGGCCTCTTCCGGAGAAAACAAGAAGAAGATCTTTTGTTCATTCCACGTTCTTTGGTCCGAATTCATCAGGGTGCTGACCGAGAGCGACGATGTTGGAGATAGGTTTTGAGCTGAGGGTTTGTAATTCGGGAGTTGAGGTACCCAGTTATCAAACCAGGTAGATATGCTCCTACCATTGCCAACTCTCCACAGGGCCCCATTCTTAATAATCTTGATCCCTTCGCGAATACCCGACCAGGCCCAGGAAGGATTTGAGGATTTTGGGGCGTCAAAAATATTACCATTGGGGAAGTAAATCCCCCGGAGAACCTGAGCAAGAAGGGAATCCGGTTCTCTTATCACTTTCCAAGTGAGTTTAGTGACAAGGGCTTTGTTGAACATTCTAAGATCACGGAAGCCCATTCCACCTTTGTCCTTTGGCCGACATAGATCTTTCTAGTTCATCCAATGAATGCTTCTTTCCTTCTCAGCGCAATTGTTCCACCAGAACCTAGCAATCAACGAGCTGATCTCATCACAAAAAGAAACCGGAAGGAGGAAACATTGCATGACATAAGTGGGAATGGCTTGTGCCACTGCTTTAACGAGGACTTCTTTCCCTGCGCTGTTTAAGAATCTTACTTTCCACCCCATAAGCCTGTTTTGAACCCGTTCTTTAATGTAGGCTAAGGCTTCTTTTTTGCTCCTTCCCCAAAAAGATGGGAGCCCAAGATATCTAGCATCTTCTTCCATTTTGCGGAAACCCAGCACATTTGTAAGGTGAACCTTGTTGCGGCTACTCAAGTTTGGGGAGAAAAAGACTGACGATTTTTGTGCGCTTACAGATTGACCTGTAGCCGATTGGAATACCCTGAGGATATGTAAAATGCCCTCACAATTCTCTGTGTTGGCATCAGAGAAAACGAGGCAGTCGTCTGCAAACAAGAGATGGCTAAGAACAGGGCACCTTTGCTTGATCCTGAGTCCCTGAAATTTCTGCTCAGCACTCTCCTTCTCAATGATCCACGATAAAATGCTAGATATGAGTGTGAAAAGGAATGGTGATAACGGGTCTCCCTGTCTCAAACCTCTCCCCGCTTTGAACTCACCGGTACGTTCTCCATTCAGAACAAGTGAGAAGGAAACTGAAGTGATACAGGTCATGACTCTGTTGATCCACCACTCACAGAACCCCATTTTTTCCAGAACAAACTGCAGGAGGTTCCAATCCACTTTATCATAGGCTTTTTCTAGATCAATCTTAAGGGCCATTCTTCCTGTTTTACCTTTCCTTGTCCGTTTTATTGCATGAAAGGCTTCATTGGCCAAAATAATATTGTCGTGGATTGACCTACCTTTCACAAAAGTAGATTGGTAATGTGGGACGACCTCGGGGAGAAAAGGCTTCAGTCTAGATGCCAGAATTTTGGTGATAACCTTCATTGAGAAGTTGCATAAACTGATAGGCCTAAGGTGTGACACTTCAGTTGGGTTCGGCTTTTTTGGGATGAGCACAATATTGGTTTTGTTTAGTTCCGGGTCCAGCTCACCATTTCTGAAGAAGTTTGATACCATACCGATAAGGTCCCCCTTCACAGTTTCCCAGAACGTCTGATAAAAGCATCCTGGAAATCCATCAGGTCCCGGGGCTTTAGTTGCTCCCATGTCAAACACCGCACTTTTGATTTCCTCTTCCCCCACATCTCTGCTGAGAGTCTCATTCATAGCTTGAGTAATCAAGCTGGGGATATAGTCACTTAGGATACTAAGATTGACCAAAGGATTCCTCGTGAAGACTTTCTGAAAATGGTGGAGAAGATGGTCAGCAATTTCCGTCGAATCTTCCAGCCAAACTCCATCTTCTTTTTTAATTTTGACTATAGAGTTTGTTCTTCGATGCTGAAGGGTGGTGGCATGAAAGAACTTTGTGTTTCTATCTCCCCACTTCAGCCAATTGATTCTAGAACGCTGATGCCAGTATCTCTCTTCACTTTCCCATTCCTTGTCGATTTGTTTTTTAAGCCCCTTAAGTTCGTCCAATTCCGTTTCAGTGAGTTTTCTTCCTTGGAGCTGTGCGATTCTGGTCATCAGCTTTTGCTTTTTTTTTCATGTTTTGTTTTCATCTTCTCTTTATTCCATTTCAGGAGGGCTACTCTGGTATTGCGTATCTTCCTTTTGAATCTGGAACTGATTCTTTCCCCCGGAGATGTATTCCATCCCTTTGATATTGTTTGGGAGCACTCCTCATCCAACATCCACTTAGTTTCGAACTTGAAATCTTTTTTATGGACTTTGGGGAGACCTCTTGGGAACAAAACAATTGGAGCATGATCTGAAGCAATGGCCACCTCCATTATACCTAGGGCTTTTGGGAAGCTTAGGCTCCACTCTGCAGAGCATAAAATGCGGTCAAGCTTTTCAAGGATTGCCTGCTCCCCACTTCTCTGGTTGAACCAGGTAAACTTCCCTCCTTTGATAGGCATTTCAACTAAGCATGAGGTATTGACAAACTCCTCGTACCATTTCGAGTCACTTGAGATTACCGGGTTCCCTCCTTCTTTTTCCTCCTGACGAGCTACGATGTTAGAGTCACCCATGATTACCCATTTATCCTGAACGGAATCTCTGATCGTTGAGAGTCCTTCCCAAAACTCCTGTCGTTCTTCACGGTACGGGGGACCATAAATAAAAGTGTTGAACCAAGACTCACCATCTTGTAACGAGATCTTTGTATCAATGTAGCTTCTGTCAAAACGCACAATATTAATATTTGCTTCCCCTGTCCACCAAAGCGCAAGACCTCCGGCTATCCCCTGTGGTTCCACATAAAAGGAGTGCTCCATTTTCATTTTCATTCTAATCTTCTCCAGATATTTCTTCTTCTGCTTCGTTTCGCTTAGGAAGATTATTGTAGGTTTAATTTTAAAGATCGAAGCCTGGAGCGCCCTGACAGTCTCCTTAGTTCCCAGGCCCCGTACATTCCAAGCCAATATCGCCATGGCCAAAATTTTTCAGAACCTCCACTCAAAACAGAACCACCGCCCTAAGGGGTAGGCAGACAGAACGACAGGAAACACAGAAAAACAGGGCCTTCAAGTTTAAAGCTGATTCAGTCCGAGCCACCTGACAAAGAGCCAAGCAACAACAACCGAGCGACAAAGCAATTTCTAAACTAACAGAGCAGCCACATTCAATACACAGACAACCAGCCAATACTCAGAAAGGGATAGTCCACCAGAAACGGGGAACAAGTACGGGGAAGATGGGAAGAAGCAACCAGAAGCGGGGAAAATTGCGGGGAAGAAGAGGACTGAGCAACAAGAAGCGGGGCGAGCACGGGAAGTGTGGGTTAAAGCGAGAAACCAGAACCTGTGATGCGCCTAGCACCTTGCCGATGCCGTCGATGAAGTCAGCCGTAGGATCTTCGAATACCAGCACCAGAAACAGTGCGTATTGGCTCCGGCTAAGCAGGACCGGAGAGCACCTCCGATACGACCCAAACACCAAGCCTCTCTCCTTCTCTTCCGTAAGCCTCGAAGCAAGCCACAGCCGAGGCCGTTCACTCCAAACTTCGACGGCGGACAGACACAGGACGGGGGCTACCTTCCACGTCACTGGAACTGATCTCAAACGGCGGGTTGAGGAATCGAAACTCCCGGTTGAGTCTTCGCGGAAACGGTGGGTTGAAGGGAAAAGGGGGCGCGTGGGGCGCGTTGAATTTTCACTTCTAATCTGTATGATTTCTATTAGTAGAATCTTAAACAAGGAAACAATAAAATCGTCAATAGCAATACCAACCACTTTTCCACAACACTTTTTAATAATAATGCCAATACCTCGAGTATGGATCTAAACCCTTCAATGATTTGAAGTTTTAATTTTGACTAACATTTAACTCTTATTTTATTTGTATAATAACATTCAACTCTTATTGATTAAAATCTAATTAAATTAACTCTAAACTTATTTAATAGTTAACTTAATTTTCTTATGTTAATTTAGCTACACTATTTTTTCTTCTAAAATCAACAATACGATCCTTAATGTATAAATTTCGAACAATGCTTGCTTAAGTTATATTATTATTATACATATTTAAATTATTACGAGGACAATTATTTAATACATTAGCGGTTTAGTTTTAGAGTTTAGACACTCAATTTATAGTGTAAGTGTAAGGATTTAAAATTTAGTGTTTGTGAAAAGAATTTAGAGTTTAGGGTTATATTTTAGAGTTTTTAGGTTAAACTTTAAATCTTAAAATCTAAACCTTTGCACCTAAACTTTTAACGCCTAAACCCTAAAACTAAGACGCTTGTGGTTATAAATTCTTGTTACAAATGCTTCAGTTATACTGTATATATTGATCAATGCTTGCTTAAGTAATATTTGAAGAATGCTGTGATTTTTTTATTTAATTTAATTTAGCATATAAATTTAATTTTATGTTTTTTTCGCCTTCACCGTCTCCTTCTTTCATTCCATGATTTGAGAGAAACAGAGTAAACTTGGACCCGAAGTTGTGAAAAACCCTTACTTCTCCATTGCTCAGCTTTGATCCTAAATCCCCAAAACAAACCCTAATCTCTTTCCATGTAATCTAACCTTTTATTGGTCCTCTTCCGCCAGATTTCAAGGTAATTTCTACCCCTTTTTGTATTTTTTCCTGTTTCTTTTGTTTTTGAATCCTTGATTATTATAACTTAAACCACTCTTTTTTCGTCGGTTTCCTTTGATTCACTTGCTTGCTTTGTAACACTGGTCTGGAAGCTTATTCTCGCATTCATCAATTCGAATTAGCATCTGGGCCATCTTCTAAATTTGCCTTCTGTTTTTATGTTGGTTTGAATCTCTGCTTCTGCTTACTTGATAGTTTTTTTTATGGGTATTCTTCGTAGGTTCTAATCCTCACCAGATATGTGCATGAAAATATAGTTTAGATTAATTTCTTTTCTTTTCCCTTCTTATTTGATTGTTTCATTGATTGGGGGGTTTAAGGTGTTTATAGTTGTTTGGATTTGGCTTTTTAGGAACTAATGACGGGGAAAAGAGTTAAGAAGATGTTTGTATTGTTTCTCTTTCATTTTTTTTCTTATTGGATTGCTTCTGTGATTGAGGATTTAAAGTGTTAATGGTTTTTTTTTGTGATTGGTTTTGTAGGAACCAATAATGGGGAAAAGAGTTAAAAAGAACCGTCGAGTACCTCCCAAGGAGAAAGAGGTTGCGGCACCCCAATCACCAAAAGTTTCACCTCAGGAGGAGAAAACTGCTAGTATTGACGATGCTGACGATAAAGTTACAGTCGTAAAAGAGAGGAAAAAGTGCCCTCATTTCGACAAAGGTATTGACCTAGATAAATTGTTGACTAAACTTAGGTCCACAGACCCTATTAGGTGTGAAGATTGTAGGGAAGGCAGAAATGATAGGAGAGGAGGTAAGGGAAAGGGTAAACATGGAAAAAAGAAGGGAAGTGCTTCGGTTGATTCTAAATCTGAGTCAAAAGCCATCTGGGTTTGTTTGGAATGTGGACATTATGTGTGTGCCGGGGTTGGTTTGCCAACCGCTTCTACTTTGCATGCTGTTCGGCATCTTAGACAGACCCGTCACCACTTGGTGGTTCAATGGGATAATCCTCAATTGAGGTGGTGCTTCTCTTGCAGCGTATTCATTCCAGTTGAGAAATCAGAAGAAAATGGTGAAAGTAAAGATGTTTTATGTGAGGTTGTAAAATTGATTAAGGAACGTTCATCTGAATCATCAACAAATGATGTTGAGGATGTTTGGTCTGGAAGCGGCAGTGTTACTTGTGAAATCAAATCAGAAGGAACTATATCGAATTCTTTGGATAGGAAATGCAGCTATGTGGTCCGAGGTTTGGTTAATCTTGGTAATACATGCTTCTTTAATTCAGTAATGCAGAATCTTCTGGCTCTGAATAGGCTAAGGGAGTACTTCTTGAATCTGGATGTGTCAATGGGGCAGCTAACAATTTCTCTGAAAAAGCTTTTTGCTGAAATAAAACCGGAGATGGGTTTCAAAAATGCTATCAATCCGAAGCCGTTTTTTGCATCCCTTTGTGCTAAGGCCCCCCAGTTTAGGGGCTATCAGCAACATGACAGTCATGAATTGCTTCGTTGCTTACTTGATGGGCTTTATACGGAGGAGTTGGCTCTCAGAAAACACACTAATGCTTCTAAAAGTGATGCAATTACGGCAAGTCAGGATCTTACTTTTGTGGATGCTGTATTTGGTGGTCAAATTTCGAGTACTCTCTGTTGTGAGGAATGTGGGCACTCGTCGACAGTGTATGAACCGTTTTTAGATCTCTCACTTTCGGTTCCAACTAAGAAAAGCCCTTCCAAAAAGACTCAACCAGTCACTCGAGCAAAGAAAACAAAGCTGCCACCGAAAAAAACTGGCAGGACACGAGGGAAAGTTAGCAAAGATGCAGATCAAGCACCGGCTCAAGGCGTTACAACCCCATTGTCAAACAATGGATCTCCAGACCCAGGACTTATAGCTGTGCCTAAAACAGAATCTGTGGTGGCATCTTCCAGTGGTTCTTCACTCTCACACGCTGTTGGCCCAAGCACCAAGGCCGATGAAATCAGTTCTGCTTCACAGAATCCCATAGATGTTGTGGAGTCTCAGAATGGACAAGTTTTGGAGAGTACATTGAAGGAAAATTCAGCTGGGACAGCTGATTTTGCTTGGTTAGATTACCTCTTAACGGAGGATACACCCCCGGACAATGATGTTAGTGTGGATGATTTTACTTGGATGGATTACCTTCAACAAGAAATAGTAGCTGATGAGAGTGACTTGATTTCACAAAATAACAGTATCTCCCTTCTTCACGATTCTGATGACAAGGATCTAGTTCCAAATGAATCTTTAGCAGAAAGTGGTAAGGTTTCTGTACTTGAGGGGGGAAACAATAAAAAACCAGATGATTCTTCCAGGAACATTCAAGAAGAGGAGCTTCCATTGCTTGTTCAAGATTCTGTGGTTCTTTTGCTTCCGTATAAAGAGGATAATCCCGGTACTCAGAGTTTGAGAGAAAATGAGGCCTCTTCATCAAATACAGGACTTGGACAAGAAGTGGAGTTTGATGGCTTTGGTGACATGTTTAATGAGCCTGAAATTGCTGAAGGGCCCATCATCGGACCAACTTTGCCAAATGAAGTTGCTGAAACTGGTTTTATGGCTGGGAATATCAGTGATTCTGATCCCGATGAGGTTGATGATAGTGATTCTCCAGTATCCGTGGAAAGTTGTTTGTCTCACTTCATTAAGCCGGAACTTCTTTCTGATGATAATGCTTGGAACTGTGAGAATTGTGCAAAAATTCTGCGATGTCAGAAGTCGAAAGCAAAGAAGAAGCAGACTAAGGCGGGAAAGGATTTAATCAATGGAAGTGAGACCCGAGACCAATATGCATCCTCAAGTTCAGATAAGGAACTCCAATGTCCTAATGGAGTTAGAACCATTAGTAATGGCAATATCAGTAGTTCTGGTGATAGCTCAGTTTTAAATAATGAGAATCAAAATGGTATAAAAGTTGAAAATGGTCAAACAAGCAAGCTAAACTCAGTTGTATTAGAAGATGCAAATCCGTTGAAATCAAATTCCTCAGTCTTCCCTAAATCTTATGCTCAAGAACAATCTGGGGCTAGCCGACCTATTGAACATTGCAATGTTGAAAATTGTAGTAATGTGAACTTTCAGCATAGTAATTCATATATGACCGAAAACTGTCAATCTGGGGAAAGTGATGACGAAGAGATAGACTCAGAAAACGTGAAGGTTAAGAGAAATGCTATGAAGAGGGTCCTCATAAACAAGGCACCGCCTGTTCTGACTATTCATTTGAAAAGGTTTTGTCAAGATGCTCGTGGTCGCTTAAGTAAATTGAATGGTCATGTCAATTTCAGAGAAACAATCGATCTTAGACCATATGTTGATCCCAGGTACCTTTCACCATATGTCTAGCTTTGGCTTATTCTAATATTTTAGTGATCTCTTATATTCTTTTTGTTTTCTGTTGCCTTGTTCTGTTTAGATTCTTATACACTTGATCAATGTGTTTCCTGTTTGTTAATATGATTTTCTGGAAATTACTTATAGCAGCCCTGTATAGAAATGATGTAACTGTTTCTCATGTTTAAGATGCTGAGAACACTTCTACAGAATTTATAATACAATGTAAGATCTATATGGAACACAATTTTTATAATATCTTATGAATTGAACCAGAAAAGAGTGAGTTCTGATAGTACAATAGGATAGTTTGCCCAAGAAAAGGATAAAGAATCTAATATCCTGTTTTGACAACGATGTCTGGATGGGATTTCTTTTATTTCATTAAAGCTCTATCCTTTTACCATTGAACATTATCTGTAATAATTGCACTTTCACCTGTATTGTGGATGCGAGACTTGATAGTTTAGCTGCTAATTATGTCTCTGAGATGATCTAAATTCTTATTAAAGATTGAGAGATTTTGTTTTTAGGTGAAGTTCCAAAATAAAGAAATCAGCAGACCTATCCCTGGTAGGGTGATATTTCCAGAAGTCTTCCCATTTTTAAATTTTTTGGGGAAACATGTGAAAAAATGCTTTTTTTTTCTCTCTCTTTCTGTCTTCTACATGTTCGTTGCATGATATTCCTCGTGCTTCTCCCTCCCTCCCTCTCTCTCTCTATACACATATAGACACAAACATACACTCACCCCCCCTCTATTTCTGGGTATGGATCTCTCTTTGTCACCCTTTTTGTTGTTTCAATTTCTCTGTTTGCATGATAGCACTTTCACATGTGTATATGTACATGTTTTCTAGAAATTTAGTCTTCTTTTCAGACATAGATATGGATATGATTCTTCTAATATATATGATTAAACAAATTGAGGATGTTCATACCAGATATATAGCCGAATTACACTCTTAGCCTCGTCTCAGTAGAAAAGTCAAATGCTACATTACTACATGATAGCCTATCATTATTTTGTTTTCCGTGCAAGAGTTTGCAAATTTCAAGCAACCTCCCTGCTTTTTTTCCGAATAGAGTTTACTTTAGAAAACCACAATACATAATCTAAGCTAATTACACAAGTCCAACTTTGAAGATACACATATACTCATCCGGGTGCTTGCGAAAGCATCCTTTTGAAATTAGCTTGTTTTTAGAGCAATAGCTCAAACAATATGGAAGGCATGATGTCTTTATCGAACCGGGGATCAGTTTCAACGTGCAGATATACCAAATTTTATCGGAGATTTTACATGATATGCAAGCAAGTACATTGCACTTGATTGCATATATGCATCCAAGTTTGTTCAAGATTTTACACGATATGCTTGTACAATACACTTGATTGCATATATGCATCTAGTTCTTTAGTTCTATGTTTGCACGGACTGAAGGGGTCAGTGTCAAATATGGGTAGTCTTAGTTTTTTCAAAGTATTTCCATATATTTGGAGGATTGTCCCTCCACGCCCATGTCCAAACATGTATTGACATGGGTGTCCTACATGGATATCATAGGGGAAATTAAGACTCAGAGTAACATAATCCCATAAGTCAAAGTAGTTTAAGGGAAAGAAATGGTGTATTCTTGGATAAAGCCTCCGACTGTTTCAAATGCCATGAAATCGTTGAACTCTAATAATGAATGATCTTTGAAATGATTATTTTTGGCTGTAATTTATTTCAGTTTTGACAGCAGATTGTGAAATGATATCAACTCATTGTAGGTTATGCTAAACGAAGTAGTGAAAGAATAAAATCATGTTTAAAATGTGCAGGTGCAAAGACGCGGATAATTGCATTTACAGTCTGGTCGGGGTTGTGGAGCATTCAGGGACAATGAGAGGGGGTCACTACATTGCATATGTGAGAGGGGGTGAGAAGGGGAGCGGGACTGATACCGAGCATGTCGGTTCTCAATGGTATTATGTGAGCGATCACCATGTTCGCCAAGCATCAATTGAAGAAGTTCTTCGCTGTGAGGCATACATTTTATTCTACGAAAGAAATTGAGAGATGGATGTTCCGATACATGTTTTGATTCTTAGGGGGGTTTAAAGTCTGCACGGAACCCCGGTGAACGGAGACAGAAATTACATTACCAGGGAAAATATATTTTATGTATTCTTTTCTTAATTGATTGTTTGAGTACTTAGTTTCTGGATAATTGAGGTTATTTTTGAAGGAGTTTACTTGTCAGAGATGATACAAGATTGGGGATTCTGAAATTCGCTCAACTTTTTTAAATCCAAATTTTGAATTCATATTTTTTGTTGGATATCAATACTCACTTAAAGAATGAAATAAGTACAGATAGTTTCAACTCTAAGATAAGAACCGTATAGCCGCTTTCTTTTCTTTTTATTTCTCTACTGCCATTTTCTTCTCTTTCTGCTCTGCGACTTTGTGCTGCTTAGTGATTTTTTTTTTAGTTTCTAACAAAATTTTATTGTTTTCTATTTGTTTCGTCTATCTTTGTCGTGCATTTTTTATTTATTTTGTAGCACGATTCTCATCTACATCTTTTGTGAACAGCTAGTTAGATAGAAATAAGGATATCTTAATGATAGTTGTTAGATTTTTAAGGAAATTGATAAAAAAAAATATATTTTTTATGCCTTTTTAAAGTTTTATGTTTTGTTTTTCATTTCATATAAGTTTTTAGTGGACGTAATTTTTAAGTTCTTATTTATGTTTGAGGTGTATTTTATAGTCTTTCTCCTTCTCATTAATGAAATACTACTTTTATTTTTTTTAAAAAAATGAAATAAATAAAGAAGTATGAAATATATTTTAAATATGCTTAGTTGCTGGGTTTTTGCAGTACTTATAAAATGGATAATTTTCTTTATATTATTTCAAAATTTACTCTACATTTTTGCAACATTGAATCCTTATATTATATTTAATTTAAACATTTAGTTCATCTCTTAACTTCAATTCAATTTTATCGTTAACCGATTATTTGAGAAATAAAAAACATGGTAGGCGTAGTTTTTAAGTTCCCCTTTATGTTTTAGGTGTGATTTATTTGAATTTTCCTTACCCCTAAAGCGCAATTTTACATTAAAAATTCCTTTTAAATACTTATTTATGAAAATGACCCTTGCCAAAGTTACGTAGAAAAATGATCCTAAAATCTGAGAAAATTCTAATTACCAACGGCTTAAAAAACAACTAAAAAACGGCGGACAAATATTTACCGTTGGATGGAGCCGATTGGAGGTGAATTAATAATAACCGTTGGATTTAAAAAAAAGGGTGGGTGACCTGGTTAACCGGTTACACTCAAATTGGATAGAATAAAACCCATATTAAAGCGGGAAAATAGGAAAATGTTTCCATTTTTCATCCAAAAAAGACACAAAGCTTTCCTTCTTTCCTTCCTAAACGCGCGAAGCTTGCTAGAGGTGGGGAAATTGTGTGTTCTTACACAAACACTGTATTCGGAGGAAAAGGTTTCCATTTCTCATGTAAGTAAGGAATTTTTCGAGTATTCTGTGTTTTTAGGATTTTGTGGCATCATGAACGATTTGGGTTTTTCATTCTTTGTTTTTAGGGTTTTGTGGAATTTTTCGGATGAGATTTGAAGTACTTCTCGACACACATATAAAACAGGGGAAAATATATTGTTTTGTGTTTATTAGATATGTTTCTTGGACTTTTAGTATCAATTATTTTGAGTTTGAGGGTAGTTGAGTTGGGTATTGTGTGGTTAGCTTTTTCAATTTCACACTGGTAGAAGTAGGAAACTGGATTGGCTTTGAGTTGATTGAGGTTTGTATTCTTTGTTTGTCTTTGGAGTTGACTTTCACCTATCTCATTTCGCAGCCACAAGTTTGTCTCCCTTGTTAATGGTATAAGTTTGGTCCTTACCGTACATAACCTTAACATAAATTTGCAGTTTGAAGTTGGTAGCAATGGAGAATGTTTGTGAAGCTGAGGTAAATGGTGGACGGGCTACCGGAAGAAAATTGTTAGCATATATGTTGTTCTAGTAAGTTATAGTTGAATGATGGTGGCATTGTTCAAATTGTAAGTTGATAAGCATAATTTATTGTGTACGTTAACAACAAAATGAATTTTGTACAGTTTCAGTGAATGTAGAAGACTTAAGGGTGGTAAAAAGAAAATGAACAATACTGTAAGTAAGATGACAAAATTCTTATTGTTTTTTGGTATTAGTTTGTAATGTGTTCATGTTATTCAAATTTAATAAGTGTGTGAATTGTACATGCGAAGAAAGCACTAGGGACGAGATGGTCGGAGATGAGTGATGAAGAGAAGAAGCCGTACATAGATAGGTACAAGGAGCTGAAGGAAGCTAAAATGGAAAGGATAAGGAGAGGGAAGTCGAAGAAATTAGTGGAAAAGGGAGAAGTTAAAAAGGCAAGTGGATGTTTATATTTATTTTTATTGAAAGTGGTTATAGTTGAATCATGTGCTGGATATATTTTAGCGTAACATAACGGGAAAATTTGTTGTATTAAATGTTGTAGGAATTTTCATCGAGGTACAGTATGAAGAAGGTATCAAGTTTGTTTAAAGAGACGGAGAAGATGAAAATTGACGGTGTTCTTAACGACATCGGGTTAGGAGCTTTACGGGGAATGATTTCACGAGAAATTAAGTGGTACCTTTGTTGGGAGTTAGCGGAGAAGTTTGATCTTGAAACGACCACGATGGAATTTAGTGGACACAAGATATATGTTTTGGTAGAAGATGTTGAAGCAATTTTGGGTTTAAAGAACGAAGGTTTAGATGTGGAAGTGGTGACGTGAAATCTAAGTGGAAAGGAACTAGCAAAGAAGTACATGTTGGAGTATGCCCAAAGACCAATCATATGATGATTGAATAGACATACTATTTTACTAGATTTATCAAGTAATGGCATTGCCGTTATTATCATTTGGTATGTTTCTGTGCATCAAACTAACCATTGGATAATAATGTCCATACAATAATACGATTATTGTTAAATAGGATCCTTAGTCGAATATTATTATGGGTATGGACAGTGATAATATATAAAGACTAATATGTGGTTGATGACAAGCGTTGTCATAGAGATGTCAAAATCAACACATAAGTATTTGTTAGAGAACAACATACTGGAATGACCCGCTATGAGCATGTTTCTTGGGTAATTATGTGACAGTCACAACATTGCTCATGATAAACATATGTATAATCCTCAGACTTGAGATTAACATGATTTCAACATAATGATTTACGTATTTTGACATAGTCAAACGTGTGTCGTAACTGACTACATTATAAAGACTGATGATTGGATACGTGATGACCTATGTAGTGAAATATGGTTGATCAAGAAAGGATTTGTCCCTCCTACATAATGGGAGAAATATCTTCGGCCACTTGATTGAGTGAGATTAGAAAATGCATGGCCATGCTCGAGTATTATGATATGAGATATCATAGAGATTCGTTTATCATAATCTACTCAAGACATCAAGAAACACTAGATGGACAACGCAAGTGTGACTAACCCATGACTTGTGTTCATCTAAGACATAAAGGACAAAATGATGAAATACATAAAGGAAGTTTATTCAGGAATTAGGAAAGTCAAACCATGACTTCATGCAACTTAGGTTGCAATGATGTATTGCTAGATGCCACTCATTGTTTGTAAAATTAGAACAGTTCTAATTTTGTTGCTAATGTTGCATGAACCTACAAGGGTCACACCCTTCGAATGAAACGAACAAAAATTGGAAACCATACTCCCTATTTTAGGGTGGTTGCCGAAAATCCCCTATGGGATAGGGGAAATCGGCAACTCCCTTAAATGGGAATAATATTGGATAAATGTTGTATTTATCAAATATTATTTAGAGTATGGAAAATATTTAGAGACTTAAATATTATAGAATAAGATTCTAGAAATTTAAATATATATTTGGAATTTATATAATGTATATTTAATTCCAAGTTTATGTAGAATTAGATTCCACATAATTAAAATATATATTTAAATATATTTAAATCCAAGCAAGCAAAGATAGAATGAGATTCTATATAATAAAAATATATATATTTGGATTAAATATAATGTATATTTAAATCCATGTTTTATGTAGAATAAGATTCTACATAATTAAATATATATATTTCATTTAATATTATTAAATATAATGTATATTTAATATAAACCAATTTCAAGTAGAATTAGATTCTATGAATTTTGGTTGAACTTGGATTTAAGGAATTCAACTAGAATTAAGTCTCTGAATACTATTTAAAGGGACAAGGGCTAGCAACCAAATCATCCCTCTTCCTCCTCTTGAAGATTTCGACAACACCCCTAGGGATTCCCCACTGGAATTCGACATATCCCAGAAAGCTCTTTGAGAAGCTGTTCAATATTTTTCTAGTGTTCTACTTGCCCCCTGGCAAATTCCTGAAGGTTCCCTTGCTCGATTGCAAGTCCCAGTTGAACTCCTGGTCGATTTCAGACTCCCTCAGGAATCCCTGGAGGGATTTCGACTTCTCCCTGGAAGGTGTTCAAACCTGTCGAAATTTATCCCTAAGTGTTAGGGAGGCGGAAACTTTGTTCGTTTTGTTCGGGTGGACTCCGTAGAGGTTGTTGCGAACCTGTGACTATTCCAGTTTTACTTGATGTGGTTATTCCGACATACCGTCGGTTTTCCAGTTTCTAGAGTTTTAAAAGGTAACTCTTCATCTTTTCACCCCGGATTCGTTCCTGTACATGGATCCTGGATGGATTACGTCCGATTAATTTTTCCGCTGCGCCACGGGGCGTGCCGACGTGACCCAACAGTGGTATCGGAACCACTTGTATCATACAAATTCGGACTTAAATTCTTGGGTGATGTTTATGTATGAGATGCATGCTGTTTGATTCGATTTAGATATTTATCGTTTATCGTATCACACCTAATAAAGACTTATTTCAATTATCACTGAATGATTAAAAGTTAATCATAACTATGTTAGGTTGCTTCAATGTTAAATGTTAACATGTTGAGACTAATAGTTAGTCTAGAGAACAAGTAGTTGTTCGTAGTTTCATAGATTTATGAAATCTCTGAAAGGGCTTCTAATTTGATAAAAGTTATCAAACTATCTTTCACGGTGAATCCATAAGAGTTATGGTTAGACGTTATGAAAAATGCATGTCTAGGATTGGCATCATCAAAGACCTGGTACTTAAGTGTGCCTAGTGCGCCGCTTCTCTTTCATGTTGACATACCTGGTGCATTTGTTCGTTAACGCAAATGGTTTATGAAACCTCGTGATCCTTCTTTGGCCCATTAACCGCAACATAGGGATAATTAGTTTAAAACTCCGTAAACACGTCGTTACTTTGTTCGCACGATGTTTGAAATGCATGTTTGATTGCACGGTGTTTGTTTTGCATGGTTATAGCCCATAGCCTTTATAGTTTTGGTTTTTATAAATACGGCCTGCGTGTCGTGCCTTTCTCTATCTTCTATTGTACTTCTCTTCTCATCTCACTCCCTCGCATGTAACGCGAGTTTCTGAAAATTGTAAATACTCATGGAGATAAAGCAAGGACCAACATAGCAGCGTGGTGGGCCTTCCCTGGTGGACAAGGCGTTTAAGAAGCAGATTCTATCTTCAGTAGAATGGTCCTCCCATTGGCTTGGGACGGGTCGCCTTAGGTTAAGAAGGGCTATAATCATTGCATATTTATTTACCGCTTATATTTACCTTGTATGTGATGCAATGGATGTTTTATAAGCATGATTAAACATAGTTCTATTGATAGGATCAATGTTAAAATGATGAGATAATTAAGTAAATCCCTCACTATAATTCTAAGTCTGTTTTAACCATCCAATATTTACCCTCGTTAAAGCTTCGATCGATATAATGCGAGCTTTGCCAAAGCAATGTCACATTTATCTATCTTAGTTAAACGCAAAGAATAAGCTAGTGATATTCGCCGGTTGAGATATTGGTATTGACTTAGCTGGGTTGTTCTAATAGGATTAGAAAACCTAGTGGTTAAAAGTTTTGGTTAATCATAAGATGATTTAAAGAACAAGAGTTGTTCACCAAAAGATGAGGAATTACATGAGATGTAATTAGTAAGGTGTTACTTACCTAAATAACCATTTCCTAAAAGACTGGCCAAAGCTGATTTAGGAATGGTGAAATACGGATCCTCACTCACTAGAAAAACTATCGAAACGTTTTTCCGAAATTAAAACTAGAGTATTTTTAATTTTGAAGAAAATAGTGGGAGTAAATTTATAGTAAAGACCTATCTATAAATTTTAAAATTTAGTAAAACTTATGTAGCATATTTTCTTTGTTGTAGAATTAATGGCAAATAATACTCTATCTCTGCGATCTATCCTTGAGAAGGATAAGCTCAATGGCATAAACTTCCTTGACTGGTTCCGCAATTTGAGAATTGTTCTCAAACAGGAAAAAAAGGAATATGTCATTAAAGAACCTGTTCATGATGAACCGGTTGCCACTGCTTCCAGAGCTGACAAAGACAAGTTTAAGAAACACATGGACGACATGCTGGATGTCGGTTGTCTTATGCTTGCCTCCATGACCCCTGAGCTTCAGAAGCAACATGAGGACATGGTAGCTTATGATATGATTCAAAATCTCAAGGAGATTTATGAAGGGCAAGCTCGTCAAGAGAGGTACGAGACCTCTAAAGCTCTGTTTCAATGCAAGATGAGTGAGGGATCTCCCGTAGGAGCTCACGTCATCAAAATGATAGGCTACATCCAAACGTTGGAGAAGCTCGGCTTTCCGCTAAAAGACGAATTAGCTACTGATGTCATCCTGCAATCGTTGCCGGATAGTTTCAATCAGTTCGTCCTTAATTTCAATATGAATGAAATTAACAAGACGCTGCCACAGTTGCTCGGCATGTTGAGAACTGCTGAAATCAACATGAAGAAGGTAGGACCTAAACCTGTTCTGATGGTCCGCAAGGGCAAGAAGAAAGGTAAATCGACAGCAAAGTCTAAAGGTGATGGTAAGACCAAAACCGATGGAAAGGAGGCATTGAAACCTAAGAAGGGAATCAAGAAGGATGGAAAATGTTTCCATTGCGGCAAGACCGGACATTGGAAGAGAAACTGCTCCACACATCTATAAGAAGTCTAGAAAGCAAAAACGAGTGAGGCATCAACCTCAGAGGCTTCTAAAGAGAAGGCATCATAATAGACATGGACCTGCAAATGGAAATAAAGCAAGAGTTGCTACATCATCCATTAGGACATGTGTTTTTGCTTGAATAGATTTGTTTTAGTTTTTAAGATTATTATTTTGTGCCTAAGTTTTAGTTATCTTGTAAGGACAAGATATTTTTAATTTTGAGATTATTTAAATAAATGTTATTCTTTTAATCTCTTATGGCACAACGAATCAATGATCTTTAAAATAATCAAATCAATAATATTTATAAACCAAATGACTATCTCAAACTCATAAAAAGTATTAAGGTAATTTGATGAGATCAAATTCAAGAATATTTAAAGTTTGATGAACTTTCAAAGAATATGGGATTGTCCCATAATTAAATCCCACAAGTGGAACGAAAAGTCTTTGAAAGAGAATCAAATATGTTAGACATGTTTTGATTCAGAACAAGTCATTTTCGACTTCTTTACACACTAGAAAAACAACTCTCATACTTAATCGTGTTTTTTTTTTCTTTCGAAACGTCATATAAGATATGAACTAAGAATTGTTCTAGAATACCTTTGAGGTTTTAAGGTTACTTACATGTTAAAATGTTTACAAAGTTCTAACCTTAAAAACTCCATTTGTTGTTTATCCTAACGAGAACAAAGCGTTTGTTTCTCAAACGAGAGTTTATCTTGAAAGAGATTAATTCTCACAAAGGGATATTACTTCTTCAACTTTAACGAGAACAAAATATTTGTTGCTCAAACGATAGTTTATCTCGAAAGAGAATACTTATCACTAAGGGATTTCATTTTTCAACGAGAACAAAATGTTTGTTGCTCAAACGAGAGTTTCTCTCGAAAGAGATTACCTCTCACAAAAGAAAAAAATGGAATTTGGAATGTGAAGAAATTTTAGACAACAAATTTATGAACCAAAGACTGAGAATGTTCCACAAATGATCAAGGAACATTGGAACAAAACACAACCATTGTGTTGATCCTTAAGAGAATACCATATACTTGAGAAATATGGATTTCTCACTATCTGTACATGGAAACACTCTTCTTTTCGGATCAAGATAAAGACTAGGTCTTATCAGAAAGCAATGGTGAGCCCAAAATTCGAGAAATGGCTAAGAGCCATGAGATATGAGATGGAATCCATGTCTAAAACCAAGTATAGACTTTGGTTACCTAAAAGGGTAAAACCTAAGAGGTATGGATGAGTTTTTCAAAAAAAAAAGAAAAACCGACATGGATGATAAAACATACAAAGGATGATTCGTCGCTAAAAGTTTTCGACAAACTTCATAGTATAGACTATGATAAGCATCTTCCTTGTAGCTATGTTTAATCCATCTTAATCTCACTTGCAAGTAGTTACATACGATGATTATGAAATCAAATAAAGGAATGTCAAAACCACTTTCCTAAGAGAAAACTTGAAACAGATGTGTACGTGACACATCTAGAAGGTTTTGTCACTCCAGTAAACACTTGGAAGGTATGTAAGCCACAAAGGTCTATCCGTAGACTAAGGCAAGCTTCTCGAAGTTGGGATTTCGTTTCAGAAGATACAATCAAAAGGTTTGGTTTATCTAGAAACAAAGGGGAGTCTTGTTTTCAAAAGAGCTAGTGGGAGCATTGTTACTTTCCTAAGTATTATATGTAGATGACATACTCATCAAAAGAAACTAAAGATCGCAATCCGTTTTGCATTAATAAAAGATACTGCGAGTTAGCAACATGAGACAATATCTAACTCTACAACATAGGCTGAATGTATTACAGTCGACATAGCAATAAAGAAGGATGTTTGGATCTAAAGGGTTCACTTCTGAACTAAGGGTTGTTTCCAGCATATTAGATGCTACATAACTCAGTTATGATGAAACCTTTGCATAAGCAAATAAAACCCATATCTCATCAATAAATCCAAACATATTCTAAAGTACTTACATCTTGGAGATGTGAAAGTATGCAACATACGCACAATGTTGATAACTTTGTCAACTCCCTGACAAAGCTTTTGACACATCATAAACATGTCAGTTACACTAAGCCATATCGTATTAGATACGAGAATGATTGGTCTTAGTGCGAGTGGGAGATTGTTGGAGTATGCCCAAAGACCAATCATATGATGATTGAATAGACATACTATTTTACTAGATTTATCAAGTAATGGCATTGCCGTTATTATCATTTGGTATGTTTCTGTGCATCAAACTAACCATTGGATAATAATGTCCATACAATAATACGATTATTGTTAAATAGGATCCTTAGTCGAATATTATTACGGGTATGGACAGTGATAATATATAAAGACTAATATGTGGTTGATGACAAGCGTTGTCATTGACATAGAGATGTCAAAATCAACACATAAGTATTTGTTAGAGAACAACATACTGGAATGACCCGCTATGAGCATGTTTCTTGGGTAATTATGTGACAGTCACAACATTGCTCATGATAAACATATGTATAATCCTCAGACTTGAGATCAACATGATTTCAACATAAAGATTTACGTATTTTGACATAGTCAAACGTGTGTCGTAACTGACTACATTATAAAGACTGATGATTGGATACGTGATGACCTATGTAGTGAAATATGGTTGATCAAGAAATGATTTGTCCCTCCTACATAATGGGAGAAATATCTTCGGCCACTTGATTGAGTGAGATTAGAAAATGCATGGCCATGCTCGAATATTATAATATGAGATATCATAGAGATTCGTTTATCATAATCTACTCAAGACATCAAGAAACACTAGATGGACAACGCAAGTGTGACTAACCCATGACTTGTGTTCATCTAAGATATAAAGGACAAAAGGATGAAATACATAAAGGAAGTTTATTCAGGAATTAGGAGAGTCAAACCATGACTTCATGCAACTTAGGTAGTAATGATGTATTGCTAGATGCCACTCATTGTTTGTAAAATTAGAACAATTCTAATTTTGCTGCTAACGTTGCATGAACTTACAAGGGTCACACCCTTCGAATGAAACGAACAAAAATTGGAAACCATACTCCATATTTTAGGGTGGTTGCCGAAAATCCCCTATGGGATAGGGGAAATCAGCAACTCCCTTAAATGAGAATAATATTGGATAAATGTTGTAGTTATCAAATATTATTTAGAGTATGGAAAATATTTAGAGACTTAAATATTATAGAATAAGATTCTAGAAATTTAAATATATATTTGGAATTTATATAATGTATATTTAATTCCAAGTTTATGTAGAATTAGATTCCACATAATTAAAAATATATATTTAAATATATTTAAATCCAAGTAAAGATAGAATGCGATTCTATATAATAAAAATATATATATTTGGATTAAATATAATGTATATTTAAATCAATGTTTTATGTAGAATAAGATTCTACATAATTAAATATATATATTTCATTTAATATTATTAAATATAATGTATATTTAATATAAACCAATTTCAAGTAGAATTAGATTCTATGAATTTTGGTTGAACTTGGATTTAAGGAATTGAACTACAATTAAGTCTCTGAATACTATTTAAAGGGACAAGAGCTAGCAACCAAATCACCCCTCTTCCTCCTCTTGAAGATTTCGACAACACCCCTAGGGATTCCCCACTGGAATTCGACATATCCCAGAAAGCTCTCTGAGAAGCTGTTCGATATTTTTCTGGTGTTCTACTTGCCTCCTGACAAATCCCTGAAGGTTCCCTTGCTCGATTGCAAGTCCTGGTTGAACTCCTGGTCAATTTCAGACTCCCTCAAGAATCCCTGGAGGGATTTCGACTTCTCCCTGGAAGGTGTTCAAATCTGTCGAAATTTATCCCTAAGTGTTAGGGAGGCGAAAACTTTGTTCGTTTTGTTCGGGTGGACTCCGTAGAGGTCGTTGCGAACCTGTGACGATTCCAGTTTTACTTGACGTGGTTATTCCGACATACCGTCGGTTTTCTAGTTTCTAGAGTTTTAAAAGGTAACTCTTCATCTTTTCACCCCGGATTCGTTGCTGTACATGGATCCTGGCTGGATTACGTCGGATTAATTTTTTCGCTGCGCCACGGGGCGTGTCGATGTGACCCAACAGTACAAAATCAGCACAAAGATTGTATATAAAGAACTTTTAGAGGAGATACTAAGTGGAGCTTTTAAGGCCGAGGAGTTGAAAGCACGTGTACTGTTGTATGTTGTTGGTTTGTTCCTAAGTCCGAATGGCAACCTTGTGCCTTCCATGGAACATTTCAAGTTGTTGTGCGAACCCGGTTTGATGGGGAAATTAAATTGGTGTAAATATGTGTACGATAGGTTACTTGATGGAGTAGCCAAAGTTAAAGCTCGAGATGGATTGACATATATGACGGGCTGCATTCCTATCCTAGAGGTAATGTATTATTAAGATTGAGTATTGTTTGAATGTAGTAGTTGATTGAGGCAAGGTTTACCTTTATAGAAATCATATGTTTTTATTATTGTTAAATGTAGGTGAGGCTATTCGATTACTGGAATGGAGTGGCAAGTAGAGCGCCATCGTCTGCTGATGGGCGCGGTCGCATACATGCGTGTGGGCAAAAGGATGCCAGCAGGATTGTTGGTCGCCTAAAGGAAGAACGACCTGGCAAAAATTAATTAGTAAGTGTGAAAAACAAGTTTGTATTGTATTGGGTTTAGGGTTGTAATGACATGAAAGGAATTAATTTGTAACGTTTGTAGGTATTTGCGTCTAATGATGAATGGTGCGCAGAGGGAGAAGACGATGGAAGCAACAATGGTACTAATGATGTTATAATGGAGATGTTGCAAAAGGTAATTTCAGAGTTGGGGGAAATAAAAGAGAGTATCCAAGCTCGCGTTGAGAAGGAAAATAAAATATAAGAAATTTTGAAGACTTTGAAGGAAGAATCTAAGAATGTTGCGGAGAAGGTTGATGGATTGTGTGTGGATATGATGTATATGAGGAAGGTTCTGCGTATAGCTGATGCAAAATTTGGAATAGGTCTTGACGCGGACGAAGCAATGCCAGACAAACCTGAAGTACAAGAGGCTCAGACGAATGATGGTCCTAGTAGTGACCCTAACCCATTGATGATAGAGGATCTGACGTTGGTTAAAGAAGACATCAGAACTTTGGCGCAAAGAAAGTAAAAGGTACGATGAGTATAAATTTAAGAGTTGTGGTTAACGTTGCATTAATTGAGTGTACGAGGTTGTTGTTGTTGTTGATATATTTGTGGTCAACTTGTAGGGAAACCCAATTGTCGAAGCAAAGTCAAAGGTTAGTGGGAAAGCGAGTCGAGTAGGGGTGAAAACGAGAAATATGAAATAAGTGCGCGTTTGTACACAAGGGCGATTTCGAGCCTCGGTTGGTTTTAGTAGGAACATGAAAATGACTTGAACTTCAGTTATTTGTAATATGAAGTGAATGGTTTAGTTTGGTTTTGAAACGGATGGATGATTTGGGTTACGTTCGTTTAGAACATTAATTATTTGTACTATTTTTTAATAAATGCTTGTTAAATAATGTACGTTTAAGATTATATATGAATTGGGTAGAAGCTGTAGTACACTGGAACTTATTAAAGATTGCATGCTTTAATGTTATTCAATAGTGAGGAACAAATGTTGAAGTGTTGCAGATGTTGACGTATGTTGAAATAGCTGATGGAGTTTTGCCGTCAACGAAAGCAACATGTGACTATATCTGGAATACAACCTTGACGGAAGGGTAAGCAATCCATATGGCTGATACAATGTAGCTTGTTTCAGTTTAACTTGCAAATTTTATGTGTATGTACAGGAAAATCTTGGTAGATTTTGGTCACATTTATTTGACTGTATTTGACGCTGATACGTTAAGACCAAAGTGCTGGGTTGGTTCAAGGGTCAGTAAAGAACCCATTTTGTACTAATAAATCAAGTCATTTTAAGGCAATGTATAATGACAGTTGATATATGTTATTGGTAACGTTTAGGTCATTGATGTTGTTGGTTGGTCAATTGTTGATGAAGATAGTAGGACAAAATGTAAAGCAAGGAGAGGATACATACCTTGCGCATTGAGTGTACGTAAAATTTGTTTTCATGTTAGTGTTGAATAACAAATGACTTATGCGTTTGTGAAACATGCAGAATAATAATGCTTTTCTTGTAGGATCAACTTCAACGAGGGAAATTGGATGGTTCGCAGCTTACTTCGTATTGGCGTAAGAGTTATGGACCGTATGGTAGACTTAGCGACTGCAAATTGGTATGAAGAAAAAGGAAACATTTAAAAACTTTGCAATGTATTACGTAGATTTATTATATGGGGTTTGCTTATGTGGAGTTTAATTACTGAAACAATTGATGACATCTCTTTATCCCTGTAAATGACGATAATAGTCATTGGTACATTTGCGTTCGTGATATCGATCGGGGGAAGCGAAGATACTGGATAACTTGCCCACAACGCGAGGAAATGCTTCAAGAGTGTGTGTAACACAGAAGTTGGTAATAATCGTAAACTTATAACAATTTACCAATCTTTACTTATGTTAGACAATATTTAAAAAAGTATGTGTGTCTATTCATCTAGCTTAAGAAGCTAGGTGAGTGATTGTTCGATGAGAAGTTTGTAGATGTTTTTGGCTCACCATCAAATGCAATTTCTGATCCCCCAGTGATGGTGGCTAAATGCAGATGTCAAGGCAATGGGTATATTGTAGTTGAAAAAGTTAAAATGTTTTTTGTTGCTAGAATTTGATACTTTTCTTAATAATTTGATGTTTAAAATAGTATTTCCTGGAACAGAGATGATTGTGGGGTTTATTGCATTCAGTGAGTTTGATGATGATAGCCTCACACATCTTCATATCTCTGAAAGGCTTTTGCATCTCATGCCAACTTGGTTCTTTCGGCCCTCCGGTGGACGATGCACTCGCATGCGTCATACCGATTACTGGTGGTTACACCAATTTCGGAGGAGAAAGCGGCCCAACATAGCCCGAATTATCTTCAACTCTCTCGTGAAACTCATTAGCAACCCTGGAAGTGGCTCCACCAATTATGCCTGTGTTCTAAGCCACATCTTTGACTTTTTAAATATTAACACCACCTTGGACACCTCAATTCCGCTGAAGAGTAAAATTGATGAAACAACTACTAAGAAGACGGGTTGGACGTTCAATGGGGTTGAATTGATGCATAAAAGAGATGAAGATGAAGCAAGAATTGGCAGAGGAAATGAAGATAAAGCAAGAATTTCCGGAGGAAATGAAGATGCAGCAGATGCTCCACATCCCATCACACTTGAGTCCCTCTATGCTGCTGTGACGACTGGCTTTCAGAACTTGGATGCTTTTATGCACTCTAGTCATGCAAAGACTCAAGCCCGTCTTGGGAGCTTAGAAGATTGTGTGAAATCATTGGAGCTTGATTTTCATCGGCATGAATTTCCACCGACATCGGCTCAGTATGCGCCGGAGAATGAAGATGGTTAGGCTATTCTGCATTGTATAACAAGTTTTTTGTATTACACCTTGTACCAAAATATATTTTGTTCTACTGCTTCATGAACATTGTTCGATGTTTATTGTATGATACAATGGTTCAACTCCCTTGCCTTTGGTTTAGCCTTGCATTGTGTTTACTTTTCTTCAAACGTTGATTGTGTTCGTGAACATAACATTGGATTGTTTGAATACAAATTATATCCCATGTAATTCAAAAGAAGAGCAGTATCATGAAGAAGATGCTCTAGTAGAAGGGCATGATCATGCGAGTGCTCCGGTAAAGACGCCTGAAGTGAGTCTAATTTACATGCGCAGGAAGCTTCATCGAGTTGGCATAACGCCAAGTAATGCAATAGGCTCTGATATTCAGAGATCCAGGCCTGCTCCTGAAATGTATGGCTAGTGGTACCGAAACGTACCCGCTGCCCCGTCGAAGAAAAAGCTTCTTATTCTTGATTACAATGGCGTGCTTGCCAGTGTTACCAAAGGCGATATAACTTTTCTCCCGCACTTCAATTCACAATGTTTACAAAATAGTTTAGAAATGGTATTTAACGTTTGCAGGTGTCCAACCGCGACATGGTGTTGTCGACTTTCTGGATTTTTGTTTTAATGCGTATAAAGTGGCTATTTGGTCTTCAAGTAAAAAGTAATGTGGACCTCTGCCACCAACCTAAATCAATTGAGTTAACCAATCTTTTACAAATATTGATTTCGTCTTATATTAGTCATCATTGCAGACAAAACCTTAACTGGGCACTTTGGAGAGTCGGCGATCTTAAAGAACACTTTACCTTCATTTGGGTAACTTATGTCTGCTTTTATTTAAAGCATCTTTAAAAATTTATACAAAACTTGAAGGAATTCGTTTCAATTATGCAGGATCAGGATATGTGCGACGAACATCCCTCAAACCCAAATATATTTGTCAAAAATCTAAGCCACGTGTGGGCTGTTATGACTGACTATAACGAAAGAAACACGCTGGTGGTTGACGACTCAACAGATAAAATAATTAATAATTCGGTCAGTAAATAACTCAACATATTTCTTCTTACTTTCAACCATATAATCAATGAATCTGTTTAAACTAATTATGTTTTCGATTATGTTCATGTTTAAGGAGAACACCTACAAATGTCCTAAATCCTACAAGGAACAAGATCAGAGAACTGATAAAGCATTAGGTAAAACTTCCGACCTCAAGAATCTTCATTATAAAGTTGGACCATTTTCTTCAACTCAAAGCTAATTATCTAATTAATGTACTTGCATTTGATCATAGAAAAAGGTGGTTCCATTCTGGTCTATTTAGAAAACTTGGCCGCAACAGACAATGTTCAAGAGTATGTCAAACATCATCCTTTTGTTGATTGACTGTAGGTCATCCTGATCGTTGATTCTTCAAAAATTTTCCCATTCGACTAATCTTATCTGTATTATATGTTTGTTAGTATTCTTTAATTGTGTAAATACAACAAACACTGTTAAAATTGTACATATGTCATTATATGTTCAAATCTCATTGTAATATTTTGTTTCTCATTGTAATAATTGCTCCTTACTATATGATTATTTTATAATCTTGTACACAAACAACAAACCTTGCCAAAATTTATAAAGAACCCTAAACCAGCACCGAAACCCCATATAGGTGTTTCCGATGCCAACTCCTGGAATGAAAATTTTTCCCATACTTTCAGACCAGCACCAAAATCCCATATAGGTGGTTTCGATGCTACCTACCGGAATGAAAATTTTGCCCATACTGTCAAATCAGCACCGAAACCCCATATAGGTGGTTTCGATGCCACCTACTAGAATAAAATTTTTTTCCCATTCTTTCAGACCAGCACCGAAACCCCATATAGATGGTTTCCATGCTACCTAGTGGAATAAAAATTTTGCCCATACTTTCAAACCAGCACCGAAACCATATATAGGTGGTTTCGATGCCACCTACTAGAATGAAAAAAATTTGTCCATATTGTCAAAACAACACCGAAACCCCATATAGGTGGTTTCGATGCCACCTGCTCGAATGAAAAAAATTGTAAGAGAAAACGGTATATACCTTTTTTATTACATTGTTTCATGAAGGTTCAAAATGACTCATGTAGTTGTAAGGAAATGTGTACATACACAATTTCATACCCAAAAGCATACTTAGGTACAAGTTTTATTAGGATTTGTGTATATACACTTATTAGTAGCAAATATACACAAAATGGTACAATTGTAAGAGAAAATGGTATATACCTTTTTTATTACACAATTTCTCCAAGGTTCAAAATGGGTCATGTACTTGTAAGGAAATGTGTACATACACATTTTGTTACCAATGAGCATACTTTGGTACAAGTTTTAGAAGGGGTGTCGAAACCACCTATATGTGGTTTCGGTGCTGGTTTGGCAGAATGGGCAAAAGTTAAAGTCCTTTATGTGGCATCGAAACCACCTATATTGGATTTCGGTGCTGGTTGAGCAGAAATAAGGCGTATGTTTAATTTTGTTAGGATGAGAATGGATCTTGTTATAATGAATTGTGTACATACACAATTTACTTACACAATATACTTTGGTATATGTATTACAAGGATTTATGTTTATACACAAATAAAAATAGGAAAAATTGAAGACATTGAAGGCGGCATCGAAACCACCATTTTATGGTTTCGGTGCTGGTTTGGTAGATATGAAAATATTTGAAGGAGTTCAAGAAACCCCTTATTAATTGAAAATTAACATTTGGAGTAAGACAGAAGGATCATATTAAAATTAAGGATGAAGAATATTTAGGAAACAAAAAAACTGAAGTCCCAAGTTCTTCAATTACATATTGAAATAAAAAAATGAAACTAAAATAATGGCGCCTCCTCAATCATCATCCCTGGCCAGGGAAACGACCTCCATGACCTCTGCCACCCATGGCACTTGGACTAGCCTCTCGTTGTGAACTCTGCTGACCAACCATCTCTGCATATGATCGCATCTCAAATTTGACCCTATAGTTGCCTAATGAACAAAACATGTATGCATAAGTATGAGCAGAAGTGCATCTTGTATAAAAGAAGAAAATGATGGAGAAAACCTTGAGAATGGCGGTTGAAGTTGTCGATGTCTTTTTTGGCAGCCATATAACCATAAAGTTGGCGCTGTCTGGCTGAACCATACAAGAAGCCGTGAGAATGTTCCCAAGCCTCTCTATCGAAACCTTGGGCAGCAAACTGGGTATACAAACGCTGAGCATCGAAATAACCTCTTGCCGTGCTCTCAAAAATTAGAAGGCTCATCCCACGATGGCCTTGAGGACCGTAAGAATGGCGAACCTTAACAACAATAACATAGGAGCTGAAATAGGCAAGAAGCTCTTGGTTTCCCATACCAAGCCACTAAAGCAAAAAATGAATGACATTACAAGTTAAGGAATTGTAATATTCATGAAAACATAATTCAAAAGTTATATAACTACCTTCCCATTTTCATCTTTATGAAGCCTTGTGTTCATTATCATCACCATGGGTGGCCATAGTATTTGGTGATCCTCTTACTCATCGTTTGAAGGCGGGGGTAGACAATATCAGCATCATTATGATCATCTCTCAAACCACTCCATTCCCCATAAGCTGGACCTTGAGGAACAGCCGAAGTACCCCTTCTACGCAATTCATCGTCCAATAGCTGAGCAAGTTGGCGATAGAGTTTGAGCTTTGTTCTGCCTTTGGTTTTGGCATGTGTCACTAGGGACTGAAGGCCAAGAAACTTGTGAGTGGCACCAGGACCTCCTTGACATGCTGGACACTGCCATTGAGTAGAAGGGTCATTGATTGTGTTCATTCTATCGAAGGTCTCAAAAAACTTCTTGAACCATATGCTTGTTTTTAGTGTCTCATGGCTTTGTTCCTCCTCTTCGTCAGAATCAAAATAGACATCATCATCGTTGTTTGATTCTGAGTCGGAATCAAGTTTCCTCTTTGCCAATGGCTGAGGATTGTGACTAGAAGCTCTGCTCGAACTTATTATATCTGAAGATATTGACTAGAATATGGTAAAGGAGAACTGATTTCAGAGCGAAGGTTTGAGTATATTAAGTAGAAGATGTTGTAAAGAGTAAAGAGAAGAGTTGTTAATATATAGGGAATTTCAGTTGGGAGGGAAAGTGAAAACTAAGGAGGGAAAGTGAGAAGGCACAATGTCTGTTCATCGAAGGTACATGAACATGAAATGGTTCATGTGATTCTAGTGACAAGACACGAAACTGAAAAGGCTGATTCGTGCTGGGGGGTATCAAAACCAGCTTTATACATGATGAACATGAAACGGTTCATGTGGTTCTAGTGAAAAGACACAAAACTAAAAAGGCTGATTCGTTCTAGGGGGTATCGAAACCAGTTTTATACATGATGAACATGAAATAGTTCATGTGATTCTAGTGAAAAGACACGAAACTGAAAATGATGATTCGTTCTGGGGGTATCGAAACTAGCTTTATACATGATGAACAAGAAACATTTCATGTGATTACAGTGAAAAGACAGAACACTGAAAAGGCAGATTCCTTTTAGTGGTATGGAAACCATCTTTAGGAATTTCGGTACTGTATACACTTAGTAGTAGCAAATGTACACAAATCGGAGCATAGCCACTCTTGCAGCATTGGGTATATACCTAATTTAGTTAAAAATGCAAGTGGATGTTTATATTTTGGTTTCGATGCCACTTACTGAAATGAAAAAATTTTGCCCAAACTTTCAGACCAGCACCGAAACCCCATATAGGTGGTTTCGATGCTACCTACTAGAATGAAAATTTTGCTCATACTGTCAAACCAACACCGAAACCCCATATAGATGGTTTTGATGCCACCTTAAAAATTGTACCAAATTGTGCATTCTTGTAAGAAATTGAGTACAAACACAATTTCTTACAAAGGTTTGAGCAACTTTACCCCAACTTAAAAATTCGTAAGGAATTGGGTATATACCTAATTTCTTACAATTTCATTAAGAAATTAGGTATATTTGGTAAGAAATTGTGTACAAACATAGCTCCTTACCTATTTTGTACCAAATTGCGCATTCTTGTAAGAAATTAAGTACAAACAAAATTTCTTACAAAGGTTTGACCAACTTTATCCCAACTTAAAAATTCGTAAGGAAATGGGTATATACCTAATTTCTTACAATTTCAGTAAGAAATTAGGTATATTTGGTAAGAAATTGTGTACAAACACAACTCCTTACCTATTTTATACCAAATTGTGCATTCTTGTAAGAAATTAATTACAAACACAATTTCTTACAAAGGTTTGAGTAACTTTACCCCAACTTAAAAATTCATAATGAATTGGGTATATACCTAATTTCTTACAATTTCAGTAAGAAATTAGGTATATTTGGTAAGAAATTGTGTACAAACACAACTCCTTACCTATTTTGTACCAAATTGTGCATTCTCGTTAGAAATTAAGTACAAACACAATTTCTTACAAAGGTTTGAGCAACTTTACCCCAACTTAAAAATTCATAAGGAATTGGGTATATACCTAATTTCTTACAATTTCGGTAAGAAATTAGGTATATTTGGTAAGAAATTGTGTACAAACACAACTCCTTTCCTATTTTGTACCAAATTGTGCATTCTTGTAATAAATTGAGTACAAACACAATTTCTTACAAAGGTTTTACCAACTTTACCCCAACTTAAAAATTCGTAAGGAATTGAGTATCTACCGTTTGTATTACAGTTTTTGTAAAGAATTCCGTTTCGTACTCAATTTGTTACTTTATAAGGAATTTTGTATATACCTTTTTTCTTACATTTTTTGTAACAAATTAGGTACAAGCTTTATAAGAAATTATGTTCAAGAAATGACCAGGTTAACCGGTTTATGGTACTTTAGCTGTCATTTAAGCGCCATTTTGCAGAATCACCCCCAAATTTGCCACGTAGGGTGTCCTCATCAATGCGATGACAGACCTCGCGTGATACAAAAAGCGAGTTTTGTCCGACGTTGGCCGCCTTTTCATATCCTGTAATTTTAAATTACTGGATGCGACCTTGCGTTCTGGGAAACGTAAGGTCCCCGAGAAAATAAAATATCGCGTCTAAATTAAAATAGACCCTGCGTTTTGAAGAAAGCGAGGTCTTCGAAAATCCAAGCTTGAATACAAGGGTGTATAGGCATGTTCGAGGCATTTTATCGTTCCATTAGCCCGATAATTTTGGTAATTTTTAAGCTTAGATACGTAGTATTAGAGCTTATGTTCCATTTGAGATTGATATTGACACGTACGAGACGTTGCACACTGTATTAAAAGCGCGTTGAAAATGCTTCCAACACTTGTTTAAGAAGTTGAAATGACTTGGTAGGCATGTTGAAGGTGTTTTCCTAGACTATTATTAAAATAATATTCGTAATATTTTAGGTTAGAGTATTGGAACTTATCTTTCATTTGAGACCGATATTGACACATAACAAACTTTTTGATCGATATAAAAATGGCTATAAAAATGGTTCCAAACCTTAGTTTTGGGCATGAATAAAAAGGTAAAATGCTTACGAATTTTTAGGCTCGGAATAACAATGTAAGTTTATTAATTTTCAAACAAATACATAAAATGAAGAAACTAGATTATGGTAGTTAGACCACATAAAGTGAAGAAACTAGATTATGGTAGTTAGGCCAATGATCCTGGTCAAAGATGGCATCTTGTACATAATCGGGTCGAGGTTAAAGACATTTGCACCTATCCTATTATACCCCTAAACATGCTTTGACGATGTGAACAGTCGAGGATTTTGATGTCCCCCAAAAGTTGCAATTGCAACCCACTCTCATCATCAGTTGAAATGGTAGAAGCTTTTGCTCCAGTTACAAGCAATGATATTCACCTAGCCTCCACGATTAAGGCGTAAAAATAAGTTACCCGCAACCTCACCAAGTACGTTCAGAGGATTATTGGCACTTTAAAAAGACCACATTTTTCTTGATATTGTGATATGTCATTCATCTTAAACAAAAACGTAGAACATCTCTTTCACGAAAATTGTCAACCCACAAATAGCAGATAAATATTTCAGAAATGTGGTTTGTTGCCATTGGGGTGGTGATTTTTTTCTTCGGATATGATGGCAATCAACAACAGTTTAGAAAAAAATTGGGTTGATAGCAAGAAAAAGTCGGTAACCGAGTTTGTCTAATTGGCCTAACTTCTATTTATACAAACGTGCTTCACGTTTTTCAAAACGTGACTTCTGTAGAGATTCGACGTAAGATTTGACATGGCACTGGACCTCGCGTTCTGCAAATAGCAAGGTCCATTTAATTTAATATAATTTTAAAAGTAAGATTTAGTGTAAAAAGGTTGCCGAGAATTGAAAATAATTTGGTATTAGCACATAGGAATTAACCTTCGTAACCGTGTAAAATAATCACATTTAAATGGCTTGGTAGGCATGTTGGAGGTGTTTTCCCGGGTTATTATTAGAATAATCTTCGTAATAGTAAAACGATGAGGCCTAGTATTGATACTTATCTTTCATTATAGACTGGTATTGCTAAAGACGAGACATTGTAAACGGTATAAAAATCGCAATGAAAATGGTTCTAAACCTTGTATTTGTGCATGAATAACAATGCATACAAAAGCGGTCAATTGTTGGGTTAGGCCATAGATCGTCGTAGTTGTTGGAGCACGTTTCAATTTTCTTCCGCGACATAGACAGTCGAGGACTAGCTTCGTGGATTTCGTGAGTACACGATAATCATCATCATCCATGATGCAAGAATCTCCAACTACGGTACATGTGGTGATCTTCTTGTAGCCTTTACGATGAAGGCGTACGAAGAAGTTACCGATAACCTTGAACAAAAGGCCAAGACTGATCCTTGCACTTGAAAAGGACCACTCATTCCCTAATATTGCGATTTGCCGTAGATCTTGAACCAAAACATGGAAGACACATATCCTCAGTATGATAAACGAACCAAAATAATATAGTCAACGTATAAATGCAACTGCATATAACATCAGATCACAATATCAGGGAAATTAATTTGTAAAACAATTTTCATGATACGTGATCTGTTTCCATTATTAGGAACAATTGTATATTTTCTTCATCACAAATTGCTAAACCCTCACATCGGAATAAGTCTAAGTCATCAAATGATACGACAACAGATTTACCAATTGCTCGTCGATCGCGAGAACGCTGACGAGACCGCTCACCAAACGTACTACCCACATGTTGTTCAACATATTATGCAGTAGGGATATACGTTGAATATCGTCCAAATGTGAAATCGTCGAACGGATTAAACGCGTTATGGTCTTGCGACATTATATAGTTTTACGATGACGACGTGACAACACCCATACTGTACGACGTGTATGTTGAATGTCTGGGCATATCGTAAGATGATGCCGCGCTGCACCCATATTGTACGACGTGTATATTGAATGTCTGTGCATATCATACGATGATGCATTGAAGTCAACGTTCGGTGGCATGTTCAAGTCGAAGTCAAGACTGACTACGCAAGAATGTCTTGGCATAGCAAACGATGAGTCACCAAAGTCGTTGTGTGCACTTTGTATGGTTAATGAGTTGAAATCATTGAGCAAAGTGGTTGTCGGGCTCTCAACATTCGCATTAGAATCGAATTCAAAATTCGCATGCCTCCAATTTGGGAGTACGATATCATTATCATCATCAAAAAATATAGCATACAGCTCCAGGGGTCATCTGAGTGAATACTACAAGTGGGCATCCAACATCAACTGCACATCACAGTTTTCCCTGACATGGAACATTGAGTACGTTAGTGGTTCGTTTGACAGAGGAATTCAATACTTCAACTAGCGTTTCAAGCTCAATCTAAGTTCCCAAAACCATCTTCAAACCCTTTTAAAGTTGTAGGTTTCGTTCTCACTCACCAACAACACAAAGCACCAGTCGCCGATGTGAATTCAAGCGTCTGAAGCTTCCGACGCTTCACCGGTAGCTGTTAACCATGAAAAATGTTGAGTTTTTACACCTTTTTACTTAAGTTATTGTAAGGAATCAAACCCATTTCATAACATATAGGTGCACTTAGTTCATGTAGTTCCACTTGGTGTTGCTTGTTTAGTTTTCTTTGTTTATTTGCTTGAATGATGCTGCTTGGGAAGGTTTAGATTGTTGAGGTAATGTGCAGGGAAATGAGGAGCAGAGCAGGGCAAAGGCAGATTGCTACAACATGTTGGATAGCATTTCTGGGCGCACTAGAGGACAAGGAGATGAGGACATTATGCAGCCTGACACGTGAACCAATTAGCCAGTTGTGAGCCCACACATGGAGGGAATATTCCCTTGGAATTTAGGGCACAAAAACCTATGAGCCCCAATTATATAAAGGACAAGACACCCACATTAAAGGGAGAACCGAAAAAGAGGATAATTTGGTGAGCTACGAAAGAGAGAAAGACGACTCCTTTCTTCATCTTCTTCGTGTGGTGTTCTCCATTGTTGAAGCTCCAAGGAGTATTCTTGCTGGCCTTTGAGAGAAGCAGCAAGCTTGAAACGATTCACGGCAGTACAAGATGGGTTGGGAGTTTCTTTTACTATAGTTGCTTTTAATGTTTCATTTCTTATTTTTATGATGGGTTGTTTTAAACGGATGAATATGAATGATATTTTCCTAGCCATGAACTGATTTTAAGTGGCTTGGGCTTGTTGTTAAGTTTAAATGAATGTTTGCTTTGCTTTCTTATCCTTTACATGTTTTTTCCATTGTTTGCTTGCCCTAAACTTGTAAGAGCTTTCGAGAGTTAGCCTTAGTTTAGGTGTTAGATAGCTTAATATTCAAGAGAGTTGGGCTTAGATCTACGTGGACAATGGGGGTTTGATACTAAGAGGCAAAACCCTAACTCACCTTAGAGATAAGGATAGAGTTTCAATGACTAAAAGAAGTAGAACTTCATCGATAAGTAGCTTCCTAGGGTTCAACTGAGAGATATTGCCTTAGCATTATGGCTGTCAGGTTTCTTGCTAGAGATAGTTTAGAAACACCTAAGTAAACTCTGTCGAGCATATTGTGGGTAAGGTAGTTCTAGACAATCTTTAGGGTTAGACATAGAAGTCCTTAGCAAACCCAGTCTATCATTCCATTAGAGAGTTTCGCATGTGTGAGAGGACCCTTGAATTATCCTTGTTTTGGTTCGTCCTTACTTTTGTTCATTTGCTATTGCATTTCTTAACCTGTTCCCAGTTGCTATCACATTTATTCACATGTTTCCATTTGCTATTTCATTTATATTTCAGTCTTTACTTTTGTGCTTAAGCTTAACTTGAAATACCTCCAATCCCTGTGGAGACGATACTCACTCATCAATTTACTAGTTGCCTCGACGTGTATACTTGCACTATTTCCGTATCATTTATAGTATTTTTTGGCACCGTTGCCGGGGATTGGCAATTGGTTGTTTTAACTTTAGAATTTTCACAATTCTTCTTCTTTTTGTATAGATTAACTAGTTGTTTGTGTTTATCTTTTTTAGGTGTTGTGCTGTTGCATGACCCGAGGAAGACCCAACGAACCCATATTACCATTAGTTCCTGAGATTGAACATCTTTTCCGAGAAAGAAGACGCATACAATAAGCTTTGGAAGTCATGTATAGAGGTCGTAACCCAGAAGGTCAACATGGTGATAATCCTGAAAACCCTGATGCTGTAGCAAATAGAGAAGTTGTACTTCGTCCACGAGCTATTAGAGATCATTTGAACCCCATCTTGTAAGATCTCAACCCTAGGATTGTAGCTCCTGAAATTCAAGCAGCCCACTTCGAGCTCAAACCGGCGATGTTCAACATGTTGAACTTGATTAGTCAATTTGGTGGATTGCCTCATGAAGATTCTAGGCAACACATTCGTGCATTCTTGGAAGCGCGTGACTCATTTAAACAACAAGGTGTGCATGAAGATATGTTGAAGCTTAAGCTATTTCCTTACTCATTGCGTGATCGAGCAAGAGAGTGGTTGAGTGGAGTACCCGCTGGTTCAATTGAGACATGGTTAGATCTATGCAAAAGATTTTTGTATCACTATAACCCACCCAACACGAACACTAAGCTAAGGAATGACATTGCTTCTTTTCGTCAAGATGATGACAAATTGATGTACGAGTGTTGGGAAAGATATAAGGGACTTCTTCGTAAATGTACGAATCATGGTTTTCAAGATTGGACACAAGCTGTGATGTTCTACAATGGTGTCAATTCTCCTACAAGAATGATGCTAGTTGCTTTAGCAAATGGAACTTTGCTGGACAAGTCACCCGAAGAAGAATTCGATATCGTTGATAGAATAACGAACAATGAGTACCAACTCCCTACTTCTAGACTTGGAACGAGGAGAAAAACTCATGGGACACTTGAGCTTAAGGCCAATGACTATGTTTCAGCTCAGTTGTCGGCCATTACAAACATGTTGAAGAACCTCCAACGTCCAAATGAGGTAAAGGAAGTGAAGGTAGCGGCAACTACTTGTGTTCAATGTGATGGAAGTCACCATGTTAGTGAATGCCAGGAAAATCATGAGTCCACCAACTATGTGAGGAACTACAATCGAAACAACAACAACCCCTATTCGAACACCTATAACCCAAGATGACGTTAGCATCCAAATCTTTCATGGGGGAATCAAGGTAACAACAATATCGGAAGCTCGAATCGACAACAAAACCAGACTAAACACCAAGATTTCCAGCAGAATATGCTATGGCAAAATGACAATAAGGGTTCAGTTTCTTCAGTGAACAACAACTCTTTGGAAGCTACTCTCCGAGACTTTATGTCGTCCATAAAAACTCTACTTCATGATCATACATCATCAATCAAGAGCCAAGGTGCCTTGTTGCAAATTCATAGCTCGTTTTTGAGAGCTTTGGAAACTCAAGTAGGTAAAATAGCACAAGCCCTATAAGTTCGACCTCATGGTAGTTTGCCTAGTGATACTGAAGTCACTAAACCTCATGGCAAGGAACAATGTAGTGCACTCACTTTAAGGAGTGGCACCCAACTTAACAAGGAAGATAAGTTTGGGGGAAAGAAGAAAGCTGAAGATTCTAACCCCAAAGCGCAAGAAGATTCATCTCTTGAGAAGGACAAGAGTGAGGACCTAACCAGTGAACCTGCTAATGGAAGATAGAGTTTTGCTACAATAAAAGACAGACCTCCACCGGTAGAGGAAGAAATTAGACCCCCATAACCCTTCCCTCAAGGATTAAAAAAGCATAATGAAGATCTCCAGTTCAAGAAATTTGTAATACCCCCTTCCCAGTCGGGTCGAGAACCGAGACGGAAAGTGTTACCGGCGAACAACACATAATCGATGCGATAAAAAATCTCAATCAAACAACACATAATCAATGTTATACAAACACACACACACACACACATATATATATATGTATGTATGTATGTGTGCATGTATGTATGTATGTATGTATGTATGTATGTATATATCACTACCAAACGTAAGCCTTAACTCAATTTTACTCATATAGGATCAAATTCTACCTTTTATAAACTTTAGGGACTAAATTGTAATTTTAAAAATTTAAAGGTCATTTGTCGCAATTGATCACACCACAATGCAATTAAACTCAATATCAACATGCTTACAATTTTCATGTTATTCGAAGTTCGTTTATCCATCCAATTAAGCCATTCAAAATTTAGTGTTCAATCTATAAACAATATAAAACTTCAATCTTTGTCTATTAACATAATTAACTAACACCGCACCAATACCCTAAAGGACTGTATCGGTGCGCTATGCCTGAATTTCAAATTCCAAAAACAAGATAACAAGCCCATATCGATACGGTTTAAGACTGTACCGATACTGGTTGACCACGTTGACTTCGCATTGATACGCCTTAGCCCCTTATCGATACCATTTTTACAATCAAATTCTAGTAGCAAAAATCCATATCGATACACTATGCCGTATCGATACGCCCTATTTCTTACGTCAAATTATGCCCAACAGTACCGATACGCCATCACCCCGTATCGATACGTCATGACCTAAAATGTTATAATTTTGTTGGTTTTTATTTGAATTGACCTATGAAACAATGTTCAAATGCACGAAAAATTTACGTACAACATTTCAATACCATAATCTACCAGTATGCAAAATTCTAGGGTCATTCGAATCCGTTTACTAGGTTTTTACCTTTTCGTGTCAATTAAGCCATTCTGGTTACCTTTAACTACCACACATAGGTCTTATATAAGTTTTAGTCAAATTTCAAACTATGCATAGTACAAACATACCAAGAGGGACTCAAATGATTAGTTCAACAACATTTCCACCATCTTAGGAGTTCGTAAGGAAAAAATATATTACTTGTAGCTTGTCGTGACTTGTCTAACATCAACTCCTCCGATCTTAAAAAACAATAACTCTTTACCCTAAAATTCATGGAAATGGAATATATTAGACTTGCAAGTCTAAGTGAGGTAGTCTTAAGAAACATTAAAGTAAAGGTTTACAAATCCAACCAAACATTTAACATCATCAATGCAATGAGTCTATACTAGCAATGCAATGTTCATATTCAATGACAAATTTCCCCTTGTTTCTTTATTAAGCCTTGGATCGAATCAAGATAATGGATATGCAAATTCCTACGCCTCGCCAAATCAATAAGTGGTCTAATCCCTCCGTGTAACCCCCTTAACCCGGCCTAGACGGTTGACCCGAATTAAGAAAGTCACACGGGGAAAACCAAAGTCAACCCGAAAGTCAACCTTGATTAACGACCCTTTTTTTTTCTTTTTAAAACTTGTCTAGATGCATATTAAGCCTAATTGTGATCACACAAACATCATACCAAAAGATCACAACATCAGAGATCAAACAGGGACTCAATTGAACAATTTACAACTTTAGGGACCAAATTGTAAATTCTGATAATTATAAGGACTTAACCCAGAATGAAGTTACCATCTTGAAATTAATCATGTTTCATGCTTCTCTGTAAAATTTTAGCTCAAAAGGACTTCCCAAATTCATACAATTGCACAAACAAGTTTCAGGACCAAAACGCAAACATTCCAAAACATATAACTGCCAATGTCAGCCCCCAACGGTCACCCGTTCCGAAACAGGCATAGCCCGTTTCGAAACTCGGGGCCGTTCCGCAACGCGTACCGAAACGGGGGTCTGGCAGTGGCCTTTCCGTTTCGGAACGGCCCCTCCCGTTTCGGACGCCTGGGCACAATTAAGGCACCCGTTCCGAAACGGTAGGTGCTGTTCCGAAACACCCTGCACAGATTGCCTAAAAATGCATGCTTAAACATGCAATTGACCAACCAATTATGCTCCAAATGCCACCAAACTTTGCCAACATGCAATTCAACATATATGAGACATACTTGCATCAACAATTCATCAAAACATCCACATATATGAAAAGCCCCAAATCTATAGGCATGCTTCCTACACAAGTAAGCCATTCAAGCATAAACTTCCAATTCAAGCATAAGAAGGCCAACCACAAAACCAGCATTCTCAACAACATTCAACATACTTAGGGAGTTCAAAACATCTCCCAAAACATACACATAGGTCCCCCATTGCCAAATTACCAAAAGCTAAAATGTACTTAGAAAACCTTCCATACTTAGAGCTTTGTTTCCACTTGGATGCTTGCCCTCCTTGCTGCCCTCAAGTACTCTAATGCTCTGCATTATTGAATTAAGAAAACGGAAGAGAGCGTAAGCAAAAGCTTAGTGAGGAATGCTCAATAAAACCATCCAATAATGCATTTATAAAACACTTTATAAATCATGCTTCAAACCATCATTTACACATGCTCAAAAGCATACTTAAACATGCATCCCATGCATCAAATCATAACATGTCATATTGGCCACAAGTGATAAATTCCATTTCTTTAAAAACAAGTTCATCAACTTTCACCCCAAGGACTTTTAAACACCTTGGCCCCAAGGAATTTTAAACACCTTGGCCTATGGACTTTTAAACACCATAGAATGTATCACATCAAGGACTTTTAAACACCTTGATCCCAAGGACTTTTAAACACCTTGGCCATGGACTTTTAAACACCATGAATTGAATCACCTCAAGGACTTTTAAACACCTTGAGCCCAAGGACTTTTAAACACCTTGGCCTATGGACTTTTAAACACCATAGAAAGGACCACACAAGGACTTTTAAACACCTTTGTGTCCGTAACAAGAATCATCCAAGGACTTTTAACCACCTTGATGTTCTTAAGTAACAAGGCTCACTCAAGGACTTTTAACCACCTTAGTGACCTTAACCTTTTCAAAACATCACTTGCCAATATACATCATTTTCATCAATTAATCCACTGTTTTTAAGCATTAAACCAAGCCATATTCATCATGCATTTAAAAGCATCAAACCACATTTAATCAATGTTCAAAAACAAGGAACTCTTACCTTGAGCTTCCTTTAACATATGGCTTATCAAAACAGCAAATACCATGCTAAATCATGCTTTCAAAACAGTAACCAAAACATGCAATAAACCACATTGCATCACAACAAAATCATGGCCACCACTAGAGAGAATTTCCGAAAACTTACACTCGAGCTTAGCAAAGTTGTTTAGACTTAAACTAAGCTCCCAAGACATTGGTTTCAAAGCCGAAAACCCAATTTCACTCACCGATTCCACTTCGCCTCTTGCCGAAGCACCAAAACAAGCCTCCGGATCAACAACTCTTGGATCCAAAGATGCCTCCCCTGATTAAACACATTAAAGCAGAGATTTAATGCATCATCATGCATCAAAAGCTTCAATGAAAGCACTCAAACTCGCTGCTCTCATTCACACTCCAATTTCGGCCACCAAACACAACCGAAATTGCATCAAAACCACTTCTCAACAAAGCCCAGCCATAAACCAGCAAAACCTAACATCCATTAACACCATTTAACATCTAAAAACAACCTATAAACATCCTTATACCTCCAGCAACATCAGATCCACAAGATCACCACAAAAACATCCAAGAATCACAAGCTAAACTTAGGAAACACAACCTATCCGGGATTGCATTAATCAAAACTCATTTCCTTATCAAATTAACATTCATTAATCATCATTTTAGCACCTTAAAACACTGCTTAAACAGATCCAACAAAATTTCATCAAAAACACACCAAATCTTGCATTTTAAGCCAAGATCCACTAAACAATCTTAAAAGCCATTTATAAAACATCAATTAGGGATTGAGAACTTAGGAATTTCATTAAAGAACTTGAAGTTCAGAGGAGAAGGACGTTCTTACCTCCAAACTTGAGTTTCTCCTCTTTTAGAGCCAAAAAGCTTGATGAATCAAGTAGCAAATACAAAGGTTTTGATGAGGAGATGATTAGGAATCAAATGAGGATTGAAAAGAAGTATTTAGGTGATAAAAATCAGAGGAAAAGATCTGGAGAGAATGTGTTTGGTTTGAGAGAAAAGATGAGAGAAAATGAGAATGGAAAATTTAGAAAGTTAGTTAAAAATGACTAAAAATATCTTTCCCTCCTTTTTACTTTTATTTTAAACCATTATTAAATCATTTAATATTCTAGAAAATCTGGAGAAACTCCCCTTTGGGTAAATAGCTCCCTAAAGATTCAAAGTTTCAATCCTTTTTAAAACAGTCACAAAACTTTCAAAAATTACATTTTGGTCACTAGCCAAAATGTCGCTCTTCCAAAACCCATTTTTCAAAATTGATTTCACAGTTCACTTAATTATATTAAAAGATGATTTTAGAACATTTTTCCATATTTTTAATGCAACCCGAACTAGGCTTTCCTAATTTCACCTCTTTAGATTCGAACAACACTTTGACCAAACCGGTCAACGCCCAAAACTTCTAAGCCCAAAACCGGGGCGTTACAACTCTCCCCCCCTTAAGAAATTTCGTCCTCGAAATTTACCTGAAGGAAAGAGATAAGGAAACTGCTTCAGCATGTCTTCCTTCCGCTCCCACGTGGCTTCCTCAACACCGCGATGCTTCCACAGCACCTTCACCAACTCAATGGTCTTGCCACGAAGAACCTTGCTATCCGAATCCAGAACCTTCACCGGTTCCTCATCATAGGTCAAATCCGGATTCAGTTCCACTTCCTCCACAGGCATCACATGCGAAGGATCAGATCTATACCTCCGGAGCATAGAGACATGGAACACATCATGAATCTTCTCCAACTCCTGTGGTAACCTCAACCGATACGCAACAGGACCCACACGCTCAACCACCTCATATGGTCCAATGTACCTAGGGCTCAACTTACCCTTTCGGCCAAACCGCATCACCTTCTTCCAAGGCGAAACCTTCAAGAACACACGGTCACCCACCGCATACTCTATCTCCTTACGCTTCAAATCCGCGTAAGACTTCTGCCGATCAGAAGCAGCCTTCAACCGCTCACAAATGAGTTTTACCTTCTCTGTGGTCCCTTTCAACAAAGCCGGCATCGAAACCAACTTTTGACCAGTCTCAGCCCAACAAAGAGGAGTCCTACACTTCCTCCCGTACAAAGCCTCATAAGGTGCCATCTGTATACTTGCCTGATAACTGTTGTTATAAGCAAACTCAACCAAAGGCAGATGCTTCTCCCAAGAACCTTGGAACTCAATCACGCAGCACCTCAACATATCCTCCAAAATCTGGATAACTCGCTCAGACTGACCATCCGACTGAGGATGATAGGATGTACTGAAATGCAACCTTGTACCCAGAGCTTGATGCAAACACTGCCAGAACCGCGATGTGAACCTCGGATCCCTATCCGACACAATCGACTTAGGCACACCATGCAGCCGCACAATCTCAGCAATGTACAGCTCTGCCAACTTATCCAAAGAAAACGTGGTATGCACAGGCAAGAAATGCGCACACTTCGTCAGGCGATCCACAATCACCCAGACCGAATTCTTCTTCGATGGAGACAAAGGTAAACCAGATACAAAATCCATGGTAACCCTCTCCCACTTCCATTCAGGGATTTTCAACGGTTGCAACAACCCTGAAGGAAACTGATGCTCAGCCTTAACTCGCTGACACACCAAACACTTGCTAACAAACTCCGCAACATCCTTCTTCAAACCCACCCAATAGTACTCATCACGAAGATCACGGTACATCTTAGTACTACCAGGGTGCATAGCAAAAGGACTACTATGACCTTCAGTCAGAATAGCACGCCTCAACTCAGCATCAGCAGGCACTACTATCCGACTCCCAAAACACAGCACACCATCATCATTGAAACAGAAATCCGAAGGTCTACCCTCCGCGATATCCTGAACATGAGACACCAAGGAATCATCCAACAACTGCTTATCCTTGATCAACTGAACTAAAGAGGGTTTCACTTGCAACTCAGCAACGAGACCACCATCTTGCGATATGCTCAAGCTAGCAAACATAGCCCTCAGCTCAACAGCTACTTTCCTACTCAAGGCATCCGCAACAACATTAGCCTTTCCAGGATGATACTCAATCGTCAGATCATAATCCTTGAGCAACTCCAACCAACGCCGCTGCCTAAGATTCAACTCCTTCTGAGACATCAGATACCTCAAACTCTTGTGATCCGTGTACACAGTACACTTCTCACCATACAGATAATGTCTCCAGATCTTCAGAGCAAAAACCACTGCAGCCAGCTCAATATCATGCGTAGGGTAATTGCGCTCATGCACCTTCAACTGCCGTGATGCATAAGCCACCACCTTACCCTCCTGCATCAGCACACACCCCAAACCAACATAGGATGCATCACTGTAAACCACAAACTCTTTCCCTGATTTAGGCTGAATCAAGATAGGAGCTTGCGTCAAAGCCGCCTTAAGCTTCTCAAAAGCCTGCTGTCTCGCTTCCGTCCACTCATACTAAACATCCTTTTGCAACAGCTTCGTCAAAGGAGCAGCAATCTTGGAAAAACCATCCACAAACCTTCGGTAGTATCCCGCCAAACCAAGGAAACTACGGACCTCATGAACAGACTTAGGAACTTTCCAACTCATCACCGCCTCAATCTTCTGAGGATCAACACGAATCCCCTCAGCTGAGACCACATGTCCAAGAAACACCACCTCCCTTAACCAGAACTCACACTTGCTCAGCTTAGCATAAAGCTGATTCTCCAACAAAGCTTGCAAAACAATCCTCAAATGCTCTTCATGCTCCTCCTCAGTACGCGAGTACACGAGGATATCAATAATGAACACCACAACAAACTTGTCCAGGTATTCATGAAACACACGATTCATCATGTCCATGAAAGCAGCAGGAGCATTTGTCAACCCAAACGGCATCACAAGGAACTCATAATGCCCATACCTTGTCCTGAAAGTTGTCTTAGGCACATCCTCATCCTTCACCTTCAACTGATAATACCCTGACCTCAAGTCAATCTTAGAGAACACAGCATCTCCCCGAAATTGATCAAAAAGATCATCAATCCTCGGCAAAGGATACCGATTCTTGATAGTCAACTTGTTCAGCTGACGGTAATCAATGCACATTTTCATAGTGCCATCCTTCTTCTTCACAAACAAGACCGGTGCTCCCCAAGGTGACACACTCGGATGGATGAAACCACGATCAAGCAACTCTTGCAACTGCGTCTTCAGCTCCTTAGGTGCCATTCTATAGGGAGTAATGGACACAGGAGTTGTATTCTCATACAGCTCAATTCCAAACTCCACCTCGCGGTTAGGAGGTAAACCAGGCAACTCCTCAGGAAAAACACCAGGAAACTCCTTCACAACTCTGATATCTTGCACCCTCAACTCTTTAGAGCTAGGATTCATCACAAAAGCTAGATAGGCTTCGCAACCTTGCCTCAACATCCTGCTCGCCTCCAAGGTAGACACCACATTGGCAAGAAACTTCACATTCTCGCCAACCACAACAACTTCATAATCATTCGCAAGCTTAAGCGAAACCCGCTTGTTCTCACAATCCACAACAGCACGATGCTCAGCAAGCCAATCCATACCAAGGATCACATCGAAACCATAGAAGGGCAACTCCATAAGATCAACATGGAAAACATGCTCTTGAACAACCAAGGGACACCTTCTATAAAGCTTCCTAGTCACAACAGTCTCACCAAAAGAACTAGTGACTCGAACACCAACATCCAAAGACTCAACAGGCAAACCAAGCAATTCAGCATGCTCACGCAAAATATATGAATGCGTAGATCCAGAATCTATCAAAGAAAGCAATGAGAAGGACTGCAAAGTAAAGGTACCTGCAATCACATCCGCATCATTCCTTCCCTCTCGCTGAGCATACACCCTCGCTTGGCCTCCACCCTCAGGCTGAATAGCCACAACATGGGCCACTCCGCGACCACCTTCCTCTCTCCTCTAGAAATTACCACGGCCGCGCCCACGACCTCTCTGCGGTGCAGCAACAACAGGAGCACGCACCTGATCACCAGCCAACCTAGGACAATCTCGCCTCAAGTGGTCTGCAGAACCACAACTCCAGCACCCGTTACCAGCAGCCGCAACAGGATCTTGCACCACTCTCTCGGCACGAGGACAGTCACGTTTCATGTGACCACGAGAACCACAGATCCAACAAACACTCGGATCAGCTCTAGCATTGCCTCCTCTAGCAGGTGCACCACCACCTCTCTTAGCTGAAGACTGATACTTCTGATCACGTCCCCTCTTGTTCCGTCCACCTCCGGAACTAAACTCAGCTGATCGCTTGCCAGCACTTGCTCCAGCACCTCTCACAGATAAACCCAAGTTCATCTCAACATCCTTGGCTCGACCCACCAACACGTCGAAATCATCATACTCGGCGGCCAGCAAATACATTTTCACATCCGTCTCTAAACCATAACGGAACCTCTCGCACCTTGCCCGCTCATCAGGTACCAGCTCCGGTGCATACTGACTGAGTCGCACAAACTGCACCTCATACTCAGCCACACTCATGCTCCCTTGGGTAAGAGACATGAATTCACGCTTCTTCTTATCTAGATATCTTACACCCAGATATCTCCTCTTGAACACATTCTGAAAGAATGTCCAAGTCACATCAGCTTCTGCCATCCCAGCAATAGTGGTTGTCCACCACGTATACGCATCCTTCTGCAGCAAGGACACAACACAACCCAGCTTCTGCACATCAGTGCAACTCATCTGGCTCAAGATTCGCTTGGTACTCTCTAGCCAAGATTCAGAACTCTCAGCAGACATACCCCTGAACTCAGTCCCACCAAGACTGCGCAAACGCTCCAAAGGTAGTCTGACACCAGCATCTTCCTGATGCCCTGCTCCACGAGCCCCAGCTACTGCTGCTTGAAAAGCACCAGCAATAGCTTGCACTAACATCGTCATATCAGGCATAGCTTGCCCCTGACCAGCCCCAGGTCCAGCAGCTCCAGCGCCAGCTGCAGCTCCAGCTTCCTCAGCCCCAGCACCACCACCAGCAGGTGGAGGAGGAGGTAACACCGCACTACCCGTGTTTTCCTCATTCTCGTTCTCATTAGGAGCCGTAGCTCGCACATTACCTCGTAACTCTCTACGTGGTGCCATACTTTTACCATGCAATCACAACACAAATAAAACAAAGTCAGGCCCAGCAAGGTAAGCAATCCAAGTATTTAAGCTCAATTTCATTTCAAAACAACATCCTTCCTTTAGCTTTGATTTGGCAATGGGTACCCACAACATGCTACATCACAGCACACACTTCAATTGCATCAAAATCACAAGCCATTAAACATGCTTTCACTCAACAAGCATACAAGGCATACACACTTCAATCATGCATACATACATTCCCAATTACTCGAGAACTCAGCTCTGATACCACCAAATGTAACCCCCTTAACCCGGCCTAGACGGTTGACCCGAATTAAGAAAGTCACACGGGGAAAACCAAAGTCAACCCGAAAGTCAACCTTGATTAACGACCCTTTTTTTTTCTTTTTAAAACTTGTCTAGATGCATATTAAGCCTAATTGTGATCACACAAACATCATACCAAAAGATCACAACATCAAAGATCAAACAAGGACTCAATTGAACAATTTACAACTTTAGGGACCAAATTGTAAATTCTAATAATTATAAGGACTTAACCCAGAATGAAGTTACCATCTTGAAATTAATCATGTTTCATGCTTCTCTGTAAAATTTCAGCTCAAAAGGACTTCCCAAATTCATACAATTGCACAAACAAGTTTCATGACCAAAACGCAAACATTCCAAAACATATAACTGCCAATGTCAGCCCCCAACGGTCACCCGTTCCGAAACAGGCATAGCCCGTTTCGAAACTCGGGGCCGTTCCGCAACGCGTACCGAAACGGGGGTCTGGCAGTGGCCTTTCCGTTTCGGAACGACCCCTCCCGTTTCGGACGCCTGGGCACAATTAAGGCACCCGTTCCGAAACGGTAGGTGCTGTTCCGAAACACCCTGCACAGATTGCCTAAAAATGCATGCTTAAACATGCAATTGACCAACCAATTATGCTCCAAATGCCACCAAACTTTGCCAACATGCAATTCAACATATATGAGACATACTTGCATCAACAATTCATCAAAACATCCACATATATGAAAAGCCCCAAATCTATAGGCATGCTTCCTACACAAGTAAGCCATTCAAGCATAAACTTCCAATTCAAGCATAAGAAGGCCAACCACAAAACCAGCATTCTCAACAACATTCAACATACTTAGGGAGTTCAAAACATCTCCCAAAACATACACATAGGTCCACCATTGCCAAATTACCAAAAGCTAAAATGTACTTAGAAAACCTTCCATACTTAGAGCTTTGTTTCCACTTGGATGCTTGCCCTCCTTGCTGCCCTCAAGTACTCTAATGCTCTGCATTATTGAATTAAGAAAACGGAAGAGAGCGTAAGCAAAAGCTTAGTGAGGAATGCTCAATAAAACCATCCAATAATGCATTTATAAAACACTTTATAAATCATGCTTCAAACCATCATTTACACATGCTCAAAAGCATACTTAAACATGCATCCCATGCATCAAATCATAACATGTCATATTGGACACAAGTGATAAATTCCATTTCTTTAAAAACAAGTTCATCAACTTTCACCCCAAGGACTTTTAAACACCTTGGCCTATGGACTTTTAAACACCATAGAATGTATCACATCAAGGACTTTTAAACACCTTGATCCCAAGGACTTTTAAACACCTTGGCCATGGACTTTTAAACACCATGAATTGAATCACCTCAAGGACTTTTAAACACCTTGAGCCCAAGGACTTTTAAACACCTTGGCCTATGGACTTTTAAACACCATAGAAAGGACCACACAAGGACTTTTAAACACCTTTGTGTCCGTAACAAGAATCATCCAAGGACTTTTAACCACCTTGATGTTCTTAAGTAACAAGGCTCACTCAAGGACTTTTAACCACCTTAGTGACCTTAACCTTTTCAAAACATCACTTGCCAATATACATCATTTTCATCAATTAATCCACTGTTTTTAAGCATTAAACCAAGCCATATTCATCATGCATTTAAAAGCATCAAACCACATTTAATCAATGTTCAAAAACAAGGAACTCTTACCTTGAGCTTCCTTTAACATATGGCTTATCAAAACAACAAATACCATGCTAAATCATGCTTTCAAAACAGTAACCAAAACATGCAATAAACCACATTGCATCACAACAAAATCATGGCCACCACTAGAGAGAATTTCCGAAAACTTACACTCGAGCTTAGCAAAGTTGTTTAGACTTAAACTAAGCTCCCAAGACATTGGTTTCAAAGCCGAAAACCCAATTTCACTCACCGATTCCACTTCGCCTCTTGCCGAAGCACCAAAACAAGCCTCCGGATCAACAACTCTTGGATCCAAAGATGCCTCCCCTGATTAAACACATTAAAGCAGAGATTTAATGCATCATCATGCATCAAAAGCTTCAATGAAAGCACTCAAACTCGCTGCTCTCATTCACACTCCAATTTCGGCCACCAAACACAACCGAAATTGCATCAAAACCACTTCTCAACAAAGCCCAGCCATAAACCAGCAAAACCTAACATCCATTAACACCATTTAACATCTAAAAACAACCTATAAACATCCTTATACCTCCAGCAACATCAGATCCACAAGATCACCACAAAAACATCCAAGAATCACAAGCTAAACTTAGGAAACACAACCTATCCGGGATTGCATTAATCAAAACTCATTTCCTTATCAAATTAACATTCATTAATCATCATTTTAGCACCTTAAAACACTGCTTAAACAGATCCAACAAAATTTCATCAAAAACACACCAAATCTTGCATTTTAAGCCAAGATCCACTAAACAATCTTAAAAGCCATTTATAAAACATCAATTAGGGATTGAGAACTTAGGAATTTCATTAAAGAACTTGAAGTTCAGAGGAGAAGGACGTTCTTACCTCCAAACTTGAGTTTCTCCTCTTTTAGAGCCAAAAAGCTTGATGAATCAAGTAGCAAATACAAAGGTTTTGATGAGGAGATGATTAGGAATCAAATGAGGATTGAAAAGAAGTATTTAGGTGATAAAAATCAGAGGAAAAGATCTGGAGAGAATGTGTTTGGTTTGAGAGAAAAGATGAGAGAAAATGAGAATGGAAAATTTAGAAAGTTAGTTAAAAATGACTAAAAATATCTTTCCCTCCTTTTTACTTTTATTTTAAACCATTATTAAATCATTTAATATTCTAGAAAATCTGGAGAAACTCCCCTTTGGGTAAATAGCTCCCTAAAGATTCAAAGTTTCAATCCTTTTTAAAACAGTCACAAAACTTTCAAAAATTACATTTTGGTCACTAGCCAAAATGTCGCTCTTCCAAAACCCATTTTTCAAAATTGATTTCACAGTTCACTTAATTATATTAAAAGATGATTTTAGAACATTTTTCCATATTTTTAATGCAACCCGAACTAGGCTTTCCTAATTTCACCTCTTTAGATTCGAACAACACTTTGACCAAACCGGTCAACGCCCAAAACTTCTAAGCCCAAAACCGGGGCGTTACAACTCTCCCCCCCTTAAGAAATTTCGTCCTCGAAATTTACCTGAAGGAAAGAGATAAGGAAACTGCTTCAGCATGTCTTCCTTCCGCTCCCACGTGGCTTCCTCAACACCGCGATGCTTCCACAGCACCTTCACCAACTCAATGGTCTTGCCACGAAGAACCTTGCTATCCGAATCCAGAACCTTCACCGGTTCCTCATCATAGGTCAAATCCGGATTCAGTTCCACTTCCTCCACAGGCATCACATGCGAAGGATCAGATCTATACCTCCGGAGCATAGAGACATGGAACACATCATGAATCTTCTCCAACTCCTGTGGTAACCTCAACCGATACGCAACAGGACCCACACGCTCAACCACCTCATATGGTCCAATGTACCTAGGGCTCAACTTACCCTTTCGGCCAAACCGCATCACCTTCTTCCAAGGCGAAACCTTCAAGAACACACGGTCACCCACCGCATACTCTATCTCCTTACGCTTCAAATCCGCGTAAGACTTCTGCCGATCAGAAGCAGCCTTCAACCGCTCACAAATGAGCTTTACCTTCTCTGTGGTCCCTTTCAACAAAGCCGACATCGAAACCAACTTTTGACCAGTCTCAGCCCAACAAAGAGGAGTCCTACACTTCCTCCCGTACAAAGCCTCATAAGGTGCCATCTGTATACTTGCCTGATAACTGTTGTTATAAGCAAACTCAACCAAAGGCAGATGCTTCTCCCAAGAACCTTGGAACTCAATCACGCAGCACCTCAACATATCCTCCAAAATCTGGATAACTCGCTCAGACTGACCATCCGACTGAGGATGATAGGATGTACTGAAATGCAACCTTGTACCCAGAGCTTGATGCAAACACTGCCAGAACCGCAATGTGAACCTCGGATCCCTATCCGACACAATCGACTTAGGCACACCATGCAGCCGCACAATCTCAGCAATGTACAGCTCTGCCAACTTATCCAAAGAAAACGTGGTATGCACAGGCAAGAAATGCGCACACTTCGTCAGGCGATCCACAATCACCCAGACCGAATTCTTCTTCGATGGAGACAAAGGTAAACCAGATACAAAATCCATGGTAACCCTCTCCCACTTCCATTCAGGGATTTTCAACGGTTGCAACAACCCTGAAGGAAACTGATGCTCAGCCTTAACTCGCTGACACACCAAACACTTGCTAACAAACTCCGCAACATCTTTCTTCAAACCCACCCAATAGTACTCATCACGAAGATCACGGTACATCTTAGTACTACCAGGGTGCATAGCAAAAGGACTACTATGACCTTCAGTCAGAATAGCACGCCTCAACTCAGCATCAGCAGGCACTACTATCCGACTCCCAAAACACAGCACACCATCATCATTGAAACAGAAATCCGAAGGTCTACCCTCCGCGATATCCTGAACATGAGACACCAAGGAATCATCCAACAACTGCTTATCCTTGATCAACTGAACTAAAGAGGGTTTCACTTGCAACTCAGCAACGAGACCACCATCTTGCGATATGCTCAAGCTAGCAAACATAGCCCTCAGCTCAACAGCTACTTTCCTACTCAAGGCATCCGCAACAACATTAGCCTTTCCAGGATGATACTCAATCGTCAGATCATAATCCTTGAGCAACTCCAACCAACGCCGCTGCCTAAGATTCAACTCCTTCTGAGACATCAGATACCTCAAACTCTTGTGATCCGTGTACACAGTACACTTCTCACCATACAGATAATGTCTCCAGATCTTCAGAGCAAAAACCACTGCAGCCAGCTCAATATCATGCGTAGGGTAATTGCGCTCATGCACCTTCAACTGCCGTGATGCATAAGCCACCACCTTACCCTCCTGCATCAGCACACACCCCAAACCAACATAGGATGCATCACTGTAAACCACAAACTCTTTCCCTGATTCAGGCTGAATCAAGATAGGAGCTTGCGTCAAAGTCGCCTTAAGCTTCTCAAAAGCCTGCTGTCTCGCTTCCGTCCACTCATACTTAACATCCTTTTGCAACAGCTTCGTCAAAGGAGCAGCAATCTTGGAAAAACCATCCACAAACCTTCGGTAGTATCCCGCCAAACCAAGGAAACTACGTACCTCATGAACAGACTTAGGAACTTTCCAACTCATCACCGCCTCAATCTTCTGAGGATTAACACGAATCCCCTCAGCTGAGACCACATGTCCAAGAAACACCACCTCCCTTAACCAGAACTCACACTTGCTCAGCTTAGCATAAAGCTGATTCTCCAACAAAGCTTGCAAAACAATCCTCAAATGCTCTTCATGCTCCTCCTCAGTACGCGAGTACACGAGGATATCATCAATGAACACCACAACAAACTTGTCCAGGTATTCATGAAACACACGATTCATCATGTCCATAAAAGCAGCAGGAGCATTTGTCAACCCAAACCCCAATTTTGCATACAACTGCTTCTCCCGTAAGGTTTGAAGCACGATGCGAAGATGATCTTGGTGTTTCGCAACATTCTTGGAATAGATTAATATGTCATCTATAAACACCACTACGAATTTATCAAGATAGGGTTTAAAGACCCAATTCATCAAATCCATAAAAGCTGTCGGTGCATTGGTTAACCCAAAGGGCATCACTAAGAATTCGTAGTGTCTATATCTCGTGCGGAAGGCAGTTTTAGGTACATCACATTCTTTCACTCTCATTTGATAATAGCTTGACCTTAAATCGATCTTAGAAAACACATAGGCATTCTTTAATTGATCGAACACGTCATCTATTCTAGGCAATGAATACTTGTTCTTGATGGTTACCTTGTTCAACTGTCGGTAATCAATGCACAATCACATAGAACCATCTTTCTTCTTTACAAAGTGAACCAGTGCTCCCTATGGGGAAGACCTCTGTTGAATGAAACATTTATTTAACAATTCTTGAATTTGAGCTTTCAACTCTGTTAATTCAACGGCTGTCATTTGAAATGGTGCAATGGAAACTGGAGCAGTCCCATGTTGTACTTCAATGCCAAACTCCACTTCACGGGTTGGGGGTAATCCCAAAAGTTCCTCGGGAAAAACATCAGGAAATTCATATACAATGTCAATGTCCTGTAATTGAGATTCATATTTGGCTTCTAATGTCAAAGCACACAATGAAGGATTCCCCGCATTCATCAAAACACCGTTTTCCTTGCCAAGACCCCTAAGATACATCTTCCTTTTACAATAATCTACCCATGCTTGATGCTTACTATGACAATCTAAGCCTAGGATGACATCAAACTTGTGGATCGGTAAGGCCAACAAATTGGCCGAGAAAGGAATCCCTTGAATCATTAAGGGGCGGTTCTTGCATACTACCCTCACAATGACACAATGTAACCCCCTTAACCCGGCCTAGACGGTCGACCCGAATTAAGAAGATCACACGGGGAAAACCAAAGTCAACCCAAAAGTCAACCTTGATTAACGACCCTTTTTTTCTTTTTAATCTTGTCTAGATGCACGTTAACCCTAGATATGTTCACAAGATAATCATATTCAGACATCATAACAATTAGAGAACATTCAGGGACCCAATTGCACAAATTACAACTTAAGGGACCAAATTGTAAATTCTGATAATTATAAGGACTTAACCCAAATTAAAGTTACCAACTTGAAATTAATCATCTTTCATGCTTCTTTGCTAAATTTCAGCTCAAACGGACATCTCAAACTCATACAATTGCAATAACAAGTTTCAGGACCAAAACGCAAACATTTCAGAACATTCAACCAACAATTTCAGTGCCCAACGGTCGAGTGTTTCGGAACAGGGAAGGCCCGTTCCGAAACGCGGGACCGTTCCGAAACTGGTACCGAAACATGGCCTGGCAGAGGCCAAACCGTTCCGGAACAGTGCCTCCCGTTTCGGAACGCCCAGGCCATTTCAGGCCCCCGTTCCGATACGGTAGCACCTGTTCCGAAACAGGATGCCCAGATTGCAGAAAATTTGCTGGTTTATCATGCAATTGACTTAACAAACATGCTCCAAAAGCAACCAAATTATACCAGCAAGTCATTCAACATTCAAGGAACATAATTGTATCAACCAAACATCAACATGGCAACAATTATGAAAATCCCCAAATCTATAGGCATGCTTCCTACTTAGCAAACCATTCAAGCATCAAAAATACCAAAACCATCTCATAAAGGCCAATTACAAGCTCCAACATTATTAACATCATTAAACCAACCTAGGGAGTCCAAAACATCTCCCAAAACAACAACATAGGTTCCCATTGCCAAATGCCAAAAGCTAATAGTGTTTAAGAAACCTTCACCATACTTGAGCTTAGTTCACCACTTGGATTCTTCACCACCTTGCTGCCCTCAATGCACTTTAATGCTCTGCATTATTGGTTTAAGAAAAGAGAGAGAGCGTAAGCAAAAGCTTAGTGAGGAATGCTCATTTAAAACCACACAATAATGCATTTACAAAACACATTTATAACCCTTAAATCCAATCATCATTTGTACATGCTCATAAGCATTTAAAACAAGCAATACATGCTTCAAGTTCATAACATGTCATATTGGCAACAAGTGATACACTCAACATAAGATCCACACATGGACTTTTAAACACCATTGTGATCTTACACTTTCCAAGGACCACACATGGACTTTTAAACACCATTGTGTCCTTAACCCCATGGACTTTTAAACACCATGGCAAGGACCACACAAGGACTTTTAAACACCTTTGTGTCCTTAACAAGAATCTCCCAAGGACTTTTAAACACCTTAGAGTTCTTAGATAACAAGGCTTACACAAGGAATTTTAACCACCTTGAACCTTAACCAAGAACCAACCATGGACTTTTAAACACCATGTTGTTCTTAAATAAACAAGGCTTACACAAGGAATTTTAACCACCTTGAACCTTAACCAAGAACCAACCATGGACTTTTAAACACCATGTTGTTCTTAAATAAACAAGGCTCACACAAGGACTTTTAACCACCTTTGTGACCTTAACCATCACTTGCCAATGTACATCATTACAACAATATTCCACTGTTTTAAAGCATTTAACAAAGCCATAAACATCATGCATCATTATGCATCAAAACCACATTTAACAATGTTCAAAAACAAGAATCTCTTACCTTGAGCATCCTTCAATACATGGCTTATAAAATCAGCAACTAACATGCTAAAATATGCTTTCAAAACAGAATTTAAAACATGCAAACAACCATATTGCATACAACCAATCCATGGTTCATCATCAAGAGAGTTTTTCCGAAAACTTACTCTTGAGCTTAGCTAAGTTGCTTAGACTTAAACTAAGCTCCCAAACCTTCAAAACATTGGTTTCAAAGCTGAAATCCAAAAATCCACTCACCGATTCCGTTTCGCCTCTTGCCGAAACACCAATCAAGCTTCCGGATCAACACCACTAGGATCCAAAGATGACTCCCCTGTTTTAAACACATCAAAACAGTAGATTAATGCATCATCATGCATTAATATCCTCAATGAAAGCACCTAAACCCGCTGCTCTCAACCACACTCCATTTTCGGCTACCAAACACAACCGAAAATGCCTCCAAACAACTCCACAACACTACCCAGCCAAGATCCATCAAATCTAATCATCCTTAAACATCAATTAACATCCAAAAAGGATCTAATCAAACCCTTATACCTCCAGCTATAACAGATCATCAAGATCACTCCAAAAACAACCAAGAACACAAGCTAAACTTATGAAATTCAACCTATCCGGGATTGCATTTATTAAACCTCAATTTCACATCAATTTAACATTCATTTAACATCAAATTGACACCTCAAAACACTGCCCAATCAGATCATACGAAATTTCATCAAAATCAATCAAATCTTGCATTTAAAAGCCAAAATCAAGAATACATCTATAAAACCTTTTATAAAACATAAATCAAGGATTGGGAACTTAGGAATTTCAGTAAAGAACTGAGAGTTCAGAGGAGAAGGACGTTCTTACCTCCAAACTTGAGTTTCTCCCTTTTTAGAACCAAAATCTTGAAAATCCAATTAGCAAATGGTGAGGTTTTGTTGAAGAGATGATTAGAGATCAAAAGAGGATTATAATCTCATGTTTGGACATCAAAATCAGAAGGAAAAGCTCTGGAGAAAAGTGTTTGGTTTGAGAGAAAAGATGAGAGAAAATGGAAATGAAATTTTAGGAAGTTAGTTGGAAAATGCCAAAATATCTTCCCTCCTTTTTAGTTTTATTTAAAAACCTTTAATTAATCATTTAATATCTTAGAAAAATCTGGAGAAACTCCCATTGGGTAAATAGCTCCTTAAAGATTCAAAGTTTCAATCCTTTTTAAAACAGTCCCACAGTTTTCGAAATTTACATTTTGGTCACTAACCAAAATGTCACACTTCCAAACCTCATTTTGTAAAATTGATTTCACCAAACTCTTATATATAATAAAAGAGGATTTTAAGACATTTTTCCATATTTTTAATGCAACCCGAACTAGGTTTTCCTAAATTCACTCTTATATATTCGAACCGCGATCCTACCGAACCGGTCCGAATCCCAAAACTCCTAAGCCCAAAACCGGGGCGTTACACACAATCTCCTAAAGGATTGGTTACATAGATTCTAGATGCTATTGGCTCAGAGGACATTCTATACTTCTTGACTATTATGGTGCTTATAAAAGAGTGAGTAGAACCAAGATCAATCAATGCATATAAAGAGCGCGAATATAACTCAATGGTACCTGCAATGACATCAGGTTCATCCTCCTCTTCCCTGCTCCTCACATGATACATTTGGCAGGTGGCTTTAGTGTCTTTCTTGTTTAATGGTTTCCCTGAACCATTAAATCTCCCAAAAGTTCCCGATGATCTTTGCTTTGATCCATTACCTCAGAAAGGTTGAGTTGGAGAGGCAACAGTAGTCAAAGTAACTGTAGACTTGGTTGCATTCATTGGACAATCACGAATGAAGTGACCTTGCTCACTACAATAATAACAAGCTCCATTATGCTTACGACATTGACCCGTTGGGTGCTTATTCTAACAATAGTTGCAAATTGGATGTTTGATGCTTCGATTCGAGCTCCGGTAATATCAATAGATGCTGCCTTAGCAAAGGATTGAGTCACAGACTAAAGCCTATCAATATTTACAAACGAGGAGGAAACATTCTGCTTAGGGCCTTGATATTTTCCTTTCTTTTTCTTATTCCATTTGGGAGGTCAAGAATTATTCCTGAAACTCTTCTCTGATTTACCGTACCCACTAGCCCGTTGAGATTTTTGAGCAGCTTCAGTAGCCTTGACTCGATTCACCAAGTCTTTGAAATCAACAATCCTCAATATAGTGAACATGGGGCGTAACTCATCATTGAGCCCATCAGTGAACATTCAGAACTTTTCCTCCTCCTTCTTGATGTATTCAACACCGTATCTACAGTACTTACAGAAGTCATGGATGTACTGCTCGATCAGTCGCCCGCCTTGCTTGAGGTGGAGGAAGATACTTCACCTAGGAAGAACTCCTAGGTTACAACATCCTCGGAGACTATCAAATTAGTAGTCTCCCACCACTGGAGTGCCTTGTCAGCCAGAATCGCAAGGTCACACTTGAGTTTGTGCTAATCCGAGCACTGCAACTGCTTGTTCAAGATCCGAAGAGTGTTTCCCAACCAATACTCGATAGTTTTAGGGTTATTATCATCATGACCGGTAAAAGTATATGCTCGATACTGAGATACCTATTCGATATGAGCTCGAGTATGTTGGACAACATGAGCGATGGGTTGCATAACTTGCTCAACCCTCATTGCAGTCATAAACTGCATGAACATAACAACCATGTTCTTGCAACATTCAGCCTGACCGGTAGGTGTTGCAGGTTCAACATTCTGAACAGGAGGGTCCTGAGGATTCGGAGGATTAAGAGGGTTTCCTTCTCTTATCACCTTGCCATGAGTCGAGGCGCCGGTGGCAAGCTCTTCAATATGAGCCTCATTATTTTTAGACATATCTATATTACAAAAGATTAGATTAGTCGACAAGTCACAATATATAACTCCTAGGTGGCAAAGTAACACAATAACAATGCAATAAGCTTCGGTTTATTCCTAGAATTGACTAAACTCTAGCTCAGATACCACAAATGTAATACCGCCTTCTCGGTTGGTCAAGAACCGAGACGGAAAGTGTTACTGGCGAACACACGATAATCGATGCGATAAAAAATCTCAATCAAACAACACATAATCAATGTTATATATATATATATCATTACCAAACGTAAGCCTTAACTCAATTTATTCATTTTGTAATGATGATTTCTCATATAGGATCAAATTTTTATCTTTTATAAACTTTAGGGACTAAATTGTAATTTCAGTAAATTTAAGGTCTTTTTGTCGCAATTGATCACACCACAATTCAAAGTAACTCAATATCAGCATGCTTGCAAATTTTCATGTTATTCGGAGTTCGTTTACCCATCCAATTAAGCCATTCAAAATTTAGTGCCCAATCTGTAAACAATGTAAAACTTCAATCTTTATCTATTAACAGAATTAACTAACACCATACCGATACCCTATAAGACTGTATCAGTATGCTATGTCTGAATTTCAAATTCCAAAAACAAGATAACAAGCCCTTATCGATATGGTTTAAGACTGTACCAATACTGGTTGACCATGTTGACTTCGCATCGATACGTCTTAGCCCTGTATCGATACCATTTTTACAATCAAATTCTAGTAGCCAAAATCCATATTGATAGGCTATGCCGTATCGATACACCTTGTTTCTTACGTCAAATTATGCCTAACCGTACCGATACGAAATCACTCCGTATCGATACAACCTGTCCTATAATGATAGAATTTTGCTTGTTATTATTCGAATTGACCTATCGGACGATGTTCAAATGCAACGAAAATTTACGTACAACATTTCAATACCATAATCTACCAGTATGGAAAATTCTAGGGTCATTCGAATCTGTTTACTAGGTTTTTACCTTTTTGTGTCAATTATGCCATTTTGGTTACCTCTAACTACCACACATAGGTCTTATATAAGTTTTAGTCAAATTACAAACTATGCATAGTACAAACATACCAAAAAAGACTCATATGACTAGTTCAATAACATTGCCACCATCCTAGGAGTTCGTAAGGACAAAATACAATACTTGTAGCTTGTAGTGACTTGTCTAACTTCAACTCTTCTGATCTTCAACAACAATAACTCTTTACCCTGAAATTCATGGAAATGGAATACATTAGACTTGCAAGTCTAAGTGAGGTAGTCTTAAGCAACATTGTAACGCCCTGGTTTTGGGCATAGATGTTTTAGACATCGGATCGGACCAATCGAGAACGGTTCGAATCGCGTAAAGTGATTTAAGGAAATCATGGATCAAGATAGGATTAAAAGGTGGTAAAAATTGCTAAAATCCTATAAAATATGTTTAAGAGGTTGGTCAAATCGATTTTTTAAAAAGAGTTTCGGAAATGGGACATTTCGAGTAGTGACCAAATTGTAAAGTTTCAAAATTGTGGAAAATGTGATTTTTAAAGAAGAAGGCAAATTCTTAGAATCTTTAGGGGGCTTTATGGCAATTTAACCTTTCCTTAATATGACATGTGTTTTAAATGGCTTTTAATAAAATGGCTTTAATTAGTTTTATTTTAATTAATTAATTTTGGTAGTTAATGTGAGATTCTATTACGTAACTACCATTTTCTCTTCATTTTCAGCCAAACACTATTTCCATTCTTTTCTCTCCAGAATTCTTTTCTCCAAAACACTCTCCTAAAATTTTCTCATCAATTTTCAAGAAATCCTTTCAAGTTCTTCAGGATTTTGCTAAGGAAAACTTGTCATTCATTTAGGAAAGCAAGGATTGGAGGTAAATCCCGTTCTCAACCTCTAATCAAGGTTCTTTATTGAAATTCCAAAGATCTTTGGCTACTAATTAATGTTTTTGGTTGAGTTTTCACTATAGTTTTGATTTGAGATCGAAATCTTGTAAAAATGTGGATGAAATCTTAATTTTCGGACTTGTTGTGTTAAACTTTGTTTTGGATTGATTTTAATTGAGTTCTAAGTTTATTTTTATGTTGAAATGAAGTTTTGATAACATAGATCCTGAAATCCTTGAGATCCTTGAGATTCTTGTTAGTTTTAAGTGAGTTTTTGAGGTGGAATGGTGGAATCTTGCTTGCTGGAGGTATAAGGTTGGGCTAGGTTGTTTATTAGATGTGTTTTGATGTTTATAATGGTTTGGAAGTGATGTATGTTGGATGGGCTTGGTTTAGGAAGCAATCGATTGAGTTTTCGGTTGTTTCAGATAGGTAAATTGGTGTAGTTTGGGTGAGCAACGAGTTTGTGAATTGTTGCTGGTGTTGAAATGCATTTTAATGCATTTATATCTCTGTTTTGATGTTGTGAAAATAGGGGATCTTGATTTAGGAACAAACAATGCGTTGTTGGAGGCTCCAGAGGGGTAATTTTCGTGTTGGCGAGCAAGGCTTTGCGTATCGGTGAGTGGAAATGGAATTTCCTGCTTTGTAACACTTTGAGCATGGTCTTGGGAGCTTAGTGTAAGTTTGATACACTTAGCTAAGCTCAAGAGTAAGTGATTCGGAAATCTCTCTTTTGGAAATGTGCTAAGTTTGATGAATATGCACTTGAGTTGTATATGGTTTTGATTACTGTTTTAAAGCATGTTTTAAGCATGGTTAATGCTGGATTTTAATGCCATTATGGAAAGGATGCACTAGGTAAGTGATCATTTGTTTAACATGATGAATGCATATGATGTTAAGCATGGTTATGCTTGTGGTAATGACATTGTGTCTATGCTTATAAAACAGTGGATTAATGATGTTAAATGATTATATTGGCAAGTGATGAAAGTGGATTTTGGTTCTTGTAATCAGATATAGTTAGCCGGCTATAGGATTGGGTGCACCGTGAATAAAGTCTCCTTGGATGTCGAGGGGTTTTGATTGTGTCGTAATCTCCATCCTAGTACCCTAACGATTGAGGCTAAGATCACAACGGTGAATGATTTAATCTAGTGTGTGAGTCTTGTGGTATGTGTCCCGTACTCTCGTTAGTGGAATTATACAACTACCGATGAGTGATGTTGAGGGGTTGTGATTGTGCCATTAATCTACATCACAGGTGTTGAGGGGTTGTGAATGTGCCATGTATCTCCACCTTGTGTAATCCGGTAGTATGTATGAAGCGTGTGGGACAACGCTTGTAATCCGCGTATCCGATTGTGTCTTTGAGTTGGTTTTGATATGGTTTGTGAAATGATCACTTGTAAGCCAATATAATGTTGATGACTAATGGTTTAAGCATTAGATGCTTGTGAATTATGCTAGAGTGCATGTGATGCTTGGTAAAGCATGAGCAAAGGTTTATTTGCTGTTTTTTATACGATGCATACGAGCATGTGATTTAAAAAGTGTATTGATGCCATGAGAAGGCATGTTTAAAGTAAAGGCATGTGTTGATAAATGATGTTATGCCGGTTAAGTGAAATGCATTGATGAATGTTGTTTTAGCGAACCTCACTAAGCTTTATGCTTACGCTCATTTGTTTCATCAATGTAGAAACTAGGCGTTGAGGCAGCGAGCAAGCAAGGGAATTCCAAGCTTTTTGATCTAGCAATGTATGTGGTTTTACTTTGGTGTAATAAGAGGCAATGGGTGGGATATCTACTCTTGGTTGATTGAGGATGTTGTTTAGAACTTTGTTCATTCTTGGTTTGGTATTTTTGAGTTGTAATTGGCCTTTGAGGTTTGTTTGATGCATGATTGTGGTTTTTAGCTTTTGTTCGGTTTAAAAGACTAGGAAGCATGCCTTTAGTATCAATGCTTGCTTGAATGATGCTATGTCTTAGCTCGTACCTTGCAATGTTGATCTTTGATGCCTAAACATGTTGTATGTATGATGTGGCATGAATTGGAATGCTTTCGGGGTGTTTTATGTGTGAAAAACCAGCAAAATCTGCTATTACAGGGCAAGGCTTATCGGAACGCCCTTACCTGTTTCGGAACAGAGGCCTGAAATGGCCATAAGGTTTCGGAACGGGTAGGAACGTTCCGGAACGATTTTGCTACTAGAAAGGGGTGTTTCGATACGGGTTTCGGAACGCACCCGAGTATCAAAATGGTCAACCTGGTTTCGAAACGACCATTTCGGTACAAGGCCTTGTGTTTCGAAACACCCGACCGTTGGAGTTGATTTTGAATGGTTTTAAGTTTTTGTTTCTTACATATTGGTCCTTGGGTTTTGAAAGCTTAATTAAATGAGTTTGGATGATCCGTTTAAGATGAGAATTGACATGCATTATTAGTATATGGTTAATTTTGGTTTGATAACTTTAAAACTTGTTTAGTCCTCAAATTTCTGGAAATTTACAAATTAGTCCTTAAAAGACGGTCGTATGCAATTGAACCCCTAAGTGAGCTCCGTTCGCTGTGTCGCTTCTGCTAAAATGTTTTGCTAATTATATAGGTTAATAACATGTATCTAGAAAAGTTAAAAAGAATAAAAGGGTTGTCAATCAAGGTTGACTTTCACGAGTTGACTTTGATTTTCCCCGTGTAATCTTCTTAATTCGGGTCGGACGTCTAGGCCGGGCTAAGAGGGTTACAAACATTAAAGTAAAGGTTTACAAATCCAACCAAACATTTAACATCATCAATGCAATGAGTTTATACTAGCAATGCAATGTTCATATTCAATGACAAATTTCCCATTGTTTCTTTATTAAGCCTTGAATCAAATCAAGATAATGGATACGCAAATTCCTACGCCTCGCCAAATCAATAAGTGGTCTAATCCCTCCACCTCGCCAATGACCAATACCACAACATCCCTCCGCCCCACCAAATCAATATAGGCCGTAGCCCTAGGACCGTAGTCCACCCGTACACTGAGCTCATGAATTCTATGGCATGCCGATTCTATCCAATGTCCATTCGAGTCCATGTTTTCGATGACAACATCAATATTCAACGATAAATTCAATGATCAATGTTTCAATGTTCCCATCTATAAGCAATATTATAATATCAATGTCTATGTCTTCAATGACAATTTCAATGACCAATGCCTCATTTACCATATTTCAATAGCAATTATTATACAAATTCCGGTTCACGATGACAATGACAATATCCATGTTTGATGTACTTACCATACTTACCGAAACTTACCGATATGTCCGTTTACCAATCCGAAGCAATATCTTTAGAGACAATGTTAGAGATTAAATTAGAATTGACAATAATGAGTTCGGGAAGGCTCATCGCCCATTCCTGAAACTCCAACTACACTCACCTTGACAATCCGATGCTTTTACGAATCTCAGATGACAACTCCTTTGTTCCTAGCCTTCGGTGAATTCAATGGATGCTTTTTATTTACTTCTTGGGCTAGGAAAAATCGATAAGTGTATGTTAGAATCAATACTTCGATATCGTAAATTATATAACAATATCGAAATTCACATCTAAGCTCGAAATATCTACTGCTTAGTAAATTCCATATATGGCCAAACCCTGGCTTAAGATTAAGATTGATACGTCCATGAAATTGAACGATTTATTGAGGAGATAGGCTTACTTGTTTAATAGCTACATTCTGATAACAATGATTCGAGGAAAACTAAGCTTAGGTCTAAGCTCCAATGGAGGTGCTTGCTTACTTTGAAAGAGGAAGAAGATGAAGATGAAAGGAGATGGTTCCTAACTCCTTGACCGGGTAAGCTTTCTTCTCATTCTTTATTAATTTTTAATCACAAACTTTCCTTCTATTGAAGGAATCTCTCCAGAGAACCCTACGTAATGTGTGATAAGTTTTGAGGATGGGCTAATCGCAAGGTTGGTCTCTCAATTCTCTAGGCTCTATACTTCTTACCCCAAAATTTTAAGTTCTTATAATTTGGTCACTATAAGATTTCCAATGTATTCAATAAGGTCCTTAAATAGAAAATTGACACAATTAGAGTCTAATGTCAATATATCTAGCTACAAGGTTAGAGTCAATACAATATTTGGACTTTTGTGGGGTAGGGTTTCCGATCACCATAAGCCAATTCCGACTAGACCGGATTTCGGAGTGTTACAAAATTCCTTAAAGATATTGTCACCAAGAAGAGGAAGGTTGAGTGGCTAAAGACTTCTGCTACAACAAAAGGATGCTACTTTATGATGAGGAATCTGCCACCTAAGCAAAATGATCCAGGTAGCTGTATCATCCCTTGTTCGATAGGTGATAATTATGTGGGAAAAGCCCTATGTGATCTTGGATCTAGTGTGAATTTAATGCCCAAGTCAGTGTTTATGAAGCTTGGTATGGGGACATGCAAGGCCTACCACCGTTATTTTGCAATTAGCGGACCGATCACATGTTCGTCCAAAAGGGAGAATAGAAGATGTTGTGGTGAAGGTGGGAAAATTTGTTTTCCCAGCTGGACTTCCTCATTCTTGATTGTGAAGCCGATGAGAATGCACCAATTATTTTGGGAAGACCATTCTTAGCTACTGGCCGAATCTTGATAGATTGTGAAAAAGGTGAATTCACCATCAAGAGGTGACCATAAATGTGTTCAGCACCCCCAAATATGTGGATGAACATGAGAAGTGTCAATACATGGATGCTACAACAGAAGAGGAAGCTGCAGAATTTTGTTGTAGCAATTTTCTACAAATGGAGGATTATATGAAGCTCAATAAGGATGACAATGAGGAATTCGAAGAGCCTGAAGAGTTTGAGGAACTTGAGGAGTTCCCAATGGAGGCGCAACAATCCAGTCTGCTTATATCCAGACCAGGTACGTAATTCGAACCTTTAGATTTTTTTGAATTTACACCTCACTTGAGCATGCACCCACATTAGAATTAAAACCTTTACCATCACACCTTAAATATGCTTATTTGGGTTGCAATGAAACTTTTCCTGTGATAATCTCTTCTATATTACACCTAAGCAAGAATCTAGTTTGATAAATGTGTTAGCTCAATATAAAAAGCTTTAGGTTGGACTATGGTTGACTTGAAGGGTACAAGCCCTACTATTTGTATGCATAAAATTCTGCTTGATGATTGCCACAACAATTCTATTGAATCCCAAAGAAGGTTTAATCCAATCATGAAGAATGTGGTGATGGAGGAGATCATTAAGTGGATCGATACTGGAGTTATTTACCCAATATCCAACAGTTCGTGGGTTAGCCCGATGTAATGTGCACCAAAGAAAGGAGGCATGACCGTAGTGAGAAACGAGGACAACGAACGTTTACCAATAAGGACCGTCACGGGGTGGAAGATTTACATGGACTATCAAAAGCTTAACAAGGCAACCAAGAAGGACCATTTCCCCCTCTCATTCATCGATCAAATGCAGGATCAATTGGCGAGCAAGGCCATTTACTATTTCCTTGATGGATACTAAGGTACAACAAAATTGCTATAGCACTAGAGGATCAAGAGAAAACGATATTCACGTGCCCCTATGGCACTTATGGCTTTAGAAGGACGCCCTTTGGTCTTTGCAATGCTCCAACTACTTTTCAGCGATGCATGCTAGCCATCTTCTCGGACATGGTTGAAGAGTTCTTGGAGATCTTCATGGATAATTTTTCAGTCTCCGGAGATAACTTTGAGTCATGTTTGGGTAGTTTAGGAAATGTGCTCAAGCGATGTGAAGAAGCAGACTTGGTCCTCAATTGGGAGAAGTGTCATTTTATGGTGGCCAAAAGGGCTATTCTTGGCCGCAAGATCTCGCAAAAAGAAATAGAGGTGGACAAGGTAAAGGTTGAAGTGATCGAAAAGCTACCTCCCTGTTGCGAGATTGTGCAGTACTATAAATGATACACAAATGGTGCAAGTATACACGTCGAACGAGTAATAAAGTGATGAGTGAGTATCGTATCCACAGAGATTGGAGGTGAACACAGTTTTCGTATCCAAATTTCTATAGTAACCAAATTGTAATGTGAGTATGCTGAGGCAGTAAGAATGATGGGAAAAATGTTGTAGCGAAACAAGCAAACATAGAAGAGATAATCAAATGACAGATAGGTCCTTTCTCGGATACAAAGCTCTTTATGGAATGGATGGCTAGCTCCTGAAGGGTAATCCTCTGAAGCCTCTTAACACTGCTAACGAATCCTTGTTCTCTCCACTATGCTCGGCGGGATTTACTAAGGTTGCTTCTAAACTATCTCTAGCAAGAAGACTGGGAGACTAAAATGCTACAGCCGCACCTCTCGGCGTAAACTCTAAACACCTTAATCTCCTAATCTCCATCCCTCTTAACCGTTTAAACCCATCACTTATCTCTAAGGCAGGTTGGAGTCCTTCCCCTTGGTGGTTACTCCATTGTTTATGGAATCTAAGGCTAGCTCTCTCGTTCACTCCCCCAAGCTAATGCTAAAGCAATGACCCTCTCTCAAAGGTTATCACGCACTACTCTAACTGTCACTATTAGCTAAGGCTTGCTCCCTCGATTTCTACTCCCATCTGTGCCTAGGGAACGACCATCATTCGAAGGCATCAAAAAGAATGACCTGTCTCTCGAGGCACTAACATCCCTAATCTCTTACAACCCTGGGCTGTTCCTAAGGCAAGGCCAACTCTCGAAGGCGCTTAAGGTAGGGCCTATATCTCAAAGCACTTACAACCCTAATCTCTTATAGCTTTAGGAAATTACGCACACAATAAACAAAGCATAGATCGAGAAAGAGCAGTAAGCATTAACATGAAATTAAGAAAAACAATAGAGTATTAACCAACATAACCCAAACCATCTAAAACAGTTCATGGCTGGGCGATAATCAAACGTATCATCATCATATAACCCTCCAGATAAATAATTGCTATAGCAAAAAGGAAAGATAAACTCCCAGTTCGCCGGTGGACTGCCATTACCGCCTTAGGCTCACCGCCTCAGAAGAGGGCGGTGAGGCCACGCCTCGAGCTTTCCGATGAAGGACACCAAGTCTGGTCAACGATGAAGTGCTCCTCCCCTCTGTTTTGCTTCCTCTTGCACACTTTCTCTTTTTCTCTTCACCTTCCGCTCTCCTTCTTCAAAAAAAGAGATGAAGCCTTTATATAGTGGGGGTGTTCTAGGGTTTTGGTGCCTTGGTATCTCCTTGGGGATCCCAAAGAATATTCTCTGACAAGCTCTATCCATCAGGGGACAAAGAGGACGGTCTGCAGATGGAGTGCGGCTGCTGCATAAACCTGTCTGACATTGTCAGACGTCCTTTTCTGTACTTCATGTGCTTGTACTTTTGTGCGCCAGCTAGCCTTCTTTCTCCTCCTTTGCTATAGCATTTTGTTCCTTGCTTCTTCCCTCGCATTCTGCTCTGTCATCCTGCACACAAACATCCAAAAACTACCTTTCACGCAGCACCAACTTCACACGAGCAATAAATTAAAAAGCACCCATAATATACTAAAAATGCAACCTACATGCAATGTAATGCACTTGAAAACAGGCAATTGCTATAGCAAGGAGGCATAAATATAGAGGTTATAGCGTAGCTATCACACTCCCAAACTTAAGCTATTGCTTGTCTTCAAGAAATGAGTAAAACTAAACAAAAGGGTTGCTATGGCAAAGATTTAACGAGGAATAAATACTACGACAGTGTTTCAGCTCTCAGAAAAAGATAGGCATTCAATATCAACAACATTTATTTGAGACTGGCAAGAATTTCTCTTAAGAACAAGCTGCTAATGAGTGTGTGCGCAAGATTACTTTCGAACTAGGCATGATATGCGAAGAAAAGTTTTCAAGGAAGCTCAATAATAATGCCTTAGCCATGAATTTTCAACTATTACAGACTTCCACAAAAATGTAAAAGGTACTGTTGCGAAGGGTGTCAGCTCATCATACCTACCGTCCTTAACTCTAGATGAGTAGGAAGCATACCTCTCACCCCCCGAGCTAGTAGGTAGAGTCATCCCGTGACAACTTTCATTCACTCATGTGCTTTTCATTGCCACTTATTTATTTTGTTTCTTTTTCTATCTCTTTTCTTCTTCTTCTTTTTTGGGGCATGTGGCCTAAAGACTGCACAGCGGAATGTCCTTCTACAGTTACGCTATAACATTTATTCAATTTTTAGTTTTAGGTACAAGGGAGTCTATTTTCTTTTAAGCTCATTTTTCATTCTTTCATGCAAGGTAATACTAAAGCCTTTCCTAAAAAAATTTCTAAACCTACCAAGCAGAGAAAGAAAGCAATCTGTGTCTAATTTTTTTTTATAACAAACTCACTCCTAAGATAGTTCTCTAAGTCTCATGCAGTTATAAAATTTAAGTTCAGGCCTATTGAATTTCGAGTGATCATCATTAAGCATCATCAACACGTTTGTATATTTTTTCCAAGCTAAACAGAATGCCATAGAAAAACTTTTGTCTAATTTTACGATGCAAATGCTATGGTCCTAAACTAAACGAAGGCGAAACACCTCCAAACTTGGAGATGTGTGGTCATCGATGCATGTAGAAAATGTTATGCAAAATGTTGATGCAAAAATAAACTAAAAAGAACTAAAACTTTAAAAAAATGAATTTATACCTTATGGGTGCTAAGGTGAAATGTTGCTTGTGTCGTCCATGGAGTGGTCGTCGTGCACCATCAGAACTATTGAGGTCGCACTGTCGTCATATTGAACAGGGGCTGGATCGGTTGGTTTGACGGTGCGCCCGACTGTGCGTTTTTATCGTTTTGGCTTGGATGTTGTAGCATCCTCAGATGGTGGCATAACTGGGTTGGGTTCAGTGGTGGGGGCTGCCTCAGCCATAGGCTGATCATCGTCACTCAAGGTGGTGACTGGTTCCCTTTGCGATTCAGGTGGTTGTGATGGTGTTGTAGCATGACTCTTGTTGCTTCTGGTTCTTTTCCTAGTGGGTGTGGAAGCAGGATTGACTTATTGTGACTTTTGGGCAGGGGTCTGTTCTTCTTGGGCTGAGGGGTCTCGAGTGTCTGGTTCATGGGCTGGGGCTGGGTTGGTTTTCTTGGGAAACGACTAGCAATTGACTCTCCTTAATGAGGAGAGAGGTTTGAGGGTGATGGGAGCCGTCTTTTGTCAGGAAAGAGAAAGGGGTCTCTTAATTGCTCAAGGAAAAAGTAGGAGAGAGAACTAGGTTATTTGTGGCTAGGGTTTAATCTTCAATAAATAACCAAATATTCTGTCAATTAATTCCCTTTTATGATACCTTTTTTGTTTTCCAGCTTTTTCTTGCGTCCGTCCACTTTCCATGTGAAGACAAATTTATGTTCCCTTCAAACCCTGATTTTCTTCACCAACTAATGAAATAATCCCCTTTTTGAAGTACCACATGCATGTCTGATTAGTACTACAAAGGACATGTACTATGATACAGATCAATAAATAAAAAGAAAAGACAAACAAAAGATAGAAACAACGCTAAAAACAACACTAAAAAATAGACTAACTACTCTTTATTGAAAATGGTAAAGCAGAAAGAAAAAGTTTAAGAGGCATACTGTCAAGGGTCGGGAAGGCTGAGGTGAGATGTGGCTAGCCCCTCTTCGTTTGAGTGATTTTTAGCATTTGATTTTTTACTTTTTGGTGGGAGTTTTCTCCAAATGTAGTAGCATCCCTTTGCTATAGCAACTGTCTCGTGCTTTTATACCTTCCTTTTCTTTGTAGTAATATCCTTGAGGAACTTAGCGTATGTGGGCATCTGGTCAATGGCCTCCAAGAGTGGCACATTGATATGCAACTGATCAAGGATATCTACAAACTTTTCAAATTAGAGATCTTCTTTCTGCTTTTTGAGTCTTTGAGAGAATGGTGGAGGTGGCTTAGCTAAATCTACTGTAGCTCGTGAGGCTGTGTCTTTTGCTGTAACAAAAACTGGCCCTTCCTCGATTAGTCTTTTGGCTTTGCCATCCTCCTTTATTCCTTCTACTTGATGTGGTTCCTGAAGATCTTCTTGCAGTGGTAGTAAGCTGGGTTGGGCTTTGTCCTTCTCTCCACCCCCAAACTTATCACCTTTGTTAATATCCGTGCCACTCCTTAGTGTGAGTGCACTACATTGTTCCTTTCCATGGTGCTTAGTGGCTTCATTGTCACTAGGCAACGTTCCTTGTGGTCGCACGTACAAGGTTTGAGCAATCTGGCCCACTTGAGTTTCTAAGGCTCGTAAGGATGCACTATGACTTTGTAGAAGGGCTCCCTGATTTTTGATGTGTGCTGTCTGATCCTGTAGCAAAACTTTCGTGGTCCCCATGAAGTCCTTTGTCATAGCCATGAACTCCTTAAAAGTAGACTCCAATGAATTTCTTGATGAAGGTGCTGCTCCCTTTTGATTTTGCCATGGCTTATTCTGGCGGGAATGATGTGCCTCTTGCGGATTTTGCTGTGGCATTTGATTGGCCGAATTGTTGTTGTGCCCCTGATTATCCCAACTCAGGTTTGGGTGTTGACACCATCCTAGGTTGTAGGAGTTAGAATAAGGGTTGTTGTTGCTACGGTTACAGTTCCCCACATAGCTGGTAGATTTTGGATTGTCAGGGAAATTGTTGAGGTGGTGATTACCATTGCATCTTAGGCATGAGCTTACTGCCTTAACTTCCTTCACTTCGTTGGAATGCTGGAGATTCTTTAGCAAATCTGTGATGTTGGCCAACTGATTCAATACTGAGTTGTCAACTTCACTCTCCTTGGTAGCTTGAGTTCTCCTCCCCGTTCCAAGCCTTGTTGTTGGGAACTGATAATCGTTGTTGGCTGCCTTATCGAGGATGTCAATTGCTTCTTCCGGTGACTTGTCCAGCAGTGTCCCATTTGCTGCAGCATCTATCAACATCCTTGTGGGCGCATTGTCACCATTATAGAACATAACCACATGGGTCCACTCATGATACCAATGGTTAGAGCATCTCCTCAACAATCCTTTAAATCGGTCCCAGCACTCATACAAAGATTCAACATCAGACTGACGAAAGGAAGCTATATCATTCCTCAACTGGGTGTTCATCACTAGCGGGTTATGCCATAGCAAAAAGTTCTTGCATAAATCAGTCCAACTTTTAATTGATCCGGCTGGCACTTCATTTAGCCATGCTCTAGCACGATCTCTTAGTGAATACATAAACAACTTTAATTTCAACACATCCTCGTGCACCCCTTGCTGTCTGAAAGAACCACAAACACCCAAGAAGGCACGAATATGTTGTCTAGCATCTTCAGGAGGCGAGCCACCATACTGTCCAATGTTGCTCAACATGTTGAACATGACAGGTTTAAGTTCGAACCGGGCTGCCTGAATTTCTGGAGCTACAATTCTGGGATAAAGATCATCCAAACTAGGAGCCAAATGATCCCTAATGGTTCGTGGTCGAACCTCCGCTCCATGGCCATTTGCCATAGCATATGCATTAACAGGTGATGTTTCCATGACTCTAGCTTCTACTTGCTCGCGTCTTCTTAAGCAAAATAAACGATCAACTTCTGGAACAATGGGCTGAATAGGTCCTCTCGGTTTTCTTCTGGTCATAAACTAGAAGATTAGCTAAAAAGAAAAGTAAAACAAAAAAACAGGTGAATATTTACAACGCAGAAATAGAAACCAAAATGAAAATAAAAACTATGGACAACCAATTGCCAATCCCCGGCAACGGCGCCAAAAACTTGTTGCGAGATCGTGCAGTACTATAAATGATACGCAAATGGTGCAAGTATACACGTCGAACGAGTAATAAAGTGATGAGTGAGTATCGACTCCACAGGGATTGGAGGTGAACACAGTTTTCGTATCCAAATTGCTATAGTAACCAAATTGTAATGTGAGTATGCTGAGGTAGTAAGAATGATGGGAAAAATGCTATAGCGAAACAAACAAACAAAGAAGAGATAATCAAATGACAGATATGTCCTTTCTCGGATACAAAGCTCTTTATGGAATGGATGGATAGCTCCTGAAGGGTAATCCTCTGAAGCCTCTTAACACTACTAACGAATCCTTGTTCTCTCCACTATGCTCGGCGGGATTTACTAAGGTTGCTTCTAAACTATCTCTAGCAAGAAGACTGGGAGACTAAAATGATACAGTTACACCTCTCGGTGTAAACTCTAAACACCTTACTCTCCTAATCTCCATCCTCTTAGCCGTTTAAACCCATCACTTATCTCTAAGGCAGGTTGGAGTCCTTCCCCTTGGTGGTTACTCCATTGTTTATGGAATCTAAGGCTAGCTCTCTTGTTCACTCCCCAAGCTAATGCTAAAGCAATGACCCTCTCTCAAAGGTTATCACACACTACTCTAACTATCACAATTAGCTAAGGCTTGCTCCCTCGATTGCTACCCCCATCTGTGCCTAGAGAATGACCATCATTCGAATGCATCATAAGGAATGGCCTGTTTCTCCAGGCACTAACATCCCTAATCTCTTACGACCCTGGGTTGTTCCTAAGGCAAGGCCAACTCTCGAAGGCGCTTAAAGTAGGGCCTATATCTCAAAGCACTTACAACCCTAAGGTCTTACAGCTTTAGGAAATTACGCACACCATAAACAAAGCATATATCAAGAAAGAACAGTAAGCATTAACGTGAAATTAAGAAAATCAACAGAGTATTAACCAGCAGAACCTAAACCATCTAAAACAGTTTATGGTTGGGCGATAATCAAACGTATCATCATCATATAACCCTCAAGATAAATAAATGCTATAGCAAAAAGGAAAGATAAACTCCCAGTTCGCTGGTGGACTGCCATGACCGCCTTAGGCTCACTGCCTCGGAAGAGGGTGGTGAGGCCACGCCTCGAGCTTTCCGACGAAAGATAACAAGTCTGGTCAACGATGAAGTGCTCCTCCCCTCTGTTTTGCTTCCTCTTGCACACTTTCTCCTTTTCTCTTCACCTTCCACTCTCCTTCAAAAAAAAGAGATGAAGCCTTTATATAGTGGGGGGGGGGTCTTCTAGGGTTTTGGTGCCTTGGTATCTCCTTGGGGATCCCAAAGAATATTCTCTGACAAGCTCTATCCATCAGGGGACAAAGAGGACGGTCTATAGATGGAGTGTGGCTGCTGCATAAAGCTGTCTGACATTGTCAGGCGTCCTTTTCTGCACTTCACGTGCTTGTACTTTCGTACGCCAGCTAGCCTTCTTTCTCCTCCTTTGTTATAGAATTTTGTTCCTTGCTTCTTCCCTTGCATTCTGCTCTATCATCTTGCACACAAACAACCAAAAACTATCTTTCACGCAGCACCAACTTCACACGAGCAATAAATTAAAAAGCACCCATAATATACTAAAAATGCAACCTACATGCAATGTAATGCACTTGAAAACAGGAAATTGCTATAGCAAAGAGGCATAAATATAAAGTTTATAACGTAGCTATCACTCCCCCAACCACCGTGAAAGGCATTCGAAGTTTTTTAGGCCATGTTAGCTTCTATAGGAGGTTGATCAAGGACTTCTCTAAAGTTTCAAAGCCATTGTGCACTTTGCTACAACAAAACCAGTCCTTCGTATATGATAATGCTTGCCACAACGCATTTAAGGAACTCAAGGAAAAACTTATCTTAGCACCCATAGTTGTTCCACGAGATTAGACCCCACCATTCGAGCTTATGTGTGATGCAAGTGACTATGCAGTGGGGGAGCCCTTTGACAATGTCGAGGTAAGCTTTTCCATGTTATTTATTATGCTAGCCGCACTCTAAATGATGCACAAATCAATTACACGACCACCGAAAAAGAATTCCTTGCTATTGTGTTTTGCTTTTGATAAGTTTAGAGCATACTTGATAGGCACTAAGGTCATTGTACATACCGATCATTATGCTATTAAGTACTTAGTGACTAAAAAGGATGCTACGCCTAGACTTATTAGGTGGATACTCCTCTTTTATTAGGTGGATACTCCTCTTGCAAGAGTTCAACTTAGAGGTTAGGGATAGAAAGGGTTGTGAAAATTAAGTTGTTGATCATCTTTCTAGGCTAGAAAACAAGTTTGAAGGTAAGGAAGGATAACCAAGATATTAAGAAGGAATTCCCTGATGAGAAAATCATATATACTATAACAACTCCATGGTATGTTGATATTGTTAACTTTCTTGTTAGTGGTATCTTTCCTCCTGATTTGAATAGCCATGGCAAAAAGAATTTCAAGCATGATGTGAGATTCTAATTTTGGGACAAGACTTATTTTTTGAAGCAATATGTAGACCAAATGATTCAAAGACGCGTCCCCGAAGAAGAGCAATGGGATATCTTATTTCATTGCCATTCATCTTCGTGTGGAGGCCATTTTGGAGCAGCTAGGACGGCTACAAAGGTCCTACAATCAGGATTCTATTGGCCCACACTCTATAAGGATGCGCATGAATTTTTCAAGACATGTGATAGTTGCCAAAGAACGGGAACATATTGCGAAGGCAAGAAATTCCATTGCAATGCAATTTGGAGGTGGAGCTCTTTGATGTATGGGGTTCATGAGACAATTCCCATAATCTTTTGGAGATCTCTACACCCTCTTAGCTGTGGATTATGTGTCCAAATGGGTTGAAGCGATAGCTACACCAAGGAATGACTCCAATACTATTTTGAAGTTCTTTCACAAGAACATCTTCCCAAGGTTTAGAGCCCCAAGAGCCATCATAAGTGATGAAGGCACCCACTTTGACAACAAGCTCATTGCTAAAGCATTGCAACAATACGATGTGAGGCATAAAATTGCTACGGCATACCACCCTCAGACCAATGGCCAAGTTGAGATCTCCAATCGAGAGATAAAACAAATTCTAGAGAAGGTGGTCAATCCCAAGTAGAAGGACTGGCCTCTAAGACTCGATGAAGCGTTATGGGCTTATCGGACAACGTTCGAGACAACCTTGGGAATGTTTCCAATCAAGCTCGTCTATGGAAAGGCATGTCATCTTCCCGTGGAGCTAGAACATAAGGCGTATTGTGCCATTAAAAAGCTCAGTATGGACACCCAACTGACTGGAGAAAGAAGGTTGTTAGAGCTGAACGAGATGGATGAGTTTCCAGCCCAAGATTATGAGAATGCCTGCTTGTACAAGGAGAAAACAAAGAAGTGGCATGACAAGCATCTTTGGCCATGGCATTTCTCTGAAGGCCAACAAGTGCTTCTTTACAACTCAAGGCTCAAGCTCTTTCTAGGCAAGCTGAAATCGTGATGGTTAGGCCCCTTCTTAGTGCACAAGGTTTATCCTCATGGAGCGGTAGACATCAAGAAGCTTGATAATGACACAATCTTCAAGGTTAATTGCCAAAGGCTGAAGGTCTACAATGGAGCTCTTATCTTGCGAGATAAATCCACCATGCTTCTTCGGGATCCTTAAAGAGTTTGCATCTCTCTACCCTTGTTATTTATGCTATAGCATTTGCATGTTTTTATGAATAAAAATAATTTAGTCTTTTTAGTACTTTAGTGTTTATCTTATTTTATTTTATCATCTTGTTTTATCCCATGCTTGTCTTTATTGCTAAACGTCTGAATTGTCCCTAGGTTGTCGGTGGCATGCTAGGGCCTTATGTATGAAAGCCAACTTTTTCCTATTAGGGTTAGGGTTGTTTTTATCTCATTAAGGGAAATGCAAAAGAGACAAAAAAGTCCTAGGTTTGGGGGAGGTGGCATTAAAAAACAAAAAAGGGGAAAATTACTTTTCATAAATTTAAATCCCTAAATTAATCATTACCCTTAGTACTCTCTCTCCACCTTTTCACTTTTCCATTAAATACCCCTTACCTCTCTCATCTGCCCACTCAGCATAACCATCCAAATCACCCCCTCTCTCCAATCGCGTATGACAGTTACCAACCCCTTCAACACCCTTCCCCACAACTTCCTTCTTCCACTTTTCTCTTTCTTCAACTTTATCTTTTCCAAAAAAGTTTTCTTACTTTTCTCTACAACCCCATTCGACTTCTCCATTCCTTCACCGAAAACCCCCAAATTTCTCCTAAAACATTCTTGTTTTATCCCCCTTACAACCATGGTCCGCTACAAGAACGTCACCGATGCTTCGAGTAGTGAACCAATCCCCACCTCCTATCGAGATAAAGAAGTTCTTCGAAAATGCAGCCAAGGATCGAATCCAGTTGATCAAAGAGAGAAGGCCATTTACTGAGCAAGGTTTCAAATTCCCTACTGACGGGGAAGCGAGCTTCGGTGATGAAGTGATGGATGTCATCACTAAGCATAACTGGGAGTCCTTTGTAAAACACCCATGCGATATATGTGTGCCCCTTGTGATGGAGTTCTACGCGCACTTAACGAGCTACCCAGTCTAGTGTGTATGTGCGAGGAGACCATGTGAAGTTCATTGCTACAACAATCAACAAATTCTTTGGCCTCAAGAATGTGGTGGATCAACACACCCTTTCTATTGAAGCAGTGGACACCCAAACATACAAGGAAGTCCTTGAGGACTTTTGTTTCAGTGGGACGAAGTTGGACCCAGCCACTAGGTTGGTGGAGCGCAGACGCTTGAAGCCCGAGGCCAAGGTTTGGAACCACTACCTTAAAACACACCTAATGCCCACTTCCCATATGGCCATTGTGCATATCTTCATATTGCTCCTTTTGCATTCCATCCTCAACAAACGACTGATAGATGTGGGCAAAACCATCATCGATGAAGTCTATTCATGACTAAAAAGGAAATCGATCCCGCTCATCTCCCCAACCTCATCATGGCACTATGCCGATAGAAACAAGTCTTTGAGGACCCTCAAGAAGAAGAGATCGATAAGGGCAAGGGTCTTATAACCCCAGACCAAATTCCTGGGCTGAGGGGATTCGATGAGGATGCTCTAGTAGAAACATTGGAGGGTGGATTCAAAACTATTACGACAGCAAGAATAGCAGCCCTTGTTGCCTCCGCTAAATGCATGCAAGATGAGATGGATAAGATAAAGGGAAGCATGGCAACTTATTTTAAGTATGTCAAGGAAAGAGACGCGACTCTCAACTCTTATTTCAAGGAGATGCTTCCGCACATGGAAATCGATTTCCCATCCTTCCCCGATGATTTGTTTCTTCCCAAAAAGAACTAGCCAGGCTCGCAAGCTACACCATCTCCAAAGAGAACCGTAGCAAAACACCCACCAACTGCTCCGCGTCGAGAACCTTCTCCGCACCAAACACCTGCTCCTGAAACAGCTACTGCCACTTTGAGACAAAACCCTCGTACGGCGTGAAAAAGGAAAGGAAAAGCTCTCCTGAGTACCCCACCACCATAGGAACCCCCAGTCGAAGAGCATGTCCATGTTCAAAGCAAAGGTGAAGAGATAGTTTAGGATGCTCCAGCATCACAACCTTCCCCGATTCTGGATGCTACAACAAAACCAAGGAGTCGCCTGAAGTGCACAACAGGGCATGCATGGACTGACCCATCTGATGATGATTCCGACGGTGCTATCGATGACTAGCCGATTGAGGAGGATCCGCCCAACCAACCAAACCCACAAGAGGAGGTCGATGAGCCCATTCCAGCACTCAGGAAGAAACCAAGGATCAAGCACAAAGCCGCCAAGACGGTAACACCAAAGTAGATTTTTAGGAGGTAACTTGCATTTGCATGTGCATTTTAGATTAGTTCATTTTATTTTTATGTATTGAGGACACTGCATCTTTCAAGTTTGGGGGTGTTAGTGCCCGTAGTAATACATTTGCATTAGCATATTGTGGTGAACAGATTTTTTCTATAGCATTTAGTTAGGTCAATGACAGTTCTATGAATAAATTGAGGATGTCTGATGATGAGAACTTAATTGTTATGGCTATAAATTGACTGAATGTTTATGACTCTTGAGATTGGTAGAACTTCCTATAGAACTTGATTCTCTGTTATGTAAATGTTACATGATTGCATGCTCTTTATGCTTATAGAGGTTAGATGATTTTTGGTGAAAGAACACTTGTATGCCCTAGATTAAAAATGTATAGAATGAGCTTAAAATTAAAATGAAGGCTTAAAAGGCTTAAGTAGTTTATATTTATGTTGAAGCATGAATAAACGCTAAAGCATAGCTAGGAGGGACACTCCACTTTGAGTTGTTTTGCTTGGATTTTGTACTTAAATATGGTAGCAACATCAAATGAGTGAATGAAAGTTGTCACAAAATTACTCTATTTACCAGCTCGGGGTGAGATGTTTGCTCCATACTCATCTAGAGTTGGGACAAGAGCTGTGATGAGCTGACACCCCTCAAGGCATAAAAAAAGTTAGGGCAGACTTGAGAACATAACCAATTATCTTCTGACTTTGTTAAGCTTGAAAAGGATGTAGTCATCACACTTGCAAACCTTAGGATCTTGCCTTATAGGATTAGTTCTCAAAATCGTAAGATGTCTTTCATGCTGAAGCCTATATGTTCTGAGGACTGAAATTTTGCCATAGCTCTGTCATGATCTGATTTTATAATGTAGCATTTATCTGTTTGTTTCTGCTCATTACTTGAGGACAAGTAATAGCTTAAGTTTAGGGGTTTAATCTGTAACACCCGGGTTTTGGGGTCGGGAGTTGAGTGTGTGAGTCGGGTTCGAGCCGTTGGACTCGATCTAATTAAAATATAATTTGGTTTCATTTTAAAAGGGTTTGAATTTCATTAATGGCAAAGTTGTAAATTCTTAAAAGAAGGAAAATAAGATGAGTAAAAGAAGCTTTTTGAAAGCTTTTCTCATCTTCTTCATTTCACCATTTTTATTTCACGTCAAAAACCCCAAACCTCCCATATTTACTATTCCATCAAAGCTCTTCATCATTTCAAGTGATTTCAACGAGGTAAACACGTTTTTGACTTCTCCTCTCTATTCCGAACATTTCTATGGTTTTAGATTTTCAAAAGCACCATCTTTTTAGTTTTTTAAGTTTTCAAGTTTGAGGAAAAGGATGAAACTTTAATGGCTCCTTGACTTGTTTTTGATTTGTATAGTTAAGTTTTGAACTAATCTTACCCTAAGACACATTATATCTTAAAGTGGTGGGGTTTTGTCAAAAATCTCGAAATGGGTTTTTGGGGGTATTTTAAAAGTGTCAAAACTTGTGTTTTTGGAGTGGTTTTGTGATAGGTTGTTGGGCTGATGTTATAGTGATGTTAGAGAGGTGTTTAAAGGTGTTTTGGGTGTTGGGATTAGTAGTTTTCTGCTGGGTTTAATGGGAGTACGAAAATGGAATTTATGGTTATTAGCTTTGGCTTGAAGTTGTTGAGAAATGGGTTATGGTTGAAATCTGAGTAGTGGCAGGGTATTGTGGATGTTTTGTGTAGTAATACATTGTTTTTGATTGGTTAGAATCAAGCGGGAAATGTTGGAGAAGGTTCAGGCACGATTCCGGAAGTTGTGGAGGCTTGATTCGGCTTTTCTTGGTTTGCTTAAGGAAGTGTGGTGAGTGGAATCTTTTAAATTGGTTTAAATTGGTTCAAGTGTATGGTTGTGGAGTTGGATTGTGCTTGGTAGGCCAATCCAAGGTAGAAAGTTTGTAGCTTAACTTCTTGTGTGTTTTATGAGTTTTGCTTAGTATGCATGATATATACTTGTAGAGCATGTGTTGATTATGTATGTTGTTATATACATTGATGTGTGTGATAATGAATACATTGAAATGCATGATGGATTACCATTGTGTGACTTGATAGTATGATTGGCACTAGTTAAATTACCAGGTATAAATGATCGATCATTAGGATGAGAGTGTGCACACGATTGAGTCAAATTCGCGCGTGGCCGTGGTAGCGTAAAGTCATCAAGGAGGAGTACAGTGATGTAATATTCCACCTGAAATTTTATATTATTACGTGATGATGTGTGGAATCCCATCCGTAGGGCATGTGATGATGAGTGTAATCCCGTCCATACATGGTCTGGTGATGAGTGTAATCCCACCGAAGGTAACGTTGTTGTTGAGTACGTTGGAGGTGAAAGCCCCAATAGAAGTTATCCACATATTCGAGTAAACTAATAGTTGCCAATATACTTGTTCATGCGTGGTTATTGTTAAGATTAAGTGCTATATCTTGTTGGGCATAACATGAGGTAAGATGCCATATTAGTGCATTCATGTGATGTTAGCTTGATGCTATATTGATGCTTATGTATGCATGTGTGTTGTCTTAAGGATGGTATGCTTGAACCCTGCATTGTCGTTGTTTTTGTTTTAGAGCACCCTCACTAAGCTTCTAGCTTATGCTCTCATTTTCGACAATGCAGATCATTAGCGTGGAGTTAGCAAGGAGCAAGGAAAGGGGCATTCCAAGCTTTAGTAGTTGCTCAAGTATGGTTTAGTACATAATGTGGTAGTTTAGCAATGGGACTGCTATGTGTTTTGTATGAGCGTTGTTAGACTCATATATGTTGGTTTTGTTGTTAATGCCTTGTTATGGATTTGTAAACCATGTTATGTTGTTGCCTAAATGCTTGTGTTTAAAGGCTTATGATCTTGATCCATGAATGCTAGGTGTTGTTTGGGAGCATGTAAACCTTGTTAGTGGATGTATGTATCTTTTGGCTAATTAGACCCTTTATGTATGTTTAGAATGCAAATTTCTCTTAAGTATGGTTGCCTTAGTGTTGATGCTCCGTTGTTTGTTTAAATTGTTCCGTATGCTGATTCATGGTTGCTAAATGTTGTATGAAGGTTTGTTTGTGGTTAGGTGAGTCGTAAGTTGCATCTAGAGTTGAGTCTTAGTGCGTTTTGCAGCTAAATTGAGGCTTGCAGTGCAGGGCGTACCGATACGCCCAAGGGCCGTATTGATACGGTCCTACACTTTGGGCCTCCGTTTAAGCTTAGCGTACCGGTACACGATGGTGTACCGATACGCCAAAAGCTCTCTGGAAATCTGAGAAATTGACGAGATTTTGGCATATCGGTACGGGTCTTGGGTGTATCGGTACGGTTTTTATCGTTTGACCATGAGAAGTTGACCGTGGAGGGCGTATCGGTACGGTCAACCAATGTACCGATACGGTCTCCCTAGGTTGACTTTGGGCAGTTGACCTAGTCAAGGCGTATCGATACGCACTTCTAGTGTATCGATACGGCCTGATGTAAAAACTAAAATGGGTTGTTTTAATTGCTTGCTTTGTGTGTTTGTATTATTTCGTTGTATTTCCGCTGTCGTGTTTCACATAAGAAGTACTAAAGCCTTTAGACAAGATAATGCTTAAAAGAAATTTTCTAGGGTTGCTAACCGAAGGGGAGCCTTAACGTGTTTCACTTCGGTTTTCCCCGTGTGACCCACTCGGACTGGTCAGTCGTCCAGACCGGGATGAGGGGGTTACATAACCTTGCAAAAGGTTAACTTTTTACGCCTTTTTTACTTAAGTTACTGTAAAGAATCAAACTCATTTCATCTCATTTCATAACATATAGGTGCACTTAGTTCATGTAGTTGCATTTGGTGTTACTTGTTTAGATTTCTTTGTTTATTTACTTGAATGATGTTGCTTGGGAAGGTTTGGATTTTTCTTGTGATGTGCAAGGAAATGAGGAGTAGAGCAGGCCAAAGACAAAATGCTACAACATGTTGGATATCAGTTTTGGGCGCACTAGAGGACAAGGAGATGAGGACACTATGCACCCTGACACGTGAAACTATTAGCCAGCTATGAGCCCACATGTGAAGGGAATATTCCTTTGGAATTTAGGGAAAAAAACCTATAAGCCCCCACTATATAAAGGACAAGACACCCACATTAAAGTGAGAGCCGAAAAAGAGGATATTTTGGTGAGCTAAGAAAGAGACGAAGGTGGCTCGTTTCTTCATATTCTTCGTGTTGTGTTCTCAATTGTTAAAGCTCCAAGGAGTATTCAATCCCAAATCTGACTCGCATCTCTAACCCGGTCCACCAAACCGTCTAATTAACCCACAAACCGCTAGGCCCAAAACCGGGGCGTTACATTTTCATGTTTTTTAAGCTCGATTTTCTTTCTTTCATTTAATTTGTTTCTTGTTTTTGTGACTTACTTTGTTTCCTTTTTATGCTTCCTTTATTGTGTTAATAAAGATCGGCATTTTATTCAAAAAAATAGATAAATAAAATAAAGGAAGAAAGAAAAATGGTAATAAAAGGAGGATTGCTTTTATTATATTCTAAATATGAGTATATATAATATTTTCTACAAATTCTAAGTTATATACATAAGGAAAGTAAAAAATGTAACTTAAAAAACATTTATTTATGCACTGACAGTGAAAATTTTATTTTCTACACATGGTTTAACTTAGGGTTTAAGAGTTTAAGTTTTATAATTTTAAGAATATGATTAGAATTTAGTATTTTAGGGTTAGAGATTTGAATTTTAACTTCTAAAGAAAAATTAGGCATTCCTGTAGAGTAGTTTTTAATAGTAATTCTTTCTTTAATAGCATAAGCACGTATTTACTTGTCTCATAACATTATTTATTTTACTGAAAATGAATTATAGAAAATAAATTACATTTTCTGTAATCACTTTTATGACCACACAAGTGATGTTATCTACACTATCCTTGCATGAGCTGCTTGCTCAGGATCTTACCTCCTAATAAAAGGCAAGTGTGTAGTTATTATCGACCCTCATTTTCTTGAATTGGCTTTAACCCTCATTTGATGCAACCTCTCATACTCCATCACTTGCAAGTTGAGATGACAGTGTATAACAAATACCAGAATCTGCATAAGACTCTTTTTGAGACTACACAAGTTGGTTTGTATTTCTACTCTTTTTGTCCACCAATTTTAATGACTTAAAGCATATACAGATTAAAGTGGGGAGGCTTAAATTTAAAATAGAAAAGAGAAGAAAAAAATACCAACTGAAGCAAGGGTACAAATCATTCACACTTTTTAAAGCAGATATAATAGTCACCTTCTGAAACACAATTTTCCTTCTAAAATGAAACAGACCGAGTTTAAAAACTGGTTTTTGACTTTTACCAATGAATCATTAGCTACATTCCTCTTTATAATGGTTCTTATATGCAACCAAGTTGAAGAGAAAATATATACTTATTTGAGTTATCATTGACATCGAGAGATAGGTATTGGACGAGAGACTCATCTTGCTTTAAAGAGAAAATGTAGTTTGTTTTACCAAAATTTTTAAGGTAAAACACTTTACCCAAAAACAAAAGAGAATTACGTTGACGGGTAATTGAAATTCATTTTACATGAATCAAACACTGAAAAATACGAAAAATGAATTCTGAAAAGAGAAACTCTTGGTGAGTTTGAGGAATGTTATTGTTGCTTAATTGAGGTTAAATTGTGCTTTTAAATGTTTATTGAATTTTTTAATTATGATTAAATTAATTGAACGTGAAAATATAAAGGTATTTCTATATAAATTGTTTAATTCTCACATCAAGCTTATTTTATAACAAAAAGTAAAATTTATAAATAACATTAAAATTTGATGATCATAATTTAGCGATCATTTGTAAATTTACTTAAATGGATTAATATTCTATACACGGGCTGTGGAAACTGAAAGTTTTCACAAGCGCCTTAATTTTAGGGTATAGGGAGTTAGTTTAGGATATTGGGTTTAGGGGTTTAGGTGTAGGGGTTTAAAATTTAGGGATAGTTGTTTCAATTTAAGGTTTGGGGTTATAATTAAGGGTTTAGTTTTTAGGGTAATATGGTGAGGATTTAGGTTTTAACCTATAAACCTTAAATTATAACCCTAAACCTTAAATTGAAACAACTATCCCTAAATTCTAACCCCCTACACCTAAATCCCTAAACCATATACCCTCAAACTAAGGCTGAAAGTTTCCACTGCCTGTGTGTAGAATATTTATCCTACTTAAATTATGAGAGAGAAAATAAATAAATAAATAAAAGGGTAAATTACAAATATGACTGCTTAACTATGGTGTTGCTGTCAATTTGACCACTATATTTTAAATTTTGGCAATTTTATCACATAACTATTTAAGTGATTTCAATCAAGCCACCTAGCAAGATTTGAACTAGGGTCTGCCTGGAGAAAGAGGCATTGGTTTACCATTGTGCCAAGTGCACTTTTGTGATCTACAGTGTGAAATTTATTATGTCTTCATTTGCTATTAATTGAATGAAAAATGAAATAAAGATGAATTAAGGAGACTCGAACATGACACACTTGAGACACATAAAAATATCTAAATCACTAAAATAAATCTAATAATTAAATTAAAGTTGAATATATATATATATATATATATATATATATATATATATATTAAATTATAGTTAATGCTTGATTTAAAATAACCATTTGTTTTTATAATTTCACATATATAATCAATGAATAGTTTTTTAACTTAATTAATAATTTTCTAATATTTAATAAAAATTAATTATTATATATATAATTGTATTAAAAATTTAAACTTTTAAAATAATATCAATTTATTTAAATTATGTTAGTGAGTTTAGATTCATTGAATGAATTTTTAATATAATTTTAAAAAATTTCATATAGTTTAAAGTACATAATAATTTAATGGGATAACTACCTATATAGTACCCCACCTATTCCCGCGTTCCTATTTTAGTACCCTACCTATTTTTCGACAGAATGGTACCTAACGTTACGTTTTTGTTCTGTTTTGGTACCTCGGCCGTTAAAAACAAACGGAGATGATGACGTGGCTTATTTTTTAATTAGGATAATCACAATTTTAGTGTAAAACCCTAGTTTTGGGCCTTAGAGGTTTTTGGGATGGTTTTAGGGTCCGCTGGACCGAGATTAGAGATTCAGATAAGTTTTGGGATGTGTTCAGGGAAAACATATTTTAAAATATGATAAAGATATGGAAAAATTATATAAATCCTCTTTAAATACATAAAAGGTTTTGGTGAAATCAATTTTGGGAAACGAGTTTTGGAAATGTGACATTTTGGACTAGTGACCAAAGTGTAAAGTTTGAAAACTGGTTTTATTGACTATTTTGTAAAGGGTCAAAACTTTGAATCTTTAAGGAGCTATTATACCATTGGCTTGATCTGAGTTTTCCCTTAACTAGGATTATTTTAAATGTGCTTTAATTAAAGGAATTAAAAAGAATTTAATAAAGAATGATGGTTATTTTCTAAAATCACAATTTGACGTAACTTTCTTTTCTCAATATTTTCTCTCAACTTCTCTTTAGCCAAACACATTCTTTTCATCGGAAAATTTAAGGTAATGATCTTGATTTCTCAACTCTTTGATTTGCTAAATGATTCTTTAGTTTGTTTTCCAAAAATCATATTGAATCTCTTTGATTTTCAAGAGGAAAACTTCCAATTAAGGGGAAACTCATACATTGGAGGTAAGGTTCTTTCTTGTTACATCACGAAAACCGGCCTAGTCGAAATTGGTTTTGGTGATCGGAAATTTTGACTCCGGTGTGTTAAAAATGTTTTAAGTGATTGACTTTTGTACCCCTCTTATGTAATGAAGTTGCATCTTGGTTCCCTTCGAATAGTTAAATTTTCCCTCTATGAAATTCAAGCTAGAAATGTGTAATCTGAGCCAGGCGTATCGATACGATGAGACCAGTATCGATACGACCTAACTACCGTAACTGCCTTACCTGTTTTGGTGTGATCGTATCGATACAGCTATGAGTGTATCAATACGGGTCCTCTGTCCAAACCTATTTCGAAAGCTTAATTGAAAGAAATAGAATTTGGAGAGCGGCTGACCCACCTTCTTGCTTACTAACCCACGTGACTTGGCCATCTTTCGCAGTAAAAGGATGACAAGTTGGTATCCTTAAAATTGTGTAATGATAGTGAGTTGGCCTTAGCAAACCCTTAAGAGAAGGAAAGTTTTTTATTGGTCAATTGAGAGGTGGAGTTGACCAAGGTAGTGGTGGTCTTAAAAAGGAGTAGAAGAAGGCTTCTCCCTTATTTTTGCTATCCACCGAAACTAAACTTCAATCCTTGATTTAAAGAAATTAAGCTAGCACCTCCATTATCATCCCTAACCTCAAGCTCAAGCATGTTTCTCCATCTTTGAACCTTCTAAGCTCAAGCTTTCTTCGATTAGAAAGCTCCATAGCATAGCCATCGTTTGGGGTAAGAAAAAGCCCTTAATCAATTGTTGAATTTCATGAACAATCGAAGTTTAATTTCAAATTGAAATTCTAAGCCTAACTTTTGAATGAATACCATGTCATTATATTGGTTATAATGATTCTTTGTGTTTATTCCTAGCTCAAGTATTAGAGGAAAGCAATATGTCATCTTCAATCAAGCCTAGGAACAAAGGAATCAAAATTCAGGAATCCTAAAAGCTTTCGTGTTCTAGGTGAGTGTAGTTGTGTCAAGGGATAGGTTAGGTGCCATCCCGTTGCATTCGATTATGAATTTGATTTGCATTTTGTTTAAGGCTCAAGTAGAGCAACTATACATGGATTCGAATGGTGAGATTGGTAAGCCTTTTTAGTTGCTTTGATATGTCTATGAGCATACATGTGATACTTGAATTATGTGACTTATGGAATTTGATATGAATATGTTATGTGATAGGGGCTAAGGCTCGCATTGTTATCCGATATGGTATGATACGAAAATTATGAATTATGATGAAATATATGAACTTGGATATTTGTGGACATTTGATACAATTGGCATGCCATAGGGATTATTCAAGCTCACCAAGTAAGGGATTGGACTACGATCCGAAGCTATGGCTTATATGTGTGGTGAAATAAGGATGGATTGTGTAAGGGACTTATTCGGAGCTACGACTCAAGGCTACAACCTATTTTTTCGATATGTGTGGTGTACAATGGAATCCACGTATCCGTTGGTTACCATGTCCAAGGAAATGAGTTATGATTATGATTTGTATCCTATATATGAAAATATAATATTGAATTGAGTGTGAGATACAACTATGGTTTGTGCACTTATCATGTCATTTAAGCATGTTACTATGATTTCCATGTCATTAATTGCTTATTTACACTCATTATAACTACCTCACTAGGCTATGTAAGCCTAACATTTGTGTGTCTCATGAATTTCAGGACCTTGAAGCCTTCCTAGCTCGATCGTGTAATCCGGTTGCAAGTCACTCTCCGCAAGCATGTGTATGTTTACTTTTGTTTCTGAACTCCTAATAAGGTGGCATAAGGCTAGATATATTGTAATGGTATATTTTGGTGTGTTTGTATAAGCCTAATATTGTTTAGGTGATGTATGTGCATTGTAACCCCCTCGACCCGGCCTAGGCGGTAGACTGAACCGAACGAGTCACACGGGGAACATTGAAGTAAACCGGGAAGGTTTACCTCAATAAACAACCCTCTTTTTTATCTTGTCTAGATGCTCATTAGAAACCTAAGAGTTTCTCATCGCAGAGGAAGATACATATCATTAATCGAACATTAATTAAAACTCCATTACCTTAAAATACGATTTTAGGGACCATTTTGTAAACTTATCAAATTACAAAGGATTCCTCCAATTTTAGGTTACTATCTTTAAATTAATCATATTACATGGATATCTGTCAAAACTTAGCTCTAAACAAACATTCACACTCACTTAATTGCATCCACAACATTCAGGGACTAAAATGCAAAGAATCAGAACTTTAGAATATTCCGGCAACTAACATATCAACCAGCTGTTTCGTTACAGGCTAGCCCTGAATAGAAATAAGCATATCGAAACAATACATCATGGATCGAAACACGAGCCCATATCGAAACACCCTTGAGGTGTTTCGAAACTGTGGTTTCCAGTAGCAAAACGTACCGGAACAGACCTGCCCTGTTTCGAAACCCTTAGGCCATTTCAGGCTCATTGTTTCGGTACAGGCTCGAGTGTACCGAAACACCTGGGCCTATAATGACACTTCTTGCTGGTTTTTCACACTTAAATCCATCCTAAACCAATCCAACATGCTTCCAACATGCATACATCATACTTAAACATTAATCCTCCAACATTCATGGCATACATAGCATCAAATCATGGCAAATACATCAATGGTAAACTAAAGGCATGCAACCTAACAAATAAGCCACTCAATAGTAAAATTCAAATCAATACACAATCCATCAAATATAGGCCTTTTTCAAGTATGAAACCATAAAGCAAACATGCTAAAAAAGGTGTTCATACACATCACCCAAATAGGCCATGGAACCCCCATTGCCCTTATACTCTAGTCCAAAACACCACGCAGAAAAACCCTATTTCCATCATTTGAAAACCATCATGCCCTCTTTAAAAACCATGCATTTTCCTTACCAAATCAGCATGTTAAACACCACGCATAAGTATTATGAACTCAACAGCAAATCTATTGCTAACACCCAACTTAAGCCTTCCCATGCATAGCTACCATATGCAAAGCTAAATGAGTAAAACATGCATTAACATATTATGCATCAATAATCATTTCATAACACTTAATCAATTATATTGGCTCACAAGTGATCATCAACATACTCATTTCTCAAAACCATATCGGATACAGGGATTCCCAAGTGTTGTCCAAATACTTCATACATTCTCACCGGCATCTCAAGGTTCACACACGGGAGCTACCCTCCACCGTTGTGACACCTGTGGTGGAGTATTCGGTAACTTAAAACCCCTCAACACCACTCATCGGTAGATGTATAACCCCACTAACTAGAGACATGACACAACTAAATTTCCTCAATCATTATGGTACTTGGATGGAGTATTTGGTACACTCACAACCCCTCAACATCCAAGGTGACTTGTTTATAGTGCACTGAATCCTATAGCCGGCTAACTATATCCGATTTCATTTATAAACCTTTTTCACAACATCACTTGCCAATATAATTCTCATTTAGCACAAACCTCATTGTTTTAAAAGCATTACCCACAAGCCACATTCCAAGCATTAAACTATGCTTCATTAAACATGTATAAGCATATACATACAAGGATCACTTACCATGTGCATCCTTCATCAATGTGTCATCATAAACAGTAAATCTCTTACTTTAAATCATGCTTTAAACAGTAGGTAAAAAACGTTTAAAATCAAGTGCAACAACAAACTCATAATATCACAATTCGAGGGAGAAAATAACTTTACTTACTTACAAAGTTAGTAAAGCGTTTCAAGCTTACACTAAGTTCCCAAAACCACCTTTAAAGTGTTTCAAAGCTGGAAAACTATTTTCTACTCGCCGACTCATGAAACCAAGATTTGCCGACGTAAATTTAAGCGTCTGAAGCCCTTGATCTTCACCGATTGTTTCCAAAGTATTCTCCCATGTTTATACCACACAAGAACAGAGGATTAATGAATCATAATGCATTAAAACCACCAGCGACTTAAACAATCTCGCTGCTCTGCCCTAAAGCACCGAAATACCCATCCAAAACAACCGAAAACTCAATCGGTCTTACTCGAAACTTAACACAGCCATAATCCATCATTTCCATTCACTTTTAACCATCAATCAACAATAAAAAACAGCATAATAACATCTAATAACTCCCAGCAACACCAGATTCACATTTCCAAGCCAAAATCCTTAACTAACAACCTAAACTTTTAGAGATCCAACCTAATCCGGGATTATTATGATTAAGCTTTTACTTTAACATCATTTAACATCCAAAACAACTTTAAAACCATTCTCAAAGCAATTAAAATAGTGCCCAAACAAAATACTTAGAAAACCATCAATTAAAGTTATTTTAACCAATTTTTCATTAATCAAATCATAAAACTTAGTTAATAACTATATTTAAGAAGCACAAGACTTGGGAATTTCTTTAAAGAACCTTGATTAGAGGGTTGGTCAGCTCTTATCTTAGCTTTTTTCCTCAATTGACAAAGATTTTGCAAGAAAACTTCAAAGCTCCATTGATTAAATTGGTAGATCACTTTTAGGAAATCAAAAGGAAGCGAAAAAGTGATAGGATCTGAAATCTTTGAGAGAAAAGAAAGTGTTTGGCTGTTTAGAAAGTGAGGAAATGAAAGTTACGTAAAATCTTTTTGATCTCAAAAATCATATTTAATTAAAAGCTGTTTCTTTTTATTCCTTTTTAATAATGCTATTTTAAAATTGGTCAAATAAAGGGAAAAAGCTTTTAAACACATGTAATCTCCCTAAAGATTCTAAGTCTTGTCCCCTTTTTAATTTAGTCCTTAAAAACAAATTTTGCACTTTTTACAAAATGGCCACTTTCCAAAATTTTGTCTTTCCGAGACTCTTTTTACAAAATTGATTTTACCAACATTCAATATTTATTTTAAAAAGATTTTATCAATTTTTCGTATAATTTTATCCCATCCCGAACTACGTTTTCCCTGAACCGCTTCTAAAGGCTCGAATATCTAATTCTAGGTTCGACTAACCCAAACCGATGCCTAAAACATCTAGGCCCAAAAACGGGGTATTACAACTCTCCCCACTTACACTTAAGAAATTTCGTCCTCGAAATTTTACCTGAAGAAAAAAGGTGCGAAATCTACCTCAACATGTCTGCCTTGCTTTCCCACGTGGCCTCCTCAACTCCTCGATTTCGCCACAACACCTTCACAAGTTCAATCGTCTTACCACGAAGAACTTTGCGACTAGAATCAAAAATACCAACTGGTTCTTCATCATATGACAAATCCAGGATTCAATTCAATCTCCTCAACATGCATAACATGAGATGGATCTGATCTATACCTTCGCAACATCGAAACATGAAACACATCATGAATCTTCTCCAACTTGGGAGGCAACCTCAACTGATATGCAACCAGACCAACACGCTCCACAACCTCATAAGGTCTAATAAACCTTGGACTAAGCTTACCCTTACGTCCAAATCTCATCACCTTCTTCCAAGGCGATACCTTTAAGAACACGCAATCTCCAACCGCAAACTCAATCTCCTTACGCTTTAAATTCGCGTAGGAATTTTGACGATCCGATGCAACCTTTAGCCACTCAGAAATAAGCTTCACTTTCTCCGCCGTTCCTTGAGAAAATCCGGCAAGGAAACCAACTTTTTCCCCGCCTCCGCCCGACAAAGAGGTGTTCTACACTTCCTTCCATACAAAGCTTCATATGGAGCCATTTGTATACTCGCTTGGAAACTATTATTATAGGAAAACTCCACTAAGGGAAAATGTTTTTCCCAAAAGCCTTGGAAATATATAACACAACATCTCAACATATCCTCCGACACTTGGATAACTCACTCCGACTGACCATCCGTGTAACACCCGGGTTAGGGGGTCGGGTGAAAATAATATTAAAATAATGTTTTGGGTTTTGGTTTTATAATTAAAATAATAAAATATTATTTGGGCTTTGTGTTTTCAAAACAAACAATTTATGTTAGACTTAAATTGATTTGAAACTCAAATTCCATGGATTTTGGAATAGTGGGAGATGACTATTCTAATTAATGGCAAATGTGTAATTAAGTGGTCTTGCAAATTTAAAACCCCTTTTTAATAAAATAGCTTGTTGTCATCTTCTTCCCAACTCCTCCATTTTCATTTCTCACGACCAAAAGCTCTCCCTACTCCAAATCACTATTCCATCATCTTCCTAGCTCATTGTTGGAGTTTTCTCAAAGGTAAAACTATTTTTGACTTGTCTTCCCTTTCCCCTACAAGTTGGTACTCTTAGTTTTCATTCATGTTCATGATTTTGAAATTTGAAGTTTTGAGTTTTTAGGTTAAAAATGTGATTTTTATTGTCTATAACTTAAGCTTTTGATTTGTTGAGATTATATGAGTTATTTACAACCTAAAATGTCCAACATACTTGATTTTTACATAGTTTTATGATGTTTCCCGAAATTGGGTTTTAGGGAGGTTTTAGAGAGCTTAAATGTTGAGTTTTGGGGGTGCATCACGTGAGAAAGTGTTGGCTGATGGTTAGGCTAGGTATAAGGGTTGTTTTGGAGGCTTTAGGGAGTAATTTAAGTGTTGAAATAAAGGTATTTGGGCCGTGCTTCATGGCTGCTCGGAAATGAGGATTTTGGGAGTAGTTCATAGCTTGAATCATGTGTTTTGTGCTTGAATTATGTTCCGGTTGCTACTTTGAATCATGGACTGAATTTTGATTTTTTTGATTGTGTTGGGATTATTAGAAGCAAGAAATCTTGTTGGTGAAGCCTCGGGAGCGAATCCGGAGATTTTGGAAGCTTGAGCTTGGTTTTCAACTCTCTTTTGGGTAGCAACGGTGAGTAGAAATGTCGAACTTTGATTTTTCTTTGAAATGGAACTCTTGGGGGTTTGGATGGGACCTAGAGGGTTCACCTAAACCCGAGTGTAAGTTACTACTCCTACATCCTTGTTATGTGTTGATGAGTGATTATATGTTGTGGTACCATGTGCATCTCGAGTTGTTTTACATCGTTGTTGTTGTGTAGTCAAGTAGAAGTCGAGCCTCATGTGATGGTTGTCTTAACTACGGTGATGAGTGGTCCCACCGGTAGTGACTAGTAGTAGAGTAAGATGATGAGTGGTCCTATCGGAAAACTACTAGTCGAACGGTGATGTGTGGTCCCACCGTGTGTATGTTGGTTGTGCATGTGCAAACCATGTATAGTCTTGTTGTGATAATCATTCTTGCATCCATTGATTTATTTTCAATTATGAAAAGTGTTTTGAAAACTGCATGCTTGTTGAATTGTAGAGCTTCTCTCACTAAGCTAGTTAGCTTACGCTCTCCTTTGTTTCCAACATGCATATCGTTAGAGTTCGGGAGGCAAGTGGGCAAGGGAGGATCTTTTGGAGTTCTCAAATTAGCTCAAGTATGATTTACGTATTTGTAATAATGCCTAGACGATGGGGGTGTAGACTTGTCGGAGTTGGTGACAAACTCCTTAGTTAATTTTGTATTTAGATGAGCATGTTGGATTGTTGGATTTATGTTGGCCATGCGTACGCCTTTATATTATGGATTGTAGACCATAATTGCTTGATGCATACTTGCCTTGTGTTTTAAGACTCATATCCTTCCCATGAATGCTTTGTGTGTGTGTCTAAGGCATGTATGATAATGCTATGTATGAATCCTTGTTAATTTGATGTTTACTTGAATGGCCCTTATATGTATGTTGAATGTTGATCCTTGAATGTATGGCTCTTACGTGTGTGTTGAGTGCTAAGCATGTCTATATAGGGTGCCTTGCATCTAGAATTGATGTATGTTGATGTATGGAGGTTTTAGCTGTGTTTTTGGACAACAATGTGCCATAAACCAGCTAAAACTAGTCTGCTCGCAGAGGGTGTATCGAAACGGTTGGTCCCGTTTCGATACGACCTCTTGTTTCAGGCCAGGCGTTTCGGTACGCCAGGGGGTCATTTCGATACGTTTTAGCCACGGGAAATCTAAGATTTTGCCGATAAATTAAAGTATCGAAACGGGCCTTGGCGTTTCGGAACGGTCTTCGTATCGTTGACCACGAGAAGTTGACCGATGAGGGTGTTTCGGAACGGTTGACCACCGTTTCGATACGGTCTCCTCGTGTTGACTTGGGCATGTTTACTTAGTCAAGGCGTTTCGATACACTCCTTGGGTGTTTCGAAACGGCCTGCAGATTAAACTAAAATGGACTGTTTTTGGAATGATGTTGGGTTGATCGTTTCGTTTGTTGCTTCCGTTGTTGTCCTTTCATATAGGATTAGATTAATCCATTTAGACAAGATAATAATTAAAGAAATTTTTTTAGGGTTTCTAATCGAAGGGGAGCCTTCGTGGGTTTCACTTCGATTTTCCCCGTGAAGCCTACTCGGACCGGTTAGTCATCCAGACCGGCACGAGGGGGTTACATTTGGTGGTATCAGAGCCTGAGGTTTCTGAGACCTCGGGTAGGTAAATGAGGTAAGTTTGAGTTGTTAAGTGTTGCTATGCCTCAGTTAGTCATCCAGACCGGGACGAGGGGGTTACATTTGGTGGTATCAGATCCACACACGGAATTTACAACCACCGTTGTGATCTTACCTCAATCGTTAGGGTACTTGGATGGAGTTTACGGTACAATCACAACCCTCAACATCCAAGGCGACTTTACTTACGGTGCACCCAATCCTACAGTCGGCTAACTATATCCGATTCAAGTACTTAAAAACCATTCCATCACTTGCCAATATACATCAAATACCATCATCAATTCACTGTTTTAAGCATTAATCAAAGCCATTTATCATCATGCATCTTAATGCATCATAACCACATTAATAACATGCCAAACCAAGGATCTCTTACCTTGAGCATCCTTCAATATATGGCTTTCAAAACCAGCATTAATCATGCTAAAACATGCTTTCAAAACAGTAATTAAACATGCATTTCATAGCTAATGCATCAAACCATAACTTAGCACATCCGAGGGAGTTTTTCCGAAAACTTACTCTTGAGCTTAGCTAAGTTGTTTAGACTTAAACTAAGCTCTCAAAACCTCCAAGTAATCGTTTCAAAGCTGGAAACCATCTCCACTCACCAATTACATTTGGCCTTGCTCGCCGAAACTCTAACTATGCCTCCGATACTCCCGAACCAACACCAAAAGTGTCCGAAGGTGTCTCCCCTGTTTACAACACATAAGAGCAGATGATTAATGCATCATCATGCATTAAAATCATCAGCCACTTCTCCTAAAGGTGCTACACCACCTAAACTCAACATTTCGGCTACCAAACACAACCGAAATCACCTCCAAACTCTTCCAAAACTTAACCCGGCCAAGATCCATCACTTCTAATCATTTCTAAACATCAATTAACATCTAAAACAACCCTAAACTCGTCCTTATACCTCCAACTATAACAGAACACCAAAAACACCCAAAAAACCACCATTTTCATAAGCAAAAACTTAGGAAACACAACCTATTCGGGATTGCATTGATAAAACCTCATTTCTAACATCATTTAACATCCAAAATACATTAAAGAACCATCTCAAAACAGAGCCCAATCAATTACAACGAAAATCTTTAAGATCTCTTCCAAAATCTTGAGTTTTAAGCCAAAATCTTGTCTCTAACATTAAATCCATTTATAAAACTTCAACAAAGGATTGACAACTTGGGAATTTCAGTAAAGAACTGAGTATTTAGAGGAGAAGAACAATCTTACCTCTAAATGGTGATTTCTCCTTGATTTGGGAAAAATTCCATGAAAATTCAATGTGGAAATCAAAAGGATTTGATGCAAGATTGGTTAGGAACCAATGAGTGATGAGAATCTCATCAATTGAAGTGAAAATCTATGTGAATGTTGCTGGAGAAAAAGTGTTTGGATGATGGGATTTTGAGAGAAAAAGGAATGAGAGAAAATTAGGAAAAGGTAGTTATGAAAATCAAAAGGTAGTTTCTCCTTTTCTTTTATTTAATTAAAACATTAATTAAATCACCCAAATTAAGGAAAAATCTGGAGAAAAACATTTTGGGTAATTAGCTCCTTAAATATTCAAAGTTTCAATCCTTTACAAAACAGTTACTACTAAACTTTGCAAAAATCGCATTTTGGTCACTACACCGAAATGTAGTATTTCCAAACCTTATTTTGTAAAATTGATTTCACCACTCTCTTAAATATATTAAATGAGGATTTTTAGATATTTTTCCATATTTTTAAAGCATCCCGAACTAGGCTTTCCCTAAAACCTCCTTTTATATTCGAACCGCTTCTCAGACCGGTCCGATCAAACCCTAAACTTCTAAGCCCAAAATTGGGGTGTTACAACTCTCCCCCTCTTAAGAAATTTCGTCCCCGAAATTTACCTGGAGGAAAAAGGTAAGGAAACTGCTTCTTCATGTCATCCTTTCTTTCCCACGTGGCTTCCTCAACACCACGATGCCTCCACAACACCTTAACCAATTCGATGGTCTTACCTCGAAGAACTTTACTGTCCGAATCCAGAATTTCAACCGGCTCTTCATTATAGGTCAAGTCCGGATTCAACTCCACTTCCTCCACAAGCATAACATGCGAAGGATCCGATCTATACCTCCGAAGCATAGAGACATGAAACACATCATGTATCCTTTCCAACTCTTGCAGAAACCTCAGCTTGTACGCAACAGGACCCACACGTTCAATCACCTCGTATGGTCCAATACACCTAGGGCTCAACTTACCCTTCCGGCCAAACCTCATCACCTTCTTCCAAGGTGAAACCTTCAAAAACACACGGTCACCCACCGCAAACTCAATCTCCTTACGCTTCAAATCCGTGTAAGACTTCTGTCGATCAAAAGCTGCCTTCAACCGCTCACAAATGAGCTTCACCTTCTCGGTGGTCCCTTTCAACAAAGCCGGCATCGAGACCAATTTCTGACATGTTTCAGCCCAGCAAAGAGGAGTTCTGCACTTCCTTCCATACAAGGCTTCATAAGGTGCCATTTGAATACTTGCCTGGTAGCTATTGTTATAAGCAAACTCCACCAAAGGCAAATGCTTCTCCCAAGAGCCTTGGAACTCAATCACACATCACCTTAACATATCCTCAAGCACTTGGATAACACGCTCAGACTGTCCATCCGACTGTGGATGATATGAAGTACTGAAATTCAACCGCGTACCCAAAGCTTGGTGCAAACACTCCAAAAAACGCGATGTAAACCTCGGATCTCTATCCAACACTATAGATTTTCGTACACCATGCAAACGCACAACTTCGGCAATGTACAACTCTGCAAGCTTTTCCAAGGTATACGTAGTGTGCACAGGTAAGAAATGCACACACTTCGTAAGGCAATCCACAATCACCCACACCGAATTCTTCTTCGATGGCGACAAAGGCAAACCAGACATGAAGTCCATGGTAACCCTTTCCCACTTCCACTCAGGAATCCTCAACGGTTGCAACAACCCTGAAGGAAACTGATGCTCAGCGTTAACCCACTGACAAACCATGCACTTACTCACATACCCCACAACATCTTTCTTCAATCCCACCCAATAGTACTCATCCTTTAAATCTCGATACATCTTTGTACTACCAGGGTGCATAGCAAAAGGACTACTGTGAGCTTCAGTCAGAATAGTACGCCTCAACTCCGCATCATTTGGCACTACTATCCGACTTCCAAAACATAGAACTCCATAATCATTAAAACAGAAATCCGACGGTCTATCCTCAGCAATATCTGAACATGTGGCACCAAAGAATTATCCAACAACTGCTTATCCTTTATCAACTGAACCAAAGATGGTTTTACTTGCAATTCAGCCACAAGACCTCCATCTTGCGAAATACTCAAGCTAGCAAACATGGCCCTTAACTCCACTGCCACCTTTCTGCTCAAGGCATCCACTACAACATTAGCTTTTCTCGGATGATACTCGATCGTCAGATCGTAATCCTTAAGCAACTCTACCCAATGTCGTTGCCTAAGATTCAACTCTTTTTGAGACATCAAATACTTCAAACTCTTGTGATCCATGTACACCGTACACTTCTCACCATACATATAATGTCTCCAAATCTTCAAAGCAAAAACCACCGCAGCTAACTCAATATCATGCGTAGGATAATTGCGCTCATGCACCTTCAATTGTTGTGATGCATAAGCCACCACCTTACCCTCCTGCATTAGCACACATCCCAAACCAACAAAGGATGCGTCACTATATACCACAAACTCTTTTCCCGATTCAGGCTGAACCAAGATTGGAACTTGCGTCAAAGCTGCCTTAAGCTTCTCAAAAGCTTGTTGCCTTGCTTCTGTCCACTCATACTTGACATCTTTTTGCAACAACTTCGTCAAAGGTGCAGCAATCTTTGAAAATCCATCCACAAACCTCCGGTAATATCCTGCTAACCCAAGGAAACTACGGACTTCATGAACAGACTTAGGAGGCTTCCAATTCATAACCGCCTCGATCTTCTGAGGATCAACACGAATTCCCTCAGCCGAAACTACATGACAAAGGAACACAACTTCCTTTAGCCAAAACTCACACTTGCTCAACTTAGCATAAAGCTGATTTTCCAGAAGCGCTTGCAAGACAACCCTCAAATGACCTTCATGCTCCTCCTCAGTACGAGAGTACACAAGGATATTGTCAATGAACACCACAACAAACTTATCCAAGTATTCATGGAACACTCTATTCATCATGTCCATGAAAGCTGCAGGAGCATTCGTCAAGCCAAACGGAATTACAAGGAACTCATAATGCCCATACCTCGTCCTAAAGGCTGTTTTTGGCACATCCACATCTTTCACCTTAAGCTGGTAGTACCCTGACCTTAAGTCAATCTTGGAAAACACAGCCGATCAACGAAACTGATCAAAAAGGTCATCAATCCTCCGCAAAGGATACCGATTCTTGATGGTTAACTTGTTCAGCTGACGATAATCGATGCACATTCTCATAGTGCCATCCTTCTTCTTCACAAACAAGACCGGTGCACCCCAAGGTGACACACTCGGCCGAATGAACCCACGGTCAAGCAACTCCTGAAGTTGCGTCTTCAACTCCTTCAACTCCTTAGGTGTCATGTGATAAGGAGCAATGGACACTGGAGTTGTGTTTTCATACAGCTCAATTCCAAACTCCACCTCTCGACTAGGCGACAACCCAGGTAACTCCTCTGGAAACACTCCAGGGAACTCACGAACAGTTCTGATATCCTGAACGCGCAACTCCTTTGAACTAGGATTCATCACAAAGGCTAGATAAGCCTCGCAACCTTGCCTTAGCATTCGACTCGCTTCCAATGTAGACACCACATTACTAAGAAACTTTACATTTTCACCCACCACCACTACCTCATAATCATCCACAAGTTTCAACGAAACTCGCTTGTTTTCAAAATCCGCTACAGCTCGATGTTCAACAAGCCAATCCATACCAAGGATTACATCAAAACCATAGAATGGCAATTCCATGAGATCAACAAAAAAGACATGATTTTGCACTCTTAAAGGACACCTCCTATACAACCTCCGTGTCACCACCGTCTCACCAAAAGAACTAGTCACTTGCATCCCTATTCCAAGCATCTCCACAGGTATATCAAGCAAATATGCACGCTCACTCAAAATATAAGAATACTTGGATCCAGAATCAATCAAAGCCAGCAAGGATAAAGACTGAAGTGCAAAAGTACCTGCGATCACATCGGTGTCGTTGCGCTCCTCGCGCTGAGCATACACCCTCGTCGGTCCTCCATCCTCATGTCGAACAGCTACCACGTGAGCAATACCCCGCTGTCCTTCCTCCCTTCTCTAGATATTCCCTCAGCCACGCCCACGACCTCTCTGAGGTACAACTACCCCAGGAGCACGTCCCTGACCACCACCGGCCAACAAAGGACACTCCCTCTTCATGTGGTCTGCCGAACCACAATTCCATCATGAGTTACCCGTCGTTGCAACAGGAGCCTGAACCTCCCTCGCTGCTCGCAGACAATCTCGCCTCAAATGGCCACGAGATCCACACGTCCAGCACGTGTTCTGATCAGCCCTCATCCTATCTCCCTGAACAAGCGTACCATGTCCTCCATTACCACGCCTAGCAGTAGACTGATACCTCCTGTCTCGTCCTCTCTTGTTCCGTCCACCACCAGAACTATGATCAGCAGCTCTTTTTCCCGAGCTAGAACTACGGCCTCTAGAAGACAAACCCAAGTTTTGCTCGATGTCTTTCGCTCGACACACAAGCACATCAAAATTTGTATACTCAGCCGCCAGCATAAAAGTCTTCACATCCGCTACCAATCCATAACGAAAACGTTCACACCTCTCCCGCTCATCAGGGATTAGCTCAGGTGCATACTGACTAAGGCGGACAAACTGGATCTCGTACTCAGCTACCGTCATGCCGCCTTGTACAAGAGACATAAATTCTCTTTTCTTCTCATCTAGGTATCGCACACCCAGATACTTTCGCTTGAACGCATTCAGGAAAAATGTCCAAGTTACATCATTGTCCTTCATTCCAGAGATAGTGTTCGTCCACCACGTATAAGCATCATCATGCAGCAGTGACACCACACAACCCAACTTCTGCACATTATTGCAGTTCATTTGCCCTAAAATCCTCATGGTGCTTTCCAACCAAGACTCAGATCCTTCCGGAGATAAACCTCTGAACTCAGTCCCTCCCAGACTACAAAGACGTTCCAAAGGCAATCTCACGTTAGCATCATCCTGATGCACAGCTCCATGAGCTCCAGCTACTGCTGCCTGAAAGGCTCCAGCAATAGCCTGAATCAACACAGTCATGTCAGGAGCAGCTTGCCCCTGCACACCCTCAGGTCCAGCGACCCCAGCACCAGCACCAACACCAGCATTATCACCTCCAGCACCACCACCACCGGGTGGTCCACCACCAGGGGGAGGAGGTAAATCCACAACATTCTCAGCATTCTCATCATTCTCACTCTCATTCTGAGCCATAGCTCTTGTATTCATTCTCATCTCTCTACGCGGCCCCATTTACAAAGAAAACAATGCACTGACACAAATGCAATAAACACAATTAGGCTCAATAAGGTAAGTAATCCAAGTACTCAAGCTCTTTTTCGAAAACAATTCCTTTCATTAGTTTTGATATGGCAATGGGATCCCCTAACACATTCCAACATAGCATATCATCACAATTGAAACCATGCATCACTATTCATACACATTCTTTCACCCAAAAGGCATATCATGCAAATACACAAACATCACCCACATAACAATTCCCAAATACACGAGAACTAAGCTCTGATACTACCAAATGCAACCCCCTTAGCCCGGCCTAGACGGTTGACCCGTACTACGATGATTACACGGGGAAAACCAAAGTCAACCCGAAAGTCAACCTTGATTTACGACCCTTTTTTATTTTTAATCTTGTCTAGATACACATTTACCTAAGTGAGTACTCACGAGACACGATAGAGAAAGGCACAGCGATCGGATTTCAAAAAGGAACTCAATTGCACAATATACAAATCTAGGGACCAAAACGTATATTCTGAAATTTAGAAGTTCTTTATTGATTTTAAAGTTACCAATATGAAATTAGTCATGTTACATACTTCTCTGCCAAATTTCAACTCAATTGAACATCTCAAACTCAAGCAATTGCAACTTAAACATTTGGGACCAAAATGTAAAGCTTGCAAACTTCAGCACCATTCAAATCAGTGCCCAACGGTCACCTGTTTCGAAACACCCACCTGTCGTATCGAAACGCAGGATCGGAACGTCGTTGACCGTTTTGATACGCGGGTTGGTTCCGAAACTGGTTCCGAAACGAGGCCTTCCAGTGGCCAAATCGTTTCGAAACATCCCTTAACGTTTCGGAACACGAAGGCCATTTCAGGCCACCGTTTCAAAACACTAGGGGGTGTTTCGATACGGTTTACCCAGAAACAGCAGCGATTACTGGTTTTTCATGCACAAACTCGATCAAACACATCCAAATGACTTCCCAAGCATATCAACAAGTCAACATACATACAAGGTGCACATATAGAGTCCCCAAACACCTTCATAGCATCAAACAAGAAAAATCATAAGTCTAGAGGCATGCATCCTAATGTCTAAACCAAATAGGGAAATCAAACCTCCAAACAAGCAATAAAGGCCATTTAAAATTCAAAACAATCAAGGCTCACATGCCACAACCTTAGGGAGTTTAACACATCTCCCAAAACAAAACTTAGGTTCCCATTGCCAAATTATCAAAACTAAAAGTGTACGAAAACTTCACCGTACATGAGCTTGAACTTCCTTGGAAACACTTAGCTTCCTTGATGCCATTTAACACCTCAATTATCTGCATTATTGGTAAAAGAGAGCGTAAGCACAAATGCTTAGTGAGGCAAGCTCTAAATAAAACCAATACAACAATGCATTTTTAGAAAACACTTTCAACAAAGCTTTTAAACCACAAGTTCATCTCTTTCTCATGCTACCTTGCATCATTTTCAAGCATTTCACGCTTCGTTACATTTAAATACATTATATTGGCTTTCAAGTGATAGTTCATAACCATTTCAACACAAAACACAATCGGATACGCGGATTACAAGCGTTGTCCCACACGCTTCATACACACTACCAGACTACACAAGGTTCACACTCAAGAGCAATCCCTCCATTGATGTGACACCCATGGTGGAGTATAACGGTACAATCTCAACCCCTCAACACCACTCATCGGTAGTTGTATAATTTCCACTAACGAGAGTAAGGGACACACAACACAAGATCCACACATGGAATTTACAACCACCGTTGTGATCTTACCTCAATCGTTAGGGTACTTGGATGGAGTTTAAGGTACAATCACAACCCCTCAACATCCAAGGAAACTTTACTTACGGTGCACCCAATCCTATAGCCGGCTAACTATATCCGATTCAAGTACTTAAAAACCATTCCATCACTTGCCAATATACATCAAATACCATCATCAATTCACTGTTTTAAGCATTAATCAAAGCCATTTATCATCATGCATCTTCATGCATCATAACCACATTAATAACATGCCAAACCAAGGATCTCTTACCTTGAGCATCCTTCAATATATGGCTTTCAAAACCAGCATTAACCATGCTAAAACATGCTTTTAAAACAGTAATTAAACATGCATTTCATAGCTAATGCATCAAACCATAACTTAGCACATCCGAGGGAATTTTTCCGAAAACTTACTCTTGAGCTTAGCTAAGTTGTTTAGACTTAAACTAAGCTCCCAAAACCTCCAAATAATCGTTTCAAAGCTGGAAACCATCTCCACTCACCAATTACGTTTCGCCTTGCTCGCCGAAACTCTAACTATGCCTCCGATACTCCCGAACCAACACCAAAAGTGTCCGAAGGTGTCTCCCCTGTTTACAACACATAAGAGCAGAGGATTAATGCATCATCATGCATTAAAATCATCAGCCACTTCTCCTAAACTCGCTGCACCACCTAAACTCAACATTTCGGCTACCAAACACAACCGAAATCACCTCCAAACTCTTCCAAAACTTAACCCAGCCAAGATCCATCACTTCTAATCATTTCTAAACATCAATTAACATCTAAAACAACCCTAAACTCGTCCTTATATCTCCAGCTATAACAGAACACCAAAAACACCCCCCAAACCACAATTTTCATAAGCAAAAACTTAGGAAACACAACCTATTCGGGATTGCATTGATAAAACCTCATTTCTAACCTCATTTAACATCCAAAATACATTAAAGAACCATCTCAAAACAGATCCCAATCAATTACAACGAAAATCTTTAAGATCTCTTCCAAAATCTTGAGTTTTAAGCCAAAATCTTGTCTCTAACATTAAATCCATTTATTAAACTTCAATAAAGGATTGAAAACTTGGGAATTTCAGTAAAGAACTGAGTATTTAGAGGAGAAGAACAATCTTACCTCTAAATGGTGATTTCTCCTTGATTTGGGCAAAATTCCATGAAAATTTAATGTGGAAATCAAAAGGATTTGATGCAAGATTGGTTAGGAACCAATGAGTGATGAGAATCTCATCAATTGAAGTGAAAATCTATGTGAAAGTTTCTGGAGAAAAAGTGTTTGGATGATGGGATTTTGAGAGAAAAAGGAATGAGAGAAAATTAGGAAAAGGTAGTTATGAAAATCAAAAGGTAGTTTCTCCTTTTCTTTTATTTAATTAAAACATTAATTAAATCACCCAAATTAAGGAAAAATCTGGAGAAAACATTTTGGGTAATTAGCTCCTTAAAGATTCAAAGTTTCAATCCTTTACAAAACAGTCACTAATAAACTTTGCAAAAATCGCATTTTGGTCACTACACCGAAATGTAGTATTTCCAAACCTTATTTTGTAAAATTGATTTCACCACTCTCTTCAATATATTAAATGAGGATTTTTATATATTTTCCATATTTTTAAAGCATCCCGAACTAGGCTTTCCCTAAAACCTCCTTTTATATTCGAATCGTTTCTCAGACCGGTCCGATCAAACCCTAAACTTCTAAGCCCAAAATTGGGGTGTTACAAAAGCATTCAGATGGCTCCGTATGAGGCCTTGTATGGAAGGAAGGGCACCACCGAAAAGGTAAAGTTGATATGTGATCGTCTGAAGGCAGCTTCAGATCGACAGAAGTCCTATGCCGACTTAAAGAGGAAAGAGGTAGAGTATTCTGTTGGAGATAAAGTGTTTTTGAAAGTCTCACCTTGGAAGAAGGTGATGAGGTTTGGTAGGAAGGGTAAGTTAAGCCCAAGATTCATTGGACCTTATGAGGTAGTTGAGCGGATTGGGCCAGTAGCTGACCGTTTGAGATTGCCTTCCGATTTAGAGAAGATCCATGATGTCTTTCATGTGTCGATGCTTAGGAGGTATAGATCGGATCCGTCCCATGTAATGCACGTAGAAGAGTTTGATTTGAATCCGGACTTGTCTTACAACGAAGAACCAGTTGAGATACTTGCTTCTGATAGCAAGGTGTTGCGTGGAAAGACCATAGAGTTGGTCAAGGTATTATGGAGACATAGAGGTGTGGAAGAGGCCACGTGGGAAAGGAAAGCTGATATGCTTGAGCAGTTTCCGTACTTGTTTCCGTTAGGTAATTTTGAGGACGAAATTCCTTAAGTGGGGGAGAGTTGTAACACCCGGGTTAGGGGGTCGGGAGAAAATAATATTAAAATAATGTTTCGGGTTTCGGTTTTATAATTAAAATAATAAAATATTATTTGGGCTTTGTGTTTTCAAAACAAACAATTTATGTTGGACTTAAATTGATTTGAAACTCAAATTCCATGGATTTTGGAATAGTGGGAGATGACTATTCTCATTAATGGAAAAAGTGTAATTAAGTGGTCTTGCAAATTTAAAACCTCTTTTTATTAAAATAGCCTTTTGACATCTTCTTCCCCACTCCTCCATTTTCATTTCTCACGACCAAAAGCTCTCCCTACTCCAAATCAATATTCCATCATCTTCCTAGCTCATTGTTGGAGTTTTCTCAAAGGTAAAACTATTTTTGACTTGTCCTCCCTTTCCCCTACAAGTTGGTACTCTTAGTTTTCATTAATGTTCATGATTTTGAAATTTGAAGTTTTGAGTTTTTAGATTAAAAATGTGATTTTTATTGTCTATAACTTAAGATTTTGATTTGTTGAGATTATATGAGTTATTTACAACCTAAAAGGTCCAACATACTTGATTTTTACATAGTTTTATGGTGTTTCCCGAAATTGGGTTTTAGGGAGGTTTTAGAGAGCTTAAATGTTGAGTTTTAGGGGTGCATTGTGTGAGAAAGTGTTGGCTGATGGTTAGACTAGGTATAAGGGTTGTTTTGGAGGCTTTAGGGAGTAATTTAAGTGTTGAAATCAAGGCTTTTGGACTGTGCTTCATGGCTGCTCGGAAATGAGGATTTTGGGAGTAGTTCATAGCTTGAATCATGTGTTTTGTGCTTGAATTATGTTTCGGGTTGCTACTTTGAATCGTGGACTGAATTTTGATTGTTTTGATTGTGTTGGGATGATTAGAAGCAAGAAATCTTGTTGGTGAAGCCTCGGGAGCGAATCCGGAGATTTTGGAAGCTTGAGCTTGGTTTTCAGCTCTCTTTTGGGTAGCCACGGTGAGTAGAAATGTCGAACTTTGATTTGTTTTCGAAATGGAACTCTTAGGGGGTTTGGGTGGGACCTAGAGGGTTCACCTAAACCCGAGTGTAAGTTACTACTCATACATCCTTGTTATGTGTTGATAAATGATTATATGTTGTGGTACCATGTGCATCTCGAGTTGTTTTACATCGTTGTTGTTGTGTAGTCGAGTAGAAGTCGAGCCTCACGTGATGGTTGTCTTAACTACAGTGATGAGTGGTCCCACCGGTAGTGACTAGTAGTAGAGTAAGATGATGAGTGGTCCCATCGGAAAACTACTAGTCGAACGGTGATGTGTGGTCCCACCGTGTGTATGTTGGTTGTGCATGTGCAAACCATGTATGGTCTTGTTGTGATAATCATTCGTGCATCCATTGATTTATTGTCAATTATGAAAAGTGTTTTGAAAACTGCATGCTTGTTGAATTGTAGAGCTTCTCTCACTAAGCTAGTTAGCTTACGCTCTCCTTTGTTTCCAACATGCAGATCGTTAGAGTTCGGGAGGCAAGTGGGCAAGGGAGGAGCTTTTGGAGTTCTCAAATTAGCTCAAGTATGATTTACGTATTTGTAATAATGGCTATACGATGGGGGTGTAGACTTGTCGGAGTTGGTGACAAACTCCTTAGTTAATTTTGTGTTTAGATGAGCATGTTGGATTGTTGGATTTATGTTGGCCATGCGTACGCCTTTATATTGTGGATTGTAGACCATAATTGCTTGATGCATACTTGCCTTGTGTTTTAAGACTCATATCCTTCCCATGAATGCTTTGTGTGTGTGTCTAAGGCAAGTATGATAATGCTATGTATAAATCATTGTTAATTTGATGTTTACTTGAATGGCCCTTATATGTATGTTGAATGTTGATCCTTGAATGTATGGCTCTTACGTGTGTGTTGAGTGCTAAGCATGTCTATATAGGGTGCCTTGCATCTAGAATTGATGTATGTTGATGTATGGAGGTTTTAGCTGTGTTTTTGGACAACAATGTGCCATAAACCAGCTAAAACTAGTCTGCTCGTAGAGGGTGTATCAAAACAGTTGGTCCCGTTTCAATACGGCCTCTTGTTTCAGGCCAGGCGTTTCGGTACGCCAGGGGGTCATTTCGATACGTTTTACCCACTGGAAATCTAAGATTTTTCCGATAAATTGAAGTATCGGAACGGGCCTTGGCGTTTCGGAACAGTCTTCGTATCGTTGACCACGAGAAGTTGACCGATTAGGGTGTTTTGGAACGGTTGACCACCGTTTCGATACGGTCTCCTCGTGTTGACTTGGGCCTGTTTACTTAGTCAAGGCGCTTCAATACACTCCTTGGATGTTTCGAAACGGCCTGCAGATTAAACTAAAATGGACTGTTTTTGGAATGATGTTGGGTTGATCGTTTCGTTTGTTGCTTCTGTTGTTGTCCTTTCATATAGGATTAAATTAATCCATTTAGACAAGATAATAATTAAAGAAATTTTTTTAGGGTTGCTAACCGAAGGAGAGCCTTCGTGGGTTTCACTTCGGTTTTCCCCGTGTAGCCTACTCGGACCGGTTAGTCATCCAGACCGGGACGAGGGGGTTACAATCCATCTGAGGATGATACGAGGTATTGAAATTAAGCCTTGTACCCAAAGTTATATGCAAGCACTCCCGAAACCTCGATGTAAATCTTGGATCTCTATCTGACACTATAGATTTAGGTACACCATGAAAATACACTATCTCAGAAAATGTACAACTCTGTCAGCTTATCCAACGTATACGTAATATGCGCAGCTAAGAAATGCACACACTTCGTAAGGCGATCTACAATCACCCAAATGGAATTCTTCCTTGACGGGGTCAAAGGAAAACCGAACACAATATCCATCGTTATCCTCTCTCACTTCCATTCCAGTATCCTCAAAGGTTGCAACAACTCGGAAGGAAATTGGTGCTCAGCTTTCACACGCTGACAAACCATACACTTGCTCACAAAATCAACAACATCCTTTTTCAACCCAACCTAATAGTACTCATCTTTTAATCCCCGATACATCTTCGTACTACCAGGATGCATAGCAAAAGGACTGTTATGAGCTTCAGTCAAAATAGTGTGCCTCAACTCAACATCCTCCGGCACAACTATTAAAGCACAAAACACTATCGTCATTCAAACAAAAATTAGTTGCATTACCATCTGCTATATCCTGAACATGAGGCACCAAAGAATCATCAAGCAATTGCTTCTCTTTAATCAACTGAATCAAGGAAGGTTTCACTTGTAAATCTACTATCAACCCACCATCTCACGATATACTCAACCGAGCAAACATCGCCCACAACTCTAGAACCACTTTCCTACTCAAAGCATCAGCCACAACATTGGCCTTTCTAGGATGATACTCTATCGTCATATCGTAATCTTTGAGCAACTCCAACCACCTTTGTTTCCTAAGATTCAACTCTCTCTAGGAAATTAGATATTTCAAACTTTTATGATCCGTATAGACCACACACTTCTCACCGTATAGGTAATGCCTCCAAATCTTCAAAGCGAACACGACTACAGCAAACTCTAGATCATGAGTAGGATAGCTGCATTCATGCACCCTCAATTGCCTAGATGCATACGCAACAACCTTCCTACCTTGCATCAACACACAACCTAGACCAACATACGATGCATCATTGTAAACCATAAACTCCTTACCCGATTCAGATTAAATCAAGACATGAGCTTGCGTCAAAGCTTCCTTCAACTTCTCAAAAGCTTGTTGTCTAACATCCGTCCACTCAAAGCTAACATTCTTTTGCAACAACTTAGTTAACGGTGCAGCAATCTTAGAGAAACCCTTCACAAACCTTCGATAATATCCAGCCAAACCAAGGAAACTACGCACTTCTGTCACCGATTTAGGCGTCTTCCAATTCATCACTGCCTCGATCTTGTGTGGGTCAACTCGGATACCCTCGACCAACACTGCATGCCCAAGGAAGACAACTTCCTTGAGCTGAAACTCGCACTTTCTTAATTTAGCGTAAAGCTGCTTCTCCTTCAACACTTGTAACACAATACGTAAATGCTTATCATGATCATCCTCAGTACGTGAGTACACGAGAATATCATCAATAAACACTACCACAAACTGATCCAAAAACTCATGGAACACACGATTCATCATGTCCATGAATGCAGTCGGTGCATTCCTCAATCCAAACAACATCACCAAGAACTCATAATGCTCGTACCTTGTCCAAAAAGTTGTCTTAGGCACATCTACATCCTTTACCTTCAGTTGATAGTATCCAGACCTCAAATCAATCTTAGAAAACATTGAAGCACCTCGAAAATGGTCAAACAAATCATCAATCCTTGGCAAAGGATACTTGTTCTTAATCGTCAACTTGTTTAGTTGCTGATAATCTATACAAAAACGCATTGTGCCATCTTTCTTCTTTACAAACAAGACTAGTGCACCCCAAGGTGAAACACTTGGCCTTATGAGCCCTCGATCTAGCAACTCCTGAAGTTGCATTTTCAACTTCTTCAACTTCTTAGGTGCCATCCGATAAGGAGCAATTGACAATGGATTCGTATTTTCATACAACTCTATGCCAAACTCAACTTCTCTATTTGGTGACAAACCAGGCATCTCTTCCGAAAAGACACCTGAAAACTCACATACCGTTCGTATATCCTGAACTTGTACCTTCTTTGTACCAAGGTTCATCATATAAGCTAGGAAAGCTTCAAAACCCAACTCCATCATACGACTCGCTTCAAGAGCCGAAATTGCATTGGACAAAAATTTCACATTCTCGCCCACGATTACCACTTCGTAATCATCAGAAAGTTTCAAGGTAACTCGCTTAACATCAAAATCGACCACAGCCTTATGATCGGTCAACCAATGCATCCCAAGGATTACATCAAAACCATAGAAAGGCAACTTCATCAAATCAACTAAAAACGCATGGCCTTGAATAGATAAAGGACATCTCCTATACAATTTCCTCATAACAATAGTTTCACCGAAAGAACTAGTTATTTGCATTCCCATAGCTAACATCTCAACAAGGATATCAAGAAAATGTGCATGCTCACTCAAGATGTATGAATGCGTAGATCCATAATCAATTAAAGCTAACAATGACAAGGATTGCAAAGTGAAAGTACCTACAATCACATTGGTGTCATTACGTCCCTCGCGATGTGCATACACCCTCGCAGGACCACCACCCTCGAGTTGAACAGCCACAACATGCGCCACAGCTCTCTGTCCATCCTCGCTACGCTGGAAATTACCACGACCGCGCCCACGGCCTCTCTGTAGTGCAACAACGGATGCCCGACCCTGACCACCTCCAGCTAACAAGAGACAATCATGCCTCAAATGATCAGCCGATCCACAATTCCAACAAGTGTTAGCAGCCCCAGCTCCAGAAGACCGCGCTTCTCGAGCCATACGAGGACAATCTCGCCTCAAATGATCTCGCGATCCACATGTCTGACAAGTATTTTATTAAGATCTCATTTTGTTACCCTGAACTGGCGCACCTCACCCAAAATTCCCTCGTCTCGCCTCAGACCGATACCTACGATCACAATGTCTCTTATATTGTCCACCATTAGGACCATATTCCACAGCTCTCTTACCCGAGCTAGAGCTACCCACGCGAGAGGATAAGCCCAAACTCTACTCAATATCCTTGGCTCGCGTCACCAGCACATCAAAGTCAGTATAGTCGGAGGCCAGCATGAAAGTCTTCACCTCATGCACCAAGCCATAACAGAAGCGATCACATCGATGCCTATCACTTGGTACTAATTCTGGAGCATACTGCCTCAAACGAACGAACCATACCTCATACTCAGCCATTGTCATGCTACCTTGCACCAAGGACATGAACTCACACTTCTTGTTGCCCAAGTATCTAACTCCTAGATACTTCTTCTTAAAGGCGGCTTGGAAAAACTCCCAATCCACCTCATTGGGCTCCATATCCCCCGTCATAGTCGTCCACCAACTGTATGCATCACCATGCAATAAAGAAACAACACATTCTAGCTAGCGTGCATCATTGCACCCCATTTGATCCAAATTTCGGATCGTACTAGCCATCCAAGCCTTGAATGCGCCAGGAGACAATCCATGATACTCAACGCCTCCTAAACTTCGCAAGTGTTCTAACGGCACACCTAATTGCTCATCAACAGGTGCTTGTAGTTGCACTCCAGAAACAACAGCCTGGAATGCCTCAGTCATTTCCTGAACCAAAGGCGTCAAATCACCCAACACAGAACCAGCTTGCCCATGTTGTACTTGCTCCTCAACCCCAGGTGGAGGCGGTGGAGGAGGTAAATTCCCACCAGGCAGAACCTCGTTCTCCTGATTCCCTTGCTCACCAACAAGAGCAATCGTACTCGAACGTAGCTCTCTCCTCGGTCCCATTGTGTTATTATAATTAAGGCATGATAATAAAAGAAAACAAGAAATCAAGTCAGCTTCTAGCAAGGATCAAAGACTTCGTATTCAATTTAAATACACTTTACTACAGCAACAAGGCAATGAGCATCCCAATTTCCCCAACCATAGCATAAAGCATACAACGTACATATCACAAACGTCGTTCATCGCAATCAATCAAATTTAGCCCACAACATCATCATATACATAACAGCTCACACATACATCACAATCATCCTGCATGGCATCACTAACATTTGATCATCATTAACATGATTATATCAGTCACCGTGCATAGCAAACATCATCAATGATTTAGAATCACATCACATCAACTTACCGTTAAATTACCATCGTCCCATTCTTTCGAAACAACCACCAAATGTAACCCCTCGACCCGACCTAGGCGGTAGATCGAACCGAACGAGTCACGCAATGAATATTGAAGTAAACCAGGAAGGTTTACCTCAATAAACAACCCTTTTTTATCTTGTCTAGATGCTCATTGGAAAACTAAGTGTTTATCATCGCAGCAGAACATACATATCATTAATCGAACATTAATTAAAACTCCATTGCCTTCAAATACGATTTTAGGGACCATTTTGCAAACTTATCAAATTACAAGGGATTCCTCCACTTTAGATTACCATCTTTAAATTAATCGTATTACATGCATCTCTGTCAAAAATCAGCTCAAAACAATCATTCACACTCACTTAATTGCATCCACAACATTCAGGGACTAAAACGCAAAGAATCAGAACTTCAGAATATTCCAGCAACTAACATAACAACCAGCTGTTCCGGTATAGGCTAGTCCTATATCGAAATAGTACCTCACGGCTCGGAACATGGGACCGTATCGAAACACCCTTGAGGTGTTTTGAAACTGTGGTTTCTAATAGCAAAACGTACCGGAACAGACCTACCCTGTTTCGAAACCCTTAGGCCATTTCAAGCTCACTGTTTCGGTACAAGCTCGAGTGTACCGAAACACCTGGGCCTGTGTCGCAACCACCCTTTTTTAGGGAAAAGAGGCTTCGACTTTTTGGCAGTAAAACTTTTAAAAATCAACAGAGTCGCCATCAATATTTTTGAAAGAAGTGTGATTGGATCACTTTTAAAAATAGGGTTATTTTAATAAAATGTTTTGTTTTAATAAAACAACGATTTTGGTCTGCGAAAAATCAGAAAATAGGTTCGGGGGTCGGTTACGCGTGGGGAAGGGTTAGCACCCTCACGACGCCCAAAATTGGTTTTAAAATCGTTTTCAAAACTGGAATTTGCAAGTTCACAAAGGTTCGACTTTACTTGTCCGTTTAATGAATATCAATCTATTTTAACGGCCTTATCGCCCGGGAGATGAACTTCAATCACCACCAACATTTCTGGCGCTAACCCTTCATTCTCGTTTGATAAGACACCACATTAAATTAATTTCACTTTTCAAGCAACATGAAAATTTAATGTGTTGAGCATTTTTATTTATTCTAAGTTTGATTATTTAAAAATCCTAAAGAAGTCTAAGTCTTTTATTCCTAATTAAAAGTTTAAGTTTGTTTAAGTGTGTTTTATTTTTCGTGAAGTAAATCTTTCAACAAACACATCTCTATCTAAGCTTTAGAACCTAATCCTAAGTTTTAAACTTATTTCTAAAACAAGCAAGTGAATTTTATTCTTTTATGTTTTTCTCTTTTTATTATTCCTTTAATAAAACCTTTATTTCTTTTTTTACCTTTTTATTTCTTAAAAGTCAAGACCCTTCTTACATCTTTTACCCTTTTTTCATTTTTTATGTTTTTCCCACCTTTTTATTTCAAAAAAGAATTCTTCTTTTAAAACTTCCTCTTTTCCATTTTTTTCATTTTTAAAGCTTTTCTTTTAAAAAAACCTTTTTAAAATAAACTTTTATTTTAAATGATTTTCTTTTAAGCTTTTTCAAAACATTATTTTCTCCTAAAACCCTAAACTTTTACCTTAAAACATTTTATTTTCTTTTAAAAACAAAACTTTATGACTTATTTATTTTTTAAAGAAAAACATCTTATTTATTTTTATTTTTAAAATCATTCAACTCATTTATTATTAAATCTAAATTTCAAAAAAAACCTTTTTATATTTTTAATCAAAATCAAGCCCCTTTATTATTTCTACTCATGCATTATTGTTTTTTCTAAATTAAATCCCTAACTTTAAGTTTTTTCAATTAAACCACATTTATTCATTTTATTCTTGCATTTTTAATTTAAACACCTTAAAATTTTATTTCTACATTTCTAAAGATAAAAACAACTTTAACAATATTTTTAAGCATGCAAATATTTTTAAAGATCAAACCAAATTTAAAACAAAAAAAATTAAAACGAAAACGTTATCGGAATCGTGAAACGATTTTCCGACTTCAAAAACAACCTAAAATCCACAAAAAAAAAACACAAACACAAACAAAAATTCAACCAAGAACAAGCAATAAAAAATCTAAATAAAAAGTAAAAGAAAAGTTAGAAATTTTACCAAAAATGACGAACGAAGAACTCGAATCTGGTCTTCTCGAAATCTTCCCAATTGCCTCCGAAAAATTGATTCCAAACTCGAACTTCCACTAAAAATTTCCAACAACCCTTGAAGAATTTTTAGAGAATTTTTTCGGATTTTTCCAAGCCTAATTGCTTTTTTTTCAAGTGTGTTTTTTCTTAGAATTATGTGTTGAACAAATGGGTGAAGGGGGGGTTTATAGTTGATTTTGAGCTTCAAATTCAAGCCAAAACAGTATTTAATCCCCAAATTGGAGCCTAAATCTGACACATGGCTTGATCCTCGGAAGAACACCTCAAGAATATCTCGATTTGGTTCAAATTCGGGATCGAATTTCCCCTTGATTCGAGCCTAGGGTTTGACTTCTTTTACTCTATTTTTTGCAGATTCCGGTGAGCACATGCCGCGGCGGCGAGCGGGGTCGGTGGCGGCGAAGCGGACCAGCCGGTACCAACGGCGTCGGCAGTCGTTGCTGGTAGACGCCGGACAGCCACCATGGAAGCTCGTCGCGAGGGTTTGCTAGGGAACTAGCCCGCAAGCGTGCGGCCCACGCGCTTGTCAGACTCTATCTTCATATAATAGCACATCTTCCATGATTCACCGATTTCTTGCACCTTCCGCCTAAACTCTCCTTGAAACTCGAATTCTGACGTACCAAGCTCGGAAGTGAAAGGAACAAACTGTCGTGATCCATATTGGCGCGATACTAACAAAGGTGCACAACCAATTCCTCCCCATAAACCTAACATCATCAAATAGTTGTAATCTCCTCATCTACACCTTACTTTAGCATGTCCCATCCATGGTACCCTCCATTTGATGTCCTCGTCACGACGATCTCTGAAGATATCTACACACTTGCTTCTTTTGATACTCGGCCAATCTTGTGCCAAAAATTCTTGAAGTGGGGAAAAGTTCGGGGAGAACACGTTTGGTAAGGCCAAAGTTGGACACTCCTAGAAATGACTAAGGGCCCAAACTTGAAGTAAAGGAGCACATCCTCCAAAATGCACATCTTCCACTTTTCGACAAGCGTTCAAAGAGATGAAGGTTTCTGCTAACACTGTAGGCACTGGATTGACATTCCTCTTCAACTGCTCAAAGAAGTCTAGCAGGGCCACATCGATGTTTCCCAACACCTTTGGAAAAATCACTAAACCGTAAATTGCAATGGCCATGAGGTCTACCCTTTTTATGATGTCTGGATGAACCAGAATAATGTTTCGAATGCATGACCAAGGAAAGTTAAAACTTCTCCCTCTCTTCTGTATCAACCCTTCAACCCATTCATCACTCATTTCGGCAAATGAAACAAGTTTTGAGTGTGAGTTCTTGTTTTTGGGCGGCTTTGTATACACCCAATTCTCTTTCACTTCAGGCATATTGAACAATGCCAAGTATTCCTCGAAAGTTGGCATCATATCTTCTTCGTTGAATGTAAATCAGCAATACCCAGGATTCCAGAACTGAATCAAAGCCTTCAGAAACGGCTTACCAACCTTCACAAACATAATATATGCTATGTCATCATAAGACTCATGGAACAACTGTTTAGTCTTATAATCGAAATGGTCCCATATCTCATGTAACTCCTGCACATTATTTTGCTTAACACTAGCATGGGCATACTCTGAAGTTTCTGTTTCGTGACCCGCACCCAAACTGTCTCCATACTTCCTCTAATTGACCTCAAACCAGTGACGCACTTTTGCATTTTCCTCTTCATTCTTCAAGAGCTTTCCATCCATAATTGAACAATTTTCCAGAATTAACCCCTTCTAAATATGAAATGATGCACATGCAAAACAAACAAGATAAGGAACAGAGATTAATAAAGCAAGAAAAAAGGAAATGGAATAGAAAAACAAATTAAATGCATGATAATTCTGGGTCGTCATTCCAACATTTCAAGACATGTCTCCACGGATTATTCCTGTGACTCAACACCCTAGGCTTTTTGCATGGCTCTAATTAAAGGTAGGCTCTAGATTCTCAAACTTGGCTTGGTTCTAAAAGGGTGCTCGAGCTGTCCTTGTTGTCCCTTACTAAGGGTAGCAAGGCCCTCGATTCTCACACATTATAGGCTTCAAACGAATCAAGTTCAACTCAGGAGGACTCACACATTATACCCGTTGAGTTTGCTATTGAGACGTATTCCGATTCTGCACCAGTGTCCAATGCTCCGTATAGAATGGCACCGAAAGAGCTGAAAGAGTTGAAGACACAGCTTCAGGAGTTTATCGATAGGGGTTTCATTAGGCCTAGTATTTCTACGTGGGGTGCTCCGGTCTTGTTTGTGAAAAAGAAGGACAGTAGCATGAGGATGTGTATAGATTATAGGCAGTTGAACAAAGTGACAGTGAAGAACAAGTACCCGTTGCCTAGGATAGATGACTTGCTTGATCAGTTGAGAGGTGCTTCATTTTTTTCAAAGATTGATTTGAGGTCCAGATACTATCAGTTGAAGGTGAAAGATGTAGACATACCAAAGACAGCCTTTCGTACACGTTATGGGCACTATGAGTTCTTGGTGATGCCTTTTGGGTTGACTAACGCTCCAGCAGCCTTCATGGATATGATGAACCGTGTGTTTCATGAGTTTTTGGACAGGTTTGTGGTAGAGTTCATAGATGACATCCTAGTGTACTCTAGGACCGAAGAAGAGCATGATGAGCATTTGCGGTTAGTGCTTCAGACCTTGCTTAAGAATCAGTTGTATGCCAAGCTAAGCAAATGTGACTTTTCTATTCGGGAGGTATCTTCCTAGGTCACGTGATCTCGGCTAAGGGGATTAGTATGGATCCCAAGAAAATAGAAGCCACAGTGAATTGGAAACAACCGAAGTCAGTGACAGAAATCCGTAGTTTCCTAGGTTTGGCGGGATACTATAGAAGATTTGTCGAGGGATTTTCTAGGATAGCGGCTCCTTTGACTAAGTTGCTTCAGAAGAATGTCCCCTATGAGTGGTCAGATGCAAGACAAGAAGCGTTTGAGAAGTTGAAGAAAGCTTTGACTGAAGCTCCTATTTTGATTCAGCCTGAACCGGGAAAAGATTTTTTATTTACAGTGATGCATCATACGTAGGTTTAGGTTGTGTACTTATGCAAGAAGGTAAGGTGGTAGCTTATGCTTTGAGACAGTTGAAGGTTCACGAGAAGAACTATCCCACCCATGACATATAGTTAGTCGCAGTAGGGTTTGCTTTGAAGATTTGGAGACACCACTTTTATGGTGAGAAATGCACCGTATATATCGACCACAAGAGCTTGAAGTACTTGATGTCTCAGAGGGAGTTGAACCTTAGACAACGTAGGTGGTTAGAGCTTCTTAAGGACTATGACCTTACGATAGAGTACCATCCGGGTAAGGCAAACGTAGTGGCCGATGCTTTGAGTAGAAAAGTGGCAGTTGAGTTGCGAGCTATTTTTGCGAGATTGAGTGTGTCCAAGGATGGTGGGTTAATAGCCGAACTTCAGGTTAAGCCTTTGTTAGCTCAGTTGATTCGAGAGAAGCAGTTGCGAGACGGGTCTTTGGCACCTCACGTGCAGGATATAACCGAAGATAGGTCTACCGATTATTGTTTTGGTGAGAATGGGATCCTATGTTACAAGGATAGGATAGTAGTTCTGGAAGATGCCGAGTTGAGACGTACGATATTGAATGAAGCTCATAACAGTCCTTTTGCTATACATCCGGGTAGTACGAAGATGTATCGAGGGTTAAAAGAAGAGTACTATTGGGTTGGATTGTAGAAGGATGTGGCCGAGTTTGTGAGTAAGTGTATGGTTTGTCAACGAGTTAAGGCCGAGCATCGGTTTCCTTCAGGGTTGTTACAACCGTTGAAAATTTTGGAATGGAAGTGGGAACGTATCACCATGCACTTTGTGTCAGGTTTACCGTTGACTCCTTCGAAGAAAAATTCAGTGTGGGTGATAGTTGATAGATTTACTAAGTGTGCGCACTTTATACCCGTTCATACTACCTACATCTTAGATAAGTTGGCAGGTCTTTATATCTGTGAGATAGTGAGACTACATGGAGTATCGAAATCGATTGTGTCAGACCGAGATCCGAGGTTTACATCTAGGTTTTGGGAGTGTTTGCATCGTGCCTTGGGTACTTGGTTGAACTTCAGCACTTCGTATCATCCGCAGTCAGATGGTCAGTCAGAGAGGGTGATTCAGGTGTTAGAGGATATGTTGAGGTGTTGTATCATCGATTTTCAGGGGTCGTGGGAGAAGCATCTACTATTAGTAGAGTTTGCATACAACAACAATTATCAGGCTAGTATTCAGATGGCACCGTATGAAGCTCTGTATGGTAGGAAGTGTAGGACTCCGATTTGTTGGGCCGAAGCCGGACATAAGCTTGTACCGATGCCCGATTTGCTTAAGGGCACTACCGAGAAGGTAAAGTTGATATGTGATCGCTTGAAGGCAGCCTCAGACGGACAAAAGTCGTATGCCGATCTAAAGAGAAAAGAGATAGAGTATGATGTGGGAGAGAAGGTGTTTTTGAAAGTCTCACCTTGGAAGAAGGTGATGAGGTTTGGTAGGAAAGGTAAGTTGAGTCCGAGATTTATTGGACCTTATGAGGTAGTTGAGAAGATTGGTCTCGTTGCATATAGATTGAGACTCCCGACCGAGCTAGAGAAGATTCATGATGTGTTCCACGTGTCGATGCTCCGCAAATATAGATCGGATCCGTCTCACGTAATGCCAGTGGATGAGATTGAGTTGAATCCGGATTTGACATATGATGAGAAAACGGTGGAGATCTTAGCCTCAGACAAGAAGGTGTTGCGTGGTAGGTCAATTGAGTTGGTCAAGGTGAGATGGCAACGTCGAGGGGTGGACGAGACCACTTGGGAGAGAAAGAAGGATATGGAAAGGCATTTTCCCTACCTCTTTTCGTCAAGTAATTTCGGGGATGAAATTCCTTAAGTGGGGGAGAGTTGTAACGCCCCGGGTTTAGGGGTCGGATGTTACACGGGTGAATCGGGTTTGAGTCGTGGTCTCGTCTTAAATTAAATTGGGCTTTGGGTTTAATTAAAAAGAGTTTGTGGTTCATTAAAGGCAAAATAGTAATTTGGAAATAAAGGGAAAATAATATGGGAAAATGGGATTTTTGAAAAATACTATCCATCTTCTTCCTCTTCTAACATTTCACGTCAAAACCCTTTCTAAACCCTTTGTTACTATTTCATCAAATCTCTTCATCAATTCAAGGGCTCTCTTCAAGGTAATTGCATTTTTTATTTCTCCTCATTATTTCCAACATTTCCATAGCTTTAGTTTTCATAGAAATCCCATTTTAAAGTTTTTGAAGTTTTCAAGTTTTGAAGTGAAAGTATAAAACTTAAATGGTTTTTTGATGGAGTCTTGATTTGTAAAACTAATTTATGTTTTAGTATTGCCCTTAGGTGTACTATATCTTAAATTGGTGGGTTTTTATTAAGATTCCCGAAATGGGTTTTCATGGGTGTTTTGGTGTGATTTTGTGAAAGGGAGTTAGGTTGGGGTTATAGTGATACTAGGAGGTGCATGGAGGGGAAAGCTCAGGAGGTGCATGGAGGTCCGGCGGTGAAGGGAGGCTCGTCATCGGAAAAGGTGTCAGACAAGACCTCGATTGGGTGGAGGACGATCTTTATAGACAACCTCAGCAAACGAGTACATCGATCAGCACTGAAAGAACTGATTAGTCACCTTGGCAAGGTAATGAGGGTTTTTATCCCGGGGTTCAACAACAGACCCAGGTACAGGAATAGTACGTTTGCTTTCGTATCAGTTATGAAGAAGAGCGAAATGGAGTGCATTATCGAGAGGTTTGATAATACACCCATTGACGGGTTGATAGTGAAGGTATCTGAAGTGAGGTTTCCTAATCCTTGGGAGGGTCAGGAATTCACTAATAGGAGGAAATGGAATGAGGGGAGGGGTTTGAGAGGTGGATTACGAAAGGGTGGAGTCCCTGGAGGAGGAGCGCGGAAAGAAGATGAGGCTGGCACCAATGCAAGGAGGAAACAATGGGCAAAGAGGGTTCCCGGAACTTCATACAAAGAGGTCCTTCTTAATAGGAATGAAAACGGGATTCACAAAGACAGTCATGGCAACAAGACGACGGAGACATTGGATACACATGAGCTTGATCTAAATATCACGCCCTCAAATATTGAATGGTTGAGTACGTGTCTCGTTGGGGTTCTGAAACCTAACTTCGAAGTTGGCTTTGTTCATCAGGCTTTGGCTCATGATGGGATCCAAGTGAAGATTTCTAGGTGGGATAACGACATTGAGTCCTACATAATCAGGTTTAGGTCAGAGGAAGAGATGAAGGAGTTATGGGAATCCAAGAACGAAGCGTTATGGTATTGGTTTGAACACCTGGCTCCTTTACTTGTCGACGGAGTCCCATTCCAGTTTGTGTCTGTTCTTCTGAAAAGGGTGCCTTTAGCATGCTGGCACGATGAGTTTTTCAAGTTACTTGGCCATCAATGGGGAACGTTTATCGGAGTGGACAAAGCCACTAAGAACAAAGACATATTTGATGTGGCGAGGATCTGGGTTAGAACCTCAAGCCGGAGGGTTTTTTCGAAGACGGTGATGATCACGGCCTTAGGTGTTAAACATTGTATTTCGGTTTCCTTTGGGGAACCTGAAGAAATCCAAACCTGGTCCGATTGTGATGAGGGCGGTGAAGCCAATGTTGATGGTGGTTCAAATTTTGTATCGGAAGAAGAAGCCGCTAAATCGGATGAGCTGATGGAGGACCTGCCGGTGAACGACCCTATCATTGGCGTTTCAGTTCCGGATGACGGCTCGGAACCTGAAATGGAATTAAATGTCAACAGAGGTGTGTGTTTCCAAGGAGCAGGTACATTCCATTCCAATGATATTGGAATATCTATGGACAGCGACACAATCATGCCGGGGGTCAACAGGTTAATCCATCCGGGTTACCAAACAATATTTCAAGAATCGGAAGCCCAAATGTCCCCTCGGAGGCAGAAGTTAGACACGATACATTGGGCCAGGCTAATTTTGAAGGCCCAAATAATAATCTGGAGGAGGTCACATTTAGGCCCCTCAACTGTCAAGGATCGGAGCCTTCACACCCTTCTGGCCTCGAGAATTTGAGGTCTGGCCCGATTATCTCTATGGGTAGATCAGGGTCACCCTCCCTAACTTCTCACTTTAATATTTCCAGCGAAGAGGGGGAAATGGTGCCCGACAGTTTTGAGGGGAACAGGACAGTGAGCAACGGTAGTTCTTCATCTTTCAAGTTTTAAGAGAGTCAGTATAGAGTGGAGAAACAGCCAGCCTACATTTCCCGGAGCAAAGCGAAGACTAGGTTCTTATTGAGACGACGAATTAGGGATGCGTTATAAGAGCCAATGGGTTATTTTGGGGATGAAAATGAAAAGAGGAAATCGAGCAGGGTGGATGGAATTTCTTCTGAAGAAGCAGAAGGGGTATGGGTGGTAAGCAACATGCTGGAATTCGCATTTAAAGGGGGAAAGATGTGGTGACGAAACGAGTGGTGGAGTTGGAAGAGGAAATTAGGAAGGGAAATTGAATCAAGTAAATTTACAAGGTATTGATCCTTTTTAGCTTATGAATTTTGCAGCCATCTCGTGGAATATAAGGGGAGTAAGGAAAGCTGAGAAAATTAGGACAGTTAAAAGGTTGATTCGGAAGGAGAAGCCAGTGTTACTTATGCTATAGGAGACTAAAGTTGAAATTTTAGATAGGAAGATTCTGAAGAGAATTTGGAGTGGGGAAGACGTTGATTCAGTTTACGCACCTGCAATTGGTTCTGCTGGAGGACTATTGTTCATGTGGAAGAAGGAATTTGTTCAGGTCAGTGACAGTTTCATATCACAAAGGTTCATTTCGATTATTGGGAACGTTGTACAGAAGAATTACAAATGTGGCTTTATGAATGTGTATGGTCCCAGCATTGATTCGGAGAAGGAAACTTTTTTCAGTGAGGTTCTTGATTTTCTGAAGAATTGGGATATCCCGTGGTGCATCGGGGGAGACTTCAATGCAATCCTTAGTGTCGATGAGAAGATGGGTTTTTCGATGAATAGAGCAGTCATTGAGTTGTTCAACTCATTTGTTTTTGAAGTAGGGTTAATGAATTTGCCTCTACTGGGTGGCAGTTACACTTGGTGTAATAATAGGGAGAATCTGACGTTTGTGCGACTCGATCGATTCCTAATATCGGAAAGCTTTAATCGCATCTTTCCAGACTTAACTCAGAAATTGTTAGATAAATCTTTGTCAGATCATAATACGATTTCCTTATCTGAAAGACGGACAGAGTGGGGGATAAAACCTTTTAAATGTTTCAATTTCTGGTTGGAGGAGGATGAGTTTATGAAGGCTATTTCGGATTCAGTCAAGTTGCTGAAAATGAAGAAACCGAATGCATCAATTGGGGTTGTTCTGCGATCAGCTAAAGGGGCTGCTAAAGTATGGGCAACAACAAGGAATAGCAAACAGCAGCATTCAATCGAGGGTATCAAAAAAATAATATCCAAGATCGAAGCCCGTATAAAGCTGGAAGGGGCAAATGAAAACTTACAGTCAGAATGGAGGAAATGGAAAGGGGTGTTGTGGAAGGAATACAAAATAGATGAAAGCTGTTGGTTACAGAAATCAAGGTTGAAGTGGCATGGCGAAGGGGACAGGAATACGTGTTTTTTTCATGCCGTGGCTTCGAATAGAAGAAAACAGAACTGTTTTCATGGCATGAAGGTGGACGGTAAGTTGATTGATGATCCTTGTTCGGTAAGGAAAATGGTCAGTGAGCATTTTAAAACTACTTACAACTCAAGCAAGACGCTAGAATTGTTTGATGTGAATCTCGACTTCAAGGTGATCAGTAAAGAACAAGCCAGAGCTTTAGAATCGGTGTTTTCCGAAGAAGAAATATGTCTTGCCCTTAGTTCATCGGATGGAAACAAAGCCCCTGGGCCCGACGGGTTTAATTTAAATTTCTTCAAAAAAAATTGGAGTGTATTGAAGATGGATATTCTGAAATTTTTCGATAATGTATTCACAGGGAAGTCTTGGGAGGAGGGTACCAATCATTCTTACATAACCCTTATTCTGAAAGTCAGCAATCCGGAAACACTGGATGAGTTTAGGCCAATAAGCTTGGTTGGCGGAATGTACAAGTTGCTTTCGAAGGTGTTAGCTCGTAGACTTCGAACCGTGTTGGACTCAATCGTTGGGGAAAATCAGTTTGCATTTGTTCAAGGCAGACAAATCTTAGACTGCTCACTTATTGCCAATGAAACAATCGATTTCATGAGGAGGAAAGGGAGAAGAGGAGTAGCCTTTAAAATCGATTTCCAAAAGGCTTACGACACGGTAGATTGGGAGTTTTTGTTTAAAGTACTAAGAAAATGCAGTTTTGGGAGAAAGTGGCGGAACTGGATTAGAAAACGTATTACGACAGCAACTATTGCGGTGCTTGTAAATGGATCGCCAACGGAGGCTTTCTCAATCTCAAGAGGCCTTCGACAAGGTTGTTCTTTGTCCCCCTTGTTATTCAACCTAGTTGGAGAAGCACTCAGCTTGTCTATTAAAAAGGCGGCTAATTTAGGCCTTTTCTCGGGTTTCTCGATTGGAAGGAATAGCGGGGAAATTACGATAACTCGTCTACAATTTTCAGATGATTTACTAATATTCTGTGGAGGTGAGGAAAGGCAAGTTCGGAACGTCAAAAGAGTTCTAAGGGTCTTTGAGCTTGCTTCCGGATTGAAGCTAAATCTAAAAAAATGCAAAATGTTTGGCGTTAATCTACTGCAGGAGGAGCTGAATATGTGGGCTGGGAAGATTGTGTAACCCCCTTAGCCCGGCCTAGACGGTTGACCCGAACTACGAAGATTACACGGTGAAAACCAAAGTCAACCCGAAAGTCAAACTTGATTAACGACCCTTTTTTTCTTTTAAATCTTGTCTAGATGCGTATTAAACCTAATCGTACTCCTGAGAAACACATACTTGAAAAGCACAGCGTTCGGATTACATTAAGGGGCTCAATTGCACAAATTACAACTATTAGGGACCAAAATGTAAATTCTGGAAATTAAGAAAACTTAACCGATTTTTATGTTACCAATACCAAATTAGTCATATTACATGCTTCCCTGTCAAATTTCACTTCAATCAGACATCTCAAACTCATTCAATTGCAAATACAAATTCCATGACTAAAACGTAAAACTTGCAAACCACAAAACCATTCAAATCATTGCCCAACGGTCAACTGTTTCGGAACGGGGTTGATCGTTCTGAAACACGGGTTCGTTTCGAGACTTGTATCGAAACAGGGCCTGGCAGTGGCCAAAACGTTTCGGAACGGCCTCTACCCGTTCCGATACACGAAGGCCATTACAGGCCCCCGTTTCGAAACGCTAGGGCCCGTTCCAATACGGATTGCCCAGAAAGTGCAGAATTTGCTGGTTTAACATGCATTTATCCACTCAAACACAACTTAATGACCTCCTAATCATGCCAACAAGCCATCATACATATAAGGTACACATTTGCATCATCAAAACTCATTCATGGCATCAATTAAGAAATCCACAAGTCTATAGGCATGCATCCTAATATTCAAAATCAACCAATCATCAAATCATCAAAGCAAACACCAAATGGCCATTTACAAGTCCAAAGCCTCAAAGGCATCATGCCACACTCAGGGAGTCCAAAACATCTCCCAAAATACAACCTAGGTTCCCATTGCCAAAATATCAAAAACTAATAATTTTGTGAAAACATCACCATACATGAGCTTAGCTTTCCCTTGGAATCTTAGCCTCATTGCTGCCCTCAAAACACTTCAATTCTCTGCATTATTGGTTCAAGAAAGAGAGCGTAAGCACATTTGCTTAGTGAGGCATGCTCTAAAGAAACAATACAATAATGCATTTTATAAAACATCTTTCACAAGGCCTTTAAACTCATAAACATCATTTCTCATGCAACAATGCATACACAACAAGCATCTCATGCTTCATTAACATCAACATGTCATATTGGCTTACAAGTGATAAACCATAACCATTTTCAACATAAAACACAATCGGATACGCGGATTACAAGCGTTGTCCCATACGCTTCATACACATTACCGAACACACAAGGTGGAGTTTACCGGTACAATCACAACCCCTCAACAACCGTGATGGAGTTTAACGGTACAATCACAACCCCTCCACATCACTCATCGGTAGTTTATAACATCACTAACGAGAACACGGGACACACAACTCAAGATCCACACATGGCCTTTTAACCACCATTATGATCTTAAACATCTCGTTAGTGTACTTGGATGGAGTCTACGGTACAATTACAACCCCTCTACATCCAAGGCGACTTTATTCACGGTGCACCCAATCCTATAGCCGGCTAACTATATCCGGTTCAAGTACTTTAAAACCATTACATCACTTGCCAATATACATCATTTATCATCAACAATCCACTGTTTTAAAGCATTAATCAAAGCCATTAAACCATCATGCAACACCATGCATCAAAACCACATTTATCCATAACAAACCAAGGATCTCTTACCTTGAGCATCCTTCAACACATGGCTTTCAAAACCAGCATTAATCATGCTAAAACATGCTTTCAAAAACAGAATTTAAACATGCAAATTAAATACATTGCATCCAACCATCTCATGGTTCATCAAAGAGAGAGTTTTCCCGAAAACTTACTCTTGAGCTTAGTTAAGTTGCTTAGACTTAAACTAAGCTCCCAAACCTTCAAACATTCATTACAAATCTGGAAATCCCAACTTCACTCACCAATTCCGTTTCGCAAGCTTGCCGAAACGCCGTTCAAGCCTCCGGATCAACACCACAAGGATCCGAAGATGTCTCCCTTGTTTTAAACACATCAAAGCAGAGGATTAATGCATCATCATGCATTAAAATCTTTAGCCATTACACCTAAACTCGCTGCTCTCACCAAATCTAACATTTCGGCTACCAAACACAACCGAAATCACTTCCAAACTCTTCCACAACATTACCCATTTAAGATCCATCACTTCTAAACATTCTTAAACATCAATTAACATCCAAAAAGAACCTAAACTCGTCCTTATACCTCCAGCTATAACAGAACACCAAGATCACCCCAAAAACCACCATTTTCATAAGCAAAAACTTAGGAAATTCAACCTATTCGGGATTGCATTGATTAAACCTCAATTATACATCATTAAACATCCAAAATACATTTAAAAGCCATCTCAAAACAGAGCCCAAACAATCACCACGAATTTCTTCAAGATTTAATCAAAATCTTGAGTTTTAAGCCAAAATCAAGATCACAACATTAAAACCTTTCATAAAACTTAATTTAAGGATTGAGAACTTGGGAATTTCAGTAAAGAACTGAGTATTTAGAGGAGAAGAACATCCTTACCTCTAAATGTAGATTTCTCCTTGTTTAGAGCCAAAATCCTTGAAAATTCAATAAGCAAATCAAGAGGTTTTAATGTAGAAAGGATTAGGAATCAATTGATGATTGAAACCTCATCATTTAGTGTGAAAATCAGAAGAAATGTTGCTGTAGAAATGTGTTTGGCTGAGGGAATTTTGAGAGAAAATGAGATGAGAAAGTTTTAAAGAGAGTTAGTTATGAAAAGTTAAAATATGGTTTCCCTATTTTCCTTTAATTAATTAAACATTAAATGAATCATTAAAATTAAGAAAAATCTGGAGAAATCCTTCCTTGGGTAAATTAGCTCCTTAAAGATTCAAAGTTTCAATCCTTACAAAACAGTCACCACTGAACTTTTCAAAAATTACATTTTAGTCACTATTTCGAAATGTCACACTTCCAAACCTTATTTTGAAAAATTGATTTCACCACTCTCTTTTATATATTAAAAGAGGATTTTTAGATATTTTCCATATTTTTAATGCAACCCGAACTAGGCTTTCCCTAAAACCACCTTTTATATTTGAACTGAAAATCAGACCGGTCCGGTTCAGACCCTAAACTTCCAAGCCCAAAACTGGGGTGTTACAACTCCCCCCTTAAGAAATTTCATCCTCGAAATTTACCTGGAGGAAAGAGATACGGAAACTGCTTCTTCATGTCATCCTTCCGTTCCCATGTGGCTTCCTCAACACCACGATGCTTCCACAACACCTTTACCAACTCAATGGTCTTGCCTCGAAGAACTTTACTGCCTGAATCCAGAATTTCCACCGGCTCCTCAACATAGGTCAAGTCTGGATTCAACTCCACTTCCTCCACATGCATAACATGCGAAGGATCCGATCTATACCTCTGAAGCATAGAAACATGAAACACATCATGAATCTTTTCCAACTCTTGCGACAACCTCAACTTGTACGTAACAGGACCCACACGCTCAATCACCTCGTATGGTCCAATGTACCTAGGGCTCAACTTACCCTTTCGGCCAAACCTCATCACTTTTTTCCAAGGCGAAACCTTAAAAAACACACGGTCACCTACCGCATACTCAATCTCCTTACGCTTCAAATCCGCGTAAGACTTCTGTCGATCAGAAGCTCCCTTCAATCGCTCACAAATGAGCTTCACTTTCTTGGTGGTTCCTTTCAACAAAGCTGGCATTGAAACCAATTTTCTGACCTGTTTCAGCCCAACAAAGAGGAGTCCTACACTTCCTCCCGTACAAGGTTTCATAAGGTGCCATTTGAATACTTGCCTAATAACTATTATTATAAGCAAACTCCACCAAAGGCAAATGCTTCTCCCAAGAGCCCTGAAACTCAATCACGCAGCACCTCAACATATCCTCCAGCACTTGGATAACACGCTCAGACTGTCCATCCGACTGTGGATGATAAGAAGTACTGAAATTCAGCCGTGTACCCAAAGCTTGATGCAAACATTCCCAGACACGCGATGTAAACCTCGGATTTCTGCCCGACACTATAGACTTTGGCACACCATGCAGCCGCACAATCTCAGCAATGTACAACTCTGCAAGCTTATCCAAAGTATACGTAGTATGCACAGGTAAGAAATGCGCACACTTCGTCAGGCGATCCACAATCACCCACACCGAATTCTTCTTCGATGGCGACAAAGGTAAACCAGACACAAAGTCCATGGTAATCCTTTCCCACTTCCACTCAGGAATCCTCAACGGTTGCAACAACCCAGAAGGAAACTGATGCTCAGCCTTAACTCGCTGACACACCATGCACTTTCTCACATACTCAGCAACATCTTTCTTCAAACCCACCCAATAGTACTCATCTCTAAGATCACGATACATCTTAGTACTACCAGGGTGCATAGCAAAAGGACTACTATGAGCTTCAGTCAAAATAGCACACCTCAACTCAGCATCATTGGGCACTACTATCCGACTCCCAAAACATAAAACTCCATCATCATTAAAGCTGAAATCCGATGGCCTATCCTCAGCAATATCATGAACATGTGGCACCAAGGAATCATCCAACAGCTGCTTATCCTTAATCAACTGAACCAATGATGGTTTCACCTGCAATTCAGCCACAAGACCGCCATCTCGCGAAATGCTCAAACTGGCAAACATAGCCCTCAACTCCACTTCCACTTTCCTACTCAAAGCATCCGCTACAACATTAGCTTTTCCCGGATGGTACTCGATCGTCAAATCGTAATCTTTAAGCAACTCCACCCAACGTTGTTGCCTAAGATTCAACTCTTTTTGAGACATCAGATACCTCAAACTCTTGTGATCCGTGTACACCGTACACTTCTCACCATACAGGTAATGTCTCCAGATTTTCGAAGCAAAAACCACCGCAGCCAATTCAATGTCATGCGTAGGATAATTGCGCTCATGCACCTTCAACTGGCGCGATGCATAAGCCACCACCTTACCCTCTTGCATCAATACACACCCCAACCCAACATAGGATGCGTCACTGTACACCACAAACTCTTTCCCTGATTCAGGCTGAACCAAGATAGGAGCTTGCGTCAAAGCTGCCTTAAGCTTCTCAAAAGCCTGCTGTCTCGCTTCCGTCCACTCATACTTGACATCCTTCTGCAACAACTTCGTCAAAGGTGCAGCAATCTTTGAAAATCCATCCACGAACCTCAGGTAGTATCCTGCCTAACCAAGGAAACTACGGACTTCATGAACAGACTTAGGAGGTTTCCAATTCATCACTGCCTCAATCTTCTGAGGATCAACACGAATCCCCTCAGCAGAAACCACATGACCAAGGAACACAACTTCCCTGAGCCAGAACTCACACTTGCTTAACTTAGCATAAAGCTGATTCTCTAACAGAGCCTGCAACACAATCCTCAAATGCCCTTCATGCTCCTCCTCAGTACGAGAGTACACAAGAATATCATCAATGAACACCACAACAAACTTGTCCAAATACTCATGGAACACTCTATTCATCATGTCCATAAAGGCTGCAGGAGCATTCGTCAAACCAAACGGCATCACAAGGAACTCATAATGCCCATACCTCGTTCTGAAGGCTATTTTTGGCACATCCACATCCTTCACCTTCAACTGGTAATAACCTGACCTTAAGTCAATCTTAGAGAACACATCCGCTCCCCGAAATTGAGAAAAAATCATCAATCCTCGACAATGGATACCGATTCTAGATAGTCAACTTGTTCAGCTGACGATAATCGATGCACATTCTCATAGTGCCATCCTTTTTCTTCACAAACAAGACCGGTGCACCCCAAGGTGACACACTCGGCCGAATGAAACCACGATCAAGCAACTCCTGAAGTTGCGTCTTCAGCTCCTTCAACTCCTTAGGTGCCATTCGATAAGGAGTAATGGACACTGGAGTTGTATTCTCATACAGCTCAATTCCAAACTCCACCTCTCGGTTAGGAGGCAATCCAGGTAGCTCCTCCGGAAACACACCAGGAAATTCTCGCACAGTCCTGATATCCTGAACTCGCAACTCCTTAGAGCTAGGATTCATCACAAAGGCTAGGTAGGCCTCACACCCTTGTCTCAGCATTCGGCTTGCCTCCAAGGAAGACACCACATTGGCAAGAAACTTCACATTCTCACCAACCACCACTACCTCATAATCATCTGCAAGCTTCAAAGAAACTAGCTTGTTCTCAAAATCTACCACAACTCGATGTTCAACAAGCCAATCCATACCAAGGATTACATCAAAACCATAGAATGGCAACTCCATGAGATCAACATGAAAAACATGATCTTGCACAACCAAGGGACATCTTCTATACAACTTCCGTGTCACAACGGTTTCACCAAAGGAACTAGTTACACGCATACCAACATCCAAAGACTCAACAGGCAAACCAAGCAATTGAGCATGTTCACGCAATATGTATGAATGTGTAGATCCAGAATCAATGAAGGAAAGTAATGACAAGGATTGCAAAGTGAAAGTACCTGCGATCACATCCGTGTCATTCCTCCCATATCGCTGCGCATACACTCGAGCCTGGCCTCCACCCTCAGGTTGGACAGCCACCACATGCGCCACATTCTTTCCTCCCTCATCTCTACGCTGGAAGTTACCACGGCCGCGCCCACGACCTCTCTGTAGTGCAACGGCTCCAGGAGCACGTCCCCGACCACCACCGGCCAACAAAGGACACTCCCTCTTCATGTGATCTGCCGAACCACAATTCCAACACGAATTACCCGTCACTGCTACAAGAGCCTGCACCTCTCTCGCTGCCCATGGACAATCACACCTCAAATGACCACGCGACCCACATGCACAGCATGTGTTCTGATCAGCTCTCGCCCTGTCTCCCTGAATAGGCGCACTATGCCCTCCATTACCACGCCTAGCAGAAGACTGATATCTCATATCCCGTCCTCTCTTGTTCCGTCCACCACCGGAACTATACTCAGCAGCTCTCTTGCCCGAGCCAGAACCAACACTCCTGCAAGACAAACCCAGGTTCTGCTCAATATCCTTCGCCCTACTAACCAGCACATCAAAATCCGTGTACTCAGCTGCAAGCATAAAGGTCTTTACATCCGACACCAAACCATATCGAAAATGCTCACACCTCCCGCTCATCAGGGATAAGCTCAGGTGCATATTGACTGAGACGGACAAACTGAATCTCGTACTCAGCCATTGTCATGCTCCCTTGCGTAAGAGACATGAACTCTCTTTTCTTCTCATCCAGGTATCGCACACCTAGATACTTTCGCTTGAACGCGTTCAGGAAGAACGTCCAAGTCACATCAGCTTCCTCCATTCTGGAGACAGTGGTCGTCCACCAGGTATACGCATCATCATGTAACAACGATACCACACATCTTAACTTCTGCACGTCATTGCAGTTCATTTGCCCCAATATCCTCTTGGTACTTTCCAACCAAGATTCAGAACCTTCAGCAGACAAACCCCTGAACTCAGTCCCTCCAAGACTGCGCAAACGTTCCAAAGGTAATCTCGCATCAGCATCTCCCTGATGCCCAGCTCCATGAGCTCCAGCTACTGCGCCTGAAAGGCTCCAGCAATAGCCTTATCAAAACTATCATGTCAGGAGCAGCTTGCCCCTGCACACCATCAGGTCCAGCGACCCCAGCACCAGCACCAACACCAGAGTTCTCACCCCCAGCACCATCACCGCCAGGTGGTCCACCACCAGGGGAGGAGGTAGATCCACAACATTATCGGCATTCTCCTCATTCTCGTTCTGAGCCATAGCTCGCGTATTAACTCTCGTCTCTCTACGCGGTCCCATTCACTAAAACAAAGCACTAACACAAATGCAATAAACATAATTAGGCTCAACAAGGTAAGTAATCCAAGCACTCAAGCTCATTTTTCAAAAACAATTCATTTCATTAGTTTTGATACGGCAATGGGTCCCTCTAACATGCTTCAATATAGCATAGCATCACAATTGCAACATACTTTACAATTCATACATCAAACTTTCATTTAAAAGACATATCATGCTATCACACATACATCACCCACACAACCATTCCCGTTTACTCGAGAACTCAGCTCTAATACCACCAAATGTAACCCCCTTAGCCCGGCCTAGACGGTTGACCCGAACTACGAAGATTACACGGGGAAAACCAAAGTCAACCCGAAAGTCAACCTTGATTAACGACCCTTTTTTCTTTTAAATCTTGTCTAGATGCGTATTAAACCTAAGCGTACTCCTGAGAAACACATACTTGAAAAGCACAGCGTTCGGATTACATTAAGGGGCTCAATTGCACAAATTACAACTATTAGGGACCAAAATGTAAATTCTGGAAATTAAGAAAACTTAACCAATTTTTATGTTACCAATACCAAATTAGTCATATTACATGCTTCCCTGTCAAATTTCACTTCAATCAGACATCTCAAACTCATTCAATTGCAAATACAAATTCCAAGACTAAAACGTAAAACTTGCACACCACAAAACCATTCAAATTAGTGCCCAACGGTCAACTGTTTCGGAACGGGGTTGACTGTTCCGAAACGCGGGTTCGTTTCGAGACCTGTATCGAAACAGGGCCTGGCAGTGGCCAAAACGTTTCGGAACGACCTCTACCCGTTTCGATACACGAAGGCCATTACAGTCCCCCGTTTCGAAACACTAGGGCCCGTTCCGATACGGATTGCCCAGAAAGTGCAGAATTTGCTGGTTTAACATGCATTTATCCACTCAAACACAACTTAATGACCTCCTAATCATGCCAACAAGCCATCATACATATAAGGTACACATTTGCATCATCAAAACTCATTCATGGCATCAATTAAGAAATCCACAAGTCTATAGGCATGCATCCTAATATTCAAAACCAACCAATCATCAAAGCAAACACCAAATGGCCATTTACAAGTCCAAAACCTCAAAGGCATCATGCCACACTCAGGGAGTCCAAAACATCTCCCAAAACACAACCTAGGTTCCCATTGCCAAAATATCAAAAACTAATAATGTTGTGAAAACATCACCATACATGAGCTTAGCTTTCCCTTGGAATCTTAGCCTCCTTGCTGCCCTCAAAACACTTCAATTCTCTGCATTATTGGTTCAAGAAAGAGAGCGTAAGCATATTTGCTTAGTGAGGCATGCTCTAAAGAAACAACACAATAATGCATTTTATAAAACACCTTTCATAAGGCCTTTAAACTCATAAACATCATTTCTCATGCAACAATGCATACACAACAAGCATCTCATGCTTCATTAACATCAACATGTCATATTGGCTTCCAAGTGATAAACCATAACCATTTTCAACATAAAACACAATCGGATACGCGGATTACAAGCGTTGTCCCATACGCTTCATACACACTACCGAACACACAAGGTGGAGTTTACCGGTACAATCACAACCCCTCAACACCCGTGATGGAGTTTAACGGTATAATCACAACCCCTCCACATCACTCATCGGTAGTTGTATAACATCACTAACGAGAACACGGGACACACAACTCAAGATCCACACATGGCCTTTTAACCACCATTATGATCTTAAACATCTCGTTAGTGTACTTGGATGGAGTCTACGGTACAATTACAACCCCTCTACATCTAAGGCGACTTTATTCACGGTGCACCCAATCCTATAGCCGGCTAACTATATCCGATTCAAGTACTTTTAAACCATTACATCACTTGCCAATATACATCATTTATCATCAACAATCCACTGTTTTAAAGCATTAATCAAAGCCATTAAACCATCATGCATCACCATGCATCAAAACCACATTTATCCATAACAAACCAAGGATCTCTTACCTTGAGCATCCTTCAACACATGGCTTTCAAAACCAGCATTAATCATGCTAAAACATGCTTTCAAAAACAGAATTTAAACATGCAAATTAAATACATTGCATCCAACCATATCATGGTTCATCAAAGAGAAAGTTTTCCCGAAAACTTACTCTTGAGCTTAGTTAAGTTGCTTAGACTTAAACTAAGCTCCCAAACTTTCAAACATTCATTACAAAGCTGGAAATCCCAACTTCACTCACCAATTCCGTTTCGCAAGCTTGCCGAAACGTCGTTCAAGCCTCCGGATCAACACCACAAGGATCCGAAGATGTCTCCCATGTTTTAAACACATCAAAGCAGAGGATTAATGCATCATCATGCATTAAAATCTTCAGCCATTACACCTAAACTCGTTGCTCTCACCAAATCTAACATTTCGGCTACCAAACACAACCGAAATCACTTCCAAACTCTTCCACAACATTACCCAGCCAAGATCCATCACTTCTAAACATTCTTAAACATCAATTAACATCCAAAAAGAACCTAAACTCGTCCTTATACCTCCAGCTATAACAGAACACCAAATCTATTCTATCGAGCCTGCCTATCTACTTCATGTCCCTGTTCCGATTGCCTACATTAGTAGAGAGACATCTCAATAGTCTCATGGCCAAGTTCCTATGGGGAGGGGATGCCGATAGGAAATGTGTGCATTGGCTTAATTGGAATTAGGATTCCTCTTCAAAAACTCAAGGAGGTTTAGGAATTAGCAATATTTCCTTTATGAACAGAGTGCTTCTAGGGAAATGGTACTGGAGGTATGGTAACAAAACAGGTAGTTTCTGGCGAAGATTCATTGCTTGTTTAAATCTGAGCCCTTCTAGTAGTTCGGTGCTCCCTTTTCATAATCCGAAAAATGTTTCGTGGATATGGTCGGATTTCTTAAAATCAATACAGGAGGATGACGAGTTAGGGAACTGTTTTCGGAAGAATATGGTTTTGCAGGTAGGGAATGGGCAGCGGATCAATTTCTGGTCGGATGTGTGGCTGGAGGACAGAGCCCTTAAAGATTTATATCCGTGGATTTTTGCAATGGCCATCAACAAAGTTGGTTGTGTGGCCGACTTCGGTAGTAAAGGTGAGTCAAATTGGAGTTGGAATATTTTTCTCCGGAGACCTCTCTTCGATTGGGAATTGCCACAATGGGATGATCTCCATCAAATCGGTAAGGAAATTGTTAGATATCAATAAATCCAAGAATTTTATCTGGGACAGATTGGTTTGGATTGGAATTGCCCCTCCTAAGGTGGAAATATTTATGTGGCGAGCGTTGTGGAGGAGAATTCATGTCAGGTTTGAGTTGGGGAAGAGAGGAATTGGTTTTAACGACAATTCAGGTTGCCCGATATGCCAGACGAATCCTGAAACTGTAAGTCATCTTCTTATTAATTGTCATGTGGTTTGGCTTACATGGATGTATTTTTGTAACTTGATTGGGGTAGTTACTATCCTACCAAATAGTTTGGAAATGTTAGTGAAACTGTGGGGCAATTTAAGTATCCATGATCATGCGAAATGGTGGATTGTTGTACCTTTCGCTGTTTTATGGACGATGTGGCTCACACGCAATGACATTATCTTCAAAGGAAAGAACATGGACGGATCCCAGCTTATTTTCCTGATTCGTTACAGATTAGCTTGGTGGATTAAAAGCAAAGGTTGTGATGATGCGATATCTGTAGAGTCCCTAATGGCTGACATGCGTTTGGCTAGCAGCTTGTGGAAAGCCAAGAACAAGGTCCAATCAAAGCAGAAGTGAGAACCGCCACCCTTGGGATTTATGAAGATGAATGTTGACAGTGCATCATCGGCGGATAAAACAGGATGCGGTATAGGGGGAGTAATGAGGGATTACAGTGGGTTGAAGCTGATTGAATTTTCGGAAGCAAGAGAGTTTAATCCACCTGCTATCACAGTGATCCTTGAAATTATTAGAGGAATTGAATTGTTCTTGGCATCTACCTGGGCCAGCAGGTGCAGATTGATCGTGGAGTCTGACTGTGCACATGCGGTAGACTGGGTCGCTGGGAGAAAGGCAGCGCCGTTGGCTTGGGGTCCTGCAGTTAACAAACTTAGAGGGGTGATTTCAGGCAAGGGGATCTTAATTTTTCTTATTCCTAGTTGTTGTAACTTGGAGGCAGATCGATTGGCCAAAAAAGGCATAGGTTAGTGGCGATTTGGTTCGATTGCTCCCTCGTTGGCAGATTGTGGTCATCTGTTTGTAATTGTTTAAACCTATCTAAAATATATTTATGGGCACTCTTTTCCCCCTACCTAGGATTAGAGGGGGTTTTTAACGAGGCCTGATTTCCTTTCAAAAAAAATAGTGATACTAGGAGGTGGGTTTGAAGGAGTTTAGAAGTGTTTTGAGTGTTGAAATCTTTGGTTCTCGGCTGGGCTTTTGGGGAGTACGAAAATGGGGATTGTTGGTGTTGGCATTGGTTTGAAATTTTGATAATTTTACTTGTAGTTGTAATTTGGGATTGTGGCAGTGTTTTGTGATGTCTTGGCTGAGCAATGTATTGTTTTTGATTGGTTAGAAACAAGGGAAGCCGTTGGAGAGGCTTCAGGCACTAATCTAGGGAATTTGGAGACTTGAGATCGGTGTTCAGCTTCCGTTTGGGTTGCATCGGTGAGTGAAAATGGTTTGAACTTGTTTTGCTTTTGAAATGGGTTCTTGGGGATTTGGGTGGAGCCTTGTGGGCTAACCTAAACCCAAGTGTAAGTTTACTAATCCTACATTGGTGGTTAAATGATGATGTATGATTAATTGTTGTGATATCATATGCATGGTGAATTGCTTTTACATCCGTTGTTGTGTGTAGTCATTGTTGGTGTCGAGCCTTGTTGAGTGTGCAAAAGTTCTACTTTTTACCCCTTATTTACCCCATATTCCTGCTGCATTCAAGCATATTTCATTGCATTTAGGATAGATTTCAATTATACATCACAATTATATAAAAAGGCGCAGTTGCTACTGATTTTGGTCACTTTTACAGGTAGTTGTTGTAGCAGACTCAGGGCAGTGGAGAAGCAGAGATGGAACACATGACTGAAGTCGAGAAGGATGATGCTGCCGAGGCCGCTGCCGTGGCAGCTAAGAACGACAACAATGGTGAAGGGAAAAAGTGAAATGGAGCTCGACAGAAAGAGGAAATTAAGCCGGTCTGTCGTGGAGCACTCATATATTTTTTCGAGCCTTAGCTCAGAATGAAGGCCAAGCCCAAAGTTCAAGAAAGAAACTCCAAGCAAGAAGAGAGGACGAATTAAAGACATCTACTCTGAAGATTTAGTCTTTAATAGAGTTGCACTTTAATTTAAACTTGTATTCTTGCCATATTAGAAAACTTGAACCCAAGGCCTATATAAAGGCATGTAATTCGACCTAGGGAGGGATATCTTATTCTCTAGCCGTCTTCCCCTAAACCCTAGTCATTTTCCCCCATGTCATCATGTTCTAAACTTGCCCTAGGGCTAAGGGTTGATTCTGTAAAGTAGTTGCAAGGATTGCATTGTTTTAGGATTTTTTTGTTCAATAAAATAGACTTCAAGTTTGCTTATTCTGGTTTTCAACATCTTGCAAGAGTATCGGGAGAGCATTGTGAGATTATACATTTACTTAATATCGGGAGAGTTAAGTATACGAAAGGAATAAGTACGGGTTCTCCAGTTTATGGTTGAACTATCTCGGACCTAGGGATAGGACGAGGTTAAGTGGCTAAGGAAGAATTCAACAACATCGGTGTTCATCCTTCGATTCACGCCGGGAGGTATCATCAAAGACGTGTTCATCGACAGACTTGGACCTAGGGATAGGACAAGGCACAGCAGGGATTCTTGCCAAGCTTGAAGTACAGAGTTGTGTGATCGCTGCCGCGACATAAACAGACCTCTGCCGCCGCAGGTACTGCCGTGACAGGAGCAACGACAGAACAGGAAGTCCTAGACATTGCAACACCTACACTACTAAGCAAATCAATACCGGCCTATTTTCCCTATCCTGATTTCTTTAATCCTTTATCTTCAGTATTCTTTAGTATTCCCTTACAAACAATTAAAATTATCTTCTTTCTTGTGCAGCAATTCAAGGTTAAGGCTATTTCCATTCCTTGTAGATTCGACATCCGATACTTCGTGTATCACTTTACTACTTGCATCGTGTACACTTGCACTCTATTGCGATAGACTCTTTTACACGCAACAAGTTTTTGGCGCCGTTGCCGGGGACTGGCAACATATCTTTACCCTACTTTTATTGCACATTCTTTTAATTTTTCTATTTTTATTTGGATTGTTCACCCTGTGCTTTTCACAAGGTCTTTCGTTTGCTTATGCGCAGATCTCAACGAGGCAAAGAACCTGAGCACAAGTTAGACCCTGAAATCGAACGAACGTGCAACCTCAGGAAACGAGTCCGCCTCCTAGTAGAAAGAAACGAGTATCTGGAGGAACAGTTAGAAGCAATGGTGAACGGAAGACACGAAGACAGGAGGAACAACCAAGGGAATCCCCAAGACCCTAACGATCCTATCGGAGATGGAGGAAACGGACAGCCTGCCACTCCTCCTGCTGCTGGGGCCGCACGCCGGTCATGCCGTGATTACATGATCAATGATCATGTGGAACTAGAGACCACCCTGCCAGACGTGGAAGCTAAAAATTTCGAGCTGAAACCTGTCATGTTCAGCATGATTAATTCCGATGGCCAATTTAGTGGTGCTGCTACAGAGGATGCTAGGGAACATCTGAAAACCTACAGACTCGCATGAGAATCGATTCAGCAGCCAATGGGTTGCTGTTGGATAAAGATCCGGATGAAGCCATGGTAGTATTAAAGAATTTGGCAAAGAATGAAGAGCAATTTCCCACAGCAATGAGAGGTAAACGAGTACTAGCTGTAAAGGATTATGAGGCTGATAACTCCCTTAAGACACAAGTTGCGTACCTCACAAAGGCAGTAGAGAATTTGCTGAAGAAAGATTCAAAACATATCTACTCTGCAGAAGAGGTATGTGAAACTTACTGTGGGAATCATAGTTCGGAAGACTGCCGCTACAGCTAGAGGAAGGGATGTATCTTGGAAACTTCAACAAGCAAAGGAACTATGACTCCAACAACTACAATCCCAACTGGAGGAAAGATCCCAAATTCTCTTGGAGCAACCCAAACAATGCCCTGAACCCTCAAGCACAGAACACTCAAAATTAGGGGGCACCTAGAATTCTGACTCGGCAACAACCGCAACAGCAGCCGTAACAGCCACCAGCAGCCACACCTAGTATACTGGAGCAAACCTTGGCCACATTTATGTCTCAGACAGGAACTTACATAGCAAATATGGATCACTTCGTCAAGAAGACTAAGTCGTTCATGGATAAAACAGAGATGCGAATGACTAATCATGAAGCTACTCTGAAATCACTGGAGACACAGATGGGTTAGGTTTCCCAGCATATTAAGCCAAGGCAGAACGAAGGATTCCCTAGCGATACTGAGGTCGCTAGACAACCCACACATGAGCTGTGCAAAGCTATCACAACTATGAGTGGGAAGCAATTACCAGGGCTGGAGAAGAAAGCTGAACTAGTTAAGGAACCAGCCCTAGAATCGACTACCGGGAACGCTGCCCCGGCAGACGATAAACAGCCCGTTGTCGCCACACCTGTCACGACAGCAAAAGGGACAGAGGAGAAGGATGAAGAACCTAAGCCTCCTCAAATCCGAATACCATGGGAAGGATGCATTGAAGATTATCATCCTCCACCTCCTTTTCCACAGCGGCTACAGAAGCAGAAACAAGAGTTCCAGCTTAAGAAGATCTATGATATTTTTAAGCAGGTCCACATCAATATTCCGCCGTTAGATGCCATCAAGGAGATGCCCGGTTATGCCAAATTTCTCAAGGATGCTATGTCAAAAAAATCCAGACTTTGGGAATATGAGACGGTTAAACTGACAGAAGGATGCATGACTATTCTGCAAAAGCATCCACCCCAGAAAAAGAAGGACCCTGGGAGCTTCATAATATCGTGCATAATCGGTGATAAATTCGTGGGTAAGGCACTTTGTGATCTAGGTGCTAGTATTAATTTAATGTCAAAATATGTATTCCAGAAATTAGGTATTGGACGAGCAAGACCCACGACAGTTATGCTGCAGCTGGCAGACCGCTCTTACGTGCAACCAGAAGGGAAGATTGAAGATATTCTGGTAAGAGTGGATAAATTTATTTTTCCTGTTGACTTTCTTGTTTTAGATTGTGAAGCAGATGAGAATGCAGCAATCATCCTGGGGCGACCCTTCTTAGCCACAGGCAGATCACTGATTGATGTAGAAAAGGGAGAACTCACTATGAGAGTGAATGAACAAGAGGTCAAGTTAAATGTTCTCCAAGCAATAAAACACGCTGATGCAAAAGAAGAATGCAAGGCTATCACTGAAGTAATCCTTGACCAACCCTGCATCAGGTCGGACTGCCATGACATCAAATTTGGCCACTGCCACAACAGCCATCTGGAAGACTGTCACGGCAGCGACGACGATAGCAGCTCTTCAGATTCTAACATATCTGACACTGAAGATCATGAGGAGGTAAACTGGATAGGCAATCGTCTAGGTAAGTTACTCGAGCCCTTAAACTATACCTCGAATGAACATATCATCCAAAAGCCATCAACTGTAGAACCACCTGTTCTAGATCTTAAGCCCTTGCCAGGGCAGCTCAAATATGTTTTTCTTGGATTAAATGATACGTTGCCCGTAATCATCTCTTCCAAGTTGATGCAGGAACAGGAACGGCAACTAATAGGGATGCTGCAGCAGCACAAAAAGGCTATTGGATGGACGATAGCTGATATCTAAGGCATCAGTCCGGCACTATGCATGCATAAAATTCTCTTAGAGGATGATCATAAGCCGACCATTAATGCCCAGAGACGCTTGAATGATGTTATGCGAGAAGTGGTTCGAAAAGAAATTATCAAATGGCTGGACGCTGGGATAATTTATGCCATCTCGGATAGTAAGTGGGTGAGCCCGGTGCAGTGCGTTCCTAAAAAGGGAGGAATAATTGTGGTGACCAATGAAGAAAACGAATTAGTCCTAACCAGGACTGTGACCGATTGGAGGGTTTGTATGGACTACCGGAAGCTTAACAAAGCTACCCGGAAAGACCACTTTCCCCTGCCTTTTATTGATCAAATGCTTGATAGATTAGCGGGAAAGACTTATTACTGTTTTCTTGATGGTTACTCAAGTTATAACCAAATCGCCATCGCACCGAAGGATCAAGAGAAAACGACTTTCACTTGCCCATACGGTACTTACGCTTTTCGGAGGATGCCATTTGGACTTTGCAACGCACCAGCAACCTTCTAGAGGTGCATGATGGCTATATTCTCCGACATGGTGGAAGATTTCCTAGAGATATTTATGGACGATTTCTTTGTCTTTGGAGATAATTTTGAAAGCTGTTTAGGCAACCTACAGAAAGTGCTCGAAAGATGCGAGAAAGGGAACTTAGTATTAAACTGGGAGAAATGTCACTTCATGGTGGATGAAGGGATAGTCCTAGGCCATAAGGTAAGCTGTCGCGGCATAGAAGTTGATAGAGCCAAGATTGAGGTGATTGAAAAGTTGCCGCCACCCACCACAGTCAAGGGAATTCGGAGTTTTTTGGGGCATGCTGGGTTCTATCGAAGGTTTATAGCAAATTTTTCGAAAATCACCAAGCTGTTATGCCACCTACTAGAGCAAAATCGTCCCTTCGACTTCAATATTGAATGTACTGAGGCATTCGGAATTCTGAAAGAGAAGCTAGTAACAGCCCCAATTGTACAGCCACCAGACTGGAAGTTGCCATTCGAAATTATGTGTGATGCCAGTGATTACGCTGTAGGGGCAGCACTTGGGCAGAGGAAGGACAAGCTATTCCACATAATTTACTACGCTAGCAAAACACTCAACGATGCCCAAGTAAATTACACCACAACAGAGAAGGAACTGTTACCAGTGGTGTTTTCAATTGACAAGTTCTGATCCTACATACTTGGAACGAAAATGGTGGTCCACACAGACCACTCTGCACTGAAGTATCTGTTTGCTAAAAAAGACGTAAAGCCCAAACTGATTCGTTGGATTCTTCTACTGCAAGAATTCGACATAGAAATCAAGGATAAAAGGGGACAGAGAACCAAGATGCAGATCACTTGTGAAGATTAGAGAGGGGAAAGAGTCTCCCAACAGACAAGACACACATACTGGATACCTTCCCTGACGAGCAGTTGTTCGCTGCTACAAGCACTACCGCGACAGCCATGGCGGCATGTAAGTTTTCTGAACTCCCCTGGTATGCTGATTTCGTTAATTATTTAGTTAGCGGAATATTTCCTCCTAAACTTAATTATCAAGCTAGGAAGAGGTTCTAAAATGATGTTAAGCATTATTATTGGGAGGAACCTCTTCTTTTCAAAAATTGTGCAGATCAGATTATCAGGAGGTGTGTACCACAGGATGAGCAGGAAGCTGTGCTTCATCACTGCCATGCTTCACAATATGGAGGACACTTAGGTGGTAACAAAACTGCTGCCAAGGTTTTGCAGTCTGGTTTTTATTGGCCTTCACTGTTCAAGGATGCCCAAGCATTCTACAAAAGCTGTGACAAATGTCAACGGACTGGAAACATCTCAAGGAGACATGAGATGCCGCTGCAAAACATCCTTGAAGACGAAATCTTCGACGTTTGGGGGATTGATTTCATGGGACCGTTCCCAGCATCATGTGGGAATCTTTATATCCTCCTAGCAGTGGACTACGTGTCTAAATGGGTTGAAGCGATCGCCACACAGAAAAATGATGCTAAGACTGTTCAGAGATTTCTACATAAGAACATTTTTTCCAGATTTGGCATCCCTAAGGCAATCATCAGTGATGAAGGGAGGCATTTTGACAATAGGGTAATAGTTGTTGCCTTAAGGAAATATGGCGTTAAACATCGGATCGCAACAGCTTATCACCCTCAGACCAATGGACAGGCCAAAATATCCAACAGAGAGGTAAAGAATATTCTTGAGAAGATGGTTAAACCAACTCGAAAGGACTGGTCCTTACACCTCAATGATGCACTCTGGGCCTACAGATCAGCATTTAAAACTCCATTGGGAATGTCACCCTACCGGTTGATATATGGAAAAACATGCCATCTACCTGTTGAGATAGAGCACAGAGCATATTGGGCCATCAAAGTAGTGAACATGGACTTGGAAAAGGCATGACAAAAGAGGTTACTTGACTTGAATGAGATTGAAGAAATTCGAGCAATGGCCTATGACAACGCAAGGATTTACAAGGACAAGACAAAGAAGTGGCATGACAAGAAGATGCTGCCACGGCAGTTCTGCCCAGGGCAGCTTGTGTTGTTATTCAACTCTAGGTTGAAACTCTTCCCAAGGAAGCTGAAATCTAGATGGTCCGGCCCATTCCAAGTCGTGCAAGTTTTTCCTCATGGTGCCATCACGATCAAATCCTTAAAAGACGGGCACCAATTTAAAGTCAACGGACAGAGACTGAAGCATTATCAGGGGACTGAAGCCCCAAGAATGCAGGAAGTGGTTACTTTAGGAGATGCCCCTCATGGCATCCCTAATTTAACTTAATTTTATTTTTATTATTATTTATTATTATTTATTTATTTATTTATTAGGAAATTAGAATTATTTTATTTTTAAAAACTAAGTTTTTATTTTAATCATTTTTAGGAAATAAAGGAGACAAGGAGAGGAGAAGAAGTGAACTAACCCACCATCTCACCAGCAGGCCAAAAAGCCCAAAGGAGGAGCCTGTCGTCACAGCTATCGCGACAGACGCGGAAAATACAGCCTGTCAACACGCTGTTGCGGAAGACACGCAAACGCGTAACAGACGCGCAGCAGACACGGAAACGCGTGACAGACGCGTCAGAAACCGCGTAACAGCTGGCCCCATTATTTGCGCCTGCCGTTACAGCTCCAATGGGCAGCAACCTCTTCATCTATATAAACCCCATTTTACTATTCATTTTTCACTTCACTTTTACTCACTTTACTTGCTTCTCTCTAGATTTACATTTTCTTTCATTTCTACAGTCCTGCAACTATGAGTACCAGAAACACAAGGAGAAGTGCTGCCTCAAGATCTGCTGCAGCAGTAGGCACTCCCAGCCACGATAGAATCCCAAACCGGTTTGCCACCGCAGATTCCAATGACTGATACTACACCTCCTTCCAGAAAAGGGAGATGTGGGAAGAGAAAGGGTTCATCTACACCAAACGAACGGAGAACCTCGGGCTCGAACCATTCATCGCCCGCAAGATCAGAGCACTTCAATGGCAGATGTTTGCTGCTCAACCTGAGGAAATGAACGTCACTCTGGTCAGAGAATTCTACGTTGCCGTCAACAGCAAAGACACGAAGGCCGTGACAGTACGTGGTAAGGAAGTCCCTCTTGAGCCGGAGTACATTAATACCCTCTACGGACTCTACGTCGGCAGAAAGGAAGATGGGCATAAGAGGTTCGTGAAGAGCCTGTCGGCAGCAGATTACGACGTTGTCATGGTAGAACTGACAGAGGAAGGGAACCAGTGGAATACAGACCCAAAACACCCACGGATGGTGAAACGAGCTCAATTCACCCCCGAAGCAAAACTGTGGAACGCCTTCGTAAAAAGGAGGATTATGCCTTCCTCACACAATAGCACAGTGGATCAACCCAGGTTAGCTCTCGTTCATTCCATTTTAAACGAGAGACCCATTAATGTTGGTCGCTATATTCAGGAAGGGATTTTGGACTGTGCACTATGGCCATCGGGACCCCTTGTCTTCCCCTACCTCATCACAGAAATCTGTCGTGGCCATAATGTCCCTGAAATTACTGAAGATCTGAAGGTTCGAGGAAAAGGATGGACGGAGAAAAATATCTTCAGTTTGATGGAGCTAAAAGCTGCAACACCAATCTCCTGCTTCAACCCGTCTGCCGCAGCAGGTGAGCCAACAGAGCCTACCCAGACAGAGCCTGCCGTCGCAAAACAGAGACTGCCCACAACAGCAGCTCCCACAGCAGACTCCTCCACCCAAATCCTAGCTACCTTGTAGAAAATGGAGGAACGGCAGCTGGATCTGATGAGCTTTGTCCGCGACTTCACAACAGCAACGGTACATTTCATTAAAAGTAATTTAAATTTTCCAAATGTACAGTTCCCTGTTTTCCCCGATCATTATTTTGCTGCCCCCACACCTGCCCATACCCCTACCCCTGTTGCCACACCGAGAACACCTTCTGATGTGTCCACTCCAACCCCTGCCGCGACAGCTGCAGGTGGCAGCCACACCGCCACTGCCTCTGCCAGGGGAGAAAAGCGAAAGGAGCCACCGTCCGACCTCTACGAATTTATTGCTGGTTTCTCCTCCTCCTCAATTTGGGAGGAATCCGATGGCGAGCCCTCTGTCAAGAGGAACCTTTCTAAAGAATTCACTCAGATGAAGCGGTAGAAACCCAACACCGGTGACGGACCATCCGGCCAAGGGAAGTCTGACAGCAGCAGCAGTGGTAGCAGCAGCAGCAGCTCTTCCGAGGATGTTCAAGTGCTGGAGAAACTACCCCAGATCTCACCTACTCGCATCCAGCCCCCGAGGGAAGCCAAGAAAAAGACTGCCTCCGCCTCTCCGAGTCATCTGCCGGCACCGACGATGAAGGTCACTACCCGCTGGCAGATACAGATCAACAGCAGCAGCAGCGACGACAGCACTTAAAATTTAAGTTTTTATCTTATCTTTGCTATCTGCTATTTTGTTATAATTGTGATGATTTTATTTTCTTTTCTTCATTATGTCATCATGCATTGAGGGCAATGCAACCCTTGAGTTTGGGGGTGGCATCCCTCCATTAATGAAGTGTCTATTATGTTTAGAATTTGTGTCTATGTGTTAGTTTATTTTTGCTAAAAAAATTGGCTTAAATTTTTGAACTTTTATTATCTGCTGCTGCCATCTCTGTCGTAACAGCCCCTTAAAAATATTTTAGGAAGTAAGTACAGCCTTAGTATAGTTCTGAAAAACTGAAACACTCTGTGACTTACTTGATAAAAGACTTTCTCTAGCATACTTAGAATAGAAAACTTAGAACTTAGAGTAGAAAGAGACTAGAAACTCAGGAAACCTAGAGGTTATCACTGGCTCTAGGAAAATAACCAGAGTAAAACTTCTAGAGGTGCCTATCACCGGCTCTAGATAGTTAACTAGAGGTGCCTGAAATACTAGCTCTAGTAGAGAAGAGAAAATTTTCGACAAAGAAATAAAACAACTAGAGGTGCCCGTTACTGGCTCTAGTGAAAAAAAAATTAAGTCTCGAAGGAAAACTCTAATCAAGCTAAGTATACTATTCTAGTTGCTAGGAAAGTCTATATTCAAGTATATTCACAATAATTGCACACACATGCACGAGAACTATACTTTTGCTCTAAGTAGATCCTTAAATATTTGAATAGGTGCTAAACATGATGGGGATGGTATTGTGGATAAGGATTGTTCACTAACTTAAGCCAAGAAAATATATATATGTATGTATGTATGCATGTATGTTAGTTAGGTTGCATTTGCTTGAGGACAAGCAAGGATTTGAGTTTGGGGGTGTGTTGAGTGTGCAAAAGTTCTACTTTTTACCCCTTATTTACCACATATTCCTGCTGCATTCAAGCATATTTCATTGCATTTAGGATAGATTTCAATTATACATCACAATTATATAAAAAGGCACAGTTGCTACTGATTTTGGTTACTTTTACAGGTAGATGCTGTAACAGACTCAGGGCAGTGGAGAAGCAGAGCTGGAACATAGGACTGAAGTCGAGAAGGACGATGCTGCCGAGGCCGCTGCCGTGGCAGCTAAGAGCGACAGCAATGGTGAAGGGAAAAAGTGAAATGGAGCTCGACAGAAAGAGGAAATTAAGCTAGTCTATCGTGGAGCACTCATATATTTTTCCGAGCCCTAGCTCAGAATGAAGGCCAAGCCCAAAGTTCAAGGAAGAAACTCCAAGCAAGAAGAGATGACGAATTAAAGACATCTACTCTGAAGATTTAGTCTTTAATAGAGTTGCACTTTAATTTAAACTTGTATTCTTGTCATATTAGAAAACTTGAACCCAAGGCCTATATAAAGGCATGTAATTCGACCTAGGGAGGGATATCTTATTCTCTAGCCGTCTTCCCCTAAACCCTAGTCATTTTCCCCCTTGTCATCATGTTCTAAACTTCCCCTAGGGCTAAGGGTTGATTTTGTAAAGTAGTTGCAAGGATTGCATTGTTTTAGGATTTTTTTTGTTCAATAAAATATACTTCAAGTTTGCTTATTCTGGTTTTCAACGTCTTACGAGAGTATCGGGAGAGCATTGTGAGATTATACATTTACTTAATATCGAGAGAGTTAAGTATACGAAAGGAATAAGTACGGGTTATCCAGTTTATGGTTGAACTATCTCGGACCTAGGGATAGGACGAGGTTAAGTGGCTAAGGAAGAATTCAACAACATGGGTGTTCATCCTTCGATTCACGCCGGGAGGTATCATCAAAGACGTGTTCATCGACAGACTTGGACCTAAGGATAAGACAAGGCACATCAGGGATTCTTGCCAAGCTTGAAGTACAGAATTGTGTGATCGCTGCCGCGACATCAACAGACCTCTGCCGCCGCAGGTGCTGCCGCGACAGGAGCAACGACAGAACAGGAAGTCCTGGACATTGCAACACCTACACTACTGAGCAAATCAATACCGGCCTATTCTCTCTATCATGATTTCTTTAATCCTTTATCTTCAGTATTCTTTAGTATTCCCTTACAAACAATTAAAATTATCTTCTTTCTTGTGTAGCAATTCAAGGTTAAGGCTATTTCCAGTCCCTATGGATTCGACATCCGATACTTCGTGTATCACTTTACTACTTGTGTCGTGTACACTTGCACTCTATTGCAATAGACTCTTTTACACGCAATAAGCCTCACGTGATGGTTGTCATAACTACAATGATGTTTAGTCCCACCGGTAGTGACTAGTAGAAGAGTACGTTGATGTGTAGTCCCATTGGAAAACTACTAGTCGAAACGGTGATGTGTAGTCCCACCGTGTGTTTTTTGGTTGTGCATGTGCAAAACCATGTAGTTGTGTTGTTGAGATACCTTTCGTGCATTCAAATGGTTTATTTATCATTAAGAAATGTGTTTTGAAAACTGCATGATTGATGAGTTTTTAGAGCTTCGCTCACTAAGCTGTCAAGCTTACACTCTCCTTTTTCCAACATGCAGATCGTTAGAGTTTGGAAGGCAAGTGGGCAATGGAGGAGCTTTTGGAGTTCTCGAGTAGCTCAAGTATGATTTAAGTATTTGTAATAATGCCTAGACAATGTGGGTGTAGACTTGTATAGAGTTGGTGTTCAAACTCTTAGTTGGTTTGTTGGTGTTCAAGCATGTTTGGTTTTATGATACTATGAGTTGTGTGTGAGCGTTGATGAACTCATATATGTTGGTTTGTTGTTAATGCCTTGTTGTGGATTTGTAAACCATGTATGTTGTTGCCTATATGCTTGTGTTCAAAGGCTTGTGGATTTGTAAACCTTGATCCATGAATGCTTATGTGTTGGTTTGAGAGCATGTAAACCTTGCTTGTGGATGCATGTATCTTTTGGCTAGTTAGACCCTTTATGCATGTTTAGTATGCAAGTTTATATTAAGTACGGTTGCCTTGGTGTTGATGCCACGTTGTTTGCTTAAATTGATATGTATGCTTATTCATGGTTTCTAAACGTTGTATAAAGGTTTGTTTGTGGCTAGATGAGTCGTAAAATGCATCTAGAGTTGAGTCTTGGTTCGTTTTGCTGCTAAATTGAGTTTTGCAGTGCAGGGCGTATCGGTACACCCAAGGGCCGTATCGATACGGTCCTACACTTTGGGGCTCAGTTTAAGCCTAGCGTACCGGTACACGGGGGTGTATCGATACGCCAAAAGCTCTTTGGAAATCTAAAAAATTGATGAGATTTTGGCGTATCGGTACGGGTCTTGGGTGTATCGGTACGGTCTTATATCGTTGACCGTGAGAAGTTGACCGTCGAGGGCGTATCGGTACGGTCAACCAGTGTACCGATATGGTCTCCCTAGGTTGACTCTGGGTAGTTGACTAAGTCAAGGCGTATCGATACGGTCTCCTAGCGTATCGATACGGACTGTTGTAAAGGCTAAAATGGGTTGTTGAATTGCTTGTTTGATTGTTTCGCATCGCTTGGTTGTCTCTCCGCTGTCGTATCTCACATAGGATGTATGAATGCCTTTTGACAAGATAATAATTAAAAGAAATTTTCTAGGGTTGCTAACCGAAGGGGAGCCTTAACGGGTTTCACTTCGCTTTTCTCCGTGTGACCTGCTCGGATCGGTCAGTCGTCCAGACCGGGACGAAGGGGTTACATATTTCTAAAACAAGCAAGCAAATTTTATTCTTTTATGTTTTTCCCTTTTTTATTATTCCTTTAAAAAAAACCTTTATTTCTTTTTTACCTTTTATTTCTTAAAAGCCAAGACCCTTTTTACATCTTTTACTTTTTTTTCATTTTTTTATGTTTTTCCACCTTTTTATTTCAAAAAAGAATTCTTCTTTTAAAGCTTCCTCTTTTCCATTTTTTTTTCATTTTTTAAAGCTTTTCTTTTTAAAAACCCCTTTTTAAAATAAACTTTTATTTTAAATAATTTTCTTTTAAGTTTTTTCAAAACTTTATTTTCTCCTAAAACCCTAAACTTTACCTTAAAACCTTTTATTTTCTTTTTTCTTCTTTTAAAAACAAAACTTTATAACTTATTTATTTTTAAAGAAAAAAATATCTTTTTTATTTTTATTTTTAAAATCATTCAACCCATTTATTATTAAATCTAAATTTCAAAAAAAAAATTATATTTTTTAATCAAAATCAAGCCCCTTTATTATTTCTACCCATGCATTATTGCTTTTTCCAAATTAAATCCCTAACTTTAATTTTTTTCAATTAAACCACATTTATTCATTTTATTCTTGCATTTTAATTTAAACACCTTAAAAATTTATTTCTACATTTCTAAAGATCAAAACAACTTTAACAATGTTTTTTAAGCATGCAAATATTTTTAAAGATCAAACCAAATTTAAAACAAAGAATTAAAACGAAAACGTTACCGGAATCGTGAAACGATTTTCCGACTTCAAGAACAACCTAAAATTCACACAAAAAAACACAAACACAAACAAAAATTCAACCAAGAACAAGCAATAAAAAATGTAAATAAAAAGTAAAAGAAAAGTTAGAAATTTTACCGAAAACGACGAACGAAGAACTCGAATCCGGCCTTCTCGAAATCCTCGTAATTACCTCCAAAAAATTGCTTCCAAACTCGAACTTCCACTCAAAATTTCCAGCAACCCTTGAAGAATTTTTAGAGATTTTTTTCGGATTTTTCCAAGCCTAATTGCTTTTTTTTCAACTATGTCTTTTCTTAGAATTGAGTGTTGAACAAATGGGTGAATGAGGGGTTTTATAGTTGATTTTGAGCTTCAAATTCAAGCCAAATCGGGATTTAAACCCTAAATTTAAGCCTAAATCCGAAACATGGCTTGATCCTCGGAAAAATCCCTCAAGAATATCCCGATATGGTTCAAATTCGGGATCAAATTTCCCCTTGGTTCGAGCCTAGGGTTTAACTTCTTTTACTCTATTTTTTACAGATTTCGGCGAGCACAGGTGGCGACGGCGAGCAGGGTCGATGGTATTGGGTCAGCGGCGGCGAGGCGGACCGGTCGGTATCAACGACGTCGGCAGCTGTGACCGATGGACGCCAACCGGCCACCATGGAGGCTCATCGCGAGGGTTTGCTGGGGAACCAGCCCGCACGCTGGTTCCCCCTTTTTCTTTTTCTTTTTTATTTTTTTATTTTCTTTCTTTTTTACCCTTTTTGCTGTTTTTTGGCTGTTTTTTGTTGTTTTTCATTACATTTATTATTATTTTTTCACTTCATTTTATTTTCTTTTTCTTTATTTTACACCATAATTATTAGAATTATGTTTCTCTTTTTTTCCTTTTTTTAAATGGGCTTCAAAAATGGGCTTTTAAAGGCGAGTCTTTGTTATTTTTATTTTTCAAAAAAGCGGGCCTTTATTATTTAAAGGAAAAATGGATTTTTTTATTTTTGCTTTTTATTTTTATTTTTTTGGATTATTTAAAATTAAGGTGAAAATTTAGTGACAACAGCCTGTAATGACACTTTTTGCTGATTTTTCACACTTAAATCCATCCTAAACCAATCCAACATGCTTCCAAAATACATACATCATACTTAAACATTAATCCTCTAACATTCATGGCATACATAGCATCAAATCATGGCAAATTACATCAACGGTAAACTAAAGGCATGCAACCTAACAAATAAGTCACTCAAGAGTCAAAACTCAAATCAATGCACAATCCATCAAATATAGGCCTTTTACAAGTATAAAACCATAAAGTAAACATGGTGAAAAAGGGTGTTCATACACATCACCCAAATAGACCATAGAACCCACATTGCCCTTATTACTCTAGTCCATAACCGAAACATACATTCAAAGCGAAGTCTCTTACGATCCCCTTGCAAGTTGCTGCCTCCAAACATTTAATTATCTGCATTGATGGACAAAAGAGAGCGTAAGCATACAAGCTTAGTGAGGGGTGCTCAAAACCAAAACACCATCAATGCGGAAAAACCCTATTTCTATCATTTGAAAACCATCATGCCCTCTTTAAAAACCATGCATTTTCCTTACCAAATCAGCATGTTAAACACCATGCAACAAGTATTATGAACTCAATAGCAAATCCATTGCTAACACCCAACTTAAGCTTTCCCATGCATAGCTACCATATGTAAAGCGTAATTAGTAAAACATGCATTAACATACTATACATCAATAATCATTTCATAACACTTAATCAATTATATTGGCTCACAAGTGATCATCAACATACTCATTTCTCAAAACCATATCGGATACACGGATTCCCAAGTGTTGTCCCAACACTTCATACATTGTCACCGGCATCTCAAGGTTTACACACGGGAGCTACCCCCCACCGTTGTGACACCCGTGGTGGAGTATTTGGTACCTTACAACCCCTCAACACCACTCATTGGTAGATGTATAACCCCACTAACAAGAGACGGGACACAACTCAATTTTCTCAATTGGTAGGGTACTTGGATGGAGTATTTGGTACACTCACAACCCCTAAACATCCAAGAAGACTTGTTTATAGTGCACTCAATCCTATAGCCGGCTAATTATATCCGATTTCATTTATAAACCATTTTTCACAACATCACTTGCCAATATAATTCTCATTTAGCACAAAACTCACTATTTTCAAAGCATTACCCATAAGCCACATTCCAAGCATTAAACTATGCTTCATTAAACATGTATAAGCATATACATACAAGGATCACTTACCATGTGCATCCTTCATCAATATGACATCATAAACAGTAAATCTCTTACTTTAAATCATGTTTTAAACAGTAGGTAAAACGCATTTAAAATCAAGTGTATCAACAAACTCATAATGGCACTATCCGAGGGAGAAAATCACTTTACTTACTTCCGAACTTATTAAAGTGTTTCAAGCTTACACTAAGTTCTCAAAACCACCTTTAAAGTGTTTCAAAGCTAGAAAATTCATTTCCACTCACCCACTCGCGAAACCAAGATTCACCGTCTCAAATTTAAATGTCTAAAGCCTCTGGATCTTCACCGATTTCTTCCAAAGTATTCTCCGTTGTTTATACCACACAAGAATAGAGGATTAATGCATCATAATGCATTAAAACCACCAGCAACTTAAACAATCTCGTTGCTCTCCCTAAAGCACCTAAATACCCATCCAAAACAACCAAAAACTCAATCGATCTTACTCGAAACAATCAAAAACAGCCTAATAACATCTAATAACTCCCAGCAACACCAGATTCACATTTCCAAGCCAAAACCCTTAACTAACAACTTAAACTTTTAGAGATCCAACCTAATCCGAGATTATTATGATTAAACATTTACTTTAACATCATTTAACATCCAAAACAACTTTAAAATCATTCTCAAACCAATCAAAATAGTGCCCAAACGAAATACTTAGAAAATCATCAATTAAAGTTATTTTAACTAATTTTTCATTAATCAAATCATAAAACTCAGTGAATAACTATATTTAAGAAACACAAGACTTGAGAATTTCATTAAAGAACCTTGAATAGAGGGTTGATCAGCTCTTACCTCCAATATTAGCTTTTTCCCTCAATTGACAAAGATATTGCAATAAAACTTCAAAGCTCCATTGATTAAATTGGTATATCACTTTTAGGAAATCAAAAGGAAGAGAAAAAGTGATAGGATCTGAAATATTTGAGAGAAAATAAAGTGTTTGGTTGTTTAGAAAGTGAGGAAATGAAAGTTTCGTAAAATCCTTTTGATCTCAAAATTCCTTTTTAATTAAAAGTTTTTATTCTTTTTTATTCCTTTTTAATAATGCTATTTTAAAATTGGTCAAATTAAGGGAAAAGGATTTTAAACACATGTAAGTTCCCTAAAGATTCTAAGTTTTGTCCCATTTTTAATTTAGTCCTTAAAAACCAATTTTGCACTTTTTACAAAATGGCCACTTTCCGAAATTTTAACTTTCCAAGACTCATTTTCTAAAATTGATTTTACCAAACTTCAATATATATTTTTAAAAGATTTTAGCATTTTTTCTCATAATTTTCTCCCATCCCGAACTACGTTTTCCCTGAACCACTTCTAATGGCTCGAATCTCCAATTCTAAGTTCAACTAACCCAAATCGAGGCCTAAAACATCTAGGCCCAAAACTAGGGTGTTACATTCATATTGGTGTGTTTTGGACTTAGCAAACTAGTTAAAATGAGCTTTAATGCACTAATTGATAAATCCTTAGTAAACTGATTAGAAATGCCCTAAATTTTTGTATGCTACTAGAAATACAATTTATTAGCTTGTTGGTAAAATTAGGTGAAGTTTGGACAAAGTTTGATTGGTTAATTTAACTAAAAAACAGCTAAAATCTGTCATTATAGGTCAAGCGTATATATACGGGTGATGGTGTATCGATACAGCCTTGCATAGTTGGATAGGTTAAAGTAGAGCGTACACCAAGGGGTGTATCGAAATGAAAATTGGCAGAATGGTCTGGGGAAATTAATTGGATCGATACAATCATTAGGGTGTATCAAAACGTTCAACCCTAGTCAATTTGTATCGATACGGGCATAGTTCTATCGATACAGGTCCTTGGGGAAAGTCAAATTTGGTCAACATGTATAAATAAGGGTGATGGCGTATCAATATAGAGTTTGGCAGAATCGATACAGCATGTATGAATACAGCCCCAAGCGTATCGATATAGTGATTGCTAAATCTGTTATAATGGTTAGGACTCAGTTTTAAAAAGGCTATAAATTGGTCACTAAATTTTATAGGGATTAATTGGATAGGTAAATGACCCCGGATAGTAATGAAACTTCACAGGCTAGTATTTGGTAAGTTCAATTGTTTGTTGGTAATAAGAAATTCTGATAAGAACCTGTAATTTGTAAAATTTATGATTTAGTCCCCAAGTCCAAAAAGTTTAAAATTGACCCAAGTTTAGTAAGGTGTTTCTAATTAGGATCAGTCAGTCTTAATAAGAGATTAATAACATCCTGAATAAGTCTCTGATCTTCGATTCAGTTTCCAATCTTTGAATTCGCTTTTTGGTAGCACTTTCCGACCCGGTTCTCTTTTAGGCTAGGAAGGGGGTGTTACAGTTCTTCTTCTCTAATGTAAGGTTCTTTACTAAAATTCCCAAGTTCTTGATCCTTTATATATGTTTTCTAATGGGTTTTGATGTTTTAATTGTGGAAATTTGGTTTAATTGAGGTTTAATTAGTGAGATTGATTGAGATTTGTTTTGGATCTGTTTTGTTGGGTTTATGATTGATTTTAATCATGATTTTGAATTTTAATAATTTTAAGATAAAGGTTTTAACATTGTAATCCCGAAACTATGTGAATCTCTAGTTGGTTAGGTTGTTAGTTTTGGGTTTTTGTGGAGTTATGGTGGTTTTGTGAATGTTGGATGTATATGGTTGATAATATGATGGTTTTGGATGTTAATCAATGATAATTGATGGTTGAAAGTGTTAGGTTTTGGCTAGGTTAAGTTTGGAGGTTAAACGATGTTGTTTTCGGTTGTTTCGGATAGGCGATTGATAGTTTTTGGCAATGTTGTGGAATTGCTTGCTGGGATTTTGTATGCATTGAGATGCATTAATCCTTTGTTATTATGTGGTTAAAAGAGGGGAGGTTGATCCGAAAGAGATCGATGAAGCTTTGGAGGCTTCGGACGCTTGAATTCGCGTCGGCGAATTGAAGTTTTGCGTGTCGGTGAGTGAGAACGTGGGTTTCAGCTTTAAAATGTTTTAAAGGTGATTTTGGGAACTTAGATTTAAGGTTGAAACGCTTGTCTAAGTTCGGAAGTAAGTATAAGTGGTTTTCTCTCTCGATTTTGCTTTTACGAAATGGTTTATGCACTTGTTTTTTATTACATGGATTTACCTATTGTTTATATGTGTTTTAAGTATGTGATATACTGTCTTTGATCATGAGATGATAATGGAAGCGCGTGGTAAGTGATCCATGTAATTATGTGTTTTATACTTGTGCTTAAAGCATGGTTTAATGTTGATGCATATGAAAATAGTGAGATATATGGTTATAATGAATTATATTGGCAAGTGATGTGGTTTAAAAATGTTATCAGATATAGTTAGCCGGCTATAGGATTGAGTGCACTATAAACAAGCCGCCTTGGATGTTGAGGGGTTTATACGGTGTACCGAATACTCCATCCAAGTACCCTAACGATCGAGGAAGAGTAGTGTCTCATCTCTCATTAGTGAGGTTATACATCTACTGATGAGTGGTGTTGAGGGGTTTATACGGTGTATCGAATACTCCACCATGGGTGTCACAACAACTGAGGGGTTTATATTGTGTACCGAATACTCTCGTGTGTGAACCTTGAGATGCCAGTAAGAATGTATGAAATGTTGGGACAACACTAGTGAATCTGTGTATCTGATATGATATTTTGGGAATGGAACTTGGTCAATGATCACTTGTAAGCCAATATAATTGTTGATGTATCATGAAAAGGTTTGTGTTGTATAATAAGACTTATACATGTTACTCTTTAAGCTTTGCATATGGTTTGTTATGCACTGGATGGCTTAAATTGAGGTTTAGCAATGAGACTTGTTGTTTAACTATGTTACATGATGCATATGGTTTAATATGTTGGTTTTGGGAAGATTTAAGTGCATGGTTTTCAAGGCATGATGTTTTGTAAATGGATTGAAATGATGATTTCAATGGATTTGAGAAAATGTTTTCAAATGGCATTGATGATGTTTTGTTTTGAGCACTCATCACTAAGCCTTGTGTGCTTACGCTATTTTTATCCATCATTGCAGAGAATTAGAGCTTAGAAGGCAGCAAGAAGCAAGGGATCAAAAGAGACTTCGATATTTGAAAGTATATTTTCGGTTTATACTATGAGTAATAAGGGCAATGGGGAATCCGTTGTGTTTTGGGAAGATATGTGTAAACTCCCTGTTTGAGCTAATTTATATTGTTGTTTTAGACTTGTAAATGACCTTTGATGTTTGGATAATGCTTTGCTATGGTTTTTGGTATCTTACTTGATGTGGCTTTAGAAAGCATGCCTATAGATTTCTTTTGGAAGCATGATGCAAGGAAATGATGTTGAATATGCTATGTTTGGTTGAGGATCGATCCTTAGTTATGTTGTATATGTCCTAGAAGCATGTTTAAGTGGATAGCTTAGCTTAGTTGTATGATAAACCAACAAAAATGAGCATTTCAGGCTCAGACGTATCGGTACGTGGGGTACCGTATCAATACGAGTAGGCTAAATTTGGCTTAGTGTATCGATACGGGGAGACTCGTAGCGATACAATCTTAGAACAAAATGGTTGGGCGAATCGGTACGCGGGACCGTATCGATACGGTTTTGGGCTACTGAAATCTAGGATTTAAATTACCTCAAAACTGTACTGATACGGTGCTTGGTTATCGATACGGTGACGGGTAATGTAGTTGATTGGGAATCTTTCAAATTTTTAATTTCTTACGTTTTAGTCCCTGAATATTGCAGATGCAATTAAAAGAGTTTAGATGATCAAATTGAACTGAGATTTGACACAATGGCATAAAATATGACTAAATAAAGGTTGGTAACCATAAAATTTCTAAAGTCCCTAATATTCAATAAAATTATAATTTGGTCCCCGGAACATGTATGTTGTCAATTGAATGTCAAATCGTTGCTTGTTTGAATTGAAGTTTCTTCCGCTACAAGTTTGAATCACATAGAATGATATGTGTCTCTAGACAAGATAAAAAAAAATAGGGTCCTCTATTGAGGTAAACCTTCTTGGTTCACTCTAATTTTCCCCATGTGATTCGTTCGGTTCGGTCTCGCGTCTAGGTCGGGTCGAGGGGTTACATTTAGTCCCAAAACTTATATATTTCTATCAATTTGGTCCAAGTTTATCAATTTGGTCCAAACTCTATCAATTTAATAATCTCAAATATTTGGATTAAAACTATAAATTCTCCATTTTATTTCTTCTTCCCCGAAACTCTAATCCTATTTTATTTCTTCGAACCTCTTTCTTTGGTCTGTAAAAGATTTATTTCTATTTCCAATCATCTCTTCGATTCCAAGCCATCTAATTCCTTCACGTAAGCTTCACCATCTGAAATCAATTGGGAGAACACAACTGTTAGGCCTAGCTAAAACACTGTTGCCGTTGAAACAAGAAAACCCAGAAATACTGCTGCAATTTCTCCAACAAAACCAGATTTTCAATTCTTATGTTCAGCTTTAGCATCAAGCTCCCATTCAAAGCCAATCCAATATGATGATGAATTGCAGTATTTCTCAAAAAAAATTGACGGCTTATAGTAATTCAACGATTTCGTTTGTATATGAAAATCCGGACTTTCAATAGACCGGTGACAATCACAATTTTAGCTTCGATTCTGTGCGTTTGAGGCCAAAATCAAGTTTGAATCCTTGCAACGAGATAAAAAGATTCAACAATTTGCTGGAATTTGAAATTCTAGAGGGTTTGAATATTAATGGTTTTTTTGTAAATTATATATATAGTTACTTTTTTTATAGCTTGGAGTGCTGAGTTTGGATTTGTAAAACCACACCATCATTCTTTGTAATTTTGTTTTTTATTTAGGGTTTCAAGTAAGAAGAAATAAAATAGAGAATTTATAGTTTTAACCCAAATATTTAAGATGATTATTAAATTGATATAGTTTGGACCAATTTGATAGAAATGTATAAGTCTGGGGACTAAAATTGTGATTATCTCAATTAAAAATAAGCCATATGATCATCTCTGTTTGTTTTTTACGATCAGGATACCAAAATAAAACAAAAATGTAACGCCAGGTACTATTTTGCCAAAAAATAATTAGAGTACTAAAATAAGAACGCGAGAATAGGTAGGGTACTAAATATGTAGTTATCCCTAACTTAATTAAAATTTTAATAAAATATAAAATTATTAATTAAGTTAAAAAATAATTCAGTAATTATTTATATGAATTTATAAAAAAATAATTGTAGAAAGAAAAAATATATTAAATTTAGTTTAAAAATATAAGTGTATCAACTTTAATTTAATTATTAGATTTATTTTGATGATTTATATGTTTTTATGTATCTTAAGTGTGTCATGTTCGAGTTTCTTTAATTCATATTTATTTTTTTCTACCATTAACAAGGAAAAAAACATATAATAAATTTCATACACTAAAACACAAAAGTACGAACAATTCTAATGAAAGACGGACTAATATACGGCTAAAAAACGGCGTTACCGGAAACATTATAAGATAAATAACAAAATAGGTAAAGCGCTACCGGATATGTTGATATGAGATAATGTATCCGGTAGAAAACATGAAAAAATTTTATAAAAAATTGGTAACCGACAAATTTAAGTTATCGGTAGTTTAGATACAAACATAACAAAATCGGTAAAATTACTTATGTTGTTGATAAGAGTATCAACATATTCGGTAGCGCCTAAGTTGTTGATAATTTTGAGCTGATGGGGCCTTGGAAAATCTCACGATAACAAAATCGGTAAAATTACCTATTTTGTTGATTTGAGTATCAACATATTCGGTAGCGCCTAATTTGTTGATAATTTTGGCTGATGGAGCCTTGGAAAATCTCACGATAACAAAATCGGTAAAATTACCTATTTTGTTGACATGAGTATCAACATATTCGGTAGCGCCTAATCTGTTATTATTTTATCGTTTACATTAATATTATAACTTTAAACAAACAGGTTACTAGTGTAACGTAATAGGTAGCGAATAAGTATCGATACGATATTACAAAAGTATCGATATTTTAATAAAAACATTGGAACTGGTTCAATTGTGGCTCGAAAGTATCCATACTTATATAAAACGTATCGATACTTTCTAGCCATGTTTCAACCGGTTCCATAAAAAGTTAAGGAATTGTAATATTCATGAAAACATAATTCAAAAGTTATATAACTACCTTTCCATTTGCATCTTAATGAAACCTTGTGTTTATTATCATCACCATGGGTGGCTAGAGTATTTGGTGCTCCGCTTCCTCGTTGTTTGAAGGCAGGGGCAGACAATAGCAGCATCATCTCTCAAACCACTCCATTCCCCATAAGCTTGACCTTGAGGAACAACCGAAGTACCCCTTCTACGCAATTCCTCGTCCAATAGCTGACCAAGTTGGCGATGGAGTTTGAGCTTTGGTCCGCCTTTGGTTTTGGCATGTGCCACTAGGGACTGAAGGCCACGAAACCTATGAGTGGCACCAGGACCTCCTTGACATGCTGGACACTGCCATTGAATAGAAGGCCATTGATTGTGTTCATTCTATCGAAGGTCTCGAAAAACTTGTTGAACCATTTGCTGGTTTTCATTGTCTCATGGCTTTGTTCCTCCTCTTCATTAGAATCAAAATAGAAATCATCATCGTTGTTTGATGATGTCTCGAAATCAAGTTTCCTCTTTACCAATGGCTGAGGATTGTTACCAGAACCTCTGCTCGAATTCATTCTATAATAGAAGATGGTGAAGGTGAAGGAGAACTGATTATAGAAATAAACGAAGGGTTGAGTATATTAATTTGAAGATGTTGTAAAGAATAAAGAGAAGAGTTGTTAATTTATAGGGAATTTTAGTTGGGAGGGAAAGTGAGAAGGCACAATGCCTGTTCATGAAGGTACATGAACATGAAACGGTGCATGTGATACAAGTGAAAAGACACGAAACTGAAAAGGCAGATTCGTTCTGGGGGTATCGAAACCAGCTTTATACAGGATGAGCAGTAAACGGTTCATGTGATACAAGTGAAAATACATAACACTGCAATGAAAAATTGATGTAGTAAATAATGAAAACGGTGACAATCAACCGGAAACATTGATGTACTCAATAATGAAAACGGTAACAATCAACCGGAAACATTGATTTTTTTGCAAAAGTATCGATAATGTTAATCATAGCGGGAAAAAAGTATCGACACTTAGTTTCCAGTAAGCTATGGGAATCCTTTTTTTTGAAAAGTATCGATAATTTTGTTCGCAGAGGGAAGACATTATCGATATTTTCGAGCAAACTTGCTACTGGAAACATTGATTTTTAAAAAAGTATCGGTAATTTTATTCATAGCGTGAAAACAATATCGACACTTTGTTTCCAATAAGCTATGGCAATCATTTTTTTAAAAAAAAGTATCGATAATTTTGTTCGTAGAGGGAAGACAGTATCGATATTTTCGAGCAAACTTGCTACCGGAAACATTGATTTTTAAAAAAGTATCGGTAATTTTATTCATAGCGTGAAAACAATATCAACAATTTGTTTCCAGTAAGCTATGGTAATCCTTTTTTTCAAAAGTATCGATAATTTATAACATAGTGGGAAGAAAGTGTCAATTTTTCGAGCAGATTTGCTAACGAAAACATTGATTTTTAAAAAAGTATCGATAATTTTATTCATAGAGTGAAAACAATATTGACACTTTGTTTCTAATAAGCTATGGTAATCCTTTTTTTCAAAAGTATCGATAATTTTTATCATAGTGGGAAGAAAGTATTGATATTTTCGAGCATATTTGCTAACGGAAACATTGATTTTTTACAAAAGTATCGATAATTTTACTCAAAGTGGGAAAAAGTATCGAAACTTTGTTTCGAGTAAGATATGACAATCCTTTTTTTGAAAAGTATTGATAATTTTGTTCGTAGATGGAAGATAGTATCGATATTTTACTACAATTTATTGCACAACTAACTTTGTCCTAATAAATAAATGTTGTAGCCAGACTTCAACCACCCTCAACCACCACCACCTACTGAAAATGAAAGCAACACACAACTCCTGTTTGGACCACTTCCACCGATCGTGTTTACCAAAATGGACGATACTCCATCCAACGATGTTCATTCAAGCGGGGAGGGGCATGAAATGCTGACCGTTGATGATTCGGAATGGTTACTCGGTCAGCTCTTTTCTTCACGTGAGGAAGCTTGGGATTTTTACAAGGAATACGCTATGAAACATGGTTTTAGTGCACGTCGAGGAACAACACGGTTGGATACGGAAGGGAATGTGAAGACACAAGAATTTTGTTGTTCAAAAGAAGCGTTTCAGTCATCCAAAGTCCATACTGTTTATCGTCAACGTGCTCATATGCCAGTCACACGAACATGATGTAAGGCGAAAATCGTGGTCACAACAACAAATACAAATGATCAGTGGGTTCTAAGTAAGTCTTTTCAGGAACATAATCATGCATTGTGCACACCTGTTATGACACCATTTATGCGTTCAAATAGAGCTGTGAGTGAGGCTGATGTGGCTGAGGCAACAGCATTGAAAGATGTTGGTGTTGGGACATCACAAGTAATGAATTATTTCATGAATCAGGCAGAGGGTTATCAGGATGTTGGATTTACAAGTAAAGACCTCTACAATGCACTTGAAAGAGGTAAAGCAAAGGAAATCGTCAATGGGGATGTAAATGCACTAATTGCTTACTTTGATTATAAGAAATAAGATGATCCGGGGTTTTTTATGACATACTCAACAGATGAATCAGGGGCATTGCATAATCTTATTTGGGCTGATTCAACATTGAGATCAGATTACACTTGCTTCGGTGATGTAATTGATTTCGACACAACGTACAAAGGTAATTTCTATGGACGACCAATTATGCATATTTTTGGTGTCAATCATCACCATAGCACAATAGTATTTGCTACTACAATCATCGATGACGAAACGACTCAATCATTCGAGTGGGTGCTGCGTAATTTTTTACAAGCCATGATGAATAAATCGCCTCTTTCAGTTGTCACCGATAGGGATAGGGCAATGTAGAGGGCTATCAAATGTGTTGTCCCTTATGCTAAGCACATATTATGTTCTTGGCATCTTTCTCGCAATGCACAAGCTAACATTGGTGACAACAAATTTAGCACAACATTTTCTAGATGTATGAGTTCCTGATGGACAACAGAAGAATTTGATATTGAATGGCCTGCAATGATTTCAGAATTCAATGTCGGAAAGCATCCATGGGTGATTGAGAAGGGAAATACTCGGAACTTATGGGCTCAAGCATATCAAGCCAATCATTTCTTTGCGAATATTCGATCCACACAAAGGTACGAGTCCTTGAATGCTTCACTCGCACTTGCACTGAAAAAGAAGAAGACATATGTAGACTTTGTTCGTACAATTGAACAAGGTATTAGTAAAATGCGTATCAACGAGTTGAAAGCGGATTACTTAAGTTCCCAGACAATGCCCTTCCAGATCACTAAACTGACAAACCTAGAAAGCCATGCTGGTTAAATTTATACGCGAGAACCATTTCAGATCTTCCAAGACGAACTGCAAGACGAGACCTTGTACTGGATTGAGGAACAAATTCAGTCCTTATCAGATGAATGTCAAAATTTTGTTTTGTCAAAGTACAAGGAAAAGAACAAGAGATTTCACATATGTTTTGACGTCGTTTCGGAAATCGTCACATGCTCGTGTAGGAAATTCGAGACCGTAGGAATTCCATGTTGCCATCAACTACATGTTTTGAAGCACTTGGATTACACATCTCTTCCTAAGTCTTTGATTCTAAGTAGGTGGACTAAGGATGCGAAGGCTTCTGCACCAAGTTTCCTTGACTTCAATGTACCACAGAAGTTATGCAAATGGCACGGTTCGCTTCCCTACGTGCAACGTCATGTCGTTTATGCTACATTGCATCAAAGACTGATGCATCTTTCATAACCGCAAGAGATGAGATGAAAAGACTAATTGTCGAATTTGAACACTCGTTCGGTTTGAAAGATTCAAGCAACCGAAGCAATTTTGTAAATGGGGTTCGCGACCCTGAACGAAGACAAGGAAAGCGAAAAGAAGTCCAGAAGAAGAAGGTCCAGAAGAAAAGTAGGCATTGCGGGTTCTGCAACGTTGAAGGACATAACAAAGTAACATGTCCTAAATTAAAGCTCGGTTTGGAATCATTTACACAACCTACATCGACTGAATTTTTTTATAACGTAACGGAATGGTCGTACGGGCTCACAAATGATGATTATAATGTGAGTTACTATATCTATTCTACAATTATGTCTTAAATTGTTAATGATTATTTATAATTTCAATCTCTCCATTACGTCTCAGGGCAACGAGGACATTTGGAATACTGCAAGTACCGATCAACAAACATTGTAACTATCATAACATCTGGTATGTATCCGACATACATTGTAACAAAATATCTATAATTACTATATATTAGCGGTGTGAGACTTGAATGTATCCGATACATATAACAAAATTTTTGCTAACATTGATAATAACATACACCAATATATAAATCAAGAATGTTAAATATATAAATGAAATAAAATTCAAATTTGTAAAAGGGTTATTTTTGACAAAGTCCCGAACATTAGGCTCCTTCGCCAACTTTTTCAAATATTCTCGGATGCTCCCGCCCTTTTCTGAGGATATATATAAATAAGTCAAATTAGCAAACTGTCAACCTGTTCATTATATTAATAAACCAATCGAATAAGTCACATATGTAACTGCCATACCTAAAGCATTGTCGTTCAAAGATGAACCGTCATAGGGATGCGGACATATGTAATTGTATTGCTATACATAAAATGTCAATTAACAAATGAATGAACATATACCTTAAAAAAATATGCATGGCAAAAATATATATAACTCACTGGATTATAAATCATTTTTTCTGTAGAATCATCCACCAATAGTGTATTTTCCGAGTGGAATTGAGGAAACTCATTCCAAACATCATGCAAATCTTTGCAAAATGTGAATTCCTCTTTCCGTTTGCATTTTGCTTGATCCTGTTTATAGGAAATTGTGAAACATCAATTTGTAAGAATCATAAACAAATACAATTATCGAACGCAAAAAAGAAGCATCTTACCCAGATGAATATATATTAGGCATACGGTACATGTAGTTGGTTAAGAGCAAGATCAATGTTATGCCTGAAATTGTTAACAATTACCACGAGAAACATCAAATTGGTTAAGAGCAAGATCAAATTGTTAACAATTAAAATCTTAACGGTGTTTACCTCAATTTCGATGACCAAATGGCAACAACAAAGTTCTCTAAACAAAAATTGATAAATTCTGATACATCTGGCCTCATTATAACATCTACAACGTGAACAAAAATTCAACCACAATTGTTTATAGTTTAACACATATGTAAACAAATTTGAAGCCATTTTATTACCTCTGAGAGTTTGTTTTGTATAATAGGCAAGGACTCCATTGACATCAAAAATGACAATTTTTTTGGGACTCGGTGTTGCAGAAATTATATATATGTCCGGGTCTTCATGCTCATCATCTGAACCGTCAACCTCTTCATTCACCACTGGATTCTCCACTTTTGTTATAAGCATGTCAATAGTCAATTAACCGCATGTCAATAGTCAATTTAAAGCATTGTCATACCTAAAGCTTTGTCTTTTCTTTTGAAGGCATTGATTACGGAAGTTGGAGAAGTCATCACGAAGTGATGAAATATATGCTCGGCTTGGCCCGATTTGGTCATTAATCTCGCCGACACGAGAATCAAAATGCTGGCGGAAATTAACCATGTAAGCTATCACTGACTTCATCGTAATCACCCCTTCGATCTCATCTTCTTCTATCGGCTCGTGGACTTATTCTTCAACGTTGTCCATTTGGTCGTTGTCTTGTTCCGCTCCAATGCCAGATATGTTTATCCAACCGGCATTTTCAATAAAATCGTATCCCGCTTTATTCAAGGATAACATGTCGATCTTCCGGGATAATTGAAGAGGGTAGTCAAGATTGAATTCCACTCCTTCGTTCCTCAATATATGGCTAATTACACATCCATATGGTAGTGAAGTTGTAATGGAAGCACCCTTTTTCACTATATTAAGAATTGTCTCATAAATTAGTTTTGCAATGTTTGAAGCGGTTTTTGATGCATACTTAGACAACCACCAATAATCACTATCTCGAATTTGTGAAAATTTTCCACCGGAAGGCCGAAGAAACCAAGTCACAAGAAGGTGGAACAATCTACCCTCCACACCAAGATTAATGGGACTATTCTGATCCACACGTTTAATGGTAGGATCTAAAACATGTTCATCGGAATCTCCTATATTCTTAACACCTATACCATCAGCAATAGATTTCGGATCTATATATATCTCTTTCCCCGTGACATAAGTCCTAATTCCTAATATTGCGTCCGTACTAGGCTGGCGGTGTAATGTAGCATTACTGTAGAAAACTCTAACAAGATTGGGGTAATATTTTGGTTCTACACCAAACAATTCAAGCCATCCCCAATCTATAAATGTATGTTTAAAAACAAATTTGTTTTTCTCATCGAAGAAGTTCATGTCAATAACACCTTATGGACAAATCTTTCTTGTTTTGAAATTGCGATCATATTTCAGTTTCTCTTCCTTGCTTCTAAAGTTTTAGGTATCAAACGACATACTTGCTTCAGAATAACTTACTTGAGCAGCAGACCTTGAATTAGAAGAAGAAGAATTTAACTGAGAAGCACTACGTCTCGGATGTTTGGGCGCCATTTTTTTGCTTGAGAAGAACTGTTATATGCAAAAGAAGAACAGTTACTCCCAAATCGTTCAAATCCCTAACCCTAAATTACGCAAAAATACCATTTAATTACCTGCAAATCTGATCGTAGTAATCGTCGGAGTTGATTTTATAAGCAGGTGGAACGGTGCAATTTCTCTGAACGGTGGTAATCATCGTTGGAGTGGAAGAGATCTCTGGTATAGTATCGATAAAATTAGAAAATGGAGGATTTAAGTTTAGGACTGGGTTAAAGAGAAATCGCGCCTAAAATTCAAAGTCAAATCGCTACCTAAAACTTTGACAAGTATACCGGTAACATTGATGTAGTCAATAATGAAAACGGTAACGTTGCAACCGGAAACATTTATTTTTTTAAAAAAGTATCGATAATTTTTTTCATAGATGGAAAAAAGTATCAACACTTTGTTTCCAGTAAGCTATGACAATCCTTTTCTTCAAAAAGTATCGATAATTTTAATCATAGCGGCAAAAAAGTATCGAAACTTTGTTTCCAGTAAGCTATGGCAATCCTTTTGTTTCAAAAGTATCGATAATTTTTTATATAGGGAAAAAAGTATCGATATTTTCGAGCAAATTTTGATACCGGAAACGTTGATTTTGTTTAAAAGTATCGATAATTTTACTCATAGCGAGAACAAAGTATCGACACTTTGATTCCAGTAAGCTATGGCAATCCTTATTTTCAAAAGTATCGATATTTTGTTTAAATAGTGGGATGAAAGAATCGATATTTTCGAGCAAATGTGCTACCGGAAACATTGATTTTATTAAAAGTATTGATAATTTGTTTTTATAGCGTAAATAAAGTATTAACACTTTCCTTCCAGTAAGCTATGTCAATCCATTTTTTTCAAAAGTATCGATAATTTTTTCCATAGTTGAAAGAAAGAATCGGTATTTCCGAGAAAATTTGCTACCGGAAACATTGATTTTTAACAAAGTATCGATAATATTTTTTTTATAGCGAGACAAAAGTTTCGATACTTTCTTCACGTAAGCTATGTCAATCCATTTGCTTCCAAAAGGAATTTGATGTTGAACATTTATAGTTTCATAACATTTATCCTTTTTTTTCCAGTATGCAAATGGCATTTATAGTTTCATAACATCTAACAAAATATTTGCTAAATATGTACATACAAAATTATGGTAACATAATTTACAACAACCTAACTATGATAAATAATTATATACAAAATTTATAGTCTCATAAGAATTACTTGTTCATATGTTTCAGGCAACCATTTGTGAACTGATCTCTCCTTTTATTACCTTCGTGATTTATGAGATCATTTAAAGTTCTCGGACGATCCCATTCCCCAACAACCTACATTCACATTAGAACATTTTGTTACCACATCATTCAATGTAAGAGTACCCAAATTTTATTTTAAAAGTCCTTTTCAGACCACTTACCAAATCATCCGTTGACCTCCCATCAGCAATAGCTTTCATCCACATAATCACATACATTCCGCAATCATCTCTGTTATATTGCCGCAAATGTCAAATAGTTAGACAACCACAAAAATATTTGACTTATTAAATACTCAAATTTCATACCTGTTCGTTTGCTCATTCGTCTTACGGTCCACTAATTCTAAATCCGTCACTGGGACCTTCATCTTCCCAAATGCATCAACAAAGCTCGCATCCTTATTAAATTTATCTAAACATCTCATCTGCGTCAAAAAATTATTAAATTAGATTACGAAGAAATTATGCATTATAAATTACAAAATTTATCAACACATACCAATTGCATGCAATGTTGCACTCTTGTCTTATGCCGGTAAGATGAATTTAGACTATCAAGAACCGCTGCTAAACGATCAACCATATCCAACACCAAGAGATACCAATGACTGTTGCTATCGTTTATTGGCAAAAAGATCTACAATAAATGTCACACCCAAGACAAAAAATTAGAACATTTATTGTAATTATTTAAATACAAAATAACATGTACGCAAAAATATCTTACCGTGTCACAATCGTTCATTTTATTATGGTATTCCAATATGTTACTCCAGAAGCTTACAACAGACGACGCATCTTGACCGTCCTCTAACAACGATGACTGAATTTTCAAAAACAATCACTATTAATTGACCAGCCATAGGCATAACACAACACGAAAACATGTATAAATTTATCTTACCGCAAAGTAGTATGGAAAATAGCAAATCTTCCGGTTCCCTGATATCTTCTTCATTGACTCGTCAGCCAACAACCAGTCGACCAAATCAATAACTTGACCATAAACCCATTTACCAGGTTTTAACGACGCAACGTTGCCTACTATGCCGTGTTGGTTTCCGAAATCTATGACAACATCCCTATACAAGCAATTTTTTGGATTAATTTTTTCACATAAATATTTAAATATCACTCACAAAGCAATATATATTACTTACCTATCATCTAACAACCCACTATTCCATACATACTCACACATTGCACCCTCCATTACACCAATTCCTTTTGGTATTTTGACATTTTCAACCTACGATATTGATTATAGATATTAGCCACAACACGATAATCAAAATGGATGTCAATTCTTTTATTCATTTTACCTTTTGCTTCTTATTTGGTGCACGACACTCTGAATCCAGATCTGCATCTATTACATTATTCGGTGTCCTCATATCTGGATTGTGGACTTCTATATTTCCCTTCCTCATACTCAATTCTTTCACATTTTCTTCATTATATTTTTTAAGTTCATCATATTTTTCCTCAACATAACTCCTCGTTTGTTTCATTTCAGAACTTAAAATTTTTCCCTCATCCATTTTTTTTCTACCATTCCAATCACCCCTTTCAACTCACCCCTCAATTCCACCACTTCTTTCACCACTCCATCAACCTTTTCCCCTACTTCCCCCTTAATGCTCTCAACCGTCTCTTCGATTCTGGATTGTCTTTGCAAACAATCAAAAACGACTTTTTTAAGCTCCGCCAACTCAGACATCAAAATGTCATATTTACTTCCTCCTTCTTCCTTCTGTTTCACCTTCTCTTCTACCTTATCCTCTTCCTCCTCGCCAATAACCTTCAAAAATAAATTACAATATTAGAACATCTTTTTAAGTCCTTACTAATATATAAATACTTTTATTACCCTTACTTTCTTTTTCGGTCTTTCCAACTTTAACTTTGCCATCACTCGGGTGACTTCTTCCTTGCCCCATGTAATGATCGGTGTCACTCCGGTTCTTTGGAAGGTCGGCACACTTGAAGAATCAGACCAAAAATCAAACAATGCAACATGCATTTATAATAAACTTTATCATTTTGTATAATAACTATACTTACAAAGTTTTCTAAACCAACACATCGTTCAACTCATTTACCTCTAAGACAGTTATGCACCCTTTGAGGTATGTGGGGTTTTCGGCCTTCTGAAAGCTCTTGATTGCATCAAATAATTTCTCACTGACAAATGAGGCCCAATTTAATTCACCTTTCAACCCGGAGTCGCAAATCAACTTCATATATTCCTTGCTCGGGGATGTATCACCCGTTGGACAAAGGAATACTCCGACAAGGTACAATAGTACCCGGGCCTTCAGATGATCCCCATCATACTTTCCGTTTTTAATATCTTCCTCGAGTGTAGCATATGTCACCTTGGACTTTAAGCCATACTTGTTCATAAGTTTTTTCCAATCCTCCCTCTTAATTACTTCATGCACACTCTTCCCTTTATTTTCTAACCCCAATACGGCTTCAACACATCGGACACCAAAATGAAAAGAATATTTACAGTATCGAACTTCACACTTTTGCAAATCAAAATCTCACATCAACAATCGACACAATTACCTCCGAATTAGTCGGTCCTTCAATCCAATAAGAGATCCAAACCCCATTTTTTTCAACACTTTGGCTTTATCCTTCACTTTCAAGTCTTCTATTATGTGGTGAACTCGTTTTATGCTACACCTTGTCGACACTTCCTAAATTATTTACATATAATGTTAAAGTTTTTATATATCATTTATCAAAGTACTTACAAGTTTAACGAATACCTTCTTCTCAATGTTTTTATGTGCTTTCCTTGAAGCCGAATATTTTGCTCTCGCCTTTGTGGACAACTTCATAAATGGTTCCTTCTCAGTATCACCCACCGAGTGCCATTTCTTCACCACCTCTTCTATCACCTGAAAATTATGCATAAATGTTTCTTAATCAAAATATTAAAGCTGCATTATATTCATTATAAATGCAATTTACATACCGAACCGCTTTTGTAAGTACCACATTCCTTCATCCTTTGCACTTCATTCATACTGTCATGATAGAAAATTTTAAATGTTCTTAAATACTTTAATCTAATTACCATTTAAAGAACAAGTACACAAATACATTGATACTTACTAGAAGTACATATATCCACCCTTTGGCTGCTTTCGATTTTCCTCACTTTCGATACTCTCTGGCTCCATTTCAAGGGTGTCATCTTCACGAACAACATCTTCATGATCCTTTGCACCCATCTTATAGTAACCGCTTGAGTTCTCTAAAAAAAGTATCGATATTCATTTTCTACCGACAATATCAATTTCTACCTATAAGTTCTCTGAACAAAGTACCGATATTTATTTTCTACCTATAATTACAATTTCGACCTATAATCGATCCGAAATCCTATTTTACTTCAAAATCCCTAAACCCAAAACCTTAACCCTAATTTTCGAATACTACATTACCAAAAAACTAGGGTTTCGACAACATACCTTTTACTTCAAAATCCCTAAACCCAAAACCTTTCCTTTCGATTCTGATACACCACGACTTCAAAAACGCCTCCCTTCTATTTCGCAGCAACCAAAATTGGTTCGATTTCAAATACTCTCTTAGGTTTTCTGTAAATGCAATGCAATACAAGGATTGTATTAGAGTATATACTTTTTAACCGGTTATATCAATTATATTTAATAGATACAATTCCCCAATTTTCGATACTTTTTTGAATTGTGTTGATTCTTTCGACCCCTTTTCTGTTTCAAAATTCTTTTAAATTACTAATGTACCAATTCTTTCGTACATGTTCTTACAAATGTATCGACACCAAACAAACAATCCGGTAACGAGTTACCTGTTACATTATATGTATTAATAATGTAACCGGTTATGTCAAATTTGCTTCTATTTTACCGATTCTTTTGTACATGTTCTTAAAAAAGTATCGACACCAAACAAACAATCCGGTAATGATTTACCGGTTACATTATATGTATTAATAATGTAACCGGTTATGCCTAATTTTTTCTATTGTACCGATTCTTTTGCACATGTTCTTACAAAAGTATCGACACCAAACAAACAATACGGTAACAATTTACCGGTTACATTGTTTGTATTAATAATGTAACTGGTTTGGCCTTTTTTTACCGGTTATGTCAAATTAGCTTCTAAAGGATAGATACTTTTTATTAGTACTGTGGAAACATAATCGATACTTTCGAGCCCTTTGTATCGATAAAATTGTATAAAGAGTTACAAAAGTATCTATTTTTCGATACTTTTTTCAATTAATTACAAAATATTGTGCACAAAGTATCGATATTTTCGTTACTTTTTTCAACCGGTTACATTGCTTTTAAAAAGTATCAATACTTTTTAAAAAGTATAGATACTTTCGAAATTATCAACAAAATAAGTAATTTACTCAAAATTATCAACAAATTAGGCGCTACCGAATATGTTGATACTCATATCAACAAAATAGGTAATTTTACCGATTTTGTTATTGTGGGATTTTCCAAGGCCCCATCAGCTCAAAATTATCAACAAATTAGGCGCTACCGAATATGTTAATACTCTTATCAACAAAATAAGTAATTTTACCGATTTTGTTATCTTTAACCGGTCACGCCGTATATTAGCCGTATATTAACCGCCTTACAGTAGAACTCCCCACAAAAGTACACTTTGCACAGTGGTAAACCAACGCTAGTCCATCGAGGTAGAATCTGGTTTGAATCTCGCCAGAAGTATTATTGTAAATAACGGAGATTAAATATGTAATTATACAAATTTTTTTAATTACCCCGTCAACTTTTTGTTAGTTTTAACAGTAGATAACTTGATCAAAACCACTTAAATAATTACGTGATAAAATTACCAAAATTAAAAATATAGTGATCAAATTAACATCAACCCTATAAATAAGTAGTCAATCTGTGTAATTTACCCTAAATAAAAATTCGAGTTCTTCCGCTCCGAAATCAGCAGTCCCTCAAACATTCGTCGATTTGATCGAATTCATTTTTTTAAAAATAATTTCTCAAAATTGGGCTTTTCTAGAAACAGGCGGCTTAAAAACAGGCTAAATACAAACCAAGAAAAAAAGACCATTAGATGGAGCCGGTTTAATATAGGCCATTGGATTGAAAAAAAAAGGAGATAAGGTTACTCGGTGAACCGGTAACCCTTTTATGATGGTATAACTTCAGGAAAAAACGACGAGCGGGAAAAGAAAAGCAAAATTTTAGGGCATCGAAACCAAGAGGACGAAGCCGGTTTTTGCATCAACCAAAGAAGAAAATCTGAAGGAAATTTGTCGAGGAGGTTGGGTTTGAGCACGGTTTGTAGGTAAGTTCTTGCTTCTTGCTTCCTTTTTTCGGTTTTTTTTCTATTTGAGCGAAACCACATTGCAAATGATGAAGGTTTTTGTATAAATTGTTCGAATGTGGATTTCTTTGTACTTTATAATCAATATTGTAGAGGAGATTGGATTGGAAGGAATTTTTGGTGTTTTTGGTATATTTGTTGTTTAGGGTTATTGAAAAAAAAAGATAACAGTAGTTAAAAGAAGTGTTTAACAATAGTTAAAAAAGATAACCAAAGAAGAAGTGTTGAACTCGTTCACTGTGTTCTTGAATAACAAAATAAATAAGGTTAAATAATTAAGTGATGTTTCAGTTAGGTTAGTTAGTGATAAACCAGTGATAAATGTTAGAAATTGTAGTTGATAAGGTACGAAAAGGAGAAAGAAATATTGTCGAGGAGATTAGATTTGTAAGAATGATTTAGTTGAAATCCATGTATTGGTTATGATTGTTGGCTGAGATGGTTCTTGTATTTGGTTTAAAAACTGGTTTGCATATTCTCTACAGCTATAGTATTGAATGTGTTGGAAGGTATGATTGTTTCTTAAGATCAAATAGTTGATTTGAAGTAGTATGTCTTGTTCGGAAAGTAGTATGTAAAAAACTGGTTTCTATCTTTGATTATTTTAGGTACACGTTGCAGACAATGAAACATAAGAAGAAGTCTGATAAAGGGGATGCAAAGGCACCTAAGATATGTACAACATATTTCCATTTCTAGTAAGTTGAAGTTGAATGTATATAGAACTGTCAAATTTATTAAATATGAGTTGCATAAGCTAATAGAGAAATTATGTTTTACAGTAAAGGAGAATGTAAACGTTTGGAGGGGGAGAAGATAATGAACAACAATGTAAGTGTGTTGTGTAATGGTTTGTTAAGTGTACATGATATTTGTATTGGACTAATTGTGAGAGTGATACAGGAAAGAAAAGCATTGGGTTTGAGGTGGAGGCAGATGAGTGAAGATGAAAAGGAGCCTTATCAAAAAATGTTCGAGGAGCAGAAGCAGACTCTGGCTGAATGGAATGCCTCCAATGTGAAGGATATTGTAGTACCTGAGAAAGAGAAAGAAAAAAAGGTAAGTGAATTTTTTAAATTATTTATGGAGAAAGAGATGAAAATGTTCTAACATTAGGTATATTTGTGTAACAATGAAGTAAATAATGTATTTATGAAATGTTGTAGGAGAAGTCTTCAAGATGTAGCCTCATTAAGCTGTCAGAGGTGTTTGAAGAGATGAGGAAGTTGAATATTGAGGGTGTGATACATGAGTTAGGGTTTGGTCCTTTAATGGAAATGAAACCGAGAGCAATTCATCGCGACCTATGTCGCACTTTAGTAGAGAATTTTGATGTCCAGAGGTCGATCATGGAATTTGATGGACATAAAATTCCAGTGTTGGTGGAAGATGCGGAGGCTGTTTTGGGTTTGAAGAATGAATGAGTCGATGTTGAAATTGGAACGAGAAATGTTAATGCAAAAGAAATGGCATCGAAGTACGGAATAAAGAGGGATGCCACAGTGAAGGAACTTGAGGAGGACATACGTAGCGGTAAATTTGAGGGAGACGAGTTGAAAGCTCGCGTTCTTCTTTTCATTGTTGGTGTTTTTATAAGTCCAAATGCGAACAATATGCCTTCCTCGGAACATTTACGGTTGTTGTGCCCAGAGGGGTTGAAGGGAAATCTCATTTGGTGCAAATATGCATACAACAAGTTACTTGATGGAGTAGAGAACTGGAAAGTTCATGGTGATTTGGCATACATGACCGGATGCATCGCGATATTAGAGGTAATATATGTTTAAAAGTATGTTTTGTTCGAACGTAGTATTTGTTTCATGGGATTGAGTTTATTGAGTTAGATTATAATATTTTGATGAATAATAAATGTAGGCGAGGTTATTTGATTTTTGGAGTGGAGTCGTGAGCAGAATAGTTGTTGCCTCTGAAGGTCGCAGTCGCATACATGCATGGGGCAACAAGAAGGAAGTAAGGAAGATTGTAAATAGCCTGAAGGAAGAAAGCCATCCAAAAAAAACCCAAGGTAAGTGGGTTAAACCAACCTAGTATTATATAGGATGTTGTGGTTATATGAAATGATTTACTGATGATGTTTGCAGGTACTTGGGTATGATGATGAGAAAGTGGAAGGGGAAGAAGGGGATCGAAAGAATGGAACAAATGATGTTGTTATGGATATGCTGCAGACTGTACTGTTAGAGTTGGGTGGAATAAAAGATAGTCTGCAAGCCCGTGTGGAGAAGGAAAAAGAAATCAAAGAGAGTATAAGGGAATTGAAGGAGGAATGCAAGAGTTTAAATGCGAACATGATAGAATTGCAGAAGTCGTTGAGGAAATCTGATGGAGAAATTGTTGTTCATGTTAAAGAAGAAGAAGAAGTGGTTGACAAAGGGCAAGTCAAAGTTTCTGATCCGAACAAAGGAGTTCATATTGAGGAGGACCCAATGATGGAGGACGATGTCGAGTGGTTGAATGAAGAATCCGTTGCTGTCCCAAAAACAATGAAAAAGGTATAATAAGTTCATTTGATCAATCTTTCATGAAGTTAAGGATTGAGATTATTTTTGTTGATATTGTTTGTGTTAACTTGTAGGGCAAGACAACAACAATAGCTACTGCAAAGGTTAGTGGCAAAGGAATAAGAGTAGGAATCAGAACTCGGAACATGAATAAAGTCAGCCATTGAATGAAGAATGCTGTGTGACAATGTTTGGTTTAAGTAGGATTTGTGTCCACAATAAATGATGTGTGTGTATGATTACATTTATTATAGACAAATATGGATGAAATTCTAATGTTATTCAAACTAATTGTTTAGGGGTTGAATAATTAATGAGGTTTTCTAATAAAACTTATATATTTGAACGTGCAGTACTTATTTGTGTTATTAAGTAGATTAAGTATTGAACAACAAATGTGTAAGCATTGCAGATACTGACATACTTCCAAGTACCGGAAGGAGTAGGCAAGTCAGCAAAAAACACTTGTGACTATATATGGAATACGCCATTGCCTGAATCGTAAGCAATCTGAATCTGAAAGTAATCCTCAATGATGTTGTTCTGTTCAATATAATATGTAAGTTTTTTTGTATGGGTGCAGTAAATCAATTGCAGATTTTGGGCACTCATATTTGTCTGTAAGCGATGCAGATACGATACGACCTGGATGGTGGGTGGGTTCAATGGTTAGTAGGTTTTACTATTCCTTTTAAGCATTTTGTATATATTTGAAGAAATTTAGTATGATAGTTGCTATATGTTTGTGGTTTAGGTTATAGATGCTGTTGGTTTTACCATTGTTGATTAAGATATAAGGAAGAAATCTAAAAGAAGGAGATGGTACATCCCCTGTACATTGAGTGTAAGTTTAATATTAAAGAATCTTATATCTATTATGAACAAGTGGATATGGTTTTGTAAGGATACATGGTTAATAATAAATGATCTATTGTAGTCTCAGCTTCTGCAAGGAGTAAATGTTGGTAAAATTGCTGAGTATTGGCGTAAGGTTGGCAATCCGTATGGCTTGTTGACGGACTGTAAAGTGGTACGAAGAAGCATTAATAAATTAAACATCCCATGCACTTTCATGTCATTTGTATATTACAATGGAAATCGTTTCTTGTTTCAGCTCTTTATCCCCGTGAATGAGAACAACACTCATTGGTTTATGTGTGTCGTCGATATTGATGCTGGTGTAGTGAAGCTACTGGACAGCTTGCCAAATACCCGAGCCAATGGTGCAAGAGCGTGTATGGCCGAGAACCTGGTAATAATCGAGAACTACGAACTTTTATTCTTCCATTGTTTAAGATGTTACAGAGTATGTAAAAACAGAAAAATGTTTCTGCATGTAGACCAATAGTCTAAAAGAATGTTTAAAAGATAAGAAGTTTGTCCAAGTGTTTGGCTCACCATCAAGGCCGTTGACCGATCTGCGCGTGATGGTGGAAAAAGTCAAACATCAAGATAATGGGTACAGAGTTGTTATATTCTAGTACTTTGTGTTAATTTTGTTTAACAAATTGGGAAGGATTACTCATGGTATTATGTTAACATGGATTTGTTTTCTAAAAGAGATGATTGTGATATGTTTTGCATCAAATGGATGCTGTAACCCCCTTAACCCGGCCTAGACGGTTGACCCGAATTAAGAAGTTTACACGGGGAAAACCAAAGTCAACCCGAAAGTCAACCTTGATTAACGACCCTTTTTTTTCTTTTTAATCTTATCTAAATGCACATTAACCCTAGATATGTTCATACAATCGGCATACTCAAAGATCAGCGCATTCGGAAAACATTCAGGGACTTAATTGCACAACATACAAGTTTAGGGACCAAAATGTAAATTCTGGAAATTAGAAGGACTTAACCCACTTTTAAGTTACCAATATGAAATTAGTCATATTTCATGCTTCCCTGCCAAATTTCAACTCAAACGGACATCTCAAACTCATTCAATTGCATAAACAAGATTCAGGACCAAAGCGCAAAGGTTTCAAAACATATAACCAACAATTTCAGTGCCCAACGGTCGGGTGTTTCGGAACAGGGGTGATTTGTTCTGAAACGCGGGACCGTTCCGAAACGCGTTACGCAACAGGGCCTGGCAGTGGCCAAACTGTTTCGGAACGGCTCTGCCCGTTTCGAAACGCCTAGGCCATTTCAGGCCCTCTGTTCCGAAACGGCAGCACCTGTTCCGAAACAGGCTGCCCAGATTGCAGAAATTAAGCTAGATTATCACACAATTGACCCATCAAACATGCTCCAAAGGCAACCAAATTAAACCAGCAACACATTACATGCATTAGGAACATAATGGCATCAACAATTCATAAACATGGCATCAAACAAGGAAAGCCCCAATTCTATAGGCATGCATCCTATATTGAAAACCATTCAAGCACCAAATCACCAAACAATCCTCATAAAGGCCATTTACAAGTTCCAACATCAACAACGACATAAAACCATCTTAGGGAGTCCAAAACATCTCCCAAAACAACAACATAGGTTCCCCATTGCCAAATGCCAAAAGCTAATCAAGTTATGAAAATATTCACCATACATGAGCTTAGTTCTTCACTTGGATTCTTGACCTCTTGCTGCCCTTATATGCACTTCAATGCTCTGCATTATTGGTTTAAGAAAAGAGAGAGCGTAAGCACATAGCTTAGTGAGGAATGCTCATTTAAAACAACACAATAATGCATTTATAAACATTTTTTTAAACCTCAATTCAAAACAATCTTTAACCAAGCACAAAAGCATTTAAAACAAGCATACATGCTTCAAATTATTAATATATCATATTGGACACAAGTGATAATCATAATCTTTCCATTTCATAGTACAATCAACATAAGACTCACACATGGACTTTTAAACACCATTGTGATCTTACAATTCACAAGGACCACACATGAACTTTTAACCACCATTGTGTCCTTAGCACAAGAATCACCCATGGACTTTTAACCACCATGGTGTTCTTAAAATACACAAGGCTCACACAAGGACTTTTAACCACCTTTGTGACCTTAGCACAAGAATCACCCATGGACTTTTAACCACCATGGTGTTCTTAAAATACACAAGGCTCACACAAGGACTTTTAACCACCTTTGTAACCTTAGCACAAGAACCAATCATGGACTTTTAACCAACATGTTGTTCTTAACACAAGAACCACCTATGGACTTTTAACCACCATAGTGTTCTTAACCTTTCACGAAACATCACTTGCCAATATGCATCATTTAACAACAATAATCCACTGTTTTAAAGCATTTAACAAAGCCATTAATCATCATGCATCCTTATGCATCAAAACCACATTTAATCAAATGTTCAAAACAAGGATCTCTTACCTTGAGAATCCTTCAACACATGGCTTATAAAACCAGCAAATAAACATGCTATATATGCTTTCAAAACAGAATATAGAACATGCAAACAATCACATTGCACACAACCAACACATGGTTCATCAACAAGAGAGTTTTTCCGAAAACTTACTCTTGAGCTTAGCAAAGTTGTTTAGACTTAAACTAAGCTCCCAAACCTTCAAAACATTGGTTTCAAAGCTGAAAACCAAAATCCACTCACCGATTCCGTTTCGCCACTTGCCGAAACACCAATCAAGCTTCCGGATCAACACCACGAGGATCCGAAGATGTCTCCCCTGTTTTAAACACATCAAAACAGTAGATTAATGCACCATCATGCATTAATATCCTCAACCAAGACATCTAAACTCGCTGCTCACAACAACACTCACATTTCGGCTACCAAACACAACCGAAATCACATCCAAACATCTCCTCAACACTACCCAGCCAAGATCCATCAATTCCAAACATCTATATACCTCAATTAACATCCAAAATGGATCTCATCACGTCCTTATACCTCCAGCTATAGCAGAACATCAAGATCACTCCAAAAACCACCAAAAACTTAAAAAAAAACTTAGGAAAATCAACCTATTCGGGATTGCATTGATTAAACCCCAATTTCTCATCAATTATACATCCATTTTACATCAAAAACACATCTCAAAACAATGCCCAATCAGATCATACGAATTTCATCAAAATAAAAGCAAATCTTGCATTTTAAAGCCAAGATCAAGAACTCAATTGCAAAACCTTTAATAAAACATAATTCAAGGATTGAGAACTTGGGAATTTCAGTAAAGAACTGAGAATTTAGAGGAGAAGGACGTTCATACCTCTAAACTTGAGTTTCTCCCTTTTTGGAACCAAGATTCTTGAAAATCCAATAAGCAAATGCTAAGGTTTTGTTGTAGAAATGATTAGAGATCAAATGAGGATTGAAATCTCATCTTTTGTTGACAAAATCAGAGGGAAATTTGATGGAGAAAAGTGTTTGGGTTGAGAGAAAAGTTGAGAGAAAAGAAAATGGAAAATTTGAGAAAGTTAGTTAAAATGACAAAATATCTTCTTCCCTCCTTTTTCCTTTAATTAAAACCATTAATTAAATTGATTAATATTAAGAAAAATCTGGAGAAACTCCTTTGGGTAAATAGCTCCTTAAAGATTCAAAGTTTCAATCCTTTTTAAAACAGTCACCCAGTTTTCAAAAATTACATTTTGGTCACTAACCCAAAATGTCACTCTTCCAAACCTCATTTTGTAAAATTGATTTCACCTTTCTCTTATATATAATAAAAGAGGATTTTAAGACATTTTTCCATATTTTTAATGCAACCCGAACTAGGCTTTCCTAAATTCACCCTTTTATATTCGAACCGCAACCCGACCGGTCCGGTCCAAACCCAAAACTTCTAAGTCCAAAATTGGGGTGTTACAGATGCAACTTTGGAATGATAAGCATATAGGGGAAGTGGTAAGGGTTTAGGTTAATCTTCATTCAACTTTCCTTACTTTGGTCATCTATACTGGAATAATGCTCTTTAATAAAAGCTTAATTTGTTTGTACTTGTCTTAATAGAGCGTTGGAAAATGGGATCGGTTTATTCTTTTATACGAACTTATCAGTCATGATAAGAATAATTTGCGGAAGACTATCAATGTTGCTGTAAGTCAATGGTTTCACATGAAGGCAAACGAACCAAAGGTTCCAAAACATGGCACCTTTCAGCGTCTGAAATGGTAAGGCTTTAGGAATGAATGCATTGTTTATTATGTATTTGAATGCATTAGGACGTGTTGTTCATTATTGTAATCTAATGCAATTTTGTTTGGTGAAGAACATGTTAGGGGAGGGGGCAGTGGTGAGTGGATGGCAATGGATTTTGACTTTTTGTTTGTGGCGTGGCATTGCGTAAAGGAACCCACTTTTTTATGGGTCGTAACCATGTTTGGATGTATATGAACTGAAAACATTTTGTAGTTGACATGATGTGCAAGCATAAATAGGTTAGGTAAGAGTGAAATGTACACATTTTGAATGTATATTATGCAATTTCAGGGCCATAATGTGGTAAAACGCTTGTACAAAAATTTTGCAATATATGATAAATTTCAGTGGATAAAAGTAGCATATGCACATGATTTCGTATGTCTGCAGAGGATATCTTTGGTTAGGTTTTACTTACAGTGATTTGAATCATATTTGCATTATGGTTAGGACATGTCTACGTTTGAACTTGTCCCCGTAGTACCCGTTGGAAGTTGAAGCTTCAGTCCCGGGCATGTGTTCTTATTGTGTCCCCCCATTTTGCAAAATGAACATTGATTCCTCCGTTTTGTGGATGCATTAGTGTTTATTTTCTGCTTTCGTTTTGCGTCCTTCTTTTGCGGGTCTCGAACGCTGTTTTGGCTTACCCTATGTGATGAGGAGTCATTGAATGTTATGGACTGCTCAAATTGAGCAGTTAGTCGTAGTAACACATCTTTTGTGGTTTTGAAACTTTTGTCTGTTTGAGACGCAAGGTAGCACAACCGCGATGAAAGTGAGCGTAGCGAAGCAAATCGAGACATTTGTCTTAATTCAGGACAGACTTCGCTGTGAAGATAAGATGGAGCAGATACCTTAGCATTTTTTGTCCACCGCGGTAGTATTAAGCAATTTGGGATGTCGTAGAAGTCTTCCAACTTAAGAACGTGCAGTTGATGGCGACATGGAAGCCCGATCGTCTCAAATTTCTGACAACTGCATGTAATGTTATTTGTTATGACATCAAGCACAACCTCATAGATGGCTTCCGGATCCTTATACTGTGTCAAACGATACGTTCGTGCACCTTCAATCGTAAGTATCGGATGGAGAGCACGATACAGTGTCTCATATTTGAGTTCCTTCTGAACTTTTTCAAAGGATGCCCGGGTGAAGATGTCAGCTGCACTCCCTTCAAGGTCATGCAATTTGGTCATTGGGAAAGGCTTCGAGGAAGAATTTTTGAATTCTTCGTTCAACTCATTTATGCGCATGTCATTTATTCCCTTCTCAATGGCACGGACAACTTCAAGATATGTCTTCTTATGTTCAAGGATAATGTTGAGGGCGGAATTCATAGATTCGCAGCGTTGTGTGGAGCGAAGATTTGTTAGACATGAGCTTTGTTAGGCCATGCACAGGGCTATGTCCTGTCTTGATAGCCCTGTGCATGGCCCTATCACCATCCGTGACGACTGAGACAGGAGCTTTGTTAGACATTGCCTGCAAGAACTCACTAAGTACCCACTCAAATGTGTCTGCAGTCTCGTCTGCTAAAATTGCCACACCGAAGACAATGGTTTGATGGTGGTGATTAACACCAACAATAGGCATTATAGGCCGGCCATACATGTTACCCTTGTACGTTGTGTCAAATGCAATGACATCACCGAAGCATACGTAGTCGGACCTGGATGTTGAGTCAGACCAAAAAATATTATGCAACCCCCCTGATTGGTCAGTGTTGAACTGCATGTACAATCCTGTATCTTGATCTTTCTTGAAGTCAAAGTAAGCAAGAAGAGCATTGACATCATCGTCACGATATTCATCTGCACTTACATGCGAAAGAAGCTTCATTGCCATGGCATAACGCCAAGTAATGAAATAGACTCTGAAATTTAGAGACCCAGGCGTCCTCCTCAAATGTATGGTGACTGGTACAGGAACGTACCACCTACCACGGCGAATAAGAAGCTTCTTATTCTTGATTACAATGGCGTGCTAGCCAGTGTTAGTAAAGACGGTATTCCTTTTGTGGCTCACTTTTAATACAACTGTTCATAAATTAGATTAGGAAATTTATGTTTTTCAATTGCAGGTGTGGAACTCAGACCTGGTGCTTTTGAGTTTCTGTATTCTTGTTTTACTGCGTATGAGGTTGCTATTGGTCTTCAAGGACAAGGTAATGTGGACCTATGCCACCCCCTAAATCAATTCAATTACCCAATCCTTTAAGATAATTTGTTTTCTTACTTTATTTGTGCCTGAACTGTTCATCAATACAGAGAAAACCTAGACTGGGCACTTTGGAGAATTAATGATATTAAACCAAGACTTGCCTTCATTTGGGTAACTTCAAAGTTTATCTTCGTTAAAGCATCTAAATAGAATTTGACAAATTTGATGGACTTCATTTGAATATTGCAGGATCAAAGTCACTGCGAACAACATCCCTCCTATCCAAATATATATACAAAAAATCTGAGGCGCGTCTGGGATAATATGCCTCAGTATAACGAAGGAAACACGCTGTTGGTTGACGACTCTGAAACTAAAATGATTAATAATCCGGTCAGTGAAGAACACACCTATTTTGCTCTTACTTTCTGCAATTATGTCAATGAATCTGTAGAAAATAATTATGTTTTCGATTATGTTCATTTTTCAGGAGAACACCTACATATGTCCTAAATCCTACAAGGGAGAAGATGAGACAACTCATAACGCATTAGGTACAACACCCTAAATCACACATATTCATTATAAAAATGAAGCAATGTCTTCAACTGCAACCTAATTATGTACTTGCACTTGATCATAGAAATAGGTGGTTCCATTCGGGTATATTTACAAAACTTGGCCGCAGCAGACAATGTACAGGAGTACGTGAAGCATCATCCGTATTTGGATTAAATGTAGCTGAAAAGCGTGGATGGCAATTGAATTAACCAATTTTTCTCTGCTAATCTCCTCTGTATTATATGTGTGATCGTCTTTTGTATCTCTGTAAATACAACATACAATGTTATATATTCAGAAATCTCATTGTGAAAATTTTGTACTTATTACATGATACATTTACAGGTTTGTACAAAAAAACAACATCATGTACAAAGACTACGCATTTATGTACAACTCTCATTGTAAAAAAGGTCTACACTGTTTACCACAATGTCACACCAGCACCAAAACCCCATACGTCTGGGTTCGATGGCCCATACAAAACATGTACACAAGTATGCTTTTACGTATGAAAATTGTGTAATAAGTACATAGCACCGAAACCCCTTAAGAAGGTTTCGAAACCAATAGGCACCGAAACCCCATACGTCTGGGTTCGATGCCCCCTACGAAAACATAGCACCGAAACCCCTTATCTGTGGATTCGATACCCCCTACACATCATGTACAAAGACTACGCATTTCTGTACAATTGTTACTAGTACTATGTGTATACAGTACCGAAACCCCTTAAGAAGGTTTCGAAACCAGTAAAAGGAATCTGCCTTTTCAGTGTTCTGTCTTTTCACTGTCATCACCTGTACCATTGCGTGTTACCCAAAAATAAAGCTGGTTTCGATACCCCCAGAACGAGTCAGCCTTTTTCAGTTGTTGTCATCACCTGCTTCAACGAACAGACATCTCATGAGGCATTTAAACCAAACAATTACATGAAAGGGCTAATATTTTATGTATAATCGTATAACCTTATAAAGCTTGTACGAACAAGGTAGTAACTTTTTCTGCACTTCAAACAAGCACCGAAACCCCTTTGAGATGGTTTCGATGCCCCTCAAAATGATGTACTTTGCATTTGGTTAACAATTTATGTATGTACACATTTCCTAACAATTAAATGACCCAACTTGAACCTTCGTGAAACTGTGTAATAAAGTCATGTATATACCGATTTCTTTTGGAAACTTGTACCAATCTGTGTACATTATGCTACTAATAAGTGTATATAGTTCCGAAACCCCTTCAGATGGTATCGAACCTAATAAAAGGAATCTTGCTTTTTCAGTGTTCCGTCTTTTCACTATAATCACATGAACCGTTTCATCTTCCTCATCGTGTTTACAGCTGGTTTCGAAACCAAGCAAAATGATTCAGCCTTTTCAGTTTTCTGTCTTCTCATTAATGAAGGGATTCATGTTCATGTACCTCGTTCAATGAACAGACACACAGCGTGCCTTCTCAAGAAGTAGGTACCCCTCCATAGACTTTTTCACTTTCCCTCCCAACTGAATTTCCCTATAAATTTACAACTCTTCTCTATACTCTTTACAACATCAAAAATTCGCTATACTCATCTCAACCCTTCTTTATATTCGCTTCAGAACCAAATACTTTAAACTTCCTTCCGTTAAAATGAGTTCAAGCAGATCTTCGAAAAACAATCCTCACCAATTCTCCAAGAGGAAACTAGAATTTGAGTCAGACTCAAATAATGAGGATGATTTATATTTCGATTCTGATGAGGAGGATCAACCAAGTCATGACACTCTCAGACGAAGCAAATGGTTCAGCAACTTTTTCCAGACCATCGCTACAATGCTGACAATCATTGACCCTTCTACAAGATGGGTTTGTCCAGCCTGCCAAGGAGGTCCTGGTGCCTCTCACAAGTTTACTGCATTCACTCCCTACTGACACATGCCAGAACGAAAGGTGGAGCAAAGCTCAGGCTCCATCGCCAATTTGCTGAGCTCTTGGATGAGGAATTGCTTAGAAGGGGTACTTCTTCTATTCCTCAGGGTCAAGCTTTTGGCCAATGGACTGCTTTGAGAGATGATCCGACTGGTGCTAATACTGCCTGCCCCCTGCAAACAACGAGGTTGATGATCACCAAATACTTTGGCCGCCCATGGTCATGATAATGAACACAAGGCTGGAAAAAGATGATGCTGGGAAGGTAGTTATTTAACAAATTTGAATTATGTTTTCAATATTATTACAATTGCTTCACTTCTAATCTCTTGCATTTTATGCTTCAGTGGACTGGTATGGGAAACCAAGAGCTTCGGAACTATTTCAGTTCATATGATACTATTGCCAAGCCTCGCCATTCATACGGTCCAGAAGGCCATCGTGGGATGAGCCTTTTGATTTTTCAGAGCACGGCAAGAGGTTATCTCGATGCTCAGCGTCTGCATAACTAGTTTGCTGCCCAAGGTTTCGATAGAAAAGCTTGGGAACAATGTCAAGGCTTCTTCTATGGTCCAGGCACAACGCGCCAACTTTATGGTTACATGCCTACCAAAGAGGACATAGACTACTTCAACCGCCACTCTCAAGGTTGTCTCTATCATCAGTTTCTTCTTTTATACAAGATGCACTTCTTCTCATACTAATGCATACATGTTTTGTTCATTAGGCAACAATAGGGTCAGATATGAGATCCGATCTTATGCAGAGATGGTTGGTCAGCACCAACGAGAGGCTGGTTCCAGTGCCATGGGTGGCAGAGGGTATGCATGTCATTTCCCGGGGCATGAATGAGGACTGAGGAGGATTTATTATGTTTCTTTTTTTTAATGTCTAATGTATTTGAAAAACGTTGTTTGGAATGCATTTTATTTCTTTCATAAATTTCTTCATCTTTAGTTTTCATATGATCGTTCTCCGCTAAACCAAACCAAGTGTTAATTTTCAACTCATAAGGTTGAAGACCTTCAAATATTTTCGCGCTCAACCAACACCGAAACCCTATATACGAGGTTTCGATGCTACACAATAGACTAACTTTTGACCATTCTGCAAAACCAGAACCGAAACCACCTTTACCTGGTTTCGATGCCCTTATCATACCTTCTACGAAAGTATGTTTTTGGGTACGAATATTTGTATGTACTCATTTCCTTACAAACAAATTGGACATTTCGACGAACCAAGGAAATTTTGTGTAATAAAAAAAGTATACGTACAGAGTTCTACCATTTTGTAATAAATAAGGTATATAACATTTCCTCAAACCAATTTGTACTAATTTGTGTACATTGGGTACTATTACGTGTATATTCACAACTCCTTACAGAACTTTTACCAAAATATGCTTTACGGGTAAGAAATTGTGTATGTACACATTTCCTACAAGTAAATGCGCCATTTTCAACCTTCGTAACTATGTAATATATAAGGTATATACCGTTTCCTCTTACACATTTGCTCCAATTCCTGTACAATTCGTCCTATTAAGAGTATATACACAAATCTTAACAAAACTTGTAAAAAATTATGCTTTTCGGGTAAGAATTTCTGTATGTACACATTTCCCTACAAGTAAAAGTCCATTTTCAACCTTCGTGAAACCGTGTAAAAGAAAAGGTATATACCTTTTCCTCTTACAAATTTGTACCAATTTCTGTATATTTGCTAGTAATATATATATATACACAGTTCCATACCACTATTGTACCAAAATATGCTTTTCGGGTAAGAAATTCTGTATGTACACATTTCCTTACAAGTAAAAGTCATTTTCCAACCTTCGTGAAACCGTGTAAAAGAAAAGGTATATACCTTTTCCTCTTACAAATTTGTAACAATTTTTGTATATTTGCTAGTAATATATGTATATACACAGTTCCATACAAATATTGTACCAAAGTATGCTTTTAGGTCAAAAATTTGTGTATGTACACATTTCTTACACGTACATAATCCATTCTAAAAATTCGTGCATGTGTTATAAAAGGGTATATACATTCTTCTATTACAAAAGTGTACTAATTTGTGTACCGCATCATGTAACAATTTGTGTACCGCTTTTTAGAAGGTAAACAGTGCATCTTTTTAATAAAAATGTATATACATTCTTCTATTACAATATTGTACCAATTTGTGTACCGCTTCATGTAATAATTTATGTACGGCTTTTTACCCGATAAACAGGTCAGCCGTTCTTTAGCCTGTATTTAAAAGTTGTTCCTTATAATCCCCTCAAAATTATATATATCTCTGAAAAGAACAAGTCTCGATTTCAATCTTGAAATGGGGAAGGATCGAATACCTGATTGGCTCAACAGTTCGCTGTGGTCCACAACTCCCAGCGGCGACGATCGCCTCAACCATGACTCCACCTCCTCCTCCTCCGCCGTCCCCGAGCCAATTGTTCAGCCTCCGGTTCCTGTGCTTCCTCCCGCTGCAGCCTCGAGTCCTCAGTCCAGTGTTACTTCTCCCAAATCTGAATTCAGAGATGGAGTTGACAAAAATAGTAACGATAATAGCAATGATAATGACCAAAACGCTAGCTCTTCCGGCGTTTCTCCTGATGATATTTCTCGCCAGGCTCAGCTTTTAACCGAGGTTTTTTTAATTGATTGTCCATTTTTTTGACTGATTTTCTTCTTTCTTTTTAATTCCCATCTTCTTTGTGTCAGTTGTCAAAGAATGTAGTAAATTTGCGGGAATTGCGTCGGATTGCGTCGCAGGGGATTCCTGACGGTGCAGGAATCAGGTCTACAGTGTGGAAGGTAGTTTCTCTCTCTTTGCTTTTTGGTTGCTGAAAATTGTTGAAATTTGCTACTGAGGTTTGGTTGCTTTGGCAGTTGTTATTAGGGTATCTACCACCTGATCGTGTGCAGTGGTCGTCTGAATTAGCTAAGAAAAGGTCCGAGTACAAGCAATTTAAAGAAGAGCTATTGATGAATCCTGTAAGTGTTTCCTTTACCTTTTGCATGTCAAAATAGTGTGATATATACAATCGTCAAAATTGAGTAATTTAATCTTTCTTATATTTGATATCATGACAAACACGTAAAATCAATAACGGTTAATGGAGAAGTGTCTAAATGTTGACACAGATTTCTGAAATCTAATGATACGTACCTGTAGATAAATAGAAGTAAAGCGGCAAAAGAATTTCATCTATTAAAGAACATATGCTTTGTCAAATTTGAAATCATACCTTTTCAGATTTTAGATGTTCATCTCAAAATCGAAACAGTTTTTCATGAACACTGTTATCAGTTTTACTTGTTTACACCATACAAAGATTAAATTAGCAGTTCTATTTATAAATTAAATAAAAAAGAAAACAGTTCTATAATATAAGTAAAATAGATATCAGTGTTAATGGAAAGCCGTCTAAATGCTAAGACGGGCTTCTGAAAATTGAAAATAGACTTGTAGATTAACTAGGCAGCAAAAGAATTTTTTTTCTATTAAAGAACAATTGATTTTCCAATTTTTTACTCATATGCTTTGTTAAATTTTAAAAGTTCATGTCAACATTTAGACGGTTTTACACGAATATTTGTTATTGGTTTTGCTTGTTTATACCATACAAAGATTAAAGTTCTCAATTCTATGATACGAGGGCTAAATTTCACTTAACTATAGTTTGACTATAGTACACAAACTGTCTAGATGCTTTAACCAAATAGTGTATTAATAAGTACATTACGATGATTTTATACTTTGGTTAATGCCATGGCAAAATTTTAACAGCATTTTAATGTTATCTTCTGTTTTTGATCTCTTTCTCTCTGTTTCTGTGAGAGTTTCGGGTTTTTGATTGTACTGTGGCTAGTCAGACAGAAATTACAAGGAAGTTGGAGAAGTCTTCGGTTCATGAAAATGATCATTCAATATCTGAAAGCAGTGGTGTGCTGTCAAGATCACAGGTAACTCATGGAGAGCATCCTTTAAGCCTTGGAGAAAGCAGCATCTGGAACCAATTCTTCCAGGTATATTGTAAGGCTCATTTGAAAATCAGTTATTGGAACTGTACATTATCTCCAGTGTTTTCTTTTTATGTTGAATGCTTTAAATCTACTGAATTATAATTAAAAAATGAAAACTTTCTTGCACTGTAGAAACCCTAATTTTTACTCTTGCAGTCTTCATAGTAGTTATTTCAGAGGTAGTTTGCACAATTGTGCTGCTGTTAGCATTGCAGTATCTATCCCGTGCATTATCTTTAGCTTTAATTTACTAAGAACAAACATTTGTTTTAAATTGGATTATCTGGTTATCTCTGTTATTATTAGATCCGATTATTTGATATTTTTAATTGTTAATGTTATATAGCACTGTAGTAGGAAAGACGAGAAGAGTATCTAAAATGCCTTGTTTCTGGTCAATACTTGGTTGAGAGTATGAACCGAGTATTACTACTGTATTTGTATACTGGTGTAAACATGAAAGTGGCGGCGGAGAGTTCTGAGTTTTCAATTATTAATTGAATATGTCATTTGCTTTTGTATTCCCAAGCACTTCAAGTTTTCCTGATTTGCATTAAAGAAGAGGTTTCTATCCCCATTTATTTGCTCGGTTTTCTTGTGATGTTAGTCATTTTGTTGATGAGCCCAATTATTGAAATTTCTTCTTTTCAAGTTCTAGACAAAGACTGAGTGACTCTTTTCTGGTGTGGGGGTATTTCTAGGACTCGGAAATTATAGAACAGATTGACCGAGATGTGAAACGCACTCATCCAGACATGCACTTCTTTTCTGGAGACTCGCAGCTTGCAAAGTCTAACCAGGTATACATCTTCTCTTTCAATTCTGTTGTTTTACCTGTTGGACTCAAGTTTTGATATGAACCAAAGTCATTTCTGACTTATATGTACCTTGCTCATTCAGGATGCATTGAAAGACATATTAATTGTATTTGCCAAGTTAAATCCAGGTATAAGATATGTTCAAGGGATGAATGAAATCTTGGCACCTCTATTTTATGTATTCAGAAATGATCCTGATGAAGAAATGGCGGTAAAGATCTCATTATCTTTCCTATCCCGTATTTATTATTTGTATTAATGCTTTTCTCTGTGCCGAACTTGTTGGTGCAACCAAAAAAGTGTTTTCTGCTTCCAGAAATTTCCTCTTTGTTCAACTTTGAGATCCATATTTCCTATGTTCAATAACTACTGTAAAGCTAACTCCTTTGTCATTATGATCAATATGGCTGAGATTAATGCTATGCTTGTTCTTTTCTTTTATCATTTTCGGTATTGAATTCTTGCAGGCCGCTGCTGAAGCTGACTCATTCTTTTGTTTTGTCGACTTACTGAGTGGATTCCGTGATCATTTCTGCAAGCAACTTGACAACAGCAATGTGGGAATTCGTGCCACAATTACTCGGTTGTCGCAATTTCTGAAAGAACATGATGAAGAGCTTTGGCGTCATCTAGAGATCACAACTAAAGTAAGATATCATTGCAAAATTCAAACATCTTATTGTGTTGTTTAGGTGTTATCTTTCCATACCTTTCTTGTCATCTTCTATATCTGGGTCATGCTTACCTCTTACCACCAAACCCAGCTAGGGGTGAAATTGAGCCAACTCGAGCTGTAAAAGTTCGAGAGATCGACTCGAAATTCAGGACTTGAAGTTTGGCTTGAGCTTAATCAAGTTTCACTTTTAAAGCTTGAGCTTGAGTTGAAATAAAAATTGAATTGTTCAAATTTGCTCAATTAATCTTGTTTTTCTAGTAAAAAATAAGTTTAATCCTATGCTTTGACTTCAAACACGATTATTTATACTCAAGCTCCAGTTAGAATTTGGATTTTTCAAGACTAATTAAGTATAATTTATATTAAACTGATAAAGCTTGATTAGGCTTGTGGGGTATTTGAGTCTAGCATTAGGATACTTGAAGTGAACCGGCTCGATAGCTCGAGCTTGATTAGACTATGACTGAGCCCTATTTATATTTATTGTTTGAAGCCGAATCTGAATACCTTGTGAGTGCAAGTGTATCGTTTACCCTCCTAAGCCCCCTTGTCATTTCATGCCATGGCAATTATTTGAGTTTAATGTTAACAGCGGCTCATAAATATCACAGGTCAATCCCCAGTTTTACGCATTTAGGTGGATTACTCTGCTGTTGACACAAGAATTCAATTTTGCGGACAGCCTTCATATCTGGGACACACTTTTAAGTGATCCCGAAGGTCCTCTGGTATGATTCCGATTTATAGCATTCTCTAGATTTTCGCTCTAAGCTTGTTAGCATGATAAATGGTTCTATGTTGTAAATTTGTTCAAATGTTGCCTGGCCGATATGACCCTTTCCATTTATTTGGCATTGATTTAAAGTTCCATTGATCAAATAACATGATTACTGAAAGTTGGGGATGTGTATAATATTGCTTCGAGTCCCTAGTTTCCTTGAAGAACCTGTATCCGATGCAATTCTTGATATGGGTCAAAGTATGTGTAAATGTTTAGAAAAAATTAAACTTACAATTGAATTGGAGTAGCATAGGGGATTGTGAAACAAACATACATGTATTTGCAATTGAATTGGAGTAGCATAGGGGATTTTTACAAATTCTTGTGAAACAAACAATTGCAGGAGACGTTGCTTCGGGTGTGCTGTGCCATGCTGATCCTAGTTCGTAGGCGCTTGCTCGCGGGGGATTTCACTTCTAATCTTAAGCTACTCCAAAACTATCCTCCATCAAATATCAGTCATTTGCTGTATGTTGCAAATAAGCTGCGCTCGAGCTGAAAAGGCCTAATCAAGGGGTTCTGTCTCTTTTCATCTGGTTTTACAATTGGATTTCTTCCCATTCCGTTCCTTAACGGAAACACAAACTGTATCTATGGATGCTGACGTAAATACTAAGCTGTTGTGTGCCAAATCATATCATATATATTTGGTACCTACCTCATATGCTGACGTAATATGTTTGACCAACCTACGATTTAGAATGTCCAAATTTGTTATGTATGAGAGGTTCTAGGGTGAAATCTCTAATTTCAGGCTAATTTAAAGTTGACCGGTTGTGAAGGTTATGAGTTTGTACATAATTTATTATAAGGTTTGTACATAATTAATTACAGAAAGTGTAATTAAAAAGGTGCATACATAGTTTGTTACAAAAATTCATAAAATCCAAGAAACCTCAACAAAGGGTAATAAACTATGTACATACATAGTTTAAAAGTATGAAAACGTAATTTGTTACAAAAAGTATGGTAAATTAAATATGTACTAAATTTATTACACGTTGTATGTAATTTGTTACACAATCTGTAATGAAAGCGGTATGTACTTAAATTGTTACACGACATCACCAAAACTTAAACTAGGTCAACCAATGGTAATAAACTATGTACATACCTGTTTTCTTACACAAAAATCTAATTTGTTACAAAAAGTATGAAAAATTAAGAATGTACTTAAATTATTACATGTTGTACGTAATTTTTTACAAAATCTGTAATGAAAACGTATATACATAAATTATTACACGACATCACCAACCCCAAAAGTACCTCAACCAAGGGTAATAAACTATGTACATACATAGTTTCTTACAGGAAAACCTAATTTGTTACAAAAGGTATGAGAAATTAAGCATGTACTTAATTTATTACACGTTGTACATAATTTGTAATGAAAAAGGTATGTACCGAAATTATTATACAAGATCATCAACCCCAAAAGTACTCAATCAAACGTAATAAATTATGTACATACAAAGTTTCTTACACGAAAACGTATTTTGTTACAAAAAACATGAGAAATGAAGTATGTACTTAATTTATTATTGCTTGTACGTAAGTTGTTACAGACTTTGTAATGAAAAAGGTATGTACCGAAATTATTATAAGAGATCACCAACCCCAAAAGTACCTCAACCAAGGGTAATAAATTATGTACATACATAGTTTCTTACACGAAAACCTAATTTGTTACAAAAAGCATGAGAAACTAGGTATGTACTTAATTTATTACACGTTGTACGTAATTTGTTACAGAATCTGTAATAAAAAGGGTATGTACTTAAATTATTACACGAGATCACCAATCCCAAAAGTACCTCAACCAAGGGTAATAAACCATGTACATACATAGTTTCTTACACGAAAACCTAATTTGTTACAAAAAGCATGAGAAATTAGGTATGTGCTTAATTTATTACACGTTGTACGTAATTTGTTACAGAATCTGTAATAAAAAGGGTATGTACTTAAATTATTACACGAGATCACCAATCCCAAAAGTACCTCAACCAAGGGTAATAAACCATGTACATACATAGTTTCTTACACGAAAACCTAATTTGTTACAAAAGTATGATAAATTAAGTATGTACTTAATTTATTACACGTTGTACGCAATTTATTACAGAATTTGTAATTAAAAAGGTATGTACTGAAATTATTACACGAGATCACTAACCCCAAAAGTACTCAACCAAAGGTAATAAACTATGTACATACACAGTTTCTTACACGAAAACGTATTTTGTTACAAAAAGCATGAAAAATTAAGTGTGTACTTAATTTATTACACGTTATACGTAATTTGTTACAGAATTTATAATTAAAAAGGTATGTACCGAAATTATTACAAGAGATCACCAACTCCAAAAGTACCTCAACCAAGGGTAATAAACTATGTACATACATAGTTTCTTACACGAAAACTTAATTTTTACAAAAAGTATGATAAATTAAGTATGTACTTAATTTATTACACGTTGTACATAATTTGTTACAGAATTTACAATTAAAAAGGTATGTAACGAAATTATTACACAAGATCATCAACCCTTTTAATTTGTGCCTTCAACTTTTGGGTGACCGGTTAACCGGGTCACACTTTTTTTTTTCTTTTTTAATCCAACGGTTATTATTTTACTATCTGAATCTAACGGTTTAAAATAGCTGGTTTATATTAACCTTAAATTAAAGTTTTTTTTGGACAAATCCCGAATGTATTCAATCAATTTCTTTTTACACATATATAATATTAGATCCAGTTTTCAAACTCATTATCATTGACTATATTTTTATGCTTGACTATTAGGGTTGTCATACACATGTTGGAATGCTCTGGTCGTTTTTTTATTTGGGTTTAATTCAACTATATTTTTATCCTTGACTATTAGGGTCGTAAACGTACCGAACGTTTAGTGATCTTTACGGTAGAAAGTTTGTTTATTTATTAAACAAATAAACATGAACAAGATTTTTTGTTCGTTTAATTAAATGAACAAACACTTCGTTCATTTATGTTCGATAATCCGTTCGTCTAAATTTATTAACATATGTTCATTTATATTTACAATTATTTTTCAAAACAAAAGTATTATATTTAAAAATCTAAAAACATATATTAAAAATATGAAATAAAAAGAAAAAAATAAACAATACTCAATGTACGGAACTTCAGACTTCTTAAAAAAATAAACAATACTCAACGTTAGTTTGCGTTCATTTGTGTTCGATTATTATTTTAACGAACAAACACGAACAATAAATTATGTTCATTCAGTTGTTCGTGTTCGTTCATTTCTTCAGTTAAAATTAAAAGGACAAACATAAACATACCATTGTTCATGTTTGTTGGGTTCGTTTACATGCTTAGTGAGTAGTGACCATGAAAACATCTAGAAGGCAAATTGGAAGCATATAATTTTAACAACTGTGTAAAACATATGTTTGATCTTGATACAATAAATATTTCAAGGACCAAATTGAAAAATAAATAAAATTTTAAGTACTTGAAAGCCTCACTATTGACAAGGATTTTAAACCTAAATTGTTTCCAAGTCAAACTTAAACCCCACAAAATTTTCTAAGTGTTTTCAAAGCCAAACTTAACAAAATCGCTCAAGCGTTTCGATACACTATATAAGTGTTTTGATACGACCTTGCCTTTCCAAAGCCAAACTTAACAAAACTGCATTGGCATTTCGATACACTATCCCAGCGTTTCAATACGGCCCCATTTTAATTGGCTAATGGAATTTCACGTTTCGATACGGCTGAGCCTGTTTCGATACGAGTGTTTCAATACGGCTGAGCCTGTTTCGATACGACATTCATTTGAGCTTAAGGTTTTTGTTTAGCTTACCGTATCGATACGGGGTTAAAATTTTCTAATCTTTGCATTAATTATATGATCGTTGCCTTGTCAATTAGATGAAATAATTAAACTGTTAAAATTCAGTTACCCGTATTAATACACCCTAGTGGCGTACCGATACGGTGTTTGGCTATGTCAAAGTTTTCAAAAATTGCATTGATACGGCCTATAGCCGTTTCGATACGACCCCTTATACGTTTCGATATGCCTTCTCGTGTATCGATACACCCTCTTTATTACCTACGACAACTTTTTTTGTTTTGAGACAAGTATCGATACAGGTACCCCGTGTACCGAAACGGTAGGTTGCAAAAGTGCATTTATGGTCAGAAAAAGAGAGCCCAACGGCTCTATTGATGATGTCAACCACCCAAACGGCTAGAATACAATGAGTAGGTGTAAAGGCAAGCCTCTGAAGCTACAACAACAATTATTGATCAAGTCAAGCACAATTAAGCAAAAATTCAATCTCCTTGAGCTTTTTAGAGTCAAATCCTTACACCCAACTTGTGTAATTCATTTGTAATCTTTCTTTTCAAGTTTGGAAAATGTGCTATTGTATTTAAGCAAATATTTTACCTATTGAGAGGTCTATTTTCAATTTGCCAACTTCTTCTTGTAAACGAGTGATTTCGATCAAGCTTTGGGTAGAAAGTTTTAATCTTTGTAACGATTTTCTCCTAATCCTAGAAAATGGGAGAAAATTCAATAGTGAATTGGTTGAAATCCTTAGTGGTAACTAAGGTAGTGGATGTAGAGCTTGTTGTAAGCTTGAACCACTCTAAATTTTCTTGTCTTCAATTTTATTTTACCACTTTGCTCCCTTTCAATTTAAAAAGCCAATTCACCCCCTCTTGACCAATTCAACATTGTTTGATCATCTCAACAAACTTATTCTAGAAGTATATAATTGTCGCGACCGTTTTTAAAATCTATTTGTAGAAAAAAACATCCTAACGATTAGGGTTTTAGAAATCGGGGTTTTTTATTTTAATTCGATCTTAAAATTAGGGGTTTTTCCAATTTTAATCAAATTTTCTTTCATTGCTTAAAAATCATTTTGGAGTCGCCATCGGTCACTTTGGTAGACCAGACACCATAAAAATCGGACCAGAGATTCTTTTAATAAAATTCGAGTTCGGGAGTCGGTTACGTGTAGGGAAGGGTTAGCACCCCTACAACACCCGTTATCGGTACCTCATTAATTCCACGTGGCATTTTGGCATTTCGAACATTAATCTCAATTTAGTTAAGTCTTTTAATCGTAAAATAGATTTCATTCCAAATGAGAATATTCTTTTGTAAGAAAATACATTTCGAACGAATATAAGTTTTGAAATGTCCAGTTGCATTCGAACACCTCAATTTATATTCAAAATGTATCTCAACACAAAAGATTTAATGCATGCCGAATTATTGTCTTGTCATTTTTAAGTAAGACCTAATTAAGGCTCTATTAATTTAATTAATTAAGATTCTATGAATATTATTAATTTTTGGGCTTTAATGGCAACACCAAATAATTTGGACACTACCTTTATTAAGCCCAAAAGTAATAATATTCTTAATTTAATGTTGCTAAATAATTGTTCTATATCTTAATTTGATTTTATTAAGGCTAATTAGGTGATTACATGTTTCTAGGTTTAAATGGTATGCTAAATAGTTAACTAGAATATCCTTTTGATTAACATCTCGTTACAGATGGAAATCCTCTGCCCCTTTTCGGTGCCCTTACTTATGCCCCCACACTCAAATTAGGTTTAGGGTTTTAGGTTAGGGTTTATGGAATTTAGGGTATGGTGTATTTTTAGGGTATATGGTGTAGGGTTTAGGATTTAGAATTTAGAATTTATGGTTAGGGCTTAGAATTTAATTTTGTAGTGTTTTTTAGTATTGGGGCATAAGTAGGAGCACCGAAAAGGAGTAGAAGATTTTTATCCTCTCGTTACATTGAGACACTAACCAAATTAGGGTATTGAAGTTGTTATTGAGCACCCATTTATTTTCGACAATGATCTTCTGTTGAGTGGATCGATCAAATGGAAAATGCCAAGAGGGGGGTGAATTGGAATTTTAAGAGTTGTGGGATGAAATTAGAAAATTGTAAAATCAAGACAAGAGAATTTATAGTGGTTCAAGCTTAGAACAAGCTCTACATCCACTACCTTAGTCACCACTAAGGATTTTCAACCAATTTCACTATGAAATCTTCCCCTTTTCTAGGCTTAAGAGGAAACCTTTTACAAAGATCAACCTTTCTACCCAAAGATTAATCTTGAGACCCTCACAAGAAAAAATATTTACAAAGGCAATAAAATGTATCTCTCAATAGACAAATATGCCCAAAATACACTCAACCACACACCCAATTTGAGAATAAAAGGTTTAGAATAAAAGGATTACAAATTGGGGTACAAGATATGAAATTTGAGCACAAGGGTTTGGATTAATTGCTTGGATGTTGCTTTGATGATCGATAGTTATTGCTGGTGCTTAAAATGCTTCCTTTTATACCTTCTTGTTGATTTCTAGCCGTTTGGGTGGTTGGCATCATAAATATATCCTTTGAGACTTCATCTTCCCACCATAAATGCAGTTCTGCAACTGCCCGTATCGAAACAGTACCTACCTGTTTCGAAACACGACTAAAAAAGAAAGAGTCGTTATGTGCATTAAAGAGGCCGTATCGAAACGTTCGAAAGCGTTTCGAAACAATAGGGGGACGTTTCGAGACCTATATCGAAACGGTTGAGCTCATAAAATTCTAGTACCAAAACGTTTCGAGACCACGCTAGGCCGTATCGAAACGAGTACTTTACTTTGAAAATTTTGGTTCTGACAAGCAACAGTCAAAAACATTAAATGCCTAATTTGAAAAATTTTAACCCCTATATCAAAACGGATAACTGCCATTTCGAAACAAAGTCAAAGTATGACTTGCCCAGATGAAGGTTGTATCGAAACAGGCTGAAATAATTTTGAGACCTATTCGATATGAAAAATTCCAATAGCAAAACGTTTCGAAACAAGCCTAAGCCGTATCGAAACGCCTGGGAAAAATCTACAGATTTAGCTTGAAAACACTTAGAAGAATTTATGGGGATTATTTTTAAACCTTAAAACATTTTGGGTTAAATTTTTACTTGTCAATTTTTGAGCTTTTTGAGAACTCAAAAATTTATTTACTTTTCAAAATAGTCCTTAAAGTATTTGTTATATCAAAATCAAGTTAAGTCAAATTAAGGGTTTTACAATCTCCCCCTTTTTGATATAACAAAACCAAAGTAAAATTTTTAAGTGAACTCCCCCTTAGTTTAAGCTAGGTTTTGAAAACTTTAAAAATTTGCTTAAACACTTTTCTCCCCCTTTTTGTTAGATCAAAAGCATAACAAGCATAATTCAATGAGAAATAAAAAGATATGTAAAATTAAACCAAACAACATAAATCATAATTCGTAAAAGCATAAGTTCCAAAAGCAAAATAACATAAATCCAAACTTAAAACCTAAAAAGCATAATCCAAAACAATAAACCAAAGCATAAGTTCAAAAACATAAAAGGTGCATAATAATAAAATCCTAGATGATATGAGATGAAAGCAAGCTAGACTAGGGCTCATCATTGTCTTCATCTTCATCCATGTCATCTTCATCTTTCTCTCGACTCCTTTGAAAGTGTCTCCACTCACTATAGAAGGCGATGAATGAGAGATCCGATGAAGATTATTGATTCTCGATAGAGGTAATACGATTTTCCATACCATCAAAGTGTTCCTCCAAGGCTTTGAAACGATTGTCCATGTGAGTACGCAAGACGGTGAATTTCTCGGTGAGGAAAGCCATCATTGCATCATTGTTAGGAGCTTGTGGAGCAACTTCAGCTTGAGGAGGAGCTTAAGCTTGAGCATGTTCACCTCGAGGCACAGAAACTCAATCATCACCATTGAAACGGAAACCACACTTCATGAGTGTAGTCTCATTTAGCTTCTTCTTGAGAGGCTTCTCAATATCAAATGTGCAAACAATGCCACTACGAACAAAGATATGGCTTAAGACGGTTCCATATGTGAAGGAGGAGACATTGTTGCGATTTTTGACTAAGTGCACCATCTCCGCAAACATAATCTTCACTAGGTTCGGTTGTTGTTCTTGTTGGAAGCACTTGAGCCAAAAGTCATCGACTTCTCTAATGTGCGAAAACTTCCCATTGGATGGACAGAACCACCAGGAGATTATAAGATGAAGAAACCGATCATGGACATCCAAGGTATTAACTTGGTTGGTATGGGGATCAAGATAGTTCTCATCTTTAATACCCTCATCTTTGTGACCAAGAAGATTGACCAAGGTAGACGACTCGATACGAATTTTCTTCCCCAAAAGGTAAGACTCAATGGCAACAACTTGGGAACGATCGAAACTAAGGATACATTTTGCATTGAAGTAAAACAACAAAACAAGGTTTTGGTACATGATTCCGGGAATGCTTAAAAAGGTCATGAAATTCCAACGGGTTAAAAGGCCATGGTATCTAAAGTGAAATCGGTCGGAATCAAGGAAATCAATGTCAACTACATGCTCGGGGTCAAATTTTGATGGTTTGATAGTATTTAAAAGCTTGGTGAGCGGTAGTGGTTAGGAAACTCTTTTTGAAGAGATAAGAAAGATTTGGTCGAGGGAGGTTTTTCTCAGACAATTCAGACCCTTGACCCTTTTCGGAAACTCTAGCTCTCTTCTTGGAAGCCATCCTAAAAACATCAAGCAAGCAAAAGAAAAATATGTATGCATAAGAAATCCACATTCAATCCAATAGTAATCATATAATCAAGGTTTGTTAATATATAATATAAGTTTAAAGAATATACAAAAAGTTCAAAAACAAGTTTTTACAAGAGAATCACTGAAAAGCAGTTTTTGAAAAATACAGTTAAATAAATTTATATTCAAATAAAAAGTTTCGGATTTTTAGAAATTTTTTGCAAAAACATCAAAGCCCATAGTATATACAAGTAATATATGCAAAAACAATAATTTTAAACTATAGAAATCAAACGAAAATTGAAAAGAAAAAGAAAATAGGAAAATACCTTGAATTTGGTATTTAGGAAGAATGGATGGATGATAATGCACAAAGTTGTTGAAGCTTGCTTAGGATTGTTGTTTAGAGCAAAAACCCTCAAATTTGTGTGTAAAAATGTTTAGGTTTAGTGGGTATTTATAGGAAAAGTTAGGTTAGGGTTTGAGAGGAGTTTGGGATTAGAAAGTGTCATTTTTAAAGATAGAAAGTAATTAAATAGGCTTTACAGTGAGTAACCATATCGAAACGATTACAAGCGTTTCCACGCGTTTCGAAACTAAAAGATAACTATTTTGAAGCTCGGGGTCGTATCGAAATACCACTTACCCGTTTCGATCCCAATGATTCCAGAGATGTCCCTTTCAAGAGCCCGTTTCGAAACATTTCTTACCGTTTGGAAACCCTTAAGGGCAAATTCCCTTCTGAAGGTAGCCCGTATCGAAACAGGGGAACCCATTTCGATACACATGTGCCAGAATGTGCAGATTTGACACAAAATGGCAGAAAAGTTGATTTTCAATCAACTCCAAATGCATGAACATGATATATGAGCACATTCTATAGGCAAAAACATGTGCATACCCCCTAACTATAAGCATAGAAACAATTAACATCAAAAACACATAAGCATGCAAATCAAAATGGATTCAAGAAATTTTGCATAAAAATGCCCCTAAAAGATAACGAAAGGCTGGTTAAACCTAACTCTCTCCTAACGGTCCAAAAATGCTCTTTGTCTAGAGGTTTGGTAAAGATGTCCGCTATTTGGTTCAAGGTGTCTACATATTCTAGAACAACATCATTCTTTAAGACATGATCTCTAATGAAATGGTGTCTTATCTCTATGTGTTTTGTTCTAGAGTGTTGGATGGGATTTTTAGAGAGACATATGGCACTAGTATTGTCACACTTAAGGGGTATGGTACCTACCTCAATTCCATAATCTAAAAGTTGTTGCTTCATCCAAAGGACTTGAGCACAACAACTTCTAGCCGATATGTATTTCGCTTCGGTGGTAGATAAGGCTACACTATTTTGTTTCTTAGAGAACCAAGATATGAGCATACTACCTATTAATTGTCATGTTCTAGAGGTACTCTTTCTATCTATCTTACAACCCCCATAACCCGCATCCGAATAAGCATGAAGGTTAAAGGTGGAATCTCTAGGGTACCAAAGGCCTAAACAAGGGGTATCTCTAAGGTACCTAAAAATTCTCTTAACAGCTATAAGGTGTGATTCTCTAGGACTAGCTTGAAACCTAGCACACAAGCAAACACTAAACATGATATCCGGTCTACTTACGGTAAGGTAAAGCAATGATCCAATCATAGAACGATAAAGCTTGGAATCGACACACTTACATCCTTCATCTTTATCAAGCTTTATGGATGAGCTCATCGGTGTAGCTTGAGGCTTTACATGCTCCAAGCCAAACTTCTTGAGCATGTCTTTTATGTACTTAGCTTGATTGATGAATATGCCATCCTTCATTTGTTTGATTTGGAGTCCCAAGAAGAATGAGAGCTCCCCCATCATGCTCATTTCAAATTCACCTTGCATTAACTTAGAAAAATCTTGACAAAGAAGTTCATTAGTAGATCCAAAAATAATATCATCAACATATATTTGCACTACTAATGTATCTTTGCCATTGCTTTTAATGAATAATGTTGTGTCCACTTTTCCTTTTTCAAAACCCTTTTTAGTAAGAAAATTTGAAAGCCTTTCATACCAAGCTCTTGGAGCTTGTTTTAAACCATATAAAGCTTTTGTTAATTTAAAAACATGATCCAGAAAGTTTGGATCTTCAAAACCCGGTGGTTGTTCCACATAACCTTTTTCATTTATAAAACTATTTAAAAATGCACTTTTGACATCCATTTGAAAGAGCTTGAAATCATTGTAACATGCAAATGCAAGTAGCATCCTAATTGCTTCCATTCTAGATACGAGTTCATAGGTTTCATCAAAATCAATTCCCTCTTCTTGAGTGTAACCTTGAGAAACAAGCCTAGCCTTGTTTCTCACTATGTTACCACTCTCATCTAGTTTGTTTCTAAAATCCCATTTTGTCCCTATAATAGATTTATTTCTAGGTATATCAACTAATGTCCATACTTCTCTCAAATTGATTTAATTCTTCTTGCATGACCAATATCCAAAAATCATCATTTAATGCTTCTTTGATATTCTTAGGCTCAATACATGAAATAAATGCAATATTATTAAAGAGTTTGAGAGAGGATCGAGTGGTTACCCCATTGGATGGATCACCCAAGATTTCACCACCTTTGACATAGTTGTACTCCCTTGGGTAGCTCACTTCTTTTTCCTCAAGAGCCATGTCTTGCAAAGCTTCTAGAGGTGGTTCTTGTGCTTCTTCCTCTTTGGTTAGAACCTCATTCACCTTTGATGATTGGCCACCATCATTGGCTTCAATGAATTCTACATAATCATCATCACAAGAATCCTTCCTCAGAAGGAGGTTCTCATCGAAAACCACATGCATTGACTCTTCTACAACTAAGGTTCTCTTGTTAAAAACTCGATAGGCTTTAGAGTTTAAAAAATAACCTAGAAAAATAGCTTCATCACTTTTTGCATCAAATTTACCTAAATTGTCCTTTTCATTGTTTAAAACAAAACACTTGCAACCAAAAGGGTGAAAATAGCTAATGTTAGGCTTTTTAGATCTTAAAATCTTGTAAGGTGTTTTCTTTAAAATTATCCTAATCATTACTCGATTTATAATGTAGGAAGCGATATTTTTGGCTTCCGCCCAAAAATATTTAGGTAAAATATTTTCACAAAGCATGGTCCTAGCCATTTCTTCTAAAGTTTGATTTTCCTCTTAACTACCCCATTTTGTTGAGGAGTGCGATGTGCGGAAAAATTATGGCTAATCCCATTAGAATTACAAAAATCCTCATAACCTAGATTTTAAATTTGGTTCCATGGTCACTTCTAATGTGGGAAATATTTTGACCAAGGTCATTTTGAGTTATTTTTGAAATAGTGATGAATTTTTCTGAAGCCTCATTCTTAGTGATTAAAAATAGAACCCATGTATATCTAGAATAGTCATCAACAAGAACAAATGCATATGATTTTCCACCCAAGCTAGTTGTCCTAATAGGCCCAAATAGATCCATATGGATTAGTTGTAATGTTCTACTTGTTGAGACATCATTAATAGGTTTAAATGAAACACATTTTTTCCCCTTAGCACATGCATCACAAATTTTATCTAATGAGAATTTAAGCTTAGGCAAACCTCTTACTAGATTTTGGGAAACTAATTTCTCTAGAACACTAATGCTAGCATATCCTAGTTTCCTATGCCACAACCATGCATCATTTTCATCATGAGCAACCAAACATGCATGGGATGTATGAATGTTATCTAAATGCACCATATAGATGTTTCCTATGCGATGACCTATGAGCATTATCTTATTTGTTTTAATGTCCATTATTTTACAACCATTAAAATCAAAAAGGACATTAAACCCTTTATCACATAATTCGCTAATGCTCAATAAATTATGCTTAAGACCGTTGACATATAACACATTTTCAATAAGAATAGAGGAGTGATTACCAATGGAGCCAATTCTTTCAATGAGGCATTTGGAGTTGTCACCGAAAGTTACTACTCCACCACACTTTGGCTTGAGTTCCATGAATATACTCTTGTCACCGGTCATGTGTCTTAAGCATCCACTATCAAGGTACCATGAGTTTTGACTTGAAACTTTAGCTTTGTAGCAATGCTCTGTCTACAAACAAAGGATTAAACTTTGATTTTTGGTACCCAAATCATTTTGGGTCCATGTGTGTTAGCTCCCAAAACCTTGGTTCCTTTAGGAATCCAAGGAGATATAACAATATAATTTTTAGAAGTTACAAGTTCCTTAGGAATCCATACACTTCTAACCTTTTTTAGCTCTAGGATGCCTTTCAGAGCTACTTTGCTTGTAGTGAAATGACTTTCTTTTTAAATATTGGGTTTTTGAAGAACATCCTTTCTCGAAAGCGTTTTTCCCAATAGTAAGAGAAGTTTTAAGATTATCCACTTCCTTTGTGTGATAATTTTGAAAATCGGAAAGAAGTTTTTCAACATCAAGATTTTTCTTTTTAAGATCATTTGAAAGATTGATCAAATACAAAACCTTCTTTTCCAATTCAGAGTTGATTTTTGAAAGAGAATCGTTTTGAGTTTGTAAATCAGAAATTATTTTCTTGTTTTTCAAAACGGATTCCTTGAATTTTTCTAGCAACTCATCGTAAACCTCTTGCAACTCATCATAAGCATCATAAAGTTCATCATAAGTGAAATCAAAATTAGCTGAGTAAGAGTTTACCTTAGGATCATCCTCAATAGCCATGAGGCAAAGATTAGCCACTTCATATTCTTCGTCGGATGATGACTCCTCATCACTCCAAGGGGCAATGTTGGTCCTCTTGCTCTTTTTCTTTTCGAAACTCCTCTTCTTGAGTTGAGGACAATCTGATCTTATATGCATGTGCTTCCTGCACTCATAACATATAACTTGATCATTTTCTTCTTCCTTGCTCTTGTTCTTGAAATCCTTCTTTCTTTGGAACTTTCTCCCTCGGTTGGATTTCATGAACCTTGATAATCTCTTGGCTATCATAGCCAATTCCTCAAATTCATCATCTTCACTTGAATTGCTCTCCTCTTGAGGTAGAGAGGCCTTGAGAGCAATTTCTTGCCTTTTCTTCTCCACTTCATGTTTTTCCATTTTCTTTTCTTCTCTTCTCTTCTTCTCTCCCTTGCTTCATAATCTCATGTGTGAGGAGAGAGCCAACTAGTTCATCGAGCTTCAACGTCTTCAAGCTTTTAGCTTTGATGATGGTCGTTCTCTTCTCATCCCATGATTCGGGAAGAGAGTACAATAACTTTCGGACAAGCTTGTCTTCGGGAATCTCCTCTCCGAATCCTTTGAGACCATTTACAATCATTGAGAATCGATCGAACATTTTGGACACGGTCTCATCCGACTCCATCTTGAAATTCTCGTAGCTAAGATTGTGGAGTCCAATCTTGGTCTCTTTGACTTTATTAGTCCCTTCTTATGTGGTCTCTAGCTTGTCCCACACCTCCTTTGCGCTCGTACATGAAGACATCTTTGAGTAGATGTCTGGACCAAGTGCACAAAAGATTATATGAAGAGCCTTGTCATTGATTTGAAGCTTTCTTCTTTCCTCATCCGTCATCTCATACTTGGTCTTTGGCACAAGCCTTCCTTCATCGGTACCCTTCAATGGGATTGTTGGGCCATCTTCCACAACATCCCACACCATATAGTCATTGGACTTAATGAATAGCTTCATCCTATTCTTCCAATAGGGATAGTTATCCCCATTGAGATAAGGTGGCTTGGTGGTGGATTGAGCTTCATAGAGGTTGGGCCGGAAGTAGAAGCCATGGTAATGGTTGAAGTAAATGATCACACTTTTCAAGGATCTTCTCTTGAGGATGTGAAGCCTTCCAAAAGTCTAGCTCTGATACCAATTGTTGAGTGGATCGATCAAATGGAAAATGCCAAGAGGGGTGAATTGGAATTTTAAGAGTTGTGGGATGAAATCTGAAAATTGAAAAATTAATACAAGAGGATTTATAGTGGTTCAAGCTTAGAACAAGCTCTACATACACTACCTTAGTCACCATTAAGGATTTTCAACAAATTTCACTATGAAATATGCCCTTTTTCTAGGCTTAGGAGAAAACCTTTTACAAAGATCAATCTTTCTATCCAAAGATTGATCTTGAGACCCTCAAAAGAACAAATATTTACAAAGGCAATAAAATGTATCTCTCAATAGACAAATATGCCCAAAATACACTCAACCACACACCCAATTTGAGAATAAAAGGTTTACAATAAAAGGATTACAAATTGGGGTACAAGATATGAAATTTGAGCACAAGGGTTTGGATTAATTGCTTGAATGTTGCTTTGATGATCAATAGTTATTGTTGGTGTTTAAAATGCTTCATTTTATACCTTCTCATTGATCTTTAACCGTTTGGGTGGTTGACATCATAAATATAGCCGTTGAGACTTCATCTTCCCACCATAAATGCAGTTCTGCAACTGCCCGTATCGAAACGGTGCCTACCTGTTTCAAAACACGACTAGAAAAGAAAGAGCCATTATGTGCCTTAAAGAGGTCATATCGAAAGATTTGAAAGCGTTTCGAAATAATAGGGGGCCGTTTCGAGACCTGTATCGAAACAGTTGAGCTCATAAAATTCTAGTAGTAAAACATTTTGAGACCACGCTAGGCCGTATCGAAACGAGTACTTTACTTTGAAATTTTTGGTTCTGACTAGGAACGGTCGAAAACATTAAATGCCCAATTTGAAAAATTTTAACCCCCGTATCGAAATGGATAACTGCTGTTTCAAAACAAAGTCAAAGTATGACTTCCCCAGATGAAGGTCATATCGAAACGGACTGAAGTCGTTTCGTGACCTATTCGATATGAAAAATTCCAGTAGCAAAATGTTTCAAAACAAGCCTAACCCGTATGGAAACCTATACTAAAGGCTCTACTTAGTATAATTTCATGATTTAATTTTCCTATCATGCATACTATATGATTAATTTAAAAAGACATGTTATCATACAAATATAGTATATCAAAGCAATTAAATTGAAAAGAATTGAGCTTAGAACAAAGGTAAAAGGGACCAAATTGAATTAAATTCAAAAGTAGGTATCTCAAATACAAAGATAGTGACCGGAATATAAAAGAAAATAAACGTATGAGCCTAATTCTAATTTCTCTAAAAATTAAACCCAAACCTAAATAAAAAATAAACCCATAATCCCTTTTATTTTTTAACCCGGTAGCCCAAATAAAAAAACAAATGGCCAAAAATCCAATAAAATTGAATCGGTCCTATACCAGCCCAATTAACCCATTTGTCTTTGATTCGAGTCGTACGGCCCCGTATCCGGATCCGCAAAATGACATGTGGATCTTGACTCACTTGACCCATAAATGACATCGCTCGCTCCCAACTATATAAGCCCATGCCCGAGCCCACTCGACCATTTCTTCTTCTTCCTCACTCGCCTCGACTCAGCCCCCCTCACCAAATGCTCTCGACCTAACATTTTCCGACCACCGGAGGCGACGCAGGCCTCCATCAGTCGTCGTCTCCGGTCCCTTTTCCCATCCAAAACTCACCTCCGATCATTCTTCCCATCTTAACCTGAAATTCCGATCACCCATGTTCCTATACCGGCGGTCGATCACCGTCGTAAGGTGATTTCTGGCCGCCGTCTGCCGCCGTGTTTTCGAACCCAAAAATCCTTAAAAATTCCATTTTTCCGATCTACAACTCTAACTAGACCGGTTCGTCAAACTCCCCGCTTCCCCACCTTAAGACCTAGATCTATCTGAACCAAAACCTAATCTAGCCTCTTCGACTCCACCGATGCTTAAAAGCACGCTGTCACCACTCTGGCTGCTCTCGACGTTGACCTTAACAGCAAGATAAATTCTCTCTCTTTTATTATTTATATTTTTTAAAATATTAGATCTAGAATCGGTTTTATGCTCGCGGTTGTTTTCTTAGATTTAGGCTAGATTTAGGTTCTGTTCACTGATTTTTTCAAGTTTAGATCAGTAAATCTTGGGTTTTATTTACTTTTTTTCGAAAAATGAAAAAAAAACTGACTTATTTAGCATTTTTGTTAGGAAATATACCTTTTGAAATGATGAACAAGCTTCGATGACTCCTCGGCGGACTGCTCTAATGTCGTCTCGTCTTCTCCGGTGACCTTCCGATTGTAGGTATGGCTCCTCAAATTCCTTTTCTCACGCTTTCCACTAACTACGTAATTATTGCGCCTTTATTATCTATCTCCCATTAATTCTCTCTCCTCTTTTATAGATGGCGCGTGGATGACATCAACTTGAGTTGGCAATTCGCGTGAATGGATAAGAGCCAATGGGGAGGTGACATGTGGCCTGGTTGGGCAACAAAAAGAAACATAGATTGAGCTTAAATGTTTTTTTGTATGTTTGTTTGGGTTGGCAGATGAGTATGAGCTGTAAATGGGTTGGCAAAAAATATATATTTCAGGCTTGGTATTTGTATTTGGGCTTTGTATGATGAGAATGGATATTGGATATGTAAGATGAACTTTTATGGTATATTTTAGACTATTTATTTATTTGGTATTCGAATACTATATATATGCACACCCGTAGAAAATCCAGGTATTACAGCTGCCCCTTTTTGCTCATTGTTGTGGAACAGAAATAGGGCAAAGACTAAAAAGACACGAATTTTGTCCGAATCGTCTGACCATCAAAGTTTGAAGCTATTCTTCTTATTATGAAATTCTTCAATCTTCTACCAAAGCATAGAGTTCGAATTCTTCATCTTCTAAGGTCTAATATTGTTTCTTGAAATTCTTCATTTTCTGAGGTCTGAAGATGTTCTTCTTATTATGAAATTCTTCATTCCTCACTCTTTGTTGATCCACATTTCTGTAAAGGCACCGAATAAGCAAGCTCTTCTTATTAGGAACTTCCTCATTTTTAAAAGGGCGAACTCTTCTCATTAGGAGCTCTTCATTCTTCTAGAAAACATGGATTTGTCTCTCTACAAAGGCATCAAATAAGTAAGCTCTTCTCATTAGGGACTTCCTCATTCTCCAAACGGTGAACTCTTCTCATTAGGAGTTTTGTCTTTGCTGAGTGAACTCTTCTCATTTGGAATTCTGTCTTTGTCAGGGCGGATTCTTCTCATTAGGAATCCTTCTTTGATGGGCGAACTCTTCTCATTAAGAGCTTTGTCTTTGCTGGGCGAACTCTTCTCATTAGGAGTTCTTCTTTGCTAGGGCGGATTCTTCTCATTAGGAACCCTTCTTTTCTGTAGCGGACTCTTCTCATTAGAAATCCTTCTTTGCTGGGTGAACTCTTCACATTAGGAGTTCTGTCTTTGCTGAGTGAACTCTTCTCATTAGGAGCTCTGTGTTTGTTGGGCGAACTCTTCTTATTAGGAGCTCACCATTCCTGTAAAAAGAAATATCTTCAATTAAAGGATTCTTCTTGGTGTAATATGAGATATCTTCAATTTTCCACTTGAAGCACTGAATCTTTAAAATCATGACTTTTCTGCTTATGGTGTCTTGATCTTTTAATCTGAAACTCGCATCATATTTCTTGTTCATTCTCTATTGGTCTATCTCTTTCTTCACTCGGAAATTACATGACTTGCCAAGTCAAATCTATCATCAATCTTCTAACATAACCATAAAGAAAATGTACAACTTGGGTTTATTATTAAGAAACTTCATGTGTTTCCATGAGAAACATTGAAACTTTTAACCAATTAAACTGTGAATCATCTTTATTTGAGCTCAGAGTCGATCATCTCATTTTCCATTCTTTCTCTTTTTAACTAGTAACCCAAGAGGTTAATATCTTTGCCGAGATCCACCTTTTCAAATGGATTTTTGAGATCCATTTCTTCAAATATGTTGAAATCTTTGCCGAGATCCGTTTCTGTAAACGAAATTTTTCCGCCTCTGTAAACGGAGTGTCTTGAGATTCGTGTATGTAAATGGAATATATATGCCTCTGTAAATGGAATGTCTTCAGATTCGCCTCTGTAAACGGAATGTCTTCAGATCCGTCTCTGTAAATGGAATGTCTCGAGATCCGTCTCTATAAATGAAACGTCCCCGTCTCTATAAACGGAATATCTGTCTCTCAGAAGAAGAACCGAACCTGCAAAAAGAAATATCATCAATTAATTGGAATTCAAATTGAAGTAGTATGAAACATCTTCAATTCCCATCTTTGATTCGCTGAGATCTTTAGAGTCACTACTTTCTGTCGGAGGTATCTCCATCTTTCAATTTGAAACTCATATCAAATCTCTTGTTTCCTTCTGTATAAGTTCGTCTCTTTCTGCTGCATGTGACCTGTACAAGCCAAATCCATCATTATCTTTCCGACATTAATTATAGAGCTGATTTGCAACTTGAGTGAATCATTAAGAAACTTTAAGTGCTTCAATGAGAAATTGAAATTTTTGAAAAATTAAATTGTGCATCTTCTTATTTGAGCCTAAGGTTGATCTTTCTCGTGCTTCCCTCTTGGCATCATGAACCATTTTTTTCTTTCTATTCTCTCCCTTCTTTTTTTTTAAACTTGGGCCCCAAAAGATCAATATCTTTGTCAATACTAAGCCCCAACCGTCCAACTGTCCAACTGTCTTACTACGACACTATCAAGAAAGTTCTCATCATTTTCGAAAATGTTGGTCTGAAAGGACTTAACACCATGCCCGAAGGGCTTACTAACGACCCGAAGGCTTTAAAATTGCATGGCACTATCTGTCTTGTGCAAACAATCACATCACTCACGAAGTTGATGGCCCAAAAGACTTACCATCACGCTCGAAGGACTTATTGACGACCCGAAGGATTTAAATCTGTAATGTACTTCCTTTCTTGTGCAAACAACCACATTACTTTTGAAGGCGATGGCTCGAAGGGCTTAACATCATGCCCGAAGGACTTACTGATGACCCGAAGGATTTAAATTTTTAATGCACTTCCTTTCCTATGCAAACAACCACATCACTCCCGAAGGTGATGGCCCAAAGAACTTAACATCATGCCCAAAGGACTTACTGATGACCCGAAGGATTTAACATCATGCCCGAAGGACTTATTGATGACCCGAAGGATTTAGGATTGTAATGCAATATTTGTCTTGTACATACAATCAGAAAATCTTGTTGAAGTCCGTCTCTTCAAATGAACGGGTAAACTTCGTTAATATCTGCCTCTTCAAACAGATTGAAAACTTTGTTGAGATCCGTTTCTTCAAACTGGTTGAAATCTTTGTTTTCATCCACATCTTCAAACGAACTAGTAAACCTTGTTGAAATCCGTTTCTTCAAACGAGTTGAAATCTTTGTTGAAATCTTTGCAATTCTTTGTTGGATCTTCTTCTTAAATCTTGTAGCTATAGATTGAAATATGGCTTGTTTCTTGTTGATTTCTGTAAAATTCCTGCAAAAATGTATAAAAGTGCTTCGAATGCATACATTAGAATGCTCCTATCTTATGAATGCCTAACGATATGATGCATGAGACGTATCAACCAAGGACCACTTAGATGAGCTTTGATCTTCTTTGCCTTTCCATTGAACTTTCTGCTTTTGTTGCAACGATATTTCATCTCTTTAGACTACTCTTATCAAATCTGGCTTAGCTTGATCTTCTTGAATTTCGTCTAGAACTCTTATTATCTTCTTTTTTTTTCTGGCAGACTTTGCCACAAGATTTTGTTGCCGAACTTCTTTTCTTCTCCTTATGTCTTTAAATTGTTTTCATTAGCTCTTGATCAAATTGAACTTCTTGAGATTTTTCTAAAGCTCTTATTGTCTTCTGGCTCTGACAACATCTTCCCCAGAACTTTGTTGTTAGGGCTCATTTTCTTCTTGAGCAAATTCTAACTTCTTTAGTGATCGAATTCTTGCAAGCTCTGCATTCTCTCTTGTCTATTATGATTTGGATTCTCACACCCAAAAAGTCTCATTTTCACAGTCAATGATGCCACTAATCTCTTTGTTTCTTACCCCATCATGTAGACTTTGCCCCCTCTTTCATCATTTAGGGCGAACAAATGCTTCAAGTCCCTAAACCTTTTCAGTCCCTGAACTTTTCAAGTCCCTAAACTTTCTTCAAGTCCCTAAACTTTCTTCAAATTCATTCTTTAATTTCAAAAACCAACCAAAATTCCATGGTAAAACTTGCTTCAAGTATCTGAACTATCTCCAGGTATCTAAACTTTCTTGAATTCTATGTATTTTCTTCAGGTTCCCATCCTGGAAATCCATCCAACAATTCTTTAGAAAAAATTAAATTCAGATTAATGATCGAAATGCCAAAATGCCACGTGTAATTAATTAATAGGCTTGATTCTCAATTTTGTCTCCAGCAGAGTCGCCAAGTCGCGACCGTTTTTAAGACCTATTTTTGAAGAAAAAAAAACCCGTCGATTAGGGTTTTGGAAATTGAGGTTTTTCATTTTAATTCGATCTTGAAATTAGGGGTTTTTCCAATTTTAATCAAATTTCCTTTAATTGCTTAAAAATTGTTTTGGAGTCGCCACCGGTCACTTTGGTAGACCTAACACCATAAAAAGCGGACCAAAGATTCTTTTAATAAAATTCGGGTTCGGGAGTCAGTTACGTGTAGGGAAGGGTTAGCACCCATACAACAGCCGTTATCGATACCTCATTAATTCCACGTGGCATTTTACCATTTTGAACATTAATATGAATTTAGTTAAGTCTTTTAATCGTAAAATAGATTTCATTCCAAATGGGAATATCCTTTTGTAAGAAAATACAATTCGGACGAATATAAGTTTTGAAACGTCTAGTTGCATTAGGACACCTCAAATAATATTCAAAATGTATCTCAACACAAAAGGTTTAATGTATGTCGAATTATTGTAAAAGTCATTTTTAAGTAAGACCTAATTAAGGCTCCATTAATTTAATCAATTAAAATTCTATGAATATTATTAATTTTTGGGCTTTAATGGTAACACCCAAATAATTTGGACACTACCTTTATTAAGCCCAAAAGTAATAATATTCCTAATTTAATGTTGCTAACTAATTGTTCCCTATCTTAATTTGATTCTATTAAGGCTAATTAGATGATTACAAGTTTCTAGGTTTAAATGGTATGCTAAATAGTTAACTAAAATATTCTTTTGATTAACATCTCGTCACATTGAGACACTAACCAAATTGGGGTATTGAAGTTGTTATTGAGCACTCATTTATTTTCTAAAATGATCTTCCTATTTAATTAGGCAACCTATACTAAAGGCTCTACTTAGTATAATTTCATGATTTAATTTTCCTAACATGCATAATATATGATAAATTTTAAAAGACATGTTATCATACAAATAAATTAAATCAAAGCAATTAAATTGAAAAAAAATTAACCTTAGAAAAAAGGTAAAAGGGATCAAATTAAATTGAATTGGAAAGTAGGTACCTCAAATACAAAGATAGTGACAGGAATATAAAAGAAAATAAACCTAGGAGCCTAATTTTAATTTCTATAAAAATTAAACCCAAACTCAAATAAAAAACAAACTCATAATCCCTTTTATTTTTAACCCGGTAGCCCAAATAAAAAAATGGCCCAAAATTCAATAAAATCAAACTGGCCCTATACCAGCCCAATTAACCCATCTGTCTCTGATTCGGGTTGTGCGGTCCCATATTCGGATCCGCGAAACGACTCGCGAATCTTGCCTCACCCGATCCCAAAACGACGTCGCTCCCTCCCGGCTATATAAGCCCATGCCCGAGCCCACTCAGCCATTTTTTCTTCTTCCTCACTCGCCTCGACTTAGTCCCCCTCTCCAAATGCTCTTGACCTAACATTTTTCGACCGTCGGAGGCGACACCGGCCTCCACCGGTCGTCGTCTCCGGTCCCTTTTCCTGTCCAAAACTCACCTTCGATCACCCTTCTCGTCTTAACCTCAAACTCGGATCATCTATGTTCCTATGTTGGCGGTCAGTCATCGTCGTAAGGCGATTTCCGACAGTTGTCCGCCGCCGTATTTTCGAACCCAAAAATCTCTAAAAATTCCATTTTTTTGATCTACAACTCTAACTAGCCCATTTTGTCAGAAACTCCCCGCTTCCCCACCTTAAGACCTAGATCTACTCGAACCAAAACCTAACATGGCCTCTTCGACTCCACTGGTACTTAAAAGCACTACGTCACCACTTCGGTTGCTCTCGACGTTGACCTTAACAACAAGATAAAGCCTATCTCTTTTATTATTTATATTTTTTAAAAAATATTAGATCTAGGATCAATTTTATGCTTGTGGTTGTTTTCTTAGATTTAGGCTAAATTTAGGTTTTGTTCACTAATTTTTTCGAGTTTAGATCACTAAATCTTAGGTTTTATTTATTGTTTTTTTCTTTTCGGAAAATGTGAAAAAAACTGACTTATTTAGCATTTTTGTTAGGAAATATACCTTCCGAAATGATGAACAAGCTCCAGTGACTCCTCGGACTGCTCCAGTGTCGTCTCATCTTCTCCGGAGACCTTTTGATTGCAGGTATGGCTTCTCGAATTCCTTTTCTCTCCCCTTCCACTAACTGTATAATTATTGTGCCTTTATTATCTGTCTCCTACTAATTCTTTCTCCTCTTTTATTGCTGGCGCGTGAATGACATCAGCTTGAGTTGGCATTCCACGTGAATGGATTGGAGCCACTAATGAGGTGACATGTGGCCTGGTTGGGTGGAAAAAAGAAACACATATAGGAGAAATTATATCATGGGTGATTCCCACCACGTCATCCATGGGACCAACCTCTAGAAACCATCCACTTCATCATTTTTTCCATGTCATTAATTTAATAATATAATAACTTCCAAAAAACAGTTTTTAAAATGACATGTCAAAACTTTAGTGAAGATTCATTGGTTGAAAAAAATGACATGGAAAAATCATGGTGAAGTGGGTGGTTTTCATTGGTTGGTCCCATGGATGACGTGGTGGGAATTACCCATAATATAATTTTTCCACATATAGGGCTTAAATGTTTTTTTATGTTTGTTTGGGTTGGCAGATGAGTATGAGCTGCAAATGGGTTGGCAAAAATATATATATTTCAAACTTGGTATTTGTATTTGGGCTTTGTATAATGAGAATGGATATTGGATATGTAAGATGGACTTTTATGATATATTTTGGACTATTTATTTTTACTATTTATTTATTTGGTATTCAAAAACTATATATATGCACACCCGAACAAAATACGAGTATTAAAATAATAAAAAAAGTCAAATAATAGTTATCATTTTTATATAACACATTCACCTATAAATAAGCGGATATTATGTTTTTATTTAAGTGAAATATGAAAAATATATAAATATCATGTTTGATTATGTTATTTATAAATAAAGAGAACACCGCTCCATTTATTATGGTTAAAAAATTGGCGATACATTACATGCCAGTCAATTAAATTAGAATAATAACACATGCAACCTTAAATTTTACATTTTATTTTACTTGTTTCTTAATTCTTAAAAGTGAGACCCGTCATTTTAAAATTATATACATTTAGGGCTCGTTTAGCAAGGATTTTACGTTTAAAAATCTCTGCACAATCGACCGTTTCAGATAAGCTGAAAAAAATGAGCTATGGAGGAATGCCCGTTTGAAGCGCAAAATCAAGAAAAAATGGGAACAAAGCCGCACATTGATACCCGGTTCAGCACTGATTCTCCGTTTGGTACTCAATCGGTCGTTGGAGAAGTTGTGTTGAACACAACCTTACTCCCATAACTAAAGTATTAGAAGAGGGGCAGAGTCGGAGCCCTTTGATGTATGGGAGGGGTTCTTGTCCCCAAAGACATAAATTTTTACCCTTTAATTTATAGGGTAATTATTTGATACACCGTCAGTGGAAAGTTATTTTTCACAAGCAGACTTCTAAAGCTGTCACATGCCTATTTTAGGGGTCCTAACTCTACATTTTAAAACATAAAACATATTCTCAAACTTTAAAACTTAACTACAAACATTGAAACTTTTTCTAAATCTTAAAACCAAACACTTGTAGAAAATAAATTTTCCACCGTCAGTGCATATACTATTTTCTTTAATATATATATATATATATATATATATATATATATATATATATATTAAAAAATTGATTAATGATGAATTTGCCACACTTGTCGTCATTCTAATCATGATTAGAGAAATTCAAACGAGTAACCCAGACACTTTTCGAGTCCCATCCATCCCCCAATTTGAATCCAAATTCCCCCACCATCTACCAGCTCTCCTTCAACCAACACAACACAACACTCGTTGTTCTGTCGTCATTGGTTGTAGTTTCCTCGGCTTCAACACCGATACTTACCGCCCCTCCTTTATTGTAACTTTGATTGCGTCCTTTCCGCCCCAATTTGAGGGGGTTGTGGCCCTCACACGTCTCTCTTGTGTTCCGCCCTTGACAACTACTTAATTGAAATGGTCTCAAAACTATCAATGGCCTAAAATATAGTTAAACCATCAAATTTTGCCCCCCTCCCCTCAACATAGTTCTGTCCCTGACCACCACCAACACCAACAGGAGTAAGCATTCAATCAAGTCAAGTAAAAAAATCGAATTACTCAAGTTTACGAGTCTTATTTTATGATTCAAACTGTATTTGAAATTTTTTCGAGTCGAGTTTATGAAATTCGATCCAAGTTGAGTTAGGTTGAGTCGAGTTGTTTGAGTTTCTGTTCAATTTTAATTGTAAATATTTTATAATGTTATGGTACTAATTGATTCCAATTTAAACAACTTTCTATAATAATATATGATATATTTTTTTCATATGAAATTTACATATATCAGGCAAGGTTGAGGGACTCGAGCTTGAAAACCGATTAAGATATTACTAAAAGTTTTAGGTCATTCGAATTTTCATTTTATAACTCAAACTTTATTTGAAATTCTTTTGAGTCAAGTTTAAAAAATTACGAGTCAAATTTTTTCTATGCCGAATCAAATCGAAAATTTTAATTTTTTTAACTCGAGTTTTGCTCCTAACACCAAAGCTCTTCTTGGAAAGAACACGCCTGAGGGTGCATCATTGAACTCTTCTTTCATTCCCCAATCCTCTCCTTCTATATCCACCGCAACACCATCATCGTCGGTCTCCACACAAAAAATCGATTTGAATGAAATTGAGAGTTTATAGTTAAAGTTAGGATTTTCCTTAAACTTAATTAAAAACATTCCATTTTTTAATCTCAATTTGGCTATTTTTTAATCTTCTACATTATAATTTTTTTGGTTGTTTTCTCGATTTTTAAAGTTTTGTTTTGACTAATCTGAATCGACTCATATCACACACTTGATTTTGATAGGTGAGTCTCTTAATAAGAATTTTCTGCATCTTCAAGACCTCAAACTCCAAGCTTACTTAAGAAATACCAAGATACTCACTACTTAGATCAACCACCGTTTATTTCTGAATCATAAACTTTGATTATAATTGTTTTTATTTTTATGTTACCTTCAATTTTTAGTAGAATATAAGAGAACAATACGCAATAAAATTCCAACATGTTTGAAGAATTAGCTTGGGTCTACAAAGCTTTCATCGTTTTCAAAAGGTATAATTTCAAAAAAAATGTCCCTAACATTTGACTAAATGGTTATTTTTGGCCTATATTCTTTTTGGAGCCTTTTCACCCACAATGTTTTATTTTGGGTCAAAATGGTCATTCAATGGATGGAAATTAACTAATAGTAAACACCTTAAAATAACATGGTGATTGGTGATCTTACGTGACATCATACATAGAGTGATTAAGGCGTGAGCTATTCTTAATAAAGGCTTGAGTTCGTTCCCTCTCAAGGTTAAATTGTAAATTTTTGTAAATGTGACACTATTATGTTAGCGTATGATGTTGTGTATGTTGGAACTAGATACAACAAAACAACATCGTTAGCACTGACTGGAAGAATAAAAATAGTAATAATAAAACAAAAATGAAACCGTGTCGTGGTGAAACCACTGCCTTAGAAACAAATTTTCCCCGATGTGTGTAATCGCTGCAGTAGACGAATTGTCCCCCGATGTTAACACAGTCGCTCCGGAAAATTGTACACCCGAAACCGGAGTGAACTGCAGTGGAACTGCTCTTCTTATCACTACAAAAGTTTAGAAGCTAGGAGAGCTTTTGAGAGATGTTTTGAGAGTGAATTGGTGTGTTAAGAATATGGAAATGCTTATCCATTTATAGGCTACGTCCCGGGGTAGAATCGTCCAAAAACCAGAGTTTAAAACCTGACTTAATTCTAAAATTTAAACCTCTTAAACTATTGTTTAAAATTCTAAAATTAAGACACTGAAACTGCTGATTAAAGGCTTTGAAACTGTTGAATTAACTCTGCTTTGACAGTTGATACATCAGATGAATCTGGCCCTCAATTTAAATTCCAAAAATCAAAAGACAGTGATGTTGACACTTCAAAAGTAATGATTTATATACCAATTTCACATGCTTTTACTTGTCTCTTAAGTACATTTTGTTGCATTTTGCTTTAGGAATCATGCATTTGCATTAAGAGTTAGGATCTTGTGTTATGCCAGTTCGAAATGTTGTTTTTGACACCTTATTGCAGGATGGCATAGCAAGAGGCACAGTTTCTGGCAGGACAAAGCAGTTGGCAGAGCAGGAGCAAGAGACGACACCAAGGAGGATGTCGAGAAGACGTTGGCACAGAAGGACCTTTAATGCCAAGCACCGGTCGGCAGAGAAGAACATTTGATGCCGGGCCAAAAATATGTTGACTGTAATGCCTCGGGTTTAGGGCCCGGGAGATAACAGGGTTTGGTTAAACTGGTTCAGGTTAAATTAGTTGGGAGAAAACATTTTTATTAAACACTAAAAGATTTTAATGAAGAAGGGTAAAAAGGGGATGTTGGAATTTAAAAATTAAGGGAAAAGGGGTTTTCAAAATGTACTCATCTTCTTCTTCCTCTTTTCATGTTATTTTCTCAAACACCCTATTTTCTACTATTCCATTGGACCTCTAATGTTGGGTTTTTAGAGTTGAAAATGGGGGGTTTTAGGTTGTTCTTGTGAGGAACCTTGAGCTGATGGTTTCTAGACCTTGGGTAAGTGTTTTGGATGTTGAAAGATGTAGTTTTAATGGTAAATTTGTTGAGTTTTGGCTTCTAGTTGGTTTGGGGTCGTTTTGATGGTGTTTCCAAGTGTTTTTGTGTGTGAATCGATTTGGTTTTGATGATGAATGATGAGTTTCTGTGTTGCTGCAAGTTTGAGGGGTTGATTTGGGTCTAATGCATCATTTTTGAATTGGCTAGAAACAGGGGAAATAAGTGTTGCGTGTAAAAGAGTCTATCGCAATTGAGTGCAAGTGTACACGTCGCAAGTAATAAAGTGATACTAGAGTATCGGATATCGTCTCCACAGGGACTGGGTTAACCCTTTCCTTCGCTATCTGCACAAGGGGGAAAAAGAATGATTTAAGATTTTGTCACGAAAATAGTAAAGAATACTTAAATAAAAGAGGCGAGATATCAAGATAGAGAGAATGGACTGGTATTGAATTGCTCAGTAGTGCAGGTATTGCAGAGTTTAGGAAATCCAGTTCTGTCGTCGCGCCCGTCGCGGGCAGCACCTGCCGCGGCGGCAGTCCGTTGATTGTTGCGGCATCAAACACTCAACTCAGTACTTTCAAGTTTGGCAAGAATCCCAGATCTGCCTTGGCCTATCCCTAGGTCCAAGTCTGTCGATGATCACGTCTTGATGATACCTCCCGGCGTGAATCGAAGGATGAACACCGATGTGTATGAATTCTTCTTTAGCCACTTAACCTCGCCCTATCCCTAGGCACGAGATAGTTCAACTATAAACTAGAGAATTTGCTCTTATTTCTTTCGTATACTTAACTCTCCCGATGCTAAGTAAATAGATAACCTCACAATGCTCTCCCGATGCTCTTGCAAGATATTAATAACCAAAATAAGAGAACTTGAAGTTTATTTTATTGAACTGAAAATTCCTAAAACAAAAGCAACCCTTGCAACTACTTTACAAATCAACCCGTGGCCTTAGGAAGGATTTAGAACATGTCGAGGGCAGGAAAACGGCTAGGGGTTTTTGGTTATCGGTTATGGGATATGGGATATGATGATCTCCCTAGGTTAAAATATATGCCCTTATATAAGCTTTGGGCTCAAGTATTCTAAGTTAACAAAGATTACAACTTTAATTAAAAGTATGATTCTAATAAAGACTAAATCTTCAAGGAATCTACTTTCCAGCCGTCCTCCTTGTTTCTTGGGATTTTCTCTCCTTGAACTTTGGGCTTGACATATCTTTTGATCTGGGGCTCGGAAAAATATATGGTTTTCACACGACAGACGAGCAGAATTTTCTCTATCTATCGAGGTCCATTTTGCTTTTTCTCTCCACAAAACTGCTGTCACCATGCTGTCACGGCAGCAACCATGGCAGCATCGTCCTCTTTGTCTGCCTGTCCAGTTCAGCTCTTCTGCTTCACTGCCCAGCGCCTGCCACGATTGCTGCCCTGGGTGCCGCCACGGCTGCTGCCTTGGGTGCTGTCACGGCTGCTGCCCTGGGTGCTGTCACGACTGCTGCCCTGGATGCTGTCACGACTGCTGCCACGACAGATACCTGCAAAAACGACTATTTTTAGTAGAATCTGTGCCTTTAATATATTTGTGATGTTTTGCTGTAAACTGACCTAAATGCAATGAATAATGCTTGAATGCAGCAGAAATATGGGTTAAAAAGGGTGTAAATAATATAACTTTTACACACTCAACAACAAGTTTGAGTTCTTTGGACGCAAGACCGGGTAGATTGAAGGCTTGAATCAGCGTTTCGACTATCGTTTGGGTTCTACGGTGAGTGGAAATGTTTCTGAGAGTTTAGGTTGAGCCGAAATTCTATTTTTTTTATTCTTGTTAAGCATTGTTGATATGAGATGACATGAATGTGTGTATTTGACTAATGAGTGTGATATTGTTATGATGGCTTTTATGATGTTGAGTATTAGCAAATATGAGGGTCTTATCGGGTATAGTTGGTCGACCATAGGATTAGAGTGCACTTGTAAAATTCGCGCGTGGCCCTAGTGATGTAAGATGCCATTAGGGAGGAGTACGGTGATGTAAGATTCCACTAAAAGCTTTATTGTTAGACCTCAGTGATGTAAGATGCCATTGTGAGTCTTGTTGTTCTTATAGATTCGGTGATGTGAGATGGCATCGAATCCAATCCGCGTATCCGAGTAATGTAATCATAGTTGCCATTATACTCTTGTGTTGGAAGGTTGATTGTTATCTTGGTAGATGTTAAGAGTCATGACATGATGTTACATGTTGTTGCATTTCTTGATGTAAGATGCTAAGCATATGTTAGATTGTTAATAATCGTGTTGGTGGATTTCCATGCTTGTGGTTTTGTTTCCAATTTATAAATGGTTTTGTTAACAATGCATTGTTGTTGTTGTGGTTTTGAGCACCACTCACTAAGCTTTATGCTTACACGCTCCTTTCCAACAATGCAGATCGTTAGAGACTCTGGAAGCAAAGGAAGGCGAGGGAAAAGGCTCCGGTGATCGTAGCTTAAGCTCAAGTATTGATTTTAAGTTGTAATAATGATTTAGCAATAGGAATACTTGTTTTTGTGGTTAGGGAGGTGGTTGAAACTCCCATGTGTTTGACCATGTTGCTACATGTTTTATATGTTGAAACCATGCTATGTTGAGGCTTGCCTTGTCCTTTGGTTAAATGCCTTGTGTTTTGACTTATTGGTGTTTTGAGTTAAAAGTGTCCTTTTTGAGCTTTCATGTTTGAGATCCATGTTTGAGTGTGTGCATGTTTGAAACCTGCTTTTAGGGTGTTTTGCCTCTAGAATGTTTGCTTAATATGTTGCCATGTGGTTTGTGATCTTTCGGGGTAAGTTTGGGAATGTTTGGGATGCCAAAATGCATTTTCGGGCCAATCTGTGCCAAGGCGTTTTGGAACATCTGGTATGGTTTCGGAACGACCAAGCTTTTGAGGCACCTGTATCAGAATAAGAGTTGTGTCGTTTCGATACATTTTGCCTTTAGAGACTCCCGTTTCGAAACAAAGAGGAATCGTTCTGGAACAGCCTAATTTTACTTTTTGATGAGAGCCCGCGTTTCGAAACGGGAAACCCCTGTTTCGAAACACAAGCAATTAAAGTGGTTAAAAGGCAACTTTGAAGGTTTCCAAATGTTACGTTTTAGTCCATAATGCTTGTATGTTTCTTAAATGAGTTTATATGTCTCGTTGGTGTTGGTTTTACCTCGGGTGCTTGAAACTTGACTAATAAACTATTTGGTAAGGTTAAATTACCCTTTTGCCCCTGTTTTGCAAAATGGTCTTTCGTGACTGTTTAGCTTAATTGGACATCTGATCGATGTCCGATTGAGACGTTGTTCTTCCGCTGTGACCCTTAACACCATAAGACTGTTAAATTGCATTTAGACAAGATAAATCTAAATCTAGGGTTGTTAATCGGAGGGAAATTCTTGAATTTTCTCCGGTTATCCCTGTGTGACTCTCCTGATTCGGTCTTTCGACTAGACCAGGTCGAGGGGGTTACAATTTGTTGTATTATAGCCTTGGTTACGAGGTTTCCTCGGGAAGGTAAGTTGGGTAAGTTGATTTTATGTATGTTTGACTGAATTGCACGGTGTTTGTGAGCATGACTTGTGTTCTTGTTGATGTTTGAAAGTTGGTTAAGCATTCCCATTGCTAGGTATTATTATGGAAAGGTGATTTTGATTAAAAAGAGCTTAACACGCGGATCCCTGCCTTTGCTGACCCAATGTTTATCTTGTGATTTGTGTTTGTTGCTTTAGATTGTATCTTTGTTATGGTGAGACCGAGAGGACAGCCTAGAGCGGGTGACCAGGCACTGAGTATGCGCCTCTTCCTCCTCTTGCTCCCGATGGTAATGGGGCGAATGTCAGAGGTAATGCACTTTAGGGGAGTGCCAATGTTGGAGGTGATGGTAATAGGCCTCAGGTTGGCCAAGGTTAGACTGGTGTGGATATGACCCAGTTACTTCAGACTTTAGCTGGAGCTTTTTAGACGGCTGTTGCTGGTCTTCATGTTGCAACACCACCTCAGGGTGCGAGGAAAGGTTTGCCCCTTGAGCGACTTTGTAGCTTAGGCGGAGTCGAGTTTCGTGGTATGTCACCCGAGGGTTCGTAGGCATGGCTTGAGAGCACTACTTGTATTTTGGGTCTGATGGAGTGCTCAGACACTCATAAGTTGGGTTGTATTGTCTCGTTGCTTTAGGGAGATGCATGTGCTCGGTGGACCACAATTATCTCAAGTATGTCCAAGGCCGAGGTTACTCGGGAGTTCTTCCGTAGTGCGTTCTGCAAGAAGTACCTTGGTGCTCGCTATCAGGATGAGAAGAAGAGGGAGTTTATGGCTTTGGTGCAAGGCAGTATGTTCGTATCTGAGTATGAGGTACAATTTGTACGCTTGAGTCAGTATGCTTTAGAGTTGGTTCCCACTAAGAGGGAAAGGTGTGAATGGTTCCGTTACGGGTTAGTTACGGAGGTGAAGACCTACATGCTTGCTTCTGATTACACCGAGTACGATGTCTCGGTCTCTAGAGCCAAGGACATTGAGCAAAGTCTAAGTGTGGCTGTTCGATCGGGTGGTCCAGTTCAGAGAAAAGGTCCGCCGAGAAGGAACGAGACCGTAACAAGAGGCACAAGAATAGAAGGCACTAACCGGACTTTAGGCGTGGAGGCGGTAACATGGGACGAGGCCATCACGATCGAGGTTTTGTTGCTTGCACACCTGAGTGTGCTAGATGTGGGAGGAACCATTCTGGAGAATGTTGGGATACTTTTCGTGCTTGTTGGAACTGTGGATCTCAGACACATTTGAGGCGTGAGTGTCCTCATTCGGCTAGGGATGGTCAGGCACCTGCTAGAGCCGTTGAGTATCAGAGAGGTCGTGGGCGTGACCAAGGTAACTTCCAGCCAAGGAATGATGGTCAGAGGAATGTGGCTCATGTTGTCGCGGTACAGCCCGATGGAGGTGGACCGGCTAGAGTTTATGCACTTCGTGAGGCTGGGAATGAGACAAATGTGATCGCATGTAATTTTGTGTTACAGTCCTTATTTTTGCTTTTGTTGATTGATTCTGGGTCAACACATTCATACATTTTGGGTGAGCATGCAAGATCTTTAGGTTTGCCTTTTGAGTTGTTAGATATAGGTATGGATGTTACAAGTTCTTTTGGTGAGATAATGGTAGTTAGGAAAGTGTTTCGGAGATGTCCTTTGATGGTCCAGGGTCACGTGTTTCCAGTTGATATGATGGAACTGTCGTTTTATTGTTTCGATGTGATTTTAGGCATGGATTGGCTTGTGGAGCATAGAGCTAGGATAGATTTTGAGAATAAAAGAGTTTCTTTGAGGCTTTCAGATGATTACGAGGTAGTGGTAGTTGGCGAGAGCATTAAGTTCTTGTCTAATGTTGTTTCAGCTCTAGAGGCTTAGAGAATGATGGATTTGGGTTGTCAAGCTTACTTAGCCTATGTGATGAATCTGAATATGAGTGAAGTTAGACTGCAAGACATCAAAACAATTTGTGACTTCCCGAGTGTTTTTCTAGAAGAATTGTCTGGTTTGCCTCCAGATAGGGATGTTGAGTTTACTATTGAGACGTATTCAGATTATGCTCCCGTATCGATTGCTCCGTATAGGATGGCACCTAAAGAGTTGAAAGAGTTGAAGACACAGCTTCAGGAGCAGTCAGATAGAGGTTTTATTAGGCCTAGTATTTCACCTTGGGGTGCTCCGGTTTTTTTTGTAAAGAAGAAGGATGGTAGTATGACGATGTGCATAGATTATAGGCAGTTGAACAAGGTAATAGTGAAGAAAAAATATCCTTTACCGCGGATTGATGATTTTCTTGATCAGTTGAGGGGTGCTTTAGTGTTTTCGAAGATTGATTTGAGATCGAGCTACTATCAGTTGAAGGTAAAGGATGTGTACATACCGAAGACAGCTTTCCGTATGCGATATGGGCACTATGAGTTCTTGGTAATTTCCTTCAGTTTGACTAATGCCCCAATTGCATTTATGGACATGATGAGCTGAGTGTTTCACGAGTTTTTGGATAGGTTTGTAGTAGTGTTCATAGATAACATTTTAGTGTACTCCAGGACCGATGAAGAACATGATGAGCATTTGCGATTAGTGTTTCAGACCTTTCTTGAAAATCAGTTGTATGCCAAGTTAAGTAAATGTGAGTTTTGGATTAGGGAAGTAGTCTTTCTAGGTCATGTGATCTTAGTCGATGGGATTAGTGTGGATCCCAAGAAGATAGATGCAATAGTGAGTTGAAAACAACCGAAGTCAGTGATAGAAATCCGTAGTTTTCTAGGTTTAGCTGGATACTATCGGAGGTTTATTGAGGGGTTCTCGAGGATTGCTGCACCTTTGACAAAATTGTTGCATAAAAATGTTTCGTATGAGTGGACAGATGCAAGGCAACAAGAGTTTGAGAAGTTGAAGAAAGCATTGACAGAAGCTCCTATTTTGTTTCAGACTGAACCAGGGAAGGAGTACGTAATCTACAGTGATGTGTCATATGTAGGTTTAGGTTGTGCACTTATGCAAGAGGGAAGAGTTGTAGCTTATGCTTCGAGACAGTTGAAGGTTCACGAGAAAAACTACCCTACCCACGACATAGAGTTAGCGGCTGTGGTCTTTGCTTTGAAGATTTGGAGACACCACCTTTATGGTGAGAAATGCACAATCTACACCTACCACAAGAGTTTGATGACTCAGAGAAAGTTGAATCTTAGACAACATAGGTGGTTAGATCTTCTTAAAGATTATGACCTCACAATAGAGTGTCATCCGAGTAAAGCGAATGTAGTGGCCGATGCTTTGAGTAGGAAGGTGGCAGTTGAGTTGCAAGCTATGTTTGCGAGATTGAGTATGTCCTGAGATGGTGGTTTGATAGACGAGCTACAGGTTAAACCATCGTTAGTTCAGTTGATTCGAGAGAAACAGTTGCAAGACAGAGTTTTGGCACCTCACGTGCAAGATATAGCCGAGGGTAAACCCACAGATTTCTGCTTTGGTGAGAATGGGATCTTATGTTTTAAGAATAGACTAGTCGTTCCAGAAGATTCCGAGTTGAGACGTACTATTTTGAATGAAGCTCATAACAGTCCTTTTGCTATGCATCCGGGTAGTACGAAGATGTACCGTATATTGAAAGATGAGTACTTCTGGATTGGGTTAAAGAAAGACGTGGCCAAGTTTGTGAGTAAGTGTATGGTTTGTCAGTGAGTTAAGGCCGAGCATCAGTTTCCTTCAGGTTTGTTACAACCGTTAAAGATTCCGGAGTGGAAGTGGGGACGGATTACTATGGATTTTGTGTTAGGTTTACCGTTGACTCCTTCGAAGAAAAATTCAGTATGGGTAATAGTTGACAGATTCACTAAGTGTGCCCATTTCATAAATGTTCATACTACTTACACCTTAGACAAGTTGGTCGAGTTGTATACTAGTGAGATTGTGAGGCTACATTGTGTACCGAAGTTGATTGTGTCTGATAGGGATGTGAGGTTTACAATCATATTTTGGGAGTGTTTGCATCGTGCCTTGGGACTTGGTTGAACTTCAGTACTTCGTATCACCCACAGTCAGATGGTCAGTCAGAGAGAGTTATTCAGGTGTTAGAGGACATGTTGAGGTGTTGCATCATCGACTTTCAGGGTTCTTGGGAGAAACATCTACCGCTAGTAGAGTTCGCGTACAATAACAATTATCATGCTAGTATTCAGATGGCACCGTATGAAGCTCTATATGGTAGGAAATGTAGAACACCTGTTTGTTGGGCTGAGGCCGGATAGAAGCTTCTACCGATGCTAGACTTGCTTAAGGGCACTACCGAGAAGGTAAAACTGATTTGTGATCCCTTGAAGGCAACTTTAGATAGACATAAATCGTATGCGGATTTAAAGAGAAAAGAGATTGAGTATGATATTGGCGAAAAAGTGTTCTTGAAGGTTTCCCCGTGGAAAAAAGGTAATGAGGTTTGGTAAAAAAGGGAAGTTAAGTCCGAGATTCATTGGTCCTTACGAGGTAGTTGAGAGGATTTGTCATGTTGCATATAGGTTGAGAATGCCATCCGAGCTTAAGAAGATTCATGATGTGTTCCATGTTTCGATGCTCCGAAAGTATAGATCAGATTCGTCTCATGTTATGCCAGTGGAAGAGATTGAATTGAATCCAGATTTATCGTATAATGAAGAACCAGTCAAGATTCTTGTTACGAATAGTAAGGTTTTGCGTGGGAGGACCATTGAGTTATTCAAGGTTTTGTAGAGACATCAGGGTGTGGAAGAAGCCACTTGGGAGAGAAAAGCGGACATGGAAGAGCAGTTTCCGTACCTCTTTCCATCAGGTAAATTTCGAGGATGAAATTCCTTAAGTGGGGGAGAGTTCTAACGCCCCGGGTTTAGGGCCCGAGAGATAACCAGGTTTGGTTAAACCGGTTCGGGTTAATTTAGTTGGGAGAAAACATTGTTATTGAAGACTAAAAGATTTTAATGAAGAAGGGTAAAAATAGGATTTTGGAATTTAAAAATTAAGGAAAAAGGGGTTTTCAAAATGTACTCATCTTCTTCTTCTTCCTCTTTTCACGTTATTTTCTCAAACACCCCATTTTCTACTATTCCATTGGAGCAAGCTCATCACCCACACAAGTTTTCAAGGTAATCTCTCCTTTGTTTTGATTTTTTCCCATAAACTTGTTGTTGGTTAAATTTTCTTTTAAACTCATTGTTTAAAGTTATTCCAAAAATGCTTTGAGTTTGAAAAGAGGAAAAATGAAGGGATTTTCGTTTGGGTAGTTTGATGCCATGTTTAAAGATGTTTTTAATCTTGTTTTGGTGTTCTAAAAATGTTGGGATAGTGGCTAAAAGTAGGGAAACCCGAAACTAGTGATAAAGAGGGGTTTTTAGAGTTGAAAATGTGGTTTTTTGGGTTGTTCTTGTGAGGAACCTTGGGCTGATGGTTTCTAGACCTTGGGTAAGCGTTTTGGATGTTGAAAGATGTAGTTTTAATGGTAAATTTGTCTGGTTTTGGCTGCTAGTTGGTTTGGGTCATTTTGATGGTGTTTGCAAGTGTTTCTGGGTGTGAATCAATTTGGTTTTGATGATGAATGATGAGTTTTTGTGTTGCTGCAAGTTTAGGGGCTTGATTTGGGTCTAATGCATCATTTTTGAATTGGCTGGAAATAGGGGAAACAAGTTTGGGTTCTTTGGACGCGAGACCAGGTAGTTCGGAGGCTTGAATCAGTGTTTTGGCTATCGTTTGGGTTCTACGGTGAGTGGAAATGTTTTTGAGAGTTTAGTTCGAGTTTGAAAGGTCAACCTAAGCTCGAGTGTAAGTATTTAAATGTTTACGTTTTACTTTTCCGGAATTGTATTTTTTAATTCTTGTTAAGCATTGTTGATATGAGATGAGATGAATGTGTGTATTTAACTAATGAGTGTTATATTGTTATGATGGCTTTAATGATGTTTAGTATTGGCAAATATGAGGGTCTTACCGGGTATAGTTGGTCGACCATAGGATTAGAGTGCACTTGTAAAATTCGCGCGTGGCCCGAGTGATGTAAGATGCCATTAGGGAGGAGTACAGTGATGTAAGATGCCACCGAAAGCTTTATTGTTAGACCTCGATGATTTAAGATGCCATCGTGAGTCTTGTTGCTCTTATAGATCCGGTGATACGAGATGCCATCGAATCCAATTCGCGTATCCAAGTAATGTAATCATAGTTGCCATTATACTTTTGTGTTGGAAGGTTAATTGTTATCTTGGTAGATGTTGAGAGTCATGACATGATGTTATATGTTGTTGCATTGCTTGATGTAAGATGCCAAGCATATGTTAGATTGTTGATAATCATGTTGGTGAATTTCCATGCTTTTGGTTTTGTTTCCAATTTATAAATGGTTTTGCTAAAACTGCATTTTTGTTGTTGTGGTTTTGAGCACCACTCACTAAGCTTTATGCTTACGCGCTCCTTTCCAACAATGCAGATCATTAGCGACCCGGGAAGCAAGGAAAGGCAAGGGAAAGGCTCCGGTGATCGTAGCTTAAGCTCAAGTATGGATTTTAAGTTGTAATAATGATTTAGCAATGGGAATACTTGTTTTTGTGGTTAGGGAGGTGGTTGTAAACTCCCATGTGTTTGATCATGTTGCTACATGTTTTATATGTTGAAACCATGCTATGTTGAGGCTTGCCTTGTCCTTTGGTTAAATGCCTTGTGTTTTGACTTATTGGTGTTTTGAGTTAAAAGTGTCCTTTTTGAGCTTTCATGCTTGAGATCCATGTTTGAGTGTGTGCATGTTTGAAACCTGCTTTTAGGGTGTTTTGCCTCTAGAATATTTGCTTAATATGTTGCCATGTGGTTTGTGATCTTTTGGGGTAAGTTTGGGAATGTTTGGGGATGCCAAAATGCATTTTCGGGTCAATCGGTGCCCAGGCATTTCGGAACGGCCAGGCTTTTGAGGCACCCGTATCGAAAGGAGAGTGATGTCGTTTCGATACGTTTTGTCTCTAGAGACTCCCGTTTCGAAACCAAGTGGAGTCGTTCCAGAACAGCCTAATTTTGCTTTTTGATGAGAGCTCGCGATTCGAAACGGGCAACCCTTGTTTCGAAACACAAGCAGATAAAGTGGTTAAAATGCATCTTTAAAGGTTTCCAAATATTACGTTTCAGTCCCTAATGCTTGTATGTTTCTTAAATGATTTTATATGTCTCGTTGGCTTTGGTTTTGCCTCGAGTGCTTGAAACTTGACTAATAAACTATTTGGTAAGGTTAAATTACCTTTTTGCCCCTGTTTTGGTGTAGTTTTGCAAAATGGTCCTTCGTGATTGTTTGGCTCCAATTGGACATCCGATCGATGTTCGATTGAGACTTTGTTCTTCCGTTGTGACCCTTAACACCATAGGACCGTTAAATTGCATTTCGAAAAGATAAATCTAAATCAAGGGTTGTTAATCGGAGGGAAATTCTCGAATTTTTGTCCGGTTATCCTCGTGTGACTCTCCTGATTCGGTCTTGCGACTAGACCGGGTCGAGGGGTTTACATTGACTCTAAAAAATAGGACCAGATCAGGCTGCAAGAAAATAGGGATCAGATCAATCTCCAAGAAAATAGGGGATGAGCAGTTCCAAGCACAGTTGGCAGTACCCTGCCAAGCTGTGATGCCGGAGGAACATTGGCACGATTATGTCAGCCCTAACCTGATCAGCCTTAGGATTCAAACTCCGGATAAGATGATCACCTACTTTATCCTGTACGTTCAAATTCAAATTCAAATTCAAGATATTCCTAGGCTATCCATGTAGTCCTATTTAATACCGATCAAAGCACAAACGACGACGACGAGAGAGAATCGAGGAGAGTGATCGGAGTTAAGGAGAAACAGTCGAGAGCCTGGCCGTGAAGAGCTGCATCGACATACCCTCTTCTAGCCCATCCTCTTTGTTGTTATTTTTCTTTTCTTAGTTTTAATGATGATGGATGTTGAAAACGATTATGATTTTTTGGTTGATACCCTCACCATGAATTGATTTAATAGTTGGTGAGTGGTGTTTGCGTTTGAACACTATTTTTAATGTTTAGTTTTTAATAAATCAACACTACCTCGATATTGTTTTCCTATCTGGCATGTTCTTCATTTTTATGTGTATTGCCATGCGACAGCTAGCACTATCTCTTTAAATATTATGCTAAGTGACAGCTGGAATAGTTGGCTTATTGCAACTCAATATCATAATTGACGTGGGTGGCAACGATCGATTGCTAGATATAAAGGAGCAATGCTTCGAAAGAAGATGTTCAAGTAGATGAACTTACTTCGAGAGTGAAATCTACCCCTTTAGAGTAATGATTGCAACTTAATCGAATTGATTTATATAAAAACATACACTATAAACATATAGGGTTTTTTTTCGTAATTGATTTAGGGTAATGCCATCGAGAGAGGCATTGCTACCTTTGAATCTGCTCTGCAAACATTGCCAAGACATGATTTATTAAAGACTGGCATTGCACAAATAACGTAAAACCAGGCACTCATTGCCAACGCTCGTCATTTGCTAAGACATTTTCCTTGCCTTCAACCTTATTTTATTTCATTTCTTTTCTTATCAGACATTTCAAAATCACTTTCAATCAAAACAATCTTTTCACAAAGCAAGTACTTGCCTAAGCAATTAAACCCATGAATGCAATCCATGTGGGATCGATAACTCATCTTAACTGATGTACTACTTGCAGACCGTGTATACTTGCATGCAATAGTTTTTCTTGGCACTGTGTTTCCAATATCTTTTACGCCCTATTGCCAGCAAATAATCATTCACGCTGAGAGTCTACAAGTTTTTGGTGCCGTTACTGGGGATTGCAACGAATTTAATTGTTTTTAAGTTTTTACTTGTTTTGTTTTTATTTTTATTTTTATTTTACTTTTGCTTTTATCGGTGTATGGCTAGAAGACGTGCTGAGAGGGAAGTTAGATCATTAGATCTTGAGATTGAACGCACGCTACGCAGATTGAGAAAGAAGATCCGAGAGATGAATCACGGAAATCAAGGGAACGGAGGAGTAAATGGTGCCCAAAACAATCAGGAGAATCAACCGAACAATGGAGGGATACCACTACACAATGACAATTCCGTCAATAATGCCGAAGAAGAGAGACCCATTCGAGAACAATCAGCACATGACATCACGGGCTTAATGCCATGAGTTATTGACAATGAGGTAAATGCATCAAATTTCGAGCTTAAACCAGTAATGATCTCAACTCTTTTGAATGTAGGACAATTCGATGGGGCATTGACTGGAGATCCAAGGTAGCATTTAAAGCAATTCATGGAGATTTGTCAATTATTTCAGCAACTAGGAGTGTTTGAGGATACCGTGAAGCTAAACTTTCTATTGTCTCTTTGAGAGATAGAGCAAATACGTGGCTCAATTCCTTGCCACCTGGCTCAGTCACCTCCTGAGAAGACCTATGGTAGAAGTTCTTAACACGATTTTAGCCACTAACGCTCACTGCCAAGTTGTGTGGTGAGATCATTACCTTTAGGAAGGCCGAGGATGACACCCTATACGATGCCTGGGAAAGATTTAAGGACTTGTTATGAAGGTGTTCTATGCATGGGTTCCCAAATTGGACCCAAATACAAACCTTTTACAACGGATTAAACGCACAAACAAGAATTGTTGTTGATGCCTCAGCAGTCGGATCATTGCTCGACAAAAATTATACAGAAGCTGTTGGCATCCTTGAAAGTATAGCCATAAATGATTTTGAATATCCTGTTGCTAGACTTGGGACTGGAGCCAAAGCCAGTGGAAAATTACAGTTGGATGACCTAACGTCCATCCATGTCGAGATTTCAACCTCACCGGTATGGTGAAAACTTTGCAAAAAAAAAGTAATGAGTCCCAAGCAGTTAAAACATTAGAGCCATTTTGCACTATCTGTGGAGAGAACCACCATGCGATGAATGCCCTACCAATCCTGTGTCTGTAAATTTCATTGGCAATTTTGGACGTTATTATAATTCTAAATTTAACTCTTATAATGCAGGTTGGAGGCAGCACCCTAACTTAGCTTGGGGAAACCGTGGGGGAAACCAGTACAATGTACAACGCCAGAAAGCCCAGAGGCAAAATCAAAATGTCATGCCAACATTCGCCCAAAACACTATGCCGCAAGGAGTTCACAATAATTTCCAGCAAGGGTAAAGACTCAATCAAGGGGGTAATCTTACAGAATACATAGAGCATGATGAAGTCACAGTTCATAGGTTGGCGGCGGCAATACGTAACTTAGAGATCCAGATGGGATAGCTTGCGAATGCACTCAACAATCGTCCACAAGGAGCTTTGCCAAGTGACACTGAAGATGCTCGGCACAAAAGCAATGAACAATGTAAGGTCATAACCCTTCGAAGTGGTAAACATTGTGAGGCAGAAACGGCTACCAAGCAGTCGGTTGACTGCCAAGTTGGCAAACCAATGCCAACAATGGAGCCCATGGAATTAGTAAAGGAAAAATCCAAAGCAGATGATGTTAGTAATGATGCCCACAATAATGCCAATTCTCATGCCAGCTCCAGTGCTAAGCATGATGTCAGCTCCAGTGCCAACGACGAAGTTCACAAGGATGAAAAGCAGATGAAGTTAAGAAAGCAAACGAATGTCAATTTGGATGCAAGCACTGCCTTGACAAAGCCGACGGTACCACCATATGTGTATCCACCGCCACCATTTTTAGCCAGACTCCAAAAGCACAAGCAGGACCAGCAATTTAAGCGCTTCTTGGAAGTGCTTAAGAAATTGCAAATTAATATTCCACTGGTAGAGGCCCTTGAACAGATAACCAACTATGTAAAATTCATGAAAGACATTTTTTCAAAAAGGAGGAAGTTGGGAGAATTTGAAACTGTTGCTCTCACGCAAGAATGCAGTGCCATGATCTTGAATCGATTGCCGCAAAAGCTTAAAGAACCGGGGAGTTTTACTATTCCTTGTACAATTGGCAATAAATTCATGAGTAAGGCATTGTGTGATTTAGGAGCAATCATCAATTTAATGCCATTATCTGTTTTCAAGAAACTTGGCATAGAAGCGAGACCTACCACGATGACACTCCAGTTGGCAGACCGATCCTATGCATATCCAAAGGGTAAGATTGAGGAAGTGCTGGTAAAGGTAGACAAATTTATATTTCCAGGTGATTTTATCATCTTAGATTATGAAGCTGATACGAATGTGTCAATTATTTTGGGTAGACCATTCCTTGCCACGGGTAGGGCAGCTATTGATGTTTATAAAAGGGAACTAACAATGCGAATGAAAGACCAGCATGTCACTTTTAACATGTTTCAAGCTTTGAAATGTGCAGATGAATCCGATGAATGTCAAGCTGAGGAGATGATGAAGGTCGTTTATACGCTGGACATGGCACAGTTGTGCCGGGATACAGAATTTGATGCCAGCATGCTTGATGGCATTGCTGAACTTTTTGAGGAACCTGAGGAATCAACCTTGGAGGCTGAAGATGTGAGTTATTTTGAGCCATTGGAGTTAGCCAATAGGACGACAACCAAACCGAAACCATCAATCGAGGAACCACCAGAGTTGGAACTTAAGTTACTGTCAGAACACTTAAAGTATGCCTATCTAGGTGAGCAATCAACTCTGCCAGTGATTATTGCCACTGATCTCACTAATGATCAGAAGGCAAGATTAATGGCAATATTAAAAAGCTATAAGCGAGCGTTGGGATGGACCTTGGCAGATATCCGAGGGATAAGCCCAACCATTTCTATGCACAAGATTATTTTGGAGGAATATCATTTATAAGACTATTGAAGGACAAAGGAGGCTAAACCTAAGCATGAAAGAGGCTGTAAAAATGAGATTATTAAATGGGTTGATGCTAGAATAATCTATCCTATATTCGATAGCTCTTGGGTTAGCCCAATACAGTACGTGCCAAAGAAATGTGGCATGATTGTTGTTCAGAATAACAAGGATGAGTTGATTCCCTCCAGAACAATTATAGGATGGAGAGTGTGCATGGATTATAGGAGGCTGAATAAGGTCACGAGGAAGGATCACTTCCCTTTGCCTTTCATCAATCAGATGTTAGACAAATTAGTAGGTAAAGATTTCTATTCCTTTTTAGATGGTTATTCAGGTTATAATCAGATTGCAATAGCTCTTGATGTCCATGAGAAGACCACATTCACCTGTCCATATGGAACATTTTCTTTTTGAAGAAGGCCATTCGGTTTGTGCAATGCACCGGCAACGTTTCAACTTTGTATGATGTCCATTTTCTCTAATCTGATTGAGCACAACATTGAAGTATTTATGGATGACTTCTCAGTGTTTGGTAGCACATTTGAGGAATGCATCCTAAGTTTGGAGCAAGTTCTTCAGAGGTGTGTTGACACCAACCTAGTCTTGAACTGGGAAAAATGCCACTTCATGGTGAATGAGGGCATTGTCCTCGGGCATAGAGTGACTAAGAAAAGACTAGAGGTTGATCCTGCAAAAGTAGAAGTAATCAAGCAATTACCACTCCCCACGAGTGTTAAAGGTGTAAGAAGTTTTTTAGGTCATGTCAGATTTTATCAACGATTTATTAAGGACTTTTCTAAAATTTCTAAACCTTTTTTCTTGTTATTAGAAAAGGATACCGCTTTTGCATTTGATAATTCTTGTTTGAGAGCATTTCAGGTCCTTAAGGAGAAGTTGGTTAATGCCCCTATATTTTTGGCATCATACTGGACTAAGCCTTTCGAGCTCATGTGTGATGCCAGTGACTATGCCATTGGAGCAGTACTTGGGCAGGGACGTGGCAGAGTTTTTCATGCCATATATTATGCCAGCATGACACTTAATGAAGCACAACTTAATTACACAACAACTGAGAGAATTTCTTACAGTTGTATTTGCCTTTGATAAATTTAGACCTTATTTGATAGGTAATAAAGTTGTTGTTTTTACAGATCACTCGGCACTGAAGTACCTCTTGGCAAAGAAGGATGCCAAGCCTAGAATGATTCGATGGACACTTCTACTTCAAGAATTTAACCTCGAGATCCAAGATAATAAGAGCAATGAAAACTTAGTAGCTGACCATCTATCACGACTAGAGCATCACCGATAGGATGGTAAGACTAATGTCGTCAGAGATGAGTTCCCAGATGAGTATTTACCTGCGGCCAACACCACGCCATGGCATGCCGACATAGTCAATTACCTGGTAAGTAAGATCATACCACCAGATTTGGGGTACAATGCCAAGAAACGGTTTTTGCGCTATGTTCGTCAGTATTATTGGGATGAGCCATTTCTATTCAAGCAATGTGCCGACCAAGTGATCCGTCGTTGCGTTCCAGAAGATGAGCAGCATGCTATTTTGCAAGCATGCCATGCCGCACCATACAGAGGACACTTTGCTGGACCTAAAACTACTGCTAAGGTACTGCAGTCAAGTTTTTATTGATCCATGCTGTATAAGGATGCTCGTGACTTCACCAAGGCATGTGATCCATACCAACGGACTAGGAATATCTTTGGTAGACATCAACTTCCGCTCCAGAACATCATGTCGGTGGACTTATTGTAGAGCGTTTGGGTGTTCTCCAATTATGAGCGCAAGTGCACACTCTTGTCAAGTTATAGTATAAAAGATATCGTCTCCCACGAGGATTGGACAGTCAAATTCGAATGTAAATCCCTGCACAGAGAATATTTAAATGCACAATTAAATTTCAGTTTATTTAAAAGAAAAGTAAATAAACACAAGTAATTTAAGGAAGAGATCATGTTGATAGAATGGGCCAGGTTAAGCTGCTTCGTAGTGTGAAACTGCATTGAATATATTAAGATGTATTGCGTTGCGAGACTGTGATGCCTCAGTGGATGATGGCAGATTGGTGCTTCAACAACTTTCGTTGCCACGACAGATGGAATGGATGAATGGCTCGGCGGCAAGTTTGGCAGTCCTTCAAGGCTCGGCAGAACGTTTCTGAAGTGATTCTGCTTATGTCTAAGTCAGAATACTATTGATGCCCGCTGCAGATAATACCCATCAACGTGAATCGTGCAAGGAACAACAACTTTTGGTTCGTCCTCTCTTAGCCGCTTTAAACCCAAACCTTCATCTAGGCTAGATTGATCAACATCTGGTATGAATGAGATCGTGCTTACTTCTTTCGTGAGTTTGACTCTCTCGATGCCAAACAAATGGATTGCTCACAATCAATCTTTCGAACTTAATTGCAAACAGTGAAGAACATGAAATAAGCAAACCTTGAATTTTTATTGCAAATACAAACTTTAATCCTAAACAACCATTCTCACACTACCCTACAACACAACCCAAACCCTAAGAGAAATTAGAACATAGCGGCGGCAAGGAAGCACAAGAGAAACCTAAGCTATTGCCGACTAGGAAATCCTCCGATGTCTAAAATACAAAATATGATCTAGTATATATAGGGCATGGCCAAGGTTAAGTCCTCATTGGAGTAGAAGTCTTCCTCATGATAAAGTAGCTTTTTTATTAAATGCAACCTTTAAATCTGACTTCTTTGACATTAATTTGGACTTCTCTTGTCGTTGCCTTGTGCCACAAGCAGGCCTTGATCTTCTCCTTTGGCGGTTATGCCCGCTGTTTTCGGCATCAGTAAATTGAGTGGATGGGCTCAATGAACTTAGCAAATTATGCTCTACCGCTCGCACTCCAATTCACCAATTTCTCAAATTGCTACCCTATGTGGCAGATATGGCGGCGACAACTACTCGACAGCTTCTCTCTCTATGTTGAACAACTTCAGTACAGCTCCTTGGTTTGCTGCCTCAGCATCCGCTCCTCTGATTTCCCCTTGTAACCCCCTCGACCCGGCCTGGCCGATACACCGAACCGAACGGATCACACAGGGAATATTGAAGTAAACCGGAAAAGTTTACCTCAATAAACGGCCCTTTGTTTTCTTTTTATCTTGTCTAAATGCATCTTAGTTTCCTATGTGTACGTACACAAGCAGCGTGTACAAAATCAACACAATTACCTTTCAATTTAAGTCTATTAAGGCTTAGGGACCATTTTGTAATTTTGATAAACTTCAAAGAATTTTACCAAATTATAGTTACCAATCTTCAATTAGATTCATTACATGCCTTCTTGTGAAATTTCAGCTCAAAAAGACATCTACAACTCATTCAATTTGCATTCAAAGAAAACAGGGACCAAAATGTAAGAAACAGGAACTCGAAACAATTCAAACACAGCTAGAAACGGTCAAGTGTTTTGGAACAGAGGACCATGTATCGGAACGGCCGTTTCGAAACAAAGTTGACCATTTCGATACGCGGGTTTGTTTCGAAACCCCAAGAGACTCATTTCGGTACGTTGGTTCACAATGGCAAATTGTTCCGGAACGAGCCTCACTGTTCCGAAATAGGTAAGGGCGTTCTGAAACGCCTGGGCCTGTAATTTTCTAAAATACTAGTTTAAAAAAATTTTACCCTCCGGAACCATTCCGAAACAAGCCCCAACACACATACAACATGAATACATGTTACTGACAACTAAAATGAAGCACAAGTTATATCATAACGTCATTCACACAAAACCATGAAACTAAGGGCATGCTTCTTAGTTGTCAAAAACACCAAAAGGTTAAAAACCAAATACAAGCACTAACCAAACCTCAAAGGCCATTTACAATATCACAAATGCATAATAACCTTGCTCAACACAAGAAAATACCACATCAACAACATTTAAAGCTTTGGACACCCCCATTGCCCCCTATTACACTAGTTCAAAAGTTCAACATACTTTTAGCAAATTGTCTTGGTAAGTTCCTCAAAGACATTGCCTCCAAAAGTCTAATTATCTGCATTGATGAAACGAAAAGAGCATACAAGCTTAGTGAGGATTGCTCAAACCACAAACATCATCAATGCACCAAACCGTTTTTCACTCTTTTCAAAACCATCGTGCCATTCATAGCAAACCATGCACTTAAACATCAAAACCATTGTTTTGAACACCATGCTAAATGATAGAAATCAAATCAGCAATTTAAACAATGATTCTCATTTACCAAGCCTTCCAAGCATAAATTCCATTATGCTAAGCTTCAATCAAGACATACATCTTTCAAACCATGCATTAGCAACATTTTCCACATTACACAATTCCAATATATTGGCTCACAAGTGATAACAACAAACTCAAAATCAAAGTATCGGATACATGGATTACCAAGGGTTGTCCCACACCCTTCATACACTTTACTGGCATCTCAAGACTCACACACGAGAGTGACCCTCCATCATCGTGACACCTGTGGTGGGGTATTCAGTACAATCACAACCCCTCAACACCACTCATCGATAAATGTATAATCCACTAACGAGAGACAGGACATGCATAAGGTTTGCACCTGGGAGCTACCCTCAACCGTTGCAACCTTAACAATCCTCAATCGTTAGGGTACTTGGATGGAGTATTCGATACAATCACAACCCCTCAACATCCAAGGCGACTTGTTTATAGTGCACTCATTCCTATAGCTGGCTAACTATATCTGATTTCATTTATAAGACACTTTAACCAACATCACTTGCCAATATAATCCATATCCCATGCATACCTCAATGTTTTTACAAAGCATCCATGATAGGCCATAAACAAGCATTAAACCGTGCTTAAAATCTCATGCATCAACACATGCATACAAGGATCACTTCCCTAGTGCATCCTTAAACCACATGACATCATCATACACATTATACATACTCAAAATCACGCTTTAAAATAGTAGGTACATGCATTTAAAATCAAGTGCAACCAAAGGCTCATAACTACCACAATCGAGGGAGAAATTACGATTTACTTACTTCTAAACTTAATAAAGCGTTTCAAGCTCTTATTAAGTTCCCAAAACCTTTTCTAAAATGTTTCCACGCTAGAAAACCAAATTCCACTCACCAACTTGCGAAACCACGCTAGCCGACGCACAAATCAACCGTCTGAAGCTTTCACAAACGCGTCAATTGTTTCCGGAACACTATCCCATGTTTTCAACACATCAAAACAGAGGCTCAATACATTAAAATGCATCCAAAACCCCAACACACATAAAAAATCACGCATCCCTACTCTAAAGCAACAAAACACCTATCCGAAACAACCGAAAACTTAATCAATTGCCCTCAAACCTTAGCCCAGCCATTGCCCTCAAACCTCAGTCCAGCCATTACCCAAATCAACCTAAAACAAACCTTATACCTCCAGCAACTCTAAAACCTCAAGAACACCTCAAAAACTCTACCAAAAACACCTCCAAAACTAAGGATCTCTAGGATTTCGGGATTAATATGATCAAGACTCGCTATCAACATCAAAAACCTTCCAAAACATGATTGGAACACAACTCAACTTATATATAACAAAACAATTTCGAAAATCACATTCAAATCTCTTCTTTCATCAAAATTTTGACATTTTCACCAATCAACACCAAAACCTTATTTAAAAACATAAATCAAGAGTCAAATACTTGAGAATTTCATTAAAGAACCTTGATTAAAGAGGAAGAACGAAAATTACCTCAATTCTTGCTTTTCTTCTAGTTTGGCAAGTTTTCACACTATGAATCAAAGGAGATTTTGAGAGAAATCTTTGGAAATTGAGTTGGAAATCAAAGAAAGATTAGAGGAAGATGAAATCTAGAAATTGAGAGAAAAAAGATAGTGTTTGGCTGATGAGAGAAAATGAGAAAAGAGTAGTTACGTAAAAAATGATTTCCAAAATAACTAACTCTCCCCTTTTCTTTTAATTTCCCTCTAATTTTAATTAAAACATTTTAAACACATGCCAAATAAAAGAAAATGCTTCATTGCATGAAAGCTCCCTAAAGATTCTAAGATTTGACTCCTCTTTTAAAAATTACACTTTTGCCACATTTTTCAAACATTACATTTTGGTCACTGCCAAAAATTTACACCTTCCAAAACCCATTTTGAAAAATTGGCTTTACCAAGCCCTTATATATGATTTTAGAGGATTTAAGAGATTTTTATCATATTTTAACCCTATCCCGAACCCTGATCTCCCTAAACCACCTTTTAACGGTTCGAACAACTGGCACCGGTTCACCGGTCCAGCTCGACTCGCCAAAAACATCTATGCCCAAAATCGGGGCGTTACAACTCTCCCCCACTTAGGAAATTTCGTCCTCGAAATTTTACCTGAAGGAAAAAGATGCGGAAATTGCCTCAACATGTCCGCTCTGCTTTCCCACGTGTCCTTCTCAACTCCTCGGTGTCGCCACAACACCTTAACAAGTTCAATCGCCTTGCCACGAAGAACCTTGCTACTCGTGTCCAGGATTCTCATTGGTTCCTCATCATAGGAAAAATCCGGATTTAGCTCTATCTCCTCAACCGGCACCACATGCGAGGGATCCGATCTATATCTCCACAACATAGATACATGAAACACATCATGGATCTTTTCCAACTCGGGAGGCAACCTCAACCGATAAGCCATAGGACCAACTCGCTCCACAAATTCATAGGGTCCAATAAACCTCGGACTAAGCTTTCCCTTACGTTCGAACCTCATCACCTTCTTCCAAGGTGATACCTTAAGGAACATGCGATCCCCAACCGCGAACTCAACCTCTTTACGCTTCAAATCCGCGTAAGACTTCTGGCGATCCGATGCAGCCTTCAACCACTCACAGATGAGCTTCACCTTCTCTGTTGTTCCCTTGAGCATATCCGGCAAGGAAAGCAACCTTTGCCCCGCCTCCGCCCAACAAAGAGGCATTCTACACTTTCTACCATAGAAGGCCTCATACGGTGCCATTTGAATACTTGCCTGAAAACTATTATTATAGGCAAACTCAACCAACGGCAGATGCTTTTCCCAAGAACCCTGGAAATCAATTACACAGCATCGCAACATATCCTCAAGCACCTGGATAACTTGTTCCGATTGCTCATCCGACTGAGGGTGATATGAAGTGCTGAAATTCAACCGTGTACCCAACGCTTGATGCAAACACTCCCAAAACCTCGCGGTAAACCTTGGATATCTATCCGACACTATGGACTTCGGCACATCGTGCAACCGCACAATCTCAGCAATATACAACTCAGCTAGCTTGTCCAACGTATACGTAGTATGCACAGCCAAGAAATGTGCACACTTCGTAAGCCGATCCACAATCACCCATACTAAGTTCTTCTTCGTTGGTGTTAAAGGCAGCCCGGACACGAAATCCATCGTAATCCTTTCCCATTTTCCACTCCGGTATCCTCAAAGGATGTAACAAACTAGAAGGAAACTAGTGCTCAGCCTTCACCCGCTGGCAAACGATACACTTGCTAACAAAATCCGCCACATCCTTTTTCAACCGCACCCAATAGTACTCATCCTTTAAACCACGATACATCTTGGTACTACCAGGGTGCATAGCAAAAAGACTGCTATGGGCCTTAGTCAAGATGGTGCGCCTCAACTCAGCATCTTCCAGCACCACTATCCGACTTTTAAAACATAGAACTCCATCATCATTAAAGCAAAAAATTGTAGCCTTTCCATCAGCTATATCCTAAACGTGAGGCACCAACGAATCATCCACCAACTGCTTTTCCTTAATCAACTGAATTAGGGAGGGTTTCACCTGCAACTCTGCTATCAAGCCTCCATCACGCGATATACTCAAACGAGCAAACATAGCCCTTAACTCAACAACCACCTTCCTACTCAAAGCATCAACCACAACATTGGCCTTTCTCGGATGATACTCAATGGTCAGATCATAATCCTTAAGTAACTCCACCCATCTTTGTTGCCTAAGGTTTAATTCCTTCTGTGACATAAGGTACTTCAAACTCTTATGGTCGTTGTAAACCACACATCTCTCACCATAAAGATAGTGTCTCTAAATCTTTAGAACAAACACCACCACCGCAAGCTCGAGGTCATGCGTAGGATAGTTGCGCTCATGCACTTTTAGCTGTCTAGACGCATAAGCTACAACATTTCCACCTTGCATCAATACATATCCCAAACCAACGTATGACGCATCATTATACACTACAAACTCCTTACTTGATTCTGGTTGAATCAAGATAGGAGCTTGCGTCAAAGCCTCCTTCAACTTCTCAAAAGCTTGTTGCCTAACATCTGTCCACTCGAAGCGAACATTCTTTTGCAACAACTTGGTCAAAGGGGCAGCAATCTTAGAGAACCCTTCGACAAACCTTCGGTAGTAACCAGCCAAGCCAAGGAAACTACGCACCTCCGTTACTGACTTAGGCGTCTTCCAACTCATCACCGACTCAACCTTATGTGGATCAACTCAGATACCTTCAGCCGACACAACATGTCAAATAAAAACCACCTTTCTGAGCCAAAACTCACACCTGCTCAACTTAGCATAGAGCTGATTCTCCAACAGCACTTGCAACACAATCCTTAAGTGCTTGTCATGATCCTCCTCGGTACGTGAGTACACAAGAATATCATCGATGAACACAACCACAAACTAATCGAGATACTCATGGAACATGATACCTATGCTATAACCTCTATATTTATGCCTCTTTGCTATAGCAATTGCCTGTTTTCAAGTGCATTACATTGCATGTAGGTTGCATTTTTAGTATATTATGGGTGCTTTTTAATTTATTGCTCGTGTGGAGTTGGTGCTGCGTGAAAGGTAGTTTTGACTATTTGTGTGCAGGATGACGGAGCAGAATGCGAAAGAAGAAACAAGGAACAAAATGATATAGCAAAGGAGGAGAAAGAAGGCTAGCTGGCGCACGAAAGTACAAGCACGTGAGGTTTAGAGAAGAGCGCCTGACACTGTCAGACAGCTTTATGCAGCAGCTGCACTCCATCTGCACACCGTCCTCTTTGTCCCCTGGTGGACAGAGCTTGTCGGAGAATATTTTTTGGGATCCCCAAGGAGATACCAAGGCACCAAAACCCTTGAAGATCCCACACTATATAAAGGCTTCATCTCTTCAAAAAGAAAAGGAGAGCGGAAGGTGAAGAGAGAAAGAGAAAGTGTGCAAGAGGAAGCAAAATAGAGGGGAGGAGCACTTCATCGTTGACCAGACTTGGTGTCCTTCATCGGAAAGCTCGAGGCGTGGCCTCACCGCCCTCTTCCGAGGCGGTGAGCCTAAGGCGGTCATGGCAGTCCACCGGCGAACTGAGAGTTTATCTTTCCTTTTTGCTATAGCATTTATTTATCTGGAGGGTTATATGAAGATGATACGTTTGATTATCGCCCAGCCATGAACTGTTTTAGATGGTTTGGGTTCTGTTGGTTAATACTGTGTTGATTTTCTTAATTTCCTGTTTACAGTTCTTTTTTTATCTATGCTTTGTTTATGGTGTGCATAATTTCCTAAAGCTGTAAGAGCTTAGGGTTGTAAGTGCTTTGAGATATAGGCCCTACTTTAAGCGCCTTCGAGAGTTGGCCTTGCCTTAGGAACAGCCCAGGGTTGTAAGAGATTAGGGATGTTAGTGCCTCGAGAGACAGGTCATTCCTTATGATGCCTTCGAATGATGGTCGTTCCCTATGCACGGATGAGGGTAGCAATCGAGGAAGCAAACCTTAGCTAATAGTGACAGTTAGAGTAGTGCGTGATAACCTTCGAGAGAGGGTCATTGCTTTAGAATTAGCTTAGGGGAGTGAACAAGAGAGCTAGCCTTAGATCCTATAAACAATGGATTAACCACCAAGAGGAAGGACTCGAACCAGCCTTAGAGATAAGTGATAGGTTTAAACGGCTAAGAGGGATAGAGATTAGGAGAGTAGAGTGTTTAGAGTTTACGCCGAGAGGAACTACTGTAGCATTTTAGTCTCCCAGTCTTCTGGCTAGAGATAGTTTAGGACCAGCCTTAATAAATCCTGCTGAGCATAGTGGAGAGAACTAGGATTCGTTAGCAGTGTTAAAAGACTTCAGAGGATTATCCTTCAGGAGCTAGCCAGCCATTCCATAGAGAGCTTTGTATCTGAGAAAGGATCTATCTGTCATTTGATTATCTCTTCTCTGTTTGCTTGTTTCGCTACAGCATTTTTTCCCATCCTTCATTCTACCTTAGCATACTCACATTACAATTTGGTTACTATAGCAATTTGGATACGAAAACTGTGTTCACCTCCAATCCCTGTGGAGATGATACTCATTCATCACTTTATTACTCGTTCGACGTGTATACTTGCACAATTTGCGTATCATTTATAGTACTGCACGAACGCGAACAGAACACCCTATTCATCATGTCCATGAATGCAGCCGGTGCATTTGTCAACCTAAACGACATCACCAAAAACTCATAATGGTCGTACCTAGTCCGAAAAGCTGTATTAGGTACATCCACATCCTTAATCTTAAGCTGGTAGTACCCAGACGTCAAATCTATCTTTGAAAACACCGAAGCACCTCGAAACTGATCGAACAAATCATCGATCCTTGGTAAAGGGTACTTGTTCTTAATCGTCAACTTGTTCAGCTACCGATAATCAATGCACATACGTATGGTACCATCCTTCTTCTTCACGAACAAGACCGGTGCACCCCAAGGTGAAATACTCGGCCTTATGAACCCTCGCTCAAGCAACTCCTAGAGCTGCGTCTTCAACTCCTTAGGTGCCATGCGATAAAGAGTAATGGACACCGGAGTCGTATTCTCATACAACTCTATGCCAAACTCAACTTCCCGGTTGGGTGGCAACCCTGGCAATTCCTCCGGAAAGACATTCGAAAACTCGCATACAGTTCGCATGTCTTGAACACGCACTTCCTTCGTGCCAGAATTCATCACATATGCCAAGAAATCTTCACATCCCAACTCCATCATTCGACTCGCTTCTAGAGCCGAAATTGCACAGATAAAAACTTAACATTTTCACCCACAATTACTACCTCGTAATCATCTGCAAGCTTTAAGGTAATGCTTAACGTCAAAATCTACCACGGGTCGGTGCTCAACCAACCAATCCATTCCGAGAATCACGTCAAAACCATAAAAAGGCAATTCCATTAGATCAACGCGAAATACATGACCTTGAACAGACAACGGGCACCTCTTATACATATTCCTTGTAACCACAGTCCCACCAAAAGAACTTGTTACTTGTATTCCTACATCTAGCATCTCAATAGGAATTTCAAGCAAATGCGCATGCTCACTCAAGATGTATGAATGCGTAGACCCGTAATCAATCAATGCTAACAAGGATAGAGATTGCAATGTGAAAGTACCTGCGATCACATCGGTGTCGTTGCGTCCCTCACGATGCGCATACACCCTCGCAGGACCACCTCTCTCAAGCTGAACCGCAACGACATGAGCCACACCTCTTTAGCCATCCTCTCTCCTCTGGAAGTTGCCTTGGTCGCGCCTACGGTCCCTGTGCTGTGCAACAGCTGGTGTACGACCCTGACCACCTCCCGCTAACAAGGGACACTCACATCTCATATGGTCAGCATATCCACAGTTCCAACACGAGTTAGCTCCAACCACAGGAGCCTGAACCTCACGAGCGGCACGAGGGCAATCTCTCCTCAACTGCTCCCGCGAACCACACGTCCAGCACGTGTTCTGTTCAGTCCTCTGCCTGTTGCCCTGAACCGGCGCACCATGTCCAAAGTTGCCTCGCCTAGTTGCAGGTTGATATCTATGGTCCCGGTTTCTCTTGCTCTGCCCACCACTAGGGCCAGCATCAACAGCTCTTTTGCCCATATTGGAACCACCCCCACGCGAGGTTAGACCCAAGCTCTGCTCTATATCTTTAACTCAAGTCACGAGCACATCGAAATCCGTATAATCTGTCGCAAGCATATACATCTTAACCTCTTGTACCAGGTAGTACTGAAAACGGTCGCATTCATGCCTATCACTCGGCATCAGCTCTAGAGTATACTGACTCAATCGTACGAACTGGACCTCATACTCAGCAACAGTCATACTCCCTTGAACAAGAGACATGAATTCTCTCTTCTTATCATCAAGGTACCTAACCCCAAGGTACTTCCTCTTGAACGCAGACTAGAAGAACGTCCAATATACCTCTTCCGGCTCCAAGGCCGCGGTCGCAGTAGTCCACCAGGTATATGCATCACCATGGGGTAATGATACTGCGCAACCCAACTTTCGTTCGTCACTGCACCCCATCTGGTCCAGTATCCATATCGTACTGGCCAGCCATGCCTCAGACGCCTCGGGATATAATCCTCGAAACTCTGCTCCTCCTAAACTCCTCAAATGCTCCAGTGACAAACCCACTTGCCCAGCAGTAGGAGCTTGTACGTGCACTCAGGCAACAGCAGCCTGGAATGCCCCGGTCATTGCCTGTACCAGAGGCGTCAAATCTCCCAACACTGGACCAGCCTGTCCGTGTTGGCCCTACCCATCACCCCATGTGGTGGTGGCGGAGGAGGAGGTAGGTTTCCACCAGGTGAAACCTCATTCTCTTGTTCACGATGTTCCTCAGCAGAAGCTATCGCTCCAGAACGCAACTCGCGTCTCGGTCCCATTGTGCTAGTTATCATTAAAACATGAACATAAAACAAACAAATAATCAGGCCAGCTCTTACAAGGATCACAAGACTTTCAAAACCAATTAAAACATTTTTTCCTAGGTAATAAGGCAATGGGTGCCCAATTCCCCCAATATAGAACAAAGCATATTATATGCATACTTCAGCATCATATATGTCAAGCACCAAAACTCAGCTCAATCATCATCACACCCACATTCATTTATCATGTACATCGTCATTATCATTCATTCAGCAATAACATGCTTAAACACTCACCAAACAAGCAAATATCACCACAACACATAGCCACATCACAAATCATTTACCAACAACTTACCATCATCCCAACCTTTCGTAACATGGCTCTGATACCACCAAAAGTAACCCCCTCGACCCGGCCTGGCCGATAGACCAAACCGAACGGATCACACAGGGAATATTGAAGTAAATCGAAAAAGTTTACCTCAATAAACGACCTTTTTTTTCTTTTTATCTTGTCTAAATGCATCTTAGTTTCCTATGTGTACATACACAAGCAGCTGGTACAAAATCAACACAATCACCTTTCAATTTAAGTTTATTAAGGTTTAGGGACAATTTTGTAATTTGATAAACTTCAAGGACTTTTACCAAATTTGAGTTACCAATCTTCAATTAGATTCATTACATGGCTTCTGGTGAAATTTCAGCTCAAAAAGACAACTACAGCTCATTCAATTTGCATGCAAGGAAAACAAGGACCAAAATGTAAGAAACAAGAACTCATAACAATTCAAACATAGCTCCAACGGTCAAGTGTTTCGGAATAGAGGACCCTGGATTGGAACAGCCATTTCGAAACAAGGTTAACCATTTCTATACGCGGGTTTGTTTCGAAACCCTAGGTGACTCGTTTTGGTACGTTGGTTCACAGTGGCAAATTGTTCCTGAACGAGCCTCATTGTTCCGAAACACCATGGCCATTACAGGCCACCGTTCCGAAACAGGTAAGGGCATTCCGAAATGCATGGGCCTACAATTTTCTAGAATGCTGGTTTAAAATAATTTTTACCCTCCGGAACCTTTCCGACGAAAGCCCTAACACACAAACAACATGAATATATGTCATTGACCACTAAAATGGAGCACAAGTTATTTCATAGTGTCATTCACACAAACCATGAAACTAAGGGCATGCTTCCTAGTTGTTAAAAACACCAAAAGGTTAAAACCAAATACAAGCACTAACCAAACCTCAAAGGCCATTTACAATATCACAAATGCATAATGAACTTGCTCAACACAAGAAAATACCACATCAACAACATTTAAAGCTTTGGACACCCCAATTGCCCCTTATTACACTAGTTCAAAAGTTCAACATACTTTTAGCAAATTGTCTTAGTGAAGTTCCTCAAAGACGTTGCCTCCAAAAGTCTAATTATCTGCATTGATGAAACGAAAAGAGCATAAGCATACAAGCTTAGTGAGGATTGCTCAAACCACAAACATCATCAATGCATAAAACCGTTTTTCACTCTATTCAAAACCAGCATGCCTTTCATAGAAAACCATGCACTTAAATATCAAAATCATTGTTTTGAACATCATGCTACATGATACAAATCAAATCAGCAACTTAAACATTGCTTCTCATTTACCAAGCCTTCCAAGCATAAATTCCATTATTCTAAGCTCCAATCAAAACATGCATCTTTAAAACCATGCATTAGCAACATTTTCCACATTACACAATTCCATTATATTGGCTCACAAGTGATAACAACAAACTCAAAATCAAAGTATCGGATACACAGATTACCAAGAGTTGTCCCACACCCTTCATACACTTTACCGCCATCTCAAGGCTCACACACGAGAGTGACCCTACATCATTGTGACACCCGTGGTGGAGTATTCGGTACAATCACAACCCCTCAACACCACTCATCGGTAAGTGTATAATCCATTAACGAGAGACGAGACATGCACGAGGTTCGCACTCGGGAGCTACCCTCAACCGTTGCAACCTTAACAATCCTCAATCGTTAGGGTACTTGGATGGAGTATTCGGTACAATCACAACCACTCAACATCCAAAGCAAGTTGTTTATAGTGCACTCAATCCTATAGCCGGCTAACTATATTCGATTTCACTTATAAGACACTTTAACAAGCATCACTTGCCAATATAATTCATATCCCATGCATACCTCACTGTTTTTACAAAACATCCATGATAGGCCATAAACAAGAATTAAACTGTGCTTAAAATATCATGCATCAACACATGCATACAAGGATCACTTACCTAGTGCATCCTTAAACCACATGGCATCATCATACACATTATACATACTCAGAATCATGCTTTAAAATAGTAGGTACATGCATTTAAAATCAAGTGCAACCAAAGGCTCAAAACTAGCACAACCGAGGGAGAAATTTCGATTTACTTACTTTTGAACTTAATAAAACGTTTCAAGCTCTTATTAAGTTCCCAAAACCTTTTCTAAAACGTTTCCATGCTAGAAAACCAAATTCCACTCACCGACTTGTGAAACCACATTAGTCGACACACAAATCAACCGTCCGAAGCTTCCACAAACGCGTCAATTGTTTCCGGAACACTATCCCATGTTTTCAACACATCAAAACAGAGGCTCAATGCATTAAAATACATCCAAAACCCCAACACACACAAGAAATCCCGCAGCCTTGCTCTAAAGCAACAAAACACCCATCCAAAACAACCGAAAACTCAATTGATTGCCCTCAAACCTCAGCCCAGCCATTACCCAACTCCTCCAACAAATTCTAAGCATTAATAAACATCCAAAATCAACCTAAAACCAACCTTATACCTCCAGCAACTCTAAAACCTCAAGAACACCTCAAAAACTCTACCAAAAACACCTCCAAAACTAAGGATCTCTAGGATTTCATGATTAATATGATCAAGACTCACTATCAACATCAAAAACCTTCCAAAACATGGTTGGAACACAACTCAACTGATCCATAACAAAACAATTTCGAAAATCACATTTAAATCTCTTATTTCATCAAAATTTCAATATTTTCACCAATCAACACCAAAACCTCATTTAAAAACATAAATCAAGAGTCAAATACTTGGGAATTTCATTAAAGAACCTTGATTAAAGAGGAAGAATGAAAATTACCTCAATCATTGCTTTTCTTCTAGTTTGGCAAGTTTTCACACTATGAATCAATGGAGATTTTAAGAGAAATCTTTGGAAATTGTGTTGGAAATCAAAGAAAGATAAGAGGAAGATGAAATCTGGAAATTGGGAGAAAAAGTGAGTGTTTGGTTGTTGAGAGAAAATGAGAAAAGAGTAGTTACGTCAAAAATGATTTCCAAAATAACTAACTCTCCCTTTTTCTTTCAATTTCCCTCTAATTTTAATTAAAAAAATTTAAACACATGCCAAATAAAAGAAAATGCTTAATTGCATGAAAGCTCCCTAAAGATTCTAAGATTTGGCTCCTCTTTTAAAAATTACACTTTTGCCACATTTTTCAAACTTTATATTTTTGTCACTGCCCAAAATGTACACCTTCCAAAACCCATTTTGCAAAATTGGCTTTACCAAGACCATATATATGATTTTAGAGGATTTTAGAGATTTTTATCATATTTTAATCCTATCCCGAACCTCGAACTCCTTAAATAACCTTTTAACGGTTCGAACAACCGGCACCGGTTTCACCGTTCCAACTCGACTCGCCAAAAACATTTAAGCCTAAAATTGGGGCGTTACACTCCTCCTCCTGACAGCTTCTAGCATCTAAAACTAAAACTAAACTAAAACAATATCTTTTTTTACCAAATCAAAGATATTCAATAGAAACATGGTAAAGTAAAGAATATTGTAAACAATGCATGCATGTACCTAAATATACCAAAAATGCACTTAAGAATAGCAATAATTTGAGATTGAATGCATACAAAATATAGGACTTATGAGCACTTTACACACCCCAAACTCAAACTATTGCTTGTCCTCAAGCAATGCAATCCTAAACATACTTGCCCCTGCACTAAAAAAAAGAAAAACTTGTTTTAAAATTGATTCCACACCTCAAGGTCGTGGCACCTATCATTAGATTAGTGAAAAGAAAATAACATGAATTACCTTAGAATTAGACTATAATGCCAGTGCAGTGTGTGCAGAAACTGTGTACAGGCTGAATTTGAAGAATATTCTAAGTAAACAAAGATGTTGTCAAGGTAATATAAGGTTGCTGCCGAGGCAGCACAATTTGCAATCATGGCGGTAAGGGCTTCAGCTCATCACAACTACTTTTTAGGTCTGAAATTAAGATAGGAGCAAACTACAAAACCCCGAACCCATTGAGTAGAGTCATCCCGTGAAGACTTTCATTCACTCGTGCTAATTTGTCCGTCACTTCAAAAAATTCAGATACATGGACTTTGATAGCAGTGGAGTGTCCTTGGCACATGATTCTTCCTAGAGCCTGTTTCGGACACCTCTAGGGTAAAATAACATATCTTTCTTTGTTCCTGTCGTGGCAGTGCTTTTCTTTTTCTGTTTGTTGTCTACCGCGGCAGCTACCTGCATCCATGTTAGAATTTTACAAATAATTCAAGCAAGTAGTGTTTATCAGAAATTCCTTCAAATTCAGCAAGTAACAGTAGTGTTTATGACCTAAGAATGCCTAAACAATGAGTGTTAATCCCCCCCAAACTCGAGATGGGCATTGCCCTCAATGCATAGAATAAAAAAATTAGAACTGAAACTGAAAAATAAACATGAGACAAGGAAAGAAAACTTAGACTTAGTTGTTGTCAGATGGTGGAGATGATTCGGAGGAGTTATCTACTATGCCGGCAATTGCGGGTTGTGGCAGCTGGCTGAGCAGTGCTGCCCTCTGTTGTGCGCGGCGACTTGATTCTTTAGGGTCTGAATATGGATAACTAGTTGTGAGGCGAGAATAAATAGTAACAACGCAGCTAAAAATAAAATCTAGTCCTAAGTAATTAAAATCTACTCCTAAAACATAAAAATAAAAAATGAAGAAATTAAAAATAAGTTAAGTTATGTTGGGAGTGCGTTGAGATGCATCTCCAAAACATAACCACTTCCTGATTTGGTTTGCTTTTCTTCCTGGTGGGTTCTCTTTATTCCTTGGGGTCCCTAGTTCTTCCCTGCTTCCTGCCCTGGCGGCTACTGCCCTGCTCTGTCTCTATGCTGATTTTGGAAGCCTGTGTGTCTTTGCATCCTTCTTTTTCCTTGGCTGGGTGCATGGGTTGTAAGACATTTAGCTTTATGCTCTGATTATCTACCCTCATTATTAGCTCCCCATTCTCTACATCTATTAATGTTCTGCATGTGGCCAAGAATGGTCGCTCAAGAATGATGGGGGCGTTCTCATCTGCCTCACAGTCCAAGATGAGGAAGTCAGCTGGGAAAATGAAGTTGCCCACTCGTACAAGGATGTTTTCGACTTTTCCCTCCAGTTGCGCAAAGGAATGGTCAGCTAATTTGAGCATGATGGAAGTTGGTTTTGCTTTCCCAATTCCTAATTTGTCGAAGACAGCCTTGGGCATCAGGTTTATACTGGCTCCTAAGTCACATAGAGCTCTCGTGTCATGGTTGTTGCCTATCTTGCATGGAATAACAAAGCTGCCTGGATCTTTCCTCTTGGGCGGCACCTTGTTATACAGCATTGCCATGCACTCTTCAGTGACAGCTATCGTCTCGAATTCCCCAACTCACCTTCTCTTAGAAACCATATCTTTCAAATATTTCGCATAATTTGGCATGTTTTGTATGGGTTCAACGAGTAGGATATTGTTGTGCACCTGCTTAAGTATATCTAGAAATTTCTTGAACTAGTGCTCTTACTTTTGCTGTTTGAGTCTTTGGGGGAAGGGCGGTGGCAGACAGAAGTCCTGGATGTGTTCCTTACAGGGAAATCTGATCTTGGGGGTTCAGGATCATTTGTCTCAGGGTTGTTGTCATCTGCCTAGGCCTCAGTTTATGGTGCTATCGTGGCGGGCTATTCTGGTTGTTGTTCTTTTGGCTGCTCAACTATGGAATCATCCAATTGTTTCCCCTTTCTTGTCGTTATTGCTTTGCATTGCTCATAAGTGGGTTTTGTTGTGGCCTCTGTGTTGCTGGATGATGCACCTATTGACATGTTGTTTATGATCTGAGTGAACTGCCCGAACTGGGTCTCCAGGTTCTTGATTGTTGCCTCTTAATTTTGCAACCGCATCTTAGTCCTGTCTATGAAGGACTCAGCCTTGTCAATAAATTTATTAGTACGAACAATAAAATCACTAGTACGAGACATAAAAGTATGTAAAGTAGATTCAAGTGAATTGTTGTTCATATTATGTTGCTGCCGAAGCTGCTGCCGGTACAGGTTCTGTTGATATCCTCCTGGTTGCTGGGTTTGATTTGCAGTCGTGTTAGGGTTACTCTAGGAGAAGTTTGGATGCTTTCTCTAGCCCGGATTGTACGTGTTAGTGTTGGGCCTCCTGTTCCTCTCATATGTTCCCATGAAATTGGCAGATTCGTTGCATTCGGAGGGATCATGGTTGCCCCCACACTCGTCACATAAGGGCTCCACAGCTTTAACCTCGTATGTTTTCCCAGTGGGTTTGGCCATGTTCATCACCAGCTGTGTCAGTTTATCCATGCGGGCAGAGATAGATTTAGTAGCTTCTACTTCATTCGCAAAAGCTAGCCGCCTCATGCCGCCGCGGCGGGCTGTAAGGAATTTGTAGTCGTTTTTCACGATTTTGTTCAAAATCTGTAGTGTCTCCTCGCGTAGTCTGTCTAGGATGATTCCAATAGCTGAAGCGTCAAGCATCATTCTCGTCGGTTGATTGACTCCATTGTAGAACATTGACACTTGAGTCTAGGTTGGAAAACCGTGAAGCGGGTAGTTGTTTAGCATCTGTTGGTACCGTTCCCACGCTTCATACATCAGTTCATCATCCCCTTGTCGAAAAGCAATGATCTCGTTTCTTAACCTCGTCTGTTACATTTGAAGGGTTGAAACAATCTAGGAAGTCCTTGCACAACTCCATCCAAGTGCTAAACGATTCTACCGGTTGGTTATTCAGCCACTATTTTGCCCTATCCCTCAGTGAATAGGGAAATAGTCTCAGCTTAAGCACATCTTGATGGACTCCATGTATCTTAAAAGATCTGCAAATGTCAAGGAACCCATCAAGTGTTGTCGAGCATCTTCCGTGGCAGTTCCTCCAAATTGCCCCAGTGTGTTTATCATGTTGAACATCACTGGTTTCAGCTCGAAGTGATCTGCTTCAATTTCAGGCTTTGCGACAGTTGGATCAAATCCTCTGAAGTCGTGCTCCAAGTAGTCCCTAGTGGTGTGCACATACTATTGTTGCCTGGGCTGAAATGAGGGATGTTGCCCATGCGGCGGATCTTGCTGCCTGTCCATGCCGTCTCGGGCATTGTTGACAATGTTGTTATCTTGGTCGTTATGCATGGCTGCCTCTACTTTTCCTTTTTCCTTAGCTTTTTTGAAGGCTTCTCTTGCTTCTTTCTTTAGTTTCCTTAGCTTTTTTCGGAAAAAAAAGGAAAAATAAAAAATTGAAATTAAATGCAATAAAAGTGCAGAAAAATAAAGATGAATTTGTTGTTGCCAATACCCGGCAACGGCGCCAAAAACTTGTAGAGCGTTTCGGTGTTCTCCAATTATGAGCACAAGTGCACACTCTTGTCAAGTTATAGTATAAAAGATATCGTCTCCCATGAGGATTGGACAGCCAAATTCGAATGTAAATCCCTGCACAGAGAATATTTAAATGAACAATTAAATTCCAGTTTGTTTAAAATAAAAGTAAATAAACACAAGTAATTTAAGGAAGAGATCATATTGATAGAATGGGCCAGGTTATGTTGCTACGTAGTGTGAAACTGCGTTGAATAGGTTAAGATGTATTGTGCTGCTAGACTGTGCTGCCTCGGCGGATGATGGTAGATTGGTGCTTCAACAACTTTCACTGCATCGGCAGGTGGAATGTATGAATGGCTCGGCAGCAAGTTCGACAGTCCTTCAAGTCTCGGCAGAACGCTTCTGAAGTGATTCTGCTTATGTCTAAGTCAGAATACTGTTGATGTCCGCTGTATATAATACTCATCGGCGTGAATCATGCAATGAACAGCAACCTTTGGTTCGTCCTCTTTTAGCCGCTTTAAACCCAAACCTATATCTAGGCTGGATTGATCAACATTTGGTATGGATGAGATCGTGCTTACTTCTTTCGTGAGTTTGACTCTCTTGATACCAAACAAATGGATTGCTCACAATCAATCTTTCGAACTTAATTGCAAATAGTGAAGAACACGAAATAAGAAAACCTTGAAATTTTATTGCAAATACAAACTTTAATCCTAAACAACCGTTCTCACACTACCCTACAACACAACCCAAACCCTAAGAGAAATTAAAACATAGCGGTGGCAAGGAAGCACAAGAGAAACCTAAGCTATTGTCGACTAGGAAATCCTTCGATGTCTAAAATACAAAATATGATCAAGTATATATATGACATGGCCTAGGTTAAGTCCTCCTTGGAGTAGAAGTCTTCCTCATGACAAAGTAGCTTTTGCATTAAATGCAACCTTTAAATCTGACTTCTTTGACTTTAATTTGGACTTCTCATGTTGTTGCCTTGTGTCGCAAGCAAGCCTTGATCTTCTCCTTTGGCGGCTCTTTCCGATGTTTCCAGCATCAGTAAATTGAGTGGATGAACTCAGCAAATTATGTTCTACCGATCGCACTCCAATTCACCAATTCCTCAAGTTGCTGCCCTGGGTGGTAAATATGGCAGTGGCAGCATCTCTCTCTGTGTTGAACTGCTTCAGTACAGCTTCTTGGTTTGCTGCCTCAGCATCTGCTCCTCTGATTTCTCCTCCTCCTGACATCTTCTAGCATCTGAAACTAAAACTAAACTAAAACAGTATCTTTTCTTTCCAAATCAAAGATATTCAATAGAAACATGGTAAAGTAAATTATAATGTAAACAATGCATGCATGTACCTAAATATGCCTAAAATGCACTTAAGAATAACAATAATATGAGATGGAATGCATACAAAATATAAGACTTATGAGCACTTTACACTTATTCGATGTTTGGGGAATAGACTTTATAGGACCATTTCCCCCATCATTCGTCAATATATATATCCTTGTGGCAGTTAACTATGTTTCCAAATGGGTAGAGGCTATAGCCTTACCAACAAATGATGTGAAGGTTGTTTCCAAATTTTTGCACAAACATATCTTTACACGTTTTGGTGCTCCTCGAGTGATCATTCATGATGAGGGCACCCATTTTAAATGTAATCTAATCTCTAAAGCTTTGTGTAGATATGGGATACAACAAATGATAGCCACGGCCTATCATCCACAGACAAATGGGCAAGCCGAAATTTCTAACAAAGAAATCAAGAATATCCTAGAAAAGACTGTGAATCTTGATTAGTGCCCAAAACTCCTATGTTTTCACCCTTTTTACATGGCAATTATGGCTTAACCTACACCCATTTGAGCGGCATTATGGCCTTATATGCATTAATTACACTGATTTTACCTTTGATCCCGATATTTGATTTATTTGATGAAAAGGTACTATTTTAATGCATGTTTGGTACTTGCGCAGATTTACTCACTGCTGGGGCAGGTGATGCCAAGCAAGCAATGAAAAAAAGGAAAGATGGTGCAGAACGAGCTCGAGACCGATCTAGGTCAAGCCAAGCCAAAGATGACAGCTTCTACTGACGAAATCTGAATTATGAAGAGGAGCCCTTACAGAGTAGATTCGGTGACAGAACCCTGCCAAGGCAGTAGATATTCTCTGTCGAGGCAGTGCACATACCAACCTGCTGGAAAGCAAAGCATGCAAAGTGATAGCCGATATGAAGAGCATAAAATGCTGGATTTTTCTACACATTTTGCATGGTAATTGGATCACTAGAAGATGGTGAAAGCATGGAAGGGAGGTTAAAGATGGAATTTGGCCAAAGTGGATAAAGGCATTGAAATTAAAGAGATTCACCTCTTTCATGAAGACAAGTTCAAGTCCAACTTAACTTCCTATCCAAGAAGGACTTTGCCCTACTTCTCCTCCTATTTAAGCAAGGCTTGACGCACACATTGAAAAAGGAAGAGAAGAGTCGAGATCTTGAGATTAGGGTTTAGTCGTGTGTTCTCTATGTTCATCATGTTCTAAGTTTTCTTAGGGTTAGGATTATTTTGCTTAGTTGTTGTGAGAAAATAATTGTACTTTGTTTAAGTTTTTAATGCAATTTAGTTCAAGGTTTGTTTATTCTTGGCATTGAATTCATTCTTGCAATCTCATTGAGAGAGAGTATTGTGAGGTTATCTATTTGTCTAGCATCGAGAGAGTTAGACTCATGAAACGATTAAACATGGTTTTCATCCTGAAAGGTGGAACCTAACTCAGCTTAAAGATAAGTTAGAGTTTCAACGGCTAAAAGAAGCGTGAGATTGGTTGGTGTTTATCTTTGTTTTACGCCGAGAGGTATTACCAAGGCCATTCATCAGCACGGTTTCGACCTTAGAGATAAGGAGGAGCTATTAAAGGAAGCTTTGCCGAACCTTGACATTATCTGCCGACCAGCAAGGGATTGCAGAGGCAACACATCTTATTGTCGCGGCAGGAATGAAGGACACTGTCGAGGTAGTTTGGTGATCATTGCATTTAAAGACCGAGACAAGTCAATTGGATTCTACACTACGACGCAATCTAATTCGGCCCATTCTCTCATCTTGATTTCTCAATCTTTACTTGCTTTAGTTTATGTTCTTTAGTTTAATTAAAATCCAAAACCCCTTTACTTGTGTTTTTACATTTACTTTTTCTTTTTCAGTGCGAGAAGATAATTGAAGGGGAGTTCGAAACAGTTGCCACAATAGAGGGGTGTATGGCCATGTTACACAATCGATCACCACCTAAGCTTAAAGATCTTGGAAGCTTCACAATACCATATGCAATCGAGAATCATTATGTTGGGAAGGCATTGTGTGACTTGGGGGCAAGCATAAACCTTATGCCTAAATCGATTTTCCAGAAGTTAGGAAATGGAAAGGCAAGACCAACCACAGTCATGCTTCAGCTGGTCGATCGCTCTTATGTGCAACCAGAAGGGAAAATTGAGGATATATTGGTTAGAGTTGATAAGTTTATTTTTCCCACTGACTTCCTTGTTCTTGATTGTGAGGCAGATGAACGTGCATCCATCATACTTGGGCAACCATTCTTGGCCACTAGGAGGACATTGATCGATGTAGAAAAAGGTGAGCTAACAATGAGAGTAAATGACCAACAAGTCAAGCTCAATGTGTTCCAAACCCTCAAACGTGCCGATGATCAAGAAGAATGTCAAATGATACAAGCCACCGCCGAATTCAACTTTGACATCGATGCACCCTACCTTGGCAGACACTGCCTCGACAATGAGAATGGACACTGCCTCGGCATGCACTCTGACGACTGCCTCAGCAATATACTGGACAACCTTCCCGACACTGAAGAAACTGAACACGCAGAAATTGAGGAAGCCCACTGGACATTCTCTCGTCCAGGTAAGTATTTCGAACCCCTCAATTATTCTAGAGAGGAACGAAAAATTAAAAAACCCTCAATCGAGCAACCACTGGTTCTTTAATTAAAACAATTACCTGATAAATTAAAATATGTTTATTTAGGAGCCAACGACACGTTGCCCGTTATTATTTCTTCTAAGTTGCAGCCAAAACATGAATAATTTTGATCAACATGCTGCAGCGACATAAGCGGGCATTAGGGTGGATGATTGCTGATTTAAAGGGAATAAGCCCAGCGATATGTATGCACACGATCCTTTTGGAAGATGAGCATAAACCTACCATTGAGGCTCAAATAAGGCTTAACCATGCCATGAAGGAGGTGGTAAGAAAGGAAATCATCAAATGGCTTGATGCTAGAATTATTTATCCCATCTCTAACAGCACATTGGTAAGCATGGTACAATGCGTACCTAAGAAAGGTGGAATAACAGTGGTAAATAACGAGAACAATGAGTTAATCCCAACCAGAACTGTGACTGGTTGGAGGGTTTGTATGGATTATCCCAAACTCAATAAAGCAACGAAAAAGGATCACTTCCCTTTGCCATTTATTGATCAAATGCTTGATAGACTTGCTAGCAAACCTTTTTACTATTTTTTTGATGGTTACTCAGGTTACAACTAGATTGCAATAGCACCATATGATCAGGCAAAAACCACCTTCATGTGCTCATATGACATATATTCATTTAGGAGAATGTCGTTCGGCCTTTGCAATGCCCCAGCGACATTCCAACGATGCATGATGGAAATTTTCTCCGACATGGTAGAAGACTTTTTGGAGATTGATACATGTACCACAAGGCAATTCCAAGGACGAGATGGACTTACTTTTCCACTTGGCCCAATAATTCGAGCCAAGTCCAAGATGATCAAAAGTGAGCTGAATTCAACCGTTCAAGGATTTGTGAGCAAAGGATTGCAAGCTGCCATGAAGAAAGAAGAATTTATTGAAGGAAGCCCACACTTAAAATCCTTCGAGCATAATTGGGTAACAAAAATCCAACTTGCTGCACCTTTGGAGATAGATATCCATGAGCCTTTAGATGTCCATTAATTACCCATTTTATTGTATTTAGCCCAATACTCCTTATTATGAAAGGATTGGGTCAGACTTTTATTTTTAGCCCAAGTTAGGATTTACAAGTGTTATTTAGGCCTAGTTTGCATTAAAACAGCCCATACATGCTTCCTACCCAAAACCAAAGTACTTGCCAGCCAAATAAGCCCAAATCCCTTCAAATTTTCGTCCAAAAAGAAGCCATAACAACCCATTACTTGTTGCCCAAGAAACCAGCCCCTAACAAGCCATTACTTGCCGCCCAAGCAACCAAGCTTATTTGCAGCCCAAGAAATCCGCACATATCAGCTTATCACTTGCCTTATCACCTTATTCCTTGCTGGCCAAGTACAAGGAGTTTATAGGCTATTTATATTTTGTTTTTTTTTAATTAAATTAGGATTTCCTTGTTTTAGTAGAAGTTAAATTACTTTGGCTATCCTTCATCTATAAAAGGATGAAGCCTCCACCATTGTAATTCAGATTTTCTTGGATTAATAAAATATTTAGTGAGTTTGTTTTTGCAAGTGCTGATTACTTGTTCCTTCGAAGTCTTCTTCAACATAAGTCCGACGAGTTCTTGTGAGGGAGATCATCTTCACACTCCTGCTTGCCTAGGTAATCACGTCTAGGAGGGTGGGTTAGAGCCGCTTGAGGTTACTTGCTTAGGTAATTGCGTCTAAGAGGGTGCCGAGGACAAAACCATCACAAATCCATCAAGCCATCTCCATCTTCAACTTCATGCCATCTCCATAGCCATAAACAAAGCTGAATTTTCAGATTTGTTTTATCTACCTCTCTTTCAATCTTTTTGTTTTAATTCTTATTGTTTAACCCTTAATCTTCTTTCTTATCTTTGTTTCTTTAATTTTCCAGCCTTGAATCTGAATTTTTCAAGAAAAGCCCTTCTCTTTTCTCTTGAATTTTCAGATTTGCTCCTAATCTTCTTGATTGAGTCTAGAGCCCCTAGTTCTTGCAACAACTTGATTGAAGGCTTCCAAACCCAAGTTTGCGCTACTCTATCATTTGGTATCAGATTTGGGACGATTCTTGGCAAGAATTTTGGCGTTTTGGGTGAAAAATTCGAATAAAAGGGGAAAATTCGCAAAATTCAAACGAACGAATTTTGAGCTGAAAATTTCCAGATCAGATCTACACCATTGGAGGAGTCGCCACATAAAATTTCAGAATTTTTTGACATCGGGAACACCTCGAACAAAGTGGATCAAAATTGAGCAGAATTAGGTTCTTTTCCTCTATTTTCACCCTACTTTAGTTTCTTTCTATCAATTTTCGTTCTTTTTAGTTTATTTATCTTATAAAACAAAAAAAAAACAAAAAAAGAGAGAAGAAAAGAAAAGAAAAACAAAAACTGAAACTGAAGAAAAGTGAGAAAGATCATACCTAGCCGCCAACTACCATCAAGAATCATCAAGATCAACATCATCCATCGCTGCAAGCATCACATTGAAGTGGGTTCAACTTTGGATTTCTTTCTTCAAGTTGTTTCCGAGTTTTGGGTTTCCATCTTTCTAGTTTTTTTCTTTTCTACTCTTTAGTTATTTAAGTTCGTTTGTTTTGCTTTTCTTTCTTCTCTTACGCCATTAACACCTTCTCTATTCTGGTGTGAGTAGGATTAAACAAGTTGCATTGTAATTCTTCCTTCTTGCGACTATATTTCAATTGGTGTCAAGCCTTTCCTTGGACTCCTAGTACAATTAGGAATCATTGTTAGGATTAAACTCCGATTGTGACTTGTTTGTCTTGTGGCAGGAAGATCTTTAAAGAGCACAAGATTGGCTTACTTGCCTCGCTAAGTATTTCTTTCTTGGAGTGTTTAGTGAGATTTCTAGCTTTTCTTTCTTTTGTTTTTCACCTTTTTAAATTTGAGTGTTTTCAGGATGTCACAAACTAGTGACGATGACAAACCACACAAGGTGACTCTTCAAGAGGTTGCGGATACTCTAAATAAACTTACACGGACTGTAACCTCATTGGCAACCAAGCTTGATCACACCGATACAGTCGTGACCGCAATAACTCAAACCATTGGAGGAATCGAAACCAATGAGGTTAAAGATGACACAGAAGAGCCTAAGCGTCCACCTCTTTTTCACATTCAGAATAGACGCCAAAATCCCCTACATAGGCACAACCCTCGCACAGAACCAAAACGAGCACAAAACTCCTTGGCGAAACCAAAGATCACTGTGCCGCCTTTTCAAGGAAGGTATGACCCTGATGCTTATTGTGACTGGGAAAATCGAGTTGATCTTTTGTTCGAGTATTATCAATGTCCTGAAGAGGATCAAGTCCCATTGTTGACTCTCGAATTCACTGAATATGCATCCATTTGGTGGTCCCAATTGGTCCGAAATCGGCGTCTCAATAGAGAAGCCAAGATAACATCATGGGGAGCACTTAAAGAAGTCATGCGAGAACGATTCGTTCCCCCATTATATCGACGAGAGCTCAAACAAAAGTTGCAAAAGATCAGACAAGGCTACAGAACTGTTGATGAATATCTCAAAGAGATGGAATCCTTGATGCAAAGAGCCGATATACAAGAGGACGAAGAAGATACATTGACTAGGTTTATTGTCGGACTCAATGACAACATTCTTGAGGTGCTTGAACTCAAAACCTACGACACTCTTGAAGAGGCATTCCAATTTGCCATGACAATTGAAAAACGCATCAAAGATAGACAACGATATCGCCAAAAGAGTTATCCATATGATAGAGGTACCATTCAACCCTTGTCTAATTCTAATACTTCTAATCCTTTGGTCGACTCTAGTAGAACAAAACAGAAACCTGAAGCATCCAAGCCATTAGAAAAAACCAAGGCCAAAACTCCCATGACGACGGAATATACACAAACAGCTAAGAAAACCCGAGATATTGTATGCTTCAAGTGCAAAGGACATGGACACTATCAAAGGGACTGCCCAAATACAAGACTTTTTCTTGTTCGAGAAGATGGGACATGCACATCTGATTCAGAATTGTCCGATAATGAATTCATCGCCGATAATTACTCTAGTGATGAACCTGATCCTAGAAGCTTGGTGATTCAACGTTCACTTAATATCCAAGCAATCGACGATACAGAAGTGCAAAGAACAAATATTTTCCACACACGATGTTTGATCAAAGGTAAACTTTATTCTGTCATCATTGATAGCGGAAGTTGTGCGAATGTGGTGAGCAGCTATCTAGTTGATGCACTTGACCTACCTTGTCAACACCATCCAAAGCCATATTATCTCCAATGGCTTCATGAAGGATCCGAGTTAAAGGTAACCAAACGTGCATTAGTCACTTTTACTATGGGCAAATATTATGATGACGTTTGGTGTGATGTTATTCCTATGCAAGCATCTCACTTGCTTTTAGGGAGACCTTGGCAGTATGACCGTGATGTGACTCACCATGGTAAATTAAATAAATATTCCTTTGTATACCATGGCAAGAAGTATACCTTGGCCCCACTCGATCCAAAAGAGGTGTACAAAGACCAGATGCGAATGAAGAAGTTTTGTGAGGGGTGGGAATTCTAAAAAATGGAAACAAGGAACAAAAGGCAACGACGAAAGAGGCCAGTAGTAATAAAAGCCAAATGAACAAAGGCCCAGGGGTGGTGAGTGATCCTCACTATGAGAAAAAAAAAGAGTATCTCAAAATATTTATGCGGGAGAAAAAGAAGTGAGACAAGCCCCTTTTCTTAAACAACCTTGCATTCTCGGCCGATTTAGGGAAAATTTTATTTCTATCACTGACAATAACGACCGTTTGCCTAGTGTGTTTGTTTCTCTTTTGCAAGACTTTAATGATGTTTTAGGTGATCCACCCGATGGTTTGCCGCCCTTAAGAGGAATTGAACATCAAATTGACCTAATTCCAGGTTCTTCTATCCCAAATAGACCAGCATATAGATGCAATCCTGAAGAAACCAAGGAGTTAGAAAGGCAAGTGGAAGAACTACTCCACAAAGGCTACATTCGTGAGAGTTTAAGCCCTTGTGCCGTGCCAGTGCTTTTGGTGCCAAAGAAAGATGGTTCATATCGAATGTGTGTAGATTGTAGACCAATAAACCGAATCTCCATCAAATATCGATATCCTATCCCACGATTAGATGACATGCTTGATGAACTCTACGGCGCATGCATCTTTACCAAGATTGACTTGAAGAGTGGTTATCATCAAATTCGGATGAAGGAAGGAGATGAATGGAAAACCGCTTTCAAGACCAAGTTCAGTCTATATGAGTGGACAGTCATGCCTTTTGGTTTGACCAATGCCCCTAGCACGTTCATGAGGTTGATGAACCACATCTTACGGGAATTTCGAGGTAAGTTTGTTGTTGTTTATTTCGATGATATTCTTATCTACTCTTCTTCCTTTGATTCACACCTCTTTCATGTGAAATCAGTCTTTGAAGTTCTCCGACGGGAACGATTATATGCTAACATGGAAAAGTGCGTGTTTTGTAGTGCAAGTCTTAATTTTCTAGGCTTTATAGTAAGTGCACAGGGTATCCATGTTGATGATGAAAAGGTCAGAGCAATTAAAGAATGGCCCACACCATCTTCCATAACCGAGGTGAGATCCTTCCATGGCCTAGCAAGCTTCTACCGTCGTTTTGTCAAGGATTTCTCTACCATCGCTGCACCATTGACGGATATTATCAAAAAAACGGTAGGTTTCCATTGGGGTGAGGCACAAGAAATAGCTTTCCAAACCCTAAAAGGTAAACTTTGTACTGCCCCAATTTTTCGCCTTCCCGATTTCTCTAACACTTTCGAATTAGAATGTGATGCCTCCGGTATAGGCATAGGTGCAGTTCTTTTGCAGGAAAAACAACCAATCGCTTACTTTAGTGAGAAGTTAAAAGGAGCACATTTGAACTACTCAACATATGATAAAGAGCTCCTTGCACTAGTTCGTGCACTTGAAGTTTGGCAACACTATCTTCTTCCAAAGGAGTTTGTCATACATACCGACCATGAATCCTTGAAGTGGCTCAACGGCCAAGGTAATTTGAGCAAGAGACATGCTCGTTGGGTGGAATTTATTGAAACATTCCCTTATATCATCAAATACAAGAAAGGTAAGGATAATGTAGTAGCAGATGCACTATCTCGAAGGTATACCCTAATTACTCAAATGCATGCTACTATATTGGGATTTGAGCATATAAAGGAATTATATCCTAATGACCCATATTTTAAGGAAATTTATACTCATTGTTTAAAAGGTGCTTTTAACAAGTTTTATCTTGTAGATGGGTTTCTTTTCCGAATGAACAGGTTGTGTATACCACAAGGATCCATTAGAGAACTTCTACTCCATGAATCACACTCTGGAGGCTTAATGGGACACTTTGGCATCTCCAAAACTTTGGACATGGTAATGGAGCACTTCTTTTGGCCACATATGAGGAAAACTGTGGAGAAAGTATGTGCATCTTGCATAGTATGTAAACAAGCCAAGTCCAAGGTTAGTCCTAATGGTTTATATACCCCCCTTCCTATTCCTTCTCTCCCTTGGGTCGATTTATCTATGGACTTTATTCTTGGATTACCTCGTACCAAGAGGGGTCGAGATAGTATTTTTGTTATGGTCGACAGGTTTTCAAAGATGGCTCACTTTATACCTTGCCATAAAACGGACGATGCAACACATGTCGTTGATCTCTTCTTTAGAGAAGTAGTACGACTTCATGGAATTCCACGCACCATTGTTTCCGATAGAGATGTCAAGTTCATAAGCCATTTTTGGAAAGTTTTGTGGGGGAAAATAGGTACCAAACTACTTTATTCTACAACTTGTCACCCACAAACGGACGGACAAACCGAGGTAATAAACCGGATATTAGGTGTGTTACTCAGAACAGTTGTCGGTAAGAACACTAATACTTGGGAAGAATATTTACCTTTCGTAGAGTTCGCCTACAACCGTTTTATTCATTCATCCACCGGTTATTCCCCATTTGAAATAGTTTATGGTTTTAACCCCTTAACTGCTTTAGACCTTGTCCCTTTGCCTATTGATAATATTTGCAGCTTAGATGGTGCAAAGAAAGCAGAATTGGTTAAATCTATACACGCTAAGGCAAAGCAAAGAATGGAGAAAACATATGAAAACGTTGCTGCTAAAGTCAACAAAGGCCGACGCCAAGTTGTCTTTGAACCAGGAGATTGGGTTTGGTTGCACATGCGTAAAGAGAGATTTCCAAACCATAGGAAATCCAAGTTGGATCCAAGAGGAGATGGACCATTCCAAGTCCTTGAAAGAATCAACAATAATGCATACCGAATTGATCTACCCGGTGAGTATAATGTGAGTACAACTTTTAATGTTGCTGATCTTTCTCCCTTTGACATTTCAGATACGTGGACGAATCCTTTTGAGGAGGGAGGGGATGATACATGTACCACAAGGCAATTCCAAGGACGAGATGGACTTACTTTTCTACTTGGCCCAATAACTCGAGCCAAGTCCAAGATGATCAAGAGTGAGCTGAATTCAACCGTTCAAGGATTTGTGAGCAAAGGATTGCAAGCTGCCATGAAGAAAGATGAATTTATTGAAGGAAGCCCACACTTAAAATCCTTCGAGCATAATTGGGTAACAAAAACCCAACTTGCTGCACCTTTGGAGATAGATATCCATGAGCCTTTAGATGTCCATTAATTACCCATTTTATTGTATTTAGCCCAATACTCCTTATTATGAAAGGATTGGGTCAGACTTTTATTTTTAGCCCAAGTTAGGATTTACAAGTGTTATTTAGGCCTAGTTTGCATTAAAACAGCCCATACATGCTTCCTACCCAAAACCAAAGTACTTGCCAGCCAAATAAGCCCAAATCCCTTCAAATTTTCGTCCAAAAAGAAGCCATAACAACCCATTACTTGTTGCCCAAGAAACCAGCCCCTAACAAGCCATTACTTGCCGCCCAAGCAACCAAGCTTATTTGCAGCCAAAGAAATCAGCACATATCAGCTTATCACTTGCCTTATCACCTTATTCCTTGCTGGCCAAGTACAAGGAGTTTATAGGTTGTTTATATTTTGTTTTTTTAATTAAATTAGGATTTCCTTGTTTTAGTAGAAGTTAAATTACTTTGGCTATCCTTCATCTATAAAAGGATGAAGCCTCCACCATTGTAATTCAGATTTTCTTGGATTAATAAAATATTTAGTGAGCTTGTTTTTGCAAGTGCTGATTACTTGTGCCTTCGAAGTCTTCTTCAACATAAGTCCGACGTGTTCTTGTGAGGGAGATCATCTTCACACTCCTGCTTGCCTAGGTAATCACGTCTAGGAGGGTGGGTTAGAGCCGCTTGAGGTTACTTGCTTAGGTAATTGCGTCTAAGAGGGTGCCGAGGACAAAACCATCACAAATCCATCAAGCCATCTCCATCTTCAACTTCATGTCATCTCCATAGCCTTAAACAAAGCTGAATTTTCAGATTTGTTTTATATACCTCTCTTTCAATCTTTTTGTTTTAATTCTTATTGTTTAACCCTTAATCTTCTTTCTTATCTTCGTTTCTTTAATTTTCCAGCCTTGAATCTGAATTTTTCAAGAAAAGCCCTTCTCTTTTCTCTTGAATTTTCAGATCTGCTCCTAATCTTCTTGATTGAGTCTAGAGCCCCTAGTTCTTGCAACAACTTGATTGAAGGCTTCCAAACCCAAGTTTGCGCTACTCTATCAGATATCTTCATGGATGATTTCTCAGTATTTTGCGACGACTTCAACAATTTCCTCAGCAATTTGGAGAGGGTACTCGAATGATGCGAGGAATCCAATCCAGTTTTAAATTGGGAGAAGTGTCACTTCATGGTGGATGAAGGCATCGTGTTCGGCCACAAGATCTCATCAAAAGGAATTGAAGTAGATAAAGCTAAAATAGATGTGACCGAGAAGCTGCCCCCACCAACCACCGTCAAAGGAATCTAGAGTTTTCTAGGACACACATGTTTTTACAAAAGATTTATTGTAAACTTTAGATTACTAAACCCTTGTGTTCTCTGCTTGAACAAGATAGGACCTTTGACTTCAATGACGAATGTACTAAAGCATTCGAAATTCTGAAACAAAAGCTTGTGACCGCACCAATAGTAGTCCCACTAGATTGGACGCTGCCCTTCGAGCTTATGTGCGATGCAAGCGACTATGTTGTCGGGGCAGTCCTTCGATAGAGGAAAGATATGTTCCACGTGATTTACTATGCTAGAAAAACACTAAACGAGGCTCAAGTCAACTACACTATCACTGAGAAAGAGTTGCTAGCGGTATTCTTTGCCTTTGACAAGTTTCGATCATACCTAATCGGAACCAAGGTGACTGTCCACACGGATCATTCTGTGATCAAATACTTGTTCTCCAAGAAAGATGCAAAGCCTCGGTTGATTCGATGGATTCTTTTACTACAAGAGTTCGACATCGATGTCAAGGATAGAAAATGAATAGAGAACCAAGTGGTTGATCACCTATCGAGACTGGAACAATGGAAAGAAGATACCACATGCCTAGACATACAAGATGTATTGTAACCCCCTTAACCCGGCCTAGACGGTTGACCCGAATTAAGAAGTTTACACGGGGAAAACCAAAGTCAACCCGAAAGTCAACCTTGATTAACGACCCTTTTTTTTCTTTTTAATCTTATCTAAATGCACATTAACCCTAGATATGTTCATACAATCGGCATACTCAAAGATCAGCACAATCGGAAAACATTCATAAACCTCAATTAACATCCAAAATGGATCTCATCACGTCCTTATACCTCCAGCTAAAGCAGAACATCAAGATCACTCCAAAAACCACCAAAAACTTAAATAAAACTTAGGAAAATCAACCTATTCGGGATTGCATTGATTAAACCTCATTTTCTCATCAATTATACATCCATTTTACATCAAAAACACATCTCAAAACAATGCCCAATCAGATCATACGAATTTCATCAAAATTAAAGCAAATCTTGCATTTTAAAGCCAAGATCAAGAACTCAATTGCAAAACCTTTAATAAAACATAATTCAAGGATTGAGAAGTTGGGAGTTTCAGTAAAGAACTGAGAATTTAGAGGAGAAGGACGTTCATACCTCTAAACTTGAGTTTCTCCCTTTTTGGAACCAAGATTCTTGAAAATCCAATAAGCAAATGCTAAGGTTTTGTTGTAGAATTGATTAGAGATCAAATGAGGATTGAAATCTAATCTTTAGTTGTCAAAATCAGAGAGAATTTTGCTGGAGAAATGTGTTTGGGTTGAGAGAAAAGTTGAGAGAAAAGAAAATGGAAATTTAGAGAAAAGTTAGTTAAAAATGACAAAATATCTTCTTCCCTCCTTTTTCCTTTAATTAAAACCATTAATTAAATTGATTAATATTAAGAAAAATCTGGAGAAACTCCTTTGGGTAAATAGCTCCTTAAAGATTCAAAGTTTCAATCCCTTTTTAAAACAGTCACCCAGTTTTCAAAAATTACATTTTGGTCACTAACCCAAAATGTCACTCTTCCAAACCTCATTTTATAAAATTGATTTCACCTTTCTCTTATATATAATAAAAGAGGATTTTAAGACATTTTTCCATATTTTTAATGCAACCCGAACTAGGCTTTCCTAAATTCACCCTTTTATATTCGAACCGCAACCCGACCGGTCCGGTCCAAACCTAAAACTTCTAAGCCCAAAATTGGGGTGTTACAACTCTCCCCCCCTTAAGAAATTTCGTCCTCGAAATTTACCTGAAGGAAAGAGGTACGGAAACTGCTTCAACATGTCATCCTTCCGTTCCCACGTGGCTTCTTCAACCCCACGATGTTTCCACAACACCTTTACCAACTCGATGGTCTTGCCACGAAGAACCTTACTATCCGAATCCAGAATCCTCACTGGTTCCTCATCATAGGTCAAATCCGGATTCAATTCCACTTCTTCCACAGGCATCACATGTGAAGGATCCGATCTATACTTCCGAAGCATAGAAACATGAAACACATCATGGATCTTCTCCAACTCTTGCGGTAACCTCAACTTATACGCAACAGGACCCACACGCTCAACCACTTCGTATGGTCCAATGTACCTAGGGCTCAACTTACCCTTTCGGCCAAACCTCATCACCTTTTTCCAAGGCGAAACCTTCAAAAACACACGGTCACCCACCGCGTACTCAATCTCCTTACACTTCAAATCCGCGTAAGACTTTTGCCGATCAGAAGCTACCTTCAGGCGCTCACAAATGAGCTTCACCTTCTCGGTGGTTCCTTTCAACATAGCTGGCATCGAAACCAACTTCTGACCCGTTTAAGCCCAACACAGAGGAGTCCTGCACTTCCTCCCGTACAAAGCCTCATAAGGTGCCATTTGAATGCTTGCCTGATAACTATTGTTATAGGCAAACTCCACCAAAGGCAAATGTTTCTCCCATGAGCCCTGAAACTCAATCACGCAGTACCTCAACATATCCTCCAAAACCTGGATAACACGCTCGGACTGACCATCCGACTGAGGATGATAAGATGTACTGAAATTCAACCGTGTACCCAAAGCTTGATGCAAACACTGCCAGAAACGCGATGTAAACCTCGGATCCCTATCTGACACAATCGACTTAGGCACACCATGCAGCCGCACAATCTCAGCAATGTACAGCTCCGCAAGCTTATCCAAAGAATACGTAGTATGCACAGGCAAGAAATGCGCACACTTCGTCAAGCGATCCACAATCACCCACACCGAATTCTTCTTCGATGGCGACAAAGGTAAACCAGATACAAAATCCATGGTAATCCTTTCCCACTTCCACTCAGGAATTCTCAACGGTTGCAACAAACCTGACGGAAACTGATGCTCTGCCTTAACTCGCTGACACACCATGCACTTGCTTACAAACTCAGCAACATCCTTCTTTAGACCCACCCAATAGTACTTATCACGAAGATCACGGTACATCTTAGTACTGCCAGGGTGCATAGCAAAAGGACTACTATGACCTTCAATCAGAATAGCACGCCTCAAATCAACATCATAGGGCACTACTATCCGACTCCCAAAACACAACACTCCATCATTACTAAAACAGAAATACGAAGGCCTACCCTCCGCAATATCCTGAACATGCGGTACCAAGGAATCATCCAACAACTGCTTTTCCTTGATCAACTGAACCAAAGATGGTTTCACTTGCAACTCAGCCACAAGACCACCATCACGCGAAATACTCAAACTGGCAAACATAGCCCTCAACTCCACAGCTACCTTCCTACTCAAAGCATCCGCTACAACATGAGCCACATTCCGTCCACCCTCTTCTCTCCGCTGGAAGTTACCACGGCCGCGCCCACGACCTCTCTGTGGTGCAACAACTACAGGAGCACGCCCTTGGCCACCAGCCAACATAGGACACTCTCTCCTCATGTGATCCGTAGATCCACAGTTCCAGCACGAATTACCAGCTGCCACAACAGGAGCTTGCACCTCCCTCACAGCTCGAGGACAATCACGTTTCATATGGCCACGCGATCCACATGTCCAACATGCGTTCGGTTCAGCTCTTGCCTTGCCTCCTTGAGCAGGCGCACCACCACCTCGCTTAGCCGAAGGCTGATACTTCTGATCACGTCCCCTCTTGTTTCGTCCACCACCGGAACTATACTCAGCAACTCGCTTACCAACACCAGAACCAGCACCTTTAGATGATAAACCCAAATTCGTCTCAATGTCCTTTGCTCTCCCAACCAGCACATCAAAATCATTATACTCAGCAGCTAGCATATACGTCTTTACTTCCGTCACCAAACCATAACGGAACCTTTCACACCTCTCCCGCTCATCAGGAACAAGCTCAGGTGCGTACTGACTGAGTCAGACAAACTGAACCTCGTACTCAGCTACAGACATGCTCCCTTGGGTAAGAGACATGAATTCTCTCTTCTTCTCATCTAGGTACCTCACACCCAGATATCTCCTCTTGAACGCATTCTGAAAGAACGTCCAAGTTACATCAGCTTCCGCCATCCTAGAGATAGTGGTTGTCCACCAAGTGTAAGCATCGTCCTGCAACAACGATACCACACAGCCCAGCTTCTGCACATCAGTGCAATTCATTTGCCCCAAGATTCTCTTGGTACTTTCCAGCCAAGACTCAGAACCTTCAGCAGACAAACCCCTGAACTCAGTCCCTCCCAGACTGCGCAAACGTTCCAGAGGTAGTCTAACACCAGCATCACCTTGATGCCCAGCTCCTTGAGCTCCAGCTACCGCTGCTCGAAAAGCTCCAGCAATTGCTTGAACCAGCATTGTCATGTCAGGAATAGCTTGTCCCTGACCAGCTTCAGGTCCAGCGACCCTAGCATCAGCACCAGCAGCAGCTCCTTCACCCCCAGCACCACCACCACCAGGCGGAGGAGGTAAATCCACCACATTTTCAGCATTCTCCTCATTCTCATTTTGAGCCATAGCTCGCGTATTAACCCTCAATTCTCTACGAGGTGCCATTCACTAAATAATGCAATCACAATGCAATAAACAAAGTCAGGCTCAGCAAGGTAAGCAATCCAAGTACCCAAGCTCATTTCCAATTAAAAACAACATCATTTCATTAGCTTTGATTTGGCAATGGGTCCCCCTAACATGCCTCACCACAGCATACACCACAATTGTAACATACTTACAATTCACACAACATGCTTTCATTCAACAAGCATACAAAGCATACATACATTAATCACCCACATAATCATTCCCAATTACTCGAGAACTCGGCTCTGATACCACCAAATGTAACCCTCTTAACCCGGCCTAGACGGTTGACCCGAATTAAGAAGTTTACACGGGGAAAACCAAAGTCAACCCGAAAGTCAACCTTGATTAACGACCCTTTTTTTCTTTTTAATCTTATCTAAATGCACATTAACCCTAGATATGTTCATACAATCGGCATACTCAAAGATCAGCGCAATCGGAAAACATTCATAAACCTCAATTAACATCCAAAATGGATCTCATCACGTCCTTATACCTCCAGCTAAAGCAGAACATCAAGATCACTCCAAAAACCACCAAAAACTTAAACAAAACTTAGGAAAATCAACCTATTCGGGATTGCATTGATTAAACCTCATTTTCTCATCAATTATACATCCATTTTACATCAAAAACACATCTCAAAACAATGCCCAATCAGATCATACGAATTTCATCAAAATTAAAGCAAATCTTGCATTTTAAAGCCAAGATCAAGAACTCAATTGCAAAACCTTTAATAAAACATAATTCAAGGATTGAGAAGTTGAGAATTTCAGTAAAGAACTGAGAATTTAGAGGAGAAGGACGTTCATACCTCTAAACTTGAGTTTCTCCCTTTTTGGAACCAAGATTCTTGAAAATCCAATAAGCAAATGCTAAGATTTTGTTGTAGAATTGATTAGAGATCAAATGAGGATTGAAATCTAACCTTTAGTTGTCAAAATCAGAGAGAATTTTGCTGGAGAAATGTGTTTGCGTTGAGAGAAAAGTTGAGAGAAAAGAAAATAGAAATTTAGAGAAAAGTTAGTTAAAAATGACAAAATATCTTCTTCCCTCCTTTTCCCTTTAATTAAAACCATTAATTAAATTGATTAATATTAAGAAAAATCTGGAGAAACTCCTTTGGGTAAATAGCTCCTTAAAGATTCAAAGTTTCAATCCCTTTTTAAAACAGTCACCCAGTTTTCAAAAATTACATTTTGGTCACTAACCCAAAATGTCACTCTTCCAAACCTCATTTTGTAAAATTGATTTCACATTTCTCTTATATATAATAAAAGAGGATTTTAAGACATTTTTCCATATTTTTAATGCAACCCGAACTAGGCTTTCCTAAATTCACCCTTTTATATTCGAACCGCAACCCGACCGGTCCGGTCCAAACCTAAAACTTCTAAGCCCAAAATTGGGGTGTTACATGTATTCCCAGATGAGCAGTTTTTAGCCGCCGTGACAAAATCTACCGCGGTAGTAATAGACACCCTTGCCTCGGCATTGTTAGACTGGATTGTTGCGGCATTGCCTTCATAGTATTTTCTGCCACAACAACACCCTAGTACGCAGATCTTGTTAATTTTTTAGTTAGTGGTGTTTTGCCATATAACCTTAACCATCAAGGAAAGAAAAGGTTCCAACATGATGCGAAGCATTATTTTTGGTACGAACCTCTTTTATTTAGACAATGTGCAGACCAAGTTATAAGGAGATGTGTCCCAGGAGAAGAGAAAAACAAAGTACTCCACAAGTGCCATTCTTCACAATATGGAGGGTATTTTGGAGGAACTAGGACCGCTGCCAAAGTGCTACAGTCAGGCTTATATTGGCCTACACTCTATAAGGATGCCTAGGAATACTATAAGCAGTGTGACTGATGTCAACGGACGGGTAACATATCAAGGAGGCACGAGATGCCCTTGCAAAATATCCTCGAGGCTAAATTATTCGATGTTTGGAGGATTGACTTCATGGGGCCCTTTCCATCCTCATGCGGAAATCTTTACATCCTTCTCACCGTCGACTATGTGTCCAAATGGGTCGAAGCCATCGCCACACCAAATTGTGACTCCATACCTGTGCATAGATTTCTAAAGAAAAACATATTTACACGGTTTGGGGTATCTAGAGCCATTATCAGTGACGAGGGCAAACACTTCGACAATAGGCTCATTGACGCGACATTGAAGAAATACGGTGTCACGCACAAGATTGCCACGACATATCACCCGCAAACCAATTGGTAGGCTAAGATATCCAACAGGGAGCAGAAAAACATCCTCGAAAAGGTGGTTAACCCATCCCAAAAGGATTGGTCACTTCAGCTTGGTGATGCCTTGAGCGCATATAGAACGGCCTACAAAACACCACTGGAATGTCCCATATAGACTTGTGTACGGAAAATCTTGTCACCTATCATTTGAAATCGAGCACAAGGCATATTGGGCCATTAAAACGATAAACATGGATTGGGAAAACGCCGGACAGAAAAGACTCCTGGACCTAAATGAACAATAAGAATTCCGAACCCTGTCGTATGACAATTCAAGAATATACAAGGAGAAAACCAAACGATGGCACAACAACAAACTGTTGCCGTGGCAGTTCCTGCCCGGGCAGACAGTTCTTCTCTTCAATTCTCGATTGAAGTTTTTTCCAGGGAAACTACGATCTCGATGGTCTGGGCTGTTTGAAGTTGTTAAGGCATTCCCCCATGGAGCTGTGACAATTAAATCAACTAAGGATGGGAGTGAATTCAAAGTGAATGGACAGCGGCTGAAGCACTACAATGGCACACAATTTCAATAAGGACAGATAAGTGCTCACTTTAGAAGATGCATCCCCATGCACTCCTTTAGTGTCTTAATTTTTCTTTTGTTGTTTATTTGTTTCTGTTTTTAGGATTTAGAATTTAATTAATCTGCTTTTATTTTTATTTTTCACAGTTTTAACTTTTCATTTAGGAATAAAGTTTTAGGATGGAAGGGATGGACAACCAGCTAAGTATGGAGAAATCTCTGTCGCGACGACAAAACCTGCCAGCGGGCAGAACATCGCCCCGGCTAAGGCAACCCTCTCGCGTGCATCCAACCGCCACGAGAAATAAAGAAAGTCAAGCATACAACATGCAAAGGGAGAAAATTGATCCTTTCAAGCGATGACGATGACTCATCATCCGAGTCCATCTAATTTTTTTCTCTCTTGCCATTAATGTTGTGCTTATTTTTTTTCTATTATTTGGATTTGTTTTTAATGTATTGAGGGTAATGCTTGTCTTAAGTTTGGGGTGTAGGTTATGCTGCCGAGAGGCATTATTCTGTCACGGCATATTAATATAATTGCTATGCAGTTATGTTCTATACTTGTCCAATTTTTTTACTACACATATTACCTTAGCCGAATGAAGCTTATGCCTCGGCAATGCTCTTTATCAGTTACCTTAGTTTAATTTAATTGAATTTTCGATCTTGGCCATATATATCTCTCTTCTTACCATAGCTTTGAACTGTTTAGAGCCTTTAATTTTAGTATGCATAAGGAAGATAACTTAGGATCATACTATGAGATTAGAACTTAAATACACCTTTTTTGACTTGTATGATTTTATGAGTTCTAGTACACTTAGGACATATACTTGCTTAAAAAGAAAATTTTGGGTAAAAAGTTAGAGGTGTCTAACACTGGCTCTAGCTTAAGGAAGCCCTAAAGGTGCCCGAAACTAGCTCTAGGCTAATCACTAGAGGTGCCCGAAATTGGCTCTACTATATTAGAATGCTTATAAAAAAATACCCAAGTTAAGTAGGTTAATGCTTAAGTGTTTACTTAGAACCCGGATAATCATCTTGTTCACAATACATGCACACACTCACAAATCTTATAGTTTGATTCCAGGGAATTCCTAAGGCATCCAAAGACTTAAGGGCCGAGCATTCTTTGTCATGGTTTGGAGATAAGAATGAAAAGTAAGACCAAGGAGAATCTTCATGAGGATTAAGGTTTGGTGATTGATGGTTTGCATTGCATGAGGACAAGCAATAGTTCGAGTTTGGGGGTGTGATAAGTGCCCAAAAGTCCTATGTTTTCACCCTTTTTACATGGCAATTATGGCTTAACCTACACCCATTTGAGCGGCATTATGGCCTTATATGAATTAATTACACTACTTTTACCTTTGATCCAGGTATTTGATTTATTTGATGAAAAGGTACTGTTTTAATGCATGTTTGGTACATGCGCAAATTTACCCACTGTCGGGGCAGGTGATGTTGAGCAGGCAATGAAGAAAAGGAAAGATGGTGCAGAATGAGCTCGAGACCGATCTAGATCAAGCCAAGCCACAGATGATAGCTTCTACTAACGAAAGCTAAATTATGAAGAGGAAGCCTTACGGAGTAGATCTAGTGACAGAACCCTGTCGAGGCAGTAGATATTTTCTGTCGAGGCAGTGCACATACCAACCTGCCGGAGGGCAAAGCATGCAAAGTGATAGCCAATTTCAAGAGCATAAAATGTTGGATTTTTCTATACACTTTGCATGGCAATCGGAGCACTAGAAGATAAAAAAAAGCATGGAATGAAGGTTAAAGATGGAATTTAGCCAAAGTGGATAAAGGCATTAAAATTAAAGAGATTTGCCTCTTTAATGAAGACAAGTCCAAGTCCAACTTAGCTTCCTATCCAAGAAGGACTTTGCACTACTCCTCTTCCTATTTAAGCAAGGCTTGACGCACACATTGAAAAGGAAAAGAAGAGTCGAGAGCTTGAGATTAGGATTTAGTCGTGTGTTCTCCATGTCCATCATGTTCTAAGTTTTCTTAGGGTTAGGATTATTTTGTTTAGTAGTTGTGAGAAAACAATTGTACTTTGTTTAAGTTTTTAATGCAATTTAGTTCAAGGTTTGTTTATTCTTGGCATTGAATTCATTCTTGCAATCTCATCGAGAGAGAGTATTGTGAGGTTATCTATTTGTCTAGCATCGAGGGAGTTAGACTCACGAAACAAATAAGCATGGTTTTCATCTCGAACGGTGGAAGCTAGCTCGGCTTAGAGATAAGTTAGAGTTTCAACGGCTAAAAGAAGCGTGATATTGGTTGGTGTTTATCTTTAGTTTACGTCGAGAGGTATTATCAAGGCTCATTCATCAGCACAGTTTTGACCTTATAGATAAGGAGGAGCTATCAAATGACGTTTTGCTGAACCTTGACATTATCTGTCGACAAACAAGGGATTGCCGAGGCAGCACATCTTATTGTCACGGCAGGAACGAAGGACACTACCGAGGCAGTTTTGGTGATCATTGCATTTAAAGACCGAGACAAGTCAATTGGATTCCACACTGTGACGCAATCTAATCCGGCCCATTCTCTTATCTTGATTTCTCAATCTTTACTTACTTGCTTTAGTTTATGTTCTTTAGTTTAATTAAAATCCAAAACCCATTTACTTGTGTTTTTACATTTACTTTTTCTTTTTCAGTGCGAGAAGATAATTGAAGGAAGTCATCCCAATTGTTAGGCTTGATAGGCTCGATTTCCTTCAACTGATTTAGTTAGCCAATCATTAGGCTTGATAGGCTCGATTTTCTTTGGTTTACTTTTTCACTTCGCCTTCCTCCCTAGCCGTTAATCTCTCTCTCTTTTCATCCAAAGAAAATAAAGATTTTGTTTCTTTTCTTTCGAAAACCCCCATGGTGTCTTCCTCCAAATCTTTCCAAACATTTTTCAATGAAGAAATCCAAAAGAAGTATGAAGACAACTTTGTTTCAAAGTCCTTTTGCTTTGAAAGGAATTTCAGTTTCGAGCCCGAGAAAGATCAAGCCTTTCCCTCGGAAGTCATGGACATCGTAGCCAAACACAAGTGGAAGACGTTTTGCCAACAAAAGGGTGAGATCTTTCCAAATCTTGTTCGTGAAGTTTACGCACATTTAACTACTAAAGCTAACCCATTCTTGATGATCCGAGAAAAATGTGTGTGTTTTTATAAAGGGGAAATCAACATAATGCTCAAGATAAATGTGGGGAATGAGCATGCCGAGTTTTCCGCCAACATGATTGTTGCCAAAAGAAAGCTGATCTTGGAAGATTTGTGTGAACCGGGCACGAAGTGGACTGTATCCTCAAAAGGGCACCGCACAGTCAAGAGAGTAGCCCTTAAACCACAAGTGAAGGGCTGTAATCATTTTCTTAAAGCAAATATGATGCCGACGACCCACAAGGAGACAATCTCAAAAGACCGATTGGTTTTGTAGCATTCAATCTTTAAGGGCCGAAAGATTAATTTTGGTTGGATTATCATCGATGAGATTTACATGTGTGCTCTAAAGCCAACTGGAGGGTTGTTCTTTCCTCTTCTTATTTGCAACATATGTCGGCGACATGATGTGCCCATGATAGCAGATGATGTTGCCCTCGAAGTGAAGGGTTACACAATTACGCCAGCCGGTTGGAGGAACCTCACAGGTATCGTTGTGAAAGACATAGACAAGGACAAGGGCAAGGGTAAGGCTACTACGCCAACACCCAGGGTTAAGGAACTAAAGGCAAAGCCAACAACCTCAGTGCCATTGGAAACAACGAAAAAGCTTGCCCAGATATATCTACGGCAAGAGAAAATTCTTAGAAAATTAGAGGAGGCTGAGGAGCATAGGAAGAGGCTCTGGCAATATGAGCGTGCCAGAGACGCTGCCATCAAAGAGACGCTCCCATGGGTATCTTTGCCGATGATGATACAAAGCCAACTAGCCCAGTGCCAAGTCCAGTCCGTACTCCAGTTCCCAGTCTAGTACCGTCTAATGCCACAGAACCAATCTCCCCTCTCAAGGATGAAACTGTCAAGTCTGTTACACCACAAGTATTTGAGGGCCATAGTAAGAAGAAACATGTTGCCCCTACCGAGTCTGCTACCATGCCAACCTCACCAGAGCCGGTGAAGGTGGTGAAAGAAACACTCACCTCCACTATTGCTCAAGGAGGGAGCAGAAAGAAAAGGATTTCTCCTGACCGTGGAAGCTACGCCCAGTGAAAGACTCGAGCCAAATTAGTAGTTGAAGGTCGTGACGCCCAAAGAGGAGCCTCTTCTGAAGGGGAGTCCTCTTCTTCCTAACTCTTTGCATTTCATTCATTTCTCATGCATTTGTATATATTCATGCATTTTCTATTTCCTGTTTTCTTGTATATATGTGTTGTTTCATGCATTGAGGACAATGCACATCTTGGGTTTGGGGGTGTGCATTTCCTCATAGTTATGCCATGTATCCATGTTTAAATTCTGTTTTCATGCCATGCCATGTAGGTTAGGATAGTTTGCATACCAAACCACTAAAAAAAGAAAAGTTTGTCTTGGCTAATTTTTGAAGCATGTTAACATCTGTTAGGCAAGTTTAGTTTGACCTAGGTGTCTATCCGATGGGGAAACTTAAAATCTTTAGATGCATATGCCAGCAGAATAGTAATGCCAGGATTGCTTGCCAATTGATCTCTAGTTTTGGGAATTGATTTTCACTTAACACGTAGTATGCATCTAGTTCCTTAACAAACATAGAATTTTTGAAACTATGCTCAGAAAAAATGATGCCAAGGTAAAAATTGAAAATGAATAAGGCAACAATGTTCCGCTATGGGAATAAAAAAATGAAACTCTCATTTACCTAGAGATAATAAATTACTCGGGGCTTCGTGGTATGCTCCCTCTTAGTTCTCAAGTCCAAAACTTTATGTATGAGTTGAAGAGAAAACCAAGTGATGTCTGGATTAATGTGAGGATTCGTAGTATGCTCCCTCTTATTACTCACGTTAAATAGTATCAAGAGGTTAGCTTAAGTAAATGCCAGAAAAAAACCTTAGGCAAGAAAAGAGGAAAAAATATTATAATTTTGAGTTTAGGTATTAGATTTGACGAAGGGAGTTAGCGGAAACTTAATGCATATTGCTTACACTTCATGCACTTTCATGCCCTAAGACAAGAGCTATTTTGCGGCTCTTCAATTTTCTATCTGTTTGGCATTATTGCACTAAGATTAATGAGGATAGATCTATGCCAAATTCTGCTTGCCTGCATTTGTTGGCAATTTGTCTGAAACTTTGCCGAGGTATTATTTTCGCATTTCTTTTTTTTAGTTTCTCTATTTTCCTTTGCATTACTTGAGGACAAACAATGAGCTAAAGTGTGGGAGAGTGTTGACACTCCAAAGGTAATGATTTATATACCAATTTCACATGCTTTTACTTGTCTCTTAAGTACATTTAGTTGCATTTTGCTTTAGGAATCATGCATTTGCATTAAGAGTTAGGATCTTGTGTTATGCCAATTTGAAAGTTTGTTTTTTACACCTTTTTTGCAGGATGGCATAGCAAGAGGCACAATTTCTAAAAAGACAAAGCAACTGGCAGAGTAAGAGACGACACCAAGGAGGATGTCGAGTTGACATTGGCGCAGAAGGACCTTTAATGCCAAGCACCAGTCGGCAGAAAAGAACATTTGATGCCAGGCTAAGAATATGTTGACTCCGAAAAAATAGGACCAGATCAGGCTGCGAAAAAATAGGGATCAGATCAATCTCTAAGAAAATAAGGGACGAGCAGTGCCAAGCACGGTTGGCAATACCCTGCCAAGCTATGATGCCAGAGGAACATTAGCACAATGATGTCAGCCCTAACCTGATCAGCCTTAGGATTCAAACATCGGATAAGACGATCACCTACCTTATCCCTGCACGTTCAAATTCAAATTCAAGATATTCCTAGGCTATCCATGGAGTCCTATTTAATCACGATCAAAGCACAAAGTACGAAGATGAGAGAGAATCAAGGAGAGTGATCGGAGATAAGGAGCAACATTCGAGAGCTTGGCTGTGAAGATCTGCATCGACAGACCCTCTTCTAGCCCACCCCTTTTTTGTTATTTTTCTTTTCTTAGTTTTAATGACGATGGATGTTGAAAATGATTATGGTTTTTTGGTTGATACCCTCACCATGAACTGATTTAATAGTTGGTGAGGGGTGTTTGCGTTTGAACGATGTTTTTTATGTTTAGTTTTTAATAAATCAACACTGCCTCGGCACCATTTTCCTAGTTGGCATGTTCTTCATTTTTAAGTGTGTTACCACGTGATAGCTGGCACTATCTCTTTAAATATTATGCCTTATAGACATATAAGTGTTTTTCCGTAATTGATTTGGGGCAATGCCATCGAGAGAGGCATTGCTACCTTTGAATGTGCTCAACAAACAATGCCAAGACACGTATTACCATGAGCCACGAGCCGAGCCGAGCCATGCCGTGTCGGATGGAGAGCGGCGGCGGGGCACGAGATGTGCCCTTGTTCTCTATCACTCAACAAGGAAGGGGAGAATAGTCACTATAAATACCTTTAACTTGGTATTTTCCCACTCTATGTGGGATTCTGACTCTACATATTCCAACATTCCCCCACAAATGTGAAAGAATTCTTCTGAAACTCGATAAATATCCATATCATAAGAGCAATTGCGAGATTAGTTGCTTAAACACTAGTGAACGTGTCTTGAACTAGTACATAGTGATGATGAGCAATCCTTCTCTTAGACAAGTGAAACTAGTCTTGAACTTTCTAAGATTAGGGTAAACTCATAACACACAACTAACCCCTTCATCCATCGAAGTTCTCGATGCGTAAGATATATATATATACAAAGTATATATATGGACATCTTACCTCAGGTTTATAGTAAGTGTACTAGAAAAACGGCCCAATGTTTTTCATAGAAGGTGGCTAACCATTCTCACTTACGTTGGTTGTTTCATCAGGTTTTTCTCAATAAAACTATCCATAGAGGACTATGAAATAATTAAGAGCTATCACACTAGCTCAGCCTCACAAAGGGTAAGGTGATTTTCTTCAAGTTCATAATGAACCACTCAAACTCTGGATAAGAAATCATTAAGAATAAATATTCAACCTCATTAAAAGATGAACTCAACATGTCCTTCTCAATGGGAACTCCCACATTCTTGGGTTTGAATTCATTAAGAGTTTGAGTGAAACTCAACCTTTTCTAGTGGTAAGTTCATTTAGTCCTTCGCACTAGGGACTACCCATTTAACTCTGGGTTATGAACTTATTAAGAATAGATATTCAGCCAAAAGTCGGTAAATTCATCAAGTCTTTCTCACTAAAACCACCCAAAGTCTGGTCTATGAATTTATTTAGAGCAATTAAGCTCATCCTGACATACACATTATTCATCATAGGGATAGGTAGGTAGAAATGTACACTATGAGTCTTTCCATGGTTTTGTTTGACCATATTGAACTTAGATAACTAAATTGGGTATCCACCATGAATTTCTCAACCAATGGGGTTTAAACTCATCCCTCTCGATGAATCTAGGACCAGTTTTCTGCTTAACCCTTTGGTAAGCGGATTTGCTAGGTTTCTTTCCGACTTTACATACTCTAAATCGAGTACTCCACTCCTATCAAGTGTCTAACATACTCATGTCTTATGCGAATGTCTTTTCTTACCATTATAAGCTTGGTTCTTAGCCACACTTATCGCAACTTGTGAATCACACGGTAAGGAGAATGGAGGAATCAATCTTCCCCACAACGGAATCTCTGCTAATAAATTTTTGAGCCACTCGGCTTCTTGCCCAGCTAAGTCAAGAGCTATAAACTCTGACTCCATGATAGAGCGGGCAATACAAGTCTATTTTGAGGATTTCCACGAGATTGTTGCTCCACCCAAAGTAAACACATACCCACTTGTAAAGCTTACCTCATTATTATCAGAAACCCAGTTAGCGTCACAATATCCTTCTAAAACCGCAGGATAGCCAACATACTCAAGTTTCCAATCCATAGTACCCTTAAGATACTTTAGCAGACGTCTAAGCGCAACATAGTGATCACCACTAGGGTTGTGAGTGTATCTGCTAAGTCTGCTCATAGCGTAGACAATATCAGGCCGATTATAGTTCATTAAGAACATAAGGCTTCCAATTATTTTAGCATATTCAATTTGGGAAACACTACTTCCTTTATTTTTGAAGAGATGTATGCTAGAGTCATAAGGTGTTCAAACAAGGATGACATCAAAACTGTCAAATTTCTTTAACACTTTCTCAATATAGTGCGTTTGATTTAAGAAAATCTCTTTTCAGTTTTAGTGACTTTGACTCCTAAGATTACATCAACTTCTCCCAGATTGGTCATCTCAAACTTAGTGGATAAGAAACTCTTTGTTTTATTAATGGACTCAATGTTAGTACTGAAAATCAACATATCATCAACATATAAACTTATGATGACACAATTAGTATCAAACATCTTCGAATACACACATGCATCCGAACCATTCACAACAAAACCAAAACTAAGAATAGTTTTATGGAATTTCTCATACCACTGTTTAGGAGCTTGTTTAAGGCTATAAAGAGACTTTTTAACTCTGCAAACTTTGTCTTCCATACAAGATGTCTCAAAACCTGGCGATTGCTCCATATAGATCTCTTCATCTAGATCTCCATTTAAAAAAGTAGTTTTTACATCCATTTGATGTACTTGCAATTTATGAATGGAGGCTAGTGCAAATAATGCACGGATCGTTGAGATTTTTGTAACGGGAGAGTAAGTATCGAAGAAGTCTAAACCAATTTTTTAGTGAACCCCTTGACAACTAGCCTTTCCTTGTACCTTTGGATCGAACCATCTGGCCCTCAATACGTCCAGATTCGTTGGCAAATTCCCAGTCGTTTTACAAACTGGTTAAATTTCAGAAATCAAAAGACAATGATCAATTGTTTTCCTCTGAAACTTGAACCAGACAGTCTCTCAACTCAACCTTTAAATAGTAGACACTTACCTAGAATTCTTTCACATTCTTTATTTACTTAGAGAAAAAACCAAAAATTCTTATGAATTTTCTCCAAAAAGAATAATACGCTCGCAGACGTGTCGTTAACACTGTTACCACGAGCCACGAGTCGAGCCGTGCCGGACAGACAACAACGACGTGCGAGATTGGCCATTGTTCTCTATCACTCAACAAGGGAGGGGAGAATAGTCACTATAAATACCTTTGACTTGGTATTTTCCCACTCTATGTGGGATTGTGACTCTACATATTCCAACAGTGTAGCATTGTCACACCATATAAAAAGGTGTTTACTGTTAGTGAACTATCACTTTTTATCCATTGAGGGGTCATTTTGACCTAAAATGAAACGTCGAATGTCAAAGTGCTCCATAAAAAATAAGGGCCAAAATAACTATTCAGTCAAATATTAAAGACTTACCCCATGTGTTAACTACTGGAATAGTCGCTTATGTTTTTTTTCCTAGTACAGAGTTGGTCACCGATTTTAAAAAACGACCAGTAAGGTCACTTACGTTTTCGGGGTGTAAATTTTTTATCACTCAGTCGTTGTTGCCGTTAAATGTTAACGGGAGGTTGATCTGACACAATAAAAAGGAATGATAAATTACCTAAATAATCCTTAAACTATTACTTCACTCCTATTTTGACCACCGAAATAAAAATAATTTGTATAATTACACATTTAATCTTCCACATTTACAATATTTTATTTCTTCTCCCCTCCACCATCTTCCATACTTTTCATCATCTAACTCAATCTCTAATTTTCTACTATATTAATCTTTAATTCACACCGTATATTATAACTCATCACCGTATATAGAAGAATTAGCATACAGTTCGCGGTTTTCATATTGCATATGGGGTAATAAAGGAGTTTTAGATTTAATACTAAAGGAACAATACCTGTATAATCAGATTGTTGCAAGAATTGAAGCGCCTAATCCTCAATTTTTTTGCCTCTCAGCTTCTAGCAAAATAGAAGTAGAGTAGAGGAACATCTGCCATATTTTGTGTACATTGGTCAACTTGATTTTCTCGAATGATCAGCTAAAAGAAACGTTCAACTATCTGTTTTTCAGTTTATAAGAAATGCCTAAATAGACAATACCTGAAGAATCTTTATCAAATTTGTAATTTCGTCCTCGCTTATTTGCACAGCAAAGCTTTCATATTTCGTCCTCGCTTATTTGCACAGCAAAGCTTTCATAGTTGAGCATATTCTCCTAAGGTAGGAAAATCTCGTCCTATACATGAGATAACAAACAAATTAAATAACAAAAGGGAAAAGGCAGGAAAAAGGTGATGAAGGGGAATGAAATCTAGAAATTAGAAATCCAAGTTGAATAAGAACACCAGAACTGGAGGATAAATAATTTGCAGCATGCCAGGGAGGGAACCTGATGACCTCTTGAGACCAAGTTCTCAAAGTTTTTAATGAATTCTCCATCATACTTTTTTGAAAAATAGTAGAAAATTAGAGATTGAGTTAGATGAAAAAGAACATGGAAAATGGTGGAGGAAAGAAGAAAAAAAATTGTAAACGTAGAAGATTAAATGTGTAATTATACAAATTGTTTTTATTCGGTGGTCAAAATATAAGTGAAGTAATAGTTTATGAACCATTTAGGTAATTTATCCTTCTTTTTATTGTGTCAGATCAACCTCCTGTTAACGTTTAACGACAACAAACGACTAAGTGACCAAAAGTTTACACCCCGAAAACGTAAATGACCTTACTGGTCATTTTTAAAAATCGGTGACCAACTTTGTATTAGGGGAAAACATAAGTGACCATTCCGGTAGTTAACCATATCCCATATTCAATTCTAAATATATAAACAAAGGTAATTATTCTATGCACAAGTGTCTATGGAAACTTTTCGTTTAAGGTTTATTGTTTAGGGGTTTTAAGTGTAAATTATAACAATAAAGTCTAAATTCTAAAACCTTAACCCTTAAACCCTAAACTGAGACACTAAATTATAAAACTTTCTCATAAACAAATCTGATTTTCCAACATTTTTTTCTTTGAAACACACAAACCATGAAATATTTTTACCCCAAAATTTTGTTCTTCAAAACCCATGAATCACTAATCATTTCTCCTCAAAAGTCTTAATTATATTGTTTGTGATTTTCAATTGAGAAACCTAAAACCTAAAATAGGAACGCTGTTTTCAAAACCCAGAATTCATTTTTCAAACATCAAAATTCTCATTAGATTCAATTCCATTGTTTTAGGATTTTCAAACAATTTTAAAAAAAAAAACAATGTTTAACTATAGAAGAGAATGTGAATTTGATTGACGAAAATAAGAAAAATGAGAGACTAAATTTATAGGATATTGGAATATTAGAGGTTAATTTCTTATAGTTAAGGACAAATTAAAATAAAATACTAAAATCGAAGTTTAATTTCTTTATTATATTAGTTTTATTAATTATTACATCACCCATCGTCAAATTTTCAGTGACAGTGGATCAATTTATTAAATTTTCGAAGTTAAGTGATTATGTTGTATTTTTTTTTGGGGAAAACTACTTAAATAATACCCTAGCTATTTTTTTGGTAAAATAGTATTAACATTATGTTTCGTTTTCAAAATGGTACATGGTATTAACAATTAACAACACGCATACTAGGAGAGAGAAAAATCACACGTGGCAATCTGCCACGTCATTTTCTCTCCTAGTCAGCATGCTACATGTTTTTTTATCATTTTAGTCGACGTTGCATGCTGACTAGGAGAGAGAAAATAACGTGGTAGCCTGTCATATGTGATTAGCACACAATTAGTTTTTTAACGGTGGGTACCAAAATGAAAACAAAACATAATGTTAGGTACCATTTTGCTAAAAAAATAGTTAGGGTACTAAAACGATATTTCGGTAATAGCTAGGGTACTGTTTGAGTAGTTTTCCTTATTTTTTTATAGTTTGAGACTAGAAAAGGTCGACCTATAGTTGAGGGACCAATTAGGCTTAAGTGGCAAATAAGTGCCCAAAGTATATATTTTTTCCAGATAGGTGCCTAAAATATTTTTCGTGCCAAATAGGGGCCTAACGTTTTTAAAATTACTCAAATAGGTGCCCGCCGTGGCTGTCCGTTAAAAAAAGTCCCATTAACCAATAAAAAACATGACACGTGGCAGTATTAAACATTTTTATTTTATTTTTTAACCTATAAATCAGAATTTTAAAATAACCTAAAATTTTTAAATAATTCTAAAGTAGTCCCCAAATCCTTAACCTCTCAAATCCGGCCATTACCACCGGCGTTGGTCGCGTTTCCGGCGACGGACCGAAACACTTCAGTTTTTATTAATTTACTATTTTATTTTATTTCAATTTATTTTAATTTTATGCAATTTATAATTTATATATTTATCATTTTTTAATATTTCTAACTTCAAACTTTCTTGATTCCCATCCAGGTAAGAGGTTTTATAAATTGGTCTATTTTTATAGTATGCCTCTTTAAAAGAAAAGTGTCGAACAACCTACACACCGTTCATCGTCCGTTATGCCGCCGTTCGTTCTGAATTATTCGAATGAACCTTTCGACGATTTCAGCGTTTAGCACGACGTCAGTCAATTTCCAGCGACGAGGTGATGTGGGTAAATGCTTGTGATGGTCCAGCGACGGATGTTGTGGGTGGCGCTGTGGTAATTAGAGACGAAATCAAGATTTGAATTTTGGGTATTAAGGATTTCAAATTTTGTGGCTAATTTATGAAATACAGAAAAAATTTTGTTTTTATTAATTTTTATTTATTTTAAATATAATTTTAGAATTTTAAGAAACTACGTGTTATTTAATGGTGAAAATTAAGGAACATTAACGACAAACACTTATTTAAATAACAATAAAAATATTAAGCACATATTTAACCCGAAAAATACATCAAACATTTATCTAAAAAAATATATAATTTGTTTACTTATTTGCCGCTTAAGGCGACTAGTTATATGTAGTTTACTGAAAAAAAGTAAAACAGATAAATCATCACAATATATACGCAAAGCCCTGAAACCGCTAAAGCCTCCCAAAACCTACTTCCTTTCTTACCTTTCAATATGCGCGGTCGCCATAACGGCCACCGTCCCTTCCGCCCCCATGGCGGCTATCCTCCGTCTCAGCCACCATTCGTACCTCAAAATCCGAATTTCGCTCTCCAAGACCCTAACCTTCTCCAATTCCTTCAATCCTTTATAACTCCAGCCCAGCCTAACTTTGCTCTGCAACAAAACCCCAGCAATTTCTTCTTCCCAAACCCTAATGCTTATTCCCTTCCGCAAAACCCTAACATCCCTAACCAACAACAGCCACAACAGGTATTCAGTAATCCCAGCAGCAGCCAGAGCCAGCTTCTCAATCAGAGGGGTAGCGCTGCCAACGGCCAAGTACCGAAGGAGGTTCAGGAAAGAGCTAACCAGGCCGTGAACCAGGCGTGGCAAGAGCTTTTTGCGTCTGGGAACAGTGTTACGGCATGGAAAGTTTCAGAGGCAGCCTTGGTTGCACTGCGGGCTGACTCTTGGAGCTCGTTGGGATTGGATATGCAGGGGATTCCGTCTTTTCAAAAGCTTATGACCATTGAAGGAAGGGTAGTTACAATACATAGATCATATGTATCTTTTTTGTGCATACTTTTATGTTTAATGCAAATTTAGTGGTTATCTGAATGTTGAACTCCTTTGATAGAACAGGGACAATTGGGTACTTTGTGTATTGTTTCTGATACTTTTATTTTCTTCATTCTTTTTCTTAATTTCTCACTTTCTTCTGTCTAAATTTTAGGTAAATGCATTTATCCAATGTTTTGTTGGAGTACGAAGGATTACTACATTGTATGAGCTGGAGATGGCAATATGTGAGAACGAGGGTGTTAGGACTTATGACAAGCTGGAGCTTGGCCCTTTGCTTCGTCATCCTCTTGTCTTGCATTTCTTTTCTCTGAACTCCAATTGTACTGAAGTGTTTAAAATAACAAGTGACGATGTAATTGCTCACCTCCATGAATACATGGACAGTCATAAAAGTCGAGAAATTATTATTGATGAATTTCTTGATTTTGTTGCTGACAAGCAAGCTGCCACGAACAAGGAAGAGCTTGGTGTGCGTATTCGGAGCTTGGAGTATGTATTCCCTATCTTTCTACTAACTTTAAGTGGGTGATGCATTATCAGAAACCAATGCCTTGAGAACTTCGTAGAACAGTTTCTGAAAATCATGGCTTATTCTGTTTTTGTATTTGCTTTTTGGGATGCATCATTCTTTTGTCACAAATCAGTATATGCTTCTTATAGATTACAACCTCCAATATCATTTTTTTCTTCTAAGCACATTTTAAATATTCACTGGTAAAATTTTCATTAATATAGTATAAATCTATAATATAACTTATCTTTTAGTCCTTAACAGGAATGGAGTTGGCCTATCTTCACAGCGTAGGAAGCTATTACACTTTCAAAAGTTTATTCTTGTGAAGTTAAAAGCTTATATGTTACTTTCATGACTGCATCCTAATTTGATCGCAAATATGATATTATAGTATATTGAAACTGTTACTGTTTTGATCATAGGATGTATACTAGTTTTATCAAGAAGGCTGAGAGAAAGAAAGATTTTGAGGTAAAGAAATGCCAAAATGGGGTGAAGGTAAAAAAACATTGCAAGGGTCTGAAGCTAAAAGAACGATATATGAACATATCACAGCAAGTTGAGTCATTTATGTCAGTCCACAAGGATTTTTGTGGCAAGCATATACGATTTGATTCATCAAGCTCAGAGGAGGAAGATGCCAATGACTCTGCTCATGAAAACGAAAGGAATGACCATGGTGAAGGCAGTGAATCTGAGTTGCCATCAGAAGTTATTAGTAGCTCTGATCGGGTTAGTCGTTGTCCTTATCCCTCTGCAACAGAAGAGTTAATAAGGCTTGGCTTGACGGAGAGGATGAACAAACCATCTCCCACTACTGCTAGCTCGAAGCATAATGACTGCAATGGACCACACAAACGAAAAAGAAAAATTGATAGTCCCAGTCCTTCCGTCTCTAGACCACCTAAGCTAATTAGAAGAGATGGGCTCAAGCAAGCTGCTATTCCAAATGAAAATGGAAATCAGGCCGAAGAGTTTAGTAATTTGGATGAAGCTGATATTTTGCTTTCTGATAACTTGACGAAGACATTCATTACAACCTGGCAGGAGGCATGTAGGGAGCACACAATGGCAGAGGTTAGTACACTCTCAAAATTTTATTGGTTTATTTTTGTCCCCTTCCCAATACAATTAGTTTTGTCATCATGAGGAATCTGTGGTCTTTCAAAAGGATCTGCCTAGATATATTGGGTGCTAGGATTGAAACCACGGATTATAGGTTTAGGGACATGGAAGGAATTAGGTAGGATTAAAACCCAAATAGTGTCTATTCACTTGGGAGAGGATCTTGAGGGCTAAAACAATTTGTACCTTAACTTGCACCACTATGCGATGTTAAGGACTGAGCAATGTGATTGTTTGAAGGAAGAGGGCGTCTAGCCCACTGATGACCTGTCTATCGTGTTTCCTTGACTTGTGTTGTACTGGTCCTTTTATCCATGGAACTTTTATTTAGAGATATCACCCAGTGTTTTCTCTGTTTAATCTCTTTCAATTTGATAACTATTTTGAACTACCTCTTTTTGCATAAAGTGGACTTGTTATCAACCTTGAAATAATTATGGATTTAACTTATTTTTTATGGAGATCATCTAAATTGATCTTCTGCCCCTAGCTGTGGAACTTGTGCCATGTCTGTTCTATTTTCATGCTTCTCTGCTGCAAAGATTTGAATTGCAAGTGATACTGGTTGTAATTACTCATGCCAGTTTTCATGTCTTCTCAACATAATTAGCTTGCTGGTATTCTCTTTTCATGAAACTTTAGATGTTCCCTATTAGTTTTGCCTCTTAAAATTAGAAAATTTACCCACCGCTCAAGTTATATCTCAGAAATCATCAAAAAAAGAAGAAGTTAATCCCGTTGTAGAATATTTATATACCTTGCACTTCTTCAATCTGCTGAATTTGCTAATTGCATGTCTGCGGACTGTCGCTATCCGTTCAGCTTTGTCACTTATTTGCAGTTCCTCACTTCTTTCACTTCATAATATTAGGATTTCAACTATATTCAAATACATGAATTCAAGATTAAGAGTTTTAATAACTTTGATTTATAATCTCAGGATTTCAACACACTTGCATTGTGTTCCAAGCCTTGTCAATTCTCATGAGTACTTGTATCTTGTTTTGAATGTTAACTGTATGATGTTGTAGATTGAGGTTTCTTTTTCTTTTTGTTTTAATTACACTTTAATATGATATTCATTTTCAATTCTGATTTTTTATAGGTTCTACAAAGAATGCTTTGCTTTTACCATTCAACAGCTCGAAAGAGGAACAGAATGAAGTCAATGCTTTCTTCTTATCCATTTATTGGATTACTAAATGTTGCTGTAAGTCTAATGTGCTTAGTTTATTGCAATAAGTTGTTTTTGTCAAATTGCTGCAGAATCTAGTAAAAGCTGCTCTCGTTCTCATTGTTATCCGTTTTTGGTCAACTTTTTTATTTGTTAACTTGAAGAGCATGCACATATTGCATAATATTGTTTATTTCAATTATATAGTAAATCTGAGTCCTTGTCTTACCTTTTCCTGGGAAAAATCTATTTTTATACAGTAGAGACATCTAACTCGGTGCTGAGTTGCATCCCTACTTAGTAAAAAAAGTTATCAAGTGTGCCTCAATTAAGTGCCCTATTTTTCTAATCGGGTGAGCTGTAGATTCAGTAGGAAAAAGTTGTCAGTATATGTATTTTGCAAGAGTAAGAGAATGATAGTGTTGTCCACATGTAGCTTCTTGTGGGCGGGGACTTTTAGTTAGTTATGATAACGCTTTAGCTCCAAACAGTGTCAATTTTCCATAGGTTTTTCATATATAAATCAGTTTCTTGGGTGCCTTGATTTTGCTATGGCTTGTATCTATGATAAATTTAGCTTTGGTATAACTTTCAAGATCACCATTTTAATCTAGTTACCTTGGTGATGATAAGATCACCTTGGTAATTTGATCACTACTGATCGTAGATAACTTTGTTTGGTGTAACATTATAAATCACTGGTGGCCTTAAATTATTGTGTTCTATATTGCATAGAAAAGAAAGATCACCAAATTTACAACACCTAATAACCTTACTATTAAGGATAAGATTATTTAAAAGGAAGCAAAATTTGCTATTTTTATTGAACGAACAATTTGAAATCTAATGAGTATAATTCATAGTTATTGACATGTTCACAGTTAAGTGTCACAAAATTCTTCTTGTATAAAATGACTAAAAAGTGGAGATTTGCTTATAAACACTAAAATTAGGAGAACTGAATTTTGCTGGGCACCACCATGATAATAAATTGGCCCTAAAATAATTTTGATGATTACTTTTCCTCACGAAAAACATCTCCACCCTTTTGGATGGAATTTAAAGCACCTTGCAAGGTACTGATCTAATCATTCTAGGTGATCTAAGATTACTGCTGTTTAGGATTCCCTTGTTATTACCAAACATACTGATCTAATACTGGTGATTAAATCATTCTCTATGTTAGATCAACCCATACCAAATGCCAAGTATGAGTCTCTTCTCTGTGCCTTGCTTCTTAGGTGGTGCAATATTCCTAGCACCTTCATTGTTCCAGTGACTGCACTGATCCAGTCTATTTATAGTTTTCCATCTGTTAGGTATGCTTATTGTGACAAATTATTTTGAGATCTAGGATTTTGGTAAAACTCTCTCTTTTTTCAATATTACAGGTGACATCTATCAAAAAAGGAATGTGGGATAGTATCTATGACACTATTCAAGCCGTCAGGAATTTCGAATTAACTAACACATCTGATAATTATTCTGAACATGAAAGCATTGATGTTGAACCGAGTAAGAAGAGTGCACTGATCCCCACAAGCATAGACTGTAAGTAGTCTTTGCTTTGTTGATTATATTTCCAAAAAAAGAAAAAAAATTCTTGTATGATTTCACCCTATCTGTTTCTCCTTGTTTATTATTAATTCATTACCTTTTGACCTGCTAAGGCTTAGATTGTGTCCGAGTGGTAATTCATTGATGCAGGAACCATATCGTAGTCAAATATGTTATTATTATTTTTTATAACTGCCTGTTTTTGTACAAAAATAATTTGTTGCTTTCATCTGTCCTTTGGTTATTCTCTTCAGAGATGTATCAGTGCTTATTTGATATAACTGACACAGTTTACCCTATTTGCAGGTGTCACAGTGGAAGATGTTTTTAAGAAAATTAATGCTTTTTTTAAGCTTAATCATGACATTGGTAAATCACTCAAAGAGAAAAAGTTTGTTTTGCTGAGGAAGCTATTTAATTGTGAGTCTTGGTTGGCTGAGCAATTTTATGTTAAGGACTTCAATTCCCTTGGTCTTGGAGAGTTTTTCACGTTTCTAGAAAGACATGCTTCTTTATTACCTATTGAATTGCAGAAACTCTTGGCTGCCGATATATGTGAAAAGTCTACTTTAGAGGTTTGCTTTCTCCAGCATCTGTTAATTGTTTTCATGTCGCAAGCTTCATATAATTTACAGGACAATCAAATTATTTCCAAGGAGGTTATTAATGCACTTCTCATGAAGCAATATCCGTTGATCAATTTCAAAGTTAAGGAAAATGATTCTATTGAAGATTTTCTGGAAGTTGTGGAGAAGTCTAAGGATGATGTAAGTTCCAAATGTGTTACATTTTCAGCATCATTGTTGGGAATGTGCCATAATGGAGATTCATTGGCCTATGATGAGAACTATCCATCCGAAACTTCTGTCCAGAGGAAGGTTAAATCAGCTGCTGCTTCCAAGGATGCAATGGCTGTTTTTCTGAGGGCCCCAATGCTGTCAGATTTATATTCATGGTCACACTGGGATGTCTTATTTGCTCCTTCTCTTGGTTCTCTTATAGTGTGGTTGTTGAATGAAGTGAGTGCAAAAGAGTTACTGTGCTTGGTGACTAAAGATGGGAAAGTTGTTCGTATTAATCATTCAGCTACTGTTGATTCATTTTTGGAAGCTGCTCTTAAGGGATCTGCCTTTGACACAGCTTTGATGCTGCTTTCTTTGTGTTCCCTAACTGGAGGAATAAAGAACCTTCCGTTGGCCCTTCTTAAACACCATGCACAGATGGTTTTTGAAGTCCTTTTAAAGAACCATATTGAGAACATTGAAGTAGATGATTATCAAAATTCTATTATGAATGGAAAAGCATCATTTAGGCCAAAATTTCTGGAAGATGTTTCTATTGGCAATTTGGGTGTTGGGTTACAGATGAACTCAATCAAAATGAATAAAGCCGCATCTCATGCTTCAAGGTTTTTCCTTGATTGTCTATGTTATCTACCTTCTGAATTTCGTGGTTGTGCAGCTGATATATTACTTCATGGGATGCGAGCAGTAATTAAAGACTGGTCCTCAGCTATTTTGAGTGAGTGCTACGATCTGAGTCAGCGTGTTATGCTACATGAATTAGGCTTTTCACTTGGTATAGTGGAGTGGATACAAGATTACCACGCATTTTGCTCCACTGATATGAGTAACATGTTTCGTTCATATGAGGGGTTAGGAATGACAACCAACATGTCTGACTTAAAAACAAGGTCAAACTCTTTGCAAAATGTGATAGATAAGCATTGCTATGCTGAGAAAGAACCGATAGCATCTGATAGGACAGACAAGGAACCTGAAGTTTGTGACATGATTAGTGGTGAAGAACTTTCTGCTGAGAAAAGGACCAATAAGAACCGAGAACAATCATCCGAAGTTGACGAACAGATAGATGCAGCCCTGGTTATTGAGTCCATCAGGCAAGATGAGTTTGGTCTGGATCCAAGTCTTTCAGGCGTGGAGAGTAGCATATTGAAGAAGCAACATGCTCGCTTGGGGAGAGCACTCCATTGTCTTTCTCAAGAATTGTATTCTCAGGATTCTCATTTTCTTCTCGAGCTTGTAAGTTTGATTTTTGTTTTTCAATTGCGCGAAGTATAACTGCTCAAATACTGCTTAAATGGATTAAGCTTTTGGCCACATAATTGATTATGGGACTTAATTTCTATATTAGAAAGAAGGAACAATTCTACTCCATATATGCATAGAAATATGTTAAGAGGAAAATTCTACATACATATATTCCATCTGGGGTATCTGTATTCTTAAAGGTCTTGATTATTTTCCATGTGGCCAACCTACGGGGTTGTTTTATTCTTTAGATGGAAAGAATATGTTTGCTTTTCTTGGCTAACCTTTGCACGTTCTCCTGTGATCTTCCTTGTTTTACTCTGGGCCCTATGGAGCATCATCATATTTTTGTATTTCACCAGTTTTAATGTCTTCAGTACTTACAGTTGTTGAATTTGCAAAATTTGCTTCTTTATCTTTCTTCTTTTTAAGTGCTTAGAACATGTTTCTTTTTTTGGCTTGTCATGTGACGTTTGGTATACTTGTAAGTACAACATCTATATGCTTGATTTCGATACTCCATCCCACAATAGCTGTCCACTTTGAAAAAAGTTAGCAAGCATTACAACACATGCTAATTATAATAGAGTGGCTTTTGGTTTTCTTTTCCCTAAGTAAAAATTATTGAAGGATTTTGTTGCAAGTTAGACACAGCCTTTCAGGAAATCCGGAAATAGAAATAGGGATCCTCGTTATCTTTAGAGGAAGTATTGAATTTTACTGAACAGCTTTTTAGTGGTGAACTGTTAATTGCATCTATAAAGTGTTTTGTTGCTTTAGTAATTGGGATTCTTTCTATGAGAGTGGAAGTATTAAACTTTTGCTGAAGCACTGCTGCTAAATGTTAACTGTTTAACTGCATCTAACTAAGTACATGTTGCTTCAGGTTCAAAATGCGGATGACAATGTCTACTCTGAAATTGTGGAACCGACTCTAACTTTTATTCTTCAAGAGTCGGGTATAATTGTTTTAAATAATGAACTAGGCTTTTCCGCTGAGAACATCAGAGCACTTTGTGATGTTGGAAGTTCAACAAAAAAAGGATGTTCTGGCTACATAGGGAAGAAAGGCATTGGGTTTAAATCTGTTTTTCGGGTACAGTAACTTGTTTTTCAGCTCTTCTCTTTCATTTATATCTTATTTGCGTGTATGTCCTGTTCATGTAATGCCGGATGTTATCTTGTTTCCATATTAGACTAAAGGATATCCAAAGGTGCATGATTTAGAGCTAAATGATCAGAACAAAAGTTGGGTGAAATTGATAGATAGCAATAGGAGTTAAACAAAGACAAGTATTGTGGTTCCAAATTCCAATCCTTCTGTTCAAATCAATGTATAGCATCTAGCTTCTTTAGACAGAAAACCTTCAATCTTCTTTCAGAATTAAGCTTGTCCATATTTGTCTTTCATACCCAAAAATAGTATGAAAATTTCTGTGGCCCAAATTTCAGCTGTTCTATTCTCAAGAATATAATAATGGTCTCTAGATTGTAAGACCTATGGTCACGCACTTAATAATTTTCTTTAAATTTATGTTGAATGTACCATTTGTTGCACTGATTAATTAGTTACTTCTGCTGCATTTCTAAGCATGGTAGGAAACCCCTTTCCACTGCACTTCCAAAGCAACCCTGTATAGTTACATTTTCTTTTTTAAAAGGAAGAGTTCCATGTTAAAAAAATACCTCATTGTTGGCTCTGGGATGAAATACGTCATTTAACATTGTTAGAGATCCGAGATATGTTTCTTTGTTATTTGTTTCCTTAATTAAGAGATTTGTAAATATTTTATTTGATTAGGATCCCTTGCTCTAAGGGTTTGTATTCTATTGCTAGAATTAGTTCCTTACCTAGTTTAGAAGTTACCTAAGATAGGCCCTAGGTTTGTGTATTTATTTGTAACCTTTTCTCTGTTGAAACTAATAAGAAATTAAGTCTATTCGACAAACATCCTTCAAACAATGATAAAGGCACGTGGTCTGAGTTTTCCAGTATATTTGTTCAAGCCAGACATTTTCTTGCATTTTTCTAGGATTATTAGATTTCAATTGCATTTTCTTCTCCCATTAAATCATTCTGTTGTTTAGCATGCCAATCTACAACTCACTTGAAGCTTTTTTCCTGCAACGTTTGCTACATGAATCTAAACTGAAAGGTACTTACTAGATGTATTATTTTAATGATGGCCTCCATAAGTTGTTTTTTTTTTTGCAGGTAACAGATGCTCCTGAGATTCATTCCAATGGGTTTCATGTCAAGTTCGATATAAGTGATGGTCAGATAGGTTTTGTTTTGCCAACTCTGGTACCTCCTTGTAATGTTGACTCTTTTAAAATGCTGTTGGGTGGAAACACTAGTCACCTGGATAATAAGTATTGGAACACTTGCATTATACTTCCTTTCAGATCGGTTACATCTAAAGGAAATGATGTGAACAATATTGTCTCCTTGTTTTCAGATCTTCATCCTTCTTTATTACTCTTTCTCCACAGACTTCAGTGTATTGTGTTTCGGAACATGCTCAATAATTCATTTGTTGTTATGAGAAAAGAAATTGTGGGAAATGGTATTGTAAAGGTTTCATGTGGGGTAGAAAACATGACGTGGTTTGTAGCATCCCAAAAATTGCAGGCTGATATTAATCACCGTGATGTGCAAATGACAGAAATTTCAATAGCACTTACTCTGCAGGAGACTGATTGTGGGTCTTACAGACCATTTCTGGACCAACAACCTGTATTTGCTTTTCTTCCTTTAAGGACATATGGTCTGAAATTTATTCTTCAAGGTGATTTTGTTCTTCCTTCATCTAGAGAAGAAGTTGATGCAGATAGTCCGTGGAACCAGTGGTTACTGTCACAGTATCCTGGTTTGTTTGTTTCCGCAGAGAGATTGTTTTGTTCTCTCCCATGTTTCCAGGAAAATCCGGGAAAAGCTGTTTCAGTTTATATGAGCTTTGTTCCACTTGTTGGGGAAGTGCATGGATTTTTTTCCTCTCTTCCTCGGATGATCATCTCTAAGTTACGAATGTCAAATTGCTTAATTTTGGAAGGAGACAAAAGCAAGTGGGTACCCTCCTGCAAAGTTCTAAGAGGCTGGACTGAATCGGCACGTAAGCTTTTTCCTGATTCCTTGCTCCATGAGCACCTTGGTCTTGGTTATTTGGACAAGGACATAATTTTGTCTGATGCATTGGCAAGGGCATTGGGTATCCAGGACTATGATCCTGAAGTTCTGGTCCAAATTATATCTTCTTTGTGTCAAAGAGAAAATGGTCTTAAACATATGGGCCTAGCTTGGATATCCTCTTGGCTAAATGAGTTTTATACAATCTCATTCCACTCTTCTGGACAGGCGTCAATGAATTGTGAAATAGAAACTGTTCTTGTAGGAAATCTTAGAAAAGTTCCATTTATTCCTCTTTCAGATGGTACCTTTAGCTCTGTTGATGAAGGAACAATTTGGCTACATTCCGATGCCATAAACACTGGTTTTGAAGGCGAGCTTGGACTTGAAGCTTTTCCTACATTGTATGCCAAACTTCGGTTTGTCAGTCCCGCCCTATTTTCTGAATCAGCTGTCAGTATCTCATATGTAGGAAACATTACTAGTGTGCTTCATAATATTGGTGTCCAACAGCTCTCTGCACATGAAATCATAAAGGTACATATTTTGCCAGATATATATGATGAAAGAATCAAAACAAGAGACAAAAATTTGATGATTGATTACCTCTGCTTTGTGATGATTCACTTACAATCTAGCTGTCCCAGTTGCCGTGTTGAGAGGGAGCACATTATCACAGAGTTAAGAAATAAAGCTTTTATATTAACAAATTATGGCTTTAAAAGACCTGTTGACGTGTCTGTTCATTTCAGCAAAGAATTTGAGAACCCTGTGAACATAAATAGGTTGACTAATGGTATGGGTCTGAAATGGCATGAGGTTGATAAGACATATTTGAAGCATCCTGCTTCTAGATTGCTCTCTTGTGGACTGAAGAAGTGGAGGGAATTTTTCCTGGAAATTGGGGTCACTGATTTTGTGCAGGTGGTTCAACTTGATAAAAGTTTTATGGATATGTCTCATACTGTTCTTCAGAGCTTGTCGTCAGATTGGGACTTGATATCTCCTGGATCAGTTGTAAAGGATTGGGAATCTTATGAGTTAGTTCAGTTGTTATCCCTGTTGTCCACTAGTTGCAATCACGAAGGCTGTAAATACATGTTGGAGATTCTTGATGAATTTTGGGATGGTCATTTTAGTGAAAAAGCTACTGGTTGCTGCAATTTCAAATCTGGCAGTGAAATTAAACCCTTCAGATCTTCATTTTTGTGCAAGATCTGTGATATCCCATGGGTGGTTTCTACCATGGATGATAAGCTTCACTATCCTAATGAATTGTTCCATGACTGTGATCCAGTGCGTGCCATCCTAGGTGCATGTGCTCCATATGCCGTTCCAAAGGTTTGTTTGATACTGATTTGATGATGTCATGAATTGTTTCTCTCATTGAACTGTTTTCTCGTGTATAGAGAGTAAATGTGCAAAACAGTGAGAATTTAAGCAGGCTGTTCAAAATCTGACATCTACCTCTTTTTCTGAATTGATATTAGATGTGAATACTTTAATAAAGCAAGACAAGAGAATAAAGAAACGACTCACTGTTTTTTCTTCTTTAAATAGTAAGAAAAATGTGATCTCTTCATAAATGTAATCAGATGACCCAAATTTTAAAATTATTCAAATTAATGCTTAGAGTTATAACAGTTCAAAATTTTATTTCTTCCTTCCAACATAATAATTTTGCTAACTTTCAGTATAATGTTTTTTTAGGTGAGGAATGAAAAGTTAGTAAAGGATATTGGTTTAAAAACTGAAGTTACCCTTGACGATGTCCTCAAGATTCTTAAATTATGGAGATCTGAGATGACTTTCAAAGCCAGGTATTACTGCCATTCTGCTATGTTTGAGTCTTTGGCATGAATTCATATTGTTCGATGAAATAGGTTTTGGATTGTTCCAAGACTTCTAAAGTGTTGTGTAGTTCCGTAGATTTTTAATTTATATACAGTTTGTGATTGGATGGTGGATGATGATACACCCGGCGCATCTAACCTGTTGGGTTGTAATTACAAAGCTGAATGTTAGAATACAATTAATGGTTGGGAACATATTCTGTCTTCTCTTAATTCTAGCATAATTGAAAGATAGCCATTGGTTTTCTTTTAATTGAAGTGTTACTGTTGTCAGTACGATAATCCCTGCTTTTGACAATATCTGTGAAGCTTATAAATGGGAGGAAAACCTTGACTAGTACTTCTGCCTTTTAAGATTGAGTACTTAATCTTGGGGAAGTATAACTTTACAAGTACTTTTCATTTGCAAAATTTCTGCCTTCGTTATGGTACTTGGATGGGATGTTCAGCAATTGTTTCTAAATAAATATGTTGTGTATATTTGTGTTTCTTTCAGGAAAAGAAACTGATTTCATTGTGTTTCTCTTTGGGTTCAGAAATTTGTTGCAGACTGTTGTGACATGATTTACTATTGTGAAGGGTTTCTTTATAGTAACATAAACCACTGTTCTCATGCTATTAGTTGAGGCTTTAAAAAAATAAAAATAAACACGCAGGGCTCTGGACAATTTAATGTATTTGCAATTTACCTTTAGTTGTTCTTTGTCTCCAACTGTTTGATTTTTTATATTCCACCTCTCATTTGAATTAAATTTCCTTATTTTGCATGCAGCATAGCTCAAATGTTGAGATTATACACATTTATTTGGAATAAAGTACGTAATTCAAGGCACAAAATTTCTGAGGAGTTCCATTCAGCATCTTTTATATTTGTTCCAAACAATTCAACTTCAAGGCCTGATGATGTAGTACCTGGCTTGTTCTTGTCTTCTAAAGAAGTGTTTTGGCACGATTCAACTGGAACAATGGACCAGATGTATAATCACTCTCAGTCTGGCTCATCTGTTGAGAACCAACTCCCCTTAAATAGAACATTGTCCAACATTTATCCAGGTCTACATGACTTTTTTGTTAATGAATGCAAAGTGCCTGAGAAACCTTCCTTCTGTGGTTACCTGGATATTTTGTTACAGTTATCAGCACTTACTTTACCCTCACAAGCTGCTAATGCCGTAAGTGACTAAACTCAACTGAGTTCATATTGTCCCAAATTAGATCCAGGATAATTTTTTTTTCATTATTAGGTTTTCCAAGTCTTTCTGAAGTGGGCTGATGCACTGAAGTCAGATTTACTGAGCACTGAAGATATCCGTCAAATGAAAGAATGTCTTAGTAAACCAGAGTATACTGTGCTGCCCACCGTATTAGATATGTGGGTTTCCCTGCACCCTTCTTTTGGTTTAGTGTGCTGGTGTGACGACGAGGAACTAAAGAAGAGATTTAAGCACTTGGATAATATTGATTTTCTCTACTTTGGCACTCTTAATGATGGTGAGAAAGAGTTACTTCAGACTAAAGTGTCTATTCTAATCCGTACCTTGGGGATTCCTGTTCTTTCTGAGGTAAAATATGCTTGAGTGCATATGATTGAAAGCAAGTAGTTCAATTATAATTTTTACACGTGTTTCGAAACTAGATCATATGGCTTAAGCAAATTTTCTGTTCTACTTCTATGTTTAATTACAATTCATCTGAAATTTTTTCCTTGTGTATCTTGCAATTTAGTTACAAATATTGTTAGAATTTTTTCCCCTTTTGGAATTACCTGTTTATAGATTATGATGATGTTCAATTTGTATTACATGCATACCATATGCACAGTTGCCATATTTGTTTCTTAAGTTTTTAAAGTTCAACACTTGAGTCTGTAAATTCAGTTTTGTTGTGATCTACTATGGTTCTTTTTATCTGTCTTTTATCTTTTTCCAAATTGTTCTTATTATACAGAGGATTCTTCATGGTTACTTATGAACCTTTAGATTGCGAAATCCACTTCCGTTGACCAACATATGGCCACGGGTACATGTAGTTAGTTGAAAATATTGTTAATTGGAAATAAGGGGTTATCTCTGGTTATAACAAGAAAGTTAGAAGTCAGTATTCAGTTCGTTTATATGTATGCTGAGAATTGATCTACTGTATGTTTACTGCCTTTATCTGCCTCATTCTTTTAATTTTTACATAGGTTGTTACTCGTGAAGCAATTTTTGATGGGAAAGCAGATGATAGATTCAGAGCTTCCCTTGTGAACTGGGCTCTTCCTTTTGCACAACGCTACATATACAGTGTTCATCCCGATAAATATATTCAACTCAAGCAATCTGGATTAGGTAATATAAATAATTTACAAATTGTCGTCGTTGATAAGCTGTACTACAGGAATGTTATAAGGAGCTGTGGAATTGTGTCGAAGAAGAAATTTCAATGCACCTGTCTTCTGCAGGTATGAGTGGATTTTTCATTAATACGATATATAGAGTCTACATTTCTGGTTAGAGAGAGAGATCTATAGAGCCTACTGAAATCAAATTCCATGTACAATCAATTGCACTTTGTCTATGGGATAGCTGCACCCTCCAGGGTAGTTTTAAGTTTTATTCTTAGACCCTTTTATTTCACAGATTATCTTCTTTAGCAATATTTATAAGAATGTGAAACTTGGAACTGGGTGCTGAGCGTAGAAATAGCATTGATACTAACTGTAATGTTCAAGTATAAAAGGATAAACTTTTTGTGCTTCTATGGGCTTGATACATGTATGTTGATCCAGCTCTTTTTCTTGAAGTACCTGTGTCTGACACATGTCCAAGTAACATATGGCATTTGTTAACATGCAGTGTGCAAATGCGGTGCACGACATTGTGCCCTTATTCTCCACAGTTACAAAATTGCTTATCCCACTCTGTAGTTCTTTTATGAGATAAGTTAAAGTCTGAATACATGGAATAACTTGGGGAAAAAAATCAACATATCCGTGTAGGACATTTACTCCTTACTCACACCCATGTCCAAGTAACATATGGCATTTGTTAACATGCAGTGTGCAAATGCGGTGCACGACATTGTGCCCTTATTCTCCACAGTTACAAAATTGCTTATCCCACTCTGTAGTTCTTTTATGAGATAAGTTAAAGTCTGAATACATGGAATAACTTGGGGAAAAAAATCAACATATCCGTGTAGGACATTTACTCCTTACTCACACCCATGTCCAAGTAACATATGGCATTTGTTAACATGCAGTGTGCAAATGCGGTGCACGACATTGTGCCCTTATTCTCCACAGTTACAAAATTGCTTATCCCACTCTGTAGTTCTTTTATGAGATAAGTTAAAGTCTGAAATATATAATGTATCTGTTCTTTCATGTCATTTATTTCGATTATAAAATAGATCTCTAAATTTCAGTGCCAAACTGTTGTGCAATTTTTGTTTAGACTAGGATTCTGATGTCTTCATTTTTATGTGTTAAATATTAAAACCTTTTATTTGGTTTTACAGGAGAATATTTTGTACGCCACTCCTGAATCGGATTCTCATGCCGTATATATGGAGTTTTCTCGCTTGTTATTTGACGGAACTCCGGATTTGCACTTGGCAAATTTCCTTCACATGGTCACAACTATGGCCAAATCTGGTTCTAATGAAGAACAGACCGAGTTTTTCATCTTGAACAGCCAAAAGGTGCCGAAACTTCCTGATGAGGAACCTATTTGGTCCCTTTCTTCTATGTCTTATGAGACGGAGAATAACGAATTTCTTGAGAGTTCTACTACTACAGCGGAAAACGAGCAGTCCTCTACCAAGTCCAAGAAAAAGACAGGGATATACTCAAACTGGCCACCTGTGGATTGGAAAACGGCACCTGGTCTCAGTAAGAGACCAACACCTATTTCTCAACCTATTGATGGCTCAAAAACTACATATAATGGTTCTGAGCACATTGGTTCACACACTAGCAGTGATGGTCCAGTGGAGATAGACACTGATATCTTCCCGGAAGACAATACAGAAACAACATCTTTGGTCCCAATTTTGCCGGACTCTGAACATCTGGATCGTCAGTATGGCAACACTGGTAATCCAATTGATTCCGGTGTGAGAATTGCATTTGGCAACACCTGCATCCCGGTTGATTCTGGTGTGAGAATATCATTCGATCCTGTTGATTTAAGTCTAATGTCAGATAGCCCTCAGCTGGTTTCACTTGAATTTAACAAGAGAAATCAGCAGAATAGTGGATTTGTTTCATCTGAATTTAGCCAGAGAGATCAGCTTCTTACTGGCACACCCAGTTCAGCACAAGCTTTGCTAACTGGGAAATTGGGTGAGCTTGTGGCTTTCAAGTACTTTACGGGCAGCAGCTCGGGTAAGACAGTGAAGTGGGTGAATAAAGATAGCGAAACCGGGTTACCGTATGATCTAGTTTTGGAGGATGAAAGAGGTCATATAGAATACGTTGAAGTTAAAGCGACAAAATCTGCAAGGAAAGACTGGTTCAATATATCAACAAGAGAGTGGCAATTTGCTGCCGAAAAAGGTGATTGTTTCAGCATTGCTCATGTTTTCTTATTAAGCGAGAAGGAGGGTAAGATTGGTGTATATAGGAACCCAATTAAGCTTTGCCAGCAGGGGAAGCTGCAATTGGTGGTTTTGATGCCAAGGCAGCGGCAAGATTCAACAATCATATCGTAACTGTTTGGAAATGAAATTATGAGGCGAAGGTATTTTCAAGAGAAAATGATATCACCATTTCATGTACTTTACAAGGTTGTAGCATAAGATATACAGGTGAGCTTAACATTCATACCCCATTCTCTCATATACTTTTCCTATAACTTGTATATAGATTTCGATTTCGACTTGGACTTGTGGATTTAGTTCAATTTTAAAATATCAGTTTTGGTCCAATCTGTTTAGTTTAAGTTTATTTATTAATCTTTGTACTATATGTAAGTTGTTGAAGTGTCTTGGGAAAATTAGACCTTGATTATTTTCTACTTATACAATTGATTCTGATCTTAATATCATATATACTCCAAGATTATAGGTTGGGATGCATATGTACTCCAAGATTGTCCGTGTGTTTGTGCTATTGAATACGTTGATGTTTTTCATATTCATTTTTACAATATGACTTTCTTTTATTAATATTATCACCAAAGTTTTCTCACTAATATCTTCCAATTTATATGGCTAATCCTGATTAGATGGGTAAGGTTAGTGAAGGGTTTGTTCTTACTATTTAATTAGGATAACGGTAGAAAATAAAGTTAGGGATTATAGTTTTGAGGTTAGGGGTTTAGGTTTTAGGGTTTAAAATTTAGGAGTCATGGTTAGAATATAGGGTTAGATTTTTAAGGTTTTAAGGTTAGAAATTTTAATTTTAAATTTTATCTTGAAAATAGTCATGCTTGTGTAATTTTTTTTACACTGGGAATATTAAATATTAATCCAGAACATGATTAAATAGGTCAAAATCGTTAGCTTTCGGACAACCCCTTTTGTTTTCCCCCCACTAACCATATAGCTACCTTGTCTTATAAGGATAAAGATTCTATCACCAACCTTTTCTTTTTCAAAAAAATATATATCAATTATGTTTATGCCTATATAAAGAATCTACCAAACTATTTAACAAATCTTTTATTTTTATAAAATAAAAAATGTTTCTTTTAAATGTTTTCAATCCAAAATGACTTCTACGATGAATTTATTTTTATTATTTACTAAAATATTTATTTGAATTGATGTTAAGAATTAATCAGATATTAAAAATATTAAAAAACTCTTCTCTAAATGTTAATATAATAATATTTTTATCTTTCAATACTTTAATAAATTTTTTAGATGAAATAGTTAAAAAATTACTAATACCAAATGAATTAATATTAGATACACTACTAGTGCAATTTTTTTTTACACAAGCATGTCTATTTTAAGCCTAAATCTAAAATCTAAAATTTTAACCTTAAACCCTAAAAATCTTACCACTAACCCTAAACCTTAAATTCCTACAATAAATCATAAATTCTAAACTCTACAATCTAAACCACTAACCTATAAACCCTAAACAAGAACCTTAAACCCCTAAATAACATCGCTTGTGAAAACTTTATTTTTTACCGCCAGTGTATAAGATAATAATCCATACTAAATTTAGGGCACCGTTTTATATCTTAATATACTTTGATATCTTGATTTATTACATATTGTGTTAACCTATTTTATGAAAACTTTCAACAAATAAGATATTTTTTGTACATTAAATCATAAAAATAGAAAGAAATAAAAAGAGAGAAAGTCAGTGGGGGCAATGGTTATAGAGACGAGTCTAAAGAAAGACGTTTTATTATACGACTAATAAACGATGGGTTGTTAGAGTTGTTATATGGGAAAACTTTTGATTTTGATCGTTAGATTTAGATTCTCATAAAAAAAAACATATGGAACCGAAAAGAGTTTTGCTGGAAATTTTTGAAACTTAGTAAGTAGTATCGAAACTTTATGGGGATAACATTCTTGTTGCAACGTAAAATGTTACAACAACACATAACTTTTAAGATGAACAGTAAATTTTCGGAACTCTGAGACATGTACCAGAAGCGTTAGATAAATGTTTAAACTTAAGTTGTTAGTAAAGTTTGTGACAGTAAACGTTGACAGAAGATGTATTGGAATTTAATATAGGGTACCAAAACTTTCAGCTGTGAAAGTAATATTTTAGAGTTTAAGCGTAACATTTAATGTTTTTCTCCTGGTTTCAGAACTTTTGAACATGTACCAAAAACTGTAGAAAACGTGTAAAGTAGAAATATTTAAAGTCCATTTAACAATAATGTTTGTATAGTAAATTTTGAAACGTACAAATCAGTACCAAAACCCGTCGTATAGTATGTTTACTACACAAATTAATGACAATAATTTTTTTGAATACTTTTTACCTAGAAGAGGGGAATTGCTTTTAATGGTTATGGACGATGGTCTTGATTGGGAGATTTTAATCACATGCTCTAGAGATTGTTGGTTGATATTAATTTTTTTAAGATGCATGGGTATCGTTGAATTGTCTTGGGAAGATTTTTTTTTTGATGAAACTGAAACAAAAGAAATCAATTTATGCCATGGAGGTCCTTGAGGACTGCAACAACCATTTCGGCAGAGGGTCCGAGAACGCACAACCTCCAATCGGAGTTCCTCGAATCAAACAAGCCAGACCATTAGCAACTGTATTCAACTCCCGACTAACATATCTAGTCATAATCTCCCAGTTCGAGTCAAGTAGAGTCTGAATCGAAATCACAAGCACGTCATCCTCAAGAACTCTAGATAAACCTTGTAAAATCCGAGTGGCCTCCAAATTATTCATCTCCACCTCCACGTTTCAAACACCAAGCCTCTATGCATGGTGCAAGGCATCATGAAAGGCCCAAAGTACTGCAAACAATACCGAGCAAACCCCTAAGCTACGCAAAAACCCTAGGATCCAGTAACCATTTTCATCTCGCAGAACAGCACCCGCTGCTGTCGCCCTATCCCCAGGCCTGAGAGCCCCATCAACGTTGATCTTGATCCATCCCGTCACTAATGAATGCCAAGAAACAGTCCCACCTCTCAAAATCAAGGTCAGGTAGTGACTCATTTCTAAGCACTCATCATACTCATCGGCTAATCGAAAACAGGAGACTACAAAGTCCTCTCTTTCTATGTAACTGTCATTAAAAAGTAAGCTACAACGCTGCTTTCATAGCTGCCAACACAGAACAACAAACCTGCCTAGCCATCGATCATCCACATCCCCAAACGCATCAACCAACCAAAGATTCAAAACCAACAATTCTTGCAGATTCATCGACAAGAACTCATTGAGCTTAGTCGGTGCTATCAAGCGAGCCCAAATCGAATGAGCTTTAGGACACCGACAAAAAATGTGATCAACATCCTCATCGCCTACGTGGCACAACTGACATAAAACTACAGAAGACATATGTCGACGAGAGCACTCCACATTTGTTAGCAAACTACCACACATAGCAAGCCAAAGGAACACCCAGATGCGTTGAGGGACATTTTGCCACCATACAACTTTCCAACATGAGTTAATCTCCGTACTCACACTTGGATCCTAGGCAACGTATGCCGATTTCGTGCTAAATGCCCGACTTCCCTCCCATCTCCAACTCGGAGAATCGGTCCCATACGATGCATTCGGTGGAACCACTACAACAATTTGTCTCAGAACATGGTTCAACAAAACTTGATCAAGGACCTCCCAATTCCAATTCCCAAAAGTAGTGACAAAGGAAGCTAAAATCGCAAGTCTTGGGTTCGACAAGGATAAGAAAAAGTGCTAAGGGACCACCGCCATTCAACCAGATATCGTACCAAAAATCTGTAGATGTCCCCATCTCTCAGACTCCAACAAATACTTTTAAGCAAACCATCCCAAACATGTGACAAACCTAGCCAGAGTCTAGAACATGAGTTTCATCGCAAAACAGTTGGAATAGAATCTCTCCAACCATACTTATGTTTCAATACCCGTATCCAGAGCTTGTCTTCATTAGTGATCATTTGGAACCCAAGCTTCATCATAAAGGCTTTATTTTGACGATGGTGGTCCTTCAAACCAAGGCCTCCGACCTCAATAAGTTCTTGCATTGAGGGCCACCTCTCTAGAGATATACCATGTGATCCTAAGCCATTACCCCAAACAAACTGTCTAATTAACTTCTCCATTGAATCACAAAACCCCGTGGGGAGCCAAGTGGACTGCATGACATAGGTAGGTATTTCCTGAAGCACTACTTTGGCAAGAGTTGTTCTCTTGGCCAAAGACAACGACCGAGCAGCCCATCTAGATAAGTGATGTTTCATATGGTGTAAAATGTAAACAAAGGTAGCCTTAGTTACTCTTGTCTGTAATAGCGGCACACCCAAGTATTTTATAAGGTCTAAGACTTCCTCAAAACCCAAACCACATACAATGGTATTTCTAAAATGAGGCGAGACATTAACAGAAATGTCCGGATTCAGCGCATAACTTCTCTAGAGTTGCGTTAAGAACTCCCACTTGATCCATATAAGCTTTTATGAAAAGAACAAGGTCATAGGCAAAAAATAAGTGTGAGATGCCAGGACCTTGCCGCGAAAGATTGATTTGTTTCCAACAACCAGAATTAACATTACGATTAATGGATTGATATAGCCTCTACATGTAGACAACGAATAGACATGGGTAGAGGGGGTCCCCTTGACGGATACCACGAGATGGCCTAAACTCCCCCGTTAACTCACAATTCCAAAGGACCTGAGTCGACACAATGCATACACATCACATTATAAGAGCAACAAGTTGGGATGGCATCCCAGTAAGAGTCAATGTCTCCTCGATGTAGTCACATTGAAGCCTATCGTAGGTTTTCTCTAGATCCACTTTAATTGCCTTCCACCCTTTTCACATTTTTTTGTGACACATAGAATGTATAACCTCTTGTGCCAGAATTATGTTATCCGTTATCAGTCTCCCCGGAACAAAGCTCATCTGGTTTCTAGAAATCCAATATGGGAGATAAGGTTTGGGACGGTCTACTATTAGCTTTGTGATAACCTTATACACCACGCTGTAGAAGATAATTGGAAGGAACTGCTTAATTTTGGATGGCTTGTAAACCTTAGGAATGAGGACCAACAAAGTCTTATTCACCCAATCATCAAGTCGACCCTCCTCAAAAATACCTGAACCAACCGACACACCGAAGGATCAATGTTACCTCCTCAAAAGCACTGATTTTTATGCCTATTTTATAATATCTATGCTTATCTTTGAGCACATTTAGATGCATTTAGTTGTTAATTGCATGCATTTGCATAAGGATTTTTGAATCTGGCTATGCTAGTATGAAGGGTGGTTTGTTGGCACGATTACAAGCGCAGTAGTGCCGATTAGCGTAGGAAGGGAATGATGAGAATGCCGATAGATGTTAGCAGCGAATGACTAAAAATTACCGAAGCACTAGTTGGCAAAGAAGAGATTTTTGATGCCAGGTCGAGTAGATGGTGAACCAATGATGACATCAGCCCTATGATTCAAACGAGGGATAAGATGAGCACATCCCTTGTCCTCGAGCATTCAAATTCAAAGCTTACCCTAGGTCATTTTCGTGTGCCTATTTAAAGGAACTCAAGCAAAAACTTGAGTAGAGATCGACAATCAAACTTGAGGATGCTGGACCAAGGAGACGTTCGACCAAGTTTGACCGAGAGCCTAGATTCTGAAGGGTTGCATCGAGAGACAATGTTGGGTTTTATGATGCTCGATTCCTTCAACCGTTCTTGCTCGCCAAGTATGGAGAAGTTGGATAATTGGGTGTTTTTGTGGGAATAGAAAGATAGGCAATTGACACAAGGATTTATAGTGGTTCAACCTTCTAACCAAGCTCTACATCAACTACCTTAGCTTCCCACTAAGGATTTCCAAACAAATTCACTAAGAATTTCGTCCCCTTTTCTCGGATTAAGAGGAAACCGTTACACCGATCAAGCTTTCTACCCAAAGATTGATCAAACACTCTCTTACACAAGAAAGACTCAGCAAACTAGAAATCCCTCTAGAAGGTATATGTTTGCACAATTAAAGCTCTCACCCAAAACCTAAACACTTGAGCAAATTTGACAATTAGGCTCACAAGTGTTGTCTATACAATAAGTTGTACAATAAAGCCCTAAGACAAATTCTTGATCATTGTGTTGTTGACAATTGAAGCATTAACCATCTCTTGATGCTTGTAGGTCCCTTTTATACTCCTAATTGAGTTTGTAGCCATTGAGGACAGTTGGGGTTGGATTAGAGCCGTTGGAGCCTTTATTTCCCACCATAAATGCAATTCTGCAGCTTGGCGTATCGATACCCTTAAACCGTATCGATACGGTCCCGATAAGGAAGTAGCCGTTGTGCACTTCATCTGGTGTATATCGATACGCTTGCCTAGCGTATCGGTACGGTCCTACAGTTTAAAAGACCGTTGGAAAATTTGACCGTTGGAGGTAGTTAGGCGTATCGGTACGCGAACTAGCCGTTGGGTATTTTTAAAGCACACCGTATCGATACGGTAAGGCGTATCGGTACGTGTTTTGGCTACTGGAAAATTATTGTAATTGAAACCCTAAGGCGTATCGGTACTGTACCAGACCGTATCGGTACGGGTACTTGAAAAGCTCGGTTTTGACTACTTTAAATGCACTTTAAATCATTCCAAAGCCTTTTAAAACCCTTAAACATATTTTCAAGTTGTTTTGACTAAAAACATTTTTCAAAACACTTAGTTCTACAATCTCCCCCTTTTTGATATAATAAAACCAACTTGAACAATTGTTTAGGATTCTCCCCCCTTTGTAGTTTAAAATTTGAATAAGAGACTTAAAATTTGAATTAGATTAAAGCTCCCCCTTATTCTCTTTAAAAACTTGAAAAAACAATTTTTCAAACCATTTCTCCCCCTTTTTGTTATATCAAAAAGAATTTAAAATGACATTGGGCTCAAAATAACTTAGGAGGTAAAAGGAAAATTGACACAATTAAAATTTGGTTTTAAAATTGGCTCCCCCTTACTCAAAGCATCAAACAATGTTAGTCTAACATATATGATAATCTAGTTGAAATAAAAAATAAATCAAATTAAACAAATAAAACAACTAGATTTTTACCACACTTGAACACAAGGGAGGATGTGAAGCCTTCCTTCTTCAAGTGTTCTTCCTTGTGTGCATGGAGCTCCCCCTCAATTTTGGACTTGTTGATCAATCTCCATCACACCTAAACAAGACAATCAAGTAATTTTTGGTATCCAAATTGCTTTGGATCCATAGACATTAGTAGCACATAATTTTGTCCCATTAGGAATCTATTTTTCAATTCCATCATTTTTAGTTGAAGTACTTAGTCCTTTGGCCCAAATACTTCTAAAACATTTACCGTTCACAAATCTAGGGGCACTAGATTTTCTAACATAAAAATTTGATTTTTCGAAATTGTTTTTCTTTTGAAGTTTATTGAAAATCAAATCTTTTTCCTTCTTAAGATCATCAACTTCTTTTTGATGATCATTTTCCATCGTTTGAAGCAAGTTTTGTAAATCTAAAATTTTAAGTTCAAACTCTTTATGTTTTGCTTCAAACTCTAAATTGGTTTTAGAAAACAAATCATTTTCGGTTTTTAACTTTGAAATCAATTTATTGTTTTCCGAAAATAAAGCCTTGAATTCAAAAACCAATTCATCATAGGCTTCTTGTAACTCATCAAAAGAATATGAATTTGAACTAGATGAGTTAGAAGTTACTTCCCCCCCACTGAGGGCCATGAAGCATAGGTGGGCTACCTCATCGTCGGTGGAGTCTTCATCACTCCATGTCGCCACATATGATTTCTTTGAAGATGATCCCTTTTTGTTGGACTTGTGGGAATCCTTCATCTTCGTCTTCGATTCATGCTTGGATTTATTCATTTCGCTCTTCATGAACTGGGTGAATTTCTTGAAGAGATAGGCCATCTCTTCATCTTCGCTTTCCTCCTTACTTAGTTCTACATGATGGCATGTGGAGGATTTGAGAGCAACGACACTTGCGTTGATGCCTAGCTCCATGATCTTCTTTTCCCCATCTTTATTATCTCTTTCTTCTTCTTCTCCTCTTCTTTGTCTTTCTTCATAATTTGGTGAGTGAGAAGTGACCCCATGAGTTCATCAAGCTTCAAGGTCTTCAAATTCTTACCTTCGACGATGGCGGTCCTCTTTGAGTCCCATGACTCAGGAAGAGAATAGATAAGTTTTCGGACAAGCTTTTCTTCCGGATTGACTTCTCCATAACCCTTGAGTCCTTTAGTGAAGGCGGAGAATCGGTGAAACATCTTCTCAATGTCCTCTTTCAGATCCATTTTGAAGTTTTCATACTCAAGGTTGAGGAGGACGATCTTGGTCTCCTTTACTTCGTTTGTCCCCTCGTATGTAACTCCGAGCTTGTCCCAAACTTCATTGGCACTCTTGCAAGAAGACACCTTCTCGTATATGTTGAGGCTAAGTGCACAAAAAATGAAGTGCAAAGCCTTGCAATTTAGTTCCATCTTCTTACGATCGTCGGCACTCCACTCTGCCTTGCTTCTTTGTGGTACGAACGAGCCATCTTCTATGATGTCCCAAAGCTTGTAGTCTATGGATTTGACAAAGAACATTATCCTCGTCTCCCAATAAGCATAATTGGTCCCGTCGAAGAAGGGCAGTTTGTCGATGGATTGTGCCATTGAGCCGGTTGTTTGAAAAGTTAATCAAGCTTGCCGGATCGCCTCAATAAGATGTTAATCCTCTTTAATTGAGCCAAGCTCTGATACCAATTGTTGGGTTTTATGATGCTCGATTCCTTCAACCGTTCTTGCTCGCCAAGTGTGGAGAAGTTGGATAATTGGGTGTTTTGTGGGAATAGAAAGATAGGCAATTGGCACAAGGATTTATAGTGGTTCAACCTTCTAACCAAGGTCTACATCCACTACCTTAGCTTCCCACTAAGCATTTCTAAACAAATTCACTAATAATTTTGTGCCCTTTTCTCGGATTAGGAGGAAACCGTTACACCGATCAAGCTTTCTACCCAAAGCTTGATCAAACACTCTCTTACACAAGAAAGACTTAGCAAACTAGAAATCCCTCTAGAAGGTATATGTTTGCACAATTAAGGCTCTCACCCAAAACCTAAACACTTGAGAAAATTTGACAATTAGGCTCACAAGTGTTGTCTATACAATAAATTGTACAATAAAGCCCTAAGACAAATTCTTGGTCATTGTGTTGTTGACAATTGAAGCATTAACCATCTCTTGATGCTTGGAGGTCTATTTTATACTCCTAATTGAGTTTGTAGCCATTGAGGACCGTTGGGGTTGGATTAGAGTTGTTGGAGCCTTTATTTCCCACCATAAATGCAGTTCTGTAGCTTGGCGTATCGATACCCTTCAAACCGTATCGATATGATCCCGATAAGAAAGTAGCCGTTGTGTACTTCAGCTGGTGCGTATCGATATGCTTGCCTAGCATATCGGTACGGTCCTGCAGTTTAAAAGACTGTTGGGAAGTTTGACCGTTAGGGGTAGTTAGGCGTATCGGTACGTGATACAACCGTATCAGTACACGAACTAGCCGTTGGGTATTTTTAAAGCACACTGTATCGATACGGTAAGGCGTATCGGTACGAGTTTTGGCTACTAGAAAATTATTGTAATTGAAACCCTAGAGCATATCGGTACTGTACCAGACCGTATCGGTACGGGTACTTGAAAAGCTCAGTTTTGACTACTTTAAATCATTCCAAAGCCTTGTAAAACCCTTAAACATATTTTCAAGTTGTTTTTGACTAAAAACATATTTTAGATTCTTTTCAATTTAGTCTAAAACATTTTTCAAATATTATATCAAAACACTTAGTTCTACAGAAACCCTTCTCACCTATTCTCTTCGTTTAAGTTATTTTTATTTTTATTTAAGATGGTGACGTTGAGATACGATTATGGTTTTTGTTTGGAAACCCTCACCATGAACTAATTTAATAGTTGGTGAGGGATGGTTGCGTTGAATGCTACTTTCTATGTTTAGCTTTTAATAATTGGAAATGAGATGGAATTGTTTTCCTATATGGCATGATCTTAATTGTTTTCACAAATACAATACCAAGCGAGAGCTGGCTTTGTTGGCTTATTGAACCTTAATATCTTAACCGACTTAGGGAACAATGAAAAAATGCTAGATGCTTCGAGAGAAGATGTTCAAGTAGATGAACTTACTTCGGGAGTGAAATCTACTGTTACGTGTAAAATAGTCTATCGCAATTGTAGTGCAAGTGTACACGACGCAAGTAGTAAAGTGATACGAAGTATCGGATATCGTCTCCACAGGGATTGGGCTAATGACTTCACCTTGTTTACTGCACGAGAGTAAAGGAAATAATTAAGAGTTGTCACGCGAATAATAAGGTAAAAACGTAAAATAAAGGATTGAGAAATCAAGATAGAGAGAATGGGCTGGTATTGAGTTGCTCAGTAGTGCAGGTATTGAATTGCTTAGGATCTCCAGTTCTGTCGTCGCGCCCGTCGCCGACAGCACCTGTCGCGGCGGCTGTCCGTTAGCTGTCGCGGCAGCGAACACTAACTCCGTACTTCAAGCTTGGCAAGAATCCCAGATCTGCCTTGCCCTATCCCTAGGCACAAGTCTGTCGATGATCACGTCTTTGATGATACCTCCCGGCGTGAATCGAAGGATGAACACCGATGTGTATGAATTCTTCCTTAGCCACTTAACCTCGCCCTATCCCTAGGCACGAGATGATTCAACTATAAACTAGAGAACGCGCTCTTATCTCTTTCGTATACTTAACTCTCCCGATGCTAAGTAAATGGATAACCTCACAATGCTCTCCCGATGCTCTTGCAAGATATTAAAACCAAGATAAAAGAACTTGAAGTTTATTTTATTGAACTTGAAAAATCCTAAAACAAAACAACCCTTGCAACTACTTTACAAAACAACCCGTGGCCCTAGGGGGTTTTAGAACATGTCGGTGACGGGTGGACGGCAGGGGTTTGGTTTCGGTTATGGGGTAATCGGTTATGCCTCCTAGGTTAAATCTATGCCCTTATATAAGCTTTGGGCTCAAGTTATCTAAGGTAACAAGGATTACAACTCTAATTAAAAGTAAGATTCTAATAAAGACTAAATCTCTAAAGTCTCCTACTTTCCAGCCGCATCCTTGTTTCTAGGAATTTCTTCTCCTTGAGCTTTGGCTTGACATATCTTTTGATCCGGGGCTTGGAAAAATATTTGGCTTCCACACGACAGACGAGCAGATTTTTCTCTATCTATCGAGGTCCACTTTGCTTTTCCTCTTCATAAGGCTGCTGTCACCTTGCTGTCACGACAGGTCCATGGCAGCTTCGTCTTCTTCGTCTGCTTGTTCAGTTCAGCTTTCCTGCTTCTCTGCCCTGCGCCTGCCCTCAACGTCTACTATGGCAGATACCTGCAAAAATAGCCATCTTTTAGTAGAATCCGTGCCTTTAGTCCATTTGTGATGTTTTACTGAAAACTAGCCTAAATGCAATGCAATGATGCTTGAATGCAGCAGAAATATGGGTTAAAAAGGGTGTAAATAATAGAACTTTTACACACTCAACACACCCCCAAACTCAAGTTTTTGCTTGCCCTCAAGCAATTAAACCTAAAAGAAAATTGAAATTTTTTTGTGTTGGCCTTCAAACAGTGAACTGTCCCTTACCCGTCGCTCATTCTCTATGGCGGCAGCAACCTGTCGGAAAGGTTAGGATCTGTCCAGAATCTCCCTATAGCTCTCGTGCAGTGTGTGCATGCTTGTGAACAGTTATATGCTAAGACTCTCTTAGTTTCACTAGAATATTCGACTTTAGCCTGTTTAGAGTTTTTCCTACGAGACTGTTTTCTTTCTTTTTCTTACTAGAGCCAGAATTGGGCACCTCTAGTTATTTCTTTTTTTTTTTTAAATTTCTTCTCTTTTACTAGAGCCAGTATTTCAGGCACCTCTAGTTAACTGTCTAGAGCCGGTGATAGGCACCTCTAGAAGTTTTTCTCTGGTTATCTGCCTAGAGCCGGTGGTAGGCACCTCTAGGTTTCCTGAGATTCTAGTCTCTTTTCTACTCTAAGTGCTAAGCTTTCCTATTCTAGTTTGGCTAAAAGAAATCTAAGCAGTATAACAGTCACAATGGTGTTTAAGTTTTCAGAACTATAGAAAGGCTCTAAACTTCTCCTTAATCTGTCCTAAAGATCCTGCCACGACAGAGATGTCATGACAGGTAAGTTAACTTCACAGTTTTAAGCCAACAGTTTTATATTTTCTGATTTTTTTTTAGAGAAAATAAAAATAATAAGACACAACAAATAATCAAAAGATGTGCTAAAGACTCCATTAAAGATGGAGGGTTGCCACCCCCAAACTCAAGGGTTGCATTGCCCCCAATGCAAAATGAGATGAAAAATAAAATAAAGAAAAAGTACATCACAAAAATATAAAAGCAGGCAGCAATAAGAGGAAAATAAAGACTTAAATTTTCAATCGCTGCTCTCGCTGCTGCTGCTGACGCGGATCTGATGGCGGCGCCTGCGCTGTGGAGGGGGCTGGGCAGGTTCAATAGCAGGTTGAGCAGCAGATTCATCGGCAGGTTGAGGGGCAGGTTGCTCCACTAGCCGGACGTCAGAACTGCTGTCGCTATCCCGGCTGCTGCTAGTGGTGGTGCTGGCTTTGGGCAGCCGTTTCTTGTCTGCCACGTGCTTAATTCTTTTCACCCTCGTAAAGTCCCTCTCCAAATTCCTCCGGAGAAGAGGGCTGTCATCAGTGGCAGGTCTTTTGGTTCCTCGAGGGGAGGTGTCTGCCGGAGAGTTGCCGGCTGCCGTCTGGGCAGGGGATGGTGTGGAGGTGGCAGAATGGGTATGGGGGGAAACAGGTGGTGTAGGTGTGGGGGAGGGGATATGGAAATAATGGGATGGGAAGGTGGGGAAGATGACATCCGAATAATGTAAAGTATTAGTAATGAAATTTACCGTTGCATTTGAGAAGTCTCGGATGAAGGTCATCAAACCCATTTGGCGCTCCTCTACCCGCAGGATTGCAGCAAGGATGTGGGCAGACTGGTCTGTCGGAGCGGTGTCGGCGGTAGCATCTGGGGCAGGGTCGGTGGCAGGTTCATCATCGGAGTCAGCATGGGGGGCATTTGGGTCGAAGGCATTGATGGGTGATACGACTATGACCTCCATGAGGCTGGAGATGTTGTTGTCAGTCCAGCCACTGCCCGTCTTGATTTTGTCTGAGGGTTCCTCTGGTACGGCAGCACAACGGCAGAGGGCGGTGATGGTGAACGGCAAGCAGAGTCGTGAGTCTGAACGGAAGGCACAATCAATGATGCTGTCCCTCATGTACCTGCCCACATTGATGGGTCTGTCATGCATGATAGAGTGAATGAGGGCCAGCCGCTGTCGGTTGACTGTCGTGTGGTGGGACGAGGGCAGGATACGCTTTTTGATGAAAGCGTTCCACAGTTTTGCTTCGGGGAGGAGCTGCCCCCTATTGACGGAGTGGGGGTTCTTCTTGCTGGTGGTCCATGTCGTACCAGCCTCTGTCAGCTCCACCATGATGGAATCATAGGCAGCAGCGTCGAGAGTGTCCAGAAATTGTTGGTGAGCATCATCATCGGGGCCAAAGAACAGGCGAAACATATGGTTGATGCTGTTTGCTGTAAAGGGCACTTCCACTCCTCGGACGATGACGGATGTCGCCGTTTTGCTGTCGACAGCCTCGTAGAATTCCCGGACCAAAGTATCATTTAGCTCTGCCGGCTGCTCGGCAAAGTCCTCCCATAGTTGTGCCGTTATGGCCTTCACAATGAATGGCCGGAGTCCCATATGGGGAGCATCTCTGTTGTAAATGAAGCCACGCTCCTCACATAGTTCCTTATTGGCGAAGGGTGATGCTGCTGCTGAAGAAGAAGCGGCAGCAGCGTTATGTCGGGTTTGTCTCGACGACATTTTTGTTGCAAGGGCTGTGAAAGAGAGAAAACAAATAAAACTAGAGGAGAAAAAACAAGAGAGAAAAATCAGAAGTGATGAAAAATGAAAGGGAGAACGGGGTTATATAGCTGTTGGGTATCTGCCCATTTAATGCCTCAACGACAGGCGGGAATAACGGGGCGGCAGATTGGATGTAGCGTGTCTGACGCGTCTGACACGCATTTATGCGTCTGCTGTGCGTCTGCCGCACGCTTCTGCTTCTGTAGTGTCAAGCTGTTGACAGCCTGTCAAGTCCGTCTGCGCCGGCAGCTGAAACGACAGGTTTCCATAAATGGGCTTCAATGGGCTGATGGATGGGCGGTGGGCTTGGGTCACTTCTCCTTTTCTTCTTGACTCCTTTATTTCCTAAAAACTGAAATTAGAAAAACAAAACATTATTTGAAAATAAACCTAATTTCCTAATAAATAATAAATAAATAAAATAAATAAAAATTAGGTTAAATTAGGGATGCCTTGTGGGGCATCACCTAAAGTAACCACTTCCTGTATTCCTGGGGCTTCAGTCCCCTGATAGTGCTTGAGGCGCTGTCCATTGACTTTGAATTGATGCCCGTCTTTTAATGATTGAATTGTGATGGCACCATGGGGAAAAACTTGAACCACTTGGAACGGGCCAGACCATCTAGACTTTAGCTTTCCTGGGAAGAGTTTAAGTCTAGAATTAAATAACAACACAAGCTGCCCTGGGCAGAACTCTCGTGGCAGCAGTTTCTTGTCGTGCCACTTCTTAGTCTTTTCCTTGTAAATCCTTGCGTTGTCGTAGGCCATTGTCCGTAATTCTTCAATCTCGTTCAGATCTAGTAATCTTTTCTGGCCGGCCTTGTCCAAGTCCATATTCACGGCCTTGATTACCCAATATGCCTTGTGCTCGATCTCGACAGGTAAGTGACAGGTTTTCCCATAAATCAGTCGGTATGGAGACATGCCCAAAGGAGTCTTGAAAGCTGTCCTGTATGCCCATAATGCATCATTTAGAAGTAAAGACCAATCTTTCCTCGTTGGTTTAACCATCTTTTCAAGAATGTTCTTCACTTCCCTATTGGATATCTCAGCCTGTCCATTGGTCTGTGGGTGGTATGCTGTCGCGATCCTGTGCTTGACACCATATTTCTTCAAGGCGGCAGCAATTACCCTATTATCGAAATGTCTCCCTTCATCACTGATAATCGCCCTAGGAATGCCAAATCTAGAAAAAATGTTTTTGTGCAAAAACTTTTGGACTGTTGTGGCATCATTCTTTTGAGTTGCGATTGCTTCTACCCATTTGGAGACATAGTACACTGCTAGGAGGATGTAAAGATTTCCACATGAAGATGGAAAAGGTCCCATAAAATCAATCCCCCAAACATCAAAGATCTCTACTTCTAAAATATTCTGCAGTGGCATCTCGTTTCTCTTCGAGATGTTACCTGTCCTCTGGCACCTGTCACAGTTTCTGTAAAATTCCTGTGCATCTTTATATAGTGTCGGCCAGTAGAACCCTGACTGCAGCACCTTGGCAGCAGTTTTATTGCCTCCTAAGTGACCTCCATATTGTGAAGCATGACAGTGATGGAGAATGTCTTCTTGTTCTTCTTGTGGTACACACCTTCTTATAACCTGATCTGCGCACATTTTGAAAAGAAGAGGTTCGTCCCAATAATAATGCTTAACATCATTTTGGAACCTCTTCCTGGCTTGATAATTAAGATCAGAAGGTAATATTCCGCTAACTATAAAATTAACGAAATCAGCATACCAGGGAAGGTTAGAAGACTTACCTGCCGCCATGGCTGTCGCGACAGCGATTGCGGCAGCAAAGAGCTGCTCATCTGGGAAGGTCTCCAGTATGTGTGTCTCATCTAACGGTAAGCTCTGTCCCGTTTCCAACCTCGACAAGTGGTCTGCCACTTGATTTTCTGTCCCCTTTTTGTCTTTGATCTCAAGGTCGAACTCTTGTAATAGCAAGATCCATCGTATCAGCCTAGGATTCGCATCCTTCTTTGCGAACAAATACTTGAGGGCAGAATGGTCGGTGTGTATTATTACTTTCGTTCCAAGTATGTAAGAACGAAACTTGTCGATGGAGAACACCACAGCTAACAGCTCCTTTTCTGTGGTGGTATAGTTCACTTGGGCATCATTTAATGTTTTGCTGGCATAGTATATGACGTGAAACAGCCTGTCTCTGCGCTGCCCAAGTGCTGCCCCGGCAGCATAGTCACTAGCATCACACATGATCTCGAATGGTTGTGTCCAGTCTGGTGGCTGTACTATGGGGGCTGTCACTAACTTTTCCTTCAGAACCTTGAATGCTTCAGTACATTCCTCATTAAAGTCAAAGGGTCGGTTCTGCTCTAGAAGATGGCATAGCGGCTTGGTGATCTTTGAAAAATTTGCAATAAATCTTCTATAAAAACCAGCATGCCCTAAGAAACTCCTAATACCCTTGACTGTGGTTGGCGGCGGCAGCTTCTCTATGACTTCAATTTTTGCCCTGTCGACTTCTATCCCACGGCAGCTAATCTTACGGCCTAGAACTATCCCTTCATCTACCATAAAATGGCATTTTTCCCAATTTAGAACAAGATTAGCTTTTTCACATCTTTCAAGTACCTTTTGAAGATTGCCGAGGCAGCTCTCAAAATCGTCTCCAAAGACGGAAAAATCATCCATGAAAATCTCAAGGAAGTCCTCTACCATGTCGGAGAATATTGCCATCATGCACCTTTGGAAGGTGGCAGGTGCGTTACAGAGGCCGAACGGCATCCTCCTAAATGCGTATGTTCCGTAGGGGCATGTGAAAGTCGTTTTCTCTTGATCTTCCGGTGCAATAGCAATTTGTTTATAACCTGAATAACCATCAAGAAAACAATAATAAGATTTACCCGCTAATCTATCAAGCATTTGATCAATAAAGGGTAAAGGGAAGTGGTCCTTTCGGGTAGCTTTGTTAAGCTTCCGATAGTCCATACAAACCCTCCAACCGGTCACAGTCCTGGTTGGGATTAGTTCATTGTTTTCGTTGGTTATCACGGTCATGCCTCCTTTCTTGGGAACACATTGCACCGGGCTTACCCATTTGCTGTCGGAGATGGCGTAAATGATACCAGCATCTAACCATTTAATTATTTCTTTACGCACTACCTCCTTCATCGCAAAGTTTAACCGCCTTTGGGCATCAATGGTCGGCTTATGATCTTCCTCTAGGAGGATTTTGTGCATGCATATTGCCGGACTAATGCCCTGAATGTCTGCTATCGTCCATCCAATCGCCTTTTTGTGCTGCCTTAGCATGTCGATCAGCTGTCGTTCATGTTCCTGCGGCAGCTTAGCAGAGATGATTACGGGCAGTGTGTCATCACAACCAAGATAAGCATATTTAAGCTGCCCTGGCAGGGGCTTAAGTTCTAAGCCAGGTGGTTCAACAGTAGAGGGCTTTTGGATTAAATGGTTATCCGAAGTGTAATTCAAAGGTTCGAATAACTTACCTGGACGATGGTCTAACCAGTTTACCTCCTCATGACCTTCAGTATCAGATGTATCGGATTCAGAGGAGTTGCTGTCGTCGGTGCTGTCGACGTCGCTGTCGTGACAGGCCCGTAGGTGGCTGTTGCAGCAGTGACCAAATTTTATATCACGGCAGCCCGACCTGATGCAGGGGTAATCAAAGGTCACCTCAATGATGGCCTTGCATTCCTCGTCCATATCAGCATGTTTCATTGCTTGGAGAACATTCAACTTAATTTGTTGATCGTTTACGCGCATAGTGAGTTCTCCTTTCTCCACATCAATCAATGATCTTCCCGTGGCTAAGAAGGGTCGCCCAAGGATGACTGGTGCGTTCTCATCTGCCTCACAATCTAAAATAAGAAAGTCAGCAGGAAAAATAAGCTTATCCACTCTTACCAAAATATCTTCAATTTTTCCCTCGGGGTGAACGTAAGAGCGGTCGGCTAGCTGTAGGGTAACTGTCGTGGGCCGCGCCTTCCCAATACCTAATTTCTGAAAAACAGATTTGGGCATTAGATTAACACTAGCTCCAAGATCACAAAGTGCCTTACCCACGAATTTGTCGCCGATTACACAAGGTATGATGAAGCTCCCCGGATCCTTCTTTTTCTGGGGTGGCTGCCGATGAAGAATACTCATGCAACCTTCTTGCATCCTTACCGTTTCAAATTCCCCAAGTTTAGATTTTTTCGACATGACATCCTTGAGAAATTTAGCGTAACCGGGCATCTCCCTAACAGCATCTAACAACGGAATGTTAATATGAACCTGTTTAAAAATATCATAAATTTTTTTGAGTTGAGATTCATGCTTAGCTTGCTGTTTCCGTTGAGGGAAGGGTGGTGGGGGTCGATAGTCAGCAATGCGTCCTTCCCACTGCATGCGAATCTGAGGACGGTAGTCATCTTTTTTCTCCTCTGTCGCTTCTGCTGTCGTGACAGGCTCATCGGCAGCAGTCTGTTTATCACCTATCGGGGCCACTTCCTCGGCAGGTTTATCCAAGGCAGGTTCCTTTTCTGTTTCAGCTTCTTTTTCTGGCCCTGGTAACTTTTTCCCACTCCTAGTAGTAATCGCCTTGCATTGCTCATGTGGGGGCGGTCTAGCATTTTCAGTATTGCTAGGGAAACCTCCATTCTGCCTTGGCTTAATATGCTGGGACACCTGACCCATTTGTGTCTCTAGAGATTTCAAGGTAGCCTCATGATTTGTCATTCTCATATTGGTTTCATCCATAAAGTTTTCCGTCTTCTTGACAAACTGATTAATATTCTCCATATACGTACCAGTCTGAGACATAAAAGTGGCCAGAGTCTGCTCCAATATACTACTCGTGGCAGGTGGTGGCTGCTGTTTCTGCTGCGGCGGCAGGTTCTGCGGCAGGTTTTGCGGCGGCAGTTGCTGTCGCGTCAACAATCTAGGACCCCCCTGATTCTGATTATATGCTTGCGGATTCAGAGCATTGTTAGGATTACTCCAGGAAAATTTGGGATCTTTCCTCCAATTAGGGTTGTAGTTGTTGGAATTGTAGTTCGGCTTGTAATTTCCAACATATTTTCCCTCTTCTACATTTATAGGGCACTCATCCCTACTATGATTTCCCTCACAGATAGTACAAACTTCCTCGACAGCAAATCCTCGTAAGTCCTCTTCATTCAATAAGTGTTTCATGGCTTTAGTGAGGAATGCTACCTGTGATTTCATAGTGCTGTCGGCCTCATAGTCCTTGACAGCAAGTACCCGTTTACCCCCTCTTCTTGCAGTCGGAAACTGCTCCTCATTCTTGGCCAGATTTTTCAAAACTTGCAGGGCCTCGTCCGGATCTTTATCCAATAATAATCCATTTGCTGCAGAATCAATTCGGATGCGAGTTTGTAGATTGGCAGCATTATAGAACTTTGTAACCTGATTCCAGACGGGGAATCCATGCATAGGGCAGTTTCGAAGAAGAGTAGTAAACCTGTCCCAGGCCTCGTGCATTGGCTCGTCATCTTCCTGTTGAAAAGTAGCAATTTCATTACGTAATCGCTCAGATAAATGCGAAGGATTAAAACGAGATAAGAATTCACGAGTTAGATCTGCCCAAGTCATAATAGAACCCGGTGTTAGTTTATTCCACCAAGTTTTAGCTCTGTCCCTCAAGGAGTGAGGGAATAACCAAAGCCTCAGTATCTCCGGACTAACTCCTGGCAGTCTAAACGAACCACAGATCTCCTGGAACGTTTTGAGATGCTCCCTAGCATCTTCTGTTGCAGAACCACTAAACTGTCCGGCGTTGTTGATCATACTAAACATGACAGGTTTAAGCTCGAAGTTATCAACATCAATATCCGGCAGCGTGGTCTCCAGCTCTACATGATCATTCAGCATGTAGTCACGACATGACCGTCGTCCACCTGCTGCGGGCGGATCGACGACAGGTGGGTTATTATTGCCAAGGGGTGGTATGAAACCACCAGCAGGTTGGTTATGACCCATCTTCTCTAGCTGTTCCTCGAGATATTCGTTTCGGTCTAAAAGTCAGCGAAGTTGTTTCTTGAGATTGAAGGAACGTTCGATCTCCGGATCTAATTTATACTCAGGATCTTCACCTCTTTTGGATCTACGCATAAACAAGAAAACCTCGTGAAAAGCGAAAGTTGAAAACACAAAAGAAAAATTAAAGAAAAATAAAAACGAAAATAAAAATAAAAATAAAAGCGAAAAGTGCAATAAAAGAAAGATGTAGTTATGTTGCCAATCCCCGGCAACGGCGCCAAAAACTTGTTACGTGTAAAATAGTCTATCGCAATTGTAGTGCAAGTGTACACAACGCAAGTAGTAAAGTGATACGAAGTATCGGATATCGTCTCCACAGGGATTGGGCTAATGACTTCACCTTGTTTACTGCACGAGAGTAAAGGAAATAATTAAGAGTTGTCACGCGAATAATAAGGTAAAAACGTAAAATAAAGGATTGAGAAATCAAGATAGAGAGAATGGGCTGGTATTGAGTTGCTCAGTAGTGCAGGTATTGAATTGCTTAGGATCTCCAGTTCTGTCGTCGCGCCCGTCGCCGACAGCACCTGTCGCGGCGGCTGTCCGTTAGCTGTCGCGGCAGCGAACACTAACTCCGTACTTCAAGCTTGGCAAGAATCCCAGATCTGCCTTGCCCTATCCCTAGGCACAAGTCTGTCGATGATCACGTCTTTGATGATACCTCCCGGCGTGAATCGAAGGATGAACACCGATGTGTATGAATTCTTCCTTAGCCACTTAACCTCGCCCTATCCCTAGGCACGAGATGATTCAACTATAAACTAGAGAACGCGCTCTTATCTCTTTCGTATACTTAACTCTCCCGATGCTAAGTAAATGGATAACCTCACAATGCTCTCCCGATGCTCTTGCAAGATATTAAAACCAAGATAAAAGAACTTGAAGTTTATTTTATTGAACTTGAAAAATCCTAAAACAAAACAACCCTTGCAACTACTTTACAAAACAACCCGTGGCCCTAGGGGGTTTTAGAACATGTCGGTGACGGGTGGACGGCAGGGGTTTGGTTTCGGTTATGGGGTAATCGGTTATGCCTCCTAGGTTAAATCTATGCCCTTATATAAGCTTTGGGCTCAAGTTATCTAAGGTAACAAGGATTACAACTCTAATTAAAAGTAAGATTCTAATAAAGACTAAATCTCTAAAGTCTCCTACTTTCCAGCCGCATCCTTGTTTCTAGGAATTTCTTCTCCTTGAGCTTTGGCTTGACATATCTTTTGATCCGGGGCTTGGAAAAATATTTGGCTTCCACACGACAGACGAGCAGATTTTTCTCTTTCTATCGAGGTCCACTTTGCTTTTCCTCTTCATAAGGCTGCTGTCACCTTGCTGTCACGACAGGTCCATGGCAGCTTCGTCTTCTTCGTCTGCTTGTTCAGTTCAGCTTTCCTGCTTCTCTGCCCTGCGCCTGCCCTCAACGTCTACTATGGCAGATACCTGCAAAAATAGCCATCTTTTAGTAGAATCCGTGCCTTTAGTCCATTTGTGATGTTTTACTGAAAACTAGCCTAAATGCAATGCAATGATGCTTGAATGCAGCAGAAATATGGGTTAAAAAGGGTGTAAATAATAGAACTTTTACACACTCAACATCTACCCCTTAGGAGGAAAAGATTGGGACTTAATCAAATTAATTTATGAAAAAGCTATTTTATAGAGATATACAAGGTTTTCATAGTTAACTCAGGGAATCGCCATCGAGAGAGGTAATGCCACCTTCGAATCTGCTCGACAAACAATGCAAAGACATGATTTATTAAAAACTGGCATGAGATGAATAACGTGAAAACTAGGCATCCCTTGCCAACACTCATCATTCATTTTAAAACTCTCATTGCCAACGTTGTTGCCTTTTATTTCCTTCTTTTCAACTTGCTTTTAAAACCAACTTCAAAACAAATAAACTTTTCTTTGACAAGTAAAACAAGTAAGCAATTGAACTCTTGACCAATCCTTGTGGGATCGATAACTCAACTTACTGATGTATTACTTGGAATACCATGTATACTTGCACGCAAAAGACTCTTTCTTGGCATTGTTTATTCTTTACCAACGCATTTTCACCCCTTTTACCAAGCTCTCTCACGAGTCCAACAAGTTTTTGGCACCGTTGCCAGGGATTACATCAGAGTTTATTGTTTTATTTTACTTATCTATTTTATTTGGTGTATGACCAAGAACCGTGCTACGGACTATCAATCATTTGACCCTGAAATTGAACAAACCTACCACATATTGAATAGGAAAATCAGAGAGATAACTCAAAATGGTAATGGAGGAGTAGAGGGTGTCCCACAGAATCAAGGAGATCTACCTATACATAGAGGGATACCGACTGCCCCTGCTACACCCGTAGTGGGTGATGCCATAAAGAAACCAATACGAGAACACTCGGCACCAAACATTGATAACATGATGCCAAGAGTGATTGGCACTGAGGTAAATACATTAAATTTTGAACTTAATCGGTAATGATTCAAACTCTTTTGAATGCAGGCCAATTTGATGGAGCACTTACTGGAGACCCTTTATAGATAGAGCCTAGACTTGGCTCAATTCTTTGCCACCTGGTTCAGTCACCTCATGGGGGGACCTATGCCAGAAGTTTTTGACGTGTTTCCAGCCGCCAACACTCATGGCCAAGCTACGTGGTGAGATTATTACATTCAGGCAAGCCGAGGATGAAACCTTATATGATGCTTGGGAGAGATTTAAAGATCTATTGAGAAGGTTTCCTATGCATGGATTTCCAAATTGGACCAAAAATACAAACTTTCTACAAATGGATTAAATGCACAAACGAGGAATGTTGTTGATGCTTCGACAGCCGGTTCATTGCTTGACAAGAACTATACTGAGGCTGTAGGTATCATTGAGATAATTCAGTTAATGATTTTGAGTACCTCGTTGCCAGGTTAGGTACTAGAAATAAAACCAATGGGAAATTGAAGGTTGATGAACTAACATCCATCCATGATGAGATTTCAAACCTCACTTTTATGGTGAGAACATTGCAAAAGAACAACGAACCTCAAGAAATGAAGGCATTAGAACCATTCTGCACCATCTGTGGAGAGAGCCACCATGTGGATGATTGCCCTACCAACCCTGAGTCGGTATATTATGATGGCAACATAAATCGCAATTTTAATCCTAACTCAAATACTTATAATATAGGATGGAGGTAGCACATGAACCTAACTTAGGGAAATCAAGGATCCAACCAATACAATGCCCAACAACAGAACAACAATGCCTAACATCAGAACAATGCCATGCCAGGAGTCAATCATAAATTTGTGCCACACCAGGCACAAAATAATTTTCATGCAGGGCAAAGGAACAACCAAGGGACTTTGATAGAATACATGGAGAGGAATGATGCCACTGTCCAGAGTTTGGCAGCTTTGATGCGAAACTTGGAGGTCCAGATTGGGCAGATTGCCAATGCACTCAACAATAGACCCAAGGAACTTTTCCAAGTGACATAGAAGAGGCCATGCAAAAAAACAATGAACAATGCAAAGCTGTAACACTTCAGAGTGGTAAGCAATGCGAGGCTGAGACATCCAGCAACCAGCCAATTCTTTGTCAAAAGGAAGATAAAAGACTAGTAGATGTACCGCAAGAGCCGAATAACAAAGAAGAGGATGGAAACATTTCCAGCCATCAGACTAATGTCAATAAGCAGACTGATGCTAGTGAGCATAATGACGCCAGACAACAGTCTGATGCCAGCAAACTGTTGGCAAAGCCAACAGAACTAGCATATGTTTATCCACCTCCACCCTTTCCAAAAAGCTTATAGAAGCATAACCAAGATCAACAATTTAAGCGTTTCTTTGAAGTGCTAAAACAATTTCAGTTCAATCTTCCATTAGTGGAAGCAGTCGAGCAGATACCCAATTACGTGAAATTCATGAAAGACGTCTTATCCAAAAAAAAAGAAAATTGGGGGACTTTGAGACTATAGCTCTTACCGAAGGATAAAGCGCCAGGATACTCAATCGGTTGCAACCAACATTGAAAGATCCAGGGAGTTTCACTATCCTGTGCACCATTGGCAATAGATTCATGGGTATGGCACTGCGTGACCTAGGGGCTAGCATTAACTTGATGTTGATGTCGGTGTTCAAGAAGCTTGTCATTGAATCAAGGCCCACTACCGTGACACTTTAGTTGGTGGGTCGATCTTTTGCACATCCTAAGGGTAAGATTGAGGATGTGTTGGTAAAGGTAGATAAATTCATATTTCCAGCCGACTTTATTATTTTAGATTATGAAGCTAATTCTAATATCCCAATTATCTTAGGAAGACCTTTTCTTGCTACCGGTAGAGCTTTGATTGATGTGCATAAAAGAAAAATTAACAGTGCGCATGAATGAACAACATGTTACTTTTAATGTGTTTCAAGCTTTGAAATGTGCATATGAATCAGAAGAATGCCAAGGAGAAGATATGATGGTGTCCATTTTCAAGGTGGACATGGCACAGCCGTGCCAAGAAAAGTATAATGATGCCAGCAGGACCGATAGTGAAGAAGAAAACTTTGAAGCCGAAGAAGTGAGCTATTTTAAGCCACTAGAGTTGGCTAGCAAAGAGATTAAGGCCCCTAAGCCATCAATAGAGGAGCCACTAGAATTGGAGTTGAAACCATTGCCACACCACCTCAAATATGCATATCTAGGTAAGCACTCTACTTTTCTAGTAATCATTACCGCTTATCTAACCAATGACCAGGAGGAAAGATTGTTGGAAGTTTTAAGTAAACACAAGCAAGCATTGGGTCTGACCTTGGTAGACATCCGAGGTATTAGCCCAGCCATATGAATGTACAAGATAAACCTAGAGGAATATCATGGCAAAACCATTGAAGGCCAAAGAAGACTGAATCGAAGCATGAAAGTAGTATTCAGGAAGAAGATTATCAAGTGGCTGGATGCCGGGATAATCTATGCCATATCCGATAGCTCGTGGGTTAGCCCGATACAATGCGTGCCAAAGAAAGGTGGCATGACCGTGGTTTAAAACAAAAAGAACTAGTTAATCCCTTCCAGAACTATCACCAGATGGAGAGTGTGCGTAGATTACAGGAAGCTGAACAATGCCACCAAAAATGACCACTTCCCGTTGCCCTTCATTGACCAGTTGTTGGACAGATTGGCAGGTAAAACTTTCTATTGCTTCTTAGATAGTTATTAGGATATAATGAAATTTCCATAGTTCCAAAGGACCAAGAGAAACATTCACCTATCCATATAGGACATTCGCCTTTAAGAGGATGCCATTCGGTTTGTGCAATGCATCGATAACATTTTAACGTTGCATGATTTCTATCTTTTCAGACATGACTGAGCAAAACTTGGAAGTCTTTGGTAAGACTTCTCGGTCTTTGGTAAGACATTTGATGAGTGTTTACAGAGTGTAGAGCTTGTTTTGAAAAGATGCATAAAGACTAACTTGGTCTTGAACTAGGAGAAATGCCACTTCATGGTGAAAGAAGGCATAGTTCCAGGTCATAAAGTGACCGATCGAGGCTTGGAAGTCGACAAGGCAAAAGTGAAGGTAATTAAACAGTTGCCACCACCTACAAGTGTTAAAGGTATAAGAAGCTTTCTAGGTCATACATGTTTTTATCGTCGATTTATTAAAGACTTTTCTAAAATTTCTCACCATTAGAACATAATGTCACTTTTACGTTTGATAATGCTTGTTTGAGAGCTTTTCAGGAACTTAAGGAGAGACTGATCAACGCCTCTATAGTCGTAGCACCAGATTGGAGTAAGCCGTTTGAACTCATGTGTGATTCCAACGACTATGCCATCAGAGCAGTACTGGGACAACGACATGGCAAGGTTTTTCATGCCATCTACTATGCCAGTCGAACTTTGAGTGAAGCACAAATCAATTACACCACAAGAGAGAGAGAATTTCTAGCTGTTGTATTTGCTTTTGATAAATTTAGATCTTATCTGGATGGTAATAAGGTTGTTGTGCATACAAATCACTCGACACTAAAATACCTTTTGGCAAAGAAGGATGCCAAACCCAGATTAATCCGGTGGACGCTTCTTCTACAATAATTTGACCTCGAGATCCGAGACAAGAAGGGAAGTGAAAATTTGGTAGCTGACCACCTATCACACCTAGAGCATCACCTTGACGATGATAAGACCGCTGCCATATGAGATGAATTCCTAGCCAAGTATTTGTTTGCAGTCAATGCCTTGCCATGGTACACTAACATAGTCAACTGTTTGGTAAGCAACATTCTGCCACCAAACTTGGCATACAATGCCAAGAAAAGATTTCTTTGAGAAGTTAGACATTACTACTGGGACGAGCCGGTTCTATTCAAACAATGTGCCGACCAAGTCATAAGGCGATGTGTGCCAGAAGAGGAGCAATACAACATCTTACATTTATGCCACGCCGCTCCCTATGGAGGACATTTTGATGGAGTGAAGACTACTTTCAAAGTGTTACAGTACAAATTCATTTGGCCCACACTATATAGAGACACCCACAACTATGCCAAGGCATGTGACCGGTGCCAACAGACGGGGGAAATTTCTGGCAGGCATCAACTGCCGCTCCAAAACATTATACCTATGGACTTATTTGATGTATGAAGGATAGGCTTTATGGGTCCATTTCCCCCCATCATTTGTGTAGAACTAATGTTTTGATATAATAATTGAAAAATGTTTTGGACTGATTTAAAAAGTATTTAAAACAATTTCCAAAGTCCAAATATTCTGAAACTATGTTTAGGGATGTTTTTAAATGGGGTTTTAATGTGTTTCAAAGCCAAACTTCTCAAACCTGTCCAGGTGTTTCGAAACACCATAAGGCGTTTCGAAACAGGGGATTCCAGTAGCATATTCGTTTCGAAACGTGTTTCGAAACGGGCTTTCCCTGGACTTGATTTTTGCCCAGCGTTTCGAAACGGGCTAGGCCGTTTCGATACGCCCACGTGGCAATGACCCCAACGGTTATAAACCCTAACGGCTATTTTCCCAACCAACTTTTAAATGCAGGCGTTTCGATACGGGCCTATAGCGTTTCGATACGGGTTTCGAAACGGCCAGGAGGCGTTCTGAAACGGACATGAGGCGTTCCGAAACGGCCAGGAGGCGTTCCGAAACGGATGCCCTGATAGACTGCAACGGCTCTTTCTAAATTGAGAGTGTTTCGAAACGGCATCGAGCGTTTCGAAACGGGGAGCTGCAGAATGCATTTATGGTGGGAATTAAAGTCCTCAACGGCTCTAATTTGATCCCAACGGCTAGTAACGGCTACAAACTCAATTGGGAGTATAAAAGGGACCTCCAAGCATCAAGAGAAGGGTAATGCTTCAATTGTCAATCAACAAATGATCAAGAATTGTCTTAGAGCCTAAAGTGTCAATTATTGTATAGACAAACACTAGTGAGCCAAAATTGTCAAATTTGCTCAAGTGTTTTAGGTTTTGGGTGAGAGCTTAATTGTGCAAACAAACACCTATTAGAGGGTTTAAGTTTGCTTCTTGTTTCTCTTTGTAAAAGAGGGTTTTGATCAAGGCTTTGGGTAGAAGCTTGATTGGTGTAAAGGGTTTCCTCCTAAGCCTAGAAAAGGGGACGAATCAATTAGTGGAATTGGTTGTAAAATCCTTAGTGGGGAGCTAAGGTAGTGGATGTAGACCTTGGTTAGAAGGTTGAACCACTATAAATCATTGTGTCTTTATTCTTTCTAGCTTCCTAAACCCTTCCACCCAAAAATCCACCTCTCCACCACTTGGTGAGCATAATCGGTTGAACGAATCGAGCACCACACAACCCAACAATAAAATGGTTTGAAAAATTAAATTTTCAAATGAATAAGGGGGAGCTTTATTTGATTTCATATCTTAAGTCTCTTATTCACATTTTTAAAGTTAAAGGGGGAGAATCCCAAACAATTTTTCAAGAGAGTTTTATTATATCAAAAAGGGGGAGATTGTAGAACTTATGTTTTGATATAATAATTGAAAAATGTTTTGGACTGATTTAAAAAGTATTTAAAACAATTTCCAAAGTCCAAATATTCTGAAACTATGTTTAGGGATGTTTTTAAATGGGTTTTTAATGTGTTTCAAAGCCAAACTTCTCAAACCTGTCCAGTTGTTTCGAAACACCATAAGGCGTTTCGAAACAGGGGATTCCAGTAGCATATTCGTTTCGAAACGTGTTTCGAAACGGGCTTTCCCTGGACTTGATTTTTGCCCAGCGTTTCAAAACGGGCTAGGCCGTTTCGATACGCCCACGTGGCAATGGCCCCAACGGTCATAAACCCCAACGACTATTTTCCCAACCAACTTTTAAATGCAGGCGTTTCGATACGGGCCTATAGCGTTTCGATACGGGTTTCGAAACGGCCAGGAGGCGTTCCGAAACGGATGCCCTGACAGACTGCAACGGCTCTTTCTACATTGAGAGTGTATCGAAACGGCATCGAGCGTTTCGAAACGGGGAGCTGCAGAATGCATTTATGGTGGGAATTAAAGTCCTCAACGGCTCCAATTTGATCCCAACGGCTACAAACTCAATTGGGAGTATAAAAGGGACCTCCAAGCATCAAGAGAAGGGTAATGCTTCAATTGTCAATCAACAAATGATCAAGAATTGTCTTAGAGCCTAAAGTGTCAATTATTGTATAGACAAACACTAGTGAGCCAAAATTGTCAAATTTGCTCAAGTGTTTTAGGTTTTGGGTGAGAGCTTAATTGTGCAAACAAACACCTATTAGAGGGTTTAAGTTTGCTTCTTGTTTCTCTTTGTAAAAGAGGGTTTTGATCAAGGCTTTGGGTAGAAGCTTGATCGGTGTAAAGGGTTTCCTCCTAAGCCTAGAAAAGGGGACGAATCAATTAGTGGAATTGGTTGTGAAATCCTTAGTGGGGAGCTAAGGTAGTGGATGTAGACCTTGGTTAGAAGGTTGAACCACTATAAATCATTGTGTCTTTATTCTTTCTAGCTTCCTAAACCCTTCCACCCAAAAATCCACCTCTCCACCACTTGGTGAGCATAATCGGTTGAACGAATCGAGCTCCACACAACTCAACAATTGGTATCAGAGCTTGGCTCAATCGAAGGGGATTCACATCCTATTGAGAAGATCCGGCAAGCTCGATCACTAGTTCATCAACCGGCTCAAATGGCGCAATCCATAGACAAACCGCCTTTCTTCGACGGAACATTCTATGCCCATTGGAAGATAAAGATGAAGTTCTTCATCAAGTCTAGAGATTACAAGATATGGGACATAGTTGAAGATGGTCCGTTCGTGCCTCAAAGAAGCAAAACGGAGTGGAGTGCCGACGATCGCAAGAAGATGGAGCTCAATTGCAAGGCCTTGCACATCTTGTTTTGTGCTTTTGGCCCATCCATCTATGAGAAGATGTCTTCTTGTGAGAGTGCCAAGGAGGTATGGGACAAGCTTGAAGTCACATACGAGGGGACCGATGAAGTCAAGGAGACCAAGATTGGGCTCCTAACCTTGGAGTATGAGAACTTCAAAATGAATCCGGAAGAGAACATTGAGAAAATGTTCGATAGATTCTCCACCGTCACCAATGGTCTCAAAGGGTATGGATAACCCATTCCGGAAGAAAAGCTTGTTCGAAAGCTCATCTACTCACTTCCCGAGTCTTGGGACTCAAAGAGGACCGCCATCATCGAAGCCAAAAATTTGAAGACTTTGAAGCTTGATGAACTTATGGGGTCTCTTCTCACTCACCAAATCATGAAGAAGAACAAGGAAGAGGAGAAAAAAAGGGAATAAATTAGAGCGATGGGAGAGAAGAAAATCAAAGGGCTTGGCATCAATGCTAGTGCCATGGCTCTCAAATCCTCCACTTGCCATCATGTCTACTCAAGTGAAGAGGAGGATGAAGATGAAGAGATAGTTCATCTCTTCAAGAAGTGTGCCCCGTTCATGAAGAAAGCCTTGAGAGAGCTTGAACGAAAACCTAAGAGAAAGGAGAGGGCAAGCACTTCAAGCCATAAGAAGAAGGCACATTTGGCTACTTGGAGTGATGAAGACTCCACCGACGATGAACAAGCCAACCTTTGCCTTATGGCCATCGAAGAAGATTCAAGGGTAACTTCTAATTCATCTACTTCATGTTCTTATTCCTTTGATGAATTACAAGATGCCTATGATGATTTGGTTTTAGATTTTAAAAGCCACATTTTGAAAAACAAAAAATTGGTTTCAAAGTTAAAAATTCAAAATGATTTGCTTTCTAAAACCAAACTTGAACTTGAAGCAAAACTTGAAGAGTTTGAATTAAAATGTTTTGATTTACAAAAATTGCTTCAAAATGTTCAAGAAGAAAAAGATTTGATTTCCAAAGAGCTTGAAAAGAAAAACAATTTTGGAAAATCAAATTTTTATGTTAGACAATCTAGTGCCCCTAGATTTAAAAATGGTAAATGTTTTAGAAGTGTTTGGGTCCCAAAAGGACTAACCATTTCAATTAAAAAGGATGACATTGAAAAATGGATTCCTAAGGGGTCAAAAATTTGTGCTACTAACGTTCATGGATCCAAAGCAATTTGGATACCAAAAGTTACTTGATTGTCTTTTGCTAGGTGTGATGGAGATGTTCAACAAGTCAAACATTGAGGGAGAGCTCCATGCACACAAGGAAGAACACTTGAAGAAGGAAGGCTTCACATCCTACCTTGAGTTCAAGTGTGGTAAAATTCTAGTTGTTTTGATTTTATTTGTTTATCTTTGTTTAAATTCAACTAGATGATCATATATGTTGTGACTAACATTTGGATGATGCTTTGAGTAAGGGGGAGCCATTTTAAAAACAAATTCTTACTTTTGTCAAACTTTTACCTCTATTGTTATTTTTGAACTTAATGTTTTAAATTCTTTTTGATATAACAAAAAGGGGGAGAAATGGTTTGAAAAATTGAATTTTCAAATGAATAAGGGGGAGCTTTATTTGATTTCATATCTTTAGTCTCTTATTCACATTTTTAAAGTTAAAGGGGGAGAATCCCAAACAATTTTTCAAGAGAGTTTTATTATATCAAAAAGGGGGAGATTGTAGAACTAATGTTTTGATATAATAATTGAAAAATGTTTTGGACTGATTTAAAAAGTATTTAAAACAATTTCCAAAGTCCAAATATTCTGAAACTATGTTTAGGGATGTTTTTAAATGGGTTTTTAATGTGTTTCAAAGCCAAACTTCTCAAACCTGTCCAGGTGTTTCGAAACACCATAAGGCGTTTCGAAACAGGGGATTCCAGTAGCATATTCGTTTCGAAACGTGTTTCGAAACGGGCTTTCCCTGGACTTGATTTTTGCCCAGCGTTTCGAAACGGGCTAGGCCGTTTCGATACGCCCACGTGGCAATGACACCAACGGTCATAAACCCCAACGGCTATTTTCCCAACCAACTTTTAAATGCAGGCGTTTCGATACGGGCCTATAGCGTTTCGATACGGGTTTCGAAACAGCCAGGAGGCATTCCGAAATGGCCAGGAGGCGTTCCGAAACAGACATGAGGCGTTCCGAAACGGCCAGGAGGCGTTCCGAAACGGATGCCCTGACAGACTGCAACGACTCTTTCTACATTGAGAGTGTTTCGAAACGGCATCGAGCGTTTCGAAACGGGGAGCTGCAGAATGCATTTATGGTGGGAATTAAAGTCCTCAACGGCTCCAATTTGATCCCAACGGCTACAAACTCAATTGGGAGTATAAAAGGGACCTCCAAGCATCAAGAGAAGGGTAATGCTTCAATTGTCAATCAACAAATGATCAAGAATTGTCTTAGAGCCTAAAGTGTCAATTATTGTATAGACAAACACTAGTGAGCCAAAATTGTCAAATTTGCTCAAGTGTTTTAGGTTTTGGGTGAGAGCTTAATTATGCAAACAAACAACTATTAGAGGGTTTAAGTTTGCTTCTTGTTTCTCTTTGTAAAAGAGAGTTTTGATCAAGGCTTTGGGTAGAAGCTTGATCAGTGTAAAGGGTTTCCTCCTAAGCCTAGAAAAGGGGACGAATCAATTAGTGGAATTGGTTGTGAAATCCTTAGTGGGGAGCTAAGGTAGTGGATGTAGACCTTGGTTAGAAGGTTGAACCACTATAAATCATTGTGTCTTTATTCTTTCTAGCTTCCTAAACCCTTCCACCCAAAAATCCACCTCTCCACCACTTGGTGAGCATAATCGGTTGAACGAATCGAGCACCACACAACTCAACAATTTGGTAACCTATACATTCTTGTAGCTGTGGATTACGTATCCAAATAGGTTGAGGCTGTGGCATTGCCAACAAACTATGCTAAGGTCGTTTCCAAATTTTTGCACAAACACATTTTTACTCAATTTGGTGACCCTAGAGTGATTATTCATGATGAGGGTACTCATTTTAAGTGTAAACTAATCTCCAGAGCTTTGTGCAGATACGGAATTCAGCAAAGGATTGCCATGGCATACCATCATCAAACAAACGGGCAAGCCGAGATTTCCAACAAGGCGATCAAGAATATCCTTGAAAAAAAACTGTGAATCCATCAAAGAAGGAATGGTCTCTAAGACTAGATGAATCCTTGTGGGCTTACATAACATCATTTAAAACTCCCTTGGGCACTTTACCATTTAAACTTGTGTTTGGAAAAGCATGCCATCGAGATGGTGCACTGTGCATATTAGGCTATTAAAACTCTTGATATGGCACAAAGAACTGCGGGAGAAAAGAGGCTACTAGACCTAAATGAGTTGGAGGAATTCAGATTACAAGCTTTGAGAACGCCAAGCTATACAAGGAAAGAACAAAAAGCTAGCATGATAGGAGAATCATGCCAAGATGATTTGAAGTAGGCCATCGTGTTTTGTTGTTTAACTCGAGGCTTAAATTATTTCCAGGTAAGCTTAAGTCAAGATGGTCAGGCCCATTTGAAGTTGTAAAGCCATATGTTCATGGAGTGGTGGACATAAAAAATCTGAAGACGAGAGAAATTTTCAAGGTGAACGGTCAGCGTTTAAAGCACTATTCAGAAGACAATCATCATGGTTTAATTCTTTTTGTAAACATTAGGATTATAGTTGTTTTTCTTTTTAGCATTTTGTTTATTTGTTTATTTTCAACACTCTAACTTGCTGGAAAACAGATATTAAACAACTCATTCAAATCGCTTATCAAAACATCGTCGAAACGAACCAAAAACATCGGAAAACACAACTCGGACAAACTCCAGCATAAACCCATATTTATACATCATCAAAACACATGAATAAACATCTAAATACATCAACCCATCATCAGTATACCATTAACTATTGATTGATCACAAAACTCACCCAAATACTCACTTTTACACCCACCAAACTTCAACGCAAAACCCAAACTCGGGATTTCTATCATTCACCCATCATCTCAACAATATTCCTCATCAAAAACTAAGATATAACCATCATCAAACTCAGCATTGAAAGATTTAAACAAAGATCCCACCCAAAAGCTCATTTTACCATATTTTACCCAAATTTTCATTAGAAACCTTTTAGAAAATCTTAAACTTAATAAATAAAAGAATAAAAAACATAGGAATATCAATAAAGAACCTTACATCAGAGGAGAATTTCATCGCTCACCTCCAATGATAGTATTTCCCCCTTGATTAGAAAAGAAGACTTGAGAAAACTTAGAATAAAACATGAGTTTTAGAGATAGAAGATAGGAAAACCTTTTGAAAACATTAGATCAATAAGAAACATCATTTACCTTTGAGAAATTAAGCCTGGATGGCTATTTGGCTGAAGAGAAAATGAGAAGAGCTTCAAAATATGCTTTTGACGTAAAATGAGAAAAAGATGATCAACCCTTTTTAAAATATTTGAATAGTCAAAAATTAAGGGGAAAATAACTATATTGGCCCAGCCAGTTTAGCTCCTTAAAGATTCTATGTTTTGACTCTTTTAAAAAATGGTCACTAAAAATAAATTTTGCAATCTTTACATTTTGGTCACTAAACCGAAATATCATGGTTCAGAAAACGTTTTTCTAAAATTGTTTTTACCAAAGCCTTATATATGATATTTAAGGATTTTAGAAATTTATTCCATATTTTCTACCACATCTCATCACTTTCTTCCACAAAGATACTTTCAAAAAGACTTTCTCACCCACAACATATTCGATTTCTCGACGCATCAAATCCGCATAAGATTTCTGTCGATCGGTTGCTACTTTCAAGCGAGCACATATCAACTTCACCTTCTCGGTAGTACCTTTAAGCATAGCGGGTAATGATACCAATTTCTGTCCGGCTTCTGCCCAACAAACATGAGTTCTACACCTCCTACCATACAAAGCCTCCTACGGTGCCATTTGAATACTAGCCTGATAGCTGTTGTTGTAGGCAAACTCAACCAACGACAGGTGTTTCTCCCACGAACCCTGAAAATCAATAACACAACAACGCAGCATATCTTCAAGCACTTATATTACCTGCTCTGACTAACCATCTGACTGAGGATGATACAAAGTATTGAAATTCAATCGGCTACCCAATGCACTATGCAAACAATCCCAAAACCTCGGTGTGAACCTCGATTCTTTATCCGATACAATCGACTTCGGTACACCATGCAGTCTCACTACCTCACGAATATACAAATCAACCAATTTATCCAAAGAATCAGTCGTGTTGACGGCTAGGAAATGTGCACTCTTGGTGAGTCGATCCACTATCACCCAAACTGAATTCTTTCGCGAAGGAGTCAACGGCAAACCCGATACAAAATCCATAGTTATTCTCCCTCATTTCCATTCCGGAATCCGCAAAGGCTGTAGCAATCCTAATGGAAACTGATGTTCGGCCTTCACTCGCTGACAGACCATACATTCACTCACGAATTCAGCCACATCCTTTCTCAAACCAACCCAAAAATAATCATTCTTCAAGTCTCGGTACATCTTCGTGCTACCCGGATGCATAGCAAACAGACTAGTATGTGCTTCACTCAAAATGGTGCGTCTCAAATCCGTATCATTAGGCACAACAACTCGATCTCTGAAACACAAAACATTATCATTACTGAAACTGTACTCGGTCGGTTTACCTTCCGCAATGTCCTGAACATATGAAGCTAGAGAGCTGTCTCGCAACTGTGTCTCTCGAATCAACTGTACTAGCGAAGGTTTCACATGCAATTCGGCGATCAATTCACCATCATGTGATAATCTCAATCTGGCAAACATCGCTCGAAGCTCAACTGCCACTTTCCTACTCAAAGCATCGGCTACCATATTGGCTTTACCTAGATGGTACTCAATAGTAAGATCACAGTTCTTCAATAACTCAAGCCATCTACACTGTCAGAGATTCAAATCTTTCTGAGACATCAAATATTTCAAACTCTTGTGATCGGTATACACTATGTATCTCTCACCATACAAATAGTGTCTCCACACCTTCAAAGCAAACACAACAACGGCTAACTCAATATCATGCGTGGGGTAATTCTTTTCATGAATCTTCAGCTGTCTCGACGCATATGGAACAACACTCCCATCTTGCATCAACACACACCCTAAACCTACATACGGTTCATCACTGCAAATCACATAATCTTTCCTTGTTACCGGTTGCACTAACACGGGTGCTCTAGTCAAAGCATCTTTCAATCGATCAAAAGCCATCTGTCTCACTTCTTTCCACTCATATCTGACATCCTTTTGTAACAATTTCGTCAACGGAGCATCTATCTTTGAAAATCATTCTACAAACCGACGACAGTAGCCAGCTAAGCCTAGGAAACTACGAACCTCGGTCACATACTTCGGTTACTTTCAATTCACTACAACTTCCACTTTCTTAGGATCAACTCTAATGCCATTCTCTGATACAACATGACCTAGAAAGACTACCTCTCTAATCCAAAACTCGCATTTAATCAACTTCGCGTATAACTGATTGTCTAGCAAAGTCTTCAACACAAGTCGCAAATGTCTATCATGGTCTTCCTCAGTGAGCGAATAAATCAATATATCATCAATGAACACCACAACAAACTGATCTAGGAACTCATGAAACACACGGTTCATCATGTCCATGAACGCGGCTGGTGCATTAGTCAACCCGAACGACATTACCAAAAACTCATAATGCCCATAACGTGTACGAAAAGCTGTCTTCGGTATGTCTTGTTCCTTCACTTTCAACTGATAGTACTTGAATCTCAAGTCTATCTTTGAGAACACTGACGCATTCCGTAACTGATCAAACAAATCATCTATTCTCGGCAAAGGATACTTGTTCTTCATAATTAATTTATTCAAATGGTGGTAATCGATACACATACGCATACTTTCGTCTTTCTTCTTAACGAACAGTACCGATGCACCCTAAGGCGATATACTCGGATGGATAAAGCCACGATCTAATAACTCCTGAAGCCGAGTCTTCAGTTCTTTCAACTCTTTTGGAGCCATTCGATACGGAACAGTCGATACGAGAGCAAAATCAGAATATAACTCAATAGCGAACTCGACTTCTCTATCCTGTGGCAAACCAGGAAACTCTTCTGAAAATAACTCAGGAAAGTCACAAACTGTTCTAATGTCTTTTGGTCAAACTTTACTCATATCCGGATTCATCACATAGGCTAAGTATGCTTGACATCCTTGATCCATCATCTTCTGAGCCTCCAAAGCAGAAACAACGTTGGATAAGAACTTAACGTTCTCACCAACCACTACCACCTTGTAAACGTATGATAACCTCAACCTCACTCGTTTAGTCTCGAAATCTACCTTTTCCTTATTTTCTACCAACCAATCCATTCCCAAAATCACATCAAACTCGTAGAACGACAACTCCATAATGTCGACCGGAAACACGTGACCCTGAACCATCAACAGACACCTCCGATACATCTTTCTAACCACAATTGTCTCACCGAATGAACTAGTCACACTCATACCCACATCAAGAATCTCACACGGTATGCCCAACATCATAGCATGCGCACTCAGAATATAAGAATTTGTAGAGCCAGAATCAATCAACGAAAGCAATGTCAGAGACTGTAACATGAAATTACCTGCGATAACATCAGTGTCGTTCTTGCTCTCTCGGTGTGCATACACTATCGCTGGTCCACCTCCCTCGGGCTGAACTGCGACTACACGCGCCACATTTCTCTGACCATTGTTCCATGGCTAAAAGTTCCCTCGGCCGCGCCCACGACCTCGCTGGTACTCGGCAGCTCGTGCCGGTGCCTGACCACTTCTAGCTAGCTGGGGACAATCTCGCTTGAGATGATCCTTCGATCCACAATGCCAACACGTACTATAATTTCCCCAACATTCTCCCGGATTAGATCTACCACACTTTGTGCACTCGGGTGCATGGTGAGCAAAACATTGGCCTTGATGGCCATGCTCGGGGTTACCACCCCTACCTCTGTGGTCAAAACGCTACCTCTTGTTCTTGTGCCCCTTAGAATGATCACGATTCCACTCCGCATGCCGTTTCCCTGAATTGGACCCGCCTCCTCTAGTAGACAAACCAAGACTATGCTCTATATCTTTGGCTCGAGCGACCAACACATCAAAATCTGAATAATTAGCAGCCAACATGTAAGTCTTTACCTCCTCAGTCAATCCATACTGAAACCTCTCGCAACCTTCCCTCTCAGTGGGAACCAGCTCGGTCGCATATTGACTCAGTCTAACAAACCGGATCTCATACTCAGAAACGATCATGCTTCCCTGAACCAAAGCCATGAACTCACATTTCCTCTCATCCTGATATCTCGGCCCTAGATACTTCTTCCGGAAGGCATAACAGAAGAAATCCCAAGTGATACCTACGGTGGCCATACCCGCGGTGATCGTAGTCCACCAAACATACGTGTCACCCTGAAGCAAAGATACCACACAGCCAAGCTTCCGTGCATCACTGCACTCCATCTGACCCAAAATCCTGGTAGTGCTCGCTAGCTATGCCCCGGCTCCCTCGGGCGATAACCCACAGAACTCTACTCCGCCCAAACTACGGAGTCTCTCGAGGGTCAACCCATCCCTCTGCCCATGATGCGGTGCAGCCAATTGCAACCCAGCCATAGCAGTCTGAAAAGCCCCATCAATAGCCTGTATCAACGGGCTCATATCAGCTCCAGCCTATCCCTGGTCACCCCGAGGCTCCTCACCTCGCGCATCTGCTCCACCACCCGGAGGAGGAGGAGGAGGAGGTAAATCTCCCTCTTGCAGTTGCCCGACATTCTCAACCTGATCATCCCGTGGCTCACCACTCACTTGACCTCTTCTAGGTCTAGCCATGATATACAAATGCAATGCTACAACAACAACAGATAATAAAAAAGAAATGATTCGGGTCAGCAACGTCAAGGGTCCAAGGTGCTCAAGTATCTTACAAAGATTTTCCCGATAATAGTATGTGGCAATGGGTACCTTACACATCAAGCTACCTCAAACAAGCAAGCGAACACCAAAAACAATCACACCTACCTCACTTACCTTTATGGTTTCACGACAACCAACGCAAGCCTTTCCGAACATGTCTCTGATACCAACAGATGTAACCCCCTCGACTCGGCCTAGTCACCAGACCGTATCGAGCGGATCACACGAGACTAACTGAAGAAAAATTTAGAGATTTCCTTCTGATTAGTAACCCTAAACGCGTTGATTAATATCTTTTCTAGATGCTCGAATTAAACCCTATATTTCAAGAATACACAGCGGAAGAAAACACAACAAGACGAGCACCAAACGATCAACTGAGCAACCAGGGACTAAAATGCAAAACTAGCATAAAACACGGACCTATGATGAAATTAAGGTAATCACTATGAAATTAGTCTCATTTCATACTTCCATGCTGAAATGCAACTCAAAACAAGCCCTCAAACAAACTCAATTGATAACACATCAAGCTTGGACCAAAACGCAAGAAAAACAACTTCAAAGATGTTCTTAACTATCTTCCAACGACCCCCATTTCGAAACACTCCCGATGGTATCGATACGAGTCTAACATTTAAAATTCTAGAAAGCTTTCATTCCGAAACGATAGACCCGTTTCGAGACTGCAAAGCCCGTTTGCATACCAGTTCCGAAATACAAAGGCCAATTTAAGGGTCGTTTCGAAACATTAAGGCATGTTTCGAAACACCCTGCAGCAGAACAGAAAAATCTGTAGTCCAAGCATCTCCAAGGTTGTTCCCCTTGGTTTCAATCAGCACATGTAACAAGAAGGATAAGCGTACAAACACTAAGAATAAACAACCAAACTTACATTTAAGCAAGAGAACTAACTCACGATTAACAAACGACAAGATAAGAAACAACAAAATCCATGAACTAAGCAAAACAAGATAGAAAGCCAAAACCATTATGCTCAAGGTATAAACAAGCCAACCAAGGCATAAAAAACATGCTCGCATCACAATGAGTCTACAAAACACTCCTAAAAAATAAACAAGGTCTATCCTCATTGCCACACACCTATCTAAACAAAACCATACTTGAGCTTGAAGCGGACACTTGGATCACTTCCCTTGCACTGTTGCCTTTAAAGATAGTCTACGGATCTGCATTGTTGGAAAAGAGAGCGTAAGCTACGAAGCTTAGTGAGCGGGGCTCAAAACCAAGCTACAATAATGCAGTTTTGAAAACAAACTTCATTTTGGAAACCAAAACAATTTCTTAAAATCACTTTCGCAATCATTTCCTTTCAAACATACCATACTTAAATCAAGTATAGGCAATTGCAACAACACATGCATCAACCATGCATAAACCATATGTTAACCACTTATGCAAACCAAGCCTATCGGCTCCATTTCAACTCACATGCTTCAAGCATATAAACATAACCATATGAGTTTACCAAGCTCATATTAAAACCACAAGCGAATGAGTATACTGGCATCATTGACACGTTGCTCGGATAAGCGGACACCTTGATGGCACAACCCCCATCAAGCTACATGGTGAAACAACCCTCACCACAGTCTCACTTCGGTCGGGATACCACAACCCGCATTGCCCGTTGGTGATAGCACAACCCCTATCACTCGCATCACAATAGCACAACCCCTATTGTGAAACCAAAGAATTTATCTCACGCGCGAATTTTATATATATAGTACATTTCACATCCTATTGATCGATCAATCTATCCGATATAAAGATCCAAATGTATCAATATACTCATCGCAACATCTCATTCCATTGTTTTACACTGGGGTTAAACGCCTCCCCAAACACATCCCAAATACTATAAACACAAGCCCATGCATAGCATGAACTCAAGCAACATTTTCATAAATCACATGGTATTCTCAGGGAACAAAATCAACATGCATTGATGCATAACAAGAGTGGAAAAACATCATTAAAAATGATATGCTCATGATCAAAACATGATCAACATATAAAACAACGAAAATACCAAAACAACTCAAAACTTACTCTTGAGCTTTGATTAGCCTAACGACACAACCCAAACTCCAAAATTCTTCTTTAACCTTTTTAAGGCGTTAAAAACATTTCCACTCACCAGCGAATACCAAAACCAAGCCGAAACACTTTTCTAGCTTCCTGGTTCGCCCACGAAGGTATCCAACGATTCCGGATCTTCAACCCCTGCTTCTAACCAACCCAAAACAGAGGATTATAGATATTTTCAACACTCTAACTTGCTGGAAAACATAAATTCAACAACTTATTCAAATCACTTATTGAAACAAACTGAAAACATCAGAAAACTCAACTCGGACAACCTCCAGCCTAAACCCAGCATTATACATCATCAAAACACATGAATAAACATCTAAAAACATCAACCCATCATCAGTATACCATCAGCTATTGATTGATCACAAAACTCACCCAAGAACTCAGTTTTACACCCACCAAACTTCAACACAAAACCCAAATTCGGGATTTCTATCATTCATCCACCATCTCAACATTATTCCTCATCAAAAACTAAAATATAACCATCATCAAACTCAACATTGAAAGATCTAAATCAAGATCCCACCCAAAAGCTCATTTTACCATATTTTACCCAAATTTTCATTAGAAACCTTTTAGAAAATCTTAACCTTAATAAATAAAAGAATAAAAAACATGGGAATATCAATAAAGAACCTTACATCAGAGGAGAATTTCGTATTTTTCCGACCATCCGAAGACTACTTTCCCTGAACTCACCCACAACTCCCAACACCGGTCTTTTAGACACCGAAACCTTACCGAATCTTCTTGACCCAAAACCGGGGTGTTACAGGATCAATCGCCATTGGGGCTGCTTCTTCTTTTGCTACTGCTGTCATTGCCGACGATTGCTCTACCTCATCATCGGAGGAGGTGTTGGCCACCGTTGTCGCTGTGCAGATGGGAGAATGACCTTGTTGATGCTGCTCTAGGGAGTCTGCCACCGTGTTGGAAGCGGAGGTGGAGGAGTACGATTGGTAGTGCGTCGGAGATGGCCTTTGGAGGCGGAAGGCGGCGTGGCAGGCATCTGCTTCTGATGGTGTGCCTTCTCTGGGTGTAGCTGCGGCGGCGAGGTCGGTAGGGTGGGTCCGTCGTCTGGAAATTTATGAAGGAGATATGCCACAAATGCATCTTGTACGTTTCCCAAATACTTCATGAAAGTTAACCGCTGCTGCTCAATCTGTTTGTTGCTGTCAATGAGGGTGTGAAACAGAGTGAGGAATTCATTGGTTGGGGCATCTTCAGTACTACCGGGGCGGCTGGAGTGGCTGGCTGGGTGGCAGAGGGCTGGCTGGGGGTGATGGGCTCTGTCTCCGGGGCCTGCATCATCTACAGGCGGACTTTCCTAGTCCACTCCTCCTTGGCTGTTGTCATCTAATCCTCAGGGTCGGTTGGGACGTTGAAGTTGGCACAAAGGCCTGTGATGAGAGACGAGAAGTACAACATGCCCTTTGTCTTGCGGAAGCAGTTGTGGATCTACTTGCATATGATCGCCAACATTGATGGGCTGGTTCACAATGATGCTGTAAATGAGAGCAAGGCGCGACCGATTGACAGTGGAATTATGGGAGGTGGGTAGCAGACGATGTTTGATAAAGGTAATCCATAGCATAGGCTCGGGCAGCAAGTGGCGGCGTTGGACAGAGCCTCCATGCTTTCCTGCCAACTACGACGTTTTGGGCTTGCACAACTTGTCCTTGATTTCGTCGTAGTCGGCAGCCGTCAGTGACTGCTTCCATTCCTCGTGAGGGTTATCATCTATCTTTAATCCGTAAAAGCTGTTAATGACGGTAGCGTTTAACTTGACAGGCTTCCCTCACACAAACACAAATGGCAGCTCTGAGCGGGGGTTGTGGGCGTAGAACTCCCTGACGATCATGATGTTTGCTACCTCAGACTATCATGCGAACATCTCCCAACCTTTGTTGTGTATCTTCTCGAACAGGGCGGGCTCTAGGCCAAGGTCCCCTGTCTGCTTCGAGTAATGGAACCCTTATTCCTCCCAAATGGCTTGCTTTGCGAATTGGGTTCTGTACCTTTTTTCATCATCACGGAAGAAAAAGCGTTGGAAGGTGGGTTTGGATTGGGATGCTGATGCCATGTATGAGACGGTTTAGAAGTAAACTGAAACTTAAAAAGAAGATAATTAGAAAGAGAGCAGTGGATTCAAAAATAAGATAACAAGGAGGTGAAAGTAAAGCGAATGAATGAGATGAGTGAGGTTTAAATAGAGGTTGTCGAGAGATGCCGAGGCGGCATTAAATGTCCAACGGGCAAGTTGTCTCACGCACGTTACGAGATTTCTGCCTGTTATTTTTGTAGCCGTTGGTAACTAGTCGTTAGCGGGAAACTAGCTGTTACGCGATTTCTGCGCTGGCTGCCCTTGGCTATCTTGGCGGGATGGTGGGCTAATCCTTGTTGGGCCTCTTCTTGGTTTGGCTCTTTTATTCCTAAAAGCTTGAAATAAAAGTAAAGATAATTAAATACTAAAAATAAATTCTGAAAAATAAAAATGTGAAATTTAAATTTAACTAATTTTAAAATCTAATCCTAAGGAAAATAAATTGCAATAAATTAAATTCTATTCCTAAAATATAAAAAATAAAGAAAATAAAAATTAAATTAATTAAGTTATGTTGGGAGTGCATTTGGGTGCATCGCCCCAGACATAACCACTTCCTGAGGTAATTTGTCTTGTCTCTCCCTCCTGGAGAGTCCTCTTGTTCTTTTAGGTGGTGTGCTATTGGGTCCTTCAGCCTACCCTTGAGTCTGCCGTGACAGCTGTTGTCTTGGCATGTCTCTGTGCTGATTTTGGCGGCCTGAGCATCTGGGCATCCTTCCTTTTCCTTTTCTGAGGGAGGTAACACATGCAACTTGATGCTCTGATTGTCTACCCTCATGATCAGCTCCGCATGCTCCACATCTATTAACATTCTGCCCGTGGCCAAGAATGGGTGCCCAAGGATAATATGGGCATTTTCATCAGCCTCACAGTCTAAAATGAGGAAGTCTGCTAGAAAAATAAGGTTGCCTAGTCATACTAGGATGTCTTCAATCTTGCCCTCCGGTTGTACAAATGAATGATCAGCAAGTTTCAGCATAATGGAGGTAGATTTGGCTTGCCCAATTCCTAGTTTGTCGAAGACTGCCTTAGGCATCAAGTTTATGATGGCTCTTAAATCACACAGGGCTTTTGTTTCGTGCTTGCTGCCTGGATCTGTTTGGTTGGGTGGCAACTTGTTGTGCAGCATAGCCATGCACTCCTCTGTTACAACAACTGTTTCAAACTCCCCAATTCTCTTCCTCTTGGAAACCATGTCTCTTAAGTATTTTGCATAGTTGGGCATATTCAGTTAGAATCATGATTTTATGCTCTACAGATCGCAATCCAGTTCTCCAATTCCTCAGCTTGTTGTCTTGGGCGGCAGGTAGGGCGGCGGCAACTACTATCTCTGTCTGGAACTGCATCAATACAGCTCCTTGGTCTGCTGCCTCAGCATCATGTCCTTAGCTCCTCTCTCCTTTTGTCAGCATCTGGTACCTTAAACTAAAACTAAACTAAAACAATATCTTTTTCTTACCAAATAATAGATAATCAATAAAAAAACATGGCAAAGTAAAGAATACTGTAAAATGCAATGCATGAGCCTAATTATGCCTAAAAGTACTAAAAATAGCAATAATATGAGATGGAATGTGCATGAAATATAAAACTTATGGACAATTTACATTTGTTCATGAGAAGAATTTCGACTTCAAGAACGAGAAAAATCTGGGCTTTACATCAGAATTCATGGATGTCGTGACCAAGCCTAAGTGGGAGCAGTTTTGCCAACAAAAGGGTGACATCTTTCCCAACATTGTTCGAGAGTTCTACACACATCTAACGACCATGGCCAATCTGTTCTTGATGATCTGAGGGGCTTGCGTGAGGTTTGGTGAAGGGTCCATCAACACTATGTTTCAGTTGGAGGAGGAAGACGAGCATGAGAAATATGTTGCCACCATGACCGTTGCCAAGAGAAAGAAAATGTTTGCAGATCTTTGTGAAATGTATACTGAGTGGATTGTGTCCTCGAAAGGGCACCGAACCGTCAAGAGATTGGCTCTCACATCTCAGGCGAAGTGATGATATCATTTTCTTAAAGCGAATATAATGCCTACGATACACAACGAGACGGTGTCCGTGGAGAGTTTGGCACTACTACACTCCATTCTTATGGGGCAAAAGATCAACATTGGCAGGATTTTAATCAATGAAACATATAAGTGTGCTAGTAAGCCAACTGGTTGATTGATCTTTCTATTTTTAATATCAAATATTTGTATGCAACACAACGTGCCCAAGACAGATGCAAATATAGCCCTAATTGTCAAAGGCACCACCATCACACCGGCCGCTTGGAAGAACCTCACTGCCATTGACTCTAAGGACAAAGGTAAAGGCAAGGCCACCATGACAATACCTAAGCCTAAAGCACCTAAAGTTGAGACTGGAGCTTCGATGCCAGCAAACACAATGGCATTGCTTGGTCAGACCTACCATCGCCAGGAGTTGATTCTCCAAAAGTTGGAAAAGGCTGAGGACCAGAGGAAGAAGCTATGCCATTACACCCATGCCAGGGATGTAGCTACCAATGAGGCTCTTGTGACCATGTATCTAGGAGTCATGCCCACATTCCCTACATTCTCGACAATGCTCTTTGCCGATGACAATGCCAAGCCAGCCAACCCAGTCCATAGCCCAGTTCACAGTCCATTCCATAGCGTAGTTCACAATCATGTTCCGTCTGAAGCCACCGAACTTGTTTCCCTTGTTCAAGTTGAATCTGCCAAGACCGACACTACCATGGAATGTGCTGAGGATGTCTAGAAGAAATCTGTTGCCCCTGTTGAGTCTACCGCCACTCCTACCACATCGGATCTTGTGTAGATTGTTAAGGAAATCCATGCATCCACTACCTCTTTGAAGCCAACCATGACGAGAGTGAAACGCAAATCCCCTGATTGTGGTAGCTTTGTTAAGAGGAAGACCCGTGTCATACGTGAGGAAGCCTCCGAGGCAGAGTCTTCTTCTTCTTCTTCTCAAAATCCTTTGCATTTCCTTACATTGCATTTTCATGTTCATGCATTTTATTTTTCTATTTTTAATTGTATATATGTGTTATTTTCATACATTGAGGACAATGCACATCTTCGGTTTGGGGGTGTGATTTTCCTCATATTTATGCCATGTCATGTCATGCGTTTCATGTTTTCATTTCAGTTGCCATGTATGCCATATAGATTAGCTTTGCATGCCTTACCATAAAAAAGAAAACGAAAATTTTGCCTCGATTTACTTTTGAAGAATTTTAACACTTTGTTTGGCAAGCTTAATTTGATCTAGATGTCTGTCCGATGAAGAAATTAATCTTTAAGTCACCTATGCCACGAGAATAGTAATTCCAAGTAGCTTGGCAATTGATCTCTTGTTTAGGGAATTGAACTTCTCCTGAATACGTAGTATGCATCTAGTTCACAAAAAACTTAGAACTTTTGAAACTAAGCTCAGAGTAAAAAAAATTGATGCCAAAGTAAAAATAAATAAATAAGGCAACAATGTTTTGCCAAGGCAAGAAAAAATTGAACTCTCCTCTACCTTAGGGATAATAAGTTACTTGGGGCTTCGTGGTTTTCTCCCTCTTAGTTCTCAAGTCCAAAACTTTAGGATATGAGTTGAAGAGAATGCCTAGTGATATTTGGATTAACGTGGGGGTTCATTGTATGTTCCCTCTTATTTCTCACGCCAAACAATGTCACGAAGCAAGCTTAAATTAATACCAACAAAAACCCTTGGCAGGAATAAAAAAAGAAAATTCTGAGTTTATGTAGTAAATTTGATTAAGGGAGTAAAATGATACTTGATGCACATTCCCCATACTCATGCACTCTTCATGCCCTTAGACTAGAGTTATATTATTGCACTTCAATTTTCTATCTGCTTGGCATTATTGCACTGGGATACCTGAGGATAAAAATAGAGCCAACTTCTGCTTGCCAGAACTTGTTGGCATTCTAACCAAAATTTTACCGAGGTAATATTTTCACATTTTTTTGTTTTTCTTAGTTTATTTGCATTACTTGAGGACGAGCAATGATTTAGGTTTGGAGGAGTGTTACCTTCTCAAAAGTACTGATTTTTATGTCTATTTTATAGTATCTTTGCTTATCTTTGAGCACATTTAGATGCATTTAGTTGTTAATTGCATGCATTTGCATAAGAAGTTTTGAATCTGGCTATGCCAGTGTGAAGGGTGGTTTGTTGGCATGATTGCAGGCACATTAGAGCAAATTAGCGCGAGAAAAGGAATGATGAGAATGTCGGTAGCTGTTGGTAGCAAAGGACCAAGAATTGATGAAGCACCGGTTGCCAGAGAAGAGATCGACAATCAAACTTGAGGGCCAAAAATTATCGAAGAACCGGTTGCCAGGTTGAGTGGACAATGAACCAATGATGACATCGGCCCTAGGATTCAAACTAGGGATAAGATGAGTACATCCCTTATCCTCGAGCGTTGAAATTCAAATTCAAAGCTTATCCTAGGTCATTTTCGTGTGCCTATTTAAAGGAACTCAAGCAAACACTTGAGTAGAGATCGACAATCAAACTTGAAGAGGCTACACCAAGGAGACGTTCGACCAAGCTTGACCGAGAGCATGGATTCTTAAGGGCTGCATCGAGAGACACCCTTCTCTCCCATTCTCTTCGTCTAAGTTATTTTTATTTTTATTTAAGATGGTGATGTTCAGATAGAATTATGGTTTTTGGTTGGAAACCCTCACCATGAACTAATTTAATAGTTGGTGAGGGATTGTTGCATTGAACGCTATTTTCTATGTTTAGCTTTTAATAATTGGAAATGCGATGGCATTTTTTCCCTAACTGCCATGATCTTAATTGTTTTCATAAATACAATGCCAAGCGAGAGCTGGATTTGTTGGCTTATTGAACCTTAATATTTTAACCGACTTAGGGAACAATGAACAAATGCTAGATTCTAAGGCGAGATGCTTCGAGAGAAGATGTTCAAGCAGATGAACTTACTTTGAGAGTGAAATCTACCCCTTAGAAGCAAAAGATTGAGACTTAATCAAATTAATTCATGAAAGAGCATTTTTATTGAGATATAAAAGTTTTTGCATAGTTAACTCAGGGCATTGCCATCGAGAGAGGCAATGCTACCTTCGAATCTTCTTAGCAAACAATGCCAAGAAAAGATTTATTAAAAGCTAGCATGGCATGAATAGCGTGAAAACCAGGCATCCCTTGCCAACACTCATTATTCATTTTAAAACTCTCATTGCCAAAGTTGTCGTCTTTTATTTCCTTCTTTCAAACTTGATTTTAAAACCAACTTCAAAACAAACTAACTCTTCTTTGATAAGTAAAACAAGAAAACAATTGAACTCTTGCCTAATCCTTGTGTGATCGATAACTAAGCTTATTGTTGTATTACTTGGAAGACCGTGTATACTTGCACGCAAAAGACTCTTTCTTGGCACTGTTTATTCATTACCAATGCATTTTCACACCTTTTACCAAGCTCTCTCACGAGTCCAACAAGCAACGATTGCCCAATTCTTCTGATAAAAGAATACAGGAAAACAATTGCTTCCAGGCTCCTTTAATGGGGCCATACTTAACACCACCTTTTGCACTTCATCATCCGAAACACGAGCTGTTATGGGAAACATGTCAGGAGCGTCATGCTGATGAAAGTCATTAGCCATAATGTCATGCCCAAAGGAACGAGCCTCGCTCGTAAAAAGATTATGGAAGAACCACCACACATGCTCCTGTTGCGTGTAAGAGTGTGCTATAAATAATACACAAATGATGCAACTATACACATCAAACAAGTAATAATAGTGATAAGTAAGATCTTCTCCACATGGATTGAAGGTAAATTAAGTCATGTTCAAGCACTCAAAACAAAACTAAATATAAATGAAAGAGTTGATATGAGCAAATGAAGGAAAATGTTGTAGCAAAAGTTGTAATAAAAACTGGAGTTGAATAATAAGACTTTGTACGTCTTCGCACGTGTGTGAAACTCTCAAATGGGATAACAGGCTGGGTTTATCAAGGATTTCTATGCTTAGCTCTCACGAATGCCTAACACTTTCCAGATTAAATTATGCTCGACAGAGTTTACTTAGGTGTTTCTAAACTATCTCTAGTAAGAAACATGATAGCCAGAATGCTACGACTATACCTCTCAGAGTGAACCCTAGAAAGCTACTTATCGATGAAGTTCTACTCCTTTTAGTCATTGAAACTCTATCCTTATCTGTAAGGTGAGTTAGGGTTTTGCCTTTCAGCATCAAACCCCATTGTCCGCGTAGATCTAAGCTTAACTCTCTCAAATATTAAGCTACCAAACACGTAATTAAAGGCTAACTCTCGAAAGCTCTTACAAACTTAAGGCAATAAAACAATGAACAAAGCATATAAAGAACTGGAAAATGATAGAACATCCATTAAAAACTAAAACATAATCAACCAAAACAAACCTTATCCACTTAAAGTTAGTTCATGGCTGTTGAGTGTCTAAAAGTTCTATTATTTACACCCTTTTTAACCCATATTTCTGCTGCATTCAAGCATCATTTCATTGCATTTAGGTTAGTTTTCAGCAAAACATCACAATATATAAAAGGCACAAATTCTACTAAAAATGGTTGTTTTTGGCAGGTTGCCGCCGTCGTAGACGTTGAAGGCAGGCGCAGGGCAGAGAAGCAGGAGAGCTGAACTGGACAAGCAGACGAAGAAGACGAAGCTGCCATGGACCTGTCGTGATAGCATGGGGACAGCAGACTTATGAAGAGGAAAAGCAAAGTGGACCTCGATAGATAGAGAAAATTCTACTCGTCTGTCGTGTGAAAGCCACATATTTTTCCAAGCCCCGGATCAAAAGATATGTCAAGCCAAAGCTCAAGGAGAGGAAATTCCTAGAAACAAGGATGCGGCTGGAAAGTAGGAGTCTTTAGAGATTTAGTCTTTATTAGAATCTTACTTTTAATTAAAGTTGTAATCCTTGTTACCTTAGAGGACTTGAGCCCAAAGCTTATATAAGGGCATAGATTTAACCTAGGAGGCAGAACCAATTACCCCATAACCGAAACCTAAACCCCCCTGTCGTCCACCCGTCACCGACATGTTCTAAATCCCCCTAGGGCTACGGGTTGTTTTGTAAAGTAGTTGCAAGGATTGTTTTGTTTTAGGTATTTTCAGTTCAATAAAATAAACTTCAAGTTCTCTTATTTTGGTTATTCATATCTTGCAAGAGCATCGGGAGAGCATTGTGAGGTTATCTATTTACTTAGCATCGGGAGAGTTAAGTATACGAAAGAAATAAGAGCGAGTTCTTTAGTTTATAGTTGAACTATCTTGTGCCTAGGGATAGGGCAAGGTTAAGTGGCTAAGGAAGAATTCATACACATCGGTGTTCATCCTTCGATTCACGCTGGGAGGTATCATCAAAGACGTGATCATCGACAGACTTGGACCTAGGGATAGGCCAAGGCAGATCTGGGATTCTTGCCAAACTTGAAGAACAGAGTTGGTGTGTTCGCTGCCGCGACAACCAACGGATAGCTGCCGCGACAGGTGCTGTCGGCGACAGGCACGACGACAGAACTGGAGTTCCTAAGCAATGCAATACCTGCACTACTGAGCAATTCAATACCGGCCCATTCTCTCTATCTTGATATTCTTCTACTCTTTTATTTAAGTTTACTTTATATTTCTCGTGACAAAATCTTAAATCATTCTTTTTCCCCTTGTGCAGATAGTGAAGGAAAGGGTTAGCCCAGTCCCTGTGGAGACGATATCCGATACTCTAGTATCACTTTATTACTTGCGACGTGTACACTTGCACTCAATTGCGATAGACTCTTTTACACGCAACAATGGCCGTGAACCACCCTAAGCTTGCCGCTTCTTTCAAAGGCCAGCAAGATCAACCATTTGAAGCTTTAACAATGAAGGACACCAAGATGAAGAACAAGGAAAGCAACCGCCTTTGCTCTGCACTGCTCCATAACTATCCTGCACATCACCACACCAAAAAAACCTTCCTCAAGCAGCACCGATTTCACAATTAAATAAAAAGAACCAATCAAACACCACCAAATGCAACTATATGCAATGAAATGAGCTTAAAACCAAACAGTAACCTAAGTAAAAAGGCATAAAATATAACCGTTTTACAAGGTTAACACACCCCCAAACTTAGGTTATTGCTTGTCCTCAAGAAATGAGTAGATATGAACAAAGAAAATGCTATGACAGAGTTCAGATCAGGGCAGTGCTATGGAAAAATTTCAGTCCTCGAAAAAATATAGGCTTTGATATGCTAGACAAAATTGAGATTTTAAGAACTTTCCTTTAAGACTAGATTCTTTGCATTGTGTATGCGTAATTGCGTCCCATCTATGCTTAACAAAGTTAGTAAATTTCTAGCTAAGTTCTCTATTATACCCTAGTATGCATCGGTTAATTTAACCACATTTTTACTCCCATAATTCTAACTTCTTTTCTTTTCTTTTCTCTTTTTTGTACTGATACGAGGGGTATTAGCTTATCAAACCTATTGTCCTTAACTCTAGATGAGTATGGAGCAAACATCTCACCCCGAGCTAGTAGGTAGAGTAATCTCGTGACAACTTTGATTCACTCGTATGTTGTTGCTGTCATTTATTTAAACACAATATCCAGGCAAAACAAAGCAAAGAGGAGTGTCCATCCACAGTTACGCTGAAGCCTTTATTCATAATTTAACTCATGCAATAAGCAAAAAGGGAGTTCAATAAAGTATTTCATGATTTCATTTATCATTCAAGCTCATTAATATCATCCATACTAAGGCATGCAAGAGTTATTTCATAAAAAATTTCTAACACCCTTAAGCATAGAATGCATACAATCGTGTAATAGTTAAATCACAAAGCAACAAGCTCTAAAGCCAATTTTGCCAATCTAAGCAATCATGTATATTCCTTCAATCCATAGCCATAAAGATTATACTCATCATTGAACATCCTCAATTTATTCATAAAAACTATCTTTAAACTAAACAATATGCCATAGCAAAAATTTGTTCCTAACTACAAATGCAAATGCTTAACTATGGGCACTAACTCCCCCAAACTTGAAAGATGCAATGTCCTTAATGCATGAAAAAGAAACTAACTAAATGTTAAACTTGTAAAAGATTAACTTTTTACGCCTTTTTACTTTTGTTACTGTAAGAAATCAAGCTCATTTCATCTAATTTCATAGCATATAGGTACATTTAGTTCATGTAGTTGCATTTGGTGTTGCTTGTTTAGTTTTCTTTGTTTATTTGCTTGAATGATGCTGCTTGGGAAGGTTTGGATTGTTGTGGTGGTGTGTAGGGAAATGAGGAGCAGAGCAGGGCAAAGGCAAAATGCTACAGCATGTTAGATAGCAATTCTGGGCGCACTAGTGGATAAGGAGACGAGGATAGTGTACAACCTGACACGTGAACCAATTAGCTAGCTTTGAGCCCACATGTGAAGGGAATATTCCCTTGGAATTTTGGGCACAAAACCCTAGGAGCCCCTACTATATAAAGGACAAGAGGCCCGATTTTAAGGGACAACCGAAAAAATAGGATATTTTAGTGAGCTAAGAAAGAGAGAAAGGCGACTCCCTTCCTTCATCTTCTTCGTGTGGTGTTCTCCATTGTTGAAGCTCCAAGGAGTGTTCTTACTAGCCTTTGAGAGAAGCAACAAGCTTGAAGCGGTTCACGGCAGTCCAAGGCGGCTTGGGAGTTTCTTTTACTCTAGTTGCTTTTGCTGTTTCATTTCTTATTTTTATGATGGGTTGTTTTAAACGAATGATTGTAGATGATATTTTCCCAGCCATGAAACAATTTTAAGTGGCTTGGGCTTGTTATGGATGTTTATGTTTAAGTTTAAATGAGTGTTTGGTTTGCTTTCTTATCCTTTACATGTTTTGTCCATTGTTTTCTTTCCTTAAACTTGTAAGAGCTTTCGAGAGCTAGCCTTAGTTTAGGTGTTAGATAGCTTAATATTCGAGAGAGTTAGGCTTAGATTTATGTGGACAATGAGGGTTTGATGCTGAGAGGCAAAACCCTAACTCACATTAGAGATAAGGATAAAGTTTCAACGACTAAAATGAGTAGAACTTCATCAATAAGTAACTTGCTAGGGTTCACGCTGAGAGGTATTGGCTTAGCATTCTGGCTGTCATGTTTCTTGCTAGAGATAGTTTAGAAGCACCTTAGTAAACTATGTCGAGCATGTTGTGGGTAAGGTAGTTCTAGGCATTCTTAGGGTTTAGACATAGACTTCCTTAGCAAGCCCAGCCTATCATTCCATTAGAGAGTTTCGTACACGTGAGAGTACCCTTGAAATATCCTTGTTTTAGTTCAGCTTTACTTCCGTTTATTTTCTATCGCATTTCTTAACCTGTTCCGAATTGCTACCACATTTATTCATTGTTTCCATTTGCTATTTCATTTATATTTTAGTCTTAATTTGTGTGCTTAAACATAACTTGAAATACCTTCAATCCCTGTGGAGACGATACTCACTCATCACTTTACTACTTGTCTCGACTTGTATACTTGCACTATTTGTGTACCTTTTATAGTACACCCTTACACGCAACAATTTTTTGGCGCCATTGTCGGGGATTGACGATTGGTTGTTTTAAGTTTAGAATTTGCACAATTTTCTTCTTTTTGTATAGATTAACTAGGTTTTTTTGTTTATCTTTTTCAGGTGTTGTGCTATTGCATGACCCGAGGAAGACCCAACGAACCCATACTACCATTAGTTCTTGAGATTGAACATCTTTTTTGAGAAAGAAGATGTATACAACAAGCTTTGGAAGTCATGTATAGAGGTCGTAACCAAGGAGGTCAACAGGGTAATAATCTTTAAGACCCTGATGCTGTAGCAAAAGGCGGAGCTGTAGTTTGTCCATGAGCTATTAGAGATCATTTGAATCCATCTCAGAAGATCTCAACCCTGAGATTGTAGCTCCCGAAATTCAGGCAGCCCACTTCGAGCTCAAACCGGTGATGTTCAACATGTTGAACTCGATTGGTCAATTTGGTGGATCGCCTCATGAAGATGCTAGGCAACACATTCGTGTATTCCTGAAAGTGTGTGAGTCATTTAAACAACAAGGTGTGCATGGAGATGTGTTGAAGCTTAAGCTATTTCCTTACTCATTGCGTGATCGAGCAAGAGAGTGGTTGAGTGGAGTACCCGATGGTGCATTGGAGACATGGGTAGATCTATATAAAAGCTTTTTGCATCTATATAATCCACCCAACATGAACACTAATCTAAGGAATGACATTGTTTCCTTTCGTCAAGCTGATGACGAATCGATGTACGAGTGTTGGGAAAGATATAAGGGACCGCTTCACAAATGTACGAATCATGGTTTTCAAGATTGGACGCAAGTTGTGATGTTCTACAATGGTGTCAATGCTCCCACAAGAATGATGCTAGATGCTTCAGCAAATGGAACTTTGCTGGACAAGTCACCCGAAGAAGCATTTGATATCCGTGATAGAATAACGAATATTGACTACAAATTTCCTACTGCTAGACTTGGAATGGGGAGGAAAACTCATGGGACACTTGAGCTTGACGCCAATGACTCTATTTCAGCTTAGTTTTCGGCCATTACAAATATGTTGAAGAACCTCCAACGTCCAAATGAGGTAAAGGAAGTGAGGGTAGCGGCAACTACTTGTGTTCGATGTGATGGAAGTCACCATGTGAGCGAATGCCCAGAAAATCACGAGTCTGCCAACTATGTGGGGAACTACAATAGAAACAACAACAACCCCTACTCAAACACCTATAACCTAGAATGGCGTCAACATCCAAATCTTTCATGGGGGAATCAAGGAAACAACAATGCCAGAAGCTCAAATCGGCAACAAAACAAGGTTAAACCCAAGGTTTCCAGCAGAATATGCTATGGCAAAATAAAAACAAGGGTTCAACAGCTTCAGTGAACAACAATTCTTTGGAGCCTACTCTTTGAGACTTTATGTCATCCACCAAGACTTTACTTCATGATCATACATCATCGATCAAGAGCCAGGGTGCCTTGTTGCAAAGTCATAGCTCGTCCTTGAGAGCTTTGAAAACTCAAGTAGGTCAAATAACACAAGCCCTACAAGTTTGATCTCATGGTAGTTTGCCTAGTGATACTGAAGTCACTAAACCTCATGGCAAGGAACAATGTAGTGCACTCACTTTAAGGAGTGGCACCCATCTTAACAAGGAAGATAAGTTTGGGTGGAAGAAGAAGGATGAAGATTCAACCCCAAAACTGTACAAGAAGAACCCAAAGTGCAAGAAGATTCATCTCTTGAGAAGGACAAGAGATTTGTAGATATCCTTGACCAGCTGCACATCAATGTCCCATTTTTGGAAGCCATTGACCAAATGACCACTTATGTGAAATTCCTTAAGGATTTTGTTACCAAGAAGAGGAAGGTTGAGAAGCTAGAGACTTCTGCTACAACAAAATAATGCTACTCTATGCAGAGCAATCTGCACCTAAGCGGAATGATCCAGACAACTTCATCATCCCTTGTTCGATAGGTGATAATTATGTGGGAAAAGCCCTATGTGATCTTGGATCTAGTGTGAATCTAATGCCCAGGTCAATGTTTATGAGGCTTAGTATGGGAAATGCAAGGCCTACAACCGTTATTTTGCAATTAGTGGGCCGATCACACGTTCGTCCAAAAGGGAGGATAGAAGATGTTGTGGTGAAGGTAGGCAAATTTGTTTTCCCAGCTGACTTCCTCATTCTTGATTGTGAAGCCGATGAGAATGCACCAATTATTTTGGGAGACCATTCTTAGCTACCGGCCAGATCTTGATAGACTTTGAAAAGGGTGAATTCACCATGAGAGTGGCTGATCAAGAGGTGACCATAAATGTGTTCAACACCCTCAAATATATGGATGAACATGAGAAGTGTCAATACATGGATGCTACAGAAGAAAAGGAAGCTGCATAATTTTGTTGCAACAATTTTCTACAAATGGAGGATTATATGAAGCTCAATGAGGATGACAATGAGGAATTCGAGGAGCCTGACGAGTTCGAGGAACTTGAGGAGTTTCCAATGGAGGTGCACCAATCCAGTCTGCTCATAGCTAGACCAATTACGTAATTCGAACCTTTGGATTTTTCTGAATTTACACCTCCAAAACCCTCACTTGAGCATGCACCCACATTAGAATTAAAGCCTTTACCATCACACCTTAAATATGCTTATTTGGTTTGCAATGAGACTTTGCATGTGATAATCTCTTCTAGTCTTACACCTAATCAAGAATCTGGCTTGATAAATGTGTTAGCTTAATATAAAAAAGCTTTGGGTTGGACTATGGCTAACTTGAAGGGTATAAGCCATATTATTTGTATGCACAAAATTATTCTTGATGATTGCCACAACAATTCTATTGAATCCCAAAGAAGGATAAATACAATCATGAAGAAGGTGGTTATGAATGAGATCATCAAGTGGCTCAATGCTAGAGTTATTTACCCAATATCCAACAATTCGTGGGTCAGCCCGGTGCAATGTGTACCAAAGAAGAGGGGCATGACCGTAGTGAGCAACGAGGATAACGAACTTTTACCAACAAGGACCGTCACGGGGTAGAGGATTTGTATGGACTATCAGACGCATAACAAGGCAACCAAGAAGGACCATTTCCCCAACCATTCATCGATCAAATGCTGGATCGATTGGTGGGGAAGGCCTTTTAATGTTCCCTCGATTGATACTCAGGGTACAACCAAATTGCTAGAACACAAGAGGATCAAGAGAAGACAAAATTCACATGCCCCAATGGTACTTACGCCTTTAGAAGGATGCCCTTTGGTCTTTGCAATGCTCCAGCTACTTTTTAGTGATGCATGCTAGCCATCTTCTCAGATATGGTTGAAGAGTTCTAGGAGATCTTCATGGATGATTTTTCAGTCTCCAGAGATGACTTCGAGTCATGTTTGGGTAATTTAGCAAAGGTGCTCAAGAGATGTGAACAAGCATACTTGTTCCTCAATTGAGAGAAGTGTAATTTTCTGGTGGCCGAAGGGACTGTTCTTGGCCACAAGATCTCGCAAAAAGGAATAGAGGTGGACAAGGAAATGGTTGAGGTGATCGAAAAGCAACCTCCCCCAACCACCGTGATAGGAATTTGAAGTTTTTTAGGCCATGATGGCTTCTATAGGAGGTTCATCAAGGACTTCTCCAAAGTTTCAAAGCCATTGTGCACTTTGCTACAACAAAACAAGCCCTTTGTGTTTGATGATGCTTTCCATAGAGCATTCAAGGAACTCAAGGAGAAACTTATCTCAGCACCTATAGTTGTTCCCCCGATTGGACCTCACTATTCGAACTTATGTGTGATGCAAGTGACAATGCAGTGGGGGCGGCCCTTGGACAACGCCAAGGTAAACTTTTCCATGTTATATATTATGCTAGCTGCATTGTAAATGATGCACAAACCAATTACACAACCACCGAAAAAGAATTACTTCCTAACGTGTTTGCCTTTGATAAGTTTAGATCATACTTGATAGGCACTAAGGTCATTGTACATACCGATCATTATGCTATTAAGTACTCAGTGACTATAAAGGATACTAAACCTAGACTTATTAGGTGGATACTCCTCTTGCAAGAGTTCGACTTAGAGGTCAGGGATAGAAAGGGTCGTGAAAATCAAGTTGTTGATCATCTTTTTAGGCTAGAAACAAGGTTGAAAGTAAGGATAACCTAGAAATTAAAGAGGAATTCCCTGATGAGAAAATCCTATATGCTACAGCAATTCCATGGTATGCTGATATTGTTAACATTCTTGTTAGTGGTATTTTCCCTCCTGATTTGAATAGTCAGGGCAAAAAAATTAAGCATGATGTGCGATTCTAGTTTTGGGATGAGCTTTATTTGTTCAAGCAATGTGCGGACCAAATGATTCGAAGATGTGTCCTCGAAGAAGAGCAAAGGGAGATTTTATTCCATTGCCATTCATCTTCGTGTGTAGGTCATTTTGGAGGAGCTAGGACGGCTGCAAAGGTCCTACAATCAGGATTCTATTGGTCCACACTCTTCAAGGATGCACATGTTGCAAAGCATGCGATAGATGCCAAAGAACGGGGAACATATCACGAAGGCATGAAATGTCATTTCAATGCATTTTGGAGGTAGAGCTCTTCGATGTATGGGAAATAGATTTCATGGGACCATTCTCATCATCTTTTGGAGATATCAACATCCTTTTAGTTGTGGATTAAGTGTCTAAATGGGTTGAAGTGATAGCTACACCAAGGAATGACTCCAAGATTGTTTTGAATTTCCTTTTATCGCAACCACCTTTTTAGGGAGGCTTCAACTTTTTCAAAAACTTTTACAAAATCAACGAAGTCGCCACCAATCTTTTTGAAAGTGTGATTGGATCACATTAAATTAGGGTTATTTTAATAAAATGTTTTGTTTTAATAAAACAACGATTTTGGTCTGCGAAAATTAGAAAACATGTTCCGGGGTCGGTTACGCGTGGGGAAGGGTTAGCACCCCATGACGCCCAAAATTGGTACCTAATTGGTTTTAAAATCGTTTTCAAAATTGGAATTTGCAAGTTCACGAAGGTTTGACTTTACTTATCCGTTTAATGAATATTAGTCTATTTTAACTGCCTTATCGCACGGGAGATGAACTTTAATCACCGCCAACATTTCTGGCGCTAACCCGTCATTCTCGTTTGATAAGACACCGCATTAAATTAATTTCACTTTTTCAAAAAGCAAAGAGATTTAGTGTGTTGAGCATTTTATTCATTTTTAAGTTCGATTATTTAAAAACCCTAAAGACGTCAAAGTCTTTTATTCTTAATCAAGAATTTAAGTTCGCTTAAGTGTATTTCATTTTTCTAAAGAACATTTTTCAACAAAACATTCCTCTATCTAAGCATTAGTCCCTAATCCTAAGTTTTAAACTTATTTCTAAAACAAGCAAGCAAATTTTATTCTTTCATGTTTTTCCCTTTTTAGTATTCCTTTAAAAACATTTATTTCTTTTTTACTTTCTATTTTTTAAGAGCTAAGATCTTTTTTATATTTTTTACTTTTTTTTATATTCTTTCATGTTTTTCCCACCTTTTATTTTCCATTTCAAAAAAAGAATTCTTCTTTTAAAACTTTTTTTTTCATTTTTCATTTTTAAAGTTTTTCTTTTAAAAATGACCCTTTTTAAAATAAACTTTATTTCTTGAAAGATTTCCCTTTAAGCTTTTCTTCAAAATTTTATTTTCTCCTAAAACACTTCACTTTATTTAAAACCCATTTTTATTTTCTTTTAAAAAACAAAACATTATGACTTATTTCCTTTTTAAAAAAAACATCTTAATTTTTTTATTTTAAAAAATCACTTAATCCATTTATTAAAACTAAAATTAAAAAAAAAAAACCTTTTTTATATTTTATTATAAAAATCAAGCCCCTTTCATTATTTCCACCCATACATTACTGTTTTTCTTAAATAAATATCTAACTTTGAGTTTTTTAAAATTAAACCACATTAATTCATTTTATTCTTACATTTTAATATAAATACCTTTAAAAGGTTATTTCTACATTTCTAAAGATCAAAACAAGTTTAACAACATTTTTTAAACATGCAAATATTTTTAAAGATCAAACCAAATTTAAAACGAAGAATTAAAATGAAATCGTTACTGAATCGTGAAACGATTTTCCGACTTCGAGAACACAACCTAAAATCCACAAACAAAAACAAAACTTCAACCAAGAACAAGCAATAAAAAATCTAAATAAAAAGTAAAAGAAAAGTTAGAAATTTTATCGAAACGAAGAACTTGAATCTGGACTTCTCGAAATCCTCCTAATTGCATCCGAAAAATTTCTTCCAAGCTCGAACTCCAACTCAAAATTTCCAGCAACCCTTGAAGAATTTTTAGAGAATTTTTTCATATTTTTCTAAGCCTATTTGCTTTTTTTCAAGTGTGTTTTTCTTTGAAAATTGTGTGTTAAACAAATTGGTAAAGGGGGGGGGGTTTATAGTTGATTTTTATCTTCAAATTCAAGCCAAATCGGGATTTAACCCCCAAATTGGAGCCTAAATCCGACACATGGCTTGATCCTCGGAAAAACCCCTCAAGAATATCCCGATTTGGTTCAAATTCGGGATCGAATTTCCCCTTGATTCGAGCCTAGTGTTTGACTTCTCTTACTCTCTTTTTTTGGAGATTTCGGCGAGCACAGGCGGCGGCGGTGAGCGGGGTTGTTGGCCACGTGACGGTGACGGCGAGGCGGTTCAGCCGGTACCAAAAATGTCACCGGCCGTGACCGGTAAGCGGCAGACAGAGACCAACGGTGACGTGAAGCTGGGATTTTTGGGGGAGCCAGCCCGCGCGCGTGTAGCACACGCGCTGGTTCCCCCTTTTTTGTTTTTTGTTTTTGCTATTTTCCTATTTTTTGTTGTTTTCTTGCTATTTTTTTCTTTGCTATCTTCCTGTCATTTCCCCCTCCCCCTCTTTTCCTCTATATTTATTACGATCATTATTATTTATTTTAACTATTATCACTTTTTTCTCTTTTTTCCTCTTTTTCTTTTTAAAAGATGGGCTTAAAAATGGGCTTTAAAAATGGTTTTTTTAAAGATGGGTTTTTGTTGTTTTTTATTTAATTTAAAAAAGGGTGGGCCTTTTATTATTTTAAGGGGAAAAAGGATTTTTTTTATTTTTCCGGATGATTTAAATTTGAGGTGAAAATTATTGACAACAGCTGCCCCTCTTTGCTTATTTTTGTGCAACAGAAATAAAGCAAAGACCAAAAGGCACTATTTTTCACCGATTTTCCAATTGGCTCCATTCTCCAAATGCCCAAACGGATTGGCATGTTCTATTCTCCAGATGCCCGAATAGATGAGCGAATTCCATTCTCCAAACGCCCGAACAGATAGGCTGATTCTGTTCTCCTTATGCTCGAATAACTGAGCTGTGTTCTATTCTCCCAAATGCCTGAATAGTTGAGCTGGGTTCCACACTCAAACAGATAGGCTGGTTCTATTCTCCTCACGCTCGAATAGTTGAGCTGGGTTCTATTCTCACAAATGCCTGAATTGTTAAGTTGGGTTCTATTCTCCCAGATACTCAAACATGCAGATTCTTCTGAAAACTTCATCCTCCTTATGCTTGGATGAATAAGCAAACGAACTTCAAAAAATTCATCCTCCTTATGCTTGGATGAATAAGCAAAACCTCAAAAGGTTTCTTCCTCCTTATATTCGGATTAGTAAGTAAACAAACTTCAAAAGGTTGCATCCTCCTTATGCTTGGATGAATAAGCAAACTCCAAAAGATTTAATCATCCTCATGCTTGGATGAATAAGCAAACATCCTCTTTCCTCCTGAACAGAGATGAATCCTCTGAAAAATTTCATCCTCCTTATGCTTGGATGAATAAGCGAACTCCATTCTCCTTACGCTTGAACGGTTAAGCGAATCTTCTGAAAAATTTTCATCCTCCATATGCTTGGATGAATATGCGAACTTCTGAAAAACTTCATCCACCTTATGCTTGGATGAATAAGCGAACTTCTGAAAAACTTCATCCTTCTTATGCCTGGATGAATAAGCGAGTTCTAAAAAAGGGGTTCCATCCTCCTTATGCTCAGATGAATAAGCAGGTTCCAAAAAGTGTTTCATCCACCTTACTCTTGGATGAATAAGCATGCTCTAAAAAGGGTTCCATCCTTCTCTTGCTCGGATGAATAAGCAAGTTCCAAAAAGTGTTTCATCCACCTTACGCTTGGATGAATAAGCGGGTTCCATTCTCTAAATGCCCGAACGGATAGGCGGGTTCTTTTGCTAAAAGGTCCTTCGTGTATGTGAAAAATGCGATATTCAATGCAATCCCCTAGGGATGCCTAAAACATGAATGCATGTCTCATTTTGTTTTCTTTTTGAATTTTTTTCTCAAAATTAATTTTTCCACATGTTTACTCGCTTAAATCTAGATAAGCATTTGTACTTTTTCCATGGAAAATATATGATCTTTGCTCACATAATCCAGTGATCTTGTACTCTTGGTTGGAAGGACAGACACCCTCAATTGCCATTGCTTTGCCATTCTCATTCTTCATATTTCTTTGCTTCATCGAAAACCTTCGATCCTTGTAGGCCAATGTCTCAAGATCTTCTACCAACGTGATTGATATGTCAATGTTGAGTGAAAGGCTTCCTTTTGTGGTTTTGAAAGCTTCAAGTCTTCATATGCCCCTTATCAAATATCTTTAGTGATTCTTGTGAATTCTCAAATTCTTGCCCCTGCAAGACATCTTTAATTGCTTGCATGTGAAAGCTTATTTCCACCTTGAATATCTTCGAATGATGTTGGTGCTTTAATATCTTCTTCTCACGCCTATTAATATTGAGGGCTTGTAGACTGCCCCAATCTGATGGGATGGTTTGCTTCTCAAGTGCAATTCTATCTCTTTTCATGCTTCTAAGCTTTTTCATCATATATGTGGACCTTACTTGACAACACAGCTCACTTCAAAATCTTGAACGCATGTGCTTCTTCTTTTACCTTCTCATGCAAGGCGATGCCCCCATTTAAACTGAAGTTCAATTGCTTTATGAAGTGATGGAAACATTCATTCGCGGTCTCCTACAATTGAGATCAATACCAAGAAATCTTTTGCTTTTCATTAATCTGTGTCAACCTACTTGTAAGATGCAAGAAGAGGCTAGAAACAATAGTTTAAAGGAAAAGGTCATAACAAACGCATGTAAATGCTAGAAATGAGGATCTCAAGAAAATAATCATGGCAAACACAAGGATAGGGCTAAGTCAGATGCCCCAAAATTCAAAGCATGAATGATTCAAGAATCCATCAACCGGATAGTGCCCCACTTTTTGGTGGCCCTCTTCTGCTCACACACTCCCCAAATTTAAATTTTCCATTTTTCTAATCTCAATCAGACATTAGAAGCTCGAGGTCCCTAAAGAAAGGTTAACTCAATTAGGTGGAATGTGTTCTGAAGACGAACTCCTTTTCTCAAATATTCATGTGTGATCCAAATGGTCTTTTAAGGCTTGTAATGTAGGCTAGGCTCGGGTTACCAAAGAAAGGATATAAAGGCTCAAATTCATATTTTAAGGGTGATTGAACCAAGGATCAACTTTCCTGATGAAATCTCTGTTTTTCTTCTTTTATTCTTTGGATCACTCTAGACTGCCCATTTTGGGTTTTCACCCTAGAGTTCATTTCCTTTACAAGTCTCATTTGAAGGATTTGTTTCAGATTTTCCATCACTCTCCAACTTTATTTTTCTTCTTCCCTTCTCTTTTCTTCTCTTTACTTTTCTTCTTTTTTTCTTCTTTCATCTTCTTCTCTTTTCTTTTTTCTTCTCTTCTCTTTTCCTTTCCTTTCCTTTTCTTTTTTCCTTTTTCTTGTTTTTCCTTTTTGTGTCCTTTTCATTTACAGTTTAGGACATTCAACTTAATCTAACATATTTCTTTCAAACAACTTTTCATTTTCTATGCCCCGGGTGTGGGGAGTGATCATTGGTTATGGTTAAATCACAAGAAAAATAATATCAGGGTCAAAGGGGGGCAACAAATGGATTTTTCTTATTCGTGAAGGGAAATGAATGAATGCCAAATGTCATTTCACATATAAATATCGTCGAAGAAAAGCAGTCTTCAGTTGGTAGATGTTTTAGAGTTATCACTTCATTCAAGGACCCTAACAACAATGTCTGAGAGGAAAATACACTCATAATTTGTATATGGGATTTCCCCATTAATCCTGAACACACATTTTGCCCCTCTATCTCGGGATTAGATTCAAGAATCATTCATACAATCAATAATAGGGACTCTGCAAAGAAGATGTATGCTTGAAAAAAATGGATAAGAAATGCAAAGAAGGGAAAAGGAAAAAAAATGAGAAACGTTTGCCACTTGAAAAAAAAATGTATCTTTAAACAAATAAACTGACATAGAAGCCCATACAAAAGATCCCTAATGCTCGCGGGCAAAAGAAAGAGGGTTGGTTCTAAGCAAGATCTCAACTGTCTAGAGAAAATTAAGTATTATTCCATGAAAGCACGAATCTCGGCCAATCTTGCCTCCAACGACTTCGTGACGAAACTCTAAACACGCTCGTCCTCCTCATCTTCTTCTCTCTCAAGTCTTCCACTTCTAATGGCTGCCAATATCAATTCTCCATTCATGACCATGTCTGCAAAACCTTCGGTGGCGTGATTTAACATGTAGTCTTAGAAGGAACCATTCAGGGTCTCCACAAACATTAGAGTAACCTTATTTTCTGGTAGTTGAGGTTGAACTTAGGCTGCCACATCTCGCCATCTCTGGGCATACTGGCGAAAGCTCTCATTGGGCTTTTGTTCCATATTCTGCAGTACGATCCTACTTGGCCTATGTCTGTTACATACTCGTACTATTTGAGGAAAGCTTTTGACAAATCTCTCCAAGTGTGTATGTTGACTCGACTCAGTTGAGCATACCATCGGATAGCAGACCCAGATAGACTATCTTGGAAACAATGGATCAACAACTTCTCATTTTCTAAGTGCGGTGGCATTTTTTGGCAGTACATAGTCAAGTGTGCCAATGGGCATGTAGTTCCATTATACTTTTCAAAGTCAGGGGCCTTGAACTTTGAAGGAGCCACCAAGTCAGAAACTAGACTAAAATCTTTAGCATCCCTACCACCATAAATGCTTACTTCTTGATAAGATTTGACCATTTCCACCAACTTCTCGTAGCGGTCTTCCCATTTCTTCTCGACCTTTGTCATGTCAGTTTCTTCAATGAGGTCAGGCATCTCGGGGCTGCGAACCTCATTGATGTTTTCTTCAGTACGGGCAGAAGATTCTACAAAATGAGGCGAGATCTCGACTTTCGGTGAAGCCACTTCCTTTTGTACGAAAGCCATCCTCGGGAAAGTGTTGGTGTCTTCTCTCGCTTCTGAGTCTTTGAATCCAAACATGGCTTCGATTTGGGTGACTATTTTCGTGTGTGATAACTCAATCTCTCTCTTCAGAACATTTACCATTTTCTCAAACTTGTCACAAATGCTCTTCTGATTTGCTTCCAGAGTTGTCAATCTTTCCTCAGTGCTCATGGCTCGAGTGGTGTTTGTGCAGGATTTTTATTTAAATGGAATGTTCCAAAATTAATTTTTTTTTTATTTTACATATATGAATGCAATGATCAAAACATTATTTAATGCAAACAAAAAAACAAATGCATGGAAGCTAACCCGTCATTCCCGTTTGATAAACATTATTTAATGCAAAAAAAAAACAAATGAATATTAGTCTATTTTAACGACCTTATTGCCCGGGAGATGAACTTTAATCACCGCCAACATTTCTGGCGCTAACCCGTCATTCCCGTTTGATAAGACACCGCATTAAATTAATTTCACTTTTTCAGACAGCAAAGAGATTTATTGTGTTGAGCATTTTATTCATTTCTAAGATCGATTATTTTAAAACACTAAAGACATCTAAGTCTTTTATTCCTAATCAAGAGTTTAAGTTCGCTTAAGTGTATTTTATTTTTTTGAAGAACATTTTTCAACAAAACATGTAACCCCCTAAGCTCGGCCTAGACGGTTGACCCGAACTGCGGAGATTACACGGGGAAAACCAAAGTCAACCTTGATTAACGACCCTTTTTTTCTTTTTAAATCTTGTCTAGATGCATATTAACCCTAAGCGTAGCCTCGTGGAAGACATACATGAAAAGCACGGCGATCGGAAAGCAGTAAAGGACTCAATTGCACAACTTACAACATTTAGGGACCAAAATGTAAATTCTGTAAATTAAGAGGATTTAACTTATTATTAAGTTACCATTCTGAAATTAGTCATATTACATGCTTCTCTGTCAAATTTCACCTCAAACGGACATCTCAAACTCAAGCAATCGCATATACAAAATTCAGGACTAAAACGTAAAGCTCGCAAACCTTAAACCATTCAAATCAGTGCCCAATGGTTAAGTGTTTCGGAATAGGGGTTGACCGTTCCGAAACGCGGGTTCGTTTCGAGACCTATTTCAAAACAGGGCTTGACAGTGGCAAATCCGTTCCGAAACGCCCTCTACCCGTTTCGATACACGAAGGCCATTACAGGCCCCTGTTTCGAAACGGTAGTGCCCGTTCCGATACGGACTGCCCAGAAAGTGCAGATTTTTCTGGTTTAACACACAATTAACCACTCAAATACATCCCTATGACCCCCCTAATCATGCCAACAAGTCATCATGCATACAAGGAACATATTTGCATCATCAAAACATATTCATGGCAACAATTAGGAAGAACCACAATTTATAGGCATACATCCTACTATTGAAAACCATCCAAGCATCAAACCACCAAAGCAAACACCAAATGGCCAATTACAAGTCCAAAACATCATAGGCATCATGCCAAACTCAGGGAGTCCAAAACATCTCCCAACAAACACAACCTAGGTTCCCATTGCCAAATACCAAAAGCTAATAATGTTTTAAAAATAGTCACCATACATGAGCTTTGCCTTCCCTTGGATTCTTAGCCTCCTTGCTGTCTTTTAAGCACTTCAATTCTCTGCATTATTGGTTCAAGAAAGAGAGTGTAAGCACAAATGCTTAGTGAGGCATGCTCTAATGAAACAACACAATAATGCACTTTTACTAAACACCTTTCATAAGGCATATTCATTCATAAAAATCATTTTCATGCAACAATGCATTAACAACAAGCATCTCATGCTTTATAATCATCAACATGTCTTAAACAACAAGCATCTCATGCTTCATAAATATTAACATGTCATATTGGCTTCCAAGTGATACCATAACCATTTTCACAGTAAACACAATCGGATACGCGGATTACAAGCGTTGTCCCATACGCTTCATACACACTACCAAACACACAATGTGGAGTTTACCGGTACAATCACAACCCCTCAACACCCGTGATGGAGTTTAACGGTACAATCACAACCCCTCCACATCACTCATTGGTAGTGGTATAACATCACTAACGAGAACACGGGACACACAACACAAGATCCACACATGGACTTTTAACCACCATTGTGATCTTAAACATCTCGTTAGTGTACTTGGATGGAGTTTACGGTACCATTACAACCCCTCAACATCCAAGGCGACTTAATTCACGGTGCACCCAATCCTATAGCCGGCTAACTATATCCGATTCAAGTACTTTAAAACCAAAACATCACTTGCCAATATACATCATTTATCATCAACATTCCACTGTTTTAAAGCATTAATCAAAGCCATTAAACCATCATGCATCACTATGCATCAAAACCACATTTATCAATATCAAACCAAGGATCTCTTACCTTGAGCATCCTCCAAAACATGGCTTTCAAAACCAGCATTAATCATGCTAAAACATGCTTTCAAAACAGAATTTAAACATGCAAATTAAACACATTGCATCCAACCATCTCATGGTTCATCAAAGAGAGAGTTTCTCCGAAAACTTACTCTTGAGCTTAGTTAAGTTGCTTAGACATAAAATAAGCTCCCAAAACCTTCAAACATTGGTTTCAAAGCTGAAAACCAAACTTCACTCACCGATTCCGTTTCGCAAGCTTGCCGAAACGCCGATCAAGCCTCCGGATCAACACCACAAGGATCCGAATGTTCCTCCCCTGTTTTAAACACACCAAAGCAGAGGATTAATGCATCATCATGCATTAAAATCTTCAGCCACAACACCTAAACTCGCTGCTCTCAACAAATCTAACATTTCGGCTACTAAACACAACCGAAATCACTACCAAACTCATCCACAACATTACCCAGCCATGATCCATCACTTCTAGACATTCTTAAACATCAATTAACATCCAAAAAGGATGTAAACTCGTCCGTATACCTCCAGCAACAACAGAACACCAAGATCACCCCAAAAACCACCATTTTCACATGTAAAAACTTAGGAAAATCAACCTATTCGGGATTGCATTGATTAGATCTCAATTACACATCATTAAACATCCAAAATACTTTAAAAAGACATCTCAAAACAGAGCCCAAACATTCATTACGAATTTCTTCAAGATTACATCCAAATCTTGAGTTTTAAGCCAAAATCAAGATCACATCATCAAAACCTTTTATAAACTTAACTTAAGGATTGAGAACTTGAGAATTTCAATAATGAACTGAATATTTAGAGGAGAAGAACATCCTTACCTCTAAATGTAGATTTCTCCTTGTTTAGAGCCAAAATCCTTGAAAATTCAAAGAGCAAATGAAGAGGTTTTGATGTAGAAAGGATTAGAAATCTTTTGATGATTGAAACCTCATCATCTAGTGTGAAAATCAAAAGAAAAACTGCTGTGGAAAAGTGTTTGGCTGAGGGAATTTTGAGAGAAAATGAAATGGGAAAATTTTAGAGAAAGTTAGTTATGAAAACTAAAAATGGTTTTCCCTCACTTCTTTTAATTAATTAAACATTAACAAAATCATTAAAATTAAGAAAAATCTGGAGAAATCCTTCCTTGGGTAAATTATCTCCTTAAAGATTCAAAGTTTCAATCCTTACAAAACAGTCACCACTGAACTTTTCAAAAATTACATTTTAGTCACTATTTCAAAATGTCACACTTCCAAACCTTATTTTGTAAAATTGATTTCACCAATCTCTTATATATATTAAAAGAGGATTTTTAGACATTATTCCATATTTTTAGTGCATCCTGAACTAGGCTTTCCCTAAAATCACCTTTTATATTCGAACCAAAAATCAGACCGGTCCGGTTCAGACCCTAAACTTCCAAGCCCAAAATTGGGGTGTTACAACTCTCCCCCCCTTAAGAAATTTCTTCCTCGAAATTTACCTGGAGGAAAAAGGTATGGAAACTGTTTCAACATGTCATCCTTCCTTTCCCACGTGGCTTCCTCAACACCATGATGCTTCCACAACACCTTTACCAACTCAATGGTTTTACCTCGAAGCACTTTACTATCCGAATCCAGAATTTTCACCGGCTCCTCATCATAGGTCAAGTCCGGATTCAACTCCACTTCTTCCACAGGCATAACATGCGAAGGATCAGATCTATACCTTCGAAGCATAGAAACATGAAACACATCATGAATCTTTTCCAACTCCTGCGGCAATCTCAACTTGTACAAACAGGACCCACACGTTCAATCACCTCGTATGGTCCAATATATCTAGGGCTCAGCTTACCCTTTCGACCAAACCTCATCACCTTCTTCCAAGGCGAAACTTTCAAAAACACACGGTCACCTACCACATACTCAATCTCCTTACGCTTCAGATCCGCGTAAGACTTCTGTCGACCTGAAGCTACCTTCAAGGGCTCACAAATGAGCTTCACCTTCTCGGTGGTTCCTTTCAACAAAGCTGGCATTGAAACCAACTTCTGACCTGTTTCAGCCCAACAGAGAGGAGTCCTACACTTCCTCCCGTACAAGGCTTCATAAGGTGCCATTTGAATACTTTCCTGGTAGCTATTGTTATAAGCAAACTCCACCAGGGGCAAATGTTTCTCCCAAGAGCCCTGAAACTCAATCACACAGCACCTCAACATATCCTCCAGCACTTGGATAACACGCTCAGACTGTCCATCCGACTGTGGATGATAAGAAGTACTGAAATTCAGTCGTGTACCCAAAGCATGATGCAAACACTGCCAGAACCGCGATGTAAACCTCGGATCTCTATCCGACACTATCGACTTTGGCACACCATGCAACCGCACAATCTCAGCAATGTACAGCTCCGCAAGCTTGTCCAGAGTGTACGTAGTATGCACAGGCATGAAATGCGCACACTTCGTCAGGCGATCCACAATCACCCACACCGAATTCTTCTTCGATGGCGACAAAGGCAAAGCAGACACAAAGTCCATGGTAATCCTTTCCCACTTCCACTCAGGAATCCTCAACGGTTGCAACAACCCAGAAGGAAACTGATGCTCAGCTTTAACTCGCTGACAAACCATGCACTTGCTTACATATTCAGCAACATCTTTCTTTAAACCCACCCAATAGTACTCATCACGAAGATCACGATACATCTTAGTACTACCAGGGTGCATAGCAAAAGGACTACTATGAGCTTCAGTCAGAATAGTACGCCTCAACTCAACATCATTGGGCACTACTATCCGACTTCCAAAACATAAAACCCCATCGTCATTAAAGAAGAAATCCGATGGCCTATCCTCAGCAATATCCTGAACATGTGGCACCAAGGAAACATCCAACAACTGCTTATCCTTTATCAACTGTACCAAGGACGGTTTCACTTGCAACTCAGCCACAAGACCACCATCACGGGAAATGCTCAAACTAGCAAACATAGCCCTCAACTCCACTGCCACCTTCCTACTCAAGGCATCCGCTACCACATTAGTTTTTCCCGAATGATATTCGATCGTCAGATCGTAATCTTTAAGCAACTCCACCCAACGTCGTTGCCTAAGATTCAACTCCTTTTGAGACATCAGATACTTTAAACTCTTGTGATCCGTGTACACAGTACACTTCTCACCATACAGGTAATGTCTCCAAATTTTCAAGGCAAAAACCACCGCAGCCAACTCAATGTCATGCGCAGGATAATTGCGCTCATGCACCTTCAACTGGCGCGATGCATAAGCCACCACCTTACCCTCTTGCATCAACACACATCCCAAACCAACGTAGGACGCGTCACTATACACCACAAACTCTTTCCCTGATTCAGGCTGAACCAAGATAGGAGCTTGCGTCAAAGCTGCCTTCAGCTTCTCAAAAGCCTGCTGTCTCGCTTCCGTCCACTCATACTTAACATCCTTCTGCAACAACTTTGTCAAAGGTGCAACAATCTTTGAAAATCCCTCCACGAACCTCCGGTAGTATCCCGCCAAACCAAGGAAACTACGGACCTTATGAACAGACTTATGAGGCTTCCAATTCATCACTGCCTCAATCTTCTGAGGATCAACACGAATCCCCTCAGCAGAAACCACATGACCAAGGAACACCACTTCCCTGAGCCAGAACTCACACTTGTTTAACTTAGCATACAGCTGATTTTCCAACAAAGCCTGCAACACAATCCTCAAATGCCCCTCATGCTCCTCCTCAGTACGAGAGTACACGAGGATATCATCAATGAAAACCACAACAAACTTGTCCAAATATTCATGGAACACTCTATTCATCATGTCCATGAAAGCTGCAGGAGCATTCGTCAAACCAAACAGCATCACAAGGAACTCATAATGCCCATACCTCGTTCTGAAGGCTGTCTTTGGCACATCCCCATCCTTCACCTTCAACTGGTAATACCCTGACCTTAAGTCAATCTTAGAGAACACAGCCGCTCCCCGAAATTGATCAAAAAGATCATCAATCCTCGGCAATGGATACCGATTCTTGATAGTCAACTTGTTCAGCTGACGGTAATCGATGCACATTCTCATAGTGCCATCCTTTTTCTTCACAAACAAGACCGGTGCACCCCAAGGTGACACACTCGGCCGAACGAAACCACGATCAAGCAACTCCTGAAGTTGCGTCTTCAGCTCTTTCAACTCCTTAGGAGCCATTCGATAAGGAGTAATGGAAATCGGAGTTGTATTCTCATACAGCTCAATTCCAAACTCCACCTCTCGATTAGGAGGCAATCCAGGCAACTCCTCCGGAAACACACCAAGGAACTCTCGCACAGTCCTGATATCTTGCACTCGCAACTCTTTAGAGCTAGGATTCATCACAAAGGCTAGGTAGGCTTCACAACCTTGCCTCAACATCCGACTCGCCTCCAAGGAAGACACCACATTGGCAAGGAACTTCACATTCTCACCAACCACCACCACCTCATAATCATCTGCAAGCTTCAACGAAACTCGCTTGTTCTCAAAATCCACCACAATTCGATGTTCAAAAAGCCAATCCATACCAAGGATTATATCAAAACCATAGAAAGGCAATTCCATAAGATCAACATGAAAAACATGGTTTTGCACAGCAAAAGAACATCTCCTATACAACTTTCGTGTCACAAAGGTCTCACCAAAAGAGCTAGTTACACGCATACCAACATCTAAAGACTCAACAGGCAAACCAAGCAATTGAGCATGTTCACGCAATATGTATGAGTGTGTAGATCCAGAATAAATCAAAGAAAGTAATAACAAGGATTGCAAAGTGAAGGTACATGCGATCACATCTGTGTCATTCCTCCCCTCTCGCTGCGCATACACTCGAGCATGGCCTCCACCCTCAGGTTAAACAGCCACCACATGCGCCACATTCCTTCCACCATCCTCCCTACGCTGGAAGTTACCACGGTCGCGCCCACGACCTCTCTGTGGTGCAACAACTCCAGGAGCACGTCCCTGACCACCACCGGCCAACAAAGGACACTCCCTCCTAATGTGGTCTGCCAAACCATAATTCCAGCACGAATTACCAGCTACAACAACAGGAGCCTGTACCTCCCTCGCAGCTCGAGGACAATCACGCCTCAAATGGCCACGTGATCCACACGCCCAACAGGTGTTCTGATCAGCTCTCGCCTTGTCTCCCTGAACAGGCGCACCATGCCCTCCACCACCACGTCTAGCAGAAGACTGATACCTCCGATCTAGTCCTCTCTTGTTCTGTCCCCCACCATAACTATACTCAGCAGCTCTCTTGCCCGAGCCAGATCCAGCACTCCTGGAAGACAAACCCAGGTTCTGCTCAATATCATTCGCTCTTCCCACCAGTACATCAAAATCAGTGTACTCAGCTGCAAGCATGTAGGTCTTTACATCCGTCACTAAACCATAACGGAATCGCTCACACCTCTCCCTTTCATCAGGGACAAGCTCAGGTGCGTACTGACTGAGACGAACAAACTGAATCTCGTACTCAGCTATTCTCATGCTCCCTTGCGTAAGAGACATGAACTCCCTTTTCTTTTCATCCAGGTATCTTACACCCAGATACCTTTGCTTGAACGCGTTCAGAAAGAACGTCCAAGTCACATCAACTTCCTCCATTCCGGAGATAGCGGTCGTCCACCAGGTATACACATCATCATGTAGCAGCGATACCACACATCCCAGCTTCTGCACATCATTGCAGTTCATTTGTCCCAATATCCTCTTGGTACTTTCCAACCAAGACTCGGAACCTTTAGCAGACAAACCTCTGAACTCAGTCCCTCCCAGACTGCGCAGACGTTCCAAAGGTAGTCTAACATTAGCATCTCCCTGATGCCCAGCTCCATGAGCTCCAGCTACTACCGCCTGAAAGGCTCCCGCAATAGCTTGTATCAAAACTGTCATATCAGGAGCAGCTTGCCCCTGTCCAGCTTCAGGTCCAGCGACCCCAGCACCAGCATCAACGCCAACTCCATCACCTTCAGCACCACCACCACCAGGAGGAGGAGGTAAATCCACTACATTATCAGCATTCTCTTCATTCTCGTTCTGAGCCATAGCTCGCGTATTAATCCTCGTTTCTCTACGAGGTCTCATTCACTAAACAATGCACTAACACAAATGCAACAAACATAATCAGGCCCAGCAAGGTAAGTAATCCAAGCACTCAAGCTCATTTTTCAAAAACAAATCATTTCATTAGTTTTGATATGGCAATGGGTCCCTCTAACATGCTTCAACATAGCATAGCATCACAATTGCGACACACTTTACAATTCACACATCACACTTTCATTCAAAAAGGCACATCATGCAATCATGCATACATCACCCACATAACCATTCCCAATTACTCGAGAACTCATCTCTGATACCACCAAATGTAACCCCCTTAGCCCGGCCTAGACGGTTGACCCGAACTGCGGAGATTACACGGGGAAAACCAAAGTCAACCCAAAAGTCAACCTTGATTAACGACCCTTTTTTTCTTTTTAAATCTTGTCTAGATGCATATTAACCCTAAGCGTAGCCTTGTGGAAGACATACATGAAAAGCACGGCGATCGGAAAGCAGTAAAGGACTCAATTGCACAACTTACAACATTTAGGGACCAAAATATAAATTCTGTAAATTAAGAGGATTTAACTGATTATTAAGTTACCATTCTGAAATTAGTCATATTACATGCTTCTCTGTCAAATTTCACCTCAAACGGACATCTCAAACTCAAGCAATCGCATATACAAAATCCAGGACTAAAACGTAAAGCTCGGAAATCTTAAACCATTCAAATCAGTGCCCAACGATCAAGTGTTTCGGAACAGGGGTTGACCGTTCCGAAATGCGGGTTCGTTTCGAGACCTGTTTCGAAACATGGTTTGACAGTGGCAAATCCGTTCCGAAACGCCCTCTACCCGTTTCGATACACGAACGCCATTATAGCCCCTCGTTTCGAAACAGTAGTGCCCGTTCCAATACGGACTGCTCAGAAAGTGCAGATTTTTCTGGTTTAACACACAATTAACCACTCAAATACATCCCTATGACCCCCTAATCATGCCAACAAGTCATCATGCATACAAGGAACATATTTGCATCATCAAAACACATTCATGGCAACAATTAGGAAGAACCACAATCTATAGGCATACATCCTACTATTGAAAACCATCCAAGCATCAAACCACCAAAGCAAACACCAAATGGCCAATTACTAGTCCAAAACATCATAGGCATCATGCCAAACTCAGGGAGTCCAAAACATCTCCCAACAAACACAACCTAGGTTCCCATTGCCAAATACCAAAAGCTAATAATGTTGTAAAAATAGTCACCATACATGAGCTTTGCCTTCCCTTGGATTCTTAGCCTCCTTGCTGTCCTTTAAGCACTTCAATTCTCTGCATTATTGGTTCAAGAAAGAGAGCGTAAGCACAAATGCTTAGTGAGGCATGCTCTAATGAAACAACACAATAATGCACTTTTACTAAACACCTTTCATAAGGCCTTTTCATTCATAAAAATCATTTTCATGCAACAATGCATTAACAACAAGCATCTCATGCTTTATAATCATCAACATGTCTTAAACAAAAAGCATCTCATGCTTCATAAACATTAACATGTCATATTGGCTTCCAAGTGATACCATAACCATTTTCACATTAAACACAATCGGATACGCGGATTACAAGCATTGTCTCATACGCTTCATACACACTACCAAACACACAAGGTGGAGTTTACTGGTACAATCAAAACCCCTCAACACCCGTGATGGAGTTTAACGGTACAATCACAACCCCTCCACATCACTCATTGGTAGTGGTATAACATCACTAACGAGAACACGGGACACACAACACAAGATCCACACATGGACTTTTAACGACCATTGTGATCTTAAACATCTCGTTAGTGTACTTGGATGGAGTTTACGGTACCATTACAACCCCTCAACATCCAAGGCGACTTAATTCACGGTGCACCCAATCCTATAGCCGGCTAACTATATCCGATTCAAGTACTTTAAAATCAAAACATCACTTGCCAATATACATCATTTATATCAACATTCCATTGTTTTAAAGCATTAATCAAAGCCATTAAACCATCATGCATCACTATGCATCAAAACCACATTTATCAATATCAAACCAAGGATCTCTTACCTTGAGCATCCTCCAATACATGGCTTTCAAAACCAGCATTAATCATGCTAAAACATGCTTTCAAAACAGAATTTAAACATGCAAATTAAAAACATTGCATCCAACCATCTCATGGTTCATCACAGAGAGAGTTTCTCCGAAAACTTACTCTTGAGCTTAGTTAAGTTGCTTAGACTTAAACTAAGCTCCCAAAACCTTCAAACATTGGTTTCAAAGCTGAAAGCCAAACTTCACTCACCGATTCCGTTTCGCAAGCTTGCCGAAACGCCGATCAAGCCTCCAGATCAACACCACAAGGATCCGAATGTGCCTCCCCTGTTTTAAACACACCAAAGCAGAGGATTAATGCATCAGCATGCATTAAAATCTTCAGCCACAACATCTAAACTCGCTGCTCTCAAGAAATCTAACATTTCGGCTACTAAACACAACTGAAATCACTACCAAACTCATCCACAACATTACCCAGCCATGATCCATCACTTCTAGACATTCTTAAACATCAATTAACATCCAAAAAGGATCTAAACTCGTCCTTATACCTCCAGCAACAACAGAACACCAAGATCACCCCAAAAACCACCATTTTCACATGTAAAAACTTAGGAAAATCAACCTATTCGGGATTGCATTGATTAGATCTCAATTACACATCATTAAACATCCAAAATAATTTAAAAAGACATCTCAAAACAGAGCCCAAACATTCATTACGAATTTCTTCAAGATTACATCCAAATCTTGAGTTTTAAGCCAAAATCAAGATCACATCATCAAAACCTTTTATAAAACTTAACTTAAGGATTGAGAACTTGGGAATTTCAATAAAGAACTGAATATTTAGAGGAGAAGAACATCCTTACCTCTAAATGTAGATTTCTCCTTGTTTAGAGCTAAAATTCTTGAAAATTCAATGAGCAAATGAAGAGGATTTGATGTAGAAAGGATTAGAAATCTTTTGATGATTGAAACCTCATCATCTAGTGTGAAAATAAAAAGAAAAGCTGTTGTGGAAAAGTGTTTGGCAGAGGGAATTTTGAGAGAAAATGAAATGGGAAAATTTTAGAGAAAGTTAGTTATGAAAACTAAAAATGGTTTTCCCTCACTTCTTTTAATTAATTAAACATTAACAAAATCATTAAAATTAAGAAAAATCTGGAGAAATCCTTCCTTGGGTAAATTATCTCCTTAAAGATTCAAAGTTTCAATCCTTACAAAACAGTCACCACTAAACTTTTCAAAAATTACATTTTAGTCACTATTTCAAAATGTCACACTTCCAAACCTTATTTTGTAAAATTGATTTCACCATTCTCTTATATATATATTAAAAGAGGATTTTTAGACATTTTTCCATATTTTTAGTGCATCCCGAACTAGGTTTTCCCTAAAATCACCTTTTATATTCGAACCAAAAATCAGACTGGTCCGGTTCAGACCCTAAACTTCCAAGCCCAAAATTGGGGTGTTACAACTCTCCCCCCCTTAAAAAAATTTCGTCCTCGAAATTTACCTGGAGGAAAAAGGAATGGAAACTGTTTCAACATGTCATCCTTCCTTTCCCACGTGGCTTCCTCAACACCACGATGCTTCCACAACACCTTTACCTACTCAATGGTTTTACCTCGAAGCACTTTACTATCCGAATCCAGAATTTTCACCGGCTCCTCATCATAGGTTAAGTCCGGATTCAACTCCACTTCTTCCACAGGTATAACATGCGAAGGATCAGATCTATACCTTCAAAGCATAGAAACATGAAACACATCATGAATCTTTTCCAACTCCTGCGGCAATCTCAACTTGTACGCAACAAGACCCACACGTTGAATCACCTCGTATGGTCCAATGTATCTAGGGCTCAGCTTACCCTTTCGACCAAACCTCATCACCTTCTTCCAAGGCGAAACTTTCAAAAACACACGGTCACCTACCGCATACTCAATCTCCTTACGCTTCAGATCCGCGTAAGACTTATGTCGATCAGAAGCTGCCTTCAAGCGCTCACAAATGAGCTTCACCTTCTCGGTGGTTCCTTTCAACAAAGCTGGCATTGAAACCAACTTCTGACCTGTTTCAGCCCAACAGAGAGGAGTCCTACACTTCCTCCCGTACAAGGCTTCATAAGGTGCTATTTGAATACTTGCCTAGTAGCTATTGTTATAAGCAAACTCCAGCATGGGCAAATGTTTCTCCCAAGAGCCCTGAAACTCAATCACACAGCACCTCAACATATCCTCCAGCACTTGGATAACACGCTCAGACTGTCCATCCGACTGTGGATGATAAGAAGTACTGAAATTCAGCCGTGTACCCAAAGCTTGATGCAAACACTGCCAGAACCGCGATGTAAACCTCGGATCTCTATCCGACTCTATCGACTTTGGCACACCATGCAGCCGCACAATCTCAGCAATGTACAGCTCCGCAAGCTTGTCCAGAGTGTACGTAGTATGCACAGGCAAGAAATGCGCACACTTCGTCAGGCGATCCACAATCACCCACACCGAATTCTTCTTCGATGGGGACAAAGGCAAACCAGACACAAAGTCCATGGTAATCCTTTCCCACTTCCACTTAGGAATCCTCAACGGTTGCAACAACCCAGAAGGAAACTGATGCTCAGCTTTAACTCGCTGACAAACCATGCACTTGCTTACATACTCAGCAACATCTTTCTTTAAACCCACCCAATAGTACTCATCACGAAGATCACGATACATCTTAGTACTACCAGGGTGCATAGCAAAAGGACTACTATGAGCTTCAGTCAGAATAGTACGCCTCAACTCAACATCATTGGGCACTACTATCCGACTCCCAAAACATAAAACCCCATCGTCATTAAAGAAGAAATCCGATGGCATATCCTCAGCAATATCCTGAACATGTGGCACCAAGGAATCATCCAACAGCTGCTTATCCTTTATCAACTGTACCAAGGACGGTTTCACTTGCAACTCAGCCACAAGACCACCATCAAGCGAAATGCTCAAACTAGCAAACATAGCCCTCAACTCCACTGCCACCTTCCTACTCAAGGCATCCGCTACCACATTAGCTTTTCCCGGATGATATTCGATCGTCAGATCGTAATCTTTAAGTAACTCCACCCAACGTCGTTGCCTAAGATTCAACTCCTTCTGAGACATCAGATACTTCAAACTCTTGTGATCCGTGTACACAGTACACTTCTCACCATACAGGTAATGTCTCCAAATTTTCAAGGCAGAAACCACCGCAGCCAACTCAATGTCATGCGTAGGATAATTGCGCTCATGCACCTTCAACTGGAGCGATGCATAAGCCACCACCTTACCCTCTTGCATCAACACACATCCCAAACCAACGTAGGACGCGTCACTATACACCACAAACTCTTTCCCTGATTCAGGCTGAACCAAGATAGGAGCTTGCGTCAAAGCTGCCTTCAGCTTCTCAAAAGCCTGTTGTCTCGCTTCCGTCGACTCATACTTAACATCCTCCTGCAACAACTTCGTCAAAGGTGCAGCAATCTTTGAAAATCCCTCCACGAACCTCCGGTAGTATCCCGCCAAACCAAGGAAACTACGGACCTCATGAACAGACTTAGGAGGCTTCCAATTCATCACTGCCTCAATCTTCTGAGGATCAACACGAATCCCCTCAGCAGAAACCACATGACCAAGGAACACCACTTCCCTGAGCCAGAACTCACACTTGCTTAACTTAGCATACAGCTGATTTTCCAACAAAGCCTGCAACACAATCCTCAAATGCCCCTCATGCTCCTCCTCAGTACGAGAGTACACGAGGATATCATCAATGAACACCACAACAAACTTGTCCAAATATTCATGGAACACTCTATTCATCATGTCCATGAAAGCTGCAGGAGCATTCGTCAAACCAAATGGCATCACAAGGAACTCATAATGCCCATACCTCGTTCTGAAGGCTATCTTTGGCACATCCCCATCCTTCACCTTCAACTGGTAATACCCTGACCTTAAGTCAATCTTAGAGAACACAACCGCTCCCCGAAATTGATCAAAAAGATCATCAATCCTCGGCAATGGATACCGATTCTTGATAGTCAACTTGTTCAGCTGACGGTAATCGATGCACATTCTCATAGTGCCATCCTTTTTCTTCACAAACAAGACCGGTGCACCCCAAGGTGACACACTCGGCCGAATGAAACCACGATCAAGCAACTCCTGAAGTTGCGTCTTCAGCTCTTTCATCTCCTTAGGAGCCATTCGATAAGGAGTAATGGAAACCGGAGTTGTATTCTCATACAGCTCAATTCAAAACTCCACCTCTCGATTAGGAGGCAATCCAGGCAACTCCTCCGGAAACACACCAAGGAACTCTCGCACAGTCCTGATATCTTGCACTCGCAACTCTTTAGAGCTAGGATTCATCACAAAGGCTAGGTAGGCTTCACAACCTTGCCTCAACATCCGACTCGCCTCCAAGGAAGACACCACATTGGCAAGGAACTTCACATTCTCACCAACCACCACCACCTCATAATCAACCGCAAGCTTCAACGAAACTCGCTTGTTCTCAAAATCCACCACAGCTCGATGTTCAACAAGCCAATCCATACCAAGGATTACATCAAAACCATAGAAAGGCAATTCCATAAGATCAACATGAAAAACATGGTTTTGCACAGCCAAAGGACATCTCCTATACAACTTCCGTGTCACAACGGTCTCACCAAAAGAGCTAGTTACACGCATACCAACATCCAAAGACTCAACAGGCAAACCAAGCAATTGAGCATGTTCACGCAATATGTATGAGTCTGTAGATCTAGAATCAATCAAGGAAAGTAATGACAAGGATTGCAAAGTGAAGGTACATGCGATCACATCCGTGTCATTCCTCCCCTCTCGCTGCGCATACACTCGAGCCTGGCCTCCACCCTCAGGTTGAACAGCCACCACATGCGCCACATTCCTTCCACCATCCTCCCTACGCTGGAAGTTACCACGGCCGCGCCCACGACCTCTCTGTGGTGCAACAACTCCAGGAGCACGTCCCTGACCACCACCGGCCAACAAAGGACACTCCCTCCTAATGTGGTCTGCCAAACCACAATTCCAGCACGAATTACCAGCTACAACAACAGGAGCCTGTACCTCCCTCGCAGCTCGAGGACAATCACGCCTCAAATGGCCACGTGATCCACACGCCCAACAGGTGTTCTGATCAGCTCTCGCCATGTCTCCCTGAACAGGCGCACCATGCCCTCCACCACCACGTCTAGCAGAAGACTGATACCTCCGATCTAGTCCTCTCTTGTTCTGTCCCCCACCGGAACTATACTCAGCAGCTCTCTTGCCCGAGCCAGATCCAGCACTCCTGGAAGACAAACCCAGGTTCTGCTCAATATCATTCGCTCTTCCCACCAGTACATCAAAATCAGTGTACTCAGCTGCAAGCATGTAGGTCTTTACATCCGTCACTAAACCATAACGGAATCGCTCACACCTCTCCCTTTCATCAGGGACAAGCTCAGGTGCGTACTGACTGAGACGAACAAACTGAATCTCGTACTCAGCTATTCTCATGCTCCCTTGCGTAAGAGACATGAACTCCTTTTTCTTTTCATCCAGGTATCTTACACCCAGATACCTTCGCTTGAACGCGTTCAGAAAGAACGTCCAAGTCACATCAACTTCCTCCATTCCGGAGATAGCGGTCGTCCACCAGGTATACACATCATCATGTAGCAGCGATACCACACATCCCAGCTTCTGCACATCATTGCAGTTCATTTGTCCCAATATCCTCTTGGTACTTTCCAACCAAGACTCGGAACCTTCAGCAGACAAACCTCTGAACTCAGTCCCTCCCAGACTGCGCATACGTTCCAAAGGTAGTCTAACATTAGCATCTCCCTGATTCCCAGCTCCATGAGCTCCAGCTACTGCCGCCCGAAAGGCTCCCGCAATAGCTTGTATCAAAACTGTCATATCAGGAGCAGCTTGCCCCTGTCCAGCTTCAGGTCCAGCGACCCCAGCACCAGCATCAACGCCAACTCCATCACCTCCAGCACCACCACCACCAGGAGGAGGAGGTAAATCCACTACATTATCAGCATTCTCTTCATTCTCGTTCTGAGCCATAGCTCGCGTATTAATCCTCGTTTCTCTACGAGGTCTCATTCACTAAACAATGCACTAACACAAATGCAACAAACATAATCAAGCCCAGCATGGTAAGTTATCCAAGCACTCAAGCTCATTTTTCAAAAACAAATCATTTCATTAGTTTTGATATGGCAATGGGTCCCTCTAACATGCTTCAACATAGCATAGCATCACAATTGCGACACACTTTACAATTCACACATCACACTTTCATTCAAAAAGGCACATCATGCAATCATGCATACATCACCCACATAACCATTCCCAATTACTCGAGAACTCAGCTCTGATACCACCAAATGTATCCCCCTTAGCCCGGCCTAGACGGTTGACCCGAACTGCGGAGATTACACGGGGAAAACCAAAGTCAACCTTGATTAACGACCCTTTTTTTTCTTTTTAAATCTTTTCTAGATGCATATTAACCCTAAGCGTAGCCTCTTGGAAGACATACATGAAAAGCACGGCGATCGGAAAGCAGTAAAGGACTCAATTGCACAACTTTCAACATTTAGGGACCAAAATGTAAATTCTGTAAATTAAGAGGATTTAACTGATTATTAAGTTACCATTCTGAAATTAGTCATATTACATGCTTCTCTGTCAAATTTCACCTCAAACGGACATCTCAAACTCAAGCAATCACATATACAAAATTCAGGACTAAAACGTAAAGCTCGCAAACCTTAAACCATTCAAATCAGTGCCCAACGGTCAAGTGTTTCGGAACAGGGGTTGACCGTTCCGAAACGCGGGTTTGTTTCGAGACCTGTTTCGAAACAGGGCTTGACAGTGGCAAATCCGTTCCGAAACGCCCTCTACCCGTTTCGGTACACGAAGGCCATTACAGGCCCCCGTTTCGAAACGGTAGTGCCCGTTCCGATACGGACTGCCCAGAAAGTGTAGATTTTTCTGGTTTAACACACAATTAACCACTCAAATACATCCCTATGACCCCCTAATCATGCCAACAAGTCATCATGCATACAAGGAACATATTTGCATCATCAAAACACATTCATGGCAACAATTAGGAAGAACCACAATCTATAGGCATACATCCTACTATTGAAAACCATCCAAGCATCAAACCACCAAAGCAAACACCAAATGGCCAATTACAAGTCCAAAACATCATAGGCATCATGCCAAACTCAGGGAGTCCAAAACATCTCCCAACAAACACAACCTAGGTTCCCATTGCCAAATACCAAAAGCTTTAAGCACTTCAATTCTCTGCATTATTGGTTCAAGAAAGAGAGCGTAAGTACAAATGCTTAGTGAGGCATGCTCTAATGAAACAACACAATAATGCACTTTTACTAAACACCTTTCATAAGGCCTTTTCATTCATAAAAATCATTTTCATGCAACAATGCATTAACAACAAGCATCTCATGCTTTATAATCATCAACATGTCTTAAACAACAAGCATCTCATGCTTCATAAACATTAACATGTCATATTGGCTTCCAAGTATTAACATAACCATTTTCACATTAAACACAATCGGATACGCGGATTACAAGCGTTGTCCCATACGCTTCATACACACTACCAAACACACAAGGTGGAGTTTATCGGTACAATCACAACCCCTCAACACCCGTGATGGAGTTTAACGGTACAATCACAACCCCTCCACATCACTCATTGGTAGTGGTATAACATCACTAACGAGAACACGGGACACACAACACAAGATCCACACATGGACTTTTAACCACCATTGTGATCTTAAACATCTCGTTAGTGTACTTGGATGGAGTTTACGGTACCATTACAACCCCTCAACATCCAAGGCGACTTAATTCACGGTGCACCCAATCCTATAGCCGGCTAACTATATCCAATTCAAGTACTTTAAAACCAAAACATCACTTGCCAATATACATCATTTATCATCAACATTCCATTGTTTTAAAGCATTAATTAAAGCCATTAAACCATCATGCATCACTATGCATCAAAACCACATTTATCAATATCAAACCAATGATCTCTTACCTTGAGCATCCTCCAACACATGGCTTTCAAAACCAGCATTAATCATGCTAAAACATGCTTTCAAAACAGAATTTAAACATGCAAATTAAACACATTGCATCCAACCATCTCATGGTTCATCAAAGAGAGAGTTTCTCCGAAAACTTACTCTTGAGCTTAGTTAAGTTGCTTAGACTTAAACTAAATTCCCAAAACCTTCAAACATTGGTTTCAAAGCTGAAAACCAAACTTCACTCACCGATTCTGTTTCGCAAGCTTGTCGAAACGCCGATCAAGCCTTCGGATCAACACCACAAGGATCCGAATGTGCCTCCCCTGTTTTAAACACACCAAAGCAGAGGATTAATGCATCATCATGCATTAAAATCTTCAGCCACAACACCTAAACTCGCTGCTCTCAACAAATCTAACATTTCGGCTACTAAACACAACTGAAATCACTACCAAACTCATCCACAACATTACCCAGCCATGATCCATCACTTCTAAACATTCTTAAACATCAATTAACATCCAAAAAGGATCTAAACTCGTCCTTATACCTCCAGCAACAACAGAACACCAAGATCACCCCAAAAACCACCATTTTCACATGTAAAAACTTAGGAAAATCAACCTATTCGGGATTGCATTGATTTGATCTCAATTACACATCATTAAACATCCAAAATACTTTAAAAAGACATCTCAAAACAGAGCCCAAACATTCATTACGAATTTCTTCAAGATTACATCCAAATCTTGAGTTTTAAGCCAAAATCAAGATCACATCATCAAAACCTTTTATAAAACTTAACCTAAGGATTGAGAACTTGGGAATTTCAATAAAGAACTGAATATTTAGAGGAGAAGAACATCCTTACCTCTAAATGTAGATTTCTCCTTGTTTAGAGCCAAAATCCTTGAAAATTCAATGAGCAAATGAAGAGGATTTGATGCAGAAAGGATTAGAAATCTTTTGATGATTGAAACCTCATCATCTATTGTGAAAATCAAAAGAAAAGCTGCTGTGGAAAAATGTTTGGCTAAGGGAATTTTGAGAGAAAATGAAATGGGAAAATTTTAGAGAAAGTTAGTTATGAAAACTAAAAATGGTTTTCCCTCACTTCTTTTAATTAATTAAACATTAACAAAGTCATTAAAATTAAGAAAAATCTGGAGAAATCCTTCCTTGGGTAAATTAGCTCCTTAAAGATTCAAAGTTTCAATCCTTATAAAACAGTCACCACTGAACTTTTCAAAAATTACATTTTAGTCACTATTTCAAAATGTCACACTTCCAAACCTTATTTTGTAAAATTGATTTCACCACTCTCTTATATATATTAAAAGAGGATTTTTAGACATTTTTCTATATTTTTAGTGCATCCCGAACTAGGCTTTCCCTAAAATCACCTTTTCTATTCGAACCAAAAATCAGACCGGTCCGGTTCAGACCCTAAACTTCCAAGCCCAAAATTGGGGTGTTACAAAACATGTCTCTATCTAAGCTTTAGTCCCTAATCCTATGTTTTAAACTTATTCTTCAAACAAGCAAGTAAATTTTATTCTTTTATGATTTTCCCTTTTTATTATTCCTTTAAAAAAAAACTTTTATTTCTTTTTTACTTTCTAACTTTTTTAAGAGCTAAGACCCTTTTTATATTTTTTTAATTTTTTTAATTTTTAGGTTTTTTCTTACCTTTTATTTTCCATTTCAAAAAAAAGAATTCTTCTTTAAAAACTTTTTTTTCATTTTTCATTTTTTAAAGATTTTCTTTTAAAAATGACCCTTTTTAAAATAAACTTTATTTCTTGAAAGAATTCTATTTAAGTTTTTTTGTCAAAATTTTATTTTCTCCTAAAACCCTTCACTTTATTTAAAAACTTTTTTTATTTTCTTCTAAAAAAACAAAACATTATGACTTATTTCTTTTTTTTAAATATCTTTATTTATATTTTATTTAAAAAATCACTTAACCCATTTATTAAAACTAAAATTAAAAAAAACCTTTTTTTATATTTTATTATAAAAATCAAGCCCCTTCATTACTTCCACACATGCATTATTGTTTTTCCTAATTAAATCTCTAACTTTAAGTTTTTTTCAAATTAAACAACATTAATTCATTTTATTCTTACATTTTAATATAAACACCTTTAAAAGGTTATTTCTACATCTCTAAATATCAAAAAAACTTTAACAACATTTTTTAAACATGCAAATATTTTTAAAGATCAAACAAAATTTAAAACAAAGAATTAAAACGAAATCGTTACTAGAATCGTGAAATGATTTTCCGACTTCGAGAACACAACCTAAAATCCACAAAAAAAACACAAACACAAACAAAAATTCAACCAAGAACAAGCAATAAAAAATCTAAATAAAAAGTAAAAGAAAAGTTAGAAATTTTACCGAAACGACCTACGAAGAACTCAAATCTGGACTTCTCGAAATCCTCATAATTGCCTCCGAAAATTGCTTCCAAGCTCGAACTCCAACTCAAAATTTCCAACAACCCTTGAAGAATTTTTAAAGAATTTTTTTCGGATTTTTCTAAGCCTATTTGCTTTTTCTCTCAAGTGTGTTTCCCTTGAAAACTGTGTGTTAAACGAATGGGTGAAGGGGGGTTATAGTTGATTTTTAGCTTCAAATTCAAGCCAAATCGAGATTTAATCCCCAAATTGGAGCCTAAATCCAACACATGGCTTGATCCTCAGAAAAACCCCTCAAGAATATCCCGGTTTGGTTCAAATTCGAGATCGAATTTCCCCTTGATTCGAGCCTAGTGTTTGACTTCTTTTAATCTGTTTTTTTTTTATTTTGCAGATTCTGGCGAGCACAAGTGGCGGCGGCGAGCAGGGTTGGTGGCCACGTGACGGCGATGGTGAGGCAGTTCGGCAGGTACCAAAAATGTCACCGGACGCGACCAGTAAGCGGCGGACGGAGACCATCGGTGACGCGAAGTTGGGGTTTTTGAGGGAGCCAGCCCGCGCGCGTACAGCACACGCGTTGGCGCGTGACGCGCGCTGGCTCCCTTTTTTTGCTATTTTCCTCTTTTTTATGCCGTTTTCTTGTTGTTTTTTTCTTTGCTATCTTTATTATTTTTGCTGCCACCCCCCCTTTCCTCTATATTTATTACTATCATTATTATTTATTTTAACTATTATCACTTTTTTCTCTTTTTTCCTCTTTTTTCTTTTTAAAAGATGGGCTTAAAAATGGGCTTTATTTTTCTTTTGAAATGGGCTTCAAAATGGGTTTTTTAAAGATGAGTTTTTGTTATTTTTTATTTAATTAAAAAAAGGGTGGGTCTTTTATTATTTTAAGGGAAAAAGAATTTTTTATTTTTTCCGTATTATTTAAAACTGAGGTGAAAATTTAGTGACTACACATTCACGTGGTTTGGAACCCCAAGAGCCATCATAAGTGATGAAGGCACCCATTTTGATAACAAACTCATTGCTAAAACATTGCAAAGATATGAAGTGAGGAATAAAATTTCTTCAACATACCACCCTTAGACCAATGGGCAAGATGAGATCTCCAATCGAGAGATAAAACAAATTCTAGAGAAGGTGGTCAATCCAAAGAGGAAGGACGAGTCTCCAAAACTCGATGAAGCATTATGGGCTTATCGGATAGCTTTCAAGACACCCTTGGGAATGTCTCCATTCAAGCTCGTCTATGGCAAGGCATGTCATCTTCCCGTGGAGCTAGAACATAAGGCGTATTGAGCCATTAAAAAGCTCAATATGAACGTCCAACTTGTTGGAGAAAGAAGGTTGTTAGAGCTGAACGAGATGGATGAGTTTTGAGCCCAAGCTTACGAGAATGCACGCTTGTACAAGGAGAAAACAAAGACGTGGCACGACAAGCATCTTTTGCTATGACATTTCTCTGAAGGCCAACAAGTGCTCCTTTACAACTCAAGGCTCAAGCTCTTCCCAAGTAAGCTGAAAATCGTGATGGTTAAGCCCCTACCTAGTGCACAAGGTTTATCTTCATGGTGCGGTAGACATCTAGAAGCTTGATGATGACACATTCTTCAAGGTTAACAGCCAAAGGTTGAAGGTCTACAATAGAGCTCTTATCTTGCGAGACAAATCAGCCATGCTTCTTCAGGATCCTTAAAGAGTTTGCATCTATCTACCCTTACTATTTATGCTATATATTTTGCATGTTTTTATGTATATAAATAATTTAGTGTTTTTAGTACCTTAGTGTTGATCTTATTTTATTTTATCCTCATGTTTTTATCCTATGCTTGTCTTTATCGCCCAACATCTGAATTGTCCCAAGGTTGTAGGTGGCATGCTAGGGCCTTATGCATGAAAGCCAGGTTTTTCCTATTAGTGTTAGGGTTGTTTTTATCTCATTAAGGGAAGTGCAAAAGAGACAAAAAAGTCATAGGTTTGGGGGGAAGGCGACGTTAAAAAATCAAAAAGAGGGAAAGTTACTTTTAATAAATTTAAAACCCTAATTAATCATTACCCTTAATACTCTCTCTCCATCTTTTCACCTTTCCATTAAATACCCCTTACCTCTCTCATCTGCCCACGCCGCACAATCGTCCAAACCATCATTTCTCTCTCCAATCGCATGTGATAGTTACCAACCCCTTCAACGCCTTTCTCCATAACTTACTTCTTCCACTTTTCTCTTTCTTCAACTTTATCTTCTCCGCAAGGTTTTCTTACTTTTCTCTGCAATTCCATTCCATTCCACCATTCTGTCACCAACCCCCCCAAAAAAAAAACTCTTCCCAAAACACTATTGTTTTATCCCCCTTACAACCATAGTCCGTTGCAAGAACGTCATTGATGGTTCGAGTAGTGAACAAGCCCCACCTCCCATCGAGATAAAGAATTTCTTCAACAATGCAGCCAAGGATCGATTCTAGTTAATCAAAGAGAGAAGGCCCTTTGTTGAGCAAGGTTTCAAGTTCCCTACTAACGGGAAAGCGGGCTTTTTTGATGAAGTGATGGATGTCATCACTAAGCACTATTGGGAGTCTTTTGTAAAACACCCAGGCGATATATGTGTGCCCCTCGTGAGGGAGTTCTACGCGCACCTAACGAGCCCTACCCAGTCTGGTGTGTATGTGCGAGGCAACCAGGTGAAGTTCAGTGTTGTAGCAGTCAACAAATTCTTTAGCCTGAAGAATGTGGTGGATCAACACACCCCTTTTGTTAAAGTAGTCGACGCCCAAACATACAAGGAAGTCCTTGAGGACTTTTGTTTTAGTGGGACGAGTTAGACCCAACCACTAGGTCGGTGGAGTACGGACGCTTTAAGCCCGAGGCTAAGGTTTGGAATCACTACCTCAAAACACGCATGATGCCCACTTCCCATACGACCACTGTGCATATCTCCAAGCTACTCCTTTTGCATTCCATCCTCAATGGCCGACCAATAGATGTGAGTAAAACCATCATCGATGAAGTCTATTCATGCTTGAAGAGGAAATCAAGCCCTCTCATCTTCCTCAACCTCATCATAGCATTGTGTCGCAAGAAGAAGGTCTTAGAAGACCCTTAAGAGGACGAGCTCAACAAGGGCAAGGGTCCTATAACCCCAGACCAAATTCCTGGGTTGAGGGGATTTGATGAGGATGCTCCAGCAGAAACATTATATGTTGGAGCCAAAACTATTGCTCCAACAAGAATAGCAGCCCTCGTTGCCTCCGCTAAGCGCATACAAGATGAGATGGATGAGATAAGGGAAGCCTGGAAACTTATTTCAAATATGTCAAGGAAAGGGACCCGACTCTCAACTCTTACTTCAAGAAGATGTTTCCGCACATAGAAATCGATTTCCCAACCTTCCCCGATGATTTGTTTTTGCCAAGGAAGGAGCAGTCATGCGCGCAAGCTACACCGGCTCCAAAGAGAACCGCAGCAAAATGCCCACCAACTGCTCCGCGTCAAGAACCTTCTCCGCACCAAATACCTGCCCCTGAAACAGCAACTATCTCTATGAGAGAAAGCCCTCGGACAACGAGGAAAAGGAAAGGAAAAGCTCCCCTGAGTACTCTACCACCACAGGAACCCCCAGTCGAAGAGCATGTACACGTTGAAAGTGAAGACAAAGAGATAGTTGAATATGCTCAAGCATCGCAACCTGCCCCGACTCCAGATGCTACAACAAAACCATGGAGTTACCTGAGGCACACGACAGGGCGTGTATAGAATGCCCCATCTGATGACGATTCTGACGGTGCTATTGATGACCAGCTGACTGAGGAGGATCCTCCCAGCCATTTAAACCCACAAGGAGACGAGGACATTGTACAGCCTGACACGTGAATCAATTAGCTAGTTGTGAGCCCACATGTGAAGGGAATATTCCCTTGGAATTTAGGGCACAAAACCCTAGGAGCCACCATTATATAAAGGACAAGAGACCCACATTTAAGGGAGAACTGGAAAAGGAGGATATTTTGGTGAGCTAAGAAAGAGAGAAAGGTGACTCCTTTCATATATCTTCTTCGTGTAGTGTTCTCCATTGTTGAAGCTCCAAGGAGTGTTCTTGCTGGCCTTTGAGAGAAGCAGCAAGCTTGAAGCAGTTCACAGCATTCCAAGGCGTCTTGGAGGTTTCTTTTACTCTAGTTGCTTTCGCTATTTCATTTCTTATTTTTATTATGGGTTGTATTAAACGAATGATTGTAGATGATATTTGTCCAGCCATAAACTAATTTTAAGTGGCTTGGGCTTGTTGTGGATGTTTATGTTTAAGTTTAAATGAGTGATTGGTTTGCTTTCTTATCTTTTACATGTTTTGTCCATTGTTTGCTTTCCTTAAACTTGTAAGAGCTTTCGAGAGTTAGCCTTAGTTTAGGTGTTATATAGCTTAATATTCGATAGAGTTTGGCTTAGATTTATATGAAAAATGGGGGTTTAACGCTGAGAGGCAAAACCCTAACTCACCTTAGAGATAAGGATAGTGTTTCAACGACTAAAAGGAGTAGAACTTTATCGATAAGTAGCTTGCTAGGGTTCATGTTGAGAGGTATTGCCTTAGAATTCTGGCTCTCAGGTTTCTTGCTAGAGATAATTTAGAAGCACCTTAGTAAAATCTGTCGAGCATGTTGTGGGTAAGGTAGTTCTAGGCATTGTTAGGGTTTAGACATAGATGTCATTAGCAAGCCTAGCCTATCATTCCATTAGAGAGTTTCGTACACGTGAGAGTACCCTTGAAGTATCCTTGTTTTAGTTCAGCTTTACTTTCGTTTATTTGATATCGCATTTCTTAACCTGTTCCCAATTGCTATCACATTTATTCACTATTTCCATTTGCTATTTCATTTATATTTTAGTCTTAATTTGTGTGCTTAAACTTAACTTAAAATGCCTCCAATCCCTGTGGAGACGATACTCACTCATCACTTTACTACTTGTCTTGACGTGTATACTTGCACTGTGCTAAAATGAAATGCAAATACGAGGTACCTCTTTACGGTACTTCTTTAGTGTTGCTGTCTTGGTTGCCTTGTGCTTGTGGTGGTGGGGCTACATCATCTTGGTCGTACTGGTCAGAGTGGTCATCATCAGAATCACTCCCCTCAGTAGGAGTGTTCCACACATGGCCGACAGTTCATTTTTGTTGATGCACTGTGTGTGCCACGGTGTCTGGAGTCTGATAAGGTGTAAGTGAAGGTGTGTGGTCAACCATCTCTTCATCGTCACTCTCAATGGTGACTGGATCATCAGTGGGGATGTAGGTGGAGGAACTTCTATTGGAGCTTTACCTTTTCTCTTCCGTTTCTGGTGCTGGCTTGTTGTGGCATCAGTAGGGGCTGGCTCTTGTGTTGCTGGCTCTGATTGAGTAAGGGTCGAACATTGGGTATGGGGTCTCTTGGATGTAGGATTGGTGCGTTGGGTAGTGGCCGTCTTTGGTGCGGTGCTCCTTGCGCCAGTGATGATGGGCTCTGGAAAGGGTGGGAAATATTTGTTCATGTGTGGCAACATCTCCTTACAATATGAGTTTATTACCTCATCCCTTTCCTTGACATACTTGAAAAAAGTATGCAAGTTCCTGCGCATCTCGTGCATCTCTTCCTACATGCGCTTAGTGGAGGCTACCAGGGATGCAATCCTTGCTGCGACAAAATTTTTGGCTCCTCCCTCAATAGTTTCTACCGGAGCATCCTCATCATAGCCTCGCAACCCTAGAATCTTGTCTGGAGTTAGGCCACTCTTCCCTTTTTCCACCACATCCTCTTTTGGGTCTTCAAACACTTCTTTCTTTCGGCAAAGGGTCATGATCAAGTTGGGAAAAAACAGAGGGCTTGACTTCCTCTTCAAATAGGAATAAACCTCGTCTACTATAATCTTGCCCACATCAATCGGCCTGCCATTGAGAATGGAGTGAAGAAGGAGCAATCTGGTGATGTGGATGGTAGACTGATGGGATGTGGGCATCAAGCGAGTCTTGATATAATGGTTCAAAACTTTAGCCTCGGGCTTCAAGCATCCCCGCTCCACAGCCTTGCTCGTAGGGTCTTACTTAGTGCCACTAAAGCATAAGTCCTCAAGGACTTCTTTGATTGTTTAAGCATCCGATGCTTCAGCAAATGGTGTGTGCTGGTCGACGACATTCTTCAACCCATAGAACTTGTTTATCGCTGTGGTTGTAAACTTAACTTGGTCCACTTGCACATAGACACTGAACTGTGTAGGGCTCGTGAGATAGTCATAAAATTCTCATACTAGTGGCACAAAGATGTCATCTGGGTGCTTAACAAAAGACTCCCAATTGTGCTTGGTGATAACAACCTTCAACTCCATGTCAAAGCCTTCTTCTTCCTCAGAAGGGAATTTAAATCCTTGTTCAGCGAAGACCTTTCTCTCCTTAAGCAGTTGGAAGTGCTCCTTGGCTCCTTCGTCGAAGAACTTTTTTATCTCAATGGTGGGCGGAGCTTGGGCGCTACTAAAAGCACCGGCTAAATTCTTGCAATGCACCATTGTGATTTCAGCTTTCCAGGAAAGAGCTTGAGTCTAGAGTTGTAGAGGAGAACTTGTTGGCCTTTAGAGAAACGCGGTGGGAAAAGATTCTGTTGAGTGTGTAAAAGTCCTATTATTTACACCCTTTTTAACCCATATTTCTGCTGCATTCAAGCATCATTGCATTGCATTTAGGTTAGTTTTCAGTAAAACATCACAAATGGACTAAAGGCACGGATTCTACTAAAAGATGGCTATTTTTGCAGGTATCTGCCATAGTAGATGTTGAAGGCAGGCGCAGGACAGAGAAGCAGAAGAGCTGAACTGGATAAGCAGACGAAGAAGACGAAGCTGCCATGGACCTGTCGTGACAGCATGGTGACAACAGACTTATGAAGAGGAAAAGCAAAGTGGACCTCGATAGATAGAGAAAAATCTGCTCGTCTGTCGTGTGAAAACCACATATTTTTCCAAGCCCCGGATCAAAAGATATGTCAAGCCAAAGCTCAAGGAGAGGAAATTCCTAGAAACAAGGATGCGGCTGGAAAGTAGGAGTCTTTAGAGATTAGTCTTTATTAGAATCTTACTTTTAATTAAAGTTGTAATCCTTGTTAACTTAGAATACTTGAGCCCAAAGCTTATATAAGGGCATAGGTTTTAACCTAGAAAAAACTCAACAACCGATTACCCCATAACCGAAACCTAAACCCCCCTGTCGTCCACCCGTCACCGACATGTTCTAAATCCCCCCTAGGGCTACGGGTTGTTTTGTAAAGTAGTTGCAAGGGTTGCTTTGTTTTAGGATTTTTCAAGTTCAATAAAATAAACTTCAAGTTCTTTTATCTTGGTTTTAATATCTTGCAAGAGCATCGGGAGAGCATTGTGAGGTTATCCATTTACTTAGCATCGGGAGAGTTAAGTATACGAAAGAGATAAGAGCGCGTTCTCTAGTTTATAGTTGAACCATCTCGTGCCTAGGGATAGGGCGAGGTTAAGTGGCTAAGGAAGAATTCATACACATCGGTGTTCATCCTTCGATTCACGCCGGGAGGTATCATCAAAGACGTGATCATCGACAGACTTGTGCCTAGGGATAGGGCAAGGCAGATCTGGGATTCTTGCCAAGCTTGAAGTACGGAGTTAGTGTTCGCTGCCGCGACAGCTAACGGACAGCCGCCGCGACAGGTGCTGTCGGCGACGGGCGCGACGACAGAACTGGAGATCCTAAGCAATTCAATACCTGCACTACTGAGCAACTCAATACCAGCCCATTCTCTCTATCTTGATTTCTCAATCCTTTATTTTACGTTTTTACCTTATTATTCTCGTGACAACTCTTAATTATTTCCTTTACTTTCGTGCAGTAAACAAGGTGAAGTCATTAGCCCAATCCCTATGGAGACGATATCCGATACTTCATATCACTTTACTACTTGCGTCGTGTACACTTGCACTACAATTGCGATAGACTATTTTACACGCAACAAGTTTTTGGCGCCGTTGCCGGGGATTGGCAACATAACTACATCTTTCTTTTATTGCACTTTTCGCTTTTATTTTTATTTTTATTTTCGTTTTTATTTTTCTTTAATTTTTCTTTTGTGTTTTCAACTCTTGCTTTTCACGAGGTTTTCTTGTTTATGCGCAGATCCAAAAGAGGTGAAGATCCTGAGTATAAATTAGATCCGGAGATCGAACGTTCCTTCAATCTCAAGAAACAACTTCGCCGACTTTTAGACAGAAACGAATATCTCGAGGAACAGCTAGAGAAGATGGGTCATAACCAACCTGCTGGTGGTTTCATACCACCCCTTGGCAATAATAACCCACCTGTCGTCGATCCGCCCGCAGCAGGTGGACGACGGTCATGTCGTGACTACATGCTGAATGATCATGTAGAGCTGGAGACCACGCTGCCGGATATTGATGTTGATAACTTCGAGCTTAAACATGTCATGTTTAGTATGATCAACAACGCCGGACAGTTTAGTGGTTCTGCGACAGAAGATGCTAGTGAGCATCTCAAAACGTTCCAGGAGATCTGTGGTTCGTTTAGACTGCCAGGAGTTAATCCGGAGATACTGAGGCTTCGGTTATTCCCTCACTCCTTGAGGGACAGAGCTAAAACTTGGTGGAATAAACTAACACCGGGTTCTATTATGACTTGGGCAGATCTAACTCGTGAATTCTTATCTCGTTTTAATCCTTCGCATTTATCTGAGCGATTACGTAACGAAATTGCTACTTTTCAACAGGAAGATGACGAGCCAATGCACGAGGCCTGGGACAGGTTTACTACTCTTCTTCGGAACTGCCCAATGCATGGATTTCCCGTCTGGAATCAGGTAACTAAGTTTTATAATGCTGCTAACTTACAAACTCGCATTAGAATTGATTCTGCAGCAAATGGACTATTATTGGATAAAGATCCAGACGAGGCGCTGCAAGTTTTGAAAAATCTGGCTAAGAATGAGGAGCAGTTTCCGACTGCAAGAAGAGGGGGTAAACGGGTACTTGCTGTCAAGGATTATGAGGCCGACAGCACTATGAAATCACAGGTAGCATTCCTTACTAAAGCAATGAAACGATTATTAAATGAAGATGAATTACAAGGATTTGCTGTCGAGGAAGTTTGTACTATCTGTGAGGGAAATCATAGTAGGGATGAGTGCCCTATAAATGTAGAAGAGGGAAAATATATTGGAAATTACAAGCCGAACTACAATTCCAACAACTACAACCCTAATTGGAGGAAAGATCCCAAATTTTCCTGGAGTAATCCTAACAATGCTCTGAATCCGCAAGCATATAATCAGAATCAGGGGGGTCCTAGATTGTTGACGCGACAGCAACTGCCGCCGCAAAACCTGCCGCAGAACCTGCCGCCGCAGCAGCAACAGCAGCCACCACCTGCCACGAGTAGTATATTGGAGCAGACTCTGGCCACTTTTATGTCTCAGACTGGTACGTATATGGAGAATATTAATCAGTTTGTCAAGAAGACGGAAAACTTTATGGATGAAACCAAGATGAGAATGACAAATCATGAGGCTACCTTGAAATCTCTAGAGACACAAATGGGTCAGGTGTCCCAGCATATTAAGCCAAGGCAGAATGGAGGTTTCCCTAGCAATACTGAAAATGCTAGACCGCCCCCACATGAGCAATGTAAGGCGATTACTACTAGGAGTGGGAAAAAGTTACCAGGACCGGAAAAAGAAGCTGAAACAGAAAAGGAACCTGCCTTGGATAAACCTGCCGAGGAAGCTGCCCCGACAGGTGATAAACAGACTGCTGCCGATGAGCCTGGCACGACAGCAGAAGCGACAGAGGAGAAGAAAGATGAATACCGTCCTCAGATTCGCATGCAGTGGGAAGGACGCATTGCTGATTATCGTCCTCCACCACCTTTTCCTCAACGGATACAGCAAGCTAAGCATGAATCTCAACTTAAAAAGATTTATGATATTTTTAAACAGGTTCATATTAATATTCCGCTGTTAGATGTTGTTAGGGAGATGCCCGGTTATGCTAAATTTCTCAAGGATGTTATGTCGAAAAAATCTAAACTTGGGGAATTTGAAACGGTAAGGATGCAAGAAGGTTGCATGAGTATTCTTCATCGGCAGCCACCCCAGAAAAAGAAGGATCCGGGGAGCTTTATCATACCTTGTGTAATCGGCGACAAATTTGTGGGTAAGGCACTTTGTGATCTTGGAGCTAGTGTTAATCTAATGCCCAAATCTGTTTTTCAGAAATTAGGTATTGGGAAGGCGCGGCCCACGACAGTTACCCTACAGCTAGCCGACCGCTCTTACGTTCACCCCGAGGGAAAAATTGAAGATATTTTGGTAAGAGTGGATAAGCTTATTTTTCCTGCTGACTTTCTTATTTTAGATTGTGAGGCAGATGAGAACGCACCAGTCATCCTTGGGCGACCCTTCTTAGCCACGGGAAGATCATTGATTGATGTGGAGAAAGGAGAACTCACCATGCGCGTAAACGATCAAGAAATTAAGTTGAATGTTCTCCAAGCAATGAAACATGCTGATGTGGACGAGGAATGCAAGGCCATCATTGAGGTGACCTTTGATTACCCCTGCATCAGGTCGGGCTGCCGTGATTTAAAATTTGGTCACTGCTGCGACAGCCACCTACAGGCCTGTCACGACAGCGATGACGACAGCAACGACGACAGCACCGACGACAGCAACTCCTCTGAATCCGATACATCTGATACTGAAGGTCATGAGGAGGTAAACTAGTTAGACCATAGTCCAGGTAAGTTATTCGAACCCTTGAATTACACTTCGGATAACCATTTAATCCAAAAGCCCTCTACTGTTGCACCACCTGTCTTAGAACTTAAGCCCCTGCTAGGGCAGCTTAAATATGCTTATCTTGGTTGTGATGACACACTGCCCGTAATCATCTCTGCTAAGCTGCCGCAGGAACAGGAACAACAGCTGATCGACATGCTAAGGCAGCACAAAAAGGCGATTGGATGGACGATAGCAGACATTCAGGGCATTAGTCCGGCAATATGCATGCACAAAATCCTCCTAGAGGAAGATCATAAGCCGACCATTGATGCCCAAAGGCGGTTAAACCTTGCGATGAAGGAGGTAGTGCGTAAAGAGATAATTAAATGGTTAGATGCTGGTATTATTTACGCCATCTCCGACAGCAAATGGGTAAGCCCGGTGCAATGTGTTCCCAAGAAAGGAGGCATGACCGTAATAACCAACGAAAACAATGAGTTAATCCCAACCAGGACTGTGACTGGTTGGAGGGTTTGTATGGACTATCGGAAGCTTAACAAAGCTACCCGAAAAGACCACTTTCCTTTACCATTTATTGATCAAATGCTTGATAGATTAGCGGGTAAGCCTTACTATTGTTTTCTTGATGGTTACTCAGGTTATAACCAAATTGCTATTGCACCAGAGGACCAAGAGAAAACGACTTTCACATGCCCCTACGGAACGTATGCATTTAGGAGGATGCCGTTCGGCCTATGTAACGCACCTGCCACCTTCCAAAGGTGCATGATGGCAATATTCTCCGACATGGTAGAGGACTTCCTTGAGATTTTCATGGATGATTTTTCCGTCTTTGGAGACGATTTTGAGAGCTGCCTCGGCAATCTTCAAAAGGTACTTGAAAGATGTGAAAAAGCTAATCTTGTTCTAAATTGGGAAAAATGCCATTTTATGGTAGATGAAGGGATAGTTCTAGGCCATAAGATTAGCTGTCGTGGGATAGAAGTCGACAGGGCAAAAATTGAAGTCATAGAGAAGCTGCCGCCGCCAACCACAGTCAAGGGCATTAGAAGTTTTTTAGGGCATGCGGGTTTTTATCGGAGATTCATCGCAAATTTCTCGAAAATCACGAAGCCCCTATGCCATCTCTTAGAGCAGAACCGACCCTTTGACTTTAATGAAGAATGTACTGAAGCATTCAAGGTTCTGAAGGAAAAGTTAGTGACAGCCCCCATAGTACAGCCACCAGACTGGACACAGCCATTCGAGATCATGTGTGATGCTAGTGACTATGCTGTCGGGGCAGCACTTGGGCAGCGCAGAGATAAGCTGTTTCACGTCATATACTATGCCAGCAAGACGTTGAATGACGCCCAAGTGAACTACACCACCACAGAAAAGGAGCTGTTAGCTGTGGTGTTCTCCGTCGACAAGTTTCGTTCTTACATAATTGGAACGAAAGTAATAATACACACCGACCATTCTGCCCTCAAGTATTTGTTCGCAAAGAAGGACGCAAAACCTAGGTTGATACGATGGATATTGCTATTACAAGAGTTCGACCTTGAAATTAAGGACAAAAAGGGGACAGAAAATCAGGTGGCAGACCACTTGTCGAGGTTGGAGACGGGACAGAGTCTACCGCTAAATGAGACACACATACTGGAGACCTTCCCAGATGAGCAGCTCTTTGCTGCCGCAATCGCTGTCGCGACAGCCATGGCGTCAGGTAAGTCTTCTAACCTTCCCTGGTATGCTGATTTCGTTAATTTTATAGTTAGCGGAATATTACCTTCTGATCTTAATTATCAAGCAAGGAAGAGGTTCCAAAATGATGTTAAACATTATTATTGGGACGAACCTCTTCTTTTCAAAATGTGCGCAGATCAGGTTATAAGGAGGTGTGTACCACAAGAAGAGCAAGAAGACATTCTCCATCAATGTCATGCTTCACAATATGGAGGTCACTTAGGAGGCAATAAAACTGCTGCCAAGGTGCTGCAGTCAGGGTTCTACTGGCCGACACTTTATAAAGATGCACAGGAATTTTACAAAAACTGTGACAGGTGCCAGCGGACAGGTAACATCTCGAGGAGAAACGAGATGCCACTGCAGAATATTCTAGAAGTCGAGATCTTCGACGTTTGGGGGATTGATTTTATGGGACCATTCCCATCTTCATGTGGAAATTTGTACATCCTCCTAGCACTGGATTATGTCTCCAAGTGGGTTGAAGCAATCGCAACTCAAAAGAATGATGCCAAGACGGTCCAAAAGTTTTTGCATAAAAACATTTTTTCTAGATTTGGCATCCCTAGGGCGATTATCAGTGATGAAGGGAGACATTTCGATAATAGGGTAATTGCTGCCGCCTTGAAGAAATATGGTGTCAAGCACAGGATCGCGACAGCATACCACCCACAGACCAATGGACAGGCTGAGATATCCAATAGGGAAGTGAAGAACATTCTTGAAAAGATGGTTAAACCAACGAGGAAAGATTAGTATTTACTTCTAAATGATGCATTTTGGGCATTTAGGACAGCTTTCAAGACTCCATTGGGCATGTCTCCATACCGACTGATTTATGGGAAAACTTGTCACTTGCCTGTCGAGATTGAGCACAAGGCATATTGGGCAATCAAGGCAGTGAATATGGACTTGGACAAGGCCGGCCAGAAAAGATTATTAGATCTGAACGAGATGGAAGAATTACGGACAATGGCCTACGACAACGCAAGAATCTACAAGGAAAAGACTAAGAGGTGGCACGACAAGAAACTGCTGCCACGACAGTTCTGCCCAGGGCAGCTTGTGTTGTTATTTAATTCTAGACTTAAACTCTTCCCAGGAAAGCTAAAGTCTAGATGGTCTGGCCCGTTCCAAGTGGTTCAAGTTTTTCCCCATGGTGCCATCACAATTCAATCATTAAAAGACGGGCACCAATTCAAAGTCAATAGACAACGCCTCAAGCATTATCAGGGGACTGAAGCCCCAGGAACACAGGAAGTGGTTACTTTAGGTGATGCCCCACAAGGCATCCCTAATTTAACCTAATTTTTATTTTTATTTATTTTATTTTATTTATTTATTATTTATTAGGAAATTAGGTTTATTTTATTCGAATAATGTTTTGTTTTTCTAATTTCAGTTTTTAGGAAATAAAGGAGTCAAGAAGAAAAGGAGAAGTGAGCCAAACCCACCGCCCATCCATCAGCCCAATAAAGCCCATTTATGGAGACCTGTCGTTTCGGCTACCGCCGCAGACGGATAAGACAGGCTGTCAACAGACTGACACGGCAGACGCAGAAGCGTGCGGAAGACGCCTAACAGACGCATAATTACGTGTCAGACGCGTCAGACACGCTAAATCCTATCCGTCACCCCGTTATTCACGCCTGCCGTTACAGCATTAAATGGGCAGCAACTCGACCGCTATAAAACCCTGTTTTCACTTTTGTTTTCACTCTGCTTATTCACTCTTGTTTTCTCCTCTAGTTTTATTTGCTTTCGTCATTTCTCTCAACCCTTGCAACTAACATGTCTACTAGACAGACTCGTCGTAGTACTGCCTCAGCATCTTCTTCAGCAGCAGTTCCGATGTCCAGCTTGTGGAGCAACCTGCCCCTACATCTGCCCCTGCACCTGCCCAGCCTCCTCCGCAGCCCAGACGCCGCCGTCAGATCCGTGTTAGCAGCAGCAGTGAGGACAGCGACTAAAAATTTAAGTTTTTATTTTTCCTTTACTGATGCTTGCCTTTATCTTTTGTGATGTACTTTTCTTATTATTTTTGTCTTTATTTTTCATGTCATTTTGCATTGAGGGCAATGCAACCCTTGAGTTTGGGGGTGGCAACCCTCCATCATTAATGGAGTCTTAAGTACATTTTTTTCATTACTTATTGTGTCTATTTATTTATTTAAGTTCTCTAAAATATATATATATATATATATATATATAACTGTTGGCTTAAAACTGTGAAGTTAACTTACCTGTCATGACGGCTCTGTCGTGGCAGCATCTTTAGGACAGGTTAAGGAGAAGTTTAGAGCCTTTCTATAGTTCTAAAAACTTAAACACCTTTGTGACTGTTATACTGCTTAGATTTCTTTTAGCCAAACTAGAATAGGAAAGCTTAGCACTTGAATAGCCCCTAGAGGTGCCTAACACTGGCTCTAGGAAAGAAGTTTAGCAAAATAGCCCTAGAGGTGCCCGAAACCGGCTCTAGGAAGTTAGCTAGAGGTGCCCGAAACTGGCTCTAGTGAAACTTTAGCTAGAAAAAATAGAAAAATCAAGTCAAAACAGAAAATCAAAGAAGCATGAAAATGTGCCTTCAAAAAGATAAACTTTGGCATAAAAATTCAAGTTAAGGGTTGAATATTCTAGTGAAACTAAGAGAGTCTTAGCATATAACTGTTCACAAGCATGCACACACTGCACGAGAGCTATAGGGAGATTCCGGACAGATCCTAACCTTTCTGACAGGTTGCTGCCGCCATAGGGAATGAGCGACGGGTAAGGGACAGTTCACTGTTTGAAGGCCAACACAAAAAAAAAATTTAGTTTTCTTTTAGGTTTAATTGCTTGAGGACAAGCAAAAACTTGAGTTTGGGGGTGTGTTGAGTGTGTAAAAGTCCTATTATTTACACCCTTTTTAACCCATATTTCTGCTGCATTCAAGCATCATTGCATTGCATTTAGGTTAGTTTTCAGTAAAACATCACAAATGGACTAAAGGCACGGATTCTACTAAAAGATGGCTATTTTTGCAGGTATCTGCCATAGTAGATGTTGAAGGCAGGCGCAGGACAGAGAAGCAGAAGAGCTGAACTGGATAAGCAGACGAAGAAGACGAAGCTGCCATGGACCTGTCGTGACAGCATGGTGACAGCAGACTTATGAAGAGGAAAAGCAAAGTGGACCTCGATAGATAGAGAAAAATCTGCTCGTCTGTCGTGTGAAAACCACATATTTTTCCAAGCCCCGGATCAAAAGATATGTCAAGCCAAAGCTCAAGGAGAGGAAATTCCTAGAAACAAGGATGCGGCTGGAAAGTAGGAGTCTTTAGAGATTAGTCTTTATTAGAATCTTACTTTTAATTAAAGTTGTAATCCTTGTTAACTTAGAATACTTGAGCCCAAAGCTTATATAAGGGCATAGGTTTTAACCTAGAAAAAACTCAACAACCGATTACCCCATAACCGAAACCTAAACCCCCCTGTCGTCCACCCGTCACCGACATGTTCTAAATCCCCCCTAGGGCTACGGGTTGTTTTGTAAAGTAGTTGCAAGGGTTGCTTTGTTTTAGGATTTTTCAAGTTCAATAAAATAAACTTCAAGTTCTTTTATCTTGGTTTTAATATCTTGCAAGAGCATCGGGAGAGCATTGTGAGGTTATCCATTTACTTAGCATCGGGAGAGTTAAGTATACGAAAGAGATAAGAGTGCATTCTCTAGTTTATAGTTGAACCATCTCGTGCCTAGGGATAGGGCGAGGTTAAGTGGCTAAGGAAGAATTCATACACATTGGTGTTCATCCTTCGATTCACGCCGGGAGGTATCATCAAAGACGTGATCATCGACAGACTTGTGCCTAGGGATAGGGCAAGGCAGATCTGGGATTCTTGCCAAGCTTGAAGTACGGAGTTAGTGTTCGCTGCCGCGACAGCTAACGGACAGCCGCCGCGACAGGTGCTGTCGGCAACGGGCGCGACGACAGAACTGGAGATCCTAAGCAATTCAATACCTGCACTACTGAGCAACTCAATACCAGCCCATTCTCTCTATCTTGATTTCTCAATCCTTTATTTTACGTTTTTACCTTATTATTCTCGTGACAACTCTTAATTATTTCCTTTACTTTCGTGCAGTAAACAAGGTGAAGTCATTAGCCCAATCCCTGTGGAGACGATATCCGATACTTCGTATCACTTTACTACTTGCGTCGTGTACACTTGCACTACAATTGCGATAGACTATTTTACACGCAACAGATTCTTGTCGTGCCACTTCTTTGTCTTTTCCTTATATAATCGTGTATTCTCATAAGCTTGGGCTTTAAACTCATCCATCTCATTCAGCTCCAACAACCTTCTTTCTCCAGTCAGCTGGGCATATTGAGCTTCTTAATGGCCCAATACGCCTTGTGTTCTAGCTCAACGGGAAGATGATATGCTTTACCATAGACGAGCTTGAATGGGGACATTCCCAAGGGGGTCTTGAATGTTCTGCGATAAGACCACAAGGCTTCATCAAGTCTTGGAGACCAATCTTTCCTCTTGAGGTTGACCACATTCCCTAGTATTTGTTTTATCTCACGATTGGAGATTTCGGCTTGGCCATTGGTCTGGGGCTGATACGCCGTAACAATTTTGTGTCTCACCCTATATCCTTGTAAGGCTTTGGCAATGAGCTTCTTGTCAAAGTGGGTTCCCTCATCATTTATGATGGCTCTTGTGAAGGAACTTCAAAATAGTCTTGGAGTCCTTCTTTGGTGTAGTTACTGCCTCGACCCATTTTGATACATAATCCACTGCTAACAAGATGTAGAGATCTCCAAATGATGAAGGAAAGGGTCCCATGAAATCGATTCCCTATAAATCGAAGAGCTCTACCTCCAAAATGCATTGCAATGGCATTTCGTGCCTTCGTGATATGTTTCCCGTCCTTTAGCATCTATCACAAGCCTTGCTAAATTCGTGTGCGTCCTTGAAGAGTGTGGGCCAATAGAATCCTGATTGTAAGACCTTTTTAGCATTCATAGCTCCTCCAAAATGGCCTCCACACGAAGATGAATGGCAATAGAAAAAGATCTCCTTTTGCTCCTCTTCGGGGACAAATCTTCGAATCATTAGGTCCGCACATTGCTTGAACAAATAAGGCTCGTCCCAAAAGTAGAATCACACATCATGTCTGAATTTTTTTCTTCCTTGGATATTCAAATCATGAGGCAAAATATCACTAACGAGAAAGTTAATAATATCAGCATACCACAGAATTGCCATAGCATATAATATTTTCTCATCAGGAAATTCCTCATTAGTTTCTAGTTCATCATTACATTCAACCTTGTTCTCTAGCCTAAAAAGATGATCAGCAACTTGATTCTCCCAACTCTTCATGCCCCTAACCTCTAAGTCAAATTTTTGCAAGAGAAGTGTCCACCTAATAAGTCTAGGTTTAGCATCCTTTTTAGTCACTAAGTACTTAATAACAAAATGATCAGTATGTACAATGACCTTAATGCCTATCAAGTATACTCTAAACTTATCAAAGACAAACACAACGGCCAACAATTCTTTCTCCGTGGTGGTATAGTTGTTTTGTGCATCATTTAAAGTGCGACTAGCATAATAAATAACATAGAAAAGTTTACCTCAACGCTGTCTAAGTGCTGCCCCCACTGCATAGTCACTTGCATCACATATAAGCTCGAATGGTGAGGTCCAATCCAGAGGAACAACTATGGTTGCTGAGATAAGTTTCTCATTGAGTTCTTTGAATGCGTTGTGTCAAGCATCATCAAACACGAAGGGCTGGTTTTGCTACAGCAAAGTGCACAATGGAATGGAGATCTTGGAGAAGTCCTTTATGAACCTCCTATAGAATCCCTCATGGCCCAAAAAACTATGAATGCCCTTCACGGTGGTTGGAGAAGGTAGCTTCCCGATCACTTCAACCTTTGTTTTTTCCACCTTTATCCCTTTTTGCGAGATCTCGTGGCCTAAAATAGTCCCTCCAACCACCATAAAATGATATTTCTCCCAATTGAGTACCAAGTCCGCTTCTTCACATCTCTTGAGCACATTTGCCAAGTTTCCCAAACACGAATCGAAGTCATCTCCGGAGACTGAAAAATTGTCCATGAAGATCTCCAAAAACTCTTCAATCATGTCTGAGAAGATGGCTAACATGCACCTTTGAAAGGTGGCTAAAGCATTGCAAAAACCAAAGAGCATCCTCCTAAAGGCGTAAGTACCATAGGGGAATCTGAAGGTTGTCTTCTCTTGATCCTTCGACGCTATAGCAATTTGGTTTTACCCTGAGTATCCATCTAGGAAACAATAAAAGGCTTTGTCTGCCAATCGATCTAGCATTTGATCGATGAATGGGAAATGATAATGGTCCTTCTTGGTTTCCTTGTTAAGCTTCTGATAGTCCATGCAAATCCTCCACCCCATGATGGTCCTTGTTGGTAAGAGTTCATTGTCCTCGTTGCTCACTACGGTCATGCCTCCTTTCTTTGGTTCACATTGCACCGAGCTAACCCACGAACTATTGGATATTGGGTAAATAACTCCAGCATCGAGCCACTTGATTATCTCCTTCATCACCACCTTCTTCATGATTAGGTTAAGCCTTCTTTGGGGTTTAACAGAATTGTTGTGGCAATCATCAAGCAAAATTTTGTGCATACAAATAGTAGGGCTTATACCCTTCATGTCAGCCATAGTCCAACCTAAAGCTTTTTTTATGATGAGCTAACACATTTATCAAGATACGTTCTTGATTAGGTGTAAGTCTAGAAGAGATTATCAATGGAAAAGTCTCATTGCTACCCAAATAAGCATATTTAAGGTCTGATGGTCAGGGCTTTAATTCTAATGTAGGTGCATGCTCAAGTGAGGGTTTTGGAGGAGTGAATTCAGAAAAAACTAAAGGTTCAAATTGTGTACCTAATCTAGCTATGAGCAAGATAGATTGCTGGACCTCCAATGGGAATTTTTCAAGCTCCTCGAACTTTTCATTGTCATCTTTATTGAGCTTCATATAGTCCTCAACTTGTAGAAAGTTGTTGCAGAAAAATTTCGCAGTTTCCTCCTCTGCAATAGTATCCATGTATTGACACTCCTCATGTTCATCCACATATTTGAGGATGTTGAAGACATTTATGGTCACCTTTTGATCAGCCACTCTCATGGTGAATTCACCCTTTTCACAGTCGATTAAGATTCGGTTGGTGGCTAAAAATGGTCACCCCAAAATAATTGATGCATTCTCATCGGCTTCACAATTAAGAATGACTTGGGCATTAGATTCACGCTAGATCCAAGATCCCATAGGGCTCTCCCCACATAGTTATCATGTAACCCCCTAAACTCGGCCTAGAAGAAATAGCCGAATTTAGGAAGTCACGTTTGAAAACTTTACCCTCAAGAAAACTAATTTTTAAAAGTTATACTTTAATTTAAAATATAATAACAAAAATTTAGTAATAAATAAAAACATAAATATCGTAATAAATATTCGAATGTTTAAATAAAATCTATGAAATAAAATCATAATAAAAGAATGTTAAAACTATCCAAAAACCATAAATAGTCCAAAAGTATGAAAGTACATCGATGTATCAAAGTTATAAATAATAATCTGAATAACCAAAAACAATTTCAAACTAAATAGTAAAATATCTGAATTAAAAGGGGTGAGACCTCCAAGTACCACGCGCCTAAAGTCCAGGGATATCTGTAAGAGGAAACTATGGGGGACTAAGCTAAAGAGCTTAGTGTGTCTCTAAAGTGCAAGAAAAACCATAATTATAAAACATAATCTTTTGAACCATAACACAAATCACAAGCGCAGTGTAATACAATGCACCAAACTACATCACCGTCCGAAGAGTAAGGTTCCCCAGAACCACTCTCTACATCGTCACCAATCCGAATTGGAACTCAACCCGAAGGGTGGAACCACTGATCCGAAGTGAAATTCAGCCCGAAGGATGAAGCCACTGAACTTCCTCTGTACAAATCCCAACCCATGCTCATACATATATGATGTTTAAAAAAATCAAATTCCATAAACACAGTTCCATAAATCCGATATTCCGAAAACATACTTCATAAACCATAGTCCATAAATTCATAAATCATAGTTCCGAAAATCCAATGTTTCATAAATCAAATATTCCATAAATCATAATTAAAACACATTCTGAATTCATATGCACATGATGTCAATCATACAATCCATAATACATATAATAATCACACAATGTGTAAAACACCAACACATAGAAAAATAATATATACTTTGTTTTTAGCACCAGAAGAAAACACACCTTAGCCAAACTATACTCAACCTATAGAATGATGTGATTTTCCATGATCAGAAGTATTGGATCCAACTGTATCAGTACCGGACTAAACATGGTGTTGAAGGGATTAATGAACAATAAGGGGTATAGAGCGGTGGAGATTATTACATAGGAATTCAACAAATCAATAAGGGATTTTGGCGACATGAAACTATATAAAAAGAAGTAGGGTTCTTGGAGTGATATTATTTGAACTATGTGTGTGTGTGTGTATATAGGGAGAGTAAACCTAATTTAAGTAAAATAATGAAAGTGATATAGGATAGAAAAGAATAAAAATAAATAAAATAAGTAAAAGAAGACGAGTGGATTAGAATTCCATTTAAATTTAAAGAACTATATAATAATAATAATAATAATAATAATAATAATAATAATAAACGATTAAAAAACGAATCACACATCAACTTAAATTTCAATTTGATAAAGGGTTATTTATGGACTCAATCCTTAAACTTTTAAGAAATTTCATATTAACTTTCAAGTTTAATAAAAATTCTTATTTAGTCCATTCAAAAAATAGGGTTCTTGAATTAAAATTCTCAAATAATTAGGGTTTTGAATTTTGAGATTTTAAAATTAGGTTTCTAAATTAGGGATTTTTCAAATATAGGGTTTACAATTTGGGCGTAATTTTTGGGGTGTTACATATCACCTATTAAACATGGGATGATGAAGCTTCCTAGTTCATTCCTTTTTGGTGGCAAATTGCTCAACACAGAATAACACTCTTTTGATATAGCAGCAGTCTCAAACTTCTCAACCTTTCTCTTATTGGTAGGTCAAGAATATCTACAAATTTCTTGAACTGAAGGTCTTCGTTATGCTTCTTCAATCTTTGAGGGAAGGGTGGTGGGGGTCTGACTTCTTCCTCCACTGGTGGGGGCCTATCTTTTTCTATAGCAAAATTTTGTCTTCCATCAGTAGGTTCACTTGTCGCGCCCTCATTCTTGTACTTTTCGAGAGCTAGATCCTCTTGCAAATCAGGTTCTTCTTACACAGTCTTGGGGTTGGGATCATCTACTTTCATCCCCCAAACTTATCTTCCTTGTTAAGTTGGGTGCCACTCCTTAAAGTGAGTGCACTACACTGCTCCTTGATATGAGGTTTAGTGACTTCAGTATCACTAGGTAAACTGCCCTAAGGTCGAACTTGTAAATCTTTTGCTATTTAACCTACTTGACTTTCCAAAGCTCTCAAAGATGAGCTATGACTTTGTAGCAGCGCACCTTAGCTCTTGATAAACGTTGCATGGTCTTGAAATAAAGCTTGTCTAGACGTCATAAAATCTTAGAAAGTAGCTTCCAAAGAATTGTTGTTCGATGAAGAGGTTGAACCCTTGTTGTCAGTTTTCCATGGCATATTTTGCTGGAAACCTGGGGGTTTAGTCTGATTTTGTTGCGAATTCGAGCTGATGGTATTATGGTTTCCTTGATTCCCCTAAGAGAGATTAGGATGCTGGCGCCATCTTGGGTTATAAGTGTTCGAATAGGGGTTGTTTTTGTTCCTATTGTAATTCCCCACGTAGTTGGTAGACTTGTGGTTTTCCAGGCACTCGCTCACATGGTGACTTCCATCACAACGAACACAAGTAGTTGCTACCTTGACTTCTTTCACCTTATTTGGACGATGGATATTCTTCAACATATTTGTAATGGCTAACAATTTAGCTGAAACAGAATCATTAGCATCAAGCTCAAGTGTCCCATGAGTCTTCCTCCCCGTTCCAAGTCTAGTAGTGGGAAATTGGTAGTCATTGTTTGCTATCCTATAAGGATATCAAATGCTTCTTCGGGTGACTTGTCCAACAAAGTTCCATTTGTTGAAGCATCTAGCATCATCCTCGTGGAAGCATTAACACCATTGTAGAACATCACAACTTACGTCCAATCTTGAAAACCATGATTTGCACATTTGCGAAACAGTTCCTTGTATCTATCCCAACACTTGTACATCGACTCGTCATCAGATTGATGAAGGAAGCAATGTCATTCCTTACCTCAATGTTCATGTTGGGTGGATTATACCGATGCAAAAATCTTATGTATATATCTACCCATTTCTCCATTGAACTGGCGGGTACTCCACTCGACCAAGCTCGTGGTCGATCACGCAATGAGTAAGAAAATAACTTAAGCTTCAACACATCTTCATGCACACCTTGTTGTCTAAAGGAGTCACATACCTCCAAGAAAGCATGAATGTGTTGCCTTGCATCTTCATGAGGCGATCCACCAAATTAACCAATTGAGTTCAGCATGTTGAACATCACTGGCTTGAGTTTGAAGTGGGCTGCCTGAATTTCGGGAGCTACAATACCATAGTTGAGATCATCCAAGATAGGATTCAAATGGTCTCTAATAGCTCATGGACAAGCTACAGCTCCGCCATTTGTCGCAGCATTAGGATCTTCCAGATCATCACCTAGTTGACCTTCACGGTTTTGACCTCTATTCATGATTCTTAAAACTTCTTGTATACGTCTTCTTTCACGACAAAGATGTTCAATTTCAGGAACTATTGGTAGTAACAGTTTGTTGGGTCTTCCTCGGGTCATGCAACAACACAATACCTAAAAAAGATAAACAAAAACAACTAGTTAGTCTATACAAAAAGAAGAAATAAAATGGCGCAAAAACTAAAATTAAAATAACCAATTGCCAATCCTCGGCAACGGCACCAAAAAATTGTTGTGTGTAAAGGCGTGCTATAAATGATATGCAAACGGTACAAGTATACACATCGAACAAAATAGTGATAAGTAAGATTGTCTCCATGGGGATTGGAGGTAAATTAAGTCAAGTTCAAGCACTCAAAACAAAAACTAAATATAAATGTAAGAGTTGATATGAGCAAATGAAGGAAAATTTTGTAGCAAAAGTTGTAATAAAAACTGGAGTTGAATAATAAGACTTTGTACGTCCTCGCACGTGTGTGAAACTCTCAAATGGGATGATAGGCTGGGTTTATCAAGGATTCATATGATTAGTTCTCACAAATTCCTAACAGTTTTCAGCTTATATTATGCTCGATAGAGTTTACTTAGGTGTTTCTAAACTATCTCTAGTAAGAAACCTGACAGCCGGAATGCTACGGCAATACCTCTCAGCGTGAACCCTAGCAAGCTACTTATCGATGAAGTTCTACTCATTTTAGTCGTTAAAACTCTATCCTTATCTCTAAGGTGAGTTAGGGTTTTGCCTCTCGGCATCAAACCCCATTGTCTACGTAAATCTAAGCTTAACTCTCTCGAATATTAAGCTATCAAATACCTAAGTAAAGGCTGACTCTCAAAAGCTCTGACAAACTTAAGGCAATAAAACAATGAACAAAGCAAATAAAGAACTGGAAAATGATAGAACACCCATTAAAAACTAAAACATAATCATCCAAAACAAACCCAAGCCACTTAAAGTTAGTTCATGGCTGGGTAAATATCATCCATAATCATCTGTTTAAAACAATCCATTTCAGAATAAATATGCAAGAGCAAAGAGCAACTAAGAGTAAGGAAAACTCCCAAGCCATCTTGGACTGCCGTGAACCACCCTAAGCTTGTTGCTTCTTTCAAAGGCCAGCAAGATCAACATTTTAGAGCTTCAACAATGAAGGACACCAAGATGAAGAAGAAGAAGAAGAAGGAAAGCAACTGGCTTTTCTCCTATCTTTCTTAGCTCACAAAGCACATTTTTCATCTCTTCCTTTAATGTGGGTGTCTTGTCCTTTATATAGTGGGGGCTCCTAGGGTTTTGTGCCCTTAATTTCTTGTGTGCCCTAGGGAATATTCCCTTCACATGTGTGGCACAACTGACTAGTGAAATCACGTGTGGGGGTTACAAAATATATTTATCTTTTGTCTTCTTGTGCGCCCAGAATGCCGTCCAAAATGTCGCATCATATTGCCTTTACCCTGCACTACTCCATAACTATCCTACACATCACCACACCAAAACAAACCTTCCTCAAGCAACATCAATTTCACAATTAAATAAAAACAACCAATCAAACACCACCAAATGCAACTATATGAACTAAATGCAATAAAATGAGCTTAAAAACAAACAATAACCTAAGTAAAAAGGCATAAAATATAATCTTTTTACAAGGATAACATCTCCTTAACACGGTTAGGATCATTACACCAACGACCATCATCAAGCACTAGGGATCTCACCGTGTTATGACGACGACGCACCATCGTACTAGCATGAAAGTATGTCGTATTTCTATCGCCTTGAGAGACCACACTACACCGAGCCTTTTGTTCCCAAAAGCTTTCTTTCCTGCTGAAGAACAACATCCAATTCATGTTTAAGTTCTGCCTCAAGCTGAATAAGGAACAGAGAATCTGACTTCTCCAAGAACTTCTCAATCTCTTCAGCCGAGCCAACAAGGATTTTCACTTACCAATGCGGCCAAAAATCTTAAAATTCCACTCACTATTTTCCCTAATGAACTGTCAAATGTTATCTACCAAGAGAGCATCTTCCAACCATGAATGGCCCAATAAATTAACGAAATCGGGGTGGTCGTTCCATGTAGCCAAGAACCAATATGGATGGGACCTTCCTACCAAAGAGCAATTACCAGAATCAAAAAGGATCGAGCAGTGATCAAAACTGAGACGTTGCAAATGTAAGACCTTGGATAAGGGGGAAAGGATAACCAATCGTTGTTACATAGATATCGATCCAATCTCTGAGAATGACCCCCTCTTCCAAGTATAGACTGTTCCACAGAACCCCATATCCAACAAGACGGATGTAAAAACAAACTCATTAAATTTAGAACAAATCCAGTGCTCCGTTGATAACCATCATGACGCTCATACGACTTACCAATCACATTGAAATCGCCACCTGACGCCCAGACCAAACCAACACCAAGATCAAGAGCACACAACTCATCCCACAGTCCCCGTCTCTTGGATTTATCCGGACTAGCATAAATAAATGTGAAGAAAATATCTTGTTCTCTGCAGGCACAGTGCATAAACTATGAACAAACTAAGAAGAGATAGCCAATACATCAATTTGAACAGTGTTCTTCCATAAACCCCAAATACCACAAGAAAAATCCTATGCTTCCACGCGATATGAAGAATCAAATCCTGAATGCCGAATAAAAGAACCAGTTGAAGCACCACTAATCTGTGGCTCTAAAATATAAAAAATCTCAGGCTGGTGTAGCTTCACAAATAGTATAAAATAACGATTATAAATAGGTTTAAGGGCACCCTGTGAATTCCACATAATAAACTTAACCATAAAAATAGGAAAAAGAACAGAAACACCTCAGACCTGCATATCAGCATTCACTGTCTCGATTGTCGTATTAGCATGCCATTTAACATCAGTATCAGAAATTGTTTCCCCATTATGCATGTCACCCTACTGCTGATTCGCGGTTTCTTGTGCTTTATTCAGTTCAGCAGACAAAGATCCAACAAGCTTAGCCAAATATGACTTATTCGAGGGGTTTCTAGCTTTCTTCTTTGAAATGACACTAGCTCTAGTAACTCCTTTGACCCTATTAGCAGTCCTATCAACTACCATAGAAGATGAAACAATAATAGATGGTGGCAACACTCGATCATTCTTCGCATGGAATATTGGTCTATCAAATTTCGTCGTGATCTGGACTGTTGTATGGTTCGCTTTAGTTAGGGTTGATGCAACAGACATCATATTTTCTGACGATGCCACAGCCTTTATACTTGTGGCCACCAGCACAACAACCTGCTGACTTAAATCACCCACAGTTTCCATGGCTGGCTCGCTCCTGCTCTCCTTAGAGTGTTGCAAAGTCGATCTATGTCTTGCCCCTTACTCACTAGAATCGGACACAAAAAGAGTAGTGGGTTTATCACGAACCAGATCATACGCCGACGCCTCCTCACCTGTGTCCCCAAATCCATCAAGTCAGACACTCAAGTCTCCCCCACCCCATCATTCTCTGACAAAGCACCTAACGTAGAAAATTGAGAGTTAGCTGCTCGATCCTATACCACTCCACCACTTAGAGTAGTGGCAATACCTTTCCTTTGCACTATACTCTTCTTTTTCTTGTTAACAACTTTCATCCACGGGCCATAGAGCTCCAAATTCCCAAAACTAGTGACCTTCGGGCCAGTACCATGCAAAGGACGAGTATCAACACCACACATCTCACTAGAATGGCCATACTTACCACAACGGTAACATATGGATGGGAGACCCTCGTATTCTATCATTTGACGTTGGCCATCAATTATGATCTCGAACTTCAACAGCTGCTCAAGGTCCACCACAATGGCTGGTCTTGCCAAACAACCCATATTAACAACAGAGGTATTATAACCAATCCTAACTACCTCTCTACGAGCTAGGGAAATATAACGAAACAAGCTCTTCGTGTAGTACCAATTGAGGAGAGCTAGGATTCTAATCCAGACCATGATCTTCGATGGGTATTCCTTTGTAGACGAGAACTGACGGCTCCATGGTTGAACCGTGAGATAGGAACCATAAATCACCCAAGATCCTCCAATCAATACTCCATCGCAGTCATCTTCCAAAGCGAACCACACTAAATAGTAATCGTTATCCAAATCTATCAGCTTCATTGCCCCCACTGGTTTTCAAAGTGCCTCAATTCAATTTAGGAGGGCTCTATAGCCAATGGACTTTCCCAAGAGGCGCACGATACAAATTTTTCCATCTTCTTATCGATGGAATAGTAAACCTGTTCCAAAAAACCGAATCTCGGGCAAAGCCCCGTCTGTGATGATCTGGACATCTTCAGCGAGAACTTCCACATCGAGATCCTCGACAGTAGGAGTCTGGCCGTTCCCCATAGCTTGTCAGGCCATGATGTCACAAAATGAAAGCTTAGTCCCCCAGACCCTGGGTAGTATCAGCAGGCACAGACTAATTATACTTATACACAATTTAAAACAATAGTTCAGCCTTTACAAATCTTATCACAACTTTTAATGTTTTTTAATATTCATTTTTACAATATATGTTTGAGGTTCGTGATCGTTTCTTTTATAAATATTATTACCAAAGTTTAAACTTAAATTCTCTCCCTAATATCTTCCAATTTATATGGTTAATCCTGATTAGATGGATAAGGTTAATGAAGGGTTTGTTCTTACTATTTAATTAGGATTATTATCTTATACACTGACGGTGGAAAATAAAGTTTTCACAAGTGGGATTATTTAGGGATTATGATTTTAGTTTAGGGTTTAGAGGTTAGGGATTTATGTTCTAAGGTTTAGAATTTATGAGTCAGGGTTAGATTTTTAGGGTTTTAAGGTTAGAAATTTAGATTTTAGATTTAGGCTTAAAAATAAGCATGCTTGTGTAAACTTTTTTTACACTAACAGTGTATCAAATATTAATCCAATTAATTATTATTCCAAAACATGATTAATAGGTAAAAATTGTTAGCGTATCGCACAACCCCTTTTGTTTTTCCCTCGCTAACCATATAGCTATCTTGTCTTATAGGGATAAACATTTTATCACCAACCTTTTCTTTTTCAAAAAATAAAAAATTATCAATGATGTTTATGACTATATAAAGCATCTACCAAGCTATTTAACAAACCTTTTATTTTATAAAATAAAAATATTAATCTTTTAAATTTTTTCAGTCCAAAATGACTTATACGATAGACTTATTATTATTATTTACTAAAACATTTATTTGAATTGATGTTAGGAATTAATCAGGTATTAAAAATATTAAAAAAATCTTCTTTAAATGTTAATATAATAATATTTTTATCTTTTAATACTTTAATAAAAAAATTAAAAAAATAATTAAAAAAATCACTAATGCTAAATTTAGAGTACCTTTTTATATCTTAATATACTATGATATCTTGATTTATTACATTTTATGTTAGCCTATTTTATAAAAACTTTCAACAAATAAGATATTTTTTGTACATCAAATCATAAAAAATAAAACGGAATAATACGAGAGGGGAATTTTGTGGGTGGGGGGGGGGGGGGGGGCAATGGTAATGGTTATAGCTTTGATGGAACATGTGGCATCAAATTCAATCATATGATTCCACTTTTCTTTCTCTTATTAGCTAACTCATGATCATTCAATAATAATAATAATAACAATAATAATAATAATAAATAGTTTTTTGGTCCTCAAAACTTTTTCAAAACATATTTAGTTTTTTTTAATTTTCATCTCTTTTAATTCTTGAGTTTTTATATCTTTTGTCAAATTAAATCAACTAACAGAAAAACTAATATGTATGTTAAGCGGTTACTAGTTATTAACTCTTTGTGGATGTTAACATAAATTACTTTGTGTAAAAATAAAAATATATTCTAAAAATATTATAATAATAAAATATTAAAAATATACATAAATATATTTATATTATTAAATATTATAAATATTAGTAAGTTGGTAGGTGGCAAATAACCAAAGCGATAACAACACAAAATAAGACATGTGCAAGAGACAAGATTGAACGTGGTGCAACCTTGCTTACTTACATTGATGAGAGAAACAAATAATCCACTATTAACGTAGAGAACACGAAAGTATAAATCTATGATATCTCATGTAACTCGGGTAAGTATAAAAGAAAACACCTTAAAGTAGCTAAAAAAACAGTACCAATAAGACCGTTAGATTAAGGGTAAAACAATCTGAGTCGTCAATTTAAAAAAAAACAAAAAAGGGGTTAAAACCCATATCCCAAGCTACACCGGTACTTGATATTCTCTCCAAAAAAAATTCAAACCATTTCAAAAATTTTCTAACATTTTTAACTAGAATTCGTAGAAGATTGAGTTCGAAGGAAGCTAAGATATGGGGTAAGAAACTTGTCCCTTGTAATTTTTAAAAAATTGGTACGGAAATGGCAGGAGTATGAAAAATATTAATTTTTTCTTGGGTTTTGAAAACAAATATGATTTATTACTGAGCTTGAGGGATTTTGGAGGATAAGTTTGGAATAACTCAAACTAAATAATTAATGTTTTCATTTTGTAGCAATTAAAAGAAGGGGAAGAGCAAGTTGAAAACGTTGAAGGAAGGAGTACTCATTCGAAAAGGAGACAACTTTGGTTGAAAATTGTCGAATTTGTTAACTTTTGGCTAAAGAAAATATTTAGTGGAAATTGCAAGAGAATATTGTCAAAGGTGAGTTTTATGCGTGCAAGTATACACGGTCAACAAGTAATACAACAGTAAGATGAGCATCGAATCCACATGGATTGACCAAGAACTTATTTGCACAAGAATTTAAAGTGCTTGAAATGTTTTGGAATTTCGATTATAAATATAGGGAAAAACAGTGTAGTGAAAATGAAAGCAATTTGGCAATGAAGTGTTCAATTTAATGATGAGCGTTGACAAGGGATGTCTGGATTTTATGGTACTTATGTCAGCCTTTAATAATGTCCTACCTTAGTTTATTGTCGAGCAGATTTAAGATAGTATTGCCTCTATTGATGGTAATACCCTAAGTTAACCACGATAAAACCCCTATATGTCTACAGTGAAGTATTTCATTAACTAACTTGATTAAGTTTTAATCTTTACTCTTAAGGGGTATACTCACTTCCGAAGTAAGACATCTTCTGCCGGAGCTTCTTGCCTTAGTATCTGGAAACTGATCGTTGCCCATTGTTAAGATATTAAGGTGCAATAAGCACACAATGCCAACTTTCATATGGCAATGGATTTAGGAAAATTAAGTGGTAGAATATAGAAAATAATGCTAAGGCATTCTAATTATTAAAACCAAATATAAAATATGCGTTCATCGCAAACACACCCAACCAACTGAAATAGACTTAGCATAGTTGGGGGATCCAACCAAAAAACATCATCTTTTTAAAATAAAAACGAATAAAACTAAAAGTAATGGCATGAAGGAGATACATCGATGTAGCCCTTCGAATGCTCCAGAGATCACGGTCTTAGTTGGTCGAACCATGTTGACTCTCGGTTCACCACGGTGCAGCCTCTCTTCAATCCGATCTCTCTCAAGTGGTTGCTTGATCTCCTTTAAATAGGCTTGCGTGGAAACCCTAGGATAAGCCTTTGAGTTTAAAATTTGAATGCGGAAGGGACAAGACGCGTGATCATCTTATCTAGATTTTGAATCTTAGGGATGGTGTGTACAAGGTCTAATGGAAACTTTGACCAGTCATCGAACGTCAATCTTTTTCCAGTTAGGCTTGGCATGATTGGTCCATCTATGCCAAATGCTACCAGGCAATTCTCTACTTCTTTTCATGCGTTCTCTGTCAGCGCTTCTCTGCCATGTCTGCCTGCATGTATCCTGCATCAAAACTAGCAAAATAACCTTTCACACTGGCAATAGAATATCTCCTTAACTCTTTATGTATATGCATTATTTTAACATCTAAATGTATTTAAAGGGAAAGAAAAGGCATTGCAAAATAAGCATAAAAATAATGTTTTTGCGAAGTTAACACACCCCCAAACCTAGCTTATTGCTTGTCCTCAAATAATGCAAGTAATAATCTATAAACACAAGAAAGTACCTCGGCCAAATTGTCAAGATTTCCAACTAGCAAGTATGGTCGTAGGTCTATCCTCGGATAATCAGTGTATCAATGACAAACAAATAAGCAAATTCAAGTGCAACAATATAGCTCTAGTCTAAGGTCATCAAGTGTGAATGAAGTGCGGGTAATATGCATCAAATTTACTCAACCTCCTTAGTCAGCTTTACTACCCAAAGCTTGTAACAAGGTTTACATCCACTACCTTAGCTTCTCACTAAGGACTTTCCCTAATTCACTATGAATTTCTTCCCTTTTCTAGGTTCAAGAGGAAACCTTTACAACCTCAAAGCTTATACCCCAAAGCTTTGAGAAAACATTCTTTTACAAGAAAAACAAATAGCAAACTGGAAAATCCTTTCAAAGGTAGAATGTTTGACCAATACAAAGTTCACTCAAATCCCAAAACTTGAATCAAAAGATTACAAATAAGCTCTCTCAAGTAGGTTACAAGATTTGACTCTAAATGGCTCTAAGATTGTTGGATATGTGCTTGAATGCTTTAAAATTAATGAATAGTTGTTGTTGTAGCTTTGGAGACTTGATTATATATCCTCTCATTGATTTCCAACCGTTTGGGTAGCTAAAATCATAAATATAGTCGTTATACTTTATTTTTCCTGCAATAAATGCAGTTTGCCAACACTGGTATAGGTACTCGGGCTTCAGTATCAGTACCTTCTATAAGAAGAAAGAACCGTTGTACAAAGAGGTATCGACACGCCAGAAGCTGTATTGATACGAGAAGTGAATTTTACAAAGGTGTACCGGTATGGTCTGTACCGTATAGGTACCAGTTTTGCTCACTGGAATATGAGAAAGTTGAGTATGAAAAATTATATCTATACAACAAAGAGGGTATTGGTACGCTATAACGAATTTTCAAAGTGGTGATTCCAATAAACTAACAAGACAACAGTCGAGTATTAAATGCAAAAGATTTACAAAATTTTAACACCCCGTATCAGTACGCATAAAGTCGTATCGATACTCGAAGACCACTTTGGTTCCCAGGTTGAATGTCGTACTGATACAGATATATGCATATCGGTACCATATAGCCATTAAGTATAAAACGAATTCCAGTAGCTAAAAACCGTATTGGTACAGCCAAGGGCGTATCGATACTCCTCGGCCAAACTTGGTTATTTCAAGCACCAAAACACTTAGAAAATATTTGGGGTTTAAGTTTTTGACTTAGAAATATTTTTAAGTTTGAATAATTGTCAATTTGTGAGTCTTTTTAAGTACTTAAAATTTATCCAATTTTACAAATTGGTCCTTGAAATTCCTTGTTATATTGGAATCAAATATTAGTTGTACAATATCGAGCGAAAGTAACTCGGCGCTCTTAGAGGAACAAATATAAATTGAGTGAAGGTGACTTAACACTCTTGGAGAAAAAAATATAAATTGAGCGGAGGTAACTCGATGCTCTTGGAAAAACAACATTGATATTAAGCGGAGGTAACTCGATGCTCTTGGAGAAACATATATAAATTGAGCATAACTCGATGCTCTTGGAGAAACAAATATAAATTGAGCATAGGTGACTCGACGCTTTTGGAGAAACAAATATAAATTGAGTGAAAGTAACTCGATGCTCTTGTAGAAACAAATATAAATTGAGCAGAGGTAACTCACGCTCTTGGAGAAATAAATATAAATTGAGTGGAGGTAAATTGTGACTCGATGCTCTTGGAGAAACAAGTCGTGCGTCAAGCGAGGGCATATGTTCTATCTTTCCCTTTTTGAAATTAACATTTAGTGGGGCAGAGATATCTCATACCTCTCCCTTTCCTTTGTAGAATTAATCGTAAATGGGGTTAGATGTATTTCAGACTTCTCATTACCCCTTGTAGAATTAATCATAAAAATGAGGATGAGGAATGTCAATCATCTCCTTGCCCTATGTATAATCAATTGCAAATAGGAGTGGAGGAATCTCCATGCGGAGGCATATCATGCCCTTGGAGAGTCAGTCATATTTTTTGGGTTGAGGCATCTCTACGCTATTGTAGAATTGTGCCCTTGTAGAAACGCAGTACCATCGGCACTAGATGGACAAATGTATTACTATTCTTGTAGAAACAGACGTTCATCAAGTTGATCACTTCAAAACATTGTAGAATCTATCGTAATTAAGAGATATTGTAGAAACAAACGATTTTCGGAGATGTTGTAGAAACATGTAAAATTCAGAGATATTATTGACAAAGACGAAATTTGCAGGTATTGAATGAGCATAAACATTCATCCATCCATGAATACATTGAACTATTTTATGATTCATCGTCGAAGTAGTTATGTAGCAAATTTAAGGATCCACTCATTTATTCATTCATCAGTAGTAGTGACTATTCTGTCATTTATAATAGTTCAAACACTTATTAGGGACGTACCAAGTCCTTAGGGTGCTTTATTTACCTATGGGTGAAACCAAAATTGATTTTGATATAACATATAAACTTAAGGACCAATTTGCAAAACAATAAATTTTTAAGTACTCTTTAAAGTCTCACAATTGACAAGTATTTTAAACAAAATAACATTTCAAGACAAGCTCCTAAATATATGAAAAATTCTCTAAGTCTTTTCCTATGTTTTTCAAGCCTAACTATGCAAAAACGCCCAGGCGTATCGATACCCTTAGGCGTACCGATACCCTCTTTTGCTACTGGAATTTTGATTTTCTAGCCAAAGTATACAAGAACGCCCAGGCGTATCGATACCCTTATGCGTATCGATACGGGCTTTTGCCACTAGAATTTTAATGGACTTACCGTACCGATACGCTTTGCAATCGTATCGATACGATATTCATCTGGGCAACTCTTTTAATGAAACCGTACCGATACGCTTTGCAACCGTATCGATACGATAAGCATATCTTTGAAAAATCTTGGTATTTAATTTTTCGACCGTTACTTGTCAGTTGGTTGGTTTCCCAATTTTTAAAAGACCGTTATATCATACCGATACGCTTGGTATGCGTATCGATACGCTTTTTATGAAAACCAAACTTGGGATTCCAGTGAGTAAACACCGTATCGATACGGCCATCCGTATCGATACGCCCCTTAAAACCGTACCAGTACGCCTTCTATGTGTATCGATACGCTCTGTTTTCAGGCACAATGGCTCTTTCCTCTTTGATGTAGGTATCGATACGCCCTTCCCGAGTACCGATACGGTAGGCTGCAGAGCTACATTTAATGCGGGAAAATTGCTCCCAACGGCTCTATTGATGATCCCAACTACCCAAACGGCTAGAATTCAATGCAAGGGTATAAAAACAAGCTTCAATTGACCAAGCAACAACTATTGAACCTACAAGCAACATCAAAGCAAAAATCCAAACCCTAGTGCTCTTCATAGTCAAATTCTTGTACCCAACTCTAGTGATTTTATTGTTATCTTGTATTGTGAGTTTGAGGTGTTTGAAATTGTATTTGGGTAAACATTTGTCCTTTGAGAGGAATTTTTTGAGTTTACCAAATCCATCTCTTTGTAAAAGTGAGTGGATTAAGCTTTGGGTAGAAAGCTTAATCAATTTGTAAGGTTACCTCCTCATCCAAGAAAAGGGAAGAATTCAAGTAGCGAATTGGTTGAAAATCCTTAGTGGGAACTAAGGTAGTGGATGTAGAGTTCATTTGGAGAACTTGAACCACTCTAACCACTTGTGTCACCTTGTATTTTTCACTCATACCTCCTGCCAAATTTTTAATTGCCAATTCACCCCCCTCTTGGCCATTTGTAATTGTGTGATCAACTCAACAATTGGTATCACAGCTACACTCATTGGAAGGATTACAACCCTCTTGAGTCGATTCTAGGAGAGTTTGATCAACAACTAGTCAAGCAATGGCATCCACCTCCAACTCCAACCTCTACGAGTCCCAATCTACCACCAAGCCACCATTCTTCAATGGGGATAACTACCCATAATGGAAGAATAGGATGAGGCTCTTCATCAAATCCACCGACTACATGGTGTGGGATGTGGTTGAAGAAGGTCCATACATTCCCATGAAGAGAGATAGTGAAGCAAGACTTGTCCCAAAGGTGAAAGCCGAGATGACGGAAGATGAACGAAGAAGGATGCAAGTGAATGATAAAGCTCTCCATGTCATATTTTGTGCACTTTGTCCAGATATCTACTCCAAGGTGTCTTCGATCGAAAATGCCAAGGAGGTTTGGGACACCCTTGAGACAACATATGAGGGAACTAGTGATGTCAAGGAAAAAAATTGGGTTGCTCAATCTAAGCTACGAAAATTTCAAGATGGATCCCAATGAGAGTGTTTCCAAGATGTTTGATTGATTCTCGGTCATTGTCAACGAATTAAAGGGGTTCGGTGAGATCATCCCTGAAGACAAGCTAGTGAGGAAGTTGTTGTACTCTCTTCCGGAATCATGGGATAGCAAGAGAACGGCTATTATGAAGCTCGAGATTTGAAGACTCTCAAGCTTGATGCTCTTGTTGGATCTCTACTCACCCATGAGATCATGAGAAAGGGAAGAGAAGAAGAAAAGAAGATGGAAGAGACGAAGGTTGAGAAAAAGGATGTTGAGAAGAAGAAGGTTGGAATCGCTCTTAAAGCTTCATACCATGAAAGCGATTCGAGTGAAGATGAAGATGAGGAGATAGCCATGTTGGCCAAACGGTTCACTCGGTTCATGAAGTCTAATCGTGGGAGAAAGTTCATTAGAAAAAAGAGACTTCAAGAGTAAGAGTAAGGAAGAGGAGAAGGACCAAATCACTTGCTATGAATGCAAGAAGCCCGGCCATATCCGTTCCGAATGTCCTCAATTGAAGAAGAAGAGCTTTGGGAAGAAGAACAAGCTCAAAGCTCAAGTAGCAACTTGGAGTGGCGATGAGTCATCCGATGAGGAGGAGGAAGTGGCCAATCTTTGTCTCATGGCCATTGATGATGAACCAAAGGTAAATCCTAACTCATCTAATTTTGATTTTACCTTTGATGAGCTTCAAGATGCTTATGATGAATTGCAAGAGGTTTATGATGAGTTAGTAGGAAAATATAAAGAATCCATTTTGAGAAACAAGAAAACTATTTCCGATTTGAAAAATCAAAATGAAACATTTTCAAAAACTAACTCTGAATTGGAAAAGAAAGTTTTGTTTTTAGTGAATCTTTCAAATGATCTTAAAATGAAAAATCTTGAACTTGAAAAACTTCTTTCCGATTTTCAAGATTATCACACAAAGGAAGTGGATAATCTTTAAACATCAATTGCAATTGGGAAAAATCATTTTGAAAAAGGAAACTCTTCTAAATCCCAATATATAAAAAGAAAACATTTTATTCCTAAACAAAGATATTTTCACAAGCAATCTAGAGGTCAAAAGGTTAGGAGTGTTTGGGTTCCTAAGGAACTCATTATTTCTAATAATATGAATGCTATTGCTTCTTGGATTCCTAAGGGAACCAAAATTTTGAAGGCTAACACACATGGACCCAAAATGATTTGGGTACCAAAAATCAAGGCCTAATTTCTTTGTTTGTAGGGGGAGCATTGCTACAAGGCCAAAGCTTCAAGCCAAAACTCATGGTACCTTGATAGTGGATGCTCAAGACATATGACCGGCGACAAGAGTAGATTCATGGAACTAAGGCCAAAGAGTGGTGGAGTGGTAACTTTCGGTGACAACTCCAAAGGCCACATTGAAGGAATAGGCTCCATTGGTAATCACTCTTCTATTTTCATTGAAAATGTTTTGTATGTCAACGGTCTTAAACATAATTTATTGAGCATTAGTCAATTATGTGATAAGGGTTTTAATGTTTTATTTGATAAAAGTGGTTGCAAAATTGTGAACATTAAAACAAATCAACTAATGCACATGATGAACATGACTCATGGCTTTGGCATAGAAAATTAGGACATGCTAGCATGAGTGTCTTAGAGAAATTAATTTCCCTTAATCTAGTTAGAGGTTTACCCAAACTTAAATTTTCTAATGATAAAATTTGTGATGCATGTTCAAAGAGTAAACAACATAGAACTTCATTTAAATCCATTAATGATGTCTCTACTAGTAGATGTTTACAATTGATTCATATGGATCTTTTTGGGCCTATTAGAACAATGAGCTTGGGTGGTAAATCATATGCTTTTGTGCTTGTAGATGACTATTCTAGGTTTACTTGGGTTTTATTCTTAAGTACAAAAGATGAGGCTTTAGAAAAATTCATCACATTTTCTAAAATAACTCAAAATGATCTTGAACTTAAAATTTCTCACATTAGAAGTGATCATGGAACCGAATTTCAAAATCTATGTTTTGATGAGTTTTTAAATGAAAATGGGATTAGCCACAATTTTTCCGCACCTCGCACTCCTCAACAAAATGAGGTAGTTGAGAGGAAAAATCGAACTTTAGAAGAAATGGCTAGAACTATGCTTTGCGAAAATAATTTACCTAAATATTTTTGGGCGGAAGCCACAAATACCGCTTGCTATATTATAAATCGAGTAATGATTAGGCCAATTTTGAAGAAAACACCTTATGAGATTTTAAAATCTAAGAAGCCTAACATTAGCTATTTTCATCCTTTTGGTTGCAAGTGTTTTGTTTTGAATAATGGTAAAGAAAACTTAGGTAAATTTGATGCTAAAAGTGATGAAGCTATTTTCTTAGGGTACTCTTTAAACTCTAAAGCCTATCGTGTATTTAATAAAAGAACTCTAGTAGTTGAAGAATCTATACATGTTGTTTTCGATGATAACCTCCTTGCGAGGAAGGAATCCTGTGATGATGATGATGTAGGAATCCTTGATGCCATTGATGGAGGACAAACGTCAAAGGTGGATGAGGTTCCAACTAAAGATGAGGATACACAAGATCCACCTCTTGAAGCCTTGAAAGACTTGGCTCTCGAAGAAAATGAGGTATCTTACCCAAGGGAGTTCAACTATGTCAAAGGTGGTGAAATCTTGGGTGATCCATCCAAGGGGGTAACTACTAGATCCTCTCTCAAATTAATGAATCATGTTGCATTTCTTTCATGCATTGAGCCTAAAAATATTAAAAAAGCTTTAAAAGATGATTTTTGGATTTTGGCTATGCAAGAAGAATTCAATCAATTTGAGAGAAGTAAAGTTTGGACATTAGTTGAAAGGCCAAATAATCAATCTACTATAGGAACAAAATGGGTTTTTAGGAATAAATTAGATGAAACTGGTAATATAGTGAGAAACAAGGCTAGGCTTGTTGCTCAAGGGTATACCCAAGAAGAGGGAATTGATTTTGATGAGACATATGCACCCGTAGCTAGGATGGAAGCCATTAGGATGCTTTTAGCATTTGCATGTTATAATAATTTCAAGCTTTTTCAAATGGATGTAAAAAGTGCCTTTTTAAACGGTTTTATAAATGAAGAAGTGTATGTTGAACAACCACCGGGTTTTGAGGATTCAAAATTTCCAAACCATGTGTTTAAACTAACAAAAGCTCTTTATGGTTTAAAACAAGCTCCTAGAGCTTGGTATGAGAGACTTTCAAATTTCTTAATTGAAAAGGGTTTTGAAAAAGGAAAGGTGGTCACTACACTCTTCATAAAAAGATATAACAATGACATCTTAGTAGTACAAATCTATGTTGATGATATCATTTTTGGTTCTACTAATGAGTGTTACTGTAAAGAATTTTCTAAGCTAATGCAAGGTGAGTTCGAGATGAGCATGATGGGGGAGCTCTCATTCTTTTTGGGACTCCAAATAGAACAAAGGAAAGATGGCACCTTCATAAATCAAGCTAAGTACGTGAATGATATGCTCAAAAAGTTCGGCTTGGAGAATGCAAAACCTCAAGCCACACCTATGAGTTCTTCCATAAAGCTTGACAAAGATGAAGGAGGTAAGTGTGTTGATTCTAAGTTTTATAGATCCATGATAGGTTCTTTGCTTTACCTTACCGCAAGTAGACCGGATATTATGTTTAGTGTTTGCTTGTGTGCTAGGTTTCAAGCTAGTCCTAGAGAATCACACTTAGTTGCCATTAAGAGAATTTTTAGATACCTTAGAGACACACCTACCTTAGGCCTTTGGTATCCTAAAGATTCCTCCTTTAGCCTTCATGCTTATTCGGATGCGGATTATGGGGGGTGTAAGATAGATAGGAAAAGTACTTCTGGGACATGCCAATTCTTAGGTAGTATGCTCGTATCTTGGTTCTCTAAGAAACAAAATAGCGTAGCCTTATCTACCACCGAAGCGGAGTACATATCCTTAGGGAGTTGTTGTGCTCAAGTCCTTTGGATGAAGCAACAACTCTTAGATTATGGTGTTGAAATAGAAACCATACCCCTTAAGTGTGACAACACTAGTGTCATTTGTCTCACTAAGAATCCCATCCAACACTCTAGAACTAAACACATAGAAATTAGACATCATTTTATTAGAGATCATGTGTTGAAAAATGATGTTGTTATAGAGTATGTTGACACCTTGAATCAATTAGCGGATATATTCACAAAGCCGTTAGATAAAGAGCGCTTTTGGACCCTTAGGAGAGAGTTAGGTTTAACTAGCCTTTCTTGACCCCTTCTAGGTCACAAAATGTCAAAATTTGCTTGAAATTGTTTGTTATTCATGCTTGTGTTAATTTTGTTCTTTTTGCTTCTATGCATGTTGCTAGGGGGAGTATGCATTAAGTTTAGCCATTAAAACTTGTTCATAGGACATGTACATGCATTTAGGGACGTTTCAAGTTGGATTTTTGCACTTAAATCTGACAAAAATGCCTAATCTGGTAAAGGTGTATCGATACGGCTGAAGCGTATCAATACGGGTTCATAACTAGGAAAACTTTGAGGTTGAACGAGTATCGATACGACCCCGCGTATTGATACGGTTAAAGTCAAGGGAAATAGTCAAAGCCAAGGCGTACCGATACGGTCCCGCGTATCAATACGGTAGTAACGACGAATAAAAAATTAGGGTTAAAGGGTATCAATACGCGTGTTTAGCGTATCGATACGGTATCGACGGAGAGGCTATTTAGGGTTTTTAATCCTTCAATTTTTACCATCAAACTTAAAAATTCTTTGAGGGTTTTTAATCACCACATCAAGGCTAAGCTTTGTCAACAAATCTTGTGCATGCACATCACCTCATTCATCCAATCTAAGATTCAAGGTATAAAACTCTTTTTTTATTTTCTTTGATTTTCGTTTGATTTTTATAATTGTTTCAATTGAATTTTTGTACAAAACATGTTTGATTGTTATGGGTTTCAACTTTTTCATAAAAAAAATTTCAAAAATCAAAATTTTTCATTCGAATATATTTTCTATTCGAATTCTTTTTAATCTGTTTTTTTTATTTTTTCAGAATTGTAAATATCTTTTTAAAATTAAAATTCTTTTTACAATTACCTTGAATTATTAGAATTTATTGGATTGAATAGGATGTTAATTGTATACATATTTGAATCGTTTTTGATGTGTTTTCAGGGTTATGGCACCATCGAAAAAGAGAACTAAGCGTCGTGCTGCTTCCGATCCTAGTGAGGATATCGAGGGTAACCCTACACCTAATCTTCCTTATATTATCCAAGTTAGTTTTCCCGATGCCGGCGATATAGAACGATATAAACTTTTTCAAGGTATGAACCTTAGGGAAGAACGTGTTGTGTCTGTCCCGTTTTTAAATTCTTCCCGGTTCAAATTTCAATACCTCCCTTTACTTAAGCAATGGAAATTTCTGAATTTTTTAAGCATTCCTCCTATTCTCTATAGGAATTTGGTCATAGTATTCTTTTCAAATGCTTTATGTGTTCGTGATGAAGCTAGGGAGAATGTCATTGGTATTGAATCCTCTGTTATGGGCAAAACCTTTACAATTGATCAAAATCTTTTATGTAATGTCTTTGGTTTTGAAAATATTGGTATTGATGATGAAAAATCCTTGGGTACGGGTCCTTTAGGCTCAACAAAAGGTTTAAATGCTCATGACCATATCCTTCATCTTCTTGTCTCTTGGTTTTTTCGTCCATCGGGAGGGAAATTTTCAACTATTCGTCAAACCGATGCTTTTTGGCTTAGGTGTTTTAGAGAAGGTCAACGTCCAAATCTTTGTCAAATTATGTTTGCCGACCTTGTCTTTTTAGTCCAACACCGTCACACCAAACAAGTCTCATCCTTTTACTACTCTACGGCTTTGAGTTATCTCTTTCATTCCCTTGATGTTGATTGTTCCCATGATTATCCCGAAACCCTTGGCCTACCCATAGATGAGCGTTCTCTAGCTCGTTTCGGTTTCTCTTATATTGATAATGGATGGGTTCGTACCACTCAAGATCCTCCACAAGATGCTCCGGTCGATGCTTCTCGTGCTTGTTCGAGCTCTCACCGTGCTCCGATTTATTCCTCTTCCATGGGCACTCTTATGACTTTCCTCAATGAGAAGTTCACTTCCATGGAAGCCGGGTTTACCACGATGGATACTAGATTCACATCATTGGAAGATCACGTCAAAGGTATGGAGAAGAAGATGGAAACTATGGCTTCTCGCCAAAACTCCATGGATATCTCTCTTACCGCCTTCCATGGTGCTTGGCTTAACCAAAACCGAAGGAATCAACCATCTCAAGATGATGAAGATGAAGAGGACGAAGACGATGATGATGAATAGGGGACGAGTAGTTTATGCATATCATCTGCATGGCATTTAGTCTATTATATTCTGTTATTGCACTCTTGTTTTTAGGATCTAATTTTATGCATATTATCTATGTTTTTAGGATTTTAAAGTTTGGATTATTATATTTTCTTTGAAGTTTATGCATTTGAACTCTTATGATTGCTTTAATTTTAATGAATTATTGTTGCTATTATGTTGCTATTATCCTTGTATTTATATTTGATCTAACAAAAAGGGGGAGAAGGATCATAGAGTCAATTTTTTATTTTTGAAAATCTATCTTAAATTAAGGGGGAGAAAGCTTTTCAAAGTTTCGAAAACTTAAAAATTTATTTGTGGTTTTGTTATATCAAAAAGGGGGGGAGATTGTGAAACCAAAATTGATTTTGATATAACATATAAACTTAAAGACCAATTTGCAAAACAATAAATTTTTAAGTACTCTTTAAAGTCTCACAATTGACAAGTATTTTAAACAAAATAACATTTCAAGACAAGCTCCTAAATTTATGAAAAATTCTCTAAGTTTTTTCCTATGTTTTTCAAGCCTAACTATGCAAAAACGCCCAGGCGTATCGATACCCTTAGGCGTATCGATACCCTCTTTTGCTACTGGAATTTTAATTTTCAAGCCAAAGTATACAAGAACGCCCAGGCGTATCGATACCCTTATGCGTATCGAAACGGGCTTTTGCCACTGGAATTTTAATAGACTTACCGTACCGATACGCTTTGCAACCGTATCGATACGATATTCATCTGGGCAACTTTTTAATGAAACCGTACCGATACGCTTTGCAACCGTATCGATATGATAAGCATATCTTTGAAAAATCTTGGCATTTAATTTTTCGACCGTTACTTGTCAGTTGGTTGGTTTCCCAATTTTTAAAAGACCATTATATCGTACCGATACGCTTGGTATGCGTATCGATACGCTTTTTATGAAAACCAAACTTGGGATTCCAGCGAGTAAACACCGTATCGATACGGTCATCCGTATCGATACGCCCCTTAAAACCGTACCGGTACGCCTTCTATGCGTACCGATACGCTCTGTTTTCAGGCACAACGGCTCTTTCCTCTTTGATGCAGGTATCGATACGCCCTTCCTGAGTACCGATACGGTAGGCTGCAGAGCTGCATTTAATGCGGGAAAATTGCTCCCAACGGCTCTATTGATGATCCCAACTACCCAAACGGCTAGAATTCAATGCAAGGGTATAAAAACAAGCTCAATTGACCAAGCAACAACTATTGAACCTACAAGCAACATCAAAGAAAAAAATCCAAACCCTAGTGCTCTTCATAGTCAAATTCTTGTACCCAACTCTAGTGATTTTATTGTTATCTTGTATTGTGAGTTTGGGGTGTTTGAAATTGTATTTGGGTAAACATTTGTCCTTTGAGAGGAATTGTTTGAGTTTACCAAATCCATCTCTTTGTAAAAGTGAGTGGATTAAGCTTTGGGTAGAAAGCTTAATCAATTTGTAAGGTTACCTCCTCATCCAAGAAAAAAGGGAAGAATTCAAGTAGTGAATTGGTTGAAAATCCTTAGTGGGAACTAAGGTAGTGGATGTAGAGTTCATTTGAAGAACTTGAACCACTCTAACCACTTGTGTCACCTTGTATTTTTCACTCATACCTCCTACCAAATTTTTAATTGCCAATTCACTCCCTCTTGGCCATTTGCAATTGTGTGATCAACTCAACAGCTATCCCTAGTACTTTATAGTTTTGCGACGGAGATCATTTATTAGAGATATTTGTAGAAAATTCATGGTAGCATAAGCTCCGCTTTTATACACTTTGTTTCGGGGGAGTGTCCTCCTCACTTTCTTTAGTCCTGTACAAAAATACAGCTAGGAGGCGGAGGTTACCTTATAACCCATATGTTTTTACATTTACATTTGGCAGCATCCGCTTCTAGAGTCATCTAGGTTCTAAACTATCTAGGATGTCACGTTTATGTTTCTACACCTAAGGGGGTTACAAGGACGGAGAGAGAAGTCTTCAAGCAACGATGCTTCTCATGAATGTTTCCTTCAATCCAGGACTAGTCTCTACCTCTTCTGTTGGTGCTTCTCCATTTTCATGCTAGAGACACCTTTCACGGGGCTGACACTCTTTCTCGATCCTCGCCTTGTACACCTACAACATGGGTTGTTGGTCAGTGTGTGCAAGGTGTCGCCGCTTGCTTTTGCTGGAGTCCGTGTCGGAGGGCTGGCTTTGTAGAGTTGGCTGAGACGTATAGCTTTTTCAATCTAGCCTCTCCCTCTAGGTTTGGGTGGTCCCGAACTTTCACTGGACGATAAGCTTTCACTAGTGCTCAGCTTATCATCGTCAAAATGCATGGTGAGAAGTTGTCGCCCTGTCGATCCCACAGTGCCAGCCTCAAATGTTACTGGTGAGAGATTATTGATCTGCTCTTTATGTTGTTTCCTTTTTCTTCACCATTCGTGCCATCATCAGTAGATGTCGATGGTGGCGGGAGCGTTGTTGGGGGAAATTAGGGATTGCCAGGAATAGGAAAACTGTCGTGACTAATTCTCTTGATCGGAGGATGTTCATGCTCATCGCACCAATTGTTGATGTCGATTTTGGGAGACATCAGACAATGAGGTGGAGATGGCGGCTGGAGGAAGGTTTGGGGATGAGGATTGGTGGTTCACCCGTTGTGAGACGGGTGGAGAGCCACAGTAGGCGATGGTTGACTGTAGAATCGGTTGGTTCACTCTGGTAGACTTAGGGCCGAGAGCTGTAGACAATGTAGAGAGGGCGAGTGGATGCATACGGGAGAGGAGAGAGTGTGTGTGGTCGATGTAGAAAAGTCATCCCCTTTATCTTCGGTCTTGGTTGTATTACTTCCCCTTGGTGTTGTAGCTGGGCTCCGTGATGCTTGGAGCGCGACGCGGAGATGGTGGTGTTGTCTTCGGAGGTGTTTGGCAGAGGTACAACAAAGTTAGTCATGTCATCTTTTGCGCAGAAATAAAAAAAAATATTTTAAAATAATAAAAATATTTAAAAACTATAAAAATTATTTTTTAAATATATATTAAAATTCATTGTTTTTTATTAATTAGTTTAGTCTGACAAAAAATAAAAGTTCAAGATTAAAAGACATAAAAAATTAAATGTTAAATGACTTTTAAAAAAAATTAAAGTCAAAATACCATTAAAATAACAACTCCCGTACGTTTCCTCTTGCAACAAAAACAAAAAACAAAAATTTGCAAAGAATATTGAAATAAAAACAAAACTGGTGTTGATCAGTCCATCTCTCTATATATATATATAGCAACAATTAAGAATTTGCAGTTGGCATTAGATTCCAAACTTTTGGAGTTATAGAGAAAGGAACCTTTGGCCAGCTTTTATAATCTAATATATATAGAGATACATCACATCTTGTGCTTTTTAATTATGTAAATATAATTACATAACTAAATTTACAATGGCTCCACGCTTGGTATGTTCTCCATATCTACCCCGCCCCGCCACTATTTCAATTTTAATATTTTCATTTTTTTTCCTTAAAGCACACACATATATCATATATGCTCCACATAAACTTTTCCATTCGTAGCAGAGCAGTTTGAAATCCATCATACGGTTCTACTGAGGCGTGAGTCCTCTAAACAATGTGATTCTAACATTGTAAATATGATAGGTTATATTGGAAAAATTGGCCCCGTAATAAATTTCTACAATACTTAAATTTAAATAAATTAAATATTAGTAATTATATAAAATAATTAAATTTTGAGTGCATATATGATATGTATACTTGTTTAAGTAGACCTCACCCATATTATGTTTTTTACAAAGGAAATCCGCTCGTATTATGTTGAAGAGCCTCAAAGCTCAACCAACACCTCCACGCCATTTTAGCATCATATTCACTCTATCTCTTTGCCGATTAATACCAGCTTTTGCCTGTGTTACACAATCTATCTACAACTTGAATATCGCACCATTAATTTAATTTATAAAAATTAAAAATTTAAAGGACTCACCGTATAATTATTTAAAAATTAAAAGATAAATTAATTAAAATATATTATTTTTTAAACTATCTACCCAAAAATTACAAACTTTAATTTTTATTCATTTGAAATTCAAGCCGCCGCCGCCATTGATAAGAGGTGGGGAAAAAATCATGATAACAATAAAATTACACGCAGAGATATCACATATAAAATAAAAAATGGACCAACACGCAGACAATTACACGATGAAATTACCCTAATTTTCTTTTATTTTGCCTACATTGTTAGCAGGAAATTACACGAAGGAATTAATTAAAAAATGGTTTCTCCATTCTCTTTTTCCCACCTCCCCTAAATTAAAGACTATTAATTCATTCTCTTTTTCCAGCAAAGAAATCACAGACAATTAAGTCTGAAAATTTCCAATTCTACACGCAGAGAATTGGTTTTGAGTTATCTACTGCCTTTACACGCAGGGCTCAACAGCGGCAGCGGTAGAGCCGCGGCGGCTTAAATTTTAAATAAACAAAAATTAAAATTTTTTAATTTAAAGGTAGATAAGTATTTTGATCCATGTTTAAAAGATAATTAAAAATAAAATAATATATTTAATTAATTCACCTTTTGATTTTTAAACAATTTATAATTATACAATAAGTTCTTTAAATATTTAATTTTTATAAATTAAATTAATAGTGTTTATCTGTGCTCATCGGTGCTCGTCGAGTGTGGCAGAATTTTCCCAATTAAATATATGTATTGTACATAGTATCTCAATGCTATTTCTTAGCTTCATCTATTTTAGTTGTGTTGATTTTAATCAATATGAAATAACTGAAAGTCAATTCTTATGTTTTTCTAATTCTTTCATTTAATTGGATTTGATTCTTTTGATGTATACCGAGATTCTTACAGAAAATAATTAGAAAGGAAGGGAAAATGAAATGAAATAGGCTTATATTAATTTAAAAAATTACTTGGGTATCCTTTTTACCATTCCAAAGAATTAATTAATTGAGCAGTTGAGAGATGATCCAAAAAGTTTATGGTAATTTTTCTTCATATTTCGTTTAGAAAAATGGGCATACCCTATCGATTTTAAATTTTATTTATTTTCTTTAATCTATGATATGAAATGAGTCAATAAAGAATTAAATTAAATTAAATTTTATAACATGGAAAGCTTTTGGTGAAATATTGTATTTTTTTTTGTTCAAATTGGAGAAATATTGTATGCAAAAACGTATATCTAGAGAAACTAATTTGAAGAATGATTATTGGTGCAGTTGTATAATATTTGTATGTAGAAGTATTTGGACACGTGTAAATCTCGAGTTATGTTTTATAAGTGTACAATATGATTACAAGATAATATATGCTCATTAATTCTAACACTTTAATAACCCACACATACGTGTAGATAAATTATTTTAACTCAAGTCAATTAAAAATGCCAACATTTCCTTTTCTCTAGAGATCACTTGATGGGTTCTGGAGTAATAATTTTCAATTTTAGGTTTATAATTTACAATTGAGTTAATGTTAAGTTGACTCACACCATAAAATTCAAACGAACATAAAAAATATAGATGTAATCATAAATATTAGAATTAAAATATTTTTAAATTTTAATATTATTTTGGTTAGCGATATGGGCTTTCAGGAGAGCCTAATTTTTTTTTTTCAAAAGGTCAGCCTAATTTGGGTTTTGGTAATTTGGAATATAGTTTTTTTTAATTAAAATCAGACAACTTTATTAATAAACAAAAGAAAAATAATAATATAACCATTCAAAAGTTTCAAAATAATAAAAAAATAAAAAATAAAACGAAAAATCCAAAACAAAAAAAAACTAAAGAGCTGCTCCAGTCATATTGGACATTTCTTCTTTGTACCACAACAAATCTCTGAAGTTGTCAAAGCATGAACTAGATGAAATCTCCACTAGAAAGCTGCAAATACCTTTCGCGTCATTTCCAAAAGTGTCGATCCGCTCCACTTCTGATTACATCGGCAAACAACCACAAAAGGTGATGAAACTATCCATGAACACCTAAAAACACAAATCAGAAACAAACGTCGTGAGGAAAACGTGTCATGAGACAGAGATGTACCATAAATGCAGAAAAAATGTGTGTCATAAAGACATGAGAAAGGGGGATCTTTCATTCTATAGGGTTCAGATAACACGCACAGAAATAATAGCTGAAACTCGGACCCAAAACCATCACCCGAAACCACCGGAACCACCATCGGACCACCGTCTTCGACTCTTGTTCACTCTTACAATCAACAATTGGCGCGGTGAGTGTGGACTAGCGCGTAACCTTCAAATTCTTCAGTCTGACCTGAAGATTTTTAAGATGGGAGGAGATAACCAAGGCAGCCCAGGCGAGAAAGCATCAGAGGTTGACATCCTAACGACTCATACGGCGATGGAGACAGACGAAAAAGTGGCAGAAAATGATATCTTGGTGGATCAGCCGGTGATGACGGCTATACAACAGTTCTAGCAAAATTTTAGGCAACAGTTTTGGGACCAGCCTCCTTGGTTCGTGGCGTGGCAGGGTACATAGCAAACAAGAGGGGCATCACCGTCAGATGGCAGCAACCAGCAATTCCTAGAAATGCGGGAAAAGATAAAAAGTATGGATGAGTCTTTATTACTTTTGAGACAACATTACGAGTAGCAACAAAAGCTCATGTAGGACCGGGCTAAAAATCATAGGATCGCAAAGGAGAAGAGTGAGAAATTAATTAGGGAGCTGTCCAAAAAAACTAGAGGTAAGACGATTCAGGAAACGCGGGCTTCTCCCCAACAAGAAACTGAGGGGGACAACCTCGAGAGTTAGAGAAGGATTACGAAAATTCGGAGGATGTGGACTATAGTCTCACAGAGGACGATGCGTAGTGAGCATTAAAGGCAAAGATGGAATAGCTAGAGAAGAATTTTCAGAACATCTATAGTCTTCGATAGGATGATTGTTGAGTGGATCGAAAGATCGATATTTACCAAGAGGGAGGGTGAATTGGAAATTTAAAGGTTTGTAGTGGAAATTGGCAAATTAAAAATTGATGGACAAGGGATTTAGAGTGGTTCAAGTTCCAAATGAACTCTACATCCACTACCTTAGCCTCACTAAGGATTTGCAACAATTTCACTAAATTGATCTTCCCCTTTTCTAGGACAAGGAGGCAACCCTTTACAATTTCGGTTGATTTTTCTACCCAAAAATCAACCCAACCCTCACACAATAGAACAAAGAAATTTGTAGGCTAATTAGGTATCTCTCAATACAAATGATAGCCCCAATACAAGCACTCAACCCAATTTTACAAAATATGAATGAAGAACACAAATTGGGATTTTTACACCAAGTGGGATTTTTGCTCAAATGCTTGAATTTGATGTTTGGATGTTTGCTTTAGGATCAATAGTTGTTGCCGATGCTTTAGAGTGTCTCTTTTATACCTCTTCATTAATTTCTAGCCGTTTGGGTGGTTGGAGATGTAAATGGAGCCGTTGGAACCCTCTCTTACCACCATAAATGCACTTCTGCAGCTACGAGTATCGGTACTCGGGAATGGGTATCGATACCTGTCTCACAAAGAAAATAGTCGTTGTGTGTAATTAATGGGGCGTATCGATACGCACGTAAGCGTATCGGTACCTGGTATCGAAACGGCAAAGGCCGTATCGATACCTTTTTCTCAACATAGCTCACTGCCAAAACGCGTATCGATACTGGGGTTAGGCGTATCGATACCGGTCAATTACCTTTTAAAATTTGGTTACCAACCAACTGACACCAACGGTCATATATTTAAACCGACTTAAATGCTTTAAAAATCTTTAAACCAGTATCGATACTGGTGTTACCGTATCGATACACTCTTTCAAACTCTTTGAAGTTTAACACAGGGGCATATCGATACGAGGGTTTGCCGTATCGATACGTGTTCCTCCAGTAGCCAAGTTTTGCAAAATGGTATCGATACGCCTCAATGGGTATCGATACTCTCTGACGATTTTCAATAGATTTGGCTTGGAACACTTAGAAAATATTTTGAGTTTGACTTTTACAAATCAGTTTTAAAGTGTTGGTGTTTCAAAACTTGTTAAGGGACTTGTAAAAACAATTTTAAGTTTTTCAAATTGATCATTAAAGATCTAGTTATATCAAAATCAAACATAGGTTTTACAATGATCCTTCTCGAAATCCCCGGAGGTGCAAAAATGAACCCTTATCTGTAGACATCCTGGAACATCATGTATCTACAACTTATAATGTCCCAAAATTAATGTAAAATGGAAAAGGTGACCCTAAGATTACAAGTCGCAGTTCTTAAATCATATGGTTCTATTTGGTGCCTCTGATCAAGTTAAATGTCGAACGTTCTCAACAACCCTCAAGGATTCAGCTCAAGCTCGATATCTCTAGCTCCCGAAAAATTCAATTTTCAGTTCTGACCAACTGGAAGACCTATTCATGAGTTGTTTTCTAGCGAACTAGGTATTGAAAAGGTCGCCAACGTATCTCATGTCTATCATCCAGAATCTAGGTGAATCTCTACGAGAGTTTGTCTAACGATTTCACGCCGCAACCATACAAACTAAAGAGGCTTCCAATGAATTTGTTATCTCTGCTTTCATCAATGGTACTTCACATCAGCATCTTAAGTACAATTTACTAGATCGACTGTCGATGACATTGTCAAAATTATATGAGAAAGTTCAGCCGTACACTGTAACCCCCGTAGCCCGGCCTAGACGGTTGACCCGAACTACGAAGATTACACGGGGAAAACCAAAGTCAACCCGAAAGTCAACCTTGATTAACGACCCTTTTTTTTCTTTTTAATCTTGTCTAGATGCTCATTAACCCTAGATGTGATCACACAAACAACATACTCAAAGATCACAACCATCAGAGATCATTCAGGGACCCAATTGCACAAAACACAACTTTAGGGACCAATTTGTAAATTCTGAAAACCTTGAGGCCTTAACCAGATTTTAAGTTACCAACTTAAAATTAATCATATTTCATGCATCTCGGCCAAATTTCAGCTCAAACGGACATCTCAAACTCATACAATTGCTCATACAAGATTCAGGACCAAAATGCAAACATTTTGAAACACATAACTGCCACTGTCAGCCCCCAACGGTCAACCGTTTCGAAACGGGAGACAGCCCATTTCGAAACGCGGGGCCGTTCCGCAACGGGTTTCGAAATGGGGGTCTGGCAGAAGCCTTTCCGTTTCGGAACGGTGTCACCCGTTTCAGACGCCTGGGCTGCTTCGAGGCACCCGTTCCGAAACGGTTCACCCTGTTCCGAAACACCCTGCACAAAATGCAGAATTTTGCCTATTTAAACATGCAATTAAACATCCAATCATGCTCCAAAAGCCACCAAACTTTGCCAACATGCAATTCAACATAAAAGAGGCATACTTGCATCAACAATTCACCAACATGTCAACATACACAAAAAGCCCCAAATCTAAAGGCATGCTTCCTACACAAGCAACCACTTAAGCACAAACTTTCCAAACCAAGCTCATTTATGCCAATACATGATCCAACAACAACATTAACATAAAAACATCCTTGTTCAAACATAAACGAACACATACACGTTAACCCCGAGAGATTCTACCCCCATTGCCTTTATTAACTATAGCTATTCACCGAGACATACATCTCACTTGGAGTCCACCTTGAATCCCTTGCTCCTTGCTGTCCAAACTTCAAGAATCTGCATTAATGGACAAAAAAGGAGCGTAAGCACATAATGCTTAGTGAGGAATGCTCAAAACCAAAACACCATCAATGCAGCGGGTCACAAAACACTTTTAAAACAAACCCGATTTGTTTACCAAAGCCATGTTTGAAACCCTTTTCAACAACAAGCATCAAAACCATGCATAGCACATACATGAAAACCAACCCTTAGCTTAGAAAGCTAAGAAAACCTTTTTAAAGCACAACTTACAAATCATCCATTTAGCCAAACCATGCATAAACACCATATGCAAAGCTAAAACAAAGCCTTGGAATACACTCCCATTCCAAAACATACCTTTCTTAAACTTGAGAGCCATTTCAAGCAAGAAACCTTTTTAAAACCATTACTCAAGCAATCCATCACATGCATTTACCAAGGAAAAAATATAAACCATACTATCATCATCACATGCCTTTTAAAACAAGTCTTCCAAGACTCCAATGCATTAAAGATATATCATGCTCACATGCATCATTTATCAAATGATAATCAACACTTGTTCAACTTAACAAGTAAACATGCATTTACAAGCATTATACAATTTCCATGCAACCATGCATCTTTTCAAGCATTTCATGCTCCACATGCAATTATGCATCTTTTCAAGCATTTCATGCTGCACATGCAATTATGCATCTTTTCAAGCATCTCATGCTTCTTCATAATCAAGAACATCATATTGGCCTTCAAGTGATCAATCACATCCACTTTTCAACTCAACATCCAATCGGATACGCGGATTCCGAGCGTTGTCCCTACGCTCCCTACACCCTACCAATCCAAGGTCCTCGAATGGGCAACAACCTCCATTATGACCTCAACATCCTAAGGTTCCCATGTATGGACTTTTAAACACCACACAACCTTAGCTCTTCCCCAAGGTTCCCATGTATGGACTTTTAACCACCATACAACCTTGACATGCACAAGGTTCTCACATATGGGCAACACCTCCATATAACCTTTGCATTCACCGATTGGTAGTTGTAGAAATCACTAACGAGATCCGGGACACCCTATACAAGATCCACACATGGACTTAACACCGCCATTGTGATCTCAACAAGCACAAGGTTCTCACATATGGACTTTTAAACACCATATAACCTTTGCTCAACCAAGGTCCTGGAATGGGCAACACCTCCATTATGACCTTAACCATCTCGTTAGGATACTTGAAGGGAGTTTCCCGGTCCACTCTTGACCACTCCACCTCCAAGGCGACTTAATTCACGGTGCACCCAATCCTATAGCCGGCTAACTATATCCGATCAAAGAACCAAGAACCACTTACATCACTTGCCAATATAACCATCTTACCACATTAGTCCAATGTTCCACATGCATAACCATTATGCAAAACCATTACCACATTAATCAAATGATTCACATGCATAACCAATATGCAAAAACCATCATTTACCAACCTTAATTCACTGTTTTAAAGCACTAAACAAAGCCATTGAACAACATGCAACACCATGCATCAAATCCACATTTTCAATGTATAAAACCAAGGATCTCTTACCTTGAGCATCCTTCACATATGGCTTTCAAAACCAGCATTAAACCATGCTAAAATATGCTTTCAAAACAGATTTAAACCATGCAAAACACATGCTGTTTAGACTTAAACTAAGCTCCCAAAACCTTCAAACCTTTGTTTAAAAGCCGAAAACCCAACTTCACTCACCGATACACAAAACAAAGCTAGCCACCAAGCCTTCCAAGCATCCGAAACCTTCCGCAACACCTCTAAAGCTCACGGATCAAACTCCCCTGTTTCAAGCACACAAAAACAGCACATTAATGCATCATTATGCATTAAGAACAGCAGCCACACAACCAAACTCGCTGCTCGACACAAAACCAACAATTCGGCTACCAAACACAACCGAAATCACCTCCAAACATTTCCAAAACTTAACCCAGCCAAGATCCATCACTTCTAACCATTTTTAAACATCCATTAACATCCAAAATGATCACAAACACGTCCTTATACTCCCAGGTATAACAGATCACCAAAAACACTCCAAAAACAACCAAAAACTCAAGCAAAACTTAGGAAATTCAACCTATCCGGGATTGCATTAATTAAATCTCAACTTCTAATCAATTTAGCATTCATTTAACATCATTTTGACACTTCAAAACACTGCCCAAACAGATCACACGAAAATTTCACCAAAATCGCCAAATCTTGCATTTTAAGCCAAAATCAAGATTTCTATTGAAAAGCCTTTAACAAAACACAAACCAAGGATTGAGAACTTGGGAATTTCAGTAAAGAACTTGAAGTTTAGAGGAGAAGGACGTTCTTACCTCCAAACTTGAGTTTCTCCTTTTTGGAGCCAAAAAGCTTGATGAAACAACTTGCAAATTGAGAGGTTTTGTTGATGAGATGATTAGGAATCAAATGAGAGTTAAAATGAGTGATTTGAGTGACAAAATCAGAGGAGGAGATCTGGAGAGAATGTGTTTGGTTTGAGAGAAAAGATGAGAGAAAATGGTTGAGAGAAAAGTTAGTTAGATTTAGGAAAATATCTTCCCTCCACTTTTCTTTTGTTTAAAAACACTTAATTAATCATTTAATATATTTAGAAAATCTGGAGAAACTCCCATTGGATAAATAGCTCCTTAAAGATTCAAAGTTTCAATCCTTTATAAAACAGTCACCGAACTTTCAAAAATTACATTTTGGTCACTAACCCAAAATGTCAACCTTCTGAACCTCATTTTCCAAAATTGATTTCACAGTTCACTTTTATATATTAAAAGATGATTTTAGAACATTTTTCCATATTTTTAATGCAACCCGAACTAGGCTTTCCTAAATTCACTCTTATATATTCGACCAGCACTTTGACCGAACCGGTCAACGCCCAAAACTTCCGAGCCCAAAACCGGGGCGTTACAACTCTCCCCCCCTTAGGAAATTTCGTCCTCGAAATTTCAACCGGCGAAAAGAGAACAACAACCTTCTCAAAACACTCACAAGGCAACACAAAAACCTCAACCAACACTGAACACTTCCCACACAAAACTCCACCAAACCCAACACCACCACATGCTGTTCACAAACCCAGAACACTCAAAGATAGCCACAACTTAACCTTCCACATATCCGAACTGTACACAGCCCCAACTTCAATCATGAAGAACTTTAACTTTCACAGCACACATTTCTGTAACACACAACTTCCAAGACTGGTTTACACAGGGACTCTAACCAATCCAATTCAACCACCATACAAACTTCTCTGCTTCCAAAACTCTTGCAACTCTCAAACCTCTTCCAAGAATCTTCCCAACAAGCAAAAATTCTTAAGCATCAACTGCTTACCCAAACTCCTCAACAAAAGCTGATAAACCTCCACAACTGTTGCTAACATTACCACCACGACTCACCAGGTCTACTCACCCACAACCAAAATTTACACTACAACTCCAACTCGGCTCCGCCAGCTGTTCCATTCACCACCAGCTGATCTCCAAAAAGAAATTCACATACACACAACCAGCCAACCACTTCTCATAAGAATCCTTCCAAACAACACAAGCCTTCGATCTTTCATGATCCTTCCACTTCAACTTAAATGCTAAGCTGCCTCAGCACTTGGAAAAACAACCACCAAACTGCAACCTCACTTAGCACCAAGGAACTACCACTCCCACTTAGCTATCAAACCACCTGATCGATTCTAACCTCAACCGGTACTATCCACCACCAAACCACTAAACTCTTTAAGCAACAAACACAATTCTTCTACCAACAGGCCATACCACCCTCACTATTACTAGCAACTAGCTTAACAAACTCCATTACTTCCAACTTTCACCCAGCACCAAAACAACCTCTAAAAACCCATCATCCAACCTAATCCAACCACCACACTAACAGATTCGATTAGTTATTAGCGAGTGTGAACATCGTATGCATGATCACCAACATGCCCTATCAATGCCTAATGTACATGTATGCAAAACCTCTAATGTCATGCCACATGTATGCATGGACCAACATATATAATATAGCATATAACAATGATTTTAACTGTGCATGAATGCCAATTCACACCCTCCAATAACATCCTCAAATCCGTCTAAGAACAACCTACTACCTCACCTCTAACTTATCTAACTCCATCATACCAGCAACTATTAACCACAAGATTCTCACAAAACCCTCTTCACACCAAAGATGTTTCCAAACTATAACCATTACCCCAACAAGCTAGCAACAAGACTAAACTTACCACGCAAGGAAAACCAACAGGAACCATACTAAGGTAACTAGAGCAAGGATTACTAAACAAGGTTACCTGAAAACACAACACCTCTCTGAAGCTTCATCAGACGAGCTCTCTTCCTTGCGGAACCATCATCCTCCTGCCGCACCACTGCAGCACTAGCTAACACACTAGAGCCACCACCAACTCCTTGCGGTAAAGAACCTTGGCTGTTCCGAGCCAACATCAAACAATCACGTCTCATGTGTCCAGCAGACCCACATTTCCAGCAACTCTCCTTCCCCGCACTCTTCACAACTTTCTGCTCTTTCTGCCACTTCTGAACCTTGCCTCGGCCGTACCCACGACCTTTCTGAGATCCTTTGGCTATCACTGAAGCTGACTTCACCCCTAAAGGACAATCACGCTTAACATGCACTTTGGAACCACAGTTCCAGCAAACACCTGCGCCCCAACAACCTCCAACATGACGCCTTTCACAACGGTCACACACCGATGGCTGAACTTCCACTCCTTGCCCAAGCAACACTTGCTCTACAACAGCACCACCATCACAATGCTCAACCCTTGGGAACTTCCCTCCAAGATACCTTTCACAAAAGGCAGATACAAAGAAATCCCAATCAATATCAGGAATATGTGACGCCACAGCCACTGATGTCCACCAGACACAGGCATCCTCCAACATCAGAGAAACAACACTCCCCAACTTACAAGCAAGATCACAGCCTTCCTGATCCAAGATCAGAACCACACTGGCCAACCAGGCCTCAAACATCTCCGGTGTAGAACCATGATATTCCACAGCACCCAAATCAAGCAAACGTTGCTTCGGCAAACCCACACATTCCACAGCCAGCACATCCACTGACTTTATCTTTACCACAGCCTGAGATGTTCCCAACACCTCCTGAACATCAGATGATGAACTCTTCACCACAGAACCAGCTTCTTTCCCTTGCCTTACCATCTCAACCCAGGCACAGAAAGCTGAGACAAAACACCTCTACGAAAGGGTGAATTCCACGCCTTAACAACCTGCCCCAAGGCAGCAACCATCTCACCCAACTGCCATTCTTTCATCGACTTAGCCATACTACTAACAACAACAAACATACAATCACAACAAACGAACAAACCAGTTAGACCAGCATTAAGCAAGGATTCAAACTCCAACTCCAAAATAACACAATAGCTATATTAATAAGGCAATGGGTATCCTGAATCCTCCCCTTACATGACATAACAGTCAACACAACATGGATATCACAACATCAAGCATATCAAACAACACACCTTGATCATGCTTACATCAAACAGCATCCACTTGCAACTGCATATTATTACATAACATACTCACAGCACTTTCATCATGCATAAAACCAACTCACAGCATCAGCTTATCATCAGCACAAACCACATAAGCTCAACCAAGATTCATAACCATAAAACATGCTTGAAAACATCAACAACATGCTCAGAAACATCAACAATTTGCTCAGAAACACCAGCATCATGCCCAGAAACACGTGTTTCAACCAACATTCAACCACACAACAAGGTAAACATCAACACACATCACAACAACTTACCGTTTTCCCCAAGCATTCGCAACACAGCTCTGATACCACCAAATGTAACCCCCGTAGCCCGGCCTAGACGGTTGACCCGAACTACGAAGATTACACGGGGAAAACCAAAGTCAACCCAAAAGTCAACCTTGATTAACGACCCTTTTTTTTTCTTTTTAATCTTGTCTAGATGCTCATTAACCCTAGATGTGATCACACAAACAACATACTCAAAGATCACAACCATCAGAGATCATTCAGGGACCCAATTGCACAAAACACAACTTTAGGGACCAATTTGTAAATTCTGAAAACCTTGAGGCCTTAACCAGATTTTAAGTTACCAACTTAAAATTAATCATATTTCATGCATCTCGGCCAAATTTCAGCTCAAACGGACATCTCAAACTCATACAATTGCTCATACAAGATTTAGGACCAAAATGCAAACATTTTGAAACACATAACTGCCACTGTCAGCCCCCAACGGTCAACCGTTCCGAAACGGGAGACAGCCCGTTTCGAAACGCGGGGCCGTTCCGCAACGGGTTCCGAAACGGGGGTCTGGCAGAAGCCTTTCTGTTTCGGAACGGTGTCACCCGTTTCGGACGCCTGGGCTGCTTCGAGGCACCCGTTCCGAAACGGTTCACCCTGTTCCGAAACACCCTGCACAAAATGCAGAATTTTGCCTATTTAAACATGCAATTAAACATCCAATCATGCTCCAAAAGCCACCAAACTTTGCCAACATGCAATTCAACATAAAAGAGGCATACTTGCATCAACAATTCACCAACATGTCAACATACACAAAAAGCCCCAAATCTAAAGGCATGCTTCCTACACAAGCAACCACTTAAGCACAAACTTTCCAAACCAAGCTCATTTATGCCAATACATGATCCAACAACAACATTAACATAAAAACATCCTTGTTCAAACATAAACGAACACATACACGTTAACCCCGAGAGATTCTACCCCCATTGCCTTTATTAACTATAGCTATTCACCGAGACATACATCTCACTTGGAGTCCACCTTGAATCCCTTGCTCCTTGCTGTCCAAACTTCAAGAATCTGCATTAATGGACAAAAAAGGAGCGTAAGCACATAATGCTTAGTGAGGAATGCTCAAAACCAAAACACCATCAATGCAGCGGGTCACAAAACACTTTTAAAACAAACCCGATTTGTTTACCAAAGCCATGTTTGAAACCCTTTTCAACAACAAGCATCAAAACCATGCATAGCACATACATGAAAACCAACCCTTAGCTTAGCAAGCTAAGAAAACCTTTTTAAAGCACAACTTACAAATTATCCATTTAGCCAAACCATGCATAAACACCATATGCAAAGCTAAAACAAAGCCTTGGAATACACTCCCATTCCAAAACATACCTTTCTTAAACTTGAGAGCCATTTCAAGCAAGAAACCTTTTTAAAACCATTACTCAAGCAATCCATCACATGCATTTACCAAGGCAAAAATATAAACCATACTATCATCATCACATGCCTTTTAAAACAAGTCTTCCAAGACTCCAATGTATTAAAGATATATCATGCTCACATGCATCATTTATCAAATGATAATCAACACTTGTTCAACTTAACAAGTAAACATGCATTTACAAGCATTATACAATTTCCATGCAACCATGCATCTTTTCAAGCATTTCATGCTCCACATGCAATTATGCATCTTTTCAAGCATTTCATGTTGCACATGCAATTATGCATCTTTTCAAGCATCCCATGCTTCTTCATAATCAAGAACATTATATTGGCCTTCAAGTGATCAATCACATCCACTTTTCAACTCAACATCCAATCGGATACGCGGATTCCGAGCGTTGTCCCTACGCTCCCTACACCCTACCAATCCAAGGTCCTCGAATGGGCAACAACCTCCATTATGACCTCAACATCCTAAGGTTCCCATGTATGGACTTTTAAACACCACACAACCTTAGCTCTTCCCCAAGGTTCCCATGTATAGACTTTTAACCACCATACAACCTTGACATGCACAAGGTTCTCACATATGGGCAACACCTCCATATAACCTTTGCATTCACCGATTGGTAGTTGTAGAAATCACTAACGAGATCCGGGACACCCTATACAAGATCCACACATGGACTTAACACCGCCATTGTGATCTCAACAAGCACAAGGTTCTCACATATGGACTTTTAAACACCATATAACCTTTGCTCAACCAAGGTCCTCGAATGGGCAACACCTCCATTATGACCTTAACCATCTCGTTAGGATACTTGAAGGGAGTTTCCCGGTCCACTTTTGACCACTCCACCTCCAAGGCGACTTAATTCACGGTGCACCCAATCCTATAGCCGGCTAACTATATCCGATCAAAGAACCAAGAACCACTTACATCACTTGCCAATATAACCATCTTACCACATTAGTCCAATGTTCCACATGCATAACCATTATGCAAAACCATTACCACATTAATCAAATGATTCACATGCATAACCAATATGCAAAAACCATCATTTACCAACCTTAATTCACTGTTTTAAAGCACTAAACAAAGCCATTGAACAACATGCAACACCATGCATCAAATCCACATTTTCAATGTATAAAACCAAGGATCTCTTACCTTGAGCATCCTTCACATATGGCTTTCAAAACCAGCATTAAACCATGCTAAAATATGCTTTCAAAACAGATTTAAACCATGCAAAACACATGCATTTCAATCATCAACCACAATTTCTTAAAAAGCCAATTCATATCACAATCAAGTAAGAAATCCATTTACTTACTCTTGAGCTTAGCAAAGTTGTTTAGACTTAAACTAAGCTCCCAAAACCTTCAAACCTTTGTTTAAAAGCCGAAAACCCAACTTCACTCACCGATACACAAAACAAAGCTAGCCACCAAGCCTTCCAAGCATCCGAAACCTTCCGCGACACCTCTAAAGCTCACGGATCAAACTCCCCTGTTTCAAGCACACAAAAACAGCACATTAATGCATCATTATGCATTAAGAACAGCAGCCACACAACCAAACTCGCTGCTCGACACAAAACCAACAATTCGGCTACCAAACACAACCGAAATCACCTTCAAACATTTCCAAAACTTAACCCAGCCAAGATCCATCACTTCTAACCATTTTTAAACATCCACTAACATCCAAAATGATCACAAACACGTCCTTATACTCCCAGGTATAACAGATCACCAAAAACACTCCAAAAACAACCAAAAACTCAAGCAAAACTTAGGAAATTCAACCTATCCGGGATTGCATTAATTAAACCTCAACTTCTAATCAATTTAGCATTCATTTAACATCATTTTGACACTTCAAAACACTGCCCAAACAGATCACACGAAAATTTCACCAAAATCGCCAAATCTTGCATTTTAAGCCAAAATCAAGATTTCTATTGAAAAGCCTTTAACAAAACACAAACCAAGGATTGAGAACTTGGGAATTTCAGTAAAGAACTTGAAGTTCAGAGGAGAAGGACGTTCTTACCTCCAAACTTGAGTTTCTCCTTTTTGGAGCCAAAAAGCTTGATGAAACAACTTGCAAATTGAGAGGTTTTGTTGATGAGATGATTAGGAATCAAATGAGAGTTAAAATGAGTGATTTGAGTGACAAAATCAGAGGAGGAAATCTGGAGAGAATGTGTTTGGTTTGAGAGAAAAGATGAGAGAAAATGGTTGAGAGAAAAGTTAGTTAGATTTAGGAAAATATCTTCCCTCCACTTTTCTTTTGTTTAAAAACACTTAATTAATCATTTAATATATTTAGAAAATCTGGAGAAACTCCCATTGGATAAATAGCTCCTTAAAGATTCAAAGTTTCAATCCTTTATAAAACAGTCACCGAACTTTCAAAAATTACATTTTGGTCACTAACCCAAAATGTCAACCTTCCGAACCTCATTTTCCAAAATTGATTTCACAGTTCACTTTTATATATTAAAAGATGATTTTAGAACATTTTTCCATATTTTTAATGCAACCCGAACTAGGCTTTCCTAAATTCACTCTTATATATTCGACCAGCACTTTGACCGAACCGGTCAACGCCCAAAACTTCCGAGCCCAAAACCGGGGCGTTACATACACAGAAAATGAAGAAGCGAACATCATGAAGGATATGGTACACGGTTCGCAGCATGAAAGCCCGGGACAAGATTACCGCGGTCCCAAGTGCAGAAGGCCCCCTCCCCATCAAAGAATTGGTGGAAGAAACCAACAATTTTGTCGTGGCCCATAGTATATTCAGAACAACAGACAGTCGCAACGGTACTCACATGATGGTCAGCAGTGAGAGTCAACTCGTGAAAGGTTATCCGGGTACATAACTTATCACGGTTCCAATACGTATCGATATGCTATAGCTTAAAGTCTTGCCCAGATGAATTTCGTATCGATACGGGAATATACTGTATCGGTACGCTAAGAACAATTAAAATTCCAGTGTTGAAAAATCGTATCGATACACATAAGGGTATCGATACGCCTGGGCGTTTTGTTGAAGTTAGGCTTGAAAACACATAAAAAGACTTAGTGAAATTTGAACCTTTAAGTATGTTTTGTCTTGAAATATTGTTTGGTTCAAAATGACTTGTCAAGATGTGAGTCTTTGAAAAATACTTAAAAATTTATTGTTTAACAATTTAGTCCATAAGTTAAATTGTTATATCAAAATCAATTTTAGTTTCACAGAATTGATTTTGAGACTATTGGACATGATGAGTTGAGTCTGGAGCAAATCAATGATGTAAAAGACTTGTTGGATAATTATGTGGAACGTAATCAGGTTTCATTTTTTCCTCAAAGCTGCAGTTTTTTTGGTGCTAACATTACTTTCCATCTTATCCTAATTTGCGTGCACTTTATTTTTGTAAGAAATGCATCTTCTGTATGGTCTTTGTTGGTCATTTATATGGGTTTTCACTTTTTGCATATTTTTCTAATTATTTCTTATGAGGACTTTGATGAATTTAGTGATGTTGATGAGCTCTACAGACAAGGTGAAGGCTCTTGAAGATCTAGTTGCAATTGGCCTACTTTCCAAGGTAAAGTCTTTTTGGTTTCTTTTATTTATGCTTGAAGATGAGATGGATGCATATGTTAACCATAAGATCAAGGCTGGGTTGGCTTAAGTGGAGGAGTGCAACAAAATATTTTTATGATCACGATCTAACTGAATTTGAAAGGGGCATTCTATAGGATGACTTTCAATTAAGTTTGCTACATGGTACACAAAGTTGGGCTAACAAGAAACAACATATGGTAAATTGCTATTTTTCTATTTAAGATTTGCTAGTATCTTGAAAATGATTAAAGAGGCATCAAGTATATCCATTGCATTTGAATCGTATTAAACTGTATTTTTGATGTTTCAGGCTGAGAAGAACGAGAAAAGGCTGAAAATCTAGAAGGAAAGGCTGGAGCAACAACTAAAAACCATGAATGCACAACCTAGCTTCATGCCTCCCACATCGGCATTCCCTGCTGCATTTGCTGCTGCCCAGGTTCAAGCACCAGGGAACAAGTTGGTTCCTTTCATTGGTTATCATGGAGTCGTTATGTAGCAGTTCATGCCACCTGCAGCAGTGGATACCTCACAGGATCATGTACTCCGCCCTTCGGTTGCATAAGTTGGCAACTTATATTGATTTTAGTTTTGCATTTTGATGCAATCAGATTTGTTCGTTTTGTCATTGTTCTGGGTTGTTCTTGTTTCTCTAACTGGATTTCTTGGGTCTGTCATTGTACCCATATTTTGATACTAGTAGTCATGTAAATTTTTAATAAGTTCATTTCGTTATTGAATGTGATGCTGATTTTCGGACCAAATAACTTGTTCAATTGATTTAAGGGTTTTTCTGTTTGACTGGAAACAAATTTAGGTGGATAAGTAGAAACAATACATCTAGAAGGTCGTAGATGGATCATATACCCGTAGTTGTGTTAGATACGGACAGTTAAAAAGTGGATAAGTAAAAACAATATACTTTACGAATCACTCTTCGAACATTACAAACCGTTATAGGTAGTTTCGAAACCCCTAAAGGCATCTCAATTTCTGTCCAATCTGTCTGACTAGTACCGAAACCAGGACAAAGGGTTTCGAAACCAGTACTGGAATTTCTATTCTAGGACAATTTGCCTTTTAAGTTTTGAAACCAATATATGAGGTTTCGAAACTCCTTTGTGTTCATCAATTCGGATGCAATCTGCCACGCTAGTATCGAAACCATGAGAAAGGGTTTCGAAACCATGCTTGGAATTTTAATTCCAAGAAAATCTGCCTAACCAGTTTTGAAACCATTGTATGGGGGTTTCTGTAGAACTAATGTTTTGATATAATAATTGAAAAATGTTTTGGACTAATTTGAAAAGAATTTAAAACTTGTTTTTAAGTCCAAACAACTTGAAATTATGTTTGAGGTACTTTAAGAGGTTTTTGACCAAGATTTTTCATGTTTTAATAAGCCAAACTTGACTTTTCACGTTACCAGTATCGATACGGTCATACCAGTATCGATACCATTTTGCCTCAGTTTGGCCACTGTCAAAACCCGTATCGATACAGCAAACCCTCGTATCGATACGGAGGGGGTCGTTTCGATACGCCACGTCAGCGTACCGATCCCAGTTTAACTACCCCAACGGCTATTTTCCCAACGGCCATTTAAAATGTCAAAGGGTACCGATACGCCCTCAAGCGTATCGATACGCCCAGGCTGGCAAGAGCCCAACGGCTAGTTCATATGAAGGTCGTATCGATACCGTTCCACGCGTATCGATACTGTTAGCTGCAGAACAGCATTTATGAAGGGAAATAAAGTCCTCAACGGCTCCAATTCATCCCCAACGGCTAGTAACGGCTACAAACTCATTTGGGAGTATAAAAGGGACCTCCAAGCATCAAGAGAAGACTAATGCTTCAATTGTCAATCAACAAATGATCAAGAAATTGTCTTAGCACTTTAATTGTCAATTCTTGTATAGACAAACACTAGTGAGCCAAAATTGTCAAATTTGCTCAAGTGTTTTAGGTTTTGGGTGAGTGCTTAATTGTGCAAACAAACACCTATTAGAGAGTTTAAGTTTGCTTTCTTTGTCTCTTTGTAAAAGAGGGTTTTTGATCAAGGCTTGGGTAGAAGCTTGATCGGTTGTAAGGGTTTCCTCCTAATCCTAGAAAAGGGGACGAATCAATTAGTGGATTGATTGTGAAATCCTTAGTGGGAAGCTAAGGTAGTGGATGTAGGTGCTTGTTAGAAGGCCGAACCACTCTAAAATCATTGTGTCTTTTTACATTCTAGCTTCCTAAACCCTTCCACCCAAATATCCACCTCTCCACCACTTGGTGAGCATAATCGGTTGAACGAATCGAGCACCACACAACCCAACAATTGGTATCAGAGCTTGGCTCAATCGAAGGGGATTCACATCCTATTGAGAAGATCCGGCAAGCTCGATCACTAGTTCATCAACCGGCTCAAATGGCACAATCAATCGACAAACCGCCTTTCTTTGACGGAGACCACTATGCCCATTGGAAGATAAAGATGAAATTCTTCTTGAAGTCAAGAGATTACAAGCTATGGGACATAGTTGAAGATGGTCCATTCGTGCCTCAAAGAAGTAAAGCGGAGTGGAGTGCCGACGATCGCAAGAAGATGGAGCTAAATTGCAAAGCCTTGCACATTCTATTTTGTGCATTTGGTCCATCCATCTATGAGAAGATGTCTTCTTGTGAGAGTGCCAAGGAGGTATGGGACAAGCTTGAAGTCACATACGAGGGGACAAATGAAGTCAAGGAGACCAAGATTGGGATCTTAACCTTGGAGTATGAGAACTTCAAAATGGATCCGGAAGAGAACATCGAGAAGATGTTTGATAGGTTCTCCTCCATCACCAACGGTCTTAAAGGTTTTGGAGAAGCCATCCCGGAAGAAAAGCTTGTTCGAAAGCTCATCTACTCACTTCCCGAGTCTTGGGACTCAAAGAGGACCGCCATTATCGAAGCCAAAAATTTGAAGACTTTGAAGCTTGATGAACTTATGGGGTCTCTTCTCACTCAACAAATTATGAAGAAGAACAAGGAAGAGGAGAAGAAAAGGGAAGAAATTAGAGCTATGGGAGAGAAGAAACTCAAAGGGCTTGGCATCAATGCAAGTGCCATGTCTCTCAAATCCTCCACTTGCAATCATGTCTACTCAAGTGAAGAGGAGGATGAAGAAGAAGAGATAGTTCATCTCTTCAAGAAGTGTGCCCCGTTCATGAAGAAAGCCTTGAGAGAGCTTGAACGAGAACCTAAGAGAAAGGAGAGGGCAAGCACTTCAAGCCATAAGAAGAAGGCACATTTGGCTACTTGGAGTGATGAAGACTCCACCGACGATGAACAAGCCAACCTTTGCCTTATGGCCATCGAAGAAGATTCAAGGGTAACTTCTAATTCATCTACTTCATGTTCTTATTCCTTTGATGAATTACAAGATGCCTATGATGATTTGGTTTTAGATTTTAAAAGCCACATTTTGAAAAACAAAAAATTGGTTTCAAAGTTAAAAATTCAAAATGATTTGCTTTCTAAAACCAAACTTGAACTTGAAGCAAAACTTGAAGAGTTTGAATTAAAATGTTTTGATTTACAAAAATTGCTTCAAAATGTTCAAGAAGAAAAAGATTTGATTTCCAAAGAGCTTGAAAAGAAAACCAATTTTGGAAAATCAAATTTTTATGTTAGACAATCTAGTGCCCCTAGATTTAAAAATGGTAAATGTTTTAGAAGTGTTTGGGTCCCAAAAGGACTAACCACTTCAACTAAAAAGGATGAATTTGAAAAATGGATTCCTAAGGGGACTAAATTTTGTGCAACTAACGTTTATGGATCCAAAGCAATTTGGATACCAAAAGTTACTTGATTGTCTTTTGATAGGTGTGATGGAGATGTTCAACAAGTCAAACATTGAGGGGGAGCTCCATGCACACAAGGAAGAACACTTGAAGAAGGAAGGCTTCACATCCTACCTTGAGTTCAAGTGTGGTAAAATTCTAGTTGTTTTTTGATTTCTTTTGTTAATTTTATTTTAAATTCAACTAGATGATCATATATGTTGTGACTAACATTTTGATGATGCTTTGAGTAAGGGGGAGCCAATTTTAAACCAAATTTTTTTTAAGTGTGTCAAAATGTTTTTACCTCTTTTGTTATTTTGAAACTTAATATTTTAAATTCTTTTTGATATAACAAAAAGGGGGAGAAATGGTTTTGAAAAATTGAATTTTCAAATGAATAAGGGGGAGCTTAATTTGATTTCATATCTTTAATCTCTTATTCACATTTTTAAAAGTTAAAGGGGGAGAATCCCAAACATTTTTTCAAGTTAGTTTTATTATATCAAAAAGGGGGAGATTGTAGAACTAATGTTTTGATATAATAATTGAAAAATGTTTTGGACTAATTTGAAAAGAATTTAAAACTTGTTTTTAAGTCCAAACAACTTGAAATTATGTTTGAGGTACTTTAAGAGGTTTTTGACCAAGATTTTTCATGTTTTAATAAGCCAAACTTGACTTTTCACGTTACGAGTATCGATACGGTCATACCAGTATCGATACCATTTTGCCTCAGTTTGGCCACTGTCAAAACCCGTATCGATACAGCAAACCCTCGTATCGATACGGAGGGGGTCGTTTCGATATGCCACGTCAGCGTACCGATCCCAGTTTAACTACCCCAACGGCTATTTTCCCAACGGCCATTTAAAATGTCAAAGGGTACCGATACGCCCTCAAGCGTATCGATACGCCCAGGCTGGCAAGAGCCCAACGGCTAGTTCATATGAAGGTCGTATCGATACCGTTCCACGCGTATCGATACTGTTAGCTGCAGAACAACATTTATGAAGGGAAATAAAGTCCTCAACGGCTCCAATTCATCCCCAACGGCTAGTAACGGCTACAAACTCATTTGGGAGTATAAAAGGGACCTCCAAACATCAAGAGAAGACTAATGCTTCAATTGTCAATCAACAAATGATCAAGAAATTGTCTTAGCACTTTAATTGTCAATTCTTGTATAGACAAACACTAGTGAGCCAAAATTGTCAAATTTGCTCAAGTGTTTTAGGTTTTGGGTGAGTGCTTAATTGTGCAAACAAACACCTATTAGAGAGTTTAAGTTTGCTTTCTTTGTCTCTTTGTAAAAGAGGGTTTTTGATCAAGGCTTGGGTAGAAGCTTGATCGGTTGTAAGGGTTTCCTCCTAATCCTAGAAAAGGGGACGAATCAATTAGTGGATTGATTGTGAAATCCTTAGTGGGAAGCTAAGGTAGTGGATGTAGTGGGAAGCTAAGGTAGTGGATGTAGGTGCTTGTTAGAAGGCCGAACCACTCTAAAATCATTGTGTCTTTTTACATTCTAGCTTCCTAAACCCTTCCACCCAAATATCCACCTCTCCACCACTTGGTGAGCATAATCGGTTGAACGAATCGAGCACCACACAACCCAACAGTTTCGAAACCCCTTACTGAATATCAATTTCCAGGCATTTTGCCACTCTAGAACCGAAACCATGAAAATTGGTTTCGAAACCTCTATTGAATATTCAATTTAAGGTCCATTTGGACCATGTTGGATAGATGTACATACACTCCACTTGTAAACTCGGGTACTGAAACTACTAGGAAAGTTTCGAAACCCTTATACAAAGTTTGGCTTTATTTTGAATCTGCTACACTGGTACCGAAACTACTAGGCCAGTTTCGAAACCCCTATATCAAGTTGTGTATATACACCAATCCTTACACAAGGTTCAGCTCCCTTGCCTTTGGTGTAGAGATGTAGGAAATTCGGTACATATTGTTTTTCTTACAAAAATGATGGTAAATCCGGTACATTTCGTAGTAAAATGTGTACATACAGGTCAAACTAGGGGTTTCAAAACCCCCAAATGTGGTTTCGGAACCACTTTGGCGGTGTGCAATTGAATCAAATTTTAACCATGAGGTATCGAAAGCAACAATGGCGGTTTCGAAACCTCTCATTCAAATCTTGCAGTAGAAAAGGTTTTAGTGGTAGGAAGTTGTGTATACACACCAATCCTTACCCAATGTTCAGCTCCCTTGCCTTTGGTGTAACGATGTAGGAAATTCGGTACATACTATTTTTCTTACAAAACTTATGCTAAATCTGGTACTTTTCGTAGTAGAATGTGTACATAGACGTCAACATAGGAGTCTCGAAACCACAATTGAGGTTTCTAAACCACCTATACAACACTTATAGCAGAAAAGGTTTTCAGGTAGGAAGTTGTGTATATACACAAATGCTTACACTAAGTTCAAATTTTGTAAGAATTTTGGCACATACCGGTTTTCTTACTAATATTGTAAGGTTTACCGTACTTTTTGTAGTAATTTCGGTATATACACAAAGCCTTACACTTTGTGTAGCAAATTAGGTTTTCTCGTAGGAAATTGTGTATGTACACAAATTCTTACACTAAGTTGAACCATTTTGGCCTTTGGTGAAACTTTGTAAGAATTTCGGTACATACCGTTTTTCCTACTAATATTGTAAGGTTTTCCGTACGTTTTGTAGTAATTTCGGTATATACACAAAACCTTACACTTTGTGTAGCAAATTATGTTTTCTCGTAGGAAATTGTGTATGTACACAAATTCTTACACTAAGTTGAACCCTTTTGGCCTTTGGTGAAACTTTGTAAAAATTTCGGTACATACCGTTTTTCCTACTAATATTGTAAGGTTTTCTATACGTTTTGTAGTAATTTCGGTATATACATAAAACCTTACACTTTGTGTAGCAAATTAGGTTTTCTCGTAGGAAATTGTGTATGTACACAAATTCTTACACTAAGTTGAACCCTTTTGGCCTTTGGTGAAATTTTTTAAGAATTTCGGTACATACCGTTTTTCCTATTAATATTGTAAGGTTTTCCGTACGTTTTGTAGTAATTTCGGTATATACACAAAACCTAACACTTTGTGTAGCAAATTAGGTTTTCTCGTAGGAAATTGTGTATGTACACAATTTCTTACACTAAGTTGAACCCTTTTGACCTTTGGTGAAACTTTGTAAGAATTTCGGTACATACCTTTTTTCCTACTAAAATTGTAAGGTTTTCCTATGTTTTGTAGTAATTTCGGTATATACACAAAACCTTACCGTTTGTATAGCAAATTAGGTATTCTCGTAGGAAATTGTGTATGTACACAAATTATTACACTAAGTTCAGCCCTTTTGGCCTTTGGTGAAACTTTGTAAGAATTTCGGTACATACCGTTTTTTCTACTAATATTGTAAGGTTTTCCGTACATTTTGTACTAATTTTGGTATATACACAAATCCTTACAGTTTGTGTAGTAAATTAGATTTTCTCGTAGGGAATTATGTATGTACACAAATCCTTACGCTATAACGTTTTATGTATATACCAGTTTTCTTACAGTTTTTTGTAAGGAATTATGTACAAGACTTATAAAAATTTGTGTACAAAATTTTACTCGGTTACCCGGTCAGCCTTTATTTAACCGTCATTTAAGTGCCCTTCCCTAGAATCTCCCAAAGTAGTGCACGAGATAATATACCAGTCGAAATAAGGTACATTGGAAAATTTTGATACACATTAAAAAATGGTTTAAAGATGTGTGAAATTCTTGAATTACAAAAAAAAAAAATCAATCAAGTCTAAGAAATTTTACACCCAATTGAATTTTTTAATCAAAAAATTAAATTAAGTTCCAAGTCAGAAAATTGAATCGATTAAACATTTTAACCAATTTTAATTGTTAAATCTTAACATTTTTTTCTTAAAAAATACTATCATATGTTACACTACTTGAATATATATTTAGAGGTGGTAAATAGGTCGTTCGGGTCATATTTGATTTTGACTATAATCGGTTTCGGTTCAGTTTAGGTCAGATCTGATTTAGTTCGGTTTTAATTCGGGTCTATAGTGATTCGAATCGGATATCGGGTCGAGTCGGGTCACATCGGTTCGGTTGTCTTTTGGGTCGGTTGATATCATGTTGGGTATTTTTGGGTCGGTTAATTTTGGATCGGGTCATATCTGGTTTAGTTCGGTTTTTAGGTTGGATTAATTTTTTACACTCATATATGGCTTTATAAAGCCAATATATTTGACTTTTGGTGATTTGTGCGACGGTTCACATCAAATCTTTTTTATTTCTTTTAATATATATTTTTTATTTCGGGTTGGCTTCAGTTCTTTTTTATTCGGTTCGCTTGAAAATCGGTTTGGGTCTATTCAGTTCGCTTGAGAATCGGTTCGGTTGAAAATTGAATCGGGTCCACATCGGTTCAACTAAAAAATCGGGTCGGTTTCTGTTCGATTCGGTTTGTTTCAGATTTCAGATCAAGTTTGTGTTGATCTCAAGTCTCGAATCAGATAAAATCGGTTCAAATCTCGAGTCTGGGTATTTTGCCACCTCTATATATATTATTATTAAATCCATAATTGAGTTGGTGTAGGTGATTAACTTAGTGTCAAGTCAGTTGGATAATTATTCAAATATCATATTTTATAAATAATTACTAATATTATATGGCAGTGCCTTAACCTTTTCCAACTTTTATAATGTTTAAATAAAACAATTAGAAACAATTCATTTAAAAATTGGACTCGTACGAAAAAACCAAGTTTATAGCAGCACATTCAATAGCATAATTTTGGTTGTTTTACATTTAATATAACTAACACGTATAAAAAATCAAAATACTATAATCTAATCAAACCAACCTTTTCTCAATTGTTTTTTTTAAATACAAATAGTTACTTCTAAAATTAGTAATTTTGATTTCTCACACCAAACTTAAGAGAATAAAAAAAAGAATTGGAAATAATTTAATTTAAAAAAATTAAAAAAGGCCATATGGGTGGTGTTCCTTGTCTTTTTGTGGAAAGTTAAGCTGAATTAATTAAATATAAAGAGGAGGAGAAGGTACTAACTAACTAATTATGCAGAGCAGCAATGCAATTCAGCAACTAACAATGTTTTTAGCACATTTTACAATCATTTACCTTCAACTCTAATTCAAAGAATCCAACAACATTAGACGTCTTACCATTTTTATTATCTTTAATCCGAAATATAACTAATAACCAGAATATAGAGTCTTTTTTTTTTATCCAAAGAATATAGAGTCTTTGAGGTCTAAAGGGGGCAAGCTGTGTAATATAAGCAAAGCATAGAAATGGTAAAGTTACATAGCATGTAATATGGTTCCCTTTTCATAATCCGCAGAAACAAATGAAAATTTTATAAATATCTAAATTCGCATGATCTATAGACGTGTAATTTACAGCAAAGTGGGGGTCTAAATCCTTCAAAAACATAACCCCATTGTTTTCCAACTATAAGACTAGTTACTTGTTCCATGCTCTCTCTATCTCAAAGCTTTTCTTTTTCCTTCTATTTTCCACGCATTCAATTCCTTTTCCTCCACTCTTTCCCCAGTATCTAATGCCTTCCCCTTTGAGTTTTCTTCATAAAGAATCATGGGTCGGTGCCAGATAAAGCATGTTCATTGCTTCTTTTCTTTTTCTCATTGTCAAAACATGCTTTTCCCTTATTTTGAAGCTCTTCCCTTTGTTTCTTCAAGCTGGGAGCTTGGGACTATAGCTTTTGCTTGAATGATTTGTTTTTCCATCAGAAATTTTCAAGACAAAAACTGATTTGGGTGTTTATAGAAAAGCTTCATTCTTGGTTGTGTTATCCATGGAAGAAGTGGGAATTTGTTTGTTTCGTGTAGTTTAAGATATTACATTCATGGAGTGCCTTTTACTGAAAATGGCTAAAGCAAACTGTTCTGTCATTTCAGGACTTTGAGTTTTGTACTTGTTGATAAAAAGTGCTCTGTTTTTACATAGGAGTACTGTTTTTTTAATCAAACTCTGCTTATACACACACATGCATATACATACATACATATATATAATGTTTACTTTGTGTTTGTTGATATTCCGAATCCAACTTTAGGCCATGCAAAGACACTTGTTCGAGGAGTTTCAAGGCTTTGATCACTCCCCAAGTTGATAATTTTGCATGTTCTTTTCTGACTTAAGAGCTGACAAGTGAGAATTCTTGAGGAGTACTCAATCTGAAATCTTCAAATGCAATTGTTCCTTTCGTTGAAGTGAAGATCCAAGCCCCCCCCCACAAAAAAAAAAAAAAAAGAAAGAAAGAAAGAAAAAGAAGCATTTCTCTGAGTTTGTTGTTCAGGATTTTGAGCCGCTGGTTAAGGCTTGTGGAAGAAAAAGAAAGTTTTGATTCCTTTAGAATCCAAAGACAGCTTTTGACCATGGAACTTGCTGTTCAAGTTGCTTGAGAAAACTTGAATTGTTGTGATTATTTTGCCTTCAATGGTAGCATACTCCAGCTACATTTTGACTGCTGCAAACGCAATCATCTAGTTTTTAAGAAACTCTTTGTTTCAGGTACATGCATTTCTTCATCTTCTTCCCCCATCAAATCATCAACTTTCTAATTATAGAAAAGAAATATATGAGACTTTTGTTACGATACATAGGATTTAGTCCATCATAGAGGAAGGGTGCAGAGATTGAGATTTGAATCTATTGATGTTATTTTTTCTAAAAAAAAAGTGATTGCCAGAACCCTTTGTTAAAAAAAAAAAGGAATTATAACTTTAGAGTTGTTGGCTTAAGTTTCAGATTTATGGTGAGAGTTTATGTGACACTGCTGGACTAGGAGGTGGTGAAGAAGGTAGATGAGAGCCATACGTGCATCATAAAGGCTTTATCAATGTGTTATAGGAAAATTTAAGAGTTGATGAAATCTAGAAGCTGATCTGTCAAAGGAAAATGTCTTGTCCTGCATCATCATCTTTAATGAGGAAATAAGTGAACCTTGCAGAAGCTGGTATTCGAGTATCAAAACTGTGAACTCTTAAAAATAGTTGCATACGCCAATTATGTTAATTGCAAATGCTGGTATTCGATTCTCAAACTTGTTACAACTCTCTAGAATAATTGTATGAGTCTAGTAGGCTAAGCCTTGGTTCGTCGTAAGTTGCAGATGCCGGTGTTAAATGACAGCTCTTAAGAATAGTTGACTAGGTAAAGCCTTAGTTCTTAGCTGGGAAATAAGTGAAGCAGGTGCAGATGCAGGTATTTGAGTCTCAAACCCGTTAGATGTCCATTCTCAATAATGGTTGTATGGTTAAACCCTGGTCCGTTGCTGGGAAATAAGGGAACAATTGCAGATGCTGGCCAACTAAGTTTCTACCTATTTTCCTTGTATTTCATCTGTATTTGAATAAGTGAACATTTTTCATGATTTCTGACATAATCAATCTTCATTTCTGCAATTCTATGATGAAGATGCCATTGTCTCCCCTGTTCGTATCTTTTATCTTATAAAATAGGTGAAGATTTGAGAACTTATGTTTCTCTTCAATGTGTTTTTAATTGTTGGTTCTGTCTGTTTTATCAGATTCCAAGTCACCTTTCAACCGAATATCCGATTATCGAATAAAAAACACATTAATCATGGCCAAAAGATCAGATAGAGTCCCTCTGCGATATGAAAAGGATCAGTCAAGCTGTATGTGGGGCTTGATTAGTATGCTCGACTTCCGCCATAGTCGATCAACTCAGAGGCTTCTCTCCATTAGAAGGCGTGGGAACGAAAATGAAGTTTGTAAGTTCTTTAATTTACTTTGAAGCATTTGTGTGATGATGGATCAAACTGTATTTGAAGTTGTGAAGTGATTACAAATGGTCTTTTGGATTGTCCTTTTTATCCTTAAAGATACAAACAAGCAGAAACCTGCTACAAGAAACTATTTTTTGTGTTGTTAGAAAATTGGTTTGATTTTCTTGTTCCATATTGTTTTAAGTATCCCTTAATGCTGCAATTTCTCTTCAAATTTGCAGGTGTGGGAAATGCAGAAAGTAAACTTATGTCGACTTGTTCTGCCGAAAATTGTCCAAGACCTCTTGTAAGCTTCCGAAACTTAACCCAGTCGAAAACAGTTTTGAGAATTGTGATATGTTCATTAGCTATGGTAGTATGGTGCACCGAATCCTCGTATACAAATACGTACTCGTATCTGATGCATATCTAGACATGGGTATAAGGATCTGACCTTCCAGGTATCCTCAAAATACATAGACAAGCTTAGAAAAATCGAACATACCCGTGTTGAACACAAATCTGAATCTGGCACGAGCCGAAGTAACATTGTTCATTAGATGGCCAGATGAGTGTAAGGTAATCATCAATGGAGAAAGCTTTTCATTTGTATATTACTTTTTTTTTCAGGATGGTGAAGAGGAAACAACGGCAACCGATGCATGTAAGCCGAGCGTGAAAAAACTCCTAGAAGAAGAAATGACCGGAGAGAAGGTCGATAAGAAAGAGGCAAGTAATAACGAAGTTGAAGCAAAGCTGTTCGATTCTGGGAGGAAGAAATGGAACAGAAAAAACAAAACTTGCAAGAAAAGTTCCAGTAACAATCTTGATATGGATGTTGCTGAGAAGGTGGTATCTGAAGGATCTTGTCGATATAAACCAGAGCAACAAACAACAAGCAATCATGATATAGACAATCTAATGGAAGAGTTTTTTCGGAAAGTCCATCAGAAAAGCATCAACTGTGTGAACCACGACCAACTTGAGCAAAGCTCGAAGAGCTATGGTTTAGAAGAAAGATTGAGCGAGGCAATCGAGTTGTTAGTGAGTCATAAGCTTCTTAATGGGAACCAACTTACAGAAGATGGGGAAGTCCGAGCCTCGAAGGAAGTCATGGATGCACTACAAATTTCGAGTTTAGACGAGGAATTGTTTTCGAAACTTGTACGATATCCAAACTCATTGTTGTTGAAATATGTTCAAGACTCGCCAGATGCTCATTTAAAGGATGAAGAGTCGTCTAAGCCTCTTGCTGAATCAAACTGTTCAGACATGGAATATGTCGATTTAAGACAACGCAAAGAGACTGTTAATAGAAAACACCGTACTTTGTTTAGAAGAAAACCGAAGTGTCAGGAAAGAGACCTTTGGGATGGAAATAAGGCTTCTCAAGCTTCAAATAAAATTGTAAATTTGAAGCCTGGGTCAACTTGCATGCAAACTCCTGAAACTGGAAGCAGCACCAGCTCATCTTCAGAATCTCATTACATCATCGGACATGGGGAGCCGAATGAGAAAGTTGGTTCCCACTTTTTTCTTGCTGAAATAAAAAGAAAGCTGAAGCATGCCATGGGAAGAGAGCATCATAGAATCCCCAGAGATGGTATGTCTGAAAGATTTACCAATGAGCAACAAAATTCAGGTGAGAGTGGAGTTAAGGAACATATAGGGATGAATTCTCCAACAAAAGACCACTTCAAGACAAGCATGCTAAAAGGCTCCGAACTAGGTAGGGAATATGAGACTACCGATCTGTCCAGGCCAAGGGTCTCAATCTATATTGAGGGAAGGAATCATCTCTCTGAGCTGCTATTAAATGGGGAAGAAAATGTGGATCTTTCGAGTACACAGGTTCAGAAAACCTCAGATGGGATTCTTTCTCTTCCTGAGTATAACTCATCCGCTGTTGGCAGCCCTGGTCGGTACTTGGAGCCTAGTTTTATCACAGGTTCGGACAAATCTCAGGTGGGTGAACACAATCAAGTCAACCTTGTCAGCAACCTAAGTCAAATGGCAGAGAAGATCGATAGCCGGCTTTGCAGTTCTGGGAACAAAACTTGTAATGAAGTCGAAGGTGATAATGCAATTTCAGACAAACTTGACACTTGTGAGAATAATGACAAAGAGGATCCATTTTTTTGTTCTACGAAAGATGAAATGAGTTCGGTACAGCATGTCATTTGTTTAATCTATGATGACAATCATGAATATCAGGCTTTATTCGTATTTAACCTTCATCAAATTTATGCAGATTCTTGGAGTATTGTTGAAGCAACTGAAATTATGGTTCATGAAGAAATCAAACTCTTGGATGCTTCTTCTGGGACAAGTGACTCTTCAGATACAACGGATGATAAAATTGTCGAGATATATGAAGAACAGAATCCTCGGTGCTTGAAACAGGTTCGGTTATGCCACTTGCCGGTTTTTGGATTGCGATGTGATTAAGAAGAAGCTTGGAACAATAAATTCCGGCAAAACTAAAATCTCCACAAGAAAAACCAAGGCTCTTTTAATTATTATGTGATGTCTCTTCCAACCGTTTTTTTATCCTGCAGGATTCATCGGATATGGACCAACAGCCTTTTTCTCCATTAGCGTCTCCATTGAACCCATCCGTCACTGAAAAGGTTGAATGTATTGAGAGTGTTACTGATATACAGGAGTGGTCAAGTCCCATATCTGTTCTTCAGCCGATATTCACAGATGATCTTATCAGCTCTGCAAGCATCAACTCTTATTCCGGTAGAGGCATATGAGAGAATGTTTGTTTATTTTGCATAAGACATTTGTTTTTAACTTTGTCGTGCCACTTTTTTTTAATGACAAGTTGTTCACCAATCTTCAGGTGAAACATCCCTACAACCTCTAAGAATTCGATTCGGAGAACAGAGCTCTTTGGCCACAAATCGGAGTAATCATATGAAAGCTTGTATGGATGATAAGGAATCAATATTTGAGCACATAAAGGCAGTGCTGCAAGCCTCGAGTTTCAACTGGGACGAACTCTACATCCGGTCACTTTCTTCAGACGTGCTTATCAACCCATTGTTGCTTGATGGGGTCGAGTACTTGCCCAACCAGCTTTGCCAAGACCAAAGCCTGCTCTTCGATTGCATTAACGAAGTTCTTGTAGAGTTTTGTGGGCATTATTTCGGTTCCCCTAGCATTTCATTTGTTAAACCCAACATCCGTCCTCTCCCAAACATGAATAATACCATTCAAGAGGTCTCGAAAGGAGTTTATTGGCATTTGCTCCCGATGCCGCTGCCTCTTACTTTGGATCTGATAGTCAGCAAAGACTTGGCTAAGTCAGGGACATGGATGGATCTTCAACTTGACACTGGTTGTATTGGTGTTGAGATTGGGGAAGCCATCTTTGAAGATATAGTGGAAGACGCCATAACAAGCTACATATATGAAAGTCGGGAGTGCAAATATAATGTGCTTCCAGCTTAGCTGAAGGACTACGGAAGCTAGATTGACTCGTAAAAGGCAACTGACTAGGTTTTGTTGGTACTTCATACCAACAATGCAGCTCACAGTGGATCAGAGTCGGGAGAAAAGCAAGATAATCGAGTCTTTTGAATGGAAAGGATAGGCAGTAACATCGAATCAAGCAAGAAAGGCTTTCATTTAACTCTCCTTCAAGTGCTTTACGGTATATGATACCAGGGACTGCTTTGCTATTGAAATCATGTAGATACATAGAAAACTTCCAGCACCAAAAACCATTCACCGGGTGATCTCACAAGCAGCAGCAAAGTGCTTGTTTCACGCATCATGATCCTCTGACTGCTTGATCAGTGCGTTTCTCCTAGTGCAGGCAACAAGCTATTATTTTCTCATCGTAGAATTCTGTAGAGTTAGGTGTTTGAGCCTTGAGGTGTATGTTCTTCACTTTGATTTCATTCATTCTTGGGTTCTTTTAACTGTGAATCAGTGTGCTTTCGGTACTTCCGAACTGGGCGGTCGCACATATTGTTCATGTCACATTTGTTGCAGTTGAGAATGTGATATAAACTGTAAAACAATCTAGCATGAGAATCGAACAAACTGCAGGTTAATTAAATCGACTTTTATCTCAAATCAAGTGAAACTGATTTCGAATAGAGATTTTTACAGCTTGAGTTTGAGTTTGGAAATGGCTTGGATCGATTACACTATAGATGAGATCAATGGTTTCTATCATATCCAGCAAGCATGTTGTTAATGACAAAAGCATAAAAACCTAACATGAAATTACACCATTCAATTCATACCCTCAGAATCTGAAGCTTAGTGGCAGAGCCGTACATGGGCCTGGGCAACAGGGGCGACGGCCTAGGGCGGCAGGGCCCACTGGCCACTAGAAAAAAAAATAACCACGGTATTTAATAGCCCATCATTTTTTTTTACTGTTAACTAAGCTTAAATTTATAAGTTATAGAAAGAGTGTAATTATAATTTTCTAGGGAATTGGAAATTAAACTCGGCCCACCCGTCATAATTAATTTCAATTATTTTCGTTTTTTAAGTTTAATTATTTTTTATTATTATATAAATTTAAAAGAGAACGTTAACAATACGAGCCCCACTAGTCATAACTAAGTATAAAGTTGTTAATATCTAATTTGTAACACCAAAAAATTACGCCTAAATTGTAAACTTTAGATTCGTAAAATCCCTAATTTTAAAACATTAATTTTGAAATTCCTAATTGAAAACTCTAACAATTGAGAATTTTAATTCAAAACCCTAATTTTCTATGAGGGACTAAATAAGAATTTTTATCAAACTTAGAAATTAGTATGAAATTTCTTAAAAGTTTAAGGGATGGCTCCATAGATAACACTTTTATCAAATTAAATTTCAGTTCTCGCACATCCATCTCTTTTTTTAATTTTTTTCTTCAACCTTTTAGATTCAAATTAAATTCTAATTCCACTTTTTTCTTACGACTGGATTGACTCTCCTTTTTCAACTTAAATTCTTCTTCTTCTTATTATTATTATTATACTCTAAACCTAATTTGTTTAGATTACCACTGCTCAACTATATATATATATATAGTCATAGTTACTACGTACAGAAATAAACCTAAGCCTTAAGTTTTAAAGTGTTGTCGCTCATAGTTATTTTCATGTTTTATGAATTCTTCTCGGATTGATGCTGCCATCACCTTACATCGAAGTCACTACCGCCTTTTGTTTGTCGTTAGAGCTTTATTTTTGCGAGGTGTGTTTCTACAGGTGCTATAATTAAATTATATGTTATTTTTCTATGAGATGCTGTTTTACTCTTTATGTGATTATTTATATGTATTATGATTTTTATGGTTGACATCATATGTATACGTTTTCAGAATATTTTTTACTTTGATTTACGAACCGTGATTTATGGACTACGATTTATGAACTATAATTTATGAAGTATGTTTACGAAATATCGGATTTATGGAACTTTGCTTATGAAATTTGATTTTTAATCATCATGTATGTATGAGCATGAGTTGAGATTTGCACGGAGGAAGTTCTGTGGTTTCACCCTTCGGGTTGAATTCCACTTCGGATTGGCGGACGTAGGGAGGAGGTTATGGGAACCTTCTTCATTTTTGGCGGACGTAGTTGGGTGCATTGCATTGCGCTTGTGATTTATGTGATATGCTTTAAAGAATTTTAAGAAAATATTACTATGTTTTTATGACTATGATTTTCTTGCACTTTAGAGACACACTAAGCTCTTTAGCTTACTCCCCTATAGTTTCTCTTTTCAGATATACTCAGACTCTCTGGGCGACTTGGTACTTAGAGGATCTCAATTTTATCCGGTTATTTTATTATAAACTATTTTTAGTTATTCGGATTAATATTTATTATTTTGAGACATTAATGTAATTTCATACATGTGGACTATTTATATTTTTCGAATTATTTTAGCATTCTTCTACTATGGTTTTATTTCAAAGATTTTATTTAAACATTCGAATATTAATTATGATATTTATATTTTATTTACTATATGATATCTAATAATTATCGTTATATATGTATATTTAAATTAAAGTATAATTTCTAAAATTGGTTCTCTTGAGGGTTAAGTTTTCAAACGCGACTTCCTAAATTCGGTCTTTTCTTCTAGGCCAAGTTTAAGAGGTTACATAATTAGTCTAGGTAGTAGTGTATTATAAGACCATAATTAAGATTATAATAATATTTTATTTTTTAATTTTAAATTGAGAATAAAATTTTCATATACACCTATAAATAGTATTTACATTGTTCTTGTTCTTCACATCTTAATTTCTCATCACTTTCTCTCTTTCTTATGTTATTTTCTCACAATTTATTTTGAACTTTTTATTTATAATTTTTGATTCGATACTTGTAGAGCGTCTAGGTGTTCTCTATTTATGAGCGCAAGTGCACCTCTTGTCAAGTTATAGTATAAAAGTTATCGTCTCCCACAAGGATTGGAGCAGCTCCTATGAACGGTTTCCTCCACAAAGATTTAGTAAATGCCCAATTAAATCTCATGATATGGAAATATAAAAACACAAGTAAAGATAAAGATAGTGATGAGAGAGATGATAGGGAGAGATTTGGGCGATAGGCTGGGTAAGACAAATGTAGCTTAGTAGTATGAGGACTGCATTATAAAGTCTGAGTATGTTTTGCGCTGCCATGAAGTGTTGCCTCGGTGGGTATGTCGGGCGGCAAACTACGACCCTATCACGCGGTCGCAGCAAGTCACTGCCACTGCAAGAGTGTACTGTCTCGGTAGGTGGAACGGAAGGAAGTCCTGGCGGCAAGTTTGGCAAACATTCCAAGTTCGGTAGGATGGTCGAAAATGATCCCTTCTATTTTTAGGTTAGGATGCTCGAGAGCTAACTTGTGGACTAGTGTGGAACCAGGTTAGTCACTCGGTTGGTAATCTCTTTTAGCCGCTGAAACTTGTGGACTAGTGTGGAATCAAGTTAGTCACACCTTTGCATGTTGTGACCGTGCTTAACCCTTTCGTGAGCCTTGCACTTTCGTGCCCGAAAAATGGATTTTCTCTTCAACTGAATGGTATAGACTAATTGAACAAACGTAGAACATAGATTAGGCAAACTCAGAATTTTATTGAAAATAACTCAAAACTATACAACCGTTTCCCTCAAACTCTTTTACATACACGCGTCTAAACCCTAGGAGAGTTGGGCCGCGACCCCCAACAACTCCGACCTATCTAACTATCCCCCCATGTATCCTCTCGTCCTCAGATATGATGGGTGCTATTCGAGATGCCTTGATCCCTCTCCGAGATATACATATGTATCTGCCGCTATACCCTTGCATACATTGGGTATATATAGGGCTCATGGCCTAAGTTTGAGTCCTCCTTAAAGTAGGAGTTCTAAAAGTATATTTACATTAAATACAGACTCTTTTTTGACTTAAATATGGACTCTTTGGATGTTGCCTTCTTCAACAAGTAAGGATAAGTGCTCCTACTTATCGATCTTGAATCAGCTCTACCGGCCGCTACAGGCTTCAGAAAATTGCAAGATTGGGCTTAGGAATTTTCTCTCTTTAAATCGCGACCCATCTTGGCCAAGTCGGTGTAACTCCTGCCCGGGCGGCACTTGGCGGCAATGCTGCTTCGGCAGCGTCCTTGGCGGCATCTGGAACTGGTTCAGTACAACTCCTTTGGTTCCAGCATTTTGTCCTGTCCCGTCATTTCCCTTTCTCTCCTAGCTATAGCACCTGAAAATATAACTAAACTAAAACAATAACTTTTCTCAACCAAACATAGAATTTTAAATAAAAGCATGGTACAAGAGAAGATACTATTATAATGCATACAATGCACCTAAATATGCCTAAATGAGCTTAAGAACAACAATAATAAGGGCATGTATGTGTACAAAATATAGAACTCATGGACACTCTACACACCCCCAAACTCGAACTATTGCTTGTCCTCAAGCAATGCAACCTAACTAGTAAATCTGCTCTTAGCACAAAATTAATAGAAACAATAGCCCTTAACTTGATTTCTTACCTCAAGGCCGTGACACCTATTTAATGTTAGTGATAGGGAATGACATGAAATAAATTAGCTTTAATTTTCTTAATGCCAGTGCAGTGTGTGCAGGTCTGTGTTCATGCTAACTATGCTGAAATAATTGAGTTAACAAAGAATGCCTAAAATAATTAAATCACTAGAAAGGATACGAGTTGCTGCCTTGGCAGCACAGTTGGACACTTTTGTTTCCTTTTTCTAATCATGACTTTAAGGGCTTCAGCTTATCACAACTATTTTCCGGGTCTGAGGCTAAGATAGGTGCACTTTACGAAACTCTAAACCCCTTGAATAGAGTCATCCCGTGAAGACTTTCATTCACTCTTGCTAATTTGTCCATCACTTGGTTTAGATTCATGGACTTTTGATAGTAGCAGAGTGTCCTTGCTCATGATCCTTTCTAGAGCCTGTTTCAGGCACCTCTAGGGTTTTTAATCTTTCTACCTAGAGCCTGTTTCGGGCACCTATAGGTTTTTCATCTTTTTTGTTGTGTTACCCTGTGCTGGCGTGGCGGCAAACCTATATTCAATCAAGGAATTTTTATTAAATAAGACAGACAATGTTAAACTCAGAATTCAAGCAAAAATTCGGCATTTAACAGACAAGTGTAAAGATAATTGGCAGAAAGAACAAAATTTCTAAGGCTTTTTTCATGCTTCTTACCATAGTTAGCTTAAAAAATTTAGAATGGTGCGAATATAAGTAGTCGGCTAAACTATCACAGGTACAAGTTTTTAGGTTAAAGATGTATATTTCATTAAGTGCTAGGGGCAGAATTTACATATGCATTTAAATGCTACTACATGAATCTAAATCAAAGAGGACTAATTCCCCCCAAACTCAAGGTTGACATTGTCCTCAATGCCTCTACAAAACGAAAAGGAAAAACATAATAAAAAGAAAAATAAAATAAACAAACAGAAAAAATAAGACAAAAAAAAAAGAAATTAAAATAATAAAAACTAAAAAAAAGAAAAGAAAAATAATGCTATAGACTGAGGGAGTTCCCCTTTGTTGTTGCCGCGTCAGAGGAGGCGGACATGACTAGGCGGCGCGTAGCTGATGGTCTTTTAGCTAGGCTCTTTTTCGAGCTACGCGGCGGCAGGATGCGGCTGGGGGTGGCTTTCTTGATTTGTCTTTCAGCTTCTCCACCATGGGGATCTTCTGCTGGCCGCTTTCTCTTTCTGGCTGCTTCTGCCGGTTCGTCGTCAAGGGAGTCTAAAATCTCCATGTCTGAGTAGCCGGTGTCCTTGACAGCGGCCGTTTTGGCTACTAGGGACGCAACAATGGTTTCTTCCTCCTTCTTTGATTCTGATGAGGAAGAGAGGTCGTATGGTTGGATAGGGGTTGGAAAGGTTCTTCTCTTGGGGCGGCGGTGCGGCCCCTCGCTGTCGTCGGTGGCAGGAGTAGCAACTGGTCTTGTAGTGATATGGATTGGTTTGGAAGCTGCTAACTCCGTGGGAAAGGCGGACAACTGTGGTCCTGCGTCCTGATACTTGTCCAGCAGGTAGGCCACAAAGGTCTCCTGCATGTCCGTTGCATATTTGGTGAAGATCACCTGCTTGTGCTCAGTCCTCTGGCAGCTTTCCACTAGGCTGCACAGTAAAGGGATCACCTCGGACGGGAGGGCAGCTTCAGTACTGCCTGCTGCGGCTGGGGTGGCGGCAGCTTGGGACGGCGGCTGGGCGGTGGAAGGTGTGTCTGGCTCTGCGCTATGCATCATCAGTTGGCATACCCTTCTTGTCCATCCTTCCTTGGTAGGAAGAATTTTGTCTTTTGGGTGCAGCGGCATGCTAAAATTGGAACACAGGCCAGTGATGAGTGCAGGGAAGAAAAGGGGACCTTTGCATTTGGCTTTTCTGCGTGGGCATAGATCTCCTGAATTATTACTTCGCCAACGTTAATTTTTCGCCCCTTCATGATGCTGCAGATAAGGGCGAGTCACGGCCTGTTTACTGTCGATCCGTACGAGGTGGGCATCAGGCAGTGCTGGACAAAGTAACTCCAAAGGGCTGCCTCTGGCAGCAAGTCTTGGCGGTTGACTGACCCATTATTTTTTCTTGTCAGCCATTTGGTGTTTTGCTTACAAAGCTCCTTCTTTATCTTGTTGTAGTCAGCCCCTATCAGATATGATTCCCACTCTCCGTGCGGGTTTCCGCTGACTTCTATGCAGTAAAAGTTGTTGATCATGTCAGCAGTGAATTTGACACCTTCTCCCCGGACGTAGACAAAAGAACTCTCCGGGTTTGGCCGGTGGGCGTAAAACTCTCGCACATGGTTGTTGTTGATTCCTTTTGGCTGCCGTGTGAATTGGTCCCAACCCATATTGTGGATCCTTTCGAATAGGAAGGGTTCCAACCCAAAATCACCCTCAGACTGGGTGTATTGGAAGCCCATCTCCTCCCATAGTTGCCTTTCTCTGTAGAACTTTTTGTATGTCTCCTCGACAGCAGGTTTTAAGAACCTTTTGTAAGGGGTTTTGGAGGTGGCGGCGGGTTGCAGTGATGAGGCCATAGTTTGAGGGATGGTTGTGTTTCCTAAAGAAAGAAAAGAAATAACATGAAAGAAAATAAAACTAAGGAAATCTTGGAAGGACAGATTACTGAAAGAATTCAGAGTAGAGGAGAAAGCAAAGTGAAGAATGGGGGGAGAATAGTTGGCTTTATATAGCTGTTTCTCTCCAGTGCCTTGGCAGGTACGCTGTCAACGGCGGCAATTATTACGACGTGAATAAAGGGATTCTAGCCATTACACAGATATCCGTTCTGCTCGTTGGGGCAAAATATAGCCATTGCGGCTAGCCGTTATGAAGCCACTAGCCGTTATGCTTATCTGCCTTGGGCTGCCCTGGCCGCTAGTTGGTCTTCTCCTTTATTCTTTCATCTTTCTTAATCTTCCCTTCATTCCAAATCCCGAAATAAATTAAATACAAGAATTAAATAAAAATTAAATCTAATTCTAATGCATAAAAAAATTAAAGATAAAAAATAAAAATAAAAATTAGGCTATGCCGGGCTGCGCTTTTCCCAAACATAACCACTTCCTGAGGGTCTTTGTGTTTAGCTATTCATCTGGGCATGTCCTTCCCCTCCTTAGGTGAATGTTGCTGCCAACCTTGCTGCCCTGGCAGGACATACACCAAGAAAACAAAGTGGCTTTTTAAGCAAATAATGAAAAGAGATTTAATATGCAAAAACTAAATAGGAGTGCAGAAATTCAAACGTAGTTGATGTTGCCAATCCCCGGCAACGACGCCAAAAACTTGTAGAGCGTCTAGGTGTTCTCTATTTATGTGCGCAAGTGCACACTCTTATCAAGTTATAGTATAAAAGATATCGTCTCCCACAAGGATTGGAGCAGCTCCTATGAACGGTTTCCTGCATAAAGATTTAGTAAATGCGCAATTAAATCTCATGATGTGGAAATATAAAAACACAAGTAAAGATAAAGATAGTAATGAGAGAGATGATAGGGAGAGATTTGGGCGATAGGCTAGGTAAGACAAATGTAGCTTAGTAGTATGATGACTGCATTATAAAGTCTGAGTATGTTTTGCGCTGCCATGAAGTGCTGCCTCGGCGGGTATGGCAGGCGGCAAACTACGACCCTGTCATGCGGCCGCAACAGGTCACTGCCATTGTAGGAGTGTACTGTCTCGGCAGGTGGAAAGGAAGGAAGTCCTGGCGGCAAGTCTGGCAGACATTCCAAGTTCGGCATGATGGTCGACAGTGATCCCTCCTATTTCTAGGTTAGGATGCTCGAGAGCTAACTTGTGAACTAGTGTGGAACCAGGTTAGTCACTCGGTTGGTAATCCCTTTTAGCTGCTGAAACTTGTGGAACCAAGTTAGTCATGCCTTTGCATGTTGTGATCGTGCTTAACCCTTTCGCGAGCCTTGCACTTTCGTGCCCGACAAATGGATTTTCTCTTCAACTGACTGGTGTAGACTAATTGAACAAACGTAGAACATAGATTAAGCAAACTCAGAATTTTATTGAAAACAACTCAAAACTATACAACTGTTTCCCTCAAACTCCTTTACATACACGCGTCTAAACCCTAGGAGAGTTGGGCCGCGACCCCCAATAACTCCAACCTATCTAACTATCCCCTATCTATCCTCTCGTTCTCAGATATGCTGGGTGCTATCCGAGATGCCTTGATCCCTCTCCGAGATATACATATGTATCCGCCCTTATACCCTTGCATACATTGGGTATATATAGGGCTCATGGCCTAAGTTTGAGTCCTCCTTGAAGTAGGAGTTCTAAGAGTATATTTACATTAAATACATACTCTTTTTTACTTAAATATGGACTCTTTGGACGTTGCCTTCTTCTGCAAGTAAGGATATGTGCTCCTGCTTATCAATCTTGAATCAGCTCTACCGGCCGCTACAGGCTTCAGAAAATTGCAAGATTGGGCTCATTGGGCTTAGGAATTTTCTCTCTTTAAATAGCGACCCATCTTGGCTAAGTTAGTGTAACTCCTGCCCGGGCGGCACTTGGCAGCAATGCTGCATCGGCATTGTCCTTGGCGGCATCTGGAACTGCTTCAATACAGCTCCTCTGGTTCCAGCTTTTTGTCCTGTCCTGTCCTTTTCCTTTCTCTTCTAGCTATAGCACCTGAAAATATAACTAAACTAAAACAATAACTTTTCTCAACCAAACATAGAATTTTCAATAAAAACATGGTACAAGAGAAGATACTGTTATAATGCATGCAATGCACCTAAATATGCCTAAATGAGCTTAAGAATAGCAATAATAAGGGCAGGAATGTGTACAAAATAAAGAACTCATAGACACTCTACAATACTCCAAGAAGGCAAGAACTTGTATATTCAAGGAGGTTACGGTTTATGAGATTTACTGTTGACATTCTATAACCAAGTTAGTGGACAAGGCAATTGCGACCCAATCTGGCTGAGAGGACGACCATTGCAACTGCTCGATTTCAGCCCCTACGGTGTAAGCAGGAATCGGGCCAAGCCCACCTTCAACAAGCTGACCCATGGATGACAAATCCCAAATCAACGGTGCATATATGGAAAGAGCTGTGGGGAGCCCATGCGATGGCATTGACGCTCGAATGGTGTCTCTGCAACTCAACCACCGGTAATGTTGGGAAACAGATATCCAAAACAACCACCTTGGAACTATCCATTATAATGGTGGCCGTATATCTCAGATCCTACTTGTTCAACCCCAATCGCACAAGCGGCGCGTCAGGCTCCAAGCTCTCATAAATGATTGTTGAATGTTCCTTGTCACGTAAATCAAAAACCATAACAGAACAGTCATAGAAGACGGAAGCAAAAACCCCAGCGCTGCCCCAAGAAATGTCATAAACCTCCTCATCGTGGGCAATTAACTGAGTATCCACTGTTTCCTTCTTGATGTCCCAAATAGTGCAAGTGGTATCAATGGAGGAGGCCCCAATTCGCTTCGGCTCCGTCTCGTTCCAATCGAAAGACGTAAGCGGACCACAAAACTCACTATTCTTATTGCCATTAAGGAGTGATTTAAGCTCGACGCGAGAATCATCATCGGAGATCTACCAAATTTAGAGGAAATTAGAGGCAGTTGCCAAAAGGTTAGGTTTTTGGCAATCTTTTTCGGGAATGAAGATGGTCTTAGTAGGGGATACAGGTGGTCGAAGGAGAGAATCGGGTCAGATCGGATCTCGTCACTGGACTCGTCAAGCTAAACAATCTCGAGATGGTTAGGGTATTGCTCGAGGAGGCTAGCGATGGCGAGTTGGTACTTTTTGTCGCGGAGGACACTCCAATTCATGGGGTCGATGTGCCAGGGAGCTTCGTAAGTTTATATCTTCGATCGTTTTTGCTGGCCGTCAAAAACTTCCGGGTTGGGATCGCTGGTGGCCACCATTACCGCCGTCGCTCTCAACCTTTTTTGGCTTCTAGCTAATAACTAGTAGGGGTGTGCAAAAAATTCTGTTCCAATTGATCTGATATGTTTATTCGTTTATCCGATATGAAATTTCAGATATCCGATCCATTTTTATTTTTTAGATAATTCGGATCGAATATTCAAAAATTTCGAATAAAATACGGATAGTTATTTCAATTTCGTTTCGAATATTCGATTATTCGTGTAGATACTCATTTTGTCTGGACCTTAAAGCCCACTACATATATATTATACAACTTAGACCCATTTAAACCCAAATACTCATACCCATTAATCCAGTTTAACATTGGGCCCAATATCCAAACCCAATAACCCTAATAACCTAAACCTAAAAAAACCTAGCGGCTGCAGTCGCTGCCACCGTCCAAGTTGTGCCGCTCACCCAACTGTCACCGTCGTTCGATGCCAAGTCGCGTCACTTCCACCATCGGCTCCGAGCCACTACTGACACCACCATTATAACCCAAATAAATCTTTTTTTAACCCAGATAATTATCCTTATGACCCCACCGCATTATCCCTCCTTTTAACCCCGAATCTTCATTCCTACTGCCATCACCGCCCAAACCCGGCCTCCACCATTTTCCATGTGTCCTTCCACTCTCCAGATCACCCGAATCGATCCCCTATAAAATGGAGTCGAACCGGCAAAAACACACACAAAAAGAGGAGATGATTAGAAATCGAAAGGACCAAAAAAATAAAAAAGAAACTCAGATCGGAAGCAAGAAAACAAGAAAAAAAAGGTAAAAAAAACCTTTTGGTTTTTTCTCAAATCTAAGGAAATAGGAAAAGATTCAGGGAAAACTAACCTTAGATTCGAACTTAGGACCTGAAACCGAACGAAACCCATCACCGGCATGAACTTCAACCGCCGTTCGCGGCGTTTCTCCATCGTCGGTGAACGGCGGCTCACGACAGACCTTGGGTGGTGTTAGAACTCCAATTGGCGCAAGCATCACCAAAGGGGAGAGCATTTGAGGGTGTTTAGAAATATTTTTAGGATATCATGCTCAAATGATTTTTTGTGTGAAAATGATATATATATATATATATATATTGCCTTCAAAACGACGTCGTTTTGGGAGTTTTTCTCCAGCCCTAAAATGACTTATTTCATGCTGTAACCCGCACGTTGACCCAACCCGCTAGGAGGATCCGCGTCATTTTTAATGATATATATATACATCTGTACTTCAGAACAAAAAGCCCCTTAAGGTTAACTGTAGGGCAATTTCCCAGTTATTATTATCTCATGACCAAAGAAATGCGAAGACGGTGAGAGTTTGGGATAAAAATCACGATTCAAAAACCAGGACCTTTTCCTTACCCTGATAATAGGAAAGTCTCATGGAAGTATGATTTCGAAGTAAAAATTTAGGGAGACGACACTCCAAAGACTACTTTAAAATAGGTGAATGACGTTGGTTTATTCACCATGAGTGGGAGATGATATGTTCCCTAGGAAATAGAAGATCCAAAATGGAAAGCCTTAATAAATGAACCTGAAAAAGCAAAAGATGATGAACGTGAATCACCAATCAACAAGCCAGTTAAAGAGGAGGAGATGAAAGAATTCTTGAAATTCTTGAAAGACAATGAATACAATGTTGTTGAACACCTCCGTAAACTACCTGCCCGTATATCAATATTGTCTTTGCTGTTGAGTTCAGAAGCACACCGAAATGCACTGCTGGAAGTGTTGGATGAGACTTTTGTTCCTAACGACATTTCGGTGAACAAATTGGACAGAGGTTGGCAAACAATCTGAATGTTGATAACTTCATCTATTTCAATGATGATAAGATACCCTCAGGTAGTATGGGATCCACTAAAGCCCTGCACATTACTACTCGAAGCAAAGGTTATACGTTGCCAGGAGTCCTAATTAAAAATAGATCTGCTTTAAATGTTCTACCATTGGCTACTTTGAACAGGCTTCTAATAGATAGTTCTCACATGAAGGCTTGCAACACCCTCGTTCGAGCTTTTGATGGCAATGAGAGAAAAGTGATGGGAAGAATCGAAGTGCCATTACTTGTGGGCCCAAAAACATACGATGTAGACTTCATGATGATGGATATCAAACCCATATATAATTGTCTATTGGGAAGACCCTGGATCCATTCAGTTGGGGTAGTCCATCATCACTTCACCAAAAATTAAAGTTCATCTTTGACGGACGTTTGGTCAATATGAATGCTGAAGAAGACATCATAGCTTCTGTCACTAGTGACACCCTTATATAAAGGCTAATAAGAAGGTGGTAGAATGATATTTCTGATCATTTAAGTTTTTCATTGCAACCTTCATAGTCAAAGGGAGTCGGATTCCCACTCCTAGATTGTCTAAAGCCACAAAAAGGGAATCAAACTAACAAGGGGAAGAGGAGCTCGGGTCGGCCAGGGACTAGGGAAATATCTACAAGGCCGAGTCAGTGTGTCATTCATGATCAATAAATAAGATCATTTTGGCCTCGGATACAAGCCATATGCCAAGTGATGCTCGCGTAAAAGTGGCCATCAATAGTGCAAGTGTACACGTCTCAAGTAATATAATGATAAGTATATCAAGTATCGTCTCCACAGGGATTGAGCTAGCCTTTTGATCCTACTTCCTCGCACTACAAAACAAATAAAGTAAAAACACATATAAGTTGGGTTGTTTCGAATAAACTAAAATACTAAAACTAAAATAAGCCATAAAATAGAGTAAAGAGAAAATCAAGTTGAGAGAATGAGCCGAATTAGAATGTGTCATGGTGTGGAATCCTATTGACTTCTCTCTGTCTTGAATGCAACAACACAAAACAGCCATGGCAGTAACCTAAATCCATACCACGACCGCAATGGTTGAGTCTTTGCCACGACAATCCCTTGCTCTTGGGCAGATGCTGTTAAGTTTCGGCAAAGCGTCCTTAGATGGATCCTCCTTATCCCTGAGCTCGAAACACTATTGATAAATAGACTTTAACCATACCTCCCGGCGTAAAACAAAGATAAACACCAACCAATCACACGCTTCTTTTAGCTATTGAAACTCTTAACCTATCCCTAGGCCGAGTTAATTAGCACCACATAGGATGAAAACCGTGCTTATTCGTTTCGAGAGTTCAACTCTCCAGATATTGAACAAATAGATTACTTCACAAACTCTCTCCTGATAAGTATGCTAGAATGATTAAAGCCAAGAATAAGCAAACCTTAACTTTATTGCATTAAGACTTAAACAAGTACAATAGTCTTCACACAACTACTAAACAAACTAATCCTAACCCTAAGGAAAATTAGAACATAATGAATGGAACGAAAAAACAAACTAAATCCTAAGGTCTCTCTCTTTCGATCTGTGTCTCTCCAACTCTCCTGGTGATGACGACAAGCCTCCTTTATATAGGGGAAGGTGTAGGCAAAAATCCTTCTTGGAGAGAAAGTTAAGTTGGACTTGGACTTAACTTTATTAAAGAGGTGAATCTCTTTAATTTAATATATTATTCACTTTAGGCCAAAAGTCCAACTTTATCCTTCCTTCCATGTTTTCGTCCTTTTCTCGAGCTCCAAATGCCATGCGAAGTCTGTAGAAAAATCCAGCATTTATACCTCTACAAATTGGCTACCACTTAGCCTATTTTGCCCTCTGGCAGGTTGAGTAGTACACTGTCGCGGTATAGCATTCTGCTGCCTCGGCATGGGTCTGTGATTGGTTCTGCTCCGCAAGGCTTTATTCTTCATAAATCAGCCTCCCTCAGTAGAGGCTGTCAGTTATGACTTGGCTCAATCAGGGTCTGTTACTAGCTGGTTCTTCCTCATCCTTCCTTTTTCATCATTGCCCACACGATATCTCCTACCCTAGCATCGTGTAAATTTGCAAAAGAACCAAACATGCATCAAACATTAACTTTTTCATAGAATAAACAGAATATAAGGATCAAAGGTATAAATGATGAAATCAATGCATGAAGGGCCATAATGCAGCTGAAATGGGTGTAGGTTAAGTGATAATTGCCATGTAAGGGGGTAAAAGTATAGGACTCTTGGGCACTTATCACACCTCCAAACTTGAACTACTGCTTGTCCTAAACCAATGCAAACCATCAATTGCCAAACCTTAATTTTTATAAATCATCTCCTTGGTCTTACTTTTCCTTCTCTTTTCAAACCTTGGCTACGACCATTCATGGTCCTTAACGCGTCGGATGCCTTTGGAATTCCCTGGGATCAAGCTATAAGAAATAATGAGCAAATTATGACAATATGATTATATGGGTTCTAGATAAACACTTAAGCATTATACTACTTAACTTGGGTATTTTCTTTTCTTTTCTATTTCTATTTCTATTTCTCTTTCATTTTTTTCTTTTTTTCTTTTTATAAGCATCCTAACCTACTAAAGCCAGTTTCGGGCACCTCTAGTGATTAGCCTAGAGTCGGTTTCAGGCACCTCCAGGGCTTCCTTAAGCTAGAGCCATGTTAGGCACATCTAACTTTTTACCCAAAATTTTCTTTCTAAGTAAGTCTATTCCTAAGTGTATTTGAACTCCTTAAATCATACAAGTCTCAAAAGTTCTAATAGCAATTTCCTAAGTTATATTCCTTAAGCATCCTAGAATTAAAGGCTTTAAAGAGTTCTAAACAATGGTAAGAAGAGAGAGTTCTATTGCCAAGTAAGAAGCTTTAATTAAAATTAAACTAAGGCAATTGATAGAAAGTACTACCGAGGCATAAGCTAAATTCGGTTAATGCAATGCAGTAAAATTTTTTTGAACAAGTAAAAAAAACAGAACTGCATATCAATTATATTTAGAGTATCGCGGTATGGCTTTGCCGTGGCAGCTTAACCTACACCCCAAACTCGAATCAAGCATTGCCCTCAATGCTTACATTAAGATAGGAAAAATTAGCACACAAAATATAAGGGCATTAAAAATAAATGGCATAAAGAAGAGGAATTTAGATGGATGGTGATTTGGAAGTTTCATCTTCCTCGTCATTTTCGCTCTGTAATATCAGTCTCTTCGGTTTAGATGTTGTATGCTTGACTCGTTTGGATTCACGTGGTGGTTGGATGCGTGATGGTGGGGTGGGCTTTGCTGCCGGGGTAGTAACCTCATTGTCTTCAGAGTCTGGGCAGATTTCATCCCCGGTTTCTGCCTAACGTTTTAGTGCCTCAAAGACCCGGCTGACAAAATGACCGGTGTCGGACCAACTGGAGGCAGCGTGGTATGGAGATCCGGCAGGTGTGTCTAAACCAGCCTTGCGCTTGCCTTTGCACACTACGGTATATGAAGTGTTAGAGGCCACGACAGTGGGTATGTACAATGCTGGGGCTGTGGCGGCAGCAAGAGTTGCTTCTTCTCGGTGCTCAAAGAAGGTTGTGGCAGTGAATACGGCAGGGATGGGTGGAAACTAGAACGTCTGGTCTGAGAAGCTCTTATGGATCAGCTAGATAATTGAGGCATGGAAGTCCCTCTTGTGCGCCATAAACAGTTGTTGGCGTTGGTCCATTTCCTCCAGCTTCTGCAGGATTTGCTAAAGGTCTGCTGCGGCCGGGGTAAGCATGGGGTAATTCATTGCATCGAAGTGGCCTGGACATGATCAGCTTCAGTGATATTCATTAGCCTGGGGTAAGCCTCTTGATCCCATCCCTTTCGTTATGGTGTGAATTCATCAGCCTCATCGACGGGGACCTCTTTATCCATGCAAAGGCCGGCGATAAGCGATGGAAAGTAGAGCGGCCCCTTTTCCTTCTGTGCGCACTTGTAAATTTCCTGGCAGATAAGATTACCAACATTAATTTTACGGTTATGCATAATCGAATGGATTAGAGCAAGCATGGGCTGATCAATGACAGTGTTGTGTGAGGTCGACATGAGGCGATGGCGAATGAATTTGTTCCATAGTTTTGCTTCGGGTCTCTGGCTCTGCCGTTAGACCGATCCTCTGTGTGCCCTGACCTCCCATGCCGTGCCGATATAACACAATTCTTCTTTGATCCGCTAGTAGTCTTCTTCCGTGAGCGCCTCCAAGACCTCCGCGTGCTCGTCCCTTTCAATGTACATGCCATAAAAGTGGTTTATGGCATTGGCATCAACCCTGATTGCCTTCTCTCTTACGTGCACGGAGTGCGTATCGTCACTGGGCTTGTGGGTATAAAATTCTCAGACTATGTTGATGTTGGCCCGGGCAGGTTGAAGGCAGAATATTTGCCACGTCTAATGATTGATCTTGTTGAACAAATAGTGGTCGATGCCGTATTTGGGTTCGTCGGAAGCTTGGAATCCTTGTTCTTCCCACACTTGCCGGGAGATGAAGTATTTCTTGAATCGCCTTTCTACCTCCGGTGGTGCGAAACAGGTATAAGTGAAGAGAATGTTAAAGTGAAGAATAATTGAGAATAGTGGCCTTTATATAGAGTTTCGGCACATAATGTCGTTGGAGCGCAAATCTCGGCCGCGACATTTTCTAGCCGTTTTCTGCCCGTTAAAAACTAGGCATTGCGGCTCTTGTGGCTCATTGGGCGGTAAATGCTACGGCAGCTAACGATTCTTTCTCCTAGCCGTTTGCTCATCTCCTCTTCCTTTCTTGATCTCCATACTAAAAATAAATAATAAAATAAAAATTTATTCCTAAAAATATAGAAAATTAAAAATAATTGAAACTAAAAAATAAAAATAAAAATAGAGTAACATATAGAGGGAAAAAGAGATTATTTCACTAAAGGAGTGCATGTGGATGCATCTCCTAGAGTGTATTCTTCCTTATCCCGCATAATATGTGATCCCGAATGAGGTAGTAGCTTGTGTCCAGGATCTCGTTAGAGTGCCACGGCTGTTGTCCTAGCATGGTTCTATGTGTTTGCCGCAACATTGTGTAGCTTCTACGCCGGGACAAGTTGGTTTTTTGTTGAGACCTGGTTTCCTTGTGGCCTGGATTGCTTGACATTTTTCTGAATCCTCAGCATGTTTCCTTGTGTTTAGTACGTGGAGTTTCACATGATCGTCGTTGATTCTCATTTTTAGCTCTCCTTTTTCAACATCATTTATCGTCCTACCGGTGGCAAGGAATGGTCGTCCCAGAATGAGTGGAGCTTTTTCATCTGCATTGCAATCTAAAATGAGAAAATCAGTAGGGAAAATAAATTTATTCACTTATACCAGTATATCCTCAATTTTGCCTTCACGTTGCACATGGGATCCATCAGCAAGCTGTAGCATTATAGTTGTAGGTCTAGCCGTCCCAATCCCCAATTTTTGGAAAACTGACTTAAGTATGATGTTTATGCTTGCTCCTAGGTCACAAAGTGCCCTCCCCTCATAATGATTCCCTATTGCGCAAGGTATGAGAGAGCTTCTGAGATCGTTTAGCTTAGGTGGTGCTCGATTATGTAGTGCGGCCATGCATTCCTCTATTATGACCACCGTTTTTGAATTCCCCAATCCTTTTTCACTTTGACACGGTGTCTTTGAGGAATTTGGCATAGTTTGGGATCTCCTTGATTGCCTCCACCAAAGGTAGATTAATGTGTACTTGTTTTAGGATGTCCATGAACTTCTTAATCTGGTTCTCTTGCTTTTGTTGTTTCAGCCTTTGTGGGAATGGTGGAGTTGGTGTGCTGTCTCTGGGTTCTGTCATGGGTGCTGCCACAGGTTCTGCCGAAGCAGCATTGTTCTTGGTTGCTGCCGCGACCTCGTTGTCTTTGGACTGTGCTGTGACAGTTGACTTCTTTGGTTTCTCCTATACTGGCTGCTTTTTCTGAGGCTTCTCAAGTTGGATACCACTTCTGGTGGTTACGGCTTTGCATTGTTCATACGATGTCCCCTTAGTGTCTTCAGTGTCACTGGGAAAACCCCCTGGTGGCCTAGTGTTTAGAATCTGTGCGATCTGACCCACTTGTGTTTCCAGGGATTTCAACGTTGCCTCGTTGTACTGCAGCCTCATCTCAGTTCTGTCCATAAAAAATTCAGTATTTTTTAAGAACTTGTCAGTGTTAGCCAAATATGCACTAGTCTGAGTCATAAAAGCATGAAGAGTGTCTTCTAAAGAACTAGAATGCATTGGTTGTTGTGGCGGCATGAGTTGCTGTTGTGGCATGTTCTGCCGAGGCATGTTTTGTTGGAATCCCGTTGCTGGAGCATCTTGATTTTGCGGATTAAGTGCATTATTGGGGGTTACTCTAGGAGAAGTTGGGGTGCTTTTTCTAGGCTGGTTTCTAGTTGTTGGACATCATGTTGTTGTTCCTATTAAAGTTTCCAACATAGCAGGCCGATTATGGGTTCTGCGGGCATTCAGAAGAAACATGGTTACCTCCACAGTTTTCACAAAATAAATCCATTACCTTGACCTCCTGGTGACTGTTTTGTGATTGCATGTTCAGGACCAACTTTTTCAAGGTGGCAATTTGAGATGAAATTGATTCCGAGGACCCTATTTAGTTTACTGTGGGTTGGCGTTGGATTCCTCTTAGTCTAGCTATTGGGAACTGATAATCGTTCTTGGTCGCCCTATTCAGAATATCCATTGCTTCTTCTAGTTCTTTATCTTGGAGTATGCCATTTGCCGAAGCATCGAGCAACATCATAGTTCTCGTGTTGACAGCGTTATAGAACATGGTCACCTGCGTCCACAGTGGGAATCCGTGCAAGGGGAATTTGTGTAACAGCTCTCTGTATTACTCCCAAGCCTCGTGCATGGATTCGTCATCAGCCTGTCGAAAAGAAGTAATTTCGTTACGCAATTTTTCAGTTAAATTTGTAGGATTAAAACGTGCTATGAAATTACGACATAAATCACTCTAGGACCCAATTGATCATGCTGGAATACTGTTGAGCCAAGTTTTTGCCCTATCCCTTAGTGAATAGGGGAACCATTTTAATCTAAAAATATCCTCATGTACTCCCAGTATTTTAAACGTGCTATGAAATTACGACATAAATAGGTGCTGTCTGGCATCTTCGGTTGCTGAGCCACCAAATTGCCCCATAGTATTGATCATATTGAACATCACGGGCTTCAGTTCAAAGTGGACAGCTTCAATCTCTGGTGTGACAACTCCCATATTTAGTCCGTTTAGATCCTCTTTAAGGTAGTTTCAGACAATTAAGTTTTGTACTGGCGCGAATTGATTTTGTGAATTTTCTCCATCTCCTACTGGGATATTCTGCTTCCCAGCGGCAAGTTGCTGCCCGTCGGCAGGTTGCTGCCCAATGGCATTCTGGTTGTTGTTGGCAATACCTGCCGGGGCATCATGGTTGTTGTTTAGGCTTCGGCCCAGAGGTTCCTGCATTGCGACTACGATCTGTCATCTAAGCTTTAAGTAAGAGCGTTCGATTTCTGGATCTAAGTCTCACAACGAGCTGCATGGGTTCGCTCTGGTTATACACCAAAACAAAATAAAGTTTTATTAGTACTAAAACAAAAAATAAATAAACTAAAAAAATAAAGAGTGCAAGAAAATAAAAACAAAAGTTGCCAATCCCCGACAACAGCGCCAAACACTTGATGCTCACGTAAAAGTGCCCAGCAATAGTGCAAGTGTACACTCTAAAGTAATATAATGATAAGTATATCGAGTATCTTCTCCACAGGGATTGAGCTAGCCTTTTGATCATATTTCCTCGCACTGCAAAACAAACAAAGTAAAAACACAAATAAGTTGTGTTGTTTTTAATAAACTAAAATACTAAAACTAAAATAAGCCAGAAAATAGAGTAAAGAGAAAATCAAGTTAAGAGAATGGGCCAGATTAGAATATGCCGTAGTGTGGAATCCTATTGACTTGTATCTGTCTTGAATGCAACAACACAAAACTGTCGTGGCCGCAATGGTTGAGTCCCTGCCGCGGCAATCCCTTGCACTTGGGCAGATGCTGTTAAGGTTCGGCAAAACGTCCTTAGATGGCTCCTCCTTATCCCTAAGCTCAGAACACTGTTGATGAATGGACTTTGACCATACCTCCCAACGTAAACCAAAGATAAACACCAACCAATCACACACTTCTTTTAACCGCTAAAACTCTTAACCTATCCCTAGGCCGAGTTAGTTAACACCACGTGGGATGAAAACCATGCTTATTCGTTTCGTGAGTTCAAATCTCCCGATATTGAACAAATAGATAACCTCACAAACTCTCTCCCGATAAGTATGCAAGAATGATTAAAGCCAAGAATAAGCAAAACTTAACTTTATTATCTTAAGACTTAAACAAATACAATAGTCTTCACACAACTACTAAACAAACTAATCCTAACCCTAAAGAAAATTAGAACATAATGACTGGAAAGAAAAAAACAAACTAAATCCTAAGTTCTCTCTCTTTCGACCTGTGGCTCTCCAACTCTCCTGGTGATGAAGGCAAGCCTCCTTTATATAGGGTAAGGTGTAGGCAAAAATCCTTCTTGGAGAGGGAGTTAAGTTGGACTTGGACTTAACTTTATTAAAAAGGTGAATCTCTTTAATTTAATACATTATTCACTTTTGGCCAAAAGTCCAACTTTATCCTTCCTTCCATGTTTTTGTCCTCTTCTCGAGCTCCAACTGCCATGCAAAGTGTGTAGAAAAATCCAGCATTTAAAACTCTACAAACCGGCTACTATTTTTCCTGTTTTGCCCTCTGGCAGGTTGAGTAGTACACTGTTGCGACATAGCATTCTGCTGCCTTGACATGGGTTTGTGAATGGTTCTGCTCCGCAAGGCTTCATTCTTGATAAATCAGCTTCCCTCAGTAGAGGCTGTCAGTTGTGGCCTGGCTGAATTAGGGTCTATTACTAGCTGGTTCTGCCTCATCCTTCCTTTTTCATCATTGCCCTCACGACATCTCCTGCCCTAGCATCGTGCAAATCTGCAAAAGCACCAAACATACATCAAACAGTACCTTTTTTCATAGAATAAACATAATATAAGGATCAAAGGTATAAATGATGAAATCAATGCATTAAGGGCCATAATGCAGCTCAAATGGGTATAGGTTAAGTGATAATTGCCATGTAAAAGGGGGTAAAAATATAGGACTTTTGGGCACTTATCACCAAGCAAAGAAGGAGCGAGATTGTGAAGAAGCGAGAAAGGAGGAAAGCTCGTCTGAAAAGAGAAGAGTTCAACTGGGAACCTATGAATTTTCCTCGCATGTCTGAAACTTTTGTGTCAGGGGGATTCATCCACCCCAAGCAGATTAAGAAAGATGAAGAAGATGAGCTGGGAAAAATGTTAGAAACTTTGGATATCAATGTTGTGACTAAAGAAGGGAGTTAAGGAATATACCTAAAGGGGATTCGTCCTTATTCCTCGAGAACTATTCTGAACAATTGGACTGCAGAAGAACTCGCTGCGATGTTTAGGAGTATTTCATAGTAATGTCTAGAACACACTTGTTGCTCTTGCCCAAGAGCAACAAGGGTCTTTTTGTAAAGGGCATATGTTTATGGTCCTTATGTCAATGAAATAATACTTTTTGTGTGTATCATTAAGCAAACATTTCTTTTACTTTTACTCTTATCCATATACTTATACTATTGACCATTCTCAATTCATTTGTTCCAATGGAAATCATTATTTCATGTCAGGTCCCCTGATATCAACGTTTCGAGCGACACCGAAATCTATCCAAAACCCATTTTTGAGCGAGACGTGTGTCTAAATGGATCTCAGGACTTTGAAGAAGATCTAGATTGTAATTTATCTCCTAATCTATTGAGAATGGTTGAACAAGAGGAAAATCAAATCTTGCCTCACAAAGAGTCAGTAGAGATGGTGAACTTGGAAGATGAAAATGAGAAGAAAGAAGTGAAGATTGAAACATGCATTACCGCGAAAACACGACGCGATCTCGTCGAGCTGCTCTTGGAATTCAAAGATATCTTTGCATGGTCCTACCAAGACATGCCTGGGTTGAACACGAATGTGGTTGTATATAAACTCTATATAAATGAAGGTTACAAGCCAGTCCAATAGAAACTTTGGAGAATGAGTTCTGATATACTCATGGAAATAAATGAAGAAGAAAAGAAACAATATGATGTTGGGTTTCTGCGGGAAGTCAAATATTCAGAGTGGGTGGCTAATATAGTTTTTGTTCCAAAGAAAGATGAAAAGGTCCACATGTGTGTTGATTATCGGGATCTAAACAAAGCCAGCCAAAAGATAACTTCCCACTTCTTCACATCAACACCCTGGTCGACAATACAACAAAACACTCGTTGTTCTCCTTTATGGACAATTTTTCAGGCTATAACCAGATAAAGATGTATCATTATGATATGGACAAGACTACGTTCGTGACACAGTGGGATCCTTTTGTTACAAGGTAATGCCTTTTAGACTTAAAAATGCAGGGGCAATATTCCAACGAGCCATGGTCACCCTGTTCCATGATATGATGCACAAAGAAATTGAAATGTATGTTGACGACATGATTGCCAAATCCCAAACGGAAGAGGAGCATGTGGCAGTCTTGAGAAAACTATTCTTGAGACTAAGAAAATACCAATTAAAGTTGAATCCAGCCAAATGTACCTTTGGGGTTGCATCAAGAAAATTGTTGGGTTTCATAGTCAGCGAAATGAGCATTGAAGTTGATCCAGATAAGGTCAAAGCCATTCAGGATCTACCACCCGCACACACTAAGAAAGAAGTAAGAGGCTTCTTAGGAAGTTTAAATTACATTGCTCGGTTCATCTCACAATTGACCGAAAAATGTGATCCCATCTTTTGTCTTCTTAAAAAGCATAACCCAAGAGAATGGAATAATGAATGTCAGGAAACTTTTGACAAGATCAAGCACTACTTGTCGAGTGCCCTGGTTTTAATGTCGTTTGTCCCAAACAAGCCATTGATTCTGTATTTAACTGTCTCTAAGAATTCTATGGGATGTGTACTTGGACAACATGATAAGTCAGGAAAGAAATTGAAATCTATTATCTCAGCAAGAAGCTCACAAAATATGAAGCGAGATATTCGCCAATCGAGAAATTGTGTTGTGCCTTAGTTTGGAATACCAGGAGACTAAGACAATACATGTTGTATCATACAACCTGGCTAATCGCAAAGCTCGATCCTCTTAAATATTTGATGGAGTCGATTGCACTAACAAGAAGAATGGCCAGATGGAAGATTTTGTTATCTGAATTCGATTTGGTTTATGTAAGCCAAAAAGCCATAAAAGGGAGTTCAATAGCCGACTTCTTAGCTAGTGGAGCTCTAGAAGATTATGAACCTTTAAAATTTTATTTCCCAAATGAAGATCTGATATGCATTATGGCTTTGGAGGAAGGATCCCCATAAGTTAAATGTTCGAGACTGAACTTTGATGGCACCTCAAATGCTGTGGGCAAAGGAATCGGGGTAGTGTTAGTCTCGCTAGAGGGTGATCACTACCCTTTTGCTAGCAAGCTTGAGTTTGATTGCACAAATAACATAGCAGAATATGAAACATGTGTTATGGGCATTCAAGCCGCTACTGAGCGTAAAGTTAAATCTTTGAAGGTATAAGGGGACTCTATGCTCGTGATCTATCAGCTTCAAGGAGAATGTGGGACCAGAGATTCCAAATTAATGGATTATCAAAATCTCGTTCTAGATCTGATCAAGGAGTTCTACGAGATTACCTTCCACTATCTTCCGCGAGAGGATAACCAAATAGAGGACGCTTTGGCTACTATGTCTTCGTTGATTAAAGTCAACAAGCAGTCTAATTTGATCCCTATACAAATGAGTGTAACTACTAATTTTTTGAAAAAACACTTATATATAGGTGTATGTATGTGGGGGAAGTGTGTTTGAGAAATTTTTTGAAATAGGGGGGTAAAAATGGATTTTAGAAAATTATTGGGAAAAATATTAGTTGGTTTCAAAATTGTTTTAAAAATAGGGGGTTTTAGAAAAATATTTTAAAATAGGGGAATTTTAAAAAGGTTTTTAAAAAAATAGAAGGAGTCGCCACCGGCCACTTTGAAATGGTAGACCGGACACCGGAAATAGAAACCAGAGATTCGAAAAGGGTTCGGGAGTCGGTTACACGCGAGGAAGGGTTAGCACCCTCGACGTGCCCAAAATTGGTACCTAAACTTTACCGCTTAATTAAAATCAAATTTTGCGAATCGAAGTGACAATTTAACCGAAACTTGGTTATATACGCGAGTAAATTTCGAAAATCCTAGTATTGGAGAGCGAACATCCGAACCACCACCACTACGACTGGTACTAGCCTCGTTCGTTTCCGAGTATAAGGACATCACACTTATATTTTCGTAAAACAAAATTAATTTTAAAAAACCTAAATGCATGAATATATGTATGAGCATCCGAAAATATACCGAGAGTAAATAAATAAGGCATAAAAAAACATAAACATGAAATATTGAATCAAATGGTCATAGTCAAAGGCTGAAAATAAAAGCATAAATCTAGAAACGACCAAATTGAACAAAAGAAAGTAATAACGATAATAAAATGCAGAAAATTAAATTACACCGGATATGGGACCAGATTAAAAAAAGAGTAAAATGCAAGAAACGAAAAGCTAAAATTAAATGTTAGTAAGTTATGTTAGATGTTAACTGAAAAACCGAGCCATAAATAATACGGGTCATACCCCGGTTTGGGTCACCGTTCGGCCGATAACAAAACATGTTTGAACAACCAAAATTTAAATGTATAAACATAAATTAAGATACTGAAAAGAAATCAGACAATGTGTATATACATGATACGCGCATATATAGATATAATATATAGAATGTAATAATATAATATAGATACATAAGCATATACATATAATATAATATATAACATAATATAAATGCATTGCAAATGAGGAATAATAAAAGGAAATGCTGAAATGAGGAGACATCAATTATTTATTTCCATTTCGGTTCTCAAGAAAAATTAAAGGAAGAAATTTAATGCCAAAAATAATAACACGGCAACTATTTTTTTTTGCGAGAATGAAATAGAATAATGAGGGAAAAGAAGGAAACTTTTCATCTTCATTTCAATTTTAGCAAAACTTAAAAAATGAAGAAAAGTAAAAACTAAGCCTTTTCTTTTGAAAACATTGAAGAAACCCTATCTTCTTTTCGCGCCGTTCATCGGCGACGCTACCTCGCCGGCCATACCCGACGCTCGGAGACGACGGTACACAGCAGCTTTCTTCCCGGACAGGTAAACTCGAAACCCCTTTCTTGTGACTTTGATTTCAGATTTAGAAAGAAAAAAAACTGGACTTTGATTTAAAACTAAACCTCTTTTGATTTTGCTTGAAAAAACAAGATTATCTTCAAAAGTTTTGAAAGGCCCTTTTTTTTAAAACAAATTTTGGGGATTTCGAAAGAATGAGCTTAGATCTCAGTTTTAAAAAAAATGCAAAAGATGCACCCTAAAAAATGCGAAAATGAAGAAGAGAGACTCGGAAAGATTTTGTTTCATTCATATTGATTTTTGAATCTGTTACAACGTTTTTTCGGGGGGCTTTTTCTCATCTTCGAATCCCCCTTTTTCTTTACATTTGATTCGTTTTTATATCCGATTACCGGAGGGAAAGATAAAAAATAGTACATCAATTTAGTTTTTTTTTTGTGTTGTTGCTGCCACTCTGCATATTGCCGGACTTTGATATCCTCTTGTAGCTTTGAATTTTGTCTAGTTGACTTTGCTTTGATTTTGTTTTGTTGCCAACTTGGGTATCTGATGGCTCTGTTGTTTCATGTTTTGCATCATGGTTTGGCCGAATCGGGGAATGGCGTGCAAGGGCTGAACGGCCTGGTCGGGGCGTGCATGGCTTCTGGATGAAGGTATCTGGACCGTTGGATGTTCCCAGATCCAACGACTCCAGGTGGCGCGGCGCGGAGCTGAAGGGGAGGGCTCCCTAGGGTTTCGACCAGGGCTTGATCTGGACCGTCAGATCTCATCAGATCTGACGGTGGTGAAGAGTGGCGGCTGCATGAGAAAGAGGAGAATGTATTAGGGCCTTTTAGGGTTTACTGGATTCGGGCTTGCTTGGGCTTTAATCTTATGTAAAAGGGCTCTGCATATTTATTTATTTTGGGTTCTATATAATGGACACTTTATTTTAAAAACAGATTTGGGCTTTTTATTTATCTGTTAATTTATTTATGATATATATAATAATAGTAATAAAAGATTAGTATAATAGAGATAATTAATAATAATAATAAGTAATAACAAAAACAACAGTAATAGTAACGAATAATAATAAGAGTAATAATAGTGATAATAACATTAATAATAATAAGTAATGATAATAGTAACTAAATAATAATAATAACAAAAGGTAATTATATATGTGTGATAATAATAGTAAGTAATATAATGATAATAACAATATATATATATTTTTTTCTTTTTTCTTCTTTCTTTTTTTTTTGGTTTACTTTTAATTATTATTATTTTAGCCCAATACAAGCCCGAAAATCATAAAAGAAATAATTAAAAATCGGGACAAAATTAGTGATTACAGTTGCCCCTCTTTGCTTATGCTTGTGGGACAAGGATAAAGCAAAGACCATAAGCACTAATTTTGTCCCACTTCTCTGTTGGATGTGGATGATCCACTACGCCACTGACGATGAGGCCAGATCAGGAGATTAGATTGGACCAGGCTATGACTCTGACGAAGAGACATGATCCGGTGAGTTGATGGAGATCGAGCTACGACTTAGATGAAGAGGCACGATCTGAAGAGTTAGAGAAGATCAAGCTGCGACTTAGATGAAGAGGCATGATCTGAAGAGTTAGTGGAGATCAAGCTACGACTTAGATGAAGATGCATGATATGAAGAGTTAGTGGAGATCAAGCTACGACTTAGATGAAGAGGCATGATCTGAAGAGTTAGATTGGAGACCAAGCTGCGACTTAGATGAAGTGGCATGGTCCGAAGAGTTAGTGGAGATCAAGCTACGACTTAGATGAAGAGGCATGATCTGATTAGATTGGAGACCAAGCTACGACTTAGATGAAGAGGTATGGCCCGATGAGATTGGAGATCAAGCTACGACTTAGATGAAGAGGCATGATCCGATTTGGATTGGAGATCGAGCTACGACTTAGATGAAGAGGCACGATCTGATTAGATTGGCGATCAAGCTACGACTTAGATGAAGAGGCATGATCAGATTTAGATTGAAGACCAAGCTGCGACTTAGATGAAGAGGCATGGTCCGGTTATGTGAGGTGGTCAAGCTATGACTCCGACGAAGAGGCATGACCGAAGATGCGCTACGCCATCAACGGCCAGACGAGATCCAAATAGAAGGGTTGGTGTTGTAATTGCTGCTCTTGGAGGGTTCAACTTCTTTATTGATCCGGTTTTGTTGGTGTGGCCTTCCTTTGAGGTTTCGCCATCTTTGTTTTTGACTTGTTTGTTTTATGTATGCATGAGGTATGTGTGTTAGATGCATGTGTATAACTTGATGCATGATGTAGATGCTTGACGTGAGTGCATGATGAATGTACTGATGATGATGCGAATGTAATGCAACTGATCCTGATGTTGACATTCAAAGGGATGCCCCCTGATTTTGTCGTTATACTGGCTCGGTCTTGTGGTCTTGATCAAACGATTTCAATAATGCCCCAACCTTTCGTGGGTCTGGCCATCACCTTCCGAAATGTCACCTCTTTAGGGGGGATGTCAACTATTATATGCTTTATTTAGTTAAAATTTTTGTTGTTGTTTTTTTTTTGTTTTTTTTTGTTTTTTGCAATCGGCCGACAAGCTCGTTGTTGGTCCATGTACTTTTGAAATCATTTGTGAAGAAATATAGAGAAATATTTTGTATTGGTATTGAATGTGAGATTTTTGTTTGAAAAGTAATCGTATTATGTACACAAATACATTTTGGAAATCATGACAAGTGATATTTAGTTGCTAGTTTTTGAAAAAAAACATTTATTCAAATGGCATTGTTGTTTAAAAAAAATCACGAATGTTGTAAAGAGCATACATGTGAAAACCTTTCTGGGCTATCAAGCTTCCGAGAGGAGAGACTCTCATACCTAGTTTCTACCCGATTTGATGGTGGCTCTCATTGACTCACTAACTCACTGTGCCCCCATCCTTCTCTCGTTTTTTATCTCGATCAAGCATTAGAAGTGTGGCAATCCTTGAAGAAAGGTTAACTCCAATAGGCGGGATGTATTCTGAAGACAAATTCATCCATCCGTGTATGGTCGGAGTATTCTTGTAGATCTTGAAATGTAGGCCACGACCCGTGGTTGTGACAAAAGGGGGCATATGCCCCGAATTGAGGATCGTCATGTACTGACTGATGTGGATATGCTTTGACTTGCTTTAGATTGTCCATCTTTTGGTGTTCGCCTTTCATTAGATGTAGTTTGGGATCGACTTGCACCTTTGCATTGTGTTGGTGCGTACTTCCGATTAATTTGAGTAGGGGTACAATTGGATGAAGAATCTCATAGCTTGATTTAGTGCCTTCGCTTTTGGTTTCAACTTTGATAACTTTCAGCTTGGTTTGAATTGGCCTTTTGAGCACAACTTTCCTTTCGTCGTTCACGTTGCATTTATATAAAGAGATTTTTTTAGCCCTTCGTTGATCCGGGCTCATGTGTTGCTGACTTTGATCTTGGCTTGGGTCAGCTTCATTGGGCACGAACTTTTTTGTTTGACTTTGTATGTCTTTCTTGGTAAAGATTAGGCCAAGTGTCTCCTTTATTGCACTTTTTCTCTTCATAGAATGATTTAAATTGAAAGTTGCTCATTTGTCCATGCAATTTCATCCTCTTGCCCCTTAGTTGGAAGTGATCCTTGGCTTGGATCCAAATGTCCTCCCAGACTTGGATATCAAAATGGTCTTCAGGTGGTAGATGTTTTCGGGTTATCACTTCCTTCAAGGATCTTAGACAACAATGCTTGAGAGGAGAATTCATTCAATGGGAGTGACCCATTATTTCTGATCACTCATTGTCATTCCTCCCTTGGCTTGAGTAGAACATATAGTATTTCCATTTGTAATGTCCTCAACATTCGGTTATTTTTTAAAAAATTCTTTTTGAATTGAATTTAAAATGTATTTCTACAAAATAGTATATACATGTATATTTGGAAAACAATAAAGAATTCATGAATGAACTGTTTAAAGAATCAAAGAATGCAACAAATGTTTTCAAAATGGAACCACAGCTTAGCTTGTTTCTTTTGCATTTTTTTCCAAATGCACAGGGATTAACGGATTTGAATTGCCTTTACCGGTAGCCGTTTGCTCCGGGCTAGTCGTACCATTTCCCTGGGTACAATCAGTTTACACCAACTGTGACGTTGGATTTTTCCAAAGGATTTATTTCCCTTTGACCATTCGTGAAAATGGATTTTCCGATGGACATTTGAATTATCCATGAATTGAGATTTGCATTTTTCCCAAATGCACAGGGATTAACGGATTTGACTTGCCTTTACCGGTAGCCGTTTGCCCCGGGCTAGCTGTACCATTCCCCTGGGTACAATCAGTTTTCACCAATCTTAAGAATTGGATTTTTGCATGTTGACCCCCTTTGATTCTGAACCGAGTGTCTTTGAAGCTGTTTGAGCTTGCAGCTCGGTCATTCATTCTCTTTCACTTGGGCGAGAGTATCTCTCGACTAGCAATGATGTGATGAATGCATTATGAATTTGAACAAATAGTTTTAGCAAGGAGTATGATGTAATGCATCATGGATTTAAACGAAAACTTTTGATGCCTAATTAGCGATGAATATGATATAATGTATGATTAGAAATTTAATGTTGTGAATGATTACAAAATGATGTATGAACAGATAATGCAAATAAAAATGTATGCAAATGTGTATGCAAATAACGGTGTTGGTCGTATAGGTGACTCCCCTTGGGCCAACTTTCATTTAGACATATAAGAGATTCCTTGTTGCAAGGTAGTCATAGCAGATTCCAACGGATGCCCCCTTGCGTCTCCGAATTGCGTCAGAGAAAATGAAGGTTTTGAAAAAAAATGTCGAGACCGAATTTGTTTTTTTGTCGGATTTGCGAGTTGACATCCTTTTAGCAACCCCCCGTCCATAATGAAAGCACCCGAATTGGGCAAAACCACCTTGACTCAACACCATTATGTCATGGTATGTATGCAAAATAAATGCAAAAAGAAAAAAGAAATGAGTTAGTGTCAAATAGTCATTATTAATAAGATAGAATACAAGCATAAACAAGCAACCCTATTCATCTCGTCTAGTTCACCTAGGTTTTCCGCATGGCTCTAAAATGGTAGGCTTTCTAGTTTGCTACATGCAGTTTTGGTTCTAGGAGGTACTCGAATTGTCCTCGCTGTCCCCTACTAAGGGTAGCAAGGCCCCCGGTCATCACCCATTATAGGCTCATTTCAACCGAGTTCAATTCGAGGGGACCCTTTAGCTATATCCGGACGGAGAAACGATATTCCCACGAAGATATAGGGTATTCGAGCCCCGAAGGTACTTGCTAGGCCCAGACGGAGGAACAATATCCCCACGAAAGCACTAGCGTTTTCCCCTCACTTAAACAAACGGGTGTATATGCCAAAAATGAATGCGTCTGAAATAGACTCGCGTTTATAAACAAATATCGGTTAAATTTGTCACTTTAGATTGGAACCTTTGATATTAATTAAGCGGTAAAGTTTTCTTGGCCTGACTCTTTTTTTTGTTTTTTAAAAACAAAAATTGTCCCCAGTAGAGTCGCCATCTGTAACGACTAATTTTTTTGAAAAAACACTTATATATAGGTGTATGTATGTGGGGGAAGGGTGTTTGAGAAATTTTTTGAAATAGGGGGTAAAAATGGATTTTAGAAAATTATTGGGAAAAATATTAGTTGGTTTCAAAATTGTTTTAAAAATAGGGGGTTTTAGAAAAATATTTTAAAATAGGGGAATTTGAAAAAGGTTTTTAAAAAAATAGAAGGAGTCGCCACCAGCCACTTTGAAATGGTAGACCGGACACCGGAAATAGAAACCAGAGATTCGAAAAGGGTTCGGGAGTCGGTTACACGCGAGTAAAGGTTAGCACCCTCGACGTGCCCAAAATTGGTACTTAAACTTTACCGCTTAATTAAAATCAAATTTTGCGAATCGAAGTGACAATTTTAACCGAAACTTGGTTATATACGCGAGTAAATTTCAAAAATCCTAGTATTCGAGAGCGAACGTCCGAACCACCACCACTACGACTGGTACTAGCCTCGTTCGTTTCCGAATATAAGGACATCACACTTATATTTTCGTAAAACAAAATTAATTTTAAAAAACCTAAATGCATGAATATATGTATGAGCATCCGAAAATATACCGAGAGTAAATAAATAAGGCATAAAAAAACATAAACATGAAATATTGAATCAAATGGTCATAGTCAAAGACTGAAAATAAAAGCATAAATCTAGAAACGACCAAATTGAACAAAAGAAAGTAATAACAATAATAAATGCAGAAAATTAAATTACACCGGATATGGGACCGGATTAAAAAAAGAGTAAAATGCAAGAAACGAAAAGCTGAAATTAAATGTTAGTAAGTTATGTTAGATGTTAACTGAAAAACCGAGCCATAAATAATACGGATCATACCCCGGTTCGGGTCACCGTTCGGCCGATAACAAAACATGATTGAACAACCAAAATTAAAATGTATAAACATAAATTAAGATACTGAAAAGAAATCAGACAATGTGTATATACATGATACGCGCATATATAGATATAATATATAGAATGTAATAATATAATATAGATACATAATCATATACATGTAATATAATATAATATAAATGCATTGCAAATGAGGAATAATAAAAGGAAAGGCTGAAATGAGGAGACATCAATTATTTATTTCCATTTCGGTTTTCAAGAAATAATAAAGGAAGAAATTTAATGCCAAAAATAATAACACGACAACTATTTTTTTTTGCGAGAATGAAATAGAATAATGAGGGAAAAGAAGGAAACTTTTCATCTTCATTTCAATTTTAGCAAAACTTAAAAAATGAAGAAAAGTAAAAACTAAGCCTTTTCTTTTGAAAACATTGAAGAAACCCTATCTTCTTTTCGCGCCGTTCATCGGCGACGCTACCTCGCCGGCCATACCCGACGCTCGGAGACGACGGTACACGGCAGCTTTCTTCCCGGACAGGTAAACTCGAAACCCCTTTCTTGTGACTTTGATTTCAGATTTAGAAAGAAAAAAAACTGGATTTGATTTAAAACTAAACCTCTTTTGATTTTGCTTGAAAAAACAAGATTATCTTCAAAAGTTTTGAAAGGCCCTTTTTTTTAAAAAACAAATTTTGGGGATTTCGAAAGAATGAGCTTAGATCTCAGTTTTAAAAAAAATGCAAAAGATGCACCCTAAAAATGCGAAAATGAAGAAGAGAGACTCGGAAAGATTTTGTTTCATTCGTATTGATTTTTGAATCTGTTACAACGTTTTTTTCGGGGGGCTTTTTCTCATCTTCGAATCCCCCTTTTTCTTTACATTTGATTCGTTTTTATATCCGATTACCGGAGGGAAAGATAAAAAATAGTACATCAATTTAGTTTTTATTTTTTTGTGTTGTTGCTGCCACTCTGCATATTGCTGGACTTTGATATCCTGTTGTAGCTTTGAATTTTGTCTAGTTGACTTTGCTTTGATTTTGTTTTGTTGCCAACTTGGGTATCTGATGGCTCTGTTGTTTCATGTTTTGCATCATGGTTTGGCCGAATCGGGGAATGGCGTGCAAGGGCTGAACGGCCTGGTCGGGGCGTGCATGGCTTCTAGATGAAGGTATCTGGACCGTTGGATGCTCCCAGATCCAACGACTCCAGGTGGCGCGGCGCGGAGCTGAAGGGGAGGGCTCCCTAGGGTTTCGACCAGGGCTTGATCTGGACCGTCAGATCTCATCAGATCTGACGGTGGTGAAGAGTGGCGGCTGCATGAGAAAGAGGAGAATGTATTAGGGCCTTTTAGGGTTTACTGGATTCGGGCTTGCTTGGGCTTTAATCTTATGTAAATGGGCTCTGCATATTTATTTATTTTGGGTTCTATATAATGGACATTTTATTTTAAAAACAGATTTGGGCTTTTTACTTATCTGTTAATTTATTTATGATATATATAATAATAGTAATAAAAGATAAGTATAATAGAGATAATTAATAATAATAATAATAAGTAATAACAAAAACAACAGTAATAGTAACGAGTAATGATAAGAGTAATAATAGTGATAATAACATTAATAATAATAAGTAATGATAATAGTAACTAAATAATAATAATAATAATAAAAGGTAATTATATATGGGTGATAATAATAGTAAGTAATATAATGATAATAACAATATATATATTTTTTTCTTTTTTCTTCTTTTTTTTGATTTACTTTTAATTATTATTATTTTAGCCCAATACAAGCCCGAAAATCATAAAAGAAATAATTAAAAATCGGGACAAAATTAGTGATTACAATGAGTATATATCAAACTCCGTCCTACTGTTATAATATTGAGAAAGGTAAAAAAGATGAACATCCTTGGTATCATGACCTTTTGTAATACATAAAAAGCCGTGACTATCCGGAGCAAGCTACTGAGAATGAAAAGAGGACACTGCGAAGGCTAGTAAGTGAGTATGTTCTGGATAGTGAAATCTTGTACAAGAGAAGGAAATATCAAGTGCTATTACAAGATGTTGTATGTGGAATGCACGCTAATGGATTCACAATGGCAAGAAAAATTATGAGATTTGGATATTATTGGTCAACTATAGAAGAGGTGTAACCCCCTTAGCCCGGCCTAGACGGTTGACCAGGACTACGAAGATTACACGGGGAAAACCAAAGTCAACCCGAAAGTCAACCTTGATTAACGACCCTTTTTTTCTTTTTAAACTTGTCTAGATGCACATTAATCCTAGGCATTCTCTTGAGATAAGCATACTCAAAAATCACAGCAATCGGAAAACAATAAGGGACCCAATTGCACAAAATACGAATTTAGGGACCAATTTGTAAATTCTGAAAATTAAGAGGACTTTACCAATTTTTAAGTTACCATTATGAAATTAGTCATGTTTCATGCCTCTCTGCCAAATTTCATCTCAAACGGACATCTCAAACTCAAGCAATTGCACATACAAGAATCGGGACTAAAACGTAAAGCTTGCAAACCTCAAAACCATTCAAATTTTATGCCCAACGGTCAAGTGTTCCGAAACGGGTCTAGGCCGTTCAGGAACACCCCTTGGCAGTAGCCAAAGTGTTCAGAAACGGGTCTAGGCCGTTCAAGAACACCCAGGCCAAATCAAGGGCCTGTTTCGAAACAGGCAAGGGTGTTTCGAAACACCCTGCCCAAAAACAGCAGATAGGCCTGTTTTAACACCTTTAAAACCCATCAAACATGCTCCAAACCATTCCACAATAAAACAACAACATGCCAAGCATCATACCTACCAATTTGCATCAAAATCTAGATACAAAACCACCCCTAGGTGCACCAACTCATTCAACACATCCAACACTCAATCATGCTTTTAAAACAAGAAGCATAGCATAACGACTTAAGAATAAGAAGATTCAAACGTTGCAAGCGTTAAACCACATAGTTCAAAATCATAAACCAAACTTGTCCAACATACACTATCTCATTAAACATCAACATAAGAGATTATCCCCCATTGCCTTTATTATCTATAGCTATTAACCGAGACATACATCTCAAGTGGAGCTCTCCTTGAATCTCTTGCTTCTCGCTGTCCCAACTTCAAATATCTGCATTGATGGACAAAAAGGAGCGTAAGCACATAATGCTTAGTGAGGAATGCTCAAAACCAAAACACCATCAATGCAGCGAGTCAAAAAACCTCTTTTAAAAGTAAACACAATTCGATAAACCAAAGCAATGTTTGAAAACCCCTTTTAACAACATGCTTTAAATCATGCATTGCTCAAACATGAAAAACCAACCCTTAGCTTAGAAAAGCTAAGTAATTCACTTCAAAGCACAACCTTGCAAAACCATCAATTTAACCATCCCATGCATGAACATCCTATGCAAAGTTAAATACAAGATCCTTGGAAAACACTTCCACTTCACATTATACTTTTCTTATACTTGAAAATCATTCCAAAGCAAGAAACCTTTAAAAACAACTTACACCCTCAATTCTATCTCATGCATTAAGCAAATGCAATACATGAACCACAAAATCAACATTTGCATTACATGCCTTTTTAAAACAAGCCTTCACAAGACTTCAATGCACCAAAGAGATTCCATGCACACAATGCAACATTCTCAATAGAAGATAAACACTTGTTCAAGCTAACAAGTAAAACATGCATTCGTAGAACATTACACACTTCTCATGCAACCATGCATCATTTCAAGCATCTCATGCTTCATTACATTCAAGAACATTATATTGGCTTCTAAGCGATTATTCACAAAACATCATAACACAAGACACAATCGGATACGCGGATTACAAGCGTTGTCCCACACGCTTCATACACACTTCCGAACAACACAAGGTGGAGTTTACCAGTACAATCACAACCCCTCAACACTCGTGATGGAGTTTAATGGTACAATCACAACCCCTCAACATCACTCATCGGAAGTTGTATAATACACTAGCGAGAGCCGGGACACATCACAAGGCTTACACATGGAAGCTACCACAACCAATGTAATCACCTTAACCAAGCTCACACACGGGAGCAACCCTCCACCGTTGTGACGCTTAACAAAGTCCACCCATGAGAGCCAACCTCCATCATGGTGACTTTAACAAGGTTCACCCACGAGAGCCATCCTCCATCGTGGTGGCACTAAACCAAGCCCACTCACGAGAGCCAACCTCCATCGTAGTGGCACTAAACCAAGCCCACTCACGAGAGCCAACCTCCATCGTGGTGACACCAATTTCCTCAATCGCTAGGATTCTTGGATGGAGTTTACGGTACAATCACAACCCCCTCGACATCCAAGGCGACTCAATTCACGGTGCACCCAATCCTATAGCCGGCTAACTATATCCGATTAAAGTAACCAAGAACCACTTACATCACTTGCCAATATAACCATTTTACCACATTAATCCATTGTTTTACAAGCATAACCAAAATGCCAAAACCACCAATTACCATCATCAATCCACTGTTTTTGAAGCATTACACAAAGCCATTAAACAACATGCAACACTATGCATCAATTCCACAATTCCAATGTACAAAACCAAGGATCTCTTACCTTGAGCATCCTTCACACATGGCTTTCAAAACCAGCATTAAACCATGCTAAAATATGCTTTCAAAACAGAATTTAAAACATGCAAATCACATGCATTGCATCCAACAATCACAAGTGCTTTAAAAACCAATTCATAACACAACCAAGAGAGAAATTCCATTTACTTACTCTTGAGCTTAGCTAAGTTGTTTAGACTTAAACTAAGCTCCCAAAACCTTCAAACCTTGGTTTTAAAGCTGAAAACCCAACTTCACTCACCGATACACAAAACTACGCTAGCCGATAAGCCTTCCAAGCATCCGAAACCCTCCAACGCTACCTCTATTGCTCACAGATCATTCTCCCCTGTTTCAAGCACATAACAACTGAGGATTAATGCATCATCATGCCTTAAAAAACCCCAGCAACACAACTAAATTCGCTGCTCTTTGTAAATCCAACATTTCGGCTACCAAACACAACCGAAATCACCTCCAAACACTTCCTAAACTTAACCCAGCCAAGATCCATCACTTCTAACCATTTTTAAACATCAATAAACATCCAAAATGATCCCAAACACGTCCTTATACCTCCAGCATTAACAAAACATCAAGATCACCCCAAAAACCACCATTTTCACAAGTAAAAACTTAGGAAAATCAACCTATCCGGGATTGCATTGATTAAACCTCAATCACAAATCATTTATACATCCAATAAACATCAAAAAGACATCTCAAATCACAGCCCAATCATTTAGTACGAATTTAATTAAAATTGAATCCAAATCTTGCATTTTAAGCCAAAATCAAGAACTCAACATTAAAACCTTTAATAAAACTCAAATCAAGGATTGAGAACTTGGGAATTTCAGTAAAGAACTGAGTATTTAGAGGAGAAGGACGTTCATACCTCTAAATGTGAGTTTCTCCTTGTTTAAAGCCAAGATTCTTGAAAATTCAATAAGCAAATGATAAGGATTTGGTGTAGGAATGATTAGAGATCAATTAGAGATTGAAATCTCATCTTTAGATGTTAAAATCAGAGGACAAATGGCTGGGGAAATGTGTTTGGCTGAGAGAAAAGGGAGAGAAAATGAAGTGGGAAAATTTTAACAAAAGTTAGTTAGGAAAACTAAAATATCCATTTCCCTCTTTTTCCTTTTATTAAATATCATTTAATAAATGTTTAATATTAAGTAAAATCTGGAGAAAACTCTTCTTGGGTAAATTAGCTCCTTAAAGATTCAAAGTTTCAATCCTTTTTAAAACAGTCACCAACTTTTCAAAAATTACATTTTAGTCACTAACTTGAAATGTCACATTTCGAAACCTCATTTTGTAAAATTGATTTCACCACTCTCTTATATATAATAAAAGAGGATTTTTAGATATTTTTCCATATTTTTAATGCATCCCGAACTAGGCTTTCCCTAAAATCACCTTTTATATTCGAACCGAAAATCCGACCGGTCCGGTTCAAACCCAAAACTTCTAACCCCAAAATTGGGGTGTTACAACTCTCCCCCTCTTAGGAAATTTCGTCCTCGAAATTTCAACCGGCGAAAAGAGCACAACTAAGCTTCTCAAATCAACCCACAAGGCAACACAGAAGACTTAACCACCTCTGAACACTCTCCACACAAAACTCCACCAACCCAACACCACCACATACTGTTCACAGATTCCAGAACACTCAGATGTTAACCACATCTTAACCTTTCACACTTCCGGACTGCACATAGCCCCAACAACAACCCGAAGAACCTCCAAACTTTTACAGCATACACCACCTCAACTCATAACTCCCAAAACTCGTACACACGGTGACACCAACCAGTCCAGTTCAGCCACCATGTGACCCACAACCTTCACTGCCTCTAAAACCCCTTGCACAACTGCTCAACCTCTTCCAAAGGTTACCACATCAAGCAAAAATTCTAAAGCATCAACTGCTTATTCAAACTTCTCAACGTATTGATGACATTCCTTCACGCCCGCCGCTATCATCACCATAACGACTCACCAGGACTACTCACCTAACATCCGAAAATCACGTCACAAAACCCCAACCTTGACTCCGCCAGCCGTTCACACCCCACCAGCCGACTTCAAAAGGAAATTACTTATGTACAACTAGCCTAGCATGTAACACCCCAATTTTGGGCTTAGAAGTTTTGGGTTTGGACCGGATCGGTCGGGTTGCGGTTCAAATATAAAAGGGTGATTTTAGGAAAGCCTAGTTCGAATTGCATTAAAAATATGGAAAAATATCTTAAAATCTTCTTTTATTATATATAAGAGAATGGTGAAATCAATTTTACAAAATGAGGTTGGGAAGTGTGACATTTTGGGTTAGTGACTAAAATGTAATTTTCGAAAACTTGGTGACTGTTTTAAAAAGGATTGAAACTTTGAATCTTTAAGGAGCTATTTACCCAAGAAGAGTTTCTCCAGATTTTTCTTAATATTAAAGGTTTTATTAATGGTTTTAATTAAAGGAAAAAGGAGGGAAAAAGATATTTTGCTCTCATAACTAACTTTTCTCAAAAATTTCCATTTCTTTTCTCTCAACCCAAACACTTTTCTCCAGCAAATTTCCCTCTAATTTTGACATTCAAAGATGAGATTTCAACTTCCTTTTGATCTCTAATCATTTCTACAACAAAGCCTTAGCAATTTCTTATTGGATTTTCAAGAATCTTGGTTCCAAAAAGGGAGAAACTCACATTTAGAGGTATGAACGTCCTTCTCCTCTAAATACTCAGTTCTTTACTGAAATTCCCAAGTTCTCAATCCTTGATTTGTGTTTTAATAAAGGTTTTGTAGTTGTGTTCTTGATCTTGGCTTTAAAATGCAAGATTTGGTTAGTTTTTGATGAAATTCGTATGAAATGGTTGGGCACTGTTTTGAGGTGTGTTTTTAATGTAAATTGGATGTATAATTGATGAGAAATTGAGGTTTAATCAATGCAATCCTGGATAGGTTGATTTTCCTAAGTTTTGTTTGAGTTTATGATGGTTTTTGGGGTGATCTTGATGTTCTGCTATAGCTGGAGGTATAAGGACGTGTTTAGATCCTTTTTGGATGTTAATTGAGGTTTATGAATGTTTGGAATTGATGGATCTTGGCTGGGTAATGTTGTAGAGATGTTTGGATGTGATTTCGGTTGTGTTTGGTAGCCGAAATGTGAGTGTTGATGTGAGCAGCGAGTTTAGGTGTCTTGGTTGAGGATATTAATGCATGATGGTGCATTAATCTACTGTTTTGATGTGTTTAAAACAGGGGAGACATCTTCAGATCCTTGTGGTGTTGATCCGGAAGCTTGATTGGTGTTTCGGCAAGTGGCGAAACGGAAATCGGTGAGTGAAGTTTGGTTTTCAGCTTTGAAACCAATGTTTGAAGGTTTTGGGAGCTTAGTCTAAGTCTAAAAAACTTAGCTATGCTCAAGAGTAAGTTTTCGGAAAAACTCTCTTGTTGATGAGCCATGAGTTGGTTGAATGCAAAGGGATTTGTTGCATGTTTAAATTCTGTTTTTGAAAGCATATTTTAGCATGTTTATTGCTGGTTTCATAAGCCATGTGTTGAAGGATGCTCTAGGTAAGGGATCCTTGTTTTTGTACATTGATAAATGTGGTTTTGATGCAAAGTGATGCATGATGATAATGGCTTTGTTAAATGCTTTAAAACAGTGGATTAATGTTTTTAAATGATGTATATTGGCAAGTGATGTGGTTTGTCTAAAAGTACTTGAATCGGATATAGTTAGCCGGCTATAGGATTGGGTGCACCGTGAATAAAGTCGCCTTGGATGTTGAGGGGTTGTGATTGTACCATGCTCCATCCAAGTACACTAACGAGATGGTTAAGAACAACATGGTGGTTAAAAGTCCATGGGTGGTTCTTGTTTTAAGGTCAAAATGGTGGTTAAAATTCCATGTGTGGACCTTGTGTATGGTAAGATCACATTGGTGGTTTAAAGTCCATGTGTGGATCTTGTGTTGTACGTCCCGTGATCTCGTTAGTGATGTTATACAACTACCAATGAGTGATGTGGAGGGGTTGTGATTGTACCATAGTCTCCATCACGGGTGTTGAGGGGTTGTGATTGTACCATGCTCCACCTTGATATTGGTAGTGTGTATGAAGCGTAGGGACAACGCTTGTAATCCGCGTATCCGATTGTTTGTTGTAAATTGTCGTTTGTGTTTTGGAACATGGTTATGATTATCACTTGAAAGCCAATATGACATGATAATGGTTTGAAGCATGTAATGCTTGGTTTATGTACATATGTGCATGATGAAATGTTGTTTGAGCTAAAGGTTTTGAAAAAGAGTTTTTATTAATGCATTATTGTGATGTTTTAAATGAGCATTCCTTACTAAGCTATGTGCTTACGCTCTCTCTTTTCTTAAACCAATAATGCAGAGCATTGAAGTGCTTAAGGGCAGCAAGGGGGTCAAGAATCCAAGTGAAGAACTAAGCTCACATATGGTGAATATTTTCATAACTTGTTTAGCTTTTGGCATTTGGCAATGGGGAACCTATGTTGTTGTTTTGGGAGATGTTTGGACTCCTTAAGTTGGTTTTATGCTTTTGATTGTTGGAACTTGTAAATGGCCTTTATGAGGATTGTTTGGTGTTTTGGTGTTTGAATGGTTTTCAATATAGGAGGCATGCCTATAGAATTGGGGCTTTCCTTGTTTGATGCCATGTTTACGAATTGTTGATGCCATTATGTTCCTTAAGTATATAATGACTTGCTGGTATAATTAGAGGGTCTTTTGAATGCGTTTGATGGGCCAATTGTGCTTTAAACCAGCTAATTTTCTGCAATCTGGGCAGCGTGTTTCGGAACAGGTGCTACAGTTTCGGAACAGATGGCCTGAAATGGCCTAGGCGTTTCGAAACGGGCAGAGCCGTTCCGGAACAGTTTTGCCACTGCCAGGCCATGTTGCGCAACGGGTTTCGGAACGGTTCCGCGTTTCGGAACGGATCATCCCTGTTCCGAAACACCCGACCGTTGGGCACTGAAATTGACGGTTATATGTTTTGAAACCTTTGCGTTTTGGTCCTGAACTTGGTTCATGCAATTGAATGAGTTTGAGATGTCCGTTTGAGTTGAAATTTGGCAGAGAAGCATGAAACATGACTAATTTCATATTGGTAACTCAAAAGTTGGTTAAGTCCTTATAATTTTCAGAATTTACATTTTGGTCCCTAAACTTGTATGTTATGCAATTGAGTCCCTGAATGTTATCCGATTGTTGTGGCTTTTGAATATGTTTGTCTCAAGTGTTCACCTAGGGTTAATTTGCATCTAGATAAGATTAAAAAGAAAAAAAAGGGTCGTTAATCAAGGTTGACTTTCAGGTTGACTTTGGTTTTCCCCGTGTAAACTTCTTAATTCGGTTCAACCGTCTGGGCCGGGTTAAGGGGGTTACATTTGATGGTATCAGAGCTGAGTTCTCGAGTAATTGGGAATGGTTATGTGGGTGATGAATGTATGTATGCTTTGTATGCTTGTTTAATGAAAGCATGTTGTGTGAATTGTAAGTGTGATACAATTGTGATGTATGCTATGGTGAAGCATGTTAGAGGGACCCATTGCCAAATCAAAGCTAATGAAATGAGTTGTTTTTAATTGGAAATGAGGTTGAGTACTTGGATTACTTACCTTGCTGAGCCTGACGTTGTTTATTACATTGTGATTGCATTGTTTAGTGAATGGGACCTCGTAGAGAAACGAGGGGTAATATGCGAGCTATGGCTCAAAATGAGAATGAAGAGAACGCTGAAAATGCGGTGGATTTACCTCCTCCACCTGGTGGTGGTGGTGCTGGGGGTGAAGGAGCTGCTGCTGGTGCTGGTGCTGGGGTCGCTCGACCTGAAGCTGGTCAGGGACAAGCAGTTCCTGACATGACAGTGTTGATTCAAGCTATTGCTGGAGCTTTTCGAGCAGCGGTAGCTGGAGCTCAAGGAGCTGGGCATCAGGGAGATGCTGGTGTTAGACTACCTTTGGAGCGTTTGCGCAGTCTGGGAGGGACTGAGTTCAGGGGTTTGTCTGCTGAAGGTTCTGAGTCTTGGTTGGAAAGTACCAAGAGAATCTTGGGACAAATGAATTGTTCTGATGTGCAGAAGTTGGGCTGTGTGGTATCATTGTTGCAAGACGATGCATACACTTGGTGGACAACCACTATCTCCGGAATGGAGGATGCTGATGTGACATGGACGTTCTTTCAAAACATTTTCAAGAGAAGGTATCTGGGTGTGAGGTACTTGGATGAAAAGAAGAGGGAATTCATGTCTCTTACTCAAGGGAGCATGTCAGTGGCTGAGTACGAGGTTCAGTTTGTCTGACTCAGTCAATACGCGCCTGAGCTTATTCCTGATGAGCGGGAGAGGTGTGAGCGGTTCCGTTATGGTTTGGTGTCGGATGTAAAGACTTATATGCTGGCTACTGAGTACACTGATTTTGATGTGCTGGTTGGTAGAGCAAAGGACATTGAGATGAATTTGAGTTTGTCTGCTAGAGGTGCTGGTCCTAGTGCTGGTAAACGAGTTGCTGAGTATAGTTCCGGAGGCGGACGGAACAAGAGGGGACGTGATCGGAAGTATCGGTCTTCAGCTAGGCGAGGTGGTGGAGGGCAAGGTGCGCCTGTTCAGGGGGATAAGGCAAGAGTTGATCCAAACACATGTTGGACGCGTGGATCGCGTGGACATCTGAGGCGTGATTGTCCTCGAGCAGCGAGGGAGGTTCAGGCTCCTGTTGTGGCGGCTGGTAACTCGTGTTAGAACTGTGGATCAGCGGATCACATGAGGAGGGAGTGTCCTCTGTTGGCCGGTGGTGGCCAAGGACGTACTCCTGGAGTTGTTGCACCACAGAGAGGTCGTGGGCGCGGCCGTGGTAACTTCCAGCGTAGAGAGGATGGTGGAAGGAATGTGGCTCATGTTGTAGCTGTTCAGCCTGAGGGTGGTGGCCATGCTAGAGTGTTTGCTCAGAGGGAGGGGAGGAATGACGCGGATTTGATCGCAGGTACTTTCACTTTGCAATCCTTGTCATTACTTTCCTTGATTGATTCTGGATCTACACACTCATACATATTGCGTGAGCATGCTGAATTGCTTGGTTTGCCTGTTGAGTCCTTGGATGTTGGTATGCGTGTCACAAGTTCTTTTGGTGAGACTGTAGTGACTCGAAAGCTTTATAGAAGATGTCCCTTGGTTGTGCAAGATCATGTTTTTCATGTTGATCTTATGGAGTTGCCTTTCTATGGTTTTGATGTAATCCTTGGTATGGATTGGCTTATTGAGCATCGAGCTGTAGTAGATTGTGAAAATAAGCGAGTTTCGTTGAAGCTAGCGGATGATTACGAGGTTGTTGTGGTTGGTGAGAATGTGAAGTTTCTTGCCAATGTGGTGTCTACATTGGAGGCGAGTCGGATACTGAGGCGAGGTTGTGAAGCTTACCTAGCCTTTGTGATGAATCCTAGCTCTAAGGAGTTGCGTGTGCAAGATATCAGGACTGTGCGAGAGTTTCCTGGTGTGTTTCCGGAGGAGTTGCCTGGATTGCCTCCTAATTGCGAAGTGGAGTTTGGGATTGAGTTGTATGAAAACACAACTCCTGTGTCCATTACTCCTTACCGAATGGCACCTAAGGAGTTGAAAGAGCTGAAGATGTAACTGCAAGAGTTGCTTGATCGTGGTTTCATTCGGCCGAGTGTGTCACCTTGGGGTGCACCGGTCTTGTTTGTGAAGAAGAAGGATGGCACTATGAGAATGTGCATTGATTACCGTCAGCTTAATAAGTTGACTATCAAGAATCGGTATCCATTGCCGAGAATTGATGATCTTTTTGATCAATTTCGGGGAGCAGCTCTGTTCTCTAAGATTGACATAAGGTCAGGGTATTATCAGTTGAAGGTGAAGGATGTGGATGTGCCAAAGATAGCTTTCAGAACGAGGTATGGGCATTATGAGTTCCTTGTGATGCCGTTTGGTTTGACGAATGCTCCTGCAGCTTTCATGGACATGATGAATCGTGTGTTTCATGAATACCTGGATAAGTTTGTGGTGGTATTCATTGATGATATCCTCGTGTACTCACGTACTGAGGAGGAGCATGAAGGGCATCTAAGAATTGTGCTGCAAGCTTTGTTGGAGAATCAGCTTTATGCTAAGCTGAGCAAGTGTGAGTTCTGGCTTAGAGAAGTGGTGTTTCTTGGTCATGTGGTTTCTGCTGAAGGGATTCGTGTTGATCCTCAGAAGATTGAGGCGGTGATGAATTGGAAACCTCCTAAGTCTGTTCATGAAGTCCGTAGTTTCCTGGGTTTGGCAGGATATTATCGGAGATTCGTGGATGGGTTTTCCAAGATTGCTGCACCTTTGACGAAGTTGTTGCAGAAGGATGTTAAGTATGAGTGGACGGAGGCGAGACAACAAGCTTTTGAGAAGCTTAAGGCCGCTTTGACGCAAGCTCCTATCTTGGTTCAACCTGAATCAGGGAAAGAGTTTGTGGTGTACAGTGATGCGTCCTATGTTGGTTTGGGATGTGTGTTGATGCAGGAGGGTAAGGTGGTGGCTTATGCATCACGTCAGTTGAAGGTGCATGAGCGCAATTATCCTACGCATGACATTGAGTTGGCTGCGGTGGTTTTTGCTTTGAAAATCTGGAGACATTATCTGTATGGTGAGAAGTGTACTGTGTACACGGATCACAAGAGTTTGAAGTATCTGATGTCCCAGAATGAGTTGAATCTTAGGCAGCGACGTTGGGTGGAGTTGCTCAAGGATTATGATTTGACGATCGAGTGTCATCCGGGTAAAGCTAATGTTGTAGCGGATGCCTTGAGTAGGAAGGTAGCTATTGAGTTGAGGACTATGTTTGCCAGTTTGAGTATTTCGCGTGATGGTGGTCTTGTGGCTGAATTGCAAGTGAAACCATCTATGGTTCAATTGATTAAGGAAAAGCAGTTGTTGGATGATTCTTTGGTGCCTCATGTTCAGGATATTGCGGAGGATAGGCCTTCGGATTTCTATTTTAATGATGATGGAGTGTTGTGCTTTGGGAATCGGATAGTAGTGCCCAATGATGCTGAGTTGAGGCGTGCTATTCTTACTGAAGGGCATAGTAGTCCTTTTGCTATGCACCCCGGTAGTACTAAGATGTATCGTGATCTTCGTGATGAGTACTATTGGGTGGGTTTAAAGAAAGATGTTGCTGAGTTTGTGAGCAAGTGCATGGTATGTCAGCGAGTTAAGGCTGAGCATCAGTTTCCTTCAGGGTTGTTGCAACCGTTGAGGATTCCGGAGTGGAAGTGGGAAAGGATTACCATGGATTTTGTTTCTGGTTTGCCTTTGTCGCCATCGAAGAAGAATTTGGTGTGGGTGATTGTGGATCGCCTGACGAAGTGTGCGCATTTCCTGCCTGTGCATACTACGTACACTTTGGATAAGCTTGCGGAGCTGTACATTGCTGAGATTGTGCGGCTGCATGGTGTGCCAAAGTCGATTGTGTCGGATAGGGACCCGAGGTTTACATCGCATTTCTGGCAGTGTTTGCATCAGGCTTTGGGTACACGGCTGAATTTCAGTACGTCTTATCATCCGCAGTCGGATGGTCAGTCCGAGCGTGTTATCCAGGTTTTGGAGGATATGTTGAGGTGCTGCGTGATTGAGTTCCAGGGCTCTTGGGAGAAACATTTGCCTTTGGTGGAGTTTGCCTATAATAATAGTTATCAGGCAAGTATTCAAATGGCACCTTATGAAGCTTTGTACGGGAGGAAGTGTAGGACTCCTCTGTGTTGGGCTGAAACGGGTCAGAAGTTGGTTTCGATGCCAGCTTTGTTGAAAGGGACCACCGAGAAGGTGAAGCTCATTTGTGAGCGTTTGAAGGCAGCTTCTGATCGGCAAAAGTCTTACGCGGATTTGAAGCGTAAGGAGATTGAGTACGCGGTGGGTGACCGTGTGTTTTTGAAGGTTTCGCCTTGGAAAAAGGTGATGAGGTTTGGCCGAAAGGGTAAGTTGAGCCCTAGGTACATTGGACCATACGAGGTAGTTGAGCGTGTGGGTCCTGTTGCGTACAAGTTGAGGTTACCGCAAGAGTTGGAGAAGATCCATGATGTGTTTCATGTTTCTATGCTTCGGAAGTATAGATCAGATCCTTCACATGTGATGCCTGTGGAAGAAGTGGAATTGAATCCGGATTTGACCTATGATGAGGAACCGGTGAAGATTCTGGATTCGGATAGTAAGGTTCTTCGAGGCAAGACCATTGAGTTGGTAAAGGTGTTGTGGAAACATCGTGGTGTTGAAGAAGCCACGTGAGAACGGAAGGATGACATGTTGAAGCAGTTTTCGTACCTCTTTCCTTCAGGTAAATTTCGAGGACGAAATTTCTTAAGGGGGGAGAGTTGTAACACCCCAATTTTGGGCTTAGAAGTTTTGGGTTTGGACCGGATCGGTCGGGTTGCGGTTCGAATATAAAAGGGTGATTTTAGGAAAGCCTAGTTCTGGTTGCATTAAAAATATGGAAACTATCTTAAAATCTTCTTTTATTATATATAAGAGAATGGTGAAATCAATTTTACAAAATGAGGTTGGGAAGTGTGACATTTTGGGTTAGTGACTAAAATGTAATTTTCGAAAACTTGGTGACTGTTTTAAAAAGGATTGAAACTTTGAATCTTTAAGGAGCTATTTACCCAAGAAGAGTTTCTCCAGATTTTTCTTAATATTAAAGGTTTTATTAATGGTTTTAATTAAAGGAAAAAGGAGGGAAAAAGATATTTTGCTCTCATAACTAACTTTTCTCAAAAATTTCCATTTCTTTTCTCTCAACTTTTCTCTCAACCCAAACACTTTTCTCCAGCAAATTTCCCTCTGATTTTGACATTCAAAGATGAGATTTCAACTTCCTTTTGATCTCTAATCATTTCTACAACAAAGCCTTAGCAATTTCTTATTGGATTTTCAAGAATCTTGGTTCCAAAAAGGGAGAAACTCACATTTAGAGGTATGAACGTCCTTCTCCTCTAAATACTCAGTTCTTTACTGAAATTCCCAAGTTCTCAATCCTTGATTTGTGTTTTAATAAAGGTTTTGTAGTTGTGTTCTTGATCTTGGCTTTAAAATGCAAGATTTGGTTAGTTTTTGATGAAATTCGTATGAAATGGTTGGGCGCTGTTTTGAGGTGTGTTTTTAATGTAAATTGGATGTATAATTGATGAGAAATTGAGGTTTAATCAATGCAATCCCGGATAGGTTGATTTTCCTAAGTTTTGTTTGAGTTTATGATGGTTTTTGGGGTGATCTTGATGTTCTGCTATAGCTGGAGGTATAAAGACGTGTTTAGATCCTTTTTGGATGTTAATTGAGGTTTATGAATGTTTGGAATTGATGGATCTTCGCTGGGTAGTGTTGTAGAGATGTTTGGATGTGATTTCGGTTGTGTTTGGTAGCCGAAATGTGAGTGTTGATGTGAGCAACGAGTTTAGGTGTCTTGGTTGAGGATATTAATGCATGATGGTGCATTAATCTACTGTTTTGATGTGTTTAAAACAGGGGAGACATCTTCGGATCCTTGTGGTGTTGATCTGGAAGCTTGATTGGTGTTTCGGCAAGTGGCGAAACGGAAATCGGTGAGTGAAGTTTGGTTTTCAGCTTTGAAACCAATGTTTGAAGGTTTTGGGAGCTTAGTCTAAGTCTAAACAACTTAGCTATGCTCAAGAGTAAGTTTTCGGAAAAACTCTCTTGTTGATGAGCCATGAGTTGGTTGAATGCAAAGGGATTTGTTGCATGTTTAAATTCTGTTTTTGAAAGCATATTTTAGCATGTTTATTGCTGGTTTCATAAGCCATGTGTTGAAGGATGCTCTAGGTAAGGGATCCTTGTTTTTGTACATTGATAAATGTGGTTTTGATGCAAAGTGATGCATGATGATAATGGCTTTGTTAAATGCTTTAAAACAGTGGATTAATGTTGTTAAATGATGTATATTGGCAAGTGATGTGGTTTGTCTAAAAGTACTTGAATCGGATATAGTTAGCCGGCTATAGGATTGGGTGCACCGTGAATAAAGTCGCCTTGGATGTTGAGGGGTTGTGATTGTACCATGCTCCATCCAAGTACACTAACGAGATGGTTAAGAACAACATGGTGGTTAAAAGTCCATGGGTGGTTCTTGTTTTAAGGTCAAAATGGTGGTTAAAATTCCATGTGTGGACCTTGTGTATGGTAAGATCACATTGGTGGTTTAAAGTCCATGTGTGGATCTTGTGTTGTACGTCCCGTGATCTCGTTAGTGATGTTATACAACTACCAATGAGTGATGTGGAGGGGTTGTGATTGTACCATAGTCTCCATCACGGGTGTTGAGGGGTTGTGATTGTACCATGCTCCACTTTGATATTGGTAGTGTGTATGAAGCGTAGGGACAACGCTTGTAATCCGCGTATCCGATTGTTGGTTGTAAATTGTCGTTTGTGTTTTGGAACATGGTTATGATTATCACTTGAAAGCCAATATGACATGATAATGGTTTGAAGCATGTAATGCTTGGTTTATGTACATATGTGCATGATGAAATGTTGTTTGAGCTAAAGGTTTTGAAAAAGAGTTTTTATTAATGCATTATTGTGATGTTTTAAATGAGCATTCCTCACTAAGCTATGTGCTTACGCTCTCTCTTTTCTTAAACCAATAATGCAGAGCATTGAAGTGCTTAAGGGCATCAAGGGGGTCAAGAATCCAAGTGAAGAACTAAGCTCACGTATGGTGAATATTTTCATAACTTGTTTAGCTTTTGGCATTTGGCAATGGGGAGCCTATGTTGTTGTTTTGGGAGATGTTTGGACTCCTTAAGTTGGTTTTATGCTTTTGATTGTTGGAACTTGTAAATGGCCTTTATGAGGATTGTTTGGTGTTTGAATGGTTTTCAATATAGGATGCATGCCTATAGAATTGGAGCTTTCCTTGTTTGATGCCATGTTTACGAATTGTTGATGCCATTATGTTCCTTAAGTATATAATGACTTGCTGGTATAATTAGAGGGTCTTTTGAATGCGTTTGATGGGCCAATTGTCTTTAAACCAGCTAATTTTCTGCAATCTGGGCAGCGTGTTTCGGAATAGTTGCTACCGTTTCGGAACAGATGGCCTGAAATGGCCTAGGCGTTTCGAAACGGGCAGAGCCGTTCCGTAACAGTTTTGCCACTGCCAGGCCATGTTGCACAACGGGTTTCGGAACGGTCCCGCGTTTCGGAATGGATCATCCCTGTTCCGAAACACCCGACCGTTGGGCACTGAAATTGACGGTTATATGTTTTGAAACCTTTGCGTTTTGGTCCTGAACTTGGTTCATGCAATTGAATGAGTTTGAGATGTCCGTTTGAGTTGAAATTTGGCAGAGAAGCATGAAACATGACTAATTTCATATTGGTAACTCAAAAGTTGGTTAAGTCCTTATAATTTTCAGAATTTACATTTTGGTCCCTAAACTTGTATGTTATGCAATTGAGTCCCTGAATGTTATCCGATTGTTGTGGCTTTTGAATATGTTTGTCTCAAGTGTTCACCTAGGGTTAATTTGCATGTAGATAAGATTAAAAAGAAAAAAAAGGGTCGTTAATCAAGGTTGACTTTCAGGTTGACTTTGGTTTTCCCCGTGTAAACTTCTTAATTCGGTTCAACCGTCTGGGCCGGGTTAAGGGGGTTACATACCACTTCTCACAAGAACCCGTCCAACCAACAACGGCCCTTGAACTTACATTGCCTTTCCACTTCAAGCCTTGACTAGAACACTAGCCTTACCAGGACACCGCCCATTTTATACATACATATTAAGATTACAAAACTTCTATTCACCCAGGCCAACCTTTTTCTACAACCCACAACACAACCTCTTTACAACTCCTCGAAGGTTGCTACGAACCATCACCTACATAAACAACCCTTCTACTACAACATCAAGGCCAAGTTACCTCTGCACTTTGGAAACACATCCTGCAACATCACTTAACACCAAGAAACTACCACTTCTACTAGCTATTCCCAACCACCTTGACTGCTTCTAACTCTAACCGGTAATCTCCTCACCACCATACCGCTAAACTCTTTAAGCGCCAAACACTTTCCTTCTATCAACATGCTATAACGCACTCACTATTACTGACAACTCACCTACAGCCCTCCATTACTTCTAATATTCTCCTAGCACCAAAACAACTTTTAAAACCCCCATCCAACCTAACCCAATCACAACACTAACGAACCCGATTAACTATTAGCGAGTGTGAACGTTCGTATGCATGGTCACCAATATGCCCTATCAATGCCTGATGTACATGCATGCAAAACCTCTAATGTCATGTCACATGTATGCATGGACCAGTACATATATAATATAGCATATAATAAATGATTTTAACTGTGCATGTATGACGGTTCACACCCACAAATAACATTCTCAGAATCCGCCTAAGAACAACCTCCTACTTCACTTCTAACATGACCAACTCCATCATTCTGGCAACCCATTATCCACAAAATACTCACTAATACCCTCTTCACACTAAAGTTGTTTTCAAAACAACACCAACTACTACCCCAAACATTCTAGCAACGAGACCATACCCACTACGCAAGGTAAAACCAAACCGAAACCAAAATAAGATAACTAAGGCAAAGATTACTTAACAAGGTTACCTGTAAACACCTCACTACCCCGGAGCTTCAACAGACGAGCTCTCTTCCTCGCAGAACCATCATTCTCCAGCCGCACCGCTGCAGCATCAGCTAACACATTAACGTCATCACCATCTCCCCGCGGTAAAGAACCCTGACTACCCCGAGCCAACTTCAAACAATTACGTCTCAAATGTCCAACAGACCCACAATTCCAACATGTTTCATTCTCCAAGCTCCTCACACCTTTCTGCCCTTCCTGCCACCTTCGAACCTTGTCTCGGTCGTGCCCACGACCCTTCAGAGACCCTTTTGCTACAACTGAAACTGATCTCACCACTTGTGGACAATTTCGCTTCACATGCTCCTTAGAACCACAGTTCCAACAAACTCTCGCACCCCAACAACCTCCAACATGGCGCCCTCCACAACAGTCACACACCGGCAACCGAGCTACCCCTCTTTGATCATGTAGCACTTGCCCCAAATCTACACTACCATCCAAGCTTCGATTCAAGCAAAACCTTCTATCACGTCGCCTCTTACGCTGACCGCTCCCGAGGTCAGTACCCACAACTCTCTCGCTTAAACTTTTCTCACCTTCATAAACGGAAACCACACCCTCACGTTGCTTAACCCTTGGGAATTTCTCTCCAAGGTACCTTTCATAAAAGGCAGACACAAAGAAGTCCCAATCTATATCATGGATATGCGATGCCACCGCCACAGATGTCCACCAGGCACAGGCGTCTTCCAACATCAATGAGACAACACTTCTCAGCTTACAAGCGTAGTCACAACCTTCCCGATCAAAAATCAGAATTACACTGGCCAACCAGGCCTCAAACGTCTCAGGTGTCGAACCATGATACTCCACAGCTCCCAAATCATGTAAACGCTGTTTCGACAAACTCGCACGTCTCACAATCGGAACGTCTACAGGCCTCACTTTCGCCACAGCCTGAGATGTTCCCAACACCTCTTGAACAAAAGGTGATGAACTCTTCATCACAGAACCAGCTTCTTCCTCCTGCCTCACCACCTCAACTCTAGGCACTGTAGGCTGAAACGAAACACCTCCACCAAAAGGTGAATTCCACGCCTTAACAACCTGCTCTAAAGCAGCAACCATCTCACCTAACTGCCATTCTCTCATCGATTTCACCATGCTATTAACAACAAGCTATCATAACAAAACAAACAAAACGATCAGGCCAGCTTCAAGCAAGGATTCAAAACTCCAGTTACAACATAACACAATAGCTATAATAATAAGGCAATGGGTATCCCGAATTCCCCCTTTTACATGACATAACAGTCAATAAAAACATGGATATCACAACATCGAGCATATCAATAAACATACTTTGACCATATTCTCATCAAACAACATTCACTCGCAAGAGCATAACATTAACATATCATACCCATTACACCTTCATCATTCATAAAATCAGCTCACATCACCAGCATATCATTAGCACAAATCCACATCAGCTCAATGAAGATTCTCAAACAAAAAGCATGACAAAAACATCAACAATTCGCTCACAGACACACATTTCAACCGACTTTCAACCACACATCAGAAAAAACATTAAACACTTATTACAACAATTTACCATTTTCCCCAAGCATTCGCAACTCAGCTATGATACCACCAAATGTAACCCCCTTAGCCCGGCCTAGACGGTTGACCCGAACTACGAAGATTACACGGGGAAAACCAAAGTCAACCCGAAAGTCAACCTTGATTAACGACCCTTTTTTTTCTTTTTAAACTTGTCTAGATGCACATTAATCCTAGGCATTCTCTTGAGATAAGCATACTCAAAAATCACAGCAATCGGAAAACAATAAGGGACCCAATTGCACAAAATACGAATTTAGGGACCAATTTGTAAATTCTGAAAATTAAGAGGACTTTACCAATTTTTAAGTTACCATTATGAAATTAGTCATGTTTCATGCCTCTCTGCCAAATTGCATCTCAAACGGACATCTCAAACTCAAGCAATTGCACATACAAGAATCGGGACTAAAACGTAAAGCTTGCAAACCTCAAAACCATTCAAATTTTATGCCCAACGGTCAAGTGTTCCGAAACGGGTCTAGGCCGTTCAGGAACACCCCTTGGCAGTAGCCAAAGTGTTTAGAAATGGGTCTAGGCCGTTCAGGAACACCCAGGCCAAATCAAGGGCCTGTTTCGAAATAGGCAAGGGTGTTTCGAAACACCCTGCCCAGAAACAGCAGATAGGCCTGTTTTAACACCTTTAAACCCCATCAAACATGCTCCAAACCATTCCACAATAAAACAACAACATGCCAAGCATCATACCTACCAATTTGCATCAAAATCTAGATACAAAACCACCCCTAGGTGCACCAACTCATTCAACACATCCAACACTCAATCATGCTTTTAAAACAAGAAGCATAGCATAACGACTTAAGAATAAGAAGATTCAAACGTTGCAAGCGTTAAACCACATAGTTCAAAATCATAAACCAAACTTGTCCAACATACACTATCTCATTAAACATCAACATAAGAGATTCTCCCCCCATTGCCTTTATTATCTATAGCTATTAACCGAGACATACATCTCAAGTGGAGCTCTCCTTGAATCCCTTGCTTCTTGCTGTCCCAACTTCAAATATCTGCATTGATGGACAAAAAGGAGCGTAAGCACATAATGCTTAGTGAGGAATGCTCAAAACCAAAACACCATCAATGCAGCGAGTCATAAAACCTCTTTTAAAAGTAAACACAATTCGATAAACCAAAGCAATGTTTGAAAACCCCTTTTAACAACATGCTTTAAATCATGCATTGCTCAAACATGAAAAACCAACCCTTAGCTTAGAAAAGCTAAGTAATTCACTTCAAAGCACAACCTTGCAAAACCATCAATTTAACCATTCCATGCATGAACATCCTATGCAAAGTTAAATACAAGATCCTTGGAAAACACTTCCACTTCACATTATACTTTTCTTATACTTGAAAATCATTTCAAAGAAAGAAACCTTTAAAAACCACTTACACCCTCAATTCTATCTCATGCATTAAGCAAATGCAATACATGAACCACAAAATCAACATTTGCATTACATGCCTTTTTAAAACAAGCCTTCACAAGACTTCAATGCACCAAAGAGATTCCATGCACACAATGCAACATTCTCAATAGAAGATAAACACTTGTTCAAGCTAACAAGTAAAACATGCATTCGTAGAACATTACACACTTCTCATGCAACCATGCATCATTTCAAGCATCTCATGCTTCATTACATTCAAGAACATTATATTGGCTTCTAAGCGATTATTCACAAAACATCATAACACAAGATACAATCGGATACGCGGATTACAAGCGTTGTCCCACACGCTTCATACACACTTCCGAACAACACAAGGTGGAGTTTACCGGTACAATCACAACCCCTCAACACCCGTGATGGAGTTTAACGATACAATCACAACCCCTCAACATCACTCATCGGAAGTTGTATAATACACTAGCGAGAGCCGGGACACATCACAAGGCTTACACATGGAAGCTACCACAACAATTGTAATCACCTTAACCAAGCTCACACACGGGAGCAACCCTCCACCGTTCTGACGCTTAACAAAGTCCACCCATGAGAGCCAACCTCCATCATGGTGACTTTAACAAGGTTCACCCACGAGAGCCATCCTCCATCGTGGTTGCAGTAAACCAAGCCCACTCACGAGAGCCAACCTCCATCGTAGTGGCACTAAACCAAGCCCACTCACGAGAGCCAACCTCCATCGTGGTCACACCAATTTCCTCAATCGCTAGGATTCTTGGATGGAGTTTACGGTACAATCACAACCCCCTCGACATCCAAGGTGACTCAATTCACGGTGCACCCAATCCTATAGCCGGCTAACTATATCCGATTAAAGTAACCAAGAACCACTTACATCACTTGCCAATATAACCATTTTACCACATTAATCCATTGTTTTACAAGCATAACCAAAATGCCAAAACCACAAATTACCATCATCAATCCACTATTTTTGTAGCATTACACAAAGCCATTAAACAACATGCAACACTATGCATCAATTCCACAATTCCAATGTACAAAACCAAGGATCTCTTACCTTGAGCATCCTTCACACATGGCTTTTAAAACCAGCATTAAACCATGCTAAAATATGCTTTCAAAACAGAATTTAAAACATGCAAATCACATGCATTGCATCCAACAATCACAAGTGCTTTAAAAACCAATTCATAACACAACCAAGAGAGAAATTTCATTTACTTACTCTTGAGCTTAGCTAAGTTGTTTAGACTTAAACTAAGCTCCCAAAACCTTCAAACCTTGGTTTTAAAGCTGAAAACCCAACTTCACTCACCGATACACAAAACTACGCTAGCCGATAAGCCTTCCAAGCATCCGAAACCCTCCAACGCTACCTCTATTGCTCACAGATCATTCTCCCCTGTTTCAAGCACATAACAACTGAGGATTAATGCATCATCATGCCTTAAAAAACCCCAGCAACACAACTAAATTCGCTGCTCTTTGTAAATCCAACATTTCGGCTACCAAACACAACCGAAATCACCTCCAAACACTTCCTAAACTTAACCCAGCCAAGATCCATCACTTCTAACCATTTTTAAACATCAATAAACATCCAAAATGATCCCAAACACGTCCTTATACCTCCAGCATTAACAAAACATCAAGATCACCCCAAAAACCACCATTTTCACAAGTAAAAACTTAGGAAAATCAACCTATCCGGGATTGCATTGATTAAACCTCAATCACAAATCATTTATACATCCAATAAACATCAAAAAGACATCTCAAATCACAGCCCAATCATTTAGTACGAATTTAATTAAAATTAAATCCAAATCTTGCATTTTAAGCCAAAATCAAGAACTCAACATTAAAACCTTTAATAAAACTCAAATCAAGGATTGAGAACTTGGGAATTTCAGTAAAGAACTGAGTATTTAGAGGAGAAGGACGTTCATACCTCTAAATGTGAGTTTCTCCTTGTTTAAAGCCAAGATTCTTGAAAATTCAATAAGCAAATGATAAGGATTTGGTGTAGGAATGATTAGAGATCAATTAGAGATTGAAATCTCATCTTTAGATGTTAAAATCAGAGGAAAAATGGCTGGGGAAATGTGTTTGGCTGAGAGAAAAGGGAGAGAAAATGAAGTGGGAAAATTTTAACAAAAGTTAGTTAGGAAAACTAAAATATCCATTTCCCTCTTTTTCCTTTTATTAAATATCATTTAATAAATGTTTAATATTAAGTAAAATCTGGAGAAAACTCTTCTTGGGTAAATTAGCTCCTTAAAGATTCAAAGTTTCAATCCTTTTTAAAACAGTCACCAACTTTTCAAAAATTACATTTTAGTCACTAACTTGAAATGTCACATTTCGAAACCTCATTTTGTAAAATTGATTTCACCACTCTCTTATATATAATAAAAGAGGATTTTTAGATATTTTCCCATATTTTTAATGCATCCCGAACTAGGCTTTCCCTAAAATCACCTTTTATATTCGAACCGAAAATCCGACCGGTCCGGTTCAAACCCAAAACTTCTAAGCCCAAAATTGGGGTGTTACAAGAGGACTGCATCAACTACGCCAAAAAATGCCATAAGTGTCATCGGTCCTATATCACCAAAGGCTTCTAAATGGCTTCGGTTTAACTTTGTGGTTATTGATTACTTCAACAATTGGGTGGAAGCAGCCACTTACGCCAATGTCACCAAATCGGTAGTGTGTAGATTCCTAAAGAAAGAGATCATATATCGATATGGGATGCCGAAAAGTATTGTATCTAATATTGCAATTAATTTGAACAATAAGACCATTGAAGAAGTATGCAAACATTTCAAGATACGACACCACAATTCCTCACTATACCATCCACAGATGAACGGAGCTGTGGAAGCAGCCAACAAGAATATCAAGAAGATTGTTGGAAACTTGGTAGAAACTTATAAAGATTGGCAAGAAAAGTTACCATTTTCCATGTATGCTTATCGTACATCGGTTAGAACCTCTACTGGGGTAACCTTTTGTTCCCTAGTTTATGGGATGAAGCGGTGCTACCCATCGAGGTCAAAAAAATTTCCCTCCAAATTTTGTCGGAATTGATATTAGATGAAGCAAAATGGATCCAATCCATACATGACCAACTTGCTTTGATCGAAGAAAAAAAGGCTAAAAGCCATTTGACATGGTCAAATGTACCCAAAAAGAATGATACGAGCCTATAATAAGAAGGTTCGCGCAAGAGAATTCCTGGAGGGAGACCTAGTGCTGAAAAAGATCTTGCAGATTCAGAGAGATTCTCGAGGGAAATGGATGTCGAATTGGGAAGGCACGTACGTCGTAAAAAGGGCCTTTTTTGGAGGAGCTCTAATTTTGGTTGAAATGGATGGGAAAGAGTTGCATAGCCTTGCGAATTTAGATTCAATCAAGAAGTACTTCACTTGAAAAAAAAGAGGGACAGGGTCAAAGAAGGTTTTTGAGTTGAAAACCTGAAAAGTCCGGCACAAATTTTGATGGAAGGAAATGGATTTTGCAAGTTGAAATATCGAAAAAGAACTTGAGGTCTTCTAGACACGTGAAGGCTCCCGACGCACAAATCTGGCGAAGCTTGTTTGCTTGATATCTGGACACCTAATTTTGTCTTTTTGCTTCATTCTCTTTTAATAATTGCCACATAAATGTCATTAACTTTATTTTTCAAATAAATCCTCCCTTTCATCTTATATCCTTGTTTACACAAGTAGTATACATTGACATAATGATCAATAAGCTAACAAATACAAGAAGACCTTTCTACATTGCCTTTGAGAGACTCTTAAAGATACATGGACCAAAGGCAGCCCTGATTGAAAAGGGGCATGTCTGTAGATAAACAACTCAAGAGAAAAAAGAGACACTACTCGGACATAATGTGGGGCAAATAGTTTCCTTGCGATCCGATAAGACATGAAGAAAAGAAAGTCTGGTGACTCAAACTAAACAGATTCCAAGCAGTCGGTGATGTCAGTTTCAGGGCAAATATAGATGCTTAAACCAAGTCTGGAATCCAGAAATTTTTCCGAATGGCATTTTGCATTCATCATTGACGCATTCATTAGATATACTTAAACTAGGATCATTTGATTCATACTAAGCATGGCATCCAGAATTTGAAAACAAAACAAGTTTTACAGATTATGTCTCTCCAACAAGTGGTGGAACATATCAACTCAATAACAATTTCATCTCCCTGAATTTGTAGTGGAATGGACATGACAACAACTTTGTCTCCCTGAATTTGTAGCAAAATGGTGGAATAAATACAATGGCAAACATGTCTACCTGAATTTGCAGTTGGAACAGATAAAGCACAACAATAGATCACTTTGCCCTAATGGCACAATGGAACGAATCAAATCTAATTACAAGATCTCGCATCTTCGTTAGTGTTGTAGCAAGATCATACTTATTCTCGATCTAGTCTCTTCGTTAGTGGTGCAGCGGATCCAACTCTTTTTAGGTCTTGCCTCTTCGTCGGTGTTGCAGCTAGATCAAACTTTTCTCCTCGGATATCACTTCAGAATCATAGCTAGGTTCAAAAAAATCAAAATCCAAAAAAGAAGAGAAGAAAAGAAAGCCAAAACTCTTCGAATAGTGAAATCTTGTACAAGAGAAGGAAATATCAAGTGCTATTGCAATGTGTGGATGCCGTCGAAGCCAAAAAGATTCTCGAAGAATACAGAAAAGATATTATTTATAAACAAAAGGATATTGCAATGTGTGGATGCCGTCGAATCCTTTTGTCTCCTTTTTTAATATTATTTATACTTTGTATAATAATAAAAATATCAAGGCAAAAGTAGTAGTACTTACAGTTGCCCCTCTTTCCGCATTCTTGTGAAACGAGAATAGAGCAAAAATTATAAGCACTAATTTCATTTTATTTTTTTTCTGGAAATTCGGAGCTACGAGTTCTTCTCATTATGAACATTTCACTATTCTGCCAAAATTTAGAGTGTGAAGTTTTTCTTCTTATTACGAAATTCTTCATCCCTTTACCAAAGTTTCTGAAGCTTGAAGTTGTTCTTCTCATTTCGAATTTCTTCAATCTTCTACCAAAGTTTAGAGTCTTAAGTTGTTCTTCTCATTACGAAATTCTTTATCCCTTTACCAAAGTTGCCAAAACTTGAAGTTGATCTTCTCATTTCAAATTTCTTCAAATTTCTGTCAAAGTTTGGAGTCTGAAGTTGTTCTTCTCATTACGAAATTCTTCATCCTCTAATGTCCGAAGATGTTATTCTCATTATGAAATTCTTCATTCCTCTTCTTCTAGAGAACACGAACAAGTTCTTCTCATTATGAACTTTTCATCTTCCCGCAAAGATTCCGCGTCTTCCCCTTTAGAAAGCTTGAACAAGTTCTTCTCATTATGAACTTCCAATCTTTCTGCAAAGGTTGAAGTTTGAACAGTTCTTCCCATTATGAACTCTTCACTCTTCTGAAAATGTTGGTGAGTTCTTCTCATCATGATCTATTTCCTTCCTCTTTTTTTCCATTTTATCTTCACGGGGTAAGTTCTTCTCATTAGGAATTGTCCAATCCTCATGGGGCGAGTTCTTCTCATTTAGAAACTCTTGGTTCGTCACTGAGATCTACATCTTCAAACAGGAAGTTGCATACTGAAATATCTTCTAATCTTTGAACATATGTCAAAATAGGCAGAATGATTTGGAGTGTGTGTTAACATGCTCCTATTTTAGGGATGTCTAACTACAAATGATGCATGAATGATGTCGTTTATAGAACTGTTGGGGGATAAACCCTTGTTTTCTGGTCAAACAATCATGATCTCCTTTGGATTTCTATCTTCGCTGAATCATCATCCTTCATCGCTTCTTGAAAGGAGACTGATGAGTTTCACTGGTCAGACGGAATATAATACTTCATGAAGTGTTCACTTTTTTAACATTGTTCCCACCACTCGACTTTTGGGTTCGACTGCTATCTTGTCCTTGACTTATCATGACAAAATTTTCTCTAACTCAACATTGGGATGAGCACATGCCCCCAAGTCCCTAATCTTTTCTCTTAAGTTAATTCTTCATCTTTCTAAACCAATCAAAGTATTACGGTAGAAACTCTCCTTAAGTCCTTGAACTGTTTGACATATAAACTCCTGCTATTATTCTTCACCATAATCACTGATGGGTTATTCCCTTGTGTTAGGTAGACCATTTGCGTCCACCACCTTGCATTTTAAAATTCATCCCCGAAGCAATGAAAAGAAATCCTTTTGTTTATAATTGTTAGTTGCTGATAAACATTTCAATGGGGATGCTTTTGGATTAGTATACAAGTCTTAGCAAACGGAAATCAAATAAAAAGAAAACAAAATAGGATGCCCCTGATATCAAACACGAGAGTGTCTCGGATTCAACCCCCCGGTGATCATTTCAACCATAGCTTTTGTCTATCAAGGAACTGAATGTTATGGCGATATTTAGGAGTTGTAAAATTCTTCCTAGATCGCTCGGTTCATCCTCATGATTATCGTATTGCTTGATTAGTTCAAAAACTACTCATTTAGTTCTCATTATTTTTTCCATTCATAAATGTGTTCAAGTTTTTCGGACTTGCTTAACCAATGGAGTATAAAAATACCATTCTAAGAATAAAATTCTAAGTGCACACGTGCTTTTGATTGCAACTGGCCATTATTATTATAATTATTATACACATGTCTTCAAAGATACATCTCTGACGCTAGGGTATTGGACATGTGGAGCACAGCTCCTTGTTAGATTTATCACCCCCACAGCTCCATCAGAGTGCTCTGAGACTTATTCAATTGTTTATTCATTCATTCATTTTTTCAATTTTATTTCATTTATATTTTGGGCACTAGTTACAATCCAAGTGTTCTTATTAGGGAACAGAAGATTACGCTTAAAACTTCAATTTCAAGCAACTCCACTTAGTTAAAATTGCCTAGTTTACTTCACTTTTTATGAATTTTGGAGATTTTTTTCATCATCGGACATCATCAAATGAGTAGTAGTCTTGCTTTTTGTGTTTTACCGACCAGAGTAGGATGAGTAAGAAATCACACCTCATCGCTATCACAACATTCAATTGATATTTGCATTATGTCACATCATGCATGTGATATTCGGGGACCTACGGGGGGTAAGAAGGGATATACATATATGTGTTCTTGATTTTAAGGTCATTTTAAAAAAGATGCATCCTTTCATTGAAATGATAATCCGCAAACAACATACTCCCTTACAAAAAGATCTTTGCTACTTTCAGGAAAATAATAGCGAAGTTGATTCAACACATTACTTCAAAAGGAAAATTAAAATGCAAGGAACCAGTCAACATTTAACAGAAACATAAAAGAAACATGGATGCATTAAAACTCTCGACCATTTTGAAAATGGTCGTTCACCTCTTGTCCATCAATCCTTCCTCGAAGAACTCAATCTCCTTATTTTCCATATTTTTTGAATCAACTTCCTAAACTCCGAACAACACTGAATCGCATGTCCCTCCTTTTCATGGTACTCACAATATGCCCCATGCTCGTCATGCACACTCTTCATGTCGTGTTTAATTAGACCCACCATGCATAGCTGTTTGGACACCCAACTTAGAGGGGACTTGACTTTCGAAACCTCCACCATTACTCTCTTTGCATCTACCTCTTCAAGAGCATTCACGCCCCGACCTCTGTGTTTTGGGAGTGGGTTAGCTGTTACGTTAGGTTCATCGTACTTCACGGCACCAGCTTTTATCATGTTTTGCAAGACTTTTTTTGAATGTTGTGCAATTCTCTATCGTGTGCCCCGAGACACCGACATGGTACTCACAGTGTGCCTTCTCATCATACCATGGAGGATAAGGTGGTTGAAAGGGAGTAATATAGTATGGTTGAACCAAATCAACCTCGTGTAGTGGTGAGTACAACTCTTTGAATGACACCAGAAGAGGGGTTAAAGACATCTTCTCATTCTCCTTCTTGGGACCCTTAGTCTCTCTTCTATTCGAGCTTTGCCCATTTCTAGTTACGGCTTGAGGTGGTAAGATTGTAATATTCTTTGGGGCCTCGTAGGTGCTTGTGTTGTTCACCTCATGATCCTTTTTCTTGAATTGCTTTTGAGAATTTTTCACCTCCATCAATTCTACCACTCTTGATAGTCGCTTCGATGCGTTCGTCGCTCATAACCATATCCAAGAAATTACTGATAGGGTTACTTATCATGCGGTCATAAAGGGTCCCCTTCAAAGTATCCACAAATATAAGGGGAATCTCATTTTCACGAATTAGAGGTTGTACTTGTTCCGCCACATCCCGCCAACGCTGGGCATACTCAAGAAGGCTTTCATTGTGCCTTTTCTCTAGCCCTTATAGCATGATCTGATTTGGTGCCATATCGGTTATGCGCTTGTACTGATCTATGAAAGCTTTGGCCAAATCCTTTCACGGCCTGATCTAAGCACGGGTTAACTGATTGTACAACCTCACCGCGGGCCCCGCTAGGCTATCTTAAAATAGTAAATTAGCAACTTTTAATTGTCGATAAAACCCGTCATCTTTCTACAGAACATGGTTATGTGGGCAGTAAGACAAGTAGTCCCATCAAGCTTTTCAAAATCCGGTGTCTTGAACGTGGTGAAATTTCCAAATCCGTAATTAAATGGAGATCTCTAGTGTTCATCCCATACGGCCCATCTTCCTCTTCTTTTGTTCAGATCTTCTCTTCAAGTTCCTTTCGTGTCTCTTCTAGTTGCTTCAAGAACTCCGCCTTAACCTTGTTCAGTTTTTCCATCTCATCTAAATTTGGGATACTATCCCCGACATTATCCAGTGGATGAAAGATCAACCCCGGTGGAGCATGGGTAGAGGCATCCGCCTGATGCGATGTTGTCACATCTCTTTGAGTAGCCACCCCTTATAGGGGCCTAAGGGTTCTAGCAATAAAAACGGGGGAAACGAGGATTCTCCCGCGCTCTAACTAGGGTTGTCCACAAATCCTTTCCCTCTTAGGTCTTCTGCTTTCTTGAGTTAGATCAACTCGGATAGTTCCTTCATCATATCTTGTTGGGATTTAACTATGGTGTCTCCCAAATCTTGTTGAGCACGTTCCAATTGTCCACTCAAATCGGCTTCCAACTTAACAAAACTTTCTTCCATTTGTTTCTTTTGGTGTCGGGTATAGTGTGGGTGCAGAACCTTTGATTGCTAGGAATACTGTCATGAATCCCCCAACTATTAATTTTATTTGTTTTATGACTTAATGTATGCAATGCGTAATATGCATAACAAAAATAAACAATTGAAGGCAAATAATTAAAAATGCACAATTTGATGCAAAGAAGTGTTGATCGACGAACATTCTCATTAAACAACCTTCCATAATGAAGATCAAGTCCCATTACAATGAGAAAGAAAAAAACTACCACATGGAGCACAACTAAAATCTAGATTGCTCATCGCTCGATCAATCTTAAACTTCGGGATTCTTCATCTCGTTATTATGGACTTTTTTCCCCATTACGAAAGCCTTCAACTTTGGATTGTTCTCGAATCAACACCTCATAATGAAAATGCTATGAATATGCAAAAAAATAATCGAACAAAACAAGATAAGAGAAAGCAAATGAATTAGTGACAAATATAAATAACACATCAAAACATATCAACATCAAAATGCCTAACAACATGAATTCTAGTTTACTATAGCTATTTGCATGACTCTAATGGGGTAGGCTTCTTAAATTCTCACACATGTGGGTTTGGTTCTATACAATGGTACTCGAACCTATCTTATTACCTACTAATGCAACAAGAACCCCAATTCTAGCCCATTACAAGCTTGCGAATAGGATTCGGTTCGAGGGAAAGCATGGCCTAGTGACGTAGAGGGTTGCTCACGTGTCAAAAGGTGTGGATTCCGGTAGTGAATTATCGACCTGTGGAGGGCTGCTCACGTGGGTATGTGGTGTTTCACTCCTACTCAAGGGATAGAGCTCGGGTAGATATCTCGATGATTATGATGCAACACATGTCGGTGATTTCTTAATAATTAAATGAGCAATTGTAGAGTGGATCGTTGAATCGATAAATGCCAAGAGGGTGGGTGAATTGGATTTTTAATTTGGTTGGTAGTGAAGTGGTAAAATAAAATTGAGGACAAAGGCAATTATAGTGGTTCAAGTTCCAAATGAACTCTACATCCACTACCTTAGCTCCCACTAAGGATTTTCCAAACAACTTCACTAGTTGATCTTCCCCTTTCCTAGGCTTAGGAGGAAACCTTTACACAAATGGTCAATTTTCTACCCAAAATTGACCAAACCCTCTCACAAGTGTACAAAGAAGAATGTGGCAAATACAATGTATCTCTCAAGACTTATATTGGCTAAATTACAAGCACACAACCCAATTGAATCTGAAAAATAGGAAATTAAAAGGATTGACAATTGGGGTTTTACAAGGATATTGTAATTTAAGCACTTGAGCTTGGATTTTATCTAAGATTGTTTCTCTTAGGATCAATAGTTATTGCTGGTTATTTTTTGACTCCGTTTTATACCTTCTCATTCAATTCTAGCCATTGGGGTGGTTGTCATCATCAATATAGCCATTGGGATGCAATCTTCCCACCATAAAGGCAATTCTGCAACTACCCGTTTCGAAACATCTGTACCTGTTTCGAAACAGACCAAAATAGAAATAGTCGTTGAGGGTGTAATTAAGAGACCGTATCGAAACAGATACGATCGTTTCGATACGCTAAGAGCTCGTTCTGAAATGACTTGATACCGTTTCGAAACAATTTGAAACTATCAAAACCCGTATTAAAACGTGCTTAAATCATTTCGATACGTCTTAACCATTTTGTAAAAATTAGTTATAAAATTGCAACGGTCATAAATTTTAAATCCAAGTTCAAATCTCGTTTCGAAACGTTCACGATCATTTCGATACAGCCGTATCGAAACGGATCTGCTCGTTCCGTTGTTCTTCATCCGTTTCAAAACATAGTGTCCTGTTTCGATACTATCATATCAAAATGGGAAGACTCGTTCCGAAACCAATTTTAACAGTTTCAACACGTTCCGAAACACCTAAGGGCTGTTTCGAAACGGTGACTCGAAAATCACTGTTTTGACTTGGAAAACACTTAGAAAAATTTGTATAACTATTTGGTTTTCACTTGACCACTTTACTTAAAAGTTTTGGGAAGTTTTGAGGACTTAAAAATTTATTTTCCATTTTCTATTTAGTCCTTAAATCCTTTGTTATAGCAAAATCAATTCTTTGGTTTTACAATCTCCCTCTTTTTGATATAACAAAACCAAGTATAAATTTTTAAGTGTTTTGAAATCTTTGAAATACTTTTAACTCCCCCCAATTTAAGATAGATTTTAAAGTTTTGAAAAGTTGAAATTTAAAGCACTTGAAACTTAAAAACACTTAGGCTCTTAGGAATTACTTCTCACCCTTTTTGTTAGATCAAACATATAATCAAGGCTAAATGAGAATAAAAGAGGCATAAATCATAAACCAAACAACATAATAACATAGATAGCATTAAGATCATGAAACAAATTCAAACATAAAATCAAACTCAATCCTAAAGACATGAAATCAAAGCATAGGTCTTAAAAAACAGAGATAGGTGCATAAACTCAATCATAATATGACAAAATAAAATGATATGCAATAAAGCTAAGGTGCCTCATCATCTTCATCGCTTCCAAGGTCATCCAAGAAATCATCACTGTCCTTCCCTTGATCCTTGCAAAAATGCCTCCAATCACCATAGAAGTTGGTGAATGAGAGATCCATGGGTGATTGTTGGGTTTCAAGGGAGGTAAGGCGATTCTCTATGCCAAGAGCATAATCCTCCAAAGAAGTGAATCGAGTGTTGATAGTTGCAAACCCGTATGCCATGTTTGTGTCCATGGTGTTGAACTTCTCGGTGAGGAAGGCCATGAGAGCATCATTGTTAGGAGCCACAATGGGAACTTGAACTTGTGGTTGAGGCTCTTCTTGAGGTGCTTGAGCTCTACGATCAACTCGAATCCATTCCCCATTAGTGTATCGAAATCTGGACCTTACGAGAGAAGACTCACCAAGCTTTTGCTTGTGTTGTTCCGGAAAATCGTATGAGACATCAAGGTCAAGGGGAACAAAAATGTAGCTCAAAGCTGTCTCATAGGTGAAGGAGGTGATGGAGTCAGATTGACGATGCCTTACAAGATGGACCATCTCGGCAAACATTATCTTCACCAAGTTAGGTTGTTCTTGTCGGAAAAACTCGAGCCAAAAGGTGTCAACTTGACGGATATGGGCAAAATTTCCTCTAGATGGGAGAAAGAACCAAAATATGATTAAGTGCAAGAAACGGTCTTGGGCATCCAAAGTGAGAACTGTTGAGTGTGTAAAAGTTCTATTATTTACACCTTTTTTAACCCATATTTCTGCTGCATTCAAGCATTATTTATTGCATTTAGGTTAGTTTACAACAAAACATCACAATTATATTAAAAGGCACAGTTTCTACTTAAAATGGCTGTTTTTGCAGGTTGCTGCTGTAGCAGACGGAAAGGGCAGGTGTTGGGCAGTGAAGCAGAAGAGCTGGAACTGGACGAGCAGTCAAGGAGGACGATGCTGCCATGGTTGCCGCCGTGACAGCAGAGGACGACAACAGTTTTGTGGAGAAGATGCATAGAGGACCTCGACAAATAGAGAAAATTCAGCCCGTCTGTCGTGTGAAATCACCATATTTTTCCAAGCCCTAGATCAGAAGATATTCCAAGCCCAAAGTTCAAGGAGAGATAATCCCAAGAAAGAAGGAGGATGACTTAAAGAGAGATTCTCTAAAGATTTAGTCTTTATTAGAATTGTACTTTAATTTAAAGTTGTAATCCTTGCTAAATTAGATAACTTGAGCCCAAAGCTTATATAAGGGAATATATCTTAACCTAGAGGCATAACCGATTACGCTATCTTCCTTCCCAAAACTCTAGCCGTTTTCCTTCCCACAACATGTTCTAAATTCCCCCTAGGGCCACAGGTTGATTTGTAAAGTAGTTGCAAGGGTTGTTTTGTTTTAGGAATTTTCAGTTCAATAAAATAAACTTCAAGTTCTCTTATTTTGGTTATTAATATCTTGCAAGAGCATCGGGAGAGCATTGTGAGATTATCTATTTACTTAGCATTGGGAGAGTTAAGTATACGAAAGAAATAAGAGCAAGTTCTCTAGTTTATAGTTGAACTATCTCGGACTTAGGGATAGGACGAGGTTAAGTGGCTAAAGAAGAATTCATCAACATCAGTGTTCATCCTTCGGTTCACGCCGGGAGGTATCATCCAAGACGTGATCATCGACAGACTTGGACTTAGGGATAGGCCAAGGCACATCTGGGATTCTTGCCAAACTTGAAGTACTGAGTTGATTGTTCACTGCCGCGATAACCAACGGACTGCTGCCGCGACGGGAACGACGACATCACTGGATTTCCTAGACTCAACAATACCTGCACTACTGAGCAATTCAATATCAGCCCATTCTCTCTATCTTAATTTTCCTTCTCTTTTATTTACGTTTACTTTATTATTTTCGTGACAACTTCTCAAATATTTTCTTTACTTTCGTGCAGTGAATTAAGGTGAAGCTATTAGCCCAATCCCTGTGGAGACGATATCCGATACTTCGTATCACTTTACTACTTGCGTCGTGTATACTTGCACTACAATTGCGATAGACTAATTTACACGCAACAAGTTTTTGGCGCCGTTGCCGGGGATTGGCAACATAACTCTACCTTTTCTTTTATTGCACTTTTCGTTTTTGTTTTTATTCTTATTTTTCTAGTTTACTTGGATTGTCCAACCTATAACTTTCACAAGGTCTTTTGTTTTCGTATGCGCAGATCTCAACGAGGGAAGGAACCGAAATACCGGTTAGATCCTAAACCAAAACGAACGTTCAATCTCAAGAAAAGAGTCCGCTACCTCGTTGAACGGAACGATTACCTAGAGCAACAACTCGAAGCTATGGTAAACGAAAGACAAGAAGAAAGAAGGGACGACCCAAGAAATCCCCAGGATGCTGTAGATCCTGCCAGGAATGGAGGAAACGGTCGTGCTGCTGACTTTCCTGCCGCTGCCGCACGCCGGTCCTGTCGAGACTACATGCTGAATGACCATGTAGAACTAGAAACCACGCTGCCGGATATTGAAGTTGACAACTTTGAGCTGAAACTTGTTATGTTTAGCATGATCAACAATGCCGGTCAATTCAGTGGTGCTGTTACAGAGGATGCTAGGGAGCATCTAAAAACATTCCAGGAAATCTGTGGTTCGTTTAGACTACCAGGAGGTAATCCGGAGATACTGAGGCTTCGGTTATTTCCCCATTCATTGAGGGACAGGGCAAAGACTTGGTGGAATAAACTTACGCCGGGTTCAATTAGAACTTGGGCAGATTTGTCTCGTGAATTTTTATCTCGTTTTAATCCTTCACATTTATCTGAGCGATTACGTAACGAAATTGCTACTTTTCAACAGGAAGATGACGAGCCAATGCACGAGGCCTGGGACAGATTCACCACTCTTCTACGGAACTGCCCTATGCATGGATTCCCTGTCTGGAACCAGGTAACCAAGTTTTATAATGCTGCCAACTTACAAACTCGTATTCGAATTGATTCAGCAGCAAACAGATTACTATTGGACAAAGACCCGGACGAGGCAATGCAAGTATTGAAAAATCTGGCTAAGAATGAAGAGCAGTTTCTGACAGCAAGAAGAGGGGGTAAACGGGTCCTAGCTGTTAAGGATTATGAGGCCGACAGCACGATGAAATCACAGGTGGCATACCTTACTAAGGCAATGAAAAAGCTCTTGAACGAGGAAGCACAACATGGATTTGCTGTCGAGGAGGTATGTGACATTTGTGAGGGAAATCACAGTTCGGAGGAATGTCCAATACAGTTAGAAGAGGGAAAGTATGTTGGAAATTACAATAAGCTGAATTACAACTCCAACAACTATAATCCCAACTGGAGAAAGGATCCCAAGTTTTCTTGGAGTAATCCTAATAATACCCTGAATCCTCAAGCACACAACAATCAGAATCAGGGTGGACCTAGATTGTTGACTCGACAACAACCGCAGCAGCAGCAACAACAACCACCAGCTGCCACGAACAGTATACTGGAACAGACTCTGGCTACGTTTATGTCTCAGACAGGTACTTATATTGAGAATATGAATCAGTTTGTCAAGAAAACAGAGACATTCATGGATAAAACAGAGATGAGGATGACGAATCATGAAGCCACTCTGAAATCCTTAGAGACACAAATGGGTCAGGTTTCCCAGCATATCAACCCAAGGCAGACTGGAGGATTCCCTAGCAATACTGAAAATGCTAGACAGCCCACACATGAGCAATGTAAAGCTATTACTACTAGGAGTGGGAAGAAACTACCAGGGCCAGAGAAAGAAGCTGAAACAGTGAAGAAACCAGCCTTGGACAAACCTGTCACGACAGCAGAAGCGACAGAGGAGAAAAATGATGAACCCAAACCTCATCAGATTCGTATGCAGTGGGAAGGACGTATTGCTGATTACCGTCCCCTACCTCCTTTTCCTCAACGGTTACAGCAAGCGAAGCAAGAATCTCAGCTCAAAAAGATTTATGATATCTTTAAGCAGGTTCATATTAATATTCCGCTGTTAGATGCCGTTAGGGAGATGCCCGGTTACGCCAAATTTCTCAAGGATGTCATGTCAAAGAAATCTAAACTTGGGGAATTTGAAACGGTTAAGATGACGGAAGGATGTATGAGCATTCTTCATAGGCAGCCACCCCAGAAAAAGAAGGACCCGGTGAGCTTCATCATACCTTGTGTAATCGGAGATAAATATGTGGGTAAGGCACTTTGTGATCTTGGTGCTAGTATTAATTTAATGCCAAAATCTGTTTTTCAGAAATTAGGTATTGGAAAAGCTCGGCCCACGACAGTAATTATGCAGCTGGCAGACCGCTCTTATGTTCATTCGGAAGGAAAAATCGAAGATATTCTGGTAAGAGTGGATAAATTTATATTTCCTGCTGACTTTCTTGTGTTAGATTGTGAAGCAGATGAAAACGAACCAATCATCCTTGGGCGACCCTTCTTAGCCACGGGAAGATCACTGATTGATGTGGAAAAAGGAGAACTCACCATGAGAGTGAACGATCAAGAGATTAAGTTGAATGTTCTCCAAGCTATGAAGCATGCTGATGCATATGAGGAATGCAAGGTTATCACTGAAGTTACCCTTGACCAACCCTGCATCAGGTCGGGCTGTCACGACATCAACATTGGTCACTGCCTCGGCAGCCACTTACAGGACTGTCACGACAGCACCGACGACAGCAACTCCTCAGAATCCAAAACATCAGATACTGAAGATCAGGAGGAGGTAAACTGGATAGGCGATCATCCAGGTAAGTTATTCGAACCCTTAAATTATACTTCGGATAACCATGCAATCCAAAAGCCATCTACTGTTGATCCCCCTGTTTTAGAACTAAAGCCCCTGCCAGGGCAGCTAAAATATGCTTTTCTTGATTTAAATGATACGTTGCCCGTAATCATCTCTTCCAAGTTGATGCAAGAACATGAACAGCAGTTAGTAGAGATGCTGCAGCAGCACAAAAAGGCAATTGGATGGACGATAGCTGATATTCAAGGCATTAGTCTGGCATTATGCATGCATAAAATCCTCTTAGAGGAAGATCATAAGCCGACTATAGATGCTCAAAGGCGGCTAAACCATGCGATGAAAGAGGTGGTGCGTAAAGAGATAATCAAATGGTTAGATGCTGGTATAATTTACGCCATCTCCGACAGCAAATGGGTGAGCCCGGTGCAATGTGTTCCCAAGAAAGGAGGAATGACCGTGGTAACCAACGAAAACAATGAGTTAATCCCAACCAGGACTGTGAACGGTTGGAGGGTTTGTATGGACTATCGGAAGCTTAACAAAGCTACTCGAAAGGACCACTTTCCTTTACCCTTTATAGATCAAATGCTTGATAGATTAGCGGGTAAACCTTACTATTGTTTTCTTGATGGTTATTCAGGTTACAATCAAATCGCTATCGTACCGGAAGATCAAGAAAAGACGACATTCACATGCCCCTACGACACTTATGCTTTTAGGAGAATGCCATTTGGACTATGCAATGCACCCGCCACCTTCCAAAGGTGCATGATGGCCATATTCTTTGATATGGTAGAGGACTTCCTAGAAATTTTTATGGATGATTTTTCAGTCTTTGGGGAAGATTTTGAGAGCTGCCTAGGCAATCTACAAAAGGTACTTGAAAGATGTGAAAAAGCAAACCTAGTCTTGAATTGGGAAAAATGCCACTTCATGGTGGATGAAGGGATAGTCCTTGGCCATAAGATTAGCTGACGTGGCATAGAAGTCGACAGGGCCAAAATAGAAGTGATCGAAGAGCTGCCGCCGCCGACTACAGTCAGGGGTATTAGAAGTTTCTTGGGACATGCTGGTTTTTATCGGAGATTCATTGCAAATTTCTCAAAAATCACCAAGCCCCTATGCCATCTCTTGGAGCAGAACCGACCCTTTGACTTTAATGATAAATGTACTGAAGCATTCAAGGTTCTAAAGGAAAAACTGGTAACAGCCCCAATAGTACAGCCACCAGACTGGACACAACCGTTTGAAATCATGTGTGATGCTAGTGACTATGCTGTCGGGGCAGCACTTGGGCAGCGGAGAGACAAATTGTTTCATGTCATATACTATGCCAGCAAGACACTAAATGATGCCCAAGTAAACTACACCACCACAGAAAAGGAGTTATTAGCTGTGGTTTTCTCCATTGACAAGTTTCGTTCTTACATACTTGGAACGAAGGTAATAGTCCACACAGACCATTCTGCTTTGAAATATTTGTTCGCGAAAAAGGATGCAAAGCCTCGATTGATAAGATGGATCCTGCTACTGCAAGAATTCGACCTTGAAATCAAAGACAAAAAGGGACAGAAAATCAGGTGACAGATCACTTGTCAAGATTGGAGAAGGGAAAGAGTCTACCAATAGATGAGACAAACATACTGGAGACCTTCCCAGACGAGCAGCTCTTTGCTGCCGCAATCACTACCGCGACAGCCATGGCGGCAGGTACGTATTCTGAACTTCCTTGGTATGCAGATTTCGTTAATTTCTTAGTTAGCCGAATAATACCTTTTGACCTTAATTATCAAGCCAGGAAGAGGTTCCAAAATGATGTTAAGCATTATTATTGGGACGAACCTCTTCTTTTCAAAATCTGTGCAGATCAGGTTATAAGAAGATGTGTACCACATGAAGAGCAGAAAGACATACTGCATCACTGCCATGCTTCACAGTATGGAGGACACTTAGGAGGCAACAAAACTGCTGCCAAGGTGCTGCAGTCAGGGTTTTATTGGCTGTCACTATATAAAGATGCACAAATCTTTTACAAAAGCTGTGACAGGTGCCAAAGGACAGGAAACATCTCACGGAGAAACGAGATGCCGCTGCAGAACATTTTAGAAGTCGAGATCTTCGACGTTTGGGGGATTGATTTTATGGGACCTTTTCCATCTTCATGTGGGAATCTATACATCCTCCTGGCAGTAGATTATGTCTCAAAGCGGGTTGAAGCTATCGCCACTCAAAAGAATGATGCCAAGACAGTTCAACGGTTTTTACACAAGAACATTTTTTTCTAGGTTTGGCATCCCTAAGGCGATTATCAGTGATGAAGGGAGACATTTTGACAGTAGGGTTATTGCTGCTGCCTTGAAGAAATACGGTGTCAAACATCAGATCGCAACAGCATATCACCCACAGACCAATGGACAAGCTGAAATTTCTAACAGGGAAGTCAAGAACATTCTTGAGAAGATGGTTAAGCCAACTAGAAAAGACTGGTCTTTACTCCTCAATGATGCATTATGGGCTTATAGGACAGCTTTTAAAACTCCATTAGGAATGTCTCCATACCGGTTGATTTATGGGAAAACATGTCATCTACCTGTCGAGATAGAGCACAGAGCATATTGGGCGATCAAAACAGTGAATATGGACTTCGACAAGGCAGGGCAGAAAAGGCTGTTAGATCTTAACGAGATTGAAGAAATCCGAACAATGGCCTATGACAATGCAAGAATTTACAAGGATAAAACGAAGAATTGGCATGACAAAAAGTTGCTGCCACGACAGTTCTGCCCAGGGCAGCTTGTATTGTTGTTCAATTCTAGACTGAAACTTTTCCCAGGGAAACTGAAGTCTAGATGGTCGGGCCCATTCCAAGTCGTACAGGTTTTTCCCCATGGTGCCATCACAATCCGATCATTAAAAGACGGGCACCAATTCAAAGTCAACAGACAGCGTCTCAAGCATTATCAGGGGACTGAAGCCCCAGGAATATAGGAAGTGGTTACCTTAGGAGATGCCCCACCAGGCATCCCTAACTTAACCTAATTTTTATTTTATTTTATTAGTTATTAGGAAATAAGATTTATTTTATTTGAATAATGTTTTTATTTTCATTGTTTTTAGGAAATAAAGGAGTCAAGAAGAACAAGAGAAGTGAACTTAGCCCACCATCCATCCACCAGCCCAACAAAGCCCAATTGTTGAAGCCCTTCGTTACAGCTGCCGCGACAGACGCGGAAACACGTCACAGACGCGTAACAGACGGGAAACGTGCGTCAGACGCGTCAGACACGCTAGCGTACAACAACTGGCCCCGATATTCGCGCCTGTCGTTACAGCTTCAACGGGCAGCAACTTCCTCTCTATATAACCCCGTTTCATTTTCATTTTCACTCACTTCAGCTTTTCTTACTTGCTCTCTCTCTTCAGTTTTTATTTGCTTTCAGTTTATTTTCACAACCCTTGCACAAATATGTCTTCTAGGAAAACCCGACGCAGTGCTGCCTCTAGCTCCACACCGGTAGCAACTCCCCCTCGTTCCTTTGCTAATAGAGACATGTGGGAAGAGAGAGGCTTTATTTACACATCAACAGAAGAACATCTGGGCCTTAAACCATTCATAGCCCGGAAGATCAGAGCTTTATAGTGCAAACCTTTACAGAGCAGCCGGAGGAAATGAATGTCACGCTGGTTCGAGAATTTTATGCTGCCATCAGCAGCAAGACAACGACAACAATGTTCGTTCGAGGGAAAGAGGTGCCATTTGAAGCAGAATACATTAATACACTCTATGGCTTCTACATCGGTATCAATGACGACGCCCACCAGCAATTCCTGAATACATTAGACACTGCTGCCTACGACGCTGTCATGGCAGATTTGACAGAGGAGGGAACTGAATGGAACAACAGCAAGAAGAATCCAAGGACAGTACGGAGGACCCAGCTGCTGCCGGAGGCAAAGTTGTGGAATGCCTTCATAAAAAAGAGGATCATGCCGTCATCCCACAACACCACCGTCGACCAGCCAAGGTTAGCGCTGATACACTCTATTCTACATGAACGACCTATTAATGTGGGTAGCTTTATTCGAGAAAGTATTTTGGAGTGTGCGCATAGACCGACAGGTCCTCTCTACCTTCCATACCTCATCACCTCGCTCTGTCGCGGCCATAATGTTCCAGAGCTGCGCACTAATTTGATAGAAGAAGAAAGAGGTTGGAAAGAAAAGAAAATCCTCAGCCTGATGGAGTTAACTGTTGCTACTCCCCTGTCATCATTCGATCCTGCTGCCGCCACAGCCGAAATGACAGAGCAGCAACACACTGAACCAGTCGCTACAGCAGCTGCCCCGACAGACTCTTCCACCCGGATATTAGCTGCCATTCAGAAGCTGGAGGAAAGACAGCTGGGCTTAATGACTTTCATCAGGGACTTTGCTGCCTCTACAGTAACTTTTATTCAAAACTCCTTAAACTTCCCTGATGCTGCATTCCCCACTTTTCCTGCCCATTATTTTACTATACCTACACCTGCCCACACACCTACACCCGCTGCCACCCCACGGACACCTTCTGTCGCTTCAACGCCAACACCTGCGCCAACAGCAGCGGGCAGCACCCATGCCGAGACTTCTGCCCGTGGGACAAAGAGAAAGACAGCAACGGAAGAACTTGATGCCTTTATTGCCGGTCTCTCTTCCTCCTCCATTTGGGCTGCCAATGACAATGAGCCCTCGATCAAGAGGAATTTGTCAAAAGAGTTCTCACCAATGAAGAGGCAAAAGCGGATGGCAGACAAAGGTAACATGCAAAAAGCTAGCAGCAGTGGAGGTGACGGCACACCGGCGGTGACAGCAGCAGCAGCGGTGAGAGCACCAGCAGCTCTGAAATCTAGGTTGTGGAGCAACAGCCTCACATCTCCCCGACCAGGATCCAGCCACCACGGGAGGCCAAAGCAAAGAACACATCTGCCTCCCCCGTGCCCCAACCAGCTCCGAAAGCCAGAGCCCGCCGCCAGATCAGACTCAGCAGCAGCAGCGAAGACAGTGATTAAAATTTAAGTTTCTTATCTTATTATTGCTGCTTGCTATATATTTTGTGATGTACTGCCTTATTTTTTTTATCTGTCATTTTGCATTGAGGGCAATGCAACCCTTGAGTTTGGGGGTGGCATCCCTCCATTAATGGAGTGCATCTTAGTTTTAAAACTTTGTGTCTTTACCTAGTTTATTTTTGTCAAAAAAAATGAAAATATTGAAAACTTTGGCTTAAAACTGTGACTTGAACTTACCTGCTGTGACAGCCCTGTCGTGGCAGCGACTTTAGGATAGTTTTTAGGAGAAATTTAGAGCCTTTCTATAGTTCTGAAAATTTAAACACCATTGTGACTGTTATACTGCTTAGACTTCTTTTAGCCAAACTAGAATAGAAAACTTAGCACTTAGAGTAGAAAAGAGACTAGAATCTCAGGAAACCTAGAGGTGCCTACCACTGGCTCTAGGTAGATAACCAGAGAAAAACTTCTAGAGGTGCCTATCACCGGCTCTAGACAGTTAACTAGAGGTACCTGAAATACTGGCTCTAGTAGAAAACAGGAGAAATTAGAAAAAAGGGAAATAACTAGAGGTGCCCGATTCTGGCTCTAATAAGAAAAAGAAAGAAATCAGTCTCGTAAGAAGAAAACTCTAAACAAGCTAAAGTATAATATTCTAGTGAAACTAAGAGAGTCTTGGCATATAACTGTTCACAAGCATGCACACACTACACGAGGACTATAGAGAGATTCCGGACAGATCCTAGATTATCCGACAGGGTGCTGCCGTCACAGGGAACGAACGACGGGTAAGGGAAAGGTCACTGTTTGAAAGCTAAAACAAAAATATTTCATTTTTCTTTTAGGTCTTAGCTGCTTGAGGGCAAGCAAAAACTTGAGTTTGGAGGTGTGTTGAATGTGTAAAAGTTCTATTATTTACACCTTTTTTAACCCATATTTCTGCTGCATTCAAGCATTATTTATTGCATTTAGGTTAGTTTACAACAAAACATCACAATTATATTAAAAGGCACAGATTCTACTAAAAATGGCTGTTTTTGCAGGTTGCTGCTGTAGCAAACGGAAAGGGCAGGCGCTGGGCAGTGAAGCAGAAGAGCTGGAACTGGACGAGCAGTCAAGGAGGACGATGCTGCCATTGTTGCCGCCGTGACAGCAAAGGAAGACAACAGTTTTGTGGAGAAGATGCAAAGTGGACCTTAACTGATAGAGAAAATTTAGCCCGTCTGTCGTGTGAAATCACCATATTTTTCCAAGCCCTAGATCAGAAGATATTCCAAGCCCAAAGTTCAAGGAGAAATAATCCCAAGAAAGAAGGAGGACGACTTAAAGAGAGATTCTCTAAAGATTTAGTCTTTATTAGAGTTTTACTTTAATTTAAAGTTGTAATCCTTGCTAAATTAGATAACTTGAGCCCAAAGCTTATATAAGGGTATATATCTTAACCTAGAGGCATAACCAATTACCCTATCTTCCTTCCCAAAACTCTAGTCGTTTTCCTTCCCACAACATGTTCTAAATTCCCCCTATGGCCACGGGTTGATTTGTAAAGTAGTTGCAAGGATTGTTTTGTTTTAGGAATTTTCAGTTCAATAAAATAAACTTCAAGTTCTCTTATTTTGGTTATTAATATCTTGCAAGAGCATCGGGAGAGCATTGTGAGGTTATCTATTTACTTAGCATCGGGAGAGTTAAGTATACGAAAGAAATAAGAACAAGTTCTCTAGTTTATAGTTGAACTATCTCAGACCTAGGGATAGGACGAGGTTAAGTGGCTAAAGAAGAATTCATCAACATCGGTGTTCATCCTTCGATTCACGCCGGGATGTATCATCCAAGACGTGATCATCGACAGACTTGGACCTAGGGATAGGCCAAGGCACATCTGGGATTCTTGCCAAACTTAAAGTACTGAGTTGATTGTTCGCTGCCGCAATAACCAACGAACTGCTGCCGCGACAGGTGCTGTCGCGACGGGAACGATGACAGCACTGGATTTCCTAAACTCAGCAATACCTGCACTACTGAGCAATTCAATACCAGCCCATTCTCTCTATCTTAATTTTCCTTCTCTTTTATTTACGTTTACTTTTTATTTTCGTGACAACTTCTCAAATATTTTCTTTACTTTCGTGCAGTGAATTAAGGTGAAGCTATTAGCCCAATCCCTGTGGAGACGATATCCGATACTTCGTATCACTTTACTACTTGTGTCGTGTATACTTGCACTACAATTGCGATAGACTAATTTACACGCAACAAGAACCGATCCAGTTCGAGATCCAAAGGTGGATTCATCCTCAATACCCTCATCAACAAGGCCAAGAATGGTCACTAAGGTGGATGGTTCAATGTGAAACTTATTTCCCAAGATGTAAGACTCAATAGCAATAACTTCGGAATGATCAACATTGCTAATAAGATGAGAATTGGAGTAGAAAAGAAATACCATGTTTTTGTAGACAATGTCAGGAATATTCATGAAGCTTAGGAAACCCCAACATTGCAAAAGAGGTAGGTACTTGAAGTAGAAACGCTCACAATCAAGGAATGCCATGTCAACAACTCTCTCTCGTCGAACAACAGCATCTTGAAGAATTTTAAACCGATTCCTAGCCTCTTTGTTTCTATGACTTTTGGCATAAAGGAGGGTAAGGTTTGGACGAATATCATCACCGGGGTTCGAACCTTCACCCCCTTCAGTCTTTCTTTTCTTTTGCATAGCCATTAAAAACACCTAAAAACAAAGCAAGCAATAAAATTAAGTGTATGCATTAAATCCTAATTCGATATAATAAGAATCTCATTAAGGTTTTTAAAAACACTTTGAAAGCATATACATAAAAAATATTTGATGAAAAAAGATTTGAAAAATAGTTTTAAAAATACGATTACAATAAAATATATTCGAACCAAAAGATTTGAGATTTGAAATTTTTTTTACAAGATTTTGAAAACCCATAATGTAAAACAAGTATTCTATACAAAACTATAATTTTTTAACAAAATATTCGAAAAAAATAAAAAGAAAAAGAGAAAGATAGAAAATACCTCAAAGATGGGATTTTGGAGAAATTTGCGGATGAAATTGCACAAAATTGATGAAGCTTTCTTAGATTGATGTTTAGGAGTAAAAGCTCTCAAGTTTTGACGAAAAACAAAGAGATTTGAAGGGTTTTTATAGATGAAATCGGCCTAGGGTTTTGAGGGTTTTTGGGTTTGATTAAAAGATTCTTTAAGCATTTAAAACCTTTTAAATTTGACTTTCCCGGATACACATTTCGAAACAAGAGAGGTCGTTTTGATATAAATTTGACTGTATTGAAGCCCCAAGAGTTTCCTGTATCGAAACAAAGAGGGGCCGTTTCGATACAAGTTTTAACAGAACCAAAACGTTTCGAAACCCTTGTGAGCATTTCGAAACATGTAACCCCCTTAGTCTGGCCTAGACGCCTGACCCGAACTAAGAAGATTACACGGGGAAAACCGAAGTCAACTCGTGAAAGTCAACCTCGATTAGTGACCATTTTCCCCTTTTCTAGATGCACATTATTATCCTATGTGATAAATAAAGCAATTAGGCGAAAATAGCACAGTGATCGAGGTTCAATTAGGGGTTCAATTGCATGCTTTTGTCTTTTAGGGACCAAATTGTAAATTTCAAGATTTACAAGGACTAACCAGATTTCAAAGTTACCAATCCAAAATTAATCATGTAACATGCCAGCATGTCAAATTTCAAATCAAACGGATCATCCAAACTCGACAAATTAAACTTACAACATTTCACAGACCAAAATGTAAGAAACAGAAATCTGGAACAATTCAAAATCAACGTCCAACGGTCAAGTGTTTCGGAACACATACCCTGCATCAGAACAGTCATTTCGAAACCATGTTGACCATTTCGATACGTGGGTGCGTTCCGAGACCCCCAATGATCCGTTTCGATACGGTGACCATTACAGGACACCGTTCTGAAACAGGTAAGGGCGTTCCGAAACGCCTGGACCTGCAATTTTCCAAATTGCTGGTTTTTCTCAACTCTCCACCTTCGAAACCATTCCAACACATGTCATAACACACATGCAATATGAATACACATCAAAGACCACCAAAACAAAGCACAAGCTAGAACATGGCATCATTCTTGCAAGCATTAGAACTATAGGCATGCTTCCTAGATGTCAAAACCACAAAAAGGCTAAAAACCACATTCAAGCTTAAACCAATATTCAAAGGCCATTTACAATACCAAAACAATAAACCATACATGCTCAAGGTGTTTAACATCACCAAATAACATCAAGAGTAGAAATCCCACTCATTCCCTCTTATTACACCAAGGTAAAACAACATACTTTGTTTAGTCAATAGAGCTTGGATTCCACTTGCCTTCTTGCTGCCTCAAAAGCCTAATTCTCTGCATTGATGAAACACATGAGCGTAAGCATAAAGCTTAGTGAGGATCTCCAAAACCAAACATTCATCAACGCATTTTACAAAACCAAAACATCACCATTTGTTATCTCATGCCTTTACTTAAATCATGCCCTTTTAAAGCATCAATGCACTTTTTAAACCTCATGCTCTTAGCATCATTAAAATAACATCAAATAATCTTTCGCTCATGCTTAAACCAAGCATCACATGCATTCTAACATAAGTCACAAGCATCACATGCTTAAATCATTAATCAACAAAATTATATTGGCTTGCAAGTGATCAATTCACAATCCATACTATACCCAACTCATATGACACAATCGGATACGCGGATTACAAGCGCTGTCCCACACGCTTCATACACACTACCGGACTACACAAGGCTCACACATGGGATTAAGCCATCAACTGTTGTGACACCCGTGGCGTAATACCCCAATTTTGGGCTTAGAAGTTTAGGGTTTGGTCGGACCGATCTGAGAAACGGTTCCAATATAAAAGGAGGTTTTAGGGAAAGCTTAGTTCGGGATGCTTTAAAAATATAGAAAAATATCTAAAAATCCTCTTTTAATATATATAAGAGAGTGGTGAAATCAATTTTACAAAATAAGGTTTGGAAATACTACATTTCGGTGTAGTGACCAAAATGCGATTTTTGAAAAGTTTAGTGGTGACTGTTTTGTAAAGGATTGAAACTTTGAATCTTTAAGGAGCTAATTACCCAAAATGTTTTTCTCCAGATTTTTCCTTAATTTGGGTTATTTAATTAATGTTTTAATTAAATAAAATAAGATGGAAACTACTTTTAGATTCTCATAACTACCTTTTCCTAATTTTCTCTCATTCCTTTTTCTCTCAAAATCCCATCATCCAAACACATTTTCTCCAGCACAAATCACTTTGATCTTCACCTCATTTGATGAGATTTCCATCACTCATTGTTTCATAATCAATCTAGCAACAAAACCTTTTGATTTCCATATTGATTTTTCATGGAATTTTGCCCAAATCAAGGAGGAATCACCATTTAGAGGTAAGATTATTTTTCTCCTCTAAATACTCAGTTCTTTACTGAAATTCCCAAGTTTTCAATCCTTAATTTAAGTTTTATAAATCGTTTTAATGTTAGAGACTTGATTTTGGCTTAAGACTCAAGATTTTGGAAGAGATCTTGAAGAATTTCGTTGAGATTGATTGAACTCTATTTTGAGGTGGTTCTTTAATGTATTTTGGATATTAAATGATTTTAGAAATGAGGTTTTATCAATCCAATCCCGAATAGGTTGTGTTTCCTAAGTTTTTGGTCAAGAAAATGGTGGTTTTTGAGGTGTTCTTGGTGTTCTGTTATAGCTGGAGGTATAAGGTCGAGTTTAGGTTTGTTTTTTATGGTGATTGATGTTTAGAAATGATTAGAAGTGATAGATCTTGGCTGGGTAAAGTTTTGAAAGAGTTTGGAGGTGATTTCGGTTGTGTTTGGTAGCCGAAATGTTGGGTTTAGGTAGAGCAGCGAGTTTTGGTGTGTTGGCTGAAGATTTCAATGCATGATGATGCATTAATCCTCTGCTTTGATGTGCCTAAAACAGGGGAGACATCTTCGGACACTTTTGGAGTTGATATGGAGGCTTAATCGGTGTTTCGGCAAGCAAGTGAAACGTAATTGCTGAGTGGAGATGGTTTTCCAGCTTTGAAACAATTATTTGGAGGTTTTGGGAGCTTAGTTTAAGTCTAAACAACTTATCTAAGCTCAAGAGTAAGTTTTCGGAAAACTCCCTCAGTTGTGCTAAGAAGTGGTTTGATGCATTGGTTCTAAATTGCATGTTTAATTTCTGTTTTGAAAGCATATTTTAGCATGTTTAATGCTGGTTTTGAAAGCCATGTGTTGAAGGATACTCAAGGTAAGAGATCCTTGGTTTGACATGTTATTAGTTTGGTAATGATGCATGGAGATGCATGATGTTTAATGGCTTTGATTAATGCTTTAAAATAGTGAATTGATGATGGTATTTGATGTATATTGGCAAGTGATGAAATGATTTTAAAGTACTTGAATCAGATATAGTTAGCCGGCTATAGGATTGGGTGCACCGTAAGTAAAGTCGCCTTGGATGTTGAGGGGCTGTGATTGTACCGTAAACTCCATCCAAGTACCCTAACGATTGAGGTAAGATCACAATGGTGGTTAAAAGTCCGTGTGTGGATCTTGTGTTATGTGTCCCTCACTCTCGTTAGAGGAATTATACAACTACCGATGAGTGGTGTTGAGGGGTTGTGATTGTACCGTTATACTCCACCATGGGTGCCACATCAATAGAGGGATTGCTCTTGAGTGTGAACCTTGTGTAGTCCGGTAGTGTGTATGAAGCGTGTGGGACAGCGCTTGTAATCTGCGTATCCGATTGTGTTTTATGTTGAAATAGTTATAAACTATCACTTGAAAGCCAATAAAATGTACTTGAATGTAATGAAGCATGAGATGCTTGTAAAGTATGCATGGTAGCATGAGAAAGAGATGAGTTTGTGGTTTAAAAGCTTTGTTGAAAGTGTTTTCTAAAAATGCATTATTGTGTTGGTTTACTTAGAGCATGCCTCACTAAGCATTTGTGCTTACGCTCTCTCTTTTACCAATAATGCAGATAATTGAAGTGTTTAAGGGCAACAAGGAAGCTAAGAGTGTCCAAGGGAAACCAAGCTCATGTATGGTGATGTTTTCATACACTATTAGTTTTGGTAATTTGGCAATGGGAACCTATACTTTGGTTTGGGAGATGTATTGAACTCCCTGTGGTTGTGGCATGTTTGCCTTGGCTGATTTGGATTGTAAATGGCCTTTAATGCTTGATTTTGCTTTGGATTGCTTGACTAGGAAGCATGCCTCTAGAAATATGAGTTTACCATGTTTGATGCTTTGAACGTGTTTAGGAGTTCTAAACATGCACCTTATATGTTTGTTGATTTGTTGACATGGTTAGGGAGTCATTAGGTGGTGTTTAAATGGGTTTATGTATGAAAAACCAGATTTTGCTGCTGAATCTGGGCAAACCGTATCGAAACACCCTCTAGTGTTTCAAAATGGGGGCCTGAAATGGCCTTCGTGTTTCGAAACGCTAAGGGGCGTTCCGAAACGATTTGGCTACTGGAAGGCCCTATTTCGGAACCAGTCTCGGAACCAACTCGCGTTTCGAAACGGTCAATGCCGTTTCGAAACAGGTTACCGTTGGGCACTGATTTGAATGGTGCTGAAGTTTGCAAGCTTTACATTTTAGTCCCGAAAGTTGTGCTTGCAATTGTATTAGTTTGAGATGTCCGAATATGGTGAATTTTGGCAGAGAAGTATATAACATGACTAGTTTCATATTGGTAACTTTAAAATCAGTAAAGACCTTATAATTTGCAGAATTTACATTTTGGTCCCTAAACTTGTAATAAGTGCAATTGAGTCCCTCTTAGTTGTTCGATTGCTGTGCCTTTCTCATATATGTTTCATGAGTACTCACTTAGGGTTAACGTGCATCTAGACAAGATTAAAAAGAAAAAAAATAGGGTCGTTAATCAAGGTTGACTTTCGAGTTGACTTTGGTTTTCCCCGTGTAATCTTCGTAGTTCGGGTCAACCGTCTAGGCCAGGCTAAGGGGGTTACATTTTTTGATATCAGAGCTTAGTTCTTGTGAATTTGGGAATGGTTATGTGGGTGATGTATGTGTATTTGCATGATATGCCTTTTGGATGAAATAATGTTCTATGAATAGTGATGCATGGTTTCAATTGTGATGATATGCTATGATGGAGTGTGTTAGGGGATCCCATTGCCATATCAAAACTAATGAAAGGAATTGTTTTCGAAAAAGTGCTTGAGTACTTGGATTACTTACCTTGTTGAGCCTAATTATGTTTATTGCATTTGTGTCAGTGCATTGTTTTCTTGTAAATGGGGTCGCGTAGGGAGATGAGAATGAATACAAGAGCTATGGCTCAGAATGAGAATGAGGAGAACGCTGAGAATGTTGTGGATTTACCTCCTCCCCATGGTGGTGGACCACCCGACAGTGGTGGTGCTGGAGGAGATAATGTTGGTGTTGGTGCTAGGGTCGCTGGACCTGAAGGTATTCAAGGGCAGGCTGCTCCTGACATGACTGTGTTGATTTAGGCTATTGCTGGAACCTTTCAGGAAGCAGTAGCTGGAGCTCATGGAGCTGCGCATCAGGATGATGCTAATGTGAGATTGCCTTTGGAACGTCTTCGCAGTCTGGGAGGGACTCAGTTCAGAGGTTTATCTCCGGAAGGATCTGAATCCTGGTTGGAAAGCACCAAGAGGATTTTGGGGCAAATGAACTGCAATAATGTGCAGAAGTTGGGTTGTGTGGTGTCATTGCTGCATGATGATGCTTATACGTGGTGGACGACCACTGTCTCTGGAATGGAGGACACTGATGTGACTTGGACGTTCTTCTTGAATGTGTTTTTTACAGATTTCTACAGTGTTCAAGCGGAAGTATCTGGGTGTGCGATATCTAGATGAGAAGAAAAGAGAATTTATGTCTCTTGTGCAAGGAAGCATGACGGTAGCTGAATATGAGATCCAGTTTGTCCGCCTTAGTCAATATGCACCTAAGCTAATCCTTGATGAGCGGGAGAGGTGTGAACGTTTCCGTTATGGATTGGTAACGGATGTGAAGACTTTTATGCTTGCGACTGAGTATACAGATTTTGATGTGCTTGTGAGTAGAGCGAAGGACATCGAGCAGAACTTGGGTTTGTCTTCCAGAGGCGTTAGTTCTAGCTTGGGTAAAAGAGCTGCTGATCATAGTTCTGGTGGTGGACGGAACAAGAGAGGACGAAATAAGAGGTATCAGCCTACTGCTAGGCGTGGTAGTAGAGGACATGGTATGCATGTTCAGGGAGATAGGATGAGGTCCGATCAGAACACGTGCTGGACGTGTGGATCTCGTGGCCATTTGAGGCGAGATTGTTCTCGAGCAGCGAGGGAGGTTCATGCTCCTGTTGCAGTGACAGGTAATTCATGTTGGAACTGTGGTTCGGCAGACCACATGAGAAGGGAGTGTCCTTTGTTGGCCGGTGGTGGTCAGGGACGTGCTCCTGGGGTATTTTCACCACAGAGAGGTCGTGGGCGTGGCCGTGGTAACATTCAGCGCAGAGATGATGGTGGGAGGAATGTGGCGCATGTTGTGGCTGTTCAACCTGAGGGTGGTGGCCAGGCTCGAGTGTATGCTCAGTGTGAGGGAAGGAATGATACGGATGTGATCGCAGGTACCTTTACTTTGCAATCCTTACCATTTCTTTCCTTGATTGATTCTGGATCTACACACTCATACATATTGCGTGAACATGCTCAAATTCTTGGTTTACCTGTTGAGTCTTTGGATGTTGGTATGCGTGTGACTAGTTCCTTTGGTGAGACGATTGTAACACGAAAGTTATATAGAAGATGTCCTTTGAAAGTGCAAAACCATGTTTTTCTTGTTGTTCTCATGGAATTGCCATTCTATGGTTTTGATGTAATCCTTGGTATAGATTGGCTTGTTGAACATCGAGCTGTAGTGGATTTTGAGAACAAGCGAGTTTCGTTGAAACTTGCGGATGATTACGAAGTAGTGGTGGTTGGTGAGAATGTGAAGTTTCTTGCCAATGTGGTGTCTACGTTGGAAGCAAGCTGAATGCTGAGGCAAGGTTGTGAGGCTTACCTAGCCTTTGTGATGAATCCTAGCTCTAAGGAGTTGCGCGTTCAAGATATCAGGACTGTTCGTGAGTTTCCTGGAGTGTTTCCGGAGGAGTTACCTGGATTGCCGCCTAGTCGAGATGTGGAGTTTGGAATTGAGCTGTATGAAAACACAACTCCAGTGTCCATTGCTCCCTATCGCATGGCACCTAAGGAGTTGAAGGAGTTGAAGACGCAACTTCAGGAGTTGCTGGACCGTGGGTTCATTCGGCCGAGTGTGTCACCTTGGGGTGCACCGGTCTTGTTTGTGAAGAAGAAGGATGACACTATGAGAATGTGCATCGATTATCGTCAGCTGAACAAGTTGACTATCAAGAATCGGTATCATTTGCCGAGGATTGATGATCTTTTTCATCAGTTTCGGGAAGCGGTTGTGTTTTCCAAGATTGACTTAAGGTCAGGTTACTACCAGCTTAAGGTGAAAGATGTGGATGTGCCAAAAACAACCTTTAGGATGAGATATGGGCATTATGAGTTCCTTGTAATGCCGTTTGGCTTGATGAATGCTCCTGCAGCTTTTATGGACATGATGAATAGAGTGTTCCATGAATACTTGGATAAGTTTGTTGTGGTGTTCATTGATGATATTCTTGTGTATTCTCGTACTGAGGAGGAGCATGAGGGGCATTTGAGGATTGTATTGCAGGCGCTGTTGGAGAATCAGCTTTATGCTAAGTTGAGCAAGTGCGAATTCTGGCTTAAGGAAGTTGTTTTCCTTGGTCATGTGGTTTCTGCTGAAGGGATTCGTGTTGATCCTCAAAAGGTTGAGGCGGTGATAAATTAGAAGCCTCCTAAGTCTGTTCATGAAGTTCGTAGTTTCCTTGGGTTGGCAGGATATTACCGGAGGTTTGTGGATGGATTTTCAAAGATTGCTGCCCCTTTGACGAAGTTGTTGCAAAAGGATGTTAAGTATGAGTGGACAGAAGCAAGGCATCAGGCTTTTGAGCAGCTTAAGGCAGCTTTGACGCAAGCTCCTATCTTGGTTCAACTTGAATCAGGGAAAGAGTTTGTGGTGTACAGCGGCGCATCCTATGTTGGGTTGGGGTGTGTGCTGGTGCAAGAGGGTAAGGTGGTGGCTTATGTATCTCGCCCGTTGAAGGTGCATGAGCACAATTATCCTACGCATGATATTGAGTTGGCTACGGTGGTTTTTGCTTTGAAGATTTGGAGACATTATCTGTATGGTGAGAAGTGTACTGTGTACACAGATCACAAGAGTTTGAAGTATTTGATGTCGCAGAAAGAGTTGAATCTTAGGCAACGACGTTGGGTGGAGTTTCTTAAGGATTACGATCTGACGATCGATTACCATCCGGGAAAAGCTAATGTTGTAGCGGATGTCTTGAGTAGGAAGGTGACAGTGGAGTTAAGGGCTATGTTTGCCAGTTTGAGTATTTTGCAAGATGGAGGTCTTGTGGCTGAGTTTCAAGTGAAACCCTCTTGGTTCAGTTGATTAAAGATAAGCAGTTGTTGGATGATTCTTTGGTGCCACATGTTCAGGATATTGCTGAAGATAGACCATCAGAATTATGTTTTAATGATGATGGAGTTCTATGTTTTGGAAGTCGGATAGTAGTGCCGAATGATGCAGAGTTGAGGCGTACTATTATGACTGAAGCTCATAGTAGTTCTTTTGCTATGCACCCTGGTAGTACAAAGATGTATCGTGATCTGAAGGATGAGTAATATTGGGTGGGTTTGAAGAAAGATGTTGCGGAGTATGTGAGTAAGTGCATGGTTTGTCAGCGGGTTAAGGCTGAGCATCAGTTTTCTTCAGGGTTGTTGCAACCGTTGAGGATTCCGGAATGGAAGTGGGAAAGGATCACCATGGGCTTTGTGTCTGGTTTGCCTTTGACGCCATCGAAGAAGAATTCGGTGTGGGTGATTGTGGATCGCCTTACGATGTGTGCGCATTTCTTGCAGGTGCATACTACGTATACTTTGGACAAGCTTTCAGAGCTGTACATTGCTGAGATTGTGCGTTTGCATGGTGTGCTAAAGTCTATAGTGTCGGATAGAGATCCGAGGTTTACATCGTGTTTTGGGGAGTGTTTGCACCAAGCTTTGGGTACGCGGTTGAATTTCAGTACTTCTTATCATCCATAGTCGAATGGTCAGTCGGAGCGTGTTATCCAAGTGCTTGAGGATATGTTGAGGTGCTGTGTGATTGAGTTTCAAGGTTCTTGGGAGAAGCAGTTGCCTTTGGTGGAGTTTACTTATAACAATAGCTACCAGGCAAATATTCAAATGGCACCTTACGAAGCCTTGTACGGGAGGAAGTGCAGAACTCCTCTGTGCTGGGCTAAAACAGGGCATAAGTTGGTCTCGATGCCGGCTTTGTTAAAGGGAACCACCGAGAAGGTGAAGCTCATTTGTAAGCGATTGAAGGCAGCTTCTGATCGACAAAAGTCTTACGCGGATTTGAAGCGTAAGGATATTGAGTTTGCGGTAGGTGATCGTGTGTTCTTGAAGGTTTCGCCTTGGAAGAAGGTGATGAGGTTTGGCCGGAAGGGTAAGTTGAGTCCTAGGTATATTGGACTATACGAGGTGATTGAACGTGTGGGTCCTATTGCGTACAAGTTGAGGTTGCCGCAAGAGTTGGAAAAGATTCATGATGTTTTTCATGTCTCTATGCTTCGGAGGTATATATCGGATCCTTCGCATGTTATGCCTGTGGAGGAAGTGGAGTTGAATCCAGACTTGACCTATGATGAAGAGCCAGTTGAAATTCTGGATTCGGACAATAAAGTTCTTCGAGGCAAGACCTTTGAATTGGTTAAGGTGTTGTGGAGGCATCGTGGTGTTGAGGAAGCCACGTGGGAAAGAAAAGAGGACATGAAGAAGCAGTTTCCTTACCTTTTTCCTCCAGGTAAATTTCGGGGACGAAATTTCTTTAGAGGGGGAGAGTTGTAACACCCCAATTTTGGGCTTATAAGTTTAGGGTTTGGTCGGACCGGTCTGAGAAACAGTTCGAATATAAAAGGAGGTTTTAGGGAAAGCTTGGTTCGGGATGCTTTAAAAATATCTAAAAATCCTCTTTTAATATATATAAGAGAGTGGTGAAATCAATTTTACAAAATAAGGTTTGGAAATACTACATTTCGGTGTAGTGACCAAAATGCGATTTTTGAAAAGTTTAGTTGTGACTGTTTTGTAAAGGATTGAAACTTTGAATCTTTAAGGAGCTAATTACCCAAAATGTTTTCTCCAGATTTTTCCTTAATTTGGGTTATTTAATTAATGTTTTAATTAAATAAAATAAGATGGAAACTACTTTTAGATTCTCATAACTACCTTTTCCTAATTTTCTCTCATTCCTTTTTCTCTCAAAATCCCATCATCCAAACACATTTTCTCCAACACAAATCACTTTGATCTTCACCTCTTGATGAGATTTCCATCACTCATTGTTTCATAATCAATCTAGCAACAAAACCTTTTGATTTCCACATTGATTTTTCATGGAATTTTGCCCAAATCAAGGAGGAATCACCATTTAGAGGTAAGATTGTTCTTCTCCTCTAAATACTCAGTTATTTACTGAAATTCCCAAGTTGTCAATCCTTAATTTAAGTTTTATAAATGGTTTTAATGTTAGAGACTTGATTTTGGCTTAAAACTCAAGATTTTGGAAGAGATCTTGAAGAATTTCGTTGAGATTGATTGAGCTCTGTTTTGAGGTGGTTCTTTAATGTATTTTGGATATTAAATGATGTTAGAAATGAGGTTTTATCAATCCAATCCCGAATAGGTTGTGTTTCCTAAGTTTTTGGTCAAGAAAATGGTGGTTTTTGAGGTGTTCTTGGTGTTCTGTTATAGCTGGAGGTATAAGGTCGAGTTTAGGTTTGTTTTTGATGGTGATTGATGTTTAGAAATGATTAGAAGTGATAGATCTTGGCTGGGTAAAGTTTTGGAAGAGTTTGGAGGTGATTTCGGTTGTGTTTGGTAGCCGAAATGTTGGGTTTAGGTAGAGCAGCGAGTTTTGGTGTGTTGGCTGAAGATTTCAATGCATGATGATGCATTATTCCTCTGCTTTGATGTGCCTAAAACAGGGGAGACATCTTCAGACACTTTTGGAGTTGATCTGGAGGCTTAATCGGCGTTTCGGCAAGCAAGCGAAACGTAATTGCTGAGTGGAGATGGTTTTCCAGCTTTGAAACAATTATTTGGAGGTATTGGGAGCTCAGTTTAAGTCTACTTGGAAGCATGCCTCTAGAAATATGAGTTTACCATGTTTGATGCTTTGAACGTGTTTAGGAGATCTAAACATGCACCTTATATGTTTGTTGATTTGTTGGCATGGTTAGGGAGTCATTAGGTGGTGCTTAAATGGGTTTATGTATGAAAAACCAGATTTTGCTGCTGAATCTGGGCAAACCGTATCGAAACACCCTCTAGTGTTTCGAAACGGGGGCCTGAAATGTCCTTCGTGTTTCGAAACGCTAAGGGGCATTCCGAAACGATTTGGCTACTGGAGGCTCTGTTTCGGAACCAGTCTCGGAACCAACCCGCGTTTCGGAACAGTCAATGCCGTTTCGAAACAGGTGACCGTTGGGCACTGATTTGAATGGTGCTGAAGTTTGCAAGCTTTACATTTTAGTCCCGAAAGTTGTGCTTGCAATTGTATGAGTTTGAGATGTCCAAATATGGTGAATTTTGGCAGAGAAGCATATAACATGACTAGTTTCATATTGGTAACTTTAAAATCAGTAAAGACCTTATAATTTGCAGAATTTACATTTTGGTCCCTAAACTTGTAATAAGTGCAATTGAGTCCCTCTTTGTTGATCGATCGCTTTGCCTTTCTCATATATGTTTCATGAGTACTCACTTAGGGTTAACATGCATCTAGATAAGATTAAAAAGAAAAAAAATAGGGTCGTTAATCAAGGTTGACTTTCGAGTTGACTTTCGTTTTCCCCGTGTAATCTTCGTAGTTCGGGTCAACCGTCTAGGTCGGGCTAAGGGGGTTACACGTGGTGGAGTTTAACGATACAATCACAACCCCTCAACATCACTCATCGATAGTAGTATAATTCCACTAATGAGAGCATGAGACACATACCACATGATCCACACACGGGATTTAACCATCCACCGTTGTGATCTTAACCTCAATCGTTACGGTACTTGGACGGAGTATACAGTACAATCACAACCCCTCGACATCCAAGGCAACTTTATTCATGGTGCACCCAATCCTATAGCCGGCTAACTATATCCGATTAAAGTAACCAAAAACCATTTCCATCACTTGCCAATATAATCAATTTACAACATTATTTCACTATTTATAAGCATAAATCGCAATACCAGTTCCACAAGCATAAGCATTCTTAATCTCAAATGCATACATTTCATAAATCCAAGGATCATCTACCAAATGCATCCTTAACCAAATGGCATTAAACACCAGCATTATCAATGCTTAAAACATGCTTTAAAACAATAAATGATTTGCATTTAAATCAAGTGCATTTCCAACAAAAACATAGCACAATCCGAGAGAGACTTTCGAATCACTTACTCTTGAGCATAGCTAAGTGTTTCAAACTTACACTAAGCTCCCAAGACCACACTCAACACGTTACAAAGCTGGAAAATCCATTTCCACTCACCGATACGCGAAGCCTTGCTCGCCGACAGAAAAATCACCCCTCTGGAGCCTCCAAAAACGTCTCGTTTGCTCCTAGATCAAGATCCCCTATTTTTTATCACCAAAAAAGAGATTTAAATGCATTAAAATGAATTTCAACACCAGCAACTAAACACAAACCCGTTGCTCACCCAAACTACACCAATTTACCCATCCGAAATAACCGAAAACTCAATCGATTGCTTCCTAAACCAAGCCCAGTCAACATACATCACTTTCAACCATTTGTAAACATAAAAACTAATCTAAAAACAACCTAAACCCTTCCTTATACCTCCAACATGCATAATACCATCATTTCACAACAAAAACCCAACTAAAACCATCAAGAAACTCAGGGATCTCAAGGATTTCGTGATCTATATTATCAAAACCCTTTTCCAACATAATAATCAACTCAAAACTCAATTAAAACCAATCCAAAACAGAGCTCATCAACATCAATCCGAAAATCAAGATTTTACTCATATTTTTGCAAGATTGTGATCTCAAATCAAAACTATAATGAAAACTCAGCCAAAAACAATAATTAGAAGCCAAAGATCTTGGGAATTTCAATAAAGAACATTGATTAGAAGTTGAGAACGGGATTTACCTCCAATCCTTGCTTTCCTCAATGAATGACAAGTTTTAGCTTCACAAATCTTGAAGGAATTAAAAATGATTCTTTGAAATGAAAGAGAAATCAAGAAAAGAGTGTTTGGAAGAAAATAAATCTTGAGAAAATGATTTAGAATGGTGTTTGGCTGAAAAATGAGAAGAGAAAGGTAGTTACATGATTAAAATCTCACCAATTAACTACCTAATTAATTAAATAAATAAAAGCCTTTTAAAATCAATTAGTTTAAAAATCATTTTAAACACATGTCAAATTAAGGAAAGGCTAAATTTCCATAAAGCTCCCTAAAGATTCTAAGATTTCGGCTCCTCTTTTAAAATTACATTTTCCACAGTTTTGAAACTTTACATTTTGGTCACTACCCGAAATGTACTACTTCCAAAGTCAATTTTTTAAAATTGATTTGACTAACCTCTTAAACATGATTTTAGAGGATTTTATCAAATTTTACCATATTTTTATTCTTTTCCGATCCTTGATTTTATTAAATTACCTAATGCGATTTGAATCGTTTCCGACTGGTCCAATCCGATGTTTAAAACATCTAGGCCCAAAACTAGGGCGTTACAACTCTCCCCCTCTTAGGAAATTTCGTCCTCGAAATTTTACCTGAAGGAAAAAGGTGCGGGAACTGCTTCAGCATGTCCGCTTTGCTCTCCCAAGTGGCCTCCTCAACTCCTTGATGTCGCCACAACACCTTCACAAGTTCTATCGTCTTGCCACGAAGAACTTTGCTGTTCTCATCCAGAATCCTCACTGGTTCCTCATCATAAGAGAAATCCGGATTCAACTCTATCTCCTCAACAAGAATCACGTGCGAAGGATCCGATCTGTACCTCCGCAACATCGAGACATGAAACACATCATGAATCTTTTCCAGCTCGGAAGGCAACCTCAACTGATATGCCACAAGGCCAATACGCTCCACCACCTCGTATGGTCCAATAAACCTCGGGCTAAGCTTACGCTTACGCCCAAATCTCAGCACCTTCTTCCAAGGCGTTACCTTTAAGAACACACGTTCGCCAACCGCAAACTCAACTTCCTTACGCTTCAGATCTGCTTGAGACTTTTGCCGATCTGATGCTGCCTTCAAACACTCACAGATGAGCTTCACCTTCTCGGTGGTCCCTTTCAACATAGCCGGCATCGAAATGAACTTTTGCCCAACAAATAGGGGTCCTACACTTCCTCCCATACAAAGCCTCGTATGGAGCCATTTGAATACTTTCCTGATAACTATTGTTATAAGCAAACTCAACCAACGGCAAGTGCTTCTCCCAAGAACCCTGAAAATCTATAATGCAACATCTCAACATGCCCTCAAGCACCTGGATGATAGGAAGTACTGAAATTCAACCGTGTACCCAAGTCTTGATGCAAACATTCCCAAAACCGCAATGTAAACCTCAGATCTCTATCCGACACTATGGACTTTGGTACACCATGCAACCGCACAATCTCAGCAATGTACAACTCAACCAACCTATCCAAGGTATACGTAGTATGCAGAGGCAAGAAATGTGCACACTTCGTGAGACGATCCACAATTACCCAAACAGAATTCTTCTTTGAGGGTGACAAGGGCAACCCAGTCACAAAATCCATGGTAATCTTTTCCCATTTCCTTTCTGGGATTCTCAAAGGCTGCAACAATCCAGAAGGTACCTGATGTTCAGCCTTCACTCGCTGGCACACCATGCACTTGCTAACGAACTCATCTACATCCTTCTTCAATCCCACCCAGTAATACTCATCCTTCAAATCACGATACATCTTTGTACTACCAGGGTGCATAGCGAAAGGAATACTATGAGCTTCAGCTAGAATAGTGTGCCTCAACTCAACATCACCTGGCACCACTATTCGGCTCCCAAAACACAGAACAACATCATCATTAAAACTGAATTTCGAAGGCTTACCCTCCGCAATGTGTTGAACATAAGGGACGAGAGAATCATCTAGCAACTGCTTTTCCTTGATCAAGTGGATCAGAGATGGTTTCACTTGCAATTCAGCAACAAGACCACCATCTCGCGATATGCTCAAGCGAGCAAACATCACCCTCAATTCCACAACCACTTTTCTGCTTAATGCATCGACCACAACATTGGCCTTGCCCGGGTGATACTTGATCAACATATCATAATCCTTAAGTAACTCCACCCAACGACGTTGCCGAAGATTCAACTCCGTCTTAGACATAAGATACTTTAAGCTCTTATGATCCGTCAACACCACACACTTCTCGCCATACAGATAATGCTTCTAGATCTTCAAAGCAAACATAACAGCTGCAAGCTCAAGATCGTGAGTAGGGTAGTTACGCTCATTCACCTTCAACTGTCTAGATGCATAGGCTACACCTTACCCTCCTGCATCAACACACAGCCCAAACCAAAGATGGACGCATCACTATAAACTACAAACTCCTTATCATACTCAGGTTGAATCAGGATAGGAGCTTGCATCAAAGCTTCCTTTAGCTTCTCAAAAGCTTGCTGCCTCGCATTCTTCCACTCAAAGTGAACATTGTTCTATAACAACTTGGTCAAAGGTGCATCAATCTTCGAGAAACCCTCGACAAACCTTCAGTAATACCCAGCTAAACCAAGAAAACTTCGTACCCCAGTCACCGACTTAGGAACCTTCCAACTCATCAGAACCTCTACTTTATGCGGATCAACGCGAATACCCTCAGCTGATACAATATGCCCAAGGAAGACCACCTCCCTAAGCCAAAACTCACACTTACTTATCTTGGCATACAACTGGTTCTCCAACAACGCTTGAAAAACGATCCTCAAGTTTCTATCATGATCCTCCTCGGTACGAGAATACACAAGGATACCATCGATGAACACCACTACAAACTGATCCAAGAGCTAATGGAACACACGATCCATCATGTCCATGAAAGCAGCAGGTTCGTTGGTCAAACCAAACGGCATCACAAGGAACTCGTAATGCCCGTACCTTGTCCGAAAAGCCATCTTAGGTACTTCTACATCCTTTAACTTTAACTGGCAATACCCTGGCCTTAAGTCAATATTAGAAAACACGAAAGCTCTTCGAAACTAATCAAAGAGATCATCGATCCTTGGCAAAGGATACTTGTTCTTGATCGTCAACTTGTTCAGTTGCCGATAATCTATACACATCCGCATCGTCCCACCTTTCTTCTTTACAAACAACACAGGTGCACCCCAATGTGACACACTCGGCCAGATGAACCCTCGGTCCAGCAACTCCTGAAGTTGCATTTTCAACGCTTTTAGATCTTTAGGTGCCATGCGACACCAGAGTCGTATTCTCATACAACTCGATACCAAACTCAACTTCTCTATTTGGCGGCAACCCCGACAATTCTTCCGGAAAGACACCCAGAAAATCGCAAACGGTTCTAATGTCCTGTACACGTACATCCTTTGTGCCAAGATTCATCACATAGGCAAGATAAGCCTCATAACCCAACCTTCGCATACAGCTTGCTTTCAAATCCAAAATCACAATAGACAAGAATTTCATATTCTCGCCTACTATCACAACTTCATAATCATCAGCTAACTTTAAGGTAACTCTCTTAACATCGAAGTCTACCACAGCTCTATGCTCAGACAACCAATCCATACCAAGGATTACATCAAAACCATAAAAGGGTAACTACATCAAATCCACAAGGAAAACCTGATCCTGAACAGACAAGGGACACCTCCGATACAACTTCCTAGTGACTACAGTCTCACCAAATGAACTAGTCACTTGCATTCCTACTTCAAGCAACTCAACGGGTATATCAAGCAAATATGCATGCTCACTCAAGATATAAGAATGCGTGGATCCAGAATCGATCAAAGCCAACAATGATAAATACTGGAGAAGAAAGGTACCTGCGATGACATATGTATTGTTGCGCTCCTCGCGCTGAGCATAGACCCTCGCAGGACCGCTTCCCTCAGGCCGAACTGCTACAACATGAGCAATGCCTCACTGCCTGATAGCTATGCTATTACCTCTATATTTATGCCTCTTTGCTATAGCAGTTGCTTGTTTTCAAGTGCATTACATTGCATGTAGGCTGCATTTTTAGTATATTATGGGTGCTTTTCAATTTATTACTCATGTGGAGTTGGTGCTGCGTTAAAGGTAGTTTTTGGCTGTTTGTGTGCAAGATGACGAAACGGAATGCGAGGGAAGAAACAAGGAACAAAATGCTATAGCAAGGGAGAGAAAGAAGGCTAGTTGGCGCACAAAAGTACAAGCACGTGAAGTGCAGGAAAGGACGCCTGACACTGTCAGGCAGCATTATGCAGCAGCCGCACTCCATCTGCAGACCGTCCTCTTGTCCCATGGTGAACAGATCTTGTCGGAGGATATTCGTTGGGATCCCCAACGAGATACCAAGGCACCAAAACCCTAGAAGCACACCCCCCACTATATAAAGGCTTCATCTCTTCAAAGAGAAGGGAGGAGGCAAAGAGAGAGAAAAGTGTGCAAGAGGAAGCACAACAGAGGGGAGGAGCACTTCAACGTCAGTAAGCTTTGGTGTCCTTTATCGGGGAGCTCGAGGCTTGGCCTCATCGTCCTCTTCTGAGGCGGTGAGCCTAAGGCGGTCATGGCAGTCCATTGGCGAACTGGGAGTTTATCTTTCCTTTTTGATATAGCATTTATTTATCGGGAGGGTTGTATGAGAATGATACGTTTGATTATTGCCCAGCCATGAACTGTTTTAGATGGCGTGGGTTTTGCTAGATGATACTCTTTCTATTTTCTTAATCTCGTGTTAATGTTTATTGTTCTCTCTTGATCTTTGCTTTGTTTATGGTATACTTAATTTCCTTAAAGTTTTAAGAGCTTAGGGTTGTCAGTGCTTTGAGATATAGGCCCTACCTTAAGCGCCTTCGAGAGTTGACCTTTCTTTAGGAACAACCCAGGGTTGTAAAAGATTAGGGATGTTAGTGCCTCGAGAGACAGGCCATTCCTTATGATGCCTTTGAGTGATGGTCGTTCCCTAGGTACAGTTGGGGTAGTGATTGAGAGAGTAAGTCCTAGCCAATAGTCACAGTTAGAGTAGTGTGTGACAACTTTCGAGAGAAGGTCATTGCTTTAGCATTAGCTAGGGGGAGTGATCGAAAGAACTAGCCTTAGATCTTCATAAACAATGGAGTAACCACCAAGGGGAAGGACTCCAACCTGCTTTAAAGATAAGTGATAGGTTTAAAAGGCTAAGAGGGATAGAGATTAGGAGAGTAAAGTGTTGGAGTCAAGCCGAGAGGTATTGCTGTAGCATTTTAGTCTCCCAGCTTTCTTACTAGAGATAGTTTAGGAGCAACCTAAGTAAATCCCGTCGAGCATAGTGAGAGAACTAGGATTCGTTAGCAGTGTTAAGAAGTTTGAGAGGATTATCCTTCATAAGCTAGCCAGCCATTCCGTAGAGAGCTTCGTACTCGAGAGAGGACCTATCTGCCATTTGATTATCTCTTCTCTGTTTGCTTGTTTTGCTACCACATTTTCTTTCATTCAATCTACCTTAGTATACTGAAACTGTGTTCACGTCCAATCCCTATGAAGACGATACTCACTCATCACTTTATTACTCGTTCGACGTGTATACTTGCACCATTTGTGTATCATTTATAGTCACTGCACGGACGCAACAAGTTTTTGGCGCCGTTGCCGGGGATTGGCAATTGGTTGTCCACAGTTTTTATTTTCATTTTGCTTTCTATTTCCACATTGTAAATATTCACTAGTTTTGTTTTTGGTTGTTTATTTTTCTTTTCAGGCATTTTTCTAGTTTATGACCAGAAGAAGAAAACCAAGATTATCTCTTCTCTGTTTGCTTGTTTTGCTACCGCATTTTCTTTCATTCAATCTGCCTCAGTATACTGAAACTGTGTTCACCTCCAATCCCTATGGAGACGATACTCACTCATCACTTTATTACTCGTTCGACGTGTATACTTGCACCATTTGCGTATCATTTATAGTCACTGCATGGACGCAACAAGTTTTTGGCGCCGTTGCCGGGGATTGGCATATTGTTGTCCACAGTTTTTATTTTCAATTTGTTTTCTATTTCCACATTGTAAATATTCACTAGTTTTGTTTTTGGTTGTTTATTTTTCTTGTCAGGTATTTTTCTAGTTTATGACCAGAAGAAGAAGACCAAGAGGACCTATTCATCCCATTGTTCCAAAAGTTGATCGTTTATTTCGTTTGAGAAGACGCGAGCAAGCATAAGCTAGAATCATGGAGCCGACACCTGTAGACGCAGATGCTATGGCAAATGGTCAGGGAGAAGCGGCTCGACCACGAGCTATTAGGGATCATTTAACTCCTATTTTGGATGATCTCCATCCCAGAATAGTAGCTCCAGAAATTCAGGCAGCCCAATTCGAACTTAAATCGGCCATGTTCAACATGTTGAGCAACATTGGACAGTATGGTGGCTTGCCTCATGAAGATGCTAGACAACATATCCGTGCTTTCTTGGGTGTTTTTGATTCTTTCAAGAAGCAAGGGGTGCACGAGGATGTGTTGAAATTAAAGTTGTTTCCGTATTTGTTAAGAGATCGTGCTAGAATATGGCTAAATGGGGTATCAGTTGGATCAATTCAAAGTTGGACCGATTTATGCAAGAACTTTTTGCTATAGCATAGTCCGCCAGCAGTGAACACTCAGTTGAGGAATGATATAGCTTCCTTTCGTCAGTCTGATGACGAATCTATGTATGAGTGCTAGGACCGATTTAAAGGTTTGCTGAGGAAATGCTCTAACCATGGGTATCATGAGTGGACCCAAGTGGTTATGTTCTCTAATGGTGTCAATGCCCCCACAAGGATGTTGATAGATGCTGCAGTAAATGGGATACTGTTGGACAAGTCACCAGAAGAAGCATTTGATATCTTTAACAAGGTAGCCAACAACGATTATCAGTTCCCAACAGCAAGGCTTGGAACGGGGAGGAGAAGACAAGCTGCCAAGGAGAGTGAAGTTGACAACTCAATACTGAATCAGTTGGCCAACATCACATATTTGCTTAATAATCTCTAGTGTTCCAACGAAGTGAAGGAAGTTAAGGCAGTAAGGTCATGCCTAAGATGCGATGGCAATCACCATCTTAATGATTGCCCCGATAATCCAGAATCTGCCAACTATGTGAGGAACTATAACCATAGCAACAACAACCCAGGATGGAGTCAGCACACAAACCTGAGTTGGGATAATCATGGGTACAACAACATTGCGGCCAATCAAATGCCACAGCGAAATCCGCAAGAGGTACACCAATCCCGCCAGAATAAGCCATGGCAAAATCAAAAGGGAGCAACACCTTCATCAAGCAGTTCATTGGGGTCTACTTTTAAGGAGTTCATGGCTATGACAAAGGACTTCATGGGAACCACTAAAGTTATGCTACAGGATCAAGCAGCACACATTAAAAATCAGGGAGCCCTTCTACAAAGTCATAGTGCATCCTTACCAGGTTTAGAAACTCAAGTGGGTCAGATAGCTCAAACGTTGCACATGCGACCACAAGGCAGTCTTCTTAGCGACACTAAAGCCACTAAGCACCATGGCAAGGAACAATGCAGTGCACTCAAACTAAGGAGAGGCACGAAGATTGACCAAGGTAATAAGTTTGAGGGGCGGAGAGAAGGACGAAGCCCAACCCAGCTTACTGCCACAACAAGAAAATCTTCAGGAATCAGAACAAGGAGAAGGAATGAAGGAGGAGGGCAAGGCCAAAAGACCAATCAAGGAAGGGCCAACTTGTGTTACAGCAAAAGATACGGCCTCAAAAGCTACAGTAGATCTGGCAAAACCACCTCTGCTATTTCCTCAAAGACTCAAAACGCAAGAAGATCTCCAATTTGGAAGGAATATCATTACAAAGAAGAGAAAGGTGGAAAAGCACGAGATGGTTGCTATAGCAAAGGAATGCTACTACATTTATAGAAAACTCCCGCCAAAAAGAAAAGACCCAAGAAGCTTTACTATCCCTTGCTCTATCGGAGATGAGTTTTTTGGAAGTGCATTGTGTGATTTGGGATCGAGTGTGAACTTGATGCCTAAATCCATATTTCAAAAACTAGGGCTAAGAGATGTCAAGACTACTAGGGTTGCGCTACAGCTTGCTGATCACTCTGAAGTCCGACCAGAAGGAAGAATTGAGAATGTTGTAGTAAAAGTGGATCATTTTGCTTTCCCTGATGATTTCTTGATCCTAGATTGCGAGGAAGACATCGATGCTCCTATTATTCTAGGAAGGTCTTTTTTAGCTACAGGGCGAGCCTTGGTTGACTGTGAAAAGGGTGAAGTCACAATGAGAGTGGGTGAAGAGACAATCACCATCAACATACATAATATCCTTCATGAGAGGTCAATGGAAGATAGGCACTGCAATACTATAGCATGGGATAAGCTACAAGAACATTGATGTAGCATCAACATTTAGAAGAAAAAAAGCCTCTGTTGAACCACTTCAAGGGAAAGAATTTAAGGACCTGACCAGGGAAGGGAACCCAGATGCTGAAAATCACTCAAACGAAGTGGGGCTAGCCACGTCTCACCTCAGCCTTCCCGACCCTTGATAGTATGCCTCCTACCTTTTTCTTTTTGCTTTAGCATTTTCAATAAACAGTAGTTAGTTCGTTTTTGTGTGTTTTCAGATTTGTTTTTATCTTTTGTTTGTCTTTTCTTTTAATTTATTATCCTGCGAATTCCGTATCATAGTACATGTCCTCTGTAGTGCTGACCAGTCATGCAGGTGGTACATCAAAAAGGGGTTTATGTTATTGGTTGATAAAGGAGATCAGAGTTTGTAGGGAACACAATTTGTCTTGACTTGGGAGTTGGAGCGACATAGGATAAGGAGGGGAATAAAAAGGGCATTATAAAAAGGGGGAATTAATAGAGAGAATATTTGAAGATTAAACCCTAGCCACATATAACCTAGTTCTCTCTCCTATTTTTTCTTCAAGCATTTAAGAGCCCTTTTCTCTTTCCTGACAAAAGACGGCTCCCATCAACCTCAACCTTCTCTCCTCATTAAAGGGAGTCAGTGGTTAGCCGTTTCCTAAGGAAACTTCCCACACGTCTTCTCCCACTCTCCACTCAAACTGTTCTCACGCTTCATCTTCTTCACTCAACCTCAAACCATTCACCTTTTCTTTTTCTATTCTTCCCACAAAAACATTTGTTCCCTAAAAAGACCAAAAGACCTACCTTCAAGCCTCCAACAATGGTCCGCTGCAAAAATGTCTCTGGTGCGGCATCAAGTTCACAAAACCCACCGGCTGTCAAGATCAAACTCTTCTACGATGAAGTAGCCCGAGAAAGATGGCTAAATTTAAAAGATAGAAAACTACTGCCAGAATAAGGACTCTGATTCCCGGAGGAAAATAAGGAGAACTTTAAGTCAGCCTTTCTCGATGTCATAGCCAAGCACAACTGGAGGAAGCTAGCTGAGCATCCCCAAGGCATATATGTTCCATTAGTGAAGGAATTTTATGCGCACTTGACAAGCCCAACACAGTCAAGTGTCCACGTTAGAGGAGAACAAGTGAAATTCACTACTGCAGCAAAGAACAAATTTTATGGCCTAAAGAATGTTGTGGATGAGCATGGTAGCTTTGTTACTGGGCTAGACGACAAAGCACAAGAAGAAATAGTAAAGGAACTATGCTTTCGAGGAGCAGAACTCAATCGGAACACCATGACAGTTGAGAGGGGGAGACTAAAGCCTGAAGTAAAATTATGGAATCATCTGCTCCGAACGAGACTGATGCCCACATTGCACACAACTACGGTACACCTATCTCGTTTGCTGATTATTCACTCCATAAATAATGGGCGACAAATTGATGTAGGGAAATTGGTGGTGGATGAGGTCTACGTGTGCCTCAAAAGGAGCAAGAGCCCTCTGATCTTCCCAAATTTGATAACCGCCTTGTGCCAAAGGAAGGAAGTGTTTGAAAACCCAGCTAAGGACGAGCAAATGGAGGGCAAAAAGGGGTTGACACCTACCCAGATTCCTCAGGTGAAGGGATTTGATGAGGATGCTCCAAATGAGACCCTGGAGGGAGGAGCCAAGAGCTTTGCTACATCAATGACCACAACATTGGTTGCTAAAGCAATCCACCTGGCCACAGAGCTTCACAGTTTGAGGGTGCAGTTGAGCACCTATTTCAAATATGCCAACCAAAGGGATGTGGCCATCTCACAATGTTTCTCTGAGGTTTTACCGGGAATTGCAATTCAGTTTCCCCCATTTTCAATGGAACTCCTCATCACTCCTGAACCTCAAGACCAAAATGCTGCAACATGAATGCCCCGACCACCAGCCCAAAAGAGGAAGTTGACAGCAAGGAAGAAAGTCAATCCGACGCTCGCCCATGAACCAGACACTCGAGAACCCCCAGTTCCAGAAGAATAGTCCACTGCCCCAAAGCCACAACAAATCGATCCTGCTTCCACACCCACTAGGAAGAGAACACAAAGTAACAAGTCTGCTACAGCAACATCACAGCCACCTAAATCGCAAAGGGAGCCAGCCACCACCTTGAGTGATGATGATCAGCCTATGGCTGAGGCAGCCCCCACCACTGGAACCAACCTCGTTGTGCCACCATCTGAGGATGCTACGACATCCAAGCCGAAACGTTATAAACGCAGAACAGGGCACACTGTCAAACCAACCGATCCAGCCCCTGCCCTATCTGATGACAGAGCAACCTCAACAGTTCCGATGGCGCACGACGACCACTCCACAGACGACACAAGTGACAATTAACCTCAGCACCCATGAGGTACAAATTTCTTTTATTAGTTTTATTTTTCGTTCTTTTTAGTTTATTTTTGCATCAACATTTTGCATAACATTTTTTCAAGCATCGCGGACGAAGCATCTCCAAGTTTGGGGGTGTTTCGTCTTCGCTTAGTTTAGGACCATAACACTTGCATCGTAAGATTAGATAAAAGTTTTTCTATGGCATTCTGTTTAGCTAGGAAAAATATGCAAATGTGTTGATGATGCTTAATGATGATCATTCGAAAATTCAATAGGCCTGAACTTAAAATTTTACAACTGCATGAGACTTAAAGAACTATCTTAGGAGTGAGTTTGCTATAGAAAATAATTTCACACACATATTGCTTTCTTTCTCTGCTTGGTAGGTTTAGAAAAACTTTTTAGGAAGGACTTTAGTAATGCCTTGCATGAAAGAATGAAAAATGAGCTTAAAAGAAAATAGACTCCCATGTGCCTAAAACATGAATTTGAATAAATGTTATAGCATAAATGTAGAAGGACACTCCGCTGTGCAGTCTTCAGGCCATGTTAAAAAAGGGGAAAGACAAGGAAACAAAATAAATTAGTGGCAATGAATGAGTGAATGAAAGTTGTCACGTGATAACTCTACCTACTAGCTCGGGGGTGAGAGGTATGCTCCCTACTCATCTAGAGTTAAGAAAGGTAGGTGTGATGAGGTGACACCCTTCACAACAGTACCTTTTACATTTTTGTGGGAGTCTGTAATACTTGAAGATTCATTGCTAGGGCATTATTATTGAGCTTCCTTGAAAAAATTTCTTCGCATAGCTCGAAAGTAATCTTACACACACTCACTAGAAGCTTGCTCTTATGAGAAATTCTTGCCAGTCTCAAATAAATGTTGTTGATATTGAATGCCTATCCTTTTTCTGAAAGCTGAAACACTGTCGTAGTATTAATTCCTCGTTAAATCTTTGCCATAGCATCCCTTTTTTTTACTCATTGCTTGAGGACAAGCAATAGCTTAAGTATGGGGGTGTGATAGCTATGCTATTACCTCTATATTTATGCCTCTTTGCTATAGCAATTGCTTGTTTTCATGTGCATTACATTGCATGTAGGCTGCATTTTTAGTATATTATGGGTGCTTTTCAATTCATTGCTCGTGTGGAGTTGGTGCTGCGTGAAAGGTAGTTTTTGGCTTTTTGTGTGCAGGATGACAGAATAGAATGCGAGGGAAGAAACAAGGAACAAAATGCTATAGCCAGGGAGAGAAAGAAGCCTAGCTGGCGCACAAAAGTACAAGCACGTGAAGTGCAGGAAAGGACGCCTGACACTGTCAGACAGCTTTATGCAGCAGCCGTACTCCATCTGCAGACCGTCCTCTTGTCCCCTGGTGGACAGAGCTTGTCGGAGGATATTCGTTGGGATCCCCAACGAGATACCAAGGCACCAAAACCCTAGAAGCACACCCCACTATATAAAGGCTTCATCTCTTCAAAGAGGAGGTGAAGAGAGAGAAAAGTGTGCAAGAGGAAGCACAACAGAGGGGAGGAGCACTTCATCGTCAGTCAGCTTTGGTGTCCTTCATCGGGGAGCTCGAGGCTTGGCATCACCGTCCTCTTCTGAGGCAGTGAGCCTAAGGCGGTCATGGTAGTCCATTGGCGAACTGGGAGTTTATCTTTCCTTTTTGCTATAGCATTTATTTATCTAGAGGGTTGTATGAGAATGATGCATTTGATTATTGCCCAGCCATGAACTGTTTTAGATGGCGTGGGTTTTGCTGGATGATACTCTTTTTATTTTCTTAATCTCATGTTAATGTTTACTTTTCTCTCTTGATCTTTGCTTTGTTTATGGTATACTTAAGTTCCTTAAACTTGTAAGAGCTTAGGGTTGTCAGTGCTTTGAGATATAGGCCCTACCTTAAGCGCTTCGAGAGTTGGCCTTTCTTTAGGAACAACCCAAGGTTGTAAGAGATTAGGGATGTTAGTGCCTCGAGAGAAAGGTCATTCCTTATGATGCCTTCGAGTGATTGGCGTTCCCTAGGTACAGTTGGGGGTAATGATTGAGAGAGTAAGTCCTAGCCAATAGTGACAGTTAGAGTAGTGTGTGAAAACTTTCGAGAGAAGGTCATTGCTTTAGCATTAGCTAGGGGGAGTGATTGAAAGAACTAGCCTTAGATCTTCATAAACAATGGAGTAACCACCAAGGGGAAGGACTCCAACCTGCCTTAGAGATAAGGGATAGGTTTAAACGGCTAAGAGGGATAGAGATTAGGAGAGTAAAGTGTTGTAGTCAAGCCGAGAGGTATTGTTGTAGCATTTTAGTCTCCCAGCTTTCTTACTAGAGATAGTTTAGGAGCAACCTAAGTAAATCCCGCCGAGCATAGTGTAACCCCCTTAGCCCGGCCTAGACGCTAGACCCAAACTACGAAGATTACACGGGGAAAACCAAAGTCAACCTTGATTAACGATCCTTTTTTATATTTAATCTTGTCTAGATGCACCTTATTAACCTAGATGGTTAACAAAACATAGCAGCGGAAACGAAGCAGCAAACGAAAGTCATTTAAAGATTCAATTGCAAGAATAACACTTTTAGGGACCAAAATGTAAATTTTAGAAAATATAAGGACCTAATGGATTTTAAGTACCAATATTTAATTAATCATATTGCATGCTCCTCTGCCAAAATTCAACTTTAAAAGACAATCCAAGCTCATGCAATTGCATCCACAACTTCCAGGACTAAAATGTAAAGCATGCAAACTTAGAACAATTCAAAAAACAACCAACGGTCATCTGTTCCGAAACACTCACCCACCGTACCGAAACGCCCATACCGAAATGGTGTTGACCGTTTCGGTACGCGGGTATGTTTCAAGACCAGTATCGGAACAGGCCACTCCAGTGGCCAAAATGTTTCGAAACACCCCATCCCGTTCCGAAACGGTATGACCATTACAGGGCCTCGTTTCGAAACTGTTGCAGGTGTTTCGATACACCCTGCCCAGTGACAGCAGAAATTGCTGGTTTAACATGCTTTTTCGTACTTGAACCAACCTCGAGACTTGCCACAACATGCATACATCAAGGATACATGTCAACAATCAACATATCGAAGCCATAGCCTAAACATAACAACATTTACATAAGCAAAGGCACTATAGGCATGCTTCCTAGTTAGCAAAACCATAACAAGTCAAAACTCCAAAATAATCCAAAATCCAAACTCCAAAGACCAATTTCAACTCAAATATGGTCAATCCAGCATGCTCAAAGTAAAGAAACATTCTCAAACCTTCCAAAGTATAAATTTCCACCCATTGCCTTTTATTACACTAAGGATGAACCACATACATTTTTTTAACGAAAATCTTGGATGTCTCTCGTGAGATGCCTTCAAATGTTCAATTCTCTACATTGATGAAACGAAAGAACGTAAGCACTAAGCTTAGTGAGGACCGCTTGACAACTTTCATCAATGCTCAACTCATGATTTGCAAAAGCAACATTTTACACTACATGCCTTTATAAAACAAGTCTTCTCAAGAGTTCAATGCAGTTTTGAAATCCCATGCACACATGCACCAATTACAACATCATATAAACCTATGCTCATGCTTTACAAGCATCACATGCTTTCTTTCATCATATACATATTTCTCATGCAACCTTGCAACATTTACAAGCATCTCATGCTACATTATATTCAAATATATTATATTGGCTTTCAAGTGATAGTCCACAAACCATTTCAACACAAGATGCAATCGGATACACGGATTACAAGCGTTGTCCCACACGCTTCATACACACTACCGGACTACACAAGGCTTACACACAAGAGTAACCCCTCTATTGTTGTGACACCCGTGGTGGAGTATAACGGTACAATCTCAAACCCTCAACACTACTCATCGGTAGTTGTATAATTCCACTAACGAGAGTAAGGGACACATGACACAAGATACACACACGGAATTTTCAACCACCGTTGTGATCTTACCTCAATCGGTAGAGTACTTGGATGGAGTTTACGGTACAATCACAACCCCTCGACATCCAAGGTGACTTTACTTACGGTGCACCCAATCCTATAGCTGGCTAACTATATCCGATTAAAGTAACCTAAAACCATTTTCATCACTTGCCAATATAATCATTTATCCACATTAATCCACTATTTCTCAAGCATAACCACAATGTCATTTACACTAGCACACATGCTTATCATCATATGCATTTTCATATGAAAACTAAGGATCACTTACCTAGTGCATCCTTAACATAATGACATCAAAATACAGTATTAAACCATGCTTAAACATGCTTAAAAACAGTAAACAAATCCCCTCTTACATCAAATGCATTTTCATCCAACATATCACATTTTTAAGAGAGGGATTACCGAAACACTTACACTTGAGCTTAGTTAAGTGTATCAAACTTACACTAAGCTCCCAAGAGCACGCTCAAGGCGTTACAAAGCAGGAAATCACATTTCCACTCACCGATTACGTTTCGCCTTGCTCGCCGAAACACTAACTATGCTTCCAGCACTTCCGGATCAACACCCAATGTGTCCGAAGATGTCTCCCCTATTTATAACACATAAGAACAGAGGATTAATGCATCATCGTTCATTAAAATCATCAACTACACATCTAAACTCGCTGCTCTACCCAAAATCTACATTTCGGCTACCAAACACAACCGAAATCATCTCCAAACTCTCCTAAATCAAAGCCCAGCCAAGATCTATCACTTCTAACCATTTATAAACATCAATTAACATAAAAAAAACAATCACAAACTCGTCCTTATACCTCCAGCTATGACAGAACACCAAAATCACCCCAAAAACCACCATTCTAGCATACAAAACTTAGGAATCCAAGCCTATTCGGGATTTGATTGATAAAACCTCATTTGTATCGTCAAATAACATCCAAAATACATTAAAAATCAACCTCAAAATAGAGCCTAAAGACAAACCACGAAAATCATCAAGATCTCTTCCAAAATCTTGAGTTTCAACACAATTTCTTGTTTCTAACATTAAAACCACTCAAAATCATCAAGAAAGGATTGATAACTTGGGAATTTCAGTAAACAACTGATCATTAGAGGAGAAGGATGAAGCTTACCTCTAATGGATGAATTCTCCTTGATTTGGGCAAGTTTTTCTTGGAAATTCAATGTGGAAATTGAGAGGATTTGATGAGGAATTGATTAAGGATCAAATGACTATTGAAATCTCATCATTTGGAATGAAAACCAAAGGTAATTTCTGGAGGAAAAGTGTTTGGCTACCAAGAATTTGAGAGAAAATGAAATGAGAGGGAATTTGTGAAAAGTAGTTATGAAAAGTCAAAGTAGTTTTTCTTTTTAATTAACCTTTAATTCCTTTTAATAAAGCATTATTAAAAACACCCAAATTAAGGAAAAATCTGATGAAAAACATTTAGGTAAAATTATCTCCTTAAAGATTCAAAGTTTCAATCCTTTACAAAAAGTCAATATTGCACTTTTGCAAAAACTGTGATTTGGTCACTACACCGAAATGTAGTATTTCCAAACCTTATTTTGTAAAATTGATTTCACCATAATTATTCAAATATTAAATGAGGATTTTTATACATTTTTCCATATTTTTAAAACATCTCGAACTAGGTGTTCCATAAATCTTCCTTAAAGATTTGAACCGTTCCCAACCGGTCCGATCCGAACTCTAAACCACCTAGGCCCAAAATCGGGGCGTTACAACTCTCCCCCACTTAGGAAATTTCGTCCTCGAAATTCTTACCTGATGGAAAGAGATGTAGATATTGCCTCAGCATGTCCGCCTTTCTTTCCCACGTGGCCTCCTCAACTCCCTTGTGTCGCCACAACACCTTCACAAGTTCTATCGTCTTGCCACGAAGAACCTTGCTACTTACATCCATAACCCTCACTGGTTCCTCATCATAAGACAAATCCGGATTCAACTCTATCTCCTCAACAGGCATCACATGCGAAGGATCCGATCTGTACTACCGTAACATGGAGACATGAAACACATCATGTATCTTCTCCAACTCAGCAGGCAATCTCAAACGATATGCCACAGGACCAATATGCTCCACAATCTCATAAGGTCCAATAAACCTTGGGCTAAGTTTACCTTTACGCCCAAATCTCATCACTTTCTTCCAAGGTGAAACTTTCAAGAACACACGTTCGGCAACCACGAACTCAATTTCCTTACGCTTCAAATCCGCGTAAGACTTTTTCCGGTCCGATGCTGCTTTTAACCGCTCACAAATGAGCTTCACCTTCTCGGTGGTTCCCTTAAGCATAGCCGGCATTGAAATCAACTTTTGCCCAGCTTCTGCCCAGCAAAGAGGGGTCCTACATCTCCTCCCATACAAAGCCTCGTATGGAGCCATTTGAATACTTGCCCGGTAACTATTGTTATACGCAAACTCAACCAACGGAAAGTGTTTCTCCCAAGAACCCTGAAAATCAATCACACAACATCTCAGCATATCCTCAAGAACTTGGATCACACGTTTCGACTGTCCATTTGTCTGCGGATGATATGAAGTGCTAAAATTCAAACGTGTACCCAAGGCTTGATGCAAGCATTCCCAAAATCGCGATGTGAACCTCGGATCTCTATCCGACACAATGTACTTTGGCACACCGTGCAACCGCACAATCTCAGCTATATACAGCTCAGCCAACCTATCTAAGGTATACGTAGTATGCAGAGGCAGAAAATGTGCACACTTTGTAAGCTGATCCATAATCACCCAAACTGAATTCTTCTTTGTCAACGACAAAGGCAAACCAGACACGAAGTCCATGGTGATTCTCTCCCACTTCCATTCTGGAATCCTCAAAGGTTGCAACAACCCAGAAGGAACCTTATGCTCAGTCTTCACACTCTGACACACCATACACTTACTAACGAACTTCGCCACATCCTTTTTCAACCCCACCCAGTAATACTCATCCTTTAGGTCGCGATACATCTTCGTACTACCCGGGTGCATAGCAAAAGGACTACAATGAGCTTCAGTCAGAATAGTGCGTCTTAACTCAGCATCATCTGGCACCACTATTCGACTACCGAAACATAGAACACCATCAGCATTAAAGCTGAAATCCGAAGGTCTATCTTCCGTAATGTCTTGAACATGCGAAACAAGAGAATCATCAAGCAACTGTTTCTCTTTAATCAACTGTAACAAAGATGATTTCACTCGTAACTCCGCCACAAGACCACCTTCACGTGATATACTCAGACGAGCAAACATTGCTCTCAGCTCAACGGCCACCTTCCGGCTCAAAGCATCGACCACCATGTTAGCCTTGCTTGGGTGGTACTCAATCGCCAGATCATAATCCTTAAGCAACTCCACCCAACGTCGTTGCCTAAGATTTAACTCCTTCTGAGACATAAGATATTTCAAACTCTTATGATCTGTGAACACCACACATTTCTCACCAAATAGGTAATGCCTCCAGATCTTTAAGGCAAACACCACATCTGCAAGCTCAAGATCGTGAGTAGGGTAGTTGCGCTCATGCACCTTTAACTGCCTAGATGCATAGGCCACCACCTTACCCTCCTGCATCAACACGCAGCCCAAACCAACAATGGACGCATCACTATAGACCACAAACTCCTTACCAGATTCAGGTTGAACCAAAACAGGAGCTTGAGTCAATGCTTCTTTCAGCTTCTCAAAAGCTTGTTGCCTCACCTCCGTCCATTCAAAACGAACATTCTTTTGCAACAACTTGGTCAAAGACGTTGCTATCTTTGAAAAACCCTCAACAAATCTACGAAAATACCCAGCCAACCCAAGGAAACTCCGTACCTCGGTCACTGAATTAGGCACTCTCCAACTCATCACAGCCTCTACTTTTTGCGGATCAACGCGAATACCCTCCGCCGATACCACATGACCAAGGAAAACCACTTCCCTAAGCCAAAACACACACTTGCTCAATTTGGCATATAACTGATTCTCCAACAACGCTTGCAAAACGATTCTTAAGTGCCTATTGTGATCCTCCTCAGTACGCGAATACACAAGGATATCATCGATGAACACCACCACAAATTGATCCAAGTACTCATAGAATACACGATTCATCATGTCCATGAAAGCAGCAGGCGCATTGGTCAAACCAAACGACATCACCAATAACTTATAATGCCCGTACCTCATCTGAAAAGCAATTTTAGGTACGTCCACATCCTTCACCTTCAGCTGAAAGTATCTCGATCTCAAGTCTATCTTAGAAAACACTGAGGCTCCCCAGAATTGATCAAAGAGATCATCAATTCTAGGCTAGGGATACTTGTTCTTGATCGTCAACTTGTTCAGTTGCCGATAATCTATACACATTCTCATCGTTTCATCTTTCTTCTTTACAAATAGAACTGGTGCACCCCAAGGTGACACACTAGGCCGAATGAAACCCCGATCCAACAACTCCTACAACTGCGTTTTCAATTCTTTTAGCTCTTTAGGTGCCATGCGATAAGGAGCAATAGACACCGGAGTTGTGTTCTCATACAACTCTATACCAAACTCAACTTCTCTGTTTGGTGGCAAACCGGGCAATTCTTCCGGAAAGACACCCGGAAAATCGTGAACCGTTCGAATGTCCTGCACCCGCACATCCTTAGAACCATGATTCTTCATATAAGAAAGGTAAGCTTCACACCCCCAACCTCATCATACGGTTTGCTTCTAAGGCCGATATCACATTTGACAAGAATTTCACATTCTCGCCTACTACAACAACCTCGTAGTCGTCGGCCAACTTTAAGGTGACTCGCTTAACATCAAAGTCAACCACAGTTATGTGCTCCGTCAACCAATACATGCCAAGGATTACATCAAATACGTAGAATGGCAATTCCATCAAATCCACAAGGAAAACATGACCTTGCACAGACAGAGGACACCTCCTATACAACTTCCTAGTGACTACAGTCTCACCAAAAGAACTAGTCACTTGCATTCCTACTCCAAGCATCTCAATAGGTATATCAAGCAAATGCACATGCTCACTCAAGATATAAGAATGCGTGGATCCAGAATCAATCAAAGCCAGCAAAGATAAAGACTAGAGAAAAAAGGCACATGCGATCACATCGGTGTTGTTGCGCTCATCGCGCTAAGCATACACCCTCGCTGGTCCACCTCCCTCATGTCTAACAGCTACCACGTGAGCAATACCTTACTGTCCCTTATCCCTTCTCTGGAAGTTCCCACGGCCGCGCTCACGACCCTTCTGAGGTGCGGCTGCCCCAGGAGCACGTCCCTGACCACCACCGGCCAACAAAGGATACTCCCTCCTCATGTGATCTACCGAACCACAATTCCAACAGGAGTTCCCTGTCGCTACAACAAGAGCCTGAACTTCCCTAGTTGCTCGAGGACAATCTCGCCTCAAGTGACCACGAGAACTATACGTCCATCATGTGTTCTGATCAGCCCTCATCTTATCTCCCTGAACAGGCGTACCATGTCCTCCATTACCACGCCTAGCAGTAGACTGGTACCTCCTATCTCCTCCCCTCTTGTTCCGTCCACCACCAGAACTATACTCAGCAGCTCTCTTTCCAGAGCTAGAACCAACACCTCTAGAAGACAAGCCCATGTTCTGCTCGATGTCCTTCGCTCGATACACAAGCACATCAAAATCTTTGTAATCCGCAGCCAGCATGTATGTCTTAACATCTTGCACCAATCCATAACAGAATCGATCACAGCGTTGCCGCACTGAGTACCAGCTCAGGAGCATACTGGCTCAAGCGTACGAACTAGACCTCGTACTCGGCCACTGATAAACTCCCCTGAACGAGAGACATGAACTCCCGCTTCTTCTCATCCACGTATCTCACACCTAGATACTTCCTCCGGAAAGCACTCTTGAAGAACTCCCAATCAACTTCGTTTGGTTCCATACCAATAGTGGCAGTCGTCCACAAGCTGTAAAAATCTCCTTGCAGCAAGGAAACTGCACAACCAAGCTTGCGCTTATCACTACAACCCATCTGATCCATTATGCGGATCGTACTAGCCAACCAGGCCTCAGACGCCTCAGGTGCCAATCCATAAAATTCTACTACTCCCAAATTCCTCAACCTTTCCAAAGGTAGACCCACTTGCCCAGCAGCAGGGGCCTGCACTTGCGCTCCGGCAACAGCAGCCTGAAACGCTCCAGCAATCGCTTCGACTAAGGGTGCCAAATTACCCAATCCAGGACAGCTTGTCCTTGTTGTACCCGCTCCTCACCTCCAGGTGGTGGCGGAGGGGGTAGATCCCTACCAGGAGGAACATCAGCCCCTTGCTCAGCCTGATTTTCCTGCTCAGCCTCAGGTATAATTGTATTAGACCTCAGCTCTCTTCTAGGTCCCATGTGCTACTTTAAACAAACGCAACAACGAAACAAATTAAACCATTTAGGCCAGCTGCAAGCAAGAATCCAAGTTTACAAAACATTTGATTAGTGTAATAAGGCAATGGGCACCCCAATTTCCCCACAGGACATAGCACACACAATCATCATGCTCATATACATTCCACCATTTCAAATCAGCACATACTCTTGTAACATCATCACTAAACAGTCCTATTCATTCCATATATACAACACACTAATCAACATGGCATAAGGTTCCAAATTCATACATTAGCATGCTTTACAAACATCATAACTCAACTCACATCAATTACACATACCAACATTCCCATTTCATTCGAAACAACACTCTGATACCACCAAATGTAACCCTCTTAGCCCGACCTAGACGCTAGACCCAAACTACAAAGATTACACGGGGAAAACCAAAGTCAACCCGAAAGTCAACCTTGATTAACGACCCTTTTTTATATTTTAATCTTGTCTAGATGCATTTTATTAACCTAGATGGTTAACAAAACATAGCAGCGGAAACGACGCAGCAAACGGAAGTTATTTAAATATTCAATTGCAAGAATAACACTTTTAGGGACCAAAATGTATTTTTTAGAAAATATAAGGACCTGATGGATTTTAAGTTTACCAATATTTAATTAATCATATTACATGCTCCTCTGCCAAAATTCAACTTTAAAAGATAATCCAAGCTCATGCAATTGCATCCACAACTTCCAGGACTAAAATGTAAAGCATGCAAACTTAGAACAATTCAAACAACATCCAACGGTCATCTGTTTCGAAACACTCACCCACCGTACCGAAACGCCCGTACCAAAACGGTGTTGACCGTTTCGGTACGCGGGTATGTTCTGAGACCAGTATCGGAACAAGCCACTCCAGTGGCCAAAATGTTTCGAAACACCCCATCTCGTTCCGAAACGGTATAACCATTACAGGGCCTCGTTTCGAAACTGTTGCAGGTGTTCCGATACGCCCTGCCCAGTGACAGCAGAAATTGCTGGTTTAACATGCTTTTTCGTACTCGAACCAACCTCGAGACTTGCCACAACATGCATACATCAAGGATACATGTCAACAATTAACATATCGAAGCCATAACCTAAACATAACAACATTTACATAAGCAAAGGCACTATAGGCATGCTTCCTAGTTAGCAAAACCATAACAAGTCAAAACTCCAAAATAATCCAAACTCCAAAGACCAATTTCAACTCAAATATGGTCAATCCAACATGCTCAAAGTAAAGAAACATTCTCAAACCTTCCAAAGTATAAATTCCCACCCATTGGCTTTTATTACACTAAGGATGAACCACATACATTTCTTTAACGAAAATCTTGGATGTCTCTTGCTCGTGAGATGCCTTCAAATGTTCAATTCTATGTATTGATGAAACGAAAGAACGTAAGCACTAAGCTTAGTGAGGACCACTTGAGAACTTCCATCAATGCTCAACTCATGATTTGCAAAAGCAACATTTTACACTACATGCCTTTATAAAACAAGTCTTCTCAAGACTTCAATGCACTTTTGAAATCCCATTCACACATGCATCAATTACAATAGCATATAAATGATGGGTCACGTCGGCATGCCCCGTGGCGCAGCAGAAAAATTAATCCGACGTAATCCAGCCAGGATCCATGTACAGGAACGAATCCGGGTGAAAAGATGAAGAGTTACCTTTTAAAAGCTCTGGAAACTGGAAAAACCGACGGTATGTCGGAATAACCACGTCAAGTAAAACCGAAATCGTCACAGGTTCGCAACAACCTCTACGGAGTCCACCCGAACAAAACAAACAAAGTTTCTGCCTCCCTAACACTTAGGGATAAATTTCGACAGGTTTGAACACCTTCCAGGGAGAAGTCGAAATCCCTCCAGGGATTCCTGAGGGAGTCTGAAATCGACCAGGGGTTCTACCGGGACTTGGTTTCGAACTAGGAAATCGCCAGGAATTTTCCAGTGGGCAAGAGGAACACCAGAAAAATGTCGAACAGCTTCTCAGAAGAAATCTGGGACTTGTCGAAAATTCCAGAGGGGAATTCCCAGGGATATGTCGAAATTTGCAAGGAGGAATGGGGATGATTTGGTTGCTAGCCCTTGTCCCTTTAAAAAGTATTCAGAGACTTAATTCTAGTTGAATTTCTTAAATCAAAGTTCAACCAAAATTCATAGAATCTAATTCTACTTGAAATTGGTTTATATTAAAAATACATTATATTTAATAATATTAAATGAAATATATATATTTAATTATGTAAAATCTTATTCTACATAAAACATGGATTTAAATATACATTATATTTAATCCAAATATATATATTTTTATTATATAGAATCTCATTTATCTTTACTTGGGTTTAAATATATTTAAATATATATTTTTAATTATGTAGAATCTAATTCTACATAAACTTGGAATTAAATATACATTATATAAATTCCAAATATATATTTAAATTTCTAGAATCTTATTCTATAATATTTAAGTCTATAAATATTTTCCATACTCTAAATAATATTTGATAAATACAATATTTATCCAATATTATTCCCATTTAAGAGAGTTGCCGATTTCCCTTATCCCATAGGGGATTTTCGGCAACCTCCCTAAAACAGGGAGTATGGTTTCCAATTTTTGTTCGTTTCATTCGAAGGGTGTGACCCTTGTAGGTTCATGCAACGTTAGCAGCAAAATTAGAACTGTTCTAACTTTACAAACAATGAGTGGCATCTAGCGATACATCATTGCTACCTAAGGTGCATGAAGTCACGGTTTGACTTTCCTAATTCCTGAATAAACTTCCTTTATGTATTTCATCCTTTTGTCCTTTATATCTTAGATGAACACAAGTCATGGGTTAGTCACACTTGCGTTGTCCATCTAGTGTTTCTTGATGTCTTGAGTAGATTATGATAAACGAATCTCTATGATATCTCATATAATAATATTCGAGCATGGCCATGTATTTTCTAATCTCACTCAATCAAGTGGCCAAAGATATTTCTCCCATTATGTAGGAGGGACAAACCCTTTCTTGATCAACCATATTTCACTACATAGGTCATCACGTATCCAATCATCAGTCTTTATAATGTAGTCAGTTACGAAACACGTTTGACTATGTCAAAATACGTAAATCTTTATGTTGAAATCATGTTGATCTCAAGTCTGAGGATTATACATATGTTTATCATGAGCAATGTTGTGACTATCACATAATTACCCAAGAAACATGCTCTGTAACCCCTTTAGCCCGGCCTAGACGGTTGACCTGAACTACGAAGATTACACGGGGAAAACCAAAGTCAACCCGAAAGTCAACCTTGATTAACGACCCATTTTTTTCTTTTTAAACTCGTCTAGATGCACATTAATCTTAAGCGTACTCTTGAGAAACACATACTTGAATAGCACAGCGATCGGATTACATTAAGGGACTTAATTGCATAAATTACAAATATTAGGGACCAAAATGTAAATTCTGGAAATTAAGAGGACTTAACTGATTTTTAAGTTACCAATAACAAATTAGTCATATTACATGCTTACCTATCAAATTTCACTTTAATCGGACATCTCAAACTCATCCAATTGCAAATACAAATTTCAGGACTAAAATATAAAGCTTGCAAACCTTAAAACCATTCAAATCAGTGCCCAACGGTCACCTGTTTCGATACGGGGTTGATCGTACCGAAACGCGGGTACGTTTCGAGACCTGTATCGAAACAGGGCCTGGCAGTGGCCAAAACGTTTCGGAACGACCTCTACCCGTTTCGATACACGAAGGCCATTACAGGCCCCCGTTTTGAAACACTAGTGTCCGTTCCGATACGGATTGCCCAGAAAGTGCAGAATTTGCTGGTTTAACATACATATAACCACTCAAGCACATCCTACTGACTTCCTAATCATGCCAACAATTCATCATACGTATAGGGTACATGTTTGCAACATCAAAACACATTCATGGCATCAATCAAGGAAATCCACTATTCTATAGGCATGCATCCTAATATCCAAAACCAACAAATCATCAAATCACCAAAACAAGCATCAAAATGGCCATTTACAAAACCAAAACATTTAAGGCATCATGCCACAATTAGGGAGTCCAAAACATCTCCCAAAACACAACCTAGGTTCCCATTGCCAAAATATCAAAAACTAATAGTGTTGTGAAAACATCACCATACATGAGCTTAGCTTTCCCTTGGATTCTTAGCCTCCTTACTGCCCTCAAAACACTTCAATTCTCTGCATTATTGGTTCAAGAAAGAGAGCGTAAGCACATTTGCTTAGTGAGGCATGCTCTAAAGAATCAACACAATAATGCATTTTTATAAAACACCTTCATAAGGCCTTTTTACACTTAAACATCATTTCTCATGCAACAATGCATACACAACAAGAATCTCATGCTTCATTAACATCAACATGTCATATTGGCTTCCATGTGATAAACCATAACCATTTACAACATAAAACACAATCGGATACGCGGATTACAAGCGTTGTCCCATACGCTTCATACACACTACCGAACACACAAGGTGGAGTTTACCGGTACAATCACAACCCCTCAACACCCGTGATGGAGTTTAACGGTACAATCACAACCCCTCAACATCACTCATCGGTAGTTGTATAACATCACTAACGAGAACACGAGACACTCAACACAAGATTCACACATGGACTTTTAACCACCATTGTGATCTTAAACATCTCGTTAGTGTACTTGGATGGAGTATTCGGTACAATTACAACCCCTCAACATCCAAGGCGACTTTATTCACGGTGCACCCAATCCTATAGCCGGCTAACTATATCTGATTCAAGTACTTTAAAACCAACACATCACTTGCCAATATACATCATTTATCATCAACAATCCATTGTTCTAAAGCATTAATCAAAGCCATTAAACCACCATGCATCACTATGCATCAAAACCACATTTATCCATATCAAACCAAGGATCTCTTACCTTGAGCATCCTTCAACACATGGCTTTCAAAACCAACATTAATCATGCTAAAACATGCTTTCAAAACAGGATTATACATGCAAATTAAATACATTGCATCCAACCATCTCATGGTTCATTAAAGAGAGAGTTTCCCCGAAAACTTACTCTTGAGCTTAGTTAAGTTGCTTAGACTTAAACTAAGCTCCCAAAACCTTCAAACATTGGTTTCAAAGCTGAAAACCCAACTTCACTCACCAATTCCGTTTCGCAAGCTTGCCGAAACGTCGTTCAAGCCTCCGGATCAACACTACAATTATCCGTAGATGCCTCCCATGTTTTAAACACATCAAAGCAGAGGATTAATGCATCATCATGCATTAAAATCTCCAGCCAATACACCTAAACTCGATGTTCTAACCAAATCTAACATTTCGGCTACAAAAAACAACTGAAATCACTTCCAAACTCCTCCACAACATAACCCAGCCAAGATCCATCACTTCTAACCATTCCTAAACATCAATTAACATCGAAAAAGAACCTAAACTCGTCCTTATACCTCCAGCCATAACAGAACACCAAGATCACCCCAAAAACCACCATTTTCTTAAGCAAAAACTTAGGAAATTCAACCTATTCGGGATTGCATTGATTAAACCTCAATCACACATCATTAAACAACCAAAACACATTTAAAATCCAACTCAAAACAGAGCCCAAACAATCACCACAAATTTCTTCAAGATTTCTTTCAAATCTTGAGTTTTAAGCCAAAATCAAGTTCATAACATTAAATCCATTTATAAAACTTAATTTAAGGATTGAGAACTTGGGAATTTCAGTAAAGAACTGAGTATTTAGAGGAGAAGAACATCCTTACCTCTAAATGTAGATTTCTCCTTTATTAGAACCAAAATCCTTGAAAACTCAATAAGCAAATCAAGAGGATTTGATGTAGAAAGGATTAGGAATCAATTGATGATTGAAACCTCATCATTTGGTGTGAAAATCCATAGAAATGTTGCTGTAGAAATGTGTTTAGCTGAGGGAATTTTGAGAGAAAATGAGATGAGAAAGTTTTTAAGAAAGTTAGTTATGAAAATCTAAAATATGGTTTTCCACTTTTCATTTAATTAATTAAACATTAATTAAATCATTAAAATCTAAGAAAAATCTGGATAAATCCTTCCTTGGGAAAATTAGCTCCTTAAAGATTCAAAGTTTCAATCCTTACAAAACAGTCACCACTGAACTTTTCAAAAATTACATTTTAGTCACCATTTCGAAATTTTGCACTTCCAAACCTTATTTTCTAAAATTGATTTCACCACTCTCTTATATATATTAAAAGAGGCTTTCCCTATCCCGGTTCAGACCTTAAACTTCCAAGCCCAAAATTGGGGTGTTACAACTCTCCCCCCCCTTAAGAAGTTTTGTCCTTGAAATTTACCTGGAGGAAAAAGGTACAGAAATTGCTTCTTCATGTCATCCTTTCTTTCCCACATGGCTTCCTCAACACCACGATGCTTCCACAACACCTTTACCAACTCAATGGTCTTGCCCCGAAGAACTTTACTGTCTGAATCCAGAATTTCCACCGGCTCCTCATCATAGGTCAAGTCTGGATTCAACTCCACTTCCTCCACAGGCATAACATGCGAAGGGTCAGATCTATACCTCCGAAGCATAGAGACATGAAACACATCATGAATCTTTTCCAACTCTTGCGGCAACCTCAGCTTATATGCAACAGGACCCACACGTTCAATCACCTCGTATGGTCCAATGTACCTAGGGCTCAACTTACCCTTTCGACCAAACCTCACCACCTTCTTCCACGGCGAAACTTTCAAAAACACAAGGTCTCCTACCGCAAACTCAATTTCCTTACGCTTCAAATCCGCGTAAGACTTCTGTCGATCAGAAGCTGCCTTCAATCACTCACAAATGAGCTTCAGCTTCTCGGTGGTTCCTTTCAACAAAGCTGGCATTGAAACCAACTTCTGACCTGTTTCAGCCCAACAAAGAGGAGTTCTGCATTTCCTCTCGTACAAGGCTTCATAAGGTGCCATTTGAATACTTATCTGGTAACTATTGTTATAAGCAAACTCCACCAAAGGCAAATGCTTCTCCCAAGAACCCTGAAACTCAATCACACAGCACCTCAACATATCTTCCAGCACTTGGATAACACGCTCAGACTGTCCATCCGACTGTGGATGATAAGAAGTACTGAAATTCAACCGTGTACCCAAAGCTTGATGCAAACATTCCCAGAAACACGATGTAAACCTCGGATCTCTATCTGACACTATAGACTTTGGCACACCATGCAGTCTCACAATCTCAGCAATGTACAACTCTGCAAGCTTGTCCAAAGTATACGTAGTATGCACAGGCAAGAAATGCGCACACTTCGTCAGGCGATCCACCACCACCCACACTGAATTCTTCTTCGATGGCGACAAAGGTAATCCAGACACAAAGTCCATGGTAATCCTTTCCCACTTCCACTCAGGAATCCTCAACGGTTGCAGCAACCCAGAAGGAAACTGATGCTCAGCCTTAACTCGCTGACAAACCATACACTTACTCACATACTCAGCAACATCTCTTTTCAAACCCACCCAATAGTACTCATCCTTAAGATCACGATACATCTTAGTACTACCAGGGTGCATAGCAAAAGGACTGCTATGAGCCTCAGTCAGAATAGCACGCCTCAACTCAGCATCATCGGGCACTACTATCCGACTCCCAAAACATAGAACTCCATCATCATTAAAACAGAAATCTGATGGTCTATCCTCAGCAATATCCTGAACATGTGGCACCAAGGAATCATCCAACAACTGTCTATCCTTTATCAACTGAACCAAAGATGGTTTCACTTGCAACTCAGCCACAAGACCTCCATCTCGTGAAATACTCAAGCTGCCAAACATAGCCCTCAACTCCAATGCCACCTTCCTACTCAAGGCATCCGCTACAACATTAGCTTTTCCCGGATGATACTCGATCGTCAGATCGTAATCTTTAAGTAACTCCACCCAACGTCGTTGCCTAAGGTTCAACTCTTTCCGAGACATCAGATACTTCAAACTTTTGTGATCCGTGTACACAGTACACTTCTCACCATACAGGTAATGTCTCCAAATTTTTAAAGCAAAGACCACCGCAGCTAACTCAATATCATGCGTAGGATAATTGCGCTCATGCACCTTCAACTGGCGCGATGCATAAGCCACCACCTTACCCTCTTGCATCAACACACACCCCAAACCAACATAGGATGCGTCACTATACACAACAAACTCTTTCCCCGATTCAGGCTGAACCAAGATAGGAGCTTGCGTCAAAGCTGCCTTAAGCTTCTCAAAAGCCTGCTGCCTCGCTTCTGTCCACTCATACTTAACATCCTTCTACAACAACTTCGTCAAAGGTGCAGCAATCTTTGAAAATCCATCCACGAACCTCTGGTAGTATCCTGCCAAACCAAGGAAACTACGGACTTCATGAACAGACTTAGGAGGCTTCTAATTCATTACTGCCTCAATCTTCTGAGGATCAACATGAATCCCCTCAGCAGAAACCACATGACCAAGGAACACCACCTCCCTAAGCCAGAATTCACACTTGCTTAGCTTAGCATAAAGCTGATTCTCCAACAAAGCCTGCAACACAATCCTCAAATTCCCTTCATGCTCCTCCTCAGTACGAGAGTACACAAGGATATCATCAATGAACACCACGACAAACTTGTCCAAATACTCATGAAACACTCTATTCATCATGTCCATAAAGGCCGCAGGAGCATTCGTCAAACCAAACGGCATCACAAGGAACTCATAATGCCCATACCTCGTTCTGAACGCTGTCTTTGGCACATCTACATCCTTCACCTTCAACCGATAATAACCTGACCTTAAGTCAATCTTAGAGAACACAGCCGCTCCCCGAAATTGATCAAAAAGATCATCAATCCTCGGTAATTGATACCGATTCTTGATAGTCAACTTGTTCAGCTGACAGTAATCGATACACATTCTCATAGTGCCATCCTTTTTCTTCACAAACAAGACCGGTGCACCCCAAGGTGACACACTCGGCCGAATGAAACCACGATCAAGCAACTCCTGAAGTTGCTTCTTCAGCTCCTTCAACTCCTTAGGTGCCATCCGATAAGGTGTAATGGACACTGGAGTTGTATTCTCATACAGCTCAATTCCAAACTCCACCTCTCGGTTAGGAGGCAAGCCAGGTAACTCTTCCGGAAACACACCAGGAAACTCCCGCATAGTCCTGATATCTTGCACTCGCAACTCCTTAGAGCTAGGATTCATCACAAAGGCCAGATAAGCTTCACACCCTTGTCTCAGCATCCGGCTAGCTTCCAATGTAGACACCACATTGGCAAGAAACTTCACATTCTCACCAACCACCACTACCTCATAATCATCCGCAAGCTTCAACGAAACTCGCTTGTTCTCAAAATCCACCACAGCTCGATGTTTAACAAGCCAATCCATACCAAGGATTACATCAAAACCATAGAATGGCAATTCCATGAGATCAACATGAAAAACATGATTTTGCACAAACAAGGGACATCTTCTATACAACTTTTGTGTCACAACGGTCTTACCAAAGGAACTAGTTACACGCATACCAATATCCAAAGATTCAACAGGCAAACCAAGCAATTGAGCATGTTCACGCAGTATGTATGAATGTATACATCCAGAATCAATCAAGGAAATTAATGAAAAGGATTGCAAAGTAAAGGTACCTGCGATCACATCTGTGTCATTTCTCCCCTCTCGCTGAGCATACACTCGAGCCTGGCCACCACCCTCAGGTTGGACAGCCACCACATGTGCCACATTCCTCCCACCATCATCTCTGCGCTGGAAGTTACCACGGCCGCGCCCACGACCTCTCTGTGGTGCAACAACCCCAGGAGCACGTCCCTGACCACCACCGGCCAACAAAGGACACTCCCTCCTCATGTGGTCTGCCGAACCACAATTCCAGCACGAATTACCAGTCACTGCAACAGGAGTCTGAACCTCCCTCGCTGCTTGAGGACAATAACACCTCAAATGACCACGCGATCCACACGCCCAGCACGTGTTCTGATCAGCTATCATCCTGTCTCCCTTAACAGGCGCACCATGCCCACCATTACCACGCCTAGCAGAAGACTGATACCTCTTATCTCGCCCTCTCTTGTTCCGCCCACCACTGGAACTATACTCAGCAACTCTTTTGCCTGAGCTCGAACCAACACCTCTAGAAGATAAACCCAGGTTCTGCTCAATATCCTTCGCCCTACTAACCAGCACATCAAAATCTGTGTATTTTACAGCAAGCATAAAGGTCTTTACATCCGACATCAAACCATATCGGAAACGTTCACACCTCTCCCGCTCATCAGGGATAAGCTCAGGTGCGTATTGACTGAGACGGACAAACTGGATCTCGTACTCAGCCACCGACATACTTCCTTGCACAAGAGACATGAATCCTCTCTTCTTTTCATCCAGGTATCGCACACCTAGATACTTCCGCTTGAACGCGTTCAGAAAGAACGTCCAAGTCACATCAACTTCCTCCATTCCGGAGACAGTGGTCATCCACCAGGTATACGCATCATCATGTAACAGCGATACCACACATCCTAACTTCTGCACTTCATTGCAGTTCATTTGTCCCAAAATCCTCTTGGTACTTTCCAACCAAGATTCGGAACCCTCAGCAGATAAACTTCTGAACTCAGTCCCTCCAAGACTGCGCAGACGTTCCAAAGGTAATCTCGCATTAGCATCTCCCTGATGCCCAGCTCCATGAGCTCCAGCTACTACCGCCTGAAAGGCTCCAGCAATAGCCTGTATCAAAACAGTCATGTCAGGAGCAGCTCGCCCCAGCCCAGCTTCAGGTCCAGCGACCCCAGCACCAGCACCAACACCGACATCCTCTCCTCCAGCTCCACCACCGCCGGGCGGTCCACCACCAGGCGGAGGAGTTAAATCCACAAAATTATCGACATTCTCCTCATTCTCGATCTGAGCCATAGCTCGCGTATTAACTCTCGTCTCTCTACGAGGTCCCATTCACTAAAACAATGCACTAACACAAATGCAATAAACATAATTAGGCTCAACAAGGTAAGTAATCCAAGCACTCAAGCTCATTTTCCAAAAAGAATTCATTTCATTAGTTTTGATAAGGCAATGGGTCCCTCTAACATGCTTCAACACAGCATAACATCACAATTGCAACATACTTTACAATCCATACATCATACTTCCATTTAAAAGACATATCATGCAAACACACATACATCACCCACATAACCATTCCCGTTTACTCGAGAACCTGGCTCTGATACCACCAAATGTAACACCCTTAGCCCGGCCTAGACGGTTGACCCGAACTACGAAGATTACACGGGGAAAACCAAAGTCCACCCGAAACTCAACCTTTATTAACGACCCATTTTTTTCTTTTTAAACTCGTCTAGATGCACATTAATCCTAAGCGTACTCTTGAGAAACACATACTTGACTGGCACAGCGATCGGATTACATTAAGGGACTCAATTGCACAAATTACAAATATTACGGACCAAAATGTAAATTCTGGAAATTAAGAGGACTTAACTGATTTTTAAGTTACCAATAACAAATTAGTCATATTACATGCTTCCCTGTCAAATTTCACTTTAATCGGACATCTCAAACTCATCCAATTGCAAATACAAATTTCAGGACTAAAATGTAAAGCTTGCAAACCTTAAAACCATTCAAATCAGTGCCCAACGGTCACCTGTTTTGATACGGGGTTGACCGTACCAAAACGCGGGTACGTTTCGAGACCTGTATCGAAACAGGGCCTGGCAGTGGCCAAAACGTTTCGAAACGACCTCTACCCGTTTCGATACACGAAGGCCATTACAGGCCCCCGTTTCGAAACGCTAGTGTCCGTTCTGATACGGATTGCCCAGAAAGTGCAGAATTTGCTGGTTTAACATACATATAACCACTCAAGCACATCCTACTGACTTCCTAATCATGCCAACAAGTCATCATACGTATAGGGTACATGTTTGCAACATCAAAACACATTCATGACATCAATCAAGGAAATCCATTATTCTATAGGCATGCATCCTAATATCCAAAACCAACAAATCATCAAATCACCAAAACAAGCATCAAAATGGCAATTTACAAAACCAAAACATTTAAGGCATCATGCCACAATTAGAGAGTCCAAAACATCTCCCAAAACACAACCTAGGTTCCCATTGCCAAAATATCAAAAACTAATAGTGTTGTGAAAACATCACCATACATGAGCTTAGCTTTCCCTTGGATTCTTAGCCTCCTTGCTGCCCTCAAAACACTTCAATTCTCTGCATTATTGGTTCAAGAAAGAGAGCGTAAGCACATTTGCTTAGTGAGGCATGCTCTAAAGAAACAACACAATAATGCATTTTATAAAACACCTTCATAAGGCCTTTTTACACTTAAAAATCATTTCTCATGCAACAATGCATACACAACAAGCATCTCATGCTTCATTAACATCAACATGTCATATTGGCTTCCAAGAGATAAACCATAACCATTTACAACATAAAACACAATCGGATATGCGGATTACAAGCGTTGTCCCATACGCTTCATACACACTACCGAACACACAAGGTGGAGTTTACCGGTACAATCACAACCCCTCAACACCCGTGATGGAGTTTAACAGTACAATCACAACCCCTCAACATCACTCATCGGTAGTTGTATAACATCACTAACGTGAACATGGGACACTCAACACAAGATTCACACATGGACTTTTAACCACCATTGTGATCTTAAACATCTCGTTAGTGTACTTGGATGGAGTATTCGGTACAATTACAACCCCTCAACATCCAAGGCGACTTTATTCACGGTGCACCCAATCCTATAGCCGGCTAACTATATCCGATTCAAATACTTTAAAACCAACACATCACTTGCCAATATACATCATTTATCATCAACAATCCACTGTTCTAAAGCATTAATCAACGCCATTAAACCATCATGCATCACTATGCATCAAAACCACATTTATCCATATCAAACCAAGGATCTCTTACCTTGAGCATCCTTCAACACATGGCTTTCAAAACCAGCATTAATCATGCCAAAACATGCTTTCAAAACAGGATTTATACATGCAAATTAAATACATTGCATCCAACCATCTCATGGTTCATTAAAGAGAGAGTTTCCCCGAAAACTTACTCTTGAGCTTAGTTAAGTTGTTTAGACTTAAACTAAGCTCCCAAAACCTTCAAACATTGGTTTCAAAGCTGAAAACCCAACTTCACTCACCAATTCCGTTTCGCAAGCTTGCCGAAACGCCGTTCAAGCCTCCGGATCAACACCACAAGTATCCGAAGATGCCTCCCCTGTTTTAAACACATCAAAGCAGAGGATTAATGCATCATCATGCATTAAAATCTCCAGCCAATACACCTAAACTCGCTGAAATCTAACATTTCGGCTACCAAACACAACCGAAATCACTTCCAAACTCCTCCACAACATAACCCAGCCAAGATCCATCACTTCTAACCATTCCTAAACATAAATTAACATCGAAAAAGAACCTAAACTCGTCCTTATACCTCCAGCCATAACAGAACACCAAGATCACCCCAAAAACCACTATTTTCTTAAGCAAAAACTTAGGAAATTCAACCTATTCGGGATTGCATTGATTAAACCTCAATTACACATCATTAAACAACCAAAACACATTTAAAATCCAACTCAAAACAGAGCCCAAACAATCACCACGGATTTCTTCAAGATTTCTTTCAAATCTTGAGTTTTAAGCCAAAATCAAGTTCATAACATTAAATCCATTTATAAAACTTAATTTAAGGATTGAGAACTTGAGAATTTCAGTAAAGAACTGAGTATTTAGAGGAGAAGAACATCGTTACCTCTAAATGTAGATTTCTCCTTTACTAGAACCAAAATCCTTGAAAACTCAATAAGCAAATCAAGAGGATTTGATGTAGAAAGGATTAGGAATCAATTGATGATTGAAACCTCATCATTTGGTGTGAAAATCCATAGAAATGTTGCTGTAGAAATGTGTTTGGCTGAGGGAATTTTGAGAGAAAATGAGATGAGAAAGTTTTTAAGAAAGTTAGTTATAAAAATCTAAAATATGGTTTTCCACTTTTCATTTAATTAATTAAACATTAATTAAATCATTAAAATCTAAGAAAAATCTGGAGAAATCCTTCCTTGGGTAAATTAGCTCCTTAAAGATTGAAAGTTTCAATCCTTACAAAACAGTCACCGCTGAACTTTTCAAAAATTACATTTTAGTCACCATTTCGAAATGTTGCACTTCCAAACCTTATTTTCTAAAATTGATTTCACCACTCTCTTATATATATTAAAAGAGGATTTTTAGATATTTTCCCATATTTTTAATGCATCCCGAACTAGGCTTTCCCTAAAACCACCTTTTATATTGGAATCGAAAATCAGACCGGTCCGGTTCAGACCCTAAACTTCCAAGCCCAAAATTGGGGTGTTACAACTCTCCCCCTTAAGAAATTTCGTACTTGAAATTTACCTGGAGGAAAAAGGTACGAAAATTGCTTCTTCATGTCATCATTTCTTTCCCACGTGGCTTCCTCAACACCACGATGCTTCCACAATACCTTTACCAACTCAATGGTCTTGCCCCGAAGAAATTTACTGTCTGAATCCAGAATTTCCACCGGCTCCTCATCATAGGTCAAGTCTGGATTCAACTCCAATTCCTCCACAGGTATAACATGCGAAGGATCAGATCTATACCTCCGAAGCATAGAGACATGAAACACATCATGAATCTTTTCCAACTCTTGCGGCAACCTCAGCTTATACGCAACAGGACCCACACGTTCAATCACCTCGTATGGTCCAATGTACCTAGGGCTCAACTTACCCTTTCGACCAAACCTCATCACCTTCTTCCACGACGAAACTTTCAAAAACACACGGTCTCCTACCGCAAACTCAATTTCCTTACGCTTCAAATCCGCGTAAGACTTCTGTCGATCAGAAGCTGCCTTCAATCGCTCACAAATGAGCTTCACCTTCTCAGTGGTTCCTTTCAACAAAGCTGGCATGGAAACCAACTTCTGACTTGTTTCAGCCCAACAAAGAGGAGTTCTGCATTTCCTCCCGTACAAGGTTTCATAAGGTGTCATTTGAATACTTGTCTGGTAACTATTGTTATAAGCAAACTCCACCAAAGACAAATGCTTCTCCCAAGAACCCTGAAACTCAATCACACAGCACCTCAACATATCTTCCAGCACTTGGATAACACGCTCAGACTGTCCATCCGACTGTGGATGATAAGAAGTACTGAAATTCAACCGTGTACCCAAAGCTTGATGCAAACATTCCCAGAAACGCGATGTAAACCTCGGATCTCTATCCGACACTATAGACTTTGGCACACCATGCAGTCGCACAATCTCAGCAATGTACAACTCTGCAAGCTTGTCCAAAGTATACGTAGTATGCACATGCAAGAAATGCGCACACTTCGTCAGGCGATCCACCACCACCCACACTGAATTCTTCTTCGATGGAGACAAAGGTAAACCAGACACAAAGTCCATGGTAATCCTTTCCCACTTCCACTCAGGAAACCTCAACGGTTGCAACAACCCAGAAGGAAACTGATGCTCAGCCTTAACTCGCTGACAAACCATACACTTACTCACATACTCAGCAACATCTCTTTTCAAACCCGCCCAATAGTACTCATCCTTAAGATCACGATACATCTTAGTACTACCAGGGTGCATAGCAAAAGGACTACTATGAGCCTCAGTCAGAATAGCACGCCTCAACTCAGCATCATCGGGCACTACTATCCGACTCCCAAAACATAGAACTCCATCATCATTAAAACAGAAATCTGATGGTCTATCCTCAGCAATATCCTGAACATGTGGCACCAAGGAATCATCCAACAACTGCCTATCCTTTATCAACTGAACCAAAGATGGTTTCACTTGCAACTCAGCCACAAGACCTCCATCTCGTGAAATACTCAAGCTGCCAAACATAGCCCTCAACTCCACTGCCACCTTCCTAATCAAGGCATCCGCTACAACATTAGCTTTTCCCGGATGATACTCGATCGTCAGATCGTAATCTTTAAGCAACTCCACCCAACGTCGTTGCCTAAGGTTCAACTCTTTCTGAGACATCAGATACTTCAAACTTTTGTGATCCGTGTACACAGTACACTTCTCACCATACAGGTAATGTCTCCAAATTTTTAAAGCAAAGACCACCGCAGCTAACTCAATATCATGTGTAGGATAATTGCGCTCATGCACCTTCAACTGGCGCGATGAATAAGCCACCACCTTACCCTCTTACATCAACACACACCCCAAACCAACATAGGATGCGTCACTGTACACCACAAACTCTTTCCCTGATTCAGGCTGAACCAAGATAGGAGCTTGCGTCAAAGCTGCCTTAAGCTTCTCAAAAGCCTGCTGCCTCGCTTCTGTCCACTCATACTTAACATCCTTCTGCAACATCTTCGTCAAAGGTGCATCAATCTTTGAAAATCCATCCACGAACCTCCGGTAGTATCCTGCCAAACCAAGGAAACTACGGACTTCATGAACAGACTTAGGAGGCTTCCAATTCATTACTGCCTCAATCTTCTGAGGATCAACACGAATCCCCTCAGCAGAAACCACATGACCAAGGAACACCACCTCCCTAAGCCAGAATTCACACTTGCTTAGCTTAGCATAAAGCTGATTCTCCAACAAAGCCTGCAACACAATCCTCAAATGCCCTTCATGCTCCTCCTCAGTACGAGAGTACACAAGGATATTATCAATGAACACCACGACAAACTTGTCCAAATACTCATGAAACACTCTATTCATCGTGTCCATAAAGGCTGCAAGAGCATTCGTCAAACCAAACGGCATCACAAGGAACTCATAATGCCCATACCTCGTTCTGAACGCTGTCTTTGGCACATCTACATCCTTCACCTTCAACTGGTAATAACCTGACCTTAAATCAATCTTAGAGAACACAGCCGCTCCCCGAAATTGATCAAAAAGATCATCAATCCTCGGCAATGGATACCGATTCTTGATAGTCAACTTGTTTAGCTAACGATAATCAATACACATTCTCATAGTGCCAACCTTTTTCTTCACAAACAAGACCGGTGCACCCCAAGGTGACACACTCGGCCGAATGAAACCACGATCAAGCAACTCCTAAAGTTGCGTCTTCAGCTCCTTCAACTCCTTAGGTGCCATCCGATAAGGTGTCATGGACACTGGATTTGTATTCTCATACAGCTCAATTCCGAACTCCACCTCTCGGTTAGGAGGCAAGCCAGGTAACTCTTACGGAAACACACCAGGAAACTCCCGCACAGTCCTGATATCTTGCACTCGCAACTCCTTAGAGCTAGGATTCATCACAAAGGCCAGATAAGCTTCACACCCTTGTCTCAGCATCCGGCTCGCTTACAATGTAGACACCACATTGGCAAGAAACTTCACATTCTCACCAACCACCACTACCTCATAATCATCCGTAAGCTTCAACGAAACTCGCTTGTTCTCAAAATCCTCACAGCTCGATGTTCAACAAGCCAATCCATACCAAGGATTACATCAAAACCATAGAATGGCAATTCCATGAGATCAACATGAAAAACATGATTTTGCACAACCAAGGGGCATCTTCTATACAACTTTCGTGTCACAACGGTCTCACCAAAGGAACTAGTTACACGCATACCAATATCCAAAGACTCAACAGGCAAACCAAGCAATTGAGCATGTTCACGCAGTATGTATGAATGTGTAGATCCAGAATCAATCAAGGAAAGTAATGACAAGGATTGCAAAGTAAAGGTACCTGCGATCACATCCGTGTCATTTCTCCCCTCTCGCTGAGCATACACTCGAGCCTGGCCACCACCCTCAGGTTGGACAGCCACCACATGTGCCACATTCCTCCCACCATCATCTCTGCGCTGAAAGTTACCACGGTCGTGCCCACGACCTCTCTGTGGTGCAACAACCTCAGGAGCACGTCCCTGACCACCACCGGCCAACAAAGGACACTCCCTCCTCATGTGGTCTGCCGAACCACAATTCCAGCACGAATTACGAGTCACTGCAACAGGAGTCTGAACCTCCCTCGCTGCTCGAGGACAATCACGCCTCAAATGACCACGCGATCCACACGCCCAGCACGTGTTCTGATCATCTCTCATCCTATCTCCCTGAACAGGCGCACCATGCCCACCATTACCACACCTAGCAGAAGACTGATACCTCTTATCTCGCCCTCTCTTGTTTCACCCACTACTGGAACTATACTCAGCAGCTCTTTTGCCTGAGCTCGAACCAACACCTCTAGAAGATAAACCCAGGTTCTGCTCAATGTCCTTCGCCCTACTAACCAGCACATCAAAATCCGTGTATTCAACAGCAAGCATAAAGGTCTTTACATCCGGCATCAAACCATATCGAAAACGTTCACACCTCTCCCGCTCATCAGGGATAAGCTTAGGTGCGTATTGAATGAGACGGACAAACTGGATCTCGTACTCAGCCACCGACATACTTCCTTGCACAAGAGACATGAATTCTCTCTTCTTTTCATCCAGGTACCGCACACCTAGATACTTCCGCTTGAACGCGTTCTGAAAAAACGTCCAAGTCACATCAACTTCCTCCATTCCAGAGACAGTGGTCGTCCACCAGGTATACGCATCATCATGTAACAGCGATACCACACATCCTAACTTCTGCACTTCATTGCAGTTCATTTGTCCCAAAATCCTCTTGGTACTTTCCAACCAAGATTCGGAACCCTCAGCAGATAAACCTCTGAAGTCAGTCCCTCCAAGACTGCGCAGACGTTCCAAAGCCAATCTCGCATTAGCATCTCCCTAATGCCCAGCTCCATGAGCTCCAGCTACTGCCGCCTGAAAGGCTCCAGCAATAGCCTGTATCAAAACAGTCATGTCAGGTGCAGCTTGCCCCTGCCCAGATTCAAGTCCAGCGACCCCAGCACCAGCACCAACACCAACATCCTCTCCTCCAGCTCCACCACCGCCAGACGGTCCACCACCAGGAGGAGGAGGTAAATCCACAACATTATCGACATTCTCCTCATTCTCGTTATGAGCCATAACTCGCGTATTAACTCTCGTCTCTCTACGAGGTCCCATTCACTAAAACAATGCACTAACACAAATGCAATAAACATAATTACGCTAAAAAAGGTAAGTAATCCAAGCACTCAAGCTCATTTTCCAAAAACAATTCATTTCATTAGTTTTGATATGGCAATGGGTCCCTCTAACATGCTTCAACACAGCATAAAATCACAATTGCAACATACTTTACAATTCATACATCATACTTCCATTTAAAAGACATATCATGCAAACACACATACATCACCCACATAACCATTCCCGTTTACTCGAGAACCTGGCTCTGATACCACCAAATGTAACCCCCTTAGCCCGGCCTAGACGGTTGACCCGAACTACGAAGATTACACGGGGAAAACCAAAGTCAACCCGAAACTCAACCTTGATTAACGACCCATTTTTTCTTTTTAAACTCGTCTAGATGCACATTAATCCTAAGCGTACTCTTGAGAAACACATACTTGAATAGCACAGCGATCGGATTACATTAAGGGACTCAATTGCACAAATTAAAAATATTAGGGACCAAAATGTAAATTCTGGAAATTAAGAGGACTTAACTGATTTTTAAGTTACCAATAACAAATTAGTCATATTACATGCTTCCCTGTCAAATTTCACTTTAATCGGACATCTCAAACTCATCCAATTGCAAATACAAATTTCAGGACTAAAATGTAAAGCTTGCAAACCTTAAAACCATTCAAATCAGTGCCCAACGATCACCTGTTTCGATACGGGGTTGATCATACCGAAACGCGGGTACGTTTCAAGACCTGTATCGAAACAGGGCCTGGTAGTGGCCAAAACGTTTCGGAACGGCCTCTACCCGTTTCGATACACGAAGGCCATTACAGGCCCCCATTTCGAAACGCTAGTGTCTGTTCCGATACGGATTGCCCTGAAAGTGCATAATTTGATGGTTTAACATACATATAACCACTCAAGCACATCCTACTGACTTCCTAATCATGCCAACAAGTCATCATACGTATAGGGTACATGTTTGCAACATCAAAACACATTCATGGCATCAATCAAGGAAATCCACTATTCTATAGGCATGCATCCTAATATCCAAAACCAACAAATCATCAAATCACCAAAACAAGCATCAAAATGGCCATTTACAAAACCAAAACATTTAAGGCATCATGCCACAATTAGGGAGTCCAAAACATCTCCCAAAACACAACCTAGGTTCCCATTGCCAAAATATCAAAAACTAATAGTGTTGTGAAAACATCAATATACATGAGCTTAGCTTTCCCTTGGATTCTTAGCCTCATTGCTGCCCTCAAAACACTTCAATTATCTGCATTATTGGTTCAAGAAAAAGAGCGTAAGCACATTTGCTTAGTGAGGCATGCTCTAAAGAAACAACACAATAATGCATATTATAAAACACCTTCATAAGACCTTTTTACACTTAAACATCATTTCTCATGCAACAATGCATACACAACAAGCATCTCATGCTTCATTAACATCAACATGTCATATTGGCTTCCAAGTGATAAACCATAACCATTTACAACATAAAACACAATCGGATACGCGGATTACAAGCGTTGTCCCATACGCTTCATACACACTACCGAACACACAAGGTGGAGTTTACCGGTACAATCACAACCCCTCAACATCACTCATCGGTAGTTGTATAACATCACTAACGAGAACACGGGACACTCAACACAAGATTCACACATGGACTTTTAACCAGCATTGTGATCTTAAACATCTCGTTAGTGTACTTGGATGGAGTATTCGGTACAATTACAACCCCTCAACATCCAAGGCGACTTTATTCACGGTGCACCCAATCCTATAGCCGGCTAACTATATCCGATTCAAGTACTTTAAAACCAACACATCACTTGCCAATATACATCATTTATCATCAACAATCCACTGTTCTAAAGCATTAATCAAAGCCATTAAACCATCATGCATCGCTATGCATCAAAACCTCATTTATCCATATCAAACCAAGGATCTCTTACCTTGAGCATCCTTCAACACATGGCTTTCAAAACCAGTATTAATCAGGCTAAAACATGCTTTCAAAACAGGATTTATACATCCAAATTAAATACATTGCATCCAACCATCTCATGGTTCATTAAAGAGAGAGTTTCCCCGAAAACTTACTCTTGAGCTTAGTTAAGTTGCTTAGACTTAAACTAAGCTCCCAAAACCTTCAAACATTGGTTTCAAAGCTGAAAACCCAACTTCACTCACCAATTCCGTTTCGCAAGCTTGCTGAAACGCCGTTCAAGCCTCCGGATCAACACCACAAGTATCCGAAGAGGCCTCCCCTGTTTTAAACACATCAAAGCAGAGGATTAATGCATCATCATGCATTAAAATCTCCAGCCAATACACCTAAACCCAATGTTCTAACCAAATCTAACATTTCGGCTACCAAACACAACTGAAATCACTTCCAAACTCCTCCACAACATAACCCAGCCAAGATCCATCACTTCTAACCATTTCTAAACATCAATTAACATCCAAAAAGAACCTAAACTCGTCCTTATACCTCCAGCCATAACAGAACACCAAGATCACCCCAAAAACCACCATTTTCTTAAGCAAAAACTTAGGAAATTCAACCTATTCGGGATTGCATTGATTAAACCTCAATTACACATCATTAAACAACCAAAACACATTTAAAATCCAACTCAAAATAGAGCCCAAACAATCACCACGAATTTCTTCAAGATTTCTTTCAAATCTTGAGTTTTAAGCCAAAATCAAGTTCATAACATTAAATCCATTTATAAAACTTAATTTAAAGATTGAGAACTTGGGAATTTCGGTAAAGAACTGAGTATTTAGAGGAGAAGAACATCCTTACCTATAAATGTAGATTTCTCCTTGATTAGAACCAAAATCCTTGAAAACTCAATAAGCAAATCAAGTGGATTTGATGTAGAAAGGATTAGGAATCAATTGATGATTGAAACCTCATCATTTGGTGTGAAAATCCATAGAAATGTTGTTGTAGAAATGTGTTTGGCTGAGGGAATTTTGAGAGAAAATGAGATGAGAAAGTTTTTAAGAAAGTTAGTTATGAAAATCTAAAATATGGTTTTCCACTTTTCATTTAATTAATTAAACATTAATTAAATCATTAAAATCTAAGAAAAATCTGGAGAAATCCTTCCTTGGGTAAATTAGCTCCTTAAAGATTCAAAGTTTCAATCCTTACAAAACAGTCACCACTGAACTTTTCAAAAATTAAATTTTAGTCACCATTTCGAAATGTTGCACTTCCAAACCTTATTTTCTAAAATTGATTTCACCACTCTCTTATATATATTAAAAGAGGATATTTAGATATTTTCCCATTTTTTAATACATCCCGAACTAGGCTTTCCCTAAAACCACCTTTTATATTCGAACCGAAAATCAGACCGGTCCGGTTCAGACCCTAAACTTCCAATCCCAAAATTGGGGTGTTACATGCTCATAGCGGGTCAATCCAGTATGTTGTTCTCTAACAAATACTTATGTGTTGATTTTGACATCTCCATGTCAATGACAACGCTTGTCATCAACCACATATTAGTCTTTATATATTATCACTGTCCATACCCGTAATAATATTCGACTAAGGATCTTATTTAACAATAATCGTATTATTTTATGGATATTATTATCCAATGGTTAGTTTGATGCACAGAAACATACCAAATGATAATAACGGCAATGCCAATACTTGATAAATCTAGTAAAATAGTATGTCTATTCAATCATCATATGATTGGTCTTTGGGCATACTCCAACAATAAACCTATGCTCATGCTTTACAAGCATCACATGCTTTCTTGCATCATATACATATTTCTCATGCAACCTTGCAACATTTACAAGCATCTCATGCTACATTATATTGGCTTTCATGTGATAGTCCACAAACCATTTCAACACAAGACGCAATCGGATACACGGATTACAAGCGTTGTCCCACACGTTTCATACACACTACCAGACTGCACAAGGCTCACACACAAGAGTAACCCCTCCATTGTTGTGACACCCGTGGTGGAGTATAATGGTACAATCTCAACCCCTCAATACTACTCATCAGTAGTTGTATAATTCCACTAACGAGAGTAAGGGGCACATGACACAAGATCCACACACGGAATTTTCAACCACCGTTGTGATCTTACCTCAATCGTTAGGGTACTTGGATGGATTTTACGGCACAATCAAAACCCCTCGACATCCAAGGCAACTTTACTTACGGTGCACCCAATCCTATAGCCGGCTAACTATATCCGATTAAAGTAACCAAAAACCATTTTCATCACTTGCAAATATAATCATTTATCCACATTAATCCACTGTTTCTCAAGCATAACCACAATGTCATTTACACTAGCACACATGCTTATCATCATATGCATTTTCATATGAAAACTAAGGATCACTTATCTAGTGCATCCTTAACATAATGACATCAAAATCCAGCATTAAACCATGCTTAAACATGCTTAAAAACAGTAAACAAATCCACTCTTACATCAAATGCATTTTTATCCAACATATCACATTTTTAAGAGAGGGATTACCGAAACACTTACACTTGTGCTTAGTTAAGTGTATCAAACTTACACTAAGCTCCCAAGAGCACGCTCAAGGCGTTACAAAGCAGGAAATCACATTTCCACTCACCGATTACGTTTCGCATTGCTCGCTGAAACACTAAGTATGCTTCTGGCAGTTCCGGATCAACACCCAATGTGTCCGAAGATGTCTCCCCTGTTTATAACACATAAGAACAGAGGATTAATGCATCATCATGCATTAAAATCATCAGCCACACATCTAAACTCGTTGCTCTACCCAAAATCCATATTTCGGCTACCAAACACAACCGAAATCATCTCCAAACTATCCCAAATCAAAGCGCAGCCAAGATCTATCACTTCTAACCATTTATAAACATCAAATAACATCAAAACCCACCACAAACTCGTCCTTATACCTCCAGCTATGACAGAACACCAAAATCACCCCAAAAACCACCATTCTAGCATACAAAACTTAGGAATCCAAGCCTATTCGGGATTTGATTGATAAAACCTCATTTTTAACATCAAATAACATCCAAAATACATTAAAAATCAACCTCAAAATAGATCCTAAAGACAAACCACGAAAATCATCAAGATCTCTTCCAAAATCTTGAGTTTCAACACAATTTCTTGTTTCTAACATTAAAACCACTCAAAAATCACCAAGAAAGGATTTTTAAGTTGGGAATTTCAGTAAAGAACTGATCATTAGAGGAGAAGGACGAAGCTTACCTCTAATGGATGAATTCTCCTTGATTTGGGCAAGTTTTCTTGAAAATTCAATGTGGAAATTGAGAGGATTTGATTAGGAATTGATTAAGGATCAAAAGACTATTGAAATCTCATCATTTGGAATGAAAACCAAAGGTTATTTGCTGGAGGAAAAGTGTTTGGCTACCTAGAATTTGAGAGAAAATGAAATGAGAGAGAAATTGTGAAAAGTAGTTATGAAAAGTCAAAGTATTTTTTCTTTTTAATTAACCTTTAATTCCTTTTAATAAAGCATTATTAATAACACCCAAATTAAGGAAAAATCTGATGAAAAAAATTTAGGTAAAATTAGCTCCTTAAAGATTCAAAGTTTCAATGCTTTACAAAACAGTCACTATTCCACTTTTGCAAAAACTGCGATTTGGTCACTACACCGAAATGTAGTATTTCCAAACCTTATTTTGTAAAATTGATTTCACCATAATTATTCACATATTAAATGAGGATTTTTAGACATTTTTTCATATTTTTAAAACATCCCGAACTAGGTGTTCCCTAAATCATCCTTAAAGATTCGAACCGTTCCCAACCGGTCCGATCCGAACTCTAAACCATCTAGGCCCAAAATCGGAGCGTTACACATAGTGAGAGAACTAGGATTCGTTAGCAGTGTTAAGAAGTTTGAGAGGATTATCCTTCAAGAGCTAGCCAGCCATTCCGTAGAGAGCTTCGTATCCGAGAAAGGACCTATCTGCCATTTGATTATCTCTTCTCTGTTTGCTTATTTTGCGGCCGCATTTTCTTTCATTCAATCTGCCTTAGCATACTCACATTATAATTTAGTTACTATAGCAATTTGGATACTGAATGTAACGCCCCGGTTTTGGGCTTAGAAGTTTTGGGTTTGGACCGGACCGGTCGGGTTGCGGTTCGAATATATAAAGGTGAAATTAGGAAAGCCTAGTTCGGGTTGCATTAAAAATATGGAAAAATGTCCTAAAATCCTCTTTTAATATATATATGTGAACTGTGAAATCAATTTTACAAAATGAGGTTGGGAAGGGTGACATTTTGGCTAGTGACCAAAATGTAATTTTTGAAAGTTGCGTGACTGTTTTAGAAAGGATTGAAACTTTGAATCTTTAAGGAGCTATTTACCCAATGGGAGTTTCTCCAGATTTTCTAAATATATTAAATGATTAATTAAAAGGTTTTAAATATAAACAAAGTGGAGGGAAGATATTTTAGTTTTAACTAACTTTTCTCTCAACTATTTTCTCTCATTTTCTCTCAAGCCAAACATCTCTCTCCAGAGCTTTTCTCTCTGATTTTGTCACCTAAATTCATCTTTTCAATTACCTATTGATTGCTAATCATCTCTACAACAAAACCTCACCATTTGCTAAGTGGATTTTCTTGAAAACTTGATTCAAAAAGGGAGAAACTCAAGTTTGGAGGTAAGAACGTCCTTCTCCTCTGAACTTCAAGTTCTTTACTGAAATTCCTAAGTTCTCAATCCTTGATTTATGATTTATTAAAGGTTTTACAATTGGAATCTTGAATTTGGCTTTAAAATGCAAGATTTGCTTGATTTTGGTGAAATTTTCGTATGATCTGTTTGGGCAGTGTGTTGAGGTGTTAAATTGATGTTAATTGAATGTTAATTTGATGAGAAATTGAGGTTTTATCAATGCAATCCCGAATAGGTTGAATTTCCTAAGTTTTGCTTGAGTTTTTGGTTGTTTTTGGAGTGATCTTGGTGATCTGTTATAGCTGGAGGTATAAGGACGTGTTTGTGATCATTTTGGATGTTAATTGATGATTAAAAATGGTTAGAAGTGATGGATCTTGGCTGGGTTAAGTTTCGGAAGTGTTTGGTGGTGATTTCGGTTGTGTTTGGTAGCCGAAATGTTGGATTTGTGTTGAGCAGCGAGTTTAGTTGTGTTGCTGGTGTTTTTAATGCATGATGATGCATTAATCTTCTGTTGTTATGTGCTTGAAACAGGGGAGGAAGATCCGTGAGCATTTGAGGTGGTGTGGAAGGTTTCGGATGCTTGGAAGGCTTGTTGGCTAGCCTTGTTTTGTGTATCGGTGAGTGAAGTTGGATTTTGGCTTTTAAACCGAGGTTTGATGGTTTTGGGAGCTTAGTTTAAGTCTAAACAACTTTGCTAAGCTCAAGAGTAAGTAAATGGATTTTTGCTCTTGGTTTGTGTTGTGAATTGGCTTTTTAAGCAATTATGTTTGATGGTTTCAATGCATATGTTTTGCATGTTTTAGATTCTGTTTTGAAAGCATATTTTAGCATGGTTTAATGCTGGTTTTGAAAGCCATATGTGAAGGATGCTCAAGGTAAGAGATCCTTGGTTTTGCGCATGGAAATTGTAGTTTTGATGCATGGTGTTGCATGTTGTTTAATGGCTTTGTGTAATGCTTTAAAAATAGTGAATTGATGGTGGTAAATGATGGTTTTTGCATTATGGTTATGCATGTGAATCATTGGACTAATGTGGTAAGATGGTTATATTGGCAAGTGACGTAAGTGGTTCTTGGTTCTTTGATCGGATATAGTTAGCCGCCTATAGGATTGGGTGCACCGTGAATTAAGTCGCCTTGGATGTGGAGTGGTTAAGAGTGAACCGGTAAACTCCATCCAAGTTTCCTAACGAGATGGTTAAGGTCATAATGGTTGATGGGATCCCATTCGAGGACCTTGGTTAAGCAAAGGTAATAATGGTGGTTAAAATTCCATTTGAGGACCTTGTGCTTGGTAAGATCACAATGGTGGTGTAAAGTCCATGTGTGGATCTTGTGTAGGGTGTCCCGGATCTCGTTAGTGATGTTATACAACTACCAATCGGTGATGCTAAGGTTGTATGGTGTTTAAAAGTCCATACATGGGAACCTTGTGCATGTTAAGGTTGTATGGTGTTTAAAAGTCCATACATGGGAACCTTATGAAAGTTAAGGTTGTATGGTGTTTAAAAGTCCATACATGGGAACCTTGTGAAAGTTAAGGTTGTATGGTGTTTAAAAGTCCATACATGGGAACCTTGTGAATGTTAAGGTTGTATGGTGGTTAAAAGTCCATACATGGGAACCTTGGGAATGGTAAGGTCAAATGGTGTTTAAAAGTCCATTTGGGAGACCTTGGATTGGTAGTGTGTATGAAGCGTGGGGACAACGCTTGTGATCCGCGTATCCGATTTGATGTTGAGTTGAAAAGTGGATTTGGTTTATCACTTGGAAGCCAATGTAATGTTCTTGAATTTAATGAAGCATGAGATGCTTGAAATGATGCTTGGTTGCATGAGTTTTGCTTAATGCATTGTGAATGCATGTTTACTTGTTGGTATGAACAAGTGTTGTTTATCTATTGAGGATGGTGCATGTGTGCATGAAATCTCTTTAGTGCATTGAAGTCTTGTGAAGACTTTTTTTTAAAAGGCATGTGATGCAAATGTTGATGTTGTGGTTCATAGGTTGCATTTGTTTAATGCATGTGTCAAATTGAATGAGTAAGTGGTTTTAAAGGTTTCTTGCTTTAATATGATGTTCAAGTATGAGCAAGGTATGATATGGAGTGGAAGTGCTTTCAAAGGTTTTGAATTTAACTTTGCATTTGGTGTTTGTGCATGGATTGGTTAAATTGATGATTTTGCAAGTTTATATGTTGAAAAGGCTTGCTTAGCTTTCTAAGCTAAGGTTTGCTTTTCATGTTTGAGCAATGTATGGTTTTAAGCACGTTGTTGAAAAGGGGTTTTCAAACAAGGCTTTGGTTTAAGAAATCGAGTTGCTTTTAAAAGTGGTTTTATGATTCGCTACATTAATGGTGTTTTGGTTTTGAGCATTCCTCACTAAGCATTATGTGCTTACGCTCCTTTTTTGTCCATCAATGCAGGTATTTGAAGTTTGGACAGCGAGAAGCAAGGGATTCAAGGAGGACTCCATTTGAGATGTATGTCTCGGTTAATAGCTATAGATAATAAAGGCAATTGGGGGAAAGAAACTCTATGTTGATGATTCATGAGATTGTATATGTTGGACATGTATGGTTTATGTTTTTGAATCATGTGGATTAATGTTGTAATGTTTGAATCATCTTGAGCTTAAGTTGCTATGTTATGCTCTTTGTTTAAAAAGCATGATTGAGCTTTGAATGTGTTTAATGAGTTAATGCACCTAGGGGTGGTTATGTATCTAGTTTTTTATGCATATATGTCTCTTGTATGTTATATGACTTGCTGGTGTGTTTTGGTTGCATTCGGAACATGTCTGGTGGGTCAAAGATGCATTTAACCAGCAAGGATGCTGCAATCTGGGCAGGGCGTTTCGGAACGCGTGTTACCGTTTCGGAACGGGGGCCTGAAAAGGCCAGGGTGTTTCGAAACGGATGGACCCGTTTCGGAACGGATATGCTACTGCTAGACCCCCGTTTCGGTACCAGTTGCGGAACGGCCCCGCGTTTCGAAACAGGGTGAACCTGTTTCGGAACACCTGACCGTTAGGGGCTGACATTGGCGGTTATGTGTTTCGAAATGTTGGTGTTTTGGTCCTAAAACATGTTTTTGCAATTGTATGAGTTCTGGATGTCCGTTTGAGCTGAAATTTGGCAGTGAAGCATGAAACCTGACTAATTTCATATTGGTAACTTTTAATTAGGTTAAGTCCCTGTAATTCCCTGAATTTACAGTTTGGTCCCTAAAGTTGTAATTTGTACAATTGGGTTCCTGAATGTACTCTGATGGTTATGGTCTTTGGGTATGACGTTGTTGTGAACACACCTAGGGTTAATGAGCATCTAGACAAGTTTAAAAAGAAAAAAAAGGGTCGTTAATCAAGGTTGACTTTCGGGTTGACTTTGGTTTTCCCCGTGTAATCTTCTTAATTCGGGCCAACCGTCTAGGCCGGGTTAAGGGGGTTACATTTGGTGGTATCAGAGCTGAGTTGCGAATGCTTGGGGAAAGCGGTAAGTTGTTTGAATATGTGTTTGATGTTACCCTGATGTGTGGTTGAAGGTTGGTCGAAACACGTGTTTCTGAGCAAATTGATGATGTTTTCAAGCATGCTTTGTGGCTATGAATCTTCATTGAGCTAATGTGGTTTTGTGCTGATGATATGTTGGTGTTGTGAGTTGATTTTATGCATGATGAAAGTGTAATGGGTATGATATGTTGATGATGTTATGCTGTTGCAAGTGGATGTTGTTTGATGGAAGCATGATCGAATATGTTGTTTGATATGCTTGATGTTGTAATACCCATGCTTTTGTTGACTGTTATGTCATGAAAAAGGGGAGGATTCGGGATACCCATTGCCTTATTATTATAGCTATTGTGTTATTTTGGAGTTGGAGTTTGAATCCTTGCTTTAAGCTGGTCTAATGGTTTTGTTTGTTTTGTTGTGATTGCTTGTTGTTAATAGTATGGCGAAGTCGATGAAAGAATGGCAGTTGGGTGAGATGGTTGCTGCCTTAGGGAAGGTTGTTAAGGCATGGAATTCACCCTTTAGTGGAGATGTTTCTTTTCAGTCTTCTGTGCCTGGGGCTGGGATGGTAAGGCAGAAGGAGGAAGTTGGTTCTGTGATGAAGAGTTCATCATCTGTTGTGCAGGAGGTGTTGGGAACATCTCAGGTTGTAGCGAAGGTAAGGTCAGTGGATATGCTGGCTGTGGGATGTGTGGGTTTGCCGAAACAGCGGTTGCATGATTTGGGTGCTGTGGAGTATCATGGTTCAACACCGGAGACGTTTGAGGCCTGGTTGGCCAGTGTGATTCTGATTTTGGATCAGGAAGACTGTGATTATGCCTGTAAGGTGGGAAGTGTTGTCTCTTTGATGTTGGAGGATGCATGTGCCTGGTGGACATCTGTGGCGGTGGCATCGCACATCCACGATATTGATTGGGATTTCTTTGTGTCTGCCTTTTATGAAAGGTATCTTGGGGAAAAATTCCGAAGGGTTAAGCAAGTTGAAGGTAGAGCAGATCTGGGGCAAGTGCTGCTTGATCAGGGGGTGAAGGCTCAGCTACCGGTGTGTGATCGTTGTGAAAGGCGCCATGTTGGAGGTTGTTGGGGCGCGGGTGCTTGTTGGAACTGTGGTTCTAATGAGCATGTGAAGCGAAATTGTTCTTTTGGGGTGAAGTCAGCTTCAGTGGTAGCCAAGGGGTCTCTGAAGGGTCGTGGGCACGGCCGAGGCAAGGTTCGGAGGTGGCAGAAAGAGCATAAGGTTGTGAAGAGTTTGGAAGAGGAGATCTGTTGGAAATGTGGGTCTGTTGGACACATGAGACGTGATTGTTTGATGTTGGCTAGGAACCGCCAGGGTTCTTTACCGCAGAGAGAGGGTGGTGATCTTAGTGTGCAAGTTGATGCTGCGGCGGTGCAGCTGGAGGATGGTGGTTCTGCGTGGAAGAGAGCTCGTCTGTTGAAGCTTCAGGGCAGTGAGGTGTTTTCAGGTAACCTTGTTAAGTAGCCTTTACTCTAGTGTCCTAGTTTGGTATCTGTTGGATTTCTTGCGTAGTGAGTATGGTTTTGTTGTTAGCATGTTGAGATAGTTGATGTTGCTGTTTGGGAACATCCTTAGTGTGAAGAGGGCTTTAGTGAGTATCTTGTGGTTAATGAGTTGTTAGAATGATAGAATGGGTCAAGATAGAAGTGAGGTGGATGGGTTGTTCTTAGACGGATTCTGAGGATGTTATTGGAGGGTGTGAACTGGCATTCATGCACAGTTAAAATCATTGTTATATGCTATATTTTATATGTGCTGGTCTATGCATACATGTGGCATGACATTAGAGGTTTTGCATACATGTACATTAGGCATTAGTAGGGCATATTGGTGACCATGCATACGAACGTTCACACTCGCTAATAACTAATCGAGTCTGTTAGTGTTGTGATAGAGTTAGGTTGGATGATGGGTTTTTAGAGGTTGTTTTGGTGCTAGGGAATGTTAGAAGTTGTGGAGGGTATTAAACGAGCTGTTAGTAATAGTGAGTGCGGTATAGCATGTTGGTAGAAGGAAAGTGTTTGCTGCTTAATGGGCTTAATGGTGTGGCGTTGAGGAGATTGCTGGTTGAAGTCAGAACCGATTAGGTGGTTTTGAATGGCTAGTTGAAGTGGTAGTCCCTTGGTGTTAAGTGATGTTGCAGGGTAGTGGTTGTGTTTTTAAAGTACTGGGGTAGCTTGGCATGGATGTTGTAATAGAAGGGTTGTTTATGTGGGTGAGAGTTCGTAGCAATCTTCGAGGAGTTGAGAAGATGGTATGTATGTTCAGGTTGGGCGGTGCTCTAGTAAGGCAAGTGTTGTGGTCAAAGCTTGTGGTGGAAAGGCAATGAAAGATGGAAAGCCATTGTTGGTTGAATGAGTTCTTGTGGGAAGTGGTTGGTTGGTTGTGAATAAGTGAATTTTCTTTTTGAGTTCAGCTGGTGGTGTGTGAAATGGTGGGCGAAGCCAAGGTTGGGGTTAGTGACGTGATTATCTGTCGATGAGTGAGCAGTTCTGGTGAGTCGATGGTAAAGATTGTGGTGGATGTGAAGTAAGGACAGTAATACGTTGAGAAGTTGGGTAAGCAGTTGTTGCTTAAGAATTTTTGCTTGTTGAGAAATCTTTGAAAGAGGTCGGGGAGGTTGTAAAGAGTGTTAGAAGCAGTGAAGGTTGTGTGTTACATAGTGGCTGATTGAATTGGTTGGTGTCACTGTGTGAACAAGTTTTGGGAGTTGTGTGTTAAGGTGGAATATGTTGTAAAAAGTTTGAGGTTCTTCAGGTTGTTGATGAGGCTATGTGCAGTCTGGAAGTGTGAAAGGTTAAGATGTGGTTAACATCTGAGTGTTCTGGAATTTGTGAACAGTATGTGGTGGTGTTGAGTTTGGGTGAAGTTTGAGGAGAGAGTGTCCTGTGGTGGTTAAGTCTCTTGTGTTGTTTGCGTGTTGCTTGAGAAGTTTGGTTGTGCTCTTTTCGCCAGTTGAAATTTCGGGGACGAAATTTCCTAAGGGGGGGAGAGTTGTAACGCCCCGGTTTTGGGCTTAGAAGTTTTGGGTTTGGACCGGACCGGTCGGGTTGCGGTTCGAATATATAAAGGTGAAATTAGGAAAGCCTAGTTCGGGTTGCATTAAAAATATGGAAAAATGTCCTAAAATCCTCTTTTAATATATATAAGTGAACTGTGAAATCAATTTTACAAAATGAGGTTGGGAAGGGTGACATTTTGGCTAGTGACCAAAATGTAATTTTTGAAAGTTGCGTGACTGTTTTAGAAAGGATTGAAACTTTGAATCTTTAAGGGGCTATTTACCCAATGGGAGTTTCTCCAGATTTTCTAAATATATTAAATGATTAATTAAAAGGTTTTAAATATAAACAAAGTGGAGGGAAGATATTTTAGTTTTAACTAACTTTTCTCTCAACTATTTTCTCTCATTTTCTCTCAAGCCAAACATCTCTCTCCAGAGCTTTTCTCTCTGATTTTGTCACCTAAATTCATCTTTTCAATTACCTATTGATTGCTAATCATCTCTACAACAAAACCTCACCATTTGCTAAGTGGATTTTCTTGAAAACTTGATTCAAAAAGGGAGAAACTCAAGTTTGGAGGTAAGAACGTCCTTCTCCTCTGAACTTCAAGTTCTTTACTGAAATTCCTAAGTTCTCAATCCTTGATTTATGATTTATTAAAGGTTTTACAATTGGAATCTTGAATTTGGCTTTAAAATGCAAGATTTGCTTGATTTTGGTGAAATTTTCGTATGATCTGTTTGGGCAGTGTGTTGAGGTGTTAAATTGATGTTAATTGAATGTTAATTTGATGAGAAATTGAGGTTTTATCAATGCAATCCCGAATAGGTTGAATTTCCTAAGTTTTGCTTGAGTTTTTGGTTGTTTTTGGAGTGATCTTGGTGATCTGTTATAGCTGGAGGTATAAGGACGTGTTTGTGATCATTTTGGATGTTAATTGATGATTAAAAATGGTTAGAAGTGATGGATCTTGGCTGGGTTAAGTTTCGGAAGTGTTTGGTGGTGATTTCGGTTGTGTTTGGTAGCCGAAATGTTGGATTTGTGTTGAGCAGCGAGTTTAGTTGTGTTGCTGGTGTTTTTAATGCATGATGATGCATTAATCTTCTGTTGTTATGTGCTTGAAACAGGGGAGGAAGATCCGTGAGCATTTGAGGTGGTGTGGAAGGTTTCGGATGCTTGGAAGGCTTGTTGGCTAGCCTTGTTTTGTGTATCGGTGAGTGAAGTTGGGTTTTTGGCTTTTAAACCGAGGTTTGATGGTTTTGGGAGCTTAGTTTAAGTCTAAACAACTTTGCTAAGCTCAAGAGTAAGTAAATGGATTTTTGCTCTTGGTTTGTGTTGTGAATTGGCTTTTTAAGCAATTATGTTTGATGGTTTCAATGCATATGTTTTGCATGTTTTAGATTCTGTTTTGAAAGCATATTTTAGCATGGTTTAATGCTGGTTTTGAAAGCCATATGTGAAGGATGCTCAAGGTAAGAGATCCTTGGTTTTGCGCATGGAAATTGTAGTTTTGATGCATGGTGTTGCATGTTGTTTAATGGCTTTGTGTAATGCTTTAAAAACAGTGAATTGATGGTGGTAAATGATGGTTTTTGCATTATGGTTATGCATGTGAATCATTGGACTAATGTGGTAAGATGGTTATATTGGCAAGTGACGTAAGTGGTTCTTGGTTCTTTGATCGGATATAGTTAGCCGGCTATAGGATTGGGTGCACCGTGAATTAAGTCGCCTTGGATGTGGAGTGGTTAAGAGTGAACCGGTAAACTCCATCCAAGTTTCCTAACGAGATGGTTAAGGTCATAATGGTTGATGGGATCCCATTCGAGGACCTTGGTTAAGCAAAGGTAATAATGGTGGTTAAAATTCCATTTGAGGACCTTGTGCTTGGTAAGATCACAATGGTGGTGTAAAGTCCATGTGTGGATCTTGTGTAGGGTGTCCCGGATCTCGTTAGTGATGTTATACAACTACCAATCGGTGATGCTAAGGTTGTATGGTGTTTAAAAGTCCATACATGGGAACCTTGTGCATGTTAAGGTTGTATGGTGTTTAAAAGTCCATACATGGGAACCTTATGAAAGTTAAGGTTGTATGGTGTTTAAAAGTCCATACATGGGAACCTTGTGAAAGTTAAGGTTGTATGGTGTTTAAAAGTCCATACATGGGAACCTTGTGAATGTTAAGGTTGTATGGTGGTTAAAAATCCATACATGGGAACCTTGGGAATGGTAAGGTCAAATGGTGTTTAAAAGTCCATTTGGGAGACCTTGGATTGGTAGTGTGTATGAAGCGTGGGGACAACGCTTGTGATCCGCGTATCCGATTTGATGTTGAGTTGAAAAGTGGATTTGGTTTATCACTTGGAAGCCAATGTAATGTTCTTGAATTTAATGAAGCATGAGATGCTTGAAATGATGCTTGGTTGCATGAGTTTTGCTTAATGCATTGTGAATGCATGTTTACTTGTTGGTATGAACAAGTGTTGTTTATCTATTGAGGATGGTGTATGTGTGCATGAAATCTCTTTAGTGCATTGAAGTCTTGTGAAGACTTTTTTTTAAAAGGCATGTGATGCAAATGTTGATGTTGTGGTTCATAGGTTGCATTTGTTTAATGCATGTGTCAAATTGAATGAGTAAGTGGTTTTAAAGGTTTCTTGCTTTAATATGATGTTCAAGTATGAGCAAGGTATGATATGGAGTGGAAGTGCTTTCAAAGGTTTTGAATTTAACTTTGCATTTGGTGTTTGTGCATGGATTGGTTAAATTGATGATTTTGCAAGTTTATATGTTGAAAAGGCTTGCTTAGCTTTCTAAGCTAAGGTTTGCTTTTCATGTTTGAGCAATGTATGGTTTTAAGCACGTTGTTGAAAAGGGGTTTTCAAACAAGGCTTTGGTTTAAGAAATCGAGTTGCTTTTAAAAGTGGTTTTATGATTCGCTACATTAATGGTGTTTTGGTTTTGAGCATTCCTCACTAAGCATTATGTGCTTACGCTCCTTTTTTGTCCATCAATGCAGGTATTTGAAGTTTGGACAGCGAGAAGCAAGGGATTCAAGGAGGACTCCATTTGAGATGTATGTCTCGGTTAATAGCTATAGATAATAAAGGCAATTGGGGGAAAGAAACTCTATGTTGATGATTCATGAGATTGTATATGTTGGACATGTATGGTTTATGTTTTTGAATCATGTGGATTAATGTTGTAATGTTTGAATCATCTTGAGCTTAAGTTGCTATGTTATGCTCTTTGTTTAAAAAGCATGATTGAGCTTTGAATGTGTTTAATGAGTTAATGCACCTAGGGGTGGTTATGTATCTAGTTTTTTATGCATATATGTCTCTTGTATGTTATATGACTTGCTGGTGTGTTTTGGTTGCATTCGGAACATGTCTGGTGGGTCAAAGATGCATTTAACCAGCAAGGATGCTGCAATCTGGGCAGGGCGTTTCGGAACGCGTGTTACCGTTTCGGAACGGGGGCCTGAAAAGGCCAGGGTGTTTCGAAACGGATGGACCCGTTTCGGAACGGATATGCTACTGCTAGACCCCCGTTTCGGTACCAGTTGCGGAACGGCCCCGCGTTTCGAAACAGGGTGAACCTGTTTCGGAACACCTGACCGTTAGGGGCTGACATTGGCGGTTATGTGTTTCGAAATGTTGGTGTTTTGGTCCTAAAACATGTTTTTGCAATTGTATGAGTTCTGGATGTCCGTTTGAGCTGAAATTTGGCAGTGAAGCATGAAACCTGACTAATTTCATATTGGTAACTTTTAATTAGGTTAAGTCCCTGTAATTCCCTGAATTTACAGTTTGGTCCCTAAAGTTGTAATTTGTACAATTGGGTTCATGAATGTACTCTGATGGTTATGGTCTTTGGGTATGACGTTGTTGTGAACACACCTAGGGTTAATGAGCATCTAGACAAGTTTAAAAAGAAAAAAAAAGGGTCGTTAATCAAGGTTGACTTTCGGGTTGACTTTGGTTTTCCCCGTGTAATCTTCTTAATTCGGGCCAACCGTCTAGGCCGGGTTAAGGGGGTTACATTTGGTGGTATCAGAGCTGAGTTGCGAATGCTTGGGGAAAGCGGTAAGTTGTTTGAATATGTGTTTGATGTTACCCTGATGTGTGGTTGAAGGTTGGTCGAAACACGTGTTTCTGAGCAAATTGATGATGTTTTCAAGCATGCTTTGTGGCTATGAATCTTCATTGAGCTAATGTGGTTTTGTGCTGATGATATGTTGGTGTTGTGAGTTGATTTTATGCATGATGAAAGTGTAATGGGTATGATATGTTGATGATGTTATGCTGTTGCAAGTGGATGTTGTTTGATGGAAGCATGATCGAATATGTTGTTTGATATGCTTGATGTTGTAATACCCATGCTTTTGTTGACTGTTATGTCATGAAAAAGGGGAGGATTCGGGATACCCATTGCCTTATTATTATAGCTATTGTGTTATTTTGGAGTTGGAGTTTGAATCCTTGCTTTAAGCTGGTCTAATGGTTTTGTTTGTTTTGTTGTGATTGCTTGTTGTTAATAGTATGGCGAAGTCGATGAAAGAATGGCAGTTGGGTGAGATGGTTGCTGCCTTAGGGAAGGTTGTTAAGGCATGGAATTCACCCTTTAGTGGAGATGTTTCTTTTCAGTCTTCTGTGCCTGGGGCTAGGATGGTAAGGCAGAAGGAGGAAGTTGGTTCTGTGATGAAGAGTTCATCATCTGTTGTGCAGGAGGTGTTGGGAACATCTCAGGTTGTAGCGAAGGTAAGGTCAGTGGATATGCTGGCTGTGGGATGTGTGGGTTTGCCGAAACAGCGGTTGCATGATTTGGGTGCTGTGGAGTATCATAGTTCAACACCGGAGACGTTTGAGGCCTGGTTGGCCAGTGTGATTCTGATTTTGGATCAGGAAGACTGTGATTATGCCTGTAAGGTGGGAAGTGTTGTCTCTTTGATGTTGGAGGATGCATGTGCCTGGTGGACATCTGTGGCGGTGGCATCGCACATCCACGATATTGATTGGGATTTCTTTGTGTCTGCCTTTTATGAAAGGTATCTTGGGGAAAAATTCCGAAGGGTTAAGCAAGTTGAAGGTAGAGCAGATCTGGGGCAAGTGCTGCTTGATCAGGGGGTGAAGGCTCAGCTACCGGTGTGTGATCGTTGTGAAAGGCGCCATGTTGGAGGTTGTTGGGGCGCGGGTGCTTGTTGGAACTGTGGTTCTAATGAGCATGTGAAGCGAAATTGTTCTTTTGGGGTGAAGTCAGCTTCAGTGGTAGCCAAGGGGTCTCTGAAGGGTCGTGGGCACGGCCGAGGCAAGGTTCGGAGGTGGCAGAAAGAGCATAAGGTTGTGAAGAGTTTGGAAGAGGAGATCTGTTGGAAATGTGGGTCTGTTGGACACATGAGACGTGATTGTTTGATGTTGGCTAGGAACCGCCAGGGTTCTTTACCGCAGGGAGAGGGTGGTGATCTTAGTGTGCAAGTTGATGCTGCGGCGGTGCAGCTGGAGGATGGTGGTTCTGCGTGGAAGAGAGCTCGTCTGTTGAAGCTTCAGGGCAGTGAGGTGTTTTCAGGTAACCTTGTTAAGTAGCCTTTACTCTAGTGTCCTAGTTTGGTATCTGTTGGATTTCTTGCGTAGTGAGTATGGTTTTGTTGTTAGCATGTTGAGATAGTTGATGTTGCTGTTTGGGAACATCCTTAGTGTGAAGAGGGCTTTAGTGAGTATCTTGTGGTTAATGAGTTGTTAGAATGATAGAATGGGTCAAGATATAAGTGAGGTGGATGGGTTGTTCTTAGACGGATTCTGAGGATGTTATTGGAGGGTGTGAACTGGCATTCATGCACAGTTAAAATCATTGTTATATGCTATATTTTATATGTGCTGGTCTATGCATACATGTGGCATGACATTAGAGGTTTTGCATACATGTACATTAGGCATTAGTAGGGCATATTGGTGACCATGCATACGAACGTTCACACTCGCTAATAACTAATCGAGTCTGTTAGTGTTGTGATAGAGTTAGGTTGGATGATGGGTTTTTAGAGGTTGTTTTGGTGCTAGGGAATGTTAGAAGTTGTGGAGGGTATTAAACGAGCTGTTAGTAATAGTGAGTGCGGTATAGCATGTTGGTAGAAGGAAAGTGTTTGCTGCTTAATGGGCTTAATGGTGTGGCGTTGAGGAGATTGCTGGTTGAAGTCAGAACCGATTAGGTGGTTTTGAATGGCTAGTTGAAGTGGTAGTCCCTTGGTGTTAAGTGATGTTGCAGGGTAGTGGTTGTGTTTTTAAAGTACTGGGGTAGCTTGGCATGGATGTTGTAATAGAAGGGTTGTTTATGTGGGTGAGAGTTCGTAGCAATCTTCGAGGAGTTGAGAAGATGGTATGTATGTTCAGGTTGGGCGGTGCTCTAGTAAGGCAAGTGTTGTGGTCAAAGCTTGTGGTGGAAAGGCAATGAAAGATGGAAAGCCATTGTTGGTTGAATGAGTTCTTGTGGGAAGTGGTTGGTTGGTTGTGAATAAGTGAATTTTCTTTTTGAGTTCAGCTGGTGGTGTGTGAAATGGTGGGCGAAGCCAAGGTTGGGGTTAGTGACGTGATTATCTGTCGATGAGTGAGCAGTTCTGGTGAGTCGATGGTAAAGATTGTGGTGGATGTGAAGTAAGGACAGTAATACGTTGAGAAGTTGGGTAAGCAGTTGTTGCTTAAGAATTTTTGCTTGTTGAGAAATCTTTGAAAGAGGTCGGGGAGGTTGTAAAGAGTGTTAGAAGCAGTGAAGGTTGTGTGTTACATAGTGGCTGATTGAATTGGTTGGTGTCACTGTGTGAACAAGTTTTGGGAGTTGTGTGTTAAGGTGGAATATGTTGTAAAAAGTTTGAGGTTCTTCAGGTTGTTGATGAGGCTATGTGCAGTCTGGAAGTGTGAAAGGTTAAGATGTGGTTAACATCTGAGTGTTCTGGAATTTGTGAACAGTATGTGGTGGTGTTGAGTTTGGGTGAAGTTTGAGGAGAGAGTGTCCTGTGGTGGTTAAGTCTCTTGTGTTGTTTGCGTGTTGCTTGAGAAGTTTGGTTGTGCTCTTTTCGCCAGTTGAAATTTCGGGGACGAAATTTCCTAAGGGGGGGAGAGTTGTAACGCCCCGGTTTTGGGCTTAGAAGTTTTGGGTTTGGACCGGACCGGTCGGGTTGCGGTTCGAATATATAAAGGTGAAATTAGGAAAGCCTAGTTCGGGTTGCATTAAAAATATGGAAAAATGTCCTAAAATCCTCTTTTAATATATATAAGTGAACTGTGAAATCAATTTTACAAAATGAGGTTGGGAAGGGTGACATTTTGGCTAGTGACCAAAATGTAATTTTTGAAAGTTGCGTGACTGTTTTAGAAAGGATTGAAACTTTGAATCTTTAAGGGGCTATTTACCCAATGGGAGTTTCTCCAGATTTTCTAAATATATTAAATGATTAATTAAAAGGTTTTAAATATAAACAAAGTGGAGGGAAGATATTTTAGTTTTAACTAACTTTTCTCTCAACTATTTTCTCTCATTTTCTCTCAAGCCAAACATCTCTCTCCAGAGCTTTTCTCTCTGATTTTGTCACCTAAATTCATCTTTTCAATTACCTATTGATTGCTAATCATCTCTACAACAAAACCTCACCATTTGCTAAGTGGATTTTCTTGAAAACTTGATTCAAAAAGGGAGAAACTCAAGTTTGGAGGTAAGAACGTCCTTCTCCTCTGAACTTCAAGTTCTTTACTGAAATTCCTAAGTTCTCAATCCTTGATTTATGATTTATTAAAGGTTTTACAATTGGAATCTTGAATTTGGCTTTAAAATGCAAGATTTGCTTGATTTTGGTGAAATTTTCGTATGATCTGTTTGGGCAGTGTGTTGAGGTGTTAAATTGATGTTAATTGAATGTTAATTTGATGAGAAATTGAGGTTTTATCAATGCAATCCCGAATAGGTTGAATTTCCTAAGTTTTGCTTGAGTTTTTGGTTGTTTTTGGAGTGATCTTGGTGATCTGTTATAGCTGGAGGTATAAGGACGTGTTTGTGATCATTTTGGATGTTAATTGATGATTAAAAATGGTTAGAAGTGATGGATCTTGGCTGGGTTAAGTTTCGGAAGTGTTTGGTGGTGATTTCGGTTGTGTTTGGTAGCCGAAATGTTGGATTTGTGTTGAGCAGCGAGTTTAGTTGTGTTGCTGGTGTTTTTAATGCATGATGATGCATTAATCTTCTGTTGTTATGTGCTTGAAACAGGGGAGGAAGATCCGTGAGCATTTGAGGTGGTGTGGAAGGTTTCGGATGCTTGGAAGGCTTGTTGGCTAGCCTTGTTTTGTGTATCGGTGAGTGAAGTTGGGTTTTTGGCTTTTAAACCGAGGTTTGATGGTTTTGGGAGCTTAGTTTAAGTCTAAACAACTTTGCTAAGCTCAAGAGTAAGTAAATGGATTTTTGCTCTTGGTTTGTGTTGTGAATTGGCTTTTTAAGCAATTATGTTTGATGGTTTCAATGCATATGTTTTGCATGTTTTAGATTCTGTTTTGAAAGCATATTTTAGCATGGTTTAATGCTGGTTTTGAAAGCCATATGTGAAGGATGCTCAAGGTAAGAGATCCTTGGTTTTGCGCATGGAAATTGTAGTTTTGATGCATGGTGTTGCATGTTGTTTAATGGCTTTGTGTAATGCTTTAAAAACAGTGAATTGATGGTGGTAAATGATGGTTTTTGCATTATGGTTATGCATGTGAATCATTGGACTAATGTGGTAAGATGGTTATATTGGCAAGTGACGTAAGTGGTTCTTGGTTCTTTGATCGGATATAGTTAGCCGGCTATAGGATTGGGTGCACCGTGAATTAAGTCGCCTTGGATGTGGAGTGGTTAAGAGTGAACCGGTAAACTCCATCCAAGTTTCCTAACGAGATGGTTAAGGTCATAATGGTTGATGGGATCCCATTCGAGGACCTTGGTTAAGCAAAGGTAATAATGGTGGTTAAAATTCCATTTGAGGACCTTGTGCTTGGTAAGATCACAATGGTGGTGTAAAGTCCATGTGTGGATCTTGTGTAGGGTGTCCCGGATCTCGTTAGTGATGTTATACAACTACCAATCGGTGATGCTAAGGTTGTATGGTGTTTAAAAGTCCATACATGGGAACCTTGTGCATGTTAAGGTTGTATGGTGTTTAAAAGTCCATACATGGGAACCTTATGAAAGTTAAGGTTGTATGGTGTTTAAAAGTCCATACATGGGAACCTTGTGAAAGTTAAGGTTGTATGGTGTTTAAAAGTCCATACATGGGAACCTTGTGAATGTTAAGGTTGTATGGTGGTTAAAAGTCCATACATGGGAACCTTGGGAATGGTAAGGTCAAATGGTGTTTAAAAGTCCATTTGGGAGACCTTGGATTGGTAGTGTGTATGAAGCGTGGGGACAACGCTTGTGATCCGCGTATCCGATTTGATGTTGAGTTGAAAAGTGGATTTGGTTTATCACTTGGAAGCCAATGTAATGTTCTTGAATTTAATGAAGCATGAGATGCTTGAAATGATGCTTGGTTGCATGAGTTTTGCTTAATGCATTGTGAATGCATGTTTACTTGTTGGTATGAACAAGTGTTGTTTATCTATTGAGGATGGTGCATGTGTGCATGAAATCTCTTTAGTGCATTGAAGTCTTGTGAAGACTTTTTTTTAAAAGGCATGTGATGCAAATGTTGATGTTGTGGTTCATAGGTTGCATTTGTTTAATGCATGTGTCAAATTGAATGAGTAAGTGGTTTTAAAGGTTTCTTGCTTTAATATGATGTTCAAGTATGAGCAAGGTATGATATGGAGTGGAAGTGCTTTCAAAGGTTTTGAATTTAACTTTGCATTTGGTGTTTGTGCATGGATTGGTTAAATTGATGATTTTGCAAGTTTATATGTTGAAAAGGCTTGCTTAGCTTTCTAAGCTAAGGTTTGCTTTTCATGTTTGAGCAATGTATGGTTTTAAGCACGTTGTTGAAAAGGGGTTTTCAAACAAGGCTTTGGTTTAAGAAATCGAGTTGCTTTTAAAAGTGGTTTTATGATTCGCTACATTAATGGTGTTTTGGTTTTGAGCATTCCTCACTAAGCATTATGTGCTTACGCTCCTTTTTTGTCCATCAATGCAGGTATTTGAAGTTTGGACAGCGAGAAGCAAGGGATTCAAGGAGGACTCCATTTGAGATGTATGTTTCGGTTAATAGCTATAGATAATAAAGGCAATTGGGGGAAAGAAACTCTATGTTGATGATTCATGAGATTGTATATGTTGGACATGTATGGTTTATGTTTTTGAATCATGTGGATTAATGTTGTAATGTTTGAATCATCTTGAGCTTAAGTTGCTATGTTATGCTCTTTGTTTAAAAAGCATGATTGAGCTTTGAATGTGTTTAATGAGTTAATGCACCTAGGGGTGGTTATGTATCTAGTTTTTTATGCATATATGTCTCTTGTATGTTATATGACTTGCTGGTGTGTTTTGGTTGCATTCGGAACATGTCTGGTGGGTCAAAGATGCATTTAACCAGCAAGGATGCTGCAATCTGGGCAGGGCGTTTCGGAACGCGTGTTACCGTTTCGGAACGGGGGCCTGAAAAGGCCAGGGTGTTTCGAAACGGATGGACCCGTTTCGGAACGGATATGCTACTGCTAGACCCCCGTTTCGGTACCAGTTGCGGAACGGCCCCGCGTTTCGAAACAGGGTGAACCTGTTTCGGAACACCTGACCGTTAGGGGCTGACATTGGCGGTTATGTGTTTCGAAATGTTGGTGTTTTGGTCCTAAAACATGTTTTTGCAATTGTATGAGTTCTGGATGTCCGTTTGAGCTGAAATTTGGCAGTGAAGCATGAAACCTGACTAATTTCATATTGGTAACTTTTAATTAGGTTAAGTCCCTGTAATTCCCTGAATTTACAGTTTGGTCCCTAAAGTTGTAATTTGTACAATTGGGTTCCTGAATGTACTCTGATGGTTATGGTCTTTGGGTATGACGTTGTTGTGAACACACCTAGGGTTAATGAGCATCTAGACAAGTTTAAAAAGAAAAAAAAAGGGTCGTTAATCAAGGTTGACTTTCGGGTTGACTTTGGTTTTCCCCGTGTAATCTTCTTAATTCGGGCCAACCGTCTAGGCCGGGTTAAGGGGGTTACATTTGGTGGTATCAGAGCTGAGTTGCGAATGCTTGGGGAAAGCGGTAAGTTGTTTGAATATGTGTTTGATGTTACCCTGATGTGTGGTTGAAGGTTGGTCGAAACACGTGTTTCTGAGCAAATTGATGATGTTTTCAAGCATGCTTTGTGGCTATGAATCTTCATTGAGCTAATGTGGTTTTGTGCTGATGATATGTTGGTGTTGTGAGTTGATTTTATGCATGATGAAAGTGTAATGGGTATGATATGTTGATGATGTTATGCTGTTGCAAGTGGATGTTGTTTGATGGAAGCATGATCGAATATGTTGTTTGATATGCTTGATGTTGTAATACCCATGCTTTTGTTGACTGTTATGTCATGAAAAAGGGGAGGATTCGGGATACCCATTGCCTTATTATTATAGCTATTGTGTTATTTTGGAGTTGGAGTTTGAATCCTTGCTTTAAGCTGGTCTAATGGTTTTGTTTGTTTTGTTGTGATTGCTTGTTGTTAATAGTATGGCGAAGTCGATGAAAGAATGGCAGTTGGGTGAGATGGTTGCTGCCTTAGGGAAGGTTGTTAAGGCATGGAATTCACCCTTTAGTGGAGATGTTTCTTTTCAGTCTTCTGTGCCTGGGGCTGGGATGGTAAGGCAGAAGGAGGAAGTTGGTTCTGTGATGAAGAGTTCATCATCTGTTGTGCAGGAGGTGTTGGGAACATCTCAGGTTGTAGCGAAGGTAAGGTCAGTGGATATGCTGGCTGTGGGATGTGTGGGTTTGCCGAAACAGCGGTTGCATGATTTGGGTGCTGTGGAGTATCATGGTTCAACACCGGAGACGTTTGAGGCCTGGTTGGCCAGTGTGATTCTGATTTTGGATCAGGAAGACTGTGATTATGCCTGTAAGGTGGGAAGTGTTGTCTCTTTGATGTTGGAGGATGCATGTGCCTGGTGGACATCTGTGGCGGTGGCATCGCACATCCACGATATTGATTGGGATTTCTTTGTGTCTGCCTTTTATGAAAGGTATCTTGGGGAAAAATTCCCAAGGGTTAAGCAAGTTGAAGGTAGAGCAGATCTGGGGCAAGTGCTGCTTGATCAGGGGGTGAAGGCTCAGCTACCGGTGTGTGATCGTTGTGAAAGGCGCCATGTTGGAGGTTGTTGGGGTGCGGGTGCTTGTTGGAACTGTGGTTCTAATGAGCATGTGAAGCGAAATTGTTCTTTTGGGGTGAAGTCAGCTTCAGTGGTAGCCAAGGGGTCTCTGAAGGGTCGTGGGCACGGCCGAGGCAAGGTTCGGAGGTGGCAGAAAGAGCATAAGGTTGTGAAGAGTTTGGAAGAGGAGATCTGTTGGAAATGTGGGTCTGTTGGACACATGAGACGTGATTGTTTGATGTTGGCTAGGAACCGCCAGGGTTCTTTACCGCAGGGAGAGGGTGGTGATCTTAGTGTGCAAGTTGATGCTGCGGCGGTGCAGCTGGAGGATGGTGGTTCTGCGTGGAAGAGAGCTCGTCTGTTGAAGCTTCAGGGCAGTGAGGTGTTTTCAGGTAACCTTGTTAAGTAGCCTTTACTCTAGTGTCCTAGTTTGGTATCTGTTGGATTTCTTGCGTAGTGAGTATGGTTTTGTTGTTAGCATGTTGAGATAGTTGATGTTGCTGTTTGGGAACATCCTTAGTGTGAAGAGGGCTTTAGTGAGTATCTTGTGGTTAATGAGTTGTTAGAATGATAGAATGGGTCAAGATAGAAGTGAGGTGGATGGGTTGTTCTTAGACGGATTCTGAGGATGTTATTGGAGGGTGTGAACTGGCATTCATGCACAGTTAAAATCATTGTTATATGCTATATTTTATATGTGCTGGTCTATGCATACATGTGGCATGACATTAGAGGTTTTGCATACATGTACATTAGGCATTAGTAGGGCATATTGGTGACCATGCATACGAACGTTCACACTCGCTAATAACTAATCGAGTCTGTTAGTGTTGTGATAGAGTTAGGTTGGATGATGGGTTTTTAGAGGTTGTTTTGGTGCTAGGGAATGTTAGAAGTTGTGGAGGGTATTAAACGAGCTGTTAGTAATAGTGAGTGCGGTATAGCATGTTGGTAGAAGGAAAGTGTTTGCTGCTTAATGGGCTTAATGGTGTGGCGTTGAGGAGATTGCTGGTTGAAGTCAGAACCGATTAGGTGGTTTTGAATGGCTAGTTGAAGTGGTAGTCCCTTGGTGTTAAGTGATGTTGCAGGGTAGTGGTTGTGTTTTTAAAGTACTGGGGTAGCTTGGCATGGATGTTGTAATAGAAGGGTTGTTTATGTGGGTGAGAGTTCGTAGCAATCTTCGAGGAGTTGAGAAGATGGTATGTATGTTCAGGTTGGGCGGTGCTCTAGTAAGGCAAGTGTTGTGGTCAAAGCTTGTGGTGGAAAGGCAATGAAAGATGGAAAGCCATTGTTGGTTGAATGAGTTCTTGTGGGAAGTGGTTGGTTGGTTGTGAATAAGTGAATTTTCTTTTTGAGTTCAGCTGGTGGTGTGTGAAATGGTGGGCGAAGCCAAGGTTGGGGTTAGTGACGTGATTATCTGTCGATGAGTGAGCAGTTCTGGTGAGTCGATGGTAAAGATTGTGGTGGATGTGAAGTAAGGACAGTAATACGTTGAGAAGTTGGGTAAGCAGTTGTTGCTTAAGAATTTTTGCTTGTTGAGAAATCTTTGAAAGAGGTCGGGGAGGTTGTAAAGAGTGTTAGAAGCAGTGAAGGTTGTGTGTTACATAGTGGCTGATTGAATTGGTTGGTGTCACTGTGTGAACAAGTTTTGGGAGTTGTGTGTTAAGGTGGAATATGTTGTAAAAAGTTTGAGGTTCTTCAGGTTGTTGATGAGGCTATGTGCAGTCTGGAAGTGTGAAAGGTTAAGATGTGGTTAACATCTGAGTGTTCTGGAATTTGTGAACAGTATGTGGTGGTGTTGAGTTTGGGTGAAGTTTGAGGAGAGAGTGTCCTGTGGTGGTTAAGTCTCTTGTGTTGTTTGCGTGTTGCTTGAGAAGTTTGGTTGTGCTCTTTTCGCCAGTTGAAATTTCGGGGACGAAATTTCCTAAGGGGGGGAGAGTTGTAACGCCCCGGTTTTGGGCTTAGAAGTTTTGGGTTTGGACCGGACCGGTCGGGTTGCGGTTCGAATATATAAAGGTGAAATTAGGAAAGCCTAGTTCGGGTTGCATTAAAAATATGGAAAAATGTCCTAAAATCCTCTTTTAATATATATAAGTGAACTGTGAAATCAATTTTACAAAATGAGGTTGGGAAGGGTGACATTTTGGCTAGTGACCAAAATGTAATTTTTGAAAGTTGCGTGACTGTTTTAGAAAGGATTGAAACTTTGAATCTTTAAGGGGCTATTTACCCAATGGGAGTTTCTCCAGATTTTCTAAATATATTAAATGATTAATTAAAAGGTTTTAAATATAAACAAAGTGGAGGGAAGATATTTTAGTTTTAACTAACTTTTCTCTCAACTATTTTCTCTCATTTTCTCTCAAGCCAAACATCTCTCTCCAGAGCTTTTCTCTCTGATTTTGTCACCTAAATTCATCTTTTCAATTACCTATTGATTGCTAATCATCTCTACAACAAAACCTCACCATTTGCTAAGTGGATTTTCTTGAAAACTTGATTCAAAAAGGGAGAAACTCAAGTTTGGAGGTAAGAACGTCCTTCTCCTCTGAACTTCAAGTTCTTTACTGAAATTCCTAAGTTCTCAATCCTTGATTTATGATTTATTAAAGGTTTTACAATTGGAATCTTGATTTTGGCTTTAAAATGCAAGATTTGCTTGATTTTGGTGAAATTTTCGTATGATCTGTTTGGGCAGTGTGTTGAGGTGTTAAATTGATGTTAATTGAATGTTAATTTGATGAGAAATTGAGGTTTTATCAATGCAATCCCGAATAGGTTGAATTTCCTAAGTTTTGCTTGAGTTTTTGGTTGTTTTTGGAGTGATCTTGGTGATCTGTTATAGCTGGAGGTATAAGGACGTGTTTGTGATCATTTTGGATGTTAATTGATGATTAAAAATGGTTAGAAGTGATGGATCTTGGCTGGGTTAAGTTTCGGAAGTGTTTGGTGGTGATTTCGGTTGTGTTTGGTAGCCGAAATGTTGGATTTGTGTTGAGCAGCGAGTTTAGTTGTGTTGCTGGTGTTTTTAATGCATGATGATGCATTAATCTTCTGTTGTTATGTGCTTGAAACAGGGGAGGAAGATCCGTGAGCATTGAAGGTGGTGTGGAAGGATTCAGATGCTTGGAAGGCTTGTTGGCTAGCCTTGTTTTGTGTATCGGTGAGTGAAGTTGGGTTTTCGGCTTTTAAACCGAGGTTTGATGGTTTTGGGAGCTTAGTTTAAGTCTAAACAACTTTGCTAAGCTCAAGAGTAAGTAAATGGATTTTTGCTCTTGGTTTGTGTTGTGAATTGGCTTTTTAAGCAATTATGTTTGATGGTTTCAATGCATATGTTTTGCATGTTTTAGATTCTGTTTTGAAAGCATATTTTAGCATGGTTTAATGCTGGTTTTGAAAGCCATATGTGAAGGATGCTCAAGGTAAGAGATCCTTGGTTTTGCGCATGGAAATTGTGGTTTTGATGCATGGTGTTGCATGTTGTTTAATGGCTTTGTGTAATGCTTTAAAAACAGTGAATTGATGGTGGTAAATGATGGTTTTTGCATTATGGTTATGCATGTGAATCATTAGACTAATGTGGTAAGATGGTTATATTGGCAAGTGACGTAAGTGGTTCTTGGTTCTTTGATCGGATATAGTTAGCCGGCTATAGGATTGGGTGCACCATGAATTAAGTCGCCTTGGATGTGGAGTGGTTAAGAGTGAACCGGTAAACTCCATCCAAGTTTCCTAACGAGATGGTTAAGGTCATAATGGTTGATGGGATCCCATTCGAGGACCTTGGTTAAGCAAATGTAATAGTGGTGGTTAAAATTCCATTTGAGGACCTTGTGCTTGGTAAGATCACAATGGTGGTGTAAAGTCCATGTGTGGATCTTGTGTAGGGTGTCCCGGATCTTGTTAGTGATGTTATACAACTACCAATCGGTGATGCTAAGGTTGTATGGTGTTTAAAAGTCCATACATGGGAACCTTGTGCATGTTAAGGTTGTATGGTGTTTAAAAGTCCATACATGGGAACCTTGTGAAAGTTAAGGTTGTATGGTGATTAAAAGTCCATACATGGGAACCTTGTGAAAGTTAAGGTTGTATGGTGTTTAAAAGTCCATACATGGGAACCTTGTGAATGTTAAGGTTGTATGGTGGTTAAAAGTCCATACATGGGAACCTTGGGAATGGTAAGGTCAAATGGTGTTTAAAAGTCCATTTGGGAGACCTTGGATTGGTAGTGTGTATGAAGCGTGGGGACAACGCTTGTGATACGCGTATCCGATTTGATGTTGAGTTGAAAAGTGGATTTGGTTTATCACTTGGAAGCCAATGTAATGTTCTTGAATTTAATGAAGCATGAGATGCTTGAAATGATGCTTGGTTGCATGAGTTTTGCTTAATGCATTGTGAATGCATGTTTACTTGTTGGTATGAACAAGTGTTGTTTATCTATTGAGGATGGTGCATGTGTGCATGAAATCTCTTTAGTGCATTGAAGTCTTGTGAAGACTTGTTTTTAAAAGGCATGTGATGCAAATGTTGATGTTGTGGTTCATAGGTTGCATTTGTTTAATGTATGTGTCAAATTGAATGAGTAAGTGGTTTATGTTGTGGTTCATAGTTTGGACAGCGAGAAGCAAGTGATTCAAGGAGGACTCCATTTGAGATGTATGTATCGGTTAATAGCTATAGATAATAAAGGCAATGGGGGGAAAGAAACTCTATGTTGATGATTCATGAGATTGTATATGTTGGACATGTATGGTTTATGTTTTTGAATCATGTGGATTAATGTTGTAATGTTTGAATCATCTTGAGCTTAAGTTGCTATGTTATGCTCTTTGTTTAAAAAGCATGATTGAGCTTTGAATGTGTTTAATGAGTTGATGCACCTAGGGGTGGTTATGTATCTAGTTTTTGATGCATATATGTCTCTTGTATGTTATATGACTTGCTGGTGTGTTTTGGTTGCATTCAGAACATGTCTGGTGGGTCAAAGATGCATTTAACCAGCAAGGATGCTGCAATCTGGGCAGGGCGTTTCGGAACGCGTGTTACCGTTTCGGAACGGGGGCCTGAAAAGGCCAGGGTGTTTCGAAACGGATGGACCCGTTTCGAAACGGATATGCTACTGCCAGACCCCCGTTTCGGTACCAGTTGCGGAACGGCCCCGCGTTTCGAAACAGGGTGAACCTGTTTCGGAACACCTGACCGTTGGGGGCTGACATTGGCGGTTATGTGTTTCGAAATGTTTGCGTTTTGGTCCTAAAACATGTTTTTGCAATTGTATGAGTTCTGGATGTCCGTTTGAGCTGAAATTTGGCAGTGAAGCATGAAACCTGACTAATTTCATATTGGTAACTTTTAATTGGGTTAAGTCCCTGTAATTCCCTGAATTTACAGTTTGGTCCCTAAAGTTGTAATTTGTGCAATTGGGTTCCTGAATGTTCTCTGATGGTTATGGTCTTTGGGTATGACGTTGTTGTGAACACACCTAGGGTTAATGAGCATCTAGACAAGTTTAAAAAGAAAAAAAAGGGTCGTTAATCAAGGTTGACTTTCGGGTTGACTTTGGTTTTCCCCGTGTAATCTTCTTAATTCGGGCCAACCGTCTAGGCCGGGTTAAGGGGGTTACATTGAAACTGTGTTCACCACCAATCCCTGTGGAGACGATACTCACTCATCACTTTATTACTCGTTCGACGTGTATACTTGCACCATTTGCGTATCATTTATAGTCACTACACGCACGCAACACTGTCCCTCGTCTCTCCTATTGAAATTCCCTCGGACGCGCCCACGGTCTCTTTGAGGTGCAGCCGCAGCAGGTGCACGTCCCTGGCCTCCACCAGCCAAAAGAGGGCACTTCCGCCTCATATGATTTGCTGAACCACAGTTCCAGCAAGAATTCCCTGTCACCACAACAAGAGCCTGAGCCTCCATCGTCGTATGAAGACAATATCGCCGTAGATGGCCCCGAGAACCACACATCTAGCACGTGTTCTGATCCGCCCTCATCATGTCTCCCTAAACCGGTGCACCAAATCCAACATTGCCTCGCCTAGCAGCAGGCTGATATCTCCTATCTTGGCCTCTCTTGTTTCGTCCACCACCGGAACTAGACTCAGCTGCTCTCTTTCCAGAGCTAGAACCACCTACACGAGATGACAGGCCCAAATTCTTCTCAATGTCCTTCGCTCGACATATAAGCACATCGAAATCCGTGTAATTCGTTGCCAACATATACGTCTGAACTTCCTGCAGCAGCCCGTATCGGAAACGATCACAACGATGCCTCTCACTCGGCATCAACTCAGAGGCGTACTGGCTCAAACGTACAAACTGGACCTCGTACTCCGCCACATAAAGGTTTCCCTGGACAAGCGATGTGAATTCGCACTTCTTCTCATCCAAGTATCTCACTCCCATATACTTTCTCATAAAAGCACCTCTGAAAAACTCCCAATCTACTTCATTGGGTTCCATACCAGCGGTGATGGTCGTCCACCAGCTATACGCATCACCCTGGAGCAGAGAAACAACGCATCCCATCTTGCGCACATCATTACAGCCCATCCGATCCGTGATACGGATCGTACTTGCCAACCAACCTTCCGACGCTTCAGGAGACATACCATAGAACTCAATAGCTCCTAAACTCCTCAGCCTCTCCAAAGGCAAACCCACCTGCCCAGCTGCAGGGGCCTGAAAATGCGCTCCGGCTACTACAGCCTGAAATGCTATGGTGATCGCCTGAACCAATGGCGTTAGATCACCCAAACTCGGACCAGTGTGTCCTTGTTGCTCCTGCTCTCCACCTCCAGGTGGTGGCGGAGGAGGCAAGTTTCCACCAGGAGAAACATCATCCCCTTGGTTACCCTGGTCGCCCTGCTCAGCCACAGGCACTACCGTGTTCAACCTTAGCTCTCTCCTCTGACCCATAATGCTATTTTAACAAGGCATAACAATAAAACAAATCAAATCACGATTTAGGCCAGCCTCAAGTAAGGATCCAAGTTCACAAAAACATTTAACTTGTGTAATAAGGCAATGGGTACCCCGATTTCCCTCTAGCATATCATAGCATACAATAGCATATCATGATCATCATGCTTTACAACATCCAAAATCAGCACATAACCTCATCACATCATCATCATGTAATCATATCTAACTCACATATGATTCTCAACAATCAAGCATGGCATAAACTCCAACATTCAATCAAACATGCTTTTTCGAACAATCATGCACCAAACATACTAATTTCACTTACCAACATTTCCAATTCTTTCGTACCCTGGCTCTAATAAAAACAAATGTAACCCCTTAGTCCGACCTAGACGCCTGACCCAAACTAAGAAGATTACACGGGGAAAACTGAAGTCAACTCGTGAAAGTCAACCTCGATTAGCGACCATTTTTTTCCTTTTCTAGATGCACATTATTATCCTATGTGATTAATAAAGTGATTAGGCGAAAACAACACAGTGATCGGGGTTCAATTGCATGCTTTTTTCTTTTAGGTACGAAATTGTAAATTTCCAGATTTATAAGAACTAACCAGATTTTAAAGTTACCAATCCAAAATTAATCATGTAACATGCCATCATGTCAAATTTCAACGCAAACGGATCATCCAAACTCGACAAATTAAACTTACAACATTCACGGACCAAAATGTAAGAAACAGAAATATGGAACAATTCAAAATGAACGTCCAACAGTCAAGTGTTTCGGAACACAGGACCCTGTATCGGAACGGTCATTTCGAAACCATGTTGACCGTTTCGATACGCGGGTGCGTTCCGAGACCCCCAATGATCTGTTTCGATACAATGATTCACAGTAGCAAAATGTTTTGGAACGTGCCTACCCGTTCCGAAACACCATGACCATTATAGGCCACCATTCCGAAACAGGTAAGGGCATTCTGAAACGCCTGGACCTGCAATTTTCCAAATTGATGTTTTTTCTCAACTTTCCACCTTTGAAACCTCCAACACATGTCATAACACACATGCAATATGAATACACATCAAAGACCACCAAAACAAAGCACAAGCTATAACATGGCAGCATTCTTGCAAGCATTAGAACTATAGGCATGCTTCCTAGATGTCAAAACCACAAAAAGGCTAAAAACCACATTCAAGCTTAAACCAATATTCAAAGGCCATTTACAATACCAAAACAATAAACCATACATGCTCAAGGTGTTTAACATCACCAAATAACATCAAGAGTAGAAATCCCACTCATTGCCTCTTATTACACCAAGGTAAAACCGCATACTTTGTTTAGTTAATAGAGCTTGGATTCCACTTGCCTTCTTGCTGCCTCAAAAGCCTAATTCTCTGCATTGATGAAACAAATGAGCGTAAGCATAAAGCTTAGTGAGGATCGCCAAAACCAAACATTCATCAATGCATTTTACAAAACCAAAACATCACCACTTGTTATCTCATGCCTTTACTTAAATCCTGCCCTTTTACAGCATCAATGCACTTTTTAAACCTCATACTCTTAGAATCATTAAAATAACATCAAATAATCTTTTGCTCATGCTTAAACCAAGCATCACACGCATTCTAGCATAAGTCACAAGCATCACATGCTTAAATCGTTAATCAACAACATTATATTGGCTTGCAAGTGATCAATTCACAATCCATACCAAAACCAACTCATATGACACAATCGGATACGCGAATTACAAGCGTTATCCTACACGCTTCATACACACTACCGGACTACATAAGGCTCACACACGGGATTAAGCCATCAACAGTTGTGACACTTGTGCTGGAGTTTAACGGTACAATCACAACCCCTCAACACCACTCATCAGTAGTTGTATAATTCCACTAACGAGAGCACGAGATACATACCACAAGATCCACACACGGGATTTAACCATCCACTGTTGTGATCTTAACCTCAATTGTTAGGGTACTTGGACGGAGTATACAATATAATCACAACCCCTCGACATCCAAGGCGACTTTATTCACGATGCACCCAATCCTATAGTCGGCTAACTATATCCGATTAAAGTAACCAAAAACCATTTCCATCACTTGCCAATATAATCAATTTACAACATTATTTCATTATTTATAAGCATAAATCACAATGTCACTTCCACAAGCATAAACATGCTTAATCTCGAATGCATACATTTCATAAATCTAAGGATCATCTACCAAATGCATCCTTAAACAAATGGCATTAAACACCAGCATTATCAATGCTTAAAACATGCTTTAAAACAGTAAATAATTTACATTTAAATCAAGTGCATTTCCAACAAAAACATAGCACAATACGAGAGAGACTTTCGACTCACTTACTCTTGAGCTTAGCTAAGTGTTTCAAACTTACACTAAGCTCCCAAGACCACGCTCAAAGCGTTACAAAGCTAGAAAATCCATTTCCACTCACCGATACGTGAAGCCTTGCTCACCGACACGAAAATCGCCCTTCTAAAGCCTCCAAAAATGTCTCGTTTGCTCCCGGATCAAGATCCCCTGTTTTTATCACAAAAAAAAGAGATTTAAATGCATTAAAATGCATTTCAATGCCAGCAACTAAACACAAACCCGTTGGTCACTCAAACTACACCAATTTACCCATCTGAAACAACCGAAAACTCTATCGATTGCTTCCTAAACCAAGCCTAGTAAACATACATTACTTTCAACCATTTGTAAACATCAAAACTCATTTAAAAACAACCTAAACCCTTCGGTATACCTCCAACATGCATAATACCATCATTTCACCTAAAAACCCAACTAAAACCATCAAGAAACTCAAGGATCTCAAGGATTTCGGGATCTATATTATAAAACCCTTTTTCAACATAATAATCAACTCAAAACTCAATTAAAACCAATCCAAAACAGAGCTCATCAATATCAATCCGAAAATCAAGATTTTACTCATATTTTTGCAAGATTTTGTTCTCAAATCAAAACTATAATGAAAACGCAGCCAAAAACAATAATTAGAAGCCAAAGATCTTGGGAATTTCAATAAAGAACCTTGATTAGAAGTTGAGAATGGGATTTACCTCCAATCCTTGCTTTCATCAATGAATGACAAGTTTTAGCTTCACGAATCTTGAAGGAATTAAAAAGGATTCTTTGAAATGAAAGAGAAATCAAGAAAAGAGTGTTTGGAAGAAAAGAAATCTGGAGAAAATGATTTAGAATGGTGTTTGGCTGAAAAATGAGAAGAGAAAGGTAGTTACATGATTAAAATCTCACCAATTAACTACCTAATTAATTAAATAAATAAAAGCCTTTTAAAATCAATTAGTTTAAAAATCATTTTAAACACATGTCAAATTAAGGAAAGTCTAAATTGCCATAAAGCTCCCTAAAGATTCTAATATTTTGACTCCTCTTTTAAAATTACATTTTTCCATAGTTTTGAAACTTTACATGTTGGTCACTACCCGAAATGTACCACTTCCAAAGTCAATTTTGTAAAATTGATTTGACCAACCTCTTAAACATGATTTTAGAGGATTTTAGCAAAATTTACCATATTTTTATCCTTTCCAGATCCTTGATTTTATTAAATCACCTAATGCGATTTGAATTGTTTCCGACCAGTCCAATCTGATGTCTAAAACATCTAGGCCCAAAACTAGGGCGTTACAAAACAGCTTGGTCCATATGTGTTCTTTAGAGGCAGTCCATATCAAAACAGGGTGACCCGTTTCGATACCAATAGCCCTGGAAGAACATATAAGGCTCTAAAATGCAGAAGAATCGAACTTTAATTGAACCTAAATGCATGAATGAGATGTATGAGCAAGTTTAACATATCAAAACATAAACATACCCCCTAACTATAAGCAAAGATGTAATTAAGATCAAAAACACATAAGCATGTGATTTAGCAAGAATTCAAGCAATTTTAAGCACAAAGGTCCTAAAAGGTCAAGATAGGCTAGTTAGACCTAACTCTCTCCTAAGGGACCAAAAACGCTCTTTATCTAGAGGTTTGGTAAAGATGTCTGCTAATTGATTTAAGGTGTCTACATACTCTAAAACAACATCTTCCTTAAGGAAATGGTCTCTAATGAAATGATGCCTTATTTCTATGTGTAACACGCCAATTTCGGGCTTGGAAGTTTAGGGTCTGAACCGGGCCGGTCTGATTTTCGGTTCGAATATAAAAGGAGGTTTTAGGGAAAGCCTAGTTCGGGATGCTTTAAAAATATGGAAAAATATCTAAAAATCCTATTTTAATATATATAAGAGAGTGGTGAAATCAATTTTGCAAAATAAGGTTTGGAAATACTACATTTCGGTGTAGTGAATAAAATGCAATTTTTGAAAAGTTTAGTGGTGACTGTTTTGTAAGGATTGAATCTTTGAATCTTTAAGGAGCTAATATACCTAAAAATGATTTCTCCAGATTTTTCCTTAATTTGAGTGAGTTAATTAATGTTTTGATTAATTAAATGAAAAGGGAAACTACTTTTTAGAATTTCATAACTACTTTTTCCTAGATTTCTCTCTTTTCTTTTTCTCTCAAAATTCCATCATCCAAACACTATTTCTCCAGAAAATTTTGCATTGATCTTCACTTCAATTGATGAGATTTCAATCATCAATTAATTCCTAATCAATCTTGCATCAAATCCTTTTGATTTCCTCATTGAATTTTCAAGGAAATTGGCTCAAATCAAGGAGAAATCACCTTTTAGAGGTAAGATTGTTCTTCTCCTCTAAATACTCAGTTCTTTACTGAAATTCCCAAGTTGTCAATCCTTAATTTAAGTTTTATAAATGGTTTTAATGATAGAAACTTGATTTTGGCTTAAAACTCAAGATTTGGAAAAAATCTTGAAGAATTTCGTTGTGATTGTTTGGGCTCTGTTTTGAGATGAATCTTTAATGTATTTTGGATGTCTAATGATGTGGAAATTAGGTTTTATCAATGCAATCCCGAATAGGTTGTATTTCCTAAGTTTTTGCTTATGAAAATGGTGGTTTTTGAGGTGTTTTTGGTGTTCTGTTATAGCTGGAGGTATAAGGACGAGTTAAGGTGTATTTTGGATGTTGATTGATGTTTAGAAATGGTTAGAAGTGATGGATCTTGGCTGGGTTAAGTTGTGAAAGAGTTTGGAGGTGTTTTCGGTTGTGTTTGGTAGCCGAAATGTTGGTTTTGGGTAGATCAGCGAGTTTAGGTGTGTTGCTGAAGATTTCAATGCATGATGATGCATTAATCCCTTGCTTTGATGTGTTTAAAACAGGGGAAGCATCTTCGGACACCATTGGAGTTGATTCGGAGGCTTGATTGGCGTTTCGGCAAGCGTGCGAAACGTATTCGGTGAGTGGAGTTAGGTTTCCAGCTTTGTAACGATTATTTGGAGGTTTTGGGAGCTTAGTTTAAGTCTAAACAACTTAGCTAAGCTCAAGAGTAAGTTTTCGGAAAAACTCCCTCGAATGTGCCATGAAGTGGTTTGATGCATTGGTTATAAATTGCATGTTTAAATTCTGTTTTGAAAGCATGTTTTAGCATGGTTAATGCTGGTTTTGAAAGCCATGTGTTGAAGGATGCTCAAGGTAAGAGATCCTTGTTTTGGTATGTTGTTAAATTGGTAATGATGCATGGTGTTTAATGGCTTTGTTTTATGCTTTAAAACAGTGAATTGATGATGGTATTTGATGTATATTGGAAAGTGATGAATTGGTTTTAAAGTACTTGAATCGGATGTAGTTAGCCGGCTATAGGATTGGGTGCACCGTAAGTAAAGTCGCCTTGGATGTTGAGGGGTTGTGATTGTACCGTAAACTCCATCCAAGTATCCCAACGAGAGAGGTAAGATCACAACGGTGGTTAAAAGTCCGTGTGTGGATCTTGGTAAGGTCACAACGGTGGTTAAAAGTCTGTGTGTGGACCTTGTGTTATGTGTCCCGTACTCTCGTTAGTAGGTTATACAACTACCGATGAGTGATGTTGAGGGGTTGTGATTGTACCATTAAACTCCATCACGGGTGTTGAGGGGTTGTGATTGTACCGGTAAACTCCACCTTATGTTGTTTGGTAGTGTGTATGAAGCGTGTGGGACAACGCTTGTAATCCGTGTATCCAATTGTGTTTTGTGTTGTAAATGGTTATGAATTATCACTTGAAAGCCAATATGATAAGTTGAATGTAATGAAGCATGAGATGCTTGGAAAGTATGCAAGGTTGCATGAAAAGAGATGAGCATGTGTTTAAAAGCTTTGTTGAAAGTGTTTTCTAAAATGCATTATTGTGTTGTTTCCTTTAGAGCATGCCCTACTAAGCAATTGTGCTTACGCTCTCTCTCTTGTACCAATAATGCAGATAATTGAAGTGTTTAAGGGAAACAAGGAGGCTAGAGTGTCCAAGGGAAACCAAGCTCATGTATGGTGATGCTTTCATACACTATTAGTTTTGGTAACTTGGCAATGGGAACCTAAGGTTGTGTTTTGGGAGATGTGTTGAACTCCCTAAGTTGTGGCATGTTGTTTTTGATGGTTTGAACTTGTAAATGGGCTTTTAATGCTTGTTTTGGAGATTGGTTGATTGCTTGGTTTAGGATAATATGAAGCATGCCTATAGATATGTGATATTCCATGTTTGATGCTATGAATGTGTTTAGGAGGTACAAACATGCTTATCATATGTATGATGACTTGTTGGCATGACTAGGAAGTCATTAGGTTGTGTTTGAGTGGATTTTTGTATGAAAAACCAGCAAAATCTGCAGCATCTGGGCAAACCGTATCGGAACAGGCACTGACATTTCGAAACGGGGGCCTGTAATGACCTTCGTGTTTCGAAACGGCTGGAGGCTATTCCGAAACGATCTGGCTACTGGAAGGCCCTGTTTCAGAACCAGTCTCGGAACGGACCCGCGTTTCGGAACGGTCAAAGCCGTTTCCAAACAGGTGATCGTTGGGCACTGATTTGAATGGTGTTGAAGTTTGCAAGCTTTACGTTTTAGTCCCAAAAGTTGTAATTGCAATTGTATGAGTTCGAGATGTCCAAATAAGGTGAAATTTGACAGGGAAGCATGTAATATGACTAATTTAATATTGGTAACTTAAAAATCAGTTATGACCTTCCAATTTACAGAATTTACGTTTTGGTCTATAATATTTGTATATTGTGCAATTAAGTCCCTCTCTGAAATCCGATCGCTGTGCTTTACACATATATGTTTCTTGAGTGCTCACTTAGGGTTAACGTGCATCTAGACAAGATTAAAAATATAAAAAAGGGTCGTTAATCAAGGTTGACTTTCGAGTTGACTTTGGTTTTCCCCGTGTAATCTTCATAGTTCGGGTCAACCGTCTAGGCCGGGCTAAGGGGGTTACACTATGTGTTTGGTTCTAAAGTGTTGGATGGGATTTTTGGTAAGACATATGGCACTAGTGTTATCACACTTAAGGGGTATGATGTCTACCTCAATTCCATAGTCTAAGAGTTGTTGTTTCATCCAAAGGACTTGAGCACAGCAACTTCCTAAGGATATGCACTCCGCTTAGGTGGTAGATAAAGCTACACTATTTTGTTTCTTAGAGAACCATGATATGAGCATACTACCTAGGAATTGATAAGTGTCGAAAGTACTTTTCCTATCTATCTTACAACCCCCGTAATCCACATCTGAATAAGCATGAAAGTTAAAGGTTGAGTCTCTAGGATACCAAAGACCTAAACAAGGAGTATCTCTAAGGTACCTAAAGATCCTTTTAACGGCTATAAGGTGTGACTCTCTAGGACTAGATTGGAACCTAGCACAAAAGCAAACATTAAACAATATATCCGGTCTACTTGTGGTAAGGTAAAGCAAAGACCCAATCATAGAACGATAAAGCTTAGAGTCAACACACTTACCTCCTTCATCTTTGTCAAGCTTTGTGGATGAGCTCATTGGTGTAGCATGAGGCTTTGCTTGCTCCAAGCCAAACTTCTTGAGCATATCTTTGATGTACTTAGCTTGATTAATGATGATTCCATCCTTCATTTGTTTGATTTAGAGTCCCAAGAAGAATGAGAGCTCCCCCATCATGCTTGTTTCAAATTCACCTTGCATCAACTTAGAAAAATCTTGACAAAGCAACTCATTAGTTAAACCAAAAATAATAACATCAACATAAATTTGAACTACTAACATATATTTGCCATTGTTTTTAATAAATAGTGTTATGTCCACCTTTCCTTTTTCAAAACCTTTTTCAACTAGAAAACTTGATAAACTTTCATACAAAGCTCTAGGAGCTTGTTTTAAACCATATAAAGCTTTTGACAATTTGAAAACATGGTTTGGAAAAATGGGATCTTCAAAACCCGGTGGTTGTTCCATTACACTTCTTCTTTTATAAAGCCATTTAAAAACGCACTTTTGACATCCATTTGAAAAGGCTTGAAATCATGATAACAAGCAAATGCAAGTAACATCCTAATTGCTTCCATTCTAGCTACGGGTGCATAGGTTTCGTCAAAATCAATTCCCTTTTCTTAAGTGTAACCTTGAGCAACAAGCCTATCCTTGTTTCTCACTATGTTACCAGTCTCATCTAGTTTGTTTCTAAAGACCCATTTAGTTCCTATAGTAGATTTGTTTCTAGGCCTATCAACTAATGTACATACTGTACTTCTCTCAAATTGGTTTAACTCATCTTGCATGGCCATAATCCAAAAGTCACCTTTTAATGATTCTTTAACATTCTTAGGCTCAATGCATGAGATAAAAGCAACATTATTAAGCATTTTAAGAGAAGAACGAGTAGTTACCCCCTTGGATGGATCACCCAAGATCTCACCACCTTTGACATAGTTGTACTCCCTTGGATAGCTCACTTTCTTTTCCTCAAGAGACATGTCTTGCAATGCTTCTAGAGGCAGTTCTTGTGCTTCTTCCACTTTGTTTGGAATCTCATTCACCTTTGGTGATTCTCCACCATCATTGGCTTCAATGATCCATACATCATCATCATCACAAGAATCCTTCCTCGGAAGGAGGTTATCATCAAAAACCATATGAATAGATTCCTCCACAACTAAAGTTCTTTTGTTAAACACACGATAGGCTTTAGAGTTTAAAGAGTAACCTAGAAAAATAGCTTCATCACTCTTTGCATCAAATTTACCTAAATTATCTTTTCCATTGTTTAAAACAAAACACTTGCAACCCAAAGGATTAAAATAGCTAATGTTAGGCTTTTTAGATTTTAAAATCTCATAAAGAGTTTTCTTCAAAATAGGCCTAATCATTACTCAGTTTATAACGTAGCAAGCGATGTTAGTGGTTTCCGCCCAAAAATACTTAGGTAAATTATTTTCACAAAGCATAGTCCTAGACAATTCTTATAAAGTTCTATTTTTCCTCTCAACTACCCTATTTTGTTGAGGAGTGTGAGGAGCCGAAAAATTATGGCAAATCTCATTTTCATTACAAAAATCTTCAAAACCTATATTTTGAAATTCGGTTCCATGATAACTTATAATATGTGAAATTTTAAGTTCAAGATCATTTTGGGTTATTTTTGAAAATGTGATGAAGTTTTCTAAAGCCTCATCTTTGGTGCTCAAAAAGAGAACCCAAGTATACCTAGAGTAATCATCAACAAGTACAAATGCATATGATTTTCCACCCAAGCTAGTAGTCCTAATTGGCCCAAAGATATCCATATGGATCAATTGCAAACATGTACTTGTAGAAACATCATTAATGGACTTGAAAGAGGCTTTATGTTGTTTACCTTTAGCACATGCATCACAAATTTTATCTAATGAGAACTTGAGCTTACGTAGGCCTCTAACTAGATTAACAGAAACTAATTTTTCTAAAATGCTAATGCTAGTATGTCCTAGTTTCCTATGCCATAACCATGCATCATTTTCATTTTGTGCAATTAAGCATGTATGGGATGTATAAATGTCATCTAGATGCACCATATAAATATTGCCTATGCGATGACTAATGAGCATTGTTTTGTTAGATTTAATGTCTACTATTATACACCCATTTACATCAAACATCAAATTAAACCCTTTATCACATAATTGACTAATGCTCAACAAATTGTGTTTTAAACCATTGACATACAAGACATTTTCAATAAGTATGGAAGAGTGATTACCTATGGAGCCAATACCTTCAATGTGGACTTTGGAGTTGTCACCAAAAGTTACTACTCCTCCACTTTTTGGCTTTATATCCATGAATCGACTCTTGTCTTCGGTCATGTGTCTCGATCATCCACTATCAAGGTACCATGAATTTTGACTTTGTGCTTTAGCCTTGTAGTAATGATCCCCCTAAAAACAAAGAGTTTAAACTTTAATTTTTGGCACCCAAATCATTTTGGGTCCATGAGTGTTAGCTCCCAAAAGCTTGGTTCCCTTAGAAATCCAAGATGACAAGGCATTAACATTATTAGATTTTACAAGTTCCTTAGAAACTCATACACTTCTAATCTTTTTAGTCCTAGAGTGCCTATAGGAGCCACTTTGTTTGTAGTTCAAACTCTTTCTTTTTGTAAAGTTGGTTTTTGAAGATTCACCCTTTTCAAGCTTTGAAGAACCAACACTTTTTAAAGAATTTTTGAGCTCATTCACCAATTTTTGGTGTTCATCATTACATTGAGAAAGAAGGTTGTTCAAATCAATATTTTCTTTTTCAAAGAACTTTAAATCATCTTGCAAGCTTAAAACCTTTTTCTCAAAATCCGAGTTAGTTTTAAAGAGTAAATCGTTTTGAGCTTTCAAATCTGAAATGACCTTTTTGTTTTTCAAAAAAGACTCTTTGTATTTTTCTACTAACTCGTCATATACCTCTTGTAACTCATCATATGCATCATGCAATTCATCAAATGTAAAATCATAGCAAGATGAGTTAGAGGTTACCATAAAATCCTCCTCAAGAGCCATGAGGCAAAGGTTGGCCACTTCGTGTTCCTCATCCTCGAATGACTCCTCATCACTCCAAGTAGCAATCTTGACTTTAAGCTTCTTCTTCTTCTCAAAGCCCTTCTTCTTAAGTTGAAGGCAATCGGAACGAATATGACCCAGCTTCTTGCACTCAAAGCAAATGATAGGATCCTTTTCCTATTCTTTGCTCTTGTTCTTGAAGTCTCCCTTTCTTTAAAATTTCCTCCCTCAGTTAGACTTCAAGAACCTTGAGAAGCGTTGGCTATCATTGCCAACTCTTCTAAATCATCCTCCTCACTAGAAGAGCTCTCCTCTTGTAAAGGGGTTTTGAGAGCAACTTCTAGCTTTTTTTTCTTGTCCACCTCTTGCTTCTCTATTCTCCTTTTTTCTTTCTTCTTTTCCTTTTCTGTTGTTTCATAATTTCATGAGTAAGGAGAGAACCAACTAGCTCATCAAGCTTCAAGGTCTTCAAATTCTTAGCTTTGATGATGGTCGTTCTTTTATCATCCCAAGATTCCAAGAGAGAATATAGAAGCTTTCTAACTAACTTGTCTCCGGGAATCACTTCACCGAATCCTTTTAGATGATTGACGATGATCGTAAATCGATCAAACATCTTTGAGACACTCTCATCAGGATCCATCTTGAAGTTCTCGTAACTCAAATTTAGTAGCTCGATCTTCGTCTCCTTAACATCGCTAGTTCCCTCACATGTTGTCTCAAGAGTGTCCTACACATCTTTGGCATTCTTGATTGAAGAAACCTTAGAATAGATGTTTGGACCAAGTGCACAAAAGATGATGTGCAATGCTTTATCGTTGACTTGCATCCTTCTTCTATCTTTTTTGGTCATCTCCGATTTCACCTTCGGGACAAGTCTTCCTTCATCATTTCTTTTCACCAGAATGTGAGGCCCTTCTTCAACTACATCCCAAACCATGTAGCCGGTGGATTTGATGAAGAGACGCAACCTATTCTTCCAATATGGGTAGTTGTCCCCATTGAAGAATGATGGTTTAGTGGTGGATTGAGACTCATAGAGTTTGGAGATTGAGGTAGATGCCATGACTTGACTAGAAATTTGATCACACTCTTCTAGGATCTCCTATTGTGGTTGTTAATCCTTCAAAAGAGGTAGGCTATGATACCAATTGTTGAGTAGATCGTTGAATCGATAAATGCCAAAAGGGTGGACGAATTGGATTTTTAATTTGGTTGGTAGTGAAGTGGTAAAATAAAATTAAGGACAAAAGTAATTATAGTGGTTCAAGTTCCAAAAGAACTTTACATCCACTATCTTAGCTCCCACTAAGGATTTTCCAAACAACTTCACTAGTTGATCTTCCCCTTTTCTAGGCTAGGAGGAAAACTTTACACAAATGGTCAATTTTCTACCCAAAATTGACCAAACCCTCTCACAAGTGTACAAAGAAGAATGTGGCAAATACAATGTATCTCTCAAGACTTATATTGCCCAAATTACAAACACACAACCCAATTGAATATGAAAATTAGGAAATTACGAGGATTGACAATTGGGGTTTTACAAGGATATTGGAATTTAAGCACTTGGGCTTGGATTTGATGTAGGATTGTTTCTCTTAGGATCAATAGTTGCTGGTTATTTTTAGACTCTCTTTTATACATTCTCATACAATTCTAGCAGTTGGGATGGTTGTCATCATCAATATAGCCGTTAGGATACAATCTTCCCACCATAAATGCACTTCTGCAACTACCCGTTTCGAAACACTTGTACATGTTTCAAAACAGACCATAATAGAAATAACCGTTGGGTGTAATTACGAGATCGTATCGAAACGGATACGATCGTTTCGATACGCTAAGAGCTCGTTCCGAAACAACTTGATATCGTTTCGAAACAATTTGAAACTGTCAAAACCTATATTGAAACGTGCTTAAATCGTTTCGATACGTCTTAACCTTTTTGTAAAAATCAGTTATAAAATTGCAACGGTCATAAATTTTAAATCCAAGTTCAAATCTCGTTTTGAAACGTTCGCGATCATTTTGATATAGCCGTATCGAAACGGATCTGCCTGTTATGTTGTTCTTCATCCTTTTCGAAACATAGTTTCATGTTTCGATACTATCGTGTCAAAATAGTAAGACTCATTCCGAAACCAATTTTAACAGTTTCAACACGTTCCGAAACACCTAAGGGCTATTTCAAAACGGTGACTCGAAAACCACTGTTTTGACTTGGAGAACACTTAGAAAAATTTGTATAACTATTTGGTTTTGACTTGACCACTTTGCTTAAAAGTTTTGGGAAGATTTGAGGACTTAAAAATTTATTTTTTATTTTCAATTTAGTCCTTAAATCATTTGTTATATCAAAATCAATTCTTTAGATTTACAACAATTAATGCAAAACCACCAATTATCAAAGCCCATTTAATTAAAGTATTACCTTCAAAAAAGAACAAACTAATTAAAGTCAACTTAAATTTCAAAATTTCCATCGATGAAGCAACGTAGAATTTTTTTGGCTTAACTCTCTTTTTTTTGTTTTGTAAAAACAAAATTCGGTCCCCAGTGAAGTTGTCATGTTGTAGCAACGTTTTTTAAAGATCGATACGAGGAGTATCCCACGTTTTGAAATTTTGGGGTTTTGTTTAAAAATCATACTTCAAAAAAATAGACTTGGAGTCGCCACCGGTCACTTAGATAAGGTAGACCGAAACCGTAAAACAAGAGATTCGTTTAAAAAATAGGTTTGAGAGTTCGTTACATGTGGGGAAGGATTAACACCCTGCAACACCTGAAATCGGTATCAAATCATACGTTTCTTTTATCGATGGAAATCCTTGAAATTTAAAGTTAAATTTAATGTTCTCAATTGAATATAAGCTTTAATTACGTGGGTTTTAGCTTTTGATGAGTTTGAATTAATTAATCATTTAATTAACAAGGGTGACTATACATTCGGATCATAGATTAAATCAACACCAAATAAGACCGACTGCTGGGTTAATTTATGGTTTCAATCAAGTACATCACATTTATGCATGATGTAAACAATTAGATATAATGTTATGTCTTATCAAAATTTTATTCATTTTAAGTTTACCTTTAGACAATATAACTTAATTCGAGTATTTGGTCAATATCTATTAAGTCAAGATATTACGACACAAATACTCAAACTAATACATACCTCCTTTTTAGATAAAATTAAGTAATTACTAAAGTACCCATTAAAATATCAAAGTCAAATGAATGACAATTAAAAGCATGCCACAATAAATATGCTAGCAAAAAACATAGGCAAGATCATAAATAAATTCAAAACATAATATTATATATATATATATATATATAAGAAAAAAGAAAGAAAACCGTATGTAGAATAATATATGAAAGCTATATATATATAATTATATACATACGTAAACCATAATATTTTTAGAAATAACATAACAAAAAGCTATGTGTAAGATATATATATAATAAATATAGCATGTGATATATAAAAAAAAAACATCACAAGCACAAATATGTGTACATTATTTTTTATCATAACATATGTGTATATAATATATAACGAATATTATAAAATAATAATATATAGGCAAGCAAATAAATCAATAAAGAAAAGCACGCAAGCAAACACAAAATTAGACCACATATCAAACAAAAAGGCACAAAACACTAATAAAAAAGTAAATAAAATAATATACAAAAATGAAACTTGAATAAATAAAAAAGATTACCAATAAACTCATCACATTTCTATTAAACCGTAAGAATGAATTACACAACAAATAAAAAGGAAAAAATATACTCAAAACCCAAGTATTTATGTTAAAACAACTAAGCTCCATGAGTTCTTGTTGGGGTTTCGACGGAAAGTGGTTGATTGGGCTTGGAGATGTCGGTGCCGAGAGAGTGACTCGGTGAAGAAAAAATTATGGTGGATAAGGGAATCAGTTGGTTTGGAAAAATGGTGTTGAGTGAGGGTGATGTTCAAAGATGTTGGGTGATAATGTAAATATGATGATGAGAGTTCGTGAGGGATGGGGGCTGCCAAAAGAGTGGCGAACGACTTAGGAAAAATGAAAAGAAAAGGGTACTGTGTGTGGGTGAGAGGGGAGCCACTTCAAAAAAAGAAAAGAAAAAAGCTTAAAGTTGTTGGTTTTAAAAAAGATAAAAGGGATATGGTGAAGGGCTAGGAGAATGACAATATAAAAGCATGGGGTTGACAATATAGGAGCATGGTGGTAACATACATAAGGTATGGGTGTAGATGTTAGAGGTATGGGGTGTAGATGTTAGAGGCATGGGTTACCATCCTTTTGTCTCCTTTTTTATATTATTTACATTTTCTATAATAAAAATAATATCAAGACAAAAAAATTAGTGCTTACACAACTAAGATTCTTGAGACGAGAAGACGTGTAAGGCACGTACAACAGAAAATTCTGATAATGAGATAACGTGCCAGCGCTGTGCACAAAAGATTTCTGACATGGGAACATACCTAAATTGAGATTCCGTTCCTTTACATTAACTGAAATATTTTCCAAATTCCGAGGATTCTTCAGATTTTCAGTGGAGAAATGAGTTCTAACCCTAAAATGTTATTAAAAAATAAATAGTCGATTCTCATTCTAGGAAGCCGAAGGGTTTTAATCGCTACGAGTAGCGAAACGACGACGTACGTGTCAAGACCTAGAAAAAACTAGAAATATAAATCATTAAATCGAAAATATTATATTCTTCTGCTTTCAGTTGCGAAACCCGTTGACGAATTCCGATACTTGGCGATTGGACTTAAAAAATAACTTATTTCCTTCACTTTTACGATTTCTACGTCTAATTTTATCTATCAAACATACCATACACCAGGTTTCAGTACTTATACTTAAGTTCCGAAACATGCTATACAAATATGTATTGTTAAAGGCACTTTAAACATTTCTAGTTTACACATATACTAAAAGTTCCGAAACATGTACACAAGATCCGATTTCATTAGAAAAACGTAAATTGTTACGCGTTAACCCTAAAATGTTACTTTTACAGATGAGAGTTTCGATACTCAATATCAAATTTTGAGACATCTTCTGCCAACGTTAATTGTCACAAACTTTACTAACAATTTATGTTTAAACTTTTATCTACCAGTCCAGTACATATCTCATAGTTCCGAAACTTATGCGTTATTTTAACATTTGACGTTGCAACATGAATTTTATCCTCATAAAGTTGGCGATACTACTTACTAAGTTCTGAAACTTATCGGCAACAACCTCTTCCCGTTTTCCTGTGTTTTTTTATGCAAATCTAAATCTAACATTCAAAATCAAAAGTTTTCTCATCTAAAGGACAATAACAAGTGTATATTGAAGTACTAAATTATTACTTAGATTTCTTGATTGATCTGAGTGGTTAAAAAATATTTATTTAATGGTTTCGAATCTTAATATTTATATCAAGTATATAAATGTCACTCTATTCTACCAAAAAGTATTGAATCACATTTTTTTTTTCATTATTTCCTAGTTAATAGTAAAATTTCACTTGAGAAAGAATTTAAATAAAATTTATGTTATACCCAAAAAATCATGATAATTAAGGTAAGTATTGATAAGTCAAGTAAAAAATGTTTAGAATCAATCGAGTTAAAGAGCATTATTTTATTATTTAAATTTTATATGAAAAATTTTCTTGTTGAGTTTATCAAATTCGAATTATTTAAGTTTGTGTACAAGTTTAACGTGGCTCTACTATTCTGAATGTCATGCTTTAGTTTAAGATACTAACACTATAAAAGATTATTTGATAAATAAATTTTTTATGGTATTAGTGATTTGTTCTAAAGGAATAACATTAATAATAGGTTTAGTTTGAAAACAATAAAGGGGCAAAAATTAATTTGACCTATAAATATAATATTTATAGTTTTTTTTAATAATCTTTGGACAATTTTATTGGTTGTTTCAATTTCATCTAGAGAAAAATTTAAGGGATTTAAAATAATCTCCAAAGCTTCATTATAATTTATAATTGTGAATTTGAATGTAAACAGTAGTCATGAGAAAACATACATCGTGATTCAATTAGACATTACAGTAATACGAAAATGAAAGAAAATATCGAATACTAAGAAATATGTACCCTATCTAAAAGGTACTAGGAAGTAGGAACATCAAGTTTCTAAATCCTAATGTTATTTACACAGAAAAAATAAGTTTAGTATTCTTAAAAGTCCCTTAAGCTTCTTGCATTCAGCTGTTGATTTTCTTTCATTGTCGGTTCGATTTCTCTGTAAAAAGAATTTCTTTCTTGTTGTTTACAATTCTGTTTTATCCGTCTATATTTATAATGGTTGGTTTTTGTGTGGAATGAATTTCTTGTATATTAAAAAGAAAACGCAAGATAAGGACTTCACATCTTTTGGTAAGAAACGATTAATCATGATTACTGTAACCTGTGCAGCCTTGCAAATTGGATTCAAGAAAGAAAATATTAAGGTGGATTTAGTTTTTTATTTCACCCATAAAAAGCAACATATGACACAAATATATATTGTTGAGATATTGATTTTAATATAACTTAAAATGAAAAATATTTTTGAACTTAAACTAATTTGCAAAAACATTTCAAAAGTGCATTTGCTTGAAAAATATATTTGAAAGGTTTTTTTGACTTATCCAAATGCTTTCAAAACGACTCAAAAGTCGAAAACATGCTCTGAGTACCGGTACATATGTATGTGTACCGATACCCAAAAGAGACTGTACCGGTACGGTTGTCCGTGTACCGATACGCCCCTTTTTTCTCAAGTTTTGACAAATCCAATAGCCAAACTGAGTACTGATACGGCTTCAACCGTGCTGACACTCAAGGGTGTGTACCGATACGCATGTATCGTGTACCAATACCCAGTGAAAAATTGTCCAACGGTTCTTTCTATTTTGAGGCAAGTACCTATACCCGAAGCTCGTGTACTGATATTGACATGCCCAAAATGCATTTATTGCTGGAATTAAAGTCCCCAACAACTAGTAACGGCCACAAACTACATAGAGGGTTTAAAAGCAAGCTCTAAGCATCCATGCAATAACAAGGAACCAACTACCAACATTCAATGTTAGAGAAAGTGTTCTAGAGCTTAATTTTGTCATATTTCTTGTAAGAAAAATACTTGTGAGCTTAATTGTTAAATTTGCATAAGTGTTAAGATTTTGGGTGAGTGCTTAAATTGCAAACACATTTGCCTAGAGAGATTTTCCTTGTTTGCTTATTTGTTTTCTCTTTGTAAGAGAGTGTTTTCAAAATTTTGGGGGTATAAGTCTTGGTTGTAAGGGTTATCTCCTTAAGCCCAGAAAAATGAAAGATAAATTAGTAAATTTGTGGAAAATTCTTAGTATGGATAGCTAAGATAGTGGAGGTAGACTTTGGTTAGAAAGTCGAACCACTGTAAATCATTGTGTCCCATTTTTTTTGTTTAGCTTTTCATCCACCAAAGCAAAAATCCAATTTACTTCCTATTGGCTATTTCGGTTGATTTCTCGAGCCCCAACAATTGGTACCAAAGCCTCGTCTCTACATCGAATTAGCATCCTAGAGTCGATCCTTGAAGTGCTCAACCTTTTTACATCAACCAGAGATCATGGCGCAATTCATCGACAAACATCCTTACTTCAACGGCGCCAACTACTCCTGTTGAAAGAATATGATGATGTTTTTCATCAAAGCCAATGACTATCACTTTTGGGATATTGTTTATTAATAGTCTGTTCATCCCACAAAGAAGCAAGGCAGAATGGAATGTGAAAGATCAGAAGAAGGTGCAACTCAATGACAAAAGCTATGCATATCTTGTTTTGTGCTCTTGGTCCGGACGAGTATGCAAAGACGTCTTCTTGCTCAAGTACCAAGGAGATTTGAGACAAGCTTGAAGTCACTCATGAAGAAACCAATGAAGTAAAGGAGACCAAGATTGGTCTTCTCAACCTTGAGTACGAGAACTGTTGCGTGTGTAAAGTGCCCTGCAATTGTGCAAGTATACACGTCTCAAGTAATAAAGTGATAAGTATTGAGTATCGTCTCCACAGGGATTGGTGAAACCTTCAATGTTATCGTCAACACTGAAAAGGAAATAAAAGTAAAGAACACAAGTGAATAATTGGGTTTTTGGAGTAATCTAATAAACAGAAAATAAAATACGCAGTAAACTAAAAGTTGAGTAATCAAGATGTGAGAATGAGCCAAATTATATTGTGTTGTAGTGTGGAAACCAATTGGACTGTCTCAGTATTTGAATGCAATGAACACCGGATTGCCTCGGCAAAGACCAAAGTCACTGCCGCGGCAACGGGTTAAGCAACTGCCTCGGCATTCCCTTATCCCTAAGTCAAAACCGTGCTGATGTGCAAGCCTTGATAATACCTCCCATCGTGAACCAAGGATGAACACCAACCAATCTTACGCTTCTTTCAGCTGTTTAAACTGGAACTTATCCCTAAGCTGAGTTAGTTTTCACCGATTGGGAAGAAAACCATGCTTATTCTTTTCGTGAGTCTAACTCTCCCGATATTAGACAAATAGATAGTTAACGAGATCATCTCCCAATTCACTCAAAAACAAGAATAAGAACCAAGAATAAGCAAACCTTGAACTAAAATTGCATTAACAAAAACTTAAATAAAATCCAATCGTTTTCTCACAACTACTAAACAATACAATCTAAACCCTAAGAAGAAATTAGAACATGATGAACAAAGGAGAACACACAGCTAAATCCTAATCTCTCTCACCCTAGCTTTCCTTAATCGGTTGGCTTAACCTTCCTTAAATAGGAGTAGGCTTGGGGAAGAGTCTTTCTTGGGTAGGAAGTTAAGTTGGAGTTGGACATGTCTTCATTAAAGAGGTGAATCTCTTTAATTTATTGCATTTATTCACTTTTGGCCGAATTCCATCTTTAACCTTCCTTCCATGATTTCATCATCTTCCCTTGCTTCGATCACCATTCAAAGTATGTGAAAAAATTCAGCTTTTAATTCTCTTCAATTCGACTATCACTTTGCATATTTTCTCCTCTAGCAACTTTGTCTGTGCACTACCTCGGCAGAAGTCTGTCAGCTAGTTCTGCTCCGCAACGCTCTATCTCATAGTTCAGCTTCCTTCAGTAGAAATTGTTTTTCACGGCTGACTTAATGTTGAGTTGATCACACAATTGCAAATGGCCAAGAGGGGGGTGAATTGACAATAAAAATTTTGGTGGGAAGAATGAGTGAAAAATAAAAATTGACACAAGTAGTTAGAGTGGTTCAAGTTCTCCAAATGAACTCTACATCCACTACATTAGTTCCCACTAAGGATTTTCAACCAATTCACTACTTGAATTATTCCCCTTTTCTTGGATGAGGAGGTAACCTTACAAATTCGATTAAGCTTTCTACCTAAAGCTTAATCCACTCAATTTACAAAGAGAAGTTTTGGTAAACTCAAATAATTCCTCACAAAGGATAAATGTCTACCCAATTACAATTTCAATCACCCCAAACTCACAATACAAAATAACAATTGAAAACACTAGAGTTGGGTACAAGAATTTGACTTTGAAGAGCACAAGGGTTTAGATTTTTGCTTTGATGATGCTTGTAGGTTGAATAGTTGTTGCTGACCTTCAAAGGACTTCAATTTATACCTCTTCTATTAATTCTAGCCGTTTGGGTGGTTGGGAACTTGAATAGAGCCGTTGGAACCCTCTCTCACCACCATAAATGCACTTTTGCAGCTATCCGTATTGGTACACGGGGAGCCATATCGATACCTGTCTCAGAAAAGAAAGAGCCGTTGTGCACAATAAATAAGGGGTATCGAAACGCACGTAGGCGTATCGATACGGGGTATCGAAAGGGCTAAGACCATATCGATACCTTTTTCTCGACTTAGCTCACTGTCAGTTTCCGTTTCGATACGAGGGTTTACCGTATCGATACGGGTCAACTACCAATTTAAAATTTGGTTACCTAACAACTGACACCAACGGTCGAAATATTTAAAACGACTTGAATTTAAAATTCGTTAAAACCGTATCGATACGGGTGAAGTCGTATCGGTACGCCATTCAAACTCTTTTAGACTTTTACAAAGGAGCGTATCGATACAGATTGAATCTGTTTCGATACGGTTAAGTGCGTATCGAAACGAGTTCCGGCAGTGGCCAACTTTGTAAAAAAGGTATCGATATGGTTGGAAGCGTATCGATACACCTGGACGGTTTTCATTAGTTTGGCCTTGGAACACTTAGAAAATATTTTGATTTTGAGTTTTTCAAAGAGTTATGACCGCTTTCAAGAGAGATTAAACGATTCTCCATGGTTGTCATCCTTGTGTCAAAGCTTGTTTCAAGTGCGGTAAGAAGATTTCCTATATCCGTGCGCAACCCCGTGACTTGTTCATTAAGGAAGGTCATAAGAGCATCCATGGAAGGTTGAGGAGGAGGCGGAGGAGCTTGGGGAGCTTGATCATCTTGAGGATTTTCCAATTGTGCCACGGCCTCGGGTGGTAGCTCGGAAAGACGTAACCAACTACCATTAAAATAATGGAACTTACCCCGTGCAAGAGAGCGTTCATCAATAGGATCGGTGAGGGGAGTTGGGAAGTCAAACGAGCAATCAATTTCCTTTTACACAAAGTAATAGCTTAGGGCCGTACCATAGGTGAAGGAGGTGACAAGAGAGGTGTGGCGATGTTGCACAAGATAGACAATCTCCGCAAACATGATTCGAGCAAGGTTTGGACGCTTTCTCTCACGGAAGCAATGGATCCAAAAATCATCCATTTGACGGATGGTAGAGTACTTTCCTCCGGAAGGCCTAAACCACCAAGAAACCATCAAATGGAGGATCCGATCTTGAGCATTGAGGGCGGTGACGGAACCACTAAGAACATGGCCTAAAGCATTCTCATCATCAAGGCCTTCATCCTCCAAATTGAAAACTTCACATATAGATTTGACATCAAGGAGGATTTTCTTGCCCATTAGATAGGAACTAACTCCGGTAACAACCCCATTACGATTAGCAAGACATTTGGCTTTAGTATAAAAGATCAAAACCAAAAGACGGTAATAAACCCCGGGAATGGAGATAAAATAGAATTCCAAAGTCGAAGCAAAAGAAGATATTCAAATCTGAATCGCTCCGAATCAAGAAAAGGAATAGATATTACCCTTTCCGGACGAATCTTGTAGTTTTCGAATTGACGAAAATATGTGAGAGCTCCGGGGGATTCAAAGGAATTTTCATATATTTGGGTGTAGTTTGGACGTGCAACCTCTCCGGGATTGGATGATTCACCGGTTTGAGAAACCCGAGATCTCTTTCTAGATTCCTTGGGTGCCATGAACTAGAAAAACAAGTGTATGCATTTAGATTCCTTCATTCAAATCATTGAGAAATCAAAGATCAAGGTAAAAAAAATTTTGCAAAATAAAATTTTGAAGAAGAAATTTTGAACAACAAAAATTTTGAAGAATAAATTTTGAAAAACAAAAAAAAATTGTTAATAAAACAAATATAAAAACAGAACAAAAGAAAAAAAATTAAAAAAAGAAAAGGAAGTGTTTTACCTTGATAGGGATTAGAGAAGAATGAAGAAAAACCTAGCACCAAATTTGATGAGAAAGATCTTAGAGCTTTGCTTGATTGAAACCCTCTTTAAGATTTTTGAGTTGTGGTGTGAAAATATGAGGGAGGAAGAGCCTATTTATAGGCTAAAACGGCTAGGGTTTTTAGGGTTTGAAGAATTTTAGTTTTGGTAAAAGTTGAAGACTTTAAATGCCAAATTTAAAGCTGTCTGCGCAATCGAGTATCGATACGCCTGAGGGTGTATCGATACGGGGGTAGAAACGTAATTTCCTTAAAAATGCCTGTTGAAGAATCGTATCGAAACGGATGAGATCCGTATCAAAACGATTGAAGCTCGTATCGATACGGGTTTAACCGTATCGATACCCGTTTAAGGCAAAAAGAAGTCTGGGAAGCTTAATGAAGTACTTGTATCGATACGCGTAGAGCCGTATCGATACCTTATGCCCAGAAATACATCTTTAGGCCTAAAGAACAACCATAGGCTCGATTTTAACATCTCCTAAAGGAATGCAAATGATGAATGAACAGTTCTAAACATATTTGAATAGAATCATACTCCCCCTAACTATAGGCATGGACATTTTCAAGAGTTACAACACACAAACATGCAATTTCACAAGATCAAGCAATTTTAAGCACAAAGGGGTCCTAAAAAGGTCAAGATAGGCTAGCTAGACCTAACTCTCTCCTAAGGGACCAAAAGCGCTCTTTATCTAAAGGTTTTGTAAATATATCCACTAATTGGTTCAAGGTGTCAACAAATTCAATAACAACATCATTTTTCAAAACATGATCTCTAATAAAATGATGTCTAATTTCTATGTGTTTAGTTCTAGAGTGTTGGATAGGATTCTTAGTGAGACAAATAGCACTAGTGTTGTCACACCTAAGAGGTATGGTTTCTACTTCAACACCATAATCTAAGAGTTGTTGCTTCATCCAAAGGACTTGAGCACAACAACTCCCTAAGGATATGTACTCCGCTTCGGTGGTAGATAAGGCTACGCTATTTTGTTTCTTAGAGAACCAAGATACGAGCATACTACCTAAGAATTGGCATGTCCCGGAAGTACTTTTCCTATCTATCTTACATCCCCCATAATCCGCATCCGAATAAGCATGAAGGATAAAGGAAGAATCTTTAGGATACCAAAGGCCTAAGGTAGGTGTGTCTCTAAGGTATCTAAAAATTCTCTTAATGGCAACTAAGTGTGATTCTCTAGGACTAGCTTGAAACCTAGCACACAAGCAAACACTAAACATAATATTCGGTCTACTTGCGGTAAGGTAAAGCAAAGAACCTATCATGGATCTATAAAGCTTAGAATTAGCACACTTACCTCATTCATCTTTGTCAAGCTTTATGGAAGAGCTCATAGGTGTGGCTTGAGGTTTTGCATTCTCCAAGCCAAACTTTTTGAGCATGTCTTTCATGTACTTAGCTTGATTTATGAAGGTGCCATCTTTCCTTTGTTTGATTTGGAGCCCAAAAAAGAATGAGAGCTCCCCCATCATGCTCATCTCGAACTCACCTTGCATTAGCTTAGAAAATTCTTTACAATAACACTCATTAGTAGAACCAAAAATGATATCATCAACATAGATTTGTACTACTAAAATGTCATTGTTATATCTTTTTATGAAGAGTGTGGTATCCACCTTTCCTTTTTCAAAACCCTTTTCAATTAAGAAATTTGAAAGTCTCTCATACCAAGCTCTAGGAGCTTGTTTTAAACCATAAAGAGCTTTTGTAAGTTTAAACACATGGTTTGGAAATTTTGAATCCTCAAAACCCGGTGGTTGTTCAACATACACTTCTTCATTTATAAAACCATTTAAAAAGGCACTTTTCACATCCATTTGAAAAAGCTTGAAATTATGGTAACATGCAAATGCAAGCAACGTCCTAATAGCTTCCATTCTAGCTACGGGTGCATAAGTCTCATCAAAATCAATTCCCTCTTCTTGGGTGTAGCCTTGAGCAACAAGCCTATCCTTGTTTCTCACTATATTACCACTTTCATCTAATTTATTCCTAAAAACCCATTTTGTTCCTATAGTAGATTGATTATTAGGCCTTTCAACTAATGTCCAAACTTTACTTCTCTCAAATTGATTTAATTCCTCTTGCATGGCCAAAATCCAAAAATCATCTTTTAAAGCTTCTTTAATATTTTTAGGCTCAATGCATGAAAGAAATGCAACATGGTTCATTAATTTGAGAGAGGGTCTAGTAGTTACCCCCTTGGATGGATCACCCAAGATTTCACCACCTTTGACATAGTTGAGCTCCCTTGGGTAAGACACCTCATTTTCCTCAAGAGCCAAGTCCTTCAAGGCTTCAAGAGGTGGATCTTGTGTATCCTCATCTTTGTTGGAACCTCATCCACCTTTGACATTTGTCCTCCATCAATGGCATCAAGGACTCCTACATCATCATCATCACAAGATTCCTTCCTTGGAAGGAGGTTATCATCGAAAACAACATGTATTGACTCTTCAACTACTAGAGTTCTTTTATTAAATACACGATAGGCTTTAGAGTTTAAAGAGTACCCTAAGAAAATAGCTTCATCACTTTTAGCATCAAATTTACCTAAGTTTTCTTTACCATTATTCAAAACAAAACACTTGCAACCAAAAGGATGAAAATAGCTAATGTTAGGCTTCTTAGATTTTAAAATCTCATAAGGTGTTTTCTTCAAAATCGGCCTAATCATTACTCGATTTATAATATAGCAAGCGGTATTTGTGGCTTCCGCCCAAAAATATAAAGGTAAATTATTTTCGCAAAGCATGGTTCTAGCCATTTCTTCTAATGTTCGATTTTTCCTCTCAACTACCCCATTTTGTTGAGGAGTGTGAGGTGCGGAAAAATTGTGGCTAATCCCATTTTCATTTAAAAACTCATCGAAACCTAGATTTTGAAATTCGGTTCCATGATCACTTCTAATGTGAGAAATTTTAAGTTCAAGATCATTTTGAGTTATTTTAGAAAAAGTGATGAATTTTTCTAAAGCCTCATCCTTTGTACTTAAGAATAGAACCCAAGTAAACCAAGAATAGTCATCTACAAGCACAAAAGCATATGATTTTCCTCCCAAGCTCATTGTTCTAATAGGTCCAAAAAGATCCATATGAATCAATTGTAAACATCTACTAGTAGAGACATCATTAATGGATTTAAAAGAAGTTCTATGTTGTTTACCCTTTGAACATGCATCACAAATTTTATCTTTAGAAAATTTAAGTTTGGGTAAACCTCTAACTAGATTAAGGGAAATTAATTTCTCTAAGACACTCATGCTAGCATGTCCTAATTTTCTATGCCAAAGCCATGAGTCATGTTCATCATGTGCAACTAAGCATGTATGAGATGAATGAATGTAATCTAGATGCACCATGTATATGTTCCCTATGCGATGACCAATGAGCATTAGTTGATTTGTTTTAATGTTTACAATTTTGCAACCACTTCTATCAAATAAAACATTAAAACCTTTGTCACATAATTGACTAATACTCAATAAGTTATGTTTAAGACCGTTGACATACAAAACATTTTCAATGAAAATAGAAGAGTGATTACCAATGGAGCCTATTCCTTCAATGTGGCCTTTGGAGTTGTCACCGAAAGTTACCACTCCACCACTCTTTGGCTTGAAGCTTTAGCCTTGTAGCAATGCTCCCCCTACAAACAAAGAAATTAGGCCTTGATTTTTGGTACCAAAATCATTTTGGGTCCATGAGTGTTAGCCTTCAAAATTTTGGTTCCCTTAGGAATCCAAGAAGCAATAGCATTCATATTATTAGATATAATGAATTCTTTAGGAACCCAAACACTCCTAACTCTTTGACCTCTAGATTGCTTATTAAAATTTCTTTGTTTATGAATAAAAAGGGTTTTCTCTTTACATATTGGGATTTAGAATGATTCCCTTTTTCAAAATTGTTCTTCCCAATAGCAATAGATGTTTTAAGATTATCCACTTCCTTTGTGTGATAATCTTGAAAATCATAAAGAAGTTTTTCAAGTTCAAGATTTTTTGTTTTAAGATCATTTGAAAGATTTACTAAAAACAAAACTTTCTTTTCCAATTCGGAGTTAGCTTTAGAAAATGTCTCATTTTGATTTTTCAAATCGGAAATGGTTTTCTTGTTTTTCAAAATGGATTCTTTGTATTTTCCTACTAACTCATCGTAAACCTCTTGCAATTCATCATAAGCATCTTGAGGTTCATCAAAAGTAAAATCAAAATTGGATAAGTTAGAATTTACCTTTGGTTCATCATCAATGGGCATGAGACATAGATTGGCCACTTCCTCCTCTTCCTCGGATGATTCATTGTCACTCCAAGTTGCTATTTGAGCTTTGAGCTTGTTCTTCTTCCCAAAGCTCTTCCTCGTCAATTGAAGACATTCAGAATGGATGTGACCCGGCTTCTTGCATTCATAGCAAGTGATTTGGTCCTTCTCCTCTTCCTTACTCTTGCTCTTGAAGTCTCCCTTTCTAATAAATTTTCTTCCACGATTGGACTTCATGAACCGAGTAAACCGTTTGGCCAACATGGCCATCTCCTCATCTTCATCTTCACTTGAATCGCTTTCTTGATGTGAAGCTTTAAGAGCGATTCCCACTTTCTTCTTCTCAACATCTTTCTTCTCAACCATTTTCTTCTCTTCTTCTCTTCCCTTTCTCATGATCTCATGGGTGAGTAGAGATCCAACAAGAGCATCAAGCTTGAGAGTCTTCAAGTCTCTAGCTTCAATAATAGTCGTTCTATTGCCATCCCATGACTCCGGAAGAGAGTACAACAATTTCCTCACTAGTTTGTCTTTGGGGATGATCTCTCCGAACCCTTTCAATCCGTTGACAATGACCGAGAATCGATCAAACATCTTGGAGACACTTTCATCGGGATCCATCTTTAAATTTTCATAGCTTAGATTGAGTAGCCCAATCTTTGTCTCCTTGACATCACTAGTTCCCTCATATGTTGTCTCGAGGGAATCCCAAACCTCCTTGGCATTTTCGATTGAAGACACCTTGGAGTAGATATCCGGACCAAGTGCACAAAATATCACATGGAGAGCTTTGTCATTCACTTGCATCCTTCTTCTTTCATCATTCGTCATCTCGGCTTTTACCTTTGGGACAAGTCTTTCTCCATCTCTCTTCATAGGAATGTATGGACCTTTTTCAACCACATCCCACACCATGTAGTCGATAGATTTGATGAAGAGTCTCATCCTATTCTTCCAATATGGGTAGTTATCCCCATTGAAGAATGGTGGTTTGGTGGTAGATTGGGACTCATAGTTGGAGGTGGAAGCCATTGCTTGACTAGTTGTTGATCAAACTCTTCTAGAATTGACTCAAGAGGGTTGTAATCCTTCTAATGATTGTAGCTCTGATACCAATTGTTGAGTTGATCACACAATTGCAAATGGCCAAGAGGGGGTGAATTGGCAATAAAAATTTTGGTGGGAAGAATGAGTGAAAAATAAAAATTGACACAAGTAGTTAGAGTGGTTCAAGTTCTCCAAATGAACTCTACATCCACTACCTTAGTTCCCACTAAGGATTTTCAACCAATTCACTACTTGAATTCTTCCCCTTTTCTTGGATGAGGAGGTAACCTTACAAATTCGATTAAGCTTTCTACCCAAAGCTTAATCCACTCAATTTACAAAGAGAAGTTTTGGTAAACTCAAATAATTCCTCACAAAGGATAAATGTCTACCCAATTACAATTTCAATCACCCCAAACTCACAATACAAAATAACAATTGAAAACACTAGAGTTGGGTACAAGAATTTGAATTTTGAAGAGCACAAGGGTTTGGATTTTTGCTTTGATGATGCTTGTAGGTTGAATAGTTGTTGCTGACCTTCAAAGGACTTCAATTTATACCTCCTCTATTAATTCTAGCCGTTTGGGTGGTTGGGAACTTGAATAGAGCCGTTGGAACCCTCTCTCACCACCATAAATGCACTTCTGCAGCTATCCGTATCGGTACACGGGGAGCCGTATCGATACCTGTCTCAGAAAAGAAAGAGTCGTTGTGCACAATAAATAAGGGGTATCGAAACGCACGTAGGCGTATCGATACGGGGTATCGAAACGGTTAAGACTGTATCGATACCTTTTTCTCGACTTAGCTCACTGTCAGTTTCCGTTTCGATATGAGGGTTTACCGTATCGATATGGGTCAACTACCAATTTAAAATTTGGTTACCTAACAACTGACACCAACGGTCGAAATATTTAAAACGACTTGAATTTAAAATTCGTTAAAACTGTATCGATACGGGTGAAGTCGTATCGGTACGCCATTCAAACTCTTTTAGACTTTTACAAAGGAGCGTATCGATACAGATTGAATCTGTTTCGATACGGTGTTTCGATACGGTTAAGTGCGTATCGAAACGAGTTCCGGCAGTGGCCAACTTTGTAAAAAAGGTATCGATACGGCTGGAAGCGTATCGATACACCTGGACGGTTTTCATTAGTTTGGCCTTGGAACACTTAGAAAATATTTTGAGTTTGAGTTTTTCAAATCAGTTTTAAAGTGTTGGTGATTTAAAACTTATTAAGGGACTTATAAAACAATTTTAAGTTTTTCAAATTGATCCTCAAAGATTTAATTATATCAAAATCAAACATAGGTTTCACAATCTCCCCCCTTTTTGATATAACAAAACTAAAACTTAAAATTTTTGACACTTTGAAAAACTTTGCAAAATTAACTCCCCCTTAATATAAGCTAGGTAACTTTTAAGTTGAAATCAAAATTTTTAAAGTGTTATGAGCTAGCTTCTCTCCCCTTTTTTGTTAGATCAAAAATATTGAGACAAAGTGAAGTGCATAACATAGGCAAAGGTATAAATAGGCAACATAAATATTATTAAGTTCAAAGATAAAGCATATCATCAACTTAAAAATCCAACAAAACATAAAATCAAGGCATATGTTTAAAAATAAAACAAACTTAGTCCTAAGAGCATGAAACAAAAGTGCATAAATAGAAATATCCTAGATGATATGCATGAGATGCAAGGAGAGGCTACTAGGCATCATCATCGCCTTCTTCATCATCTTCATCGTCAACTCCAATTAGATCATCATTCCTCATGCTATTGCGCCACTCATCATGGAAAGCGGAGAGGGAAATATTCAAAGAGTTATGACCGCTTTCAAGAGAGATTAGACGATTCTCCATGGTTGTCATCCTTGTGTCAAAGCTTGTTTCAAGTGCGGTAAGACGATTTTCCATATCCGTGCGCAACCCCGTGAATTGCTCATTAAGGAAGGTCATAAGAGCATCCACGGAAGGTTGAGGAGGAGGCGGAGGAGCTTGGGGAGCTTGATCATCTTGAGGATTTTCCAATTGTGCCGCGGCCTCGGGTGGTAGCTCGGAAAGACGTAACCAACTACCATTAAAATAATGGAACTTACCCCGTTCAAGAGAGCGTTCATCAATAGGATCGGTGATGGGAGTTGGGAAGTCAAACGAGCAATCAATTTCCTTTTTCACAAAGTAATAGTTTAGGGTCGTACCATAGGTGAAGGAGGTGACAAGAGAGGTGTGGCGATGTTGCACAAGATAGACAATCTCCGCAAACATGATTCGAGCAAGGTTTGGACGCTTTCTCTCACGGAAGCAATGGATCCAAAAATCATCCACTTGACGGATGGTAAAGTACTTTCCTTCGGAAGGCCTAAACCACCAAGAAACCATCAAATGGAGGATCCGATCTTGAGCATTGAGGGCGGTGACGAAACCACTAAGAACATGGCCTAAAGCATTCTCATCATCAAGGCCTTCATCCTCCAAATTGAAAACTTCACATATAGATTTGACATCAAAGAGGATTTTCTTGCCCATTAGATAGGAACTAACTCCTGTAACAACCCCATTACGATTAGCAAGACATTTGGCGTTAGTATAAAAGATCAAAACCAAAAGACGGTAATAAACCCCAGGAATGGAGATAAAATCCATAAAATTCCAAAGTCGAAGCAAAGGAAGATATTCAAATTTGAATCACTCCGAATCAAGAAAAGGAATAGATATTACCCTTTCCGGACGAATCTTGTAGTTTTCGAATTGAAGAAAATATGTGAGAGCTCCGGGGGATTCAAAGGAATTTTCATATATTTGGGTGTAGTTTGGACGTGCAACCTCTCCGGGATTGGATGATTCACCAGTTTGAGAAACCCGAGATCTCTTCCTAGATTCCTTGGGTGCCATGAACTAGAAAAACAAGTGTATGCATTTAGATTCCTTCATTTAAATCATTGAGAAATCAAAGATCAAGGTAAAAAAAATTTGCAAAATAAAATTTTGAAGAAGAAATTTTGAACAACAAAAATTTTGAAGAATAAATTTTGAAAAGCAAAAAAAAAATTGTTAAGAAAACAAATATAAAAACAGAACAAAAGAAAAAAAAATTAAAAAAGAAAAGGAAGTGTTTTACCTTGATAGGGATTAGAGAAGAATGAAGAAAAGCCTAGCACCAAATTTGATGAGAAAGATCTTAGAGCTTTGCTTGATGGAAACCCTCTTTAAGATTTTTGAGTTGTGGTGTGAAAATATGAGGGAGAAAGTTCTGCACCGCTCCTTCCTTTCCTTGTAACCCCCTCGTCCCGGTCTGGACGACTGACCGGTCTGAGTAGGTTACACGGGGAAAACCGAAGTGAAACCCGTTAAGGCTCCCTTTCGATTAGCGACCCTAGAAACTTTCTTTTAAACCATTATCTTGTCTAAATGATTAAATACATCCTACGTGAGATACGACAGCGGAAAGAAAACTAAATGATACAAGCATACCACACAAGCAATTCAAACAGCCCATTTTACTCTTTACAGCAGGCCGTATCGATACGCTAGAAGACCGTATCGATACGCCTTGACTTGGTCAACAACCCATAGTCAACCTAGAGAGACCGTATCGGTACACCGGTTGACCGTACCGATACACCCTCAATAGTCAACTTCTCACGGTCAACGATAAAAGACCGTACCGATACACCCATGACCCGTACCGATACGCCAAAATCTCGTCAATTTCTCAGATTTCCAAAGAGCTTTTGGCGTATCGATACACCCCCGTGTACCGGTACGCTAGGCTTTAACTAAGCCCCAAAGTGTAGGACCGTATCGATACAGCCCTTGGGCGTATCGATACGCCCTGCACTGCAAGACTCAATTTAGGTGCAAAACGATCCAAGACTCAACTCTAGATGCAATTTACGACTCGCTTAGCAACGCACCAAATCTCATACATCATTTAGCAACCAAAACATATCATGCGATTTAACATAACCGAACAAACATGGCATCCAACACAAGATAGGCAATTAGGTAGGAAACTTACATGAAAGCATACATAACTACACCATAACTTTCATAGGCAATAAACACACACTTGAACATTTCATAACAAGGTTTCACATGCTTTTAAACAAAAACATAAGCATCCATGGAACATGGCTATAAGCCTTCAAAACACAAAGCTTTTAGGCAACATCAAAAACATGCACATACGAGTCTAGCAACGCTCATACAAAAACACATAGTATCCTCAAACCAAACATGCTTGAACACCAACAAACCAAACTAAGGAGTTTGAACTCCAACTCCATACAAGTCTATACCCCCATTGTCTAGGCATTATTACAAATACTTAAATCATACTTGAGCTACTCGAGAACTCCAAAAAGCTCCTCCCTTGCCTACTTGGCTTCCGAACTCTAACGATCTGCATGTTGGAAAAAGGAGAGCGTAAGCTTGATAGCTTAGCGAGCGAAGCTCTAAAAACTCATCAACTATTCTGTTTTCAAAAAACATTTCTTAAAGAATAAGTAAACCATTTAAATGCACGGTATGAGGCACAACCAAACAATTACATGGTTTGCACAAGCACAACCAAAACACGATGGGACTACACATCACCGTTTCCAGTAGTAGTTTTCTGATGGGACTACACATCAACGTACTCTTCTACTAGTCACTACCGGTGGGACTACACATCACCGTAGTTATGACAACCATCACTTGAGGATCGACACCAACAACGACTACACAACAACAAACGGAAGTAAAGACAATTCCACAATTTACACAACATCACAACAATTGATCATTCACCATTACATAACAATCAATATAAGATTAGTAACTTACACTTAGGTTTAGGTTAGCCCTCGAGGCTCCACCCAAACCCTTAAGGACCCATTTCGAAATCAAACAAGTTCAAAATATTTCCACTCACCGATGACACCCAAACGGAAACTGAAACACCAATCTCAAGTCTCCAAATTCCCTAGAATCTTGCCCGAAGCCTCTCCAACGGTTTCCCTTGATTCTAACCAATCAAAAACCATACATTACTCAACCAAATCATCGCAAAACACTATCACAACCACAAGCCAAATTCCTACAATTTCAAGCCAATGCCAATACCAAAATTTCCCATTTTCGTACTCTCCAACAACCTATCAGAAAATCAATGATTTCAACACTCAAAACACTTCTAAACACCTTCAAAACCACCTTCTAATATCACTTTAACCCCAGCCCAACTCCCTTTCACTAAACCACACCAAAAACACTAGTTTTCACCCCTTTTAAAACAACCACAAAACCCATTTCGGGATTCTTGTTAAAACCTCTCCATTTTGAAATATATTGCATCTAAGGGCAAGAGTTCAACATAAATAAGCTTTGCAAAACGAAAATCCAACAAAAACACACTAAAGCTCCTTCATTTTCTTTAAAACCTTGAAAACTAGAAAATCTCAACAATGATGTTTTTCAAAAACTAAAACCATCAATGTGTTAGGAATGAAGAGGACAAGTCAAAAATAGTCTTACCTTGATGAAAACACTTGAAATGGTGAAAGAATTTGATGGAATAGTAACAAGAGGGTTTAGGGAGGTTTAACGTGAAATTTGAAGGGAAGAAGAAGAAGAGAAAGATTCTCCAAAAATCCCCTTTTTTCTTATCCTTTTTCCTCTTATTTAAAAATTTACCAAAATGCCCTTAATGAACTTCAAACCTCTTTTAATTAAAACCAAGGCCCAATTTAATTTAAATCGAGCCCAGGACCCAAACCTGATTTACCTGTGTAACATCCGACCCTTAAACCCGGGGCGTTACAACTCTCCCCCACTTAAGGAATTTCGTCTTCGAAATTACCTGACGGAAAAAGGTACGAAAACTGTTTTTCCATGTCCTCCTTTCTCTCCCAAGTTTCTTCCTCCACACCTCGGTGTCTCCACAAGACCTTGACTAACTTGATAGACCTTCAGCGCAACACTTTCTTGTCCGTAGCAAGAATCTCAACCGGTTCTTCGTCATAGGACAAGTCGGGGTTCAACTCAATCTCTTCCACTGACATTACGTGAGATGGATCTGATCTATACTTTCGGAGCATCGACACATGAAACACATCGTGAATCTTCTCTAGCTCGGTTGAGAGTCTCAATCTATAGGCAACGGGACCAATCCTCTCAACTACCTCATAAGGTCCAATGAATCTCGGACTCAACTTACCTTTCCTGCCAAACCTCATCACCTTCTTCCAAGGTGAGACTTTCAAAAACACTTTCTCACCCATAGCATACTCTATCTCCTTCCTCTTTAAATCAACATACGACTTATGTCGGTTTGAAGCTGCCTTCAAACGATCACATATCAACTTTACCTTCTCGGTAGTGCCCTTAAGCAAATCGGGCATCGGTACAAGCTTTTGTCCGGCTTCGGCCTAACAAATTGGAGTCCTACACCTCCTACCATACAGAGCTTCATACGGTGCCATCTGAATACTAGCCTGATAACTGTTGTTGTATGCAAACTCTACTAACGGTAGATGTTTCTCCCAAGACCCCTGAAAATCGATGATACAACACCTCAACATCTCCTCCAACACCTAAATCACCCTCACTGACTGACCATCTGACTGCGAATGATTCAAAGTGCTGAAGTTCAACCATGTACCCAAGGCTCGATGCAAACACTCCCAAAATCTAGCTGTAAACCTCGGATCTCGGTCTGACACAATCGATTTCGGTACCCCATACAACCTCACTATCTCCCTGATGTACATATCAGCCAACTTATCTAAGGTATAGGTAGTATGAACGGGTATGAAGTGCGCACACTTAGTAAATCTATCGACTATTACCCACACTGAATTCTTCTTCGATGGAGTCAACGGTAAACTTGACACAAAGTCTATGGTGATACGTTCCCAGTTCCATTCTGGAATCTTCAACGACTGTAACAACCCTCAAGGAAACGGATGCTCAGCCTTGACTCGCTGACAAACCATACACTTACTCACAAACTCAGCCACAACCTTCTTCAACCCAACCCAAAAGTACTCTTCTTTTAACCCACGATACATCTCTGTACTACACGGGTACATAGCAAAAGGACTGTTGTGAGCTTCGTTCAAGATCGTACGTCTCAACTCGGCATCTTCCGGAACCACTATCCTATCTTTGAAACATAGTATCCCATTCTCACCAAAGGAAAATTCGGTAGGCCGATCCTCGGCTATATCTTGCACGTGAGGTGCCAAAGACTCGTCTCGCAACTGCTTCTCTCGAATCATATGGACTAACGAAGGCTTAACTTGAAGCTCGACTATCAAATAACCGTCCTTGGACACACTCAATCTTGCAAACATAGCTCGCAACTCAACTGCCACTTTTCTATCAAAGCATCGGCCACTACGTTTGCCTTACCCGGATGGTACTCTATCGTAAGGTCATAGTCCTTAAGAAGCTCTAACCACCTAAGCTGTCTAAGGTTCAACTCCCTTTGAGACATCAAGTACTTCAAGCTCTTGTGGTCGGTGTATACGGTGCACTTCTCACCATAAAGATGGTGTCTCCAGATCTTCAAAGAAAACACTACGGCGGCTAACTCTATGTCATGAGTGGGATAGTTCTTCTCGTGCACTTTCAACTGTCTCAAAGCATATGCTACCACCTTACCTTCTTGCATAAGCACACAACCTAAACCTACGTATGATGCATCATTATAAATCACAAATTCTCTCCCCGGTTCAGGCTGAATCAAGATAGGAGCTTCGGTCAAGGCTTTCTTCAATTTCTCAAACGCTTGTTGTCTTGCATCTGACCAATCATGCAAGACCTTCTTCTGAAGCAACTTAGTCAACGGAGCCGCTATCCTAGAAAATCCCTCGACAAATCTTCGATAATATCCCGCCAAGCCTAAGAAACTACAGATCTCTTTCACTGACTTCGGTTGTTTCCAATTCACCATGGCTTCTATCTTCTTGGGATCCACACTAATCCCTTTAGCCGAGATCACGTGACCTAGGAAGACCACCTCCCTAATCCAAAACTCACATTTTCTTAACTTGGCATACAACTGATTCTCTAGCAGGGTCTGAAGCACTAACCGCAAATGCTCATCATGCTCTTCTTCGGTCCTAAAGTACACTAAGATGTCATCTATGAACACTACCAAAAATCTGTCTAAGAACGCGTGGAACACCCGGTTCATCATATCCATGAAATCTGCTGGGGCGTTAGTCAACCCAAAAGGCATCACCAAAAACTCATAGTGCCCATAACGTGTACGGAAGGCTGTCTTCGGTATGTCCACATCCTTTACCTTCAACTGATAGTACCCTGACCTCAGGTCAATCTTCAAAAACACTAAAGCACCCCTCAATTGATCAAACAAGTCATCTATCCTAGGCAAAGGGTACTTGTTCTTCACTGTCACCTTGTTTAACTGCCTATAGTCTATACACATCCTCATACTACTGTCCTTCTTTTTCACAAACAGGTCCGGAGCACCCCCACGGAGAAATACTAGGCCTAATGAAACCTCTATCGGACAACTCCTGAAGCTGTGTCTTCAACTCTTTCAACTTTTTCGGTGCCATTCTATACGGAGAAATAGACACTGGTGCAGAATCGGAATACGTCTCAATAGCAAACTCAACTGCTCTATCTGGAGGCAAACTCGACAACTCTTCTGGAAAAACACTCGGAAAATCACATATTGTCCTGATGTCTTGCGGTCTAACCTCACTCATATTCGGATTCATCACATAAGCCAAGTAAGCCTGACAACCCGAAATCAACAACTTCTGAGCTTCAAAAGCAGAAATAACATTAGACAAGAACCTAACGTTCTCACCAACTACCACAACCTCAAAGTCATCCGTAAGCCTCAAGGAGACTCTCTTGGTCTCAAAGTCAACCTTAGCTCTATGCTCTATGAGCCAATCCATGCCCAATATCACGTCAAAGCCATAGAACGGTAACTCCATCATATCAACCGGAAATACGTGCCCCTGAACCATCAAGGGACACCTCCTATACATTTTCCTAACTACCACTGTATCACAAAAAGAGCTAGTAACATTTACACCTACATCTAACCACTCACATGGTAACCCTAATGACCTTGCGTGCTCACCCAAAAATGTATGAATATGTCGACCCCTTATCTATCAAAGAAAGAAAACTCAAAGACTGTAACGAGAAAATACCTGCAATAACATCCGTGTCATTCCCAGCCTCTCGCTGAGCATACACCCTAGCCGGTCCTCCTCCCTCGGGCTGAACTGCTACTACATAAGCTAAGTTTCTCTGACCCTCATTCCTTGGCTGAATGTTTCCACGACCGAGCCCACGACCTCTCTGATGCTCAAAACCCCTAGCTGGAGCCGGTCCGCCCCTAGCCGGGTGTGGACAGTCACGCCTCAAATGGTCTCGGGAGCTAAAGTTCTAATACGCCCTGTAGATACCCATACACTCGCCCTGGTGGTGTCTCCCGCATCTAGTGCACTCCGGAGTGTGTACAACAGCTCCTTGGCCCTAACGGCCCTGTCCATAGTTACCACCTCTATGTCTCGAATCGGGCCGATACCTCCTATCCCTATGCCTCTTGGCATGATCTCTGTCCCAATTCGCGTGTCTCTTCCCGGAATCGGACCCATTAGCACGAGCACTGGAGCCTAAGTTCTGCTCAATATCCTTGGACCTAGAGACCAAAACATCAAACTCAATGTAGTCAGAGGCAAGCATATAGGTCTTCACATCTCTAGTCAACCCATACCGGAAGCGGTCACACCATTCCTTCTCACTAGGAACCAACTCGGGTGCATACTGGCTCAATCTCACAAACTGAACCTCGTACTCAGACACTATCCTATTACCCTGAACCAAAGCCATAAACTCTCTCTTCTTCTCATACAAATACCGAACTCCAAGATACTTCCTCTTAAAGGCATTTCTGAAGAACTCCCACATGATATCCGCCTCGGCCATACCCGAAGTAACTGTGGTCCACAAAGTATATGTGTCCCCCTGAAGCAAGGAGACAATGCAACCCAACTTACAGGCGTCTAAGCACTCTATCTGACCCAAGATGCGTGTAGTACTCTCAAGCCACGCATTTGAACCCTCGGGAGTCAACTCACGAAACTCAACTCCGCCCAAACTACGGAGCCTCTCTAGGGGTAATCCTGTCCCCGCACCCTGAGGTGGTGCTGCAGCTTGTACACCGGCCAAAGCTGTCTAAAAAGCTCCGGCTATGGTCTGAATCAAATGAGCCATATCCACACCTGCCTGACCCTAGCCCGCCTGAGCTCTGTTACCTCCCACATTAGCATCAACTTGGGGCCCATTACCATCACCTCCAACATTTACCCCATTACAATCGAGAGCATGAGGAACAGGAGGAACGTCCTCGGGTGCCTGGTCACCCGCTCTAGGTCGTCCCCTCTGTCTAACCATATTGAGATAGAATCTAAGACAACAAACACATAACACACAAAGAAAACATTAGGTTAGCAAGGGCAAGAACTCAAGTTCTCAAGCTCGTTAAACCAAAAACCATTTTTTGACAACAACACCTAACAATGGGGACATTCGACTAACCCTCAACCAACAACAAGGTCATTAAAGCATGCTTTCATACACCATGTAATAGCAAGTAATCATTCAAACCAACTCACCTTTCTTGGGAGACCTCGTAACCGAGGCTCTGATACCACCAAATGTAACCCCCTCGTCCCGGTCTGGACGACTGACCGGTCCAAGTAGGTTACACGGGGAAAACCGAAGTGAAACCCGTTAAGGCTCCCCTTCGATTAGCGACCCTAGAAAATTTCTTTTAAACCATTATCTTATTTTAATGCTTAAATACATCATATGTGAGATACGACAGCGGAAAGACAACTAAACGATACAAGCATACCACACAAGCAATTCAAACAGCCTAGTTTACTCTTTACAACAGGCCGTATCGATACGCTAGAAGACCGTATCGATACGCCTTGACTTGGTCAACAAACCATAGTCAACCTAGGGAGACCGTATCGATACACCGGTTGACCGTACTGATATGCCCTCAACAGTCAACTTCTCACGGTCAACGATAAAAGACCGTACCGATACACCCAAGACCCGTACCGATACGCCAAAATCTCGTCAATTTCTCAAATTTCTAGAGAGCTTTTGGCGTTTCGATACACCCCCGTGTACCGGTACGCTAGGCTTTAATTGAGCCCCAAAGTGTAGGACCGTATCGATACAGCCCTTGGGCGTATCCATACGCCCTGCACTGCAAGACTCAATTTAGCTGCAAAACGACCCAAGACTGAACTCTAGATGCAATTTACGACTCGCCTAGCAACGCACCAACTCTCATACATCATTTAGCAACCAAAACATATCATGCGATTCAACATAACCGAACAAACATGGCATCCAACACAAGATAGGCAATTAGGTAGGAAACTTACATGAAAGCATACATAACTACACCATAACCTTCATAGGCAATAAACACACACTTGAACATTTCATAACAAGGTTTCACATGCTTTTAAACAAACATATAAGCATTCATGGAACATGGCTATAAGCCTTCAAAACAAAAAGCATTTAGGCAACATAAAAAACATGCACATACGAGTCTAGCAACGCTCATACAAAAACACATAGTATCCTCAAACCAAACATGCTTGAACAGCAACAAACCAAACTAAGGAGTTTGAACTCCAACTCCATACAAGTCTATACCCCCATTGTCTAGGCATTATTACAAATACTTAAATCATACTTGAGCTACTCGAGAACTCCAAAAAGCTCCTTCCTTATCCACTTGCCTTCCGAACTCTAACGATCTGCATGTTGGAAAAAGGAGAGCGTAAACTTGATAGCTTAGTGAGCGAAGCTCTAAAAACTCATCAACTATGCAGTTTTCAAAACACATTTCTTAAAGAATAAGTAAACCATTTAAATGCACGGTATGAGGCACAACAACACAATTACATGGTTTGCACAAGCACAACCAAAACACGGTGGGACTACACATCACCGTTTCGACTAGTAGTTTTCCGATGGGACTACACATCAACGTACTCTCCTGCCATGGCTCAAGTGGTAAATTTAAGTTTCATGCAATTGCTTAACCATGCTTTTCATGTCTATTTCTCATAATGATCTAAACATGTTTGTTTGACTCTAGGTTGTTCCTAATTGCATATAGTTAGGGGAGTCTCAATTGCATGAGTTACATGTTTTTGCCTAGTATGCTTATATCTATGTGTTTTCCTTAAACTTGTAATGTTTGGTTGAATCTTAGTGAAACCATGCCTTATATGTTTAAATGTTGCAATTTTTTAGAAACATGCTGTTTGTAACAAAAATGATCAAAATGTGTATCTAAGACTTAATAGAGCCTTTGTATGAACTTAAAACTAAGTTTTAAAGCCTTTTTAAGTTGATTTTGCAGCGTTTTCACCATTTCGTTCCTTCGGTACCGGTACCCTCATACCGTACCGATACGGTTGATACCGTACCACTACACACAGCCAAAAAGGGACAGTTTTGTCTCATTTTTACCATGATTTGTGTGCATAATGATATATCTTTATAAATAGCATGTTTTATTGAATTTCTTGCTTTTATTTCATTTATTTATTTGAAATATAATATTTCTCTTGAATTGTTGGACTAACAATCTTATTGATGCTTGATTTTGGAGATCCATTTTTAAATTCTTTCATGTTAAAATATTTTTTGTCTTTTCTCACTAACAATTGGTATTTTCTATCAATTGGTTTCAAACTTTCTACATTTGGTGTCTTAAGCTTTAATGGGATTTTAAACTTAGTTTTGAATTTTTTTTTGATATAACAAAAAGGGGAGAGATAAGTTTAAAAAATTAACTTTCAAAAATAAAAAAATGGGAGCTTTTTCAAAAAAGAATGAGAGGGGCTTTAAATATTTACTAAATCTCTTTTTCTAAAATTATTTTTTAAGGGGGAGAAATTTCAAAAAAAAAATCAAGTGGTTTCTTTATATCAAAAGGGAGAGATTGTTGAGATATTGACTTTGATATAACTTAAAAAGAAATATATTTTTTAATTTAAAATAATTTGTAAAAATATTTCAAAAGTTCATCAACTTAATAAATATGTTTGAAAGGTTTTTGACTTGTCCAAATATTTTCAAAATGACTCAAAAGTCAAAAACGGGCTCTTAATACTGGTTCAAATGTATGTGTACTGATACCCAGAAGGGCTCGTACTGGTATAAATATGTTTCCTGTGTACCGATACACCCCTTTGTCCCCAAATTTTGACAAATTAAAATAGCCAATATGAGTATCGATGCGACTACAACCGTACCGATACTCAAGGGTGCGTACCAATACACATGTATCATGTATCGATACCCAGTGTAAAAATGTCCAATGACTCTTTTAATTTTGAGGCAGGTACCGATACCAGAAGTCCGTGTACCGATACCGGCATGCCCAAACTGTATTTATTGTTGGAATTAAATTCCCCAACGGCTCCTAATCAACTACAACGGTTAGTAACATCCACAAACTCCTTAGAGGGTTTAAAAGCAAGCTCCAAGCATCCTTGGAATAACAAGAAACCAACTACCAACATTCAATGTTTTAGAAAGTGTTCTAGAGCTTAATTTTGTCATATTTCTTGTAAGAAAAACACTTGTGAGCTTAATTGTTAAATTTGCATAAGTGTTAAGATTTTGGGTGAATGCTTAAATTGAAAACACATTTGCCTAGAGGGATTTTCCTTTTTTGCTTATTTGTTTTCTCTTTGTAAGAGTGTGTTTTCAAAATTTTGGGGGTATAAGTCTTGGTTATAAGGGTTATCTCCTTAAGCCCGAAAAAAGAAAGACAAATTAGTGAATTTGTGAGAAATCCTTAATGTGGATAGTTAAGGTAGTGGATGTAACCCCCTTAGCCCTGCCTAGACGGTTGACCCGAACTACGAAGATTACACGGGGAAAACCAAAGTCAACTCAAAAGTCAACCTTGATTAGCGACCCTTTTTTTTCTTTTTAATCTTGTCTAGATGCATGTTAACCCTAATAGAACACTTGAGAAACATATATGTGTAAAGCACATCGATCGGATTTAAGAGAGGGACTCAATTGCACATTATACAAATATTAGGGACCAAAACATAAATTCTGTAAATTAGAAGGTCATAACTGATTTTAAAGTTACCAAAAATAAATTAGTCTTATTACATGCTTCCCTGCCAAATTTCACCTTAATTGGACATCTCGAACTCATACAATTGCAAAAACAACTTTCGGGACTAAAATGTAAAGCTTGCAAACTTCAACACCATTCAAATCAGTGCCCAACGGTCACCTATTTCGAAACGGCATTGACCGTTCTGAAACACGGGTTCGTTCCGAGACTGGTTCCGAAACAGGGCCTTCAAGTAGCCAAATCATTTCGGAACAGCCTCCAGCCGTTTCGAAACACGAAGGCCATTACAGGCCCCCGATTCGAAACGCCAGTGCCTGTTCCGATACAGTTTGCCCAGAAGCTGCAGATTTTGCTGGTTTTTCATACATAAATCCACTCAAACACAACCTAATGACTTCCTAATCATGCCAACAAGTCATCATACATATATGGAGCAGGTTTGCAACTCCTAAACATATTCATGGCATCAAACATGAAACTTCACATGTCTATAGGCATGCATCCTAGTTTCCAAAACCAAGCAACCAACCAAACTCCAAAACAAGCATTATAAGGCCATTTACAAATTCAAACCATCAAAAACAACATGCCACAACCTAGGGAGTTCAACATATCTCCCAAAACACATCTTAGGTTCACATTGCCAAATTACCAAAACTAATAGTGTATGAAAATATCACCATACATGAGCTTGGTTTCCCTTGGACACTCTAGCCTCCTTGTTGCCCTTAAACACTTCAATTATCTGCATTATTGGTACAAGAGAGAGAGCGTAAACACAATTGCTTAGTGAGGTATGCTCTAAGAAAACAACACAATAATGCATTTAGAAAACACTTTCAACAAAGCTTTTAAACACAAGCTCATCTCTTTTCATGCAACCTTGCATACTTTACAAGCATCTCATGCTTCATACATTCAACCCATCATATTGGCTTTCAAGTGATAATTCATAACCATTTACAACACAAAACACAATCGGATACGCGAATAACAAGCGTTGTCCCACACGCTTCATACACACTACCGAACAACATAAGGTGGAGTTTATCGGTACAATCACAACCCCTCAACACCCGTGATGGAGTTTAACGGTACAATCACAACCCCTCCACATCACTCATCGGTAGTTGTATAATTCCACTAACGAGTGCAAGGGACACATAACACAAGATCCACACACGAACTTTTGACCACCGTTGTGATCTTACCTCACTCGTTAGGGTACTTGGATGGAGTTTACGGTACAATCACAACCCCTCAACATCCAAGGCAACTTTATTCACGGTGCACCCAATCCTATAGCCGACTAACTATATCCGATTCAAGTACTTTAAAACCAATTCATCACTTGCCAATATACATCGAATACCATCATCAACTCATTGTTTTAAAGCATTAAACAAAGCCATTAAACACCATGCATCACCATGCATCATTATCAATTTAACAACATGCCAAAACAAGGATCTCTTACCTTGAGCATCCTTCAACACATGGCTTTCAAAACCAGCATTAACCATGCTAAAACATGCTTTCAAAATATAATTTAAACATGCAATTTATAACCAATGCATCAAACCACTTCATGGCACATTCGAGGGAGTTTTTCCGAAAACTTACTCTTGAGCTTAGCTAAGTTGATTAGACTTAAACTAAGCTCCCATAACCTTCAAATAATTGTTTCAAAGCTGGAAATCCAACTCCACTCACCGATTACGTTTCGCACGCTTGCCGAAACGCCAATCAAGCCTCCAGATCAACTCCAATAGTGTCTTAAGATGCTTCCCCTATTTTAAACACATCAAAGCAGAGGATTAATGCATCATCATGCATTGAAATCTTCAGCCAACACACCAAAACTCGCTGATCTACCCAAAACCAACATTTCGGCTACCAAACACAACCGAAAACACCTCCAAACTCTTTCACAACTTAACCCAGCCAAGATCCATCGCTTCTAACCATTTCTAAACATCAATTAACATCCAAAATAACCCTAAACTCGTCCTTATACCTCCAGCCATAACAGAACACCATAAACACCTCAAAAACCACCATTTTCATAAGCAAAAACTTAGGAAATACAACCTATTCGGGATTGCATTGATAAAACCTCATTTCCACATCATTAGACATCCAAAATACATTTAAGAATCATCTCAAAACAGAGCCTAAGCAATCACAACGAAATTCTTCAAGATTTCTTCCAAATCTTGAGTTTTAAGCCAAAATCAAGTTCTAACATTAAAACCATTTATAAAACTTAAATTAAGGAATGACAACTTGGGAATTTCAGTAAAGAACTGAGTATTTAGAGGAGAAGAACAATCTTACCTCTAAATGGTGATTTCTCCTTGATTTGAGCCAATTTCCTTGAAAATTCAATGAGAAAATCAAAAGGATTTGATGCAAGATTGATTAGTAATTAAATGATGATAGAAATCTCATCAATTGAAGTGAAGATCAATGCAAAAGTTGCTGGAGAAATAGTGTTTGGATGATGGAATTTTGAGAGAAAAAGGAATGAGAAAAATTTAGGAAAATGTAGTTATGAAATTCCAAAAAGTAGTTTCCCTTTTCATTTAATTAATTAAAACATTAATTAATTCACTCAAATTAAGGAAAAATCTGGATAAATCATTTTTGGGTAAATTAGCTCCTTAAAGATTCAAAGTTTCAATCCTTACAAAACAGTCACCACTAAACTTTTCAAAAATCGCATTTTAGTCACTACATCGAAATGTAGTATTTCCAAACCTTATTTTGCAAAATTGACTTCACCAATCTTCTATATCTATTAAAAGATGATTTTTAAGTATTTTTCCATATTTTTAAAGCATCCCGAACTAGGCTTTCCCTAAAACCTCCTTTTATATTCGAACCGAAAATCAGACCGGTCCGGTTCATACCCTAAACTTCTAAGCCCAAAATTGGGGTGTTATAACTCTCCCCCTTAAGAAATTTCGTCCTCGAAATTTACCTAGAGGAAAAAGATACGGAAACTGCTTCTTCATATCGTCCTTTCTTTCCCACGTGGCTTCCTCAACACCACGATGCTTCCAGAACACCTTAACCAATTCAATGGTCTTGCCTCGAAGAACTTTACTGTCCGAATCTAAAATTTCAATCGGCTCCTCATCATAGGTCAAGTCTGGATTCAACTCCACTTCCTCCACAGGCATAACATGCGAAGGATCCGATCTATACCTCCGAAGCATAGAGACATGAAACACATCATGTATCTTTTCCAACTCTTGCGGTAACCTCAGCTTGTACGCAACATGACCCACACGTTCAGTCACCTCGTATGGTCCAATGTACCTAGGGGTTAACTTACCCTTTCGGCTAAACCTCATCACCTTCTTCCAAGGCGAAACCTTCAAGAACACACGGTCACCTACCGCAAACTCAATCTCCTTACGCTTCAAATCCGCGTAAGACTTCTGTCAATCAGAAGCTGCCTTTAAACGCTCACAGATAAGCTTCACCTTCTCGGTGGTTCCTTTCAACAAAGCCTGCATTGAAACCAACTTCTGACCTGTTTCAGCCCAGCAAAGAGGAGTTCTGTACTTCCTCCCGTACAAGGCTTCATAAGGTGCCATTTGAATACTTGCCTGGTAGCTATTGTTATAAGCAAACTCCACCAAAGGCAAATGCTTCTCCCAAGAACCCTGAAACTCAATCACACAGCACCTCAACATATCTTCCAGGACTTGGATAACACGCTCAGACTGTCCATCCAACTGTGGATGATAAGAAGTACTGAAATTCAGCCGCGTACCCAAAGCTTGATGCAAACACTCCCAAAAACACGATGTAAACCTCGGATCCCTATCCGATACTATAGACTTTGGCACACCATGCAGTCGCACAATCTCAGGAATGTACAACTCTACAAGCTTGTCCAAGGTATACGTAGTATGCACAGGTAATAAATGCGCACACTTCGTAAGGCGATCAACAATCACCCACACCGAATTCTTCTTCGATGGCGACAAAGGCAAACCAGACACAAAGTCCATGGTAATCCTTTCCCACTTCCACTCAGGAATCCTTGACGGTTGCAATAACCCAGAAGGAAACTGATGCTCAGCCTTTACTCGCTGACAAACCATGCACTTACTCACGTACTCCTTCTTCAAACCCACCCAATAGTACTTATCCTTAAGATCACGATACATCTTTGTACTACCAGGGTGCATAGCAAAAGGACTGCTATGAGCTTCAGTCAGAATAGTACGCCTCAAATCTCCATCATTCGACACTACTATCCGACTCCCAAAACATAGAACTCCATCGTCATTAAAACAGAAATCCGATGGTTTATCCTCAGCTATATCCTGAACATGTGGCACCAAAGAATCATCCAACAACTGCTTATCCTTTATCAACTGAACCAAAGATGGTTTCACTTGCAATTCAGCCACAAGCCCTCCATCTCACGAAATACTCAAGCTAGCAAACATAGCCCTTAACTCCACTGCCACCTTTCTACTCAAGGCATCCGCTACAACATTAGCTTTTCCCGGATGGTACTCGATCGTCAGATCGTAATCTTTAAGCAACTCCACCCAACGTCGTTGCCTAAGATTCAACTCTTTCTGAGACATCAGATACTTCAAACTTTTGTGATCCGTGTACACAGTACACTTCTCACCATACAGGTAATGTCTCCAAATCTTCAAAGCAAAAACCACCGCAGCTAACTCAATATCATGCGTAGGATAATTGCGCTCATGCACCTTCAACTTGCGCGATGCATAAGCCACCACCTTACCCTCTTGCATCAACACACACCCCAAACCAACATAGGATGCGTCGTTGTACACCACAAACTCTTTCCCTGATTCAGGTTGAACCAAGATAAGAGCTTGCATCAAAGCTGCCTTAAGCTTCTCAAAAGCTTGTTGTCTTGCTTCTGTCCACTCATACTTGACATCCTTTTGCAACAACTTCGTCAAAGGTGCAGCAATCTTTGAAAATCCATCCACAAACCTCCGATAGTATCCTGCCAAACCAAGAAAACTACGGACTTCATGAACAGACTTAGGAGGCTTCCAATTCATCACCGCCTCAATCTTCTGAGGATCAACACGAATCCCCTCAACAGAAACCACATGACCAAGGAAAACAACTTCCCTAAGCCAGAATTCGCACTTGCTCAGCTTAGCATAATGCTGATTCTCCAACAGCGCCTGCAACACAATCCGCAAATGCCCCTCATGCTCCTCCCCAGTACGAGAGTACACAAGGATATCATCAACGAACACCACAACAAACTTGTCCAAGTATTCATTGAACACTCTATTCATCATGTCCATAAAAGCTGCAGGAGCATTCGTCAAGCCAAACAACATCACAAGGAACTCATAGTGCCCATACCTCGTCCTAAAAGCTATTTTTGGCACATCCACATCCTTCACCTTAAGCTGATAATAACATGACCTTAAGTCAATCTTAGAGAACACAGCCGCTCCCCGGAACTGATCAAAAAGATCATCAATCCTCGGCAAAGGATACTGATTCTTGATAGTCAACTTGTTCAGCTGACGATAATCGATGCACATTATCATAGTGCCATCCTTCTTCTTCACAAACAAGACCGGTGCACCCCAAGGTGACACACTCGACCGAATGAAACCACGATCAAGCAACTCTTGAAGTTGCGTCTTCAGCTCTTTCAACTCCTTAGGGGCCATTCGGTAAGGAGTAATGGACACTGGAGTTGTGTTTTCATACAACTCAATCCCGAACTCCACCTCTCGACTAGGAGGCAATCCAGGTAACTCCTCCGGAAACATTCCAGGAAACTCTCGCACAGTCCTGATATCTTGAACTCGCAACTCCTTAGAGCTAGGATTCATAACAAAGGCTAGATAAGCCTCACAACCTTGCCTCAGCATTCGGCTTGCTTCCAACGAAGACGCCACATTGGCAAGAAACTTCACATTCTCACCAACCACCACTACCTCGTAATCATCCGCAAGTTTCAACGAAACTCCCTTGTTCTCAAAATCCACTACAGCTCGATGTTCAACAAGCCAATCCATTCCAAGTATTACATCGAAACCATAGAATGGCAATTCCACGAGGTCAACAAGAAAAACATGGTTTTGCACATTCAAGGGACATCTTCTATACAACTTCCGTGTCACAACGGTCTCACCGAAGGAACTAGTTACACGCATACCAACATCCAAACACTCAACAGGTAAACCAAGCAATTGAGCATGTTCACACAATATGTATGAGTGTGTAGATCCAGAATCAATCAAGGAAAGTAATGATAAGGATTGCAAAGTAAAGGTACCTGTGATCACATCCGTATCATTTATCCCCTCATGCCGAGCATACACTCGAGCCTGGCCACCACACTCAGGCTGAATAGCTACCACATGCGCCACATTCCTCCCACCATCATCTCTGCACTGGAAGTTACCACGGCCGCGCCCACGGCCTCTCTGTGGTGCAACTACCCCAGGAGCACGTCCCTGACCAGCACCAGCCAATAAAGAACACTCCCTCCTCATGTGGTCTGCCGAACCACAATTCCAGCATGAATTACCGGTCACTGCTACATGAGCCTGAACCTCCCTCACTGCTCGAGGACAATCTCGCCTCATATGGCCACGAGATCCACACGTCCAGCACGTGTTCTGATAAGCTCTCATCCTGTCTTCCTAAACAGGCGCACCATGCCCTCCATTGCCACGCCTAGCAGAAGACCGATACCTCTTATCTCGTCCTCTCTTGTTCCGTCCACCACGGAACTATAATCAGCAGCTCTTTTGCCCGAGCTAGAACCAACGCCTCTGGAAGACATACCCAAGTTCTGCTCAAAGTCCTTCGCTCTACTCACCAATACATCAAAATCCGTATACTCAGCAGCAAGCATGAAAGTCTTCACGTCCGTCACCAAACCATAACGGAAACGTTCACACCACTCCCACTCATCAGGGATTAGCTCAGGTGCGTACTGGCTAAGGCGGACAAACTGGATCTCATACTCAGCCACCATCATGCTTCCTTGTACAAGAGACATGAATTCTCTTTTCTTCTCATCTAGGTATCGCACACCTAGATACTTTCGCATGTACGCGTTCAAGAAGAACGTCCAAGTCACATCGTTTTCCTCCATTCCGGAGACAGTGGTCGTCCACCACATGTAAGTGTCATCATGCAGCAGCGACACCACACAACCCAACTTCTGCACATTGTTGCAATTCATTTGCCCCAAAATTCTCTTGGTGCTTTCCAACCAAGATTCGGATCCTTCAGGAGATAAACCTCTGAACTCAGTCCCTCCCAGACTGCGAAGACGTTCCAAAGGTAATCTCACGTTAGCATCACCCTGATGCGCAGCTCCGTGATCTCCAGCTACTACTGCCTGAAAGGCTCCCGCAATAGCCTGAATCAACACAGTCATGCCAGGAGCAGCTTGCCCCTGCACACCTTCAGGTCCAGCGACCCCAGCATCAGCACCAACACCAGCATTATCACCTCCAGCACCACCACCGCCGGGTGGTCCACCACCAGGGGGAGGAGGTAAATCCACAACATTCTCAGCATTTTCCTCGTTCTCATTCTGAGCCATAGCTCTCGTATTCATTCTCATCTCTTTACGAGGCCCCAATTATAAAAAACAATGCACTGACACAAATGCAATAAACATAATTAGGCTCAACAAGGTAAGTAATCCAACTACTCAAGCTCATTTTCCAAAACAATTCCTTTCATTAGTTTTGATATGGCAATGGGTTCCCCTAACATGCTTCAACATAGCATAGCATCACAATTGCAACCATGCATCACAATTCATAAAACATTCCTTCACTTAAAAGGTCCATCATGCAAAAACACATACATCACCCACATAACAATTCCCAAATACACGAGAACTAAGCTCTGATACCAACAAATGTAACCCCCTTAGCCCGGCCTAGACGGTTGACCCGAACTACGAAGATTACACGGGGAAAACCAAAGTCAACTCAAAAGTCAACCTTGATTAGCGACCCTTTTTTCTTTTTAATCTTGTCTAGATTCACGTTAACCCTAAGAGAACACTTGAGAAACATATATGTGTAAAGCACAGCGATCGGATTTCAGAGAGGGACTCAATTGCAGATTATACAAATATTAGGGCCAAAACGTATATTCTGTAAATTAGAAGGTCCTAACTGATTTTAAAGTTACCAAAAATAAATTAGTCTTATTACATGCTTCCCTGCCAAATTTCACCTTAATTGGACATCTCGAACTCATACAATTGCAAAAACAACTTTCGGTACTAAAATGTAAAGCTTGCAAACTTCAACACCATTCAAATCAGTACGCAACGGTCACCTGTTTCGAAACGGCATTGACCGTTCCGAAACACAGGTTCGTTCCGAGACTGGTTCCGAAACAGGGCCTTCCCGTAGCCAAATCGTTTCGGAACAACCTCCAGCCGTTTCGAAACACGAAGGCCATTACAGGCCCCCGTTTCGAAACGCCAGTGCCTGTTCCGATACGGTTTGCCCAGAAGCTGCAGATTTTGCTGGTTTTTCATACATAAATCCACTCAAACACAACCTAATGACTTCCTAATCATGCCAACAAGTCATCATACATATATGGAGCAGGTTTGCAACTCCTAAACATATTCATGGCATCAAACATGAAACTTCACATGTCTATAGGCATGCATCCTAGTTTCCAAAACCAAGCAACCAACCAAACTCCAAAACAAGCATTATAAGGCCATTTACAAATTCAAACCATCAAAAACAACATGCCACAACCTAGGGAGTTCAACATATCTCCCAAAACACATCTTAGGTTCCCATTGCCAAATTACCAAAACTAATAGTGTATGAAAACATCACCATACATGAGCTTGGTTTCCCTTCGACACTCTAGCCTCCTTGTTGCCCTTAAACACTTCAATTATCTGCATTATTGGTACAAGAGAGAGAGCGTAAGCACAATTGCTTAGTGAGGTATGCTCTAAGAAAACAACACAATAATGCATTTTAGAAAACACTTTCAACAAAGCTTTTAAACACAAGCTCATCTCTTTTCATGCAACCTTGCATACTTTACAAGCATCTCATGCTTCATACATTCAACCCATCATATTGGCTTTCAAGTGATAATCATAACCATTTACATCACAAAACACAATCGGATACGCGGATTACAAGCGTTGTCCCACACGCTTCATACACACTACCGAACAACATAAGGTGGAGTTTATCGGTATAATCACAACCCCTCAACACCCGTGATGGAGTTTAACGGTACAATCACAACCCCTCCACATCACTCATCGGTAGTTGTATAATTCCACTAACGAGTGCAAGGGATACATAACACAAGATCCACACACGGACTTTTAACCACCGTTGTGATCTTACCTCACTCGTTAGGGTACTTGGATGGAGTTTACGGTACAATCACAACCCCTCAACATCCAAGGCGACTTTATTCACGGTGCACCCAATCCTATAGCCGGCTAACTATATCCGATTCAAGTACTTTAAAACTAATTCATCACTTGCCAATATACATTAAATACCATCATCAACTCACTGTTTTAAAGTATTAAACAAAGCCATTAAACACCATGCATCACCATGCATCATTATCAATTTAACAACATGCCAAAACAAGGATCTCTTACCTTGTGCATCCTTCAACACATGGCTTTCAAAACCAACATTAACCATGCTAAAACATGCTTTCAAAACAGAATTTAAACATGCAATTTATAACCAATGCATCAAACCACTTCATGGCACATTCGAGGGAGTTTTTCCGAAAACTTACTCTTGATCTTAGCTAAGTTTATTAGACTTAAACTAAGCTCCCATAACCTTCAAATAATTGTTTCAAAGCTGGAAATCCAACTCCACTCACCGATTACGTTTCGCACGCTTGACGAAACGCCAATCAAGCCTCCAGATCAACTCCAATAGTGTCCGAAGATGCTTCCCCTATTTTAAACACATCAAAGTAGAGGATTAATGCATCATCATGCATTGAAATCTTCAGCCAACACACCTAAACTCGCTGAACTACCCAAAACCAACATTTCGGCTACCAAACACAACCGAAAACACCTCCAAACTCTTTCACAACTTAACCCAGCCAAGATCCATCGCTTCTAACCATTTCTAAACATCAATTAACATCCAAAATAACCCTAAACTCGTCCTTATACCTCAAGCCATAACAGAACACCATAAACACCTCAAAAACCACCATTTTCATAAGCAAAAACTTAGGAAATACAACCTATTCGGGATTGCATTGATAAAATCTCATTTCCACATCATTAGACATCCAAAATACATTTAAGAATCATCTCAAAACAGAGCCCAAGCAATCACAACGAAATTCTTCAAGATTTCTTCCAAATCTTGAGTTTTAAGCCAAAATGAAGTTTCTAACATTAAAATCATTTATAAAACTTAAATTAAGGATTGACAACTTTGGAATTTCAGTAAAGAACTGATTATTTAGGGGAGGAGAACAATCTTACATCTAAATGGTGATTTCTCCTTAATTTGAGCCAATTTCCTTGAAATTTCAATGAGAAAATCAAAAGGATTTGATGCAAGATTGATTAGGAATTAATTGATGATAGAAATCTCATCAATTGAAGTGAAGATCAATGCAAAAGTTGCTGGAGAAATAGTGTTTGGATGATGGAATTTTGAGAGAAAAAGGAATGAGAAAAATTTAGGAAAAGGTAGTTATGAAATTCCAAAAAGTAGTTTCTATTTTCATTTAATTAATTAAAAAATTAATTAATTCACTCAAATTAAGGAAAAATCTGGAGAAATCATTTTTGGGTAAATTAGCTCCTTAAAGATTCAAAGTTTCAATCCTTACAAAACAGTCACCACTAAACTTTTCAAAAATCGCATTTTAGTCACTACACCGAAATGTAGTATTTCCAAACCTTATTTTGCAAAATTGACTTCACCACTCTTCTATATATATTAAAAGAGGATTTTTAAGTATTTTTCCATATTTTTAAAGCATCCCAAACTAGGCTTTCCCTAAAACCTCCTTTTATATTCGAACCGAAAATCAGACCTGTCTGGTTCAGACCCTAAACTTCTAAGCCCAAAATTGGGGTGTTACAGTGGAGATAGGCTTTGGTTAGAAAGTTGAACTACTATAAATCATTGTGTCCCATTTTTTATTGCTTAGGTTTTCATCCACCAAAGCAAAAATCCAATTCACCCCTCTTGATTATTTCGGTTGATCTTTCGAGCCTGACACACACACACACACACACACACACACACACACATATATATATATATAGTTTTTATTTATGACTATAAATTGCATTTAATTCAATGGTTGAATGGGTCTCATTTTCTTTTTCCTTTTCAAGTTCAAGTCTCACGATTTCATTTTTTTATATGTTACTATTTAATTGGAAAAAACTATTAAATATTTGGGTAAAATGCACATATGGTCACTGAACTTTGGTAAAAAAAATGGTAACCAAACATTTAAAAATCACGAAATGGCAATTAAACTTTATATTTTGAAACAAAATAGTAACTGAGGCGTTAAACTTCGTTAACCCTTAACGAGAATCTGACTAGGCATGCCACGTCCCCACCTCGTGTTCCACCTCATATCTAAAACACAATTCCATGTCATATTTAAAAATAATAAAATATCATTCTTAATCACTTAAAAAATTAAAAACCCCAAATAACTAGGGTTAGTCCCGTTTTTTTCAAAAATCAAAGTATCTGAAGTGTTTTGAAGATAAATAGGCAATGTTTGCCATATCATTCTTCGAGCATTTTGAAGAAATCAAACCCCTTCCCACAAATCAACTCTTTCATTTTTATTCCTTCTACAATCAAAATCAGCACTTTGTAATATGCAAAGGATTGTCAATGATGAAACCTAATCGTCGGAATAATCAAAAGGTTATGAATTACGATAATGTTTAGTAAAACTTTAATCCAAGTAATTTTTAGGGATTTAGTATTTTCTGAGTTTAGGTTTTGTGTCCTATACATTTGGATTGTTATTATTCTAAGATTTTGTTGTTGTTTTCCTTTTATTGTTGTTGTTCTCACTTTTTTTTGTCCATATTCTTCCTTTTGTTTATAAACTATCGATAGAATTCATAGGATAACTCAATAATGAATTTGGAATGAGGTCTTCTGTAAGCAAGAAACAAAAGTAAACCTGATAGGAATAGAAATGTTTGGTTTGAGTTGTGGGATAAACAAGTTATATGATATTGCTATGTAAAAATTGTTTGGAGATTAGCATGATTAATATATATTCTTTGAAATAAATTTTGAATTTTGATTGCCAAGTTTGATAATGAATTTTTAAAGTGTATTTGTTAAGGTCTTAGTATAGAGAGATGTGGTTCAAAAGGTTAACGGAAAATTGAATCTTGAATGTCACATGTGTGAAATGCTTGTAGGCTGATTCCAGCAAAGAAACATGTGTGAAATACTTCTTTTCATTTAATATTCTACATTTTGCCTTATATACCAAATGACATAAGTTACTTTTAGACATAATTTCATCCCAAGTTACTTTTAGATATAAATCATCACTTTTTAATGTTCAAGATGGGTTGCACATGGTCTAGGTACTAATTTTTTATGTTTTGAGAATAAACTAAACAAGATAGGTTGCACATGGTCTACGTACTATTTTTCTAATATGAATGAGCATGTAATTTTTTAATTCTCAAATAGTTTTATAGGTGCTTTGGACTGCTAATTGTTTGTCTACTTAGTTTATGTAGTATTTTTTTAATATAAATGAGCATATAATTTTTTGATTCCCATATACTTTTATAGGTATTTTGGTTTGGATTAATAATTGTTTGTTTTCTTATATTATGATTTAGGATACTATTTTTTAATATAAATGATCGTAAATATCTTATTGATGGGAATTTATTATTTCTATAGGTCCTAATTCAGATTCATTTACTGTTGTAGTTCATTACAGTGGTAAGTTTGTCATGAATATGGGTTTAAAGTTTACTGGAAAACAAAACAAATGTTATGATAGTGTCAGTAATGATAAATGGTCAATGTTTGCCATATGTGTTATAGTCGATGACATTGGATTAAATTATTGTTTAGAAGTTTCCTGGAAAACTGAAGATGAGGCATTGACTGTGAATAATGTCCACCTATTGAAGACTGATTCAGATATAGTTAGAATGTTAGAGTCTATCTCAACTAATAATCGTGTACACATTTATCTAGAAGAAAAGGCTGATAAGGAAGTAGATGAAACTATTGGTGGAGGACTTTCTGAAGCAGAAGACCCTGATGATGAAGGAGAGTGGGAGAACCAAAAAATAATGCAACTGAAAAAGCAAATGATGCAATAGAAATAGTTGCAAATGATGCTATAATAGAAACTGAGGCAAATGATGCAACAGTAGAAAAAGATGCAAATGATGATGTTGTAATAGAAAATTTTGATGATGCAAATGAGGCAGCAACAACAAATGTTAATGTAGTACAAAATGATGCTAAAAAGAAGTAAGAAGTGAGGTATTTTCTAAACCAAGATGAGAAACATATTCAGTTGAAGTTGAAGATGTAGTGGAAGAACATGCAGATTCCAATGAAGCTGGAGGAGAAAATGAAATGAGTGAAGAGGAAGAAGATGCTGACTCAGGATTTTTTATAGTGAAGCTGATGTTGGAGAAGATGAAGTTGTTCAAGAGGATGTCTCCAACAGAGTGGTAAAGAATTTAGAGGGTTTGTATAGTGATTGGGGAACACATGTAAATGAGAATGAGAATGAGATTGATGGTGAAGGTTCAGACTCCTTTCATAGTGTACAACGAGTCTGACAGTGATGGTCCCACATGACCACAGTTTAACACCGAATGTGATATGGAGGACTCTAAGTTTAAGGTGGGTTTACTATTTCCTAACAAAGGCATGTTGAAAGAGGTTGTAAAGCAATATGGGAGAAAAATAGGTATTTTCTGATTTTTGACATAAATGAAAAAAGGAGACTTCGAGAAATTTTAAAGATGCGACATGTCCTTGGAATATACGGGCTTCAAAAATAGATGCTGATAGTGATACCTTTCGGATTAAGGCAATCAATGATGTGCATACATGTGCCAAAGTGATGAAGAATCCAAATATCACTTTTAAGTTCATTGCAAAGACTTACCTGCACAAATGGCAAGCTGATAGAAACTATGCTCCTGGCTCATTGAAGGTCGATGTTGAAAAAGATTATGTGGCCCTTTTGAATGGAACCAAATGTATCGGGGCTAGGAAACTTGCCCTAGAAATGATAGATGGATGTTACAATGATCAATTCAAAAAGTTGTACGAGTACCTAGAAGAGTTTAGGGAGACTAATCTTGGAACAACCACCATTTTTCAATTATATGATAAGTTATTTGAGAGGGTCTATATATGTCCCGAAGCATGTAAAAATGGTTATAAGGCTGGATACAGGCCTATGATCAATGTTGATGGGTGTTTTCTAAAAGGTCCTTATATTGGTTGGTTACTTGCTGCTGTTGGGATAGATGCTAATGATGGTATTTATCCAATAGTATATGATGTTGTGGAAAGTGAGAATTTTTCAGCATGGTATTAGTTTTTCAGTTTGTTGAAAGATGACTTGAAGATTACAAATTCCAACCAAATCAGTTTCATGTCAAACAAACAAAAGGTATATTCTCTGACTTCTTTTTAATGAATATTAATATACTAAAATTCATACTAAACCATTGTCAGTATTGGTCTTGTAGGGACTCAAAGAAGCATTAGAAGATTTGTTTCCAAATTTTGAACAACGAAAATGTGTTAGACACATGTACACAAACTTCAAAACAAAAGAAACCAATAGAGGAAAGGCATTGAAAGATGCATTTTGGAAAGCAGCAAGATCTACATATGTCACCTAATTCAATGCAGCCATGAATGAAATGAAAGAAATATCGAAAGAAGCTCACGACTGGTTTGATGATAACCCCCCTCTATGTGGTCCAAATCACACTTCTCCATAAGGAGTAAGTGTTACATACTGCTAAACAACCTGTCAAAGTGTTTCAACAAGGTAATTCATTTTCTTACCTTGCATCATATTCTTCATAGCTGAAATGATCTTGCCGAAAGTTACATAATGGTAACTAAACTATCTAAAAGTTAAAAAATGGTAAATGTACTATATGAAAGTTACAAAATGGTTACTGAACTATCTGAAAGTTACAAAATGATTACTGTACTATCTGAAAGTTACAGAATGACATCTAAACTTTTTGTTTATTATGCAGATTATACTGGAGGCAGGAGACAATCCAATACTTACAATGATGGAAATTATTAGGACCAAGATGATGAGAAGAATAGTCCAAAGGAGACAAGAAGTAGAAAAATACAATGGAATTTTGTGTCCTAAGATTCAAAGGAAGCTTGATATTCAAATTCAAAAGTCTGTTAGGTTAGCATTGATATAAGTTAAATATTTCAATTCTAAATTTTTTATTTATGTTCATTATGTTCAAAGCTACTAACACCAAAATTATTTGTTCATTGTGTTCATAGATGCCGACCAATATATGCTGGTAACTTCCAATACCAAGTTGAATGTGGCCAAGGAGAACAACACGTGGTGAACATCCAAAATCATACATGCACATGTAGAAGATGGGATCTCACTGGAATCCCATGCAATCATGTTGTTTCAATTATGCACAACGACAATATGAATGTAATTTCATTTGTCAATCCGTGCTACAAGAAGGACACTCAACTCTCAATTTATGGGCACTACATTAAACCTATTAGAGGTGTTAATCAATGGGCCAAAGTGGAAGGCATGAAACCTATACTTCCACCAGTTTTGAGAAGACCAGCTGGAAGACCAAAAGAAAGAAAATTATTAGAAAGAGATGAAGTTCCTACTACTGGAAAAGTAAGTAAAAAGGGTGTGCAAATGACTTGCACCAAATGTGGTAAAACTTGCCACAATATAAGAACTTGCAAAATGGAAATTGGTGGAAACAAATATCTCAAAAAATCGTAAGTTTTTGTTACATTATACTTAATTTTATACTTGTACTTGATATTTAGTTCAAACTATTTATTCAGTTCTATTTATGTCCACATAGGGTTCATCAAGGCAACATCAAGGTTCAAGGCAGCCTTCATGGCAGCATCAAGGTCCAATGAAACCTCCAATACAGCACCACCAAGGTCCAAGACAACCTTCTAGGAAAACGTTACCAACAAGAAGAGTGCAACAATCAGTCCACCAACAACCTCCAATCCAGCATTCTACAAGGCAAAACCAAACTCCTTCAGTTACCACAGTAAGGTGGATGATGTCTACACAAGAAAGTTATGTCTCCAACCCACCAACACAAGCATCTAATGCACATGATTGAAGGATTGATTTTTTTACTTATTTTGTCTATATTTTGTGGCATATTTTGTGACATTATGATATACTGCCTTGCTCTTGTTCATGTGGATTGTTGATACATGAAACGATTATGTAGATTTCTATTTACTAGAAGTAATCTACATTAGTATCTTATTTTGTGGCATATTTATGCTTATTTTGTACCTTGCTCTAATGCACAAGAAAGTTCTTGCTCTTGTGACTTGTTCATGTGGCAGCCAATGAATTTTCTAATATTTCTATCAATTGATCGAATTCTGCACTTGAACTTTGTCTATATAACCAGAAACAACATTTTGTACAATTTTTTAATCCAAAAAAATGAAAGAGATGGTGATATACTATGAGTAATCTTCACTCGAGTAAAGGAGGTTTGAAATCAAAAGAAAACAAAGGAGACTATGAGAAATCATTGGTGATATAAAAGAGTCGCAATGAATTAATCGATAATGACAAAATAATCCAACAATATACGATGAGAATAATTTCATAACATCTGCTAATTCATAATTATGCCCTAATAACTTCCTTAACACACTTAGAAAGCAGGATCTCAAATTCCCAACTTTCAATTACATAAATTACTTCTAAAATACACCACAATCAACAAAAACCCATAACCCTAAACAACACTTCTAAAATACCTCTAGTGACAAATCTAAAATAACACCATTAAATTGATGAAACAAACCCATATAATTCTTTCCTTCTTTCTCCCCCTTTCCAAAGCATTCAACTTTTTTAGAAAGCCTGTTGAGAACCACTGTTGCTCGAGGCGTCATTGGAGGATCGCACCACTACATAAATCGATTTATTCCTACGCGAGCCATAATTTTTGCAGCCAAAGAATCTTCTTCCATGATTTTTAGATGTCCACGATGTTTTCATCTCAGTTAGCAAGTCAAAATGACAAAATGGTCTTCGATTAGGATCATCCATTGCTCTCTCCCCTTTGCTGTCTTCTTCTTCTACCTTACGTAGCTACCAAAAAATGAAGAGAGTTTAGAATGAAATGTTGTCGATAGCTTAGGGTTTCATCCTTTAAAAAGGTGATTAAAATAATTTATTTTTAATTTTTAAATATGACGTGGAATAGGGCTTTATTATTATTTTAGATATGAGGTGGAAAACGGGATGGGGACGTGACATACACAGTCAGATTCTTGTTAGGGGTTAACGGGGTTTAACGCCCCAGTTACCGTTTTGTTTCAAAATATAAAGTTTAATTGCCATTTCGTGATTTTTGAAAGTTTGGTTACCATTTTGTTTTTTTACCGAAGTTTAGTGACCTTCTGTGTACTTTACCCTAAATATTTTATAATTAAAAATAGAACTAGATTGATAGAATATGTAAATAATGAGAGACATATTTATTAAAAAATTTCGAACTAAAACTAAATTGATTGGATGTTTAAACATGTAGTACTAAATGTTTGGTGTCCAAAATGAATAATTTTAAATTGTTCAATGATCATTTTTAAACTTCACCCAATAATATAAGTTCAAATCATAAATAATGAAAATCATAAAATGTTTTATATTTTTAATATATTTTTAGTTTGTTTTTCATTTTTAGATAAAAATGGGAATTATGCCACATTCCTCGTTAAAAACCTCCCTAAGCCTAAATGGAAGAAAAGAGTACACATAGACATAATGAATTCAAACAACGAAATAAAACTCCACAAAAATTACATCAACAAACCAAAAAAACTGAACCAAACTAAAACAAACAATCCTCATGAAACACTTGAACCAAATCCATCAATGGTGTAGGCAAAACAAGAATCTCCAACGAATCAAGTTGAGCCATCTTTGCAAGCCCATCAGCAATATGATTGCCTTGTCAACGAACATGATGTATTCGAATCACCTAATCTCTACTCCTTAGCTCACTGAAATGCCAAAGCAGTGTGCTAGAGAACTTATTCCTAGAATCATACCTCAAGAATCGCAATGCATCCAGGCTACCTAACTCAAGAATGATCTGGCGAAAACCAACATTCCACACATGTAAAAGACCAACGTAAGCACCCCACAACTAGACCTCTAGAACCGAACAAATATCTATCAATTTAGAAAACCCACTACACCAATCATCGGAGTGATCCCAGATCACCCTTGCATGTAGCCACACCATCCAACTTTTTCCTCACCCCATCAGTATTAGTTTGAACCATCCCACATCCGGAAGCTCTCAACGTGTCGAACCCCTCAAAATATAAGCAGGCATGTGTGTACTTATCATACTGATAGTCAACGCACATAACGTCACCAAAGTCAAATGTCGACTCCGATCAAGCACCAATCTTCTATCCTCCATTTGACTATCAAACACTACCACATTCTTTTGGAGCCACAAATTCCAAAGTATAGCCCCGAAATTGATATCCCAATTCACCACATCACGACCATACCCACACGAATTTGATAAATTTGCCAAAACCCAATCTTTAATGTCCAAAGTAAGAAACTCCTCCAAATGATCAACTTTTACAACCTCATGCCATACCTGTAAAGTAAGAGGGAAAAACACAATACATGGGATTTCTGATTTATCACCACACAAAGGGCAACTGTTGTCCAACGTGTAATGGCGACGCATATGCTCCTCGTTCGTCATAATCTTGTTTCGATTCACCAACCACAAGAAATTTCTAATCTTTTGTATACCCCGGAATGGATGGATAGTTGTCAACACCCTATCCTCGACACCCTCATTATCCCTAGAACGAGTTCTATATGCAATCGCGATGGTAAATTGATCAGACTCCCCATGATTCCTCCCACCACATCATCCAAAAGAGCAGGCATGATAGCTCAAATGGCTGCCAAACTCAACAGAATCGTATGTGACAAGAGATGTTTGAACCTCGGCCAAGCCCATTCCCTAGAGTCATACGCCATATCAGCCATTGGAGCATGAAGTAAGTTAGAAATAATCCTAGAGTCAACATAGGATGCCAACGGTCCAATTGAACTTACCCAAGGATCAAACTAGAAATCCACTTTAGAATTGTTTCCTATATTCTAAATCGTATTGTTTTTACCATCCTTCTAAACAGTTCCTAGGCCCCTTCAAAAGACGAGAGCCATAACGACAAGAAACTAAGGTTGGGAAATCAGCTATACACTTGTACTTAGACCTAAGAAAGTGAACCCACAAGGCATTCCATTTTGTAAGCACGTGAAAAGCTAGCTTCATAAGGAATGCCTCATTTTGCGTATTCATACGCTGGAAACCCAAACCTCCTTGCGATAAAGGCTTTCACATATCATCCCATTTAACAACACGAACACCACTCGTATTAGACGTAATACCCCGGATAAACCGCCAGATTAACCTTTCCAACTCATTACAAGTTCTCTTTAGAAGGATTGCAGTTTGCACAATGTAGTTTGGAATCGAGGCGAGGGCGGCTTTAGCTAGTGTGATATGACTAGCCAAGGATAAATGCTTGGCTTTCCATCTGGTCAATTTATCATGTATAATTTGTACAAGAAAGTGATAGGATGTCGATGTAACTCTGTGATGAAGCAGTGGAACACGTAAGTACAACCTCTGTGAACCCAAGAGTTGAGCTAATAAAATCACGTGTATGTTGTTGCTCATTCTTAGAGAAATAAATGGTTGTTTAGCACGACTAACTCTATGTCCTGAGGTAGAACAAAAATTAGAAAAGACGGCTCTGACAATTTCCATATGCTTCGTTGAAGCTTCAGCAAACAACAACATGTCATTTGTAAAGAACAAATGGGAAATATGGGCACCCCGACGCGAAGTTCTAAAAGGTATCCAACATTCTTGATCAATTTCTGCCTAAATCATTTGGGCCAGTCTCCACAAACAGAGAACAAATACGTAAAGAGATAAAGGGTCACCTTGACGTATCCCCTCGAATAAGAAAATGATTGAGTCGTCGATCCATTCCATAGAACTTTAAACTGACAGTAAATATACATTGCATAACTAAAAGTCATAACACATAAGGAATCTCAATATCAAAAAGAGTGTCGTCGATAAAATCCCACTCGAGGCGGTCATAAGCCTTCTTCAAATTGATCTTAACGACCATCCAACCCATTTTACCTGATTTCCTCATCATACAATGGATAACATCTTGCGCAATAATAATGTTACCTGTAATGGACCGTCTAAGGACAAAACTAGTCTGATTATCGGACACCCACTCTTGCAACAATGGCTTCAAACGCTAAACAATAATTTTTTTATGATTTTATACACAACAGTACATAAACTTATAGGCCTAAACTGACTCATAAACTCTGGGAGGGAAACTTTCGGAAGAAGAACCAATAAGGTGTTGTTGAGGAAATCTGGCAACTCACTACTCACAAACACCGACCTGACAAGGCTACAAACTGAATCTCCTCCGTTATTCCAATTTTTTGATAAAACCCTACATTCAAACCATCAACACTTGGAGTTTTAGACGGACCCATGTAAAAAATGGCACTTCGAATTTCCTCATCTGTAACAGGTGACACCAAATGCGCAAGCGAAGAGGCCGACACTTGGTGAAAACGAGCACGAGTCGCATAATGTCACCCATCACCATTAGAGCTAGTGAACAAAGAACTATAAAAGTCGACCGCTATTTGCGCCAATTCACCCTGATCACCGCACCAGGTATCATTAGCATGCTTAAGAGCAGTAATAGTGTTAACCTTACGCTTCAAAAGAACCGAAACATGGTAGAACTTAGTATTACGATCCCTAAAACTCACCCACTGAGAACAAGCCTTTTGACGCCAGAAAGATTCTTCTTTGTCAAGAACCAACTCAAACTCCTCACGCAACTACTCAACCAGATTAACAAGAAAATCAAAATGGCACGTCAATAAAGCTCTCTTAATACCCCAAAGGGGAGCCCAAATCTGTTTCTTCCGTTGATTAATATTTCCAAAAACGTTAACATTCCATTGTATAGCATTGGCTTGAAAGGAAGTGACATTCTCGTGAAAGGATCCCTCCCCATTCCAAACTGATGCAGAAACTCATAAAACTGAAAGTGCTCTTGCCATGCATCAATAAACCAAAACGGCTGAACTTGCAAAACTCGATCCCTATTACCAATTTAAGAAAAAGGGGGCAATGATCCGAACCCAGTCTATCCAAATGTTGGACAAAATAACCAGAGAAGCAAGAAGACCAATAGTAGTTACCCATGCAACGATCAAGACGTTGGTGCAAGTTACCCTACGACCAAGTGAAAGGCGGGCCACGAAATCCACCATCCAATAACCTAGAAGAAAAAAAGGAAATTCATAAATAATCGATTACCGTTGCAATGAGTAACCGAACCTCCATCCTGTTCATCAGCAGACAAAATAACATTAAAATCCCCCTTAAAACCCAAGAGACATCGGTACCTGGATCCAATAACTCAAGTTGTCGCCAAAGGTTCTTACGTTTAACACTACATGGACTGGTATAGACCACCGTGAACTGAAACCAAACATTACTGCCAACATCAAAAATCCCTCCTTGATAAATTGGTTTGAGATATGAGAAATTTCCACATCCACAATTATATCCCAAAGCAACCACAAACCCCCACTGAACCCATGAGCCTCAACACATAATGAGTTGGGGAAACCCAACCTAGAAATGACTCGGTCCGCAACACCACCACTCACACATGGTTCAAATAACGCCACCATAGATGAGCCATGCTCCCATAAAAAAGTCTTTAAATATCTCCTGAAGGTCAGGCTACTCGCACACTGAGAATTCCAAAACATAACACTATTCATTAATATAAAACAAAAAACAGATAACCTAAGCCTTACTGCTCATAGCTGTCAAGCTCATCTGCATGATCCTCAAAATCATCCATACATTCCGTTGGGATTCCTCCTATGAGTCATCATCCAAAGATTCGACCATGGAAGACCCCATTGGCTTTGGAGTTAGAACTAAAGTAGCCTTGTTTACGATATTTATTAGCTAACCCAAGATGTTCGAGACCCTTTTAGTCAGAACAAGTCTTGAAGGACGCACATCATTAGGTTTCTGAACTTTGAGGCCTTTACGAGCATTTTGAAGAACTAATGTTTTGATATAATAATTGAAAATTAGTTTTGGACTAAATTGAAAAGATTTCAAAAGTGTCTTTAAGTCCAAACAACTTCAAAACAAGTTTGTGGATGGTTTAAATGGTTTTGTCAATGTTTGAAACATTTTTAAGTAACCAAACAAGAGTTTTCAAGGTACTCGTTTCGAAACAGGGGGACATGTATCGAAACAATTTGAAACTGCCAAAACCCGTACCGAAACAGGACTTGTCCGTTTCGATACGAAGGGTCTTCGTTTCAAAACACCCCTTTGGTGTTTCAATACGCCCAACAATCAAAACCTCCCCAACGGCTTTTTGAATTGCAGCTCAACTGTCACACATTCTGAAACGGGGTTGCTACCATTTCGATACGGATCAAGAGTGTTTCGAAACGGCCATAGGCGTTTCGAAACGGCTTGCTGCATCAGACTTCAACGGCTAGTTCTGAAGAAGGGCGTTCCGAAACGGGGTCAATTGTTTCGAAACGGTTGTCTGTAGAACATCATTTAAGGTGGGAAATAAAGTCTCCAACGGCTCCAAAACAACCCAACGGTCCTCAATGGCTACAAACTCAATTAGGATTATAAAAGGGACCTCCAAGCATCAAGAGAATACTAATGCTTCAATTGTCAACAACATAATGATCAAGAAATTGTCTTAGAGCTTAATTGTTCATTTTCTTGTATAGACAACACTATTGAGCTAAACATTGTCGAATTTGCTCAAGTGTTTAGGTTTTGGGTTAGAGCTAAATAGTGCAAACAATTACCTATTAGAAGGATTTCAAGTTTGATTTAGAATTTGTCTTGTAAAGAGGGTTTACTCAAGCTTTGGGTTAGAAAGCTTTAAGTGTGTAAAGGTTGCCTCCTTATCCTAGAAAGGGGGGAGAAATTCAAAGAGTGAATTTGTTGAAAACCTTAGTGGGGAGCTAAGGTAGTGGATGTAGACCTTGATTAAAATGTTGAACCACTATAATTCCTTGTGTCATTTGCCTATTTTTCACCTCCCACTAAAACACCCAAAAATCTAACTTCTCCACACTTGGCGAGCTAGAACGGTTGAAGGAAATCGAGCACATAAAAACCCAACAATTGGTATCACAGCTTGGCTCGATTGAAGGGGATTAACATACTATTGAGGTGATCCGGAAAGCTCGATCAACATTTCAAACAACCGGTTCAATGGCGCAATCCATCGACAAGCCACCTGATACATGCGTGAGAGGGGTGAAACTAATCATCTTGGAAAAGAAATTAAAATTGTTTTATAGGTCAGAAACGTCAGTCAACTTGCGACCCCTTTTTGGATGGGATACCGGCATTTATAGGTCAACATGTCTTCTTGAAACTTGTCCGGCTATCAATTAGCTTTCCAACGGATCTTGAAAAGCTTCAATCAGACATCTGGAACTCAAGTTACGTCTATTTTAGCAAAGACGGCGCATGCAAAAATTTCTATACGAGATTAATACGAGATTTTTGGATAATTACGAATTTTCAAGATTTTATTTGATTATTTGTAATTTAAATCAATATAGGATTATGAAATATCTATTAGGATCAAATTTATTTAATTAGGATTTTATTTTCAATATTTATTTATTATTAGAAGTTACTTATGTAATTAGGAGATTAGATTTCAACATTTATTTATTGTATTTAATTTCTTAAGTTTACTGGGATTAGAACTTCTCCAAGGCTTATATAAGGAGGCTTCAACCACATTGTAATTCAGATTTGAATGATTAAAAAAGTTCTCTTTTGAGTTCAGACCTGCAAGAAGTATAACTTGTGTTCTTTATTTTAGAAGCGATTCTTCAAGTTCGTCAGAATTTGTTGTTGATCTTCATACTCCTGCTTGCCTAGGTAACTGCGTCTAGGAGGGTGGGTTAGAGCCGTTTGAGGTTTCTTGCTTGGTTAATTGAGATCAAGAGGTTTCTGAGGACAATTTATCCATTTATCTTGCATCTCTATCGTCATCGCCTATCTTCAACCATCTTTTCATCGATCCAACATTTGCGCCAACATCCTTATCCGCTTCCGCAAGCTCAACGTTCACGTATATGGGGCTGTGTTCGTATCACCACTCTTCTTCGACAGGACCAATTATGCTTATTAAAAGACGAGAATGACGTTCTTTGTCAAACCCAAAGACTACAAGATTTGGGATATCATTGAAGACGGCTTGTTCGTACCAAAAGGAAGCAAGGCGGAGTGGAGTGCCGACGATCGTAAGAAGATGGAGCTAAATTGCAAGGCTTTGCACTTCATCTTTTGTGCACTTAGCCTCAACATCTACGAGAAGATTTCTTCTTGCGAGAGTGCCAAGGAAGTTTGGGACAAGCTTGAAGTTACATACGAGAGAACAAACAAAGTAAAGGAGACCAAGATCGGCCTCCTCAACCTAGAGTATGAAAACTTCAAAATAGATCCGAAAGAGGACATTGAGAAGATGTTCCATCGATTCTCTGCCATCACCAGTGGACTCAAGGGTTATGGAGAAGTCATTCCGGAAGAAAAGCTTGTCCGAAAGCTTATCTATTCTCTTCCGGAGTCATGGGACTCAAAAAGGACCTCCATCATCGAAGCTAAGAATTGGAAAACCTTGAAGCTTGATGAACTCATGGGGTCACTTCTCACTCACCAAATCATGAAGAAAGATAAAGAAGAGGAGAAGAAGAAGGAAGAGATAAGAAAGATGGGGAAGAAGAAGATCATGGAGCTAGACATCCATGCGAATGTCATTGCTCTAAAAACCTCCAAGTGCAACCATATTGATACAACCGAGGAGGAGGATGAAGAATAAGAGATAGTTCATCTCTTCAAGAAGTGTTCCCCGTTCATACAGAAAGCAATGAAAGAATTCGAATATGAATCTATGAAGAAGAAGAGGAGGGCAAGCACTTCAAGCCATAAGAAGAAGTCATATGTGGCTACATATAGTGATGAAGACTCCACCGACGATGAACAAGCCAACCTTTTCCTTATGGACATCGAAGAATGTAACACCCCGGGTTTAGAGCCCGAGAGATAACCGGGTTTGGTTAAATCGGTTTGGGTTAGTTTAGTTGGGAGAAAACATTTTTATTGAACAAAAAAGGGTTTTAAAGAATAAGGGCAAAAGGGAAAATTTGGAATTTAAAAAAAATGGGGTTTTTCTTAAATATCATCATCTTCTCCACCAACATCTCCTTTTCACGGTACTTTGCAGAAAACACCATTTTCAACTATTCCATTTCTCCAACCTTTCCTACAACCAAGTTTTAAAGGTAAGATATCCCTTGTTTTGATTTTTCTTTCCTTAAGCTTGTTAATAGTTAAAATTTTCCTTAAAACCCATTGTTTGAAATTATTTCAAAATGCCTTGAGTTTGAAAAAGAAGAAAATGAGGGGTTTTTTGTTTGGGTAGTTTGATGCCATGTTTAAGGGTGTTCTTAATCTTGTTTTGGTGTCCCAAAAATCCTAAAATAGTGGCAAAAAGTAGGAAACCTGAAACTAATAAATATGAGGGGTTTTTAAAGTTGAAAATGTGGGTTTTTGGGCTGTTCTTGTGAGGAACCTTGAGCTGATGGTTTCTAGACCTTGGGTAAGTTTTTTGGATGTTTAAACAAGTAGTTTTGATGATAAATTTGTTGGGTTTTGGCTGCTATTTTGTTTGGGACGTTTTGATGGTGTTTCCAAGTGTTCCAGGTGTGAATTGATTCGGTTTTGATGATGAATGATGAGTTTCTATGTTGCTGTAAGTTTGGGGGCTTTATTTGGGTCTAATGCATCATTTTTGGATTGGCTAGAAATAGGGGAAATGAGTTTGGGTCTTTTGGACGCGAGACTAGAATGTTCGGAGGCTTGAATCGTTATTTCAACTATCGTTTGGGTCCTATCAGTGAGTGTAAATGTTTTTGAGAGTTTAGGTTGATTTTGAAAGGCCAACCTAAGCTCGAGAGTAAGTGTTTAAATATTTACGTGTGACTCTACCGGGAATGCGGCTCTTCCTCCTCCTGCTACCGATGGTAATGGGGCGAATGTCGGAGGTAATGTACCTCAGGATGGTGCCAATGTTGGAGGTGATTGTAATGGGCCTCAGGTTGGCCAGGGTCGGGCTTAGAGGTGGCAATCGGGTCGTTCGGTTTGGGTCGGGTCATTTCGGGTCTATCTAGAATTGGTTTAGATTCAGGTCATTGGACTCTCAAATTTCTTCACTTCCAAATTGTCAATTTAGTCTACAATTTCAGTTTTATGCTATATTTTATGGTGAAATTATAAAATTGGTCACCAGGCTCTCAAATTTCTCTACTTTCAAATTGTCAAGATGGTCTCTAATTCCAATTTTAGCTATATTTTATGGTAAGATTGTAAAAATTGTCTCTAATTCGGTTCGAGTCTCGGGTCAAGTTTGCCAGGTCTAGTCAGGCTGGTGTAGATATGGCTTAGTTACTTCAGACTTTAGCCGGAGCTTTTCAGACGGCTGTTGCTGGTCTACATGCTGCAGCACCACCTCAGGGTGCGGGGACATGTTTGCCCCTTGAGCGACTTCGTAGCTTAGGCGGAGTCGAGTTTTATGGTATGTCTCCCGAGGGTTCAGAGGCATGGCTTGAGAGTACTACACGTATCTTGGATCAGATGGAGTGCTCGGACACTCATAAGTTGGGTTGTATTGTCTCATTGCTTCAGGGAGATGTGTATGCTTGGTGGACCATAGTTATCTCAGGTATGCCCGATGCCGAGGTTACTTGGGAGTTCTTTCGTAGTGCGTTCCATAAGAAGTACATTGGTGCTCGCTATCAGGATGAGAAAAAGAGAGAATGCGTGGCTTTTGTGCAAGGCAGTATGTTCGTATCCGAGTATGAGGTACGGTTTGTGCGCTTGAGTCAGTATGCTTCATAGTTGGTTTCCACTGAGAGCGAAAGGTGTGAACGGTTCCGTTACGGGTTGGTTACGGAGGTGAAGACCTATATGCTTGCTTCTAATTACACCGAGTTCGATGTCTTGGTCTCTAGGGCCAAAGACATTGAACAAAGTCTAAGTTTGACTGTTCGATCAGGTGGCTCTAGTTCAGGGAAAAGGTCTGCCGAGTGGGAGCGAGACCGTAACAAGAGGATTAAGGATAGAAGGCACCAACCAGACTTTAGGCACATTCCGGAGAGTGTTGGGGTACTTTTCGTGCTTGTTGGAACTGTGGATCTCAGACACATTTGAGGCGGGAGTGTCCTTATCTGGTTAGGGATGGTCAGGCACCTGCTAGAGCTGTTGAGTATCAGAGAGGTCATGGGCACGGCTGAGGTAACTTCCAGCCGAGGAATGATGGTCAGAGAAATATGGCTCATGTTGTCGCAGTACAGCCCGAGAGAGGTGGACTAGCTAGGGTTTATGCACAACGTGAGGCTGGGAATGAGACCGATGTGATCACAGGTAATTTTGTGTTACAGTCCTTATCCTTGCTTTTGTTGATTGATTATGGCTAGACACATTCGTATATTTTGGGTGAGCATGCAAGATCTTTAGGTTTTCCTTTCAAGTTGTTAGATATAGGTATGAATGTTACGAGTTCTTTTGGTGAGACCATTGTAGTTAGGAAAGTGTTTCGGAGATGTCCTTTGATGGTCCATGGTCATGTGTTTCCCGTTGACATGATGAAGTTACCCTTTTATGGTTTCGATGTAATTCTGGGTATAGATTGGCTTGTGGAGCATAGGGCTAGGATAGATTTTGAGAGTAAGATGGTTTCCTTAAGGGTTTTCGAAGACTGCGAGGTAGTAGTAGTTGGCGAGAATGTTAAGTTCTTGTCCAATGTTGTTTCAGCTTTAGAGGCTCAGAGGATGATGGATTTGGGTTGTCAAGCGTATTTGGGCTATGTCATGAATCCAAATATGAGTGAGGTTAGACCGCAAGATATCAGAACAGTTTGTGACTTCCCGAGTGTTTTCCCAAAAGAATTGTCTGGTTTGCCTCCAGATAGGGATGTTGAGTTTGCTATTGAGACGTATTCAAATTCTGCTCTCGTATCGATAGCTACGTATAGAATGACACCTAAAGAGTTGAAAGAGTTGAAGACACAGCTTCAGGAGCTGTTAGATAGAGGTTTTATTAGGCTTAGCATTTCACCTTGGGGTGCTCCGATTTTGTTTGTAAAGAAGAAGGATGGCAGTATGTGGATGTGCATAGATTATTGCAGTTGAACAAGGTAACAGTGAAGAACAAATATCTCTTGTCGCGGATTGATGATTTGCTTGATCAGTTGAGTGGTGCTATAGTGTTTTCGAAGATTGATTTGAGATCGGGTTACTATCAGTTGAAGGTAAAAGATGAAGACATACCGAAGACAACCTTTCGTACATGATATGGGCATTACGAGTTCTTGGTAATGCCCTTTGGTTTGACTAATGCCCCAGCTGCATTTATGGACATGATGAACATAGTGTTCCACGAGTTTTTGGATAGGTTTGTAGTAGTGTTCATAGATGACATTTTGGTGTACTCTAGGACCGAGGAAGAACATGATGAGCATTTGTGATTAGTGCTACAGACTTTGCTTGAAAATCAGTTTTATGCCAAGTTGAGTAAATACGAGTTTTGGATTAGGGAAGTAGTCTTCATAGGTCATGTGATCTCAGCCGATGGGATTAGTGTGGATCCCAAGAAGATAGAAGCAATAGTGAGTTGGAAACAACTGAAGTCGGTGACAGAAATCCGTAGTTTCCTAGGTTTAGCCAGATACTATCGAAGGTTTGTTGAGGGGTTCTCGAAGATTGCGGCACCTTTGACTAAGTTGTTACAGAAAAATGTTCAGTATGAGTGGACAGATACAAGGCAACAAGCGTTTGAGAAGTTGAAGAAAGCAATGACAGAAGCTCCTATTTTGATTTAGCATGAACCAGGAAAAGAGTTCGTAATCTACAGTGATGCGTCATATGTAGGTTTAGGTTGTGTGCTTATGCAAGAGGGAAGAGTTGTAGCTTATGCTTCGAGACAGTTGAAGGTTCACGAGAAGAACTACCCTACGCATGACATAGAGTTAGCGACTGTGGTCTTTGCTTTGAAGATTTGGAGACACCACCTTTATGGTGAGAAGTGCACAGTTTACACCGATCACAAGAGTTTGAATTATTTGATGACTCGGAGAGAGTTGAATCTTAGACAACGTAGGTGGTTAGAGCTTCTTGTAACGACATTTTGAAAACAAAAAAAAACTTTTAAGTGTTTCATTTTTTGAAATAGGATTATTAAAAAGGGGAAATTCGAATTTCGGAAAATAGTGAAAATCTTGGAGTCACCACTGGCCACTAAGGTAAACCGGACACCATAAAACCAGAGATTCTCGTTAAAAAGAGTTCGGGAGTTGGTTACGTGTGGGGAAGGGTTAGCACCCCATCACGCCCGGAAATCGGTACCAAATTACTTGTTGCTTTTAATCGATAAAAATTATTTAAAACCTCAAGTGAACTTAATTAAGAGTTCTTAAATGAAAATTTGACTTAAATAGTGTGGGCTTCATCAAATCGTGACTTTAGAATTAATTAAGCATTTAATTAAAAAGGATGACGGTGCACCGGACCATAGACTAAACCGACATCATATAAGACTGACTGTCGTGTTAGTTTAGGGTTTGGATCTCGTACGTCACCTTTATGCATGATGCAAGCAGGTAAAGGATGATGTCGTGACATTTCCATTTTTATGTTTTTGTTTACCTAGAGACGGTGAAAATTAAACCAAATATTCAGTGGACATCCATTAAGCTTGGACTGTTTTGACACGAATACCGGAGTTAATTGATACCTCTCTTTTGTATTCTTTAAATTCAATTAACATGCTAATCATTAATGGTCTTGTGAATGACAAGTATAAGATGCATGTCATAGAAAAGCTTGGAAATAAACATAAAAAAGCCCGCCCAAGGCCCTAACTTAAAGGCTCGAATTATGGAAGCTCGATTAGTGATCTAATTATTTGTTAGATGATTATAATATTAAATTCTAAATTATTTATATCCTAAATAATTAGGGGGCTCGAATAAATTATGGATTATCTTGTTTTATCTCGTCTAGAAGTGATATTAATTTTATTTTAAAAGGTGAGAGTGGCTAAACCGATTTAACGGGCTTAATATCCATCCTAATAAGTCAAGGATGAATTTAAGTTAATTAAACCGATTAGAGCCCTAAACTTAATTTAAGCTCTACCTAAACTGACCTAATTGTATGAACCGTGCCCCTATGAGGCGGGCACACGATCTGAAACAAATAAATCGATTAAACTAAACTAAAAAACTAACCTAACTAGCCCAAGCCCACCTAAGCTAAAAAGGGCTTAAAAGAACCTAACTCTAGCCACCTAAAACCCTAAGGCCCAAAAACCCAAACTAGAAGATATTAAGACAAACTTCATTAACAAAGCCAAATTAGCACCATTTGAAACACACATGTATCTTACTAAACATGTTGACGTTTTTATTACATTTTTCAAAAACGAGCTCTTAAACGCTTCTATTCGTCAAATTAGAAAACACCACTAACAAATTAAATTATATTATGAATTTTAGAGGCCACATTTACCCATATTTTACATAAAACCATATGTCACAAGTCAAGCAACCCATACATTATAAAACTTACAAGACCCACCACAACATACATTTGATAAAAAACAAAATCATGGTCACATACAACATACATATTCCATACATACTATCATACAATTTAGAAAGCAAGCAAAGTACATTAAAATCACCAAAAAATCACAAGAATAAAGGCAATTACAAGGCTGAATTGAAGAAAAAAAGACAATGACCAAATTAAAAATGCATGAAAAAAGACAAGATTGTAGAGGACTAAATTGAAATGGACTCAAAATTATGGGGAGGGGATGGACAAATAAGCCACTGGTGACTCGACTCGGGGTGAGATTGCAAGGGGAAACCAAACCCTAGGGACTTAAAGAGCTATTTAGGATGACAGAAACCCCTAATACGTAAAAGACTCGACATAGAGGGACCAAACACGAATTATCCCTTAACTTAAAACCTAAAAACTCTATAAAAACCTAACCTAAACGAACCCGAGCACCTTTTTCCCTTTTTAAAACCCTAGACACCAGAAACAAAACTCTGCCCTAACACCTTAGACGCCGGTCGGCGCTAATCGCGTCCGGTGACCTCGAGACAACATAGAAAAACCCCACCTTTGTATTTCTACACCCGAAACAACACCAAAAACCATAAACAAACTTCTTTTCTATGAAAACCCCTAGACGACGACCCCATAACAAACCTTTTTGCTTTCTGAAAAAAAAAAGAAACCTGAAACCCATTTTTAGACTCGAAAGCAACGACGCGAAACAAAAAGAAAAAAATGAAGACCTTCACACCTCCCTCGGCCGAGTCACCGTTCAAGGCCATAGACGGGCTAGGCTTATCCTCGACGAGGAAGTGAGGGCAGTTTCGAAGGGAGAAGACGAAGAGGTGAAAAGCTTTCTGTTTTCCTTTTTTTTATTCATGCAATATTGAGACTGAGATTACCTGAGAGTGCTTTTGCTTGTATTGCTCTAAGTGTTTTTGGGAGATCATGAATCCCTTTACATATTGGTTTGCCTTTGGCTTTATAGCCGAATATTCAACATTTGTTTACATTGATTTTGGAATGGAAATTAACCATTGGATCGTACAATTTTGGCCGGATTCATGTGCGGCTCTGCTCTGATTCTTGTCATCCCTCTGCCATTTCCATTTTTTTTTTGCTCTTTCATTTCGTTCGTTTTTTCTTTTTTTGCCAGTTCTGACCCTTTGTCTTTTGTGTGCGTGGCTCGTACGGTGGGGATGCGGGGCGATCGTGGATGCTGAGTCGGCATCGGACGTGGCCGTCGTCGTACTAGAACGGGGACGTGGCAACAAGCCACTGGTCTCGGGAGAAACCGAAAGGGCAGAGGGGTGCATCGCACGCGCGCGTGAGATAACTCAAAACGTCGCGCGTGGACGCGTTGGGAGAGGAGAGGTCGCGCGTGGAGCCTTTGTTGCATACGACCCGTTAGATCATGTCTCGATCTAACGGTTCAGGTTCGGGTGGCGCGATGTCATCATATGGCATTAGGGTTACCACTGGAGAAGTGATCTAGGCCGTTGATGCCTGCTCGATCCAATGGCTGTGATAGAATCAGCATTAGGGGCCATCTGGTCCCATCACGGCTGTTGGATCAGATCTGGATCTGACGGCTGGCATGTGGCGGCTACAAGAGACCATCAGGGCTCCCCTAGGGTTTTTCTTCAAGCTCTCATCTGGGCCGTCAGATCTAGATCTGATTTGACGGCAGGAAATTGCCTGCGCAAGCAAATGGCTAAGTTAGGGCTAGGGTTTCAGTTTGTATTTCACTTGGGCCAAACGGGCCATGTATTTTGTTGTTCTTTGTAAATGGACTTTACTTAATTAAACTGACTTTAATTTATTAATTGGGCTGTTATTTTAGTATTTTTATTTAAACCATCTTTCCTTTTTCTTTTAGTTTAGTATAATAATAATTATTATTATAATAGTAATAATAATAACGATAATAATAATAATAACAACAAAAATTGTAACAACATGTAAACCTTAATGTAAAAGACAATGATAGCAATAATAATAATGATGAGAAGGTTAATAATGATAGTATTAATAATAATAATGTTAAAAATAACATACGATAGCATATAGTAACAAAGCAAAGTAATATTTAGGGGTTAAATAATACACACACACACACACACATATATATGTATTGTATTTAAGCAAAGCCCACTGCACATATGTACCCTATAACCAAAAAAGCCACTTATTTATATAAAAAAACAAACCCACCCCGGACAAAATTAGTGATTACAGTTTCCCTTCTTTGCTTATACTTGTGGAACAAGAATAAAGCAAAGACCATAAGCACTAATTTTGTCTAACTTCCTTGTTCGATTGATTTGCTTCTCCAAAGCGGCAATGAGCAAACAATTCGTCCTCCTAAAACAGTCGGGATAAATTGGGTAGGTCTTGTGGTTTTTCTGCACAAAAAACCTTGAGCTCTTTCACTCGTAAATCTTGGTGCGACGAGTTCGGAATCCTTCACCTTAAGCCCTTAAGCTTTGAGTATCTATCTCTTTTGCCTTGAGAACTTAACGTGGCGAATTTGAAATCTTCGCCTTTAGCTATGAGTGTCTGTCTCTTTTGCTCGAAAGTCCTGATTATGGTGAGTCTAAAATTCTTCACCTTGAGCTTTGAGTATCTTTCTTTTTTGCTCGAAAGTCTTGATTATGGTGAGTTTGAAATTCTTCACCTTGAGCTGTGAGTAACTGTCTCTTTTGCTCGGAAGTCCGAATGTGGCAAATCTGAAATCCTTTTCCTGGAATTTGTTCTTCTCTCTGCCACTCGCTTATTTTTCGAGAGCGAATAGTTTCGTATAGCTGTTAAAAACGAAGTATTATGATGTTATGGGTTAGCATGATCCTAAAATAGGTATGCTTATCCTAACATGATGCATGAATGGGTATGCCAAATATGGGTCCAGTGCCACGGCTCTTTTGTCGATCTCTTCTAACCCTTTATCAGTTTCCCTCTTCTCTTCGATGTTGATGCTTGTCTCACACTCAGGTTTAACCATCAGATCTTCTGGGAAGCCCCCTCTTTGCAGATTCTAACCTCGGGTTTTCTTTTCCAAAGCGCCTTTTCAGGTTTTCACTTTGGTATTTAACTTTTTATAAAGCGCCCATTCGGGCTTTCATCTCACTTTTCCCTTTTTTTCTCATCTTTTTTTTTCACTTTTTCTTTTTCTTTTTCTTTTTCTTTTTCTTTTTCTTTTTCTTTTTCTTTTTTTTTTCTCTTTTTTTTCTTTTTTTTTGCTTTCATTTTGATTGCTTTTATCTTGGAAATCTCTTCAGTAATGGATTCAAAACTTGATCCGAGCGACGCTCATCTTCTCAATGCACGGCTGTGACTAGCCGCTTGAAATTTTTTTCTTTTGGGCTCTTGTCACATGTAGCATCGGGTCGGGCTGGCTTTTTGGTCACCTGCACTCAAAAGATTGAACCATAGAAATACCGAGAAATCTTTTGCTTTTAATAAGTCTATTTTAAACTTCTCGCATAATTCTTTGTGGAAAGAGATGAATGAAGACGCCAAATAATACTTATTAATATATTTTGAAGTTCATGAAAAATTCATGTAGTATGCAGAGAAAGAAAAATTATGCAATGTCCTAAGTATTTTCTATGTAAATGATGCGAAAATCCATCGACCAAGTCAGATCCTTTGCTAGCAGTGTTCCGCTCATCCTTGAATTCCGAGAGTTCCCATTCACTGATTGTGTAATTACTGTTATTTCCTCCCGGTTACTCTTCTTCGGTTCTCAACTCCCCCTTTGATTACAAGACGCCCTTTTTGGGTTTTCATCTTGAGATTCTCTCCCTTTTCTTGTTTTTGTTTTTGTTTTTTATACCTAAAGTGCCCTTTTCGGGTTTTCACTTTGGGTATTTATTTCTTGTGAAGCGCCCTTTCGGGTTTTCACTCTACTTTTTTCTTTTTTTCTTTTTCCCTTTCTTTTCGATACCTAAAGCGCCTTTTTTGGGTTTTCACTCCGGGTATTTACTTCTTGTGAAGCACCCTTTCGGGTTTTCACTACACTTTTCCCTTTACACATAGTATTTCTTGATCGAATCTGAATTTATTGGGTTGCCCAACTCTTTCCCATCCATCTCCATTAAGATCGGCGCTCCTCCAGAAAAGGCCCTTTTAACCACATAAGGTCCTTCCCAATTTGGCATCCACTTCCCGCGAAAATATCTTTGGATGGACAAGACTCTTCGCAGTATTAAATCCCCTTCCCGAAACTCTCTCGGTCGAACTTTCTAGTCATAGGCTCGCATCATTCTCCTCTAGTACATCTGACCATGGCAAATGGCCCTTAGTCGTTTCTCCTCAATGAGGTTCAACTAATCAAACCGAGCCTGTACCCATTCAGCCTCTTCCAATTTTACTTCGTTCAAGATTCTGAGTGACGGGATTTTTACTTCCATATGCAGTACTACTTCTGTGCCATAAATCAGAGAGTACGGTGTTGCTCCGGTCGAGGTACGTATAGACGTTCGGTAAGCGAAAAGGGCAAATGGCAACTTCTCATGCCAATCTTTGAACGTATATGTAGTCTTGGCTATAATCTTCTTGAAGTTCTTATTTGCAGCCTCTACTGCCCCATTCAGTTTTGGGCGATACGCAGTGGAGTTATGATGCTTTATTTTGAATTGCTCGCATACTTTATCATATTATTTAGATTGGAAGCATTGTCAGTAATAATTCTTTCTGGCAGCCCGTAACGACAAATGATCCCCCTCTTCAGGAACCTACACATTGTTGCCCTTGTAACACTGGCGTAAGAGGCAACCTCTACCCACTTAGTGAAGTAGTCAATTACAACAAGGATAAAACGATGTCCATTGGATGCCTTGGGATGGATCTGACCAATGACGTCCATTCCCCACATGGTAAAAGGCCAAGGCGAATTCATGGTGTGTAATGGTAATGGTGGTGAATGTATTTTATCGGCATATATCTGACATTTGTGACACTTCTTAGCGTAATCAATGCAATATCCCTCCATGGTTGACCAAAAGTACCTGTATCTCATGATTTTCTGGGCCATTGAAAAACCGTTGGCGTGTATCTCACACAACCCATCATGAACTTTCGCCATGATGCTCTTGGCCTCCTGAGCATTAATACACCTTAGTTGTATATGTTCTTTTCCCTTTTTGTACAGGATCTCTCCATCTAAGACGTATCCCTTCGCCATTCTCCTAATGGTCCTTTTATCATTCTCATTAGCTTCTTTAAGATATGTTTGGTACCTGATGTACTGCAAGATGTCATTATACCACGGGTTGCCATATGTCTCTTCTTCTATGCTGTAACAGTGAGTTGGTACTTCAAACATTCGCATCTTAATCGGTCTCATCTCTGCACTTGAGCTTGCCTTGAACGTAGCAGCCAAGGTCACTAGGGCGTCTACCATCTGATTATCCTCTCTCGTGTGGTGAGTAAAACTAATCTTTTCAAAATTCTTGATTAGTTTTTGGACCAAGTCATAATATTTGATCAACTTTGGGTACATGGTCTCCCATTCATCTCTGAGATGATATATTTCCAAGGAAGAATCCCTAAAAACTTGAAGTCTCCTGATCCTTCTTTCAATGGCTGTACTGATGTGAGCACGATTATGCCACCCAACGAATGCTACTTCAAACTTTCAGGGAAGTTTGACTTTTCATTTGTTACATACTGATGTGTAACATTTCTTATACTTATACTACTTATTAGTGTGTTTAACTATGTATATAGTATGTTTGGTGTGTTTTGAATAAGTTTGAGTATGATTTATAAAGTTTTTATATTCGTTTCGTTTTGGATTATTATAAGGTGACTTATTATTTTTATATATTTGTTTTATTAGGATCAAGTGTACGTGTGTGATGAGTGTGCATGCATTGTACGTGACCAGCACCTTGCATGTGCGATGCAAGTTCGACCAAATGGAATTTACATATGCAGCCGAGCACATTTTGCGGCTTTTAAATTCAAAAGCCATGCACATTTTGCATGTGCATAATTTCCCACATGCCGCCACTTCAAGATTCACGGCTGGAATGTCTTACCGCCCCATTAGAAGTTATACATTTATATTTTAATTTTCAAACGGCTTCCTTACAGCCACATGTTTGAATTAAAAACTACCCCATTGTATCTATATATTTGGCCGACTTTCACATGTACAAAGGTAAGACATTGGATGAATAAAATTATTTGTGAGATTTTCTCTCAAATTTAGTTCTTTTTAGAACTTTTTCCTTGATACTTCGGGTTCTCAATTGTTAGATAATTGAAGGGTCTAAGTACTTTGTTCGAACAAATTCAAGATAAGGTTCGGGTTCGTTCAACAGATTGTTCGAGTTCTTCCTTGGAGTTTGTTCATCTTTCGACTACGAAGAACAGTTTCAATTCGGGTTTGCATAACAGATTATGCAGGTTCTTTCGAGTTCATCGTGTCAAGTCCAAGAACGTTGCTGCCATTGTTGAATGCTTGAAGATATCATCTACAACCTTTCACCTAGTCCTTAAATTATTTCGGCAACTTTCTTCTTTTCCCATTTCTGATTTTTCTTTCATTTTTTTCTTCTTTTCTTTATTTTTGACATCTAAATACAAAACCATGTTTGTTTCTGTTGCAGAGAAATACTTGCTATTATCCTAGATCCGTGAATGAACGAGGAATGTTATTTTCACCATCAACACCCTTGTATCATATGGTATCAGAGCTTTGGTCGAATTTTAGCACTTTCTGCACTACCAGACATCAATATATATATATATATATATACAAAAGTTAAAAAAATCAAAAAAAATCTGAAAAAAAAAAGTTAAAAAAATTTTCGAATTAAAATATATATATACGGAAATTCAAAAAAAAAGAAAAAGAAAAAGAGTGATGAATTGTGTAGAATGAAAAAACAGCATTGTTGAAATGTTTTGATATGTTGAAGGATGTGTTTATCTTACCTTGAAATGCTTTGTAATCACCCGAAATCAACTTTTCTTGTTTGTTCCGGAGATAGGATGGTGGTAAGCATTTCTACTGCGTAAGTTGCTAAATTCTTGTTCTTTTAGCATCCTTTCTTTCATTTCATTTTTTTGTTTCCTTCTTTTCATCCCCAATTCTTAACTTTCGTTGTTGTTTCTTTAATTCCTAACCCTTATCCTTGTTCTAACATTATTTTCTCGTTACCCGTTGTTTTTCCTTGCAATTCGATAACACTTGCAGAATCTGAAACGTCATAATTAGTTCCTTTAAAGAACTAAGTACGAGAGATTGAGGGAAAATGCAAACAGAGCGTGTGAGAACAGAAGGGGAGACAAAAAGATCCATTCAAGTATTCTCTCGAGTGAAACACGAGTGCTGAGTGTTAATTCCTTATTTTCTTGAGTGCAAATTCTTTGGAGTTACTAGTGAGGATTTTTGCTGTGTGATTGGTGAGGACTACTTTTTTTCTTTTTTTCTAGCCTTTAACTCGTTTGTTTGTTTGTTTGTTTGTTTGTTTTCTTTGTGTGAAAATGACAGGTTCTGATGAACAACAACCACCGAATCTCCAGATGCAAGCCTTAGAGCGCATGATGCAACGAGTGATTGCTAATGCATTGAAGCCTATACATTCTCGAATGGATAGACTTGATGGGGGTGGTTCCCATTCTGTCCATGAAGAGATAAATGATGACAATGTGCAGACATTGGCTACCGATGAAGCACTTGTTGACAAAAGAAGTCTGAATGATCAACCATCACAAGATGAACCGCAACGAAACAACTTATTCCATACGAGATGCAACGTGAACGGCAAGGTATGTATTGTGATTATTGATAGTGGTAGTTGTGTTAACGTTGCTAGTACTCTCATGGTTGACAAATTAGGAGTGAAGACGACCACACATCCCAACCCGTACAAGTTACAATGGTTGAATGATGGTGTTGAAATCGAAGTTACCGAACAAGTTGTTATACCATTTTTCATTGGTAAATACAAGGATGAGGTAACTTGTGATGTTTGTTCTATGGATACTTGTCATTTTTTGTTAGGAAGACAGTGGCAGTATGATAAGAGAGTTTTGCACGATTGTTACACCAATCGATACTCTTTTACTCATGAGGGCAAAAAGGTAACTTTGGCACCTATGACTCCAAGTGAAGTATATGAATGCGAAGTTTGTTTGAAAGCGAGTACTGCAGCTTGGAAGACCAACAAAGAGAAGAATGAATGCGAAAAGAAGAAAGAAAATTCACAAGTATTATATGATTCGACATTTTCTTCTATTTCTTTTTCTAACTTGCAGGTTAATAATGTGATACCTTTTGAAGTTCCCAAGGTTACTACTGTTGGTGTGTCTAGTGCATCTATGTCCTTTTCAGAGATTCAGCAACCTTCTTTACCACGGTTTGACGTTCCTTTCCATTGTACTATTGATTTTTCATTTTTATATGCTGATTTCTTTGGTTGTACATTGGATTGTGAACAACCTTGTGTTGTGATTCTAGTTGATCGTCGAGATTCTTGTTGTTCTTTGGAGTTGCCTTTGTATGTCATTGTTTGTAGGATTACGAATGTGCAACGAGCATTGTCTGACTTTATGTTGTGCATTATTCGGAAAGGTACAAGAAAGAAGGCATTTTCATTTGTGTTCTTTGTAAAAGAACTTGATTCGAGAGGATGGCATATGTGCCGAGCAAGACGACTGAAGAAGTTCCCTGCCAAGCTAAAGTCGAAATTGTTCCCTTTTGTAACGAGGGTCGATTTGGGGACAAATCGCATTAAAGAAGGGGGATGATGTGAGCACGATTATGCCACCCAACGAATGCTACTTCAAACTTTCAGGGAAGTTTGACTTTTCATTTGTTACATACTGATGTGTAACATTTCTTATACTTATACTACTTATTAGTGTGTTTAACTATGTATATAGTATGTTTGGTGTGTTTTGAATAAGTTTGACTATGATTTATAATGTTTTTATATTGGTTTTGTTTTGGATTATTATAAGGTGACTTATTATTTTTATATATTTGTTTTATTAGGATTAAGTGTACATGTGTGATGAGTGTGCATGCATTGTACGTGACCAGCACCTTGCATGTGCGATGCAAGTTCGACCAAATGGAATTTACATATGCAGCAGAGCCATTGTTTCAGCTCAACACATGTGCGGGTTTGCATGAGATTTAAATCTACAGTGTGCGGCAGAAGTGTGAGAGGGAATTTCAAATAAAAAAAAGAGCACATTTGACATGTGCTGAATTTCCTTTGAAATTCAAACGCATTGAACAACCGATTTTGTGGCTTTGAAATTCAAAAGCCATGCACATTTTGCATGTGCATAATTTCCCACATGCCACCACTTCAAGATTCACGGCTGGAATGTCTTACCGCCCCATTAGAAGTTATGTATTTATATTTTAATTTTCAAACGGCTTCCTTACAGCCACATGTTTGAATTAAAAACCACCCCATTGTATCTATATATTTGGCCGACTTTCACATGTACAAAGGTAAGACATTGGATGAATAAAATTATTTGTGAGATTTTCTCTCAAATTTAGTTCTTTTTAGAACTTTTTCCTTGATACTTCGGGTTCTCAATTGTTAGATAATTGAAGGGTCCAAGTACTTTGTTTGAACAAATTCAAGATAAGGTTCGGGTTCGTTCAACAGATTGTTCGAGTTCTTCCTTGGAGTTTGTTCATCTTTTGACTACGAAGAACAGTTTCGATTCGGGTTTGCATAACAGATTATGCAGGTTCTTTCGAGTTCATTGTGTCAAGTCCAAGAACATTGCTGCCATTGTTGAATGCTTGAAGATATCATCTACAACCTTTCACCTAGTCCTTAAATTATTTCGGCAACTTTCTTCTTTTCCCATTTCTGATTTTTCTTTCATTTTTTCTTCTTCTTTTCTTTATTTTTGACGTCTAAATTCAATACCATGTTTGTTTCTGTTGCAGAGAAATACTTGCTATTATCCTAGATCCGTGAATGAACGAGGAATGTTGTTTTCACCATCAACACCCTTGTATCATGTACGCAACCCCATAACGCATGCCTCATACTCAACAATATTGTTGGTGCAGAAAAGTCCAGTCTACTTGTGAAAGGGTAATAAACCTCTTCCGGAGAGTCTAGCACTGCCCCAATCTCGTGGCCTGGAGTGTTGGATGCCTCATCAAAGTATAGCTTCCATGATTCTTCTTCGAAGGTATCCTCCTCCCCCATAGTTATACACATTAAGTCTTCATCCGAGAAGTTGAAGTCCAATGATTCATAATCATCTAAAGCTCGGCTTGCCAAGAAGTCCGCTATAGCGCTCCCCTTCACTGCTTTTTGACTCATATACAAGATGTCAAATTCTGACAATAACATTTGCCATCGGGCCAGTTTTCCGGTGAGTGCTGGCGTCTCCATCAGAAAATTAAAAGGATCCAACTTGGATATCAGCCACGTGGTATGGTACAGCATGTACTGTCTAAGACTCTTGGTTGCCCATACTAGGGCACAACATAATTTCTGGATCTACGGGTATCGAGTTTCGCACTCAGTAAACTTCTTACTCAAGTAATAGACTGCTCTTTCTTTCTTTTTGGTGTCGTCATGTTGTCCTAGAACACATCCCATTGAATTTTCAAAGACTTTCAGGTATAGGATCAATGGCCTATCCGGTACCAGGGGGTACTAAGACTGGAGCATTAGTCAAATACCTCTTGATTCTATCTAGGGCCTCTTGACACTCTTCATCCCAAACCTCGGGGTTGTTCTTCTGAAGTAGCCTGAAAGCAGGGTCGCATTTTTCGGTCAACTGGAAAATGAAACGGGATATGTAATTTAGCCTCCCTAAGAATCCGCGAACTTTTTTTTGGGTCTGGGGCGGTGGAAGATTCTGGATAGCTTTTACTTTTTCGGGAACGATCTCAATTCCTCTTTGGCTAACCACAAAGCCTAGAAGTTTAACGGATGTAACGGCAAAAGTGCACTTTGCTGGATTGTGCTTCAACTGATATTTCCTCAACCTTTGGAATAGCTTCCTCAAGTTTAGAATGTGCTCCTCCTCAGTCTGGGACTTGGCTATCATGTCGTCCATGTAAACCTCAATCTCCTTGTGCATCATGTCATGGAAAAGTTACACCATGGCTCTTTGATAGGTTGCCCTGGCATTTTTTAGACCAAATGGCATCACTTTATAACAAAACATTCCCCACATTGTCTTGAACGTGTCATCAGGATCCATCTTTATTTGGTTATATCCCGAAAAGCCATCCATGAAGGAAAATCACTAGTGTCCGACAGTGTTGTCGACTATGGTATCAATATGGGGTAGAGGGAAATTATCATTGGGGCTTGCCTTATTAAGGTCTCTATAGTCCACACACATGCGAACTTTTCCATCCTTTTTCGGGACATGGACTATGTTGGCCACCCACTCCGAATATTCAACCACTTTTAGGAACCCGGCCTGATATTGCTTCCTTACTTCATCCCGGACTTTCAACAACGTGTCTGTTCTCATTCTCCTCAATTTTTGTTGGACCGAATTACATTCTGGCTTGATTGGTAGCTTATGCATCCCAATACTTGTGTCTAGACCTGGCATATCCTGGTAGGTCCATGCGAAAATGTCCATGAACTCTAACAACAGGCTTACTAACTCACCCCTGGTTTCGGACGAAAGGGTTGTGCCAATCTTGACCTCTCTTCGGTTCTCATCGCTTCCCAAGTTAAGGATCTCAATCTCCTCTTGGTGGGGTACTATTTGTCTATCCTCACTTTCCAATAATCTAAAAAATTCTTCTGGACTTCATATTCTTCCCCATCACCCTCTTCTTCACCAATCTCGGCTAGATACAATGGTTGCTCAAAATCCACCTTGGGATTAGATTCAGAATCATTCACAAAGTTAATAATAGGAGTCCTGTAACATTTATGAAATGAACATGTATTGGGAAGATGAACGTATATATTATTTCAAAGTGGATGGAATAATAAATAATAAACGAATAATGAATGTAATGAATATGATGCTTGCAATTTTGGAAAGCGTCTTTTTATTGAATTAAAAACGATCGGATTAACAGAGGAGCCCTTTACAAAAGATCCCTATTGCTCGCGGGAAAAAGCAAATAGGGTGGGTTCTGAGCATTACTCTGATTCATACCTAAAGACTACAGGTAAATCCAGACTAGTCCAATTGTTAAGCACTTCTCCCGAAAGACAAGGGCAAATTTCTGCCAAAAATCTGGAGTTTTCCTCATTCTCGGATATCACGTTAACATCCATCCCTTCTAGTGCTTTATTGAGCTTTTCCTCCTCATAGAGCCTAGCGTTCTCCACATTAGCCTCATGCACCATCTGTTCGGGGTTGATTACTCCACCTGACACAAAGATGTTTCTCATGTCTGTATAAACAATGGGTTCCCATATCATGTCTTCACCCCTGAGTCTAGTTCTCCTTCGTTCAGCCCTCTTCTTCCATTCCAACTTCATTTGCTGAAGAGTGGGCTTATGGCCAAGCCCAAACCGGTCTTGCTTGTTGATGACATTCCTGACACGTAGACACCCTTGTAAGTTCCTACCGAGTCCTCTTCCTTTCTTGGCTCCTTTCCCCAAGGTTTGCCAAATTTTGCATCTTGGCACAATTTGATAATTTTGGGCACGGGATCTTACTTCCTTCCGCTACAAATGCAGCATTCATAAATTCAAGAGCTCTGAAGGAACACTCGACTGCCTCCTCATCGGCTTGGACAAAAGGAGCATCCGTAGTCACAAAAGCTATGATGTCTTGCTCGGCGGCCACACTTACTAATTTCCCCTTGATAACAAACTTCAACTTCTGGTGTAGCGATGAAGGTACGGCCCCCGCTGAATGGATCCACGGCCTTCCTAGCAAGAAATTATAGGTTGGCCTAATATCCATTACTATAAAGTCAACCATATACTCGGTAGGCCCAATTAGCAATGGTACCTCAATCTTTCCCACGACGTCTCTTTGAGTCCCGTCAAATGCTCTAACAGAGTTCTGACACGGCTTCATATACGAACTGTCTATAGGCAACCTTTGCAAAGTCGCCATTGGCATCAAATTCAAAGCTGACCCATTGTCGACGAGTACCCCTGGCAAAACATATCCTTTAAGTGGGTAGTTATGTTCAAGGCCTTGGTCGACCCCATGCCCCCGTCTGGAATCTCATCATTGCTGAAGGTGATAAAATTATCGGCAACAATGTGACCCACTATTCGGTCTAACTTGTTGACCGAGATGTCATCTGGGACGGACGTCTGATTCAACACCTTTAACAGTGCATCACGATGTTTCTCAGAATTCAACAACAACTCTAGTACCAAGATCCGAGCTTGCTGCTTTCGGAGCTGGTCAACAATGATTTACTCATTGTGCTTTAAGAACCTCAAGAACTCTTGTGTTTGTGCCTCTGTTACCGGCTTATTAATCTTCGGAGGGGGTTCTTCACCAAACAACTTTTCAGCTTCATGTTCGGTCGGTTTCTCTTTGCCTTTCGGCTCTACCTCTTTTGGAGTATCTGGGGAGTAACACCTCCCACTCCTTGTGAAGTTTCCCACTTCATTTACTGCCTCGGTTTCTGATTTTCATCAGACCCTCTTCCTTTTCGGGCTTTCTCTCATTGGGCAACTTGTTTTCTTTTACCGGATCCGTACTTCCCGGTATCGAGACATGGGCGGCATAGTTCCATGGAACTTTTGGTTCATCCTTGAAAGAGAAGGACGTCAGGGGAGATACTCTTAGCTTCGTAATCAACTTCGAACTCTCTCCCTCGGGTAAGCCATCTTCCTTCGTCTTACGAGGCAAAACAAACGGCCGGTCCAAACCATACTTAACTTTAGGGCCATCGGATGCGCACACGTCTAAATCATTCTTTTCTTCATCTTTCTCAAAAAAACTCGATTTCCTTGTTATCCATCATCTCTTGGACTACTTGCTTAAACTTCTCACAATACTGAATGTCATGACCTTCTTGTTGATGGTACTCGCAATACGGTCCACAACCTTCTAATACGATTTCCATGCTCCGGTCAACTAGGCATGACATACACAAGTGTTGAAACATCCACCTTAAGGGAGACTTGACCTCGGACACACTCGCTTTAGCTTTTCTAGTGTATTCTTCCTCGATTGCGTTCACATTTTGACCCGCGTGATTCGGTAGCGGGTTAGTAGTAGTATTTGGCTCGTCTAATTGCAATACCCCAGTCTTAATCAAGTTCTGCACAAACTTCTTAAATGTTATACAGTTCTCAATTGAGTGCCCCGGGACACCACCATGAAACTCGCAATTGGCCTTCTCATCATACCAATCCGGGAATGGTGGCTTAAAAGGAGTGACATAGTAGGGTCGAACTAAGTCCGCCTCATGTAAGTAAGAGTACAAATCGGCATATGATATTGGGATAGGGGTGAAATTCATCTTCTCATTTTCTCTCTTCGGAGCCCTAGTCTCCTTTTTGTTCGAGCTTTGCCCCCCCCCCCCCGGACGTGACTTGTGGTGCTGAAAGAGTGAAACTCTTCGGGGCTGTATAGGTGTTCACAACGTTCACCTCATTTTCCTTCCACTTGTAATTCTTCTGATTACTTTCCCCACTGTCAATCCTCCCACTTTTAATAGCCACCTCAATGGATTCTCTTGTTTTTACCATATCCGCAAAGTTCTGAGTGGTGTTGTTTATCAAACGATCAAAAAATGCTCACTTCAATATATTGATGAACATCAGGGTGATCTCGTGCTCCGGAATCGGGGGTTGAATTTGAGCGGCTACATCACGCCACCTCTGGGCATACTGGTGCAGACTTTCATTTGCCCTTTGCTCCATCCCTTCTAACATAATCCGATTGGGAGTCATGTCGGTCACATGCTTGTAATGTTCTATGAAGGCTCTTGAAAGGTCCTTCCATGACTTGACATTTTCTCGGCTGAGCATGGTGTACCACCGAGTTGTGGAACCAGTTAAACTGTCTTGAAAATAGTGGATAAGCAGTTTCTCGTCCTTCACAAAGGCGGCCATTTTTCGGCAATACATAGTGATATGTGCCGACGGGCAAGTAGTACCATCGTACTTGTCAAAGTCGGGCACCTTGAACTTGGGTGGGAGTACCTAGTCCGCTACCAAACTCAGGTCACTTGCGTTGTTGCCTTGCTCATCCACCTCTTGTATGGTTCTGAGCTTCTCTTCGAAAGATAAGAATTTCTCTTCATACTTCTTCTCTATTTCAGCTCTGATTCTTTCCACCTCCTCCATCATGCTTAAGTCTGGAACCTCATTTTCTTGGTCACCCCTAAATCAATGGGCTGACTTGCTAAAATCCCTCCGGGACGGCTAGCAGATGCTCCCGTGGTAGGACCGGCGCGAACCCCCGCGAGATTGATAAAGACTCTCTTTCCTTTCTTTGGCATTTCTGGGTTAACCTTTGTGTGAGACATGACACCCTCATTCTCTTTCATATTTGAATTGTCTATAGAAATTCCTTCTTTGCCCTTCATCTTGGTCAACAAACTGGTCATCTGAGCGATGATGGACACTTGCGATTGCGCGATCTGGTCACTAATATTCTTGTTGACCCCGTCCAAACGATTTTCTAGGTCCTTCTGACCTTGCTCCACCTTAGCTAGCATTTCTTCCATAACTCGAGATTAGGACCGTGTACTGTACGAATGAGGAATGGTTGAAAATTTAAAGAACCGAAATGTAATTCTTATCATCCTTAGCCCTTTCCTCGAGTTGTTCGTACCTCTTTTGCTCTTCTTCAAGTTGCTTTCTCATCAGATCTGCCTCGGTGGGAAGCGAAGCCAATCTTTCTCCAATGGTTCTCCTCTTGTCCGAGTTTAGCTGGGAGACGTTATCGTCAATACAGTTAAACTTTCATACCTCATATTCCGGGGTAACCATGTAGGGAGCGTTCAAGATCCTAACTCGCCTTGTGTTGTTCCACGCCGAAGAAGAACTATACGCCTTCCCCTTGTAACCTTTTTCCCTTTGATAGTCCATGTTGAATTCCCTCAAACCATTTGTGGCTGGCACAAACTGTTTCGGTCCATACTGTCTCAAAACCAATAGATGCGCGTTGGCCGTATGCCCCCAAAGACCTAATAAAGGTACCCACGAATACATCCCACACCTATAGAGGATGTTCCTCGCTGACGACCATGGGACCCTCCAAACTATGTCATTGTCACTCAAATTTCGGAGGACATCAAGCCAAACTTCTTCGGATTGTTTTGTGGGCCAATCATCTTTTCTCAAAAATTCCTCTAAAGCGGAGAACTTACCATCATAAACTGGTCTCGAGAAGCTAACATCCACCCAAAGGTGACTATAGAACCAAATTATCAAAACTTGAGGGCACCCTAAGAAACGACCCCCTCCGTGTTTCCTACAAAACCTCAATGACTGGGAAGGTCTCTGACAAGATCACTGGAACCGGATTACCTTCTTCGTCTAAACGATCGAACAAATCCAAAACTACGGGGTGGACGAGGCCTAAAGCTTTAGGAAAAAGCACCAACCCTTAAATCAAAAGTGCGAAGAGATTACGCTGAACCATTCCCGCTGGATGCACTGATGCTAAGGCCAGAATCCCCTCTACGTTAAGATATTCCTTGTTGTTCCAAGTTGTTACTTGATGATCAACCCATGACATCAAAGTATCCGAAAGTTTCTGAATCTTCACTCAGAAAGGTTTGCTCTTGCTTGTCTTAGAGTAGACGTGATTCTCCTTTACCTTCTTACAATTCACAAGGTCATGATATTCTTCGATGGTCGGGGTTAAATCAAAGTCACCAATCGTGAAGCAACTATAGGTTGAGTTCCAAAAACCCACTAAAGCCTGAAGTAGTGATTGATCGACTGGAACATATAACAGATATGATATGTCACCATATTCACTCCTGAAAGCACTCCTTGCCTCGAAGTCCCAACCGTTCCAAACATGTTTCAATTCGGCCACGTCATTAAACTTCATGTTCACGAAGGTCTCGTTTGCCATTTCTGACCTGAACTCGGCTGAAATGCTATCTCCCTCGTGTTGTTGTTCTCCTTCAGACCATACTTGTACATCTGAATTCTTCTCATCATTACTCTTGACTATGTCCCCCATTGATCTTGCCTTTAATTTCAGACTATTTCCAAACCAATGTGCTCTTTATGTCATGATGAAATATGCAAAATAAGAGGAAAGGGCAAGAAAAGAAAAGGCGTTATTACACGATAAACATAAATTAGAAGGTAAGAAGGAAAATTCAAGCATGAACGAAAAGGAAGCAAAAAACAAGCAATTGGCAAGAAGAACCTAGTCACTCTAAACTCTATGGTCATCCACATGGCTCTAATGGGATGGCCTTCTTATATTCTCACGCATGAGTTTGGCCTACTAAGGCGACAAGAACCCCAATTCTGGCACACTAAAGGCTTGCGAATTGGTTTCGGTTCGAGGGAAAGCACGACCTAATAACGTGGAGGGCTGCTCACATGTCAAAGGCGTGGATTCCGGAAGTGAATTACCGACCTATGGAGGGATACTCACGTGGGTATGGGCGTTTCACTCCCACTTAAGAGGGATATCTCGAGTATAGAGCTTAATGATCATGACGCAACACATGTCGGTGACTCCTTTGAAATTAAATGAGGAATTAATTCGAATGCCACAAAATTTCAAAGCCCGTACAATTTAAGTTGCATTTTCAAGGAAGAACAAACTTATTAATCTTCGATTTGAGCTTTAAATAGTTTCTATCGATTAAAGGCAACAAGTGTTTTATTGGCTTAACTCTCTTTTATTGTTTTGTAAAAAAACAAAATATGGTCCCTAGTGAAGTCGCCAAACTGTAACGACGTTTTGAAAACACAAAAAAACTTTTAAGTGTTTCGTTTTTTGAAATAGGTTTATTAAAAAGAAGAAATTCTAATTTCGGAAAATAGTGAAAATCTTGGAGTCGCCACCAACCACTAAGGTAGATCGGACACCACAAAACCAGAGATTCGCTTTATAAAGGGTTCGGGAGTTGGTTACGTGTTGGGAAGGGATAGCACCCCCATCACGCCCGGAAATCGGTACCAAATTACTTGTTGCTTTTAATCGATAGAAATTATTTAAAACCTAAAGTGAACTTAATTAAGCGTTCTTAAATGAAAATTTGACTTAAATAGTGTGGGCTTCATCAATTCGTGACTTTAGAATTAATTAAGCATTTAATTAAAAAGGATAAAGGTACACCGGACCATACACTAAACTGACATCATATAAGACCGACTGTCGTGTTAGTTTAGGGTTCGGATCCCGTACGTCACCTTTATGCATGATGCAAGCAGGTAAAGGATGATGTCATGACATTTCCATTTTTATGTTTCCATTTACCTAGAGACGGTGAAAATTAACCCAAATATTCGGTGGACATCCATTAAGCTTGGACTGTTTTGACACGAATACCGGAGTTATTTGATACCTCTCTTTTGTATTCTTTAAATTCAATTAACATGCTAATCATTAATGGTCTTCTGAATGACAAGTATAAGATTCATGTCATAGAAGAGCTTGGAAATAAACATACAAAAGCCCACCCAAGGCCCTAACTTAAAGGCTCGAATTATGGAAGCTCGATTAGTGATCTAATTATTTGTTAGATGATTCTAATATTAAATTCTAAATTATTTATATCCTAAATAATTAGGGGGCTCGAATAAATTATGGATTATCTTGTTTTATCTCGTCTAGAAGTGATATTAATTTTATTTTAAAAGGTGAGAGTGGCTAAACCGATTTAACGGGCTTAACATCCATCCTAATAAGTCAAGGATGAATTTAAGTTAATTAAACTGATTATAGCCCTAAACTTAATTTAAGCTCTACCTAAACCGACCTAATTGTATGAACCGTGCCCCTATGAGGCGGGCACACGATCCGAAACAAATAAATCGATTAAACTATACTAAAAAACTAACCTAACTAGCCCAAGCCCACCTAAGCTAAAAAAAGGCCTAAAAGAACCTAACTCTAGCCACCTAAAACCCTAAGGCCCAAAAACCCAAACTAGAAGATATTAAGACAAACTTCATTTACAAAGCCAAATTAGCACCATTTGAAACATACATGTATCTTACTAAACATGTTGATGTTTTTATTACATTTTTCATAAACGAGCTCTTAAACGCTTCTATTCGTTAAATTAGAAAACACCAATAACAAATTAAATTTTATTATGAATTTTAGAGGCCACATTTACCCATATTTTACATAAAACCATATGTCACAAGTCAAGCAACCCATACATTATAAAACTTACAAGACCCACCACAACATACATTTGATAAAAAACAAAATCATGGTCACATACAACATACATATTCCATACATACTATCATACAATTTAGAAAGCAAGCAAAATACATTAAAATCACCAAAGAATCACAAGAATAAAGGCAATTACAGGGCTGAATTGAAGAAATAAAAAAAGACAATGACCAAATTAAAAATGTATGAAAAAAACAAGATTGTAGAGGACTAAATTGAAACAGACTAAAAATTCTGGGGAGGTGATGTACAAATAGGCCACTGGTGACTCGACTCGGGGTGAGATTGCAAGGGGAAACCAAACCCTAGGGACTTAAAGAGCTATTTAGGACAACGGAAACCCCTAATACGTAAAAGACTCAACATAGAGGGACCAGAAACGAATTATCCCCTAACTTAAAACCTAAAAACTCTATAAAAACCTAACCTAAACGAACCCGATCCCCTTTTTCCTTTTCTAAAACCCTAAACACCAGAAACAAAACTCTACCCTAACACCTTAGACGCCGGCCGGCGCTAATCGTCGTCTGGTGACCTCGAGACAACACAGAAAAACCCCACCTTTGTATTTCTAAACCCGAAACAACACCAAAAACCATAAACGAACTCCCTTTTCTATAAAAAACCCTAGACGATGACCCCATAACAAGGCTTTTTGCTTTCTAAAAAAAAGAAACCCAAAACCCATTTTTAGAATCGAAAGCTACAACGTGAAACGAAAAGAAAAAAAATGAAGACCTTCACACCTCCCTCGACCGAGTCACCGTTCAAGGCCACAGACGGACTAGGCTTATCCTCGACAAGGGAGTGAGGGCAGTTTCGAAGGGAGTGAGGCCACAGAAAAAAAAAATGACAATGATAGCAATAATAATGATGATGAGAAGGTTAATAATGATAGTATTAATAATAATAATGTTAAAAATAACATATGATAGCATATAGTAACAAAGCAAAGTAATATTTAGGGGTTAAATATTACACACACACACACACACACACATATATATATATATATATATATATATATATATATATATATATCGCTTTATGATAGTATTGTATTTAAGCAAAGCTCACTACACATATGTACCCTATAACCAAAAAAAGCCCCTTATTTATATAGAAATAAAACAAACCCACCCCGGACAAAATTAGTGATTACACTTCTTAAGGACTATGACCTCACAATAGAGTACCATCTGGGTAAAACGAACGTAGTAGTTGATGCTTGGAGTAGGAAGGTGGCAGTTGAGTTACGAGCTATGTTTGCGAGATTGGGTGTGTCACGGGATGGTGGTTTGATAGCCGAGCTACAGGTTAAACCATCGTTAGTTCAGTTGATTAGAGAGAAACAGTTGCAAGACCGATCTTTGGCACCTCACGTGCAAGATATAGCCGAGGGTAAACCCAAAGATTTTTTCTTTGGTGAGAATGAGATCTTATGTTTCAAAGATAGAGTAGTTGTTCCAAAAGATGCCGAGTTGAGGCGTACTATTTTGAATGAAGCTCATAACAGTCCTTTTGCTATGCATCTGGGTAGTACGAAGATGTATTGTGGGTTGAAATATGAGTACTTCTGGATTGGGTTAAAGAAAGATGTGGCCGAGTTTGTGAGTAAGTATATGGTTTGTCAGCGAATTAAGGTTGTGCATCAGTTTCCTTTAGGTTTGTTACAACCGTTGAAGATTCCAGAGTGGAAGTGGGAACAGATCACCATGGATTTCGTGTCAGGTTTACCATTGACTCCTTCGAAGAAGAACTCAGTATGGTTAATAGTTGACAGATTCACTAAGTGTTCTCATTTCATACCTGTTCATACTACTTACACCTTAGATAAGTTGGTCGAGTTGTATATCAGTGAGATTGTGAGACTTCATGGGGTACCGAAGTCTATTGTGTTTGATAGAGATCCGAGGTTTACAGCCAGATTTTGGGAGTATTTGCATCGTGCCTTAGAAACTTGGTTGAACTTCAGTACTTTTTTATCACCCACAGTCAGTCGGAGAGAGTTATTCAGGTGTTAGAGGACATGTTGAGGTGTTGCATCATCGACTTTCAGGGTTCATGGGAGAAACATCTATCGCTAGTAAAGTTCGCGTACAATAACAATTAGCAGGCTAGTATTCAAATGGCACCGTATGAAGCTCTGTATGGTAGGAAATGTAGAACACCTGTTTGTTGGGTCGAGGCCGGACAAAAGCTTGTACGTATGCTAGACTTGCTTAAGAGCACTACCGAGAAGGTAAAATTGATTTGTGATCTCTTGAAGGCAGCTTCGGACCGACAGAAATCGTATGCCGATTTGAAGAGAAAAGAGGTTGAGTATGCCATCAGTGACAAAGTGTTCTTCAAGGTGTCCCCGTGGAAAAAGGTAATGAGGTTTGGTAAAAAGGGGAAGCTAAGTCCGAGATTCATTGGTCCTTACGAGGTAGTTGAAAGGATTGGTCTTGTTGCATATAGGTTGAGAATGTCATCCGAGCTTGAGAAGATTCATGATGTGTTCTATGTTTCGATGCTCCGAAAGTATAGATCAGATCCGTCTCATGTTATGCCAGTGGAAGAGATTGAATTGAATCTGGATTTGTCATACAATGAAGAACCAGTTGAGATTCTTGCTACCGATAGCAAGGTACTGCGAGGTAGGAACATAGAGTTGGTGAAGGTCTTATGGAGACATCAGGGTGTGGAAGAAGCCACTTGGGAGAGAAAAGCGGACATGGAAGAGCAATTTTCGTACCTCTTTCCATCAGGTAAATTTCGAGGATGAAATTCCTTAAGTGGGGGAGAGTTGTAACACCCCGGGTTTAGGGCCCGAGAGATAACCAGGTTTGGTTAAACTGGTTCGTGTTAGTTTAGTTGGGAGAAAACATTTTTATTGAACAAAAAAAATGTAACCCCCCTCGCCCCGGTCTGGCCGACTGACCGGTCCGAGCAGGCTACACGGGGAAAATCGAAGCGAAACCCGTGAAAGTTCCCCATCGGTTAGCGACCCTAATTTTTTTTCATTTATATTACATCTTATCTAAAGGCATAATTGTTCCTTAAATGATCACAACAGCGGAAACAAGGCTCCCGAGAAGCCCTACAGCAAACCGGGCCTAACCCCAAACATTGAGACCCTTTAGAGATGCCCAAAAGCCCATTTTCAGGCCTGTGTTTCGAAACAGGTGTTACCCGTATCGAAACACGGGCTCCAGGTAAAAAGCAATACACCCGTACCGAAACGCCTCCACCCCGTTTCGGAACAGGGCCACGATTTTGCCTTGGCGTTTCGAAACTTGTTTCGAAACAGGCATGGACAGTAGCCAAAGTGTTTCGATACTTGTTTCGAAACAGGGGCTCACAGTAGCCAAACCGTACCGAAACGAGTTTCGATACGGGGGGCCTGGAACCACACCCGTTTCGAAACAGCTCCAACCGTTTCGAAACACATGTTGTCTGCAATTTTCTAAAATCAGTTTTAGGCAACTCCAAATGCCCTCAACGACACCAAGAAGCATACTTAACAAATGATTACACTCTAGAGGCATGCTCCCTATTGCAAACATACATAATTAACACAAGACATGAGATAAGACAACATATAATTACTAAGTTATACTTGAGCAACTACAACTTGGAAAGCCCCTTCGCCTCGCTCCTTGCTAACTCCACGCTAATGATTTGCATTGTTGAAAATGAGAGCGTAAGGTAGAAGCTTAGTGAGGATGCTCTAAAAACCTAAACAACAACAATGCAGGGTTCAAGCATGAAATCCTTAACATCACACACAACATACATGGGCATCAACATAGCAACCTAGCTAGTGTTTCAAGAGTCATCAATATGGCATCTTACATCATATTAAGCTCAACAATATAAATCATATATCTCAACATCAATATCATAAGAGCAAGTACATTGGCCACTATTAGTTTACTCGGATGTGCGGATTTACTCTCAACAACAACATTACCTCGGTGGGATTACACTCATCACCGGACCCTACATGGGTGGGATTCCACTCATCACCACATGCCCTACGGATGGGATTCCACTCATCATCACGTATATATAAGTAAATTTCTGATGGAATATTACATCACCGTACTCCTCCTTGATGACTCAACGCCATCAAGGCCACGCGCAAATTTGACTCAAACGTGTGCACACTAATCCTAATGATCGATCATTTACACCCAGTAAGTTAATTAGTGCCAATTTCTTTAAACCACATCACAACAACCATCAATTATTGCACATATTTATCATCACACATATCAATTTATACACATGCAAATTAATTCATATCTCACAAGATCAATATAGGCAATGGCATCTAAAGCATCATTAACAATCAAGAAGTTAAAATACCAATTTAACTTCAACCTCGGAATGGCCTACCAAGATTATCCCAACACTTCCACTACACACACTTGAACCAACTTTAAAACAATTTAAAGTTTTACTCACCACCCTTCCTTAGCAAACCAAGCAAGCAAGTCAAGCCTCTTCAATTCCTGGATTCGGTCCCGATCCTTCTCTGATGTTTCCTCTTGCTTCTAACCTATCAAAACACATATATTACTCACCAATCCAATGCTAAACTCAGTACACGATTCCAACTCACAAACACAAGCCACACTTCACCATTTCCAAATCCAAACTAACCACAAAATTCCCATTTTCGTGCTCCCCAAATACTCAGCTGAAAACTATACTTTCCCACACCCAAATGACATCTAAAAGCTTCCAAAACACTTCCCTAATAACCCTATACCATCAGCCCTTCAACCCAACATTAAAACACACCAAAAACTCAACTTTTGACACTTTAAAAATTTCCCCAAAGACCCACTTTGGGATTTCTCCCAAATCCATCCATTTTAAGATATTAAGTGTATTTAGATGAGATTAAACCAAAACTCAACTCAACAAATCAAAAACAAATGAAAAACCCATTAAAAATCCAAACTTTCCTTAAACTTGAAAAATGCAAATATGGATAGTTTTGAAATCTAAGACCATGTAAATGATGGGGATGATGAGGAGAGTTGAGAAATGGGATTACCTTTGAAAATGCCCTTGAATCGATGGAGAAATCAAATGAGGGAGAAGACAACTTTATTTTTTTTGTTATTTTTAATTCAAAAAGGTTGGCATCTACTTTTCACTTTATTTACAAAATTGCCACCCCTTTTATTTTAAATCTCAATTAAATCAAAACTAAGGTCAATTTAAATAAAATCGATTTTACCGACTCGAACCAACTCACGCGTCTAACTCCTAACCCCAAAACACGGGTGTTACAAAAAGGGGTTTAAAGAATAAGGGCAAAAGGGAAAATTTGAAATTTTTAAAAAATGGGTTTTTCTTAAAATATCATCATCTTCTCCACCAACATCTCCTTTTCATGTTACTTTGCAAAAAACACCATTTTCCACTATTCCATTGCTCCAACCTTTCCTACAATCAAGTTTTCAAGGTAAGCTCTCTCTTGTTTTGATTTTTCTTTCCTTAAGCTTGTTAATAGTTAAATTTTTCCTTAAAACTCATTGTTTGAAATTATTCCAAATTGCCTTGAGTTTGAAAAAGAAGAAAATGAGGGGATTTTCGTTCGGGTAGTTTGATGCCATGTTTAAGGGTATTTTTAATCTTGTTTGGGTATCCTAAAAATGATAAAATAGTGGCTAAAAGTAGGAAACCCGAAACTAATAAAAAGAAGGGGGTTTGGAGTTGAAAATGTGGGTTTTGGGGTTGTTCTTGTGAGGAACCTTGAGCTGATGGTTTCTAGACCTTGGGTAAGTGTTTTGGATTTTTAAAGAAGTAGTTTTGATGATAAATTTGTTGGGTTTTGGCTGCTAGTTTGTTTGGGACATTTTGATGGGGTTTCCAAGTGTTCCGGTGGGAATTGATTCGGTTTTGATGATGAATGATGATTTTCTCTATTACTAAAAGTTTGAGGGCTTGATTTGGGCCTAATGCATCATTTTGGATTAGCTAGAAACATGGGAAACGAGTTTGGGTCCTTTGGACGCGAGACCGGATAGTTTAGAGGCTTGAATCGGTGTTTCAGCTATCGTTTGGGTCCTATCGGTGAGTGGAAATGTTTTTGAGAGTTTAGGTTGAGCTTGAAAGGCCAACCTAAGCTCAAGAGTAATTGTTCAAAATATTTACGTTTTACTTTTCCAGAAATTCCTTTTTAAGCTTGTTTTGGCTTTTGGTTAATTGACATGTGTTTTGGCTTGTTGGTGTTTTTGAACTAAAGTGTTCTTATGAGCTTTTGAGGTTGAGATCCATGTTTGTGTGTATGCATGTTTGAAGCCTGTTTTTAGGGTGTAATGCCTCTAGAATGTTTGCTTGATATGTTTCCATGTGGTTTGTGATCTTTCGGGGTAAGTTTAGGAATGTTTGGGATGCCAAAATGCATTTTCGGGCCAATCTGTGCCCAGGCGTTTCGAAACATCTGGTATGGTTTCGGAACGGCCAGGCTTTTGGGGCACCCGTATCGAAACGGGGGTGGTGCCGTTTCGGTACGTTTTGCCACTAGTGGCTCCCGTTTCGGAACAGCCTAATATTACTTTTTGCTGAGAGCCCGCGTTTCGAAACGGACAGCCTTGTTTCGAAACACGGGTAGTTTAAGTGGTTAAAAGACATCTTTGAAGGTTTCCAAACATTACGTTTTAGTCCCTAGTGCTTGTATGCTTCTTAAATGAGTTTGTATGTATTGTTGAGTTGGTTTTGCCTCGTGTGCTTGGAATTTGACTAATTAACTTATTGGTAAGGTTAAATTACCTTTTGCCCCTGTTTAGTGTGGTCTTTGCGAAATGGTCCTTTGTGATTGTTTGTCTTCAATGGGACATCCGATTGATGTCTGATTGAGACGTTATTCTTCTGTTGTGACCCTTAACACCATAGGACCGTTAAATTGCATTTAAACAAGATAAATTTTAATCTAGGGTTATTAATCGGAGGGAAATTCTAGGATTTATCTTCGGTTATCCCCGTGTAACTCTCCCAATTCGGTCTTGCGACCAGACCGAGCCGAGGGGGTTACAAAGAATATTCAAGGGTAACTTCTAATTCATCTACTTCATGTTCATATTCTTTTGATGAATTACAAGATGCCTACGATGATTTAGTTTTAGAATTTAAAATCACATTTTGAAAAACAAGAAAATTGTTTCAAATTTGAAAATTCAAAATGATTTGATTTCTAAAACCAAAATTGAACTTGAAGCAAAACTCAATGTGTTTGAACAAAAATGTTTTGATTTAATAAATTTGCTTCATAAAGTTCAAGAAGAAAAAAAATTGATTTCCAAAGAGCTTGAAAAGAAAATTAATTTTGGAAAATCAAATTTTTATGTAAGACAATCTAGTGCCCCTAGATTTGTAAATGGTAAAGTTTTTAGAAGTATTTGGGTCCCAAAAGGACTAAGTACTTCAACTAAAAAGGATGAAATTGAAAACTGGATTCCTAAGGGGACTAAATTTTGTGCTACTAACGTCTATGGATCCAAAGCAACTTGCATACCAAAAAACACTTTATTGGCTTATGTTAGGTGTAATGGAGATTGATCAACAAGTCAAATATTGAGGGGGAGCTCCATGCACACAAGGAAGAACACTTGAAGAAGGAATGCTTCACATCCTCCTTTGAGTTCAAGTGTGGTAAAATATAGTTGTTTTTATTTGTTTAATTTGATTTACTTTCTTTTAATTCAACTAGATTATCATATGTTAAACTAACATTCTTGATGATGCTTTAAGTAAGGGGGAACCATTTTTAAAACCAAAATTCTTACTTGTGTCATTTTTTAACCTCTTAAGTTATTTTGAACTTAAAGTTATTTGAAGTCTTTTTTATATAACAAAAAGGGGGAGAAATGATTTGAAAAATTGAATTTTCAAATGAATAAGGGGGAGCTTTAATTGATTTTGAGCTTTGGTTCTCTTATTGAAAATTTATTTTACAAAGGGGGACAATCCCAAACAATTTTTTAAGATTGGTTTTATTATATCAAAAAGGGGGAGATTGAAGAACTGATGTTTTGATATAATAATTGAAAAATAGTTTTGGACTAAATTGAAAAGATTCCAAAAGTGCCTTTAAGTCCAAACATCTTGAAAACAAGTTTGTGGATGGTTTAAATGGTTTTGGCAATGTTTGAAACGTTTTTAAGTAACCAAACCAGAGTTTTCAAGGTACCCGTTTCGAAATAGGGGGACTTGTATCGAAACATTTTGAAATTGCGAAAACTCGTACCGAAACAGGGCTTGCTCATTTTGATACGGAGGGTCTTCGTTTCGAAACACCCTTTTGGTGTTTCGGTACGCCCAACGGTCAAAACCCCCCAACGGCTTTTTAAATTACAGCTCAACTGTTACACGTTCCAAAACGGGGTTTCTACCGTTTCGATACGGATCAAGAGTGTTTCGAAACGGTCAGAGGCGTTTTGAAATGGCTTGCTTCAAAAGAAGGGAAATCGTTTCGAAACAGGCTTACCGAAACGTCTACGATTGTTCTGAAACAAGCTGACCATTTCGATACAGGTTTGACTGTATCAAAGCCCAAGAGATTGCTCGTATCGAAACGCATAAGGGTCGTTTCAATACATGTTTTGGCAAAACCAAATCGTTTCGAAACCCTTTTGGGGCGTTTCGAAACACCTTGGTCCATTTGTGTTCTTAGAAAGCACCCGTATCGAAACAGGGTGACCCGTTTCGATACCAATTGGCATGGAAGTGCAGATGAGGCTCTAAATTGCAGAAGAATTGATTTTTAATTGATCCTAGATGCATGAATGAGATGTATGAGCAAGATTAACATATCAAAACATAAACATATTCCCCCTAACTATAAGCAAGGATGAAATTAGGATCAATAACACATAAGCATGACATTTAACAAGAAATCAAGCGATTTTAAGCACAAAAAGGTCCTAAAAGGTTATGATAGGCTAGTTAGACCTAACTCTCTCCTAAGGGACAAAAAACACTCTTTATCTAGAGGTTTAGTAAAGATGTCCGCTAATTGATTTAAAGTGTCTACATACTCTAAAATAACATCTTCCTTAATGACATGATCTCTAATGAAATGATGCCTTATTTCTATGTGTTTGGTTCTAGAGTGTTGGATGGGATTTTTGGTAAGACATATGACAGTAGTGTTATCACACTTAAGGGGTATGGTGTCTACCTTAATTCAATAGTCTTAGAGTTGTTGTTTCATCCAAAGGACTTGAGAACAATAACTCCCTAAGGATATGTACTCGGCTTCGGTGGTAGTTAAAGCTACACTATTTTGTTTCTTAGATAAACAAGATATGAGCATACTACCAAGGAATTGGCAAGTGCCGGAAGTACTTTTCCTATCTATTTTACAACCTGTAGAACTAATGTTTTGATATAATAATTGAAAAATGTTTTTGGACAAAGTTAAAAAGAATTCAAAACCATTTCTAAGTCCAAAAAATTTGAAACTATGTTTATGGGATATTTCAAAAAGGTTTTAAGTGTTTTCAAAGCCAAATTCAACAAAACCATCTAAGCGTTTCGAAACACCCCTAGGTGTTTCAATACGGGTCTTTATAGTGGCAAAACGTTTCGAAACTGGTTTCGAAACGGGCTTTATCTGGGTGAGATTTTTCATAGCGTTTCGATACGGCCTCTACCTTTTCGATACGCCTATGTGGCATTGACCTCAACGGTCACAAACCCCCAACGGCTATTTCCCAACTACCTTTTAAATGCAGAGCGTTACGATACGGGGACAAGCGTTTCGATACGGCCAAGGGCGTTTCGATACGGCCAAGGGCGTTTCGATACGGGTGCTGCAACGACTCTTTCCATTTCAAGAGTGTTTCGAAACGGGGAGCTGCAGAACTGCATTTATGGTGGGAAACAAAGTCTCCAAAGGCTCCAATTCAACCCTAACGGCTAGTAATGGCTACAAACTCAAAGAGGAGTATAAAAGGGACTCCAAGCATCTAGTAATGGTTAATGCTTCAATTCTAATACAACATATGATCAAAATGTGTCTTAGTGCTTAAGTGTCAATTCTTTGTATAGACAAACACTAGTGAGCCAAAATTGTTAGAATTGCTAAAGTGTTTTAGGATTGGGTGAGAGCTTAATTGTGCAAACAAATACCTATTAGAGGGATTTGAGTTTGCTTATCTTTGTCTCTTTGTAAATAGGGTTTGATTAAAGCTTTGGGTAGAAAGCTTGATCGGTTTGTAAGGGTTTCCTCCTAAGCCTAGAAAAGGGGACGAATCAATAGTGGATTGATTGGAAATCCTTAGTGGGAAGCTAAGGTAGTGGATGTAGACCTTGGTTAGAAGGTTGAACCACTATAAATCGTCTTGTCTTAATTTCTTTTTAGCTTCCACACCTCTTACACCCAAAATTCCACTTCTCCACCACTTTGCGAGCAAGAACGGTTGAAGGAATCGAGCACCGAATAACCCAACAATTGGTATCAGAGCTTGGCTCAATTGAAGAGGATTAACATCCTATTGAGAAGATCTGGCAAGCTCGATCATCATTTTACTCAACCGGCTCAATGGCGCAATCCATCAAAAAAACCGCTCTTCTTCGACGGAACACACTATGCCCATTGGAAGTTAAGGATGAAGTTCTTCATAAAGTCAAAGGACTACAAGCTTTGGGATATAGTAGAATATGGTCCGTTCGTGCCTCAACAAAGCAAGGTGATTGGAGTGTCGAAGATCGCAAGAACATGGAGCTTAATTGCAAAGCCTTGCACATCCTATTTTGTGCATTTGGCCCCAACATATATGAGAAGATGTCTTCTTGTGAGAGTGTCAAGGAAGTTTGGGACAAGCTCGAAGTTACATACAAGGGAACAAACGAAGTAAAGGAGACCAAGATCGGGCTTCTCAACCTAGCGTATAAAAACTTCAAGATGGATCCGAAAGAGGACATTGAGAAAATGTTCGATAGGTTCTCCACCATCACCAATGGACTTAAAGGTTATGGAGAAGCCATCCCAGAAGAGAAACTTGTCCGAAAGCTTATCTACTCCCTTCCCGAGTCATGGGACTCAAAAAGGACCGCCATCATCGAAGCCAAGAATCTCAAAACCTTGAAGCTTGATGAGCTCATGGGGTCTCTTCTCACTCACCAAATAATGAAGAAAAACAAAGAAGAGGAGAAGAAGAAGGAAGAGATTAGAGCTATGGGGAGAAGAAGCTCAAAGGGCTTGGCATCAACACAAATACCATTGCTCTCAAGTCCTCCCCATGCCATCATGTAGATTCAAGTGAAGAGGAGGATGATGAAGAAGATATAGTTCATCTCTTCAAGAAGTGTGCTCTTTTCATGAAGAAAGCTTAGAAAGAGCTTGAACGAGAATCCATGAAAAAGAAGAGGGCAAGCACTTCAAGCCATAAGAATAAGGCATATATGGCTACTTGGAGTGATGAGGACTCCACCGACGATGAACAAGCTAACCTTTGCCTTATGGCCATCGAAGAAGTTTCAAGGGTAAGTTATAATTCATCTACTTCATGTTCATATTTTTTTGATAAATTACAAGATGCCTATGATTATTTGGTTTTAGAGTTTAAAAATCACATTTTGAAAAACAATAAAATGATTTCAAAGTTGAAAATTCAAAATGATTTGATTTCTAAAACCAAACTTGAACTTGAAGCAAAACTCGAAGAGTTTGAACAAAAATGTTTTGATTTACAAAATTTGCTTCCTAAAGTTCAAGAAGAAAAAGATTTGATTTCCAAAGAGCTTGAAATGAAAAATAATTTTGGAAAATCAAACTTTTATGTAAGACAATCTAGTGCCCCTAGATTTGTAAATGGTAAATGTTTTAGAAGTATTTGGGTCCCAAAAGGACTAAGTACTTCAACTAAAAAGGATGAAATTAAAAAATGGATTCCTAAGGGGACTAAGTTTTGTGCTACTAACGTCTATGGATCCAAAGCAATTTGGATACCAAAAATTACTTGGTTGTCTTTTGCTAGGTGTGATGGAGAGTGAACAACAAGTCAAACATTGAGGGGGAGCTCCATGCACACAAAGAAAGACACTTGAAGAAGGAAGAGTTCACATCCTCCCTTGTGTTCAAGTGTGGTAAAAATCTAGTTGATTTATTTGTTAATTTGATTTTTTTACTAGATTATGACATATGTTGAACTAACATTTTGATGATGCTTTGAATAAAGGGGAGCCATTTTAAAAACAAAATTCTAAATTTTTGTCATCTTTTCAAACCTCCTAAGTTATTTTGAACTTAATGTTTTTTTTAATTCTTTTTGATATAACAAAAAGAGGGAGAGTTTGGTTTGAAAATTTGTATTTTCAAATGAATAAGGGGGAGCTTTACTTTATCTTAAATTTTTCATCTCTTATTCACATTTTTAAACTTAAAGGGGGAGAATCCCAAACAATTTTTCAAGTTGGTTTTATTATATAAAAAATGGGGAGATTGTAGAACTAATGTTTTGATATAATAATTGAAAAAATGTTTTTGGACAAAGTTAAAAAGAATTCAAAACCATTTCTAAGTCCAAACAATTTGAAACTATGTTTATGGGATATTTCAAAAAGGTTTTAAGTGTTTTCAAAGCCAAATTCAACAAAACCATCCAGGCGTTTCGAAACACCCCTAGGTGTTTCGGTACGGGTCTTTATAGTGGCAAAACGTTTCGAAACTGGTTTCGAAATGGGCTTTATCTGGGTGAGATTTTTGCATAGCGTTTCGATATGGCCTCTGTCGTTTCAATACGCATATGTGGCATTGACCTCAACGGTCACAAACCCCCAACGATTATTTCCCAACTACCTTTTAAATGCAGAGTGTTTCGATACGGGGACAGCGTTTCGATACGACCAAGGGTGTTTCGATACGAGTGCTGCAACGACTCTTTCCATTTCAAGAGTGTTTCGAAATGGGGTCGAGTGTTTCGAAACGGGGAGCTGCAGAACTGCATTTATGGTGGGAAAAAAAGTCTCAAACGGCTCCAATTCAACCCTAACGGCTAGTAATGGCTACAAACTCAAAGAGGAGCATAAAAGGGACCTCCAAGCATCTAGTAATGGTTAATGCTTCAATTCTAATACAACATATGATCAAAATGTGTCTTAGTGCTTAAGTGTCAATTCTTTGTATAGACAAACACTAGTGAGCCAAAATTGTTAGATTTGCTCAAGTGTTTTAGGATTGGGTGAGAGCTTAATTGTGCAAACAAATACCTATTAGAGGGATTTGAGTTTGCTTATCATTTAAGGTAGTGGATGTAGAACTTGGTTAGAAGGTTGAACCACTATAAATCATCTTGTCTTTATTTCTTTTTAGCTTCCACACCTCTTACACCCAAAATTCCACTTCTCCACCACTTGGCGAGCAAGAACGGTTGAAGGAATTGAGCATTGAATAACCCAACACAACCCTCGTTATCCGCATCCGAATAAGCATGAAGGTTAAAGGTTGATTCTCTAGGGTACCAAAGACCTAAACAATGAGTATCTCTAAGGTACCTAAAGATCCTTTTAACGACGATAAGGTGTGACTCTCTAGGACTAGCTTGAAACCTAGAACACAAGCAAACACTAAACAATATATAAGGTCTACTTGCGGTAAGGTCAAGCAAAGATCCAATCATAGAGCGATAAAGCTTAGAGTCAACACACTTACCCCCTTCAACTTTGTCAAGCTTTGTAAATGAGCTCATTGGTGTAGCTTGAGGCTTTGCTTGCTCCAAGTAAAACTTCTTGAGCATATCTTTGATGTACTTAGCTTGATTGATGAAGATGTCATCCTTCATTTGTTTGATTTGGAGTCCCAAGAAAAATGAGAGCTCCTCGATCATGCTCATTTCAAATTCACCTTGCATCAACTTAGAAAAATCTTGACAAAGCAATTCATTAGTAGAAACAAAAATGATATCATCAACATAAATTTGAACTACTAAGATATCTTTGCCATTGTTTTTAATAAAAAAATGTTGTGTCCACCTCTCCTTTTTCAAAACCTTTTCCAACTAGAAAACTTGATAATCTTTCATACCAAGCTCTAAGAGCTTGTTCTAAACCATATAAAGCTTTTGACAATTTGAAAACGTGGTTTGGAAAAATAGGATCTTCAAAACTCGGTGGTTGTTCCACATACACTTCTTCGTTTATAAAACCATTTAAAACACACTTTTGACATCCAATTGAAAAGGCTTGAAATCATGATAACATACAAATGCAAGTAGCATCCTAATTGCTTCCATTCTAGCTACGGGTGCATAGGTTTCATCAAAATCAATTCCCTCTTGTTGAGTGTAACCTTGAGCAACAAGGCTAGCCTTGTTTCTCACTATGTTACCACTCTCATCTAGTTTGTTTCTAAAGACCCATTTAGTTCCTATAGTAGATTTATTTCTAGGCCTATCAACTAATTTCCACACTTTACTTCTCTCAAATTGATTTAACTCATCTTGCATGGTCATAATCCAAAAGTCATCTTTTAATGCTTCCTTAACATTCTTAGGCTCAATGCATGAGATAAAAGCAACATGATTAAGCATTTTAAGAGAAGAACAAGTAGTTACCCCCATGGATGGATCACCCAAGATCTCACCACCCTTGACATAGTTGTACTCCCTTGGGTAGCTCACTTCCTTTTCCTCAAGAGACATGTCTTGCAATGCTTCTAGAGGTGCTTCTTCCTCTTTGGTTGGAATCTCATTAACCTTTGATGATTCTCCACCATCATTGGCTTCAATGATCCCTACATCATCATCATCACAAGAATCCTTCCTCGGAAGGAGGTTATCATCGAAAACCACATGAATAGATTCCTCTACGATTAAAGTTCTTTTTTTAAACACATGATAGACTTTAGAGTTTAAAGAGTAACCTAGAAAAATAGCTTCATCACTCTTTGCATCAAATTTACCTAAATTATCTTTTCTGTTGTTTAAAACAAAACACTTGCAACCAAAAGGATGAAAATAGCTAATTTTAGGCTTTTTAGATTTTATGTAACACCCCAAATTTGGGCTTAGAAGTTTAGGGTCTGAACCGGACCGGTCTGAGAAATGGTTCGAATATAAAAGGAGGTTTTAGGGAAAGCCTAGTTCGGGATGCTTTAAAAATATGGAAAAATACTTAAAAATCCTCTTTTAATATATATAAGAGAGTGGTGAAATCAATTTTGCAAAATAAGGTTTGGAAATACTACATTTCAGTGTAGTGACTAAAATGTGATTTTTGAAAAGTTTAGTGGTGACTGTTTTGTAAGGATTGAAACTTTGAGTCTTTAAGGAGCTAATTTACCCAAAAATGATTTCTCCAGATTTTTCCTTAATTTGGGTGAATTAATTAATGTTTTAATTAATTAAATAAAAAAGGAAACTACTTTTTGGAATTTCATAACTACCTTTTCTTAAATTTTTCTCATTCTTTTTTCTCTCAAAATTTCATCATCCAAACACTATTTCTCCAGCAACTTTTGCATTGATCTTCACTTCAATTGATGAGATTTCTATCATCAATTAATTCCTAATCGATCTTGCATCAAATCCTTTTGATTTCCTCATTGATTTTCAAGGAAATTGGCTCAAATCAAGGAGAAATCACCATTTAGAGGTAAGATTGTTCTTCTCCTCTAAATACTCAGTTCTTTACTGAAATTCCCAAGTTGTCAATCCTTAATTTAAGTTTTGTAAATGGTTTTAATGTTAGAAACTTGAATTTGGCTTAAAACTCAAGATTTGGAATAAATCTTGAAGAATTTCGTTGTGATTGATTGAGCTCTATTTTGAGATGATTCTTTAATGTATTTTGGATGTCTAATGATGTTGAAATGATGTTTTATCAATGCAATCCCGAATAGGTTGAATTTCCTAAGTTTTTGCTTATGAAAATGGTGGTTTTTGAGGTGTTTTTGGTGTTCTGTTATAGCTGGAGGTATAAGGACGAGTTAAGTTGTATTTTGGATGTTGATTAATGTTTAGAAATGGTTAGAAGTGATGGATCTTGGTTGGGTTAAGTTTTTGAAGAGTTTGGAGGTGATTTCGGTTGTGTTTGGTAGCCGAAATGTTGGTTTTGGGTAGAGCAGCGAGTTTAGGTGTGATGGCTGAAGATTTTAATGCATGATGATGCATTAATCCTCTGCTTTGATGTGTTTAAAATAGGGGAGACATCTTCGGACACTATTGGAGTTGATCCGGAGGGTTGATTGGCGTTTCGCAAGCGTGCGAAACGTAATTGGTGAGTGGAGTTGGGTTTTCAGCTTTGAAACGATTATTTGGAGGTTTTGGGAGCTTAGTTTAAGTCTAAACAACTTAACTAAGCTCAAGAGTAAGTTTTCGGAAAAACTCCCTCGGATGTGCTATGACTTTTGATGCATTGGTTATAAATTGCATGTTTAAATTCTATTTTGAAAGCATGTTTTAGCATGGTTAATGCTGGTTTTGAAAGCCATGTGTTGAAGGATGCTCAAGGTAAGAGATCCTTGTTTTGGCATGTTGTTAAATTGGTAATGATGCATGGTGATGCATGGTGTTTAATGGCTTTGATTAATGTTTTAAAACAGTGAGTTGATGATGGTATTTCATGTATATTGGCAAGTGATGAATTGGTTTTTAAAGTACTTGAATCGGATATAGTTAGCCGGCTATAGGATTGGGTGCACCGTAAGTAAAGTCGCCTTGGATGTTGAGGGGTTGTGATTGTACCGTAAACTCCAACCAAGTATCCTAACGAGAGAGGTAAGATCACAACGGTGGTTAAAAGTCCGTGTGTGGATCTTATTAAGGCCATAACGGTGATTAAAAGTCCGTGTGTGGATCTTGTTAAGGTCACAACGGTGGTTAAAAGTCCGTGTGTGGATCTTGTTAAGGTCACAACGGTGGTTAAAAGTCCGTTTGTGGATCTTGTGTTATGTGTCCTGTACTCTCGTTAGTGGGTTATAAAACTACCGATGAGTGATGTTGAGGGGTTGTGATTGTACCGTTAAACTCCATCACGGGTGTTGAGGGGTTGTGATTGTACCGATAAACTCCACCTTGTAAGCCGGTAGTGTGTATGAAGCGTGTGGGACAACGCTTGTAATCCGCGTATCCAATTGTGTTTTGTGTTGTAAATGGTTATGAATTATCACTTGAAAGCCAATATAATGTATTTGAATGTAATGAAGCGAGAGATGCTTGAGAATGATGCAAGGTTGCATGGGAAATATGTAAATGATGTAAGAATGCATGTGATACTTGTTAAGCATGAGCAAATGTATATCTTCTATTGTGAATGGTGCATATGTGCATAGAATCTCTTTAGTGCATTGAAGTCTTGTGAAGGCTTGTATTAAAAAGGCATGCAATGCAAATGTTGCTTTTGTAGTTCATGTGTTTTGCATTTGTTGAATGCATGGGATAGGTAGTAGGAACAATTGGTTTTCAAAAGGTACTTTGCTTTGAAATGATCATCAAGCATGAGAAAAGTGTGGTGTGAAGTGGAAGTGATTTCCAAGGAAATTGAGTTAAACTTTGCATGAAGTGATCATGCATGGAAGGGTTTAAATCATAGTATTTGCAAGAATGTGGTTTGGGGTGAGTTGTTTAGCATTTTAGAGTTAAAGGTTGGTTTTCATGTTGAGCAATGCATGTTTTAAAGCAATGTTGTTTTCAAATGAGGTTTTCAAACAATGCTTGGGTTCATTGAATTGTATCTACATTTAAAGAAGGTTTTATGATTCGCTGCATTGATGGTGGATTGGTTTTGAGCATTCCTCACTAAGCATTATGTGCTTACGCTCCTTTTTGTCCATCAATGCAGATATTTGAAGTTGGGACAGCAAGAAGCAAGGGATTCAAGAAGAGCTCCACTTGAGAAGTATGTTTTGGTTTATAGCTATAGATAATAAAGGCAATGGGGGGAGAGTCTTTTATATTGATGTGTAATGAGATTGTGTATGTTGACCATGTTCGGTTTATGGTTTGAACTTTGTTGTTGATCGCTTTGCCATATTTGAATCATCTTCTTCCTAATTTGATATGTTATGCTCTTTGATTAAAAGCAAGATCATGCGTTGGATGTGATAATGAGTTGGTGCACCTAATGTTTGATTTGTATCTAGTTTTTAATGCAATTTGGTAGTTATAGTGCTTGGCATGTTGTTGATACGTTGAGGAATGGTTTAAAGTATGATTGATGGTGTTTGGATGTGTAAAACCAGAATTTTCTGCTGTTTCTGGGCAGGGTGTATCGAAACACCCTTGGCTGTTTCGAAACGGGTGCATGAAATGGCCTAGGCGTTTCGGAACGGCTAGAGGTGTTTCGAAACACTTTGGCTACTGGAGGTGTTCGTTTCTGAACTAGTTTCGGAACATACCCGCGTATCGAAACGGTCAACCCCGTTTCGATACGGGCGTACGACACGGGTGTTTCTATACAGGTGTCAGTGTTTCGAAACGGGTGACCATTGGACAGATTTGCATGCTTTACATTTTTGCCCTGAAAGTTGTAATTGCAATTGCTTGAGCTTGAGATGTCTTTTTAAGCTGAAATTTGGCAGAGAGGCTTGTAATATGATTAATTGAGGTTTGGTAAAACTAAAATCTTGAAAGTCCTTTTGTTTTTCAAAATTTACGTTTTGGTCCCTAAAAGTGTATTTCTTGCAATTGAGTCTTTAAACGTTTCCGATTGCTGTGTTTTTCTCTTCCAAGGTTCTTGGGCTTTCACATAGGTTTAATGCACATTTAGAGAAGTTTAAAAAGAAAAAAAAGGGTCGTTAATCAAGGTTGACTTTCGGGTTGACTTTGGTTTTTCCCGTGTAATCTTCGTAGTTCGGGTCAACCGTCTAGATCGGGCTAAGGGGGTTACATTTGTTGGTATCAGAGCTAAGTTGCGAATATATGGGGCGATGGTAAGTTTGTGGTAAGTTGTTATGGTAAGTGTTGGATGTTTATTCGGATGTGTGGTTGAAAGTTGGTTGAAAAATATGTCTTTGAGCGAGTTGTTAATGTTTTTATCATGCTTTTTGGTTATGAATCTTCTGTGAGCTAGTGTGAACATGTATTGGTGATATGCTGGTGTTGTGAGTTGATTTTCTGAGTAATGAAAATGTGATGGGGATGATAAGTTGATATTATGCTGTTGAGAGTGAATGTTGTTTGATAAGAGCATGATTGAAGTTTGTTGATTGATATGCTTGATGTTTGTGATATCAATGTTTTTATTGATTGTTATGTCATGTAAAAGGGGAGAATTCGGGATACCCATTGCCTTATTATTATAGCTATTGTGTTATGTTGGAGTTGGAGTCTTGAATCCTTGCTTGAAGCTGGCCTGATCGTTTTGTTTGTTTTGTTATCATTGCTTTGTTAATAATAGCACAATGGGATCGATGGGAGAATGGCAGTTGGGTATGATGGTTGTTGCTTTAGAGTAGGTTGTTAAGGGGTGGAATCCACTTTTTGGTGGGAGTGTACCGCTTCGGTCGACAGTGCCTGGAGTTGAAGTAGTAAGGCAGAATGAGAAAGCTGGTTCTGTGATGAAGGATTCGTCACCTGTGGTTCAAGAAGTGTCGGGAACATCTCAGGCCGTGGTGAAAGTGAGGCCTGTAGACGTGCCGACTGTGGGACATGCGAGTTTGTCAAAACATCGTTTATATGATTTGGGAGCTGTAGAGTATCATGGTTTGACACCTGAGGCATTCGAGGCTTGGTTAGCCAGTGTAATTCCGATTTTGGATCAAGAAGGGTGTGACCACGCCTGTAAGCTGGGAAGTGTTATCTCGTTAATGTTGGAGGATGCTTGTGCTTGGTGGACATCTGTGGCGGTGGCAACGAATATCCACGATATAGATTGGGAGTTCTTTGTGTTTACCTTTAATGCAAGATACCTTGGAGAGAAGTTCTCATGGGTGAAGCAACACGGGGATATGGCTTCAGATTTTTCTGGTGAGATAAGTATAAGAAAAAGAGCTGTGGGTACTGACCTCGAGAGTGGTCAGCGTAAGAAGCTACGTGACAGAAGGGTTTGTGTGAATCGAAGTCTGAGTGGTAGTGCAGACGTGGGTCAAGTGCAGTATGACCAAGGAGTGGTAGCTCGGTTGCCGAAGTGTGACCGTTGTGGAAGGTGTCACGTTGGAGTTTGTTGAGGCGTGGGAGCTTGTTGGAACTGTGGTTCTATGGAGCATGTGAAGCGGAATTGTCCTCGAGTGGTGAGATCAGCTTTAGTGGTTGCAAAAGGGTCTCAGAAGGGTCGTGAGTGCGGCCGCGATAGAGTTCGGAGGTGGCAAGAAAGGCGGAAAGGTGTGAGGTGTTTGGGGGGTGGATCTTGTTGGAATTGTGGGTCTGTTGGACATTTGAGGCGGAATTGTTTGGAGTTAGCTCGGGGTAGTCAGGGTTCTTTACCGCAGGGTGACGGTGATGACCTTAAAGTATTGGTTGATGCTGCGGCGGTACGTTCAGAGAATAACGGTTCTGCGGGGAAGAGAGTTTGTCTGTTGGAGCTCCGGGGCAATGAGGTGGTTTCAGGTAACTTTGCTAAGTAATCTTTGCCCTAGTTATCTTTATGGGTTCCGGTTTGGTTTCCCTTGCGTAGTGGGTAAGGTCTTATAGCTAGCAAGTTGGGGTAGTAGCCGGTGTTGTTTTGGAAACAACTTTAGTGTGAAGAGGGTATTAGTGGGGTATTTTGTAGCTAGCAGATTGTTAGAGTAGTAGAGCTGGACAAGTTAGAAGTGAGGTAAAGAGGTTGTTCTTAGGTGGATTCTGAGGATGTTATTGGTAAGTGTGAACCGACATACATGCACAGTTAAAACCATGTGATATATTATATTTTATATATATATATATATATATGTTGGTACATGCATACATGCGACATGACATTAGAGGTTTTGCATACATGTACACAGGCATTGATAGGGCATATTGGTGACCATGCATACGAACGTTCACACTTGCTAATAGCTAGTTGGGTCCGTTGGTGTTGTGGTAGGATTAGGTTGGATGGTGGGTTTTTAAGTGTTGTTTTGGTGTTAGGTGGATGTTAGAAGTGGTAGGCAAGTTGTCGGTAGTAGTGAGTGCGATCTAGCATGTTGGCGGAAGAAGGGTGTTTTGGTGCTTAAAGAGTTTAGCGGTGTAGTGGTGAGGAGATTACCAGTTGAAGTTAGAATCGTTCGAGGTGGTTGTGAATAGCTAATAGGTGTGGTAGTTTCTTTGTGTTAAATGATGTTGTAGGCTAGTGTATGTGTTTCCGGAGTGTTGAGGCGTCTTGGCGTTGATGTTGCAATAGGAGGTTGTTTATGTAGGTGAAGGTTCGTAGCAACCTTAGAGGAGTTGTGAGGAGGTTGTGTTGAGAGCTGTAGATAAGGTTTGGCTTGGGTTGAGTAGAGGTTTTGTAATCTTAATATGTTTTTATGGAATGGGTGGTATCCAGGTAAGGATAGTATTATGGTCAAAGATTGAAGTGGAAAGGCAATGTAAGTTCAAGGGCCATTGTTGGTTTGTTTATTGAATATAAGTAAATCTTTCTTAAGTCCGCTAGAGGTAAGTGGAACAGCTGGTGGAGTTAAGGTTGGAGTCTTGTGGCATGGGTTTCGAATGTTGTGTGGGTAGTTTTGATGAGTTGTTATGGTAGTGATAGTGGCGGATGTGAAGGGATGTTATCAATATATTGAGAAGTTTGAGTAGGCAGTTGTTGCTTAAGAAATTTTTGCTTGTTGTGGTAATCTTTGAAAGGAGTTGAACGGTTTTGCAAGGTGTTTTAGGAGCAGCGAAGGTGGTGGGTCACATGGTGGCTGAAAAATGGATGGGCTGGTGTCACCGACTGTGCGAGTTTTGTTGAGGGAGTTATGAGATAAGGCGGAGTATGTTGTAAAGATTTGAGAATTCTTCGGGTTGTTGGGGTTATGCACAGTTCGAAAGTGTGAAAAGTTAATCTGAGGTTAATAACCGAGTGTTCTGGAAGTCTTGAACCGTAAGTAGTGGTGTTGGATTTGGGTATAGTGTGAGTTTGATTTGAGGATGTGTTGGTATCGTGGTGTTTTGGGTTGATGATGTTTCAGTGGTGGTTAAATCTCCTGTGTTACTTTGTGTGTTGCTTTGGGAAGTTTGGTGTCGTGCTCTTTTCGCAGGTTGAAATTTCGAGGACGAAATTTCCTAAGAGGGGGAGAGTTGTAACACCCCAAATTTGGGCTTAGAAGTTTAGGGTCTGAACCGGACCGGTCTGAGAAATGGTTCGAATATAAAAGGAGGTTTTAGGGAAAGCCTAGTTCGGGATGCTTTAAAAATATGGAAAAATACTTAAAAATCATCTTTTAATATATATAAGAGAGTGGTGAAATCAATTTTGCAAAATAAGGTTTGGAAATACTACATTTCGGTGTAGTGACTAAAATGTGATTTTTGAAAAGTTTAGTGGTGACTGTTTTGTAAGGATTGAAACTTTGAATCTTTAAGGAGCTAATTTACCCAAAAATGATTTCTCCAGATTTTTCCTTAATTTGGGTGAATTAATTAATGTTTTAATTAATTAAATAAAAAGGGAAACTACTTTTTGGAATTTCATAACTACCTTTTCCTAAATTTTTCTCATTCCTTTTTCTCTCAAAATTCCATCATCTAAACATTATTTCTCCAGCAACTTTTGCATTGATCTTCACTTCAATTGATGAGATTTCTATCATCAATTAATTCCTAATCAATCTTGCATCAAATCCTTTTGATTTCCTCATTGATTTTCAAGGAAATTGGCTCAAATCAAGGAGAAATTACCATTTAGAGGTAAGATTGTTCTTCTCCTCTAAATACTCAGTTCTTTACTGAAATTCCCAAGTTGTCAATCCTTAATTTAAGTTTTGTAAATGGTTCTAATGTTAGAAACTTGATTTTGGCTTAAAACTCAAGATTTGGAAGAAATCTTGAAGAATTTCGTTGTGATTGATTGGGCTCTGTTTTGAGATGATTCTTTAATGTATTTTGGATGTCTAATGATGTTGAAATGATGTTTTATCAATGCAATCCCGAATAGGTTGAATTTCCTAAGTTTTTGCTTATGAAAATGGTGGTTTTTGAGGTGTTTTTGGTGTTCTGTTATAGCTGGAGGTATAAGGACGAGTTAAGGTGTATTTTGGATGTTGATTAATGTTTAGAAATGGTTAGAAGTGATGGATCTTGGCTGGGTTAAGTTTTGGAAGAGTTTGGAGGTGATTTCGGTTGTGTTTGGTAGCCGAAATGTTGGTTTTGGGTAGAGCAGCGAGTTTAGGTGTGATGGCTGAAGATTTTAATGCATGATGATGCATTAATCCTCAGCTTTGATGTGTTTAAAATAGGGGAGACATCTTTGGACACTATTGGAGTTGATTCGTAGGCTTGATTGGCGTTTCGGCAAGCGTGCGAAACGTAATCGGTGAGTGGAGTTGGGTTTTCAACTTTGAAACGATTATTTGGAGGTTTTGGGAGCTTAGTTTAAGTCTAAACAACTTAACTAAGCTCAAGAGTAAGTTTTCGGAAAAACTCCCTCGGATGTGCTACGAAGTGCTTTGATGCATTGGTTATAAATTGCATGTTTAAATTCCGTTTTGAAAGCATGTTTTAGCATGGTTAATGTTGGTTTTGAAAGCCATGTGTTGTAGGATGCTCAAGGTAAGAGATCCTTGTTTTGGCATGTTGTTAAATTGGTAATGATGCATGGTGATGCATGGTGTTTAATGGCTTTGGTTAATGCTTTAAAACAGTGAGTTGATGATGGTATTTCATGTATATTGGCAAGTGATGAATTGGTTTTTAAAGTAATTGAATCGAATATAGTTAGCCGGCTATAGGATTGGGTGCACCGTAAGTAAAGTCGCCTTGGATGTTGAGGGGTTGTGATTGTACCGTAAACTCCATCCAAGTATCCTAACGAGAGAGGTTAGATCACAACGGTGGTTAAAAGTCCGTGTGTGGATCTTGTTAAGGTTACAGCGGTGGTTAAAAGTCCGTGTGTGGATCTTGTTAAGTTCACAACGGTGGTTAAAAGTCCGTGTGTGGATCTTGTTAAGGTCACAACGGTGGTTAAAAGTCCGTTTGTGGATCTTGTGTTATGTGTCCTGTACTCTCGTTAGTGGGTTATACAACTACCGATGAGTGATGTTGAGGGGTTGTGATTGTACCGTTAAACTCCATCACGGGTGTTGAGGGGTTGTGATTGTACCTATAAACTCCACCTTGTAAGCCGGTAGTGTGTATGAAGCGTGTGGGACAACGCTTGTAATCCGCGTATCCAATTGTGTTTTGTGTTGTAAATGGTTATGAATTATCACTTGAAAGCCAATATAATGTATTTGAATGTAATGAAGCGAGAGATGCTCTAGAATGATGCAAGGTTGCATGGGAAATATGTAAATGATGCAAGAATGCATGTGATACTTGTTAAGCATGAGCAAATGTATATCTTCTATTGTGAATGGTGCATATGTGCATAGAATCTCTTTAGTGCATTGAAGTCTTGTGAAGGCTTGTTTTAAAAAGGCATGTAATGCAAATGTTGCTTTTGTAGTTCATGTGTTTTGCATTTGTTGAATGCATGGGATAGATAGTAGGAACAATTGGTTTTCAAAAGGTACTTTGCTTTGAAATGATCATCAAGCATGAGAAAAGTGTGGTGTGAAGTGGAAGTGATTTCCAAGGAAATTGAGTTAAACTTTGCATGAAGCGATCATGCATGGAAAAGTTTAAATCATAGTATTTGCAAGAATGTGGTTTGGGGTGAGTTGTTTAGCATTTCAGAGTTAAAGGTTGGTTTTCATGTTGAGCAATGCATGTTTTAAAGCAATGTTGTTTTCAAAGGAGGTTTTCAAACAATGCTTGGGTTCATTGAATTGTATCTACATTTAAAGAAGGTTTTATGATTCGCTGCATTGATGGTGTATTGGTTTTGAGCATTTCTCACTAAGCATTATGTGCTTACGCTCCTTTTTGTCCATCAATGCAAATATTTGAAGTTGGGACAGCAAGAAGCAAGGGATTCAAGAAGAGCTCCACTTGAGAAGTATGTCTTGGTTTATAGCTATAGATAATAAAGGCAATGGGGGGAGAGTCTTTTATATTGATGTGTAATGAGATTGTGTATGTTGACCATGTTCAGTTTATGGTTTGAACTTTGTTGTTGATCGCTTTGCCATATTTGAATCATCTTCTTCCTAATTTGATATGTTATGCTCTTTGATTAAAAGCAAGATCATGCGTTGGATGTGATAATGAGTTGGTGCACCTAATGTTTGATTTGTATCTAGTTTTTAATGCAATTTGGTAGTTATAGTGCTTGGCATGTTGTTGACACGTTGAGGAATGGTTTAAAGTATGATTGATGGTGTTTGGATGTGTAAAACCAGAATTTTCTGCTGTTTCTGGGCAGGGTGTATCGAAACACCCTTGGTTGTTTCGAAACGTGTGCATGAAATGGCCTGGGCGTTTCGGTACGGCTAGAGGTGTTTCGAAACACTTTGGCTACTGGAGGTGTCCGTTTCTGAACTAGTTTCGGAACATACCCGCGTATCGAAACGGTCAACTCCATTTCGATACGGGCGTACGACACGGGTGTTTCTATACGGGTGTCAGTGTTTCGAAACGGGTGACCGTTGGACAGATTTGCATGCTTTACATTTTAGTCCTGAAAGTTGTAATTGCAATTGCTTGAGCTGGAGATGTCTTTTTAAGCTGAAATTTGGCAGAGAGGCTTGTAATATGATTAATTGAGGTTTGGTAAAACTAAAATCTTGAAAGTCCTTTTATTTTCCAAAATTTACATTTTGGTCCCTAAAAGTGTATTTCTTGCAATTGAGTCCTTAAACGTTTTCGATCGCTGTGTTTTTCTCTTCCAAGGTTCTTGGGCTTTCACATAGGTTTAATGCGCATTTAGAGAAGTTTAAAAAGAAAAAAAGGGTCGTTAATCAAGGTTGACTTTCGGGTTGACTTTGGTTTTCCCCGTGTAATCTTCGTAGTTCGGGTCAACCGTCTAGACCGGGCTAAGGGGGTTACATTTTAAAATCTCATAAGGATTTTTTCTTTAAAATAGGTCTAATCATTACTCGGTTTATAATTTAGCAAGTGGTGTTAGTGGCTTCCGCCCAAAAATACTTAGCTAAATTGTTTTCACAAAGCATAGTCCTAGCCATTTCTTCTAAAGTTCTATTTTTCCTCTCAACTACCCCGTTTTGTCGAGGAGATCGAGGAGCCGAAAAATTATGGCTAATCCCATTTTCATTATAAAAATCATCAAAACTCATATTTTGAAATTATGTTCCATGATCACTTCTAATATGTGAAATTTTAAGTTCAAGATCATTTTGGGTTATTTTTTAAAATGTGATGAAGTTTTCTAAAGCCTCATCCTTGGTGCTTAAAAAGAGAACCCAAGTATATCTAGAGTGATCATCAACAAGCACAAATGCATATGACTTTCCACCCAAGCTAGTAGTCCTAATTGGCCCAAAGAGTTTTGACTTGACCATTTTTCTTAAAGGTTTTGGGAAGTTTTGAGAAGTTAAAAATTTATTTTCCAATTTCAATTTAGTCTTTAAATCCTTTGTTATATCAAAATCAATTCTTTAGTTTTACAATAATGATCAAGAAATTGTCTTAGAGCTTAATTGTTCATTTTCTTGTATAGACAACACTAGTGAGCTAAACATTGTTAAATTTGCTCAAGTGTTTAGGTTTTGGGTGAGAGCTAAATAGTGCAAACAATTACCTATTAGAGGGATTTCAAGTTTGCTTTAGAATTTCTCTTGTAAAGAGGGTTTACTCAAGCTTTGGGTTAGAAAGCTTTGAGTGTGTAATGGTTGCCTCCTTAGCCTAGAAAAGGGGAAGAAATTTAAAAAGTGAATTTGTTAAAATCCTTAGTGGGGAGCTAAGGTAGTGGATGTAGACCTTGGTTAGAAGGTTGAACCACTATAATTCCTTATGTCATTTGCCTATTTTTCACCTCCCACTAAAACACCCAAAAATCCAACTTCTCCACACTTGGCGAGCTAGAACGGTTGAAGGAAATCGAGCACATAAAAACCCAGCACATTTTCCTTTAATCATTTTGACCCAGATGAACGAGACTTCGAACCAGATAGCCTGTCAGTGAGCTTCCCTTATCACCTTGTTCAACAATGACCACAGTTGCATGACTTCCAGCCCTAGACAAGTTAGGTTGATGGGCCATTGTAGCAGTCTGCCCTTCCATAGTAGGGATAACATGTGCTACACAACCATCTTTGTGAGGCACCTTGGATTTCTTATCCGAATTTGACAATATGTAAGGTGTGTTCTTTTGAGGTTTCCGTGAAGTGGCCAAACCACCCGCATGCAACGCAACATCTTATGCTAGACCCTCACTCTCTACATCCCCATTTTCTTTTGCCACAACCGATGCCTCCCTTTTATGTTACCTGATCTGAATCCAAAGTAAGGAAATTAAATCACGAACCACTCCCTATAGGACGAGCTGAAATATCGTTGTTTCCATTCTGGCTACTCGACTCAGGTCTTTGACGGTGATTTGCAACCACCATCCATGGTTCAAACAAATTGTCCTCATGGACAAGTCTTTTGTCTGCATCATTCCCATCTGGCACCTGATTAACATTTTCTGCTACTCGTTCTGGATTCGCCGGACAACCCTCATTTGAATGCCCATAAACCCCACATCCATAGCAAATATTCTAAAGGCACTGATACTCAAGTCGTTGAACAGCCCCATCGATATGAACACAAGACAACATTGGCTTATTCAAATCAACCAACATAACAATTCCTACAAACTTTTCGCGACCCTCGGCCTACGTATTGTAGTCCACTCAGACAACTCATCCAATAAAAGATATGATCGCCCTAAACAAAGCCTTCGTATAATACTTGTACCAGAGATCTGGGAGACGAATCCACGCGATCACATGTGTTGGATGCTTCTCGGGCGTTGAGAAAGATATGCTTCATGGTTGCACTATCAGGTAACACCCATAGATCGTCCATGCCCTTCTGTGAGAACCTTCGTATAATCTGCCTCACTAGAAAACGCACAAGAAAATAATTGTTATCAAGATCAATAAGTTGAATTTCACCCACCAGTTTCCATAGCGCTTGAATTCTAGACATCAACGCCTTGTAGCCTATCAATCGCCCAAGAAGTCGCACAATGAGAGCATTTCGCATGTTTCGATCTATTTGATAATGGACCTTATCTGAAAATTAAATCGACGGAATAGGGCTTGATCGATCCACACGCACGTCCTCCTCAAGGACTGCAACCTCCTTCTCCATTAGATGTACACTTGTACCAGCACTGCCACCTTGGCTGCATGAATTCGACACCTTTCTCGCATACGAAGCCTTACCATCAGCAACAAGCGAAACCTTATCATGAGACCCTTGATTGGTGTTCCTCTGAATATCCACACTAGACTGACCAGCAGAGTCGACTAACTCAGATACCACTCCATCCGCCTCTATAGCCACAACAACTGGGTCAACGATAGTATTAGTGGAGTTCCGTCCCTTTTTAAATAACCGTAGGTCTTCTAACGGAGTTGGAGATGCTGGACGCTTTAGCGTCGGCAACATGACAATCTCCGGCGGCCTACCGCCAAGGTTCTCATAAAGATGCAAGCCATTAAAGTTCCTCGAGAGAGCACTAGGGTTCAAAGTTTTTTTAAAAAAAACTTTAATAAGGTTGTTAACCTCAAACTTTAATAGGGTTTTTCATTTTTAAGAGTTTTTAAAATTTTAAAATTATTTTAAATAAAATTTTATTTTAAAATTTTCAGGAATTTTTATATATTTTTAAAATATTTATTATCTTTTATATATTAATGATTTTAAAGTTTTAAATTTTAAAAATAAATTAAGCATAAACATAATAAAAAAACATAAAGACAAACATAAATTCTAAAATTTAGATTTTCCTTTTTACTTTTTATAAGTTATACTAATTTTTAATTTTACTTAATACGTGATACATCTTGAATAAACCAAATAATGTTTTAATAGAAAATAATATTGCAACAACGAGTATGATAAAACAATTGTTCAAGATAAGGCATATTTGGGTGAAAACTCATTTTTTAATAATTATATATAATTTTGGCTCTCTCCCAGGATTATTTGGAAAAATGACCCCCAAACTTGCCACTTAGTTAAACCTCGCGTTCTCTAGGAAGCGAGACGCGAACTCGCGTTCTACATAGCGCGCGTTCCGTCTACGTGGCATCGTTGTTTGAAATAATGGTTTTTCAGGAACTCGCGTTCTGCAGAACGCGAGGTCCACGAGAATTTGAAAAGGTGGCTGAATATATCGCACAAAACTCGCGTTCTGCAGAACGCGAGGTCTGTGTGATTTTGGGTTGAAAAACAAGGCTGGATAGGCCTGTTCGAGCCCAATTTTGGGCTCATAAATCGTATATTTTTAGCGAACATCGAGTTTGGGTTCGTAGTACTGAAAATTCTCTATCGTATGACATCAACACGGTCAATTTCTGTCCATTCTAAACTCGCTTAAAATGGCTTCCAAAACCCTATGCTATCATCCTTTTTTGAATGAAATTGACTTTGAATAACAATTGATAATTTTGATATAGTAATCGCATAAAAGTAATAAAAAACTGAAATTAAATAAACATTTAAAAGTTTAATTATAATAGATAAAGAAAATTAAAATACGGTATTTAAAAAAAACAAATGTCTGGAATAAATATATTAGAAACATAAGTACATATGCATTAGAAAAAAACGCTAATGATGTCTATGTCCACCCGTTCCGCAGTCGAGTGGATGACGATCCCGATCTAGATTCCTCCGAACAAGCTGTGCTGCATCCTCCTGGTCCTCATCATCATCATCTGCGATACGGGGACCTGTGCTGGGCCCGGGCGGGGAGTAAAACAAGCTACCCAGCGGCGTTTGCAGGACAATGCTATAGTCAAACTGAGATGCCAACGGTGGAATATCGATCAGCGGAGGACCACTCGTCGGCATATAGGGACGATAGGCATCAGAGAAGCCGAAGTCGGGTGGAAGCCTCATCTACTGGAAAGTCGAAGGACCGCTCAAATTCTGAAATGTTGTGGCAGAAGATGAGGCCCCTACAGTGTCAGTTCGCGGTCTCGGACCGCGCTACCTCAATTGGCTCTGGCTCACTCGACGTGTAGGGCGTGGGCGGTTTCGGGGACCCTGGGGAAACTGTCGCTTGCGCTCCTCGAGAGTAAGGATATGTTGCTTCCCATAGAGCCCATACCACTGAAAGTAATTGAAAGTAACTGTATCGGCCCAATCCACAATGGGTCGGAGAATGCGTGGACGACGGGCAAATCAGTCATCCCAAAGCTGTATCCAATCAGCGTGGTAATGGGCCCAATCAATCTCTGTCTTCCCCTAGCGTGTCAGAAGGTAGAATTCGTCCAAATTTGGTGGTTCCTCTTGCGGAACACATTGGACGTACCCGAACTGTCGGAGAACCCGATCCGTAGGATGCCACACGACAATTTCATAGTTAATCAGCGGCACTCGGGCAAGCCATACGTGCTGGTGACCTAGAATCTCGGGTGGAGTAATCTGCTGAATCACCTCTGAAGCGTAGGACCTCCACACGAACTAAAATAAATTATAACATTTCTAACGGTTATATGAAATATTATTGGAAAAAAGTATAAAAAAATTCAAATGAATTTTCGGATTACCTGATCGTGAGTTATCTTATACATAACAAGCATGTAGTCTTCTTGGTTATTCGGCAAGCCTTGGTGGGTCAGTGTTTCGCTCCACTTATCATTAATGGAAAATAAAAAAAGCGTTAAATAAAATAATTTAAAAATAAAATAAATATAATAAATGGAATAGTACCTCCGAAGAAGTGGAAATAAATAGGGGGCGGGCTGTCTAGGCTGCGGGCGTAAAAAAAGGCATCTGAAACCAAGCCCAAGACTGAAAGAGTAAACAACATCCTCCAATTGTTGCTCTATCATGGTCGATGTTTCTGCAGAGCTCTCTAAAAAGAAACGCCAAGACAGCTGCTCCCCAACATTTTTGTCTAGCTTCATCGAAATTGATAAGATGATAAAGCCACATCAAGTGCACCTTGGTGCGAGATTTGTCTGGCATTAATATCCCGCCGATAATGCGCAAGATGTGGGCACGCGCAAACCGCTATGAAAATAATAAATAAAACAAAATTTAATAGTAAAGAAAAAGCAAGAAATATGGATATTAAAAAAATTAAATATTTAATAAACGAAATATAATAAAAAATATAAATTAGTGAAAAAAATGAAAAAAAAAATACCTGGAGTGTTTCGTCATCCGCGTGGGGGGGAGGGTTTTCAAAGTCAATCTCCAAATAAGATAGGGTTATTTTCCCGCCGTCCCACGCATCCGTTGGGGGCGCCACTCCCATTAGTTGAGCAAATAGATCTGGCCAATTACCCAACGTTATACTCGTAATAAGGTTGTCGTCCGTAGGCAACCCCAGATGATAGGCAACATCCTCCAGTGTTATTGTTGCCTCACCTATCGGGAAATGAAAAGTGTGCGTCTCTGGCCTCCATCGTTCTATTAGCGCGCTAATCAACGATGGGTTACACTTCACACCCGCTAAGATCCTCACTACGTGGCCAAAACCAGCTCGATCAATCCACGTCATAACGGGGGGATCAGGTGCGTGGTTGATACGGTTAAGGTAACAAATTAACCGACGTTCGTATCCCTTCAAAAATAACATAACAAAAAATGAAATAGTTGGCAATGCGTGTAAAATAAAAAAATAAAAAAAAGAAAATAAAAAAATAACACCTCTTGTGTTGTCATGAAATAGTTAAAGCAGTGTTTCGCGTCGTTTCGTAAGCCCGCCATTGTATCGAAAGAAAATTAAGTAAATATAGTAAAAAAACAGAAGAACCCGCGTTTGTACGTGGTTGATACGGGGGTAGGGCCACCAATTTATAGAGGAGCTCGCGTCCTTTGGGAAGCGGTGTTAATGAACCTCGCATTCTGGGAAACACGCTATTCTAAAGACCTCGCGTTCCACGGGATGCGAGGTTCATTGAAAAGACGCGTCATGCAACAGACGCGTGATATAAACGGGCAGAAGGGACCTCGCGTTCTGCACAACGCGAGTTTCTAAAGAAAGCGCTTTCTACAGGACATGAGGTCGTGGGAAATCGACTCAATTGACCACCCAAACTATTGAAATTGGATCAATGTGACCACCAGCCGTTAATGGGCTAACGGAAGGTGACGTGACAGTTAAAAAATTAAAGGTATAATTACACATTTGGTCTTTACTATTTACATATTCTTTCAATTTAGTCCTAATTTTAAACTAATAAAATAAATTAATTAGGTGGTGACACGTGTCAACACCTTATTGGAGGAATTTAATTATTTATATTTGAGAGAAAAACAAATTTCAACATACATGCTGCTAAAAGGATTCGAACCCGAGCATTGTAGAAGTAAAGGCACTGGTTAGCCACTGCACTAAGAACAATATCGTGCTATGAAACACCAACATTATATCAAATATAAAGTCATCATAATGTTGGAGGGCTTCCCAAAGACATGAAATTAGAGCTCATTGAGCCACTTAAACTTCTCTTCAAGGATGAGGTTTGGATTTTGTCTCTTCAAGGATGACATTTACTTGTATTCCTCTTCTAACTTATTTGTGCTGAAATTTTTTTAAGGTTCGGCAACTTGGGAAGATATTGAAGGTTCTCGAGCCATTTTTAAAGCGCCATCCATTTCTTGGGCCTGACCTCGCAGTTCGAGTCTTGGGTGATGTAACTGAAGGCAATGCCTTAGATATTGTGCGGTAGGTAAGAGGTGTTTATTAAGTAAGTACAACCGTGTTTATAAAACCTGTTTTTCTATGATGAACTTGTTTTCCCTAGGTTGATGAAATTTTCATTCGATCCATCAAAGATACTGGTATTTATGACTCAATTTGGCAAGCTTTTGCTGTGTTTTTGCCCGTAAAATTCGTTGGAGTTCAAGGCAATCAAAGGACACATTCTTATGTTGTTACTCTCCGAGCTGTTACAAGTCAAGATGGAATGACAGTAGATTGGTAAGTTGATTTTCAGCACATGATATTGATATGGGTGTTTGCAATGGTTTTGTTGTTGTATTTGCTTTTGCTAAGTGTTTTGAAATTGCAGGTACTGTTTTGAAAGTAGTTTCCTTAAAAAAGTTTCTCAAAAGATTTGCAACAATGTGCGAGGCGTGAATCGTGTTACACTGGACATTACGTCAAAGCCCCATCAACATTTGGTCTTTACTATTTAAACAAATTTCATAGCACAATATTATTCTTAGTGTAGTGGTTAACCCATTGCCTTTGCTTCTACAATGCCCGAGTTTGAATTCCCTTAGCAGCATATATGCTGAAATTTGTTTTTCTCCTATAAATAAGTAAATTCCTTCAGTAAGGTGTTGACACGTGTCACCACCTAATTAATTTATTAGGACTAAATTGAAAGAATGTGTAATTATACTTTTAATTTTTTAACTGGCACGTCACCTTCCGTTAGCCCATTAACGGCTGGTGGTCACATTTATCCAATTTCAATAGTTTGGGTGGTCAATTGAGTCAATTTTTTTTAATATGGTCATTTTAATACATTTACCATAGTATGGTGGTCATTGGTTGGTTTACGCCTAATTCAATTTGGAGCTTTAGAATAAATACATATTTATATTGGCCCGGTAATTCTAATGAATCCAGCCCACGCGAAAATCTTTTCTCTCCTTTCTCTTCTGATTCTTTCCTTCTTCCGCCATCACCACCGCAAGCGCCTCCTTTTTCTCTCCGCCGTGTCGCTCCGACCTTTTCTCATCACCGCCGCTATCGACGCCGGCCTATCAATTGATTTCCTTATCCTTTCCATTAAAAAAGGTGGGTAGAAATTGAGCTCTTTCGATGCAAAACCTCCGTTTCTTGATTTCAAATTATAGGTTTAGGGTTCATTAAGTATTATTTGATATCTCTTTAGGTTTTGTGCGTTTTCGTAGGTTTTGTGCGTTTAGGTATAAAATTATACACTTCATTTATTTTGTGATAAGTTAATTTTATCCTCTCTTTTTTTTAAGTTTTTTGCGTTGTAAGTTTTATGCTGATAAAGTTGACACTTGCAATCATTATTCATGTTATTGCTATAATCTTGATTAGGTTCATAAAATGTTCTGATCTTTTGAATATCTTTGATTAGTGAACAATGTATGTGTGAACTTTAATATCTATTTTGTGAGGCTAATTTTCTAATTTAGAACCTTACTTCAAAGAATTGCTGAAATTTCCTTTCAATTATAACTCCTAAAAACCTTTAAAAAACAACAATGCACAAAAGGCTAAGTTTTTGGTGTTGGGACAGTCAAAACCTTTTGGTTGAAATTAATACATGTGAAATGATGTTGTTCTGGGTGTTAGTGTAGGTATAAGTTGGACAAAAATCAAATAAGAAATTTATTTTGAAAGCTTTGCAAAACGAGTTGGGGTTTAGGGGTCTTCCTTAGCTCAATTCTTAAGATCCTCTTGCTTCTCAATTTATAACTAATTCCAATTCATATCCAATTGGGTTCTATCATGTAAGAAGCTTTATCATATCTATTGAAATTTGGTTACTGCACTAGTTAGTTCGCTGTTCATGTATGATTCTTTAGCTTTAATCAAGTGTAATAAGGATTTTGACCGACTTTAGTTTAAATTCTTTTTTCAAGCTATTGAAGTAACATTGTGAGTGACTTAAAGTAATCTTGGTTGAGGCACAGAACCTACAAGTCTTTGCTATTTCTTCTGTTAAGATGGCAGATTCAAGTGAGCCCCAGCATTCTGGAAAAGAACCTCAACAATCTGAACAAGGTAAATTTTGTCCCTTCTTTTATTATGTCTAAAGCTATAAATGGATATTTACTTATAATTGCGATACCCGTCGAAGTTGTTGTTCCCCATCCAAGAGTTAGCTTACCATATTCTTAATACAATGGTTTCAAGACTCCCTAGAGCAGTTCATGTTGAATCAGGTCTAGAGCTATCTTCTAACATTTGTGTAGCCATAAGTCTTAGTTTGCATTCAATGAGATATGTTCACTCTGTGTATCATTCCTCTGTAAATAGACGATCTTACCATAGATTCATTAACTAACTCTTTGATTTTTCAGTCTGCAATTTCTTTAGGAAGCCAACAAAGGGCAAAAACATAAGGAAAAGGACTATAAATGAGGATGAAGATGAAGACTCCAGAAATGGCTCATCTCTGTTGCAAAATCAGAAAAAGGCCTCGAAGGCTGACAATAAGTTGTACTTTTCAACTGGATCTTCTAAGACTGCTGCTGCTGAATCAAATAGAGAACCTGACAAACCGATTTTTCAATTTGAGTCTTCGAAGGAAATACAAGTTCAAAATGATAGCAGAGCTACAGCAATCTTAGAAACCGAGACTGAGTTCACAAAAGATGCTCGAGCTATACGTGAGAAAGTTCTTAAACGAGCAGAGGAGGCTTTGAAGGGGAAAAACACAAGCTCTGGGGGAGAAAAATTGTACACCGGAATGCATGGCTATGTGGATCATAAAGCCGGGTTTCGAAGGGAACAAACCGTTGCTAGTGAGAAAGCTGGTGGCTCACATGGACCTCTTAGGGCTTCTGCCCACATCAGGGTTTCAGCAAGATTTGATTATCAACCCGACATCTGTAAAGACTACAAAGAAACCGGTTACTGTGGTTATGGAGATTCATGTAAGTTTATGCACGACCGTGGAGATTACAAGTCCGGATGGCAGTTAGAGAAGGATTGGGAAGAAGCAGAGAAGGCAAGGAAAAGAAATCTTGCATTAGGTGGAGATGATGATGATGAGGCAGGGGTAGCTCAGAGTGACGACGACGACGATGATTCCTTGCCCTTTGCATGTTTTATTTGCCGGCAGCCATTTGTTGATCCTGTTGTTACTAAATGCAAGCACTACTTCTGTGAGCACTGTGCTTTAAAGGTACCATCATATGCCCTTCTATATAGATGTTTTCTTTTTTTTTCTTAAATGTCTTATTCTTGTTATGTTTATATTTATCATTTCTTCTAATGTGGTTCAACTTTTTAAGGTATAGAATATAGACTTAGGACATATTTTCTCTTTAAATAATTTTTTTTCGCTGCCTCATGTCATTGTGGTTTACATTTTTATTCATTGATTAGAAATCCACACCGGACCTTGTGATCAGACAGGTTGAATGGGAACGACATGCTTCCCAGTCCAATATAGTTAGTATATTTATTAACCCAGGGAGATGCATACAACCAGTTTAACCGGTGAAAACCCGATTTATTTAACAGTAAAAGTATATTTTAAATATTAAAAGAGTACCTTGCTCAAACTGGTCAATTCAATTGGTTGAACAGGAAGTCGGTTCGATTTCTAGTCTGGTTTGGTCCTTTTTCTTTTTGGTTCTTTCAAAATTAAACTAACAAAATGCATCTTTTGTTGTCTGGTTTTTTCAGCATCATGCGAAGAATAAGAAGTGCTTCGTATGCAACCAACCCACCCTTGGCATTTTCAACACTGCTCATGATGTACGTCGAAGGATGGCTGAGGAGGGTAAACAAAAAGGCCATTGATGCTTTGCTTCAAATCCTCTTCTCTTGAACATTTTTATCTGTTGTTTAGCGTTGTAGTTGACTATGTTATTCGGACTCGGACATGTCCGCCGACTTGGATGTTTTTTTGTTGTTGTTGAAGACTTCCATGTCTTTGACGAGTTCTGTAAGGATCATATTTTGGTACTCATTTGTCTGAATTAATTTTGTACATACCGGATTAGAGCTACTTAATTTCCTGGTCAAAGCTTTAGACGACATTTGGATAATGCCATTGCTGTGACTTTTGAGAATTCCTCTTGCAAATGAGAAATGTGATAGTATAGCATTTTTCATTAGAGACGTTTATTTGAGAATATTGGACCTTTATTTAACTGTTTTGAAAGATTAATGCATATTAAAACCTCACAACATTTCAAAGGCTGCTCTATTCCCCAAAAATTAAATTATACCAAGTTTGCATTTTTACATCAGAAAATAAATGATAGCTTGAAACCTGAAATAAGCTGTGAGAAAGAAGGCCATCTCTAAGTTGTTTTCACAGTGTTTTGCTGTCCAATATCTATCAAAAGTATATTTCATCCTCGGAATATCTGGAAATCTTTCAAACAAGAAAGCTTCGAAGGTAAGTCTATTAGCCCTGACATGTTTCAACAAGCAAGCTTTGGTGAGTCAATCTATTAACTGTGATTACATGTCAGGAAAACTATGTTTCACTGATGTTAGCTGCTGTATTTGAAGCAAAATCTTTAGAGATCGGCATGTCTCGGACATGATCGAGGAGTCTAATAAGTTCCTGATGAACGTGACTGAAACGTTCCTTTGTAAACAGCGATTCAGTCAACAGAGTTGCAGCTAAAGAATGGAAGGCTTGAGCACACTCATCACTGTTACATTCGCCATTTCTATCTTCCACGGGAACCAATGAACTCTCCAGTCGCCATCGGAACATGACATATTTCTCCGGAATTTCAAAATAGTTTTTCATTGTAAGTACTCGAAGACAATGCCTGCACAAAATTCCAGAATGTTCAAATTCCTTACATGAGCAATGAATTTGCTCATCCTGTGATACCCAAATCACAAGATATTCGCTATCCATTTTCTTATAGTGTCGCACAAGATACGATCCGTTTGCCATTTCGGTTGTTGCATATTGCATTGACAGCACGATTTCGTGCTGTAATGCATTGAATGCATACGGCGTAAGAATACTTCTTGCATTTTCTTCAATTGGTAAGCACGTCTTGATATGCATGTATTGCAACCATTCTCGGCTTTGGTTTCTTAAATCAGCGGCAATCCCAACCTGCCGAAAGCAAATGGTTAAAATGCAGTTCGAACCATACAAGATTTAATAAACAGGGACGACCTTTTCTTACATTCCAAACCAACCTGCTCAAAGAATAATTGTAAACATGTCTGTCCACTCAAGATTCGTTTCAAAAATGCATCCAAAGACTGATAAAACTCGGCTGTCATTGAACGAGCAAGAAAGTAACCTCGGATGTAAGAAAGTGGCCACGATGATCGATACGAAAATAACAAAGCTATGTGTTGATCAGAGGCAAGTCCGAACCGGGCAACGAAATGATTCCACTGGTGTTCAAACTCTTCTATGCCCTCTAAGTGACACAACATATCGAACTCGGCTTTGAAATCTTCAAACTGTGATCCGAGAGGCAGAGAGAACCAACTCGACAATTTCGAAAGAACATGCCATGAACATATAACATGTTTTGTATTCGGAAATTCCCTAGCAATAGCATCTCTTAGGTTTGAATCAATATCTGTTAGAATTGTTTGTGGACATCTACCTCTCATAAAGCGAAGAAAAGTCTGTTCAAAAGAAGAAAATCATAAATAGATGATAAGACGATTAAAGATCGATAATAAATTTATGTCCACAAACCTGTAAAGCCCAAGCAAAAGAATTCAAACTTTCATCTTGCAGTAAAACACATCCTAAGAAAACCGGCTTTCCATGATTATCTATACCGAACCATACTCCAAGAAGCAATCCATACGTGATAGAACGGTATGTGGTGTCAAAGGTAACCACATCGCCAAATACTGTATATGCGCGAACCGAATCTGCATATGACCATGAAATATTTTCAACCTTATTGTTTTCATCTGCAGTATAATCGTAAACAAAATCAGCATCCCTCTCTGCCATTGCCTTGCAGGCCTCAAGAAGTTCCAACGTATCATTTTCTCTCTTCTCAGTAAGCAGAGCATCATTTTCTTGAACAGTCTTTTTACAAGTCCGTACAAAATTCCGAACATCCTTCTCGATAAAGGGTAACTGTCCGGGTTGGACTCCCTTTTCTAATTCCAACACCTTCACAATGCGATTGACGGGAAATCCAGCTTTGGAGAGTAAAATAATTCTTTCTTGATCGGCTTCCTGAATTTTCCGATATGCTGGAAGCAAACGTACTTGGTCATCTTCCAACAATTCATGGTTATGCACATTGCTGAATTGTGAAACATACCATTGGGTAACACCATTGACAATTTCTTTTGTCAAATACAATTTCGCATCGCATCCACATCGTACTGATTTCCGATCTCTCGGATGCTCCACATTGGCCTTTTTCCTAGGTTGATTAAACCCAGATCGATAACAGACGAAATCTCGTCGGTAGATCCCTAAATTCTGGCTTTCTGTGGAACGTGCTTTCCTTATTGAAAATCCGTTCTTCCGTGCAAAATTGCTATAGTACTCAAAAGCATCATCATCAGTTTTGAATATTTGACCGACATATGGCATAAAGACAGCTTCCAATGATGACGGTGTTGAAGTTGTCTCGTTTTTCCTAAGCTGAGAGCTTACTGATGTCTGATCATCTCCTTCATACTTAACATAACACTTCCAATCTCCACACGGACACTGCTGACGTCGAATCCAAATGTTACTCGATGGCTTCATTGTCATTTTTGAGCAAAAACAAGTGAAACCTTTCTTCAATCCCGACCTTGATGCCCTTCTTTGTACCTGAGATAGGGAAATCTTTAAGGATTTTCACTATCTTAGATATTCAGGGTGAAAGGAAACAAAAACATCCTAAGTATATTTATCATCATTGTTTTGTTCTCACCATAATTTGGCCCCATCATGGATGAGAACATTGTTGCCTCCGATACCAAATGCAAAACAATTTTGTACTCGAAAACTTGAAACCAAAATCTTAATTAGAAAATAATCAATTTGCTTGTAATGTGCAACTTTAATGTAGTATTTCATGCACACCCAAGTTTTGACTCCCATAAAACACCAAAGGAACTGAGAAAGCAATGAAATGGAAACCCCAAAAATCCCACTCCATTCGATGGGTGGAAAAAGCAAAATGTGAAATGGAATAGAAACAGAAAACACAAACAGAACATATGAAGACCGGATACTTGAAAAGAATGAAATTGAAAACCTGAAAAGCTCACTCCACTCAACATATGGACAATGCAAAATGTACAATGAAATGGAAACAGAAAACACAAACCAAACATATAAAGACCAGATACTTGAAAGCAATTGAATGGAAAACCTGAAACTCACTCCACTTAACGGACGGGCAATGGAAAATGTGAAATGGAATGGAAACAGAAAATATGAAATCCGGTTACTTGAAATCAATGAAATGAAAAATCTGAAAAACTCCCTCCATTCAACAGATGGAAAATGCAAAATGTATAATGAAATGGAAACAGAAAAAAGGAACGGAACATATAAAGACCAAATACAAGAAAGCAATAAAATCGAAAAGCTGAAAAACTCACTCCATTCAATGGATGGACAATGCAAAATGTATGATGATTGCAAGTTGGCACTTCATAGAAGGTAACACTTTCCAACCATCTATTTCGTTTTTCTTTTCTTTCCATTGTTCAGCCCTTCCATTCTTCTCTATGCTAACAAGAGTTATGAAACCTATGTAGTTTCCTAATCTTATTTTTCTTGATGTACCCATGTCCGATACTTTCAAACACAAGAATGGAGATATAGCAAGATCGTGCAAAAACTTAGAAAAAAGTTAAACCCTGTGTCAGAAACATATTGATATCTAACACTAACCAAAGTCTGAGTAACATAGTGAAGGACTGCACAATAAATACATTTTTTGCTTAAGAGCTTGCAACTGAATGGCAAATTGAAAATTATGCACTGTAATTGTGATTGAGAATATTACTTAGCGTTAATTCCTAAGCTAAATAGTTACAATTATTTTTCATACTCACAAAATAATTAAATTCAAATCATAAAAGAAATGAATGAAACATAAGTAAAAACAGAAAAGACCCAACATAACATAAAGCTTAAAGAACACAAATAAGAAATATATATATATCCTTTGACAGAAATAGAATCTTTCTGCACAGAGAAAGGCTAAAATGAAATTTTAAACAAGAAAGTAATCAGAGACAGTTTAAAACCCAAAATAAAAGAGGGGGAAAATCTAAAAGGAGGAGCAAATTACCTGAAAAGAAAATCCCAGAAAAAAATAGTTAATTTATTCAGCTTTTGCCAATGTGGGGTTTCCAAAAATTAGCAGCCATTGTTCCAGTTCTCCAATCAATCACTGTATAAACAAGAGATAAAATCAACATAAAAGAACCCAGATTTCATAGTGATTTAAAAAAAATTAAAATAGAAACAAAAGCTGGTTATAAGGAAAAGAATACCTGGAAAAAGGAAAATTTTTTATTAAAACCTCAACTGACAACATTTGAGTCTGTTTTTACTCTGAATTGCTTCAGTCAGTGAGTTCACGATTCTTAAAAATTTGCCCAAATTGGGAATCGATTGCAAAACAAGTCAATGATGAAAAGTTCGATTTCGATGGTAATGGACGCAGCCCATCAAGGAAAAATCGGATCTTTTTTTACCCAATAACCAAATCCAGTAAAAAAATTATGTTCCGTCACTTCAGGGTAAACTGGTCCCTTTTCCTTTCATACTATTCGATTTCGGTTACCGGTTTTGGAAATATTATGTTTTGGTCACTTACGTTATCAATTTATAATATCTTAACCTGTTAGAATGATGACATGACATGTTAATAAAAACTGTTAGAATAATGACATGACATGTTAATAAAAATTTTATTTTTAATTTGACCCATAAACCTTTTATAAAATATTAATTTAACACATTAATTTTAGATAAAATATTAATTTGACTCTAAACTTTAACTAAATTCATTGGATTCTTGCATTTTTGTAATGTATATAAGCTATAATCCATTTTCATTGTGGATGAAAGAATATACAATTTTAGGTTAAAAATACGGTGGTAGATGTGAAATTTCTTTTAAAAAAAAAACTATACCCATCGTTTAGTGGGACAAACAGACTCACAATATATATCAACTTTCTTTTAATTTGTATCTCTAAAACCGAAATTTTTCCTCCGTGAAAACACTAACTTTTCTGCTTGTTTTCCTCTTTGTTCTATCTTTTTTCCCAGGAACCAAACACCTCTTCAAATTTCAATCTCCTTCGGCCACAACATTCTCTTGTTCTTTGCCCAAGAATAATCTCAGCTAGTTTTGCTTTCAATTTCAAAATGTTATCATTCTCTTTTGTGTGTTTCTATACTTCAATGATCATGTTGATATTTTATATAAAGTTTATGAGTCAAATTAAAAATAATTTTTTTGACTAACGTGTCACGTCATAATTCTAACCGGAGTTAGTGACCGAGTGATCAATATGTTATAAATCAATAACGACCAAAATGTAACTTTTTTTAAATGTGAACAAAAGGAGTCAACCATATAATTTACCCATTTGGTAATGCTAAGTGGTTTTACCTAAAATATTCTCTCTTTTTTGTATGAATACCTGTAATCTAAGTTAATAGGGTTTACAAAGTTTCTTTTTAACATAATGAAGTTAACTAATCTGCATATGTATACTATAGTTTAAAAGCAGTCTTCCTGGGAACTATTTTCAATTGAAAGAATTGGAAGAAATAGGACTGTCATGTAGGATTTATTATTTTTTACAATTCGGCCCCCTATAGTTTATACCTCTTACAATTTAATCCCCCAACCTATTGCACTTTTTAATCTCCCTAAGAACTATTTTCAATGGAAAAATTGGATGACACTGAGCACCCACGGGGGACATATTTTTTTTAATATTTGATCCACTATAAGTTATGTCTCTTACAATTTAGTTCTTCGATTTTTGTCTCTTACAATTTAGTATTTAAGGGAAGCTACCAACAACCGTTGGGTGCAATGGTAAGACGCATTGCTCTCCCAAAGAGAGAACATGGGTTTGATCCTTGGAGACGAAATTATTGGGAGGGAGAGCCACGAATCCTGAACATAGATCACAAAATGGACATGTACTTTATCGAAGAAAAAAAGTATTTAAGTGAAGCTTGTATGATCCAAATCAATTGTTTGATATCTTCCTAATGGTGTTGCCTTGGTGGTTCAAAGTGAAATGGCCCTTTTCATCGTGCTCATTCTGTAGGGTGAGAAAATATTGATGTGGATGTAGCGGTTGAGAACTTGAGATGTGCGCAGGAATGGAGCGAGGGATGCTGGAGGCAGTCGCTCTCTCTAAAAATTTTAAATTACCTTATAATTTTAGGTGTTTTCTTTATATTTTCTCTTGATATCTAATTCCGTATCCCTGAAATTTTGTGATTTCGCACCCCTAAATTTTCATTTAAGATAATCTGAATTGAAAAATTATTAATTAGAGATATCATTGAGTAGAATATGAATCCATAAATTCGTTATTAACGAGGTGTCCCATGCATGGATTCCCAAAATGGACCCTGATGGAAACCTTCCAAAATTGAATCAATGCATAAGCCATAACTGTTTCTGATGCTTGACAAAAATTATACAAAGGTAGTTGACATCGTTGAGAGGATTTCAACTAATGATTTCGAGTATCCTACTGCCAGACTTGGAACCGGGACTAAAACTGGTGGAAAATTACATATAAATGAATTTACATCCATCCACGCTAAGATTTCCAATCTTACTAGCATGGTGAGAACTTTGCAAAAGAGTAATGAATCCCAAGAAGTGAAGGCATTAAACCCATTCTGTACAATATGTGAAGAGGATCATCACATGGAAGATTGCACTGCCAACCCTGAGTTGGTAAATTTTGTTGGAAATTTTAATCATAATTATAATTTGAATTCTAATACTTACAATGCAGGATAGAGACAACACCCAAATTTAGCTTGGGGAAATCAATGAGGTAACCAATACAACGCCCAACAGCAGAACAAAAATGCCTAGCGTCAGAACAACAATGCCCAACAAGGTTTCAATCAAAATGCGAAGATGGTGCAAAACAATTTTTATGCAGGGCAAAGGAACAACCAAGGGACTTCGAAAGAATACATAGAGATGAATGATGCAAATGTCTAGAGTTTGGCAGCATTTATGCGAAACTTGGAGGTACATATTGGACAAGTTGCTAGTGCACTAAGACATAGAGGCAATGAAAAATGCAAAGTTTAACTCTTCGGAGTGGTAAACAATACGAGGCTGAGACACCTGTCAAGAAACCAATTAATTTCCAGGAGGATGAGAAGGGACCAGTAGATGAACCAAAATAAGCAGAGAAGAAAGAAGCGGACATAAGCAATGCCAGACCTCAGTTAGATGCCAGCAAAATTTTGGAAAAGCTGACAGAGCCAACATATGCTTATCCACCTCCACCATTTCCAGAAAGACTACAAAAGCACAAGCATGATCAGCAATTTAAGCGCTTCTTGGAAGTCCTTAAGCAATTGCATATCAATATACCATTGGTGGAAGCTCTCAAGCATATGCTCAATTATGTTAAATTCATGAAGGACATCTTGTCCAAGAAAAGGAAACTGGGTGATTTCGAGATTGTAGCTGTCACTGAGGGATGCAATGCACTAATACTCAATTGGTTGCCACCAAAGCTGAAAGATCCGAGAAGTTTTACTATTCCATGTACCATTGGAAAGAGATTCATGGGTAAGGCACTGTGTGACATGGGAGCCAGCATCAATTTGATGCCAATGTTGGTTTTTAGAAAGCTCGGCATTGGAGCAAGGCTTGCCACAGTAACACTTCAGTTGGCAGATCGATCATTTGCACATCCTAAGGGTAAGATTGAAGATGTGTTGGTAAAGGTAGACTGTTGGGTATTTAAGTGCTCGATTTCCTTCAACCGTTCTAGCTCACCAAGTGTGGAGAAGTTGGAATTTTGGGTGTTTAAGTGGAAGCTAAAGAATGAGAATTGGACACAAGGATTTATAGTGGTACGACCTTCTAACAAGTACCTACATCCACTACCTTAGCTTCCCACTAAGGATTTCAAACAAGTTCACTCTTGAATTTCGTCCCCTTTTCTCGGCTTAGAAGGGAACTGTTACAACGATTAAGCTAACTACCCTTAGCTTAATCAAACGCTCTCTTACAAGAGAAATTCTAAAGCAAACTTGAAATCCCTCTAATAGGTAATTGTTTGCACTATTTATCTCTCACCCAAAATCTAAACACTTGAGAAAATATAACAATGTTTAGCTCACTAGTGTTGTCTATACAAGAAAATGAACAATTAAGCTCTAAGACAAATTCTTGATCATTATGTTGTTGACAATTAAAGCATTAGTCTTCTCTTGATGCTGGGAGGTCCCTTTTATACTCCTAATTGAGTTTGTAGCCGTTGAGGACCGTTATAGATGTTTTGGAGCCGTTGGAGACTTTATTTCCCATAATAAATGTTGTTCTGCAGACGTCCCTCTCGAAACAATCGAACCCGTTTCGGAACGCCCTTCTTCAGAACTAGCCGTTGAAGTCTGATGCAGCAAGCCGTTTCGAAACGCCTCTGGCCGTTTCGAAACACTCTTAATCAGTATCGAAATGGTATCACTCCGTTTCGGAACGTGTGACAGTTGAGCTACAATTTAAAAAGTCATTGGGAAAATAACCGTTGGAGAGGTTTTGACCGTTGGGCGTATCGAAACACCAAAGGGGTGTTTTGCAACGAAGACCTTCCGTATCGAAATAGGCAAGCCCTGTTTCAGTACGGGTTTTGGCAATTTCAAAATGTTTCGATACAGGTCCCCCTGTTTCGAAACAGTTACCTTGAAAAGTCTGGTTTGGTTACTTAAAAACGTTTTAAGCCTTGCCAAAACCATTTAAAACATCCACAAACTTATTTTCAAGTTGTTTGGACTTAAAGGAACTTATGAAATCTTTTCAATTTAGTCCAAAACTATTTTTCAATTATTATATCAAAACATTAGAACTTCAATCTCCCCTTTTTAAAATAATAAAACCAACTTGAAAATTTGTTTGGGATTCTCCCCCTTTAAGTTTAAAAATTTGAATAAGAGATTTCAAAATTGACAAGTAGTTAAAGCTCCCCCTTATTCATTTGAAAATGCAATTTTTCAAACCAAACTCTCCCCCTTTTTGTTATATCAAAAAGAATTTAAATAACTTTAAGTTCAAAATAACTTGGGAGGTTAAAAACAATGACAAAAATAAGAATGTTGGTTTTAAAATGGCCCTCCCTTACTCAAAGCATCATCAAGATGTTAGTCCAACATATATGATAATCTAGTTGAAATTAAAAAAAATCAAATTAAACAACTAAAACAACTAGATTTTACCACACTTGAACTCAAAGGAGGATGTGAGGCCTTCCTTCTTCAAGTGTTCTTCCTTGTGTGCATGGAGCTCCCCCTCAATATTTGGACTTGTTGATCACTCTCCATCACACCTAAACAAGACAATTAAGTAATTTTTGGTATCCAAATTGCTTTGGATCCATAGACGTTAGTTGCACAAAGTTTAGTCCCCTTAGGAATCCATTTTTCAATTTCATCCTTTTTAGTTGAAGTGATTAGTTCTTTTGGAACCCAAACACTTCTAAAACATTTTCCATTCAAAATTCTAGGGGCACTAGAATGTCTTACATAAAAATTTGATTTTCCAAAATTGTTTTTCTTTTCAAGCTCTTTGGAAATCAAATCTTTTTCTTCTTGAACTTTTTGATGAAAATTTTGTAAATCAACATATTTTTGTTCAAACTCGTTGAGTTTTGCTTCAAGTTCAATTTTGGTTTTAGGGATCAAATCATTTTTAATTTTCAAATTTGAAACAATTTTCTTATTTCTCAAAATGTGATTTTTAAATTCTAAAACCAAATCATCGTAGGCATCTTGTAATTCATCAAAAGAATATGAGCATTGAGTAGATGAATTAGAAGTTACCCTTGAATCTTCTTCGATGAACATAAGGCAAAGGTTGGCTTGTTCATCGTCGGTGGAGTCTTCATCACTCCATGTAGCCACATGTGCCTTCTTCTTATGGATTGAAGTGCTTGTCCTCTTCTTCTTCATTGATTCACAATCGAATTCTTTCGATGCTTTCTTTATGAATGGGGCACACTTCTTGAAGATATGAACCATCTCTTACTCTTCATCCTTCTCCTCCCTTGTATCAACATGGTTGCACTTGGAGGTTTTGAGAGCCATGGAATTCGCATGGATGTCTAGCTCCATGATCTTCTTCTTCCCCATCTTTCTTATCTCTTCCTTCTTCTTCTCCTCTTCTTTAACCTTCTTCATGATTTGGTGAGTGAGAAGTGACCCCATGAGTTCATCAAGCTTCAAGGTCTTCACATTCTTAGCTTCGATGATAGCAGTCCTCTTTGAGTCCCATGACTCGGGAAGAGAATATATAAGCTTTCCGACAAGCTTTTCTTTCGGGATGACTTCTCTATAACCCTTGTGTCCATTGGTGATGGTGGAGAATCGATGGAACATCTTCTCAATGTCCTCTTCTGGATCAATTTTGAAGTTTTCATACTCTAGGTTGATGAGGCCGATCTTGGTCTCTTTTACTTCGTTTTCCCCTCGTATGTAACTTCGAGCTTGTCCCAAGCTTCCTTGGCACTCTCGCAAGAAGACATCTTCTCGTAGATGTTGAGGCTAAGTGGACAAAAGATGAAGTGAAAAGCCTTGCAATTTAGCCCACATCTTCTTACGATCATCAGCACTCCACTCCGCTCTGCTTCCTTTTGGTACGAACGGGCTATCTTCAATAATATCCCAAAGCTTGTAGTCTTTGGATTTGACAAAGAACATCATCCTCGTCTTCCAATATGCATAATTTGTCTCATTGAAGAAATGTGGCTTGTTGATGGATTGCGTCATTGAGCCGGTTGTTTAAAATGTTGATCGAGCTTGCCGAATCACCTCAATAGAATATTAATCCTCTTCAATTAAGCCAAGATCTGATACCAATTGTTGTATTTTTAAGTGCTCGATTTCCTTCAACCGTTCTAGCTCACCAAGTGTGGAGAAGTTGGAATTTTGGGTGTTTAAGTGGAAGCTAAAGAATGAGAATTGGACACAAGGATTTATAGTGGTTTGGCCTTCTGACAAGCACCAACATCCACTACCTTAGCTTCCCACTAAGGATTTCAAACAAATTCACTCTTGAATTTCGTCCCCTTTTCTCGGCTTAGGAGGAAACCGTTACAACGATTAAGCTAACTACCCTTAGCTTAATCAAACGCTCTCTTACAAGAGAAATTCTAAAGCAAACTTGAAATCCCTCTAATAGGTAATTGTTTGCATTACTTAGCTCTCACCCAAAACCTAAACACTTGAGCAAATATAACAATGTTTAGTTCACTAGTGTTGTCTATACAAGAAATGAACAATTAAGCTCTAAGACAAATTTTTTATCATTATGTTGTTGACAATTAAAGCATTAGTCTTCTCTTGATGCTTGGAGGTCCCTTTTATACTCCTAATTGAGTTTGTAGCCGTTGAGGACCGTTATAGATGTTTTGGAGTCGTTGGAAACTTTATTTCCCACAATAAATGTTATTCTGTAGACGTCTATTTCGAAACAATCGAACCCGTTTCAGAACGCCCTTCTTCAGAACTAGCCGTTGAAGTCTGATGCAGCAAGCCGTTTCGAAATGCCTCTGGCCGTTTCGAAACACTCTTGATCCGTATCGAAATGGTATCACTCCGTTTCGGAACGTGTGATAGTTGAGCTACAATTTAAAAAGCCATTGGGGAGGTTTTGACCGTTGGGCGTATCGAAACACCAAAGGGGTGTTTCAAAATGAAGACCTTCCGTATCGAAACGGGTAAGCCCTGTTTCGGTATGGGTTTTGGCAGTTTCAAAATGTTTCGATACATGTCCCCTCGTTTCGAAATGATTACCTTGAAAAGTCTGGTTTGGTTACTTAAAAATGTTTTAAACCTTGCCAAAACCATTTAAAACATCCACAAACTTATTTTCAAGTTGTTTGGACTTAAAGGCACTTATGAAATCTTTTCAATTTAGTCCAAAACTATTTTTCAATTATTATATCAAAACATTAGTTCTTCATAGACAAATTCATACTCCCAGCCGATTTTATTATTTTAGATTATGATGCAAGTGTGAATTTCCCAATTATATTGGGCAGACCATTCCTTGCCATAGGTAGAGCTTTGATTGATGTTCATAAATGAGAATTAACTCTACGCATGAATGATCAACATGTTACATTTAATGTGTTTCAAGCTTTTAAATGTGTAGATGAATTCGAGAAATGCCAAGCTGGTGAAATGATGGAGTCTATTTTTAATGTGGATGTGGCACAACTATGCCATGATACTGATGATGATGCCAACAAGTTAGATTGTGTAATGCTCCGACAACGTTTTAACGTTGTATGATGTCTATCATTTCGGACATGATTGAGAACAACCTAGAAGTTTTCATGGATGACTTCTCATTGTTTGGCAAGACATTTGAGAAATGCCTTCAGCGTCTAGAGCTTGTTTTGAGAAGATGTATTGAGACTAACTTTGTCTTGAACTGGGAGAAATGCCACTTCATCGTGAAGGAAGGCATAGTTCTCGGTCATAGAGTGACCGAGAGAGGCATGAATGTTGGCAATGCAAAAGTGGAAGTATTCAAACAGTTGCCAACTCCTACAAGTGTAAAAGGTATACGAAGTTTTTTGGGACATGCAGGTTTTTACCGCGGTTTCATTAAAAAAATTCTAAAATTTCTAAACCTTTATGCTTGCTTTTAGAAAGAAAAAAAATACCACATTTTGTTGCCAGAGTTTGATCTCGAGATTCGAGACAAAAAGGGGAGTGAAAACTTGGTAGCTAAACATTTTTCAAGATTAGAACATCACCTTGAAGAAGGTAGAGCCACTGCCATTAGGGATGAATTCCCTGATGAATACCTGCTTGTAGTTGATTCTATGCCATGGTACGATGACATAGTCAAATATCTGGTAAGTAATATCATGCCACCGGATCTGGCAAGCAATGCCAAGAAACTTTTTCTGCGACATATGCGGCAATACTATTGGGATGAGCCCATTCTATTTAAACAATGTGTCGACTAAGTGATATGTCGATGTGTGCCGGAGGATGAGTAGCACAATATTTTGCAGTTGTGCCATGCAGCGCCATATAGAGGACACTTTGCTGGAATGAAGATCGCAACCAAAGTGTTGCAATCAAATTTCTTTTGGCCCACGCTATTTAAAGACGCTCATTACTTTGCCAAGGTATGTGACCAATACCAATGGACAGGTAACATCTCGAGCAGACATCAATTGCCACTCCAGAATAGTATGCCGGTGGAGCTGGTTGACTTATGGGGAATAGACTTCATGTGTCCTTTTCCTCCATCATTTGACAATCTCTATATTCTTGTGGCCGTTGATTATGTTTCCAAGTGCGTTGAGGCCGTTGCACTGCCCAAAAAATGATGCCAAAATCGTTGCCAAGTTCCTGCATAAGAACATTTTCACGAGATTCGGTGCCCCCAGAGCCATCATTCATGATGAAGATACACATTTTAAGTGTAATTTAATCTCTAGAGCTATGTGCAAATACGGAATCCAGCCAAATGGCCAAGCGGAGATCTCAAACAAAGAGATTAGGAACATTCTGGAAAAGACTGTGAATCCATCGAGGAAGGACTGGTCCTTGAGATTAGAGGATTCCTTGTGGGCTTATAGAACAACCTTTAAGACTTCGTTAGAAACTTCTCCCTATAGGCTCATGTTTGGGAAGGCATGCCACTTACCAGTGGAATTGGAACATGAGCTTATTGGGCAATCAAAAAGCTCAGTATGTAGTGGAAAGTTTCTAGTGCAAAACGCTTATTGGACATGAACGAGTTAGAGGAATTTAGAGCACATGCTTACGAGAATGCCAGACTCTGCAAGGAAAGGACAAAACAATTGCATGACAACAAGATCGTGCCAAGGCAATTTGAGGAGGCCAACGTGTTTTGTTATTTAACTCAAGGCTAAAGTTTTTTTCCAAGAAAGCTCAAACCTAGATGGTCGGGACCTTTTGAAGTTGTAAAGCCATATGCTCATGAAGCAGTAGATATTAAGGATTTGGAGACGGGAACAATTTTCAAGGTAAATGGCCAAAGATTGAAACTATTTAGATGGTATTCAAAAGGATGCCAAGGAGGTTGTCCTCCTGGCAGAGGTTTCGTGAACATCATCATCATGGTTTGATTTTGTATATAGTAGGTTAGATGTTTTTCTTTTTCAGTATTTGTTTCATTTATTTTTCTTTCTTTTAATTTTAATTTTTTCTTTGTTGCGTTGAAAAGTTTTTATTTGAGTAAGTGCAAGTTTCGTGTGCCATGCAGAATGGCAAGGAAAAGGCTTGGCATGGGGAGATTAAAAATTTAGAGAAAAGAAAGTTACCCTAGCCGCCCAAGGCTTGATAGAGCTCGGCAAAAGAAGAGAGAGAAATTTTTTTGCTGAGTAAGAAAATTACCCTAGCCGCCAAAAAGTGATAAGTTAAATTTTTTTTAAAAAATAACTTAATCACCTTATCACTTCACCCTTTTCCCGCTCCATCTTATCACTTAAAACTAAAAGAATTGAGTCCAAACACACTACATACTAACTAACTGAAATTGAACAAGATGTTAAGATATGAGTGCCTACCCTATGGCCAGAAAAATAATTTTTTCTAGTTTCAAAAATTAAAATTTTAAAGTTAAGTTTTGTTTATTGTTTTTTAATTTTTATGGCTCTTAAATTAAAAGTTTTTGGTTTCATATTTTTTTCAAGTCAAACTTGAAAGTTAAAGCATTTTTCATCCTTCCATTTTTATAGGGGTGTATATGAACATATCTTTCGATAAATTATTCATATAACATTTGTATATTAAGTTAAATAAATGATTATAAACAAATTTTTTATGTTCGTTTAATAAACGAACGAAATAAACAAAGGCGCATTCGATTTGTTTATGTTTATGAAAAAGCTTGTTTATTTATTAATTATATTTTTTTATAAAAATATTAAAATAAAATCTCACAATTTTATAGTTGTATTTTAACTCATTAATTAATGAAATATATATTATATTTGCATTCACTATTGTAATTTGACCAACAAGTTATGAACAATGTGCTTTAACGGCTCGTTTGGTATATCAGATGTGAAAGAGAAGTGTATAAAAATATTGATGAAAGATTTATTACTACATCAAGGTGTTTGGTTTGTTGAAAATTTTGATATATTTAATTTTTCTTACCTTGAATTTGACAAATGTTAAAATATAAGTGTTATATCATTTTACCTTATGATAATTTATTATATTATTGACACTAAATTCAATTTTAAGTATACTATATTTTACTTAATAAACAAATAAAATGAAATAAAGAGTTGTGCAATCAAAATTTGTTAAAATTTTCAAATATGGGTGCTGCGACCGTTTTTAAAAAATGTTTGTAAAAACAGCCTGGCAATTAGGGTTTTGAAATCGGGCTTTTACCATTTTTAATTTGATCTTGAAATTAGGAGTTTTTTCATATTAAATCGAATTTTCTTTATTTATTCTTTAAAATCATTTTGGAGTCGCTACCGATCACTTTGGTAGACCGGACACTATAAAAATGGACCAGCGATTCTTTCGGTAAAATTCGGGTTCGGGAGTCGGTTACGTGTAGGGAAGGGTTAGCACCCCTACAACGCCCGTTATCGGTACCTTATTAATTCCACGTGGCATTTTGGCATTTCAAACATTAATCTGAATTTAATTAAATATTTAATTGTTAAACGAATTTCATTTCGAATGGGAATATCCTTTTGTAAGAAAATATATTTTAAACGAATATAAGTTTTGAAACGTCCAAATACATTAGGACATTTCAATTTCTACTCAAAATGTATCTCAACACAAAAGATTTAATGCATGTTCAATTATTGTGTTGTCATTTTTAAGTAAACCTAATTTGGGCTCAATTGATTTAATTAATCAAAATTTATGAATATTATCAAATTTAGGACTTATGTGATAACACCCAAAATTTTGAGCATTATCCATATTTATCCTAAATTAATAATATTCCTATTATTAATGTGACTAATTATTTAATCTTAATTTCATCTTTATTAAACTAGCTACAAGTGATTTCCATTTTTTATGTTCAATTGCAACATTGAATTTCTTACTTAAATATCCTATTGATTAACATCACATTGCAATGTGATACTAATCATTTTAGGATATTCAAGCTTTATTTAACATCCATTTATTTACTATAATGCTCTTTTCTATCAAATTAATTAGATCTAATTAGATAACTTAATCCTAAAAAGCTTTAATTTTAATATTTTAAATAATTAAAATCTCCTAAACAAATATAATATACGCTTGAATATTTTTAAAATTTTGTATTTCAAGCTTTTTATTGTAATTTGGGTATTGTATAATGAAAATAGACCCTAATATATGGATAGTGGACATTTAAACTTTATTTATTTATTTACTATCTAGTTTTGTTTTATTTATAGAGAATTCACCTGGATTCTTTTTCTGTTGAACCTTTTGAGCTCTCTTTTCAAAATCTTGCTCTCCACAACAATGGAGTTTCTGCTCCCTTCTTCCCTGATCCCCATGGCTCCCATTTCTCAAATCTTTCTTCTGGTAACAGACTTTGTAATGGAAACTCGGGACTTGTTTTGGTTCCAGTAAAGGGATTATTGGTATGTGATTATGTGAGGTTCCTAGCACAAGATCCTACAGGGAACTATGTTGTCCAATGTGTCATACAGGGAACTATGTTGTCCAATGTGTCATAGGGCTCGAAAATCCTGCAATCGGGTGTATATCAAATTATCGACGGCAAGAATCGGTGGACATGTTGTCAAACAATGCTTGCAATTATCCGGGATGAATCGGGTGATTAACGAGTTTCTTGGAAGTGACCAGTTGGTTGTCGTGGCCAAAGACCGGTATGGAAGAACATTTAGACTGATTGTGAAACTGGAAGAACATTTGGACTGTCTGCAACATGGACATGGAAGGCATATTCTGACATTGTTGAAGTCTCTGCAATAAACAAGCTTCACATCTTCATACTTTGACCGTTTGGATTTGGTTTGAATTTGTAGGAACTGAAGAAATTCAAATGGCTTCTATAGATGATTGCTTCCCTGTAAAAGACCATTATTTTCTGCTTTCTGCATATATGATTCAATCCCTGTTTAAAAGATTAAAAGATTAATCTTCTCAAGAGGATTCCAAAAATAAAACAATAACACAGGATTTGGAAGATTTAGGACTTAGTATTTTAGGTTCATCTGATACTGCAATGCTTAAAGCTTAAAAAATGTGTTTGATGAATGAAAAATAAGAAACACTCTTGATTAATTAATTATATTTATTAATATTATTAATTTAATAAAAAATGAGTTAGGAGATGGACTAAATTAGTAGAATATTAAAATGGTGAGGATTAATTTTGTTAGGGTAATTAAGGGTCGGATTTGGGTGAAATCTTTGTCAAAACAGTAAGTATTTTAGTGTAGAATCAATTAGCCAATGGAGTCTTTGGTTTTGTTGTCAAAGTCAGTAAATTTTTCATATAAAATAGTTTTAATGAATAGTATTTTTTTTTGGTAATACAGAACAAAATGAGCAGAGCCTTAAGCTAAAGAGTCCTCAACCATCGCAGCACTTGCTTCAGGAGGAGGGGCAGAAAAAGTCGAGCAACCAGCAGGACCATCTCGATGCAAGCGTGCTAAGCAATCAGCAACTGAGTTTGCACTCTGATGTACATGACAAACTTCAACCAACCAATTACGCGAGAGAAGATCCATCAGAGAGGCTACAAGAGAATGAGATTGAAGAGCTTTAGATGAACATTTCAATATACGGGTGGCTTCCAAATTATCCGACTCCAAAATTATTTGACGAAATCCAAGAAGCCATGCTTGTTGTAAACCATCACGAATCGCCCATAACTCTGCCAATAGAACAGTGCAATCTCCAACGCTTCGCGAGTAGCCCCAAATCCAATTACCATCGTTGTCCCGTAGAACTCCGCCAATAGCAGCAGCACCCGTCTGAGAGTTCACAGCTGCATCCGTGTTCAACTTCATCCAATTCAACAGTGGCTTAGCCCACGTAACAGTAGCCGATGGAGGGGAATGGATAACACCATTTGACATGTCGAAAGCTTCCTCAAATTCACCTGCAAGGTGCAAACAGTGACCAGTGAAATCGGTATACTCCACATACTTCGGATCCAGCAACAAGCAGCAACGCCTCTTCCATAGCTGCCAGCACACTACCACAAAAGCTATAGGCCAATTCAACCCCACATTGCTACCATATTGTACGCATCCCAGGTTTTCCACAAACCAAACCTGCAAATCCTTCCCCATGAAGCTATCGAAAGCATTGGTGCTTACTAGTGAAACCCAAACCGATCTCGCCTTTGGACAATCACGCAAATCATGGCTCACATCCTCAATACCATTTTTGCAAACTTCACACCTACTTTGGCTTGACATATGTCTACGCATCCATTCGACATTTGTTAATAACCCTCCCCTCAAAGCCAACCATAAGAAAACCCGAACCCTTTTGTGGAACTTTCAGAGACCATACAATTTTCCATTGTTTTTGCAACCCAACAGGTTCCCTCCATTCCAAATACTTATAAGCCGACTTTGTCGTAAAACATCGCGACGCTTCCTATTTCCACCCAATAGTATCGGCACCAAGACTCTCATTTGGTGGAGGGAGAGCAGTAATTTTTCGAATTGCATCCTCAGGCAATATTTGCCGCAAATGATCCCAATTCCAATCACCATATTCATCCAAAAGGAGCGCCACCTTAATGTTGGAATTAACTTCAGAATGCAGTTTGAAATCCTCTAACGGTCCATTTAAATTGAGTCAATTATCTTTCCAAAAGTCAGTATTTAAACCGTCACGAATGTTCCAGACAATATTATCACGGAGAGTGTCCCAAATATTCACCAAACCTCGCCACAACCGAGAGCAGTTCCCTGAAAAGAGAGTATCTGGAAATCTATCCCTCCATTTATACTTGTGCTTGATCACCTTAACCTAAAGCCTATCGTCATCCGTAGCTAATTGAAAGGCAATCTTTAGCATTAAAGCTTTGTTTTGCTGATGGATATCCCAGAGACCAAGCCCCCCACTCTCCAAATCACCTTTGTAGTGTTTCCCATTTAACTAAAGCAATGCGAGATGCACCATTAGAGCCGCCCCAAACGAAACGACGAATCAGGGACTCAATATCCTCACACACCCCTTTAGGAAGCCACGCCGATTGTATTGCATACACAGGAATCGACTGAAGCACAGACTTGGCTAAGGTTATTCGGCCAGCTAGTGACAAAGACTGAGCAGCCCATCCAGGTAGCCTACGTTGTATATTTTCAATGATATAAGCATATGTTGCTTTTGTCACTCGAGCATGCAGAAGAGGAACACCCAAATATTTTCCCAATTCCTCGACAACCTCGAAATCCAGATGCAAGACAACATCAAGCTTCAAATCCTCACCCACATTCTTTGAAAAAAGGACTTGAGTCTTTTGAACACTAATCTTATGCCCGGACATTAGGCAAAAATCATCAAGGACAGATTTAATCATAGACATCTGCTCCCAAGATGCTCTTGAAAAAAGAATCAAATCATCTGAAAAAACATATGCGACAAACCAGGCCCTCCACGAGACAGATGAATAGTTTGCCATTGGCCATTCTCAATTCGATGCGAAATTTCCTGCGACAACCTCTCCATACAGAGAACAAACAAGTAAGGCGATAGAGGGTCGCCTTGTATGAGTCCTCTAGAAGGTTTAAAGACATCCGATAGATCACCATTCCAAATAATTTGATGCGACACAGAACGTACACAGACCATAATAATCTCAATAAAATTAGAAGGCATACCAGTGAGCATAAGAGTCTCCTCCAGAAAATCCCATTCAATATGGTCGTACGCTTTCTCCAGATCGACTTTAATAGCCATCCATCCGCACTTCCCCTTTTTATTAGACATCGAATGTATGACCTCTTGTGCCAAAATTATATTATCCGTTATGCTCCGACCGGGCACAAAACTCGTCTGTGTAGATGAGATCCAAGACGGTAAAAACGGTTTCATGCGCTCAACAATTATCTTAGAAATGATTTTGTAACTTACAGTGCAAAGACCGATAGGGCGGAATTGTTTGATATTAATAGGATTAGGCACTTTCGGAATAAGCACAATTTGAGTTCGATTGATCCACTCCTCCATCTCGCCTTCACTGAAAACTTTCCGCACCAAATCAAAAACCGTGGACCCAACGATAGACCAATTCTTCTGATAAAAGGAAGCAGGTAAGCCATCCCACCCCGGCGTTTTTAACGGGGCCATTTTGAAGACAATTTGTCGCACCTCCTCAACTGTCACGGCTGTTGTCAATGTTCTCATTTCCTCCTTGGTGAAGCGGTGGAAATCACCATAATACAAAAGCACACTATCCTGTCGCACCTCACTAGTAAATAGATTTTGAAAAAAATTGCATGCATGGGATTTAAGCACATTATGGTCATCACTCCAAATCCCATCATCCAACTGAAGCATACGCACATAATTACGTTGTTTACGGACCATGGTGCTTCTATGGAAAAAAGTTGTATTGCAATCATCGTTACCTATCCATTCAACCCGTGAATTTTGATGCCAGAACTCCTCTTCCTACTCAAGGACCATCTTCAATTCAGTCTTTAACTCCCTCTCCAAATTCATAAGGAACAAAGACGCATTTCTAGCCAAAGCCCTTTCAATGCCACGAATACGAGCTAGAAGGAGGGATTTTCTTTTACCAATGTGCCCGAAGACATTAGCATTCCATTCACTGCTTTCCTTTTGGAACGCTAAAATATTATCCTTCAAACTCACCTCTTCATTCCAGACGCCAGAAAGGAAATCATGGAATTGAGGATGTAAATTCCATGCCGAAAGAAAACGATAAGGTCGGGAAGGAAGATGAGACATATTACGATCAACATTAAGCATGATAGGACAATGATCCGACCCTAGTCTTTGAAGATGAACAACCTCAGAGCTCGGAAAGTGATCATACCAATTAGCCGAACAAAGATAACGATCAAGCCTTTGCATAAGGTCGCCACGCTGCCATGTATATATTGAACCATGAAAACCCATATCCATCAGACCAGAAGAAAACAAAAAATTCCTTGAACAAACGACAAACCCCAAGACGCCTTTGAGAGCCTCCGCTTCGTTCAGAGCTATCAGCTATTGCATTAAAATCACCTCCTAGAGCCCACGGCCAATTTGTATCAGGGGTTAGAGCTAAGAGATGACTCCAAAGAGCACTACGACAAGCTGCAGTAGGACTCGCATACACAAACGTAAAGAAGAAACTCTTATTATCACCAGGGATAGAGATGAAAGCGTGGACAAATTGAGCCGAGATTGCTACCACATCAACAATAAGTGATTGTTGCCACAAAACACATATACCACCAGAAAACCCCGAAGCCTCAACACGGTACGATGTCTGAAACCCCGAACGTCTTATAAAAGAATCAACTTTCGCACCACTAATTCTTGGTTCAATAATTGCGAAAATATCTGGCTTATGCAAACGCACAAACAATCTAAAATATTGGTTAAAATCAGCCCCTAGAGCACCTTGAGCATTCCAAATAATTAGCTTAACCATAAAAAGGATAAAAGAGAGGAAGAAACGAATCACCAGGCCTATAGACCAGCACCATCAGCTGCCGCAAAGGTAGAATTTTCCTTCCACTGCACCGAAGTACCCCCGCCCTTGGATAAGGTTGCAGGTGCAAGGGAGTTGTGCACTGTCGCATTCTCCAGGTCAGACGTAAGGCTTTCAACTAACTCAGCCAGTGGTGGTTTTGCAAAAATGTTCCCCTCCTTCTTCTTCGTCTTCAAAACCTTACGAGAAACACCTTTTAAAGCTGACACTGTTTTATTCTGATTTTTCGTCGTGGAGTTCATAATGGAGGAAGGTAACACTCTACCATTCTTCTCTTTCAAAGCCAAATGAGAGCCTTCCTCGACCACTCTAACAGCAGTATGGTGTTCCTTATTCAACGACGAGGTAACCAGAATCACTGCCGATGATGAAGCAACATCCTTAGCTTGACTACTCGATAACACTACCACTCCAGGAGTTCGTTTCAAAGGCGTATCCTTAGAAGCACCCGTGTGTTCCTTACCCTTCACCACCCGAGATACATCACTCAAAATTCTCAAAGGACCACCAGTAGTAACCGCTTGGCCCCCCTTACGTGCATGGGGATTGTTGTTTCCCAGCATTGGCGCCTTCCCACGTAACCCCTCATCCTCCATCCTAGCGTCAATCACATCAACTGCAAAGCTTCCCTCTTGGTCCGCAACTACATCACATACATTGTTATGAACTTGTTTCGTATCATTCTCTTGAGTAACATCTCCCAACGCTGAAAAACGAGAGCCAACTTTGGAGGCTAACTGTAAATTACTAGACTTTCCTGTAAGGTTTCCTTGATGATGGCCTACATTACCTCGACGACGAGGAATAACTTGCATCCATAGTCCATAAGGATCCTTCTCTCCAACATCAGTCATCGATCCTCTTGTTGCTGCCACAGGGGCTACTTCATTGCCACATAATTCTTTGGAATTGCCATATTTACCACATCCAAAACATATAACCGGTAGGCCTTCATACTCAATTGGTTGCTACCTTCCATCAATGAAAAGACCAGACTTTAGAGGTTTATCCAGGTCGACTATGATTGCGAGCCTCGCGAACCTTCCTCTATCCGCAATATTCGTATTATAATCAATCCTAACCACCGACCCCAAAGCACTTGCAATGTGCCGAAAGAGACTTTTCGTGTAATAACGGTAGGAAAGACCAGGGAGACGAACCCAAACCATGACACTGGAAGGGTGATCGACATTCGCAGAGAAGTTGCGGCTCCATGGCTATATCGTTAAGTAAGAACCATAGATTACCCAAGGCCCCCGGTCATTACCTTGTCAAGATCCTCCTGCAGTGCAAAACGCACAAGGTAATATTCATTGTCAAGATCGATTAATCGCAATTCACCTACTGGTTTCCATAATACTTCGATCATGTTAAGAAGCGCTTTATACCCAATCGTTTTACCCAAGAGCCTGATCACTACCGACTTTTCCAGCTTCTTGTCGATAGACGAGTGGACTTTTTCAGAGAATTGAATCTCTGTGAACACACCCTTAGAGTTAAAACGAACATCCTCCTCTAAAACCTCAACATCCAAATCCTCAATCAAAGAGCGTTGAGGAGGAGAAGAAAGAGAACCTGCCATAATGTCACGGAAAGAAGGGCGAATAGGGGGAAGAATTCTGATAACCAAAACTTGGATCACTTACATTCGAACGTGGCTTATTTGCATTAGCTTCAGACATCGACACATCAGTATCCCCACTGTCCTCAACCTGTCCACTATTGCCGTCTCCATTAACACTATCGAGACCCTTCCCTTTTTTCGATAAAGGATGTAAATCTACATCTAAAGGTGAGCCAGGCCGCTCCAAAGAGGAGGCAACCAAAGCACCATGAGTCATCATTATATCAGACATCCCTAGCCCATTTACCATTGGCACAGATTGACTACCAGGAAGACTCGAGATCACTGTCGTCCGCACCTCCTCACGAGCAGGGAGACCGTCTATGGATCCATCCGGCGGCCGGCCATCTACCGGTTCAAACAAAGGATTGACTGCGGCACCTTCCGAAAATTGCGGAGAGAAATTCATAGGGTTGACTTTTTCTTTTAATGAATAGTATTTCATACACAAGTTTGTGTAAAAAGAGGCTCTCTTGTCTTAAATTTTTTCTCTCAGTTATAGAGCCACTCTCACTTGCTCTTTTTTTTCCTTTAAATGCCGGTGACGACACCGATTTTAATATTGGTCGCCGACCGTCGAGATCTATTGTTTCGTTTGTTTTATTTTTTAATTTTCAATAAATTATTCTGCTCTTGTGGCACGATCTATTCCACTTTTGGTACGTTTTTCACTCCCTTTTGGCACGCTTTACTCTTTTTTGTTTTGATTTTTATTAGGGTTGGATCTGAGACGCCACGACTGATTAAGATGGCGCTTATTCGTAATTATGGTGATCTTCCCTACTCTAGACCCTCGAGTTGAATTTGGATACGCAGTTTGCACTCGTGGATAGTTTCTCACAACGCTTGGCTTTGATTTGCGGTTCTCGGTGGTCTTTCAATAGCTTAATCCCTTTTTGTGGTTCATTTGCCGATACAGTCAGATTTGCTCGTGCCTATTTTTCGATCGAGTCTTTTGGATGAGTTTTTAACCTTTTTCATATATGGTCCTTATATGATCTAAAGGTTAGTTTTAGGAAAATATCCAAATTATGTATTTAGTTTACAATGATAATTGTAAACCGTTATTGTAATTTTGGGTATTTTCTCATTTAATAAAATTAGCAGGTTCTATTCAAAAAATGTGTAAAAAATATTATACGACTTGTTTAAAATTTAAATTCTAAATTATTAAACTTAAAACCTTAAAATCTAAATCCTAAACATTAACTCTAAACCTTAAACCCTTAATTATAAACATAAACTCTAAATCTAACAAGCTTGTGTATCAAAATTTTTTCTTTAATAATATACACGAGCCTTGTTCTCGTATACTTTATATCGTGAATAGTTTTCTTATTAAATCGGATAATAGAATATGTTTTACATCTTAATTAGTAAAAGAGTATAGTACCAAATGGTCACTGAATTTTGTTAAAAAAAAAACAAAACAATAGCTAAACTTTCAAATGTGACAAAATAACAATTAAACTTTATGTTTTGTAACAAAATGGTAACTCGACCGTTAATAAGACTAACGTTATAATTATGAAATTTTAGATAGTAACACATTTAGTCCTCTGTATTTATAGATTCAATCTACTTAATCCTAATTAGAAGAATAATAAATTTAACCTCTTACCTCTGAATTTTAAAGTTGTTTCTCACAACTGCGGGCGAGAAGCTCCCATGTGGCCACAGTAAGCTTCTTACAACACTAAGGATATATTGCTTGCTATTTTTGGGTACTTAAGGTGGCAGCCCAGTGTCTTTTTGTATGTATTTTCATAGTAATTAGTAATTAGTAATTAGGCCACCAATCTTATGCAACCTATTTTCATAGTAATTTTAGACCGATTACAATTCCTACATAACTTTAATTATATTTAAGAAAAAGATGATGAAAGAAGTAAGGCTTCTCATTTTTCTATGCCTGTGTATTTTATTTTTTAGGGTTTAATTCTGCTTCCACTCCCTATACTTTACTGAAACTTGGAACTTAGTCTAGCCTAATTTAACCCCCCTCTTTCTCTCATTATTATTAGTAAGTATAAATCTAGATTGCTGACGATATATTTTTTTTGTAGTTGAATGATAATGATCTTCTAAAACAATTTTGATCATTCCATTAAAAAAAACTTAAATCATATTCATGTCACTGTTTGTGAACCTTAATTGACTGATGGCAAATAAATATTATATTAATTTAAACTTACTAAAAATATTGTAAAACAAGAGATTAAATTTTGATAACTTTGAAAGATTAAATCTAAACACAAAATAGTAGAGGGGCTAAAATTAAAAAAGCATATACTTTAGGGTTATATTTTGATACACAGCTCGTGTAATTTTTTTCACAACCCTTCTTTAAAATCTAAAATCTAAAACTCTAATTCTATCACACTAAATTCTATACCATAAACTCTAAACCTTACAACTAGAGATGGCAAACGGGTCATTCAGTTCGGGTCATTTCGGTTCTGATAAGGTTTGATTTTGACTACATTCGGTTTGGTTCGGGTCAGATCTGGTCTAGTTCGGTTTCAATTCGGGTCTATAGTGATTCGGATCGGGTATCGGGTCGGGTCACATCAGTTCGGTTGTTTTTTGGGTCGATTGATATCAGGTCGGTTGATTTCGAGTCGGGTCAAGATCAGCTCAATAGGAGATCAATATGTTTCAATCGGGTTTTCAGCTCGGATCAGTTTTTTACACCCATATATGGCTTTATAAAGCTAGTATATTTGACTTTTTGGTGAGTTGTGTGACAGTTCACATCAAATCTTTCTTTATTTCTTTTAATATCTTTTCTTTATTTCAAGTTGCCTTCAGTTCGTATTGCTTTCGGTTCGGGTCCATTCAGTTCGCTTGAAAATCGGTTCGATTCCGTTCGGTTCGGTTAAAATTGCATCGGGTCTACATCGGTTCAACTAAAAATCGGGTCGATTTCGGTTCGATTCGGGCTTCAGATTATCATATTCGAGTTGATATCAAATCTCACGTCAAATAAAATCGATTTGGATCTCGAGTCAATTTACCACCTCTACTTACAACATAAAACCCTAAACTTTAAACTAAATCTTTATTCCGATAAACACATGTAAAAGTTAGTTTACCTCAACTATATATCAAAGTTTTTCTTTGCACTTTATTGACTGATCCCTGCTGCTCAAACTTTGAGGGCAATGACAAGGCCAGGGATGAGTATGAATATTTCAAAAATCTCTTCTTCTTTTTTTGGGTACATGAATGAATATTTCACGAATCATGTCAACATTTGGATGAGAACTCGTATGGATACATGTTATGCTATATTTTTGAAATTTATTAATTCGGTCTAGCACCACTCAATACTTTAAAAATGAAATTTTATTTGTTCTACATAAAATTTCACAATTAAAAATTCCTTGTGAAATAAAAATTATTGTGTCCCAAGATTTGAAAATTTTATAATAGGTCATGAAAATTTATTTATTAATTTTTAAAATAAGAAGTATACATTTTCATACCGAGATTTGAACTAATGGCGAATCCAAATGTAATGTAGGGTGGGTCCGTGCCCACCCTGAATTTTTTAAAGTTCATACATTTGCCTTCAATTTTATTAACTTTTATGAATTAATCTTTAAATTTTTATAATATTTATAACTTGTGCCCACTCTGAAATTTTGAGATTTATGTGTGCCCATCCTCAAATATATTTATGGATCCGCCACTAATTTGAAACCATACAAGATGAGACAATATGAGCATCCTTAGCCACTAAACTAATTAGTAAATTTCAATTTATTTATTATTTTAATCTGAATTTGACTCAACATTTGATGATGTTCTACTTAACCTAAATTATGATTATTACCAACTCATATTTATTATTATGGCCTGGCTCTAATTTTTTAAAAAACATTTGTGTTCGACATTTGTATCACAAATAAATAAGCATGAGGGTGTGATTTAAAAAAAATGAAAAATATATAAAAAAAATAGAAGGAATTTGACTTTACACATGTAACATGTAGACTTGGTAAACTTGGCCCAAGACCAAAAATCAACCCAAACACTATGATTCGAATTAGATCCAAACCCCGAAATAAACTGAACTATCTCGAATTTTAGTTGAACCGAAAATGGACTCGAACCAAAGGCAACCCGAAATAAAGAAACGATATTAAAATAAAAAAAGAAAGATGGGATGTGAACTGTTGTACAACTCACCAAAAAGTCAAATATGCATGTTATATAAAGTCATATATAGGGTGTAAAAACCTAACTCGGCCTGAAATCTCGATTGAAATAGATCAATCTCCTATTAACCCGATATCGACCCGACTCAATATTAACCGAATCGAAAGTCGATCGAACCAAAAATCAACTGACTCGATACTCGAACCAAAATCACTATAGACCCGAAAAAAACCTAATCGACCCGAACATAACTTAAATCAAATGTAGTCAGACCTAAAATGACCTGAACCAAATGACTCATTTGCCACCTCTAGTAACATGGCAAAGTACTAACAATCCGCGTGTCGTTTCGTATTATACATTTATATATAAATTTTATTTATTTTTTGATTAAATAAAGAAACAATTACATTATTAAGATAATTGCTCATATAAAGTAAGACAACATATGCATCATACAATTTTTTTTTTTTGTTAATAACTCATGTTAGATAAAATTTGATTGTATTTTATTATGAGCAATTTTTTATACATGTGTGTAATTTTTTTTAAAAGATATATTTTTTAAATGTATTTTTTAAAAAATAATTATTTTTGTTATGAATATTTATCTATGCGGATGTCTATCATGATTAGAACTTTATCTAAAGAATTTGATTTATTTTTTATTAGGAATATTATCTCTATTAATTAGAGTTTAATGTATTATGTACTTCTTATGACTATAAATAGATGAAGGCATTGTACACAATTCTAGTTTTGATAATAATATGAATCTCCCTCTTTCTCTCATCTCTTTATTCTTTTATACTTGTTCGTTGTTCTTCATTATTTTATTCACAACACGTTATCAGCACGAAACTCTAATCAACTGAGATCTTCATCGTTCAAATCCAAAAAAAGTTACCGAAAAGAATGAATTCGATTATAGAATGAAACTAAATATAAGTTTTTTTTTCCTCTATTTTTTAGCTATTGATTGTCTTTCTCTTTATATTTTAATTTTTATTTTATTTTTTTTGAAAAGAATGGATGCATGCTTAATCGCATAGAATCCACTCTCGCTCAAAGAATTGATCTCTCAAGAGACCCAAATTCATATCAAGGAGATCGTAGGGGAAAAGATGATTATCTTGAGTATATTTACAGATAAGTATATTTTTTTATGGATTCATGATATATAATATGGTGAATTTTTATTTATTTTATTTAACCATATTTTAAGTTTTACATGATATGCTTAAATGGCTTAGAAAGAGACGTGACGTAAAGAAATTATGAGAAGTTGTTTCGGTCATTTGCTATGTTTCCATTATCCTCGAGAGGAAAATTATTATCGGTAAACTTTATTTTTTCTCTCTTTAAATTATGGTTTTAATGTGTGATAAATCAGGGTAAATTTCAATCTATAAAATGATTGTTATAAAGTCTATATTTGCTCGAAAGCAATATTTCTTCTTTGTCGAAAAACTCGACCATAGACTTCTCCCAATTTCAAGTTAAGAAAATTTGTCTAGATCCAAAAAGTTTTACGGGAGGCATTCCCTGAAGTGAATGCAAAGCATGATGTTTATTCCATGCGATTATCAATGATGGGGCATTCCCTGAAGTGAATGCAAGCATGATGTTTATTCCATGCAATTATTGGAACTGTTTCATTCCCTGAAGTGAATGCAAACATGGTAAATCATTATTCAATTAGAGACATAATTTCGATATAATCCAAGTATATTGGCTGGACATCCCGTTCTACGAGGCTACTAGTCTCATAAGAGATTTTTAAAGAACCTTGTGGACTGGTTTAACAATACCGCGTACGAGGATTAAATCTTTATTCTCTGTGATAAGGATATGTGAAAAAGGTTTCAAAGGCCCACTGGCTCTACTCCATTCCCTGAAGTGAATGTGAGATTATATTATGGAAGAAATAAAAATCACATTAAAAGTTATGGTCGTGGTCGAGGCTATGAATATAGACATAAAAAATATGGTCATTTTAAGAATACTTCTACCCACCGATAGTGAGGTTATAAGGATGACAAGAGTGATAAAGATCATTCTAATAAAGCAAAATTCTTCTTATTATCAATGCGATGTTATAAATCATTGGTCTCATACGTGATGTACGTTGAAAAATCAACAATCATTGAATGATAAAGGAAAGAAAATAGAAGCAAATTTTGTTTGCGAAACATGACGAATATGATATTGGTCCAACTTTATTTGGACATTGTTGGTCCAACTCATTCGGACGTTGTTGATTTTCTTATAACCCTCGAAGGAAATAAATCTTCTTCTAATTATTCTCATAACTTTGAAGAGAATTATTTATCTTTATTTTTCTTTATGTTTATTTACTTTACACACATTAATTATTTACGTTTTATACTTATATTTATATATTATGATATTTATTTATTTTATTTAATATGATTACATGTCAAATATAATTTATGGTGACGATTTATGCTCAACATAAGCATAAGATATATTTTCCCATTTAAATACAAGAGAATAATGTGAGTACTATATCTTAAAATACTAAAAATATTAATGCTCTAGAAGAACACTAAATTCTTGAGAGAAAGCACATTATGAAAAGTACAGAATTGTGAATATTGCAATGATTACCGCTAATGGTAATAATATCGTCACCACTAGAAGTAGAAATTTTAAGAGAGTAATATGAGTTCGCAAAATATCCCTTTAAGAATTATAGATAACATATGTTATCAATTGACATTTGAAATAAGCCGATATGGATATAAGTTTTGGTAGCTAAAAAGTCAGTTGAAAGCTCTAGAAGAGCTATATATTGCTACCAAAAGATAATTTCAATTGAAAGCTCTAAAAGAACTAAATATATTCATATTTAAAGGAACAATTTTGATGACCGTACTAGACATGTACGAGTGAGATTAAATTACATGTTATGGTAAATAAGAAGTTTACAAATTCAGAGATATATATACACACATACACATATATATATAGTTGGCATGATCGGTTAGACCATCCTGATCAATAATGGTGCAGAAATTATTGAGATTTACATGCACATGTATTAAAAGAACTTGAAGTTCTTGTGGTGCTTATTTTCAAAGTAATTGATTAAATTCCACTTATTAAAGAACCTGAAGTTCTTGTGTTGTTTGTTCTCAAAGGATATAGTTGATCCCACTTACATGCACATGTCTTGCATATCTCAAAGGATATATTTTGGTGCATTTGGTATAATCGCCCCAGTGAGTACTAATTGAAGAAATACTATAAGAATGATCATATTTCCTTATGCTTTTTTAAAAGGAGTTTGGATCAAGATTCATTATGATAATTTAAATATTATTAGAACTCCTGAAGAGCTTTCAAAGCATTTGGTTATTTAAGGAAAAGATTTGAGAAAAAGAATCTTGAGATGTGGTTTTGTCTCAACCTAAAGATCGAACACTAAAATATGCATTTTTGTCTATGAATGGACATAAGTTGAAAGAATCTTAAAGAAGATTCAATATGAATAAAACATATCTATTGTAACATCGTTGGATGTGAATAAAGATAATTATATCTTTTCTTGGTCTTGAAGCACTATATACTAGTTGGTCAAGAAATATCTATAGATATACAAAGATCATTACCTTTAGATATTCAAATATTCGTCGATGCCTCCTCAAATCTTGAAAAAAATTATTATTATGCACAAGGCAAATAAAAAATGTGTTTGGCTAAGACCATTGACCCAACATATCCAGAAGATATGCAATTTACTTTCACAAGATATGATACAAATGATATCTTGTGTAGAGATAATGAAAGGTGGATACATCATGAAACATATTACTCCAAAGTTTCATTATGTGTTGAACTCTTTTTTCATTAATCGAAATTTTATCTCTATTAATTAGAGTTTAATGTATTATGTACTTCTTATGACTATAAATAGATGAAGGCATTGTACACAATTCTAGTTTTGATAATATGAATCTCCCTCTTTTTCTCATCTCTTTATTCTTTTATACTTGTTCGTTGTTCTTCATTATTTTATTCACAACAATTTTAGTTGATATATTTTATAAGCAAAGTGAAATTTATAATTTTTAAATAGTCATTATTTTAAATTTACATTTTAAAAAGTATATAATATTTAAAACACAATTATTTAAAATATCAGTTTAAAATAATAACTATTTGAAGAAAAAAATTTACTTTACTCATAAATATGCTAACTAATTAAATACTATTAAAAATTAAAATAATATATCTAAATTTTATTTTCAAATAAATAAAAAATTTATATTATATCTTATATTAATGCTATAAGGTTAATTTTAGAATGATTTAATATTAACTTAAAAAAATCTATTCATAAAAAAACTTTTATAAAAATAAATAATTTTTTTTAATTAGTTTAGTTTTATTACGAAGTGATTCAATTTAAGGGTAAATTATAAATTTCACCACTCATCTTTATTCCCACTCCTGTTTTGGTCATTGAAGTTTAAAAAATTTCAATTCAATCATTAAACTTTTAAATAACTCCTATTTTAATCATTCCACCATTAAATCAGATGACATAATTTATTTTATTTAATATTTTTTATAATGTGACATACTTTATTATTATTTGTGCCACATAGGATTGGCATAAAAAATAAAAAAGAACATATCCAAATCCTAAACCCCAGATTAAAAACCCACCCTCATAAAATAAATATGCCTATTTTTTTTTCTTTTTTGAATGAGGGCCAAATTACTCAAGTTCCCACATCATCCCACCTAACGATGACCATTTTGTAACAGTGACCATTTTATAGCAATTAAAAAAGTTTGGTGACCAAAATAAACATTGAGGCATAGTTTAGTTACCATTTATGAAATATACCCAGATAATAATTCTCTTAAAAAAATTTACCAACTTAGTTGTATTTTTTTCCAAACAGAAATGATTCCCTCTCGCACTACCTTGTAGCATCAGTTAAAAAAATGATAGTCCAGTGGATTGCATTTTTTCAATTTGGAGCAACATTAGTGTTGCACCAAAAACTGAAGGCAAATATTCATAATTATCCTTAATTCAAAAGGATCAATACAAACTGTGGGGAGGGGAACTAATGAAGAATATATGTGTTGAGTTGTGTGGTGCTCGATTCGTTCAACCGATTATGCTCACCAAGTGGTGGAGATGTGGATTTTTGGGTGGAAGGGTTTAGGAAGCTAGAAAGAATAAAGACACGATGATTTATAGTGGTTCAACCTTCTAACCAAGGTCTACATCCACTACCTTAGCTCTCCATTAAGGATTTCACAACCAATTCCACTAATTGATTCGTCCCCTTTTCTAGGCTTAGGAGGAAACCCTTTACACCGATCAAGCTTCTACCCAAAGCCTTGATCAAAACCCTCTTTTACAAAGAGAAACAAGAAGTAAACTTAAACCCTCTAATAGGTGTTTGTTTGCACAATTAAGCTCTCACCCAAAACCTAAAACACTTGAGCAAATTTGACAATTTTGGCTCACTAGTGTTTGTCTATACAATAATTGACACTTTAGGCTCTAAGACAATTCTTGATCATTTGTTGATTGACAATTGAAACATTCGCCTTCTCTTGATGCTTGGAGGTCCCTTTTATACTCCCAAATGAGTTTGTAGCCGTTACTAGCCGTTGGGATCAAATTAGAGCCGTTGAGGACTTTAATTCCCACCATAAATGCATTCTGCAGCTCCCCGTTTCGAAACGCTCGATGCCGTTTCGAAACACTCTTAATGTAGAAAGAGCTGTTGCAGTCTGTCAGGGCATCCGTTTTGGAACGCCTCCTGGCCGTTTCGGAACGCCTCATGTCCGTTTCGGAACGCCTCATGGCCGTTTCGAAACCCGTATCGAAACGCTATAGGCCCGTATCGAAACGCCTGCATTTAAAAGTTGGTTGGGAAAATAGCCGTTGGGGTTTATGACCGTTGGGGTCATTGCCACGTGGGCGTATCGAAACGGCCTAGCCCGTTTCAAAACGCTGGGCAAAAAATCAAGTCCAGGGAAAGCCCGTTTCGAAACACGTTTCGAAACGAATATGCTACTGGAATCCCCTGTTTCGAAACGCCTTATGGTGTTTCGAAACACCTGGACAGGTTTGAGAAGTTTGGCTTTGAAACACATTAAAAACCCATTTAAAAACATCCCTAAACATAGTTTCAGAATATTTGGACTTTGGAAATTGTTTTAAATATTTTTTAAATCAGTCTAAAACATTTTTCAATTATTATATCAAAACATTAGTTCTACAATCTCACCCTTTTTGATATAATAAAACTCTCTTGAAAAATTGTTTGGTATTCTCCCGCTTTAACTTTAAAAATGTGAATAAGAGACTAAAGATATGAAATCAAATAAAGCTCCCCCTTATTCATTTGAAAATTCAATTTTTTAAACCATTTCCCCCCTTTTTGTTATATCAAAAATAATTTAAAACATTAAGTTCAAAAATAACAATAGAGGTAAAAGTTTGACAAAAGTAAGAATTTGGTTTTAAAATGGCTCCCCCTTACTCAAAGCATCATCCAAATGTTAGTCACAACATATATGATCATCTAGTTGAATTTAAACAAATAAAATCAAAACAACTAGAATTTTACCACACTTGAACTCAAGGTAGGATGTGAAGCCTTCCTTCTTCAAGTGTTCTTCCTTGTGTGCATGGAGCTCCCCCTCAACGTTTGACTTGTTGAACATCTCCATCACACCTAGCAAATGACAATCAAGTAACTTTTGGTATCCAAATTGCTTTGGATCCATTAACGTTAGTAGCACAAATTTTTGACCCCTTAGGAATCCATTTTTCAATGTCATCATTTTTAATTGAAGTGGTTAGTCCTTTTGGGACCCCAAACACTTCTAAAACATTTACCATTTTTAAATCTAGGGGCACTAGATTGTCTAACATAAAAATTTGATTTTCCAAAATTGTTTTTCTTTTCAAGTTCATTTGAAATCAAATCTTTTTCCTTTTTGAGATCATCAACTTCCTTTTGATGATCTCTTTCCATCGTTTGAAGCAAGTTTTGTAAGTTTAAAACTTTAAGCTCAAAATCTTTAATTTTTGCTTCAAACTCTAAATTGGTTTTAGAAAGCAAATCATTTTCGGTTTTCAACTTTGAAATCAATTTCTTATTTTTCGAAAATGAAGCATTGAACTCAAAAACCAATTCATCGTAGGCTTCTTGTAACTAATCAAAAGAATATGAATTTGAACAAGATGAGTTAGAAGTTATCTCCCCCTCATTGAGGGCCATCAAGCATAGGTGGGCTACTTCATCATCGGTGGAGTCTTCATCACTCCAAGTGGCCACATATGCTTGCTTTGAAGATGATCCCTTCTTGTTGTACTTGTGGGATTCCTTCATCTTCTTCCTCGATTCATGCTTGAATTTTTCCATTTCGCTCTTCATGAACCGGGTAAATTTGTTGAAGAGATGGGCCATCTCTTCATCTTCACTCTCCTCCTCACTAGAATCTACATGATGGCAAGTGGAGGACTTGAGAGTCATGGCACTTGCATTGATGCCAAGCCCTTTGATCTTCTTCTCTCCCATAGCTCTAATTCCTTCCCTCTTCTTCTCCTCTTCCTTGTTCTTCTTCATGATTTGGTGAGTGAGAAGAGACCCCATAAGTTCATCAAGCTTCAAAGTCTTCAAATTTTTGGCTTCGATGATGGCGGTCCTCTTTGAGTCCCAAGACTCGGGAAGTGAGTAGATGAGCTTTCGAACAAGCTTTTCTTCCGGAATGGGTTCTCCATACCCTTTGAGACCATTGGTGATGGTGGAGAATCTATCGAACATTTTCTCAATGTTCTCTTCCGGATCCATTTTGAAGTTCTCATACTCCAAGGTTAGGAGCCCAATCTTGGTCTCCTTGACTTCATCGGTCCCCTCGTATGTGACTTCAAGCTTGTCTCATACCTCCTTGGCACTCTCACAAGAAGACATCTTTTCGTAGATGGATGGGCCAAAAGCACAAAACAAGATGTGCAAGGCTTTGCAATTAAGCTCCATCTTCTTGCGATCGTCGGCACTCCACTCCGCTTTGCTTCGTTGAGGCACGAACGGACCATCTTCAACTATGTCCCATAGCTTGTAATCTCTAGACTTGATGAAGAACTTCATCTTTATCTTCCAATGGGCATAGAATGTTCCGTCGAAGAAAGGCGGTTTGTCTATGGATTGCGCCATTTTAAGCCGGTTGATGAACTAGTGATCGAGCTTGCCGGATCTCCTCAATAGGATGTTAATCCTCTTCGATTGAGCCAAGCTCTGATATCAATTGTTGAGTTGTGTGGTGCTCGATTCGTTCAACCGATTATGCTCACCAAGTGGTGGAGAGGTGGATTTTTGGGTGGAAGGGTTTAGGAAGCTAGAAAGAATAAAGACACGATGATTTATAGTGGTTCAACCTTCTAACCAAGGTCTACATCCACTACCTTAGCTCCGCACTAAGGATTTCACAACCAATTCCACTAATTGATTCGTCCCCTTTTCTAGGCTTAGGAGGAAACCCTTTACACCGATCAAGCTTCTACCCAAAGCATTGATCAAAACCCTTTTTTACAAAGAGAAACAAGAAGCAAACTTAAACTCTCTAATAGGTGTTTGTTTGCACAACTAAGCTCTCACCCAAAACCTAAAACACTTGAGCAAATTTGACAATTTTGGCTCACTAGTGTTTGTCTATACAATAATTGACACTTTAGGCTCTAAGACAATTCTTGATCATTTGTTAATTGACAATTGAAGCATTCGCCTTCTCTTGATGCTTGGAGGTCCCTTTTATACTCTCAAATGAGTTTGTAGCCGTTACTAGCCGTTGGGATCAAATTGGAGCCGTTGAGGACTTTAATTCCCACCATAAATGCATTCTGCAGCTTCCCGTTTCGAAACGCTCGATGCCGTTTCGAAACACTCTCAATGTAGAAAGAGCCGTTGCAGTCTGTCAGGACATCCGTTTCGGAACGCCTCCTGGCCGTTTCGGAACGCCTCATGTCCGTTTCGGAACGCCTCCTGGCCGTTTCGAAACCCGTATCGAAACGCTATAGGCTCGTATCGAAACGCCTACATTTAAAAGTTGGTTGGGAAAATAGCCGTTGGGGTTTATGACCGCTGGGGTCATTGCCACGTGGGCGTATCGAAACAACCTAGCCCGTTTCAAAACGCTGAGCAAAAATCAAGTCCAGGGAAAGCCCGTTTCGAAACACGTTTCGAAACGAATATGCTACTGGAATCCCCTGTTTCGAAACGCCTTATGGTGTTTCGAAACACCTGGACAGGTTTGAGAAGTTTGGCTTTGAAACACATTAAAAACCCATTTAAAAACATCCCTAAACATAGTTTCAGAATATTTGGACTTTGGAAATTGTTTTAAATATTTTTTAAATCAGTCCAAAATATTTTTCAATTAATATATCAAAACATTAGTTCTACAATCTCCCCTTTTTGATATAATAAAACTCTCTTGAAAAATTGTTTAGGATTTTCCCCCTTTAACTTTAAAAATGTGAATAAGAGACTAAAGATATGAAATCAAATAAAGCTCCCCCTTATTCATTTGAAAATTCAATTTTTTAAACCATTTCTCCCCCTTTTTATTATATCAAAAAGAATTTAAAACATTAAGTTCAAAAATAACAATAGAGGTAAAAGTTTGACAAAAGTAAGAATTTAGTTTTAAAATGGCTCCCCCTTACTCAAAGCATCATCCAAATGTTAGTCACAACATATATGATCATCTAGTTGAATTTAAACAAATAAAATCAAAACAACTAGAATTTTACCACACTTGAACTCAAGGTAGGATGTGAAGCCTTCCTTCTTCAAGTGTTCTTCCTTGTGTGCATGGAGCTCCCCCTCAACGTTTAACTTGTTGAACATCTCCATCACACCTAGCAAATGACAATCAAGTAACTTTTGGTATCCAAATTGCTTTGGATCCATTAACGTTAGTAGCACAAATTTTTGACCCCTTAGGAATCCATTTTTCAATGTCATCCTTTTTAATTGAAGTGGTTAGTCCTTTTGGGACCCAAACACTTCTAAAACATTTACCATTTTTAAATCTAGGGGCACTAGATTGTCTAACATAAAAATTTGATTTTCCAAAATTGTTTTTCTTTTCAAGTTCATTTGAAATCAAATCTTTTTCTTTTTTGAGATCATCAACTTCCTTTTGATGATCTCTTTCCATCGTTTGAAGCAAGTTTTGTAAGTTTAAAACTTTAAGCTCAAAATCTTTAATTTTTGCTTCAAACTCTAAATTGGTTTTAGAAAGCAAATCATTTTCGGTTTTCAACTTTGAAATCAATTTCTTATTTTTCGAAAATGAAGCATTGAACTCAAAAATCAATTCATCGTAAGCTTCTTGTAACTAATCAAAAGAATATGAATTTGAACAAGATGAGTTAGAAGTTATCTCCCCCTCATTGAGGGCCATCAAGCATAGGTGGGCTACTTCATCATCGGTGGAGTCTTCATCACTCGTGGCCACATATGCTTGCTTTGAAGATGATCCCTTCTTGTTGTACTTGTGGGATTCCTTCATCTTCTTCCTCGATTCATGCTTGAATTTTTCCATTTCGCTCTTCATGAACCGGGTAAATTTGTTGAAGAGATGGGCCATCTCTTCATCTTCACTCTCCTCCTCACTAGAATCTACATGATGGCAAGTGGAGGACTTGAGAGCCATGGCACTTGCATTGATGTCAAGCCCTTTGATCTTCTTCTCTCCCATAGCTCTAATTTCTTCCATCTTCTTCTCCTCTTCCTTGTTCTTCTTCATGATTTGGTGAGTGAGAAGAGACCCCATAAGTTCATCAAGCTTCAAAGTCTTCAAATTTTTGGCTTCGATGATGGCGGTCCTCTTTGAGTCCCAAGACTCGGGAAGTGAGTAGATGAGCTTTCGAACAAGCTTTTCTTCCGGAATGGGTTCTCCATACCCTTTGAGACCATTGGTGATGGTGGAGAATCTATCGAGCATTTTCTCAATGTTTTCTTCCGGATCCATTTTGAAGTTCTCATACTCCAAGGTTAGGAGCCCAATCTTGGTCTCCTTGACTTCATCGGTCCCCTCGTATGTGACTTCAAGCTTGTCCCATACCTCCTTGACACTCTCACAAGAAGACATCTTTTCGTAGATGGATGGGCCAAAAGCACAAAACAAGATGTGCAAGGCTTTGCAATTAAGCTCCATCTTCTTGCGATCGTCGGCACTCCACTCCGCTTTGCTTCGTTGAGGCACAAACGGACCATCTTCAACTATGTCCCATAGCTTGTAATCTCTAGACTTGATGAAGAACTTCATCTTTATCTTCCAATGGGCATAGAATGTTCCGTCGAAGAAAGGCGGTTTGTCTATGAATTGCGCCATTTTAAGCCGGTTGATGAACTAGTGATCGAGCTTGCCGGATCTCCTCAATAGGATGTTAATCCTCTTCGATTGAGCCAAGCTCTGATACCAATTGTTGAGTTGTGTGGTGCTCGATTCGTTCAACCGATTATGCTCACCAAGTGGTGGAGAGGTGGATTTTTGGGTGAAAGGATTTAGGAAGCTAGAAAGAATAAAGACACGATGATTTATAGTGGTTCAACCTTCTAACCAAGGTCTACATCCACTACCTTAGCTCCCCACTAAGGATTTCACAACCAATTCCACTAATTGATTCGTCTTCTTTTCTAGGCTTAGGAGGAAACCCTTTACACCGATCAAGCTTCTACCCAAAGCCTTAATCAAAACCCTCTTTTACAAAGAGAAACAAGAAGCAAACTTAAACCCTCTAATAGGTGTTTGTTTGCACAATTAAGCTCTCACCCAAAACCTAAAACACTTGAGCAAATTTGACAATTTTGGCTCACTAGTGTTTGTCTATACAATAATTGACACTTTAGGCTCTAAGACAATTCTTGATCATTTGTTGATTGACAATTGAAGCATTCGCCTTCTCTTGATGCTTGGAGGTCCCTTTTATACTCCCAAATGAGTTTGTAGCCGTTACTAGCCGTTGGGATCAAATTGGAGCCGTTGAGGACTTTAATTCCCACCATAAATGCATTCTGCAGCTCCCCGTTTCGAAACGCTCGATGCCGTTTCGAAACACTCTCAATGTAGAAAGAGCCGTTGCAGTCTGTCAGGGCATCCGTTTCGGAACGCCTCCTGGCCGTTTCGGAACGCCTCATGTCCGTTTCGGAACGCCTCCCGGCCGTTTCGAAACCCGTATCGTAACGCTATATGCCCGTATCGAAACGCCTGCATTTAAAAGTTGGTTGGGAAAATAGCCGTTGGGATTTATGACCGTTGGGGTCATTGCCACGTGGGCGTATCGAAACGGCGTAGCCCGTTTCGAAACGCTGGGCAAAAATCAAGTCCAGGGAAAGCCCATTTCGAAACACGTTTCGAAACGAATATGCTATTGGAATCCCCTGTTTCGAAACGCCTTATGGTGTTTCGAAACACCTGGACAGGTTTGAGAAGTTTGGCTTTGAAACACATTAAAAACCCATTTAAAAACATCCTTAAACATAGTTTCAGAATATTTGGACTTTGGAAATTGTTTTAAATATTTTTTAAATCAGTCCAAAACATTTTTCAATTATTATATCAAAACATTAGTTCTACAATATGAAATAATTAACCAAAAAAGTTGAATAAAATTTATGTACTTTGAATTTTGGAAGTGCGAGAGGGAATCATTTCTGTTTGGAAAAAAATACAACTGACTATGTTCCAACCTAAAAATGAATCTAAAACCCCTAATGAAATTCAGTGCTCAATACAAAAGAACCCTAATTGACACTGCTGGCACTGAGACAGGGATCCTCAAGCATACCTTCCTGTCCCTATGAATGTCAAAAACTTACCTCTTCGTTGCATCCATTCCATTACCATATCCCTTCACATGATATGGTGCTATTCTTATGGTCTTTTTTTTTTCTTTCAAATCCGCTTCATGTGATTGATGGAAAGAAAGGAAAAGAACCAAGGGGGACAGAGGATGTACAACTCACAAGGATGGAATTTTTCGGAATACCTGAGACTTTCGACTAAGATTGCACGGCTAATCTCTGAAGATGCTCGCAGAATACTTGTAAGCTTACATCGTCTGTAAAGATTATATCTGATCCAGGTGCAATATCGATGGCACTATTGTATGTGGCTGTATCGGTGGCACTATTGTATGTGGCTGATGGGTTCAACTTCGCCAATAAAAATCGTGCCTGCAAAAGAAAACAAAAATCAGCTGCTTGGTAATGTTACACCCCCAAAAAAAGAGGGGAAAAAAGAGAGTTTCAGTTTAAGCCTCCAAAGTAAAATACAGAACTGGTTTTGCAGACCAAGTGCAGAAGCTCAGTTAACACACTCAAATGTGGCACATATCATGATTCCCTCCAAGGGATTCGGCATAGTTTTGTTGAAAACAGTCGAGGAAAAATGCAGCCAAATAATACCTATGCCCTTTACATGTACCTAAAAAGGTGATACTCCTACTGAGGGAAAAGCATAGCTCCGCTCAAGACGGCAATAACATATAGGAATATATTTGCATACAATCCATATTCCAAGAAAAATAAAATTAAAAACTTGGAGGACCATAGTAAAATTTTATAACATCGGACAAGAAAAAGGTAGAGATGAATAGAATAGTGACCACATCATAGCAGGGAGAAAAATTATCAAAGCTAAAAACCCACATAAGATTCTATGAAGCAGAAATGCATAATAATCAAGCTTATGAGAATTTGGCGTAAACAGTTTACAAATGTACTTGAGAAAGTGTACTTGGTTTTCTTAAAGATTGATTTGCAAAAGTGCAAGAATTATTCAGATATTCAAAATAAGTATCGCTTTATAGTAGCATCTATTTAAAAATGATAGAATTCACAGGGGTAAATTAAGGGCACATTTATATCTCTGAAGAATCGGTTTTGAGGGAATTGTCACCTGGGATCCATGCTGATCACATACAACCAATCTTGGGACAGGGAAGCGTCCCCGAATAATAATTTGGGCATCAACCTGGGGTGCTTCCAAAAGTAGTGCAAATGCCTGTTGAAAGATATAGATTTAGAAAACAGAATCCTGGACTGCAGGAACTTAGAAATTGGGTAGTAAACTATGGACCTTAAGAGTATTAAAGACTTCATCAAAGAACAGGCATATTTCCAAAAATCCAACTGTATTGTATTTCAGAGATCAACAAATAATTAATTGCAAAAGAAATGTGCCATGACCATGCACCAGACTTCCCCTACAAAGCATGTGTTTTTGAAGGAAAGCACAATATTCACAATATCTCAGCAAATAACCGTAGAATTTTAGGAAATTCTCTCTTAATTTTATTCATAGAAGAGTAGAAATATATATACAAAAGACTGACTTAGTATTCTAGGTAACTAAAGATTCTATAGTTAATTTACAAGATACTACCCTAGATATGATCTCTAAAGATATCCTACTAAAAGTAACTTTCCCTAAGTACAAGATACATAATATATTCCCATATTTACACATACTAACCTACAATAACATTATGCTCAACTTTGTAGCTTCCATTTCAAAGCTACAGAGTGGTGGTACAAGCCACAAGGGATTTTCTTCTGTTAGTAATTTAGGATAAAATTCTCGTGGGAATAGTATATCAGTATAAGAATAATAGCATTATTTCTTTCTTAGAGGGACCTCAAAATTAGTACTACTATTGTACTACAGCTCCAGCTTATCTCAAACTCAAGTGATCAGACAAATTTATTATACTAATGTAAAAAGAACCCAAACATCAGGGATCTCTACAGAAGCCACTTTTGCACATTATGAACGTTATCATACTAAAGTGAACTTTACATTAAGCTCTAGATTTAGTATGAGCAAACATGCCTGATGTTCAGGTTGATTCTGGTAACCCATGCTGCGCCACTGTGCTATTGTTATACCATGGAAAACAACAATACTGAAATATGAATCTAGCAAGAGAATACGATCTGCTGAAACGGAAGCCACATCCAATAATGCTGGTTGGGGTGGTGAGCTGAATGTATATGATATTAATGATGGTTGAACCATAACAGCTGCATTAGTAATAGTTTCCCTGTTTAATATAATGCGAAAATAAGCAGTTTCATCTGGACTGTTGTTAAAAACCTGCCACGCAATATATATATATATATATATATGTTGATTAAATATTATAAAAAGACTGGAAATTAGAAGGCGAAAAAAAAAGAAGAAACAGTTACCAGTACAAATTGTGACCGCCGAAGATTAAACACAAATTGAGGAAACAAAGAAAAGCAAGGGTTCAATGAGAAAGATGATGGATCGTCCTTCCGGTAGTTGCCGAATTTGGCACAAAGTCGAATGAGATTCCGATCTAACCACCTTGTAGCATCAAACCCCTCCTAAGCGAAACAAAATCCATAATAATTTAAAAAAAAAGCAGTCACAGGCAACACAATTAAATGTGTTATTAGATTGACAAGGAACCAACAAACAATAGATAGAAAATATAACCAGGGGGGTCTGGGACTAGGAGAAAAGCACGTGGAGACAACCACTAAACACTAGGACAAAGCATTAAAAGGAAGTTCTTATCCATAATATGAATACATAATAACTGTGGAGATAATTGTAGGCATAAGGTATCAGCGATATATATATTAATGAACTAGGCAGAAGGTTTCAGCTGCATATATTATAGCTGGCAGTGAATACATCCAAACAAGAAATACAACAAAACTAGAAGACTGAATAAAGATATTTTAAATTACCTCTGTCTCCATTTTGAGGGAAGTTATTCTTGCCATTACAACAGCAGCAGTCTCTTGATCGAAACCTTGTATTAATTCCTGGAAAGGAGATATTGTTTGACAGTTAGCATAAACTAATTCCAAAAATTTCTCCAATAAACATAATGACATATACAGACCAAAACACATGGCAACGACTTCAGCACTTTACAAATGAACAAATAATGAAACACGCTGATAAAATGGAGAACGGGATATACTTAATTGTTTTAGACATTAGTTAAACAAATGCACAAATGGTGTGGTTTAGGGAGAAACAACATTTGAAAGAAGGCTAAAGACTAAAATAATAAATTAAAATATTACTAGTAGATCCTGCATCAACAAAAATGAGAGAATCTATGCTAACCTCAGAACTAATAGCACTGTCTACCCATCGTCTTGTCACAGTCGTAACTCGAAGCATTGTTTTACCTTCAGGATCTTGATAACTGCAATTAGTTAAACAATGTCACAATCAAATTCATTGTACTCAAGCTAGCAGGGAGCAATAGGCGCATGAATATTGGCTGAGGAGCAAGGCACAAAAAGCTCTCACCAAAGCAAAATATGCCATCATAAGTGTGTTTATGTATTTGTGTAAAACAAGCTTAAGATATATAATTCTTACAATTAAACTCTAAAGATAGTCCAATTTATAACAAAACATGCAACATTTTCCTTTATTTGGTAACACCCATGATTTCCTCATAAATCACATATTTGTTGTTGAACACTAAAACATTGAGAAGTAGAAAGCTAGAAATTGTCCCATTTTTTTCACTATTAAAGGTAAAGTTAATGAAAAAAAATTAAAACTAAAGAGAACTTCAATCATGTAAGCTGCTTTTTTATTTGCACCTACCACCCTATACAAAGCACGTCTAGGCACACCAAGTGCATGCTTGATCAGATGCGTCTTGCCTAAAAGGTACTAACCGTGCTTTTATTGTCTAGCACTAATGTGCGACACCAAGCTGCACACCTTAAAAAGGATTACCAAATTACTAAAGGAGCAAATTGAAGAAAGAAATCAGGCGTATTAATGCTAATGTAAATAAAACAGAGCCTTTTGAGGAGTTTATGCAGCAAACCCTGTAAGAAACTGCAAATACAGCTGTGGATTCACAGTTCCAGGAACATTTGATTGATCGGTTGATGAAAGATCAAATAAAACTGTCATGCAAGTACTCTTGTCAAGGCCACACATTTTCCATGTTGTAGTGTTACCCTCCCCAATGACTGTGTCAGAGACATTTGTTCCTTTCTGCAATAATCAACGTAACCAGTTTTAATATCCATAAATATAAGTAGATTCAATCCACAGTTGAGTAAGAGGTATTGTTAGATTGTTTAATGGTCCAACCATTTCCAATGATGTGCAAGGTCCAATGATCCCCTGAACCTTAATGTCTTTTGAACAATTGATCTCAAGCATGCCACTAAAAGACAGAGCTTACAATGAGTTTGAAATTCATAACCAAGCCAACAAGCCTCAATCCCAATACTTTTGGGGTCGGTTACAAAAACAAAGAAATAGAATAATTTGCATTGTATGCATGAATCTTCCTCCAATCAATCATATCCATCACCATCTCCTCTTTAAGTTCTAATAGCTTCATATAATTATTTATCAACTACAACCATGAGCTTCTTTGTGCCAATCAGCATTAAATTGAAAACCAGGAATTTAACCAAAAAACAGAAAGGACACTCCTGTTGCCGCATCGTAATACTTACACGGTTACACTACTGTGAACAATGTAAGCAAGGACACTCTAGCAGAACAATTCTGCAACAAAACCACTCATGCCCGGTAATGCATCAGCAAGCCATGTCAAAATTTTATATTCTCCAACAGTGGCAATACCCGGTGCAGAATGGTGTGACAACTAAGCTATGAGCAATTGACATGTGTAGAATTCAAACAAATACACAATGACAACTTGAAATGGAATAAAATAGTAAATTCTCCAATTAAGAACGGAACTATATACTCCCTCCGTCCCACTAAATTTGTCACTTATTGACCTTTAGTGGTAAAATTTTTTTAACTTTGACTTATTATTTAAAATTTATTATTGATAAAAGTTTGAAAAAGAATATTTTTTAAAAACCTTCAATCAAATAGTTTTTAAATATATATTTTTATGAAATTTAATTATTTTAAATATTTAAAATAACTATGGTCAAAGGTTAAAAAGTTTGACCACTAAAATTCAACAAGTGAGAAATTTAGTGGGACAAAGGGAGTAGTAATTATCAGCACCATGGATAAGAGAAGAGAAAAGTAAACTTAAAATGTTCAACATGAACAAGAAGCCTATGTGCGGTACAAGAACTAACTTAAAACATAGGCCAAGAGAGTGTTCCCTGTCCTCAAAGACACGCTTGAAAGAGTCTTTGCATACAGAATGACCAAAACTTTCAGCTAGAACAATAAGGCCACCTGTCCTTTCGATTGCAACTTTCATTTCAGCAACCCCAACCTAAGAACAAAAAGAAAAGAAAAAAACATCTTTATCTACAATTTACATTTTGAAGAACATTAATGTCTGAAGTGGTTGTCATTCACTTAAACTAAAAGGTTTGTACCAATGGTTAATGGACTAGCTATTAGATTCCACAGTTCTCTAAAAAAATAGAACTTTATATCACAAGCCACCAATTATAAAAACATAACAAAATCAAGGCTAGCATCTTAATGAATAAATAATTTTAAATGCAATAAACAGAGAGTTTTGTAAAGTAGGAATTATATACTGGGTGGTTCAAGTTTCCAAATAAAATTAGGTCATAAATTTTATCAGCTTCAGCAGGTTCTTCAATGCATCGGACCAGTTAGAAGGCACAGGGGGGAAAACCCAAAAGTTCTGCCAAATGAATCCATCATCATTATGAGAGTGATACAAATTCTAAGCAGATTGGACAGAAGCTGAAGCAGGCACATTACAAATATCACTTTAGTTATTGAAGCCAATTAACCTAGATCCACATAGAAACAGATTTATCAGAAAACCTAAAAGGTGACCCAGACAGACCTGATCAAGTGCAGATGCAAAAAGGTCAAGTACATGACCCTGGCTGACCAGCTGTTTTGCAAGACTATCATAAAATTTGACTGCTTTCTTAAAATATGGTGCAGCACCCTTATCAAGATCTTTATGTGACCGTGCAGGTTCTGACAAGTCTTGCGAAACAATCTGCAAAAACCACATTAATCAGTACCATCTTGATGGCATCCAAGAAATACATTAAACAAGAAGCAAATCTCAAATGCAGATTTTTCTAATATCCAATTTCATCAGTTAAATCATAGTTGTGTATGAACTATTCGTATAACTACCAAGGTATTTAAGAACCACATTCGTAAAGTAACTACTAACTACTCAGGTCAAGGTGACAATCTTGCAACTTGAAACTAAAAAAGAAACATGGACCAGAAACTTGAAACTAAAAAAGAAAGAAAAAGTTATAACAATAGAGAAATGTGTAAAATGCACCTAAATGTTAGTGATGAAACATAATAGAAAATTCAAGATTGCAGAGAGAATAAAGTTCATACTTTACCAACAAATCATATCCATCCCAACCATGACATACTATTTTTGTAACATCCCATAAATTAATACAATTCATAAGAAACCAAAAGTTAAATACATCACTATCAGCAATATATATTTGATTTGTATCATTAAGTTGTGGTTGTGGAATGGGTAAAATTTCAGAAGCTAAACAAAGAATTTAATGGCATTACCGTGCCTGGCCCTTCAGTACATGGACCACCAACCAAAGCGATAATCCTAGCACCAGTACCAGCCAAGCAGGCTCCAAGCAATCCTGCAGCAACACTTAAGGCTACTCCAGTGCACCTTGAGGCTCTGCGCCCTGCTTCTACAGGCCATTGGTCCGTTTGCAACTCATCCAGCAACTACATTGAAATCAACCAAACACTCAATAAATAAAAAAATCAAACATTTAAAGACTAATTCGAACAACAAATAAATCCAAACGCACAGAATTGAGCGTATATTCACAATCTGAAGCAGGCAATAAAAACCAGTTAACGCCAGTTTTTATGTACCCATTTGACAGTCCTTTCGGATACCAAGCCATCGGCCGCTGCCAAGCAGCACTGAGACCTAACTGCTCTAACACCTGCTCCTTCGAGACTTCCTTACTCCCCTTGAAAACATAGACCTTTGACATTTCTGTGAACCCCAATTCATGAAGCTGCGCTTGAGTTCCAAATGAAACGAAACCAACAAGAGCATGTTCCGGCAACAACCCAATAGCCTGTTTCATCGCCGATTTAGCAAATCCTAGCTCTTCCTCGATCATGCAAGTGTCTAACACGAAAACAAACACTGGTTGCAATTGAGGAGCACTGGAAGGGTTGCTTGGATTGGTACTGGCTTGAAGCGAGTATTGCACGGTGGTATATTGCGGGTAGAGTTCACAAGGCAGGTTCGTTTCGGAGATCACGGCATAATGCAGCGGAAAATGGTTGCGCTGGTAACAAAACGGACAGATCCAGAACTTGGCGGCGAAATCGACTTGCGAATAGGCGTTGAGGACGGCGGAACATGTCCGGCACCGGAGAGGAGCGTAAGGGAGCGTTGGAATGTCCGGGTGTGGGCGGATCGGAGCGATCGAAGCAGCCAACGGAATCACACACTTGCTGGCTTCGAGTTTGGTGCGAGGCCAAACGTTCCATGTCATCCGTACGCCATCAATCCCTTCGGAGTCCAAATTCGCCATATTCGACAAAGCTGAAAAACTATTTGGAAAAAAATTATATTCGAATCAATGGTTTTTTAGGGTTTTGGGGATTAATATCTATTTATTAGAACTTAGCGACTGAATGAGGATTTAGGGTTTTGTTTTTATTTATTTTGGGGGTTTCCTAAATTCTTTTTTACTGATTTAAGTCGACTCCATAAGAAACTGAAGAGAAAAGGGTCACCGCCGGAAGATCAAAGATAGGAATATAGAATTAAACGATAATGAAATGTGAAAATATACTCAGTTTTTGAATATTCGAATATATATAATAAAATAATTTGGTTTGGGATAAGGTTTTTTTATTGGATAATTATTGGGATAAGTTTTTGAGCTACCCATCGTCTCTTTTTATCTTTAAGTGTACCGGCGAAGATATTAATTTTAACCTTGGTCGACTGTTATTATTATTTTTTGTTGTTTATTGTTTATTTTTTAAATTTAATATCATTATTTTTGTTACACATTTTTTCCTTATCTTTTAATACTTATTTTTTTTTATTTTTAACATGTTTTTCTCTTAATCGGTGCTTTGTCCTTTTATTTTAAATTTATTTTTTATTAGAGTTGAATTTAACGTTGTCACGACTAATCAAGATGGTGTTCTTTTGATTATCATATTGATCTTCATGTTTTGAACCCTCGAAATGAATTTGGATACGAGCTCACAGTCACTATTTTTGTTCGCGATTGAGTTGTGGTAATGTCCGTTTTGTAGAGTCGAAACCTAATAGTAAGTAATTTCATAATTGAGATCTACTAAAAACCTAGCCGCCAATAACTCTAATTTTTCTCTCTCTAACAACCTTTCACCACCTGCAAGTTTTTTTAATTTTTTACGTTAGCCGAAAATCGTCAATCACCTAGCTATTGGTTGTCGATCGCCGGTGTTTATTATTTTCTTTTTTTATTTTCTAATAAGAATCTCTGCCTTTTTTGCACGCGTTTTCTCTGTCCTTGTGACACGCGGTTTCTTCTGTCCTTGTGACATGTTTTCTTTATTTTTGTGGTTTTGTTTAATATGTCCTTGTGGCATGATTCAGCATACCCTAGCGGTCGATTGTTGCTCACATAGAGATTTTAATCGGCGCTAGTTCCTGATTATGATTTTGTCGGTGGTAACGGAAAGTTAGATCCCCACTCGGTTGATGGTTGTTTGCCGATGTAATTAGTCCTGGGTAGCGGAACATTTTGTCTAATATTTGGATCGTTCACCACTCCTTTTCATCAGTTATGAGTCCCAATTGGATAGAGACAAGAAGATTCGGGAATGTAACACCCCATTTTTGCCCTAATTTAAAATCCTGATAATTGTGAATTTAATTTTGAAATTTTAATTAATTCAGTGCCTAAAGTGAGAATTTTTGAAACTATTGTGACCTTTTTGTAAGGCGGGCTATTCTTGGAGCCCTTAGTGAGTAATTTACCCAAAAATAATTAAAAAGAAATATGTTTCCTTTTCAAAGGGGTTGTGTCAATTCGGTTACCCCTCTCTCTCTCCCATTACCATGTTTCAACAAACAAAGGAGGAAAGCCCCAAACCTTTTCATTTTCTTTCCGATCAAGCTCCGACGAGAGAGCTACCGTCGTCCGTTCATCGATCCGTAACCACCGTTTAACTCCCCTCGCGGTTCTGATCAAAACCCACCCCTCCATCGCTCTAAAGCTGTTGTCGTTTGCCGAAAATCGGTGAAGAAAACCTTCGAAGTTTCGCCTCACCGTTATTTTGCTTTGTTTTCCGTTCGAGTTGGTGTGTGGGTAAGCCGATGAGGCCTTGTATGGTGTTATCGTGTTTGCGTGCGTGTTTTGGTCGGAAAAATGACCGTGGTCATCGTAATTCAGGGGATAGTGAGACAGTGGGCATGGATGCTGTTACTGTTCAGAGAGAGTTATTGAGATACCTTCGTCAGTCTGAGGGTGTTCGGAGACCCATATCCACAGAGTTTCTCACTGCCGGGATGACTATGTTCGAGGGAAAGACGGGTATAGACCCAGCCGATGCAGAGTACTGTCGTGATCGTTATGTCGGAGCTGAGTATATTGCTAAGTGCAGAGATGATTTTATGAATCTGAAACAGAATGATATGACTGTTAACGATTATGAGATACAGTTGATGAGATTGATGCAGTACGTCCCAGGGTTAATGACCACAGAAAAAGAAAAGTGCGATTGGTTTCTGAAGGGATTGCGTCCTACGATAAAGACCGGTGTTGCTTTACATATGGATCAGGAATACAAAGACATTACTCGACGAGCTAGGACAGCTGAGCGTAATGAGGCAGAGTTGAGACAGCTTGAGTTGCATGGATCTGATAGAGGAAAGAGACCAGTGTCAGTGCCAGTTCAGCATAGCCAGGGAAATCAGTCCAGAAAGAGAGCCAGAGAAGAGTCAGACTATCAGAGTTATTCGAGAGCTAGACCAGTGACTCCTTATGTTCCGCTTGTCAGTGCTGGTGGTTCGACTGGTACTCGAGGGGTGCCGCAGTGTCCTTTTTGCAAGAAGTGGAATTCGGGCGAGTGTAGGAGGCAGACTGGAGCTTGTTTCAGATGTGGTTCTTTCGAGCATCGTTTCAGAGATTGTCCGGTTCCACCTCCCTCAGTTTTTACTACTACTCAGTCTCAGGCATCAGTACAGACTTCCGCCAGGGGAAGAGGTCAGGTCAGATCTGTTACTTCAGGCTCTGCTAGTAGAGGTAGACCAGCTCCGAGTAGAGGATCAGCAGGATCAGGGGCCAGACAGCCGGGGTTAGTTTATTCTACTAGGAGACACGAGGATCGTGATGAGCCATATGTTATTGACGGTACATTCTCTATCCATTCTATTCCGTATTTTGCTCTGTTAGATAATGGTTCGACTCATTCATATGTTGCGAGTTCTGTGTCTGGGGGTCTTGAGATTTCTGTTGAGGATACTACTAGTGTTGTTACTGTACACAGTCCGGTGGGTAATCCAGTTGAGGTTACTAAAGTATACAGGAATTGTCCTCTTGAGATTCAAGGGGAGATCTTTCCAGCTGATTTGATGGAGTTACCCTTTGGGAGTTCGATCTTATTCTGGTATGGATTGGTTGTCTGCACACCGTGTTACCTTAGATTGTGAAAAGAAGAGGGATACATTGAGAACTCCTGATGATCGTGAGGTGATTCTAATTGGTGAGCGCAGAGGATTTCTATGTAATATTGTTTCAGCTCTCAAAGCTGAGAAAATGATCAGGAAATGGCCTATTGCTTATCTTGCCTATATCCTTGATCCGAGACAGTCTGATTCCGGATTAGATAAAATTCGAGTTGTGAAAGACTTTCCAGACGTTTTTCCGGAAGAATTACCTAGGGTACCGCCGAAACGGGATGAAGTTGAGTTTGGCATTGAGGTTTATCCGGGTACAGCTCCTGTGTCTATGGCACCTTATTGGATGGCACCGAAAGAACTTAAAGAGTTGAAGATTCAGTTGCAAGAACTGTTAGATCAAGGTTTCATTTGACCCAGTGTTTCTCCTTGGGGAGCTCCTATTCTTTTTGTTAAGAAGAATGATGGGACACTTCGACTCTGTATAGATTATCGGAAGCTGAACAAACTGACGATCAAGAACAAATATCATCTCCCTCGTATTGATGATCTGTTTGACTAGTTCCAGGGAGCTACGGTATTCTCTAAGATAGACCTGAGATCTGGTTATTAGCAACTCAAGGTTAAGGATTCTGATGTGTTCAAAACAGCTTTCCGGACACGATATGGTCATTATGAGTTTCTTGTGATGCCTTTTGGGTTGACTAACGCCCTTGCTGCTTTTATGGATATGATGAATAGAGTGTTTCAACCCTATCTTGATCAGTTTGTTGTGGTATTTATTGATGATATACTGGTATATTCTAGATCTGAGGCAGAGCATGAGGAACATCTTCGGATTGTGTTACAGGTTCTGCGAGAGAAACAGCTGTATGCAAAATTCAGTAAGTGTGAATTCTGGCTTTCTGAGGTTATGTTTCTGGGACATATAGTTTCTGCTCAGGGTATTCAGGTTGATCCGATGAAGGTTGAGGCTATTATGAGTTGGAAGCAGCCCAAGAATGTTCCTGAGGTTCGAAGCTTCTTGGGTTTAGCTGGTTATTATCGGAGATTCGTTGAGGGTTTCTCTTCTATTGCGGCTCCGTTGACTAAGCTTCTGAGGAAGGATGTTCCATTCGTTTGGACTGAGGCCCAGCAGTCTAGTTTTGAGAAGCTTAAGTCTGTGTTGACTGAAGCACCAGTATTGATTCAGCCTGAGCCTGGTAAGGCTTATACAATTTTCAGTGATGTTTCGTACACCGGATTGGGGTGTGTTCTGATGCAGGACGGGAAGGTAGTGGCTTATGCGTCTCGACAGTTGAAGCCGCATGAGTGTAACTATCCTACTCACCACCTAGAGCTTGCTGCTGTTATTTTTGCACTTAAGATCTGGAGACACTATCTCTACGGAGAGAAGTGTTATATCTATACAGACCATAAGAGTCTGAAATACCTCCTCACTCAGAAAGAGCTTAATCTGAGACAGCGTCGCTGGTTAGAGCTTCTCAAGGATTATGATTGTGAGATTGAGTATCATCCGGGTAAAGCTAATGTCGTTGCTGATGCATTGAGTCGTAACACCATTTCAGATCTGAGAGCTTTGTTTGCTCGGATGAGTTTGTACGACGATGGCAGTATGATGGCAGAACTCCGGGTTATTCCTACATTGATTTCTGATATTCGAGCTGAGCAGCCTAGTGATCCGTTTTTGATTCATCGTATCAGAGAGGTGCATGAGGGTACATCTCGGGATTACTCTATTGATCAGGATGGGGTATTATGTTTTCGTGGCCGGCATTGCATTCCGAGGAAATCTGGGTTAAAACAGGTTATTCTCTGTTAGGCCCATGACAGTCCTTATTCTATGCATCATGGTGGTGACAAGATGTATAAGAATCTTCGTGAGAGGTACTGGTGGAAAGGTCTCAAGCGGGACGTCGTCGGATTTGTATCGAAGTGTTTAACTTGTCAGAAAGTCAAAGCAGAGCATCAACGTCCGTCTGGATTGCTACAACATATTGAGATTCCTCATTGGAAGTGGGAGCGCGTGACTATGGACTTTGTTAGTGGACTTCCTCTGACTCCGTCAAAGAAGGATTCCATCTGGGTTATTGTTGATCGTCTGACGAAGTCCGCGCATTTCATTCATGTTCGAGTTAACTATTCTTTGAGTAAGTTAGCTCGACTTTATATTTCTGAGATTGTTCGACTTCACGGGGTACCGTTATCTATTATTTCTGACAGAGATCCGAGGTTCACTGCAAGATTCTGGGGGTCTCTTCATTCTGCTTTGGGTACTCGGCTGAACTTCAGTACATCTTATCATCCGCAGACGGATGGTCAGTCTGAGCGTGTGATCCAGATTCATGAGGATATGTTGAGGGGCTGTATTCCTGATTTCAGAGGCAGTTGGGAGGATTTCCTGCCGCTTGCAGAGTTTGCTTATAATAACAGTTATCAGGCCAGTATCAAGAAGGCACCGTACGATGCTCTGTATGGGCGTAGGTGTCGTTCACCTATTGGTTGGACTGAGTTGAATGAGCATAGATTGTTGGGACCGAAGATTGTGCACGAGGCTGATCAGACTGTCAGATTGATTCGGGATCGTCTTAAGGTTGCTTTTGACAGACATAAGTCTTATGCTGATTTGAGACGTCGTGATCTTGAGTTTGAGGTGGATGATGAGGTTTTCTTAAAGTATCTCCTTGGAGGAAGGTACTTTGGTTTGGTCGGAAGGGCAAGCTGAGTCCTCGTTACATTGGCCCTTATCGGATTATTCGTCGAGTCGGACCAGTTGCCTATCAGCTAGAGCTACCACCAGAGCTTCAGCGTATCCACGATGTCTTTCATATTTCAGTGTTGAGACGTTATCATCCTGATCCGTCACATGGTATGCCTGTTGAGAATATTGAGGTCCGTCCTGATTTGTGTTTTGAGGATGAGCCTATTGAGATTCTTGCTCAGGATAAAAAGGTTCTCAGAAGGAAGACCATTAAGATGGTCAAAGTCCTGTGGTGTGGTCGTAGTAATGATGAGGCTACGTGGGAGCCCAAGACTGTCATCCGAGCTTAGTATCCGCATCTTTTTGCTCCAGGTAAATTTCGAGGGCGAAATTTCTTTTTATCGGGGGGGAGAGTTGTAACACCCCATTTTTGCCCTAATTTAAAATCCTGATAATTGTGAATTTGATTTTGAAAATTTAATTAATTCAGTGGCTAAAGTGAGAATTTTTGAAACTGTTGTGACCTTTTTGTAAGGCGGGCTATTCTTGGAGCCCTTAGTGAGTAATTTACCCAAAAATAATTAAAAAGAAATCTGTTTCCTTTTCAAAGGGGTTGTGTCGATTCGGTTACCCCCTCTCTCTCCCATTACCGTGTTTCAGCAAACGAAGGAGGAAAGCCCCAAACCTTTTCATTTTCTTTCCGATCAAGCTCCGACGAGAGAGCTACCGCCGTCCGTTCATCGATCCGTAACCACCGTTTAACTCCCCTTGCGGTTCTGATCAAAACCCGCCCCTCCGTCGTTCTAAAGCTGTTGCCGTTTGCTGGAAATCGGTGAAGAAAACCTTCGACGTTTCGCCTCACCATTATTTTGCTTTGTTTTCTGTTCGAGTTGGTGTGTGGGTAAGCCGATGAGGCCTTGTATGGTGTTATCGTGTTTGCGTGCGTGTTTTAGTCGGAAAAATGACCGTAAAAGGGTCGTCGGAGCGTCGCCGACGGTGGGAATAAGAAATGGGGGTTGAGCCCTAATTTTTTATTTGGGGATTTTTGGGTCTGAACCGGTCCAAGGGCTGAACCGAGTTGACAGAACCGAACCTGTTCACTTTATTAAACAGTCGGCTGACGTCAGCGATGACCCGTTGACCATTGACTGTTGACCCGTTGACTGTTGACAGTTGACCGTTGACTATTGTCCCGTTGACCGTTGACAGTTGACCGTTGAATTTTTTAGAAAAGGGCTATTTTATGTTTTTCGCGTCCTGATTCCGTTTCCGCTGCCCGTTTTCCCAAATTCAAACCTAAAAGACTGTTTTGACCACTTTTATTCGTTTATACTTGTATCTAAAGATTTGAATATCGGAAAAATTAATTGGTATTATTCGTATTTGCAGACGACATTGACTCGGATACTGAGATCCTTCCTCCTCCTCCTCCACCTAGACGACCTCCTGTTGCTCAGACATCTGGATCCGCTCGTGAGTTTAATTGTTAATATATTCGATATTTATATTATCAATGTTTTTGCATAGTAATAGTATCTTTGATGGTGTATTTAATTGTTATAGGAGCTGACTCTGACCGACCTAGAGATAGAGCTGAGCGTGGGAGACGTCACCGTCGATGTTGAGTGTTAGCTATTTGAGTTGTGTTCTCTTCTGTGTTGTCCGTTTACAGTGCTCTGTATGTAAATGTGTTGATTTGCATAAATGTATACATGATGTGGTCTGATGGTATTTGATTGTAATATTCTGTTGATATGTGATGTTTGACTTGTTCAGCATTCTGTCATGATATGATATATTGGAATATACATTTAGATTTGGATTACTGTATATCAGATTATATGATTATGCATTTCTGTTGATAAACAATGCATTCAAATTCAGAACTCAGATTTTATGTCATCTCATTATGGGTGGGATTCCGTATGGGGAAGTTCAGTAGCTTCATCCTTTGGGATGATGTCTACTTCGGATCAGTGGTTTCGCCTACGGGCTGGATTCCACTTCGGATGGTGACGAGGTAGAGAGTGGTTCTGGGGAACCTTACTCTTCGGATGGTGATGTAGTTGGGTGCATGTCATATTGTGTTGTATTTTCATTCGCACTTGTTTATATGTTTGAATTGATTCATGATGGAAATTGTATCCTGATAATAACTGATTGATTCTGTTGATATGATGATACTATTGATTCTGGTTGCGCTGTAGAGACACACTGAGCGTTATCACTGACTCCCCCTTAGTTTCTATTTTCAGATACTCAGGTCTAGGCTACGATACTTGGAGGACCTCGTTTTCCAGCTTTATTTATTTACTATTATCAGTATGAGACTTGGACTTATTTTTATTATATATTTTATTAGATTGTATATAATTTCAGATTCTGGATGTTTTATTTGGGATTATTATGTTTTATCATGCATGCACATTTTGAATATTTAATACTTTTAGGAATATTTTATCAGTATATAATATGCGATATTATTATTATATCTATTTTGGAACTAAAGTTTTGAATTAGGTTACTTGTGTGAGGGACAAACTTTGAGTTTGACTCCTTATATTCGACCCAGTTCTTCCGGGTCGGGTTTAGGGGGTTACAGGGAAGCTTATGAATTTTGATGGTATGCTTATTTCCATAGAAGTTTTTCACTTTCCTTTGTTTTTGGGTTGTAAGAAATTTGGGTAGATAAGTCCCATTACTTTTCTTCCTGGATGTGTTGTAATCATGATATCTTCTATGATTATAATAAAAATTCAATGGCCATATTCAAAAAAAATGTATGTGTTGTAAATTCTCATTGTATGTTTAGATTTTTCCTCTTAATAAAACTAACATACTCATATTAAAAAATAGTAAGTTTGGATATTTTAAAGGGTAATTATAATTTTCATCACTCGAATTTTTTACTACTTTTTATCACTAAAGTATAGAAAATTTTAATTTAATCACACAAAAATTTTAGTTGCTCCAATTTTTGTAACTTTGCCGTTAAATATTTAATGGCATTATGATTAAAAAAAATTATAAAATGACCCCAAATATTTCTTTTTTTTTGAAAAAATTGTAGTTTTGGATTCCCTTTGATTTTTTAAAAATAAAACGTTTTTTCGATTCTCCAATGATGGTGGGGTAGAGAAGGAGGATTTGAGTTTTTTTTATCACAATTCCATGTTGATCACATGTGGATATTGTAGGTCGAAATGGTTTGGGGTTCTATAAATTTTAGGTTTTGAGTTAAATTTCAAGGGTTTTAAAGTGATTTTGGGATATCAAAATTTATATAGTGGTAAGAGATGAAGATGTGAGTTTGTCCATCTTTTGTGCAATCGAAAAAAACGGTGAAAAACGGTGATTTTCAGCGTCGATATGACACAAAGATAAATTTGAAAAAAATTTATTTTTGAAAGAAAAAAATTAAAAGAGTGAGAGAAAATGACGTGAATGGCATGTTCATGTCATGTCTAGACAGATGTTTACAATGGGACTTCTAGGGAACAACCTTTAAATACAGGCTACAAACGGTAGATATGTTTACCGGGTAAAACGTGGTACACAAATTGTTACATGAAATGGTACATAAATCGTTACAGGTATGTAAGAGAAAAATGTATATACACAAAATGTTACAGGTGTAAGGAATTAAGTATATACATAAATAGTTAGGGAAATTGTAAGAAAAAAGGTACATACATAAAATGTTACATTGTAAGAAAATGTGTACATATACAATTTCCATACTAAGAAACCCAATTTGTTACAAATATTAAAAGGTTTTGTGTATATACAGAAATTAGTAGCAAATGTACATAAATTGTTACAATTTTGTGAGAGAAAAAGGTATATACTTTTTTATTAGACAATTTTACGAAGGTTCAAAATGGCTCATGTAGTTGTAAGGAAATGTGTACATACACAATTTCTTACTAAAAAACATACTTTGGTAAAAGTTTTATACGATTTTGTGTAAATACTTAAATTAGTAGGAAATGTACACAAATTGGTATAACTTTGTAAGAGAAAAATGTATATACCTTTTTTATTACACAGTTTCACCAAGGTTCAAAATGGTTCATGTACTTGTAAGGAAATGTGTACATACACAATTTTTTTACCCAAAAGCATACTTTGGTACAATATTTATAATGATTTGTGTATATACATATATTAGTAGCAAATGTACACAAATTGGTACAAATTTGTAAGAGAAAACAGTATATACCTTTTTTATTACACAGTTTCACGAAGGTTCAAAATGGTTCTTGTACTTGTAAGGAAATTTGTATATACACAATTTTTTACCCAAAGCAAACTTTGGTACAATATTTATAAGGATTTGTGTATATACATATATTAGTAGCAAATGTACACAAATTGGTACAAATTTGTAAGAGAAAACGGTACATACTTTTTTTATTACATAGTTTCACGAAGGTTCAAAATGGCTCTTGTACTTGTAAGGAAATTTGTACATACACAATTTCTTACCCAAAAGCATACTTTGGTATAAGTTTTATAAGGATTTGTGTATATACACATATTAGTAGCAAATGTACATAAATTGATTCAACTTTGTAATAGTAAAAGGTACATACAATTTTTATTACACAATTTCACGAAGGTTCAAAATGGCTCTTGTACTTGTAAGGAAATGTGTACATACACAATTTCTTACCCAAAAGCATACTTTGGTACAAGTTTTATAAGGATTTGTGTATAGACACATATTAGTAGCAAATGTACACAATTGGTTCAACTTTGTAAGAGTAAAAGGTATATACCATTTTTATTACACAGTTTCACGAAGGTTCAAAATGGCTCTTGTACTTGTAAGGAAATGTGTACATACACAATTTCTTACCCAAGAGCATACTTTGGTACAAGTTTTATAAGGATTTGTGTATATACACATATTAGTAGCAAATGTACAGAAATTGATACAAATTTGTAAGAGAAAACGGTATATACCTTTTTTATTACACAGTTTCACGAAGGTTCAAAATGACTCTTGTACTTGTAAGGAAATATGTACATAAACAATTTCTTACCAAAAGCATACTTTGGTATAAGTTTTATAAGGTTTTGTGTATATACAGAAATTAGTATCAAATGTACAGAAATTGTTTCAACTTTGTAAGAGTAAAAGATATATACCATTTTTATTACACAGTTTCACGAAGGTACAAAATGGCTCTTGTACTTCTAAGGAAATGTGTACATACACAATTTCTTACCCAAAAGCATACTTTGGTACAAGTTTTATTAGGATTTGTGTATATACACTTATTAGTAGCAAATATACATAAAATGGTACAAATTTGTAAGAGAAAATGGTATATACCTTTTTTATTACACAATTTCTCCAAGGTTCAAAATGGCTCATGTACTTGTAAGGAAATGTGTACATACACATTTTGTTACCAAAAAACATACTTTGGTACAAGTTTTATAAGGGGCATCGAAACCACCTATATGTGGTTTCGGTGCTGGTTTGGCAGAATGGGCAAAAGTTAAAGTCCTTTATGTGGCATCGAAACCACCTATATGGGGTTTCGGTACTGGTTGAGCAGAAATGAGGCGTATGTTTAATTTTGTTAGGGTGAGAATGGATCTTGTTGTAAGGAATTGTGTACATACACAATTTACTTACAAAATATACTTTGGTACAAGTATTATAAGGATTTATGTATATACACAAATACAAAATGGGAAAAATTGATGACATTGAAGGCGTCGTCGAAACCACCATTTTGTGGTTTCGGTGCTAGTTTGGCAGATACGAAAATATTTGAGGGACTTCAAGAAACTCCTTTTTAGTTGAAAATTAACAGTCGAAGTTAGACACAAGGATCATATTAAAATTAAGGATGAAGTATATTTAGGAAACAAAAAACTGAAGTCCCAAGTTCTTCAATTACATATTGAAATAAAAAAATGAAACTAAAAGAATGACGCCTCCTCAATTCTCATCTCTGGCCAGGGAAACGACCTCCATGTCCTCTGCCACCCATGGCACTTGGACCAACCTCTCGTTGTGAACTGTGCTGACCAACCATCTCTGCATATGATCGCATCTCAAATTTGACCCTATAGTTGCCTAATGAACAAAACATTTATGCATAAGTATGAGCAGAAGTGCATCTTGTATAAAAGAAGAAAATGATAGAGAGAACCTTAAGAATGGCGGTTGAAGTTGTCGATGTCTTCTTTGGCAGCCATATAACCATAAAGTTGGTGTTGTTTGGCTGGACCAGACAAGAAGCCGTGACAACATTCCCAAGCCTCTCTATCAAAACCTTGGGCAACAAATTGGGTATGCAGACACTGAGCATCGAAATAACCTTATTCCGCGCTCTTAAAAATTAGAAGGCTCATCCCACGATGGCCCTGGGGATTGTAAGAATGGCGAGCCTTAACAATAGTAACATATGAGCTGAAATAGGCAAGAAGCTCTTGGTTTCCCATACCAAGTCACTAAAGCAGAAAATGCAAGACATTACAAGTTAAGGAATTGTAATATTCATGAAAACATAATTCAAAAGTTATAGAACTACCTTCCCATTTGCATCTTGATGAAGCTATGTGTTCATTATCATCACCGTGGGTGGCCAGAGTATTTGGTGATCCTCTTCCTCATCGTTTGAAGGCGGGGGGTAGACAATATCAACATCATTCTGATCATCTCTCAAACCACTCCATTCCCCATAAGCTTGACCTTGAGGAACAATCTAAGTACCCCTTCTACGCAATTCCTCGTCCAATAGCTGAGCAAGTTGGCGATGGAGTTTGCGCTTTGGTCCGTCTTTGGTTTTGGCATGTGTCAGTAGAGACTGTAGGCTAAGAAACCTGTGAGTGGCACCAGGACCTCCTTAACATGCTGGACACTTCCATTGAGTAGAAGGGTCATTGATTGTGTTCATTCTATCGAAGGTCTCGAAAAACTTCTTGAACCATCTGCTTGTTTTCAGTGTCTCATGGCTTTGTTCCTCCTCTTCGTCAGAATCAAAATAGACATCATCATCACTGTTTGATTCTAAGTCGAAATCAAGTTTCCTCTTTGCCAATGGCTGAGGATTGTGACTAGAAGCTCTGCTCGAACTCATTGTATCTGAAGATATTGAATAGAAGATGGTGAAGAAGAACCGATTTTAGAGCGAAGGGTTGAGTATATTGAATAGAAGATGTTGTAAAGAGTAAAGAAAAAAGTTGTTAATATATAGGGAATTTCAATTGGGAGGGAAAATGAAAATTAAGGAGGGAAAGTGAGAAGGCACAATGTGTATTCATCGAAGCTACATGAACATGAAATGGTTCATGTGATTCTAGTGAAAAGACACGAAACTGAAAAGGCTGATTCGTTCCGGAGGGTATCGAAACCAGCTTTATACATGATGAACATGAAACGGTTCATGTGATTACATTGAAAAGACAAAACACCAAAAAGTCAGATTCCTTTTAGTGGTATCAAAACCATCTTCAGGGGTTTCAGTACTGAATACACTTAGTAGTAGCAAATGTATACAAATTGGTACAACTTTGCAAGAGAAAAAGGTATATACCTTTTTTATTACACAGTTTCACGAAGGTTCAAATTGGCTCATTTACTTGTAAGGAAATGTGTACATACACAAATTCTTACCAAAAAGCATACTTTGGTACATGATTTAGAAGGGGGCATCGAAACCACCTATATGGGGTTTCGGTGCTGGTTTGACCTGCAAGAAATTTATGTACTTTTTTATTACACAATTTCACCAAGGTTCAAATTAGGTCATTTACTTGTAAGGAAATGTGTACATACACAATTTGTACCAAAATCATACTTTGGCACAAGTTGTAAAGGATTTTGCGTATATACACTTATTAGTAGCAAATGTACACAAATTGGTACAACTTTATAAGAGAAAACGATATATACCTTTTTTATTACACAATTTCACCAAGGTTCAAAATGGCTCATGTACTTGTAAGGAAATGTGTACATAAAAAATTTCTTACCAAAAAGCTTACTTTGGTACACGTTTTATAAGGGGCATCGAAACCTCCTATATGGGGTTTTAGTGTTTTTAATTCCAGTAGGGGGCATCGAAACCACCTATATGGGGTTTCGGTGCCGGTATGACCTGCAGAAAAGGTTTATACCTTTTGTATTACACCATTTCACCAAGGTTCGAAATGGCTCATGTACTTGTAAGGAAATGTATACATACACAATTCCATACCAAAAACATACTTTGGTACAAGTTTTATAAGGTTTTGTGTATATACATAAATTAGTAGCAAATATACACAAATTGGTACAACTTTGTAAGAGAAAAAGGTATATACCTTTTTTATTACACAATTTCACCAAGGTTCAATATGGCGCATGTACTTGTAAGGAAATGTGTACATACACAATTTCTTACCAAAAAGCATACTTTGGTACAAGTTTTATAAGGGGCATCGAAACCACCTATATGTGGTTTCAGTGTTGGTTTGGCAGAATGGGCAAAAACTTAAAGTCCTTTTGGGGGCATCGAAACCTCCTATGGTCGGTTTCGGTACTGGCTAGCGAGAATGACCGCAAAATTTAAGTTTTTTAGGTGGCATCGAAACCACCTATATGGGGTTTCGGTGCTGGTTTACCAGAAATGAACCGTATGTTTAATTTTGCTAGGGTGAAAATGGCTCATCATGTTTAAGGAATTGTGTACATACACAATTATTTAAATTTGGCACCCATTTTAGTGGATAGTGTAGCAGATTTAGGGTTCTTTATAAAATTTGGAAATGTTTGTTGTTTGTGTACAAAACTCTAAAATGATCATATAAGGACAAAATTTTTAATATGAGATTTCTACATATTTAATAGTGTATGTTGTATTTACACAATTACAAAAGACGAACAAACATATAGTACAGATCAGATTATCAGAGAACAATAGGTGAACAATCGACGATCTCGTTGACCTGCAGTTAATCCAAAAATAGATAATGCTTCACATATTCTTGAACATTGTCTGTTGCGGCCAAGTTTTCTAAATATACTCGAATGAAACCACCTTTTTTTATGATCATTTGCAAGTACATTAATTATATAATTAGGTTTGAGTTGAAGAAAATGCTCAAACTTTATAATGAAGATGTTTCATTTCAGAAGTTTTACATAATGCGTTATCAAATCTCTCATCTTGTACCTTGTAGGATTTAGGACATATGTAGGTGTTCTCCTGAAACATGAACATAATCAAAAACATAATTAGTTTCTAAAGATTCAGTGATTATATGGCTGAAAGTAAGATCAAATAGGTTGATTTCTTTACTGACCGGATTATTAATCATTTTAGCTTCGGAGTCGTCAACCAATAGCGTGTTTCCTTCATTATACTAAGTCATAATAGCCTACACGCGCCTCAGATTTTTGGTTAATATATTTGGTTCGGAGGGATGTTGTTCGCACTTACTGTGATCCTGCATAATTGAAATAAAGTCCTTCAAATTTTGTAGAAATTTTTAAAGATGCTTTAAAGAACAATAGACCGAAGTTGCCCAAATAATAATATAGAAGTTACCCAAATGAAGGCAAGTCTTGGTTTATGATCGTTAATTCTCCAAAGTGCCCACTCAAGGTTTTCTCTACATTGATGAAAAGTTCAGGCACAAAAAGTAAGAAGACCAATATTCTTAAAAGATCGGTTAATTCAATTGATTTAGGGTGGTGGCAGAGGTCCACATTACCTTCTCCTTGAAGACCAAATAGCAACCTCATAGGCACTAAAACAAAAATACAGAAACTCTGCAGCACCAGGTCTGAGTTGCACAGTTGCAAACGTAAAAAAACAATTTGTAAACTAATTTGTAAACATTTTGAATAGAAGTGAGACAGAAAAGGAATACTGTCTTTCCTAACACTGGTAAGCACGCCATTGTAATCAAGAATAAGAAGCTTCTTCTTCGCCGCGACAGCGGGTACGTTCCGGTACCACTCGCTATACATTTGAGGAGGACGCATGGGTCTCTGAATTTCAGAGCCTATTTCATTACTTGGTGTTATGCCTTGGCGATGAAGCTTATTTCGTATGTAAGTGCGAGTCACTTGAGGCATATAAGCACACGCATGATCATGGCCTTCTGCTGGAGCATATGTCTAATCATGCCATACTGGTGGAGAATCTGCATCATAGTGCTCTTTTGCAGAAGTACCTGGGATAGATTCTGTATACAAACAATCCAATGTTACGTGCACGAACACAATCAACTTGTCAAGAAAAGTAAACACAATGCAACACCAAAGGCAAGGGAGCTGTACAATTGTATAGTACAATATGAGTCCAACAGTGTTCATGAAGCAGTATAACAAAATCAACATAAGTACAACATGAAATACAACAAACTCGTTATACAATGCATAATAGCCTAACCATCTTCAGGCTTCGGTACATCTTGAGGCGATGTCGGTCGAAATACATGCCGATGAAAATAAAGCTCCAATGATTTCACACGATCTTCTATGCTCCCAAGACGGGCTTCAGTCTCTGCATGACTACTGCGCATAAAAGCATCCAAGTTCTGAAAGCCCGTCGTGACAGCATCATAGATGGACTCAAGTGTCAAGGGAGGTGGAGCATCGGCTGCATCATCATTTCCTATGACAATTCTTGCTTCATCTTCATCTCTTTCATGGACCCATTGACCCTCAATGAACGTCCACCCCGTCTTCTTAGTTATTGTTTCATCAATTTTACTCTACAACGGGATTTTAGGGTCCATGGAGGTGTCGATCCCTAAACATTCAAAGATGTGGCTTAGCACACATCCATAATTGAGGAAGCCTCTAGAAGGGTTGCTAATGATTTCCACAAGATATTTAAAGATGATTCTTGCTATATTGGGACGGCTTTCAGTCCGAAATTGGTGTAACCACCAATAATCGGTATGACGCATGCGAGTGCATCGTCCACCGGAGGGCTGAAAGAACCAAGTTGTCATAAAATGCAAAAGCCTTTCATGGATATGAAGATGAGTGGGGCTATCATCATCAAACTTCAAGGGGACACACTCGAATTCTTGATCTTCACCAGTAGCTTCCACACCAAGGTATTGGGCAATAATTGCCGGAGTGATTGTAAATTCAACTCCCATTAGATAGGAGTCGATAGCTACACCCTCGGTTTGTGTTCTTCCATCATGCTGAAGGGTAGCATTCGCATAGAAGATCTTCACGAGGTTTAATATTGAAATATCGCATCCAACCCCATTCCACAAATAAAGGCCAAAAGTTGAATTGATATTCCTGGGACATCAAAAAAATCCAAGTCAATGGTTCGCTTCTTCCTAATCTTTTTCGCCTCGTACACTTCATGGTATCGCTGAAGACAAGCAGGATCATGAAAACAAAGGCTCAAAATATTTCGAGGTTGAGGAGATTCATTTGAACGGAAAGAACCACTTGTTTCAAACCGACCTCGTTTACCTTTACCGGGTTTGTTTTTAGGAGCCATTGAGGAGTTATGGGCAGGAGAGGTGAAAATTTGTGTAACACACTATAATATAGATCATATTATCTTCCCTACAAAATTTTTGCAGAATGAACCACAATGTTAAAAGACATGTTTATATAAAATTGAACAAGATGCAAAACTAGCTTGATGCAAACATATCCAAATGTAAAGTTGCAACAAAGTTCATTGTTTGAAGAACTTACGAAGACGGGTTGGATTTGAAGCACCCAATGTAGAAATTGAAGAAGAAACGAACATAGTTTGTACTTCAACTTTGAATAGAGCTTATGTTGGATTTGGAAACTGCGTTCATATTTTCTAGGATTTAGGGTTAGAAACTTGAGTTGAGGAGATGAAGGAGGGAATGAGGGGTTTTAATGACATTTTTCATTTACATAAATGCTTTCCCGTTATTTAGTATTCCAAATCAGTTTCGAATCCCCACATGGGGTTTGGATGCTAGTTTCCAAAAGGGTAACAAAGTTTTAGTGGTTTCTTTATGGGGTATCGAAACCTCCTATCCGTGGTTTCGATGCCGGTTTGGCAGACACGACTAATTTTACTGCTCTTCAATGTGGTTCGGAACCCAAAATGGGGTTTCGATGTTGGTTTGCTAGAGACACCCAATTTGAGTGTTCTTTATTGGTTATCGAAACCCAAAATGTGGTTTCGATGCTGGTTTGGCAGAAATGCCTACTTTTAGTGGCTCTTAAATGGGGTATCGAAACCTCCGTATATTGGTATCCAAACCCCTTTGATCTTTTAGCATTTATTTTGTTACATACCACACCATCTGTCAAGTAATTGCACCTAAAGACCTGATGCAATTTAAAGTAGCAGTTGAGAATAATGTTTTTTCAGAACTACTTGTTCTTCTTTCATCCTTAAAGACAAGTAAGAAAAGAAGGAGGACACAACATATCGGTGTAGGATTTTTTAGATCATTGGTGTCGAAACATGGCTGGTATAACAGTGCAAGATACTGAAATTAGTATACCCGATGAGTGCACAACAAATCAATGTACTGCAACAGAAAATTTGGTTGGAATGGTGTTTAACTCTCATGACGAGGCGTGGAACTTTTATTGGGATTATGCAAAGAATAACAGGTTCAGTGTCAGTTGTGCTACAACTAGGCATGATGGGATGGGAAATGTACATACACAAGAGTTTTGTTGTTCACGGGGAGGACATCGCAGACCGAAAGTTAATGAGTCCGATCGAAAATGTGCGCTACGTGCTATAACACGAATTGGTTGCAAGGAAAAGGTTATTGTGAAGTGTACAAAAGAATCAAAGTGGGAGATAACAGTATGTCACACTGAACTTAATCACCCGTTGTGCCCACCTATAATGAAACCGTTTCTTCGGTCTAGTAGAGAAGTTACTGAGGAAGATGTACTTGAGGCACGGGCTTTGAAAAGTGTTGGCCTTAGAATGTCAGAAGTAATGAATTATTTCACGCAATAGTCGGGTGGTTTCCACAATGTTTGTTTCATTCGGAAAGACTTGTACAACTCCATTCAAAAAGCGACAACAAATGAATATCGTGATGTCAATGCTCTTCTTGCTTACTTTGACTTCAAGAAAGAGCAAGATACATGATTGTACATATAGTTCAACACTGACCAATCAGGGGGATTGCATAATATATTTTGGTCTGATTCGACATCCAGGTCCGACTACGTATGCTTCGGTGATGTCATTGCATTTGACACAATGTACAAGGGTAACATGTATGGCCGACCTCTAATGCCTATTGTTGGTGTTAATCACCACCATCAAACCATTGTCTTCGGTGTGGCAATTTTAGCCGACGAGACTACAGACACATTTGAGTGGGTACTTAGGGAGTTTTTGCAGGCAATGTCTAACAATGCTCATGTGTCAGTTGTCACGGATGGTGATAGGGAAATGCATGGGGCTATAAAGATAGTGTTCCCATGTGCACAACATCGCATATGTTTGTTGCATCTTTCACAAAATGCCTAGGAAAACATAGGTGATCCCAAATTTACATCCGCCTTTACACGATGCATGTATTCTTGGTGGACAATTGAGGAATTCGATCATGAGTGGAGATCAGTTATGAAACATTTTAACGTGGAGCAGCATCCGTGGGTTGTCGAGAAGGATCAGACGGTTGGTATGTGGGCACAAGCATATCTTACTGGACATTTCTTCGCCAATGTTCGCTCCACACAACGCTGTGAATCTATGAATTCCGCCCTCAACATTGTCCTCAAATATAAGAAGACATATCTAGAAGTTGTTCGTGTCATTGACAATGGTATAAATGAGATGCACATAATGGAGTTGAGGGAAGAATTAAAAAATTCTTACTCCAAGCCTTTCCTAATGACCAAATTACATGACCTTGAAGGGAGTGCAGCTGGCATCTTCACCTGGGCATCCTTTGAAATTGTTCAGGATAAACTGAAAAATGAGACTCTATATCGTGCTCTACATCCGATTCTTGAGCTTCAAGGCGCGCAGACGTATCGTTTGACAAAGTATAAGGATCCGACAAAAATCTACGATGTTGTGCTTGATGTCACAACACATAACCTGACATGCTCTTGTCGAAAATTTGAGACAGTCGGACTTCCATGTCGCCATCAACTGCACGTTCTTAAGTTGGAAGACTTCTCTGAGCTCCATAATTGTTTAATACTACCGCGCTGGACAAAAAATGCAAAGCTCTCTGCTCCATCTTATCTTCACAGCGACGTGCCTCCCAAATTAAAACAAATGTCCCGATTTGTTCCCTACGCTCACTTTCATCGTGGTGTGCTACCTTGCGTCTCAAACAGGCGAAAGTTTTCAAAGCACAAAAGACGAGTTACTCCGATTAACTGCTGAATTTGATTAGTCCATAACCTTGAATGCGTCCTTATCACATAAGGTAAGCCAACACAGTGTTCGAGACCCGCAAAAGAAGGAAGCAAAACAGAAGCATAAAACGAAACCTAATGCGTCCACAAAATGGAGGAATCACTGTTCATTCTGCAAAATGGAGGGACACAATAAGAACACATGCCCGGGACTAAAGCTTCAACTTCCAACGGGTACTGCAGGGACAAGTTCAACGTTCTTCGACGACGATGAAGAATATCCTCCTGACCTAGACATGTCCCAACCTGATACAACTGTGAGTCATTTATACTTACATATGTTGTATGGCAATACATGAAAAGTTAACACGGGTTTGCTATTGACTTCCACGTAGATCGGCCCATATTGTTGGAATGACGACTAGAATGTTGATAACATATCTCCGACCATGACATCGAAGGTTTTAATCAAGATTCCATCAAGTTCATTGACTTTTTGTTTATACTTTACCTACAAATTCATCGTGTTTCCAAATGACGATTTATTATTTAATGTGATGCAGATTCCAAACTTGTACACAATAGATCATCTTTAGACATACAAATTCACGTATATATGCTTCAAATAACTGTAAGTACAACTAAATGATTATCTCACTCCAATATGTTTCAAATACATGTACATACAATCAAATAGATCCTCTGCAGACATACGAAATCATGTGCATATGCTCATTTTATCCACTGAAATATATCATATAATGCAAATTGATGTACAAGCGTTGAACACATTATGGCCCCAAAAATGCATAAGATACATTCAAAAAGTTTTTAGGTTATACTTACATAACCTATTTATGCTTGCAGCACATTTCTACTACATATACTTCTGTACATATACATACAAACATGGTCATGACCCATAAAAAAGTGGGTTCCTTTACGTAATGCCACAAACAAGCAGTCAAAGATCCGTTGCCATCCATTCACCTATGCCTCCCCTAACATGTTCTTTACCAAACAAAATTGCATAAGATTACAATCAATAACTATACGTCGTAATGCATTCAATTACATAAGAAACAACGCATAGCTTCCTAAACCCTTACCATTGTGGACGATGAAAGGTGCCATGTTTTGGAAATGGTTGTGCATTTGCCTTGAAGGTAACCCATTCACCTACAACAACATTTATAGACCTCTGCGAACTATTCTTATCATGACTGATAAGATCATACAAAAGAAATATTCGATCCCATTTTCCAATAGTCTAGTAAGACAAATATAAACAAATTAAGCATTAATTAAAGACCATTTTTTCAGTATAGATGACCAAAGTAAGCAAAGTATAATGAAGATCATATGAACTTACCACTTCCCCTATAAGCTTATCATTCCAAAGCTGCATCCATTTGATGCAAAACATACCACAATCGTCTCTGTTTGAATACAAATCCGTGTTAACAAGATACCACGACTAATCATTTGCAATTTTTTAAACAAAAATAACACAAAGTGCTGTAATATAACAACTATGTACCCATTATCCTGATGTTTGACTTTTTCCACCATCACACGTAGATCGCTCAACGGCCTTGATGGTGAGCCAAACACTTGGACAAACTTCTTATCTTTTAAACATTCCCCTAAACTATTCCTCTACATGCACAAACATTTGTATGTTTTTACATACTATGTCACATCTTAAACGGTGGCAGATTAAAAGTTCGTAGTTCTCGCTTATTACCAGGTTCTGGGCCATAGCCACTCTTGCAGCATTGGCTCGGGTTGTTGGTAAGCTGTCGAGTACCTTCACTTCACCGTCATCAAGATCCACCACACACATAAACCAATGAGTCTCGTTCTCATTCACGGGGATAAAGAGCTGAAACAATTAACGATTTCCCTTGTAATATACATATGACATGAAAGTGCATGAGATGTTTAATATATTAATGCTTCTTCGTACCACATTACAATCCGTCAACCGGCCATACGGTTTGAAAATCTGACGCCAATAATCAGCAATTGAACCATCATCCATTATCCCTTCGACAAGCTGAGACTACAAGACATCATTTATTATTAACCATGTTTCCTTACAAAACCACATTCATTTGTTGATAATAGACATAAGATTCTTTAATATTAAACATACACTCAATGCACACGGGATGTACCTTCTCCTTACTTTAGTTGCTTCCTTTTATCTTCATCAACAATTGTAAACCCAATGGCATCTATAACCTAAACCATAAACAAAACATATAGCAACTATCGTACAAAATTTCTTCAAATATGCTGCATAATGCTTAAGGAGAATAGTCAAATCTACTAACCATTGAACCGACCCAACTTCCTGGCCGTAATGTATCTGCATTGCTTACAGACAAATATGTGTGGCCAAAATCTACGACGACTTCACTGCACCCATACAAAAACTTACAACTTATAATGAACAGAACAACATCATTGTAGTATACTTTCAGTTTCAGATTGCTTACCTTGCACGCAAAGGCGTATTCCATGTCGCACGTGTTTTTCGCTGACGCCTACTCCCTCCGGTACTTGCACGTTCAACCAATTAAAATATATTACAAAACCTCAGTAATTTTAGAACCCTTACAATGAGTTTGAATAACATATGAATTTCACCCATTATTCATAATCAAACACAACATATCATGTTCTTAACAAACCCTACTTAAACCAAACATTGTCCACATCACACTTCCTTCAAACGCTGAATTTATTCATGTTCCGAGTTCTCATTCCTACTCTTATCCCTTTGCCACTAACCTTTGCATTAACTACTGCTCTTGCCTTGCCCTACAAGTTAACACCAACAATATCAACAACAATAATCTCATACCTTGACTTGATGAAACATTGATCAAAATAACTTATAATGCTTATACTTTTTTCTTTGTTTTTGGGACAGCAGCGGTTTCTTCCTTCAACCACTCAACATCGTCCATCAATGGGTCCTCGTCAATATCAAGTCCATAGTTCGGTTCAGACTCTCTGACTTCCCTTTTCTCAACCACTTCTTCTTCTTCTTGAACAACAATAACAAGTTCTCCATCAGCTTTCCTCAATGACTTCTGCAATTCTATCATGTTGGCATTTAAATTCTTGCATTCTTCCTTCAATTCCCTTAAACTCTCTTCAAATTCTTTTTTCCTTCTCCACACGGGCTTCCAGACTCTATTTTATTCCACCCAACTCTAACAGTACCGTGTGCAACATCTCTATAATCACATCATTTGTTCCATTGAATCTTCCCCCTTCTTCCCCTTCCACATTTTCATCATCATACCCAAGTACCTACAAACATCATCAGTAAATCATTTCATATAACCACAACATCCTATATAATACCAAATCGTTTAACCCACTTACCTTGAGTTTTTTAGGAGGCCTTTCATCCTTGAAGTTGTTTACAATCTTCCTTACTTCCTTCTTGTTGCCCCAAGCATGTATGCGACCGCGACCATCAGCAGCAGCAACTCTTCTGCTCGCAATTCCACTCCAAAAATCAAATAAACTCACATACATTTATTATTAATCAAAACATTATAATAAAACTCAATCATATGAAACAACTACTACGTTCGAACAAAACATACTTTTAAACATAAATTACCTCTAATATCGCGATGCATCCAGTCATATATGCCAACCCACCATGAACTTTCCACTTGGCTACTCCATCAAGTAACTTCTCATATGCATATTTGCACCAATTGAGTTTTCTGTTCAACCCCGCTGGGCACAACAACCGCAAATGTTCTGAGGAAGGCATCAAGTTTGCATTTGGACTTATAAAAACACCGACAATGAAAAGAAAAACACGAGCTCTCTACTCGTCTCCCTGAAAAGCACCGCTAAGTATCTCCTTCTCAAGTTCCTTCATTGTGGTATCCTTCCTTATTCGGTGCTTCGATGCCCGATTCTTTTGCATCAACCTTTCTCGTACCCATTACAACATCCACTCCTTCATTCCTCAAACCCAATACAGCCTCCGCATCTTCAACCAAGACTGGAATTTTATGTCCACCAAATTCCATCATCGAGCTGTGGACATCAAAATTCTCTACTATAGTGCGACATAGGTCGCGATGAATTGCTCTTGGTTTCATTTCCAATAACGGGCGAAACCCTAACTAATTAACAATACCCTCAATCTTCAACTTCCTCATCTCTTCAAACAGATCTGACAGCTTAATGAGGTTACATCTTGAATATATCTCCTACAACATTTCATACAAACATTAATTACTTAACTGTTACGCGAATATACATTATGTTAGGACATTTTCATCTCTTTCTCCATAAATAATTATACAAATTCACTTACCTTTTTTTTCTTTTTGAGAAAGTACAATTTCCTTCACATTGCCTTCAGCTTTCCATTCATACTGAGCTTGCTTCTGCTCCTCGTACATTTGTACATAAAGTTTCTTCTCATCTTTACTCATCTGCTTCCACCTCAAACCCAATGCTTTTCTTTCCTGTATCAGACCCACAATTAGTCAAATACAAATACCATGTACACTTAACAAACCATTACACAACACACTTACATTGTTGTTCATTTTCTTCTTCCCCCTTCAAACGTTTACATTCACTTTTACTGTAGAACAAAATTCCACAGTTAGCTTATGCAACTCATATCTAATAAATTCAACAATTCTATATACATTCAACTTCAACTTACTAGGAATGAAAATATGGTGTACATTTCTTAGGTGCCTTAGGCACCCTTTATCGAACTTCTTCTCATGCTCCATTGCATGCAACATGTACCTAAAATAATCAAAGAGGGAATGGTGAAAGGCAAAAATGATGACAATTCTACAAAATCTGAACTTCACGAATAGGATTTTGCATATGAATTCTAAGGACATGTTCTATTTCACCTCTTTACATTGACATATGAATTCTACATTTCAGTTTTAGCAAAGTATAAATAGTTGCCAACTATTTATAAGAATATGTCTAACAAATGAAGATTTTGATGCAAATACTACCTATGGTTAAATTTTCCCTTCAAATGTAATGATATTTGGAGGTTTCTGTTTCCTTCTCAAGTTCGAAAAATAGTATCAACCAAGAAATATTGCTTTCAACCATGTGTAATGAAAACTCATTTCCCAAAATTACATACTAGTTCAAATCACCTATTTGTTCTTAGGAAACAATCGCATCCTTCCAACACATTCAATACTAGAGCATATGCAAACCATTTTTTAACCAAAAACTATAACCATCTCAACCAAAAATCATAACCATTACATGGATTTCAACACAATCCTTCTTACAATCCAATCTCCTCGACAATATTTCTTTCACATTTTCGTACCATATCAACTACAATTAAAAGGGGGGAAATGAAGGAACTAGCACTAACTAACCTAAACATTCAATCTTCCAATCCAATCTATTCTACATTTCTAACAATTATCACTCCCAATTGAAACATCATTGAATTATTCAACCTAATTTTTTTTGTTATTCAAGAAGAAAGTCAACGAGTTATTCAAGCCTCTAATCCTGTTAATAAAGGTGTTCAACCCTTCTTTTAACTACTGTTATCTTTGTTCCTACTTTTAATTTCAATTTAATTGTTATTACTTGTTTATTGCAGTAGAACCCTAAACTGCCAATAACCCTAAACCCTAATAATTCATTCTTCCAATCCAATCTCCTCTACAATATTTATTATAAAGCAAAAAGAATTTTTTATGGAAGAAAATTCAAATGGTTTATACAAAATCCTTCATCATTTGCAATGTGATTTCGTTCAAATCATAAAAAACGAAAAAATGAAGCAAGAAGCAAGAACTAACCTCCAAATCCGTGTTCAAACCCAATCTCCTCCCCGAATTTCCTTTAGATTTTCTTCCTTGCTTGATGGATAAAATACCTTCGTCCTCTTGGTTTCGATGCCCTAACTTTTGGATTTCCTTTTCCCGCCCCCTTTCAATATATATGAACTATATCATCATAAAAGGGTTACTGGTTCACCGGGTAACCATAAATCCTTTGTTTTGTTTTTTAATCCAACGACCACTTTTAAAATCGGCTTCATCCAATGGCCCTAATTTAGTGGTTTGTATTTAGTCGGCTTTTAAGCCGTTTGTTTTTAGAATTGTCTTGTTTACAATATCATATTTTTCATTTCTAATTTAAGCATGATGGATCAAAATAGAAATAAATAAAAAAATTCAATAATTAAAGGGTAAAATACAATAGAGGTCACTCAATTATAGATAAGGTTACATTTGGGTCACCTAGTTATTAAAAGTTATATTTAGATCAATCAATTAATATTATGATTACAATTGGGTCACTCGACCGTTTAATTGCAAATTGTCGTTAAATTTTGATGTTTAATCGAGTCAATTATTACTGAAGTTACAAATAGATCATTCAATTATTAGTGAAGTTACAAATAGGTCACTCAATTATTAAAACTTACAATCAGGTTACTCTTCCGCTAAAACACAAATGGATATCTAACAAGGCTTGATATAATATTAATTTTAGTCCTCAAAACTTATATATTCTTTCAATTTTGTCCTAATTCAAAATATTTCAATAAATTTAACCCTTCATATTTAAAATATATCAATTTAGTCTTCTTTTTTTATTATAAAACGAACTTCTTAAGTTCTCTGCAAGTCTGTGTATTTTCATTAAAAGTATAATTTTTGCAATAATTTTGTGACAAATATATCATTCTATCATTAAAATTGAAACAACAACTTGATATAATAATAATTTAGTCCTCGAAAGTTATGCATTTTATTAATTTGGTTCTAATTCGAAATAATTCAATAAACTTAATCATTCATATTAAAAATTTCATTAGTGAAGTGATTATATCTACTAGTAGACAGCTTAAGGTCATAATGAGTCTATTCCATTAGTCTGTCAATTGTCTGTCGAACTATCACATCTTTAGTGGTAAGTGGTCGGAAGGCGTGTCAGGATGACACAATATAAAAATTTTTAAATATAAAGGGCTAAGTTTATTGAATTATTTTGAACTAGAGACAAATTAATAGAATGAATAAGTTTTAGGGACTAAAATTGTAATCATACCAAGCCATTGTTTCAATTTTAATGACATTGACATGTTTGTCAAAAAATCATTGCAAAAATTATACAAATTTTTAATGAAAATACACAGACTTGCAGAGAACTTAAGAAATCTGTTTTATAATAAAAATTCAGTAACTTACGTGGTAGCATTAACTAAAACCTGTTTTACAATATAAAAATTTTTAAATATAAAGGGCTAAGTTTATTGAATTATTTTGAACTAGAGACAAATTAATAGAATGAATAAGTTTTAGGGACTAAAATTGTAATCATACCAAGCCATTGTTTCAATTTTAATGACATTGACATGTTTGTCAAAAAATCATTGCAAAAATTATACAAATTTTTAATGAAAATACACAGACTTACAGAGAACTTAAGAAATCTGTTTTATAATAAAAATTCAGTAACTTACGTGGTAGCATTAACTAAAACCTGAACTTTTGTAGAAGATTATGTGGTATTGGTAACTAAAACCTGAAGGTTTTCATAAATAAATTTAAATAGATTTCAATGAGTTTAATTTTAATGTAAATACTAATTACAGATCTAACAATAAAAAATAATTATAAATATCTTTACATTTATAAATTTGTATATTAGATTTTTAATGATTCCAAATGAAGTACTCTAGTGTTGAAGAGGGTATACAAGTGATTTGGAAGAAAAAATGACTAAATTGATATATATACTTTTTAAAATATGAAAGGTTAAATTTATTGAATTATTTTGAATTAGGAATAAATTGATAGAATATAAAAGCTTCGATGACTAAAACAATCATTATACCCAATTATATGGCAACATTTAACGACCGTTTGCATACCCAAATGTAACCATAACATTAATCGAGTGGCCCAATTATAACTTTTAATAATTGAGTGACTCAAATATAACCTTACTCATAATTAAGCAACCTAGGTTATAGTTTACCCATAATTAAATGAACCGAAGCTTTCTTTTTAAGTAAAATGTTAGTATTAATAAAAACGAAATCATCCAAGAATAATTGAAAACGAGACCGTAGGTTTACTCGTACATACAGTTTTAATATTAATGTACTAATATTACTGTTGTGGTTGAAAAATATTTGTAGAAAAAAAGTCATTGGTGTTGTTTGGTAAAGAGACGTTTGGACAAAAATTAGAGGTTTGACCAGTCAAATCCGCTAATATTGTTGTTTGGTGAATAGCGGATTGAGGTGAAACCGTTAATTTTGATTGAGATTAGATGTTTGATATTAGAGTTGTAAAGACTCTTTTACCCTTACCAGTTATCAAAAATCTCAAAATAACCTAAATTAAATATTTTTTCGCCCTATTTATAAGTCAATCCTATTTACTTTTTTCTTTTTATTATCACATATTTATACGTGTATTTAAATTTATTAATTAATTAAATTATATTAAAATAATTATATAAATAATAAATTAATATATAAATCATTTGGATATGTTTAGAAAAGTTAAATTAAAAATAAATTTATAAATCTAATTAATATTGATTGGATACAAAATATTGATAACTAATAAATTATTCAAACAAGTATTGAATATAATCATGTCCTTATATGTCATTTTGCTTGTTTAAATAATCTAACAGCTATCAGTTATCAGTTAATTTTACCAAACACTTTTATACAATCAGCTAATACAATCCGCTAGTCAAATCAGCTAATGCAATAAGCTATCAGCTAATGTAATCCGCTATCCGCCAAACATGGTCATTGAAAAAGTTATTTGTTAATTTAAGTGTTTAACATTATGGTTAAAAAATATTATAGGAAGTTAAAATATAGACATCCAATTGGTTGATTTTTTTTAAAAAGATGTTTTAATAATGGATAAACTATTTGGTCTGACCTGTTTTGACTATCGAACTATAAAAATTTAAAATTCGGTCATTCAACTATTTAAATGGACATATTTTGACCACCGGCTGTTAAAATCTAACGGAGGTGTGACGTGATAGTTAAAGAAAATTGATATAATTACAGATTTGGTCCCTGTTAGTTACTTATTATATCAATTTTATCATAATTTTAATTTAATTAAATAAAATTAATCAACCAATTAGATAACGACACATGTCATGACCCGATTGGATGGATTTATTATATTTTCAATTATTTTATTTAATATTTTCACCCAATTAGATGGCGACATATGTCACTTGATTGGGTGAAAAATTAACCAAATGAGATTACTAGGCATCGAACCATGAACTTATGAGTCAAATTGCAACACCTCTACCTTTAAACCAATACTTTCAATTAGCTTAGATTTTCCAACTTTCTTTATTTAAACCTGTTTTTTTCACCCAAAGTTAGAAACATTGAAAGACTGAAAAGCAAGCTGAGAAAGCCTCTACTGTACCAAGCTTCGGTGTAAAACAACTGGTTGCTTTTTTTAATCTTTGAATGTTTCACTCTCCAAATGCCCACCTGAGAAAGCCTCTGCTTTTTAGTTTTTGAATGTTCAAAATTGTTTATTTTCTTCTATTGATGATTAACATGTTCGATAACTTGTATGAATTTTGCTTTATAAGTGTTAAAGATTGTTAATTCAGTAATTTGGAGTTGATTGAACCATTATTGTTGGGTTTTACATGATTGGGATTAAAATTGAAAGTTAAGCTCATTCATTGAGTAAAACATTCTTGGGAAGCATATGGGTTCTACTTTTAGGAAAAAGAATCCCCATTTCAGTCTAATCTCGAATATGCATGCGCTACAGCTCTCCTCGACTCGCCATCATCTTCATCGATGACGAGAAACAAGGGTCAAGACTTAGGATTCACCCAAGTACGCTGCCCGGTTGGCTGATGAGGCTTATAAAGCTGGTTGTGCTGCATTGGCTACTAGCAAGCTTGATGAAGCTTTTCAGTCTTTTGGTTTAAATAAACAAAGTTAGAAAATCTAAGCCAATTGAATGTCTTGGCTTAAGGGTAGAGTTGTTGCAATCTAACCCATAGGTTCATGGTTCATGCCCATCAATCTCATTTTTTTTAATTTTTCACCTAATCATGTGACACGTGTCGCTATCTTATTGGGTGAAAATATTAAATAAATTAAAATATTATAAATTCATCTAATCGAGTCATGACATGTGTCGTCGTCTAATTAGTTGATTAATTTTATTTAATTAAATTAAAATTATGACCAAATTAATATAATAAGTAACTAACAAAGACCAAATGTATAATTATACAAATTTTCTTTAACTACCACTTCACATCTTTGTTAGATTTTAACGGACGAGGATCAAAATAAGTCCACTTAAATAGTTAAGTGGTCGAATTTTGAACTTTTTTAGTTTGGTGGTCAAAATAGGTCAAACCCAGTAGTTAGGTGGTCACTCAGGTAGTTTACCCTTTAATAATTTATGGAGTACTATTTAGAAAAAAAGTTAGAATCTTTTTTCAACTTTCGTATTTAGGTTTAAAAACTAGTTTGAAAATATTTTTTTTACTCTAAAAGTACTTTTGAAGAGTAACGGAAAAAAGTAGGCCTTATGATTATTGTGGTAAGATAGGGGTGAGTATTGGATCGATTCGAGCAAAAAAAAATTAATTTTTAGTTGAGTTAATAAGTCTTATTTTATCAATCAGACTTTATTTGAAATTTTTTGAGTAAGGTCGAGCTTATAAAATTTAAGCCGAATTATTCAAATTTAATAGTAAATATTTACAATATTATAATACTAATCAATTCTAAATTAAACAACTATATATAATATATATGTATATTTCTTCAAAAAAATTTCAGAAATATAAATAAGATATTGTAATAACATTTAGAAAATTTAAACTTGAGTATAGTAGGATATTGACGCATCCATTTGACCAAACTCAATCTTTTTAATTATGTTTGACAAATTTTTATATATAGTTAATGCCATATATTTAACTTATATATAATTTTTTAATAGTTTAAAGGTTAGTGGAGATTTACAGCTTGGTGAGGGAGGGCATGGACCCACCTTGAAAAAAATTGTTAAATATTTATTTTATTTATTTGTGTCCACTCTGAAATTTATTTGTGTCCATTTTGAAATTTATTTGTGCGTACACTGGAATTAAGCTAGTGTGGTTAAATGTTAATGTGATTGGTGCTTCATGTAAGAGAAAATAAATTCTTCAATCTAATTAAATGATTAAGATAAGAGAAGTATTACAAAGTGGTGAAATCCTCGGTGGCCATAAATTAAGAAACGAAATCTTTTGACCCTTTTGGTGTTCCTATCTATGCCCCAATACTAAAAAATTAAATCATACACTCTAACTCTATTTTCTAAATCATAAATCATAACCCATAAACTATAAACTCTAAACCCTATTTAAAAATCCAATTTTCCCTTTTTTTCTCACGAACCCTAGATCCTTCAACCCCGGTTTCTACAACCCAGTCTGGTTTGTTGCTCGATCGTCTTTCCGCGGTGTTGGTTGTCTCCCCTCCATAGCAGCGTCGTCGGAATCCAATTCTTGTCGGTGGTGCGAGTTAGGGCAGAGGTCTACGGCCGTGGTTTAGAGAAGGGGTTTCTACATTTTCTCGCGAAAGCTTATGTTTGTCGATCATAGTAGAGCTCCGATATTTGTGGTTTTGTTTCGACCGAGGCTTCGACGCTGATCTCAGCTAGTCCCTTTCCGTTCGACGAGACCTTCAGCTTTTCCGGCAGTCCCTTCTCTCAGCGACGTTGCCGGTTTCCAGTTTTGTTGTCGTGGGGCGAGTTTAGGTGGAGTCTAGAGCTTGTGGTTGAGGATAGAATCTGTCGAGTGAGGCTCTTGGCTTTCCATTAGGTAATATTGTTGTCCTTTCCGCCCATGATTGTTGAGCCCACTTCTGGTTTCTCGCCCCCTTCAACCCTGAGCATTGCCTTCGTATTGCCCCACCTCTAGTGTACTTCCCCTTTTCTTTTCGAGCTACTTCTGGTTTGTGTGCTCTGGTTTCACTACTTTTGTTTCAGTTTGGGGCTTGTTTCCATGGTTTTCCCGCACTTCGGTTGTGCTCTGGTGCTTGTTTGTCCTTTGTGATAAGTGTTGTGCAGTGGCGTTTCTGTCGGCTTCTACGACCGTTGTTTGCTTGAGTTTGGGGCTAGTTTCCATTGTTTTCCCGCACTTCGGTTGTGCTCTGGTGCTTGTTTTTCCTTTGTGATAAGTGTTGTACAGTTGCATTTCTATCGGCTTCTACGACCGTTGTTTGCTTGAGTTTGGGGCTTGTTTTCTCATTTTTGTCGTTGCCGGTCTGGTTCCCGTGTCGACTCAAGATCATTTCAAATCCTCCCGTTTTGAGCTTTGGTGCTCTACTAGTCTTGGCCTTTTATTTGGTTCTTGGCTATATGAACAATGACCATCACCGCTTGGAATGTGCGTGGCTTGGGGAACAGAGAGACGGTTATAGCTTTTCAAAATTTTGTTACAAAACACTGACCATCTATCGTGTTCCTTAGCGAAACCAAGCAGAAAAAGAGATACCTTGAAAAAATTAAAATGAAGATGAAGATGGAGTCATCCTTCTATGTGGAGCCACAAGGTATTGCAGGCGGACTAGCCCTATGGTGGACATGTGATGCAAGAATCACTATTCTCAAACACGATAAGAATTTCATTGGCACGCAAGTAAGTCTAAATGATGGTGATGAATGGTTTGGAACCTTCATCTATGGCTCCCCATATAGATATGAAAAGCAAGCCTTTTGGGAAGGGTTAACGCATCTTCGTAGATTACCTGATGCTAAATGGCTTGTTATGGGTGACTCCAATATGGTGATCAGACAGGAGGAGAAGGAAGGTGGTAAACCCTTTAGCCCTGATGAGGCTGATTGTTTCTTGGATTTTGTTGATTCCACTAGATTAATAGAATTACCAATTAAGGGAAGGTGCTTTACGTGGTACAACCAGAGAAGCGGTGAAAACTTTATCCTTGAGAAACTGGATCGCGTCTTGTGTTCCACTGACTGAAGTATAGCCTTCCCAAAAGCTCTGGGTCCAATGGACCTCGCGCTTGCTTCTGACCATGCTCTAATCATCCTCTTCCCCTGTGGTTTCTCCAGGAAATATAAGAAAGAATTCAAGTTTGAAACCAAATGGTTGTTGGATGACGAATGTCCCCAAACTATCCGTAAAGGCCGGGACTCTCCTTCTTCCGACAGAACATATTATAGCTTTGGGAGAAAATTAGAAGAACTAGAACGATCCTCATAAGGTGGAACAAATCGGAGACTAAAAAGAGAAACGAAAAAAGCAGTCTCTGATGGCAAGGATTAAAGACTTTCAGGGCAGAAAGCTCAATGATTTAGAGCTGGAAGAATATAAACTATTTAAAAAGAAACTAGACTTAGAATGGGAGAGTGAGGAGCGATATTGGCATCAACTCTCTAGAGTTAACTGGATTAAGTGGGGAGACAATAACACTAATTTTTTTTCACGCTACAACTATCCAACATCAAAGAATCAACTCAATAGTCAGAATTAAGAAAGAAGATGGTATTTAGCTTGAAAAACTTGATATTGCTAGCTTCTTGCAGCAACATTTTCAGAAATTGTTTGCCAAGGACCAATCCATTGACTTCTAGTGCCTCAACGACTACATTCCCCAGTTGGTGACTGATGTGATGAACTCTGAACTCAGTCAAGAAGTGTTAGAAGAGGAGATTAAGATGGCTGTCTTTAACATGGGAGCTACTAAAGCTCTTGGGCTTGATGGCTTCCCTGGATGCTTCTACCAGAACTTCTGGGAGACCATTAAAGGAGATCTCATAGAGATGGTGTCCGCTTTCTTCAAAGATGGCTTTCTAGACTACGGGCTCAACAAAACCAACATTGTCCTCATCCCCAAGAAACCAAATCCATGTGAAGTATCCCATTTTCGGCCGATCAGTTTGTGCAATTTCTCTCTCAAGGTTATTACTAAGATTATGGCATCGAGGCTCAAAACTTTTCTCACTGACCTTGTTCCTCACTATCAATCAGCTTTTGTCATGGTAGATCCATTCACAACAACGTTATCTTAGCCAATGAGGCTTTCCATACTATCAAACGAGCAAAAAAGGGGGGAAGAAGGGCCTCATGTCACTCAAATTGACTTGGAAAAAGCCTATGATAAAGTGGATTGGGATCTTCTGCGCTTTGTTATGAGTAGAATGGGCTTCAGTGACTGGTGGGTCACCGGAATCATGACATGCATCTCTCCATAAGTCTTTCTCCCTGGTCTTGAATGGAGAGAAATGTGGCGACTTCTCAGCCGGGAGGGGCCTCAGACAGGGGGACCCTCTCTCCCCCTTCTTATTTACCCTTATTTCAAATATTCTCTCTTGGATTGTTGAAAGGGAGGTGGAAACATCCCGATTTGATGACCTTAGGATAAACATGTGGTGCCCAGTTCTGAGCCATCTTTTGTTCGCCGATGACTGTCGGATGTTCTCCGGGGCAAACATTCAGAGCTACGAAGCTGCCCTTCGCATTTTACATTTCTTTCAAAGAGTTACAGGATAAGTGGTCAACTTTCAAAAGTCATCAGTTTCTTTCTCCCCCAACGTTAGCAGCCACCTCAAGCTCTACCTTTCCAACATTTTGGGATTCCAACAAATGGAAGAGGACGAAAAATACCTTGGCTTACCTTCTTTCTGGGGGCGTAGCAAAAAGCAGGCCCTAGCTTTCATCAAGGAGCGAGTCCAGCATAAACTCAGAGGATGGAGAGCTAAGTTTCTTAATCAGGCAGCGAAGGAAGTTCTTATAAAGGCAGTTGCACATGCCATTCCTACTTATGTGATGCAGTGCTTCCTTCTCCATGTTACCTTTTGTGACGAAATCAGTTCTTTAGTGGCAAACTTCTGGTGGAACAATTGTGGAAACAAGGACAAAGGCACCCATTGGATCAATTGGAGGGACCTTTGTTGTCCGAAAGATCTGGGGGCCTGTGCTTCTGAAACCTCAGAACCTTTAATAAAACTCTTATCACGAAAGTCGCGTGGAAAGTGCTCATGAATTTGGATTCCTTTCTGGCTCAGACTCTCCAAGGAATTTATTATCCAAACGGAGACGTCTTTGATGCCCCTAGGTGCACTAACCCTTCTTGGGCATGGATTGGTATTAGGGAAGGGATTGGATTAATCAAGGGGGTCTTTATGGAGGGTCAGAAACAGTAGATGTATCTCCCATTGGAAGGACAACTAGATCCCAAGATTATCTAATTTCCACATCTCTTCTCAGCCTCCACCGAGCTGCCCTTGTCCCACAGTATGCAGTCTCATGAACCATGACTTAAGGTCTTGGGACAAATCTAAGATTGAGAGTCTCTTTTCCCCGACTGAAGCCAAAGCGATCTTGACTATCCCAATAGGAGGACCAGGCATAAAAAACTCACTTATTTGGGCCGGAACGAAGAACGGGGAATATTCGACTAAGTCGAGTTATAGATTCATTGAGGACAATCAGAGATCCTCCTCGAATCCCTCTCCAAGCGAATCTCTGGGTGATAACAAAGCGTTTTGGAACTCTATTTGGGGCTTGAAGGTTCCGTCCAAAATCCGGTCCTTCCTATGGAAACTTTGCCACAATATTGTGCCTACTAAAGGCATCCTTCCTGCCCGCTTTCATGGAAAATTCCAGGATTCAGATTGCTGCCCTAGGTGTAGAGATAAGACGAAATCCATTGAACATTTTCTGTTTTTCTACCCTTTTACGCAAGCGGTTTGGAGGGCCTCGGGTTTCAACTATTCTCCATCCTCATCTGGTTTTCCTAAATGGTGGTTTAAAATCTATGACTTTCGAAAAATTGGGAATTTTGACGAAGGATGTGCTCTTATTGCCTTCCTTCTTCGGGTAATCTGGAAATCGCGGAACACCTTGGTCTTTGAAGGAAGAAAAGACCAATCGTGGGACGTGTGGTTTCGTGTTGAGCGAGCTTTTGAGGAGTTCTCGCATGCAATCCCTGCTTCTTCATTGGAGAAATCTCACCAAACAATGGAATTGAGGCGTTGGACTCCTCCTCCTTCTCATACTCTAAAAATTAACTGCGATTCGGCCTACGATAGTCAAACTGGAAAGGCTTCGGCGGTGGCTATCGCACGCGATAGTACGAGTTCCTTCATTCAAGGTGTTTCCATTCCATCTCTTGCTCCATCTGGTGCAGCGGCCGAGGCTTTTGCTATCAGGCTTGGGATCTCTTTGGCCTCTCTTAATGACTTTTCTAACATCATCATAGAGGCGGATTGCCAAGCAGTTATAGAAAGATTGCGATCAAGCTCTCTTTCCGATTGGATTTCCTCAGCCATTGAGAAGGATATGAGAGGGCAAGTCGAATCTTTTGATTCTTTTTCCTTCTCCTATGTTTCTAGATCTTGTAACTAGGCTGCGGACTGGCTTGCAAAATATGCTAGAAATCTTCAGGGTCAAACCTTTTGGGGTCCCACCTTTCCCCTGCAATTAAGTTTGTACTTGTGACTTGTTCCTTGCAATGAATTTCCTCTTCTTTGATAAAAAAACTCTAAACCCTATTTTTTAATGTTGGGTATAGATAAGGACACCAAAAAATAGAAGATTTCTATTCGGGGATTAAATCAAGAAGTTATAAAGAGAGCTAAAGATACTCTTTGGGGTTCACATTATAAAATTGTTGTTAGCTTGATTACTATTTTTTTCTAGACAAGTACAAAGTTGGTTTTTTGTGTGGCTTATTTGAGTCCAAGAGACTCGTATCTTTTTTGGTAAGAAAAGGTTGATTCGCCTTGCCCAATTGTATCCTTATGAATTTTCTACAAGAAACCTTATCTTGCTTGATTGTTAGCTCGAGAATTATATTATTAATGTTTATTCAGGTAAAAGATTTTGTGATCTAAAAGGACTTTTCAATTTATCTAAAAAAAATGGTTGGAACAATGAAGCATGTTGTGTACCCACTTGTGTATTTACTTTTGACGTTGGTTTTGGTTCTACCGGTTGGAATCGTAATGATGGAAAGAACATTCTTGCCAATGCATTTTATAAAGAATCGATTTTGCAACTAAAATAATTACCCTAAACCCGTACCTTTGGCCCACTCGAACCCGACCCTAAAATAATTACCATAAACTCGAACCTGACTTATAGAAAAATTAATTTTAGGGACCTAATTCTAAAAAATAATTTAGGGGACTTAATTGTTAAAAATAATAATTTTAAGGACTAAATTATAAATAAAAATTCATTTTTAAGGGTCTAATTATAAAAATATATAAACAGGGTATATTATTACAAAAATCCTTAAAAAATTTAAGGAAAATTACACTATTAATCCCAAGTCGGGTCAGATATTTTCACTCTAAACCTGAACCTCACCCGATCAGACCGGGTCGGGTAAAAGGCTCATCCCTGAGGGGCATGTTTAAAACCTACTATATTCCTGTAATTAATGTCTATTTCCTTTTCTAATGAAATCTACTAAGATATAATTAATTGTAGATATAATTAATACTCAACAAAAAATATTATTCCATTAATTATCCTAAAAACAAACATAAATTTTATGACATTTGAATATCACATAAACCCCAAATAGTATACCATACACCTTAAATCATAAACCCGAGACTATAAACTTTAAACCATAAACAATATACTTTAAACCATAAATCTCATTTCAAAAACCCTAAACCCAAACCACACACTACAACCAAATAAATCATAAATCATAAACCCTAAAACTTAAACTCCTAAACCACAAAAAGCCTAAACCCTAAACACTAAAACCTAACCCATAACCACCTAAATCCTAAATCATAAACCTTAAATCCTTTTAGGGGAGTATTAGTTACCTTAAACAACCTAAATTATTGATGTACAACTTATAAGAATGCAATTAATTTCATTTTAGTAAATTTTAATGAAAAGGAAAAGAAGCATTAATTACAGGAATCTTGTTGGTTCTTATATGCAGCTACCAGGGCTACGTATAGCAAAACCCTAATTAAAATATTATTAGTATTTTCATTTTCAAAAAATTTTGTGTTATTAATATATGCGTGCTCACCCTTAATTTTTTTTGATCCGCCACTGCTAAAGGTGATTATAAGTTAGTATCTGTTCAAACATATTTTTAACCCTTTGACAATACACACACATCTTGCAGACAAACGATTGAATCAGAGCCTCCTAAGATGAATATCATCCGCTTTTCTATTGGAACCACTTATATATATAATTAAATTAATATATAATAAATTATTAATATTATTTTCATAAAATATTAATATTATTAGAATTAGAAATAAATATATTTTCATAAAATATGATCTTGCACATATCCACTTTAAAAATCTCTAAAATAATGGATAAAGTTTATAAATGGTCATTAGAGTATGATAAAATGTTTATCGAAGTCGCTCAATTTTTAAATATCATTAAATAATCATTAAATTTTAATTTTTGTTATAAAATAATTATCGAGCCGTTAATTATCATTAAAATACATTATTAATTAGGATAAATATTATATACACAGGCGGTGTAAACTGAAAGTTTCCACAAGCGCCTTAGTTTTAGGGTATATGGAGTTAATTTAGGGTATATGGTTTAGGGTTTTATGTGTAGGGGTTAGAATTTAGGGATAGTTGTTTCAATCTAAGGTTTAGGGTTATAATTTAGGGTTTATAGGTTAAAACCTAAACTCTCACCATATTACCCTAAAAACTAAACCCTAACCTATAAACCCTAAATTATAACCCTAAATCTTAAATTGAAACAACTATCCCTAAATTCTAAACCCCTACACCTAAACCCCTAAACCCTATACCTTAAACTAACTCCATATACCCTAAAATTAAGGCGCTTGTAGAACCTTTCAGTTTCCACCGCCTGTGTATAGGATATTAATCCTATTAATAATTTAAATACATTTTAATATCTTACAATTAACAAGAAGTTAACATATATAGTAAACGCTGTCTATCATTAACTAAATATTAGTTTATTCAGCGGTTAAGCGCATCAATTCAGTCCCCATAAGTCCCAAATTCAAATTTATCTTTCAACTCTATTTTCTTTATTTTTAACCAATATAAAATTATTGGTCATGTTTAGTAAAGAGAGGTTTGGGCAAAAATTAAAGGTTTGAAGTATAATTAGAGGTTTGACCAGTCAAATCCGCTAATATTGTTGTTTGGTAAATAGCGGATTGAAAGAGCGAATTGGGGTAAAATCGCTAATTTTGAAAAAGCTCATAATAGGAGCTTTTTGAGATTAGAGGTTTGATATTAGAGTTGTAAAGACTCTTTTACCCTTACAAATTACTAAAAATCTCAAAATAACCTAAATTAAATATTTTCTCACCCTATTTACAAGCTAATCCTATTTACTTTTTTCTTTTTATTATCACATATTTATATGTGTATTTAAATTTATTTATTAATTAAATTATATTAAAATAATTATATAAATAATAAATTAATATATAAATCATTTGAATATGTTTAGAAAAGTTCTATTAAAAATAATTTTATAGATCTAATTAATAATAATTAGATACAAAATATTGATAACTAATAAACTATTCAAACAAGTATTGAATATAAACATGTTCTTATATGTCATTTTACTTGTTTAAATAATCTAACAGCTATCAGCTAATTTTACCAAACACTTTTATACAATCAGCTAATACAATCTGCTAGTCAAATTAACTAATGCAATCAGCTATCAGCTAATGCAATCCGCTATCTGCTATTAGCTATCCGCTAATTGCCAAACAAGGCCATTGTCATTTTCAACGGAAGATTGATTTTGTGGTTAAGTGCCCCTATATCTCCTTTTCACCCAAGTTCAAGTCCCTCATTCTTTTTTCTCTTCCATTTATTTTTCTTCAATCAGACATCAAAAATATATTAAATTATTTTTAATTAAAAATAAGACCAAGTTGATAGAATACGTAAAAATTGAGAGCCAAACTTATTAATTTTTTAATGACGGATAAATTGATTAAATGCGTCATATAAAAAATAAAATGTGCTATTATATAAAATTTTTTAACGGTCATGTCATTCCTTAAAGATAGTTAAGGGCTTGAGGACCATTTTATAACAAAAATCAAAATTTAGTAACTATTTTATAACATTCAAAATAATGATTAAACAAGGGGTGGGAATCGGTGGGGTGTGGCCGGTTTTGTATTACTCACTCCGTCCCTAACACATCCAGTTACAATTTCGGGGAATCCCTATTAAATGCTTTGGGATTTTTTCGTCTCATACCCTCCATGTGCAGATCCCTGCAGTTTTCGAGATATCCCATCACCAAAAAATTAAAAAAAATTACTATTTTACTGATCAAAATAAATGGCTAATTCAGTTCAAAATATAAAGTTTGGATACTTCGATTGGAAGCACTTACGAGATGATGAAGATTGAAAGGGTGTTGTGTTGGGAGGATTTATATAGGGTTTTACCTTATATGTACAAACTAAGATAGAAACATGTTGAGAAACTTGAGTGTGACTAAGTTTGAGAGAAAGTTGAAGTGATAATAATATATTTAGTTTTTTTATTAAGATATATATTAGGGGTATATAGATAAATAAGTATATGTTTTTAGTTATCCAACTGTTCGGATATAGCAATCCCCGTCCCCATCTCCATTTCAACTTCGGTGATAAAACTTCCTCTGTCCCTGTCCTTGAGGATGAATATTTCGGTTATTTCTCATCCATGTCGGTTCAAATCCCCAGAATTTTCAAATATTCCCCTCTTATTTCTACCCCTAATTAAAACAGTTGAATGTAAGAAAAAAAAACTAAATGCCTTATTATATAAATTTGTTAGCTGTCATTTTATCTTTCAATGAAATTAAAGATTTAATGATCATTTTGTTAACAGTCATATATCATTCGTAGACTTTTTCTCACAAATCATTTGGAGTTTACACTTTCGAGCCACCACCATGGAGGTGTTGGATATTTTGCATGATGATATTCGTGGTGGTGTTGTGCTGAGAACATTCCGACAGTTTCTGTGTTTTCATTCGAGCATTTTTTTTTACCATCAGTTTAGTTCTAAGTTTTTATAAGAAAGGTTTGGTGGAGACATAAATTTGTAATTGTATGAAATTGTGGCTGTAACAAGCTTTAGCTAAATTGTATTAATATTAATATGTCAAAATATTTTATCAATAATTATATAGTGAGATGAGAAAAAAATCTTTTAAGTAATATTAGAATCGAATTTTGATGTTATAAATGAAACAAATTAGATTAAGACTAGTCCCAATAATGAACCTTTATAATATTCGATCCAAATTAATCAACCAGTAAGTTAGATATCAATAGTTATATATAAAAATATAGTAAAATATTAAGTCCCAATAATGAACCTCTACAACATTCGATCCAAATTAATCAACCAATAAGTTAGATATCAATAGTTATATATAAAAATATAGTAAAATATTCTAACATTAATATAATATAATATAATATAATATAATATAATATTATATTATATTATATAAAAAATGATATTGAATCTATTAATAATTTATTATATATTAATGTATATAAGATTTAATATTGCTAATGGTCGAAATGATCAAGGGGTCGAAGACGGTAGTCCGACGGTGACAGGGGTGACTGTTCTAGGTCAGAGCTCAAATATTGTTCTTATTTCTTTGGGAGGTGATGGTGCCGGGAATGGAAGTGTCAATCCTTTCAACTGCATGTCTACTTTTATGCTATTCTGACAAGTTTTATAATGGGGGTAGTCGTGGCACATTGATTGGATGAGCTATGACTTGACGTCTTAGGTCTCTCTTAATACCCGTAGCGGGCACGTGTATAATAATGTGGTTACTTGGTGAGGCATGATGTTGCGAGCGGTCCTGCTTGTTCGCCCGCAAATTGTGAAAGGCTCCGCTTAGTGCGCAAGTGTGGTTTCGCATGCATTGATATGCTCGTCGTTTAATGTCCCTTACGTTATGTCATTCACAGTCACTCTTACTATGTATCTAACACGTGGCAGCATATGTTTATAGGTACTAACAATGGCCCTCAGATGAGGGAAGGTTATAAAGTGGCTTTGGGGAACCTGAAGGTTGCATAGGGGGCTCTCTGGGGTGTGAGTTTTGCGATGGAAAGCTTTTTTAAATTTGGATGGCAGCCCACTTTTTATAAAGATGTGAAAGAAATATGAAGCATCATACACTAACTTTTCGGGATAAATCGCTTAATTTTATTTTAAAGTGGAGTCACTACACACGAAACATCATCTCAAGGGATCTTGCCATTAGTGAAACGCGCCGACGAGGATATAGTCTTTTGTTTATAAATAACCCTTGTTGGTGTTTGTTGAGTCCTTATTTTTATTTGTTTTGTTGGCTATCTTTGAATCTTTAACTATAGATTACCTTTTGGCTCTAATGGCTAACTCATCTGTTATAGTAAGCGGTGAGTATTCCTGTTCTTTTAATCCGATCGAGTTATTAAAGGTATTTGAGTGTCGATGCCTTCTCGTTGTTGATCATTTTCATTATCAATTTAGTGTGCCCAAAGGTGTATTTTGGTTGAACGCATGCCCAGAAGAAGGGATGTCGTGTTGTTTGATTTCTTTTTGCGCTTTTGAGCCGGGGTTTTATTTGCCGCTGCATCCCTTCTTTGTGAAGTGGTTTGATGTAGCGCTGGGTCAGCTAAGCGAGATGAGCTGGGGAATTTTGGTGGCATACTTCTTGAATTGCAAGATTCATGGAGACGAGCCTTCCATAAATGTATTTTGTTACATTTATAATGTAGTAGCCGATGATGATAAGATTGTAGAGGGCTTAGTGACCATCGATCTTCGTAGATGTGAGGGACCATCGGTGAGGGATTATGCCGAGGATCAACTTCTACAAAAAGCGAAATTTGTCAAAGTAGAGTGCAAGTTTAGAGATTTTCCATTTCCTGTTGTGTGGCATCGGCTGGCGGAGGATAGGGTTGCACCTCCTGATATGGAAGAATTGTCAGTTATTGAGTTATGGTTTCTGAAAAGGTTAGAAAGTGATCCCCCAATTTTTCTTTAGAGAGGTATGCACTCTCAGAAATATTTGGTTGCATTTCCTAGAAGAGAAAAGCCCTAATGGTTGGGATTAAGGAGATTTAAATGTGTTTCTAAAGGGTTCTTTGGCGAGCCTACCCTATTGCGAGAAGGCTTGGCAATTTGGTGAAGGGGGGAGTGAGCGTGTTGCTGGATATCTTCTAGGTAGGGAAAACGAATTAAAAGATTTCTTCCTTGAGTATACCGGTGCTTACCATGGCTTTTAGAAATATCGCGAGAAAGATGTGCATTTAGATAGAGTTTGTGAAGAATTTGCTCTCATTGCCCCGAGGGGTTATACCGACGAGATTTCACCTGGTTCTGACCGTTGGAAGGGAAAAAGAAACGAGTAGTTCTGAATTCGCTTATTGCCTCTGGTTCACCTGGTTCCGACTGTGGAAGGGGGAAAAGAAAATGTTACTGGTTTGCTGTGATCTTTGTGTGCCATGAAAAGAGATATTTTTTATGTACGTTATTGTATTTCATTGGCTCTTTCTATTTTCGTATGGGTTTCGTAGGGGATGCGCCACTCTTTGCAGCTAGCGGTGACTTGCTAGATTCGCGAAGGCTAGCGAAGATGGGGGGTCTTCAGGTGCTTTTAACAGCGGGGAAATGAGTTTGCCCCGCCCCTTGTGTACAATTATCGCGACAACGTCCTTTATAGACGCAATTCCTGTGGATCCTTGTTAGGGGGTGTCCCTTAGTAACCAAAATTGTTGAGTGGATCGAAAGATCGATATAAACCAAGAGGGGGGGTGAATTGGATTTTTAAAGTTTTTGTGGTGGAAATTGCAAATTAAACAGATAGACAAGGGATTTTAGAGTGGTTCAAGTTCCAAATGAACTCTACATCCACTACCTTAGCTTCACTAAGGATTTGCAACAATTCCACTAATTGCTCTTCCCCTTTTCTAGGCTAATGAGGCAACCCTTACAATTTCGGTTGAATTTTCTACCCAAAATTCAACCCAATCCTCACAACAAGATAACAAAGAAATTTGTTGGCTAATAGAGTATCTCTCAATACAAATGATAGCCCAATTACAAGCACTCAACCCAATTGAACAAGGTAAGAATGAAAAATACAATTTGGGTTTCTAGACAATATGGATTTTTGCACAATTGCTTGGATTTGATGAATAGATGTTTTCTTGAAGATCAATAAATGTTCCTGATGCTTTTAGATGTCTCTTTTATACCTCCTCATTGATTTCTAGCCGTTTAGGTGGTTGGGAACATAAATGGAGCCGTTGGAACCCTCTCTTACCACCATAAATGCACTTCTGCAGCTATGCGTATCGGTACGCGGGGAGGAGTATCGATACCTGTCTCAGAAAAGAAAGAGTCGTTGTGTGTAATAAATATGGGGTATCGATACGCACATAAGCGTATCGGTACTGGGTATCGAAACGGGGGTTTGCTGTATCGATACCTTTTTCTCAACTTAGCTCACTGTCGAATTCCGTATCGATACGAGGGTTTGGCGTATCGATACTGGTCAACGACCATTTAAAATTCGGTTACCAACCAACTGACACCAACGGTAAAAATATTTAAATCGACTTATATTTAAAAATTTATTAAGGCCGTATCGATACGAGGGTTTGCCGTATCGGTACGCCATTCAAACTCTTTAGGCTTTTACACATGGGCGTATTGATACGAGAGTTTGCCGTATCGATACGTGTTCCTCTAGTAGCCAACTTTGGTAAAAAGGTATCGATACGCTTGGAAGGGTATCGATACACTTGGACGTTTTTCAATAGTTTGGCCTTGGAACACTTAGAAAATATTTTGAGTTTGAGGTTTTCAAATCAGTTTTAAAGAGTTGGTGATTTAAAAACTTATTAAGGGACTTATAAAACAATTTTAAGTTTTTCAAATTGATCCTTAAAGATTTAATTATATCAAAATCAAACATAGGTTTTACAATCTCCCCCTTTTTGATATAACAAAACTAAAACTTAAAAATTTTGACATTTTGAAAAATCTTTATAAAGTTAACTCCCCCTTAATATAAGCTTGGTAACCTTTGAGTTAAAATCAAAATATTTGAAGTGTTGAGCTAGTTTCTCTCCCCCTTTTTGTTAGATCAAAAAATCTTGAGACAATTAAGTGCATAAAGAAGGCAAAGGTATAAATAGGCAACACTTATATTATTCATCATAGCATCATACTTAAAATCCAAACAAAAACAGAAAATCAAAGCATAGGTTTAATCCTAAAACAAACTTAGTCCTAAGAACATAAAGCAAATGTGCATAAAATAGAAAATCCTAAATGATATGCACGAGATGCAAGAAGAAACATCTAGGCATCGTCTTCATCGTCTTCATCATCAACTCCCATTGGATCATTATCCCTCATGCTATTGCGCCACTCATCATGGAAAGCGGATAGAGAAATATTCAGAGAATTATGACCGCTTTCAAGGGATGTGAGGCGATTCTCCATGCTCGTCATCCTTGTATCAAAGGTTGTTTCAAGAGCGGTAAAACGATTTCCCATGTCCGTGCGCAACCCGGTAAATTGCTCATTGAGGAATGTCATGAGAGCATCCATGGAGGGTTGAGGAGCTTAAGGAGCTTGAGGTTCTTCCAATACGGCTGCGGCCTCAGGTGGTAGCTCGGAAAGACGTAACCAATTTCCATTAAAATAATGGAACTTACCCTGTGCAAGAGATCACTCATCAATGGGATCGGTAAGGGGAGTTGGGAAGTCAAAAGAGCAATCAATATCCTTTTTCACAAAGAAATAACTTAGAGCCGTACCGTAGATAAAAGAGGTGATGAGAGAGGTGTGACGATTTTGCACATGATAGACGATTTCACTGAACATAATTCGAGCAAGATTTGGGCGTTTTCGCTCACGGAAACAACGGATCCAAAAATCATCCACTTGACGGATGGTAGAGTATTTTCCTTTGGAGGGACGTAACCACCAAGACACCATCAAATGGAGGATCCGATCTTGAGCATTTAGGGCGGTCACGGAGCCACTAAGAACATGCCCCAAGGCATTCTCATCATCAATGCCTTCATCCTCTAATTTGAAAACCTCACAAATGGATTTGACATCAAGAATGATTTTCTTCCCCATGAGGTAAGAGCTAATGGCAACAACTTCCCCATCACGAGTAATACATTTGGCATTAGAGTAAAAAATCAAAACCAAAAGACGATAATAGAAACCGGGAATAGATAGAAAATCCATGAAATTCCAACGACGAAGCAAAGGAAAATATTCAAATTTAAAGCGCTCCGAATCGAGAAAAAGAACGGATATTACCCTTTCGGCACAAATCTTATAATTCTCATATTGACGAAAATGAGTTAGACCCGTGTTACTATCAAAGGATTTCTCATAGATGGTAGAGTAGTTCGGACGAGCAATCGCTCCAAGGGTGGATGATTCACCGGTTTGAGAAACCCTTGAACGCTTCCTCGATGGTTCCTTTGGTGCTATGATCTAAAAGAGAAATAGGCAAGAGGATTTCTTCAATTTTGAGTAAAAACCAAGGTAAAAAAAATTTAAAAAAAAATTTGAAGAAAAGTTTTGAAGAAACAAAGGTTTTGATAAAAAAAAGATGAAACAAAACAGCAAAACAAAACAAGAAAAATTGAAAAAGAAAAAGAAAGAAAGGATTACCTTGATAGAAACTTGAGAGATTGAAGAAAAACTAGAGAGAGAGCACAAAGCCTCGCTTGATTCAAAAACTCTTTTAGATTTGAGTTGAGGTGTGAAAAATATGAAGGAGGAAGAGCCTTTTTATAGGCAAAAATGGCTAGGGTTTTTAGGTTTTGAAGAGTTTTAATTTTGGTAAAAGTTGAACACATTAAAAGCCAAATTTAAAGCTGTCTACGCAATCGAGTATCGATACGCCTGAGGGTGTATCGATACGGGGGTAGAATAGTTATTTCCGCAAAAATGCCCGTTGGAGAATCGTATCGAAACAGATAAGGTCCGTATCGAAACGATTTGAAGCACGTATCGATACGGGTTTAATCGTATCGATACCCGTTTAAACAAATTGAATTATGGGAAAAATGAATAAAGAACACGTATCGATACACGTAGATCCGTATCGATACGTTATGCCCAGAAATGCATATTTAGTTCTAAGAACAACCATAGGCTCGGATTTAACATCTCCTAAGAGTATGCAAATGATGAATGAACAGTTCTAAGCATATTTTAATAGAAGCATACTCCCCCTAACTATAGGCATGGATATTTTCAAGAGTTACAACACATAAACAAGTAATTTCACAAAATCAAGCATTTTTTTTAGCACAAAGAGGTCCTAAAAGGTCAAGATAGGCTAGCTAGACCTAACTCTCTCCTAAGGGACCAAAAACGCTCTTTGTCTAAAGGTTTTGTAAATATGTCCGCTAATTGATTTAAGGTGTCTACATACTCTATAACCACATCTTCCTTAAGGACATGATCTCTAATGAAATGATGCCTTATTTCTATGTGTTTGGTTCTAGAGTGTTGGATGGGATTTTTTGTTAGACATATTGCACTAGTGTTGTCACATTTTAGGGGTATGGTTTTAACTTTAATTCCATAATCTAAGAGTTGTTGCTTCATCCAAAGGACTTGAGCACAACAACTCCCTAAGGATATGTACTCGGCTTCGGTGGTAGATAAGGCTACACTATTTTGTTTCTTAGAGAACCAAGATATGAGCATACTACCTAGGAATTGACAAGTTCCCGAAGTACTTTTCCTATCGATTTTGCAACCCCCATAATCCGCATCTGAATAAGCATGAAGGTTGAAGGTAGAGTCTCTAGGGTACCAAAGACCTAAACAAGGAGTGTCTCTAAGATACCTAAAGATTCTCTTAACGGCTATAAGGTGAGACTCTCTAGGACTAGCTTGAAACCTAGCACACAAGCAAACACTAAACAAAATATCCGATCTACTTGCGGTAAGGTAAAGCAATGATCCAATCATAGAGCGGTAAAGCTTAGAGTCAACACACTTACCTCCTTCATCTTTGTCAAGCTTTGTAGATGAGCTCATAGGAGTGGCTTGAGGCTTTGCATTCTCCAAGCCAAACTTCTTGAGCATATCCTTTATGTATTTTGCTTGGTTGATGAAGGTGCCATCCTTCTTTTGCTTGATTTGGAGTCCCAAAAAGAATGAGAGCTCCCCCATCATGCTCATCTCAAATTCACCTTGCATTAACTTAGCAAACTCTTGACAATGACATTCATTAGTAGAACCAAAAATAATATCATCAACATAAATTTGAACTACTAAGATGTCATTTTTAAACATTTTTATAAAAAGTGTAGTGTCCACCTTACCTTTTTCAAATCCTTTTTCAATTAAGAAGTTTGAAAGTCTTTCATACCAAGCTCTAGGAGCTTGTTTTAAACCATAGAGAGCTTTGGTGAGTTTGAAAACATGATTTGGAAATTTTGAGTCTTCAAAACCCGATGGTTGTTCCACATACACTTCTTCATTTATAAAACCATTTAAAAATGTGCTTTTAACATCCATTTGAAAAAGCTTGAAATTATGATAACATGCATATGCAAGCAACATCCTAATAGCTTCCATTCTAGCTACGGGTGCATAGGTTTCATCAAAATCTATTCCCTCTTCTTGAGTGTAACCTTTTGCTACTAGTCTAGCTTTATTTCTTACAATGTTACCTCTCTCATCTAGCTTGTTCCTAAAGACCCATTTAGTTCCTATGGTAGATTGATTACTAGGCCTATCAACTAATGTCCAAACGTTACTTCTCTCAAATTGATTTAACTCTTCTTGCATAGCCATAATCCAAAAGTCATCTTTCAATGCTTCTTTAATATTCTTAGGCTCTATGCATGAGATAAATGCAACATGATTCATTAATCTAAGAGAAGATCGAGTGGTTACCCCCTTGGATGGATCACCCAAGATTTCACCATCTTTGACATAGTTCAACTCCCTTGGGTAGCTCACTTCCTTTTCCTCAAGAGCCAAGTCCTTCAAGGCTTCAAGAGGTGGATCTTGTGTGTCCTCTTCTTTTGTTGGAATCTCATCCTCCTTTGAAGTTTGTCCTCCATCAAAGGCATTTATGATTCCTACATCATCATCATCACAATCCTTCCTAGGAAGGAGGTTATCATCGAATACAACATGAATAGATTCTTCTACTACTAAAGTTCTTTTGTTAAATACTCGATAGGCTTTAGAGGTTGAAGACTAACCTATGAAAATAGCTTCATCATTTTTTGCATCAAATTTACCTAAGTTGTCTTTTCCATTATTTAAAACAAAACACTTGCAACCAAAAGGGTGAAAATAGCTAATGTTAGGCTTTTTAGATTTTAAAATCTCATAAGGTGTTTTCTTTAAAATTGGCCTAATCATTACTCGATTTACAATATAGCAAGCGGTGTTTGTGGCTTCCGCCCAAAAATATTTTGGTAAATTGTTTTCAAAAAGCATAGTTCTAGCCATTTCTTGTAAAGTTCTATTTTTCCTCTCAACTACCCCATTTTGTTGAGGAGTTCGAGGAGCCGAAAAATTATGGCTAATAACATTTCATTTAAAAAATCTTCAAACCCTAAATTTTGAAACTCGGTTCCATGATCACTTCTAATATGTGAAATTCTAAGTTCAAGATCATTTTGGGTTAGTTTTGAAAATGTGATGAATTTTTCCAAAGCCTCATCTTTAGTACTTAAAAATAGAACCCAAGTAAATCTAGAAAAATCATCAACAAGTACAAAAGCATAAGACTTAGCCCAAACAAATCCATATGGATAAGTTGTAAACATCTACTAGTAGAAACATCATTAATGAATTTAAAGGAAGACCTATGTTGTTTACCCTTTGAGCATGCATCACAAATTTTATCATTTGAAAATTTTATCTTGGGTAAACCTCTAACTAGATTAAGGGATACTAGTTTTTCTAAAACACTTATGCTAGCATGTCATAGTTTCCTATGCCACAACCATGCATCATTTTCATTTTGTGCAACTAAGCATGCATGAGATGTATGGATGTCAACTAGATGCACCATGTATATGTTCCCTATGCGATGACCTATGAGCATAATATTGTTAGATTTAATGTCTACAATTTTGCATCCATTTTTATCAAATAAAACATTAAATCCTTTATCACACAATTGACTTATGCTCAATAAATTGTGTTTAAGACCATCGACATATAAGACATTTTCAATGAGAATAGTAGAGTGATTACCTATGGATCCAATACCTTTAATGTGGCCTTTGGAGTTGTCACCAAATGTCACTACTCCTCCACTTTTTGGCTTTAGATCCATAAATCTACTATTGTCTCCGGTCATATGCCTTGAGCATCCACTATCAAGGTACCATGAGTTTTGACTTTGTGCTTTGGCCTTGTAGCAATGCTCCCCCTACAAACAAAGATATTAAACATTTGTTTTTGGTACCCAAATCATTTTGGGTCCATGAGTGTTAGCTCCCAAAACCTTGGTTCCCTTAGGAATCCAAGATGACATAGCAATAATATTATTAGATTTTACAAGTTCCTTAGGAACCCATACACTTCTAATTCTTTTAGCTCTATTATGTCTAGGATAGCTACCTTGTTTGTAGTAGTTAGTCCTTTTCTTAGGTTGGTGTGTTCTTGAGGATTCACCTATTTCATGCTTGACACTACCAACATTTTTCAAAGACTTTTTGAGCTCATTTAGCTCATCCAACACCTTTTGGTGTTCACTATTACATTGAGACAAAAGATTATTAAGGTCAACATTTTCATCTTGAAAGAATTTTAGTTCATCTTTTAACCCTAATATCTTTTTCTCAAATTTTGAATTAGCTTGAGTGAGTGAGTCATTTTTCTCATTTAGTTCTAAAATAATCTTTTTGTTCTTAATGATCGACTCTTTATATTTTTCAACTAATTCATCATAGACCTCTTGTAACTCATCATATGCATCATTCAATTCATCATATGTAAAGTCTAAAGTAGATGAGTTAGAGGTTACCATAGAGGAATCTTCCTCAAGTGCCATGAGGCAAAGGTTAGCCACTTCTTGTTCGTCATCCTCCGATGACTCCTTATCACTCCAAGTAGCAAGCTTGGCTTTGAGCTTCTTCTTCTTCTCAAATCCCTTCTTCTTGAGTTGAGGGCACTCCGAACGTATGTGGCCGGGTTGTTTGCACTCAAAGCAAATGATTGGATCCTTTGCTTCTTCTTTGTTTTTGCTTTTGAAGTCCATTTTTCTTTGGATTTTTCTTCCCCGGTTGGACCTCATAAAACGTGAGAATCGTTTGGCTATCATAGCCAATTCTTCTAGTTCATCCTCCTCACTAGAAGAGCTCTCTTGATGTAGTGAAGCTTTGAGAGCTATTCCCATCTTCTTCTTCTTCTTCTCAACCTCAAGCTTCTCTACCCTTTTCTCTTCTTTCTTCTTTTCTTCTTCCCTTCCTTGCTTCATGATCTCATGAGTAAGGAGAGAACCCACAAGCTCATCAAGCTTTAAAGTTTTCAAATTCTTAGCTTCAATGATAGCGGTTCTCTTCCCATCCCAAGACTCGGGAAGAGAATAGAGTAGCTTCCGGACAAGCTTGTCTTCCGGTATTATTTCTCCAAAACCCTTTAGCCCATTGACAATAGTGGAGAAACGATCAAATTCCAATCTTAGTTTCTTTAACATCGTTGGTGCCCTCATAAGTAGTCTCAAGAGTGTCCCACACTTCTTTGGCACTCTCGATGGATGAAACCTTTGAATAGATGTCCGAACCGAAAGAACAAAAAAGCATGTGGAGAGCTTTGTCATTGACTTGAATCTTTTTCCTTTCTTCTTCACTCATCTCCATCTTTTTCTTTAAGACCATCTTGCCTTCACCATCTTGCTTCAATGGAATATAAGGGCCATCTTCAATGACATCCCACACTAGTTAGTCATTTGACTTGATGAAGAGACACATTCTATTCTTCCAAAAAGAATAGTTATCACCATTAAAGAAGGGAGGCTTTGTAGTGGATTGAGACTCGTACATGCCCGAACCGGAGGTTGAAGCCATCTCTTGATATATGATGATCACACTCTTCCAAGGAACTCCTCTTGTGGTTGTTAATCCTCAAAGAGGTAGGCTCTGATACCAATTGTTGAGTGGATCAAAAGATCGATATAAATCAAGAGGGGGGGGGGTGAATTGGATTTTTAAAGTTTTTGTGGTGGAAATTGCAAATTAAACAGATAGACAAGGGATTTTAGAGTGGTTCAAGTTCCAAATGAACTCTACATCCACTACCTTAGCTTTACTAAGGATTTGCAACAATTCCACTAATTGCTCTTCCCCTTTTCTAGGCTAAGAAGGCAACCCTTACAATTTCGGTTGAATTTTCTACCCAAAATTCAACCCAATCCTCACAACAAGATAACAAAGAAATTTGTTGGCTAATAGAGTATCTCTCAATACAATTGATAGCCCAATTACAAGCACTCAACCCAATTGAACAAGGTAAGAATGAAAAATACAATTTGGGTTTCTAGACAATATGGATTTTTGCACAATTGCTTGGATTTGATGAATAGATGTTTTCTTGAAGATCAATAAATGTTGCTGATGCTTTTAGATGTCTCTTTTATACCTCCTCATTGATTTCTAGCCGTTTAGGTGGTTGGGAACATAAATGGAGCCGTTGGAACCCTCCCTTACCACCATAAATGCACTTCTGCAGCTATGCGTATCGGTACGCGGGGAGGAGTATCGATACCTGTCTCAGAAAAGAAAGAGCCGTTGTGTGTAATAAATATGGGGTATCGATACGCACGTAAGCGTATCGATACTGGGTATCGAAACGGGGGTTTGCCGTATCGATACCTTTTTCTCAACTTAGCTCACTGTCGAATTCCGTATCGATACAAGGGTTTGGCGTATCGATACTGGTCAACGACCATTTAAAATTTGGTTACCAACCAACTGACACCAACAGTCAAAATATTTAAATCGACTTATATTTAAAAATTTATTAAGGCCGTATCGATACGAGGGTTTGCCGTATCGGTACGCCATTCAAACTCTTTAGGCTTTTACACAGGGGCGTATCGATACGAGGGTTTGCCGTATCGATACGTGTTCCTCCAGTAGCCAACTTTGGTAAAAATGTATCGATACGCTTGGAAGGGTATCGATACACTTGGACGTTTTTCAATAGTTTGGCCTTGGAACACTTAGAAAATATTTTGAGTTTGAGTTTTTCAAATCAGTTTTAAAGAGTTGGTGATTTAAAAACTTATTAAGGGACTTATAAAACAATTTTAAGTTTTTCAAATTGATCCTTAAAGATTTAATTATATCAAAATCAAACATAGGTTTTACAAAAATGCTTTCGCAAGAGTTCCCACAGACGTTATAGAAGCGGTACGGGAAACCGTGGCAAGACAAATGAAAGCTTATGGCTCAAAGAGGTGCTCCTTGAGCGGGGAAGAAAAAATGCTGAGAAAAAACAGAGATTGATGCTGGGATTACAAGGTTTTTACGTGAGTTGAAATGCGATTCCCCATCTGTTTCGCTCGCACTCCCAGCCTCCTCTTTTGCTATTGTGATTGGCTCTTCCAAGAGCACTAATTTTGCCAACCAAGGCACTGGGCTTCCTATCGTTTGTGGCTCTTCAGGTATTTGTGTTCTTGCTCTTTTGAATTAGGTGATTTTATTGTTGAGCTTGTAATAAGGCTTTTCATATTAGGCTTATTTGCAGGGCCAACTATTAAGGATTCTTTTGTTGTTTGATGCTCTATTGAAGGTATGTTGAGCCTACGCCTGTTTCAAGTGTTGTTGTAGCTCCTTTGGGGTCTTCGTCCTCTGCTATTTCTTCTTATAAAGGCGGCGAAGCCCTTGCTCCATGGAGCGTGTTTTACCCTTATAAAGGGTTGTCTGAATCAAACAATTGGTTCCACCTTGAATCTGTTGCCATAAGACTGTTTGAGTTGTATTCGAGTAGCTATGGTGCTCCTCTGCCTTCCTCTAATATTAGGAGGACCGTTGAGGGGGGTTGGGGTCTTCTTCAGGAACTATGTTGTGTTTAACTCAATATGGAAAAGAATGCAAATACCCTTCTTGAGGAAAATACTAGGTTGTGCTCGTAAATGGGGGGTTATACCTCTTTGCTTGAGAAGAATGCTAGGTTGCGTTGGCAGGTGGAAAAGCATGTCGTGCTGTTAAAGGAGCTACGAGAAGAACATGAGGTGGAGATTTATAAGAGAATGAAAGAAACTAACTGTTCTCTCAGGATTAAGGATAGACTGCTTGAAGCTATGAAAAGGAGCTTCAAGGTTGAAATTTGATATTTTAAAGAGAGGCTGGCGCAAGCAGAGAACGCAACGGAGGAAAGCTTCGCGAGTTTCTCTAGAAAGTTGTCAAAGCTTAAAGAATCTCACAATAATGAGACTATGGTATTACAAGCTACTCACGGTGTTGTTATGGTAGAGAAAGTTAAGGCAGCTGCAGATACAACCTCCACCCTTATGGTTAGAGTGGTTGATAGGTCTCAGGATACTGCCATTCTTAGCTTTCAGCTGTCACGAGGCCCTTTTGATGTTCGAGGTGTGGATTTTGGCGCTCTTTGCGAAGTAGATACGTATTTTGACGTGAGAAACCCTTGTGGGCCCTCTTGGGATAGCTTCGCTGCGAGGTACATGAGTGTTGTGGTTCCTTCTACTTTTTGTTTGACTGCATCCCTTTCCCCGAGCGTCCACAATGGTGCTGCCAATAGGGAAGCGGCGGTGACGCTTTGGTTGATTGTAGTAGGGTTTTAGAAAATGTTTTTGTTATTTTCTTCTTTGTTTTTTATATGGAAAGGGGGTTTGTTTTATGAATTTTCTAGATTGTTTTGCTATTTTAGCAAAGTTGAGATCTTATTTGGAATTGTTTTCTTATGGTGGGCGATACGCCTGGCATGGCCTTATTATGCACAATATTTCTTTTAAGAACAAATTTGCATTGTTAATGTGCCTTAATTTATCCATTCACTTTGTCATCATCTTCTTGCGTGAAACGATGGTAAAAAAGTGGCTACTATGTGTGGCTATACTTTTATTATTGTAACGCCCTGGTTTTGGGCCTAGATGTTTTAGACATCGGATCGGACCGGTCGGAAACGGTTCGAATCGCGTTAGGTGATTTAGGGAAATGAAGGATCGGGGAAGGATAAAAATATGGTAAAATTTGATAAAATCCTCTAAAATCATTTTTAAGAGATTGGTCAAATCAATTTTACAAAAAGAGCTTCGGGAGTGGTACATTTTGGGTAGTGACCAAAATGTAAAGTTTCAAACTGTGGAAAATTTCCAAATTTCAAAAAGGAGCCAAAAATCTTAGAATATTTAGGGAGCTATGATGCAATTACACCTTCCTTAAATTGACATGTGTTTTGAATGAGTTTTAGATAATTAAAATAGAAATGGTTTTATTTAATTAAAATGGATTAATTGGGAAATTAAGAACTCATTTCACATAACTAACTTTCATTTCAACAAAATCAATGTCCCAACTCTTTTCTCTAGATTTCTTTTCTCCCAAACACTCTCCCTTTGGTTTCTAAACAAATCTCAATAGTTCTTTTCAAATTCTTCAAGATTTCTTAAGAAAAAACTTGTCAATCATTGAGGAAGGCAAGAATTGGAGGTAAATCCCATTCTCAACCTTCAATCTAGGTTCTTTATTGAAATTCCCAAGATCTTTGACTTCTAAATGTTGTTTTTGGGTGAGTTTTTATCACAGTTTTGGTTTGAGATCAAAATCTTGCAAAAATGTGATTAAAATCTTGATTTTCGGATTGGATTTGATAGCTCTATTTTGGATTGGTTTTAATTGAGTTTTGAGTTGATTGTTATATTGAAAAGGGGTTTTGATAATATAGATCCCGAAATCCTTGAGATCCTTGAGTTTCTTGATGGTTTTAGTTGGGTTTTTGAGGTGGAATGATGGCGTTATGCATGCTGAAGGTATAAGGATGGGTTTAGGTTATTTTTAGATGAGTTTTGATGTTTACAAATGGTTGAAAGTGATGTATGTTGGCTGGGCTTGGTTTAGGAAGCAATCGATTGAGTTTTCGGTTGTTTCGGATGGGTAAATTGGTATAGTTTTGGTGAGCAATGAGTTTGTGTTTGGTTGCTGGTGTTGAAATGCATTTTAATGCATTTGGATCTCTGTTTTGATGATGTGAAAACATGAGATCTTGATCCGGAAGCTAACGAAACAATTTTGGAGGCTTTAGAGGGGTGATTTTCGTGTCGGCGAGCAAGGTAACGCGTATCGGTGAGTGGGAATGGATTTTCCAGCTTTGTTACGCTTTGAGCGTGATCTTGGGAGCTTAGTGTAAGTTTGAAACACTTAGCTAAGCTCAAGAGTAAGTGATTCGAAAGTCTCTCTCGGAATGTGCTATGTTTTTGTTGGAAAATGCACTTGAGTTAAATATGGTTTAATTTACTGTTTTAAAGCATGTTTTGAGCATTGATAATGTTGGTGTTTAATGCCGTTTGTTAAGGATGCACTTGGTAGGTGATCCTTTGTTTTATGAGATGTATGCATTTGAGTTTAAGCATGTTTATGCTTGTGGATTTGGCATTGTGATTTATGCTTGTAAAACAATGAAATAATGATGTAATTGATTATATTGGCAAGTGATGGAAATGATTTTTGGTTACTTTAATCGTATATAGTTAGCTGTCTATAGGATTGGGTGCACCGTGAATAAAGTCGCCTTGGATGTCGAGGGGTTATGATTGTACCGTATACTCCATCCAAGTACCCTAATGATTGAGGCTAAGATCACAACGGTGGATGGTTAAATCCCGTGTGTGGATCTTATGGTATGTGTCCCGTGCTCTCGTTAGTGGAATTATACAACTATCGGTGAGTGGTGTTGAGGGGTTGTGATTGTACCGTTAAACTCCACTACGGGTGTCGCAACGGTTGATGGCTTAATCTCGTGTGTGAGCCTTGTGTAGCCCAATAGTGTGTATGAGGCATGTGGGACAACGCTTGTAATCCGCATATCCGATTGTGTCATTTGTGTTGGTTTTGGTATGGATTGAGAATTGATCACTTGCGAGCCAATATAATGTTGTTGATTATTGATAAAAGCATGTGATTCTTGTGAATTATGCTAGAATGCATGTGATGCTTGGTTTAAGCATGAGCAAAAGATTATTTGTTGTTATTATAATGATGCTAAGAGCATGTGGTTTAAAAAGTGCATTGATGCTTTATAAAGGGCATGATTTAAGTAAAGGCATGAGATGACAAATGATGATGTTTCGGTTTTGTAAAATGCATTGATGAATGTTGGTTTTAAAGATCCTCACTAAGCTTTATGCTTACGCTCATTTGTTTCATCAATGCAGAGAATTAAGCGTACGAGGTAGCAAGAAAGAAAGTGGATCTTAAGTCCCTTTTGACTAAACAATGTATGTGGTTTTACCTTGGTGTAATAAGAGGCAATGGGTGGGATTCCTACTCTCAGTTATATTTGGTGATGTTAGACACCTTGAGCATGTTTGGTTTGTTTACTTGGTATTGTAAATGGCCTTTGAGTATTGGTTTAAGCTTGAATGTGGTTTTTAGCCTTTTTGTCATCTTGACACCTAGGAAGCATGCCTATAGTTCTAAAGCTTGCAAGAATGATGCTATGGTATAGCTTGTGCTTCGTTTTGGTGTTCCTTGATGTCTAATCTTATAGTATGGCTTTTGTGGCATGTGTTGAAATGGTTTCAGAGGTGAAAATTTGAGAAAAACCAGAAATTTGGAAAATTGCAGGTCCAGTCGTTTCGGAACGCCCTTATCTGTTTCGGAACGGTGGCCTGTAATGGTCATGGTATTTCGGAATGGGTAGGCACGTTTCGGAACATTTTACTACTGTAAATCACCGTATCGAAACGGATCATTGGGGGTCTCAGAACGCACCCGCGTGTCGAAACAGTCAACATGGTTTCGAAATGACCGTTCCGATACAGGGTCTTGTGTTCCGAAACACTTGACCGTTGGATGTCGATTTTGAATTGTTCGAGGTTTCTATTTCTTACGTTTTGGTCCTTGAATGTTGTAAGTTCAATTTGTTGAGTTTGGATTATCCGTTTGAGTTGAAATTTGACATGCTGGCATGTTACATGATTAATTTTGGGTTGGTAACTTTAAAATCTGATTAATTCTTGTAAATCTGGAAATTTACAATTTGGTCCCTAAAAGAAAAAAAACATGCAATTGAACCCCTAATTGAACTCCGATCGATGTGCCATTTTCGCCTAATCACCTTGCTAAACATATAGGGTAATAATGTGCATCTAGAAAAGATAAAATAAAAAATAAGGGTCGTTAATCGGGGTTGACTTTTGCGAGTTGACTTCATTTTTCCTCGTGTAATCTTCGTAGTTCGGGTCGGACGTCTAGACCGGGCTAAGGGGGTTACATTTGTTATTATTATTGCTTATTGGCACAGTGTTCGATGATCTAGACAATTCAAGGTAGGCTTGTGATGAGAAATTATCTGACTGGTAGTGAGAAGTACGCATTCCTCTTTGGAAATTGCGTGAACGTAACTATGTAGCAAATGTATTTTTATTATGTATTTATTTATGCTATTATTATAGACTGGGAATCAAATGTTGGTATTTATGATTCCCTGGGTAAGCATGCAGAACATCGTCATAAGGTATGCCTAATGTTTGTAAATAGGGTATCTTTGAGTGTGCTGCTAACGTACGAGTGGTTCACCTTTTCTTATGTGGTTTTGCTTTTACGGTTTTTCTTGTACTGTTTTGAGAGGAAAGAAATTGTGTTTGCGGAGAGAAATAGTTTTCAGAGGCTAATTTTGACTGAATTTTGTGGGAATGCAAATATTACAGTTTGGGTCATATATATCATCAGACGATAGTATTTGGAAGGCTGTGATTAGCTATTTGCAATGTGATGTGGCAAAGTTGGGGAAGGGGGATGCTTGCCATCCCTGGGCATTCTACCATCCATTAACTGAACCCGCAAGCCAAGATTGCTCAATGAGCTACGGTACTTTGCGTGCTTTGTTAATTTAATGTTTGGATGGGTTCTTGCCCCCTTGGGGAGGAGAGATTTATGGAAGAGATTGAAATTGTGTCGTAATTTAGTGTTTGTATTGCATTCCTTCTCTTTTTTTGCTCATGTATATATTTTGCCCCTTGATGGAAGTTCAAGCGGCTATTTATTTATCAATTTTGGGTTTGCTTATCGTGGGGATGAATGAGCAACTCTAGCCAAAGTATGTGCAGGAGGCTTTGATAGCTAAGATTGAAAGTATATATTTGGATTATAGGTTTTTTGTACATTCGCAATCTTTCATTGTATAGGAGTTGTAATAGTATGTATTTTTATTATGTATGTATTTTTGTTTAGGTTGTCTCTTGTCTCCTAGTGTGCAGGAGCTTTGCAGGCTTTTGTTCCTTTTTGAGTTGTGTGTTAATGACAATTGTTGTTTTTACTTGTTTTGGACATGCTCATGTTATTTTTTGTATTTATTTTGCTTTGTTTCTTATATGACAATATTACTTTGTCGAAGGAAGCTCTATTCCTGCATTGTTAGTTAATTTTGCTGGGATTTTTACTTATGGATAGTAAAATTTTGTCTTGTGATGTTCGTCATTCTCAGATGAGTGGCACATGTGGTGAAATTTAATTTTTTGTGTGTTGTTGTTTGCTTGTTGTTTTTTATTATTATTTTGAAATACGATCGCAAGGAACTTTGTAGTGGCCACGTCTATGTGGTTGTGTGATGGGTTTGGTTGTATGTGGCTACTTCTGATGTTAAAGGTTTGCAATAGGCAAGAGTGGTGACTTGCCTTTCGCTGTGTGTTTGCGTTCTCATTATGGTAAGGGGAACAAATCTTGCCAACTTAGATAAGGGAGATTTAAGTTTCTTTTGTTAAGACATGAATTATATAGGCAAAGATTGCTTATGTTGTGGTTTCCTGTGTAGTTCCAATATTTGGTGTGCGATGTCCTTATGATTGTATTAGCTATTTAGCACAATTCATTTTGTTGTGCCTTGCAAGCTAAGCAGTTGCGGTGGTTTCTAGCTGTACTTCTGCTCTTTGACATTCGTGTAGCTCGCTAGATGCGTGTCCATTTTATGGTGAGACTAGAGGTTGCGTATTTTATGATGAAAAGGTACACTTTTGATTGGATTTGTCAGCTACTCTGGACTATTCATGCATTTATCGATTGGGAGACTGGAGGTTGCGTATTTTAGGCTGTTGTTTTTTAGGATCCGAGAATTAAATGTTCATATTGGTGGCTCTTCTTATTGGTATGTAAAACGACATCACTTGGTATTCTCATTTGCTGCTGTAATCACTAATTTTGTCCCGGGTGTTAACCCGTTTTTTATATTTTGTAATATTGGGCTTCGATTTTCTTAATTACATATCATATGATTAAAAAACTAAAAAACAAACAAAAACATTATTAGTAGTATATGTATATACATGATGCTATTGTTTTTTATTGTTTGGTCATTGTTATTCGATTGAAAAACCCTAAACATTGCTAATAATGTATGTTATCTTACCATCTTATTATGTTAATATTACTATCTATTATTATTATTGTTGTTGTTGTTGTTGTTGTTAACATTATATTCGTAACATTATTATTATTATTATTATTATTATTATTATTATTATTATTAAACTAAAATAAAGCCCAATACACATAACTAAATAAATAAGCCCAAGTTTGTTTAAAACAGTCCATTACATTTAAAAGCCCAAAAAATTACATAGCCCATTTCCGGCCCAACCAATTAACCCTAACTAAATAAAAAAAACCATAATTTGATGTTTTGTCCTTGTGCAGCCGAGTCTTGAACGTTAGATCTAGAGAAGATTTAACAGTGCATGATCAAGGAGAGAAAGGTTTCAGAATTTCCACGTGCGGCTCAAGGACTCCCCATACGCGCGTGTGCACGACGCTCGACTACCCGCGTTGAGGCCACGTGCGTCGCTTCATCTCTCAGCCTTCAGATCCGAAGCTGATCGAACGGCTCACCATCGCTCGTCCTGTTCACTCGCGCCTCTTCAGCTCCCAAGCGCTATTTGTACAGCCATGTCAGTCGCAACACTTTCCCTCTGGTCCCATCCTCCTCGACGTCCACCATGCCATCATATGCAAACAAAGAAAACAAAACAGAATGTCAGAATCCTAACAAACATTTCGAGGATTTTAGAGATGAATGAAAACAAAGAATAGGCAGCCAATAGCATTTTTTGTTCTGATTTCATGTAATTTAAAAAAATTGTAATTTCGGGCTATAAAAGCCGAATCCAAACGATGTAAACCCCAAGGGAGAAACGAGGGGGGGGAGGGAATTTCTGAGATCAATACAAAGAGAATATAGCATTTTAGAGGTATACTTCTTTTTTTTTTTTGGTTTCGAAGCATAAACATAAGAAAGTTAGGGATTCTGTTTTTTTACCTTTGCGTCGATTCGCCTTCCCTCACGTCTGTTCGTTTTCCCACCGATGAAAAGCCTTCCTGTCTCCTCAGGCCGTGCACAATGACTCGGTGGAGGGGCCAATAGAAAGGGGAAAGCAAAAGGGGTTTTTGAAATCAAAAAGGGTTTCGGGTTTCTGTTTTCTTAAAACAAAAAGGATGGGATCTGGTTTTTCTGGTTTTCGGGTGTTAGTTGAGTGCCGGTGCAGTTTTAAAATGTAAAAATGGAAGGCTTTTAGGGTTTTCGAGTTCGCCGGCCGTCGAATAGCGGCGATCGACACAACGACAATTGAGAGGACGAGAGAAGGGGGAAGTTTTTTTAGGATTAACAAAAAGGGTTTAAAATAACTTAAACGAGTTTTTATATTGTTTTAAAGGTTTTAAAATTGGTTTAATCCCATTTTAAGGAACTCCGTGTCCCTTTAATCACGCCGCAAGCCATTTCGCGTTTCAAAATCCTCCCCATGGTCCCTCCAGGTTTTTAGGGGTTTTCAATTTCGTCCTTAATTTGTTTTTAGCCGAATTTCGGTTGGCAAAATCTCCCTTTTGGTCCGCAGGGTTTTGTTTTCGTTCAAATTTGGTCCTAATTTCAGTGTTAAAATCCCTTAATCATGCATTCTTAATTTCTGTTCTATATTTACATCTCTTTAATTTCGGTCTTTGTTTACTTATTTGCTTTATATATGTTTGTATAACGTGTTTGCCTTGATGTATATATTATGTTATGTTTATATTATATGGTACATGTTTCGTATATAATATATATATGTATGGTTTCATTATAGATATGATATATGTTTAATATACGTTTTTTATAAAGTACATAATACGGTTTTAATATATATTATATATTTCACACATTACATAATATATGGTTTTTACATAATATAAGATTTATTTATAGCGTATGGTTTTAACATAATATAATATATATACATAATATAAGCTTCCTCATATAATATAGTTTTTTATAATATATAGTTTTAAAATGCGTACTTCAATATATGTAATACGTGACCCTTTGATGAGATGTTTATACATGACATGCACTCCTAATTGTCATTCATGTGACTTTTAATATTCTAATTTGCATGATAATTAATTTTTAATCATAAAAAGGAGATACTTATCAATTCGCATTTTTGAGTTGTAATATCCTAGCTTATTGGATATTTCTCGAATATTCGAATTGATTTGCATCGTCTAAAGGTAAATTCGTAGGTAATTAAAACGAACAAGACCATGACATCATATTTTATCTGCTTGCATCATGCATAAAGGTGACGTACGGGATCCGAACCCTAAACTAACACGATAATCAGACTTATATGATGTCGGTTTAGTCTTTGGTCTGGTGTATTGCTATCCTTTTTAATTAAATGTATAATTAATTTGAAACCCGCGATTTGATAAAGCCCGCCATTTAAGTCAAATATTCAGTTAAGAACACCTAATTAAATTCACTTTAAGTCTTAAATAATTTCTATCGATTAAAGGCAACGAGTATTTTGGTACCAATTTCCGGGCGTGATGGGGGTGCTAATCCTTCCCCATACGTAACCAACTCTCGAACCCTTTTTAAATCGAATCTCTGGTTTTATGGTGTCCGACCTACCTTAGTGGCCGGTGGCAACTCTAGAAATTTTTATTGCTTTCCAAAACTCAAATTCTTATAAAGAAAATTCCCTTTTAAACAAATCTTTTTCAAAAAGTTGGACACTTAAAGGTTTTGATTTTAAAAAAACGTCATTACAGTTTGGCGACTCCGCTGGGGATAAAGTTTTGTTTTTACAAAGAAGAGAGTTAATCCAATAAAACACTTGTTGCCTTTAATCGATAGAAACTATTTAAAGTTTAAAGTGAAGTTAATAAGTTTGTTCTTCCTTGAAAATATGACTTAAATTGTACAGGCTTTGAAAATTTGTGGCATTCGAATTAATTCTTCATTTAATTTCTAAAGAGTCACTGACATGTGTTGCATCACGATCATTAATCTCTATACCCGAGCTATACCCCTTAAGTGGGAGTGAAACGCCCATACCCACGTGAGTATCCCTCCACGGGTTGATAATTCACTTCTAGAATCCACGCCTTTGACACGTGAGCAGCCCTCCACGTCATTAGGTCGTGCTTTCCCTCGAACCGAAACCGATTCGCAAGCTTGTAATGGGCCAGAATTGGGGTTCTTGTTGCCTTAGTAGGTGATGAGATAGGTTCGGGTACCCTTGTTAGAACCAAACTCATGTATGAGAATTTAAGAAGCCCACCCCGTTAGAGCCATGTGGATGACCTTAGCAAGTTAGAGTTCGTGTAGGGCTTTGTATGTGTTTATTGTGTGTTTGAATCCTCTGTAGTTACTTTTTTACCTATTGAATTTATTATTATTATTATTAGATGGACTAACGCTTTTATTTGTTTTGCCCTTCTTTTCCTCTTTGTGTTTTTTGCATATTTTATCATATCATGAAGAGCACATTGAGTTGGAAATAGTCTGAAATTAAAAAATAGATTAATGGAAAATTTGGGTTGTAATAGTGATGCGAAGGATTTCGACGTGCAAATATAGCCAGAAGAAGAGCAATTACATGACAAGGAAAATATTCCAGTCGGAGATTTAAGTCAACAATGTTAGCCGAAACTTTCACGAACACAAAGTTGAATGATGTGTCCAAGTCAAAGTTAATATGGTTGGGATTCCGAGGCAAGAAATGCTTACAAAGGAAAGAATGACAGGCTCTCATATTTGTTAGATATCAAGTGATCACTACTTCAAGCCTTGGTAGAGCCTTGGAGTTCAACCTATAGTTGTTGCACGATTAACAATTTGGTTTTGATTACAACAGTTGTGGAATACCAAGCTCTTGCTAGAAGATCAACAAAATTGTGGGGAACAAGAACAAAGCCTTCCAAGGCAAGATTAAAAGTTTTTCGGGCACTTTGCCATCTTGGGTTGACAATTCAAAACAAGAAAGAACATTTCGAATAGGAAGAAATTATGACTTTAGCTTCAACATACTTCAAAGATCAAGTTCGACGAGACCTTTTTCGAAGAGCAAGTCAGGTATATCAAATACCGACATAGGAGTACTTACAATTTGCCGTCTACACCACTTGGGGGCAAAGCCAAGAATGAGTACATTTGGAAACTTAGATGCAAAGGTTCATCGGAGATTACAATTCCTAATGAAAGATGTTGCCAAGTTTCCAAGAAAGAGGAAGGGATTGTTTGGATGCTACCTTAGGGACCACATATGTCGTGGGTTTCCTTTGATCATTGTAACAAACCAATGTTCCCATTAATGCAAGTCGTTTAACGAGGATATTTGTCGAACTCAGTGTTGCTCTTTGCATTCATTTGTACATTAATAATAACATTATTCTGTGACAAATTTATTTCTTGCTCCATTCTCTTTGTGCATATTCATAGCACTTTTTGCATGAAATGTTGATTCCAGAATAATTCAAAATTTATGACTTCTATAACTGGAGAAAGAGTCTGAATGACGAGTAAAGAATATCAAAGTTCAAGATTGATCAAAAGATGAACAAGGCCAACCCAGTCATTGGCGGAGAAGGAACTTAAGTTTCAGTCATACCCTACATGGAAGCTCTTACTCTTTACTCGTTGTAACATGACCTAATCTTCGTTCTGAAAAGTTGCTTAATGAGAATGTTCGTCGAATCAATGCTTTTTCAATTCAATTATACATTTTGATTGATTACCTTTAATCATATGTTGTACATACGACACATTGCATTCATAAAATTAATGTTCAATGCACCTTTGCATTCAATTATACATTTTGATTGATTACCTTTAATCATATGTTGTACATACGGCACATTGCATTCATAAAATTAATGTTCAATGCATCTTTGCACTTGATTATACCTTTTTATTGATTACCTTTAATCATATATTTCCGTTGTACATACGACACATTCATTCATTCATTAAACAAATAAAATTAATGTCTATCAAATCAATGCATCTTTGCATTCAATTGTACATGTATGTTTGATTACCTTTAAATCATCTATCCTTGTTGTGCATACAACACATTACATGCATTCATTCTTAAATTGAACAAATTTAATGTACGAGGGTTTGTGAGGCATCCTTAGCCATTAAAGATTCCGCATCTGCTTTTTACCTGACACCAAAAGAAGACAATGGAGGAAAGTTTTGCTAAGCTAGAGGTCGATTTGAGAGGTCAGATGGAATGAGCTCGACAAGAATTAAGGGACACCATCATCAAGCCCCAACAAGATATGATGAAAGGAATATCCCAACTGCCACAGTCCAGTCCGAAAGGAAAGAGTTTTGCTCAAGGACCGGGAGACCACCCGGGCACCCTGATCTTTAAATAATCCTCTTGTTATCAGTCCCTCATCAAACCCACCCCAAGGGGCATCTTCTGCTCATCAAGACGGAGCCTTTGCTTAAAGCTCAACCTAGCACGACCTTCGGAGACACGACCTTTAGGGTTTTGGTTCTCAGTTTTCTTTCTTGGGAATTGGTGTGTTTAAGTCTTGCATGTAGCATTTTCTTTTGAAGTAATACATGGAACCAATGTTGCTATTCTCACCTGAAGGTAGCAAGGATCTCTTGTGAGGGCTTATGTTATGTTTACTTGTTCGATTTCAATGAAAGAGACATTCATGTGCATTTCATTTGGCAAGCATCTTATATTATTTGATTCCTTTAAAATATTTCATTTATTCTTTATTATTATGAGCTTTTCCGCACATATATGTATATACTTTTTGTAAGAATGACTTTAATTCAAAAATTCAAAAACTGAATGTTGTGAGGACACTATAAATGTAAAACCCCTCTATTCTACTTAGACCAAGGGAGGAATAACGATGTGTGTTCAGGAATAATGGGCCAATCCCATTGAGTGAATTTTCCTCTCAAGCATTGTTATTTAAGGTCCTTGAATAAAGTGATAAATCTAAAACGTCTATCACCTGAAGACTGTTTGAAATCCGTGTATGAGAGGATATTTGGCATTCCTTCATTTCCCTTCTCAAAGAAAGAAAATGAGAAAATATCCATTGCTGCCCCTTTTTGATCCTAATAATGTTTTTTCTGATTCGACCCAAACCAAGGATCACCCCCACACCGAGGGCAAAAGAGATAAAAGTTTATGGAAGAATGAATGACATTGAGTTTGATCATGCTATGGAGATGACGTCTCATGAATTAGGGGGCAATAAAAGATCGTAATTGCGTTGAATAATTCTCAGTTCGTGCCACAGAAACATTAAAAGGAAATGGAGAACTGAAAGTTTATGCTCAAGGAGCCAACCCAAATCAAGGTGAAAATCACCGACATATAAGAGAGAGGAAACTGAAAGTGAAAGCACTAAGTGCAGTTTTGTAAAAGGTAAAGAAAAGAAGAAGAAGAAAGAAAGAAAAAAAAGAGAAAGGAGAAAGGAAAAGAGAGTGAAAGCGAGAAAAGGCTATAAGAATTCTCCATCCAAATAGACCAGCCCTGAAAAATCGATCACCTTTGAATGAAAGCATGCTACAATGTAGTATAAAGACGTAAGTTGATTCGAAGCTACAATAAATGAAAGGAAATGAACTCTAGGGTTAAAACCTAAAAGCGGGCAGTCTAGAGCGATCCAAAAAAAGGAGAAGCGAAAATAAGTATGTCATCTGAGCGTATCCAGATCAGACAGTGTGTAATTGAGATTTTCAGCCGGAATAAATGATCCTTGGTTTCATGACCCTTAAACACTTGTTTTGGGCTTATATACCCTTTCTTTCATAACCAGAACCATAGCCTACATTACAAGCCTTGAAAGACCATTTTGATCATACATGGATATATGAATTTGTCTTCAGATTACATTCCACCTATCGAGGTTAAACTTTCTTAAGGGATTACCACACTTCTAATGCCTAATTGAGATCAGAAAAGAGGGTAAGATGGGACACGACGACTTTGTGAGTTAAAGAGAGCCACCTTAAATTGGGTAGAAAGTAGGTACGGGAGTTGTTCCTCTCGGAAGCTTAATAGCTCGGTAAGGATTTCACATGTACATACCTTCACAACGTTTGTGATCTTTTGAACAAAAAATGTTATTTGGGTTGATCTTTTTTTCTTTCAAAAACCCAAGCTTTGTTTCCATAAACATCGCTTGCCATGCTTCTTTAAAATGTATATATATATATATATATATATATATATATATATATATATATATATATATATAACAAAATTATTTTATTCATATCATTCTCATATGTCTCTTGTATAGAAATGAACAAGTAGACTGAGACTGTGCCCAAAAGCATGAGGGTTGAGAAGTAATGCCCACAAGGGACCTCATTGATGCTAGATGATGAAAGCCTATCCGAAAAGTACACGGTTCTAAAGCTGATCTTCATCAGGATGCTTTGATGGGTTCAAAAAATAAAGATTAAATTTGATAAAGAATCTAGGGACTTAGAGGTATTTGATCACCCTAATGTCGAGAAAAAGAAAGAATTATAATAGGCGAAAGAAAAAAGTTGGCCTTGACGTTTAGGGAAAGTCCCAAATGTCGAATTGTGGGATATCGCCATCTTTTCATGGGAGCGTGCCTACATGTCAGGTTGAGGTCATGAGGATGGATCTGATAGGTATTTAGGGCTTGATCGCCTTTTCTTAAGGAATTTTGGATGACAATGATGTTCTTATTTCAGACTTGTTTGAACGCTTGACGATGAAGGCTTCTCTCCGTAGCTTTAAATCAAGGACTGACATGGTTGACATAATCGAACAATCGCAAGATCTCATATGCCAAACCATTCAGAGATTTGAGAAAGAAGAAAATGCAAAAAAAAAAACCTGTGGGGCATGAGTCCGCCCCAAGGTTGAATTTATAGAAGGATTATCATGACGAGCCCAATAGGAGATAGTAGTCACGCCCAGTTTAAGCAAGAGTAGCGCTATGAATTTGGACTTCAGCAAAGGACATATTCAAAATCCGACCACTGTAATTCGGCACCTCTTGACAAGAGGAATGAAGAAGGAAGAAAGAAGATTTAGTAAAGAATGATGAATATAGAACCTTATGAGAGTAAGAAAAAATATAGAAGGGTCATGCGTTCACCCCAGCATTGAGATTGAAGAAGACTCATCATGAAGAGCTAACGAAAAGACAACAGCTAAGCCCAAGATGAATGGGACAGTGCTTCAAAGAGGGACTTCAGGAAGTGACTGATTCTAGTCAAACCAGTACATGCCAACCATGTCCTTCAAAGGCGAGACAGAAATGAAGACTCGACAAAGACATAAAACCCATGAAAGTTAAGGATGATCGACCCGAAAGCGAGGCTTCTTCCCTAGCAGCTCTAAAACATGACTCCATTCATGCATTATATTTAGTTAGACATCCCTAGGTTAGGAGCATGCTAGCTCATATCATCAAATCATTTTTATTGTTTTGACAGATTTTGTAGACTACAAAGGATTTTGACTTGAAACTCCTCGACGATGAGTCCCTAACGAGAAGAACTGAGCTAACAAGGACTCGAAGAAGTTTCCAAGGAGAGGTACTCGCTTAGTCGAGGAGAGGGAAAAGTTTGCTAGAAAGAAAGAAAGAGAAAAAAGAAAGGAAAAAGAAAAGGAGAGGAAAAGAAAGGAGAAGAGAGAAAAAGAGAGAGAAAAAGAATGAGAGAAAAGAAAAGAACGAGAGGAAAGAAGAAGAGAGGAAGAGAAAAAGAAGAAGAAGATAGAGAGAAGAAAACAAAAAGGAAAGAAAAGAGGGGAAAAAGTAAGAAAACGAGGGAAAAATAAAAAGGAAAGAAAAAAAGAAGAAGAAAAAGAAAGAAAAAAGAAGAAGAAGAAGAAAGAAGGAAAAAGCGAGAGAAAAGAAAAAAAGAAAAAGGAAGAAGAAGAAGAAGAAGAATCTCTAAAGTGAAAACTTGTAAAGACACTTTAGAACAAGAGATTAAGGAACTCAAGAAAAAGAGGGAGTATAAAGGGTGGACCCGAGGTGAGATACGAGGCACCGCCATTGAAAAGAAAAGAAGAAGAGGAAAGCAAGAAAGGATTTCAGAGCGAAGGAGGCAGATACTCAAAGCTCAAAGATTTTAGGCGGAGGATTTCATACTCGCCACATCAGAATTTTAGAGTAAATGAGGCAGATACTCAAAGCTCAAAGATTTTAGGCGAAGGATTTTAGACTCGCTACATCAGATTTTCCGAGCAAAAGAGGAAGATACTCATAGCTAAAGATTTTGGGCGAATGATTTCAGACTCGCCACGTTAGATTTTCCGAGCAAGAGAGACAAATACTCATAGCTCAAGGTGAAGAATTTCAGACTCACCATAATCAAGACTTCCGAGCAAGAGAGGCAGATACTCATAGCTCAAGGCGAAGGTTTCAAACTCGCCATATTAGATTTTCCAAGCAAAAGAGGCAGATACTCATAGCTCAAGACTTCGGGCGAAGGATTTCAAACTCGCTATGTTAGATTTTCCGAGCAAGAGAGACATATACTCATAGCTCAAGGTTTCAGAGCAAAAGAGGCAGATACCTAATGCTCAAAGATTTCAGGTGAGAGATTTCAAACTTGCCACATCAAGGTTTTCAGAGCGAATGAGGCAGATACTCATAGCTCAAGGATTTCAGAGCAATAGAGGAAAATACTCATAGCTCCAGCTTTCGAGGAAGAAGAAGGGTGAATAGTTCTAGGAACTTGCAGCTCATAATCTTCAAACATGAAAGTTGGACAAAATTAGTGCTTATGGTCTTTGCTTTATTATTGTTCCACAAGGATAAGCAAAGAGGGGCAACTGTAATCACTAATTTTGTTCGGGGTGTTAACCCGTTTTTTTATTATTACTACTACTACTACTATTATTATTGTTAACATTATATTCGTAGCATTATTATTATTATTATTATTATTATTATTATTATTATTATTATTATTATTATTATATTATTATTATTATTATTATTATTATTATTATTATTATTATTATTATTATTATTATCATAATTAAACTAAAATAAAGCCCAATACACATAACTAAATAAATAAGCCCAAGTTTATTTAAAACAGTCAATTCCATTTAAAACCCCAAAAAATTACATGGCCCATTTCCGGCCCAACCAATTAACCCTAACTAAATCAAAATAACCATAATCTGATGTTTTGTCCTTGTGCAGCCAAGTCTCGACCGTTAGATCTAGGGAAGATCTAACAGTCCATGATCAAGGAGAGGAAGGTTCCCGAACTTCCATGCGTAGCTCTCAAACTCCCCATACGCGCGTGTTATCTTTTATTCGTATGTTGCCCTCTTTTTATACATAAGTGGTTAATTTTTCTATCCGGCTCGCTTGTTTTGGAAGCGACGATCGTTGAGCTGATTCCTTTATACTCGCTTCTGAAAAGCGGCGGACGCTCAGATGACCATTTGTCTGTTTAGCTCGCTTGCTTCAAAAGTAGCGATTGTTGAGATGATTCCTTTATGCACATTTCTTAAAAGCGGCGAATGCTTAGACGACCCTTTGTCTGTTTAGCTCGCTTATTTCGAAAGCGGGGATCATTGAGTTGATTCCTTTATGTACGCTTCTAAAAAGTGGTAGACGCTTAAACAAACATTTGTCTGTCTAGCTCGTTTGCTTCGAAAGCGGCGATCGTTGAGCTTATTCCTTTATGCACGCTTCTTCAAAGTGGCGGACACTCAGACGACCCTTTGTCTGTTTAGCTCGCTTGCTTCGAAAGTGGCGAGCGTTGAGCTGATTCCTTTATGCACGCTTCTAAAAAGCGGTGGACGCTCAAACGACCCTTTATATGTTTAGCTTGTTTGCTTCAGAAGCGGCGATAGTTGAGCTGATTCCTTTATGCACGCTTCTTAAAAGTAGCAGACGCTTAGACGAACCTTTATCTAGTTAGCTCACTTGCTTTGGAAGCGGAGATCGTTGACCTGATTCCTTTATGCACGCTTCTAAAAAGCGACAAACGCTCAGACGACCCTTTGTTTGTTTAGCTCGTTTGCTTCAAAAGCAGCGATCGTTGAGCTGATTGAGTTGATTCCTATATGCACATTTCTTAAAACCGGCGGACGCTCAGATGACCCTTTGTCTGGTTAGCTCGCTTGCTTCGAAAGTGGTGATCGTTGAGCTAATTCCTTTATACACGCTTCTGAAAAGTGACAGACGCTCAGACGACGCTTTGTTTGTTTAGCTCGCTTGCTTCAGAAGCGGCGATCGTTGAGCTGATTCCTTTATGCACGCTTCTTAAAAGCGGTGGACGCTCAGATAACCCTTTGTCTTTTTAGCTCGCTTTCTTCGAAAGCGGCGATCGTTGAGCTAATTCCTTTATGTACACTTCTTAAAAGCGGCAGATGCTTAGACGACCCTTTGTTTGTTTAGCTCGCTTGCTTCAGAAGCGGCGATCGTTGAGCTGATTCCTTTATGCACGCTTCTTAAAAGCGGTGGACGCTCAGATAACCCTTTGTCTTTTTAGCTCGCTTTCTTCGAAAGCGGCGATCGTTGAGCTAATTCCTTTATGTACACTTCTTAAAAGCGGCAGATGCTTAGACGACCCTTTGTCTTTTTAGCTCGCTTGCTTCGGAAGCGTCGATCGTTATATTTTAGGGGTGGCTAACGAGTCTTTCATATTTGGGAAGAATTGGGGACTAAATCAAAATATTAGTAGGAAAGATATTTTCATTAATCACAATAGTCGCATAGAGTGTCGCAAAATGTACATAATGACAAAAACTGAAACGAAATGCATATTGAATAATATGAGTTATGTTATACCTTTGTATGTTTAGTGTTTCTCTGTTTTGCGACAAGTTCTCATTCTCTTACGTCTTCGCTATCGTGTGTGGCTGCTAAATAGTCTGCAACTTTGCATTGTGCGCCAGCTTTGATTGAGAATGCCGTGGAGGGGTGACAGATGAAATTCAAAATTTCATAACTTCGAATTTCATCGATAGGGGTTATTTCTCTTCTTCCAACATGAGGGCTGAGAGGGTTCTTCACGTTCCTCTCCCAGCCTTCATACCCTTTATGCTCTTGCCCTTTTTCATATCATTTGTGGCGCCCTCGACTTTCATCTCTTCTTCGAACCTCTACATGTCTTTAGGTCTCTTTCTTCGTCATATCTTGTCGTTCCTTTCCTCGATCGATGTGTCGCATCCATGTGGTTGGTCTTATTACATGCATGCTGGCTAATCGGCTATCTTCGATTTGAAAAAGTAGGTTGGCTTCCTTTTCCTCTTCTTCTTCCCCCTCTTTTTTTTATCTTCGCCTATTTCTTTATGCATGTCCCAATGGAGAAAGCATCCAATCGAAGATTTGAAGGTCCACATTCACCGTACCAATAATTGATGGTCGAAATGATCAAGAGGTCGGAGATGGTGATCCGAAAATGACAGAGGTGACCATTTTGGGTCAGAGCTTGAGTATTGTTCTTATTTCTTTGATAGGTGATGGTGTCAAGAATGGAAGTGTCCCTCCTTTCAACTGCATGTCTAGTTTTATACTACTCGGACATATGTTATAATGGGGTAGTCGTGACACATTGATTGGATAGGATATAACTTGACATCTTAGGTCTCTCTTAATACCCGTAGCGGGCACGTGTATAGTCATGTGGTTACTTGATGAGGCATGATGTTGCGAGCGGTCTTCCCTGTTCCTCTGCAGATTGAGAAGGGCTCCGCTTAGTGCGCAAGTGTGGTTTCCTTTGCATTGCTATGTTCGTCGTTGAATGTCCCTTACGTTATGTCATTCACAGTCTCTCTTACTATGACTCCGACATGTGGCGACATATATTTATAGGTTCTAACAATATATTAAAATAATTATGATTTAAGTGGAGTTTAAAATTTTGTCAAGCATTATTCAAAATTAAATTTGGCCGTATTGTTATATATTAATTCTAATGGTTAGACGCATCTCTACTAAATTAATTGAACACATATATATGAATGATTAAATTACAATTTTGTTTAATTAGTATGACAACATATTTGTTAATTATTAACTCTCAATAGATCACCAAAGACACATTGCACTCCGAAAGAAAAAACACAAGTTCAAACAACCTTGATGGAAGAGACAGCCACACATCCTGAACATAAATCCTAAGACAAACATACATATTACAAAAACAGTTTAACTATATAATTTAAATAATTATAAAATTTATAGTTTAATGATAAAACTAAAACCATCCTACAATTTAGTAATACCCAAATAAATATTATTTACCAAACAAATCTAATTATTTCTGAAATATTTAGACATAGTTAAGTAGCGTTATTTCTTTATTCATCAAGATTACACTCATTTTCCAGGAAAATCACATCTTGAAAGTAAAGAAAATCCCGTAAAAACACACAAGAGCAAAAATTAGAGCTTCAACAACACACGAGCCGTTTTTAGAAAGCCTGAATCACTCACAGAGTGGAAGGCGAAAAGTGAAGCAATTCCTTGGAATGAAGCCACGGTTTCACCACCACAACCGATTCAAACGTCTTACTAAGCTTATTCTCCGTCGCTTCGATCTTCAGGTAGTATTTGATCCCTGAAACCACCTGCGTTTCAGCCTCTATCACCCGTGAGAAAACCAGCTTCACCGATCTTCCGTCGCCGCTTGCGAATCGCCGCTGCCGGATGCGGTGGTTCCGGTTGTACTCCTCCACCGCGAATCTCCCGAGCTCTTGCACCTCCTCGTTGGTCTTCACGTTGGTTACCTTCCTTCTGCCTCCCACCATCCCTCCGTAACCTTCAACGGCCGTGAAGGTCATTGCTATTGCGAACAACAATGAGAAGATTACCAGCTTAGTTTTCGCCATTGCAGCTTCACTTTTCTTTTTTCTTCAAAAGATGATTTGATATATATATATATATATATATAGAACAAAAATAGTATGACATTTTCGGTGTTTTTTCTTTCTATTTTTTAATATTTAAAATTAAATTTTAAATATCAAATTCTCAACCTTTTATATATCTTTATATCTATAAGGAGAAATAGAAATTTTCTTACTCTTTTGACGCCCATATTAAAAATTATGTTTAGGGTTTGTAATTTAAGATTTAAGGTTAGAGTTTAGGGAATTTGAGGTAGAGTGTAAGGTTTATGATTTAGAATTTAAGATTAGAGTTTAAAATTTAATTTTTAATGTTTTTTAGTATTAGGGCATGAGCGAAGGTAATATAGGAAGTGGGTGTGTAATTGACCCCACTTAATTTGTTGGGTATGAATTTTATAGGAGCTAATTTAAATTTTTTTCATAAAAAATATTAGATTTGACCCACTTAATTTATTGAGATATAGAATCAACGATAGTTATTGTAATAGTACGAGAATTACTCATACCTCGTATTCCACTCTTATTTAATTATATAAAAATTTTAACTCCGCCACCGTATTAAGGTATAAAAAAGGGCCGAGAATTTTTATCACGACTTTACAAATCAATTTAGCGTAAATGGAATATTTGTATTTTTTATTTTTAATTAGTATTAGGAAAGAAGATAAGCATATGAGCCTAGTCTTTTTGTAAATACTCAAGTTTGAAATTTTTTATGAAAAGTAAGTCAATCCTTTGCCATCTAAATAAGCATAAATTGCGAGTATTTTGATTTGAAGTTTAAAAGTGATTGTTTTTAGTTTTTTAAAATGTTCGTTCGATGATTAATTTTTGAATTATATAAAGGGTAGAAACATTAAAGTTATTCCTTATATAGAGAAGATTGAATTCAACTTTTATTTTAAATATAAAACTCGATTAAACTCTAATCTGACTCCTTCAATCCTTTGTAGAAACATCCGTAATACATTTATTCATAATAGATTTAATCTTAATTAATTGATTAATAAATTAAATAATTAAATTAGATATAAATATTTAAACTAGTATTTGTACATATAATTCTATAAATTAAATAATAAAATGGAGTTAAATTGTTAATGATTTATTTAAAATTTGAATGAATTGGATGCTGGAATAAACGCATAAATCGAAATAGCTGAGGCAGGCGGAGCATGAACTTCGTGCCGCGTAAATTAGGGAAAACGACATAAAAATGGCAGAGATTCAGACCCAATTCTAAGCGTTTTGGTTTTCTTTTCTTTTCGTCGATTAGTGTTTAAAGAAGGTTAATTTTTTATCGTCTCGGGGGCATTGGCATTGCTGCTGCTGCATTTGCATGTTGGTGGAGGGTGGCAAAGCAGTATAAGGACACCTGGTTTTCGGTTCGACAAGTGCTCTTTTGCCATCTCCTTGCTTGCAAAGCGTCCACTCACTACTGCTGATTCTTCGTGCCAATCCCACTTGAGTATATGCCAAAAATTTTAATTTAAGCTTAAAAATGAGGTTTTAAAAATTTTCAAACAACTTAAAATATTATATTTTTTTATAATATTTTAAGTTGTTTTTTCATGTTTTTTTCGATAAGTTTTAAAATTTATTGAAAAAAACCAACTTACAAAAAAAATTAAGTTTCAAAACTTATCGTATTTAACCTTAAATTAGATGACTGCACCGTAGACTCGTCCAAAAGTTGCTTACTTGTTTTAAAATGGTTTAACTATAAAACAAGTTCCATGTTATATATATATATATATATATATATATATATATGGGTTAGGATCAACTTACACTGTGTAAAACTCTTTAAGTTTTACACCTTTTTTGGATCGTTGGATGGGGAAAATGGATGGTTGAGATTAACTCCGTGTTTTTAATTCTTAAGTGATAATCTTCACATATTTTACTGTTAATCTCATCCATCCGTTTCACTTATCCAACGATCCAAAAAAGGTGTAAAACTTAAAGAGTTTTTCACAGTGTAATTTGATCCTCTCTCTCTCTCTCTCTATATATATATATATATGAGTTAGGATTCACATACAAAATGTAAGAGTTTTTAAGTTTTACACGATTTTTAGATCGTTGGATTGGTGAATTGGATACTGAGATTAATTCCTTATTTTTTTTCCAAATGATAATCTTCACATATCCTACTGTTAATCTCAATCATTCATTTCACCCATCCAACGATTCAAAAATCGTGTAAAACTTAAAACTCTTACGCTGTGTATCCTACCCATATATATATATATATATATAAACTGTTTAAAGTTTTTTTTATTAAAGTGAGTGTCTAAAGTATTTCATGACATTTTTCATATAACGACCGTTAAAAAAATTTAAAAAATAAGTGCTCAAAGTGATTTTGTAACATCCGCTTTTCCGTTCTAGAATTTAGTCCATTGAATTAGAGTATTAAATTATTATTTGAAAGCAATTAAGTCCACAATTAAATAATTGATTCAATTTAGTCATTGAACTTCCTTTATTTGACAATTATTGCATCAATTCGAAAATAAAGAAAACTTGGACATTCGAATTAAAGAATTGCGTTGAATGGGTCGAGTTGATAACTTCATTGAATATTAATTTGATTGCCACATGATTAAAGTAATAGGATTGGAGAATTAAAAATAATTAGAATGTGTATAATTTCCTAGTAAAAATCGGACCAAATTGAAAGAAGAAAGAAATTATATGTGAATGTAATTAAGGACCAAATTAAAGAGAAAATAAAACATATATGTTGCATGCTAAATAATAATTTTCTATGGCTTCTCTTGGTAAAAAGGCAAGATTAGATTATGAGAGAGGGGTAAAAAGGCAAGATTAGATTAAGGGATGTCTTTCTTCTCCATTTTCTCCTTGTTGCCGTGAAACTAGAGAGAAAGAAAAGCTTGGAAAATTTCTAAAAAATTAAGCTCTAATGGGGGAAGAAAATTGCATGCATGTTGATGGATTTGAGCTAGGAGTAAGAAGGGTCACCTAGTGGTAGCAAAGTCAAGAAGTAAGTACCTTGTTTCTTCTTCTTCTTGTTCGAATAAGAGCAAAATTATACATGTAAATTTTAAGTTAGTTTAAGCATAAAATTGATAGAGTTATGGAGATTATGTTGAGTTGACATGATGGAATTTTTGAATGATTATATGTAAAATGGTGAACCGATTGAAAAGTGGACTGTTTTGAGGAAAGATTAGAAGTTCTTGATTGGAATGTAAAATTGGGATAGTTAGGGACCAAACTGGAAAAATTCTATTAGGACAAAGTTGAAGAGAAATGAAAATTCTATAAGGAACAAGCCTTGGATTGCTGGAAAAATGAATTTGAATAAGAAAATTTTGATTGGAATTAAAATTGGACTTGTACTAGGATAAAATGGAATTAGGGACAGTTTTGATTAAAATCAATAAATGTAAGAACTTAAATTACACGAAATTTAGCACTTAAATCAGAGTTTAGAATCAGGGGATTATGTAAGAATAAGTATATACTCTTGAATTGAATTTGAAATGGCCTAAATTGGTGAATTAAGGAAGCTAGTCACTCGAAACATGAAAGTAGGAGTGATCTGGAAATTTAGTAAAATTGAGGACTTATCTGTAGATAATAGGAAATGTTAAGGACTTAAAAATGTTGTAAAAAGATAGTACAAATCATGTATTAAGTGAACTTAGAATTAAAGTAAGATAAATAGGTGGAATTTAAAGTTAAATGTGTTCAATAAGTAAACTGTCCAGGAAACCCTAACCTTGAGCTGTAACTTTGAAAATTCACCAAAAATTGGATATAATGTATTTTGAGCTGAAATTTTTATGGTATAAACTTTGAAATGTCTAGTATCATTGAGAGAAAACGGAATTGAATTCCAGTGTGTGAATTAGAAGTTATAGATTAAAGAAGTTAGGCATTACTAACTGTCCATGACTGTTAAAAGGGTCATGTTTATGTAATAAACTGTATTAACTCAGAATAAAGAAAAATATAAGCTTTACATGGTTTGGAAACTGGGTTTAATACCTTTCTAAAGGTGTATGATAAGTGAAATTTGTATTAGTAAATAAGAAATTATGACCAAAATAGTATCTAGTCCTCCAACTAATTCAATAGAAAAACAGATTTGAAGATTAATGTTTACAATTGTGATAGATGAGTTAATGTCATTGAATTGTTCTCTGATATGGTTTGTATTTGCTTTATGTTGAGTGTTAAGATCAAATTTGTGAGGAGTCTTTAGAGGAGGCAAATGTTGATCAATTAAGGGGGGGGGGGTAACAAATGCATACTAATCAAAGATCAAACTTAAAGGAGTTTGTGAGTGTAATTGTATTAGGGTTGGGACTAGTGTCCTAACAACTTTATTTTATTTATGTAATTTATAATTTATGCATGAAATGGGCTTAATTTAAAGATAGTAACTTGTTTCGTAAGGGAAGGAGGTTAATATGGAAATGGAAAAAATGAAATGAGACTTTACTAATGCTTAATTGTATTGAATTTGTGGACTGCCCTTGTGAGATATAATTGCTATGTTGTATGAGCTTGTAATTTCATGTGATGTTGCTTCTATTTATGCTTTAATGCTGTTCGAGTGTGACATGAATTTAATTAGCATAACTTGTACGAAATGGTACAATTATATGATAGGATGAGTATGCAATTTGAATTATGCAATATGTATGTGCTAAATTAAGAAATGGATGATATAATTGTAAAGTGTATGATAATTTGAAAAGATTAATAAGCCCTTGGTCGATTAGAGGTCTTAGATTTTATGGCATGCCTAAAGTCTAAGCTCTCTTGATTGTTGCTTAGTGCAACCCCTGATTTGTTGCTTAGTGCAACCCCTGTTTAGTACCTATTGTACTCCCTGAACTTGTTGATCGAATGTGATCTTGCTTGGTGTCCAAGATACATTGATGCTATTGAGCATCCACCGACTTGTTGCTTAGGCAACCCATGTTTGGTACTTGATGACTTGCTTATCTAATCCTTCTATTCTACCTAGGGCATCTAAATTAAATATGAAACATATAATTAATAGAAGCTTATGAAGTGGATAAGTAAAATGATAATTGAAATGGCATGACATGATTCATATGTGATAGATGAGTATTATGGACATTAGTTCTTTTGAATGTGATTAAAATGCATGTGAGATGCTTGGAAGGTTCGAAATTTGAGCAATGTGGGCAGTGGCCGGTTCGAATGAAAATGAAATGAAAAGTGATATGTTTAGCCTTGTATGTTTAGATTAAATGAAATTCTATTTAGCCTTGTATGTTTAGAAAAGTTTTTGTTAGCCCACTTTCCGCATGCGCAATAATAAAGTTTGCTAATATGTGAATTGATTCTTGCTTCGGTTTTCAGTTTGACATCCTGTTCTGAGTTTCTGAATGATATTCTGTTTTCCGTTTCTGCTTCTGGTAACGCTCCTCGCTCCTAACCCGGGCGAGGGGTGTTACATTTTTGTGGAATCAGAGCTTTTTAGGTTACAGGTCCTAAAAACCTCGAATAAGTTACTCATGCATCATTTAGTTTAAGTCAAGCCACCTAGGATTCATACATTGGATTTCTTGTAATTATGCTCCTAACTCTGATTTTGTTGAATCTGAAGTAGAATGACTAATTCATGGTTAACTCGAGATGATGAAAGTCCTTGAGGATCCTCAAGTGAAGAGGATAGTGTCCGTATGAGAGAGAATCCTCCTGTACAAGATAGTACCCGACCACAACCTCCTATACAACCTCAGACGAACACTGATAATCCGACTGTTCAGAATGCTCAAAGAGACTACCTCTTGAGTATAAAAGAAATGTTCGATCATCTTTTGATGAACATGAGACAAGAACAACCTACTCCGGTAGCTGCTGCCCCTAGAAGAGCTCCTATCAAAAAGCTTGCTCAACACCGAGCCTATACGTTTGCAGGCACTATTGAAGAGAAACCTGAAGAAGCTGAGTATTGGATAGAAAGAACTACACAGATATTGACCAAGCAACTTTAGTGCTCAGATGAGCATAAGCTCGAATGCGTTGTTGCCTTACTTGCTGATGAAGCATTGAGCTGGTGGGAGACTACGACACTAACCGCTCCAGCAGAGTCTGTAAACTTGAAGTTCTTTGTAGAAGAATTTAAGAAGAAGTATATCAGTGAACAGTACTTGGCCGATCGAAGAAAACGTTTCTTGTATCTGAAGCAAGCAGGCCGACCGATAGAGCAGTATGTGGCAGATTTCTGTAAATATTGCAAGTATGGTTCTGAGTACATCAAGATAGAGAAGGAAAAATGTCGTATGTTTATTGATGGTTTGAATGATGAGCTGAGTCTGATGTGTACGTTGCTTCAGAAACAACGCTCCTTGTTCGTAAACGGATCTAGGATCGTAGCAAACATTTCTCTGCAATAAAACACAAGAATGGGCGCTTTTAGATAGTTAAAATAATAAAAAAGAAAAAAACAAACAACAAAAAAATGATAGAATAAAGGTGTAGGAATTTCTGGACAGATTTGGACTCGAACAAGATGAAGGCTTCAACGGGATTTCATGGCTGTTACGGAGACCAAAATATGGCAGAAACGTTGCTGGAAAATCAGCAAAAGTTTGGCAACGTTAAACTCCAAAGAACTCGAACAATCTGCTGAACGAACCCAAATCGAATCTGTCTAACGTCAAAGACGAAAAGCTCGAAAGAACCTGCACAATCTACTGAGCAAACCCGAATCCAATATGCTTCACGTCAGAGGACTTGGACCCACTAGATAGCGATCTAGGAACCCGAAGTATCAAGTAAATTTGACAATTCAAAACAAAGTCTGAAATGTCAAAAGATAGTTCTAAAAAGAACCGAACAAGAGAAACTCTCTCAAACAAATTTTATTTCCAAAACATCTTACTAAATTACATTGTTTAAACACATATATATAGGTACAAGGGCTGCCAAACTCGTTTAAGTTGTGTGGCTGATATTAAAAGGAGTTTAAAAATTGAATTTGAGTGAAAATAACTCCTTTTGGGCGGACTCAATTGGCAGCCACAAGTTTAGGCGCCCAAAACACATGAAAATCACATTTAACATGTGATTTTTATGTTTGAAATTCAAACATAACCACTCGGGCTTATCCTTTCTTGCAAATGGCACATAATGAAGGAGAAAACGGGCTGATTCGGCTGCACATTCACACACATGTGTCAAGCTGCCACGTGGATGCTGGAGATGACCGGATGCCACCTAGGCTGCCACATGTGCACTAGCACACTCCCCGATATGCTAGACGCTTTTCAGCTACTTCTGGAATTGTCAGCTGAAGTTGAGCTAGTGGAGCTAAAGTTGAGCTGACTGGAAATGAGCTGAGCTGAAACGAACTAGCTGAAAGTGTGATGAGCTGAAAATGAGCTGGTTTCACTCTCCTGAGTTGGATTTGAGCTGCATATGCTCACTTGAGCTGGAGTGGAGCTGCGTATACTCACTTGAGCTAGTGTCCTCCTACGTACCTATGTCAAAAGGAAACAAACTTCCATCAAAGCATTGTAAAATTAATGGAAACAATAATACAAATCGTAAACAAGTGCACAATTATTTATTAACACACAAACAAATATAAACACACCATAAGTTATATCAAACTTATTCAAAACACACCAAACATACTATATACATAGTAAACACACTGATATAAATAATATAAGTATAAGAAATGTTACACATCAGTATGTAACAAATGAAAAAGCAAACTTCCCTGAAAGTTTGAAGTTGCATCGTTGGGTGGCATAAACGTGCTCACATCATTACTGCTCTGGATATCACGGACTTCCAAACTCTGGTGAACCGAGCTATTGCTACGGAAGCCAAGTTTCATGCCGCAGAAAAGAGAAAAAGCTGTTACCGACATGATAAGAAGCGCAAAGGTGATGACAAGTCTCACTGGAAGTCGAAGAAATCTAAAAGTCAGAAAGAAGGGTCTTCTTCGTATAATCCAGCTCCTCGTAGTAACTTCACACCGAAACCTCGGTCAGTGAATAGACTTGCTGTCCCGATTGTATCTGTTAACAACACGAGAAATTTAGAAAGGGCTCCAGTCTGTCAGCATTGTCAGAAACCACATTTCGGTCAGTGCCGAAAGCAGTCCAACTTATGTTTTTCTTATGGAGGAAGTGACCACTATATCAGAGGCTATCCGAAGAGACCAGATCAAGTTCCTTCTCAAAATTCTGCTAATCCGAGTCATGTGCAATCCAATAGGAACAAGAACACTAGACAAGCACAATCTAGGAATCAGGGTAGAGGTAGAAGCAATCAGTCGAAAGCCATCACTCATCAGGAATCACGAGCTCTAGCTCGAGTTTATTATATCCGTGACAAGGATGAGGAAGAATCTTCGGATGTTATTGCGGGTACGGTTGAACTGAACCTTACTCCTATTTACGCTTTAATCGATTCGGGATCAACTCATTCCTTTGTGTGTTCTTACTTGATAAACAAGTTACAATTAAAGCCCAAAACTGTTAAAAATGGGTTAATTGTCTCAAACCCTATAGGAGGTGACTTACCTATCAACTTAATCTGTAAGGATAGCCTTGTATCTAATCGAAATGTACCCTTTCCCTGTGACCTATATGTTCTGCCTAAATGTTAGTTTGACCTAGTATTGGGTTTAGACTGGTTGGGTAGACACGAAGCTTGGATTGATTGTCAGAATAAAAGATTATACTTAAGAGGCTTAGAGAAAGAGTCGATTCTGTTGATTGATAAGAAACCGACATCTATTTTTGCTACTATGGCTTTGCAAGATGAATTAGATTTTGGTTTAACTGAAATGCCTGTTGTATCTGAATTTGTTGACGTATTTCCTGAGGAACTCCCTGGACTCCCTCAAATTTGAGAAGTTGAATTCAAGATTGAAGTTCAGTCTGGAACGAACCCGGTGTCCATTACGCCCTATCGTATGACACCCATTGAATTGCAAGAACTAAAGAAGCATATTCAAGAATTAGAAGATAAGGGTTTCATTCGACCCAACACTTCTCCCTAGGGTGCTCCAGTTCTATTTGTGAAAAAGAAAGACGGGACGATGCGACTTTGCATTGATTACCGGCAATTGAACAGAGTAACTATCAAGAACAAGTACCCTCTGCCCCGAATTGAAGATCTGTTTGATCAGCTGAAGGGTGCTGGAGTGTTTTCTAAAATCGATATCCGTTCTGGTTATTATCAAATGAGGGTGAAAGATGAAGATATACCGAAAACTACTTTCAGAACTCACTATGGTCATTACGAATTTCTAGTGATGCCATTCGGGTTAACGAATGCCCCTGCTGCATTCATGGATCTGATGAAACGAGTATTCAAGCCTCATCTTGACAAGCTTGTTGTCGTTTTCATCGACGATATTCTGGTATATTCTTGTAACAAGGAAGAACATGCTCATCATCTTCGGATTGTACTCTAGACACTCCGAGAACATCAATTGTTCGCTAAGTTCACTAAGTGTGAATTTTGGCTATCAGAAGTGTCATTCCTCGGACATGTTATTTCGGCCAAAGGAATCAAGGTTGATTCTAAGAAAAATTTAGACTATTCTTGAATGGCAACCTCCGAGCAATGTAAGCGAGGACCGAAGTTTCCTTGGTTTAGCTGGGTATTACCGGAGATTTGTGAAAGGATTTTCAGTAATTGCTGCACCACTAACCAAATTTCTTAGAAAGAATGAACCGTTTAAGTGGTCTGAAGGACAACAAAGAAGTTTTGAACAACTTAAATAAGCCTTGCTTTTGCCCCTGTTCTTATTCAGCCAGAGTCGGGAAAAGAATTTATTGTTTATAGTGATGCATCACATTCCAGCCTTGGATGCGTTCTGATGTAGGAAGGTAATGTGATTGCATACGCTTCTCGACAACTTAAGCCTCACGAGGTGAATTATCCAACGCATTATCTTGAGTTAGCGACCATTGTATTTGCGCTTAAAATCTTGCGGCATTATCTGTATGGTGTGAAGTGTAAGCTATTCACCGATCTTAAAAGTCTAAAGTACTTGCTCACTCAGAAAGAATTGAATCTTAGACAAAGAAGGTGGTTGAAATTACTCAAAGATTATGATCTGACCATCGATTATCATCCTGTAAAGGCTAACGTGGTTGCCGATGTTCTGAGTCAGAAACTGAACCTCGGTAAGTCTTTTGAAATTCCTAAAAATTGAAAATGGTCAATCTTGAAAATTCACTAAATCATTCGAATAGTACCTTGCTTTCCAAGTAATGTATTTGATTTGTTTGTTCGTAGCTTCTCTAGCCATCAATGCTCATTTTCGACTATATAAAGCTCGAAACTATCTGAACGAACTCCAGGTTCAATCTCTTCTAATTTCTAGAATCAAAGAACTCCAACAAATTGATTCGGAACTTCAGAAAATTTTATCTATGCTTGAGTCTAATCATGACTTCTTTGTCAAGTCAAACGGTCTTCTATACTTTAGAGATCGGATTTATGTACATAATAACAAGGAATTACAAGATGAAATTCTGCAAGAAGTGCACCAAAGTTCTTTTTCAATCCACTTTGGATCTGTTAAGATGTACATGGATCTCAAGCCCTTGTATTGGTGGTCTGGAATGAATTCGGCTATCAACGACTTTGTATCGAGGTGTCTGAACTGTCAACGGGTCAAAGCCAAACACCGTGCTCCTATTGGATTACTTCAACCTCTTGAATTTCCGCAATGGAAATGGGAACGAATTATGATGGATTTCGTGACCGATCTTCCTTGCTCTCCAAGAAAGTGTGATGCTATTTGGGTGATCGTTGATTGTTTCACTAAATCAGCACATTTCATTCCGGTGCGGATGAATTTTAGTCTTGAGGCCTTGGCAGAACTGTATATTCGGGAAGTTATCCGTTTACACGAAGTTTCGACTTCTATAGTTTCAGATCGAGATCCTCGATTTACAGCTCGATTCTGGAAAACACTACACAAGGCTCTTGGAACCAAACTGAATGTTAGCACAACTTTTCATCCTCAAAGCGATGGACAATCCGAACGAGTAATTCAAGTTCTTGAAGATATGCTCAGAGCTTGCATTATCAACTTTGGAAAGAACTAGGAAAAATCGCTACCGTTAATAGAGTTTGCATATAACAACACCTACCATTCTTCTATTCAGATGGCTCATTTTGAAGCACTGTATGGAAGAAAAATGCCGAATGCCTTTGTGCTGGTCTGAACTCGGAGATAATAAGGTGTTAGGACCTCAACTGCTTTAGGAAACTGAAGAATAGGTTCAAAATATTTATTCCCGATTAAAACAAGCTTTTGACAGACAAAAGTCGTACGCTGATTTGAAGCGTAGGGATATTCAATATGAAATCGGAGATAAAGTATTTCTCAAAGTTTCTTCGTAATAAAAACGTCCCTCTTGTTAAAATTCTTTGGAAGAAACATCACGTTAAAGAAGCAACATGGGAACCCGAAGATACGATGAGAAAATAATATCCTCATTTATTCAGTACAAGTAAGAATTCAGGGACGAATTCTTTCTTTAAGGAGGAGGGAATTGTAACATCTGCTTTTCCGTCCTAGAATTTAGTCCATTGAATTAGAGTATTAAATTATTCTTTGAAAACAATTAATTTCACAATTAAATAATTGATTCAATTTAGTCATTGAACTTCCTTTATTTGGCAATTATTGCATCAATTCGAAAATAAAGAAAACTTGGACATTCGAATTAAAGAATCGAGTTGATAACTTCATTGAATATTAACTTGATTGCCACATGATTAAAGTAATAGGATTGGAGAATTAAAAATAATTGGAATGTGTATAATTCCCTAGTGAAAATCGGACAAAATTGAAAGAAGAAAGAAATTATATGTGAATGTAATTAAGGACCAAATTAAAGAGAAAACAAAACATATATGTTGCATGCTAAATAATAATATTCAATGGGCTGACCTTGGTAAAAATGCAAGATTAGATTATGAGAGAGGGGTAATTAAGTAAAACTAAAAACCCAACATAACCCCTAAATTAAGGGATATGTCTTTCTTCTCCATTTCCCTTGTTGCTGTGAAACTAGAGAGAAAATGAGAGAAAGAAAAGCTTGGAAAATTTCTGAAAAATTAAGCTCTAATGGGGAAGGAAATTGCATGCATGTTGATGGATTTGAGCTAGGAGTAAGAAGGGTCACCTAGTGGTAGCAAAGTCAAGAAGTAAGTACCTTGTTTCTTCTTCTTGTTGTTCGAATAAGAGCAAAATTATACATGTAAATTTTAAGTTAGTTTAAGCATAAAATTGATAGAGTTATGGAGATTATGTTGAGTTGACATGATGGAATTTTTGAATGATTATATGTAAAATGGTGAACCGATTGAAAAGGGGACTGTTTTGAGGAAAGATTAGAAGTTCTTGATTAGAATGTAAAATTGGGATAATTAGGGACCAAACTGGAAAAATTCTATTAGGACAAATTTGAAGAGAAATGAAAATTCTATAACAAACAAGCCTTATATTGCTGGAAAAATAAATTTGAATAAGGAAATTTTGATTGGAATTAAAACTGGACATGTACTAGGATAAAATGGAATTAGGGACCGTTTTGATTAGAATCAATAAATGTGAGAACCTGAATTACACGAAATTTAGCACTTAAATCAGAGTTTAGAATCAGGGGATTATGTAAGAATAAGTATAGACTCTTGAATTGAATTTGAAATGGCCTAAATTGGTGAATTAAGGAAGCTAGTCACTCAAAACATGAGAGTAGGAGTGATCTGGAAATTTAGTAAAATTGAGGACTTATCTATAGATAATAGGAAATGTTAAGGACTTAAAAATGTTGTAAAAAGATAGTATAAATCATGTATTAAGTGAACTTAGAATTAAAGTAAGATAGATAGGTGGAATTTAAAGTTAAATGTGTTCAATGAGTTTACTGTCCAAGAAACCCTAACCTTGAGCTGTAACTTAAAAAATTCACCAAAAATAGGATATAATGTATTTTGAGCTAAAATGTTTATGGTATAAACTTTGAAATGTCTAGTATCATTGAGAGAAAACGAAATTGAATTCCAGTATGTGAATTAGAAGTTATAGATTAAAGAAGTTAGGCAGTACTAGATGTACAGGACTGTTAAAAGGGTCATGTTTATGTAATAAACTGTATTAACTCAGAATAGAGAAAAATATTAGGTTTAAATGGCTTGGAAACTGGGTTTAATACCTTTTTTAAGGTGTATGATAAGTGGAATTTGGATTAGTAAATAAGATGTTATGACCAAAATAGTATTTGGTCCTCCAACTAATTCAATAGAAAAATAGATTTGAAGATTAATGTTTACAATTGTGATAGAAGAGTTAATGTGATTGAATTGTTCTTTGATATGGTTTGTATTTGATTTATGTTGAGTGTTAAGATCAAATTTGTGAGGAGTCTTTGGAGGAGGCAAAGGTTGATCAATCAAGTGGGAGGAACAAAGGCATACTAACATAAGATCAAGCTTAAAGGAGTTTGTGAGGGTAATTGTATTAGGGTTGGGAATAGTGTCCTAACCACTTGATTCTATTTATGTAATTTATAATGTATTCATGGAATTGACTTAATTTAAAGATGATAACTTGTTTTGTAAGGGAAGGAGGTTAATATGGAAATGGAAAAAAGAAATGAGACTTTACTAATGCTTAATTGTATTGAATTTGTGGACTGCCCTTGTGAGATATAATTGCTATGTTGTATGAGCTTGTAATTTCATGTGATGTTGCTGCTATTTATACTTTAATGTTGTTCGAATGTGACATGAATTTAATTAGCATGACTTGTACGAAATGGTACAATTATATGATAGGATGAGTATGCAATTTGAATTATGCAATATGTATGTGCTAAATTAAGAAATTAATGATATAATTGTAAGTGTATGATAATTTGAAAAGATTAATAAGCCCTTGGTCGATTAGAGGTCTTAGATATTACAGCATGCCTAGAGCCTGAGCTCTCTTGATTGTTGCATAGTACAACCCCTGATTTGTTGCTTAGTGCAACCCCTGTTTAGTACCTAGTGTACTCCCTGAACTTGTTGATCGAATGTGATCTTGCTTGGTGTCCAAGACACATTGATGCTATTGACCATCCCCTGACTTGTTGCTTAGGCAACCCATGTTTGGTACTTGGTACCCTCTTGATGACTTGTTTATCTAATCCTTCTATTCTACCTAGGGCATCTAAGTTAAATGTGAAACATATAATTAATAGAAGCTTATGAAGTGGATAAGTAAAATGATAAATAAAATGGCATGACATGATTCATATGTGATAGATGAGTATTGTGGACATTGGTTCTTTTGAATGTGATTAAAATGCATGTGAGATGCTTGGAAGGTTCGAAATTTGAGCAATGTGGGTAGTGACCCTTTCGAATGAAAATGAAATGAAAAGTGATAAGTTTAATGTGTTTGACTCTTGGTCAATGGATAATGACCCCTTTCGAATGACATGCTTAAGATGATTTATGATCTTGCTCATGAATAATTGATAATGCAATGTTATGTTTGGTATGACTTTGGTTATTTCGATTATGAAGCATGAGGATAAGCATGTTGGAAATTGATTTGTTGTATGGTTCTTGCTTGTTTGAATATGAAGCATGGTGATAAATATGATTGCCAATTGGAATGTGTATGAGCATGATGTTATAAATGTTGTACACGAGATGCATGAAATCACTTGAGTTTGGTTATGCTAAGCTTAGTTAGGTGATAATTGTATGCTATCAATCCTAGCTAAGTAAACTTAATGTTTGATCACAAACTAATTGAAGAATGGATTCGCTTTAGTATTACCTCGCTAAATACAATTTTGTACTTAACGCTCCTTTGTTTCCTTCTTCCCAATTAGCAGGATAGCTTGGGACTAAAGCTAGCATCCGATCGGGACAAATTACAAGACAAGAAATGTATGATCTTAGTCTTATCTTTAGACTCCTAGATGGTGGCTTTGAAGTTTGTCTAGAGGCTCATTTCATTTTGTTTGGTCGTAGCCTAAACTTGCGTTGGTGTATGAAGTTGTTAGATGCTCCTTGATGTTTAGTTAGGAGGCTAATATCATGTTTTGTTTTTAATTAAGCCTCATTCTTTTGTTGTAAATATGTAAGTCAAGCTAGTGGTCTTGCATTATTCTTTTGTTGTATATAGTTTGATAGCTTGGCATGGCTTAGGAGCATTTAGAAGTTTGATGTTTTGTAATGGAACAATTAATGGAAAGTTGATATCTTGGTCTATGAAATCAGGCATGGCTTGTTTGTTAATATTAATGTTTTTAGTTATTGGTAAAGTTGGTATGATTCGAAAACCACCTAGACTAATTCAATAAGGGTTCGATTGGCATGGTATTAAAATGCTTAAGTGTTTTGGCATGTTTGATTTAATTCTTATCAATGATTTAATCGGTAAATTATTAGTTAATGGTTAGAGTAAATTAACCACATAGACAGCCTAGTGTTCGAATGGATTAAGGAATGATGTCTTAAAATTGGATCTTTAATAATCTTATTAAGGAAGTTTTAAATTGGCTTGTAAATTGATAAGTTTAGATTAAATGAAATTCTATTTAGCCTTGTATGTTTAGAAAAGTTTTTGTTAGCCCACTTTCCGCATGTGCAATAATAAAGTTTGCTAATCTATGAATTGATTCTTGCTTCGGTTTTCGGTTTGACATCCTGTTCTGAGTTTTTGAATGATATTTTGTTTTTCGTTTCCGCTTCTGGTAACGCTCCTCGCTCCTAACCCGGGCGAGGGGTGTTACAGATTTTTTTAGAGGCCTATTTTTTTAAAAAAAATTAACGATTGTTATTTGAGAATGACAACGTAGTAAACTGTACCCACATACTTTGACAAAAAAACTTTAAACACCTAAAATAAAAAATATATAATTTGGACACTTATTTTGTAGTTAAGTCTTTTAAAAATTTGCATTTGAATTGTGTTTTAGTTAAAAAATAAGCCATCATATTATAACTTTTTACAAGTTAGCTATTTCAAGTTTTTTATCGTATAAGATATCTTAATTTTAATTCTACAACTATTTTTAGATTAGATGTTTGTCCTGTCATCAAAATAACGTGGTATGAAAAAAGCACATTACACTTCTAAAAAAAGAATACGAGTTCAAACCTTAGCAATGACCTTATTAAAAGTGGTAGCCTTGCACCTGTTTACAACAATAAAGAATAGCAGAGCTTTAAGTAAAGTGGAAGCGAAAAGAGGAAGCGAAAAACTGATGTTTATTATATTCAGCAAAGATGCTTATAAATAGGTAGTACATATAACAAATGGAAGCTAAAAATTGAAAATCAAAACTGCTAGCTAACAATTAGGAACATATTGCATGAATAACTAACCCCTAAAGACTAACATTTTCTATGAACTTGACTAACAACCATTATTACTTTTACTTAACATTCTCTCCTTTAAACTGAAAGTTTCGAACATGCAATTTAGTAAGCAAACTCTATCAACTTCTTAAATTTCTGAAACATAGCTAACTTCAATGATTTGGTCATTATATCAGCAATTTGATCTTCATTTCTGCAGTAGAAAAGATTTATTGTTTCATTCTTTGTGAGATTCTGTAAGAAATGAAACTTCACATCTATGCGCTTGCTTTTTCTGTGTAGAACAAGATTTTTTGAGAGTTTAATGGCTGAGTTGTTGTTGCAATAAATTGCAATAGCTTCTTCTTTTTTTAAAACACAACTCTTCAAGAATTTTCTTTAACCAAATGACTTGACAGACACATAAAGTTGCTGCAAGGAATTCAGCTTCAGTTGTGGACAAGGTAACAATAGGTTGCTTTCTAGATGACCATGAAACATCCACTGAACCAAGCATACAGACGTATCCTGATGTATTTTTTGTTTTCTGTATCACCCGCATAATCGCTGTCAGTAAATCAAACAAAATCTAACTATATTGCCTTCTTGTAAAATAATCAGTTAGTTTTTGTTCCTTGCAAGTATTGGAAAATTCTTTTGGCTGCAATAAGATGCATTTTTGTCGAATTCTCCATGTACCTGCTGACCAAACTCACAGAATTTATAATGTCGGACCTTGTTGTAGTTAAATACATCAAACTATCAACAATTTGTTTATAGAGAGTGTTGTTGACATTTTTCCCTTCCTGATCCTTCAAACCAAATTCAGTTGGTATACTTACTGAATTACATGCATTCATTTGAAATTTGATCCGAACATCTTGCACGTAGTTTTTTTGGGAAATAAAATTTCAGCCGAAGATTGCACCACTTCAATTCCAAGGAAGTAATGCATCTTTCCAAGATCAGACATATTAAACTCACGCATCATAGACTACTTAAAATTTTCAAACATATTGATATCATTCCCATTATAAATCAAATCATCAACATATAGGCATACATAAAGCATTTTTATGTCTTCTCCAATCTTAACAAAAAGAGTATGCTCATATGGACATTTTTGAAATCTTTCATGCAAAAAACAGGCTTCGATACGACTATATCAAGCGCGAGGAGCTTGTTTTACCCCATATAGTGCCTTTTTCAATCTATAAACTTTATTTTTACAATTAAGCTTCACATAACCAGGAGGTTATTGATGAATACCTTTTCTTAAAGATCACCATGCAAAAACATCGATTTTATGTTCATTTGAATGGTCCAAGAATTTTGCGCGACTAATGCTATCTATCACTAATCTGATTGTATCATGCCGAGCTACTAGAGCGAAAACTTCCTTGTAATCAACACCAAACTCTTGCTTGTGGCCTTTAGCAACCAAGCGAGCTTTATATTTTTCAACTTCACCAGTTTCATTAAATTTAGTCTTGTAGACCCACTTCACATCAATCGCCTTTTGCCCTTTTGGTAGTTTAGCTAACTCCCAGGTGTCGTTTCTTTCAATGGCTGCTATCTCATCATTCATCACCTTTCACCATTTTGATTCTTTTACAACATCATCGAAGGTTACTGGACTGCTATCTGAAAACAAAGTAAAATGAACAAGTGGGTCATCAGATTGGTCAATTCCAGGTACCATATAATCTTGCATCCAAGCTGGCCTTTTTTTTACTCTGTGAGCTCTTTCCTCTACACCAACCGTTGGAATTTCTTGAGTGACAATTCAGTCATTAGTCGTTTCAACTTGCTGCCTTGTTTCTTCATCTTTTTCTTCAAAATCAACTTGAATTTGTCGTTCAGGTTCGCATACATCAAGACTCCAAAAATCTGCCTCATTGAAAACAACATCGCAGCTAATAACAATTTTCTTAGTGATTGGATTGTACAGTTTGTAAGCCTTTGATTGCTCACAAACACCAAGAAAAATGCATTTTTCACCTTTTTCATCAAGTTTACTTCTCTTTGGATCTGGGACGTGTATTTGCTATGCAACCAAATATTTTAAAATGATCAACATTTGGCTTGTCTCCACTCCAAGCTTCTTATGATGTCTGATTTTGTATATCAAATGCGGGTCTTATATTCAGTATATGGATGCTCTAGTTCACAGCCTCAGGCCAAAAACTTTTCTACAGTCTGTTTCTCTGTAATATAGATCACACCATGTTTAGGATTGTACGATTATTCCTCTATGAAACTCCATTTTATTATGGCGTATATGCTGCTGTAAGTTGCTTATGAATTCCATGCTCTTCACAAAAACTTACAAATTCTTGCGAGTTGTATACACCACCTCGATCATTGTGAAGAACCTTAGCTGGCATACATGCTTCTTTTTCAACCTTTTCTTTGAAGTTTATAAAAGCTAAAAAAGTTTCAGATTTTTCTTACAAAAAATAAACCCAAAATTTCAAACTATAATCATCAATGAACGTTAGAAAATAACGCTTACAACCATTTGATGTCGAATTTATAGGTCCACATAAATCAGAGTGTACAAGCTCCAAAACTTCTTTCGCTCTTCGGGATTTTCCACTTGGAAAATAACCTCTGTGTTGTTGTATGCTGATATAGTGAATATTCTTGTGAACGTTATTTTACCTTATGACTTTACTTATCGAGGAGAGAAGCGGTTCCTACATGATGCTAAGCATTGTTGTTGGGACGAGCCTATTTTGTTTAAACAATGTGCAAGTCAAGTTATAAAAAGGTGTGTTCCCGAGAAGGAACAACAAAATGCTTCTACAATGTCATTCATCACCTAATGGAGGCCATTTTGGAGGTACCTGCACAGTGGCCAAAGTCTTACATTCAGGCTTTTGCTGGCCCACTCTTTATAAAAACGCCCATGAGTTCTACAAGAGATGTGATCGATGGCAGTGCACGGGGAATATCTTAAGACGGCACGAGATGCCACTACAGAACATCCTCGAGGTAGAATTGCTTGATGTATGGGGCATCGACTTCATGAGGCCCTTCCCATCGTCATTAAGCAATCTATACATCTTACTTGCCATGGATTACATGTCCAAATGGGTTGAGGCAGTTGTTGTTCCTAGAAATGATTCAAAGACCGTGCATCGATTCATGCAGAAAGACATATTCATATAGTTCGGAATGCCGAGGGAAATTATCATCGATGAAGGCAAACACTTTGACAATAAGCCCATCGTCATGATGTTGCTTCACTTTGGAGTGACTCACAAAATTGCCACGACATATCACCAACAAACTAACGGACAAGTTGAAATTTCTAACCGTGAGTTGAAGATCATCCTTTAAAAGTGACGAGTGTGTAAATGACCTATATTGTATACCCTTTTTTACTTGTTTTTTGCGCGTTTTCAAGCTCATTTAGTTGCATTTAGGTTAGATTGCATGTAGTTCAGGAGTTACACCGCCTGCACTTAAATGTTATATACTTTGGTGCTTTTTATGGGAAATGTGGTGTTTTGTGGTGCATGTGCAGGATACTAGAAGATGCTGGAGGAATGATGGAGCGAATGACTAGCAGTTCTCTTGGTTGGGGCTGACGAGGCATAAAGAGTTGGAGATGAATCTACTTTGACCTACATGGACTTTCTCTCTGATACATAACGTTGAATATAGTGGGAAATCAATGGCCTTCTTTAATGAAGAAACATGAACTTTAGGATTCTTAAACCCTAGTTTCACCGTCTATATAAGAGATACTTGGATGCCAATTCAAGAAGAACCATATTTTAGAAAACAATCCTAGTCTTTAGCTTTGCAAAGAACCACCAGAGTCAAGGCTAGAGAACTCTCCACACGACTGACACCATCGAGAGAGGCTGAAGGAGTGGGAGACCTGTAGCAATAGTTGGACAGCACGGGGGAAGATCGTCGAGGATGCTTGACTCTTTCTATTCATTGCTTGAATAACTTCCGTACTTTTATATTTTTATTATGGATGTTTTAGGCTCAAACATGAGCTAAATACTTTAGTTGGTTTTATTGCTTCATAGAATTTATGTTTTGATTATTTTATTTTAATGCTATAGTTGTTTTCCCTTTATCTATTATGTTCATTGTTCTTCATGCATATTTATTGTAAGAGCTTTCGAGAGAGGCCGTTTAACTATAGATTTGTGGCTTAATATCGCGAGAGTTAGGTTATACAAACGTGAATAGTGGGGCAAAGTTGTTAACTTAGTTCTAATCCGGTTTAGACATAAGTTTAGGGTTTCCACGACTAAAAGGGAGTTCTTAAATAAATAATAGAGTTGTTAGGGTTCACGCAGACATGTATCACCTTAGCCTCAATATTATTAATTTCTAGGCATCGAGGGAGTTAGAAGTTCATTAGAAAATCATGTCGAGTAGATAAAGATCTTAATGGTTTATGCATACATGTATTGCAAGTCGCTATATCATTGAAATAAGTAATCAAGCATATATCCTTAGCAATAAACCCAACTTCCATAATTATCTGTTATTTGCTGCAGTATTTGTTCGTCTTTAATCATAATATCTTTACTTTAATTATTTTTAGTTTTTATAAACCAACACCACCCAATAATCGCAAACACATTATTAAGTTTGATAACTCCGTAGTTATTGATCTAATCCTCGTGAGTTCGACACTCTACTCTATTACTTTTGTAACCCCCCTTGACCCGGTTTGCCCAAACAAACTCGTAAATAGGTAACTCGAATTATGCTATTTTATCTCTTTTTTATCTTATCTAGTTGCAACATTATAACCTAAGGTGTGCATACTAGCAGCGGGTGTGTAACGCCCTAGTTTTGGGCCTAGATGTTTTAGACATCGGACCGGACCGGTCGGAAACGTTTCGAATCGCGTAAGGTGATTTAAGGAAATCAAGGATTGGAATAGGATAAAATTGTGGTAAAAATTGCTAAAATCCTCTAAAAATATGTTTAAGAGGTTGGTCAAATCAATTTTACAAAAAGAGTTTTGAAAGTGGTACATTTTGGGTAGTGACCAAATTGTAAACTTTCAAAATTGTGGAAAATGTGATTTTTAAAGGAGAAGCCAAAATCTTAGAATCTTTAGGGAGCTTTATGGCAATTTAGACTTTCCTTAATATGACATGTGTTTAAAATGGTTTTAATTAAAATAGTTTTAATTAGCTTTTATTTTATTTAATTAGGTGGTTAATTAGTGAGATTCCATCACGTAACTATCATTCTCTTCTCATTTTCAGCCGAACACAATTCTAACTCATTTTCTCCAGAATTCTTTTCTCTCAAACACTCTCTCAATATTTTCTAAACAAACTTTAAGAGTTTTTTCAAGATCTTCAAGATTTTAGCTAAGGAAAACTTGTCATTCATTGAGGAAAGCAAGGATTGGAGGTAAATCTTGTTCTCAACCTCTAATCAAGGTTCTTTATTGAAATTTCCAAGATCTTTGGCTTCTAATTAATTTTTTGGTTGAGTTTTCATTATAGTTTTGTTTGAGATTGAAATCTTGCAAAAATGAGTTGAAATTCTTAATTTTCGGAATTGTTTTGTTAAGCTCTGTTTTAGATTGATTTCAATTGAGTTTTGTGTTGGTTAATATGTTGAAAAGAGATTTTGTTGATATAGATCCCGAAATCCTTGAGTTTCTTGATAGTTTTAGTTGGGTTTTTGAGGTGAAATGTTGGATTAATGCTTGCTGGAGGTACAAGGATGGGTTTGGATTGATTTTAGATGTGTTTTGATGTTTATAATTGATTGGAAGTGATGTATGATATCTGGGCTTGGTTTAGGAAGCAATCGATTGGGTTTTCGGTTGTTTCAGATGGGTAAATTGGTGTAGTTTGGGTGAGCAACGAGTTTTTGATTGGTTGATGGTGTTGAAATGCATTTTAATGCATTTAGATCTCTGTTTTGATGATGTGAAAACATGGGATCTTGATCCGGGAGCAAACAAGGCGTTGTTGGAGGCTCCGGAAGAGTAATTTTTGTGTCGGCGAGCGATGCTTCACGTATCGGTAAGTGGAAATGGATTTTCCAGCGTTGTAACACTTTGAGCGTGGTCTTGGGAGCTTAGTGTAAGTTTGAAACACTTAGCTAAGCTCAAGAGTAAGTAGTTCAAAAGTCTCTCTCGGAAATGTGCTATGTTTTGATAGAAATGTACTTGAGTTAAATGTGGTTTTGATTACTGTTTTTAAGCATGTTTTAAGCATGGTTAATGCTGGATTTTAATGCCATTATGTTAAGGATGCACTAGGTAAGTGATCCTTGGTTTTATGTGATAAATGCATATGATGTTAAGCATGTTTATGCTTGTGGAAATGGCATTGTGTTTATGCTTGTAAAACAGTGGAATATTGATGTTAAATGATTATATTGGAAAGTGATGAAAGTGGTTTTTGGTTACTTTAATCGGAAATAGTTAGCCGACTATAAGATTGGGTGCACCGTGAATAAAGTCGCCTTAGATGTCAAGGGGTTGTGATTGTGCTGTAATCTCCATCCATGTACCCTAATGATTGAGGCTAAGATCACAACGGTGAATGGTTTAATTCTGTGTGTGAGTCTTGTGGTATGTGTCTCGTACTCTCGCTAGTGGAATTATACAACTACCGATGAGTGATGTTGAGGGGTTGTGATTGTGCCATTAATCTCCATCACGGGTGTCGAGGGGTTGTGATTGTGCCATTGATCTCCACCCTGTGTACTCCGGTAGTATGTATGAAGCGAGTGGGACAACGCTTGTAATTCGCGTATCCGATTGTGTCATTTGAGTTGGTTTTGGTATGGTTTGAGAATTGATCACTTGTAAGCCAATATAATGTTGTTGACTAATGGTTTAAGCTTGAGATGCTTGTGAATTATGCTAGAATGCATGTGATGCTTGGTAAAGCATGAGCAAAGGTTTATTTGCTGTTTTTAAGTGATGCATACGAACATGTGTTTCAAAAAGTGCATTGATGCCTTGAGAGGGCATGTTTTAAGTAAAGGCATGTGTTGATAAATGGTGATTTTCCGGTTGTGAGAAATGCATTGATGAATGTTGTTTTAGCGATCCTTACTAAGATTTGTGCTTACGCTCATTTGTTTAATCAATGCGGAGAATTAGGCTTTTGAGGCAACAAGTAAGCAAAAGGAATCCAAGCACTTTGGTCTAGCAAAGTATGTGGTTTTACTTTGGTGTAATAAGAAGCAATGGGTGGGATTTCTACTCTTAATAATATTTGGTGATGTTAAACACCTAAAACATGTTTGGTTTGCTTATTTTGGTTTGTAAATGGCCTTTTTGGATTGATTTGTGCTTAAATGTGGTTTTTTAGCTTTGTATGGTTTTGAAGACTAGGAAGCATGCCCATAGTTCTAATGCTTGCATGAATGATGTTATGTTTTAGTTTGTGCTTCGTAATGTTGATCATTGATGCGTATACATGTTGTATGTATGTTGTGGCATGAATTGGAATGATTTCGGAGGTGTTTATGAGGGAAAAACCAGAAAATTGTGATGTTGCAGAGCAAGGCGTATCGGAACGCCCTTACCTGTTTCAGAATGGTGGCCTGGAATGGTCATAAGGTTTCAGAACGGGTAGGAACGTTCCAGAACGTTTTGCTACTGGAAAGTTGTTTTTAATACGGGTTTCGGAACGCACCCGCGTATCGAAACGGTCAACCTAGTTTCGAAACGACCGTTCCGGTACAGGGTCTTGTGCTTCGAAACACCCGACCGTTGGAATTGAATTTGAATTGTTTCAGGTTTCTATTTTCTTACGTTTTGGTCCCTAAGTCTTGAATGCTTAATTAACTGAGTTTGAGTGAACCGTTTAAGATGAAATTTGACATGTTGGCATATTATATGATTAATTTTGGATTGGTAACTTTAAAAGTTATTTAGTCCTTAAAATTTTGGAAATTTACAAATTAGTCCCTAAAAGACGTTTGTATGCAATTGAACCCTTAATTGAGTTCCGTTCGCTGTGTCGCTTCCCCTGAAACGAATTGCTAATCATATAGGTTAATAATGTGCATCTAGAAAAGATAAAAAGAAAAAAGGGTCCTTAATCAAGGTTGACTTTAATGAGTTGACTTTGGTTTTCCTCTTGTTACTTTCTCACACGAAATCTATAGACTAACCATTAGTCTAATATATAACTATAATCCGCGTATGTTAACACTTAACATCTAAAAGACTAAAACTTAATATTGATTATGTTAATAATTAACATATAATATTTCAAATTCTATCGACAAAGATCCTGATGATTAACTCTTAATCATTGATCTTAGGAACATCTTTTAACTAGATTAACAGATTAACCATGATTGAATAGATTTGCTCGTACAAATATCATATATTCGCTAAATAAATAAAAAATAACATGCATTTCATACAATTACATCACCCATGTAATTAAAACCTGAATTTGTATCGTACAAGTGGCTCTGATACCACTATTGGGTCACACCAGCATACCCCATGGCGCGGCGGAAAAACTATCTGGCGATTACCACCAAATATCCATGTACAAGGAACGAATTGGGGTGAATAAGGGTGAATAATTACATGTTTAAAATCTAGAATTCTGAATTTGGAGAAGATAGATATCCAATCATGATTCCACTATGTCGATTCATAAGCGGCAACGATAACGCTTCGACCTCTACGTAGTTCACCCAATTGAAACGTGCATATACAACTCTCTAAACAATTTAGAAAGGAACGAGCATATAAAAACTCTATAAACTATTTAGAAGTATTTTTTAAAAAGCATCAATGATTGCTAGATATCTCAGGCCTTTATATAGCCTTTGAAATCCTAATTCAACTCATATTAGGATTTCAATATATATATATATATATATTAAATATAGATAATCTCAACTTAACTTTAATTAGGATTTCAATATATATATATATATTAAATATATATAATCCAATTTAACTTAATTAGGATTTCAATATATATATTAAATATATATAATCCAAATTCAACTTTAATTAGAATTTCAATAAATACACATGCATATATATATATATATATATATATATATATATATATATATATATATATAATCCCAATTCAAATTAATTAGGATTTCAATATATATTGATTTAAATCGAATTATATTATTTATATATTAAAAGAATCATAATTACAATAATTATTTTTCTTTTATTATTTACCCAATAGTTAAATTATATATATATATATATATATATCAAATATATATTAATTTAACTAAATTTCTATACAACAAATTTGTACATATATAATTCGTTTAATATATGCTCATTTCAACCGTGGGTGTGACCCTGTAGGTTTATGTAACGTTAGTAGTAAATATTATAACATTTTTAGTATTACAAACAATGAGTGACATCTAGCAATATGTCATTGTCACCTAAGTTACAAGAAGTCATGATTTGACATAACTTTTTCGTGATAACTATGATATCTTGTGTAGACTATCATAAACAAATAACTATGATATCTCATATCAACTTATTAGAGCATGTCCATGCATTTCTAGTCTCACTCAATCATGTGGCCTACGATATTACTCATATTATGTAGGAGGGACAAATCCTATCTTGATCAATCATATCCCACTACATAGATTGTTACATATCCAATATCAGTCTTTATAGAGTAGTCAATTACAACACACGCTTGACTGTATCAAAATATGTCACTCACGATGTTGAAATAATGATGATTCTAAGTTTGAGGATCATACATGTAGTTATGACTATGAGCAATGTTGTGACTGTCACAAAATAATCCAAGAAACATGGTCATAGCGGGTCAGTCCAGCATGTCGTTCTCCAACACATACTTATGTATTGATTATGACATCTCCATGTCAATGAAAACACTTTGTCATCAATCAACTACGTATTAGTCTTATGCATTATTGTTTTCCTTTCCAACAATAATACTCGACTAAAAACATTTAAGAATAATCATATTATTCTAAGGACTTTATTATAATTCAGTTTATTTATGCACGTAGAATTATAACTGAAAATAATAATGGCAATGCCTCTTTATGATTAAACAAGGTAAAAACAAATGTCTTTTATAATCATCTTATGACTGGTTTTTGGGCATACTCTAACAGCTTACCCTTACGCCAGAACCGCATCACCTTCTTCTAAGGTGACACCTTCAAGAATACACGATCACCAATAACGTACTCAATCTTCCTACGCTTCAAATCTGCATAGGATTTCTGGCGATCCGAGGCTGTTTTCAAGCGATCACAAATAAACTTCACCTTTTCATTCATTCCTTTCAACACATCTGACATAGAAACACACTTTCCCTAACATTAGCCCAACAAAAAGGCGTACGTCACTTCCTACCATACAAGGGCTCATACGGCGCCATTTGTATACTAGCCTGATAACTATTGTTATAAGCGAACTCCACCAAAGGAAATTGTTTCTCCAGGTTCCTTGGGACTCAATGATGCAACACCTCAACATATCCTCCAAGACTTGGATCACACGTTCGGACTGACCATCCGTCTGAGGATGATACAAAGTACTAAAATTTACCCGTGTACCCAAAGCCCGATGCAAATACTCCCAAAACCAAACTGTAAACTGTGGATCCCCATTCAAAACTATAGACTTGGCACTCCATGCAAACACACAATATCTTAATATACAGATTCACCAACTGATCAAAGGTATACGTTGTATGCACTGGCACAAAATGTGCACACTTCGTAAACCTATCAACAATTACCCAAATGGAATCCTTCTTAGAAGACGTTAACGGTAGCCTGGACACAAAATCCTTGGTGATTCTCTCCCACTTCCATTCCAGTATCCTCAACTGTTGCAACAACCCGGAAGGAAACTGATGCTCAGCCTTAACTCATTGGCATACCATGCATCTAGCGAAAAAATCAGCCACATCTTTCTTTAAGCCAACCCAATAATCCTCCTCTTTAAAACTTTGATACATCTTAGTACTACCGGGATGAATAACAAAAAGGGCTAGTATGCACTTCATCAAAATGGTACTCCTTAACTCATCATAATTAGGTACCACCACCTGATCTTTGAAACATAATACCCCATCACTATTAAAGTGAAAATATGTTAGATTTTCATCCATAATATCCTTAACATGCGGTACCAACGCTTCATCAAAAGGTTGCTTATCCTTAATCAACTGTAAAAAAGATGGCTTTACATGCAACTTGCCCAACAAACCTCCATCACACGTCACACTTAACAGCACGGACATCACTATCAACTCCACCGAAACCTTCCTACTTAAAACATCAGCCACAACAGTAGCCTTTCTCGGATGATACTCAATCATCAAATCATAATCCTTAAATAACTTCAACCATCTATGTTGCCTAAGATTCAAATTCTTTTACGTCATCAAGTATTTCAAACTCTTGTGATCCGTGTACACAACACACTTCTCCCCATAGAGATAGTGCCTCCAAATCATCAATGCAAACACAATCGCGACAAGCTCAAGATCATGCGTAGGATAATTGCGCTCATCCTCCTTTAACTGTCTAGATGAATAAGACATAACTTCTCCTCCTTGCATCAACACACAACCCAAACCTATATATGATTCATCACTATAAACAACAAACTCCTTACACGACTCGGGTTGAATTAAGATTGGAGCTTGCGTCAAAGCCTCATTCAACTTTTCAAAAGCACGTTTTCTATCCACCGTCCACTCAAAACAGACATGATCAAATGAAAAAGAAAGCTCAATATGGAAAAGCTACAAAAAAGGATCACTTCCCATGTAACCCCATTAGCCCGGCCTAGACGGTTGACCCGAACTACGAAGATTACACCGGGAAAACCAAAGTCAACCCGAAAGTCAACCTTGATTAACGACCCTTTTTTTATTTTTAACTTTGTCTAAATGCATATTAACCTTAGGTGTACTCTTGAGATAAGCATACTCAAAAATCACAGCAATCGGAAAACAATAAAGGACTCAATTGCACAACATACAAATTTAGGGACCAAAATGTAAAATCTGGAAATTAAGAGGACTTTACAAATTTTTAAGTTACCATTATGAAATTAGTCATGTTTCATACCTCTCTGCCAAATTTCGCCTCAAACGGACATCTCCAACTCAACCAATTGCACATACAAAAATCAGGACTAAAACGTAAAGCTTGCAAACCTCAAAACCATTCAAATCTGTGCCCAACGGTCAAGTGTTTCGAAACGGGTCTAGGCCGTTCAGAAACACGGGCTGGCAGTAGCCAAAGTGTTTCGAAACACCTCTGCCCGTTTCGAAACACCCAGGCCAAAATATGCACCTGTTTCGAAACAGGCAAGGGTGTTTCGAAACACCCTGCCCAGAAACAGCAGAAAGGTCTGTTTTACACACTTCCGACCCACCAAACACATACATATGACTTCCACAACATGCCAACAAGTCATCAAACATTAAAGGAACAAATTTGCATCATCAAAGCTCAATCAAAGCATCATTTAGGAAAAACCACAAGTCTATAGGCATGCATCCTATAATGAAAAGCAAGCAATCATCAAATCTCCAAAACAAATACCAAATGGCCGTTTACATGTTCCAAACATCATCATAGGCATTAAACCAACTTAGGGAGTCCAAAACATCTCCCAAAAACACAATCTAGGTTCCCATTGCTAAATACCAAAAGCTAATAGTGTTGTGAAAATAGTCACCATACATGAGCTTAGACTTTCACTTGGATCCTTGACCCCCTTGCTGCCCTTTAAACACTTCAATGCTCTGCATTATTGGTTCAAGAAAGAGAGAGCGTAAGCACACATGCTTAGTGAGAAATGCTCTAATGAAACAACACAATAATGCACTTTGTAAAGACACCTTTCCAAGGCCTTTAATTTCAAAACATCATTTATCATGCATCTATGCATGCAAACCAAGCATCTCATGCTTCAATAAATCAACATGTCATATTGGCTTTCAAGTGATAATCCATAACCATTTTCAACTCAAAACACAATCGGATACGCGGATTACAAGCGTTGTCCCATACGCTCCATACACACTACCAAACACTCAAGGTGGAGTTTACCGGTACAATCACAACCCCTCAACACCCGTGATGGAGTCTACGGTACAATTACAACCCCTCCACATCACTAATTGGTAGTTGTATAACATCACTAACGAGAACACGGGACACACAACACAAGATCCTCACATGGCCTTTTAACCACCATTATGACCTTAGACATCTCGTTAGTGTTCTTGGATGGAGTTTACGGTACAATCACAACCCCTCAACATCCAAGGCGACTTTATTCACGGTGCACCCAATCCTATAGCCGGCTAACTATATCGATTCAAGTACTTTAAAACCAACACATCACTTGCCAATATACATCAATTATCATCAACAATCCATTGTTTTAAAGCATTAAACAAAGCCATTACATAAACATGCATCACTATGCATCAAACCACATTTATCAATGTCCAAAACAAGGATCTCTTACCTTGAGCATCCCTCAACACATGGCTTACAAAACCAGCATTAAACATGCTAAAATATGCTTTTAAAACAGAATTTAAACATGCAAAATAGACACATTGCATTCAACCATCTCATGGTTCATCAAAAAGAGAGTTTCTCCGAAAAACTTACTCTTGAGCTTAGCTAAGTTGTTTAGACATAAACTAAGCTCCCACAACCTTCAAAGATTGGTTTCAAAGCTGAAAACCAAACTTCACTCACCGATTCCGTTTCGCAAGCTTGCCGAAACGCCGATCAAGCCTCCAGATCAACACCACAAGGATCCGATGATGTCTCCCCTGTTTTAAACACATCAAAGCAGTGGATTAATGCATCATCATGCATTAAAATCTTCAACCAAAACACCTAAACTCGCTGCTCTCATCAAAACTCACATTTCGGCTACCAAACACAACCGAAATCACATCCAAACACCTCTACAACAATACCCAGCCAAGATCCATCAAATCCAATCATTCTTAAACATCAATTAACATCCAAAAAGGACCTAATCACGTCCTTATACCTCCAGTTATAGCAGAACATCAAAATCACCCCAAAAACCACCATTTTCTCAAGTCAAAACTTAGGAAAATCAACCTATTCGGGATTGCATTGATTAAACCTCAATTACACATCATTTAGACATCCAAAATACATCAAAAAGACATCTCAAAACAGAGCCCAATCATCTATTACGAATTTCTTCAAAATTAAATCCAAATCTTGCATTTTAAGCCAAAATCAAGAACACAACATTAAAACCTTTAATAAAACTCAATTTAAGGATTGAGAACTTAGGAATTTCAGTAAAGAACTGAGTATTTAGAGGAGAAGGACGTTCATACCTCTAAATGTGAGTTTCTCCTTGTTTAGAGCCAAAATCCTTGAAAATTCAATAAGCAAATGATGAGGATTTGGTGTAGAAATGATTAGAAATCACTTAGAGATTGAAATCTCAACTTTAGGTGTGAAAATCAAAGGAAAAGTGGTTGTGGAAATGTGTTTGGCTGAGGGAAAATTGAGAGAAAATGAAATGGAAAAAATTTGACAAAAGTTAGTTATGAAACTAAAATATCTCTTTTCCCTATTTTCTTTTTATTAAATTACATTAAATGAGTCTTTAAAATTTAAGAAAAATCTGGAGAAACCCTCCCTTGGGTAAATTAGCTCCTTAAAGATTCAAAGTTTCAATCCTTTTAAAACAGTCACCAACTTTTCAAAAATTAAATTTTAGTCACTAACTTGAAATGTCATATTTCCAAACCCCATTTTGTAAAATTGATTTCACCACTCTCTTATATATAATAAAAGAGGATTTTTAGATATTTTTCCACATTTTTAATGCATCCCGAACTAGGCTTTCCCTAAAAACCACCTTTTATATTCAAACTGTAATTTAAACCGGTCTGGTTCAGACCCTAAACTTCCAAGCCCAAAATTGGGGTGTTACAACTCTCCCCCCCTTAAGAAATTTCGTCCTCGAAATTTACCTGGAGGAAAAAGGTACGAAAACTGCTTCAACATGTCATCCTTCCACTCCCACGTGGCTTCCTCAGCACCACGATGCTTCCACAACACCTTTACCAACTCAATGGTCTTGCCTCGAAGAACTTTACTATCCGAATCCAGAATCTCCACCGGTTCCTCATCATAGGTCAAATCCGGATTCAACTCCACTTCCTCCACAGTCATCACATGAGAAGGATCCGATCTATACTTCCGAAGCATAGAAACATGAAACACATCATGAATCTTTTCTAACTCTTGCGGTAATCTCAACTTGTACGCAACAGGACCCACACGCTCAATCACCTCGTATGGTCCAATGTACCTAGGGCTCAATTTACCCTTTCGGCCAAATCTCATTACCTTTTTCCAAGGCGAAACTTTCAAAAACACACGGTCACCCACCGCATACTCAATCTCTTTACGCTTCAAATCCGCGTAAGACTTTTGCCGATCAGAAGCTGCCTTCAATCGCTCACAAATGAGCTTCACCTTCTCGGTGGTTCCTTTCAACAAAGCGGGCATCGAAACCAACTTCTGACCTGTTTCAGCCCAACAAAGAGGAGTCCTACACTTCCTCCCGTACAAAGCTTCATAAGGTGCCATTTGAATACTTGCCTGATAACTATTATTATAGGCAAACTCCACCAAAGGCAAATGTTTCTCCCAAGAACCCTGAAACTCAATCACGTAGCACCTCAACATATCCTCCAACACCTGGATAACACGTTCAGACTGCCCATCCGACTGCGGATGATAAGATGTACTGAAATTCAACCATGTACCCAAAGCCTGATGCAAACACTGCCAGAAACGTGACGTAAACCTCGGATCTCTATCCGACACAATCGACTTTGGCACACCATACAACCGCACAATCTCAGCAATGTACAGCTCCGCAAGCTTATCCAAAGTGTACGTAGTATGCACAGGCAAGAAATGCGCACACTTCGTCAGGCGATCCACAATCACCCACACCGAATTCTTCTTCGACGGCGACAAAGGCAAACCAGACACGAAGTCCATGGTGATCCTCTCCCACTTCCACTCAGGAATCCTCAACGGTTGCAACAACCCTGAAGGAAACTGATGCTCAGCCTTAACTCGCTGACATACCATGCACTTGCTTACAAACTCAGCAACATCTTTCTTTAAACCCACCCAATAGTACTCATCACGAAGATCACGGTACATCTTAGTACTACCAGGGTGCATAGCAAAAGGACTACTATGAGCTTCAGTCAGAATAGCACGCCTCAACTCAGCATCATTGGGCACCACTATCCGACTTCCAAAGCATAAAACTCCATCATCATTAAAGCAGAAATCCGATGGCCTATCCTCTGCAATATCCTGAACATGTGGCACCAAGGAATCATCCAACAACTGCTTTTCCTTAATCAACTGAATCAAGGATGGTTTCACTTGCAACTCAGCCACAAGACCACCATCACGCGAAATGCTCAAACTGGCAAACATAGCCCTCAACTCCATTGCTACCTTCCTACTCAAGCCATCTGCTACAACATTAGCTTTACCCGGATGGTACTAGATCGTCAAATCGTAATCCTTAAGCAACTCCACCCAACGTCGTTGCCTAAGATTCAACTCTTTCTGAGACATCAGATACTTCAAACTCTTGTGGTCCGTGTACACAGTACACTTCTCACCATACAGGTAATGTCTCCAAATTTTCAAAGCGAAAACCACCGCAGCTAACTCAATGTCATGCGTAGGATAATTGCGCTCATGCACCTTCAACTGACGCGATGCATAAGCCACAACCTTACCCTCTTGCATCAACACACATCCCAAACCAACGTAGGACGCGTCACTATACACCACAAACTCCTTCCCTGATTCAGGTTGAACCAAGATAGGAGCTTGCGTCAAAGCTGCCTTAAGCTTCTCAAAAGCCTATTGTCTCGCTTCCGTCCACTCATACTTAACATCCTTCTGCAACAACTTTGTCAAAGGTGCAGCAATCTTTGAAAACCCATCCACGAACCTCCGATAGTACCCCGCCAAACCAAGGAAACTACGGACTTCATGAATAGACTTAGGAGGCTTCCAATTCATCACTGCCTCAATCTTCTGAGGATCAACACGAATTCCTTCAGCAGAGACCACATGACCAAGAAACACAACTTCTCTAAGCCAGAACTCACACTTGCTCAGCTTGGCATAAAGCTGATTCTCCAACAAAGCCTGCAACACAATTCTCAAATGCCCCTAATGCTCATCCTCAGTACGAGAGTACACGAGAATATCATCAATGAACACCACAACAAATTTATCCAAGTATTCATGGAACACCCTATTCATCATGTCCATGAAAGCTGCAGGAGCATTCGTCAACCCAAACGGCATCACAAGGAACTCATAATGCCCATACCTCGTCCTGAAGGCTGTCTTTGGCACATCCACATCCTTCACCTTCAGCTGATAATACCCTGACCGTAAGTCAATTTTAGAGAACACAGCTGCCCCCCGAAATTGATCAAAAAGATCATCAATTCTCGGCAATGGATACCGATTCTTGACAGTCAACTTGTTAAGCTGACGGTAATCGATGCACATTCTCATAGTGCCATCCTTTTTCTTCACAAACAGAACCGGTGCACCCCAAGGTGACACACTCGACCGAATGAAACCACGATCAAGCAACTCCTGAAGTTGCGTCTTCAGCTCTTTCAACTCTTTAGGTGCCATTCGATAAGGAGTAATGGACACTGGAGTTGTTATTTCATACAACTCAATCCCAAACTCCACTTCGCGATTAGGAGGCAATCCAGGCAACTCCTTCGGAAACACACCAGGAAACTCTCGCACAGTCCTGATATCTTGCACACGCAACTCTTTAGAGCTAGGATTCATCACAAAGGCTAGGTAGGCTTCACAACCTTGCCTCAGTATCCGGCTCGCTTCCAAAGTGGACACCACATTGGCAAGAAACTTCACATTCTCACCAACCACCACTACCTCATAATCATCCGCAAGCTTCAACGAAACTCGCTTATTCTCAAAATCCACAACAGCTCGGTGCTCAACAAGCCAATCCATACCAAGGATTACATCAAAACCATAGAAAGGCAATTCCATAAGATCAACATGAAAAACATGGTCTTGCACAACCAAGGGACATCTTCTATAAAGCTTTCGAGTCACAACAGTCTCACCAAAAGAACTAGTTACACGCATACCAACATCCAAAGACTCAATAGGCAAACCAAGCAATTGAGCATGTTCACGCAATATGTATGAGTGTGTAGATCCAGAATCAATCAAGGAAAGTAACGACAAGGATTGCAAAGTGAAAGTACCTGCGATCACATCCGTGTCATTCCTCCCCTCCCTCTGAGCATACACTCTGGCCTGGCCACCACCCTCAGGCTGAACAGCTACCACATGAGCCACATTCCTTCCACCATCCTCTCTACGCTGGAAAATACCACGACCGCGCCCACGACCTCTCTGTGGTGCAACAACTCTAGGAGCACGTCCTTGACCACCACCAGTCAACAGAGGACACTCTCTCTTCATGTGATCCGCCGAACCACAGTTCCAACACGAATTACCGGTCACCACAACAGGAGCCTGTACCTCCCTCGCTGCTCGAGGACAATCACGCCTCAGATGACCACGCGATCCACATGCCCAACATGTGTTCTGATCAGCTCTCGTCCTGTCTCCCTAAACAGGCACACCTTGCCCTCCACCACCACGCCTAGTTGAAGACTGATACTTCCGATCACGTCCTCTCTTGTTCTGTCCGCCACCGGAACTAAACTCAACAGCTCGCTTGCCCGCACTAGGACCAGCTCCTCTAGAAGATAAACTCAAATTCAACTCAATGTCTTTTGTTCTACCAACCAGCACATCAAAGTCAATGTACTCAGCAGCCAGCATATAGGTCTTTACATCCGTCACCAAACCATAACGGAAACGTTCACACCTCTCCCGCTCATCAGGGATAAGCTCAGGTGCGTACTGACTGAGTCGGACAAACTGAACCTCGTACTCAGCCACTGACATGTTCCCTTGAGTAAGAGACATGAATTCCCTTTTCTTTTCATCCAGGTACCGCACACCCAGATACCTCCTCTTGAACGCGTTCAGAAAGAACGTCCAAGTCACATCAGCATCCTCCATTCCGGAGATAGCGGTTGTCCACCAGGTATACGCATCGTCATGCAACAATGATATTACACAGCCCAGCTTCTGCACTTCATTGCAGTTCATTTGTCCCAAAATTCTCTTGGTACTTTCCAACCAAGACTCGGAACCCTCAGCAGACAAACCCCTGAACTCAGTCCCTCCCAGACTGCGCAAACGTTCCAGAGGTAGTCTAACATTAGCATCTCCCTGAAGCCCAGCTCCATGAGCTCCAGCTACCGCCGCCTGAAAGGCTCCAGCAATAGCTTGAATCAGCACTGTCATGTTAGGAGCAGCTTGCCCCTGCCCATCTTCAGGTCCAGCGACCCCAGCACCAGCACCAGCTCCCTCACCCCCAGCACCACCACCACCGGGTGGAGGAGGTAAATCCACTACATTTTCTGCATTCTCTTCGTTCTCATTTTGTGCCATAGCTCGCGTATTATTCCTCGTCTCTCTACGAGGTTCCATTCACTATACAATGCATTCACAAATGTAATAAACATAGTCAGGCTCAGCAAGGTAAGCAATCCAAGTACTCAAGCTCATTTCCAATTAAAACAAATCATTTCATTAGCATTGATATGGCAATGGGTCCCTCAAACATGCTTCACCACAACATACACCAAAATTGCAACATTCTTACAATTCATACATCATACTTTCACTCAACAAGTATACAAACAATCATACACATATCACCCACATAACCATTCCCAAACACTCGAGAACTCAGCTCTGATACCACCAAATGTAACCCCCTTAGCCCGGCCTAGACAGTTGACCCGAACTACGAAGATTACACGGGGAAAACCAAAGTCAACCTTGATTAATGACCCTTTTTTTTCTTTTTAACTTTGTCTAAATGCATATTAACCTTTGGTGTACTCTTGAGATAAACATACTCAAAAATCACAGCAATCGGAAAACAATAAAGGACTCAATTGCACAACATACAAATTTAGGGACCAAAATGTAAAATCTGGAAATTAAGAGAACTTTACCAATTTTTAAGTTACCATTATGAAATTAGTCATGTTTCATACCTCTCTGCCAAATTTTGCCTCAAACGGACATCTCAAACTCAACCAATTGCACATACAAAAATCAGGACTAAAACGTAAAGCTTGCAAACCTCAAAACCATTCAAATCTGTGCCCAACGGTCAAGTGTTTCGAAACGGGTCTAGGCTGTTCAGAAACACGGGCTGGCAATACCAAAGTGTTTCGAAACACCTCTGCCCGTTTCGAAACACCCAGGCCAAAATATGCACCTTTTTCGAAACAGGCAAGGGTGTTTCGAAACACCCCGCCCAGAAACAGCAGAAAGGTCTGTTTTACACACTTCCGACCCACCAAACACATACATATGACTTCCACAACATGCCAACAAGTCATCAAACATTAAAGGAACAAATTTGCATCATCAAAGCTCAATCAAAGCATCATTTAGGAAAAACCACAAGTCTATAGGCATGCATCCTATAATGAAAAGCAAGCAATCATCAAATCTCCAAAACAAATACCAAATGGCCGTTTACATGTTCCAAACATCATCATAGGCATTAAACCAACTTAGGGAGTCCAAAACATCTCCCAAAAACACAATCTAGGTTCCCATTGCCAAATACCAAAAGCTAATAGTGTTGTGAAAATAGTCACCATACATGAGCTTAGACTTTCACTTGGATCCTTGACCCCCTTGCTGCCCTTTAAACACTTCAATGCTCTGCATTATTGGTTCAAGAAAGAGAGAGCGTAAGCACACATGCTTAGTGAGAAATGCTCTAATGAAACAACACAATAATGCACTTTGTAAAGACACCTTTCCAAGGCCTTTAATTTCAAAACATCATTTATCATGCATCTATGCATACAAACCAAGCATCTCATGCTTCAATACATCAACATGTCATATTGGCTTTCAAGTGATAATCCATAACCATTTTCAACTCAAAACACAATCGGATACGCGGATTACAAGCGTTCTGCCATACGCTCCATACACACTACCAAACACTCAAGGTGGAGTTTACCGGTACAATCACAACCCCTCAACACCCGTGATGGAGTCTACGGTACAATTACAACCCCTCCACATCACTAATTGGTAGTTGTATAACATCACTAACGAGAACACGGGACACACAACACAAGATCCTCACATGGCCTTTTAACCACCATTATGACCTTAGACATCTCGTTAGTGTTCTTGGATGGAGTTTACGGTACAATCACAACCCCTCAACATCCAAGGCGACTTTATTCACGGTGCACCCAATCCTATAGCCGGCTAACTATATCGATTCAAGTACTTTAAAACCAACACATCACTTGCCAATATACATCAATTATCATCAACAATCCACTATTTTAAAGCATTAAACAAAGCCATTACATAAACATGCATCACTATGCATCAAACCACATTTATCAATGTCCAAAACAAGGATCTCTTACCTTGAGCATCCCTCAACACATGGCTTACAAAACTAGCATTAAACATGCTAAAATATGCTTTTAAAACAGAATTTAAACATGCAAAATAGACACATTGCATTCAACCATCTCATGGTTCATCAAAAAGAGAGTTTCTCCGAAAAACTTACTCTTGAGCTTAGTTAAGTTGTTTAGACTTAAACTAAGCTCCCACAACCTTCAAAGATTGGTTTCAAAGCTGAAAACCAAACTTCACTCACCGATTCCGTTTCGCAAGCTTGCCGGAACGCCGATCAAGCCTCCGGATCAACACCACAAGGATCCGATGATGTCTCCCCTGTTTTAAACACATCAAAGCAGTGGATTAATGCATCATCATGCATTAAAACCTTCAACCAAAACACCTAAACTCGCTGCTCTCATCAAAACTCACATTTCGGCTACCAAACACAACCGAAATCACATCCAAACACCTCTACAACAATACCCAGCCAAGATCCATCAAATCCAATCATTCTTAAACATCAATTAACATCCAAAAAGGACCTAATCACGTCCTTATACCTCCAGTTATAGCAGAACATCAAAATCACCCCAAAAACCATCATTTTCTCAAGTCAAAACTTAGGAAAATCAACCTATTCGGGATTGCATTGATTAAACCTCAATTACACATCATTTAGACATCCAAAATACATCAAAAAGACATCTCAAAACAGAGCCCAATCATCTATTACGAATTTCTTCAAAATTAAATCCAAATCTTGCATTTTAAGCCAAAATCAAGAACACAACATTAAAACCTTTAATAAAACTTAATTTAAGGATTGAGAACTTGGGAATTTCAGTAAAGAACTGAGTATTTAGAGGAGAAGGACGTTCATACCTCTAAATGTGAGTTTCTCCTTGTTTAGAGCCAAAATCCTTGAAAATTCAATAAGCAAATGATGAGGATTTGGTGTAGAAATGATTAGAAATCATTTAGAGATTGAAATCTCAACTTTAGGTGTGAAAATCAAAGGAAAAGTGGCTGTGGAAATGTGTTTGGCTGAGGGAAAATTGAGAGAAAATGAAATGGGAAAATTTTGACAAAAGTTAGTTATGAAACTAAAATATCTCTTTTCCCTCTTTTCTTTTTATTAAATTACATTAAATGAGTCTTTAAAATTTAAAAAAAATCTGGAGAAACCCTCCCTTGGGTAAATTAGCTCCTTAAAGATTCAAAGTTTCAATCCTTTTAAAACAGTCACCAACTTTTCAAAAATTACATTTTAGTCACTAACTTGAAATGTCATATTTCCAAACCCCATTTTATAAAATTGAATTCATCACTCTCTTATATATAATAAAAGAGGATTTTTAGATATTTTTCCACATTTTTAATGCATCCCGAACTAGGCTTTCCCTAAAAGCCACCTTTTATATTCGAACCGTAATTTAAACCGGTCTGGTTCAAACCCTAAACTTCCAAGCCCAAAATTAGGGTGTTACATCCCACTACCATTCATCGATTAGATACTTGATAACTGTTAACTCCTAGAAAGTATTGATTTTTATGCATCTTTCACAATGCTTTTGCTTGTCTTTAGATATATATGTCTGCATTTAGTTGTTAAAATCATGCATTTGTATAAGGAGTTAGAGAGTTGTTCATTGCCAATGTGAAGGGTTGTTTTGATTTTATTGATGTAGGTTAGGAGCAGCCCAGGCTTGGCAGAGCAGCGCAGGAGCAGGCAACCATAATAGAATTACCGAGTCGTAGTTGGAAGAGTTGGACCAAAGATTGCCAAGCTCAGCTAGCAAATAAGTGAAGTCCGATGCCCGGTCAAAGTAGTCATTGAACCAAGTACAAGTCAGCCCTAAAATTCAAATGGAGATAAGAAGAAAACACACTTTATCCTAAGTAGGAAATCAAATTTCAAATTCAAAGCCACTCTAAGGTTATCCTTGCATGCCTATTTAAAGGAAGAGATCAAACAAACTTGGAGAGCACCATGGTGAAAGAGGAAGCTAGAGGATGTGTAGTTCGACCATCTTAGACTGAGAGCTCAAGAGCATTCGAATGGCTGCATCGACGAACCTACTTCTTGCCGTTCTCTTAGTTTTATCTTTGTTTAAATGATGATGTTGAGATACACTGATATTTTATGGATGGAACCCCCAACCATGAACTAAGCTTTTATAGTTGGTTGGGGATGTTTGCGATTAACATCTAGTTTCTGTTTGTATTTTAATAATTTAATGCCTTGGAATTGTTTTCTATCTAGCTAGCACTTCATTTCTTTAAATTCTTTGCCATAAGAAGTTGATATTGTTTGCTTACTACGCCTTAATATCTTAACATACTTGAGGGATAACAATTAGTTACCAGGTACTAAGGAGAGAAGCTTCGACAGATGATGTTCAAGTAGATGAGCTTACTTCAGAAGTAAATCGAGTTAATTAATAAAAAAACTTCACTATAGACATATATGGGTTTAACATGATTAACTTAGGGCATTGCCATAGACAGAGGCAATGCTAGTGTTCAAATCTGCTTGACAATAAATCCAAGGAAGAACACTATTAATAGCTGGTATAACTAGCGTAAAATCCAGGCATCCCTTGCCAACACTCATCATCCATTTGAAACTTCTTTTTTTCAAACTGTTTCCCCTTTCATTGCATTCCCTTAGCTACTTTCTAAAACAAAATTCCCAATCAATCCAAACATTTTTGATTCCTTTAACAAGTAAACCATTGAACAATTAAATTCTTGGTCAATCCTTGTTGATATGATACTTAGCTTACTAATGTATTACTTGCTGACCGTGTATACTTACACACTAAAGACTCATTCGTCGCATTATTTCTTACATATTCACATCGCATGTCCACTCTATTGCCAAGCGTTAGCAAGGTCAACAAGTTTATGGCACCATTGTTGGGGATTACAATGAAGTTTATTGTTTTGATTTACTTGTTTTGTTTGGTGTATAACCATGAATCGCCCTGAGACGGAAGATTGGCCATAAGACCTAGAAATTAAACGAACCTTACGTATATTGAAAAAGAAAGTTAGAGAAATGGCTCATCAAGGTAACGAAGGACTAGAGGTGTCCAAAACAACCATGATCCACCAATATACAACAAGATGCCATCTTCCCCTGCTATTGCTATGGAAGACGAAAGACCTATTAGAGAACACTTGGCACCAAATATGGACAATTTGATGCCATGCCTAGTTGGTCAAGAGGTAAACACAACTAATTTCAAACTTAAACCAATAATGATTCATACTCTTTTGAATGTAGGACAATTTGATGGATCACCTACTGGAGACCCGAGGCAACACTTGAAGCAATTCATGGAAGTTTGCCAACTATTCCAGCAACATGGAGTTCATGAGGATACAATGAAGTTGGAATTATTTACATTTTCCCTAAGAGATGGGGCAAAATCGTGGCTATGTTCTTTGCCACCTGGTTCAGTAAATACATGGGCATAATTATGCTAGAAGTTTTTTTTTTTGCGATTCCAACCACCTAAGCTTAATGCCAAGCTGAGGAATGAGATCACGACATTTAGATAGGCTGATGACGGGACCTTATATGATTCCTGAGAGAGATTTAAGGACATGTTTAGGAGGTGCCCTATGCATGGATTCCCTAATTGGACCCAGATAGAAACCTTTTACAATGGACTTAATGCTAATGCCAGAATTGTGGTTGATGCTTCGACAAATGGTTCACTGCTAGACAAGAATTATACGTAGACAATTGACATCCTTGAATGGATTGTTGCCAATGATTTTTAGTATCCTATTGCCAGACTATGGACGGGGAAAAAAACTACTGGAAAATTGGAGCTTGATGCACTAGCATCCATCAACGCTCAGATTTCCAATTTCACTAGCATTGTGAAAACTTTTCAAAAGAGTAATGAATCCTAAAAAGTCAAGGAATTATATCCATTTTGCACCATTTGTGGAGAGGATCGTCATGTGGATGATTGCCCAACAAACCTTGAATTAGTAAATTATGTTGGCAATTTTAATCGCAATTTTAACCCACACTCCAATACTTATAATGCAGGTTAGAAGTAGCCCCCCAAATTTTTTTTGGGTAAACCAAGGCGGTAACAAATTCAATGCCCAACGACAGAACAATAATGCATTGTCACGGTTCAACTAGAATCCCATGCCATAGAGAGCGCAAAACAATTTCCAACAAGGGGAAAATCTAACCAAGGGAACATTTTAACTGATTACATGGATAGAAATGATGCAACTGTCTAGAGTTTGGCAGCGTCAATGCGAAACTTTGAAGTTCAGCTAGGGCAGATTACCAATACACTCAACAATCAACCCTAGGGAACTTTGCCAAGCGATATGAAAGATGCTCTTCATAAAGAAAATGAACAATGTAAAGAAGTAACTCTTCGGAGTGGCAAGCAATGCGAGGCTGATACACATATCAAGTTGTCAATTAATTGCCTAGCTGAAAAGCAGATGTTAACAAAAGATCCTAAAGAAGTAGAGAAAGAAGAAGCAGAAGATGATGGTGCCAAACCATTATCTAATTGCAAACCACAGCTTGATGCCGGACAACAATCTGATGCCAAACCATTATCGAATACTAGACCATTATTTGATGCCAGATAGAAACCAGATGCCAACACCACCTTGGCAAATCCAATAGAGCCAGCATTTGCTTATCCAGCACCACATGTTCCACAAAGGCTCCAAAAGTACAACCAAGACCAACAGTTTAAGCGCTGCTTAGAAGTTCTTAAACAATTGCAAAACAACATACCATTAGTAGAAGCTCTTGAGCAAATGCCCAACTATGTCAAATTCATGAAGGAAATCTTGTCCAAAATGAAGAAATTGGGTGAGTTCGAGACCATAGCTCTTATTGAAGGATGCGGTGCCATGATACTCAATCGATTGCCACCAAATCTGAAAGATTTGAGAAGTTTCACTATTCCCTTTACCATTGGAAATAGATTAACGGGCAAGGCACTGTATGACCTGGGAGCCAACATCAATTTGATGCCGATGTCAGTTTTCAAGACACTTGGCATTGAAGCAAGGCCAACCATGGTAACACTTCAACTAGGAGATCGATCTTTTGCACGTCCCAAGGGTAAGATTGAAGATATATTGGTAAGGGTTGATAAATTTATATTTCCTTATGATTTCATCATTTTAGATTATGAGGCAGATGTTAATGTCCCAATTATATTGGGTAGACCATTCCTTTCCACAAGTAGGGCATTGATTGATGTTCATTACGGTGAACTTACAATGCGCATGAATGATCAACATGTTACATTTAATGTGTTTCAAGCTCTTAATTGCGCAGATGAACCTGAGGAATACTAAGCTAACGAGATGATGGAATCCATTTTCACCATGGACGTGGCACAGATTTGCCAAGACTCAGATTGTGATGCCAGAGAACTGGATGAATAAGATGAGATGGGTGAAGAACCTGAAGGATCAACCTTAGAGACTGAAGATGTGAGTTATTTTGGACAACCAGAACCACTAGAGTTGACTGGCAGAGAAATCAAGGCACCCAAACCATCAATTGAGGAGCCGCCAGAATTAAAGCTGAAACCATTGCCAGACCACCTCAAGTATACTTATTTAGGTAATAACTCAAGTTTGCCAGTGATCATTTGTAACACCCCAAATTTTCCCCAATATGGAAAATTTTGAATTTTGAAATCCCAAATTCGAAACCCTAGAATTTGGGAATTTCTAGTATGAAACCCTAATTTCAAATTCGGAAATTAATGAGCATAAATTAGATTTTAGTGACCATTTTGTGATATGGGTAAAGTTTTGGTGTTGTTTTGGAAACCCTAGAATGTTCAGTGACCATACATATAATTTACCCTTTTAGTTGTGGTATTTAACTTTTTTGTTCAGCCCTAAATCACCAGTTGAGCTCCCATTTCAGTTTTTGTAGCTGCACTCCCTCACCACACTCTCTCGTTATCTCCCTCTCCTCTCACCCTTGTTGGTCCGACGAAGGTTTGACCAAGCCTCACCGTCGATCGCGGCTTGCACGGCCACCACCAGCGCGATCACTATCGTCGTGTGATCAAACCTCGACCCTAAGCTCGCCCCCATTGACCACCGTTTCTGAGTTTTCGAAGGGAAACCATTCACTTCTCCTTATATCGCTGCTTCTCCTCGTATCGTCCATTGTTTGCGCCACCGCCCGTGTCGCGCACTGCCATCGACCATCTCATTCGGAAATCGATAAGAAACCATTTGGACTTGTTTCCTTGTGCCGCCGTTGGCTCCACTTCTCTTTTTTAGATCTGAGTTGGGTAAGCCATCGTTGACCTTTTCTTATTCAATTACGCTTTCTACGGCTGTGTTGTGATTATGAAATCATTATGTTCCTCTTGTGGTTGTGTTTGCACCATTGTCGTTGTTGCGCCGCCGTCGCCTCTGTCATAAGGTTTTCGTCGCTGCCCTTGCCCCGTCGTCATCTCTACCTTTCATGGTTGTCATCGTGTCCGCATCATCGCCTTTTTCCGCCACCGTTATTTGTCTTCCACTATTGCTGTCGTGATGTCGAACCGCCGCCGCCTTCGTTTGGTTCTGTTATCGCCGCCACGAGGGTGCTAGAAAACCTAGTCCCAAATTTGGTGAAAGGGTTAAAGAAGTTGGGCTGAGTGTTGTTGGTGGACCCCAACTGTGGGGCTTGATGGTAAACCCAATGGGTTTGTGTGTGAGTGTGGGTTGTGTGTGTATGTGTGGGATTGGGTGAGCCCAAACCGTTGAACATGTGAATTGGACCCTTTAATTCGAACCAGATGTGATATTTGAACCGGATAGATGAACCGAACCAATTTGTGAACCTGGCCTTTAAAATGAACCGGACTGGACCTTGACCAGTTTGACCGACCAACAGTTAACCAGATTTGACTTGTTGACTCTTTGACTTGTTTGACTAAATTGGACCCGTTGACCTTTGACCGATTTTGACCTTTGACCATGACATTAGCATTGACTGGTTTGACCGATGACCTTAGATAGTTGACTTTGACTGTAAGAGTTGACTTTGACTAGTGGACTTTGACTAGAGTTGACTTTTTTAGAAAATGTTCACCTTGACCTTTCTCGACATCCTGAGTCCGTATCCGCTGCCCGTTTTGTCTAATTTGAACATGAAATCTTCGTTTTGCTAATTTTAATTAATTGTTACTTGAAATTTGGTAAGTTATTGATTTCAGAATCTGATTCAGAATATTCTTGTGTTCAGGTATCGACACTGAGGCTGACGAGTTACCCCATCCTGTTCAGATCGATCGTGCACGTTCTTCGAGATCTTTACATTAGTATATCTTTAGTTTAGTTCTTAGTGTTTTAGTCGGTGACTTAGTCTTAGTAATAAATGCTAATATAGAATTCATACCTTGTAGGTCCTGATTTAGTGAGATCCAAGCGTGAGGCTCACCCTTCTTGGAATTAGAGCTATTGTCTGCTAAAGGTGTGTTTCTTGAGGTGTTTTAAATAAATGTTTTCTTCTGGGTCGGGTTTAGTGGGTTACATCATTGTTGCTGATCTCACTAATGATCAAGATGAAACATTATTGGAAATATCAAGCAATTATAAGCAAGCTTTGGGATGGAGCTTGACTGACATCCGAGGAATAAGCCCTACTATTTGCATGCACAAAATCATTTTGGAGAAATACCATGGCAAAACCATTGACAGCCAGAGAAGATTGAACATGAGCATGAAAGAGATAATAAAGAAAGAAATCATAATATGGTTGAATGCTGGGATAATCTATCCCATTTCTGATAGCTCGTGGGTTACCCTGGTGCAATGTGTGCCAAAGAGGGGTGGCATGAACGTGGGACGAAATAGAAAAGATGAGTTGATTTCCTTCAAGTCTGTGTAATATCCCAAAATATGGCCTAGAATATATATATTTAATTTGATTTGGTTCAATTCGGTTAAGTATATCCTTAGAATAGAAATTATATTAAGGGTAAACTACTGCAGGGGTCACTTTCGTTTACCGTTTGTACAGATTTAGTCACCACTTTTGAAAAGTGCCAATTAGTAGTCCTCTACGTTTTCGATGTGTAAAGACTTGGTCACTCCGACGTTATACTCCGTTAATCCCCTAACGGATTGCTGATGTGGATGAATTAATTAAATTGCAATATCCACGTGTAAAACCCTGCATTCCTATAATTTCAATTTCTTCTTCTTCTTCTTCCTCCACAAGATGACTATCCTCCCACTTTTTTCAACCCTAAACCCATACCCATTCCACGCTGTTATTAGTAAACAAAAATGCTAGAAGGATAAGAATTCAGTAATCACCATCCAGTTCATATTTTTCTGAGCTATTTAGAGCTTTCATAGCACAAGATCTCTCAGCAAAATGAACAAAAGCAATTCTATTTCTCTCTTGTCCAGGTTTTGCTGGAGGTAGAACCACTCTCGTTATCTTTCCAAGGTGTTCAAATAGCTCCATTAACTGATCTTGTGTGATATCCTTAGGCAAATTCTTTACATAAAGTGCTTTCACCTGCATACGACAGGTGAACTTCAAATTAAAAATTCCAAAACATGGTTCGGAAGACACTACAAAATAAATTGCAATCAAGGTGAAGACCACCAGAAAGGAAAACTAATTCACTTATGAGGAAATATTTGGCTAAGGAAAAGAGTAATCCATGAAGGATAAAAAATCATGCAATGATATAGACTGGTAGTAAGAAATTTAACAGTTTTCAGAGCTATCAAAGACAAGGTACAACCCAGTGCGAGAGAGTCCTGCGTTATGGGTTTTGAAAGGGCCAGATGTACACAGCTTACACGCACTTGAAAAGAGGCTGATTCTATTACTTGATAGTTGAACCAAAGACCTCCAAGGTAAAAATGAAGCGACCTAACCTGTTGTGCCAATACTTAGTCATTGGGCAATGTTAACATATAAATACTATAGAAGAAGACTCGTCACCTTGAATTCAGCATTATTTAGCTTATCAATGGCTTTTGAGGCCAACTTTACGCTTCTAAAGGTCACAAATGCAAAGCCCCTATTTTCACTTGAATCTTTAGCTTTCATAGTCCGAACCTGTCATCATAGGGTATGATGTGAGTCTTTATCTCAAGTAGAAAACAAAATATTCCTCACAAATGGCATAAAATCACACCTCAGTAACTTCTCCAGCAGATTCACAAAAGCCTTTCAAATCCTCCTGAGAAACATCATTTGGAATGCCTCCAATATACACTTCAGAACCATGAGGAGGACGAGCAAGAAGCTCAGCATGCTTCCTATTTTCATCCCCATCTTCAACTTTAGTCTTAGAAACATCAGCCCCATTAGCATTTTCAACATTCTGATCTTCTTCTTCTACTTCCACCTCCTCTTCTATTTCTTCCTCTACCTCCACTTCTTCATACTCCACCTATTCTTCCATAGTCTCCTCAGGATCACTATCCTCATCAAGATCAACCCTCTCGTCAGACTTGACAAGCTGTTCAGGCTCACTCTGTCCTTCAGACTCCACTGACTCAGCAGTAGTAAGTGTGTTTGGCTTTGGCATTTTATGAATATATATAAACAGGCTTGCAAGGCAATTCTGAAGAAGGTACACAGGCCAGAAGAATTCAAGGAAAGAAGTATACACATACTGAGGAGGAAAATGATAGCTACAAGGAGTTTCAGATAATGTATTTCAATTGAAGCCGTGCCAATAGATAAAACCAAAGGTGGTTGCAAGGTTAAAGATTTTCACCTAAGGAAAAATTATGAAGTATATTTCAAAGGAAATAGAAAGTGGTTCAAATCATCAAGGAATGAGCTTGCTCAAATCAGAAAAGAGTCACAAGACTGCTATCCAAAAAAATCGACATATTTAAGCCTAATTCAATAATTCAGCTTCATTGAAAATGTAAAGCAAAATGACAAAAAAAATTAAAACATATAAGCATGCATGATTCATTCAAAAATACAAAATTAAACAAAAAATAAAACAAAATGAGATCACTATAGAAAGGGTAAATCAAGCAACATTAACTGAGGACCAAAAGTAATAAAAGCTCCAGAACAAAATACACCAAACCTCCACCCCAATTACAACTTAACATATAAGGACTGAGATTCTTTAAGATATCAAGGCGATTCAAAAGGAATAAATTGATTCTACCACTAACATAAACGAGTTTCACGACAGTTCACCTACTCTCTAGAATGTAATTTTGTCTCCATACAACTAAATAAAACTAGTATCACAAGCTGCATTAAACAATTTTTTAGTCTTCTAACACCCAATTTACAAATAATCTTAATATGCCCACAAGACAACCAGACAACCTACGTTTGTCCCACAAAATCAACACCAATTCATAACTAAAGTGCACCCCATCCAACAAACTGAAGAAGCAACATTTTTTTATTAGTGATACTGAGTTTGAATAACAACGTGGAATGGGTATGGGTTTAGGGTTGAAGAAAGTGGGAGGACAGTCATCTTGTGGAGGAAGAAGAAGAAGAAGAAGCTGAAATTATAGGAATGCAGGGTTTTACACGTGAATATTGCAATTTAATTAATTCAGCCACATCAGCAATCCGTTAGGGGATTAACGGAGTATAACGTCGGAGTGACCAAGTCTTTACACATCGAAAACGTAGAGGACTACTAATTGGCACTTTTCAAAAGTGGTGACTAAATCTGTACAAACGGTAAACGAAAGTGACCCATGCAGTAGTTTACCCTTATATTAATTAAGGATCATCTATGAAAGCTTAGAAAGTTTACTAGCTAATTTAGAATGACTAAAATGAAAACTTTGATGTAGTGAAGGATTGCATGTAAGAATTTAAGGAAAACAAGGACTAATACACATGTCAACTATGGATGAGGGCACTTGTGGAGGGAGTCTCGGCCTTGGTAGGAAAATTGATAGTTGAGCACTATCATCTTCTTCCCCAAGAGACCGAAACCTCAATTATGGATGGAGAATGAAGATAGCCATGGAAAGTTGGATTGAAGCTTCTTTGAGATGGTTCTTGGAGGAATTTATCGATAGATGGAAAAATGAGGGTATGAAATCTTTACTCTTCTTTGATCTAGATCCTAGTTGTGAATTTGATTGAAATTATTATTTGTTTGAAGCAATTCGATTATTAGAAGAAAATCAAATTCAAACTAGGAATTCTCTTCACTAATTTGAGTACTACACATGTTATCTTGATATGCTCTTGTAATTTGATAATATATCTTAAGATGTTAAGTTGCCGTTTGATTGAACTTTAAAGTTGTTGTGATGGATTGGGTGATTCGGATGACCTTTGCTGGATTGTGAGGTTGTGTTTAGAGCTGGTTTTTGGGCACATTGAATACTAGGAACAAATTGGAACTGTTATACTCTAAAATGAAATGAATTAAGGGCTGTTTTGGTAACCTAGAAGCTCTTTTTCAAGATAAAGTATAACTAAGTTGCTAAAATATCAGTGTATAATAAGTTGGTTGGTTTTGAGGCTGTTATGTAGAAATCAGAATTATGTTAGATATGTTTGAAGAATTATCATGCTAATGGAATTAAATTTGCTTGTATGATATGTTTAATGAAACATCTTGTTCTTGGCATAATCAGATTTTGGAAATGGTAATTGAAAGCTTTAATTCTATTAATATGACTTTAAATTATAGAAATTTTGATGAATTTATGCTTTGATTTATGATATTATGGCTAAATTGAAAAGCTAGGGGCTTAACTGAGTTAGTATACATGTTTGATCACATAGTTAAGGTTAAATTGGAATCGAGACTGCTTGTATATATATGTTTTTAAAAATCTGCCCTGTTTTGAGATATCTATGTATGGGCAAATAAATGAATCTGTTACGAATGGATAAGAAGTTAGAAAGGGCTGTTCTGATGCATATATACACGTGAACTTTATAACTAGGGCTGTTTCGAACATAAGGTGAATGGTAAGATCATTTGAACATGTATAAGTAAGAAAAAAATGTGAAAGGGGACTGTTGTGTAAATTGGAAAATAAGGGCTGCTTTGTTAAATGTAAGAAATTGTTTTAAAGTAAGATATTGATCGAGCTACAAGGCTGCCCTGTTTTGTGAAGTTGTAAGTGTAAATAGATAGCTTGAATGAATGAAATTAAAGTCATATGAAGGCTGCCCTGTTTTAGAGCCCAAGTGCTATTAATTAGACTCCTTTGTAGGTAATATAAATGAATCATAAAGGACTGTTTTGTAGTTCTGAAATCAAATATATATGTGTTAAGAGTTGTTTTGAGACGTTATAAGTGCCAATGAACTGTTTTAAGGAAGTTTAACTGAAAAGATGAATTAGAAACTGTGTTGTTTGAATATAGAAATTGGTGGAATGTTTTAAGGTATTTAAATTAGTGTGTAGTGTAAGTACAATGGACTGGTTTGGCATGAAAATATATGTAGAAGCTGTTTAAACTTTAAGTGAATTGTTTGGGTACTTAAACACATGAATGAAAATGATTAGAGTCGTTTTGGGTACATCAAGGACTGAATTGATCATAATAATAATAGTAGAAATGTGGAAACATGACAGATTCGAAAGTACTTGGATATTAGGCAATATTTTCGATTATAATTAGGAGATATATGGACTGTTTTGATCACCCACAAGAATACATGTAAAATCTGCGCTGCTTTGAACATATGATTGAATGGCTATGAATTTGAAACTGTTATTGCATATATATGATCACTAGAAGAGTGTTTTGAATAATCAAAACAATAGGAAAGCTTTAAGAATGAGTGTAAGGACTGTTTTATAAGTTAGGGACTGATTTTCTATTAAATTAAGTGTTTGCTGGACTGTTTTATAAGTTAGGGACTGATTTTCTATTAAATTAAGTGTTTGCTGGACTGTTTTGACATGTATTTGTGTACACATGTTTGGCTGGGCAGAATCGATTAAATGTGAAAATTTATGGACTGCTTTTTTTGTGTATGTAAGTGTATAAATGTGTCATGGGCTGTTTGTACAATATGAATGTATACTAATGCCTTGTGTTTCTTTTTATTCTTGTGTGAGATTGATTGAGAGCAAGGGATTCATTAAAGCTCGATCTTGATTTGGAAACTCAATTAAGGAAAGCTAGGAAGGAGGGGATGTTAGGAAACAAGTTATAATTGTAGATTCATGTATCCCGTAACTTCAAGATAAGAGGTGAGTGTAGTTGTTTGAGTCTCGGGTGGCACGGTATCATCCCAATTTTTACAAGTTCATTAAGATTAAATTATTGTACTGTATATTCATGGATGGATTGCATTAATCATACATGGTGCATGAGGCTCAAATAGAGCAAATTCGGGGAAAGGCATTCATTAATAGCATAGTATCTTTAATATTATGTTGAATATACATTATCTAAGTATTCATGCTTACTATGCTATGCTTGTTATGTGATAATTGTATATTTACATTGACACTTTGAAGCTGATTATTGATCGAAAGAAACCACAAAGCTTAAAGATAAATGTGTTCATAAGGTTATAATTTATAAACTCACAAGTTAAGGAGCTAAAGGCTCAAAGCTAGTTAGAAAAGCTTAACTAAATAATAAGTTTGCTTGTGCAATAAGATACTTCCCCCAACATCAAATATAAGATAAAATATGTAAGTTGCCTACAATGGAAGTCCTTGGATTCATTGGTATGATACATGGTATTATTGGGACTACGGTCCATGAGCTACGGCTCGGGGACGCCCCATTATATGTGATATGTTTACTGACGATAGTAGGAGGTAACAGGGGAGTGGTATGGAGTTTGGCGACAGTTTGGTTGGATAGATGTGGAGATAGGATTGTTATGTTTTTATATTAGCCATTGCTTTATGCTTGAGCTAATTATCGCTTGGACCTATATGGTCAAAACACGGACCAATGATATTCATAACCAATTGAAATCCAAGGTAAATAGTTAAAAGACATGAAATGTATTTATAATGAAAAGAAAAGAAGTAAAAAGGATTATGAATAAGTCATGGACTGATGAAGGTTTTAGTGAGCATATTGTTTATTGAAAGCTCTTGGTGAGCATAAGGTTCTATGAAGCTCTTTGTGAGCAATCGACACGAATGGCTCTTGGTGAGCATATGTTATAAGTTATACAAGAAATGAATAAATGCCCTAATTCAGTAATATTAATGACAAACATATTGATAAGTTATCAAGAAATTTAAAGGATTATTGAGTATTTATCAAGTCTTGGGAGACTTAAATGTGACAAGTTGATCTTTAATAAGATCGACATAATTGTAAAGAAGATTGAAGGAACTCTTGAATACTCAAAAGGCCTACAAAGAAAATTAAGATACTTATAACAAATGCTAACTATGATGGTATATTGGTTGTGTATTTCACTGAAATTATATATTAAATGCTTGTCATTATTTGATGTCACTACCTCACTTAGGCTATATAAGCCTAATGTATTCATTATCATGCATTGCAGGTCATAAAGCTTGTGTATGTTAATTGAGACCAAGACCAATTTGTTAATCAAGTAGAGTTTGGAACTCTCCTTAAGTAGTATACTCCTAGGATGGTGTCACATTGATTGATCGATATACATAGTTCATTCTTTGTTTTGTATAAATTGTCAAATTTTAATATTTTACATGGTTGATGTTGTATATGTAAGCAATTCAAATGTTTTCTTAGTGTAAAAGATATGTAAGTATAATATGTGATTGTAAGTTATAGATTTCCTCATGGTATTGATGTTGAATAATTGGACTATAGTTAAGTCTTGAGTAAGGTATTCGATTAGTTCCTTGGTTACCAAGTTATGTAAGTATGTCTTTGGTAACAACTTGTGGTTTAAGTTATGACTAAGTAAATGTTAAATACTTCTATGGGGAACTTGCTCGTGAACAATTGAAATTGAGATATGAAACTTACATATATTTTATAATCAAAGGTTAACTTGGTTCTTAAGCTTCTGAATGTGGTGATAAAGAAAATAAAAGAGAAGATAACAAGTGAAATATGATATGCTTGATAATTTGATAGTATCAATTTATGAATGTGCAAAATAGTAAATTTCGTATTAGAAATCAAATATGGGTTGGTTCCACGTTTGTGATTGTTAGGATTTCCTAATTGTTACTTGTAACCTAAGATAATTTATAATGGTTAACCTATGATGAGATTTTCGAATAGATGTATTGGTATTATTATGTCAAGTGGGTTGATATTAAAAGTTGAATAATTAAAGTATGCCTTAGGAGAAAGATAAATTCAAATTGTGGTCATAGAAAAAGGTTCTTGATGTAAGATAAAGAAGCTTATATCGATGTTAGCTGGCAAGGTGTTTTGTTTATTTACATGGTGGAACATGTTTCATTCATGCTTGAATTAAAATTTATTGATAACAGTTTAAAAAGTTTTATTTTTTACCGCCCATTTTCAATGATTAAGTCCTAACTTGTAAAACAAGTTAGTCACGGGTGATTGTTTTTAACACTCTATACTCCTAAATCGGGTTTAGGGTGTTACAGTCTGTCACAGGTTGGAGAGTGTGCATGTGCTACAAGAGGCTAAACAATAACACACGAAAGGACCACTTCCCATTGTCCTTCATCGTGCAGATACCGGATAGGTTGGCAGCTAAGGCATTTTATTGCTTTTTGGACGGTTACTCGGGCTACAAAAAAATTGCCATCGCCCTGAAAGGTTAGGAGAAAACCAGGTTCACTTGTCCATATGGAACATTCACTTTTAGAAGAATGCCCTTTGGATTGTGTAATGCCCCAACAACGTTTTCGCGTTTTATGATCTCTATTTTTCCGACATGATAGAAAACAACTTGGAAGTGTTCATGGATGATTTCTCAGTGTTTGGAAAAACATTCAAGGAATGCCTTCAGAGTTTAGAGCATGTTTTGAAGAGATGTATTGATACTAAAATGGTCTTGAACTGGGGAAAATGCCATTTCATGGTGAAGGAGGGCATAGTTCTCGGACACAAAGTGACCAAGAGAGGACTCCAAGTTGATAAAGCAAAAGTTGAGGTAATCAAACAATTGTCACATCCTACAAGCTTAAAAGGTATCAGAAGTTTTTTTTTGGGACATGTAGGTTTTTACCATCGTTTCATTAAAGATTTTTCAAAAATTTCTAAAACTTTATGCTTGCTTTTGGAACAAAATACCGCTTTTACATTTGATGATTCTTGTTTAAGAGCATTTCAGGAACTTAAAGAAAGGCTGATTAATGCTCCTATAGTTATAGTGCCATATTGGAATGAGCCATTCGAGCTCATGTGTGATTCCAACTACTATGCCGTTGGAGCAGTGTTGGGACAGAGGCATGGCAAGATTTTCCATACCATTTACTATGCCAGCTGGATGCTAAATGAACTCTAGCTAAATTACTCCATAACCGAGAAAGAATTTATCATGGTTGTCTTTGCATTTCACAAGTTCAGATCTTACTTGGTAGGTAACAAGGTTGTGGTGTACACATACCATTCGTCATTAAAATATCTCATGGAAAAAAGGATGCCAAGCCCAGATTGATCCAATGGACACTCTTGTTGCAAGACTTTGATGTCGAGATTCGAGATAATAAGAGAAGTGAGAACTTGGTAGATGACCACCTATCAAGACCGCTGCCATAAGGGATGAATTTTTAGATGAGTATTTACTTGCAGTCAGTTCTGTGCCATGGTACGATGACATTGTCAATTACCTGGTAAGTAGAATTTTGCCACCGAATCTGGCGAGTAATGCATGAAACAATTTTTTGCGAGATGTTCAAAAATATTATTGGGATGAGCCGATTTTGTTTAAGCAGTGTGCCGATCAAGAAATACGTCGGTGCGTGCCAGAAGATGAACAACATAACATATTGCAATTATGCCATGCATCACCATATAGATGTCACTTTGCTGGAATGAAAATTGCGCCAAAGTACTGCAGTCAGGATTCTTTTGGCCCACACTGTACAAGGATACCCATTGTAACGCCCTGATTTTGGGACTATATGTTTTAGACATCAGATCGGACCGGTCAGAAAAGGTTTTGAATCGTATTAGGAGGTTTAGGGGAAATCAAGGATCGGAAAAGGATAAAAATATGGTAAATTTGCTAAAATCCTTTAAAATCATGTTTAAGGGGTTGGTCGAATCAATTATACAAAATAAGTTTTGGAAGTGGTACATTTTGGGTAGTGACCAAAATGTAAAGTATCAAAACTGTGGAAAAATGTAATTTTGAAAAGGGGTCAAAATCTTAGAATCTTTAGGGAGCTATGGTGCAATTACACCTTCCTTAAATTGACATGTGTTTTAAAAGGATTTTTAGATGATTAAAATAAAAAAGATTTTGTTTAATTAAGTTGTTAAAATAGAATAATGAGAAGTTTTTTGACGTAACTAACCATCATTTAAGCAAAACCATTTTCTCAACTCTTTTCTCCAGATTTCTTTTCTCCCAAACACTCTCTCTTTGTTTTCTAAACCATTTTCAAGAGTTCAATTCAAATTCTTCAAGCTTTGTGAAGGAAAAACTTGTCAATCATTAAGAAAGGCAAGGATTGGAGGTAAATCTCGCTCTCAACCTTCAATCTAGGTTCTTTATTGAAAATCCCAAGATCTTTGACTTCTAAATGTTGTTTTTGGCTGAGTTTTGATAATAGTTTTGATTTAAGATCAAAATCTTGCAAAATTATGATTCAAATCTTGATTTTCGGATTGGTATTTATGAGCTCTGTTTTGGATTGATTGTAATTGAGTTTTAAGTTGATTATTATGTTGAAAAAGGACTTTGATGATATAAATCCCGAAATCCTTGAGATCCTTGAGTTTGTGGATGGTTTTAGTTGGGTTTTTGAGGTGAATTGGTGTAGGTTGTCTTTAGATGTATTTTGATGTTTAATAATGGTTGAAAGTGATGTATGTTGGCTGGGCTTGGTTTAGGAAGCAATCAGTTGAGTTTTTGGTTGTTTTAGATGGGTAAATTGGTGTAGTTTTGGTGAGCAACGAGTTTGTGTTTAGTTGTTGGTGTTGAAATGCATTTTACTGCATTTGGATCTATGTTTTGATGCTAAAAACATGGGAGCTTGATCCGGAAGTAAACAAAGCATTTTTGGAGGCTTCAGAAGGGTGATTTCCGCGTCAGCGAGCACGATTTCGCGTATCGGTGAGTGGAAATGGATTTTATAGCTTTGTAACGCTTTGAGCGTGGTCTTGGGAGCTTAGTGTAAGCTTGAAACACTTAGCAAAGCTCAAGAGTAAGTGATTCATGTCTCTCTCGGAATGTGCTATGTTTTTATGGGAAAATGCACTTGAATTAAATGTGGTTTAATTTACCGTTTTAAATCTTGTTTTGAGCATTGATAATGCTAGTGTTTAATGTCATTTTGTTAAGGATGCACTTGGTAGGTGATCCTTGGATTTATGAGATGTATGCATTTGAGGTTAAGCATATTTATGCTTGTGAAAATGGCATTGTGATTTATGCTTGTAAAATAGTGGAATAATGATGTTTAAATGATTATATTAGCAAGTGATAGAAATGGTTTGTGGTTACTTTAATCGGATATAGTTAGCCGACTATAGGATTGGGTGGATCGTGAATAAAGTCGCATTGGATGTCGAGGGGTTGTGATCGTACCGTATACCTCATCCAAGTACCCTAACGATTGAGGCTAAGATCACAACTGTGGATTGTTTAATCTCGTGTGTGGATCTTGTGGATTTGATGGAGTTGCCCTTTTATAGTTTTGATGTGATCCTTTGAATGGATTGGTTGTCTGATCATAGAGCGGTGGTTGACTTTGATGTTAAGCGAGTCACCTTAAAGCTTGTTGATGATTATGAGGTTGTGATAGTAGGCGAGAATGTGAAAATTCTTGTCTAATGTGATTTCGGCTTTGGAAGCAAGCCGTGTGCTAAGGTTGGGATGTGAGGCTTATCTTGCGTATGTGATGAATCCTCGTACAAAAGATGTACGTGTGCAGGACATCATAACCGTTTGCGATTTTCCGGGTGTCTTTTTGGAGGAATTGTCTGGGTTGCTTCCAAACAGAGAAGTTGAGTTTGGTATCGAGTTGTATGAGAATACGACTCCGGTGTCCATTGCTCTTTATCGCATGGCACCTAAAGAGCTGAAAGAGTTGAAGACACAACTTTAGGAGTTGCTTGACTGAGGGTTCATCCGGCTGAGTGTTTCACCTTGGGGTACGCCGTTGTTGTTTGTAAAGAAGAAAGATGGGACAATGCAGATGTGTATAGATTATCAGCAGTTGAACAAGTTGACGATCAATAACAAATACCCTTTGCCAAGGATTGATGATCTCTTTGATCAGTTTCGAGGAGCCTCGGTGTTTTCTAAGATAGACTTGAGGTCAGGGTATTACCAGTTGAAGGTAAATGATGTGGACGTACCTAAGACGACTTTTCGGACAAGGTACAGACATTATGAGTTCTTAGTAATGCCATTTGGTTTGACCAATGCACCTGTTGCTTTCATGGACATGATGAATCGTGTGTTCCATGAGTTCTTGGATCAGTTTGTGGTGGTGTTCATCGATGATATCCTTGTGTACTCTCGTACCGAGGAGGATCATGATAGACACTTGAGGATAGTTTTGCAAGCGTTGTTGGAGAACCAGTTGTATGCCAAGCTAAGTAAATGTGACTTTTCGCTTAAAGAGGTGGTCTTCCTTGGGCATGTTGTATCGGCTGAGGGTATTAGCGTTGATCCGCATAAAGTAGAGGCTGTGATGAGTTGGAAGGTGCCTAAGTCGGTGACAGAGGTATGAAGTTTTCTTGGTTTAGCTGGGTATTACCGTAGGTTTGTCGAGGGTTTCTCGAAAATAGCTGCACCTTTGACCAAGTTGTTGCAGAAGAATGTTCGCTTTGAGTGGACGGATGCAAAGCAGCAAGCTTTTGAAAAGCTGAAGGAAGCTTTGACGCAAGCTCTTGTCCCGATTCAACCTGAGTCTGGTAAGGAGTTTGTGGTCTATAGTGATGCCTCCATTGTTGGCTTGGGTTGTGTGTTGATGCAGGAGGGTAAGGTAGTAGCCTATGCAGCTAGGTAGTTGAAGGTGCATGAGCGTAACTACCCTACTCACAATGTTGAGCTTGTGGCTGTCGTTTTTGCCTTAAAGATTTGGAGGCATTATCTGTATGGCGAGAAGTGTGTGGTGTTCACGGATCATAAGAGCTTGAAGTATCTTATGTCTCAGAAGGAGTTGAATCTTAGGCAACATCGTTGGGTAGAGTTGCTTAATGATTATGATATGTCGATCGAGTATCATTCGGGAAAGACCAATGTTGTTGCCGATGCTTTGAGCAGGAAAGTGGCTGTGGAGTTGAGCGCGATGTTTGCTCACTTGAGCATATCACGAGGTGGTGGTCTTGTTACTGAATTGCAAGTGAAACCATCACTGATTTAGTTGATTAAGGATAAGCAGTTGTTCGATGATTCTCTTGTTCCTCATGTTCAGGACATTGCGGAGGGTAAGCCTTCGGATTTCAGTTTTAATGATGATGGTGTTCTGTGTTTTGGGAGTCGAATAGTGGTGATTGATGATGTTGAGTTGAGGCACACTATTCTGACTGAAGCTCATAGTAGTCCTTTCGCTATGCACCCTCGTAGTACAAAGATGTATCGTGATTTGAAGGATGAGTACTACTGGGTGGGGTTGAAAAAGGATGTTGCCGAGTTCGTTAGCAAGTGCATGGTGTGTCAGCAAGTAAAGGCTGAACATCAGGTTCCCTCGGGGTTGTTGCAACCTTTAAGAATTCCAGAATGGAAGTGGGAAAGGATTACCTTGGATTTTGTGTCTGGTTTGTCGTTGTCACCATCAAAGAAGAATTCGGTTTGGGTGATTGTTGATCGCCTCACGAAGTGTGCACATTTCTTGCCTGTGCATACTACGTATACCTTGGACAAGTTGGAAGAGCTATATATTGCTGAGATTGTGTGGTTGCACAGTGTGCCAAAGTCCATAGTGTCGGATAGGGATCTAAGGTAAATCACGGTTTTGGGTATGTTTGCATCAAGCCTTGGGTACACGGTTGAATTTTAGTACTTCTTATCATCCTCAGACGGATGGACAATCAGAACGTGTTATCCAGGTGCTTGAGGACATATTGAGATGCTGCATTATTGATTTTCTGGGTTCATGGGAGAAGCACTTGCCTTTGGTTGAGTTTGCTTACAACAATAGTTACCAGGCAAGCATTCAAATGGCTCCATACGAGGCTTTGTATAGGAGAAAGTGCAGAACGCCTCTATGTTGAGGATTTGGTTTCGATGTCGGCTATGTTGAAAGGAACCACCGAGAAGGTGAAGCTCATTTGTGAGCGTTTGAAGGCAGCATCGGATCGGCAAAAGTCTTACACGGATCTGAATCGTAAGGAGATTGAGTTTGCGATTGGCGAACATGTGTTCTTGAAAGTATCACCTTGGAAAAAGGTGATGAGATTTGGGCGTAAGGGTAAGCTTAGCCCGAGGTTTATTGGACCATATGAGGTTGTGGAGCGTATTAGTCTCATGGTATATCAATTGAGGTTGCCTCCCAAGCTGGAAAAGATTCATGATGTGTTTCATGTCTCGGTGTTGCGGAGGTACAGATCGGATCCTTCGCATGTGATTCATGTTGAGAAGATAGAGTTGAATCCGGATTTGTTTTATTACGAGGAACCGGTGAAGATTCTGGATTCGAGCAGCAAAGTTCTTCGTGGCAAGACGATAGAGCTTGTGAAGATGTTGTGGCGACACCGAGGAGTTGAGGAGACCACTTGGGAAAGCAAGGAGGACATGCTGAAGCAGTTTCCGCACCTTTTTCCGTAAGGTAAAATTTCGAGGATGAAATTTCCTAAGTGGGGGAGAGTTGTAACACCCTGGTTTTGGGCCTAGATGTTTTAGTCATCGGATTGGGCCGGTCGGAAATGGTTCGAATCGTATTAGGAGGTTTAGGGGAAATCAAGGATCGGAAAAGGATAAAAATATGGTAAAAATTGCTAAAATCTTCTAAAATCATTTTTAAGGGGTTGGTCGAATCAATTTTACAAAATAAGTTTTGGAAGTGGTACATTTTGGGTAGTGACCAAAATGTAAACTTTCAAAACTATAGAAAAATGTAATTTTAAAAAGGAGTCAAAATCTTATAATCTTTAGGGAGCTATGGTGCAATTACACCTTTCTTAAACTGACATGTGTTTTAAAAGGATTTTTAGATGATTAAAATAAAAATGATTTTGTTTAATTAAGTTGTTAAAATAGAATAATGAGAAGTTTTTTGACGTAACTAACTTTCATTTCAGCAAAACCATTTTCTCAACTCTTTTCTCCAGATTTCTTTTCTTCCAAACACACTCTCTTTGTTTTCTAAACCATTTTCAAGAGTTCACTTCAAATTCTTCAAGCTTTGTGAAGAAAAACTTGTCAATCATTAAGGAAGGCAAGGATTGGAGGTAAATCTCGTTCTCAACCTTCAATCTAGGTTCTTTATTGAAAATCGAAAGATCTTTTGACTTCTAAATGTTGTTTTTGGCCGAGTTTTGATAATAGTTTTGATTTAAGATCAAAATCTTGCAAAATTATGATTCAAATCTTGATTTTCGGATTGGTATTGATGAGCTCTGTTTTGGATTGATTGTAATTGAGTTTTGAGTTGATTATTATGCTGAAAAAGGGCTTTGATGATATAAATCCGAAATCCTTGAGTTTCTTGATGGTTTTAGTTGGGGTTTTAAGGTGAAATGGTGAAGTTATGGTTGCTGGAGGTATAAGGAAGGGTTTAGGTTGTCTTTAGACGTGTTTTGGTGTTTAATAATGGTTGAAAGTGATGTATGTTGGCTGGGATTGGTTAAGGAAGCAATTGATTGAGTTTTCGGTTGTTTCGGATGGGCTAATTGGTGTAGTTTTGGTGAGCAACGAGTTTTTGTTTAGTTGATGGTGTTGAAATGCATTTTAATGCATTTGGATCTCTTTTTTGATGCTCTAAAAACATGAGATCTTGATCTGGAAGGAAACGAAGCATTTTTGGAAGCTTCAGAAGGGTGATTTCGCGTCAGCGAGCAAGGTTTCGTGTATCGGTGAGTGGAAATTGATTTTCCAGCTTTGTAACGCTTTGAGCGTGGTCTTGGGAGCTTAGTGTAAGTTTGAAACACTTAGCTAAGCTCAAGAGTAAGTGATTCGAAAGTCTCTCTCGGAATGTGCTATGTTTTTGTGGGAAAATGCACTTGAATTAAATGTGGTTTAATTTACTGTTTTAAAACATGTTTTGAGCATTGATAATGCTAGTGTTTAATTCCATTTTGTTAAGGATTCACTTGGTAGGTGATCCTTGGATTTATGAGATGTATGCATTTGAGGTTAAGCATGTTTATGCTTGTGAAAATGACATTGTGATTTATGCTTGTAAAATAGTGGAATAATGATGTTTAAATGATTATATTGGCAAGTGATGGAAATGGTTTGTGGTTACTTTAATCGGATATAGTTAGCCGACTATAGGATAGGGTGCACCGTGAATAAAGTCGCCTTGGATGTCGAGGGGTTGTGATGGTACCGTATACTCCATCCAAGTACCCTAACGATTGAGGCTAAGATCACAACGGTGGATGGTTTAATCCCGTGTGTGGATCTTGTGGTTTGTGTCCCGTGCTCTCGTTAGTGGAATTATACAACTACCGTTGAGTGGTGTTGAGGGGTTGTGATTGTACCGTTAAACTCCACCACGAGTGTCACAACGATTGATGGTCCAATCCCGTGTGTGAGCCTTGTGTAGTCCGGTAGTGTGTATGAAGCGTGTGGGATAACACTTGTATTCCGCGTATCTGATTGTGTCAATTGTGTTGGTTTTGATATGGTTTGAGAATTGATCACTTGCGATCCAATTTGATGTTATTGATTAATGATTTAAGCATGTGATTCTTGGGAATTATGCTAGAATGCATGTGATGCTTGGTTTGAGCACGAGTAAAAGATTTTGCTGTTATTTTAGTGATGCTATGAGCACGTGGTTTAAAAGTGCATTGATGCTTTAAAGAGCATGTTTTAAAGGAAGGCATATGTTGACAAATGATGATGGTGTGGTTTTACAAAATGCATTGATGAATGTTTGGTTTTTAGCGGTCCTCACTAAGCTTTATGCTTACGCTCATTTGTTTCATCAATGCAGAGAATTAAGCGATGGAGGCAGCAAGAAAGCAAGGGGATTCCAAGTATATTTGACTAAGAAATGTATGTGGTTTTACCTTAGTGTAATAAGAGGCAATGTGAGGGATTTCTTCTCTTGGTTATATTTGGTGATGTTAAACACCTTGAGCATGTTTGGTTTGCTTATTCGGATTTGTAAATGGCCTTTGAGTGTTGGTTTGAGCTTGAATGTGGCTTTTAGTTCCTTTGTTGTTTTGACATCTAGGAAGCATGCCTATAGTCCTATAGCTTGCAAGAATGATGCTAAGATATAGCTCGTGCTTCGTATTGGTAGTTCTTGATGTTTACCCATGTTGTATGTGTGTTGGGACAAATGTCAGAATGGTTTCGGAGATGAAGACTTGTTTTAAACTAGCAATTTGGAAAGTTGCAGGTCCAGGCGTTTTGGAACGCCCTTGTCCGTTTCGGAACGGAGGCCTGTAATGACCATGGTGCTTCGGAACAGGAAGGCACGTTCCGAAACATTTCGCCACTGTGAATCAACGTATCGAAACAGGTTTCTTGGAGTTTCGGAACGCCCCAGTGTATCAAAACGGTCATCCTTGTTTCGAAACGGCCGTTCCGATATAGGGTTCTCTGTTTCGAAACACTTGACCGTTGGATGCTGAATTGAATTGTTCTGAGTTCCAATTTCTTACGTTTTAGTCCCTGAGTAAGGATTGTTCAATTGGTTGAGTTTGGATGGTCCGTTTGAGATGAGACTTGACATGATGGCATGTTATATGACTAATTTTGGATTGGTAACTTTAAAATCTTGATTGTTCATGTAATTCCTAAAATTTACAATTTAGTCCCTAAAAGTTAGATGAATGCAATTGAACCCCTAATTGAACTCCGATCGTTGTGTCGTTTTCACCTAATCGCTTTACTAATCATATAGGATAATAATATGCATCTAGAAAAGATAAATGGAAAAAACAAAAAAGGGTCGTAAATTGGGGTTGACTTTTACGAGTTGACTTTGGTTTTCCCCGTGTAATCTTCTTAGTTCGAGTCAGGCATCTAGGCTGGGATAAGGGGGTTACACCCATAATTTTTCCAAGGCATGTGATCGATGCCATCGAATAGGCTACATCTCAAGCAGACATCAATTTCCACTCTAGAACATTATGCCGCTAGAACTATTTGACGTGTGGGGAATAGACTTCATGGGTCCCTTTCCCCCATCATAAGCATATTTTCACTCGATTCAGTGCCCCCAGAGCTATTATTCATGATGAAGGTTCAAACTTTAAATGTAATTTAATTTCTAAAGCTCTATGCAGGTATGGAATCCAGCAATGAATTGCCACAACCTACCATCCCCAAACGAATGGCCAAGCATAGATCTCAAATAAGAAGATTAAGAAAATTCTAGAAAAGGCTGTGAACTCAACAAGGAAGGACTAGTCCTTGAGACTAGATGACCCCCTTTGGGCTTACAGAACAACTTTTAAAATTCCTCTGGGAACCTCCCCATACAGACTTGTTTTTGGGAAGGAATGCCACTTGCCTGTAGAGTTGGAACATCGGGCTTATTGGGAAACCGAAAAGCTCAATATGGAATGAAGGGCTGCTGGGGAGAAGAGGCTATTGGATTTGAACGAGTTAGATGAATTTTGAGCTTAAGCTTATGAGAATGTCAAGATGTATAAAGAGAAGACAAAGAGGTGGCATGATAATAGGATATTGTAAAGGCAGTTTGATGCTGACAAAAGAGTTCTGTTATTTAACTGGGAAGCTTAAGTCCAGATGGTCGGGACCCTTTGAAGTTGTCAAACCATATGCTCATGGAGCAGATGATATCAAGGATTTGAAAACTTGTACAACTTTTAAGGTAAACGATCAAAGGTTAAAACATTATCTGAAAGATAATCAAGGTACTGCCAAGGAGATCATTCTCTTTGCAGATATTGAATGATTCTTTCATCCTCGACCGGTCAATGTAAATAATTAGGTTGTTTATCTTTTTTTCCAGTATTTTATTTATTTTCCATTTTTATTTTTTTTTCATTTTGCTGCTTTGAAAGGATGGCTTTACGTGAGTGCAGGTACAAATTATTTTGCCAGACAATATACTGAGATGAGGGTTGGCACGTCGAACCCTTCATTGAGCACTTAGACTTATGGGAGTAAGGCCCAAGAAGAGTGAATTTTTCCTAAGGGCGGAATTAAAACCCTATCCGCCTAGGGTAAAACTTGAAATTCAAAATTTTAACTTATCACTTTGTCCTCTTTCTCGCGTCGTCTCTTCACCCTCATCCTCTAATTCATCACTATCTTTTCTCCCTAAACATGCCACTAGCTTATCACTATCTCTTATCTCTAAACACACCACTAACTCATCATTATCTTTTTTCCTTAAACACACCTTCATCATTATCTTCATTAATCACCAATTAAAACCCTCAACCGTTACTTCTTCCCTCTACTTAAACCCCAACCTTTCCTTTCATCAAAACTTTACACTTTCTTTTCATCTTCCCAGGCAAGAAGCAAGAATCCATATTTTCTTTTCCCCCAAAACTCTTCGATTTCTTTCAAAGGTTTTCCATGGAATCTTCTTGTAACCCCCTTAACCCGGCCTAGACGGTTGACCCGAATTAAGAAAGTCACACGGGGAAAACCAAAGTCAACCCGAAAGTCAACCTTGATTAACGACCCTTTTTTTTCCTTTTTAAACTTGTCTAGATGCATATTAAGCCTTAGATATGATCATACAACAGCATACTCAAAGATCATAAACATCAGAGATCAAACAGGGACCTAATTGAACAATTTACAACATTAGGGACCAAATTGTAAATTCTGATAATTATAAGGACTTAACCCAAATTAAAGTTACCAACTTGAAATTAATCAGGTTTCATGCTTCTCTGTGAAAAATCAGCTCAAAAGGACTTCCCAAACTCATACAATTGCATAAACAAGATTCAGGACCAAAATGCAAACAATTCAAAACATTTAACTGCCAATGTCAGCCCCTAACGGTCACCCGTTCCGAAACAGGCAGAGCCCGTTTCGAAACGCGGGGCCGTTCCGCAACGCGTACCGAAACAGGGGCCTGGCAGTGACCAAACCGTTTCGGAACGGTCCCTCCCGTTTCGGACGCCTGGGCTTGTTTAAGGCACCCGTTCCGAAACGGTAGGTGCTGTTCCGAAACACCCTGCTCATTTTACCCCAAAATGCATACTTAAACATGCAATTAAACATCCAATTATGCTCCAAAAGCCACCAAACTTTGCCAACATGCAATTCAACATATATGAGACATACTTGCATCAACAATTCATCAAAACACCAACATATATGAAAAGCCCCAAATCTATAGGCATGCTTCCTACACAAGCAACCATTCAAGCATAAACTTTCAATTCAAGCATATAGAGGCCAACCACCAAAAACCAACATTCTCAACAACATTCAACATACTTAGGGAGTTCAAAACATCTCCCAAAACATACACATAGGTCCCCCATTGCCAAATTACCAAAAGCTAAATGTACTTAATAAAACCTTCCATACTTTGAGCTTTACTTCCACTTGAATGCTTGCCTTCCTTGCTGCCCTCAAAGTACTTTAATGTTCTGCATTATTGATTTGAGAAAACAAAGAGAGCGTAAGCAAAAGCTTAGTGAGGAATGCTCAACAAAACCATCCAATAATGCATTTATAAAACACTTTATAAATCATGCCTCAAATCATCATTTACACATGCTCAAAAGCATACTTAAACATGCATCTCATGCATCATAACATTTCATGTCATATTGGCCACAAGTGATACATTTCATTTCTTTAAAAACAAGTTCATCAACTTTCACCCCAAGGACTTTTAAACACCTTGGCCCCAAGGACTTTTAAACACCTTGGCCTATGGACTTTTAAACACCATAGAAAGGACCACACAAGGACTTTTAACCACCTTTGTGTCCGTATCAAGTTTCACATCAAGGACTTTTAAACACCTTGACCCCAAGGACTTTTAAACACCTTGGCCATGGACTTTTAAACACCATGATATAGATCACCTCAAGGACTTTTAAACACCTTGACCCAAGGACTTTTAAACACCTTGGCCTATGGACTTTTAAACACCATAGAAAGGACCACACAAGGACTTTTAAACACCTTTGTGTCCGTAACAAGAATCATCCAAGGACTTTTAACCACCTTGATGTTCTTAAGTAAACAAGGCTCACTCAAGGACTTTTAACCACCTTAGTGACCTTAACCTTTTCAAAACATCACTTGCCAATATACACCATTATCATCAATTTATCCACTGTTTTAAAGCATTAAACCAAGCCATATTCATCATGCATTTACAAGCATCAAACCACATTTAATCAATGTTCAACAACAAGGAACTCCTATCTTGAGTTTCCTTCAACATATGGCTTACAAAAACAGCATTAACCATGCTTAATCATGCTTTCAAAACAGAGTTTAAAACATGCAATAAACCACATTGCACAACAATCAAATCATGGCCACCACTAGAGAGTATTTTCGAAAACTTACACTTGAGCTTAGCAAAGTTGTTTAGACTTAAACTAAGCTCCCAAGACATTGGTTTCAAAGCCGAAACCCAAGTTTCACTCACCGATTCCACTTCGCCTCTTGCCGAAGCACCAAATCAAGCTTCCGGATCACCACCACTTGGATCCAAAGATGACTCCCCTCCAAACTTGAGTTTCTCCTCTTTTGGAACCAAAAAGCTTGATGAATCAAGTAGCAAATACAAAGGTTTTGATGATGAGATGATTAGGAATCAAAAGAGGATTGAAAAGAAGTATTTAGGTGATCAAAATCAGAGGAAAAGATCTGGAGAGAATGTGTTTGGTTTGAGAGAAAAGATGAGAGAAAATGGGAAATGGAAAATTTAGAAAGTTAGTTAAAAATGACTAAAATATCTTTCCCTCCTTTTTACTTTTATTTTAAACCATTATTAAATCATTTAATATTCTAGAAAATCTGGAGAAACTCCCCTTTGGGTAAATAGCTCCTTAAAGATTCAAAGTTTCAATCCTTTTTAAAACAGTCACAAAACTTTCAAAAATTACATTTTGGTCACTAGCCAAAATGTCACCCTTCCAAAACTCATTTTCCAAAATTGATTTCACAGTTCACTTAATTATATTAAAAGATGATTTTAGAACATTTTTCCATATTTTTAATGCAACCCAAACTAGGCTTTCCTAAATTCACTCTCTTAGATTCGAACAGCACTTTGACCAAACCGGTCAACGCCCAAAACTTCTAAGCCCAAAACCGGGGCGTTACAACTCTCCCCCCCCCCCCTTAAGAAATTTCGTCCCCGAAATTTACCTGAAGGAAAGAGATAAGGAAACTGCTTCAGCATGTCTTCCTTCCGCTCCCACGTGGCTTCCTCAACACCTCGATGCTTCTACAGCACCTTCACCAACCCAATGGTCTTGCCACGAAGAACCTTGCTATCCGAATCCAGAACCTTCACCGGTTCCTCATCATAGGTCAAATCCGGATTCAAAACCACTTCCTCCACAGGCATCACATGCGAAGGATCAGATCTATACTTCCGGAGCATAGAAACATGGAACACATCATGAATCTTCTCCAACTCCTGAGGTAACCTCAACCGATACGCAACAGGACCCACACGCTCAACCACCTCATATGGTCCAATGTACCTAGGGCTCAACTTACCCTTCCGGCCAAACCTCATCACCTTTTTCCAAGGTGAAACCTTCAGAAACACACGGTCACCCACCGCATACTCTATCTCCTTACGCTTCAAATCCGCGTAAGACTTCTGCCGATCAGAAGCTGCCTTCAAACGCTCACAAATGAGCTTTACCTTCTCTGTGGTACCTTTCAACAAAGCCGGCATCGAAACCAACTTTTGACCAGTTTCAGCCCAATAAAGAGGAGTCCTACACTTCCTCCCGTACAAAGCCTCATAAGGTGCCATCTGTATACTTGCCTGATAACTATTGTTATAAGCAAACTCAACCAAAGGCAGATGCTTCTCCCAAGAACCTTGGAACTCAATCACGCAGCACCTCAACATATCCTCCAAAATCTGGATAACACGCTCAGACTGACCATCCGACTGAGGATGATAGGATGTACTGAAATGCAACCTTGTACCCAGAGCTTGATGCAAACACTGCCAGAACCGCGATGTGAACCTCGGATCCCTATCCGACACAATCGACTTTGGTACACCATGCAGCCGCACAATCTCAGCAATGTACAGCTCTGCCAACTTATCCAAAGAAAACGTAGTATGTACAGGCAAGAAATGCGCACACTTTGTTAGGCGATCCACAATCACCCACACTGAATTCTTCTTCGATGGAGACAAAGGTAAACCAGATACAAAATCCATGGTAACCCTTTCCCACTTCCATTCAGGGATCTTCAACGGTTGCAACAACCCTGAAGGAAACTGATGCTCAGCCTTAACTCGCTGACACACCAAACATTTGCTAACAAACTCCGCCACATCTTTCTTCAAACCCACCTAATAGTACTCATCACGAAGATCACGGTACATCTTAGTACTACCAGGGTGCATAGCAAAAGGACTACTATGACCTTCAGTTAGAATAGCATGCCTCAACTCAGCATCAGCAGGCACTACTATCCGACTCCCAAAACACAACACACCCTCATCATTAAAGCAGAAATCCGAAGGTCTACCCTCCGCGATATCCTGAACATGCGGCACCAAGGAATCATCTAGCAACTGCTTATCCTTGATCAACTGAACCAATGATGGTTTCACTTGCAACTCAGCAACAAGACCACCATCTTGTGATATGCTCAAAGAAGCAAACATAGCCCTCAGCTCAACAGCTACTTTCCTACTCAAGGCATCCGCAACAACATTAGCTTTTCCAGGATGATACTCAATCGTCAGATCATAATCCTTGAGCAACTCCAACCAACACCGCTGCCTAAGATTCAACTCTTTCTGAGACATCAGATACCTCAAACTCTTGTGATCTGTGTACACAGTACACTTCTCACCATACAGATAATGTCTCCAGATCTTCAGAGCAAAAACCACTGCAGCCAGCTCAATATCATGCGTAGGGTAATTGCGCTCATGCACTTTCAACTACCGCGATGCATAAGCCACCACCTTACCCTCCTGCATCAGCACACACCCCAAACCAACATAGGATGCATCACTGTATACCACAAACTCTTTCCCTCATTCAGGCTGAACCAAGATAGGAGCTTGCGTCAAAGCCGCCTTAAGCTTCTCAAAAGCCTGTTGTCTCGCTTCCGTCCACTCATACTTAACATCCTTTTGCAACAGCTTCGTCAAAGGAGCAGCAATCTTGGAAAAACCATCCACAAACCTTCGGTAGTATCCCGCCAAACCAAGGAAACTACGGATCTCATGAACAGACTTAGGAACTTTCCAATTCATCACCGCCTCAATCTTCTGAGGATCAACACGAATCCCCTCAGCAGAAACCACATGCCCAAGGAACACCACCTCCCTAAGCCAGAACTCACACTTGCTCAGCTTAGCATAAAGCTGATTCTCCAACAAAGCTTGCAAAACAATCCTTAAATGCTCTTCATGCTCCTCCTCAGTACGCGAGTACACGAGGATATCATCAATGAACACCACAACGAACTTGTCCAGGTATTCATGAAACACACGATTCATCATGTCCATGAAAGCAGCAGGAGCATTTGTCAAACCAAACGACATCACAAGGAACTCATAATGCCCATACCTTGTCCTGAAAGCTGTCTTAGGCACATCCACATTCTTCACCTTCAACTGATAATACCCTGACCTCAAGTCAATCTTAGAGAACACAGCAGCTCCCCGAAATTGATCAAAGAGATCATCAATCCTCGGCAAAGGATACCGATTCTTGATTGTCAACTTGTTCAGCTGACGGTAATCAATGCACATTCTCATAGTGCCATCCTTCTTCTTCACAAACAAGACCGGTGCTCCCCAAGGTGACACACTCGGCCGGATGAAACCACGATCAAGCAACTCTTGCAACTGCGTCTTCAGCTCCTTCAGCTCCTTAGGTGCCATTCTATAGGGAGTAATGGACATATGAGTTGTATTCTCATACAGCTCAATTCCAAACTCCACCTCGCGGTTAGGAGGTAAACCAGGCAACTCCTCAGGAAAAACACCAGGAAACTCATTCACCACTCTGATATCTTGCACCCTCAACTCTTTAGAGCTAGGATTCATCACAAAAGCTAGATAGGCTTCGCAACCTTGCCTCAGCATCCTGCTCGCCTCCAAGGTAGACACCACATTAGCAAGAAACCTCACATTCTCACCAACCACAACAACTTCATAATCATCCGCAAGCTTAAGCGAAACTCGCTTGTTTTCACAATCCACAACAGCGCGATGCTCAGCAAGCCAATCCATACCAAGGATTACAAAGTAAAGGTACCTGCAATCACATCCGCATCGTTCCTTCCCTCACGCTGAGCATACACCCTCGCTTGGCCTCCACCTTCAGGCTGAATAGCCACAACATGGGCCACTCCACGACCACCTTCCTCTCTCCTCTGGAAATTACCACGGCCGCGCCCACGACCTCTCTGCGGTGCAGCAACAACAGGAGCACGCACCTGATCACCAGCCATCCTAGGACAATCTCGCCTCAAATGGTCTGCGGATCCACAATTCCAGCACCCATTACCAGCTGCCGCAACAGGAGCTTGCACCTCTCTCACAGCACGAGGACAGTCACGCTTCATGTGACCACGTGAACCACAGATCCAACAAGCACTCGGATCAGCCCTAGCATTGCCTCCTCTAGCAGGTGCACCACCACCTCTCTTAGCTGAAGACTGATACTTCTGATCACGTCCCCTCTTGTTCCGTCCACCTCCGGAACTATACTCAGCAGCTCGCTTGCCAACACCCTTAGCAGACAAACTCAGGTTCATCTCAACGTCCTTGGCTCGGCCCACCAAAACATCAAAATCATCATACTCGACGGCCAGCAAATACATTTTCACATCCATCTCTAAGCCATAACGGAACCTCTCGCACCTTGCCCGCTCATCAGGTACCAGCTCAGGTGCATACTGACTGAGTCGCACAAACTACACCTCATACTCAGCCACACTCATGCTCCCTTGGGTAAGAGACATGAATTCACGCTTCTTCTCATCAAGATATCTCACACCAAGATACCTTCTCTTGAACACATTCTGAAAGAATGTCCAAGTCACATCAGCTTCTGTCATCCCAGCTATGGTGGTCGTCCACCACGTATACGCATCCTTCTGCAGCAAGGACACAACACAACCCAGCTTCTGCACATCAGTGCAACTCATCTGACCCAAGATACGCTTGGTACTCTCTAGCCAAGCTTCAGAACTCTCAGCAGACATACCCCTGAACTCAGTCCCACCAAGACTGCGCAGACGCTCCAGAGGTAATCTAACTCCAACATCTTCCTGATGCCCCGCTCCACGAGCCCCAGCTACTGCTGCTTGAAAAGCACCAGCAATAGCTTGCACTAACATTGTCATATCAGGCATAGCTTGCCCCTGACCAGCCTCAGGTCCAGCAGCTCCAGCACCAGCTGCAGCTCCAGCTTCCTCAGCCCCAGCACCACCACCACCAGGTGGAGGAGGAGGTAACACCGCACTACCCGTGTTCTCCTCATTCTCGTTCTCATTAGGAGCCGTAGCTCGCACATTACCTCGTAACTCTCTACGTGGTGCCATACTTTACCATGCAATCACAATACAAATAAAACGAAGTCAGGCCCAGCAAGGTAAGCAATCCAAGTATTCAAGCTCAATTTCATTCAAAATCAACACCATTTCCTTAGCTTTTATTTTACAATGGGTACCCACAACATGCTACACCACAGCATACATCTCAATTGCAACATACATGCAATTCACTCAACATGCTTCCACTCAACAAGCATAAAAAGCATACATACTTCAATCATGCACACATTCATTCCCAATTACTCGAGAACTCAGCTCTGATACCACCAAATGTAACCCCCTTAACCCGGCCTAGACGGTTGACCCGAATTAAGAAAGTCACACGGGGAAAACCAAAGTCAACCCGAAAGTCAACCTTGATTAACGACCCTTTTTTTTCCTTTTTAAACTTGTCTAGATGCATATTAAGCCTTAGATATGATCATACAACTGCATACTCAAAGATCATAAACATCAGAGATCAAACAGGGACCTAATTGAACAATTTACAACATTAGGGACCAAATTGTAAATTCTGATAATTATAAGGACTTAACCCAAATTAAAGTTACCAACTTGAAATTAATCAGGTTTCATGCTTCTCTGTGAAAAATCAGCTCAAAAGGACTTCCCAAACTCATACAATTGCATAAACAAGATTCAGGACCAAAATGCAAACAATTCAAAACATTTAACTGCCAATGTCAGCCCCTAACGGTCACCCGTTCCGAAACAGGCAGAGCCCGTTTCGAAACGCGGGGCCGTTCCGCAACGCGTACCGAAACAGGGGCCTGGCAGTGACCAAACCGTTTCGGAACGGTCCCTCCCGTTTCGGACGCCTGGGCTTGTTTAAGGCACCCGTTCCGAAACGGTAGGTGCTGTTCCGAAACACCCTGCTCATTTTACCCCAAAATGCATACTTAAACATGCAATTAAACATCCAATTATGCTCCAAAAGCCACCAAACTTTGCCAACATGCAATTCAACATATATGAGACATACTTGCATCAACAATTCATCAAAACACCAACATATATGAAAAGCCCCAAATCTATAGGCATGCTTCCTACACAAGCAACCATTCAAGCATAAACTTTCAATTCAAGCATATAGAGGCCAACCACCAAAAACCAACATTCTCAACAACATTCAACATACTTAGGGAGTTCAAAACATCTCCCAAAACATACACATAGGTCCCCCATTGCCAAATTACCAAAAGCTAAATGTACTTAATAAAACCTTCCATACTTTGAGCTTTACTTCCACTTGAATGCTTGCCTTCCTTGCTGCCCTCAAAGTACTTTAATGTTCTGCATTATTGATTTGAGAAAACAAAGAGAGCGTAAGCAAAAGCTTAGTGAGGAATGCTCAACAAAACCATCCAATAATGCATTTATAAAACACTTTATAAATCATGCCTCAAATCATCATTTACACATGCTCAAAAGCATACTTAAACATGCATCTCATGCATCATAACATTTCATGTCATATTGGCCACAAGTGATACATTTCATTTCTTTAAAAACAAGTTCATCAACTTTCACCCCAAGGACTTTTAAACACCTTGGCCCCAAGGACTTTTAAACACCTTGGCCCCAAGGACTTTTAAACACCTTGGCCCCAAGGACTTTTAAACACCTTGGCCTATGGACTTTTAAACACCATAGAAAGGACCACACAAGGACTTTTAACCACCTTTGTGTCCGTATCAAGTTTCACATCAAGGACTTTTAAACACCTTGACCCCAAGGACTTTTAAACACCTTGGCCATGGACTTTTAAACACCATGATATAGATCACCTCAAGGACTTTTAAACACCTTGACCCAAGGACTTTTAAACACCTTGGCCTATGGACTTTTAAACACCATAGAAAGGACCACACAAGGACTTTTAAACACCTTTGTGTCCGTAACAAGAATCATCCAAGGACTTTTAACCACCTTGATGTTCTTAAGTAAACAAGGCTCACTCAAGGACTTTTAACCACCTTAGTGACCTTAACCTTTTCAAAACATCACTTGCCAATATACACCATTATCATCAATTTATCCACTGTTTTAAAGCATTAAACCAAGCCATATTCATCATGCATTTACAAGCATCAAACCACATTTAATCAATGTTCAACAACAAGGAACTCCTACCTTGAGTTTCCTTCAACATATGGCTTACAAAAACAGCATTAACCATGCTTAATCATGCTTTCAAAACAGAGTTTAAAACATGCAATAAACCACATTGCACAACAATCAAATCATGGCCACCACTAGAGAGTATTTTCGAAAACTTACACTTGAGCTTAGCAAAGTTGTTTAGACTTAAACTAAGCTCCCAAGACATTGGTTTCAAAGCCGAAACCCAAGTTTCACTCACCGATTCCACTTTGCCTCTTGCCGAAGCACCAAATCAAGCTTCCGGATCACCACCACTTGGATCCAAAGATGACTCCCCTCCAAACTTGAGTTTCTCCTCTTTTGGAACCAAAAAGCTTGATGAATCAAGTAGCAAATACAAAGGTTTTGATGATGAGATGATTAGGAATCAAAAGAGGATTGAAAAGAAGTATTTAGGTGATCAAAATCAGAGGAAAAGATCTGGAGAGAATGTGTTTGGTTTGAGAGAAAAGATGAGAGAAAATGGGAAATGGAAAATTTAGAAAGTTAGTTAAAAATGACTAAAATATCTTTCCCTCCTTTTTACTTTTATTTTAAACCATTATTAAATCATTTAATATTCTAGAAAATCTGGAGAAACTCCCCTTTGGGTAAATATCTCCTTAAAGATTCAAAGTTTCAATCCTTTTTAAAACAGTCACAAAACTTTCAAAAATTACATTTTGGTCACTAGCCAAAATGTCACCCTTCCAAAACTCATTTTCCAAAATTGATTTCACAGTTCACTTAATTATATTAAAAGATGATTTTAGAACATTTTTCCATATTTTTAATGCAACCCGAACTAGGCTTTCCTAAATTCACTCTCTTAGATTCGAACAGCACTTTGACCAAACCGGTCAACGCCCAAAACTTCTAAGCCCAAAACCGGGGCGTTACACTTCTTCAACACATTTCAAGATCTTCTTTAATGAAGAAATTCACAAGAAATATGATAAAAACTTCGCGGAAAGAACATTTTGTTACGAGAAGAACTTCAAGTTCAAGAACGAACCCAACTTGGATTATTCACCGGAGTTCATGTTAATAGTCATGAAGCACAAATGTGAGTTGTTTTGCCAACAGACGGGGGAGGTTTGTTCCAACATTGTCCGAGAATTTTATGCTCATCTCACAAAAATAGACTCGCCTTTCTTGATGGTGTGAGGTACGTGTGTTAGATTTGATGAGGGGTTTATTAATGCTAGTTTTAAATTGGATGGTGCAGAGGAAGAACACTTTTAGTTTGTTGACTCATTAGACGCCGCCAAGAGGCAAAAACTCTTGAAGGATTTATGTGAACCTAGCACAAAGTGGATTGTATCATAGAAGGGCCACTGTACGGTGAAACGACTAGCATTGAAGCCCCAGCCAAGGGGTGGAACCACTTCTTGAAGGAAAACCTGATGCCAACCACCCATAACGAGATTGTCTTAGAGGAGAAATTGGCCTTGTTACATTTAATCATCGTGGGCCGCAAGATCAACATCGATGAGACTTATAAATGCACTAGTAAGGGTAGTGGAAGATTGTTTTTCCCTTTATTGATTTTTAATATTTGCATGAAGCAGAATGTGCCAAAGCTTGATTCAGACGAGGTCCAAGAGAGAAAGGGAACAACTATCACTCCTACCATATGGAGGTAACACATTGCCATAGAGTCCAAGGAAAAGGGCTGCAAAGCCGGTGTCCAAGGCCAAGGTGACAAAGGCAAAACTTGAGGCTCCTATGACAGTTGGTTCAATGGTAATGCTTTCCTATGGCTTAGAAAAAAATGATGTCAGGGTAAACAGAAAGAATAAGGAAACAATGTTTTGCTGAATCAAGAAAAAGATAGAATTCTCCTATGGCTTAGAGATAATAAGTAACTTGGGGCTTCGTGGTTTGCTCCCTCTTAGTTCTCAAGTCAAAAACTTTAGAGTATGAGTTGAAGAGTAAAGCCTAGTAATGTCCGGACTAACGTGGGGGTTCGTGGTATGCTCCCTCTTTTTTATCACGCCAAACAATATTATGAATCAAGCCGAAAAATATTGTCAGCAAATACCCTTGGCAAATAAATAAAAAATAATAATTTTGAGTTTGGGTAGTAAATTTGACTAAGGGAGTTAAAGGACACTTGATGCATATTGCCCGTACTTCATGCACACTTCATAACCTTAGAGTAGAGTTATATTGATGCACTTGAATTTTTTGATCTGCTTGGCATTATTGCACTGGGATATTTGAGGATAGTACTAGGGCCAGATTTTGCTTACTAGCAGTTGTTAGCATTTCGACCAAATTTTGCCGAGGTTCTATTTTCTTCACTATCATTACTTGAGGACAAGCAATGAGCTAGGTTTGGGGGAGTGTTAACTCCTAAAAAGTACTGATTTTATGCATATTTCACAATGCTTTTGCTTGTCTTTAGGTATATATATATATATTTGCATTTAGTTGTTAAAATCATGCATTTGCATAAGGAGTTAGAGAGTTTTTCCTTGCCAGCGTGAAGGTTTATTTTGCAGGTTAGGAGCAGGGCAGGCTTGGTAGAGCAGCATAGGAACAGGCAAGCAGAAGAGAATTGCTGAGTCGTAGTTGGAAGAGTTAAACAATAGATTGCCAAGCTCGGCTGGCAAAGAAATGAAGTCCGATTCCCGGTCAAAGTGGTCGTTGAAACTAGTACACGTCAACCCTGAAATTCAAATTGATATAAGAAGATAACACGCTTTATTCTAAGTGAATAATCAAATTTCAAATTCAAACCCACTAATGTGATCCTATTTCTGCTCATATTCATCATGCTTTCATCATGTTTTATAATCATGAAAGAATAGGGAGTTCTTGCTTACTTTCTTTATAATTACTATATTTACATATTCATATTACTTATAGTTAAGCATGCACATCGTTATTTAATCATTCATGTTACTTATGCTAAGGAAATGCTTAGTTTCATGCATCATGCATTCGACTATTACCATGCATCTTGTTTCATACTATTTATTTTGCATATTAAATAAAGTTCATGCATGCCTTAACTATCAACAAACCACATATTTATTTTCTTTTCACATGCTTATAAGATGTTTTATGCATCATTTAGTTTAATTACATTTACTTATGATATTAGGTGTTTTCTTTGCAGGACACATGAACCACATAAAAAAAGGATTGAAGGGCAACTCACCATTAGCTAGTTTGGTTCAACAAAGGCTCAAATTAACTCAGCAACATATCAAGGCAAAGAAAGCTTCTAATAAGCTTCTAACAACTCTAACAACTCGTGATAAGCTCAAAGGTACTTAAAGGCAAGCCCACTTAGCTAAAGGCAGCTCCTAAAAGCACAATACAGCTCAAACACTAAGTGAAGCTCAACCAGCTAGTTAGCTCAGATCAAGCCAACTCACTCCTAGCTCAAGCAGCTCACCTTGGCTCACCTTACAACCTTCAACTCAACCTTGGAAGTACATGTCCCCTCCCTAAGGGACACTATCGACTAGCCTTGGAGGGAAATTGCTTGGTACCAACCTTTGGAGGGATAATGGCTGGAAAACGCATTGGAGGGAGACACCACTTTGGTTGAAGCAAGACCAGCCCCTAGCCGAACCAACACAAGCCCTATATGTGTCCTTTCGGCCAACTATTCACCCTTGTAACATGCCTATTCGACCACCTTTAGTAAACTATAAATAGGTGTTTATTTTGCATTTGTACACACAACTTTCATTTAATAAAATTTCTATCTTTGTCTGTTTATTCTCTCAAACTTGTTATTTTAAGAATTTCTTGACTTATTAAGCCTCTTTTGGTTTGTGGCGTTACCTACCTTTCCATCATTTGAAACTTTAGGTTGTTGGTTTCATAACCATCGATCTAAGTCCCTATTACTGCCCTCAAATTCCTTTCTTTTTAAGAAATAAGATTATACTCTTAATTATAATTTATTTCTTTGAATCCTTTGAATACTATCCATCTTCCATTCCATCTTTTCCATTTCATTCCATCTTTCCTATTCACTACTTCACTATTAGGACAATCAAAGCTTCTCTTAACAACTAAAATTGGAGAGTTGGAGCGTTTCACCAACCCTAGGGTTATCCATGCATGCCTATTTAAAGGAAGAGATCAAACAAACTGGGAGAGCACCGTGGTGAAAGAGGAAGCTAGAGGTTGTGTGGTTCGACCATCTTAGAGTAAGAGATCTGGAGGATTCGAATGGGTTGCATCGACAGACCTCCTTCTTGCCTATTCTCTTAGTTTTATTTTTATTTAAATGATGATGTTAAGATACGATGATATTTTATGGATGGAACTCCCAACCATGAACTAAGCTTTTATAGTTGGTTGGGGATGTTTGAGATTAACTCTTAGTTTATGTTTGGTTCTTAATAATTTAATGTCTTGACATTGTTTTCTATCTAGGTAGCACTTCATTTCATTAAATTCTTTGTCATGACAGTTGGCATTATTTTCTTATTATGCCTTAATATCTTAACAAACTTGAGGGGTAACGATTAGTTGCCAAGTACTAAGGAGAGAAGCTTTGACAGAAGATATTCAAGTAGATGAGCTTACTTCGAAAGTGAACCTACCCATTAGGAGTATAGATTGAAACTTAATCGAGTTAATTAATGAAAAACTTCACTATAGACATATAAGGGTTTAACACGGTTAGCTTAGGGTATTGCCATCGATAGAGGCAATGCCAGTCTTGAAATCAGCTTGTCAATAAATCCAAGGTAGGACATTATTAATACCTAGCATAGCTAGCCTAAAATCCAAGCATCCCTTGCCAACACTCATCATCCATTTGAATATTTTTTTTGCCAAACTGTTTTCACTTTCATTGCATTCCCTTAGCTATTTTCTAAAACAAAATTCCCAATCAATCCAAACATTCTTGATTCCTTTAACAAGTAAACCACTGAAAAATTAAATTCTTTTTCATTCCATGTGGATACGATACTCAGCTCACTGTTGTATTACTTGCTGATCATGTATACTTGCACGCTATAGACTCATTCTTGGCATTATTTCTTACATATTTACTTTGCATTTTCCACTCTATTGCCAATCGTTAGAAAGGTCAACAATAAGCTTGCAGGGAAACCTTACTATTGCTTTCTAGATGATTACTCTGGGTAAAACCAGATCTTTATTGCATAGGATGACAAGGAGAAGATAATATTCACATGTCCATATGGCATTATTACCTTTTTCCAAATGCGCTTTTGCCTCTACAATGCCCAATAACTTTCTAGCGTTGCATGATGGCCATCTTTTTAGACATGGTGGATGATTTTTTTTTTGGAGATTTTCATGGGTGATTTCTCTACCTATGGAGAGTCCTTTGACCATTGCCTAGGCAGTCTAGAGAAGGTGCTGCAAAGATGCGAGGAAACCGACCTTGTACTTAACTGGGAAAAGTGCCACTTTATGGTGTCCGAGGGCATTGTCCTAGGTCACCATATTTCAGAAAAAGGCATTGAAGTTGACAAAGCCAAGATTGAGGTCATATAGAAGCCTCCACCGCCAGCTAATGTCAAAGTCATTCGAAGCTTCCTTGGTCATGGTAGTTTCTACAGGAGATTCATCAAATATTTCTCCAAAAATATCAAAGCCTTTGTGCTTGTTGCTGGAGCAAAATAGAGAGTTCTAATGACCAATACCATTCAACGTTTGAAACCTTGAGGAAAGAACTTATTTCTGCACCGGTTTTAGTGCCCCCCGAATTGTCACAACCATTTGAGCTTATATGTGATCCTAGCGACTATGTTGTTGGTGTTGTTCTTGGTTAGCACCGAAACAAGGTTTTTCATGTTATATGTTATGCTAGTTGTACCCTTAATGAGGCACAAGTTAATTACACTACCGGTGAAAAAGAATTGCTTAATGTAGTTTTTGCATTTGATAAATTTAGGTCATATTTAGTAGGAACTAATGTTATTGTGCATAGTGATCATTCTTCCATTAAATACCAATGACTAAAAAGGATGCTAAACCTAGGCATATTAGATGAATATTACTACTGCAAGAATTTGATATTGAGATAGTTGATAGAAAAGGCACTGAAAATCAGGTAGCAAACCATCTCTATAGGCTTGAGAATGCATGTGACACTGATGTTGCATATGATATTAAGGAACAATTCCTTGCTAAGAAACTTTTGAAGGCTACGGCTTTGCCATGGTATGCTGACATTGTTAACTTTCTTGTTAGTGATATTTTTCCTTGTGATCTCAGTAGCCAGGAAAGGAAGAAATTCCGACATGATGCAAGCTACTATTATTGGGACGAACCTTACCTTTTCAAGCAATGCACTGATCATATGATCTAAATATGTGAACCTGAGGAAGAACAAGAAGACATCTTATATCATTGTCACTCTACCCCGCGTGAAGGGCATTTTAGAGGACAAAGGACTGCTGCAAAGGTCATACAGTCTGGATTTTATTGGCCAACCTTGTTTTAAGATGCACATGCATACTAAAAAGCATGAGATAGATGCCAAAAAATGAGAAACATCTCTCGACATTTGGGGTATTGAACTCCTTGAAGTTGAACAATTTGACGTTTGGGCTATTGAATTCATGGGACCTTTCCCATCCTCCAAGGGAGAACTATACATCTTACTCATGGTGGATTATGTGTCCAAATGGGTGGAAGACATTGCCACTACCAAGACGATGCAAACATCATCCTGGGGATTTTGCACAAGAAAAGCTTCACTCAGTTTGGGGTCCCTCGAGCCATTATTAGTGATGAGGGTAAACAGTTCGACAATAGCCTAATTCCTAAGGCATTGCGTCAATATGGATTCCACCATAAGATTGCCACAACATATCACTCGCAAACTAATTAGAGAGCCAAATTAATCATGAAACCTTGTTAAGAAACATAATTAGAGAGCCAAATACTTGAGAATTTCAATAAAGAACCTTGATTAGAGGAGTTGAACGAAAATTACCTCTAACCCTTGCCTATTCCTTCAATTGACAATATTTGTTGAAAAACCTTCAAGGATCCTTTGAAATAAATGGAGGAAACACCAAAGAAATCATTTGCAAATCAAAATAAAATGAAAAGATGAAAATCTCTGGAAGTTTTGAGAGATAAGAGATGTTTGGCTGATGAGAAAAGAGAGAAAATGAAAGTTACATCAAAAATAGATTTTGTAAAAGCAAAACCCCTTTTAATCATTACCTTTCTTTATTTCTTTTAATTAAGCACGTTTAAAATATGGTCAATCAAAGGAATAGCCGATTAATATCATATTAGCTCCCTAACGATTCTAAGTTTTGACCCTCTTTCAAATAAGCCATTAAAAACAATTTTCCATTTTTGCGTTTTAGTCACTAAACCGAAATGTCTACTTTCCACATGACGTTTTTCAAAATCAACTTTACCACACCCTTATCTATATTAAGAGGATTTTAAAAAAATCTCATGATTTTATCACATCCCGAACTATGTTTTCCCTGAACCACTCCTGAACTAACTCGGATCTCTAGTCTAGGTTCATCAGACCCTGAAACCAACCTAGAAACTCCTACCCCAAAACCGGGGCTTTACAACTCTCCCTCACTTAGGAAATTTCATCCTCTAAATTTTACCTAGAGGAAAAAGGTGCGAAAACTGCTTCAACTTGTCCGCCTTGCTTTCCCACGTGGCCTCCTCAACTCCTCGATGTTTCCACAACACCTTCACAAGTTCAATTGTCTTACTACGAATAACTTTTCTACTAGAATCAAGAATCTTAACAGGTTCCTCATACTAAGACAAACTCGGTCGCAACTTAATTTCCTCAACTGGCATAACATGTGACGGATCCGACCTATACCTCCATAACATCGATACATTGAACACATCATGAATTTTCTCCAACTCGGGAGGCAACCCCAACCGATACGCAACATGACCATCACGCTCCACAACTTTGTATGGTCTAATAAACCTTGGAATAAGCTTACCTTTACGTCCAAACCTCATCACATTCTTCCATGGCAATACTTTCAAAAACACGCGATCACAAACCACAAACTCAATCTCCCTATGCTTCAAATCCGCGCAAGACTTTTGACGATCCGAAGCCGCCTTCAACCGATCACAAACAAGCTTTACCTTCTCTGTCGTTCCCTTTAGAAAATACGACAACGAAACTAACTTTTGCCCTGCTTCCGCCCAACAAAGAGGCGTCCTACACTTCCTACCATACAAGGCTTCATACGGAGCCATTTGTATACTTTCTTGATAACTATTATTTTAAGCAAACTCAACCAAAGGCAACTATTTCTCCCAAGAACCTTGGAAATCAATAACACAACACCGCAACATATCCTCAAGCACTTGAATAACTCGCTCTGATTGACCATCCGTCTGAGGATGATACGAGGTAATGAAATTAATCCGTGTACCCAAAGCTCTATGCAAACCCACCCAAAATCTTGCTGTAAACCCCGGATCTCTATCCGAAACTATGGATTTAGGTACACCATGAAACCTCACATTTTCTGCAATGTACAACTCAACCAACTTATCCAACGTATTCGTAGCATGCACAACTATGAAATGCGCACACTTCGTAAGACGATCTACAATCACCAAAATAGAGTTCTTCTTTAACGGCGTCAAAGGCAAACCGGATAGGAAATCCATCGTAATCCTCTCCCATTTCCATTTCGGTATTTTCAAAGGTTTCAACAGCCTGGAAGGAAATTGATGCTCAGCTTTCACGCCCTGACAAACCACACACTTACTCACAAATTCAGCGACATCCTTCTTCAACCCAACCCAATAGTACTCATACTCCAATCCACGATACATCTTAATACTACCAGGATGCATGGAAAAAGGGTTGTTATGTGCCTCAGTCAGAATAGTGCGCCTCAACCCAACATTATCTGACACAACTATTCGACTCTTAAAACACAAGACACCATCATCATTAAAACAAAAGTCCATTGCATTACCATCCGCTATATCCTGAACATGCGGTACCAACGAATCATCAAGCAACTGCTTCTTCCTAATCAACTGAACCAAGGAAGGTTTCACTTGTAGCTCAGCTATCAATCCACCATCTCGCGATATACTCAACCGAGCAAACATCGCCCTTAACTCTACAACCACCTTCCTACTCAAGGCATCGGCCACAACATTGGCCTTACCAAGGTGATACTCTATTGTCAAGACGTAATACTTAAGCAACTCCAACCATCTTATTTGCTTAAGATTCAACTCTTTATGGGACATTAAGTACTTCAAACACTTATGATCCGTATAAACCCCGCACTTCTCATCGTAAAGGTAATGCCTCCAAATTTTCAAAGCAAACACAACCGCGACAAACTCAAGATCATGAGTAGGTTAGTTGTGCTCGTGCACCTTCAATTGCCTAGATACATATGCTACAACCTTCCCACCTTGCATCAACACACAACATACACCAACATACAATGCATCACTATAAACTACAAACTCTTTACCTGATTCAGGTTGAGAAAGACAGGAGCTTGCGTCAAAACTTCCTTCAGCCTATCGAAAGCTTGTTGTCTATCATTCCTCCACTCAAAGCGAATATTCTTTTGCAAAACCTTGGTTATTAGGGCAGCAATCTTAGAGAAACTATCCACAAACCTTCGATAATAACCTGCCAAACCAAGGAAACTATAGACTTCCGTCACTGATTTAGGCGTCTTCCAATTCATCACCGCCTCAATCTTATGTGGATTAACCCGAATACCCTCAACCGATACCACATGTACAAGAAAGACAACTTCTTTAAGCCAAAACTCACACTTACTCAACTTGGCATAAAGCTGGTTTTCCATCAACACTTGCAACACAATCCGCAAATGCTTATCATGATTCTCCTTGGTACGAGAGTACACGAGAATATCATCAATAAACACAACAACAAATTGATCCAAAAACTCATGAAACACACAATTCATCATGTCCATGAATGCAACCGGTGCATTCATCAAACCAAACGACATCACCAAGAACTCATAATGCCCGTACCTTGTACGAAAAGCTGTCTTAGGCACATCCACATCCTTTACCTTCAACTGATAATATCTAGATCTGAAATCAATCTTAGAAAACACCGAAGCACCTCCAAACTGATCAAACAAATCATCAATCCTTGGAAAAGGATACTTATTCTTAATCTTCAATTTGTTCAATTGCCGATAATCTATACACATACGCTTCGTGCCATCTTTCTTCTTCACAAACAAAATCAGTGCACCCCAAGGTGAAAAATTAGGCCTAATGAACCCTCGATCTAACAACTTCTGAAGTTGCATCTTCAACTCTTTCAACTCTTTCGGAGCCATTTGATAGGGAGCAATAGACACTGGAGTCATACTTTCATACAACTCAATGCCAAAATCAACCTCTCTATTCAGTGGCATCCCAAGTAACTATTTCGGAAATACACCTAGAAACTCACATACCGTACGTATGTCCTGCACATACACTTCCTTCGATCATGGATTCATAACATAAGCTAAGAAATCCTCACAATCTGACTCCATCAAACGACTTGCTTCTAGAGCCGAAATAGCATTGGACAAGAATTTCATATTCTCACACGATTACCACTTCGTAATCATTAGCAAGTTTCAAGGTAACTCGCTTAGGATCAAAATTAACCACAGTCCTATGCTTTGTTAACCAATCCATCCCAAGGATTACATCAAAACCATAGAAAGGCAATTCCATTAAATCAACCGCAAACACGTGACCTTGAATAGATAAAGGACATCTCCTATACAACCTTCTCGTGACAACAGTTTCACCAAAAGAACTAGTTACTTGTATTCCCATGTTTAACACCTCAATAGGAATATCAAGAAAACGTGCATGCTCACTCAAGATATATGAATGCGTAGAGCTAGAATCAATCAAAGATAACAATGACAAAGATTGCAAAGTGAAGGTACCTGCAATCACATCGGTGTTATTGCGTCCCTCGCGATATGCGTACACCCTCACAGGACCACCACCCTCAGGTTGAATAGCTGCAACATGTGCTACGGTCCTTTGACCATCCTCCCTATGCTAGAAGTTACCACGACCGCGCCCACAACCTCGCTGTAGTGCAACAAGTGGTGCTCTAACTTGACCACCTCCAGCCAAAAATGAACAATCACGTCTCAAATGGTCAGCCGAACCAAAAATCCAACAAGGGTTAGCTGCCACTACCGCAGGAGCCTGCGCCTCTCGAGCCAAACGAGGAGAATATCCCCTCATATGCTCATGTGATCCATATACCCAACAAGAGTTAAAAGCCGATCTAGCATGAGCACCATGAACGTAAGCTCTATGTCCAGGCCTTCCTCCGCCTCGCCTCACATCCGCGCTATACCTCGTATCATGCTGCCTCCTATTTTGTCCACCTCCAGGACTAAAATATACAGCTCTCTTACCCGAGCTAGAACCATCCACACGAGAAGTCAATCCTAGACTCTGCTCAATATCCTTAGCTCGCGTCACCAACACATCAAAATCTGTGTAATCATAATACAACATGAAAGTATTCATTTCTTGCACCAATCCATAATGAAAATGGTCACAATGATACCTATCACTCGACACCAATTCAGGGGCATACTAGCTCAAATGAACAAACCGAACCTCATACTCAGTCATGCTACCCTGGACCAAAGACATAAACTCGCGTTTCTTATCATCCAACTATCAAACTCCCAGATACTTCTTCTTAAATGCAGCTTAGAAAAACTCCCAATCCACTTCATTAGGCTCCAAAGCCACAATTATAGTCGTCCACCAAATGTAAGCATCGCTTGCAACAACGAAACAACGCATCCCAACTTACGTGCATCATTGTACCCATTTGATCCAAAATCCGGATCATGTTGGCCATTCAAGCCTCAGATGCCTCGGGCGACAACCAACGATACTCAGCACCGCCCAAACTATGCAAGCGTTCTAACAGCAACCCCGTTTTCTCAGTAGCAGGTGCTTGCACTTACACTCCAGCAACAATAACTTAGAATGTTCCAGTCATCGCCTGAACTAGAGACGTCAAATCACCAAACATAGGCCCAGCTTGCTCATGTTGTCCTTACTCCTCACCCCCACGGGTGGAGACGGTGAAGGAGGTAAATTCCTACCAAGAGGAACCTCGTTCTCCTAATTTCCCTGCCCTCCGGCAGCAGCATCCGTACTCGACCGAAACTCTTTCTTCGGTCCCATTGTGCTATTATAATTAAGGCATGATTATAAAACAAAACAAAGAAATCAGGCCAGCTTTAAGCAAGGATCCAAGACATCAAATTCAATTTAAAACACTTTAACTATAGTAATAAGCCATTGGGTATCCCAATTTCCCCCTAAGCATAGCATTAGGCAAACAACATGCATATCACACACACCATGCATAGCAATCAATCAGATTCAACCCATAACATCATCATGTATATAACAAAATACATACATCACAACCATTATGCATGACATCAATATCATTTATTCATCAACAACATGATTATAACAATCACCGTGCAAAGCAAACATTATCATTCATTTGGAATCACATCACATCAACATACCAATGACTTACCATCATCCCATTCTTTCGAAACCTAGCTCCGATACCACCAAATGTAACCCCTTCAACCTAGTCTGGGCAAAAGACCGAATCGAACATGTCACACGGGGAATATTAAAGTAAACTAGAAAGGTTTATTTTAATAAACAACCCTATTTTTTTCTTTTTATCTTATCTAGATGCTTGACATTAACCTATGTGTAAAGGCTCACATCGAAATGATTAACATCAAAAACACACATCGATTAGGCACTCAATTGAATTTGAAAACGTTTTAGGGACCATTTTAAAATTTTAGTAAAATACAGGGACTTTTTTAATTTTTAAGTTGCCAACCTTTAATTAATCACATTACATGCCACTAAGTCAAATCTCAGCTCAAAACAATCATCCAAGCTCATTTCATTGCATCCACAACATTTAGGGACTAAAACATAAAGAAAGAGAACTTTAAAAGATTCCAGTAACTAACTTAACAACATGGTGTTTCGAAACAAAGAGCCCTGCATCAAAACACCATGTCTCGGAACGGGACTTGGTGTTTCGGTACACGAGGTCGTTTCGGAACAACCTCCAACGTATTTCGGTACACCCATTTCCAGTAGCTAAAATTTTCGAGCTTGTTCCGATATGCCCCTTCTCGTTTCGAAACCCTTAGGACATTTCAGGCTCACCGTTTCGGTACATCCTTAGGCGTACCGAAACACCTGGGCCTGTAATTACATTTTTGTTGGTTTTTCACACTTTAATGCAATCATAATCATCCCAACATGCTTCCAATATGCATACAACATATCTAAACATCAATCATCAATTATTCATGGCATATTCAACATCATAACATGGCAAGATTTCATTAAAGGTATACTATAGGCATGCAACCTAGTGACAAGCCAATCAAGATACCAAAATGCAAAATAAAGCATAAACCAAATATCAAAGGCCATTTACAAGTCTAAAACAACAATGCTACTTGCTACTTATTAAATATAGTCTAACCGAAACATACTTTTGTAAGTGAAGTCTCTTGTGATCCCTTGCTACTTGCTGCCTCCAAAATCTCAATTATCTGCATTGATGGACAAATAAGAGCGCAAGCACACAATGCTTAGTGAGAAGGCTCAATAACAAAACACCATCAATGCATTAAACCATGTCCACATTGAAATCTCATTTCAATTTCCTAAAACATCATTTGAAAACCTTCATGCCCTTTTAAAACCATGCACTTTCCTTGAACAAAAATCGGCATATTAAACATCATGCTACAAGTATCATGAATCATCAACAAGTTCCAATTCCATACTCCATTTAAGACTTCCCATGTATTGCTACAATATGCAAAACTTAAAGAGTAAAACTAGCATAAACCTTATTATGCAACATAAACGATTTCACGATACATCGTCAATTATATTGGCTTACAAGTGATCATTAAACAAGTTCATATCTCAAAACCACATATCAGATATGCAGATTCAACAAGTGTCTACTCGACACTTCAAGCCATCTTAACCGGAATTGGTACATTCACAACCGAAGGTAAGGAACCGGTTCAAGAATCGGAACACACTAAATCTTGTATTGATTTTTTAGATTCTGAAGACACCACCTCTGTACCGTTGAAGTTCTCACCTTTGGATGTGCCATCAGAGAAATATTTGAAGCGTAAGGCTTCGCGATAAGAGGAAGCCAACAAAGAGGGTGAGTCAGTTGAAAAGATCGAGGAAATTAAGGTTCATGACCCTGCACCAACTCCACGACAACAACCAAGGGGAGGCAGCAAATACCTCAAGAAAATGGCCAAAAGGACTCTACAAATTCGAGGTGACGACCTCTCCAATTGACTCATTTGCATTTCATTTTTCATTTTCATTTTTGCTTTTGTTTTGTTTTGCATGCATTGAGGAAAATACTCCTCTTGAGTTGGGGGTTTATTTTGTTTTCATATTCATCTTTTATTTTTATTTTTTTCATTAGGATAAAGAGATCAATTTGACGACTATCGTGCAATTTCTAGTTTTTCCTGCTGAGTTACTTGCCCCGGCAACTGATGCTGGAACAACTACAAATGACATTGCTGCGGCAACCACTGCCCTGCACGAAGGTAAGGAACCCGTTCAAGAATCGGGACATACTAAATCTTGTATTGATTTTTTAGATTCTGAAGACACCACCTTTGTACCGTTGAAGTCCTCACCTTTGGATGTGCCATCAGAGAAATATTTGAAGCGTAAGGCTTCGCGATAAGAGGAAGCCGGCAAAAAGGGTGAGTCGGTTGAGGAGGTCGAGGAAATTGAGGTTCATGACCCTACACCAACTCCACGACAACAACCAAGGGGAGGCAACAAATACCTCAAGAAAATGGCCAAAAGGACTCTACAAATTCGAGGTGATGACCTCTCTAATTGACTCATTTGCATTTCATTTTTCCTTTTTTCTTTTGTTTTGTTTTACATGCATTGAGGAAAATGCTTCTCTTGAGTTGGGGGGTTTATTTTGTTTTGATTTTGTCTGTCTCATGTTAGTTTGTGTTGGTCTCATGATTATTTTGCATATATTACTTACCCTGATAATTGTTTGTTAATGTACCCCCTCGACCCGACTTAGACTCCCCACCAAACCAAGTGAGCTACATTAGGTTTGCCGAAGCAAACCCGAAATGATAATACAAGAAATGGGTCCATTTTTTCTTTTTTTATCTTTTCTAGATGCAACATATTAATCTAAGGTGAGCATACTTGTAGCGGATGAAATCTCAAAAGAAACAGACACCGAAAAGACTCTCGATTGCATACAGATACATTTTAGGGACTAAAATGTAAAACTAGAAAATTATTAGGACATAGTTAAAGTTTAGATTATCAATCCCTAATTAATAAGATTACATGCTTGCACATCAAAATTCAGTTCAAAATGATCATCTAAACTCAACCAATTGCATTCTAAAGATCCAAGGATCAAAATGAGAGAATCAGAAACTTCAAACAACTAAATAATTGAATTAACTGAAGCTGGTATCAGTACTCGGGCACCAGTACTGAAAATAGTCTTCGTATAGAAACGGTCTTATTGGTACAACATAAGGTGTATCGGTACACGAGCTCGGAATGACAAAATCCAAATTCCAGTAGCTAAAAATTGTACCGATACACTTGCCCGTGTATCAGTACCTTCATTAAATTCCCAAAGCACGCAACGAAACGACACTTCACGTACCAATCCCTGAACCTAATATATGCTTATCCGTACCGATACAGAGCTTCGTGTATTGGTACGCCTGGACCTGTAATGTCCAATTTTTCTGGTTTATCAACCAAAAGGTGCCTCAAACATACATCAATCAATCCCAAACATATTCACCAGTAAACAACGCATCAATACAGGCCAAGAGCTCATAGGAATATGAATTCTAGATGCAAATCCTTCAAGATCACAATGTTAGAGGGATGCTTCGTATTTTCATCCAACTCAAAGACTAAAAAGGAATTTAAGGCATATTCCAGCATATGCATCACATCATTAGACGTAAACCAACAATTTATGCATGCTTGAACCACAAAATCCTAAGCATAGTGATGCGCTCCAACTCTCCAATTGATGTTGTTGAGAGAAGCTTTGATTGTCCCGACCGTGAATGCAAGTAAGCATGTGCCTCCGAATGTCTTCTTTGATGGAAGATGTATGAAATGATGAAGTGTTTAGGGCTGTTTCAGGTATGGGAGTGAATGGAAAGAAAAGAAAGGGATGGAAATAAAAGAGATAATATTCAAAGTATCAAAGAAAGAACTTATACTTAAAGTATAAACCCATTTCTAGTTGAAAGACTTTGAGGGTGGTAATAGGGACTTAGACTGAATGGTTATAAGAACCAACAATCTGAAGTGTCAAGAATGGAAGATAGGTGACGCCACAAACCTTAGAATAGGCTTGATGAGTCAAGAAGTTCTAAACACAACAAGTTTGAGAGAAAACCTCACAAAAGGATATTTTATATATTTTGAAAGTTGTTTACAAATGAAAATCAAAGGCCTATTTATAGATTACAAGGGATGAGCAAATGGGCATGAATCAAGGGGCATGTGATGGTTTGGCTTGGCTTTGTGTCTCCCTCTAAAATGGTCGAATAGGCATATAGTTTGCTGGTGATGATTCGGCTAACTCTTCAAGGGTTGGTTTTGCTTCACTTTGGTGTCAAGGTGTGGAGAGGAACTATGGTTTCCCTCCATGGCCGAATAGTTTCCTAGGTGACCCTTCATGCTTAGCTAAATTAGTAGTGTGGCTAGCTAGCTAGGTAGTGGAGGTAAGAGTGATAGCTTGAGTTGAGTTTAGCTCATCGAGCTGGAGATGAGCTGACTTGAGCTAAGCTCGCCAGCTGATTTAGATAGCCCATCCTTTGAAGCTGATTTGAGCTGTTTCCAGATGCCCTTAGCTAGGTTCAGTCCTCCTTGAGGATTCTTGAGCTTGTCTCGTGTTATAAAAGTTGTTAGGAGCCGAATTGGAGCTATCCTTATCTTGACTCTTCTCTAAGCTGATTTGAGCTAGTTATGAGCTAAATGAGCTGCCTCAGAAATTTGAGTTGAGCTGAATTGAGATGCCTTGGTAATTTGAGCTGCCTCCTAGCTGGTTGCCTTGGTAAGTGATACTTGCAAGAAAAATTGAGCTAATTCGGAACGTCACGAGCTGATAGTGAGCTACCCATTTATCCCTTGTGTTATATGGTTAATATTTCCTACAAAGAAAACACCGAATAACATAAGTAAAAGTAATTAAAAACAAAGTATAAGGACTGAAATGAATTTAAAGAAAGATGTAGTGTATCTAATAGCTAAGGCATGCATGTAACTTACTTAATATATAATATAAACATCACGAAACAAAAATGATTAGTGATAGATAAGTATGTAATGCATGAAGCTAATCATATCTCTAGCATAAGTATCATGTATGTTCAAACGTGCATGCTTAACTATAAAGAATATAATTTAGTATAAAGAGGAGATAAATGGAAAGTAATTAAAAACTCCCTCTTCTTTCAAACTTGTAAAACAAGATGAAAGCATAGTGAATGTGAGCAGAAACATGAATGCATCACCCCCATTCTTTTAGGCAATTTGTCCTCAAATCGAAATGCCTCATTTCTGGACGTTCTCTTGCTGTTGGGAAGTTCGAATGTTGGATTGCATCATTCTTGAATTTCCCTTTTTCTGACCTGAAAATGAAAAGAGAAAAAAAGATTTTTGGATTGGGTTAGAAAAATCAGTTTTGATCATAGGGCGTGTCAAAAGACATTCCCTAATCATTTCAATGTTGGTGGAAGCATTGACATCCTTTGCTTCCTTCTCCTTGAGTTTCTTTTTGGCTCGTTCCTCTTTCCAATCATCAATGTGTTTCTTCATCAAGTTCTGGTTATGTTGCACTTGTTTTGGCGTCATAAGAGTTAGAATAATCTTTTTTCCTTTGTGCTTGAAAGAATATCTATTGGTGAAACAATCATGCATCATTCTCTTGTCATATTTCCATGGCCTCCCAAGTAGAATATGGCTGCCATGCATAGGTACAACATCATATATAACTTCATCTTTATAATTGCCAATGGAGAAAAGAATTAGAACCTGTTTGGTGACCTTCAAATCTCCCAAATCGTTTAACCATTGAAGTTTGTAGGTTGCTGGATGCTTGAGAGTCTTTAGTCCCAATTTTTTCACCATGAGTGTGCTTGCCACATTTGTGCAACTGCCACCATCAATGATCATAAAACACACCTTATTGTTCACGTGACACCGAGTGTGAAATATGGTTTCTCGTTGTTGCTCTTCCTCGGTCATTTGTGCATTAAGAAGTCGTTTCACCACGAAGTTCTCTATCAACAGCTGGTTCAATTTCTGCTTCTTCTTCTTATTCTGGTTCTTCTTTAACTTCCTTTTCATGGCCGGAAGTGATTTCTCCATTACCCATGAGCAGCATTGTATTCCGGTTTGGACATTGACTAGCAATATGGACATGTCCCAAGCACTTGAAGCATTTGATTTCTCTAGAACGAGTAGGGGCTTCTACTTGCTTGCCTCGAACAGTATCCATCATGGTTGGTTTTGTTTTGGAGGTTTTGGCCGGTTCATTGATCTGAAGAGGTGTGGCCTTCCGAATGTTGCTTTGACTCCATTTAAGGGCATCATTGTTGTTTCTTTTGGTCACAATCCTCCTACGTTGCAGCCTTTCAATTTTCATAGCCATGTGCATCATTTCTTCGATTTCTATATAGTGTTGTAACTCCACTACATCCGCAATCTTTCAGTTTAGTCCCACGAAGAATCGGGTCATTGTTGCTTCTCGATCTTCGTCGACATTGGCTCAGATCATTGCAATCTCCATGTCTTTATAGTAATCTTATACGCTCCGATTGCCTTGCTTAAGGTTCGGCAATTTGTGAAATAAATCACAGTGATAATGAATAGGTATGAATCTACGCCTCATGATACCTTTCATCTCAAGCCAAGTACTGATCGGCCTTTCACCATTGTGTTTCCTTGATTTCTTCAATTGATCCCACCAAACGAGAGCATAGTCCACAAATTCCATGGCTTCCAAACAAACCTTCTTTTGTTCTGAATACTTATGACACTCTAAAATGTGTTCAACCTTGTTTTCCCACTCTAAAGAAGCCCCCCCGATCAGTTTTGCCTTGAAAAGGAGGTATACAATCTCGAATGCTTCCAAGGTTGTCATCTATCTATGCACGATATCTTGCAATACTTCGAATGGACACCATATCATCATTGTCACTTTCGTCCACAACTTCATGTTGTTAGGAGCTGGATTGGAGTTATCCTTGTCTTGACTCTTCTCTAAGCTGATTTGAGCTATTTATGACCTGAATGAGATTCTTCGACAATTTGAGCTGAGTTGAATTGAGCTGTCTTGGCAATTTGAGCTGCCTCCTAACTGGTTGCCTTGGCAAGTGATACTTGCACGCTGAATTGAGCTGATTCTGAATGTCACGAGCTGATAGTGAGCTACCCATTGATCCCTTGTGATGTGGTTAATATTTTCTACAAAGAAAACACCGAATAACATAAGTAAAAGTAATTCAAAACAAAGTATAAGGACTAAAATGAATTCAAAGAAAGATTTGTTGTATCTAATAGCTAAGGCATGCATGTAACTTAATATATAATGTAAACATCACGAAACAAAAATGCATAGTGATATAAAAGCATGGAATGCATGAAGCTGATCATATCTCTAGAATAAGTATCATGTATGTTCAAACGTGCATGCTTAACTATAAAGAATATAATTAAGTATAAAGATTAGATAAAAGGGAAGTAATTAAAAACTCTCTCTTCTTTCAAACTTGTAAAACAAGATGAAAGCATAGTGAATGTGAGCAGAAATAGGAATGCATCACATAGGCACATCCACCCTATATGCACACTACAGAAACCATCAAGCATAAAACACACATGCTACTTCAACATTCACATCGCAAAACCATCAACATATAAGTCCATCAACCACGACATATAATCTCCACATTATAACCAAAATACAGGCTATAAACCTCCCCAAAAACGTGGTACACATTGCCTTATTAACTAAAATAAAACTAGGTTTTCATACTCAATCAAGTGTCTTGCTCTTGGACCTTCCTTTCCATCACAATGCAGCCCTCAACTCTATTTCTTTGCATCAATAGGAAAAAGAGAGTGTAATGTCACGCCCCACCAGGTCGCGACCCAGCCAACCGAGGGGCACACCCGTAAGGGTGCACTGAGAAGCACCAAGGTGCCCCACCTAGGTGCGCAACGCGCGCCCAACAAGCTCCATCCAAGGGAACTCGGGCCAACAAGGGGAAAATGAGATGCCTTGGGCATTTTAAGGCCAAGGAAGACCCAAGGAAGAATCTAGAACGGCCTAGAGGGCCCCAAACGTTTCCACACACCTCCAAGGGGTTCCGGAAGGTTCCACACTCATCTAGGCTCACCCGGAGGAACCTAGAAGACCCGGAAAGCCTCAGGGAGGCTCGAGACAAGTCCGGAGGGCTCGGGACAACTCCGGACATCTCCGGAACAATCTAGAATACTTTAGAGTATTGTAAATGTATGTAGATAAGTATGGAATTCTCTAGAGATATCTAGGCATCTTAGATATTTTAGGAGGCAAGATCCTAACCGTTGGATCAAATAAATCTTAGCCGTCCATTTAGGAGGAGGGAGCCTATAAATAGGGCCACCTCCCGCATTTGTAAATCACCTAAGAGTTGTGTACTCAAACACTTGTAAAGTTCTCTAGTAAGCTTTCGTTGCTTAATATAAGGTTCTTTCCTTGTAAACTCGTTTGCTCCTTGTGTGTTTGCCATAGCGTTGAAAGATTAAGGCTTCCTAACATCGTGCCGAGAGTGTTAGCGTCACACGGATTTGAGCTTGAAAGAATAAGTCCGTGACAGTTGATATCAGAGCAAGTTCCGATCGCTCGGGAGCATGGCCAAGACCGTCACGAACCAAGTTGCTAGCCCGTCCGAGACCGAGGTCACGCATGACCAAGGTGGGCATCAAGTAAAGGCCGACCTTGTGGAGACAAGGCCTCGTGCCAAATCCAAGGACCAACTCTCTAGCTTTGAATCGCGCTTGACTCGGGTGGACAACCTTCACAAGCGGATTGAAAGCCTTGAGGCGGAGGATGCCGAGATCCACACGGCCGTGAGGGCTATGAAGATCAAGCTAGAGGAGACCCTGCGCGCGGAAATGGGTGAAGTACGCGACGCACTCATGGGAGAGCTCACAAAGGTACGTGAGTCTTTCCAACGTGAACTTTCCAACGTGTATGCCCAACTAGAAGCATTGCAAGGCGACCTAGCCTTGTGTAAACGTGCTATGACAGCCGGGCCAAGCAATACCGTGGAGGCTAGAAGGGTCGAGGTACCCAAGCCTCAAACCTTTTTCGGGACACGCAACGCCAAAGAAGTAGACAACTTCTTGTATGGCTTGGAGCAATACTTAGAAGCCGTTGGCATCAGGGAGGATGCCTCTAAGATCCAGACCGCAACCTTATACCTCACCGACACCGCCATGCTTTGGTGGAGGAGAAGGCGTCTCGATGTCGAGTGAGGTACGTGCACCATCTCTACCTTCAATGATTTTAAAAAGGAACTCAAATGACAATTCTATCCGGAGAATGTCGAGGATGAAGCGAGGGCACGATTGCGAAGGCTCAAGCAATCGGGGAACATCCAAGACTATGTCAAGGAGTTCACTAGCTTGGTGCTCGAGATCCCCGATCTCTCAGATAAGGACTCACTCTTCAATTTCATAGATGGCCTCCATAGTTGGGCCAAGGCCGAGTTAAGGCGAAGGGGAGTACAAACCCTTGCCGATGCCATTGCCGTGGCCGAGAGCCTCATTGACTATTCCACAAACAAGAGTCCACCTACGAGCCAAGGGACAAGAAGAGTGGTCACTCCAACGGGGGAAGAAATAGGAGCCCGCGCAACGAGAGTCGCAAGGTCGAGGACACACCGCAGCACCAAGTGGTTTAATAGCTCCCTAAAGATTCTAAGTTTTGGCCCTTTTTCGATTCAGTAATCAAAATAGTTTTCAAACTTTACATTTTAGTCACTAGAACAAAAATGTTCATAAATCCAATTTCATTTTATCAAATTGAGCTTTCCAAAACCTTTAATATATTTATAAAACTTTTTTTTAATCATTTTCCCACAGTTTTATCCGCATCAAAACATTTGTTACGAATTAATCCCCGAAATAAACTATAATCAACTAATCGGGTTCACCAGAACTATCTAACCCAACAAGCTAACTTCTAAGCCCAAATTCGGGGCGTTACGGTTAAACTGTCAAAACCTGTTGTGATATCCTATGATGAGTTAATTGCCACGACATTTAGGTGAGAAAACCTTATATTTTCGGATTGGCATGGAATTAACTTGAAAATTTTCTATGATGTTGTTTATATTCACATTGTTGTGACATGTTGATCTAAGGAGACCTAGTAAATGTTAGGATATTAAAATATGGAAAAAGTGTGCTAGAAGAGCTCATCTGGCTCTAGCCAAAAAATGGATAATGATAATTAATTACTAGAGGTGCCCATCTATCTCTAATTTTTAGAATGTTAAAAAACTTCTAGAGGTACCCATCTAGCTCTAGCCGAAAAAGAAAGAAGAAAGAATTCGCTAGAGGTGCCAAATTGACTCTAGCTGAATAAATTGCATTGACAATCTAATAAAAACTAAGGTTTTCTTGGAATCATGTTGATTGACTTGTACACAACTATGCACACACATTTTCACCAACATTGTATTTTATTTTTAAGTAACTTTTTGTGCTTTCCAAAGTTCGAAAGGCAATCAATTCTTTGTTGCCATGGTTTTAAGGATTGAAGTCAAGCTTGAAGCATGTTTTGTGGTGAATGCCTTGGCAGATAGTTGTTAGTTTTTGCATTGCTTGAGGATAAGAAATAGTTCGAGTTAGGGGATGTGTTAAGTGTGAAAAAGTACTATATTTTACTCTTTTTAATCATATTATTGTTTAGACTTAGGATATTTAGTTGCATTTGTTCTAATTCATGCATAAGTTTGTAGACTTTCAAGGTAGCATTGTTTACATTGGTGTCTTCGTTTCCATCCATTGATACTTGTGGTTCCTAGATTGCTATCTAGAGGGTCCAGGTCCACTCCCAACAGACCAAATAAGTGTCACAAGCTTCGGGTCTTAAGTCTCTAATACCTAAAGCTCATCTTACCTTTGAAAGCCAACCTTCTTTCCTTCTACTTTCATTGATTTAATTCTCCATCTACCATCATCTCTTCTTCCATTTATTTTATTCATTTCCATTTTCCATTTTTCAATTTGAGATCTGAAAACTTTCATCTCATTCTATCCTTTCTAGCCCCTTCAATTTCACCCTAGTTCATCACCAAAACCTCAAAACAGCCCAATCTTCCTATCCTTCGAAATCTTTCAATTCTCAACCAAATTCTACAATTCTTTCAACCAATCTATTCATTTATATTCCAATGGAAAATCTTGAAAGTTTCATAATTTTCCAATTTCACTTGGTCGGTCAATTCAAGACTTCTTTCCAACCTACCATTAAAGACTACCCTTCCAGCCTGTTTCGACCACCCTACTTTCCAGCCTTATAAATTTCTCATTCCTAATCCTTTTCCACAAGTCTTGACCTGAAACCGTAGCCCTACATCCCATCTACAACATACCAAAAATTTAGCCTTTTCCAAAACCGTTTACCCATCCAATAGAACCCTCAAAGTACCCTACCCAAAAACTGTCCAACCAACCTTATTCGACCCTACCACCCTTCCTAGCCAAAATTCTCTCAATTGATTCCGTTATTCTCGATACTAACCTATACCAATATTGTACTTTTTTGTATCAAGTATTTGTTTGTGCAGGGGCACTTGCATTCGGAGGAAGATTTGCTTTCCTTCTAGGACCGGTAACAAACATAGATCGAGTTGTCCCTTCAAGTGAAGACATCACCAATTCGGTCCTTGATTGCAAAAATTGGACCTCAAAAGGGGTTCGCATCAAATGATATCAGAGCTATTTGAAGCCAAGACAAGTCTCTACCAATTTCACAACAAAAATTAAGTGCAATTATTGAAGAAAAGAAAGAACAAGGAGAGTGCCTGCAACCGGTCTCCTACAAAAGCAAAGGAAAAAGAAAGAAAGAAAGAAAAGCAACGAAGAGTTCCCGAAACTGGTCTCCACCAATCAAATTGAAGAATCAAAAGGTAGCAATCGAATTTTGGAGGAACATCAAGACATTTATTGTTCTCGTGCCAAGGAGGTTGGTGACTCTTCCAAAGAGTTGTAAGTGATACCTTTACAAACATTGCTTTTCATTTTCCTTCCTAACCTTTTCATGCATCTTTTCATCCTTTCTTTTCACTTCCTACCCTTTCATTCTTACCTTTTCAAATCATTCCTAACCTTTTCTACCATCATAACTCTTCACCAAATCATTTGGATCCTTTCACCCATCTTTGACTACAAGTGTCATACACTAACATTTGAAGACTCCATAGTCTACAATTGTTTTCCTTTGACAGGTTTGAGTTGTTCAAACAAGGACTTTGTTCAAGGAAATAGAATGGTATAAGGCATTTGAGCGTGTGAGCCTAGAAGGGGAATTGAAAAAAAAGCCATGTACATTCCCGAGTGCAAAAACGAGAGATCGGGTGAAGTGACATCAAATTCTACTTTTCTAAAAGTGACTAAGTGAGGGTTTATTTATATTTTTGTTTTTTTATTACTTTGTTTGTTTTTAATCATGTCTAGAAGGGGAAGCATACATGGTCAAGAGGCTCAAGAAGATGACATACAAATCTTAATGAGGGAATTTACAATAGTCATGAGAGCTGAACTAGAGCCTATTCATGCACGCCTAACGCAACTCCAAATTTCTCAAAGAGATTGTACTACTCGAGTTGAACCACAAGATGAAAAAGAGGATGAATCTGGAGCCAATAATATACATCAAGCACGACAACCAAATGCTAGGAGAAATGATCAAAGGGGAAGAGAGCCCTTGGATGATGACCTTAGCAACATCAAAGTTAGTGTGCCACAATTTCAAGGAAGATCTGATCCCGCGGCATACTTAGCATAGGAGAGCAAGATTGATCACATCTTTGATTGTCATAATTATTCAAAGCAAAAGAAGGTGCGAATGACTGCTCTTGAATTCATTGACTATGCTCTCAAATGGTGGGATCAATTAAACATTTCTCGGAGATATAGTGGAGAAGGTCCCGTAACAACATGGCGAGAAAGAAGGCCATCATGAGAAGACATTTTGTTCCTACACACTACCATAGAGACCTCCTTCAAAAGTTATAATCACTAAGGCAAGGCAATAAAAGCGTGGAAGACTAGTATAAAGAAATAGAGATTCCATGATTCATGCTAACATCAATTAGGACTGGGAAGCCACTATGGCAAAGTTCCTCGCTGGACTTAATGTTGACATAGCCAATGTCCTTAGACTCCAACACTATGTTGAGTTAGAAAACATGGTGCATATGACCATCAAGATAGAGAGGCAAAACAAGAGGAAGCCATATTAGAGCAATCCAAGTGCTTCAAGTTCACGGTGGAATCCCGAGCCTCCTAAGAAGATTAATACCATTCCAAAGGAGTAATTGCCTAAACCAAAGCAAACTTTAGTGGAGGACAACAAGACTAAGCCTATGGTCAACCAAGAAAGGACAAGAGACATTCGGTGCCTCAAGTACCTTGGAAGAGGACACATTTCTAGCCATTGTCCTAACAAGAGCACTACGCTTTTCCTAGATAATGGTGACATTATGTCCGACCATGAAGAAGAGGAAAAAGGAAGTCCCTCCCCCACCAAAAGAAGAAAACTTAGAAGAAGAGTAAGAGGAGTTAGAGGAACCTACAATGCCATCCGGAGAGATCCATGTAGTGAAGAAGGCCTTAAGTGTTCAAGCCAAGGAAGAAGACAAAGAGCAAAGGGAAAATATTTTCGACACAAGGTGTCGAGTGGAAAACGAGGTATGCTTTTTAATCATTTATACTCGTAGTTGCACTAATGTGGCTAGCACTTTCTTGATTAACAAGATAGGGTTGAGGACCTACAAGCATCCAAATCCATATCAACTTCAATGGCTTAACAATGGAGGAGAGTTGAAAGTGAACAAGCAAATCTTAGTGCCTATCTCCATTGGATAATATAAAGAGGAAGTACTGTGTGACATGGTACCAATGCATGCGAGTCATCTACTATTTGGACATCCTTGGTTGTATGACAAGAATGTCATACATGATGGTTACACAAATTGCTATTCATTCAAGCACCAAGGCAAGTTAGTGAACCTTACACCCTTGACGCCTAAACAAGTGAGACATGACTGAGTGCAAATGAAGAAGTATATTGAAATTCAAATGTCAAACTTGAACGGGCACAAGACAATGGAAAAAACAAGGTGACTCATGATGAAAAGAGACCTATTGAAATGAAGAAAGGTGACCCTACACATGAAACATTATGTTCTTTCAAAAATAGGGGGACACGTTCATGGATGAGAAGGCCACCTCGACAAATACTTTTCTCTTCTGTTTCTTATATTTCGAAAAGAAAACATCACTACAAAGAAGAGGGATTCCGAGCAGACAACATCACTCCTACAAAGTCTCCAATTAGGGGACAAATTGCCTCAAAAGGGGGGGTCAAGTGATCCAATTCAAGGACTTTCCACCACTTCAATGAAGGATTTCTACAAGGATCAATTGACCTTTAATACAATGAGTTCTTTCATTACCTTACTTTAATATTAGTTTTATGATGATAGAATTTAAAATATGAGTTCACAATTTTAACTTAACTAATTTTCATTATTTTAAGTTATATTCCTTAGTTCAATTCATGATTAACTACCTATATTGTGATACACAATTCACTTACCATTGTTTATTATTTTGCAAGGACAAAAATTCATACGAGAGATGGATATATGAAGATGAAAACCAAGCTTTTGGATGGATAAAATACCAGTCATGCACGTAGAATAAATCATAGAAGATGCCTACTTGGATTCAGCTACAACAAGGAAGAAAGCAAAATTTTCACAGTGAAGCATTGTGTTCTTTGGACTCCAACGTTCAAATTAATGCAAGCAAAATTAAATTGATCAACAATATAATTATATCATATGATATAATTATTAAATAAGCAAGAATTTAAGCCCAATTATGAAGCAACTATTCGGCAGCCTAAGGAGACTCTTCATTCTAGCCGAACCAATGCAACCATTCAAGAGCCATTGTTTCATTTCCAAATTGGAACCCTTCATGGACGAATAATTTCATGTCTTTTCGGCCAAATGAATATTCTAGAATTATAAATAGCCTTGTAACTTTAATTGAAAAACATCTTTTGTCATACTCTTGAATTATTGAAATCAAATTTCATTTGTGGGGTTTTTTTCCTTCACTTTGTTCATTGGGAACATATCACTTTCAAAGCAGCATTGTTTACTTTGATGTCTTCGATTCCAATCATTGATACTTGTGGTTCCTAGATTGCTATCTAGAGGGTCCAAGTCCACCCCCAACCGGTCAGATAAGTGTCACAAGATTTGGGTCTTAAGTCTCTAATACTTAAGGTTCATCTTACCTTTGAAAGCCACCCTTATTTCCTTCTACTTTCATCGATTTAATTCTCCATCTACCATCATCACTTCTTCCATTTCTTTTATTCATTTTCAGCTTCCATATTTCAATTTGAGATTTGGAAACTTTCATCTCATTCTATCCTTTCTAGCCCCTTAAATTTCACCCATCTTTCACCCTGCTTCATCACCAAAACATCAAAATAGCCCATTCTTCATATCCTTCGAAATCTTTCAATTCCCAACCAAATTCTTCAATTCTTTCGACCAATCTCTTCATTTATATTCCAATTGAACCGTTAAAGTACCATACCCGAAAATTTTCCAACCAGCCTTATTCGACCCTACCACCCTTCCTAGCTAAAATGCTCTACATTGCTTTTGCTATTCTCTATACTAACCTATACCAATATTGTACTTTGTTGTATCAAATATTTGTTTTTGTAGGGATACTTTCATTCGGAGGGAGATTTGCTTGCCTTCTAGGTCCGAGAACAATCATAGATCGAGTTGTCCCTTCAAGTGAAGACATCACCAATTCGGTCCTTGATTGCAACAATTAGACCTCCCAAAGGGGTTCGTATCAATGAACTTGCATAACATAAATGCACATCTTTTCCAATGAGCAATAAATGAACCTTCACTCCTTTTTATCTTATTCGTAGTGATGTTTGGGGCCCATCTACAATTTCCAACATATTTGGGGCTTGATGGTTTCTCCTTTATTGATGATTGTACTCGAGCGATTTGGATTTTACTTCTAAAATAGAAATCTGATGTGAGCTCTACCTTCCAAACCTTTTACAACATGATTAAAACCCAATTTGGGGCTGAAATAGAGAGGTTTAGGTCAGATAATGCCAAAGATTACTACAATCAAGTCATCTCACCTTATTTCCGAGAAAAATACATCATACATGAATGAGTCTTCTTATGTCAATACACCACAACAGAATGGTATAGCCGAAAGAAAGAATGGCCATATTCTTGTCATCACAAGGGTCCTTTTATTCTAGAAAAATGTTCCTAAACACTATAGGGGGAGGCTGCCTTAACTGCTACCTATATGATAAATAGACTTCTTACCGAAGTCCTTGAGTCTCAAAGCTCTATATAAGTTCTCACAAATTTTTCCCCTAATTTCAATACCTCAAACAATCTTAACCCCAAAATATTGGGTTGTGTTGCCTTTGTCCATATTATCCTCAAAATAGGGGGAAACTTGATCCAAGGGTAGTAAAATGTGTCTTTGTTGGCTACTCTTCCACTCAAAAGGGGTACAAATGCTACCATCCTCCCACAAGAAAACACTTTGTTTATGATGATGTCATTTTTTTATAGAAGAAGAAAACTACTTTAATCGTTCTTATCTTCAGGGGGAGATTTCATTCAGAGAGGATGAGGACAAAGACTTTTTTCTCCATTATTTTCCAGTCCCAACAAATGCTTGTAATAACCAGCCAACTACACAACAGCTCCCTGCCAACCAGCCAGCCCAACAACATGATCCAACCTAGCCTATTTCCATACAACCCGAGGAGACCAAGCCAAATATACCTACAAATGAGCAAGGGGTTCAAGACACTAATCGTCCTTTACTGGTTTTTTCAAGGAAGAAGGCACCAGTACAGGTTCAATCATCCTCTTCTCCTATACAACCTAAGGTAGTTGCTGAACCTATTTCCATCTAAAATAATACCACTAAAAATTTTGATCAAAGATATTTTAACATTCCTATTGCAATTAGAAAAGGAACTAAAGCCTGCACAAAACACCCTATATGCATATTCATGTCTTACAAAAACTTGTCCCATACCACAAAACATTCTTTACTAGCCTAAATTCCATTTCCATTCCGAAAAATATATGTAAGGCATTAGAAGATGAGAATTGGAAAAGTAACATGCAGGTTAATTGGAAGCACTTGAGAAGAACAAGACACATTCCTTGGTGAAACCACCAAAAGGGAAGAAAGTAGTGGGATGTAGATAGGTGTTTATAGTAAAGTACAAATCAAATGGTTCTTTAGAGAGGTACAAAACAAGATTGGTGGCTAAGGGATACTCTCAAACGTAGGGGGGTTAAACTACCTTGAGACGCTTGCCCCTATTGCAAAGATGAACACTGTGAGAGTACTTTTGTCACCTGCTACCAATCAAGGATGGAAATTACAGGAGTTTGACATTAAGAACGCCTTCTTGTATAGAGATCCCGGAGAGGAAGTATATATGGATGTCTCACCTAGATTTGGTTCAAATGATGCGAATGTGTATAGATTATCGTCAATTGAACAAGTTGACAATCAAGAACAAGTTTCTTTGCCAAGTATTGATGATCATTTTGATTAGTTTCGAGGTGCTTCGGTGTTTTCTAAGATTGATCTGAGATAAGAATATTACGAATTGAAGGTAGAAGATGTGGATGTGCCTAAGACTGCTTTTCGCACAAGGTATGGGAATTATGAGTTTTCGGTGATGCCGTTTGGTTTGACTAATTCCCCTACTATGTTCATGGATATGATGAATCGTGTGTTTCATTAGTTTTTGGATAGGTTTGTGGTTGTGTTTATTGATGATATTCTCATGTACTCTCGTACCGAGAAGGATCATGATAAGCATTTGTGGATTGTGTTGCAAGTTTTGTTAGAAAATCTATTTTATGCCAAGTTGAGCAAGTATGAGTTTTGGATTAAGGAAGTTGTTTTCCTTAGTCATGTGGTGTCGGCCGAAGGGATTAGAGTTGATCATCAAAAGGTTGAAACGGTGATGAATTGGAAATCGCCTAAGTTGATTCATGAGGTGTGTAGTTTCCTTGGTTTGGCAGGATACTACCATAGGTTTGTGGATGATTTTTCAAGGATTGTTGCTCCTTTGAAAAATTTGTTACATAAAGATGCTAAGTTTGAGTGGACGGAGGTTAGGCAACGAGCTTTTGAGAAGTTGAAGGAAGCGTTGACGCAAGCTCTTATTCTGATTCAACCTGAATCGGGTAAAGATTTTGTGGCTTATAGTGATGCATCATATATTGGTTTGGGATGTGTGTTGATGTAAGAAAGTAGAGTGGTAGCTTATGCATCTCGACAGTTGAAGGTGTACGAGCTTAATTACCCTACGCATGACATCGAGTTGGTTGCGGTGGTGTTTGCTTTGAAAATTTGGAGGCATTACCTTTATGGTGAAAAGTGTACGGTGTACACAAACCACAAAAGATCGAAGTACTTGATGTCACAAAGAGAGTTGAATCTTAGGCAACGAAGGTGGCTAGATTTTCTTAAAGATTACGATTTGACGATTGAGTACCATCCATGGAAGGCTTATGTTGTAGCCAATGCCTTTAGTAGGAAGGTGGCTATAGAGTTAAGGGCGATATTTGCTCGGTTGAGTATATCGCGAAATGGTGGTTTAGTGGCTGAGTTACAAGTGAAACCCTCGTTGGTAGAGTTGATTAAGGAGAAGTAGTAGTTGGATGATTCGTTGGTACCGCATGTTCAAGACATTGCAGAAGGAAATCCAATAGACTTATGTTTCAATGATGATGGTGTTTTGTGTTTTAAGAGTCGAATAGTTGTACCAGAGGATGTTAAGCTGGGGCGCACTATCTTGACTGAGGCTCATAGTAGTCCTTTTCTTATGCATCTTGGTAGTACAAAGATGTATTGTGGGTTGACAGATGAGTACTATTGGGTTGGCTTGAAGAAGGATGTGGCTGATTTTGTTAGTAAGTGCATGGTTTGTCAACGAGTTAAAGCTGAGCATCAATTTCCTTCTGGATTGTTGCAAACTTTGAAGATTCCGGAATGGAAATGGGAGAGAATCACCATGGATTTGGTGACGGGTTTGCCTTTGACACCGTCCAAAAAGAATTCCATTTGGGCTATTGTTGATCATTTTACGAAGTGTGCACATTTTCTTGTGGTGCATACTATGTATACGTTGGACAAGTTGGTGGATTTGTACATCTATGAGATTGTGAGGTTGCATGGGGTACCTTAGTCCATTGTTTCGGATCGAAATCCACGTTTCACAACGAGGTTTTTGGGGTGTCTTCATCAAGCATTGAGTACACGTTTTAATTTCAGTACTTCGTATCATCCGCAAACAGATGGACAGTCTGAACGAGTTATCCAAGTGTTGAAGGATATGTTGAGATGTTGCATCATTGATTTCTAAGGTTCTTGGGAGTAACAATTGCCTTTGGTAGAGTTTTCTTACAATAATATTATCAGGCGAGCATTCAAATGGCTCCTTATAAGGCCTTGTATGGAAGGAAGTGTAGAACGCCTCTTTGTTGGGGGAAGCAGGGCAGAAGTTGGCATGCTTGCCTAATGTGCTCAAGGGCACTATGGAAAAAGTGAAGCTTATTAGTGAAAGGTTGAAAGCGGCTTCGGATCGGAAAATGTCTTACGCGGATTTGAAGCGTAAGGAGATTGAGTATGTTGTAGGTGATAAGGTGTTTTTGAAGGTTTCACCCTGGAAGAAGGTGATGAGAATTGGATGGAAGGGCAAGTTGAGTCCGAGGTTTATTGGAACGAATGTGGTGCTTGAGCGTGTTGGACCTGTTGCTTATAAGTTGAGGTTGCCTTTCGAGTTGGAAAAGATACATGATGTTTTCCATGTATACATGCTTTGGAGATATAGATTGGATCCATCTCATGTTATGCTTATTTAGGGGATTGAGTTGAATCTGGATTTGTCCTATGATGAAGAATTGGTTGAGATCTTAGATTCGGACAACAAGGTTCTTTATGGTAAGGCCATTGAGTTGGTCAAGGTCTTGTGGTGACATCGTGGTGTTGACAAAGCCACATGGGAAAGGAAGGATGACATGAAGAAGCAGTTTCCTTATCTTTTTCCATCATGTAAAATTTCGAGGACGGAATTTCCTAAGTGGGGGATAGTTGTAACGTCGCGATTTTGAGCCTAGGAGTCTTTAAGTTTGTCTGGAGGTTCGTAGGACCTAGACATGGGATACGAGTTTTCGGGAGCGGTTTAGGGAAAACTAGGTTCGAGATGTTGTAAAACTATGGGAAAAGTTCCTAAAATCTTATAAAAATATGTATTAAGGTTTGGTAAAGTCAATTTCGGAAAATGACTTTTGGGAAATTGAGATTTCAGTTTAGTGACTATTTTGTAAAAATGTAATATCGGTTTTTTGAAGGACTGTTTTGAAAGAGGGCCAAAGCTTAGAATCTTCAGGGATCTAATATATATTTAATGGGCCTTTCCCTTTAATTGACCATTTTAAAAAGGTGTTTTATTAAAAATGAATTAAAAGGAGATTTTATTAAAAGAGATTTAATCATCTAAAATCTATTTTGATATTGTAACCCCCTTGACCCGGCCTAGCCGATAGACCGAACCGAACGGATCACATGGGGAATATTGAAGTAAACCGAGAAAGTTTACCTCAATAAACGACCCCTTTTCTCTTTAATCTTGTCTAGATGCAATTTAGATTCTTACGTGTACGTACACAAACGACGGATACAAAACAATACAATCGTCTTCTGATTAAGGCCGAACAAGGTTTATGGACCATTTTTAAATTTTGATAAACTTTTAGGGGTTTAACCAAATTATAATTACCAATCTTCAATTAGATTCAATACATATCTACTGGTGAAATTTCAGCTCAAAAAGACATTTACAACTCTCTCAATTGCATGTGAGAAAACAGAGACCAAAATGTAAGAAATCAGAACTCATGACAAATTCAAAAATAGGACCAACGGTCAAGTGTTTCGGAACAGATGACTCTTTAGTTGAACGGTCGTTTCGAAATGAGGTTGACTGTTTCGATACGCGAGTGCAGTTCAAAACCCCAAGATACACATTTCGGTACTTTGGTTCACAGAGGCAAGTTGTTCCGGAACGAGCCTCACTGTTCCGAAACACCATGGCCATTACAGGCCACCGTTTCGAAACAAGTAAGGGCGTTCTGAAACTCTTGGGCCTGCAACTTTCCAAAATGCTGGTTTAAATCTAGTTTTAACCTCCAGAACCATCCCGACACATGCCTCAACACACATAAAACATAAATACACATCAATGGCAACTAACACGAAGCACAAGCTACAACATAGCATCATTCTTGCAAGTTATGGGACTAAAGACATGCTTCTTAGATGTCAAAAACACCCAAAGGCTAAAAACAAATTACAAGCACAAACCAATACTCAATGGCCATTTACAAAACCAAATATGCATCATAAACTTGCTTGAAACCAGAAATCAACAAATCATTAACATTCAATGAATCGGACACCCCCATTTCCCTTAGTACACTATTTCAAGTATGCAACATACATTTAGCAAAATGTCTTGGTGTGATTCCTCAAAGATGCTGCCTCCAATAGTCTAATTATCTGCATTGATGAAACAAAGAGAGCATAAGCATGCAAGCTTAGTGAGGGTTGCTCAAAATCACTAACATCATCAATGCACAAAACCGTTTTTCTCTCTTTTCAAAACCAACATGCCTCTTTTGATAAAACATGCACTTTTTCATCAAACTCTCAGATTTATACACCATGCAACATGATCCAAATCAGAAATTAGCAATTAAACAATTACTACTCTTTTACCAAGCCTTCCAAGCATAAACGCCATTATGCTAAGCTTAAACCAGAACATGCATCTTACAAACCATGCATTGGCAACATTCTCCACAATATACATTTCCATTATATTGGCACACAAGTGATAACAATAATGATAGAGTAGCGTAATTATGGATTTGGGAGCCTTCAATCAATTTGTTGCAAGAACTAAGAGCTCTAGACTCAATCAAGAAAGCTATGGGCAGATTTGAAAGTTCAATAGAAAAGAGAAGGGCTTTTCTTGAAAATATTAGATTCAATGCTGGAAATTTAAAGAAAAGAAGACAATAAGGAAGATTAGAAGATGAATAATAAGAATATAACGAAAAAGATTAAGAAGATGAAGAGAAGAATAGGTAAAACAAATATGAAATTTCCAACTTTGTTTATGGAATTATGGGAGATGGCGTGAAGATTCAAGATGAAGATGGCTTGCGATTTGTAGTTGTTGTTTTGTCCTCGACACCCTCTTAGACGCAATTATCTAAGCAAGCAACCTCAAGCGGCTCTAACCCACCCTCCTAGACGCAACTACCTAGGCAAGCAGAAGTGTGAAGATGATCTCCCTCACAAGAACTCGTCGAACATATGTTGAAGAAGACTTCTAAGGCATAAGTAATCAACACTTGCAAAAACAAACTCACTAAATATTTCATTAATCAAAGAAAATCTGAATTATCTGAATTACAATGGTAGAGGCTTCATCCTTTTATAGGTGAGGGATAGCCAAAGTAATTTAACTTCTAATAAAACAAGGAAACCCTAATTTTATTAAAAAATAAAAGAAAAATAGCCTTTAAACTCCATGTGCTTGGGCTGCAAGTGATAAGCTGATAAGTGCAAGTGATAAGCTGATAACAGTTGCTTGGGATAAGAGTGGTTGGTTCCTTAAGTATATAAAACCCTAAAAACATAATTTAAATGTTAATAATTAAGTTGGGCTAAGTCAAATTCATCTAAAAGCTTTATATAATATCTTTTTTTGTTAAATTTTACAAAATCCCGTATCTAGTTTTCTGCATGCGCAGTCTTCAGTAAATTGGATGTATCTTGAGTTCCTGATGTCTGGTTGATGCGTTGGAAAGGTAACTGAATGACGGTTAATTTCCTAGAAGACAACTCTGCACAGAAATGCCCGGATCACATCCGAAAAGTCGTCGCAAGTTTGCTGACTTTCCAGACTTCACAAACAAATTCAGCTTCTTGTCCAATATGCATTGCTTTAGCCCTCCCATGCATGTATCAAATAATCTCAAAAACAAAGTATCGGATACACGGATTACCAAGGGTTGTCCCTCACCCTTCATACACTTAACTGACATATCAAGGCTCACACACGATAGCGACCCTCCATCGTTGTGACACCCATGGTGGAGTATTCGGTACAATCACAACCCCTCAACACCACTCATCGTTAAATGTATAACCCACTAATGAGAGACGGGACACACACAAAGGTTCACACCCGGGAGCTACCCTCAACCGTTGCAACCTGAAACAATCCTTAATCGTTAGGGTACTTAGATGGAGTTTCTGTACAATCACAACCCCTCAACTTCCAAGGCGACTTGTTTATAGTGCACTCAATCCTATAGCCGGCTAACTATATCCGATTTCATTTATAAAACACTTTAAACTAAGTCACTTGCCAATATAGTCCATAACACATGCATAACTCATTGTTTTTACAAAGCATTCATGATAAGCCATCAACAAGCATTAAACCATGCTTAAAACCCCATGCATTAACACATGCATACAAGGACCACTTACCTAGTGCATCCTTAAACCACATGGCATCATCATACATACTTTATAATCTCAAAACATGCTTTAAAACAGTAAGTGAATGCATTTAAAATCAAGTGCAACCAAAGGCTCATAACTAGCACAACCGAGGGAGAAATTTCGATTTACTTACTTTTGAACTTAATAAAGCGTTTCAAGCTCTTATTAAGTTCTCGAAACCTTTTCTAAAACATTTCCACGCTGGAAAACCAAATTCCACTCACCGACTTGTGAAACCACGCTTGTCGATGCAACTAACGGCCTTCCAAAGCTTCCAAAAACACCTTGTTTGTTTCCAGATTATTATCCCTTGTTTTCAACGCATCAAAACAGAAGTTCAATGCATTATTATGCATCCACAACTCCAGCACACACAAGAAATCCCGCAGCCCTGCTCTAAGGCATCAAAACGTCCATCTGAAACAACCGAAAACTCAATCGATTGACCTTAAACCTCAGCCATGCCATTACCCAACTCATCCAACACAATCTAAGCATTAATCAACATCCAAAAACAACCTAAAACCATCCTTATACCTCCAGCAACTCGAAATCCTCAAAACACCCCTAAAACTCACCCAAAAACCATTCGGGATTTATATGATTAAGAATCCACTTCAACATCAAAAACCTTTCAAAACTCATTTAGAAACAATCTCAAATCAGCCAAATCAATAAAAGTCCGAAAATAACATGTTAAAACCATTTTTCATCAAGATTCCAAGAGTTTAACAATCTAACAACAAAACCTCAATCAAATTTAGTATAAAAGAGTCAAATATCTTTGGAATTTCATTAAAGAACTTAGATTAGAGGGATATCACAAAAATTACCTCCAATCCTTGCTTCCTCTTAAATTTGGCAAGTTTTACTTGAAGAAATTTGAATGAAAATTGAAGAAATCAATGGAGAAAGATAGACATCAAAAAAGACAATTTGAAAGCAATAGATTTCTGGAAAATTGTGAGAAAATGGAAAGTTTTTGGCTAAAGCAAAAGTGAGAAATGAAAGGTCGTCAATTTTTTCCATTAACCATTTAACCAACTTCTTTATTTAATTAAATTAAAAAACCTTTTAAATTTTTAATAGCATTTAAAACACATGCCAAATTAGGGGAAATGAATAATTGCCAAGTAGCTCCCTAAAGATTCTAAGATTTTGACTCTTCTTGAAAAACCATTCTTCCCAACTTTTAAATCTCTACATTTTGGTCACTACCCAAAATGTATACTTTCGAAAACCCGATGTGTAAAATTGATTTGACCAACCTCTTAAACATCATTTTAGAGGATTTTAGAAAGATTTATCACATTTTTATCCTATCTCGAATTCCGATCTCCCTAATCCACCTTTTTAGCGATTCGAACAACCGTTACCGGTTCCACTGGCCCAACCCGACTTGCCAAAACATCTAAGCTCAAAATCGGGGCGTTACAACTCTCCCCCGCTTAGGAAATTTCATCCTCAAAATTTTACTTGTAGGAAAAAGATGCGGGAATTGCCTCAGCATGTCCGCCTTGCTTTCCCACGTGGCCTCCTCAACTCCTCGGTGTCGCCACAACACCTTCACAAGCTCAATCGTCTTGCCACGTAGAACTTTTCTACTCGCATCAAGAATCTTCACCGGCTCCTCATCATAGGACATATTCAAATTCAACTCTATTTCCTCAACCAGCATCACATGCGAAGGATCCGATCTATATCTCCGCAACATAGATACATGAAACACATCATGAATCCTTTCCAACTCGGGAGGCAACCTCAACCGATAAGCCACAGGACCAACTCGCTCCACAACCTCATAGGGTCCAATAAACCTCGTACTAAGCTTTCCCTTACGTCCGAATATCATCACCTTCTTCCAAGGTGATACCTTAATGAACACGCAATCTCCAACCGCAAACTCAACCTCTTTACGCTTTAAATCCGCGTAAGACTTCTAGCAATCCGATGCAGCCTTCAACTGCTCACATATGAGCTTAACCTTTTCAGTTGTTTCTTTGAGCATATCTGGAAAGGAATGCAACTTTTGCCCCGCTTCAGCCCAACAAAGATGCGTTCTGCACTTTCTCCCATACAAAGCTTCATACGGTGCCATTTGAATACTTGCCTGAAAGTTGTTATTATAGGCAAACTCAACAAACGACAAATGCTTCTCCCAAGAACCCTGGAAATCAATCACACAACATCGCAACATATCCTCAAGCACTTGGATAACTCGCTCTGAGTGTCCATCCGACTGTGGATGATATGAAGTGCTGAAATTCAACCGCGTACCCAACGCCTGATGCAAACATTCCCTAAACCTAGCTGTAAACCTCGGATCTCTATCCGACACTATAGACTTGGGCACACCGTGCAAATGCACAATCTCAGAAATATACAATTATGCCAACTTATCAAACGTATACGTAGTATGCACAACCAAGAAATGTGCACACTTCGTAAGGCGATCCACAATTACACACACTAAGTTCTTCTTTGAGGGTGTCAAAGGAAACCCAGATACGAAATCCATCGTAATCCTCTCCCACGTCCACTCCGGTATCCTCAAAGGCTCTAACAAACGAGAAGGAAATTGATGCTCAGCCTTCACTCGCTGGCAAACCATACACTTGCTAACAAAATCTGCCACATCATTTTCAACCCCACCCAGTAGTACTCATTCGTTAAGCCACGATGCATCTTGGTACTACCAGGGTGCATAGAAAAAGGACTACTATATGCCTCAGTCAAGATAGTGCGCCTCAACTCAACATCTTCCGACACCACTATCCGACTTTTAAAACATAGAACTCCATTATCATTAAAGCAAAAATCCGTAGCCTTCCCATCGGCTATATACTGAACGTGAAGCACCAACGTATCATCCAACAATTTCTTTTCCTTAATCAACTGATTAAGGAGGCTTTCACCTTCAACTCAGCTATCAAGCCTCTATCACGCGATATACTCAAACGAGCGAACATAGCTCTTAGCTCAACAACCACCTTTCTACTCAAAGCATTGGCCACAACATTGGCCTTTCTAGGATGATACTCAATGGTCAGATCATAATCCTTAAGCAACTCCAACCATCTTCGTTGCCTAAGATTCAACTCCCTCTGAGACATGAGATACTTCAAACTCTTATGGTCGATATAAACCACACACCTTTCACCATAAAGGTAATGTCTCCAAATCTTCAAAGCGAACACCACCGCTGCAAGCTCAAGATCGTGCGTAGGATAGTTGCGCTCATGCACTTTCAGCTGTTTAGACGCATATGTTACAACCTTCCCACCATGCATCAATACGCAACCCAAACCAACATATGATGCATCGCTATAAACTATAAACTCCTTACCGGATTCTGGTTGAATCAAGACAAGAGTTTGCGTCAAAGATTCCTGCAACTTCTCAAAAGCTTGTTGCCTAACATCCATCCATTTGAAACGAACATTCTTTTTCAACAACTTGGTCAAATTAGCAAAAATCTTAGAAAAACCCTCAACAAACCTTCGATAGTAACAAGCCAAGCCAAGGAAACTGCGCACTTCAGTCACTGACTTAGGCGTCTTCCAACTCGTCACCGCCTCAACCTTATGTGGATTAACTCGGATACCTTCGGCTGACACCACATGTCCAAGAAAAAACACTTCCTTAAGCAAAAACTCGCAATTGCTCAGCTTAGCATAAAGCCGATTTTCCAACAACATTTGCAACACAATCCTTAAATGCTTATCATGATCCTCCTCGGTACGTGAGTACACAAGAATGTCATCGATAAACACCACTACGAACTAGTCCAAGAACTCATGGAACACCCTATTCATCATGTCCATGAATGCAGCCGGTGCATTTGTCAATCCAAATGGCATCACCAAGAACTCATAATGGCCGTACCTAGTCCGAAAAGATGCCTTAGGTACATCCACATGCTTAACCTTAAGCTGGTAATACCCAGACCTCTAGTCTATCTTGGAAAACACCGAAGCACCACGAAACTGATCGAACAAATCATCGATCCTCGTCAAAGGGTACTTGTTCTTAATTGTCAACTTGTTTAGTTGCCGATAATTAATGCACATACGCATGGTTCCATCTTTCTTCTTCAGGAACAAGAACGGCGCACCTCAAGACGAAATACTCAGCCTTATGAACCCTCGTTCAAGCAACTCTTGGAGCTGCGTCTTCAACTCCTTCAACTCCTTAGGTATCATGCGATAAGGAGCAATAAACACTAGAGTCGTATTCTCATACAACTCTATACCAAACTCAACTTTCTGGTTGGGTGGCAACCCTGGCAACTTCTCCAGAAAGACACCCGAAAACTCACATACGGTTCGTATGTATTGTACACGCACTTCCTTCGTGCCAGGATTCATCACATACGCCAAGAAAGCTTCACATCCCAACTCCATCATTCGACTCGCCTCTAGAGTCGAAATTACGTTAGATGAGAACTTCACGTTCTCACCCACGATTACAACCTTGTAATCATCCACAAGCTTTAAGGTGACACACTTAACGCCAAAATCCACCACAGCTCGGTGCTCAACTAACCAGTCCATTCCAAGAATCACGTCAAAACCATAAAAAGGTAATTCCATCAAATCAACAAGAAATACATGTGACCCTCTTAGCCCGGCCTAGACGCCCGAACCGAACTAAGAAGATTACACGGGGAAAATCGAAGTCAACTCGTAAAAGTCAACCTCAATTGACGACCTTTTTTTCTTTTTTTATCTTCTCTAGATGCACAATATTAACCTATCGGTCAAGTAAGTCCATTAGAAAGAAACGACACAACGATCGGAGTTCAATTAGGGGTTCAATTGCATACTTAAGACTTTTAGGGACCATTTTGTAAATTATAGAAATTACAGGGACTTTTTAGGTTTTAAGGTTACCAATCCTCAATTAGTCATGTAACCTGCTAACACGTCAAATACAGCTCAAACCGATCATCCAAACTCAATCAATTGATCAAATAACATTCAAGGACCAAAACATAACATTTCAAGACTTAAGAAGATTCTTTTAACTGAATTCTAACTTCCCGTATCGATACACCTGAGCATGTATCGATACACGGGAAAACAAAAGAAAAAGATAGGAAGGGCGTATCGATACGCTTCCCCGTGTATCGGTACGGCCTTCAAACTTGGCTTGGGCGTATCGATACGCGGGTAATCCATACCGATACCATTGTACCGAAAAGATTGGATTTGGCCTTAGTGTATCGATACACATCCCCGTGTATCGATACGCATGCCAGAAAAACACATTCCAAAGGCATTTAAACATGCTTAATCATATCCAAACCAGCTTTAATCGCGCATACAAGTTATAATCAGCTTACTAGACATATAAGCATCACCAAACAGTAAATCATACTCATCGAATGCCTCAACCCATGATAACACGTTAGCTATTCAAGCTTGCTTAAGAAAACATGTTAAAGCATAGGAAAAACACTATAAGCAAACCATGAAACCAATTAGAGGCCGATTACAAGTCCAAAATTAGAAACCAATGAATGCCACCCATTGCCTCTTATTACACAAATGGTGAACCACATACATTGTTTAGTCAAAACTCTTGGAATCCCCTTGCTATTGGGCACCCTTGAATGCTCAATTCTCTGCATTGATGAAACAAATGAGTGTAAGCATATAGCTTGGTGAGGATCGCTAAAACAACATTCATCAATGCATTTCATTAAAGCATTGCATCATCATTTGCAAACTCATACCTTTCTTTAAAACATGCCCATTTAAGCATCAATTCACTTTTAAATCCACATGCATATAGCATCATTTTCAACAATAGTAAAATTCCTTTACTCATGCTTAAACCAAGCATCACATGCATTCTTGCATCATTCACAAGCATCTCAAGTTGAATCATTATTCATTAACATTATATTGGCTCGCAAGTGATAATTCTCAAACCATACCAAAGTAAATGACACAAACGGATACATGGATTACAAGCGTTGTCCCACACGCTTCATGCATAGTACCAGACTACACAAGGTGGAGATCAATGACACAATCACAAACCCTCGATACCCGTGATGGAGATTAATGGCACAATCACAACCCCTCAACATCACTTATCGGTAGTTGTATAATTCCACTAACGAGAGTACGGGACACATACCACAAGACTCACACAAGGGATTAAACTATTCACCGTTGTGATCTTAGCCTCAATCGTTAGGGTACGTGGATGGAGATTACGACACAATCACAACCCCTCGATATCCAAGGCGACTTTATTCATGGTGCACCCAATCCTATAGCCGGCTAACTATATCCGATTAAAATAACCAAAAACCATTTTCATCACTTGCCAATATAATCATGTATCATCAATATTCCATTGTTTAACAAGCATCAACACAATACCATGTTCACAAGCATAACCATGCTTAATCTCAAATACATACATTTCTCAAATCCAAGGATCATCTACCAAATGCATCATTAACAGCATGGCATTAAACATCAGCATTATAAATCCTCAAACAAGCTTTAAAACAGTAAATAAAATCACAATTACATCAAGTGCATTTTCCAACAAAAACATAGCACATTCCGAGATAGACTTTCGAATCACTTACTCTTGAGCTTAGCTAAGTGTTTCAAACTTACACTAAGCTCCCAAGACCACGCTCAAAGCGTTACAGAGCTGGAAAATCCATTTCCACTCACCGATACGCGAAGACTTGCTCACCGACACGAAAATCACTCTTCTGGAGCCTCTAAAAATGTCTCGTTTGCTTCCGGATCGAGATCCCTTGTTTTCACATCATCAAAACAGAGATCTAAATGCATTAAAATGCATTTTAACACCAGCAACCAATCACAAAGTCGTTGCTCACCCAAACTACACCAATTTACCCATCCGAAACAACCGAAAACTCAATCGATTGTTTCCTAAACTAAATCCAGTCAACATACATCACTTCCAATCAATTATAAACATCAAAACACATCTAAAGTCAACCTAAACCCTTCCTTATACCTCCAGCAAGCATTACTCCAACATTTCACCTCAAAAACCCAACTAGAACTATCAAGAAACTCAAGGATCTCAAGGATTTCGGGATCTATATCAACAAAACCTCTTTTCAACATATTAATCAACACAAAATTCAATTAAGATCAATCCAAAACAGAGCCTATCAAAACAAATCCGAAAATCAAGAGTTTCATCATATTTTTGCAAGATTCCAATCTCAAATCAAAATTATAATGAAAACTCAACCAAAAACATTAATTAGAAGCCAAAGATCTTGGGAATTTCAATAAAGAACTTAGATTGAAGGTTGAGAACGGGATTTACCTCCAATCCTTGCTTTCCTCAATGAATGACAAGTTTTCCTTAGAAAAAATCTTGAAGGACTTGAAAGAACTCCTGAATTTTGTTTAGAAAATAATGAGAGAGTGTTTGGGAGAAAAGAATTCTGGAGAGAATGAGTTAAAATGGTGTTTGGTTGAAAATGAGAAGAGAAAGGTAGTTACGTCAAATGAAATCTCACTTTTCTTTTTATTAATTTTAATTAAATAAAGACCCCTTTATTAAATCACTTTAAAATCCCTTTTAAAACAAATGTCATATTAAGGAAAGGCTAAATTGCCATAAAGCTCCCTAAAGATTCTAAGATTTTGGCTCCTCTTTTAAAAAATTGCATTTTCCACAGTTTTGAAACTTTACATTTTGGTCACTACCCAAAATGTATTACTTCCGAAACTCTTTTTTTGCAAAATAGATTTGCCCAACCTCTTAAACATGATTTTAGAGGATTTTAGCAATTTTTACCATAATTTTATCCTATCCCTATCCTTGAGTTCCTTAAATTACCAAACACAATTCGAACCGTTCCCGACTGGTCTGATCCGATGTCTAAAACATCTAGGCCCAAAACCAGGGCATTACAACTCTCCCCCACTTAGGAAATTTCGTCCTCGAAATTTTACCTGAAGGAAAAAGGTGCGGAAACTGCTTCAGCATGTCCGCCTTGCTTTTTCATGTGGCCTCCTCAACTCCCCGGTGTCGCCACAACACCTTCACAAGTTATATCGTCTTGCCACGAAGAACTTTGTTGTTCACATCCAGAATCCTCACTGGTTCTTCATCATATGACAGATCGGGATTCAACTCTATCTCCTCAACAGGCATCACATGTGAAGGATCCGATCTGTACCTCCACAACATCAAGACATGAAACACATCATGTATCTTTTCCAGCTCCGATGGCAATCTCAACCGATATGCTACAGGACCAATACGCTCCACAACCTCGTAAGGTCCAATGAACCTTGGGCTAAGCTTACCCTTACGCCCAAATCTCATCACCTTCTTCCAAGGTGATACCTTCAAGAACACACGTTCGCCAACCGCGAGCTCAATCTCTTTACGCTTCAAGTCCGCGTAAGACTTTTTCCGATCCGATGCTGCCTTCAAATGCTCACAAATGAGCTTCACCTTCTCGGTGGTTCCCTTTAAAATAGCTGGCATCGAAATCAACTTTTTCTCAGCTTCACCCTAACAAAGATGGGTTCTACATCTCCTCCCATACAAAGCCTCGTATAGAGCCATTTGAATACTTGCCTGATAACTATTATTGTAAGCAAACTCAATCAACGGCAAATGCTTCTCCCAAGAACCCTGAAAATCTATCACACAACATCTCAACATGTCCTCAAGCACTTGGATCACACGTTCCGAATTTCCATCCGTCTGAGGATGATAAGAAGTACTGAAATTCATCCGTGTACCCAAGGCTTGATGCAAACATTCCCCAAATCACGTTGAAAACCTCGAATCCCTATCTGACACTATGGACTTTGGCACACCATGCAACCGCACAATCTCAGCAATGTACAACTCAGCCAACTTATCCAAGGTATACGTAGTATGCACAGGAAGGAAATGTGCACACTTTGTAAGGCGATCAACAACCACCCAAACCGAATTCTTCTTTGACGGTGACAACGACAACCCATACACAAAATCCATGGTAATTCTTTCCCACTTCCATTCTGGGATTCTCAAAGGTTGCAACAACCCCAAAGGTACCTGATGTTCAGTTTTCACTCGCTGACACACCATGCACTTACTAACGAACTCAACCACATCCTTTTTCAACCTCACCCAGTAGTACTCATCCTTCAAATCACGATACATCTTTGTACTACCAAGGTGCATAGCAAAAGGAATACTATGATCTTCAGTCAGAATAGTGCGCCTCAACTCAACATCATCTAACACCACTATTCGACTTCCAAAGCACAGAACACCGTCATCACTAAAACTGAAATCCGAAGGCTTACCCTCCGCAATGTCCTGAACATGTGGAACAAGGGAATAACCAAGAAACTGCATATCTTTGATCAACTGAATCAGAGATTGTTTCACTTGCAATTCAGCGATAAGACCACCATAATGCGATATGCTCAAACGATCAAACATCGCCCTCAACTCCACGGCCACTTTCCTACTCAAAGCATCAGCCACGACATTAGCTTTACCCGGGTGGTACTCGATCGACAGATCATAGTCCTTAAGCAACTCCACCCAACGACGTTGCCTAAGATTCAACTCATTCTGAGACATGAGATACTTCAAGCTCTTATGATCCGTGAACATAACACACTTCTCGCCGTACAGGTAATGCCTCTAGATTTTCAAAGTGAACACAACGTCTGCAAGCTCAAGATCGTGAGTAGGGTACTTACGCTCATGCACCTACAATTGTCTAGATGCATAGGCTACCACCATACCCTCCTGCATCAACACACGGCCCAAACCAACAATGGACGCATCACTATAGACCACGAATTCCTTACCAGACTTAGGTTGAATCAGGACAGGAGCTTGCGTCAAAGCTTCCTTCAGCTTCTCAAAAGCTTGTTGCCTCGCATCTGTTCACTCAAAGAGAACATTCTTATACAACAACCTGGTCAAAGGTGCAGCTATCTTCGAGAAACCCTCGACAAACCTACGGTAATACCCGGCTAAACCAAGGAAACTTCGTACCTCTGGCACATACTTAGGTACCTTTCAGCTCATCACAGCCTCTACTTTGTGCGGATCAACGCGAATACCTTCAGCTGATACAACATGTCCAAGGAAGGCCAACTCCTTAAGCCAAAACTCACACTTATATAGCTTGGCATACAACTGATTTTCCATCAACGCTTGTAAAACTATCCGAAGATGTTTATCATGATCCTCCTCAGTACGAGAGTACACAAGGATATCATCGATGAACACCATCACAAACTGATCCAAGAATTCATGGAATACATGATTCATCATGTCCATGAAAGCAACAGGTGCGTTGGTCAAACCGAACGGCATCACCAAGAACTCGTAATGCCCGTACCTTGTCCTAAAAGATATCTTAGGTACATCCACATCTTTCACCTTCAACTGATAATACCTTGACCTTAAGGCTATCTTAGAAAACACCGAGGCTCCCTGAAACTGATCAAAGAGGTCATCGATCCTAGGAAAGGGATACTTGTTCTTGATCGTCAACTTGTTCAGTTGCCGATAATCTATACACATCCGCATTGTCCCATCTTTCTTCTTTACAAACAACACTGGTGCACCCCAAGGTGATACACTCGGTCAGATGAACCCTCGATCCAGCAACTCCTGAAGTTGCGTTTTCAACTCTTTTAACTCTTTAGGTATCATACGATAAGGAGCAATGGACATCGGGGTTGTATTCTCATACAACTCGATACCAAACTCAACTTCTCTGTTTGGTGGCAACTCAGGCAATTCTTCTGAAAAGACACCCGGAAAATCGCAAACTTTTCAGATGTCTTGCACACGCACATCCTTGGTGCCAGGATTCATCACATAGGCAAGGTAAGCCTCACAACCCAACTGCAACATATGGCTTGCTTCCAAAGACGAGGTCACATTCGACAAGAATTTCACATTCTCGCCTACTATCACCACTTCATAATCATGGGCAAGCTTTAAGGTGACCCGTTTGACATCAAAACCAACCACCGCTCTATGCTCAGACAACCAATCCATACCAATGATCAAATCGAAACTGTAGAAGGGTAACTCCATCAAATCCACAAGAAAAACATGACCTTGCACAGAAAAAGGGCATCTTCTATACAACTTCCTAGTGACTACAATCTCACCAAAAGAACTAGCCACTTGCATTCCTACTTCAAGCAACTCAACAAGTATATCAAGCAAATGCGCATACTCACTCAAAATATAAGAATGAGTGGATCTAGAATTAATCAAAGCCAACAACGATAAAGACCGAAGAACAAAGGTACCTACGATAACATTTGTATCGTTGTGCTCCTCTCGATGAGCATAAACCCTCGCAGAACTGCCTCCCTCATGCCGAATGGCTACCACATGTGCAATGCCTCGCTGGCCCTCGTCTCTCATTTGGATGTTCCCTCAGCTGTGCTCACTGCCTCTCTGAGGTGCAGCAACAGTAGATGCACGTCCTTGGCCTCCACCAGCCAACAAAGGACACTTTCGCCTCATGTGATCCGCTGAACCACAGTTGCAACACAAATTCCCTATCACCACAATAGGAGTCTGAGCCTCTCTAGCTGCTTGGGGACAATCTCACCTCAAATGGTCCCTCGATCCGCATGTCCAGCACATGTGCTGCTCAGACCTCACTCGACCTCCCTGAACCTGTTCGCCCCGACCCGGAGCACCTTGCCTCACCTCAGGCTGATGTCTCCTATCACGACATCTTTTATTTCGTCCACCTCCGGAACTATACTCAGCTGCTCTCTTCCCGGAGCTAGAACCAACACCTCGAGACGACAAACCCAAGTTATGTTCTATGTCTTTGGCTTGACATACAAGCACATCGAAATCAGTGTAATCTGCAGCCAACATGTAAGTCTTAACTTCCTATACTAGTCCGTACCGGAAGCGATCACAACGATGCCTCTCACTAGGTATCAGCTCAGGGGCATACTGGCTCAAACGTACAAACTGGACCTCGTACTCAGCCACAGAAATGGTTCCTTGAACCAGCAACATAAATTCACGTTTCTTTTCATCTAAGTATCTCACTCCAAGATACTTCCTCTTAAAGGCACCATTGAAAAACTCCTAATCTACCTCATTGGGTTCCATTCCAGCAGTGGTAGTCGTCCACCAGCTATATGCGTCGCCTTGAAGCAAGGAAACTGCGCACCCCAGCATGCGCACATTATTGCATCCCATTTGATCCATGATACGGATCGTACTTGTCAACCAGGCTTCTAACACCTCAGGAGACATTCCAAAGAACTCAACAACTCCTAGGCTCCTCAACCTCTCCAAGAGTAAACCCGCATGCCCAGCTGTAGGGGCATGCACATGCGCTCTGGCTACCGTAGCCTGAAACGCCCCGGAGATCGCCTGAACCAGTGGTGCTAGATCACACAAACCCGGACCAGCATGTCCTTGCTGCTCATGCTCCCCACCTCGTGGTGGTGGCGGAGGAGGTAAGTTTCCACCAGGAGGGACATCAGCCCCTTTCTCACCATGGTCGCCCTGCTCAGCCGTAGGCACTATCGTGTTTGACCTTAGCTCTCTCCTCGGACTCATAGTGCTATTTTTAACAAGGCATAATAATAAAAACAAATCAAACCATTTAGGTCAGCCTCAAGCAACAATCCAAGTTCACAAAAACATTTAACTAGTGTAATAAGGCAATGGGTACCCCGATTTCCCTCAAGCATAACATAGCATACAGGAGCATATCAAACTCATCATGCTTTCCATCATCCAAAATCAGCACATATCAACATCACATCACCAACATACAATCATATTCATCTCATATGTGATTTACATCAATCATGCATGCAATAAGCTCCAACATTCAACCAAAATCATGCATTTCAATCAACATACATCAATACATACCAATTTCACATACCAACATTCTCAATTCTTTCGCAACCTGGCTATGATACCAACAAATGTAACCCCCTTAGCCCGGCCTAGACGCCCGAACCGATCTAAGAAGATTACACGGGGAAAATCGAAGTCAACTCGTAAAATCCAACCTCGATTGATGACCCTTTCTTTCTTTTTTTAAATTCTCTAGATGCACAATATTAACCTATGTGTCCAACAAGTCTATTAGAAAGAAACGGCACAACGATTGGAGTTCAATTAGGGGTTCAATTGCATACTTAAGATTTTTAGGGACCATTTTGTAAATCACAAAAATTACAAGGACTTTTTTAGGTTTTAAGGTTCCCAATCCTCAATTAGTCATGTAACATGCTAACATGTCAAATTTCAGCTCAAACCAATCATTCAAACTCAATCAATTTATCAAATAACATTCAAGGACCAAAACGTAACATTTCAAGACTTAAGAAGATTCTTTTAACTGAATTCTAACTACCTGTATCGATACACCTGAGCCTGTATCGATACGCGGGAAGACATAAGAAAAAGATAAGAAGGGCGTATCGATACGCTTCCCCGCATATCGGTACGGCCTTCAAACTTGGCTTGGGTGTATCGATACGCGGGCAATCCGTACCGATACCCCTATACCGAAAAGCTTGGATGTGGCCTTAGTGTATCAATACACTTCCCCGTGTACCGATACACATACCAAAAAAATACATTCCAAAGGCATTTAAACATGCTTAATCATATCCAAACCAGCTTTAATCACGCATACAAGTTACAATCAGCTTACTAAACATATAAGCTTCACCAAACAGTAAATCATACTCATCGAACACCTCAACCCATGATGACATGTTAGCTATTCAAGCATGCTTAAGAAAACAAGTTAAAGCATGGGCAAAACGCTATAAGCAAACCATGAAACCAATTAGAGGCCGACTACAAGTCCAAAATCAGAAACCAAACATGCTTAAGGTGTCAAACATCTCCAACAAATCCAGAAAGTAGGAATCCCACCCATTGCCTCTTATTACACTAAGGGTGAACCACATACATTGTTTAGTCAAAACTCTTGGAATCCCCTTGCTATTGGGCTGCCTTGAATGCTCAATTCTCTGCATTGATGAAACAAATGAGCGTAAGCATATAGCTTGGTTAGGATCGCTAAAACAACATTCATCAATGCATTTCATTAAAACATTGCATCATCATTTGCAAACTCATGCCTTTCTTTAAAGCATGCCCATTTAAGCATCAATGCACTTTTAAATCCACATGCATATAGCATCATTTTAAACAATAGTAAAATTCCTTTACTCATGCTTAAACCAAGCATCACATGCATTCTTGCATCATTCACAAGCATCTCAACCTTAATCATTATTCATTAACATTATATTGGCTCACAAGTGATAATTCTCAAACCATACCAAAATAAATGACACTGTCGGATACGCGGATTACAAGCATTGTCCCACACGCTTCATACATACTACCAGACTACACGAGGTGGAGATCAATGGCACAATCACAACCCCTCAACACTTGTGATGGAGATTAATGCAACAATCACAACCCCTCAACATCACTCATCAGTAGTTGTATAATTCCACTAACGAGAGTACGGGACACATACCATAAGACTCACACACGGGATTAAACCATTCACCATTGTGATCTTAGCCTCAATTGTTAGGTTACTTGGATGGAGATTACGGCACAATCACAACCCCTCGACATCCTAGGCGACTTTATTCACGGTGCACCCAATCATATAGCCGGCTAACTATATCCGATTAAAGTAACCAAAAACCATTTTCATCACTTGTCAATACAATCATTTATCATCAATATTCCACTATTTTACAAGCATCAACACAATACCATGTTCACAAGCATAACCATGCTTAATCTCAAATACATACATTTCTAAAATACAAGGATCATCTACCAAATGCATCCTTAACAACATGGCATTAAACACCAACATTATCAATGCTCAAACATGCTTTAAAACAGTAAATAAAATCACAATTACATCAAGTCCATTTTCCAACAAAAACATAGCACATTCCGAGAGAGACTTTCGAATCACTTTCTCTTGAGCTTAGCTAAGTGTTTCAAACTTACACTAAGCTCCCAAGACCACGCTCAAAGCGTTACAGAGCTGGAAAATCCATTTCCACTCACCGATACGCGAAGCATTGCTCGCCGACACGAAAATCACTCTTCCAGAGCCTCCAAAAACGTCTCGTTTGCTTCTGGATCGAGATCCCCTATTTTCACATCATCAAAACAGAGATCTAAATGAATTAAAATGCATTTCAACACCAGCAACCAATCACAAACTCGTTCCTCACCCAAACTACTCCAATTTACCCATCCGAAACAACTGAAAACTCAATCGATGGTTTCCTAAACCAAGCCCAGCCAACATACATCACTTCCAATCAATTATAAACATCAAAACACATCTAAAATCAACCTAAAAACCCAACTAGAACTATCAAGAAACTCAAGGATCTCAAGGATTTTGGGATCTATATCAACAAAACCTCTTTTCAACATATTATTCAACACAACATTCAATTAAGATCAATCCAAAACAGAGCCTATCAAAACAAATCCGAAAATCAAGAGTTTCATCATATTTTTGCAAGATTCCAATCTCAAATCAAAACTATGATGAAAATTCAACCAAAAACATTAATTAGAAGTCAAAGATCTTGGGAATTTCAATAATGAATCTAGATTGAAGGTTGAGAACGGGATTTACCACCAATCCTTGCTTTCCTCAATGAATGACAAGTTTTCCTTAGCAAAAATCTTGAAGGACTTGAAAGAACTCTTGAATTTTGTTTAGAAAATTAAGAGAGAAATTTAGGAGAAACGAATTCTGGAGAGAATGAGTTAAAATGGTGTTTGGCTGAAAATGATAAGAGAAAGGTAGTTACGTCAAATGAAATCTCACTTTTCTTTTTATTAATTTTAATTAAATAAAGACCCCTTTATTAAATCACTTTAAAATCCCTTTTAAAACACATGTCATATTAAGGAAAGGCTAAATTTCCATAAAGCTCCCTAACGATTCTAAGATTTTGGATCCTCTTTTAAAAATTGCATTTTCCACAGTTTTGAAACTTTACATTTTGGTCACTACCCAAAATATATTACTTTCGAAACTCTTTTTGAAAAATTGATTTGACCAACCTCTTAAACATGATTTTAGAGTATTTCAACAAGTTTTACCATATTTTTATCCTATCCCGGTCCTTGATTTCCTTAAATCACCAAACACGATTCGAACTGTTCCCGACCGGTCTGATCCGATGTCTAAAACATCTAGACCCAAAACCAGGGTGTACAATACATGACCTTGAATAGACAACGGTCACCTCCTATACAGATTCCGTGTAACCACAGTCTCACCAAAGGGACTAGTTACTTGTATTCCTACATCTAACATCTCAACAGTAATTTCAAGAAAATGTGCATGCTCACTCAAGATGTATGAATGCGTAGATCCAGAATCAATCAATGCTAACAAGGATAGAGATTGCAATGTGAAGGTACCTGGAATCATACCAGTGTCGTTGTGCACTTCACGATGTGCATACACTATCGTGGGACCACCTCCCTCTGGCTGAACAACAACGACATGGGCCACACCTCTCTGACCATCATCCCTCCTCTGGAAGTTGCCTCGGCCGCGCCCACGGCCTCTCTGGTATGCAACATCTGGTGCACGACCCTGACCACCTCCCGCTAACAGGGGACACTCACGCCTCATATGGTCAGGGGATCTACAGTGCCAACATGAATTAGCCCCAACTACCGGAGCCTGAACCTCACGAGCCGCACCAGGGCAGTCCCTCCTCAAGTGCTCTCGTGAACCACACGTCCAGCACGTGTTTTGTTCAGCTCTTTGCATGTTGCCCTGAACCGGTGCACCACGTCCAAAATTGCCACGCCTAGCCGCAGGCTGATATCTACGGTCCCGATTCCTCTTGCTCTTCCCACCACTAGGGCCAGCATCTCTTACCTAGACCAGAACCACTCCTACGCAAATTCAGACCCAAGCTCTGTTCTATATCCTTGGCCCGAGTCACGAGCACATCGAAATCTGTATAGTCTGTCGCAAGCATATACGTCTTAACCTCCTCTACCATGCCGTACCAGAAACGATCTCATCGATGCCTATCACTCGACATCAGCTCAGGAGCATACTGACTCAACCGTATGAACTGGACCTCGTACGCAGCTACAGTCATACTCCCTTGAACAAGAGACATAAACTCTCTCTTCTTATCATCTAGGTACCTAACTCCAAGGTACTTCCTCTTGAAAGCAGACTGGAAGAACATCGAATCTACCACTTCCGGCTACAAGGCTGCGGTCATAGTAGTCCACCAGGCGTATGCATCACCATGCAATAACGATACTGTGCAACCCAATTTTCGTGCATTGTTGCACCCCATCTGATCCATTATACGGATCGTACTGGCTAGCCATGCCTCAGATGCCTCGGGAGATAACCCTCGAAACTCTAATCCTCCTAAACTCCTCAATCGCTCCAATGGCAAACCCGCTTACCCAGCAGCAGGAGCCTGAACATGCACTCCAGCAACAACAGTCTAGAATACCCCAGTCATTTCCTGCACTAGAGGCGTCAAATCTCCCAACACCGGACCAGCATGTCCGTGTTGGCCCTGTTCATCACCACCAGGTGGTGGTGGCGGAAGAGGAGGTAGATTTCCACCAAGTGGAATCTCATTTTCATGTTCACGATGTACCTCAGCAGGAGCTATCGCTCCATAACGCAACTCGCGTCTTGGTCCCATTGTGCTAGTTATCATTAAAACATGAACATAAAACAAGCAAATGATCAGGCCAGCTCTTAACAAGGATTCCAAGACTTTCAAAACCAATTTAAAACATTTTACTTGGTAATGAGGCAATGGGCATTCCAATTTCCCCCCAACATAGCACAAAGCATGTCAGATGCATACTTCAACATCATATGACTCAAGCATCAGGATTCGGCTCAATCACCATCACATCCACATTCATTCATTATGTACATCATCACTATCACACATTCAACAATAACATGCTTAAACATTCACAGGACAAAGCAAATAACACCACAACACATAACCACATCACAAATCATTTACCCACAACTTACCACAATCCCAACCTTTCGAAACTTAGCTCTGATATCACCAAATGTAACCCCCTAGACCTGGAATAGTCGATAGATCGAACCGAACGCATCAAACGGGGAATACTGAAGTAAACCGGGAAAGTTTACCTCAATAAACGACCCATATTTTTCTTTTATCTTGTCTAGATGCAATTTAGATTCTTACGTGTACGTACACAAGCGGCGGTTACAAAACAATACAATCGTCTTCCGATTAAGGCTGAACAAGGTTTATGGACCACTTTGAAATTTTGATAAACTTTTAGCGCTTTAACCAAATTATTATTACCAATCTTCAATTAGATTCAATACATATCTACTGGTGAAATTTCAGCTCAAAAAGACATTTACAACTCACTCAATTGCATGTGAGAAAACATGGACCAAAATGCAAGAAATCAGAACTCAGGACAATTCAAAAATAGGCCCAATGGTCAAGTGTTTCGAAATAGAGGACTCTGTATCGGAATGGTTGTTTCAAAACGAGGTTGACCGTTTCGATACGCGGGTGCATTTCAAAACCCCAAGAGACACATTTTGATACGTTGGTTAAAAGAGACAAAAATGTTCTAGAACGAGCCTTACTGTTACGAAACACCATGGTCATTACAAGCCACCGTTCCGAAACAAGTAAAGGTGTTTCGAAACGCCTAGGCCTACAACTTTCCAAAATTTTGGTTTAAATCTAGTTTTAACCTCCCGAACCATCCCGACACATGCCTCAACACACATACAACATAAATACACATCAATGGCCACCAACACGAAGCACAAGCTACAACATAGCATCATTCTTGCAAGTTATGGGACTAAAGGCATGCCTCCTAGATGTCAAAAACACCAAAAGGCTTGTCCCTCACAAGTGATAACATAAATACACTTTACCGACATATCGAGGCTCACACACGAGAGTGACCCTTCATCGTTGTGACACCCGTGGTGGAATATTTGGTACAATCACAACCCGGAACACCACTCATCGGTAAATTATAGCCCACTAACGAGAGACGAGACACACACAAAGGCTCGAACCCGGGAGCTACCTTCAACCGTTGCAACCTTAAACAATCCTCAATCCTTAGGGTACTTGGATGGAGTATTCGGTACAATCACAACTCCTCAACATCCAAGGCGACTTGTTTATAGTGCACTCAATCCTATAGCCGGGTAACTATATCCGATTTCATTTATAAAACACTTTAAACCACATCACTTGCCAATACAGTCTGTAACACATGCATAACCCACTGTTTTTACAAAGCATTCATGATGACCATCAACAAGCATTAAACCATGCTTAAAACCCCATGCATGAACACATGCATACAAGGACCACTTACCTAGTGCATCCTTAAACCACATGGCATCATCATACACACTTTATAATCTCAAAACATGCTTTAAAACAATAAGTGAATGCATTTAAAATCAAGTGCAACCAAAGGCTCATAACTAGCACAATCAAGGGAGAAATTTCGATTTACTTACTTTCGAACTTAATAAAGCGTTTCAAGCTCTTATTAAGTTCCCAAAACCTCTTCTAAAACGTTTACACACTGGAAAACCAAATTCCACTCACCGATTTGCGAAACCACGCTTGCCGATGCAACTAACGGTCTTCCGAAGCTTCCAAAAACACCTCGTTTGTTTCTGGATTATTATCCCTTGTTTTCAACACATCAAAACAGAGGTTCAATGCCTTATTATGCATCTACAACTCCAGCACACACAAGAAATCCCGCAGCCCTGCTCTAAGGCATTAAAACACCCATCTGAAACAACCGAAAACTCAATCAATTGACCTTAAACCTCAGCCCAGCCATTACCCAAATCATCCAACACAATCTAAGCATTAATCAATATCCAAAACAACCTAAAACCATACTTATACCTCCAGCAACTCGAAATCCCCAAAACACCCCAAAAACACTTCAAAAAACCAAGGATCTCAAGGATTTCGGGATCTATATGATTAAGACTCCACTTCAACATCAAAAACCTTTCAAAACTCATTTAGAAACAATCTCAAATCAGCCAAATCAATAAAATTCCGAAAATCACATGTTAAAACCATTTTTCATCAAGTTTCCAAGAGTTTAACAATCTAACAACAAAACTTCAATCAAATTTAGTATAAAAGAGTCAAATATCTTTGGAATTTCATTAAAGAACATAGATTAGAGGGATAGCACGAAAATTACCTCTAATCCTTGCTTCTCCTTTAATTTGGCAAGTTTTACTTGAAGAAACTTGAAGGAAAATGGAAGAAATCAATGTAGAATGATAGAAATAAAAAAAAAAGAGAATTTGAGAGAAAACGATTTCTGGAAAAAATTGAGAGAAAATGAAAAGTGTTTGGCTGAAGCAAAAGTGAGAAATGAAAGCTCGTTAAATTTTTCCATTAACCGTTTAACCAACTTCTTTAATTAATTAAATAAAAAACCTTTTAAATTTTTAATAGCATTTAAAACACATGCCAAATTAGGGAAAAGGCATAATTGCCAAGTAGCTCCCTAGAGATTCTAATATTTTGACACTTCTTGAAAAATCATTTTTCCCAACTTTTAAATCTTTACATTTTGGTGACTACCCAAAATGTATACTTTCAAAAACCCGATTTGTAAACTTGATTTGACCAACCTCTTAAACATCATTTTAGAGGATTTTAGAAAATTTTATCACCTTTTTATCCTATCCCAAACTCTGATCTCCCTAATCCACCTTTTTAGCGGTTCGAACAACCGTCACCGGTTCCACCGGCCCAACCTGACTTGCCAAAACATCTAAGCCCAAAATCGGGGCGTTACAGACGTAACTTCGTTTCTTCTTATTTTTCCATCAGCCAAACACTTCTTTTTTTTCTCAAACTTCCAGAGATTCTCATCTTCTTACTTCACTTTGATTTACAAATGATTTTCTTGATGATTCTACCATTCAAGTAAAAGGATTCTTGAAGATTTCTCATCTAATCTTGTCAATTGAAGGACTAGACAAAGGTTAGAGGTAAATTTCTTTCAACTCCTCTAGTCAATGTTCCTTAATGAAATTCCCAAGTCTTTGGCTCTCTAATCTTGTTTATTGATAAACATTTGTAATCTATTTGATTAAAATGGTGATATCAAGTTTTAAAAAGTGTTTTCTTACGCTTTTCGTAATGATATTTTTTGATTGATTTGATATTGACTTTAATCATGATTTAGGTGTTAAATGATGTTGAAATAAATGTTTTATCATAATAATCCCAAAATATCTCTAGTTGTTAGATGGTTAGATTTTGGGTTTTTGTGGGGATAATGTGGTTCGGGTGTTGCTGGAGGTATAAGGATGAAATTAGATTGTTTCTGGATGTTAATTGATGATTAAAATTGGATGGAAGTGTTAGGTTTTGGCTGGGTTAAGTTTGTAGAGTAATCGAAGGTGTTTTTGGTTGTTTCAGATATGCATTTTGGTGTTTTTGGGCAGAGCGTCGAGGTAGCTTTGATTGCTGGTGGTTTTAATACATTGAGATGCATTAATCCTATGTTCTTATGTGTATAAATAGGGGAGAATGTATCGGAAGTGATCAGTGAAGTTCTGGAAGCTCCTGAAGCTTGATTACGCTTTGGCAAAGCGAGCGTGGCGCTGTCGGTGAGTGGAATTAGTTTTAAAAACCTTTCAAAGACTTGAAAGCAAGGTTTGGGGGTTTAGGTTGAGTTTGAAACACTAACCTATGCCCAAAAGTAAGTTTGAGATGTTTCGCTCTCGTTTCTCGGTTTTTATCCCATTGATTTTTATGATCATGCTCATGTTTTGAAGATAGAATTGCACCTATTGTTTTATGCATGTTTTGAGAAATGATATGATGATTTACATGATCCCATGAGATAGATTAGTTATTACAAAGAGATTGAATTTATTGAGAAAATGCTATGCATTGTTTATGCTTTTTAAATGGGATGAGAATTGAGTTGTATGATGCATTGAAAAATAGTAGGTAATGATGTTTAAAATGAGTATATTGGCATGAGATGAGATCATTGTTACTAGATATAATTCGTTGACCAATAGGATGATAAGTGCACTATAATATACAAAATTCGTACGTACTCTTTGGTTCAGGCAATGGGGGTAGTGTCATCCCATTCCAAAGTGAGAGTGTGGTGATGAGAGATTCCACCACGGTAGGTCTTGATGATGTGAGATTCCATCCAGCTTTGTGGCGATGAGAGATGCCGCCATGAGAGTCCGGTGATGTGAGATTCCAACGGGATGGGACTTGACGATTTCGTCAAGCTATCTGCATAACCGAGTGTTGTTGATAAAATGTAAATATATGAGATTCACATGTACCTTTTTTTATAAATGATTTAATAAAATGAGATTGCATATGAGATCATGTTTTGAGATATGTTATATGAGATTTAAGCATGTAAGGCTTTGCCTTGAGACTATGCATTTTGATGAATGCATGAGATAGGTGGTACATGTGGTTTAAATGTTGTGGTTTTTGCTTTGAAAATGATTTCAAGCATGAGATAGAAAGAGTATGATGAGATAGAGATTTCTAAATGAGACATGGTTTTAAAACACATTGTTGTTGTTGGTTTGTTTTGAGCATCCCTTACTAAGCATTTGTGCTTACGCTATATTTTTGCAACAATACAGAGAAATAACATATTTGGGCAGGAAAGAGGCAAGAAGGATTCCAAGGAGTGAGATTTAGCTCAAGAATGATTTTATGTTTACCTATAAGTAAATAGGTGGCAATGGAAGGATGCCTTAATGTTTTGGGAGATGTGTTTTGAAACTCCTTATTTTGTGGCAAGTTTGTGATACCTTTAATGACTTGTAAATGGCCTTTACTTGTTGGTTTATGCCTTGGTTTGTGTTTTTACACTTGAGTGGTTATTTTGTATAGGTTACATGCCTATAGATTCCATTGTTGCATATTGACATGTTATGATGTCGATTCTGCCATGTATGATTGTGGTTAGATGATTAAATATGTTGTATGCATGTTGGAATGGTTTTGTATAGATTAAAGTGTGGAAAACAAGCAAAAAGTGTCATTACATGCCCATGTGTTTCGGTACACTCGAGTTTGTACCGAAACGGTGAGCCTAAAATGTCTTAAGTGTATCGAAAAGGGGAAAGGATGTTTCGGTACTTTTTGCTACTGGAAGTGCATGTTTCGAAATACCATTGGGGCTGTTTCAATACGGGCCGAACTTCTAGTCGCTTGACCCTTATCCGATACGGATATTTTGATATAGGGCAACATGTACCGAAATGGCAAGCTGTTAAGTTAGTTATTGGAATCTTCTGAAGTTCTGTTTCTTTACGCTTTGGTCCATGTATGTTGTAGATGCAATTAAATGAGCTTGGATGATGATTTTGAGCTGAGATTTGATAGAGATACATGCAATGTGACTAATTAAAGGTTGGCAACTTAAAAAGTGAAAAGTCCCCGTAATTTTGTAAAATTATAAAATGGTCCCCAAAATGTGTTTGTAGGCAATTGAGTCCCTAAACATTGTCTGTTTGAGATGAAAATTGTTCTGCTGCGATGTTAATCATATAGGATGATAATGAGCATCTAGAAAAGATAAAATGAAAAATAGGATCGTTTATTGAGGTAAACTTCCCGGTTTACTTCAATATTCCCCGTGTGATCCGTTCGGTCCAGTCTTTCGCCCAGAACGGGTTGAGGGAGTTACACTCAAATGCTAGGGTTTTCAATTTAGGGATTTCAAAATTTAGATTTTATGAATTGGGAAAATTATTAGGGCGTTACAATCTACTTGCATGGTGTCATGTATACAAGGACAAGACTTGTGGGATATTGTTAGTGGTAGTGAAAAAGAGCAACCAGAAGAAGAGGATGCAAATGACATGTTAAGAAAGTGAAAGATAAAAACGGGCAAGGGAATGTACACTTTGAAGAAAATGGTGGAGAAAGATATGCTAGAGCACATTCGAGATGTCAAAACCCCAAATGAGGCTTGAGAAATATTCTCCAACTAGTTCTCTAAGAAAAAAGATACAAAGCTCCAACTTCTGGAGAGAGAGTTTTTATATCTGAAGCAAGACAACATGACGATCAAATTATACTTTCACAAAGTAAAGTTTTTATGTTTGGAGATTTCAAAGTTAGATCCAACGTCTCCTATTGGTGATACCAGGATGAAACGAATCATTGTCTATGGTCTAAAGTCAAAGTTTAGGAGTTTTGTTACTATTATACAATGATGGAAAATTCAACCATTACTTGTAGAATTCAAAAATGTGTTAGCTAATCAATAAGTCTTAGCTAAAAAATGGGAGGTGTTTTATTGAAAAATTAAGAAGAGGCACTTTATGCTAGTAAAGGAAAGCGAAACTTCAAGCAATGTGAAAATGGAGGGTATAATAAACATAAAGGAGAATGGAGCTCTCATGAAAAGGGGGCTATAAAAACCACAAAAACAAAAAAAAAGTTTTAAGAAAAGTGTTATAATTGTGGGAAGAATGGTCACATGGTCAAAGCTTGATGGTCAAAGAAAAAAAATTATGGAGAGTAATGTTGTTACTTCCAATAATGAAGACGAATGGGACACAGAAACATTCTTTACAGTAGAAGAGGAAGAGCTAGCTCTCACGACGACTATGTTAGGCAAAATTGATTATGAGAATGATTAGATTGTTGAAATTAGTTGTTCAAATCATATGACAGTGATAAAGAGAAACTACATAACTTTTCTGAATACATGGGAAGTTGTGTGGTGGTCACAATAAATAACTCCAAGTTACCAATAGCACATGTTGGTAACACAATTAACATCTTCGGGCCATGTTGTTCAATTTGGTATACAAGATGTGAAAGGTATACCACAACCTCGAGATCAAAGAGGAGCCGGTGATGAAGGGACGAAGATAGAGTTTATCTATGTGATGTCTACAGAAACCACATAAGTTGACGAAATAAGAAGAAATGAGACATAAGACTTGTGCCACATGTGGTTAAGTCATGTCAGTTGCTCCAAGCTAGACGTGATTATGAAGAAGTTTATGTTGAAAGGACTTCCAGAATAAGAAGTAAGAACATACACAATATGTGCGAGTTGCTAATACAAAAAAACACATCAACTACCATATGAGGAGTCCAAATATAGAGCAAATGAGCCATTAGAGTTACTCCATTATTATGTGTTTGGACCTGTTCAAAAAACTTCTATTTGTGGGATGAAGTACATGGTGAATTTCATTGATGATTTTTTTCAAATATGTATGGATTTATTTTATGAAGGAAAAAGCTAAGACTCTTTCAAAGTTAAAAGTTGCAGTAGTAGAAGCTGGCATAAAGATTTGTTTGCTACGCAAAGATAATGGGGGAGAGTACACTTCATAAGAGTTAACAAATTTTCGCAGATATACGTCGTAGTATGTTTCATGCAAGAAACGTTCCGGGTCTTTTTTAGGCAGCAATAAAAATTATAACTTTTGTGATCAACATACTTCCTAAAAAAGTTACATTTTCTCTTATCTTTTAGAAAATTATGGAAAATGAATCCAACAGTTAGCTATTTTCGAGTTTTTCGAACTATTTGTTATGTATTTGTGTCTGGCCATTTACATAGCAAAATGGAAAAGAAAGTTGTTAGGTGTATTTTTGTAGGATACGACATCCAATGGAAAAGGTTGAAATTTTGTAATCCTACAACTGAAAATTGTTATGTGTCCTATAATGTGGTGTTTGATGAAGCATTTTCATGGTAGTCCCTAGATAAAGAGTTATTGGCATACTCAAATACTCTCAAGAGAGAATTACAATATTCTTAAGTTCAGTTGAGTTTAGATGAAATTGAAATTGTTGATGATGATGGAGAAGAAGGTGTAAGTCAATATCCATGGCAAACTGGTGTTTGCCAGAAACCGATCGAAAACGGTGAGCCGAGTGAAATAGAAGAACAAACACCACTTAGAAGATCAACAAGGATTAGGACGCAAAATCCCAAATATGCTAACGCTTCTATAGTAGAAATAGGTGATGCAAAAGAGCTAGAAACCTTTGAAGAAGCTTGTCAAAAAGAATAATGGACTAAAGCAATGAGAGATGAGATTGTTGCACTTGACTGATATCAGACCTGGGAGCTCGTACCAAAGCCAAGAGATGCGAAGAATACATTCTTGCATGTAGAGCTAGATTTAGAGAATTACATGGACAAACCTATAGGGTTTTCAATGTTTAGATCATCCTAAGTATGTATGCAAGCTTCAAAAGGCGTTGTTTTGATTGAAGCAAGCACTCAGGGTTTGTTATGATAAAATTGTTGAGTTTCTAACTCATAGTGGCTATTTTGTGGCTCCTTCAAATTTCAGTCTATTCATGAAAGCAAATTAAGGAAAACTAACTATCGTGCTAGTATATGTGGATTATTTAATCACCACTGGAGATTTGGAGGATGAAATTTTTTGAACTAGGGAGAATTTATCAGTTTACTTTCAAATGAAAGAATTGAGGCAACTTAGACACTTCTTTGGTTTAGAGATTGATCACATCGAAGAAAGAATTTTTCTCCATCAGAGAAATTATTCTAACGATCTATTAAAAAAGTTTAGAATGCTCAAGTGCAAACCAATTTTTACACCGATAGAACCAAATGCCAAAATATGTGCTAATGAAGGGAAATTTTAGATGATTATATGGTGTAGCAAAAACTAGTTGGTAGTCTTATCTACTTAAGTTTAACAAGACCATATATTTCTTTTGTAGTTGGCGTTGTGTCGCTACATGTAAAATCCAAAAAAACGTCACTTGGAAGCAGTTCGGTGAATTTTGAGATATGTGAAGAGTATCACTGATCATGGTATTCTGTAGTAAAAAAGTGAAGATTGCAAGCTAGTTGGCTATTGTGATGCTGACTATGTAGGTGACCATGATACCCGACGCTCAATTACAGGTTATGTGTTTATGCTTGGATTTGGAGTAATTTCCTAGTGTAGCAAAAGACAGCCTATAGTGTCTTTGTCAACCACTGAAGAAGAGTATCATGCAGTAGCAATGGCAGCTCAAGAGAGTACTTCCCTTTTGTAATTGTTAAAAAACTTGCATCAGCAAGTAGAATTTTTAGTCACCTTATATTGTGACAATTTGTCAGCCATATGTTTAGCCGAGAATCTAGTTTTTTATCTAAGAACCAATCATGTTGAGGTGCATTATCATTTCATTAGAAAAAAATTTATAAGAAGAAATCAAGCTTGAATATATAAAGACATGAGATCAAGTGGCAGACTTGTTCATAAAGAGCTTGAGTGGCAAGAAACTCTAAAGTTTATGTCACCAGCTTCGCATGAGAAACAAAATGGAAGTTGGTATTGAGAAGGTGTTAAAATTTCAATATCAACGTTTCTTTAAAGTTAAATTAAGTAGTGTTAATGACTAATTAAGTTTAACATTAAAATGTTACACCCTCCGTCCCACTAAAATTATTACATGTTGATATTTTTGAAGTCAATTTTTTTAACTTTGACTTCTTATAATTTAAAACTTATTATTTATAAAAATAAGAAAAAATATATTAGTTTTTGAATATATATTTTATAAATTTTAATTAATTAAAATATTTAAACAAATTATAGTAAAAGTTGAAAAAAAATTGACCAGAAAAATGTCAATATATGATAATTTTAATAAAACGAATGGAGTAATTAGTAAATGTTAATTCAGTTTAACATTTATTGAACGTTTTTTTTTTCTGCCTATATAAGGACGCTACATGTTCATCTGTATAACCCTCTTAGTGTTTTAGACAGTGGGGTGTTTAACAATAAATTTAATGCTATCATAATTTAAATAAATTATTATTGGTTAATCTTGTTTGGTTGACAAGAAAATAATATCCCTCAATGAGCTTTTTCAATTTGTATTTGTTTTAAACGAATCTAATCATTTTTTTATGAAATATTTTTATGACGATGCGCACTTACACTGGTTCATTTTAATAGACTCGTCATACTAGTATGGTGTTCTAGTACTACATGTTCAAAAGTTTAGTAATAAAATGACGTGTTTTTGTTTTCATAATTGGTAAAGGGGGTAGAATAGATAAGAATTGAACCCAAACTATCACCAGTGTCAAAATGCACCTAGATTATTGAAATAATACAATGAGAATCTAATTCATTGAAATATTAATGAAATTCCATATATGTTATGGGCAATGCTTAAAATTTGTATATATATATATATACACACCAATTGACAAATCAAAGCATGAAACTTCATTTAACAACCTTCTGTCTTACAGAGGATTTGAAAGCTTTGTTCCCCAAACAATTATACTACTTAAGCGTAACCATAAACATACGAGGTTTTCAACTAACAACAAGCCATGTCTTGAAAAGATAAGGAAATATTTTCACATGACTAACTTGTATCTCAACCAATACACTTCCATTGGACATTCATACGTCAAATCTTAATTCACGACTTGTCTTTATTCTCTAGATGTTTCAGAACATAGGGTTATTATTCTACTTGTCTTTCATATGCATTCATAACTTTGAAAATAAAAAACAACGTCTTGTTATTCATATTCTTCATTAGGCAAAGCAAATCTCGTATAAAGCTTTGCACAACACACGTCCATCATCCTAAGTTTCGAAAGATATTCAAGCAACCATAATAAACCTACAACTAATCGCATCATATAAAGCAAGCAATCACAAATTAGTCAAAGGCACGATTACAGACTTGGAATAAATAAATAAAAAGATAGACACACTCATGCATAATCAAAATGGAATTCATATGCACTATACCAGCTTATAAACTAAGTGCCACCATCTAGGAGTTCCTAAGAAAATACTAACATACATCATGTCTCCAGTGATCACGTCCAAGCTCAAGTAATACCTGAAATACAACCGAGAGGATAAACTAAGTTTAAGCTCAAGTAATACCTGACTATAATATATATACCAAACTCCATCCTTTCGCCAAGGTCTTAAATTCACATACATGAAAATCCCTAGGCTTGGATGAGGCATTAGCTATTCCTTTAACATGATATATATATTCGAACACACATATTTTTTCACTAATTCTCGGTTATTCTAGTTAAAAGCATATACAAGCATGCCCAAGGATATTCGAACAATCATATTCATGTGCAATTGGGTATTCAAATTACCCCATCTATTTATCCAATTACATATCTAAACTTACTAAAAGGTGTTTCTTAACAAGCAAGGCTTCTAATCAATTATCATCTTGTCTTAAAAAAAAATTCTTAATTTGTTTGACCTACAAATCAGCAACAATTTGTACTATGATATGAGTTTCTTAATCCCTAAATGACACTAAAACAATCCTCCTACACATCAATTTAATTCAAAACAGTCCATAGAATGATTCCACTAACAATGTTATCCTAATTTAATTACAAGCATTTCCAATGTTCTAGCCATTCAATTAACCCAATCAAAACACCCTCATTGCTTCAGCAACATGAGAAATCCATAATAACCTATTTAATCTTCAAGCTACTTTGTAAAAATCATAAGATCATAACAATTCTCCATATGTATTCATTCGAATAGACTAACACCTCTTATCATAATTCCTTTCTTTGCTAGCCTTAACTAACATACATACATGGGTATAATGAGCAAAAATACAATCTAAACCCTGGATAAATTTGAAAAGGAAGAGATTTCTCTTACCTTCCTTCACCACACCCTTCAGTAATGTAACCCCCTCGACCCGGCCTGGCCGATACACCGAACCGAACGAATTACACGGAAAATATTGAAGTAAACCGAGAAGGTTCACCTCAATAAACGACCCAATTTTTTTCTTTTTATCTTGTCTAGATGCAACTTAGTTTCCTATGTGTATACACAAGCAGCGGATAAAACAACGTCACACAAACGCTCAACGATTGAACTCAATTAAAGGTTTAGGGACCATTTTTTAAATTCGTCAAATCACAAGAGTTTCACCAAATTCGGATTACCAACCCTTAATTAAATTCATTACAAACTTCTCTGTGAAATCTCAGCTCAAAACGACCATCAGAACTCATTTAATTGCATACATGATTAACAGGGACCAAAATGTAAGAAAACAGGAACTTAGAAAATTCCAACAACTACCAACTGTTTCGGAACAGTGAGCCCTGTATCGCAACGGTCGTTTCAAAACACAGCTGACTATTTCGATACGCGGGTTCGTTTCGAAACCCTTTATGACTCGTTTCGGGACAAGATTTCACAGAGGCAAAATGTTTCGAAACAAGCCTTACCGTTTCGAAATACCAAGGCAATTTCAAGCCCCCGTTTCGAAACATGCAAGGGTGTTTCGAAACACCTGGGCCTACAATGTTTTCAAAAGCTGATTTAACTCAGTTTGAATCATCTGAAACCACCTCGTCACATGCCCAAACATGTTTGCATCTCAAATAAACATCAAACACTATGCATACGAAGCAAAGGCATCATCATAACATCATAAAAAATGATAAAGAGGCTAAAGGCACACTTCCTAAAAGGAATAAGCACCAAAAGGTTAAATCTCAATTCCAAGCATAAACCAACACTTAAAAAAGGCCATTCACATAACCAAATATGCATAGAAAACATGCAACAAACCAGAAAAACACCAAACAATCAACGTTTATAACATTGGACACCCTCATTGCCTTTATTACACTAGTCCAAAACCAAAACTTACCTTCAATCAAAGTCTTCCACCGATCCCTTGCAAGTGCTGCCTCCAAAGCTTAAATTGACTACATTGATGAACAAAAACAGCATAAGCATACAAGCTTAGTGAGGATTGCTCAAAACCAAAATCATCATCAATGCACAAAACCATTTTTTCACTCTTTTCAAAACCATCACGCCTCCTTCAAATAACCATGCACTTTAACATTAAAATCGGCATGCTAAACACTATGCAACATAAATCACATAAATTCCAGCAATTGGACCATTGCTACACAACCATCAAGCCTTCCAAGCATAAACACCATTATGCTAAGCTTATGGTAAAACATGCATATTTTATAATATGCATCAACAACATTTCCATAGCATTATAATCAATTATATTGGCTTTCAAGTGATTATAAACAATCCCATTTCTCAAAAACACATCGGATACACGGATTACCAAGGGTTGCCGCAAACCATTCATACACCGTACCGACATCTCAAGGCTCACACACGGGAGCAACCCTCCATCGTTGTGACACTCGTGGGGGAGTATTAGGTACAATCACAACCCCTTAACACCACTCATCGATAGTTGCATAGCCCACTAATGAGAGACGGGACACACACAAGGTTCGCACCCGGGAGCTACCCTCAACCGTTGCAACCTTAAACAATCCTCAATCGTTATGGTACTTGGATGGATTTTTCGGTACTATCACAACCCATCAACATCCAAGGTGACTTGTTTATAGTGCACTCAATGCTATAGCCAACTAACTATATCCGATTTCATTTATAAAACTCTTTATACAACATCACTTGCCAATATAATCCACATTTCATGCACATCTCACTGTTTTTGCAAAGCATTCATGATATCCATAACTCAAGCATTAAACCATGCTTCAAAAACTCATGCACCAACACATGCATACAAGGATCACATACCTAGTGCATCCTTAAACCACATGGCATCATTAAACACATTTTATATACTCAAAACATTCTTTAAAACAGTAGCTAAACGCATTTAAAACAAGTGCATTAAAAAATCTCACAATAGCACAGTCTAAGAGAGAAATTCACTTTACTTACTTCCAAACTTAGTAAAGCGTTTCAAGCTCTTACGAAGTTCCCAAACCCTTTTCTAAAACGTTTCCATGCTGGAAAACCAATTTCCACTCACCGACTTGCGAAAACACATTTGCCGGCGCAGCTATCGATCGTCTGAAGCCTGCAAAATCACTTCGCTTGGTTCCGGAATACTATCCCATGTTTTCAACACATTAAAACAGAGGCTCAATACATTAAAATGCATCCAAAACACCAGCAATCAAAAGAAATCCCGCAGCCCTGCTCTAAAGCATCAAATCACCCATCCAAACCAACCAAAAACTCAATTAATTGATCTCAAAACTCAGCCCAGCCACCGACAAACACATATAACACATTCTAAGCATCAATCAACATCAAAAAACAACCTAAACTCGTCCTTATACCTTCAGTAACTCAAATCCCACCTAAACACCACAAAACCCAACCAAAAACACTTCAACAACAAATGATCTCAAGGATTTCAGGATCTCTATGATTAAGACTCCACTTCAACACCAAAAACCTTTCAAAACTCATTTAGAAATCATCTCAAACAAGCCAAATCAACCAAACTCCGAAAATCACATTTTAAATCATTTTTCTATCAAGATTTCAATACTTTATCAAACTAACAACAAAACCTCAATCAAAAACATTAATAAAGAGCCAAATATCTTTGGAATTTCATTAAAGAACCTAAATTAGAAGGGTAGCACGAAATTTACCTCTAATCCTTGCTTCTCCTCTAATTTGGCAAGATTAGCTTGAAAGATCTTGAAGGAAAATAAGAGAAATCACCAAGGAAAAGTTGGAAATCAATAGAGAAATTGAGAGTGAAGAAAATCTGGAAATTTGAGAGAAAATGGAGTGTTTCGCTAAAGTGAAATATTGAAATGAAAAGATCCTCAATATTTTTGTTAACCGATTAACTACCTTTCTAATTAAATCAATTAAAAGTCTTTTTAATTTTTAATAAAAGATTTAAAACACATGCCAAATTAGAGAAAAGGCCTAATTTCCAAATAGCCCCCCAAAAAATTCTAAGATTTTGACTCTTCTTGAAAAACACACTTTTCCCAACTTTTAAATCTTTACATTTTGGTCACTACCCAAAATGTATACTTTCGAAAACTTGTTTTGTAAAATTGATTTAACCAACCTCCTAAATATAATTTTAGTGGATTTTAGGAATTTTTATCCCATCCCGAACATTGATTTCCCTAAACCACCTTTTAACGATTCGAACAACCGATACCGGTTCCATCGGCCCAACCCGACTCGCAAAACACCTAGGCCCAAAACCGGGGCGTTACAACTCTCCCCCACTTAGGAAATTTTGTCCTCGAAATTTTGCCTGAAGGAAAAAGATGCGGAACTGACTCAACATGTCCACCTCACTTTCCCACACAACCTCCTCTACTCCTCGATGTCACCACATAACCTTCACAAGTTCAACCGTCTTACCACGGAGAACTTTATCACAGGAATCAAGAATACCATCTGGGTCCTCACCATAGGAAAAATTCAGATTCAACTCTACCTCCTCAACATGCATAACAAGAGATGAAACCAATCTATACCTTCGCAACATAGAAATACGAAACGCATCATGGATCTTTTCCAACTCGGGAGGCAAACTCAACCGATAAGCCACAGGACCAACTCGCTCCACAACCTCATAAGTTCCAATAAACCTCACACTGAGCATTCCCTTACATCCAAACCTCATCACCTTCTTCCAAGGCAATACCTTAAGGAACATGCGATCTCCAACCAAAAACTCAATTTCCCTACGCTTTAAATCCGCGTAAGATTTCTTACGATCCGACGCATCCCTAAACCGCTCACATATGAGCATACCTTCTCAGTTGTTCACTTACGCATATCCGATATGAAAACCAACTTTTGCCCTGCCTCATCCCCACAAAGAGGCGTTCTACACTTTCTCCCATACAATGCCTCATACGGAGCCATTTGTATACTTGCCTGAAAATTGTTATTATAGGAAAACTCAACCAAAGGTAGATGCTTTTCCCAGGAACCTTGGAAATCAACCATACAGCATCGCAACATGTCCTCCAGTACCTGGATAACTTGCTCCAACTGTCCATCTGACTGAGGATGATACAAAGTGCTGAAATGTAACCGCGTACCCAACGCTTGATGTAAACATTCCAAAACATTGTTGTAAACCTCGGATCCCTATCCGACACTATGGATTTAGGCACACCATGCAAACGCACAGTCTCAGCAATATACAACTCTGCCAGCTCATCCAACGTATACGTAGTATGCACAACCAAGAAATGTGCACACTTCGTAAAACGATCAACAAGCACCCATATGGGGTTCTTCTTAGATGGTGACAAAGGCAGACCAGACACAAAATCCATCGTAATCCTTTCTTATTGCCACTTCGGTATCCACAAAGGCTGTAACAGACCAAAAGGAAACTGCTGCTCAGCCTTCACCCACTAGCAAACCATGCACTTGCTTACAAAATCAGCAACATCCTTTTTCAACCCCACCCAATAGTACTCATCCTTCAAACCACGATACATCTCAGTACTACCAGGGTGCATAGCAAAAGGACTGCTATGAGCTTCAGTCAAAATAGTGCACCTCAACTCAACATCCTTCAGCGCCACTATTCAACTTTTGAAACATAGAATTCCATCGTCATTGAAACAGAAGTCCGTTGCATTACCATCAACTATATTCTAAACATGAGGCACCAACGAATCATCAAGCAACTACTTCTCCTTAATCAGCTGAATCAAGGAAGGTTTCACTTGCAACTTGGCTATCAGCCCACCATCACGCGATAAACTCAATCGAGCAAACATCGCTCTCAGCTCAACAGCTACCTTCCTACTCAAAGCATCAGCCACAACATTGGCCTTTCTAGGATGATACTCAATTCTCAAATCATAATCTTTAAGCAACTCCAACCATCTTCGTTGCCTAAGGTCTAACTCCTTCTACAACATAAGATACTTCAAACTCTTATGGTCGGTGTAAACCACACACCTTTCACCATAAAAGGTAGTGCCTTCAAATCTTCAAAGCAAGCACCACCGTAGCGAGCTTTAGATCATGCGTAGGGTAGTTGCGCTCATGCACATTCAATTTTCTAAACGCATAAGCTACAACCTTCCCACCTTGCATCAACACACAACTCAAACCAACATATGATGCATCACTATAGACTACAAACTCCTTACCCGATTCTGGTTGAGTCAAAATAGGAGCTTGCGTCAAAGCTTCCTTCAACTTCTCAAAAGCTTTTTGCCTAACATCCGTCCACTCAAAGTGAACATTCTTTTGCAACAACTTGGTCAAAGGTGCAGCAATCTTAGAAAAACCTTCAACAATCCTTCGGTAATATCCAGCTAACCCAAGGAAACTTCGCACCTCCGTCACTGACTTAGTCATTTTCCTACTCATCATTGCCTCCGCCTTGTGTGGATCAACCCGAATACCCTCAGCTGAAACCACATGTCCAAGAAAAACCACTTCTCTGGGCCAAAACTCACACTTGCTCAGCTTAGCATAAAGCTGGTCCTCCAACAGCACTTGCATGAATGCAGTCGGTGCATTTGTCAACCCAAACGACATCACCAAGAACTCATAGTGGCCAAACTTTGAACGAAGAGTTGTTTGGGTACATCGACATCCTTAACCTTTAATTGATAGTACCATGACCTCAAATCAATCTTCGAAAACAGCACAACACAACAAAACTGGTCTAAAAATCATCGATCATCGGCAAAGGATCCTTGTTCTTAATCGTCAACTTGTTTAGTTGTCAATAACCTATGCACATACGCATCGTACCATCCTTCTTCTTCACGAACAAGACCAACGCACCCCAAGGTGAAATACTTGGCCTTATGATCCCTCGATCAAGCAACTCTTGAAGTTGCGTCTTCAACTCCTTAGGTGTCATGCGATAAAGAGCAATGGACACGGGAGTCATATTCTCATACAACTCAATGCCAAACTCAACCTCTCGGTTTGGTGGCAACCCAGGAAACTCCTCTAGAAAAATACCGGGAAACTCACATATTGTTCGTACGTCTTGCACTCGTACTTCCTTCGTACCATGATTCATCACATACGCCAAGAAAGCTTCGCAACCCAACTCCATCATTCGACTCGCTTCAAGAGCCAAAATTGCATTGGACAAGAACTTCATGTTCTCGCCTACGATTACTACCGAGTAATCATCCGCAAGCTTTAAGGTAACTCGCTTAACATCAAAATCCACCACAGCTCGGTGCTCAACCAACCAATCCATTCCAAGAATCACATCAAAGCCATAAAAAGGCAGCTCCATCATATCAATTAAAAACTCATGACCCTAAACAGATATTGGACATCTCCTATACAATTTTCTTGTAACAAAAGTTTCACCAAAAAAACTAACCATTCACGCTTCCACATCTAACACTTTCGAAACGAACGTTCAAACCACAACTTCCAAAGCAATTTGCAACAACAGGCACAAAAAGTTATACCCCACTGATCTAACATGGACAAGCTCGCCTCACGTGGTCATACGACCCACCTACTTAATGGGTATCAAACACTACTCAAGCCTTGACACACTCACCCCACAGTCTTTGTCCAACTTTACTACAACCTCGCCTCAACCTAGGCAATACCCCATTAAGCATGACCATTAGTACACTGGATACTAATAACAGTAGAGTTCACAACTCACTTCCTTGTGCTAGAACCTCTCGAACGAGTTATTAAACCCAGGTTCTACTTAAATACCTCACTCATGTTACCAACACGTCAAAAACAATACAACCAATAAATCAACATATATGGTTTAACATCATGTACCAATCCATAAAAGTGGAAACACATCGATGTCTCACATCCAATTCCAATCCAGAAGCACACATGATCAACTAAACAATTTGTACCTTAAATCAACTACAACTTACAATTTCGAACGCAAACCACAAATTTACATTTATTGACATCCAAGTATCTAACCCCCAGATTCTTCTCCTTTAAAACAATTCAAAAGAACTCTCAGAACACAACATCATGTTCTATGCCCACAACTACGGTTGACCACCAACTATACACATCTCTATATAACCGAGACAACTCATATTTACACTATGGGCATCACTACACTCCATTTATTCCATAATCTCATTCATACATGTCATCCACTCCATGGATACCTCCAGTGACAACCCTCGAGTTCAACTTATACTCAAATCACGTAAGCGCTAACCACAGCTCACACTCGTCCACGAGCTAGTGCAATCTCATGCTCCTCAACATTAACAGCTTCACAAGCTCTAAACATCGCCTATATTTCAGGCACCATGCCATCCAAAACATACCCAATCGACACAAGTTGTAACTAGACTGAGGCAAATCGAGGCGTTTAGCCCCCAAGAGACTTTACACACTCATTTATTTCTTGCCCAATGGCAACAACAATCACACCAGATCGCTACTCTCTCCTCGGATTATTGTGCTATTATTATTAAGGCATGATAACAACTAACAAAATAAAAAAACCAAATTGCTCAGGACAACTCCAAGTAAGTATCCAAGACTTTGATTCCAACTTAAAACATTCCACTAGGTAATAAGGCAATGGGCAATCCAGTTCCCCCCAGCATAGCATAAAGTATACCACACGCATCTCACAACCATCATGCAACTCAAGCATCAAGATTCAGCCCAATCTAACATCATATAACATCTCACATTCATAATCAATCACCATATATAACATCACCATCACAAACTTAACATTTACATGCTTAAAACATTCACCGGGCAAAGAAAACATTACCAACAACAAACTTTCACATCAAAATCAGTCACCAACAACTTACCATCATCCCAACCTTTCGTAACCTGGCTCTAATACCACCAAATGTAACCCGCTCGACCCGGCCTTGCAGATAGACCGAAATGAACAGATTACACGAGGAATATTGAAGTAAATCGGGAAGGTTTACCTTAATAAATGACCCTAACTTTTTTTTCTTTTTATCTTGTTTAGATGCAACTTAGGTTCCTATGTGTATACACAAGCAACGGATAAAACAGTGTCACACAAACGCTCAACGATTGAACTCAATTAAAGGTTTAGGGACCATTTTGTAAATTTACCAAATCGCAAGGGTTATTACAAAATTCGGATTACCAACCCTTAATTAAATTCATTACAAACTTCTCTGTGAAATCTCAGCTCAAAACGACCATAAAAAAATCATTTAATTGCATACATGATCAACATGGACCAAAATGTAAGAAAATAAGAACTCATAAAATTCCAACAACTGTATTAACTACCAACTCTTTCGGAACAGTGAGCCCTGTATCGCAACGGTCGTTTCAAAACACAGCTGACTATTTCGATACGCGGGTTCGTTTTGAAACCCTTTATGACTCGTTTCGGGACAAAATTTCACAGAGGCAAAATGTTTCGAAACAAGCCTTACCGTTTCGAAATACCAAGGCAATTTCAAGCCCTCGTTTTGAAACATGCAAGGGTGTTTCGAAACACCTGGGCCTACAATGTTTTAAAAAACTGATTTAACTCAGTTTGAATCATCCGAAATCATCCTGTCACAAGCCCAAACATGTTTGCATCTCAAATAAACATCAAACATTATGCATACGAAGCAAAGGCATCATCAGATCATCGTAAACAATAATAAAGGGACTAAGGCATGCTTCCTAAAAGGAATAAGCACCAAAAGGTCAAATCTCAATTCCAAGCATAAACCAACACTTAAAAGGCCATTTACATAACCAAATATGCATAGCAAATATGCGACAAACCAGAAAAACACCAAACAATAAACATTTATAACATTGGACACCCCCATTGCCTTTATTACACTAGTACAAAACCAAAACTTACCTTCAATCAAAGTCTTCTACCGATCCCTTGCAAGTGTTGCCTCCAAAGCTTAAATTTACTGAATTTATGAACAAAGAGAGCATAAACATACAAGCTTAGTGAGGATTTCTCAAAACCAAAATCATCATCAATACACAAAACCATTTTTTCACTCTTTTCAAAACCATCATGCCTCCTTTGAATAACCATGCACTTTAACATTAAAACCGACACGTTAAACACCATGCAACATAAATCACATAATTTCCAGCAATTTAACCATTACTACACAACCATCAAGCCTTCCAAGCATAAACAACATTATGCTAAGCTTATGGTAAAACATGCATTTTTCACAATATGCATCAACAACATTTCCATATGAAGAACTAGGTGTTTTGATATAATAATTGAAAAATGTTTTGGACTAATTTGAAAAGAATTTAAAACATGTCTTTAAGTCCAAACAACTTGAAAATATGTTTGAGGTATTTAAAAAGGTTTTTGGCAAAGTTTGGAATGCTTTAAAATACTCAAACCTGGCTTTTCAGCATTACCGTACTGATACGGTATACCCCGTATCGATACCTTTTTACCCAGTTTTGATTCTGCCAAAACCTGTACCGATACAGGCTTGCCCGTATTGATACGAAGAGGGGTCGTACCGATACGCCTTTAAAGCGTACCGATCGCTGCTTTAACAACCCCTAACGGCTATTTCACAATGGACTTTTAAAATGCAGATTGTATCGATACGCTCCCTAGCGTATCGATGCTCTTAGGCTAGCTAGAGCCTAACGGCTAGTTCTGAAAGAAGGGCGTACCGATACGGTTCCCTGTGTACTGATACGATAGGCACCAACACTGTAATAAATGTAGGAACTAAAGTCTCCAACGGCTCCAATTCAACCCTAACGTCTAGTAATGGATACAAACTCAATTAGGAGTATAAAAGGGACCTCCAAGCATCAAGAGAAGACTAATGTTTCAATTGTTACAACACTATGATCAAGAATTGTGTCTAGAGCTTTAATGGTAAAGTTCTTGATATAGACAACACTAGTGAGCTAAACATTGTTAAATTTGCTCAAGTGTTTAGGTTTTGGGTGAGAGCCAAATAGTGCAAACAAACACCTATTAGAGTGATTTCAAGTTTGCTTAGAATTTCTCTTGTAAAGAGGGTTTACTCAAGTTTCGGGTAGAAATCTTTCAGGGTTGTAAAGTTTGCCTCCTTAGCCTAGAAAAGGGGACGAAATTCTAGAGTGAATTTGTTGAAATCCTTAGTGGGGAGCTAAGGTAGTGGATGTAGGTGCTTGTTAGAAGGCCGAACCACTATAATTCCTTGTGTCTTATTGTCCATTTTTCACTTACTTGTGTCTTATTGTCAATTTTCACTTCCCACTAAAACACCCAATTATCCAAATTCTCCACACTTTGCAACCACATCGGTTGAAGGAAATCGAGCACCATAAAACCCAACAATTGGTATCAGAGCGAGGCTCAATCGAAGAGGATCAACATCCTATTGAGGTGATCCGGGGAGCTCGATACAACTTATCAACCAACCGATCAAATGGAGAAATCCATCGACAAGCCACCATTCTTCGACGAAACACACTATGCCCATTGGAAGACAAGAATGATGTTTTTCATAAATTCCAAGGACTACAAGCTTTGGGACACAGTAGAAGATGGTATGTTTGTGCCACAAAGAAGGGAGGCGGATTGAAGCGCGGATGATCGCATGAAGATGGAGCTCAATTGCAAAGCCTTGCACATCATCTTTTGTTCATTGAGTCCCAACATCTACGAGAAGATGTCTTCTTGTGATGATGCCAAGGAGGTATGAGACAAGATTGAAGTCACATACGAAGGAACCAACGAAGTAAAGGAGACCAAGATCAGACTCCTCAACCATGAGTATGAAAACTTCAAGATGGATCTGGAAGAGGACATTGAGAAGATGTTCGATAGGTTCTCCACCATCACCAATCGGCTCAAAGGTTATGGAGAAGCCATCCCGGAAGAGAAGCTTGTCCGAAAGCTCATCTACTCCCTTCTCGAGTCATAAGACTCAAAAAGGATCGCCATCATCGAAGCTAAGAATCTCAAGACTTTGAAGCTTGATAAGCTCATGGGGTCACTTCTCACTCACCAAATAATGAAGCAAAACAAAGAAGAGGAGAAGAAGAAGGAAGAGATTAGAGCTCTGGGGGAAAAGAAGCTCAAAGGGCTTGGCATCCACACAAATGCCATTGCTCTCAAATCCTCCACATGCCATCACATAGATTCAAGTGATGAGGAAAGTGAAGATGAAGAGATGGCCTATCTCTTCAACAAATGTGTCCGGTTCATGAAGAGAAAAATGGAAAAATCCAAGCATGAATCGAGGAAGAAGATGAAGCAATCCCACAAGTCCAACAAGAAGGGATCATCTTCAAAGCAATCATATGTGGCCACGTGTAGTGATGAAGACTCCACCGATGTTGAGGTAGCCCACCTATGCTCGATGGCCTTCAATAAGGGGAGGTAACTTCTAACTCATCTATTTCAAATTCATAGACATTTGATGAGTTTCAAGATGCATATGATGATTTGCTTTTGAAATTCAATGCATCATTTTCTATGAACAAAAAGTTTATTTCAAAATTGAAAAATGAGAATGATTTGCTTTCCAAAACAAATATTGAGTTTGAAGCAAAATTGAAGGATTTTGAACAAAAAGTTTCACATTTGCAAAACATGCTTCAAACAATGGAAAATGATCATCAACAAGAAATTGATGATCTTAAAAAGGAAAAAGATTTTATTTCAAATGAACTTTTAAAGAAAAATGATTTTGGAAAATCAAATTTTTATGTAAGACAATCTAGTGCCCCTAGATTTTTTAAATGGAAAATGTTTTAGAAGTGTTTGGGTTCCAAAAGAACTAATCACTTCACATAAAAAGGATGAAATTGAAAAATGGATTTCTAAGGGGACTAAATTTTGTGCAACTAACGTTTATGGATCCAAAGCAATTTGGATACCAAAATTTGTATGATTGTCTTGATTAGGTGTGATGGAGGTGTTCAACAAGTCCAATCAATGAAGGGGAGCTTCATGCACACAAGGAAGAACACTTGAAGAAGGAAGGCTTCACATCCTCCCGTGGAATTCAAGTGTTTGTAAAATCTAGTTGTTTTTTACTTAGTTAATTTGATTTATTTTCTTTTAATTCAACTAGATTATCATGTGTTGGACTAACATCTTTTGATGATGCTTTGAGTAAGGGGAGCCACTTTTAAAACCAAACATTTTAAAAGTTTCAAGATTTAAACCTCCATTGTTATTTTGAGCCTAAATGTATTTTAAATTCTTTTTATATAACAAAAAGGGGTAGAGATTGGTTTGAAAAATTGTGTTTTTCAAATGAATAAGGGGGAGCTTTAACTACCTTTCAATTTTTTCTCTTATTCAAAATTTTAAACTTAAAGGGGAAAATCCCAAACAAATTTTCAAGTTGGTTTTATTTTATCAAAACGGGGGAGATTGAAGAACTAGGTGTTTTGATATAATAATTGAAAAATGTTTTGGACTAATTTGAAAAGAATTTAAAACATGTCTTTAAGTCCAAACAACTTGAAAATATGTTTGGGGTATTTAAAAAGGTTTTTGGTAAAGTTTGGAATGCTTTAAAATACTCAAACTTGGCTTTTCAACATTACTGTATCGATACGGTATACCCCGTATCGATACCTTTTTACCCCAGTTTTGATTCTACCAAAACTCGTACTGATACAGTCTTGCCCGTATCGATACGGAGAGGGGTCGTACCGATGTGCCTTTAAATCGTACCAATCCTTGCTTCAACAACCCCCAACGACTATTTCCCAACAGACTTTTATAATGTAGACCGTACCGATACGCCCTCTAACATATCGATACGCTTAGGCTGGAAAGAGCCCAACGGCTAGTTCTGAAGAATGGCGTACCGATATGGTTCCCCATGTACCGATACGATAGGCACCAGAACTGCAATAAATGTGGGAAACAAAGTCTTCAACAGCTCCAATTCAACTCTAACGGCTAGTAACGGATACAAACTCAATTAGGAGTATAAAAGGGACCTCCTAGCATCAAGAGAAGATTAATGCTTCAATTGTTACAACACTATGATCAAGAATTGTGTCTAGAGCTTTAATTTGTAAATTCCTTGCTATAGACAACACTAGTGAGATAAACACTGTTAAATTTGCTCAATTGTTTAGGTTTTGAGTGAGAGCTAAATAGTGCAAACAAACACCTATTAGAGGGATTTCAAGTTTGCTTAGAATTTCTCTTGTAAAGAGGGTTTACTCAAGCTTTGGGTAGAAGGCTTTGAGGGTTGTAAAGGTTGCCTCCTTAGACTAGAAAAGGGGACGAAATTCTAGAGTGAATTTGTTGAAATCCTTAGTGGGGAGCTAAGGTAGTGGATGTAGGTGCTTGTTAGAAGGCCGAACCACTATAATTCCTTGTATCTCATTGTCCATTTTTCACTTCCCACTAAAACATCCAATTATCCAAATTCTTCACACTTGGCAACAACATCGGTTGAAGTAAATCGAGCACCATAAAACCCAATACCATAGCATTATAATCAATTATATTGGCTTTCAAGTGATTATCAACAATCCCATTTCTCAAAAACACATCGGATACACAGATTACCAAGGGTTATCCCAAACCCTTCATACACCCTACCAGCATCTCAAGGCTCACAGACAGGAGCAATCTTCCACCGTTGTGACACCCGTGGTGGAGTATTCGGTACAATCACAACCCCTTAACACCACTCATCAGTAGTTGTATAGCCCACTAACGAGAGACGAGACACACAGAAGGTTCGCACCTGGGAGCTACCTTCAACTGTTGCAACCTTAAACAATCCTTAATCGTTTAGGGTACTTGGATGGAGTTTTCGGTACAATCACAACCCCTCAACATCCAAGGCGACTTGTTTATAGTGCACTCAATCTTATAATCGGCTAACTATATCCGATTTCATTTGTAAAACTCTTTATACAATATCACTTGCCAATATAATCCACATTTCATGCACACCTCACTATTTTTGCAAAGCATTAATGATAGCCCTAACTCAAGCATTAAAACATGCTTCAAAAACTCATGCATACAAGGATCACTTACCTAGTGCATCCTTAAACCATATGGCATCATCAAACACATTTTATATACTCAAAACATGCTTTAAAACAGTAGGTAAACACATTAAAAACAAGTGCATTAAAAAATCTCACAATAGCACAATTTGAGAGTGAAATTCACTTTACATACTTCCGAACTTAGTAAAGCATTTCAAGTTCATACTAAGTTCCCAAAACCTTTTCTAAAAGGTTTCCATGCTGGAAAACCAAGTTCCACTCACCGACTTGCCAAAACACACTTGCCGACGCAACTATCTATCGTTCGAAGCCTCCAAAATCACTTCGCTTGATTCCGGAATACTATCTCCTGTTTTTAACACATTAAAACAGAGGTTCAATGCATTAAAATGCATCCAAAACACCAGCACTCAAAAGATATCCCGCAACCCTACTCTAAAGCATCAAATCACCCATTCGAACCAACCGAAAACTCAATCAATTGATCTCCAAACTCAGCCCAGCCATCTACCAACACATTCTAAGTATCAATCAACATCCAAAAACAACATAAACCTATCCTTATACTTTCAGCAACTCGGATCCCACCTAAACACCCCAAAAACCCAACCAAAAACACTTCAACAACCAGGGATCTCAAGGATTTCGGAGTCTCTATGATTAAGACTCCACTTCAACACCAAAAACCTTTCAAAACTCATTTTAGATATCATCTCAAACAAGCCAAATCAACCAAACTCCGAATATCACATTTTAAATCACATTTCTATCAAGATTTCAATACTTTATCAAACTAACAACAAAACCTCAATCAAAAACATTAATAAAGAGCCAAATATCTTTGGAAGTTCATTAAAGAACCTAGATTAGAGGGTTAGCACGAAATTTACCTCCAATCCTTGCTTCTCCTCTAATTTGGCAAGATTAGCTTGAAAGATCTTGAAGGAAAATGAGAGAAATCACCAATGAAAAGTTGGAAATCAAGGGAGAGTTTGAGAGTGAAGAAAATCTGGAAATTTGAGAGAAAATGGAGAGTGTTTGGCTGAAGTGAAACAGTGATATGAGAAGATCGTCAATATTTTTGTTAACCGATTAACTACCTTTCTAATTAAATATTAAAAAGCCTTTTTATTTTTTAATAAAACATTTAAAACACATGCCAAATTAGAGGAAATGAATAATTGCAAAATAGCTCCCTAAAGATTCTAAGATTTTGACTCTTCTTGAAAAACACACTTTTCCCAACTTTTAAATCATTACATTTTGGTCACTGCCCAAAATGTATACTTTCAAAAACTTGTTTTTTAAAATTGATTTAACCAACCACTTAAATATAATTTTAGAGGATTTAGGAATTTTTATAATATTTTTATCCCATCTCAAACCTTCATTTCCCTAAACCACCTTTTAACGGTTCGAACAGCCGATTCCGGTTCTACCGGCCCAACCCGACTCGCAAAACACCTAGGCCCAAAACCGGGGCTTTACAGGTAAAATGGAAAAAGATTGATCCCATAAAGTCATAACTCTCCTACTCTGTATCTCTCTCTCACATTTTTTTTCTTTTTCCCATGGAATGCTTCGACCATACATGTAAAATGAAGAAGATGATTGCCTCGGCTTCCTTCCTCTACTAAAGGATTTCCAATCCAAAATTTCAACTTCCCAATGAAATGTGTAAAGACCATAGGATATTTTACATTTAGCATGAAAACCATGCCTTTCACTCTTAATTCAGTTTGGTCCTTTATAAAAGTAGTCACCCATTCATCCTTTCTTAACAATTTAGTCCTATTTCCATAATTCAATCTAGATTATAAATGAAACAAGGCAATTAAATTAGTAACATACCACTAAGCCGATCTTTGGGGTGTTACAAGATTAAAGTATGTTGGTGATTAACTATGCAATATTTGATTCCCAAGGCAGTTCCAAGGACTGATTTAATGTTGACTTATCTGCTCTACTATAATTTTTTGTGTTTTCGTGGGGTGATCTAGTCAATGTATCTTTGTTTTTAAAAATTTTAACTTATGATTTTTGTTGGGCGACGTTTCTAGGTTTTTCAAGTGGTGATTTCTTTGGATGGATCTGTTGTAGCTTGTTTTATGGTGATTCTCCATGTTTATGTTTTCGAAGTCCAATTTTTAGTCATCGGGTGTCTTGTTTGAATTTCAAAAGTTGTGTAGGATATGCCAATATTCGGTGTTGTAGAGTTTGGAGTTGTATAATTCTAGGAGAGTTTAGATTGTATTTTTGTGCTCCTTTTTTATGTTGGTATCCTTGAATTTCGTGACCTCAACTATGAGGCTTTTATGATTAATAAAATCTATTCGACTTAGCAAAAAAATTATATAACGCACAACTCGATATCGTTCATCGATGGTAATTTTATATTTAGCCACCCATAACAAGTTAGCATCATTAAATCACTTGGGTCATTTATGACCCTGTTACAATTCAATCGGTTTCTTAAAACGAACCTCTAAATATTGTGCTTTATTATGGGTTTGGCAGGTTAACTTAAAACAATTTTCAAGACATCTGAAACTCTTTCTTCTTTCCCAACTATATTTAACCATTAAAAAGAACATTAAATTAGTTAGAAAAATCAATATCGCATCGTATGATTTTTCAAAAGAGTGTCAGACTCTACTAGAAATAAACTTGCTTTTAATTAATTAAACATATGAGTTTTATTGAGCTTTAAACTCACTTTATTAATTAGAAGGGTTACTTATAATTAATGTAATTTAAGTTTACTTTGTATTCTCAACACTATAAATAACCATTTTGTTATACGATGAAAGTGAGGAAAATAAAAGAAGTTCTTCAAAGTTATCTAATCCTCTCTTACTTTCTTATTGTGTGAGCTCATATAATTTATTTTCCAACAACGTGGTATCAGAGCTAGTAATGGAGAAACTTTCTCTTTCATTCCATTACCCTCTTCTTATGCAAGACAACCACGACAATTGGTCTATTCGTGTAAAAGCAGTTCTTGGATCGCAAGGTGCTTAGGAGATTGTTTCTAGAAAGTATGATGTGCCTGAAGATTAAACGACCTTGAATCAAGGTTAAAAAGATGCTCTAGAAAAGAACCGAAATAAGGATCAACACGCCCTTTCGATAATCCATCAATGTTTGGATGGCTCGACCTTTAAAAAGGTAGCCAATGCAACAACTTCAAACGAAGCATGGGATGTTCTTGGGAAGTCCTTCAAAGGAGTAGAGAAAGTGAAGAAGATTCGTCTCCAAACATTAAGAAGTGAATTTGAAGCACTTAGAATGAATGAATCAGAGACCATATTTGATTACTTTTCTAGAGTACAAGTTGTTGTTAACCAATTGAAGAGGAACGATGAAGAGACACTCAAGGTCTGAGTAATAGAAAAGATTCTACGCTCTTTGAATCTAAATTTTGAGCACATTGTTGTTGCCATTGAAGAATTCAAGGACTTGGAAACTACGTCCATTGATCAATTAAGTGGTTCACTACAAGCTCATGAGGAAAGGTTAAATAGAAGCAAAACTGACTCTATAGAGCATGTGTTACAAGCGAGGCATTCCCTTCGATCCAAGGGAGAAGCAAGTGGACAATGTGTAATTGGTCCAAAAGGCCTTGGAAGAGGATATGAACGAAGCAGAGGACGTGGACAAGGAACGAGTGGTGGTCAAAATTCATTCCAGAATAATAACAAAGGCCAAAACTCATCAAGAGATCATGGACGTGGAAGAGGCAATATTGGGAACAAAAGATATGGCAAATCCCATGTACAATGTTACAGCTGTCAAAAATTTGGCCACTATGTTTCAGAATGCTGGGAGAGGAATGAAGAAACTGTTGAAAAGGAAAACATGGTGGAAACAAAAGAAGACACTGATGAGGCTACATTGCTATTAGCTCTAAAGAAGGAGAATCAAGATGATGGTTATTGGTACCTTGATATTGGTGCTAGTAATCATAAGTTTGGTGATAAAGAAAATTTTATTACATTGAAAGAGTATTCTAGTGAAATCACATTTGGAGATTTTTCTAAGATTGAAATTGAAGGCAAATGTATTGTCTTAATTTCTCTAAAAAATGGTGACCAAAAACTTATCACTGACATATACTATGTTCCAAAATTAAAATGTAATATTTTATGTTTGGGACAACTCTTAGAAAAAGGCTATGAGATTCAAATGAAAAATCATAGTCTTTCTCTAAGTAACGAAAAAGCCAGACCTATTGCAAGAGCTGCTATTAAAAGAAATTGAATGTTCTTGTTGAATATTAAATTAGACACAACCATGTGTTAGAAGGCATATGTAAAAGATTCATCTTGGCTTTGGCATATGAGATATGGGCATTTTAATTTTGGTGGTCTGAAAGATCTTGGAGAAAAAAAGATGGTGAATGGTATCAAACATTTGGAGCAACAATGTGAAGCTTGTGTACTTGGAAAGCATGCTAGGAAGAGCTTTCCAAAGCAGTCAGCTTCCAGAGCAATGGTGCTACTCCAACTTGTATATGCAGGTCTATGTGGACCTATCAAGCCATCATCTCTTGGTAAAAGTAATTATTTTTTATTTTTTGCTGATGATTTTAGCAGAAAGTCATGGGTCTATTTTCTTAAAATGAAATCTGAAGCTTTTGAGAAATTTAAAAGCTTCAAGATAATGGTGGAAAATCAAAGCTCTTAGAACTGATAGAGGAGGTGAATTCACTTCAAAGGAATTTAACGTGTTTTCTCATAACCTTGGAATTCATCATCTTTTAATAGTTCCTAGAAATACACAACAAAATGGTGTGGCGGAGAGGAAGAATAGAACAATTCTCAATATGGCTAGAAGTATGTTGAAAAGCAAACAAACGCCTAATGAGTTTTGAGTAGAAGTTGTTTCTTGTGCAGTTTATCTTGATAACAGGTGTCCCACCAAGAGCTTGATGAATAAAACGCCTCAAAAAGCTTGGAGTGGAAGGAAGTCTAGTGTCTCTCATTTGCAAGTCTTTGGGAGTCTTGCCTATGCTCAGGTTCCTAAACAAGAAAGAACCAAGCTTGATGATAGAAGTAGAAGAAGCAGAAGATATGTTTTTATTGGTTATGACCCAAACTCAAAAGAATATAAAATGTTCTAGCCAAATACAAGGAAGGTGTTCATTAGCAGAGATGTGGAATTTGATGAACAAAATACTTGGGATTGGAATGCCCCTAAAGAAGACTTGTATGACTTCTTTCCATACTTTTACACTGAAAATGATGAGATGGAAAGTCATCCACCACCACCACCACCAACACAAGATTTAACAGAGAATCTTGAAGTAGATCCAAATGCAAGAGAAGTAGTTTCAATTGTCCGAAGATCAACAAGAGAGAGGAGATTGCCAGAAAGGTACAAGGATTATTATTTAGAAAATAATGATAATCCTTCACTTTTTGTGTATTTGCAGACAATGAACCGTTCAATTTTAAAGAAGTTGTGAAAGAGGAGAAATGGCGACAAGATATGGAGGAAGAAATTAATACTATTGAGAAGCATGAAACATGGAAGTTATCTACCTTACATGAAGGTCAAAAACCTATCAGTGTAAAGTGGATCTTTAGAACAAAGAAATATGCTATTGAAGAAGTAGAAAGGTATAAGGCAAGCTTGTTGCAAAAGGCTACACGCAAAAACAAGGAGTAGATTATGATGAGGTATTTGCTCTTATTGCTCGTATGGAAACAATCAAACTACTAATTTCCATTCCTGCGCAGAACAAGTGGAAGATTCGCCAGCTTGATGTGAAGTCATGTTTTCTCAATGGCTTCCTTAAAGAAGAAATTTATGTTGAACAACCAGAAGGTTTTGTCATTCAAGGAAAAAAAGAGAAAGTATTGATTTTGAAGAAGGCTTTGTATGGCCTAAAGCAAGCACCGAGAGCATGGAATAACCGAATTGACTAGTATTTTCAAGATAGTGGATTTAAAAGGTGCACTCATGAGTATGCACTTTATGTTAAAATCCAAAAACATGATATCTTGCTTGTTTGTCTCTACGTAGATGATCTCATCTTCTTAAGGAACAACCCAACAATGATTGAAGATTTTAAAATGAGTATGTCAAAAGAATTTGAATTGACTTACTTAGGGCTTATGTCCTATTACTTGGGTCTTGATGTGATGCGGACTGATATTGGAATTTTTATTTCTCAAGAAAGTTATTGCAAGAAAGTGCTTGAGAAATTCAACATGCTTGGGTGTAAACCTGTGAACACCCCGATGGAATGTGCAATGAAGCTTTCCAAGTTTGATGAAGGAAAGAAAGTAAATTCTACGATGTACAGAAGTATCATGGGGAGCTTAAGGTACCTAACCTCTACAAGACCTGGTATTCTTTTTGCTGTTAGGCTTGTTTCTCGTTTCATGGAAAATCCCTCATTTTCCATTTAATGACAACACAAAGAATTCTTCGTTATCTCAAAGGTACTCTTAATTATGGCTTGTTTTATGGATCATTAAATACATTTGAGCTTGTGGTATACTGTGATAGTGATTCTAGAGGAGATAAAGATGATAGAAAAAGCACAAGAAGATGTGTATTTTTTATGGGATATACAACTGTCTCATGGAGTTCTAAGAAGAAACCAATTGTCACGCTTTTCAGCTGCGAAGCAGAGTATGTTGCTGCTACGTCTTGTGCTTATCATGCTATTTGGCTACGTAGATTGTTGGTTGAAATTAAACTCTTAGAAGAAAAGGCTATGAATATTTTGATTGATAACAAATCTGCTCAAGCTCTTGCAAAGAATCCAATGTTCCATGGTCAAAGCAAACATATAAACACATGATATCACTTTATTCGTGAATGTGTTGAAAAGAAAGAAGTGTAACTTGATTACATAAGTTCGCTTGACCAAATTGCATATATTTTCACCAAGCCCCTGAAGTATGATATATTCTACAAGTTTCGAAGTTTGTTGGGAGTAAGTAAAAATCAAGTTTAAGGGGGGATGTTAGAAATAAAATTGCTTTTAATTAATATCAATTTAATTAATTAAACATATGAGTTTTATTGAGCTTTAAACTCACTTTATTAATTAGAATGGTTACTTATAATTAATGTCTCCTCACTATAAATAGCAATTTTGCTATACGATAAAAGTGTGGAAAATAAAATAAGTTCTTTAAAGTTATCTAATCCTCTCTTACTTTCTTATTGTGTGAACTCATATAATTTATTTCCAACAGACTCTCGATCTATGAGATCAAGGATAAAATTTTGGTAACATAAACTTGAGTTCTACTTACTACTAATCTTTTGATTATTACACATGAAACTATGTGATTGATTGGTGTACTTGTAACACCCCCTTCCCGGCCTGGAAAAGAACCGGGTCGGATTGTGTTACCGGAAGGCTAAGCAACATTCAGTGTCAAAACATTTTTATTTTTAACTCAAAATGTACAGTAAATAATATCCATCATATAGTTAGAGTATCCTTTATTCCAAATTATCAGAAAGCATACAATTATCAATCAAGGATCATTTTTAACTATTATGAACATTTAGAAATAACTTATAAATTTGACAAACTTGAGGACCCTTATCGAATAGATCTTGCCAAATTGAAATTCATTACTAAAAGGTTATACTTACCAAATTTCTTTCAATTCTGAAACCATTAACACTTTCAGTTTAACCTTATAAGAATCAGTGACCCAAATGTAAAATAAATCAAGTTGACCAATGAACCATAACGAACTTACCTAACTCTGTTTCGAAACACCTAGGACTGTTTCGGAACGGGTACTCGAGAGTCAACCCAATTGACTAGACTCTTTAGGCCATTTCGATACAGGTGCGACCTGTATCGGAACGGATTGACTGACGTTGACATTGACTTGACCGTTTCGAAACCTGTATCGAAACAGGGGCCACCAGTGGCAAACCGTTTTGAAACCTGTATCGAAACAGGGGTCACAGTGGCAAAAATGTTCCGAAACGGCATTACTTCGTTCCGGAACACCCTTACTTTCAGGTTCAAGGTTAGGGTACCCGTATCGAAAAGTCTTCACCCGTTTCGATACGGTGAGGCCTGTAATGACAGATTTTATCTAGTTTTTACTAGATTTACCCTAACAAACCATGTCCAAATTCAATGAAACTTTATACACAACATTTCATTTATGTTAACTACTAGCATGAAAATTTTGAAAGCTATATGAGTCTGTTTACTTCATTTTTACCTTTTTAGCAAAACATGCATATTTAGGGCAATATTAGCAAAACCAAAATAGGCATTTAGGGCCATAGACCTTAATACAAAATGAGCTAGCCACTAACACAACAAAACAAGCATATTTGTCTAGTCTATCTACTTTTCCACCTCCCTAGGAGTTTGAAAACATGAATACATTACTTGTATCTTAGTAGTGACTTGTCTTCGTGGCCGATCTGATCCTCCAACGAACAACTTTCTAACCTGAAAATGCATGAAGGAAGGCACATTAGGCACACTTTGCCTAGTGAGGTAGTCACTATTAGCATAAATAATGCAATACCATGGCTACAATGATACATGAATTCTTGTTAACATAATCAATGCCATGTAACAATGCATTAAGTAATAAACATGTTCTCTTCCATTCATAATTTCTTCGATTGACTTAAGATCGTGGATACGCGAATTGCTACGCCTCACCAAACAATGAATGGTCTAGTCCCTCTGCCTCGCCAAAATGATCAACACAATACACATCCCTCCGCCTCGCCAAATCAACATAGGTCGTAGCCTTATGACCGTAGTCCACCCGTACACTGTGCTCATGAATTCTATGGCATGCCAATTGTATCCCAAATCCTTTCCAATCCAAGGTCATAATATACTTACTCATTTCAATGATCAATGATATACCAATGTTCCACAATTACAATGTAGTTGATGCTTGATGTACATATATTTCAACATCAATATCTTATAGATTGTTTTCGATATCAATGTTTGATGATTCAATGCAATAATCTCGGGGCAATACTTATATCAATGACAATGCACAATGAACATATTCCATGTCAATGATAACTTACCGACACTTACCAAAGTGTCTGATTTATCATCCAAGGTATTTGTTGCATAACAAAGTTAGCGAAATAATCTAACACAATAGATAATGATCCGGGAAGGCCTTTCGCCTAAACCCGAGACTCCGACTACACTCACCCTAACAATCTGAAACTTCAAGGCTCTCGAATAGCAATCCTTTTATTCATAGCTTGTGACGGAGATGGTGATACCTCTTTCTCCCCTTCTTGAGCTAGGCAGATCAATAGAACTTATTAGAATTGATGTTTCAACACCAATATCAACATAGGGATATCGAAATCAATATCCAACTTCAGTAAAGATGGCAACAAAGAAATATCCATGGATAGTCAAAACCCTAGCTTAGGTTACACCCAAAATATCCATGGAATACATTAATCAAATAAGGAATATAGCTTACCCGATCGATAACAATGTTTCGATATCGTTAAAGTGAAGAAACAACAAGCTTGAATCTTTCACCAATGGAGGTGTGTGCTTAGGTGAAGAAGATGATGAGAGGGAGGTGCTTGCTTCCTATAATATCGGGTAAGCTTTCTTTGCTTCTTGTTTTCTATTTCAATTTCTAAGCTTTCCTTCACTTGAAGGAAAGTAATCTGATGACTCCACGTAGTGGAGATTTTAATTCAAAGAGGGTTAATCGCATGGTTAGCCCCTCACTTTCCTTACTTTTACAACCTTGCCCTCATATTTATAATTCTTTTATTTTAGCCACTAAAAGCTTAATATTGCATAATAGGATGTAAATCCGATGTTTAAAGCCTAATTAAGGTTCGATCACAATAATTAACTAGTTGGTGAAATCTTTAGCGCTTCATCAATGTAGAATTTCCGATTATCGGAAATGAATTCCGACCAGACCGGATTTCAGGGTGTTACAACTCTCACCCCTTTAAGAAAAAATTCGTCCCCGAATTTTTACCTAAACCGAAAAGATGCAGATATAGTTGTCTCATAGTTTCTTTAGGCTCCCAAGTGGCTTCTTCGATAGAGTGACTTCTCCAAAGCACCTTGACTAAGGGTAAAACTTTATTGCGAAGCCTTTTGACTTCCTTAGCGAGAATCTTAACCGGTTCTTCTTCATAGGATAGGTCTGGCCGTAGTTCTACAGTTTCGGGTTCCACAATGTAAGAAGGGTCAGACCGATACTTCCGAAGCATCGATACATGAAAGAAATCGTGGATTTTGCTCAATTCTGGGGGTAGCAGAAGTCGATATGCCACTGGGCCAATCTTTTCAATAATTTCAAAGGGTCTAATGAACTGAGGGCTCAACTTCCCCTTCTTGCCAAACCTCAAGACTTTCTTCCACGGTGACACTTTAAGAAAAGCTTTCTCGCCGACTTAATATTGAATGCCCCTCCTTTTAAGATCAACATAAGCTTTTTGCCAATCGAAAGCAGCCTTGAGACGATCATGAATGATGGTAACTCGTTCTTCATATGGCGATACCTCTTTCTCCCCTTCTTGAGCTAGGCAGATCAATAGAACTTATTAGAATTGATGTTTCAACATCAATATCAACATAGGGATATCGAAATCAATATCCAACTTCAGTAAAGATGGCAACAAAGAAATATCCATGGATAGTCAAAACCCTAGCTTAGGTTACACCCAAAATATCCATGGAATCCATTAATCAAATAAGGAATATAGCTTACCCGATCGATAACAACGTTTCGATATCGTTAAAGTGAAGAAACAACAAGCTTGAATGTTTCACCAATGGAGGTGTGTGCTTAGGTGAAGAAAATGATGAGAGGGAGGTGCTTGCTTCCTATAATATCGGGTAAGCTTTCTTTGCTTCTTGTTTTCTATTTCAATTTCTAAGCTTTCCTTCACTTGAAGGAAAGTAATCTGATGACTCCACGTAGTGGAGATTTTAATTCAAAGAGGGTTAATCACATGGTTAGCCCCTCACTTTCCTTACTTTTATAACCTTGCCCTCCTATTTATAATTCTTTTATTTTAGCCACTAAAAGCTTAATATTGCATAATAGGATGTAAATCCGATGTTTAAATCCTAATTAAGGTTCGATCACAATAATTAACTAGTCGGTGAAATCTTTAGCGCTTCATCAATGTAGAATTTTTGATCATCGGAAATGAATTCCGACCAAACCAGATTTCGGGGTTTTACAACTCTCCCCCCTTAAGAAAAAAAATCGTCCCCGAAATTTTACCTAAACTGAAGAGATGCGGATATAGTTGTCTCAAAGTTTCTTCAGGCTCCTAAGTGGCTTCTTCGACAGAGTGACTTCTCCAGAGCACCTTGACTAAGGGTACAGCTTTATTGTGAGGCCTTTTGACTTCCTTAGCAAGAATCTTAACCGGTTCTTCATCATAGGATAGGTCTGGCCGTAGTTCTACAGTTTCGGGTTCCACAATGTGAGAGGGGTCAGACCGATACTTCCGAAGCATCGATACATGAAAGACATCATGGATTTTGCTCAATATTTGGGAAAACAGAAGTCGATATGCCACTGGGCCAATCTTTTCAATAATTTCAATGGGTCCAATGAACTGAGGGCTCAACTTCCCCTTCTTGCCAAACCTCAAGACTTTCTTCCACGGTGACACTTTAAGAACAGCTTTCTCGCCGACTTCATATTGAATGTCCCCCCTTTTAAGATCATCACAAGCTTTTTTCCGATCGAAAGCAGCCTTGAGACGATCATGAATGATGGTAACTCATTCTTCAGATGGCGATACCTCTTTCTCCCCTTCTTGAGCTAGGCAGATCAATAGAACTTATTAGAATTGATGTTTCAACATCAATATCAACATAGGGATATCGAAATCAATATCCAACTTCAGTAAAGATGGCAACAAAGAAATATCCATGGATAGTCAAAACCCTAGCTTAGGTTACACCCAAAATATCCATGGAATCCATTAATCAAAATAAGAATATAGCTTACCCGATCGATAACAACGTTTCGATATCGTTAAAGTGAAGAAACAACGAGCTTGAATCTTTCACCAATGGAGGTGTGTGCTTAGGTGAAGAAGATGATGAGAGGGAGGTGCTTGCTTCCTATAATATCGGGTAAGCTTTCTTTGCTTCTTGTTTTCTATTTCAATTTCTAAGCTTTCCTTCACTTGAAGGAAAGTAATCTGATGACTCCACGTAGAGGAGATTTTAATTCAAAGAGGGTTAATCACATGGTTAGCCCATCACTTTCCTTACTTTTATAACCTTGCCCTCCTATTTATAATTCTTTTATTTTAGCCACTAAAAGCTTAATATTGCATAATAGGATGTAAATCCGATGTTTAAAGCCTAATTAAGGTTCGGTCACAATAATTAACTAGTCGGTGAAATCTTTAGCGCTTCATCAATGTAGAATTTTTTATCATCGGAAATGAATTCCGACCAAACCAGATTTTGGGGTATTACAACTCTCCCCCTTAAGAAAAAAATTCGTCCTCGAATTTTTACCTAAACCGAAGAGATGCGGATATAGTTGTCTCATAGTTTCTTCAGTCTCCCAAGTGGCTTCTTCGACACAGTGACTTCTCCAAAGCACCTTGACTAAGGGTACAACTTTATTGGGAAGCCTTTTGACTTCCTTAGCAAGAATCTTAACCGATTCTTCTTCATAGGATAGGTCTGGCCGTAGTTCTACAGTTTCGGGTTCCACAATGTGAGTGGGGTCAGACCGATACTTCCGAAGCATCGATACATGAAAGACATCATGGATTTTGCTCAATTTTTTTGTAGCAGAAGTCGATATGCCACTGGCCAATCTTTTCAATAATTTCAAAGGGTCCAATGAACTGAGGGCTCAACTTCCCCTTCTTGCCAAACCTCAAGACTTTCTTCCACGGTGACACTTTAAGAAAAGCTTTCTCGCCGACTTCATATTGAATGTCCCTCCTTTTAAGATCAGCATAAGCTTTTTGCCGATCGAAAGCAGCCTTAAGACGATCATGAATGATGGTAACTCGTTCTTCAGTTTCACGAAGTAAGTCAGGGCCTAACACTCTACCCTCACCCAGCTTTGACAAACACGACAGAGTTCTGCATCGTCTTCCATATAATGCTTCATATGAGGCCATTTGGATGGATGCTTGATAACTGTTATTATAAGAAAATTCAACAAGAGGTACAGATTTCTCCCAAGTCCCACCAATGTCAAAAATACAAGCCCGAAGCATGTCTTCTAGAATCTAAATTACTCTTTATGACTGACTGTCAGTTTGAGGGTGGAAGGTCGTGCTAAGATGAACTCTTGTACCGAAAGCTCCTTGTAAAGTTCTCCAAAACCGAGATGCAAACCGCAGATCTCGATCAGAGATCATAGATTCAGGCACTCCTTGAAGCCGGATCACTTCCCTGATGTATAAGTCAGCTAGCTTAGGGAGACTGTAGTCCATTCTAACTGGTATGAAATGAGCTGACTTCGTAAACCGATCTACAATAACCCAAATAGCATCATGCTTTGCAGGGGTTAACGGTAGACCACTGACAAAGTCCATGGTTATCTTTTCCCATTTCCATTTCGGTGGATAAATATGTTGCAAGAGACCTGTAGGGGCACAATGTTCTGCTTTAACACGTTGACACGTATGGCACTTGAAAATATAATCCACAATAGCCTATTTCAGGCCTGACCACCAATATAGTTCACGTAGATCTTTATACATTTTCACAGAACCAGGGTGAATGGAAAAAGAACTCAAATGAGCTTTAGCAAGAATGTCGGTACGGAGAGTTTCTTCATTAGGCACGCAAACTCGATCGTGAAAACAAAGAAGTCCTTCAGAATTAATTCTGAAATCTGGATTATCTGATAGTTTAGAGACAATGGCTTGGAGCTCAGAATCTTGTTCTTGCAAGTCCTTAATTCAGGAAATAATAGTAGACTGAACTTGAAGTCCAGCTAAAAACATTGGTGCTTCCGAAGCCGGAAATGAGCGTTAATTGATCGAGGGGCTACAAGAGAGTGATGCAACGATGAGTTAACATACTTCACTGAACTTATAACTTTAATTTCATAATCAAAACTTAACAGGCCGAGGTTTGCGGCTGAGTGCATCATCTACAACATTAGCCTTGCTCGGATGGTAATCAATGACTAAATCATAATCCTTAAAGAGTTCCATCCACCTTCGTTGTCGTAGATTCAACTCCTTTTGTGTCAACAGGTATTTAAGGCTTTTGTGATCGGTGAAAAGATAGCATTTCTCCCCGTAGAGATAATGCCTCTAGATTTTCAATGCAAAGCCAACTGCAACCAATTCTAGGTCATGGGTGGGGTAGTTCATCTCATGTGGCTTAAGTTTCCTTGAAGCGTAATCAATAACTTTACCTTCTTGCATCAATACACACCCTAACCTAAGATGCGAGGCATCACTGTAAACTGTGTAATCCTTTCCAGACTCAGGCTGGGTCAAGACAGGTGCATGGGTTAGGACTTGCTTTAGCTAATCGAAGCTTCGTTGTTGGACTTCAGTCCAAACAAAAGGCGTCTCCTTCCCCCAACAATTTAGTTAAAGGAGTGGCTAACATTGAAAATCCTTTCACGAACCTACAGTAATATCCAGCAAGCCCAAGGAATCTTCTGGCTTCACCAACATTCTTTGGTGGAAGCCAATCCACAGTAGCTTGAATTTTCTTCGGATCAACCTGAATACCTGAAGCTAATACAACATGCCCTAAAAAGGCCACTTCAGTGAGCCAGAATTCACACTTAGAAAACTTCACATAAAACTGCTTCTCTCTCAGAGTCTGGAGTACAATACGAAGGTGGTCTCGATGTTTTGATTCACTCTTTGAATAAATCAAGATATCGTCTATGAACACCACAACAAACTTATCAAGATAGAGCCTAAATACCCGATTCATTAAATCTATGAAGGCTGCAGGTGCATTCGTTAGTCCGAAAAGCATTACTAAGAATTCGTAATGACCATATCTTGTACGAAAAGCAGTCTTGGGCACATCACACTCCTTGACTTTCATTTGATAATAACCCGACCTTAGATCAATCTTGGAGAACATAAAAGCATCTTTTAATTGATCGAACAGGTCGTCTACCATGGGCAAAGGATACTTATTCTTGATGGTAACTTTGTTCAGTTGTCTATAATCAATGCATAAACGCATCGAACCATCCTTCTTTTTGACAAACAGAACCGGAGCTCCCCAGGGTGAAGAGCTCGGTTGGATGAAACCCTTATTCATAAGGTCTTGAATTTGAGCTTTTAACTCCTTCAACTCCACAGCCGCCATCCTATATGGTGCAATGGAGACTGGAGCAGTCCCAAGTTGCACCTCAATACCAAATTCCACTTCACGGGATGGGGGCAATCCCGGAAGCTCATCAAGAAAAATATCTAGAAATTCATTTACCGTATCGATGTCATAGATCTGAAGTTCATTCCTGGATTCGGTAGACAAAGCGCACAACATGGAATTTTGAGATTCCATCAACATTACCCTTTCCTTGCCAAGGCCTCGAAGATACAATTTCCATTTACTGCAGTCTACCCATGCTTGATGATTACTAAGCCAATCCATGCCTAGGATCACATCAAACTCGTGGATTTGTAAAACTAGGAAGTCCGTAGGGAACGGAATTCCTTGAACCATGATTGGGCAATTCTTACATACAAGACTTAGAATGACACAATCGCCTAATGGATTTGTTACAGAGACCTTCGTTTTTAAAGGTTCACTAGAAATCTTCTGTCTTTTAACCAATTCTAGGCTTATAAAAGAGTGTGTAGATCCAGGATTAATCAATACATACAATAAGTATGCATATAACATAACGGTACCTACTATAACATCAGGCTCATCATCTTCCTCGCGGCTTCTCACGTGATACAACCGAGCAGAGACCTTCGATTCTTACCTATTGCCTTGCTTTCCGGATCTGTCTGGCCTACCTGAAGCTCCTAATGGTACTTGCCTTGGCCTTTTTCCTTGAAAGATCTGAGCAGGTGAAGAGATATCTCTGAGTACTGCCACTGACTTAGAAGGATTCTGAGGACAATCCCTGATAAAATGTCCTTGTTCGCCACAGAATAAACATGCCCCCGTCTGCTTGCGACATTACCCTGTTGGGTTTTGTTTTTGATAGAAGTTACAGACTGGATGCTGAACACTCTGATTCGAACCTCCAGTACTCTCCACCGAGGCCGCCTTAGACCAGGATTGGGTGATAGTCTGTGGTCTCTCAATATTCCCTGTGCGGGAAGGCTGTGACAAAGAAGTTTGCTTCGAACCTTGATATTTGCCTTTCTTGTTCCATTTAGGAGGTAGGGAGTCACTCCACGTTCTTTTGTCAGATCGACTAGACATATTTCCCCTATGAGGTCTCTACGCTTCATCCGTTGCCTTAACTCGGTTCACTAAATCCTGGAAATTGGTGATACCCAGGGCAGTAAACATAGGTTGCAGCTCGTCGCTCAACCCAGCAGTAAACATTTGGCACTTGTCTTCTTCTTTCTTTATAAACTCGGCTCCATATCGGCAATACTTATAGAAATCATGGATGTACTACTCGATTAGCTTCCCACCTTGCCTCAAATGATGAAAAGTGCTCCGCCTTTCCGCGAGATAGTACTCGATGATGTACTTGTTCCGGAATTCTTTGAGAAAGAATTCCCAAGTGACCGATTCTTCAGGAACTGTAAGAATGGTAGTCTCCCACCACATCAAAGCTTCATCGATCAACAAAGCAATAGCTCATTCTAGCTTGTGTTCATCAGAACACTGCAGCAGTATATTCAAGATGCGAAGAGTGTTATCCAACCAATATTTAGCTATTTCAGGGTTGTCATCATCCTATCCAGTAAAAGAATAGGTTCGGAGTGAAGCTAGTTTGCCCACAGTGACTCGGACGTACTAGGCAATAAGAGGAGTAGGCTGAACAGGTGGTGTCGCTTGCATTGCAGTCATAAACTGCTTAAACATATTGGCCATATTTTGATAACATTCAGCCTGAGTAGTAGGTGCCGCAGGCTCAGCACCCTGTACAAGAGGGTCCTGTGGTTGCGGTGGGTTTGGAGGATTCCCTCCCCTCACCTCCTCGCCATGAGTCGAGGAGCCAGCAGTTTGCTCATCCACATGAGCTTCATTTGTCGCAGACATATCTATATGAAAGATCAGATTAGTCGACAAGTCACAATTTATACGAAATAAAACTTCTGGATGGCAAAGTAACATAATAACAATGCAATAGACTTTGGTTTAGTCCTAGAACAGACTAAACTCTAGCTCTGATACCATAAATGTAACACCCACTTCTCGGCCTAGAAGAGAACCGGTTCAGATTGTGTTACCGGAAGGCAAAGCAACATTTAGTGTCAAAACATTTTCATTTTTAACACAAAATGTACAGTAAATAATGTCCATCATATAGTTAGAGTATCCTTTATTCCAAATTATCTGAAAGCATACGATTATCAATCAAGGATCATTTTTTAACTATTATTAACATTTAGGACTAACTTATAAATTTGACAAACTTGAGGACCCTTATCGAATAGAGCTTGCCAAATTGAAATTCATTACTAAAAGATTATACTTACCAAATTTCTTTAAATTTCTAAACCATTAACACTTTCAATTTAACCTTATAAGAATCAGTGACCCAAATGTAAAATAAATCAAGATGACCAATGAACCATAACGAACTTACCTAACTCTATTTCGAAACACCTTGGACTGTTTCAGAACAGGTACTCGAGAGTCAACCCTATTGACTCGACTCTTTCGGCCGTTTCGATACAGGTGCGACCTGTATCGGAATAGATTGACTGGCGTTGACATTGACTTGACTGTTTCGAAACCTGTATAGAAACAGGGGTCACCAGTGGCAAACCGTTTCGAAACCTGTATCAAAACAGGGGCCATCAGTGGCAAAAATCTTCTAAAACGACATTACTTTGTTCCGAAACACCCTTACTCTCAGGTTCAAGGTTAGGGTACCCGTATCGAAATGTCATCACCAGTTTCGATACGATGAGGCTTGTAATGATAGATTTTATCTGGTTTTTACTAGATTTACCCTACCAAACCATGTCCAAATTCAATGAAACTTTATACACAACATTTCATTTATATTAACTACTAGCATGCAAATTTTCAAAGCTATATGAGTCCGTTTACTTCATTTTTACCTTTTTAGCAAAACATGCATATTTAGGGCAATATTAGCAAAACCAAAATAGGCATTTAGGGCCATGGACCTTAATACAAAAATGAGCTAGCCACTAACACAACAAAACAAGCATATTTGTCTAGTCTATCTAGTTTGCCACCTCCCTAGGAGTTTGAAAACATGAATACATTACTTGTATCTTAGTAGTGACTTGTCTTCGTGGCCGATCCGATCCTCCAACGAACAACTTTCTAACCTGAAAATGCATGAAGGGAGGCACATTAGGCACACTTTTCCTAGTGAGGTAGTCACTATTAGCATAAATAATGGAATACCATGGCTACAATGATACATGAATTCTTGTTAACATAATTAATGCCATGTAACAATGCATTAAGTAATAAACATGTTCTCTTCCATTCAAAATTTCCTTAGATTGACTTAAGATCGTGGATACGCGAATTCCTACGCCTCGCCAAACAATGAATGGTCTAGTCCCTCCGCCTCGCCAAAATGACCAACACAATACACATCACTCCGCCTCGCCAAATTAACATAGGCCGTAGCCTTAGGACCGTAGTCCACCCGTACAATGAGCTCATGAATTCTATGGCATGCCAATTGTATCCCGAATATTTTCCAATCCAATGTCATAATATACTTACTCGTTTCAATGATCAATGATATACCAATGTTCCACAATTACAATGTAGTCGATGCTTGATGTGCATATATTTCAACATCAATATCTTATAGATTGTTTTTGATATCAATGTTTGATGATTCAATGCAATAATCTCATGGCAATACTTATATCAATGACAATGCACAATGAACATATTCCATGTCAATGGTAACTTACCGACACTTACCAAAGTGTCCGATTTATCATCCAATGTATTTGCTTCATAACAAAGTTAGCGAAATAATCTAACACAACAGATAATGATCCGGGAAGGCCTTTCGCCTAAACCCTAGACTCCAACGACACTCACCTTAACAATCCAAAGATTCAAGTCTCTCGGATAGCAATCCCTATATTCATAGCTTATGACGGAGATGGCGATACCTCTTTCTCCCCTTCTTGAGCTAGGCAAATCAATAGAACTTATTAGAATTGATGTTTCAACATCAATATCAACATAGGAATATCGAAATCAATATCCAACCTCAGTAAAGATGGCAACAAAGAAATATCCATGGATAGTCAAAACCCTAGCTTAGGTTACACTCAAAATATCTGTGGAATCCATTAATCAAATAAGGAATATAGCTTACCCGATCAATAACAATGTTTCAATATCATTAAAGTGAAGAAACAACAAGCTTGAATATTTCACCAATGGAGGTGTGTGCTTAGGTGACGAAGATGATGAGAGGGAGGTGCTTTCTTCCTATAATATCGGGTAAGCTTTCTTTGCTTCTTGTTTTCTATTTCAATTTCTAAGCTTTCCTTCACTTGAAGGAAAGTAATCTGATGACTCCACGTAGTGGAGATTTTATTTCAAAGAGGGTTAATCGCATGGTTAGCCCCTCACTTTCCTTACTTTTATAACCTTGCCCTCCTATTTATAATTCTTTTATTTTAGCCACTAAAAGCTTAATATTGCATAATACGATGTAAATTCGATGTTTAAAGCCTAATTAAGGTTCGATAACAATAATTATCTAGTCTGTGAAATCTTTAGAGCTTCATCAATGAAGAATTTCCGATCATCGGAAATGAATTCCGACCAGACCGGATATCGGGGTGGTATAGTACTCAAGTAAAGAGTTAGCGAAACTGGGTACCAAGTGTCTTGGGAAACAATAAATTCAAAAAATATACATTCTTTAATATGATTTCATCAGAGGACTAAAACATGAAAAATATGAAAGTTGCATTTTAGTAGGGTGAGCAAAAGGGGACATGTTTGCGATCGTAGTGTACTATAAATGATACGCAAATATGGTGCAAGTATACACGTCGAACCAGTAATAAAGTGATGAGTGAGTATCATCTCCAAAGGGATTTGAGGTATTCACGGTTGCTGTAACAATAAAGATTGAACTTTTTGCATATGACAATGCTATAGTAAAAGAGATTGTGTAAAAAAATGCTGAAGCAAAATAGCGCAGAGAAAGATGAGATAACAATATGATAAACGTCCCTTTTCGTATGCGAAACTCACTACGGAATGACTGTTTGGGGATGATGGACAACCTAACTTAAGCTTCTTAACGATACTAAGGTTCTTCAGCTATCTTCTATGCTAGGCAGGATTTACTAAGGGTGTTCCTAAACTATCTCTAGCCAAGGAAACTGGGAGTCAGAAATGCTACAGCCATACCTCTCGGCATAAACTCTTAACACTCCCCACCATTCACGAACTATCCTTTTTAGCCCTTGAAACTTATCACTTATCTCTAAGGTATGTTAGAGTTTGCCTCTCGATAGCCACTCAATTTCTTATAAGGGTTCTAAGGCTAGCTCTCTCGATTACTAACCCCAACAAAAACTTAAAGAATTGGCAACTCTCGAGGGCTCTTACAACTTTAAGGAAATGAGAAATGCATAAGCAAAACATAGAACATGATAAACACTGAAAAAGCATAGCATGCATTAAAAAGTACTCAAAATAAAATCATCCACCAAACCCAAGCCACCTAAAATAGTTCATGGCTGGGCAATATCAACCAATGTATCATTGCGATAACATCACCAAATATAAAGATATGAAAAGAAATTGCTATAGCGATAGAAAGAAAGGTGAACTCCCTCTCCGCCATGGACTGGCCGACTGTCTTACGCTCACCGCCTCTCTCGAGGCCGGTGAGGCCACTCCTTGGAGATTCAACGATGGAGGACATCAAGCTGGAGAAGATGAAGGTGAAAACTTCTCTCTCCTTTGTGATTTTCTCTCTCTTCCGCCTCTCTTTCACAACACAGCACAACACACTTTTCTCCAAGATTCTCTCCCCTTTGTATAGTGGAGGCTTCTAGGGTTTTGTGCCCTAAAGATGCCTTGATAATCCCAAGGAATATCCACCAACAAGGTCTGCCACGAGGGGACAAGGAGGACAGTCTGCAGGTGGGTATCGGCTGCTGCACATGTCAGATCGTCCTTTTCTGCATGTTCTCGTTCTTCTACAGCTCATGTGTATCTCACGTGCTGGCCAATATCCACTTCTATCATGCTATAGCAATTCCCGGCACCGGCTTTCTCTCTTGACTCCTTTCCTACACACCAACAAAACCAACCTTCCTAGCAGTACCCCTCAATATGGACCAATAACCAGCAAAGATAAAGATGCACCTAGAAGAAGAAAATGTAACCTAAATGCAGTCTAAATGCTATGGTATGAACTCAAGAACAGGCAAATGCTATAGCAAAAAGGTATGAAAACAAAGATATTTATGCAATTATCACACCCTCAAACTTAAGCTATTGCTTGTCCTCAAGCCATGAATAGAACAGAACAAAAGAATTACTATGGCAAAGATTTAACCCAGAGGATTGCTATGGCAATAATTCAGTCCTCAGAAATAACTTAGGGAAATAAATATATACAACTAGAATTGAGATCTTTAAAAACAATCCTTAGGACTATTTTGCGTGCGTGTGTGCGTGGCTGCCTTCCTCCTACACTTAAGCTAGTGAGACAAATTTTTAAAAAAGCTCTCTAGTTATACCCTAACTATGTTCTCTAGTTCTTTTCATATTTTTAGACTCCCAAAGATATAGATTTTCTGCTACGAAGGGTGTCTGCTCATCACACCTATCGTCCTTAACTCTAGATGAGCAGGGAGCAAACCTCTCACCCCCGAGCTAGTAGGCAGAGTCATCCTGTGACAACTTTCATTCACTCATATGCTATAGCAAAGCTTTATTTCTTCTTCTTTTTTCTTTTTATTGATATGCTATAGCAAAGCGGAGTGTCCTTCTACATATATGTCGTATCATTTATTCATTTTTTTTAGCACAGGGTCGTCTAGTTTTTCTTTTAAATTCTCTAGAGTTTACATATCAGAGTTTACTAGGGTTCTTCTGAAATTTTTTTCTAACAAACCTACTTATAGAAAGAGAGCAGTCGTGTAACAATTTTTTTAACAACTAGATCCTAAAGTCAGTTCTACAGATCTCAACTAGTTGTGTATTTTCTAACTTAGTTCATGCCTTTAAGATTTCGTCGTCAGACATCATAAATATATTCATAGACTGTCTCTAGACTAAACAGAATGCCATAGTAAAAATTTTGTTCTATCCTATAATGCATATGCTAAAGCAAAATATTAACTATGAACGCTAACATCCCCAAACTTGAGAGATGCAATGTCCGCAATGCATAAACTAATATACACTATATGCCATGAAAAATGAAATAAAAAAATTAGTTACCTCCTGGTTGCGGAGGCTATGTCGTGTTGCTGGTATTGTCCATTGATGTTTCAGAGGAGTAGTGGTGGGGGTCTGCTACATCGTCCACACTCTCTGAGAATACTGACGGAGCACTGGATGAGGGCTTGGCATGTCCAGCAATATGTTTGATGCGTGTTTTTGGTCTGGATGTTGTAGCATCCGCAGATCGCGCTGGTGTCAGCTTAATTGTTTATACTGTAGTGGTCTCCTTTTGAGGGGTTTCCTCAGGATCACTCGGTACCTGTTCTGGCTCAGGAATTGGGTTTTCTGGTTGTGACGGTGTTGGGTTAGTTGCCTTCTTGGTACCTTTCCTTTTCTTGGTCGGGGTAGCCACTGAGTCATTCTCTTCTACAGTGGGTGGAACAGAAGGAGTTTCTTTTTCTGGCTGGGCAGTAGGAGTTGTAGGCGTTTTCTTTCTCGAAATCTTCTTCTTGGCAGCAGGTTGGAAGTAGCTAGGGTCACTGGGGGACACTGTGCTCGCTGTAGCAGTGGTGGGGGCTTGCAGTAACTCCATGGGGAATAGTGGAAAAGACACGTTCTGCTCTGGTAGGAGTTTGTTGAAGCAGGATGTTATGGCACAATCGCGATGATGGGCATACTTGAAGTATGCCCGCTGGTGTGCCTTCATCAGGCTGAGCTCAATGCTCAATTCTTTTGTTGTTGCCACCAATGCTGCTACTCGTGCTGCAGCAAAACTTTTAGCTCCTCCCTCCACTATTTGCTGAGGCATGTCTTCATTGAATCCTCTGAGTTCTGTGACGAGGGCTGGAGTTAAACATGTATTTCTTGAAAGAGTTGCATCCACAAGATTGTCTATGAAGACATCTTTTCTTTTACACAAGGCAGTAATCAGGTTAGGGAAAACAAGAGGCCTACAAGGCCGTTTCAAACAAGCATACACCTCATCCACTATTATCTTTCCTATGTCAATGCGTCTACCATGAATTATCGAGTGAATGAGAAAAGGTCTAGAGATGTGGACGGTGGCAGTGTGTAGTGTAGGAATAAGCTTATGTCTCACAAAATGGTTCCATACCTTGGCCTCAGGTTTGAGGCGTCCTCTCTCGACTGACTTGTTGTTGTCCAGCACCGTTCCCTGAAAACAGATATCCTCTAGTACATCGCGCTGTGTCTGCGTGTCCATTGTTATCACAAAAGAAGTGTGGTGGTCTACAGTGTGCTTTAGCCCATAGAACTTGTTAATTGCTGCAACAGTAAACTTTATCTGATCTCCTCGCACATGAACTGTAGACTGTGTTGGACTTGTGAGGTGTGCATAGAACTCTTGTACAAGTGAGGTACAGATCTCCTCAGGGTGAGCAGCGAAGGTTTTCCATTCATGTGTGCCAATGACATCCATTATAGCCTGGTCGAACTACTATTCTTCATCTTTAGGGTATTTAAACCCTAGTTCTGGAAGAACATTCCTATCTTTGAGCTTTTTCCATCTCTCCTTTGTTGCCTCGTCAAGAAACTTAGAAATTTCCAGGACCGGTTGTTGTTTAGGACGATCGGAAGTCTCAGGGGCGTTCTTACAACGTGCCATAGAGTTTTTGTTGAAAATAGGGGAGGAGTGAATATGTGAAGGGAAAGAAAATGGTGAAGGTTGTTCTGTGCTTTGGGAGAAAATCGAAGAGATGAAGTTAAGAAGAAAACGTTTTGAGCGTTGAAGAAGATGAAGAAGGTGAGAGGACGGTTGATGATGATGAGGAAAATATGGGGAGTTGAAAATGGTGGAAAAAACTGAAAAATTAATGGAAGAGGGGAGGTGATGTGGACGTGTGTCGGCTTTAAGGGAGAGATAAAAAATTTTTTGAGTTAATATGATAGCTGACGGCTGGAGAGAGAATATGGGTTTATGTGGCTAGGGTTTTTCCTCATTAAATAGGTGAATATTCTCTCTCTTGCTTTTTGTTTTTTTCTCTCTCTTTTTAATTCATCCTCCCCACTTTTTCGGATAAAACCTCTCCTTAACTTTTTCTTTTCCCCTTTTCTTTCGTACTTCCAAAAGTGGATAAAACAAACTCCATGTCCTTCTCCCTTTCGCTACCAACCTTGTAGACGGCGCGCTCTCTTGCTCTGTACCTGACATTGTACTAGGAAAGAGAAAACCTTTTACGAGGGTCACGTGAAAAGATATGAAAATTAAAAACAAAGATAACATAAAACTAGACTAAAAAGAAAAGCATTATTTATGAACGTGCTATAGCATAAAAGATAGGTTTAGAGTGGCAAACTTTCAAGGATCATGAAGATCGAGGTGTGACTTGTCTCTGAGGATAGGGGCTCCACTGTACACCTTCATGCGTTGGCCATTGACCTGAAGACTTCACCATTGTCCAACTTCTTGATATCAACCGCGCAATGAGGGTACACCTTGTGTATGATGAATGGTCCTGACCATCTTGATTTCAGCTTTCCAGGAAAAAGCTTTAGCCTGGAATTGTAGAGAAGCACTTGTTGACCTTCTGAGAAATGCCTTGGCAAAATGTTTTTGTCATGCCACTTCTTGGTATTCTCCTTGTAGATGCGAGCATTCTCATATGTTTGGGCTCCAAATTCCTTCAGCTGTTAAGCTCTAGCAACCTACTTTCACCAGCAAGTTGGGCATCCATGTTAAGTTTCTTGATTTCCCAATAAGCTTTATGCTCAAGCTCAACGGGTAAATGACACTCCTTGCCAAATACAAGCTTGAAGGGTGACATGCCTAAAGGTGTCTTGAAGGCTGTCCTATATGCCCAAAGTGCTTCATCCAACTTGGGGGACCAGTCTTTTCTCTTAGGATTAACCACCTTCTCCAAGATTTGCTTGACTTCTCGGTTGGAAACTTCAGCCTGTCCGTTTGTCTATGGATGATATACTGTAGCAATCTTGTTCCTAGCTCCAGAGCGATGCAGTGCTTTAGCAATAAGCTTGTTTTCAAAGTGAGTTCCTTCATCACTGATGATGGCTCGGGGTGCTCCAAACCTCGTGAAGATGTTCTTGTGAAGAAACTTCATGACCGTCTTAGAGTCATTCCTTGGGGTGGCAACAGCCTCCACCCATTTTGACACGTAGTCGACTGCTAACAAAATATATAGATCTCCATATGATGCAGTAAACAGACCCATGAAGTCAATTCTCCACACGTCAAAGATTTCAACCTCCAAAATATTTTGCAATGGCGTTTCATTCCGCCTGGAGATGTTCCCCGTTCTTTGGCATCTGTCACAAGTCCTATAAAACTCGTGTGCATCCTTAAAAAGTGTAGGCCAATAGAATCCTGCTTGAAGAATTTTTGCAGCAGTCCTAGCACCACCAAAATGCCCTCCACACGGTGATGAGTGACAATGGTAAAAAATGTTATGGTATTCTTCTTCTAGAACACATCTCCTTATGATCTGATCAAGACATTGCTTGAACAAGTAGGGTTCATCCCAATAGTTGAATCTTGCATCATGTCTGAATTTCTTGAGTCCCTGGCCAGATAAATCAGGAGGCAAATAACACTAACAAGATAATTAACAATATCAGCATACCACGGAATTGTTGTAGCAGCTAACAGTTTCTCATCAGGGAATTCCTCATTAATTTCAGTTTCATTACCTTGTGTGATACCATTTTCTAGCCTAGATAAATGGTCAGCTACCTGGTTCTCACATCCTTTCCTATCTCTAACCTCTAAGTCAAATTCTTGCAGCAAGAGTATCCACCTAATAAGTCTAGGTTTAGCATCCTTTCACATCATTCAAAATGTGACTAGCATAATCGATAACATGAAAGAGTTTACCTCGGTGTTGTCCAAGTGCTGCACTAACGGCGTAGTCACTTGCATCACACATCAACTCAAACGGCTCGTTCCAATCAGGTGGAATGACAACTGGTACAGAGATAAGCTTCTTCTTCAGTTCTTGAAATGTGTTATAGCAATATTTGTCAAACACAAATGGTTGATTTTGTTGTAGCAAATTGCATAGCGGCTTTGAGATCTTCGAAAAATCCTTGATGAATCTCCGATAGAAGCCAGCATGCCCTAGGAAGCTTCTTACTCCCTTGACAGTAGTGCGGGGAGGTAGTTTTTCAATGACCTCGACCTTTGCTTTGTCAACTTCTATCCCTTGCTTTGAAATTTTGTGGCCTAAGATCGTTCCTTATGTTACCATGAAATCGCATTTTTTCCAATTGAGCACCAAGTCAGCTTCCTCACACCTCTTTAAGACCTTGGTGAGATTGCCCAAACATGTGTCGAAGTCATCTCCGGACACCGAGAAGTCATCCATGAAAATTTCTAAAAAAATCCTTGACTATGTCTGAAAAGATAGCCATCATAGATCTTTGAAAAGTTTCTAGAGCATTGCAGAGACCAAAGGGCATTCTCCGGAAAGCATAAGTTCCATAAGGGCATGTGAAAGTCGTCTTCTCTCGGTCTTCGGGTGCTATAGCAATCTAATTGTACCTAGAATACCCATCGAGAAAGCAGTAGAATGCCTTGCTCGTTAGTCGATCCAACATCTAATCAATGAATGGGAGGGGAAAATGGCCCTTCTTGGTCGCCTTGTTGAGCTTCCTATAGTCCATGCAAATCCTCCACCCCATGACGGTTCTAGTAGGCAATAGCTCATTCTCCTCGTTGCTTACCACGTTCACGCCTCCCTTCTTTGGTACACATTGCCGAGCTAACCCATGAGCTATCGAATATCAGGTAGATTACTCCAACATCAAGCCACTTAATTATCTCTTTCATCACTAAATTCTTCATGATTAGATTTAATCTCCTCTGGGGCTCAACTGAATTGTTGTGATAATCATCAAGCAAAATTTTGTGCATACATATAGCAGGGCTTATACCCTTCAAATCAGCCATAGTCCAACCTATCGCATTTTTATGTTGTAACAACAATTTACTAAACTAGTTTCTTGCTTAGGTGTGAGACTAGATGAGATTATCACAGGCAAAGTTTCATTGCTCCCTAAGTAAAAATATTTAAGATGTGATGGAAAAGGTTTCAGTTCTAAAGAAGGTGTATGCTCAAGGGAAGGTTTAGGAGGTACAAATTCTGAAAAATCAAGAGGTTCAAAGTGCGTACCTAGTCTAGCCTCGAGTCGACTAGACTGCTCCAATTCCCTTGAGAGCTCTTCTTGGTCTGAATCATCATCTTTGCAGAATGCTTCAAACTCTTCCATTTGCATCTCATTGCTACAGCAAAACTCATCAATCATATTCTGTGTTGTAGCATCTATATATTGGCATACTCTTGGGTTGTCTGCATACTTGAGGGTGTTATGAATATTAATCGTGATCGTCTGATCAGCCACTCGCATCGTGAATTCACCCTTCTCACAATCGATCAAAGCTCGCCTGGTGGCTAAAAAAGGCCTACCCAAGATAATGGGTGTGTTACTATCAGCTTCATAGTCGAGGATTAAGAAGTCGACTGGAAAGATAAATTTGTCCACTTTTACCACATCATCTTCAATTCTTCCTTCTGGGCAAACATGGGAATGATCTGCTAGCTGTAGCACAACCTTGGTGGGTTGTGCCTCTCGAATTCCCAATTTCAGAAAAATCGACTTAGGCATCAAGTTTACACTTGATCCCAAATCACAAAGTGCTCTTCCAACAAACTTATCGCCAATAGAACATGGGATACAAAAACTACTTGGGTCCTTCCTCTTAGGTGGCAGCTTGCTCCATATAGAATAGCATTCTTCTGCTATAGCGACAGTTTCTTGCTTCTCGACCTTCTTCTTTTTCGTGACTATATCCTTGAGGAACATGGCATATGTTTGCATATGATCAATGGCCTCCAGAAATGGGACATTGATATGTAATTTGTCCAGGATATCCACAAATTTATGGAACTGAAGGTCTTCTTTCTGCTTCTTGAGTCGTTAAGGAAAAGGAGGTGGGGGTCTAACTTCATTTTTCTGGGCTGGTGGAGTTACATCTTTTGTTGTAGAAAAAACAGGCTCTTCCTCCGGTGTTTCTTTTGCTATGACTTCCTCACCCTTCTCTTCAACTGGAGGATCTTGTAAGTTATTTTCTTCTAGAGGCAAGTTGGGCTGAGATTCCTCCTTCTCTTTTCCCGCACACTTGTCTTCCTTACTAATTTCCTTGCCACTCTTTAATGTGAGTGTGTTGCATTGTTACTTGCTATGGCGCTTAGTGGCTTTAGTGTCACTAGGCAGACTTCCTTGTGGTCGCACATGCAAGGTTTGAGCTATCTGACAAACTTGTATTTCTAAGGCTCGGAGAGAGGAACTATGGCTTTGCAATAAGGCTCCTTGATTCTTAATGTTTGTTGCATGATCCTGTAGCAAAACTTTCGTGGTTCCCATGAAATCTTTTTTCATAGCCATAAATTCTTTAAATGTAGTTTCCAGTGAACTATTCGATGAAGATGCTGCTCCCTTGTGACCTTGCCATGGCATCATCTGGTTAGAAGATGGTGCTTCGATCAGATTTTGCTGTGGCGCTGGCTGTGTAGAATTATTGTGCCCTTGATTACCCTAACTGAAATTTGGATGCTGACGCCATCCTGGGTTGTAGGTATTGGAGTATGGGTTGTTGTTGCGGTTATAATTCCCCACATAGTTGGCTGACTCTTGATTGTCAGGGCAGTCACTCAAATGGTGTTTGCCATCGCATATGAGACATGAGGTTGCTGACTTCACTTTCTTGACTTCGTTGGGACATTGGAGATTCTTTAGCATATTTGTGATAGCAGCTAACTGGGTGGCTACCAAGTCATCAGCTTCACTCTCGTGAACTACTTGGGTTCTCTTCCCCGTTCCAAGCCTTGTGGTCGGAAACCGGTAATCATTGTTGGCTCCCTATCAAGAATGTCAAATGCTTCCTCTGGTGATTTGTCTAACAAGGTCCCATTTGCTGAAGCATCTAGCATCATCATTGTAGGAGCATTTACCCCATTATAGAACATAACCACTTGGGTCCAATCATGAAAACCATGATTTGTGCACTTCCTCAATAATCCCTTGAATCGATCTCAACACTCTACATTGATTTGTCATCAGCTTGACAAAAAGAAGCTATATCATTTCTCAATTGAGTGTTTCTATTTGGTGGATTATACCGTAGCAGAAAACTTTTGCATAGATCTGTCCAAGTGTCCATTGATCCAGCTGGCACTCCACTTAGCCATGCTCTAGCACGATCACGTAAAGAATATGGAAACAATTTAAGCTTTAGCACATCCTCGTACACTCCTTGTTGTCTGAACGAGTCACAAACTTCCAAGAAAGCACATATATGTTGTCTTGCATCTTCATGAGGCATACCTCCAAACTGACCAATAGTGTTCAACATGTTGAACATAACATGTTTAAGCTCGAACTGGGCTGCCTGAATTTCTGGAGCTACTATTCCGGGATAGAGATCGTCCAAGATAGGAGTCAAATGATCTCTAATTGCTCGTGGTCGAGCTGCTTCTCCCTGGCCATTTCCCATAGCATCTCCGTTACCTTGAGGTGGTGGTATTTCTCCGTTCATGTTTCTAGTCTCTTCTCTTCGAACACGTCTCCTAAGTCTCAAGAAATGCTCGATTTCAGAAATAGGTGATAGCAGGGGTCCTCTAGGTCGCCTTCTGGTCATACACTAGCAAGACACCTAAAAAGAAAAACCTAAAATAAATTTGTCCAAAAACAAAAAGAACAAGCTATAAAAACAAAAACCGTAAACAACCAATTGCTGATCCCCGGCAACGGCGCCAAAAACTTGTTCGCGATCGTAGTGTACTATAAATGATACGCAAATATGGTGCAAGTATACACGTCGAATGACTAATAAAGTGATGAGTGAGTATTGTCTCCACAGGGATTGGAGGTATTCACGGTTGCTGTAACAATAAAGATTGAACTTTTTGCAGATGACAATGCTATTGTAAAAGAGATGGTGTAAAATAATGCTGAAGCAAAACAGCGCAGAGAAAGATGAGATAACAATATGATAAACAAGTCCCCTTTTGTATGCGAAACTCACTACGGAATGACTGCCTTGGAATGATGGACAACCTAACTTAAGCTTCTTAAAGATACTAAGGTTCTTCAGCTATCTTCTATGCTAGGCGGGATTTACTAAGAGTGTTCCTAAACTATCTCTAGCCATGAAACTGGGAGTAAGAAATGCTACAACCATACCTCTCTGCGTAAACTCTTAACACTCCCCTACCCTTCACGAACTATCCTTTTTAGCCCTTGAAACCTATCATTTATCTCTAAGGTAGGTTAGAGTCTGCCTCTCGACAGCCACTTCATTTCTTATGAGGTTCTAAGGCTAGCTCTCTCGATTACTAACCCCAACAAACACTTGAAGAACGACAAACTCTCGAGGGCTCTTACTACTTTATGGAAATGAGAAATGCATAAGCAAAGCATAGAAAATGATAAACACTGAAAAAGCCATAGCATGCATTAAAAAGTACTCAAAATAAAATCATCCACCAAACCCAAGCCACCTAAAATAGTTCGTGGCTGGGCAATATCATCCAACGTATCATTGCGATAACATCACAAAATATAAAGATATGAAATGAAATTGCTATAGCGACAGAAAGAAAGGTGAACTCCATCTTCGCCATGGACTACCCGACTGTCTTATGCCCACCGCCTCTCTCGAGGCTGGTGAGGCCACTCCTTGGAGCTTCAACGATGGAGGACACCAAGCTGGAGAAGATGAAGGTGAAAACTTTTCTCTCCTATTGATTTTCTCTCTCTTCCACCTCTCTTTCACAACACAGCACAACACACTTTTCTTCAAGCTTCTCTCCCCTTTATATAGTGGAGGCTTCTAGGGTTTTGTGCCCTAAAGATGCCTTGATAATCCTAAGGAATATCCACCGACAATGATTGCTATGAGGGGACAAGGAGGACAGTATGTAGATGGGTACCGGCTGCTGCACATGTTAGATCGTCCTTTTCTGCATGTTCACGTGCTTCTGAAACTCACGTGTATCTCACGTGCTAGCCAATATCCACTTTCATCATGCTATAGCAATTCCTGGCACTGGCTTTCTCTCTTGACTCCTTTCTTGCACACCAACAAAACCAAAACCAACCTTCCTAGCAGTACCCCTCAATATGGACCAATAACTAGCAAAGATAAAGATGCACCCAGAAGAAGAAATTGCAACCTAAATGTAGTCTATATGCTATGGTATGAACTCAAGAAAAGGCAAATGTTATAGCAAAAAGGTATGAAAACAAAGATATTTATGCAGTTATCAGGACACAAAACAATTTAACCCGCACTTTAATTTTATTTATAATAAATAATTATTTTGTATAAAAGTCGGTAAAAATCAATTTTATGGTTTGGGTAGGTTAGGTCAATTAAGACCCACATGAAGAAAACTTAATAGGGTAAACTACAACATATGTCACTCAATTATGGGTAAGGATACATTTGGGTCATCCAATTATTAAAAATTACACTTGGGTCATTCAATTACGTGTAAGGTTACGTTTGGGTCACCCAATTATTAAAGGTTACACTTGGGTCACTCAATTATGGGTAAGGTTACATTTGGTTCACCCTTTATTTAAAAAAATACATCAATTTCATCATTCTTTTCTTCCAAATCACTTATATACCATTGTTAACACTGGAGTACTTGATTTGAAATTATTAATTAATCTAATACATAAATTGATATATATTTTCTAAATATAAAGGGTGACCCAAATGTAACCTTACCCATAATTAAATGACCCATGTGTAACTTTTAATAATTGGGTGACACGAATGTAACCTTACTCATAATTGAGTGACCCAAATGTAACTTTTAATAATTGGGTGACCTAAATGTAACTTTACTCATAATTGAGTGACATCCACTGTAGTTTACCCAATATACTCACTGAGTAACTTACCCAGTTGATGTGGCAGCTTGGATAAAAGCTAATAAATTATGTATTTATTATTCCTACATAAATAATCATTAAAGGCATTAAATGAATCGTTCAAAAATATTAACTTTCAATCATTATTTATCTCTCTTGACCTTTAAATAATTTTAATGGTTTAATATAAATGTTAAATTCAATTTAAATATGTTAAGGTGAATTAATTTTACTATTCATCTTAATATTTTTATAGATAAATTATGTAAGTAGTAAATTAATTTTTATATCTGGATCATGAATTTAGAATTTTAAACTTGTATTTGTCTTTGAAATTTCTTTAAGTCGAAATATTTGTTAAAGACTGAGATTTTAATCTACATCATGATTTTAGTGCCCAAATTCTTTAAAAAATCTTTAAGTCGAAATATTTGAAGAATAAAAGTTAAAATGGTTATTTTAAAGGCTTAATACAAAAATAAGTTCCCAAACTATGCACCTTTTAACTTTGTGTGCCTAAAATTTTTTTGGTAAAAATATGTACCTAAAGTTTCATTTCGTTGATTTTAGGTGCTTGGTCGTTAACTTTCATTCAAAAAATTTGTTATCCAATCAAAACATGACATATGACATATTTTTTTTCAAAAAAAATGAAGATAAAATATATTTTTAAAATTATCCCAAATAGTCCCTAATTCCTAACCCAAAGCTACCAATATTGTTGTTGTTACCGTCATCGATAGCATTGTCGGACCCTCATCACTATCTTCGTTGGACATCGTCGTCCATTTTCCCCTAGCCACCCATTTCGGTAATCGACGGAAGACGTGTCAATCAGACGCCAAACAACAAACACAAAAATTCCAATCGAAAGACATTTGATTGGCTCACCTCCGTCGATTACCGGCGATGAGTGGTGGTGTCAAACAACAATAATGATGGTGTCCGACGAGATTATCGATGAAGACAATGACGACAATTTTGAGAATTTTAGGTTAGAGATTTGGGACTATTGTGGAGGGTTTTAGGAATTTTGAGATTTTTTAAAAATTATTTTATTTTCTTCATTAAAAAAAGAAAATAAATAATAAAAATAAATACCACATGTCTAAATTTGATTGGGTGATAATTTTATAACAACACAACCTTGAAATTGTAATTCATTGAAACTTTGGGGATTGAAATTTTAACCCCTAAATTAGACACTTATTTTTACCAAAAATAGTTTAGGCACTTAAAATTAAAAAGAAATATAGTTTAGACACTTATTTGTATATTTAGCATATTTTAAATTATACTAATATTTTATACCTAATATTTTGTGTATTGTAATTTGTTCTATAATTGAACAAGTTTTAAAAAAATATTTATTGGTAAAAGATGTATTAATTAAAAAACATTTATAGTCTTAAAATTTATTTATTACTAAAAGATGTATTAATTGCATTGCATTTATAGTATTGAAAATTGTTTATTTGGTAAAGGTTTTTTTCTAACCTATGCATGTATGCATAGGTTAACAGCCATTTAATAACTTGCATTAAATGCAAGATTCTATTTGAAAAAAAAATATAATTATTTAATGTATTACAAAACCTTAAAAGATTCCATTGAAAAAAAATCTCATTTAATGTATTAGGGTTTAGGATTTATGGTTTAAGGTTTGGGGTTTATTGTTTAAGGTTATGGTTTGGGGTTTGGGGTTTATAGTTATGGTTATGTTTTAGGGTTTAGGCTTTTATGGTTTATGGTTTATAGTTAGATTTTAGGGCTTATTGTTATGCTTTAGGGTTTAGGGTTAGAACCTTTTAGGGTTTTGTAATACAATGAATGATTGTGATTTTTTTCAAATAGAATCTTGCATGTAATGCATGTTATTAAATGACTCTTAACCTATGCATGTATGCATAGGTTAAACAAATCCTTTGATAAAAGATATTTTAATTTTCTTTTTCGATCATCTTGAATACAATATCATGTGCCACCTCAGCTGAATAGATGATCCCGTGGGTAAATGTAGCATTGTCTGACCCAAATTGATAGAATAATTAATTAGATTTTAAAATTGATTAGATAAACGAACTGAAAGGATCGATTGCTCTTTCTTATGTTTTCAGAACCATAATTGTTTCAATGAAATACATTAAATGAACCTGCGCATAACGTTTTCCACTAATTAAGGGTATAAAAAAGTTAACCCAACCTGCAAAACTGATTGACACCGATAAGAGTCTGCTCATGACTCAAGGTGGTGGAGATTTGATATCGATTTGAGTCAGAACTGGTGTTAACCTGAACTTGAGTTGGACCTGAATTTTTTTTATCGGAACCCAACCTGAGAATGACTTGAACCCAATTTCAACCTGATAATGTGATAATTGAACCCGACCTGCATCCGACCTGATATGAACCCGAACCCAAGATTTTTTTTTGATGAGCAACTGTATGATTTTAATCAGCAATAAACAAAAACATACAGCGTGACGGATCATACGCCTCGTTAAAAACCTCCTTAGTGGAGGAAAAGAGTACGATATGATCCGTCAAAAGACATAGAAACAACGCCAAGCCTATCATAAACAAGCCACAAAGAGCGAGCATCGATCCACGCCTTCCTTTGCTAACACGTCTACAAAACCATTAGCCTCTCTAGGCACATAACGAAACTGTATCTCATAAGAGACCCTACAAGCCTGATCGATCACTGCAAATACTTACCACAAACGCCATGGTCATTTCGCCGAATGTGTAGCCCAACTCAAAGCGACCTGCGAATCCGACTCGATAATCACACATTGTTCACGCCAACACCTGTCCAGAACTAAACTCAAAGCAAACGCTATAGCCCGCACTTCAGCTTCATTTAAGTCCATCAAACCTAACGGCCCCGAGAACATTCCCAAAATCTGACTCTCCCCGTCACACATCACACCTCCAAACCCCGCAGGACCCGGCTTACCCCGCGCAGAACCGTCAACATTAAATTTTAGAACACCCTGGATCGGTGGCTGCCAACACACCCCAACCCTCACCTTCCGCATTGACGGACTAACAACAAACGCAGACGGACATGACCACCAAACCGATTCGGGCAACAGCTCTCCCTCAGCACCAACCTTAATCCAGTAAAAAGACCACAGCTTAACCAAAAAACATAACTCGTCCATCGACGAACATTTACCACGAAAAATGAACTCATTTCTAGCTAACCATAACGACCACAACAAAGCACTAACACTGGCCACCCACCATTTCCTCATACAACCATTAAATGAACAGTGGAAATTCACAACAAATGAAATCATCAAAACTCACTGGTAAAGGTAGCGCTACACCCCACCAATGGCGCAACCAATCCCAAATCTTCAACACACACGAACATTCATAGAAAAGATGTGCGATAGATTCCTCCGTTGACACACACCACGGACACTTGCCTTGCTCGTCGCTCAATGGCAACCCACGAACTCGCAAGAAATCCGCTGTCGTCAACCTTCGCAACGAAATAAACCAAAGGAACGCCTGGACTTTAGGCGGGACCAGCACTTGCCAAGCAAAACAATCTCCAATATAATCATCACCAACCTTATCCAGCATCAACAACTTTGACAGTGCTCTAACTGAAAACTCCCCATGTGTATCCGGGTGCCAAATGAGAGTATCAAGGCGAAATTCCCACAGACGAACCTCGCAAACCAAGTCACATAACGCCCGCAACTGCTCATGTTCAAACAATCTCAAATGCCGCATAAAGAAACGTTCCCATTGCCCGTGATCAAAATGCGCACCCTCCGAGTAATCACTAACCCATGCTAACTTATTTATCGCCAAAAAGAACAATCTCGGAAATGTGTCCTTCAAAGGTTGCTATGTTATCCATAGATCAAACCAAAACAACACAGTCCGCTCGTTACCAATCTTCCACTGGAAACCTGACACCCCCAAATATTGATCAATGTTTGAACAATAGGAATTGACCACAATCTGTCGCCACACAAGAGACATGGCCGACAGCTTCTCCGTGTTAAACCGCCACCATTGAGTATGTTCTCCATACTTAGCTGCAATTAAGCGTCACCAAAGCGAATCTCGATAGCAAGTATATCGCCATACCCACTTTGATAATAACGCCATGTTTTTCACCCGCAAATCCGCCACTCCCAAGCCTCCCAAATGTCGCGGCCTGCACACAAACTCACAACCTACCCTACTCATCCGACGTTCAAGTCCAACACCTCCCCAAAGGAACGCTCGACAGATACGGTCCAACTGCGCTATCACCCCCTTTGGAACCACAAACAAGCCCATGTAAAAATAGGCAAAGATGAGAGTACATAATTTACCAAAGTCACTCGGGCAGCAAAGGACAATGAGGTTCGTTTCCACCCGGCTAGCTTGCGCCTGAAGTTAGCTATGACCGGCTCCCAAACAGATAATAGCCTCAGATTAGCTCCTAATGGAAACCCAAGATAGATAAATGGCAACTCACCCTGACGACATCCCAGTAACTCAGCCACAAATCCACCCAACTCCCTCTCCACGCCAATGGCATACAACGAACTCTTAGCGAAATTAATCCGCAAACCAGAACATACCTGAAAACAGTGTAGAATGTGCTTGATGTTACGTACAACTTCCAATGAAGCATCGAAAAATAGGATAGTATCATCGGCAAACTGCAGGTGAGACAAAAACACGTCTGACACCACCTTTACCCCACAAATCAATCCCGCTGACTCGGCATTACCCAACATCAAGTGTAACGCCTCCGCAACCACAACGAACAATAATGGTGATAACGGACATCCTTGACGCAATCCACGTCCCATCTTAAATTCCCTAGTCGCACTTCCATTCAATAAAACCAACAGGCGGGCAGAACTAATGCATTCCCTAACCCAAGCTTGCCAAGTCGCACAAAACCCCATCCGAGTTAACACTGAGTCTAAGAAATTCCAGCTTACACAGTCATATGCTTTAGCGAAGTCCAACTTCAAGATAAAACCACCAGCGCCTCTTTGTCGAAGCGAGTGAATAACCTCAGTGGCCAATAAAACACCATCCACTAACTGCCGACCCTTAACGAACGCAAATTGCGTATCGCTAATTAAACCACCCAGCACAGATTGTAGACGATTCGCTAAACATTTAGCCAACAATTTATACATCGAATTTACCAAACCTATAGGGCGATACTCACCTAATAGCTAAGGAGTCGACACCTTAGGTAACAACACAATGAAGGCGCAATTCACTCCTTTCGGCAACAACCCGTAAGCATGAAAACATTCAAAAAACCAGAGAACATCATACCTCACCACCTCCCAACCTTTCTTGTAAAAATCCAATGTAAAACCATCCGGGTCTGGTGCCTTCGATCCATCACACTCCCATAATACCCTCTTAATTTCATCCAGTGTAAATGGCGAAATCAGACTTTTCCTATCAGCCTCTGATAACTGACGATACCCGCCCTCGAAATGCCAATAACCCCCCCCCCCCCCCGAAGATCACAAGCGAAATGAGTAGTAAACGCGGTAACCACAAAACTACACATCACTGATGGCGATGTAATCCACTGTCCATCAATTAAAAAACATGGGATATAATTTCTCGCTGTACGCAACTTTGCCGCTCTGTGGAAATAAGCAGTGTTACGATCTCCGAAACGCAACCATGTAGCTCTCGATTTCTGACGCCACATAGACTCCTTATTGCGCATAGCACACCATAGCGCCTGCATCCACCGTCGTCTCACGTCCTCCACCCCCTCAACACCCCCATCCTCAACCATAGACTCGTCTGCCTTGTCAATTTTATTTTTGCATATCCTCAATAATTTTGTTCACATCACCGAAACTATCCTTGTTCCACTGTTTTAAAAACTGTTTCAAATGACGTAATTTCACCATAATATTTTCATTACTGACGCCCAAACCTGTCAACCTACACCATTCGTCAGCTATCTGTTGTACATTAGAACGACCATCCATCCAACAATTAAAGAATCTAAATGGTCTTGGCCCCCAATCACAATCATCACAATTAAGAATCAGCGGTGAATGATCAGAAACACCCCTCGCCAAAGCTTCATGTTGTATCGAACTAAACCCATCCAACCAAGCTGAGGTTATCAAGAAACGGTCAATACGACTACAACGATTCCTGGGACCAAACCAGGTAAAACGTTTGCCCAACAACGGCAAATCCACTAATCCAGCACTATTCACAAAATCCCCAAACGCCTCCATCTCAGCACCCCTATCAGACACCCTTATTCGATCCGAATTATGTAAAATAGCATTAAAATCACCTGCAACGCACCACGGCCCCTCAAATCCACTCATCCGAGCCAACAGCGAAGCCCAAACTACATTTTGTCTAGCAACATCCGAAGGGGCATAAATCGCAGCTATGCAGCAAACCACATCCTCCTATTGCCAATGCCCCTAAAGCACAATGAAATTACGATCAATATCTACGAATTTCAAACAAAAACGATTACCTTCCCATACAACCAAAATGCCGCCAGAAGCACCAACTGACGGTGAGAACGCCATCTCAAAGCTATCGGAAAACCACATATTAGCAACCCACAACGACAGAATCTCCTCAAGTTTTGTCTCCTGTAACAACACCATATCTATACGATTTTTCCGGATCACCTCGCGAACACTGCGCCGTTTTGCGCTACCGCCCAAACCCCTGACGTTCCACGATAAAAGCTTCATCAGTCATAAACCTCGACAATCCCCGGTAATCACCCGAGAAATGTCTTTTATAATATCTTCCTCACGCCCACTCGATTTAACTCCGATAAGATAACCCAACTTCACTGTGGCCTCAGCCTCACTAGCTATGTCCCGTGTCAATGGATATCCACTTTCGCTTACCCCTTCCACGTTTATTTATCGGACCTTTCTTTGATCGACAACCACCCAGATTATTCCCCTTCTTCGCACGAGACTGCGGACCAGCGGCTTTTAAATGCTCACTCCTGATTATCTTCCGAATTTTGCAATATGCCTGTCCCACTCGGATCATTTCAGTTTGTCAAAGTCCATGTTGTGGCGCGGTCGATTGCATAATAGGTTGAGGACTCTGTACCTCTTGTAAATTCACAGCTGTGGGAACCAAAGCACCCGGCCCCACTTCATCCAAAGGATTTGAATTAACAATCCCAGCTATAGACAAACTCTCACATCTTGGGATACTCTCAACCGACTCCAGAGTCCTACTCCCACACTCCTTCTCAACTATCGGACTGACAAGACTGATCGGAGCTGGCGGCTGCTGTTTCGGCAACCAAACCCCCACCCGCGCATCAGTCTCCATGTATGTATCTGACCGCGTACTTACTCCATGCTCAATTAACATGGTAAATAATTGGTATTACCCGACTTGTTATCAACTTGACCTATTATGAACCTTATCTGCAATTGACTCAACATGCAAATGATCTGACTTGTTGAACCGATCTGATATTTACATGACTTGGTATTTACTTGACTTATAATAAATAATAAGTTACAATTGATGAAGTTGTGGGATTATAAATTTATTATATTATAATGTGACAAAATACATATTAACAATTTGAAGTACATGATTAACTATGATCATTAAATTAATATGTTTAATTTTTTATATTTATAAATTATACTCTATAAAAACATTTAATTACAATTATTAAATTAAGGTATATTTACACCTTAGTTAAGGCGCACACGCCTTTGATTAAGGTGTTGTGCGAGATGTAAAGAATTTGCATCCCACCGAATTGAGGCATTGGAGGGAATCAACCCGCCCATTTTAGTTTAGGGTATATTTATACTTTAGATCCCTTTGTTTTTAGGTAACATTTCATTTAGGTTCTTATTTTGCATGTTAAATTTAATTTTCATTCAATCAAATCTTAATTCCAGTCTTCGTATCTTAGATTTAGGATAAGCATTTTTAGAATTAATTTAATTATCATTTCATTTAGGCCACGATTTTGATACTTGACGTGTGAATTCGATTTTGTTTGAATTGATTTTCCTAATACGCCATATAAACATATGCACTTTGGGTTAAATTTGGAGTTTTAATTAGCTTGTCGAAAGTGAAAGAGGAGATAAGGATTAGGGTATATTTTGGGGTAAATGATTAAATGGTAATAGACAAATAAGTTTTATGCACTACACGTGGTGAGATTTTAGATTTATTTGTGGTTAAATTCAAATAATTTAAATCGGTTAAATTTTAGTTTTAGGTTATATTGTATGGTAAATTTGTTAAATTGGTTATTGGAATCTCAAATTTATCCGCTTTTAAATTGTAACCCCCTCGTCCCGGTCTGGTCGGATGACCGGTCCGAGTAGGCTACACGAGGAAAACCGATGTGAAACCTGTTAAGGTCCCACCTCGGTTAGCAACCCTAGAAAAATTTCTTTCAATTATATCTTGTCTAAAGGCGTATTTATTTCCTAAGTGATCACGACAGCGGAAAACATCACAAAAATAAAAGCAACCAACTCCAAACCACACTTTAAACAGCTCATTTTAAACTTACACAGTAGGCCGTATCGATACACCAGGCAAGGGTATCGATACGCCTTGACCAAGTCAACTGCCTTCAGTCAACGCAGGAAGACCGTTTCGATACAACCCTTGGGCGTATCGATACACCCTTCTTAGTCAACATCTCGCGGTCAACTATATGAAACCGTACCAGTACACTTAGAGACCGTACCGATACGCCAAATACTCGTTAAAATCTTAGAGTTCCAGTAAAGATTTGGCGTATCGATACGCCCCCGAGTATCGGTACCCTAAGCCAATTCTGAGTCCCAAAGCGTAGGACCGTATCGATACGGCCCTTAGGCGTATCGATACGCCCTGTACTGCAAGACTCCAAATTGCAGCAAAACGATACGAGACTCAACTCTAAATGCAATTTTCGACTCTCCTAGCCACAAACAACCATTCATACATCATTCATCAACCAAGAACCAACATATAAAACAATTTAGGTGAACAACAAAGCATTTACAACATGGCATTCATACAAGAAGGATATTGCATATCAAGGCATACTTAAAATCTTAAAAGCCAAAAGGCACATGTCTTCACACATAGGTTTACATGCTTGCCAAAACAACATATAGCATCCAAAGGCATAACCTTTCATCACAAGCATTTGACCAAAACATAACATGGTTTACAAATCCAAAGCATAGCATAAACAGCATTCAACATTTATGAGTCATACAACGCTCATACAAACACATAGCAGCTCCATTGCTAAACTACTACTTTATTTACTAAACCATACTTGAGCAACTACAAAAGCTTGGAAAGCCCCTCCTTGTTCATTGCTAACTCCACGCTAATGATCTGCATTGTCGAAAACGAGAGCGTAAGCTAGAAGCTTAGTGAGGATGCTCTAAAACCAAAAACAACGACAATACAGGGTTCAAGCATATCATCCTTAACATCACACACAAAAATACATAAGCACCAATATAGCAACCTAGCTAGCAACTCACAATGCAATAACATGGCATCTTACTTCATGTTAAGCTCAACAAGACATAACATAATCTTAACAACATAACCATATGAACAAGTATGTTAGCCACCATTAGATTACCTGGATATGCGGATTACACCCAACAACAACATTACCTCGGTGGGATTACACTCATCGCCGGACCTCGCATGGATGGGATCACACTCATCACCACATGCCATACGGATGGAATTCCACTCATCATCACATATAATATAAACATTTCTGGTGGAATATTACATCACCGTACTCCTCCTTGATGACTTAACGCCACCAAGGCCATGCACGAATTTTGACTCAACCGTTTGCACACTAATCCTAATGATCGATCATTTATACCCGGTAAGTTAACTAGTGCCAATCATACTATTAAAACCACATCATAACAACCATCATTCATCTCACGCATCCATCATCACACACATCAATGGATACTCATGCATAATCAGTTCATGCTTCATAAGATCATAAGAGGCATAAACATTTAAAGCATATAATCACACAAGAAGTTAAGCTACCAAATTAACTTCTACCTTGGAATGGCCTACCAAGCACATTCCAAAACCTCAACCACACACTTGAACCAATTTAAATAAGTTTGAAAGTTTCACTCACCACCCTTCCTTAAGCAAACCAAGCAAAACCACTCAAGCCTCCACAATTTCCGAAATCGATCCCGAATCTTCTTCGATGTTCCACTTGCTTCTAACCAATCAAAAGACAAGGTATTACTCAACCAAAACATTACCAAACTCAGCCACAACTCACAATCATAAGCCAAAACTTCATAATTTCAAACCCAAGTTAACCACCAAACTCACATTTTCGTACTCCATTTATACCCAACTGAAATCTACCATTTCCAACACCCAAATTACCTTTAAAAACATCCAAAACACTTCCCTAACAACCCTATACCATCAGCCCTTCAACCCAACACAAAACCACATCAAAATTTCAAGTTTTGACACTTTCAAAAATGCCCCCAAGACCCATTTCGGGATTTTTAACAAAGTCCCTCCATTTCAAGATATTAGGTGTATTTAGGTAAGGTTAACTCAAAACTTAACTAAACAACCCAAAAACAAGTTGAAAACCCATTAAAGTTTCATATTTTCTTCAACCTTGAAAAACTTGAAAAACTAAAATGATGATGGTTTTGAAATCTAAAACCATGGAAATGATTGGGATGGAAAGGAGAGTTCAAAAATGAAATTACCTTGAAAGAGCCCTTGAAATGATGGAGAAAAGAGATGGAATAGTGATTTGGGGTTTGGGGAGGGTTTTTCACATTAGATATGAATGAGGAAGAAGATGGCTCTTCTTTTTTTTTAAAAAAAAGCTTATATTTCCCTTATTTTGACTTAATTACAAAAATGCCATTGCTGGGATTTTAATCTCATTTAAATTAAAACCAAGGTCTAATTAAATTAAACTGAAACTGACGACTCGAACCCAACACACATGCACAACTCCCGACCCCAAAACACGGGTGTTACATAAATTGTCAAATTAGTCCTTAATTTCATATTTATGCTATATTTTTATTGTAAATTTATGAAGTCGCGTCCCTAATTTAGGTTTTATGCTATATTTTATGTTAGAATTGTCAAAATGGTTCCTAATTTTAGTTTATAGTTTAGGGTTTAGGCCTTAGTTTTAATGGTTTAGGGTGTATGTTGTAGTTTGGATTTATTGGTTTATGAGATTAATTTTTATTGCTTAAGGTTTAGGGTTTAAGGTTTAGGCCTTTGTGGTAATGGTTTAGGGTATATGTTGTAGTTTAGGGTTATTGATTTATGAGATAAATTTATATGGCTTAAGGTTTATGGTTTATGATTTAGAAGTTAATGTTAATGCTTTAGAGTTTATTGTAACCCCCTCGACCCGGCCTAGACGCCCGACCGAACTAAATGAGCTACATTTAGTTTGTCAAAGCAAACCCGTCAAGATTGAACACAAATTACGTTCATTTTTTTCTTTTATTCTATCTAGATGAAAATTATTAACCTGTAGTGAACAAGTTAACAACGGTTCAAATCTCACTCAAATCAGACATCGATAAGGACTTCAATTGCAAACACGAACATTAAGGGACTAAATTGAAAATTTCGAAAATTATAAGGACTTAGCCCAATTTTAGGTTACCAATCATCAATTAATCAAGTTTCATTCTTCCATTCCAAATTTCAACTCAAAATGACCATCCAAACTCATATAATTGCATTCACAATAATCAGGGACCAAAATGTAAGAATTAGAAACTTCAAATATCACTTTAACCATAAAAACGACTACCCACATTGATACTCGAGCAAGTATATCGCTACATTTTTACATTTATAAAATCCCATATTCCAGTAGCTCAAAACCTTATCGATATAGTTCCTCTCGTATCGATACGCATAGTCTGAAACATGAGGACCGTACCGAAACAACAGACCAAATTTAGCTTACCCGTATCAGTACAGAGGCCCATGTACCGATACGTCTGGACCTGAAATCTCTCAAATTGCTGGTTTTACATGCTTTCAAGGGTTCAATTACATTCCAACATGCCATATTCATAACTACAAACATACCAAGAACTAAATCATGTCAAAACATCACTAAATTAGAATCCAAACATGGCACCATATCTCAAACAAGAATCTATAGGCATGCAACCTAAAATCAATCCATCCAAAGCATGAATTATCAAAGAAAACCAACAACCACCATCTAGGGCTCATATTGACAAGCTCGCTCAACACCGGGCCTATACCTTCACCGGTGCTGACAATGCTAATCCCAAAGTTGCCCAATATTGCCTAGAGGCCACTATTCAAATTCTCACCAAGCAACTCTCTTGTTAAGATGAACATAAGTTTGAATGTGCCGTCGCATTACTTGTGGATGAAGCATTGGGTTGGTGGGAAACCACTATCTTGATCGTACTGTAACGCCCTAGTTTTGGGCCTAGATGTTTTAGACATCGGATCGGACCGGTCGAGAACGGTTCGAATCGCATAAGGTGATTTAAGGAAATCAAGGATCGAGATAGGATAAAATTATGATAAAAATTGCTAAAATCCTCTAAAACTGTGTTTAAGAGGTTGGTCAAATCAATTTTACAAAAAGGGTTTTGGAAAATGGACATTTTGAGTAGTGACCAAATTGTAAAGTTTTAAAACTATGGAAAATGCTATTTTCAAGAAAAGAGTCAAAATCTTAGAATCTTTAGGGAGATTTTGTACAATTTAGCCTTCCTTCAATTTGTCATGTGTTTTTAAAGGGTTTTAATAAAGGAATTAAAATGGTTTTAATTAAATGTAAAATAAATAAGAAATTAGAGAGGTTTTATCACGTAACTACTTTTCCCTCTCTCATTTCAGCCAAACACATTTGTCAAACAACTTTTCATCAGATTTCTTTTCTCTCAAACTCCTCTCTTCTTCTCTAAACTCTTTTTCAAAGATTCACTTCTTTTTCTTCAAGATTTTTGGAAGGAAAACTTGCCAAATTGTCAAGGGAGCAATGATTGGAGGTAAATCCCCTTCTTAACCTTCAATCTAGGTTCTTCATTGAAATTCCCAAGATTATTGACTCTCATTTATGATTTTTAACTGAATTTTGATTATAGTTTTCAATTAAGAGCAAAATCTTGCAAAATTGGGATGTGATTCTTGATTTTCGGACTTGATGAGTTGCGCTTTGTTTTGTGTTGATTTTAATTGAGTTCTATGTTGATTTATATGTCAAAATGATGTGTTGATAACATATATCCCGAAATCCTTGATATCCTTGAGGTTCTTGGTTGTTTTAGGTGAGATTTTGGGGTGTTTTGGTGGAATCTTGTTTGCTGGAGGTATAAGGTTTGGTTAGGATGTTTGTTAGATGTATTTTGATGTTTATAATGCTTTGGAAGTGATGTATGTTGGCTGGGATTGGTTTAGGAAGCAATCAATGGAGTTTTCGGTTGCTTTGGATGGGTATTTTGGTGTTGTTTAGGTGAGCAATGAGTGTGTGAATTGTTGCTCGTGTTATAATGCATCCTAATGCATTTAGATCTATGTTTTTATGATGTGAAAATAGGGGATCTTGATCCAGAAGCAAAACGAGGTGATTTTGAGGCTCCGAAGGTGTAATTTCCGTGTCGGCGTGAACAAAGCTTCGCATATCGGTGAGTGGAAATGCAATTTCCTGCTTTGTAAAGCTTTGAGCATGATCTTGGGAGCTTAGTGTAAGTTTGACACACTAAACTAAGCTCAAGAGTAAGTGTTTCGGTAATCCCTCTCTTGGAAATATGCTATGTTTAAGCATGGTTTAATGCTGGATTTTAATGCCATTATGTTAAGGATGTACTAGGTAAGTGATCATTGGTTTGCATGTGTTGAATGCATATGATGTTAAGCATGTAATGCTTGTGGAAATGGCATTGTGGTTATGCTTGTAAAATAGTGGATTTATGTGGTTAAATGATTATATTGGCAAGTGATGAAAATGGTTTTTGATTACTTTAATCGGATATAGTTAGCCGGCTATAAGATTAGGTGCACCGTGAATAAAGTCGCCTTGGATGTCGAGGATTTGTGATTGTTGCGTAATCTCCATCCAAGTACCCTAACGATTGAGGTTAAAATCAGAACGGTGAATGGTTAGTCCTGTGTGTGAGTCTTGTGTATGTGTCATATACTCTCGTTAGTGGAATTATACAACTATCGATGAGTGATGTTGAGGGTTTGTGATTGTGCCATTAATCTCCATCACGGGTGTTGAGGGGTTGTGATTGTGCCATTAATCTCCTTCTTGTGTAGTCCAGAAGTTTGTATGAAACATGAGGGACAACACTTGTAATCCGCATATCCGATTGTGTCTTGTGTTGAAATGGTTTATGGATCATCACTTGTGAGCCAATATAATGTAAATGAATAATGTGAAGCATGAGATGCTTGTAAATGATGCATGAATGCATGAGATGCTTGGTAAAGCATGAGCAATGGTTTAATTGCTAATTTTAAAGTGATGCATATGAGCTTGTGATTATTAAATGCATTATCGTCTTGAGAAGACATGGTTTTTGAAAAGCATTAGATAAAAGTGGTGGTTTTACAAATTATGTTAAATGCATTGATGAATGTGATTTGGTGATCCTCACTAAGCTATATGCTTACGCTCATTTGTTTCATCAATGCAGAGAATTGAACATTTCAAGGCAGCCCAAAAGCAAGTGGAATCCAAGGCTTTGTTAAAGAGATGTATGTGGTTCACTCTTAGTGTAATAAGTGGCAATGGGTGGGACCTGTACTTTCTGATTTTTGATTGGAGATGTTGGTTGTTATAAGCATGTTTAGTTTCTGGTTGTGGAATTGTAATTGACCTTTATATGGTTCTATGGCTTGGTTGTGGTGTTTTACCCCTTTTAATAGCTTTATGTCTCAAGCATGCTAGATTAGCTAAATGCCATCATGATATGATGTGGTTGATGAGTATGATTTGATGTTTGATGGTGTTTGAAAGTTTATTAGATAGAGTATATCGTGTATTCATGATTTGAGCTTGTTTGAATGTGATTTTGTATGTTTAAATGATATTAGTTGAAGCCAATATGGTATGCGTACCGATACACGAGGAAGGATATCGATACGCTAAGGCAAAATGAGGCAATTCTGTACAGGGGTATCGAAATGGATTGCCCACGTATCGATACGCCTAGGACGAGTTTGAAGGTCGTACCGATACGCGAGGAAGCATTTCGATACACTTGAATCTTCTTTAGCTACTGTCTTCCCGCGTATCGATACAGGGCCAAGTGTATCGACACGGGTAGTTAAATTTCAGTTAAAAGTATCGATACGCCTAGGCCGAGTTTGAAGGTCGTACCGATATGCGAGGAAGCATTTCGATACACTTGAATCTTCTTTAGCTACTATCTTCCCGCGTATCGATACAGGGCCAAGTGTATCGATACGGGTAGTTAAATTTCAGTTAAAAGTTTCTTTTAAGGTTTGGAAACGTTGCATTTCGGCCCCTGAATATTGTGTGTGCAATAGAATGTGTTTGGATGATTCGTTAGAGCTGAATTTTGACATGTTGGCATGTTACATGACTAATTGAGGATTGGTAACTTTAAAATCATGAAAGTCTCTGTATTTTATGGTATTTACAGTTTAGTCCCTAAATGTCTTATGTATACAATTGAACCCCTAATCAAACCCCGTTCGATGTGCCGTTTTCACCTAATCGCTTTGCTTAACTTATAGGTTAATAATATGCATCTAGAGAAGATAAAAAGAAAATAGGGGTCGTAAATCAAGGTTGACGTTCTGGTTGACTTTGGTTTTCCCCGTGTAATCTTCGTAGTCTAGGTTAAACGTCTAGACCGGGCTAAGGGGGTTACATTTGTTGGTATCAGAGCCAGGTTACGAAAGAATTGTGAATATTGGTATGTGAAATTGATATGTATCGTTGTATGTTGTTTGAAAAGCATGCAATCGATTGAATTCTGAAGCTTATGCCATGCTTGATTTGTATAAATTGCATGTGAAGTGGATATCAGTGCATGATGACAATGTAATGTTGTTGTATGCTGAAATTGAATGATATGGAACCTAATGAGGTTGATTGGGAGTTTTTCAGAGGTTCCTTCAGGAGGAAGTATCTAGGGGTGAGATACTTGGATGAAAAGAAACGAGAGTTTATGTCGCTTGTTCAGGGCAATCTATCTATGGCTGAGTACGAGGTCCAGTTCGTACGCTTGAGCCAGTATGCTCCTGAACTGGTACCTAGTGAGAGGCACCAATGTGATCGCTTCCGGTACGGGTTGGTAAGGGAAGTTAAGACATATATGCTGGCTGCAGATTATACTGATTTTGACGTGCTTGTTTTTTGGGCAAAGAACATCGAGCATAATTTAGGTTTGTCCTCTCGAGGTGTTGGTTCTAGCTCTGGAAAGGGAGCAACTGAGTCTAGTTCCGGTGGTGGACGGAACAAAAGAGGTCGTGATAGGAGACATTAGCCTGAGGGAAGGCGTGGTGTTCCAGGTCGAGGTGGTCAGGCTCAGGGAGGTCGTGTGAGATCTGATGTAACACCCCAATTTTGGGCTTGGAAGTTTAGGGTCTAAACCGGGCCGGTTTAAATTACGGTTCGAATATAAAAGGTGGTTTTTAGGGAAAGCCTAGTTCGGGATGCATTAAAAATATGGAAAAATATCTAAAAATCCTCTTTTATTATATATAAGAGAGTGGTGAAATCAATTTTACAAAATGGGGTTTGGAAATATGACATTTCAAGTTAGTGACTAAAATGTAATTTTTGAAAAGTTGGTGACTGCTTTAAAAGGATTGAAACTTTGAATCTTTAAGGAGCTAATTTACCCAAGGGAGAGTTTCTCCAGATTTTTCTTAGATTTTAAAGACTCATTTAATGTGATTTAATAAAAAGAAAAGAGGGAAAATAGATATTTTAGTTTCATAACTAACTTTTGCCAAATTTTTCCCATTTCATTTTCTCTCAATTTTCCTTCAGCCAAACACATTTCCACAGCCACTTTTCCTTTGATTTTCACACCTAAAGTTGAGATTTCAATCTCTAAATGATTTCTAATCATTTCTACACCAAATCTTCATCATTTGCTTATTGAATTTTCAAGGATTTTGGCTCTAAACAAGGAGAAACTCACATTTAGAGGTATGAACGTCCTTCTCCTCTAAATACTCAGTTCTTTACTGAAATTCCCAAGTTCTCAATCCTTAAATTGAGTTTTATTAAAGGTTTTAATGTTGTGTTCTTGATTTTGGCGTAAAATGCAAGATTTGGGTTTAATTTTGAAGAAATTCGTAATAGATGATTGGGCTCTATTTTGATATGTCTTTTTGATGTATTTTGGATGTCTAAATGATGTGTAATTGAGGTTTAATTAATGCAATCGCGAATAGGTTGATTTTCCTAAGTTTTGACTTGAGAAAATGGTGGTTTTTGGGATGATTTTGATGTTTTGCTATAGCTGGAGGTATAAGGACGTGATTAGGTCCTTTTTGGATGTTAATTGATGTTTAAGAACGATTGGATTTGATGGATCTTGGCTGGGTAATGTTGTAGAGGTGTTTGGATGTGATTTCGGTTGTGTTTGGTAGCCGAAATGTGAGTTTTGATGAGAGCAGCGAGTTTAGGTGTTTTGGTGGAAGATTTTAATGCATGATGATGCATTAATCCACTGCTTTGATGTGTTTAAAACAGGGGAGACATCATTGGATCCTTGTGGTGTTGATCCGGAGGCTTGATCGGCGTTTCGGCAAGCTTGCGAAACGGAATCGGTGAGTGAAGTTAGTTATGAAGTCTAGGAGCTAAATGGTACCACATATGTGAAGTTTTCTTGGTTTTAAACAAATTCCCGAAATTGGGTTTGAATGGGGTTTTGAAGGGTTTTGGGTGAGTTTTGGGGGTTGTTTTAGGTTGGAATTGATGGGCTTTTGATAGTGCTATGGTTAGGGGTTGATTTGGGATCATTTGTGGGTATAAAAGGTGTTGGAAACATGGGTTTTGGATGAGGTTTTGAGGCTGCCCGAGTTTGATTAAATGTGTGGTTGTTCATGGCTTGAAATATGGTGAATTGTGTTTGAATTGTATTCCGGGCTAGTACCTTAATGTTTGGGCTGATTTGAAGTTGTTTGAATTGCATTGAGGTTGTTTAGAGACGAGAACTCGTGCCGGTGAAGCATCGGGAGGAAGTTCAGAAGCTTGAGGGTGGTAGCTTGCTTGGCTTGGAGCTTGGAAGCTTAGGTGAGTGGTTAATGTTTTAAACTGGTTTTAAATGGTTGGTTCGAGCATACGGACTAGACCGGGCTTGGTAGACCCACCTAGAGTTAGGATTAGGGTGGTAGCCTAATCCTAAACTTAATCTAGAGCCTTTGGATGAACTTGTATTGGATGTTTATGCCTCGTATGACTTGTGATATGATTGTTTATGTATAAAGTGTTATACATGTGTGATGAGGCATGGTTGTGATGCATTGTGATATGCATGTGGATTGTTCATGATTGTGATCATGGTGAGTACGTGCTAAGCACGAGATTGGTCGTAATTGATAATGTGGATTGAGTTAAATGTTGGCACTAGTATGCTTGAGTACAAATGATCGATCATTAGGATGTTAGTGTGTACACATGAGTCAAATTCGCGCGTGGCCTTGGTGGCGTTGAGTCACCAAGGAGGAGTACGGGTTCGCCCGGAAATTTATATATGTATTAGTCGATGATGAGTGGAATCCCATCGACGGGGCGTGAGGATGAGTGGAATCCCCTCCGCGAGACCGGTGATGAGTGTAATCCCACCGTGAGGTAAAGTGGTAGTTGGATGTGAGTTCCAACGTGTTTATCCGTGTATTCGAGTCATAGCTAGGTGCCAATATAAAGTGATATGTGTATCAATGTGATGTGGAAATATGTTTCCTTTGGATGATCGTATGTGTTTACATGCGTTATGGAAATGAGCTTGTTGAGCATGACATATTATTTGGATATTGTACATGCATCATTGACATTTTGGCTCTTGGGAACCGGAGGTAAGATCATGCATTTACCTTGGTTGAGACCGTGCTTGGACCCTGTGATGTCGAGGTTTTTTTTTAAAGAGCTTACCCTCACTAAGCTTTATTGCTTACGCTCTCTTTGTTCGACATTGTAGATTCTTAGTTCGTGGGTTGCTAGCGCAAGTGGAGGGCCTCCAAGTGTGGTTGTTGACCTTGAGTTTATCAAGTATGAGTTTTTAGTGTTTTGGACATGTAATAGTTAAGCAATGGGATTTGTGTTATTTTGATGGATATTTTGGTTGGTTAGGAGCATGTTTAGACTCCTTGATATGTTGCTTTTGTATAGCTTGTTGATGCCATGTTTGAATTGCAAACCATGTCTAATTTCGCTTACCAAGTATGTTGGCATTGTGCCTTTTGAGGTTGCCTTTGTGTTTGAATGTTGAGGTATGAGACCTTGAATGCTTATATGTCATCTTTGATCAATTGCATGATTTCCTTGATGTATGTACATGTTGGGTGCTTGTATGGCTAAATATTGGTTTGTAAATGTTGTTTGTATGTTCGTATGTGGCCAAGGAAGTCTTAAATCGCATCTAGGTTCGAGTCTTGTATGTTTTTGCTGAAATTTGTGGACTTTCAGTGCAGGGCGTATCGGTACGCCTAAGGGCTGTATCGATACGGCCTTGCCTAAAGAACACAGATTTGGCTGGGCGTATCGATACACGGGGGTGTATCGATACGGTCCCAACTCTCTGGAATTCAGTGTGGGCTGTGCGTATCGATACACGGGGGTGTATCGATACTCTCTCAACTCACTGGAATCCTGAGGAGTTGGTGGGTGTATGGCGTATCGGTACGGGGTTGAAGCGTATCGGTACGGTCCTACTACGTTGACTAAGAGGTGTTGACCGAGAAGGGCGTATCGATACGCTCAAGGGCTGTATCGATACGATCTTCCCTGGGTTGACTGTTTAGGTTGACCTGGTCAAGGCGTATCGATACCCTTGAATGGTGTATCGATACGGCCTGCCCTGTAAGATAAAAATGGACAGTTTAATGTATGTTTTGTGGTTCGAATGTGTTCTTTTATTGATGCTTTCTGCTGTCGTGATCACTTAAGTTTTAACATGCCTTTAGACAAGATTAAAATGAAAGAAATTTTTTTAGGGTTGCTAACCGAGGGGAAACCTTAACGGGTTTCGCTTCGGTTTTCCCCGTGTGACCCACTCGGACCGGTCAAACGTCCGGACCGGGATGAGGGGGTTACAATATTGCTAAAATTTAAGGCCAAAAGTCATACAAAAGCACATAGGGCCACAATTAAGCAATCCATGCAACACATAACTCCCTCTTACTAAAAGCATTTAAACAACATATGAGGACATTTAAACATGCTTTAAAACACATAAACACATATAATCAACATAAATAAATAAAGATTGCATGTCAAATAAAATGTTACCACTTGAACCAAGATAGGTTGATTAGGTCATATCCTCTTCAAGTGTCCATTCTTCTAGTGTGTCTAGAGCTTTTCAATTTCTTCATTTTGCTCATCATTGCGCCAACACACCTACAACAAGGAACTATGCATGTTTTGGTACCCAAACTCTTTTGGGTCCATAAGAGTTAGTTCCTACAATTTTAGTCCCTTTTGGTATCCACTTAGACAATAGATCATATTCTTTGTTAGCAATGAGTTCTTTTGGAACTCAAATGCTTTTAATTATCTTTCTATTATATGATCTTTGGGGACCACTATATTTATATCCACTAAAGTTCTTTCGAACATAGTTGGATTTTGAATTTTCACCTTTTTCAATTTGTTTTGTCCCAACTTTGTTGAAAGAAGCTTTAAGATCATAAAGTTCCTTTTGATGATCATCATGGACCTTTGAAAGTAAGTTGTGCATGTCTTGATTTTTCTTTTCAAATTCTTTTATTCTAACTTGCATTTCCTCAAATTTACTTTCAAATTCCTTATTAGATTTGGAAAGAGAGTCATTTTCATTTTTTAATTTTAAAATGATTTTTCTATTTTTCAAAATTGACTCTTCAAATTCCAAACATAATTCATCATAAGCCTCTTGCAATTCATCAAAAGTATAATCAATTGAAAAAGATGAATTAGAGGTTACCATAGAGTCATCATCGATAGCCATGAGACACAAGTTGGCTACTTCATTCTCGTCCTCGTCGGATGATTCATCATCGCTCCAAGTAGCTACATGAGCCTTGTGCTTCTTTTTCTCATAGCCCTTTTTTCTTCAATTGGGGACAATCGAACTTGATATGTCTCGGCTTTTTGCACTCATAGCAAATAATTTGGTCTTTCTCTTTGTTGTCATTCTTGAAGCCCTCTTCTCTTTGAAATATTCTCCCTTTGTTGGACCTCATGAATCTTTTGGATCTCTTGGCAAACATAGCCATCTCTTTATCTTCATCTTCTCCACTAGAATCAACATCTTCTTTTGATGCTTTGAGAGCAACACCAAATTTCTTCTTTTCTTCCTTGCCCTTTGACATCATCTCATGTGTAAGCAAGGAACCAATGAGCTCATCCAACTTGAGAGTCTTGAGGTCCTTTGCTTCTATGATCGCATTTTTCTTTGAATCCTAAGAATCGGGAAGAGAGTAGATCATCTTCCTCAAAAGTTTATCTTCCGAGATCACTTCTCCATAGCCCTTAATCCATTAACAATCACGGAGAATCCATCGAACATAGTTTTGATGTCTTCTTTGGGGTCCATCTTGAAGTTTTCATAATTGAGATTGAGAAGCCCGATTTTGGTCTCTTTCACTTGATTGTTTCCTTCATGTGTAACTTCAAGTTTGTCCCAAATCTCTTTAGCATTGGAACAAGATGACACCCTTTCATGCTCATTCGGGCCAAGAGCACAAAAATGAGATGCATTGCCTTAGCATTTGTAGAGAATATCTTGTTTTCTTCATTGCTCTATGTCTCCATACTACTAGTTGGTGCGGTGTAACCACTCATGATGATCTTCCAAGCTTCAAGATCAAAAGCTTGAATGAATAACTTCATGTGGTTCTTCCAATAAGCATAATTAACTCCATTGAAGAATGGAGGCTTGTTGGCTGGTTGAGAATCGCCCCAGGCTTCAATGGTGGAGGTAGAAGCCATGGATGACCTTGTAGATGATTTCACACTTCTTGGATCTTCTCAAGAGGTTGTAAGACCTTCCAATGAGCCAAGCTCTGATACCAATTGATGAGAGTGACAATCAATCGGTTAAAAACCAAGAGGGGATGAATTGGATTTTTGAAAGAACGGTGGACACTAATTGTAAAGGTAGAAATTGCAAGGAGATTTAGAGTGGTTCAACTCCCTTAATTGGAATCTACATTCACTACCTTAGTGACCACACTAAGGATTTTCCACAAATCCACTAATTTGTCTTTCCTTTAAGGATAAGGAGTAACCTTACAAAATTCAATAGACTTATACCCCAAAGTCTATTAAATCATTTCCCCAAAAACAAATACAAATAGGAAAACTAGGAAATTCTAACTAGGAAGGTGTTTGCAAAATTTAAGCTCTCTCACACACCCAAAGAAACACTTGCAAAATAATTACAATGAAGAACACTCTAGTGTTTACAGGAAAGATCAAAAATTAAGCACAAAATGGACTCTTGAAAGCTTGAATGTTTGTATAGACTTTCTTTTTACTTCAATACTATTTGTAGACCTCTTTTATGTGCTCTTGATCTTTTCTAACCATTGGGAGCCGTTGGGGGGACTTTGGAGCCGTTAGAAGCCATTAAAATCAAGTATTAAATGCTCACATTCACAATGGTTTAGAAACCATTGAAGAGGTTTCAAAACCTAGGAGAAATTTAAACTGAAAAACTAGCCGTTACAAGCCCTGGTTTCGAAACCACTAAGGAGGTTTTGAAACCTGTAGTTAAAAATAGGTTTCCAGGGCTTACTGCCAAAATGGTATCGAAACCACCTAGATGGTTTCGAAACCTCTACTTAAAAATGCACTGTTTTGACTTTTGTTGTCTTTTTCAAAGAGAAAATCATATAGGTATTAAGTTAAACTTTTTGGAAAAAATTCTTCAAGTTAAAAATATTATATTTGACAAATCTGAATCGAATATAGGTTTACAAATTTTTGCAAGTTAATCTTTTTAGTTATATCAAAATCAAAATAAGTTATTCTTCATCTTCTTCACTCAAGCATTTATCTTTCCTTGCTCTTCTTTCTTATCTTTCACTTGAATATTTTTCAGCTTTTGAAAAGCTTATAATGGTAGAATCAGTATCTATGCATCTTCCTTTCCTTGAACATCTGACCAGTTAACAATATCATGTACATTTGTACTATTTGACAGTGTACTTGAAACCGAAAGCAACACCCGAACTATGACAAAAATGAAATAATAGAATTATTCAACACATCATATCATTCTCTGCTTCCATGATCAACATCAAGCCAACCCTCAAACACATCACATGTGAGAGAAACCAGTGCCTCATGTAAGAACTTTTAACAAGCACCTTGTACTCAACCATTATGACAATGAGCAGTAAAACAAAACTAAACAAAAAATCCATGTAACTATAAATGCTCAAATCTTTAACAATAAATCCAAGCAGCTGCCATAGAACCATGCCATATCATAACCAAATCTAAAATATTGTTGCACCTTCTAATCATATTGTAGTCTAGATGTTCAGAGAAAACACATATTTACTGAATGAACCAACACTCAACTCAATAAACTATAACATCTCAGCAGAAGAGTTCAACTGATCTAGACAACCAAAAATCACCAAAATCCAATCTGGAAACCAATTAAACAAGGGTCACGCAACAAACCAAACCACTATGACAAACCTCTCAAATTAGCGGCAAATCACTATAATCAAGGAACCAATTTTCAGAATCAATTGAAAAATAATAACCAGCAACCATCAAATGAGATGCAGATGAATAAATTAAACTCACATAACCGACACACCAACAAAAAATCAATACATATCTAATATCTTCAAATTAGTCACCTGCTAAGGTTGTCGAAACCTTTGCAACATGTATAGAAACAAATACAGAGAACACAACCTCAACACCAGAGTAGATTTAACTGAGCATAGAGCCGCGAGGAAGAAAGAAAACTGGAGATATTGTGCATCCATGACCAAGTCGAATATATGTGAACCATAAAGAAAAAATTTGACTATCAACCAATGAACTACCAAACCAGCATCAATTGAGTTCATTAACCAAAACTAAATCAGATAGAGGCTCCAATAGATCAATGAAGCAGAGAATAAAAAATGGAAAGACATCATAGTGTAAAATTGCAGATCAGCAGAACCAATTAACTAATCAAGGAACTACTCTGATCAAAAAATACTATGAAATCTCATGGAACCTAAAGATTCAAACAGGAATGAGAAAACATCAGTGACCAAATCCATTTGCAGAACTAGACTTAAACAAACCAGATCGGCACAAAATCAGATCTCGCCAAGGATTAAGGTCGGACGAAAGATGTAAAAAAATCCACAATACGATGAAATGAGTGTGAAGCTCTTGAGAGTGAGATCAATAGATTATCAATTATGATTCGTCGATGAAGGAAGTTTTACAAGAGCTGTCGATTGAAGTCGAAAGACACAAATGAGAGAACTCAGATCTGAAAGGCGGCGACGAAGAAAGAACGGCACCACGATTGACGACGGTTGAAGGAGAACATGGAAACACATAGGACAAACGAAGAACAAGATAGCAATGAACAAGACCCAAACGGCAGCAGCGGAAAATGGACAGCGTCAGGATCTTCAATGGCGAATGATACCATGTGAAAAGGGGCCATGGTGGCCGGAGAAGATAAAACAACGGTGGTGTTTTGTGTGTAAGGGAGATGAACGGTGGTTTGGGATTTTGGGTGTAAAATACGAGAGAGAACAGAATAGTAATCTGAAATTTCTTATTAAAATATAAAACTGATTGGATGATGAACCCATTACAATACTTGGGTATTTATAACCCAACTACTAACCGCCCAAACCATCCATCTAACAAACTCTTAACAAATTACAAACTAATTGAATTAATTCTCAGATATATTCTAACAATCTTTTAGTAGAGAAAATAAATAAATAATTTTGGGTTTCGACATGATCATACTTGCACTCCGATCTTCAACTTGATAATCATCGTTCGTGTTTGAATACAGCCATCCAGATCCAATAGGTGAATATATAAACAGCACATTGGATACTAAAATTTGTATATAAAAAATTTTGAATTAATGCAAAAGATATCAAACAACATATATAAACAAAATTTAAGGGGAAAAGATATGGAACTAATATAAAAATTAGCTAACAACCAGTTGATTAACGAGATGAGGCGTTAAGTTGCTTAAATAAAGTTAGATATTCGAATTTTAGTATTGTGAATAGAAAAAAATTAGATTGATCATGTATAAATAACCATTTTTTTATTTATCTAATTCGGGTGGACCTGATGATAGGTTTAGTTAGAAAGAGGGACCACATGAATGTGATAAAAAGATTATCATTATCCATTACCCATTGGAATGAAAACTCTCTGCTAGTCTACACCGATCATTAGATTTACAACCATTGCCCCCCCCCCCCCATTGTTTTTTTTCTTTAAAAAATTAGCTTTTTATTTCATAATACTCAAATTTTTTATTTCACTATCTAACTATGGATGGTCATTTGATCAGTACCTTTGAGTTTCGATTCGATACGATCTTATAGGATCAAGTTTTTTTAAATATTTCGGATAGATGAGATCTGATTGTGTTGGGTTGGAGTTTAAGGGAGAAATATCTAACCCAAATAATATTTTAATTGATTCTAAATATTTAAGTATAATTGTTATAATATTCATCTCTTTATATATTTTTCAATTATCTACATATTTTGTCAAATAAAAATAGAATAATTATTATGCCCCTTTTCTCTTTGTGTTTTTTCAATTAACTCGTTATTTTATCGGAAAAAAAATTATTTATATCGGGTCAAGTTCATGTTTTTACTCAAAAATTTGAGTCTGATTTGAGTCGGGTGGAGCATCATAAAATATCGAGTCGGGTCGGGTGGATGTGTTAAATTTTAGGGTCGAGTGCAGGTCGGCCAAAAACCTTACCCAACCCAACCCAACCCATGACCATCCCTAATCTCAACCTCTTGAGAATTTTGAGTATACAATTATGGAGTGGTGAAACTTCATGAAAGAGTTTGAGAGTGTCAATTTAAATTTTCTTTAAAATATGAGGTTTAAACTAAAATTTTTAAAAATTTTGAGGGTATAACTAAAATTTTTAATAGTTTTAAAAGATTTAATTAACACTTTTAAAATTTTAAAATATTTAAAAATTTATTATAAATTTTAAAAAATTTTGAAGTATCAAATTAAAAATTTTAAGAGTCAAATTTTAATTTTTTAAAAAATTTGGGAGCTATGACCTCGTAGGTCCCCAGAAACTTCCGCCGCTACAATTATGATAGGTAAAAAATAATACATGCATAATACAAATATATATATATATATATAAATGTGTCAAAACTCAAAACTTATATAAAATGACCTGTCAGTATGTTAAAATTTATATAAATATATAATTGTAGAAGGAAATGTTTAATTGAGTTGAGCCATTTAGGATTATAGTTTAATTTCCTTTTATTTTTTAATTTTGTTACGAAAAAAGTATGTATTAAAGTTTTATAAAAAATACGTATTAAATATGTTTTTGTTAAAAAAACTTATTATGATAAATGTTTATTTAATATTTAAATCATATATACAATCTATATTTTTTTACTTTTTTATTTTTAATTAAATTTATGGTTTTAATCAGTTAAATATATTAACCAAAAACTCAAACCTCTAATTTTTCAACCAATAAAAAAATAAATGAAACATTTATGTAAACTTTTGATATTAGATGTCAAGTCAATTCATATCTTTTATTTTTCTTTTCAAAAGTAAATATTTGAAAAACATTTTGAATTGTTTTTTTTAAGACTTCATTAGAAGTAATCGATTTTAGTTTAATATTAATACAAATATATAAATAGTACATTAAAAAGTTACTTATCATTTATGAGTTTGTTTAATAGAATAAAATACTAAGTTCTTAAGTAATGTTATAAGTTTATATTTCGATGTTGTGAATGAAATAAAATGAGTTGAAAAGGTCGTTTTTATAATAAATTTATACAATATTTGATTGAGATTAATACGCTAATACATTAAATAACGATAATTATATTTAAAAAAACATTGAATGTGTTATTGAACGTGACCTTTGACCAATTTGGTATCTAACCAAACTTGGTCTAGTAAGTTGGTTTTATCGTTCAAAAATCATTTTTACATTAAATTTATATATTTATATGTGTTTAAATTTAAATAAAATAATTTTATTAAAGTAAGCAATAATTAAAATCAAATTCAATGCATCTAATTTAAAGAGATCTAATTATGAGTCTTATCTTTTTCCTTTATGAAATTTGAAAAAAAAAATATTTTCTTGTAATTATAAATAAGAAAATTATGTCACGCTCGACGAGCACCGATGAGCACCACTAACGACGAGCACCGATGAGCACTATTAATTTAATTTATAAATATAAAAAAATTTAAAGAACTAACCGTATAATTATAAATTATTTAAAAATTAAAAAAGGAATTAATTAAAATATATTATTTTATTTTTAATTTTCTTTTAAATATAGATTAAAACACCTATTTACCCTAAATTATAAAACTTTAATTTTTATTCATTTAAAATTTAAAGCGCCGTTGCCGCCTAAACCGTCGCTACCTCTTGCTGTCGCCGCCCCTCTCATCTATTGTCACCGCCGCTACCTCATATCACCTCCTGTGGTGATGGTGTTAGTTATCTATTTTATTGTGCTTTTCAAGATACGGGAAGGTCAGCCACTTGGAATTGCCGTTACACTTAGATGATATGTAAGCCTGCTTTATGCTCACTTTTTAAATTCTTGAATTTATATATCCTCTTGATTGGGTTTTCATGTATAATTCAGTTCATGTTGAAAATTGCGTTGCTCGTCATTTAATCTCCACGACAAGGGGGCCGCTACATTGACTTAAATTTTAAATGAGTAAAATTTAAGTTTTTGTAATTTAGGGATAGATAAGTATTTTAATCAATGTTTAAAAGAAAATTAAAAATAAAATAATATATTTTAATTAATTTATCTTTTGATTTTTAAACAATTTATAATTATACGGTGAGTCTTTTAGATTTTTAATTTTTTATAAATTAAATTAATGGTGCTCGTCATTGCTCGTCGAGCGTAGCAGACTCATCCTCACAAATATTAAATTTGTAATCCAATTAGATAACACTGATAAATCTTTAAAAAAAAATCTGCCAAGCTCAACGAGCACCGATGAGCACCATTAATTTAAGTTATAAAGATTAAAAATCTAAAGGACTCACCGTATAATTATAAATTATTTAAAAATTAAAAGGTAAATTAATTAAAATATATTATTTTATTTTTAATTTTCTTTTAAACATAGATCAAAATACCTATTACCCCTAAATTACAAAACCCTAAATTTTGTTTATTTGAAATTTAAGCCGCCGCCACTGCTGCTGTTGTCGCCGCTGCCGCTACCACCGCTGCGGTTTTTACCTTGAAATCAACTATCGTGAATGAACAGAGTATAAGTGTTGGACTTCGATATGCTCGATTTCCTTCAACCGATTTAGCCCGCCAAGTGTGGAGAAGTTTGGATTTTTGGGTATTTTTGTGGAAGATAAAAAGTAAGAGTTAAACACAAAGATTTAGAGTGGTTCAGCTTTTTAACCCAAAGCCTACATCCACTACCTTAGCTTCCTACTAAGGATTTCAACAAATTCACTATTGAATTTCGTCCCCTTTTATCAGATGAGGAGGAAATCGTTATAACGATCAAGCTTTCTACCCAAAGCTTGATCAAACACTCTCTTACAAGAGAAATTCAAAGCAAACTGGAAATCCATCTAATAGGTATATGTTTGCAACTCTAAGCACTCACCCAAAACCTAAACACTTGAGCAAATTTGACAATTAAGCTCACAAGTGTTGTCTGAACAAGAAATATACAATTTAATGCCCTAAAGACAATTTGACATCATAGTGTTGTTGACAATTGAAGCATTTACCATCTCTTGATGCTTGGAGGTCCCTTTTATACTCCTAATTGAGTTTGTAGCTGTTGAGGACCGTTGAGGTTGAATTAGAACCTTTGGAGCCTTTATTTCCCACCATAAATGTAGTTCTGCAGCTTGGCGTATCGATGCCCTTGAATTCATATCGATACGGTCTCGGTGAGGAAATAGTCGTTGAGCACTTCAAGCTGGTGCGTATCGATACGCATAGTAAGCGTACCAGTACGGTCCTACAATTTAATAGATCGTTGGGAAAATGATCGTTGGGGGTAGTTGGCCGTATCAGTACGCGATACAATCGTATCGGTACGCGAACTAGCCGTTGGCTATTTAAAACATACCATATCGATACAGCAAAGCGTATCAGTACAGGTTTTGGCTACTAGAATTTTACTGTAGCTGAAACCCGGGCATATCGATACCGTACCAGAACGTATCGGTACGAGTACCTGAAAAACACTGGTTTGGCTACTTTAAAATCATTTTAAGTTGTTCCAAAGCCTTTTAAAAACCCTTAAACATAATTTCAAGTTGTTTTGACTAAAGGCATATTTTAAATTCTTTTCAATTTAGTCCAAAACATTTTTCAATTATTATATCAAAACTTTTAATTCTACAATCTCTCCCTTTTTGATATAATAAAACTAACTTGAAAAATTGTTTGCGATTCTCCCCCTTAGTATTTTAAAATTTTGAATAAGAGATTAAAATTTGAATAAAATTAAAGCTACCCTTTATTGTTTTGAAAAATCAAATTTTCAAATTATTTCTCCCCTTTTTGTTATATCAAAAAGAATTTAAAAAGACATTAGGCTCAAAATAAATTAGGAGGTAAAAAAATTGACACAATTAAAAATTTTGGTTTTTAAAATTGGCTCCCCTTACTCAAAGCATCAAACAATGTTAGTCCAACACATGATAATCTAGTTGAATTAAAAATAAATCTAATTAAACAAATAAAAAAACTAGATTTTACCAACACTTGAACTTCAAGGGAGGATGTGAAGTCTTCCTTCTTCAAGTGTTCTTCCTTTTGTGCATGGAGCTCCCCCTCAAATTTGGACTTGTTGATCAATCTCCATCACACCTAAACAAGACAATCAAGTAATTTTTTGTATCCAAATTACATTGGATCCATAGACATTAGTAGAACAAAATTTAGTCCCCTTAGGAATCTATTTTTCAATTTCATCCTTTTTGTTTGAAATACTTAGTCCTTTTGGGACTCAAATACTTCTAAAACATTTATCGTTCAAAAATCTAGGGGCACTAGATTGTCTTTGATAAAATTTTGATTTTTTTCAAAATTATTTTTCTTTTCTAGTTTCTTGGAAATCAAAATTTTTTCTTCTTAAGATCATCAACTTCTTTTTGATGATTTTTTTCCATCGTTTGAAGCTGTTGGGATGTGTGGGGCTCGATTCGTTCAACCGATATGGCTCACCAAGTGGTGGAGAGGTGGATTTTTGGGTGGAAGGGTTGTGGAAGCTAAAAAGTAAATTGACACAATGATTTATAGTGGTTCAACCTTCTAACCAAGGTCTACATCCACTACCTTAGCTCCCCACTAAGGATTTCCAATCAATCCACTATTGATTCGTCCTCTTTTCTAGGCTTAGGAGGTAACCCTTATACACAATCAAGCTTTATACCCAAAGCCTTGATTGAAACCCTCTCTTACAAAGAGAAACAAGAAGCAAACTTAAAACCCACTAATAGGTGTTTGTTTGCACAATTAAGCACTCACCCAAAACCTAAAACACTTGAGCAAATTTGACAATTTTGTCTCACTAGTGTTTGTCTATACAATAAATGACAATTTAAGCTCTAAGACAATTCTTGATCATTTGATGTTTGACAATATGAGCATTAGCCTTTACTTGATGCTTGGAGGTCCCTTTTATACTCCTTGATGAATTTATAGCCGTTGCTAGCCGTTGGGATTGAATTGGAGCCGTTGAGGACTTTAATTCCCACCATAAATTCAGTTCTGCAGCTCCCCATTTCGAAACGCTCGAAACCGTTTCGAAACACCCTTTAAGTAGAAAGAGCCGTTGCAGTCTGACGTAGACCCGTATCGAAACACTTTTGTCCGTTTCGAAACGCCTAGTCCCATATCGGAACGACCTGCATTTAAATGTTAGTTGGGAAATAGCTGTTGGGGTTTATGACTGTTGTGGTTAGTGCCATGCAGGCGTATCGAAACGGCAGAGCCCGTTTCGAAACGCTGGGCAAAATCCTCATCCAGGGAAAGCCTGTTTCGATACTCGTATCGAAACGTTTTTGTTACTGGAATCCCCTATTTCGAAACACCTTAGGGCGTTTCGAAATGCCTGGACGGTTTTGTGAAGTTTGGCTTTGAAAAACATGTAAAACTCTTTTAAAAACATCCCTAAAAATTGTTTCAAGATATTTGGACTTTGGAAGTTTGTTTTAAATACTTTTTAATCAGTCCAAAACATTTTTCAATTATTATATCAAAACATTAGTTCTACAATCTCCCCCTTTTTGATATAATAAAACTCACTTGAAAATTTGTTTGGGATTCTCCCCCTTTAACTTCAAAAATATGAATAAGAGATTGAAGATATGAAATCAAATAAAGCTCCCCCTCAAATAAAGCTCCCCCTTATTCATTTGAAAATTCAATTTTTCAAACCATTTCTCCCCATTTTTGTTATATCAAAAAGAATTTAAAACATTAAGTTCATAATAACAATAGAGGTAAAATTTTGACAAAAATAAAAATTTGGTTTTAAAGTGGCTCCCCCTTACTCAAAGCATCATCAAAGATGTTAGTCCAATATATATGATCATCTAGTTGAATTAAATAAAAATTAAAACAAATAAATGCAAAAAACAACTAGATATTACCAACACTTGAACTCAAGGTATGATGTGAAGCCTTCCTTCTTCAAGTGTTCTTCCTTAGTGTGCATGGAGCTCCCCCTCAATGTTTGACTTGTTGAACATCTCCATCACACCTAGCAAAAGACAATCAAGTGACTTTTGGTATCCAAATTGCTTTGGATCCATAAACGTTAGTAGCACAAATTTTAGTCCCCTTAGGAATCCATTTTTCAATGTCATCATTTTTAATTGAAGTACTAAGTCCTTTTGGGACCCAAATACTTCTAAAACATTTTCCTTTTACAAATCTAGGGGCACTAGATTGTCTCACATAAAAATTTGATTTTCCAACATTATTTTTCTTTTCAAGCTCTTTGGAAATCAAATATTTTTCCTCTTGAACTTTTTAAAGCAAATTTTGTAAATCAAAACATTTTAATTCAAACTCTTCGAGTTTTGCTTCAAGTTCAAGTTTGGTTTTAGAAAGCAAATCATTTTGAATTTTTAACTTTAAAATAAATTTATTGTTTTTCAAAATGTGATTTTTAAACTCTAAAACCAAATCATCATAGGCATCTTGTAATTCATCAAAAGAATAAGAACATGAAGTAGATGAATTAGAAGTTACCCTTGAATCTTCTTCGATGGCCATAAGGCAAATGTTGGCTTGTTCATCGTCGGTGGAGTCCCCATCACTCCAAGTAGCCACATGTGCCTTCTTCTTATGGTTTGAAGTGCTTGCCCTCTCCTTTCTCTTGGGTTCTCGTTCAAGCTCTCTCAAGGCTTTCTTCATGAACGGGGCACACCTCTTGAAGAGATGAACTATCTCTTCATCTTCATCCTCCTCTTCACTTGAGTAGACATGATGACAAGTGGAGGATTTGAGAGCCATGGCACTTGCATTAATGCCTAGCCCTTTGATTTTCTTCTCTCCCATAGCTCTAATTTCTTCCCTCTTCTTCTCATCTTCTTTATTCTTCTTCATGATTTGATGAGTAAGGAGTGACCCCATGAGTTCATCAAGCTTCAAGGTCTTCAAATTCTTGGCTTCGATGATGGCGGTCCTCTTTGAGTCCCAAGACTCTGGAAGTGAGTAGATGAGCTTTCGAACAAGCTTTTCCTCCGGGATGGCTTCTCCATAGCCTTTGAGACCATTGGTGATAGTGGAGAACCTATCAAACATCTTCTTGATGTTCTCTTCCGGATCCATTTTGAAGTTCTCATACTCTAAGGTTAGGAGCCCAATCTTGGTCTCCTTGACTTCATCGGTTCCCTCGTATGTGACTTCAAGCTTGTCCCATACCTCCTTGGCACTCTCACAAGAAGACATCTTCTCATAGATGGTTGGGCCAAAAGCACAAAACAAGATGTGCAAGGCTTTGCAATTAAGCTCCATCTTCTTGCGATCGTCGGCACTCCACTCCGCTTTGCTTCATTGAGGCACGAACGGACCATCTTCAACTATATGTCATAGCTTGTAATCTCTAGATTTGATGAAGAACTTCATCTTTGTCTTCCAATGGGCATGTGGGTTCCGTCAAAGAAAGGCGGTTTGTCGATAGATTGTGCCATTTGAGCCGGTTGATGAAAAAGTGATCGAGCTTGCCGGATCTTCTCAATAGGATGTGAATCCTCCTCAATTGAGCCAAGCTCTGATACCAATTGTTGGGATGTATGGGGCTCGATTCGTTCAACCGATATGGCTCACCAAGTGGTGGGGAGGTGGATTTTTGGGTGGAAGGGTTGTGGAAGCTAAAAAGTAAATTGACACAATGATTTATAGTGGTTCAACCTTCTAACCAAGGTCTACATCCACTACCTTAGCTCCCCACTAAGGATTTTCAATCAATCCACTATTGATTCTTCCCCTTTTCTAGGCTTAAAAGGTAACCCTTATACACAATCAAGCTTTCTACCCAAAGCCTTGATTGAAACCCTCTCTTACAAAGAGAAACAAGAAGCAAACTTAAAACCCTCTAATAGGTGTTTGTTTGAACAATTAAGCACTCACCCAAAACCTAAAACACTTGAGCAAATTTGACAATTTTGGCTCACTAGTGTTTGTCTATACAATAAATGACAATTTAAGCTCTAAGACAATTCTTAATCATTTGATGTTTGACAATATGAGAATTAGCCTTTACTTGATGCTTGGAGGTCCCTTTTATACTCCTTGATGAGTTTATAGTCGTTTCTAGCCGTTGGGATTGAATTGGAGCCGTTGAGGACTTTAATTCCCACCATAAATGCAGTTCTGCAGCTCCCCATTTCGAAACGCTCGAAACCGTTTCGAAACACCCTTTAAGTAGAAAGAGTCGTTGCAGTCTGACGTGGACCCGTATCGAAACACTTTTGTCCGTTTCGAAACGCCTAGTCCCGTATCGAAACGACCTGCATTTAAATGTTAGTTGGGAAATAGCCGTTGGGGTTTATGACCGTTGTGGTCAGTGCCACGCAGGCGTATCGAAACGGCAGAGCCTGTTTCGAAACGCTGGGCAAAATCCTCATCCAGAGAAAGCATGTTTCGATACTCGTATCGAAACATTTTTGCTACTGGAATCCCCTGTTTCGAAACACCTTAGGGAGTTTCGAAACGCCTGGACGGTTTTGTGAAGTTTGGCTTTGAAAAACATGTAAAACTCTTTTAAAAACATCCCTAAAAATTGTTTCAAGATATTTGGACTTTGGAAGTTTATTTTAAATACTTTTTAAATCAGTCCAAAACATTTTTCAATTATTATATCAAAACATTAGTTCTACAATCTCCAAATTTCTAAGTCTAAAACTTTAAGCTCAAAATCTTTAAGTTTTGCTTCAAACTCTAGATTTATTTTGGAAAGCAAATCATTTTCCTTTTTCAATTTTGAAACCAACTTTTTGTTCTTTGAAAATGATGCCTTAAATTCCAAAAGCAAATCATCATAGGCATCTTGTAACTCATCAAAGGTATATAGATTAGAAATAGATGAGTTAGAAGTTACCTCCCCTCATTGAAAGCCATGAAGCATAGGTGGGCTATCTCATCATCGGTGGAGTCTTCATCACTCCATGTTGTCACATATGTTTTTTTTGAAAATGATCCCTTTTTGTTGGACTTGTGGGAATCCTTCATCTTTTTCTTTGATTCATGCTTAGAATTCTTTAATTCGCTCTTCATGAACTGAGTGAATTTCTTGAAGAGCAAGGCCATCTTTTCATCTTCGCTTTCCTCCTAACTTAGTCGTTGCACTCGCGTTGATACCTAGCTCCATATCTTCTTCTTCCTCATCTTTCTTATCTCTTCCTTCTTCTTCTCTTCTTCTTTGTCTTTCTTCATGATTTGGTGAGTGGGAAGTGACCCCATGAGTTCATCAAGCTTCAAGGTCTTGAGATTTTTGGCTTCGATGATGGCGGTTCTTTTTTAGTCCCATGACTCGGGAAGGGAGTAGATAAGATTTCGGACAAGCTTTTCTTCTAAAATAACTTCTCCATAGCCTTTTAGTCCATTGGTGAGAGTGGAGAATCGATGGAATATCTCCTCAATGTTCTCTTTCGGATCCATCTTTAAGATCTCATACTCATGGTTAAGGAGGCCGATCTTGGTCTCATTTACTTCGTTTGTTTCCTCGTATGTAACTCTAAGCTTGTCTCATACTTCCTTAGCACTCTCACAAGAAGACATCTTCTCATAGATGTTGAGGCTAACTGCACAGAAGAGGAAGTGCAAAGCCTTGCAATTAAGTTCCATCTTCTTGCGGTCGTCGACACTCCATTCCGCCTTGCTTCTTTGTGGCACGAACGGACCATCCTCAATAATGTTCCAAAACTTGTAGTCTTTGGATTTGACAAAGAACATCATTCTCGTCTTCTAATAAGCGTAGTTGGTTCCATCGAAGAATGGTGGCTTGTCGATGGATTGCGCCATTGAACCGGTTTTTGAAATGTTGTTCAAGCTTGCCAGATCGTCTCAATAGAATGTTAATCCTCTTCAATTGAGCCAAGCTCTAATACCAATTGTTGGGCTTGATAGGATTGATTTCCTTCAACCGATTTAGCTCGCTAAATGTGGAGAAGATTGGATTTTTGGGTGTTTTTGTGGAAGCTAAAAAATAAGAGTTAAACACAAGGATTTAGAGTGGTTCGGTTTTCTAACCCAAAGCCTACATCCACTACCTTAGCTTCCTACTAAGGATTTCAACAAATTCACTATTGAATTTCGTCTCCTTTTTTCGGATGAGGAGGAAACCGTTACAACGATCAAGCTTTCTACCCAAAGCTTGATCAAACACTCTTCTACAAGAGAAATTCAAAGCAAACTGAAAATCCATCTGTTAGGAATATGTTTGCAACTCTAAGCACTCACCCAAAACCTATACACTTGAGTAAATTTGACAATTAAGCTCACAAGTGTTGTCTAAACAAAGAATATACAATTTAAGGCCCTAAAGACAATTTGACATCATAGTGTTGTTGACAATTGAAGCATTTACCATCTCTTGATGCTTGGAGGTCCCTTTTATACTTCTAATTGAGTTTGTAGCCGTTGAGGACCGTTGAGGTTGAATTAGAACCGTTGGAGCCTTTATTTCTCACCATAAATGCAGTTCTGTAGCTTGGCGTATCGATACCATTGAATTCGTATCGATACGGTCCCGATGAGGAAATAGTCGTTGAACACTTCAAGCTGGTGCGTATCGATAGCATAGTAAATGTATCGGTACGGTCCTGCAATTTAAAAGATCGTTGGGAAAATGACCGTTGGGGGTAGTTGGGCGTATCGGTACGCGATACAACCGTATTGGTACGCGAACTAGCCGTTGGCTATTTAAAACATACCGTATCGATACGGCAAAGCGTATCGGTACGGGTTTTAGCTACTGAAATTTTACTGTAGCTGAAACCCTAGGGCGTATCGATACTGTACCAGACCGTATCGATACGGGTACCTGAAAAATACTGGTTTGGCTACTTTAAAATCATTTTAAGTTATTTCAAAGCCTTTTAAAAACCCTTAAACGTAATTTCAAGTTGTTTTGACTAAAGGCATATTTTAAATTTTTTTCAATTTAGTCCAAAACATTTTTCAATTATTATATCAAAACATTTAGTTCTACCATGAGTCATATGATTCATACATCACGATTTTTCTATGATTTTTTTGTTTTTTATTATTCAAAGTATTAGGTTAAATCCATTGTATCATCACCAAGATTTTCTTATAAATATAATTGCACTAAATTAAAACTCCCACCCCCGATGATCACCGTGGAATCCTTGCCGAGAGACAGAACTTGTTCAAGTCCAAACCTTTTGATTTAGGGTTAAATTACAAAAGAACAAAAATTAAACTTTTGTACTTTAGGGGTAGATAGGTATTTTGATCTATGTTTAAAAGAAAATTAAAAATAAAATAATATATTTTAATTAATTTACCTTTTTATTTTTAAATAATTTATAATTATACGGTGAGTTCTTTAGATTTTTAATCTTTATATAGATTAAATTAATGGTGTTCATCAGTACTCGTCGTTAATGGTGCTCATCGGTGCTCGTCAAACTTATCCTAAATCTTAATGTTACATACTTGAAAATTAATAATTTAAAAAACTTATAAATATAAAGTTAACAAATACCAAGTTTAATAATTTATATAATAGATTAACAAAAATCAATAAATTAATTCCATGCATATATTAACGTGAAGCATTACTTTTCAATTTTCATAACATTCAATATCTGAATTTTGATCAAATAAAGTAAACGACTAAGTCATACACTTTTTTTTAAAATAAAAATATATAATGTAGGCTTAAGGGTTCGAAAAGCCTTTGAATTAAAAAAAAATCAATTCAGCCTTTAAACTTTTTTTTTCACTCAATGTCACTCTCAAACTCAAAAAATTAATCAATTTGACCCTTTAATTGACGGAACCGCCGTTGACTTTGACGATGCTGACATAGCGGTTTACAATGCTGACGTAGCAGTCTATGTTAAAAAAATGATGATGTGAAAGAGGGACTTAATTCATTTTCTTTAAAGTTCGATGGTTTAAATGATTTTTTATAAAGTTTGTGTCTTTAAGCAAAAATAAAAATTTATTAAAATGTTCTAAAAATAAATATTAAAATTACTAAAAATAAAAAATATATGACCATTATAATAACAAAATAAGATTAAAACTATGTTCTAGCCTAATAAGTTGTATAAAATCTAAAGTACATGGAATTTTTTTTATAAAGTTTGTGTCTTTAAGCAAAAATAAAAATTTATTAAAATATTCCAATAAATATGATGCAAACCCATATCATAATATATTTATATACTTTTTATTGGATTAAACCAGCTTTCATGAAATTTAAGTCTGAAAATAAGAAAAAACTAACACACTCTTGTGACATACAATGACTCTATGATGTTTGACTTTACTAAAGAGTTTTTTTCCATCCGATCAAACAGTAAATTTCATTTTGCCCGATGCATATAAATAGTAGTATTATAGGAAAATTTAAGCAACTTTTTTATAGTGAAATTACTTCCTTAATCAAAGAAAAATTCTTTTTATTTTAAATAATGTAACTTTATATTCCTTAAAATTCATTGATAATGTTTTTTATTTTTAGTAAATTTTTAATATCCCCTTAGTATTATCACTTTTATATTTTTAATATTTTCAATTTTAAATCAAATAATTTTTTAATTTTAATTTTTTCCTTAAAAATAAGCCCTTAATTTTTTAATTAATTAAGCCATCGAACTTTCTAACAAAATCAATTAAGCCTCTCTAGATACATCAACATTAACATGTGGACTGTCACGTTAGCACCCTAAACTGCCACGCCAGCATTGTAACGGTCAATGACGAAATTCGTTAGTCAAAGGGTCGGATTGGTTAATTTTTTAGGTTTGAGGGTGACATTGAGTGCAAAAAAATTTAAAGGGTTAATTGATTTTTTTAAGTTCAGAGACTTCTCGAGCCCTTAAACCTATAATGTATAATTAAATCAAATTGAACATTTAAGAGAGTTCTATTAATTGAACCCAACAAGTAATCTCAATAGAAAATCGGATGGTGTTCATCATAGGAGACCCGAGTTCAATCATTTTGTCCGTAAGGTGCATGTGCATTGTCAAATTTAAAGATACACTTATTTAGTCAACTATATCTAAAACAAGTGGTCAAAGCTCTCAATTGACACCCTCTCATTCTTCCCTAGGTTGTGGGTTCTAAACTCAGTGATCACCGAAGTAATTGGGGATATCTATTTTGACCACCGAACTATTAAAATCGTCAATCAGACCACCAAACTTATTAAATTGACCTATTTTGATCACCGTCGTTAAAACATTAACGGAAGGGTAATGGAGGGGTGACATGGCAGTTAACAAAAATTTATAAAATTACACATTTGGCCCCTATTATTTACCTATTATATCAATTTAATCTTAATTTTAATTTAATTAAAAAATTAGTTATCCAATCAGGTAATGACACGTGTCATCACTCAATTGGATAAATTTTCTTAATTTTAATTTAATTTATTTAATACATATTTCTCCCAATCAGGTGGTGACACGTGTCACCACCTAGATAAAGAAAAATTAAAGATCCATGAAATGCCTTGGGGTGGGTTAAACTTAGGATTTGTAGATGTTATTTCACAACCTTAACCAATACGCCAAACTACTCTTATTGAAATAAGTTGCACCCACTTAGATCTAAATAATATCTAGATATTTCTCCCCCCAAACTCTCCACCTTCCTAGCTCCATCCGACCTCTGATCTCGGCCACCGTCGGTTCGTGGCTATCACCACCACCGCCAACGAATCCTTCGCCATGCTCCCGTCGAAACCTAAGAGCCACTCGTGGTGTCGCGCTGTCGTTTGTTGTGTAGAACCACCTAAAGGTTCGACAAAAACTCAAGGTTTCCTCCCTGTTTTTTGTCGTTTACACCGCCTTCGGTCGTCCATTGTGTTCTTCGTGCACTTGCGAGTTGTACCCCCACTCTCAGTTCACTAAACCGCCACCGGGACCTCCCTTTTGTCGTGCGTCCTTAAGCCCAGATTTGGGTAAAAATGTTTAGGTCATTTTATTTAATTAAAATAAAATTAGGATCAAATTGATTTAATAGTAAATAACAGGGATTAAATGTGTAATTTTATAAATTTTCGTTAACTGCCACGTCACCCATCCATTACCTTTCGTTAATTTTTTAACGGCGGTGGTCAAAATAGGTCAATTTAATAAGTTTGGTGGTTTGATTGACAATTTCAATAATTCGATGGTCAAAATAAATATCTCTAATTAGTTCGGTGGTCACTAGATAGTTTACCCTAACTAGGGGTGTTCAAACTTCGGTTAAAACTGAACTAACCGAACCGAACCGAAATTTTTTCGGTTAATCGGTCGGTTAATTTTAGGTTTGGTCGGTTAACGGTTAATGATTTTTTCAAACTTCGGTTATCGGTTAATTCAGTTTGAAATCGGTTAATTAACCAAATTAACCGATTTAACCGAAATTTTTATATATTATATATTTCATATATTTATTTTTAGTCACTGAATTTTTAAAAATTATAAAATAGTCATTAAAATTTTTGATATATTATAAAATGGTCATTAAACTTTATCAAATTAGCGCAAAATGATTTATCAATAATTTATAACGTGCAAGTTAATGACTATTTTGTAATAGTTCGATAAGTTTAATGGTTATTTTATAATTTTTGAAAGTTTAGTGACCAAAAAAATTATTTTAAAATAGTTTAGTGGCCATTTGGGTGATTTACCCAAAATTTTCTAACAAATTTTGTTAATTCAAAAATCGACCGAATTAACCGAACTTTTTTCGGTTCGATTAAAAATTTTCGAAAATTTTCGGTTCGGTTAACAGTTAATATAAAAAAAAATTCGGTTAATGATATTTTGGAAGTTCGGTTCGGTCGATTAACCGAACCGACGGATTGAACACCCCTAACCCTAACAATTAATCAACCGTTTACGGTTAATAAAAAAAAATTGAATATTTAAGAAGGTAGGGAAACCGGGCAAGAAAGCAAAGCATGCTTGCATTTGCGATTTTGCGCAATTACACGGTTTTTGCCGACAATAACATAACCCAAAGAGCTCTTTCCATTATCATCTCTGTAAGTATAAAATAAAGTAAAATAAAATAAAATAAAAATATTAAAAATCTTTATTTTGTGTGTGTTATATACAGCCTGAGTTTCCCAAGGCCTGAGTTTCCAGAACCACACTGAATTTCATGTAAGTACTAAGTATATCAATCTATCGTTTCCTTTTTTTAAAGAATTCATTTTTTTTTCTTTTTAGTGAATTCGATGTTTGATTTTTCTTGTCCTATACCCTTTTTTGTTTAATTTTATGCATTTTTTTGAATTTTTTTGGTAGAAAAATAGTGAATCTTTTCTCGGTGAGATTTAAGGATTCTTGGGTTTATTTTATTCTTGTCGAACTTTTATGTTAGATAAGATTTTATCATATTTTATGGTTTTTTAAAGGAGGATTATTTGGAAATAAGCTTCCTTTATGAAATCTAGGAATACCCTTTTGCTCCAATTTCCATTTCCTTTTAGAAATTCAACCTTTTTCTTTATTCTGTTTTAAGAAAATGAAAAGAAAGTTGATCAGTCTTTTTCTCGTTTGTTTGAAAATAAGTTTTTTCCTATTAATTTTAGTACCCCTTTGTTTCCATTAATCTATTTTCTCTATAGGTTTCCCTAAGCAATTTTTTTAGTTTAATTTTTTGTTAATTTTATGTGTAAAAAAAGAAGAGAAGAGAGAGAGAGTAGTAGTAATGATGACTGAATAATTTTGCAGCATATAGCATGTCCTACCAGCAAGGGGAGGATTTCTTTTACATGGATGAAGATTTCGTAGATGACATGGACGAAGACGACCGTGGTCGAGCTGATGGAGATGTGGATGCTGATGAATATGACATGGTTTGTTTTGCATTCTGGTGATATTTATATGTTCTATATGCATTTTTTGTTAGTTATACAGTTAATTTTATAATTGAATGATGGAATTCATCACTTTCATGCTATAATTTTAGCAGCTGACCAAGGTGACCGATACATCTTCTGCACAAGCGCGTAAGGGGAAAGACATTCAGGGGATTCCATGGGAAAGACTGAACATAACTAGAGAAAAATATAGGTTGACAAGGCTTGAACAGTATAAGAACTACGAGAATATACCGGCTTCCGGTGAAGCTGTCAACAAGGTCCATTTCTTTGCCTACAATCCGTGAATGAACTAGTTTGTAGTAAAGTGAATAGCATATTAAGCTTTTTTGTGATTTGTATTTATTTTTTCAGGAATGCAAGCAGGTAGAAAAGGGCGGGAACTACTATGACTTTTTCCATAATACTAGATTGGTTAAACCTACTATCCTCCATTTTCAGGTTAGTCAGAAATTGTTTATTTATTTTGTTATTGTCACTTATACCCTGCTTTTTGGAGATGTTATTTTGGTGTTAATATATATTGTTCTTGAATTCCTTTTATAAAATGATTTTGTTTTAATCATTCAAAAGATATCCTTTGTCATCTGTTTTCTTGGTTCAGTTGTGTGCATGGGCAATTATAAAGGGACTTGATTTTCTTATGTTATTCAGTAGTGTCATTTCTCATGTAAGGATTTAATTGGTGATATTTATGCTTTTTAACTTGCAACTCTGTGTGTATCTGCATTTGCTCGGATGTTGCTGTTCGTTTCTTTAACTTGTACTTCCCTTTTTTCTCTTGATACCCTTTACTTTTGTCATTCTACATGGTAATATTAAGATTAAGAATGCTTAAAGTAGGTCCTAGATTTGGGTTGAAAGTTCTATATCTCCATTGTTCTTGACTTAATTAACCTGTTGTGGAATGAATTTTACAGCTCAGAAACTTGGTTTGGGCTACTTCAAAGCATGATGTTTACCTTATGTCTAATTATTCGGTTATGCATTGGTCATCATTGTCGTGCAATCTGTCTGAGATCCTTAATTTTGCTGGGCATGTGGCACCTACCGAGGTATTACAATTATACTTATTAGTGATTCTTATCTTTTACTTATGAGCGTAAATGATTTAATGAAAGTTGGTTATTGTAGTAATTTGGGTTTATTTTATCTGTCTGCTAACTTCTATGGCCTTGCCTTGTAACTAGAAACATCCCGGAAGTTTATTAGAAGGTTTTACACAAACTCAAATAAGCACTCTAGCAGTCAAAGACAATTTTATTGTTGCGGGAGGCTTCCAAGGGGAGCTTATTTTTAAGGTAAGTTAATATTTGCAGCCTTTTCTTATTTCTGCTGGTATTAGTTTCTCTGAGAAACTATATATTGTTCACGGATAGTCTTTCATCTTGTTAACTTGCTTAAGAAATGAGAAACATTTGAATGGTTGATTTATTAAATGTGGAGTGCCTGTGGTTCTCTGGGATAATTGTGGTTTTATGGTCTGAATCAGGTAGTATTTGGGCAAGATGTGCGTAGCTAATGATCTTTCTTTTGATAACTTTTCATTTATGTTACTTGGACTTGTGTGTGTCTCGAATAAGGGTATTTCTACGACATGGTTATGGTTAGATTTTTCTAAGTTCTTGATATATTTGGAGGATCCTTGGAGGTCATATCTTCATACCCATGTCTCAAACACTAGTGTTGGACAAGGGCACTTCAAGAAAAATGAAGAGTTGAGCAGCATAGCTTTTCATGGTTGCAATGGGTAGAAAAGGCAGCATGTGTTTGTTTGGGAGAGGTCATATATGACCAGAATAGTGGTGGGTGTTACGGTGTGAACCAGGTAGCAAGCGGAGAGTGTGCAAGGCCATACATCAGCTTGGGATTTATTACATTCCGAATAACCATCCAAGTATTTCTTTTAAAGATGAGATTGTTCTTCATATGTGATAAGAATCCTGGTAGAATAAACGAAATTGAATTCTTGAAAATCTTAAAAAATTTATATGTTTGACATGTTTCTGGAAAGAACATGGATTGACCGCCATGCTTTAGTTCCTAAATTCTTATGTTGGTTCTATTTCTATCATGTATTTATTTGTTTCTGCATATTCTGGTTTTGCATGAACATGTTCAGGCATTCTTGGTTTGTTTTTAGCCAGTCCTTTTATACATAATATTGTACAATTTTGTTTTCGTGTTTTTTCAGCACCTGGACAGAAAAGGAGTAGCCTTTTGTACCCGGACAACCTATGATGATAATGCAATTACAAATGCTATCGAGATATACGACAGCTTTAGGTAGCATGATAGTTGCTGATTTGCTGTTTGACTTAGAAAATGTAGTAAATAAAACATGGATTGAATTTTGAAGCTATTTTGCAGGGGTGGAATTAATTTCATGGCCTCAAATAACGACTGTAGTTTGAGAGAATACGATACTGAGGGATTTCAACTTTTAAATCATTTCAGGTTTCCTTGGCCAGTAAATGTAAGCCCCTTAATTTGCTATTATGATGCCTAATTCTTGATTCAGTTCTTTCATAACCCTTCTTGTTCTATCTTATATCTTATGTTAGTTGGATTTGGGTGTGAGTGTTGGACATGGGTATCTGGGTGGGATGGGTATATCCAGTTTTTTGAAAGTCTTTTCACGGCGCACTAAAGCGATAGGGTTCCTATAGCCTAGGCGTAAGGCGCGAGCCCTATTGAAGTGAGGCTCATTTTTTGACAATTAAAGATTTACTGACCAAGTGCAGATAAAGTTGCCTAAATACCATCCATTGTTTCTTCCATTCTTTCAATGTTGATTGTGATTGTGTAAATATGTGGTTTTAGATCGATAAATATGTGATTACATTAGATTTGTTATTCATTATTGAATGAGAATGCTTTGAAATTGAACTTATAAAAATTACAAAATAATTATTAAATTTATCTGAATAATAAAATTATGGTTGTAAAACTATTTATTCAAGGTGCTTTCTTTTCTTACTCTCTTTTTAACCAAAGAAGATAGATTAAAATTTATAGAAATGAAAGGTTTGATGCGGTAAGAGGGAGAAGGATCCTTGCCAAGGAATTTTGGCATTGTTAGAAATAACAGTGGTTAAGCAGTTAATAAGTCGGTCTAGTTGTTTTAACAGATAGTGGTTAACTTGTTGGGTTCGTTTAGAATAACGGACTGGTCTGGTTTAAACTATACCGGTTGATTATACTTTTGGGCCATAAAAAGAGTCAACTGACTCTGGCCCAATACCGAGTCACACATGCCTCATGCGTGAAGGCCACATTCATGTATAATTTAGATCAAGTGTTTACAGGCACGAGTCTCACGCGCTTCTTGATTGCCTGATTAAATGCGCCTCGCCTAGACATATTTAGGCGTTTTGGCCTTGCGCGTAATTGGAGAGACTCCTTTGAGGACCATATCTTCATACTTATTTCCAAAAATATATCCAATACGTGTGTTTTAACCAGAGGCAATGGTCTGAAGGTAGTTGTATTATCATATCCTAAGTAGATAATTTCTTCACATAATGTAGAGAAATTGTAAACTCCCCTCATGGGGTCTGCTTTCAAAAACAGAAGAAGATTTTGGTCGTTTTCATGGAGTAAGTCTATTTTCCTTAACATGACTGATTTTGTTTATTCTTATGCAGCATACATCCATCAGCCCCGATCGAAGGCTTGTTGCTATTGTTGGAGATCACTTGGATGGGTTGCTTGTCGATTCGCAAAATGGAAAGGTAAATTATCATTTTTTACTAGGGTATCGGTATTGCATGGGTGAGTTATGGATTTAAGGTTGCTCCATAATGAGTTATGGATTTAAATCTGGGAGATGGCCTCCCTGAAAGCAGAGCTGAGGTTGTTTACAGATTGAATCGGGAAGCGGTGCCAGGTGATCCAGACTGATATATGTTATATAACAAGGAGATTAGAGAACATATAAAAATTTGGTTACATGGATAGAGAAACTAGTAAAATAGTAAAAAAAAAGTGGGGGTTGGGTTCAAATTCCTTTTTCAATTCTGAAAAATATTTTATGAAATAAAATTTGAACATCTAATTATTTGGATCTATATCCAAAACTGTACCATTTAACTGTCTATTTTATTAAAAATGATTAGTTTTGTTGAAACTGAATCACATTTCTGTGGTCTCAGACAGTAGCCACGGTGGTAGGTCATCGAGATTACTCCTTTGCATCTGCATGGCACCCTGATGGACGCATATTTGCCACGGGAAATCAGGACAAGACATGCCGAGTATGGGACATAAGAAACCTATCTATGCCAGTTACAACTCTCAAAGGAAACTTAGGTGCAGTGCGATCAATCCGCTTTTCATCCGATGGGCAATTCATGGTAGTTGCTGAACCAGCGGATTTTGTCCATGTTTATAATGCGAGGTCCGGTTTCCGGGAACGGCAAGAGATCGACTTCTTTGGTGAGATTTCGGGGGTATCACTCAGTCCAGATGATGAGTGTCTGTATATAGGAATATGGGATAGAACTTACGCTAGTCTGGTGCAGTATAAGAAAAGACACAGTTATGGCTACTTGGATTCTTACCTGTGATTCTGTCCTTTTATGATGTATGATGAATGTTGAAACCAGTGTGTGCTGCTTGGGGCTGTAGCTTTTGTAATAATGGTGTTAGATTTATATAAATTTTGATGTACTAATAATACGCACCCCACTTGTTCATTCTACTCTCTATAGAATATGTGATTATGGTGTTTGAAAATGATTTGCCGTTAATTTTAGAATAAAATATATTCAATTAATGTACTAACCAAAATTGAATTTGAATAAAACTCAACCTTATAGTTCCAATTTATTTTATTGGGTTTACATCTTACATAAATGGGTTGTAGGTTGGGTAAGGAGAGTAGGGTGGATAAAATTCGATTTGAGAAAATTAAATTATTTAATTCCACTTGATGTGAAAACTCGACGTATGAATATGATACATGCATGAGAGGAGTCAAATTATTCATATTGGATAAGAAATGTAAGTTGTTCGATGCAAACAAGGTCCAAAACAATGCTCTCTTAGGAGGTCTAAAATAATACATTTTACACAAGAAATATAAACTGTTTTGAAAGGCTGGAGCATCAGTTGACTTCCGGCGACTTTTCAAATGGAATCTATGCGTTTTTGGGTCGAGTTATCTTCTAACAGATTAACTGTCATTCAATTATTTTTCCAACGCTTCTTGAAATGTATCAATCTGACATCGGGAACTCAAGATACGTTCATTTTACCGAAAGCTGTGCAAGTAGAAAACTGGATACGAGTTTAACGGGATTTTGTAGATTCAACCCAAAAGCTAATATATAAAAACTTTTGGACGAATTAGACTTATTCAACCTAATTATTAACATTTAAATTATGTTTTTAGGGGTTTATATACTTTAAGAACCAACCACTTCTTCCCCCAAGCCGTTAGATCAAGTCTAATTTAACGGACCGAATTTCCTTGTTTATTTAATTCATTCTTAGCTTTAGGTTAAAGCCATCCTTCACCTATAAAAGGATGATACTTTATTTATTTTTTCAGATTTCATTGAATAAAAGTTTTCTTTTGAGGTTATATTTGCACGAAATTATTTTGTGTTCTAGAAAAAAATCGATCTTTAAGTTTTGCGGAATTTATCGTTGAGGATCTTCACACTCAAAATTACATGGTCAATTGCGATTAGGAGAGTCGGTTAGAGCTATAATGTGAAGGTTGCCTATTTAATTGTAATTAGGAGGGTTCCATGAGACATCAACTACATTAAGCCTTCTTCATTTTCTACCTTCACCCCATCTTCCACAAGCCATAAACAAAACTGAAATTTCATATTTATTTTATTTATCTTTTCTTCAAATTTTCTTGATCTTTTTCATTCAATTCTTAATTGTCTTCATCTAATTCATTTTCCTTATATTATTTCTTTAACTTTTAATTCTTAATTTTTAGAAATTCAAGAAATTCACAACAAATTTCTCTTGAAATTCATCTTCTTTGAGTTTAAAGCCTTAGGTTTATTTCTAAGCAATCCAATTGAAGATTTTAACATACCAAGGCAGCCTCCTATCATTTGGTATCAAAACGTTCAAATTACTCATATTATTTAAGAAGTTGAAGTTATTCGATGCAAACAACAAGGTCCAAAATGATTCTCTCATAGGAGGTCTAAAACAATACATTTTAGACAAGAAACATAAACTGTTTTGCAAGGTTGGAGCATCAAGCGACTTTCGAAAAGTTTTCGAATGAGATCCGAGCATTTTTTGGCCGAGTTGTTTTCTAATAGATTGATCGTCATTCAGTTATCTTTCCAACGCATCAATCGGACATCGAGAACTCAAGATACGTTTGTTTTATCGAAGACTGCGCAAGCAAAAAATTGGATACGGGGTTTAACTACGAGATTCTGTAAATTCAGCCTAAAAACTAATATATAAAGTTTTTGGATGAGTTAGACTTAGCCCAACCTAATTATTAACATTTAAACTATATTTTTAGGGTTTTATATACTTTAGGATCCATCCACCCTTCTCCCAAGCCGTTAGATCAAGATCAATTTAACGTGCCAATTTTTTTGTTTATTTTATTCATTCTTAGCTTTAAGTTAAAGCCATCCTTCACCTATAAAAGGATGATGATTTCTTCTATGTTTAACATATTTGAGATTTTTTATAAAAGTACATGCTTGCAAGTGTCGATAAATTTGTACCTTCGAAGCTTTCTTCAACGTGTTCGACCGAGTTGAGCGAGGGAGAATCTTCACACTTCGAGTTGTCTTTCCAAACACGAGTAGAAGGGTTGGTTAAAGCCGTATCACGAAGATTGCCTAGTTAATCGCAACTAGGAGGGTTTCGCGAGCGTTTCCTCTATTCATGTCGTCGTCATTTTCTCTACAAATCCACATGCCATCTCCATCCAATTCAAATCTGGAATTTTTCAGATTCTAATCTTTATCATTTTTTGCTAATTCGTTTGTTTTATTTTTCTCGTTATCTTATTATTTAGTATTAATTATTAATTCTTAAACTCTTTTATTTGAATTTAATTCTTGTTTTACAGAATTTTCAAAAAACGTGATTACATCTTTTCTTGAAATTTCAAGAACTTATTTTAGTTTTTTTTAGTCTAATGCCATGGGCTTGTTTCCAAGCATTCAAGAAGAGACCCTAACGTGATATGCAAGCCTTGCATCAAAATATTTTAAAAAATTTAAATAATTAGAATGACTTAAAATTTTTAATAATTTGGTGGAACAGTTTTCAAGTTTCCGCACATGATCTATCTTTGCCCTATTATAAATTAAAATCGTTTCATAGAATCCTCTTTTTACTAAGCCCATTTGAATAATAGAATACTCGTAAACTACACATGTCATTGAATTATTGTTTTTATTTTTTGTTACTAAATTATTTTTTTTATCTATTTTGATCACAAAATTATTTTTTTGACAAACCATCATTAATTTTATTTTATTTTTGTTTTAATCACTTAATGTTAAACATTTAACGGTGACAATCTTTTTTATTTTCCCCAAATTTCACACCATTTTCCTTGCACCCCAAATTTTATCAAGCCACGAGTCTCCATTTTTCATGTGTAACAAGGATAACAAATATCGTGGGATTTAGAAAAGATAAAAATGCCAACTCGACGTTGTCGTAAAATACTTAACAGTCAGTGAATAAAATGTAAGAAGAATATAACATCAGTGGTGGTTTTGTTAAAAAAATTAATTCGATAATTAAAATAAGAAAAAATAATAGTTTGATTACTATTGATATAGTTTACCCAAAAAATACACTAACAATGCATTAAATAATAACTCTAACACTAATTGTGCTTAAATAAATTCGAATTTACGACTTTCAAATTATTGCAATGATAATAATGTCAATAACTTTTATTATAATCCAAATTAACCTTTGTGTTGCCAAGGCGCGCAGTAAGTATATTTCCTTTTTTATTTTGTTTAATGATGAATATATTGATTTGAAAGTGTCGGGGCGCGACAAGTCTGGCGTTTCGCAACCATTTGCAGACCTTTGTGCGCGAGCATCATGTAAGTATTGTCGGTTTGGTCGAGCCGCGTGTGAGTGGTGTTCGGGCGGACAAGATTATATCGACTCTGGGGTTCCCTAATTTTTTTTCGGGTTGAGGCACATGGCTTTAGTGGTAGTTTATGGCTTCTTTGAAAGAATTCAGTGGAAATTGAGGTGCTACACATTTCCAACCAATTTATAAATGTGGGCGTCAATCAACATGATGGGATTTCAAGTTTTCAGTTAAAGGTGGTGTATGCGAGTTCGTCTGCCATAAAGCATAAGCATCTTGGGGGTGTTTGGAGAATTTAAAGCCCGCGAGTGATGTTCCTTGGGTGTTGGGAGGAGATTTCAATTCTATCTTATCGGCGGAAGATCGTTTGGGGGGTTCTCAGTTATATAGAGGTGGTTCTCGCTTATTTCAGGACTTTATGTTTAATGTGGGTCTGCATGATCTGGGGTTCACTGGTTTTCCGTTTATATGGGCTCGGGGTGGCCTTTATCAACGGTTTGATCGTTACATGGGGAACGATGCATGGAATTCTGGCTTTCCGCATGCTTTGGTGCATCATCTAGACCGACTTGATTCTGATCATTGCCTGATTGTTCTCAGTCTTTATCTGTCGATAGCCCTTATTCCTCAAAGGTCGTTTAGGTATTTGGATGCATGGAAAGATCACCCCAAATTCTATGAATTTTTAGAGTCTGTTTGGGCGGAAGGTTTACTGTTGGAGGCTAATTTACATAACTTTCAGAAGGCGATTACCCTTTGGGATTTTGAGGTTTTCGAGCATATCAGGCAAAAGAAGAAGCGACTTTGTGCCAGAATTCGAGGTATTGATCGCACTCTTGCTACTCGTCATTCAGATTCTTTGGTATCTCTCGGTAAGGAATTACGCGCTGAACTTGAATCCGTTATGGAACAAGAAGAGAGTTTCTGGCGGTAGAAAGCGTGTAGTGAATGGATTGTCAATGGCGATCGAAATACTCGATTTTATCATGCTTCAGTTATGGCTCAGAGACGGGCTAATAGAATTTCGACGTTGAAAATTGAGACAGGTGAATGGTGTACGGATCAGATGGCGTTACAAGGGGCGACTGTGTAATTTTTCTGGGAGCTTTTTAGTAGTAGTCGGATTTCGGATGAAAGCTACGCTATTTTGGGGCTTTTTCCACCCGTCAATGCAGCTGCTTTGGAAAGCACCGCGGATCCGATTATTGATGAAGAGGTTCCACGCGCAGTTTTTGATATTGGATCTTCGAAAGCACTCGGGGTTGATAGGTTGAATGCAGGCTTTTTCCAACGTAACTGGGATATTGTTGGTCCATCTATGTGTAGTTTTGTCCGTCATATCTTTAGTTCGGGGATGATACCTTCGGAGATCAACTGAACCATTCTAGTTTTGTTGCCTAAGGTGTCTGTTCCGGAGCTGTTATCGCAATTTAGGCCTATAGTTTTGTGCACTGTGCTGTACAAGATTGTTGCCAAGATTATTGTAAATAGATTGAAATTGTTTCTGCCTTCTTGGGTGTCCGATTACCAGTCGAGCTTTGTACCTGGCCGTTCTATTATTGATAATATAATAATCACCCAGGATGTAATTCACACAATGCGACGGAACAAGGGGAAGAAAGGATGGATGGCTCTAAAGATCGACTTAGAGAAAGCATATGACATGTTAGAGTAGAACTTTATTGAGGAAACTCTCACGGACTTGGGTATACTGACTATGCTTAAATCTCCAATTATGCAGTGCATGTCATTTGTGTCGATGCAAATTTTATGGAATGAAGAACTGACAGAATCTTTTGTTACTACTAGAGGTATCCGACAAGGTGATCCTTTGTCCCCTTATTTATTCGTATTATGTATGGAGAAACTAAGGTAGGCAATACAAGTGGAAACTACAAAGGGTTTGTGGAAACCGTTTGTGACTTCTAGAGTAGGACCCTAAATTTCTCATCTGTTTTTGTAGATGATTTGTTGCTCTTTGTGGCGGCCTCGCCTGACCAGATGGAGGTTGTTCTACTTGTGTTAGGTGATTTTTGTAGTGCTTTTGGCCATCGTGTAAGCAATGCAAAAACCTCTGTATTTTTCTCCAAGAATGTTCCGGCAAATGTTCGAACTTTGATTACTTCAGGTTTCGGCTTTAAGGAGGTTATGGATCTGGGGAAATATTTGGGTGTTCCCCTTCTTAGTCGTAGAATTTCTCATGCCACTTATTATTATCTTTTCGATGGTATGCAGAGAAATTTGAGTGGGTGGAAAGCTAAGACGTTATCGCTTGCGGGAAGAATTACATTGGCCAAATCTGTGTTGGCGGCTATCCCTTCATATACCATGCAATCAATTGTTTTACCACGGCGAACTTGTATGGAAATCAAAAAAAATAATTCGTCGCTTCATTTGGGGAATTACAGGAGCTCGTGGAGGAGTTCATTTAGTTAAGTAGGAAACAATATGTCAGTCATTAGAATGTGGTGGTTTGGGTTTCCGAAAGATAGAGTCTCAAAATGTGGCATTCTTAATGAAACTCGCATTCCAATTGGTTACACGATAGGATGCTCTGCGGGTGCATTTCTTACGTTGGAAATATAAGTGTATGAAACGTGTGCCGAGTCTCTTTTGCAAGGAAATTATTCCAATCTATGGAAAGGTCTTGGTGTTGTGTGGCATGGTGTTCGTACCAACATTCATTGGAGCGTGGGTAATGGGGTGGATATCAACTTTTGGCATGAGGAGTGGATTAGCCATTTAGGCTCTTTGAGTCATTATGTAGCAGTTGATGTTTTAGGCAACTTGGGGGACTCTACTAGGGCCGACATGGTCAATGAACATGGTGAATGGAGATGGGAGGTGCTGAACCAGACTTTGTCGCATACTATCCTGCTACATATCGCTGCGATTAAAGCGTCGCAACCTTGGTTTTCGAACGATGTTCTGCCTGGTCGGGAGAGGTTGATGGGAGGTTCAAGGTGCATTCAGCTTATAAGATTCGTCGTAGACTGGGTTCGGAAAGTGGTGACAAGTCGTGGAAGGTTATTCATCATTTTAGAGGGCTGCAGAAAATTAAGATATTCCTTTGGTTAATTTGTTGCGAGAAATTAATTACGAATGCCGAAAGGGTTCGTCGACATTATGCTTCGGACAGTAGTTGCCTGATTTGTGGCCATGTAGTTGAGGATGTCGACCACGTCCTTCGGCAATGCCCTCTGGCTCGTCATACATGGGAACAATTAATAAAACCAGTAGCGTTTTAGGAGTTTTTGTCATTGACTTTGAAGGAGTGGATTGTGCGAAACCTTACACATGCAACACACTTCACATTTTAGCCGCAAGACTAGGATTTACTCTTTGGAGCAATTGTGTGGAACATTTGGGTTTCGCACAAGGCCATTGTATTTGATTCGCCAATAGCAGGAGATGGCTCTATGTTAGGTCGAAGTAAGCACCTTGTGGAGCTTTCACAGCGTGCGTTTGGATGCGGTAGGAGAGGGCAACAACCGCGTCAGACGGAGATTGGGTTGGTCGGGCAATGGAGTTTACTAGAGGAGGGTTGGATCAAATTAAATTCGGATGGTGCACGACATTCAATGGACGGTTTCACGTCTTGTGAAGGAGTTGCACGGGACCATTCCGGTAATTGGATTTTTGGTCTCACAAATTCCATTGGGATTTGTTCTATTCTTGAAGCGGAATTGCGGGGTGCATATTTGAGTCTTTTAACGATATGGGAGCGTGGTGATCGACAAGTTATTCTTGAGGTTGATAGTTTGGATGCTATGAGGTTTCTCCGCCATGATGTGAAAGCGGTGGGAATATGTTCGATCATGTTGTATCTTTTGGAGTTGCGTAAGCGTAGTTGGGTGGTTCGTTTGAATCATATTCCTCGTGAATGGAATAAGGTTGCAGATGTCCTTGCTAAACTGGCTTCTCCATTGAATTTGGATGTGATGTTTTTCGATAGTCTGTCGGATTCCTTGCTGACAAGTGTTCATGGAGATTTAGGTTCTTAGGTGTTTAAGTCAAGTTGTTTTGTTTTTTGTTTTCGTTGCTTGTTTTGCATTTGTTTTGCTAGTTTTGTCATGATCACATTTGTAAGTACTTCCACATGTACTTTTTTCCTCCACTTAGGTTTAGGGAGGTTTTTTAACGAGGCATGTGGTTGTACCTTTTTTCACGAAAAAAATTTGATTGATTAAGCTATCTCTTATACAAGAAGTGAAAGAAGAGTAACTCATTAGTTAAAAATTTTACATTCAGATTATTTATTACTATTTCAGGTTTAAATACCAGGGATTTCATATAAAAAGGACGAGTGTCAACTTTTTTTATTAAAAAGGAAGAACACAACCTTGTATATTCGAATCCAAGCTAACTAAGACCATACCCATACATAGATATGATAATTTAATCCGAATCTGATCCGAGTCCGATCAATATCCGCATTTGAATCAAAATATTTATGACATTTAATTCTTTAAAACAAAATATCATTTATAATATTTACATTAAAACAATAAGGCAACATATATAAAATAAAAAATTTAACATAAATACATTAAAAGAAATATAAATATATAATACTATGTAACTTGAAATAATGGAAAAAAAACAAAATTAAGTTACATATATATTCATATTAAAAGTGATAATAAAAATATAAATGTATTAAATTTGCAAGCTAAATAATAATAATAATAATAATAATAATAATAATAATAATAATAATAATAATAATAATAATAATAATAATATTTACTATGATTTATATCTATTAACTAAACTTAATATAGTGTGACATATCTATGTACATCATATGCAATTATGCATATATACATATATATCAAAAAAATAAATGTAAGATAAAATCATAGACAAACAAACAAGAAAATAAATATAATGGGAAAATAAATAAATGTAAATATTAATGAATTATCAAAAAATAAGAAAATTAGTGAATAAAATAGTAAATGATGTGAAATTACAAGATAAAGTTAAGATATATTAGGCTAAAATTATGAATTAAAATAGGAAGCAAACTAAAAGCATAAATATTAAACACAAAAATGTAAATGGAGTCAACAAATAAGGGACGAAAATGAATAAATACATAATTAAATGGCATAAATTTAAAACGCAAGAAATTAAATATACAAAATTATGGACTAATTTGCATTAAAATAAAAATATTAGAGGGCCGAAACACAATATAGCCTAAAGACGCTAAAATTCGCGGATCTACCTCGAATTCGGGTCAACACTAGGGATAACAATTTAATCCGAATCTGATTGAAAAAATCTGAATCCAAATCAAAAAAAGTATCCGAGTCCGATTGTAATCGGATTTGGACTTAAAATCTATACAATCCGATCCATTGCTATCCCTACTCATACAACACAATCTTTATATGGAACATAACATAAAAGAGAATTTTTTTAATGCACCCACTTACATACGTTAAATAATTAAATAAGCCTCAATAGTATAATGAAAAATAGAGTAATAAATTAATAACAGAAAAATAGAAATATTATAATGGATGAGTCTGCCATGCTCGATGAACACTGATGAACACATTAACGACGGGCACCGATGAACACCATTAATTCAATTTATAAAGATTAAAAATCTAAAGGACTCAACGTATAATTATAAAATATTTAAAAATCAAAGGATAAATTAATTAAAATATATTTTTAATTTTCTTTTAAACATAGATCAAAATACCTATCTATCCCTAAATTATAAAAATCTAATTTTTTGTTTATTTGAAATTCAAGTCGTCGTCGTCGCTGCTGCCGTCGCCACCACTACCTCGTGCAGAGTTCAAAAAATCTTTGAAAATTGCAGGTTCTAGCCAAACATGTTGTTAAACACTATGTACACAGCGATTTACTCGTCGGTTAGGGTGGAGGTGCAGCCATTGGTGGGATATTCTCGTCTCAACAAGAGCAATGGTGTGTTCCGAGATGCTATTGGGGCTTGGGTACTTGGTTTCTCAAAATTTTAGATATTTGAAGCGGAGCTGTGAGGTATCTTTATTGGTTTAAAATGCGCATGGATGCTTTCAGCATTGTTCAACCTGGTTCCAAGTGTCAAGGAAGTCTTGGTATCACCATGCACATTCTAGAGTTGTGTGGTCGTGCTTGGTCAATATCGTTTCATCATATTCGCCTTAATCGCAACAAAGTCGCAGAAACAATAGAGGATATAATCCGACTTTCTAAACTATTCAGTTAGAAGTGATTACTGTTAGCTTCTTAACTCTGATCAAGGCTCTGTGGGTGATCCTAATTCCTAATTCCTAATTCCCTTGAAAAGAAGTGGTATAACAAGCTTTGTTAGTATCTCTTTTTCTAAACTATTCATACATGAATTAGATGGTTCAGTATCTAGGATAATTATTCCAAATTCAGATGGCTCACATGTGGCGAATCCGGAATTGGCAGAAGCAATTGCATGTAATCAGCCTCTCAGGATCTTGGCTTTGTAATTTACTGAACCCAGGTGTTGGATTCCAAGACTGATGGTGGTTCCATTTCATCTCCTTCTTCTCTTTTGGAGTAGTTCAGATCTTTGACTCTGATTCTATCAAGCCACTTCTCCCCTTTTGTCCTTATCCAGATTTCATTTGTCTGGTTCCGCTTATTTCTATTGTTTCTTTGCTTTTATATTCATTTACTTTTTTCCCACTTTTTTTTTCCAACTTTTGCTTACTCGGATTGTGTTTTGTTAGGTGTGTTTTTTCCTTTTATTCTATTCAATAAATATCAGCTTTACCCGTTCAAAAAGATAATGTTGTTTACCCTAAATAAAATAGTATATGGAGAAGCCTTATAGTTAATTTCTTATATAAACTTTGAGAAATTATATCATGGACCCTTCCCACCATGTCATCCGTAATTATAACCCTCTTGACTGGGCGGAGGCGAAAGACCGAACCGAACGAGTTACACGGGGAATGTTGAAGTAAACTGGAAAGGTTTACCTCAATAAACGACCCTATTTTTTTCTTTTTATCTTGTCTCGATTTACTTATAGTCTAAACCGAAACATACTTTCTCAAATGAAGTCTCTTGTGATTCCTTGCTCCACGCTGCCTATCAGAGCCTCAATTCTCTGCATTCATGGACAAAATAGAGTGTAAGCACACAAAGCTTATTGAGGAGTGCTCAAAAACAAAACACCATCAATGCATTAAAACCATTTTTCAAGTCCACATTGAAAAAATCATTTCAATTTCTCAAATCATCATTTGAAAACCATCATACATTTAAAACCATGCACTTTTCTTAATAAAAAATCAGCATAATAAACTTTATGCAACATGTATCATGAATCAACAACAAGTCCCATTGCTAACACTCAATTTAAGCTTTCTCATGCATAACTATCACATGCAAAGCTTAAAGAGTAAAACATTTATAAACCACAATACACAACATAAACCATCTCATGATACATCATCAATTATATTGGCTTACAAATGATCATTAAACAAGTTCATATCTCAAAACCACATATCAGATACGTGGATTCAACAAGTGTTCACACAACACTTCAAGCCATCTCAACCGAAATTTGGTACAATAACAACCAACGGGGACATCAACCCCTCGGGGAAACCAACCCCATTAATCGGTTGGACGCTTAACCCACTAAAGAGAGACGAGACACCAACTTCCTTGATTGTTAGGGTAATTGGATGGAGACACGGGACACTAACCCCTAGACGTCCAAGGCGACTTTTAATAGTGCACTGAATCCTATAGCCAGCTAACTATATCCGATAACATTTATAAATTATTTTCATAACTTCACTTGCCAATATAATTCACATTTAACCACATACCTCACTGTTTTCAAAGCATCATCAATAAATCATTTCCCAAAGCATTAAAACATGCTTTAAATCACAAGTATAAAACGTATACTTACAAGGATCACTTATCATGTGCATCCTTCATCGTCACATCATTAAAAACATTAAATCACATACTTTAAACATGCTTTAACAGTAGGTAACATGAATTCAAAACAAGTGCATAAAAACCGATTCATAATAGCACAACTGAGAGAGAAATTCCATATATTTACTTCTGAACTTAGACAAGCGTTTCAAGCTTACATTTAAGTTCCCAAAAACACCTTTAATACATTTCAAAGCTGAAATCCACGTTCTCACTCACCGACACACAAAACCTTGACTAGCCGACGCGAAACAAAGCGCCCGAAGCTCCCGAACCTTCACTGGTTGCTTCCAAAATGTTCTCCCCTATTTTAACCACATAATAACAGAGAATTAATGCATCTCAATGCACTCAAATCTCCAGAAAACAAATCCACCACGTTGCCTTACCCAAAACAACCAAAATGCCCAATCTGAAACAACCGAAAACATCACCGATTACTCTACAAACTCAACCCAGCCAAAACCTAACACTTCCAACCATTTATAATCATTGATTAACATCCAAAATCATCCTATTATCTACTTTATACCTCCATCATTCATAAAATCACATTAACCCCACAAAAACCCATATCTAACAACCTAATCAATTAGAGATCCAAATAGTTTTAGGATTACTATGCTTAAACCTCAATCTCAACAATAATAAACTTCCAAAAATGATTAAAATTAACCATAAACCAGCCAAAATAGACCCATTACGAAAATTACAGAAAATCGTCATTTAAAGCTTGATTTAGCCATTTTCTTTAAATCAATCATGAAACCTTGTTAAGAAACACAATTAAAGAGACAAATACTTGAGAATTTCATTAAAGAACCTTGATTAGAGGAGAAGCATGAAAATTACATCTAATCCCTTACTATTCCTTCAATTGACAAGATTTGATTGAAAATCTTCAAGAATCTATTGAAACAAGTAGAGGAAATCTTCAATCCAAATCTATGTTCTTATGCAAATCTCTTCTCCATCTCAATTCTTAAATTTCATTCTTTTACGCAACATGGCGTAAAAAGCCCAGCGCCCTTGGAGAGGCACGCGCCTTGCTGCGCTTTCCGTATCTCGCCTCGCCTCTGCCGATAGAGGCGTTTTTTATTGCATGCCTGGCTGCACCCGACACGTTCATATCTGAACCAAACCAATTCAAATAGATACCAAAAAAGAGAATTCCTCATCTTCAATCTTATTTGTTATTACATTCTACAAAATTCGCAAGATTGAACGAAAACCAACATAATGGTTCTTTTCGCCCCAAAGATCTGTCTCCGAAACAAACTTATATTAGACACTGTGTGCATGCATGGAGATAGGTTATCTAACTCTTTGTTTTTTTTTTTTTTAAAGCTAAGGTGATTACAAGCAGGGCCGGCCCTGGGCAGGGGCAGCAAGGGCGCCCGCCCAGGGCCCATTGCTCTAGAAAAATAAATATTATATATTATAGCCCATTGCTCAAGAATTTAAAAATTTAGTTTGTTTTAATATTTGTTATTAGGGCCTATTTTTTTAATATTTGTTAATAGGGGTTAAAATTTTTTCAACATTTATTATTAAAGATCTACTCTTAATATTTTTTTTCTAATACTTGTTATTAGGAGCTTATTTTTTATATTTGTTATTAGAGGCTGGGTATTTTTTAATATTTATTAGTAGGGGTCTACTCTTAATATTCAATTTTTTTCTAATACTTGTTATTAAGGGCTCATTTTTAATACTTGTTATTAGGGGTTTAATTTTTTCCGATATTTATTATTAGAGATCTACTCTTAATATTCAATTTTTTTCTAGTACTTGTTACTAGGGCTCCAGTTTTTTCCAATATTTGTTATTATGTGCATAGTTTTAAGGTAAAATTTTGATATATATATGTTGGTAAAACTAATTTTACACAAGCCTGCATATTTACATTATAAAACTCAAATCCTAAATTCTAACCCTAACCCTAAAACTAAACTATAAACCTTAAACTATATACCCCAAATTCTCAACACTAATCTTAAATTCTAAACCCTACAACATAAACCCCTACACTTTAAACCTTAAACTAAAACCTTAACCCCTAAAACTAAAAGGCACATGTAAACTAAAGTTTACACGGCATGTGTATCAAAGTTTTTTTTTAATAGTTTTAAAATTTAATTTTTTTCAATACTTGTTATTAGGGGACCAATTTTTTCAATACTTGTTACGATAGACCAACTCTTAAAATTTACTTTCTTTCATTACTTGCTATTAGAGACAAAGATTTAAATAGCGGCATGCAACCACAAGAACGATCGTTATATGACGATAGTAGTGTCATCTAAAACCGCGATATATGGAACCATTATGTCCACAATAGCATATGTTACTAAAAAATTTCATAACCGCGATACTCGCAATAAACAAAATCATATATTATATCCACAATCATGATAAACACAACACAACCGAAAATACAACTATAACTATAATTACAATTTAAATCCTCAATTTAAGGCCTATTTTTTAAGTTCGCCCCAGGTCTCCAAAAACTCAGGACCGGCCCTGATTACAAGTAATATCTGTTCTGAATATACTCTCAACTATTTGACAATGCATGCTCAATCACCTTGTTGGAGCTGCTGGTGCTCTAACTCTTTGTTTTTCTTAAAGTAACGTGGATGCATATGAGACATGAGTGAAAGAGCTTTTGTTGGATATTGTTGTTTGAATCCCAACATCTATATGTTGGATATTGTTGTTTGAATCCCAACATCTTATTTATTGCACTGATATAAGCTTTGACACTGGAAACAACAATATCCATCCCACTGTCACCAAAGGAGGAGATTCCAATGCACTCTGCCTCAATGCCACTGTCACCAAAGGAGGAGATTCCAATGCCACTGTCACCAAAGGAAGCGAATACAAGATGATTCTGTACCTAAATGTTGGATGATACATGGCTTTTTTCAGCTATAGCATCAATGCCTTCTGTAACAGCATTCAACGAGTACTCAAGAAGGGAAACTGGTTCCTGCCACAATCTCAGCAAAAAATATGTTAGGAAATAGCCTTAATTATAATGAAATCCGGAATCTGTACACAAATGAAGAGTCCAGCAATGTAGACAGTGTTGGCGGGGTAAGAGGACATTAGTAAACTTTGAAATCAAAAACAAAAGAGTTGTGCATAGAGATATGAAAACAATACAACAGCAATAACGCTTCATATCACATTCCAATAACTATTGTTTGAAAACAATACAATACAGTATTGCAACCAAAATAATAAAAAAATTGAAATGCGCCTCACAGGTGTATCATAAAATTATTAGATCAAGAAGCTTCCACACAAATTCTGGACCTGGTTGAAAAACTTCATCCGAAACCAATAGTTGTTTTGTTGGGACACTTTCAGGGTTCTATATTTTTTTTGTGTTTCGAATAGGGGAGTTATTTCTGATAGTTGTGTTCCTAAGGTGAGTTCAATTTGGAATTGACGAAGAATATGATGATAAGAAGACAAAGTGAAGAAAATAGGTAATTAGGGATTAAATTAATAGAATACTGAAATGTCAAGGGTTAATTTTTTAGAGTTAGGACCAAATTAAAATAAAGTGTAAAAATTGATGACTAAATTTGTTATTATGACAATTTTATTAATTGTCACGTCATTTGTTGTTAAAATTTTAACGAAAAAGGACCAATTTGATAGTTTAGTTGTTTTACGTCACGAGATCATTTTGTAATTTTTCCCTAGTCGAGGGACTTAACATAAAAAATCTTATAATTGGAGGATTATTTATGTATTTTACTCAAAAAATACGATGGTTTGAAACAATACAAAAAGAAAATAGTTAAATGCCATTAAAATAAAAATAAAATATGCTTTTTGAAGGATTTGATCATGTATCACTTAAGCCTTGTTAGTTGTTTCCAAAAGTCCAAAACTACTTTAATAAAAATAAAATATGTTTTCATATATTCACTCATTTTTGTTTTCAGTTTCTAAAATTCATTTTTTGGTTTTATGACCAAACATGTTTTCTTCAATGTTTTTTATTTTCTAATTGTTAGTTTAGACGAGTAATAGACTTATTATTGTAGTTAAATTGTACTAGTAGAATTAATGTCTTAGTCGAATTACCTAGTGATAAAGTAAGTATTTAATGTAAAGTAGGACTCCTAATGTAATCTAAAGTCCTAGGCTATAAATATGTATCGAGTATAACCTATGCTGCAAGTAAGAGTTTTTTACTTAGTTTTCTAATAAACATAACACTTTCTGTTTATCTTCATGGTATCAGTCTAATTCGATCCTATCGAATTAATTCCCTTTCATGGATACTCCATCCAGTTCGAGTAAACTTCAATCTTCTTCTTCCACGGTGGTTCAAATGACAGATTTTTCAGATTCTCCACCCTCGACTATTCTTTGTCATCGATTTGTTGGAAATAATTATCTCTTGGTCCCAATCTGTAAAAATCTTTCTAACTGGAAGAGCAACTCTTGGCTACATCAATGGGAAAATCAAGAATCTCTAACAAGTCTGTGGCAACAAATTGATCTTTTTGAGGCTCACGATTGGGTAGATCCTACAGATAATGCGCTTTACAGGAAAATTGTTGAGCAAAAGAGAATTTTCCAATTTCTCAGTGGCCTCAATCGAGACATGGATCCCATCAAGTCTCAGACCCTTGGTCTCAATCCTCTCCATTCTCTACGCGAGGTATTTTTAGAAGTTAGGAGAGAAGAGGGTAGACAGATGTACATGATCCCTAAAGCTCCTATTCATGACAACTCAGCATTGGTCACTCAGACATCTTCTTCTCCCAAGCCTAGATGAGGGAGAACCTTTTGTGACTACTGCAAAAAATCTGGACATCTCAAGGACAACTACTGGAAATTACATGGGAAACCAGCCGATTGTAAACCTCCAGCCAACAAGGTACAAAAAGACATCACTTCACATATTGCTTCTTCCTCCACATCCACCTGCTTAACCAAGCAGCAAATGGCCCAACTGCAATTGATGTTTAGTAAATTTACACCCACTAGTGAAGGAAACATAGCCTTAGTTGAAACTGGAGGTACACATAATCCATTTATCTCTACTGCACTTCTCTCTATTTCGACTCAATCTACATGGATTATCGATTCTGGTGCTTCTGATCATATGACTGGTAATAGGGATTTGTTTTTCGACTTTAAACAGTCATCTTCTAAATCTTCAATTAAGATAGCTGATGGTTCCTTCTCACCCATCTAAGACAGTGGTTCTGTGTTTGTTACCAATGATTTAATCCTTAAAAATGTGTTATATGTGCCTAAGTTAGACTGTAATCTGTTGTCTGTTAGCAAGCTATCTAAAGATTTAATATGTATTTTCTAGTTCACTGATTCCAATTATTTTTTACAGGCACTGGACTTGAAGAAGAGGATTGGCAGTGCTAGCTTGCAGAATGGCCTTTATGCTCTTCACAGTAAAAGATCACCTACTCCATCTTGTTTTACTTCCTTAGGACAATCAGATGTCATGCTATTACATTTTAGATTAGGACATCTAAACTTTTATTATATTGAAAAGTTGTTCCTTAAATTATTTGTTAATAAAAAGCCATCTTCTTTTCAATGTCCTATTTGTCCTCTTGTGAAACAAACAAGACAATCTTATTTGTCATCTATTTATAAACCCTCGCATCCTTTTTCTCTTATACACAGTGATGTTTGAGGTCCTTCTAAAGTGAAGAATGTTACAGGTAGCAAATGGTTTGTAACTTTCATTGATGACCACAGTCGAACAACCTGGACTTACCTATTGAAAGAAAAATCAGAAGTTGCAAAAGTCTTTGAGACTTTTTACACCATGGTTGAAACCCAATTTCACACTAAAATTCAGACCTTTAGATCTGATAATGGGAGAGAGTTTTTTTAATCAATCCTTAGGTGATTTTTTGAAAGAAAAATGAATTGTGCATATTAGCTCTTGCGTTGATACACACCCCAACATAATGGGATAGTTGAGAGAAAGAATAGGCATCTACTAGAGGTAACCCGAGCCCTTTTGTTCACCCACAATGTTCCTAAATGTTTATGGGGTGAGGCCTTGTTAACATCCACTTATCTAATTATTTTTATGCCTAGTCGAGACTTAAAGTTTCCAACACCTAGAGATGTTCTTTTATCCTTTTTCCCTCACTTTAAACCCTTGTCATCTAATCTTCCTTTAAGAGTGTTTGGGTGTACTGTGTTTGTTAAAAATTTGAATCCCTCTAGTTCCTAACTTGACCTTAAATCCCTTAAGTGTGTCTTTATAGGGTATTCTTCACTAAAGAAGGGCTTGCAATGTTACTATCCTCCTTCACGCAAATTTTTTGTTTCTTTAGATCTTCAATTCTTTGAACATGACCCTTACTATTCGACGACTGCAATTCAAGGGGAGAATGATGATGCATTCCAACCTTCTCACATACAGGTTCCTTCTACTCTTTTTCCTTCCTTAATTCAATCTTGTCCATTATCACTTGAGCCTCAGAATTCTTCCACTCCCTCGATTTCTTCACCTATTCTCTTGTCTACTCCACAATCATCACCAACAGGAACTCAAACCACAAAGAAATCCCCTTTACAACCTCCCAAACAGTTACAGGTTTACACCATAAAAAGGAGAACTATTCCAGAGACTATTCTGCAATCCAACACTCGTCAAGAATTGGATTTTAGTCTAGCTGCATGTGAAGACAATGGAGGTAATGATTCTAATAGTATTCCTTCTCATCTCCTTGAATTTGATTATTTGCCTATTGCTAAAAGAAAAGGGGCAAGGCAATGTACAAAACATCTTATTCAGAGGTATGCTGCCTATGGGAATTTGATGTCTTCTTTTAAGGCTTTTACAGCATCCCTAGATGGTGAACAAATTCCTAAAACTATTGAGGAGGCCTTGTAAATTCCGGAATGAAGAAAGGTTGTTCAAGAGGAGATTGAGGCACTTGAGAAAAATGGTACATGGACCATTACAGACCTTCCCCAAGATAAGAAGCCTGTTGGTTGTAAGTGAGTTTTTGCCATCAAATAAAACTCAGATGGGAATATACAGAGATATAAAGCTAGTTTGGTTATTAAAGGCTTTACACAGACTTATGGTATTGATTATAAGGAAACATTTGCTCCCGTTTCCAAACTTAATTTTGTTAGAGTTTTAATGAGTCTTGCTGTAAATTGTGTTTGAAAATTACATCAACTTGATATTAAGAATGATTTTCTTAATGGTAACCTTGAGGAGGAGGTCTATATGCAGTTTTCACCAGTGCTTGAGGGTGTTGGACAGAATCGACAAGTTTGCAAGCTAAACAAGGCACTCTATGGCCTAAAATAGTTACCTAGAGCATGGTCGAAAGATTCACTAGGGTTATTTTGGAGAATGGTTACAAGCAGTCAACGGCAGATCACACAATGTTCTCTAAGGTAACATCATCAAACAAAAGGGTTATCCTTATTGTTTATGTGGATGATATAATTCTAACAGGTGATGATGAAGAATAAGTGAGTTGGTTAAAAACTTTCCTGAGAAAGGAATTTGAAATAAAAGACCTAGGGAAACTCGGATACTTCTTAGGCATGGAGGTTGCACGATCACACAAATGACTAGTCATAAATAAGAGGAAGTATGTTTTAGACTTACTGACAGAAATTGGGCTACTTGGATGTAAACCTGCAGATACGCCTATAGAAGCTGGTTTAAAATTCAGTAAGGATGATGACAGTCCCAAGGAAGATAAGAGGTTGTACCAGAGATTGGTAGGAAAATTGATTTATTTGTCACTAACAAGGCCATATATATCTTTTCCAGTTAACATTGTAAGTTAACACATGATAGATCAAAGGCATGAACATACAAAAGCAGCAAAGAGGGTTTTGCGTTACTTGAAAGGTACACCTGGACATGGTTTAATTTTCAAGAAGAGTTTTAACAAGATTGTTCAGATATTTACAGATGCAAGCTAGGCCAGTGAACTGACTGATAGGAGATCAACTAGTGGGTATTGTTCGTACGTATGGGGTAATTTGGTGACATGGAAAAGCAAGAAGCAAACTGTGATTTCAAGAAGCAGTGCAGAAGCTGAATATAGAGCTCTAGCCTTGGGCATGTGTGAAGGTATCTGGCTAGTAAAGTTACTCAAAGAACTTGGAATGACCCAAGCAGAAGATTTTTAAGTTTTTTTGTGATAATCAATCAACCATTCAAATCGCAAAGAATCTCATTCAACATGACAGAACAAAACATGTTGAAATCCCCAGACACTTCATCGCAGAGAAGCTAACTCGTGGAGGTTCCTCATTAGAATATGTACCAGCAGAAGAACAAGTGGCAGATGTACTCACCAAAGCTGTGCCAAAAGCTCTTTTTGACAGATTTCTATTCAAGTTGGGATTATACAATGTATATTCTCCAGCTTGAGGGGGAGTGTTAGTTTAGACGAGTAACATACTTATTATTGTAGTTAAATTATACTAGTAGAATTAATGTCTTAGTCGAATTACCTAGTTATAGAGTAAGTATATAATGTAAAGTAGGACTCCTAATGTAACCTAAAGTCCTAGGCTATAAATATGTATCGAGTGTACTATGCTGCAAGTAAGAGTTTTTTACTCAGTTTTCTAATAAACAAAACACTTTCTGTTTATCTTTACTAATAAAATGAAAAAGAAAATGGTCTATATTCTCTAGAACGGAACAGACCTACAAAAAAATTGTAGGTCAAACCAATTAGGGAGTCCGCATTAGAAATTTCCATGTTAGCATTGTAGCACAACATGATGATGATAAGTGGGGCTAAAATTGTAGGATATTGTGGTTTGTACATAGATTATAATTAAATCTCTTAAGAGTTGGTGTTTATCTATACTTATTGTATTATGTATAAAGATTAGAATTAAAGTCCTAATCAGTCTAGAGTTATCTCTAATTTAGTAGAGTAGAAGTTATTTTGTACTATGAGTCCTTATCCTAGTCGAACTCCTAAAGACTCTATAAAAGAGTCTCGTGTTTTAATCTTTTGAAACAATAGAATAATAGAAAAACCTTTAGTTTTCATCTATTTCTACATGGTATATCAGCTGGGGTTTCGATTCCTCAACCCTAAATCAACTTCCACATCACCCAAAATAAAAAAAAGTTCCCTTCTCGATGGCTACATCTTCCTCTTCTTCTTGCGATGCCCAATCAAATTTAGCGGCTGCCTCAAGTGTCACCAGTTTTACCCCATAGCAAATAGCCGATCTTCAGAAGTTGTTTGGAAAACTGCCAAGTCCTATTGAGACGAATCTAGCCATTAGAGAACCTGAAGGTACATCCTTCTCTAAAGCCCTCTTATCTACACAGCTCACTCCAAATTGGATCATCGACTCTGGGGTTTCTGACCACATGACTGGTAACAAAGATTTGTTTCTCCATTACTCACCATACTCTTTTGGTTTGGTAGATCAGTTAAAACTGCCAATGGTTCTCTCTCCCAAAGTGCGGGTTCTGGCTCTATTATTGTTAACCAAAGTTTGGTGCTTGATGATGTTTTATTTGTACCAAATCTTGCCTGCAATCTCATCTCCGTTAGTAAGCTTTCGACAGCTTTGCAGTGCTCCACGTTATTTACTGATTCTGGTTGTTTTTTACAGGCTTTGGACTCAAAGAAGACAATTGGCACTGCTAGATTGCAAAATGGCCTCTATGTTCTCTATAGCTCTCCATCACCTTGCATCTCTATCTCTCCTTCCTCTTTTACTGCTTTAGGACAGTTTGATAATGTTTTAATATGGCATTTTAGGTTAGGCCACCCTAGTTTTTTAAATGCCATGTTTGTCCCCTTGCTAAACAAACTAAAGCATCGTATCTTCCATCTACTTATAAACCTTCTCATTCTTTTTCTTTGATCCATAGTGATATTTAGGGTCCTCCAACAGTGAAGAATGCCGACGGTAGTAAGTGGTTTATTACTTTTATTGATGATCATAGTATGATTACTTGGACTTATTTGATGAAAGAAAAATCTGAAGCTGCAAAATGCTTTGAGAGATTCTATACAATGGTCCTTACTCAATTCCAAAATAAAATTCAACTGTTCAAATCTGATAATGGGAGTGAATTTTTTGCTAAATCTTTAGGTGATTTTTTTCCAAAAGACAAGTATAGTCAAGATTAGTTCTTGTGTTGATACTCCACAACAGAATGGAATTGTCGAACGAAAAAATAGACATCTTCTTGAAGTAACTCGTTCCCTTTTATTTGCTAGTTATGTCCCAAAATACTTGTGGGGTGAGGCATTGCTAACTGCCACATACTTAATCAACCGTATGCCCAATAAGTTTTTGAAATTCCAAACCCTTCAATATATTTTCTTGACGAGTTACCCCCATTTTAAGCATATCTCTTCTGTTTTACCTCTTAAAATATTTGGTTGTTTTTTCTTTATCCATAATTCAACACCTAATAAGTCCAAGTTAGATCTTAGATCTTTGAAGTGTGTTCTTGTCAGGTATTCTTCACTCAAGAAGGGCTACGAATGTTATCATCCTCCTTCTCATAGATTTTTTTGTTACTATAGATCTTACCTTTTTTGAACAGGATCCTTACTTTTCTCAGGCTGCAATTCAGGGGGAATTGGGATGATTTTCAGCCTTCCCTTTTTCAACCATCTCCTCAACAACAAGTAATAGCTCCCAATACTTCTATACCAACTGAGCCTTTATCCCCTAATTCACCTTTGTTATCTGAACCTACATCTCCTTTACCAACCTCTTCTAAAACATCTACTCCTTTCCATACTCTCATACCTCCTCAAAACTCCTCAAAAACACCTACCCTAGAGGAAGATCTTCTAAAACATCTATTCCTTCCCATACTCTCATACCTCCTCAAAAACTCCTCAAAAACACCTGAGGCAATCTTGCAATCTGACACTTTCCGAGAGTTGGATTTGAGACCATTAGTCAATATGAAGGAGGAAGGTAATATAATCAGTGAGCCTACTATCCCTAATCTTGATTATTTTCCTATTCCTATTAGAAAAGGGGTTGGAAAGTGCACTAAACATCCTATTCAGAAATTTGCTAGCTACAGTTCATTGAGGCCATCCTTTAAAGCCTTTACAACAAGCTAAGTGTGTGTTTGGTTTTGCGATGGTAGAATTGATTTTGTGTATAATTGATTTTAAATTAATGTGTTTATGTTTGGGAGTTTTTTTCCTAAAAATCACGATTGTGTAAAAAATAGTGTAAAAATCACGACGAAACGCAAAAGTTACTTCTGCAAAGCACATTTGGAGTCCAAAACCACGTTTGGATTTTTAGATCCAAACATGTTGGCACGATGACTGAGGCATGTTTTGCCATTCATTCGGGATTTTTGGACCCCAAACACAATGAAGAGAAAATTCCTTCCACAACTGATGAAGCATTAAAGCATCCTAAGTGAAGAAAGGCTGTCGAAGAAGAAATCAGTGCTCTTGAGAAGAATGGTACCTGGACAATAACTAATCTTCCCCAAGGTAAAAAAACGTGTTGGTTGTAAGTGGATTTTTACTGTGAAATATAACTTTGATGGTAGTGTCCAGAGATACAAAGCAAGGCTTGTGGCTAAAGGCTATACACAGACCTATGGGATTGACTACACTGAAACTTTTGCTCCAGTGACAAAACTCAACATTGTTAGAGTATTATTGAGTCTTGTTGTAAACTCTAATTGGAAGCTACACCAACTGGATGTGAAGAATGCAATTCTGAATGGAAAACTGAAGGAAAAAGTTTATATGACATCCACATCAGGTATGAGATCAATTGAAGGTCATTAGAAAGTTTGTAAGCTCAACATATCATTGTATGGCCTTAAGCAGTCTCCTCGAGCTTGGTTTGACAGGTTCACCAAAGCAATTATGAAAGATGGATATGTTGGAATTTCGAGAATTAAGGGACAATATCTTTTCCCTTATTTCTAGGAATTTACGTACAATAAATAGTCTCTAATATTAGTTCAAGATTTTTAGGGATAATTTCCTTTTTTGTACCAACTCTTTCATGTAAGTTGTAGCATTTGATAGAAAAATAATGAGAAATAATATTTTTTCCTTCTTAAGTTTGTTCATGGCATCAGAGCAATAGGACTCTTTTGATCCTGCTCTTCCTCCCATAACAGAAACCATGGAATCTCTTTCTGAATTTGAAACCTCACAAGTAACTCAAAACATCAATATGTTAACCTCTCATGGTGATATGAATTCCTCTCTTATAATCACCAACCACCGTTTAGATGGAAAGAATTTTCTATAGTGGTCTCAATCGGTTCTCATGTTGATCTGAGGCCGTGGGAAATTAGGGTACATTAATGGAGAAATCTCACAACCAACTGTAGCAGACCCTACTTATGCTACATGGGAACTCAACAATTCAATTGTAATGGCGTGGCTGATTAATTCAATGGAAAGCCACATAAGCCGTACCTATCTTCTATTCAAGACTGCAAAAGAAATGTGGGATGCAGTCAGGGAGAACTAATCTGATTTGCGAAATGCTTCTCAAGTATTTGACACCAAACTCAAATTGAAAGACATTCGACAAGGGACACTTGAAGTAACTCAGTACTACAACAACTTGAAGATCTTGTGGCAGGAACTTGATATATACTATGAAGCGGATTGGGGTGAAGGATTGGAATACACCAAGTTCATGACACACCTCAACAAAGAACGACTCTATTTGGATGAAGCCTGTGGACGTATTTTGGGCAGATCTCCTCTATCAGCCATCAATGAAGCATTTGCAGAGGTTCGTAGAGAGAAAAATCGTCGTCACGTAATGATGGGAGACATGAAGGAACTGAAATCAGTGACTACCACTAGACACCATCCTGCTAAAACTTCAGCTCTTATATACAGAGGTCCTCAATCTCAGAAGAGAAATGACTCAAGGCCAAATCGATCGGGAGAACGGGTATGGTGTAGCCACTGCAACCGTACCGGTCACACTAGAGAGAGGTGTTTTAAGCTTCACGACTACCCTAGAAATAAAAAAAATTAGAAAGATAATAAGGCCTTATTATCCTCCAACACCTCATCTTCTGCTGCTACTGAAACTGTCTTGGATGTTCGTCTAACCAAGTCTCAACTTGAAACTCTCCATAAGATACTTGGTACATCAACTGCTCATGGATCCTTGGCTATTCAAGGTACTGCACTTAATATTACTTCTGACTCTAGTAATCAGACCTCGTGGATTCTCGATTCGGGTGCTTCCGATCACATGATAGGTAACTCATCCCTGTTTCACACCTACACCTCTTGTCACAACCAATCCCGTATCTGAATAGCATATGGCTCTCACTCACTCGTTGCTGGAATTGGAGTGGTTCAACTTACCAGAAAATTATCACTTGAGAAAGTCCTGTATGTTCCAAATTTATCTTGCAATTTACTATCAATTAGTAAACTCACTAAGGATAAGGTTGCTCTTGTTGAATTTTCTGCTCTTGGTTGTGTTATACAGGAACAAAATTCGAGGAGGATGATTGGCACTGCTAAGGTTGATGATGCACTCTACATATGGAATAATAACAATAAAAATAGTTTACAAGGAGGATTGGCTCTATCAGCTTCAAATGAGGACACCATCATGTTGTGGCACTGTAGGTTAGGACATCCAAACTTCTTGTATTTGAAGCACCTACTTCCACTGTTATTTCGAAATAAAAATCCAAATTCCTTAAATTGTGAAATTTTCCAATTAGCAAAGCATACCCATGTACCATATCCTTTAAAACCTTATATCCAATTACAACCATTCTCCTTGATAAACAGTGACCCATGGGGGCCTAGCCGAGTGAAAAATGTTCTGGGAGCTAGATGGTTTATAACCTTTATTGATGACCATACTAGAGTTTGTTGGGTTTACCTCCTCAAAGAAAAATCCAAAACATCCAAAATATTCCAAAATTTGCATTCAATGATTCAGACCCAATTCAAATCTACCATACACACGCTCCGCACAGATAATGGGAGAGAATACTTCAACTCTGTTTTAAGCCCATATCTTTCTGACCAAGGCATTATACATCACATTTCTTGCCCTGACACATTGCAACAAAACAGAGTTTCCGAAAGGAAAAAATAGATAACTACTAGTCGTTGCTCGAGCCCTAATGTTCACCATGAATATCCTAAAATACTTGTGGGGGAGGCAGTCCTTATTGTATGTTACTTAATAAACCGAATGCCATCTAAAGTTCTCAACCTCCAAATGCCTCTAAATACCCTACAAAAAGCCTTCCCACTATTTTGTGTTCCTACCCTACCAGCTAAAATATTTGGTTGCAAGGCCTTTGTCCATAGCCATCAACCCAACCAGTCCAAACTTAAACCTCTTGCTCATACATGTGTTTTCATCGGCTATTCCCCTACACAAAAAGGGTACAAATGTTATTCACCAACCTTGCGTCGCATGTTTGTCTCTCGGGATGTCACTTTCTTTGAAACCGAACCTTATTTTTCAGCAACTCATCTTTATGGGGAGACTCTCAATGAAGATGAGACTCTTAATACCCTCCTTATTACTCCTCTTGATCCTACTCCCACCATTGTTGTCACACAAAATCCTAATAACCATGAGGTCCTTATAATTCATGATTTGGAAATTCCTCCCACACAACAGCAGAAAAATAACTCTATCCTTCCTAATAATGACCTCCCCACCGAAACACAGCAGCAATCTGTTGCCTCTGAAAAACAGCAGCCTCTTGCTTTTGAAAAACAACAACAACAAGCTCCTGAACTCCTTGTAAATTTTCGACGCCGTTATTCTCCTGAAACTGACAGTGCAGTGTTAATCTCATCCACACTCGAGGACTGTTCTATACCAGAGGTATCCTTTGCTTCATCATCCATTGATCTTCCGATTGCTGTCCGTAAAGGCACAAGAGCCTACACTCAACATCCTATCTCTCGGTATGTATCCTATGGAAATTTATCTAAGTTCTACAAGAATTTTGTGACTAATATTGACCATGTAGAGACTCCAAGAAGTGTGAAAGAAGCCCTTAAATCAACTGAATGGAAACATGTTGTAATGGAAGAGATGAATGCTCTAAAAAAATAATGAACATGAGAAGTCTCAGATCTGCCTGAAGGAAAGAAAATAGTAGGCTGCAAATGGAATTTCACAATAAAATTTAAACATGATGGCAACATTGATCGACACAAGGCTCGACTTGTGGCAAAGGGTTTCACCTAAACCAATGGCCTCGACTACGACGAGACGTTTGCTCACGTTGCCAAACTTAATACTATACGGGTTCTCCTTTCTCTTGCTGTCAACCTTGATTGGCCCTTGACTCAATTAGATGTAAAAAATGCCCTCCTTAATGGTGAATTAAACAAGGAAGTATATATGGATTTCACACTAGGATTTGAAGAAGAAAAAGGTCGAGTGTGCAGGTAAAGAAGTCCTTATATGGGCTGAAACATTCCCCAAGGGCACAGTTCAGTCGTTTTGCCAAGCCTTTGACCATCAGGAATTATGTTCAAGGGCAAGCAGACCACACTATATTTTACAAACACTCAGGAGAGGGTAAATGCTCTATTCTTATCATTTATGTTGACGATATCATCCTAACATGGGATGATTTGAGTGAAATTAGAACTCTAAAAGAGTTTCTTAGCATAAAATTTGAGCTTAAGGACTTGGGAAATTTCAAATACTTCCATAGAATGGAAGTAGCAAGGTCTCGGACATGTATCTCTATTTCTCAACGGAAATATGTTTTTGATTTACTAACGGAAACTGGCATGTTGGACTGCAAACCTGCCGAAACCCCAATGGAGTTCAATTTGAAGCTAGGCACGGATGAGGATGGAGAAGAAGTAGACAAGGAAAGATATCAACGGCTCGTAGGAAAACTCATCAACCTATCACACACTCGTCTCGATATTGCTTTCGATGTGAGTGTCATCAGCCAATATATGCACACTCCAAGGGAAAAACACTTAGAAGTTGTGTATAGAGTGTTGAGGTATTTAAAAGGAACTCTAGGTAAAGGCCTACACTTCAAGAAAACAACTAGCCGATATGTGGAAATCTATACTGACGCATATTGGGCAGTTTTAGTTAATGACAAACGTTCTACAAGTGGCTATTGTAGTTATGTATGGGGTAACCTTGTGACATGGAGAAGCAAGAAACAATCTGTTGTAGCTCGTAGCAGTGCCGAAGCTGAGTATCGAGCCTTGTTTCATGGTATATGTGAGGGAATTTAGATACAACGAGTAATGGGGGAACTAAAGATACCACATATCAGACCTATGAAGATGTACTGTGACAATCAGATAGCAGTCAACATAACACACAATCCAGTTCATCACGATCGTACCAAACACATGGAGATAGATCGCCATTTTATCAAAAAAAAGGTCGACTCAAGAGAAGAATGTATAACCTACTTACCCACTAAACAACAAGTTGTAGACTTGTTAACTAAAAGCCTAAACAAAAGCACGTTTGAAGATCTTATTGGCAAGCTGGGTTTGATAAACATCTACACTCCAGCTTAAGGGGGAGTGTTGAAATTCCGAGAATTAAGGGACAATATCTTTTTTTCTTATTTCTAGGAATTTACCTACTTTAAATAGTCTCTAATATTAGTTCCAGATTTTTAGGGATAATTTCCTTTTTTTGTACCAACTCTTTCCTATAAGTTGTAGCCTTTGATAGAGAAATAATGAGAAATAATATTTTTTCATTCCTATGTTTGTTCAGGATACAAGCAATCACTGGCTGATCATACACTCTTCATTAAGGTGACTTCGAAAAGTAAAAGAGTTATCTTATTTGTCTATGTAGATGATATAATTGTGACAGGAGATAATGATAAGGAAATCGGATGCTTAAAAACCCTTCTATAGAAAGAATTCGAAATAAAGTATTTGAGACAGCTTCGATACTTTCTTGGTATGAAGGTAGCAAGGTCAAGTAAAAGGCTGGTGATTAATCAAAGGAAGTATGTCATTGATTTACTTATTGAAACAGGGATGCTCGGATGCAAACCAATAGATACACCAATGGAAGCTGGATTGAAATTCACCAAGGAAACATGTACTTTAGTGTACAAGGAGAGATTTCAAAGGTTAGTGGGAAAGTTAATCTATCTATCCTTAACTAGACCATGCATTGCATTTCCTGTTAATGTGATTATCCTTAACTAGACCATGCATTGCATTTCCTGTTAATGTGATTAGTTAGCATATGACAAATCCAAATGAAGAACACATGACAACAACAAACCGAATTTTAAGGTGTTTGAAGAAAACTCCTAGACATGGTTTACTGTTTAAAAAGACACATGACAAATCTGTCAGAATCTTTACAGAGTCAAGCTGGGTAAGAGAACTCACTGAAAGAAGATATTGCTCATTCGTTTGGGGAAATCTAGTGACTTGGAGAAGCAAGAAGCAATCGGTTGTATCCAGAAGCACTGCTGAAGCAGAATTTCGAGCATTAGCACTAGGAATGTGTGAAGGAATTTGGCTACTCAAGTTGCTAAAGGAAACAAATTGTCAATGGGGTAGCAACATTATCATATATCCCAACAGGAGGCCAACTAGCAGACATACTCACAAAAGCCTTACCCAAAACTGTCTTTGATGAATTTTTATCCAAGCTGGGACTATACAACGTATACTCACCAGCTTGAGGGGGAGTGTAGGATATTGCGGTTTGTACATAGATTAGGATTAAATCTCCTAAGAGTTACTGTTTATCTATACTTATTGTATTATGTAAAGAGATTAGAATTAAAGTCCTAATCAGTCTAGAATTATCTCTAATTTAGTATAGAGTTAGAAGTTATTTTGTACTAGGAGTCCTTATCCTAGTCAAACTCCTAAAGACTCTATAAAAGAGTCTCATGTTGTAATCTTTCGAAATAATAGAATAACAGAAAAGCCTTATGTTTTCATCTATTTGTACAAAAATGATAAAATAGCAGCTTTATTTATAGCAGCATCTTATTTTTTAAGAAAGACATTGGATTCTGATCTATTAAACCTATAGTTGACATGATAGAGATGACCTTGTAATATAGCTTTTCTTTTTTATCATTATTTCACTCATCAAATTAACATGAGATTGAATACTGGTTCACAATCAACAGTAAAGAAGTTGCATATATAAATACATATAACAATTACCGGTGAAAAAGTAAAACAAGAAAATTGGCAGGTGAAATAAACATTGCTGCTCAAGGGGACAAAATTATGGATAGAATATAGACACGGCTGCCTACAAGCATGATTTTGTATTATCATCTTTCGGTGGCAACTTAAGCACTTTGAGTGACGTCATGTAAGGAAGTTTTTGGAAGAGATGTCTAAATTAACCCCCAAAATTTATCTCACTTACACTAAAGGTCCTACATGAGAAAATTGATTTGAGGTTCACAAATATACACGATGAAACCAACCTGGTGAATACCAGTTTCATGAGCAAAAGCATTGCCTCCGACAATGGCCTTATGCGGCTGAACATGTAAACCCGTGTATTCTTCTACCTAAACTCACTTGGGGTATTGGTTTTATATCAGCAATCAATTGCCCAAACTCACTTTCCAAACTTATGCCAACGGTATCAGGTATGTTGAGGGTCCTCGCTCCAGCACCAAAACTCTCTGTCAGATCTGATACAACTCAAACAAACAACACTGTTATATCGATGAAATGAAAAATACCCTTTTACATTAGCTTATCCCAGAAGCAGCATACACTACTTCTACTGCAAAATAGCAATTATTTAAAGCCCTGGAAATAATTAGTCCATTTCATACATAAACAAGAATGCACCTGTTGCAGCAATATATGAACAAGCTTGGGGTTGCAATCAACCTGAGCTCAACCTATCAAAAGCTCTAAGCTCAGCTAGAGCTTGATTGTGTTTCTGTAACACCCCAATTTTGGGCTTAGAAGTTTTGGGTTTGAACTGGACCGGTCGGATTTTCGGTTCGAATATAAAAGGTGGTTTTAAGGAAAGCCTAGTTTGGGATGCACTAAAAATTAGGAAAAATATCTAAAAATCCTCCTTTATTATATATAAGAGAGTGGTGAAATCAATTTTGCGAAATACGGTTTGGAAATAAGACATTTCGAGTTAGTGACTAAAATGTAATTTTTGAAAAGTTGGTGACTGTTTTAAAAGGATTGAAACTTTGAATCTTTAAGGAGCTAATTTACCCAAGAAGAGTTTTCTCCAGATTTTTCTTAATATTAAAGATTTAATTAATGATTTTTAATTTAAAGGAAAAAGGGGAAATAGATATTTTGAAGTCATAACTAACTTTTCTCAAAATTTTCCATTTATTTTCTCTCAATTTTTCTCTCAGCCCAAACACTTTTCCCATGCCATTTTCCTCTGATTTTAACATCTAAAGATGAGATTTCAATCTCTAATTGATCTCTAATCATTTCTACACCAAATTCTATTCATTTGCTTATTGGATTTTCAAGAATCTTGGTTCTAAACAAGGAGAAACTCACATTTAGAGGTATGAACATCCTTCTCCTCTAAATACTCAGTTCTTTACTGAAATTCCCAAGTTCTCAATCCTTGATTTGTGTTTTATAAAAGGTTTTGATGTTGTGATCTTGATTTTGGCTTAAAATGCAAGATTTGGATTTAATTTTGATTAAATTCGTATTAAATGATTGGGCTCTGTTTTGAGATGTCTTTTTGATGTATTTTGGATGTATAATTGATATGCAATTGAGGTTTAAACAATGCAATCTCGAATAGGTTGATTTTCCTAAGTTTTTACTTGTGAAAATGGTGGTTTTTGGGGTGATCTTGGTGTTTTGTTAATGCTGGAGGTATAAAGACGTGTTTGGGGATCATTTTGGATGTTAATTGATGTTTAAAAATAGTTAGAAGTGATGGATCTTGGCTGGGTTAAGTCTTGGAAGTGTTTGGAGGTGATTTCGGTTGTGTTTGGTAGCCGAAATGTTGGATTTGCAAAGAGCAGCGAGTTTAGGTGTGTTGCTGGTGTTTTTAATGCATTATGATGCATTAATCCTTTGTTGTTATGTGCTTGAAATAGGGGAGAATGATCCGTGAGTAATAGAGGTGGCGTTGAAGGTTTCGGATGCTTGGAAGGCTTGTTGGCTAGCCTTGTTTTGTGTATCGGTGAGTGAAGTTGGGTTTTCAGCTTTAAAACCAAGGTTTGAAGGTTTTGGGAGCTTAGTTTAAGTCTAAACAACTTAGCTAAGCTCAAGAGTAAGTAAATGGCATTCCTCTCTTGGTTTGTGTTATGAATTGGTTTTTAAAGCACTTGTGATTGTTGGATGCAATGCATGTGATTTGCATGTTTTAAATTCTGTTTTGAAAGCATATTTTAGCATGGTTTAATGCTGGTTTTGAAAGCCATGTGTGAAGGATGCTCAAGGTAAGAGATCCTTGGTTTTGTACATTGGAATTGTGGAATTGATGCATAGTGTTGCATGTTGTTTAATGGCTTTGTGTAATGCTTCAAAAACAGTGGATTGATGATGGTAATTGGTGGTTTTGGCATTTTGGTTATGCTTGTAAAACAATGGATTAATGTGGTAAAATGGTTATATTGGCAAGTGATGTAAGTGGTTCTTGGTTACTTTAATCGGATATAGTTAGCCGGCTATAGGATTGGGTGCACCGTGAATTGAGTCGCCTTGGATGTCGAGGGGGTTGTGATTGTACCGTAAACTCCATCCAAGAATCCTAGCGATTGAGGAAATTGGTGTCACCACGATGGAGGTTGGCTCTCGTGAGTGGGCTTGGTTTAGTGCCACTACGATGGAGGTTGGCTCTCGTGGGTGGGCTTGGTTTAGTGCCACCACGATGGGGGATGGCTCTCGTGGGTGAACCTTGTTAAAGTCACCATGATGGAGGTTGGCTCTCATGAGTGGACTTTGTTAAGCGTCACAACGGTGGAGGGTTGCTCCCGTGTGTGAGCTTGGTTAAGGTGATTACAATGGTTGTGGTAGCTTCCATGTGTAAGCCTTGTGATGTGTCCCGGCTCTCGCTAGTGTATTATACAACTTCCGATGAGTGATGTTGAGGGGTTGTGATTGTACCGTTAAACTCCATCACGGGTGTTGAGGGGTTGTGAATGTACCGGTAAACTCCACCTTGTGTTGTTCGGAAGTGTGTATGAAGCGTGTGGGACAACGCTTGTAATCCGCGTATCCGATTGTGTCTTGTGTCATGATGGTTTGTGAATTATCGCTTGGAAGCCAATATAATGTTCTTGAATATGATGAAGCATGAGATGCTTGAAATGATGCATGGTTGCATGAGAAGTGTGTAATGTTCTATGAATGCATGTTTTACTTGTTAGCTTGAACAAGTGTTTATCTTCTATTGAGAATGTTGCATTGTGTGCATGGAATCTCTTTGGTGCATTGAAGTCTTGTGAAGGCTTGTTTTAAAAAGGCATGTAATGCAAATGTTGATTTTGTGGTTCATGTATTGCATTTGCTTAATGCATGAGATAGAATTGAGGGTGTAAGTGGTTTTTAAAGGTTTCTTGCTTTGAAATGATTTTCAAGTATAAGAAAAGTATAATGTGAAGTGGAAGTGTTTTCCAAGGATCTTGTATTTAACTTTGCATATGATGTTCATGCATGGAATGGTTAAATTGATGGTTTTGCAAGGTTGTGCTTTGAAGTGAATTACTTAGCTTTTCTAAGCTAAGGGTTGGTTTTTCATGTTTGAGCAATGCATGATTTAAAGCATGTTGTTAAAAGGGGTTTTCAAACATTGCTTTGGTTTATCGAATTGTGTTTACTTTTAAAAGAGGTTTTATGACTCGCTGCATTGATGGTGTTTTGGTTTTGAGCATTCCTCACTAAGCATTATGTGCTTACGCTCCTTTTTATCCATCAATGCAGATATTTGAAGTTGGGACAACGAGGAGCAAGGGATTCAAGGAGAGCTCCACTTGAGATGTATGTCTCGGTTAATAGCTATAGATAATAAAGGCAATGGGGGGGGAGAATCTCTTATGTTGATGTTTAATGAGATTGTGTATGTTGGACAAGTTTGGTTTATGATTTTGAACTATGTGGTTTAACGCTTGCAACGTTTGAATCTTCTTAAGCTTAAGTCGTTATGTTATGCTTCTTGTTTTAAAAGCATGATTGAGTGTTGGATGTGTTGAATGAGTTGGTGTACCTAGGGTGGTTTTGTATCTAGATTTTGATGCAAATTGGTAGGTATGATGCTTGGCATGTTGTTGATTTATTGTGGAATGGTTTGGAGCATGTTTGATGGGGTTTAAAGGTGTTAAAACAGGCCTATCTGCTGTTTCTGGGCAGGGTGTTTCGAAACACCCTTGCCTGTTTCGAAACAGGCCCTTGATTTGGCCTGAGTGTTCCTGAACGGCCTAGACCCGTTTCTGAACACTTTGGCTACTGCCAAGGGGTGTTCTTGAACGGCCTAGACCCGTTTCGGAACGCTTGACCGTTGGGCATAAAATTTGAATGGTTTTGAGGTTTGCAAGCTTTACGTTTTAGTCCTGATTCTTGTATGTGCAATTGCTTGAGTTTGAGATGTCCGTTTGAGATGAAATTTGGCAGAGAGGCATGAAACATGACTAATTTCATAATGGTAACTTAAAATTTGGTAAAGTCCTCTTAATTTCCAGAATTTACAAATTGGTCCCTAAATTCGTATTTTGTGCAATTGAGTCCCTTATTGTTTTCCGATTGCTGTGATTTTTGAGTATTCTTATCTCAAGAGTATGCCTAGGTTTGGTGTTCATCTAGACAAGTCTAAAAAGAAAAAAAAGGGTCGTTAATCAAGGTTGACTTTCGGGTTGACTTTGGTTTTCCCCGTGTAATCTTCGTAGTTTGGGTCAACCGTCTAGGCCGGGCTACGGGGGTTACATTTGGTGGTATCAGAGCTGAGTTGCGAAAGCTTGGGGGAAATGGTAAATTGTTGTAGTAAGTTTTTTAATGTTTATTCTGATGTGTGGTTGAAAGTCGGTTGAAATGTGTGTCTGTGAGCGAATTGTTGATGTTTTTAGCATGCTTTTTGATTGTGAATTTTCATTGAGCTAATGTGGATTTGTGCTGATGATATGGTGGTGATGTGAGCTGATTTTATGATTGATGAAAGTATGATGGGTATGATATGTTGATTTTATGCTGTTGCGAGTGAATGTTGTTTGACGAGAGCATGATCGAAATATGTTGATTGATATGCTCGATGTTGTGATATCCATGTTTTTATTGACTCTTATGTCATGTAAAAGGGGAGAATTCGGGATAGCCATTGCCTTATTATTATAACTATTGTGTTATTTTGATGTTGGAGGACGCTTGTGCCTAGTGGACATCTGTGGCGGTGGCATCGCACATCCACGATATAGATTGGGACTTCTTTTTGTCTGCCTTTTATGAGAGGTACCTTGGAGAGAAATTCCCAAGGGTTAAGCAACATGAGGGTGTGGTTTCAGTTTATGAAGGTGAGAAAAGTTTAAGCGAGAGAGTTGTGGGTACTGACCTCGAGAGCGGTCAGCGTAAGAGGCGACGTGATAGAAGGTTTTGCTTTAATCGAAGCTTGGATGGTAGTGTAGATTTGGGGCAAGTGCTACATGATCAAAGAGGGGTAGCTCGGTTGCCGATGTGTGACCAATGTAGAAAGTGTCATGTTGGAGGTTGTTGGGGCGCAGGAGTTTGTTGGAACTGTGGTTCTAAAGAGCATGTGAAGCGGAATTGTCCTCATGTGGTGAGATCAGCTTCAGTGGTAGCAAAAGAGTCTCTGAAGGGTAGTGGGCGCAGCCGAGACAAAGCTCGAAGGTGGCAGGAAGGGCAGAAAGGTGTGAGGAGCTTGGGGAATGAAACCTGTTGGAATTGTGGGTCTGTTGGACATTTGAGACGTAATTGTTTGAAGTTGGCTCGGGGTAGTCAGGATTCTTTACCGCAGGGAGATGGTGATGACCTCAATGTGTTAGCTGATGTTGCAGCGGTGCGGCTGGAGAATGATGGTTCTGCGAGGAAGAGAGCTTGTCTGTTGAAGCTCCGGGGTAGTGAGGTGTTTACAGGTAACCTTGTTAAGTAATCTTTGCTCTAGTTATCTTAGTTTGGTTTTTCCTTGCGTAGTGAGTATGGTCTCGTTGCTAGCATGTTTGGGGTAGTAGTTGGTGTTGTTTTGAAAACAACTTTAGTGTGAAGAGGGCATTAGTGAGTATCTTGTGGATAATGGGTTGTTAGAATGATGGAGTTGGTCAAGTTAGAAGTGAGATAGGAGGTTGTTTTTAGGCGGATTCTGAGGATGTTATTGGTGGGTGTGAACCGACATACATGCACAGTTAAAATCATTTGTTATATGCTATATTATATATGTACTGCTCCATGCATACATGTGACATGACATTAGAGGTTTTGCATGCATGTACATCAGGCATTGATAGGGCATATTGGTGACCATGCATACGAACGTTCACACTCGCTGGTAGTTGATCGAGTCCGTTAGTGTTGTGATAGGGTTATATTGGATGGGGGTTTTAAAAATTTGTGTTGGTGCTAGGAGAATGTTAGAAGTAATGGAGGGTATTAAGCGAGTTGTCAGTAATAGTGAGTGCGATATAGCATGTTGGTAGAAGGAAAGTGTTTGGCGCTTAATGAGTTTAGCGGTATGGTGGTGAGGAGATTACCGGTTGAAGTTAGAATCGGTTAGAGTGGTTGTGAATAGCTGGTAGAAGTGGTAGTTTCTTGGTGTTAAGTGATGTTGTAAGTTAGTGGATGTGTTCCAGAGTGCCGAGGTAACTTGGCATTGATGTCGTAATAGAAGGGTTGTTTTGTAGGTGATGGTTCGTAGCAACCTTCGAAGAGTTGAGAAGAGGTTGTGTTGTGGGTTGTAGAAAAGGGTTAGCCTGGGAGAATAGAAGTTTCGTAATCTAATATGTATGTATAGAATGGGCGGTGTCCTGGTAAGGCTAGTATTGTAGTCAAAGTTTGAAGTGGAAAAGCAATGTAAGTTCAAGGGCCATTGTTGGTTGGACGGGTTCTTGTGAGAAGTGGTTGGCTGGTTGTGAATAAGTAAATTCCGTCTGAAGACAGCTGGTGGTGTATGGAACGGCTGGCGGAGTCAAGGTTGGGGTTTTGTGATGTGATTTTCGGATGTTAGGTGAGTAGTTCTGGTGAATCGTTATGGTAATGATAGCGGCGGATGTGAAGGAATGTCAGCAATACGTTGAGAAGTTTGGGTAAGCAGTTGATGCTTAAGAATTTTTGCTTGTTGTGGTAGTCTTTGAAAGAGGTTGAGTAGTTTTGCAAGGAGTTTTAGAAGCAGTGAAGGTTGTGGGTCACAAGGTGGCTGAAACTGGATGGGTTGGTGTCACCGTGTGCGTGAGTTTTGGGAGTTATGAGCTGAGGTGGTGTATGCTGTAAAAGTTGGAGGTTCTTCAGGCTGTTGCTGGGGCTATGTGCAGTCCGGAAGTGTGAAGGGTTAAGATGTGGTTAACAGTTGAGTGTTCTGGAATTCGTGAACAGTATGTGGTGGTGTTGAGTCTGGGTGGAGTTTTGTGTGGGGCGTGTTCAGTGGTGGTTAAGTCTCCTGTGTTGCCTTGTGGGTTGCTTTGAGAAGTTTGGTTGTTCTCTTTTCGCCGGTTGAAATTTCGAGGATGAAATTTCCTAAGAGGGGGAGAGTTGTAACACCCCAATTTTGGGCTTAGAAGTTTTGGGTTTGAACTGGACCGGTCGGATTTTCGGTTCGAATATAAAAGGTGGTTTTAAGGAAAGCTTAGTTCGGGATGCACTAAAAATATGGAAAAATATCTAAAAATCCTCTTTTATTATATATAAGAGAGTGGTGAAATCAATTTTGCGAAATAAGGTTTGGAAATAAGACATTTCGAGTTAGTGACTAAAATGTAATTTTTGAAAAGTTGGTGACTGTTTTAAAAGGATTGAAACTTTGAATCTTTAAGGAGCTAATTTACCCAAGAAGAGTTTTCTCCAGATTTTTCTTAATATTAAAGATTTAATTAATGATTTTTAATTTAAAGGAAAAAGGGGAAATAGATATTTTGATGTCATAACTAACTTTTCTCAAAATTTTCCATTTCTTTTCTCTCAATTTTTATCTCAGCCCAAACACTTTTCCCCAGCCATTTTTCCTCTGATTTTAACATCTAAAGATGAGATTTCAATCTCAAATTGATCTCTAATCATTTCTACACCAAATTCTATTCATTTGCTTATTGGATTTTCAAGAATCTTGGTTCTAAACAAGGAGAAACTCACATTTAGAGGTATGAACGTCCTTCTCCTCTAAATACTCAGTTCTTTACTGAAATTCCCAAGTTCTCAATCCTTGATTTGTGTTTTATAAAAGGTTTTGATGTTGTGATCTTGATTTTGGCTTAAAATGCAAGATTTGGATTTAATTTTGATTAAATTCGTATTAAATGACTGGGCTCTGTTTTGAGATGTCTTTTTGATGTATTTTGGATGTATAATTGATGTGCAATTGAGGTTTAAACAATGCAATCTCGAATAGGTTGATTTTCCTAAGTTTTTACTTGTGAAAATGGTGGTTTTTGGGGTGATCTTGGTGTTTTGTTAATGCTGGAGGTATAAGGACGTGTTTGGGATCATTTTGGATGTTAATTGATGTTTAAAAATAGTTAGAAGTGATGGATCTCGGCTGGGTTAAGTCTTGGAAGTGTTTGGAGGTGATTTCGGTTGTGTTTGGTAGCCAAAATGTTGGATTTGCAAAGAGCATCGAGTTTAGGTGTGTTGCTGGTGTTTTTAATGCATTATGATGCATTAATCCTCTGTTGTTATGTGCTTGAAACAGGGGAGAATGATCCGTGAGCAATAGAGGTGGCGTTGAAGGTTTCGGATGCTTGGAAGGCTTGTTGGCTAGCCTTGTTTTGTGTATCGGTGAGTGAAGTTGGGTTTTCAGCTTTAAAACCAAGGTTTGAAGGTTTTGGGAGCTTAGTTTAAGTCTAAACAACTTAGCTAAGCTCAAGAGTAAGGAAATGGCATTCCTCTCTTTGTTTGTGTTATGAATTGGTTTTTAAAGCACTTGTGATTGTTGGATGCAATGCATGTGATTTGCATGTTTTAAATTCTGTTTTGAAAGCATATTTTAGCATGGTTTAATGTTGGTTTTGAAAGCCATGTGTGAAGGATGCTCAAGGTAAGAGATCCTTGGTTTTGTACATTGGAATTGTGGAATTGATGCATAGTGTTGCATGTTGTTTAATGGCTTTGTGTAATGCTTCAAAAACAGTGGATTGATGATGGTAATTGGTGGTTTTGGCATTTTGGTTATGCTTGTAAAACAATGGATTAATGTGGTAAAATGGTTATATTGGCAAGTGATGTAAGTGGTTCTTGGTTACATTAATCGGATATAGTTAGCCGGCTATAGGATTGGGTGCACCGTGAATTGAGTAGCCTTGGATGTCGAGGGGGTTGTGATTGTACCGTAAACTCCATCCAAGAATCCTAGCGATTGAGGAAATTGGTGTCACCACGATGGAGGTTGGCTCTCGTGAGTGGGCTTGGTTTAGTGCCACTACGATGGAGGTTGGCTCTCGTGGGTGGGCTTGGTTTAGTGCCACCACGATGGAGGATGGCTCTCGTGGGTGAACCTTGTTAAAGTCACCATGATGGAGGTTGGCTCTCATGAGTGGACTTTGTTAAGCGTCACAACGGTGGAGGGTTGCTCCCGTGTGTGAGCTTGGTTAAGGTGATTACAATGGTTGTGGTAGCTTCCATGTGTGAGCCTTGTGATGTGTCCCGGCTCTCGCTAGTGTATTATACAACTTCCGATGAGTGATGTTGAGGGGTTGTGATTGTACCGTTAAACTCCATCACGGGTGTTGAGGGGTTGTGAATGTACCGGTAAACTCCACCTTGTGTTGTTCGGAAGTGTGTATGAAGCGTGTGGGACAACGCTTGTAATCCGCGTATCCGATTGTGTCTTGTGTCATGATGGTTTGTGAATTATCGCTTGGAAGCCAATATAATGTTCTTGAATATGATGAAGCATGAGATGCTTGAAATGATGCATGGTTGCATGAGAAGTGTGTAATGTTCTATGAATGCATGTTTTACTTGTTAGCTTGAACAAGTGTTTATCTTCTATTGAGAATGTTGCATTGTCTGCATGGAATCTCTTTGGTGCATTGAAGTCTTGTGAAGGCTTGTTTTAAAAAGGCATGTAATGCAAATGTTGATTTTGTGGTTCATGTATTGCATTTGCTTAATGCATGAGATAGAATTGAGGGTGTAAGTGGTTTTTAAAGGTTTCTTGCTTTGAAATGATTTTCAAGTATAAGAAAAGTATAATGTGAAGTGGAAGTGTTTTCCAAGGATCTTGTATTTAACTTTGCATATGATGTTCATGCATGGAATGGTTAAATTGATGGTTTTGCAAGGTTGTGCTTTGAAGTGAATTACTTAGCTTTTCTAAGCTAAGGGTTGGTTTTTCGTGTTTGAGCAATGCATGATTTAAAGCATGTTGTTAAAAGGGGTTTTCAAACATTGCTTTGGTTTATCGAATTGTGTTTACTTTTAAAAGAGGTTTTATGACTCGCTGCATTGATGGTGTTTTGGTTTTGAGCATTCCTCACTAAGCATTATGTTCTTACGCTCCTTTTTATCCATCAATGCAGATATTTGAAGTTGGGACAGCGAGGAGCAAGTGATTCAAGGAGAGCTCCACTTGAGATGTATGTCTCGGTTAATAGCTATAGATAATAAAGGCAATAGGGGGGAGAATCTCTTATGTTGATGTTTAATGAGATTGTGTATGTTGGACAAGTTTGGTTTATGATTTTGAACTATGTGGTTTAACGCTTGCAACGTTTGAATCTTCTTAAGCTTAAGTCGTTATGCTATGCTTCTTGTTTTAAAAGCATGATTGAGTGTTGGATGTGTTGAATGAGTTGGTGCACCTAGGGGTGGTTTTGTATCTAGATTTTGATGCAAATTGGTAGGTATGATGCTTGGCATGTTGTTGATTTATTGTGGAATGGTTTGGAGCATGTTTGATGGGGTTTAAAGGTGTTAAAACAGGCCTATCTGCTGTTTCTGGGCAGGGTGTTTCGAAACACCCTTGCCTGTTTCGAAACAGGCCCTTGATTTGGCCTGGGTGTTCCTGAACGGCCTAGACCCCTTTCTGAACACTTTGGCTACTGCCAAGGGGTGTTCCTGAACGGCCTAGACCCGTTTCGGAACGCTTGACCGTTGGGCATAAAATTTGAATGGTTTTGAGGTTTGCTAGCTTTACGTTTTAGTCCTGATTCTTGTATGTGCAATTGCTTGAGTTTGAGATGTCCGTTTGAGATGAAATTTGGCAGAGAGGCATGAAACATGACTAATTTCATAATGGTAACTTAAAATTTGGTAAAGTCCTCTTAATTTCCAGAATTTACAAATTGGTCCATAAATTCGTATTTTGTGCAATTGAGTCCCTTATTGTTTTCCGATTGCTGTGATTTTTGAGTATGCTTATCTCAAGAGTATGACTAGGTTTGGTGTGCATCTAGACAAGTCTAAAAAGAAAAAAAAGGGTCGTTAATCAAGGTTGACTTTCGGGTTGACTTTGGTTTTCCCCGTGTAATCTTCGTAGTTTGGGTCAACCGTCTAGGCTGGGCTACGGGGGTTACAGTTTCACTTTCCATTCAACATAAACATCAAATTGTTTGAGCTTTCTTAATTAAGCTTTTTTAGGCTCAGTTAGTAAAAGAAAATAAGCTAAATTCTCATGCTTTACTTCAAGCTCAATTACTTGTACTAGAACTCGAGCTTGAAATTTAACTGAATTTTTTTAACGCTAATTAATATACACGCAACTAGGTTCGAAATTACTTGAATCAAACATTAGGATACTTGAATTTGAGTTGCTCCAGCTTGATTGGCCAATAACCAAGCTGAATTCAAGGTGTTTTCTTTATTCATCTCGAACCTAAGCAACTTGGAACAACAGGGACGCCAGCTTTCACCAAAATGGTTTGGCTTCAATAAAATGCAATCAAGGAAAAAACTTCAAACCATAACTTAATTCTCTTTCTCCGATTTTAACATTTAATATTCTCACTTTCTTTAATCTAATCTAACCCTATACAAATAAGATGGATCAAACTTAAGACCCTTACATAGTAGTCAGAAAACAAAACAAGGGAAGTTAAAATCACCCCGAACCCTAGATCCCCGCTTCCTCGACGTCCACCTCTAGCCTGGTTGTTGCTCGATTCCTGCTTGGGTTGCTGGACGTCTCCCTCCCTTTGCATTGTCGTCGGTTCCCGGTCTTTCAGGGGGGACAAGTTAGGAAAGGTTCTGAGGTTGGTGGCTATAGACACGGGGTTTTTGTCTCGATTTTTCCTTGACTTTCCAAGAGGCCTTCAATCGTCTCCTTACTTCGCCGGCGGCGGCTTCTATCAACTGATTTTTGCTGAAGTTGCTGAATGTGAAGCTGTGCCTTGTGAGTTTTCATCTTTTGTGGCTGAAGCGGTTTTTTCGAGTTGATTTGCGGCTGTTCTTGGTTTTTCCTTGTCCGAACTAGATGGCTCTTTACGCCTGAACGATGCACTGGTGAAAGCGTTTTCCCCATTCGAATAAGACGGGATTAGAAGTTTTTTTGTGACTTAGTCGGTGTTTTCTCGGAAGTTGAGTGAGCTCTTTGATAAGGTTCTTTTCCCCTGTTTCGCTGAATCCCTTCTTCATCCCGCCTCTGGTTTCCTCACCCATTCTCCCCTGTTTTGTCTCCCCCTGTCCCCGCCTCTGCTTGATCCGTCCCTTTTCTGCTGCGGTCTGGATTATGTTTACTGTTTATCTTTGTGGTCACTCTGTTTCGTTCCGGGCATGTTGTTGAGTATTGGTCTTACTGCTGATCCTCTTTGGCTTCGATATGAACATAACAAGGAATTGTGGGTGGACTGACCTTATGGTGGACGAATGAAGCAAAGATAACCATCCTTGAACATAACAAGAATTTTATCGATACAAAAGTGACATTCCAAGAAGACGAGGAATGGTTCAAAACTTTCATCTATGGTCCCCGTACAGAAAAGAAAAAAAAGAAGCTTTTTGGGAGGAATTAAATCAACTAAAAAGATCCCCAAATGTAAGATGGCTAATTATGGGCGATACCAATACTGTCACCTATCAGAGGGATAAAGAAGGGGGAACCCCTTTCAATCCGGAGGAAGCCAAGTGTTTCACGGATTTTGTGGACTCTGTTGGGCTTATGGAACTACCAATCAAAGGGGGATGTTTCACTTGGTATAACTAGAGAAGTGAAGAAGCGGCTATACTGGAGAAACTTGACCGGGTTTTATGCTCTACGAAATAGAGTATCTCCTTTCCCAAAGCTCTGGGCATGATGGATATTGCTCTTGCTTCAGATCATACCCCAATCCTCCTCTTCCCTCAAGGCTTTTCTAGAAAATATAAGAAGGAGTTCAAATTCGAAACCAAATGGCTCTTGGACGAGGAATGTCCTCAAACTATTCATAAAGGCTGAAACTCTTCTACATATGATAACATCTCACAACATTTTGAGAGGAAAATCAGAAGAACAAGAGCTGCTTTAATAAAGTGGAGTAAAGTGAAGTCCAAGCAGAAAAATGAAAGAAAACAATCCCTGATGGCCCATATCAAAAATTTTCAAGGGAGGAAACTCACAGGACCGGAACTGGAAAAATACAAACAGCTCAAAAAAGATCTGGATCTTGAATGGGAATGTGAAAAAAGATACTGGCATCAACACTCCAGAATAAATTGGCTGAAATTAGGGGATAAGAATACTAAACTCTTCCACGCTACTACCCTTCAACATAGAAGAACCAACTTCATTCTCAAGATTAAAAAGGACGATGGCACATGGCTTGAGGATCCGACAGACATAGCTAATCTATTGCAACATCATTTCCAGAAACTATTTTCCAAGGACCAAACCGTTGACTTTCAATGCCTTGAAAATTATATTCCACGACTCGTGACTGATATGATAAACTCCAAGCTCAATAAAGAAGTCTCTGGGGAGGAGATTAAGAAAGTGGTTTTCAATATGGGAGCGACTAAAGCACCGGGACCCGATGGATTCCCAGGGTGTTTCTATCAAACATTCTGGGAAACCATAAAAGGAGACCTTATAGGGATGGTTTCTGCTTTTTTCAAAGATGGTTTTCTGGACTATGGTTTGAACAAAACTAATCTAGTCATGATCCCAAAGAGATCAAACCCATGCGAAGTCTCCCACTTCCGACCGATCAGTCTCTTCAATTTCTCCCTTAAAGTTATAACCAAGATCCTGGCCTCTCGCCTCAAGAGCTTCCTCTCTAATCTCATTCCTCATCACCAATCAGCTTTTGTTTAAGGCATAGCAATTCATGATAATATAATTCTTGCTAATGAAGCTTTTCATGTGATTAGACGAGCCAAGAAAAGAAAAAATGGCATAATGTCACTTAAAATTGATCTTGAAAAGGCCTATGATAAAGTTGATTGGGATCTTCTTCGCTTTACAATGAACATGATGGGTTTCTGTGACTGATGGATTGACAGAGTCATGAAGTGTGTTTCTTCAGCATCCTTTTCACTGGTCCTAAATGGGGAAAAGTATGGTGATTTCCTACCAGGGAGAGGACATAGACAGGGTGACCCTCTCTCACCTTTTCTTTTCACCTTCATCTCAAACATTCTTTCCTGGATAACGAAAAAAGAAGTTGAGACCTCTCACTTTGAAGGCCTCAAAATCTGAAGAAGCTGCCCTATCCTTAGTCACCTTATGTTTGCAGATCATTGCATGATGTTCTCAACAACAAACGAAGGAAATTGTCGTGCTGCCATGAACATTTTACTATTTTTTCAAAGAGCAACAGGACAGACGATAAACTTCCAGAAATCTTCAGTATTCTTCTCCCAAATGTTAGCACTCAGCTCAAAACACGCCTATCCAATATTCTGGGCTTTAGGCCAATTGAGGAGGACAATATGTATCTCGGTTTGCCCTCGTTCTGGGACGAAGCAAGAAGGAAGCTCTTGCTTTTATAAAGGATAAGGTTCAGAACAAATTCAGAGGCTAGAGAGCTAAATTCTTGAATCAAGCTGGAAAGGAGGTTCTTATTAAAGCAGTCGCCCAGACCATTCCCACATATGTGATGCAATGTTTTCTCCTTCTTGTCACTTTTTGTGATGAACTCAGCTCGTTAGTGGCTAAATTCTGGTGGAATAATTGTGGTTTTAAGGAGAAGAGCATTCATTGGCTAAAATGGAGGAATCTTTGTCGTCCTAAGGATCAAGGTGGGCTGGGTTTCAGAAATCGCAGATCCTTCAACAAAGCCCTGATCGCTAAGATCGCGTGGAAAATCTTAAAGAACCTGGACTCATTCTTGGCTCAAACTCTCCGGAGAATTTACTACCCAAACGGAAACATCTTCGAAGCCCCCAAATGCAACAATCCTTCTTGTGCTTGGAAAGGCATTCGAGAAAGGATTGAAGTAATTAAAGAATGATCCTTATGGAGGGTAGGAAACGGAAGAAGCATCTCTACTTGGAAGGACAACTGGGTCCCAAAAACTCCCCAGATTCTGAATCCTTTCTTAATCACATCCTCCTGGTCTTTGCCTATCTGTTAGTAGCCTTATGAATCCCGACCAAAGATCTTGGGACCGATCTAAACTTGATATTCTTTTCTCGTCAGTAGAATCTAAGGCGAGTAGGACTATTCCGATTGGGGAACTCGAAATCAAAGATTCCTTGGTGTGGGCAGGAACAAAGAACGGAGACTACTCTGCCAAGTCGGGCTACCGGCTCATAGAAGACAAGCTTACAACCTATTCTAACCCCTCTTCTAGTGAAGATCCTGGCAAAACCAAAGCCTTTTGGAACTCCATTTGGTGCCTGAAGGTGCCGTCAGAAATTCGCTCTTTCCTTTGGAAGCTTTGCCATAACATTATTCCTACCAAAGGAATCCTCGTAGCTCACTTCCATGGAAGATTCCAGGATTCGGAACAGTGTCCAAGATGTGGGAATGAGGAGGAGACCATCGAACACCTTCTGTTCTTCTGCCCCTTTGCACAAGCGGTTTGGAAAGCATTGGGTTTCAACTATTCTCCAACTCTTTCAGGATTCCCAGGTTTCTCAAAGTGGTGGGCCAAGATTAACGAATTTAGAAGACTGAGAAATTTCGAGGAAGGATGTGCCCTTATCATTTTTTTTTCTATGGGTTATTTGGAAATCACGCAATGCCTTTGTCTTTGAAAACAAGAAGGACCTGCCTTGGGAGGTATGGCTGCGTGCTGATTGTTCTTTCCAGGAATTTGCCCATGAATCCTTAACCTCCCTAGAGGAAAACTCTCCCCATCTCAACGAACTGATACACTAGAACCCTCCCCCTTCAAGTTTTTCAAAATCAATTGCGATGCTGCCTTTGATCCCTTTACAGGAAAGACTACGGTGGCAGCCATTGCTCGTGATAGCTTGGGATTCGTCGTATAAGGAATCTTGACACCCTTGTTCGCCCCGTCTGCAGCGACGGCTGAAGCCTCAGCTATTAGGCTTGGTTTATATTTGGCCTCTTTAAATAATCTTGCTCTTATCATCATTGAAACTGATTGTCAAGCAGTTGTCAGTAGACTTCGATCAGAGTCCCTTTCTAACTGGGTATCTTCCGCTGTCGAATAGGATATCAGGAACGAAGCTAAAACTTTTGTTTCTTGCTCTTTCTCCTACGTTCCTAGATCTTGTAATGAAGCAGCTGACATGCTTGCCTTTATTGCTAGAGACTTACAGGTTCAGACCCTTTGGGGCCCCCCGCTCCCCCAAGTTTTCTTTTGTATTTGTAATTCTGTTAAAATAAAATTTTCTTCTTTGGATAAAAAAATCTAACCCAAACAAAACAATCCTCGCATTCTTCAATATAAGTAATAATTGATATGATCTTATCTTAGAACAACCCATGTCAAGAAAATAACATAAATAAGGGAAAATTTGGATAAATACTCAAACCTGCCAGTGTCTTTGGGGTTGAACTCCACATCATCGCAACCCAAACTACGAGCAAACCGAACCATATTCCTAGAAATATCCAATACCTCCTCTTTACTCTTCCTTAACTTATACTCCAAATGAATTCCACTCATCACGATAAACGTATGAATTCTATGTCTTTCGGCATACTTAACCGCCTCCCAAGCTGTCCTGATGTCCTTCTCATTACACCTAGAAAGTTCGCAAATAACAGGCACGTATCCACACTCATCTACCGCATTTCCAACTTCTTTAGCAATAGTCTTAACAGCTTCGAAATCGTCTTTAGAGGCTTTCGGGAACCCGGCTTCAATTATATCGATGCCGAGCTTTGCGAGTTGGCGGGCAATGTCGAGTTTTTCCTTGGAAGTCAAGGTGGCGCCGGGGAATTGTTCGCCATCGCGGAGGGTGGTGTCAAAGACACGGACGTAGTTAGGATCGGGGATATGGTTGGGGTGTAAGGGGGTTGGCGGTGGGGAGAGGGAGGGTTAGGGTTGAGAAAGGAGGAAGCGATGAGGAGTTTGGGGAATGATTCAGAAGGAAATGAAGGGAAAGTGAGGGGTTGATTGGAGGAAGGGAAAGTGAAGGACGTGGAGCGAAGGAAAGGGGAAGGCTTGAAAGAGGGAGAAAAGAAATGGCAAAACTTGGAGGAAGTGATGATAGAGGAAGCTATGGATTGGATGTAGAGGAGGAAAGCAAGGGAAGGGAGGCGCAGTCAGCACAGTAGTAGTTTCATTATGTCCTAAACATCCCAAAATGTAATTTGTGGGACCCTAAATACAAAATAATAATATTACTTATGTTCTATTAAAATTTGGTCAATTTTTAACCATTTAAAATAATTATGGTCAAAATTTTAAATATTAGACTTTTAAAAAAGTTATTAGAAAATGGTAACTTGAGTCTTTTAAGATGAACATCATCATCTTTTCCACTGAGACTATTTGGTTTCAATTAAGTTACATTACTCTTATGACAAAATATTTATATTCATTTATTAAATTGTTGGATTTAAACACATTTGTGTTTAGTTCAATTATGTTCATAATTTAAACTAGTTTGTTTAAAGTAATGTTTTCCCATCAAAAATACTAAAAAAACATTTATGCTAATGTTATTTATTTATTTATAATAAATTATTTTTTTATGTTTGATTGTTTTATATATAAAGATAATAAATTTGTTTACTATATGTTTGTGTTAGAATATATTTAATTATATATTTATGAACATATTCATGAAATTTTTTAATGCGTCGTGAACATGTTTATTTAGTTTGTATGGACGTACTAATTGAACATTTTTGTGATCATTAAAGGACTACGCATAGGCACATGTAGGGTTAAATAAATTAGCACACACAAACATTTGAAATTATTAACAAACATGAAATGAGGACAAATATACTTAAAAATAAATAAATATGAAATAAATTTGTTCTTTTAAATTTAATTCATTTACAATCCTACCAACATATGTGATATTTTTAATTGGTTACAATTAAGTTTTATTGTTTATACACTTTATTAAATTGATCATATTTTAAATAAATTAGTATATTTAACACTTCATATTTACACATATATTAATTTAACCTTAATTTTAATTTTTTAAAATGATAATTAAAAATTAAATACACAATTAAAAATATTGGTTTATTTAGATAAAATGTCATTAATTTAAAAAACGAAAATAGTTCATCTCAAAATTTATTTAGAGAAATTTGTTATTTTTTACGGTACCGAAGGGGATTCGCTCTTAGTTGGGGGCGATTTCCATGGGTGGGGGAATCGTTAACGACTTTAGGACACTTTTTTTAGTCTAGAATTAAAACAAAAATTTACAAAAATACTTAAACCAAAACCTATGTTTTCCCTTTTGGTTTAAACGGTGTGTTTTCTTAATTATTGGGGTTTTTTTTTACATTTAGGGATTAAAAAGAAAGTAAATTAAATGACAAGAACTAAAATAAAAAATTTAGAAATTATTTTAAAGCATGTTGGTATTGAGTATAATGCAAAACTTTGCAAAGCCATAACTTCGTGTCCGAGTGTTCGATTTAGGCTATTTTTAATCTATGTAACTTTTCAAGATTTATACGTTGGCAATGGGACGTATCGCCTTGTGGTCGTTTTCATCCCGAAAAACATCGTTTTGACTGTTGATTATGGATTGTTTTTAGTTTTTATCTAAACTTTTAACACGCGCGCACCCCCAACACTTGTTCACAAAAATTCGATAGGTGTATTTTACTATATTTTGAAATTTTTAATTTTGGTCCTTGTAATTTTAATTTCCTTTCAACTCGGTCCCTATAATTTTACCACAGGACCAAAATGAAATATTTCAGAATGTATTATGATTAAACAATTATTAAATATAATATAATTACACAATTACAATATAAGTGTCCAGTTTTTTGAAAATCTAAATTTAGTTCTTCTAATTTTATTTTTTACATTTTAATCCCAAAATAAATAAAAAAACCCAAAATCGTTGGTAGCTACCGACGACACTCCCTACCCCATAAAAGTCTTTAGGGTAAACTACATAAATGGTCCCCCTGACTATGTTTTAATTCTTTTTTTGCGTCCCCGACTATTAGAAGTTACAAATTAGTCCTCTAACTTAAAAAAGTAACAAATTGATCTGACGTTGTTACACTCTTACCCGGCCTGGAAGAAAACCAGAAGGAAAGTGAAACCGGAAGTCAAATCGAAATAATCAACATTCAAATCAAGGTCAAACAATTAAGTTTTAAACCTAACATTTCATATCTTTACAATATGACCCTTAATTCCTTAAAACTTCAAAATTTAACTAGATTAATTTAAAATTTTAACGGTTGATGACATGGCAGTTAATATAAATTGATATATGTTGAGATTTTAGGGGCTCGATTCGATCAACCGTTCTTGCTCGCCAAGTGTGGAGAAGTTGGATAATTGGGTGTTTTAGTGGGAGGAGAAAAATAGGCAATTTGACACAAGGATTTATAGTGGTTCAACCTTCTAACCAAGGTCTACATCCACTACCTTAGCTCCCCACTAAGGATTTCCAACAAATTCACTAAGAATTTCGTCCCCTTTTCTCGAATTAGGAGGAAACCGTTAAAACCCTCAAAGCTTTCTACCCGAAGCTTGAAGGAACACTCTCTTTACAAAGAAAGACTTAGCAAACTAGAAATCCCTCTAACAGGTGTTTGTTTGCAATTCTAAGCACTCATCCAAAACCTAAACACTTGAGCAAATTTAACAATGCAAGCTCACAAGTGTTGTCTAAGCAAGAAATGTACAATTAAAGCTTCTAGACAAATTTTGACATCATAATGTTGTAACAATTGAAGAATTAACCATTACAAGATGCTTGGAGGTCCCTTTTATACTCCCAATTGAGTTTGTAGCCGTTACTAGCCGTTGGGATTGAATTGGAGCCGTTGGAGCCTTTATTTCCCACCATAAATGCAGTTCTGCAGCTTGGCGTATCGATACTCGTCCAACCGTATCGATACGGTCTCAATGAGAAAAGAGCTGTTGGGCTTCTTCAGCTGATACGTATTGATACGCTTACCTAGCGTATCGGTACGGTCCTGCAATTTAAAAGACCGTTGGGGAAATGACCGTTGGGGTAGTTAGGCGTATCGGTACGCGATACAACCGTATCGGTACGCGACTAGCCGTTTGGGCTCTTTCAAAGCACACCGTATCGATACGGCTAGGCGTATCGGTACGGGTTTTGGCTACTGGAATTCTGGTAGTTTGAAAACCCTAAGGCGTATCGGTACGGTTTAATACCGTATCGGTACGGTCACTTTAAAAGCCTGGTTTTGACTACTTTAAATACACTTTAAATCATTCCAAAGCCTTTTGAAAACCCTTAAACATATTTTCAAGTTGTTTTTGACTAAAAACTTATTTTAAATTCTTTTCAATTTAGTCCAAAACATTTTTCAAATATTATATCAAAACTTAGTTCTACAATCTCCCCCTTTTTGATATAATAAAACCAACTTGAAAAATTATTTGGGATTCTCCCCTTTTAACTTTAAGGATTGTGAATAAGAGATTAAAGATATGAATTCAAATAAAGCTCCCCCTTATTCATTTGAAAATTCAATTTTTCAAACTATTTCTCCCCCTTTTTGTTATATAAAAAAGATTTTAAGATGACATTAAGTTCAAGATAACATAGGAGGCAAAAAAAATTTGACACACTTAAAATTTTGGTTAAAAAAATGGCTCCCCCTTACTCAAAGCATCATGAGAATGTTAGTTCAAAATACATGATTATCTAGTTGACATAAATGAAAATAAATCAAATAAACACAAAAGCAACTAGATTTTACTACACTTGAACTTAAGGGAGGATGTGAAGCCTTCCTTCTTCAAGTGTTCTTCCTTTGTGTGCATGGAGCTCCCCCTCAATTTTTGACTTGTTGATCACTCTCCATCACACCTAGCAAAAGACAATCAAGTAATTTTTGGTATCCAAATTGCTTTGGATCCATAGACATCAGTAGCACAAAATTTAGTCCCCTTAGGAATCCATTTTTCAATTTCATCCTTTTTAGTTGAAGTGGTTAGTCCTTTTGGGACCCAAACACTCCTAAAACATTTTCCATTCACAAATCTAGGGGCACTAGATTGTCTTACATAAAAGTTTGATTTTCCAAAACTATTTTTCTTTTCAAGTTTATTGGAAATCAAATCTTTTTCTTTTTGAACTTTAAGAAGCAAATTTTGTAAATCAAAACATTTTTGTTCAAAGTCTTTCAACTTTGCTTCAAGTTCAAGATTTGTTTTTGAAAGCAAATCATTTTCAATTTTTATTTTTGAAGTCAACTTTTTGTTCTTGGAAAATGATGCCTTGAATTCCAAAAGCAAATCATCATAGGCATCTTGTAACTCATCAAATGTATAAGAATTTGAAATAGATGAGTTAGAAGTTACCTCCCCCTCATTGAGGGCCATCAAGCATAGGTGGGCTACTTCATCATCGGTGGAGTCTTCATCACTCCATATGGCCACATATGCTTGTTTTGAAGATGATCCATTCTTTTTGGATTTGTGGGAGTCATTCATCTTCTTCATCGATTAATGCTTGAATTTTTCCATTTTGCTCTTCATGAACCGGGCAAATTTGTTGAAGAGATAGGCCATCTCTTCATCTTCACTTTCCTCCTCACTTGAATCTACATGATGGCATGTGGAGGATTTGAGAGATACGACACTTGCATTAATGCCTAGCTCCATGATCTTCTTCCTCCCCATTGCTCTAATTCTTCCTTCTTCTTCTCCTATTCTTTGTTTTTCTTCATTATTTGATGAATGAGAAGTGACCCCATGAGTTCATCAAGCTTCAAGGTTTTGAGATTCTTGGCTTCGATGATGTCGGTCCTCTTTGAGTCCCATGACTCGGGAAGGGAGTAGATGAGCTTTTGGACAAGCTTCTCTTCCGGGATGAATTCTCCATAACCTTTAAGACCATTGGTGATGGTGGAGAACCTATCAAACATCTTCTCGATGTTCTCTTCCGGATCCATCTTGAAGTTCTCATACTCTAAGGTGATGAGCCCAATCTTGGTCTCCTTGACTTCATCGGTTCCTTCGTATGTGACTTCAAGCTTGTCCCATACTACCTTGGCACTCTCACAAGAAGACATCTTCTCATAGATGGTTGGGCCAAAAGCACAAAAGAGCATGTGCAAGGCTTTGCAATTAAGCTCCATCTTCTTGCGATCGTCGGCACTCCATTCCGCTTTGCTTCCTTAAGGCACGAACGGACCATCTTCAACTATGTCCCATAGCTTGCAGTCTTTTGACTTCAAGAAGAATTTCATCTTTGTCTTCCAATGGGCATAGTGATCTCCGTCGAAGAAAGGCGGTTTGTCGATTGATTGTGCCATTGAGCCGGTTGGTGAAATGTTGGTCGAGCTTGCCGGATCTTCTCAATAGGATGTGAAATCCCATTCAATTGAGCCAAGCTCTGGTACCAATTGTTGAGATTTTAGGGGCTCGATTCGATCAACCGTTCTTGCTCGCCAAGTGTGAAGAAGTTGGATAATTGGGTGTTTTAGTGGGAGGAGAAAAATAGGCAATTTGACACAAGGATTTATAGTGGTTCAACCTTCTAACCAAGGTCTACATCCACTACCTTAGCTCCCCACTAAGGATTTCCAACAAATTCACTAAGAATTTCATCCCCTTTTCTCGAATTAGGAGGAAACCGTTACAACCCTCAAAGCTTTCTACCCGAAGCTTGAAGGAACACTCTCTTTACAAAGAAAGACTTAGCAAACTAGAAATCCCTCTAACAGGTGTTTGTTTGCAATTCTAAGCACTCACCCAAAACCTAAACACTTGAGCAAATTTAACAATGTAAGCTCACAAGTGTTGTCTAAGCAAGAAATGTACAATTAAAGCTTCTAGACAAATTTTGACATCATAATGTTGTAACAATTGAAGCATTAACCATTACAAGATGCTTGGAGGTCCCTTTTATACTCCCAATTGAGTTTGTAGCCGTTACTAGCCCTTGGGATTGAATTGGAGCCGTTGGAGCCTTTATTTCCCACCATAAATGCAGTTCTGCAGCTTGGCGTATCGATACTCGTCCAACCGTATCGATACGGTCTCAATGAGGAAAGAGTCGTTGGGCTTCTTCAGCTGATACGTATTGATAAGCTTACCTAGCGTATCGGTACGGTCCTGCAATTTAAAAGACCGTTGGGGTAGTTAGGCGTATCGGTACGCGATACAACCGTATCGGTACGCGACTAGCCGTTTGGGCTCTTTCAAAGCACACCGTATCGATACGGCTAGGCGTATCGGTACGGGTTTTGGCTACTGGAATTCTGGTAGTTTGAAAACCCTAAGGCGTATCGGTACGGTTCAATACCGTATCGGTACAGTCACTTTAAAAGCCTGATTTTGACTACTTTAAATACACTTTAAATCATTCCAAAGCCTTTTGAAAACCCTTAAACATATTTTCAAGTTGTTTTTGACTAAAAACTTATTTTAAATTCTTTGCAATTTAGTCCAAAACATTTTTCAAATATTATATCAAAACTTAGTTCTACAATATAATTACATAATTAGCCCTTAAAGTTCTACACTTACTTTAAATTGACCTTAATTCTAAAAAATTAACCAACATAATTTTAATAATATATTAATTTAGCCCATCTTCTTTTCTATTTCTCATCTCCTTTAATTCTTCAATTCATTTTCACCACAAAAACAATTTAAGATTTTCTATCATTATTCCATCAACACTCGAACACATCGGCGGACGTCATAATTGGTTGTATCAGACAAGGGAGCTGCCACAGTTTCATTAGAGAATCCAGAATCTTTGGTATATCAACAACATACCCATTGACTTATAATAATAATAATAATAATAATAATAATAATAATAATAATAATAATAATAATAAGCTTGAGAGCTCGAGAAGCCCCTCAAATTTTCAAAAAAATCAATTAAGCCCTTAAAGTATTTTCGCACTCAATGTCACCCTCAAACCCCAAAAATTAACCAATCCGACCCTTTGACTGACGGAATCCGTCGTTGACCGTGATAGTGCTGACATGGCGATCCACGTTAAAAAAAGTGATGACGTGGAAGAGGGGCTTAATTGATTTTTTTTAAAGTTCGAGGGTTTAATTGATTTTTATAAAGTTTGAAGGCTTATTTAATATTTAAGCAAAAAAATAAAAAAATATTAAAATATTCTAAAAATAAATATTAAATTACTAAAAATAAATAAAAATAAAAAATATATATGACCATTGTAATAAAAATATAAGATTAAAATTATGTTATAACCTAATAAGTTGTGTAAAATCTAAAATATATTCCAATACATATGATGTAAACTCATGACAAAATATATTTACATACCTTTTATTAGATTGAACCAACAACTTTCATGGAATTTAAGTTAGAAAATAAGAAAAATTAAGAAACACTCTTGCTGCATAGGACTTTATGGTGTTTGACTTTATTAAAGAGTTTTTTTTCATCCGATCAAACAATAAACTTCATCTTGCCCGATGCATCCAAGTATAGTATCATAGAAAAATCCAAGCATTTTTTATAGTGAGATCACTTCTTTGGTCAAAGAAGAATTTTTTATATTAGAAAATGTATCTTTATATTTTTAAAAATTCATTGATAGTGTTTTTTATTTTAATATTTTTTTAATTTTTTAGTATTATAATATTTCTTTATATTTTTAATATTTTAATTTAATTCAAACAATTTCTTAATTTTACTTAAAAATTAAATAAGCCCCCAAACTTTCTAACAAAACCAATTAAACCCTCAAACTTTCTAACAAAATCAATTAAGCTCCTCTAGACACATCATCATTTAAACGTGGACTGTCACGTCAGCACCGTGAACTACCATGTCAACATCGTGAATTGCCACGTTAGCACCGTCACGGTCAACGGCGGATTCCGTCAGTCAAAGGGTCGGATTGGTTAATTTTTGTAGTTTGAGGGTGACATTGAGTGCGAAAAAACTTTAATGACTTAATTGATTTTTTCCCCAAAGTTTAGGGGCTTCTCGAGCCCTTAATAATAATAATAATAATAATAATAATAATAATAATAATAATAATAATAATAATAATATCGATTATAACATAAACATAAAATGTTATAAAAATAATAATTTAGGTTAGAATTTACAAGAAATATTTATAACATCAATTGTAATGTTATAAAAACTTTAAGGACTTAATTGATTTTTTTCCAAAAGTTTGGTAATCTGCATAGTATTGGAGATTTATTGAAATGTTAGAAAAATGGATTTTCTTGACAAGTTAATCGAACCAGAGTCCTTGTTCGAATTCAGTTCAGCTTCTCTGGGGTAAGACATTTTCTAATTCCATCAGTTTTGCACTTAACGTGTTTGATAAATTGACTGAATGGATTACTCTCATGGACAATTAACAAAAATCTTAATCTAGGAATTTCTCTGTCTCTTTAGATGCTGCTAATTGGTGAACTTTAAGCCTGTAATTTTTTTTTGGGAAAACTACACTGGTGGTACCCTAACTATACATGTATTCCTACTTTGGTCCCACAATTATGTTTTTCGGCAAAAGAGTCCCTTCCGTCACATAGTTTTCCTGTTTTGGTCCCTCGACGTTAAAACCCTAACGGTTTTGCTGACTTGGCTTATTTTATATTTTCCCCAATTTCCACCTCATTTATTAATAAAATAAAAGCACACGTGTAAAAACACTTGAAACACACTAAGCCTAAACCCATTCTAATCAGATCAGTTTTCCTAAAAATTAACCTAATCGTATTCTAGGGTTCTTCCTCTCCCAAAATTTTCACCCAAAATCAAACACCAAATCTTCAAAATCGAATCGATTTTCTAGGGTTCTTCCTCTCCAGAAACTTTCACCCAAAATCAATCACCAAATCAATCACCAAATCTTCAAAAGCGAATCGATTTTCTAGGGTTCTTCCTCTATAGAAATTTTCTAGGCTTCTTGGGATGGTATTTTGATTGCGAATCAGAATCCGAAGCTTAACGAGGAACCTAGTGCTGGGGAAGAAAGGTTGAGTGTTGTAAAAGAGGAAGAAAGGAGTAGCCCTGGTGGGTCAGCTCAAACGAGGGATTATTATGCGGATTCTTTGACTGGGAAGAGAAGTTTTGACCGTTCATTGTCGAATAGGAAGATAAGTTTAGGGGAAGCTGAGGATTTGAAGTCTTCGATTTCCAATGCTAAAGTGTCACCCGATACTGTTGGGCTGTTTCATGGGACGAAACTGTTGGTTACCGAGAAGGAATTGAGGGATTCCAATTGGTATTTTAATGTAGAATCTGGTTCTAAGGATGTTGAACTTGTTGCTAATGGAGGTGTTGGTCGAAAAGCGTTTAATTTGAAGAAGGTAAGGGGTTGGAAAAATGTTTGGAGTATCTGGGGTTTGATACCGAGGCGAAAACAAAGTGAAGTTGGTGATGAAGATAGGTATTTTGGAGGAGATGTAGGGAACGGGAGGGTAGCGGAGTCGGGGCCGAAGCTTAGAAGCGTGGTTAATGGAGATCAATATAGAGGTATTGAAGGAAATGCGGGTGAAGGGACACTGGTGGATTCATTGAAAAAGCTTAGGAGGTTTGCGAATGGAGATGAAAGTAAAGCTGCAGGAAATGTGTCTGATGGAACACTAGCAGAGTCCTTACAGAAGTTAAGAAGAGCGACTAATGGAGTTGAAAATGGGAATGTTGTAAGGGATAAGCTTCTGCGGAGTTACAGTGTTAGTGCTCGGAATTCAGTTGATGGAACATCTTTTTACACGTCAGGTGCTTTTATTTTATTAATAAATGAGGTGGAAATTGGGGAAAATATAAAATAAGCCAAGTCAGTAAAACCGTTAGGGTTTTAACGTCGAGGGACCAAAACAGGAAAACTATGTGACGGAAGGGACTCTTTTGCCGAAAAACATAATTGTGGGACCAAAGTAGGAATACAGACATAGTTAGGGTACCACCAGTGTAGTTTTCCCTTTTTTTTTAAATAAGGAATGAGTTTCTGGTTTTTGTGTGGAAAAGGTATTGGCTTTTCATGTGGGTTGAGGAAGGGATTTAATTACCAGCAGAGTTTCAATTTAGTTAATGTTAAGTTCGAATGGGTTAAAGATAAAGCCTTAGATGCTGTTATTGGCGGTGAAAGAAACTTGAGAGCTGCCTGCAATCTTGTCTCCATCCTTTCCTATGCTCCAAATGGTTGTCTCCCTATTTACCATCTTTCTCGACATCGTGGTCAATTGGGTTTGCCCCATGATCGTAAGCTATCCACGTTTCTCAGGAGATAACCCACCATTTTTCATGAATCTTATGTGTTCGACAGTGCTGGCATTAGTGTTCTGTGCTTCGAGTTGACCCTTGAAGCCTTAAATCTTCACTATGAAGAATTTGGTATCATAAGGGATAATGTGATGGATTTGATTGCAAATTGCTGATGCTTACCAAGGATAGGACCCTTCCTTTACAGACTATTGACCAACTGAAATGGGATTTGGGATTGTCTCACGATTAGTGCGATAACTTGATTCCGAATTATGATGATCTGTTTTCTTTGTTTCGCCTTCCTGATGACTGCATTGGTTTGAAGCTTTTATCATGGGATGATGCACTTGCTGTCTCCCAATTAGAGAAGAATGTTTCCCTGCAAACAGAAGAAAATTTGAAAATTAGCTGTTTAGCCTTTCCCATACGATTTACTAGGGGTTTTGGATTGAAGAGAAAGTGCTTGGAATGGTTAAGAGAATGGCATAAACTACTACCATACACTTCACCTTATGCTGATGCCTCTCACTTGGATCCACGTACCGATGTGTCGGAGAAGAGAATTGTGGGCGTGTTTCATGAGATTCTTCACCTTACCATACAAAAGAAAACGCAACGTCAGAATGTGAGTAATCTACGGAAACCATTGTTACTACCTCAGAAGTTCACTAAGGTGTTTGAGCGCCATCCTAGCATCTTTTATATTTCCAAGATGTCAGATACTCAAACTGTTGTTCTTAGGGAAGCTTATGACTGTCAACGACTTATTCAGAGACACCCCCTTGTTGATGTTAGGGAAAGATTTGCATGCATGATGAGAAAATGATTTTTGGATAGAAAGAAAACTGCTGATGTATGTGGCAAGGACCCATCAAAGACTGTTCATGGTCATAAAGGCGGTCTTGATTCCGAATACGATTCTGATGCATCACGATGTGTGCAATCAACACCTTTTACAATTTGGATTGGAAATAGAATTAAGGAGTAATCAAATTTGTATCCCGCATCTGTTATAGAGGATCGGTTCAGTTATGGTTTTTACTCAACAAGTACAATTCTGCCAATCAAAAAGACACCCGATTCCTTTGAATTCTTATGAGGCAAACCACCAATTCAACTCATCTACTTTAGTCCTTTTTCTGCATTCAGTTTGCTCTAAAAAGCTTCTTCTAAATTTTCTGATCTTTGGGGTTTTGATTAAATCTGTGTTCCTTAGGAAGACAGAAAAGGAGAAATGGAAGAGTATAAACATTTTGGGCATCAGCACCCACTGCTTCTGCTGAATGAAATGCAAATCAGCAAACTAAGTATTGGATGTGCGGAGAGAAGGCATCAGCTCCCTGTTTTGGCTGCCAGGACCAGGAATGTCAAGTTATGTGCCGATGCTCCTTTTGCAAACATCACCTTATCCATCCAGCATTTTTGCAATAAATTAATCTGGTACCAAGTTCCATTAATTATCATTGCTCTAAGACCGAAATTGATGGTAAACAACTTGAAGAGTGCATTATGTGTCGGGAACCATTGGCAAAATAGATTGCGGGCCAAGTAACCCCGAGAGGAGGATTCACTACTCCCTGTCATTGAAGATGGAAGTCATCAACACCAATTCACACGACTCCCTTTTCTATGTGATGCACGTGGCAAGCAAGGCAATCGTGTTGGCAACATTATACTATGTTATACATGCAACATTCTAGATGCATTTCATTGCCACGCATCATCAAAACCTATGTTGATTCAAAAATGAAGATTGTTCTTTTAACAAGCAGATTCAAAGATGGCAAAGCCAAAATAAAATGGAAATTGAAAATGAAGATTGTTCATCCAATCTTCCAATGTGAAATCCATTGAACAAGATGAGAGAAATCAGAATCTCTTGTGTGGCTATTGATTAGAAATGGTTTAGAAAGAAAATGAATAGAAATTAGATATGAAAATTGTAGACTTCGGTGAGTGCTTGGCAAAAAGGGTAGAAAATGTATAAAAACATTGCCAAGTAAGAGTCTTTTGCGTGCAAGTATACATAGTTTGCAAGTAATATAATAGTGAGTTGAGTAACGTCTCCACACCGTTTGGCCAAGAGTTTGAATGTTTACTTGTCAAGGGAAAATGTTGTTTGATTTGGAGTTGTTTGAAAATGATTTTAGAAAAAGAAAAAGAAAATAAAACAACGTTGGCAAGGAGAATGTCAAATGAGTGATGAGCGTTGGCAAGGAGAGTGTCAAATGAGTGATGAGCGTTAGCAAGGGATGCCTGATTTTCACGTTATTCAAGCTACACCGGCCTTTAATAATGTAGTGCCTTGGCATCATTTAATGAGCAAATTCAAAGTTGGCAAAGCCTCTTTCGATGGTCAATGCCCCTTTAATAATGTAGTGCCTTGGCATCATTTAACGAGCAGATTCAAAGCTGGCAAAGCCTCTTTCGATGGTCAATGCCCGAAATTAACCATTTAAAAACCCCTATATTTCTATAGTGATGTTTTTTTTTCATAAATCAATTTGATAAAGTCCCAATCTATACTCCTAAGGGGTAGATTCACTTTAGAAGTAAACTCATCTACTTGAACATCTTCTTCCGAAGCATCTCGCCTTAATATCTGGCAACAGATCGTTGCCACCTAAGTTTGTTAAGATATTAAGGTTCAATAAGCCAACAATGTCAGCTTTCGCTTGGCACAGTTTTGATAAAAACTGAAGAACATGTCAGATAGGGAAAACAATGCCGAAGCATTTTCATTATTAAAAACTAAACATAAAAACAACGTTCAGCGTAAACATCCCCCCCACCAACTATTAAATTAGTTCATGATGAGGGTATCAAACCAAAAACCTTCATTGTTTTGAAAACACATCATTTAAAAAAAATAAAAACAACTTAAACAAAGAGAATGGGCGAGAAGGGGGTCTCTCGATGCAGCCCTTCAAGGTCCAGGCTCTTGGTCAAGCTGGTCGAACCATGTCTCCTTGGTGTAGTCGGTCGTCGATGGATCTTTCGATCTCCCAATCGTCCTCTCAAATGCTTGCTTGATCATTCTTTAAATAAGCGTGCAAGGAAGACCTAAGATGAGGTATTGAGTTTGAATTTTGATTGCTCAAGGGATAAGTGATGTGATCATCTTATCCAAAGTTTGAATGTGAGCTGATCAGGTTGGAGCTGATGTCATTTGCTGTCACTGCTTCGCTAACCAAGCCTGACATCATTCTGCCAACCAAGCTTGGCACTATTTCTCCGCTATTTTCTCAGAGTTTGATCCAATTGCTATTTTCTTGCAACCTGATCTGGTCCTATTTTTTCTTGTTCAACAACTTACTTGGCCGGGCATCAAATTCCTCTTCTCTGCCAACTGGTGCTTTGGCAATATTTGGTCCATCTATGCCAACAACATCTCGGCATTCTCTCTGGCACTCCTTCCTGCGTTGCTGTGTTCTGTCAACTGCTATGCCAAACCTACAAAAGTGCCAACAAAATAACCCTTCACACTGGCATAGGCAAAATTCCTAACTCCTTATGCAAATGTATGAAATTAACAACTAAATGCAACTAAATGTACTCAAAAGCAAGCAAAGGCATTGTAAAATAGGCATAAAAATTAGTACTTTTGAAGAGGTAACACTCCTCCAAACCTAGCTCATTGCTTGTCCTCAAGTAATGCAAGAAAGCTAAATAAAAACAAAAAGGTGAAAATATTACCTCGACAAAGTTTTGGTTGGAATGCCAACAAGTGCTGACAAGCATAATTAACTCTAGCTTTGTCCTCAGTCATCTCAGTGCAGTAATGCCAAGTAGGTAGTAAATTCAAGAGCAATATTATAACTCTAGTCTAAGGGTATGGAAAATGCATGATGTGTGGGCAATATGCATCAAGTGTTCTTTTACTCCCTTAGTCAATTTTACTAACCTAAACTCAGAATTTTTATTTTTTTCTTTTATTCCTTCTAAGGGTTTCTGTTGGCATTAATTTAAGCTTGCTTCGTGACATTGTTGGGCACAAAAATAAGAGGGAGCATACCATGAACCCCACGTTAATCAAAATATCACTAGGCTTTCTCTTCAACTTATACCCTAAAGTTTTGAACTTGAGAACTAAGAGGGAGCAAACCACGAAGCCCAAAGTAACTTACTATCTCTAAGGTAGATGAGAGTTCAATTTTTTCATTGCCTCGGCAAACATTGTTGCCTTATTTATTTATTTTTACCATGACATCAATTTTTTTTCACACATTTTTATTTTCTGAGCTTAGTTTCAAAAATTCTAAGTTTCCTTGGGAACTAGATGCATACTACGTGTTAAGTGAAAGTTCAATTCCCTAAACTAGAGATCAACTGTTAAGCAAACCTGCATTACTATTTTGCTGGCATAGGCAACCAAAGATTTTCAAAATTCCTCATCGGACATATTATTCTAAAACTAATTAAACTTGCCTAACAAGTGTTAGCATTCTTCAAAATTTGGCTGAGACATTTTTTTTCTTTTTTTAGTGGTTCGGTATGCAAAGCAAGACTATATGGCATGACAACAGAAATGTAAACATGAAATGCATGGCATGGAATAAATGTGAGGAAACGCACACCCCAAACCCAAGATGCACACTGTCCTCAATGCATGAAAACAACACATATATACAAATAAACAAAAAAATAAAAATGCATGAACATACAAATGCAATGAAATGAAATGCAAAGGAGTTTAGGAAGAGGAGGACTCTCTTTCGGAGACCTCTTCTCGTGTGACTCGGGTCTTCCTATTGACAAAGCTTCCATGATTGGGTGCTTTGCGCTTTACTCTTGTCATTTCTGGTTTTGTGACAGTGGATGCTCCAACATCACAAAGAACTTCCTCCACAATCTTGACAAGTTCCGGCGCAGTAGGGGCATTATACTGTGCTGGCGTGGTAGGCGTTGCGGTAGACTTGGCTTTGGTTTCCTTGATTTGATCGAAGAGTCAGTACTAGTTGATTCAACATGTATTGGAGACAACATGACTGTGGCATCAGATGGGGTACGAGTTGATTGGGGACTAGCTGGCATGGCATCGTCACTGGCAAAGATCTTCATAAGGGAATCTGGGAAAATTGGTAAGAAATTTGAGGACATCTTCTCAAGGGTCTCACTGATGGAAATATCCCTAGCATGACTATACTACCAAAGCTTGTCATTCCGTTCCTTGGCTTTCTCCAATTTAAGGAGAATAATCTCCTAGCGATGGTGGATTTCAGAAAGCAATGACATTGATTCAGTTGGCATGGGAATGTGAGCTTCTGCCTTTGGCACTCTGGGCTTTGGCGTGGTTGTCTTTCCTTTTCCTTTGTCCTTGGTCTCGGTGGCAGTGAGGCTTCTTCATATAGCCAGTGAGATTATGGTGCCCTTGATTTCTTGGCCTTTGTCTAAATCAAGCTTGGGCACACCATGCCTCATGTAAATGTTAGAAATCAATAAAGGAAAGAACAAGCGGCCATTAGGCTTACTAGCACATTTTTATGTCTCTTCAATGATGATCCGGCCAACATTGATTTTTTGGCCGATGATGATAGAATGCAATAGTGCCTGCCGTTCCTCCGACACCGTTTCATTGTTGGTGGTTGGCATGAGATTTTCCTTGAGAAAATGGTTCCACCCCTTCGGCTGAGATTTCAATGCTAGTCTTTTGACGGTTCAGTGGCCCTTGGAAGAGACTATCCCTGTTGTGCCTGGTCCACACCGATCTGCCAACAACTTCTTCCTTTTGGCAACAATCATTGACTCGACATACTCCAGATGTTCGTCCTCGGCATCCCCCAACTTGAACATGGAATTGATATAACCTTCATCAAAACGAACACATGTACCTCGTATTATCAAGAACAAGCTATCCTTGGTGGTCAAGTGGGCATAAAACTCCAGGACAATATTCACGTAAACCTCCCATTTCTGCTGGCAGAATATCTCCCATTTGTGCTGGTTGACTACTACCATGAAATCGTCGGAAAATCACATGGTTGCTTCGCCTTTGAAGTCGAAGTATTTTTCATAACAAAAGGATCTTGAGGCAAAATTTTCTTCATGCTTTTTCTGAATCTCCTCATTGAAAAAGATTTTAAAGGGGGTTAATGAAGAAGCCATTGAAACATGATGAAGCTTGGAGCGTGTTGGACAAAGGAAGAAGAAGAGAAACGATGAATTTTGGTTTCTTGCTTGATAAAGAAAGAGAGAAGTGAAAAGGGTTATGTTTCTTTGAACGGCTAGGGTAGGTGGAAAGTAAGGGGTTTAGTGTTTAATGGGGTTTAATAAAGTAGCCGAATTTAATGGGGATAATGATGGAAAAGGAAAAAGATTTGATTTGATAAGGGGTTAAGTGATAAGGGTGATGTGATAAGGTTGTAAGTGATAGGATAAGTTTAAAGACTGGAGTGATAAGGTGATTAAGTTGAATTTTAAATTTCAACCTAATGGTTTGGGTTTCTAGGGTTAAAATTCAAATGAAAACAATTTTCACTCTCATGGGCCGAATTTAATCAAGCTAGATTAAATCCCTTCTTTCAATATTCCAATATGCCGCATGCCAAGCCTCTCTGTTAGTATTCTGCCCGGTACGTAGAATTCGCTCGTTGTGTCATCGTCTCATGTCAAGTCCTGCCTTGACATTATACCTGACATACTAATCTGCACACACTCAAAGAAAACCTATCAACACATCAAAGGAAAATTAAAAACTAAAAGAAGAAAAATAAACAAATAAAGAAAATGCTGAAAAATAAAAACATCTAATCCTAATATTTACAAAAAATTTCAAAACATGATGATGATGTTATGGTACCTCTGCCAAGAGGATAACCTCGTTGGAATTCTTCTGACCATCTTCCAAATAGTTATTTAAACGTTGGCCATTTACCTTAAAAATATCTCCTATCTTCAAATTCTTGATGTCCACAGCTCCATGGGCATATGGCTTTACAACTTCATAAGGGCGCGTCCATCTCGATTTGAGTTTACCTGGAAACAACTTTAGCTATGAGTTAAATAACAAAACACGTTGTCCTACCTCAAATTATCTTGGCATTATCCTTATGTCATGCCAACCTTTGGTCTTCTCCTTGTAGATTTTGGCATTCTCATAGGCTTGTGTCCTAAATTCTTCCAACTCATTTAGGTATAATAATATTTTTTTCTCTAACAACTCTCCATGCCATGTCAAGTGTTCTGATGTCCCAATAGGCTTTATGTTCCAGCTCTACTAGCAGATGGCATGATTTTCCAAAAATTAGTCTAAATGGTGAAGTACCTAAAGGAGTTTTAAAGGCAGTCCTATAAGCCTATTAGGACTCATCTAGTCTCAAGGACTAGTCTTTTCTTAATGGATTTACAGTCTTCTCTAAAATAATTTTGATCTCATTATTTGAAAATTTAGCTTGCCTATTTGTTTGTGGAGGGTATGCCGTGGCAATCTTCTGCTGAATTCCATACTTGCACAAATCTTTAGAAATTAGATTACATTTAAAATGGGTTCCCTCATCATGAATAATCACTATGGGAGCACCAAATCGAGTAAAAATGTGTTTTTGCAAGAACTTGGCAACAACCTTGGCATCATTTGTTGGCATGGCAACAATCTTTACCCATTTCGATACATAGTCAACGGACACAAGAATATATAGGTTACCAAATGATGGAGGAAAGGGACCCATAAAGTCTATCCCCTATACATCAAATAAGTCCACATGCATAATGTTTTGGAGTGGCAGTTGGTGTCTTCCAGAGATGTTTATTATCCGTTGGCATCAATCACATGCCTTGACATAGTTGTGATCATCTTTTTATAGCGTGGGACAAAAGAATCCTAACTACAACACCTTGGCAACATTTTTCATCTCGAAAAAGTGTCCCTCATATGGTGCAGCATGGCATAGTTGCAATATGTTGTGTTGCTCATCCTTTGGTACACACCGGCGGATCACTTGGTCGGCACACTACTTGAACAATATTGGCTCGTCCCATTAATATTGTCGAACATCTCGCATAAAACATTTCCTGGCATTATATGCCAAGTATGGTAGCAGAATATTGCTTACCAGGTAGTTGACTATGTCAGCGTACCATGGCACGACATTAACTGTAAGCAAATACTCGTCTGGGAATTCATCTCTTATGATAGCAGTCTTACCATCGTCAAGGTGATGCTCTAAGCGTGATAGGAGCTACCAAAATTTCACTGCCCTTCTTGTCTCGAATCTTGAGGTAAAATTCTCGTAGAAGAAGTGTCCATCGGATTAATCTAGACTTGGCATCTTTCATTTCCAAGTGGCACTTCAGTGTCGAATGATCTGTATTCACCACAACTTTGTTACCAATTAAATAAGATCTAAATTTATCAAAAGCAAATACAATTGCAAGAAATTCTTTCTCAGTTGTGGAGTAATTAAGCTGAGCTCTATTTAAAGCCCAAATGGCATAGTAAATGGTATGAAAAACTTTGCCAAGCTAATGTTCTAACACTGAACCGATGGCATAGTCGTTGGCATCGCACATGAGCTCGAATGGCTCATTCCAAACTAGTGCCACAACTATAGAGGCATTAACAACTTCTCTTTAAGTTCCTGACTTGCTCTTAAACAAGCATCATCAAATGCAAAAGTGGCATTTTGTTCAAATAACAAGCACAAAATATTTAGAAATTTTAGAAAAATCTTTAATGAAGCGTCGGTAAAAACCTACATGTCCTAAAAAACTTCCTATACCTTTTACACTCGTAGGAGGTGGTAATTGCTTGATTACCTCAACTTTTGTTTGACCAACCTCTAATCCTCTCTTGGTTACCTTGTGCCCGAGAATAATGCCCTCCTTCACCATGCAATGGCATTTTTCCCAGTTCAAGACTAGATTCGTCTCAATGCATCTCCTCAAAACTTGCTCCAAACTCTGAAGGAATTCCTCAAATGTTTTACCAAACACTGAGAAATCATCCATGAATACTTCCAAGTTATGCTCAATCATGTCGGAAAAAATGGCCATCATGCAACGTTGAAACGTTGTTGGGGCATTACACAACCCGAATAGAATTCTTCTAAAGGCATACGTCCCATATGGGCACGTGAAGGTGGTCTTCTCTTGATCATCAGGGGCGATGACAATCTGGTTATAACCTGAATAGCCATCCAAAAAACAACAGAAAGCTTTACCTGCCAGCCTATCTAAAACTTGGTCTATGAAAGGCAATGGAAAGTGATCCTTTCGCATGACATTGTTCAGCTTTCTGTAGTCCATGTACACTCTCCATCCCGTGATAGTTCTGGAGGGTATCAAACCATCCTTGCTATTTTGTACCACTATCATGCCACCCTTCTTTGGCACACATTGTACTGGATAACCCACGAGCTATTGGAAATGGGGTAAATTATCCTGGCATCAAGCATTTGATAATATCCTTCTTCACTACTTCTTTCATGCTCAGATTCAGCCTCCTCTGGCTTTCAACGGTCTTGCCAAGGTATTCCTCCAAGATAATGTTGGGCTTATACCTCAGATATCGGCCAAGGTCCAATCCAAAGCTTGCTTATATTTGCTTAATATTTGCAGAAATCTTCCCTCCTGATCATTAGTGAGACCATCAACAATGATTAATGGCAAATTTGGCTTTTTTACCTAGATAAGCATACTTGAGGTGGTCTGGCAATGGTTTCAGCTCCAATTCTGGTGGCTCCTCAATTGATGGTTTTGGTGCCTTGATTTCTATACCGGCCAACTGTAACACCCCTTTCCCGGCCTGGTCGAAAATTGGGTCGAAGCGTGTTATCGGTGAACGGTATGGTGATCGGTGCGATAAAATTTCATCTTGTTACCAACACTTAATCAATATTTCACAAGAAAACATTACCGGATATACGTCTTAATCAATATTTCATAAGAGGTCCACAATTAACCATTTAGGACCAATTCATAACTTTTACAAGTTTTAGGGACTATTCTGAAAATCTTACAAATTAGAGGTCCTTTGATGCATTAGACTGTACTACAATGAAATTAAATACAACATTGATTAGCCTGCAAAATTTCATGCATAACGGTGACAATTTGCTCATTCAATTTAATCATCCAAACTATAGTGACCAAACTGTAAACAATGTAGACTTCATATTATTCTTTTTAACCAATTTAACTAACCCTGTATCGAAACGCTTAAGACCGTTTCGATACGGGTGGACGATGGTCAACCTTGTTGACTTTTTCTCTTTGACCGTATCGATACAGGCAAGCCCTGTACCGGTATGGGTTGGCTCCCTTTGACTTAGACCTTGACTCGTTTCGATACGCTATAAACCCGTATCGGAACGAAGGATTCCAATGACAAAATGTTTCGGAACGACCCTAAACTGTTTCGATACGCCCTGACCCCTGGGCTCAATTATGCTTACCCGTATCGAAATGCCATCACCTGTTTCGATACGGCCCGACCTGTAATGACATATTCTTGCTGGTTTTATTTGATTTAACCTACCAATCGATGTCCAAATGTAGTGAAACTTTATACACAATATGCCAATGATATAAACTATTGTCATGCCAATTTTCATCATCATTCGAATACGTTTACTATGTTTTCACCTTTTTAGGCCAAATATGCATTTTAAGTCATTTTCAAGCAAACACAACAAGTCATTTAAGACACTTTATCCACAAACAACACATAGTCTTTATACACATAACAAAACATCGTTATCAACTACTTTAACTACTTTGCCACCATTCTAGGAGTTCAAAGGGACAAAAGTACTTTACATTGAGCCCGTGGTGACTTGCCAAACTTTCAGCTAATCCCAATTTTGATTCGATTCTTTCCTTATCATGAAATGTATGGACAATGAATGCATTAGACTTACATAGTCTAAGTGAGGTAGCCAATAACAATAAATGTACTTGGTGTACTATCATGCTTTGATGACAATCATAGCATCAACTATACAATGATCATGGCATACTCTTTAATCATGTTGGAACATAGTATCAATAATCAATTCATCAACAACACTATTTCAATCACATGGCAATGCAATATCAATAACCATTTCATCAATGGCAATATAAATAATCAATACTTTTCCTTGGATTGATTTCAACCATATTTGGATACACGAATTCCACCACTACACCAACAATGAACAATATGGTCCAATATCCTCCACTACACCATTTTTACCATCACACACCACACCCCTCCACTACACCGTATAATCTCCGTACCACTGAGCTCATGAATTCTATGGCATGCCAATTGTATCCAATACTTCGATCATAAGGTCCGATAACAATAGCTCAATATCAATGATTCAATGAAAATAGTTCGATGTCAATGATTCAATGACAATAGATGGCTATAAGTTATCTTCTCTTATGTGAAATCACGTGGAGGATGTCAAAGAACTAGGTGAGTCATCACCTAATCATTTCTCTTCAATTAATCCTTTAAACATATTCGAAACAGGGGACCCATTTCGAAACGAGAGGATCCGTATCGAAACGGTCAAGCAAAAGTCCAAAAGTTAGTTAATACCGTTGGGAACGTATCAGAACGCCTATAAACGTTTCGAAACTCCTTACCTAGGTCGTTTCGGTACGGGTCTGAGTGTATCGAAATGCCTGGCTTAAAAACACTAATTTGAGCATTCTTAAAGAAATCTTGACTAATGACTTAGCTTAATTAAGGTCCTATAATGATATAATTTATAGTAAGGATTCGATTTTTCAACATTTCAATAGCAATACTCCGATCATCGAAATCTAATTCTGACTAGACCAGTTTTCGGGGTGTTACATCAACTCTAATGGCTCAAAATAGCTCACATCTTCAGCCTCTGAGGCTGGCTCTTCAGGTACTTCACTCGTCTCATCATTGCCATCCAATTCTCTGGCATCATCATCTGCGTCTTGGCACAACCGTGCCACGTCCAAAGTAAAAATGGACTCCATCATCTCATCGGTTCGACATTAAACATGTTTATTTGCGTATTTAAAAGCTTGAAACATATTAAATGTAACATGTTGATCATTCATGTGCATAGTAAGTTTACCCTTATGAACATCAATCAAAGCCCTACCCGTAGCAAGGAATGGTCTACCCAAAATAATTGGGACATCAATATCTGCCTTATAATCTAAAATGATGAAATTAGCTGGGAAAATAAATTTGTCTACATTTGCCAATACATCCTCAATCTTACCCTTAGGATGTACAAAGGATATGTCTGCCAACTGAAGTGTCACCATGGTAGACCTTGCTTCTATGCCAAGCTTCATTAAAACTGACATTGGCATTAGGTTGATACTGGCTCTTAGGTCACACATTGTCTTGCCCATAAATATGTTGCTAATGGTGCAAGGAATAGTAAAACTTCCCGGATCTTCCAGCTTCGATGGAAATTGATTGAGTATCATGGCATTGCATCCTTCGGTGAGAGCTACGGTATCAAAACCTCCCAACTTTATCTTTTTGGACAAAATGTCCATGAATCTGATGTAGTATGGCATTTTCTCAAGAGCCTCTACCAATGGTATGTTGATTTGCAATTGTTTAAGAACTTCTAAGATGTGCTTAAATTACTGGTCTTGCTTATGCTTTTGAAGCCTTGCAGAAAATGGTGGAGGAGGATAAGAAAATATCGGCTCCAATGGCTTTGCCAAGGTGGTGTTGGCGTCTAACTCCTATCTGGCATTGTTATGTTGTCTGGCATCAGAATGTTTTTTGGCATCTGGTCTGGCATCATCAACTATTGCCTCTTTCTTTTTTGCTTCTTTGGGATCATCTGCTGGCATTAGCTTTTCAGTTCAACAACTACTTGGCTGCTTGGCAGCCATCTATGTCTCGTATTTCTTGCCACTCCGCAGAGTTACAACTTTGCATTGCTCATTGTCTTTATGTCGAGCATCCTCCGTATCACTTGGCAAAACTCCCTGAGGTCGATTGCTGAGTGCATTGGCAATCTGCCAAAGATGAACTTCCAAGTTTCTCATTGATGCTGCCAAACTCTAGGCTGTTGCATCATTCCTCTCTATGTACTCCGTGAGAGTGTTTCCTTGGTTATATCTCTGCCCTTGCTGAATTTTTTTGGGCTCTTTGTGGCATGGCATTCTGATTGAGTGCTGGCATGTCATTGTTATTCTGCCTCTAGGCACTGTTGTTCTGACGCTGAGCATTATACTGGTTACCTCCTTGATTTCCCCAAGCTAAATTTGAGCATTAATGGATGTCAGTGCATCTAGCTCATATTTTCCATTTGATTTTGTTCCGGTCCCTAGTCTGGCAGTGGGACACACAAAATCGTTGGCGACAATCCTCTCAAGAATGCTAACTTCTTCTGTGTAATTCTTGTCCAAAAGTGAACCATTTGCCGAAGAATCAACAACTGTCCTGGCATAAGCCTTAAGTCCATTGTAGAAGGTCTCTATTTGGGTCCAATTGGGAAGCCTATGCATAGGACAGCTCTTCAACAAGTCTTTGAGTATCTCCCAAGCATAATATAAAGTCTCGTCATCAACCTGCCTAAACGCTACGATCTCGTTTATCTGTCTGGCATTAAGCTTAGGTGGTTGGTATCGCAATACAAACTTCTGACATAGATCTGCCCATGTAGTCACCGATCCAGGTGGCAAAGAACTTAGCCACATCTTAGCTCTATATCTAAGGGAAATTGTGAACAATTTTAGCTTCACTATATCTTTTGGAACTCCAGGTTGCTGAAATAGTTGGCAAACTTCCATGAATTGCTTCAAGTGTTGCATTGGATCTCCAGTGTGTGATCCATCGAACTAACCTACATTCAAAAGAGTTTGAATCATTACCAGTTTAATTTCAAAACTGGCAACATTTACCTATGTGCCAACTAGGCCTTGCATCAAATTGTCAACACTTGGTGCCAAGTTCTCTCTAATAGGTATCTCTATGGCATCGTCTACTATGGGTGCGACAGGGGCAGCTGGCATCCCTCTGTGTATAGGTGGATCTACATGATTGTGCGGGACACCATCTACTCCTCCATTACCATTCTGAGCCATCTCCCTGATTTTCTTTTTCAATCTGTGGTAGGTTTGTTCAATTTTAAGGTCAAATGGCTAATAGTCTACAGGGTGGTTCATAGTCATACACCAAACAAAACATATAAGCAAAATAAAAAGAAAAAAAGTAAAAACAAAACAATAAACTCCGTTGCAATTCCCGGCAACGACGCCAAAAACTTGTAGACTTCGGTGAGTTCTTGGAAAAATTGGTAGAAAATGTAACACCCCGAAATCCGGTCTAGTCAGAATTGGGTTCCGGTGATAAAAAATTCCACATCGATAAAGTCTAAACATAGTATTGACTAGTTAATTATTGATATTGGACTATAATTGAGTTAAATCATTGTTATTGAACCCTATCGAATAACATCGAAAACCTAATCCGTGACCAAATTGAGGAAACTGCAAGTTGAATGCCAAAACCATAGAGAATAAGGAGTTGAGGGACTAACCTTGCGATTAGCCCCTCATCAATTTTTAATAATTCAACGTGGGACAATTTGGTGAAGTAGCTTCACCTAAAGGAAAGCTTAATAATTTGAGATAATAAAAGAAAGAAAAAGGATAACAAAGATTTACAGATTCCAAGTTAAGCAAACACCACCCTTACATCATCTTTTTCTTCTTGGAAGCACACACCTCCATTGAAGCTAGGGTTCAAGTTTAGTTTTTCTTCAAGTTATTGTTATCGAATCGTTGCTATCATTCAAGTAAGCAATAATCCTCAAACAATTGCTGAATTCCATGGATGTGTCAAGCTTAATCTCAAGCTAGGGTTTTAACCATCCATGGATAATTCATCGTTGATGCTTATATTTTATTTGGATATCGATTTTGATATTGTTGTATTGATTTTGATATCGTATTATCGATCCTAATAGTCTCCCAATTGATTTACTAGCTCAAGATGACAAAAAGGAGCATCCATCGAATTCACTGAAGGCTAGGAACAAGGGAGTTGTCATCCGAGAGTCGTAGGAGCATCAGATTAGTAAGCTGAGTGTAGTCGGAGTCTCGAGATTAGGGGAAGAGGCTTCCCAAATCTTTTATTGTTGATTTCGACCATATCACTAACAATATCATTGAAGAAGTTGCATTGAATTGTTAATCAGATTCATTGGTAAGTGTCAGCAAGTTGTTATTGAATATCAGACATAGTTATTGGCATCGCTATCATGCATTGTTATCGATATGATTAGTGTTATTGAAATATTGTAAAGAAATCATCGGATATTGATATTGATATTGACATTGAAACATGGCATATTGATAATGAAACATGTTTGCTATTGATAATATTAAAGTCATTGGCCATTGAAATTCTCATTGAACATTGAATATGGGTACGGACATTGAAACCTTGGATTTGAACGGACAATGGATACAATTGGCATGCCATAGAATTCTTGAGCTCGGTGTACGGGTGGACTACGGTCCTAAGGCTACGGCCTATATTGATTTGGCGAGGCGGAGGGATGTGTATTGATATTGGTTATATTGGCGAGGTGGAGGGATTAGACCGTTCATTGATTTGGTGAGGCGTAGGAATTCGCGTATCCACTATATTGATTCAATCCAAAGGCTAATGATGAAATTATTATGTTAAACATTGTATTTGGATGCATAAGTATTGACATTGATGAGCATGAGATCATATATAATTATATACTTCATACATTGATGTTCATGTTGTTCATGACTACCTAACTAGGCAATGTATGCCTAACGTGTCTCATCTCATGCATTTCAGGTTGAAAGGCCATTGCGTTTGAAGATCAGATAGGCGAGGCGAGACAAGTCACTACAAGCCTAAAGTAATGTATTTTGACCTTACGAACTCCTAGGAAGGTGGCAAAGTAGATGAACTAGTCTTTTGTGCCCATTTTGTTATGTTTGTAATGTGCATATATTGTAAGTTGGTTAAAGGCCCTAAAATGTCCATTGGTTTGGCTAAAAATGGTTAAAAATGGCATATTTGGCTCACATAGGTCAAAACCTAGTAAACGTATTCGAATGATGATGAATTTTGGCATGCCAGTATTTTATAGCATTGAAATGTTGTGTGAAATGTTTCATTGCATTTGAACATCGTTTGGTAGGTCAATTTGATTAAAAACCAGCAAAAATCTATCATTACAAGTCAGGCCGTATCGATACGGGTAATGGCGCATCGATACGGTTAAGCAAAATTGGACTCTAAGAACAGGGCGTATCAACACGGTTTGAGGCCGTATCAGAAGATTTTGCTACTGGAATTCATTGTTTCAATACAGGTCTATAACGTATCGAAACGAGTCAATGTCAAAGGAAGTCAATCCGTACCGATACAAGGTTTGCCCGTATCGATACAGTTTAAAGGGCAAAGTCAACTTAGGTTGACCATCGTACACCCGTTTCGAAACAGCCTTAAGGTGTTTCGATATAGGGTTAGTTAAGTTAGTTAAAATGCATAATTTGACAGTTTGCAATGTTCATAGATTAGTCATTGAGTTTAGGACGAGTTAATTGAATGAGTAAATGAACCCCGAATTGTATGAAACTTTGCAGGCCTGTTAATATAGTATTTAATTTCATTGTGGTATAACCACTTTCATCGAAGGACCCTTAATTTAGCAAATTTGTAGTTTGGTCCCTAAAACTTGTAATAGTTAAGAATTAGCCCTAATTGATTAATTATTGCTTTATAAGGATTAATTTGACTAAGATGCATTGTGGCAATGTGTTATTGTATATTATTGTCTTAAATGTTGATAATAAATTGAAATTTTATTGCACCGATCACTGTATTGATCATCGATATCACCTTCCGACCCGGTTCTCGACTAGAACAGGAAAGGGGTGTTACATTTGTTGTATAAGAGCTAGAGTTTAGTCGATTCTAGGACTAAACCGAAGCTTGTTGTATTGTTATTGTGTTACTTTGTCACCTAGGAGTTATATATTGCGTATAACGTGACTTTTTGACTAATCTGATCTTTCATATAGATATGTCTGAAACTAATGAAGCTCACATCGAAAAGCTTGCCCCCGACTCCTTGACGCATGGAGAGGATATTAGAGGAGGAAATCCTCCGTACTCGCAGGATCCTTCTGCTCAGGGTACCGAGCTTGTAGCACCTATCGCTCAGGCTGGATGTTACAAGAACATGGCTGACATGTTCAAGCAGTTTATGACTGCTATGTGGGATGAACAACTCGTGCAACCTATCGCTCCTTCTATCCAACACACTCGAGCACCCATTGATAAGCTCTCACAGTATCGAGCTTACACCTTTACTAGACAAGATGACGACAACCCTAAAGTTGTCGAATACTAGTTGGACAACACTTTACGGATTTTGGATAAGCAACTTCAGTGCTCGGACGAGCATAAACTCGAGCGTGCCATCATGTTGCTGGCTGATGAGTCACTTTACTGGTAGGAAACTACCATATTGACGGTCTTTGAAGACACTGTGACTTGGGAGTTCTTCCTTAAGGTATTCCGTAAGAAATATATCAGTGAGTTCTACCTTGCTGAGAGGCGAAGTATCTTCCTCCACCTCAAACAAGGTGGACGACCGATCGAACAGTACATTCATGATTTTTGCAAGTATTGTAGATATGGTGCTGAGTATATAAAGAAGAAGGAAAAAGAAGTGTCAGATGTTCATTGCAGGGCTCAATGATGACCTACGCCCTATGTTTACTGCACTAAGCATTTATGATTTCCAAGACCTCGTGAATCGAGTTAAGGCCACCGAAGCTGCAAAGAAAGCTCAACGAGCTGGTGGGTCTTGAAAGTCTTAGAAGAGGTTCGGGGATGATTTTCGACCTCCGAGATGAAACAAGAAAGGGAGATATCAAAGCCCCAAACAAAATGTAGATCCACAACCCTCCCGTTCTTGAAACATTGAGAGGCCTCGGTCTGTAACACAGTTCTTTGCTAAGGCAGTGTCCGTTGATAGCACCAGAGGTTCAAATCGAGGCAACCAACATCCATCTTGCAACTATTGTTAGAATAGGCACCTAGCAGGTCAATGTCGTAAGCAGACTGGAGCTTGTTACTACTGTGGTGAGCAGGGTCACTTTATTAGTGACTGCCCTTTGAATGCAACCAAATATGCTGTTACACCGACTATTGCTGCCTCTCCTTCTCAATCCTTTCAAGGTAAAGGATCGAAGCAAGGATTGTCGGGAACCTATGGAAGATCGAGTGGTTCGAGGAAACCAATTAATAAGCAAGATTCTAAAGCTCCTGCCTAGATGTATCATGTAAGGAGCAGGGAAGAGGAGGACGAGCCTGATGTCATTGTAGGTACCATTGAGCTATATTCACATCCTTTATATGCATTGATTGACCCTGGTTCTGCTCACTCTTTTATAAGCACCATTGTAGTTAAGAAGTATAATATGTCTTCCGAACCAATAACATTGAGAATCTCTATAACCAATCCCTTAGGAGATTGCGTCACCGTAAGGGTAATGTGTAAGAACTGCCCCTTAATGATCCAAGGGATTCCTTTTCTGGCCAATTTGTTGGCTTTACCAATCCATGAGTTCGATGTCATCCTAGGTTAGATTGGCTTAGTAAGCATCAAGCCAAGGTAGATTGTTGTAAGAGGAAATTGTACCTTCGGGGTCTGGGTAAGGAAAGTGTTGTATTGATGAATGCGAAGAACCCATCATTGTATGGTTTGACATTGGAAACCAAAGGCGAATCACAATTGCGAGACATTGACACTGTATGTGAATTTCCTGATGTCTTCCTTGACGAATTTCCGGGATTGCCTCCAACCCGTGAAGTGGAGTTTGGCATCGAGTTCTATTGCACCATATCACATGACAGCTATGGAATTAAAAGAATTAAAGGCTTAGATTCAAGAGTTGTTAAGTAAGGGTTTTATTCAACCGAGCTCTTCGCCTTGGGGAGCACTGATTCTCTTTTTAAAGAAGAAAGATGGTTCTATGCGATTGTGTATTGACTACCGATAGTTGAATAAAGTAACCATCAAGAAAAAATATCCATTGCCTAGAAAAGACGACATGTTCGATCAACTAAAAGATGCCTTTTTGTTTTCCAAGATCGATTTAAGGTCGGGCTATTATCAAATGAGAGTTAAGGAGTGTGATGTACCGAAGACCGCTTTTCGTACAAGATATGGACACTACGAATTCTTGGTGATGCCCTTTGGGTTAACCAATGCATCGACAGCCTTTATGGATTTGATGAATCGGGTTTTTAGACCCTATCTTGATAAATTCGTAGTGGTGTTTATATATGACATATTGATTTACTCCAAGAATAAAGCAGAACACCGATATCATCTTCGTATCGTGCTTCAGACCTTAAGAGAGAAGCAGTTGTACGTGAAGTTCTCTAAGTGTGAGTTTTGGCTCACCAAAGTTGCCTTTCTGGGACATATTGTGTCAGCTTCGGGTATTCAAGTGGACCCGAAGAAAATCCAAGCTATTGTAGATTGGCACCCACAAAAGAACATTGGTGAAGTCAGAAGCTTCCTTAGGCTTGCTGGCTATTATCGAAGATTTGTGAAAAGGGTTTTCTATGATAGCCGCTCCTTTAACCAATTTATTGAGGAAAGAAGCTCATTTTGTTTGGACCGAGGTTCAACAACGGATTTTCGATCAGTTGAAGCAAGTATTAACCCATGCACCTGTCCTAACCCAACCTGAATCCGGAAAGGACTACACAATTTACAGTGATGCATTGCACCTCGGGTTAGGATGCTTATTGATGCAAGAAGGCAAAGTCATCGCTTATGCTTCGAGACAGCTTAAGCCGCACGAAATGAATTATCCCACCCATGACCTTGAATTGGCTGCAGTTGTATTTGCTTTGAAAATTTGGACATTACCTCTATGGAGAAAAATATTATCTTTTCACCGATCATAAAAGCCTTAAGTACCTATTAACTCAAAAGGAGTTGAACCTTCGGCAACGGAGGTGGATGGAACTCCTTAAAGATTACGATCTTGTCATTGATTACCATCCGGGCAAGGCTGACGTTGTAACGGATGCACTCAGCCGCAAACCTTTGTCTGGTAAGTATCGATAGTGAATATAGAGTTATATGTATTATGTGGTACATTAACTCATTGTAATATCGCTATGTTGTAGCCCCTCGAGCAATTAACGCTCACTTCCGACTTCGGAAGCATCATTGTCTTGTAGCTGAACTTCAAGTTCAGTCTACCATCGTTTCGCGAATCAAGGATTTGCAAGAGCAAGATCCTGAGCTTCAGTCCATTGTTTCTTAGCTATCAGACAACCTTGACTTTAGAATTAATTCTGAAGGACTCTTGCGTTTTCACGACCGGGTCTATGTATCTAATGGTGAATCTCTTCGCACTGATATTCTCTTTGAAGCTCATTCGAGTTCTTTTTCCGTTCACCCCGGGTCTGTAAAGATGTATAAGGACCTACGTGAACTCTATTGGTGGTCAGGCATGAAGCAGACCATTACATTTCCAAATGTCTCACGTGCCAACGTGTTAAGGCAAAACATTGTGCTCCTACCATATTGTTGCAGCCCATCGATCCACCAAAATGAAAGTGGGAAAGGATCACTATGGATTTTGTTAGTGTTTAACCCTTAACTCTCGCGAAGCATGATGCCATATGGGTCATTGTAGATCGTTTCATGAAGTCAGCTCATTTCATACTGGTCAGAATGGACTACTGTCTTCCTAAATTAGCTGACTTGCATATTAAAGAAGTAATCCGACTCCACGGAGTACCCAAGTCTATTATCTCTGATCTAGATCCTTGATTTGCATCTCAATTTTGGAGAACCTTACAAGAAGCTCTGGGCACCAGAGTTAATCTTAGCATAGCCTTTCACCCTCAATCTGACGGCCAGTCAGAAAAGGTAATCTAGGTAATTATAAAAAACTTGTATGTTGAAACCTTAGAAATTTGCATTGTTATTGAACCATCCTATACAGATCTTGGAAGATATGCTTCGAGCATGCATCATAGACTTTGGTGGAACTTAAGAGAAATCTTTACCCCTTGTTGAATTTTCCTACAACAATAGTTACCAAGCATCAATCCAAATGGACCCATATGAAGCATTGTATGGTAGGCGATGTAGAACTCCATTGTGTTGGTCGACACTTGGTGAGGGCAAGATGTTAGGCCCTAACATACTTCGAGAAACCAAAGAACGAGTTGTCATCATTCATGATCGTTTAAAGGCTGCCTTTGATCGACAAAAAGCTTATGCTGATTTTAAGAGACGAGACATTAAGTATGAAGTTGGTGAAAAAGCCTTCCTCAAAGTTTCACCGTGGAAAAAGGTTTTCAAATTTGGCAAAAAGGGAAAATTAAGTCCCCAATTCGTTAGACCCTTTGAAGTCATTGAAAGAGTTGGCCCCATGGCATATCGACTGTTGTTGCCCTCTGAATTGAGTAAAATCCATGATGTTTTTCATGTATCGATGCTTCGGAAAATTCGTTCTGATCCTTCGCACATTGTAGAACCTGAATTGTTAGAAATTCAACCGAATCTATCCTACGAAGAGGAACCAGTTCAAATTCTAGCAAGAGAGGTCAAGAGGCTTCGCAACAAAACTGTACCGTTAGTTAAAGTGCTCTAGAGGAGCCATAACGTTGAGGAAGCCAGTTGGGAACCTGAAGAGACCATGAAACAACAATATCCACATCTCTTCGGTTCAGGTAAAAATTCGAGGACGAATTATTTTTAAGGGGGAGAGTTGTAACACCCTAAAATCCGATCTAGTTGGAATTGGGTTCCGGTGATCGGAAATTTCACATCAATAAAGTCTAAACATAGTATTGGCTATTTAATTATAGATATTGGACTCTAATTGAGTTAAATCATTGTTATTGAACCCTATCGAATAACATCGAAAACCTAATCCGTGACTAAATTGAGGAAAATGCAAGTTGAAGGCCAAAACCATATAGAATAGGGAATTGAGGGACTAACCTTGCGATTAGCCCCTCCTCAATTTTTAACAATTCAACATGGGACAATTTGGTGAAGTAGCTTCACCTAAAGGAAAGCTTAATAATTTGAGATAATAAAAGAAAGAAAAAGGGATAGCAAAGATTTACAGATTCCAAGTTAAGCAAACACCACCCTTACATCATCTTCTTCTTCTTGGAAGCACACACCTCCATTGAAGCTAGGGTTCAAGTTTAGTTTTTCTTCAAGTTATTGTTATCGAATCGTTGCTATCGTTCAGGTAAGCAATAATCCTCAAACAATTGTTGAATTCCATGGATGTGTCAAGCTTAATCTCAAGCTAGGGTTTTAACCATCCATGGATAATTCATCGTTGATGCTTATATTGAATTTGAATATCGATTTTGATATCGTTGTATTGATTTTGATATCGTATTATCGATCCTAATAGTCTCCCTATTGATTTCCTAGCTCAAGACAACGAAAAGGAGCATCCATCAAATTCACCGAAGGCTAGGAATAAGGGAGTTGTCATCCGAGAGCCGTAGGAGCATCGAATTAGTAATATGAGTGTAGTCGGAGTCTCGAGATTAGGCGAAGAGCCTTCCCAAATCTTTTATTGTTGATTTCGACCATATCGCTAACAATATCATTGAAGAAGTTGCATTGAATTGTTAATCGGATTCATTGGTAAGTGTTAGTAAGTTGTTATTGAATATCAGACATAGTTATTGGCATCACTATCATACATTGTTATCGATATGATTAGTGTTATTGAAATATTTTAAAGAAATCATCGGATATTGATATTGATATTGACATTGAAACATGGCATATTGATAAAGAAACATGTTTGCTATTTGATAATATTGAAGTCATTAGCAATTGAAATTGTCATTGAACATTGAATATGGATACGAACATTGAAAACTTGGATTTGAACAGACAATGGATACAATTGGCATGGCATAGAATTCATGAGCTCAGTGTACGGGTGGACTACGGTCCTAAGGCTACGACCTATAATGATTTGGTGAGGCGGACGAATGTGTATTATTGCTTGCATGTAGTGTACTATAAATGATACGCAAATATAGTGCAAGTATACACGTCGAACGAGTAATAAAGTGAGTGAGTGAGTATCGTCTCCACAGGGATTGGAGGTATTCAAGGTTTTTTGTAACAATATTGAATGAATTTTTTGTAGGTGAAAATGCTATAGTAAAAGAGATGATATAAAATAATGCAGTAGCAAAACAGTGCAAAGAAACCTATCACTTATCTTTAAGGTAGGTTAGAGTCTGCCTCTCGACAGCCACTCCATTTCTTATGGGGGTTCTAAGGCTAGCTCTCTCGATTACTAACCACAACAAACACTTAACGGATGGCCAAATCTCGAGGGCTCTTACAACTTTAAGGAAATAAAATGCATAAGCAAAGCATAAAACATGATAAACACTGAAAAGCTATAGCATGCATTAAAGAGTACTTAAAAAAATCATCCATCAAACCCAAGCCACCTAAAATAGTTTGTTGCTGGGCAATATCATCCACCGTAATATTGTGATAACATCATCAAAGATAAAGATATGAAAAGGAAATGCTAAAGCGACAAAAAGAAAGGTAAACTCCCTCTCCGCCATGGACTGTCCGATTGTCTTAGGCCCACCACCTCTCTTGAGGCCGGCGAGGCCACTCCTTGGAGCTTCAACGATGGAGGACACCAAGTGAAGAAGATGAAGATGAACGCTTCTCTCTCCTTGCAACTTTCTCTCTCTTTTCTCTCTTCCGCCTCCCTCCTCCTTTTTCCAAGCTTCTCTCCCTCTTTATTTCGGCTGCTGCACATGTCAGGTTGTCCTTTTCTGCATATTCACGTGCTTCTGCAGCTCACGTGATGGCCAATATCCATTTCCACTATGCTATAGCAATTCCCGGCGCCAACTTTCTCTCGCTAGACTCATTTCCTACACATCATCAAACCCAAAACCAACCTTCCGTGTAGTACCCCTCAAAATGGACTAATAACCAGGAAAGGTAAAGATGCACCCAGAAGAAGAAAATGTAGCCTAAATGCTATGGTATGGGCTCAAGAACAGGAAAATGCTATAGCCAAAAGGTATGAAAACAAGGATATTCATGCAGTTATCACACCCCCAAACTTAAGCTATTGCTTGTCCTCAAGTAATGAGTAGAACATAACAAAAGAAATACTATGGAAAAGATTTACCCTAGAGAATTGCTATGGCAATATCTCAGTCCTCAGAGATGGCATATGTTAAAATATAAACAACTAGAAGTGAGATCCTTAAGAACATTCCTCAGGACTAAGCTGTGTGCGTGTGTGCGTGGCTGCCTTCCTCCTATACTTAAGCTAGTAGGACAAATTTTCAAGGAAGCTCCCTAGTTATACCTTAGCCATCTTCTCTAGCTCTTTTCTAAATTTCAGACTCCCAAAGATATAGGTTTTCTGCTACGAAGGGTGTCAACTCATCACACATACCGTCCTTAACTCTAGATGAGCAGGGAGCAAACCTCTCACCCCGAGCTAGTAGGTAGAGTCATCCCGTGACAACTTTCATTCACTCGTATTCTATAGAAAAAAACTTTATTTCTCTCTTTTTTACTAGAGTATGCTATAGCAAAGCGGAGTGTCCTTCTACAGATATGTCGTAGCATTTATTCTTTCATTTTAGCACTGGGACGTCTAATTTTTTATTAAGTTCTCTAGAGTTTACATACCAGAGTTCACTAGGGTTCTTCCCTAAATTTTTTTCTAACGAACTTACTTATAGAAAGAGAGCAACTGTGTAAAAAAATTTAACAACTAGACCCTAAAGTCAGTTCTACATATCTCAACTAGTTGTGTTTATTTTTCTAAACTAGTTCAAGCCTTTAAGTTTTCGTCATCAGACATCATAGATATATTCATAAACCGTCTCTAGACTACACATAATTCCATAGAAAAAATTTTGTTCTTTCCTACTATGTATATGCTAAAGCAAAATACTAACTATGAACACCAACACCCCAAAACTTAAGGGATGAAGTGTCCTCAATGCATGAACTAATCTATACAATATGCAATGAAGAATGATGAAAAATAAAATAAATGAAATGAAAAGAAAAGTTACCTCATGGGTTCAGAGGCTATGTGGTGTTGATGGTGTTGTTCATGGAAGTTTCATACGAGTAGTGGTGGGGATCTGCGATATCGTCCACACTCTTGGAGGAGACTGGCTGAGCACTGGGTGAAGAGCGGACACGACCAGCGGTATGTTTGTTGCGTGTCTTAGATTCGGATGCTATAGCATCCTCTGCTTGTGTGGGGGTCGGCTCAGGCGTGGGTATTGGGGTTGTCTCATTTTGAGGGGGGGTCCTCATGATCACTCGATATTTGGTCTGGCTTAGGTAGTGGGTTATCCGGTCGTGAGGGCGCAGGGTTGGTTGCCTTCCTGCTGCGTTTTCTCTTTTTGGTCGGGGTGGGCGCAGGGGTGGTTTCTTCGACAAGAGGTGGAACCAAGTTTCTTTTTCTGGTTGGGCAGTAGGAGTCGCAGGTGTTTTCTTTCTTGTAGTCTTTTTCTTAGCAGGGGACAGTACTGAGCTAGGGTCGACTTTGCTTTGACTGGGAGGCACTGGGCTTGCTGTGGCAGTGGTGGGGGCTTGCAATAAACTCTAGGGGAAATAGAGAGAATGAAATGTTCTGGTCCGGGAGGAGTTTGGTGAAGCAAGATGCTATAGCACCATCATGATGGCGGGCATACTTAAAGTACACCCGCTGATGTGCCTTCATCAGGTTGAGCTTAGCGCTCAATTCTTCTGTTGTGGCCACCAATGCAGCTACCCTTGCTGCAACAAAACTTTTAGCACCCCCTCCACTGTGTGCTAAAGGAAATCCTCGTTGAATCCTCGGAGCTCAGTGACTAGGGATGGTGTGAGACCTGTTTTTCCTAAAATTTTAACATCCACAAGATAGTCTACGAAGACGTCCTTCCTCTCACATAGGGCTGTTATCATGTTAGGAAACACTAAAGGACTACGAGGCCTTTTTAAACAAGCATAGACTTCATCCACAATAATTTTTCCTATATCAATATGTCTACCATGCAATACAAAGTGGAGAAGAAATAGCCTAGAGATATGGACAATGGATGTGTGCAATGTGGGCATTATCTTGTGTCGCACAAAGTGATTTCATACCTTAGCCTCTGGCTTGAGGCGGCCTCTCTCTACTAATCTGTTATTGTCCAGTAGTGTGTCCTCAAAACAAATGTCTTCCAGAACCTCGCGTTGTGTTTGCGCGTCCATAGTCGTCACGAATGTGGTATGATGGTCCACAGTATGCTTCAGCCCGTAGTACTTGTTGATTGTTGCAGCGGTGAACTTGATTTGCTCGCCTCGCACGTGGACAATAGACTGAGTAGGGCTTGTTAGATGGGCATAGAACTCCTTTACCAGTGAAGTGCAAATTTCCTCAGGGTGGGCAACGAATGACTTACTTTCATGCCTACTAATGATGTTCATGACTGCTTGGTTGAACTGGTCTTCCCCCTCCTTAGGGTATTTGAACCCTAACTCCGGAAGAACGTTTCTATCCTTTAGTTTCTTCCACCGTTCCTTTGTTGCGTCATCGACAAACTTAGTAATCTCCAGAACTGGGGGTCTTTTAGGGCGGTCAGAAGTTTTAGGGGCCTTCTTACAACGTGCCATGGAGATTTTTGTGAAAGTAGAGAGGAGTGAATATGTGAAGGGAAAGTGATGAAGGCTTTTTGGTGTTTGGAGAAAATAGAAAAGATGAAAGGGAAAAAGAAAAGGTTGAGTGTTGAAGAAGACGAAGAAGATGAAAGGACCGGTGATGATGAGAAAGTGTGGGAAGTTGAAAAAGGTTAGGGGGAACAGATGTTGAGTGTGTAAAAGTTCTATTATTTACACCCTTTTTAACCTATATTTCTGCTGCATTCAAGCATCATTGCATTGCATTTAGGTTAGTTTACAGTAAAACATCACAAATGGATTAAAGGCACGGATTCTACTAAAAGATGGCTTATTTTGCAGGTTGCTGCCATCGTAGACGGTGAAGGCAGGCGCAGGGCAGAGAAGCAGGAGAGCTGAACTAAACAAACAGACGACGAGGAAGAAGCTGCCATGGATCTGTCGTGACAGCAAGGTGACAGCAGCCTTATGAAGAGGAAAAGTAAAGTGGACCTCGATAGATAGAGAAAAATCTGCTCGTCTGTCGTGTGAAAGCCAAATATTTTTCCAAGCCCCGGATCAAAAGATATGTCAAGCCAAAGCTCAAGGAGAGGAATTCCCATGAAACAAGGAGGACGGCTGAAAAGTAGGAATCCTTAGAGATTAAGCATTCATTAGAATCTTACTTTTCATTAAAGTTGTAATCCTTGTTAACTTAGAATACTTGAGCCCAAGGCTTATATAAGGGCATAGATTTAACCTAGGAGAAGAGAGAACCCATAACCGATAACCTAAACCCCTCTGCCGTTTACCCGTCACCGACATGTTCTAAAATTCCCCCTAGGGCTACGGGTTGTTTTGTAAAGTAGTTGCAAGGGTTGTTTTGTTTTAGGATTTTCCAAGTTCAATAAAATAAATTTCAAGTTATCTTATTTTGGTTTTAATATCTTGCAAGAGCATCGGGAGAGCATTGTGAGGTTATTTATTTACTTAGCATCAGGAGAGTTAAGTATACGAAAGAAATAAGAGCGAGTTCTCTAGTTTATAGTTGAACTATCTTGTGCCTAGGGATAGGGCAATGTTAAGTGGCTAAGGAAGAATTCATACACATCGGTGTTCATCCTTCGATTCACGCCGGGAGGTATCGTCAAAGACGTGATCATCAACAGACTTGGACCTAGGGATAGGCCAAGGCAGATCTGGGATTCTTGCCAAACTTGAACGTACTGAGTTGGTGTGTTTGCTGCCGCGACGACTAACGGACAGCTGCCGCGACAGGTGCTATCGGCGACAGGCGTGACGACAGAACTGGAGTTCCTAAGCAATACAATACCTTCACTACTGAGCAATTCAATACCAGCCCATTCTCTCTATCTTGATTACTCTATTCTTTTATTTACGTTTTCCTTTATTATTCTCGTGACAACTCTCAATTATTTCCTTTACTTCGTGTAGTGAAATTAAGTGAAGCTATTGGCCCAATCCCTGTGGAGACGATAATCTGATACTTTGTATCACTTTACTACTTGCGTCGTGTACACTTGCACTATAATTGCGATAGACTCTTTTACACGCAACAAGTTTTTGGCGCCGTTGCCGGGGATTGGCAACATAACTACACCTTTCTTTTATTGCACTTTTCGTTTTTGTTTTTGTTTTTTGTTTTTTTTTCTTTTGATTTTTCTTTTTCTTTTTCGTTAGTACTTTAAACTCTTGCTTTTCACAAGGTTATCCTGTTTATGCACAGATATAAAAGAGGCGAAGATCCTGAGTATAAATTAGATCCGGAAATCGAACGTTCCTTCAATCTCAAGAAACAACTTCGCCACCTTTTAGACAGGAACGAGTACCTTGAGGAACAGCTAGAGAAGATGGCCCGTAATCCACCCGCTGGTGATGGTGTATCGCCTGTCGGCGACCCGCCCGCAGCAGCTGGACGACGGTCATGCCGTGACTACATGCTGAACGATCATGTAGAGCTGGAGACCACGCTGCCGGATATTGAAGTTGATAACTTTGAGCTTAAGCCTGTCATGTTTAGTATGATCAACAACGCCGGGCAGTTTAGTGGTGCTGTGACAGAAGATGCTAGGGAGCATCTCAAAACGTTCCAGGAGATCTGTGGTTCGTTTAGACTGCCAGGAGTTAATCCGGAGATACTGAGGCTTCGGTTATTCCCCCATTCATTGAGGGACAGAGCTAAAACTTGGTGGAATAAACTAACACCGGGTTCAATCGTAACTTGGGCAGATTTGTCTCGTGAATTCTTATCTCGTTTTAATCCTTCGCATTTATCTGAGCGATTGCGTAACGAAATTGCTACTTTTCAACAGGAAGATGACGAGCCAATGCACGAGGCCTGGGACAGATTTACTACTCTTCTTCGAAACTGCCCCATGCATGGATTCCCCGTCTGGAATAAGGTAACTAAGTTCTATAATGCTGCTAACTTACAAACTCGCATTCGAATTGACTCTGCAGCAAATGGACTATTATTGGATAAAGATCCAAACGAGGCATTGCAAGTTTTGAAAAATCTGGCTAAGAATGAGGAGCAGTTTCCGACTGCAAGAAGAGGGGGTAAACGGGTACTTGCTGTCAAGGATTATGAAGCCGACAGCACAATGAAATCACAGGTAGCATTCCTTACTAAAGCAATGAAGAGATTGTTGAATGATGATGGATTACAAGGATTTGCTGTTGAGGAAGTATGTGACATCTGTGAGGGAAATCATAGTCGGGATGAGTGCCCAATAAATATAGAAGAAGGAAAATATGTTGGAAATTACAAGCCAAATTACAATTCCAACAATTATAACCCCAATTGGAGGAAGGATCCCAAATTTTCCTGGAGTAATCCTAACAATGCCCTGAATCCACAAGCACACAATCAGAGTCAGGGAGGTCCTAGGCTGCTGACGCGACAGCAACTGCCGCAAAACCTGCCACCGCAGCAGCAACAGCAGCCACCACCTGCCACGAGCAGTATATTGGAACAGACTCTGGCCACCTTTATGTCTCAGATCGGTACTTATATTGAGAATATGAATCAGTTTGTTAAGAAGACAGAGAACTTCATGGATAAAACCGAGATGAGAATGACAAATCATGAAGCTACTTTGAAATCTCTGGAGACACAAATGGGTCAAGTTTCTCAACATATTAAGCCGAGGCAGAATGGAGGATTCCCTAGTAATACTGAAAATGCTAGACCACCCACACATGAGCAATGCAAGGCAATTACTACTAGGAGTGGGAAGAAACTACCAGGGCTGGAAAAAGAAGCTGAAACAGAAAAGGAACCAGCCGTTGATAAACCTGCCGAGGAAGCTGCCCCGACAGGTGATAAACAGACTGCTGCCGATGAACCTGTCACGACAGCAGAAGCGACAGAGGAGAAAAATGAAGAACATCGTCCTCAGATTTGTATGCAGTGGGAAGGACGTATTGCTGATTACCGTCCCCCACCACCTTTTCCTCAACGGATACAGCAAACTAAACAGGAATCTCAACTTAAAAAGATTTATGATATTTTTAAGTAGGTTCAAATTAATATTCCGCTGTTAGATGCCGTTAGGGAGATGCCTGGTTACGCCAAATTTCTCAAGAATGTCATGTCAAAGAAATATAAATTTGGGGAATTTGAAACGGTAAGGATGGCAGATGGTTGCATGAGTATTCTTCATCGGCAGCCACCCCAGAAAAAGAAGGATCCGGGGAGCTTCATCATACCTTGTGTAATCGGAGACAAATTCGTGGGTAAGGCACTTTGTGATCTTGGTGCTAGTGTTAATTTAATGCCAAAGTCTGTTTTTCAGAAACTAGGTATTGGAAAGGCGCGGCCCACGACAGTAACTCTGCAGCTGGCAGACCGCTCTTACGTTCATCCAGAGGGAAAAATTGAAGATATTCTGGTAAGAGTGGATAAGTTTATTTTTCCTGCTGACTTTCTTGTTTTAGATTGTGAGGCAGACGAAAACGCACTAGTCATCCTAGGGCGACCCTTCTTAGCCACGGGAAGATCACTGATTGATGTGGAGAAAGGAGAACTCACCATGCGCGTGAACGATCAAGAGATTAAGTTGAATGTTCTCCAAGCAATGAAACATGCTGATGTGGATGAAGAATGCAAGGCTATCATTGAAGTAACCCTTGATCATCCATACATTAGGTCGGGCTGTCATGATATAAACTTCGGTCACTACTGCGACAACCACCTACAGGCCTGTCACGACAGCAACGAAGACAGCACCGACGACAGCAACTCCTCTGAATCCGATACATCTAATACTGAAGATCAGGAGGAGGTAAACTGGTTAGGCTATCGTCCAGGTAAGTTATTCGAACCTTTGAATTATACTTCGGATAACCATTTAATCCAAAAGTCATCTACTATTGAACCACCTGCCTTAGAACTGAAGCCCCTGCCAGGGCAGCTTAAATATGCTTTTCTTGGTTCAAATGACACACTGCCCGTAATCATCTCTGCTAAGCTGCCGCAGGAACAGGAACGACAGCTAGTCAGCATGCTAAGGCAGCACAAGAAGGCGATTGGATGGACGATAGCAGACATTCAAGGCATCAGTCTGGCGTTATGCATGCACAAAATCCTCCTGGAGGAAGATCATAAGCCGACTATTGATGCCCAAAGGCGGCTAAACCATGCGATGAAAGAGGTGGTGCGTAAAGAGATAATTAAGTGGTTAGATGCTGGTATTATTTACGCCATCTCAGACAGCAAATGGGTGAGCCCGGTGCAATGTGTTCCCAAAAACGGAGGAATGACCGTGATAACCAATGAGAACAATGAGTTAATCCCAACCAGGACTGTAACCGGTTGGAGGGTTTGTATGGACTATCGGAAGCTTAACAAAGCTACCCGAAAGGACCATTTTCCTTTACCCTTTATTGATCAAATGCTTGATAGATTAGCGGGTAAACCTTACTATTGTTTTCTTGATGGTTATTCAGGTTATAACCAAATTGCTATTGCACCTGAGGATCAAGAAAAGACGACCTTCACATGCCCCTACGGAACGTACGCTTTTAGGAGAATGCCATTTGGACTCTGTAATGCACCTACCACCTTCCAAAGGTGCATGATGGCCATATTCTCCGACATGGTAGAGGACTTCCTAGAGATTTTTATGGATGACTTTTCCGTCTTTGGAGATGATTTTGAAAGCTGCCTTGGCAATCTTCAAAAGGTACTTGAAAGATGTGAAAAAGCTAATCTTGTTTTGAATTGGGAAAAATGCCACTTTATGGTGGATGAGGGGATAGTTCTCGGCCATAAGATTAGCTGCCGTGGGATAGAAGTCGACAGGGCCAAAATAGAAGTCATAGAGAAGCTGTCGCCACCAACTACAGTCAAGGGCATAAGGAGTTTTTTAGGGCATGCTGGTTTTTATCGAAGATTTATCGCAAATTTCTCAAAAATCACCAAGCCCCTATGCCATCTCTTAGAGCAGAATCGACCCTTTGACTTTAATGATGAATGTACTGAAGCATTCAAGGTTCTGAAGGAAAAACTAGTGACAGCCCCCATAGTACAGCCACCAGACTGGACACAGCCATTTGAGATTATGTGTGATGCTAGTGACTATGTTGTCGGGGCAGCACTTGGGCAGCGCAGAAATAAGCTGTTTCATGCCATATACTACGCCAGCAAGACATTAAATGACGCCCAAGTGAACTACACCACCACAGAAAAGGAGCTATTGGCTGTGGTGTTCTCCATTGACAAGTTTCGTTCTTACATACTTGGGACGAAGGTGATAGTGCACACAGACCATTCTGCCCTGAAATATTTGTTCGCAAAGAAGGATGCAAAGCCTAGATTGATACGGTGGATCTTGCTACTACAAGAATTCGACCTAGAGATCAAGGACAAAAAGGGGACAGAAAACCAGGTGGCAGACCACTTGTCAAGATTGGAGAAGGGACAGAGTCTACCAATTGATGAGACAAACATACTGGAGACCTTCCCAGATGAGCAGCTCTTTGCTGCCGCAATCGCTGCCGCGACAGCCATGGCGGCAGGTAAGTCTTCTGAACTCCCCTGGTATGCTGATTTCGTTAATTTTATAGTTAGCGGAATATTCCCTTCTGATCTTAATTACCAAGCCAGGAAGAGGTTCCAAAATGATGTCAAGCATTATTATTGGGACGAACCTCTTCTTTTCAAATTATGTGCAGATCAGGTTATAAGGAGGTGTGTACCACAAGAAGAGCAAAAGGACATTCTCCATCACTGCCATGCTTCACAATATGGAGGTCACTTTGGAGGCAACAAAACTGCTGCCAAGGTGCTGCAGTCAGGGTTCTACTGGCCGACACTGTATAAAGACGCACAGGACTTTTACAAGAACTGTGACAGGTGCCAGCGGACAGGTAACATCTCGAGGAGAAATGAGATGCCACTGCAAAACATTTTAGAGGTCGAGATCTTCGACGTTTGGGGGATTGATTTTATGGGACCTTTTCCGTCTTCATGTGGAAATTCATACATCCTCCTAGCAGTAGATTATGTCTCTAAGTGGGTTGAAGCTATCGCCACACAAAAGAATGATGCCAAGAAGGTCCAAAAGTTTTTACACAAAAACATTTTTTCGAGGTTTGGCACCCCCAAGGCGATAATCAGTGATGAAGGGAGACATTTTGATAATAGGGTTATTGCTGCCGCCTTGAAGAAACATGGTGTCAAGCACAGGATCGCGACAGCATACCACCCACAGACCAATGGACAGGCTGAGATATCCAATAGGGAAGTGAAGAACATTCTTGAGAAGATGGTTAAACCAACTAGGAAAGATTGGTCTCTACTTCTGAATGATGCACTATGGGCATATAGGACAACTTTTAAGACTCCGTTGGGCATGTCTCCATACCGACTGATTTATGGAAAAACCTGCCACTTGCCTGTCGAGATCGAGCACAAAGCATATTGGGCAATCAAGGCAGTGAATATGGACTGGGACAAAGCAGGCCAGAAAAGGATGTTAGATCTGAACGAGCTTGAAGAAATACGGACAATGGCCTATGACAATGCAAGAATCTACAAGGAGAAAATAAAGAAGTAGCATGACAAGAAGTTGCTGCCACGACAGTTCTGCCCAGGGCAGCTTGTGTTGTTGTTCAATTCTAGGTTGAAACTCTTCCCAGGGAAGCTTAAATCTAGATGGTCAGGCCCATTCCAACTGGTACAAGTTTTTCCCCATGGTGCCATCACAATTCAATCATTAAAAGACGGGCACCAATTCAAAGTCAATGGACATCGCCTCAAGCATTATCAAGGGACTGAAGCCCCAGGAATACAGGAAGTGGTTACTTTGGGAGATGCCCCACAAGGCATCCCTAATTTAACCTAAATTTTATTTTTATTATTTATTTTTATTATTTTATTATTTATTAGGTAAGTAGGTTTATTTTATTTGAATAATGTTTTTTTTCTATTTTATGTTTTTAGGAAATAAAGGAGTCAAGAAGAAAAGAAGAAGTGACCCAAGCCCACCATCCATCCATCAGCCCAACAGAGTTCCTTTATTGAAGCCTGTCGTTTCGGCTGCCGCCGCAGACGGATAAGACAGGCTGTCAACAGACTGACACGGCAGACGTAGAAGCGTGTGACAGACGTGTAGCAGACGCATAAATACGTGTCAGACGCGTCAGACACGCTAAATCCCAACAGTCACTCCGTTATTCACGCCTGCCGTTACAACATTAAACGGGCAGCCCCTCGACCGCTATAAAACCCTGTTTCCATTTTCATTTTTCTCACTTCTGCTTACTCTTCCTTGCTTTCTTCTCTAGTTTTTATTTGCTTTCTTCATTTCCACAACCTTTGCAACTAATATGTCGTCTAGACAGACCCGCCGCAGCGCTGCCTCAGCCTCTTCTTCAGCAGCAGCAACGCCGTTTGCCAACAAGGAATTATGGGAAGAGAGGGGCTTCGTCTACATCCGCAAAGCACCAAACATGGGGCTCCTACCATTCATTGCGAGGGCCATACGAGTTCAACTATGGGAGCAATTTGCAGAACAGCCAGCAGAACTAAACGACACCCTGGTTAGAGAGTTCTACGCTGCCATTGACAGCAGAACGGCAACATCTGTCACCATCCGAGGAGTGGAGGTGCCATTCACAGCTGACAGCATCAACCACATGTTTGGCCTCTTCTTTGGCCCCGATGATGATGCCCACCAGAAATTTCTCGACACCCTCGATGCTGCCGCTTATGATGCTGTCATGGCGGAGGTGACAGAGGAAGGAACAACATGGACAACCAGCAAAAAGAACCCCCACTCCGTCAAGAGGGGGCAGCTGCTCCCAGAAGCTAAACTTTGGAACGCTTTCATCAAAAAGCGTATCATGCCGTCCTCCCATCACACGACGGTGAACCAGCAGCGTCTCGCCCTCATCCACTCCATTATGCACGACAGGCCTATCAACATGGGCCGATATATGATGAACATCATTTTGGATTGTGCCCATCGAACAGACTCTCGCCTCTGCCTGCCGTTCACGATAACTTCTCTCTGCCGCTGTGCTGCTGTCCCCGAGGTATCCACCGACAAATTAGTCAATGGTCGTGGCTGGTCTGACAACAACATCTCAAGCCTCATGGAGGTCATAGCTGCAACACCCATTCACTCCTTCAACCCAGCTGCCTCCCCTGCAGACTCAGATGAGGAACCTGCCACAGAACCTGCCGCCGCCACCGCCCCGACAGACCATTCTGCCACCATCCTTGCTGCAATCCAACGGGTAGAAGAACGAAAAATGGGAATGATGACCTTCATCCGGGACTTCACCAATGCAACGGTAAATTTCATTACCGACACTTTACATTATACGGATGTCATCTTCCCCACCTTCCATGCCCATTATTTTCATATCCCCTCCCCTACACCCACACCACCTGCCTCCACCCCTTCACCTGCCCGGACGGCAGCTGCGAATCATCCAGTCGATAGCCCTGCACGTGGAACCAAGCGACCAGCTACAGCCGACATCGAAGAAGAACCTCTAATTCGAAGGAATTTGGAGAAGGAGTTTACACCTGTCAAGCGACAGAAGCACGTGGCAGACAGGAAGCTGATGCCCAAGGCTAGCACCTCCACCAGCTGCACGTGGGACAGTGGCAGCAGTTCAGACGTCCATCTCGTTGAGCAAACTGTCCAGCCTCCACCGCAGCCCAGACGCCGCCATCAGATCCGTGTCAGCAGCAGCAGCGAGGACATCGACTGAAAATTTAAGTCTTTTACTTTTCTTTTCCTGCTGCCTGCTCTATTTTATTTTGTGATGTACCTGCCTCTATCTTTTCTGTCATTTTGCATTGAGGGCAATGCAACCCTCGAGTTTGGGGGTGGCAACCCTCCATCATTAATGGAGTCTTAGTACATCTTTTTATTAATTTGTTGTGTCTTTTATTTATTTAATTTCTCTTAAAAAAGATTAAACTGTTGGCTTAAAACTGTGAAGTTAACTTACCTGTCATGACAGCTCTGTCGTGGCAGCATCTTTAGGACAGTTTAAGGAGAAGTTTAGAGCCTTTCTATAGTTCTGAAAACTTAAACACCATTGTGACTGTTATACTGCTTAGATTTCTTTTAGCCAAACTAGAATAGGAAAACTTAGCACTTGAATAGCCTCTAGAGGTTCCTAACACTGGCTCTAGGAAAGAAGTTTAGCAAAATAGCCCTAGAGGTGCCCGAAACCGGCTCTAGGAAGTTAGCTAGAGGTGCCCGAAACCAGCTCTAGTGAAACTTTAGCTTGAAAAATAAAAAGCAAGTCAAAATAGAAAATCAAAGAAGCATGAAAATGTGCCTTCAAAAAGATAAACTTTGGCATAAAAAATCAAGTTAAGAGTTGATTATTCTAGTGAAACTAAGAGAGTCTTAGCATATAACTGTTCACAAGCATGCACACACTGCACGAGGACTATAGGGAGATTCCGGACAGATCCTAATCTTTCCGACAGGTTGCTGCCGCCATAGAGAATGAGCGACGGGTAAGGGACAGTTTACTGTTTGAAGGCCAACACAAAATTTTTTTTCTTTTAGGTCTTAGTTGCTTGAGGGCAAGCAAAAACTTGAGTTTGGGGGTGTGTTGAGTGTGTAAAAGTTCTATTATTTACACCCTTTTTAACCCATATTTCTGCTGCATTCAAGCATCATTTCATTGCATTTAGGTTAGTTTACAGTAAAACATCACAAATGGATTAAAGGCACGGATTCTACTAAAAGATGGCTTATTTTGCAGGTTGCTGCCATCGTAGATGGTGAAGGCAGGCGCAGGGCAGAGAAGAAGGAGAGCTGAACTAAACAAATAGACGACGAGGAAGAAGCTGCCATGGATCTGTCGTGACAGCAAGGTGACAGCAGCCTTATGAAGAGGAAAAGTAAAGTGGACCTCGATAGATAGAGAAAAATTTGCTCGTCTTTCGTGTGAAAGCCAAATATTTTTCCAAGCCCCGGATCAAAAGATATGTCAAGCCAAAGCTCAAGGAGAGGAATTCCCATGAAACAAGGAGGACGGCTGAAAAGTAGGAATCCTTAGAGATTAAGCATTCATTAGAATCTTACTTTTCATTAAAGTTGTAATCCTTGTTAACTTAGAATACTTGAGCCCAAAGCTTATATAAGGGCATAGATTTAACCTAGGAGGAGAGAGAACCCATAACCGATAACCTAAACCCCTCTGCCGTTTACCCGTCACCGACATGTTCTAAAATTCCCCCTAGGGCTACGGGTTGTTTTGTAAAGTAGTTGCAAGGGTTGTTTTGTTTTAGGATTTTCCAAGTTCAATAAAATAAATTTCAAGTTCTCTTATTTTGGTTTTAATATCTTGCAAGAGCATCGGGAGAGCATTGTGAGGTTATTTATTTACTTAGCATCGGGAGAGTTAAGTATACGAAAGAAATAAGAGCGAGTTCTCTAGTTTATAGTTGAACTATCTTGTGCCTAGGGATAGGGCAAGGTTAAGTGGCTAAGGAAGATTTCATACACATCGGTGTTCATCCTTCGATTCACGCCGGGAGGTATCGTCAAAGACGTGATCATCGACAGACTTGGACCTAGGGATAGGCCAAGGCAGATCTGGGATTCTTGCCAAACTTGAACGTACTGAGTTGGTGTGTTTGTTGCCGCGATGACTAACGGACAGCTGCCGCGACAGGTGCTGTCGGCGACAGGCGTGACGACAGAACTGGAGTTCCTAAGCAATACAATACCTGCACTACTGAGCAATTCAATACCAGCCCATTCTCTCTATCTTGATTACTCTATTCTTTTATTTACGTTTTCCTTTATTATTCTCGTGACAACTCTCAATTATTTCCTTTACTTCGTGCAGTGAAACTAAGTGAAGCTATTGGCCCAATCCCTGTGGAGACGATAATCCGATACTTTGTATCACTTTACTACTTGCGTCGTGTACACTTGCACTATAATTGCGATAGACTCTTTTACACGCAACAACAGACGAATTAAATGGAAGAGGGGAGTGATGGGGACGTGTGTTGGCTTTAAGGGAGAGAGAAAAAGCTGGGAGTTAATATGTTGGGTGACGGCTGGGGAGAGAATAAGTAGGTTTTGTGGATAGGGCTTTAGCACATTAATTGGATGAATATTCTCTCTCTCGTTTTTTTGTTTTTTCTCTCTTTTTTTAATTCATCTTCCCCTACTTTTCGGATAAAACCTCTCCTCCTTTTTTTTTTGAACTCCCCGAAGTAGATAAAAACAAAACTCCATGTCCTTTGCCTTTTTGCTACTAACCCTGTAGACGACCATGCTCACCTGCCTCTGTACCTGACATTGTACTATGAAAGAGAAAGCTTGTACGAAGGTTACGTGAAAAGATAACAAAATAAAGACAACGATAACACGAAAGCTAAACTAAAAGGAAAAGCATTATTTATAAACATGCTATAGCATAAAGGATAAAGTTTAGAGAAACAAACTCTCAAGGATCGTGTAGATCCAGACGTGACTTGTCTTTGAGGATAGGGGCTCCACTGTACACTTTCAGCCGTTGGCCATTGACTTTGAAGAATTCACCATCGTCCAACTTTTTGATATCAACCGCGCCATGAGGGTACACCTTGTGTATGATGAGTGGTCCTGGCCACCTTGATTTCAGCTTTCCAGGGAAAAGCTTTAGCCTAGAATTGTAGAGAAGCACTTGTTGACCGTCTGAGAAATGCCTTGGCAAAATATGTTTGTCATGCCACTTCTTGGTTTTCTCTTTGTAAATACGAGCATTCTCATATGCTTGGGCTCGAAATTCTTCCAGCTCATTAAGCTCTAGCAACCTTCTTTCACCAGCTAGTTGAGCGTCCATGTTGAGTTTCTTGATTGCCCAGTAAGCCTTGTGCTCGAGCTCAACGGGTAGATGACATTCCTTTCCAAATACGAGCTTGAAGGGTGACATGCCCGTTTGTCTGCGGATGATATGCTTCATTCAACTTGAGGGACCAGTCTTTTCTCCTAGAGTTGACCACTTTATCCAAGATTTGCTTGATTTCACGGTTGGAAACTTCAACATGCCCGTTTGTCTGCGGATGATATGTTGTAGCAATCTTATGCCTGACTCCATATCGATGTAATGCTTTAGCAATGAGTTTGTTGTCAAAGTGAGTTCCTTCATCACTGATGATGGCTCGGGGTGCTCCAAACCTTGTGAATATGTTCTTGTGAAGGAACTTTGTGACCGTCTTGGAGTCATTCCTCGGGGTGGCAACAGCCTCCACCCATTTTGACATGTAGTCGACTGCTAGCAAAATATATAAATCTCCATATGATGCGGGAAACAGACCCATGAAGTCAATTCCCCACACGTCAAAGATTTCAACCTCCAAAATATTTCGCAATGGCATTTCATTCCACCTGGAGATGTTCCCCGTTCTTTGGCATCTATCACAAGTCTTGTAGAACTCGTGTGCATCCTTAAAAAGTGTAGGCCAATAGAATCCCGCTTGAAGAATTTTTGCAGCAGTCCTAGTACCACTAAAATGCCCTCCACACGGTGATGAATGACAATGGTACATAATGCTATGATATTCTTCTTCTGAAACACATCTCCTTATGATCTGATCAAGACATTGCTTGAACATGTAGGGTTCATCCCAATAGTAGAATCTTGCATCATGTCTGAATTTCTTGAGTCCCTGGCTAGATAAATCATGAGGTAAAATACCACTAACAAGATGATTAACTATATCAGCATACCATGGAATTGCTGTAGCGGACAACAATTTCTCGTCAGGGAATTCCTCCTTAATTTCATATTCACTACCTTGTGTGATAGCATTTTCTAGCCTAGACAGATGATCAGCTACCTGGTTTTCACATCCTTTCCTATCTCTAACTTCTAGGTCAAATTCTTGTAGCAAGAGTATCCATCTAATAAGTCGATGCTTAGCATCCTTTTTAGTCACTAAGTACTTAATGGTTGAATGATCGGCATGAACTATAACCTTGGTGCCTATCAAGTATGACTTAAACTTATCAAAGGCAAATACTACAACAAGCAATTCTTTTTCAGTAGTGGTGTAATCGATTTGTGCATCATTCAAAGTGCGACTAGCATAATAAAAAACATGAAAGAGTTTACCTCGGCGTTATCCAAGTGCTGCACCAACGACGTAGTCACTGGCATCACACATCAGCTCAAATGGCTCGTTCCAATCAGGTGGAATGACAACATGTGCTGAGATAAGCTTCTCCTTCAGTTCTTGAAATGCGCTATGGCAATCTTTGTCAAACACAAATGGTTGATTTTGTTGTAGCAAATTGCATAGCGGCTTTGAGATCTTCGAAAAGTCCTTGATGAATCTCTGATAGAAACAACATGCCCTAGAAATCTTCTTACTCCCTTGACAGTAGTGGGGGAGGTAGTTTTTCAATGACCTCGACCTTTGCTTTGTCAAATTCTATCCCTTGCTTCGAGATCTTGTGACCTAAGACCGTTCCTTCCGTTACCATGAAATGGCATTTTTCCCAATTGTGCACCAAGTCAGCTTCCTCACACCTCTTTAGAACCTTAGCGAGATTGCCCAAGCATGTATCGAAGTCATCTCCGAAGACTGAGAAGTCATCCTTGAAAATTTCTAATAAATCCTCGACCATGTCTGAAAAGATAGCCAACATACATCTTTGAAAAGTTGATGGGGCATTGTAGAGACCAAAGGGCATTCTCCGAAAAGCGTAAGTTCCATAAGGGCATGTGAAAGTCGTCTTCTCTTGTCCTTCGGGTGCTATAGCAATCTGATAGTACCCATAATACCCATCGAGGAAGTAGTAGAATTCCTTGCCCGCTAGTCGATCTAACATCTGATCAATGAATGGGAGGGGAAAATGGCCCTTCTTGGTTGCCTTATTGAGCTTCCTATAGTCCATACAAATCATCCACCCTGTGACGGTTCTAGTAGGCAATATCTCATTCTCCTCATTTCTTACCACAGTCACGCCTCCCTTCTTCGGTACATATTGCACCGGGATGACCCATGAGCTATGGGATATCGGTTAGATTACTCTAGCATCAAGCCTCTTAATTATCTCTTTCATCACCACATTCTTCATGATTGGGTTTAATCTTCTCTAGGGCTCAACAGAATTGTTGTGACAATCATCAAGCAAAATTTTGTGCATACATATAGCAAGGCTTACACCCTTCAAATCAGCTATAGTCCACCCTAGCGCATTTTTATGTTGTAACAACATATTTACTAAACTAGTTTCTTGCTTAGGTGTGAGACTAGATGAGATTATCACATGCAAAGTTTCATTACTCCCTAAGTAAACATACTTAAGATGTGATGGCAAAGGTTTCAATTCTAGAGTAGATGCATGCTGAAGGGAAGGCTTAGGAGGTACAAATTCTGAAAAATCAAGAGGTTCAAAGTGCATACATGGTCTAGCTTCGAGTCGACTAGACTGCTCCAGTTCCCTTGAGAGTTCTTCTAGCTCTGAATCATCATCTTTGCAGAGTGCTTCAAACTGTTCCATTTGCATCTCATTGCTACATCAAAACTCATCAGTCCCACTTTGTGTTGTAGCATCTATATATTGGCATGCTCCCGAATTGTCTTCATACTTGAGGGTGTCATGAATATTGATCGTGATCATCTGATCAGCCACTCGCATCGTGAACTCACCCTTCTCACAATTGATTAAAGCTCAATCGATGGCTAAAAATGGCCTACCCAAGATAATGGGTGTGTTGCTGTCAGCTTCACAGTCGAGGATTAAGAAGTCGACTGGAAAAATAAATCGGTCCACTTTTCCCACGTCATCTTCAATTCTTCCTTCTGGGCGAACATGAGAATGATTTGTTAGCTGTAGCACAACCTTGGTGGGCTGTGCCTCTTGTATTCTCAGTTTCTGAAAAATTGACTTAGGCATCAAGTTAACACTTGATCCCAAATTGCAAAGTGGTCTTCCAACAAACTTATCGCCAATAGAGCATGGGATAGCAAAGCTACATAGGTCCTTCATCTTAGGTGGCAACTTACTCCACATAGAATAACATTCTTTTGCTATAGAGACAGTTTCTTGCTTCTCGACCTTCCTCTTTTTGTAACTATATCCTTAAGGAACTTGGCATAAGTTGGCATCTGATCAATGGCCTCCAGAAATGGGACATTGATATGTAATTTGTCCAAGATATCCATAAATTTTTGGAATTGAAGGTCTTTTTTTCTGCTTCTTGAGTCGTTGAGGAAAAGGAGGTGGGGTCTAACTTCATTTATTTGGCCTGGTGGAGTTACATCTTTTGTTGTAGCAAAAGCATGCTTCTCCTCCGATGTTTCTTTTGCTATGACTTCCTCCTCATCCTTCTATTCAACTGGAGGGTCTTGTGAGTTATCTTCTTCGTGAGGCAAGTTGGGCTGAGATTCCTCTTTCTCTTTTCCCCCAAACTTGTCTTCTTTGTTAATTTCCTTTCCACTCCTTAGTGTGACTGTGTTGCATTGTTCCTTGCTATGGTGCTTAGTGGCTTCAGTGTCTCTAAACTAGACAAACTTCCTTGTGGTCGCGCATGTAAGGTTTGAGCTATCTGACCAACTTGTGTCTCTAAGGCTCTGAGCGAAGAACTATGGCTTTGCAATAAGGCTCCTTGATTCTTAATGTTTGTTGTATGGTCCTGTAGCAAAACTTTCGTGGTTCCCATAAAATCTTTTTTCATAGCCATAAATTCTTTGAATACAGTTTCCAACGAACTATTTGATGAAGATGCTGCTCCCTTGTGACCTTTCCATGACATCATCTGGTTAGAAGATGGTGCTTCGGTCAGATTTTGCTGTGGCGCTGGTTGAGCAGAATTGTTGTGCCCTTGATTACCCCAACTGAAATTTGGATGCTGACACCATCCTGGGTTGTAGATATTAGAGTATGGATTGTTGTTGCAGTTATAACTCCCCACATAGTTGGCTGACTCTTGATTGTCAGGGCATTCACTCAAATGGTGATTGCCATCGCATCTGAGGCATGAGGTTGTGGACTTCACTTCCTTGACTTCGTTGGGATGTTGGAGGTTCTTTAGCATATTGGTGATAGCAGCTAACTGGGTGGCTACCGAGTCATCAACATCACTCTCTCGAACTACTTGGGTTCTCCTCCCCGTTCCAAGCCTTGTGGTCGGAAACTGGTAGTCATTGTTGGCTACCCTATCAAGAATGTCGAATGCTTCCTCCGGTGATCTGTCTAACAAGGTCCCATTTGCTGAAGCATCTAACATTATCCTTGTAGGAGCATTCACTCCATTATAGAACATAACCATTTGTGTCTAATCGTGAAAACCATTATTTGTGCACTTCCTCAATAATCCCTTGAATCGATCCCAACACTCGTACATAGATTCATCATCAGCTTGACGAAAAGAAGCAATATCATTTCTCAACTGAGTGTTTCTATTGGGTGGATTATACCGTAGTAGAAAATTTTTCCATAGATCTATCCAAGTCTCCATTGATCCAGCTGACACTCCACTTAGCCATGCTCTATCACGATCTCGTAAAGAATATGGAAACAATTTAAGCTTTAGCACATCCTCGTGCACTCCTTGCTGTCTGAACGAGTTACAAACTTCCAAGAAAGCGCGAATATATAGTCTTACATCTTCGTGAGGCATACCCCTAAATTGACCAATAGTGTTCAACATGTTGAACATAACAGGTTGAAGCTCAAACTGGGTTGCCTGAATTTCTAGAGCTACTATTCCGGAATAGAGATCGTCCAAGATAGGAGTCAAATGATCTCTATTTGCTCGAGGTCGAGCCCCTTCTCCCTGGCCATTTGCCATAGCATCTCTGTTATGTAACCCCCTTAACCCGGCCTAGACGGTTGACCCGAATTAAGAAAGTCACACGGGGAAAACCAAAGTCAACCCGAAAGTCAACCTTGATTAACGACCCTTTTTTTTCTTTTTAAAACTTTTCTAGATGCATATTAAGCCTAATTGTGATCACACAAACATCATACCAAAAGATCACAAACATCAGAGATCGAACAGGGACTCAATTGAACAATTTACAACTTTAGGGACCAAATTGTAAATTCTGATAATTATAAGGACTTAACCCAAAATGAAGTTACCATCTTGAAATTAATCATGTTTCATGCATCTCTGTAAAATTTCAGCTCGAAAGGACTTCCCAAACCCATACAATTGCACAAACAAGTTTCAGGACCAAAACGCAAACATTCCAAAACATATAACTGCCAATGTCAGCCCCCAACGGTCACCCGTTCTGAAACAGGCATAGCCCGTTTCGAAACTCGGGGCCGTTCCGAAACAGGCATAGCCCGTTTCGAAACGGGGGTCTGGCAGTGGCCTTTCCGTTTCGGAACGGCCCCTCCCGTTTCGGACGCCTGGGCACAATTAAGGCACCCGTTCCGAAACGGTAGGTGCTGTTCCGAAACACCCTGCACAGATTGACTAAAAATGCATGCTTAAACATGCAATTGACCAACCAATCATGCTCCAAATGCCACCAAACTTTGCCAACATGCAATTAAACATATATGAGACATACTTGCATCAACAATTCATCAAAACAACATCATAAGCAAAAAGCCCCAAATCTATGGGCATGCTTCCTACACAAGTAAGCCATTCAAGCATAAACTTCCAAATCAAGCATATAAAGGTCCAACACCAAAACCAATCTTCTCAACATCAAACAACATACTTAGGGAGTTCAAAACATCTCCCAAAACATACACATAGGTCCCCCATTGCCAAATTACTAAAAGCTAAAATGTACTTAGAAAACCTTCCATACTTAGAGCTTTGTTTCCACTTGGATGCTTGCCCTCCTTGCTGCCCTCAAGTACTCTATTGCTCTGCATTATTGATTTAAGAAAAACAAAGAGAGCGTAAGCAAAAGCTTAGTGAGGAATGCTCAATAAAACCATCCAATAATGCGTTTATAAAACACTTATAAAACATGCTTCAAATCATCATTTACACATGCTCAAAAGCATACTTAAAACAAGCATCTCATGCTTCATTTCATTACATGTCATATTGGCCTCAAGTGATACATTTCATTTCTTTGAAAACAAGTTCATCAACTTTCACCCCAAGGACTTTTAAACACCTTGGACCCCAAGGACTTTTAAACACCTTGGCCATGGACTTTTAAACACCATGAATTGAATTACCTCAAGGACTTTTAAACACCTTGAACCCCAAGGACTTTTAAACACCTTGGCCTATGGACTTTTAAACACCATAGAATGGACCACACAAGGACTTTTAAACACCTTTGTGTCCGTAACAAGAATCATCCAAGGACTTTTAACCACCTTGATGTTCTTAAGTAACAAGGCTCACTCAAGGACTTTTAACCACCTTAGTGACCTTAACCTTTTCAAAACATCACTTACCAATATACATCATTTTCATCAATTAATCCATTGCTTTAAAGCATTAAACCAAGCCATATTCATCATGCATTTAAAGGCATCAAACCACATTTAATCAATGTTCAAAAACAAGGAACTCTTACCTTGAGCTTCCTTTAACATATGGCTTATCAAAACAGCAAATACCATGCTAAATCATGCTTTCAAAACAGTAATCAAAACATGCAAATAACCACATTGCATCACAACAAAATCATGGCCACCACTAGAGAGAATTTCCGAAAACTTACACTCGAGCTTAGCAAAGTTGTTTAGACTTAAACTAAGCTCCCAAGACATTGGTTTCAAAGCCGAAAACCCAATTTCACTCACCGATTCCACTTCGCCTCTTGCCGAAGCACCAATTCAAGCTTCCGGATCAACAACTCTTGGATCCAAAGATGCCTCCCCTGATTAAACACATTAAAGCAGAGATTTAATGCATCATCATGCATCAAAAGCTTCAATGAAAGCACTCAAACTCGCTGCTCTCATTCATACTCCAATTTCGGCCACCAACCTCAACCGAAATTGCATCAAAACCACTTCTCAACAAAGCCCAGCCATAAACCAGCAAAACCTAACATCCACTAACACCATTTAACATCTAAAAACAACCTATAAACATCCTTATACCTCCAGCAACATCAGATCCACAAGACCACCACAAAAACATCCAAGAATCACAAGCTAAACTTAGGAAACACAACCTATCCGGGATTGCATTAATCAAAACTCATTTCCTTATCAAATTAACATTCATTAATCATCATTTTAACACCTTAAAACACTGCTTAAACAGATCCAACGAAATTTCATCAAAAACACACCAAATCTTGCATTTTAAGCCAAGATCCACAAAACAATCTTAAAAGCCATTTATAAAACATCAATTAAGGATTGAGAACTTGGGAATTTCATTAAAGAACTTGAAGTTCAGAGGAGAAGGACGTTCTTACCTCCAAACTTGAGTTTCTCCTCTTTTAGAGCCAAAAAGCTTGATGAATCAAGTAGCAAATACAAAGGTTTTGATGAGGAGATGATTAGGAAACAAATGAGGATTGAAAAGAAGTATTTAGGTGATAAAAATCTGAGGAAAAGATCTGGAGAGAATGTGTTTGGTTTGAGAGAAAAGATGAGAGAAAATGGGAATGGAAAATTTAGAAAGTTAGTTAAATGACTAAAAATATCTTTCCCTCCTTTTACTTTTATTTTAAACCATTATTAAATCATTTAATATTCTAGAAAATCTGGAGAAACTCCCCTTTGGGTAAATAGCTCCCTAAAGATTCAAAGTTTCAATCCTTTTTAAAACAGTCACAAAACTTTCAAAAATTACATTTTGGTCACTAGCCAAAATGTCACCCTTCCGAAACTCATTTTCCAAAATTGATTTCACAGTTCACTTAATTATATTAAAAGATGATTTTAGAACATTTTTCCATATTTTTAATGCAACCCGAACTAGGCTTTCCTAATTTCACTCTCTTAGATTCGAACAGCACTTTGACCAAACCGGTCAATGCCCAAAACTTCTAAGCCCAAAACCGGGGCGTTACATGTTACCTGGAGGTTGTGGTATCTCTTCGTTCATGTTTCTGGTCTCTTCTCTTCGACCACGTCTCCTGAGTCGCAAGAAATGATCGATTTCAGAAATAGGTGATTGCATGGGTCCTCTAGGTCGTCTTATGGTCATGCACTAGCAGGACGCCTGAAAAGAAAAATGAAAAATCCTAGATAAATATGTACAAAAAAAGAACAAGCGATATAAACAAAAAAACCGTAAACAACCAATTGCCAATCCCCGACAACGGCGCTAAAAACTTATTGCTTGCGTGTATACACGTCGAATGAGTAATAAAGTGAGTGAGTGAGTGAGTCTCCACATGGATTGGAGGTATTCACAGTTTGCTGTAACAATATTGAATGAACTTTTTGCAGGTGAAAATGTTATAGTAAAAGAGATGATATAAAATAATGCAGTAGCAAAACAATGCAAAGAAAGATGAGATAGCAATATGATGAACATGTCCCCTTTCATATGTGAAACTCACTACGGTATGACTGGCTGGGAAAGATGGACAACCTAAACTAAGCTTCTTAACGATACAAAGGCTCTTCAGCTATCTTCTATGCTAGGCGGGATTTTCTAAAAGTGCTCCTAAACTATCTCTAGCTAGGAAACTAGGAGTCAGAAATGCTACAGAAATACCTCTCAGTGTAAACTCTTAACACTCCCCCACCCTTCACGAACTATCCTTCTTAGCCCTTGAAACCTATCACTTATCTCTAAGGTAGGTTAGAGTCTGCCTCTAGACAACCACTCTATTGTTTATGGGGGTTCTACAGATAGCTCTCTTGATTACTAACCTCAACAAACACTTAAAGGATGGCCAACTCTCGAGGGCTCTTACAACTTTAAGGAAATAAAACGCATAAGCAAAGCATAGAACATGATAAACACTGAAAAGCTATAGCATGCATTAAAGAGTACTTAAACGAAAATAATCCATCAAACCCAAGCCACCTAAAACAGTTCCTGGCTGGGCAATATCAACCAACGTATCATTGTGATAACATCACCAAAGATAAAGATATGAAAAGGAAATGCTAAAGCGACCGAAAGAAAGGTAAACTCCCTCTCCGCCATGGACTGCCCGACTGTCTTAGGCCCAACACCTCTCTCGAGGCCGGCGAGGCCACTCCTTGGAGCTTCAACAATGGAGGACACCAAGTGGAGAAGATGAAAATGAACGCTTCTCTCTCTTTTCTCTCTTCCGCCTCCTTCCTCCTTTTTCCAAGCTTCTCTCCCCCTTTATTTAGTGAAAGCCCCTAAAGTTTTGTGCCCTAAAGATTCCTTGATAATCCCAAGGAATATCCACCGACAAGATCTGCCACGAGGGAACAAGGAGGACAGTCTGCAGGTGGGTACCAGCTGCTGCACATGTCAGGTTATCCTTTTCTGTATATTCACGTGCTTCTGCAGCTCGCGTGCTTCTCACAACTCACGCGTTGGCCAATATCCACTTCCACTATGCTATAGCAATTCACGGCGTCAAATTTCTCTCGCTAGACTAATTTCCTGCGCATCATCAAACCCAAAACCAACCTTCCAAGCAGTACCCCTCAACATGGACTAATAACTAGGAAAGGTAAAGATGCACCCAGAAGAAGAAAATGTAGCCTAAATGTAGCCTAAATGCAGTCTAAATGCTATGGTATGGGCTCAAGAGAAGGCAAATGCTATAGCTAAAAGGTATGAAAACAAGGATATTAATGCAGTTTTCATGTATTGATATTGGTCATATTGGCGAGGCGGAGGGATTAGACCATTCAATGATTTGGCGAGGCGTAGGAATTTGCGTATCCACTATCTTGATTCAATCCAAGGGTTAATGATGAAATTATTATGTTAAACATTGTATTTGGACGCATAAATAATGAAATTGATGAGCATGAGATCATATATAATTATATACTTCATACATTGGTGTTCATGTTGTTCAAGACTACCTCACTAGGCAATGTATGTCTGACGTGTCTCATCTCATGCATTTCAATTGAAAGGCCATTGCGTTTGAAGATCGGATAGTCGAGGTGAGACAAGTCACTACAAGCCTAAAGTAATGTATTTTGACCTTACGAACTCGTAGGAAGGTGGAAAAGTAGATGAACTAGTCTTTCGTGCCCATTTTGTTATGTTTGTAATGTGCATATATTGTAAGTTGGTTAAAGGCCCTAAAATGTCCTTTGGTTTGGCTAAAAATGGTTAAAATGGCATATTTGGCTCACATAGGTAAAAACCTAGTAAACGTATTCGAATGATGATGAATTTTGGCATGCTAGCATATTATAGCATTGAAACGTTGTTTGTAAAGTTTCATTGCATTTGAACATTGTTTGGTAGGTCAATTTGATTAAAAACCAGCAAAAATCTATCATTACAGGTCAGGCCGTATCGATACGGGTAATGGCGTTTTGATATGGTTAAGCAAAATTGGACTCTATGAACAGGGTGTATTGATACGGTTTGAGGCCGTATCGGAACATTTTGCTACTGGAATTTGTTGTTTCGATACAGGTCTATAGTGTAGCGAAACATGTCAAAGTCAAGGTCAAAGGAAGTCAACTCGTACCGATACAAGACTTGCCCGTATCGATACGGTTTAAAGGGCAAAGTCAAATTAGGTTGACCATCGTACATCCGTTTTGAAACAGCCTTAAGGTGTTTCGATACATGGTTAGTTAAGTTAGTTAAAAGGCATAATTTGACAGTTTGCAATGTTCACAAATTAGTCACTGAATTTAGGACAAGTTAATTGAATGAGTAAATGAACTCTGAATTGTATGAAACTTTGCAGGCCTGTTAATATATTATTGAATTTCATTGTGGTATAATAAATTGCATCGAAGGACCTCTAATTTATCGAATTTATAATTTGGTCCATAAAACTTATAATAATTAAGAATTAGCTCTAATTGATTAATTATTGCTTCATAAGGATTAATTGGACTAAGATGCTTTATGGTGATGTGTTATTGTATATTATTGTTTTAAATGTTGATAATAAAATTAAATTTTATCGCACCGATCACTGTAATGATCATTGATATCATCTTCTGACCGGGTTTTTGACCGGACCGAGAAGGGGTGTTACAGAAAATGTATTGGAAATGTATGAAAATAGTGCCAAGTAAGAGTCTTTTGCGTGCAAGTATACACGGTCTGCAAGTAATATAATAGTGAGTTGAGTATCGTCTCCGCAAAGATATGCCAAGAGTTTGAATGCTTTGAATGTTTACTTGTCAAGGGAAAAATGTTGTTTGATTTGGAGTTGTTTGAAAATGATTTAAAAGAAAAGTAAATAAAATAAAACGGCGTTGGCAAGGGATGCCTGGTTTTCACGCTATTCAAGCCATGCCATCCTTTAATAATGTAGTGTCTTGGCATCATTTAACGAGCAGATTCAAAGCTGGCAAAGCCTCTTTTGACGGTCAATGCCCGAAATTAACCATGTAAAAACCCTTATATTTCTATAGTGTTGTTTTTTCATAAATCAATTTGATAAAGTCCCAATCTATACTCATAAGGGGTATATTCACTTCAAAATTAAGCTCATCTACTTGAACATCTTTTTTCGAAGCATATCACCATAGTATCTGGCAATAGATCATTGCCCCCTAAGTCTGTTAAGATATTAAAGTTCAATAAGCCAACAGTCCCAACTTTCTCTTGGCACGATTTTGTTAAAAATTGAAGAACATGCCAGATAGGGAAAACAATGCCGAAACATTTTCATTATTAAAAACTAAACATAAAAACAATGTTCAACGCAAACATCCCCCACCAACTATTAAATTAGTTCATGGTGAGAGTATCAAACCAAAAATATTCATCGTTTTGCAAACACATCATCATTTAAAAGAAAATAAAAACAACATAAACAAAGAGAATGGGTGAGAATGGGGTCTCTCGATGCATCCCTTCAAGTCCAGGCTCTCGGTCAAGATGGTCGAACCACGTCTCCTTGGTGCAGCCAGTCGTCGATGGATCTTTCGATCTCCCAATTGTCCTCTCAAATGCTTGTTTGATTGTCCTTTAAATAGGCGTGCAAGGAAGACCTAGGATGAGCTATTGAGTTTGAATTTTGAATTCTTAAGGGATAAGGGTTGTGATCATCTTATCCAATGTTTGAAGGTGAGCTGATCAGGTTGGAGCTGACGTCATCTTCCGTCACTGCTTCGCCAACCAAGCCTGGGATCATTCTGCCAACCAAGCTTGACACTATTTCTCTGCTATTTTTCAAAGTTTGATCCAATTGCTATTTTCTCACAGCCTGATCCGATCTTATTTTTTCGGGTTCAACAACTTACTTTGTCGGGCATCAAATTCCCCTTCTCTTCCAACCAGTGCTTTGGCAATATTTGGTCCATGTGTGCCAACAACGTTCTCTCTGGCATTCCTTCCTGTGCTGTTGTGTTCTTCCAACCGCTATGCCAAACCTGCAAAAGTGCCAACAAAAAAACCCTTCACACTGGAATAGGCTAAATTCCTAACTCTACATGCTAAAGCATTAAATTAACAACTAAATGTACTCAAAAGCAAGCAAAGGCTATGTAAAATAGGCATAAAAATTAGTACTTTTGAAGAGGTAACAAAAATCCAAGAAAACTAAAATGGTGATTGGGAGAATCTTGAGAGAAACAGATAGATAAGTTTAGACATAACTTTCTTTCTTGAGAAAATAATAACCATCGTCAAATTCTAATTAGAAATAGGTTGTAAAATTCTTATTTAATAAATGGGTCAAATAATCCCATAAACCACCACTTTAGTTCCTTTTACAAAATTGCCATTATTAATATTTTTACAAATTTTGTAAAATAGTCATTGTTTAATTAATATTAAAACAACCCAACAAAAATTATTCAAACTCAATTTCATCCTTTATGAAACTCATTAAATATATTTTTCACAAATACTTATAATTCAAACTAAAATTCCAACCCGATTCTGATAATTCACTCGAATAATTTTAATCGGGTTGGAATTAGCCAAAACCCAAACCAAAATTCCAACCTGATTAGGCTCTTGACAGACCGGTCCAAACCCGTATATTGGCTCGACTTAATTGAGTGTACCACCGAGCTGTAAATCTGGTTAGGTTGTCCTGGAAGCAGTGCATGAATAGCTTTTTGTTGTCCAGGTACAATGACATCTTCCTACAATACATGCCAAGATGTGCTGAAGGGTAGGTGGTTCCTTCATATTTCTTAAAGGTCGGGCTTTGAATTTTGGAGGGATCACCATATCAGTGACCATAATCAGCTCTCGGGCATCTATGCCACCATGGATGGACACTCTTTGTAGGGCTTTAACAAGCCTCTCTAGCTTACCACAATGGTCATTTTACTTTTTATCTGCCTTGGCCCTGTCATTGATCTCATCGTGATCGGGGACCTTGAGGTATTGATTATATCTAAGACCTACTCTAGATTTGGCTAGGGCACATGTGAAGGTCCCAACCATGTGGATTTGGAACTTCTTAAGCAAAAATGCTTCTAGGATCACTCCAAATGCTGGTAATGTCGGGTTGATTGCTTCGGCTATTTTTCCGGGTATTGGATCCTTGTACCCTAGCATGGAAGCTATTTGTCTGACTGTGCTTCTTTGGGACAAGGTAATCTCATCCTTCAAGTCCTTTTCAATCCTCCCGAGCTTGTCCCGAGCTTCTATCAAGCTAACTACGACAACTGCCATTATGTTGTCTATTTCCATCTTTTTGGTCTAGGAACGATTACCCGTATGAGTGCGTAATTTTGATGTGATTTGTGTTCATTACACTTCTCGTAGTCAATTTATTGGTTTATTTAATTTTAATGGCAATTATTATGATGCAATGCAAATGAATGATGCAAGACTACTGGTACTCCAAAATTAAAAGCTCGTTTCATTGATCATGAAATTCGTGTACACATTATTTGGAAATAAAATAGTGTCTTAGATAGCTTATTCTTCTTCTCCCCTTAGGCGTTTCAAGGCTGGCTGTTCAATCTCTTGAACGAGGGCGGCTTCCCTTTGTACGTTGCCAAAGAACGAGCTCATCTACTGGTACTTCTCAATGGCCTCATATAGAAAGTTCATAAATAACTGTCCATCTTCCCTAATTGGGACTTGGGAGGAATCTTTCTCTTAGTACTTCAGCTCTGTTCTTCATCTCACGTGCTTTGGCGACCACCTTTCGTAGCTGGGAAGTCAAGTGGTTGATGTATAGTTACCCCCCCTAAGCATGCAACTTTGATAGCCATTTAGAGTCAGCCCACTGGATTTTCTCATAATCTCAGTCGTCTAAGAGAGCGTGGATGTGACCCTTGTGTACTTGTAATTGTGCTTTCAGGTCTTCAATGTCGTAGCGGAGTAACTCGGCCTCAATGTCGTTTATCTCTTCTTCACTTAGCTATGCATGTAGGTCTTGATTCAACTTTCGGTATTTGTGAAGGCTGTTGTGTGCCTCGAAGTACTAGTCCTCTAAGTGTTGCCTCTCATTAGAAAGCCGGTATGTCTTCTCCTACTGCTTTCGGGCCTCGCATTTCCAGTGTTTCAATTCTTTCTTTATCTCATCGAGCTGCACCTTTTCTTCGTTTGAGGGCTTGAAACTGCTGGCCCATGTTGCTTTTTCCTTTAGCTGGTTATTTTCCAGGGTTAGCTCCCGAAATATTTTCAAATGAAGCTCTTGTTGGGATAACTGTTTCTTCACATTTTTCTGATAAACCTCCCTCTGATATTCTTGGGCGACATGATTCCCCTCGAGCTTGGTAACTCTCTTCCATATTTCCCCTTTATCTTTCTCAAAACCCTGCTTGTAGACCTCTAGTTCTATCATAAGGGCACCAGGTTGTGAGTTTTTTGTTTTGTTTACTGAAGCTGATGCGCCTAGGTTATCAACCCTTTTGTCTTCTCCATTCTGTGTAGTCGAATGTAACTCCATCAAAAAGGGTCACTTCCATGCGGTGAGATTGTTCGTAGGCATGCACCATCTTTTCAACTCGTGCTGGAGAATCAATGTCCTCGTATGCAAATTCTTCCTCTTGTATCTTGTAAGTGACTGGGATGAATTGACGAGATTCGTTATGTCACTGCACAAGGGAGGGTGTATAGCTAGTGGCCCGCTATAGGCCTATGAGAGGGACCCATTTCATTTCTGTAACCCCCTCGACCTAACCTAGACGTTGATCGAACCGAGTAAGCTACATTGGGTTTGCCGAAGCAAACCCGAAAAGATTACACAAGAAACAAGTCCATTTTTCTTTTTATCTTTTCTAGATGCAACATATTAAACTAAGGTGAGTATACTGACATCGGATGAAATCTCAAAAGAAATGGGCACCAAAAAGACACCTGATTGCATACTGATACGATCTAGGGACTAAAATGTAAATCTGGTAAACTACAAGGACTTAGCTAAAAATTAAGTTACCAAACCACAATTAGTCATGCTACATGCTTACTCGTCAAATTTTAGATCAAAACAATCATTCAAACTCATTCAATTGCATTCTCAAGTGTCAGGGACCAAAATGGAAGAATTAGAAACTCTTAATAGCACTTTAGCTGAAATAACCGCAGCCCGTATCAATACACGAGTAGGTGTATCTTTACACTATCACATTTCCAAATTCCATGATTTCAGTAGCTCAAAACCGTACCGATAGTCTCTCCCACGTATCGATACGCCCTGCCAAAATAGATCTATCCCTATCGATACACCTTCTCGTGTATCGATACGCCCTGCCAAAATACACATACCTGTATCGATATAGGGCCAAGCGTATTGATACGCTCAGACCTATAATGTCCAATTTTGTTGGTTTTTCACTCGAACATGGGTTCAAACATGCCTTAACATATCTAGCTAAGGATCAAACCATAGCAGAATCTCAAGAAAACAAAAGCAATCCAAGATGAAATACATCAATCACAATTTTAGAGGCATGCTTCCTAGGTATCATCCAATTCAGCATTCAAAAAGAGGTTTAAGGCATAATTCAACATAGGCATTGCATCAACAATTTATAAGCATCATTTAGAACATGCTAGAATCACCCAAACATAAACATAGGCATGTCCACAAAGCATAAACTCATGCTAGCATATCTACATCAATCATGCCTCAAAACCAAAACATAAAAGCCACTAAATCACAGTATATATACCTCCCCAAAACAACCTCAAACCAAATTACAAATCTCTCAAAACATGGTAACACATTACCTTATTAACCGGAATTAAAACTAGCTTTTCATACTCAAGCTAAAGTCTTGATCTTGGACCTTCCTTCCCGAACCAATTCTACCTCTCAACTTTAATGCTCTACATCAATGGTAAAAGAGAGCGTAAGAACAAATGCTTAGTGAGGATGCTCTAAAACAAGACGTTGATGCATTTGAAAACCGTTTGAAACCATAAACACTTTGCTTTCAAATTATGCTTAACTACCTAAGCATTTTACATTTGATGAAATCCGTTTGAAAACCATAATTCATCTTGTTTTAAAATCATGCTTAACTACCCAAGGATTTTACATTTGATGAAATCCATTTGAAAACCACAATTCATCTTGTTTTCAAATCATGCTTAACTGCCCAAGCATTTTCACATTTGTTTCCATAACAAATCATGCATAACAACCATATGCATCAACCATTTGTGAATCTCATTTAGCACACATATTCTCATATATTGGTATTTATAGTGACCTAGATAGACTTACCTCTATCCATGGACATTACTACCTCTATCCACACTTTCGGATACACGGATATCTCATGGCAGTACTACCTCCACCTAGGGATGACAGATGGGTACATTTTCACGGATTCCACACCGCACCTGCTTCAGTTGGGGTGGGGATGGGTATGAGTTCAATGGGTAGAGGGCGGGTGTGGATGTAAAAAGTCATACCCGTCGTGGGTAGTGGGTAGGTGATGGGTTTGAGACCTTACCCGCACAATATCCACCCGCAGTCGCCCGCCCCGAATCCGCCTGCCCACTAACTACCCACCATATGAATTTTGGACCATTTATGTTTCTAGGCTTTGATTATGTCTTTTATTTTGGTGTTTTATATACTAAGATATTGGTTTGTTTTAAAATCTACTTATCCTTATGTTTGTAGACTTTGAACTTAATTAATTTAGTTTGAAAAATGATGGTTTATGACCGAGCTTGAATTTATTGTTTATGATCGAGCATGAATTAATCAAGTTGTAAATTTGTAACGTGTGGTTAAGTAGAACTTATACATGTGTATATATGCTTTAGTTAAGTTAGATATAGTTAATTAGTTACTGTAGATAAGTAAAAATTATACCGGTGAAAATGTTCTTTAGTTAAGTTAGCGATCGTTAGTTAGTTAGTTGTAGTTAAATTTATACCAGTGTAAATGTATTATATATATATAAACTTGATTAATCAATAAAGTATGCAAATTTTTACTCTTCATTACAAAAGTCTATGTTTTATTTTTACATAATTCGATATTAGTGGTTGCTTGTAGGCGGGTACGAGTTGGGTGGTTGATGTCTAGTTGGGTAGTGGGTGTGGGGATGGATTTGAGAATGTACCCACGCGATTTAAAAATTATACCCGCCGTGGGTGGTGGGTAGGTGGTGGATATGAAAATTTTAGGTGGGTATGGGTGTGGGGGAGGGGGTATCTGTTCACGCCCTACCCATTTGCCATCCCTACCTCTACCAAATCTCATACCTTGCCTAGTTAAACCGCAAGATACCATCAACTTGGGCTGCCTAGTTAAACCGCATACCCCAGGTGATAACCTAACAATCCGAGTAGCATAGTTAAACTGCTTTTCCTCAAGGACCATGGCACGATCAATTTTTATATTATAGTGCACTTAAATCCTATGGCTAGCTAACTATATCTGATAGTTCTCATTACGTCACATAGCCAATATATCATTTTCAAATACATTTACTTATTGTTTTCAATGCAATTCTTAAGACCGTTTCATGTGCAAAACCACATTACCAAAGGCAACAACACATTCCTCTTAGGAACAAATCTTAATGCTCATAAGCATTCTTATACTTTGATAAACATTGCATATTAATCCAAAACAATGCATTTACCGTAAGTAAATCAATCCATGCTTTAAACCAACAAGTAAATCAACCATGTTTAAACCAAACATGAAAATTCGCAAGCTTATTTCAAAACCATTAAATAAACGAGGTAAGAAAAACTTAAGCTTGAGCTTAGTTCAAATTTTTAGGCTATAACTACACTCCCATGATCCACCGATCAAACCTATATAGAGTTTTAACGCGCTTATACACTCACGGATACGCCTCGCTTAGCTCGCCGATGCAAAATGACCCCCCCCCGATAAGCAACATACGCAACTAGGCAACCTTGTCTTGATCGTCCCATGTTTTAACCACATAAAACCCTTCTAAAAACTAGCCGAAACAACTGAAAATAACATCAATCTTCTCTCTACCAACTCCAAACCATAAACTAGCAAATCTAACCTTTAATCCACATCAAAACTCAACCAAAAACACCTTCTAAATATTCTTATATCTCTAGCAACTCAAAAACACATAGAACAACCTCAAAAACTTATCTAAAAATTAGCCAATTAATCAGCTTTAGGATTTATTCTCATAATCTCATTTCACAATATGATTACCTCATCAAAACATGAAATTACCCAATTAAAATCTCTAGGTTTCATCAACTTAAACAAATCTTTAAGCAAATCATCAAAATCACCATTTATAACTCAAATCTTGAAATCCATTGCAAAACCATGTTAATAATAACCCAATATCAGCCAACTACTAGAGAATATCAATAAAGAACCTTAGTTTAAAGGGAGGAAAAGAAATTCACCTTTGAAGAAGCTCCCCCCAAAATTGACGTAAGAATTTTCTTGAAATTCAACTTGTGAAATTGATGAAATCCTTGAGAAAATCTTGTGAGGTTTTATTAAGAAAAAAAAGAGAAATCAAATGATGGATTCTACATTGAAAATCACTAAAGAATTTTAGAGAATCTCATTCGGAAGTTGAAATGGAAAGTGAAGGGAAATGAGGAGAGAAAAATGAGAGAAAAATCAAAACAATAGGAAAATGATTTAGAAACCAATTAACCGTCAATTCTCACTCAATTAAGGTGGGTTATTTTCTGATTAAAACATTTGGAAAATATAGCTCTCTAAGGATTTTTAGTATTGGCCCATTTACAAAATAGTCATTAAAAACAAATTTTCAATCTTTACAATTTTGTTACTAAAACCCAATGTCACTTAATTACAACTAATTAACCTCTAATTAAAATTACCAAAACACTTGACAATATTTATAAACCTTTTTAAAACCCATAACTCATTTCAATCTCCATCATTCATAATTTTGAAACATTAAATCCCCTAAAACTATTTGATCCGTTTTGAACCGAACCCGGTCTAACCTCTAAACAACTAACCCTATTTTTGGGATGTTACAACTCTCTCCCTCTTAAGAAATTTCTTCCCCAAAATTTACATAAAGGAAAGAGACGAGGAAATTGCATCTTCAACTTCCTCGATGTCGCCACAACACCTTAACCAACAAAAAAGCTTTACCACGGAAAACCTTAATACTCGAATCCAAAATCCTTACCAATTATTCACAACCAACCATGGTTGCAACTCAAGCCCCTCAACGAGTACAACAAGTGATGGATCCAACCTATACTCCTGGAGCATCAACACATAGAAAACATCATTATCTTTCCAAGCTCCACTGGTAACCTCATACCTTACATAATCGGATCAACTCGCTCCAAAACCTCATAAGGTTCAACGTACCTAGGGCTTAACTTACTCTTGCGCCCAACTCCCATTACCTTCTTCCTAGGTGAAATCTTCAAAACACTTTACCACGCACTTCGAATTCAAACTCTCTCTTCACCTCAAATCCGCATAGGACTTTTCTTTACCTACCGAAAGCCACTCTAAAACTTTCACAGTTGAGTTTCACTTTCTTATTCATATTCTTTAAGAAAATTGAGCCCTACATCATGCTTTTCGTCCATTTCTGCCCAACATAGAGGTGAATGATACCTACAACCATAAAAAGCCTCATAGGGAGCCATCTGGATACTCGACTGGTAACTATTATTATAAGCGAACTCCACCAACTATAGTTGCTTTTCCCATATCCCTTGAAACTCAACCACACAACATCTCAACATACCCTCCAAAATCTGAGTAACACATTCAGATTTCTCATCCGCCTGAAGATGATAAGACGTACTAAACTTAAGCTTTTTACCCAAAGCCACCTAAACACTTTTCCGGAACCTCGATGTGAAACGCGGATCCCTATCTGATATAATCGACTTATGAACTCCATGTAACCTTACAATTTCAGCAATATACATATTCGCCAACTAATCCAACATACATCATATGCTCAGCCAGAAAATGTGAACACTTCGTAAACCGGTCGATGATCACCCATATCAAGTTCTTTTTGGAAGGTTTCAAGGGCAAACCCGTAAAAAAAAACCATGGTAATCCTTTCTCACTTCCACTCTGGAATCTAAATAGGTTGTAGCAACTCTGAAGGATACTGATGTTCATTCTTAACTCGCTGACGCACCATGCAACGTGAAACAAGCTCGACCACATCCGACTTCAAACTAACACAAAACAACGAATCGTTCAAATCTCGATATATCTTTGTACCACCCAGATGCATAGAAAAAGGACTAGAATGAGCCTCAACCAAATAATGCGCCTCAACCAAATAATGCGCCTCAACTGTGAATCTTTTGGCATAACTATTCGACCCTTAAAGCACGAAACTCGATTATTATCAAAATAAAAATTCGTCTTATTACCATCTGAAATATCCTTGACAGGAGGAACCAAAGAATCATCATACAATTGTCTCGCTTTAATCCTTTGAGACAACATAGGCTTAACTTGCAACTCAGCCAACAAAACACCTTCTTGTGTAACACTTGACTTTGCAAACATCGCCTCAAGCTCAAAAGCAACCTTTCGGCTCAACGCGTCCGCCACCCCGTTAGCCTTCCTAGGATGATACTCTATCATCAAGTCATAATCTTTAAGAAACTAAATACACCGCCATTACCTAAGATTCAACTTGTAACCCCTTTGACTCGGCCTAGACGTGAGACCGGACCGAACGGGTCACACGAGAAATATTGAAGTTGTAACACCCAGGTTCGAGGGTCGGGTGAAATTAATAATTTAAAAATAGTTCGGGTTTCGGTTCCAAATTTTTAATAATAAAATAAAGGTTGGGCCCCGGGTTTTAAGACATGAAAAATTTAATTGGGCCATTTTCTAAACAAGCCCAATTGGGCATGGATGTCATCCATTGAAATTCCCCAAATTCATTAAGAGCATTTGGGTCTTTAGTCTTTTAATTTCAAATAAACCTAAAATAATGTTTTGAAAGTCATCTTCTTCCCTATCTATTTCTTCTCCAACGTGAAAAGAACCCATCTCCCCCTTGGATACTATTCCATCCTTTAGCTTGCTCGTTTTGAAGGGTTTTGCAAAGGTAATTTCGTTTTTAGCTTTCCTTCATTATCCTCTACAAGTTGATGCCTTTTATTTTCATTTCTACACATATTTTGAAATTTTGAGGTTTGAAGGATTTTGGATTAAAAATGTTGCCTTTGGGGTCTTTAACTTAAGCTTCCTATTTGTTTGAGTCATATGAGTTGTCTACAACCAAAAGGGTCCAACAAAACCGATTTTTTACAATGTTTTATGGAATTTTCAGATTTGGGTGAAAATGAGGTTTTTGGGAGGTTTTGAGTTGAGTTTTGGGGGTTTTTGAGGTGGAATCTTGAGGGCTGATGTTTAGGCTATATGTAAGTGATGATTTAGAGGCTTTAGGGAGTAATTTGGGGGTTGAGATCAATGGTTTTGAGGGGTGCTTAAAGGCTGCTCGAATTTTTGGATTTTTGAGTTGATTTCAATGGGGAATTTGATGTTTATGCTTGGTATGTAATCCGGGTTGAGTATTTTAGAACATGGACTGATTTGGGATTGTTTGGTTGGTGTTGGAATGTTTAGAACGGGAATTTTGGTTGGTGAAGCTTCAGGGACAAATCCGGGGATTTCGGAGTCTTGAGCTTGGTCTTCGATCTTCTCTTGGGTAGCAACGGTGAGTAGAATTATTGGTTTTTACATTATGCTCAATATGGATTCATTTGAGGTTTGGGTGGAACCTTGAGGGGTCACCTAAACCCGTGTGTAAGCCTCTCTACTCTCATGTGTTGTGATATATTGATTGTGGATGCGTTGTGATCATTTGAATGCATTTTAAGTTGTTAATGTTGTAGTCGTGTTGAGTTCGTGCCTCACGTGATGGTGGTCTAAACTACGGTGATGTGTAGTCCCACCGATAGTGACTAGTAGGGTAGTACTTTGATGTGTAGTCCCATTGGAAATCCACTAGTCGAAACGGTGATGTGTAGTCCTACCGTAAGTGTATGTTGGTTGTGCTTGTGCAAACAAAATGTTGTGGTTGTGATAGACCCTTGTGCATCCATTTCTTTCTTGCATATAAATCGTGTTTTGGAAAACTGCATGTTGTGAATTGTAGAGCCTCTCTCACTAAGCTCGATTGCTTATGCTCTTTTGTTTCCAACGTGCAGATCGTTAGAGTTCGGGAGGCGAGCGGGCGAGGGAGGAGCTTTTGGAGTTCTCAAGCAAGTTTAAGTATGGTTTGTTTTTGTAATAATGTCTAGACAATGGGGTGTAGAGTGTTAGGAGTTGGGGTCAAACTCCTTAGGAGGTTATGCTTGAAATTGTTAAGCTCATGTTGTGTTATGCTTTTGCTTCTTGGATTATGACCTATGTTTCCTATGTGGTTTATTTGCATATGCCTAAACTTGTATGATGTTGGCCTATGTATGCCTTATGCTTGACTACATGGTGAATGATGTCTTGTGCTCGCCAAACATGCTTCCTTGTGACATTGTATGGAGTCTTGTTTGTATGTCTTTGTTAGATTAAATGCCTCTCATGCTAAGTCTCAATTGTGGTTTGATGCATGTATGTTTACTTACGCTTAGGAGTGCCTAAAAGTGCATCTAGAATCGTATGTGAAGTTCCCAAGTAGTGAAATGAGGAGTTGCAGAGCAGGGGTATCGATACGGTTAGACCCGTATCGATACGAACTTCTTAGTCCAGGCCTTTCATTTCGATACGCGGGGAGACATATCGATACTATTTTGGACACTGGAGCTACTGTCCAACTTGGTATCGATACCGGTCTCAGGCGTATCGATACCATTTTGGTCACTGAAGTCACTGTCCAACTTGGTATCGATACCGGTCTTTGGCGTATCGGTACGGTCATCTTAGCGTTGACTGTGAGAAGTCAACCTTTGGGGAGGGTATCGATACACTCCTTGGGTGTATCGATACGGTCTCCACAGGCTGACATTGACTTTATGACCTAGTCAAGGTGTATCGATACACCCCTTAGGTGTATCGATACCGCCTGCAGTTAAGTTAAAATTTGGCTGTTAAAAAGATTTTTGGGTTCGTTTGATTGTCTCATGTGTGTTGCTCCGCATGTTTGATCACTTAGGACCTTAATACTCCTCTAGACAAGATTAATTGTAAAAGAAAAAAAATAGGGTTGTTAACCGAAGGGGAGCCTTAACGGGTTTCACTTCGGGTTTCCCCGTGTAGCCCACTTGGACCGGTCATCCGGCCAGACCGGGACGAGGGGGTTACATTTATTGGTATCAGAGCCTGAGGTTTCCGAGACCTCGGGCAGGTAAGTGAGGTAAGTTAAGGTATTATGAGTGTTTTGCCATGCATGTCTAAATTTTGTTTTTAGCACGGTGTATGTATGCATGCCATGGTGACCTTGATGTTGTTTGAGAGTTGGTTTGAGTCCCCATTGTTAGGCATTGTTGTCAAAATAAAAAGGGAAAATTGTTTTGGTTTAAAGAGCTCGAGAACCGGAGTCCTTTGCCCCTTGCTAACCTAACGTTTCTTTGTTGTTGTGTGTTTGTTGTTCTAGATTACTTTAATTGCTATGGCGAGACCGAGGGGACGGCCTAGGGCGGGTGACCAGGCACCCGAGAACGCGCCTCCTGCTATTAATGCTCCCGGTGGTAATGGGGGGAATGTCGGAGGTGATGGTAATGGGCCTCAGGCTGAGGCTAATGTGGGAGGTAATGGCGCTCAAGCGGGCCAAGGACAGGCAGGCCCAGATGTGGCTCATTTGATCCAGATTATAGCCGGAGCTTTCCAGACAGCTTTGGCCGGTATGCAAGCTGCAGCACCACCTCAGGGTGCGGGGACAGGATTACCCCTAGAGAGGCTTCGTAATTTGGGGGCAGTTGAGTTTCGTGGGTTGTCTCCGGAAGGTTCGGAAGGGTGGCTTGAGAGCACTACTCGCATCTTGGGTCAGATGGAGTGCTCGGATGCTCGTAAGTTGGGATGCATCGTCTCATTGCTTCAGGGAGACGCTTATACCTGGTGGACCACTGTTATTTCTGCTATGGCCGAGGCGGATGTAACATGGGAGTTTTTCAGGAATGCTTTTAAGAGGAAGTACCTCGGACTTCGGTACTTAGATGAAAAGAAAAGAGAGTTCATGGCTTTGGTTCAAGGCAATAGGACCGTGTCCGAGTATGAGATCCAGTTTGTGAGATTGAGCCAGTACGCGCCAGAGTTGATTCCGGATGAGAAGGAGCGATGTGAGCGCTTCAGATATGGGTTGACTACTGATGTGAAGACCTACATGTTGGCCGCCGACTACACTGAGTTCGATGTCTTGGTTTCTAGGGCCAAGGATATAGAGCAGAACCTGAGCTCTAGAGCACGTGCTGGTGGGTCCGACTCCGGGAAGAGACATGCGAACTGGGATAGAGACCATGCCAAGAGGCATAGGGATAGGAGGTACCAGCCGGATTCAAGGCCTATGGGTGGTAACCATGGTCAGGGCCAAGGGGCCAAGGGGCCGTTGGGCACATTTCGGAGTGCACTAGGTGCGGGAGATGCCACCCAGGTGAGTGCATGGGTATGTTCGGGGCGTGTTGGAACTGTAGCTCCCGAGATCATTTGAGGCGTGATTGTCCACACCCAGTTAGGGGAGGACCGGCTCCAGCGAGGGGTTTTGAGCATCAGAGAGGTCGTGGGCGCGGCCGTGGGAACTTCCAGCCGAGGAATAAGGGTCAAAGGAACTTGGCTCATGCGGTAGCAGTCCAGCCCGAGGGAGGAGGACCGGCTAGGGTGTACGCTCAGCGTGAGGCTGGGAATGACACTGATGTCATTGCAGGTAATTTCACATTACAATCTTTGAGTTTGCTTTCTCTAATAGATTCGGGGTCAACGCATTCGTATATTTTGGGCGAGCATGCAAAGTCATTAGGATTACCTTGTGATTGGCTAGAGGTAGGTGTAAATGTCACTAGCTCTTTTGGTGATACAGTGGTAGTTAGGAAAGTGTATAGGAGGTGTCCCTTGATGGTTCAGGGCCACGTATTTCCGGTTGACATGATGGAGCTACCCTTTTATGGCTTTGATGTGATTTTGGGCATGGATTGGCTTGTAGAGCATAGAGCTAGGGTTGACTTCGAGACTAAGAGGGTCTCTTTGAGGCTTACCGATGACTTTGAGGTTGTGGTAGTTGGGGAGAATGTCAAGTTTTTGTCCAACGTGGTTTCGGCTTTGGAAGCTCAAAGGTTGTTGAGTTTAGGATGTCAGGCTTACTTGGCTTACGTAATGAACCCGGATATGAGTGAGGTGAGACCTCAGGACATCAGGACTGTGTGTGACTTTCCGAGTGTTTTTCCGGAAGAACTACCAGGCTTGCCTCCAGATAGAGCAGTTGAGTTTGCTATTGAGACCTATTCTGATTCTGCACCGGTTTCGATTTCTCCGTATAGAATGGCACCGAAAGAGTTGAAGGAGTTGAAGACACAGCTTCAAGAGTTGACTGACAGAGGCTTCATTAGGCCTAGTGTTTCCCCGTGGGGTGCTCCGGTCTTGTTTGTGAAAAAGAAAGATGGTAGCATGAGAATGTGCATAGACTATAGACAGTTGAATAAGGTGACGGTGAAAAACAAATATCCCTTGCCAAGGATAGATGACTTGCTAGACCAGTTGAGGGGTGCCTCCGTGTTTTCAAAGATTGACTTGAGGTCTGGGTATTATCAGTTAAAGGTAAAGGATGTGGACATACCAAAGATGGCTTTTCGTACACGATACGGGCATTATGAGTTTTTGGTGATGCCTTTCGGGTTGACCAATGCTCCAGCAGCCTTCATGGATATGATGAACCGCATGTTTCATAAGTTCTTGGACAGGTTTGTGGTAGTGTTCATTGATGACATCCTAGTGTACTCTAGGACCGAAGAGGAGCACGATGAACACTTAAGATTAGTGCTTCAGACCCTGCTTGAGAATCAGCTGTATGCCAAGCTGAGCAAGTGTGAGTTTTGGATTAGAGAGGTGGTCTTCCTAGGCCACGTGATCTCAGCTAGTGGGATTAGTGTAGATCCCAAGAAGATTGAAGCCATCGTGAATTGATAGCAACCGAAATCAGTGACAGAAATCCGCAGTTTCCTAGGCTTGGCGGGGTACTATAGGAGGTTTGTTGAGGGGTTCTCGAGGATAGCGGCTCCGTTGACCAAGTTACTACAGAAAAATGTTCCGTACGAATGGTCAGATGCAAGACAAGAAGCGTTTGAGAAATTGAAGAAAGCTTTGACCGAAGCTCCCATTTTGATTCAGCCCGAGCCGGGGAGAGAGTTTGTGATTTTCAGTGATGCATCTTACGTGGGGCTAGGTTGTATGCTTATGCAAGAAGGTAAGGTAGTGGCATATGCTTCCCGACAGTTGAAGGTTCATGAGAAGAATTACCCCACACATGACATAGAGTTGGCTACAGTGGTGTTCGCGTTGAAAATTTGGAGACACCATCTTTATGGTGAGAAGTGCACTGTGTACACCGACCACAAGAGTTTGAAATATTTGATGTCCCAGAGGGAGTTGAATCTTAGGCAACGAAGGTGGTTAGAGCTCCTTAAAGATTATGACCTTACCATAGAGTATCATCCGGGCAAGGCGAATGTGGTGGCCGATGCCTTGAGCAGGAAGGTGGCCGTTGAGTTGCGAGCAATGTTTGCAAGGTTGAGTGTGTCCACGGATGGTGGGTTGGTGGCCGAGCTTCAAGCTAAGCCATCATTGATTCAGTTGATCCGTAAGAAGCAGTTGCGAGATGAGTCCTTGGCACCTCACGTACAAGACATAGCCGAAGATAGGCCTACTGAGTATTGTTTTGGAGAGAATGGGATCCTATGTTTCAAGGATAGGATAGTGGTTCCGGAGGATGCCGAGTTGAGGCGTACGATCTTGAGTGAGGCTCACAATAGCCCTTTTGCTATGCATCCGGGTAGCACGAAGATGTATCGAGGATTGAAGGAAGAGTATTATTGGATTGGTTTGAAAAAGGATGTAGCCGAGTTCGTAAGTAGATGCATGGTTTGTCAGAGAGTCAAGGCTGAGCACCAGTTTCCCTCAGGGTTGTTGCAACCGTTGAAAATTTCGGAGTGGAAGTGGGAGCGTATCACTATGGACTTTGTGTCAGGACTTCTGTTGACTCCGTCGGAGAAAAACTCAGTGTGGGTGATTGTAGATAGATTCACCAAGTGTGCTCATTTCATACCGGTTCATACTACCTATACATTAGACAAGTTGGCCGAATTGTATATTCGTGAGATTGTGAGACTACATGGGGTACCGAAGTCGATTGTGTCAGATCGAGATCCGAGATTTACCTCTAGATTTTGGGAGTGTTTGCATAGAGCCTTGGGCACTTGGTTGAACTTTAGCACTTCGTATCATCCGCAGTCATATGGGCAATCTGAGAGGGTAATTCAGATATTGGAGGATATGTTGAGGTGTTGTATCATTGACTTCCAGGGGACATGGGAGAAACACTTACCATTGGTGGAGTTCGCGTACAACAACAACTTTCAGACGAGCATACAGATGGCTCCCTATGAGGCTTTGTATGGTAGGAAGTGTAGGACCCCGATATGTTTGGCCGAGGCCGGACAGAAACTTGTGCCGATGCCCGAGTTACTTAAGGGAACCACCGAGAAGGTGAAATTGATATGTGATCGCTTGAAAGCAGCTTCAGACCGGCAAAAGTCCTATGCCGATTTAAAAAGGAAGGAGGTGGAATACTCCGTGGGGGATAAAGTGTTTTTGAAAGTCTCACCATGGAAGAAGGTGATGAGGTTTGGAAGGAAAGGCAAGTTGAGCCCAAGGTACATAGGGCCTTATGAGATAGTTGAGAGAATTGTACCGGTTGCATATAGATTGAGACTCCCGGTTGAGCTAGAGAAGATTCATGATGTATTTCATGTGTCGATGCTTAGGAGGTATATATCGGATCCGTCCTATGTCATGCCAGTGGAAGAAATAGAGTTAAATCCGGACTTGTCTTACAACGAGGAACCAATTGAGATACTTGCTTCTGATAGCAAGGTATTGCGTGGCAAGACAATAGAGTTGGTCAGAGTCTTATGGAGACATAGAGGTGTGGAGGAAGCCACGTGGGAGAGGAAAGCGGACATGCTTGAGCAGTTTCCGTATTTGTTTCCGTCAGGTAATTTCGAGGACGAAATTCCTTAAGTAGGGGAGAGTTATAACACCCGGGTTCGGGGGTCGGGTGAAATTAATAATTTAAAAATAGTTCGGGTTTCGGTTCCAAATTTTTAATAATAAAATAAAGGTTGGGCCCCGGGTTTTAAGACATGAAAAATTTAATTGGGCCATTTTCTAAACAAGCCCAATTGGGCATGGATGTCATCCATTGTAATTCCCCAAATTCATTAAGGGCATTTGGGTCTTTAGTCTTTTAATTTCAAATAAACCTAAAATAATGTTTTGAAAGCCATCTTCTTCCCTATCTATTTCTTCTCCAACGTGAAAAGAACCCATCTCCCCCTTGGATACTATTCCATCCTTTAGCTTGCTCGTTTTGAAGGGTTTTGCAAAGGTAATTTCGTTTTTAGCTTTCCCTCATTATCCTCTACAAGTTGATGCCTTTTATTTTCATTTCTACACATATTTTGAAATTTTGAGGTTTGAAGGATTTTGGATTAAAAATGTTGCCTTTGGGGTCTTTAACTTAAGCTTCCTATTTGTTTGAGTCGTATGAGTTGTCTACAACCAAAAGGGTCCAACAAAACCGATTTTTTACAACGTTTTATGGAATTTTCGGATTTGGGTGAAAATGAGGTTTTTGGGAGGTTTTGAGTTGAGTTTTGGGGGTTTTTGAGGTGGAATCTTGAGGGCTGATGTTTAGGCTATATGTAAGTGATTTTTAGAGGCTTTAGGGAGTAATTTGGGGGTTGAGATCAATGGTTTTGAGGGGTGCTTAAGGGCTGCTCGAATTTTTGGATTTTTGAGTTGATTTCAATGGGGAATTTGATGTTTATGCTTGGTTTGTAATCCGGGTTGAGTATTTTAGAACATGGACTGATTTGGGATTGTTTGCTTGGTGTTGGAATGTTTAGAAACGGGAATTTTGGTTGGTGAAGCTTCGTGGACAAATCTGGGGATTTCGGTGTCTTGAGCTTGGTCTTCGATCTTCTCTTGGGTAGCAACGGTGAGTAGAATTATTGGTTTTTACATTGTGCTCGATATGGATTCATTTGGGGTTTGGGTGGAACCTTGAGGGGTCACCTAAACCCGTGTGTAAGCCTCTCTACTCTCATGTGTTGTGATATATTGATTGTGGATGCGTTGTGATCATTTGAATGCATTTTAAGTTGTTAATGTTGTAGTCGTGTTGAGTTCGTGCCTCACGTGATGGTGGTCTAAACTACGGTGATGTGTAGTCCCACTGATAGTGACTAGTAGGGTAGTACTTTGATGTGTAGTCCCATTGGAAATCCACTAGTCGAAACGGTGATGTGTAGTCCCACCGTAAGTGTATGTTGGTTGTGCTTGTGCAAACCAAATGTTGTGGTTGTGATAGACCCTTGTGCATCCATTGCTTTCTTGCATATAAATCGTGTTTTGGAAAACTGCATGTTGTGAATTGTAGAGCCTCTCTCACTAAGCTAGATTGCTTATGCTTTTTTGTTTCCAACGTGCAGATCGTTAGAGTTCGGGAGGCGAGCGGGCGAGGGAGGAGCTTTTGGAGTTCTCAAGCAAGTTTAAGTATGGTTTGCTTTTGTAATAATGTCTAGACAATGGGTGTAGAGTGTTAGGAGTTGGGGTCAAACTCCTTAGGAGGTTATGCTTGAAATTGTTAAGCTCATGTTGTGTTATGCTTTTGCTTCTTGGATTATGACCTATGTTTCCTATGTGGTTTATTTGCATATGCCTAAACTTGTATGATGTTGGCATATGTATGCCTTATGCTTGACTACATGGTGAATGATGTCTTGTGCTCGCCAAACATGCTTCCTTGTGACATTGTATGGAGTCTTGTTTGTATGTCTTTGTTAGATTAAATGCCTCCCATGCTAAGTCTCAATTGTGGTTTGATGCATGTATGTTTACTTACGCTTAGGAGTGCCTAAAAGTGCATCTAGAATCGTATGTGAAGTTCCCAAGTAGTGAAATGAGGAGTTGCAGAGCAGGGGTATCGATACGGTTAGACCCGTATCGATACGAACTTCTTAGTCCAGGACTTTCGTTTCGATACGCGGGGAGACGTATCGATACTATTTTGGACACTGGAGCTACTGTCCAACTTGGTATCGATACCGGTCTCAGGCGTATCGATACCATTTTGGTCACTGAAGCCACTGTCCAACTTGGTATCGATACCGGTCTTTGGCGTATCGGTACGGTCATCTTAGCGTTGACTGTGAGAAGTCAACCTTTGGGGAGGGTATCGATACACTCCTTGGGTGTATCGATACGGTCTCCACAGGCTGACATTGACTTTATGACCTAGTCAAGGTGTATCGATACACCCCTTAGGTGTATCGATACCGCCTGCAGTTAAGTTAAAATTTGGCTGTTAAAAAGTTGTTTGGGTTCGTTTGATTGTCTCATGTGTGTTGCTCCGCATGTTTGATCACTTAGGACCTTAATACTCCTCTAGACAAGATTAATTGTAAGAGAAAAAAATAGGGTTGCTAACCGAAGGGGAGCCTTAACGGGTTTCACTTCGGTTTCACTTAGGACCTTAATACTCCTCAATAAACGACCCTATTTGTTTTTTCTTTTTATCTTGTCTAAATGTACATTATCATCCTAAGTGATAAGTCTCGCAGTGGAAGAAACATCAATTCAAACAGACATCAATTTAGCATTCAATTTATTACAAACGTGTATTAGGAACCAAATTGTAATTTTAATAAATTATAGGAACTTCAACCAAATTAAGTTACAATCCTTTGACTAGTCATGCTTCATGATGTTGTGCCAAATCTCAGCTCAATCCATTCATTCAAACTCATTTAATTGCAACCACAACATTCAAGGACTAAAACGTAAAGAATCAGATCCTCAAAACATCCATTAACTACCAATAACGGCCAACCAAATTGGTACAATAGGTGCATCGGTACACTTTTGTAAAAATCAAATTCCAAATTCTAGAGACCAAAAATCATACTAATACCCTCTTTACTGTATCGATACGCCTTCAAGAATTACACTGAACCATACCGATACAGTAACCCGTGTACTGATACCCCAAGCCCATTTCTGCCTTGCCGTACCAATACAGCCATAGGTGTATTAGTACGCATGGGCCTGTAATGTCTTAATTTGTTGGTTTAACACACTTTGATGCAATACAAACCACACTAACATGCTTCTAACATATGCATTACATATCCAAGGATCAACCATTAACCAAACATGGCATGTTCAACATCAACTCAAGGCATCATACATCAAAGGGAAACTATAGGCATGCAACTTAGAAACCAAGTCAAGCAAGATACCAAAAACCATAGCAAAGCATAAAACAAATACCAAAGACCATTTACAAGTCCAAAACAACAATTAAACTTGCTCAAATAGGGAGTTTACACATATCTCCCAAAAAAACACAACAAATCCCCCATTGCCCTTATTACTCATAGTCTAAACCGAAAACATACTTTCAAGTAGTGAAGTCTTTCTTGATCCCTTGCTTCTTGCTTCCTTCCAAGCTTTAATTCTCTGTATTGATAGACAAAGAGAGCATAAGCACACTAGGCTTAGTGAGGAGTGCTCAAAACAAACATCATCAATGCATTTAAAACCATTTTTGAAAACCATATTGAAACCTCATTTAATTCATCTCAAATCATCATTTGAAAACCATCATGCTCTCAAAACCATGCACTTTAACTAGTCAAAAACCAGCATATTAAGCCATATGCAACATGAATCATGAACCAACATCAATTCCCATTGCTAACACTCGATTTAAGCCTTCCCATGCATAACTACCACATGCAAAGCTTAAAGAGTAAACATGTATAAATCACATTACACAACATAAATCATCTCATAATTCATCATCAATTATATTGGCTTACAAGTGATCATTAACCAAGTTCCATTCTCAAAATATCTTATCGGATACACGGATTCAACAAGTGTTCTCATAACACTTCAAGCCATCTTAATCGGAATAATGGTAAAATTAAAACTGAATGGTACAATCACAACCAACGGGGACAACAACCCCAAACATCAATTAGATGCATAACCCACTAACGAGAGACAAGACACCAACCTCCTCGATTGTTAGGGTACTTGGACGGAGACGGGACCACAACCTTCTCAACATCCAAGGCAACTTATTTATAGTGCACTCAATCCTATAGCCAGCTAACCATATCTGATAAGATTTTTAACCACATCACTTGCCAATATAATTCACATTTAATCATATATCTAACTGTTTTCAAAGCATAAAAATAAATCATTTTCCAAAGCATCAAACCATGCTTTAAATCACAAGTATAAAACATATACTTACAAGGATCACTTACCATGTGCATCCTTCCTCCACACATCATTAAAAACAGTATAACACATACTATAAACATGTTTTAACAGTAGATAACATGAAATCAATACCAAGTGCATAAAACGATTTCATAATAGCACAACCGTGAGAGAAAACCTCTTATACTTATGTTTGCTTGCTGAGGTGTACTAAAATGATACGCAAGTAGTGCAAGTATACACGTCGAACAAGTAGTAAAGTGTGTGAGTGAGTATCGTCTCCACAGGGATTGGAGGTGTGCAAGGTTAATGTATAATGCAGTGTAAGTTCTTTTTGCAGTCGGTAATGCTGAGGCAATAAAAACAGTAATCAGAAATATTGTAGCAAATGAAGTAAAGCATAGACAATGATTGAAGACATGCTCCATCAAACCCAAGCCACCTAAAATCAGTTCATGGTTGGGTGAACATTCAACGTATCATCAAACATTACAACACTTTCCAAATGAAGTAAAGACATGCTAAAGCAAACAGAAGGGAAGAAGAAATCCCGATCCGCCATGGACTGCCACGAACTGTCTTAGGCCTGCCACCTCTCACAAGGCTGGCGAGGCCACTCCTTGGAGCTTCAACGATGGAGGACCCCAAGTTGAGGAAGAAGAATGGAAAAATTGCCTTTCTCTCTCCAACCCTAGCATTGCTTATCACTTTTTTCACGCCTTTCTCTAAATGAGGGAATTTCACCCTTTATATAGTGAAAGCTCCTAGGGTTTGGTGCCTTAAAGATTCCTTTGGTGATCCCAACGAATATCCACCGACAATTCTCTTCCCAAGGGGACAAAGAGGACAATCTGCAGGTGGTACTGGCGGCTGCACATGTCAAATCTGTCTTTTCTGCACCTCACGTGTTTTCTGTAGCTCGCGTGTCAGTTAGTTCCTTAAGTCTTCAAATGCTATAGCATTTCCCAGCTCTCCTACACTCTATATTCATGTGTCCTGCACACCACACAACCAAACCACCCTCCTCAAGCAGCACCTTTCCATCACCATACTAAACAAAAGATAAAACTACACCCAAATGAACTAAAATGCAACCTTAATGCTATGACATGAACTTAAGAGCGGACAATTGCTAAGGCAATAAGGTATGAAAACAAGGATATTTATGTAGTTATCACACCCCAAAACTTAAGCTATTGCTTGTCCTCAAGCAATAAGTAGAACAGAACAAAAGAAATACTATGGCAAAGATTTAACTCAAAGAATTGCTATGGCAAAGCTTCAGCCTTCGGAAAGCTACATGCAACTGTTAAGAACAACTACACTTGAGATTTTTAAGAATTTTTCTTAGGGCTAGGATGCATGTGTGTGTGTGCGAAATTGCTCTCAGCCTATGCTTAATTCGCTTAAGAAAAATTTTCAAGGAAGCTCTCTAGTCATGCATTAGCTATGGTCCTTCTATTTTTACTCGTAGTGTTCAGACTTCCTAAAATTCAAATGGGGGACTGCTACGAAGGGTGTCAGCTCATCACACCCATCGTCCTCAACTCTAGATCAGCAGGGAGCATACCTCTCATCCCTGAGCTAGTAGGTAGAGTCATCCCATGACAACTTTCATTCACTCGTGTGCTTCTTCAACCATTTATTCTCTCTCTCTTCTTTTTAAAAGCTGAAATGCACAAAGGAGTGTCCTTCTACAGTTATGTCGTAGCATTTATTCATTTAATTTAAAACATTAACGTACATGGGAGTCTATTTGAATTAAGTTCGTTAGAGTTTCCATGCTGCGGTTTACTAGAGTTCTTCCTTAGAAATTTTTCTAACCATTTTAAGCAGAGAGAGAAAGCAATTGTGTAGAAAAAATTTACGATTATTATACCAAACCCTAAGTCAATTCTACAAATATCAACTAGTTGTATATCATTCCATTAAATCCAAACCTATCAATATTCGTCATTAGGCATCATAAACTTATTCACAGGCTATCTTTGAACTAAACAGAATGCCATATCATAAATTTTGTTCTCTACTACTAATGCATATGCTAGAGCAAACTAAAAATACTAACATCAAACACTAACACCCCCAAACTTAGAGAATGTAGTGTCCTCAATGCATGAATGAATTAAACTACATGAAATGCAATAAAAAGAAAAAAAAGAAAAAAATGTGTACCTCATGGGTGCAGAGGCGATTCGGCGCCGGTGTCATCGGTGGAGTGATTTTCATGCCCAGCTACTGGGGTGGGTTCTTCAGCTGTATCATTATCATCAGGGGAGTCAGGCTCAGTGGCTGGGGCGATCTTGGTGCGTCTAGTCGTATGTTTGATGCGATGATGTGGGCGAGATGTTGTAGCATCTGGTGGGTTGGGCACAATTGAAGTAGCCTGTGGGGCAGGAGTTTCCTCCTCGGGTGGATGGTCCTCGTCACTTGGGATTGTAACGGGCTCAGATTGATGTGGCTCCGGTTGTGCTGCGGTAGCAGAGACTTTCTTGATTCTTTTTCTTTTCTTTGTTGGGGTTGTGACATGAGCAGTAGTGGTTGTTTCAGCAACAGTAGGCTGAGTCTGGGGTGTGGTCTGTTTAGCTGTGGTGGGCGTAGTGGATTGACCGGCTTTCTTTCAGGTGGTGAGCTTCTTATTGGCAGGGGAGGGCAGGATGTACTCACTGTAGCAGGAGGTGGTTGCGGTTCGGTTACTTGAAGAATTTTAGGTGGAAATATGGGGAACTGGACAGAGGCGTTGGGCAGCATCTCGGCAAAGCAACTTGCTATAGCAGCATCATGGTTGCACACGTATTTGAAGTAGGTCGTGTGCTAGACTTTGATGTGCTCAATTTCATTGCTAATGCGGTTGGTGTTAGCTACCAATGACGTAATCCTTACTGCAGCAAAGCTCTTACCTCTGCCCTCCAATATCTCGACTGGGGCGTCCTCATCAAATCCTCTAAGTCCTTGGATTTTGGTAGGGGTGAGTCCATCTTTACCCTTGATGCTCTCATCAATCGAGAGGTCTTCAAAACTTGCTTTTTCTGCACAATGCGGTGATGAGGTTGGGAAATACTAGCAGACTCTTGCCCCGCTTTAAACATGCGTAAACTTCGTCGACTACCAACTTGCCAACATCAATCCCTCGTCCATGAAAGATCGAATGAATGAGGAGCTGTCTTGAGATGTGGACCGTGGTGGTGTGAAGGGTGGAATCAGTCGATTTCTCAAAAAATGGTTCCATATCTTTGCCTACGGGTTGAGTCTCCCACGCTCGATAGACTTTGTTGCGGGATCCAGCTTCGTTCCCTTGAAACAGATATCTTCTAGGACCTCCTTTTAGGTTTGAGCGTCCATGCCCATAACAAAGCCAGTGTGGTGGTCTACGGCATTTTTCAAACCAAAATACTTGTTTATTGCTACGGCAGTGAACTTTACTTGTTCGCCCCAGACGTAGACAACTGATTGCATGATACCGGTGAGGTGCGCATAGAATTCCCGTACAAGGGGAACACATATATCTCTAGGGTGAGCGGCCATGGTTCTCCACTCGTGCCTTGCTATAACATCAAGCACACCCTGGTCGAAGTTGTCTTCCCCATCAGTAGGGAAGTGGAACCCTTGTTCAGGAAGCATCTTTCGGTCCTTGAGTTGCCCCCATCGATCCTTTGCCACTTTGTCTGAAAATTTCTTGATTTCAACCACGGGCTGTTTTTGGAAACTCGGCGTGGTTCCAGTGACATTCTTGCATCGTACCATGTTGCTTTGTACCCTTAAGGGAGAAGAAAAACGAGCGGAAAAAGGGGAAAAGTCTAGTTTTGGGTCGAAGTTGGGGAGAAAAGAATAAAAGCAAAAGATGGAAGATGAAGTGTTGGAGAAGAAGGAGTGGAGTGAGAAGTTGGTGAAAGGATTTTGAAAGCGTGGGGAGTTGAAGCGAATGGGGAAACGGCTAAAAATGACACAATTAATGGGAAAAAAGTTGATGTGGATGGTTGTCGGCGCAGTGTCATAGGAAAGAGAAAGAGGTTTTTAATGCGTGATAGGGAAAAGTTGGGGAGAGAAAGTAGTTTTTAAATGGTTAGGGTTTTTCTTGTATTAAATAAATGAATATTCTCCCCCTTTTTTTCTTTTTGGATCACCTCTTTCTTGAGACATAGGACTATCTCCTTGTCGATTTTCAACTTCCCTTCAATGGATATGGACAAAACTTTTTTCCTTTTGCACGCCACTCTCCTCTGCCAACCATACCAATGGTCCTTTAGGTCCTGCCACCTTTGTACCCGGTTCAGTACGGTTATAGGGATTGTACGATGATCACGAGTAAAGACAAATAAAATAAAAAAGGAAAACAAACTTAAAGCAAATACAGAAACTAAATTATTTATGAACATGCTATACCATAATGGAGATAGGGTAGAGAAGCCAACTCTTAAGGATCCACGAGATCTAAATGTGACTTGTCTCGCAAGATGGGCGCTCCATTGTATCCTTCAAGCGCTGACCATTGACCTTAAAGATTGTATCATCATCTAGCTTCTTGATATCAACGACACAATGAGGGTAGATGTAGATCGTTTTGGGTGTACTCTATTTAGAAGCGCAAGTGCACACTCGTGTCAAGTTATAGTATATAAGATAACGTCTCCCACGAGGATTGGACAGCTTGGTTCGAATTATAGTTCCTGCACAAGGAAAAGTAAATTGCACAAGTGGTTGTTTGAGATGAAAAGTAAATAAAAACACAAGTAAAAGAGAAAGTGATTTGGTTGATAGAGAGGGCAGGGTTATGATGCTCCATAGTGTGAAACTGTGTTGAATAGGCCAAGTTGTTTTGTGCAGCCACGATATGCTGCCTCGACGGGTAATGGCGGATTGAGGTTGCGACCCTTTCGTTGCCACAGCGTATCTCCGCTCTTGCAACTTTCTTTGTCTCGGCAGGTAGAATGGAGAGACGTCCTGGCGGCAAGTCTAGCAGATATTCCAAGTTCGACAAAGCAGTTCTAAAGTGATCCTTCCTATGTCTAGGCAAGGATTCTGTCACCACGTGATGTAGGCAATACCTAGCAATCTCAGCGTAAACCTATCACAGGCAGTCGGCGTTTGGTTGCTCCTTTTAGCCGCTAAAATTCGAACTTATGTCTAAGCCGAATTAGCCAACACCTTGACATGATGAGATCGTACTTCATTCTTTCGTGAGTTTGACACTCTCGTGCCCAACAAATGGATTTCTTCAACTGGACTTTTGGAACTAATTGAAGAAGTGAAGAACATGAATTAAGCAAACTTGGAATATTTTGTTGAAAATAAACTTGAAACCTAAACAACCGTTCTCACAACTAATTTACAACATAACCCAAAACCCAAGCGAAGTTTAGAACATGACAGAGGCAGAAAACCCTAGTTATGCCCTCTGCATACCTTAGATTCTTTTGAATTAGAATTACAATGAGTATTTATAGACAATAGCTAGGTCGAGTCCTTCTTGAAGTAGAAGTCTTCAAAGTAGCTTTCCACATTAAATGTGACTTTAAACTCTAACTTCTTTGATTTGAATGTGGACTTTATCACGTTGCCTTGTTCCGCAAGCAATCTCAAGATTTCACTTCGGTGGCTCTGCCTGCTGCTACAGACGTCAGAAATTTGTGTGATCGGCATCGTTAGAATTAGGATTTTCTGCTATGTCGATCGTACTCCAAATCTCTAACTCCTCAGTTTGCTGCCCTGGACAACACTTTGATGCCCTCGTCTATTGCCTCAACATCATCTCCTCTGGTCTGTCCTCCTTCTGTCAGCTTCTAGCCCTGGAAAACTAAATATACACTAAAATCGCATCTTTACTTCACCAAATGACAAATGTTCAATAAAAGCATGTCAAAAAAAGAATATTGTATTTATGCAATGCATGACCTAATTATGCCTAAAATGTACTTAAAAACAACAATAATATGAGATGGGATGTGCATGAAATATAGAACTTCTGGACACTTTACACATCCCCAAACTTGAACTATTGCTTGTCCTCAAGCAATGCAACCTAAACATACTTGCCCTTATATTAACCAAAAAGAAAAACTTGTTTTCAACTTGATTTCGCGCCTCAAGTCTGTGGCACCTACATTAGATTAGTGAAGGAAAATAGCAAGAAATAACTCAGAATTAATCTATAATGACAGTGCAGTGTGTGCATGACTGTGTACATGCTGAATTTGAAGAATAACTAGATAAACAAAGATGTTGTTATGATATATAAGGTTGCTGTCGAGACAACATAGATAAGCACGCTCTTTTTTTCCTTTTTTTATAATCATGGCAGTGAGGGCTTCAGCTCATGACAACTACTCTTCTAGGTCTAAAATTAAGATAGGAGCAAACTACAAAACTCCGAACCCATGGAGTAGAGTCATCCCATGAAGACTTTCATTCACTCATGCTAATTTGTTTGTCACTGCAAAATTTTTAGATTCATGGAATTTGATAGCAACGAAGTGTCCTCGCACATGATTCTTCCTAGAGCCTGTTTCGGGCACCTCTATGGTAAAACAACAATTTTTCTTTGTTTTTCTCTACTGTGGCAGTGCTTTGATTTTTCTATGTCTGTTTCCTGCCTCAGCGGCTACCTGCAACCATTTTTAGAACTTTGCAAAGAATTTTAAAAACAAAGCAGACAGTGTTTATCAGATATTCTATCAAACTCAGCAAGTAACAGTAGTGTGAAATTTTTTTGGCTATTATAGAAAATTCTAAGTTATTCATGCTTTTCCCGATTTTAGTTTAGTTTTTAATTGGTACAAAAAATTAATCGGTTGTCCTATCATAGGCACAAGTTATAACATTTTTTGTCTTTTTTTATTAATATGAAGGCAAGTACAATATGCAAAATACATGCTACTAAGTATGCCTAAACAAAAATATGAGAACTATACGCCCCCAAACTCGAGACGAGCATTGCCCTCAATGCACAAAATAAAAATAAAATTGAAACATAAATATGAGAAAGGGAAAGAAAACTCAAGCTTAGTTGTTGTCAGATGGTGGAGAAGATGTGGAGGAGTTATCTGCTCTTCCGCCAGTTGCGGGCTGCGGTAGTGCTGCCCCTGTTGTGCTCGACGTCTCAATTCTTAAGGGTTTGAATCTGTATAAACAGTTGTGAGACAAGAATAAAACACAAATAAAATCTGGTCCTAAGTAGGTAAAATCTACTCCTAAATAAAATAATACAGATGTGGAAAAATAAAAACTTATACAAAATTTTTGTTACCCTAGGAGTGCATTGATATGCATCTCCTAAAGTAACTACTCCCTTATCGGTTTAACTCAAGAGGGTCGTTTTCGATACTTCTTGTAATCCATCTGCACCCTTCATCTAGTGATTATCCTCATAGTGGAGGAGTCCTTCTTCCTTGTTCCCTTGTAATCCATGTGAACCTTCCTTCTTGTTCCTATTCATGAAGGCATGAACATATGATTAGGAAAAATTATATAACTACCTAACCATGTACATACCTCCTTTTTGTTGAAGTTCGTCATAGGGGAAAGTTTATTTTGCTGCTGCGGCAACCAGCTGTTGTGGTAGTCTTCTATCATAGTGATGTGCCGGTCAAGGGAAAACTCTTTAGGCTCCTCGAAAATCTCCATCGGTAGAGATTTTGACAGCTGTAAATCTGCCTACATCGGCTTCTCTAGATATATATAATCCATAGCTGTCGAGGTGTCTGTCGAGGCGGGCGTCATTATGGAGGCTTCTGTCGTGGCGGGTGTTGCGTGTAAAATAGTCTATCGCAATTGTAGTGCAAGTGTACACGACGCAAGTAGTAAAGTGATACGAAGTATCGGATATCGTCTCCACAGAGATTGGGCTAATAGCTTCACCTTATTTCACTGCACGAAGTAAAGAAAATAGTTTAGAAAGTTGTCACGAAAATATTGAAGAAAACGTATATAAAAGAGTAGGAATATCAAGATAGAGAGAATGGGCTGGTATTGAATTGTTCAGTAGTGCAGGTATTGTATTGCTTAGGAACTCCAGTTCTGTCGTCGTGCCTGTCGCTGGCAGCACCTGTCGCGGCAGCTGTCCGTTGGTCGTTGTGGCAGCAAACACACCAACTCAGTACGTTCAAGTTTGGCAAGAATCCCAGATCTGCCTTGGCCTATCCCTAGGTCCAAGTCTGTCGATGATCATGTCTTTGATGATACCTCCCGGCGTGAATCGAAGGATGAACACCGATGTGTATGAATTCTTCCTTAGCCACTTAACCTTGCCCTATCCCTAGGCACAAGATAGTTCAACTATAAACTAGAGAACTCGCTCTTATTTCTTTCGAATACTTAACTCTCCCGATGCTAAGTAAATGGATAACCTCACAATGCTCTCCCGATGCTCTTGCAAGATATTAATAACCAAAATAAGAGAACTTGAAGTTTATTTTATTGAACTTGGAAAATCCTAAAACAAAACAACCCTTGCAACTATTTTACAAATCAACCCGTGGCCCTAGGGGGTTTTTAGAACATGTCGACGACGGGTAAACGGCGGAGGGGTTTGGTTATCGGTTATGGGGTATGATCTCTCCTAGGTTAAAGTCTATGCCCTTATATAAGCTTTGGGCTCAAGTATTCTAAGATAACAAGGATTACAACTTTAATTAAAAGTAAGATTCTAATAAAGACTTTAATCTTCAAGTATCCTACTTTTCAGCCGCCTCCTTGTTTCATGGGATTTCCTCTCCTTGAGCTTTGGCTTGACATATCTTTTGATCCGGGGCTTGGAAAAATATATGGTTTTCACACGACAGACGAGCATAATTTTCTCTATCTATCGAGGTCCACTTTGCTTTTCCTCCGCTAACTTGCTGTCGTCCTCTGCTGTCACGGCAGATCCATGGCAGCATCGTCCTCATCATCTGCTTGTCCAGTTCAGCTCTTCTGCTTCTCTGCCCTGCGCCCGCCTTCTCCGTCAACTATGGCAGCAACCTGCAAAATCAACCCTTTTTAGTAGAATCCGTGCCTTTAATATATTTGTGATGTTTTGCTGTAAATTAACCTAAATGCAATGCAATGATGCTTGAATGCAGCAGAAATATGGGTTAAAAAGGGTGTAAATAATAGAACTTTTACACACTCAACACACCCCCAAACTCAAGTTTTTGCTTGCCCTCAAGCAATTAAGACCTAAAAGAAAAATGAATATTTTTGGGTTGGCCTTCAAACAGTGACTGTCCCTTACCCGTCGCTCATTCTCTGTGGCGGCAGCAACCTGCCGGAAAGATTAGGATCTGTCCGGAATCTCACTATAATTCTCGTGCAGTGTGTGCATGCTTGTGAACAGTTATATGCCAAGACTCTCTTAGTTTCACTAGAATATTCAACTCTTAACTCGAATTTTTATGCCAAACTTTATCTTTTTGAAGGCACATTTTCATGCTTCTTTGATTTTCTTTGTTTTGACTTTATTTCTCTATTTTTCAAGCTAAAGTTTCACTAGAGCCGGTTTCGGGCACCTCTAGCTAACTTCCTAGAGCCGGTTTCGGGCACCTCTAGGCCTGTTGAGTCTATTTTGCTAAACTTCTTTCCTAGAGCCTGTGTTAGGCACCTCTAGGGGCTATTCAAGTGCTAAGCTTCCTATTCTAGTTTGGCTAAAAGAAATCTAAGCACTATAACAGTCACAATGGTGTTTAAGTTTTTCAAAACTATAGAAAGGCTCTAAACTTCTCCTTAAACTGTCCTAAAGATGCTGCCACGGCAGAGCTGTCATGACAGGTAAGCTTACTTCACAGTTTTCAGCCAACAGTTTTTTTAAGAGAACTTAAAAGACACAACAATTAATTAAAAATGTACTAAGACTCCATTAAAATGGAGGGTTGCCACCCCCAAACTAGAGGGTTGCATTGCCCTCAATGCAAATGACAGATAAAATGAATGCAGGTACATCACAAAATATAGATAAGCAGGCAGCAAGAAAAAGAAAATAAAAGACTTAGATTTTAATCGATGTCTTCACTGCTGCTGCTGACACGGATTTGGCGGCGGCGTCTGGGTTGTGGGGCAGGCTGGGTAGGCTGTTCCACGACCTGGATGTCTGAGCTGCTGCCGCTATCCCAAGTGCTACTACTGCTGGTGGTGGTGCTGGCTTTGGGCATTAGCTGTCTGTCGGCCACATGTTTCTGCCTCTTGACAGGCGTGAAGTCCTGCGCCAAATTCCTCTTAATAGGGGGTTCTGCCTCGTTGTCATTTGAGGCTGGTCGTTTCGTCCCTCGGGCGGAGGTGTCTGCCGGAGGGCTGCCAGCTGCCGGCTGGGTAGGTGATGGGGTGGAAGCAGCAGAATGTGTGTGTGGGGAGGTAGGTGGTGTAGGTGTGTGGACAGGGGTGGGGATGGTGAAATAGTGGGCAGGGAAGGTGGGGAAAATAACATCGGGATAATTTAAAGTATTGGTAATGAAATTTACCGTCGAGTTAGCGAAATCCCGGATGAATCTCATCAGCCCCATTTGTCTGTCTTCCACCCGCTGTATGGCGGCAAGGATCTGAGCAGATTGATCTGTCTGGGCCGCTGCTGCTGCAGGTTCATGGGCAGGGTCATGAGTAGGTTCCTCGGATGATTCTGCTGGGGAGGCAGCCGGGTTGAAGGAGGAGAGGGGGGTTGCGACTATCAGCTCCATGAGGCTGGTAATGTTGTTATCGGTCCAGCCTCATCCTTGGACCAGTTTATCGGTGGTGGCCTCTGGGACAGCAGCGCAGCGGCAGAGAGATGTGATCATGAATGGTAGGCAGAGGCGGGAGGTTGATCGATATGTGCAATCCAAGACGCTGTCCCTCATATAGCGGCCCACGTTGATGGCTCGGTTGTTCATGATCGAATGGATGAGGAGGGCTAGCCTCTGCTGATCCACTGTCGTGTGATGGGAGGACGGCAGGATGCGCTTCTTGATGAAAGCGTTTCATAGCTTGGCTTCTGGAAGCAGCTGCCCCCTTTTTACAGAGTTGGGGTTCTTCTTGCTCGTAGTCCACTCCGTCCCTTCCTCTGTCACCTCTGCCATGACAGCACCGTAGGCGGCAGAGTCGAGGGTGTCCAAAAATTGCTAACGGGCATCGTCGTTGGGACCAAAATAGAGGCCATACATATGGTTGATACTATCGGCTGTGAATGGTACCTCTACCCCTCGGACAGTCACTGATGTTGTTGTCCTGCTGTCGATGGCAGCATAGAACTCCCTCACCAGTGTGTCATTTAATTATGTTGGTTGTTCTGCGAACTGCTCCCATAGTTGAGCCTTTATTGCCCTCACGATGAATGGTCGGAGCCCCATGTTCGGAGCCTTTCGGATGTAGATGAAACCTCTTTCTTCCCATAATTCCTTGGTTGCGAAGGCCGACGGTGTGGGTGCTGCTGATGAAGAGGCTGAAGCAGCACCGCAGCGGGTCTGTCTGGAAGACATTTTAGTTGCAAGGGTTGTGAAAGTAAAGAAAACAAATAAAAACGAGAGGAGAAAGCAAGTAAGAATAAGCAGAAGTGATGAAAATGGAAATGAGAACGGGGTTTTGTAGCGGTAGAGTTGCTGCCCGTTTAATGCTGTAACGGCAGGCGAAAATAACGGGGCGACTGTTGAGTTTGGCGTGTCTGACGCGTCTGTCACGTAATTATGCGTCTGTTACGCGTCTGTCACACGCTTCTGCGTTAGTCTGTTGACAGCCTGTCTTATCCGTGTCTGCGGCGGCAGCTGGAACGACAGGCTTCAATAAATGGGCTCTGTTGGGCTGATGGATGGATGGTGGGCTTGGGTCACTTCTTCTTTTCTTCTTGACTCCTTTATTTGCTGAAAACAGAAAATATAAAAACATTATTTGAATAAAATAATTCTAATTTCCTAATAAATAATAATAATAAAAATAAATAAAAATAAAATTTAGGTTAAATTAGGGATGCCTTGTGGGGCATCTCCTAAAGTAACCACTTCCTGTATTCCTGGGGCTTCAGTCCCCTGATAATGCTTGAGGCGCTGTCCGTTGACTTTGAATTGGTGCCCGTCTTTTAATGATCGGATTGTGATGGCACCATGGGGAAAAACTTGTACCACTTGGAACGGGCCAGACCATCTAGACTTTAGCTTTCCTGGGAAGAGTTTCAGTCTAGAATTGAACAACAACACAAGCTGCCCTGGGCAGAACTGTCGTGGCAGCAACTTCCTGTCATGCCACTTCTTAGTTTTCTCCTTGTAGATTCTTGCATTGTCGTAGGCCATTGTCCGTATTTCCTCAAGCTCGTTCAGATCTAACAGCCTTTTCTGGCCTGCCTTGTCCAAGTCCAAATTTACTGCCTTGATTGCCCAATATGCTTTGTGCTCTATCTCGACAGGTAGATGACAGGTTTTCCCATAGATCAATCGGTATGGAGACATGCCCAATGGAGTCTTAAAGGTTGTCTTATATGCCCATAATGCATCATTAAGGAGTAAAGACCAATCTTTCCTAGTTGGCTTAACCATCTTCTTAAGAATGTTCTTAACTTCCCTATTGGATATCTCAGCTTGTCCATTGGTCTGTGGGTGGTATGCTGTCGCGATCCTGTGCTTAACACCATATTTCTTCAAGGCGACAGCAATAACCCTATTGTCAAAATGTCTCCCTTCATCACTAATAATCGCCTTAGGGATGCCAAATCTAGAAAAAATGTTTTTGTGCAAAAACTTTTGGACTGTCTTGGCATCATTCTTTTGAGTGGCGATGGCTTCGACCCACTTAGAGACATAATCCACTGCTAAGAGGATGTATAGATTTCCACATGAAGATGGAAAAGGTCCCATGAAATCAATCCCCCAAACGTCGAAGATCTCGACTTCCAGAATGTTCTGCAGTGGCATCTCATTTCTCCTCGAGATGTTACCTGTCCGCTGGCACCTGTCACAGTTCTTGTAGAAGTCTTGTGCATCTTTATACAGTGTCAGCCAGTAGAACCCTGACTGCAGCACCTTGGCAGCAGTTTTATTGCCTCCTAAGTGACCTCCATATTGTGAAGCATGGCAGTGATGGAGAATGTCTTCTTGTTCTTCTTGTGGTACACACCTCCTTATAACCTGATCTGCGCATAGTTTGAAAAGAAGAGGTTCGTCCCAATAATAATGCTTAACATCATTTTGGAACCTCTTCCTGGCTTGATAATTAAGATCAGAAGGTAGTATTCCGCTAACTATAAAATTAACGAAATCAACATACCACGGGAGTTCAGAAGACTTACCTACCGCCATGGCTGTCGCGGCAGCGATTGCGGCAGCAAAGAGCTCCTCATCTGGGAAGGTCTGCAGTATGTTTGTCTCATCGATTGGTAGGCTCTGTCCCTTCTCTAACCTTGACAAGTGATCTGCCACCTGATTTTCTGTCCCTTTTTTGTCCTTGATCTCAAGGTCGAACTTTTGCAATAGCAGGATCCACCGTATCAAACGAGGCTTTGCATCCTTTTTCGCGAACAGATATTTGAGGGCAGAATGGTCTGTGTGCACTATTACCTTCGTCCCTAGTATGTAAGAATGAAACTTGTCAATGGAGAACACCACAGCTAATAGCTCCTTTTCTTTGGTGGTGTAGTTCACTTGGGCGTCATTCAATGTCTTGCTGGCATAATATATGACATGAAACAGCTTATCTCTGCGCTGCCCAAGTGCTGCCCCGACAGCATAGTCACTAGCATCACACATAATCTAAAATGGCTGTGTCCAGTCTGGTGGCTGTACTATGGGGGCTGTTACCAGTTTTTCCTTCAGAACCTTGAATGCTTTAGTACATTCTTCATTAAAGTTAAAGGGTCGGTTCTGCTCTAAGAGATGACATAGGGGCTTGGTGATTTTTGAGAAATTTGCAATAAACCTTCGATAAAAACCAGCATGCCCTAAAAAACTCCTAATGCCCTTGACTGTGGTCGGCGGCGGCAGCTTCTCAATTACTTCTATTTTAGCCCTGTCGACTTCTATCCCACGGCAGCTAATCTTATGGCCAAGGACTATCCCATCATCCACCATAAAGTGGCATTTTTCCCAATTCAAAACAAGATTTGCTTTTTCACATCTCTCAAGTACCTTTTGTAAGTTGCGAAGGCAGCTCTCAAAATCGTCTCCAAAGACGGAAAAATCATCCATAAATATCTCAAGGAAGTCCTCTACCATGTCGGAGAATATGGCCATCATGCACCTTTGGAAGGTGGCGGGTGCATTGCATAGTCCAAACGGCATCCTTCTAAAAGCGTATGTTCCGTAGGGGCATGTGAAAGTCGTCTTTTCTTGATCTTCTGGTGCAATAGCAATTTGATTATAACCTGAATAACCATCAAGAAAACAATAATCAGGTTTACCCGCTAATCTGTCAAGCATTTTATCAATAAAGGGTAAAGGAAAATGGTCCTTTCGGGTAGCTTTGTTGAGCTTCCGATAGTCCATACAAACCCTCCAACCGGTCACAGTCCTGGTTGGGATTAACTCATTGTTCTCATTGGTTATCACGGTCATTCATCCTTTCTTTGGAATGCATTGCACCGGGCTCACCCATTTGCTGTCGGAGATGGCGTAAATAATACCAGCATCTAACCATTTGATTATCTCTTTACGCACTACCTCTTTCATCGCATGGTTTAGCCGACTTTGGGCGTCAATAGTCGGCTTATGATCTTCCTCTAGAAGGATTTTGTGCATGCATAACGCCGGACTAATGCCTTGAATGTCTGCTATCGTCCATCCAATTGCCTTTTTGTGCTGCCTTAGCATGCCGATTAGCTGCCGTTCCTGTTCCTGCGGCAGCTTAGAAGAGATGATTACGGGCAACGTATCATTTGAACCAAGAAAAGCATATTTTAACTGCCCTGGCAGGGGCTTCAGTTCTAAGGCAGGTGGTTCAACAGTGGATGGCTTTTGGATTAAGTGGTTATCCGAAGTATAATTCAAAGGTTCGAATAACTTACCTGGACGATTGCCTAACCAGTTTACCTCCTCCTGATCTTCAGTATCAGATGTTTCGGAGTCAGAGGAGTTGCTGTCGTCAGTGCTGTCGTCAGTGCTGTCGTGACAGCTCGACCAGATGTAGGGTTGATCAAGGATAACTTCAGTGATAGCCTTGCATTCCTCGTCTGCATCAGCATGCTTCATTGCTTGGAGAACATTCAACTTAATCTCTTGGTCATTCACTCTCATGGTGAGTTCTCCTTTTTCCACATCAATTAGTGATCTTCCCGTGGCTAAGAAGGGTCGCCCAAGGATGATTGGTGCGTTTTCGTCTGCTTCACAATCTAAAACAAGAAAGTCAGCAGGAAAAATAAATTTATCCACTCTTACCAGAATATCTTCGATTTTTCCTTTTGGATGAACGTAAGAGCGGTCTGCAAGCTGCAGGATTACTGTCGTGGGCCGCGCCTTTCCAATACCTAATTTCTGAAAAACAGATTTTGGCATTAAATTGATACTAGCACCAAGATCAAAAAGTGCCTTACCCACGTATTTATCTCCGATTACACAAGGTATGATGAAGCTCCTCGGATCCTTCTTTTTTTGGGGTGGCTGCCGATGAAGAATACTCATGCAACCATCTGCCATCCTTACCGTTTCAAATTCCCCCAGTTTATATTTCTTTGACATGACATCCTTGAGAAATTTGGCGTAACGGGGCATTTCCCTAACGGCATCTAACAGCGGAATATTAATATGAACCTGCTTAAAAATATCATAAATCTTTTTAAGTTGAGATTCTTGCTTAGCTTGCTGTATCCGTTGAGGAAAAGGAGGTGGGGGACGATAATCAGCAATACGTCCTTCTCACTGCATACGAATCTGAGGAGGTTTAGGTTCATCAATTTTCTCCTATGTCGCTTCTGCTGTCGTGACAGGTTCATCGGCAGCAGTCTGTTTATCACCTGTCGGGGCAGCTTCCTCGGCAGGTTCGTCCAAGGCCGGTTCCTTTACTGTTTCAATTTCTTTTTCTGGCCCTGGTAATTTCTTCCCACTCCTAGTAGTAATTGCCTTACACTGCTCATGTGTGGGTGGCCTAGCATTTTCAGTATTACTAGGGAATCCTCCATTCTGCCTCGGCTTAATATGTTGGGAAACCTGACCCATTTGTGTCTCCAGAGATTTCAAAGTAGCCTCATGATTTGTCATTCTCATCTCTGTTTTATCCATGAAATTTTCTGTCTTCTTGACAAACTGGTTCATATTCTCAATATAAGTACCCGTCTGAGACATAAAGGTGGCCAGAGTCTGTTCCAATATACTGCTCGTGGCAGCTGGTGGCTGCTGTTGCTGCTACGGCGGCAGGTGCGTCGGCAGTTGCTGCGGCAGTTGCTGTCGCGTCAGCTGTTGAGTGTGTAAAAGTTCTATTATTTACACCCTTTTTAACCCATATTTCTGCTGCATTCAAGCATCATTGCATTGCATTTAGGTTAGTTTACAGCAAAACATCACAAAATTAGTAAAAGCACGGATTCTACTGAAAAAGGGTTGATTTTGCAGGTTGCTGCCATAGTAGATGGAGAAGGCAGGCGCAGGGCAGAGAAGCAGAAGAGCTGAACTGGACAAGCAGATGATGAGGACGATGCTGCCATGGATCTGCCGTGACAGCAGAAGACGACAGCAAGTTAGCGGAGGAAAAGCAAAGTGGACCTCGATAGATAGAGAAAATTATGCTCGTCTGTCGTGTGAAAACCATATATTTTTCCAAGCCCCAGATCAAAAGATATGTCAAGCCAAAGCTCAAGGAGAGGAAATCCCATGAAACAAGGAGGCGGCTGAAAAGTAGGATACTTGAAGATTAAAGTCTTTATTAGAATCTTACTTTTAATTAAAGTTGTAATCCTTGTTATCTTAGAATACTTGAGCCCAAAGCTTATATAAGGGCATAGATTTTAACCTAGGAGGAATAATACCCCATAACCGATAACCAAACCCCTCCGCCGTTTACCCGTCGTCGACATGTTCTAAAAACCCCCTAGGGCCACGGGTTGATTTGTAAAGTAGTTGCAAGGGTTGTTTTGTTTTAGGATTTTCCAAGTTCAATAAAATAAACTTCAAGTTCTCTTATTTTGGTTTTAATATCTTGCAAGAGCATCGGGAGAGCATTGTGAGGTTATCTATTTACTTAGCATCGGGAGAGTTAAGTATACGAAAGAAATAAGAGCGAGTTCTCTAGTTTATAGTTGAGCTATCTTGTGCCTAGGGATAGGGCAAGGTTAAGTGGCTAAGGAAGAATTCATACACATCGGTGTTCATCCTTCGATTCACGCCGGGAGGTATCATCAAAGACGTGATCATCGACAGACTTGGACCTAGGGATAGGCCAAGGCAGATCTGGGATTCTTGCCAAACTTGAAAGTACTGAGTTGGTGTGTTTGTTGCCGCGACGACCAACGGACAGCTGTCGCGACAGGTGCTGCCAGCGACAGGCGCGACGACAGAACTGGATTTCCTAAGCAATACAATACCTGCACTACTGAGCAATTCAATACCAGCCCATTCTCTCTATCTTGATTTCTCTACTCTTTTATTTACGTTACTTTAATATTTTCGTGACAACTTTCTCAAATATTTTATTTACTTCGTGCAGTGAAATAAGGTGAAGCTATTAGCCCAATCCCTGTGGAGACGATATCCGATACTTCGTATCACTTTACTACTTGCGTCGTGTACACTTGCACTACAATTGCGATAGACTCTTTTACACGCAACAAGTTTTTGGCGCCGTTGCCGGGGATTGGCAACATAACTCTACCTTTCTTTTATTGCACTTTTTGTTTTTATTTTTATTTTTATTTTATTTTTCTTTTTCTTTTTTTTCTTTAGTACTTTCAACTCTTGCTTTTCACGAGGTTTTCTTGTTTATGCGCAGATCTAAAAGAGGCGAAGATCCTGAGTATAAATTAGATCCGGAAATCGAACGTTCCTTCAATCTCAAGAAACAACTTCGCCACCTTTTAGACAGGAACGAATACCTTGAGGAGCAGCTAGAGAAGATGGCCCGTAATCCGCCCGCTGGTGGAGGTATACCGCCTGCCGGCGACCCGCCCTTGGCAGATGGACGACGGTCCTGCCGTGACTACATGTTGAACGATCATGTAGAGCTGGAGACCACGCTGCCGGATATTGAAGTTGATAACTTTGAGCTTAAACGTGTCATGTTTAGTATGATCAACAATGCCGGACAGTTTAGTGGTGTTGTGACAGAAGATGCTAGGGAGGATCTCAAAACGTTCCAGGAAATCTGTGGTTCGTTTAGACTGCCAGGAGTTAATCCGGAGATACTGAGGCTTCGGTTATTCCCCCATTCATTGAGGGACAGAGCAAAAACTTGGTGGAATAAACTTACACCGGGTTCAATCGTAACTTGGGCAGATTTATCTCGTGAATTTTTATCTCGTTTTAATCCTTCGCATTTATCTGAACGATTACGTAATGAAATTGCTACTTTTCAACAGGAAGATGACGAGCCGATGCACGAGGCCTGGGACAGATTTACTACTCTTCTTCGGAACTGCCCAATGCATGGATTCCCCGTCTGGAATCAGGTAACTAAGTTCTATAATGCTGCTAACTTACAAACTCGTATTCGAATTGATTCTGCAGCAAATGGACTATTATTGGATAAAGATCCAGACGAGGCATTGCAAGTTTTGAAAAATCTGGCCAAGAATGAGGAACAGTTTTCGACCGCAAGAAGAGGGGGTAAACGGGTACTTGCTGTCAAGGACTATGGAGCCGACAGCACGTTGAAATCACAGGTAGCATTCCTTACTAAAGCAATGAAAAGGTTATTGAATGATGATGGTCAACAAGGATTTGCTGTAAAGGAAGTATGCGATATCTGTGAGGGAAATCATAGTCGGGATGAGTGCCCAATACAGTTAGAAGAGGGAAAATATGTTGGAAATTACAACAAGCCGAATTACAACTCCAACAAGTATAATCCCAATTGGAGGAAGGATCCCAAATTTTCCTGGAGTAACCCCAATAACGCCTTGAATCCGCAAGCACATAATCAGAATCAGGGAGGACCTAGATTGCTGACGCGACAGCAACTGCCGCCGCACCTGCCGCCGCAGCAGCAACAGCAGCCACCAGCTGCCACGAGCAGTATACTGGAACAGACTCTGGCCACCTTTATGTCTCAAACAGGCACTTATATTGAGAATATGAATCAGTTTGTCAAGAAGACAGAAAATTTCATGGATAAAACAGAGATGAGGATGACAAATCATGAGGCTACTTTGAAATCTCTGGAGACACAAATGGGCCAGGTTTCCCAACATATTAAGCCGAGGCAGACTGGAGGATTCCCTAGTAATACTGAAAATGCTAGGCCACCCACACATGAGCAGTGTAAGGCAATTACAACTAGGAGTGGGAAGAAACTACCAGGGCCGGAAAAAGAAGTTGAAACAGGAAAGGAACCAGCCTTGGACCAACCTGCCGAGGAAGCTGTCCCGACAGGTGATAAACAGACTGCTGCCGATGAGCCTGTCACGACAGCAGATGCGACAGAGGAGAAAAATGATGAACCCAAACCTCCTCAGATTCGTATGCAGTGGGAAGGATGTATTGCTGACTATCGTCCTCCGCCACCTTTTCCCCAATGGATACAGCAAGCTAAGCAAGAATCTCAACTTAAAAAGATTTACGATATTTTTAAGCAGGTTCATATTAATATTCCGCTGTTAGATGCCGTTAGGGAGATGCCCGGTTACGCCAAATTTCTCAAGGATGTCATGTCAAAGAAATATAAACTTGGGGAATTTGAAACGGTAAGGATGGCAGATGGTTGCATGAGTATTCTTCATCGGCAGCCACCCCAGAAAAAGAAGGATCCGGGGAGCTTCATCATACCTTGTGTAATCGGAGACAAATATGTGGGTAAGGCACTTTGTGATCTTGGTGCTAGTATTAATTTAATGCCAAAATCTGTTTTTCAGAAATTAGGTATTGGAAAGGCGCGGCCCACGACAGTAATTCTGCAGCTTGCCGACCGCTCTTACGTTCATCCAGAAGGAAAAATCGAAGATATTCTGGTAAGAGTGGATAAATTTATTTTTCCTGCTGACTTTCTTGTTCTAGATTGTGAAGCAGACGAAAACGCACCAATCATCCTTGGGCGACCCTTCTTAGCCACGGGAAGATCACTGATTGATGTGGAAAAAGGAGAACTCACCATGAGAGTAAACGACCAAGAGATTAAGTTGAATGTTCTCCAAGCAATGAAGCATGCTGATGCAGACGAGGAATGCAAGGCTATCACTAAAGTTATCCTTGATCAACCCTGCATCTGGTCGGGCTGTTACGACATAAAAATCGGGCACTGCCGCGGCAGCCACCTACAGAGCTGTCACGACAGCACCGACGACAGCAACTCCTCTGACTCCGATACATCTGATACTGAAGATCAGGAGGAGGTAAACTGGTTAGGTAATTGTCCAGGTCAGTTATTCGAACCTTTGAATTATACTTCGGATAACCATTTAATCCAAAAGCCATCTACTATTGAACCACCTGCCTTAGAACTGAAGCCCCTGCCAGGGCATCTTAAATATGCTTTTCTTGGTTCAAATGATACGTTGCCTGTAATCATCTCTTCTAAGCTGCCGCAGGAATAGGAACAGCAGCTAATCGGCATGCTAAGGCAGCACAAAAAGGCGATTGGATGGACGATAGCAGACATTCAAGGCATTAGTCCGGCGTTATGCATGCACAAAATCCTTCTAGAGGAAGATCATAAGCCGACTATTGATGCCCAAAGGCGGCTAAACCATGCGATGAAAGAGGTGGTGCGTAAAGAGATAATCAAATGGTTAGATGCTGGTATTATTTACGCCATCTCCGACAGCAAATGGGTGAGCCCGGTGCAATGCGTTCCAAAGAAAGGAGGAATGACCGTGATAACCAATGAGAACAATGAATTAATCCCAACCAGGACTATGACCGGTTGGAGGGTTTGTATGGACTATCGGAAGCTCAACAAAGCTACCCGAAAGGACCATTTTCCTTTACCCTTTATTGATCAAATGCTCGATAGATTAGCGGGTAAATCTTACTATTGTTTTCTTGATGGTTATTCAGGTTATAATCAAATTGCTATCGCATCGGAGGATCAAGAAAAGACGACTTTCACATGCCCCTACGGAACATACGCTTTTAGGAGAATTCCGTTTGGACTATGTAATGCACCCGCCACCTTCCAAAGGTGCATGATGGCCATATTCTCTGATATGGTGGAGGACTTCCTTGAGATATTTATGGATGATTTTTCCGTCTTTGGAGACGATTTTGAGAGCTGCCTCGGCAATCTTCAAAAGGTACTTGAAAGATGTGAAAAAGCAAATCTTGTTTTGAATTGGGAAAAATGCCACTTTATGGTGGATGAGGGGATAGTCCTTGGCCATAAGATTAGCTACCGTGGGATAGAAGTCGACAGGGCTAAAATAGAAGTAATTGAGAAGCTGCCGCCACCGACCACAGTCAAGGGCATTAGGAGTTTTTTAGGGCATGCTGGTTTTTATCGAAGGTTTATTGCAAATTTCTCAAAAATCACCAAGCCCCTATGCCATCTTTTAGAGCAGAACCGACCCTTCGACTTTAATGAAGAATGTACTGAAGCATTCAAGGTTCTGAAGGAAAAACTGGTAACAGCCCCCATAGTACAGCCACCAGACTGGACACAGCCATTTGAGATTATGTGTGATGCTAGTGACTATGCTGTCAGGGCAGCACTTGGGCAGCGCAGAGATAAGCTGTTTCATGTCATATACTATGCCAGTAAAACATTGAATGATGTCCAAGTGAACTACACCACCACAGAAAAGAAGCTATTAGTTGTGGTATTCTCCATCGACAAGTTTCGTTCTTACATACTTGGGACGAAGGTAATAGTGCACACAGACCATTCTGCCCTCAAGTATCTGTTCGCGAAAAAGGATGCAAAGCCTCGATTGATACGGTGGATCCTGCTATTGCAAGAGTTCGACCTTGAGATCAAGGACAAAAAGGGGACAGAAAATCAGGTGGCAGATCACTTGTCAAGGTTGGAGAAGGGACAGAGTCTGCCAATCGAAGAGACAAACATACTGGAGACCTTCCCAGATTAGCAGCTCTTTGCTGCCGCAATCGCTGCCGCGACAGCCATGGCGGCAGGTAAGTCTTATGAACTCCCCTGGTATGCTGATTTCGTTAATTTTATAGTTAGCGGAATACTACCTTCTGATCTTAATTATCAAGCCAGGAAGAGGTTCCAAAATGATGTTAAGCATTATTATTGGGACGAACCTCTTCTTTTCAAACTATGCGCAGATCAGGTTCTAAGGAGGTGTGTACCACAAGAAGAACAAGAAGTCATTCTCCATCACTGCCATGCTTCACAATATGGAGGTCACTTAGGAGGCAATAAAACTGCTGCCAAGGTGCTGCAATCAGGGTTCTACTGGTCAACACTGTATAAAGATGCACAGAACTTCTACAAGAACTGTGACAGGTGCCAGCGGACAGGTAACATCTCGAGGAGAAACGAGATGCCATTGCAGAACATTCTAGAAGTCGAGATCTTCGACGTTTGGGGGATTGATTTTATGGGACCTTTTCCATCTTCGTGTGGAAATCTATACATCCTCTTAGCAGTGGATTATGTCTCTAAGTGGGTCGAAGCCATCGCCGCTCAAAAGAATGATGCCAAGACAGTCCAAAAGTTTTTGCACAAAAACATTTTTTCTAGATTTGGCATCCCTAAGGCGATTATCAGTGATGAAGGGAGACATTTTGACAATAGGGTTATTGCTGCCGCCTTGAAGAAATATGGTGTCAAGCACAGGATCGCGACAGCATACCACCCACAAACCAATGGACAAGCTGAGATATCTAATAGGGAAGTTAAGAACATTCTTGAAAAGATGGTTAAGCCAACTAGGAAAGATTGGTCTTTACTCCTTAATGATGCATTATGGGCATATAGGACAGCTTTTAAGACTCCATTGGGCATGTCTCCATACCGATTGATCTATGGGAAAACCTGCCACTTGCCTGTCGAGATAGAGCACAAAGCATACTGGGCAATCAAGGCCGTGAATATGGACTTGGACAATGCAGGCCAGAAAAGGCTGTTAGATCTGAACGAGCTTGAGGAAATACGGACAATGGCCTACGACAATGCAAGAATCTACAAGGAGAAAACTAAGAAGTGGCATGACAGGAAGTTGCTGCCACGACAGTTCTGCCCAGGGCAGCTTGTGTTGTTGTTCAATTCTAGACTGAAACTCTTCCCAGGGAAGCTAAAGTCTAGATGGTCTGGCCCGTTCCAAGTGGTACAAGTTTTTCCCCATGGTGCCATCACAATCCGATCATTAAAAGACGGGCACCAATTCAAAGTCAATGGACAGCGCCTCAAGCATTATCAGGGGACTGAAGCCCCAGGAATACAGGAAGTGGTTACTTTAGGAGATGCCCCACAAGGCATCCCTAATTTAACCTAAATTTTATTTTTATTTATCTTATTATTTATTATTTATTAGGAAATTAGGTTTATTTTATTCAAATAATGTTTTTATATTTTCTGTTTTCAGCAAATAAAGGAGTCAAGAAGAAAAGAAGAAGTGACCCAAGCCCACCATCTATTCATCAGCCCAACAGAGCCCATTTCTTGAAGCCTGTCGTTCCAGCTGCCGCCGTAGACACGGATAAGACAGGCTGTCAACAGACTGACACGGCAGACGCAGAAGCGTGTAACAGATGCATAACAGACGCATAATTACGAATCAGACGCGTCAGACACGCCAAACTCAACAGTCGCCCCGTTATTCCCGCCTGCCGTTACAGCATTAAACGGGCAGCAACTCTACCGCTATAAAACCCCGTTCTCATTTCCATTTTCCTCACTTCTGCTTATTCTTACTTGCTTTCTCCTCTCATTTTTATTTATTTTCTTTACTTTCACAACCCTTGCAACTAAAATGTTTTCCAGACAGACCCGCCGCAGTGCTGCTTCAGCCTCTTCATCAGCAGCACCCACACCGTCGGCCTTCGCAACCAAGGAATTATGGGAAGAAAGAGGTTTTATCTACATCCGAAAGGCTCCGAACATGGGGCTTCGACCATTCATCGCGAGGGCAATACGAGCTCAACTATGGGAGCAGTTTGCAGAACAACCGACAGAATTAAATGACACGTTGGTGAGGGAGTTCTATGCTGCCATCAACAGCAAGACGGCGACATCCGTCACTGTCCGAGGGGTCAAGGTACCATTCACAGCTGACAGCATCAACCACATGTATGGCCTCTATTTTGGTCCCAACGACGATGCCCATCAGCAATTTTTAGACACCCTCGACGCTGCTGCCTACGGAACTGTCATGGCAGAAGTGACAGAGGAAGGAACGACGTGGAACACGAGCAAAAAGAACCCCAACTCTGTCAAAAGGGGGCATCTGCTTCCAGAAGCCAAATTATGGAACGCTTTCATCAAGAAGCGTATCTTGCCGTCCTCCCATCACACGACTGTGGACCAGCAGAGGCTTGCCCTCATTCATTCGATCATGAACGACAGGCCTATCAACGTGGGCCGCTATATGAGGGACAGCGTCTTGGATTGCACATATCGATCAACCTCCCGCCTCTGCCTACCATTCATGATCACATCACTCTGCCACTGCGCTGCTGTCCCTGAGGCCACCATCGACAAACTGGTCCAAGGCAAAGGCTGGACCGACAACAACATTACCAGCCTCATGGAGCTCATAGTCGCAACCCCCCTCTCCTCTTTCAACCCGGCTGCTTCCCTAGCAGAATCATCCGAGGAACCTGCCGATGAACCTGCCCATGAACCTGCCACAGGAAACACCCAGACCAACCAATCTGCCCAGATCCTTGCTGCAATACAACGGGTGGAAGACAGACAAATGGGGCTGATGACATTCATCCGGGATTTCGCCAACTCGACGGTAAATTTCATTACCAACACTTTAAATTATCCCGATGTTATTTTCCCCACCTTCCCTGCCCACTATTTCCACATCCCCTCCCATGTCCACACACCTACGCCACCTGCCTCCCCCCATGCACACTCTGCTGCTTCCACCCCATCACCTACCCAGCCGGCAGCTGACAGTCCAACAGAAGAAACCTCTGCCCGAGGAACGAAGCGACCTGCCTCACATGACATCGAGACAGACCCTCCTATTAGGAGGAATTTGGCGAAGGACTTCACGCCTGTCAAGAGGCAGAAACATGTGGCCAACAGAAAGCTAATGCCTAAGGCCAGCACCACCACCAGCAGCACTTGGGATAGCGGCAGCATCTTAGACATCCAGGTCGTGGAACAGCCTGCCCCACAACCCAGACGCCGCCGCCAAATCCGTGTCAGCAGCAGCAGTGAAGACAGCGATTAAAATTTAAGTCTTTTATTTTCTTTTTCTTGCTACCTGCTTATCTATATTTTGTGATGTACCTGCCTTCATTTTATCTGTCATTTGCATTGAGGGCAATGCAACCCTCGAGTTTGGGGGTGGCAACCCTCCATTTTAATGGAGTCTTAGTACATCTTTTTAATTAATTGTTGTGTCTTTTAAGTTCTCTCTAAAAAAAGATTAAATTGTTGGCTTAAAACTGTGAAGTAACTTATCTGTCATGACAGCTCTGCCGTGGCAGCATCTTTAGGACAGATTAAGGAGAAGTTTAGAGCCTTTCTATAGTTCTGAAAATCTTAAACACCATTGTGACTGTTATATTGCTTAGATTTCTTTTAGCCAAACTAGAATAGGAAGCTTAGCACTTGAATAGCCCCTAGAGGTGCCTAACACTGGCTCTAGGAAAGAAGTTTAGCAAAATAGACTCAACAGCCCTAGATGTGCCCGAAACCGGCTCTAGGAAGTTAGCTAGAGGTGCCCGAAACCGGCTCTAGTGAAACTTTAGCTTGAAAAATAAAAATCAAGTCAAAACAGAAAATCAAAGAAGCATGAAAATGTGCCTTCAAAAGGATAAACTTTGGCATAAAAATTCAAGTTAAGAGTTGAATATTCTAGTGAAACTAAGAGAGTCTTGGCATATAACTGTTCACAAGCATGCACACACTGCACGAGAACTATAGTGAGATTCCGGACAGATCCTAATCTTTCCGACAGGTTGCTGCCGCCACAGAGAATGAGCGACGGGTAAGGGACAGTTCACTGTTTGAAGGCCAACACAAAAAATATTCATTTTTCATTTAGGTCTTAATTGCTTGAGGGCAAGCAAAAACTTGAGTTTGGGGGTGTGTTGAGTGTGTAAAAGTTCTATTATTTACACCCTTTTTAACCCATATTTCTGCTGCATTCAAGCATCATTGCATTGCATTTAGGTTAGTTTACAGCAAAACATCACAAAATTAGTAAAAGCACGGATTCTTCTGAAAAAGGGTTGATTTTGCAGGTTGTTGCCATAGTAGATGGAGAAGGCAGGCGTAGGGCAGAGAAGCAGAAGAGCTGAACTGGACAAGCAGATGATGAGGACGATGATGCCATGGATCTGCCGTGACAGCAGAAGACGACAGCAAGTTAGCGGAGGAAAAGCAAAGTGGACCTCGATAGATAGAGAAAATTATGCTCGTCTGTCGTGTGAAAACCATATATTTTTCCAAGCCCCGGATCAAAAGATATGTCAAGCCAAAGCTCAAGGAGAGGAAATCCCATGAAACAATGAGGCGGCTGAAAAGTAGGATACTTGAAGATTAAAGTCTTTATTAGAATCTTACTTTTAATTAAAGTTGTAATCCTTGTTATCTTAGAATACTTGAGCCCAAAGCTTATATAAGGGCATAGATTTTAACCTAGGGGGAATAATACCCCATAACCGATAACCAAACCCCTCCGCCGTTTACCCGTCGTCGACATGTTCTAAAAAACCCCTAGGGCCACGGGTTGATTTGTAAAGTAGTTGCAAGAGTTGTTTTGTTTTAGGATTTTCCAAGTTCAATAAAATAAACTTCAAGTTCTCTTATTTTGGTTTTAATATCTTGCAAGAGCATCGGGAGAGCATTGTGAGGTTATCTATTTACTTAGCATCGGGAGAGTTAAGTATACGAAAGAAATAAGAGCGAGTTCTCTAGTTTATAGTTGAGCTATCTTGTGCCTAGGGATAGGGCAAGGTTAAGTGGCTAAGGAAGAATTCATACACATCGGTGTTCATCCTTCGATTCACGCCGGGAGGTATCATCAAAGACGTGATCATTGACAGACTTGGACCTAGGGATAGGCCAAGGCAGATCTAGGATTCTTGCCAAACTTGAAAGTATTGAGTTGATGTGTTTGCTGCCGCGACGACCAACGGACAGCTGTCGCGACAGGTGCTGCCAGCGACAGGCGCGACGACAGAACTGGATTTCCTAAGCAATACAATACCTGCATTACTGAGCAATTCAATACCATCACATTCTCTCTATCTTGATTTCTCTACTCTTTTATTTACGTTACTTTAATATTTTCGTGACAACTTTCTCAAATATTTTCTTTACTTCGTGCAGTGAAATAAGGTGAAGCTATTAGCCCAATCCCTGTGGAGACGATATCCGATACTTCGTATCACTTTACTACTTGCGTCGTGTACACTTGCACTACAATTGCGATAGACTCTTTTACACGCAACATCAGCAATCTAGGTCCTCCCTGATTCTGATTATGTGCTTGAGGATTCAGGGCGTTATTGGGATTACTCCAGGAAAACTTGGGATCTTTCCTCAAATTGGGATTATAATTGTTGGAGTTATAATTTGGCTTGTTGTAATTTCCAACATATTTTCCCTCTTCTAACCGTATTGGGCACTCATCCCGACTATGATTTCCCTCGCAGATATCACATACTTCCTCTACAGCAAATCCTTGTTGACCATCATCATTCAATAACCTTTTCATTGCTTTAGTAAGGAATGCTACCTGTGATTTCAACGTTCTGTCGGCTTCATAGTCCTTGACAGCAAGTACCTGTTTACCCCCTCTTCTTGCGGTTGGAAACTGTTCCTCATTCTTGGCCAGATTTTTCAAAACTTGCAATGCCTCGTCTGGATCTTTATCCAATAATAGTCCATTTGCTGCAGAATCAATTCGAATACGAGTTTGTAAGTTAGCAGCATTATAGAACTTAGTTACCTGATTCCAGACGGGGAATCCATGCATTGGGCAGTTCCGAAGAAGAGTAGTAAATCTGTCCCAGGCCTCGTGTATCGGCTCGTCGTCTTCCTGCTGAAAAGTAGCAATTTCATTACGTAATCGCTCAGATAAATGCGAAGGATTAAAACGAGATAAAAATTCACGAGATAAATCTGCCCAAGTCATAATTGAACCTGGCGTAAGTTTATTCCACCAAGTTTTAGCTCTGTCCCTCAATGAGTGGGGAAATAACCGAAGCCTCAGTATCTCCGGATTAACTCCTGGCAGTCTAAACGAACCAAAGATTTCCTGGAACGTTTTGAGATGCTCCCTAGCATCTTCTGTCACAGCACCACTAAACTGTCCGGCATTGTTGATCATACTAAACATGACAGGTTTAAGCTCAAAGTTATCAACTTCAATATCCGGCAGCGTGGTCTCCAGCTCTACATGATCGTTCAACATGTAGTCACGGCATGACCGTCGTCCGGCTGCTGCAGGCGGGTCGCCGACAGGCGGGTCGTTCCCATTGTAGGCCATCTTCTCTAGCTGTTCCTCAAGGTACTCGTTCCTGGCTAGCACGTAACGAAGTCGGTTCCTAAGATTGAATGAACGTTCAACTTCCGGATCTAATGGATACTCAGGATCTTCACCTCTTTTAGATCTGCGCATAAATAAGAAAACCTCGTGAAAAGCAAGAGTTGAAAGCACCAAAGAAAAATAAAAATAAAAGTAAAAGAAAAATAAAAATAAAAACAAAAAGTGCAATAAAAGAAAGGTAGAGTTATGTTGCCAATCCCCGGCAGCGGCGCCAAAAACTTGTTGCGTGTAAAATAGTCTATCGCAATTGTAGTGCAAGTGTACACGCACAAGTAGTAAAGTGATACGAAGTATCGGATATCGTCTCCACAGGGATTGGGCTAATAGCTTCACCTTATTTCACTGCACGAAGTAAAGAAAATAGTTTAGAAAATTGTCACGAAAATATTGAAGAAAACGTAAATAAAAGAGTAGGAATATCAAGATAGAGAGAATGGGCTGGTATTGAATTGTTCAGTAGTGCAGGTATTGCATTGCTTAGGAACTCCAGTTCTGTCGTCGCGCCTGTCGCTGGCAGCACCTGTCGCGGCAGCTGTCCGTTGGTCGTCGCGGCAGCAAACACACCAACTCAGTACGTTCAAGTTTGGCAAGAATCCCAGATCTGCCTAGGCCTATCCCTAGGTCCAAGTCTGTCGATGATCACGTCTTTGATGATACCTCCCGGCGTGAATCGAAGGATGAACACCGATGTGTATGAATTCTTCCTTAGCCACTTAACCTTGCCCTATCCCTAGGCACAAGATAGTTCAACTATAAACTAGAGAACTCGCTCTTATTTCTTTTGAATACTTAACTCTCCCGATGCTAAGTAAATGGATAACCTCACAATGCTCTCCCGATGCTCTTGCAAGATATTAATAACCAAAATAAGAGAACTTGAAGTTTATTTTATTGAACTTGGAAAATCCTAAAACAAAACAACCCTTGCAACTACTTTACAAATCAACCCGTGGCCCTAGGGGGTTTTTAGAACATGTCCACGACGGGTAAACGGCAGAGGGGTTTGGTTATCGGTTATGGGGTATGATCTCTCCTAGGTTAAAATCTATGCCCTTATATAAGCTTTGGGCTCAAGTATTCTAAGATAACAAGGATTACAACTTTAATTAAAAGTAAGATTCTAATAAAGACTTTAATCTTCAAGTATCCTACTTTTCAGCCGCCTCCTTGTTTCATGGGATTTCCTCTCCTTGAGCTTTGGCTTGACATATCTTTTGATCCGGGGCTTGGAAAAATATATGGTTTTCACACGACAGACGAGCATAATTTTCTCTATCTATCGAGGTCCACTTTGCTTTTCCTCCGCTAACTTGCTGTCGTCCTCTGCTGTCACGGCAGATCCATGGCAGCATCGTCCTCATCATCTGCTTGTCCAGTTCAGCTTTTCTGCTTCTCTGCCCTGAGCCCGCCTTCTCCGTCAACTATGGCAGCAACCTGCAAAATCAACCCTTTTTAGTAGAATCCGTGCCTTTAATATATTTGTGATGTTTTGCTGTAAACTAACCTAAATGCAATGCAATGATGCTTGAATGCAGCAGAAATATGGGTTAAAAAGGGTGTAAATAATAGAACTTTTACACACTCAACAGCGGGCCTCTCTGCAGAGGCATAGCTTTGCTCAGGTGCTGTCAGTTCGTCCTCAGGGTAAGGTTCTAGGTAGCTGTCGGAACATCTGTCAATCTTGCTGCCCGGGCAGTGTTATGCATCCTCTTGGCTTGGAGTTTCTTATTTGCTCCTCACACATCAGAGATCTTTCCTCGCATTGCTCTTCACCCTCTTCTCCTGGGACATCATTATCCCTTAGACTTAATTGTTCCAGTTCATCTATGGCATTGATAAGGATAGAATTGTTCAGCCGTGCATCCATATTAGCGATGTTGGTGTCCATAGCCACTGTCACTTTATCTGTGAGCGCAAGGAAGGTTCGAAGTGTGTCCTCCAAAGATTCTGGTTGTTCTTGTGGATAGCTAAATTCCCAGGCCATGTCGCTTTCTGCAGCAAAACTGTTATGATAAAAAAATTTGAGATTTTTGATCATACCATGAAAAATATTGCTGCTGAGGCGACAATTGCGGTTCATATTCAGGCAACCATTCCTGTGTTGTTTTCCTTGACATGTCCGTTGCAAATAGCTGAGGGCAACTTTTGAATGCATGATTGCCTTCACAAAATTTGCAAGAACTTTCCCAAATATTGATGCCCTTAACTCGTGGGGCACCTGAATAAGCACTTTCCCACATAGTTTTTTTATTAAAAATAAAAATAATAAAAACTAGAAATTAAATAGAAGTGCGGAAATTAAAAATGAATTTTGCTGTTACCAATCCCCGGCAGCGGCGCCAAAAACTTGTAGAGCATTTTGGGTGTACTCTATTTAGGAGGGCAAGTGCACACTCTTGTCAAGTTATAGTATATAAGATATCGTCTCCCACAAGGATTGGACAGCTTGGTTCGAATTATAGTTCCTGCACAAGGAAAAGTAAATTGCACAAGTAAAGTGGTTGTTTGAGATGAAAAGTAAATAAAAACACAAGTAAAAGAGAAAGTGATCAGGTTGATAGAGAGGGCAGGGTTATGCTGCTCCTTAGTGTGAAACTCGTTGAATAGGCCAAGTTGTTTTGCGCTGCCATGATATGATGCCTCGGTGGATAATGGTTGATTGAGGCTGCAACCTTTCACTGCCGCATCGAATCTCTGCTCTTGCAACTTTCGTTGTCTCGACAGATAGAATGGAGAGACATCATGGCGGCAAGTCTAGCAGATATTCCAAGTTCAGCAGAGCAGTTCTAAAGTGATCCTTCCTATGTCTAGGCAAGGATTCTGTCAGCACGTAATGTAGGCAATACCTAGCAATCTCATCGTAAACCTAACACAGGCAGTCGATGTTTGGTTGCTCCTTTTAGCCGATGAAATTCAAATTTATGTCTAAGCCGAATTAGTCAACACCTCGACATGATGAGACCATACTTAATTCTTTCGTGAGTTTGACACTCTCGTGCCCGACAAATGGATTTCTTCAACTAGACTTTTGGAACTAATTGAAGAAGTGAAGAACATGAATTAAGCAAACTTGGAATATTTTATTGAAAACAAACTTGAAACCTAAACAACCTTTCTCACAACTAATTTACAACATAACCTAAAACCCAAGAGAAGTTTAGAACATGACGGCGATAGAAAGCCCTAGCTATGCTCTCTGAAAACCTATGATTCTTTTGAATTAGAATCACAATGAGTATTTATAGACAATAGCTAGGTCTAGTCGTTCTTTAAGTAGAAGTCTTCAAAGTAGCTTTTCACATCAAATGTGACTTTAAACTCTAACTTCTTTGTGTTAAATGAGGATTTTATCACGTTGCCTTGTTCCGCAAGAAATCTCGAGATTTCACTTTGGCGGCTCTGCCCGCTGCTACAGACGTCAGAAAATTGCTTGATCGGCACCGTTAGAATCAGGATTTTCTGTTATGTCGATCGCACTCCAATTCTCCAACTCCTCAGTTTGCTGCCCTGGGCGGCACTGGACGGCACTTTGCTGCCCTTGTCTGCTGTCTCAGCATCCTCTCCTCTGGTCTGTCCTCCTCCTGTCAGCTTCTATCCTTGGAAAACTAAATATACATTAAAACTGCTTCTTTACTTCACCAAATGAAAAATATTCAATAAAAGCATGGCAAACAAAGAATACCGTATTTATGCAATGCATGACCCAATTATACCTAAAATGTACTTAAAAACAACAATAATATGAGATGGAATGTGCATGAAATATAGAACTTCTAGACACTTTACAGTAGACCTTGTGGACTTGGAATGGCCCCGACCACCTAGACTTGAGCTTTCCTAGAAAGAGTTTGAGCATAGAGTTGTAGAGAAGTACTTGTTGGCCCTCCGAGAAATGTCGTGGCAAAATGTTCTTGTCAAGACACTTCTTGGTCTTTTCCTTATAAATCCTAGATTTCTCAAATGCATGGGCTCGAAATTCTTCCATCTCGTTAAGCTCTAGCAACCTTTTCTCACCAGCAAACTAGGCATCCATAATAAGCTTTTAAAGGGCCCAAAACGCCTTGTGCTCAAGCTCGACAGGAAGATGGCAAGCTTTACCATAGACCAGATTGAAAGGCGACATGCCCAAAGTTGTTTTGAAGGTTGTTCGATAAGCCCATAGTGCTTCGTCCAGTCTTGGGGACCAATCTTTTCTTTTCGGGTTGACAACTTTCTCTAGAATTTGCTTGATTTCTCTATTAGAGACTTCAGCTTGTCCATTTGTTTGTGGATGATATGTCGTAGCAATCGTGTGCCAGACCCCATACCGATGTAATGCTTTAGCAATAAGCTTGTTGTCAAAGTGAGTTCCTTCATCACTAATGATGGCTCGGGGTGCTTCAAATCTCGTGAATATGTTCTTGTGTAGGAACTTTAAGACATTTTTGGAGTCATTCTTTGGGGTGGCAACAACTTCCACCCATTTTGACACATAGTTGACTGCTAGCAAAATGTATAAATCGTCGTAAGATGAAGGGAATGGACCCATGAAATCAATCCCACATACATCAAATAGCTCTAGTTCCAGAATATTTTGCAATGGCATTTCATTACGTCTGGAGATGTTCCCCGTCCTCTGACATATGTCACAAGTTTTACAAAACTCGTGGGCATCTTTGAAAAGTGATGGCCAGTAGAAGCCGACTTGAAGGACCTTTGCAGCCGTCCTTGCTCTTCCAAAATGACCTCCACATGGTGATGGATGACAGTGAAATAGGATGCTATGGCATTCTTCTTTGGGCACGTATCTCCGTATAATCTGATCGGTGCATTGTTTGAACAAGTAGGGTTCATCCCAATAGTAGAATTTGACATCATGCTTGAACTTCTTGATTCTCTGGCTAGTTAAATCAAGAGGCAAAACACCACTAACAAGATAGTTAACAATATCAGCATACCACAGAATTGCCGTAGCAGACAACAGTTTCTCATCGGGGAATTCCTCTTTAATTTCTAACTCACTATCATGCTTGACAGTGTTTTCCAGTCTAGAAAGATGGTCAGCTACTTGATTTTCACAACCCTTCCTATCCTTGACTTCTAGGTCAAATTCTTGCAACAACAATATCCACCTAATAAGTCTAGGTTTAGCATCCTTTTTAGTTACTAAGTATTTAATAGCTGAGTGATCGGTGTGAAAAATAACCTTAGTATCTATCTAGTATGACCTAAACTTATCAAAGGCAAATACTATAGCTAATAATTCCTTCTCGGTGGTGGTTTAACTAATTTGTGCATCATTACAAGTGCGACTAGCATAATAGATAACATGAAAGAGTTTACCTCAGCGTTGTCCAAGTGCTGCACCCGCAGCGTAGTCACTCGCATCACACATTAGCTCAAATGGTTCGTTCTAATCAGGTTGAATGACAACATGTGTTGAGATAAGTTTCTCCTTCAGTTCTTGAAATGCGCTATGGAAATCTCTGTCAAACACAAATGGTCGATTTTGCTGTAGCAAATTACAGAGCGGCTCCAAGATCTTCGAGAAGTCCTTTATGAATCTTTGATAGAAACCAGCATGTCCCAAAAAGCTTCTTAATCCCTAGATAGTGGTAGGGGGAGGTAACTTTTCAATGACCTCGACCTTCGCTTTATCGACCTCTATGCCTTACTTCGAGATTTATGGCCCAAGATCATTCCTTCGGTTACCATAAAATGTCATTTTTCCCAATTGAACACTAAGTCAGCCTCCACACACTGCTTCAGAACCTTAGCTAGATTGCCCAAGCATGTGTCGAAGTCATCTCCGGAGACTGAAAAGTCATCCATAAAATTGTCCAAGAATTCTTCGACCATGTCTGAAAAAATAGCCATCATGCATCTTTGAAAAGTAGTTGGAGCATTGCAGAGTCCAAAAGGCATTCTTCGGAAGGCATAGGTTCCATACGGGCATGTGAAAGTAGTCTTCTCTTCGTCTTCAGGTGCTATAGCAATATGATTATACCCAGAATATCCATCAAGGAAACAATAGAATGCTTTGCCTGCCAATCTATCGAGCATCTGATTAATGAAGGGGAGGGGAAATCGATCTTTCTTTGTAGCCTTGTTGAGATTCCTATAATCTATGCAAATCCTTCATCACGTGACGGTTCTAGTATGCATTAACTCATTCTTCTTTTTGCTTATAACGGTCATGCCCCCTTTCTTTGGTATGCATTGCGCCGGGCTGACCCACAAACTGTTAGATATTGGGTATATTACTTCGGCATCCAGCCACATGATTATCTCTTTCATCACCACCTTCTTCATAATCGGGTTTAGTCTCCTTTAAGGCTCACCAAAATTGTTGTGACAATCATCAAGGAAAATTTTGTGCATACAAATAGCAGGGCTTATACCGTTCAAATCAGCCATAGTCCAACCTAGCGCTTTTTTATGTTGAGACAACATATTGATCAAACTAGTTTCTTACTTAGGTGTGAGACTAGATGAGATTATCACATGCAAAGTTTCATTGCTCCCTAAGTAAGCATATTTAAGATGTGATGGTAAAGGGTTCTAAAATAGGTGCATGCTCAAGGGAAGGTTTAGAAGGTACAAATTCTAAAAAATCAAAGTGTGTATCTAGTCTAGCCTCGAGTCGACTGGACTGCTCTACTTCCCTTGAGAGGTCTTCTAAGTCTGAATCTTCTTCATTGCTGAGTTCCTCGAAATCATTCATCTGCATGTTGTTGCTACAACAAAACTCTGCAGTCCGGTCTTGTGTTGTAGCATCAATGCACTAGCACTCCTCTGAATCATCCACATATTTTAGGGTATCGCGAATATTGATGGTGACCTTCTGATCAGCCACTCTCATGGTAAATTCACCCTTCTCACAATCTATCAATGCTCGACTAGTGGCTAAAAATGGTCTTCCCAAGATAATGGGAGCATTGTTGTCCACTTCACAATCAAGAATTAGACAGTCGACTGGGAAGACAAAGCGATCCACTTTTACTGCGACATCTTCAATCTTTCCTTCTGGTCGAACATGGGAATGATCATCTAGCTGTAGCACAACCTTGGTGGGCCATGCATCTTTTATCCCTAGCTTCAGAAAAATAGATTTGGGCATTAGGTTAACACTGGATCCCAAATCACATAAAGCTTTCCCGATATATCTATCACCAATGGAGCACGGGATGATAAAAATGCTCGGATCCTTCTACTTTGGCAGTAGCTTGCTCCATACATAACAACATTCTTTTGATATAGCAACATTCTCGGGTTTCTCGACCTTCCTCTTTTTAGTGACAATATCTTTGAGGAATTTAGCATATGTAGGCATCTTATCAATGGCTTCCAAGAATAGAACATTGATATGCAACTGATCAAGAATATCCACAAATTTCTGGAACTGGAGGTCGTTCTTATGCTTCTTTAATCTTTGAGGAAATGGAGGCGGGGGTCTGACTTCGTCCGTCTTGACTTGTGGAGTAGTGTCTTTTGCTGTAGCAACATCTGGTCCTTCCTCTAACGGTTCTTTTATTGTTCCCTCCTCCTTATCATTCTCTTCTTTTGAAGATTCATGTACGTCATCTTGCTCTTTTGATAAGTTGGAATGGGAATTATCTTTCTTCTTTCCCCCAAACTTATATTCCTTGTTAATCTTCGTGCTACTCCTTAGTGTGAGTGCACTACATTGCTCCTTGCTATGGTGCTTAGTGGCTTCAATGTCACTAAGAAAACTTATTTGTGGTCGCGCATACAAGGTTTGAGCTATATGTCCCACTTGCGTCTCCAAAGTGCGTAGAGATGAACTATGGCTTTGCAAAAAAGCTCCCTAATTTTTTATGTTTGTTGCATGACCATGTAGCAAAACTTTTGTAGTTCCCATAAAATCATTTGTCATATTCATGAATTCCTTGAATGTAGCTTCCAATGAATTATTTGAAGAAGATGATGCTCCCTTGTGACCATGCCATGGAAAATTCTGGTTGGAACATGGGGCTTCAGGTAGATTTTGTTGTGGCGCTAAGTGAGCAGAGTTGTTGTTGTGTCCTTGGTTACCCCAACTCAAATTTTGATGTTGACACCATCCTGGGTTATAATTATTGGAGTAAGGATTGTTGTTGCGGTTATAATTCCCCACATAGTTGGTTGATTCTTGATTGTCAGGAAATTCACTCAGATGATGATTGCCATCGCATCTGAGACAAGAGGTAGCTGACTTTACTTAGAGGTGGCAAACGGGTTAATCGATTCGGGTCATTTCGGTTTTGGTTATTTTGGGTCTGATATTTTTGGTTCAGATTCGGTTTCGGTTCGGTTTTAGTTCGGGTCATTTCAGATCGGTTGATTTTCGGTTCGGTTATTTTTGGTTCAGTTAATTTCGGTTCAGTTGATTTCAGTTCTGTTATTTTCGGTTCAATGAGAGATCAGTCGATTTTAATCAAAATTTTAGGTTGATCAGATTTTTACACCCTATGTATGACTTTATAAAGTCAATATATTTGACATTTTAGTGACTTGTGCGGCTGTTCATATTTTATCTTTCTTTATTTCTATTAATCAGGTCCATTCGGTTCGAGTCTATTCGGTTCGGGTCCATTCGGTTCGGGTCTATTCGATTCGGGTCTATTCGCTTCGGGTCCATTCGGTTCAACTAAATTCAGATCAGTTTTGGTCAGTTTATTTCGGATAAGATTTCGGGTTGATTTTCGATTTCGATTCGGGTCTCGGTTCGGGTTTCAAGTCTCATGTCAAGTTTTCCAGGTCTAACTTTACTCCTTCACCTCGTTGGGACGTTGGAGGTTCTTTAGCAAGTTGGTGATAGCAGCTAACTGGGAGGAAACCGAGTCATCAGCTTCACTTTCTCGGACTACTTGAGTTCTTCTCCCCGTTCCAAACCTTGTGGTGGGAAATTGATAATCGTTGGTTGCAATCCTATCAAGGATGTCGAATACTTCTTCTGGTGATTTTTCTAACAGGGTACCATTTGCTGAAGCATCTAACATCATCCTTGTCGGAGCATGTTGGAGTATGCCCAAAGACCAATCATATGATGATTAAATAAACATACTATTTTACTAGATTTATCAAGTAATGGCATTGTCGTTATTATCATTTGGTATGTTTTTGTGCATCAAACTAACCATTGGATAATAATGTCCATACAATAATAAGATTATTGTTAAATAGAATCCTTAGTCGAATAATATTACGGGTATGGACAGTGATAATATATAAAGACTAATATGTGATTGATTGATAACAAGTGTTGTTATTGACATAGAGATGTCAAAATCAACACATAAGTATTTGTTAGAGAACAACATATTGGATTGACCCGCTATGAGCATGTTTCTTGGGTAATTATGTGACAGTCACAACATTGCTCATGATAAACATATGTATGATCCTCAGACTTGAGATCAACATGATTTCAACATAAAGATTTACGTATTTTGACATAGTCAAACGTGTGTCGTAACTGACTACATTATAAAAACTGATGATTGGATATGTGATGACCTATGTAGTGAAATATGGTTGATCAAGAAAGGATTTGTCCATCCTACATAATGGGAGAAATATCTTCGGCCACTTGATTGAGTGAGATTAGAAAACACATGGCCATGCTCGAATATTATGATATAAGATATCATAGAGATTCGTTTATAATAATCTACTCAAGACATCAAGAAACACTAGATGGACAACGCAAGTGTGACTAACCCATGACTTGTGTTCATCTAAGATATAAAGGACAAAAGGATGAAATACATAAAGGAAGTTTATTCAGGAATTAAGAAAGTCAAACCATGACTTCATGCAACTTAGGTAGCAATGATGTATTGCTAGATGCCACTCATTGTTTGTAAAATTAGAACAGTTCTAATTTTGCTGCTAACGTTGCATGAACCTACAAGGGTCACACCCTTCGAATGAAACGAACAAAAATTGGAAATCATACTCCCTATTTTAGGGAAGTTGGCGAAAATCCCCTATGGGATAGGGGAAATCGGCAACTCCGTTAAATGGGAATAATATTGGATAAATATTGTATTTATTAGATATTATTTAGAGTATGGAAAATATTTAGAGACTTAAATATTATAGAATAAGATTCTAGAAATTTAAATATATATTTGGAATTTATATAATGTATAATTCCAAGTTTATGTAGAATTAGATTCTGCATAATTAAAAATATATATTTAAATATATTTAAATCCAAGTAAAGATGGGATGAGATTCTATATAATAAAAATATATATATATTTGGATTAAATATATTTAAATATATTTAGAGACTTAAATATTATAGAATAAGAAGGTTGCTGACAGATTGGCAGGGTGGAAGGTTCGCTTACTTTCTTTTGCGGGACGGATTGTTCTGGCTAAGTCTGTCCTTGCTTCCATTCCTATGTATACCATGCAATCAGTTCGATTGCCTAAATCTGTTTGCGATGAGGTGGAGAGATTGATTAGGAACTTTATCTGGGGCCATTCCAATGGTGATAGGGGGATTCATGCTGTGAATTGGGAGATTGTATGCTCTCCGATCTCTAGTGGGGATTTGGGTATTAAACAGATTGAGTCGCAGAATACAGCTTTTCTTCTGAAATTGGGGTTTCGTATGCTTGCAGAACCGGGTAAGCTATGGGTACGAGTTATGCGCGCCAAGTATGGCATACAGGACTTGGCACCGCATGCTTTGCCAAATCGAACTGGGTCACGCCTTTGGCGGGGTATTCGTATGCTTTGGTCTGATCTTCGGCACAATATCGTTTGGAATGTTGGTGATGGGTGTCAGATTGAGTTTTGGAATGATGCTTGGGTGAGTAATTTTGGTTCTCTTCGACAATATGTTTCTGCTGAAAATGAACCTGGGATATCTGATTGCTCTGTTCAGGATATGGTGGATTCTAGTGGCCAATGGAAGTGGGATGAATTTAATGGTGTTCTGTCGAATGTTGTTATGCATGGTATAGCGGCTATTAAACCTCCGATGAGTAGGAATGTACCGGACTGTCCGGGGTGGGCATTAGAGGAGTCTCGGCGGTTTACGGTGAAATCGGCGTGTTCTCTAAGTATAAAATCGAATGATGCATGTGAGGACCTCGTGTGGGCTGTGTTAGCAAAGTATCGTGGTTTGCCTCGGATAAGAATGTTTCTTTGGCAGCTGTGTCATGGTCGGGTGCTGACAAATGCGGAACGGGTACGTCGCCACCTCGCGGACGATGCAAGTTGTGTTCTGTGTGGAGCTGTTACTGAAGACATCTCGCATATTCTTCGTGAATGTATGGTGATCAAAGCAACGTGGGTTCGGGTTATAAAGGCTAATATGCTCCATGAATTTTTTAGCAAACCTATAAAGGAATGGATCTGTGATAACCTCACTAATGTGAAGTGATATCTGCTTGATTTTCGGGATTGGGACTTGGTGTTCGGATCGCTATTATGGTTAACGTGGAGACAGCGAAACGCAACAGTGTTTGGATACTCTTTTGGTGGCCAGGAGACGCTGCTGCAGGGCGCGAGGAGGCTATCCGATGAGGTCGCGCGGGCTGCTGCCAAAGCGGAACATGTCTCGGCTGTTAGACGACCAGCGGGTCAAGGTATATGCTGGTCGAAACCTCCTGCAGGTTGGATTAAGTTGAACGTTGATGGCGCGAGGAACACGGCTACGGGCTTTTCTTCTTGTGGTGGCTTAGGAAGTGATGAGACTGGTGCTTGGTGTTTTGGTTTCGCTAAGAAAATAGGTATTTGTTCTACCTTTGAAGCGAAATTATGGGCTGTATACGAGGGCCTTTCAACGGCTTGGGTGTTTGGTTTTTGACGAATCATAGTCGAAACAGACAATAAATATGTTTATGAGGGCTTGGCAATGGGGGATCTGCTACATCTTCCATCGAATATTCGTGTTCATATCAAGGATATGCTGATGCGATCTTGGGAGATAAAATTTTCCTGGGTAAGGCGGGATGTAAATGCGGCTGCGGATGTACTTGGAAAATTGGTGAAGGAGCTTCCGCTGGACCATTATCGTTTTCTCGAGCCCCCCTTGGCGATTCGAGAAGCTCTTAAAAGGGACAAGACCATGATTTCTACTGTGCAGGGCGTTGTTTAAGTGCAGCAGCTGGTTTTTTTGTGCCTGGGCTGGTTTTGCTGTGCGGGAATGTTACTTGAATTGGCTGCCGAGGCTGCTGGTTCTGCTGTGTAGGGAGTCGGCTGATTTTTCACTGTGCTGGTTGGATGGTTCGTTTTGCAGCTGTGTGGTTGGTGTGCAAGGGGCTTTGGCTGCTGCTGTGTTTGTGTGAAATGGCAATGGTGTTTGCTGCGGTTCCTTGGCCCGCGGGTCTTAGTTTTTAGTCGTTCATGTTACTCCCATGTGTGATATCGTTTTTCGGATGCTTTTTTTTATTTATTTGCCCTACCATGTGCACTCTTTTTCCTCCATTAGGCTTAGGGAGGTTTTTTAACGAGGCATCTGGTAGTGGCCCCTTTCATTCAAAAAAAATCCATGTTTTATGTAGAATAAGATTCTACATAATTAAATATATATATTTCATTTAATATTATTAAATATAATGTATATTTAATATAAACCAATGTCAAGTAGAATTAGATTCTATGAATTTTGGTTGAACTTGGATTTAAGGAATTCAACTAGAATTAAGTCTTTGAATACTATTTAAAGGGACAAGGGCTAGCAACCAAATCATCCCTATTCCTCCTTGCAAATTTTGACATATCCTTGGGAATTCCCCTCTGGAATTTTCGACAAGTCCTAGATTTCTTCTGAGAAGCTATTCGATATTTTTCTGGTGTTCCTCTTGCCCCCTGGCAAATTCCTGGCGATTTCCTAGTTCGAATCCAAGTCCCGGTAGAACCCCTGGTCCATTTCAGACTCCCTCAGGAATCCTTGGAGGGATTTCGACTTCTCCCTATAAGGTGTTCAAACATGTCGAAATTTATCCCTAAGTGTTAGGGAGGCGTAAACTTTGTTCGTTTTGTTCGGGTGGACTCCGTAGAGGTCATTGCGAACCTGTGACGATTCCGATTTTACTTGACGTGGTTATTCCGACATACCGTCAATTTTCCAGTTTCTAGAGTTTTAAAAGGTAACTCTTCAACTTTTCACCTCGGATTCGTTACTGTACATGGATCTTGGCTGGATTACTTCGGATTATTTTTTCCGCTGCGCCACGGGGCGTGCCGTCGTGACCCAACAGTGGTATCAGAGCCAGGTTGTATCATACGAATTCAGACTTAAATTTTTGGGTGATGTTTATGTATGAGATGCATGTTGTTGGATTCGATTTAGATATTTATCGTTTATCGTATCACACCTAATAAAGACTTATTTCGATTATCACTGAATGATTAAGAGTTAATCATAACTATGTTAGGTTGCTTCAATGTTAAATGTTAACATGTTGAGACAAATAGTTAGTCTAGAGAACAAGTAGTTGTTCGTAGTTTCATAGATTTATGAAATCTCTGAAAGGGCTTCTAATTTGATAAAAGTTATCAAACTATCTTTCACGGTGAATCCATAAGAGTCATGGTTAGACGTTATGAAAAATACATGTCTAGGATTGGCATCATCAAAGACCTGGTACTTAAGTGTGCCTAGTGCACCACCTCTCTTTCATGTTGACCTACATGGTGCATTTGTTCGTTAACGCAAATGGTTTATGAAACCTCGTGATCCTTCTTTGGCCCATTAACCGCAACATAGGGATAATCAGTTTAAAACTTTGTAAACACGTCGTTACTTTGTTCGCACGGTGTTTGAAATGCATGTTTGATTGCACGGTGTTTGTTTTGCATGGTTATAGCCCATAGCCTTTATAGTTTTGGTTTTTATAAATATGGCTTGTGTGTCGTGCCTTTCTCTATCTTCTATTGTACTTCTCTTCTCATCTCACTCCCTCGCATGTAACGCGAGTTTCTAAAAATTGTAAATACTCATGGAGATAAAGCAAGGACCAACATAGCAGCGTGGTGGGCCTTCCCTGGTGGACCAGGCATATCAGAAGCAGATTCTATCTTCAGTAGAATGGTTCTCCCATTGGCTTGGGACGGGTTGCCTTAGGTTAAGAAGGGCTATAATCATTGCATATTTATTTACCTCTTATATTTACCTTGTATGTGATGCAATGGATGTCTTATAAGCATGATTAAACATAGTTCTATTGATAGGATCAATGTTAAAATGATGAGATAATTAAGTAAATCCCTCACTATAATTCTAAGTCTGTTTTAACCATCCAATATTTACCCTCGTTAAAGCTTCGATCGATATAATGCGAGCTTTGCCAAAGCAATGTCACATTTATCTATCTTAGTTAAACGCGAAGAATAAGCTAGTGATATTCACCGGTTGAGATATTGGTATTGACTTAGCTGGGTTGTTCTAATAGGATTAGAAAACCTAGTGGTTAAAAGTTTTGGTTAATCATAAGATGATTTAAAGAACAAGAGTTGTTCGCCAAAAGATGAGGAATTACATAAGATGTAATTAGTAAGGTGTTACTTACCTAAATAACCATTTCCTAAAAGACTAGCCAAAGCTGATTTAGGAATGGTGAAATACGGATCCTCACTCACTAGAAAAACTATCGAAATGTTTTTCCGAAATTAAAATTAGAGGGTTTTTAATTTTGAAGAAAATGGTAAGAGTAAATTTATAGTAAAGACCTATCTATAAATTTTAAAATTTAGTAAAACTTATGTAGCATATTTTCTTTGTTGTAGAATTAATGGCAAATAATACTCTATCTCTACGATCTATCCTTGAGAAGGATAAGCTCAATGGCATAAACTTCCTTGACTGGTTCCGCAATTTGAGAATTGTTCTCAAACAGGAAAAGAAGGAATATGTCATTGAAGAACCTGTTCCTGATGAACCGGTTGCCATTTCTTCCAGAGCTGACAAAGACAAGTTTAAGAAATACATGGACGACATTCTGGATGTCGGTTGTCTTATGCTTGCCTCCATGACCCCTGAGCTTCAGAAGCAACATGAGGACATGGTAGCTTATGATATGATTCAAAATCTCAAGGAGATTTATGAAGGGCAAGCTCGTCAAGAGAGGTACGAGACCTCTAAAGCTCTGTTTCAATGCAAGATGAGTTAGGGATCTCCCGTAGGAGCTCACGTCATCAAAATGATGGGCTACATCCAAACGTTGGAGAAGCTCGGCTTTCCGCTGAAATACAAATTAGCTATTGATGTCATCCTGCAATCGTTGCCGGATAGTTTCAATCAGTTCATCCTTAATTTCAATATGAATGAAATTAACAAGACGTTGCCACAGTTGCTCGGCATGTTGAGAATTGCTGAAATCAACCTGAAGAAGGTAGGACCTAAACCTGTTCTGATGGTCTGCAAGGGCAAGAAGAAAGGTAAATCGGCAGCAAAGTCTAAAGGTGATGGTAAGACCAAAACCGATGGAAAGGAGGCATTGAAACCTAAGAAGGGAATCAAGAAGGATGGAAAATGTTTCCATTGCGGCAAGACCGGACATTGGAAGAGAAACTGCCCCACACACCTACAAGAAGTCAAGAAAGCAAAAACGAGTGAGGCATCAACCTTAGAGGCTTCTAAAGAGAAGGCATCAGAATAGACATGGACCTGCAAATGGAAATAAAGCAAGAGTTGCTACATCATCCATTAGGACATGTGTTTTTGCTTAAATAGAATTGTTTTAGTTTTTAAGATTATTATTTTGTGCCTAAGTTTTAGTTATCTTGTAAGGACAAGATATTTTAATTTTAAGATTATTTAAATAAATGTTATTCTTTTAATCTCTTATGGCACAACGAATCAATGATCTTTAAACTAATCAAATCAATAATATTTATAAAACAAATGACTAATCTCAAACTCATAAAAAGTATTAAGGTAATTTGATGAGATCAAATTCAAGAATATTTAAAGTTTGATGAACTTTCAAAGAATATGGGATTGTCCCATAATTAAATCCCACAAGTGGAACGAAAAGTCTTTGAAAGAGAATCAAATATGTTATACATGTTTTGATTCAAAACAAGGCATTTTCAACTTCTTTACACACTAGAAAAACAACTCTCATACTTTATCGTGTTTTTTTCGAAACGTCATATAAGATATGGACTAAGAATTGTTCTAGAATACCTTTGAAGTTTTAAGGTTACTTACATGTTAAAATATTTACAAAGTTCGAACCTTAAAAACTCCATTTGTTGTTTATCCTAACGAGAACAAAGCGTTTGTTTCTCAAACAAGAGTTTATCTTGAAAGAGATTAATTCTCACAAAGGGATATTACTTCTTCAACTTTAACGAGAACAAAATATTTGTTGCTCAAACGATAGTTTATCTCGAAAGAGAATACTTATCACTAAGGGATTTCATTTTTCAACGAGAACAAAATGTTTGTTTCTCAAACGAGAGTTTCTCTCGAAAGAGATTACCTCTCACAAAAGGAAAAAATGGAATTTGGAATGTGAAGAAATTTTAGACAACAAATTTATAAACCAAAGATTGAGAATGTTCCACAAATGATCAAGGAACATTGGAACAAAACACAACCATTGTGTTGATCCTTAAGAGAATACCATATACTTGAGAAATATGGATTTCTCACTATCCGTACATGAAACACTCTTCTTTTCGGATCAAGATAAAGACTAGGCCTTATCAGAAAGCAATGGTGAGCCCAAAATTCGAGAAATGGCTAAGAGCCATGAGATATGAGGTGGAATCCATGTCTAAAACCAAGTATAGACTTTGGTTACCTAAAAGGGTAAAACCTAAGAGGTATGGATGAGTTTTTCAAAAAAAAAAGGAAAAACCGACATGGATGATAAAACATACAAAGGATGATTCGTCGCTAAAAGTTTTTGACAAACTTCATAGTATAGACTATGATAAGAATCTTCCTTGTAGCTATGTTTAATCCATCTTAATCTCACTTGCAAGTAGTTACATACGATGATTATGAAATCAAATAAAGGAATGTCAAAACCACTTTCCTAAGGGAAAACTTGAAACAGATGTGTACATGACACATCCAGAAGGTTTTTTCACTCCAGTAAACACTTGGAAGGTATGTAAGCTACAAAGGTCTATCCGTAGACTAAGGCAAGCTTCTCGAAGTTGGGATATTCGTTTCAGAAGATACAATCAAAAGGTTTGGTTTATCTAGAAACAAAGGGGAGTCTTGTTTTTAAAAGAGCTAGTGGGAGCATTGTTACTTTCCTAAGTATTGTATGTAGATGACATGCTCATCAAAAGGAACTAAAGATCGCAATTTGTTTTGCATTAATAAAAGGTACTACGAGTTAGCAACATGAGACAGTATCTAACTCTACAACATAGGCTGAATGTATTACAGTCGACATAGCAATAAAGAAGGATGTTTGGATCTAAAGGGTTCACTTCTGAACTAAGGGTTGTTCCCAGCATATTAGATGCTACATAACTCAGTTATGATGGAACCTTTGCGTAAGCAAATAAAACCCAGATCTCATCAATAAATCCAAACATATTCTAAAGTGCTTACATCTTGGAGATGTGAAAGTATGCAACATACGCACAAAGTTGATAACCTTGTCAACTCCCTGACAAAGCTTTTGACACAGCATAAGCATGTCAGTTACACTAAGCCATATCGTATTAGACACGAGAATGATTGGTCTTAGTGCTAGTGGGAGATTGTTGGAGTATGCCAGACCAATCATATGATGATTGAATAGACATACTATTTTACTAGATTTATCAAGTAATGGCATTGCCGTTATTATCATTTGGTATGTTTCTGTGCATCAAACTAACCATTGGATAATATTGTCCATACAATAATACGATTATTGTTAAATACAATCCTTAGTCGAATATTATTACGAGTATGGACAGTGATAATATATAAAGACTAATATGTGATTGATTGATAACAAGTGTTGTTATTGACATAGAGATGTCAAAATCAACACATAAGTATTTGTTAGAGAACAACATACTGGATTGACCCGCTATGAGCATGTTTCTTGGGTAATTATGTGACAGTCACAACATTGCTCATGATAAACATATGTAAGATCCTCAGACTTGAGATCAACATGATTTCAACATAAAGATTTACGTATTTTGACATAGTCAAACGTGTGTCATAACTGACTACATTATAAAGACTGATGATTGGGTACGTGATGATCTATGTAGTGAAATATGGTTGATCAAGAAAAGATTTGTCCCTCCTACATAATGGGAGAAATATCTTCGGCCACTTGATTGAGTGAGATTAGAAAATACATGGCCATGCTCGAATATTATGATATGAGATATCATAGAGATTCGTTTATAATAATCTACTCAAGACATCAAGAAACACTAGATGGACAACGCAAGTGTGACTAACCCATGACTTGTGTTCATCTAAGATATAAAGGACAAAAGGATGAAATACATAAAGGAAGTATATTCAGGAATTAGGAAAGTCAAACCATGACTTCATGCAACTTAGGTAGCAATGATGTATTGCTAGATGCCACTCATTGTTTGTAAAATTAGAACAGTTCTAATTTTGCTGCTAACGTTGCATGAACCTACAAGGGTCACACCCTTCGAATGAAACGAACAAAAATTGGAAATCGTACTCCCTATTTTAGGGAAGTTGCCGAAAATCCCCTATGGGATTGGGGAAATCGGCAACTCCCTTAAATGTGAATAATATTGGATAAATATTGTATTTATTATATATTATTTAGAGTATGGAAAATATTTAGAGACTTAAATATTATAGAATAAGATTCTAGAAATTTAAATATATATTTGGAATTTATATAATGTATAATTCCAAGTTTATGTAAAATTAGATTCTACATAATTAAAAATATATATTTAAATATATTTAAATCCAAGTAAAGATAGGATGAGATTCTATATAATAAAAATATATATTTGGATTAAATATAATGTATATTTAAATCCATGTTTTATGTAGAATAAGATTCTACATAATTAAATATATATATTTCAATTAATATTATTAAATATAATGTATATTTAATATAAACCAATTTCAAGTAGAATTAGATTCTATGAATTTTGGTTGAACTTGGATTTAAGGAATTCAACTAGAATTAAGTCTCTGAATATTATTTAAAGGGACAAGGGCTAGCAACCAAATCATCCCTATTCCTCCTTGCAAATTTTGACATATCCCTGGGAATTCCACTCTGGAATTTTCGACAAGTCACAGGTTTCTTCTGAGAAGTTGTTCGATATTTTTCTGGTGTTCCTCTTGCCCCCTGGCAAATTCCTGGAAATTTCCTAGTTCGAATCCAAGTCCCGGTAGAACCCCTGGTCGATTTCAGACTCCCTTAGGAATCTGTGGGAATTCCCCTGGTCAATTTCAAGTAGAATTAGATTCTATGAATTTTGGTTGAACTTGGATTTAAGGAATTCAATTAGAATTAAGTCTCTGAATACTATTTAAAGGGACAAGGGCTAGCAACCAAATCATCCCTATTCCTCCTTGCAAATTTCGACATATCCCTGGGAATTCCCCTCTGGAATTTTCGACAAGTCCCAGATTTCTTCTGAGAAGTTGTTCGATACTTTTCTGGTGTTCCTCTTGCCCCCTGGCAAATTCCTGGCGATTTCCTAGTTCGAATCCAAGTCCCGGTAGAACCCTTGGTCGATTTCAGACTCCCTCAGGAATCCCTGGAGGGATTTCGACTTCTCCCTGAAAGGTGTTCAAACCTGTCGAAATTTATCCCTAAGTGTTAGGGAGGCGGAAACTTTGTTCGTTTTGTTCGGGTGGACTGCGTAGAGGTCGTTGCGAACCTGTGACGATTCTGGTTTTACTTGACGTGGTTATTCCAACATACCGTCGGTTTTCCAGTTTCTAGAGTTTTAAAAGGTAACTCTTCATCTTTTCACCCCGGATTCGTTCTTGTACATGGATCCTGGCTGGATTACGTTGGATTATTTTTTCCGTTGCGCCACGAGGCGTGCCGACGTGACCCAACAGAGCACTAACACCATTATAGAACATAACCACTTGAGTCCAATCATGGGAACCATGGTTTGTACACTTCCTCAATAATCCCTTGAATCGATCCCAACACTCATACATAGATTCGTCATCAGCTTGACGAAAAGAAACTATCTCATTTCTCAACTGAGTATTTCTATTGTGTGGATTATACCGTAGCATAAAACTTTTGCATAGATCTGTCCAAGACTCCATCGATCCAGCTGGTACTCCACTTAACCATGCTCTAGCATGATCACGTAAAGAATAGGGAAATAGTTTGAGCTTTAGCACATCCTCGTGCACTCCTTGCTGTCATAATGAATCACAAACTTCCAAGAAAGCACGGATGTGTTGTCTTGCGTCTTCATAAGGAAAACCACCAAATTGTCTGATTGTGTTCAACGTGTTGAACATGACCGGTTTAAGCTCGAACTGGGCTGCCTAAATTTATGGAGCTACTATCCCAGGATAGAGATCGTCCAAGATAGGAGTCAAATGATCTCTAATGGATCGAGGTCGAGCCGCCACTCCTTGGCCATTTGCCCTAGCATCTCCATTACCTGGAGGTGGAGGTGGGTCTTCAAGATGTTGAACTTCGTTCATAGTTCTAGTATCTTCTCGAATGCGTCTTCTTAATCGTAAGAAATGTTTGATCTCCAGAACAACAGGAGGTAAGGGTCCTCTAGGTCTTCTTCTGGTCATACACTAGCAGAACGCCGGAAAAGAAAAGCAAAAACACTAATGAATATGTACAAAGTAAAAATAACAAGCAATATGAACAAAAAACCGTGAACAACCAATTGCCAATCCCCAGCAACGGCGCCAAAAACTTGTTTACGTTCTGAGGTGGACTAAAATGATACGCAAGTAGTGCAAGTATACACGTCGAACAAGTAGTAAAGTGTGTGAGTGAGTATCGTCTTTTATTAATTAAAACCCATTTAAAATAAGCCAACTAAGGGATAAAAGTCAGATATTATACTTTGGGAAATTAGCTCCTTAAAGATTCAAAATTCTGATCCTTTTACAAAACAGTCACTAAAAACAATTTTCAAAATTTACATTTTAGTCACTAAATCAAAAATGTCCAAATTCCAAATACCATTTTCCAAAATTGATTTCACCAAACCCTTTTATATATTTAAAAAGTATTTTAGATAATTTTTCCATATTTTTATCACCTTTCGAACTAGGTTTTTCATGAACTCATCCCGAAACTAACCTGAATCTCTAGTCTCGGTCCAACGAACCCAAAAACCTCTAAGCCCAAAATTTGGGAGTTACAACTCTCCCCCACTTAGGAAATTTTGTCCTTGAAATTTTTACCTGAAGGAAAAAGGTGTGGAAACTGTTTTAATATGTCTGCCTTGCTTTCCCACGTAGCCTGCTCAACTCCTCGATGTCGCTACAATACCTTCACAAGTTCAATTGTCTTGCCACGAAGAACTTTGCTACTAGAATCAAAAATCTCAACAGGTTCCTCATCATAAGACAAATTTGGTCGCAGCTCAATACTCTCAACCGACATAACATGCGACAAATTTGATCTATACCTCCGCAACATCGACACGTGAAACACATCATGAATTGTCTCCAACTCGGGAGGTAACCTCAACTGATACACAACAGGACCAACACACTCCACAACTTCATATGGTCCAATAAACCTTGGAATAAGTTTACCCTTACGTCCAAACCTCATCACCTTCTTCCAAGGTGACACTTTCAAAAACACGCGATCACCAACTGCAAACTCAATCTCCTTACGCTTCAAATCCGCGTAAGATTTCTGACGATCTGAGGCAGCTTTTAAATCATTTGTGCTTTTCAACACATCAGGAAAGGAAACATGTTTTTCCCAACCTCAACCCAACACAAAGGCGTACGTCACCTTCTACCATACAAAGCCTCATACGGTGCCATTTGTATGCTAGCTTGATAATTGTTATTATACGCAAACTCCACCAAAGATGATTGTTTCTCCCAGGTTCCTTGAAACACTTCATCATTAGTAAAGTGAAAATACGTCGAATTCCCATCCATAATATCCTTAACATGCGGTACTAACTCTTCATTTTGAGGTTGCTTTTCCTTAATCAACTGTGACAAGGATGGCTTAACTTGCAACTCGGCCAAAAGACTATCATCTTGTGTCACACTCAACCGTACAAACATGGCTCTCAATTCAACCGTAACCTTCCTACTCAAAGCACCGGCTACCACATTAGCTTTCTCGGGGTAGGATAGTTCAAACTCTTATGATCTGTATAAACAACACATTTCTCACCATAAAGATAATACCTCCAAATTTTCAAAGCAAACACAATCACGGAAAGCTCAAGATCATGGGTAGGATAGTTGCACTCATGCACCTTCAATTGCCTAGATGCATACGCCACAACTTTTCCACCTTGCGTCAACACACAACCCAAACTAACGTATGATGCATCACTATACACAACAAACTCCTTACCTGACTCAAGTTGAATCAAGATAGGAGCTTGTGTCAAAGCTTCCTTCAACTTCTCAAAAGCTCGTTGTCTATCTCTCGACCACTCAAAACGAACATTCTTTTGCAACAACTTAGTTAACGGAGCAGCAATCTTCGAAAATCCATCCACAACCCTACAATAATAACCAGCCAACCCAAGAAACTAGGAACTTCAATCACAGATTTGGGTGTTTTCCAACTCATCATCGTCTCTATCTTATGTGAATTAACTCGAATACCCTTAGTTGACACAACATGTCCAAGAAAAAAACTTCCTTAAGCCAAAACTCACATTTACTCAACTTAGCATAGAGCTGATTATCCAACAAAGCTTGTAACACAATCCGCAAGTGTTTATCATGATCCTCCTCAGTATGAGAATACACAAGGATAACATCAATAAACACAACCACAAACTGATCCAAGAATTCATGAAACACACGATTCATCATATCTATGAACGCAACAGGTGCATTTGTCATACCAAACAGTATCACCAAGAACTCATAATACTCGTACCTCGTACGGAAAGATGTCTTAAGTACATCTACATCTTTTACCTTCAACTCATAATACCCGGACCTCAAATCAATCTTATAGAACACCGAAGCACCTTGAAACTAGTCAAACAAATCATCAATCCTTGGCAAGGGATACTTGCTCTTAATTGTCAACTTGTTCGATTGCCGATAATATATACACATTCGCATCGTGCCATCCTTCTTTTTCTCAAACAACACTGGCGCACCCCAAGGTGAAACACTAGGCCTAATAAACCCTCGATCAAGCAACTTCTGAAGTTGCGTCTTCAACTCTTTCAACTCTTTCGGAGCTATATGATAGGGAGAAATAAACACTGAAGTCGTATTTTCATACAACTCAATGCCAAACTCAACATCTCTATTCGATGGCAAACCAGGCAATTCTTCTGGAAATATGCTTGGAAACTCACATATCGTATGTATGTCCTGAACACGCACTTCCTTCGACCCCGGATTCATAACATAAGCTAAGAAAGCCTCATAGCTTGATTCCATCAAACGACTCACTTCTAGAGCCGAAACAACATTGCACAAGAATTTAACATTCTCACCTACAATTACTACTTCGTAACCGTCAGCTAGTTCCAGGGTAACTCGCTTGGTTTCAAAATCAACCACAACCCTAAGTTCGGATAACCAATCCATTCCAAGGATTATATCAAAACCATGAAAAGCCAACTCTATTAAATCAACCGCAAACACATGACCTTGAACAGATAAAGGACATCTCCTAAACAACCTTCTTGTAACAACAGTTTCACCAAAAGAACTAGTTACTTGCATTCCCACATCTAACATCTAAATAGAGATATCAAGCAAATGTGCATGCTCACTCAAGATGTATGAATGCATAAAACCAGAATCAATCAAAGAAAACAAAAGCAATGATTGCAAAATAAATGTACCTGCAATCACATAAGTGTCATTGTGTCCCTCGCAAAGTGCATATACCCTCGCAGAACCACCACCCTCAGGCTGGACTGCCACTACATGAGCCACAGCCCTCTAACAATCCTCTCTTCACTGGTAATTACCACGACTGTGCCCACGACCTCTCTATGGTGCAACAATGGGGGCCCTAGCCTGACAATCACCAGCCAACAATAGACAATCGCGTCTCAAATGATGTCGATCCACAACTCCAAAAAGAGTTAGCAACAACAGTCGCAGGAGCTTGCCCTTCTCGAGCCAAACGTGGATAGTCTCGCCTCATATGCTTACGCGATCTACATGTCCAGCAAGTGTTAAATGTCAGTTTAGCCTGAGCACCTTGACCATGTGCTCCACACCCAACCCTACCTCTGCCATGCCTCGCATCAGAGCGATACTTCTTGTCACGTTGCCTCTTATACTGTCCACCATCAGAACCAAAATCTGCAGCTCTCTTACCCGAGGTAGAACCATCCACGCGAGAAGACAAGCCCAAACTTTGTTCAATATCCTTAGCTCGCGTCACCAACACATCAAAATCTATATAATCATAGGCCAAGATGAAAGTCTTCACTTCTTGCGCCAGATCATAACGAAATTGGTCACAACGATGCCTATCACTCGGCACCAACTCAGGAGCATACTGGCTCAAACGAACAAATTGAACCTCATACGCATCCACAGTCATGTTACCTTGATCCAAAGACATGAATTCACGTTTCTTCTCATCCAAGTATCTAAATATTAGATACTTCTTCTTGAAGGCAACCTGGAAGAACTCTCAATTCACCTCATTAGGCTCCATAGCCGCAGTTACATTCGTCCACCAATTGTAAGCATCGCCTTGCAACAGTGAGACAGCACATCCTAGCTTACGTGCATCATTGCACCCCATTTGTTTCAAAATCTGAATCGTACTAGCCATCCAAGCTTCGGATACCTCGAGCGACAAACCATGATACTCAACACTGCCCAAACTACGCAAATGTTCTAACGACAACCCCGTTTGCCCAGCAGTTAGTGCCTGCACTTGCACTCCAACAACAAAAGCTTGGAATGTCCAATCATCGCCTAAACCAAGGGCATCAAATCACCCAACACTGTCCCAGCTTGCTCATGTTGTACTCGCTTCTCACCCGACGGTGGATCAGGTGGAGGAGGTGGATTCCCTCTAGAAGGTATCTTGTTCTCCTGATTTCCCTGCCCTCTGGCAGCAGTGATCGTACCAGATTGGAACTTTTTCCTCGGTCCCATTATGCTATTATGACTAAGGCGAACAAGATACCTTCTTTCCCCTAACATGCCATAAAGGAATTAACACACATTTCACAAACATCGTGCATAACAATCAACAATACTCAATTCACTACAACACATATATAACAATCATCGTGCAATACAACCAACAGTATACAATTTCACAATTACATCATATCAACTTACCAACATCGAAATCTTTCATAACCTAGCTCTGATACCACCAAATGTAACCCCCTCGACCCAGCCTAGACATGAGACCGAACCGAACGGGTCACACGGGGAATAAATGACCCTATTTTTTCTTTTTATCTTGTCTAAATGTACATTATCATCCTAAGTGATAAGACCCGCAGAAGAAGAAACATCAATTCAAACAGACATCGATTTAGCATTCAATTGATTACAAACGTGTATTAGGGACCAAATTGTAATTTTATAAATTATAAGGACTTCAGCCAAATTAAAGTTACCATCCTTTAATTAGTCATGTTCATGTCGTTGTGACAAATTTTAGCTCAATCTGATTATTCAAACTCATTTAATTGCAACCACAACATTTATGGACTAAAACGTAAATAATCAAAACCTCAAAACATCCATTAACTACCAATAACGGCCAATCGTACCGGTAAATGAATAGGTGTATCAGTACAATTTTGTAAAAATCAAATTCCAGAGACCAAAAACCGTACCGATACCCTCTTTACTGTATCAATACGCCTTCAAGAATTACACTAAACTGTATTGATACAGTAACACGTGTACCGAAACCCCAAGCCTATTTCTGCCTTGTCGTACCAATACAGCCTTAAGCGTATCAGTACGCTTGGCATGTAATGTCCCAATTTGCTGGTTTAACACACTTTGATGCAATACAAACCACCCTAACATGCTTCTAACATATGCACAACATATCCAAGGATACCCGAAAAGGCACTTTGAGAAAAGCAATCTAAAGTGAAAATCTAAAAAGGCGCTTTAGAGCAAAAGATGCAAAGATCCTGAATATTGAACATGAGTGTGAGATGGGTTGCTTTGATACCAAAAGGAGTTTCAATGAAGAAATGAAGTAAGGAAATTTTGAGCTACCCTGAAGATTAAAAGTTCACCCGCCAAGTGTTCCTCAGTTGACATCATTCATGCATCATATAGTCAAGTATCTATAATATAGGAGAATGCTAATTTATAAATTTAAAGCATTTTTTGCATATTTTGGCATGAGTTTACAAGATCCAACAAAGAGCAAGCAAATATTTCAATCTACAACTTCAAGATTGGAGAAGTAGATCCAGTAAAGACTAGCAAAGATTTTAGTCACATTTTGGTGAAGCAAAGACATTAACCCGTGACTTCCTCTTTGAAGAAGCGGATCTCAGCAAATATTTTCTGATTGTTTGCACAAGACAGAAAGTGCATTAAAATCTTAAAATCTTCAGGTCATCAGTAAGTCCTTCGAGCATGATGTTAAGTCTTACGGGCCATCACCTTTGGGAGTGATGAGAACATTTGATTGTCTGCACAAGTCAGAAAGTGTAGTTCAATTCTAAAATCTTCAAGTCATCCAGCAAAGAATACAGAGCTCCTAATGAGAAGAGTTCGCCTAACAAAGAATGAACTCCAAATGAGAAGAGTTCACCCTTCGAAGAATGAGAAGTTCCTAATGAGAAGAACTTACTTGTTTGGCACCTTTATAGAGAGGTGGATTAATGTTTTTGTAACCCCCTCGACCCAGCCTGGCCGATAGACTGAACCGAACGGATCACATGGGGAATATTGAAGTAAACCGGGAAGGTTTACCTTAATAAACGACCTTTTTTTCTTTTTTTCTTGTCTAGATGCAACTTAGATTCCTATGTGTACGCACACAAGCAGCGAATTGAACAACAACACATTCGCCCCTCGATTATAACCAAACTAATGTTTAAGGACCATTTTGTAAATTTGATAACTTATAAGGGTTATTGCCAAATTTAGATTACAAACCTTTAATTAAGTTTATTACATACTTCTCGGTGAAATCCCAGCTCAAAATGACCTTTAGAACCCATCCAATTTCATACAAGGCAAACAAGGACCAAAACGTAAGAAACAGAAACTAATAGCAACCCAAAAACTACATTAACGGTCGGACGTTTCAGAAAAGAAAGCCCCATATCAAAATGACTGTTTCAAAATACAGATGACCGTTTCGATACCCGGGTTCGTTTCAAAACCCCTCAGACTCGTTTCGGAACAATGGTTCATAGAGGCAAAATGTTTTGGAACAGGCCTCACCGTTTCGAAACACCAAGGCCATTTCAAGACACCGTTTCGAAACATGCAAGGGTGTTTCGAAACACTTGGGCCTGCAATGTTTGAAAATGTTGTTTAAACTCGATTTAAATCATCCGAAACCATTCTGACACATGCTCAACCATGATGGCAATTCAAATATACACCAAAGACAACATATACGAAGCATAGGCAACATCATAGCATCATTCACAATATCATAAGCACTAAAGACGTGCTTCCTAAAAGTTAAAAGCACCAAAAGGTCATAATTCACTTTCAAGCATAAACCAAAACTTAGAGGCCATTTACATATCCAAATATGCATCTCAAACTTGCACAAACCCAGAAAATACCAAACTACTAACATTCATTGCATTGGACACCCCCATTGCCCTTATTACACTAGTTCAAGAACACAATGTACTTTTAGAAAGTGTCTTGGTGTGATCCCTTGAAGATGATGTCGCCAAATGTCTAATTATCTGCATTGATGAACAAAGAGAGCATAAGCATACAAGCTTAGTAAGGATTACACAAAAACCAAACACATCATCAATGCACAAAACCACTTACATTCTTTTCAAAGCCATCATGTTTCCTTTGACAAAACATGCACTCTTTCATCAAAACCATTATGTTAAAATCATGCAAAATGATTCATATAAATCCATCAAATAAACCATTGCTACTCATATTCCAAGCCTTCCAAGCATAACCAACATTATGCTAAGTTTAAACTAAAACATGCATCCTTCAAATTATGCATTAACAACATTTTCCACAATATCTTATTTCATTATATTGGCTCACAAGTGATAAACAACAATCTCAAAAACATATATCGGATACACGGATTACCAAGGGTTGTCCTACACCCTTCATACACTCTACCGCCATCTCAAGGTTCACACACGAGAGCACCCTCCATCGTTGTGACACCCGTGGTGGAATATTCGGTACAATCACAACCCCTCAACACCACTCATCGGTAGATGTATAACCCACTAACAAAAGATGGGACACTCACAAGGTTCGCACCCGGAAGCTACCCTCAACTGTTGTAACCTTAAACAAGCCTTAATCGTTAGGGTACTTGGATGGAGTATTCGGTACAATCACAACCCTTCAACATCCAAGGTGACTTGTGCTATAGTGCACTCAATCCTATAGCCGGCTAACTATATCTGATTTCATTTATAAAACACTTTATACAACATCACTTGCCAATATAATCCATTTCACATGCATACCTCACTGTTTTTACAAAGCATTCATGATAAGCCATAAATCAAGCATTAAACCATGCTTCAAACCTCATGCATCAACACATGCATACAAGGATCACTTACCTAGTGCATCCTTAAACCACATGGCATCATCGACCTCATTTCATATATTCAAAACATGCTTTAAAACAGTAGGTAAATGCAATTAAAATCAAGTGCAACCAAAGGTTCAAAACTAGCACAATCCGAGAGAGAATTTCACTTTACTTACTTCCAAACTTAGTAAAGTGTTTCAAGCTCTTACTAAGTTCCCAAAACCTTTTCTAAAACGTTTCCACACTGGAAAACCAAGTTCCACTCACTGACTTGCGAAACCACGTTTGCCGACGCAACTATCGATCGTCTGAAGCCTCCAAAATCGCTTTGTTTGATTCTGAAATATTATCCCCTGTTTTCAACACATTAAAACAGAGGCTCAATGCATTAAAATGCATCCAAAACACCAGCACGCAAAAGAAATCCCGCAGCCCTGCTCTAAAGCACCAAAACACCTATCCGAAATAACCGAAAACTCAATCGATTGACCTCTAACCTCAGCCCAGCCATTACCCAACACCTCCAACACATTTTAGGCATTAATCAACATCCAAAAACAACCTAAAACCATCCTTATACCTCCAGCAACTCAGATTCCTCAAGAACACCCCAAAAACTCAACCAAAAATACCTTAAAAATCAAGAAACTCAAGGATTTCGGGATCTCTATGATTAAGACTCCACTTCAACACCAAAAACCTTTCAAAACTCATTTAGAAACAATCTCAAACTAGACAATGAAATCAAACTCATAAAATCACATTAAAATCCATTTTCTATCAAGATTTCAATAGTTTATCAAACTAACAACAAAACATCAATCAAAATCATTAATGAAGAGTCAAATATCTTTGGAATTTCATTAAATAACCTAGATTAGAGGGTTAGCACGAAATTTACCTCCAATCCTTGCTTCTCCTCTTATTTGGCAAGATTAGCTTGAAAGAAACTTGGAGAAAATGAAAGAAATCAACAAGGAAAAGATGGAAATCAAAAAAGGATTTGAGAGTGAAGAAATTTTTGAAAATTAAGAGAAAATGGAGGGTGTTTGGCTGAGTGAAGAAGAGAAAATGAAAATGCTCCTCAATTTTTCTTTAACCATTTAACTATCATCTTAATTAAATCAATTAATTAAAAGCCCTTTTTAATTTTTAATAAACATTTAAAGCACATGCCAAATTAGGGAAAGGGTATAATTGCCAAGTAGCTCCCTAAAGATTCTAAGATTTTGACTCTTCTTGAGAAACACATTTTTCCCAACTTTTAAATCTTTACATTTTGGTCACTACCCAAAATGTACACTCTCGAAAACTCGTTTTGTAAAATTAATTTAACCAACCTCTTAAACATAATTTTATAGGATTTTAGAAATTTTTATCATATTTTTATCTCATCTCGAACCTTGATTTTCCTAAACCACCTTTTAACAATTTGAACCACCGACATTGGTTTCGTCGGCCCAACCCGACTTGCCAAAACACCTAAGCCCAAAAACCGAGGCGTTACAGTTTTTAAAAAAGAATGAAGATTTCCTAATGAGAAGAACTTGCTTGTTCGATGCCTTTGCAGAGAGGTGGCCCAACGTTTTAAAGAAGAATGATGAGTTCATAATGAGAAAAGCTCGCTTGATCGACACCTTTGCAATGAAGTGGATTTACATTGCCAAGAGGAATGAATGAGTTCATAATAAGAAGAATTGGTTCAGACTTTGAGATTAGCATGTACAGAAAGATTGAGAAGTCCAAAATAAGAAGAACTTGTTCAAGATTTCTTAGGCAAAAGTTTCAGCGTCACTTGTTTGAGGAGCATTTGAAGTTTTATTCATATATTTTTCCTTATGATTAATACTGAAAGATTAATGATAGTTTTGACTTTTGCAGGTTATATATGAAAACATATCAACATTTTCAAGAATCATGAGGAGTTCCTAAATGAGAAGAGTTCGCTTTTTCAACACCTTTACAGAGGGGTGCATCAACATTTTCAAGAAGCATGAGGAGTTCCTAATGAGAAGAGCTTGCTTGTTCGACACCTTTATAGAAAGGTGGATCAACATTTGTAACAGTGAATGAAGATCATCTTTTGTAGAGAAAAGTGGATCAACATTTTCGAGAAGAATGAAGAGTTCCTAATGAGAAGAGCTCTCTTGTTTGACACCTTTACAGAGAGGTGGATCAATATTTGATGAATTCATAATGAGAAGAGTTCGTTCAGACTTCGTGGTTAGCCTTAGCAAAAGATTAAAGAGTTCATAATGAGAAGAGCTTGTTCAAGATTTCTAAGGAGGAGAATATAGTGTTCACGGGAAAAATGAAGGAGTTCATAATGAGAAGAGCTTGTTCATACTTTCCAGAAGAAGAAGGAGAAAGGCCAGGAGTTCATAATGAGAAGAGCTTGTGGATCAGTATTTTTCAGAAGAATGAGTAGTTCATAATGAGACGAACTAGTCTAAACTTAGGTTCAGTCTTGGTAGAAGGATTGGGAAGTTCATAATCGGAAGAACTTGTTCAAGCTTCTTAAAGGGAAAGGCGGAGTAGAAGTTCATAATGGGAATAACTTGCAACTTAGATCATAGCCAGATGGCTTAGACAAAATTCGTGCATTTTCAGCCTTTGCTCAATTTATGTTCCATAGCAATGAGTAAATAGGGGCAACTGTAATACCTGAATTTCGTCCGGGTACTCTGTATATTATACTTTCGTTATAAATAAAACCAAAAGTTAAAATAAATAAAATAATAAGCAAATAAACCCAAAAATCAGTCTATTTACATAATAAGTGTTCCATTACAAACACCAAAACCAGAAAGCCCAGTTTAAGCCCAATATATAGCCATTATAACCCATTCTCGCCCATTCTGGTCAACATAACCAAATTCTAAACTTTTCTGCCCAAAATAAGACATGTGGCGATCTCATATTGGTTCTTTTGAGCAGCACATGGATTATGGTTTTCTTTCCTTGAGCTGGATCCAGTTGGCACGCCGATGTCGGCAAGTTAGATGCAATAAATACCTGCAAGAGAGAGAAAGTTGCCAAATATTAATGATCCTAATAATAATAATAATAATAATAAATATAAATGAGGAGAAAGAAACTTCCCTCTCTTAGTAGCCGAACCGTCACTGGGAGATGGGAATCAACACCGGCGAGGTCTGATCGCCACCAGAGAGGACGGCTAGAACTGAAAATTTGTCGTCGTGAAGGTGCCGTATTTCCTTTATCCATATCTTGTAAATAAAACTTAAAAGGTTAGATTGAAATAAAATAATAAGAAACCGAAATAAAATAATAAGAAACCGAAATAAAAAAGAATGTGGAGGTCGGAAACTCATCTTCTGTGATGGTTGAAATCATTTTGGATGATAATGGAGGAGTTGAAGAGGGCCGAGACGGGTAGATAGCTTCTAGATGGTCGGAGATGGGTGTCTCTATTGAGTCGGGGTTAGATTTAGGGTTTAGGATCAAGAAAAGAGAAATTTTAAGAAATTTACGATTTTAGGCGGTGACCAGAATGGTGGTCAGAAATCGCCCGTAGCAGCCGATGAACGACGAAATGTGAACGAAATTCGGTTGAGGATGATCTATGGGCGGAGGACGCGGTGGCTTTAGGCCAGAGTTCATCGTGTTCATCCAATTTTAAATGAACACGGATGAATATTCATCCAAAAAGGATTGTTTTTGATCTGTGTTTGGGCTAATTTCTGAGAATAAGGTGTTATTTTCATAGAGAATAGAGAGAGGGGGAGTAGAGAGAGGCAAATTTTAAAAAATGAGAAAAGAAAGAAAAAGGGCAGCTAGATGGGTCTTTATATAGCCCATTTAAAACGCATTGTTTTGGAACTGAAGGGTTCGCGCATTTTAAAGCGGGTCGAGCATGGCACGCGCATTTGTATATTCATGTTATTTGGGTTTATGGTGCTTGGAAGTTTGTAACTTTTTCAATTCAATCCCTTGTTTCAATAAAAATCACATCAAGTTTTAATTCCTTTCAACTCAGTCCCTTTAATTATTTAATGTAATTGCAATTAAATTGTTGGTATGTTGCATGTTTTGAATAAAGCATGTAGTATATTTGTTAGATAATTAATTTACTTAGATTTTATTAATTATTAGAGCCTTAGACTTTATGTTCTTCAATTAGTATCTCATAAATTAAATAGGATAGATAATTATAGTAAGTTAACAAATATTATTTGGGAAACTTATAAATTTTAATTTGAATGGTACCCTAAAGTAATTGGGTGTTATTCAACTTAAACTTTTAAGATAGAACAAATCATATATGTTAGAACCAAAAATATGACAATTTATTTAGTTAATTAATTAAAGCCTCAATTAGGATTAGCACTTAAATAATCAGATTAATCATTTAATTAGTGAATATTATATAAAATTTAGGGTTTTAATATGGATGGTACCCAAGCAATTGGGTGTTATCTCATAAAGGCCTTTAAATTTATTAATATTCTTATTCTTAAATAATTAAAATGATTAGAGGCTTGTCTAAGTTAGTACTTAAAAATGAACAAGACAATAAATGGTTCATACATCAAAATCTTTTATATTCGAATATATTTTTTGGAGTATAAATAGAGGTACCCCGAACATATAAGGGTGCTTCCAATCTTATTTTCGACGCAAAAAATATAATCATTTATAAAAGGAATACTCCCATTGAAAATGTGAATCCGGTAAATAATTAAGGAACAAATTAAATTCAAATTATCATTCTTTAAATGTTTGTGGGGTGCTAACCCTTCCCCACATGTAACCGACTCCTGAACCCACATTTTAAAAGGGATAATGGCACCAATGCTCCCTCCCGTACTTTGACAGAAAGTTCAACGTGGTGCATAAACTTTGGACACGTTCAATGTGCCTCTTGTAGTTTCCCTTGGTTTTTTAAACTCCCCCCCCCCCCCGAGTATAACATTGTTAACTGATGATGTGGCGAGACACGTGGCATTCTCATATGCTGCCACGTGCATTTTTTGGTCAGAAAAATTAAAAAAAAAATCTAATTCAAGGGCATCTAAGTAATTTGACCATTTTAATTTATAAAATAGGCTAAAGGGTCAAATTTGCCCCTGTAGTAATTCGAAATCAGAAATGTTGCCCCTACTTTTTTTCTTCGTAATTTTGCCCTCAAAGTCAGTCAATTGTAACAATGTTGCCCTTTGACCGACGTTGACCGTTAAAGTGCTGACGTGGCAGTTAACGGTGAAGTCAGTCATGCAATTTTGCCCTCAAAGTCATACAATTGTAGCAATTTTGCCCTCGGTTTATTTAGTTTTTCGAGTTGAACTTTTACAAACAGAATATATAAAAAATCGATTAAAAAATTAGTGTAAATATCCTTTGGGTCCCTGCTAATTTTAAAAATAAACAAAGTGAGAACTCTCACAAAATATTCTTCAATTTTTAAAAAATGTATAAACTTAATAAAAATAAATAAGATATTCAAAAATATTAAAAATAAAAACCAATATAAAAATAAAATGTATTAGAAATTATAAAATAATAAAAATATAAATACAAAAATTTTAAAAGTATTTATAAATTATTAAAAATGAACAATTTCATCAAATGATAAAATATAAACATAAAGTTATAAATAAAAAATAATCAAAATTGACGTAGAAAAACGGAAAAAATTGGTAAAATTCTTCAATTTTTAATACTAAATACTTTTTAATTTTTTTATTTATATTTTATTATTTTATAATTTTTAATATATTTTAATTTTTATATTAGTTTTTGTTTTCAATATTTTTTTTGAATATTTTCTTTATTTTTATTAAGTTTATGGATTTTTTTAAAAAATTGAAGAATGTTTTATTTTTTTGTGAGAGTTCTCACTTTGCTTATTTTTAAAATTATCGGGGACCCAAATGATATTTACGTCAATTTGTTAATCGATTTTTCATATATTCTATTTGTAAAAGTTCAACTCAAAAAACTAAATTCTTTATGTAATTTTATTCAAAAACTAAATAAACCGAAGGTAAAATTGCTGCAATTGTATAACTTTGAGGACAAAATTGCATGACTGACTTCACCGTTAACTGCCACGTCAGCACTTTAACGGTCAACGTCGGTCAAAGGGCAAAATTGTTACAATTGACTGACTTTGAGGGCAAAATTACGAAGAAAAAAAAGTAGGGGCAACATTGCTGATTTCGGATTACTACAGGGACAAATTTAACCCTTTAGCCTATAAAATAAATAAAATTAAAAAATTTGAACCGACGAGAACCGAATCCTAAATAAACCCCACCACCCTTCATAAAAGTCGAAGCAAAGCCACCTCAAACGCTACCATTTTTCCTCTTTCTCTCCAATTCATGGCTGTTGAAGCTAGGGATCTCACTCTTTTCCACCATCAATTATTAGGAAATAGGTCCATTTTAAAACGACCCAGATTCTCTAAACAACAAAATATTTTCATTTGCCTTTGAATCGTCTCTAAAAATCGTTTTTTATAGGGAAACGATGAATCTCGTTGAAGCAAGAAGGAATCTGTATCCGGCATAGATGGGATACAGTGTTACAACGACGACGACAACTACTACGGAAGGATTGCTTCCTTTGCATAACCACTACATCAAAACAAGTTTTTAGCGTCGTTTTTTATACTATAGCGGCGTTTCTAAGCGCCGCTAAAAACATCCGCTGCACTAGAAAAAGCGTCGTAAAAAGCACCGACTAAAGCAGCGTCGCAATAGTTAGCGGCATTTTTGGGCAGAAAACGCCGCAAAAAAGTCATCATGACATTTAACGGTGTTTGTAAATACAAACGTTTGTGAAAAACAAACGCCGCGAGAAACTGTTTTATAGTGGAGTTTGTGAAAAAACGCCGCAAAAGACAAACTTTTAGTGGCATTTTTTTAAATGCCGCAAGAGTGGCTTATGGTAGGATTTTTGTTGTTTTAATTAATTAAATAAAATTCATCGATTAAACTTTCAAATGAATAAACTAACATCTAATTTCAAATGTGATCATCAAGGCGAACACAAATAACTAAAATTATCAACAAAATCATCGCATTGCAAAGACAATTAATAAATTTAACAATAAATAAAATTATTGAATTGTCTGAGGGGCGACAAAGTGTTCTTAATTCAACAATCACAAGTCATACTAAATTAACTAAAAAGGCACTTTCTTGAAGCTCACCAAAATCAAGATAGCATACTACAAAAGATAATTTGACAACTTCCCGTTGTACACCATATATAACTCTTGAGGTAGTAGTGCCAGTGCTTCTTGTTGCATTCCCTCAATTAATTCCCTGATTGTTTGAACATGTAATACCTTGAACTCTTGTAGGCCAACAATGTAGATAAGATCTTCAAATCACATTGAAGAACAACACAAGCACTGATGCATAACTTTTTGAACTCTTGTTTCCCATCTTCTGTCATGCATAACTTTCTATTCCCTGCAAGCTATGCATGAGAGACTATATTCTGCAATAAGATCTTCAAATCGCCTTGAAAAACAACACAAGCACTGATGCGTGGATAATTGGGGCTCTTGTCTTTCTTCAAAGTCCTTGGCTTGTGCCTTCTTCTTAAAGTTGGTTCAGTTTTCACTGCTTTCGCAGCCTTCAAGACTTGTGCCTTTGGATCTACCTTCTTCTCAACCGCATAATATATACAACAATCCAAATAAGTAATGAGAAGAAACTAAAATATATCATTATTAGAATAGGTTGTGTTTTAGAAGAAACCTAAGCATTGCATCTCTCATATCATTACAAAAAAACAATATCCTACAAATATCACTTAGAAAATAAATTACAAAAAATATCTCCATTGACAAATTCACAGAGTTCATTAGCATACAACTAATAAAACAGAATAATCCAATGGTACAATAATTCAACCTAAATAGAACCTAAGCAAAATATTATATTTAGCTTGAGAGACATCAACAAATTCAAATCGCTTGAGAGGCATCAACAAATTCAATAAATTACAAAAAATATCTCCATTGACATGTTCCCGAGAACTATCGATGATGGGAAATCCGCTAAGTATACATCCTTGTCTTTCTCACGCCACACACCTAAAAGAACTCTTAGATCATATACTATTACCAGCATCAATCTATTTCCCAGTTTTTCCTACTAAGCATCAGGCAATCATCATGTTCACTTAACTGCTTATCAAGTCATCATCTATGTTTGATGTTCTTTTTTGGGACAAAACTCCTACAATACAAAAGAAAATAAATAATATGGGGTCTAATTTTACCCTTTTGGATAACATGTGAATGGTCCTATAGTATTTTATACCAATTAAGAGATTCTCATGTGATAATAATCTCATACTTCATACTAGATACTGCTATTGTTATTTGCTTTTGTATATCTTTGTATTTTCTTTTGATCTTCTCTAGAGTAAAATTAAAATGTTAAATATTATATATATATATATATTAGCAATGAGCATTCTACCTTGTCTGCTAATTTATTTACTAGTTTAAAACGCCAGACTCTGATTTCAAGTTATATAATTAAAAGAATAAGAAGTAAATGATGATTGAAAATAAAAGAAGCAAATAATCCAATGAGTATATACTGAATTGAAAACAAGCAGGCTAAACGAAATGGATGAAGAGAAATGAACCTGGTTAATTTATGGAAAAAGCACCCAACCGAAATCTAGTTGATCTAGCAAAACAACGAAGAACAAGAAAAATTACTTCGTAAAAATGATGATATTCGGATTAGAAATATTTATATATGATTCATGATCAAACATCAAAAATTATAAATGAAAAATTCAGAAAAAGTTCGATCGGCAATTTTTCTTATTCTGGGAAGAGGATGCATTAAAGAATGAAAGGAACAAATAACTTGCATTTCAACTACGAGATAGCAAAATAAGGGAAGTACACAGATCACTTCCTCCATTTCATGTTGCTCACCATCGGTACGTTCAGCAGAAGCTTTCACAGTCACCACCGATCTTTTCTTGCAGGGGACAAATTGTGTGCCAATTGAACATTTTGAAGGATGGTAACCAACCGCTTTCACCCGCAACCTGGAAACTGACAAGGAATAGAAAATTTCTCTAACAAGATGAATGTTGACATCAATGACAAGAGGTGTTCGATGAAAATTCCCAGAGACGAGGGAGTGAAATGAAAAAAAGACTTACTTGGTAAAACGACAATGGGCAACGACGCCGAGCAAGACGGAAATGGAGAAGAAGATAGAGAGGGAAGTGGATTAAAGGCGAGGAGAGCCATTTCTGTGTACTCTATTTTTGGATAAAAAGACTTAACTACGTCAACCCCTTCTAAACCCAAAATCAGTAAAAGAACTACAAAACAAATAAACTTGAACTCTTTTTTTAATAAATCGAAAGAAATGTGAAAGATAAAATAGAGGAAAGGCGAACTTGTGGATGAGAAGCGAGCGGCACTAGGGTTTGCTGGAGGCGGTGAACTGGTGGAGATGAGAGAGAAAGACGTGTTTTATTAAAACCTATAGCGGCATTTTTATAAAAAAAACGCCCCTATAGATATACCTATTGTGGCGTTTTACATACAAATGCCCCTATCGTTTTGTGGCGTTTCTCCTGCAAATGTCGCTATATGTTCAAACTTAGCGGCGTTTTTTGAGTAAACGCCGCTAAAAGTGCCGCAATAGGCCAAGCTTGGTGTAGTAACTCTCTGGTTAACGATCAAAAAGTTGTTGATGTAGCGGCAGCGGCGACGATGAAATCAGAGAGTAGTTTGACATACAACAATGTTCTTCCGTTACCCAGAAAGCGTTCGAGGGATTCAATTGATCCAATCCTTTCGTTTCCTTCACTGGTTCAACAACAACAACGAAAACAACCCCATGGGAATAACAATAATAAAGCTTGCTCTCCGTTCTCGTTTCTGGGTCATGATATTTCACTTCACATGGAGCAACAACAATTGGATATTGATCATCTTGTCTCCCAACATGTGAGTAATTTTTGTATTATTGATGGGTTTTTTTGTATTATTTTGATATTGATGGAGTTTGTGTTGTTTTATATGGAGAAAATGAGGGTGGAAATAGAGGAGAAAAGGAAGAAGCAAGTGAGGAAGATAGTGGAGGCAATCGGTGGAGGGGTAATGAAGAAACTAAGAGCCAAAGAGAAGAAATCGAGAAGATCGGGAAACTAAATTGGGCACTTGAAGAGAGAGTGAAATCTTTGTGCATGGAGAACCAAATATGGTGCGACTTTGCTCAAAACAACGAGGCAACAGCCAACGCACTACAGACCAACCTCGAACAACTCCTCGTAGCCACCCAGCTTAAGGACGAGAGCACGCGTGGTGTAGAGGAGGCTTCTGCTTTCGTACAAGTGGCGAAAGACGAGGTGGATGATGTGCAGTCTTGCTACCATTGAATTAAATTTTTTTGACTTTTTCTGACCAAAAAATACACGTGGCAGCATATGAGAATGCCATGTGTCCCACCACATCATCAATCAACGGTGTTAGACTCGGGGTCAATTAGAAAATGGAAGGAAACTACATGGGTCACATTGAATGCATCCAAAGTTTAAGCACCACATTGAACTTTCTGTCAAAGTACGGGGGACATTGATGACATTATCCCATTTTGAAATAATGAATCTCTAGTAGTTTTGATGGTGTTCAGTCTACCAAAGTGATCGGTGACGACTCCAAAATATTTTCAAAATTAAATAAAAAAAAATCTTATTTTCAAGATTAATTAAGTTTAATACCAAATTAAACATGAAAAACCTAATTTTTCAAGATTAAATGAATTAAAATGGCAAAACCTTAATTTTTAAAGATTAATCGTTGAGCTATTTCACACTGGTTAAAAATGATTTTGACAGTTGGCACCAAAATTTTAGTCATGTTTTTTAAATTTTATAAATCACTATTTGTTCCCTTTAAAATTGTTAATACCCCACGTTTTCTTTTTCTTACCCTGTTTTGTGATCGAAAACTGTTTTAGAAAAAATTTCTTCATCTCATCTATTTCACGATAGATTCAAATAATATTAGTATTTCAATGATAATTACAAATTGAAGATAATTAACTAAGCATCTGGCTAAAAAGCAGCGACAAGCATTATTGAGGCTTTATTAAAACAAAGCAATGATAATAAGTTAAAGAAAGGTTGTATAAGTTGAACTGCAAATATATTTTTAGTCTTAACAAGGACTGTGATTAGGTTATGGAATCAAGCAAAAAGATTTGTGGAACAAGGTAATAAGTATTGTATTTAATGTTGGCATGATGTATTTGCGAAAGGGTTTTTCAAAAAGAAAGATTTCTTTTGATATTGATCGCTTGTTGAAAATTTCACTCTGTAAAAGGAAAGCTCTTGGTTCAATGGCTAAAGCTTTAGATTTGTCAAAGTCACTCTTCATCGCTGAATTAAAGAAGGTGTCATTAAGCCACATACCAATGCTATAAAACGTCATTTAACCGATGCAAACAAAAGAGCCAGATTACAATTTTGCCTATCGATGATCATGTCAGGTACTCTCACCATAAATCATTTGTTTGCTGACATGTTTAATGTAGTGCATATAGATGAAAATTGGTTTTATATGCCACAAACATCAAAGAGGTATTGTCTTCACCCACACGAAGTTGAGCCTTATCGTACTTCTAAAAGCAAATGGAAAGTGATGCTTTCAGCTGCAGTTGCTAGGCCACATTTTGATGAATTCTCAAACTGTGTATTTTCTGGAAAGGTAGGAATTTTTCAATTTGTATATAAGAAACCAGTAAGGCGTAATAGTAAAAATAGGCAAGCTGAAACTTTAGAGACTAAACTTATTTTATTAGTGACAAAGAAGTCACTAGATCATGTTTAATTGATCAAGTGTTGTCAATAATTAAAGCTAAATGGCCTAATTTTAATGACAGAAATTTTCATTCAGCAAGACAATGCAAAGGCTCATATTAACATTGATTATGAACAATTTATTCAAGTTGCAAATATTGACAGATTTGATTTTCAACTGGTTTTTCAACCTCTAAATAGTCATGAGTTAAATGTAGTAGATCTTAGATTTTTAGAGTTATACAGTCTTTGCAACATCAAGAATCTCTTACAACAAGAATTAGTGACTACTATAGAAAAAAAATTTAATGAGTTGTCATCAAAGAGTTTGAACAATGTGTTTTTAACATTACAATCCAACTCAATTTTGATCAAGATATTGTGAAAGAAACTTTCTTGCATTTACAAAAGGGTAAAGTACACAGATGGTCACTGAACTTTGGTAAAAAAAACAAAATGGTAACCAAACTTTCAAAAATCCCAAAATGGCAATTAAACTTTATGTTTTATAACAAAATTGTATCTGGACGTTAAATCCCATTAACTGACTGTTATAAAATTTTGTATAATAACACATTTAGTCCTTCATATTTATACATTCAATTAATTTAGTCCTAATTTGAAACGATTCACTAAATTTAGCCCTCGTTATTTATGCATTCTTTCAATTTGGCCCTTAAAGCAAAATTCCAAAGTATGGAAACACGATAAATAATTACAATTAAATTTTTTTAGGAACTCGAAAACTCGACTCGACTCGAATCGAAAAAATTTCAAATAAAGTTTGAGTTGTAAAATATGACGCGTCAACTCTAATAACTCAAATTTTTTTGACTCGACTCGATCGAACGCTCACCTCTATCTTAAGATATGATGCGCCAACTCAAATAACTCGAAATATTCGAATATTTTAAATCAATTTTTTCTTTTAAATAGAATATTTTTTTAAAAATAGAATATTTAATATTTTCATATTTAAATCACATCGATTATTTAATAACAACTTTAAATATTCAATTTAATTTAAAAATATTCGATTTAAAAGAAAAAAAATGATTTAAAATATTCAAATATTTAATTAAATTTTTATAGGAACTCCAAAACTCGACTCGACTCGAATCGAAAAAAATTCAAATAAAGTTTGAGTTGTAAAATATGACGCGTCAACTCGAATAAATCGAAATTTTTTTACTCAACTCGATCGAACGCTCACCTCGAAATTTAATAACTACTTTAAATATTTTTTAAATATTCGGATATTTATTAACTACTTTAAATATTCGAATATTTTAAATCAATTTTTTCTTGTAAATTGAATATTTTTAAATTAAATCGAATATTAAAAGTAGTTATTAAATATTTGATGTGATTTAAAAGAAAAAATGATTTAAAATATTTGAATATTTCAAGTTATTCGAGTTGACGCATCACATATTAAGATAGAGGTGAGCATTCATCGAGTCGAGTCAAAAAATTGATTTATTCGAGTTGACGCGTCATATTTTACAACTCAAACTTTATTTAAAATTTTTTGATTCGAGTCGAATCGAGTTTTCGAGTTCTTCTAAAAATTTAATTAAATATTCGAATATTTTAAATCATTTTTTTCTTTTAAATCTAATATTTTTAAATTAAAAATCGAATATTTAAAGTAGTTATTATATAATCGATGTGATTTAAATATGAAAATACTAAATATTCTATTTTAAAAAATATTCGATTTAAAAGAAAAAATTGATTTAAAATATTCGAATATTTTGAGTTATTTGAGTTGACGCGTCATATCTTAAGATAGAGGTGAGTGTTCGATCAAGTCGAGTCAAAAAATTTCGAGTTAGATATACCTGTTGAGATATTAGATGTAGGTATGCATGTGACTAGTTCCTTTGGTGAGACAGTCGTAGTTAGACGGATGTATAGGAGGTGTCCGCTGGAGATTCAGGGTCATGTGTTTCCTGTGGATATGATGAACCGAGTTTTCAGAGACTATCTAGATCGTTTTGTGGTTGTTTTCATAGATGGCATTCTTGTGTACTCGAGATCGGAAGAAGAGCATGATGAGCACTTGAGACTTGTTCTACAAAGGTTGATGAGCAATCAGTTATATGCCAAGCTTAGTAAGTGTGAGTTATGGATTCGAGAAGTCGTGTTTCTTGGCCATGTTGTATCAGCTGAAGGTATCCGTGTTGATCCGACGAAGATTGAGGCTATTGTTGAGTGAAAACAACCTAAGTCCGTGACTGAGATTAGGAGTTTCTTAGGATTAGTCGGTTACTATAGGAGATTTTTTGATGGTTTCTCTACAGTAGTTGCTCCTTTGACTAAATTGTTGCAAAAAGAAGTTAAGTTTGAGTGGTCAGGTGCAAGACAGAAGGCTTTTGAGAAATTGAAAGAAGCTTTGACAAATGCTCCAGTGTTGGTACAACCAGTTTCAGGTAAAGAATTTGTGATCTATAGTGATGCTTCCTACATAGGTTTAGGGTGTGTCCTAATGCAAGAAAGAAGAGTTGTTGCCTATGCTTCGAGACAGTTGAAGGTACATGAGAAGAACTATCATACTCACGATATAGAGTTAGCCGCAGTTGTGTTTGCTTTGAAGATTTGGCGTCGTTACTTGTATGGTGAGAAGTGTATAGTCTACACCGATCATAAGAGCTTGAAGTATTTGATGACTCAGATGGAGTTGAACTTGAGATAGAGAAGATGGCTTGAGTTGTTGAAAGATTATTATTTGACTATCGAGTACCATCCGAGTAAAGCAAATGTAGTAGCCGATGCGTTGAGCAGAAAAGTTGTAGTTGAGTTGCGAGCTATGTTTGCTAGATTGAGTGTATCCGGTGATGGTGGTTTGATCACAGAGTTGCAAGTGAAGCCTTCTTTGGTTCAGTTGATTAGAGAGAAGCAGTTGCAAGATGTGTCTTTAGTTCCTCATGTTCAGGACATAACTTAAGGTAGACCGACCGAGTATAGCTTCAATGGTGAGAATGTGTTATGCTTTAGAGACAGAGTTGTAGTACCGGAAGATGTTAAGTTGAGACGTCTGATCTTGAGTGAAGCACATTCGAGTCCTTTCTCTATGCATCCGGGCAGTACCAAGATGTACCGTGACTTGAAGAATGATTATTTCTGGGTTGGTTTGAAAAAGGATGTAGCTGAGTATGTGAGCCGTTGTATGGTTTGTCAGAGAGTGAAGGCAGAACATCAAGTTCCTTCAGGTTTGTTACAGCCTTTGAAGATTCTAGAATGGAAATGGGAGAGAATCACCATGGACTTTGTGTCGGGTTACCGTTGTCTCCTTCGAAGAAGAATTCTGTTTGGGTAATAGTTGATAGATTTAATAAGTGTGTTCTCTTCTTAGCAGTGAACACTACAGATTCTTTGGACAAGTTGGCGAATTTGTATATTCGTGAGATTGTGAGACTTCATGGGGTTCCGAAGTCTATAGTTTCAGACAGAGATCCGAGATTCACAGCTAGGTTCTAGAGTTGTTTGCATAGTGCCCTAGGTAGCCGTTTGCATTTCAGCACTTCTTATCATCTGCAGTCCGATGGACAGTCAGGGCGAGTGATACAGATTTTAGAGGATATGTTTCATTGTTGTGTGATTGACTTCCAGGGTTCTTGGGAGAAGCACTTGCCCTTAGTTGAGTTTGCTTACAACAACAGTTACCAGGCTAGTATACAGATGGCTCCTTATGAGGCTTTGTATGGTAGACGATGTAGGACTCCGATCTGTTGGGCTAAAACGGGTCAAAAATTGTTACCTATGTCGGATTTGCTCAAGGGTACTACAGAAAAGGTGAAGTTGATTTGTGACCGTCTGAAAGCAGCTTCCGATCGTCAGAAGTCTTATGCATATTTGAAGAGAAAAAAGATTGAGTTCTCAGTGGGTGAGAAAGTGTTTCTGAAAGTGTCTCCGTGGAAGAAGGTAATGAGATTTGGCCGGAAAGGCAAGTTGAGTCCGAGGTTCATTATTCTGTATGAGATAGTCGAGCAGATTGGGCTGGTAGCTTACCGTTTGAGATTGCCTTCTGAGTTAGAGAAGATCCATGATGTTTTTCGTGTGTCGATGCTTAGGAGATATAGATCAGATCCGTCTCGTGTTGTGTCTGTTGAGGAGATAGAGTTGAATCCGGATTTGTCTTACAACGAAGAACCTGTTGAGATACTTTCTTCTGATAGCAAGGTGTTGTGTGGCAAGACCATAGAGTTGGTCAAGGTGTTGTGGAGACATAGAGGTGTAGAGGAGGCCACGTGGGAGAGGAAAGCTGATATGCTTGAGCAGTTTCCGTATCTGTTTCCATCAGGTAAATTTCGGGGACGAAATTCCTTAAGTGGGGGAGAGTTGTAACACCCGGGTTTAGGGGTCGGGTGAAAATAATACTTAAATAATATTTGAGTTTCGACTTTATAATTAAAATAATAAAGTATTATTTTGGTCTTCATATTTTCAAAGCAAACATTTTATGTTGGACTTAAATAGATTTAAAACTCATTTCCATGGAATTTGCAAATATTGAGATTTGCCATCTCATTAATGGCAAATCTGTAAATAAAGGAACTTTCATTTAAAACCCCATTTTAATTAAAAAGAGCCTTTGTCATCTTCCTCCTCACCCCATTTTGTTTTTCAACGACAAAGGAAGAGCTCTCTCACCAAGTTACTATTTCATCTCCTTTATTCTTCATTTTTGATCGGTTTTGAAAGGTAATTATATCCCCATTTTGCTCTCATATTTCTCTCTTCAAAAGTACCATTAGATTTCATTTTCATCATTGTTTTAGAAATTTGGTTTTCCATGGAAAATGTTAAAGGTTGCTACTTTATGGGTTTTGATTTAAGTTTTTGATTTGTTAATGTCAGATATGATCTTAGAAACCAAAAAGGTCCAACATATGTGAATTTTGAAGTGTTCTATAAAGATTTTCGAAAATGGGTTTTGTTGGGGTTTTAGAGTTGGTTTAAGGGCTATTTTAAGTGGGAAAATGTTTGGTTATGATAGTATGGTATATGAGGGTCGTTTTGGGTGTGTTTGATGATTGTTTGGTTGTTTGAAATGGAATATTTCAGTGGGTATAGAGGGCTGCTCGGGAATTTGGTTTTGAGCTTGAATCTTGGTTGTTAAATTGCTTGGAATGTTAATCCGGGTTGTTCTGACGACTAGTATTTGATTGTGGTGTTTTGTTTATGTTTGGACTTGGTTAGAATCAAGGTTTGGCACCGGTGAGACATCGGGAGCGAATCCGGAAGCTTGAAGGTCTTGGTTGCTTGGTTGTTGAGCTTGGAAGTGAAGGTGAGTGGTTAAATGTTTTAAAATGGTCTTTGAGTATTTGGTTCAAGCATGTGGACTAGGTCGGGCTTGGTAGACCCACCTAGAGTTGGGATTAGAGTGGTAGCCTAATCCCAAGCTTTAGTTAGAGACTTTGGTTGCTCTCTAATTGATGTTTATGCCTCATGATTATTTTGTGTTGTGGTGAATATGTATAATGTGTTATACATGTATGTTGAGGCATGGTATTGATGCATTGTGATATGCATGTGGATTGTGCATGATGGCGATCATGGTGAGTACGTGCTAAGCACAGAAGTGTGATGAAATGATATTGTGGATTGTGTTTAATATTGGCACTAGTATGCTTGGGTACAAATGATCGATCATTAGGATGTTTAGTGTACACACGTGAGTCAAATGTGCACGTGGTCTTGATGATGGTAGTCATCAAGATGGAGTACGGGTTCGCCCGGAAAACCTTCTTATATTTATGATAGTCGGTGATGAGTGTAATCCCATCGACGGGGCGTGAGGATGAGTGGAATCCCCTCTGCGTGAACGGTGATGAGTGTAATCCCACCGTGAGGTAAAGGTTGTTGTTGGATGTGAGTTCTAACGTGTTATCCGTGTATTCGAGTCATAGCTAGGTGCCAATATGAGATTATATATGTGTCATTATGATTTGAGATGTGTTGCCAATGTGGATTATTATATGTGTTTACATATGATGCGGTTGGACTTGTTGAGCATGGCATATTATGAGTTTATGTTCATGCATCATTGACATTTTGGCTCATGTGGATCGAAGGTAAGAACATGCATTTTACATTAGTTGTGCTCGTGCTTGGACCCTGCATTGTCGAGGTTTGTTTTTAATGAGATTACCCTCACTAAGCTTTACGCTTACGCTCTCTTTTGTTCGACAATGCAGATCCGTAGTTCGTGGGTTGCTAGTGCAAGAAGGGGGCATCCAAGTGTGCTTTGTGGTGCTATCTTAGCTTTCAAGTATGAACATTTTAGCTATAAGATGTAATGGTCAAGCAATGGGATATGTATTTGTTGCTTTAAGCTTTTGGAAGTATGTTGTTGTTGGTTGTTTAGGAGCATGTTAGACTCCTCTATATGTTATGTTGGTTTGGCTTTTGGATGCTTTGTCTTATTGGTAAACCATGTTTTATTTGCCTCTCATGTATGTTGGCCTTGTGCCTTTATGGATGCTTAAGTGTATGTTTTTGTGAAGCATGAACCTTAAGTTTTATGTATGAAGCATGTGTTGGATGTTGTTGATTCTTTAATGTATGGTTCTTATATGCTTGTGGTGTGTTGAGCATGTTGGTAGATGTTTGGTTTTGTCTTAGGGTTTACGTTAGTGTGTTGTGTGGGGTCTTAGTGGTGTTTTTGGCACAGCCTTGTACCAAAAACCAGCTAAAACCAATCTGCAGACAGAGGGTGTTTCGAAACGGTCGAACCCGTTTCGATACGGTCCTTTTGTTTCGGGCCAGGCGTTTCGGTATGCTAGGGGGCCGTTTCGATACGATTTTGCTACTGGAAATCTGAGAATTTGACGATAAATTGACGTATCGAAACGGGCTTTAGTGTTTCGGAACGGCCTTCATCTCGTTGACCGCGAGAAGTTGACCGTTGAGGGCGTTTCGATACGGGCCACCCCTGTTTCGAAACGGTCTCTTCAGGTTGACTCAGGCTCGTTGACCTAGTCAAGGCGTATCGAAACACCCTATGGGCGTTCCGATACGGCCTGCAGTAAAAGATAAAAATGGGCTGTTTTGGTTGGGGTGTTGTCTGTTTACCTTAATATTTCTTCCGCTGTTTCTTTTCTCACATAGGGTTTAATGTCTCATCTAGAAAAGATAATCTAATTGAAAAGTTTTTTCCTTAGGTCGGTAACCGAAGTGGAGCCTTAACGGGTTTCGCCTCGATTATCCCCGTGTAGCCCACTCGGATCGGTCAAGCGTCCGGACCGGGACGATGGGGTTACAAGTTCAATCACCGAAATTAAAGAAACTTCATTTGACTGATGCAAACAAATAAAACCAAATTACAATTTTGCTTATCAATGATCATGTCAGGTATTCTCACCACAAATCATTTGTTTGCTAACATGTTTGATGTAGTGCATATAAATAATTTTAGTTTTTCAAGCTAACATTTGAATAGGACAATTTAATAACTCAAATGTGACAATTTTATTGGGACGGAGGGAGTAATATTTTTATAAAACTCCTGATATTTTTTATTTATTTATTTTATGAAATTTTTAATATTATTTTTGTTTTTAGTAATTAATATTTTTAATATTTTTTCTTAAATATTTAATTTCTTGGTTAAATATTAAAATATCAATAAAACCCTTAAACTTTTTTAAACAATCAATTAAGCTCTCAATTTATTTAAAAAAAACAATGGTTATCCTTCTACCATGAGAAATTATATTATGGGTCATTCTCACCACGTATCCATGAGACCAACTAATAAAATGCATCAATTTCATAATTTTTTCCATCTCATCTTTTTATCAAGTGAATCTTCACTCATATTTACTGTAAATCAAATTCAAAAACAGTTTTTACCAAGTGAATCTTCACTTGGTAAAAAAATAACATGGAAAAATTAATGAAATAAATATATTTTATTGGTTGGTCTCATAGATGACGTGGTGAAAATGACCCATAATATAATTTCTCATCTACCACATCATCATTCCCATGTGAAGTGCCAAATCAACACCATGGATTGTCACATCGGCACAACGGAACGCCATGTCAACATTGTTAAGGGCCATGTTGGCACAATAACGATCAACTTCGGTTAAAAAACAACATTGATGCAATTTTGCGAGTTCGGTTACCTAACTGAGTGTGTTTTTCATAGAAGAATTAAATTGATTATTTCATCGAGTTTGTGGGTAAAATTATTCATTAAGCCTAAAATTTAGAACAAAAACTATTTGCCATTTTCGGTGCCCCTTGTTATGTCCCAACACTAAAAAGCTAAACCCTACACCCTAACCTTAAATTTTAAATCTTAAACCCCTAAAATCTAAATCCTACACCTTAAAAATAAACCCTACGACTTTGCTTGGTAGAGAGGAAAAAATTGGAATGATGAAAAATTGAAGTGATGGAAAAATAAAATGATGAAAAATATATTTTTCTTTCCATCGGTGTGCTTGGTTGAGAGGGTGGAAAACTAGAAGGAAAATAAGTTTATTTTCTCTTTATTGCTTGGTACAATGGAAAAGTGAGAGGAAAGAAAATTAAGCTTTGAAATTATAATTTATTTTTAATTTTATAATTTAGTCCCTAACTTTTTTATTTAATCTAAATTGACCCGTATTTGTTTCTAATTTTTATAATTTAATCTAACGTTTTTAATGTAGTGTTATTTTTGTTCAATTGAATCCCTAATTTTTTTCTTTATTAAAAATTGACCTATATGTATTTCTACTTTTTATAATTGAGTCTATTATTTTAATATGGCTTTATTTTTGTCCAATTTAGTTCATAAAATTTTTATTTAATATGAAATTAACATCTATTTATTTCTAATTTTTATAATTTAGTCTAATATTTTTATAATCTAATCCCCGAAAGTTTAACTGTCAATGTAACACCTAATACACGGTACAAACGAATCCAACTCTAATATCGAATGCAACAAATGTCCCATTTGTGGCCTAAAATGAATTTAAATAAAACAAGCATATTTGATTACATGAAAGTAAACAACCAACATGAACATAAAAGAGAAAAAGTTAACTAAAGTCACCCGAGAAAATGAACCTTTAAAAACTTTAGAAAATAGAGGATTTAACAAAAAGGCGTTTTGTTAATTTTACAAAATTTAAACCCAAAAAATTCAAAACTTAAATAAAAGTTTAATATAATTAGAAACATTGTATACCTCTATTTTGCTAAAAAAGAAGAAGTTCAAATCGAAGTAAATTTAACCGAATCAGGGTTAGAGACTAAAATATAAATAATTTATAAGTTGGATTTTAAGTTAAAAACTCAATTTTAGGTTCGTTTTAGACTCATTAAATCCAATTAGACTTAATGGTAAATTAGTATTGAAATCGAATTTGAAATAGAGTGTTAATTGCAAAAAACAGTACTTTATGGGCCATTTTGAAAACATTCATAGAATATAGGGGACAGATTTTCAAAAAGTGACATTAAAAATTCCTTTAAGAAATAAATATCACCAATGACATATAGATCAAGTTTCGGGTTAGTCCGAGCTAAAACAAGTCCTTAATTGCAATTATAAAATTAGTGACTAAATTGTAAAATAGAGGTCAATTCCAAATTAAATAAAATTTTAGGGATTAAATTTAACATAAAAAATCATAGTAAAAATATTAGATAAAATTATAAAAAATAGAAACAAATAAGGTTCAATTTTGGATTAAATAAATATTTTAGGGACTAAAGTGAACAAAATATTATTATATTAATAATATTGAATTTAATAATAAAATAAAAAACAAATAAGGGTAAATTTTAGATTAAATAAAATTTTTAGGACTAAAATAAACAAAACAAAATCATAATAAAACTATTAAATAGAATCATAAAAATTAATTATAAATATGGTTAAAATAAAATTAAAATTTTTTAACATAATTTCATAGTTTTATTATTAAAGTAAGATAGCTTTCACTTTTCTTTTTATTTTCCACCCAATTTGGAGAGAAAACTATTTGTATAGGAGCAAGGAAAACTATCTCCCCTCCTATTTTCTTTCCTTCTAATTTTCTACACTACCAAACAACCCTTAAATTTATTTTCTTTCTAATTTTCTCTTCTCTCCTTCCTCTTTTCCATTTTTCTTCTCTACCAAGCAAAGCCTAAATATTAAACTCTAACAATAAACCTTATTTTGTTAATAATAAGACATACTTGGTGACATCAAAACGGGGTAAATAATTTGTATTTTAAAATTTATCTTCTTATTTCAAATTATTCCACATCTAACAATTAGAAAATATTTTTATTATCGCCTTAAGTCTAAATACTATTTTTAAAATATTGATTATTAGTTAGAAAAAAAATATGAGTTATATTTTGATACACAAACAAGCTGTGTAAAAAAAATTACACAACTTTTCATATATATTTAAGTTATAAAATCTAATACTTAAATCCTTAGCCCTAACACTCTAAAATTTAAACCTCAAACTCCAAACCATAAACTCTAAATTCTAATTATAAACCTTACATTTTACACCCTACAACCTAAACCCTAAAATTGAAAGGCTTTTGTAAACTTCTATCAAAGTATTTTCCAAAAAATAATTGTAGATATAAAAAAGGAAAGGTTGAAACATTGTGAGATTAAATTGAGTAATTAAAGGGACAAAAACCCTCTCCTTGTCGGTGTCTCTTTCTATGCCCCGGTATTAAAAAAATAAATTCTAAGCCCCAACTTTAAATTCTAAATCTTAAACTATAAACTTTAAATCTTAAAAAATACACTCTACCCCTAATTCCCTAAATTATAGCCCTGAACCTTAAACCTAGTTTTTAGCGTAGGGGCATAAATAGGAACACCGAGAAGATACATAAAATCTTTATTCTAATTAAAGATGGTGAAGATTGAAAAGAAAAAACCCTAAACGTTGGCCTGCATGAATTAATTATATTTTATTATATATGAACTATTTTAATCATTAATTCTTACAGTTACGATTTGTGAGAGATGTTAAATAAGATAATAAGGGTCCAAGAAATAATAAGGGCTAATTAGGAATTAGGAATAGGATTTCAAATTTGAAAAGGAATTGGTTTTATATATAAGAAACAGTTGTGAACGAAGCAGCACACCGGCTAATTGCGAATTTTCTAAGGTTTTCCTGTACTTGTTCATAAGGATAGATAGTTTCAGTCCCTCTGTTTGTTGTGTTAGAGGCAGAGAATGAATTGATGTTTTCTTGCTTTGGAAGTTAACTCTTCTGTTTGTTGTGTTAGAGGCAGAGCATGAATTGATGTTTTCTTGCTTTGGAAGTTAACTCTTCCTTTTTAAGTGGATTGATGAGAAGAAAGGTTTGCATTTCTATGGCACCATAGTTTACCCCCAATTGTTTGTGCATCTTAGGGGTCACAACATGTCCTAGCTTTGTTCCTCTGTTTTATTTGATTTGATGATATTAATCACTTCACTTGTTTATTTTTACAATGAGGATCAGGGACGGAGCCATTAAGGCTTCGGGAGGGGCAATCGCCCCCCAATCCCAAATCCTGGTTCCGTGATGTCGATTCCCGGCAAGAAGCCTGTCGCTCACATGAAATCATAAGTGCGATTTCGACTTACTCTATTGTGTCCATTGATACTGAGTTTCCGGGGACCATTTTTAAACATCTCGTCCGTAAGTCAATTCCCATTGTCAACTATCAATACATGAAGCAGAATGTCGACTCTCAGGGCAATCTACCGGATTTTAACATCTGGGAATTCAATTTCAACGATTTTGACATTGACCGAGACAAATGTAATCATGATTCCATCGAGTTACTTAAGAGGCAGGGAATCGATTTTGCAATGAACAAACAACAAGGAATTGATTCCGTGGATTTTGCCAAGATGCTTTATAACTCTCAACTGGTTTTCCAACTCCACCAGATTAATTGGTTTGCATTCCACGGCGCTTCATGTTCAAGATTCTACCATTCGATTTGATGTGTTTCATAAATCAATTGGTGTATTTTTTCAGATACAACATATTCGACCCCAAAATGTGGCATAAAAGTATGTTATTAATTCAAGAGTGTCTTAAATTGATTTAGACTAGACAATTGAATGAATTAAGGACCAAAAATGAAGTATGAAAAGTATGATAGCTAAATTAGAAAGGGATCAAACTGAATGCTTAGAAAAAAATTAGAGATTTACATGTAAAAGGGAGTTTAAATTAGGGGCTTGCACACATGTCCTCCTTGAGGGAGGGCACATGTAAAGGGGTCGGGTGAGAAGAGGATAATCATCCATTATCCTCTTCTTCCCCATTTGACCGAAACTCTAAAAAATGAGAGAGAGAGAGAGAGAGATTTTGCTATAGCTACGGAGGGTTTGAGCTTAAAAGTTTGTCCAAGTTTGAGTACTGATTCGGGAAGCTTGAAGAGGAAGGTAATGATACTCTTCTCTTATCTTTATCCATGATTCGAAATTTATAATTATTGTGGCTAGTCATGAATCATGTAGATACTAGAAAGAATTGAGAAATTAAATTCATGATATGCATTTCTTATGATTTGAATGGTAACATGGTTGTAAAGTTTGTGAAAGAACATGGATGTTGTATTAGGGACCATTCGAAGGGTGAAATTAACAAATTGAGATGTGCTTGTAATCTTACAAAATAGTTAAGGTGTTATCTTGATTTATCATGAATCCTTTAGTGATTAAGTTAGATTGAGCTTTCGGTTTGAGCATTGTGGAATAGGTAATTCATGTTTGAATTAGTTTGTGATCACATTGATTGTTAAAAGGAATTCATGGACTGTTTTGTTCTAATTGATTTGTTTGAGGACTGTTTTTAGTAGTAATTGAGGACTAAATTGCTTATTAGGATGCTTAAAGAATTAATAAACTTTTGGGGAGCTACTTGTAATTTTAAAGAAGAGTTTGGACTGCTTTTAAATGAAAAGAATGAACAGTTTTTAATTGCTAAAACAAGGGACTGATTTGTGAAGTTTTAAGGACTGTTTTTGTGTTTAATCAGGGGCTAAATTATAAATGTTTAAAGGGCTGTTTTTAATTGTTAAAAACAGGGGAAGGGTTGTTTTATCAATCTAAGGTTGTTCAAGAATTAATAAACTTTTGGGGAGCTACTTGTAATTTTAAAGAGGAGTTTGGACTGCTTTTAAATGAAAAGAATGAACAGTTTTTAATTGCTAAAACATGGGACTCATTTGTGATGTTTTAAGGACTGTTTTTGTGTTTAATCAGGGGCTAAATTATAAATGTTTAAAGGGCTGTTTTGAATTGTTAAAAACAGGGGAGGGCTGTTTTATCAATCTAAGGTTGTTCAAGAATTAATAAACTTTTGGGTAGCTACTTGTAATTTTAAAGAAGAGTTTGCATTGCCTTTAAATGAAAAGAATGAACAGTTTTTAAATGCTAAAACAGGGGACTGATTTGTGAAGTTTTAAGGACTGTTTTTGTGTTTAATCAGGGGCTAAATTATAAATGTTTAAAGGGCTTTTTTGAATTGTTAAAAACAGGAGAAGGGTTGTTTTATCAATCTAAGGTTGTTCAAGAATTAATAAACTTTTGGGGAGCTACTTGTAATTTTAAAGAGGAGTTTGGACTGCTTTTAAACGAAAAGAATGAACAGTTTTTAATTGCTAAAACAGGGGACTGATTTGTGAAGTTTTAAGGACTATTTTTTTGTTTAATCAGGGGCTAAATTATAAATGTTTAATGGGTTGTTTTGAATTGTTAAAAACAGTGGAGGGGCTGTTTTATCAATCTAAGGTTGTTCAAGAATTAATAAACTTTTGGGTAGCTACTTGTAATTTTAAAGAAGATTTTGCACTGCTTTTAAATGAAAAGAATGAACAGTTTTTAAATGCTAAAACAGGGGACTGATTTGTGAAGTTTTAAGGACTGTTTTTGTGTTTAATCAGGGGCTAAATTATAAATGTTTAAAGGGCTGTTTTGAATTGTTAAAAACAGGGGAAGGGCTGTTTTATCAATCTAATGTTGTTCAAGAATTAATAAACTTTTGGGGAGCTACTTGTAATTTTAAAGAGGAGTTTGGACTGCTTTTAAATGAAAATAATGAATAGTTTTCAATTGCTAAAACAGGGGACTGATTTGTGAAGTTTTAAGGACTGTTTTTGTGTTTAATCAGGGCCTCAGGGGCTAAATTATAAATGTTTAAAGGGCTGTTTTGAATTGTTAAAAAAGGGGAGGGGCTGTTTTATCAATCTAAGGTTGTTCAAGAATTAATAAACTTTTGGGTAGCTACTTGTAATTTTAAAGAAGAGTTTGCACTGCTTTTAAATGTAAAGAATGAACAGTTTTTAATTGCTAAAATAGGGGACTGATTTGTGAAGTTTTAAGGACTGTTTTTGTGTTTAATCAGGGGCTAAATTATAAATGTTTAAAGGGTTGTTTTGAATTATTAAAGACAGGAGAGGGGTTGTTTTATTAATCTAAGGTTGTTTAAGGATTGCTTTGTAAACATATGGGACTGTTTTATTGATTCTAGGGACTGTTTTGCACATTAAAAATCAATGGGGCTGTTTTATAACAAAAGTGGGGATTGTTTATTACATATATGAGTGCATTTTGGACTGTTTTTTATACACATGTGAATGCATATGTATCTTGAATTGTTGTGTACATATATGAGTGCATTTTGGACTGTTTTGTATGCACATATGAATGCATATGTATCTTGAATTGTTTTGTGCACATGTGAGTGCATTTTGGACTGTTTTGCGCACTCACGTGTATAAAAGTAAAATTTTAATTCATGTGTATTATTTTTTTGATTAGACCAAGAAATAGTAGAGGAAGAAAGGTCCAAAGTGGGTAAAGCTGTGGAAAGACAATCCGGAATAGTAATTCGGGAACAAACTTAGCTCGGATATACTGTGAGTATAGTTTAAAGTCTCGGGATAGGCTAGAAACCTTTTCGAGCATCTTTTGATGTTTTAATTATATCATCTTATAATTGTGCTAAGCTATGCTTAAATGAGATTAGATTGAGGTAAGTACCTAAATGGTAAGGATTATATATGATGTTCTTTGCTTGAAACGGTGATATTCTCAAATTGAAAACTATCCAAACTTGAATATGCTTGATAGTAGTCTATGTCATACTACTATTCAAATAAGATGAATGATGTATTGAGAAATTTATATGACTTGAATACATGCCTAATATGAGGAACAATAAGCTTTGTTCATTTGATTATACTCAATTCAGATTCTGGCATAATGTCGTAACTCATAAGCTTTGCTCATTTGATTATAAGAATATATATGTTTGATATTATAAGTCATAAGCTTTGCTTATGTGATCATAAGCTTACAAATTTCATTATTTTGCTTTAACATAGCCTTAGAATCAAGCAGCCTAGGTACATGAATCTCCAACCAACTGTCGCCAAGAAAATGTACTCAAAGTACCGGTCAATCCTTCCTACTGTCACCAAGTGACCACAACACTTCCCTCCTACTGTCGCCAAATAAGGACCGTAGTCCACCCCAAACACGAGCTCAATGGACTCTATGGCATGCCAACTATACCTATGACTGACTCGAAACCAAGGTTTTTCAGTCAAATCTTATCATATGTGACAAGTGATACATGTTTATGAGATGATATGTTTGATAACTTATGTGACAAATAATACATGTTTATGAGATGCTATGTTTGATAATTATGTGACAAGTAATACATGCCAATGAGAAGCAATGCTTACGAAAAATGATGAATTCACAAGCTAATATGATGAATCACCTTGATAACTTGTGCCATAAGTGACTAATGTTTAAATGATATTTGTGCATAATTGGATTAAGAAATAATGCTATGTTTGCAATCTTGATGTGAGCACATCCATGCCAGCAAAGGAGACTGATCTGGAGGTCTTGCCAATAGGACCAATCACTCATTCAAAGGCAAAGAAATTCAGGGAAGTTCTTTCCCTCACTTGTGCTAACATTTCTGAATCTTTCGATAATGTTTGTGCCTTAGAAAATAAGCTTTATAATGTGTTGCATGCTGATATTTGACATACTTATACTATACTACTTATATGTTGTGTTTGCTATGTATATATTATGTTAAGTGTGTTTTAGATAAGTTTGCCAGCTTATAATATTGTATGTCAAGCTATGTCAGCTTGTTGTGTGTTATTACAATAAGGTTGCATTGTTTTATAGCTTACTTGAATGTTTTCAATAAGTTTACAATGCTTTGAATGTATTTCTTTTGTTTTCATATCGGTACAATAAAAGGGCAGCAACTTAAGGGCTTAATCTTAGCTCGGATGAAGCTCAAAGGAGTGTACGCAGCTCACCTTAACTCAGGGAAGCTCAGTGGCTTAGCTCCCAGCTCAATTCAGCTCCTAACACTCTTAGCTAGCTCGTTTTAGCTCAGCTTAGCTCTAGTCAGCTCAACTCTAGCTCCACCAGCTCAACTTCAGCTGACAAGTCCAGAAGTAGTTGAAAGGTGTCCTACGTATCGAGGAGTGTATCATGCACATGTGGCAGCTTAGGTGGTGTCCAAGCATGTGAGGCATACACGTGGCAGTCTTGACACAGGTGTGTGCATGTGTGGCTGAAAACAGCTCCCATCTCTCTCAAATGTGGGGCAAAGTGAAGATAAGAATGAGAGGTTATTTGTTTGAATTTCAAACAAAGCTCACATGTTAAATGTAATAAGTGGGGCGCCTAAGTGTTCAAAATGCATGGTTCTCGTGCAATGTCGCCCAAAAGGAGTTACATGTTAGTTGAATTTTGAGTTTGAATTTTAATTTGTAGATTAAAATCAACCACACAAAGTGGTCGGCCTCCCTCCTTCATTATTCTATATAATTGTACTCCAAACATTGTAAAAGGGTTACACAATTTTATGAATAAACTTTCTTGTGAGGATTTTCTCTCATTTCGGTTCTTTATCGAACTTCTTTTGAAATTTCAGACTTGTTTTGTTGTGTCAAATTTTCTGTGATATTTCGGGTTCCTAGGTTGCTATCTAGTAGGTCCAAGACTGTTGACGTTGAACGTATTTGATTCGGGTTTGCATAACAGATTGTGCAAGTTCTTTCGAGTTCATCGTTGTTCAAGTTTCCAAAATTTTTCCAGCATTGTTTCTGCCATTTTCGAGCACTCAAGGCTGCCATGGATGAAGTTTGAAGCATTCATCTTCAACCTTCTTCAAATCTGTCCAAAAATTCCAGTAACTTCTCTTGTTTCTTTTGTTTTTCTTTCTTCATTTTTGTATAATTCTGAGCCTAAAAACAGCCTCTTTGTTTTGTTTAATTGCAAGGAAATGCTTGCTACAATCCTAGATCCGAAAACACTCAAGGATCGTTGTTTTGCCAAGCAATGCCTTATCATATGGTAATCAGAGCCTAGGTTGGATTATTTCCACGTTCTGCACTCAAAATAAAGAAAACAAAACAAAAGTGAAAAAATAAAAACAAAAAGATGTTCGAAATTTCCAGTAGTCAAAGTCAATGTGTGACTTTTTAAATAAAAAAATCAAAATAAAAAAAAAATCAAAAAGATGTTCGAAAGTGTGCTTATTTGTTTGAAAGGATGAAGGATGCTCATGTTATGCCATGAAATGCTTGGAAATCAACCGAAACGACTTATTCTTGTTTGTTCGTTGATAGGATCGTTGTAAGCATTTCTTTTGCAGTAAGTTGTTGAATTTGCTTTCGTATTGTCATCCTAGTTTCTTCATTTCACTTGTTCTTAATTTCCAGCCTTATTTTGCATTTTTTTCAGCCTTGTTTTTCATTTTCAGCCCCAAATTTTGTTTTAATCATTTGTCTATTTAACCTTGTTATTCTCTCAGTAAGTTGACACAGTTAACAAGTTTGAAAGATCAAGTTAGTTCTTTAAAGAACTGATTGCGAGAGATTGAGTGGAAAAAGGCAATTGTGCGTGGTGAGAACATAAAGGGGAGACAAAAAGAGCCATTCAAGTATTCTCCCGAGTGAAACACGAGTGTTGAGTGCAATTGTGGAGTGATCTTTCCTTGGAGCGATCTGTGAGACTTTGTTGAGTGTGATGTGAGGTCCATTTCTTCATTTTCACTAACCTTTAATAGTGTTTTTCTGCTTGTTTCTTTTTATTTAAAATGACATGTTCTGATGATAAGTCGGGTGGACAGCAACCATCGAATCTCCAGATGCAAGCCTTGGAACGCATGATGCAACGAGTGGTTCCTACTGCATTGGAGCCATTACAGTCTAGAATGGATAGAATTGATGGATGATCTAATTCTTCCCATGAAGGACTAAACGACAACAAAGTCGATCAGTCACCGAGACAACATACTCCTAGGAAAGGACGTGTGCAACAGGTCGACGGCAATTTGACTAACATAAATGTTGCTATTCATTCTTTTCAGGAACGTACAGATCCTGATGCATACTTAGCTTGGGAAAGCAAAGTTGAACACGTTTTCGAGTGTTACAATTATTCGGAACAAAAGAAGGTTCGTTTAGTAGCGATAGAGTTTGTCGACTATGCCTTGATATGGTGGGATCAGTTACTGCTTAGCCAGAGACGCACAGGTGAAGGTCCAGTGACTACATGGGACAAAATGAAACGAATAATGCGAAAAACGGTTTGTTCCATCTCATTACCATCGTGATTTATATCAGAAATTACAAAGTTTGAAACAGGGTAATCAAAGCGTCGAAGATTATTTCAAAGAGATGGAGATGGCCATGATGCGTGCAAACATCGAGGAAGATCGAGAAGCAACCATGACACATTTTCTTGCAGGATTGAATCAAGAAATTGTCAATGTTGTTGAATTGCAGCATTACATCGAATTAGATGATATGGTGCACATGGCAATTAAAGTTGAACGCCAGCAGCGCATAAAGTCTTCAAATCGAGGTAATACTCCATTTAAATCATTTTCAAATCCATTGAATGCTCCTAACAATTTCAGGAAGCAAGCACCGCAAGCACCACTTTAGATACGCGAGAAAGCAGAATCAAGCAAGCTAAAGACTCCTATTACTAAAAATAGGCATAACAAGAAGGTGTTGACACAAGAACATTCGAGAGACATTCTGTGTTTCAAGTGCTTAGGACGAGGACATGTTGTCAGTCAGTGCCCAAATCGAAGGACCATGATGTTGTTAGAGAGTGGCGAGATCGAGTCTGAGGAAGAAAAGCAGGAACCCTCTACATTGGACGTTGAAGAAGATGATGACAATGTGCAGACGTTTGCCACCGGTGAAGCACTTGTTGTCAAGAGAAGTTTGAATACACAACCAATTCAAGATGAACAACAGCGAGAGAACATCTTCCATGCAAGATGTCTCATAAATGACAAGGTATGTGATGTAATTATCGATGGTGGTAGTTGCACTAATGTTGCTAGTTCTGTTATGGTTGAAAAGTTAGGATTGAAGACGACAAAGCATCCAAATCCGTACAAGTTACAGTGGTTGAATGACGGAGGAGAGATCAAAGTGACCAAGCAGGTTCTTTTTCCGTTTGCCATTGGAAAGTACAAGGATGAAGTACTTTGCGATGTCATTTCGATGGATGCAAGACATTTACTGTTGGGACGTCTGTGGCAGTTTGACAAAAGGGCAATGCATGATGGCTTTACAAACATGTATTCTTTTATGCACGCAGGTAAAAAGATCACCTTGGCACCTTTGACACCAAGTCAAGTGCAAGAAGACCAAGTTCGATTGCGAAAGAATATCGAAGAATTCAGAGGGAAAAAGAATATGAATGTGTATGCGAGCAACAAAGAAATCAGGAAATGTCTTTCCTCTCAGCATTCTTTACTTGTTTTGATGTTTAAAGATAATTGTTTATTGGCTGAGATTCCTATTGATTTATCTGTTTCTATTTCATCTCTTTTGCAGGAGTTTGAGGAAGTGTTTCCTGATGAAACACCGAAGGGTTTATCCCCTATTTGTGGCATTGAGCATCAGATTGATTTTATTCCAGGAGCCACGATTCCGAATATGCCAGCTTACCGAAGTAACCACCAAGAGACGAAGGAACTCCAAAGACATATTACTGAGTTGATGGAAAAAGGGTACATTCGAGAGATCTTGAGTCCGTGTGTTGTTCCGGTGATGTTAGTGCCGAAGAAAGATGGGTCTTGGAGGATGTGTGTCGATTGTCGAGCTATGAATTAGATTACAATCAAGTATCGACATCCTATTCCTAGACTTGAAGATATGTTGGATGAACTATGTGGAGTGACTATCTTCTCCAAAATTGACTTAAAGAGTGGATATCATCAGATTCGCATGAGAGAAGGTGATGAGTGGAAGACAACCTTCAAAAGGAAGCTAGGTTTGTATGAATGGTTAGTGATGCCTTTTGGTTTAACTAATGCACCTAGTACTTTTATGCGTTTGATGAATCATGTTCTGCGATCTTTTATTGGAAAGTTTTGTGTTGTGTATTTTGATGACATTTTGATCTATACCAAGACTTTGCAGGATCATGTAGAACATTTGAGAGCTATTTTGCAGACTTTGCGATGAGAAAAGTTGTTTGATAACATGGAGAAATGTGTGTTTTGTACTGACAAACTTACATTTCTTGGTTACATTATTAGTTCACAGGGTGTTGAAGTTGATCCTGAGAAGATTAAGGCGATTCAGGAATGGTCACGATCGACATTGATAAGTCAGGTTAGATCTTTTCATGGTTTATATTGTTTTTATCATCGGTTTGTTCCTAATTTCAGTTCTATTACCGCACCCTTAACCGAGATTATAAAGAAGAATTCAATCTTCTCGTGGGGTAATGAACAGGAAGAAGCATTTTTGAACATTAAGGATTGTTTGACAAAATCACCAGTGTTAGCCTTACCTAACTTTGATAAAACTTTCGAGATTGAGTGTGATGCTTCAGGTGTAGGTATAGGCGCTATTTTGATGCAGGAAAAGAGGCCCATTGCATACTTCAGTGAGAAACTGAATGGAGCAACGTTGAACTATCCAGCCTACGAAAAAGAGATGTATGCGCTGATTCGGGCGTTGGAGACTTGGCAGCATTATTTGTTGCCTAAAGAGTTCGTGATTCATACCGATCATGAGGCTTTACGACACATTATAGGTCAGCATAAACTGAATAAGCGACATGCTAAGTGGGTTGAATTTCATGAGTCTTTTCCTTATATTATTCGTTACAAGAAGGGTAAAGACAATGTCGTTGTTGATTCTTTATCACGCAGATATGTGCTTTTAAACTACCTTGATTCTCACTTGATTGGATTTGTATATATTCGTGAGTTATATGTTGATGATCTTGATTTTAGAGATAAGTTTAATGCTTGTGAAAAGGGTGCAGATGATAAGTTTTACAGGCATGATGACTATCTTTTTAAAGAAAATAGGATATGCATTCCGCAAGGTTCTATGCGTGATATTCTGATTCGTGAAGCACATAAAGGTGGATTGATAGGTCACTTTGGAGTCACCAAAACGTTACAGACATTGAAGGAGCATCTATTTTGGCCTAAGATGCGTAGGAACGTTGAAAGGTACTGTGAACGTTGTGTGACATGTAAGAAAGCAAAATCGAAAGTTTCACCACATGGTATGTACTTACCTTTACCTATTCCTGATTCCCCTTGGACTGATATTTCTATGGATTTTGTTTGGAACTGCCTAGAACTAGGACAGATAGAGATAGTATATTTGTTGTGGTTGACAGGTTCTCCAAGATGGCACATTTTATTGCTTGCCATAAGACTGATACTTAGGTCAATTGTTTCTGACATGGATGTAAAGTTTCTGAATCGTTTCTAGAGGACTCTTTGGTGCAAATTAGGTACGAAACTTATGTTTTCTACTACTTGTCATCCCTAGACTGATGGACAAACTATAGTTGTTAACAAAATTTTGTCTACTTTGCTTCGTTCCATCATTAAAAAGAACATTAAGACTTGGGAAGATTGTTTACCACATGTTGAATTTTCATATAATCATGATGTACATTATGCTACTAAAATGTCACCATTTGAGGTTGTTTCGCAAAACCAAAGCAGAATATGTGAAAAAGTTGCATCAACAGGTTAATGAGAACTTAGAACGAAGGACTCATCACTACGAAAAGCAAGCAAACAAGGGCAGAAAGCGAGTCACCTTCGATGTTGGTGATTAGGTTTGGGTTCATTTATGAAAGGAACATTTTCCAGCCTAAAGACATTCAAAACTGTTACCGCGAGGAGATGATCTTTTCCAGGTGTTGGAGAAAGTGAATGACAACACCTACAAGTTGGATTTACCGAGTGAATACAATATAAGTGCCACATTTAATGTTTATGATTTAACCCCTTATGATGATTCTACAGATTTGAGGACAAATCTTTTTCAAGAAGGGGGATGATGTGAGCACATCCATGCCAGCAAAGGAGACTAATCCGGAGGTCTTGCCAATAGGACCAATCACTCGTTCTAAGGCAAAGAAAATCAGGGAAGTTCTTTCCCTCACTTGTGCTAACATTTCTGAATCTTTTGATAATGTTTGTGCCTTAGAAAATAAGCTTTATAATGTGTTGCATGCTGATATGCGACATACTTATACTATACTACTTATGTTTATGTGTTTGCTATGTATATATTATGTTAAGTGTGTTTTAGATAAGTTTGCCAGCTTATAATATTGTATGTCAAGCTATGCCATCTTGTTGTGTGTTATTACAATAAGGTTGCATTGTTTTATAGCTTACTTGAATGTTTTCAATAAGTTTAAAATGCTTTGATTGTGTTTCTTTTGTTTTCATATAGGTACAATAAAAGGGCAGCAGCTTAAGGGCTTAATCTTAGCTCGGATGAAGCTCAAAAGAGTGTACGTAGGTCACCTTAGCTTAGGGCAGCTCAGTGGCTTAGCTCCCAGCTCAATTCAACTTCTAACACTCTCAGCTAGCTCGTTTTAGCTCAGCTCAGATCCAGTCAGCTCAACTCCAGCTCCACCAGTTCAACTTCAGCTGACAAGTCCAGAAGTAGCTAAAAGGTGTCCTATGTGTCGGGGAGTGTACCATGCACATGTAGCAGCTTAGGTGGCGTCCAAGCATGTGAGGCACATGCGTGGCAGCCTTGACACATGTGTGTGCATGTGTGGCCAAAAACAGCCCCTATCTCCCTCAAATGTGCGGAATAGTGAAGATAAGAAGGAGAGGTTATTTGTTTGAATTTCAAACAAAAATCACATGTTAAATTTGATAAGTGTGGCGCCTAAGTGTTCAAAATGCATGGTTCTCAGGCAATGCTGCCCAAATGGAGTTACATGTTAGTTGAATTTTGAGTTTGAATTTTAATTTGTAGTTTAAACTCTACCACACAAAGTGGCCGGCCTCCCTTCTTGATTCTTCTATATAATTGTACTTCAAACATTGTAAAAGGGTTACACAATTTTATGAATAAAATTTCTTGTGAGAATTTTTTCTCATTTTGGTTCTTTATCGAACTTCTTTTGACATTTCAGACTTGTTTTGTTGTGTCAAATTTTCTGTGATACTTCGGGTTCCTAGGTTGCTATCTAGAGGGTCCAATTCAGTTGACGTTGAACGTATTCGATTCAGGTTTGCATAACAGATTGTGCGAGTTCTTTCGAGTTCATCATTGTTCACGTTTTCGGAATTTTTCCAGCATTGTTTCTGCCATTTTCGAGCACTCAAGGCTGCCATGGATGAAGTTTGAAGCTTTCATCTTCCACCTTCTTCAAATCTGTCCAAAAATTTCAGCAACTTCTTCTCTTGTTTCTTTTGTTTTTCTTTCTTCATTTTTGTGTAATTCTAAGCCTAAAAACAACCTCTTTGTTTTTTTTAATTGCAGGGAAATGCTTGCTACAATCCTAGATTCGAAAACACTCAAGGATCGTTGTTTTGCCAAGCAATGCCTTATCAAATCTTGTGGTTATGATGACTTGTATTCGATCAAACTTTCTATTTGTATGGATTCGATATACCTAAAAACGATGTTATGTTTGAACTCTATGAATATGATGAGTTGCCTTCGAAAAAGCTTGCTACTTACCTAGATCCGATAGACTTGAGGAAAGATTAGAATTATAACATAGAACTTGTAACACCCCAAAAATTATGCCCAAATTGTAAGCCCTAGATTCGTAAAATCCCTAATTTTAAAACCCTAATTTTAAAATCCCTAAATTCAAAACTATTTTTATTTGAGAATTTTAATTTAAAAACCATAATTTTAATTCCTATGGCCAAATTGAGAATTTTGAGAGTCAAATGGTCTTTAATAATAATTTTACAACCTTATAGAACAAATCAAAAGTTTAAGGACCTATTGGGTGATTAAGCCATTTTGTTTTTAAATGCACATTAAATTCGGTTACTCAGTATTGTTCCTATTATAACTCTAATTCCTTTACTTTATTATTTTATTCTCCCCCATGTATTTATATCACCGAAACCTATGTTTTTTATACCCTTTCAACCGTCTATATATATATATAATCTTATTACCTTAAAAGAATCCAGTCGCAAACTATTTGTCCCCCAAAACGTTTTGGTTTTGTTGGTTCACATCCAATCGAATGTTTCATTGCCCTTTACTCGTCTTTTCCCTTTACATCAATGATTTGTGGGTTTCGTTCCAATCAGTGTTCCATCTTCGATGTTTGAGCTATTGTCTGCTTAAGGTGTGTTTTCTTCCGGTGCTATAATTAAATTATATGTATTTTTTTATGTGTTGTTGTTTTACCCTTTATATGATTATTTATATGTATTATGATTTTTATGGTTGACATGACATGCATAAGTTTTCAGAATATGTTTTTACTACGATTTACGAACCGTGATTTATGGACTATGATTTATGAACTATGATTTATGGACTTATGAACTATGATTTATGAAGTATGTTTACGGAATATCGGATTTATGGAACTATGTTTATGAAATTTGTTTTCTAATCATCATATCATTGTATGAGCATGGGTTGGGATTTGTTCGGGGAAGTTCAGTGGTTTCACCCTTCGGGCTGAATTCCACTTCGGATTGGCGGTTGCAGTGAGGAGTTCCGGGGAACTTTCCTCTTGGCGGTTGTAGTTGGGTGCATTGCATTGCGCTTGTGATTTATGTGTTGTGCTTTAAAGAATTTTAAGAAAATATTACTATGTGTTTTACGACTATGATTTTCTTGCACTTTAGAGACACACTAAGCTCTTTAGCTTACTCTCCCATAGTTTCCTCTTACAGTTATCTTTGGGCTTTAGACGACGTGGTACTTGGAGGATCTCAGATTTTATCCGGTTATTTTATTAATCAATACGAAACTATTTTAGTTTAATCAGATTTCTATTTATTAATTTTGGGACATGAATGTAATTTTAGACTATTTATATTTTGAGATTATTTTTAGCATTCATCTACTATTATTTTAATTCAGAGATTTTATATAATTATTCGAATATCTATTATGATATTTATATTTATTTTTAAATCTATGTTATTTTATTTTAGTTTAAAGTATATCTTTTTAACATTAGTTTTCTTGAGGGAAAAGTTTTCAAACGTGACTTCTTAAATTCGGTTATTTTTTTCTAAGCCGAGTTTAGGGGTTACATTTAGTGGTATCAGAGCTAAGTTCAACCCTCGGACTGTGAGGCTCACATAAAATTTTAAGTCGAAAATGATTTTTGCATGCATATTAAATGTTTTGGGGCAAAATGAGAATTTTTGATAAATTTATTATTTTAAAGAATTAAAGATATGTTTTGAATAGAAACTCCAAGTACCAACTCTAATTCTAGGATTGTCTCTTTTGTAGATAGACTATTATGTCACCTCGTAGGAGCTCTAGATTAGTGACCAATCGTGATTATACTCGCTCCTATAAATTTGAGTTAAAAGCCTATCTGAAAATTTTGTGTTGTTATTCGTAACATGATTCAAAATGCTCTTTTAAACTTTTTTTTTTTAGTCTAAAAATTTTGAGGACAAAATTTCTTTTAAGGGTGGGAGAGTTGTAACACCCCAAAAATTATGCCCAAATTGTAAGCCCTAGATTCGTAAAATCCCTAATTTTAAAATCCCTAAATTCAAAACTATTTTTATTTGAGAATTTTAATTCAAAAACCATAATTTTAATTCCTATGGCCAAATTGAGAATTTTGAGAGTCAAATGGTCTTTAATAATAATTGTACAACCTTATAGAACAAATCAAAAGTTTAAGGACCTATTGGGTGATTAAGCCATTTTATTTTTAAATGCACATTAAATTCAGTTACTCAGTATTGTTCCTATTATAACTCTAATTCCTTTACTTTATTATTTTATTCTCCCCCATGTATTTATATCCCCGAAACCTATGTTTTTTATATTCAACCGCCTATATATATATATATAATCTTATTACCTTAAAAGAATCCAGTCGCAAACTATTTGTCCCCCAAAACGTTTTGATTTTGTTGGTTCACATCCAATCGAATGTTTCATTGCCCTTTACTCGTCTTTTCCCTTTACATCAATGATTTGTGGGTTTCGTTCCAATCAGTGTTCCATCTTCGATGTTTGAGCTATTGTCTGCTTAAGGTGTGTTTTCTTCCGGTGCTATAATTAAATTATATGTATTTTTTTATGTGCTGTTGTTTTACCCTTTATATGATTATTTATATGTATTATGATTTTTATGGTTGACATGACATGCATAAGTTTTCAGAATATGTTTTTACTACGATTTACGAACCGTGATTTATGGACTACGATTTATGAACTATGATTTATGGACTTATGAACTATGATTTATGAAGTATGTTTACGGAATATCGGATTTATGGAACTATGTTTATGAAATTTGATTTCTAATCATCATATCATTGTATGAGCATGGGTTGGGATTTGTTCGGGGAAGTTCAGTGGTTTCACCCTTCGGGCTGAATTCCACTTCGGATTGGCGGTTGCAGTGAGGAGTTCCGGGGAACTTTCCTCTTGGCGGTTGTAGTTGGGTGCATTGCATTGCGCTTGTGATTTATGTGTTGTGCTTTAAAGAATTTTAAGAAAATATTACTATGTTTTTACGACTATGATTTTCTTGCACTTTAGAGACACACTAAGCTCTTTAGCTTACTCCCCATAGTTTCCTCTTACATATCTTTGGGCTTTAGACGACGTGGTACTTGGAGGACCTCAGATTTTATCCGATTATTTTATTAATCAATACGAAACTATTTTAGTTTAATCAGATTTCTATTTATTAATTTTGGGACATGAATGTAATTTTAGACTATTTATATTTTGAGATTATTTTTAGCATTCATCTACTATTATTTTAATTCAGAGATTTTATATAATTATTCGAATATCTATTATGATATTTATATTTATTATTAAATCTATGTTATTTTATTTTAGTTTAAAGTATATCTTTTTAACATTAGTTTTCTTGAGGGAAAAGTTTTCAAACGTGACTTCCTAAATTCGGCTATTTTTTTCTAAGCCGAGTTTAGGGGTTACAGAACTTTTGACTCATTCTTTTGGTTATTTAAGCTGCCTCACTAAGCAATTTCTTACTCTATTCTTTCATTACATTTCAGGGTAAATATGCTTTCGGTTACCTTTTGAGCTCAAACGTGATCACAAGGGTCTAGAAGTATGTTTTTAATTTTTTACCTTTAAAACTCCTAGAGGGTGGCACTTAGATGTTATGTAAGCATAATGCATTTTAATCCCTCCTTTTGGTTACGTTTGTATATATAATCAATATAAGTACTTAGCAGGATGTGTAATGGTCCTTAGTGTGATCCATGGTTGCCTTGGTTTGAGTTATGGTTGGTTTGTTGAATGCTAGTTGGTTAAGCTATGTTAGATTTCATGTTCGAATACTTGTTACTTATGGTTACATGTTTGGTTGTGATATGTGAATCCTTGATCACTTAGCTCAAGCATGGCCTAAAAAAAGAAAATAAAAAAATGAATGAACATAGGGATTTTGTTAGACTAAATTTATTTGTTGGCTTCTAAATATGGTTGCTTTTAACTTAGAGATTCATAATCTTCAAATTATGCAACATGATCAAGTTATTTGGAATTCAAGTACCCTAATGTTGTGACCCTTAAAGCTCGATGTTTCAATTTTGGATAAGACTTTAAGCTTTATAAGAAAACTTGATCTTAAAAGAAATAGACTTTGGTTAATGATTTAAGAAAAATTTTGTGCTCCTTGACCTTGTGTTACTTTTGAAGTTCGATCTAAGGACTTGCATTAAATAAGCTAATCCTTTGTTTGCTTCTTAACACCTCTTAGTTCAGTTTACTCCTAAACCGGGTTAGGGAATTTCTTGGGCTGAAAGGGTGGCTCAAGTTTTGGAGGTCGATCGCCTCGCGGGATCGAGTCATCATGCTGGATCGGATAGTTTGCTGACCCTGCAATGCTTTATGAAGTTCAAGAATGTTTTGGGGTGCGAGGGAATCCAAATGAACCCAATTCTATCCCCGCTTGACAGTTTTATGAAAATGGTATTACCTGTAAAGATAGTTTAAGGTTTATGGTTATTAGTTTAGAATTTAGATGCAACATCTGAGTTGCTTGCTAGCATCCATACTGACATCTAAAAGAGCACTGGTACATTATTTCATTTACTGTAGTTTGTAAAAGTTTTGATTTCTTTTCTAAATATTTGACTTTGTAGGGTTTATTAGATTATCATTACTATAGCATGGTTTGACAATATCCGAGTATAATAAGTCAATTTATATTCTTTAACATAGATGACAAGCCATGTTAATCATTTAACAAATGATATCAATATGAACATCTTGATTTCAGTTTTATATTTGATTTCTTCATCTTAATCGCTCATAAAGTGTAGTAGTGTAGCTAAGAAAATGAAAATTATAAAACACTGGACATTCAAATGACAAGCAGAAGAAATATAGTGGGAGCCTACTAAATGCACGGTTCCAGTTCGTTCATCCAAAACTTGTATGCTTGAAGAGCCTGAAAAAATAGAAACCCCATACATAAGGAAATATAAACAACTCTTCATTTCTTTATCACCCTCCAAGGCACCTTCAGATATATTCAAACATATTAGGACGGGTCAGGGTCAAGGTCGGGGTATCTTTTCTTTTTGTGGTTGGGGCTGGGGGTTGGGATGGTGCAGATTCATATGTACGTGTGCACACACATTGTTAAGCATCCAAATCTAAAACCAATTACTCATAAAATCACTCGAAACATGTGAAACAATAAACCCCCAGCAAAAAAATCATACTCACAATTGTACTCAGTCCATCCAATGACCTGATTTTCCAAATCATACAAAACAAGCTTGTTTGAGAGCACTAAATCTGTAAAAAAAAAAAACAATAATATTCAGGGGGAATACAAATTCCTTTTAATCTAATTCATAACATCATTTTAATCTTCTATATAATCAGTACTGGATACTTTAATCACTGTGAACGATATTGAGGGAAAATAAGATGCAGTAAAAAGGTGGTTTCATCAATCAATTTACAAGAATAAGCAATGGAATTATTTTTATACACTGCGGCATAAAGGCCACCTAATTTGGAATTAAATTGCAGGTGCAGATTTGTTTTTGAATGCATCACGTTTATTGCAATTGCAGACGCAAAAATTCCTAGCACGGTCAATTACATTGAATATCAATAGCGGAGAGAGCTGAAACTGCAAAGTAACAGCCTTGGCATCACATTGCAGCTGGCAGCTGCTATTTAAAACATTAAGAAAGGAGTGCAATGTTGTTCCTTGCAGATTTTGAACTAAGGATCTTATTTTAGGTTACGAACTGAAGCACAAAAACTAATTCTACATCAAAGTCATGTAGAACTTGCTCTTAAGCACCTGAGACCTCAACTTTTTTCTTGGCAAGTTACCAATCAGAACACAGAGCATAACATCAAATAACCCACCAATATAAAGCAAACTCAATTATTATAGTCATAAATTTTCTAGAAATTCAGAAAAAAGAATTAGTTGGAAGGCATACCGCCCAAGAGGGTCATATTCTTTTGATCCCTGGATTGCATTCCGCTGTTTTGCCATCCAATGCACCACAAACCATTCTGCAGAAATCCACCCTTGTAGATATCAATTTATGCAAACACTACTTGTTTATAAAACTCGTAGACCTTGTAAGATGATTTAGAAACTAGATGAAAAAAGCAATCGTAATAGTAATTCTTAAAATCCATGTTACTCTGACACGGTTGAGAGTGTTGAGAATAGGTATGTTCAATTTATTTTATAATATTTTCATATATTTGGACGGTCCTTGGAGAATCATAGGTTAAAATCACAGTTCTGCAACCATGTTTAAATCCATTCAATCTAATCTGATAGTTTAATCCCTATGCCAAATGAAGTGAGAGTCAAAGCAGCCAAATCTTAAAATGGGAGCCCATATATAATAGAATTAGAACAATGATAAAAACAACTTTAGTTCCTGAAACTATGTTAGAGTAGGAAGAGTTATGACATGTGTTCTTTAATGACTTTGTCACACTTTTATGCATTGACCAAGCAGAATGGAGATACCAATGTTTATTTCATCAGAAAATAAAAAGACTGTCTCCATTAATTATAAAAATAGTGGCAATTTTCTTTCTGCTCAACCCAGAGAGGAGGGGGACAGCCACTTTTTGCAGCTGGCCTCAATTGAACTAATCCAGGACTTGCCAACTGTGTTACTCGGACTCAAGTTTAAGTGTTGTATACGGGGTATGTGTGATGTGTCCAACCCAGATATGTCAGATTTTTCTAAGTTTTTACATGTATTTGGAGGACCCTTAGAGATCACATCCACATATCCAAGTGGCAGACACAAGTGTCGGATCTGGGCACTTCCGAGAAAAAAAAGAGTCTGAGCAGCATAGCTAACCAAAAGTACATGTCCTCGGCACAGCAATAAGGATGGACCTGAACCATCAGGCCAGTAAAATGTTGGCATGACTGCTCTTAGAGGCAAACAACTTCTGACAAACTTACCATGAAAAGATGGAACCATGAATGGGGTAGCTAATGAATCTTTCAATCAAAATAGATAATTGGCCAGATTCAAACATACTTACATAGGGGAACAGGTAATCATGTGGATGAACCTTCAGAATAACTGATTTTTCAAAATGGAAAGTGACATTTGGAAATGCATCATCAAGACTGCAATAAAAGAAATATATGCAAATTAATTGCTTGAAAAAAATACAATTTATTATCAAAATGAGGTGTAGCATATAAAACTTCATATAGTAATCATTTACTCAAGTTAATTTGGTGAAAAAGAAACCCAGCACTAATACTTGCACCACCGGGAAATAGATGGGTAGAATAACAAGTAAAATCAATAGGTGGCATTGAATAACAAGCAAAAAAGATTTTTGACGCTAAAGAAAGTTAAACAAATAAAGGAATTTAAGATACAAGAAAATGAATAATATCCAAATTTAAACATGATAAACAGTTCCAAAACACCAACAAGAGGGGAATGTAGATAGGTGCTCAAAGCAAATAATTGCTATCCCATCTCTCGTACCTTTTTGTGTACTGGAAACATGTATAATCATCATTAACAGTTTGGAGCTTCAAATGAGGCTGTTGAGAAAGAATCTAACCAGAGATAAAAAAAGAAAGAAAAGAAAAACATAAACAATTTAACAGATTGAAAGGAAACTCTCCAGAAAATAAATTCAACTTCATATCACATACCTTACTTACTAATGGCTCATATATAATTTCTGGGAGATATGCCAAGGTTGTTCCACTGTCTATTATTGTCTCTGGAAGTTCTCCTGACTCAAATATATTTGTTGTTAAATTTAGGAAATCATGACCAACTTGAACTGCCGTCATATTGACATTGTAATGTGGCCTGAAATGACACAAGATAAAGTTCAATACATGAAATCATATATTCATAAACTGTATGTCAATTAGAAGATGAACCCGAAACATCGACAACCAAAATCATGAAGTTGATTAATGATGTATCAGAGAGAAGCTGGTCTCTGATCCAGTCAGTACGAACTACCAATGCATTGCTGCCAATCACGTGCTAAACAATGGCTTTAAGCCATGAAGAAATTTCTTGGTATGGAGACAAAGTAAATGTAATATAATGAACAATTTCATGCAGTGTTTCAGAAGAGAATGTTTCCAGATTTTGATTGCATCAACTATTTATGAACAATACATTTATTAAGTACCCATTTATCTCATCCTTCCAATGTTTCCTAAAGCATTTACCCATTTTCTCTTCCAATCTAATCTCTCATGACATAAGAAACCAATACACATAATTGAGCTGCAACAGTTTTTCATCTTTGCTAATTTACAGATCATATTCATGAATGATTATTAGGAACTACGAAGTGAAGCATCATGAATGGATCAGCAAAAAGATGATAAGAAAAATAACTTTTTAGCTTTAAACTAGACAAAAATATTTGTTTTTTTATTATTCCCAAAAATGTTCCCTTTTTTGTTACGTCTTGAAATGTGCTTTTTTTTTCTTTTCCACTTTCGACACTAACCGGTGTTGAGGTTGGCCTTATTTTACCTATTCGAACCCTCGACACCCATGGGTGTCAACCTCCGTTTTATTTTTATACTGTTTCTTTTCTTTTTCTTTCTTATGTGTGTATGTGTACTGTAACACTAAACTTTATCTATAAGCTCTCTCATGGTGTTACCTCAATAGAAGAAACTCCTAAGTTTTTGAGAAAATCAGTAAGAGCTCGCCTCTATATATGGAAGTATGAGCCTGAAAGTGCCAAAAAAATGTTGTGGGATTGTTAAAAAAATCCATTTTCCACCAATTCAAAAAAGTCAAGGGAAGATGAAAATTTGGTTTCCCTCCATTTGTTTAGTATTTTCAAGTAAAAATAAAGTACGAGATATTTTTCATTTGGAGATTAACCAAATTTTCATCTTTGGATTGGTGGAATATTGAAAATTTTCAACAATCCCACAACATTTTTTTGCACTTTTAGCCTCATACTTTCTTCCATATAAAGGCAAGCTCTTAAAATGTTTCTTCCATTGAAGAAACACCATGAAAGAGCTTATAGTTAAAGTGTGTTCATATGTAGAGAGAGAGATATTAGAGCTTGAGAAAATTATATAAAGAATGAATGAAAAGAAAAGAAACAAAGTATGAAGAATAAACCAGAGCTCAACATGTAAGATTACGCATAGTATAAGTTGTGTAGGAGTTAAACTCTAGTTAGTATAGGAGTTAAATTCTATTAGAACTGTTGTATATCTTGTATCTAAAAGATAGAGTAGAAGTCTAACCTAAGTAGGACTCCTAATTTATGTTAAAGTCGTATCCTATATAGTTTGTAAACAACTCTTGTAATTTTATGATTTACTTTCGATTCAATAAACAGAAAAGTTTTTGTTTATGTTCATGGTATCAGCTTAATTCGATCCTATCGAATTATTTTCTTTTTTATTCCTTTCGATGGTCAATAATTACAGTTCGAGTGAACTGCAATCTCCATCCTCGTCATCTGCTACTTCAATGGCAGATTTTTTGGAACCATCTGGTTCGTCTACCATGTGCCATAGGTTTACAGGCACTAACTACATTCGATGATCCCAGTCTGTTAAACTCTTCCTTATCGGGCGAGGCAGCCTAGGGTATGTTAATGGGAAGAGCTCTAAACCTGCTTCTACTGATGTTGGTCTAGAAAGGTGGATCCAGGAGGATGGTCGAATCATGTCATGGTTAATAAACACCATGGCTCCTAAGGTTGGTTCCCAATTTCTCCTATACGAGACTGCCAAGGACATTTGGGATGCTGTCCGAGACACTTACTCCAGCACAAATAATAACTCGGAGTTATTTGGGATTGAGAGCACTGCATCTGCCTTAAAACAAGATGGTATGACTGTTACTCAATATTATGCTACTCTAGCTAACTTATGGCAGCAAATTGATCTGTATGAAGCCAATGAATGGGAGACTCCTAAAGATGTTGGAATCTTCAGGAAAATTACTGAGCAGAGAAGAATTTTTCAGTTTCTGAATGGTTTGCATAGAGATTTTGATCTTATCAAATATCGCATCCTAAGCCTCACTCCACTTCCTACACTTCGAGAGGTGTTCTTAGAAATCAGAAGGGAAGAAAGCCGACGCATGTATATGATCCCTGAAGCTGCTGTTCCTGACAATTCCGCTCTCGTTACACAACCCTCTTCCTCTCCTAAGATTAAGAAAAGGCGAGTAACTTGTAATTACTGCAAAAAGCAAGGCCATTCAAAGGAGAATTGCTGGAAGTTGCAAAAGAAACCCAGTGACTGGAAACCAACCAATCCTAAGGCTCCTCCAGGCTCCTCATCAGATGATAGTTCGAGTCCTGCATCTGGTGGTTTTAATAAGCAACAGATGGTTCAGTTACAACAGATGTTTAGTAAGTTTACTGGCAATTGTGAAGGTAATTTGGCCAGTGTAGAATCTGCAGGTATATTGGACAATTCCCACTCCACTGCTTTTCTTTCCACTTCAAATAACTCAACTTGGATTGTAGATTCTGGTGCTTCTGACCACATGTCTGGTAATAGGGATTTGTTCCTTGATTTTCATCAATTATCTTCTCAGAACTCTATTAAAATAGTTGATGGTTCTTATTACACAATTCAAGGAAAGGGTTCAGTTGTTCTTACTAAGAACCTAATTGTTAAGGATGTGTTATTTGTGCCTAACCTGAAGTAACTTGCTATCTGTCAGTAAACTGTCCAAGGATTTCAACTGTGTTTCGGAATTTATAGATTCTAATTGTATCTTACAGGCACTGGACAGGAAGAAGAGGATTGGCAGTGCTAGCTTGCAGAATGCCTTATATGTCTTCTCCAGTACCAGATTTCTTACACCTTTATCTTCTGCAGCTTGTTTTACTTCTTTAGGACAAGATGATGTTATGTTATGGCATTTTAGGTTAGGCCACCCCAGATTCTTTTATCTTTCTAAACTGTTTCCTCAGTTATTTATTAATAAAAAACATTCTTCTTTCAAATGTCATGTTTGTCCTCTTGCAAAACAAACTAGACAATCTTATTTGCCCTCAACTTACAAACGCTCACATCATTTTTCTCTTATACACAGTGATGTTTGGGGTCCTTCTCGCGTGAAGAATATCAATGGGAGTAGTTGGTTTGTGACTTTTATTGATGACTATAGTAGACTTACCTGGACATATTTGTTAAAAGAAAAGTCTGAAGTTGCTAGTGTCTTTAAGCAATTTTATTGTATGGTTGAAACTCAATTTTAGGAAAAAAATTTAGATCTTCAAATCTGATAATGGGGGAGAATTTTTCACTAAGTCCTTAGGAGATTTCTTTAAAACCAAGGGCATTGTTCATATCAGTTCTTGTGTCAATACTCCCCAACAGAATGGGATTGCAGAAAGGAAAAATCGACATCTTTTAGAAGTAACTAGAGCCCTAATGTTTTCCCACAATGTTCTAAGTATTTATGGGGTGAAGCATTATTAACCTCTACCTATCTTGTTAATTGTATGCCTAGTCGAGTATTAGCCTTTCAAACACCTAGGGATGTTTTTTTTTTCATATTTTCCTTAGTTTAAACCAATGACTTCTAATCTTCCATTGCGTGTTTTTGGTTGCACTGTTTTTGTTCAGAATTTGAGTCCCACTAAATCGAAACTTGATCCCAAGTCTGTCAAATGTGTGTTAGTTGGATATTCTTCACTAAAGAAGGGCTATAAATGTTACCATCCCCCCTCTCGGAAATTTTTTGTTACCATGGATCTAACCTTTTTTGAACAGTCCAAGCCTGAAATTCAGGGGGAGACTTTTGGTGATGATTTTCAGCCCATTCCCAAACAAGTTTCTGTTATTTCTCCTCATTATGCTCCTTTACTGGAACCTCAAACACCTTCCCATAACCATCATACTTCACCTAATTCTTCACCGAATCCACATCATTCTCCTATTACTTCTCCTGCATCTAAACACTTATCTAGATCTCCTTCCGAGCCTCCTAAACAAATGCAGGTTTATTTTCGAAAGAGGAGAACCATCCCTGAAGCTGTTTTGCAATCTGGCACTCGTCAAGAATTGGATTTCAGTCCAGCTGCTTGTGAAGAAAGTGAAGGTAATGAATCTATAAATATTCCCTCTCATCTTCTCGAGTATGATTATGTGCCTATTGCTAAAAGGAAAGGGGTAAGACAGTGTACTAAGTACCCTATCCAGAGATATGTTGCTTATGGGAATTTAATGCCCTCTTTCAAAGCCTTTACAACATGTTTAGATGAAGAACAGATTCCAAAAAGTTATGAAGAAGCAGTGCAGAATCCTAAATGGAATAAGGCTATCGAAGAGGAAGTTGAGGCACTTCAGAAGAATGGAACATGGACAATTACTGATCTTCCCCAAGGTAAAAAACTTGTTGGATGTAAATGGGTATTTGCTATTAAATATAACTGGCAGCATACAAAGACACAAGGCGAGATTGATTGCCAAAGGGTTTACTCAAACCAATGGGATCGATTTTAAAGACACTTTTGCTCATGTTGCTAAGTTGAATTCTGTTCGGATTCTTCTAAGCTTGGCAGTGAATTGCGACTGGAAATTACATCAGTTGGATATCAAGAATGCATTTCTGAATGACAATCTTGAAGAAGAAGAAGTTTATATGCAGATTCCTCGTGAAGTAAAGGGTGTTGAACAGTTTCAAAAGGTATGTAAGCTTGTTAAATCACTCTACGGACTCAAACAATTCCTAGAGCCTGGTTTGAGAGATTTACCAAAGTCATAATGAAGAATGAATTCAAACAGTCCTCAACAGATCATACCTTGTTCACTAAGGTAACCTCGTCCAGTAAAAAGGTGATCTTAATTGTTTATGTGGATGACATAATTGTGACAGGAGATGATGAAGAAGTAAAAAAGCTAAAGAGTCTGTTGAGCAGGGAATTCGAAATTAAAGACCTAGGAAAACTGAGATATTTCTTAGGCATGGAGGTAGCAAGGACCAGCAAGGAATTGATAATTAATCAACGAAAGTATGTTCTAGATCTTCTTAAAGAATCAGGCCTACTGGGTTGCAAACTAGCATATACACCGATGGATGCAGGGTTGAAGTTCGATAAGTCAAAACCTGGTCCCGAGGCTAACAAAGGAATTTACCAAAGGATGGTGGGTAAATTGGTCTATCTATCTCTCACAAGACCAGACATTGCATTCACTGTCAATGTTATCAGTCAACATATGACAAATCCGAGGCAAGAACACATGGAAGCAGCTAAGAGGATTCTGAATCTGAGATATCTTAAAGGTACACCAGGGCATGGCTTATTTTTCAAAAAGAGTCATGACAGAACATTTAAGATCTTTACAGATGCAAGCTGGGCAGGAGAACTCACCGACAGGAGATCAACTAGTGGTTATTGCTCCTTTGTTTAGGGTAGCTTGGTAACTTGGAAAAGCAAGAAGCAGACAGTGGTCTCTAGAAGCATTGCTGAGGCAGAATTCAGATCTTTAGCCTTGGGAATACGTGAAGAATTTGGCTAGTAAAATTACTCACAAAATTGGGTATGACAAAAGATGAAAATTTTGAAGTTTTCTGTGATAACCAATCGACTATTCAAATCGCCAAAAATCTTGTTCAACACGACAGGACTAAGCATATCGAGATTGACAGGCACTTCATTGCAGAAAAGCTAGCTAAAGGAACAACTTCCCTAAACTACATACCTACAGAAGAACAAGTGGCAGACATTCTCACAAAACCTCTGCCAAAAGCCCTTTTCGACAAATTCTTATCCAAAGTGGGATTATACAACATATACTCTCCATTTTGAGGGGGAGTGTAAGATTACGCATAGTATAAGTTGTGTAGGAGTTAAACTCTAGTTAGTATAGGAGTTAAATTCTATTAGAACTGTTGTATACCTTGTATTTAAAAGATAGAGTAGAAGTCTAACCTAAGTAGGACTCCTAATTTATGTTAAAGTCCTATCCTATATACAGTAAAACATCTATAAATTAATACTCTTTAAATTAATAAACTCTATTAAATAATAAATTTCTCCGGTCCCGACTTGGGCCAATGTAAAAAATCATCAAATTCAATAAGATAATAATATAATAATTTTTTTGGAGATCCCCTTTATAAATATAAAGGACTCATCAAAACTATAAATTAATAATTCATAAATATTACAATTACTACTTTGGTAACTTGCTAAAATATGAATGTATTATAATCTGTTTCTTTTTAAAATTCAAATCTAATTCAATTTCATCTCTAACTTTTCTAATTGCACCCACAAGTTTCGGCGTTGAGGTCTCAATTAAAGATTCTTTTTAAAATATTTGTTGAATTGAGAAATTTTCTTTTAATTAATAAATTATTAATTTATCGATATATTAATATCTCTCTAAATTAATAAAATTTCATGGTCCCAAGGGTATTAATTTATAGATGTTTTGCTGTAGTTTGTAAACTACTCTTGTAATTTTATTATTTACTTTCGATTCAATAAACAGAAAATTTTTTGTTTATCTTCACAACATCCATGAGTGTCGAGGTTCAAATAGTTAAAATAAGGCCAACCTTGACCCTGGTAGGTGTAAAGGTCCAGGTCTCGAGGTCAGGCTTAAAAATCATAGAAAAATTATTTTACATTAACCTCAACACCCATGGGTGTCAAGGTCCAAGTTAAAAAAAAGGCATAGTTCTGGAGTTAACAAAAAAACACATTTTTGGAAATAATAAAAAAGGACAATATTTTTGTTTTTTCTCTTTAAACAATAATATCAGTTGAATTAACCATTTTCAACCTGTATAACAATTTACTGAAGCAAATAATAAACTTTACTGTAAATTGAAATGATTAAAAGTAAAGTTCTTTTCCTCGTGTGTCACTATCCTCTATGTTGGTCTCCTTTGTAAGTTCGGATAAAGGTATGTGTTCAATTGGTATGCTCAAAGAAAATAATAAAATAACTTTACTATAAAATGAAGTGGTTAAAAATAAAGTCATTTGGAGATTTGTACTTTTAGCCTCATACCTTTGGAATCCATGGTGAGTTCAGATAAAGGTACGTGTTTGACTGCTATGCTCAGTTCTCTTAATGTTCTTCCATATATTTGGAGATTTGTACTTCCATACCCATGTCCATACATGTGCTAGACACCGGTACTTTAGGGTAAATAAAGTCACAGCAGCAGCAACTCTCCTTTTTAAGTAACGGAAAATACAGTTGATTATTAGTACTCAAAATATTTCGAGCAAGCCCTTAAGTGTTCAACTAGTCCTTCTAAATGTTCACTCTAGACACCATAATCCATAACCCATTAGCCAAAACGAAAACTAATTAGCAGCACTAGATTCCCCATGAACTGTGACGTTTTCTTTCAAAGCTAACGTAATTTTGTAACACATAATGCTCAAACAAACCAAATTAAGAGGTAAAAAATAAGAGCAAATAATAATAGGAAAATGTGATGGTAAAAACTAGCAATGATATTCACCAAAGATGTCACATACTGGTTTGGTACCAATGGAGTCATGTTAACTTTTGGTTGCACAACATGTCCAATAGCAAAGATACCACCTCCGTTAATCCCATCTAAGCAGTGAGCAAACATCTTTTTCACCTTCCCAGATGAAGCAAGCTGGGAAATCATTGATGTATTAGATTTTCCAAATCCAAGTATTCCATCAAGTGCTTCTTCATTAGACGAATCTAGATTCCCTGATTGTGTAGCACCACACCTATGAAGAAAAATGATAGAATAACCGTATAATACCACCCCAAAAAAAGCACTAGAAAACAGAAATTGTGCACATATGTTTTGAGGCACACTCATTACAAACACAAATGCAGAAGTTCAAAAAAATTCATTAAGCCCAAGCATGTTCAAGACACAATGCAAATGCAATCTCATTATACTATTCTGAAAAGCCATATGAAGGATATTGATTTAACTTCATAATATTCCCACAAACTTCAATTATTAAAACTTGGTTAGAGTCAATAATAACAGTTATTCTAAAACTAAACATTACGAACATTTCTTACTCTAGACAGGACTTTCTCATCTTGCATGTATTATCTCAAATCATAAGAAAAAACTTAAAATTGATTTATATGGAATTTTTCACACAAAATAAATAAAGATGGATCATGGGATGCATCTGAGTCATAAATATGGTAGACTATTGACAGTGACTGGCTTTGTATCTCACTCATAACTAAAGGATCTTATAACGCAAGAAGGGAAGGCACAAAAGATATGCTTGTCAGCTAGACACCAACTCCACCATGGCATGCAAAGAAAATGTCGTAAAACTAATCAGGAAAATATACGGAGCCAGTACAGGAATTAGGTTGAACTTTTTAAGAATGATTTTATACTTCTAAGAATAATTTGTAGATAATTGTTATAATATAGATAGATCACTGTCATGTTCTACTTCTACAGAGGACAAACAAGATCTTCTGAATTTGAAAAAGTAAAAGAGAACTACTTACAGCAACATCAGCACAGTTATTACACATGCAAGTTAGAATACTTGGTGAAGAAGTGCCTAAAAAGTTAGTAGTTCGGTACTTAAAAGCAAACAAAATGCTACATGTATCATAAGTATGAACCAGAGAAGAGTAATGGAAGGATTGACATGTCACCCAAATATAACACTTCCATTGGCCGACGAGGTCTTGAGATCACCAGACACTCGATCATATAGCACAACGTCTTTTACAAAATATCCAGCAGTGGAACTCCCATCTCCATATATCTCAAGGTATGGACAAGACGCATTAGCAGTACAACCAGCCAATGGACCTCCATTTATGACATAACAAAACTCTTGATCACATGAAACCAGCTTGCCAGTTGCAGAATCTTTAATATTGTACAAAGTAAGATCTATCTGCGACCATAGAATATACAAATAACACTAAACACGATCAAATATGATTGATGATACCAAGAATATAACATATTCTTTGGCTGTTATCAAAAAGTGAATTTTGTTATAAAAGCAATGTACACACTATTGACTATTGACAAATCAAACATTAAAATGCATATCCTTTAGAAAATAAAACAAGTTATTTTCAGGTAGAGTTTCCAATAATTATTTTACTAACATACAAATAAAACTAAAATCAACGTTTTGCTTCAAACATTTCTTCACTTTATTCTTGCTTTATATTACAAAATTTTAGTAAGATTAACAACCAAACAAAGCATAAAGGAAAAAGTAAAAGAAAGAGAGAGGAAATAGGGGAAAACTTACACCTAGGGAGCTTCTTTTAGGGCATTCTTCACATTGAATACAATTAACCCACATTAAATCGCTTCCTGTATCTACTTGAACATAGTAATCCTTCGCAGGAGTGCCTATTCCTATTTTAGCATAATAAAGCCTACGAACAACACTCAAAATTCAAAATTAAATAAAGAAACACAAACTTTTGTTAAAAAAAATCAATTTTATAAAAACTTAGCAAGTTCAAAAGTAAATAATGAAAAATACTAACCCGAGTCCATTGGGACGGCCGGAACCACCCAAAGGGAGATCGACGCCGGCAAGGATTCGAAGTTGACGGCGACTGTCGTGGTCTTTCAAGTCAAAAAGAGAACGCTGAGTGCCGGCGAATTTGCACTTGACGTTAATAACGCCATAACTGAGAGCGCTGCTTATAGCAGAGGAAACTAGAAGAAAGGAAAATAGTAGGGGAGAAGAATAGTGAGAGTTGATCCGATCAAACATAGTTTACAACTTCAACCAAAGTCGAAATTAGTTAAATCTTTTTTCTCTACTTCGTTTCCATTGTCTCTCCAATTTAATTATTATTATTTGGATAAACTATAACAACAGTCACCCAACTATTAACCTTTTTCTATTTTGGTCACCTAATTATTTTTCATGTAAATTTGGTCACTAGTGTTTATGTTTTTTGTTGTTGTTGTTGTTGTTGGCATTTTAGGGTAAACTACATAAAACGTCACTAAAGTTTAAGTAAGTATTTTCTTCACCATTGAAGTTTTAAAAGTTATAAAACGAACACTAGTGTTATCCTTTTGTAACAAGCAGTTATGTCATTAATGGGCGTAACGTTTGACTGGATTGTCACTTTGGCCCATATTCTTTTCTTTGAATCACTTTAACCCTCAACATTTTATTTTAGGCCAAAATGTCCCTTCGTTGATGAAAATTGTTACTCAACTAAGTGTAAATGACTTGTAATGATGTGGCAAACCTACATGGCAGTGCACGCTAACATAGCAGTGTCATATAGACAATAGTGCTGACTTTACAAAATGACACATTGGTCAAAAAATAATTTTATAAAATTATATAAAATATAAAATTATTTTTGATCCAAAATGAAATATTGAGGGTTAAAGTGCTTCAAAAAATATATATGGGCTAAAATTACTATCCATCAAACGTTGGGGTATTTTTTTTACATTAGACCTCATTAATGTCAGTTAAATTAATGAAGTGGTATTAATATCCAATTAGTCCCTAAAGTATAACTAAATGTTCAATTTAGTTATTTAATATAATTTTTAACTAAAAATTCAATCAGTCCCTTAATGCAAGAACTCACAATCACTCGCAATTCTCGTCAGATTCCTTATAATCTTGACGATGTTGTTGTATAAAAGATCGTTCAGGGGTAGAAAAAAAAGATAGGTAAGAGTTTTGGTTTATTTTTATTAAATCCAAACACCAGTGAGATGATGAAAATGGAAAATGCAAAACAATAAATGGAGAGAAAGGGAAAGATTAGAACTTAGAAGAGAAATGTGGCAATTGGTGAAGGGAAGAGAAAGACTTCAAATCATGTTTTTGGAAGGCTTTTATTCTAATTATAATAACCATAGATGATATTTGCGTTGTTTGGCAATTAGCTGATAATGAATAGTTGATTGTATTAATTGATTTGACTAGCAAATTGTATTAGTTGATTGTATAGAATTGTTTGGTAAAACTAATTGATAGCATATAATTATTTGATTGTTTGAACAAACAAAATGACATATGAGGACATGATTATATTCAATATTTGTTTGAATAGTTTATTAGTTATCAATATTTTGTATTTATTAATATTAAGGGTAAACTACATCGGTGACCACCGAACTATTTGGGAATACCTATTTTGATCATCGCTGTTAAAAAATTAACATAGGGGTAACTGAAGGGTGACGTGGCAGTTAACAGAAATTTGTAAAATTACAACATTTGGTCCATGTTATTCACCTATTATATCAATTTGATCCTAATTTTAGTTTAATTTATTTAATATTTAATATATTTTCCATCCAATCAAGTGGTGACACGTGTCACCACCTGGTTAAAGAAAAATTAGAGAGACATGGAATAGCTTTGGGGTGGATTGAACCTAGGGGAGTTATTCCACAGCCTTAACCAACGCACCAACCACTCTTATTGATACGAGTTGCACCCTTTTATATACATATCTTATACTGTAGTAAATGTTTGTGAAATTTTAAAGGTGAATTGAATGGCAATTGGGTGGATTAAACCTAGGACCTGTGAGAGTTATGCCAAAGACTTAACCAACGCACCAATATACTCTTAGTGATATGAATCACAACCTTTTATATACATATTTTATATGGCAATAAATGTTTGGGAAAAAATGGTTGAAAGGGGACTCGAACCTAAATCACTTGGGATGTGTAAAATCGTACAAACCACCAAATAAAACTAAATAATTAATTAAAAATGAAAACATCTCAAATATTTTTAAAGTAGTTATTAAAGTAAGAATTAAAATGAATATAGATTTATGATTTTTATTTTTAAATTAAATCAAATATTTTTATTTTTCATATTTATTTTAGTAGTTTCATATTATATAATGTTGAATCGAATTATTTAATTCACAGAGATTTAAAATGAAAACAGATTTATGATTTTTTATTTTTAAATTAAATTGAGTAGTTTCATAGTTATTTAATCCAATAAAAATAAAAATTATTTATTAAATTAAATAACTCGATTCAACAATATGTATATGAAATTACTAAAATAAATAAAGAAAATATTCAATTTAATTTAAAAATAAAAATCATAAATCTATTTTCATTTTTTTTATAAATGGGGAAAAGGAGTATCACCATAGGCCTCGTTAAAAACCTCCCTAACCTAGATGGAGGAAAATAGTATCTATGATAATACTTACAGAAACAAATCGGGATATACCCGACAATCAAATAACTGTAGATCTAGCTACCAAAATCCTCATGCAATAACTGAAGAATCTCATCCGGAAGAAACATATACCTCTGTGACTGAAAAGAGCCTCGTGTCACCAACTTTGCCAACGCATCCGCAACTCGGTTGCCCTCCTGTAAATATGCTTGAACTGAACATGTCGCTGCCTCTACACCATATTCCTAATCAAAACAAACAAAGAGGAATAAGAGCCTCTACCATCCTGAGTATGCAAAGCCCGAATCACGTTCATACTATCTGATTCAACTATTACGTCAATAGCATTCAAATTCAACGCACATTCCAAACCCTCATGAATCGCCCAAAGTTCCGCTTCTAAACTAGAGCACTTCTCGATATACCTTGAAAAGCCGGCAATCCATAGACCATTCGAGTAACGAATAACCTCACCACAAGATGTACACCCACCAGATAAACTATGGGCGCCATCGACATTGATTTTCCACACACCCGACGGTGGAGGGCACCACGGGACTTGCTGCTTTCTTAGCCCCATAGCCTGCGTCTCTCTACTCCCTTCACTAGTAAAAGCATGTCGTACCTCCCTCGCCATACGCCGACAGCGATCAAGCAAAGGTTCACTACTCTCTTCATCGTGGCCAAACACTCCCATATTACGTGCTTTCCATAAATTCCATAGCAAGCATCCGAACAGCACATCCCAAGTGGGTTCTACGGTGCCAAACACCCTTAGATTCACCAAATTCAACCGAATCCAAGCCTCTAAAGGGGAAGAGAGAAAAAGCCGACTGGTTCGCCGGTGGAATAAGGATATACTAGATGGGGCTCGCAAACAGACAATGTCAGAAAATGTGGTCCATATCCTCCCTGGTCGCCCCACATGACCTGCAGCTTGTTGAATCTATCAAATTACGACGTGCGCGCTCTACATTTGTGAGTATTTTGCCTTTACATACTAACCACAAAAAAGACTTCACACGTTGCAGACCCGGATAATGCTTGATTATTCACCAAATAACATCACAGCTATCACCAAAATTCTCCGATTTCAGTTTGTACGCAGACCTGACTGTAAACAAGGAATTAGCCTCTTAACGGCAGCCCAATTTGTCCACGGCATGACCCTGAGAAGAAGCCTTGAAAGTTGCAATATAATCCAGAACTTCTTGAGGTAAAGCATGCCGAAAAGATTCCAATCCCACTGCCCACTTGCGCTCACCATATCACGAACAGGCAAACCAATTAGGATAAGGCTCAAAGCGCCAGTTGCGACCGAAGCTAAAGGACCAACGTCCTTGATCCAGGTGTCATGCCAAAAATCAATACAATCCACATTGCCAACGGTCCAAACCACAATGATGTGCACATCTGGCCAAACTGAGGTCAATGAACGCCATAAATGAGAGCAGCTACGTCGAAACAAGGAATTCAACAACAACTGAGTGCACTTATACTTAGCGCGAAGAAAGCGAACCCAAAGATGATTCACTTTATCCACCAGATTAAAAGCCAACTTCATTAAAAAAGCATCATTCTGTAGTCATAATTTCTTAAACTAGAGGCCTCCATCTAAGATAGGCTTGCAAATATCATCCCACTGAACCAAATGGACGCCCTGACCACGCTCAGAATGACTTCAAATAAAGCCTCGGATTAGGCGTTCAATTTCCTCGCAAGTCCCAATAGGCAAACACATGGTTTGCATAGAGTAAAAAAGAATTGCATATAAGACCGATTTAGCAAGGGTAACCCATCTGGAAAATGAGCATAAGAAGCCTTAGACACCAACTGATGCAACATGGGAACACCTAAATTTCTCCCAAGATCCTCTACTTCGGAAAAACCAAAAGCACTATTGATCGCCCCTCGAAAACTAGCTGGTACATTTTTTAGAATAAAAAACATTAGTCTTTTGCATGTTAACCTTAAGGCCAGAAGCAAGGTAGAAGTCCTGGATGATAAACTGGATGACATTACATTGTTCCATAGAAGCTTCAGAAAACAGTACCATATCGTCTGCAAACATAAGATGAGAAATAACCGGACACTACTTTGATGTACGAAATCCCTTCCACTGATTCGATTCAATACTCTCTTTGATAGCCTGGCCCAATCATTCCATGCAAAGCACGAAGAGATAGGGGATAATGGGTCTCCTTGGTGAATACCCCGAGCAGGAGACAAAATCTATCGTAATAAGAGCTCGAAGATTATTTGAGAAGCCAATATCTTGCAACATATCATCTATAAAAGAACACTCCAACCTATCGTAAACCTTTTCCAGATCAATTTTCACAGCCATCCAACCTCGGCATCGTGTTTTACGTCGCATTGAATGCACCACTTCCTGAGCAATGACAATATTGTCAATAATAGCACGACTAGGAATGAAACTAGTCTGATTATCTGCCACCAAGTCTGACAAGAACGGCTTCATCCTATTAACCACTACCTTTGTAACCGTCTTATACAATACCGTACAAAGGCTGATAGTGCGGAATTAGCTCAACATCTCAGGAGAAGTCACCTTAGGAATCAAAACCATGAGCGTATTATTAATATTCGCCGGAAAAGGGTCACCTACAAAAATTCTTTTAATACAGTGACACACGCTCAGACCGATAATATGCCAATTCCGTTGATAAAACAAAGCATGTAACCCATCCACCCCCGATGCTTTAAGAGGATCCATAGCAAAGACAACCGATTTAATCTCATCGCCACTAATAGGTGCCGCTAACGATCGAACCACCTGCTCACATAATGGCAAAAACAAACTCCTGATGTGATACGAGCCACCATTAGCGCTGACAGTAGTAAACAAATTTTGGTAAAAATCAATGGCATGGGATTGTAACCTTGCCTGATCAGTGCTCCACTCACCATTGGCCATTTTTAAAGACAAAATAACATTAGCTCTTCTGCGCGACAAGGTAGAAGCATGAAAGAACCAGGTATTCTTATCACCATATAAGATCCATTTGTTGTTACTCTTCTAGTACTATAACAGCTCTTCTTGCTCAAGAATAGTGTCTAATTCATCACGAAGTTCCCGGTCCAATTCCAATAAAAATTTTGAACTAGAAGAACGTATAGCCCTGGCAATCCCACGTAGCCGTGCTAACAATCGCTTTTTCCTCCGGTCAATATGCCCAAAAGTCTCGATGTTCCATAATTTAACCGCCTTCTGAAATTGCTGAATATTAGATTCCATAGTGTCAGTAGCAACCCAGTTTTGACAAAAGAAAATCTTGAATATTAGCAACTCGTCTGCCATACAGCTGAAGTAACAAAGGACAATGATCACTACCAATATGATCAAGATGCATCACAATAGAATTCGAAAAAGTCTCAAACCAAGTATAATTCGCCAAACACCTATCGAATCGTTGATACAGATCCCCTCTATTCCAAGTAAAAGCCTCACCTCTGAAATCAATCTTTGTAAGTCCCGCATTAAAAATGAAGTCACTAAAGAGAGTGCTAATCCCTAACCTCGCACTAGAACCACCAAGACACTCTTTCTTACGTAGAATGGAGTTAAAATCACCTCCTGAAACCCATGAGACATCATCACCCGGGTTTAAAAGAATCAAGTGCTCCCATAAATGCTTGCGTACAGTCACATTAGGGCTTGCATAAACCGCCGTAAAATAGGCATAAGCATCCATATTCGGACCATAAAATCTACCATGCACAAACTTATTGGAAACCGAAAGAAAATCCATACTAATCCCATCACGCCATAATACCCAGATTCCACCACTAAAACCTCTAGATTCCACCCAAAAGGAGTTCGGAAAACCAAAACACTTCACAATTTTATTCGTCGCTCGACTACTAACACGAGGTTCCAATAAAGCGACAACCCGCGGATTGTTAGTTCTCACAAAATATCTAAAATATCGTCTAAATCCGGTGCTGGCAGCACCTTGGGTATTCCAAAACATCACATTATTCATTGATAAAGAGAAGAAAAATAGAGGATTGAATGACCTTAGAGGGAAGGCGTTACATTTTCCTTCCCCATATCCGCAATCAAATCAGCATTACCATGCTCACTACTACTCAATTCCTGGCATTTTCCATCACCAATACCCTCTCTCAATTGACAACCATGCTCTAAACCCAACACTTGAGTAAGTACAAGGGGGTGTGTAACACCCTAGAAATTACGCCAAAATGGTAAACCCTAGATTCGAAAAATCCCTAATTTAGAATCCTAATTTTGAAATCCCTAATTGAAAACCCTAACAATTGATAATTTTTAATTTAAAACCCTAATTTTCTATGATGGACTAAATAAGAATTTTTATTAAACTTGAAAGTTAATATGAAATTTCTTGAAATTTTAAGGACTGGATTCATAAATAACCCTTTTATCAAATTGATTTTCAATTTCCTTTAAAAGCTCAATGTCCCTTTCAAAAAAAACTCACCGTCTCTTTTTTTTTATTTTGTTTAATTTATTTTTTTTCAACCTTTTTAATTCAAATAGAATTCTAATCCTTCTTTTTCATGGCTAAATTGACTCTCATTTTTCAACTTAAATTCTTGTTTTATTATTATTATTATTATTATTATTATTATTATTATTATTATTATTATTCTAAACCTAATTTGTTTAGATTACCAACTCTCAACTCTCTCTATATATAGTCATAGTTATTACGTACATAAATAAACATAAGTCTTAAGTTTTAAAGTGTTGTCGCTCTTAGTTATTCCCATGTTTTATGAATTCTTCTCGAATTAACGTTGTCATCACCTTACATCAAAGTCGCAACATCCCTTTGTTCATCGTTAGAGCTATTGCCGCTTAAGGTGTGTTTTCTTCTGGTGCTAAAAATAAAGTATATATCATTTTTCTATGTGTTGGTGTTTTACACATTGTGTGATTATTATATGTATTATGGATTGTATGATTGACATCATGTGCATATGAATTCAGAATGTGTTTTAATTATGATTTATAGAATATTTGATTTATGAAACATCGGATTTTCGGAACTATGATTTATGAATTTATGGACTATGGTTTATGAAGTATGTTTACAGAATATCGGATTTATGAAACTATGTTTATGAAATTTGATTTTTAAACATCATATATGTATGAGCATGGGTTGGGATTTGTACGGAGAAAGTTAAGTGGTTTCATCCTTCGGGCTGAAATCCACTTTGGAATAGTGGTTCCACCCTTCGGGTTGAGTTCCACTTCGGATTGGTGACGATGTAGAGAGTGGTTCTGGGGAACCTTACTCTTCGGACGACGATGTAGTTGGGTGCATTGCACTGCGCTTGTGATTTGTGTTATGGTTTAAAAGATTTTATTCAAAATAATATTATGTTTTATAATTATGGTTTTTTTTCACTTTAGAGACACACTAAGCTCTTTAGCTTACTCCCCCATAGTTTCCTCTTACAGATATCCTTGGACTTTAGGCGCATGGTACTTGGAGGATCTCACCCCTTTTAATTCGGATATTTTACTATTTAGTTTGAAATTATTTTTGGTTATTTAGATTATTATTTATAACTTTGATACATCGATGTACTTTCATACTTTTAGACTATTTATGTTTTTCGGATGGTTTTAACATTCTTTTATTATGATTTTATTTCATAGATTTTATTTAAACATTCGAATATTTATTATGATATTTATGTTTTTATTTATTACTAAATTTATGTTATTTTATTTTAAATTAAAGTATAAATTTTAAAAATTAGTTTTCTTGAGGGTAAAGTTTTCAAACGTGACTTCCTAAATTTGGCTATTTCTTCTAGGCCGAGTTTAGGGGTTACAGGGTGAGCCTTATCCAACTGGTCCGAAAGGGATTGAACCCACTTAGAGAGGACTGGCCGGGGGGAAGCCGTGGTTCAGCCCTCTTAGTTGCCTTCAATGCCTTTTTATTAATCATCTGAACAACACTACCACTCATCCCCTTAGCCGACGAACTTCGCAACTGTGTCGTTGATTTACCATCCTTGCCCTCCTCAATAATAGATAATGCCCGATGAGACCCTGATGCAATCGTTGGAGCATGTGACCAAACATGTGCCTCCGAACCTCTCATGGTAGACACAACCGCAATACCACCATTAGCAGTCGTACCACCATCGACTTGTGATGTGAGCACATCTTTGCCACCAAAGGACTCTGACCCGGAAGTTCTTCCAACAGGACCTATTACACGATCTAAGGCTAAACAATTCAGGGAAGCTCTTTTCCTAACTTGTTCTATTATTCCAGATTCATTAGATCATGTTTACGCCTTAGATAATAGGACATATAATGTGTTGCATGCTAATATGTGACATATTTAGATTATACTACTTATTAGTGTGTTTAAGTATGTATATAATATGTTAAGTGTGTTTTGACTTAGTTTCATATTATTTATGCTGTGTTTATATTTGTTTGTGAGTTAATGAATAAGACCTCAAGTGTTTACAACTTGTTTTAGTGTTTCCATTAAGTTTACATTACTTTGATAGAAGTTTGTTATGTTTTGGCATAGGTACGTAGGAGGACACTAGCTCAAGTGAGCATATGCAACTCAACTCGAGCTCAAGTGAGTGTATGCAGCTCAACACCAGCTCACCAGAATGTATGCAGCTCGGTCCCAGCTCAGGAGAGTGTAACCAGCTCACTTTCAGCTAGTTCGTTTCAGCTCAGCTCGATTCCAGTCGACTCAACTTTAGCTCCACTAGCTCAACTTCAGCTGACAAGTCCAAAAGTAGCTGAAAAGCGTCCTACAAGTTGGGGAGTGTACCAGTGCACCCGTGGCAACCTTCGGTGGCAACCAAGCATATGACTTACACATGTGGCAGCCAAGAATATTATGTGTGTAGCCAAGGCCGAATCAGCCCTTTTCTTTCCCACCATGTGCGGCAAAGTGGAGATTAAATTTCAAACAAAAAGCACAATTAACATGTGCTCATTTTTGAAATTCAAATGGGATGCACATTTAACATGTGTTATTATCCCTTTAGCCGCCCACCAACTCAAATGCATGACTGCAATTCAATGCCGCCAAATGGAGCTTATTACAAATTTTAAATTCAATTTTTTAATCATTTGTAACCACAAATTGTAATTCAGCCAGCCCCTCCCATCTCCTATATATTCTATAATTTTGTAAAGCAATAGACAGATCGACTGAAAAAAATCATAACTATACTTAACAATAAAATATTGGGAAAAACCCGCATACGACGAAGATTTTTAGTTGCCGTCGTAAAAAGTAGGAGTCTGATTCCTATTAAAATAGGAATCGAAAGTGGCACAAAAGGTATGATCCATGAATATTGATATGCATGCTCCGTAAAAACTTTTTTCTTAGTCTTTCTTAATTAATCGTTTCTGATTCACCGGCTCTTATTTCTTTTGATTGAAAGGTTACACATTTTTGCAATAAAATTTTACTCAGAGAATTTTCTCTTCATTGGTTCTTTTTAGAACTTTTCTGACACTCAAACTTGTTTGATTGTCAACTTGATACTTCGGGTTCCTAGATCGCTATCTAGTGGGTCCAAGTCATTTGACATTAGACAGATTTGATTCGGGTTTGCTCAGTAGATTGTGCAGGTTCTTTCGAGTTTAACGTTGTCATCTTCGTTCCAGCAACATAATACTTCATTGTTGAATACTCAAGTTGCTGCCATGGATGTTTCTTGAAGCATTCATCTTCTCCGTTCGAATTTCTTTCTAAAAATGCCCAAAAACATTTCCTTTCTTTAATTTTCGTTTTTAATTTAAACCATAATTTTGTCATGTCCATTTCTTTGATTCCTTGTTGTTTTCTTGTTGTTTTTATTGCAGTAACGTGCTTATAACATTCCTAGATCCGTAACATACGAAGAAAGTCTATTTCGATAGGCTACATCGTATCAGCTTGAGTAGTACCGTTAGACACATCCACCAACGGCGGTCTCGAAGGGCCAGCCCCTGGGCTACGTAGCGGAGCAACTCTCTCCTAGCACACACCACCATCAAACCACCACCTGTTTCCCTTTGCGTGTATCCAGGTTAACACTCTCGTGGGGTGCAACGACACCCTCGTTACTTCCTTCCTCAACCACATCATGCAAAACCCGAAATCTAGAACCACTCTTATCACCTTGAACTTTATCGCCCTTAGCATTCTGACCTCTGGAGGAATTCCAAAGGCGCCTATTGATAATCATCCACGGCCCATAAAGATTATCCTCATTACAAGCCAAGTCAACATGAGCACTCTGATCTTTGATTCCCGTTGCCTCCCTAACACCAGTTTGAGAAGCCGTCTCTGAAACCCCACAAACATCCTGAGAATGCACATACTTGCCTCACTTAAAGCATATCTGCTAGAGACCCTCATACTCAAGCTTCTGGATAAAACCATCAATGCCGATACAAGAGAGCAAAGGCTTGTTAAGATCCACAACCGTCATTAACCTTGCAAAACGACCTCACTCACCCATAGTGGTGTTATAGTCAATTTTGACAATCCTCCCGATAGCATCAACGATCTTACGAAACAATGCCTTGGAATAATACTGGTAAGGGAGACCCAGAAGGTGAACCTATACCACCACCTGAGAAGGATGCTTCTCTGTCGTTGAAAAACCCCTAGACCAAGGTTGAACAGTCAGATAATGCCCAAAAATAGTCCATGGCCCTTCCATTAACACCTTAGTATAGTCATCCAAAGATTCGAACTTAACCAAAAAGTAATTATTATCCATGTCCACAACTTGAAAGTTACCGACTAATTGCCACATAACCTGGATTCTGGAAACCAGTGTTTTAAAAACATAGCGAATGGTCAAGGAGGCGAACAATAACCGCTCGTTGCAAGCTTCTGTCAATAAATTCATGAATACGCTCTGAAAACTGAATTTTAGGAAAAGCACCACTACAATCAATTGTAAAATCTGAGTCTTGCACCTCAATATTCAAATCGGACATAGAAGAACATGGATGCCCTCCCCCCGTACCAGACGCAACAACCATAGCAACGTAAGATTTCCGGCTCTCAGAACCAACCCTATTGTCGACACCAGAAAGACCGTTCGTCGTCGTCCTCCCAAAGGGGTTCACTACAATAGAAATTTCGACGCTATCCATGACCACAACGTCCAAGTTATCATCCCCCAGTCCAATTGCAACACTATGGTCATGTTCTTTCGCTCTTTTTGCATCAGGCTGGATCTCCTCAGGTGTCGGAGAACCTAATCTCTCGAAAGACGTCGGAACTGCCAGCAGTACCACCCCTCCCGGCGGCTGGCCACTAGAATTATTGTACCGAGGTAGGCTAGGGTTACCATCATGAGTGTTGTGTCTTGACGGTGGTTCTGAAATCCCCGGAGGAAACGAAAAACTCATTAGTTTGATTCTTTTAGGTTTGGTTTAATTTACTACGTAGTATTGCGCAAAATAAAGGGAATATTCTTTTTAAATCTATTTTCATTTTAATTCTTTCTTTAATAATTATTTATTTGATTTGATTTGGTTGTTTGTGTGATTTTACATATCCCAAGTGATTTAGGTTGGAGTCCCCTTTCAACTATTTTTACTTCTTTTTTCCCAAACATTTACTGTTGTATAAGATATGTATATAAAAAGGTGCAATTCAAATTAGTAAGAGTAGATTGGTGCGTTGGTTAAGTCTTTAGCATAACTCTCATAGGTCTTAGGTTTAATCCACCCTAAGGCCATTTAATTCACCTTTAATTTTTTTCACAAACTTATACTACAATATAAGATATGTATATAAAAGGTTGCAACTCTTTTAAATAAGAATGGGTTGGTTTGTTAGTTAAGGCTTTGGAATAATTCCCATAGGCCCTAGGTTCAATCCACCCCAACGTCGTTCCATGGCTCTTTAATTTTCCTTTAACCAGGTGGTCACACGTGTCACCACCTGATTTGAGGAATTAGAGTAAAATTATCTAATTGAGTGATGACTCGTGTCATCATCTGATTGGTTGATTAATTTTTTATTTAATTAAATATAATTAGGATCAAATCGATATAATAGGTAAATAACTATGACAAAATGTGTAATTTTACAAATTTCTGTTAACTGCTACGTCACCCCCTCCGTTACCCCTCTGTTAGTTTTTTAATGGTGGTGGTCAAAATAGTTCAATTTAATAAGTTTGGTGGTCTGATTGACAAGTTGACTAGTTCGATGGTCAAAATAGGTACGTCCAAATAGTTCAGTGGTCATCGGTGTAGTTTTCCCCATTAATTAAATTTTAAAAATTATTTTTTAATATAACATTACTAAGAATATGATCTATATATAATTTATAATTTATATAATTATTTTTAATAAAATTTGACTAACTATTAAAATTAAATTAAAATAGAAAATGTTAAATTTAGGTTATTTGGAGATTATTTGTAATTTTTAAGGGTAAAAGAGTCATTATAACTCTTATGCCAAACCTCTAATTTTAAAAGGTTCCTATTAGTAGTTTTTTCAATTTTAGAGGTTTACCTCAATATGCTATTACAATTCTCTATTCACCAAACATCTAAAATAGCGGATTTGACAAGTTAAACCTTTAATTTTGACTCAAACCTCTAGTTTTAGCTCAAAATGTTGTTTACCAAACATGGTCATTATTTTTTTGTTTCTCTTTCTCTTATGATTGCTTAGAACTCTATAACACCCTCGACTCAGATGTCACATTTGGGCCTCGAGTCCAAACCAAAATCATAAAAATTTCTCAAACTGGATTTAGCACAAACAAGGTATTTTCCAAAATATTTAGATCCAATAGTTGAAAACATAGATAAACAATTTAAATTGTTACAAAAGAGCTCCAGTTTAATTTAAAATATTTAAACATTCGACTTGATTAAAACAATTTCAAAAGTAAGAATTACAGACTCGACCATGTAAGGTCCTATGAATACATAGCCCATTAAACACATGTACCATACTCTGAACACCTCCACATGCTGGAATCTCGTAATGATAGTGCTTCTCGAACCCACGATCCAACGATCAACCTACGCATGGAAACAACGATTCCGAGCGCCGAGCTTACAAAGCTCAGTGGTCTACTCTACTATACTTTATGCTAATCATAAACATAAGCATGTAAGCTAGTACGAGCAATAAGGAGAGATAAATAAACATGTGGCGCTTCCACCAGTCGCCTAAACACATACTCTCAACATAGCAAAACATCAAACATTGATACCACGACAAAACTGTTACACGAATAGGTCATCAAAGAAACTGAACTTATGTTGTAAAACCCAAAAGATTGTTGCACACAAAATCTTCCCAGAACTCCGTATGATTTGAAAAGAACAAGAGGTTAGACAACCATTGTAACCAAATGAAACGATTCTTCTCGTGGTGACTCACTGAAGAAAACTCTAACTCTGATGACATCCTTTATCAATATCTTTGTTTGCCCGGTGTAAGACTTCTGAAATCAAAAGACGTCCATACATGTCTCAAGACTGACCTTATATCTCGGCATGTTTTAACATCGAATCGGCAATTAATGCAACTCCCATTAACTCGGTTCACACAAGAGTCTTACACTCCAATCCAAAAACATGTCAGAAACTGTAACACCTTGATATTTATTCAAATGTATTAAAAAAGGGGAAGATGAGAATTTGAAAAAAAAATTAACATTCAAGGGATTTGATCCCACAACCCTTGGTTTGGTATGTAAGGGCCTTAGCCAACTGAGCCAAGGCCATTGTTGGTTTTAGCTTACCCCGGTTTAATTTTAAACTATGCACAATGTGCTAATTTGAATAAGATGAGTCAGTCAGCATGCCCACCTACCATCATTATTGTTTCGTACTTTTGACACTAAACGTGAAAGAGAAAGTGGGAGAGCATACCAAAGGTCCAAAGCACCTTCATCGTCCGATCTCCATCACCCCTACGGCATGAATGTCACCGTCGGCGGAAAACGGAGCGCCGCCTCACCCCGAGCTCGATTCCGTCCTTCACTCGCAGCGTCGTGTAGCCGCCCGCCGTGGAGAAGGCCTTGAAGGTTCGTCAAGAACATGGCTGCCCTTCTCTGTTTCTTTCTTATATCTGACCTTCTCCGTCGCTGGTGGAAGTCACCGCCACCACTATCTGGTGCGCCGTCCCACTCTGATCCTTCAGCCGCCTGTCACACGCGCTACCGAGCCGCCCAACGCCGGTGAAAACCCGTTTGAAGGTTCGACCTAACAAACCCATCGCCGCCACTGATTTCTGCAATTTCCGGCCAATTCTGTCACGATTTTGGCGCGTCGACGGGACAACCGTGACCGACGAAGCAAGACGAGCAAAACCCCTAAGGTTTCTCGTCTGATCGATGTCGTTAAGACTCCTAACGGACCTTCGTGGATTCCGGCGATCGATATGCTTGTTTGGTGAGTTCCGGTCTAATTCTGGTGAAATTTTAATTGTGTATTTGGGAAAAATCGTGTAACTGCCTATCTGTTTATTTTCAGGTGAAAAACACTGATTTCGGCAACTCCGGTGACTTTTCCGACGGCCGTCTGATGATCGGAATAATTGGGTGAGTGAGCTCGACTGAACCATCCAACCCGATCCAAACCGGTCTGAGCCCAACCCGAGTCTGACCCAACTCGTACTCGACCTGACCCGTGTCCGACCCAAACCCGACGCCCAACCCGTCTACCAAGTCAACTCAGCTCGAGTCAGCTTAATGTGTCAGTCGAGTCAGCTCAGTGAGTCTGCCGAGTTAACTCAGTTGACCTCTGCCCATTGACTGTTGACGTCATCGTTGACCTGCTGACGTCAGCATTGACTTTGATCGTTGACCAAAAAGTCAACTTTTCCGAAAACTCCTATTTTATGTTTTTCGATGTCCTAAGTCCGTTTTTGAAGCTCGTTTCACAAAATTCTGACCTGAAAGCCTCAAAATCTGACCTTGAACCCGAACTTGTTTATGTAGTTATTTTTTAGTTAAGAGCTCTTTGAATAAGGACTAAAATGGAATGTTATGTGATTGAAGGTACTCATAGCTCCTTGAATACGAATTGTTGATGGACGTCGAATTCGAGTTCGAGTGCAATCGAATGGGGTTTCATGAATTGACCGTTATAGCTCGGAGTTAAAGTAATACAATACTACCTATTGTATGCTTAATGTACATGTTGATATCCAGTTAACGCATGCATGCTTATGATGAAGTGTTTTGTAAACTCTGCTTAAGCTGAATCAGATACAAGAAATAAGTATGGAAATTATTAAAACCAAAATATTCGAATAAGAATACTAATAGACCAGAAGTATCGAAAGTTAATAGTAATAAATAATATAGTTAAATCTGCAACTCGATCAATGGTGTCTAAGATTCAATGCCCATAATATGGAGTAAAGGATATTGGATATGAGATTACAGAAATGCCCTTGAGGTATAAGAATGACTAAATTGCCCATAATAAAGGAAGTGACCCGAAATCTGCATTCGACCTGATTGAAAAAATTACCTTACAAAAGATGTATATTCTATTGGAAAAGACTTTGGCATCATTATTCAATTGTGTGTGATACTAAAAGAAACTTGGATTTTCCCTCGAGCTCTATATAACACACGAAGGTGAATTTACTGGAAATATCGCTGTATTCTTGAGCTGATCCTTATGACAGTAATGGGTGAATTAATTGGAATGATCGTAATGACCAAAAAGACTGTAGTGCCTTTGAGCACCGAAATTCTTAATTAATCAGAATGAAAATTTTACCCTTAAAGTCTAAAATGAGTAAACAGTCTATAACAACCAAAGGAGTAGAACGACTTAATCTCTACCGAGTACGTAAACGATGGAGGTGCTAAATAGTAAAATTTGACAAAAATGGTGGATTTATCCCAATTTCCAAAATGACTTAAATGCTCTCTTGAGTTAAATATGCAATTTTGCATTTGATGAAATTCTGGGAATTCTAATAAGACTTTAAGGGCTAAAGTGCCCCTAAGTGTTATGAAGCACACCCATGTATGTTAATCACTCCTGATATTAATATAAGGTTGGAAGTCTTTCCGCAAAAAAATATAAGTTCAGCTACTTTGTGGCAAGTCTTGTGGTGAAATATGAAAGCAACCGTTTAGATATACGATACAACTGGATGCATTAGAAGGGTTGGTTAGTACTGTAAGGTTGGGATATGTTAGTTCAAACGGTTTGGAGGCTTAAAAAAACTTCTAGAAATATTAAATATTGGAAATCGACATTTCATCATTTCTGGGATAAATTACAAAATACCCATGATAGTTAAATGACCAAAATGCCCTCGTTGGCCAAAGTAATCAAAACAGCCCTGAATGTATCCGATATCGCAAAAGATCTTATCATAGAAATCTCTGAATGCCTGGCTGGAAAACTGATGAGCAAATAGAATTTTCTGAGCGACTGTTTATGTCTCGTTGGTATAAATTACCAAAACACCCATGTATGATAAAATGACCATAATGCCCTTGTAAGCTTAAATGACTTAAGTACTCATGATATATCTAAACTCTCAGAGATCTTGATGTATCAACTCCTGAATATCTGGTTTGAACCATTAATACAAATATCCCTATTTAATAGGGACCTCGTTTATGAAATTCGTTCAAATTGTCAAAAGTTTAATGTGTCCCATTCTGTAAATGCTGAGTATCTTCAAGAAATAAAATGTTTCATCTAGTTTGTTCCATGTGTGTTATATTCTATTGAATGAATTGTATAATAATTACATATTAGTAAACAATCTAACAATTTAATCATGAACAATGATATGTTTGAAGAATGTTCAATTGTTATTGAGATTGCATCACTATGTTAGAAAATGAGATAAAATGATAAACTGGATATATGTTGACATTCTCTGCCTACCTGATGTATGTCTGCTCAATTTGTATACTTGGTATGTGATTGCTTGATCTGTGATGATATTGCCTGGCTGTCTGATGAATTTGTTAGCATGATCTATTAGCTTGACCTATGACGGTACAATCTGTTTGCATGATGAATGCTGAAAATGTCTGCTCTACTCAATAGTATGCCCATTTATCTGTCAAAAGCATGAATCTTCTGTTTCTGATACTCTGAATAGAATATGTCTGTCATATGTATTCGGTTACTCATGTCTGGAATCTGAACACCGATTACTATCTGGGGTATATTGTTGGGTTATGTTATGAAGTTTCTGTAGGTGCAGCCCTAGTCCAGCTGGTAAATCCTTATGGACTCAAGGTCTCCCCTTGGGTAGGTGCCGATGCTTTAGCACGGGTAAATCCTTATGGACCTAAGGCGGCCCCTTAGGTGGCACCTATGCCCATCGGGCCTAGGGTAAGTCCTTATGGATGCAGTTCTGGGGACTGCATATTGGTGTAAGGTTGGAGGGTAGTTACTAGTAAACCCTTGTATGTACTTGAACATTTTCATTGAATTGTTATGTGTTCTCATGATATGATTGGTATGATTTTATGCCTGTTTGATATGCACCTATTGGAACACACTACACATTAAACTCGTTATTTTTCATCTTCGTAATCTATCAGCTTGCATAATTCTCGTTTGTTACTCGATGATTGAATAAAGAACAAGTATCGTTATTCTCAAGTATAATGCTACCCTGAAATAACAGAAAGGAAAAGAGGATTGTTACTTCTTGGAACATCATGAAAATGTTATGCCTACCATATATATGAATGAGCTTCTAACATCTTTTGGTAGTTCTGTATTACTGAGCTTTTCCAAGCTCACGTTGTTTTTACCATCGCAGGTTAAAAGATTATAGCATGGTATAATGTTTGACATTAGTGTTCGGAGTTCCCTCAACGTTGCCTCTGGAGTACGGTATTGTATAGTTAGTGGACATGTATGTCATGTATGTCATGTATTGTTTTATGATATAGTCTGTAAAGCACTTTCTGAAATTTCTGTTAAGCGTTTAAATGACTTCTTGAAATGTTATTTTAAATAGAAGTTGATTTTACAGTTTAATAAATGTTTTGAGCAAAAATGTTTTTACATGTATTTTTATTGTGGGTCGCTCTTGTGACCCTAATGTGACTTCCTAGGATCCGTTGTAACGCATAGGTGGGTCTAGGGGGTTATATTTAGTGGTATCAGAGCTTAGATTTGCGTCATTCCGGGTAGATCGGTCGGTCGTCTGTCATAGGGTGTCTGGTCTGTGCATGCCCCTAGTTCATAACCGTACTCCTTAGTGCCGAGACTCTGATGTCGAATTCTTTCCTATAATAAGTGTGTCTAACCATTATGTCTGTAACAACTCGACATGTACTGAAAATGAATGTATGTACCATTCTTCTGTATTTTAGATTTTCTTGGTGGGTGTGTAATCGAAGAAGAGAACCTGAGATGGTTAAGGTTGTGAAATTTAAGAATCGGTTCAGATTGAGAATAATGTTTGATTATGTGAGGTAATTAGTGAAATATATATATATAGGAAGCTATTCGGTGATAGCGATTATGTTTGCGAATTTTCTGGTGGGAAATTCAATAAAAGTATTATGAAGTTAAAAGAAAGTTACTCGTGAGTGTGATGGAAGTTTAAGTTCTGTGGTGGCCTTGTTATAAGAAGGAAAAAGTTGTCTGAATATTACGCTGAAGGCAAGCGACATCTGTTCAAGACCTTGATTACGTTTGTTTGACAAGGAGAAAGGTGGGTTGCAAAAATGTGGCATGACGTATCATTATGTATCATCCCTGACTGGAATTTGATGTTACATTCCAACTCTTAAAGATTCTATTAGAGGTCATGATTACTCGTCTGGATTTTAGGTATGGTTTTTCATCCGTAAATTGTTGGGCAATCTAGTAAAGTATGTCAAATTCTAGAGGAGGTACTTCATGGTTGTTTGGTTGGTCTCTCTGATAGTTAGGAAGTTTTCTTATCCCTGATTGAGATCGTCTATAGTAAAATTATGAGTCAAATGTTTGCTTGACTACGTATGAAGGTCAGCATAGATTGAAACATTGTATTCTGATTACTTGGTCTGAGATGTTGATGGGATTTCTTTGGGTCCAAAGATAACCCATGTGATTGCGGACACGACCAGATTGATCCGTGACTAACTGAGAGTACCAAGAAAATAGGATACTTTCTTGGATAAGTTTAGCACCAGAACAGATGAAGGAGCAGTTTCTGCATTCCTCTGACTTTGGTAAATTTCGAGGACAAAATTTCTTTTAGGGGGAGAATTGTAACACCTTGATATTTATTCAAATGTATTAAAAAAGGGGAAGATGAGAATTTGAAAAAAATCGATATTCAGGGGCTTTGATCCCACGACCCTTAGTTTGGTATGTAAGGGCCTTAGCCAACCGAGCCAAGGCCATTGTTGGTTTTAGCTTACCCTGGTTTAATTTTAAACTATGCTCAATGTGCTAATTTGAATAAGATGAGTCAGTCAGCATGCCCACCTACCATCATTATTGTTTTGTACTTTTGACGCTAAACGTGAAAGAGAAAGTGGGAGAGCATACCAAAGGTCCAAAGCCCCTTCACCATCCGATGTCCGTCACCTCTACGCCGTGAACGTCACCACCGGCGGCAAACGGAGCGCCGCCTCACCCCGAGCTCAATTCTGTCCTTCACTCGTAGCATCGTGTAGCCGCCCGCCTTGGAGAAGGCCTTGAAGGTTCGTCAAGAACATGGCTGCCCCTCTCTGTTTCTTTCTTAGATCTAACCGTCTCCGTCGCCGGTGGAAGTCACCGCCACCACCAGCTGGTTCGCCGTCCCACTCTGATCCTTCAACCGCCTGTCACGCACGCTACCAAGCCGCCCAATGCCGTCGAAAACCCGTTTGAAGGTTCGACCTAACAAACCCATTGCCGCCACTGATTTCTGCAATTTTCGGCCACTTCTGTCACGATTTTGGCGCGTCGACGGGAAAATCGTGACAGGCAAAGCAAGACAAGCAAAACCCCAAGGTTTCACGTCTGATCGACGCCGGTAAGACTCCTAACGGAGCTTCGTGGATTCCAGTGATCGATATGCTTGTTTGGTGAGTTCCGTTCTAATTCCGGTGAAATTTTAATTGTGTATTTGGGAAAAATCGTGTAACCGCCTATATGTTTATTTTCAGGTGAAAAACATTGATTTCGGCAACTCCGGTGAATTTTTCGACGGCCATCCGATGACCGAAATAATTGGGTGAGTGAGCCGGACTGAACCGTCCAACCCGGTCTGAGCCCAACCCAAGTCTGACCCAACTCGTACCCGACCCAACCCGTGTCCGACCCGAACCCGACGCCCAACCCGTCTACCGAGTTAACTCAGCTCGAGTCAGCTCAGTGAGTCAGCTCAGTGAGTCAGCCGAGTCAACTTAGTTGACCTTTGCCCGTTGACTGCTGACGTCAGCATTGACTCTGACCATGTTGACCGTTGACATGCTGACGCCAGCGTTGACCTGCTGACGTTGGCGTTGACTTTGACCGTTGACCAAAAAGTCAACTTTTTCGAAAACTCCCATTTTATCTTTTTCGACGTCCTGAGTTCATTTTTGAAGCCCGTTTCACAAAATTCTGGCCCAGAAGCCTCAAAATCTAACCTTGAACCCGAACTTGTTTATGTAGTTATTTTTCAGTTAAGAGCTCTATGAATAAGGACTAAAATGGAATATTGTGTGATTGAAGGTACTCATAGCTCCTTGAATACGAATTGTTGATGGACGTCGAATTCGAGTTTGAGTGCAATCGAATGGGGTTTCATGAATTGACTGTTATAGCTCGGAGTTAAGGTAATACAATACTACCCATTGTATGCTTTATGTACATGTTGATATCAGGTTAACACATGCATGCTTATGATGAAGTGTTTTGTAAACTCTGCTTAAGCCGAATCAGATACGAGAAATAAGTATGGAAATTATTAAAACCAAAATATTCAAATAAGAATACTAATAGACCAGAAGTATCGAAAGTTAATAGTAATAAATAATAAAGTTAAATTCGCAACTCGATCAATGGTGTCTAAGATTCAATGCCCATAATATGAAGTAAAGGATATTGGATATGAGATTACAGAAATGCCCTTAAGGTATAAGAATGACTAAACTGCCCCTAATAAAGGAAGTGACCCGAAATATGCATTCGACCTGATTGAAAAAAGTACCATACTTAAGATGTATATTCTATTGGAAAAGACTTCGGCATCGTTATTCAAATGTGTGTGATACTAAAAGAAACTTGGGTTTTTCCCTTGAGCTCTGTATAACACACAAAGGTGAATTTACTGGAAATATCGCTGTATTCTTGAGCTGATCCTTACGACAGTAATGGATGAATTAATTGGAATGATCGTAATGACCAAAAAGACTGTAGTGCCTTCGAGCACCGAAATTCTTAATTAATCAAAATGACAATTTTACCCTTAAGTTCTAAAATGAGTAAACCATCTATAAGGGCCGAAGGGAGTAGAACGACTTAATCTCTACCGAGTACGTAAATGATGGAGGTGCTAAATAGTAAAATTTGACAAAAATGGTGGATTTATCCCAATTTCCAAAATGAATTAAATGCTCTCTTGAGTTAAATATGCAGTTATGCATTTGATGAAATTCTGGGAATTTTAATAAGACTTTAAGGGCTAAAGTGCCCCTAAGTGTTAGGAAGCACACTCATGTATGTTAATCACTCCTGATATTAATATAAGGTTGGAAGTCTTTCCGCAAAAATATATAAGTTCAGCTACTTTGTGGCAAGTCCTGTGGTGAAATATGAAAGCAACCGTTCAGATATACGATACTGTTGGATGCATTAGAGGGGTTGGTTAGTACTGCAATTTTGGGATATGTTAGTTTGAACAATTTGGAGGCTTAAAAAAACTTCTGGAAATATTAAATATTGGAAATTGACATTTCATCATTTCTAGGCTAAATTACAAAATCACCCCTGATAGTTAAATGACCAAAATGCCCTCGTTGGCCAAAGTAATCAAAACAGCCCTGAATGTATCCGATATCGCAAAAGATCTTATCATAGAAATCTCTGAATGCATGGCTGGAAAACTGATGAGCAAATAGAATTTCCTGAGCGACTTTTTATGTCTCATTGGTATAAATTACCAAAATGCCCATGTATGATAAAATGACCATAATGCCCTTGTTGGCTTAAATGACTAAAGTACTCATAATATATCTAAACTCTCAGAGATCTTGATGTATCAACTCCTGAATATCTGGTTTGAACCGTTAATACGAATCTCCCTTTTTAATAGGGACCTCGTTTATGAAATTCGTTCAAATTGTCAAAAGTTTAATGTGTCCCATTCTGTAAATGCCGAGTATCTTCAAGAAATAAAATGTTTCATCTAGTGTGTTCCATGTGTGTTATATTCTATTGAATGAATTGTATAATGATTACATATTAGTAAATAATCTAACAATTTAATCATGAACAATGCTATGTTTGATGAATGTTCAATTGTTATTGAGATTGCATCACTATGTTAGAAAATGAGATAAAATGATAAACTGGATATATGATGACATTCTCTGCCTACCTGATGTATGTCTGCTCAATTTGTATACTTGGTATGTGATTGCTTGATCTGTGATGGTATTGCCTGGCTGTCTGATGAATTTTTTAGCATGATCTGTTAGCTTGACCTATGACGGTACAATATGTTTGCATGACGAATGCTGAAAATGTCTCCTCTGCTCAATAGTATGCCCATTTTTTTTTCCAAAAGCATGAATCTTCCGTTTCTTATACTCTGAATAGAATATGTCTGTCATATGTATTCGGTTACTCATGTCTGGAATCTGAACACCGATTAGTATCTGGGGTATATTGTTGGGTTATGTTATGAAGTTTTTGCAGGTGCATCCCTGATCCAGCTGGTAAATCCTTATAGACTCAAGGTCTCCCCTTGGGTAGGTGTCGATGCTTTAGCATGGGTAAATCCTTATGGACCTAAGGCGGCCCCTTAGGTGGCACCTATGCCCATCGGGCCTAGGGTAAGTCCTTATGGATGCAGTTCTGGGGGACTGCATATTGGTGTAAGGTTTGAGGGTAGTTACTAGTAAACCCTTGAACATTTGCATTGAATTGTTATGTGTTCTCATGATATGATTGGTATGCTTTTATGCTTGTTTGATATGCACCTATTGGAACACACTAGACATTAAACTCGTTATTTTTCATCTTCGTAATCTACCAACTTGCATAATTCTCATTTGTTACTCAATGATTGAATAAAGAACAAGTACCGTTATTCTCAATTATAACGCTACCCTAAAATAACAGAAAGGAAAAGAGGACTGTTACTGCTTGGAACATCATGAAAATGTTATGCCTACCATATATCTGCATGAGCTTATAGCATCTTTTGGTAGTTCTGTATTACTGAGCTTTTCCAAGCTCACGTTGTTTTTACCATCGCAGGTTAAAAGATTATAGCATGGTATAATTTTTTACATCAGTGTTCGGAGTTCCCTCGGCGTTGCCTTTGGAGTACGATACTGTATAAGTTAGTGGACATGTATGTCATGTATGTCATGTATTGTTTTATGATAGAGTCTGTAAAGCACTTTCTGAAATTTCTGTTAAGCGTTTAAATGAATTCTTGAAATGTTATTTTAAACAGAAGTTGATTTTACAGTTTAATAAATGTTTTGAGCGAAAATGTTTTTACATGTATTTTTACTATAGGTCGCTCTTGTGACCATAATGTGACTTCCTAGGATCCATTGTAACGCATAGGCGGGTCTAGGGGGTTACAGAAACCACGTCATTGGTACCCTCAATCGGATCTTTCATCGCATGAAATCCCACCAAGGGATAAGGTTCCATCACAAACCCCAAATATCGAGTCAAAAAGTAATATGTACACACCGCAGTTTCGTATCCAACCCACAAATAATCCAAGCAGACTTTCTATCTGACTCTCACCTTTGCCGAAAATAACAAATAATACTTACCAAGGAAAATACCATTACTCAAAGAAATCCTATCGAATCTGTGCACTCACAATCCTTTACAAGATCCACGATCATCTATTTAATTTGCACTGAGGAACATCGAAGCATCATGAACACTCTGACAAACTCAATGTTAAACTCCCAACTGACGGCAAGTCAACCACTTATCACTATCTCAAACACACGACTCCACACTATTTCCCAAAACACGCGATGAAAGTTTGGTACCAACTGTTGTTCTCAAAATTCACCATATATTAACCACTAAATTGTATAAGAAGAATCTCTTGCTTGATACATCTTTCTCTAAAACATCTACAACGAGATCTCATAGCCCATCAGAACTCATCGTACCCAAATTCAATCAACCACTGTATACTCTTAATTAAAATTAGATGCTACTTCTTACAGCTTCCAGAGTTACTCATTCTCACCCGGAGCTTAACTAACAAAACACACGGGTACCGGTACTGACTGGTCAGTACCGACACCAGATGAATCGAGTACCGGTACTACATGGAGCTAGTATCAGTACTCCCTTTCATAACCATCACTTGCAATCCTTAATCGGCCCACCTGGGCAGCATAATAATCTAACCCGAACTAACTTCGTACAATCTATCACTTATCAAGTTCACTTTACTTAGGTGGTGATCGACCACACGATCAACAACTCTTAACTACTTCAACTCACGTCATTGTCCAATCTCAAATTCCTCAAATATCAAGTACCCAAAATTCACACTATTAGGGTAGGCACACCCTTCCTTCTTGCACAAAAATACATTTCCGACAAAACAACAAAACATCCTCAAAGATCTAGAAACCTTACTCGACTTTAATCGAGTCAGCACCATTGTCACAATAAAATGGTCTCAAACCCATTTTTCCCTGACTGATTACATGGTAACTAACCTTTCCCACACACAATGTCCTTAAGGTAACTATCATATCAACACTCATATTTCCATATTCCTTATACACTCATACGTGTCGCGTAAAGCATCAACTTACATTCGAGAAACAATACAGTGGCCCACACCTATCATCGCTGGAACACCTCAACGTCACTGTAGACATCAATGTTACAACAACACTCCTTAAAGAGAGAAATCTCCATTTCGAAATTACTAGCCTCCAACACTTTAATCGTAAACATCTAATTCTCACACCAATCCCAGAAAAAACACACAAGTATTTTGCAATTGGTTAAACGAGTCATCCACCTTCGGAGACATGTAACGGTCTTCCACTGTCACTTAACAAACTGTCAACGATTTAAGCACCACCTCAAAGAACCAACTTCTTACTAGTGAACAGGCTCGGCTCTCTCTTGGGTGAAGCACTTACAAAAGAAACCTCGTTCGGGTTGCGCCTTCACAACTGAATCTCTAACTTTTTCAACTGGATCAATGTCCTCTAACAAGGGTGATGGGCATCGATGTCCCACTCAGCCTTACCTCAACATCCACTCATGTCCTTAAAAGGGAAGAAGTCTTGACGACTCCTTCAAGAAACATGAACATACACTCTGATTGTCCGAAAGCTCCCAAGCATCGAACTACACATATTGGCACCCGCTAAACGGTCAACATGTCCCAAAACCCCGTCGTGCCATTCTCTAAATAACCACAATGAAATCAAGGTAGGAGGGCAACAGTTCAAAATTCTCAATACCAAAGGTCAGGTTCCCTCAAGGTCTCGGTGCCTTGAGCCCACTCTAGACATTACTGGCCAACATCACGCTTGATTAACCAAAGCAATTTCAAAAGTGAAACAACTCTCAAGGAGGTAGCTCTATCAAACTTGTAGAATGTCTAACTTCGATCACACTCTAACGAACTAGTGAACCCCAAATCCATTATCTCCGAGAAATACCCTTGAGAAGGGTGATGATACTTCCCAAGTATCATCGAAACTCCTTTTAAGCGAACAAAAGGTACTCCAACCAATGTGCATCCACTGATCGATTTCGAAAGCAAGATATCCATACTCGCTTCATAAATGTTATTCACGCATAATGATGAAGATTTTTTTGCCACAAACTCTCATAACGCGTCGAAAGGATTCAGAACGTCTTCAACACTCAACAAGGAAACAATTCAAGTTGCGGGAGGATGACACATTCTCAACTACAGCATCATTCAACTAAAGCACATTTCAACAATCCGATGAGACTTCACTCTCGGAATCGCTCCCACGAGTTGCTCAACACTTAACTCGGCCATCTCGGCCACGGTCGCAACCATCTTAGCGTCACAATGTTGGATGCACCATTAGGATTCCAGTCTTAAGGAGTACGAACTTAATTTAAGGGCTTGTATTCACTATACACCTTACTAAAACACCTATACAACCCCGAGGTTTCCTAGAACCGGCTAAATCTAAGCTTTGATACCACTGTTGTAACACCCTCGACTCAGATGACACATTTAGGCCCCAAGCCCAAACCAAAACCATAAAATTTCTCAAACTGGGTTTAGCCCAAACAAGGTATTTTTTAAAACATTTAGATCCAATAGTTGAAAACATAGATAAACAATTTAAATTGTTACAAAGGGGATCAACTTTAATTTAAAAAATTTAAATATTTGACTTGATTAATACAATTTCAAAAGTAAGAATTACAGACTCGACCACATAAGGTCCTATGAATACATAGCCCATTAAACACAAGTATCATACTCTGAACACCTCCACATACTGGAATCCTGTAGTGATAATGCTCTTCGAGCCAACAATCCAACGATCAACCTACGCACAGAAACAACGATTCTGAGCGCTGAGCTTACAAAGCTTAGTGGTACACATCTACTCTTCTATACTTCATGATAATCATAAACATAAGCATGCAAGCTAGTAGGAGCAATAAGTAGAGATAAATAAAAACGTGGTGCCACCACTAGTCACCTAAACACATGCTCTCAACATAGCAAAAAATCATACATGACCCACAAGGCCCAACCATACTCGGGATCACACCAGACCGACCGAGAAAAAGCACACAAAATCATAACCACAAACTTGGAGTGAGGCTCGATGCCACACAATTTCGGGAACATACACTCTGAGTGAGGCCCGATGCCACACAGCTTCGGGAACGTACCCTCTATAGGTGAGACCGATGCCACAAAACTTTGTGAACATACACCCATGCCCGAAATCTCTCGTCAAGCATCTTCGAATAAAACATGGTGCCAAATAACTTCAGGAACGTACATTCAACATCTCTAACCATGATGTTGCAACGTTTTCTCATTTGGTATCTGGATCCCATCAATCAAAGGTAACACAACCAATCAAGTGTCCAAACAACACACAACATTTACATGATTACCAAACTTTATGGTTTCTATCAATTATCAAGCCACTCATTCCAGTTTACCATCTTGTTAATATATTATGAAAGTGTACAATGACATCATTATTAATTATCTCAATAATCCATATTATCTCATTAACATTCCACGTCAATTTATATCTTTTATCATCATTATAGATTATTTCGTTCAGGGGGTAGCGATACTCGAACATGAGTATCGATACGGTACCTCTAGGTTCTGGTACATCACACGCGTACCGATACAAATATTGTTTACTGGAAATCTTAGATTTCTATAAGTATAGGTACGGGTTAACTCGTATCGATATGACCCCCAATCGCGTACCGGTACAACCAAAGCTCGTACTGATACCCTAAACACAAGTTCATACCATTTCCTCAAATTACGATATTACCACGTTTTATTTGACCCCTAAAGCTTATAAAATTCATCAGAACTGGTTTACTAACGCATTCAACCAAATAATAATAATAATTACCAGTTCCATAATCATTTGATCGAGTATTTTAACCCTTAAGCATAATTCTCATCAATCTATTCGAACAAGCATACAAAGCATCACAATTATTTCAATAAATCATTCAATCATCAAATAATCATACGAGCATCTCAAATGATCCTACACGATCTCTAAAGCCTTCACGAGTCTCATTATATTCGTAACATCAACATGCATCTAATAGATATATCAAGTCTCATAATACCTATCTCACAACATGCTCATTCATCGTCTACCTATTTTGCGAACACTAACAAGCAAGGCAATCACATTTATGATGCTCATGAAGCAATAGGAGTTCGAGGTGTACTAACCTTAAGCCAAAGCGATAAATCTTCATCCAAGCTTCTCCAATTATCTCTTTAATTCCCATATTTGAGTCTACTAAATCCTTAGATAAAACAAATAAGACTACATAAGCCATTGCACACTATCAAACTACTTTAGGGGATAAAATGCATAAAAATAGCTTACCGGGTTCGAATCTGGCAAAACGAACTACGCCATCGGAGTCAAAACATCGAGAAATCCCCGGGTAAGGTCCCCTGGAAAAGTTGACTCCGGTCAATGGTCAACGGCGGCAGTGTCGTGCACAACGGTCTGAGAGGCGGCAGATCGAGGTTTGGAACTCCCCCCTTTATTTTTTCCCTCATTTTCTCTTCTTTCTTTCCTACTATCTACTTTTCACCTTTTTCCTTTTTCTCTCTCCTCATCCTAATTTTTTCATCTTTTTCCACCAACTACACCTATTTAAATTTCAAACACCACCAATAAAATCCATTCTTCCAACTTGGATAAAGCCATTAAATAAAGGCCCAAAGCTCGTATCCAAAATTTTTAATCAGGCTCTCGGCATAAAGGCCCAATACCCGGGTTAGAGACCTGATTTGCTAACCCGAAATTTGGGTCGTTACAAACTCATTTTCAAGTTTCTTTTCCAAGAAAGAAATTGGGATTGGATAATAATAGGTGTGGAAATGGATGGTATTCTAGGTAATTTTTTGGTAAAGTTCACAAATGATCATTGAATTTTAATAAATTGTTTAATTTGGTAATTAACTGAGCATATTTCAAATTCAAAGGAACAACTTTGGTCGATGAAGCAACAGAAGAAATCCTCAAGCAATGCCAATTGGGATCCATCAAAGAAATAACCCACAAGAAGAAATCCATTCAATCGTCGGTAACAAAGCAAAATATCAAAGCTCCTCGTATGCTACGAGAGAGGCTTATTTATTAATTTTCTTTATATAATGGTTTAACCGCCAGAAATGTACCCAAATTATATATTTTTTTTCAATTTGGCACCTAACGTTTATTCCGGGCTAAATTGGTGCATAACGTTTCATTCCATAACTCAAATTAAGTTTTTTCATCAATGGCTGTTAAAAAAATATCGTCATCCAATTATAATATGACACATAGCCTCGTTTTTTATTTATTTAATTTCTGAATTTCTTAAAAACACCCAAAATTTTAATTTCTTTCAATCAAACTCTCAAATCACATGTCCCTTATCGTTAGACATCCCCCACACGTCGGTGGTTCACCGTTCACCACTCAACGTCGCGTAGCTCACCGTTCGACATCCCCCACCCTAAAGCCATCTGTCAAAAAGCCTAATCGGTCTCTTTTTTTCATTGTTAGATGTTCGTCGACGGAGCAATCGACGGTTCATTCGTTGATTTTAGACGACGGGATGATGGGGTTTTCAGTCGTGGGGTCTAATGAAAGCAAGGGTAGCTACTGGTGGTTGAATTAGTGGTGGGAGGGGAGGAATTTAGGGTTTGGGTTGAGGATTTTATAGGAATTATAGATTTTGATTTTTTATATAAAATTAAAGATTTTCTAATTATTATAAAATAAAAATTAAAGAAAATACCATAAATATATCACATGTCGTGTTTTTATTGGATAATAGAATTTTTTTCATGTCTATCACGAAAAAAACCTAATTTGAGTTACTGAATAAAACGTTAAGCAACAATTTAGCTTGGAATAAACATTAGGCACCAAACTAGAAAATGGTATAATTTAGTTACCTTTCTAACGTTTAAGCATTAGATAATACCCAATTTTGTGTCTTTCAATCAATAATAAAGTTATATATTGTTTTCATTATTTTTTATTGAACTAATTCTACTTTAGGGGTATTGAGAGGCTTTGAAGGTTATTATTTTAGTAGTGAAATCAATATTATATTAGAGCAACGATGACTTTTTGAGGAATAACAATAGACTCATGGTGACGAAACACAATCAGAGTTTTCTGTGAAATTAATATTTTAATATTTTATCATTTTATAGCTTTTTATTTTTATTTACTTTATTTTTTATTTTTTAACAATGTTTTTATTTTACTAATTTTTTAATATTTAACTTTTGTAAATATTTTAAAGATTCACACACCGCCACATCAACACCGTGAATTGTCACATCAACATTGTAACAATAAGTGATTATTTTTATCCGTCAAAAGATCATATTGATTAATTTTCTCGATTTAAAGGCTTAATTGGGTGAAAAAAGTTTAAAATTTTAATTAATATTTATTCTCGAAAGTACAAAGACTTCTGGCACAAAGTTTCAAATTATCCCATAATATTACTTTTATTTTTTTTATTAAAACATCCTACACATATTGAAGTTCGGTTTACGTTTAAATATTTCTTTGATATTCAGTTAATTTATGACACGAAATAAATAATTCTAATAACAATATAGATATTTGTATTAGATTTATATATAAAAAAAGTCAAACTACTCATCTATTTCATATGGACATACGCTTAAATTAAATTGTTATGGATTTAAACCAACCCAACCAAAGACACGTCTCTTTGATGGCTTATTCGATATATAAAAAGAAACTATAAATCTGTCATAATCAATTCGATTTTTTAAGCTTTTATGCCTCGAAATATCGTCCCATTGAACATTTAACAATCAACTTGATGTATGCTTGTTGTAATGTTTCCAAATGGACACAAAATAAGAGTTGAGAATCTCTTAAAAAGTAACACAACTTTTGAAGCATCGCTCATCGAGTAATTTCATCATCTAAACTTTCTCTTGTTAAAGGTAAATCAGTATCTTTATATTTTGCCTACACAAATTATTATATCATCATAAATTATATAAATAGGAAATTATTAAAGTCAATTATACAATAGGAATAAACGAGTATTAAAATCAAATTTTACATCCCAAAGAATTGAATTGCAGTATTGATCACGTCTTGAAATCGCTACCGATACTTGTTTTGTTAAAGACATATAAATTTATTGACGTCCAAGTTGTTGTCGTAGGAGAAAATGGCATTGTTGTAGGAGAAAAATTCAATTCCAAGTTGTTCGGATTGTAGGAGAAAAATGGCATTGTTGTAGTAGAAGAATAGTTGACGAAGGAGGACTAGGACCTTCACCAACTTTAATATCCTTGCACTGCAAACCGGATTCCGTATAGATGAAGTATATTCAAACATCAAAAATTCATATAATTGGATATCATAAGGATGTCGGATATGAGTTTTTCAAACAAAAATAAAGAATTGGAACAACTTAAAACAAACGCGAAATATATAAACGAATACGCAAAAGTCTCAAATTTTATATGATTTGAATTATACAAGTAAATAAAACTAATTTAAAACATTATGACATAATGTTCAAGCTCACCATACATGTTCAAGCTCTTTTTCGCAGGCATCATCTCATAGTTTGGCTTTTCTTTCGGCGGCAATCCGACACCATCTGCGTTCGGTGAGTTCAACAAGATGTTCGGAACTCCGAGAAGCAACCCCATCGCATCCCTTCGAGTAAGTAGAATATGTTCATTGATGTGTTTTCGTCTTTTACAACTTGAGCATTTAACAATTAGACCTTGAGCCATAATATTTGAAAGGGCCATATGATTGACAAACAGATTCTTCTCAGATCCAGAACATAATACAGTTGCATCAAATGCAAAATTTTAAAAAATAAGTTACCAAAGTAATAAATATAAAGTTATTCAAGTCATTGTAGTATAGTGGTGAGTATTTTCGCTTTTCGCACGAGTGACCCAGATTTGATCCCCGGCAACGGCGTTATTTTTCTTTTTTTCTCTTTTTGGAAATATAAAAAAAAAATCTCAAAAACAAATTCATTGGTGCCGCCCGAAGTGTTAGGCTAACATGATAACCAACTACACCACAACGCCTAGTTTACATTTTGCGCCACTATATTAATACATTCCCGTACGATACCAAACAAATCTACAAATATCTGAAATGTTAAACATTATTATGATAAAATTGAAAGGATTTTCATAATTTATACAAATTTTGTACTCCTATTAGAATATGCTATCGCTTTGTTTCGGGAATATAAAATAAAGTTTTGAATATAATACATATATTAATATATATACTAGGTGTAATAATGTGATCTTAAAAGTAAATGAACTTATATTTAAAATAAAATTTTCATTATTTTAAGACATAATAAAAATGTAAATAATTAAAACACATGGTCATAATGTTATAAAAATACACATGTACACGACACAAATATAAAAGGGTTAAAATATACATAAAATAGACCATTCACATGTAAAAAAATGTTTAAATTTATAGTATTTCTAACATGAAAAATAATGTGAATACAATATTATTATATATTTTATATATACAAATTGAATTATTATGAAAAAATGTGTAAAAATATAGGATTAATTGACATAATACGAATATTAAAATCATTAGTTAATATAAATAATTATCTTAAATTATATAAATATTTTATATTATGAAAATAATATAAACACGACACATGCAGATATTGAAAATAATATAAATCATTTGTTGCGGTAAGTTGATGACCAATGCTGAAAGGTTTAAACGCCACTTTGCACAGGATAGTTGTTGCATTCTCTGTCATGCAGATATTGACCATGTTCTCTGTTTCTGTCTCCCGGCGTACTCAATATGGCACCAATTGATTCGCTCGGATAGACTTGAGTTGTTGTTAATTGTCGACATCAGGAGTTGGATTCAAATTAACCTTGCTAATTCAAATCTTTTTGTGCAAAACACGGAAGATTGGGACATCCCTTTTGACACAATTAGTTGGAACCTTTGGCTCCAAAGGAATGCTATGGTTTTTGATAACCCCCTAGATGATTTGGAATCCGTCTTATGTCGCAGTTTGAGATTGGTGCAACTACAATGTGTTGCGGATCGCACTTTGAAACTGGGTTGTTTTCATGGCAAGTCTGCAATTCTCGGTTCCCCCAAATGATTTTCTCTTGAATCCAGGTGGGTTAAGATGAATACAGATGGGGCCTGCTCGATTGGTGAGAACCGTGCCACGCGCGCGTGTGGGGGGGGGGGGGGTGCTGCGCAGCTACACGGGGCAATGGCTCTTGAGTTTTAACAAATCTTTAGGTATATGATCCCCTATCATGGCAGAGATTTGGGGCGTGTTTCAGGGTGTGTTATGTGCATGGAATGGTGGATGGCGCAACGTCATCTTCGAGATGGATAGCCTCGAGCCCCTATCATTGATTTTAGATTATCAACAGGATCTCATGGATGGTGCTTTGCTGGAAAATATACGTATGATGCATTCACGGGCTTGGACTATCTGTTTTCAGCATGTTCTACGATCCGATAACATGGTGGCGGATACCCTTGCCAAGATGCATGATTCCACCTCACTCTCGGTACGGATTTTCCATTCAGCTCCTCCTTGCGTAGATGAGATGTTACAGACGGACTCGATCGATGTTCTTGACTTACCTGGAGATTAGTTGGCCATTATAGCACATGCATGTTGTCTAGTTGTGTTCTTAGCTTTGTTTTTGATTCATTATGGCTTTAGTTATCTTGGTTTTTCTCTTAGGTTTTTAGTTTCTTAACCTCCATCCTGTAATACAATCATGGGTACTATTTTCTTCCACTTAGGTTTAGGAAGGTTTTTAACGAGGCTCATGTGCGTATCCCTATTTTTACCAAAAAAATTATCATGTTCAGAAAAATATGTCAAATTATACGTATAAAGATTTTCATGTTATATATATATATATATATTAAAACCAATGAACACAATAAAATTATGTTAAATATGGGATAATTTGAGACACGTCGTATAAACAATTGAAATAATTAAAACAAATAACATGAACATAATACAATTTTACAATTGCATCAAAATGCACAAAAAGTAAGGATAAAATACACAAATCATCACTCAACTATCTTCTCACTCTTATTTTGATTATTTAATTTTTGAACTTTTGAATTTACTAACTGAACTTTCAGATTGCTCATGTTTTGGTCACTCTCGATTATTTTACTATTATTTTCAAAATTTTTGGCATTTTTATTATTATTTAATATAAAAATAATTTAAAATATAAAATTAAATCCAACTGTTCGCCAGCCACCATTCGCTGTCATCAGACGCCACCGCCGACAGTTGTAGATGGTGGTCGGTCAGTATCAAATTTCACCGGTGGCTTCGTCTTGGCCCTCTGAGTCCAAATGCGACCTTCATTTTGTCGGAAAGTGCTCTAAGTCCATGAAAAAGAGATCGAAAATAAGGAAACTGAAAAGTTTCAAACGAGATTTGCATGTTTCGGGACATTTTTCGGTGAAACAAACACCAGATTCGGACTCGGTGTGTCAAAACAAGTCCATCGCTGCAATTTGGATCAAACGGTCGTCAATTTTGTGACCAACAGTGGTGGTGATTTTTTATACTTTTTAAATTTAATAATAATAAAATATGAATTTTATTATTTATTTTAAATTATTTTATATTTAATAATATTAAAAAATTCATATATAATAATAAAATATTCTAGAGTGACCGAAACATAAGCAATCCGATAAGTTCAGTTACTAAATTGAAAATTTTAAAAGTTGAGTGACCAAAATAAGAGTGAAAAGATAGTTGAGTGATAAACTTGTAAATTCCATGAAAATAACATTTCGTCTCCTTATAAAAATTAAGGGTAAACTACATAAATGGTCTCCGAATTTTTAGAGCACTTTTATTTTGATCACCAAACTTTTAAAACTTGCGATATAGTCACCAAACATTTAGTTCGTTTTCAATACGGTCCCTCCCGTTATATTCGATTAGATGCTTACAGTAGTTTTCATTTTTCCTTAATAAAATAATGGGTAAACTATATCATCCATCACACAACTTTCTTCTTGCTCCTATTTTGGTCACCAGAGTTTAAAATTTTCCAATTTAATAACTTAACTTTCAAATTATTCCTATTTAGATCACTCTTGAATGTCATGATTATACAAATACAAAAATTCGATTAATCCTTACAAAATTATTTTGGTTAATTGGTAAATTTAGATTATTCAATTCTTGATCTTATATTGTACCAATTAAATCGGATAATCGATTGACTAGTTAACCAAAATATTTGATTCGGGCAATGATTTTTTTTACTTTGCTTATTAAAATATCAAATATGATAATATGATAAATTTAATAATTGTTCAGTTGTGATAAAAGTGTATCAAAATAATTTATTAAAAAAATCTGTACTGAAATCAAAATAATTTTGCTTAAAACTGTGAACCGTAACTAAATCAAAATAATTTATTTAAAAAAATATGTACCAAAATCTGGTTCGGCTAATCCTTAAAAATCATTTTGGTTAATTGGTAAATTTGAATTATTCATTTTTTGATCTTATATTGTATTGATTAAATAGGACAATTGATTGACCAATTAAATAGGATACTATGTGTGAACTCTCAATTTTTGACTTTCTGGTTATGTTTACATTTTTATCACAACAAAAACTATTATTAAATTTGTCATATTATCATATTTGATATTTTAATAAGCAAAGTATAAAAAATCATTACCAAATTAAATATTACAGTTAACTTGTCGATCGATTATTCAATTCTTGATCTTATATTGTACCAATTAAATCGGATAATCGATTGACTAGTTAACCAAAATATTTGATTCGGGCAATGATTTTTTTTTACTTTGCTTATTAAAATATCAAATATGATAATATGATAAATTTAATAATTGTTCAGTTGTGATAAAAGTGTATCAAAATAATTTATTAAAAAAATCTGTACTGAAATCAAAATAATTTTGCTTAAAACTGTGAACCGTAACTAAATCAAAATAATTTATTTAAATAAATATGTACCAAAATCGGGTTCAGCTAATCCTTAAAAATCATTTTGGTTAATTGGTAAATTTGAATTATTCATTTTTTGATCTTATATTGTATCGATTAAATAGGACAATTGATTGACCAATTAAATAGGATACTATGTGTGAACTCTCAATTTTTGACTTTCTAGTTATGTTTACATTTTTATCACAACAAAAACTATTATTAAATTTGTCATATTATCATATTTGATATTTTAATAAGCAAATTATAAAAAATCATTACCAAAGTAAATATTACAGTTAACTTGTCGATCGATTATCCCATTTAATTGATACAATATAAGTCGAGAATTGAATAATAAGAATTTATCAATTAACCAAAATAACTTTTTAAGGATTAATCAAATTTTGTATTTGTATAACCATGACATTCAAGAGTGACTAAAATAGGAATAATTTGAAAGTTAAGTTTTTAAATTGGGAAATTTTAAACTCTAGTGACCAAAATAGGAGTGAGAAGAAAGTTGAGTGATGGATGATGTAGTGTACCCATTATTTTGTTAAGGAAAAATAAAAACTAACGTGAGCATCGAAAGGAATATAATGGGAGGGACCATATTGAAAACGAACTAAATGTTCGGTAACCAAAATGAAAGTTCCTTAAAATTTCGGTGACCATTTAGGTAGTTTACTCTAAAAGTTCAGTGACCAAAATAGGAGCAATCCGAAAGTTCAGTTAATAAATAGAACATTTTAGAAATTAAATGACCAAAATATGAGTGAAAAGATAGTTGAGCGATAAACTTGTAAATTCTCGGAAAATAACATTTCGCCTCCTTATAAAAATTAATTATTATATGTTGCTAAGTTGATCAATTGAATCGAATATGGCCAAGAGGGGGTGAATTGGCTTTTTAAAATTGGAATGAGCAAATTGAAAAATAGAAAATTCAAGACAAGACAATTTATAGTGGTTCAAGCTTAGAACAAGCTCTACATCCACTACCTTAGCTCCCACTAAGGATTTTCAATCAATTTCACTAGAAATTCGCCCCCTTTTCTCGGATTAGGAGGAAACCTTACAAATCGGTTAATCTTTCTACCCAAAGATTAACCAAGACTCTCTCAAATACAAAGAAGTTTGACAATCTGAATAATGCCTCTTACTAGGTTGATAGATTTCCCAAGTACACTTAAACACTCCACAAACTTGGAATAAGATAATACAATTGAAGATTACACAAGTAAGGTACAAGGATTTGACTTTAATACCTCTAAGGTTTTGATATGTGCTTGGATTGTTGCAAATTTGTTCAATAGTTGTTGTTGTAGCTTTTTAGGCTTGTTTATATACCCTTGCATTGATTTCTAGCCGTTCTAGTGGTTGAGATCATCAGTATAGTCGTTAGGCTTCATTTTTCCTGCAATAAATGCACTTTTGTAGCCTAACGTATCGGTACTCGAATAACTGTATCGATACCTGTCTCAAAACAGAAAGAGCCGTTGTGCACATTTAAGAGGGCGTATCGATACGGGTATGGGAGTATCGGTACGAGTATAGTGTAAAAACAAGGGCGTATCTATCCTCTATGACCGTATCGATACGAATTTTGCTCACTAGAATCTTAAGGAAAACTTTAGTAAAAAGTGTATCGATACGCTATATGGCCGTATTAATACAGTCTAACGACCGTTTAAATTTTGCTGAAATCATAACTGACAAGCAACAGTCAAAATCTTTAAATGCAAAGATTTATCGAATCAGATCAAAGTGTATCAATATGGGGACTACCGTATCGGTATGCTATGCCTTAAAGTTAAGCCCAGGTAAAATATTGTATCGATACAGGTATAACCATATCGGTACGCTTTTGTCAATTAAAATTCCAGAACCTAAAAACTGTTTCGATACGGCTATTGCGTATCGATACACCTTGGCGTACAAACTGGTTTTAGGCTGTAACACTTAGAAAAATCTTACTTGAACAAATTCTTTGACTTAGAATCATTTTGGTTCAAGTTTTCTTGTCAATTTGTGAGATTTTGAACTACTTAAAATTTTATTTACTTTTACAAAAAAGATCCTTAGACACTTTGTTATATCAAAATCAAATTAGGTTTTACAATCTCTCCCTTTTTTGATATAACAAAACCAAAGTAAATTTTTAAGTATTTTGATAACTTTTAAAAGTTTACTCCCCCTTAAGTTAAGATTGGTTTTCAAAAAAATTATGTTTTACACTTCTCCCCTTTTTTGTTAGATCAAAATCAATGCAAACATTCAAGGATATAGACAATATATAATAATGAAGCACAAAGTATAAGCAAAGCATAATTTAAGCAACATAATAGCATTAAAATTCAAAATAAAATTCAAAGCAATAATAGTTCAAAACAACTTCAAACTTAAATCCAAACTTAATCCTAAGAACAAAATCAAAGCATAGGGTTCCTAACAAAAAGGTGCATAAAAAAGAAATACTAATATGATATGTAATGAGATGATATGCTCAACAACTACTCGTCTCTATCATCTTCATCCTCGTCCTCTTCGTCTTCATCATCAATGTTGGCTTGAGATTTCCGAGTATGATTGAGCCAAGCATCATGGAAGACAATGAGAGAGACGTCCATGGAAGTTTGTTGTTGTTCAATGGCCTTGACTCGATCCTCCAAAGATGTGAAACGAGTATCAATGGCCGCAAATCCGACAACCATGTTATTCCTTAAGGATGTGAATTGTTCATTGAGATAAGCCATCAGTCCATCCATGGAAATTTGAGCTTGTTGGACTTGTGGACCTTGAGGAGCGACCGAAGGAGGTTGATCTTCTTGAGGACGAGGGCAAGCAACACAAACCCACTCATGATCAATGTACTCAAAGTGAGCACGAGTAAGGGAGTGTTCGTCAATGGGCTTTCCTAGAGGCTCGGTTGCATCATGGGAACAATCGGTCTCCAAGGAATGGAACAAGAAGCTCCAAGCCGTGCCATAGAAAAATGAATTGACTTGATCGGTGTGACGGTGTTGGACAAGATAAACCAAGTCAGTAAACATAATTTGGTAAAGATTTGGGCGCTTACCCTCTCGGAAACATCAGAGCCAAAAAGCATTAACTTGGCGAATGGTAGAGAATTTCCCACCGGAAGGACGAATCCACCAAGAGATGATGAGATGGATGTGAAGAAAAACATAATTGAAGAAAAACAGAATGTATTTCTATTTCTTTCGATAAAATTAATTGATCAACTTAAAAAGGTTTGCAGACTTTTATAGACTAGGACTTTTAGTTACATTAGGACTCCTACTAATTATTAACTTCTAACTCTAGTCTTAGGAGTTTGACTTTAACTAAACTTATACAATATAGTTTGATTATAATAACTAATTTAGTTCGACTAGACTTACAATTCTAGTTCGAGTAAACTTACACTCCCCCTCAAGTTGGAGAATATACATTGCATAATCCCAACTTGAATAAAAATGTGTCGAATAAGGCTTTTGGCAGTGCTTTTGTTAGTACATCTGCCACTTGCTCCTCGGCTAGAACATACTCTAATGAAGCCATTCCACTTGTCAACTTCTCTGCGATAAATTGCCTATCTATTTCAACATGCTTTGTTCTGTCGTGTTGAATAGGGTTCTTGGCAATTTGAATGGTCGATTGATTATCACAAAAGATCTGGAAATTTTCATCCTTGGCAATTCCTAGTTCTTTAAGCAACTTTATTAACCAGATTCCTTCACACATTCCCAAGGCCAATGCTTTGTATTCCGCTTCTGCACTGCTTCTGGAAACAACTGTCTACTTTTTGCTTTTCCATGTCACCAAATTACCCCATACATAAGAGCAATATCCACTGGTTGACTTCCTGTCTGTTAGTTCACTGGCCCAACTTGCATCTGTGAATACTCTAACAGTTTTATCAGAACTTTTCTTGAATATTAAACCATGTCCAGGTGTCCCTTTCAAGTATCTCAGAATCCTCTTTGCTGCTTCCATGTGTTCCTGCCTCGGATCTGTCATGTGCTGACTCACAATATTCACTGGAAAAGAGATATCTGGTCTAGTTAGTGATAGATAGATCAATTTCCCTACTAGCCTCTGGTAGAGTCCTTTATCTGCCTTTGGACCTGGATCGACTTTGTTGAACTTTAAGTTTGCATCCATGGGTGTATATGCTGGTTTGCAACCCAACATTCCTGTTTCTATCAACAAATCCAGAACATACTTCCTCTGATTGATCACCAAACCTTTGCTAGACCTTGCTATCTCCATACCTAGGAAATATCTGATTTTTCCTAGATCCTTGATTTCAAATTCCTTGCTCAACAAGGTCTTTAATCGACTCAATTCCACTTCATCATCTCCTGTCAATATTATATCATCCACATAAACAATAAGAATAACCCTTTTATTTAATGAGGTTACCTTAGAGAACAAGGTATGGTCTGCCAGTGTGTTTGTATCCATTCTCCAAAATAACCCTGGTAAATATGTCGAACCATGCTCTTGGAGACTGCTTAAGGCCATAGAGAGATTTGTCAAGCTTGCACACTTTCTGATTTTGTCCAGCAGCTTCTAGTCCAGGTGGAATCTGCATGTATACTTCTTCCTCAAGGTTACCATTAAGAAAAGCATTTTTAATGTCAAGTTGATACAGTTGCCAATCACAGTTTACAGCTAGGCTTAACAAAACTCTAACTGAATTTAATTTAGCAACAGGGGCAAATGTTTCCTTATAATCCACTCCATAGGTCTGTGTGAACCCCTTCGCAACCAATCTGGCTTTATATCTCTGTATACTGCCATCTAAATTGTACTTAATGGCGAACACCCATTTGCATCCAACTGGTTTCTTTACCTTGGGGAAGATTTGTAATAGTCCATGTACCATTCTTTTCAAGTGCCTCAATTTCTTCATCAACTGCTTCCTTCCACTTTGGATTCTGCAAAGCTTCTTCAATAGTCTTAGGAATACGTTCTTCATCTAGCTTTGCTATAAATGCTTTAAAAGATGGCATCAAATTACCATAAGCATCATACCTTTGAATAGGATACTTAGTACACTGTCTCACCCCTTTTCTTTTAGCAATAGGTAAGTGTTCAAATTCAAGAAGATGAGAAGGAATACTAGCAGAATTATTACCTCCACTTTCTTTACAAGCAGCTGGACTAAAATCCAATTCTTGGTAAGTACTAGATTGCAGAATGGTTTCTGGAATGGTTCTCTTCCTGGTGTAAACCTGCAGTTGTTTAGGGGGTTGTGAAGAAGGTTCGATTAAATTTCGGGTTCCTACAAGCGTGACAATAGGTGAAGTATGTGGTGTAGATAAGGTATTAGGTGAGGAAATAGGTAAAATATTAGGTGGAGAAAGAGAAGTCTGAGGCTAAAGTGATGAGGAATAGGTAGGAGGTGGTAAAGGAAAAGAAGGAACCTGTTTTGGAGAGGGCTGGAAATCATCAAAACTCTCCCCCTGAATTTCAGTCGTGGGAAAATATGGTTCCTGTTCAAAAAAGTTAAGATCCAAAGAAACAAGAAATTTACGAGAAGGTGGATGGTAACATTTGTAGCCCTTCTTTAGTGAAGAATATCCTACGAACACACATTTTAGAGATTTAGGATCAAGTTTAGACCTAGAAGGATCATGGTTTGTAACAAACACGATACACCCAAAAGTTTTCAAAGGAAGTGTAGAGGACAAAGGCTTAAAGTGAGGAAAACAAGATAAAAGAACATCTCTAGGTGTTTGGAAATTTAAAACTCTACTGGGCATGCGATTAATAAGATATGTAGAAGTTAATAAGGCTTCTCCCCATAGATATTTAGGAACATTGTGGGTAAACAATAAGGCTCGAGTTACCTCTAGTAGATGCCTATTTTTTCCTTTCTACGACTCCATTCTGTTGGGGAGTATCAACACAAGAACTAATTTGTATTATCCCTTTCTCCTTGAAAAAATCACCTAAAGATTTAGTAAAGAATTCCCCTCCATTATCTGATTTAAAGATTTGAATTTTAGAATGAAATTGGGTCTCGACCATGTTGTAAAATCTCTCAAAAACACTAGTCACTTCAGATTTTTCTTTCAAGAGGTAAGTCCAAGTGGTTCTACTATGGTCATCAATAAAGGTCACAAACCATCTGCTACCAGTAATATTCTTCACTTTAGAAGGACCCCAAACATCACTGTGGATAAGAGAAAAAGGATGTGAGGGTTTGTAAGTAGAGGGTAAGTAAGATTGTCTTGTTTGTTTAGCAAGTTGATAGATATGACATTTAAAGGAAGAAGGTTTTTGATTAACAAATAATTGAGGGAAAATTTTGCAAGATAGGTGAAATTCGGGTGGCCTAACCTAAAATGCCATAACATAACATCAGATTGCCCTAAGGAAGTAAGACAAAATTTAGAAGATAAAGGTTTAGAATTTCCTGTACTGTGAAGAACATATAAACCATTCTGCAAGCGAGCATTGCCAATCCTCTTTTTGAAGTCCAGTGCCTGTAAAAAACACTCAGAATCAGTGAACTGGAAAACACAATTTAAATCCTTGCAGAGCTTGCGAACTGACAACAAATTGCAGTTCAGGCTAGGCACAAAAAGCACGTCTCGAAGGAATAAGTCATCAGTAAGAAATACAGAACCACTGCCTTGAATTGGTGAGAAAGAACCATCTGCTAATTTGATAGAATTCTGAGAGGAGGAATTTTTAAATTGAAAAAACAATTCCTTGTTACCAGTCATGTGCTCAGAAGCACCAGAGTCCACAATCCATGCTGATGTATTCGTAGTAGAAAGAAGTGCGGCGGAAGAAGAGTTGGTCTGTGTACCATTATTGTCTGCGAAAGCCAGATTTCCTGCACTGCTCTTAATCAATCTGCCGAACAGTTGCTGCAGTTGTACCATCTGTTGGTTGGTGAAGCCTCTAGATGAAGTCGGATTATCCATTGAAGATAAAAAGAGAAAAAAATCTGATTGGATCGAATTTAGACTGATACCATGAAGAAAAACATAATTGAAGAAAAACAGAATGTATTTTTGTTTCTTTCGATAAAATTAATTGATCAACTTACAAAGGTTTGCAGACTTTTATAGACTAGGACTTTTAGTTACATTAGGACTCCTACTAATTATTAACTTCTAACTCTAGTCTTAGGACTTTGACTTTAACTAAACTTATACAATATAGTTTGATTATAATAACTAATCTAGTTCGACTAGACTTACAATTCTAGTTCGAGTAAACTTACAGGATGATACAGTCATGAGCGTCAAGGACGATGACAGAGCCAAGTTGAGAATGCCCCAAGGAGTGTTCATCATCAATTCCTAAGTTTTCAAACCAAAAAACATTGCATAAAACAGTTTGATCAATTCGAAGCTTTTTTCCCATAAGATAGGAGTTAATGGCAATAACACTTTCTCTAGCTTGGTCATGGATACACCGAGCATTAGTAAAGAAAATCAAAACAAGATTTCAGTACATAATCGGGGGAACACTTAGAAAAGGTAAAAACTTCCATTGTTGTAACAACCCAAAATATTTGAACTTAAAACGTTTGGAGTTTAGAAAAGGGATTGAAACAACTCGTTCATCCCAGATTGGAAAAGCTTGGTATTGTTTATAATGGGCCATAGCCGAAGGGGATAGAAAAATGTTTTGAAGAATAAAACCAAGGTTTGGTTTAGTAATAGCCTCATTGTCCAAATTGGAATTGGATGAACTAGAAGCCAAATCTTTCATTTGTTTTCTTTTTCGGTGCCATAATATCCAGAAAAACATCAAAACCATTCAAAAACAATGTATGCAATTATCATCACACTCGATCCAAATATCATTCCAATGATTCAAGGTATTGAGAAAAATAATATATTTTATATATTAGAATAATATACAAGTATAAGTATGAATTTCAGTAAAAATAGTTTTGAAAAATAGTATACTAAAATATATGATATATTTATATATTCGAAACAAAAAAAATAGATTTTAAATAATTTTTTGCAAAAACTTAAAAACCCATACTATAATAATACTAAGTATACAAAAATTAGTTCAAAAAAATAACAAAAACTAAACGAAAATTAAAAAGAAAGAAAAGGGTTTTTATACCTTGAGTAACGGATGTGAATGAATGAAGGATGATGAATGCACCAATTTGATAGCAAAGCTTAGCCTTGATGTTTTGATGAAAACCCCTCAAAGAATTTTGAGTTTGGTGTGAAAATCAAGGAGATTAGAGGGGGTTTTATAGTGAAAAACAGCTAGGGTTTGAGAGGAAAAAGAGATTGAATTTTAATTAAAGTGAAACACCCATTTAATGCCCCATTTAGACTCCAGCGGCTTACCGTATCGATATGCCAACGTGGCGTATTGATCCACCGTATCGGTATGGTTTTCATATTGTATTGATATGCATAACCGTATCGATACAATTAAAACTGTATCGACACCCATTAAGCAACTTGTATCGATACGCGGTGACCCGTATCGATACCCTTTTACCAGAAATGCATTTTTGAGCTGACTTGAGTTCAAAAATTAGATTTTAAACGATTCTAAATGCATGTGTATGATGAATGAGCAGCATTTATGGACTGAAATAGATACATACTCCCCCTAGCAACAAGCATAGATGCATCAAGAGGCAAAATTGAATAAACAAAATCATCATTCAAAAACAAGTAAATTTTTTACACTTAAGGGCTTTAAAACGTCAAGATAAGCTCCCCCATCATGCTTAATTGATGAGCTCATTAGAGAGGCTTGAGGTTTCACATTCTCCAAACCAAACTTCTTGAGCATATCTTTGATGTACTTAGCTTGATTGATGAAGATGTCATCCTTCATTTGCTTGATTTAGAGTCCCAAGAAGAATGAGAGCTCCCCCATCATGCTCATCTCAAACTCACCTTTCATTAACTTAGAGAATTCTTGATAATAAAATTCATTAGTAGAACCAAATATAATATCATCAACATAAATCTGTACTACTAAGATGTCATTTCCATTTCTTTTAATGAAAAGTGTAGTGTCCACCTTCCCCTTTACAAAACATTTTCAAACAAAAAATTTGAAAGCCTTTCATACCAAGCTCTAGGAGCTTGTTTCAAACCATATAAAGCTTTAGTTAATTTAAAAACATGATTTAGGTAAATTGGATCTTCAAAACAGGGTGGTTGTTCAACACACACTTCTTCATTAATAAAGCCATTTAAAAATGCACTTTTAACATCCATTTGAAAAATCTTTAATTCATGATAACATGCAAATGCAAGAAGCATCCTAATTGCTTCCATTCTAGCTACAGATGCATAAGTTTCATCAAAATCGATTCCCTCTTCTTGAGTATAACCTTGAGCAACAAGTCTAGCCTTGTTCCTTACTATGTTATCACTCTCATCTAGTTTGTTTCTAAAGACTCATTTAGTTCCTATAGTAGACTTATACTAGGCCTATCAACTAATGATCAAACTTTACTCCTCTCAAATTGATTAAGTTCTTCTTGCATAACCAATATCCAAAAATCATCTTTTAATGCTTCTTTGATATTTTTAGGCTCAATGCATGAAAGAGATACAACATTTTTAAGCAATCTAAGAGAGGATCTAGTGGTTACCCCCTTGGATGGATCACCCAAGATTTCACCATCTTTGACATAGTTTAGTTCCCTAGGGTAGCTCACTTCATTTTCACCAAGATTCATGTACTTCAAAGATTCTATAGGAGGATATTGTGCTTCTTTTTCTTTGGTTGGAACCTCATCCACCTTTGATGATTGTCCACAATCATTGGCTTCAATGATCCCTACATCATCATCACAAGAATCCTTCCTTGGAATGAGGTTATCATCGAAAACCACACGAATAGACTCTTCTACAACTAAGGTTCTTTTGTTAAACACTCGATAGGCTCTAGAGTTTAAAAAGTATCCTAAGAAAATAACTTAATCACTTTTTGCATCAAATTTACCTAAATGATCTTTTCCATTATTTAAAACAAAACACTTGCATCCAAAAGGATGAAAATAGCTAATGTTAGGATTCTTTGACTTTGAAATCTCATAAGGATTTTTCTTTAAAATAGGCCTAATCATTACGCGATTTATAACATAACAAGTGGTGTTTGTGGCTTCTGCCCAAAAATACGTAGGTAAATTATTTTCACAAAGCATGGTTCTAGCCATTTCTTCTAAAGTACGTGTTTTCCTCTCAACTACCCCATTTTGTTGAGGAGTGCAAGGTGCGGAAAAATTATGGCTAATACCATTAGAGTTACAAAAATCCTCAAAACCTAGATTTTGAAATTTCGTTCCATGGTCACTTTTAATATGAGTTATGTTTTGACCAAGTTCATTTTGAGTGACTTTTGAAAATGTGATGAATTTTTCTAAAGCCTCATCTTTTGTACTTAAAAAGAGAACCCAAGTTCATCCAGAGAAATCATCAACTAAAACATAAGCATATGATTTTCCACCCAAGCTAGTTGTCCTAATAGTCCTAAAGAGATCCATATGGATCAATTGTAAAACTCTACCAGTTTAAACATCATTTATGGATTTAAAAGTTCATTTTTTGTTTACCTTTAGCACAAGCATCACAATTTTTATCTAAGGAGAATTTTAGCTTAGGTAAACCTCTAACTTGATTTTGGGAAACCAATTTCTCTAAAACACTTATACTAGCATGTCCTAGTTTTCTATGCCATAACCATGCATCATTTTCATTTTGAGCAACCAAACATGTATGTGATGTATGATGTCATCTAGATGCACCATGTATATGTTACCCATGCGATGAACAATGAGAATTATCTTATTTGTTTTAATGTCCACAATTTTGCAACCATTTATATCAAAAAGAACATTAAAACCTTTGTCATATAATTGACTAATGCTCAACAAGTTATGCTTTAGACCATTGACATATAAAACATCTTCAATGACAATAGAGGAGAAATTACCAATGGAGCCAATACCCTCAATATGGCCTTTGGAGTTGTCACCAAATGTCACCACTCCACCACTTTTTGGCTTTAGCTCCATGAATCTACTCTTGTCGCTGGTCATGTGTCTTGAGCATCCACTATCAAGGTACCAAGTGTTTTGACTTGAAGCTTTGGCCTTGTAGCAATGATCCCCCTACAAACAAATATTAGTTCTTGATTTTTGGTACCCAAATAATTTTGGGTCCATGTGAGTTGGCTCTCAAATACTTTGTTCCCTTAGGAATCCAAGAAGCAATAGCATTAATATTATTAGAAACTACTAGTTCCTTAGGAACTCATACATTTCTAATCCTTTTACCTTTAGGATGCCTTTGAGAGATTATTTTTTGTAGCAATTAAAGTTCCTCTTTACATAGTTGGGTTTTGAAGAACTTGCTTTTTCAAAATCTTGTTTCCCAACAACATTGAGAGAAGCCTTAAGCTCATTCGCCACTTTGTGGTGATCATCATGAACTTTTGAAAGAAGATTGTTTAAATCAACATTTTTATTTTGAAAATACTTTAAATCATCTTGTAAAACAACAATCTTCTCTTCGAGTTCCGATTTGGTTTTGGAAAGGGAATTGTTTTGGTTTTTCAAAATGGAAATCATTTTCTTATTTTTCAAAACTGATTCCTTGTACTTTTAAACCAACTCGTCGTAAACCTCTTGCAACTCATCATATGCATCTTGAAGTTCATCAAATGTAAAATCAAAAGTAGATGAGTTAGGGTTTACCTTAGGATCATCATCAATAGCCATGAGGCAAAGATTAGCCACTTCATGCTCCTCTTCATCGGATGATGATTCTTCATCACTCCAAGTGGCAACATGGGTTTTTTGCTTTTTCTTCTTATCGATCCCCTTTTTCTTGAGTTGAGTGCAATCCGATCTTATGTGCCCCGACTTCTTGCTCTTAGAACAAATGAGTTGATCCCTTTCCTCTTCTTTGTTCTTGTTCTTGAAGTCTTTTCTCCTTTGGAACTTTCTTCCCCGATTGGACTTCATGAACTGAGAGAATCTCTTGGCTATCATAGCCAATTCCTCAAACTCATCCTCACTAGAATTACTTTCCTCTTGAGATGCCTTGAGAGCAATTCCTTGCTTCTTCTTCTCTACCTCTTGCTTGTCAACTCTTCTCTATTCTCTCTTATTTTCTTCTTCCCTTCCTTGCTTCATTATCTCACGAGTAAGGAGAGATCCCACCAACTCATCGAGCTTCAAGGTCTTCAAGTTCTTGGCCTCGATGATTGCGGTTCTCTTCCCATCCCATGATTTGAGAAGAGAGTAAAGAAGCTTCCGGACTAGCTTGTCTTCGGGAATGATCTCACAGAAGCCATTGATACCATTTACAAAGACGGAGAACCGATCAAACATCTTGGGAACACTCTCATCCAGCTCCATCTTGAAATTATCATAACTCAAATTAAGGATCTCAATCTTGGTCTCCTTTACATTGTTGGTGCCCTCGTAGGTGGTATTTAGCTTGTCCCACACTTCCTTTGCACTTGTGCAAGATGACATCTTTGCGTACATATCGGGTCTAAGTTCACAAAAGATGATGTGAAAAGCCTTGTCATTTACTTGAAGTCTTCTTCGATCTTCATCGGTCATTTCTGCTCTTATTTTCGGAACTAACCTTCCTTCTTCATCTCTCTTTATCATAATTTTTGGCCCATCTTCCACTACATCCCAAAGGACATAGTCATTAGACTTTATGAAGAGCCTTATTCTATTTTTCCAATAGGGATAGTTATCCCCATTGAAAAAATGGTGGCTTGGTGATTGATTTTGACTCGAGGAACTTTTGGCCGAAGGTAGATTCCATGGCTTGATTCGATGGTTGATTGATCTTCTTCTAGGATCTTCTCTTGTGGATGTGAGTCCCTCAAAGATTTAGACTTTGATACCAATTGTTAAGTTGAGCAATCGAATCAAATATGGCCAAGAGGGGGTGAATTGGCTTTTTAAAATTGGAATGAGCAAATTGAAAAATGGAAAATTCAAGACAAGGCAATTTATAGTGGTTCAAGCTTAGAACAAGCTCTACATGCACTACCTTATCTCCCACTAAGGATTTTCAACCAATTTCACTAGAAATTCGTCCCCTTTTCTTGGATTAGGAGGAAACCTTACAAACCGGTTAATCTTTCTACTCAAAGATTAACCAAGGCTCTCTCAAATACAAAGAAATTTGACAATCTAAATAATGCCTCTCACTAGGTTGATATATTGCCCAATTACACTTAAACACTCCCCAAACTTGAAATAAGATAATACAATTGAAGATTACACAAGTAGGGTACAAGGATTTGACTTTAAGAGCTCTAGGGTTTGTATATGTTCTTGGATTGTTGCAAGTTTGTTCAATAGTTGTTGCTGTAGCTTTTTAGGCTTGTTTATATACCCTTGCATATATTTCTAGCCGTTCTGGTGGTTGAGATCCTCAATAGAGTTGTTGGGCTTCATTTTTCCCGTAATAAATGCACTTCTGCAACCTACTGTATTAGTACTCGAACAACCGTATCAATATTTGTCTTAGAACAGAAAGAGCCATTGTGCACATTTAAGAGGGGCGTATTGATACGCGTATGGGCGTATCGGTACGTGTATAGTGTAAAAATAGGGGCGTATCGATACTTTATGACTGTATCGATACAAATTTTGCTCACTGGAATCCTGAGGAAAACTTTAGTAAAAATTGTATCGATATGTTATATGGGCGTATCGATACGGTCTAACGACCGTTTGAATTTCGCTGAAATCATAACTGACAAGAAACGGTCAAAAACTTTAAATGCTAAGATTTATCGAATCAGATCAAACCGTATCGTTACGGGGACTACCGTATCAATACACTATGCCTTAAAGTTAAGCCCAAGTAAAATATCGTATCAATACGGGTATAACCGTATCAGTACGCTTTTGTCGATTAAAATTATAGAACCTAAAAACCGTATCGATACGGCTATTGTGTATTGATACGCCTTGGCATAGAAATTGGTTTTGGGCTATAACACTTAGAAAAATCTTGCTTGAACAAATTCTTTGACTTAGAATCATTTCGGTTCAAGTATGTTTGTCAATTTGTGAGATTTTGAAATACTTAAAATTTATTTACTTTTACTAATAAGGTCCTTAGACACTTTGTTATCAAAACCAAATTAGGTTTTACATATGTAATTAGAAAAGTCAATTTATTATATAAGCTTAAAATCTAAATATCAAACATGTAACTTTTACATCAAATAATTATCAAAGATAGTAACGGCAATGGATCAGACTATATAAAATCCAAGTCCAATCTAATTAAGAATCAGACCTCAAAAAAATTTAAGTCCGATTACATAAATCCAAGTTCGATCTAATAAAATATCTAAAATCCAAATCCAATTAATTTTTTTTTCTTTTTTAAAGTAACAACTCAAAAAAATATCTTTAAATAAAAATAATTTTTATCAAAAAAATATATTTAAACTAATAGCACAAACAAATCTCAACAAATATTACAATCCAATATAAAACAAATTAAAGTAACAGCTCAAACTTCAACTAAAAAAACTCAACAACAAATAAATTAGCCTTACATAAACTACTAGTATCTTACTAGTCTACTAACATAACTACTTTCCAAATCACAATTATAAAATGTCTAATAAATATTACAATCCAAGATGAAACAAGTTAAAAATATAATCAAAGTGCAGCCAACAACTCATTTTTTCCAAGCTTGTCCTAATTCTCACAATGCACGACTTACTGAAGTTAATACTTAAGCCCGAGCATACTTCAAAGCTTCTCAGAATTCTCTTCACATTTAGTATATTTCCTCATCTTGATTCAAAAATCCGTATTAACGGACTGGTCAGAGATTTAGCGAAGACATGGTCAACCAGAACAGAAACCTTTAAAGCCTGGTGGTAACTTGTTGTTTACTTTTGATTAATTTGTTTCGCTAGGAAGATGGTGAAACTATGTAATGTATTACCAGGTCATATTTTTTATTTTTGTTTTGGGAGAGCATTAGTTTGTATTCCAGCTTATGTGTACTCTTTTACTCCACCTAGGATTAGAGAGGTTTTGAATGAGGCACATAATGTTGAGTATGCTTATATGAAATTAATAAAATCATATTTTCCGAGCAAAAAAAATATAATCTCAATTCAAGTTAATTAGGATTTCAATATATATCTATATTATTTTTCAAATCTAAGAGTTTTAAATATTTTTATTCGGATTCATATATAGATCGAACTCGGATCAAATATGGATTTAGATCGGATTATGGTAATGTCCATATCTGATCCACCTCCTATTAGGACTTAGACATTTTTTTCGGATTCAAATTCAGACTTTTTTTTATCGGATTTGGATTGGAATTTTTCTTCAGATCGAATCAAATTCGGATTATATTGGCATCCCTAATCAAAGATGATAACAGTAAATTAATTTATAAATTTGGTAAAAAAAATATGTCACTTTTTTCCAAAAATTATAAGTAGGTTGTTTAATTAGAATATTATTATAAATAAATCATTTGTCGTTAAAATTAAATTGGATTAGTAATATGTATAGTAACAATTTTAATCCTCAAAACTTATACTATTGATATTATCCTAATTAAAAATAATTCAATAATTTAAAGGGTAAACTATTTGGGTGACCACCCAACTATTGGGTCTGACTTATTTTGACCATTGAACTACAAAAATTTAAAATTCGACCACCCAACTATTTAATTGGACCTATTTTGACCACCAGCCGTTAAAATCTAACGAATGGGTGACATGACTGTTAATGAAATTTTATATGACTACATATTTGGTCCCTGCTAATTACCTATTATATCAATTCACATCTTTCCTCTTCTCCATTGCTCCTCCCCGGTCACGAGTTTGCTTTTTCTTTCTTGCCTTCTGCTGGTATATCTGGTGCTAGGTCTTTTTAACTTCACTAACAATGGTAATCCCAACATCAGCATCTTTCGTGTTGAGTTCGATGTGTTTGCCAACCAAGAATTGGATGATATCAACGACAATCATGTGAGTGTTGATCAAATCTTACTAAAATTATTTGCTTCTCTTCCTGCTGGGGTTTGGGGAGGAGATAAAGATGATAATTTGAAAGGTTTGAAGCTTAATAATGGTGTGAATTATTAAGATTCTATTGTAAATGTTTCCATGGCTGAAGTGAGGGAAATTAGGCCTTTGATAATTGTTTTTGTTGATGAAATGTATGTGAGATTTGGTGGATTAGTGGAGAGTCATAAGATTCTGGCTTGGAGCTTTAGTAATTCGAATTTTTCGATTGCCTTAATTGATTTGGATGCTACTGTTATGGAAACAACCTTTGACGATCGCCTTGGAGTATAAATTCAATTTTATTTAACCGCTTTAGAAAATCTATATTTTACAATTTTGTATTCTCTTCTGTGATAAAATCTTAAGTATTAGCTAATGAGCTGCAGATGGATGCACTTAAAAGTCTCGGGTTGAATGTTACTAAGGCAAGTGTCTATCTGGATTAATCTGGCAAGCACAACAAGTTTTCCATCACTAAGACGTAAGTTGTATGTCTTTTAAGTCATTTTTAGTTTGTATTTTCATGGTACTTGGTTAAGCCTCTCTAGCACCACATTTTCTCATCTGAAAGTTAATGGATATAAATTTCTTCTTGTTTATGGTTAATGCTCACCTAACTCAGCATGAGTCAGTTTTTAGGCTAGAATTTATTTCTCAATTGAGGTTCTAGAAACATCAGAAATGATTAAAGTTGTATTTATACTCTTATAACTTCTTAATCATACTGATTTGCCCTCATTTGTGCCACCAAAGGATTCTGTGTTTCGATTATTAGGGTTCATAGTTGGAGTTACCCTTGGGGTTGTCCTGCTTGTAATCACTTTTTGGATTGTGATATATTTTGTTTTAATTAAATTAAAATTAGGATAAAATTAAATGATTAATTTATTTAATTGAATTAAAATTAGGATCAAATTGATAGAATATGTAACTAACATGGACCAAATGTGTAGTTATACAAATTTTCACTAACAACCATGTCACCCCTCCGTTATATTTTAACGGTTGGTGGTTAAAATAGGTCTAATTAAATAGTTGAATGGTCGAATTTTAAATTTTTGTAGTTAAGTGGTCAAAACAGGACAGACCCAATAGTTAGGTGGTCGCCCATGTTACCCTAATTTAAACATTCATATTTAAAAATTTTCATCATTTTAGTATTTATTTTTCTCCTAAATTGCTTGTTCTTCTCCTAGAACCCAGAAATGTTATATATATATATATATATATATATATATATATATATATATATATATTTACTTTCATGGTGTGATAACAATTAACGGTAGCTTGTTTATAGCATAATATAATTATCTAACTATTGTTTTGATCATAAGGACTCGCTTGTTAAGTAATAAAATAAATAAATTGATGGGATATTTAGATATAAATTATTAAATTTATTAAATATAGACAAAATTAATACAATGTATAACTTTTGGAGACAATGTTAATATACCACACCTGGGATAATCATGGGTTAGGTTTTATCGATAGTAAATTTGTAAATCATTCTACAGTGAATGTAACTTTATGGATGACGATTTTGGGAATATCAAGGTGATTCCAGATCATTTTCAAGTCTCAACTCCTCTCAGGGGTGACTCTTCAAAATAGAAGTTCACCTGATTCACAACCAAGTACAGGAAATTCTTCGAGGTATTACTTTCTGAAGGTCAAAAGGAGAGGAGATTAAGGATTTCTAGTTCATTTTATCTCAATGTCTTTTGGTTCTGCTTTAAGATAGGTCCTGTAGCAGTTCATGGTCTCGTCGAAAATTTAAAAAGGCTACATTCATGTTGAATCTGTTCAGTTTACGTGGCCAGGAAAAGGTTCATTTGCTATCCTCTTTGATCATTAAAACAAGTCTGTGCACTGCCAGAAACTAAAAGTGATATGTGAGCTGAACTATAGGTTGAAAAATCACAACGCATGGTCATTACACCACGAGAAAATGTCCCGGCTTGAAGTGGTGGTGGTGGAGCACTATAAAATAGATGTCGTTACTCGTTAGTATGTTGATGATAATTACATAAAAGGAGCTTGGATGTAGCAGTAGGTGGGGAATGGGAAGTTCATAAAAGAAAAGATCAAAGTCACAAACACTCAAACTCAAGCCAAAAAAGTTAACATTCTCCCAAAAGAAACTTTAACTAAGCTCAAAGTTATTGATACCTCGCGCGGTTATGGAGTTTGCTCCCACGTATCTGAAAAAATAGCCTCCTAGTTAATAAGAGGTTAAAGACGGATTAAAAGTATTAGCACAGCTGATGCTCACAGTCACAACACAATTATACAATCATGAGAATATATGCTGATGTTTTCCCATATGAACATGAACATCAAACAATTCACTATATGTCTGCATTCTCATGTCATAAGACCCTATTACAGCATGCGCAGAATAATATTGATCTCATTAATAAATTTTTGTCATGCCATTTTGATTATCAAGGTGCCGATGATATATGAACACCCTTGCTATTGTCAAATGTCAATACTCTTTTTTCAGCTAGCTGGTCTTTCCTGAGATTATATATCTCCAAACCAAGGGCAATATTCCAGAGAAGCTGATATGAAAAAACTTGAGTCCAAACGATAAGCAAATTAATTTCCCAAAGGGAATTCAAGATCTTTCAATAAGTAATATACTAAATGGTTGTATCACATATCACAAAAATACACTTAGCCCAGTGGTAAGCATGCTTTAATTGCTCTCTAAAGACCTAAGTTTAAGTCTCCCCAATGGTATCTCTTTGCCTTTGATTTTTCTTTCCCCTAATCAAGTGACACGTGTCACCCTATGATTGGAGGGAGGAAATTAATTAATTAAATTAAATAAAAATAATTAAAGTACTTCAATAAGGTGGTGACACGTGTCACTAAATAATTAATTTATTAAATTAAATTAAAATTAGGATTAAATTAATAGAGTATATAAGTAACGAGGACCAAATGTGTAATTATACCTTTATTTTTTCAAATGACACGTCACCCTTCCGTTAACCTCTAACGGCTAGTGGTCAAATTGCATCCAATTTAATAGTATGGTGGTTTAATTGCTTCGAAAAATAATAAGGTGGTCAAATTGTATCCAATTTAATAGTATGGTGGTTTAATTGCTTCGAAAAATAATAAGGTGGTCAAATCGCGACTTTTCTAATAGTATGGTGGTCATTTATGTAGTTTACCCAAAAATCAAAAGTACAAAACAAGCGTTTTCGGTATAAATAAATAAATATTTTTATCCATAGATGATTTAAGCTCGAATAATTTGCATGTACAATATGTGCACGTTATTACTGGATTAAAATTAAATAACAAATATTATCTTATAATTATACCATAATGTTCAAAAAGTATTTAAAAAATGCCAAACAAGACAAAAACATATCGTATTTTATCAATTTAACAAGGTTATTGGTTGATTTTTTTACCAACTCAATGGGTCCATGGTTCTTTAGGATGAATCATTAACCTGTTGGTTTAACAGAATGAAATGTTTAATTATTTAAATAAAATTAATGGTTCAACTTATGATTTTCTGATTCGAAATAATAATAAATGAAACTATATAAAAAAATCAAGCCGCTCATTTCTACACTTGGATGGCGCAAATGCCAAACTCAAGAAAAATTATATAAATTTCTAGCTACGTAGCTCCATTAACTCTTGATTTTTTAAGTATTGGTGTCCAAATTTTGATGGATACGGGTATGAAAACATCCTCTAAATACTACCAAGATTTAGAAAAGAAAAAAAGATTATACTCCCGTAAAAACATACCCGTATCCGTTACTCATTGTTCAAGTCCAATTAACATATTGAAAGAAAGATCGATAAGATTTAAGATACGGATATAAGTTTTTGTCTCATCCATTTTGTTGCTGACCATTTCTCACCGGACAAAACTGCGCATCCTCCGTGTAGGCTATCCGGATCGGACTGTCCGTCAAGTCCCTAACGGAAGCAAGCAATGCAGGCAACAAATCAGAGAAATCTTGCTAAATCGATTCGAACCTGAGGTATCCTATAAGATACCCTTTTTAGTAACAAGGGGATCAAATAGAGACAATACACTTCTGCAATGTGCTTTACCAGAACCAAAAATATTGTCTAACGCTTTTTTTCAATCCTATATCACAAGGGGTATGTTTCGAAACTAAAATCAGCTAGAATGTCTTCCGTATTCTGGTTCGATTATTCAAGCAGTGATTAGAAATTGGACATGATCAATTGGTTCAACCAGTTGAAGAAAAAAACAGGCAGGTAATACTGAATTGAAAAACTGACCAACTGACCAGAATTGGTAAGCAACGAAAGTTGTAAATCAAAATACCAGTAAACCAGAAAATTGTAGCAGTAATAGTAGTAGTTTTACTTGGTTCCTTTCCATAATTGGTTTCTTACGAATATAATTTCTCTTTTTGAATTTTTCCTATTATTTTGAGTTTTCATTTTCAATCTGACAGTTTTACTTTTGACTTTTATTTCTTAACCACAAGTACAGGCCGCCATGTATGCAGGGAATTTAAATATAACGAAAAGAGGAAACAAACCATGCTCCAGAAAAGTACTGCATCTCCTTTGATCGGTTTTATCGATAACCCTTTAACAATCTTCCCTCCGCAGCTACAAACTCCCGTACCAGCCTGAGATTAGATAACACGGTTAAAAAACCAACGCAATGAAAGGTATAACATCCTACGTTGCTTGGATTCTTTATATTTAGAAAAAATGTGTGTTTGATACTCATGTGACATATGAATATGTGAGATATGGATACAAGAAAAACCCTAGAAAAAATCTAATTATACCCGTGTCATACATATATAAGTATTTGACACCCGAATCTGAATCAAATGGATAAAATCTAATTTCTCTTTTTGAATTTTTCCTATGTCTTATGTTTGTCAAAGAAAGACCAGCAAGGAAAAAACATTTTCAATGAATTTAAACTAGAGGATGCATGGGAAGATCATACTTAAATATCGACCGACTGGAATTCAAAATATCAAAAACCAGCCTTGTTATGAAATGCAAAAATAGAAAGTTTTTTCATATAAATGTTGAAAATTCAAGACAGTAGCTAGTCCAACTCTTCATTTTTTAAGTATCCGTGTTTAAAACACTTATGTTAAATGGATATTGGATGAGTATGGGGATATAAACCTTCAAGAGCCCTCTAAGAAAAGAAACTTGAAAAAAATGAATATACTTGTCTCAGACATATACCCCATATTCATTTTTTATACCCAAATTCTGAGCAAGCGATTAACAAAGGTACACATCAAATTCATGGTCATTTTATTTTAGGAAAGAAGGAATTACCTTAGGGAAGTATGTTTCTCCTCCTTCAACATCATCGCTAAGATACATGAGCATAGTTGCTATTCGTTGACCACGCATCACATTAAACTACATTAGTGGCAAAGAAATGGATCAAGATTCCTCCACATCATAAGAAAAGATATAAAACCAACCCCAACCAATAGATAGACTACATCTATAGATGCAATCAAGCCAAGTCAAGTTCAAGCTATAAGAAATTTAAAATAAACTCGATTCTCATACTCAAGTCCAAGCTTGATTATTTGTGCTCGAACTTGAGGAATTTCCAATACAATTAATTAGAATCAGAAACAGCGAGTTAAGCAATAGGATATTTGAACTTAGCTCCACAATGATCGAACCAAATTCCAGCATTTTTCAAGCTGACCAAAGTAACTTACAAGCACAAATGTCTCGTTATACCCCTAACTATGTCAATTTCAAAGAAAAAAGAACTTATAACTTACATGATCAGAAAAGTAATCATGGTGGGGCTTGTAAAACTGACCCCTTTCATACCTGTGCTGCAGTGGATGTAATTCAGTTTTCTTGCTTTTTCAGCAATATTTTTACAAGAAAATTAAGTTAGACAACCCACCTTAAAACTTGGATATGCTCCCCATTTTCAGCTGGTATTTGAGAAAAGACTGATATCCGTTTTTCAATTGCCTTGAGTTTAATAGAAACAAAAAAAAAAGGAGGAAAAGACTCGATCACATTTTATTAAGCAATTGGAAAAGATAGATATAGACATCACTTTGAAATGTTAGGAAAATAAACCTATCATGCATGTCGAAATTATAGTACCCCGACTCTTTATTTTTCTTGAAATATTAATTTAAGATTCTATGTCCAACACATTCGGACATGGCCATTAGGATGCAGTGTAATCTTCCAAATGTTTGAGAAAATATTTCAAAAAATGAGTATATACATACTCATATCCGACAATCATCCGAATCCGAGTAAACATAGACTGCATTGATAAAATCTAAAACATCAATGATACAGATTTACAAAGGAGAGAAGTAGTTGTATCTAACAATCATTTCCAAGGAATTCCGACAATAGGTATCGGAGTCCAACACATTGATACACCCATGTCGGATACATATTAATATACAACACTAACATCCAAGTCCAAATAACGTAGATGATATATACATTATCCTGTCATTTATACGACAATTTGGACCAATTCTTCTATTTTTCCTTAGTTATGCCTTCCACAGTACTCTTAACTTTTTTTATTTTTCTTGAAGTGGTCATGTCTAACACATATGGAAATGGGTATGGGAGTGTGATCCCTCCAAATGCATTAGAAAATATATAAAAGATTGATGCTACCCGTGTCGAATACATACCCGTATGGCCATATCTAACAATCATCTCCAAATCCAAGCAAGTAAAATCAGAAACATCAAGGATGCATATTTATGTTGGAGAGAAGTAACTAGAAATCTAACCTGTATCATTGGATACATTGTCTCACTTGGCTTCAAGAACATACCAGAGCTTGTCCTTACCTTACTCTTAACTCCCTGAAAAACAACGGCTTTGAAGTACAATCAATTCTTGCCTTGAAAGATAAGTTATCAAAACTAAGAGTAGATCTAACAATCCACGAATATGTTTCTTGTTCATGTATTTTCTCGTATCACAATTGAGTAGTAAAATCAATTCTTACCTTGGTTGATAATCAAAGAATTCTCTAATTCAAAGCAAAAGAATATCTCCAGGGACTGAATTGGATACTTTACACATACATGTATTCGACACTTAGATAGGACTCTTGTGAACTTCAAAAATTGGATACTTTACACATACATGTATTCGACACTTAGATAGGACTCTTGAATTTATTTTGAAGTATCCGTGTCCGACACTTATACATATGTTTGGACATAAGAGGATATGGCCCTCAAATATAGAAAACTTAGAAGAAGAAAAAAAGACCCACATCAAGCATATGCTTGTTATTCGACACTCAAACTGAATTTCAAGTAATATAATGAGACTGCAAATTCAAGGAAAGAAAAAGAAGTCAGATATACCATCCCAGTTTTTGCATCCACCACAGTAGAAACTTGAAGCCGAGGGAGAGCAATGGCTCTAAGGTAGTCACATTCCTGCAGTTATCATTACAGGATAACTTAAAACTCTATTGTGCAGAGTTGTGGAAATAATTCAAACCTGTTGGGTTTCGATCTGATCCAACTCAACTCTATAAAGACTGTTATTTTATGTTTTTTGAAAAACGAGTTTGAGACAGGTAGTTTTTTCAATTAAAATTTTTACGATTGAGTAGAGGTCAAGTTTAGATCAAATCTACCCTGTCTTGAAATATCTACCAAAATAACTCTCTTTTAACTATAATTTTTTATATATTTTAGTTACGCTTTATTTTAATTTTATTAGATTTATAATATTTATTTGATTACTTTTTATATTTAATTAGGATTTTTTTTTTGTAAAAATTAATACAATACAAAGTATCATGTAAGTTTCAGGGACAAGGAAGGAGGAGCTGAGGAGTTTTTCTTTCTTTCTTTTTTGGAGTGGGGCTTGGGAGTTAAAATATTAAATAAAACTAAATTCAGGTAGGAGACATAAAAGTGAAGTCGAGGCAGAGATGAGCAAAAAACCCTACCCCGCCCTATTTCCATCCCTACCCTGGAGGACTAGTGTCCAACCTATAAAATATTTTCTTCATTATTTTATTTCTCCTAATTTATTACAAACTTGAATCTTAAAGCTTCCAAAAGCCCTAATCACATAGTTGTCTTATATCACCTAGTCATTGATAACTCTGACTCAGGTGTGAGTGTTAAACACAAGTCTATGTCTAACATGAATATGATCAAATTTCTTTTAAGTATTTCAATGTAATGAAGGATCCCTTAAAAAATATATTTCGATACTCATAAGTCAGACATGAATATCGAACACAAAAACTTCAAAAATTAGAATAAAAAGTAAAAAATTAATAAACATAAAAATATGTACCTCATAGCTAAGGAAATTATGAAGTACAATAATTCGAGGAGACCAGCTTATTATTTCAGGTTTGACCTACATAATCAGAAGAAGTCAAACATCTTGTTTTCCATAATAAAAAAAAACCTAAAAGGTCTAAGAAGAATCATCTTCCGGATCAATTTCACACAACATAAAACCATATAATAATTCAATCACTTTATTTACCAAGTAAACAAATTTAGGTGAGCAACCTCAAGCAGTTCGATTTTTATCTTGAATTAAATCGAGCTCAGTAAAACTCAACCAATCTCAAGCCGAGTTTAGAGCCTCAAATTTCAAATCATGCTCAAGCTTGATCTTTTAGTAGCTTAAATTTGACCTGCCTCAATTATACTAAATGAAACGTGAACACAACACGAATATACGAAAATCTCAAATTTTGCATAACACGGATTATTAGCATGTCAAAAGTTATATAAATAAAAATGCCTAGTAAAATATATCATATACGGCTAGAATACACGATTGTTTAGGCCTAAGATTAGAAACATACATATCCAAGACGCAAAATTTCTGCTTCTTTGTCACCATGCCAATGACTCATACCTGAAAATACAAGTAAAACGAAAAAATACATCAATTATCAAAAGTTCAATTATGCTGAAAAATTTCGATTGCTTTATTGTTTGAGAACATGTAACAACTGATGTTACTCAAATTCAAATGCAAGAATAGGATGCTAGTATGTATTGAACATAGTTATGTTCAGTATTTAAAATTTAAATATATATATATATGTAAGGATAGTAACCCATATCCATGTCCTAGTGAGTGTCAAAAACAAGTGCCAAGTATAGATATTTCAAGGAAAATGAAGAGTCAGAATAGCATAAGAACCTATGTTCAATTCGGGTGTGTGTTAGATGCAGGTATGTCTTCAACAAGAGTATAGTCAAATTTTTATAAATGTTTCCATGTATTAGAAGGATCTTTGGATACACTCATCCCCATATCGATGTGTCGAACAAAAGTGTTTGAATTCAGATAGTTCAAAATAAATGAAAAGTAGGAACAAGATAGGTAAAGTAAGAACCATACCAACCTATTGGCAACTTGAGATACCCATCATGTCGACTTGTATGCAAATTTTTATTAGGAAACTGATCATTACCTAGTAAACATGTGAAGTGAATGTCAAAAACATAAAAAAAATGCGAAATACTCAAGAAGGTGCTACTAAAACATTAAAAAAATTTACTCTCCTAATCTTCCACTCGAATGTAGTGTGGGACTTTGATATATGCCTAATTTGGGTATGGTCAGATTTGTCTTAACTTTTTCATATATTTAGACGACCTAGGGAGATCATATCCTCATACCCATGTGTCGGACACAAGTGTTAGACATGGGTGAAGAGTTGAAGGCTTTATATTGAATAGTAGTTAAATATTTTTAGTTTACTCAAAACTTGGTGATAAATCATAACATAGGATGATTGTTGCATTAAAAGTAGTTAAATATATGTGTGTGTGTGTGTGTGGATTGAATGATGAAAATTACCATATGAATCTTCTAATTTTCGTATGAATGCTAGCTGAAACAAAGCACCTGCAATTTTCCAATATGATAACAATTTAATATATGAGGAATAACAACAAATCTAAGCAGCAAAACAATTGAAAAATCCAATACATTGGTTCAATGCTAAAATGAACCTCAACGTCAGAACTGAAATCTCACTCTTCAACCATGAAATACAAGGGGTAATTATGAGAAAACTTTCACAAATTCGCTCATTCCGAAACAAAAATACGATTAAATTACTTGAACCAATAGATTAAGATTCAAAAACCAGCAAAGGAAAAAAAACTCATTTCATATCTCAACCAAACGCATCAATCTGTGTAGCTAAATCTCTGTTTGGAAGACATATTTCAAGTGGGGGAAAAGAACCCAAATCCCATGATTTTTAAAATTATAAAATGGTGGAACATTAATAAAAGAGAAGAACAAGATATACCCCACCCCACCAAGTTGAAAGATCGAGAAATACTCCTAATAAAATTACAAAAAAGAAAGAATGCAAAATTTGGATGGGCTGGAAAAGACGTACCGATGACCATTCCGACGGTAAGAAAGGTTGATAATCCGAGAAGGATCTTGATAGCAGGAGCAGGAGCAGGAGCCATCGCCTACGGAAGTTGGTGGTGTCCAACAAAAGCTCAGTGCGAGTTTGAAGTTGAACACTTGAAAACTGTTTTCCTTCTTTCTCTTTAAAGCGAAAGAAGAAAAACTGACAATCCGCCTTCAATGCCCACTACATTTTCATGCTCTTTCTCTTCGGTTTCAAATGTCCCTTGCAATTCGTGTATTTCATAGGGAGTACATATTTTATGGCGTTTTTTATTTTTACATTTAATACTTAATTAATATTTTATTTTATTTTTAATTGGACAAATTTTGTGGGAAAAAAAAAACTTTCATTGTCCCTAAACTTTATTTTTTACGAATTATCCCTTAAAATATTTTTAAAAATTTTATTCCTTAACTTTAAAAATATTACCTTAATTATCATATTTTTATAACATTCATTAGACCAATCAAAGTGTGTCATGTGCCAATTTTTTACCAAAGAAAAACGTGTCACTATAATAAAAAGTATAAATGGCTTGTTATGCCTATCAAATTTTATTTTGTTAGTCCATAAAATATTTATTTGATCCAAAATTAATCTTATTTATTTTTAATTTTAATATTTTGACCTAATATTATTTTAATCATAAAATAATAATTATTTTAAAAAATATTTATAACATAAAATAATATAAATTATTTATAAATATAACATAAAATAATATTAAGATTAACTATAAAATTAACATATTAAATATTAAAGTTCTATTTAAGGGTGTAAATGAACCGAGTTTGAACGAACAAGACAATGTTCGTGTTCGTTTGTTTATTTTTAAAGGTGTTCATGTTTGATTTGTGTTCATTTAAATTTTTAATATTGTGCTCGTGTTCGTTTACTTGTTTTTGAAGGTGTTTGTGCTCATTTATTTAGTGCTCAAGAAAGTGTTCATTTGAGTGTTCCCGAACGTGTTCATTTAAGTGTTCGTGAACGTGTTCATTTAAGTGTTCACAAACATGTTCATTTAATTGTTCACAAACGTGTTCATTTAAGTATTCATAAACATGTTCATTTAAGTGTTCGAGAACGTGTTCGTTTATTCCTTCGCGAACATGTTGGATTAAAATCCTCAATTGTGGGCACATATGTAAAATGTATGATGCTATTATAAAGTATGACACAAAATCAAGTGACCAATTATGTTAGGCGTGCCATAGGTATTAAAGTATCATAGAAATAAAACTGTAGATACCATAAGATATATTTATAATTCAATGAGGGGCAGAGTTATAAATATTTAATAGTTGATTTAATAATCAACTATATAAAGAGGTAGTGGTCCCCAAGAAATAAGTTAACTCGTATTACTCTTGTCCTCGTCCGAGAGTTTTTACGGCAAGGGCTAACCTATCTTCTTGGAAGATCAATACCAAAGATTTGGGATTTCAACATGAACATTAAAAGTTTTCAATCTATCAATTAATTCATGTACGCTTTCGCATTCAGTTTATTCGATTTATTGTTCTTGATGATGATTTGACATGATAAATCTTAGAGTTAGATTTCATATTAATTTATGATTTGGTTTTAACAAGTAGCATCAATGTTAGATTATGTCAAATCATTGAGAACCGGATAATTTTTATAAAATTCAGATTTGTAAATCTTTTTCTTGTTTAGAAGCGCCGCATAATTTTTTTTCCGCTTAAATAACCTATGTTTTGCGGCGGTAAAGGATAAAAGGCATTAATATTCGGCCATTATGCTTCTTTGCTATTACTTGAATTTAAGTTATTCACGATGGATTCAAATATTGGCATGTTGACATTGATGTTTTCAGTTAGGGTTTGACATTGCTGTGTTTTTAGGTTGCCGATTATTAGTTTATTATCTTTTGTTTGATTCATTATGTGGGATATTCTTTTACTGTTATTGTTGAATTTGCGATATCCCTAATCCTATATTTAGTCTTTGCTAGATTTAAGGTTTCTTAATAGTAATGAATATTCGTACCCCAAATCATGATTTGGTTAAGGAATTCTTTTACAATAAATTTTTTTTTAGAATATGAATTTGCCCTTAACCCACTGTTATAAAATATATATTTAATTTGGTTGGATAATGTAGCGCCCCGGTTTAGAGTCTGGGAGTTATCGGTTTTGATCTAGGATTAGTTTCGGGTTAAATTTAGATTAAAATGATAATTTTATAAGAATTGTCATTATTTACAAAAATGCCATTAATGAAATTTGAAGATGAGAATTTGAGTAAAACGAATAAAGAAAGAAAAGAAAAGTTTGAAAAGTAAAAGAAAAGAGTCATCTTCTTAAAAATTTCCTTTTCACCAAAACCCTAATCCACTATTCCATTGCCTTAAATCCCTCATCCAAGCAAGATTTTTAAGGTAATCTCTTCCTTGTTTAAGTTCTTACATATTTAGCTTGTACTCTTTGAAAACCCATTAAAATGCATTTTAATTTGTTGTTGGGTTTGAGAAATGGGTATTTCTATGGGACTTTCGTGTGGGTATTTTAATGACATATTAAGGGTGTTTTTAATCATGCTTTGGTGTCTTGAAAATGCTAAAATAGAGGCTAAAAGTAGGAAACCCGAATGGGTATAAAATGTGATTTTTTTAGGTTGAAAAGGTTGGGTTTTTGGCTTGGTTTTGGGTTGAAAACGTGGCTGGTGGTTCCTTTGATGTTGGGGTGTTTTTAGATGATTTTGGTGTGTTTGGGATGTTTAATTGGATGGGTTATTGCAGGGCTTTGCTTAAGAACGAGTTTGAATGATATTTTGATGGATTTCGGCTTTGAATCGTTGAGAAAATGTTGTGGATTTGTGAACTGAAGTTTGACAGTGAAATTATGGAAGAGTAGGGGAGTAATACTTTGTTTTTGGTTGATGAGAAACAGGGGAAATGAGTTCGGGTACTTTGGATGCGATACCGGATGATACGGGGGCTTGAGATCGGCGTTTCGACTTTCATTTGGGCTCAATCGGTGAGTGGTAATGCTTGAAGTTTTAAATGATTTCAAAGTGGATTATTGGGCGTTTGGGTGGAGCCTTAAGGGCTAACCTAAACCCAAGTGTAAGTTTGCTAAATCACCTTGTTCGTTAAGTGTTGGTGCATGCGATTATTGTGTTGTTGTGTGAAATGTGGATTGCCTTTACTCTCCGTTTTAATGTTGTTGTGTAGTCGTTGTTGATGTCGAGCCTCACGCGATGGTTGTAGTTGCTAACGATGATGTGTAGTCCCACCGGTAGTGACTAGTAGAAGAGTACAGTGATGTGTAGTAACATCGGAAAACTACTAGTTGTTGTGAACAGTGATGTGTAGTCCCACCGGGAATGGTTGTGCAAGTGCAAAACATGTTTGGTCCATGCTTGTGTAACCCCCTCGTCCCGACCTAGTCAATAGACCGGACCGAACGGGTTACACGGGGAAACCGAAGCGAAACCCGCTAAGGCCTTACTCCGGTTAGATACCACCAAATGTAACCCACTCGTCCCGGCCTAGTCAACAGACCGGACCGAACGGGTTACACTGGGAAAACTGAAGCGAAACCCGCTAAGGCCTCACTCCGGTTAGCAACCCTGTTTTTTTCTTTAATTATCTTTTCTAGATGCACTTGTTATACCCTATGTGATAAGACAAACAGCGGAACACGCACACAGATACCAAACAAGCAAACAGACAATTAAGGTAACCATTTTTCAAATTTACAACAGGACGTATCGGTACGCTAAATGACCGTATCAATACGCTTGTGCTTGGTCAACACCCCAAGTCAACCCTAGGGAAACCGTATCGATACCTACAAGGTGCGTATCGATACGCCCTCAACGGTCACTTTCCCAAGGTCAACTACGAAGACTGTACCGATACCCTCAGGACCCATACTGATACGCCAAAATCTTGTCAATTTCTCAGATTTCCAGAGAACATTTTGCGTATCGATACGTCCTCGCGTACCGGTACGTCTTGCCCAAAACAAGGTCCAACACAAGGGACCGTATCGATACCGTCCTTGGGCGTATCGATACGCCTTGCACTGCAAACATATTTTTAGCTGTCAAAAACACAAGAGACTCAACACGAAGACATTTAACAAGTATCTAAGCAACATATAATCATACATATGATTCAAGGCAATCAAGAAACATTCATTTAGGTCATTCCAACATAAGTCAAAGCTCAAGTCATCAAACAAGATATATATTAGGCAATAAAGCATGCTTAACATCCATCATAAGTGTCAAGGCCATAACAAGACATGCTTCAACATTTAAACATGCTAACAACTTTAACAATAACATACTTAAGAGTTTGAGCACCAACTCCATACAAAATCCTAATATTCCTATTGTCAAAGCATTATTACAAAACATAAGCCATACTTTGAGCTACCCGAGAACTCCAAGAAACTCCTCCCTTGCCCACTTGCCTCCCAAGCCACTAACGATCTGCATTGTTGGAAAAGAAGAGATCGTAAGCTTAAAGCTTAGTGAGTGGAGCTCTAAAACACAACAACAATGCAGTTTTTAAAACATAAAACTTAGATTTTAGCAAAACCATTTAAGGAAAGATGTGGCAGTGCATGTGTGATGATGACATGTCAGAGGGCCTGAATTGATTTCTTAAACCGAATTTAAGGGCATAATTAAATTTTTTACCAAGTTCAGGGGCATAATTCATTTTAATTGAAAGTTCGATAACTTACTTAATCTTTAAGCTAAAATATAATAAATTACTAAAAATTTAAAAATATTTAAATACTCATAAAATATTAAAAAAATAAAATACTATAATAAATTTAAAAAATTAAGTAAAAACATAAAATTAAAAATATGAAAATTTATAAATATAAAAAAAATCAAAAAATTAGAATATTTATAAACCATCAGAAAAGTCTTCAACTATTTCTGGCTATGCTAAGCCTACTAATATTCCTTGAGCATATTTTCAATGGAATCATCCTTGTGTTAAAGTAGAAAAAACAAAATTTTCCTTCGTTTTTCTACATCAAATATTTATGACCATCAATTTGATGTAGAAAAACGATTTTTTTTAGTTTTATTGTTACTTTAATACAATGTTGATTCCATTGAAAATTTGTTTAACGAATGGTAATACTCAGACTAACGAAGTCAAAGACTTTTTCGATGAAAGTGTTTAATTTTTTTTTATTAATGAAAGTGTTTAATTTTTAATACTTTATAAACATTTTTAATTTTATATTTTATCATTTTTAATCTCAAATACATTTTAATTTTTTATATTAGTTTTTATTTTCAATAATTTTTAAAATTTTTATTTTTTATTAAGTTTATGTATTTTTTTTTAAATTGAAGAATATTTTTATTTTATGTGAGAGTTATCACTTTGCTTATTTTAAAATTATCAGGAACCCAAAAGATATTTGCATCAATTTATTAATCGATTTTTTGTATATTCTATTTGTAAAAGTTCAACTTGAAAACCAAATTATTTATCTAATTTTATTAAAAAAAACTAAATAAACCAATTAAATTAATTTAAAGTTTAAACAAATTATTTATCCATTTTTTAATTTTAATAATTTCTTAAATTTTTTTTTACTTAAATATTAAATAAGTTATCAATCTTTCAATTAAAATGAATTATGCCCCTAAACTCGTCAAAAAGATCAATTATGCCCTCGAATTCGATTTAAAAAAATCAATTCAACCCCTCTGCCATGTCATCATCACACATGCTCTGCCACATCAACATCATAGATTACCACGTCAGCATATTTGACTGCCATGTCAGCACCGTAACGGTCAACGTTGAACAAGGGGCTAATTAGCTACATTGTGCGAACTTGAGGACCTAATTGAACACGTTTTCGCGCGAGGGGCAACATTACTAATTTGGGTCGAATTCGAGGGCAAAATAACCCCCTTAGCCTTTAATTTATAATCCCAAAAATATATAAGGTTTTTTAAAATATATTTTTATCTTAGTAAAAAATATATTATGGGGGTTCTCTTTAAAGTTATTTTTTTGTAATTTATTAAACCAAAATATTTTGTTTTCTCCCTATAAACATTTAATTCAACTCATTTGGGGCCCCTCTTTTCTTGGGGCCCTGTGCGGTCGCTCACCTCGCACATGTCCTGTAACATCCTCAACCATACCCTAAAAGTAATTGGATCAATTGACTAATCAATTAATTCAATTGAACCTAGAAATCTCTAATTAGACTAGTTAAGGACTAAATTGAAAGAATGAATAATTTAAAGGACTAAATTAAGATGATTAATCTGAATTAATTATTAAACATAGAATTCGCATGCTAAATTTCTTGATTCTTCTAATGCCCTTGGCTGATAATTAATCCTATAACTAAACATAAGGGCAAACTAGACATTTTTAAAACCCATTAAGTAGGTGAGGTGTCATCTTTCTCCACTCATTCTTCTTACCAGCCGAGAATTTGGAGAGGAAAGAACGGAGAAATTTTGGAGAAAAATCACTAGAAAACTAGGGAATCAAGCTTGGGTTTTAACCAACCAAACCATAGGATTGAAACTAGATAGCAAAACCAAGAACTTGAAGAAATCTTGGAGGAAACAAGAGCCGGTCGATCAAGTAGGAAGACCAAGTGCATTGTTATCAAAGATCAAGATTAGCTTGGAGTATTGTGAGTGTAGTTGCTCTTAGGGTTAGGATTAGTATCCTAACCATTGTTTTATGATTTTTTCTATGTTGCTATGCTATAACATGAATTGAGTCTAATGCTAATTAATAAAAATTTAGTTAAGGGAATGGCGCTTAAAATGAAATGTGTAAACATGAATTTGACACTATAGTTAGATGCTTTGTACAATGCTTAAATTGGATGCTATTTCCTTGATGTCTAAATGATGATTTTATGAGCTTGGATTATAATATATGCTACTGTTTTTGTTTGAAATAAGAGGTTGGAAATTGAGATTATGATAACTACTTGCTGGAAATTGATTAAACCATGACCTTGAATATGTTTTGTGTACTTGTGATTTGAATATGCTATATGATCTTGCAAATTGGTTGATATACACTTGAATATGCTTGCTAGAATTAAATGATCCTTAAAGCCTTGGTTGATTAGTTGGTCTTAGGTAGGAAGACATGCCTTAGAGTCTAGAGCTCCTCTAACTAAGTACTATGTGTACTCTCTGATGTTGATGTTGTTGGCATCTAATGTCCTAATGCTTTGTGCATCCTTTGTTATCACTTTGATTATCACATGTTGGTGTATAAGGCACCATGATGCAATGGTGCATCCTCAGATTTTGATGCTTGGTGCATCCTTTGATTTGGTACTTTGTACCTAATGGGACTTGATTACCTAGTCCCACTACTCTACCAAGGCAAACCTTAAAAGAACATTAATAAGAATTGAAAATGATCACGAAATGCCAATTTAAATAAAATTGGATATGATGCATGCTTTGTTTGTGTTGATATGCTTATGTCTAAATTGTTTATATATTGATAATGTCATGAGACTAGCTAGGTGATACTTGAGCATGTTTAAAGCCTAGCTAAGTGTACTTAAGCATGTATGAAACTAGTCAGGTCTACATGAAACAAAGTTTAGATAATTAAGCTATGCTAAATGAGATTATTCACATAATGAATTAAACAAATCTATTAGCTTTAGGGACTACCTCACTAAGTACTTTAAGTACTTATCACTCTCTTGTTTTCTTCTTCCCAAATTTCATGTTAACTTGATTGAAATCTATCCTACACCGATCCGAGAGCAAATCACAAGTCAAGAAACATGTATGATGTTGTTCTTTTGTTTAGACTCTTAGAGGGTGGCATAGATTATGCATTTAGAGGATATTTCTCATGCATTTTGGCTATGTACATGTTTTGTTATGAATGATAATATGGGTTGTAATGAGGACTTGGATATTTTGGCATGTAATAGTTAAACCGAGCATGGTTTAAGTATTGGTAAGACTCTTTTGATATGTATATAGGTAGGTTTGATGCTTGATATGATAATTGCAAATGATGCTGATCTCCTATGCTATTCGAATGTTCCTTGATGAATATGATTAGATTGTTTGATGATAATGCTCGAATTGGATTTAGAAATAGCTATGATCATATGTATTAATAATTGAATGAATATACTTTTTTGATATAACTATAGGCCCTATTCGAATATTGTATAAACCTTAGGGGGTTTGGAAAATGTTTACATAACATGGCTTTTGGATATAAATGGTTTGAAATTATTAGAAAACAATAGAAAGTTGGATTGTTAAATGGTAACAGGATTACATAAATGTATATACTCTAATTGAATGATGCAAAGTGATTAGAATGGATTGAATATGTATCTAGTCTAATGTTTGAAATGAAAGTAAAAAAAGGACTCTATTATGAATGTGTATACTTCGAATGGATCTAGTATAAGAATGCTTGAATAGTTTAATTGTTATGTATGCATGTTGAATTGGAAATATGTTTGAATGTTGCTTGATGGTGGATCAAAATACATGATTGTTTAGTTGTGTAGCATGTATACATGTATGTGTGTTTGATTAATAGTAACATTATGTATATAAGTAAAAGTTTTTGTTAGCCCACCATTTTGTCATAGTTATGATAAGTAACTTTAAAAGATTCTTTGTTTATATCTTAAGCCTTCCGATTTATGTCCCGAATCTGTTGTTTCGTGTCGTAACGCTCCTCGCTCCTAACCCGGGCGAAGGGTGTTACATGTCCAAAACCCCCACTGCTCATAAAAATGTTACATTATCTAAGAAATAGATGGTAATAACATTATTTATCTCTATATTGTCAAACAATGTTTACTCATTAAGTTTGAGTGATCTCTCTACTAATTTACCATTTTTTGTGTCTATATATCTATCTTAAGTTTGTGACTATCTATCTTATTATCAATATATTTGTGTCTTTTGTTTAAACCTTATTAAATTTGTGCCTATCTATCTTATTATCAATATATTAGTGTCTTTTGTTTAAACCTTATTAAGTTTGGGTGACCTCTCTAGTAATTTACCATTTTTTTGTAAATTATATAATCTATTTATCTCTCTATTTCTGTCGTTCATTTTACTCAAAAACCTTGTTCCCCTTCAACCATATGACATGTAAATTGAAATCGACATGTAAATTGAAATCGACCATATATTTTGGTTAGTAAAATAGTAAATTTTGTTTAACTTTTAGGGATGAGATTCCCTAAAAACAGTGGGGATCCGATGGGCATAGGGATAGAGACGAAAAATTCACCAAAGCATGTAACGAGGATTACCCAAAACAATACCTGCAAGTATTAGAGACGGAGTGGGGAATGCAAAGTCGTCCCTGAACAACCATATCACAATTCTTGGAGAAGTGAATTTGTGTCTTAGGAACACTAATTCGATGGCAAGACAAGGCACAAATACGATCCAAGACCTCTTTAATGAAATTCGTTTGTTCCACCGCTGCTTCCGCAAAAATGACAAGGTCATCGGCGAAAAATAAATGGGACAAACATGGTCCATATCATGAGAGTATGATACATTTCCAAGTTCCCGTATCCACTTTATGACCAATATCTTGAGCAAGTTTCTCCATACAAAAAACAAATAAATAAGGGGATAACGGGTCACCTTGGTGAATACTACGTGTATGTTTAAACTCATATGTAACTTCCCCATTCTAGAGAATTCGTGTGGTCATTGAGCAAACGCAGTGCATAATAAGAGTTACGATTTTGTTTGGTAAGCCTACTTCAACCAAGGTTTCCTCAATAAAGTCCCACTCCAGCCGATTGTTGGCTTTCTCGAGGCTCACTTTGATCGTCATCCAATCCTTTTTCCTAGTTTTAGTAGACATGAAGTGGATCGCCTCCTAAGCTAATATGATAGTATCATTGATACTACGTCCTGGAACAAAACTGACTTGACTTTGGTGCAACCATTCTGGAAGAAAAGGCTTCAGTCTGTTGACGAGAACTTTTGTAATCATCTTATAGAGAACGTTACATAGGCTAATAAGGGGAAACTAACAATAGGATTCTAGTGAATTCACTTTCGGAATCAAGACTAACAACATTTTGTTAACCCAATCCTCTAATGGCTCACTATAAAAAATCTCCGAAAAAATTGAACCACTAACTCTCCGATTATATCCCAGTTCTTTTGACAATAAGCCACGTGAAACCCATCGATACCTGATGCCTTTAAAGGATCCATAAAAAGATAACTTTCCGTACATCTACCAGAAGAGATTGAAGTTCATTGTCAGCAAAGTGATGAAAAGTGTCCGAAGGAGTACTAGATCAATGAACCTGAGGTTTACTTGTGAATAACTCCTCAAAAAATTCCACTGCCTGAGATTTCAACATCATAGGGTTGTCACACCAAGCACCATCTACTGTTTTGAGAGACCAAATTGTGTTTTGCCTACTTCGAGCCATGATTGAAGCATGAAAGTACCTTGTATTTCGATGTCCTTTCTCAATATAGCTAGTATGAGCTTTCTAATGCCAAAAGCTCTATTCCTGGCCCAACACTAAATTTAGCTAATTTTAAGGCAATTTCAAGAGTTTCAAGAGGTGCCAAGCTTACATTTTGAGGGCTTTTTAACTCCTTTGATGCCAACAAGGAGTTGTAATTTCCTTCTCCCAATGTGGCCAAAAACCTCGTGATTCCGAGCCTTGCAGTTACTTTGCAAAGTACACAATTTCTCCAATACACTTTGTCCGACACTCCAAGATCTAGCAACCAGATCATCGAACATGGGATGATCATTCAACACATTAATATACCGAAAGGGACATGGTGACGACACATTATTCCTTAGCTTAGACGATAGAATAATAGGTCTGTGGCTTGACCCTAACTTTTGAAGATGAAAAATCTCTGATAGAGCAAAGGAATCATATTTTTCTTGATTACATATGCACCAGTCCAGCCTCTGAGATAAGTTTCCTCGTCACCATGTGTATTGAGGACCATTGAAACCTATATCCAACAGACCCGATGAAAAATCTCAGTACGATTTGGAGAGCCACCCAATCTTTCTGTTGAACTACAAATAGCGTTAAAATCTCCTCCTAGTACTCTTGGGATGTTCGAATAAGGTTCTAAGGTTCGTTGTTGGTCCCATACTTGTTTTCTTTTCCCAACTTCCAAGTAAAACACACAAAAGTAATGAAGAAAGATTGTTTGCTCATTGAATCCATACAGAGACCATGAATGAATTGGTTTGGTATTGCCAAGATGTCTAGAGAGATGGAATCCCGCCACATGACCCATATACCACCACAAAACTTGTTGTTTCTACTTTAAAAGAGAATTCAAAACATGATCTTAATGCCATCCCGGTTGTGTTAGACCCGAGATTACTTGTTGATTGACCGTAAATTGAGTAAGTAGTTGACGAAGGTAAGTAAAGGGTGCAAATGAGGTGTTTTAAGGGATTGAGTGAAGTATGAAAATGGTTAAGTGTTAAAGATATAGAAGAGTGTTTATGGTGGGGTAATTTGGTGGAAAGGGGTAAATAGATAATGATAATAGTAACGAGGAAAGAACTGGCACTATAAGAGAACGTTGACTCGAATCCCATTGGATGTTTAGAGGAATGTGGAAGGAACCAACACTATGAGAGAGTGTAGACTCGTTTCCTGTAATTTTCATAAATGAATGATCGTTACCCACTAATTAGCAAACTAGAGGAACCAACGGTATATGAAATAAAAAATGAATGAAACCACAAGATGAAATCTTGACAATTCGATAGAATTCTAATAAGAACTTGAGATGTGAACACTTACAAATTTATATTATCAATAAGCTAAGTTCTTTTACAAGTGAAACACAACGACCTATTTATAGTATTACAAGATAGAAATCTGAAAAGACACAAGAAACTAGAACCTTTTTCTTAATGGCACTAATGACAATTCATAAAAGCTTGAGTCCTTATATTTCCCTTGGTAGCCGAATGATCTTCTTGTTGGAGCCTCTAGGATGAATGTAAACATCCATTTGTCTACATAGAAGATACTTTTGAGCTCCTAAAGCCTTTAAGGTTGTCATTCATCTTCTTTAATGGTTGAATTAGATGCATCCCTTGGTGAATTTGAATAGTCGTTGTATTCACTCCTTCAAAACATCAAACAGTCTCTCTTAATGGATTTTTTTGAAACCTTTGAATGCTATCTAATGGTCTCTCTTGAATGGATTATTATGAAACCTTTGAATGCTATCTTCAATGATGATTATGGCACCAATGAAAGTTGCCCACTCATTGTAGAATTTGATTAGCCCCTTTAAGAAAACTTTAAATGCTACCTATTAAGTCTATGCTCATCATTTATTCTCCTTTATTTTCAAAATTGTACATTAAAAGTTGAATCATGAATGGGACACCCCATTTCCATGCATTTTTTGAAAGTTCACTAGACTATTGGTGCTTCCAAGTCACTTTATGGACGTACATGAATCCTTCTTATGCCTCTTAGAATATTTTTCATGCATTCTAGATGTCCATTCATGTATGTGAACTTGCCCCTTTAGTTTTCTAATGCCTTCATTTATTTTAACCAATTCCCATTTGCCTTTAAGTTCATCTTCAATTGCAACGCACGAATCTGCCCATAAGGTGATTTGGTTTTGAGTTGACCTTTTAGATATTCAAGAAGCTCCCTTTAAATGTTCCTAGACGTTCATGCATGTGAGAAAGACATGCATCCATTCATTAATTTGTTGGCCATGAATCTTCCCCTTTATGCTTTCCTACAAGACACATTTTAGGGCATAATTAACAACACATTAAAACATTAAATATGTAATAAAATAAAATACATCTTAGGACATACTAAATGAAGCAATAACTTGTGTAAGAAAAAGACATTATTTAACACATTAATCATGAGCAATTAATGTGTAGAATACAAAATACTTTAAATAATTTGAATATTGCAACCAATGATTGACACATAAATATGCAAGAAAGACACAAGATTAAATGGATAATGAAATATGATAAATAAAATATGCACTAAATGCAATCTACACACCTAATCAACATGCAAACTAACACATCATGGAACTACATACACCACATGCCTAAGCTAGCACTCAAATGCATGTATTAAAATGCATAAGTAACATGTTGCATATGTTCAAAAGATGACCAATGCTCCAAGCTCAGATTCAAGGCTTGAAAAAGACATATTTGAGTTTGAATTGTTGAGATCTTTCGTTTGGGAACAAGTGCTTAAACCCTTCAATTTTTTCACTAATGTGAGCAATGCCCTAAGAGGTTTGGTGTTGGCCTGGATCGCATCAGATCTTTTAATAAAGTAATATACTTTCACCCCACCAACCCTCATTTCCATGAGAGCTACAGTGTCTAGATTATGAGGGCGCAACAACAACCAAAAGTAACGCCTAAAATCAGGGCCTAATACACTATGTGTGTTCCAAAAAATGACATTAACCATAAAAAACGCGGGATAGAAAAATATGCCAAAAATATACATGGTTAGTGGCTCCAAGGTTGTACAATTAGATAAGTACCGTATACAACCCAATGGTCCACCCGATAATACCCTATAAAAATCTTCCTCAAGAGCAAAACGATCAAGGAAGTAATTGTTGTCCAAGTGAACAAATCTGGATAAATTCCACAGTCCATGTATTACGTTCAGTAAAGCTTTGTCTCACGATAATAGAAATCGTCATCTTTTCACCAATCGATTCATGGACATATTTTGAGAACCTTATTTCTGGTAGAAATCCATCCCTACCAATGATAGCGTCTTCATCCTGTAGTTCCACATCTAATTCACTAATCGGGCTTGGTTGTGAGTTGATCTCATAACCACCCACTAGCATATCTCTAAAGGATGTGTTTACGAGCAAAGATTCCTACTTACCAGAGACTTTTTTATCATCATCGAAGATATCTACAGAGGCATCATTGTTTTTATTTGATTTTGTGATTCCCGTCCAAGGAATTATATGTGAAACCAACCTCATCCACAACAATGGTAAAAATAGCACCCACAGAATTGGGTACATCCATCCTACTCATGACAGTGTCCCCATCATCATTATCCCTTAGAGGTGTCTCATGGTGACGTACATCCTCACCTAGAGATTCATTGACTCAGATCGACAAGCCAGATTTACCAATGTTGCTTGGGCATCCATACGAATCAAATAATCCGACAACCTACTGCTTGGATTGACGGCTAGATTTAAATTACAAATATCTCTAGGACTTACCATAGGGAGAAACACTAAAACCATTGTTTTTTTTGGGTCAATAACACTAAAACCATTGTTTTTAAGTCCAATTTGATCCTTAGAGATGTTTAGTTTCTTCTTGGAGACCTTATGAGTCTCCAAAATGTCCATGGGTATCAAAGTTGACATTGGATTTTGAAACTAGACCCTAGGTCTTAGGTTTCGAAACCAATGGATCTTTTTGGTCCATTCGACCTATTTTGGGCCATTTAAGCCTAAATGAGTCAAACTAACTCCTTGTTGTCACCCAATACTAAAAAAGTGATAATTTTGGAATAATGTGATGTTCTAAGTGTCAAAATATCTGTGCATGTAAAATCACCAAATACTCGTATGTTACTAAATTATCATTTTGCCCCTAATGGTATTTAATATTATGCGCGTGAGATTTTCAAAAATACCCTCCTATGTGTCAAATTACCAAATAATGTGATATTCTAAGTGTCAAAATATCTTTGCCTGAGATTTCCAAAAATACCCTTCTATGTGTAAAATTACCAATTTACCCTTTTGAAGCCTAAATAACCAATATGAGTTTAAAACCACATTTTGATTTGCTATTGTTCTTAAGTAACCCTTGAGTGGTGCATTAAAACTTAGTTAAATGTTGCATAGAGGATAATTGGACTTTACAAGGGTATGTGCCATGATTTTGACTCGGGATGTTCTTTCCAGAGAATTTGGTAAATTTCTACGATTATGAAATTGTGCGAATGTTATGATTGACATACATACACGGTTTTGTTTGAAGCCCACACAATGACATCAACTTATATATATTTTGATACCGATCGATCGATGGTAGCACATGTACATTTAGTGCTTAACAATTAGTATATTATAAATATACGCATATATGCCTATGATACGCCTTTCGATACGTGTTTGAAGTATATTGCTCGTGGATATGAATGTTTTCTTTGGATAATTTGGTTCATGCTATGTTTATGCTCAACTATAGTATGTGCCTGCTTTATATGTCTTCTTTAGGGTAGTAATGTATTACTGCACTTTCAAGCTCATTGTTCAAACTTTTTTTTCCATATACATGCTAATAGATTTTGAGCTTTGTTCTGGTATCGACATCGCTTGCAGTGGTTCCAACAGTTACCGTTTCAAAGTACTATTATTTTTTATTTAGTGAGCATCTTGTTTGTTCATATATAAAGTCATCAACTCTGTTTTATAATTATTTTGGGATATTTTGTAAATTAAATATATTAGAGCTCCAACCTTTGTAGATGTTTTAATTTTTTTAATTTCAATTTGATTTAATAAATATGTTTTCAATTACCTAACAAAATTTTAAATTGTTCAAAATATTAATTGTGGGTCAGTCTCGAGACCCGAATGCGACTTCTTAAATCTGTCAAATCTCTCAGCCGAGCTACACCTCATATCCACCTCTTCCGAAAATTGATTGATTCCATAACTCTCTAATTAATGGCTAATTTTCTTTCACGCTTCTTAAAGTATGCCCTTAAGGGGGATGTTGCGTGTAAATAGTGCTTCACAATTTGTGCAAGTATACACGACACAAGTAATATAGGGATAAGTATGTGAGTATCATCTCCACATGGATTGGTACTCAACCTTCAGTGTAACGCCCTAGTTTTTGGGATTAGACGTTTTGGTGAGTCAAGTTGGGCCCGTGGAACCGGTGTCGGTTGTTCGAACCGTTAAAAGGTGGTTTAGGGAGATTGAGGTTCAGGATAGGATAAAAATATGATAAAAATGCCTAAAATCCTCTAAAATGATGTTTAATAGGCTGGCCAAATCAATTTTACAAAACGGGTTTTCTAAAGTGTACATTTTTGGAAGTGACCAAAATGTGAAGATTTAAAAGTTGGAAAAATGTGTTTTTCAAGAAGAGTCAAAATCTTAGAATCTTTAGGGAGCTACTTGACAATTATTCTTTTTCCCTAATTTGGCATGTGTTTTAAATATTTATAAAATAATTAAAAAGGTTTCACTTAATTAATTAAGGAAGGTAGTTAATCAGTTAATGAAACTTTTGACGAGCTTTTCATCTCTCACTTTCACATCAGCCAAACACTTCTCATTTTCTCTCAATTTTCCAGAAAATGTTTTCTCTCAAACCCTCTCTTGATTTCTATCCTTTCTTTATTGATTTCTTCAATTTTCCTTCAAGTTTTTTCAAGCAAATCTTGCCAAATAAGAGGAGAAGCAAGGATTGGAGGTAATTTTCATGCTATCCCTCTAATCTAAGTTATTTAATGAAATTACAAAGATATTTATGTTGAGGCGAGGCTGTGGTACTCTTGGAATGGACTGGTTGGTTTAACACCGAGCTGTGGTGGATTTTTATGTTAAGCGTGTTACCCTAAAGCTTGCGGATGATTACGAGGTAGTAAGTGTAGGTGAGAACGTGAAGTTCTTGTCTAATGCGATTTTGGCTCTCGAGGCGAGTCGGATGTTGGAGTTCGGATGCGAAGCTTTCTTGGCGTGTGTGATGAATCCTGGCACGAAGGAAGTGCGTGTGCAAGACATACGAACTGTATGTGAGTTTCCGGGTGTCTTTTCGAAAGAGTTGCCAAGGTTACCACCCAACCGGGAGGTTGAGTTTAGTATAGAGTTGTATGAGAATACGACTCCGGTGTCCATTGCTCCTTATCGTATGAAACGTAAAGAGTTGAAGGAGTTAAAGACGCAGCTTCAATAGTTGCTTGACCGAGGGTTCATAAGGCCAAATATTTCACCTTGGGATGTGCTGGTTTTGTTTGTGAAGAAAAAGGATGGTACCATGCATATGTACATTGATTATCGGCAAGTGAACAAGTTGACGATTAAGAACAAGTATCCTTTGCCGTGGTTCGATGATTTGTTCGACCAGTTTCGTGGTGCTTTGGTGTTTTCAAAGATAGACTTGAGGTCTGGGTACTATCAGCTTAAGGTTAAAGATGTGGATGTACCTAAGACACCTTTTCGGATGAGGTACGACCATTATGAGTTCTTGGTGATGCCGATTGGTTTGAAAAATGCACCGGCTGCTTTCATAGATAAGATGAATAGAGTGTTCCATTAGTTTTTGGATCAGTTTGTGGTTGTGTTTATCAATGATATTCTTGTGTACTCATGTACCAAGGAGGATTATGTTAGGCACTTGAGAATTGTGTTACAAGTGCTGCTGGAAAATCAACTTTATGCTAAGTTGAGCAAGTGTGAGTTTTGGCTCAAAGAAGTGGTTTTTCTTGGATATGTGGTGTCGGTCGAAGGTATCCGGGTTGATCCACACAAGGTTGAGGCGGTGATGAGTTGGAAGACACCTAAGTCAGTGAAGGAAGTGCATAGTTTCCTTGGGTTGGCTGGTTACTACCGAAGTTTTGTCGAAGGTTTTTTTTATGAATGTTGCTCCTTGACCAAGTTGCTGCAAAATAATGTCCGCTTTGAGTGGACAGATGTTAGGCAACAAGCTTTCGAAAAGTTAAAGGAAGCTTGGACGCAAGCTCCTGTCTTGATTCAACCAGAATTAGTTAAGGAGTTTGTAGTTTATAGCGACGCGTCATACATTGGTTTGAGTTGCGTGTTGATGCAAGGTGGGAAGGTTGTGGCTTATGCGTCTAGGCAGTTGAAGGTGCATGAGCGCAACTACCCTACACATGATCTTGAGCTTGCGGCGGTGGTTTTTGCTTTGAAGATTTGGAGACATTACCTTTATGGTGAAAGCTGTGTGGTTTATACCGACCACAAGAGTTTGAAGTACCTTATGTCTCAAAAAGAGTTGAATCTTAGGCAACGAAGGTGGTTGGAGTTGCTTAAAGATTACGATATGACCATTGAGTATCATCCTGGGAAGGCCAATGTTGTAGCCGATGCTTTGAGTAGGAAGGTGGTTGTTGAGCTGAGAGCTATGTTTGCTTGTTTGAGTGTATCACGTGATGGTGGCTTGATAATCGAGTTACAAGTGAAACATTCTTTAATTCAGTTGATTAAGGAGAAACAATTGATGGATGATTCGTTGGTGCCTCGTGTTCAGGACATAGCTGATGGTAAGACTACAAAATTTTGCTTTAATGATGATGGGGTTCTATGTTTCAAAAGTCGAGTAGTAGTGCCGGAAGATGTTGAGTTGAGGCACACTATTTTGACTGAGGCCCATAGCAGTCCTTTTTCTATGCACCCTGGTAGTACTAAAACGTATCGAGGCTTGAAGGATGATTACTATTGTGTGGGTTTGAAGAAGGATGTGGCCGATTTTGTTAGCAAGTGTATGGTTTGCCAACGAGTGAAGGCTGAGCATCAGTTTCCTTCCGGTTTGTTTCAACCTTTGAGGATATCAGAGTGGAAATGGGAAAGGATCACGATGGATTTCGTATCCGGGTTGCCTTTGACACCATCGAAGAAGAACTCTATATGGGTGATTGTGGATCGTCTTACAAAGTGTGCGCATTTCTTGGTTGGGCATACTACGTATACACTGGACAAGTTAGCCGAGTTGTATATTGCCTAGATTATGCGTTTGCATGGTGTGCCCAAGTCTATAGTGTCGGATAGAGATCCAAGATTTCCAGTGAGGTTTTGGGAATGTTTACATCAGGCGTTGGGTACGCGGTTGAATTTCAGCACTTCATATCATCCTCAGTCGGATGGGCAGTCGGAAGGAGTTGTCCAGGTGCTTGAGGATACGTTGCGATGTTGTGTGATTGATTTCAAAGGTTCTTGGGAAAATATCTGCCTTTGGTTGAGTTTGTCTATAGTAGCAGGTTTTAGGCAAGTTTACGAATGGCTCCGTATGAGACCTTGTATGGGAGGAGGTGTAGAACACCGCTTGTTGGGCTGAGGCAGGATAAAAGTTACTTTCCTTACCGTATATGCCCAAGGGAACAACTGAGAGGTGAAGCTCATATGTGAGCGGTTAAAGGTTGCATCGGGTCATCAGGAGTCTTACACGGATTTAAAGCGTAAAGAGGTTGAGTATGCGGTTGGTGATCGCGTGTTCCTTTAGGTATCGCCTTGGAAGAAGGTGATGAGGTTCGGATGTAAGGGAAAGCTTAGTTCGAGGTTTATTGGGCCATATGAGGTTGTGGAGTGAGTTGGTCCCGTGGCTTATCGGTTGATGTTACCTCCCGAGTTGGAAAAGATACATGATGTGTTTCATGTATTTATGTTACGGAGATATAGATCGGATCCTTCGCATGTGATGCCAGATGAGAAAGTTGAGTTAAATCCGGATTTATCCTATGATGAGGAACCAGAGAGAATTTTGGATTCGAGTAGCAAAGTTCTTCGTGGCAAGACGATTGAGCTTGTGAAGGTGTTGTGGCGACACCGTAGAGTTGAGGAGGCCACGTGGGAAAGCAAGGCGGACATTCTGAGGCAGTTTCCGCATCTTTTTCCTTCAGGTAAAATTTCGAGGACAAAATTTCCTTTGTGGGGGAGATTTGTAACACCTCGGTTTTCGGACTTAGACGTTTTGGCGAGTCATGTTGGGTCGGTGGAACTGGTGTCGGTTGTTCGAACCGTTAAAAGGTGGTTTATGGAGATTGAGGTTCGGGAAAGGATAAAAATATGATAAATATACCTAAAATCCTCTAAAATGATGTTTAAGAGGTTGGCCAAATCAATTTTACAAAACGGGTTTTCTAAAGTGTACATTTTTGGAAGTGACCGAAATGTAAAGATTTAAAAGTTGGAAAAATGTGTTTTTTCAAGAAGAGTCAAAATCTTAGAATCTTTAGGGAGCTACTTGGCAATTATTCATTTTCCCTAATTTGGCATGTGTTTTAAATGTTTATAAAATAATTAAAAAGGTTTCACTTAATTAATTAAGGAAGATAGTTAATCAGTTAATGAAACTTTTGACGAGCTTTTCATCTCTCATTTTCACATCAGCCAAATACTTCTCATTTTCTCTCAATTTTCCAGAAAATGTTTTCTCTCAAACCCTCTCTTGATTTTTATCCTTTCTCTATTGATTTCTTCAATTTTCCTTCAAGTTTCTTCAAGCAAATCTTGCCAAATTAGAGGAGAAGCAAGGATTGGAGGTAATTTTCATACTATCCCTCTAATCTAAGTTCTTTAATGAAATTCCAAAGATATTTGACTCTTTAATACTGATTTTTATTGAGGTTTTGTTGTTAGATTAATAAACTCTTGAAATCTTGATGAAAAATTAGTTTAAAATGTGATTTTCGTACTTTGATTGATTTGGTTGGTTTAAGATTGTTTCTAAATGAGTTTTGAAAGGTTTTTGGTGTTGAAGTGGAGTCTTAATCATATAGACCCCGAAATCCTTGAGATCCTTTGTTTTTGAAGTGTTTTTGGGTGAGTTTTTGAGGTGTTCTTGAGGAGTTCGAGTTGATAGAGGTATAAGGATGGTTTAGGTTGTTTTTGGATGTTGTTTAATGCTTAGAATATGTTGGATGAGTTGGGTAATGGCTGGGCTGAGGTTTGAGGTCAATCGATTGAGTTTTTGGTTGTTTCGGATGAGGTTTTTGATGCTTTAGAGCAGGGCTGCTGGATTTCTTGTGTGCGCTAGAGTTTTGGATGCATTCTAGTACATTGAACATCTGTTTTGATGTGTTGAAAATAGGGGATAATATTCCAGAATCAAACGAAGTAATTTTGGAGGCTTCGGACGATCGATAGTTGCGTCGGCAAGTGTGGTTTCGCAAGTTGGTGAGTGGAACTTGGTTTTCCAGCGTGGAAACGTTTTAGAAAAGGTTGGGGGAACTTAGTAAGAGCTTGAAACGCTTTACTAAGTTCGGAAGTAAGTAAAGTGAAATTCTCTCTCGGATTGTGCTAGTTTTGAACCTTTGATTGCACTTGGTTTTAATTGCATTTACCTACTGCATTAAAGCATGTTTTGAATATGTGAAATGAGGTTGATGATGCCATGTGGTTTAAGGATGCACTAGGTAAGTGATCCTTGTATGCATGAGTTGATGCATGAGGTTTGAAGCATGGTTTAATGCTTGATTTATGGCTTATCATGAATGCTTTGTAAGAACAGTGAGATATGCATATGATAAGGATTATATTGGCAAGTGATGTTGTATAAAATGTTTTATAAATTAAATCGGATATAGTTAGCTGGCTATAGGATTGAGTGCACTATAAACAAGTCGCCTTGGATGTTGAGGGGTTGTGATTGTACTGAATACTCCATCCAAGTACCCTAACGATTGAGGATTGTTTAAGGTTGCAACTGTTGAGGGTAGCTCCCGCGTGCGAACCTTGTGTTTTTGTCCCGTCTCTCGTTAGTGGATTACACATCTACCGATGAGTGGTGTTGAGGGGTTTTGATTGTACCGAATACTCCACCACGAGTGTCACAACGATGGAGGGTCGCTCTCGTGTCTGAGCCTTGTAATGCCAGTAGAGTGTATGAAGGGTGTGGGACAACCCTTGGTAATCCGTTTATCTGATATAAGTTTTTGAGAATGTTGTTTATCACTTGTGAGCCAATATAATGAAATGAAACATTATGTAAAATGTTGTTAATGCATAATTTGAAACATGCATGTTTTGGTTTAAGCTTAGCATAAAGGTGATTATGCTTGGAAGGTTTGTATTATGAGTGGCAATGGTTTAATTTCTAGACTCATATGTATCATGTTACATGATGTTTATTACGATGACTTTGAGGTTAAAGTTCATGTTTTGTCAAAGGAAGGTTGATGGTTTTGAAAAGAGTGGAAAATGGTTTTGTGCATTGATGATGTTTTTGGTTTGAGCAATCCTCACTAAGCTTGTATGCTTATTCTCTCTTTGTTCATCAATGCAACCAATTTAAATCTTGGAGGCAGCACTTGCAAGGGGATCGGTGGAAGACTTTGATTGAAGGTAAGCTTTGGTTTTGGACTAGTGTAATAAAGGCAATGGGGGTGTCCGATGTTTTGAATGTTGTTGGTTTGGTATTTTCTAGTTTTGTGCAAGTTTAAGATGCATATTTGGACTTGTAAGTGGCCTTTGAGTTTTGGTATATGCTTGCTTTTGGATTTTAGCCTTTTGGTGCTTTGGACATCTAGGAAGCATGCCTTTAGAGCCTTAGCTTGTGAAAGCGATGCTATGATGATGCTTGTGCTTCGTATATGTGGTCAATGATGTGTATTTAAGTTGTATATATGTTAGGGCACGAGTCGGGATGGTTTCGGAGGGCGTAAAGTGAATTAAACCAACTTTTTGGGAAGTTACAGGCCCAGGCGTTTCGGAACGCCCTTACTTGTTTCGGAACAGTGGCCTGTAATGGCCTTGGAGTTTCGGAACGGTGAGGCTCGTTCCGGAACATTTTGCCTCTGTGAACCATCGTACCGAAACGTGTCTTTTGGGGTTTCGAAATGCACCCATATATCGAAACGGTCAACTAAGTTTCGAAACGGCCGTTCCGATCCGGGTCTTTCTGTTCTGAAACACTCGACCGTTGAGCTGAAATTTCACCGAGAAGTACGTAATGAATCTAATTGAGGACTGGTAACTCGAATTTGGTGAAAGCCCTCGTAATTTATCAAATTTACAAAATGGTCCTTAATCTATAATCTATTAAAAATAAATCGGGAAATGTGTTGATGTTTTATCCGCTGCTTGTGTACGTACACATAGGAACCTAAATTGCATCTAGACAAGATAAAAAGAAAAAAAGGTCGTTTATTGAGGTAAGCTTTTCCGATTTACTTCAATATTCCCCGTGTGATCCGTTTGGTTCGATCTATCTTCCAGGCCAGGTCGAGGGGGTTACATTCGGTTCTACTCCCTTGCACTGCAAAATAAAGAAAGTAAATACACAAATTAATTGAGTGATTTGAGATAATCTAATAATAACTAAACTAAGAGAATTTGTAAATAAAGTAAAAGAGTGATCAAGATAAGAAGATGGGTCGGATTGGAATTTGTCGTAGTGTGGAATCCTCTTGACTTTGTTTCTATCTTGAATGCAGCAACGCACTACTATTCTGGCAGTGACCTAAATTCCTGTCACGACAATCCCTTGCTTGTGGGCAGAAGTAGTTAAGGTATTGCAAGCCGTCCTTGGATTGTTCCGCCTTATCCAAGCACGGAACACTGGTTGATGAATGAACTCTGATGATACCTCCTGACGTGAATCAAAGGCAAACACCAAATGTTCATACACTTCTCTTTGCCGCTGAAACTCTAACCTATCCCTAGGCCGAGTTAGTTAACACCACGTGGGGCAAAAACCGTGCTTATTCCTTTCGTGAGCTCAACTCTCCCGATATTGAACAAATAAATGATCTCACAAACCCTCTCCTAAGTAGAATGTGAAAATAATTAAAGCCAGAATAAGCAAACCTTAACTTTTGTTGCATTAAGAACAAAACTAAGTACAAAGAGTTTTCACACAAATACTAAACAAACTAATCATAACCATAAGAATATTAGAACATAATGAAACTAATCCTAAGCTCATTCTCTCTTATCTTCTCTTCTCCGTGTCGTCTTTCCATGGTAGCATGCCTTTATATAGGGGAAGGTGTAGGCACGAATCCTTCTTGGAGAGGAAGTTAAGCTAGACTTGGACTATACTTCAATAAAGAAGTAAATCTCTTTAATTTATCACAGTAAACACTTTTATCCAAGAGTCTAACTTTATACTTCCTTCCACGTTTTCCTCCTCTTCTCGAGCTCCAGCTGCCACGCAAAGTGTGTAGAAAAATCCAGCATTAAAGGCTCTACAAGTCGGCTACCACTTTGCTCATTTTTCCCTCTGGCGAAACGCTGCAGCGGCTTGGCTTTTGCTGCCTCGACATCGGTCTGTTCTGCTCAGCAAGGCTTCCTTAGCTTCCCTAAGTAGAAGTTGTCTTGTGGCTTGGCTTGATTAGGGTTTGTTGTCTGCTACTTTTCCCTCATCTTCCCTCTTGCTTTCTGTACTGCAGCGACATCCTCCTGCTCCAGCAGTGGTCATCCTGCAAGAATACCAGTCATGCATTAAATAGTATCTTTTTCATATAATAAACAGAATATTATGCTCAAGGGCATAGACGATGAAATCTATGCATGAAAGGTTATAATGCAGCTCAAATGGGTGTAGGTTGAGTGATAATTGCCATGAAAAAGGGGTCAAAATCTAGGACTTTTGGGCACTTATCACACCCCAAACTCGAACTATTGCTTGTCCTCAAGTAATAAAAACATTCAATGGCCAATCCCTAGTTTTTATAAATCGTCTCCTTGATCTTAATTTTCCTTCTCTCTCCAAACCACGGCGAAGAACGTCTTGGCCCTTAGATCTTTGGATGCCTTAGGAATTCCCTAGAATCAAACTATAAGATTTGTGAGTGTGTGCATGTATTGTGAACAAGATGATTTCAAGGATTCTAAGTAAACACTTAAGCATTATCTAACTTAACTTGGGTGTTTAAATATATATTTTTTGCAAGAAACCTAACCAACTAGAGCCAATTTCATGCACCTCTAGTGATTAGCCTAGAGCCAGTTTCGATCACATCTAGGGCTTCCTTAAGCTAGAGTCAGTGGTGGGCACCTCTAACTTCTACCCAATTTTCTTTCTAAGCTAGTCTATGTCCTGAGTGTACTAGAATTCTTTAAATCATACAAGTCACAGAGGTGTTTGAAATTCTAATATCATAGTGTGATCCTAAGTTGTCTCCCTTTAAGCATCCTAAAAATAAAGGCTCTAAACAGTTCTAAACTATGGTAAGAAGAGAGAGTTCTATTGCCAAGTAAGAAAATTTGATTAAAACTAAACTAAGGCAATTGATAGAAAGTACTGCTGCGGCATAAGCAAAATTCAGTTAAGGCATTGCAATTAAAACAAAAATTGACAAATGAAAGATTAAAAACTACATGGCAATTATATTTATATTGCCGCAACATGGTGCTGCCTCGGCCTCTCAACCTACACCCCCAAACTCGAACCAAGCATTGCCTTCAATGCTTACATATCATACATAAGATAAAAAAAATTAATCACAAAAATATGAGGGCAAAACAGATAAGCAGAAAAAATTTGAAGAGGAATTTAAATGGATTTAGAGGTGGCAGAATCATCATTCTCTTTACTGTCTTACTCCAGAACTAGCCTCTTCATTGGCTTGGAAGCTGATCGCTTGATTCGTTTGGACTCTCGAGGTGACATGATACGTGATGGTGGGGTGGGCTTTACTGTCGGGGTATCCACCTCTTTAAGGGAATCGAGGTCGACGTTGTCCATGTTTAGTCCCTTGCGTCTGAGCAAGTCATACACCAGGCTGACAGAGTGGTCACTCTCTGAGATGGTGTGGGGTATGGATCCGGCCGGTGTGTCTAGGCCAGCCTTGCGCTTGCCTCTCTTTGCTGCAGTAGAAAGTGTATCAGAGGTTGCAACGGGCTGGGGCTGGTGGTGCCTGGTGGTAGCAGCGATATGGGTATCTTAGGCTCTTGGCTGGGCTGCGGCGGTGGTAGTGAAGACGGTGACAAGAAAGATGGGGAATTGGACCATTGGATTAGGGAACCTATTTTGAATCCACTGTGTTGTTGCGTTGTGGAAGTCCATGTTATACGCCATAAACAGCTGCTGGCGTTGGTCCATTGCCTCCAGCTTGTTCAACATCTGTTGGAGGTCTGCGGCGGTAGGGGCTTGGGGCTGAGGTGTCACCGGGACGGATGCTGAGGTTGCTGCTCCGGTAATGCTCTGCATCGGTGTGGCCTACAGAGACTTGACATCCAATATCTCCATGATTTTGTGGCAGGTCACCTTGTCCCATCCTGGTCTTTCCTTGGTGAGTTCATCGGTTCTGTCAAACGGGACTGCATTCTCCCTGTAGAGGCCGGTGATGAGTGACGGGAAGTAGAGCGGCCCCTTCTTCTTTACCGAACATTTGTAGATTTCCTGCACAATTAAATTACCCACATTAATTTGACGATTTTGCATAATGGAGTGGATAAGGGCAAGCCTGGGCCGATAAACGGCTGTGCTGTGGGACATCGGCAGGAGGCGGTGGTGAATGAACTTGTTCAACAATTTGGCTTCTGGCCTGAGATATTTCCGCTGCACTGAACATCTGTGTGAGCCAGCCTCCCATGGCGTGCCGGCGAAGCAAAGCTCTTCCCTTATGTGCAGGCCGTAAAACCTATTGATTGTGTCAGCATCGATGCGTATGGCCTTGCACCTTACATGCACGAACAGAGTGTTGGCACTTGGCCTTTGAGCGTAGAACTCTAGAAATATCATGAGATTAGCCTGGGCCGGCTGGAGGCAGGAAACTTGCCACTTCTAATGTATGATCTTGTTGAATAGGAAGGGCTCGATGTCGTAATTTTGTTCATTGGAGGCTTGGAACCCTTGCTCTTCCCACACCTACCTCAAGATGTAGTGCATCTTGAACCGTTCTTCCACCGATGTCGGTGCGAAGCGGGTATATGTTATTGTCGCGGCAGCGCTGAAAGATGCCCTTCTGGTTGTCATCTGAATTGTATAAGAGCAGTGAGCGTAATTGAGAGAGAGTAAAAGGAATTGAGGGCAGAATTGAGCGTGAATAGCTGTGAGTTTCAAGAAAGAAAAAGAAAGTATGAAGTGAAAAACAAAGGATAGTAGTGGCCCTTTTATAGAGTCTTGGCACATTGTGCCGTTGGAGCGCATTTTGCGGCCGCGGCCGTTACTAGCCATTGCAGCTCGTTGGGATTCTACCTGTTGGAAAACTAGCCGTTGCGACTCTCGCAGCGCATTGGGCATCTGGTGCCGCGACAGCTAACTGTTACTTCTCCATGCCGTTGGTTCCTCCCTTTTTCTTTCTTGATCTCCCTAAAAAACGAATAAAAATTATTCTGAATAAAAAAATGTGATAAATAAAAATAAAAATTAAAAATAAAACAAAAACTAATAAAAATAAAAATAAAGTAAAGAGAGAAAAGATTAGTGCACTAAAGGAGTGCACTTGGATGCATCCCCTAAAGTGTATACTTCCTTATTCCTCGTATCATGTTCTCCAGTGTGTGGTAGCAACCTTTGTCCATGTTCTCCCCCTTGTGTGCCACGACATGACCAGACATGTTTGCCGCGGCATTCCACTGTTTCATTGTTGGGGCCTTTTGTTTCCTTATTACTACCATGTTGCTAGGTGGCTTGGAGTGTCTGACAAGTTGCTATATCATTGGCATATTTTCTACTGTTCAGGACATGAATTGTAACATGCTCATCATTAATCATCATTGTCAGTTCTCCTTTCTCCACGTTAATTAAAGTTCTCCCAGTTGTGAGGAATGGTCGTCCAAGAATCAACGGAGCTCCTTCATCCACATTGCAATCTAAAATGAGGAAATCAGTAGGGAAGATAAACTTATTTACTTTTTCCAGGATATCTTCGATTTTCCCTTCTGGTTGCACGTGTGATCCGTCGGCAAGCTGTAGCATCACTGTGTTCGATTGTTCCGTCCCACTCTCCAATTTTTGAAAGACGGACTTGGGTATGATATTGATGCTTGCACCTAAATCACATAGCGTTGTTCCCTCATATATGTTCCCGATCGCGCACGGTATGAGAAAGCTTCTAGGATCCTTGAGCTTTGGGGGTGCTCTATTGTGTAATGTTGCCATGCATTCCTCCGTTACAACCACCTTTTCAAATCCCCCAATTCTTTTTCTTTTTGACACTATGTCCTTGTGGAACTTGGCCTAGTTTAGGATCTGCATAATAGCCTCCACCATAGGTATATTGATATGTACCTGTTTAAGGATGTCCAGGAACTTCTTAAACTGGTACTCCTTCTTGGGTTGTTTCAGCCTTTGTGGGAATGGTGGAGTTGGTGGGCTGTCTCTGGGCTTTATTGTCTCAGGATCTGCGGTGGCAGGGTTTGTCTTGACTGGTGCCGTGACATCTTTGTCCTTAGACTGTGTAGGGATAGTGGTGTCACGAACTTATTCTCTCTATACAATCCGTACGGCGTCAGCAACCCCGACTACGCTAACCAACCTTGAACTCCCACACAACACAATGGCTAGAATGGAACACAAGAGAAGGCAAGAGAGCTTTACAAGTAAAGTAACTTGTATTAACTTGAGAAAGATAGCTTACAAGAGAGCTTTAGAGAATTCTTACAATACTCAACTCTTGAGTGAGTTGCAAAATGAGAGGGGTGGCCCTATTTATAAGCTCCCACCTCCTCAATGGACGACTGAGATCGTTTTGATCCGATGGCTAATAATTTGCCTCCCAAAATATCTACAAGTATCTCTAACATTCTAGAGAGCTCTACATGTATCTATACATGTCTCTAACTATCCAAAAGGTTCTAGAGAGCTCCAAGATCTTCCAAAGTAATCCCGAGCTTTCTCGAGCCTTCCTGAGCCTTCTAGGTCCTCCTGGGTGTGTCTAGACTTGGATAGAACGTCTCAGACCTTTCTAGAACGTTGTGGTATGCTCCTACTTATGCTATGGCCGTCCTAAGCCTTTGTAGTACTCTCTTTGGTGCTTGCTTGCCTCAAAAGTGCACAAGGAGTGGTGTGAACCTCAGTTTGGATTGTGGGAAAAATGGTGAGTTGTGACATTCTCCCCACCTAAGCTCGCGACGCCCTTGTCGCGCATTCATCGAATTGTGCAAGTTGGTACGCCTCTTCTTGTCGAAGTACTCCTTGTAGTTTGGTACGCCCCTTCTTCGGATGACCCGATCAGCTAGCACCTCTTCAACCTCCTTGTCAAAGGAAGTGACTACTGTTGTGGGTGCTCTTTTGGACACACCCCTTGAGGGATCTTCCACGTCTTCATGTTAAGGCTTCAGCAAACTCACATAGAAGACGAGGTGGATCTTAAGCTTCAAAGGCAATTGGAGCTTGTAAGATACCTTGGGAACTCGCTTGATCACTGGAAATGGTCCCTCATACTTGCGTACTAGGCCTTTGTGCACCTTGTGAAAGGCCTTGAATTGTTGAGGCAGGAGCTTCAACATGACAAGATCGCCTTCTTTGAACTCAAAGTGCCTTCTTTTGGAGTCGACCCATTTCTTCATTCGCTTAGCAGCCTTATGAAGTGCCGACCGAGCTAACTCATTTTGCTCGTGCCATGACTTGGCAAACTTAAAGGTTGCAGGGCTCTTCCCTTCATAACGTGTTTCAAGGGAGAGCGGGCTGGTTGGTTGTTGTTCTATGACAATCTCGAAGGGACTTCGGTTGGTGGCCTCGCTTTGTTGAAGGTTGTAGGAGAATTGCGCCACATCTAAAAGCTTGGCCCAATCACATTGATTGGCACTCACATAGTGCCTTAAAATACAGCTCCAAGAGTGCATTGTCCCTCTCGGTTTGTCCATCTCTTTGAGGATAGAAACTTGTTAAGAAGTTTAGATCGGACCATAGCATCTTGAATAACTCCGTCCAAAACCTCCCGGTGAAGCGCGGGTCACGATCGCTCACTATGTTGGTTGAGATGCCCTAGAGCTGAACTACGTTGTGGAGGAATAGTCTAGCTGCCTTCTTTGCGGTGCAATCAGTTGGGGCGGCAATAAAAGTGGCATACTTGCTAAACCTGTCCACCACGAATATAATGCTTCCAAACCCATCGAACTTAGGTAAGCAAGTGATAAAGTCCATGGAGACGCTTTTCCAAGGCCTCTCCGGTATGGGCAATGGGTCTAGAAGTCCACTTGGTTGTGGTTGGACAACCTTATCTTGTTGGCACACAAGACATGTTCTAACATATTCCTCAACGACATCTTGAATTCGGGGCCAATAGTAAGTGGACTTCAAAAGAGCAAGGGTGCGTCTCATACCTGGATGACCCACCCTTAAGGAGTCATGACACTCCTTAATTAGCTCCTTCCTTAAGTTTCCCCACTTCGGTACGTAGAGATGGTTGCCCCTGGTGTAGAATAAGCTATCCATTAACCAAAACCGTCTCGTGTTGCCTTCATTCACTAAGACAATGATGTTTTGGGCAAGAGGCTCCTGTTGTAAGCCTTCATTGATCTTCTTGAGCAGTGGGCTGGTGACTTGGCTTATCGTTGTGAACTCTGTCTTTCGACTAAGTGCACCGGCGACCACGTTCACCTTGCCCGGCTTGTATTGTAGCACATAGTTGAATTCGGCCAAGAAGTCCTGCCACCGATATTGCTTTGGGCTTTGTTTCTTCTGGATCTGGATGTAACACCCCAAAATCCGGTCTAGTCGGAGTTTGGTTCTGGTGATCGGAAATTCTACATTGATGAAGCCTAAATATAGTATTGGCTAGTTTGTTTCTAATATTGGACTTTAATTGAATTAAATCATTGCCATCGGACCCTATTGAATAGTACCGAAAACATTACAGTGACTTAGTTGAGGAAAAATGCAAGTTGGAGGTCAAAACTATAGTGGGGTGAGAGTTGAGGGACTAATCTTGCGATTAGACCCTTCTTAATTAAAAACCTCACCAACGTGGGAGAGTTTGAGAGCTTTCCTTCAATTGAAGGAAAGCTAAATAGCCTAATATACTTATATAAAACAAGAAAAAGAAAAAGGGAAAGAACTTACCCGATTATAAGTTAAGCAAGCACCTCCCCATCTCTTCATCTTCATACCTAAGCAAGCACCTTCATTGGAGTTAGCTTCAAGCTTCGTTTTTCTTCGATTTATTGTTATCAAATCGTTGCTATCGATTGGGTAAGATAATTCCCTCAATCGGTAATTGAATTACATGAATGTATTGAGTTTAATCCTATGCTAGGGTTTTGACCATCCATGGATGACTCATCATTTTCATCTATATTGAGATCGATTATCGATTTTGATGTTGTTATATTGATTTTGATATTGTAATATCGATCCTAACAATCTCCTTATTGATTTCCTAGCTCAAGAAGTTGATAAAGATCATCCATCGTCTCCAACCAAAGCTAGGAATAAGGGGATTGTTATCCGAGAGCCTTCAAAGCTTCAGATTGTCAAGGCGAGTGTAGTCGGAGTCTCGGGACTAGGTGAAAAGCCTTCCCAAATCTTTATTTGATGTTTTAGATTATATCGCTAATATTATCATTGAAGAAATTGCATTGGATGGTTAATCGAACACCTTGGTAAGTGTCGGTAAGTTTGATATTGAATATCGAATATAGTCATTGGTATTGTCATTGTGCATAGTCATTGATATGGTTATTGTCATCGAAACATTGTAAAGAAATCATCGTATATTGATATTGAACCATGAAACATTGATAATATTGAATCATTGGTCATTGAAATCCCAATTGAACATTGAACACTGAAATGAACATTGAAACCTTGGATTTGAATAGACATTGGATACAATTGGCATGCCATAGAATTCATGAGCTCAGTGTACAGGTGGACTACAATCCTAAGGCTACGACCTATATTGATTTGGCGAGACGGAGGGATGTGTATTGATATTGGTCATATTGGCGAGGTGGAGGGACTAGACCATTCATTGACTTGGCGAGGAGTAGGAATTCACGTATCCACTATCTTGATTCAATCCAAGGATTAATGATGAAAAGAATATGTTAGACATTGTATATTGTTGCATAACATTGACATTGATAAGCATGAGATCATATATATTGATACTTTATATATTGTTGTTCATACTACTTATGACTACCTCACTAGGCATCGCATGCCTAACGTGTCTCATCTCATGCATTTTCAGGTTGAAAGGATCGTGTGTTGGAGGATCGGATTGGCAGAACAAGACAAGTCACTACAAGCCCTAAAGTAATGTGTTTTGATCTTAAGAACTCCTAGGAAGGTGGAAGAGTAGTTGAACTAGTCATTTATGCCCATTTTGTTATGTTTGTCAAATGCCTATATTGTAATATGGTTAATGGCCCTAAATTGCCTTCTTGGTTGGCTTCAAATGGCTTAAAAGTGCATACTTGGCTCATATAGGTCAAAACATAGTAAAAGTATTCGTATGATCATAAAATTTGGCATGCTAGTAGTTTATACCATTGAAATATTTTGTGTGAAGTTTCGTTGCATTTGAACATCGTTCAATAAGTCAAATTGAATAAATACCAACAAAAATCTGTCATTACAGGTCATACCGTATCGAAACGGGTGATGGCGTTTCGATACGGGTAAGTATAATTTGAACCTGAAGAATAGGGCGTATCGAAACGGTTTATGGCCTTTTCGAAGCATTTTGTCACTGGAATCCCTCGTTTCGATACGGGTTTATAACGTATCAATATGGGTCAAAGTCAAAAGTCAAAGGAAGTCAACCCGTTTCGATACAGGGCATGGCCGTATCGATACGGTCTAAAAGGAAAAGTCAACAAGGGTTGACCATTGTCCACCCGTTTCGAAACAACCCTAGGGTGTTTTGATACGAGGTTAGTTAAGCTACTTAAAGGCATAATAAACAGATTGCATGGTTCACAGTTTAGTCACTGAATATTGAAAGATTAAATTGAATGGGTTAATGGACTTCAAATTGTATGAAATCTTACAGACTAGCTAATATTGCACTGTATTTCATTGTGGTAGTATCTATTGCAACAAAGGACTGTTAATTTGTAAGATTTACAAAATAGTCCCTAAAACTTGTAATAACTTCGAATTGGTCCTAAATGGTTAATTGTGGCCTTCTTATGAATGAATTGGATTAAAATGTATATTGGTAATGTTTGTTTGTGTAATATTGATTAAGTGTAGATAATAAGATGAAATTTTATCGCACCGATCACTATATTGTTCATCGGTAGCACGCTCCGACCCGGTTCTCGACCAGGCCGGGAAGGGGGTGTTACACTGAAGTAGCTATTTGCCACGTTGTCGGTTAAGATCAAGAACTTAGACCCAAGGAGGTAATGTCGCCACACTCTGAGGCAATGAATGATGGCACTCATCTTCTTCTCTTACACGGTGTAGCCCCTTTCCGTGTCATTGAGCTTCCGACTTTCGTAGGCGATCGAATGCCCATCTTGCATAAGTACCCCTCTTATGGCAAAGTCTGAAGCATCGGTGTGCACTTCATAGGGTCTGGTGTGGTTGGGTAGGATAAGTACCGGTTCTTCATAAACACCCCTCTTCAAATTTTCAAAGGCCTCCTGGCAACTTGGTGACCACACCCATGGCCTATTCTTCTTCAAGAGCTCCGCCAATGGTGTGGCTCTTGCTGAATAGCCCTTGATGAAGCGATGATAATAGTTTACCAACCCATGGAAGGATCTCAACTCATGTACCTTAGTGGGTGGCTCCCATTCTTGGATGGCACACACCTTGTCATCCTCCATCATAAGCTTTCCATCCTTGATCTTATGCTCTAAGAACATGACTTTGGGCATAGAAAAGGAGCACTTTTCCTTTTTGATGCATATCTGGTTCTCCCGTAGAACCTCGAACACATCCCTTAGATGTTCAACATGCTCTTCTAAGGTTTTACTATACACTACTATGTCGTCGAGATATACGACCACAAACCGATAAAGGTAGGATGGCATAGCTTGTTCATCAAAGTGCAAAATGTAGCTGGGGCATTTGTTAATCCGAAGGGCATGACTAGGAACTCATAAGAACCATACCTCGTGACACACGTGGTCTTTGGCTCGTCGCCTTCCGTAATGCGCACTTGGTCGTATCCCAACTGAAGATCCAATTAGGAAAAGTATTGTGCATGGCCGAGCTGATCAAAGAGATCTAAGATCAAAGGGATCATATACTTATTCTTAATACTGACCTTTTTGAGAGCTTGGTAGTCAATGCACATCATCAATGAGTTGTCCTTCTTCTTTTGGAATAAGACTGGGGCTCCAAAAAGTGCTTTAGATGGCCGGATGAACCCCGCATCAAGTAGCTCCTTTAGTTGCTTCCTTAGCTCCTCCAACTCCAGCAGTGCCATGCGATAGACACTCATGGCTGGTGGCTTGGTGCCGGGTTATAGCTCAATTTGTTGGTCCACCTCTCTCCTTGGTGGTAAACTTCTAGGCAACTCGGGAGGTGCAACATCCTTGGACTCTTCAAGCACCCGAGTCACCTCCCTTGGAAGTCTTATTCGGGTATGACCTCCTCGTCATCGTACTCACTAAGGATAGCTAGATAGCTTTCCTCGTTCCTCTGGATGCCTTTCTTGAATTGTAGTGTCGAGAGCACCTTAGTGTCTTGCTTGGTGGCCCTAGTTGTTGGCACCACATAAGCTTGGTTGCCATCCATGATAAACATACTGTTGCGAACGACACCAGGATCGCCTCTACTCAATCAAGGAACTCAAGTCCTATGATGAGCTTGAAGTCGTCCATTGGCATAACCGAGAAGTCTATATGCCCCGACCATGTCCCCAAAATGGTCTTGACTCCTCGTGCTATACCATGGATGGGCTTGGTGACAGATTTAACTGCCTGAAGGGATCCACCGCCTCTCGTGGCTTTGAGACCAAGTCTCTTAGCTTCTTCAAGAGAAACAAAGTTGTGGGACGCACCTGTATCTAGCATGGCTTTCGATGCTTTCCCATTGATGGTGACATCCACATATAGTAACCCCTTGGCTTCGGTCTTCGGGGCAGATTGGAGGACATAAAGCAATTGCAAGGATCCCATTTGGACACCTTCTTCGTCCCGGTCGGTGTAGCTACCCTCTCGATGCTTTGCAAGGAGCGAGTTAAGAGCTTGCCTTTGTGGACCCTCTCGGACCCAATGTTCACCATCACAAATGAAGCATTTTTTTGACGATCGTCGTCTCGCGCCTCGAGTGTCTTTGGCCTTTCCTTTATCCTTGTTCTTCCATGAGGACGAGTCCTTGTGCTTTGATGAGTTGTCCTCGTGGTGGCCGTCCTTGCGATGACCCTTGTCTCCCCCACCTTTGGCTTGGTGGACTCCTTGTGGCTTGAATAATCAACAAGGATTTTGGCCACGGCTATGGCATCGACAAGGTTTTGTACTCCCCGATGCCTTAACTCGACTTTGGCCCATTGTTGGAGACCATCCATAAAGTTGAAGAGTGAGTCTTTATCGGAGAGGTCGGGAATCTCGAGCACCAAGTTGGTGAACTCCTTGACATAGTCTCAGATGCTCCCTGATTGCTTGAGTCTTCGCAAGCAGGCTCTTGCCTCATCCTTGGCATTCTCTGGGTAGAATTGCCTTTTAAGCTCTTGTAGAGCATTTGGGTGTTCTCTAAATATGAGCGCAAGTGCACACTCTTGTCAAGTTATAGTATAAAAGATATCGTATCCCATAAGGATTGGACAACTTATTCGAATTTTAATTCCTGCACAATGGAAATTAAATGCACAAGTAAATTTTAGTTGATAAAAGAATAAAAAGTAAATAAACACACAAGTAATTGATAGAAGAGATCAGGGTGATAGAATGGGTTATGTTATGCTACTCAGTAGTGTGAAACTGCGTTGAACATGTTAAGCTGCTTTGCGCTGCCAGACTTTGCCGCCTCTGCGGAAGATGGCAGATTGGTTGCTTCGATGCTTTCGCTACCTCGGCAGTGGAACGAACGGATGGCTCGGCGACAAACTCAGCAGTCCTTTAAGGCTCGGCAAAACGCTTCAATACTGATCCTGCTTATGTCTAAGTCAGAATGCTGTTGTTTCCCACTGAAGATGATACCCGTCGGCGTGAATCATACAATGAACAACAACCTTTGGTTCGTTCCTTTTTAGCCGCCTTAAACCCTAACCTATGTCTAGGTTGGATTGATCAACACCTGGTATTGATGAGATCGTGCTTACTTCTTTTGTGAGTTTGACTCTTTCGATACCAAACAAATAGCTTGCTTCCAATCGATCTTTTGAACTCAATTGAAAACAGTAAAGAACATGAACTAAGCAAACCTTGAATTTATTGTAAAAAAAAACTTAAACCTAAACAACCGTTCTCACAACTACTTTTCAACATAACCAAAAACCCTAAAGAATTTAGAACATAGTGGCGGCAAGAAAACACAAGAGAAACTAGGCTATGCCGACTATGTGGTTGTTTAAAATACAAGTACGGTCGGGTATATATAGGGCATAGGGCTAGGTCAAGTCCTTCTTGGAGTAGAAGTCTTCTTCATCTTAAAGTAGCTTTAGCATTGAATGCATCCTTTAAATTCTGACTTCTTTGACTTGAAATTGGACTCCTTGTGGCACAAGTAACCTTAAGCCGCCTTGGATAATCTCCCCTTGGGCGGCTCAGTCTGATGTTTCTGGCATCGATAAATTGCATGGATGGGCTCACTGGAATCAAGAAATTAGGTTCTTCCAATCGCACTCCAATTCACCAATTCCTTAGGTTGCTGCCCTGGGCGGCAGTGATGGCGGCGACAACTACTCGGCATCACTTCTCTCTGTGTTGAGCTGCTTCAGTACAACTCCTTAGTTTGCTGCCTTAGCATCATCTCCTCAGCTCCTCTCTCATCCTGCCAGCTTCTAGTACCTGAAACTAAAACTAAACTAAAACAATACCTTTTCTCACCAAATTAAAGATATTCAATATAAACAGAGTAAAGTAAAGAATACTATAAATAATGCATGCATGCACCTAAATATGCCTAAATTGTACTTAAGAACAGAAATAATATGATTTGGAATGCATATAAAATATATGACTAATGAGCACCTTACACACTCCCAAACTCGAACTATTGCTTGTCCTCAAGCAATGCAATCCTAAATATACTTGCCCTTGAACTAATCAGAAAGAAAAACTTGTTTTAAACTTGATTTAGCACCTCAAGGCCGTGGCACCTGTCATTAGATTAGTTAAAGGAGAATAGCATGAATTACTTCAGAATTAAACTTCAATGCCAGTGCAGTGTGTGCAGAAACTGTGTACATGTTGAATCTAAAGAATATTCTAAGTAAACAAAGATGTTGTCATGGTAATATAAGGTTGCTGCCGAGGCAGCATAATTAAGCACAGTTTATAATCATGGCAATAAGGGCTTCAACTCATCACAACTACTCTTCTAGGTCTGAAATTAAGATATGAGCAAACTACAAAACCCTGAACCCATTGAGTGGAGTCATCCCGTGAAGACTTTCATTCACTCATGCTAATTTGTCCGTCACTTCAAGGATTTTCAGATTCATGGACTTTGATAGCCGCGAAGTGTCCTTGCATATGATTCTTCCTAGAGCCAGTTTCGGGCACCTCTAGGGAAAAACAACATAAAGTTTTTTTCTTCTTCTGCCATGGCAGTGCTTTTCTTTTTCTGTTTGTTGTCAACCGCGACAACTTCCTTCAACCATGTTAGAATTTTACAAATAATTCAAGCAGGCAATGTTTATCAGAAATTCAATCAAATTCAACAAGTAACAGTAGTGTTTTTAATTTTTGGCATTTATAGAAAAATTCTAAGTTTACTTCATGTTGTCCCCAAAATTAAGTTCTTTTTACTTGGTGCGAAAAATTTAAAGTCGGTTATTCTATCATAGGCACAAGTTCTAACAAAAAATTTCTTTTGATTAATTTTAAGGCAAGTACATTATGCAACCTAATATGCACTAGTTATGACTAAACAAAATGAGTGCTAACCCCCCAAACTCGAGACGGGCATTGCCCTCAATGCACAAAATAAAATAAAACAAATTAGAAACTAAAAAATAAACATGAGACAAGGAAAGAAAACGTAGACTTAGCTTCTGTTAGACAATAGAGATTATCCAGAGGAATTTATTTGCTATGTCGTCAATTGCGGGTTTTGGCAGCTAGCTGAGCAATGCTGCCTTCAGTTGTGCGCGGCGACATGATTCTTCAGGGTCTAAATCTGAATAAATAGTTGTGAGACGGGAATAAATAGTAATAACGCGTTAAAAATAAAATCTAGTCATAAAAATCTACTCCTAAATAGATAAAACAATAAAGATGTGGAAAGATAAAAATTATGTCAGAGTTGGGTGGGAATCCCCCAAAGTGAATACTTCATGTTCTATCGGGACAGATTCTCCTGTATAATGCTTTAATCGCTGCTCATTAACTTTGAATTTTTCCCCTCCATTCATTGGCTTTACCGTCACGACACCATGTGAGAAAGCGTGGACCACTTCGAACGGTCCTGACCATCTGGATTTTAATTTCCCTAGAAACAGCTTCAGACGGGAGTTGAACAACAACACTTGCTGCCCGGGCAGGAACTGCCTTTGTTGGATCTTGTTGTCGTGCCATCTTTTGACTTTTTCCTTGTACATCTTGGCATTCTTGTATGCCTCCCGTCGGAATTCCTCCATTTCGGTCAGATCTAGTAATCTCTTTTTGCCAGCCTGCTTCCAATCCATTTTTACCGCCTTGACTGCCTAATATGCCTTGTGTTCTATTTCAACTAGGAGGTGGCAGGTGTAGAGCGTTTGGGTGTTCTCTATTTGTGAGCGCAAGTGCACACTCTTGTCAAGTTATAGTATAAAAGATATTGTCTCCCATAGGGATTGGACAGCTTGATTCGAATTGTTGTTCCCGCACAAGGAAAAATAAATGCACAATTAATTTGTATGTTGAGGAGAAAAATAAAATAAAAACACAAGTAATTGAAGAAGAAGAAATCAGGTTGAAAGAATGGGCAGGGTTATGCTGCTACTTAGAGTGTAATTGCGTTGAATAGGACAAGTTGTTTTGCACTGCCAGACTATGCTGCCTTGGTAAGGGATGGCAGTTAGACTGCAGAGACCCTCTCGCTGCCTCGGTAGGGGAATGGAATTGTGTCTCGGTGGCAAACTCGGCAGAACTACAAGGCTCGGCAAAACGCTTCGAAAGTGACTCTGCTTATGTCTAGGTTAGAGTGTTGTTGATGCCCACTGCAGATAATACCAGTCGCGACGTGAATCGTGCAAAGACAGCAATGTTGATTCATCCTCTTTTAGCCGCCTTAAACCTTTAACCTATGTCTAGGCCAGATTGATCGCACCGTCTATAGATGAAATCGTACTTACTCCTTTCGTGAGTTCGACTCTCTCGATACCGAACAAATGGATACAATTCAACTAATCTTTCGCTTTAATTAAAAACTATGAAGAACATGGAATAAGTAAACATTGTAATTTTATTTGCAAAAACGAACTTAAAATCCTAAAAAACCGTTCTCACACTAATTACAACATAACCCAAACCCAAGAAGAATTTTAGAACATGTTGGCAGCAAGAAAACCTAAACAATGGCTACGGAAAACCTAACTTGTTTTGAAATAGAATTACAATGGGTTTATATAGGCATTAGCTAAGTCTAGTCCTTCTTGAAGTAGAAGTCTTCAAAGTAGCTTTTTACATTAAACGTGGCTTTAAACTCTGACTTCTTTGAGTTGAATGTGGACTCTATCACGTTGCCCTGCTCCGCAAGTAATCTCGAGATTCTACTTCGGCGACTCTACTAGCTGCTACAGACGTCAGAAAATTTAGTGGGCAGCATCGATAGAATCAGGATTTTCTGCTCTACATATCGCACTTTGGTTCTCCAACTCCCTAGTCTGTTGTCATGGGCGGCAAGTTGGGCGGCGACAGCTACTCGACAGCTGCTATTTCTGTTTGGAACTGCATCAGTACAGCTCCTTGATTTGCTGCCTCAGCATCATATCCTCAGCTCCTCTTTCCCTCTGTCAGCCTCTAGTACCTAAAACTAAAATTACACTAAAACAATACATTTTTTTCACCAAATAACAAATAATCTATAAAAGCATGACAAAGTAAAGAAATACTGTAAAATGCAATGCATGATCCTAATTATGCCTAGAATGTACTCAAAAACAACAATAATATGAGATGGAATGTGCATGAGATATAGAACTTGTGGACACTTTACACACCCCCAAACTCGAACTATTGCTTGTCCTCAAGCAATGCAACCTAAAAATACTTGCCCTTATATTAACCAGAAAGAAAGACTTGTTTTCAACTTGATTCAGTACCTCATGGCCGTGGCACCTATATCATATTAGTGAAGGGAAAATAGCAAGAAAATAACTCAGAATTAATTTCTATGATGCCATTGCAGCGTGTACAGAACTTTGTACAGGTTGAATATGCAGAATAACTAGATAAACATAGATGATGTTATGATATATAAGGTTGCTGTCGAGGCAGCACAATTAAGCACAAGTATTTAATCATGCCAACGAGGGCTTCAGCTTATCACAACTACTCTTCTAGGTCTGAAATTAAGATAGGAGCAAACTGCAAAACCCCGAACCCATGGAGTAGAGTCATTCCGTGAAGACTTTCATTCACTCATGATAATTTGTCCATCACTTCAGAGTTTTCAGATTCATGGACTTTAATAGCAGCGGAGTGTCCTCGCACATGATTCTTCCTAGAGCCTGTTTCAGGCACCTCTAGGGAAAAACATCAATTTTTCTTTGTTTTTTTCTACTGCCATGGCAATGCTGTATTTTTCTGTTTCTTTTTCCTGCCTCAGCGGCTACCTGCAACCATTGTTAGAACTTTGCAAAGAATTCAAAAAATAAGCAGGCAATGTTCATTAGATATTCTAGCAAATTCAGCAAATAACATAAGTGATTGACAGTTTTGGCAATTAAAAAAAAATTCTAAGTCATTTTTCATGCTTTTCCCGAATTAAGTTCAATTTATTAATTGGTGCGAAAATTGTAACACCCCAAATTTGGGCCTAGAAGTTTGGAGTTTGAATCGGATCGGTCTGGGAATCGGTTCGAATCTAAAAGGGGGTTTTAGGGAACACCTAGTTCGGGATGCTTTAAAAATATAGAAAAAAATCTAAAAATCCTCATTTAATATATAAAAGAGAAGGGTGAAATCAATTTTACAAAATAAGGTTTGGAAATACTACATTTCGGTGTAGTGACCAAATCGCGGTTTTTGCAAAGTTTATTAGTGACTGTTTTGTAAAGGATTGAAACTTTGAATCTTTAAGGAGCTAATTTTACCAAAAATGTTTTCATCAATTATTTTTCCTTAATTTGGGTGATTTAATTAATGTTTTAATTAAAGAAAATAAAGGTGATTAAAATAGAAAAACTACCTTTGACTTTTCATAACCACTTTTCACTAATTTTCTCTCATTTCATTTTCTCTCAAAATCCTATCAACCAAACACTTTTTCTCCAGCAAATTTACTTTGATTTCCACTTCATTTGATGAGATTTCCATCACTCATTGATTCCTAATCAATCCTTCAACAAATCCACTTGATTTCTACATTGTATTTTCAAGGAAACTTGCCCAAATCAAGGAGAAATCATCCATTAGAGGTAAGTTTCGTCCTTCTCCTCTAATGATCAGTTCTTTACTGAAATTCCCAACTTATCAATCCTTTATTAATGATTTTTAAGTGGTTTTAATGTTATAAACAAGAAATTGGCTTAAAACTCAAGATTTGGAAGAGATCTTGAAGATTTTCGTGGTGATTGGTTGGACTCTGTTTTGAGATGGTTTACTAATGTATTTTGGATGTTAATCGATGTTATAAATGAGGTTTTATCAATCCAATCTCGAATAGGTTGTTTTTCCTAAGTTTTTGCTTGTTAAAATGGTGGTTTTCGGGTTGACTTTGGTTTTCCCCGTGTAACCTTCGTAGTTCGAGTCAATCGTCTAGGCCGGGCCAAGGGGGTTACATTTGTTGGTATCAAAGCTTGGTTCTCGAATAATTGGGGTTTGGTATGTGATTGTTGTATGTGTTTATGCATGATGGTGACTCTTGGTGAAAGTGTGATGTATGAATAATGATATATGATTCAATTGAGATGTTTTTGTGATGCTATGCTATAATTGGAGTGTAATAGGGGATCCCATTGCCATATCAAAACTAATGAGAGGAATTGTTTTCGAAAATGAGCTTGAGTACTTGGATTACTTACCTTATTGTGCCTAATTGTGTTTATTGCATCTTTGTCAGTGCATTGTTTTCTATATAATGGGGCCACGTAGAGAGCTGAGAATCAATACTAGATCGATGACCGATAATGAGAATGCTGAGAATGCTGAATATTTACCTCCTCCTCCTCCTGGTGGTGGAACACCCGGTGGTGGTGGTGCTGGAGTTGGTAACGCTGGTGCTGGGGTCACTGGACCTGAGGGTGCGCAGGGGCAAGCTGCTCCTGACATGACCATGTTGATTCAGGCTATTGTTGGAGCTTTCCAGGCAGCAGTAGCTGGAGCTGCACAACAGGATGATGCCAATGTGAGGTTACCTTTAGAACGTCTTCGCAGTCTTTGAGGGACTGAGTTCAGGGGCTTATCTCCGGAAGGATCTGAGTCTTGGTTGGAGAGCACCAAGCGGATTCTGGGTCAGATGAACTGCAATAATGTGCAGAAGCTGGGTTGTGTTGTATCACTGCTACATGATGATGCTTATACGTGGTGGACGACCACTATCTCTGGGATGAAGGATGATGAGGTAACTTGGACGTTCTTCCTGAATGCGTTCAAGAGGAAGTATCTAGGAGTGTGTTATCTAGATGAGAAGAAAAGAGAGTTTATGTCTCTTGTGCAAGGCAGCATGTCAGTAGCTGAGTATGAAATTCAGTTTGTCTGCCTCAGTCAGTATGCGCCTGAGTTAATCCCTAGTGAGCGGGAGAGGTGTGAACGATTCCGTTATGGGTTGGTAGCGGATGTTAAGACTTATATGCTTGCGGCTGACTATACAAATTTTGATTTCATGGTCACTAGAGCCAAGGATATTGAGTCGAATCTTGGTCTGGCTAGTCGAGCGGGTGGATCTAGCTCCGGAAAGCGAGCGGCTGAACGTGATTATGGTAGAGATCGCAACAAGAGGCATAAGGATAGGAGGTCGCATTATGATGCTAGGCGTGAGGGTCGTAACCCTGGTAGAGGTCAGCAAGGACCTAATGCTGTTCTGAGGACTCCTGAGTGTAACCGTTGTGGTAGACGACATGGTGGTGAGTGTTGGGGTAACCTTGGGACATGCTGGAATTGTGGGAACCGTGGACATTTGAAGAAAGATTGTCTTCAGCCTCTAAGAGAGGGACATGCTCCGGTGAGAGCAGTTGAGCCACAGAGAGGTCATGGGCGCGGCCGTGGTAATTTTTAGCGTAGGGATGATGATGGCAGGAACGTAGCACGTGTTGTGGCCGTTCAACCTGAGGGTGGCGGTCAGGCTCGGGTGTATGCCCATCGTGAGGGAAGGAATGATACGGATGTGATCGCAGGTACCTTTACTTTGCAATCCTTGTCATTACTTTCTTTGATTGATTCTGGATCTACACACTCGTACATATTGCGTGAACATGCTCAAATGCTTGGTTTACCTGTTGAGTCTTTGGATGTTGGTATGCGTGTGACTAGTTCCTTTGGTGAGACGGTTGTAACGCGGAAGTTGTATAGGAGATGTTCCTTGAAAGTGAAAAATCATGTTTTTCTTGTTGATCTCATGGAATTGCCATTCTATGGCTTTGATGTAATCCTTGGTATGGATTGGCTTGTTGAGCATCGAGCTGTAGTGGATTTCGAAAGCAAACGAGTTTCATTGAATCTTGCGGACGATTTTGAAGTAGTGGTGGTGGGCGAGAATGTGAAGTTTCTTGCCAATGTGGTGTCTACATTAGAAGCAAGTCGAATGTTGCGGCAGGGTTGCGAGGCTTACCTAGCCTTTGTGATGAATCCTAGTTCCAAGGAGTTGCGTGTTCAAGATATAAGAAATGTACGTGAGTTTCCTGGAGTGTTTTCGAAGGAGTTTCCTGGATTGCCGCCTAGTCGAGAGGTGGAGTTTGGGATTGAGCTGTATGAAAACACAACTCCGGTGTCCATTGCTCCCTATCGCATGGCACCTAAGGAGCTGAAGGAGTTGAAGACGCAACTTCAGGAGTTGCTTGACCGTGGTTTCATTCGGCCTAGTGTGTCACCTTGGAGTGCACCGGTCTTGTCTGTGAAAAAGAAGGATGGCATAATGAGAATGTGCATCGATTATCGTCAGCTGAACAAGTTGACTATCAAGAATAGGGGTTCTTTTGCTGAGGATTGATGATCTTTTTGATCAGTTTCGGGGAGCGGCTGTGTTTTCAAAGATTGACTTGAGGTTAGGGTACTATCAGCTTAAGGTGAAAGATGTGGATGTGCCGAAGACAACCTTTAGAACGAGGTATGGGCATTATGAGTTCCTTGTAATGTCGTTTGGCTTGACGAATGCTCCTACTGCTTTCATGGACATGATGAATAGAGTGTTCCATGAATACTTGGACAAGTTTGTTGTGGTGTTCATCGACGATATCCTTATGTACTCTCGTACTGAGGAGGAGCATGAAGGTCATTTGAGGGTTGTCTTGCAAGCGCTTCTGGAAAATCCGCTTTATGCTAAGCTGAGCAAGTGTGAGTTTTGGCTAAAGGAAGTTGTGTTCCTTGGTCATGTGGTTTCAGCTGAAGGGATTCATGTTGATCCTCAGAAGGTTGAGGCGGTGATGAATTGGAAGCCTCCTAAGTCTGTTCATGAAGTCCGTAGTTTCCTTGGGTTGGTAGGATATTACCGGAGGTTTATGGATGGATTTTCAAAGATTGCTGCCCCTTTGACGAAGTTGTTGCAAAAAGATGTTAAGTATGAATGGACAGAAGCGAGACAACAAGCTTTTGAGAAGCTTAAGGCAGCTTTGACGCAAGCTCCTATTCTGGTTCAACTAGAATAAGGAAAAGAGTTTGTGGTGTACTGTGACGCATCCTACGTTGGTTTGGGGTGTGTGCTAATGCAAGAGGGTAAGGTGGTGGCTTATGCATCGCGACAGTTGAAGGTGCATGAGCGCAATTATCCTACGCATGATATTGAGTTAGCTGCGGTGGTTTTTGCTTTGAAGATCTGGAGACATTATCTTTATGGTGAGAAGTGTACTGTGTATACGGATCACAAGAGTTTGAAGTATTTGATGTCTCAGAAAGAGTTAAATCTTAGGCAACGACGTTAGGTGGAGTTGCTTAAGGATTACGATCTAACGATCGAGTATCATCCGGGAAAAGCTAATGTTGTGGCGGATGCCTTGAGCAGGAAAGTGGCGGCAGAGTTAAGGGCTTTGTTTGCTAGCTTGAGCATTTCGCGAGATGGAGGTCTTGTTGCTGAGCTGCAAGTGAAACCATCTCTGGTTCAGTTGATAAAGGATAAGCAGTTGTTGGATGATTCTTTGGTGCCACATGTTCAGGATAATGCTGAGGGTAGACCATCGGATTTTTGTTTTAATGATGATGGAGTTCTATGTTTTGGAAGTCGGATAGTAGTGCCGAGTGATGTGGAGTTGAGGCGTACTATTCTGACTGAAGCTCATAGTAGTCCTTTTGCTATGCACTCTGGTAGTACAAAGATGTATCATGATTTGAAGGATGAGTACTATTGGGTGGGATTGAAGAAAGATGTTGCGGAATATGTGAGTAAGTGCATGGTTTGTCAGCGGGTTAAGGCTGAGCATCAGTTTCCTTCAGGGTTGTTGAAACCGTTGAGGATCCCTGAATGGAAGTGGAAAAGAATCACCATGGACTTTGTGTCTGGTTTGCCTTTGTCGCCGTCGAAAAAGAATTTTGTGTGAGTGATTGTGGATCGCCTTACGAAGTGTGCGCATTTCTTACATGTGCATACCACGTATACCTTGGATAGGCTTGCAGAGTTGTACATTGCTGAGATTGTACGTCTGCATGGGGTACCAAAATCCATAGTGTCGGATAGAGATCCGAGGTTTACATCGCGATTTTAAGAATGCTTGCATCAAGCTTTGGGTATGCGGCTGAATTTCAGTACTTCTTATCATCCACAGTCGGATGGACAGTCTGAGCGTGTTATCCAAGTGCTTGAGGATATGTTGAGGTGCTGCGTGATTGAGTTTCAAGGCTCTTGGGAGAAGCATTTGCCTTTGGTGGAGTTTGCTTATAATAATAGCTACCAGGCAAGTATTCAAATGGCACCTTATGAAGCCTTGTATGGGAGGAAGTGCAGAACTCCTCTTTGCTGGGCTGAAACAGGTCAGAAGTTGGTCTCAATGTCGACTTTGTTGAAAGGAACCACCAAGAAGGTGAAGCTCATTTGTGAGCGGTTGAAGGCAACTTCTGATCGACAGAAGTCTTACGCGGATTTGAAGCGTAAGGAGATTGAGTTTGCGGTGGGTGACCGTGTGTTCTTAAAGGTTTCACCTTGGAAGAAGGTGATGAGATTTGGCCGAAAGGGTAAGTTGAGCCCTAGGTATATTGGACCATACGAGGTGATAGAACGTGTGGGTTCTTTGCTTATAAGTTGAGGCTACCACAAGAGTTGGAGAAGATACATGATGTGTTTCATGTCTCCATGCTTCGGAGGTATAGATCGGATCCTTCGCACGTTATGCCTGTGGAGGAAGATGAGTTGAATCCAAATTTGACCTATGATGAGGAGCCGGTTGAGATTCTGGATTCGGACAGTAAAGTTCTTCGAGGTAAGACCATTGAGTTGGTTAAGGTGTTGTGGAGGCATCGTGGTGTTGAGGAAGCCACATGGGAAAGAAGAGATGATATGAAGAAGCAGTTTCCTTACCTTTTTCCTCCAGGTAAATTTCAAGGACGAAATTTCTTAAGAGGGGGAGAGTTGTAACACCCCAAATTTGGGCCTAGAAGTTTGGAGTTTGAACTGGATCGGTCTGGGAATCGGTTCGAATCTAAAAGGGGGTTTTAGGGAACACCTAGTTCGGGATGCTTTAAAAATATAGAAAAATATCTAAAAATCCTCATTTAATATATAAAAGAGAAGGGTGAAATCAATTTTACAAAATAAGGTTTGGAAATACTACATTTCGGTTTAGTGACCAAATCGCAGTTTTTGCAAAGTTCAGTAGCGACTGTTTTGTAAAGGATTGAAACTTTGAATCTTTAAGGAGCTAATTTTACCAAAAATGTTTTCATCAGATTTATTCCTTAATTTGGGTGATTTAATTAATGTTTTAATTAAAGAAAATAAAGGTGATTAAAATAAAAAAAACTACCTTTGACTTTTCATAACCACTTTTCACTATTTTTCTCTCATTTCATTTTCTCTCAAAATCCTATCAACCAAACACTTTTTCTCCAGCAAATTTACTTTGATTTCCACTTCATTTGATGAGATTTCCATCACTCATTGATTCCTAATAAATCCTTCAACAAATCCACTTGATTTCTACATTGTATTTTCAAGGAAACTTTCCCAAATCAAGGAGAAATCATCCATTAGAGGTAAGCTTCATCCTTCTCCTCTAATGATCAGTTCTTTACTAAAATTCCCAAGTTATCAATCCTTTATTAATGATTTTTAAGTGGTTTTAATGTTAGAAACAAGAAATTGGCTTAAAACTCAATATTTGGAAGAGATCTTGAAGATTTTCGTGGTGATTGGTTGGGCTCTGTTTTGAGATGGTTTTCTAATGTATTTTGGATGTTAAATGATGTTATAAATGAGGTTTTATCAATCCAATCCCGAATAGGTTGTTTTCCTAAGTTTTTGCTTGTTAAAATGGTGGTTTTTGGGGTGATTTTGGTGTTTAGCTATAGCTGGAGGTATAAGGACGTGGTTGTGTTAGTTTTTGATGTTAATTGATGTTTAGAAATGATTAGAAGTGATGGATCTTGGCTGGGTTTGATTTTGGAAGAGTTTGGAGGTGATTTCGATAGTGTTTGGTAGCCAAAATGTGGCTTTTGTGTAAAGCAGCGAGTTTAGGTGTGTGGCTGATGATTTCAATGCATGATGATGCATTAATCCTCTGCTCTTATGTATTTAAAATAGGGAGACATCTTCGGACACCTTTGTAGTTGATCTGGAAGCGTAGATAGCGTTTCGGCAAGCAAGCGAAACGTAATCGACGAGTGCGTATGGTTTTAGAAGTCCTTGAGGGACAAAGAATCAAGGTTTGGGGATTTAGGAAAGGTTTGAAACACCTTCCTAAGTCCGGAAGTAAGTATTGGCTAGATTGCTCTCTAGAATGTGGTGTTTGCCCTTTAAATGCTTTTTCATGCTCATGGTTTTAGATTGATAAATTCCTACTGTTTTTATGCATGAATTATAGCATGAGATGATGCTTGAAATGATTTCATAAAGTAACATGTTGCATAATTGAGATTTGAGCTTTTATGTTGAAGTATGGCAAATGTTATGATTTTGAAATGAGATGAGAATGTTGAGTTTTAATGCATGAAAAACAATAGGTGAGATGTTGATTTGACATAATATATTGGCATAGATGTTGAGATACTTACCGGATATAATTGATCGATCAATAGGATGAGAGTGCACTATAAACTAAAAATTCGTACGTGCTCTTTGGTTAACCCAAAGGGAGAGAACCGATGATGGGCATTCCATCGGGTAGGACTTGGTGAAATACCCAAGCTTTGTGGCGATGAGAGATTCCGCCATGTGAGTACGGTGATGTGAGATTCCACCGGAAACTATGTTGCTAGACGAGTGAGTACGGTGATGAGAGATGCCACCGGAAGTGTCTAGTGAGATGTCCGCATATTCGAGTAATAAATAGATGTTAAATGCCAATATAAAATATGTTATGGTTTTTGATTCACATGTACCTTTGATGTAATGGTTAATGCTATGAGAAATGCATATGTGGTTTGTTTATGAAATGCTTTAGAGTACAAGCATGAGTTTGGCTTTGCCATGAGTTTTGCATTGGTTTAAATGCATGAGATAGAATGAAGGTACATGTGGTTTCAATGAGAAATTGCTTTGAAAGGTTTCCAAGCATGAGATAGAAATGAGCATGTGGTTTAAAAGCTTTTAATGAAAGTGTTTTCAAGTTGTGCATTATTGGGTTGGTTTTCTTTAGAGCATGCCTCACTAATTTCATAATGGCAACCTTAAAACCAATGAAGTCCCTCTAATTTACAGAAATTACAATTTGGTCCCTAATCTTGTGTGAAGTGTAATTGAGTCCCTATATGTTAATCGATCGTTGTGCCTTTCTCTATTGTGTTTCGTGAGTACTCACTTAGGGTTAACATGTATCCAGACAAGATTAAAAAGAAAAAAGGTCGTGAATCAAGGTTGACTTTTGGGTTGACTTTGGTTTCCCCGTGTAACCTTCGTAGTTCGGGTCAATCGTCTAGGCCGGGCCAAGGGGGTTACAAAAATAATGTATCGGCTAACTATCATAGGCACAAGTCATAACATTTTTTTTCTATTCTAATTAATATTAAGGCAAGTACAATGCAAACTATATGATACTAAATATGCCTAGACAAAAAGATGCGAGAGCTATCACCCCAAACTCGAGATGGGCATTGCCCTCAATGCACAAGACAAAAAAACAGAAAAATAAATACAGGTGATAAAAACAGAAAAAATAATCATAAAAGAGAATAAAGAGAAAGGAAAAAAAACTAGAAATTGGTTGAGGGTTGAGAAGAGGCTTGAGTCTTTGCTGTTGAGGATGAGGAGGATGATTAGGTGACGGCCGACAGATGTCCGGGAAGTAGACTTGGCAGGGGAGACCTTGGCTGTCCGCAGCAGCTGGACTCTTTTTGGAGTGGGACGAGGTTCTTATTAAGGTTCATCCTCCACTGGCTCGGAGGCTATGATGTGTCGCTTCCTCTTCCTTGTTCCTTCCTCTGTTGGTGCTGTCGGAGGGTCTATCGCCATTGGGATGGCTGTTGTTGCTTTTGTTACTGGCGTCTGCTCATGTACCTCTTTTGATGAGGATGTAATGGCCACTGTTGCCGCTATGCAGATGGGAGAATGATGCTGCTGATGCCGCTTTGGGGAGTCTGCCACCGTGTTGGAGGCGGAGGTGGCTGAGTACGATGGGTAGTGCGTCGGAGACGACATATGTCTACGGAAGGCAGCATGGCGGATATCGGCGGCTGATGGTGTTCCTTATGCTGGGGCAGTTGCGACAGCTAAATTTGCAGGGTAGGGTAGCAAGGTGGGGTAGCTTTAATACTACCGGGGGCGGCTGGAATGGTAGGCTGGGCGGCAGAGGGCTGGTTGATGATGATGAGCTCTGTCTCTAAGGCCTGCATCATCTGCATGCGGACTCTCCTGGTTCACCCCTCTTTTGCTATTGTCATCTCATCCCCAGGGTCAGTTGGGACGTTGAAATTGGCACTAAGGCCGGTGATGAGTGACGGGAAGTATAACATGCCCTTCGTCTTGCGGAAGCAATTGTGGATCTCCTTGCAAATGATCTCCCCAACGTTGGTGGGCATGTTCGTCATGATGCTGTAGATGAGTGCAAGGTGCGGCCAGTCAACGGTGGAGTTTTGGGAGGTGGGCAGCAGATGCCTCTCGATGAAGGTAATCCACAGCATTGCCTCGGGTAGCATGTGACAGCGTTGGACAGAGCCGCCATGCTTTCCTGCCAACCAAGGCGTGTTGGGCTTGCACAGCTTGGCCTTGAGCCTGTCGTAATCGGCAGCCGTCAGTGACTGCCTCCACTCCTCATGAGGGTTGTCATCCATCTCTAGGCCGTAAAAGTTGTTGATTACGGAGGTGTTCAGCTTGACAGGCTCTCCTCGGACATAGACGAACGAGAGCTCTGGGCAGGTATGATGGGCATAAAATTCTCTGACCAAAGTGATGTTGGCCATCTCCGGTTGCCGTGCAAACATCTCCCATCCCTTGCTGTGGATGGTTTCGAACAGGGAAGGTTCTAAACCAAGGTCTCATGTTTGCTTCATGTAGTGGAAACCCTTCTCCTCCCAAATTGCCTGTTTGGCAAACTGATCTCTGTATCTTTTCTCATCTGCCCTGGAGTAAAATCTTTGGAATGTGGGTACGGTTTGGGATGCAGATGCTATGTTTGAGACGGTTGTAATTATTGAAACTTGAAAGAAAATAATGTGAGACGAGAGAGCAATGGATTCAAGAAGAATATAGCAAGGAGATGAAAGTAAAGTAAATGAATGGGATGAGAAGGGTTTAAATAGAGGCTGCCAAGAGGAGCCATGACGACATTAAATGCCCAATGGTTCAGTTGTCTCGCGCACGTTACGGAATTTCTGCCCGTTACTTTTGTAGCCGTTGTCAGCTAGCCGTTAGCGGGCTACTAGCCGTTACGCGTTTTCTGCGTTGGGGTGCCTTGGGCTGTCTTGGCAGGAAGGTGGGCGAGCTCCTGGCTGGGCCTTCTTCTTGATCCGGCTCTTTTATTCCTAATCATAAAGTAAAAATAAATATAATTAAACACTAAAATAAGTTCTGAGAAATAAAAATGTGAAAATACATTCAAAAATCTAATCCTAAGGAAAATAAATTACAATAAATTGAACTCTAATCCTAATGCATAAAATAAAAATAAAAATTAAGTTATGTTGGGAGTGCATTTGGGTGCATCTCCCAGACATAACCACTTCCTGAGGTAGTTTGGCTTGTCCTTTCCTCCTGGGGGGGTCCTCTTATTCTTGCAGGTGATGTGTTGTTGGGTCCTTCAGCCTGCCCTTTGGTCTGTCACGAAAGCTGCTGCCTTGGCCTATTTCTATGCTGATTTTGGCGGCCTGAGCATCTGGGAAGCCTTCCTTTTCCTTTCATGAGGGTTGTAACACGTTTAAATTTATGCTCTGGTTGTCTACCCTCATGGTCAGCTCCCCATGTTCTACATCTATCAACGTTCTGCCCGTGGCCAAGAATGGTCGCCCAAGGATGATAGGGGCTTTTTCATTGACCTCACAGTCTAGGATGAGGAAATCAACTGGAAGAATAAGGTTGCCCGCCTTCACTAGAATGTCTTCGATTTTGCACTCCGGTTGTACAAAAGAGTGATCGACAAGTTTCAACATGATGGAGGTAGGTTTGGCTGGCACAATTCCTAATTTGTTGATGATTGCCTTAGGCATTAGGTTGATGTTGGCTCCTAAGTCGCACAGGGCTTTTGTTTCATGCTTGTTGCCTATTCTGCATGGGATCACAAAGTTGTCTGGGTCTGTTTGCTTGGGTGGCAGTTTGTTGTGCATCATGGCCATGCACTCCTCTGTTACAGCAAGTGTTTCGAATTCCCCAATCCTCTTCCTTTTAGAAACCATGTCCCTGATGTATTTGGCATAGTTGGGCATGTTCTAAATGTCTTCTATTAGAGGGATGATTATGTGCACATGCTTTAGAATATCCAGGAATCTCCTGAACTGGTGCTCTTGCTTATGTTGCTTAAGCCTCTGGGGAAAGGTGCTGGCAGGAGGATGTCCTCTATACGTTCTTTGCAAGGGAACTTTATCTGTGGAGGATCATCTGCTTCAGGACCGCTATCAGGTTCAGCTGCCAAGGTGGCTGGTGTTGATGCTGCCGCAGCAGGCAGTTCTTTCGGTGCTGGTTGTGTTTCTGGTTGTTTTTCCCTGGGTTCATCCAACTACTTCCCACTTCTTATGGATATGGCTTTGCACTGCTCATAAGTGGGCTTGGTTGTTGTTTCTGCACTACTGGATACTGCTCCCATTGCTTTGCTGCTAAAGATCTCTGTGAACTGCCCAAATTGGGTTTCCAGGTTCGTTATCACAGCCTCTTGGTTGTTCATCTTCATCTCCGTCCTGTCCATGAAAGACTCAGATTTATCAATAAATTTATTAGTGTGAACAATAAAATCACTAGTTCTAGACATAAAAGTATGAATAGTTGCTTCTAGTGAATTATTGTTTTGCTGTTGCTGAGCCTGCTATCTTGACATGTTTTGTTGGTAGCCTCCCTGTTGCTGTTGTGGGTTTACAGCAGTCTTTGGGTTGCTCTAGGAGAAGTTGGGATGGTTCTTCCATCCATGGTTGTATGTGTTTTGGGCAGGCCTGTTGTTCCTCTCGTATCCTCCCATAAAGTTGGCAAATGTGGTGCATTCAGAGGAATCATGGTTGCCCCCACACTCATCACTGAATGGCTCCACAGCCTTGGCCTCATAGACTCTCCCAACAGATTTCATTATGCTCATGACCATCTCTTTTAGCTTGTCGAGGTGGGCATTGACAGATTCTGAGGCTTCTACCTCGTTCACATTGGCTGGCCGCCTAACGCCACCTTGGCGGGCAGTTGGGTATTTGTAGTCATTCATGGCGGCTTGGTTCAGGATCCACAGTGCCTCCTCTGGTGGTCTGTCGAGGATGATTATGTTGGTTGAGACATCAATCATCACCCGTGTTGGGTAGTTCACCCCGTTATAGAACATTGATACATGTGTCCAAGCCGGGAAACCATGTAACGGGCAGTTGTTCAGCATTTGTTGGTACCGCTCCCATGCTTTATACATCGGCTCATCATCCCCTTGTCGGAAGGCTGTTATTTCGTTTCACAGTCTGTTTGTGACATTGGACGGGCTGGAATGGTCCAGAAAATCCTTGCACAGCTCTGTCCATGTGTTGAACGACCCTGCTAGATGGTTGTTTAACCACTGCTTTGCCCTATCCCTTTGTGAATAGGGGAATAACCTCAGTCTAAGCACATCTTGGTTGACTCCGTGTATCTTGAATGCTCTGTGGATGTCCAGGAATCCTTTTAAATGCTTCCGAGCATCTTCTGTGGCAGTACCTCCAAATTGCCCCAACGTGTTGATCATGTTGAACAGCACGGGCTTCAACTCAAAGTGATCCGCCTCAATCTCGGGTTTTATCATTGTCGGATCGAACCCTCTGAAGTCATGCTCCAAGTAGTTCCTGGTGGTTCGAACATACTGTGTCTTTCTGGGTGGCACTTGTTGTTCTCTAGGCGGCGGATCTTGCTGCCCATCCCTGCTGTTCACATCATTGTTGGCAGGGTTGTCGTTTTCCATGTCTACCTTTGCTTTTCCTTCTTCTTTGGTTTTTCCTAGGGCTGATCTGAGTTCCTTCTTGAGCTCTCTTGCTCTTCGTTCGATATCGTCGTAATAAAGGATTTATCTTTTTGGTTTTGCCCTAGTCATATACTAGCAAAGGAAACCGTAAAATTCTTTTTTTTTTGATAAAAAACAAAAACAAAATAAAATGCAAAGAAATAAAAGTGCAGAGATTAAAAACGAATTTCGCTGTTACCAATCCCCGGCAACGGCGCCAAAAATTTATAGAGCGTTTGGGTGTTCTCTATTTGTGAGCGTAAGTGCACACTCTTGTCAAGTTATAGTATAAAAGATATCGTCTCCCACAGGGATTGGACAACTTGATTCGAATTGTTCTTCCTGCACAAGGAAAAATAAATGCACAATTAATTTGATTGTTGAGAAGAAAAATAAAATAAAAACACAAGTAATTGAAGAAGAAGAAATCATGTTGAAAGAATGGGCAGGGTTATGCTGCTGCTTAGTGTGAAATTGCGTTGAATAGGACAAGTTTTTTTGCGCTACCAGACTCTGCTGCCTCGGCGGGGAATGACAGGTAGACTGTAGATACCCTCTCACTGCCTCGGCAGGGGAATGGAATTGTGTCTCGGCGGCAAACTCGGCAGAACTAAAAGGCTCAACAGAACGCTCCGTCTATAGATGAAATCGTACTTACTCCTTTTGTGAGTTCGACTCTCTCGATACCGAACAAATGGGTAGAATTCAACTAATCTTTCGCCTTAATGGAAAACTATGAAGAACATGGAATAAGTAAACCTTGTAATTTTATTTGCAAAAACGAACTTAAAATCCTAAACAACTGTTCCAACACTAATTACAACATAACCCAAACCCAAGAAGAATTTTAGAACATGTTGGCGGCAAGAAAACCTAAACTATGCCTAAGGAAAACCTATCTTGTTTTGAAATAGAAATACAATGGGTTTATATAGGCATTAGCTAGGTCTAGTCCTTCTTGAAGTAGAAGTCTTCAAAGTAGCTTTTTACATTAAATGTGGCTTTAAACTCTGACTTCTTTGAGTTGAATGTGGACTCTATCACGTTGCCTTGCTCCGCAAGTATTCTCAAGATTCTACTTTGGCGGCTCTGCTAGCTACTACAGACGTCAGAAAATTTAGTAGGCAACATCGATAGAATCAGGATTTTCTTCTCTACAGATCGCACTCTGGTTCTCCAACTCCATAGTCTGCTGTCTTAGGTGGCAAGTTGGGCGGCGGCAGCTACTCGGCAGCTGTTGTTTCTGTTTGGAACTGCATCAGTACAACTCCTTGATTTGTTGCCTCAACATCATATCTTCAGCTACTCTTTCCTTCTGTCAGCCTCTAGTATCTAAAACTAAAATTACACTAAAACAATACATTTTTTCACCAAATAACAAATAATCTATAAAAGCATGGAAAAATAAAGAAATATTGTAAAATGCAATGCATGATCCTAATTATGCCTAGATTGTACTCAAAAACAGCAATAATATGAGATGGAATGTACATGAGATATAGAACTTGTGGATACTTTACAGCAGGCCTTGTCGTACACTAATCGATAAAGGGACATTCCAAGTGGCGTTTTGTACGCTGTTCGAAACACCCAAAGCTCGTCGTATAATTTCAGCGACCAATCTTTTCTACTTGGGTTGACTACTTTTTCCATGATGGTTTTAACTTCTCTGTTCGAAATCTCTGTCTACCCATTTGTTTGCGAATGGTATGTCGCGACAATTTTGTGTGTGACACCCACTTTTTGAAGTGACTTGGCAATTAACTTGTTGTCAAAATGGGTGCCCTAGTCACTAATAATGGCTCTTGGAATCCCAAACCTCATGAATATGTTCCTGTGTAGGAATCTATGGATGGTCTTTGCATCATTGTGAAGGATGGCAATGGCTTCTTCCCACTTGGAGACATAATCCACCGCTAGGAGGATGTACATATTGACACAAGAAGATGGGAATGGTCCCATAAAATCAATCCCCCAAACATCGAATAATTCAACCTCAAGGATGGTTTGTAGAGGCATTTCGTTCCTTCTTGATATGTTTCCTGTTCTTTCGCATCTGTCGCATTGTTTGTAGAAGGCATGGGCATCTTATGCAATGTTGGCCAGGAAAATCCTGATTGGAGTACTTTTGCTACGGTGCGCTGCCCTCCGAAATGACCTCCATATAGTGCCGCGTGGCATTGAGATAGTATGGCTTGTTGTTCATCCTCAGGGACACACCATCTAATGACCTGATCTGCACAATTTTTAAACAAGAAAGGCTCGTCCCAAAAATAATGATTAACATTATATTAGAATCGTTTCTTTCCTTGGTAGTTAAGGTCATAAGGTAAAACACTAGTTACCAAGTAATTAACTATATCTGCGTACCAGGGTGTGGTTGTTGACGTTGCTGTCGCGGCCTCTTCATGGGCGACTAGTGAACCCTAAACCCTAAAGCCTTCAGCTTCCAAGGCGGCTACCAGGGTGGAGGCCAGTAACAGCTGTTCATCAGGGAATGCATCCTGGATTTCGCTGATGGGTGTCTTTCCTTGTTCATTCTCAAGTCGAGATAAATGGTATGCTACTTGATTTTCTGTGCCCTTCCTATCTCAGATTTCCAGGTCGAACTCTTGCAGCAAAAGTATCCAACGGATCAGGCGAGGTTTGGCATCCTTCTTTTCCGATTAGATAGGGCCGAAACTTATCGAAGGCGAACACTAATTTCAATAGTTCTTTCTCGGTGGTGATGTAGTTGGTCTGGGCAGGATTCAGCTTTTTGTTGGCGTAGTAGATGACATGAAAGATTTTGTCCCTGCGTTGTCCGAGGGCGGTTCCGAAGGCAGTATCAGTAGCGTCACACATTAGCTCAAAGGGCTGGCTCCAATCAGGGGGAACTACCACATGTGCTGTCATGAGCTTTTCTTTGAGGGTTTTGAATGCTTTCAGGCATGCCTCGTCGAAGTTAAATGCTTTATCCTGTTCCAGCAAGGTACACAGCAATTTAAAAATTTTAGAGAAATTTTCAATGAATCGACGATAAAAACCTGCGTGTCCTAGAAAACTTTGAATGCCCTTGACAGAGGTCGACGGCGACAAGTTGACGATGACTTCGATCTTAGCCTTCTCTACTTCTATTCCTTGTGCTGAGATTTTATGCCCTAGGACTATGCCTTCATAGACCATAAAGTGGCATTTTTCCCAATTGAGTACTATGTCTGTGTCCTTACATCTGGTAAGTACTTTTTCGAGGTTGCCAAAGCAGCTGTCGAAGCTGCTGCCAAAGACAAAGAAGTCTTCCATAAATATCTCCATGAAGTCCTTTATCATGTCGGAGAAAATAGCCATCATGTAGTGCTGGAATGTGGCAAGGGCGTTACATAATCCAAACGACATTCTTTGGAAGGCATAGATGCCATATGGGCATGTGAATGTTGTCTTGGCCTTGTCTTCCGGTGCAATGGCAATCTGGTTATAACCTGAATATCCATCCAAGAAACAATAGAAAGGTTTGCCAGCAAGGTGGTCAAGCATTTGATCAATAAATGGTAGAGGGAAGTCATCCTTTTTAGTTGATTTATTTAATTTGCGGTAATCCATGCATATTCTCCAACCGGTTACTGTCCTAGTTGGAATTAACTCATTATTATCATTGCTTACCACAATTATACCACCTTTCTTTGGCACACGTTGTACAGGGCTTACACATTCACTATCGGAGATAGGATATATGATTCCAGCATCTAACCATTTGATTATCTCCTTTTTGACAACTTCTCTCATGGCATCATTTAATCTCCTCCGGGCATCGACAGTTGGCTTTTGATCCTCTTCAAGCTGGATTTTGTGCATGCATATTGTTGGGATTATCCCTTTTATATCTGCAATGGTCCAGCCTATAGCCTTCTTGTGCTGCCGCAGCAGCGCTATTAGTTTATGTTCCTGTGTAGGCTGCAACTTGGAGGAAATTATTACGGGAAACATATCATTGGGTCCCAAATAAGCATACTTAAGTTGTGCAGGTAAGGCTTTTATTTCAAGAGTAGAGGGTTGTTCAATAGATGGTTTGAACATTTTTCCACCCTTTTCTCTATAATTTAACGGTTCGAAATACTTACATGGTATGTTTTCTATCCAGTACGCCTCCTCATTCCCCTCCAGTTCATGTTCTATCCATTCACGACATTGCTCATCTTCTGAGCAATTATCTAAATGGCTGTCGAGATAGCTGTCGAGGTTACTGCCCTGGCAGTCATGCTGTATGCAGGGTCTGTTGGCTTCGAAATTGAACTCTGAGGTGGCCTCTATTAGGTAGCATTCTTCCGGATCATCAGCTTGCCTCAGAGTTTGGAAGACGTTCAACTTTACTTACTGATCGTTGACCCTCATTGTATGTTCACCTTTTTCAACACCGATCAGCATTCTGCCCGTAGCTAATAATGGTCGCCCTAGGGTTATCGGTGCCATTTCATATGCTTCACAGTCTAGAACAAGGAAGTTGGCAGGAAAAATGAATTTATCCACCTTTACCAGGATGTCTTCAATCTTTCCTTCTGGTTGTTCAACGTGGAAACGTTTTAGAAAAGGTTTTGGGAACTTATTAAGAGCTTGAAACGCTTTACTAAGTTTGAAAGTAAGTAAAGTGAAATTCTCTCTCGAATTGTGCTAGTATTGAGCCTTTGGTTCACTTAATTTTAATTATATTTACCTATTGTTTTAAAGCATGTTTTGAACATATGAAATGAGGTTGATGATGCCATGTGGTTTAAGGATGCACTAGGTAGGTGATCCTTGTATGCATGTGTTGATGCATGAGGTTTGAAGCATGGTTTAATGATTGGTTTATGGCTGATCATGAATGCTTTGTAAAAACAATGAGGTTTGCATGTGTTATGGATTATATTGGCAAGTGATGTTGTATAAAGTGTTTTATAAATGAAATCGGATATAGTTAGTCGGCTATAGGATTGAGTGCACTATAAACAAGTCTCCTTGGATGTTGAGGGGTTGTGATTGTACCGAAAACTCCATCCAAGTACCCTAATGATTGGGGATTGTTTAAGGTTGCAACGGTTGAGGGTATCTTTCGAGTGCGAACCTTGTGTGTGTCCCGTCTCTCGTTAGTGGGTTATACATCTACCGATGAGTGGTGTTGAGGGGTTCTGATTGTACAGAATACTCCACCTCGGGTGTCACAACTATGGAGGGTTGCTCTCGTGTGTGAACCTTGAGATGTCGGTAGAGTGTATGAAGGGTGTGGGACAACCCTTTGTAATCCATGTATCCGATATATGTTTTTGAGATTACTGTTTATCACTTGTGAGACAATATAACGAAATGAGATATTATGGAAAATGTTGTTAATGCATATTTTGAAAGATGCATGTTTTGGTTTAAGCTTAGCATAATGGTGTTTATGCTTGGAAGGCTTGGAAAATGAGTAGCAATGGTTTAATTGCTGAATTTATATGAATCATGTTGTATGATGTTCAATACCATGAATTTGATGATAAAGTGCATGATTTGTCAAGAAAGGCATGATGGTTTTGAAAGAGTGAAAAATGGTTTTGTGCATTGATGATGTTTGTGGTTTTGAGCATCCCTCACTAAGCTTGTATGCTTATGCTCTCTTCGTTCATCAATACAGATAATTAAGCTTTTGGAGGCAACATCTTCAAGGAATCTTATCAAGACACTCTCTAAAAGTATGTTGTGTTCTTGAACTAGTGTAATAAGGGTAATGGGGGTGTCCAATACAATGAATGTTGTTAGTTTGGTGTTCTTTGGTTTTGTGCTAGTTTGAGATGCATTTTTGGGCATGTAAATGGCCTCTAAGTTTTGGTTTATGCTTTAAATTGGAGTATGACCTTTTGGTGCTTTTAACTTTTAGGAAGCATGCCTTTAGAGCTTATGATTTTGTGAATGATGCTATGATGTTTCCTATGCATCATATATGTTGTCTTTGGTGTATATTTAAGTTATTAATATGCTTGGACATATATCGGGATGGTTTCGGATGGTTTGAATCAAGTTTAAACAGCGTTTTAAAACATTGCAGGCCCAGGTGTTTCGAAACACCCTTGCCTGTTTCGAAACGGTGGCTTGAAATGGCCTTGGTGTTTCGAAACGGGAAGACATGTTCCGAAACATTTTGCCTCTGTGAACCATCGTTCCGAAACAAGCCTGAGGGGTTTCGAAACGAACCCGCGTATCGAAACGGTCAATTGTGTTTCGAAACAGCCGTTCTAGTACGGGGATCTCTGTTCCGAAACGTTCGACCGTTGAACCTATGTTTGAAATTGTTCTAAGTTTCAATTTCTTACGTTTTGGTCCTTTGTTTCCTTGTATGCAATTGGATAGGTTTTAAAGTTCATTTTGAGCTGAGATTTCACCGAGAAGCACGTAATGAATCTAATTAAAGAATGGTAACCTGAATTTGGTAATAATCCTTATAATTTATCATGATTTACAAAATGGTCCCTAAACGTTTGTTTGGTTATAATCGAGGGGTGATTGTGTTGTTGTTCAATCCGTTGCTTGTGTGCGTACACATCAGAACCTAAGTTGCATCTAGACAAGATAAAAAGAAAAAAAAGGTCGTTTATTGTTGTAAACCTTTCCGGTTTACTTTAATATTCCTCGTGTGATCCGTTTAGTTCGGTTTATCGGCGGACTCCTCCCCTTCTAGCCGTGGGGAACTGATAATAATTCTTGGCCGTCCTGTTTAAGATCTTCATGGATTCTTCTGGCTCTTTGTCTAAGAGTATGCCGTTTGCTGAGGCATCCAACATCATTCTAGTTGTCGTGTTTACCGCATTATAGAACATGGTCACCTGCATCCATATTGGGAATCTGTGTAAGGGTCATTTGTATAATAGCTCTTGATATCGCTCCCAAGCCTCATGCATGGACTCGTCATCATCATGTCGAAAAGAAGTGATCTCATTACGTAATCTGTTAGTTAAATTTGTAGGATTAAAACGAGTTAGAAAATCTCGACAATGATCACTCTAGGATCCAATTGATCATGCTGGTATGCTGTTGAGCCAGATTTTTGCCCTATCCTTCAGTGAATATGGGAACAGCTTTAATCTGAGAATATCCTCATGTACTCCATGGATTTTGAATGAGTTACAGATCTGGAGCAAGAACTTGAGGTGTTGTCCGACATCTTCAGTTGCGGAGCCGCCAAATTGCCCCATCGTGTTGATCATATTAAACATCATAGACTTCAGCTCGAAGTGGGCGGCCTCGATCGATCTCTGGGGTAACAACTCCAGGGTTTAGTCCGTTTAAGTCCTCTTCAAGGTAATCTCGGGCTATTGGGTGTCGTACTGGTGCAAATGGAGCTTGCACATTTACTTCATTTCCTGCCGGGATCTGCTGTTCTTCAATAAGTGGTTGTCCATTGGCAGGGTGCTGCCTATTAACATTGTTTCACGGCGGCACTTGGTTGAGGTTGCCGCCGCGAGGTAGGTCCTCAGGTTGATACATTTTGGCTATGATCTTTTGTCTAAGCCTTAAGTAAGATCCTTCGAGTTCTGGATCTAAGTTTTGCACTGGGCTACCTGGGTCAGCTCTGGTCATGCACTGAAACAAGACGAAATTTTATTAGTAATAATGGAAATAATAAAAACAAATAAACTAAATAAAAGAAAGAGTGTAAGAAAATAAAAACAAAAGTTGCCAATCCCCGACAAGGACGCCAAAAACTTGTTGCGTGTAAATCGTGCTCCGCAATTGGTGCAAGTATACACAATGCAAGTAATATAGGGATAAGTATGTGAGTATCATCTTCATAGGGATTGGTACTCAACCTTCGGTTCTACTCCCTTGCACTGTAAAATAAAGAAAGTAAAAACACAGATTAATTGGGTGATTTAAGATAATCTAATAATAACTAAACTAAGAGAATCCAATAAATAAAGTAAAAGAGTGATCAAGATAAGAAGATGGGCCGGATTAGAATGTGTCGTAGTATGGAATCCTCTTGACTTCATTTCTATCTTGAATGCAGCAACGCACTACTGTTGAGGCAGTGACCTAAATCCCTGTCGCGGCAATCCCTTGCTTGTGGGCAGAAGTAGTTAAGGTTCGGTAAAGCGTCCTTGGATGGTTCCGCCTTATCCCTAATCACGGAACACTCGTTGATGACTGAACTCTGATGATACCTCCAGCGTGAATCAAAGGCAAACACCAATTGTTCATACATTTCTCTTAACTGCTGAAACTCTAACCTATCCCTAGGTCGAGTTATTTAAAACCACATGGGGAAAAAACCGTGCTTATTCCTTTCGTGAGCTCAACTCTCCTGATATTGAAAAAATGGATGATCTCACAAACCCTCTCCCGAGTAGAATGCAAAAATAATTAAAGCCAGAATAAGCAAACCTTAACTTTTATTGCATTAAGAACAAAACTAACTACAAAGAGTTTTCACACAACTACTAAACAAACTAATCCTAACCCTAAGAAAATTTAGAACATAATGAAACTAATCCTAAGCTCAATCTCTCTTCTCTTCTCTTCTCTGTTGTAACACTCCGAAATCCGGTCTAGTCGGAAATTAGGTTCCGGTGATCGGAGATTCTACATTGATGAAGTTTAAATATTGTATCGGCTAGTTAATTATTGATATCGGACTCTAATTGAGTAAAAATCTTGTCATCGGATCCTATCAAATAGTATTGAAACGTATTTAGAGACTAAATTGAAGGAAATGCAAGTTGGGGAACGAAATCATATTATGGTGAGAGTTGAGGGACTAATCTTGCGATTAGCCCCTCCACAACTAAAATTGGTCTACGTGGGATTTTCTGAGAGCTTTCCTTCAATTGACGGAAAGCTAAATAGCTTAAATTATGATATAAAAAACAAAAGTAAAAAGATAGAAACTTACCCGAGAATTTCCTAAGCAATCACCTTCATCTCCTTCCTTGAAGAAAGCACCTCCATCTGAGGAAGTTTTGAGCTTCACTTTTTCTTCGTTTTATCGATATTGAATCATTGATATCGATCATGTAAGCTATAATCCTCAATCGGTTATTGGATTCCATGGATATATCGAGCTTAATTTCAAGTTAGGGTTTTGACTATCCATGGATATTACATCGTTGTTGTTGTTATTAGAATCAGATTTTGATATCGTTGTATTGATTTTGATATCAAAATATCAATCCTAATAGTTTTCTTTTGATTTTCTAGCTCAAGAAGTGGTGAAAGAGGTTTCACCATCTCCATCGAAAGCTAGAAGCAAGGGTATTGTCATCTGAGAGCCTTGAAAGCTTCGGAGTTTCAAGGTGAGTGTAGTCGGAGTCTCGGGTTTACGCGGAAGGCCTTCCCGAATCATTATTTGATAAATTAGATTACATCGCTAACATTGTTATTGAAGAAATTGCATTGGATGGTTAATCGGACACCTTGGTAAGTGTTGGTAAGTTTGTCATTGAGCATCGGTCATAGTTATTGGTATCGTTATTGAGCATTGTCATTGTATAGATATTGATATTTAAATATTGCTAAGAAATCATCGATTATTGTCATTGGCATTGAATCATAAAACATTGATTATAAGACACATTGGCTATCAATAATTATTGAAATCATTGATCATCGGATACTCATTGATTACTGATATGGATATGAACATTGGAACCTTGGATTGGAAAGGACATTGGATACAATTGGTATGCCATAGGATTCATGAGCTCAGTGTATGGATGGACTACGGTCCTAAGGCTACGGCCTATATTGATTTGGTGAGGCTGATGGATGTGTATTGATATTGGTCATATTGGTGAGGCGGAGGGATTAGACCATTCATTGATTTGACGAGGCGTAGGAATTCGCGTATCCACTAATCCAAGGATTAGTGATGAAATGAAAATGCTAAACATTGTATATTGATGCATATCTTTGACATTGATAAGCATGAGATCATGTATATTGATATTTGATATAATGTTGTTTTATTGTTCATGACTACCTCACTAGGCAATGTATGCCTAACGTGTCTCATCTCATGCATTTTCAGGTTGAAAGATCGAGTGTCAGAAGACCGGATTTGTCAAGGCAAGACAAGTCACTACAAGCCATAAAGTAATGTATTTTGACTTAATGACTCCTAGAAAGGTGGCAAAGTAGTTGAACTAGTCATTCATGCCCATTTTGTTGTGTTGGTGGTATGCATAAGTTGTAATATGGTTAATGGCCCTAAATGGCCTTTTTGGTTGGTTTAAAATGGCATAAAAATGCATACTTAGCTCAAAAAGGTAAAAACATAGTAAGCGTATTCATATGGTCATGAAATTTGGCATGCTAGTAGTTTATACAATTGAAATATTGTGTGTATGGTTTCATTGCATTTGGACATTGCTCGATAGGTCAAATTGAATAAATACCAGAAAAAATCTGTCATTACAGGCCAGGCCGTATCGAAACGGGTGATGGCGTTTCGATACGGGTAAGCACAGTTTGGTCTGAGGAATAGGGAGTATCGGAACAATTTATGGCCGTTTCGAAACATTTCATCTCTAGAATCCCTCGTTTGGATACGGGTTCATAGCGTATCGAAACGGGTCAAAGTCAAAGTCAAAGTCAAAGGAGGTCAACCTGTTTCGATATAGGACATGCCCGTATCGATACGGTCTAAAGGGTAAAGTCAACAAAGGTTGACCATCGTTCACCCGTTTCGAAACAGCCCTAGGGTGTTTTGATACGGGTTAGGTAAATTAGTTAAATGCTCTTTGAACAGGTTGCTAGTTTCACAGTTTGGTCACTGAACATTGTAAGGTTAAATTGAATGAGTTAATGATCTCCAAATTGAATGAAAATTTGCAGGAATGATATTAATGTAGTGAATTCAAAAATGGTTGAATCAATTGCATTGAAGGACCCATAGTTTGTTAAGATTTCAATTTGATCCCTAAAACTTGTAATAGTTGCAATTTAGCCCTTGAATGGTAAATCATTGCTTGTAGGAGTAAATTGGACTGGGTTATTTGATTGTGATGATTCGTTGTAGGATATGGATGAAATGTAAATAATAAATTAAATTTAATTGCACTGGTTTTTGTATTGATTGTCGTTTTCACCTTCCGACCCGGTTCTCGACCAGACCGGGAAGGGGGTGTTACATCCGTGTCGTCTTTCCATGGCGGCATGCCTTTATATAGGGGAAAGTGTAGGCATGAATCCTTCTTGGAGAGGAAGTTAAGTTGGACTTGGACTAGACTTTATTAAAGAAGTAAATCTCTTTAATTTATTACAGTAAACACTTTTATCCAAGAGTCCAACTTTATACTTACTTCCACGTTTTCCTCCTCTTCTTGAGCTCCAGCTGCCACGCATAGTGTGTAGAAAAATACAACATTAAAGGCTCTACAAGTCGGCTACCACTTTGCTCATTTTTCTCTCTAGTGAAACATTGTCGTGGCCTGGCTTTTGCTGCCTCGACATCGGTCTATTCTGCTCAGCAAGGCTTCCTCAGCTTCCCTCAGTAGAAGCTGTCTTATGGCTTGGCTCGATCAGGGTCTGTTGTCTGCTACTTCTGCCTGATCTTCCCTTATGCTTTCTGTGATGCGGCGGAATCTTTCTGCTCCAGCAGTGGTCATCCTACAAAAATATCAATCATGCATTAAATAGTACCTCTTTCATATAATAAACATAATATAAAGCTCAAGGGCATAAACAATGAAATCTATGCATGAAAGGTTATAATGCAACTCAAATGGGTGTAGGTTGAGTGATAATTGCGATGAAAAAGGGGTCAAAATCTAGGACTTTTGGGCACTTATCAGGGGCGCTTGGATCGCGAAAAAGATCATTCCCAAGGGCCTGCTTATGAAGCAAAAAAATTGTTTTGGGAAAAGATTTTTGGAAAATAGCCGTTGACATTATAAAAGTTTACGAGCCCCTAGTAAAAGTTTTGAGACTTGTGGATAGTGATGAGAAACCAACAATGGGCTTTATTAATGAGGCTATTAATAGAGCCAAAAGAGCAATTAAGGAAAATTGTTGATATTCCACCGAGTATGAAAGGATAATTGATAATAGATGGAATTTTATGCATTCCGACTTGCTTTCAACTGGTAAGATAAAATGTTTCATATGATTAAGAGTTATTTTTTATTTTATTATTTTAAGTTATAGATCTTATATTATTTTATTATGATTAGGTTATTTTCTCAATCCTCAATTTCAATTTGGGGTGGAGCATTCTGACTATGTATTGTCGGAAACATTAAAAGGTACAAGATCTGTGATTGAAAGATTAGAACCTTCTATTGAATTTCAAATCAGAATGGTTATCAGGTTAGATTCAATTCAAGTACTATTATTTGCAACTTAGCTAAATAATTTGAAATTGAATTATTTTTCTTATTTTTACTCAATCTTTTATTTATGCAGTTGTTATCATTTCGAGGTAAACACGATACATTCGGTACTCCACAAGCACAAAAAGCTTGGAGTCAAATGAATCTGGGTAAATAGTTAATTAAATTATTTAATTAAATTATTTAATTATATTGTACATTTTGATGTTAGTTTGAAATTTAAATAATTTTATGCAGCTGTGTGATGGATGATATATGGCACATGCACTCCTGAATTACAACGATTAGCAATTAAGGTGCTAATTCAAACAACTTCTGCATCCAATTACGAACAAAACTTGATTACATTCAGATATATTTACACCAAAGCAAGAAACATGTTGAAGTATAAAAAACTTGAGAAACTGGTGTTTACATATTATAATATGAGGCTTAAAATGAGGCATCAACAAAGAATGAGCAATGATGCTATAAACACTAGTTACAATCCTATAAGCCTTGATCACATCTTTGAAGATGTTGATCCACTATCATAATGGTTTCAAGAGAAAGAGAATCCATTGCTAGATGGTGAAAATACGGGTATGTTTCATGTGGATACCTCGGATGATGAAATCAATGTTGTTGATCTATCTCAACAACAAAACTTATCTGATTCAAGTTCTAGTGCGACAGCGAGTCAAAGTGGTGGTGATGAACTAGATGGTGGTGGTTTAAGTCCAAATTATGAAGATGATAGAGAAAGTGGTGATAAAAGTGAAATTAGATCTTCTCGTCGGCATGGAGAAGAATATGAGATTGGTTTCGCTGGTGGACATTTTCGTCACAGGTCAGAATTCAGTGGAAATATGTCTGCTGCACCTAGTGGTATTAGAGATGGAAGTGAACCCAGAGCTCGATCAAAAGGAAAAGGGAAAGGCACCAAAATGCATACTTCTGAAGGTTCTTCTTCTGGTAGGAGATCGACTTCTAGTAACCCTGGGTATACTGATTCATCTACTAGCACTCATGGTTTTTATTCACCGGGTTCGGGACAATCTTCATATTTTCAACCTCCACATGGATATTATCTATCGTTTCCTAATATGGTATGCTATATCAACCTCAAATGTACCCTCCACCACCAATGTATCAACCACCTCCACCTAACATGTATCCTCTTCCTCAAATATTTGAAAATCAAGGTGAAAATGTTACCTTTTTTGGATATATTTTTGGACAAAGACCGCAAAGATCAAGCCAAGATCCCTTTCAAGGTGAAGGTGGAGGTGAAGGATATGATCTTCCTCGTTATTCGACTAATTGGTGAAATTACCACTAGGTCCACTACCTCATTTCTAAGGTATGTTTTGCCTATCAAAAGAATCTATTCCTCTATTTCATTTAGTTAACTAACCTTTTTATTTTAATTATTTTGTTCGATTGGTTTCAGATTAAATCAGAGAAATCCATAATGAAGATTGCTAATCATCCTAACATAGTTAGCTTGCACGAGATATGTGTTGCTTTAATTATTGTACATATCATACTTTTATGTTATTGCTTACATTGTTGATATATATATTGACCTATCCTATCCTATCACTAGATTTTTAAAGTCTTCTATTTGTTTAAAACTTTAAACAATATTATTGTTAAGTATGGCTCATATACTGTAAAAGGATAGATGAGCTTAATAACCAACAGACTTGAGGGATCCTTGGAGGTTAAGGAGTACGAATCCTTTAAGGATAAGGAATACTACTCCCCGAAGGATTAGAACAATTGTAATCCTAGTTAAAGTAGGATTGAGTAGTAGTTATCCTAGTTAGAATAGGACTTGGATGTAGGGGGCTATATAAAGAGGCTTACCCCCACCTCATTAGGCACTTCATCAATTGTTCTTTTTAGGCTTTAAGCCTTGTTTTTGTCAGGTATTATCGATTGAATAAAAGAAAACAACCGCTCTTTGCCCCCCGAGGACATAAGCACACTGTTGAACCTCGTTAAATCTCTTGTGTTCTTGCTTGTTTGATTTTCTTTTTTTGTTTGTCGTGTGCACAACAACTAGTATCAAGAGCCTGGTTGTGATGGCTATGTCTGGTGCGAAATTCGAAGTGGTCAAGTTCAATGGTGAAGGTAACTTCATATTGTGGCAGACGAGGGTAAAGGATCTGTTAGCACAACAAGAGATTTTAAAGGCTTTACGATCTACAAAACCAAAATCGATGGAGTATGACGATTGGGAAGAACTATAGCAACGAGCGATTGGAACCATACGGTTATGTTTGGCAAATGAGATTATGTATCACATTATGGATCTGACGTCTCCATGAGAGATATAGAGCAAGTTGGAAAATCAATTTATGACCAAGTCTCTGACAAATAAATTTTATCTAAAGCAGAGGTTGTATGGGCGGAAGATGCAGGAAGGTCGGGATTTGGTGCAGCACGTGAATATCTTCAATCAAATAATCACTTATTTAATTCAACTTGATGTGAAGATTAAAGATGAAGACAAAGCAATGATTTTGTTGTGTTCGTTGCCTTCTTCTTATGAACACATGGTGACTACTCTTACATATGGGAAAGAAACAATCAAAGTTGAAGAGATTACTACAACCTTGATGGCCCACAACCAGCGTAGGTAGAATACAGGCGAAAGCTCTCACGCTGATGGTTTATATGTTAAAGGTAATCACGACCGTGGAAGGAAGTCAGAGAATGAGGGTTCTTGAAGACGGAATTCTTGATCAAAGTCTAGAGGCAAGAAGACGTTTCGTTGCTACAAGTGCAAGGAGCCAGGACATATGAAGCGAGACTATCCAAAGTGGGAAAAGGAGTCAAATGATAAACATGATGCATCATCCAAAACTGTGAATGTGGTACAGAAGGAGAATTCGAATTGCAATGATGATGATATGATTTCTATTTCAACAACTCAATTCACGAATGCTTGGATTCTTGATTCAGGATTCTCTTATCATATAACATGATATAAGGGGTACGTTGCTTCAGAAACAATGCTCCTTGTTTGTAAACAGATCTAGGATCGTAACAAACATTTCTCTGCAATAAAATACGAGTAAGGGACGTTTTTAAGGTGTAAAAATAATAAAGAAAAATAAAAGAAAACAAAAAGAAAGAAAGAATAAGGGCGTAGGAATTTCTGGATGAAATTGGACTCGATCAAGGATGAAGGCCTCAAGGTTGTTTCGGTGTCCAAAATGTGGCAGAAACGTTGCTGAAAAAATCAGCGGTTGATTCACGACAACGAACTCGAAAAAACTCGAACAATATATTGAACGAACCCGAATCGAATATGTTCTTCGCCAAATAGACTTGGACCCAGTAGATAGCAATCTAGGAACCCGAAGTATCAAGTAAGATAACACAATCAAACAAAGTCTAAAAATGCCAAGTGGTTCAATGAAGAACTAAAATTGAGAGTAAAACTCATAAAAAAACTTTTCATAAAATTCTCTAACCTATATTACATTGTTTGAACACATCTATATAGGAGAAAAGGGGAGGGTGGCCAGCCATAACATGTGGCTGAAATTAAATTACAATTTAAAAGTCAATTTTAAATTTGTAACTAATGAAAACCACATGTGGGCGGCAACACAAACCAGCCACACATTTGAACAAAGAGGCACCTATATAAAACACATTTAACATGTGTTATTTGTTTGAAATTCAAACAAAAACCAATTGATCTTATCCTTCTCTTTGCCGCACCAAATGAAAGACAAGGGGTGCATGCATTCGGCCACACACATGCACATGGTCTTCACACACGTTGCACATGCATGCACATGTACATCACCTCGCACACGTGCACCAAGGCTGCCACACACTTGGAGGACACTCTCCCACATGTAGGACAGGTTTCAGCTGGTTCTAGACTTGTCACCTAGAGTTGAGCTAGTGGAGCTGAGGTTGAGCTGACTGGAGCTAGAATGAGCTGAATTCAGCTAGCTGGAAGTGAAGTGAGCTGAGCTGAGATGCTTACACTCATTTGAGCTGAAGGTGAGCTGCGTACACTCTCGTGAGCTTCAACCGAGCTAGCATGAAGCCTTTGAGCTGCTGTACAATAGTGCACCTACTCCAAAACACAACAAACATGCATAAACAGCCTTGTATTCTTATTTAAACTTACAAACACACTTATAAACATAATGCAAACATACTTATCATAGTATATACATACTTAAACACGCCTACTAAGTAATATACCCTAAGTATGTCACATATCAGCATGCAACACATTGTAAACATTATGTTCTAAGGCATGAACATGCTCGAATGAATCAAGAATTGTAGCACAAGTCAGGGAAAGAGCTTCCCTGAATCTCTTTGCCATAGAACGAGTAGTAGGTCCTAATGGTAAGACCTCCGGATCAGCTTGCTTGTCGTGAAAAGATGTGCTCACATCATCCCCCCTTCTTGGAAAGGATTTGACCTCAAATCTGCAGAATCATCATAAGGGGTTAAATCAGAAACATTAAATGTGGCACTTACATTGTAGTCTCCCGGAAAGTCTATCTTGTAGCCGTTGTCATTCACTTTTGCCAACACCTGAAAAGGACCATCTCCATGCGGTAACAGCTTGGACCGCCTTTGGGCTGGAAATCTTTCCTTTCGGAGATGAACCCAAACCCAATCACCAACATCAAAGGTGACTCACTTCCTTCTTTTGTTTTCTTGCTTTTCGTACTACTGAGTCCTTCGTTCAAGATTCTCCTTCACCTGTTGATGCAACTTATTCACATATTCTGCTTTCACTTGACCGTCCCTGTTCGTCACCTATTCTTGTGGCAAAGGCAACAAATCTAGAGATGTAATAGGATTAAAACCATAAACATCCTTCTCAAATGGTGACATCTTAGTAGCATAATGTACAACATGATTATAAGCAAATTCAATATGTGGCAAACAATCTTCCCAAGTTTTGATGTTCTTTTTAATGATGGAACAAAGTAAAGTAGATAAAACCCTATTAACAACTTCAGTTTGTCCATCAGTCTGGGGATGGCAAGTAGTAGAAAACATAAGTTTCGTACCTAATTCGCTACAAAGAGTCCTCCAGAAGTGACTCAAAAACTTTACATCCCTGTCAGAAACAATCGACCTAGGAATACCATGTAATCGCACAACATCTCTAAAGAACAAGTTAGCCACATTAACAACATCATCATTTTTATGGCATGCAATGAAATGTGCCATCTTAGAGAATCTATCAACCACAAAAAATATACTATCTCTACATGTCCTAGTTCGAGGCAATCCCAAAACGAAATCCATAGAAATATTAGTCCAAGGGGAATCAGGAATAGGTAAAGGTAAGTACATACCATGTGGTGAAACCTTCGATTTTACCTTTCTACAAGTCGCACAACGTTCATAATACCTTTCAACATCTCTACGCATCTTCAGCCAAAACAAGTGTTCCTTCAAGGTATGTAACGTCTTGGTGACCCCAAAATGACCCATCAATCCACCTTCATGAGCCTCACGGATCAGTATGTCACGCATCGAACCCTGTGGAATGCATATCCTTATCTCTTTGAAAAGATAACCATCATGCCTATAAAATTTTCCATCTGCACTTTTCTCACAAGCATTATACTTATCTCTAAAATCAGGATCATCAGGGTATAATTCACGAATATATGCAAAACCAATCAAATGTGAATCAAGATAACTCAAAAGTGCATACCTGCGTGATAAAGCATCAACAACGACGTTGTCTTTCCCCTTTTTGTATCGAATGACATAAGGAAAAGACTCAAGAAATTCAACCCATTGAGTATGTCATTTATTCAACTTATGATGACCTGTGATATATTGTAAAGCCTTGTGGTTAGTGTGGATCACAAACTTCTTAGGCAACAAGTAATGTTGCCACGTCTCCAATGCCCAAATCAGTGCATACATCTCTTTATCAAATTCAACTGAATAGTTCAATGTCGCTCCACTTAGTTTCTCACTGAAATATGCAACGAGCCTCTTTTCCTGCATTAAAATTACGCATATACAACCTCCAGAAGCATCACATTCAATTTCAAAAGTTTTATCAAAGTCAGGTAAGGCTAACACTGGTGCTCTAGTCAAACAATCCTTAATTTTTAGAAAAGCATCTTCTTGTTCTTTACCCATATAGAACTAAAGTTAGGCACAAACTGTTAATAAAAACTCGCTAAACCATGAAATGATTTAACCTGAGTAATCGATGTCGGCCGTGGCCATTCCTGAATTGCTTTAATCTTCTCAGGATCGACTTCAACACCCTGTTCACTCACATTGTAACCAGAAATGTAAGTTTGTTAGTACAAAATACACATTTATCCATGTTACCAAATAACTTCTCCTGTCTCAAAGTTTGCAAAACGACTCTCAAATGTTCTGCATGATCCTGCAAGGTCTTACTGTAAATTAAAATATCATCAAAGTACACAACACAAAATTTACCAATAAAGGATCACAAAACATGATTCATTAATTGCATGAAAGTACTAGGTGCATTAGTTAAACCAAAAGGCATCACTAACCATTCGTACAAATCTAGCTTTGTTTTGAAGGTTGTCTTCCACTCATCGCCTTTTCGCATGTGAATCTGATGATAACCGCTCTTCAAGTCAATTTTAGAGAAGATGACGGCTCCGCAAAGCTTGTCCAACATATCATCAAGTCTCGGAATAGGATGACGATACTTAATTGTAATCTGGTTTACAACTCTATAATCTACGCACATCCTCCAAGATCCATCTTTCTTCGGCACTAACAGCACCAGAACAGCACACAGACTCAAACTCTCTCGAATGTAACCCTTGTCCATCAACTATATAACTTGCCTTTGAAGCTCTTTCGTTTCTTCAGGGTTAGTTCGATAAGTTGGTCGATTTGGAAAATTAGCACCTGGAATGAAATCAATCTGGTGCTCAATGCCACGAAGAGGTGGCAATCCCTTCTGTGTTTCATCCGAAAACACGTCCTCAAATTATGCAAAAGAGATGAAATAGAAGCATGTAAATAACAAGGAATCTCAGACAATAAACAATGATCTTTAAATAACAAAATAAACACAAATTGCTGAGGGGATAGACATTTCCCGATTTCCTTACTGCTAGCATTCAGGTTCATCTTCTTTTTCCCACGAACTTCCTCAGCATTCTTTTGCAATCTTGCTTGATCTTCTTGCACTTGACTGGGTGTCAATGGTGCCAAGGTTATCTTCTTTCCTGTATGTATAAAAGAATACATGTTCGTAAAGCCATCATGTGTCATCTTCTTGTCAAACTGCCAAGGATGGCCCAATAACAAATGGCTTGTATCCATTGCCATGACATCACAAAGTACTTCATCCTCGTACTTTCCAATGGCAAACGGCACTAAAACTTGTTTTGTCACTCTAATCTCTCCACCGTCATTCAGCCACTGTAATTTGTAAGGTTTGGGATGCTTTGTCGTCTTCAAACCTAATTTTTCAACCATCACAGAACTAGCAACATTAGTGCAAATACCACCATCGATAATCACAACACATACCTTATTATTCACCAGACATCTGGTGTGAAAGAAGTTCTCTCGTTGTTGTTCATCCTGAATCGGTTGAGTATTCGGACTCCTTTAGACAACAAGTGTTTCACATGTGGCAAATGACTACACATTGTCACCATCTTCTTCTACGTCCACTGTAGGGGGTCTTGTTCGTCTTCCTCAGACACAGACTCAATCTTGCCACTTTCTAACATCAACATGGTCCTCCGATCGGGGCACTGACTGGCGATATGTCCTCTTCCTAGACACTTGAAACACAAAATGTCTCTTGAACGTTCATGTGTCACCACCTGCTTGTCACGCCTATTCTCAGTAATAGGGGTCTTTGGCTTGTTTGATTCTGCCTTTTCGCGAATCTGAAGTGGTTCTTGTGGTGCAGGCTTCCTGAAATTGTTAGAGGTATTCAAAGAATTGGAAAATGACATAAACGGAGTATTACCTCGATTTGAAGACTTCCTACGTTGTTGTCTCTCAACTTTGATCGCCATATGCACCATGTCATCCAACTCGACATAATGCTGCAACTCAACAACATTAGCAATTTTGGAATTCAAACCTCCAAGAAAACGTGCCATAGTCGCCTCTCGATGTTCGCACACATCATGGCCATCTCTATTTCCTTGAAGTAGTCTTCAACACTCTGATTACCCTATTTCAAATATTGTAATTTTTTATATAAATCACGATGGTAATGGGATGGAACAAACCGTTTTCGCATTATTCACTTTATTTCATCCCATGTAGTCACTGGACCTTCTCCTGTACGTCTCCAGCTAAGCAGTAACTGATCCCACCATATCATGGCATAATCAACAAACTCCATTGCTGCTAATCGAACCTTCTTTTGTTTTGAATAGTTGTAACACTCGAAAACGTGCTCAACTTTGCTTTCCCAAGTTAGGTACGCATCAAGATCTGTACGTCCCTGAAAAGAAGGAATAGCAACCTTAATGTTAGTCAATTTGTCATCTACCTGTTGCACACGTCCTTGTCTAGGAGTATGTCTCGATGAGTGTTCGACTTCATTATCGTTAAGTCCTTCATGGGTAGAATTGGAACCTCCATCAATTCTATCCATTCTAGACTATAACGGTTCTAATGCATTAGCAACAACTCATTGCATCATGCGCTCCAAGGCTTGCATCTGGAGATCCGGTGGTTGTTCACCCGAATTATCATCAGAACCTGCCATTTTAAACACTAAAATAAACAGAAAATGGATGTTATATGTTAGTATAATAAAGAAAAAAGGACCTCACAATAACACGCTCAACAAAGTTCTCACGGATCACTCCCAAGAACAGTGCACTCAGAAAATAACACTCAACGCTCGTGTTTCACTCGGGAGAATGCTTGAATGGCTTTTTTTTTGTCCCCATGTTGTTCTCACCACGCTCAATGCCTTTTCCACTCGATCTCTCACAAATAGTTCTTTAAGGGACTATCTCGATCCTTCAAACTTGTTAACAATGTCAAACTTCAAGATATATGTAACGGTGATAGAAAATAAAAGTTAAAGGTAATTTAGGGGCTATTTAAATGAAACAAAAAGGCGGGAAAAACAAAAAAAGAATACGGTTGGAAATAAACGAGGAAACAACGAAACAAGGCTGAAAAATAAAAACAAGAACACGGCTGGAAATTAATGAAGAACATAACGAACTAAGGCTGAAAACACAATGAAGGAAAGAAAACAATAACTTACTGCAACAGAAATGCTTACAACAATCCTATCACCGAACAAACAAGAACACATCGTTTCGGGTGATTTTGAAGCATTCCATGGCAAACTTGAGCATCCTTCTTCATTTTCACAAACAAACAACAGATATGTATGTAAAAGAAACACAATTTTCGAATTCTAATTTTTTTAATTCGAATTGACTTTGACTTTTTTTTGTCAACATTGACTTTTATTGGCAGAATTTCGAATTTCCCTTTTTATGACTTTTGTATGTTTTTTATGTCTTGTAGTGCAGAAAGTGCTAAAACCGACAAAAGCTCTGATACCATATGATATAAGGGGTACGTTGCTTTAGAAACAACGCTCCTTGTTTGTAAACAGATCTAGGATCGTAGCAAACATTTCTCTGTAAAAAATACAAGTAAGGGACGTTTTTAAGGTGTTAAAACAACAAAGAAAAATAAAAGAAAACGAAAAGAAAGAAAGAATAAGGGTGTAGGAATTTCTGGACGAAATTGGACTCGATCAAGGATGAAGGCTTCAAGGGCTTTCAAGACTATTTTGGTGTCCAAAATGTGGCAGAAACGTTGCTGAAAAAATTAGCGGCTGATTCACGACGACGAACTCGAAAGAACTCAAACAATATGTTGAATGAACCCGAATCGAATATGTTCTTCGCCAAATGGACTTGGGCCCACTAGATAACGATCTAGGAACCCGAAGTATCAAGTAAGATGACACAATCAAACAAAGTCTGAAAATGCCAAGTAGTTTAATGAAGAACCGAAATTGAGAGTAAAACTCACAAAGAAACTTTTCATAAAATTCTCTAACCTTTATTATATTGTTTAAACACATATATATAGGAGAAAAGGGGAGGGTGGTCGGCCATAACATTTGGCTGAAATTAAATTACAATTTAAAAGTCAATTTTAAATTTGTAACTAATGAAAACCACCTTTGGGCGGCAACACAAATCAGCCACACATTTGAACAAAGAGGCGCCCATATGAAACACATTTAACATGTGTTATTTGCTTGAAATTCAAACAAAAACCAATTGATCTTATCCTTCTCTTTGTCGCGCCAAATGAAAAACAAGGGTTGCATGCATTCGGCCACACACACGCACATGGTCTTCACACATGTTGCGCATGCATGCACATGCACATCACCTCGCACACGTGCACCAAGGCTGCCACACACTTGGAGGATACTCTCCCACATGTAGGATACGTTTTAGCTAGTTCTGGACTCGTCAGCTGGAGTTGAGCTAGTGGAGCTGAGGTTGAGCTGACTGGAGCTAGAATGAGCTGAATTCAGCTAGCTGGAAGTGAAGTGAGCTGAGCTGAGCTGCTTACACTCCTTTGAGTTGAAGGTGAGCTGCGTACACTCTCGTGAGCTTCAACTGAGCTAGCATGAAGCCTTTGACCTGATGTACAATAGTGCACCTACTCCAAAACACAACAAACATTCATAAACAGCCTTGTATTCTTTTTTAAACTTATAAACATAATGCAAACATACTTATCATAGTATATACATACTTAAACACACCTACTAAGTAATATACCCTAAGTATGTCACATATCAGCATGCAACACATTATAAATATTATGTTCTAAGGCATGAACATGCTCAAATGAATCAGGAACTGTAGCACAAGTAAGGAAAAGAGCTTCCTTGAATCTCTTTGCCTTACAACGGGTAATAGGTCCTAATGGTAAGACCTCCGGATCAGCTTGCTTGTCGTGAAAAGATGTTCTCACATCATAACGCCTAACAGGGAGTGGTTTTCTACCTATATGTCTGTTAATTCGGGTTATGTCTATTTTGGTGGTGATAGATGTTGCAATATTGTCGGTACTGGTGAAGTCATAATTAATATGTATGATGGTACTATTAGAATATTATGTGATGTTAGGCATATACTGGATTTGAAAAAGAATCTAATTTCTTTGGGCACTTTGTATAAGAATGGTTTAATTCCTAAAGCTGATGAGGATAGAGAAACCATTAGGATTGTTAAAGGTGCATTGACTGTGATGAAAGGAAAGATAACTGTAGGGAATAGATTATAAACTGTTAGGGAGTACACTTGTAGGTGGAGCTCATTTTGTTGAGTCATATGATGATAATACAAAATTGTGACATATGCGTCTTGGTCATCTTAGTGAACATAGAATGGTTGAATTGCATAAAAGAAATTTGTTGCATGGTGTCAAAAGTTGCAAGCTCAATTTTTGTGAATTTTGTGTTCTTGGTAAATAGACTAATGTCAGTTTCACGACTGGAAAGCACAAAACTAAAGGGATTCTTGATTATGTGCATTCAGAGATGTTTGAAGTCTTTTCCAAATTCAAGGTGTGGAAAGCTGAGGTGGAGAACCAAACTGGTAGAAAGAGCAAGTATTTAAGGTCTGATAATGGCACAGAGTACACAGATTCGCAGTTTCTGAAGTTCTATGAGAAGCATGGGATTCAGAGACATTTTTCAGTGCGAAAGATGCCACAAAAAAATGGTGTTGCTGAAAGGATGAACAAGTCATTAGCTGAGCGGGCTCAGTGCTTGAGACTGAATGCAGGGCTTCCTAAAAACTTATGGGCAAAGACTGTGAGTATGGCATGCTATCTCATCAACAGGTCACCACGTGCATCTTTGGGTGGAAAAGTTGTAGAAGAGGTATGGACAGACAATGTAGTTGATTTTTCACACTTACGGATTTTTGGTTTCCCTGCTTATGTGCATGTACCTGGTGATGAGAGATCAAAACTTGATGCAAAATCGAAGAAGTGCATCTTTCTGGGCTACAAGAAAGTTGTCAAAGGATACAAGTTTTGGGATCTAGTTGCAAGGAAAACAATGATTAGTAGAGATATAATTTTTGACGAGCAATTCATGTTGCAGCAGAACCGAGACAAGGTGCTGGTGGATTTCGAACAGTATCCAAGAGTAGTTGAGAAAGAAGTAACAGTTGAGTAGGTGAAAGTTCGAATTCAACTTTTGGTGACTCTAATACAGTTCCGTTGCAGAATTATAATTTAGCCAGAGATAGAGAGAGATGCACCAATGTAAAGGCTCCATGCATATTGGGTTTTGAAGATATGGTGTCTTTTGCACTTCACATTAGTAGTGAAGATCAGGATACTTTTCATGGGGTCATCTCTAGTCCGGAGAAAATCAAATGGATGGCTGCAATGGTTGAGGAGATGGAGTCTTTGCAGAAAAAAATCATACGTGGGAGCTAGCTAGGCTTCCTGAGGGAAAGAAGGCTATTGGTTGCAAATGGGTGTATAAAAGGAAACCAGCAGTATAATAAAAAGAGGGGGAAAAGTTCAAGGCTCGATTGGTAGCAAAGGGATTTTCACAGCAAAAAAAGAGTTGATTATGATGAAATCTTTTCTCATGTGGTTAGACATACTTCAATCGGGACAATTCTTGCACTTGTAGCTAGTTCGGATTTGCATTTAGAGTAGATGGATGTTAAAGTGCTTTTTTTCATGGTGATCTAGAGAAGCAGATTTATATGCAGCAACCAGAAGGGTTCATTCAATCCAGAGATGAACATCTGGTTTGCAGGTTAAAGAAATCCTTGTACAGGTTGAAGCAGTCCCACGACAATGGTACAAGTGATTCGACTCCTACATGATTCAGATTGGCTACAAGCGATGTGAGTATGATTGTTGTGTTTATGTTAAAAGCCTTGATGATGGTTCTTTTATTTTTCTGCTAATGTATGTTGATGATATGTTGTTGGCTACAAAGTATATGCATGATGTTGTCGGTTTGAAAGCTTTATTGAGTCAAGAATTTGATATGAAAGACTTAGGAGCTGCAAAGAAAATTCTTGGAATGGAGATTCACATAGATAGAGGCTCAAGGAAATTGTGGTTATCTCAGCAATGCTATGTTGAGAAAGTGTTAGACAGGTTTGGGATGAGCAAAGCAAAGCACGTGAGCACTCCATTGGCGAATCACTTTAAGCTTTCTACAGAACAGTGCCCGAAGACAGACAAGGAAACTGAAGAGATGGCAAAGGTCCCTTATGCCAGTGTTGCCGGTTGCCTGATGTATGCGATGGTATGTACTTGTCCCGATTTAGCTCATGTTGTTGGTCAAGTCTGTAAATACATGTCTAAACCAGGAAGATCACATTGGGAGGCATCCAAGTGGATTTTCAGGTATTTAAAGGGTACTGTGGGACATGGAATTGTTTTCGACAGTCAGCGACATGATCCTTTGATTGTTGGATATGTGGATTCAGACTATGCAGGTGATTTGGATGATAGAAGGTCTATAACTGGGTATGTTTTCACCCTTGGTGGAGGGCATATATGTTGGAAGTCAATTGTTCAGTCTGTTGTGGCATTATCAACAACTGAAGCTGAGTACATGGCAGTAGTTGAAGCTGCAAAAGAAGCCTTATGGCTTATCAGTCTAGTGAAGGAATTGGGTATTCGGCAAAGTGGAGTTCAGTTGCATTGTGATAGCCAAAGTGCTATTCATTTGGCTAAGAATCAGGTGTATCATGCTAGAACTAAACATATTGATGTGAGGTTTCACGAGATTAGAGAGTTGATTGCATCTGGTGAGATATTGTTACAAAAGGTGCATACTACAGACAATCCAGCTGATATGTTGACCAAGCCTATCACTACAGACAAGTTCAAGCATCGTTTGGACTTGTTGAATGTTTGCGAATGCTAGAGAAGCATGGTATCCCAACTCACTTTGATGTGTGAGAGACTCTAGATTTATCTCTTAAGGGGCATGATATTCGCCAAGGTGGAGATTTGTTAAGTATGGCTCATATACTGTAAAAGGACATATGGGCTTAATAACCAACCTACTTGAGGGATCCTTGGAGGTTAAGGAGTACGAATCCTTGTAGGATAACGAATACAACTCCCCGAAGGATTAGAACAATTGTATTCTTAGTTAAAGTAGGATTGAGTAGTAGTTATCCTAGTTAGAATAGGACTTGGATGTAGGGGGCTATATAAAGAGGCTTACCCCCACCTTATTAGGCACTTTATCAATTGTTCTTTTTAGGCTTTAAGCCTTGTTTTTGTCGGGCATTATCGATTGAATAAAAGAAAACAGTCGCTCTTTGCTCCCCAAGGACGTAAGCACACTGCTGAACCTCGTTAAATCTCTTGTGTTCTTGCTTCTTTGATTTTCTTTTTCGTTTTTCGTGTGCACAACAAATATATATGTCCATTTCCACTTAGAAAGAACTCTAAAAATCATTAAAAATAAATCCTTATAGTTATAATTATAATTATTATGTTATTAGACAAATTATGCGAATTTAAAAAAAAAATCACAACCGCGACACCAGCAGTGACCGCGACGATATCCGTTATGTCCACAATCGAAAATGCCACCGTGAACGCTTTTTAAATCCTTGCCATAGACCCATCTTTATTCATTAGACGCCGCCCCCTTAATACCGGTAATCCCTTCGATTGTCACCACAAAGTCGCAACCACACCTTCCTTTTTCTATATATTTCCTAGATGAAGTTGTAACACAACAATTTAAAGAAGAAAATTTTTTCAAAGAGATGAGAATGATGAAGAGCATAGGGAGACTAATGAATAGAAATTCAGAGTAGCAGAAGATAATTTCATTTCATTCGATAAACTGTACAGACCTAAAATCATCCCTTTGAACCTAAGAGATAATAAAACGACATAGTTTTATCTCTTAAAACAAGGCCTAAAACATTGTGTTTCATTAAACCAGAAACCAACTAATTAAAATAAATCTTAACAATAAATAAAAACCCCAACGGTCATATTTTCATTTCAGTCTCTTACAGTACCCCCTTATCAAGACAATCCTTACCTCAAGGATTAAAGAAAATTTTCCATGTCTGCACCCTTGAAGACCAGTCATTTATCACTATTGATCATCCTTGCTTTCATTAAATGGTTAGATCAAATATTCCCAAAAGTTTTCTTTGCCTTAACTAAATTTGCAGTATGAACAGATAGTATTTCTCCCTTGTCTGTATTGGCAAAAGAAAATCCACCATGATAAAAACTTATTCTATTCAGTTCAAAATTTTCCATGCCGAATGTTGGAATTCTAGTCTAATGGAAAACAGTAACAAGTAAATGAGATTTGACAACTTCAGTTGCCTCCTTTAATACTCCGTACAAATCCAAATCCTCAATCTCTAACCACATATTTAACCCTTCATGACACATATTTGCAGCATATGCTGGCTTCACTCTAGTCCACATAAACGTAACATAAATAACTTTAAAATTGACGACCAACATTTTCTTCCTCACTTTGCCTCGTTCACTATACCTCGTTACAATGCTCCCTTTTCAAAAAAGATCCTTGACCTTGAGGATCAAAGGTAAGAAACTGTAATGGCCAATGATGAAGGACCTCCCATGTATCATCACCATGGTAAAGGATAGCAATGTAATGGTCATGGTACAACCGACAATAGTCCCTGGTTCCCTCGTTTAGGATGACTCTAACAAGGACATGGAGATGAAGCTTAGAATTGATAAAGAATGTTCTATTTGGTTCTTTCTCCAGCAATTATCTCTAGCAAGTGTGTGAACAATTTGTGCACTTTTTTTCATGACATCTCCAAGTTGACCAGTGAAATTAAGGGACATTTTGCTCAACCAAAATTGTATCAAGGTACAAGGTGGAACTACCCATGGTAGTCCAAGTTAGACCCATCGCTACACCAAATAAAATCTGGTCATAGATATGCTTGATATGAAAAATTGGTTTCCCAACAAAATCAACTATTTTTTAGGTAACCACCAACATCTTTTCCATTGCCTTTAGTTGCTTCATTTTACTGATGTTTCTTACTGTTTGTTCCAAGATTTAAATTCTTGTGTTGTTCTTTTATCTAAACTATGTCAACCTGAATTGAAGATTCAACTTTCTGACTGACCTTCCATGTTGTTTCAGCATCAACATTAGTTTTTTTGTGGCCGCGGAGCACACATATAGGTTCTTCGATAAATCCATTGAAGCATCAAGTTAATGGTCCAAAACGTAAGCTTTTATCTCCATATCAATGAGCTCTAGAAAAGCACTTGTCGTTTTTGCCCACGATATCTTAGGATCTAACAAAAATGATAATGCTTGAACCAAGAAGGTGATTGATGCATTGAATTTCTCAGTATTACTCAACAAGTGATCTTCCAATTCATTCATGTTTTGATGCATAGCTTGAATACATGCCATTAAAAACCAATTTAGTTGGAAAAGAAAATATAAATCTTTATCCAGTAGAGAAAATAAGCATCCTATTCTCTTGCATATATATGAAATTGGGTCCTCAAGGGTATCATCTCCCATATGTCTAATAACATGGAAGGCCATAACAATGTCTCAAACACACTCGGATGTTGCTGCACAATGATCAGAAAATTCTTGATAACCCCTGGAGATGAAGGGCCTTGTAGAATGCATCAGAGTGAACCAAATTGATGCATCGGTATGGGTAATATCATTAAATGCAAAGATTTGAAAATCTCAAGACCTCGTATCGAAACGAGTAAGACCGTATCGATACACATAACCAAAATCTCAAACCCAGTTGAAGGTCGTATAGATACGGGCACAACTGTATTGGTACGCTTTTGCGATTAAAATTCTAGTAGCAAAAACTCGTATCGAAACACCTAAGGGTGTATCGATACGTTTGGTGTTTTTGGTTAGTTGAGTATAAAACACTTAAAAAATATTTGGGGTTTTAAGTTTTTGACTTAGAAACAAATTTTAGTTCGAAATCCTTTTCATTTTTGTGAGACTTTTGTACTTACAAATTTATTTACATTTATAATTTGGTCTTTAAATAATTTGTTATATCAAAATCAAATATAATATTACAATCTCCCCCATTATGATATAACAAAACTAAAGTAAATTTTTAAGTAGTTTTGAAAAATACTCCCCCTTACTTTAAGATTGAAAGGCTCTTGACTTTGAATTTTTTTTTTTTGAAAAAATTAGCTTTTATAACTTCTCTCCCTTTTTGTTAGATCAAAATCAATAGGATATAGATAAGGCAAGATATGAACATTAAAGGTACTCCAAGCATAATTCAAAGCAACAAAGATATTCATTAAAATTCAACGTATAATTCAAAGAAACATAATCAATCCAACTTAAATCCTAAAACATTAAACGAAAAAACCAAAGCATAAGACTTCAAAAATAAATAACATAGGTACATAAACTAATCCTAAAATGACATGATATGATATGCAAGATGCTTAAGGAGCGTCTTCATCGTTTCCATCTTCATCCTCATCATATTTATTGTCGACATTGATTTCATGAAATTGACGCCACTCTCCATTAAAAGACATAAGAGACATATCCATTGAATTTTGATGGTTTTCAAGGGATGTGACTTTTTCCTCCAAGGATGTGAATCGAGTGTCGATGGCGGTAAAACCAGAGCTTTTTGAACTGGAACCGCTTGAGGAGCCTCACTGGATCGGGTCGAGCATCTTGAGGTAGATCAGCAGCTTGGATTCATTCTCCATTATAGTAGGAAAACTTAGCACAGTTGAGAGAACGCTCATCGATCGGATCAGTGAGAGACTCGGCAACATCATAAGAGCAATCAATTCCCATTTTGTGAAACAAATAGCTCAAGGTGGTGCTATAAGTGAAAGATGAAACAAGAGTAGTTTGGCGATGTTGAATAGGATAGACGATCTCTGCAAAAATGATTTGAGCAAGGTTTGGACGCTTACCCTCACGAAAGCAACGAATCCAAAAATCATCAACTTACCGGATCGTTGAGAATTTTCCACCGGATGGGCAAAACCACCAAGTGATAAGCAAGTGAAGGATGTGATCATGAGCATCAAGCATGGTTATGGAGCCACCAAGAACATGTCCCAAAGAGCTTTCATCATCAATTCCCACATCCTCAAAACCCAAAAAGTTTGCTAATACCGAAGAATCAATTTGAAAAGTTTTTCCCATGAGATAAGATTCGATAGCAACAACAAAAGTTTTTTCGAGGTTATAGATACATCGGGCATTGGAGTTAACGATAAGGATAAGGTTTCGATATAAAATCCCGGGAATACTAAAAAATGCATGAATTTCCATTGAACCATCAACTCAAGATATCAAAATTGAAAGCGTTCGAAAGACAAGAAAGGGATTGAAATGATTCGTTCACGGCGGATTTTAAAGTTTTGGTAATGTTTAAAATGATTCATAGCATTTGCAAAACCGGGTTCATTATTTTTTTTGAAAAATATGGTTTAGATTTGGTTTTGTACAATTGTTTTCGGGATTGGGATTTGAAGATTGACCCAACTCTTTTCTTTGCCTTTTCTTAGGACCCATTGTAACAACCTGAAATCAAAATCAAACCAAAAAACACAATGTATGCATAAATCAACACATTCAATCCAATAAGCAATCCAATGATCAAGGCATTGTAAAAATTTATATAGTATAGTTTAAAAACATAAACAAGTATAAAAAGAATTTTTGGTAAATTAAAAATTGAAAAACAGTGTTGAAAAATATACGATATAATTTTAGATTCGAACAAAAAAATTCAGTTTTGAAAAAGATTTTACAAAATCTTTGAAAAACATGTTATATGTATACTAAATATAATATTTTGAATCAAAAACAATATATAATTAAAAACAAAATTGAAAAGAAAAGAAAATTGGGTTTATACCTTGATTAAGGATTATGGATGGATGAGAGGATGATGATGCACAAGCTTGATGATATAGCTAGGGTTTGATGAGAAACTCAAAAGCCCTCAAAGGATTTGAAGAATTGTGTGAAAAACAAAGGGATTTGAGAGGTTTTTATAGCCAAAATTTGTATTTAGGGTTTTGGGAGAAAAGAGTGTTTGATTTAAAGTTGGAAACCCTCTTTTAATGCTCTTTAAACTGATCAGCAGCAAAGCATACCGATACGTACAGGTGGCGTATAGAAACCACGTACCGGTACGAGTTTTAAGCCGTACCGATCCTCCACCTGTACCGGTACAGACTTGTCTGTACCGAAGCTTGTTCATGAATCTTGTATCGTTGCTCGATGAGCCGTCTCGATACGCTTGCGCAAGAAATGTCAATTTTCGCAGCGAGCTCAAGAATTCAATTTTACTCGAAATGAAATGCATGAAGATGATATGTCAACATTATGTATGAGCTAAAAACAGATGCATACTCCCCCTATCAACAAGCACAGATGCAAAAAGGAGCAAACACACATAAGCAATGAGATCAACCAAATTCAAGCAAGTTTAGACACAAAAAGGGCTCTAAGGTTCAAGGTAGGTTAGTCAAGCCTAACTCTCTCCTAAGAGACCAAAAACTCTCTTTGTTTAAAGGTTTGGTGAAGATATTCGCTAGTTGGTTCAAGGTGTCAACATATTCTAGAACAACATTATTTTTCAAGACATAATCTCTAATGAAATGGTGTCTTATTTCTATGTGATTGGTTCTAGAATGTTGGATGGGATTCTTAGGGAGATATATGACACTAGTTTTGTCACACCTAAGAGGGATGGTACCTACATCAATTCCATAATCTAAAAGTTGTTGCTTCATCCAAAGGACTTGAGCACAACAACTTCTGGCCGATATGTATTCCGCTTTGGTGGTAGATAAATGCTACACTATTTTGCTTCTTAGAAAACCACGATATGAGCATACTGCCTAGGAATTGACAAGTACCGGAGGTACTTTTTCTATCTATCTTACAACCTCCATAATTCGCATCTGAATAAGCTTGCAAATCAAAAGAGGAATCTCTAGGATACCAAAGGCCTAAACAAGTTGTGTCTCTAAGGTATCTAAAGATTCTCTTAACGGCTATAGGGTGTGATTCTCTAGGACTAGCTTGAAATCTAGCACACAAGCAAACACTAAACATAATATATGGTCTACTTACGGTAAGATAAAGCAAATATCCAATCATAGAGCGGTAAAGCTTTAAATCAACACACTTACCTCCTTCATCTTTGTTAAGCTTTGTAGAAGATCTCATTGGTGTGGCTTGAGGTTTCACATTCTCCAAGCCAAACTTCTTGAGCATGTCCTTGATGTACTTAGCTTGATTGATGAAGATGCCATCTTTCCTTGTTTAATTTGGAGTCCCCAAAAGAATGAGAGCTCCCCCATCATGCTCATCTCAAATTCACCTTGCATTAACTTAGCAAAATCTTGGCAAAACAATTCATTAGTAGAACCAAAAATTATACCAGCAACATATATTTGAACTACTAAAATGTCTTTGACATTTTTTAATAAAGAGTGTAGTATCCACATTTCCTTTTTCAAAACTTTTTTCAATTAGAAAACTGGACAAACTTTCATACCAAGCTCTAGAAGCTTGTTTCGAACCGTATAAAGCTTTAGAAAGTTTAAAAACATGGTTTGGGTATTTTGGATCTTCAAAAGCAAGTGGTTGTTCTATATACACTTCTTCTTTAATAAAACCATTTAGAAAAGCACTTTTGACATCCATTTGAAAAAGCATGAATTCATGATAACATGCAAAAGAAGCATCATAATAGCTTCCATCCTATCCACGGGTGCATAGGTTTTATCAAAATCGATTCCTTCCTCTTGAGTGTAACCTTGAGCAACAAGTCTAGCCTTGTTCCTCACTATGTTACCACTCTCATCTAGTTTGTTTCTAAAAACCCATTTAGTTCCTATGGTAGACATATTACTAGGCCTATCAACTATATCCATATTTGACTTCTCTCAAATTGATTTAATTCCTCTTGCATGGTCAATATCCAATAATAATCTTTTAATGCTTCTTTGATATTTTAGGCTTAATGCATGAGATTAATGCAACATTACAAGCATTTTTTTAAAAGAAAGTCTAGTGGTTATCCCTTTGGATAGATCACCCAAAATCTCACAACCTTTTTCATAGTTGAACTCTCATTGGGTAGCTCACTTCCTTTTTTCTCTAGAGCCATGTCCTTCAATGCTTCTAAAGGTGGATCTTGTGCTTCTTCTTCTTTAGATGGTACTTCATCTACTGTTGCGTGTAAAGAGTCTATCGCAATTGTAGTGCAAGTGTACACGACGCAAGTAGTAAAGTGATACGAAGTATCGGATTATCGTCTCTACAGGGATTGGGCCAATAGCTTCACCTAATTTCACTGCACGAAAGTAAATGAAATATTTGAGAGTTGTCACGAGAATAATAAAGAAAACGTAAATAAAAGAGTAGAGTAATCAAGATAGAGAGAATGGGCTGGTATTGAATTGCTCAGTAGTGCAGGTATTGTATTGCTTAGGAACTCCAGTTCTGTCGTCGCGCCTGTCGCTGGAAGCACCTGTCGCGGCAGCTGTCCGTTGGTCGACGCGGCAGCAAACACACCAACTCAGTACGTTCAAGTTTGGCAAGAATCCCAGATCTGCCTTGGTCTATCCCTAGGTCCAAGTCTGTCGATGATCACGTCTTTGATGATACCTCCCGGCGTGAATCGAAGGATGAACACCGATGTGTATGAATTCTTCCTTAGCCACTTAACCTTGCCCCATCCCTAGGCACAAGATAGTTCAACTATAAACTAGAGAACTTGCTCTTATTTCTTTCGTATACTTAACTCTCCCGATGCTAAGTAAATAGATAACCTCACAATGCTCTCCCGATGCTCTTGCAAGATATTAAAACCAAAATAAGAGAACTTGAAGTTTATTTTATTGAACTTGGAAAATCCTAAAACAAAACAACCCTTGCAACTACTTTACAAAACAACCCGTGGCCCTAGGGGGAATTTAGAACATGTCGACGACGGGTAGACGGCGGAGGGGTTTGGTTGTCGGTTATGGGGTATGATCTCCCCTAGGTTAAAATCTATGCCCTTATATAAGCTTTGGGCTCAAGTATTTTAAGATAACAAGGATTACAACTTTAATTAAAAGTAAGATTCTAATAAAGACTTTAATCTTCAAGTATCCTACTTTTCAGCCGCCTCCTTGTTTCATGGGATTTCCTCTCCTTGAGCTTTGGCTTGACATATCTTTTGATCTGGGGCTTGGAAAAATATATGGTTTTCACGCGACATACGAGCATAATTTTCTCTATCTATCGAGGTCCACTTTGCTTTTCCTCCGCTAACTTGCTGTCGTCCTCTGCTGTCACGGCAGATCCATGGCAGCATCGTCCTCATCATCTGCTTGTCCAGTTCAGCTCTTCTGCTTCCCTGCCCTGCGCCTGCCTTCTCCATCTACTATGGCAGCAACCTGCAAAATCAACCCTTTTTAGTAGAATCCGTGCTTTTACTAATTTTGTGATGTTTTGTTGTAAACTAACCTAAATGCAATGCAATGATGCTTGAATGCAGCAGAAATATGGGTTAAAAAGGGTGTAAATAATAGAACTTTTACACACTCAACACACCCCCAAACTCAAGTTTTTGCTTGCCCTCAAGCAATTAAGACCTAAATGAAAAATGAATATTTTTGGGTTGGCCTTCAAACAGTGACTGTCCCTTACCCGTCGCTCATTCTCTGTGGCGGCAGCAACCTGTCGAAAAGATTAGGGTCTGTCCGGAATCTCACTATAGTTCTCGTGCAGTGTGTGCATGCTTGTGAACAGTTATATGCCAAGACTCTCTTAGTTTCACTAGAATATTCAACTCTTAACTTGAATTTTTATGCCAAAGTTTATCTTTTTGAAGGCACATTTTCATGCTTCTTTGATTTTCTGTTTTGACTTGCTTTTTATTTTTCAAGCTAAAGTTTCACTAGAGCCGGTTTCGGGCACCTCTAGCTAACTTCCTAGAGCCGGTTTCGGGCACCTCTAGGGCTATTGAGTCTATTTTGCTAAACTTCTTTCCTAGAGCCAGTGTTAGGCACCTCTAGGGGCTATTCAAGTGCTAAGCTTCCTATTCTAGTTTGGCTAAAAGAAATCTAAGCAGTATAACAGTCACAATGGTGTTTAAGTTTTCAGAACTATAGAAAGGCTCTAAACTTCTCCTTAATCTGTCCTAAAGATGCTGCCACGGCAGAGCTGTCATGACAGGTAAGTTTACTTCACAGTTTTAAGCCAACAGTTTAATCTTTTCTGTGTTTTTTTTAAGAGAAATAAAAGACACAATAATTAATTAAAGAGATGTACTAAGACTCCATTAAAATGGAGGGTTGCCACCCCCAAACTCGAGGGTTGCATTGCCCTCAATGCAAATGACAGGTAAAATGAAGGTAGGTACATCACAAAATATAGATAAGCAGGCAGCAATAAAAAGAAAATAAAAACTTAAATCTCAATCGATGTCTTCACTGCTGCTGCTGACACGGATCTGGCGGCGGCGTCTGGGTTGTGGGGCAGGCTGGGTGGTTTGCTCCACGACCTGGATGTCTGAGCTGCTGCCACTATCCCAAGTGCTGCTGGTGGTGGTGCTGGCTTTGGGCATTAGTTTTCTGTCTGCCACATGTTTCTGCCTCTTGACAGGCGTGAAGTCCTTTTCCAAATTCCTCCGGATAGGAGGGTATGTGTCGATGTCATGTGAGGCAGGTCGCTTCGCTCCTCGGGCAGAGGTTTCGGCCGTTGGGCTGTCAGCTGCCGGCTGGGTAGGTGATGGGGTGGAAGCGGCAGAGTGTGCATGGGGGGAGACAGGTGGAGTAGGTGTGTGGACAAGGGAGGGGATGTGGAAATAGTGGGCAGGGAAGGTGGGGAAAATAACATCGGGATAATTTAAAGTGTTGGTAATGAAATTTACCGTTGAGTTGGCGAAATCCCGGATGAACGTCATTAGCCCTATTTGTCTGTCTTCCACCCGTTGTATTGCAGCAAGGATCTGGGCAGATTGGTTGGTCTGGGCGGCTGCGGTGGCAGGTTCACCGGCAGGTTCATCGGCCGGTTCCTCGGTTGGTTCCTCGGTTGAGTCTGCTGGGGAGGCAGCCGGGTTGAAAGAGGAGAGGGGGGTAGCGACTATCAGCTCCATGAGGCTGGTTATGTTGTTGTCGGTCCAGCCTCTGCCTTGGACCAGTTTGTCGGTGGTGGCCTCAGGGACGGCAGCACAGCGGCAAAGAGAAGTGATCATGAATGGGAGGCAAAGGCGGGAGGTGGAGCGAAATGTGCAGTCCAAGATGTTGTCCCTCATATAGCGGCCCACGTTGATAGGCCGGTCGTTCATGATCGAATGAATGAGGGTGAGCCGCTGCTGGTCCACCGTCGTGTGATGAGAGGACGTCAGGATACGCTTTTTGATGAAAGCGTTCCATAGCTTTGCTTCTAGGAGGAGCTGCCCCCTTTTGACAGAGTTGGGGTTCTTTTTGCTTGTGTTCCATGTCGTTCCTTCCTCTGTCACTTCTGCCATGACAGCTCCGTAGGCAGCAGCGTCGAGGGTGTCTAAAAATTGCTGATGGGCATCGTCGTTGGGACCAAAATAGAGCCCATACATGTGGTTGATGCTGTCAGCTGTGAATGGTACCTTGACCCCTCGGACAGTGACGGATGTTGCCGTCTTGTTGTTGATGGCAGCATAAAACTCCCTTACCAACGTGTCGTTTAACTCTGCCGGCTGCTCTGCGAACTGTTCCCATAGTTGAGCTCGTATGGCCCTCGCGATGAATGGTCGAAGTCCCATGTTCGGAGCCTTGCGGATGTAGATAAAACCTCTTTCTTCCCATAACTCCTTGGTGGCGAAGGCCGACGGTGTGGGTGCTGCTGATGAAGAGGCTGAGGCAGCACCGCGGTGGGTCTGTCGAGAAGACATTTTAGTTGCAAGGGTTGTGAAAGTAAGGAAAACAAAGAAAAAACGAGAGGAGAAAGCAAGTAAGAATAAGCAGAAGTGATGAAAATGGAAATGAAAACGGGGTTTTTATAGCGGTCGAGTTGCTGCCCGTTTAATGCTGTAACGGCAGGCGTGAATAACGGAGCGACTGTTGAGATTTGGCGTGTCTGACGCGTCTGACACGCATTTATGCGTCTGTTACGCGTCTGCCACACGTTTCTGCGTCTGCCGTGTCAGTCTGTTGACAGCCTGTCTTATCCGTGTCTGCGGCGGCAGCTGGAACGACAGGCTTCAATAAATGGGCTCTGTTGGGCTGATGGATGGATGGTGGGCTGGGGTCACTTCTTCTTTTCTTCTTGACTCCTTTATTTGCTGAAAACAGAAAATATAAAAACATTATTCAAATAAAATAAACCTAATTTCCTAATAAATAATACTAAATAATAAAATAAATGAAAATAAAATTTATGTTAAATTAGGGATGCCTTGTGGGGCATCTCCTAAAGTAACCACTTCCTGTATTCCTGGGGCTTCAGTCCCCTGATAATGCTTGAGGCGTTGTCCGTTGACTTTGAATTGATGCTCGTCTTTTAATGATTGGATTGTGATGGCACCATGGGGAAAAACTTGTACCACTTGGAACGGGCCAGACCATCTAGACTTTAGCTTTCCTGGGAAGAGTTTCAGTCTAGAATTGAATAACAACACAAGCTGCCCTGGGCAGAACTGTCGTGGCAGCAACTTCCTGTCATGCCACTTCTTAGTTTTCTCCTTGTAGATTCTTGCATTGTCGTAGGCCATTGTCCGTATTTCCTCAAGCTCGTTCAGATCTAACAGCCTTTTCTGGCCTGCCTTGTCCAAGTCCATATTCACGGCCTTGATTGCCCAATATGCTTTGTGCTCTATCTCGACAGGCAAGTGACAGGTTTTCCCATAGATCAATCGGTATGGAGACATGCCCAATGGAGTCTTAAAAGCTGTCCTATATGCCCATAATGCATCATTAAGGAGTAAAAACCAATCTTTCCTAGTTGGCTTAACCATCTTCTCAAGAATGTTCTTAACTTCCCTATTGGATATCTCAGCTTGTCCATTGGTCTGTGGGTGGTATGCTGTCGCGATCCTGTGCTTGACACCATATTTCTTCAAGGCGGCAGCAATAACCCTATTGTCGAAATGTCTCCCTTCATCACTGATAATTGCCTTGGGGATGCCAAATCTAGAAAAAATGTTTTTGTGCAAAAACTTTTGGACTGTCTTGGCATCATTCTTTTGAGTGGCGATGGCTTCAACCCACTTAGAGACATAATCCACTGCTAAGAGGATGTATAGATTTCCACATGAAGATGGAAAAGGTCACATGAAATCAATCCCCCAAACGTCGAAGATCTCGACTTCCAAAATGTTCTGCAGTGGCATCTCGTTTCTCCTCGAGATGTTACCTGTCCGCTGGCACCTGTCACAGTTCTTGTAGAAGTTCTGTGCATCTTTATACAGTGTCGGCCAGTAGAACCCTGACTGCAGCACCTTGGCAGCAGTTTTATTGCCTCCTAAGTGACCTCCATATTGTGAAGCGTGGCAGTGATGGAGAATGTCTTCTTGTTCTTCTTGTGGTACACACCTCCTTATAACCTGATCTGCGCATAGTTTGAAAAGAAGAGGTTCGTCCCAATAATAATGCTTAACATCATTTTGGAACCTCTTCCTGGCTTGATAATTAAGATCAGAAGGAAGTATTCCGCTAACTATAAAATTAACGAAATCAGCATACCAGGGGAGTTCAGAAGACTTACCTGCCGCCATGGCTGTCGCGACAGCAATTGCGGCAGCAAAGAGCTGCTCGTCTAGGAAGGTTTCCAGTATAGTTGTCTCGTCTATTGGTAGACTCTGTCCCGTCTCCAATCTTGACAAGTGGTCTGCCACCTGATTTTCTGTCCCTTTTTTGTCCTTGATCTCAAGGTCGAATTCTTGTAATAGCAAGATCCACCGTATCAATCTAGGCTTTACATCCTTTTTCGCGAACAGATACTTGAGGGCAGAATGGTCTGTGTTCACTATCACCTTCGTCCCAAGTATGTAAGAACAAAACTTGTCAATGGAGAACACCACAGCTAATAGCTCCTTTTCTGTGGTGGTGTAGTTCACTTGAGCGTCATTTAATGTCTTGCTGGCGTAGTATATGACGTGAAACAGCTTATCTCTGCGCTGCCCAAGTGCTGCCCCGACAGCATAGTCACTAGCATCACACATAATCTCGAATGGCTGTGTCCAGTCTGGTGGCTGTACTATGGGGGCTGTTACCAGTTTTTCCTTCAGAACCTTGAATGCTTCAGTACATTCTTCATTAAAGTCGAAGGGTCGGTTCTGCTCTAGAAGATGGCATAGGGGCTTGGTGATTTTTGAGAAATTTGCAATAAACCTTCGATAAAAACCAGCATGCCCTAAAAAACTCCTAATGCCCTTGACTGTGGTCGGCGGCGGCAGCTTCTCAATTACTTCTATTTTAGCCCTGTCGACTTCTATCCCACGGCAGCTAATCTTATGGCCAAGGACTATCCCCTCATCCACCATAAAGTGGCATTTTTCCCAATTCAAAACAAGATTTGCTTTTTCGCATCTTTCAAGTACCTTTTGTAAGTTGCCAAGGCAGCTCTCAAAATCGTCTCCAAAGACAGAAAAATCATCCATAAATATCTCAAGGAAGTCCTCTACCATGTCGGAGAATATAGCCATCATGCACCTTTGGAAGGTGGCAGGTGCATTACATAGTCCAAACGGCATTCTCCTAAAAGCGTATGTTCCGTAGGGGCAGGTGAAAGTCGTCTTTTCTTGATCTTCTGGTGCAATAGCAATTTGATTATAACCTGAATAACCATCAAGAAAACAATAATAAGGTTTACCCGCTAATCTGTCAAGCATTTGATCAATAAAGGGTAGAGGAAAGTGGTCCTTTCGGGTAGCTTTGTTAAGCTTCCGATAGTCCATACAAACCCTCCAACCGGTCACAGTCCTGGTTGGGATTAATTCATTGTTCTCATTGGTTATCACGATCATTCCTCCTTTCTTTGGAACGCATTGCACTGGGCTCACCCATTTGCTGTCGGAGATGGCGTAAATAATACCAGCATCTAACCATTTAATTATCTCTTTACACACCACCTCTTTCATCGCATGGTTTAGCCACCTTTGGGCATCAATAGTCGGCTTATGATCTTCCTCTAATAGGATTTTGTGCATGCATAACGCCGGACTGATGCCTTGAATGTCTGCTATCGTCCATCCAATCGCCTTTTTGTGCTGCCTTAGCATGTCGATTAGCTGTCGTTCCTGTTCCTGCGGCAGCTTAGAAGAGATGATTACGGGCAATGTATCATTTGAACCAAGAAAGGCATATTTAAGCTGCCCTGGCAGGGGCTTCAGTTCTAAGGCAGGTAGTTCAATAGTAGATGGCTTTTGGATTAAGTGGTTATCTGAAGTATAATTCAAAGGTTCGAATAACTTACCTGGACGATTGCCTAACCAGTTTACCTCCTCCTGATCTTCAGTATCAGATGTATCGGAGTCAGAGGAGTTGCTGTCGTCGTTGCTGTCGTGACAGGCCTGTAGGTGGTTGTCGCAGCAGTGACCAAATCTTATATCATGACAGCCCGACCTAATGCAGGGTTGATCGAGGGTTATTTCAATGATGGCCTTGCATTCCTCGCCCACATCAGCATGTTTCATTGATTGGAGAACATTCAACTTAATCTCTTGATCGTTCACTCGCATGGTGAGTTCTCCTTTCTCCACATCAATCAGTGATCTTCCCGTGGCTAAGAAGGGTCGCCCAAGGATGACTGGTGCGTTTTCATCTGCCTCACAATCTAAAATAAGAAAGTCAGCAGGAAAAATAAACTTATCCACTCTTACCAGAATATCTTCAATCTTTCCCTCTGGATGAACATAAGAGCGGTCCGCCAGCTGCAGAGTTACTGTCGTGGGCCGCGCCTTTCCAATACCTAATTTCTGAAAAACAGACTTTGGCATTAAATTAACACTAGCACCAAGATCACAAAGTGCCTTACCCACATATTTGTCTCCGATTACACAAGGTATGATGAAGCTCCCCGGATCCTTCTTTTTCTGGGGTGGCTGCCGATGAAGAATACTCATGCAACCATCTGCCATCCTTACCGTTTCAAATTCCCCAAGTTTATATTTCTTTGACATGACATCTTTGAGAAATTTGGTGTAACCGGGCATCTCCCTAACGGCATCTAATAGCGGAATATTAATATGAACCTGCTTAAAAATATCATAAATCTTTTTAAGTTGAGATTCTTGCTTAGCTTGATGTATCCGTTGAGGAAAAGGAGGTGGGGGACGATAATCAGCAATACGTCCTTCCCACTGCATACGAATCTGAGGAGGTTTAGGTTCATCAATTTTCTCCTCTGTCGTGTATGCTGTCGTGACAGGCTCATCGGCAGCAGTCTGTTTATCACCTGTCAGGGCAGCTTCCTCGACAGGTTGGTCTAAGGCTGGTTCCTTTCCTATTTCAACTTCTTTTTCCGGACCTGGCAGTTTCTTCCCACTCCTTGTAGTAATTGCCTTACACTGTTCATGTGTGGGTGGCCTAGCATTTTCAGTCTTACTAGGGAATCCTCCATTCTGCCTCGGCTTAATGTGTTGAGAAACCTGACCCATTTGTGTCTCCAGAGATTTCAAAGTAGCCTCATGATTTGTCATCCTCATCTCTGTTTTATCCATGAAATTTTCTGTCTTCTTGACAAACTAATTCATATTCTCAATATAAGTATCTGTCTGAGACATAAAGGTGGCCAGAGTCTGTTCCAGTATACTGCTCGTGGCAGCTGGTGGCTGCTGTTACTGCTGCAGCGGCAGGTGCGGCGGCAGTTGCTGCGGCAGTTGTTGTCGCGTCAGCAATCTAGGTCCTCCCTGATTCTGATTGTGTGCTTGAGGATTCAGGGCGTTATTAGGATTACTCCAGGAAAATTTTGGATCATTCCTCCAATTGGGATTATAGTTGTTGGAGTTGTAATTCGGCTTGTTGTAATTTCCAACATACTTTCCCTCTTCTAACTGTATTGGGCACTCATCTCGACTATGATTTCCCTCACAGATATCACATACTTCCTCTACAGCAAATCCTTGTTGACCATCATCATTCAATAACCTTTTCATTGCTTTAGTAAGGAATGCTACCTGTGATTTCAACGTGCTGTCGGCTTCGTAGTCCTTGACAGCAAGTACCCGTTTACCCCCTCTTCTTGCGATCGGAAATTGTTCCTCATTCTTGGCCAGATTTTTCAAAACTTGCAATGCCTCGTCTGGATCTTTATCCAATAATAGTCCATTTGCTGCAGAATCAATTCGAATACGAGTTTGTAAGTTAGCAGCATTATAGAACTTAGTTACCTGATTCCAGACGGGGAATCCATGCATTGGGCAGTTCCGAAGAAGAGTAGTAAATCTGTCCCAGGCCTCGTGCATCGGCTTGTCATCTTCCTGTTGAAAAGTAGCAATTTCATTACGTAATCGCTCAGATAAATGCGAAGGATTAAAACGAGATAAAAATTCACGAGATAGATCTGCCCAAGTCATAATTGAACCCGGCGTAAGTTTATTCCACCAAGTTTTAGCTCTGTCCCTCAATGAATGGGGGAATAACCGAAGCCTCAGTATCTCCGGATTAACTCCTGGCAGTCTAAACGAACCACAGATTTCCTGGAACGTTTTGAGATGCTCCCTAGCATCTTCTGTCACAGCACCACTAAACTGTCCGGCATTGTTGATCATACTAAACATGACAGGTTTCAGCTCAAAGTTATCAACTTCAATATCCGGCAGCGTGGTCTCCAGCTCTACATGATCGTTCAGCATGTAGTCACGGCATGACCGTCGTCCGACTGCTGCGGGCGGGTCGCCGACAGGCGGTATAACAGCTCCATCTCTAGCAGCAGGATTATCTCCTTGGTATGCCATTGTCTCTAACTGTTCTTCAAGGTACTCGTTCCTGACTAGCACGTAACGAAGTCGATTCCTAAGATTGAATGAACGTTCAACTTCCGGATCTAATGGATACTCAGGATCTTCACCTCTTTTAGATCTGTGCATAAACAAGATAACCTTGTGAAAAGCAAGAGTTTAAAGTACTAACGAAAAAAATAGAAAAAGAAAAATTAAAAGAAAAGAAACAAAAACAAAAGCGAAAAGTGCAATAAAAGAAAGGTGTAGTTATGTTGCCAATCCCCGGCAACGGCGCCAAAAACTTGTTGCGTGTAAAGAGTCTATCGCAATTGTAGTGCAAGTGTACACGACGCAAGTAGTAAAGTGATACGAAGTATCGGATTATCGTCTCCACAGGGATTGGGCCAATAGCTTCACCTAATTTCACTGCACGAAAGTAAAGGAAATATTTGAGAGTTGTCACGAGAATAATAAAGAAAACGTAAATAAAAGAGTAGAGTAATCAAGATAGAGAGAATGGGCTGGTATTGAATTGCTCAGTAGTGCAGGTATTGTATTGCTTAGGAACTCCAGTTCTGTCGTCGCACCTGTCGCTGGCAGCACCTGTCCGTTGGTCGTCGTGGCAGCAAACACACCAACTCAGTACGTTCAAGTTTGGCAAGAATCCCAGATCTGCCTTGGCCTATCCCTAGGTCCAAGTCTGTCGATGATCACATCTTTGATGATACCTCCCGGCGTGAATCGAAGGATGAACACCGATGTGTATGAATTCTTCCTTAGCCACTTAACCTTGCCCTATCCCTAGGCACAAGATAGTTCAACTATAAACTAGAGAACTTGCTCTTATTTCTTTCGTATACTTAACTCTCCCGATGCTAAGTAAATAGATAACCTCACAATGCTCTCCCGATGCTCTTGCAAGATATTAAAACCAAAATAAAAGAACTTGAAGTTTATTTTATTGAACTTGGAAAATCCTAAAACAAAACAACCCTTGCAACTACTTTACAAAACAACCTGTGGCCCTAGGGGGAATTTAGAACATGTCGACGACGGGTAGACGGCGGAGGGGTTTGGTTGTCGGTTATGGGGTATGATCTCCCCTAGGTTAAAATCTATGCCCTTATATAAGCTTTGGGCTCAAGTATTCTAAGATAACAAGGATTACAACTTTAATTAAAAGTAAGATTCTAATAAAGACTTTAATCTTCAAGTATCCTACTTTTCAGCCGCCTCCTTGTTTCATGGGATTTCCTCTCCTTGAGCTTTGGCTTGACATATCTTTTGATCTGGGGCTTGGAAAAATATATGGTTTTCACGCGACAGACGAGCATAATTTTCTCTATCTATCGAGGTCCACTTTGCTTTTCCTCCGCTAACTTGCTTTCGTCCTCTGCTGTCACGACAGATCCATGGCAGCATCGTCCTCATCATCTGCTTGTCCAGTTCAGCTCTTCTGCTTCCCTGCCCTGCGCCTGCCTTCTCCATCTACTATGGCAGCAACCTGCAAAATCAACCCTTTTTAGTAGAATCCGTGCTTTTACTAATTTTGTGATGTTTTGCTGTAAACTAACCTAAATGCAATGCAATGATGCTTGAATGCAGCAGAAATATGGGTTAAAAAGGGTGTAAATAATAGAACTTTTACACACTCAACATCTACTTTTGATGATTACCCACCATCATTGGCTTCAAAAATTCCTACATTATCATCACAAGAATCCTTCCTCATAAGGAGGTTATCATCGAAAACCACATGTATAGACTCTTCAACAACCAAATTTCTTTTATTAAATACACGATAGACTTTAGAGTTTAAAAACTAACCCAAGAAAATAGCTTCATCACTTTTAGCATCAAATTTGCCTAAATTATCTTCTCCATTATTTAAAGGCTTAATACACTCCCCCATAAACTTTACATGTTTTCCCAAATTACCCCATAAAGTTCATTTTGACCACTTTTGCCCCCTAACATTTTCGACGTTACCATATCGCCCCCTAATGTTAAAAAAATTTTGTCTTTACCTATCAGAATTTGCCATGTCCTTATTTATTTTTAAATTTTAAAATAAAATAAAAATAAATAAAATAAATATATTAAATTGGTTTTATTTTACCAAAATACCCTCACCTCATCCTCATCTCCATTTTTTCCCAGCCTCAACTTCTTTCGCTCCCTTTTCTCCCTGCTCTCTGCTTAATCTTGTAAACTAAAAGAGTTTAAACCAAAGAAAACTGAGCCATGAATGTTCTTAGAGCTTCTTCCGCCATTGTCCCTGCGCCATACATTCCAACAACCAAAACCCATTTTCACAAGCTCATCTTTCACAAATTTCCATTAAAACCCAGGTTCAATTCATCTTTCAATCCTCTTCATAAAACCCATCGAAATGGCCAAGAATAATCTAGCTTAATTCACAAATCTACCTTCCTATATCTTTTCTTTCTTTCTTATGATAATTCCAATTAACAAATTTCAACACTATAAGAAATAGAGGAAAAAGGAATCAAACCCAAGAAAAATTGAGAATTGATATACAATTACAAATATAGAAATTCATCAAAGAAGAGTGATGAGAATGAAAACAAGAAGAGAAACAGTGAAAGAGTACTTGAGATCAGCTAAAAGAATGGCCTTGAGATCAAGGGCTACGATGTTTTCAGGATCTGGATCTAACAAATCACAAAGCCTAAAATTAAAAATGGACCACCGATTGTCTCTCGAATCCCCGCCGTCATTTCCTTTTCTTCTGGTTTCTTGTTGGGTTGTTTGGTTAAGTCATCGTTATTTTTTCTACTTTGTGCAAACAAAATGAAGCACGAAGCTGAAGGGTATTTTGGGATGTGGATTTGAATTTGGGGTTTGGGAAATAAACAAGAATATTTGAAAGTGAAGTATAGATTCGGAGAAGTTAAGGGGATTTTGGGATGTGAGCAAGAAACAAACCCTAACATTTCCTTTTAAATTTTAATTTTTCCTAGTTTGGGCAGATATAGATGTTGCAGTAACATGATAATTTGTTCATGTTTGGTGGAAGAGAATGATGTTGGAAAATATTGGAAAATTGGGGAAGAAGAGAGGATATTTTGGGTATTTTAAGAAATATAATTAAATTAATAAATATTTTAATATATTTTTTTATTTTAAAATTTAAAAATAAATAAAGAAAATGATGTGACACATTTTGATTGGTCAAGATAGATTATTTTTAATGGTGTTAGCCTTTTGGGGTGAAATGGGTAACGACGAAAAGTTTAGGGGGCAAAAGTGGTCAAAATAAACTTTAGGGGCCAAGTTGGAAAAATAGGTAAAGTTTAGGGGGAAAAGTGTATTAAGCCTTATTTAAAACAAAACATTTGCAACCAAATTGATGAAAATAGCTAATGTTAGGCTTTTTGGATTTTAAAATCTCATAAGGTGTTTTCTTTAAGATCGGCCTAATCATTACTCGATTTACAATATAACAAGCCGTATTAATGGCTTCCGCCCAAAAATACTTAGGAAAATTGTTTTCACAAAGCTTGGTTCTAGCTCTTTCTTCTAAAATTCGATTTTTCCTCTCAACAACCCCATTTTGTTGAGGAGTGCGAGGAGCAAAAAAATTATGGCTTATACCATTTGAATTGCAAAAATTCTCAAAACCTAGATTTTGAAATTCGGTACCATGGTCACTTCTAATGTGAGAATTGGATTGACCAAGATCATTTTGAGTGATTTTTGAAAACGTGATGAATTTTTCTAAAGTCTCATCCTTGATACTTAAGAATAGAACTCAAGTGTATCTAGAGTAATCATCTACTAAAACAAATGCATACGATTTTCCACCCAAGCTCATAGTTCTAATAGGATCAAAAAGATCCATGTGGATCAATTGTAAAACTCTACTAGGAGAAACATCATTAATAGGTTTAAAAGAAACTATTTTATGTTTGCCTTTTGCACATGCATCACAAATTTTATCACGAGAAAACTTTATTTTAGGCAAAGCTCTTACTAGATCTTTTGAAACCAATTTTTCTAAAACACTCATGCTTGCATGCCCTAGTTTTATATGCCATAACCATGAGTCATGTTCATCTTTTGCAACAAAACATGCATTTGAAATATGAATGTCATCTAAATGCACCATGTAAATGTTTCCTATGCGATGACCAATGTGCACAATTTTGTTTGTTTCAATGTTTAAAATTTTGCAACCATTTAAATCAAAAAGAACATTGAAACCTTTATCACATAATTGACTAATGCTCAAAAGATTATGTTTTAGACCGTTGACATAGAAAACATTATCTATAAGAATAGAAGAGTGATTACTAATGGAACCAATTCCTTCAATGTGGCCTATAGAGTTGTCACCAAACGTCACTACTCCTCCACTCTTTGGTTTTAGCTCCAAGAACCGACTCTTGTCACCGGTCATGTGTCTCGAGTATCAACTATCAAGGTACAATGAGTTTGCACATGTAGCTTTGGCCTTGTAGCAATGCTCCCCTTACAAACAAAAATTAAGTCTTGATTTTTTGGCACCCAAATCATTTTGGGTCCATGAGTATTAGCTCCAAAATCTTGGCTCCCTTGGGAATCCAAGAAGCAATAGCATGAATATCATTAGAAGCAATTAGTTCCTTAGGAACCCAAACACTTCTAATCCTTTTACCTCTAGAGGGCCTTTGGAAGCATCTTTGTCTGTGGTAACCAAAGTTTCTTTTGACATAGTTGGGTTTTGAAGATTCACCCTTCTCAAAACTAGATTTCCCAACTTTGTTCAAAGAAGCTTTGAGATCACTCTCCTCCTTGTGGTGGTGATCATGAAACTTGGAAAGAAGGTTGTTTAAATCAATATTTTCCTTTTCAAAATAATTTTGATTTTCTTGTAAATCCAAAACCTTATTTTCAAGCTCCGAAATGGTTTAGATGAGGAATCATTTTGATTTTTCAATTCTAAAATAAATTTATTATTTTTCAAATTGATTCCTTATACTTTTCTACCAATTCGTCATACACCTCTTGCAACTCATCATAAGCTTCTTGAAGCTCATCAAAAGTAAAATCAAAAGATGATGAGTTAAAGGTTACTTTAGGATCATCTTCAAGAGCCATGAGGCAAAGATTGGCCACTTCTTGCTCCTCTTCATCGGATGATTCTTCATCACTCTAAGTAGCAATATGAGCCTTGAGCTTCTTCTTCTTCCTCAAGCTATACTTTTTGAGTTGAGGACAATCGGTCCTTATATGCCCCGACTTCTTGCACTCAAAACATATGAGTTGATCCTTTTACTCTTCCTTGTTCTTGTTCTTGAAGTCTCCTCTTTGATGGAACTTTTTTCCTCTATTTGACTTCATGAACCTTGTGAACATTTTGGCTAGCATAGCCATTTCTTCATCATCATCCTCACTTAAATCGCTCTCCTCAAGAGAAGTTTTGAGAGCAATTCCGAGTTTCATCTTCTCTACTTCTTTCTTCTCTACCTTCTTCTCTTCTCTATTTTTCTCTTCTTCTCTTCTTTGTTGCATGATCTCATGAGTAAGGAGAGAACCCATAAGAGCACCGAGATTTAAAGTCTTCAAATCCTTTGCCTCGATGATGGCGGTCCTCTTGTAGAGTGTCCATGAGTTCTATATTTTGTTCACATTCGTGCCCTTATTATTGTTGTTCTTAAGCTCATTTAGACATATTTAGGTGCATTGCATGCATTATAACAGTATCTTCTCTTATACCATGCTTTTATTGAATATTTTATGTTTGGTTGAGAAAAGTTATTGTTTTAGTTTAGTTTATATTTCCAGGTGCTATAGATAGGAGAGAAGAGGAAAGGACAGGATCGGACAAGAAAGTTGGATTTAAAGGAGTTGTACTGAAGCAGCTCAAGATGCCGCCAAGAACGCTGCCGAAGCAGCAATGCCGCCAAGTGCTGCCTGGGCAGGAGTTACACCGACTTAGCCAAGATGGGTTGCAATTTCAAGAGGACAATTTCCTAAGCCCAATGAGCCCAGTCTTGCAATTTCCTGAAGCCTGTAGCAGCGGGTAGAGCTAATTCAAGATCGATAAGTAGAAGCACTTATCCTTACTTGCGGAAGAGGGAAACGTCCAAAGAGCATGTATTTAAAGTATAAAGGAGTCTGTATTTAATGCAACTGACTTTTAGAACTCCTACTTCGAGGAGGACTCAACTTAGATCATGAGCCCTATATATACCCAATGTATGTTAGGGTATAGGGGCATGAGGAAGACGAGGGTGAGGGGATGCGAGCCTAAACAGTCGCACAACGAGATGTAGCTAGATAGGTTGGAGTGTTGGCGGTCGCGGCCCAACTCTCCTAAGGTTTAGACGCGCGTATGTAAAGTAGTTTGAGGGAAATGGTTGTATAGTTTTGAGTTGTTTTCAATAAAATTCAAAGTTTGCTTAATCCATGTTCCTTGTTCGTTCAGTTAGTCTACACCAGTCAGTTGAAGAGAAAATACATTTTTCGGGCACGAAAGTGCAAGACTCACGAAAGGGTTAAGAACGGTCACAACTCACAAAGGCGTGACTAACTTGGTTCCACACTAGTCCACAAGTTTCAGCGGCTAAAAGGGGGTACCAACCAGGTTGACTAATTTGGTTCCACACTAGTTCTCAAGTTAGCATCTCGAGCATCCTAACCTAGAAATAGGAGGGATCATTGTCGACTATCCTGCCGAACTTAGAATGTCTGCCAGACGAGCCGTCAGGACTTCTTTCCATTCCACCTATCGAGACAGTACACACCCCTGCAGTGGCAGAGACCTGCTGCGGCCACGTGACAGGGTCGTAGTTTGCCGCCCACCATACCCGCCGAGGCAGCATCTCTTGGCAGCGCAAAACATACTCAGACTTTACAATGTAGTTTACATGCTACTGAACTGCACTAGTCTTACCCAACTTATCGCCCCAAATCTCTCCCTATCATCTCTCTCTCATCACTATCTTTATTTTTATTTGTGTTTTTATATTTCCACATCATGAGATTTAATGGCGCATTCACTAAATCTTTGTGCAAGAAACCATTCATAGGACATGCTCCAATCCCTATGGGAGACGATATCTTTTATATTATAACTTGACAAGAGTGTGCACTTGTGCTCATAAATGGAGAACACCCAAACGCTCTACACCTTTTCCCATCCCATGACTCGTGAAGAGAGTAGATTAGTTTATAAACAAGCTTGTCTTCGGGGATGATTTTTCCAAAGCCTTTGAGATCGTTGACGATGATGAAGAAGCGATCGAACATATTGGTGACGCTCTCATCGGGCTCCATCTTGAAGTTTTCATAGCTCAAGTTGAGGAGTCCAATCTTGGTCTCCTTTACATTGTTGGTGCCTTCATAAGTGGTCTCGAGCTTGTCCCACGCCTCTTTTACACTTGTACAAGAAGACATCTTCGAGTACTAAACTGATCTAAGTGCACAAAAGAGCATGTGTAAGGCCTTGTCATTTATTTGCAACTTATTTCGTTCTTCATCGGGATAGATGGTCCATCTTCGATTACATCCCAAACAAGGTAATCGTTGGATGTGATGAATAGCCTCATCCGATTCTTCCAATATGGATAGTTGTCCATATTGAAGAATGGTAGTTTGGTGGTAGATTGTGACTCGTACAAGTTGAGGCTGGAAGTAGACGCCATGACTTTGAGTGTGGAATGATGTATCTTTCCAAGAATCGACTCAAGAGGGTGTTAATTCTTCCAATGAGTGTAGCTCTGATACCAATTATTAAGATAATTAATCAATGTAAAAAACCAAGAGAAGGTGAATTGGCAATTAAAATTTTGGAAAGGAAGCAAATGATGAAAAATGAGAAAATAATGGACACAAGGATTCATAGTGTTTCAAGCTTCTAACAAGCTCTATATCTCATACCTTAGCTTCCCACCAAGGATTTCAATACAATTCACTACTGAATTCGTTCTCTTTTCTAGGCTTAGGAGAAAACTGTTACAATCGATCAAGCTTTCTACCCAAAGCTTGATCAAAAACACTCTTTTACAAGAGAAAGATGACAAATGAAAATTAACCTCTCAAAGGTGAATAATTGCCCCAAATTACAAAATCACTCAACCTAACTTGAAAGAAAATGGATACAATAAGAAGACAAAAATGGATGTAAAGGATTTGACTCTTATAGCTCTTGGATGATTATATTTTTTCTTGATTGCTTTAAACTTGTTCAATAGTTGTTGTTGTAGCATTGTAGACTTGTTTTTATACCCTTTCATTGATTTCTAACCGTTTGGATAGTTGAAGTCATCAATAGAAACGTTGGAGGCCATTTTCCAGCAATAAATGTTGTTTGGTGACCAACCGTATCGGTACCTGTCAAAAGAAGAAAGAGCCGTTGTGCAATAGCGTATCGATATGCAAAGAGGCGTATCAAAATGATCATAGTGTAAAAACAATGGTGTATCGATATGGTACAGGCCGTATCGGTGCGGAGTTTGCTCACTGGAATATGTCTCAAAAATCTAGTGAAAAATGCATCGGTACGCCTAGGGGCGTATTGGTACAGGTTAACTAAAAATTGAAGTTTGATGATTCCATCAACTAACAAGACAACGATAATATTATTAAATGCAAAGATTTGAAAATCTCAAGACCCTATATCGAAACGGGTAACCAAAATCTCAAACTCAAATGAAGGTCGTATCGATATGGGTACAACCGTATCGGTATGCTTTTGCAATTAAAATTTCAGTAGCTAAAACTCATATGGAAACACCTAAGGGTGTATCGATACGCCTGGGTGTTTTTGGTTGGTTGAGTATAAAACACTTAGAAAATTTTTGGGGTTTAAGTTTTTGACTTAGAAACAAATTTTAGTTCAAAACCCTTGTCATTTTTGTGAGACTTTTGAGTACTTAAAAATTTATTTACATTTACAATTTGGTCCTTAAATAATTTGTTATATCAAAATCAAATATAGTTTTACAATATATTATTTTTATGAATATTTTTTGGTTTTTTTAAATAATAATATATAAAAATAATACATTTTTATTTATATATGTAAAAATAATATATTTTATATTATTTATATATTAAAATTATTTATAGTATTATTTTTTATAAAATAATTTGGTTGAACCAAATGGATAAGTTTATCTAATTTAAATAAAAATATTTTTATATATTATTTATAATATAAATATATTATTTTTATGAATATTTTAGAGTTTTTTTACTAATATATTTATATAATTAATAATATATAAAAATAATATATTTTTATTTTTATATATTGATATATATATATGTGTGTGTGCAAATAATATATATTTATATTTTCATATATTAATATTATTTATAGTATTATTTATTTCATAAAATAATTTGAATTAATCTTAGCTAGTTTGAAATATACAATATCTGTGATAAAATATTATATAATGTTTATGTTGGTTCAGTGGTTAAGACTTAGCCCTTGTATTTGGAGGTCTAGTGTTCAAAACCTTTTAAGCGCATGATTTTAAAATTTTTCCTCCAGCAAAATGACGTCGTTTTGGGTTAAATTAAGCTTCAAAATAGCCGCACCAAAACGACGTCATTTTGGCTTAACGAGGGCGTTAAGAGTTAACAGCGGAGTGGTATTTTCGAGTCATATATTAAAGTTCAGTGTTAGTTTTGAACATTTTTAAAGTTAGGTGTCATTTTCGAGTCATGGGTCATAGTTGAGTGGTATGTGGTGTAGTTTACCCTATAAATTAACATATTTGAGCAAGCACATTTGACCGGTTGGCCAAACTGTTCATCTTTGTTCCCTCGTATTCCTTTAGGTCATGGGTTCTAGACCCACTAAGAACACTCCCTTTTCTTCCCCTAGAGTCATCTTTCCCCTCCCCTCTAGGTAGATTAAAATTAGATTTAAGATTTTTCAAAAAAAAATATCATATTTGATTGATAAAACCTTTAAAAATACTTCAAATATCTAATTTTAACTTGAAAAACTGTTTATTAAACATGACTAATATTTTTTTTCTTTACCAGCAAAAAAAACCTTAATTATTTATTATAGTCTCAACCAATTCATATGTCCTTAACATTTTGAAATTTAATGTGATTTTAATATATCAAGAATTATCAAATATATAGTATTACAAGTTTTTTTGGATGAAAATAGAGCTTGAATTAAATCAAGAGCTGAAAGACGTTACAATGGTCGTGCAGAATTGAAATTACACCATCCGACGGCTGAGCAGAATACCAACTCGTAATATCTTCGACAATCTGTCAACCACTTTATTTACATCTCGGTAGAAACTCTCCAATCTTTATTCAATATATAGTATTACCATTAACAACTGTATTAAACAATTTAGGTTAAAATGATTTTGGGTAATATTTCAAGTTTAAATTTTCAAACTAAAATGTTACATGTGTTGGTAACATTTTAGGTTGAAGTCTAAATTGGTAACATTTTAGGTCGTAACTTAAATTGCTATAATTTTATATAATATTTTAGGTTAAAACTTAAAATTTTACTAAATGTTATGATTTTGGATAATATTTCAGGTTTAAGTTTCAAAACTAAAATGTTTTATGTATTGGTAATATTTTAGGTTGAAACCTAAATTTTTTTTGATCAAGAGGTTGAAACCTAAATTAGTAACATTTTATGTTACAACTTAAATTCAGTTCCATATTTTACATTTTTAGTTGGTGCTGCACCATAACTGCACTGTGACATGTAGGGATGTAAAAAGCTGACCCGACTTGAAAACTTGACTGAAACCTGCTCGAGTCAAAACCTGATTTGACTTGAAAATTTAATGACCCAAACCCGATCTGTAACCGACTGTTGTTGACCCGAACCTGAATTCGACTTGTTACTGTAGTGACCGAACCCGACCTGCGTCCGACTGAAAATGACCCGAACCCGAATTGGACTTGTTATTGTGGACCTGAAACTCGACCTGCGCCCAACTGAAACGAACCCGAACCCGAAGCCGACCTGGCAGATAACCGATTTTACCCGACTGAATTGACCCGAGATCCGATTTTACCTGACATGTTTTGAACCCGACCTGTTTTGAACCCGATCTGTTTTGGACCCGACCTGTTTTGGACCCGACCTGTTTTAAACCCGACATGTTTTGAACCCGACATGTTTTGAACCCGACCTGTTTTGAACCCGACCTATTAAGTGACCCGACCTGCTGTTGACATGAACTAATATTGACCCGAAATCTATGACTTGATGAATTAAAAAATTTCATAAGTTGGTATACATATATGATATATACATATACACCTACATATATTGATATACATATATGATGTATATGCGCGCGCGCGCGCGCACACACACACATATATATATATATATATATATATATATATCTATATATATATATATATTAAGTACTAAAATTGAAAAAAAAAATATTAAGTAATTGATAATTTATCAACTACAAAAACTTAATGAAGAGTGAATACTAAAAAAATAAAAATATTGAGCCAAGTAATACAAGTAATTTATGAAATTAAGAAATATTAAATTATATATTATATTATACTTCTAATCTAATACATTAAACATATTTATTTTTTTCTCAATTATTAAAAATATTAAGTAATTGATAATTTATCAATAATTTTTAACTAATATTTATGTTACTTACCATATTCAAAAAAAATATTTACGTTACAAAATAAATTAGATTAATTTTTTTTTTCAGTTGCGATTGATTAACTAATTAACAGATTATTAACAAATCCTAATTGAAACTCGTCGTACATGTTAGATGAGTTTCACTTAATTTTTTATGAAATTAAAAAATAAACTATTAAAAACCCCGAGTTTATTATATGGATATTGTCCCGAGAAATATAAAATTTCAGATGTTATTTTGATAAGTATAAAATGTAATGGTGCTATTTTAGGGTTAAAGTTTTTTTTATATGATGATAAAGGAATTGAAAGGTTACTTTAAAATAATCAATTATTGGTGTGAGTTGGGAGAAACAATCGTGTCCTAAACGGAACTGATATAAGCAAACTCAGTTTGGTTATTTCAACTTCTGATTGTGACATGCGAAATCTAGTACCCCCAACATCACTTCAAGCTCCACAACATTAGACAATCAAAACCGTCCAGTAGATCATCGAAATGAATATACGGCTGAAAATGAAAATAAAAGGAGTGATGTGGGTGATTAAAATTATTGAAACTTTTCTGTCAAAAAAATATTGGAACTTGAAAGTGGGACATGATGTCGGGGGTGATGATTGAGGGTGTCCCCACGTATCCTCAATTCCTAATAGTGGTTGTCCCGAGTCCCGACAACACCCAGTCTTCCCTCTCATTTAACTCTATTTTTTCCTACGAGTTTAGGGTTACTGTTTAGAGTTTAGTGTTATTGTTTCAATTAGTGTTTTAATTTTGGATTTACAGGTTTAGTGTTTTATTTTTTAGGGTTTATGATTTAGAGTTTAAAGTTTTTAGGGTTTAGTGTTCTAGGGTTTAAGGTTTAAGGGTTAGGGATTTTATTTTATGTGATTTAGTTTAGGGTTTAAGGTTTCATTTTTTGGTTTAGGATTTATGGGTTTGACTTTTGATTTTATGTATCAATGTATGAACGCTAAACCCTTAAATTCTAAACCCAAACCCCTAAACTATAAACCCTTAAATCATAGACTTAAACCCCTAAACCATAAACCTTAATGTATGTAAGTATATATCGTATGTATTTATCTATCAATGTATGAACCCTAAACCCTTAATGAAGTTTCCTTAAACCATGAGCACTTAAATCCTAATCCTAAACCCTACACTATAAGCCCTAAACCATAAACCCTACGGTATATATGTGTGTAACCTATCAATGTATGAACCCTAAACCCTTAATAAATTTTCCCTAAACCCTAAACCATAAGCACTTAATCATAACCATAAACCTTACACCTTGCACCCTACACCCTAAACCATAAACCCTAAATTCTAATGTATGTATGTATGTATGTATCAATATATGGACCATAAACCCTAAATCATTTACATCATAAACCCTAAACCCTAGATCGTCCAATGTTTTATAATTTTAATTTGATATTTCATTTCATTATAACCCTTAAATCTTCATTTCTATTTCAAATTGACCCATACTAATTATTTTTTTAATTTGTCCAATAGTATATAATTTTACTTTGACATTTCGTTCATTTTAATCCCTAAACTTTATTTATATTCCAAATTGACCACTTTTTATTTTTTTAATTAGTTCGATGTTTTATAATTTTAATTTGATATTTTGTTCATTATAGGCCCTTAACTTTATTTTAATTAGTCTAATGTTTTATAATTTTAATTTGATATTTTGTTCATTCTAGTCCCCTAAACATTAGTTTAATTCCAAATTGACCCCTATTTATTGTTTTTTAATTCGTCCGATGTTTTATGATTTTAATTTGGCACTTTGTTCATTCTAGTCCCTTAACTTTATTTCAATTCCAAATTGACCCCTATTCATTATTTTTTTAATCCGTCCAATGTTTTATAATTTTAATTTGATATTTTCATCATTTTAGATCCAAAAACTTTATTTTTATTCCAACTTGACCCACATTTATTTTTTAATTTGTCCAATGTTTTATTATTTTAATTTAATATTTTCTTCATTCTAGTCCTTTAACTTTATTTTAATTCCATATTGACCCCTATATACATTTTAATTCATGATGTTTTATAATTTTAATTTGAAATTTTGTTCATTCTATACCCTAAAACTTTATTTTTATTCTAAATTGACCTCTACTTATTGTTTTTTTAATTACTCTAATTTTATACTTTTAATTTGATATTTTTGTTCATTATAGTCCACAAACTTTATTTTTATTCCAAATTGACCCTTTTCCTTGTTTTCTTTTAAATTTGTCTAATGTTTTATAATTTTAATTTGATATTTTTGTTCATTATAATCTGTGAAACTTTATTTTTAATCCAAATTGACCCCTTTTCAGTCCAAATTGACCCATTTTCATTATTTTTTAATTACTCCAATGTTTTATAATTTTAATTTGATATGACTTTAAATAATTAACTCCAAATCAATGACGATTGACGAAGGCCAACCTAAAGTCTATCGACTAATTATACGGTTGTACCGAACTCAAACTCAATACGAATTCCAATCTCGAAAATACCCCAACCTGAATTACCCAACCTGAAACTACCCGACTTGAAATGCACCCGACCTGAAATGAACCCGACCTGAAATGAACCCGACCTGAAATGGACCCGACCTGAAGTGTAACCGAACCCGAATTAACCTGTTAATTATCTGCTTCGGACCCGACACGTTTTGACCCGACCTGAAATGGACTATACCTGAAATGGACCCGACCTGAAATAGACCCGACCTGAAATGGACCCGACCTGAAATGGACCCGACCTAAAATGGACCCCACCCGACCCGAGTCGAGTCAAAACAGAAAAATGACCTGAAATGACATGTATCCGATTTTAACCGACCTGAAATCCGTCCGATTACCTGTTTTTACATCCCTAGTGACATGCTGTATGTTGGACAAGCCCCTCTCTTTGGCTTCCACCGATCATTACATTTACAACCAAATATAAATAAATGCCAACATGAGTTGGTTTAGTTGGTTGAGTACTCATTACCACGTTTATGAGAATCAATGTTCGAGTCTCTGGTACAACATACATGGGATTGGGATTATTCCCTCTGGTACTCAATTAGCACCTTAATGACCTTATTTGACCTATAAAAAAACATTAAAAGTGCACTGTAAAAAAATTGCTTACTGCTACAACATACAGGGAGGGCGTGGGATTATTCCCTCTTTTTCCACCAATCGAGAACTTTGAGTGAAAATTCTCTGAATAAATATACCAGAGGTAATAAAAAGAGTAGTGGTTTGGGACCTTGAACCTTCATAATGAGAGCAAAATCTGGGCCTACGGGTGCAGTTCCAACCGAGCAGGAAAAATGCTCTCTCTCATCAGCATCAATGACTTTAACTGCAGCAGTAGAACCACCGATGGTTCCACAAGTGACCTGCATGTTATGTTTTCCATTGTAATTTAAGGCGAACGGGACAAAGGACATAGTTAAAACACAGTTACAAGGGTTGCTGCTATGCCTCCCTAGTACTACAATCCCACATCATAGACCCCATATTCTATGTAGCTCTGTCCCTTCATTTTTTTTCTTGGAGTGTCCTAGGCAAGGACACTCATGTCTCACATATGGGTATCAGGAAATGAAGAGTCCACCAATGTTGTGTGAAAAAAAAGAAAAAGGAAACTGTTGGCGGGGTAAGAGGACTTTAGTAAACTTTGAAATCAAAATTAGCTTGGTTTTGTGTATATATAGGTATATGCATACGATACAACAGCCACAATACTTTATACAGTGTTGCATCCGGAAAAAAAAATTATGTGTGCCTCAAAGGTGTATCATAAAATGTCTAGGCAGTGCACCCAATTCCACATTCCAATAACTAATGTTTGAAAATTTAAAGTTACCTGTAGACCAAGAAGGTCCCATTTAAATCGGGGTTGAAAAAATTCATCCGAAACCAATGCTATTGGATCGGCCTCAGTGACTCCCTGTGAAACCAGTAAATAATATAAGCATGGATCACATGATCCTCAAAAACAAAAGAACAGAAATCATGCATTTATACTTGAGTTTTCAGACAACAGTTACTTTTCCCTTTTAAGAATCAGGATATAGTAGAAAACAACTCAACCAAGACATAAAAAAGAGCTTATAAACACCATGGAGCCAGGTATTCATCATCATCAAAGATCTTAAAAATATATTTTCCAAATTGTACTCATTCAGATCGAAAATATTATAATAGTTTATTCTACAATGACCTGAGGGGAAAGAGATCCAGGAGATAAGTGAAGAATTTTGTTCACCTTGTTTTGTTCAGCAACTTCTTCGAAGCTCCGGGATATATTCCCAAGTTGAACATAATCAACATCATAACCAAGCTGAGGAAAACAAGAACTAAGGTAATCAGATAAAGAAAAGAGAGGTAATTTCATCCATTTTAGACTTGCGTAATAGCACCATACCTCTTTCAGTTGGTCTCTCGGAGCATGACGTCTACTTCACCAGAGAATCGGAGAAGAAAAAGAAATACAGAGAAGTCATAAATTTTGTAAGAACCAAATTTGTATGAATTAAACAGAATAGGGAGGTACCAACAAACTGAACCTATGAAATTTAGTTGGGGTTAGTTTGGTTATCTAGCATTCGGTTCAGTTTTTATATCACGAAATAGAGCCTATTAACGCACCCCCTCCCCCCAAGAAACAAAATGAACCAGCATCATCCCTAGTGTGAGCCAACAAGTTAAAAATCTTGGTCTGACTCTTTATATGCCTTAATAAGTTGAACATCTCCAAATGAATTAGACATACAACCCTTCCAGTACAATGAAAAACTTAAAGGCTTACTACTGAGCAGCACTCAATGTGCAACATTCCTATCCAACTCCAAGTTACATAGCACCATGGAAATTGATTCATGAAATTGGAAACTTAAAAATCTAGTAAGGGTAACAAATATGGTGCTTCAACTATTTCTGTAAGAATGTGACATTGCATTTGCATCTACCCTACAAAAGAAAAGCATTTGTGCTTTTTATAGCTCTTGTTACACTAAACTTACATATTTCACCATCTACTCCCTTCAAACTCTAGTTAAATCATATTAAAACGCAAAACATACGAAGCAAAATGTTTTGAAAACTTGAAATACCAACCTAAGTTTCCCAAGGACATTACCAGCTTCACTGGACCGCTCAAGCCTGATATTTTCCGGAGATATAATTTCATATGTACCTTTGTACTTTAGCATTCCATCCTACAAAATAAAAAACATTTCATAATATATTGAAGATTGATGAAGATTGTTGTAAATTAGATTGTAGCTTGATGAAAGTTAGGGATTTACATTTCCTAATTTCTAGCAGCTAATATTTAGGGATCTAGCTACTGATTTTTCTAGATTAGACACTCTAGTATACTATAAATATGTGTTATTCTTGTCAATGTAAATAAGGAAATAGAGAACAATTTTCTCTACCTCAAAATCTCTATTTTTCTACATGGTATCAGTAGCTTTGGTTTTTCGATCCAGAAAACCTTAAAAAATGGATACCCTCCAACCTTTGAAATCAGTTCGGGATCTGATAAAAACCCTTTCCAAAATCATGCCAAACCAGCTGTATGGGAATCTCCTAAATCCAGGCAGCATCGAGGTCAAGAAAATCTGGTGACGTGAGTACAACAGCAACCAAACATTCATCAAAGAGATCGCAGCAAACATTGATCAAAGTACAGCCGTACAGCCCCCAAGGTAGTGTTCCTTTGCAACAATTGCTGAAAATCTAACATCTCCTACTTGGATCGTAGACTCCGGGGCCTCTGATCACATGTAAAAAAACAGCAAATGGGAGTCTTTTCACAAATCAAGGGAGTTGGTTCTATTAGAATCACCGAAGATATCACTCTGCATTCGGTCATATATGTACCTCATTTAGCATACAATTCGTTGTCTGTTAGTAAACTCTCTAAAGAGTTACATTGCTGCACTAATTTCAGTTCTGGTGGTTGTAAATTTCAGGCAATGGATTCGGGGACGGTAATTGGCAATGCTGAGCTGTGTGATGGAATCTATATTCTCAAAGGTCAATTCCCTCGTCAAAGTTATGTTCCTTCCTGTTGCACTTTGAAAACAGTTTCTCCATCTTCTTCCAATTTTTTCAATGATGTTATGTTATGGCACTATAGCTTAGGTCATCCAAATTTCATCTATCTTGCCAAAATGTTTCCACATTTATTCGTCAATCAAAGTCCTAAACTGTTTTCTTGTGAAATTTGCCAACTTGCTAAACATGACAAAACCAACTACCCAAAATTGGCCTATACACCATCTAGTGACATTTGGGGCCCTTCTAGGGTCAAGAACATTAATGGATTTAGATGGTTTATCTCGTTTATTGACTATCACTCTAGGACTACTTGGACATTTCTAATGAGGGAAAATCAGAGACTGGGAATATATTCCAAGCCTTCTATACGATGGTTGAAAACCAATTCAAAAGCAATATCCAAGCCCTCCGAACTGACAACGGGAGTGAGTACTTTACTAAAGAATTAGGAACATTTTTTCAAAGCAAGGGTATTGTTCATGTGAGTTCCTGCGTCAATACATTACAACAAAATGGTGTGGCCGAGAGGAAAAATAGACACCTTCTAGAGGTTGCTCGACCATTAATGTTCTCTACCAATGTTCATAAATACTTATGGGGGGAAGCAATTCTTTGTGCGACCTATTTAATAAATAGAATGCCTAGTAGAGTTTTGGGGTTTAAAAAACCGAGAGATGTCCTCCTTCAACGTTTCCCTCATCTTAAAACATTTTCTTCAGATCTTCCATTAAGGGTCTTTGGGTGTACAACATTTGTTCATATTCATCCTCAGTTTAGAACCAAAATAGATCACAAATCTATTAAATGTGTCTTTCTAAGTTATTCCTCCAATAAGAAGGGCTATAAATGTTACTCTCCACTTACCAAAAAGTTCTATAATTCCATGGATGTAACCTTTTTTGAAAATAAACATTTCTTCTCCAAATTTGAAATTCAGGGGGAGAGTTCTAATGATGTATTTCAGATTTTTGACAGGTTACACCAACCCGTTGTTGTTGAAAATTTCCAGCAAAATTCAATCTTCCAGCAGCCCACTGCTGTTGGTTATTTGCAGCTAGATTTAGCCATTCAGCAGCCCACTGCTGCTGGTAATTTGCAGTCATCCTGACACGTTTAGCAGCCCACTGTTGTTGAAAATATATCTCCATCTAGTCCCAAGTCTCCTAACTATGGTTCCTCTTCCATTCCACTACACATGCCTTACCAAGAACTCCTCAAAGAACCATAATTGTGGAGCCTGTAAATAAAGAACTTAGTGTCTACAAAAGGAGAATAAAAGCTCATTCTAGAGTCTTATCATACAGCCTAGTATCTGCCAGGAACTGGAACTGGAACTGGCTCCATCTGTCTCAGAAGCAAATGAAGGTATGGACCCTCCTGACCAATCAATTCCTAGTTTATCTACTGATGACATTGATCTACCTATTTCTAAAAGAAAAGGTGTTAGGGAGTGCACAAAGAACCCTATACAGAGGTATGTGGCGTATGGGAAGCTGATGCCTTAACTAAAGGCCTTTACCACAAAGCTAGACGGGGTATTAATTTCAAAGACCATTCATGAAGCTCTAATAGACCCAAAGTGGAAGCTAGTTGTCGAAGAAGTGATCAAAGCCCTTGAAAAGAATAAGACTTGAGTGCTTACATATTTATCTACGGGAAAGAAAGTTGTAGGCTACAAGTGGATCTTCACGGTAAAATATAACAGTGATGAGAGTATAGAGAGATACAAAGCAAGACTGGTAGCCAAAGGATTTACCCAATCCTATGGCATTGACTACAAGGAAACCTTTGCTCCAATTGCCAAATTGAACACGGTAAGAGTTCTCTTGTCCTTGGCAATAAATGAACAATGGCCCCTTCATCAACTGGATATTAAAAATGCTTTCCTAAATGGAAAACAGGAGGAAGATGTTTATATGGAAGTTCCTCAAGGCATACATAAACCAGCTAATAATAAAGTGTGCAAGCTTCAAAGATCCTTATATGGGTTAAAGCAGTCACCACGAGCATGGTTTGACAGATTTGACAAGACTATTATTAACCATGGCTACCAACAATGTCAATCCGATCACATTATTTGTTAAAATGTCTTAAGAGGGAAAAAATCAATCTTGATCGTGTATGTTGATGATATCATCATCACTGGAGATGATACAACAGAAATCAACAACTTAAAAGGCTTCCTAACTACCAACTTTGAAACAAAAGACCTTGGGAGTCTTAGATATTTTCTGGGTATAGAGGTCGCATGGTCACAAGCTGGTACAATGATCTCTCAAAGGAAATATGTGTTGGGTCTTCTAAAAGAAACTGGAATGACAATGTGCAAACCAGTAGAAACTCCTATGGATCCAGACTTGAAGTTTCGAAAATGAAGGGGTCTTCCAACAAATAAAGAGCAATACCAAAGGTTAGTAGGAAAGTTAATTTATTTATCTCTTACTCGACCTGATATTGCTTTCTTAGTGGGTATAGTGAGTCAGCACATGAATGACCCAAGAGAAGAACATTTGGAAGTCGTGTTTCGAATTCTGAGGTACTTAAAAATGACTCTTGGTCATGGACTAATCTTTAGAAAGACTCAAAATAGAAAAATTGAAGCATATTCTGATGCTAGCTAGGCTGGACAGTTGACAAATAGAAGGTCTACAAGCGGTTATTGCACATTTGTGTGGGGAAATCTGGTTACTTGGAGAAGCAAAAAGCAGTCTGTAGTCTCAAGAAGCAGTGCTGAAGCTGAATACTGTAGGAATATACTTGCTGATTAGGACTCTAATATTTAACTCTTTCTAGGACTCTAATATTTAATTCTTTCTTCCTGCAAATTTGTATAGACATAGTTTACTTGTATTAGGACTTCAACTTTATCTCTACTCTTGTATAGATTAACTAGGAGTCCTAGAGTCATACTTTAAGTTAGCATTATCTTGGTAAGAGTTTTACCTAGCATAGGAGTTCTATTATTAGTCTAATTCCAACTCTTGTAGCCTATATAAAGACCCCTATTCGACAGAATTAAATCAAGGAAAACTTTTCTTCTGTCCATCTCAATATCTTACATGGTATCAGCCTAAATTACATTCCTGGCAATTTTTTTTCTGTTTTTTTTTCGACAGAATTTTTTTTATTCTTCTCCGAGATTTTTTTTCCCTCACCACCCGATAATTTTTTCCTTCTCCTCTAGCCTCGTTTATTTCTGTCCTACCTTTCCCACATGACGAACTCAAATTCCTCTTCCGTCACTTCAGCCCTTGAAATTTCATCCTCCATTGATGATTCTGCAAACCTTACTATTACTCACCATCGGTTACATGGCCACAATTACCTCGAATGGTCGCAATCTGTGAAGATTTTTCTCTCCGGGCGTGAGAAAGTTAGGTATGTTACAGGGGATATAAAGCAACCAGCTGCTTCCTCGGCCGCTGAGTTCTCCAAATGGCAAAGAGAGGATAATACCGTCAAGACGTGGCTCTTAAATTCCATGGCACCAGACGTTAGTAAGAATTTTCTTCTTTATCGGACATCCGAGGCGATCTGGAATGCTGTCAAGGACACCTATTCCAACACAAATAATAACTCCGAGTTATTCCGGTTAGAGAGTCAAGCATTCTCCCTGAAACAAGAAGATATGTCTGTCACTCTATACTATCATACCCTAAATTCTATCTGGCAACAACTTGATCTCTACGAAGAGATTCGATGGGTAGATCCAGAAGATGCTGTTCTATATCAGCAAGCCATCTCCAAGAAACGAATCTTTCAGTTTCTTTATGGGCTTAATTCATCCTTTGACGAGGTACGAGGTAGGATGATTGGGACATCTCCACTTCCATCTATTCAAGAAGTGTTCTCTAATGTCCGACAAGAAGAGAGTCGACGCCTTCTTATGCCTGCTGCATTTTCTTATCCGGAGTCTGCCCTTGTCACACAAAAATCGTCCTCTTCCAAGACAGGGAGGCCATGGTGCAACCATTGTAACAAACATGGCCATCACATTGATAAATGTTGGAAGATTCACGGCAAGCCAAGTGATTGGAAATCCAAGCATGAAAAAGAGACCTCTCATTCTGGTCGAGCTCCCTTCAAATCTTCATCTTCTGGTATCCGATTCACTAAAGACTAGATGATGGAGATCCAATAATTGTTTGAGAAATTTCAAGGAACTCGTGAGGCTCATTTAACTGTTGCAGAACAAGAAGGTAATCCTCTCTCCTCTGCTCTTACTACTTCCAAAATCACTCCAATTTGGATTTTGGATTCTGGTGCCTCGGATCATATGATTGGGGATCGAAGTCTTTTTTCTACCTTTCAACCGACAACTGGTACGAGTATTCGAACTGCTGATGGGACTATTTCTCAGATCAAAGGCCGTGGGTCTATTCAAGTGGATAACTTAATCCTTGAGGATACTCTCTTTGTTCCTAATCTCACATTTAATCTCATTTCTGTGAGCAAATTATCCAAGAATTTCAATTGCTATTTTAATGCTTCTGGTTGTACTTTGCAGGCACTGAATTCACAGAAGAGGATTGGTGCAGCTAGGTTGCAAAATGGGCTCTACGTTCTCTCTCAAAGTTCTCCCACATTAGTTACTGTTTCGCATTTAAATTCTGTTAAGTTATGGCACAATCGTTTAGGTCATCCCAGTTTTCATTATCTTGCTAAACTTCAGCCTTCATTGTTTATTAATACAAAACCAAGTTTATTTCATTGTGATGTATGCTCTATTGTGAAACACACTAAGAAACCTTATCCTCCGTCTAAATACAAACCCTCGCATCCCTTCTCTTTGATTCATAGTGATATTTGGGGACCTTCTCGGATACAAAATGTGAACCAGTGTAAGTGGTTTATTACATTTATTGATGATCATACTCGCCTTACTTGGACCTTTCTTATGCGAGAAAAATCTGATACTCCTGTCATCTTTGAACAATTCTATAATATGGTTCTAACCCAATTTCATACCCGAATACAACAGTTTCATTCTGACAATGGTAGAGAATATTTTGCTCACTCTTTGGGATCATTCTTTCACAAACATGGGATTGTTCATCTTAGTTCCTGTGTTGACACCCCTCAACAAAATGGTATTGCTGAGAGAAAAAACCGTCATCTTCTTGAGGTAACCCGAGCCCTTCTTTTTACTACTCATGTTCCTCATTATCTTTGGGATGAAGCTTTATTGACTGCGACTTATCTTATCAACCGAATACCCAGTAAGGTTCTTGCCTTTAAATCACCTCAATCTTTGTTCTTGAAGTATTACCCTAGTTTCAAACCTATTTCTTCTATTCTTCCTCTAAAAATGTTTGGTTGTACTACTTTCATTCACAATCACAAACCAAACAAATCCAAACTTGAACCCCGAGCTATTAAATGTGTGTTTGTTGGGTATTCCTCCAGGAAAAAAAGGGTATAAAGTTTTTCACCCTCCCTCCAAGAAATATTTTGTCACTATGGACCTGACTTTTCTTGAACAGGAGCCTTACTTCCAACCTACCAGAGCTCAGGGGGAGTCTTCTCAACCTCTCTCGCCACTTTCCGAGGTAATAACACCTTCCTTGTCCTTCCCACAATCAAATTTGTCGCCTTCTTTACAACAACCAGAACAGCCCACTCCTTCTTCTTCCGAGCATGATCTATCACCCGAAACTGTCACAAAACAGTCCACAACTTCTGTCCCACCTATTGTTCATGTTTATAACCGACGAAAACGTATCCTTGAGTCCATCTTGCAATCTACTACGCGCCAAGAATTGGATATGAATTCAGCAGCCCATATTAATGAGACAAGTAAGCATTCTTCACAGAATTTAGATGATTTACCTATTGCCATTCGTAAAGGAGTTCGAACAGGTACTAAGCATCCTATACAAAAGTTTGTTGGTTACTCTTCTCTCATGCCCTCTTTTCAAGCATTTACAGCTAGCCTTGATGCCCACAAAATTCCTAAAGGTATTGATGAAGCTCTTAGTGATCCACGGTGGAAGAGAGCTGTCCAAGAAGAACTCTCGGCACTTGAAAAAACTGCTACTTGGACGATTACTGATTTACCTTCCGGGAAGAAAGCTGTCGGATGCAAATGGATATTTATGATCAAATATAATTCAAATGGGAGTATTCAGCGATATAAGGCACGGTTAGTGGCTAAAGGTTTCACACAGACTCATGGCATTGATTTTACCGAGACTTTTGCACCGGTAGCCAAACTTAATACTGTCAGAGTTCTTCTTAGCATTGCTGTCAATCTTGATTGGAAACTACATCAACTTGATGTAAAAAATGCTTTTCTCAATGGGCATCTTGCTGAAGAAGTTTATATGAAGATTCCTCCCGGACTTCAAGCTTTTGGAGGAGCAAAGAAAGTGTGTAAATTGAATCGGTCTTTATATGGCCTTAAACAATCTCCGCGGGCCTGGTTCGAAAGATTTACTATGGTTACCCTCAAAAGTGGATACAATCAATCCCTTGCCAATCACACACTCTTCTTTAAAGCATGCTCGAACGGGAAGAAGGTCCTTCTACTTGTCTATGTCGATGACATTATCATCACCGGAGATGATGAAGTAGAAATTTCTAAACTCAAACAAACACTTCAAAGGGAGTTTGAGACTAAGGACATGGGCAAACTTCGGTACTTCTTGGGAATGGAAGTAGCTCGATCTCAGCAAGGATGTCATTAATCAACGAAAATATGTGCTTGATCTTCTCCAAGAAGCTGATTTACTTGGATGCAAACCAGTCGATACTCCTATGGATGCTAATCTTTCATTCAACTCGACAGCTCCTCCTCTTCGAGATAAAGAAAGATTTCAGAGGCTTGTTGGGAAACTCATTTATTTATCCCTTACTCGACCTGATATAACATTCTCTGTTAATGTTTTAAGTCAGCATATGAGCAGCCCCACTGAAGAACATATGGCAGCAGCTTATCGAGTCCTCAAATATCTCAAAAAGACGCCCGTACATGGCTTAATTTTTCGGAAAGGTACTGACAAATCTGTTAAGATCCATACAGACTCGAGTTGGGCTGGAAATTTGACAGATCGAAGATCCACAACTGGGTATTGTTCCTTTGTTTGGGGTAATCTTGTGACATGGAAGAGTAAGAAACAACTTGTCATTTCTCGAAGTAGTGCAGAAGCTGAATTTCGAGCACTAGCCCAAGGCATGTGTGAAGGCCTTTGGCTTCTTAAACTTCTCAATGAAGTGGACCCTCGAAATGCTAGCGATTTTGAGATTCTTAGTGATAACCAATCTGCTATAAAAATTGCTAAGAACCCAGTTCAACAAGATCGTACCAAACATGTTGAAGTTGATAGGCACTTTATTGTGGAAAAAGTCAAGAATGGGACTGCTCGACTATCATACGTACCATCCGCTAGCCAACTCGCTGATCTACTCAGAAAAGCTTTGCCTTCAGCAACATTTACTACGTTTATTTCCAAGCTGGGCATATACAATGTATATAAGCCAGCTTGAGGGGGAGTGTAGGAATATACTTGCCGATTAGGACTCTAATATTTAATTCTTTCTAGGACTCTAATATTTAATTCTTTCTTCCTGCAGATTTGTATATACATAGTTTACTTGTATTAGGACTTTAACTTTATCTCTACTCTTGTATAGATTAACTAGGAGTCCTAGAGTCCTACTTTAAGTTAGCATTATCTTGGTAAGAGTTTTACCTAGCATAGGAGTTTTATTATTAGTCTAATTCCAACTCTTGTAGCCTATATAAAGGACCCTATTAGACAGAATTAAATCAAGGAAAACTTTTCTTCTGTCCATCTCAATATCTTACAAATACCGAGTACTTGCACTTGGAATATGCGAAGGGATGTGGCTCAATAGACTATTGGCAGAACTAAAGTTAGACACAAACAGTCCAATAGAACTACAAAGTGACAGCCAACCTGCCATCAGCATTGCAAAGAACCATGTCCATCTTGACAGAACTAAACACATTAAGATAGATAGACACTTCATATCAGAAAAGGTTAACAATGGCTTATTTAACCTTAACTTTGTTCCTACTAAAAAACAGCTTGCTGATGTGTTCACCAAAGCTCTACAAAGGGCAAATTTTGCCGAACTTATATTCAAGCTGGGGATCTACAACATTTACTCACCAGCATGAGGGGGAGTGAAGATTCATGAAGATTGCTATAAATTAGATTGTAGATTGTAGCTTGATGAAAGTTAGGGATTTACATTTCCTAATTTCTAGCAGCTAATATTTAGGGATTTAGCTACTGATTTTTCTAGATTAGACACTCGAGTATACTATAAATATGTGTTATTCTTGTCAATGTAAATAAGGAAATAGAGAACAATTTTCTCTACCTCAAAATCACTATTTTTCTACATATATATCTAATAGGTTTTAGCACTTCTGTAAGTACATAGATATGTGTGTGTGTGTGTAAGCATGTGGAAGATCCAACAAGCCAACATCTTTCAGATAAATATATATATCTTCTGTAAGTACACAAACACATATGTATGCGTGGGTGTACAGGGAAAAGTTGTTAAATTCCTACAACATAAATGGTAGGTAAAACAAATTAGGAAGTCTAGCATTAGAAATTTCCATGTTAGCATTGCACCACAACATGATAATAACAAGTGGGGGAGAGAATAATAAAATAGTGGTTTGATTTATACTACCAGCATCACCTTTTTTTTAATAAGACATTGGACTATGATTTATTAAACCTATAGTTGACATGATAGAGAAGACCTATGTAATATATCTTCTTTTGGTCATCATTGTTTCACTCATCAAATTAACACGAGACTGAATATTGGTGCGCAATCAACTAAAGAATTTGAATATATGAATACATATAGCAATTTTTGGAGAAGAAGTAAAACAAGGAAATTGACAGGTCAAATAAACATGTCTGCTCAGGGGCCAAAATAATGGATAGAATATAGAGCTTGGCTGCCTACAAGCATGACTTTGTATTATCATCTATAGGTAGCAACTTAAGCACTCTTCAAGGAGATCATGTAAGCATATTTTTGGAAGAGTTCTCTAAATTAATCACCAAAATTTATAACAACCAGAAAATTGATTGGAGGGTCACAAATATACGCAATCAAACAATAGAAAACCAACCTGGTGAATACCACTTTCATGAGCAAAAGCATTGGCTCCGACACTGGCCTTACGTGGAAGAACATGTAAACTCATGTATTCTTCTACCTAAGAACCATTCCAAGTCAATAACAAACTCCATAACTAATTCAGTCAAGAGTATTGATTTATGACATTGAACCTTTATAATGAGATCAACAGCTTTATAAGCTGAATCTACGGGTCCAGTTCGAACCGAGCTGGCAACATGCTCTCTCCCACCAGCATCAATGAGTTCAACTGTAGCAGTAGAAAGACCAAGAATTCCAGAAGTAACCTGCATGTTATGTTTTCCATTGTAATTTAAGGCGATCGGGACATACTTAAAAGACAGTTACAAGGGTTGTTGCAATACCTAGTACTACAATACCACCTCATATACCCCATATTCTATGTATCTCTGGCCCTTCATTTTTCTTGAAGTGTCCTCAGACACTCATGTCTGACATGTGGGTATGAAGATATGATCATACCCATATTCAACACTTGCATCCAAGTCCGAGTAACATAGTCCGGATTGTTGTTCAGTCGGATTCTGGTTCTTTTTGGATAGCTTTGGGTGGTGAATAAAATTGCCAAAACCATAGACCCAAATTGCTGTATAAAATAGAAAGATGGGCATGAAAAAGAAAAAAGAGAGAGAAAGAGGGCATTTGATAGGGTAAAGGAGATGACCAATAAAAAGTGAATAAAAAGAATCTACAAACTTCAAAGTTGGTTTGTCAAATGTATGTTACTTAGACTTGGGTGCCACAGTCGGATACATGTTTAGTTTCTTAGAATTTTCACAATGTATTTGGAGAGTCGTATCTCCCTACCATGTCTAAATATGCATCAGACATGGTAGTCGGATACATGTACTTGTAGAGAAATGAAGAGTCCAGCAATGTAGTGTGAAAGAAGAAAAGAAACTATTGGCGGGGTAAGAGGACATTAGTAAACTTTGAAATCAAAATTAGCTTGGTTTTGTGCATATATAGATATATGAAAACAATACAACATCGCTTTATACAGTATTGCAAATAATAAAAAATTGATGTGTGCCTCAAGTATCATAAAATGTCTAGGCAGCGCACCCAATAGTCCAATACCACATTCCAATAACTATTGTTTGAAAATTTCTAGTTACCGGTATATCAAGAAGCTTCCACATAAATTCTGGTTGAAAAACTTCATCCGAAACCAATACTATTAGATCAGCGTCAGTGACTCTCTGGAAAACCAGTAAATAATATAAGCATCAATCACATGGTCCTCAAAAACAAAGAACCAAAATCACGCATTTATACTTGAGTTTTCAGACAACAGTTACTTTTCCCTTTTAAGAATCAAGATATGGTAGAAAACAACAACTCAACCAAAACATAAAAAGAACTTATAAACACCATGGAGCTAGGCATTCATAATCATCAAATATCTTAATAGTATATTTCCCAAATTGTACTCATTGTCTCATTCAGATCGAAATATTATAGTAGTTTATTGCACGATGACCTAAGTGGAAAGAACCAGGAGATAAGTGAAGAATTTTGTTCACCTTTTGTTCAGCTACTTCTTTGAACCTCCAGAATATGTTCCCAAGCTGAACTGCATCAAGCTCATAACCAAGCTGAGGAAAACAAGAAGAAATAAGTAATCAGATAAAGCAAAAAGAGGCAATTTCATCGACTTTAGACTTGTGTAATAGCACCATACCTCTTTCAACCGGTCTCTCAGAGCATAACGTCCACTTCACCGGAGAATCAAAGAAGAAAAAGAAATACAGAGAAGTCAGAAGTTTTGTAACAACTGAATTTGTAAAAAAAAATAAACATGAATAGGGAGATACCAACAAATTGAACCTATGAAATTCAGTTGGGGTTAGTTTGGTTGTCTATAGCTTTATGTTCTGTTTTATAGCCCAAAATATAGCCCATTAACACATCCCCCCAAAAAAAGAAAGAAAAAAACAAACCAAAACGAACCGCCATCATCCCTGGTTGAGTAAACATGTTAAAAATCATGGTCTGACTCTTTATCTGCCCTAATATGTTGAACATCTCAAAATGGATTAGACATACAACCCTTCTAGTCTAATGAAAAACTTAAGACTTACTTAGCAGTACTCAACATGTAATCATGTCCAACATTCATATCCAATTCCAAGTAACATAGCACCATCGAAGTTAATTCATGAAATTGGAGAAAGTTAAAAATCTATAACTTGCCAGAAATTCTAATAAATGGACTAAACCTTTATACTTCACAAATATTTCTGATAACTTGTCCAGCTGTTCTAGAATACAAGGTTAAGTGCAGTACATTCATCAAATATATTAATATTAATAACCCATTTTTACTTTTCCAAGAATTTCTTCGGTGGCTAGCAAATCAGGTGACATTAACACTTTTGTTGCCCTTTGCCTACCTTGACATCATCCAACAAACAGTTTCTTTCATAACAATAAGAAAGGGCCAAGGAAAAACCTATGAACATATCACCACCACACCATTGCACTGATTCCACCATCCCATATAATAATAATTAACAAACAAGTTTAGACATACTCATAAACATTGGATATAAGATATATTCACAAAGCTAAATACAAGATTCTTTGTAATGGTAACTGTGAGTTAGTACACGGTAAATAGTGTTTTATTATGTGAATAGTATTCTAATTTGTTAGGAACTCTATCCTAGAGATAAGAGACTAATCCTAAAGTAGTTTACTGCTAGTTAAACTTTTACTATGTTGTACTGAGTCTATAAAATTGACTCCTCCTTTGTCTCGAGTTAATATATACTATTACAGAGAAAAACTCTTTCTCTTCTCTGTAAATCTACCTTATCTATTTCTACATGGTATCAGTCTAGGTATTGATCCATAAATCTATCTCGATGGTTTTTCCTTCCGCATCCTCTGGTGCTAATTCATCGACAGACTCCCTTCTAGTTGTTGCTGATTTTCCAGAACTCTCTGGCGATGTAGTCACTTGCCATTGGTTTGAAAGTCAGACTTCCTCGACAAATGCTCTCCCTAGTTTTTTAGCTACACAGAATGATCTTGCATGGATTATTGACTCTGGAGCCTCCGACCATATGACTGGTAATAGGGGTTTGTTTGCTACATTTGAACCCTTTTGTTCTCGGTAGTCTATTAAAACTGCAGATGGGTCCTTAGGTCCTATACAAGGGATTGGTTCAGTTCTTCTCACTGAAAATATAATGTTTACTGGTGTGTTGTTTGTACCAGATTTGAAATGCAACCTATTGTCTGTCAGTAAGTTATCTAAGGGTTTACAGTGTTCTCTAGAGTTTACTAATGATAATTGTATCTTACAGGCAGTGGACTTGAAGAGGATACTTGGCAATGCCAGATTGAACAATGGGCTCTATACCTTTTTTGGCAAGCAACCCCTCCAATCTCAAGCTTTTTCTGGTTCCATATCATCCTCAAAACAGAATGATGAAATCATGTTATGGCATTTTCGATTAGGCCACCCAAATTTTTTTTCTTGCCAAACTTTTCCCTCACTTGTTTACTCATACAAAACCGCAATTGTTCAAATGCCATGTTTGCCCTCTTGCTAAGCAATCTAAATCTTCTTATTTATCAGGTTCTTCTAAAATATCTAAACCATTTTCTTTGATTCACAGTGATATTTGGGGTCCTTCTCAAGTGAAGAGTATTAATGGTTATAGGTGGTTTGTGTCTTTCATAGATGACCATAGCAGGACAACATGGACTTACTTAATGCGAGAAAAATCTGAGGTTGAATCTATTTTTAGGAGATTTTATAAAATGATAGAAACCCAATTTAACAGTAAAATTCAGATATTTCAGCCCGATAGTGGGAGAGAGTATTCTACCACTTCTTTGGGGAAATTTTTTACAGATAAAGGAATAGTCTAAATTAGCTCTTGTGTGGATTCACCACAACAAAATGGGGTTGTTGAGCGCAAAAATAGGCATTTACTAGAGATCACTCTATCATTATTATTGTCTAATAATGTTACAAATTACTTGTGGGGTGAGGCTTTATTGACTACCTCTTATCTTATAAATCGGATGCCTAGTAAAGTACTTAAATTTCAAACACCACAGTCACTTTTGTTGGAGAGATATCCAAATTTTAAATCCATGTCTTCTATACTTCCTCAATTCCTCTTCGAATATTTGGTTGTACTGTCTTTGTGCATTCTATTGATCATTCTCGGTCAAAATTAGATCCTAGGTCCTTGAAATGTATTTTCCTGGGTTACTCTTCACTTAAAAAAGGCTACAAATGTTACTATCCTTTTACAAAACAGTTTTTGTCTCTTTGGATGTAACCTTCTTTGAACAGGACCCTTATTTTCCGAAGCCTACAATTCCGGGGGAGACTTTGAAAGAATTGCAGCTTCTTACTATTCCACAAGTATACTCACCCGTAATTCATTTGATATCTTCAGAATTTATTTCTACTCCTCCCAATGATATAACATCTTCCAAACAAACTTTACATGTTGATCCCTCTACTCCAGAATCTGTTTTTGAACTAGCAACCTCCCAAAACTCTCATTCTAAAACTGTTCAGACCCCTAAACAACTCAGTGTTTACACTAGAAGGAAGAAAGTCATTCCTGAGACCGTTTTTCAATTTGACACTTGCCGAAAGTTTGAAATGAGTCCAGTTGCTGCTGAGGATGTTGAAGATAATGAAAACTCTTCAATTAATTTGGAAGATTTTCCTATTGCTAAAAGAAAGGGAGTACGGCAGTGCACTAAGTATCCCATTCAAAAATATGTTACGTATGGTAACTTGATGCCATCTTTTAAGGCTTTTATAGCTTGCCTTGATAAAGAAGAAATCCCTTCAAATATTGATGATGCGCTAAAGGATCCGAGATGGAAGCAGGTTATTGAAGAGGAAATCAATGCTCTTGAAAAGAATGGTACTCGGACTATTGCAGACTTACCAAAAAGGCAAGAAAGCTGCTGGCAGCAAGTGGGTTTTTGCCGTTAAATACAAGTAAGACGGGAGCATAGAGAGATTTAAGGCCAGACTTGCACCCCAGGGTTTTTCACAAACAAATGGCATAGACTACAAGGAAACTTTTTCCCCTGTAGCAAAACTGAACACGGTCAGAGTGTTGTTAAGTGTTGTTGTGAACAAAGATTGGGTTCTTACAGTTAGACATGAAAATTGCCTTTCTAAATGGTAAGTTGGAAGAAGTCTACATGAAGATGCCACATGGGATGGAGCCTAAGCTAAATTGCCAGAAAGTTTGCAGGCTTGAAAAATCCCTCTATGACCTTAAGCGGTCACCAAGAGCCTAGTTTGACTGGTTCACTAAAGTTCTCATGCAGAATAAGTACAAACATTGCCAAGCAGATCACACACTGTTTGTAAAGGTAACTTTTAATGATAAAAGAGTCATCTTAATTGTTTATGTTGATGACACTGTAATAACAGGGGATGATGAAGATGAAATCAGAAACTTGAAGAGCTTATTGAGCAGGGAATTCGAGACTAAGTGTTGATGACACTGTAATAACAGGGGATGATGAAGATAAAATTAAAAACTTGAAGAGCTTATTGAGCAGGGAATTCGAGACTAAGGACTTAGGACAACTACGGTATTTTCTTGGTATGGAAGTTGCCAGATCCAGTAAAGGCCTAGCGATAAACCAGCGAAAGTATGTATTAGATTTACTCTCTGAACCTGGTATGTTGGGGTGTAAACCAGTTGAAACTCCAATGGTAACTGACCTGAAGTTAATAGGAGAAGAATTGGGGACTGAAGTTGATAAAAATCAGTTTCAAAGGTTGGTAGGAAGTGATATGGACACGGCCCCGTATACGCGAATGTTGAGCTTGCGGAAGCGGATAAGGATGTTGGCGCGAATGTTGGATCGGTGAAAAGATAGCTGAAGATAGTCGATGACGATGGAGATGGAAGATAAATAGATAAATTGTCCTCGACACCCTCTTGATCGCAATTAACCAAGCAAGCAACCTCAAGCGGCTCTAATCCACCCTCCTAGACGCAGTTACCTAGGCAAGCAGGAGTGTGAAGATCAACAACAAATTCTGACGAACTTGAAGAATCGCTTCTAAAATAAAGAATATAAGTTATACTTCTTGCAAGTCTAAACTCAAAAGAGAACTTTTTTTTAACCATTCAAATCTGAATTACAATGTGGTTGAAGGCTCCTGATATAAGCCTGGGAGAAATTCTAATCCTAGTGAACTTAAAGAATTAAATACAATAAATAAATGTTGAAATCTAATCTCCTAATTACTTAAGTAACTTCTAATAATAAATAAATATTGAAAATAAAATCTTAATTAAATAAATCTGATCCTAATAGATATTGCAGAATCCTATATTGATTTAAATTACAAATAATCAAATAAAATCTTGAAAATTCGTAATTATCCAAAAATCTCGTATTAATCCCGTATAGGAATTTCTGGATGCGTTGCCTTTGCTAAAATAGACGTATCTTGTGTTCCAGATGTCCGATTGAGGCGTTTCAAGATCCGTTGGAAAGCTCATTGACAGCTGACAAGTTTCAAGAAGACATGTCGACCCATAAATGTCTGGATCCCATCCAAAAAGGGGTCGCAAGTTGACTGACGTTTCTGACTTGCAAAACAGTTTTAACTTCTTTTCCAAGTTGATTAGTTTCACCCCTCTTATGCATGTATTACGAAGCTCATCTATTTGTCCCTAACTAGGCCGGATATCTCCTTTCCCGTAAATGTCATTAGTTAACACATGACTAGTCCTAGAGAAGGGCACTTAGAAGCTGCATACAGAATTCTTAGATATTTGAAAGGTACACCAAGCCATGGTTTAATCTTCAAGAAAACTGAAGGAAGAACAGTCAAAGTCTATACAGACTCAAGTTGGGCTAGTGAAGTTACTGAGAGAAAGTCAACTAGCGGTTATTGTTCATTTGTATGGGGTAATCTAGTGACACGGAGAAGCAAGAAACAACCAGTCATTGCAAGGAGTAGTGCAAAGGCAGAATATAAAGCCTTAGCATTAGGGATCTGTGAAGGAATGTGGCTGCTTAGACTGCTAAAAGAGTTGGGTATGAAGCAAGGTGAGAAGTTTTAGATTCTCAGTGACAACCAATCTGGCATCCATATTGCTAAAATCCCAGTTCATCATTATCGAACTAAGCATGTGGAAATCGACAAGCACTTTATTGTTGAGAGAGTGAAAGATGGAATAGCAAACTTAACTTAAGTTCCTACAGAAGAACAACTTGCTGATGTGCTTACTAAAGCACTTTATAAATAGATTTTTGATATACACACCAGCTTGCGGGGAGTGTGAGTTAGTACACGGTAAATAGTGTTTTATTATGTAAATAGTATTCCAATTTGTTAGGAACTCTATCCTAGAGATAAGAGACTAATCCTAAAGTAGTTTACTGCTAGTTAAACTCTTACTATATTGTACTGAGTCTATAAAATTGACTCCTCCTTTGTATCGAGTTAATATATAATATTACAGAGAAAAACTCTCTTTCTCTTCTCTGTAAATCTACCTTATCTATTTCTACAGTAACAAATATGATGCTTCAACTATTTTTGTAAGACATTCTGACACTGCATTTGCATCTACCTTACAAAAGAAAAGCATTTGTGCTTTTTATAGCTCTTGCTACACTAAACATATTTCACCATCTACTCCCTTTAAACTCTAGTTAAATCATATTAAAACGCAAAACATACGGAGGAAAATGTTTTGAAAACTTGAAATACCTACCTAAGTTTCCCAAGGATATAACCAGCTTCACTGGACCGCTCAAGCATGATATTTTTAGGAGATATAATTTCATATGTACCTTTGTACTTTAGCATTCCATCCTACAAAAAAAAGCATTTCAGAATATATAACTAATAGGTGTTAACACTTCTATAAGTACATAGATATGTGTGTCTGTGTATAAATACACACACATATGTATGCGTGTGTGTAGAGGGAAAAGTTGTTCAATTCCTACAACATAAATTTTAGGTCAAACAAATTAGGAAGTGCGGCATTAGAAATTTCCATGTTAGCATTGTACCACAACATGATAATGATAAGTGGGGGCTAGAATAATAAAATAGTTGTTTGATTTATACCGGCATCACAGTTTTTTAAAAAGACATTGAATTGATCTATTACACTTATAGTTGATATGATGGAGAAGACCTGTGTAATATAGCTTCTCTCTGTCATCGTTGTCTCACACATCAAATTAAAAAGGGATTGAATATTGTGCACAACCAACAATAATGAATTTGCATATATAAATACATATAACAATTACTGGAGAAAAAGTAAAACAAGGAAATTGACAGGTCAAATAAATAGTGCAGCTCAAGGGACAAAATAATGGATAGAATATAGGCCTGGCTGCCTACAAGCATGACTTTGTATTATCATCTTTAGGTAGCAACTTAAGAACTCTCTGAGTGACATAATGTAAGCATGTTTTTGGAAGAGTTCTCTAAATTAATTCCCAAAACTTATCTCACTTACACTAAAGGTCTACATGAGACTGAGTAGATAGAATTCAACTATCAAATATCAGTTGTTCTTTAAATATGAATAAACAGAATTCCATAGTCTATCAAGGAAATCAGAAACAACCAGAGAACTTATTGAAGGTTCACAAATATACGCGATCAAACAATAGAAAACGAACCTGGTGAATACCACTTTCATGAGCAAAAGCATTGGCTCCAACAATGGCCCTATGCAGCTGAACATGTAAACCTGTGTATTCTTCTACCTAAAAACCATTTCAAGTCAATAACGAACTCCAGAACTAATTCAGTCAAGAGAAGCAATTCAGTTGTAACTGAAGTTGACAAAAGAATACCATTTTGCTTGCCATCACAATGTGTTGAGTATTTATTCCTGTATAAAGGCCTCCACAGCATTTTAAGGCCATCACAACCTGTATAAGAAAAAGTATAAAAGTTCAACCGAGTCAAAACAGTAAAACTACTACAGGTCTTATCTTAGGATATTACAAGAACCATTAGTTGAGGTGCACGAGTTCAACTGAAACCAAAATAATAGTTCTTAACATAAAATTCAACGCAAGAAAGAGCAATTGACAGTTGCCAAACTATCTAACCAAGATCATTAAAAACAAATTATCTTACCAACAATACAACTTTTGTCGTGCAGTGAAGTATGTAAATTCAATGCAGGGGAGTGTCCACGAGTTGAACACATGCCTAACATGGACATAACTTTTACATAAGGGAAAGCATATCAGGGACAATGACACATCAAAAAAGTAAAAACAGAAGAAAACAGACATGACAAAAACATGGTCAAGAGTCGAGACTCTATTGGACACACCTGAACATGTGAAGAATTTTTCATCTACTACTACTTGATACATTCCAACTACATAATCATTCCAATATGATAAAACTCAAAAGCTAACCTCCTCCATGGAAGCATTTCCAGCTCGTGTCCCAATGCTATTGATTGCTACTTCCCCTTTCCTTGCACCAGCACATGCTCCCTAAATTCATAACAGCAAAGATTTAAATGCAACCCAAGTACATTTGAATCTCATTCTGCATCAATTAGAAAAGTAAAGCAGTGACCTACCGCTATAGTGTTGGCAGTAGAAAGTCCAAGGTCATTTTGGCAATGTGTCGAAATAATAATATTTTCAATTCCTTGGGTATTGGCTTTTATATCAGCAATCAATTGCCCAAACTCACTCGGCATAGTTATTCCCACAGTATGAGGTATGTTGAGACTTGTTGCTCCAGCCTTGATTACTTCACCCAAAATCTCGTACAGAAACTCCCGGTCAGATCTGGTACAATTCAAAGAAACAACATTATCATGGCGATGAAATGAAAAATGCCCTTTTACATTTACTTATCCCAAAAGAAGCATACAGATCCATACACTACTGCTATCGCAAAATAGCAATTATTTAAAGACAAGGGGTGCAATCAAGCTGAGGTCAACCTGTCAAAAGCTTAAACTCCACTCAAAATTCGAGGCTCTAAGCTCAGCTAGAGCTCGATTGAGTTTCACTTTCTAACACTTGAGCTCCATTCAACATAAATATCAAAGTGCTTGAGCTTTCTTGATTAAGCTTCATTAGGCTCGGTTAGTAAAAGAAAATTAAACTCAATTACTTGTACTAGAACCCAAGCTTGAATTAGAATTGAAATTTTTTAACACTAATTAATATATATGCGACTAGGTTCACAAATTACTTGAATCAGACATTAAGATACTTGAATTTGGCTCACTGAAGCTGCTCAAGCTTGACTCGCCAATAACCAAGCCGGATATCTGAGTTGAACTAAAGCAACTTGCAAGAACAGGGACACCACTAATCAAGCCCATAGCTTTCACCAAAATGGTTTGGCTTCAATAAAATGCAATCAAGGAAAAAACTTCAACCCATAATTTAATTCCTTTTCTTCGATTTTAACATTTAGTCTACTCACTTCCTCTAATCTAATATGACCTGATCTAATCTAGTCCAAACAAAACCATTATCGCATTCTTCAAAATAAGTAAAAATTGAATATGATCTTATCTTAGAACAACCCCGTTGAGAAAATAACACAAAGAAGAAAATTTGGATAAAGATTCAAACCTGCCAGCATCTTCGAGACTGAACTCCACATCATCGCAACCCAAACTCCGAGCAAATCGAACCATATTCCTAGTAATATCCAGTACCTCCTCTTTACTCCTCCTCAACTTATACTTGATATGAATCTCACTCGTTGCGATACATGTATGAATTCTAGGTCTTTTGGCATACTTAACCGCCTCCCAAGCCCTCTTGATGCCCTTCTCATTACAGTTAAAAAATACACAAATAACGGGCACATATCCATTCTCATCCACCCCATTTCCAACTTCTTTAGCAATAGTCTTAAGAGCTTCGAAATCATCTTCCGAGGCGGCCGGGAACCCTGCTTCAATGATATCGAAGCCGAGCTTTGAGAGCTGGCGGGCAATGTCGAGTTTTTCCTTGGAAGTCAAGGTGGCGCCGGGGGATTGTTCGCCGTCGCGGAGGGTAGTGTCGAAGACACGGACGTAGTTGGGGTCGGGGATGTGGTTGGGGGTGTAAAGGGGGCGGCGGTGGGAAGAGGGAGAGTTACGGTCAAGAGATGAGGAAACGATGAGGGATTTGGGGGTTGGATTGGAAGAAGGGAAAGGAAGGAAAGTGCAGCGAGGGGAAAGAGGGGAGTTGAGGGAGGGAGAAGGGGAAGGGAAAAACTTGGTCTTGGAGGGAGTAAGTGCAAGGCTACTAGAGGTAGCCATGGACGACGAGTAGAGCAAAGCGCGGTCAGCACCTTTGATTCAGTTGGACAGCAAAGGTCGTTATATATACAGCCCGGGTGATTCTAGAGTTAGAAATGTTAAAGGCGGTATACCGGTAACATGTAATTACATAATTTGTTATGAGGCGGGTTACTGAATTTGTTACGATAAGTGTTTATAAAAATAGTAGTTATTCAAAAGCTAAATTTTGTAACTACTTTAAATCTTAAAGGTTACAATATATGTTACAAAATCCATGAGAAATACGATATCTACAACATATCGCATCGAACCTACGTAATTTGTTACAAGATATATAGTAAACAAGGTAACTACCGAATTTACTACCCCAATATATCCTAATCTTAAACCAACAAAACTTATGGTAAGGAATTTTGTAGCTACCTTAAATCTTAAAGGATGGCTCTATATGTTACAAAACGGATGAGAAATACGATACCTACAACATATCTCACCCAACCTACGTAGTTCGTTACACAATATATAATAAAGAAGGTAACTACCGAATTTATTACACCATATCTCCTAATCTTAAACCAACCCAACATATGATAAGGCATTTTGTATCTACCTTATCTCTTAAAGGATTACTCTATATGTTACAAAACAGATGATAAATACGAGACCTACAACATATCTCAGCCAACCTACGTAATTTGTTACGGAATATATAGTAAACATCGTAACTACCGAATTTATTACCCCATATATCCTAGTCTTAAACCAATTCAACTTATGGTTAGGAATTTTGTACCTACCTTATCTCTCAAAGGATTACTCTATATGTTACAATACGCATTATAAATACGATACCTACAAAATATATCACCTAACCTATGTAATTCGTTACATAATATATAGTAAACAAGATAACTATCGAATTTATTACACCATATCTCCTAATCTTAAACCAACCCAACATATGGTAAGGCATTTTATAGCTACCTTATCTCTTAAAGGATTACTCTATATGTTACAAAACACATGATAAATACGAGACCTGCAACATATCTCACCTAACCTACGTAATTCGTTACGTAAAATATAGTAAACAAGGTAACTACTGAATTTATTATCCCAATGCTCCTAATCTTAAACCAACCAAAGTAATAGTAAAAAATATTACGTCGGTATTGTTCATGTCGCATCGGTAGTGTTCATGTTGCATTGGTACTGTTTATGTTGCATTTATTACCCAGAACACCAAATTCAAAAATATTGTTCAAAATCGACACTAATTTGTTGCATGTTTGATTCTAGAATCGATATTGTTCTTGTGGTACCAGTAGTTAGGTTAATTGTAACGGTAGTATTGTGTATCATTTTTACCATTTTAGTTCACTACATATATAAATTTGTATGTTTTAATTAAAAATCACTTGAAAATTGTTTTAAACTCATTTTCATTGACTAAAGTTTTGTGGAAGTCTTTAAAGAGAAAATTGTTCAAAACCCTTGAAAATAATTGTTCTAAGCATTAAGAAAATTTGTACGATTAATAGTATCGAAAGATGATAAGCACAATATAAGTAAATGTAACGCCCCGAGTTTAGGGCCGGGAGATAATCATATTAGTAAGCCGAGTCGGGTTAAATTTAAATTGGAGAAAAATTAATTTTTAACACACACCAAAAGTGTTTTAAAGAAAGAAGGGCAAAAAGGAGATTTTGTAATTCCAAAAAGGTTTTTCAAAAGCTATCATCTTCCTCAACCTTTCTCTTAACGTTACTTTCACTCAAAAACCCCATTTTACTATTCCATTGCCCCAAGCTCTCAATCCAAGTGATTTCTCCAAGGTAATTGATTTCTTAACTTGGTTTCATCTTCCTTGAGTCATAAATGTTGAGATTTTTGCAAAACCTATGGTTTAAACATGTTTTGATTTTTAAAGTTTGGTTTGAAATGAAAAGAAGTTTATGGGTTTTCGTTAGGGTTGACTATGGCTGAATTTGAGTGTGTTTTAACTTTGTTTTATTGCTAAAATAACATGAAAAGAATGGGTTGTTATGGGAAACCTGAAATGGGTATTGTGGGTGATTTTGGGAGTTGAAAATCTTGAGTTCTCGGTCTAAATGACAGTTGAAGGTTTGATAGCTTTGGGTTGATGTTTTGGAATGTTAAAAGATAGATTTTTATGGTAAATTCGTTGGGTGTGGCTGCAAGTAGTTTGAGACTGAATTGATATGTTTCGGGTGAAATTTGGGGCTTGAATCGATGTGTGTTGTTGCAAGATTGTTGAGTTCCGGGTTTTTGTTGTGTTTGTGAGTGTATTAGTGCTCTAGTGTTCAGTTTTGAGTTGCTTACAACAGAGGAATCAGATTCGTTCTTTGTGGACGAAAATCCGGGTAGTTCGGGGGCTTGATTCAGCATCTTGGACATCGTTTGTGTGTTGGCTGGTGAGTGAATCGATTTTAAAAGCCTTAACGTGGTTAAGGGAATGTTTTGGGAGTTTGGATTGAGCTTGAAAAGCCAATCCAAGCTCAAGAGTAAGTTTTAATTGTTTTAAGCAATTAAATCGTGTTTTATGTTTCCTCAATGCATGATGAACATGTTATATTGTTATGCGTTGAATTGCTTTGTTGAACATGTAAAGATGTGGGACTTGTGTTTGTATTTGCATTGTGATTGCATACTTTGCATGGAAGTTTGGACATGGTAAGTGGTTCAAACATCGGTAATGCTTGTGTTTGTGAATGAGTATATTGGCACGTGTTGAATTGTTACCAGATATAATTGATCGATCAATAGGATTAGAGTGCACTCGAGGTAAAAGTCACGCGTGGCCTTAGTGATGCTAGATTCCACTAAGGAGGAGTACGGTGATGTGAGATTCCACCGGAAGTTATGTTTTGCTAGACGAGTGAGTACGATGATGTGAGATTCCACCGGAAGTGTCTAGTGGGTTTGAGGAAAAAAACTATCCGCATATCCGAGTAAAAACGATGAATGTCAATATACCCATGATGCTTTAATTCTCATGTTAAGCATGTCGTTGATTTCTTCTATTATGCTTATGCATTGTTGGTTACTTTGCGTGCGTTATGGGAACGAGCATGTGGTAAGCCTATGGCTTGTGGTTGCATTCGGTAAATGCATATGATGGTAAATGCATGTTGTTATGTGTTCAAGCATGTGGAGATGATTTGGAAATGGTTTTGGTTTTCCAGTAAACTAATGTTTTAAAACTGCATTGTTCTAGCTACCGTTTTGAGCACCGCTCACTAAGCTTAAACGCTTACGCTCTTTTTTCCAACAATGCAGACCCTTAGACCTTCGGAGCAGCTCGGGGAACAAGGGAGAATCCAAGGAGAATCCAAGGGAGTTTGGTTTGCTCAAGTATGAGTTTAGACTTCAATAATTAGTATTAAGCAATGAGATAGGACCTTTATGTTTTGAGGTATTGTTGGCATGTCTCTTGCTTTAGAAAAGTTTGCTTAGTTGTTTTGGGCTTGTATTGCCTTTCACCTTGTTGATTTATGTTTTTGTTTAGCTTTTGGCATGTTGGTGTTTTGGAAGCTAAGTGTTCTTGTGAGCTTGAGCTTGAGATTCATTTTATTGCGTGTATGCATGTTTGAGGTCGTGTTTAGGGTGTCTTGCCTCTAGATTGATTGTATTTTGAGATGCTATGTGGTTTGTGATGTTTTGGGGCAAGTTTGGAGATGTCAAATTTTGTTTTTGGGCCAAATTGTGCCCAGGCGTTTCGGAACGCCTGGTATGATTTCGGAACGGTTGAGCTCCAGGGGTACCCGTATCAGAATGGGGGTGGTGTCGTTTCGGTACAATTTGCTAATGGAGGTTCCTGTTTCGGAACCATATAGGGTTGTTCCAGTGCGTTTGGCCACTGGAGGTCCCCGTTCCGGAACAAGGTAGGACCATTCCGGAACGGCTTGATGTTGCTTTTTTTAAAATGAAGCCCGCGTTTCAGAACGGGCTGGCCTGTTTCGAAACGCAGGCAGTTAAAATAGTCAAAAGGCATCTTCAAGGGTTCCCAAATGATGCAATTTAGTCCCTAAGGCTTGTATGCTTCCTAGATTAGTTTATACGTGACCTTTGTGATGGTTTTTCCTCGTGTTCATGTAATTTGACTAACAAACTACTTGGTAAGTTTAAATTATCGTATGCCCTCTGCTCGGTTCGTATCTATGTTCGCTTTTTCGTTGGTTGCCCTTCACACATAGGATTAAAATGATAATTAGATAAGATAATTAAAATAAAAAAATAGGGTTGCTAATCAGAGTGAGGCCTTAGCGGGTTTCGCTTCGGTTTTCCCCGTGTAACCCGTTCGGTTCGGTCTGTTGGCTAGGCCAGGACGACGGGGTTACATTTGGTGGTATCAGAGCCTAGGTTCCGCCTAGGTTCATTGAGTTTCTGCAAGCCGAAAGGTAAGTAAGGTAAGTTTTATGGTGTAAGGTTGTTGATTGTGATTGCATGCTTGTGGCTATATTTGTGTTGGTTGAGAAATAGTTAAAGGCACCCATTGCCAGTATACTATTATTGTAAGTGATTTTAAGTTTAAGGACTTGAGCACCTTGGACATCGTTCCTTGCTGACCCCAAATCATTTCACTTGTTGTGTTTGTTGTTTAGCTTTGCATATGTTAGTATGGTGAGACCGAGGGGAAGGCCAAGAATGGATAATATGAGGGTTGAGCGGATTGAGGATGTTGAGGATGTGCGAGTAGAGAACTTGCCTCCTCCTCCAGAGGGTGGAGTGAATGTGGAAGGTGTTGGACCCAGGCTGGTCAGGGATAGGTAGGTATTGATGTGAATCCGTTGGTTCAGGCTATAGCTGGGGCTATTCAGATAGCTTTAGCGGGTGTTCGGCTTGTAGCACTGCCTCAGGGTGTAGGTTCTGGTTTACCGTTAGAGCGACTCCGTAGCTTAGGCGGGGTTAAGTTCCGTGGGTTGTCACCCGAGGGTTCAGAGGCATGGCTTGAGAGCACAGTTCGTATTTTGAGTCAGATGGAGTGTTCTGAAGCGCATAAGCTAGGTTGCATTGTCTCTTTGCTTCAGGGGGATGCCTACACTTGGTGGACTACTATTACTACGAGTATACCAGAGGCCGAGGTTACTTGGGAGTTCTTCAGGACTGCTTTCCGTAAGAAGTACCTAGGTCCTCGATACCTAGATGAGAAGAAGAGAGAGTTCATGGATCTAGTTCAGGGTAGCTTGACCGTGTCCGACTATGAGGGGCAGTTCGTACGTTTGAGTCAGTATGCTTCTGAGTTAGTTCCCACTGAGAAGGAACGTTGTGAGCGTTTCCGTTATGGGTTGGTTCAGGAGGTGAAGACCTACATGTTGGCTTCCGACTATACATATTTTGATGTGTTGGTCGCTAGGGCCAAGGACATCGAACAATCTTTGGGACTTGCGGATCGCAAGGGTGGATCTAGTTCAGGAACGAGGACTGCTGAATGGGATAGAGATCGTGGCAAGAGGCACAAGGATAGGAAACCTCATCATGATCATAGACGCGGAGGTGGTAATCTGGGGCAAGGCCATCACGGCCAAGGGACTGAGAATCGTACTCCCGAGTGCAACAAGTGTGGTAGACGTCATTACGGTAAGTGTTGGGGCACTTATAGCTCTTGTTGGAACTACGGGTCTAGGGCGCACTTGAAGCGCGATTGTCAACATCCGTCTAGGGATGAACAAGCTCCTGCATGAGCTGTCGAGCATCAGAGAGGTCGTAGGCGCGGTCGAGGTAACTTTCAGCCTAGGAATGACGGTCAGAGGAATGTAGCTCATGTTGTAGCAGTTCAGCCCGAGGGAGGTGGGTCAGCTAGGGTGTATGCACACCGTGAGGACATGAATGACACAGATGTGATTGCAGGTAATTTCTCGTTACAGTCTTTGACTTTGCTTTCTTTGTTTGATTCCGGTTCTACACATTCGTACATATTGAGTGAGCATGCAAGATTGCTAGATATTCCGGTTGAGGTATTAGATGTGGGTATGAATGTCACTAGTTCCTTTGGTGAGACAGTGGTGGTCAGAAAGATGTACAGAAGATTTCCTTTGATGGTTCAGGGTCATGTTTTTCCCGTGGATGTGATGGAATTGCCGTTTTATGGTTTCGATGTAATATTAGGCATGGGCTGGCTTGTAGAGCATAGGGCTAGGGTAGATTTTAAGACAAAGCGGGTGTCCTTGAGACTTTCAGAGGATCACAAGGTAGTAATAGTGGGTGAGAACGTTAAGTTCTTGTCCAATGTAGTTTCAGCCTTAGAGGCTCAGAAGTTATTGGATGTGGGTTGTCAGGCATACCTAGCCTATGTTATGAATCCGAATATGGATGAGGCACGCCGCGAGACATTAGAACAGTTTGTGACTTTTCGAGTGTATTCCCAGAAGAATTACATGGTTTGCCTCCAGATAGAGATGTATAGTTTGCTATTGAGATATATTTAGATTTAGCTCCAGTATCGATTGCACCGTACCGAATGGCTCCTAAAGAAATGAAAGAGTTGAAGACACAGCTTCAGGAATTGATAGACCGAGGGTTCATTCGTCCGAGTACTTCACCTTGGGGTGCACCAGTGTTGTTTGTGAAGAAGAAAGATGGCAGTTTGAGAATATGTATCGATTACCGACAGTTGAATAAGTTGACAGTGAAGAACAAATATTCGTTTCCGAGGATTGATGACCTGTTTGATCAGTTGAGAGGTGCTTCAGTGTTCTCGAAGATAGATTTGAGATCTGGTTATTATCAGTTGAAAGTAAGAGATCAAGATGTACCCAAGACATCTTTCCGCACTCGTTATGGGCACTACGAATTCCCAGTGATGCCCTTTGGTTTGACTAATGCACTAGCAACTTTTATGGACATGATGAATAGAGTGTTTCACGAGTACTTGGATCAGTTTTTGTTAGTGTTCATTAATGATATTTTAGTGTACTCTTGTACCGAGGAAGATCATGATCGACATTTGCGTTTGGTGTTGCAGAAATTGTTAGACAATTAGTTGTATTCCAAGTTAAGCAAATGTGAGTTTTGGATTAGGGAAGTAATCTTCTTAGGCCATATTGTATCAGCCGAGGGAATCCGAGTGGATCCTAAGAAGGTTTAGGCAGTTGTGAATTGGAAACAACCGAAGAAAGTGACAGAAGTTCGTAGTTTCTTAGGTTTGGTCAGTTACTATATACGTTTTGTTGAGGGTTTCTCAAAGGTTGCAACACCTTTGACTAAATTACTACATAAGGATGTTCGGTTTGAGTGGACTGATGCAAGACAACAAGCATTTGAGAAATTGAAAGAAGCCTTAACCGAAGCTCATGTTTTGATTCAGCCCGTGTCAGGGAAATAGTTTGTAGTCTTCAGTGATACGTCGTATGTTGGCTTAGGTTGTGTGCTTATGCAAGAAGGAAGAGTAGTGGCCTATGTGTCTAGGCAGTTGAAGACTCATGAATGTAATTACCCTACGCATGACATGGAATTGGCTGCAGTGGTTTTTGCTTTGAAAGTTTGGAGACATTACTTATATGGTGAGAAATGCACAGTGTATACGGACCACAAGAGTCTGAAGTATATAATGACACAAAGAGAGTTGAATCTTAGACAACGTAGGTGGCTAGAGTTACTTAAGGACTACGATCTCACGATTGAGTATCATCCGGGTAAAGCAAATGTAGTGGTTGATGCTTTGAGTAGGAAGGTAGAAGCGGAATTACGAGCCATGTTTGCTAGATTGAGTTTGTCCAAAGATGGTGGTTTAGTAGCTGAGTTGCAAGTTAAACCCTTGTTGCTTCAGTTGATTAGAGACAAAACAGTTGCAAGATAGATCATTAGCATCTCATGTACAAGACATAGCGGAGGGTAAACCGACGGATTTCCGTTTTAGTAGTGATGGAGTCTTGTGTTTCAAGAGCAGTGTAGTTGTTCCGGAAGATGTAGACTTGAGACGCACCATCCTAACTGAAGCTCACAGTAGTTTGTTTGCTATGCATCCGGGAAGTACGAAAATGTATCGCGGTTTGAAAAATGAGTATTTCTGGGTTGGTTTGAAGAAAGATGTTGCCGAGTTTGTGAGTAAGTGCATGGTTTGTCAGCGAGTTAAAGCCGAACACCGGTTTCCTTCAGGTTTGTTACAACCGTTGAGAAATCCCGAGTGGAAGTGGGAGAGAATTGCCATGGATTTCGTATCGGGTTTGCCATTTACACCTTCTACGAAGAATTCGGTTTGGGTAATTGTTGACCGTCTTACGAAATGTGCGCACTTTTTGGCCGTTCACACAACTTATACTATAGATAAGTTGGCCAATTTGTATATCAGTGAAATAGTTAGATTGCATGGTGTACCGAAGTCTATAGTGTCAGACAGAGATCCGAGATTCACGGCCAGATTTTGGGAGAGTTTGCATAGTTCTTTGGGTACTCGACTGAATTTTAGCACTTCATATCATCCTCAGACCGATGGTCAGTCAGAGAGAGTCATACAAGTGTTGGAAGACATGTTAGATGTTGCATTATTGAATTTCAGGGTTCGTGGGAGAAGCATCTACCGTTAGTAGAGTTTGTATATAATAACAGTTATCAAGCGAGCATACAGATGGCACCTTACGAAGCTCTGTATGGTAGAAAATGTAGAACACATGTTTGTTGGGCCGAAGCGGGACAGAAATTGATACCTTTGTCTGATATGCTTAAGGGTACTACCGAGAAAGTACACACTATTTGTGACCGTTTGAAAGCAGCTTCGGATAGACATAAATCTTATGCAGATTTGAAAAGAAGAGAAATAGAGTATGTTGTGGGCGACAAAGTGTTCTTTAAAGTCTCACCTTGGAAGAAGGTGATGAGGTTTGGTAGGAATGGTAAGTTGAGCCCGAGATTCATCGGTTCGAATGAGATAGTTGAGAGAGTTGGTCCCGTTGCCTATAGATTGAGACTGGCGGCTGAACTAGAGAAGATTCACGACGTGTTTCATGTTTCGATGCTTCTGAGGTATAGATCAGATCCGTCACATGTTATGCCAGTTGAGGAGATAAAATTGATTCCAGATTTGACCTACGATGAAGAACCAGTTGAGATTTTGGCTTCGGGCAGCAAAGTGTTGCAAGGAAGGACCATTGAGTTGGTTAAGGTTAAGTGGCGACACAGAGGAGTGGAAGAAGCCACTTGGGAGAGGAAGGATGACATGAGAAAGCAGTTTTCGCATCTCTTTCCGCTAGGTAAATTTCAGGGACGAAATTCCTTAAGTGGGGGAGAGTTGTAACGCCCCGAGTTTAGGGCCGGGAGATAATCGGATTAGTCAAGTTGAGTTAGGTTAAATTTAAAATGGAGAAAAACTAATTTTGAAATTCCTTAACGTTACTTTCACTCAAAAACCCCATTTTACTATTCCATTGCCCTAAGCTCTCAATCCAAGTGATTTCTCCAAGGTAATTGATTTCTTAACTTGGTTTCATCTTCCTTGAGTCATAAATGTTGAGATTTTTGCAAAACCTATGGTTTAAACATGTTTTGATTTTTAAATTTTGGTTTGAAATGAAAGGAAGTTTATGGGTTTTCGTTGGGGTTGACTAAGGCTGAGTTTGAGTGTGTTTTAACTTTGTTTTATTGCTAAAATAACATGAAAACGATGGGTTGTTGTGGGAAACCTAAAATGGGTATTGTGGGTGATTTTGGGAGTTGAAAATCTTGAGTTTTTTGATGGGCTTTGGGTCTAAATGACATCTGAAGGTTTGATAGCTTTGGGTTGATGTTTTGGAATGTTAAAAGATAGATTTTTTATGGTAAATTCGTTGGGTGTGGCTGCAAGTAGTTTGGGACAGAATTGATATGTTTCGGGTGAAATTTGAGGCTTGAATCGATGTGTGTTGTTGCAAGATTGTTGAGTTCCGGGTTTTTGCTGTGTTTGTGAGTGTATTAGTGTTCTAATGTTCAGTTTTGGGTTGCTTAAAATAGAGGAATCAGATTCGTTCTTTGTGGACGAAAATCCGGGTAGTTCGGGGCTTGATTCAGCATCTTGGACATCATTTGTGTGTTGGCTGGTGAGTGGATCGATTTTAAAAGCCTTAACGTGGTTAAGGGAATGTTTTGGGAGTTTGGATTGAGCTTGAAAAGACAATCCAAGCTCAAGAGTAAGTTTTAATGGTTTTAAGCAATTAAATCGTGTTTTATGTTTCCTCAATGCATGATGAACATGTTATATTGTTATGCATTGAATTGCTTTGTTGCACATGTTGAGATGTGGGACTTGTGTTTGTATTTGCATTGTAATTGCATGCTTTGCATGGAAGTTTGGACATGGTAAGTGGTTCAAGCATCGGTAATGCTTGTGGTTGTGAATGAGTATATTGGCACGTGTTGAGTTGTTACCGGATATAATTGATCGATCAATAGGATTAGAGTGCACTCGAGGTAAAAGTCGTGCGTGGCCTTAGTGATGCTAGATTCCACAAAGGATGAGTACGGTGATGTGAGATTCCACCGGAAGTGTCTAGTGGGTTTGAGGGAAAAAACTATTCGCATATCCGAGTAAAAACGATGAATGTCAATATACCCATGATGCTTTAATTCTCATGTTAAGCATGTCGTTGATTTCTTCTATTATGCTTATGCATTGTTGGTTACTTTGTGTGCGTTATGGGAACGAGCATGTGGTAAGCCTATGGCTTGTGGTTGCATTCAGTAAATGCATGTTGTTATGTGTTCAAGCATGTGAAGATGATTTGGAAATGGTTTTGGTTTTCCAGCAAACTAATGTTTTAAAATTGCATTGTTGTAGCTACCGTTTTGAGCACCGCTCACTAAGCTTAAACGCTTATGCTCTCTTTTCCAACAATGCAGGCCCTTAGACCTTCAGAGCAGCTCGGGGAACAAGGGAGAATCCAAGGGAGTTTGGTTTGCTCAAGTATGAGTTTAGACTTCAATAATTAGTATAAAGAAATGGGATATGACCTTTATGTTTTGAGGTGTTGTTGGCATGTCTCTTGCTTTAGACAAGTTTGCTTAGTTTTTTTGGGCTTGTTTTGCCTTTAACCTTGTTGATTTATGCTTTTGTTTAGCTTTTGGCTTGTTGGTGTTTTGGAAGCTAAGTGTTCTTGTGAGCTTGAGCTTGAGATTCATTTTATTGCGTGTATGCATGTTTGAGGTCGTGTTTAGGGTGTATTGCCTCTAGATTGATTGTATTTTGAGATGTTATGTGGTTTGTGATGTTTCAGGGAAAGTTTGGGGACGTTTGGAGATGTCAAATTTTGTTTTCGGGCCAAACTGTGCCCAGGCGTTTCGGAACGCCTGATATGGTTTCAGAACGGTTGAGCTCCAGGGGTACCCGTATCAGAATGGGGGTGGTGTCGTTTCGGTAAGATTTGTCACTGGAGGTTCTTGTTTCGGAACCATATAGGGTCGTTCCGGTACGTTTGGCCACTGGAGGTCCCCGTTTTGAAACAAGGTGGGATCGTTTTGGAATAGCTTGATGTTGTTTTTTTTAAATGAAGCCCGCGTTTTAGAACGGGCTGGCATGTTTCGAAACACAGACAATTAAAATAGTCAAAAGGCATCTTCAAGGGTTCCTAAATGATGCATTTTAGTCCCTAAGGCTTGTATGCTTCCTAGATGAGTTTATATGTGACCTTTGTTATGGTTTTGCCTCGTGTGCATGTAATTTGACTAACAAACTACTTGGTAAGTTTAAATTATCGTATGACATATGCTCGGTTCGTATGTTTGTTCGCTTTTCCGCTGGTTGCCCTTCATACATAGGATTAAAATGAAAAAATAGGGTTGCTAATCGGAGTGAGGCCTTAGGGGGTTTCTCTTCGGTTTCCCCCGTGTAACCCGTTCGGTTCGGTCTGTTGGCTAGGCCGGGACGAGGGGGTTACAGTAAAAGTGGTAATACAAAATATTTATAGTTACATAAGATCAATGTCATGATCTAAAAGATAAGCATAATGAAGAATATTCAAATAGATCCAAATCATTCAAAATGAAACTACTAAATTATAAACATCAATGCAACAAAAATAACATCCAAAGTGTCATCCATAAATTCATAATGACAACCAAAGACATAGACAAATCATAAAAAACAAGAGAAACAAATCCATCAAGCATATGATGTTGGTGGTGGATCAAAGTCGAATGAAGAAGCTCGAAAGTTTAAAAGTTCCAAGAGAGAGCGGCAACCTCATCAAACAAAGGGTTGAACCAAGAAATAAATTTACCATGAACTTCCTCAAGTCTAACAAAGAGACATTGTTAAAGAAATCAAATAAGTCAACTTGCAAAAAAAAGAAATAAATATGTTTGCAACAATTTAATCTCAATTCTCAATAAATTTTATTAATCAAAACAATAAGTTTAAAGATTATATATATATATATATATATAATTAAAAAGGAAAATGGCTTGAAAAATAAAATGTGTGTAAGTATAATGTCAATCTCAATTTCATATGTAATATGTAAGAGTAGTACAGATGCCATCAAGAACATTACATATATCGTCAAAAACAGTACATATACTACATGATACTTTTACCCAAATTTCTACATTCGTTCAAATGATATTGATACTGCAATAATAATACTGATACTAAAATGCAGAAAATGTCATTTTAAGCTCGAAAATGCTCCTCAATCTAACTCTAACCTTCTTATAGTGTCCCTAAGACTACCTAAAGCCACCAACGTTGTTCATGCGTAATTTAACATCATTAGCAAGCATTCCTAACGAAACCCTAGCCACTCCATAACACTCATATATGGAGACATGAATCTTATTTTGAAGCTTGACATGTGAAGAGGAAGAATTTTACCTCAAATATTACTCTACTCCAACTCAAACTCAAAGAAATCGAGGTTGAAGAAGATGGATGAAAGAAAAACGTGGGTTTGTTAAAAAAATGGCGTTTGATTTCTCCTTTTTCTTTCCCCCATTGCTTTCTATAAGCTTAACCGGTTAATCTGCTATCCCCTTTTACCCATTTTTTGTAAATTTTTTTATTTTTTTAATCTAACGGCTCATATTCATTTTACCTACATCTAACGATTGTACCGATGTTGCCTAATATTAGCCTAGTTTTAAACGGTCTAACGCTAGAATCACCCATACAACCCCGTGTTCAAATTTTTGATACTTTTCTTTTAAAATTTTGGGTAAACTACACCACATACCACTCAACTATGGCTCATGAGTCGAAAATGCCACCAAACTTAAAAATTATTCAAAACTATCACTGAACTTTAATATGTGACTCGAAAATACCACTCCAACGTTAACTCTTAACACCCATGTTAAGTTAAAACGACATTGTTTTAGTTTGACTGTTTTGAAGCCTAATTTGGGCCAAAACGATGTCGTTTTTTAGAGGGAAATTATTAAAACCATGTACTTGGAGGGGTTTGAACCCAAAACCTCCAAATGTAAAAGTTAAACCTTAACCAATAAACCAACTAGATATTATATGATGTTTTGCCAAAAATAGTATATATCTCAAACTACATGAGATTAATTTAAATTATTTTATAAATAAATAACACTATAAATAATATTAATATATGAATAATATAAAATATATTATTCTTATATATTATTAATAATATAAACATATTATTTTTTAAAAACCCAAAATATTCATAAAAATAATATATAAAAAACTCTAAACCCTAAACTATTAACCTACAAACCCCAACACTCAAACTTAAACCCTAAACCCTAAGGTTTAGGGTTTAGGTTTTTTATAAATTACCGCTATGAATACTTTTGGTTTTTAAAAATAATATATTTATATTATAAATAGTATATAAAAATAAAATAATATATTTTATTTAAATAATATAATCTTATCTATTCGGTTCAACTAAATTATTTTACGAAACAAATAATACTAAAAACAATATTAATAATATAAAATATATTATTTATATATATCAATAAAATTATATTATTTTTATGGTTTTTACATATTATGTATAATATAAATATATTATTTTTAAAAATACTAATAAAATAATATCTTTATTAAAACAATATAATTATATTATAAATAATATATAAAAATCTTAAACCCTAAATATATTATTTTTATGGTTTTAGATTTGTGCTTTGTAGTTGAAGGTTTAGGACTTAGAGTTTTTATACATTATTTATAATATAAATATATTATTTTTATAAATATTTTGAAGTTTTTTTTAAAATAATATATTTATATTATAAATATTATATAAAAATAAAAAATACACTTTTATTTATATATATTGGTATATATAAATAATATATTTATAAATAATATAGTTTTTATTATTTATATATTAATATTATTTATAGTATTATTTATTTCATAAAATAATTTGAATTAATCTCATGTAGTTTGAGATGTATACTATTTCTGGTAAAAGATTATATAATTAATATCAAGTTGGTTTAGTGGTTAAGTTTTAGCCCTTACATTTGAAGGTTCTGGGTTCAAACCCCTCTAAGCACATGGTTTTAGTAATTTTCCTCTAGCAAAAATAATATCATTTTGGCCTAAATTAGGCTTCAAAATAGCTGCACCAAAACAATGTCGTTTTGACTTAACGGGGGTGTTAGGAGTTAACGACGAAGTGGTATTTTCGAGTCACATATTAAAGTTTAGTGATAGTTTTGAACAATTTTAAAGTTATGTGGCGTTTTCGACTCATGGGCCATATTTGAGTGGTGTGTGGTGTAGTTTACCCTAAAAATTTTATCGAACATTAAATCGTTAAAGTGCTTAGAAGCATAATCTTGGATTTGCGTACGCATCCTCCCTTTGTTTTTTTTTTGGATTAAAGGAGCTTCTTAATCATTAACAAAAGAAAACATTACAACAGAGATGAAAGCCCCGCAGGAACATTTAAGGTCCAATCGGGTGAGCAAACAAAAGCAAGAGAGCTTTTAGCAACCCAATCAGTGGCTCCATTACAAGCATGATGAACAAAAGAAAAAACACAGGAAGAGAAAGACATAGCCGTAGTTTGGATGTCTTCTTCAATAGCCGCAGATTCCCATGCAAAGGAAGAAACAAAATTAATCTTGTCAATGATCCCTTTGCAGTCGGATTCTAAAATAACATGATCAAAGCCAAAACGAACAACCAAAAAAACTCCAAGCCTAATCGCGGAGCCCTCTGCTGATAAAGCCGAGGAGGCCAAGAGGGACGTCGTATCTCCATTGAGGAGGAAACCGGAAGAATCACGGGTAATATCAGCCACAACTGCTTTTCCCGTCACATTGTCAAAAGTCGCGTCACAATTAATTTTGATTCTTCTGCGGGGTGGAAGGATCCAAGTCGAGACCTTGAGTGATGGATCGGGTTTATACGGATGATTCCTCGCTTGGGCCTGTGAGAATTTCATGAAGGCGCTTTCCGCACGACTCCATACGTCCCACAATGATTCAACCAACCCCTCAAAAACAAAACCATTCCGAGATTTCCACGTCGCCCATAATAAGAAGGTAATAAGAGCACAACCATCGTCAAATTTTCCGATCCTGCATAGGCCAATGATTTTTTCCCACAATTTAGCAAAACCAGGAAAGCCGACGGCGGAAGGGGAATAACTGAATCCAGAGGCTCTTCATACTGCTTGATCGAAAGGACAGAAGATGCTCGACGCTCTCAACAACATCCCCACAACGGAGACAACAATCAGAGGCTTGGAAGGAACCATGGAAACGAGCTGCTAAAATGCCCTTTGATGGAACAATATTGCGGTAGAGCTTCCAGATGAAGGATAAGATCTTCGCGGGCACTTTCAAACCCCAAATAGAGCTCCAAATGACTTGTTTTTTAAAAAGGGCGTCACTAGAGAAAGGGTTGTAGCTCAGATCATTTTTCTCTTCAAGGAAGCGATATTCAGAGCGAACAGAGTACATCTCATCTTTGGAGGCAACCCAAACCAGAGTGTCTTTTATCGTAGGGCCTACAGGGGATGGTTAATGTAACCCCCGTAGCCCGGCCTAGACGGTTGACCCGAACTACGAAGATTACACGGGGAAAACCAAAGTCAACCCGAAAGTCAACCTTGATTAACGACCCCTTTTTTTTTCTTTTTAAACTTTTCTAGATGCACATTTAACCTAGGCATACTCTTGAGATAAGCATACTCAAAAATCACAGCAATCAGAAGACGATAAGGGACCCAATTGCACAAAATACGAAATTAGGGACCAAATTGTAAATTCTGAAAATTAAGAGGACTTTACCAATTTTTAAGTTACCATTATGAAATTAGTCATGTTTCATGCCTCTCTGCCAAATTTCATCTCAAACGGACATCTCAAACTCAAGCAATTGCACATACAAGAAACGGGACTAAAACGTAAAGCTTGCTAACCATCAGGTGTTCAGAAACGGGTCTAGGCCGTTCAGGAACACCCCTTGGCAGTAGCCAAAGTGTTCAGAAACGGGCTAGGCCGTTCAGGAACACCCTAGCCAAAACAAGGGCCTGTTTCGAAACAGGCAAGAGTGTTTCGAAACAGGCAAGGGTGTTTCGAAACACCCTGCCCAGAAACAGCAATTTGGCATGTTTTAACACCTTTAAACCCCATCAAACATGCTCCAAACCATTCCACAATAAAACAACAACATGCCAAACATCAAACCTACCAATTTACATCAAAATCTAGATACAAAACCACCCCTAGATGCACCAACTCATTCAACACATCCAACACTCAATCATGCTTTTCAAACAAGAAGCATAGCATAACAACTTAAGCATAAGAAGATTCAAACGTTGCAAGCTTACACCACATAGTTCAAAATCATAAACCATACTTTTCCAACATATACAATCTCATAAAACATCAACATAAGAGATTATTTTCCCCATTGCCTTTATTAACTATAGCTATTAACCGAGACATACATCTCAAGTGGAGTTCTCCTTGAATCCCTTGCTTCTCGCTGTCCAAACTTCAAATATCTGCATTGATGGACAAAAAGGAGCGTAAGCACATAATGCTTAGTGAGGAATGCTCAAAACCAAAACACCATCAATGCAGCGAATCATAAAACCACTTTTGAAAACAACTCGATTTCATAAACCAAAGCATTGTTTGAAAACCCTTTTCAACAACATGCTTAAAACCATGCATTGCTCAATCATGGAAACCAATCCTTAGCTTAGAAAGCTAAGCAAGCCTATTCAAAACATAAACTTGCAAAACCATTAACCCTATCATGCATAAACACCATATGCAAAGTTAAATTCAAACCCTTGGAAATCACTTCCAATTCACAACATACCTTTCTCACACTTGATTATCACTTTAAGCAATAACCCTTTTTAAACCATTTTCTCATTCATTAAAACACATGCATTACAAATGCAACATATGAACCACAACATCAATATTTGCAACTCACGCTTTTGAAAACAAGTCCTCACAAGACTTCAATGCACTAAAGAGATTTCATGCACACATGCACCATTCTCAATAGATAAACAACACTTGTTCAAACTAACAAGTAAACATGCATTTCAAAATACATTAAGCAATTCTCATGCAACCATGTATCAATTCAAGCATCTCATGCTTCATTATATTCAAGAACATTATAATGGCTTCCAAGTGATCAACCAAATCCACTTTTCAACTCAACATCCGATCGGATACGCGGATCACAAGCGTTGTCCCCACGCTTCATACACACTACCAATCCAAGGTCCCCAAATGGACTTTTAAACACCATTTGACCTTACCATTCACAAGGTTCCCATGTATGGACTTTTAAACACCATACAACCTTAACTTTCACAAGGTTCCCATGTATGGACTTTTAAACACCATACAACCTTAACTTTCACAAGGTTCCCATGTATGGACTTTTAAACACCATACAACCTTAACATGCAAAAGGTTCCCATATATGGACTTTTAAACACCATATAACCTTAGCATCACCGATTGGTAGTTGTATAACATCACTAACGAGATCCGGGACACCCTATACAAGATCCACACATGGACTTTACACCACCATTGTGATCTTAACAAGCACAAGGTCCTCAAATGGAATTTTAACCACCATTATTACCTTTGCTTAACCAAGGTCCTCGAATGGAATCTCAACTTCCATTATAACCTTAACCATCTCGTTAGGATACTTGGATGGAGTTTACCGGTTCACACTTAACCACTCCACATCCAAGGCGACTTAATTCACGGTGCACCCAATCCTATAGCCGGCTAACTATATCCGATCAAAGAACCAAGAACCACTTACATCACTTGCCAATATAACCATCTTACCACATTTATCCATTGATTCACAAGCATAATCAAAATGCAAAAACCATCATGAACCTTAACCAAGAACCAACCATGGACTTTTAAACACCATGTTGTTCTTAAATAAACAAGGCTTACACAAGGACTTTCAACCACCTTTGTAACCTTAACCATCACTCATCAATGTGCACCATCAATAACAATATTCCACTGTTTTAAAGCATCACACAAAGCCATTAAACAACATGCAACACTATGCATCGATTCCACAATTTCAATATACAAAACCAAGGATCTCTTACCTTGAGCATCCTTTACACATGGCTTTCAAAACCATCATTAAACCATGCTAAAATATGCTTTCAAAACAGAGTTTAAAACATGCAAATCATATGCATAGCAACCATCAATCACAATTGCTTAACAAGCCAAAGCACAACACAAACCAAGAGCGAAAATCCTTTTTACTTACTCTTGAGCTTAGAAAAGTTGTTTAGACTTAAACTAAGCTCCCAAAAACCTTCAAACCTTGGTTTAAAAGCTGAAAACCCAACTTCACTCACCGATACACAAAACTAGGCTAGCCAACAAGCCTTCCAAGCATCCGAAACCTTCCACACCACCTCAAATGCTCACGGATCAATCTCCCTTGTTTCAAACACACAACAACAGAGGATTAATGCATCATTATACATTAAAAACACCAGCAACACAACTAAACTCGTTGCTCATTGCAAATCCAACATTTCGGCTACCAAACACAACCGAAATCACCCCCAAACACTTCCAAAACTTAACCCAGCCAAGATCCATCACTTCTAACCATTTTTAAACATCAAATAACATCCAAAGTGATCACAAACACGTCCTTATACCTCCAGCTATAACAGATCATCAAGATCACTCCAAAAACAACCAAAAACTCAAGCAAAAATTAGGAAATTCAACCTATTCGGGATTGCATTAGTTAAACCTCAATTTCACATCAATTTAACATTCATTTAACATCAAATTGACACCTCAAAACACAGCCCAATCAGATCATACGAAAATCCATCAAAAATCACCAAATCTTGCATTTTAAGCCAAAATCAAGATTCCAATTGTAAAACCTTTAATAAATCATAATTCAAGGATTGAGAACTTGGGAATTTCAGTAAAGAACTGAGAGTTTAGAGGAGAAGGACGTTCTTACCTCCAAACTTGAGTTTCTCCCTTTTTGGAACCAAAATCTTGAAAATCCAATAAGCTAATGCTAAGGTTTTGTTGAAGGATTGATTAGAAATCAAATGAGAGTTGAAATCTAGTCTTTAGAAGTCAAAATCAGAGAGAATTTTGCTGGAGAAATGTGTTTGAGTTGAGAGAAAAGTTGAGAGAAAGGAAAATAGAAAATTTGAGAAAGTTAGTTAAAATGACAAAATATCTTCTTCCCTCCTTTTTACTTTATTTAAAATACATTTATTAAACCTTTAATATTTTAGAAAAATCTGGAGAAACTCCCATTGGGTAAATAGCTCCTTAAAGATTCAAAGTTTCAATCCTTTTTAAAACAGTCACACAGTTTTCAAAAATTACATTTTGGTCACTAGCCAAAATGTCACCCTTCCAAACCTCATTTTGCAAAATTGATTTCACAGTTCACTTATATATATTAAAAGAGGATTTTAGAACATTTTTCCATATTTTTAATGCAACCCGAACTAGGCTTTCCTAATTTCACCTTTATATATTCGAACCGCAACCCGACCGGTCCGGTCCAAACCCAAAACTTCCAGGCCCAAAACCGGGGCGTTACAGTTAAAATGGCTCTTACTTCCTCATTTGAAAAAAGTTTCTAAAGTTTCCCTCGGTCCCAAGAAATATGGTCCTCTCCCATAAGATTAGACACTGTAAGGACGTTGCACCCAGTGGGGTAAGAAGAGGACAAAAGAAAATTTGGAAGTTTAGGGATTAATTTGTCATCCCAAATAGAGACATTGCTGCCATTTCCAACCCTCCAAAGCGAGCCTCTTGAATGACTTTAATTCCCTCACAAATACTGAAGATTCTAATGAAAACAAAGTATAGTTTCTATTTCATTCTCATTAAAGAAAATAATACTTTTTACTAGTCTTTTAAAGACTCTAGTATAACAGTTTAATTACAACTAGGAGTTCTAACCATATACAAGTTCTATCTCTTATCAACAAGATCTAGGATAAGATTTACATTATATGATAACTCTAACTCTACTAATCTTTTAATCGTATACAACTTACACTCCCCCTTAAGATGGTGAGTATACATTGTATAATCCTAGCTTGGATAGAAACTGATCAAAAGATGTCTTATGTAGTGCTTTAGTAAGAACATCACCTAACTGCTCTTCTATAGGAACATATAATAAATCTGCTATTCCTCCATTAACTTTCTCTTAAATGAAATGCAAGTCGATTTCCACATGTTTAGTTTGATCATGATGGACAAGAGTTCTAGGAATCTGAATAGTAGATTGGTTATCACTCAAAATTTCAAACTTTCCTTCTTGTTCCATCTTCAATTATTTTAGTAATCTCAACAGCCACATTTCTTCACAAATTCCCAGTGCTAAAGCCCTTTACTCTGCTTTAGCATTGCTTCTTGAAACCACTGTTTGTTTCTTGCTTCTCCAAGTTACTAAGTTTCCCCATACAAATGTACAATACCCACTGGTTGATCTCCTTTCAATAAGATCTCTTGCCCAACTTGAGTCTGTATATACCTTAATGTCCCTTGCCTTAGATTTTTTTAAAAATTGACCATGTCCTGAAGTTCCTTTCAAGTACCTTAGTATCCTGTTTGTTGCTTCTAAGTGTTCCTCTCTAGGGTCTGTCATATGCTGGCTAATAATATTGACAGGGAAGGCTATATCAGTCCTGGTTAATGATAGATAAATAAGCTTCCCTACCATCCTTTGAAACTGTTCTTTGTTTACCTGTGCACTCATTTCTTCCTTCTTCAATTTCAGGCCAGCTTCCATGAGAGTGTTTGCTGGTTTACAGCCCAACACTCCAGCTTCTGACAGCAAATCCAACACATATTTCCTCTGTTTTATTACCAGATCCTTGCTAGACTGTGCAACCTCCATACCTAGGAAATACCTAAGTTTTCCTAAGTCTTTTCTTTCAAACTCCTTGCTCAACAAGCTCTTTAGTTGATTGATTTCAACCTCATCGTCTCCTTTTATCACAATATCGTCAATATACACAATTAAGATAACTTTTTTATTTCTAGAAGCTACCTTAACAAATAGTGTATGGTCTTCTTGGCATTGTTTAAACACATTATACATAATCACCCTCGTAAACCTGTCGAACCAGGCCCTAGGTGACTGCTTCAGCCTATAGAGAGATTTATCAAGCTTGCATACTTTTTTGAATACCTTGATCAAGCTGCATTCCATGAGGCATCTTCATATAAACTTCTTCTTCTAATTTCCCATTTAGAAATGCATTTTTATGTCTAGTTGGTGAAGTACCTAGTCTTTATTCACATCTAGACTAAGGAGCACCTTGACTGTATTAAGCTTCGCTATAGGTGAAAAGGTTTCCTTGTAGTCGATCCCAAAAGTCTGTGTAAAACCTTTAGCCACAAGTCTCGCCTTGTATCTCTGTATGATGCCATCAATGCTATATTTTATAGTAAATACCTATTTACAACCAACAAGTTGTTTACCTTGTGAGAGATCTGTAATGATCCAAGTACCATTCTTCTCTAGTGCACTAATTTCTTCCTCTATTGCCCTTCTCCACTTAAGATCTTTCAGAGTTGATTCAATAGTTGTAGGAATATCTTCCTTGTCTAAACAAGTTGTAAAAGCTTTAAAGGGTGCATTAAATGTCCGCAAGCAACAAATTTTTGAATTAGATGTTTAGTACAATGCCTCACACCCTTTCATTTAGCAATAGGCAGATCCTCTAACAAAGGAGAAAGAGTTTTAGCCATTTCATTACTTTCAGAAGCAATCGGACTCATTACCAACTCTTGGCAAGCGTTAGACTGCAAAAATGGTCCCAGGGATAATTTTCTTTTCTCTTGTATACACACTGAGCTGTTTAGGAGTCTAAGTGTTAGGAAGTACATCTTGAGGTGAGTTTTGAGAAGCTGCAGGTGAAAAAACATGTGATGGAAAAAGAGAATTTGTAGGAGTGTTTAGTTCAGGAGAGTCAAACTACTAGGAGATGTTATAGGAAAAACTTCAGAAGGTATAGAAGGAAATAAAGAAGGATAAACATGAGTTTGTTGAAGAGGTTGAAATTCATCCCTAGTCTTCCCCTGAATGGTAGCCTTGAAAAAATAAGGATACTGCTCAAAAAATGTAACATCCATAGAAGTAAAAAATTTGCGAGTAAGAGGATAGTAACATTTTTAGCCCCTTTTAAGTGAAGAATAACCTACCAACACACATTTCAAGGATCTAGGATCTAATTTCAATTGAGAAGGATCTTTATTATGGACAAACGCAGTGCACCCAAACAATTTTAAAGGAAACAATGAAAACATGGGTTTAAAATGTGGATAATGCTCCAAAAAACAGTCCTAGGTGTCATGAACTTTAACACCTTGCTAGGCATACTGTTTATCAAGTAAGTAGTAGTTAACAAGGCTTCTCCGCACAAATATTTAGGGACATTACCAGTAAACAATAGAGACCTAGTGACTTCAAACAAATGGCTATTTTTTATCTCTGCAACCCCATTTTGTTGTGGTGTATCCACACAAGAACTAATTTGTACAATACCCTTTATTTCTGAAAAACTCACCCAAAGACTGAGAAAAATACTATCCCCCATTATTTGATTTAAAAATATGAATACCAATCTGGGTTTCAACCATGCTATAGAATTTTTCAATAATGGACACAGTTTCAGACTTTTCTTTCATTAAATAGGTCCATATAGTCCTACTGTGACCATCTATAGAGGAAATGAACCACCGACAACCATTTACATTCTTCACTTTAGAAGGACCCCAACCATCACTGTGAATTAAAGAGAAAGATTGAGATGGTTTATAATTTGATGGTAAGTAAGATGTTTTAGTTTGTTTAGCAAGAGGACAAATATGACATTTAAAAAAATTGGTTTTGTATTGATAAATAAAGTAGGAAACAATTTAAAAAGATAATGAAAGCTTGGATTTCCTAACCTAAAATGCTATAACATGACATCATCAATCTGTCCTAAGGGAGAAACAAAACTACTAGATAAAGCTCGTGAAACAAAGGGTAGATAGCCATCGAGAACATAGAGCCCATTTTGCAGCCTAGCATTGCCAATCATCTCCTCCGAGTCCATTGCCTGCATTACGCAACCAGAATCAGTAAACTTTGAAAAACATTTCAAATCCCTGAAAAGTTTACTAACACACAAGAGGTTGCAGGCCAAATTAGGCACAAATAATACATCACGAAGGAGAATATTATCATTCAGAACCAAAGAACCAATCTCCAGAAATAGGAGATAAAGAACCATCGGCTATTTTAATAGATGTCTTAAAAGATGAAGCTTCAAATGTACAAAATAAATCCATGCTACCAGACATGTGATCTGATGCTCCTGAGTCAATGATCCATGTTGGAGCAGTTTGAGAAGAAAGAAGAGTAGTAGGAAAAGAACTGCTTGATGTACCTTCATCTTCTGCCAAGGCCAAATTTGCTTTACCAAGGCCATTAACTTTACCAAACATCTGTTTTAGTTCCATAATCTGCTACATGGAAAAACTGCTAACACCAAATGTCCTTTCTGCATTAGATTGAAATTCCCAAGAGGTCTGATTTGGAGAAGGCTTCCAATCTCCAGGCTTTTCATGGAGCTTCCAACACCGCTCTCTCAAGTGGCCTAATTTTTTACAGTAATCACATACTGGCTTTCCTCTTTGAGGTTTATTGGAAGAAGAGGACTGAGTAACAAAAGTAGAACCTTCATTTGGGTAAACATCAAGAAGCATATAGGACAGTATACTCTTGTCTCTTCTTACTTCTGAAAAACTTCCCGAATGGAAAGGAGAGCCATGTTGCCAAGAATCATAGCCTTCACTGCATCCCATTCTCTATTCAGGCCATTGAGAAATTGGAACACCCTTTTCTGTGTTGTAATCTTTCGATATAAGGTTGCATCAGTTGGAGTTTCCCAATCACTGTCTTCATATAGGTCAATCTAATGCCAAAAACTTGTCAAAGTGTTATAATACACAGTGACCCTCATACCATTTTGTTTCAGATTGGATGCCCTGATCTCGATGCCAAATAGCTCAGAGATGTTGTCAGTACTAGAATAAGTCTCCTTAACAGCACGCCAAATTTCTGCTGCTATTTCATACAAGAGAAAATTTGCACCAGCTTCAGGAGACATGGTATTTATTAACCATGACATAACTCTCCCATTATCACGAACCCATTTTTCAAACCCTGGGTTAGTGGCAGGAGGTTTCTGACTGTCTCCGGAGATAAATCCAAGTTTTCCTCGCCCAATAAGGAAAATCTTAATGGATTGGGACCATTGAAGATAATATGGCCAACAAAACGATGACAAGTGACTGTCAGACCAAAAATATCTGGAAATCATCAATAGCAGAATTCCGATCTGCTAAGGAATTCATATTAGAGGATGTTGAAGTATGACCAATCGAGTAGAATTTAGGATCTATACCTAAATTGATACCATGAAGATTCTAATGAAAACAAAGTACAATTTCTGTTTCATTATCATTAAAGAAAATAATACTTTTTACAAGTCTTTTAAAGACTCTAGTACAACAGTTTAATTAGGAGTAGGAGTTTTAACTATATACAACTTATATATCTTATCAACTAAATCTAAGATAAGATTTACATTATATGATAACTCTAACTCTACTAATCTTTTAATCGTATACAACTTACAAATACCAATCCAGGCCCATGATGAATTTGTGCATTTAGGAGCTTCGAACAGATTCCCATTGGGGAAGTATATCCCCCTAAGAGTCTGTGCAAGAACAGATTCTGGATTCTTCAGAATTCTCCAAGTTGTTTTGGCAACAAGGGCGCGGTTGAAAATCCTAAAGTCCCTGAAACCAAGACCACCATTGTTCTTTGGAAGGCATATGTTCTTCCAGTTGATCCAGTGGATACCTATTTCTTTGGCATTGGAATAGTTCCACCAAAAGCGTCCTACCATTGAACTTAACTCATCACAAAAGGTGGAAGGTAGAAGGAAGGCTTGATTCAAAAAGTGAGATTTCCACCCTTTAAGTTTATTGCAAATTCGCTCCATAATAAAACAGAGAGCATCCTTTTTGCTTCCCCCCACATGGAAGGAAGGCCAAGATACTTGTTGTCCTATTCCATAGGACTAAAACCAAGGATAGAGGAGAGATGGTGTTTGAGATTCCTGCTTATATTAGGAGAGAAAAACAACGATGACTTGGAGAAATTCACAGTCTGCCGTGTCATATTTTGGAAATTGTTTAAAAATCTCAAAACTGATTCATAATTTCCTTCATTTGCCCAAGAGAACAGAAGGTAATCGTCAGCAAACATCAGATGGCTCAATGTTAAGCATATTCTCTTTATCTTGAACCCATCAAAACAAGATGATTCAACTTCCTTGGCAATAAGCCAATATAGAATATTTGACACGAACAAGAACAAGAACAAGAAAAATGAGAGAGGATCCTTTTGTTGCAGCCCCCTTCCTGGAATGAATTACTCAAACCTTTCCCCATTGAGGATTAGTGAAAAGGTCATTGAGGTAACACATTTCATCACACGCTGAACCCACCACTCACAAAAACCCATTCTAATCATAACAAAGCGGGGGAGATCCTAGTCAACCTTGTCATACGCTTTCTCTAAATCAATCCTAAGGGCCATGATACCCTTGGAGCCTTTTTTTGCTCTCTTGATAGCATGGAAAGCTTCATGAGCAAGAATAATGTTATCCTGGATAAGCCTCCCATGAAAAAAGGCTAATTGTGAAGGCGAAATAATCTCTGGGAGAAAACCTTTAAGTCTCGAAGCAAGGATTTTCGTAATGACTTTAAGGGAGAAGTTGCAAAGGTTTATCGGTCGAAAATGACTCACTTTGCATTGATTCTTTCTATTGGGTATGAGAACAACATTGGTTTTATTAATACTAAAATCAAGAAAACCAGTATTGATGAATTGAGACACCATGGCAATAAGATCCTCCTTGATGATCTCCTAGAAAGAATGGTAGAAACACCCAAGAAAGCCATCAGGTCTAGGAGCCTTGGAAGACCCCATGCTAAAAACAACTTTTTTGATCTCCTCTTCAGAAATCCCTTTACAGAGGCTTTTGTTCATCTCCTTCGAAACAACAACATGAATGACCTTCTCCAACTCTAAAATTAACATTTCTATCTTTTGAATAGATTTTCTGAAAGTGCTGATGCAAAAAGCTAGCAATAGTGTCTGGGTCCTCCAACCAATCCCCATTATCCTTTTTAAGCCTATAGATAGAATTTGCTCTTCTATTCTGTAGCGTGGTAGCATGGAAGAATTTGGTATTTTTATCACCAAAGTTAAGCCAGTTTATCCGAGCCTTTTAATGTCAATGTCTCTGTAATCACTAATTTTGTCCAGACCTTAAACCTCCTCTAATTCGTGTCAATCTGGGGCTTATCGGGCTATTATGTAATTTAAAAAAAATAAGAAAAATAAAAATAAAAACAAAAAAGAAAAAAAGAAAAAAAAGAAGTAGAGATATTACTATTATGTTTTAATGTTAATATTTTTTATTATTGTCATTACTACTAGGGTATATAGATTATTATGAGTGTATATATGATTATTATTTATCATTTATTATTGTTACTCTTACCATTAGTATTAGTATAATATTACTATTATTTTTAGTTATCACTATCACCTTTATTATTTTTTTATTTGTTATGATAATTATTATCACTTATTATTGTTATACTTATCTTATTTTATTTTTTGTTATTACCATTTGATATTGTCGTTATTATCTTTATATGATCATCTATTATTATTATTATTATTATTATTATTATTATTATTATTATTATTATATCAATCATTACTATTATTTATTATTATTACTATTATTTATTATTATTATTATTATTTATTACTATTATTTATTATTATTATTATTATGAAAATAAAACACATGGATAAATAAAAGCCCAAATCACGTTTGAATTAAATAAACACAGTCTATTACATAAAATAAAAGCCCAAAATAAATTATTAAGCCCGATAATATTACAGTAAATGGCCCATTAGGGCCCGCTCTGCCTAAAACCCTAACCTAATTTGTTTCCCGCGCAGTCGTCCCATAGCCGTCAGATCTGGTTTAGATCTGACGGTCGAGATTGGATCCCGGACGAAGCCCTAGAGAACCCCGTTCTAGCCTCTTGCTCTGCGCATCGTCAACCGTCAGATCGAGAATGATCCAACGGCTCCCAGATCACACGGAAGATTCCAGAGACTCGCACGCTCCACGCGCTATCTCTTCGAGTCTCCATGCGCGACTGTTCCTCTACCCGACGCGCGCGTGCCAAGCCATGCTCGTCTCCTCTGCTCCCCCCACACGTGACTGTTCCCCTTCCACCTTCACGCCTGACGCATCTGCCACGACCAGCTGGATGCCTTTCTCGTTCCGGTAGCTCCCGACATGCACCAGAATGAAAAAACAAAAGATCAAATACCAAAAAAAAGCAAACAAACAAACACAAAAAAGGGGTCAACCAGACAAGACTTCAGAGATCAAAGACAAAGATTATTTGGCATGTAACCTTTCAGTTATATAGGAAACCCAAAACAAAAAGAGAGGGGAGATTAGTGAAAAAAAACGAGAGAGCATACATTGTAAAAAAAGAACGAATCGAGATTTTCACCCGGAAGCAATAGAAAACAGAAAATTCAGAGGTATTTCTCTTTTTTTAGCATGCATCGAAAGAATAATGAGAAAGAAGTTTTTTACCGTTGATGGCGGTTCGCTTCTCAGGTCGTTTGTCCACCCCCACCGATTCGAGAGTCTTCCGGCAACAATCTCCCGAAGGGAGTGATCCCTTAAGGCTTCGAATAAAAGTTTTTTGGGGTTTTTTTTCATTTTAAGTATTTTGAGAAAAAGGTGGTTTTCGGTGCTCGGTTTTGGCTCGCCTGCTGCTGGCGGCGCTCGAGGTTATCAAAACCCTATCAGAGCCAAACGAGAGGGGAGGCAGAGAGTTTTTCTCTCTCAGGGTTTCAGAGTAAAAGGGGATGTGGCCGCCGTCGAATTAGGTTTAGGGCTTTCTATGCTCTTAATTTAGTATATATGGGAAAGGGTTTTGGGTTAATTACATTTTGACCATTCGATTATTCTAAAACCCATCCCGCGATCCCCTAAGCTTGGTAAAAACTCACCTTTTACTCACTGTTTTGGTGTTAGTATAAAGCCCTAAAGGTAAAATCCCGTCCGCAGTCCCTGTTACCCTTCAGCCTCTTTGATTTCACCCCTCATTCGTCCGATTTGATTAAGTTCTCATGGGGAAATCACCTTTTCAATCCCTACCGTTTAAATTCCAACCTGATTTCACCATTTAGTTAAAATGCATCTCTTAGGGTTAAACCCGTTTTAACCCTTATAATTCTGTTTTCTGCCCAATCTCGTCCTTAAATCGGCGGTAAAATGGCTTAATTAGCCCCTCGATTCATTCATGTTTAATTTGCAGTCATTCTTTGTTCATGTTTGTTTTTTATGATTGATATGTGATGAATGTGGTCACCTAGTCTGTTACTTTTTACGTGATTATACATATGTTTATATTATATCTTACACGGATGCATGTATACGTTGCCATATGTGGATTTCTTTAAAAACATGCGTAACCCATGTTTATGCCCATCCCGTACAATATGTGTTATTCATATATGAATCATTTTAACGTGTGTTCTTTGTATTTGGTTCGTTGCTCATTGGAGGTTTCGTTTAGCGTTAATCCCTTGATGCTCGCATTTGCTCCATTTTATCCTTGTTCATGCATTTTAAATACCATGTTTAGATATTTTTTTACGCTCTATTTATTTTTGTTGATTTATTTATATTTTCCTTACTTTGTTTATTTATTCTCGTTTTCTTGTAAGTTGCATCCGAATTAAAATGTAATGTGATGTCTTTTTTATTCGGGAATGAATGAAGCGAGTACCAGTCGTAGTGGTGGTGGTTCGGACGTTCCTTCTCGAATATTAAGACTTTTAAAATTTACTCACCCAAATAACCAAATTTAGATACGATTCGTCACTTAAATTTGCAAAATTTAATATTAACTAAGCGGTAATGGTTTTGGTACCGATTTTAGGGCACGACGGGGGTGCTCATCCTTCCCCGCGTGTAACCGACTCCCAAACCCATTTTTTTAAAAGAAAAAAATCTCTTGTTTTACTTCGGTGTCCGTTCTACCATTTTTAAATGGTCGGTGGCGACTCCTCCTTTTTAAATCCGATTAATTTTTCAAAAACTAATTAAAACCCGGTTCTTCTAAGTGACACCGAGGTATTTTGAAAATTAGTCGCTACATTCTCTCTTCACTTTCCTACATTTTATCGAGCTCCCTTTTTAATTGCTTTGACTCAACCAGTTCGAGTTGGCTTAAACGTTTCCCTTGAAGGGGATTGATCTTACTTAGGAGCACCTGCTTCTTTTGGTTACTAGCTCAGAACTTATCCTTGCTCCATCTTGTTAACGAGAACTTTGTCCGCTTGAGCTTGCACCCGAACTTGTGAGATAGTCCCGTTGAAGAGATAGGTTCCTATCCTTTCCAAACTGCTAAGGAACATCCAAGAGCCCGAATGAGTCCACGAAATCATAGAAACATTTTGCATCCATCAAATTAAAAGGGGTGCCTCCGGATTTTTCTTCTTGTCTAGTAACCACATTAGAGTCAACTATCACATACCACTTCGCATGGAGATTGTGCTTAAGCTTCGACAGTCCCTCCCAGAAACCTACTTTTCTTCCCGATATGGTGGGCCATAGATAAAAATTCCATACCAATCTACTTCCCCTCGAAGAGACACCTTAGTATCATTGAAGTATTTCTCATAGCAAAGAATTGACACTTTCACCTCGTTAGTCCACTAAAGGGAAAGCCCCCTTGCTATACCGTCGGGTTCAACATAGAAGGCAAGGTCCATTTTCATTTTCATTCTGATCTTCTCTAAATATTGTTTCTTTTATTTAGTTTCACTCAGGAAAACAATCCCTGGCTTGAGTTTGAAGATCGTATTCTTAAGGGCTCTCATCGTTTCCTTATTTCCGAGCCCTCTCACATTCCATTTAAGGATCGACATCATTCTAAAACCACCAACTAGGAGATAGAGCAAACCGATAGGTAAGCTGAAACGATCCAAACCGCTCGGTAGGCAAACACAACAACCACAACAAGACAGAAAATCCAAAGAGACCAGAAACCAAAATCGCAAAGAACACTGCAGAGGTCGATCAGCAGACCAGGGGAATCGGAGTAGAAAGGGATAAAGAAACCAGATGCAAGGGCAGAACAGAGAAGCAACGGGGGAGAAGGGAGAGGTAACCATAAGTGGGATCAATTGTGAAAGGAAAATAAAGGATTCCAACAGACTTGAGTGCCACACTCTAGGAATAAGAACAGAAAGGAGAGCCACTTCCAACCTCCAACAGTAGATAGAAACAAGAACCCATAACGACAACGAAATCTAAACACAGAAATGAACCTGAAGACTGCTTTCTAAAAACCAAGCTTTCTGAAACATCACCGCCGCAGCAAAACTCGCCAAAACCACAGACTAACAACATCTTCCTTACACTCCAAAGCGACTCAACCAGGACTCGAGAACCGACAACAATGCTTTGAGGGGAGAGGCCAGCACTCAAAACAGACAGATGAGCAACAACGCGAGCAGGATTGACGAACGGGAAGGAGGGGAAAACTAGGGTTCATGAGAAATTGAGGACTTTTTGCATCCTCCCATTGTTGTTCCCGCGGAAAATGGATATGTTGAATAATGAACATGCTACTAGTTTTGGTTTAGGGTTTTTCCGCTATGTTTTTATTGGTGTTTCCACCTGCTACCATTTTTGGTTTTGCTGCTAATAATAATCCAACCGTTCTTCTAAAAAATAACGGAACATGAACATCTTTTTTAGGGCTAGGCGTTCGGTCGAGTCGGGTCGAGTTAAAAATTTTTGAGTTATTTGAATTTGCAAGTCCTATTTTATAATTCAAACTTTTTTAAATTTTTTTTCGAATCGAGTCGAGTTTATAAAATTCGATTCGAATCGAGTCGAGTTTTCGAGTTTTTGTACAAACTTAATTGTACATATACATATGTAGCGCTGCACATATATATATATATATATTTCTATATGAAGATACTTAAGGCTAGGCGGTGCACATATTGATTCTAATTTTAACGACTTTCTATATGCATACGATATACATATACATTTCTTCATATTTTCTCATGTGATATACATAATATATTATGCAGAATTGATAGACTCGACTCGAATATAAAAACTGATCAACTAATTATTAAAAATTTCGAGTTATTTGAATTTATATTTCATAACTCAAACTTTAATTGAAAATTTTTCGAGTTGAGTCAAGTTTATGAAATTACGAGTCGATTTTTTCGCCTTGAGTCAAGTCGAATAATTCGATTTTTTCAAGTCGAGTCGAATTTTAACCACTCGCATCCTTTCTGTTATGGCATTTGCTTATACTTATATTCCACTTCCATTTACTTTCTGGGTCTTTATTTATTTTGATGATAAGTTGAATTTAACTCAATTTTTTTATGGTGATTAAAAGTGTTACAAAGTGTACGCTTCTTAATGGAACTTACCAAAACAATAAGTTCAGGCTCTAAGATTATTTCCGCATAATGAAAAGTGGGGTTTCCTTGAAATTAAGCCTTTTTTTTAAATTAATTCACTTGCATAAGTGTGAACACTTTCATGAAATTGAGTACTTAAAACTTTTTTATACAATTTAGTCATTAAATTTAGAAATTTGATCAATTCACTCCTTTGACATGAATTTGTCGTTGACTATTACAGTGCTGATATGACAGTTCATGGTATTGACGTACTAGTTCACTTTAAAAAATTATATAACATGGCAAAGGGGTTTAATTGAATTTTTAGAAAATTTGAGGGTTTAATTGTTTTTTAGAAAGCTTGAGTACTTATGTAATCTTTAAGCAAAAATGAAAAAATTATTTAAAAAAAATATATTCTAAAAATAAATATTAAAGAATTACTAAAAATAAAAATAAAATTTTAAAAATATATGGCCATCTTAATAACAAAATAGATTAAAACGATGCTCTAGACTGATTTTTTTACTAATGCTTCTAGTCGTGAAAAACTGTAAAGCACATCCCAAATTTCAATACATATGGTGCAAACTCACATCACAAAGAAATTGTGTCCCTTTTATTTGATTAAATCAGGTTTTTCTGTGTTAAACTTATATTTGATTTTGATATAACAATTACTAAATTGTAAAACAAAATAAATTTTAAGCTACTTAATTTACTCACTAAATTGACAGGCATTCGAACTTAAATAATTTTCTATGTCAAACTTTGAATCCCCAAATATTTTCTAAGTGTTTTGGTCCTCAATTTAGCCAATTTGGTAACTGAGTACTGTTATGGCCCATGGTGTACTAGTACGAGCTTTCGTTATTGGAAACCAAAATTGTGTATAATGGCTAGAGGATACCAGTACCCCTTTGTTGCGATGACTCCTTCTTATTTTGGCAAGTACCGATACGAGTGCTCGTGTACCATACCACCCAAACGGCTAGAAATTAATAAGGGTGTATAAAACCAAGTCTCCAAAGCTTCTTCAACAACAAGACAACTATCCAAAAGCATTCAAGCACATATCTAACCTTTTAGAGCTTTTATTACAAAATTCTTGTAACCCACTTGAGTGAACTTTCATTGTAATTCTTTTTCATCAAGTATGGGGTTTTAGTGAACTTTGAATTGTGGAAACATTCAACCTTTAGAGGATTTCATAGTTTGCTTCTTTGTATCCACTTTAGGAAAAATGGATCACTAGACTTTAGAGTAGACCTTAGTGTTGATAGCTAAGGTAGTGGATGTAGACCTTGTTTAAAAGGTTGGACTACTCTAACCACTTGTGCAAATTTTCTTTCTTTTTGCTCATTGCTTCCACCAATTTTTTAATTGTCAATTCACCCCATCTTGGCTATTTCCATTAATTGTTCATCCCAACAATTGGTATCAAAGCTACACTCATTTGAAGGATTCACATCCTTTTGATTAGATCCAACCAGTGTACAATCAATCCACAAGTTAAGCCATGGCCTCTACTTTCGGCAACCATTTTGAGGAATCTCAATCTATCTCCAAACCGCCATATTTCAATGGGGTAAACTACCCTTATTAGAAGAATATAATGAGGCTCTTCATCAAATCTAAGGACTACATCCTTTGAGATGAATTGAAGGATAGACCGACTATTCGGATGAAGAGATAAGGAGACCGACTCGTTCCCAAGGCGAGGCAATAATTGACCGGTAATGATCGAAAGAAGTTGCAAGTCAACGACAAAGCCATGCACATCTTGTTTTGTACCCTTGGACCGAACGAGTACGCAAAGATATCTTCTTGCACAAGTGCCAAAGAGATACGAAACAAGCTAGAAGTTACTTATGAAGGTACTAATGAAGTGAAGGAGACCAAGATCGGACTCCTCAATCTTAGTTATGAAAAATTCAAAATGGAACCGTATGAAGATGTAACGCCTCGATTTTGGGCTTGGAAGTTAGTCGGGTTTGGCTAGATGGTTTAGGTGAACTGGTTTAGACTAGTTTCCGAAATAAATAGATTTAATGTAATGCCCCAGTTCTGGGCTTAGATGTTTTTAGGTTGGGTTTAAGGTTCGTTGGACCGAGACTAGAGACTCGGGATGAGTTAAGGGAAAACCTAGTTTTGAAGGTGGTAAAAATATGGAAAATTATCTAAAATCCTTTTTAAAATATGTATAAAGGGTTACTGAAATTAATTTTGGAAAAGGGTAATTAGAAGGTGGACATTTCGACTTAGTGACTAAACTGTAAAAAATTGAAAACTATTTTGCAAAGAGTCAAAGCTTAGAATCTTTATGGAGCTTAATGTAATTTTAATCAGCTATTCCCTTAATTTGACTTGTTTCAAGTGTGTTTTGATTAAAAGGGTTAAAAAATATTTTGACTAAAAAGATAGTTAATCTTTAAAAGACATTTTGAATTAACTTCCACTTCTCAAGAGTTCTCTCTATTTCTCATCATCCAAATTACATATTTTCTTTCAAAAATTCTAGAGATTTATTCCTTTTCATTTTACTTTGATCTGTAAATAATTTCCATGGATTTTCCTCAACTAGCTTCAATGGTTTCTTAAAGATTTTCAATCAAATCTTGTCAATTGAGGGAAAAGCAAGGGATTAAGAGGTAATCTTAGTTCTTCTCCTCTAATCAAGGTTCTTTATTGAAATTCCCAATTATTTGACTCTTTAATTATGTTTCTTAATGCGGTTTCGTGATTAATTTGAAGAAAATGGTTAAATCAAGCTTTAATTGATGATTTTGTGTAATTTTCGTAATAGATATGTTTTTTTGGGGGTTTAAGATTGTTTTTAATCATGATCTGGAAGTTTAATAATGTTAAAATAAAGGTTTAAGCATGGTAATCCCGAAACAATGAGATTCTCTAGTTGTTTAGGTAGCTAGAATTGGGTTTTTGTGGTGTTGTTGTGATTTTGTGAATGTTGGAGGTATAAGGTTGATAATATGATGATTTTGGATGTTAATCAATGTTAATGGATGGTTGAAAGTGTTAGGTTTTGGCTGGATTAAGTTTGGAGGTTAATTGGTGATATTTTTGGTTTTTTTGGATGGGCGTTTGGGTGGTTTTGGGAAGGCAATGTGTTAGGATTTCTTGTTGTAGTTTTGAATGCATTGAGATGCATTAATTCTATGTTCTTATGTGGTTAAAATAGGGGAGAATGTTTCGAAAACAACCAATGAGGTTTTGGGAGCTTTGGATGCTTAGTTTCGCGTCGGCTAATCAAAGTTTCGCGTGTCGATGACTAAGAACGTGGGTTTCAGCTTTGAAATGTTTTAAAGGTGGTTTTGGGAAATTAGATGTGAGCTTGAAACGCTTGGCTAAGTTCAGAAGTAAGTTTAAGGAATTTCTCTCTCGGTTGTGCTATTATGTAATGGTTTATACACTTGGTTTTAAATTCATGTTACCTACCGTTAAAGCATGTTTATAGTATGTGGTTTACTGTTTTTAATGATACATTGATGAAGGATGCACATGGTAAGTGATCCTTGTAAGTATGCGTTCTATGCTTGTGGTTTTAAGCATGGTTTAATGCTTTGAAAAAATGATAATTATTGATGCTTTGGAAATAGTGAGATATGTGGTTAAATGTGAATAATATTGGCAAGTGATATTATGAAAATGGTTTATAAATGTTATCGAATATAGTTGGTCAGATATAGGATTGAGTGCACTATAAATAAGTCGCCTTGGATGTTGAAGAGGCTGGTGTCCCGTCTTTATCCAAGTACCCTAACGATCGAGGAGGTTGGTGTCCCGTCTTTATCCAAGTACCCTAACGATCGAGGAGGTTGGTGTCCCGTCTCTCGTTAGTGGGTTAAGCATCTAACCAATGTTTGGGGTTGTTGTCCCCATTGGTTGTGATTGTACCATTGGGTTATGATTGTACCATTTGGTTCTGATTGTACCATTATTCTGGTTAAGATGGCTTAAAGTGTTATGAAAACACTTGTTGAATTCGCGCATCCAATATGATATTGTGGGAATGGAATATGGTTAATGGTCACTTGTAAGCCAATATAATTGATGATGTATCATGAAATGGTTTGTGATGTGAAATGTGATTTATACATGTTTACTCTTTAAGCTTTGGATATGGTAGTTATGCATGGGAAGGCTTAAATTGAGTGTTATTAATGGGACATGATGTTGGTTCATGATACATGGTTCATATGGTTTATTATGCCAATTTTTTAGTGTTAAAGTGCATGGTTTTAAAGGCATTATGGTTTTCAAATGATGATTGAAGTAATTGAAATGAGATTTCAATGTGGTTTTGGAAAATGGTTTTAAATGCATTGATGATGTTTTGTTTTTGAGCACTCCTCACTAAGCCTTGTGTGCTTACGCTCTATTTTGTCCATCAATGTAGAGAATTAAGGTTTGGAAGGCAGCGAGAAGCAAGGGGTCAAGAGAGACTTCATTCTTGAAAGTATGTTTTCGGTTTAGACTATAAGTAATAAGGGCAATGGGGATCCGTTGTTTTTTTGGATATTTGTGTAAACTCCCTATTTGAGCAAGTTTATATCGTTGTCTTAGACTTGTAAATGGCCATTGGTAATTGGTTTTTGCTTTGCTATGGTTTTTGGTATCTTGCTTGGCTTGGTTTCTAGGTTGCATGCCTATAATTTCACTTTGATCCATATTTCCATAAGATGATGTTGAATATGCCATGTTTGATTGAGGTTTGATCCTTGAATATGTTATGTATATGTTAGAAGCATGTTTAGGTGGTTTGTGTTGTATTAAAGAGTGAAAAACCAGCAAAATAAGACATTACAGACCCATGTGTATCTATACACCTAAGGTTGTATCGATACGGTGAGTCTGAAATGGGCATGGTGTTTCGATACAGTGTATGATGTATCGAAACATGCTTGGTTAATTTGGTTATTGGAATTTTGTGTTTCGATACACTTAGGAGACTGTATCGATACGAGTTCATGTATCGAAACACATAGAGCTATTCCGGTACAAGGTGTATCGATACAGGGTCAAGTGTACTGATACACTATGTAGTTAATTAGTTATTTGGAATCTTCTTGAAGTTTTGTTTCTTATGTTTTAGTCATTGAATGTTGTGGATGCAATTAAATGAGCTTGGATGATCGAATTGAGCTGGGATTTGACACAATGACATGTAATACGACTAATTAAAAGATGGTAACTGAAAATTGGATGAAGCCCCTATAATTTGTTAAAATTACAATTTGGTCCCTAATACTTGTTCGTAATAAATTGAATGTCAAATCGATGTCTAATTGAGTTGATGTTTCTTTCGTTGCAAGTCTTACCACTTAGGGTAAAAATGTGCATCTTGACAAGATAATAAAAATAGGGTCGTTTATTGAGGTAAATCTTTCTAGTTTACTTCAATATTCCTCGTGTGGCCTGTTCGATTCGGTCACACGTCTAGGTCGAGTCGAGGGAGTTACATTTGGTGGTATCAGAGCCATATTGCAAAAGATTAGGATGTTGATAAATTGTTGGTAAGTTGGTGTGAAGTAATTGTGAATTGTATATTATTGATTGTTATGCACGATGATTGTTATATATATGTTGTTGTTATGCACGGTGTTTGCGATGTGTGCGTTGATTGCTTTATGCCATGATTGGGGGAAATTGGGATACTCATTGCCTTATTATTATAGTTTGAAATGTTTTGATTTGAATTGGTAGTCTTGGATCCTTGCTTGAAGTTGCTCTGATTATTTTGTTTTGGTTTATTATCATACCTTAGTCATAATAGCACAATGGGACCAAGGAAAGAGTTGTGATCTTGTATAATCACTGCTGCTAGAGGGCAGGGAAATCAGGAGAACGAGATACCTCATTGAGGGAATCTACCTCCTCCACCTGATCCACCTGAGGGCGAGGACCGAGTACAACTTGAGCAAGCTGGGCTAGTTTTAGAAGATTTGACGCCTTTGGTTCAGGCGATGACTGGAGCTTTCCAGGTTGTTGTTGCTGGAATGCAAATGCAAGTGCAAGCACCAGCTGTTGGGCAAACGAGTTTGCCGTTAGAACACTTGTATAGTTTGGGCGGTATTGAGTATCGTGGTTTGTCGTCTGAGGCATCCGAGGCTTGGATGGCTAATACGATTCGAACTTTGAAACAAATGGGGCGAAATGATGCACGTAAGTTGGGATGTGTTGTTTTGCTATTGCAAGGCGATGCTTACAGTTGGTTGAGGACTGTAACGGCAGCTATGGAGCCTAATGATGTGAAGTGGGAGTTCTTCCAAGCTGCCTTCAAGAAGAAATATCTAGGAGTTAGATACTTGGATGATAAGAAACGTGAATTCATGTATTTGGTTCAGGGTAGTATGATTGTGGCTGAGTATGAGGTTTAGTTTGTTCATTTGAGCCAATATGCTCCTAAGTTAGTACCGAGTGATAGGAAACGTTGCGACCATTTGCGTTATGGTCTAGTGCAAGAAGTGAAGACTTTCATGCTGGCCTCTGATTACACAGATTTTGATATGTTGGTGATACAAGCTAAGGATATTGAACCAGTTTGGGCTTGTCTTCTCGAGTGGATGGTTCTAGCTCGGGTAAAAGAGCTGTAGATTTTGGTTCTGGTGGTGAACAATATAAGAGGTAATGTGACAAGAAGTATCGCGCCGATGCAAGGCATGGCGGAAGAAGGGCTGGGCGTGGAGTACATGGTCAAGGTGCTCAGGCTAAACCGGCTTTTAACTCTTGTTGGATATACAGATCGCGCGAGCATATGAGGTGAGACTATCCATGTTTTGCTTGAGAAGTGTAGGCTTCTACGACTATACCGGCTAACTCTTGTTGGAGATGTGGATCGACTGACCATTTGAGGCGTGATTGTCCATTATTGGTTGGAGGTGGTCTGGTTAGGGCACTCGTTGTTGCATACCAGCAAGGTCGTGGGCGCAGTCATGGTAATTTCCAGTGTAGGGAGGATGGTCAGAGGGCAGTAGCACATGTAGTGGTGGTTCAACCTGAGGGAGGTGGTCCTGCGAGGGTGTATGCACATCGCGAGGGACGCAATGATACTGATGTGATTGTAGGTACATTTACTTTATAATCTTTTCTGTTGCTATATTTGATTGATTCTAGTTCTACGTATTCATACATCTTGAGTGAGCATGCATATTTGCTTGATATCCCTGTTGATGTGTTAGATGTGGGAATGCAAGTAACTAGTTCTTTTGGTGAAACAATTGTTACAAGAAGGTTTTTTAGGAGATGTCCTTTATATGTTCAAGGTCATGTGTTTGCGGTTGATTTAATGGAGTTGCCATTCTATGGTTTTGATGTGATCCTTGGTATGGATTGGTTGTCCGAACATAGGGATGTGGTTGATTTTGAGACCAAGTGAGTTACCTTAAAACTTGCTGATGATTACGAAGTGGTAATCGTAGGTGAGAATGTTAAATTCTTATCTAATGCTATTTTGGCTCTGGAAGCGAGTTGTTTGATGAAATCGGGTTGTGAGGCTTTCTTATCTTATGTTATGAATCCGGGGTCGAATGAAGTGCGTGTTCAGGACATACGTATGGTATGAGAGTTTCTGGGTGTATTTCAAGAGTAATTGCATGGTTTGCCGCCGAATAGAGAGGTTGAGTTTGGCATTGAGTTGTATGAAAATACGACTCCAATATCTATCGCTCCCTATCGAATGGCTCCGAAAGAGTTGAAAGAGTTGAAGATGCAACTTCAGGAGTTTCTTGATCGAGGGTTTATTAGGCCTAGTGTTTCACCTTACGCACAATGTTGTTTGTGAAAAAGAAAGATGGCACAATGCAGATGTGTATTGATTATCGACAATTGAACAAGTTGACCATTAAGAACAGGTATCCTTCGCCAAGGATTTATGATTTGTTTGATCAGTTTCGAGGTGCTTCAGTGTTTTCTAAGATCGATTTAAGATTTGGGTATTATTAGTTAAAGGTAAAGGATGTAGATGTACCTAAGACTGATTTTCGTACGAGGTACGAGCATTATGAGTTTTTGTGATACCGTTTGGTTTGACAAATGCGCCTGCTGCATTCTTGGATATGATGAATCGTGTGTTTCATGAATTTTTGGATCAGTTTGTGGATTGTGTACTCTTGTACCTAGGAGGATCATAATAAATATTTGCGGATTGTGTTGCAAACTTTGTTGGATAATCAGTTGTATGCCAAGTTGAGTAAATATGAGTTTTGGCTAAGAGAAGTTGTCTTTCTTGGACATGTTGTGTCAGCCAAGGGTGTTCGGTTTGATCCACATAAGATCAAGGTGGGGGTGGGTTGAAAGTCACCTAAATCTGTGTCAAAAGTTTGTAGTTTCCTTGGATTAGCGGGTTATTATCGTAGGTTTGTGGATGGTTTTTCAAAGATTGCTGCTCCGTTAACTAAGTTGTTGAAAAAGAATGTTCGCTTTGAGTGGACGAAAGATAGACAACGAGCTTTCGAGAAGTTGAAGGAAGCTTTGACGCAAGCTCCTATCTTGATTCAACTTGAGTCGGGTAATGAGTTTATGGTTTATAGTGATGCATTGTATGTTGGTTTGGGTTGTGTGTTAATGCAAGGTGGAAAGGTTGTTGCTTATGCATCTAGACAATTGAAAGTGCACAAGCGCAACTATCCTACCCATGATCTTGATCTTTCTGCGGTTGTGTTTGCTTTGAAATTTTGGAGGAATTATCTTTATCGTGAGAAGTGTGTTCTTTATATGAATCATAAGAGTTTAAAGTATTTGATGACACAAAAGGACTTGAATCTTAGGCAACATAGGTGGTTGGAGTTTCTTAAGGATTATGATTTGTCGATTGAGTATCATCTAGGGAAAGCTAATGTGGTAGCCGATGCTTTGAGTAGAAAGGTTGCGATTGAGTTGAGGGCTATGTTTGCACGGTTGAGTGTGACATAAGATGGAGGTTTTTTGGTCGAGTTGCAAGTTAAGCCATCTTTGTCACAGTTGATTAACGAAAAGCAACCTTATGATGAGGAGTTAGTACCACATGTTAAGGATATTATGGATGGGAATTCGACAAACTTTCGTTTTAATGATGATGTAGTGTTGTGTTTCAAGGATTGGATAGTAGTGTCGAATGATAATGAGTTGAGGCATACTATTTTAACTGAAGTGCATATTAGTCCTTTTTCTATGCATCCCGATAGTTCTAAGATGTATCGAGGCTTGAAGGAAGAGTACTATTGGGTTGGTTTAAAGAAAGATGTGGCTGATTTTGTTGCTAAGTACATGGTGTGTTAGCGTGTTAAGGTTGAACATCAGTTTCCTTCCGGGCTGTTGCAACCTTTGAGGATACCAGAATGGAAATGGGAGAGAATCACCATGGATTTTATGTCTGGGTTTCCGTTAACACCATCTAAGAAGGATTCCGTTTGGATGATTTTTAATCGATTTACGAAGTGTGCACATTTTGTTCTTGTGCATACGACACACACCTTGGATAAGTTGGCGGATTTGTATATTTTTTAGATAGTACGGTTGCACGAAGTGCCCAAGTCTATAGTTTCAGATAGAGATCCGCAGTTTACAGTGAAGTTTTGGGAGTACTTGCATCGAGCTTTGGGTACACGGTTGAATTTCAGCACTTTGTATCATCCTCAGACGGATGGTCAATCTGAATGTGTGATTCATATTTTGGAAGATATATTGAGATGTTGTGTTATTGGGTTCCAAGGAACCTGGGAGAAATAGTTGCCTTTGGTGGAGTTTGCATATAATAATAGTTGTCAAGCTAGTATACAAATGACACCGTATGAGGCTTTGTATGGTAGAAGGTGTCGTACGCCTTTGTATTAGGCTGAGGTTGGGGAAAAGCATGTTTCCTTGCCTAATGTGTTGATGGGCATAAATGAGAAAGTGAAGCTTATTTATAATCGTCTAAAAGCTGCTTCATATCTTCAGAAATCCTGTGCGAATTTGAAGCGTAGGAAGATTGAGTTTGTGGTAGGTGATCGCGTGTTTTTGAAAGTGTCGCCCTGGAAGAAGGTGATGAGGTTTGGACGTAAGGGTAAGCTTAGTGCAAGGTTTATTGGACCATATGAATTTGTGAAGCGTGTTGGTCCTGTTGCGTACCGGTTGAGGTTATCTCCCAAGTTGGAGACAATTTATGATGTGTTTCATGTGTCGATGTTGCGGAAGTATAGGTCGGATCCGTCGTATGTTATGCCAGTTTAGGATATTGAATTGCGACGGTTTTGTCTTATGATGAGGAACCTGTTGAGATTCTTGATTCTAGTAGCAAAGTTCTTCGTGGTAAGACGTTTAAACTTGTAAAGGTGTTGTGGCGACATCAAGGAGTTGAGTAGACCACGTGGGAAAGCAAAACGAACATGTTGAAATAGTTTCAGCACCTTTTTCCTCCAGGTAAAAATTTTGAGGACGAAATTTCCTAAGTTGGGGAGAGTTGTAACACCCCGGTTCTAGACTTAGAAGTTTTTAGGTTGGGTTTAGGGTCCGTTGGACCCAGACTAGAGACTTAGGTTTGTTTTAGGATGAGTTCAGGGAAAACCTAGTTCAGATGGTGGTAAAAATATGGAAATATTATCTAAAATCCTTTTTAAATATGTATAAAGGGTTGGTGAAATCAATTTTGGAAAATGGTAATTAGAAGGTGGACATTTCAACTTAATGAGTAAATTGTAAAAATTGAAAATTGTTTTAATGACTATTTTGCAAAGAGTTAAAGCTTAGAATCTTTATGGAGCTTAATGTAATTTTAATCAGTTATTCCCTTAATTTGACTTGTTTTAAGTGTGTTTTAATAAGGGTTAAAAAAGAATTTGACTAAAAAGGAAGTTAATCTTTAAAACACATTTTAACGTAACTTCCATTTTTCAAGAGTTTATTCCAAACTTCCAGAGATTTATTCCTTTTCATTTTACTTTGATCTCCAAATGATTTCCATGGATTTTCCTCAACTAGCTTCAATGGTTTCTTGAAGATTTTCACTCAAATCTTGTCAATTGAGGGAAAAGCAAGGGATTAAGAGGTAATCTTCGTTCTTCTCCTCTAATCAAGGTTCTTTATTGAAATTCTCAAGTATTTGACGCTTTAATTATGTTTTTTAATGAGGTTTCGTGATTGATTTGAAGAAAATGGTTAAATCAAGCTTTAATTGATGATTTTATGTAATTTTCGTAATGGATCTATTTTGCTGGTTTTAAGGTTGAATTTAATCATGATTTGGAAGTTTAATAATGTTAAGATACAAGTTTAAGCATGGTAATCAAGAAACTATGTGAGTCTCTAGTTGTTTAGGTTGCTAGAATTGGGTTTTTGTGGTGTTGTGATTTTTTGAATGCTGGAGGTATAAGGTTGATAATAGGATGATTTTGGATGTTAATAACGTTAATGGATGGTTGAAAGTGTTAGGTTTTGGCTGGGTTAAGTTTGGAGGTTAATTGTTGATGTTTTCAGTTGTTTTGGATGGGCGTTTTGGTGGTTTTGGGAAGGCAATGTGTTAGGATTGCTTTTTGGAGTTTTGAATGCATCAAGATGCATTAATTATCTGTTTTTATGTGGTTAAAATAAGGGAGAACCTTTCGGAAGCAACCTGTGGGGTTTTGGGAGCTTCAGATGCTTAGTTTCACGTCGGCTAATCAAGGTTTCGCATGTCAGTGAGTGAGAACGTGGATTTCAGCTTTGAAATGTTTTAAAGGTGGTTTTAGGAACTTAGATGTGAGCTTGAAACACTTGGTTGTGCTATTATGTAATGGTTTATGCACTTGGTTTTAAATTCATGTTACCTACCGTTAAAGCATGTTTATAGTATGTGATTTACTGTTTTTAATGATATGTTGATAAAGGATGAAAATGGTAAGTGATCCTTGTAAGTATGAGTTATATACTTGTGGTTTTAAGCATGGTTTAATGCTTTTGAAAAATGATTATTTTTTATGATTTTTAAATAGTGAGGTATGTGGTTAAATGTGAATTATATTGGCAAGTGATGTTATGAAAATGTTTTATAAATGTTATCGAATATAGTTAGCCTGTTATAGGATTGAGTGCACTATAAATAAGTCGCCTTGGATGTTGAGGAGGTTGGTGTCCCATCTCCATCCAAGTACCCTAACGATCGAGGAGGTTGGTGTCTCGTCTCTCGTTAGTGGGTTAAGCATCTAACTGATATTTGGGGTTGTTGTCCCTGTTGGTTGTGATTGTACCATTGGGTTGATTGTACCATTTGGTTGTGATTGTACCATTATTTCGGTTAAGATGGTGATACATGCATGGGAGGATTAAAACCATGCATTTTGGACAAGAAGCTGAAGCTGATTTTGAAATCTGGAAAGTTAGCCAACTTGCGACGACTTCTCGGATGGAATCCAGGCTTTTCTATGCAAAGTTGTCTTCTAATAAATTGACAATCATTCAATTATCTTTCCAACGCATCTTGAAACGCATCAATCAGACATCAGGAACTCAAGATATGTTTGTTTTATTAAAGACTACGCAAGCAGAAAACTGGATACGGGCTTAACTACGAGATTTTGTAAAATTCAGCCTAAAAGCAAATTTATAAAGCTTTTGGACGGATTAGACTTAGCCCAACCTAATTATTAACATTTAAATCATGTTTATAGGGTTTTATATACTTTAGGAACCCGCCACCCTTCTCTTAAGCCGTTAGATTAAGTCCAATTTAACGTACTAGATTTATTTGTTATTTTTATTCATTAGGAGAGTTTGTGTTTCTTTAGGAATACTCTATTTGTAAGTCATCATTCCCTTATAAAAGGATGAGCACACCTTCATTATTTCACACAACAGATTTGAAATTTTTAATAACAAGGGTATTCTTTTGAGTACATGTTTGCAAGTGTCGTAAAACTTGTATCTTCGAAGCTTTCTTCAACGTGTTCGATCGAGTTGAGCGAGGGAGAATCTTCACACTTCGGGTTGCCTATCTAATTGCGGGTAGGAGGGTCGGTCTTAAGCCGTATCACGGAGGTTGCCTAGTTAATTTCAACTAGGAGGGTTCCGCGGGCATCTCTTCAATTCCACAAGCCATAATCATCTTCTTAAAGCTTCCACCATTGCGCCATCCTCATCAATTCAAATCTGGAAATTTCAGATTTGTTTTTCTATATTCTAATCTTATCATTTTTAATCTTTTTCGTTCATCCCTTTTTTATTTCCATTTAATCTATCATATTCACTTTGTTTCTTTAATTTTCTAAATTTAATTCTAAAATTTTCAAGAAACTCCCAAATAGTTTCTCTTGAATTTTCAGATTTTGCGCCTAACTTTCTTGTTTGAGTTTAAAGCCCTAGGACTGTTTTCTAGCCTTCAAATTGAAGATTCCAACGTACCAAGGCAGCCTCTTATCATTTGGTATCAGATTGGGATGATTTCTTGGAAAAAAATTGACGTTTTTTGGTGAAAATTTTGAAAAAAGTGAAAAATCAGAAAATTCAAACGAAGGAATTTTGAGCCTAAAATTTCAAGATCAGATCTACATCATTGAAAGAGTCTACACACAAAATTTTGTAATTTTTGGAGATCGGGAACACCTCGAACAAAGTGGATCAAGTTGCTGTCAATTCTAGGGTTTTTCATTTTTTTCTAAAAGTTTTCATTCTTAATCATTCGTTTTCATTTTTTTTATCTTTTTATTGACTTCTATACATTATATAGAACTTTTTTGCTTCTTTTGTTAGTAGGAAATTAAAAGTTGCATATCTTTCTTTCTCCTTGCAACTATAATTCTATTGGTGTCTAACCCTTATTTGGATCTGAAAGCAATTAAGATCATTGTTAGGATTTAAACTCCAATACAACTGAGTTGTTTACGGCAGAAAGGTTTTAAAGAGTACAAGATTGACTAACTTGCCTCAAAGAATACTTCTTCCTTGGAGTGATAAGTGAGGTTTTCTTTCTTTTCTTTACCTTATATTTTGTGTGAGTGTTGTGATTTTCAGGATGTTTTATTCTCATCGAAACATGCCTCATGCTATGCCAATAAATATCTTTCGGTCACGATGTTGGATACAAGGTAAACAATGTTCTTTTATCATCGATTGCTATAGTCGTGTAAACTTAGTGAGCAACTTCGTTGTTGATGCACTCAATCTATCGTGCCAAGAACACCTTAAGCCATATCATCTTCAAGGGTTTAATAACAGAGCAGATATGAAGGTAACCGAACGTTGTTTAATCAAATTTTCTCTTAGAGACTACTGTGATGATGTTTGGTGTGATGTGGTCCCTGTAGAAGTCACCCACTTGCTATTGGGAACACCGTAGCAAGATGATCGAAACGCTATCCATCAAATCATAACAAATAGATACTCCTTTGTGCACCATGGCCAGAAGTTCACGTTGGGTTCAATAGAGCCAGAAGAATCATATGAAGAGTAGGTGAGAGTGCAAAAGTCATGTGAGAGGATAAAACAAAGAAATTGGAATCATAAAAGTTTGGATCAACTGGCCACCCAAAGGCAACCAACCATGAAGACACACTAGAACAAGAAGGTACACGTGATTCTCTGCATACTTCTACTTCTAGCATTAGTGCAAATGTTGATGTTGAAGAAGAATCATCTCCCAAACAAGAGGATAGTGATCGTGAACACATCATTCAAGAGGACAATGCTTTTGATCCTTCATGTGAAGTAGTAAGTTCCCTTGTTACATCTATTCTAGTCAAACATCTTCTCCTCTACAACAAATGTACTTTGATGATAATTTTTGTGAGAGGGATATGGGATGTGAGATACAAAAGACAGAGAGTAAAGAGTCCGTGAGTGAAAAAAGTCAAATTAATGACCCAATTTCGGTGAGTGAAAACACACATGAGGTAAAAGTCGAACAAAACCAAAAAGAAAAAGATAAGAAAAAGAACAAGATGAGTGATTTTGTTTTGACTAATCATGACAAATGTTCCAGTACTATTGTCTTATTTTTTTAGGATTTTGTTGAACCCTTGAGAGGAGCTCAGTTAGATCACCCCACCTATGGCAAAGACTTCTTTTCGATTACCATTCTTGGACATCTTTTTTTCACTAGTTTAGATTTAAGGACGAATCTTTTTGAGGAGTGGGGGAATGATACATACATGGGAGGACTAAAACCATGCATCTTGGACAAGAAGTTGAAGCTGATTTTGAAGACTGGAAAGTCAGCCAACTTGCGACGACTCTTCTGATGATATCTAGGCATTTCTGGGCGAAGTTGTCCTTTAACAAATTGATCTTCATTAAGTTAACTTTTTAACGCATCTTGAAACGCATCAATCAGACATTGGGAACTCAAGATACGTTTGTTTTATTAAAGACTGCGCAAGCAGAAAACTGGATACGGGCTTAACTACGGGATTGTGTAAAATTCAGCCCAAAAGCTAATTTATAAAGCTTTTGGACGAATTAGACTTAGCCCAACCTAATTATTAACATTTAAATTATGTTTATAGGGTTTTATATACTTTAGGAACCAGCCACCCTTCTATGTTCTAGTGTGGGCGCATCCTCAAGTGAAGGTTTTGAAGGAGTAAATTCAGAAAATCTAGAGGTTCGAAGTGCGTACCTGGTCTGGCTATGAGCAGCTTGATTGTTGCACCTCCATTGGGGACTCTTCAATGTCATCTTCATTGAGCTTCATATAATCCTCAATTTGTAAGAAATTTCTACAGCAAAATTTCGCGGCTTCTTTTTCTGCCATAGCATCTATGTATCGACATTTCTCTTGTTCATCCACATATCTTAGGGTGTCGAAGACATTTTTGGTCACCCTTTGATCAGCCACTCTTATGGTGAACTCTCCCTTTTCACAATCAATCAAAATACGACATGTGGCTAAGAAAGGTCGCCCCAAGATTATGGGTGCATTGTCATCAGCTTCACAATCGAGAATAAGGAAGTCGACTGGGAAAACAAATCTGTCAACTTTCACCACGACTTCTTTAATTCTTCCTTTTGGACTGACATGTGATCGGTCAGCTAGCTGCAAAATAACAGTTGCAAGCCTTGCTTCTCCCATACCAAGCTTCGTGAAAACAGACTTGGGCATTAGATTAAGGCTGGACCCAAGATCACATAGGGCTTTTCCCACATAATTGTTACCAATGGAGCATGGGATGATAAAGCTGCCTAGATCCTTCGGTTTGGGTGGCAACTTACTTCACACAGAATATCATTCTTTTGTTGTAGCAACAGTCTCATACTACTCAACCTTCCTCTTCTTGGTAACAATACCTTGGGGAATTTAGCACAAGTGGGCATTTGATCAATAGCCTCCAAAAAGGGGACATTGATATGCAGCTGGTCAAGAACATCCACAAATATATTGAATTGGAGATTGTCGTTTTGCTTCTTCAATCTTTGAGGGAAGGGTGGTGGGGGTCTGATGTCTTCCTATAATGGTAGGGATCTTTCTTTTGCTGTAGCATTCGCTCTTCCATCAATAGGTTCATTTGTCAATTCCTTCTCCTTCTCTTGCTCACTAGCTGACTCTGTTTGCTCATCAGATTTTTTCTGCATAGTTTTGGGGTTAGAATCATCCTTCTTCTTCCCCCCAAACTTATCTTCCTTGTTGAGTTGGGTGCCACTTCTTAATGTGAGTGCACTACACTGCTCTTTTTCGTGACTTTTAGTGACTTCGGTATCACTAGGCAGATTTCCTTAAGGTCTAACATGCAAAGTTTGCGCGACTTGACCTACTTGGGTCTCCAAGGCTCTCAAGGATGAGCTACGGATTTGTAGCAGTGCTCCTTGACTCCTAATAGATGTAGTGTGTTCTTGAAGTAGAGCCTTCATTGTTATCATGAAGTCCTTCGAAGTTGTCATAAAATCCTTGAAAGTAACTTCCTAAGAATTGTTGGTTGATGAAGATGTTAAACCCTTGTTGTTTTGCCATGGCATATTTTGTTGGAAACCTAAGGGTTCAGTCATATTTTGTTTCTGATTCAAGCCACTAGAAGTGTTGTTTCCTTGATTTCCCCAAGAAAGGTTAGGATGCTGACGTCATCCTGGGTTGTAGGTGTTCGAGTAGGGGTTGTTGTTCCTAATATAATTCTCCACATAGTTGGTAGACTCGTTGTTTTTTGGGCACTCGCTCAAATGATGGTATCCGTCACAATGAAGACAAGTAGATGCAGCCTTCACTTCCTTCACCTCGTTAGGACGTTGGAGATTCTTTAGCATATTCTTGATGGCTGATAATTGAGCTACAACTGAATCATTTGCATCAATATCATGTGTTCCTTGAGTCTTCCTTCACATTCCTAAGCTCGAAGAAGGAAATTGGTAGTCATTATTGGCTATCCTATCAAGGATGTCAAATGCTTCTTCAGGTGACTTGTCCAGCAAAGTTCAATTTGCTGAAGCATCTAGCATCATCCTCATTGGAGCAATAACACCATTGTAGAACATCACCACTTGTGTCCAATCATGAAAACCATGATTTGTGTATTTGCGCAACAGTCCCTTGAATCTATCCTAACACTCGTACATCGACTCGTCATCAGCTTGACGAAAGGAAACAATATCATTCCTTAGTTGGGTGTTCATGTAGGGTAGATTATACCGCAGCAAAAAACTTTTGCACAAGTATGTCCATGATTCCACCGAACCAGTTGGTACTCCACTCAATCACTCTCATTCTCGATCACGCAATGAATAAGGGAATAATTTCAGCTTCAGCACATCTTCATGCACCCATTATTGTCTAAATGAGTCACAAACCTCCAAGAATACACGGATGTGTTGTCTTGCATATTCATGAGGCAATCCACCAAACTGTCCAATTGAGTTCAACATGTTGAACATCACAGGTTTAAGCTCAAAGTGGGCTGCCTGAATCTCGGAAGCTACAATCCCAGGGTTGAGATCTTCCAAGATCGGATTCAAATGATCTCTAATATCTCGTGGACGAGCCGCAAGTCCGCCATTTACCACAGCATTAAGATCTGCCCAATTACCAACTGGCAATCCTTGGTTTTGAGCTCCATTTATGATTCTGAGAGCTTCTTGTATACGTCTTCTTTTTTGAAAAAGATGTTCAATTTCAGGGATGATCGGTAGTATGGGTTTGTCAGGTCTTCCTCGGGTCATGCACCAGCACACACCTGAAAAAGTCAAACAAAAAACAACAAATAAATCTATACAAACAGAGAAAATAAAATGGTGCAAAACTAAACTTAAAATGACCAATTCTCAATCCCGGCAACGGCGCCAAAAACTTGTTGCGTTGTGCAGTGTACTATAAGTGATACACCTAGTTCTAGTGTTTATCTAACACCTTCCAACTCAAACTATGCTGGACAAGGTTTCCTATAGTGCTTCTAAACTATCTCTAGCAAGAAACCTGACAGCCAGAATACTACGACAATGCCTCTCAACGTGAACCCTAACAAGCTACTTATCATTTATGTGCTACCCCTTTTAGTCGTTGAAACTCTATCCTTATCTCTAAGGTGAGTTAGAGTTGTGTCTCTCAGCATCCAACCTTATTGTCTACATGGATCTAAGCTTAGCTCTCTTGACCACTAAGCAAATCTAATGCTTAAGTAACGACTAACTCTCGAAAGCTCTTACAAACTCAAGGTAATAAAACAGTAGATAAAGCATAAGAAACTGGAAACATGCTAAACATCCATTAAAAACTAAAACAAATCATCCTTAACAAACCCAAGCCATATAAAGTTACTTCATGGTTGGGTGTAAAACATCCATCGTCATTCATTTCAAACAACCCATTTTCATAATATAAATGTTAAAGCAAAGAACAACAAAAAAAAGAATCTCCCATGCCGCCTTGGACTGCCACGAACCACCCTAGACTTGTTGCTTCTCTCAAAGGCCAGCAAGGTCACCCCTTGGAGCTTCGACAATGGAGGACACCAAGTTGAGGAAGAAGATGGAAAGCAGCCACCTTTTCTCCTCACTCTTAGCACCCAAAAGTAACTTTTTCCGCTTTCCCTTTATGTGGGTATCTTGTCCTTTATATAGTGGGAGGTCCTAGGGTTTTGTGCCCTAAACATTCCTTGTGTGTCCTAAGGAATATTCCTTAGGTCACATGAGTGGCACAACTGGCTGGTGAAATCACGTGTGGGGCTCTCAAAATATCTTCTTTTTTTGTCTTTTCCGCGCCCAGAAATGCGTCCAGAATGCCACTTTTCCTTTGCTCTGCTTCTTCCCTTGCTTACCTGCACAACATCATACCAAAACGAACCTTCCTCAAGTAACACCCATTTCATTAAATAAAGCAAAACAACCAAGGAACACATCAAATGTAACTATATGAACTAAATGCAACTAAATGTGAATGAAACGAGTTTAAAAACAAGCAAATAACTAAGTAAAAAGGCATGAAATGCGTACTTTTTACGAGGTTATCAAAAAGCAATTAAAACGTTTTAAAATTTTTAATAAATTCATTGTTCTTATTTTTTTTCCTTAGGTAAAAGCTCTCTAAGTAATTTCAGCTCAACAAATAACTCATTTACATCTACATCAGATAACACATCTTTTCTAAGAGCATTTTCAAAACTATTGCAATATTTTATAAAAAAAACTATTGCAATAAGACTTGAGATTAACGTCATCCAATAAATGTAATTTATCATAATGAAACAAGAATACATCAAATGTTATCTTATTTGGAAAATTTTCACTACCAATAAAAAATATGAAATTATAAACCGAAAATTGAAAGTCTATTTTTAAGCAAAATTGCACGCACGCGCACGCACACACATGCTTTTAACAAATAGAAATTAAAGGAACTATCTTATTAATCTTCTAATTGTCACCATATATACTAACACACGTCTTACTCATCTTATTAATTTTCTAAAATACCTATATTTTTAAAATCAAGATTTGCTGGTAATTTTTTTAAAAAAAATAATTATATATATAAAAGTTTATTCGGGACTCTTTTTTCGGGAGTCATGTACATTCGAACATCTCGCACATACCCAGAATCACCTCTGGTAAAACTACCATCCTAAAATGTTATTAAAAGGTATTACATTTTAAATTAGTAAATAACATTTGAAGTTGTGTATTTTGTAATATTTCTATTAGTTAAGTTCCGTAGCCTGATGTACCCGACTCATACAGACAAATGTAAAAGGAAAAAAAAAACTTGTTTTACAATTTTTTTAGTAAAAAAGTGTTTATGGATCGAGTTAGACCAGACCCAATTTCAAAAAATCCATACCCAGGATCATATGCAACCAGCTCCATCCAACCTCAAGTTATCCATTTTAGAATTAAAAATTAATAAAAAAAATAATTTTTGCATTAATATTTATTATATTTTTATAATCAACTTTTTTTATATTTTTATATTGCAAAACAAAATGTAGTAATTTCATTCCAGGATCTTAGATTACACAATACTGTAACATTACCTAAACCAAAAGTGTCCTAAGGTGCATCTACATTTTAATCGAGGAAAGGGAACATAAAATAAATTACTGGTTTTTTCTTACCACAACTTTGTACAACATGCCATCAGTTGATTTTTTCTAAAATGAAATAAGTATACAAGTTAGCTTAAGTTTCATATATAGTGAGAGATACTTGCGTGCCTACAAAGTTTGAACAAAATAAAAGTTTACACAATCTGTGCATAACATTCCTGAAATGTTACAACACTTGCAGCAATTCGATGGTAAGAATCGAACCTTGACTGCTCAATAAATTTCAAATGGCAATTTGACCGCTGAAACTCGAACCCTATACTTCCTTGCAAATATGATACCATATCCATCGTTTTATACATCACTAGCTTCCAAGGATCAGCCGTTCGATTGTTTAGAAACATTACCTGCTTCAAGCTTCTCCAGTGAGATTTGTCATGGTAGATGGTGACTCGGGACTGTACTTCCATAGCTCGTTCAGCTCTCCTCTTATCAAGCCTAATATAACCATAACTCCTGTAGAACATGAGAAAAAGCATGACGGAAGTAGAAAGGGAAAGGAGGAAAAAGAAGAAAGCATATTTACTGTCTGGACTGTCCTGGTGGAATCAAAAGCTTTGTTACCTAGAGTACAAGGAACAAGATAGAGGAGTGCCGGTTGACCATGCCCGTCCATTAGATATAACCCTAGGTATGTAAACAAGAGGCCTGCAACATGTGGAATTTCAAACAAATAAGTATATTCACTATGGCTTCATAATAGTTGCTTCAATGTTTTCGAGCTCAGCTTGTAACAGCATTTCAACCAAGCTAAATACGAAAACAAACCTCTGATCGTCATTCGTTTTTACAAATTATATATCAAGGTTTTCAGTATTTAGACGTAAACAAGCATATTATACTCAACAATCTGTAGGACATGTAAGGAGATTCAATACTCAATTTGCTTCCCGAGATCAACAACTGCATTTCAGAATCTAGAACCTAAAGGCAATACTAAATTAATATCAACCTGAAATGTATTTAGACGTAAACAAGCATATTATACTCAACAATCTGTAGGACATGTAAGGAGATTCAATACTCAATTTGCTTCCCGAGATCAACTGCATTTCAGAATCTAGAACCTAAAGGCAATACTAAATTAATATCAACCTGAAATGATAAAGCAGGTAATTCCATGGGCCATTTAACTTCAGTTCCCATTTGAAACAGATATTTTTTATGTTTACAAGCCCATGAATCAAAAAATACATGGAGACTTTAATTAAATACAAGTGCATAACTCAGCAGATGCTAGTCTCAACATGCACATTTGCACCGGACATAATTTCTAGTATTTGAGATCACAGATAGAACCATAAATTGCAACCATTCTCAAGTCAAATAAACATTAGTAGGGAAGTTTGACAAGGAACAAAAATTGCAAAGATAGAACCATAAATCAAACAAATTAAACTTAGTAAGCATTATTACATGTATAAAAACATTTTAATATTCAAAGTTTAACTATTTAAAAAATTATTAAAACATGTATAGTCGAACATGATAATTTAATTTTTTTCAAATAAAGTCCAATATATGTATAATTATTTAATTATTTGGATAATTAAGATAGATAATGTAATTTGATTTTAAATCTTAAAAAACAATTATTTAAATGGAGAATTTTATATTTTTAAATATTGATAATAACTCCTTCACAAATCGTGATATTGGTTTATATAATATATTAAACTTTATTCTTTGGATAATATTATTAAAGATAATATAAATAGACAATAGTTTAATTTTTAATTTGATTTGAAGTTCAAATTAAATGGCATATTACACTGAAATTAAATATGAAATTATTAACCATGTTTACCACAAATCGTAATATTAGTTTTTATAATACAATAAATTTTATTCTTTGGATAATATTATTGAAGATAATATAAATAAATAAATAATAAATTACTTTTTGAAAGTGAAATGAAGATAAATTAATTTTATAATGTGGTACGAGGATAATATTAAAATTAAATTAATCCATAAATTATTTATTTTTCACAACAAATTTTAAAAGCAAATATAGTAAGAAAGACAAATAAAAGATGAAAACCCTTCATAAACAAGGGCTTACCAAATCCATAGCCAATTATCAACCACAGGAAATACCCATTGGCAAGACGATTCTTGTTTGCTTTATCGTACCTGAGACAACCAAACAAGGAAAATAATAGTACACACCGAAACAAATAAAAGATGAAAATCCTTCATAAACAAGGGCATAAGAAAGGCAATCGACCATTATGCAATATTGTCATTAAAACCCAAAATTGACACTAGAAACAGTTCTAATTCTTGAAGAAACTGATGAAAACAGTATGTTTTCTCAGTGTATTATATTTCTCACTTACGTAAAAACTTACAGTGATAGTCTTTTAAAGACTTCAATACAAGAGTTAAACTATAACTAGGAGTTCTAAGTATTTACAACTCTAATCTCTTATCTCTTAGAGTTAGGATAGGGTTAATCTAATCTATTTACATTCAAATTATAGAATCCTAATCTTATATAACTTACACTCCCCCTCAAGCTGGTGAATATACACTGTATAATCCCAGCTTGGATATAAATTCATCGAAAATTTGTTTAGGCAGTGCTTTAGTAAGTAAATCAGCTAGTTGCTCTTCAATAGGAACATAAAACAGATCTGCTATACCACCATTCACTTTTTCAGAAATGAAATGCCTGTCTATTTCAACATGCTTAGTTCGATCATGGTGAACTGGATTTTTGGCAATCTGAATAGCAGATTGGTTATCACTTAGAACTTCAAATTTTCCTCCTTGTTCCATCTCTAACTCTTTTAGTAATCTCAGTAACCACATTCCTTCACACATCCCAAGCGCTAGAGCCATGTACTCTGCTTCTGCACTGCTCCTAGACACCACTGTTTGCTTCTTGCTTCTCCAAGTTACAAGATTTCCCCACACAAATGTGCAATAACCACTAGTTGACTTCCTTTCAGTGAGTTCTCCTGCCCAACTGGAATCTGTGTAGACTTTAACAGACCTGTCTTTTGATTTTTTAAAGAACAAACCGTGACCTGGAGTTCTTTTTAAATACCTCAGAATCCTATGCGCTGCTTCAAGGTGTTCCTCTCTCGAGTTTGTCATGTGCTGACTAATAATATTAACAGGATAAGCTATATCAGGTCTGGTTAAGGACAAATATATCAGCTTCCCTACTAACCTTTGGAAACTTTCTTTGTTTACTTGAGCACCCATCTCTTTCTTATTAAACTTCAAGTTAGTCTCCATAGGTGTGTCTGCAGGTTCACAGCCCAGCATGCCAACTTTAGCTAATAAATCCAGTACATACTTCCTCTGGTTTATCACAAGTCCCTTACTGGATCTCGCAACTTCCATACCCAGGAAATACCTAAGTTTTCCCAAGTCCTTTGTTTCAAATTCACCATTCAACAAACTTTTCAACCTATTAATCTCGCTGTAATCATCTCCTGTAATCACTATGTCATCAACATACACAATTAAAATAACTTTTTTCTGTTCATAAGTTACCTTGATGAAAAGTGTATGATCTGCTTGGCACTGTTTATAACCATCTTGAATGATGACCTTAGTGAATCTATCAAACCAGGCTCTTGGTGATTGTTTCAACCCGTAAAGTGATTTGTCAAGTTTGCACACCTTCTGAGCTCCCAAATCACCCTTCAATCCAGGAGGCATTCTCGTATAAACCTCTTCTTTTAACCAACCATTCAGAAATGCATTTTTTATATCTAATTGGTGAAGATCCCAATCTTTATTCACTGCTAAGCTGAGTAAGACCCGAACAGTATTGAGCTTCGCCACAGGTGCAAATGTTTCCTTGTAATCAATCCCATATGTTTGAGTGAAGCCCTTAGCTACAAGCCTTGCTTTGTACCTCTGAATGTTGCAATCAGGGTTATATTTAATGGCAAACACCCATTTACAGCCAACAAGTTTCTTTCCTTGTGGTAAATCTGTTACAGTCCAAGTACCATTTTTATTCTACTGCCTCGATCTCCTCTTCAACTGCCTTCTTCCATCTAGGATCTTGCAAAGCTTCCTCAATGGTTGCTGGAATTTTATAGCTATCTAAATTGACTGTGAAAGCTTTAAATGAAGGCATTAGATGTCCATAAGCAACAAATCTCTCTATTGGGTGCTTAGTACATTGTCTCACACCCTTTCTTTTAGCAATGGGCAAATCATCAATATCCAAAGTAGGTACATGAATCTGAGAAGTTTCATTACCTTCATTACCTTCTGGAGCACATGGACTCAGTTCCAACTCTCGGCAAATGTCAGACTGCAAAATGTCCTCAGGAATAACTTTCTTTCTTCTTGTATAAACACTCAGGTTTTTGGTAGGAGTTTGCGTATTTAAAGGAACTGTTAAAGGAGAGTTTTGAGGGGCTGCAGGGGAAGTAATAGGTGATGGAACACAAGGATTTATGGGAGTTTTAGGTTCAGGTGATGGCAGATTATTAAGAGTTGTAGGAAAGGTATGTAAAGGTTCAGTAGAAGATATAAGGGGTGAAACCTAATTATAACTTGAAGAGTTTAAGGGCTGAAATTCATCCCAAGTCTCCCCCTGAATGACAGCCTTGGTGAAGCAAGGGTCCTGTTCAAAGAAAGTCACATCCAAGGAAACAAAAAACTTTTTAGTGGGAGGATGGTAACATTTGTAGCCCTTCTTAAGAGAAGAATAACCCAACAAAACACACTTGAGGGATCTAAGATCAAGTTTTGACCGAGAAGGATTATTATTATGAACAAACACTACACAACCAAAAATTCTCAAGGGAAGTACAGAGGACAGGTTTAAAATGAGGATAATTCTCCAAAAACAGACCTAGGTGTTTTGAATTTTAAGACTTTACTAGGCATTCGATTGATCAAATATGTAGCAGTTAGTAAAGCCTCACCCCAGATTAGGAACATTATTTGAAAACAGTAAGGACCTAGTAACTTCCAACAAGTGTCTGTTTTTTCGCTCGGCAATCCCATTTTGTTGTGGTGTATCAACACAAGAACTAATTTGCACAATCCCTTTCTCTTTGAAAAAATCACCTAAAGACTTAGCAAAATACTCTCCCCCATTATCAGATTTAAAAATCTGAATTTTACTAGCAAATTGGGTGTCAATCATAGTATAGAATCTCTGAAAAATAGAAGCAGTTTCAGATTTGTCTCTCATTAAATAGGTCCAAGTAGTTCTACTGTGATCGTCTATAAACGAGATAAACCATCGACAACCATTTATATTCTTTAATTTAGAAGGGCCCCAAATATCACTATGAATAAGAGAAAAAGGTTGCGAAGGTTTATATATAGATGGTGAATATGTTGTCTTTGTGTGTTTAGCAAGTTGGCAGACATGCCATTTAAAGAACTTTGGCTTTTTATTAATAAACAATTCAGGAAAAAGTTTAGCAAGATAAAAGAAACTTGGGTGGCCTAACCTAAAATGCCATAGCATAACATCATCAAGCTGTCCTAAGGAAGAAATAGAACTACTAAAAAGAGCTTGAGGAAACAAAGGTTGTTGGCTATGTAGAATGTAAAGCCCATGATGCAGCCTAGCATTGCCAATCATCTTCTCCGAGTCCATTGCCTGCAATACACACTTATTATCAGTAAACTTTGAAACACACTTCAAATCTCTAGAAAGTTTACTAACGGACAGAAGATTGCAGTCCAACTTGGGAACAAAAAGAACATCATGTAACAGCATATTCTCATTTATAAACACAGAACCACTTCCTGTTATAGGAGACAAAGCCATCTGCTGTCTTTATTGATCTCTTGGGAGAGGTAGGCACAAAAGTATGAAACAAATTTTTATTCCCAGTCATATGATCAGATGCTTCTGAGTCTATGATCCATGCTGGAGCAGTTTGTGCAGAAAGTAGGACAGTATGAAAAGAATTACTCTTTATACCTTCTGGTTCTGTCAAGGCTAGATTAGCCTCACTAGATGCACCAAATTTGCTAAATAGCTGCTGCAATTCCTCAATTTGCTTTTTGGTGAAACTACTAACACTACCGGCAGTTGCCAAATTGGATTGGGAATCTCGAGAGCCCTTTGGTTGAGGGGGCTTCCAATCTGCTGGTTTTCCATGGAGCTTCCAACACTTCTCTCGATAATGACCAACCTTCTTGCAATAATCACACCACGGCTTCCCTTTTATGTTATTACTGGAAGAGGAAGATTGGGTGATTAGGACAGATCCATCATGTGAAGGAGGATCAGGAAGCATCAGAGTCCTCCGACTTTCTTCCCTTCTTACAGCAGAAAACACTTCTCGAAGGGATGGGAGAGTTGTGCTACCAAGTATTCTGCCCCTCACCGCATCCAAGTCTTTATTCAGTCCATTAAGAAACTGAAAAATCCTTCTTTGAGCAGTAATCTTCTTGTATAAGGCTGCATCATTCGGAGTCTCCCACTCGTTTGCCTCATAGAGATCGATCTGCTGCCACAAATTAGTTAGAGTGTTATAATATAAAGTAACACTCATGCTTTCCTGTTTCAGATTTGATGCTTGACTCTCAATTCCAAAGAGTTCAGAAGTATTATCAGTGATAGAATAGGTTTCCTGGACAGCACGCCAAATTTCAGAGGCCGACTCATACAAAAGAAAATTTTTCCCCACTGTAGGAGCCATAGAATTCAACAGCCAAGACATTACTCTGCCATTCTCTTGCATCCATTTAGCATAACCTGGATCTTTAGCATCAGGTTTTTTAATCTCCCTTGAGATATATATGTAGAATTGTATGAAATTCTCTCTACTTTCATTCATAAGACAACTTAGGATATATACATAGTTGACTCACTGTTTAAGGAAACTAAATATTCCCTAGTAATTACTGCGATATTTACCCTAACTACCAGATACAAAACTTTAATACATAATATGTTTCTATTCTAATGAGAAATAACCTACACTCCCCCTCAAACTGGTGTATATATGTTGTATATACCCAGTTTGGATGTGAAACCATCAAACATTACTCTTGGAAGTGCTTTGGTGAAGATATCAGCAATTTGATTGGTAGTTGGAACGTAGTTGAGCTTCACAATTCCGTTATTAGCCTTCTCAAAGATGAAATGTCTGTCTATCTCAATATGTTTGGTTCTATCATGCTGCACTGGATTCTTGGCAATACTTATTGCCGATTGACTGTCACTGTAAATGCCCAATTCTGACTTTTCATCTAGTTCTAACTCAGTGATGAGTTTTTTAATCCACATCCCTTCACAAATTCCAAGGGCCATTGCCCTAAACTCTGCCTCTGCACTGCTTCTAGATATTACAGACTGCTTCTTGCTTCTCCATGTGACTAGATTGCCCCACACAAATGTACAAAAGCCACTTACTGACCTTCGATCTGTTATTTCACCTGCCCAACTCGAATCTGTGTAAACCTTTATTGTTCTATCCTGGTTTTTTCTAAAAATGAGTCCAGATCCTGGTGTGAACTTTAAATATCTCAAGATCCTATTTACTGCTTCCATGTGTATTTCTCGAGGATCACTCATGTATTGACTTACTATGCTTACTGAATAAGCAAGGTCAGGTCTTGTAAGTGATAAATAAATTAATTTTCCTACCAAACGTTGGTAAGATTCTTTGTTCACTGGATTTCCAGGTTCATCTTTGCTGAACTTCAAGCCTGGTTCTATTGGAGTGTCGGCTGGTCTACAATCAAGCATTTTGGTCTCAGAAAGAAGATCCAAAATATATTTTCTTTGGTTAATGACTAACCCTTCCTTAGATCTAGCCACCTCCATTCCTAAGAAATATCTGAGATTCCCCAAATCCTTTGTCTCGAACTCCTTTGCTAGAGCAACCTTCAATCTTTCTATCTCCTTTGTATCATTTCCTGTGATAATCATATCATCGACATACACAATTAGGAGTGTCATTTTACCTTCTGGAGTAACCTTTTTGAATAAGGTATGATCTGCTTGGCTTTGTTTGAAACCATTCTGAACCATGGCTTTAGCAAATCTGTCAAACCATGCTCTCGGAGACTGTTTTAATCCATACAAAGATCTATTCAGTTTGCATACTGTCCCTCTTGTTGTACTTTCCTTCAAACCTGGTGGAACTTCCATGTAAACTTCCTCCTCGAGACTCCCATTTAGAAAGGCATTTTTTATGTCCAACTGATGCAACTCCCAGTCTTTGTTAACAGCCACTGAGAGTAACACCCTGATGGTGTTTAACTTAGCAACTGGTGCAAACGTTTCTTGATAATCCACTCCATATGATTGAGTGAATCCTTTAGCTACAAAGCTTGCCTTGTATCGTTCAATGCCTCCATTGGAATGATACTTGACTGTGAAAACCCATTTGCACCCGATCACCTTTTTTCCTTCTGGTAGACTGGTTAGGTTCCAAGTATTATTCTTTTGCAGTGCAGTAACCTCATCTTCAACTGCTTTTCTCCACTCAGGACTTTTGAAAGCTTCTTCCACTGTCCTTGGTATTTGCACACTGTCAATGCTGGCTGTAAAAGCTTTCAAACCAGATAACAATTTTCCATAGGCCACAAATTTGTTAATGGGATGAGTAGTGCATTTCCTTACCCCCTTTCTAATAGCAATAGGAAAATCATCTAAATCAACAGTTGTAGAGTCTTGAGGAATACTATTACCTTCTGTTTCCACAGCAGTAGGACTCGAAGCTAGCTCTTGGCAAGTGTTGGGCTGACTAACAGCTTCGGGAAGGGTTCTTCTCTTTCTTGTATAAACACTCAATTGTTTTTCTGCAAGTTGAGGAGTTGGAGATGTGTATGGAATAGCTTTAAGAGTTGGAGGAGGTGTAGTATAAGGGCTAGACATTTTTGACAAAGGAGAAGGTATGTCTACTGGATTACTAGTTCTAGTAATTTCTTCCTCATTTGAAGGAACAGATTGTTGAGGAGAATCTAAACTAGTGGTTTCCGCATTAAGAATAGGCAACAGAAGTAAGGATTGAGAAACTGGTAGGGACTGAAATTCCTTGTATGTCTCCCCCTGAATAGAAGTCCCTGAAAAATAAGGTTGCTGCTCAAAGAAAGTAACATCGAATGAGACATAGGTTTTTCTGGTGGTGGGAGAGTAACATTTGTAGCCCTTCTGACTCGAGGAGTATCCAATAAAAACACATTTTAAAGACCTAGCATCAAGTTTACCTCTATTAGGAGTCTGCACATGAATAAAAGCTGTACAGCCAAAAACACGAAGAGGAAGAGAGGAAGAAAGGGGTTTAAAATGAGGAAACTGATGTAAAAGAGTTTCAGTAGGAACCTTAAAACCAAGAGGTCTGCTAGGCATTCTGTTGATAAGGTAAGTGGCAGTTAAAAGGGCATCCCCCCAAAGATACTTGGGAGCATTGGCAGAAAATAAAAGAGATCGTGTAACTTCAAGAAGATGTCTATTTTTGCGCTCAGCCACACCATTTTGCTGAGGTGTGTTAACACAAGAAGTTATATGAAAAATTCCTTTTTCCCGAAAGAAACTCCCAAGTGACTTGCTAAGATACTCACTCCCATTGTCACTCTTCAAAATTTTAATAGGAGTAGAAAATTGATTATGGACCATACTATAAAAGTCTTTAAATATTTGTTCAATGTCAGACTTATCTTTCATTAGGAATGTCCATGTTGTCCTAGAGAAGTCATCTATAAACGACACAAACCACCTAGAACCAGAAATACTTTGAACCTTAGAAGGGCCCCAAATGTCACTATGTATAAGAGAAAAGGGAGAAGTAGGCTTAAATTGGGAAGGTACATAAGATTGTCTAGTATGTTTAGCCATTTGACAGAGTTCACAGTTGAAAGAGGAAGGATTCTTATTAATAAATAAAGTAGGAAACATTCTTTTCATATAAGAAAAATTGGGATGTCCCAATCGAAAATGCCACATCATAATATCATTTGAAAGTAAATTGGAAGGGAAAGCAGAAGTGTGAAGACCAATTGAACTAGAATGAATTGAGGAGGACAAGGCATCAAGGACATATAAGCCATTAGACAGCCTAGCATTGCCAATCACCAGATTCGAACCCTGCTCCTGAAAAACACAACCAGTAAGGCCAAAGTGAACATCACAGAGTCTCTCTTTAATTAATTGTCCAACCGATAACAAATTGCATGTAAGGTTAGGGACATAAAGAACAGAAGATAGTAGAATTTTATCACTTAATCGAATTGAACCCCTGCCAAGTACTGTGGAAAGGGAACCATCTGCAATCTTAATTGTGGATTGAGGGCTGGATCTTGAAAAGAACAAAACAGGCTGAGATTGCCTGTCATATGGTCAGAAGCACCTGAATCTACTATCCAACTAGAGGAGAGACCTGAGGATGAAGAACTACCTTCAGTTGCTGTGAAAGCTGTAGTGGTAGGAGGAGATGAGATGCGGCTCATGAGTTGCTGAAGTTCAACAATCTGTTGGGGACTGAAGCTGCTGGGCAGGTTTTCAGAGGCAGCAACATAAGCTTCTTTCAAGGGTCGAGGTTTGACATTTAGTTTATAGGATGTGATCGAAGAGTAAGAGTTTTCTGACAGTGGAATATCAGAGGAACGAGGGTTTGTGAGAGAACTGACTTCAGAGTCAGATTCCATGGAGGACGAGATTTTTGGATCGAAAGAAAAACTGGAGAGGATCGACCTAATCTGATACCATGTAGAATTGTATGAAATTCTCTCTACTTTCATTCATAAGACAACTTAGGATATATACATAGTTGACTCACTGTTTAAGGAAACTAAATATTCCCTAGTAATTACTGCGATATTTACCCTAACTACCAGATACAAAACTTTAATACATAATATGTTTCTATTCTAATGAGAAATAACCTACAATATAACCTAATTTACCTCGCCCAATAATAAAAATCTTCACCGATTGTGACCATTCCAAGTAGTTATTGCCAACCAGTCTATGACAAGTAACTACTGAACTAGAGGAATCAGAAACATCATCAGAACCATTAATAGGTTCTGTCACAGAATCAATTTCGGAGGAAGAAGAAGTATGGGCCATCAACTAGAGTTTAGAAATCGAAACCTAATCTCAGAAAAGGTTGAAAGTCTTTTTGTTTTCTCGAGAAGAAGGAAGGATCGAACCTAAACTGATACCATGAAGAAACTGATGAAAACAATATGTTTTCTCAGTGTATTATATTTCTCACTTACGTAAAACTTACAGTGATAGTCTTTTAAAGACTTCAATACAAGAGTTAAACTATAACTAGGAGTTCTAAGTATTTACAACTCTAATCTCTTATCTCTTAGAGTTAGGATAGGATTAATCTAATCTATTTACATTCAAATTATAGAATCCTAATCTTATATAACCTACAATACTAACTGAAGCAGCTTGACAATCACCCGGTTCAGTGACCATTATGAAACCAGATATTTGCATCTTGGTATCAGATGATGGAAGCTAACACAAAGGAATAATGTACCTGAAAGCAAATGCAACAAGCAAACCAGGAAAGAGAATGTCACCGAATCCAATCATATCATAACCACCCCATGGATCAAAAGCTCGTGGAACTCTCAAAAGCATGGGTATTGACTCTCCACCACTATTGTCACCTCGAGCAACCTATTAACATGAGCAAAATGTTAGAGATCAAGAATCATCCTTGAACAGTCACCTTATATTATGTCTTTAGGTTTTTTGACTGGATGTAGGGCCATCTTGGCCTAGGAACTAGGAACTTGCCTTACGCCAAACCACTTCATATGTAAAATGTAAGTATCCCCTCATGCACGGGCATTTAAAACGCTATTGATTCTTATGAGGTATCAGTGGGACAAAGCCTCGTACTAGCTGTTAATAGTTTTAAGTTAATAAACAAATTCCAGTAGAAGCATGTGAGGGACCAGCTTGGCTTACACTTCATCGGACTCGTTCATAAGAATGTTAGAGTTTAAAAACTTGTTTTCTGGCCTTAACCAAATAACATAGGATAACAAGTTATTTGACACGAAAGATTAAGTCAAGAGATTATATGGTTGACAAAATGATTTCTGATGAGAGATGTTGTGATCTTCAGCAGTAGGAACCGTGCATATTTGTAATCTCAAATCATTTCTTTTAAACATGAGAAGCATATGAGAAAAATCATAGCTTCAACCAAACCAAGAAAGGAATCATTCTTTGTTCCATCACCATATACGTGATTGTGATATTATTATTTATATGTCCATGGCTTTTGTTCAATTGAGTAATGAGAAAAGATGCTGTTGTTCAATTAGATGCAAAGATTTAATACATTGTCATTGGCTACTTTATAGTAATTAACACAAAGCAAACTAATTTCAGTTAAACAACCAAAAGGATGAAACCCTTACTGCAATCATCACACTCTCATGGAATATAAGTGGCGATAGGAAGACCCAGAAGATGTCATAAACAAATGCACAACAGAGAAGCACTGTAGCAACCTGGTCCATGAAGAATGATCAGAGCATAGGGTGAAATATATTTACAATATACATGATAAATGAAACCACTGTACCTTGATATTAGGTAGTCGAGCCAACTGTAAGACTGTTATCATCAAGCAGATACCCTTTTAAAAAAACACACAAAAACAAAAAGGTAGTAAACAAATGCAAAGAAGAAGCCATATGAAGAACGTTGGAACCAACTTCCATGCAGTAACAATTGCAATCAAAGTTAATACTAACTTCAAGTTACTTAAAACAACAGAGAAATGAGTGGGTAAAACAAACATCAAGAAAAATTAAAAGGAATAACAATGGATTTCATTCGAATTCAAATGTGATATACAAAACATATCCCTTAAAACCAGAATATGCCTTCTTAAATTAGCAATTTAAATTCAGCTTTGTTCCGGTACCGTTAGTAAAGCCACTTCTAAACAACTTTCTAACTCAGATTTAATGACCTGGATCTCAATCCAATTCCAGACCTCGTAATACTCTTATAATTTCCAACCCTCTTAACATCATTCACCATAAAATTTATCTCAAAACACCACTTATTTCCCTGCAATAGAATCGATTCAATGCCAATTTGAGACATTCATCTTTCTTGTCCTGAAGTCGACTTTCACATACTTGCAATATCATTAAGCCAAGATATTACCGCTACAGAGTATTAAATATTTGCATCTTAGAAAGTATGATCAATTCCCAAAAATACCCATAATCAGTCTGGAATGCAATCTATCGATATGAAGACTTACAAGAATATCTTGGCCCACCCATGAATATGATGCTCGCCGTTCGACAGCCCATACAACAGTGAATATCAAACAGCACAGAGCAACCACAAATGAGACAACAGAAACCTCCCCAAAGAGGGGCAAATTCAGTATTTTCTGTGGGCAATTTCTGCATTTTCTGCAAGCACACACACACATCAGAAACAAGAACGAAAGGAAAATAGATCTTGTAAAACAGCTTTAGGAGAGATTTACAGCAAAGACAAGAAATTTCAAGCATACCTTGTTATAGGCGTCATAATGCAATTATGCATCCCCTGGAAAAACAAAAACACTCAGCAGATATAAAAAAAGAAGTCATAAGAGAATATATCATCATGAATAAAAATTGGAAAAAGAAAAGGAAAAAACATGAAAATAAGAAGAGGTTGAAAAATGGTTGCTTCAACACCGTTGCACATAAATGTGGCAAAAACAAAATGATACATACGGCACAAAAGCAATCCAGTTATGCATTTCTAATAGCTACTTGTATATATTTATTGTCCATAGTTATATGAGCTAATATTTTCTGTATTGCATTTCCATCTTGCAATCAACCAACTACAAAAAGTTCAAAAAAAAAAATAAAAATCCAATAACATTAAATGTGTAGGTTGTTTTCAACATGCTATGTCTAACCATTAGCAGATTTGAGCACACAGCCACACATCCATACATAAATGATAAGTAAACATCAAACACAAAAGTAAATGTGTTACCTGAACACCACCAATGCAAAAGAGCACAATCAGCAACCAGACAAACCAAGCGGACATGAAAAAGTAGAGTAGCACCAGAAAAGTGGATGCTGTTATCACAAAAACTACAGCACCCTTTATGCTAATATCGAGGATTTCCTTCTCGTCGTCATTACCTGTTCCAGTGGGAGATTCCTAGTCAACAGCAGCAGAAAAAAGAATCACTTAAATTTCCTTTCAATAATCAGATAGAAAAGTAAGAACTCAGATACACTAAGAAGGAAGAGAGAAATGAATAAAAATTGGTAAGCTTTCTTCACATAACAGATTAGAGTAGCATCTTTTAAAGAGAGCATTATATGCAACAAGAGTTGATGGTGCAGTAACAATTGCATATGCATTTTCCTAATTCCTTGCAAAGGACACTCATCCACTGAGATTCAATGTGCCAATATAAGAAATTAGAAATTTGTTGCAAAATGAAACAAGCACCATACTACCCATCAAACTGGAATTTTAGAGATATGATAAACAAAATGGATGCTAATCATCTACCAATGGATCGAATAATAGACAATATCTAGAAGAAAGAAAGAAAAAGAAAAACTTAATTGTATATTGCCTGCCTACTAGACTCGCCATAAACTTACTTTGAAAGGAAAGTAGTTATAAAGATAATCATCTAAACAACACAAACTGGCTATGAACACCAATCAAATATCTTGAAAATGTTTGCTCAAAAAAAATATCTTGAAAATGCAATTGCCATGAATGTCATCTGTATGGTAATACTAATAGGTGGTCAAAATTTTAGGAAAACATAGAGGATATGTTATTCATGATAAATCAGAACCAATTACTCCCCAAAGCAGGTGTTAACAAATATTCATAAGACACACATAAACAAATAATACAACTATAAACTCCATGATAATGGATAGATGATAGAATATGGTAAACCTTAAATAATTCATTATAGCGCTCATCAGAATTCTCAGAAGTGCCAAACTCTTGCCAAAATGAGGCAGTAGCAATTGTTCCAACAGCCATTGCCCACAAAAATATAACCGAAAGATCCACAATTGGACGGGTTGGTGCATATAATAAAAATTCCACTGCATTGGAAAATTAACACGATTTAGCTTATATGGATCATTATACGAGAACTTCAAATACCAAAAAGAATGTATGCATCCAGGATGAACAAATTCTCTATCTTATTAAGCATTCTTAAATTTCCAGTGATGTTATTGTGTGCTTGAAAATTCAAAAAAGAAAGAAAGAACTATAGTAGCTCAAGTACAGATCACCCTGATGGTCACATTCAGGAAATGGGGATAGCCCCAAATTCTTACATTTTAAAGAATATAGATAAAGTAACTAACATAGAAAATTTTGTATGGTACCATAATAATTATTCTTTAAAGCTTTAAGTTTGCTTACACTAATCCATAATAATATCCATAACCCCAAAACAACAAACCTCATGCTAATGGAATCAATGAATCTATTCATTTAGACTTTATTCACCTAATCAAAGGATGATAAAGTTGTTCCTGAACTTAAATGCCCCTTCTCTCTATAGCTGTGCCAAACAATAGTTTAGACATATTTCCATGCTAAATTGACTAAGCCTTAACCAAAAGCTGATTCATTTGACAGGTTTAATAATTTTCTGAACATAAATGCCCCTTCTCTCTATAGCTGTGCCAAACAATAGTTTAGACATATTTCCATGCTAAATTGACTAAGCCTTAACCAAAAGCTGGTTCATTTCGCAGGTTTAATATTTTTTTTTGCAAACAAGTATCCTTAATATGATTTAGAGGATTAAGTGCCTTCCATCCCTCATCATCATAAACCACTTTGGGAACAAGATATCTTTGTTTCTAACAATCTACAAAATAGATCAGATGCATCTGAAGAACAAAACTAAAAGGAAGAAAGAAAAGGTGTCATGTGATATCAAGTGCTCACCACGTTTCTCTTCCATGGATTTGTTAATTGCATCTCCAGCTGATTTTGAAATCATCACAACAGGTATCGAAATATTTAAAGAAGTATCATTCTCAGAACAAACCATCTTGTAAAGCTCTGTATAAATTATTCAAAAGGATGGAAATGTAAGAGGCTGATAAGCAAGAACATTATTTTAATCAATCATCCAACTAAACTTCAAAATGAAGTTCAAAATACCAATAGCATATGCCAGCAAACAAAAAAATTATAACCTTCATTGTCATTTATCACTAGCAAGGCTGCAGCATCTCCTGACTGTGCAACTTTTGCCTTAGTTACAAAGTCACAATCACCACGTATGGACAAGGCTACTGAGCCAGAGAGCTGTAATAAAAGAATTCTAACCATGATGAGTCAGGTTATAGTTCTTATGAAACTACAAACTTCATTCAAAACTTTTATGAAGTATCATCTCCAAACTTCATAGGCTTACATGGTCCTCCAAGAACTCAAGAGAAGTTTAAGAGTAATGAATTTGGTACAACCCCTATGTAGAGTTTTCTTTCTTTATTTCTTTGTTTCCCAAGTTAAATGAGTAGGTTTTTAAGTAGTTTAGACATATGCACACAACACACCCACTGCATGGGAGAAAGTTACTGTTTGGTAGTTTTTCTGAAGAAAAAAAAGTAGATAGTTCTTTTATGAAGAAATAAGTACTTTTAAAAAAATATAAATTTATACCATAAAATAATGAAAGACGTAAATTTCACTGTTCTATTTTTATATTCTGGTCTAGGTTGGTTTCTTTGTAATTTCGTCCATTGAACTGGTGTCACTTGACTTGTGACACTGTAGTCAAACAAACTGTGATAGTATGACTGACTTATAAACTTCACTGTATTAAAAAACAGTACTCTGACTAACAATATAAAGCTAAACAATTCTTGGCATGGCAAGTTCACCAAGAAATTTGGGAGAACAAAATAAATTGAGACAGAACCTTTGAAGAAGAACTAGAACAGCCATTCAGGGGATTTGAGAAAACAGCAGGCAGTTTAGAACTTTTGTTGCCTTCCTCGGGTAATGATGCTCCAAAGCTTGCAGTTAGCCCAGATAAATCATCACCTTCAACACCATCAATCCAGATCTTCACCTTGACCTGGGAGATTTGACCTTAATTATTAAGAAGTTGGGATGAACATAGGCTATTACTCTTTTGCACTCTTAGATATGAAACTCGGAAAAACATACTATATCAAAATCGTACATACTATTTCTCAGTGATCTACCTTCCCCAATATTAAGTTTCAACACCAACCAACAAAGTACCCAGTTTGTTTCATAATACCGCATAACTCAGTAAAAAAAACTGTAAAAACCTTCAGATCATAACCAAAATAAAGAAGTTTCAGTATGACTAAAATAACAGGAGTAGAGCATTATTTTATACAAGGGACTTTCAGTTCTGCATATATTCTTGACAAACCACACAAATTTCCTGCATCCCTCAAGGTTGATCATCCCTCCCTTTCTCACAAATTATCTTTCAAGACTTTTTATCAGCATCAATGTCCAATAACAGCATATTATATAGAAGCTCAATGTTCCATATAAAAACTCTCTTCTTTACATTTTTGCACCCTTCAGCTCTGGCTGGATTCAAATAATTAGCAACCAGATTCATTCTTTCTTTCTAAAGTAGTAAATGATCTTCAACCCTTCCACTTTATAACAATCCTAAACTCTTTTCTTCACAAATGCAAATAATAAAAGAACCCATTTTTTAGAACATCTATCTTGTAACAATACCAATAGAGTCGATTACTGAAATTCACATTCCAGAAACTTGTCTGTAATTATTTACCAATAGAGTCAATTTTGCCCCCCCCCCCCCCTTTTCCAATTCCTTTTGCTCTCTCTATCGAAAACCCCTAAAATAACAACTAACGGAGTTAATAGAATTTGGAACAATTCCAAATCATTTCGGAATTCAGATCCAAAATTAACCGATTAAAAGAAAAAGGAAAGAAAAGCTTCTTTATCAAACATCACTATTGTAAATAGTAATGATATATGGAAAAAAGGAAATGACCTTACCAATTTGAAAGGGTTGTTACAAGCAGGTAACTCGGGGCCGTCGTCCTGTGAAGCACCGTCGGCGGTGGCGAGGACAGCAAATGACAAAGTAACGAGTAACACTAAAGGAAGAGCCACCACAAAGCGGCAGCGGACCCCCGGAGGAAAAGATAACATGGTCGTGTGTCAATCTTTGATTAAGCGAAAGAGATTTAAACTGAACTAAACAAATGTTTCCCCTTCTCTTTTTCGTTTCTCTTTCTTGAAGGAAGTTAAATGAATCGAGGCGTATTTGATTCAACCGTGGTGCCTTTCGTTTAGAATGTGTTTTATTTTGGTCACTAAAATTTAAAAAGATTATTCTGGTCACTTATGTTTAGAATCATTTCTATTTTCGTCCTTTGGTCGTTAGTCTCCGTTACTTAAAAAATTAGTTTCTAATTTAACCCCTAAACTTTTAAACTTTTATTTTTTACCATTTTTCTCAAAAATTATAAAATTGAAACTCTAAAAAATTAATTCAAAACACTAACCTCTGCCTCTCCTCCCTATAAATTCACTGCACACAAAGAACACATAAAATCACACAACCGAAAATTCGTAGACAAAGCTCATTGTACCTCAAAAAAAATGATAATATAAATTAGGTTAATGTATGAGATTTAGATTGGCTACAATATTCTCTTGTAACTTTAATACTATAATGATTTTTTTTAAAGAGGAACTAGTCTAGTTATTATGAGTCATTTTTGCAATTACTCTAATAGATTCGGCCTACGGGTCTTTCAAAGAGGATGTGCTACAAACAGCAGCAAGAGAACCTTCGGTTGTTAAAGCTCAGCCTAGTAGTTTGGTGTTGCAGAATATCTCAAGTCCAACCATTTTAATTATTGTAAATTGTTTTATTTTTTATGGTCCAACAAGCCATATAAGAGCAAAGGAATTACTTGCACAGCATGGAAGCAACGCAAAAAGAACAAGAACTAAGAAGGCATATTATATATATGAAGACAAACCAAGAATCTTTAGAAGAAAACAAACCAAAAGTGTTTTCAACCTTGTATTCTTTTTTATACTCGGAGAAATAATGCATACTAGTAACAAACATGATACTCCGGGATCATTCTCACCTTGAAATAATTACAATGTTGGGCAAAATGTAACAGTGTTGATCATCAGAAGTAGAAAAACTTCTTGCAATTCCTTAAAAACTCAGGCAATTAACAGATTTTTTTCCATCTATTGACAACTTTCAAGAACATAGCAAAATCGATCATGCTTGACAGCACTTTCAGGTCTTTTTTCAAAAATATTTGAGCCAAACACCATTTTCTGGTAAGATTTTGACTTTGTCGCCTATCATGAAAAGAGATTTTTCGCTCCATTCTTCCAAACACCCCGTACAGGCAAAGCTCCAGTTGAGTTTTGGTTGCCGTCATCCTTGTTATCCCATGGTTCAGGTTCAGAGTCTGGCTCAGAATTTTGTCTCCCGGATTTTATTGATGGCTGATTGCTTGAATTTAGTTGCACCATTTGTACTCGATTTGATATTTCTGAGGTACAATAAGCCTTGCCTACAAATTTCGGGTGTGTGATTTTTTATGTTCTTTGTGTGCAGTAAATTTGTAGGGAGGAGAGGCAGAGGTTAGGGTTTTGAATTAATTTTCTAGAGTTTTAGTTTTATAATTTTTGGAGAAGATGGTGAAAAATAAAATTTTGAAAGTTTGGGGGTTAAATTAAAAACTATTTTTTTAAGTAACGGACACTAACGGCCAAGGGACCAAAATAGAAACGATTCTAAACGTAAGTGACCAGAATAATCTTTTTTAAATTTTGGTGACCAAAATAAAATACACCCTAAACGAAATGACCACTAGTGAAGATTACCCTTTGATAAAATAATAATAAAAACTAGCTAACTATCCCTGCATTATTTTTTGGGTAAATTACACTAGTGGTCACCAAATATTTAAAGCGCATTCATTTTGGTCACCAAATTTTTAAAAAATTTCATTAGGGTCACCCAACTTTTAATCCGCTTTCATTTTGGTTCTTCCCATTAACTTACGTTAAAAATGATGACGTAGCACATTATCTTCTTCTTCAACCTCTTTCTTCTCTTTTCCCTATTTTTTCTTGCTCTGTTTTCCGTTAAAAATGTCTGAATCGTTCAATTTTTTTGGTTAGGGAACTGCCTTTCCTCAGGTTGAAGGGAAAAATATTCAGCTGTCAGCTGCATGGAGAGGCGGTGAAGGCCTTTAGGGGTAGTCCTTCTAGCAAGTTGAACAAGATACGACTCTTCACTTTTTCGTGCTCGAATCTGTTTTTCCATAGCACGAATTTTTCTGGCCATCGCAGAGCAGTCAGGGAATACTTGACTTGCTTTGGCCATCAAAACCTCCATAGATCTCATTTTCTGTGAAGCACTAAAGTTCAACAGTTCTTCAAAGTTCAACCCGAAATTTAAGCTAATTCACTTAAAATTATTCAACAATTCAAGTTTCGTATTGAATATAAATGCGTTCATAAAATTATTTCTATTTTTTTACCTCATTGGCAATTCTGAATCTGTGATGGCTTCACCGACTGTTCGTTCAACTTCTTTGATTCGCATTCGCAACTCTTTAAGCAAGTGAGTATTATGACCGGGCTGTGCAAAATTTAGGTACACTTTTGCTCTAATGAGCTAATCTCTCATCTGCTTTACCTTCTCATCTATTACCTTGCATGATTGAGATTGGAAACGTTGATCTTGGCTATCTGTTTCATGATTGTATTGCTCCTGCAACAAATAAAGAGAAGAAAAAGGTTGAAGAAGAAGATAACGTGTCACGTCAACGTTTTTTTTTTACGGAAGTTAACGGGAGGGACCAAAATGAAAACGGACTAAAAGTTGGGTGACCCCAATAAAACTTTTAAAAGTTCGGTGATCAAAATGAACGTGCCCTAAAAGTTCGGTGACCACTGGTTTACTTTACCCTTATTTTTTTGGTATTCAACTAATTTTTTCACAAAACGATAGTTAATGTTACGATTTTGTTCTGTTTTGGTACCTTCATCATTTAAAATTAACAGAAATGGTGACGTGATTTGGGCTAATAACAGCCAAAAACTTATATAATCTATTAATTTAGTCTAAAATTTTATCGATTTAAACATTATTTTAATTTTTGGATTAAAATTGTAAATTCCTCTTTTTTTCTTCCAGTCGAACACTTTTTTAGGTTTTGGAGTTTTAAAAACACACTAGAGACAATTAAAATTTTAGTATTTTGGAATCAATGGGTGGCTAATGCGAGGTCCATTGGAGGACCCCAAACTTCACGATTAGGATACCGACAAGAATACGAGGGTGAGAAAAGAATGAGACAAAATTCTATCAAAATTAAGATGATGTCTTAAATTGATGAATTTTAGACTAAATTAATAATATATATACAAGTATTTTGGACTAAAACTATGATTATATCAAGCTATGTCATCATCCCCGTTAGTTTTTAACGGCCGGGTACCAAAACAGAACAAAAACATAACGTTAAATATCATTTTAGCAAAAATAATAGTTAAGGTACCAAAATAGTAATACAGACGTAATTAGATGCTAAATATGTAATTTTCCCAAATAATAATTGCATACTAATTTCTTCCATTTATATTTTGTCGATCCAAAACGAAAGGTTCCTTGTTTGCTAGGTGAATAGTTTGCTTCTATTTAAATCTTTAATAAATACCACAAACTATACCCTTCGATCGATTTGGGCAATTATATTATTTTTGGTATAATTAAATATTTAAACTAGTTTTATAATTATTTTAACTCAATTATCATACTTTTCTCTTTCATTTTGCTCTCTCGAGGAGATTCTTTTTCAATAACTTTTACGTCATTGAACGTTGGTCGTCCTTCCTCAACCTTTTCTTTTTTTTAGTCTTCGGTTGTTTTTTGCTTGGTCTAATGCTAAAAAATGTTGTAATATTTTATTGAATAATTATTTTAGTCATTTTTGTCTATTTTCACCTCTAACGTTTATTTTGGGTCAAAATGATCCGTGTGGATGAAAATCGTTAATTGATTAACGATCAATGTAGGATGTTGGTATAGCATGCTAACTTGGCTTGGGACGCTGACATGACACTTTTCCATGTAAACACTTTTTTTAAAAAAATATTTTTTAAATTTTTCTAAAATTAATTAGTAATTTATTTTTTAAAAATAGTTTTAGAAAATAATAAATAATAATTTATTTGATTTATTATTTTTTTAAAAATAAATTTAAAAATGTCGACGTGACATTTTGCCACACCAGTGTCCCAAGCAAATCCGCATGCCATATCAACATCTTGTGTTGGTCGTTAGTCAACTAACGATTTTTATCAAGCATGGGACATTTTGACTCAAAATGAAACGTTAGGAGTGAAAGTAGACAAAAAATAGATGCCAAAATAATTATCTAGTGAAACATTAGGAGCATTTTTTGGCATTATACCTTTTTTCTTTTCCTTTTTCGTTTGCGAAGCGTCTTAGAGGACCCGTTTCAACTCTTGATGGAGTTTCAACCTTCCGATGTCATATAAATGCTTCTTCGGAGCCTAGAGTGGTGGGAGGCTAGGTTCTCCAACCGTTGGCCGATGCTTTTGAGGACCTAAAGATTGGTCCGATGGTCGTGCAAGGGGATGGAACCTGACGCTATTTATTTCCAATTATGTATGTTGTTCGTTGTCTCTGAATTTCGCCACTCCCTTCACCTATTCCTTCCTGAATAACGAAAGTTTGTTTAACGACCTCTGTAGTTTTTTTTTATCGTGACCGTCTACCAGACTCTTGAAAATCATGTTGGTGCGCTTGGTATCCGTAGTCAAATTTACCGTTCCGGTATGCCCTTTAGTGGAAAAGATGTCCAATATAGTCATCTTGCTTTTGGCGATTTTCGTTGATTTGTGTCGGCTACTTTTCTTTCGCCTAGGATGCACTACTCTCTTGAAAGAATATTGTCGAAATCATTTTTAAATCGATAAAAGTAGTTTGGACGATTTTTTTGGAAATTAAGGTTTTCTTTAAATTTATTTTATAAAGATTAGAATCGCCACCGGTCACTTTGGTAGACCAGACACCATAAAACAACCAGAGATTTTGAAAAATTGAGGTTCGAAAGTCGATTACGTGTGGGGAATGGTTAGCACCCCTACAAACGCCCGATATCGGTACCTTTTAATTTCGTGTTGCATTTTGGCATTTTAGAATAATAATTCGAATTTAAATTGAACATTAATTATTAATTGTGTTTATATTTAAAATGAAAATATTCCTTTTATAAAGAAATATAATTTTGTTTCGAATATAAAATTAAAAACACCACTATACACTCAGGGCATCGCCTTTTATATTGCAAAAATATATTTCACTTACAAAAGGTTTTTTATGCATGTGTTAATTATTATGTAGTTCATTTTAAGTACAATCCTAAAAAGGTTCTAATTTAATTCATGAGTTATTTACCTATGAATATTATTTAATTTTAAAATTTATATAGGATAACACCTCATTGCTTTAGGATACCATCCCTAATTAAATTTTAAAATTATATATAATATTCCCCTAATAATTAATTATACTAATTATTTTAAGTACTAATCCTATTTAAGGTTCTATTTATTAATCTAGGTTATTTAGTATTTTTTTTTAGGTTGAATAAATATTATTTATTTAATTTAAAAACCCATGTAGAATAGCATCCAATTACACGTGGACACCATTTAAATTTGGATTTCAAAATTGCCTAAACAATATCTATTAATTTGCTAAATTATCTAAGTCTATCCCAATTGTTTTAACCCTAATTAAAGAACCAAAATTTGTGGCTCTAAAATAGTAATTGAATTAAACCAGGTAATTAGGTTATCTAATAATATACTACATGCATTAGTTAAATCACATGACATATATTGAAATTTAAATTGCAATTAAATAAAGTAATTAAATTAAAAAAAGACTAAACTGAATAAATTAAAACTTGAAATCTAATTTTATTCATTTATGGACCAAATTGCATACAAATGAGAACTAGAAATCAAAACCAGAAAGACAGAAATAAAAGGGTGCGAACCCTAAGCTCCAATCCGATTCAGGCTCGCGGGTCATCCTAACCCGGCACCAAAATGGTGCCATTCTATAAAAAGTCCTAATTGCTTGAAAAAAATAAACCTTTTCGTTTCATTTTTATAAAGCTCTCTCTACCTCTCATTTCTCTCTACCCTCTCTCTAAAAACTCCCTATTTCAAATTTCCAAAAAAATGGATTAAAATCTATATATTTGGATGGCGTTCTTCATTTGTTTTCATGAACATGAAGAACAACGAAGAACACGGTCACTAATCGGCATGGTCTCTGTCGTCCCAATCTACTCCGATCAAATATCAACCACCCCTCAGTTGTTCGCCAGTCACTAGGAAGCGATTTTCGATCGCTGCATGTGATTATTGACCGCCCTATGACGATTTAGGGCTGTCACCGTACCGAAACTCTAAAAACCTCCCAAATCACTCTGGCCACCTAAAACACTAGTCTACCCTTAACCAATCCCTCTTTGACTTCGCCATGCTTAAAATTACCCCGGCAACCACAAGATAAGTTTTCGACTATTCTCTTTTTTTTTTCAATTTTGTTTTTATATATATCGAATTAACATCTTTGTTTTTGTAAGAAAAATAAAGAAAAGACGAAATTACCTTCGCGACGGCAAAAATGGTGGCTTCGTCGTTTCTTTTGACGTCCGATCGTTTTCTCTAAGCAATCGGTCAGCTTCCGAGGTAAGTTTCTCTCTCCTCCTTTAATATTTTTTAATTTCAATAATTATAAGGGTAATCATTACTAACAGTTTCTCTCTCCTCCATATTTATTGGAGAGTGCATTCTGACGCACGAATGATGTCATAATGATAACATCATCCGATAGTTGGATCCAAATAACTAGGGGTGAGCGTTCGATCGAGTTGAGTCGAGTCAAAAAATTTCGAGTTATTCGAGTTGACGAGTCATATTTGACAACTCAAACTATATTTGAAATTTTTTCGATTCGAGTCGAGTTTAAGAAATTCGAGTCGAGTCGAGTCGAGTTTTCGAGTTTCTATAAAAATTTAATTGTAATTATTTATCATGTTATAGTAGGGTTTGATTCCAATTTAAACTCATTTTTCTAATCATATAAGATATGCACATATATATTTTTTCACATGTGACAATATTTCTTCATATTTTTATATATCAGTATATATATCATAAAAAATAGAGAGACTCGTCTGGAACTTAAAAATAAATCCACTAATTACTAAAAATTTCGAGTTATTCGAATTTTCATTTCACAACTCAAACTTTATTTGAAATTTTTTCGAGTTATTCGAGTTTATGAAATTTCGAGTCGAGTCAAGACGAGTCGAGTATTTTTGCCTCGAGTCGAGTCGAGTTATTCGATTTTTTCGAGCCGAGTCGAGTTCTGCTCACCCCTACAAATAACTATGAAGAAACACAAATTCATAACTCTTATTTTTAGCCAATGAGAGTTTGACACGTGGCATTTTTAACGAAAATTTTAAATTTCAGATTAAATTTGTGTTTGGTGCGCTGTAATCTGATAGGATTGGACAGAAAACAGCTGTAATGGGTTAGAAACTTGGGCTTTTGTGAATATAAAATGGACATTATGTAATGAATTTTGGACTGATTTGTGGATTTATTTATTTTTGGTTTTATTTACAGAGAAATACATTATGTACATATATCCGGATAAAATTCAGTTACTACAAATATGTTTCGGTTGAGATGCATTGCACTCTTGAAGGAATCTGTTTCGATTGGTTTTTCTTAGGCCTTTGGTTGTTTCTATTTTGTTTCTGGCTTAGGCTTTTGTCCGGAGCTTGCTTGCTCTTGACCTCTGTTTGGCTATTGTTGCAATGAACTTTGAATGATGAATGTGCTTTCCCATTTTGTGTCAAAAATTTCTTAAGCCAAATAAACTTTAACATGTAATATTCTATGGGTAATCTTTACCAGTGGTCCTTTTAGTTTAGGATATGTTCTATTTTGGTCACCAAAATTTTAAAAAGATTATTCTAGTCACTTACATTTAGAATCGTTTCTATTTTGGTCCCTGGGTCGTTAGTCTCCGTTACTTAAAAAAATTAGTTTCTAATTTAACCCCCAAACTTTTAAAACTTTATTTTCACCATCTTTCCTAAAAACTTGAAAACTTTCACATCGAGCCTTGAAATTGCACTGCAGATGGCCAATAAGAAGGAAAATGAATTGATAGAGTGCTTAAATTTGGCAACAGATGAGAAGAAAAAGTTAGAAGAGATGTCGCAAAGCTCCAGTGAAAAACTTTACCAAGATGAAAACATGGGATCCGAACTTGTGCGCGTATATATATATATATAGATAGATAAATAGATAGATAGATAGATAGATAGATACTGAATTCATTGTTGTGATTGTATCAGAGCCGGCTGTGAGGGGAGCACCCTGAGCGACCGCTCAGGGCCCCCAACCAGCCTAAGGCCCCTAAATTTTATTTTTTTTTCATATTTTTTAATTTATTAAATAATTAATTTAATGGTAAAAATTAATTTTTTTTCTTAGATAAATAAATAAATTAATTTAACAATGAAAATAATGTGTTTGATAAAAATTTAATCATATTTTTTTATAATTTATTAAAGAACGACTTAACTACAAAATAAGTGTACAAACTATATTCTTTTTTTATTTTTAGACACTTAAATATTTTTTGGGTCAAAATAAGTGTCTGAAGTTTACTATGTGGCCATTTCTAGATAACGACCGTTAAAAAATTAAAAACAAGTGCTCAAATTATGCTGCCTTTTGTTTTAGGTGTCTATTTTTAAAAAAAATTAGTGCCCAAATTATGTCGTTTTTTTGTTTGTTTTAGGTGTCTAAAGTTTCATTTTTTATATAAAAAATAATGATCGATACCTCAAAATGATAACGAAATAAACTTTAGGCACATACAACAAAAAAAACGTGTATAGTTTGGACACTTATTTTGTAGTTAAGACTTAAAAAAATATTACTTTGATTGTTCAAACTAATAAGATATGCTTTTGTTATATAGAGATCAATTTTCATGGAAACAATTGCACAAGGAAAGCTTTACCAAGATGACCATGGGATTCACATACGAATCTTTTTATCACCAAGATTCCAAAAATTAAGGAAACAATATATAAAATGTATTTTCTTAACAATCTAGGATACACTCGATCGTCGTTGAACAATGTTGGTTATTAATTTGTTTTGCTATTTGCATAGACTGAATAAAAATTGCAGCATTCATGACATTGCAGACAATTTTTACTGTAATTGTATTACCGCCATGATGTTGTTCATTTTGATCGCTAAGTTAGCACAAACAAACAAACCATTCAATTCAATTATCACAAGGCACCAACTTGGAGCCTTTCTTACAAATGCCTTGCTCTCTAACAGAAGAAACAAGTTGAGATGGAAGAGACTCTTGTAAAATTAAAGCAGCTGGAAAGCTTTGTTGAGGAACTGCAAACCAAGTCAGCTCACTTTGAAAAGGAGAGTGAAAGACTAGCTGAGGCAAATTTGAAGCTTACTCAGGCAAACTGGCAGAAGCCTTGAAAGAGAAGGATGAAACAGCTGAACAACTTTATATTTCAAAGAAATCTATAGAAGATTTAACACAGAAAGGGAAAAGTTTACAGTCTCAGGTTCGTTGAAAATTTCATTAGCATCTTAATAACAACAATATGATGCTTTTCCATTTTTATAAGATAATTCTTTATTATTAATTTTGCTTTGTGTTACAGATTTCTTCACTAATGGAGGAGAATAACCTGCTCAATGAAACATATCAGAATACAAAGAAGGAACTTCAATCTGTAATATTACAACTTGAAGAACAATTGAAAGATCAAAAAGAAAATGAAGAATTTCTAAAGTTGGAGATTGGAAATCTCAAGCCAGAGATTGTGGAGCACTACTTATTGCAAACTCATGTCAAAGAACTTAAAGAACAGTTGGTGCCGTTGAAACACGATTGAAAGAAGTGGTACTATACTCTGTTAATAAAGAAGGAAATAGACTATTGACATTTTTCAAATCAAATGTTAAGAGAAGATGATGAAAAATAAAGTTTTGAAAGTTTAGGGGTTAAATTAGAAAATAAATTTTTAATTAACGGAGGTTAACGGCTAAGAGACCGAAACAGACACGATTCAAAACGTAAGTGACGAAAATAATCTTTTTAAATTCGGGTGACCAAAATAGAACAAACCCCCAAAAAAGAACCACGGGCGAAGATTACCCATGTTCTATAAAACATCATCACATCATCAGAACTTAAGTCACAGTACCATCCTTCAACTGCATCTAACTTTTTAATATTTTTAGAAACTTGAATGAAGGAGTTTTATTCGACAACCTGCATGATTAATGAGCGCGAAAAACAACATAGTTAAATTCTAACGATAAAATTTGTAAAGCATGGCAGAAAAATCAAGTGGTATAAGAAGATTTTAAGATAATATTTTTTTCAATAACCGAAAAGAGGATGAGAATTTTGTTTTAATATAAGGGTAAACTACATAAATGATTACTGTATTTTTAGGACAGATTCATTTTGGTTACCGTACTTTTAAAATATTTAATAAGGTCACTCAACTTTTAGTTCGAATTTGATACGGTCCCTTCCGTTAGAAGTTGACTTTTGTTTTCGTTTTTCCTTAATAAGAAATTGGGTAAACTACACCAATAATCACTTAACTTTCTTCCCACACCTATTTTGGTCACTAGAGTTTAACAATTTTTAATTTAATAACTTAACTTCCGAATTGTTCATATTTTGGACACTCTCAAATGACATGGTTATACAAATAGAAAAATTCGAGTAATGATTTTTTTTAGTTTGCTTATTAAATTTATCACATTACCATATTTGATATTTTAATAGTAAAAAAAGTTATTACTCGAACCAAATATTTCAATTAACTAGTTAATCAATTATCCGATTTAATTGGTACAATATAAGATCGAGAATTGAATAATCTGAATTTAGCAATTAACCAAAATAATTTTTAAAGATTGATTGAACCCAATTTAGGTAAAGAAATTTAAAATAAATTATTTTGATTAGGTTACGGTTCACAGTTTTAAGCAAAATTGATTAACCGATCTGATCTATTATATACAATATTTCTGAATTTTATGCATTACAATATCTTATGGTCTTGTAACCCCCTCGACCCGGTCTAGTCGCAAGACCGAATTGAGAGAGTCACACGGGGATAACCGGAGAAAATTCCGAGAATTTCCAAAATTTATCTTGTCTAAATGCAATTTAACGGTCCTATGGTGTTAAGGGTTACAACGGAAGAACAACGTCTCAATCAGACATCAATCGGATGTCCAATTGGAGCCAAACACTCTCGAAGGACCATTTTGCAAACCCACACCAAAATAGGGGCAAACGAGTAATTTAAACCTTACCAAATAGTTTATTAGTCATCTTCCAAGCACACGAGGCAAGACCAACACAAACGAGACATATAAACTCACTTAGGAAGCATACAAGTATTAGGGACTAAAACGTAACATTTGAGAACCTTCAAAGATGCCTTTTAACCACTTTAACTACCTGAGTTTCGAAACAAGGGTTGCCGGTTCCGAAATGCGAGCTCTCATCAAAAAGCAAAATTAGGCTATTCCGAAACAACTCCTCTTGGTTTCGAAACGGGAGTCTCTAGAGGCAAAACGTACCGAAACGGAACCACTCATGTTTCGATTCGGGTACCCCAAAAGCATGGCCGTTCCGAATCCATACCAGATGTTCCGAAACACCTGGGCACAGATTGGCTCGAAAATGCATTTTGGCATCCCCAAACATTCCCAAACGTACCCCGAAAGATCACAAACCACATGGCAACATACTAAGCAATCATTCTAGAGGCAAAACACTCTAAAAGCAGGTTTCAAACATGCACACACTCAAACATGAAAGCTCAAAAAGGACACTTTAATGAAAAAACACAACAAGCCAAAACACAAGGCATTTAACCAAAAGCCAAAACATGTCTCAACATAGCATGGATTCAACATTTGAAACATGTAGCAACATGGTCAAACACATAGGAGTTTACAACCACCTCCATAACCACAAAAACAAGTATTCCCATTGCTAAATCATTATTACAACTTAAAATCCATACTTGAGCTTAAGCTACGATCACTAGAGCCTTTCCCTCGCCTTCCCTTACTTCCCGGATCACTAACGATCTGCATTGTTGGAAAAGAGTGCGTAAGCATAAAAGCTTAGTGAGTGGTGCTCAAACCACAACAACAACAATGCAGTTTTAACAAAACCATCTAAGATTTGAAAACAAAACCACAAACATGATTTCCATCAACAAGATTATCAACAATCTAACATGTGCTTGGCATCTTACATCAAGCAATGCAACAACATATAACATCATGACATGACTCTCAACAACTACCAAGTTAACCATCAACCTTCCAACACAAGAGTATAATGGACACTATGATTACATTACTCGGATACGCGGATTGGATTCGATGGCATCTCACATCACCGAATCTATAAGAACAACAAGACTCACGATGGTATCTTACATCACCGAGGTCTAACAATAAAGCTTTTGGTGGCATCTTACATCACCGTACTCCTCCCTAATGGCATCTTACATCACTAGGGCCATGCGCGAATTTTACAAGTGTACTCTAATCCTATGGTCAACCAATTATACCCGGTAAGACCCTCATATTTGCCAATACTCAACATCATAAAATCCACCATAACAATATCACACTCATTAGTCAAATACACACATTCATCTCATCTCATATCAACAAGGCTTAACAAGAATTAAAAAAATAGAATTCTAGAAAAGAAAAACGTAAACTTTAAATACTTACTCTTGAGCTTAGGTTGGCCTTTCAAGCTCAACCTAAACTCTCAAAAACATTTCCACTCACCGGTAGAACCCAACGATAGCCGAAGCACCGATTTCAAGCTTTCGTAACACCGGCTGTCGCATCCGAAGTACCCAAATCTCTATCCGTTGCTTCTACCCAAATCAAAACAAGGACTCAACATAGTTTTCAACAATCAAACCCACGGAATTCAATTCTATCTCAATTCAACAACAACCATTTCTGATTCCTATCCGAAACTAATCAAAACCAATCACATTTCCACTCTAACCAAATATAAACCAAAACCTCATCAATTTAGCATTCACAACATACCCAAAAACTTCAAAATCTTCAACACACATCCACAAACCTATTAGGAGCCATTTCTAACCATAAACAATCCCAAAACCCAAATTTCCCCAACTCAAAATTTACCCATTTATTTCATTTCTGGATTTCTTTATAAACCCACCATCTTAACCTTATATTATACTCAAAACATGATTTAAAACTCACCCAAACCACTGTTTTCACTAAATTGCTTAAACCCCTTCAAAACCCCATTTTACCCAAATGAGAGAACTTAAGAAATCACCAAGTTCTTGGAAAGAAAATGTTACAAATAAGATTTAAATGAAGAGAAGAGTAAAAATCAAGTTGTTTACCTCTTTAAAACCTTCAAAATGGTGAAGATTGGTGGAAATGGATGGTGGCTAGGCACTTGGGAGTTTTAACGTGAAAAGGTTTTGAAAAGGAGGAAGAAGAAAGTGGGTATCTCTCCCTTTTATTTTTTTATTTTTTTGAAATATTCTATTTTATTCCACTTTTATTTTTAACTCTCTTTTAATCAAAAATCCTCTCTTGCCTTAATTTATTTGTATTTATCCTTAAAACTCAATTTACAAACCTTGCACAAGTCTCGGTTCAAACTCCCAGACCCTAAACCCATGGCGTTACAACTCTCTCCCACTTAAGGAATTTCATCCTCAAAATTTACCTGATGGAAAGAGGTACGAAAACTGCTCTTCGATGTCCGCTTTTCTCTCACAAGTGGCTTCTTCCACACCCGATGTCTCTACAAGACCTTCACCAACTCTATAGTCCTACCCCGTAGTACCTTGCTATCGGTAGCTAGAATCTTGACTGGTTCTTCATTATACGACAAGTTTAGATTCAATTCTATCTCTTCCATTGCCATCACATGAGACAAATCTGATATATACTTTCGGAGCATCGAAACATGGAACACATCATGAATCTTCTTAAGCTCGGATGGCAATCTCAACCTATATGCAACAGGACCAATCCTCTTAACTACATCATAAGGACCAATAAATCTCGAACTTAACTTCCCCTTTCTACCAAACCTCATTACCTTCTTCTACAGGGAAACCTTCAAGAACACTTTGTCGCCAATAGCATACTCAATCTCTTTTCTCTTCAAATCGGCATACGATTTCTGTCTGTCTGAAGCTGCCTTCAAGCGATCACAAATCAGTTTTACCTTCTTGGTAGTGCCCTTAAGCAAGTTTGGCATGAGTACAAGTTTTTGTCCGACTTCGGCCCAACAAACATGTGTTCTACATCTCCTACCATACAGAGCTTCGTACGGTGCCATCTGAATACTAACCTGATAACTATTATTGTACGCAAACTCTACTAGTGGTAGATGTTTCTCCCATGAACCCTAAAAGTTGATGATACAACACCTCAACAAGTCCTCTAACACCTGAATAACTCTCTCCGACTGACCATCTGATTGTTGATGATACGAAGTACTAAAGTTCAGCCAAGTTCCCAAGGCACGATGCAAACACTCCCAAAATCTAGCTGTAAACCTCAGATCTCTATCAGACACAATAGACTTCAGCACACCATGTAGCCTCACAATCTCACTAATATAAAACTCGGCCAACTTGTCTAAGGTGTAAGTAGTATGAACATGTATGAAATGGGCACACTTAGTGAATCTGTCAAATATCACCCATACCGAATTCTTCTTCGAAGGAGTTAACGGTAAACCTGGCACAAAATCCATGGTAATCCGTTCCCACTTCCACTTCGAAATCTTCAACGGTTGTAACAAACCTGAAGGAAATTGATGCTCGACCTTGACTCGCTGACAAACCATACACTTACTCACAAACTCGGCCACATCTTTCTTTAACCCAATCCAAAAGTACTCATCTTTCAATCTACAGTACATCTTCGTACTACCCAGATGCATAGCAAAAGGACTTTTATGAGCTTCATTCAAAATAGCACGTCTCAACTCGGCATCTTCTGGAACGACTACTCTATTCTTAAAACATAAGATCCTATTCTCACCAAAGCAAAAATTTGTGGGTTTACCCTCAACTATATCTTGCATGTGAGGTGCCAAAATTCTGTCTTGAAACTATTTCTCTCGAATCAACTGAACTAACGATGGTTTAACTTGTAGCTTGGCTATCAAAACACCATCACGAGACACACTCAATCTCGTAAACATAACTCGCAGCTCAACTACCACCTTTCTACTCAAAGTATCAGCCACTACATTCGCTTTACCCGGATGATACTCTATTGTGAGGTCATACTCCTTAAGAAGCTCTAACCACCAACGTTGTCTAATATTCAACTCTCTCTGAGTCATCAAATATTTCAAACTCTTGTGGTCGGTGTAGCCTGAGAATTTCTCACCATAAAGGTGGTCTCTTCAAATCTTCAAAGTGAAGACCACAACCGCTAACTCTATGTCGCGGGTAGGATAGTTCTTCTCGTGAACCTTCAATTGTCTCGAAGAATAAGCTACCACTCTTCCCACTTGCATAAGCACACAACCTAAACCTACATATGACGCATCACTGTAGATTATGAACTCCTTACCTGGTTAAGGCTGAATAAAAATATGAGCTTCTGTCAATGCTTTCTTCAACTTCTCAAACGTTTGTTACCTTGCATCTGTCCACTCATACAAAACATTTTTCTACAACAATTTGGTCAAAGGGGTAGTAATCTTCGAGAACCCCTCAACAAACCTTCGATAGTACCCGGCTAATCCTAGAAAACTACGGATTTATGTCACTGACTTCGGTTGTTTCCAACTCACTATTTCCTCTATCTTCTTGGGATCCACACTAATCCCGTCGGATGAGATCACATGACCTAGAAAGAATACTTCCCTAATCCAAAACTCGCATTTTCTCAACTTAGCATACAACTGATTTTCAAGAAAAGTCTGTAGCACTAATCGCAAATGCTCATCATGTTCTTCCTCGGTCCTAGAGTACACTAAAATGTCATCTATGAACACTACTGTAAACCTATCTAAAAACTCGTGAAACACTCGTTTCATCATGTCCATAATGCATCTGGGGTGTTAGTCAAACCAAAGGGCATTACCAAGAACTCGTAGTGTCCATATCGCGTACAAAAAGCTGTCTTCGGTATGTCCACAGCAAGGGATACTTGTTCTTCACTGTTACCTCGTTCAACTGCCTATAATCTATGCACATCATCATACTGCCATCTTTCTTCTTCACAAACAAGACCGAAGCACCCCAAGGTGAAATACTAATCCTAATAAAACCTTTATCTGACAGTTCTTGAAACTGTGTCTTCAATTCTTTCAACTCTTTTGGTGCCATTCTATACGGAGCAATCGATACGGGAGCAGAATCTGAATACGTCTCAATAGCAAACTCAACATCCATATCCGGGGGCAAACCATGCAATTCTTCTAAAAAAAGTCGGGAAGTCGCAAACTGTTCTGATATCTTGCTGTCTAACTTCACTCATATTTCGATTCATCACATAGGCCAAGTAAGCTTGACAACCCAAATCCATCATCCTCTGAGCTTCTAAAGCTGAAACAACATTAGACAAGAACTTAACGTTCTTGCCAACTACCACTACCTCATAGTCATCTGAAAGCCTCAAATAAACTCTTTTAGTCTCAAAATCTATCCTAGCTTTATGCTCCACAAGCCAATCCATGCCCAAAATCACATCGAAGCCATAAAAGGGTAACTTCATTATGTCAACGGGAAACAAGTGACCCTGAAACATCAAAGAACATCTCCGAAACATTTTCCTAATTACAACTGTTTCACCAAAAGAACTCGTGACATTCATACCTATATCTAACAACTCAAAAGGCAACCCTAAAGATCTTGCATGCTCACCCAAAATATACGAATGTGTTGAGCCAGAATCAATCAACGAAAGCAAAGAAAAGGACTGTAACACAAAATTACCTGCGATCACATCGGTCTCATTCCCAACCTCACGCTGTGCATAAACCCTAGCCGGTCCACCTCCCTCGGGCTGTACCACGAAAACATGAGCCACATTCCTCTGACCATCATTCCTCGGCTAGAAGTTACCTCGGCCGCGCCCACGACCTCTCTGATACTCAACGGCTCTAGCAGGCGCCTGACCATCCCTAGCCGAATGAGGACACTCACGCCTCAAATGTGCCTAAGATCCACAGTTCCAACAAGAACTAAAAGTACCCCAACACTACCCGGAATGGTTCCTCCCACATCTAGCACACTCGGGTGTACGAGCAACAAAACCTCAACCCTGATGGCCTCGCCCCATGTTACCACCTCCACGCCTAAATTTTGGTTGGTGCCTTCTATCCTTGTGCTTTTTGTTACGGTCTCACTCCCACTCGACGGACCTTTTCCCTGAACTAGAGCCACCCAATCGAGCAGCCAGACTTAGACTTTGCTCAATGTCCTTGGCCCTAGAGACCAAGACATCGAACTCGGTGTAATCAGAAGCAAGCATGTAGGTCTTCACCTCCATAACCAACCCGTAATGGAACCGTTCACACATTTCTCTCTTAGTGGGAACCAACTCTAAAGCATACTAACTCAAGCGCACAAACTGTACCTCATACTCGGATACGAACATACTGCCTTGCACTAAAGCCATGAATTATCTCTTCTTCTCATCCTGATAATGAGCACCAAGGTACTTCTTGCGGAATGTACAATGGAAGAATTCCCAAGTAACCTCGGCCTCGGGCATACCTGAGATAACTGTGGTCCACCAAGCATATGCATCTCCCTGAAGCAACGAGACAATATAGCCTAACTTACGAGTGTCCAAGCACTTTATCTGACCCAAGATACGAGTAGTGCTCTCAAGCCATGCCTCCGAACCATCGAGAGACATACTACGAAACTTGACTCCGCCTAAGCTATGAAATCGCTCAAGGGCAAGCCTGGCCCCGCACCCTGAGGTGGTGCTGCAGCATGAAGACCAACAACAGTCGTCCAAAAAGCTCCGGCTATAGTCTAAAGTAACTGGGCCATATCCACACCAGCATGACCCTGGCCAACCTGAGGTCCATTACCATCACCTCAAACATTGGCACCCGCCTGAGCTGCATTACCTCCGACATTCGCCCCATTACCATTGGGAGCAGGAGGAGAAAGAGGCGCATACTCGGGTGCCTGGTCACCCGCTCTAGGCCGTCCTCTCCATCTCTCGTTCCGATACGGGTACCCCAAAAGCCTGGCCATTCCAAAACCATACCAAATGTTCCGAAACGCCTGGGCACAGATTGGCCCGAAAATGCATTTTGGCATCCCTAAACATTCCCAAACTTACCCTGAAAGATCACAAACCACATGGCAACATACTAAGCAATCATTCTAGAGGCAAAACACCCTAAAACCAGGTTTCAAACATGCACACACTCAAACATGGATCTCAAACATGAAAGCTTAAAAATGACACTTTAACTCAAAAACACCAACAAGCCAAAACACAAGGCATTTAACCAAAAGCCAAAACAAGTCTCAACATAGCATGGATTCAACATTTAAAACATGTAGCAACATGGTCAAACACATGGGAGTTTACAACCACCTCCCTACCACAAAAACAAGTATTCCCATTTCTAAATCATTATTACAACTTAAAATCCATACTTGAGCTTAAGCTACGATCACCGGAGCCTTTCCCCCGCCTTCCTTTGCTTCCCGGATCACTAACGATCTGCATTGTTGGAAAATAGTGCGTAAGCATAAAAGCTTAGTGAGTGGTGCTCAAACCACAACAACAACAATGCAGTTTTAACAAAACCATCTAAGATTTGAAAACAAAACCACAAACATGATTTCCAACAACAAGTTTATCAACAATCTAACATGTGCTTGGCATCTTACATCAAGCAATGCAACAACATATAACATCATGACATGACTCTTAACAACTACCAAGATAACCATCAACCTTCCAACACAAGAGTATAACGACAACTATGATTACATTACTCAGATACGCGGATTGAATTTGATGACATCTCACATCACCGAATCTATAAGAACAACAAGACTCACGATCACATCTTACATCACCGAGGTCTAACAATAAAGCTTCCGGTGGCATCTTACATCACCATACTCCTCCCTAATGGCATCTTACATCACTAGGGCCATGCATGAATTTTACAAGTGCACTCTAATCCTATGGTCGGCCAATTATACCCGGTAAGACCTTCATATTTTCCAATTCTCAACATCATAAAAGCCACCATAACAATATCACACTCATTAGTCAAATACACACATTCATCTCATCTCATATCAACAAGGCTTAACAAGAATTAAAAAAATAGAATTACGGAAAAGTAAAACGTAAACTTTAAATACTTACTCTTGAGCTTAGGTTGGCCTTTCAAGCTCAACCTAAACTTTCAAAAACATTTCCACTCACCGATAGAACCCAACGATAGCCGAAACACCGATTTCAAGCCTCCGTAACACCGAGTGTCGCGTTCAAAGTACCCAAATCTCTATATGTTGCTTCTACCCAAATCAAAACAAGGAGTCAACATACTTTTCAACAATCAAACCCACGAAATTCAACTCTTTCTCAATTCAACAACAACTATTTCTGATTCCTATCCGAAACTAATCAAAACCAATCACATTTCCACTCTAACCAAATATCAACAAAAACCTCATCAATTTAACATTCAAAACATACCCCAAAGCTTCAAAATCTTCAACACATATCCATAAACCCCTTAGGAGCCATTTCCAACCATAAACAACCCAAAAACCCAAATTTCCCCAACTCAAAATTTACCCATTTATTTCATTTCTGGATTTCTTTATAAACCCACCATCTTAACCTTATATTATACTCAATATGTGGTTTAAAACTCACCCAAACCACTTTTTTCACTAAATTTCTTAAACCCCATTTTATCCAAATGGGAGAACTTGAGAAATCACCAAGTTCTTGGAAAGAAAATGTTACAAATAAGATTTAATTGAAGAGAAGAGTAAAAATCAAGTTGTTTACCTCTTTGAAACCTTCAAAATGGTGAAGATTGGTGGAAATGGATGGTGGCTAGGCACTTGGGAGTTTTAACATGAAAAGGTTTTGAAAAGGGGAAGAAGAAAGTGAGTATCTCTCCTTTTTTTGAAATATTCTATTCTATTCCACTTTTATTTTTAAAACTCTCTTTTAATCAAAAATCCTCTATTGCCTTAATTTATTTATATTTATCCTTAAAACTCAATTTACAAACCTTGCCCAGGTCTCGATCCAAACTCCCAGACCTTAAACTTGGGGCGTTACAAGTCTAGTGATTTTGATACCATTCTTATTTTTTTAAAATTTTTTTTTGGCTCTTGGTAGGATTAATAGGTGTGAACTTTCATTTTTTTTGACTTTCTAGTTGTTTTTAATAAATAAAGTAAAAAAAATCATTTCCAAAATCAAATATTTCGGTTAACCGGTTAATCGATTATTTAATTTAATTAGTACATTATAAGATCGAGAATTGAATAATCTAAATTTACCAATTAACCAAAATATTTTTAAGGATTAATTGAATTTTTCTATTTGTTTAAACATGTCATTTGAAAGTGGCCAAAATATGAACAATTTGAAAGTTAAGTTATTAAATTGAAAATTTTTAAACTCTAGTGAAGAAAATAGAAGTGAGAGGAAAGCTGAGTAATGATTGGTGTAGTTTACCCATTTTTTATTAAGTAAAAATGAAAACTAATGTCAGCTTCTAACAGAAGGTAACAAGAGGGACCATATTGAAAGCGAACTAAAAGTCCGGTGATTATATTGAAATTGAACTAAAAATTGGGTGACCTTATCGAATATTTTAAAAGTGCGATGACCAAAGTTAATCCACCCTAAAAGTTCGGTGACCATTTATGTAGTTTACCCTTAATAATAAAATTAATCAGGAAAAGTTGGTTACCAATAGTGATGGGTTTTGTTTTACAAGAAACAATTTATTCATTCCAAACAAGAAAAACAAGCATCCAACAACACCTAAAAAAGGACACAAAGGACCAAACATAAAACCCATGACACAAGTGGGCAAATAAAGAAGAAAAAGAAAACGAAAAGACAAGAGCCCCAAAAGGCAAGAACCAAGCACAACCATCAACAAGAAAAGAGAAGCATAAAGCCAACAGAAAACATAACAATGGAGAAGAAAGCTTCCATAGCTTTGAGGAGAACATAAAAACAAGTTGATTCCCTTGCGAGAGCTCCATACGGAGGCAGACTTCCTCTATCGACGATCTAGTCATCAACGGATCAACTTGAAAAATCCTTTGCAACTATGATTCAAAGCAACTCCACGAGAAAAGTTTCAATGAAAGAAACTTCAAGGGAGGTAGGTGAGCATGCAACATCAGCATAGAATCGTACAATGAACCAACGATCATCAATTTGAAAGATGATCACTGGGGAAGGGAGCTTAAATACGACTATCTAAAGGGCCCTTCCTCCGCCATGGATAAAAGCGAGCTTGGTGATCATGGAAAGTGCGGATGGTTCAACGAGGAACCATCCGCCAAAGGCCACCTCGAGTTTGGGGGAGGGACAGTTCACCTTAGTGTAGTTCATTTGTAGTTGCATATTAGTTAACCATTTAGCATGGCTTGTAGTCGTACCACCTTGGGAGTGGATGTGAGCCACATCTTTACCTTTGAAGTTGACTTTCCCTTTATAAAACCCATTCTTCGGTTTATCCAAGGAATCAAGCAAGAAAACTGGTGAAATCCCATTAAATTTGGAAAAAATGAAAGGTCCTATTTCCATTCCCTGTCTTCACGCCATCATTATTATGCATAAAAAGGAGAAAAATTCCATAAAACGAGGATATGGGCGGCTTAAGAGGGGAGTAGTTGCTGAAAAAAGAAATGGTCCCATGCAAGAGATGTTCTATCAAACACTACAAAGACCAAATTGCCCTCGCACCAATTTGCACCTTGTATCGATAAGCGACGATAGTCTTTAGCATCATCAAGCTAGTACCGATGAAATTTTTCCCCCATAATCGCCACGATAATTTTTCTGATAGACATTATAGCAACCTCCAAAGAGTAATAACCTTGATGATCAGCTCTAGTATCACCGATGTTACGTTGTATGGTGTACTATAAATGATACGCAAATAGGGCAAGTATACACATTGAACAAGTAGTATAGTGGTGAGTGAGTATCGTCTCCACATGGATTGGAGGTATTTCATGTCAAGTTCAAGCACACAAAACACAAACTAAATATAAATGCAATAGCAAGCAGGAACATGTGAAGAAATGTCGTAGCAACAACTGTAATAAAAATTGGAGCAGAATGACAAGACTTCAAACGTCCTCACATGTGTGGAAACTCTCAAATGGGATGATAGGCTGAGTTTATCAAGGATTCCTATGCCTAGTTCTCATAAATGTCTAACGGTTTATAGCTTATACTATTCTCGACAGAGTTTACTTAGGTGTTTCTAAACTATCGCTAGCAAGAAACTTGACAGCCAGAATGCTACGACAATACCTCTTAACGTGAACCCTAGCAAGCTACTTATCGATGAAGTTCTACTCTTTTTAGTCGTTGAAACTTTATCCTTATCTCTAAGGTGAGTTAGGGTTTTGCCTCTCAGCATCAAACCCCATTGTCCACGTAGATCTAAGCTTAACTCTCTCGAATATTAAGCTATAAAACACCTAAGTAAAGGCTAACTCTCGAAAGCTCTTACAAACTTAATGCAATAAAACAATGAACAAAGCATATAAAGAACTGGAAAATGCTAAAACATCCATTAAAACTACAACATAATCATTCAAAACAAACTCAAGCCACTTAAAGTTAGTTCAAGGATGGGCAAATAACATCCCAAGTTATTCTTTTAAAACAACTCAATCTAAATAAAATATGTAAAAGTAAAGAGCAACTAAGAATAAAGAAAACTCCCAAGTCGCCGTGGACTGCCGTGAACCACCCTAAGCCTGATGCTTCTCACAAAGGCCAGTAAAATTGTTCCCTTAGAGCTCCAACAATGGAGAACGCAATGAAGAAGAAAAAGAGTGGCTGCCTCTTCCTTTCTCTCTTTCTTATCTCCTAAACACCTTTTTAGCTCCCCTTTAATGTAGCTGTCTTGTCCTTTATATAGTGGAGGATCCTAGGGTTTTGTGCCCTTAATTCCTTGTGTGCCCTAGGGAATATTCCCTTCACATGTGTGGCACAGCTGGCTACTGGAATCACGTGTGAGGGTTGTAAAATATCTTCACCTTTTTGTCTTTTTGTGCCCCAGTGTTGGGAAACGCCGGTACACCCTATGGCGCAACGAAAAATGACCGGTGAATTTCGCCAGTGATCCATGTACAAGGGATGAATTCGAGGTGAGTAGGGATGAAATATTACCTTAATAAATCTGGTATCTTGATATCCTTAGGGAGTTAGGATAAACTAAATCGAATATGAGTCGTCACAATAACACTTCGACCTCTACGCAGTCCACCCGAACGAAAAGAATAATATTTTATCTTCTCTAACTGTTAAAGAGGTTTTCCGAAAAAAACATACTTTGGTTGCTAGACCTTATGCCTTTATATAGCATTCAAAAACCTAATTCTAATTAAATTTGGATTTATTAAATATACAATATATTTAACCAAAAATAATCAAATATGTAGAATCTAATTCTACTTTAATTCGAATTCATTAAATATACAATATATTTAAATGAATACAATTAAATATGTAGAATCTGATTCTACTTTAATTAGGTTTCTTTAGGGATGTATATATATATTTTAATAGTGTTTGATAATTACAATAATTATCTAATTATTAATATATATATATATATACGAGATTATTTATAATTATAATAATTATAATAATTTTCTTTAATAATTATTACGTGTACAAAAAGTTTGTACACATGTTATCTAGTCGATATTTGTTCGTTTCAATCAAGGGTGTGACCCTTGTAAGGGTGTGACCCTTGTAAGTTCATGTAACGTTGGTAGTCATATCTAAAACAATTCTAATATTACAAACAATGAGTGACGTCTAGCAATACATCATTGGTACCTAAGTTACATGAAGTCATAGTTCGACTTTACCTTTTTCCTTAATTAACTTCTTTTATGTATTACATCCTTTTGTCCTTATATCTAGATCGAACACAAGTCATGGATTAGTCACACTTGTATAGTCCATCTAATATTTCTTGATATCTTGAGTAGACTATGATAAACGAATAACTATGATATCTCATATCAATTTATTCAAGCATTGCCATGCATTTTCTAGTCTCACTCAATCAAGTGGCCTACGATATTACTCCTATTATGTAGGAGGGACAAATCCTATCTTGATCAACCATATTTCGCTATATAGAGTGTGACACATCCAATATCAGTCTTTATAGTGTAGTCTATTACAACACACGTTTGACTGCATCAAAATATTTCACTCTCGATATTGAAATAATGATGATCTCAAGTCTAAGGATCATACACTTAGTTATCACCATGAGCAATGTTGTGGCTGTCATATAATAATCTAAGAAACATGCTCATAGCGGGTCAGTCCAGTATGTCTTTCTCTAACACATACTTATGTATTGATTTTGACATCTCTATGTCAATAACAACACTTTGTTATCAATAAACTACATATTAGTCTTAATATATTATTGTTGTCCACGCCCACAATAATTCTCGACTAAGGACATTCAAGAATATCTATATTATTCTAAAGACTTTATTATAATTTAGTTTATTTATAGATGCACAGAATAAGACTGAAATAATAATAATTGCTTTATTAATAAACAAGATAAAATAAGTATGCCTTTTACAATCATCTCATGATTGGTCTTTGGACATACTCCAACACCCAAAATGTCGTCCAAAATGTTGTAGCAATTTTCCTTTTCCCTACATTGCTTCATAGCTATCCTACACATCGCCACACCAAAACAAACCTTCCTCCAGCAGAACCAATTTCAGAATTAATTAAAAACAACCAATCAAACACCACCAAATGCAATTATATGAGCTAAATACAACTATATACAATGAAATGAGCTTGAAACTAAACAATAACCTAAGTAAAAATGGCATGAAATGTATACTGTTAAGTGTTCAAAAGTTCTACTTTTGTGACCTTTTTTACTCATAAAATTGCTAGACTTAGGCTCATATTAGTTGCATAATTAGTCATCCATGCATGTTTGCCTTGTTTTCTTGGTGTTAGGGCTTGACTTCATGTTTTTCTTAGTTTTGGTGAGAAAAAGATGTTGTTGGAAGTTAGTTTTATGTGTGCAGGACTAGTTTCCAGGACACTTGCCACGAAAACAATCGACAAGAAGGAGATGCCGAACAAGTTTCCGTGGCAATCCAAGAAATAGATGCCGACCCAGTTGCCACGACAACCATCGACAAGAAGAGAAGAAGCAAAGTGGTAGCCGAATTGAAGAGCAGAAAAGGCTGATACGATCGTATAGATGGCATGAAGAAAGAAGATTGGAGGTTCGTGAAAAGGTCAAGAGAGACAAATCCCAAGAAAATAGGAGAAGTTTTAGTTGGATAAAGATTTAAAGAGATTTAATATTTCTTTTATTCAATTTAAATCCAACTTAACTTCCTCCTCAAGAAAGACTTTGACCTAGCCATCCCCTATTTAAAGAAGGCCAAGCCGCCCAAGCCAAAACATTCGAGATCGAGAGAGAGAGACCAAGAGGGGCCGTCGACATCTTCTTCAACCTTTTCCTTCTTGTTCGATTAGGTTTATGTTAGGAGAATTTTATTATTTGTTTCTTTTAAACCTAACCATGAACTAAATCTAGTTGGCTAAGGTTATTGTGTTTTGTGGTTGTGAGAAACGGTTGGATTTTACTTAGGTAATAGATATTGCAATTTTTATTCAAGATTTGTTTATTCGTGGCTTTTAATGTTACTTGTGAGTGAATTGGGAGAGGATCTCGTAATTTCATCTATTTGTCTAATATCGGGAGATTTAGATTCAAGAAACGAATGAGCATGATTTTTATCCAATTCGATAAAGACTAATTCGGCTTAGGAATAAGTTACGAATTTCAACGGCTAAGAGGAGCACATGATTGGTTGTTGTTCACCCTTGATTCATGTTGGGATGTATTATTAAGGTTTGCAAAGTAACTAGAATTTCAACTTAGGGATAAAGAGGATCCATTGAAAAACGTTTCTTTGAACCTTGAAGGTTGCCGCTTAGTTGCCCAAGCAGTTGCCCTGACAATCATTACCCTGACATCGTTATATTAGTTACCTCGGCAACCGCTATACCAGTTGCCTTGGCAACCCGATTGACATCAATTGCTGCAGCAATTATGTTGCCGTTGCACTCTTTTATCGAGACGATCCATCCAACTATCACTCCTCAACTCATAATAATTTGGCCTATTCTCTCGTACTTGATCACATCTTTCTTTTATTTTATTGTTCTTAGTTTAGTTATTAATTAGAACTCCCATAATCACCTACTTTTGTTTTTATTTTTACAGTGCAAGAAGTTAAATTCTTGAAGTAGCACCAATCCCCGTGGAGACGATATATTTCTCTACTATATCTTGCGACGTGTAGACTTGCACCAATTGTGAAGCACTTATTACGCGCAACAAGTTTTTGACGCCGTTGCCGGGGATTGGCAATAGCAACTTTGTTTTTATTTTCTTCCACTTTTATTTTTATTTTTTAGTTTCTCAAGGGATAACAGAATTTGGTTTTGCATTGGTGTATGGCCAGGGCAAATCTAACAACTCCAGTATATCCCCTTGATCCAAAAATTGAACGTACATGTCAGAGACTTAAACAAAGACTGAGGATATTTGCAATTCATTCAAGCTACAAGAAGCCCATAAGGATATTTTGAGGCTGAAATTATTCCTCTATTCACCGAGGGATAAGGCGAAAACGTGGTTGAATAGTATTCTATCCGGATCAATAGGATCTTGGACTGATTTATGTCGTGATTTCCTTGCTCGATTTAATCCTACAAATATGACTAATAAGTTACGTAACAAAATCACTTCTTTTCAACAGGCAGTTGATGAATCCATGTATGAGGCTTGGGAGCGATATAAAAAACTATTACACAAGTGTTCCCTACACGGATTCCCTGTATGGACACAAGTGACGATGTTTTACAATGCGGTAAACGCGCCAACAAGGATGATGCTAGATGCCTCAACAAATGGCATACTTCCAGACAAGCCACCAGAAGAAGCAATGGAGATTTTGAACATGCTTGCTAAGAATGATTATCAGTTCCCAACTACAAGAAGAGGAGGAGTCAGACGCCATGTCGTGATAAATGAGCTTGATTCATCATATTCAATTCTCGCCCAATTGGCCAACTTAACCAATTTGGTTAAGAATATGCAACGACCAAGCAACACACAGGAGGTCAAGGTAGTAGGTTCATTTTATGATTTATATAATGGTAACCATGATTCTTCTGAGTGTCCACAGAACCCAAAGTCTAGTTTTTATGTTGGAAATTACAACCAGAACAATAACATGATGTCTAAAACCTACAATTCAGCCTAGATAAAGCATCCAAATTTCTCATGGAGCAATCCCAACAATGCCCTCAATCAGAACAATCAGAATGCTCCAGCAGTGGGATTCTAACAGAACATGCCTTAGTAACCGATGCCGCAACAACCGATGCCACGGTAACAATTAACCCCATCTAGTTCCTTGGAAAACTCTCTTAATGCTTTCATGTTAAAAATTGAATCTAATATGACTAAGAATAGTAACTTCATGAAAAAAGACTGATGCTTTTATTAACAGGATTGGGATGAGATTCCAGAATCAAGAGGCAGCCCTAAAGTCATTAGGGACTCAAGTTGGGCAGTTCGCCCAAAATCTGAATAGAAGACCACAAGGAGGCTTACCCAACGATACTGAGGTCGCAAGGGGAATTGGCCAGTGCAAGGCAATCACCACTCGGAGTGGCCGACAATTTAAAGAAGCTCAACCAAAAGAGCAACCCCGTATTCAGGAAGATGAATCCAGCAACCAAACCCCTAACAAAACTAGTGAGTCAGAAATTGCCAAGGCAAGTCCTAATGTCTTGGAAACCATAAGCATAGATGCCACCATAACACCAATTGCTCATTCCGTGACAAAACCTGATGCCTCGACAATGCCATCCATCAAGTTCCAAACTAACGAAAGAATTGAGGACATTCGACTTCCACCACCATTCCCACAGAGGTTGAAGCGACAAAATCAGTAGTACCAATTCAAGAAGTTCATCGACATCTTAAAGCAAGTTCACATCAACTTGCCATTGGTTGAGGCAATTGAGCAAATGCCGAATTTTGCCAAGTTCTTTAAAGACATAGTCTCTAAGACGACTAGGCTAGGAGAATTCGAAACAGTAGCTGTGACATAAAGATGCATGGCGATGCTACATAACCGAATGCAACCTAAGCTTAAAGATCCCGGTAGTTTTACAATACCATGTGCAATCAGAAATCACTATGTCAGGAAGGCATTATGCGATCTTGGAGCAAGCATAAAACTTATGCCGAAATTTGTATTCCAACGATTAGGCATAAAGAAGACGAGAGCTACAACTATGATGCTACAGCTTGGGAAAAGATCCTATGTGCATCCAGAGGGAAAAATCGAGGATATATTGGTAAGAGTTGATAAATTCATTTTTCCTGTTGTTGCATGTAAATAAGACTATCGCAATTGAGTGCAAGTATACACGACACAAGTAATATAGAGATACGAAGTATCGGATATCGTGTCCACAAGGACTGAAAATACTTCTAACTTTAAAACTCTGCACAAGAAAAGAAATAGATTTAATAAGGTGTTTGAGAATTCTTGAAGATAAACTAAAATAGAAGAGGAAATCAGATTAATAAAGTAGGTTGGTATTGATTTGTTCCGTAGTGCAGGTATTGCACTGTTCAAAGGACTTCTGTTGCTTATGTCGTGGAACCTGTCGCGGCAGAGGTTTGTTGTTATCGCGGCAGTGATCAACAACTCTGTTACTTCAAGTTCGGCAAAAACCCTTGTTGTGACTTGTCCTATCCCTAGGTCCAAGTTCTGTCGGCGAACACGTCTTAGATGATACCTCCCGACGTGAATCGAAGGATGAACACCGATGTTTGTGAATTCTTCTTTAGCTACTTAACCTTGTACTTATCCCTAAGCCAAGACAGTTTAACTATAAACTGGAAAACTGTATTTACACCTTTCTAATACTTAACTCTCCCGATATTAAGTAAATAGATAACCTCACAATGCTCTCCCGATACTCTTATGAGATGTTGAAACTAGAGTAAATAAACTTGAAGTTTTATCGATTGAACAGAAAAACCTAAGAAACAGTATAACCCTTACAACTACTTTACAAGATCAACCCTTAGCCCTGGGGAAGATTTAGAACACGATGGAGAAGAGAACAACTAGGGTTTATGATGGAAGACGGCTAGGAACTAGATTGTCTTCTCTTGTCAAAATACAAGCATATATATAGGCCTTGGGTGTAAGCTTTCTTAATGGCCAAGAATACTAGTTTGAATTAATACAATTTATTTAAAGACTAAGTCTCTGAATAAACGTCTTTTAGTTCGCCCTATCTTCTTGCTTTGACTTTCTCCTCAAACTTTGGGCAAGGTCTTCCTTGTTCTTCTGGGCTCCAAAAATTATGCGAGTGGTCTACAAAAATAGGCTTGAAATCCTCTATCAGCCAAACTCCACTTTGCATTTTCATCCTCTATTGTCTTCACTGTCACGGCAGCTGTCACGACAGTGATGTATGAGGTAGTTTTCTTCAACCCTTCACTTTTGCTCTGCAGTTATCTTCTGTTCCTCTGCTACCCTGGATGCTGCCACGACAGGTACCTACAAGGATTGACCGAAATCAGCAGTATCTGTGCACAATTATCTATCTGTGATGTTTATGCAAATTCTAACCTAAAATGCAACTAAACATGCTTGAGTGCATCAATAATATGGATAAATGAGAGTTAAAATATAGAACATTTATGCACTCAACACCTGCTGACTTTATTGTTTTGGATTGTGAAGCAGATGAGCAAGAACCCATTATTCTCAGGAGACCCTTCTTAGCAACTAGAAGAACCTTGATCGATGTCGAAAAGGGAGAACTCACAATGAGGGTGAACGACCAGCAAGTAAAACTTAACGTGTTCAACACCCTAAAGCATGCCGATGATCCAGAAGCATCTCAACTCATCGATTCCACAACAGAGTTAGACTTTGACATGGAGGAGAGTTTCCTCGCCATCTCAAAGTGTGCATGCCTCGACAATTTTATTGCCAGATCAGAGGAGTTTGAGGAATTTGAAGAACCAATCGACGAAGAGCAAGACGAGGTAAATTGGATAACAACTCGACCAGGTACATACTTCAAACCATTGGACTATTCAGGTAAGGAAGGTAAACTTGAGAAACCCTCAATTGAACAACTTCTTATTCTTGAGTTGAAACCATTGTTAAGGCAATAGGGTGGACAATTGCCGATTTGAAGGGAATTAGTCCGGCGGTGTGTATGCACAAAATCCTTTTGACGGATGATCATACACCGACTGTTGAGGCACAAAGAAGGCTTAACCGTGTCATGAAGGAAGTTTTGAGGAAAGAAATTATCAAGTGGTTAGATGCCAGTATCATTTATCCTATTTCTGATAGTATATGGGTAAGTCTGGTACAATGTGTACCGAAAAAGGGAGGTATCACTGTGGCAAGTAATGAAAACAATGAACTAATCCCAACTAGTACAGTGACCGGTTGGAGGGTTTGCATGGATTACCATAAGTTTAATAAAGCTACTAGGAAAGATCACTTTTCTTTACCCTTTATTGATCAAATGCTTGACCGTCTTGCAGGTAAACCCTTTTGTTGTTTTCTTGATGGTTATTCATGTTATAACCAAATTTCCATAGCACTCGATGACCAAGAAAAGACCACTTTCACATGCCCATACGACACTTATGCCTTTCGAAGGATGCCGTTTGGATTATGCAATTTGTAACGCCCCGGTTTAGGGCCCGGAAGTTAGCAGTTGTGATCTAGGACTAGTTCGAGTTAACTTTAAAATTAGAATGCTGATTTTATAAAGAAATGCCAATAATTACAAAAACGCCATTAATGAGTTTGAAAAAAGGATTTTTAGATTTAGAGTAATCTTCTTTTTCAAAAGAGCAAAACCTAAAAGCTTTAAACTTCTCCCTAAAAGCTCTCCATCAACTTTGCTCTTGGCTTAGAGATTCTTGGTGGAATTTCAAAGGTAAACATCACTTTTACATGGGTTTTTAATTATTGAATCTTACCTTTTCAAGATTTATGAAAAGTGGAGATTTTGGGTGAAATCCCGTATGGGTCTTTTAGGGCAGTGTTTTGGGGTGTTTTTAAAGTTTATTTTGAAGTCATAACATGTTAAAAAAGTTGCTTAATTATAGTAAACCTGAAACTAGTCTTAGGGATGGATTTTAGAAGAGAAATAAGTGAGTTTTTGGCTTGATTTTGTGGTAAAAAGAGGGCTGGAGGTATATGGACCTAGGTTGGGTGTTTTTAGATGATTTTGATGTGTTTTGGATGTTTAATTTGATGGGTAATTGCTGGGTTTTGCATAAGAACGAGATTGATGATGTTTTGACGAATTTCAGCTTTGTTTTGATTGAATAAATGTGTTGATTGATGGGATGTAGCTTTACAGTGGAATTTATGGAAGAATAGGGGAGTAATAAATTGTTTTTGGTTGATAAGAAACAGGGGAAACGAGTTCGGGTACTTTGGGTGCGATACCAGATACTACAGAGGCTTGAGAGCGGTGTTTCAGCATCCGTTGGACTCAATCGGTGAGTGGAAATGGTTTGGAGTTTAAAATGTTTTCAAGTGGATTCTTGGGGATTTGGGTGGGGTCTTGAGAGCTAACCTAAACCCAAGTGTAAGTTTGTTAATTCATCTTGTACGATAAGCGTTGATGTGTGTGAATGTTTATATTGTTGCTTGGATTATGGACTACCGCTACTCTCCATTTAATGTTGTCGTGTAGTCGTTGTTGGTGTCGAACATCACGTAATGGTTGTCGTTACTACGGTGATGTGTAGTCCCACCGGTAGTGACCATTAGAAGAGTACGTTGATGTGTAGTCCCATCGGAAAACTACTAGTCGAACGGTGATGTGTAGTCCCACCGAGTTTTGGTTTATGCATGTGCATACCTTGTAATGTGATTATTGTGTTTAGTTATGACTTTCCTTAAATGGTATTGCTTTTCAACTAAGTCTTATGTTTTAAAAAAACAACATTGTTGATGTGTTTTTAGAGCTCCACTCACTAAGCGTTAAGCTTAGGCTCTCTTCTTTTCCAAAATGCAGATCGTTAGTGGCTTGGGAGGCAAGTGGGCAAGGGAGGAGATTCTCGGAGTTCTTGGGTAGCTCAAAGTATGATTCATGTTTTGTAATAATGCTTAGACAATGAGAATATTAGGCTTTTGTGTGGAGTTGGTGTTCAAACTCCTTAGTTTGACTTGTTAATCTTTCTAGCATGTTTGGAATGGTGATACTATGTTGAAGCATATTTTATTATGGCCTTTAACTCTTTTGTTAGATGTTAAGCATGTTGGTTGTTTGTCAATCATTGCCTAAGTGTTTTGTATTTGAAGGATTTTTAACCATGTCTTTTGAATGCTTAAGTGTTTGGCTTAAAGGCATGTAAACCTTGTTATACAATGTATTTGGTGGATGCTTGATTTCTTTAAGTGAATGGCTTCGTCATGTATGCTCTATGGTTGATCACGTTTGTAGTAGGATAGATTGCCTATAGGCTATGTGTATATTGATGTTTCATGATTCTTGTGGTTTTTGGGATGTTTGGGAACACTTGGAGATGCATAAAACTGTCTTTAGAGTCACACATGTTGCAAGTGTTTCGAAACGCGTGAAGTGGTTTCGGAACGGGTGTAGCTCCAGGGATACCCATATTGGAACGCGTTTCGATACGGTTTGACACTGTGAGTGCCCATTTCGGTACGCGTATCGAAACAATTTGCCACTGTGAAGGCTCGTTTCGGAACCTGTTCCGGAACGCTTTACTTTTAGAGATCCCCGTACTGGAACGGAGGTGGACCGTATCAGTACGGCATGGTTTGGCTTTTGAACTGGAGCCTGTGTATCGAAACGGGCTAGCCTGTTTCGAAACACGGGTTTGTATTTGGGCTTTTTGGCATCTTTAAGGGTTCTTGGATGTTGGGTTTTAGTCCCGTTGGTTGTATGCTTCCTTGTTAAGTTATATGCAGTGTTTATGTATGATCTTGGTTTCGTAAGCATGCAAAAAGGACTAACTTGACACTTGGAAAATTTATGTCACCTTACGTCTGCTTGAATGGTTCTTTATTATTTCCACTGTTGCTGCCACATAGGACTAAATGATACATTTAAATAAGATAAATAAATGAAAAATTCTAGGGTTTCTAATCGAAGTAGAGCCTTAACAGGTTTCACCTCGGTTTTCCCCGTGTAACCTGTTCGGACCGGTCTGTCGCCTAGACCGGGACGAGGGGGTTACACAATTCCCTGACAAATTTCCAACGATGCATGATGGCAATTTTTCCGACATGGTTGAAGACTCCCTTGAGAACTTTATGTACGACTTCTCGATGTTTGGAGATGACTTCGACAATTACCTCGACAATTTAGAAAAGTTGCTGACAAGATGTGAAGAATCCGACCAAGTGCTTAACTGGGAGAAGTGCCATTTTATAGTGGATGAAGAAATCGTGCTCGGCCATAAGATTTCATCCAAGGGCATCGAAGTGGATAGAGCTAAGGTGGAAGTGATTGAAAAATTGCCTCCACCAAATTTAGTCAAGGGAATTCGAAGCTTCCTCGGACACGCAGGTTTTTACAGAAGGTTTATACATAATTTTTCTATAATTACTAAACCCTTGTGTAACTTCCTTGAACAAAACAAGGCCTTCAATTTTGATGATTCTTGTGCCCAAGCATTCAAAACCCTTAAGGAAAAACTTGCCTCGACACCCATTGTCGTTCCACCCGATTGGACTTTACCTTTTGAAATCATGTATGATGCAAGTGATTTTGCAGTAGAAGCAGCTCTAGGCCAAAGAACAAGTAAAATTTTCGATGTTATATACTATGCTAGTAAAACTCTTAATGATACCCAATTGAATTACACCACGACAGAAAATGAGTTACTACATGTAGTTTTTGCCTTTGACAAATTTCGCTCCTACTTGATTGGAACTAAGGTAATTGTTCATATTGACCACTCGACAATTAAGTATTTGTTTGCTAAGAAAGATGCCAAACCTCACTTGATTCGTTGGATATTACTATTACAAGAGTTTGACATTGAGATTAAGGAAAATGAAGGGATAGAAAATCAAGTTGCCGATCACTTGTCATGCTTGGGACACAACAAAGAAGAGAAAACAGAGATAAAGTTATGCGATGCATTCCCAGATGAGCAGATGCTAGTTGCCTTGGCAAATCCTATAGCACATACCACGGAAACTCAAATAGCGCATGCCGTGGCAACACAAGTAGCGCATGCTGTGGCAACTCCCGTAACGCATGCCATGGGGCATGCCTTGGCAACACTAGTAGCACATGCCGCGGAAAGACCAGATGCCTCGACAATACCCTGGTATGCAGATTTAGTTAATTTCCTTGTTAGTGGTATTTTACCTTATGGCCTTACTCACCATAGAAAGAAGCGGTTCTAGCATGATGCTAAGCATTATTATTGGGATGAGCCTCTTTTGTTTAAACAATGTGCAGATCAAGTTATACGACGATCTGTTCCCGAGGAAGAACAACAAAACGTGCTCAGGCAATGCCATGATTCACCATACGGAGGCCATTTTGGAGGCACTCGTACCACGACCAAGGTTTTACAACTCGGTCTGTATTGGGCCACACTCTACAATGATGCCCACGAATTTTAAAAATAGTGTGATCGTTGCGGGAAATATCTCTAGACGACATGAGATGCCACTGCAAAACATTCTTGAAGTTGAATTGTTCGATGTGTGGGAGATCGAATTCATGGGACCTTTCACTTCTTCTTATGGAAACCTCTACATCATACTTGTTGTTGATGATGTGTCAAAATGGGTCGAAGCAATTGCAACTCCCAGAAACGACTCAAAAACCGTGAAGAGATTTCTACAGAAGAATATATTCACATGGTTTGGAATGCCAAGGGCAATCATCAACGATGAAGGCAAGCAATTTGACAACAAACTCATTGCCAAGATGTTTCAAAGCTTTGGCGTGACTCACAAAATTGCCACGACATATCACCCACAGACCAACGGGAAAGCCAAAATTTCCAACCGGGAATTAAAGGGTATACTCGAAGAGGTTATAAATCCCTCTAGGAAGGATTGGTCATTAAGACTTGATGACGCACTTTGGGCATACCGCACTGCATTCAAAACACCTTTAGGTATGTCTCCTTTCCGACTTGTCTACGGAAAGACTTGCTACTTGCCGGTGGAAATCGACCACAAGGCGTATTGGGCGATCAAAACTGTGAACATGGATTGGGAAAGTGCTGGGAAAAAGCGTTTTTTGGATCTCAATGGAATAGAAGAATTCCTTGCCTTAGCTTACGACAACGCAAGGATCTACAAGGAGAAAACAAAGCATTGGCACGACAAAAAGTTGTTGTCGCGGCAATTCATGCCAGGGCAACTAGTTCTTCTATTTAATTCTCGGTTAAAATTATTTCCGCGAAAACTGAGATTGAGATGGTCTGGACCATTCGAAGTAGTCAATCCATTCTCCCATGGTGCCGTGATAATCAAGTCCACTATTGACGAACATGAATTCAGGTTATCGGGCAAAGATTGAAGCACTACAATGGTGCCCAGGTGGAGCGCAACCAAGAAGTGGTCACACTAGGAGATGCATGATCATGCTCTTCTTTCAATTTTTATTTTTCTTCATTTTTTATTTATTTTTATGATTTATTTATTTATTTAAACTTTATCTTTCTTTAGTATTTATCTAGTTGTTTTTAAATTTTAGGATTAAGACTTCTTGTTATTTTTTTTTATCTTTCCACATCTTTATCTATTTCTTGTTATTTGATTATTTTATTTGTTTTTGAAATTTAGGATAAGAGTTCAAGAAAAAAAGAATTGGATTCAAGAAGGAAGTATTTTCAACAAGGGAACCTATGGGCCAAATCCAAAGCTTATATTAAGCCTCCAATTTACCCTAAAATCCCTACATAACCGCCCAAATCTTCCCCTTCCCCAATCCTTTTTCCGCCCAACTCCCCTAATCAAAACCCTTGCTTTCTTTCTTTCCAAACAATCCAATCCACCATAATTACTACCCATCTTTTCTATATTTACTCATCACCATTACTTTCAAGAAACCTATTCTCCCTTTTCTCTTGCAACTCTTAAGTTTTTTTAGTTTTCTTTTCTTTGTTTCTACCAAACTCACAACCAAGTTCTTCAATGGCAACATAACTCAAGACTCTGGTGCATCCAAGTTCCTCCCAAGAACCCGAATACACAAGATTTGCAACAAAGATGGTCGAAGCTCGATTCCACTCCAAGTTCGAAAGTGGACATATTTTCGAAGAACAAGGCTTCGAGTACTCAAGCTCTCATCAAGATTTCGGCCTTGAGCCGTTCATCTTCTGGGTAATAGCACACCAAAAGTGGCAAATATTTTGCCATCAACCGGAACCGGGAAACATCATATGGGTAAGGGAATTTTATGCTCATTCTTCTAATCTTGATAACCCCTATGTGTTTGTTCGTGGCAAAGGAATTCCCTTTAATGTCGACAACATCAACACCTTCTATGGAGTTTACATCGAGAAGGACGAGCACCAAGAATTTTTCGATCAAATGACGCCACAGAAACTCAACAAGGTGCTGAAGGACACCATACTCTCGGGCACTCAATGGAACAGAAAAAACAAAAGGGCACAGTAAACCGCCTTCGGCTAAAACCGGAGGCGAAATTGTGGAATAAATTTATCAAAAAATCTTTAATGCCCACAACACACAACACCACTATCGACACACCTCGCCTTTTACTCATACATTCTATCTTGTATAATTGCATCATTAACATTAGAAAAATTATTTGTGATGAGATTGTTGTATGTAGTCAAAAGGACAAAGGCTCGCTTTTCTTCCCTAGCCTCATATCACAACTTTACAAGAAAGCCAAGGTCCCAAGTAAACCGACATACGAGAAAGCAATTCCAAGGCCCGAATGGAACAAAGCACATTATCGAAAGCTAATGGGTGAAGCACCGGCAAAATCTTCTACACCTAAGGTTGCTGTGGAAACCCCTGTTGCCTCGACAATGCCCGATGCTAGTGTCGATGCCTATGCAACCAGACAGGTAGAAGCAAATCAACTTGAGGCCCTTTTACGCCCGTTGGCACGTCGATTAGAACAAATCAAAGCGCGGCAATTACTGTTTATGAGGTATATAAAGGACCATAATACTGCCATCACGCAAGTCATCTTGGAGAAGTACCCAAACAATAAAGTGACATTCCCTACCTTCCCTGCCAAATTACTTGCCATGGCAACCGCAACAGACGATGCCTAGGCAACTGCCCCGGCACCCACCTCAGCAGATGCCACGACAATGGACATTGAAGATGCCCAGGCAACCGAGACATAAGATGTTGTGGCAACTATTGCCAAGGAAAAAGGTAAAACTCCAATAATTGAACAAACACACATTGAAACCTTATATGGTTTTTCAGATTCGTACGAGTCCTTGGCGGCACCCATGAAATCACCTCTAGCCACATACTCCAAAGCAAAATGCAAGGTCTCCACAACCGAGGAAATTGAAGAGATGGAGGACGAGAGTGAAGAAGTAGCCCCTACACGGGAATCAGTTCCACCACCGACAATAAGGAAGCAACCACTGCGCTCAAGCAAGCGGGTCAAACAAACCACCCACAGGAAACTCATCATTAGCGATGACAAGCTCTTGGAGTAAGTCATCATTTCTAATATTTTTATTTTTTCATTTTTATTTCTTGTTTTTATTTTCTTTTCTATTTGCATGCATTAAGGACAATGCCTTAGTCGAGTTTGGGGGGAATTGTTTCTAGATTAGCCTTCATGTTTAGTTGCATTCATATTTAGTGATAGCATTTAGGATTTATATGTTACATGCCATGCATTTAATCGGATTTAATTGCCTAAGACTTTTTGGATATTCGATGATGAAATGTTGCCACTACACTTAATTGAAAAAATCCTTTAAATTTTAGGATTGCATGAAAAGAGCTTAGAACTTTACTATGATGCTAAATTCTTTTTAACAGTTGTGACTTGTTGATCGATAGAAACTTAGTGAACTTATGTTGCTTAAAAGTTGGGTAAATTAAAAATCGAAACTAATTTCTTGCTAGAGGTGCCCGAAACCGGCTCTTGTAGTTAATGCACTTTAAAGAATCGTTAGAGATGCCCGAAATTGGCTCTAGTCGACTAAATTTAAATAAGAAAAATTGTTTCATTAGAGGTGCCCAAAATTGGCTCTAGTGAAAATAAAAAATAAAAACTCCAATAATTAAATTGATAAAAGCCTATTGTTCACATAAAATCTTGAAAATCAAATTGTACACAACTACGCACACACACATTGTCACGAGCATTAGATTAGGGTTTCGGGTAATTTTTGTGCCATTTGAAAAATTCAAAAGGTGATCATACTTTGTGCCACGGTTCTGATAATTGAATTCAAGTTTGAAGCATGTCTTTGATGATTAAAGTCTTGGCAAGTAATTGTTAGTTTGCATTGCTTGAGGACAAGAAATAGTTTGAGTTTGGGGGTGTGTTAAGTGTTCAAAAGTTCTATTTTTGTGACCCCCTTTACTCATAAAATTGCTAGACTTTGGTTCATATTAGTTGCATAATTAGTCATTCATGCATGTTTGCAATGTTTCCTTGGTGGTAGGGTTTGACTTGATGTTTTGCTTAGTTTTGGTAAGAAAAAGATGTTGTCGTAGGTTAGTTTTATGTGTGCAGGACTAGTTGCCACGACAACCATCGACAAGAAGGAGATGTCGAACAAGTTGTCGTGACAACCCAAGAAAGAGATGTCGTCCTAGTTGCCGCGGAAACCATGGACAAGAAGAGAAGAGGAAAAGTGGTAGCCGAATTGAAGAGCAAAAAAGGCTGATTCGTAGTGATAGGTGGCATGAATAAAGAAGATTGGAGGTTCATGAAAAGGTCAAGAGAGACAAATCCTAAGAAAATAGGATAAGTTTTAGTTGGATAAAGATTTAAAGAGATTTAATATTTCTTTTATTCAATTTAAATCCAACTTAACTTCCTCCTCAAGAAAGACTTTGACCTAGCCATCCGCTATTTAAAGAAGGCCAAGCCACCCAAGCCAAAACATTCGAGATCGAGAGAGAGAGAGACCAAGAGGGTCTGTCGACATCTTCTTCAACATTTTCCTTCTTGTTCGATTAAGTTTATGTTAGGAGAATTTTATTTTGTGTTTCTTTTGAACCTAGCCATGAACTAAATCTAGTTGGCTAAGGTTATTGTGTTTTGTGGTTGTGAGAAATGGTTGGATTTTACTTAGGTAATAGAGATTGCAATTTTTATTCAAGATTTGTTCATTCGTGGCTTTTAATGTTACTTGCGAGTGAATTGGGAGAGGATCTCGTAATTTCATTTATTTGTCTAATATCGGGAGAGTTAGATTCAAAAACCAAATGAGCATGGTTTTTATCCAATTTGATGAAGACTAATTCGACTTAGGAATAATTTAAGAATTTCAACGGTTAAGAGGAGCGGAAGATTGGTTGTTGTTCACCCTTGATTCACGCTGGGAGGTGTTATTAAGGTTTGCACAGTAACTAGAGTTTTGCTTTAGGGATAAGGAGGAACCATTGAAGAACGCTTCGCCGAACCTTGAAGGTTGCCACTTAGTTGCCCTGGAAATCATTGCCCCGTCATCATTTTATTAGTTGCCCCGATAACCGCTATACCAGTTACCTTGGCAACCCGATTGACATCAATTGTCGTAACAATTAAGTTGTCGTTGCACTCTTTTACCGAGACGATCCATCTGACTATCACTCCTCAAATCACAATAATCTGGCTTATTCTCTCTTACTTGATCACATATTTCTTTTATTTTATTGCTCTTCGTTTAGTTATTAATTAGAACTCCTGCAATCACCTACTTGTGTTTTTATTTTTACAGTGCGAGAAGTTAAATTCTTGAAGTATCACCAATCCCTGGGGAGATGATATCTTTCTATACTATAACTTGCAACGTGTACACTTGCATCAATTGCGAAGCACTTATTACGCGCAACATATACTTTTTACAAGGTTATCACCCCCAAACTTAAGCCATTACTTGTCCTCAAGCAATGAGTATATATGAACAAAAAAATGTTATGGCAGAGTTCAGATCAAGACAATGCTATGGAAGAATTTTAGTCCTCTGAAAAAATATAGGCTTCAACATGCTAGACAAAATTGAGATTTTAAGAACTTTTCATTAAGACAATATTCTTTGCATTGTGTGTGCGTAATTGCATCCAATCTATGCTTAACAAAGTTTAGAAAATTTCTAGCTAAGTTCTCTATTATACCCTAGCATGCATGGGTCAATTTAAGCACATTTTTACTCCCATAATTCTATTTTTTCTTTATTATCTCCTTTTTTGTACTGATATGAGGGGAGTCAGCTAATCACAACTACCGTCCTCAACTCTAGATGAATATGGAGCAAACATTTCATCCCCAAGCTAGTAAGTAGAGTATTCACATAACTACTTTCATTCACTCATTTGTTGTTGCTGGCATTTATTTAAACGCAGTATCCAGGCAAACAGCACAAAGATGAGTGTCCCTCCACAGTTATGCCGAAGCATTTATTCATAATTCAACACATGCAATAAACAAAAAAAGAATTCAGTAAAGTCTTTCATGCTTTCATTTATCATTCAAACTCATTAATATTATCCATACTAAGGCATGCAAGAGTTCTTTACCAGAATTCTCTAATCCTTCTTAAGCATAAAGAGCATGCAATCATGTAATAGTCTAATCGCAAAGCAACAAGCCCTAAAGCCAATTCTACCCATATCAACAGTCATGTACATTCAAATTCATAACCATAAAAAGTTAAATGCTTATCACCGGACATCCTCAATTTATTCACAACACTATCTTTAAACTAAACAAAATGCCATAGAAAAAACTGTTCATAACTACAAATGCAAATGACTATGAACACTACCTCCCTCAAACACGAAGAGGGCATTATCCTCAATGGATGAAAATTAACTAAAACTAAACTAAATGCAATGCAAGGTACCTTGACTAACCCTACTTTGATGGTGGTGGGGCTGTCTTGTGCGCCATATGCTTGACGCGCCTCTTCTTTAGTGCTGAGGTGTTATAATTTGTTGTGGCATTGTGGTAGGAGGGATATCATCATTCATCTTATCATTCGTTAGGAGGTTCTGCATCCATGGGGGCTTTACCTTTGTCTACATGTTTGGGAGTATGTTTTGCTAAAGAAGAAAAATCTAACAATAAAGAAATAAAGCAAAGAAAACAAACAAACAAACGAAACAAAAATTGCTATAGCAGAATTTAGAGAGGGTTGAAGGGATGCAAACTCTCAAACATCCCAAATTGATGTGGCGATTTTTGTCACGTTTGATTGGAGAACCAGTATAGACCAAAATGCCCCACACATATAACAGTTCCACCTTCAATATATTTTGCATGGGCATTTCATGTCTTTCGTATATGTTCGCTATCTCTTGGCATCTATCGCAAGATTTATAGAAATCTTGGGTGTCCTTGAAGAGTGTAGGCAAATAAACTCAGATTGTAGGACCTTTGTAGCAGTCTTCTCACCTCCAAAGTGTTCTCCACATGAATCTGAATGGTAGTGGAATAGTATCTCTTTTTGCTCTTCTTTGGGGACGCATCTTCTAATCATTTGGTCAGTACATTCTTTGAAGAGTTAGGGTCATTCCAATGACAGTAAGGAACATCGTGCATGAACTTGTTCTTTCATTGGCTATTCAAATCAGGAGGAAAAATACCACTAACGAGAAAATTGACAATATCAGCATACCACGAAATTGCCGTAGCAAATAATAATTTCTCATTAGGAAAATTTTCCTTAACCTTTATTTCATTCCTTAGTTCTTTCATAATTTCTAGCCTAGAAAGATGACAAACTACTTGATTTTCATTGCCTTTCAAATTCGTAATGGTCCAACCTAAAGCCTTTTTATGTTGAGCTAAAATATGAATCAAATTACTCTCTTGCTCATGCTTAAGATTACCAGCATTAAGCACAGGAAAAGTCTCATTGGAACCCAAATAAGCATGCTTAAGGTATGAAGGTAAGGGCTTTAATTCTAGTGTGGGTGCATCATAAAGTGAGGGTTTTGGAGGAGTAAATTTAGAAAAATCTAAAGGTTCAAATTGCGTACCTGGTCTAGCTTTGAGCAAGCTAGATTGTTACACCTCCATTAGGAAATCCTCAAGCTACTCGAACTCCTAATTGTCATCTTCATTGAGCTTCATATAGTCCTAAACTTTTAGAAAGTTACTGCAGCGAAATTCTGCAGCTTCCTCTTATGCTGTAGCATCAATGTATTGACACTCCTCATGTTCATCCACATATTTGAGGGCGTTGAAGACGTCTATAGCTACCCTTTGGTCATCTGCTCTTACTGGTGGGGGGTTATCTTTTGCTGTGGAAATATTTTGCCTGTCATCATTGGGTTCACTCATAGAACCCTTACCCTTGCTCTCCATCAAAGGTGAGTCCTCTTGCAACTGAGATTCTTCATGAACAATCTCGTGGCTAGGTTCTCCAAGTGTCTCCCCCCGAAACTTAGCTTCTTTGGTGACCTGAGTGTCACTCTTTAAGGTGAATGAACTACATTGCTCCTTGCCTTGAGTTTTAGTCACTTCAGTATCACTAGGTAGACTGCCCTGAGGGCATGCATGTAATGCTTGAGCAATTTGACCCACTTGAGTTTCCAAAGATCTCAAAGAAGAACTATGACTTTGTAGTAGTGCTCCTTGACTCCTGATAGACGTAGAGTGGTCTTGAAGTAGAGCCTTTGTAGTTGACATGAAGTCCTTTGTAGTTGTCATGAAGTACTTGAGAGTAGCTTCCAAAGAGTTGTTGTTTGATGAAGAGGCTGAACCCTTGTTGCCATTTTTCCATGGCACATTTTGTTGGAAACCTTGAAGTTCAGTCTGATTTTGTTATCGGTTTGAGCTGCCAGTATTGTGATTTCCTTGATTCCCCCAAGAAAGATTAGGATGCTGACGCCATCTTGGGTTATAGGTGTTTGAGTAGTAGTTGTTGTTCATATTGTAGATCCCCACGTAGTTGGTTGACTCGTGGTTTTATGGGCACTCGCTCATATGATGACTTCCTTCACAATGAACACAAGTAATTGCTCCCTTGACTTCCTTCACTTCACTAGGAAATTGGAGATTCTTCAACATAGTAGTAGTAGCTGATAATTGAGCCGAAATAGACTCATTTGTTTTAGGTTCACGTGTTCCATGAGTTCTCCTTCCCGTACCAAGTCTTGAAGTAGGAAATTGGTAGTCATTATTTACTATCCTATCAAGGATATCAAATGCTTCTTCAGGCGATTTGTCCAGAAAAGTTCCATTTGTTAAAGCATCTAGCATCATCCTTGTGGGAGCATTGACACCATTGTAGAACATCACAACTTGTGTCTAATCGTGAAAACCATGATTTGTACATTTGCGAAGCTGTCCCTTGTATCTATCCTAACACTCGAACATCGACTCGTCATCAGCTTGACGAAAGGAAGCAATATCATTCCTTAGTTGGGCGTTCATGTTGGGTGGATTATACCGCAGCAAAAAGCTCTTGCATAAATCTATCCATGACTTCATCGAGCCGGAAGGTACTCCATTAAGCCATGCCCTTGCTCGATCTCTCAATGAGTATGGAAATAAATTTAATTCCAGCACATCCTCATGCACACCTTGCTGTCGAAAGGAGTCACACACCACTAGAAAAGCACGTATATGCTGCCTTGCATCCTCACGACGCACACCACCAAGCTGTCCAATAGAGTTCAATATGTTGAACATCATCGGTTTGAGCTCGAAGTGGGCTGCCTGAAACTCGAGAGCTATAATCCCAGGGTTGAGATCATCCAAGATGGGTGCTAAATAATCTCTAATAGTTCTTGGTCGAGCTAAAACTCCACCACTGCAAATTGCTTCAGCATTTTGGTCTGCGAATCTTCAACTAGATTTTGAACTCCGTACATGGTTCTTAGAACACGTATTCTTTGATGAAATAATCTTTCAATCTCAAGTTCAAAAGGGAATAATGGTTCCTCAAGTCTTCCTCGGGCCATGCAACTGCACAACACCTAAAATAAAGTAAACAAAAACAGCAAATAAATCTATACAAAAAGAAGAAGAAATAAAATGGTGCAAAAACTAAACTTAAAATGACCAATTGCCAATCCCCAGCAACGACGCCAAAAACTTGTTGCGTTGTGTGGTTTACTATAAATGATACGCAAATAGAGCAAGTATACACATCGAAAATGTAATACATTGATGAGTGAGTATCGTCTCCACAAGGATTGGAGGTTTTTCAAGTCAAGTTCAAGCACACAAAACACAAACTGAATATAAAATGCAATAGCAAGCAAGAACAAGTGAAGAAATGCCGTATGGAAACTCACACGTCCTCACAACTGTAATAAAAACTGGAGCAGAATGATAAGACTTCAAATGTCCTCACACGTGTGGAAACGCTCAAATGGGATGACATGCTAGGTTTATCAAGGATTCATATGCCTAGTTCTCATGAATGCCTAACACTTTCCAGCTTATACTATGCTCGGCATAGTTTACTTAGGTGTTTCTAAACTATCTATGGCAAGAAACCTGACAGCCAAAATGCTACGGCAATACCTCTCAGCGTGAACCCTATCAAGCTACTTATAGATGAAGTTTTACTCCTTTTAGTCGTTAAAACTTTATCCTTATCTCTAAGGTGAGTTAAGGTTTTACCTCTCAGCATCAAACCCCATTGTCCACGCAGATATAAGCTTAACTCTCTCAAATATTAAGCTATCAAACACCTAAGTAAAGGCTAACTCTCGAAAGCTCTTACAAACTTAAGGCAATAAAACAGTGAACAAAGCATATAAAGAACTGGAAAATGCTAAAACATCTATTAAAACTAAAACATAATCATCCAAAACAAACCCAAGTCACTTAAAGTTAGTTTATGGCTGGGCAAATAACATCAAAAATTATTCTTTTAAAACAACCCATTCCAGAAAAATATGTAAAAGTAAAGAGCAACTAAGAGTAAACAAAACTCCCAAGCCGTCGTGGACTGCCGTGAACCACCCTAAGCTTGCTGCTTCTCTCAAAGGCCAGCAAGATCGTCCCTTTGGGGCTCCAAAAATGGAGGACGCAATGAAGAAGAAGAAGAGTGGCCGCCTCTTTCTTTCTCTCTTTCTTATCTCCTAAACACCTTTTTCAGGTCCCCTTTAATGTGGGTGTCTTGTCCTTTATATAGTGGGGACTTCTAGGGTTTTGTGCCCTTAATTCCTTGTGTGCACTAAGGAATATTCCATTCACCTATGTGGCGCAGTTGGCTGGTGGAATCACATATGGGGGTTGCAAAATATCTTCATCTTTTGTTTTCTTGTGCCCCCAGAATGTCGTCCAAAATGATATAGCAATTTTCCTTTTCCCTGCACTACTTCATAACTATCTTGCACATCACCACACCAAAACAAACCTTTCTTAAGCAGCACTGATTTCACTATTAAATAAAAACAACCAATAAAGCACCACCAAATGCAATTATATGAGATAAATACAACTATATGCAATGGAATAGGCTTGAAACTAAACAATAACTTAAGTAAAAATGCATGAAATGTATACTTTTTACAAGGTTATCAACCATCAACAGTTATCATTGGTGTTGCTTTTTAGGACCAAGGGAGCCCTTTCCTTGGTCGATTAAGTACCACAGATCACCGGTATTCAAAAAAGGTAAGGGTTCAGGGGTAAGAACCTGGAAACGTAGCGAACGTCACCATATTGGTCCCAACCACATCAGTGTCGGACTTCCATGCCATATCCTTGTTTGTGAGGCCTCAAGTTCAAATGGAATATAACCTCAGAGCACTCGAAAGCTATGAGTTGAAAAGGAACCAAAAACATAAACGAAACAAGGGAATCACCCATGACCATCTTCGGTAGCCTTTGTGATTCGTACCTCACCAATCTTTATCCGCTCTTCATCTCATTCCAGGGGAAAACCACGATTATCTTTGAAGGAAACGAGCTTCACCAAGGAAACTGACAACATTTTGCTCCTCCAAGAATAACCGCTTTTTATCTCCGAGCCCCATGATAGAGCAATCGTCAAGTTCGCCAGGGGAACCGTGGTACTAACCTATGAGAAGACCCAAAAACCAGGAACAAGGAACCAATCAATAACCGCCACGCCATGATTGACTTGCGTTGTCGAGAACCCTAGGATATCAGGGGTTATCAAACGAGAGATGGAGAACGCAAAGCAACGAGACTTGTCCATTTTTTACTACTTGAAGCTTGGCAAAGAAAGCTGTTGGAATAGCATATCCCTATTATTCAGTGGTTAAGTTGGCCTTGAATTGTTCCTGTTTTGCTGTAAAGACACAAAGGAAATGTAGGAATAAGTAAACCCCAATAGTAACAAGTTTTATTACTCCAAATATTTCGTTTTCTAATATTGATCACAGATCTGTGCCCAAAAAACATTAATTTATGATATATTATTTATTCTTATGATTTGTCTAGTTGGTATGACGAGTTCTTAAGGTTTTATAGAATTATTCATATTGGTATGATGAATTTCGTGAAATATTTTTTAAATATTTTTGTGTGTCAGAATTAAATGAGTTCCATAAAAAAACTCATTAAAAAAAACTCATGAAATTCATCATTTCAATATGACAAGTACCATAAAACTCAATAAACTAATCATACCAGTATGACGAGTTCCAAAAGTATGCGTTAAATAGAAAATTAATGTTTTTATTAGTGTTAAATTCGTAATTAATATTAAAAAACCGAAGATTTGAATATATTGCCACGGTGACGTGTTGAGTAGAGTCGTGGCGAGAGTGGGAGTTGAGAAAATTAACAATTAATTTTTACTTTTTATTTCATTTCAAATTACAAATTGATAAATTAATTCTCTTATACTGTTAGGGAAATTTTAAAATTAGACACCTTAAAATTAGGCTAATATTAAGCAACATCGGTACGAACATTAGATGTAGGTAAAATGAATATGAGCTGTTGGATTAAAAAAATAAAAAATAAAATAAAGGGGTAAAGGGGAAAGAAGGTTAACCAGTTAACTTTATAGAAAGAAAATGGGAAAAGAAAAGGGGGAAAATCAAACGTGAATTTTTACAAACCCACATTTTTCTTTCATCCATCTTCTTCAACCTTGATTTCTTTGAGTTGGAGTTGGAGTAGAGTAATATTTGAGGTAAGATTTTTCCTCTTCACATATCAAGCTTCAAAATAAGATCCATGTCTCCATATATGAGTGTTATGAAGTGGCTAGAGTTTCGTTGGGGTTATGTTTTAAGAGAGGTTTTTGAACGAAATTGAGAAATGGTATTGATACTGCAATAACGTTGGTAGTCTTAGGGACACTATGAGAAGGTTAGAGTTAGATTGAGAAGCATTTTCGAGCTAAAAATGACATTTTCTGCATTTTGATATTGGTATTGTTATTGCAGTATCAATACCATTTGAACGAATGTAGAAATTTGGGTAAAAGTATCATGTAGTATTTGTATTGTTCTTGACGATATTTGTACTGTTCTTGACGTTATATGTACTGCTCTTACATATTATATATGAAATTGAGATTGAGACTATACTTACACTAAACTTATTGTTTTGGTTAATAAAATTTATTGAGAATTGAGAATGATTTGTTGCAAACATGTTTATTTGTATTTTGCAGGTTGACTTATCTGATTTCTTTAACAATGTCTTTTTGTTAGACTTGAGGAAGTTTATGGTTAATTTATTTCTAGGTTCAATCTTTTGTTTTATGAGGTTGCCGCTCTCTCTTGGAACTTTTTAACTTTCGAGCTTCTTCCTCCGACTTTGATCCACCACCGACATCAAATGCTTGATGGATTTGTTTCTCTTATTTTCATGATTTGCATCTATGTCTTTGGTTGTCATTATAAATTTATGGATGTCACCTTGGATGTTTTTTGTTGTATTGATGTTTTTAATTTTGTAGTTTCATTTTGAATGATTTGGATCTATTTGAATATTCTACATTATGTTTATATTTTTTATTATTACATTGATCTTATGTAATTATAAATATTTTCGATTACCACTTTTACTTATATTGTGTTTATCATCTTATTTGTATATTGTCTTTCGATACTATTAATCGTACAAATTTACTTAGTGCTTAGAACAATTGTTTCCAAGAGTTTTGAACAATTTTTCCTTTAAAGACTTCCACAAAACTTTAGTCAATGAAAATAAGTTTAAAACAAATTTCCAAGTGATTTTTAATTAAAACCTACAAATTTATATAGATATTGAATTAAAATGGTACATATGCGACACAATAGTACGTGTACAATTAACATAACTATTGGTACCACAAGAACAATATCGATTCTGGAATCAAACATACAACAAATTAGTATCGATTTTGAACAATGTTTTTAAATTTGGGGATCTAGGGTAATAATTTGTGTAGATACCCAAATTCATATGAGTTTCGTACCATAAGTTTGGTTGGTTTTAGATTAGGAGATGTGGGGTAATAATTTGTGTAGCTATGTTTTTTATTATAACTTACGTAAAGATTTATGTATGTACTGTAAATTATTGTGTATGTATCACATTTCTCATGTGTTTCGTAACATATAGTGTAATCCTTTAAGATTTGAGGTAGTTACACAATTTCCTACCATAAGTTTGGCTGGTTTAAAATTAGGAGATATGGAGTAATAATTTCTGTAGTTACGTTATTTATTATAAGTTATGTAAATCTTTAAGTAGGTATTGTGAAACATTGTGTAGGTATCGTATTTATAATGTGTTTTGTAACATATAGAGTAATCCTTTAAGATTACAGGTAGTTACACAATTTCCTACCATAAGTTTGGTTTGTTTAAGATTAGGAGATATGTGGTAATAATTTCGGTAGTTATATTTTTACTATATTTTATGTAAAGATTTTTGTAGGTATTCTGAAATATTGTGTAGGTATCGTATTTATAATGTGTTTCGTAACATATAGAGTAATCCTTTAAGATCTGAGGTAGTTACACAAATTTCTACCATAAGTTTGGTTGGTTTAAGATTAGGAGATATGGGGTAATAATTTCGATAAATACTTTTTTTACTATATTTTATGTAAATATTACTGTAGGTATTGTGAAATATTGTGTATGTACCGTATTTATAATGTGTTTTGTAACATATAGAGTAATTCTTTAAGATTTCAGGTAGTTACACAATTTCCTACCATAAGTTTGGTTGGTTTAAGATTACGAGATATGAGGTAATAATTTTGGTACTTACTTTTTTTACTATATTTTATGTAAAGATTTCATTAGGTATTGTGAAACATTGTGTAGGTATCGTATTTATAATGCTCTTTGTAACTTATAGAGTAATCTTTTAAGATTTTAGGTAGTTATATAATTTCCTACCATAAGTTTGGTTGGTTTAAGATTAAGAGATATGGGGTAATAAATTTAGTAGTTACTTTTTACTATATTTTATATAAATATTTCTGTAGGTATTGTTGTAACACCCGGGTTTGGGGGTCGGGTGAAAATAATATCAAAATAATGTTTCGGGTTTCCCTTTTTGTCTTAAAAATTTAATTATTATGTTGGATCAATTTTGAAATTTAATTAGGACTTAAATCTCATGGATATTAGGATTTTTAGTGGTAGCCATTCATTAATGGCAAAATGGAAATTATTTGGAACTTCTAAAACAAACACCCTTTTATTTCAAACATTTTACTATTCATCATCTCCTTCTCTCCTCTTCCATTCTTTCCAACGTCAAAACCCCTCTTCCATCAAAGTTAATATTCCATCTCATAGCAAGCTCATTTTTGAAGATCTTTCGAAGGTAAACTCGTTTTTGACCTGCCCTTGTCATTCTCTTCAAGTAAATACCCTTAGTTTTTATTTTTGTCCATGTTTTTGAAATTTGAAGTTTTGAGGATTTTGGTTAAAAATGCTACCTTTATGGTCTTTAGCTAAAGTTTTTGATTTGTTATTGATGTGTGGGTTGTTTACTATCCATGAGGTCCAATATATGTGATTTTTAAAGAGTTTTATATATATTCTCGGATTTGGGTTTTGAGGGGTTTTTAGAAGGGTTTTGAGTTGGGTTTTGGGGGTGTTTTATGTGGAAGTGTAATGGCTGATGGTTAGGCTATATGTAAGTGTTGTTTTGGAGGCTTTTGGGAGTAATTTAAGTGTTGAAATCATTGGTTTTAGGGTGTGCTTAGGGGCTGCTCGGGAATGTGGAATTTGGGTTTGGTTTTTAGTTGAAATTATGTGTTTTGTGCTTGGTTTGTGATCCGGGTTGACTACATTGAATTGTGGACTGATTTGAGATTGTTTTGATTGTGTTGGGATGATTAGAAACAAGAAATTTGGTTGGTGAAGCTTTGGGGACGAATCCGGAGATTTTGGAGTCTTGAGCTTGGTCTTCGGTCTTCTCTTGGGTAGCAACGGTGAGTAGAGTTGTTAACCTTTGAATTGTGTTCGAATGGAACTTTTAGGGGTTTGGGTGGGACCTAGACGGTTCACCTAAACCCGAGTGTAAGTTACTACTCCAATGTTTTGTTATGAGTGGATGAATGGTTATGTGTTGTGATTACCATGTGCATCTTGAGTTGTTTTATACAGTTGTTAATGTGTAGTCGTGTTGAAGTCGAGCCTCACGTGATGGTTGTCTTAACTACGGTGATGTGTAGTCCCACCAGTAGTGACTAGTAGGAAAGTACTTTGATGTGTAGTCCCATTGGAAAACTACTAGTCGAAACGGTGATGTGTAGTCCCACCGTGTGTGTATGTTGGTTGTGCATGTGCAAACCATGTGTAGTTGATGAGAATCGTGCATCCATTGTTTTATTTCCATTTATGAAAAGTGTTTTGAAAACTGCATGTTTGTTGAATTGTAGAGCTTCTCTCACTAAGCTAGTTAGCTTACGCTCTCTTTGTTTCCAACATGCAGACCGTTAGAGTTCGGGAGGCAAGTGGGCAAGGGAGGAGCCTTTGGAGTTCTCAAATTAGCTCAAGTACAATTTACAAGTTTGTAATAATGCCTAGACGATGGGGAAAAGACTTGTAGGAGTTGGTGTCAAACTCCTTAGATGATTTGTGTTAGTTGAGCATGCTAAATTATTGATGTGTTATGTTTTAGTCTCGTGGATTGAGGACCGTGTCTATTTTGTTGCTTAATTGTATGTGTCTAAGAGTGTATGAACTTGGCCTATGATTGCTCTATTTATGGTTGCCTTATGCATGATGCCTTATGAATGCTAAGCATGCCTCCTTTGAGTAATTGCATGAATCCCTTGATTGTATGGTTCTTGTTAGTTTCGAATGTCTCATATGCTGAATCTTGGTTGGTAAATGTCGTATGTATGCTTGATTGTGCTTAGGTGAGTCCTAAATTGCATCTAGAGTGGAGGTTTGGAGTCCTTAGCAGCTTTCTAGAGTGTTACAGTGCAGGGCGTATCGGTACGCCCAAGGGCCGTATCGATACGGCCATGCACTTAGGGGCTCAGTTTAAGTCTAGGGTATCGATACGCGAGGGTGTATCGATACGCCAATTCCTCACTAGAAATCTGAGTTTTTGACGATATTTTAGCGTATCGGTACGAGTCTAGGGCGTATCGGTACGGTTTTGTATCGTTGACCGCGAGATGTTGACCGAGGAGGGTGTATCGATACGCCCAAGGGCTGTATCGATACGGTCTCCCTGAGTTGACTTGAGGCAGTTGACTTGGTCAAGGCGTATCGATACCCTTGTCTGGTGTATCGATACGACCTGTTGTGTAAGTTTAATTTGGGCTGTTTAAAGTGTTGTTTTGGATTGGTTGCTTTTATTTCGTGGTATTTCCGTTGTCGTGTTCACATAGGAAATAAATATGCCTTTAGACAAGATATAATCAAAGGAAATTTTCTAGGGTTGCTAACCGAGGTGGGATCTTAACGGGTTTCACATCGGTTTTCCCCGTGTAGCCTACTCGGACCGGTCAGTCGTCCAGACCGGGACGAGGGGGCTACAATTGTGAAACATTGTGTAGGTATCATATTTAAAATGTGTTTTCTAACATATAGAATAATTCTTTAAGATTTCAGGTAGTTACACAATTTCCTATCATAAGTTTGGTTGGTTTAAGATTAGGATATATGGGGTAAAAATTTTCGGTAATTACGTTTTTTGCTATATTTAATGTAAAGATTTCTGAAAGTATTGTGAAACATTGTGTAGGTATCGCTTTTATAATGCGTTTTGTAACATATAAAGTAATCCTTTAACATTTCAAACAGTTACACAATTTCCTACCATATGTTTGGTTGGTTTAAGATTAGGATATATGGGGTAATAATTTCGGTAGTTACGTTTTTGCTATATTTTATGTAAAGATTTCTGTAGGAACTGTGAAACATTGTGTAGGTATTGTACTTATAATGTGTTTTGTAACATATAGAGTAATTCTTTAATATTTTAGGTAGTTACAAAATTTATTACCATAAGTTTGGTTGGTTTAAGATTAGGAGATATGGGCTAATAATTTCGGTAGTTACATTTTTTGATATATTTTATGTAAAGATTACTGTAGGTATTGTGAAACATTGTGTAGGTATGGTATTTCTCATGCTTTTTATAACATATGGAGTAATCCTTTAACATTTTAGGTAGTTACACAATTTCTTGCCATAAGTTTGGTTGGTTTAAGATTTGGAGATATGGGGTAATAATTTCGGTAGGTACGTTGTTTACTATGTTTTATGTAAAGATTTATGTAGGTATTGTGAAACATTATGTAGGTATGGTATTTCTCATGCGTTTTGTAACATATAGAGTAATCCTTTAAAATGTTTGGTAGTTACACAATTTCTTACCATAAGTTTGGATGGTGTATGATTTAGAGATATGGGGTAATAATTTTGGTAGTTACGTTTTTTTACTATATTTTATGTAAAAATTTATGTAGGTATTGTGAAACATTGTGTAGGTATCGTATTTCACATGCGTTTTGTAACATATAGAATAATCCTCTAACATTTCAGGTAGTTACACAATTTCTTACCATAAATTTGTTTAGTTTAAGATTAGTTGATATGGGCTAATAATTTTGGTAGTTACGTTTTTTGCTATATTTTACGTAAAGATTTTGGATGAGTCTACCACGTACGACGAACATTGATGAACACCACTAACGATGAACACCGATGAACACCATTAATTTTTTTTAAAATCTTAAAAATTTAAAGGACTAAAATTATAATTATAATTATCTTTTAAAAAAATAAAAATCAAATTTAAAAATTACTTTATATTATTTTTTTAATAAATTAAAATCAAATATTACTAATTTTCTTAAAACCTAACAAAAAAAAATAAAATCAGTTTTATAATTTTATAATTGATTTGAATTAAAAACACCCAAATCTCTTAAACCTAAACCTAAACCTAACAAATTCATCCCCTCATCATATTTTCAGCCGGCGCCGCCTCACCCCGTCGCCGCCTCCGCCCCCGCCGTAAGCACCATTACCGGTGTCGTTAGTGTGTCGGCCGGCCGTTTGCCGTTTCCAGCCGGCGTCGCGATTTGCAGCGTACTTTTTGCTGCCGTCCGCCGTGCTTCTTGCTGCCGTTCGCCGTGCCTCTTGCTGCCGTCCCCGTCCGCCGTCGAGCCTGTCTCCAGTGCCGGCCGCCGTCATCACCAAGGTATGTTTATTTTCCCCCAATTTTGAAATTCGAAATTGGGAACCCTAATCCCAATTATTTTTTCCCCAATTGAACCCTAATTCCCAATTAGATACCAATCAAACCATAATTTTAATTTACCCAATTTCGAATTGTAATTAGGAACCCTAATCCCAATTAATTTACCCTAATTGAACTCTAATTTTCAAATTAGATCCCAATCAAATCCTAATTTTAATTTTCCCAATTTTAAATTCCAATTAGAGTTTAGGAATGTTCTGAATTATTATAGGATCTTTTGTGAATTATTAAAAACATGCGAATGTTCTGAAAGTATGTATAAAGATTGCTTTGTGTATGTGTTTGTGTATTTAAACAAATGAAATTGTTATACATGCTTAAAGAACATTAATGGATTAAGTTTTTTTAATGTAATTTAGATTACTTTGCTAAATTATTTTGCTGGTAGGATGTTTGTGTGAAACTATATGTGTTCATAGGAAGCTGAACAAATAAAGGTTATATTCCTTGTCATTTAGATCGAGGAAGGAGTGTGATTCGAGGGCTACCTTAGCTTAGAATTTACAGTGATTGTAGTTTAAAGCCTCGGAATAGATTGAAACTATTCCGAGCATTCTATTAAATTTAAATACATTGTTTGATAAGATGAAAGGCAATGTGATTAAGGATGTGATATCCCAATAAATAGATGCGTTTATTATGTTTTGATAGGATAAGATAATCAAGTTAAAGCCGAAAACTGTGGACTGTTTTGATTTTATACACATACTAGCTAGAAACTGTTTAAGTGCATAATTTAAATGCTGGAAAAATGAGTGCAGAATTTAAATGCCGAAAATTGAGTTTTTTGGAAACGGAATTTTAATTGCTAGAAACTACTTTTGTAATACAAAAGTTTGATGATGTTTTAAGTAATGAGATATGGTTAAAAACTGGTTTAAGTCATTCACGAATTAATGGTGCAATAATAGTTTAAGCAAAGTAGTATACAAGAAGGATAGATTGAATGACTTAAGGATTTAATGAAAAGCCAAGAAAATTTGTAAATTAGTTGATGAAGCATGAATGGTAGCTTGAATAATAAATAAGATTTCAATTGAAGATTTATCGGGCGAAATAGATATGCCTTATTCGATGCCTATATACATATGAACATACTTAATTTGAGCCATTCATTTAGACAAGTAATTTGTTTGGTTTAATACCTTGCTTTAGGTTGGATGTGTCCTTATCCAAGCTTAGTATTGCATGTGGTATGATTGCAATGATTTTTATTAACACGTGCTTATATATTTTTAAGATTAGATTTATCCCAAAAGCTAATCGCATCTGGTATGATTGCAGCAAGTGGGTGATGATGAACCATGACATGAGGCGGCTGCAGAAAGTTAGTGATGAGGTCCGGGAAGAGCTTTTGGTCCACTTTCCACAGGAGCCTAGGTAGGAGCTTTTCCTTGCCTGACTGCCTGAGACATAAACATTAACTCATTTTATATCTTCAATTACATAATTTGATGAGATGCTAAATAAAGATGGCATGATTATACACCATTAACTACCTTCTTAGCATCATTTTGTCCAATTTTCAAATTGTTTATGCTCGGTTTTTCGTTCAAAGTTGAGACTGAAGTTGGATGCCTAATAGCATATTCATAAGTGCTTAAAAGTTTTGCGACTATGCCTTTGGGATTTCAGAGGCTAAAAAATGTTTGTGGTTGCGAATGTATTTGTGGCATGAAATCCTTGAAAAGGGTTAAGAGAGACCAATTTAAGATTTTTTTCAATGAATCTCTATTTTCATTCATATACAAAAAAAATCCAATTAAAGTTTCTTCAAAAGGGATTATTTTAGAGTACAGTTCTAAACTATTTGTAGAGGTTTGGTGATGCCGGACATGGCTCTATGATTTCTACTGTGCTGTTCGATAGTCTGCAGTTGTGGTTGGACTGGGAATTTATTGATCAAAGTTGTCTGAAGGTAGTCAATAGTATACACGCCTCATGATGACCGAATCATCAGAATTTGATACTAATCTTTTAAGATGCAGACTATATATACAATATTATAATCTCGATATTTCTTGCGAGAGATATTGTGAAAATGCTGTAGAATGTAGATGCTCCGGTTTGCAGGATTAATTTCGCAACTCGTGGAGAAGTCCCTTTGGAATTAAAGCATGCATATCAATAATAAAGCTAAACTTCTTAAGTTCAAAAAAATATATTTCCTTGTTCTCATTTGTGCAATTTGTTTTAAGTGAGGCATTGTTTCTCACTTTATTGATCCTCTTGTGGTTTTTACAGATTAGCATTCCCAGAAAAGAACAACAGATGTTTGAAGAAAATTCTTAAGTTAGAAGACCCTGCTCAGTATTCCCGGCTTGCCCTTACGGTGAGATTATTTGGTTTATCTAAGCACCATTAAAAAAAAACTGGACCAGTTGAATCGAATTGTTGTTAAAAAGAATTTAAGTATTAAAAAAGTATACTGGACTGGACTAGGCAGTACCTGGTTCGACAAACTATTCAGTGTGTCTAAGTTTTTTGTATACTCTTTAAAACCCTTGATGTGCTTTCAAAATTTGCAGCCAAGACGAGCTGATCTGGACATGAACCATCATGTCAACTACGTCACCTACATCGGATAGGTTCTTGAGGTCAGTAGAAAGAGTTTCCGAAATTTCTTCCGTTCTATTGATTTTTGTTGTCAAAAGTGGTTGGTTTAACTCTTCCAGTTGATTCTGTAAAGCTGACATTCGTCGTACGTATCTATTTGGCAGAGCATGCCTCAAGAGACTATCGACACCCATGAACTGGCAAGTATCACATTGGATTATAGGCGGGAATGCCTACAAGACGACGTGGTTGATTCGCTGACCAGTATTGAACCAACAGACAGTGCCGAAACAGTTTCAGAGCTTAACGGAACAAATGGGTCTGCAGTGGCAAGAAAAGATGATGCAGACTGCCCTATGTTTTTGCATCTGTTGAGAGTGTCTTGTGACGGACAGAAAATAAACCGAGGTCGTACCGAGTGGAGAAAGAAACCTGCGAGATGAGGTAAACACAAGTGGAGAGAAAAACCCTCAGGAGGAGGAGGTTACTTATAGTTTACCCTAGTGTTTCGCGTCTTCATCAATGTTCAGGTTTCCCGTTTCTTTATTCGGTGTATTCGTGTCGTCAAAGATTCCGATATAGGATGATGAATGGAGTTTAAAAATCAGAGATATAGAGAGAACGTAGCAAGGATTAAGGTCGAGACTGATGTTTGAAACACCCACATCAAATCCATGAATCTGTTGTATTTGCATCTTTTCTTCATGACTGTAGTATTTTACTTTTTAAGTATTAGTGTTTGAAACTTTTGTTTTATTACCCCCATAATCTTCTGCTTTAATAACATGTTTGTCTAATGTATGGATCAATTCAGCCAATCCCCTAGTGTTGAGTCTTTGGATGATTGGCCGCGGGTATGCGGCCGCGGGATGGATGATTGGCCGCGGGTATGCGGCCGTAGGATGGATGAGCAAAACTCAACTCGATAGATTCAATTTTTTTGGCTTGAACTATAATTTTAAACACTCAAAAAATTTGAATCATAAAATGAGGCTCAAATGATTCAAATTATTTTATAATTAATAGGTCGGTTTTCAAGTTAGAGTCAAGTATGCGTTTATCAAATTTTAAAAAATTGTGAATAGTACAGATGATTCTAAAATACTGTTTAAATTAAAATCAATTAATAAATATTTACAATTAAAATTAAACATGAACGAACTCAATTAAAAAAATTCAAATAAAATTTGAATTATAAAATAAAATTTGTCAATTCAATTAACTCAAATTTTTTAATTCAACTTGACTAGACCGGATACTCACTCCTAACCGTAACCTAAAGTATTATTTAGGTTTGTTTAATTATGAGTTGTACAAAAAAAGTTTTTTTTAGGGATACATGATTAAAGAGTTAGTCCTTTTGCTTTAATTCGTTAGAATTTAGTTTTCATGAAAATTAAACAATGTGACCTAAAGCTTTTCTAAATATATTTAAGTCAAAGCTTTAAATACAAAGAGTTGATGCAGCAAATAATGAAAATATTCAATAACATGAAACTGGCAAATGGCTTATATATAGATTCAAATGCAATTATGAAATAGGCAAAAGAAAATTTGAAAGAAAGAAAAAACTACAGAACAATGGTCACATTCTTCAACTCAGTTGCAAACACCATTAACAAACAGTTATGGTTGAAACATTTCTAGTGATATCCTCAATATTATCACTCTTCAAAGATATTACAATAACTTCTGGGTAACTTTCTTTTGCCTCCTCCAGCAGTACTTGAAAGATTTCACACTCTATGTTGTTTGAAAGCTTGGCACCCTCATAACCTTTGCCAGACAAAGATTTTAGACGAAAAAACATATAAATGCGCATGTCGGATTCAGGAATGTGTACAACACAAGTATGCCCAATTATGTCTAAGCCCCCCCCCCCCCCAGTATTCAGAGGGGTTCTTGGAAGGTGATATCCCTACACCCACATCCAAAAAGTAAAGGGCACAAGTAGTTCAAGAGAATGAAGTATTCGAATAAAAAAGAAATGAACTGTAAAGTCGATCATACGGCCCAAAATTGACACATGGATAAACAAGCAATACAAAATACAACTTTCATAAAAAAATCATGCTTAAAAGGTGTTCTATTATTAAACCTTGTACATTTTAATTACACTTAAGAGTCAAGTAACAAATTCAAATGATCTAATTCTCAAACACCCTTCAAATTTAGTAACTTAACTTGAGCATCTAGCAAACTTTCGAACACTACTATTTAGGTCCTAAACTTTATTATTCATTTTATAACTCCGTGAGGCATAACTTTGTTACTTACCTAAACATTTAGTCTTATTCCATCTTAACTTAACAACCAACTAGTCATTCAAATATTTAGCCTTATTCCATCTTCAAATTGGGTTTATTTGGAGATTAATTATGGATTAGGAATTAATTGGGAATTAATTACTAAATTAAGGATTAATAATTGGGGATTAGGCATTAATAATTGGGGGAAAAAGTGGAGGGTTGAGTAAGTATAATTTCTTAGTGAGGTAGTTCAAGTAACTAATACAAGAAACATTAATACTTCCTTCACTAGGTTCATTAATTTTATACATGCAATACAAAGCTTGGATAAGGACACATCCAACCTAAGGCAAGGCATTAAACCAAACAAATTACTTGTCTAAATGAATGGCTCAAATTAAGTATGTTCATATGTATATAGGCATCGAATAAGGCATATCTATTTCGCCCGGTAAATCTTCAATTGAAATCTTATTTATTATTCAAGCTACCATTCATGCTTCATCAACTAATTTACAAACTTTCTTGGCTTTACATTAAATCCTTAAGTCATTCAATCTATCCTTCTTGTATACTACTTTGCTTAAACTATTATTGCACCATTAATTCGTGAATGACTTAAACCAGTTTTTAACCATATCTCATTACTTAAAACATCATCAAACTTTTGTATTACAAAAGTAGTTTCTAGCAATTAAAATTCCGTTTCCAAAAAACTCAATTTTCGGCATTTAAATTCTGCACTCATTTTTCCAGCATTTAAATTATGCACTTAAACAGTTTCCAGCTAGTATGTGTATAAAATTAAAACAGTCCACATTTTTCGGCTTTAACTTGATTATCTTATCTTATCAAAACATAATAAACGCAGTTATTTATTGGGATATCACATCCTTAATCACATTGCCTTTCATCTTATCAAACAATGTATTTAAATTTAATACAATGCTCGGAATAATTTCAATCTATTCCGAAGCTTTAAACTACAATCACTGTAAATTCTAAGCTAAGGTAGCCCTCGAATCACACTCCTTCCTCGATCTAAATGACAAAGAATATAACCATTCATTAAAAAAATTTCCTAACAACCTTTATTTGTTCAGCTACCTATGAACACATATAGTTTCACACAAACATCCTACCAGCAAAATAATTTAGCAAAGCAATCTAAATTACATTAAAAAACTTAATCCATTAATGTTCTTTAAGCATGTATAACAATTTCATTTGTTTAAATACACAAACACATACACAAAGCAATCTTCATACATACTTTCAGAACATTCCATGTTTTTAATAATTCACAAAACATTCTATAATAATTCAGAATATTCCTAAACCCTAATTGGAATTTAAAATTAGGAAAATTAAAATTAAGGTTTGATTGGGATCTAATTTGGAAATTAGGGTTCAATTATTGAAATTAATTGGGGATTAAGGTTCTTACTTACAATTCGCAATTGGGTAAATTAATATTATGTTTTGATTGGGATCTAATTGGAAATTAGGGTTCAATTGGGAAAAAATTAATTGGGATTAGGGTTCCCAATTTCGAATTTCAAAATTGGAGCAAAATAAACATACCTTGGTGATGACGGCGGCCGGCACTGGAGATGGGCTCGACGGCGGACGGGGACGGCAGAAAGAGGCGCAGCGGACGGCAGCAAAAAGAACGGCGGACGGCAGCAAGAAGAACGGCGGACGGCAGCAAAAAGCACGCTGCAAATCGCGACGCCGACTGGAAACGGCAAACGGCCGGCCGACACACTAACAACACCGATAATGGTGCTGACGGCGGGGGCGGAGGCGGCGCCGGGTGAAAATAGGATGAGGGGATGAATTTGTTAGGTTTAGGTTTAGGAGATTTGAGTGTTTTTTATTCAAATCTATTATAAAATTATAAAACTGATTTTTATTTTTTTGTTAGGTTTTAAGAAAATTAGGAATATTTGATTTTAATTTATTAAAAAAATAATATAAAGTAATTTTTAAATTTAAATTTTATTTTTTTTAAAAGATAATTATAATTATAATTTTAGTCCTTTAAATTTTTAAAATTTTTAAAAAAATTAATGGTGTTCATCGGTGTTCATCGTTAGTGGTGTTCATCAATGTTCGTCGCCCGTTGTAGAATTTTCCAAAGATTTTTGTAGGTATTGTGAAATATTGTGTATGTATGGTATTTCTAATGCTTTTTGTAACATAAAGTAATCCTTTAACATTTTAGGTAGTTACACAATTTCCTACCATAAGTTTGGTTGGTTATGATTTGGAGATATGGGGTAATAATTTCAGTAGTTATGTTGTTTACTATATTTTATGTAAAGATTTATGTACGTATTGTGAAACATTGTGTATGTATGGTATTTCTCATGCGTTTTGTAACATATAGAGCAATCCTTTAACATTTCAGGTAGTTACACAATTTCTTACCATAAGTTTGGTTGGTTTAAGATTTGGGGATATGGGATAATAATTTTTGTAGTTACATTTTTTCCTATATTTCATGTAAAGATTTATGTAGGTATTGTGAAACATTGTGTAGGTATCGTATTTCTCATGCGTTTTGTAACATATAGAGTAATCTTTTAACATCTCAGGTAGTTACACAATTTCTTAACATAAGTTTGTTGGTTTAAGATTAGGAGATATGAGCTAATAATTTCGTAAGTTGCGTTTTTTGCTATATTTTATGTTAAGGTTTCTGTAGGTATTGTGAAACATTGTGTAGGTATGGTATTTCTCATGCTTTTTGTAACATATAGAGTAACCCTTTAACATTTCAGGTAGTTACACAATTTTCTACCATAAGTTTGGTTGGTTTATGATTTAGAGATATATGGTAATAGTTTCGGTGGTTACATTGTTTACTATATTTTATGTAAAGATTTATGTATGTATTGTGAAACATTGTGTAGATATGGTATTTCTCATGCGTTTTGCAACATATATGGTAATCCTTTAACATTTCAGGTAGTTAAACAATTTCTTACTATAAGTTTGGTTGGTTTAAGATTTGGAGATATGGGTAATAATTTCGGTAGTTATGGTTTTTACTATTTTTTATGTTAAGATTTATGTAGGTATTGTGAAACATTGTATAGGTTTCGTATTTCTCATGCGTTTTGTAACATATAGAGTCAGCCTTTAGCATTTTAGGTAGTTACACAATTTCTTACCATAAGTTTGGTTGGTTTAAGATTAGGAGATATGTGCTAATAATTCGGTATTTATGTTTTTTTGCTATATTTTATTTAAATATTTCTGTAGGTATTGTGAAACATTGCCTAGGTATGGTATTTCTCATGCTTTTGTAACATATAAAGTAATCCTTTAACATTTCAAGTAGTTACACAATTTCTTACCATAAGTTTGGTTGGTTTAAGATTTGGAGATATGTGGTAATAATTTCGGTAGTTACGTTGTTTATTGTATTTTATGTAAAAATTTATGTAGGTATTGTGAAACATTGTGTAGGTATGTTATTTGTCATGTGTTTGGTAACATATAGAGTAATCCTTTAACATTTCAGGTAGTTACACAATTTCTTACCATAAGTTTAGTTGGTTTAAGATTTGGAGATATAGGGTAATAATTTCGGTAGTTACGTTTTTACAATATTTTATGCAAAGATTTATGTAGGTATTGTGAAACATTGTGTAGGTATCGTATTTCTCATGCGTTTTGTAACATATAGAGTAATCCTTTAAGATATTTGATACTTACAAAATTTAGTACCATGATAAGCTTTTCTTTAACTACTATTTTTCTTACAGTTATTGTAGCAAATTATGTAACTGCATCGTAACAAATATTTTAGTTACAGGCTACCGGTATAACCGGTCTACCTAATTTTAACCTATTTTTAAACTGCCTAACGACAGAAGCTCCCTACACGTTAACGTCTGGTTGGTTGAAAGGTTTTCTTTTTCACAAAGATGATGATTTGGTCAAAAATAATTATGAAATAATAGTTTATGTACATACTTCAACAACAATAAAATAGTTTATGTGTTTGACTCAAATTAAATGTATTTAGGGTTTATTTTTCAAATATGCATAAATCTTATACTTGTACCAACAACCGGTTGGTTTAATGGGATAATACACAAGGCTAGAGGTTTGAATCTTACCGTTGTAAATTGGGTAAATTAAGTTGAAAAAATCGTCTTCATAATGAACCTCTATTAATACTCGATCCAAATTAATCAACCAATAATAAATTGGATATAGATGATTATAAAAAAATATTTTTTACCTATGAAATTGGAAATTGAATATTTTTAAATGTTTGCAATTTTAAAATCATTTTATTTTAAGTAAAATTTTGCATTTTGATAATACTTAAATATATTTTATTAATTGAATTTTGTATATATAAATTTAAACTTTTTATTTGATTATATAAGCTAAATTTTTATTCAAACTTATATTAAAACTAAATACTTTTAAATATGATAATATTACTATGATGTAATATAATAAAACTCAATTCAAAGTTGTTGGTTATTTTATTTTAGGGTTTTAGAAATTTTTTTTATCAAAATGATGCATTGAAAGAGGATATATGACCAGAAAAGATGTTGTCGATAAGATGTACGACAAGTAAAAGTAACGGTGACAAGTGTGAGGTGTTGGAAAAATTCGATAATTTTGGAGCTTTGAATGAAAAATTGTTGTTAGAAAAATGTGGAATCAATTGTTGGTTCGTAAATGTGCATACGTGCAGGACGTGTAACGTAAATGTCTGAATCAGTCTGGTCTTTCGTGGGCTTTCATATATTTTGACCCAAATTTAAAATAAATTTTTTTCTCAAATAAGAGCATGTATTTGCCAAATTTTATCCTGGAATTAGAAGGGTAAATATTGAAAGTTACCTTTAATTCAGATAGTAATTTTGGAAATTACTCTACAGAAGAATCAATTGATTCTCAATATTAAATGTTCCATTATGTCAAATTTTCACTTATATCCTCATGACATTCTTATAAATAGAGAGTAAACCTTCTAGGTTTTACACAACTCAAAACTACTGAAAATTTTTATTGTTTTACTCTGTGGATTTTACAAGTGATTTTCGGTGATAGGAGAAGGCAATGTTACGGTTTGTTGATCACTGTAGACGTACTACTGCTGTGCTCATTATTTTGTTGTTTCCTGGGAGATAAACGTTCGACGTTTCTCAAGCACCATAGGAGCAAGCGAATCTATCTTAAGGAAACTGCGTTCGTACAGACCTCAACATGTTTCCTTTAATTTTTCGTTTCAAATCGGTTTGATTTACATATTGTTGTATCGTCAGTAATTTTGTATTGTTCGTTTAAATAATAATAATTTATCTTATTATTTATTCTTAGATCAACGTCATTTTTTAACAATCTTAATACAAATTTTCGAATTTTAATCTAAGACGAACATGTTGCCCGATGATTTATATTAGGAGAAGTACCATTCGTTTGGAAAGCATGTAACCCCCTAAACTCGGCCTAGAAGAATAGACCAAATTTAGGAAGTTACGTTTGAAAACTTTTTCCTCAAGAAATACAATTTTAAAAATTATACTTCAATTAAAATAAAATAACATAAATTTAGTATAAATAAAAATATAAATATCATAATAAATATTCGAATGATTATATAAAATCTCTGAATTAAAATAACAGTAAATGAATGCTAAAAATAATCCCAAAACATAAATAGTCTAAAATTACATCCATGTCCCAAAATATTAAATATAAATCTGATTAAACTAAAATAGTTTCGTATTGTATAATAAAATAACCGGATAAAATCTGAGATCCTCCAAGTACCACGTCGCCTAAAGCCCAAAAATATCTGTAAGAGAAAACTATATGGGAGTAAGCTAAAGAGCTTAATGTGTCTCTAAAGTGCAAGAAAATCATAGTAGGTAAAATATAGTAATATTTTCTTAAAATTCTTTAAAGCATGACACATAAATCACAAGCGCAATGCAATGCACCCAACTACAACCGCCAAGAGGAAAGTTTCCCAGAACTCCTCACTACAACCGCCAATCCGAAGTGGAATTCAGCCCGAAGGGTAAAACCACTGAACTTCCCCGATCAGATCCCAACCCATGCTCATACAATGATATGATGATTAAAAATCAAATTTCATAAACAAAGTTCCATAAATCCAATATTCCGTAAACATACTTCATAAATCATAGTCCATAAGTTCATAAATCATAGTTCATAAATTGTAGTCCATAAATCGTAGTAAAAAAATATATTCTGAAAACGTATGCATGTGATGTCAACCATAAAAATCATAATACATATAAATAATCACATAAAATGTAAAACACCAGCACATAAAAAATAACATATAATTTAATTATAACACCGAAAGAAAACACACCTAGAAAATCAGTTGAACACTAGCGATAGCTTTTCCACAAGTTGATGTATAGAGAACGGTGTAGCTTATTTGGAACAGATTGGAGATTTAAGGCTTGCGAAACACAATCGTGCGCTAGAATTTGGATAAGGAAGTAAGGAAATAGGGCACACGGTTCTAGAGGATTTAGATAGAGCAACTAACGATTTTGATGTAGAATACCTCCCTTCTAGGGTTTTTAATTCGTATATGTGTGTATATATATATAATCGAAAACTAATGTAATAATAATAATAATAATAATAATAATAATAATAATAATAATAATAATAATAATAATAAACAAAGTAAGAGAACATCATAATACTAAATCCACACGGCATTGAGGGAAAACATTGTGTTGCATTACTAAATGGGTAAACTTCATATGTGATCCTTAAACTTTTAAAAATTTCATATTAACTTTTAAGTTTGATAAAATTTTATTTAACCCCTCAAAAAAATTAGGCATCTGAATTAAAAATTCTCAATTTTTAAGGTTTTCAATTAGGAATTTCAAAATTAAGTTTCAAAATTAGGGATTTTGCAAATCTAGGGTTTACAATTTAGGCGTAATTTTTGAGTGTTACAAAACATATGCGCGAACCACGACATGGTTAAAAGTTTTCAAACCGTTTACTCCTGTCAAAGTATGCTTCACAGTAAGCATTTGTTAAATGCTTCATATTAACATTTGTTTAGTGCTTCTTCATATAGTGTGAAGTCTTTAATTGGTTTTTATTTTCCATTCGTGTTTTTGCATATTTAATATGTTTACTAATACATGAAGTTAAAGAATCAATGTGATTCTTTTATTATTAAGGTAATATGAATTTTTTTGCCTTTAATATATAATATTAAATATGGCATGAAAAGAAATATCTTGTGTCTTGAATAATAATTATTAAATTATTATTATTTGTGTTTTGAAAACATTGTGAATTTTATTCTCGTACTAATAGTGAAATTTTATAGTGGCGAACAATGATACTTAGGCGAAAATCGTGATTTGTTTTGGAAACAAAGATCTCGTAAATAATTTGTTTCAGGAATTAATTCCTGTCGTTTTAACGAGTTTGCTTGATCTTCCAAACAAGAATCAATGGAATTAAAATCAAATGATTAATTTCTTTTGATTTCCGTTGGTTAAACAAAGCCAAGTTGGATTGATATCCTGTTGTTTAACAGAAGATATAATGGAAATAACTTACTAAATTTATTTCTTCATTAGAATATTGCATTGATTCTAATTTTGAAAAAAAAAAGATAAATCATTGGATTTATTTTCAAAAAAATCTTGTATGATTCTAACGTTGTGGCGGAAAATAAATCATTGAATTTATTTCCGTGAGAATCTTGTATGATTCTAACGTTGCGGGAAAAAGAACTTCCTTAATCATAAAAGAATGAAACTCATAAACGGTGATTGAAAGATAATTGAAAGTGCATATCTAGCATTGGTTTCTTAAGAAACCTGGTATTTAAGCGTGCCTAGTACACCACCTCTCTTTCATAAGTTACCTACTTGGTGCACTATTTATTATTGTTATTTTTGTTAATACCGTGTGAAATTTTGTTTTGAGGTTTAGTTTACTAAATCTCCGCGTCTAACAAAAGTTAGAAATTATGTTTCTATTTCTAATTTTTAACAAATTCTAATACTTTAGTTTTGGATTGTGTCTATGTGACAACAAAAGATGTTGTATATTTGACCACGATAAACCTGGTTAAATATGTGAATGATGATCCCTTTATGATTAGAGAGGATAAGATAAATATTGTTACCACTTTCAAATGTTACTAAGGTAAATATTATTATGGCAAATATAGTTGTGACAAATATTACCAGGGCAATTGTAGTGGAAGTCAAAAAGAACATTAGGAATTCAAACCGCAACCTAGGCAGTGTGTTGAAGAAACAAAATTTCATGGGAAAATTTTCAATTTCCATAAGATGAAAAACAAGTCTTTGGACTATAGACTTTCAAACGAGAACAATGTTATTGGCATAACAATTGATATAGAAACATATTGGTTGCAGGAATATGCTTATTACCTTCATTGACGATAGCACAAAAATAGTGTTATGTGCAATTGCTTAAAAGCAAAGATGAAGCTATAGAGAAAATTAATCTATATGAGCAACATTGTTACTATAATATGCCTAACATGTGGGGGAAAGTTGTTCTATATGCTAATTACCTTTTAAATAAGGTTTTTCACAATTAAAGAGATAATACACCATATGAGTTAAAAAAGGTAATTAAACCTTCCCACAACTACTTGAAAATGCGGGGTGTCTTGAAAAGGTAATAATCTCATTCTGAAGCAAATAGAAATAGAAACAGTGGATTGATTGGCTATATGAAACATAACAACGTATATTTGTTTCTTGTGTGCAAAACAAAGAACCTTGAAATTCACAACAACATGATAATGGAATCAAAGAATGTCTCATTCTTTGAAAATGTATTTCCTTTTATAACTAAAGAAGTTGATCCAAGTTCAATGTAATGAACTTTAGAGACTATCAGTGAAGATAGTCCAGATTTTTAACAAAATGTTGAAACTACAATATTATCACGATGACAAATAAGTGTGACAAACGTGTGTATGTCAAACCTACCGACATTATGATATATGATCCTATGTTGATGACATACTCATTGTTATATGTAACAATGAAATGGTAAAACATACCAAAGACATGTTAAATTCAACATTTGACATGAAAAATATGAAACTAGACGATATGATTTTGGGCATCCAAATCAAATGGTCACTTGGAGGTCTCATATTGACTTAGTCACACTATTTGGACAAATTCTTGAGAAATTTGGCAATGATGATTCTAGTATAGCTAGAACTCCAATAGACACGGGCCAAGATCTGTCCAAGAATAAAGGTTAAAATGTTAACAACGTGGAATAGGCAAGGGTCATGGGCAGTCTAATGTACCTCATGAGCTGCACTAGACTAGATATTGCTTTTAATGTGAGCAGTTTAAGTAAATTCACAAGCAATCCAGGTAAAAATCACTGGAAAGTGATTGTGATGGTACCAGAATATCTTTGATATACTCGAAATTATGGATTGCATTATTCTAGAGATCTTGTTGTCCTAGAAGGATACTCCGGTGTTAGTTGAATATCTTATATTCAAGATATTAATGGCACAAGTGGATGGAAAGCTCCAAGACAAATGGTTATAATCAGATCCATAATGGAGTTTGAGTTTGTAGTTCTAGACGAGTCTAGAGAAGAAGTCGAATGGCTTCAAAAATTTCTTGGAGGATATTCCCGAACGACCAAAGCCAGTGCCCACAATGTGCATACATTGTGATGACCAAGAGAAAATTGGTAGAGCATAGAGCTTTGTGTATAATGGTAAGTCGATACATATGCATCGTCAACATAATATCGTTAGACAACCGGTCTCAAATGAAGTTATCTCTATTGATTTTGTGAAATCAAAGGATAACGTTGTGGATCCCTAACCAAAGGGTTAAATCGAGATCAAGTTGAGAAAAAAATAAAAGGAATGAGACTAAAGCCCAGAAAAATTTAAGGCTCTATATGAAGGAAAACCCTACCTAGTTGACTGAAGATCCCAAGATCTAGGTTCAAAGGGACAACCTAATTGCATAGACCTGTGCGGTCACTGTAGGGGTTCATATCCCCAAGTCCATTCCTATGATGTAAACATTGATCAAAGTGGTTTAGGCTAAGCAATGCTTTTAATGAACATTGTGTGCTTTGGTGAGTCAAGCAACATAAGTCATCTATGTGAGACTGAAGTGGGGCCGCTTCAAGGAGACTATTTGGGCATAGTTCTCTCAAACTCTTGCAGAACCAAGAAGATGTTCATGACCATATGAACATAACCATGTAACTAAAATAAACCTCGTCGTGGAGGTAGTTGTGTGAGGTAGATCATCGTTTACACAAACGGCAGACATTTCAAGGACATCACATCTACTGATCAGCCAGTAAAGTAAATATACTTTCACAAGGGAAGGTTCAAGGGTGGACACCTACCTATCCTATACAACTATTGATCATAGAATCTATCACCACATCGAGTCAAAATGTTTTGATTAAATCAATTTCATTCATGTGGAGGATTGTTGGAAAAATTCGATAATTTTGGAGCTTTGAATGAGAAATTGATTCAAACATTGTTGAGGAAAATGTGGAACCAATTGTTAGTTCGTAAATGTACAAACGTGCACGATGTGGGTAACACAAATGTTTGAATCGGTCTGGTCCTTCATGGGTTTACGGATATTTTGACCCAAATTTGAAATGAATTTTTTCCTCAAATAAGAGCATGTATTAGCCAAATTTTATCTTGGAATTAAAAGGGTAAATATTGAAAGTTACCTTTAATTCATATAGTAATTTTGGAAATTGCTCTATAGAAGAATCAATTGATTCTCAATATTAAATGCTCCATTAGGTCAAATTTCCACTTATACCCTCATAACGCTTCTATAAATAGGTAGTAATCCTTCTAGGTTTTACACAATTTAAACCCACAATTTTTTTTATTGTTTTACTTTGTGGAATTTACAAGTGGTTTTCGGCGATAGAAGAAGGCGAGGTTACGGTTCGTTGATCACTGCAGACGTGCTACTGATGAGCTCATTATGTTGTTGTGTCCTGGGAGATAGACGTCCGACGTTTCTCAAACACCACAGGAGCGAGCGAATCTGTCTTAAGGAAACCGCATTCGTGCAGGCCTCAACACATTTCCTTTGGTTTTTCGTTTCAAATCCGTTTGATTTACATATTGTTGTATTGTCGGTAATTTTGTATTGTTTGTTTAAATAATAATATTTTATCTTGTTATTTATTCTTGGATTAACACCATTTTTTTAACATAAGGTTTAGGTCGAAGAAAAGAAGATAGTTTTTTTAGAGGTTAAAATGATTTTTAATAGATTTTTGATAGTGTGAAGAAATGAACTTTCAAAAGTTTAGGAGTGAAATTAAAAATTAATCATTTTTGTTAATATGTTACATCAACAATCTTACGAAGTAACGGAAATTCTTAATAACCCAATAATGTAAATCACTAAAACGTATCATTTCAAAATTAGTGACTGAAAAAACAGATTGAAAATAAAAAGGTCCTTGGATGTAGTTTACCCTTTATATTATTATAGTTACAATGTATAATATATAAAAATAAATTATAAGATATAAAATACATAAATAACAATAATATAAAAGCTAATGCATAGTTTGTTTCTTTGTATTATTGTAATTGCTTTCTTGTTTGCATTGCAAGTCTTTTGTTTATGAGATGATAATGATATGGATACACAAACTTATAATAATTTACGTACAATATTTTATAAGTGAAAATATATTATGCACCAATAATTTAAAGATATGTTCATAATTTAATGGTTAGGTTTTAAAAGATAGAATTCAGATTCAAGATATTAAGGATAAAGATTTAATTTTTACTTTTAAAATAAAATTAAACCTGTTTATGGAATTTTTTTAACTAACAATACATGAAATAGAAACTCATTTTATAATGGTCTAAGAAAGAAGAATTTGGGTCAACATACTCTAGAGCAAGTGGTTAAAAATTTTCAGTTAACACATGTCTTTCTTATAAGTTGTGAGTTATAGACCAAGTAAAAGTAAATTTTTCCTTCCTCTAAATAAGAATTATTAAAAAAAAAAAGTCGAATTTGAAACTGAAGTAGTCTAATCGGGAGCAACGTGACTAAGTGAATGTTTAAAATGTATTTTCTTGATTATTTTTTTTCTATCATGTTTTATTTATGGGTAAACTAGTATGAATATTTACCGATTTTATCATTAGATTTTAAATTGGTTGGTTATACCATTAAACTTTGGTTTTGACCTTCATTATAACATTGGAACGTTAAATTGTAACAACATGATAACATGACCATTTTCTTTCCCGTTAACTTTAGTTTGCGTATCTATTTTGTCACTAAATTTTAAAAAATGTTTCCATTTTAGGCACCAAACTTTTTGATCGATGTTGACAGTTATCTGATGACGTTAGTTTCGAGGTATGTTGTTCGTCTTATAGAACGATCGCTTCTCACCATACAAATTTCGAACAAATACTTCAAACACGTCGAACCCGAGAAAGTCTTAAACCCAATAATAACTTATTTTTTGGTTTAATTTTGTGAGTATTAAAGAGGTTTAGAAAAATTTTAAATGAAAAAAGTGATCGAAGACGATGAGATGAGTTTACCAGTGTTTAGGATGACCACAAAATATGCTTGAGAATTGAGATTTACAACGACTAAAAATTGGTGAAAAAACTAACTATGATGAAGAAAATTGATGTGGAATAAAAAAAAATACTTTTGACTTTCATGTCAAAACACATAACATCAAACTAGCACACCATCCGGTTGTTAATCGATTAATGACCCAGTGTTATAATTGAAATCAAAATTAAAGTTTTGAGGTACAATTCAACCAAATTAAAGTTCAGTGATAAAATCAGTACAAATCCTAAATTTTAATGGTATTTGGTGTAATTTATCTTTTATTTAATTATATTAATTATATAACATGTGTTATTTATTTATTGTTTTTCAATGTAATTTTTTTAGGATTGTGCTTTTTGTCATGTTTGTATTATTTTTATTTTGTGTTTGGTTTTATATGTTTTATAAAAGTGATTTAATTTAAAATATAATTTATTTGTTTATATTATATTCATGTTGTGTTTTTTTCACTGTGAATCAATTTAGTAAAACAATGACGCAATTGTTTTTAAGCCCCTCTCGTTTTTGAAACCAAGAAAATTAAGTTTTAGACCGTTCCATTCTTCGGTCTAAATATTTATTAAGTCCATATTATTATAAAATTAGAAAAATTAAGCATGGTCTCTACTTTTTGTTTAAACACTTGTTAAACCATTGCGGATTTTAAAATTAAACAATTTAGACCTTAAACACCAAATGTTTAAATTTTAAGTTGATAGCCTAACAATTAAACCTAAAGTCTTTATAATTAGACCCTCCCAAACCTAACAATTAACTTTTGCATGACTTCTGCTCTAATCACCTCTTCGATACTGACGCCACTAATCCCAATCTACCCAAACCTCTTATTGTGTTGTCACTTCAAAACAAATTCTTTAAGCTTCTCTGTTATGCACCAACTTTTGGGTGCTTCAAGAAAAACGTTAAAATATTGGATAGAGTACTCGAGTCTTAAATGTTGTAAGAGATGAATGCAAGAGAAGAGTTGGGGTTCTCCTGACAAGATGATTTCTTAGCTGTCTAGAACACCCCGAATATATGCGAAGTATGTGCTTAATTGATTCAACACCCAACTTTGAGATGACACAATCATCGGTGGGATATGACTGGGCACATCTATTAATTCGAGCTCCAATAAAGAAAACCCCTGAGGGATTAGCGTCTTGCAAAAAGTGTCGGAGACGTTGAACTGTCGAGGCTTCCCCAGGCCATGTACATTCCAGCTAAGGAGTTTCATTATGTCCAATTGGCTTGATTAACAAAGCCTGCCGATATCATTTGTTGTTGTGATTGAGAAGAATCACCGGATGTTTCAATCGAATCAGAATGATTAGAAACTCCTAAACATTTTCTTGAGTGCAGGGCTGTTTTAGTCTATCTACATGTTCGAACGGGTTGTTTTCCTCCTCCAAGCACATGTCCTTATAAAAAAGGGCATTAGTGATTGTGCGGGCCAGGATCGGAGAAATAATAGCCCCATAAGGGCTGGGAGAATCCAACTAAGCAGTCTGTACCATTGACTTACCTTTTTGAGCAGTTAATAGTGCGCCAATATGAGTACCTTGATTTGGGGGAAAGATTTGTTTGAACCTAATTTCCTCTCGAGGATCCGCTAGCAAACTTTCCACAATTAGGTAGATCCTCGCTCCCCCCTCCACCAACCAACGAAACCATTGGTCAGAGCCACGATGAGGTTGCGCGCATAGAGATATGTCCCACTGCATGGGGAGTCCCTTTCCAGAATGCATCAATCAAACAGGGTAGAATCTTTCACTATGTCTCATACGCCCACATAGAGACAAAAGAGCCGAATCTTTTCATATTCAAATTTGGCATATGCAGAAGAGTTGTTTAGGAGTGCAAATTTCTTCCTTCACTTTAAAGGTTGACGAACATCCAGACGTACCCATATTCACATTATGCGTTTATAGCCCAGTTGAATCATAGAGGTATCATACTCAATGAAAGAACCTAAAAAAATTCATAACTGCTTGGTCATACTCTCCGAGATGAAGCCGTATAGGAGATCATTAACCAACACCCAAAATTCAACCTAGTGAAGCATCATAGTAAGAGGGTCTTCTCCCTCCTTGAGACGATGTAATATGAGTAAGTGAGATTAAATTTCCAAGGGCCTCTAGATTCGATTCGATCCATATCCAGATTTGTATAAAGTCGGAACATATATCCGCCTTCACCCAGATCAGAAATAGAGATGCCACCCATTGGATGCCAGACATTCAGTAGGTTTTTCCTCATTGATTCAAATTTGACCACACTGGATGTGAGAAAAGTACTCGCAAAGCACTGCACGAAGGAGATCTGAGGCTCAAAATACGCATGTTCAAATTGATGATTTCCTCTTCATCATCCCCAATAGAAAAATCCGTGATAGCCTAATCTATATTGTGACTTCTAGCAGCCATGGAGATCTCGAAGAAAACAAGAGATACTAAAGGTCGTGTCAAAAGATAGAGGTGTGTCAAAAGACAGAGAGCAAAATCGTTTCAAAAGAAAGAGAGCTAAGAACTCGCATTTTGAGGTATTTTTAAAAGCATATTATACATGTATTCGCAATTTGAATGAATGTTCAACTCAATTTTGAATGTGTTTATTATTGAACTTTGGCATTTTTTTTCTTCATCCTTCCAAAAGGGAGAAAAAGAAAAATAACATCGTTGACAAGGATCAAACCCAGGTCACCCGCATGACAAGTGAGAATATACACCAATATTGTAAAACCTAATTTGATTTTGATATAACAAAGTGTCTAAGGACCTATTTGTAAAAGAAAATAAATTTTTAAGTATTTCAAAGTCTCACAAATTAACAAGAAATATTGAACCAAAAATGTTTCTAAGCCAAATAAACTGTTCAAACAAATTTTTGTAGTGTAATAGCCCAAAACCTTCTTGTACGCTAAGACGTATCGATACGATATAGTCGTATCGATACATTTTTAAGGTTCTAGAATTTTAATCGAAAAAGCGTATCGATACAGCTATACTCATATCGATACGGTATTTTATCTAGGCTTAACTTTAAGGCAAAGCATAGCGATACGGTTGTACCTATATCGATACAGTTTGATCTGATTCGATAAATCTTTACATTTAAAGTTTTTGATTGTTGCTTGTCAATTATGATTTCAGTAAAATTTCAAACGGTCGTTAGGCCGTATCGATACGCCCATATAGCGAATCGATACACTTTTGCTAAAGTTTTACTCAAGATTCCAATGAGCAAAATTTGTATCGATACAGTCTTAGAGTATCAATATTCCTATCTTTTTACAATATACTCGTACTAATACGACCTTATAGTGTATCGATATGCCTTCTTAAATGTGCACAACGACTCTTTCTGTTTTGAGACATGTATCAATACCCTTGTTCGAGTATTGATACGATAGGTTGCAGAAGTACATTTATTATGGGAAAAATGATGCCCAACAGCTCTATTGATGATCTCAACCACCATATCGGCTAGAAATCAATGCAAGGGTATATAAACAAGCCTCAAAAGCTACATCAATAACTATTGAACCTATTTGCAACAATCCAAGCACATATCCAAACCCTATAGCTCATAAAGTCAAATTCTTGTACCCCACCTGTGCAATCTTCCATTGTATTATCTTATTTCAAGTTTGGGGAGTGTTTAAGTGAAATTGGGCAATCTATCAACCTTGTGAGAGACATTTTTTAGATTGTAAATATTTTTTGTATTTGAGAGAGTTTTTGGTTAATCTTTAGGTAGAAAGATTAACCAATTTGTAAAGTTTCCTCCTAATATGAGAAAAGAGGATGAATTTCTAGTCAAATTGGTTAAAAATTCTTAGTGGGAGCTAAGGTAGTGGATGTAGAGCTTGTTCTAAGCTTGAACCTTTATAAATTGCCTTGTCTTCAATTTCCAATCTTTTAATTCGCTCCCTTCAATTTTAAAAAGCCAATTCACCCCTATTGGACATTTTCAATTCGATTGATCCACTTAACAATTGGTATCAGAGCTTAACTCTTTGAAGGACTCACATCCACAAGAGAAGATCTTACAAGAAGATCAATCAACCTTTGAATCAAGCCATGACATCTACCTCTGGCCAAAACTTTCTTGAGTTGCAATCGATCACCAAGCCACCATTTTTCAACGGGGATAACTATCTCTATTGGAAAAATAGAATGAGGCTCTTCATCAAGTCTAATGACTATGTCCTTTGGGATGTAGTGGAAGATGGGCCAACAATTTCGATGAAGAGAGATGAAGAAGGAATGCTAGTCCTGAAAACAAGAGCGGAAATGACCGATGAAGATCAAAGAAGACTTCAAGTGAATGACAAGGCTCTTCACATCATCTTTTGTGCACTTGGACTCGATATGTATGCAAAGATTTCGTCTTGCACAAGTGCAAAGGAAGTGTGGGACAAGCTAGAGACCACCTACGTGGGCACCAAAGATGTAAAAGAGACCAAGATTGGCATCCTTAATTTGAGTTATAAAAATTTCAAGATGGAGCTGGATGAGGGCGTATCCAAGATGTTTAATCGGTTCTCTGTCATTGTAAATGGTTTCAAGGGCTTCGGTGAGAACATTCTCGAAGACAAGCTAGTCCATAAGCTTATTTGCTCTATTCACGAATCATGGGATGGGACGAGAAACGCAATCATCAAGGCCAAGAATTTGAAGACTTTGAATCTCGATGAGTTGGCGGGATCTCTCCTTACTCGTGAGATCATGAAGCAAGGAAGGGAAGAAGAAAATAGAAGAGAAAAGAATGGAGAAGCAAGAGGTAGAGAAGAAGAAGCAAGGATTTGCTCTCAAGGAATCTCAAGAAGAAAGCAATTCTAGTGAGGATGAGTTTGAAGAATTGGCTATGATAGCCAAGAGATTCTCTCGGTTCATGAAGTCCAACCGAGGTAGAAAGTTCCAAAGTAGAAAAGACTTCAAGAACAAGAACAAAGAAGAAGAAAAGGATCAACTCATTTGTTATGAGTGCAAGAAGCCGGGGCACATAAGATTGGAATGTCCTCAACTCAAAAGAAAGGGGTTCAATAAGAAGAAAAAGCACAAAGCTCACATTGCTACATGAAGGGATGAAGAATCGTCATCCATGAAGAGGAGCACAAAGTGGCTAATCTTTGCCTCATGGCTATTGATGATGATCCTAAGGTAAACCCTAACTCATCTACTTTCGATTTTACATATGATGAACTTCAAGATGCATATGATGAGGTGCAAAAGGTTTATGATGAGTTGGTAGAGAAATATAAGGAATCGGTTTCGAGAAACAAGAAAATAATTTACAATTTGAAAAACCAAAACGATTTCCCTTTATACGACCAACGTAGAACTTGAAAAGAAGATTGTGGATTTACAAGATGATTTAAAGTATTTTCAAAATGAAAATATGGATTTGAACAATCTTCTTTCAAGAGTTCATGATGATCACCACAAAGTGGTGAATGAGCTTAAGGCTACTCTAAACGTAGTTGGAAAACAAGATTTTGAAAAAGCAAGCTCTTCAAAACCCAACTATGTGAAGAGGAACTTTAATGGCTACAAACAAAGAGGCTCTTAAAGGCATCCTAAAGGTAAAATGATTAGAAATGTATGAGTTCCTAAGGAACTAGTAGTTTCTAATAATATTAATGATATTGCTTCTTGGATTCCTAAGGGAACCAAGTATTTAGGAGCTAACTCATATGAACCCAAAATGATTTGGGTCCCAAAAATCAAGAACTAATCTTTGTTTATAAGGGGAGCATTGCTGCAAGGCCAAAGCTTCAAGTCAAAACACTTGGTACCTTGATAGTGGATGCTCAAGACACATGAACGTCGAAAAGAGTAGATTCATGGAGCTAAAGCCAAAGAGTGGTAGAGTGAAGACATTTGATGACAACTCCAAAGGCCACATTGAGGGTATAGGTTCCATTGGTAATCTCTCTTCTATTCTTATTGAAGATGTTTTATATGTACATGGTCTAAAGCAAAACTTGTTAAGCATTAATCAATTATATGATAAAGGTTTTAATGTTATTTTTGACATAAATGGTTGCAAAATTGTGAACATCAAAACAAATAAGATAATGCTCATTGGTCATCACATAGATAACATATACATGGTACATCTAGATAAAATTCATACATCACCTGCATGTTTGGTTGCTCAAAATGAAAATGATGCATGGTTATGGCATAGAAAGCTAGTACATGCTAGCATAAGTGTTTTAGAGAAATTGGTTTCCCAAAATCTAGTTAGAGGTTTACCTAAACTAAAATTTTCTTTAGATAAAATTTGTGATGCTTGTGTTAAGGGTAAACAAAAACGAACTTCATTTAAATCCATTAATGATGTTTCAACTAGTAGAGTTTTACAATTGATCCATATGAATCTCTTTGAGCCTATTAGGACAACTAGCTTGGGTGGAAAATCATATACTTATGTTTTAGTTGATGATTTCTCTAGATACACTTGAGTTCTCTTTTAAAGTGCAAAAGATGTGGCTTTAGAAAAATTCATCACATTTTCAAAACTTACTCAAAATTACATTGGTCAAAACATAACTCATATTAGAAATGACCATGGAACGAAATTTCAAAATCTAGGTTTTGAGGATTTTTGTAACTCTAATAGTATTAGCCACAATTTTTCCACACCTCGCACTTCTTAATAAAATGGGGTAGTTGAGAGGAAAAATCTTAAAGATCATTTAGGTAAATTTGATGAAAAAAGTCTTTATGAGATTTTAAAGTCAAAAATGCCTAACATTAATTATTTTCATTCTTTTGGATGGAAGTGTTTTGTTTTAAACAATGGAAAAGATCATTTAGGTAAATTTGATGAAAAAAGTGATGAAACTATTTTCTTAGGATATTCTTTAAACTCTAAAGCCTAACGAGTCTTTACCAAAAGAACCTTAGTTGTAAAAGAGTATATTCATGTGGTTTTCGATGATAACCTCCTTCCGAGGAAGGATTCTTGTGATGATGATGATGATGATGGTGTAGGGATCATTGAAGCCAATGATGGTGGACAATCATCAAAGGTGGATGAAGTTTCAACCAAAGAAGAAGAAGCACAAGATCCTCCCTTAGAATCCTTGAAGGACATGAATCTTGGTGAAAAGGAAGTGAGCTACCCAAGGGAACTCAACTATGTCAAAGATGGTGAAATCTTAGGTGATCCATGCAAGGGGGTAACCACTAGATTATCTCTTAGATTGCTTAATAATGTTGCATTCATTTCATGCATTGAGCCTAAAAATATCAAAGAAGCATTAAAAGATGATTTTTGGATATTGGCCATGCAAGAAGAACTTAATCAATTTCATAGAAGTAAAGTTTGGATATTAGTTGATAGGCCTAGTAATAAGTCTACTATAGGAACTAAATGGGTCTTTATAAACAAACTAGATGAGAGTGGTAACATAGTGAAGAACAAGGTAAGACTTGTTGCTCAAGGTTATACTCAAGAAGAGGGAATCGATTTTAATGAAACCTATGCACTCGTAGCTAGAAAAGAAGAAATTAGGATGCTTCTTGTATTTGCATGTTATCATGAATTCAAGCCTTTTCAAATGGATGTTAAAAGTGCATTTTTAAATGGTTTTATTAATGAGGAAGTGTATTTTGAACAACCACCCGGTTTTGAAGATCCAATTTATCCAAACTACGTTTTTAAATTAACTAAAGCTTTATATGGTTTGAAACAAGCTCCTAGAGCTTGGTATGAAAGGCTTTCGAACTTTTTGGTTGAAAAAGGTTTTGAAAAAGGCAAGGTGGACACTACACTTTTCATCAAAAGAAATGGCAATAACATCTTAGTAGTACAAATTTATGTTGATGATATTATATTTGGTTCTACTGATAAATTTTATTGCCAAGAATTTTCTAACTTAATGCAATGTGAGTTTGAGATGAGCATGATGAGGGAGCTTTCATTCTTCTTAGTGCTCCAAATCAAGCAAAGGAAGGATGGCATCTTCATCAATCAAGCTAAGTACATCAAGGATATGCTTAAGAAGTTTGGCTTGGAGAATGTGAAGCCTCAAGCCACTCCAATGAGTTCATCAATTAAGCTTGACAAAGATGAAGGAGGTAAGTGTGTTAATTCTAAGATTTATCGTTCTATGATTGGCTCCTTGCTTTATCTTACCACAAGTAGACCTGATATCATGTTTAGTGTTTGCTTGTGTGCTAAGTTTCAAGCTAGCATTTGCGCTGCGAGATGTACTATAAATGATACGCAAATAGTGCAAGTATACACGTCGAACAAGTAATAAAATGGTAAGTGAGTATCGTCTCCATAGGGATTGGAGGTGTTTTTAGGCAAGCTTAAGCACACAAGTGTCACAAAATGTAAATGAAGAATGTTGTGGCAATTCATGACAAAGTGATGAATGTTGTAGCAAATCAGAGCGGAGATATAAATACTGTAGCAAATAAAGGTAAAAGATAGTGTGCTGAAATCAAATAGACAAATAGGTCCTCTTACGTGTGTGAAACTCTCTTTGGAATGACTGGATGGGATGTCAGGTTTACCTATGTTTTACCTCTCTACTAGGGTTTACCTCTCTAACTTAGTCTATGCTCGGCAGGATTTACTATAGGTGCTCCTTAACTATCTCTAGCCAGGAAACTGGGAGCAAGAAATACTACAGCAATACCTCTCAGCGTGAACTCTAACACTCCCCTACCCTTAAAGGTCTATCCCTCTTAGCCGTTGAAACCCAACACTTATCTCTAAGGTAGATTAGAGTTGTGCCTCTCAACATCCAACTCCATTGTCTATGCAGGTTAAAGAAAGCTCTCTCGACCACTAACCTCAACTAACACATAAGGAAAGGCCAACTCTCGAAGACTCTTACAACCCTAAGCATATAACAACATAGACAAAGCACAAATACGAGCAAGAGATAAATAAACATTCATAAAAGGAAATAAAACATAGTTCATCCAAACATCCCTAGCCACCTAAATCAGTTCATGGCTAGGCAAATATCTGAAGCATCTTCGTTCATACAACCCATTTTTTCAGATATAAAAATAAATGCTAAAGTAACAGAAAGGGAAGAGAATAACTCCCAATCTGCGATGGACTTGCAGTGCCACGAACCGCCCTAGGCCTGCCGCCTCTCTCAAGGTCAGCAAGGTCAGACCCTTGGAGCTTCTACGATGGAGGACACCAAGTGGTGGAGGAAGAAGAAAAGAAAAGAGCTGCCTTTCTCTCCCTAGCCTTTTTGTCACTTTTTCACGCTCTCCTCTAAATGAGGGTCTTCTGTCCTTTATATAGTGGAGGCTTCTAGGGTTTTGTGCCCTAATGATTCTTTGAAGTCTTGGGAATATTCCCTATGCATGTGGGGCACAACCAAACAAAAGGGGGTTCGCACATGTGGGCGATCAGCGTGTGTGCATTACTTTGTCTTTTTCTGCGCCCAAAATTGATGTCCAAGTTTCTATAGCATTTTCCTTCCTTGACTTGCTTCAGCATCAGCCTGCAGAACACCATACCAGCAAATACCCTTCAAGCAACATCTAGTCTCATGAAATAAAGCCAAACCACCAATAAGTAGAGATACATGCAACTATATGCTCTAAATGCACCTATATGCTATGAGATGACTTCGAGAACAAACAAATACTTAAGCAAAAAGGTGTAAAATATAAGCATTTTGACAAGTCATCACACCCCCAAACTTAAGCTATTGCTTGTCCTCAAGCAATGAATAAAAAGAAACAAAGAAAATGACGTGGCAAAAATTTAGCTCGAGGCAGATGCTATGGCAAAATTTCAACCCTCAGTAAGGTAAGGCTTTAATATTTAAGACACAATTGAGATTTTAAGAATGACTTCCTAGGGCGTGACCCTTTGTTAGTGTGTGCGTGATTGCATGCAATTTAGGCTTAACAGTGCTAGAAAAATTTCTTAATAGAACCCAAGTTCATCTTAGTGTTTGAACTATTTCAGCTTAAGATTTTACTCCCATAAGTGAACTATTTTTGCAAGAGGGGTGTCAGTTCATCACAACTACCATCCCTCACTCTAGATGAGTAGGGAGCAAACATCCCATCCCCGAGCTAGTAGGTAGAGTCATCCCGTGACAACTTTCATTCACTCATTTGATGTTGCTGCCATTTATTTAAGTTTGATTTCCAGGCAGTGCAACTCAAAGCAGAGTGTCCCTCTAAAATATGTCGTAGCATTTATTCACAGTTTGCTATATTATATTAGGCACAAGAGAGATTAGCTAAGCTCTTTTTTTCTTTTATTTTCTTACAAGCAAGCTCAATTTAGTTCAATATCACCAAGATAAGCATAAGATCTAAAAAAATTCTCTAACATTTTCAAACCTAAAAAGTATACAATCGTGTATCAAAACAAAGATTAAGCACCAAACCCTAGAATTTATTCTACCAATCTCAATAGTCACACAGCAATCCATAGCCATGAAAATATGTTCATCATTGGGTATCATTAACTTATTCATATAATTGTCATGGAGCTAAACAAAATGCCATAGCAAAATATTTGTTTCTACCTATTAATGAAATGCAAATGCCTAACTAAAGGGCACTAACACCCTCAAACTTAAAGAGTGCAGTGTCCTCAATGCAACAAAATAAAATGATATGCAACTAACTAAATGCAATGCAAGGTTAAGAAGTACCTCACTTCTTGGTGGTGGTGGTCTTCGTGGCTTTGTGCTTGACTCCGGAAGACTTAAAGGAGGCGATCGGCGGGTTAGCCTCATCTTGCTCCGGTGGAGGGGTCTGCTCTTGTTCAGCTGGTGTTCATTGGTTGGTGGAACTTGTGTCGGATTCGTTTCTCTCGGCTGGTGTACTCCAAACTCGTCCGGTAGTGCGCTTGCTTCTTGTTCTCGTTGATGGGTAGCGCTTGGAGTTTGGGTTGGTGATTGTACTGGCATAGAATGTGCATGTTCATCATCCTCTGATCCAACTATCAATGGGTTGGCAAGCTCAACAGATGGTTCTTTTACTGGGGCAACTTTGGTAGGTTTTGATGTTCTCTTTCTTTTCCTGGGTAGCAGGCTTGCTGTAGCATCAGTGTCCTGGTTTTATAAGGAAGGATGAGTAGTAGTGGGCTCTTGTTAGGGACTGGCGTCTTCTGGGTTCTAGGAGGAGGATCCTTCACGTGGGCATTTAGAGATTCCGGAAAGGCTGGGAAGTCTATGCTGATATGTGGTAGGATCTCCTTGAAATAGTCATTTATAACATCATCTCTCTCCTTAGCATACCCATAGAAAACGGTCTAGTCTTCACGCATCTTGTCCACATCCTCATAGAGACGATTTGTTGAGGCAACTAGGGCAGCAATTCTTGTTACAGCAAATGTTTTTGCACCTCCAGCTAGTGTCTCTGCTGGAGCATCCTCATCGTATCCCTTGATAGAGGGGACCATTTCAGGTGTGATAGGACTTTTCCCTGAGTTTTTCGCACTAGCAATAGGATCTTTGAACACCCCTTTCTCTCGACAGAGGGCCGTTATGAGGTTGGAAAAGATGAGTGGGCTAGACTTCCTTTTCAAACATGCATAAACCTCATCCACAATAATTTTTCCCACGTTAATGGACTGACCATTGAGAATAGAATGAAGGAGTAAGAGCCTTGGAATATTCACCGTTGTCGTGTGAGAAGTGGGCATAAGCCTATTCTTCACAAAGTGGATCCAAAGTTTCACCTCTAGCTTGAGTGGCGTGCGCTCCACTGCTTTGCTTGATGTGTCTAAGTTGGTGCCTTCAAAGCACAAGTCTTCAAGCACTTCCTTCACAGTTTGTGGGTCGGCGTTCTCGGTGAAAGGTGTGTGGTGATCCTCTGAATTTTTCAAGCCAAAGAACTTGTTGATCTTGGCTGCAGTGATCTTGATTTGATCTCCACGCACGTAAACACTGGATTGTGTAGGACTGGTAAGATGGGCATAAAACTCTTGAACAATTGGTATGCAAAAGTTGTCAGGGTGAGGAACAAAGGTAGCCCATTTTTGGTTTGCGACGACATCCAAGACGTCCTTGTCGAACCCTGGTTCTCCTTCAGTTGGGAACTTAAAGCCTTGCTCTGGTAGCAATTTCCGATCTTGTAGACCTTTGAATCTTTCCTTGGCCTTATCGTCTAAGAATTTCTTAATGACCACGGGCTTGGGTTGGCCACTTCATGACGCACCTTTTGCTCGCTTACAATGCACCATTGTTAGGTAAAAAGAGGGTGAAGAATAGTGAGATGGGAGAAAAGCTTTGGTTATGGTTTTTGAGTTTTGAGCGGGTTGGAGAAGATAAAGTGGAAGGGTCTTTTGGTTTGCTTTGTTTTGATTTGATGAGAGAGGAAAGTAGTGGGAGTTGAGGGGAGTTGAGGGGAGGTAACTGACATGAATTGAAAGAGAGAGAGTCTTGGGAGTTTTTGAGCGGCGTGTGTGAGGTAAGGACAAAAGGGGTTTTAAATGAAAAGGTGAAAAGTAGGAAAGAGAAAAGACCTAAGGAATAATTGCTAGGGTTTTCTTTAAATTAAAAGGTGAAGAGGTTAATTAATTCCCCCTCTTTTTGCCCTTTTTGAGCTGGCCTCCTCTGATGTTGGAAAAGCTTAATTGCTTATTCCTTATACCCTTATAAAACAAAGGACTGATGCTCCGTTGCACCCTAACCTGCCATCTGTGTCCTTGGAGTGCTCAGATGCAAACAAACAAACCTGACATTAAGGCATAATGGAACAAATGGACAAATGAGATTAAAAACCTAGGGTACGAAATAAAAATAAAGATTAAACTACGTTATTTATGAACATGAAAACATAAAATGTTGTAGCAAAATAGAAAAGAGAAAAAGGTGGTGCAAACGCTTAAGCATCATGGAGGATGAAGGATGACTTGTCGCGCAGGACTGGGGCTCCATTGTAAAGCTTCAGACGTTGTCCATTGACCTTAAATATCGTATCATCATCAAGCTTTTTAATGTCCACCGCACCGTGGGCATAAACCTTGTCAACTAGGAAAGGTCCTGACCATCGTGACTTCAGTTTGCCTGGGAAAAGCTTAAGTCTGGAGTTATAAAGGAGCACTTGTTCCCCTTCTAAGAAATGCCATAGGAAAAGATGTTTGTCATGCCATTTCTTTGTTTTCTCCTTGTATAGGTGTGCATTCTCATAGGCCTGCGATCTGAACTCTTCCATTTCATTTAGCTCTAACAGCCTTCTTTCTTCATCCAGTTGTGCATCCATGTTAAGCTTCCTAATGGCCCAATAAGCTTTGTGCTCAAGTTCCACAGGTAGATGACAAGCTTTCCCATAAACAAGCTTGAATGGTGACATTCCCAATGGTGTTTTGTAGGCAATACGGTAGGCCCAAAGAGTTTCATTAAGCTTAGGAGACCAATCCTTCCTTTTTGGGTTAACCACTTTCTCAAGAATTTGCTTGATTTCTCTATTCGAGACTTCAGCTTGACTATTTGTCTGAGGATGATATGTTGTAGCAATCCTATGCCTCACACCATACCTCTGTAATGTTTTAGCAATCATCTTGTTGTCAAAGTGGGTTCCTTCATCACTGATAATTGCTTGTGGTGCTCCAAATCTTGTGAAGATATTCTTGTGAAGGAACTTCATGACGGTCTTGGAGTCATTCCTTGGAGTAGCAACTCCTTCAACCCATTTAGAGACGTAATCCACAACCAAGAGAATGTATAAATCTCCATAAGATGAGGGAAATGGTCCCATGAGTCTATTCCCCATACATCAAAGAGTTCGACTTCCAAGATTCCTTGCAAAGGCATTTCATGCCTCCTAGAAATGTTACCCGTCCTTTGGCAACGATCACATGATAGACAAAATGCGTGCGCGTCCCTGAAGAGAGTGGGCCAATTGAATCTCGATTGTAGGACCTTTGCAGCAGTCCTAGCTCCTCCAAAATGTCCGCCACAAGGAGATGAATGACAATGAAAATGTATCTCCTTGTTCTCTTCTTCGGGGACACATCTTCTAATGATCTAGTCAGCACTTTGCTTGAACAAATAGGGTTCATCCCAAAAATAGGATCTTGCATCATGCCTGAATTTTCTTTGTCCATGTCTATTCAAGTCAGGAGGCAAAATACCACTAACGAGAAAGTTAACAATATCAGCATACCATGGAATTGCTGCAGCATATAGTATTTTCTCATCATGGAATTCCTCCTTAATTTCCATTTCATCTTGCTTTTCTTTATTATTTTCTAGCCTAGAAATATGGTCGGCTACTTGGTTTTCACACCCTTTTCTATCCCTAACTTCCAAATCAAATTCTTGCAAGAGTAATATCCACCTAATAAGTCTAGGTTTAACATCCCTTTTGGTCACTAAGTATTTAATAGCCGAGTGATCGGTGTGAACAATGACCTTAGTGCCTATTAGATATGACCTAAACTTATCAAAGGCAAATACAACAACCAACAATTCTTTTTCAGTTGTGCTGTAATTAATTTGTGCATCATTCAATGTGCGACTCGCATAATAAATAACATGAAAGAGTTTACCTCGGCGTTGTCCAAGAGTTGCTCTTATTGCGTAGTCACTTGCATCACACATCAACTCAAAAGGTGAGCTCCAATAAGGTGGGACTACAACAGGTGTTGAGGTAAGTTTCTCCTTCAGTTCTTCGAAGGCGCTGAGGCATTTTTCATCGAATATGAAGGGCTGATTTTGCTGTAGCAAATTACACAGTGGTTTGGAGATCTTGGAGAAGTCCTTGATGAACCTTCTATAGAAGCCAGCATGGCCCAAGAAACTCCCGATGCTCTTCACATTGGTGGGAGGAGGCAGCTTCTCAATTACCTCAATCTTTGCTCTATTCACCTCAATGCCATTCTTCGATATCTTGTGACCCAAAATCGTTCCTTAGATCACTATAAAATGACAATTTTCCCAATTGAGCACCAAATCAGCTTCTTCACATTGCTTTAGCACTTTATCCAAATTTCCTAGGCATGAATCAAAATCTTCCATGGAGACTGAAAAATCGTCCATGAAGACTTCCAAAATTTCCTCAACCATATCAGAGAAAATAGCCAGCATACATCTCTGAAAAGTTGTTGGGGCATTACAGAGCCCAAAAGGCATTCTTCTGAAAGCATAGGTACCATACGAACATGTGAATGTCGTCTTTTCTTGGTCCTCAGGTGCTATAGAAATCTGATTGTACCCTGAGTATCCGTCAAGGAAGCAATAGAATGCTTTGCCTGTCAATCTATCTAGCATTTGATCGATGAATGGGAGAGAGAAATGGTCCTTCTTGGTAGCTTTGTTGAGCTTCCTATAGTCCATAAAAATCCTCCATCTCGTTATCGTCCTTGTTGGTAACAATTCATTCTCATCATTACTCACCACGGTGATGCCTCCCTTCTTAGGCACACATTGGACTGGACTAACCCATGAGTTGTTCGATATGTGGTAGACTACATCAGCATCAAGCCACTTGATTATCTCCTTCATCACCACCTTTTTCATGATGGGGTTGAGCCTTCTTTGGGGTTCAATGGAATTTTTGTGACAATCATCAAGCAGAATTTTGTGCATGAAAATAGTAGGGCTAATCCCTTTTAAGTCATCCATAGTCAAACCTAAAGCTTTTTTATGTTGCGATAGCATATTTATCAAACTAGCTTCTTGCTTAGGTGAAAGACTAGATAAAATTATTAGAGGCAAAGTTTCATTACTACCCAAATAAGCATATTTAAGATGAGATGGCAAAAGCTTTAACTCTAATGATGGAGCATGCTCAAGTGAAGGTTTAGGAGGAATAAATTCTGAAAAATTAAGAGGTTCAAAGTGCGTACCTGGTTTGGCTTCGAGCAAGCTCGATTGCTCCACCTCTTCAGATAATTCCTCATACTCGATCTCGCAATCCTCCATATTGTCTTCCTCTTGGATCTGCTCATATCCACCCATTTCTAAGAAATTACTGCAGCAAAAGTATGAAGTCTCCCTTTTTGCTGTAGCATCCATGTACTGACACTCTTCATATTTGAGAGTGTTGAAGACATTGATTGTCACCTCTTGATCAGCCACCCTCATGGTAAACTCACCCTTTTCACAGTCTATTAGAATTCTACCGGTTGCTAGAAATGGCCGCCCCAAAATAATGGGGGCATTATCATCCGCCTCACAATCAAGAATAAGAAAGTCAACTGGAAAGATGAACATGTCCACCTTCACCACTACATCTTCTACTCTTCCTTCTGGGCGTACATGAGATCGATCGGCCAATTGCAAGTATAATAAAGACTGACTTTGGTATGAGATTGACACTAGATCCAAGGTCACACAAGGCTTTTCCCACATAGTTAACACCTATTAAACACAGTATAATAAAGCTTCCAGGATCCTGTCTATTAGGAGGCAATTTGCTCCACACTAAATAGCATTCATTTGTTGTACCAACTATCGCATACCGCTCAACCTTTCTTTTCTTGGTGACGATGTCCTTGAGAAACTTAGCGTAAGTGGGCATCTGATCAATGGCTTCTAAGAATGGGACCTTAATATGCAGCTGGTCTAGAACATCAACGAATTTCCTGAATTGAAGATTCTCATTTTGTTTCTTCAATCGCTGAGGAAAGGGAGGTGGGGGTCTAACTTCTTCCTCTATCGATGCAGGTTTCTCTTTTGCTGTAGCATTTTCCCTTTCATCAATAGTTTCATTCATCAAATCCCTGTCCTTTTCCTTCTCACAAGATGTTTCAGCTTGCACTTCTGGTTCCTCTTGCACTTCTTTTGATACAGAGTCTTCTTTCTTGTTTCCTCCAAACTTATCTTCAGTGTTAAGTTGGTTACCACTCCTCAATGTGAGAGCACTGCATTGCTCTTTGCCATGCTTCTTAGTGACTTTAGTATCACTAGGAAGATTTCCTTGAGGTCGCACATGTAATGCTTGAGCAATTTGACCTACTTGTGTTTCCAAAGATCGCAAAGATGAACTATGACTTTGCAACAAAGCTCCTTGATTTTTAATGGTCATGGAGTGATCTTGAAGCAATGTATTAGTAGATGCCATAAATTCCTTCGTAGATGTCATGAAATCCTTTAGTGTAGCTTCCAATGAATTGTTGTTTGATGAAGATGCAAAACCATTGTTGTTTTGCCACGGCATATTCTGTTGTGGTCCATGTGATTCTCCCAGATTCTGCTGATTTGCGTTCCCATAACTGCTATTCCCTTGATTTCCCCTAGAGAGATTAGGATTTTGACGCCATCCAACATTATAGGTAATCGATTAGGGGTTGTTATTCCGATTGTAATACCCTACATAGTTAGCAGATTCTGGGTTGTCCGAGCACTCGCTCAAGTGGCGGTTTCCATTGCAACGAAGGCAAGTTGATGTTACTCTTACTTCCTTCACCTCACTAGGCTTTTGGAGATTCTTTAGCATGGTTGTGATAGCGGTCAATTGGGCTGCTACTGAGGCATCCATATTCGTATCACGTGATACTTGACTTTTCCTCCCCATTCCAAGTCTTGATGAGGGATATTGATAATCGTTGTTGGCTATTCTATCAAGGATGTCAAAGGCTTCCTCAGGTGACTTGTCTAGCAATGTTCCATCTGCTGAGGCATCTAGCATCATTCTGGTGGGAGCATTAACACCATTGTAGAACATAACAACTTGTGTCCAATCATGAAAACTGTGATTAGTGCACTTGCGCAATAATCCCTTTAATCTGTCCCAACACTCATACATTGATTCATAATCAGACTGGCGAAAGGATGAAATATCATTCCTCAAATGAGTGCTCCTATTTGGTGGATTATACCGCAGCAAAAAGCTCTTGCACAAATATGTCCATGTTTCCAATGATCCGACTGATACACCACCCAACCATTCTCATGCTCGATCACGCAAAAAATAAGGAAAGAATATAAGTTTCAACACATCCTCGTGCACCTCTTGTTGACGGAAAGAGTCACACGCTTCTAAGAAAGCATGGATGTGTTGTCTAGCATCTTCATGAGGCGATCCTCCAAACTGACCAATTGAGTTCAACATGTTGAACATGACATGTTTAAGCTCAAAGTGGGCTGCTTGAATTTCGGGAGCAACAATTCCTGGATTAAGATCATCCAAGACAGGATTTAGGTGATCTCTAATAGCTTTAGGTCTTGCTGAAGCATTTTGACCTTGGTCTCCAATTACTGCAGCAGGTTCCCATTGATGCTGAGCTCCGTTCATGATTCTAATAGCTTCTTGTATACGTCTCCGCCGACGAAATAGATGTTCAATTTAAGAAATATAAGGTAATATAGGCTCTCGATGTCTCCTTTGGCGCATGGAATAGCACAATACTTAAAAAGACAAACAAAAACAAGATAAGAAAAAATATACAAAAAAATAAACAAGTGCAAAGACTAAACCTAAAACAACCAATTTCCAATCCCCGACAACGGTGCCAAAAATTATTGCGTTGCGTGATGTACTATAAATGATGTGCAAATAGTGCAACTATACATGTCGAACAAGTAATAAAGTGGTAAGTGAGTATCGTCTCCACAGGGATTGGAGGTGTTTCTAGGCAAGCTTAAGCACACAAGTGTCACGAAATGTAAATGAAGAATGTTGTGGCAATTCAAGACAAAGTGATGAATGTTGTAGCAAATCAGAGCGAAGATATAAATATTGTAGCAAATAAAGGTAAAAGATAGAGTGTTGAAATCAGATAGACAAATAGGTCCTCTTACGTGTGTGAAACTCTGTTGGGAATGACTGGCAGGGCTGTCAGGTTTACCTATGTTTTACCTCTCTACTAGAGTTTACCTCTCTAACTTAGTCTATGCTCGGCAGGATTTACTCAAGGTGCTCCTTAACTATCTCTAGCCAGGAAACTGAGAGCAGGAAATACTACAGCAATACCTCTCAGCGTGAACTCTAACACTCCCCTACCCTTAAAGGTCTATCCCTCTTAGCCGTTGAAACCTAACACTAATCTCTAAGGTGGATTAGAGTTGTGCCTCTCAGCATCGAACTCCATTGTCTATGCAGGTTAAAGAAAGCTCTCTCGACCATTAACCTTAACTAACACCTAAAGAAAGGCTAACTCTCAAAGGCTCTTACAACCCTAAGCATATAAAAACATAGACAAAGCACAAATACGAGCAAGAGATAAATAAACATTCAAAAAAGAAAATAAAACATAGTTCATCCAAACAGCCCTAGCCACCTAAATCAGTTCATGGCTGGGCAAATATCCGAAGTATCTTCATTCATACAACCCATTTTTTCATATATAAAAATAAATGCTAAAGCAACAAAAAGGGAAGAGAAGAACTCCCAATCCACGATGGACTTGCAGTGCCACGAACCGCCCTAGGCGTGCCGCCTCTCTCAAGGTCAGCAAGATCAGACCCTTGGAGCTTCTACGATGGAGGACACCAAGTGGTGGAGGAAGAAGAAAAGAAAAGAGTCGCCTTTCTCTCTCTAGCCTTTTTGTCACTTTTTCACGCTCTCCTCTAAATGAGGGTCTTGTGTCCTTTATATAGTGGAGGCTCCTAGGGTTTTGTGCCCTAATGATTCTTTGAAGTCTTAGGAATATTCCCTATGCATGTGGGGCACAACCAGACAAAAGAGGGTTTGCACATGTGGTCGATCAGCGTGTATGCATTACTTTGTCTTTTTTAACGCCCAGAATTGTTGTCTAAGTTGCTATAGCATTTTCCTTCCTTGACTTGCTTCAGCATCAGCCTGCACAACACCATACCAGCAAATACCCTTCAAGAAGCATCTAGTCTCATGAAATAAAGCCAAACCACCAACAAGTAGAGATGCATGCAACTATATGCTCTAAATGCACCTATATGCTATGAGATGACCTCGAGAACAAACAAATACTTAAGCAAAAAGGTGTAAAATATAAGCATTTTGACAAGTCATCACTAGCCCTAGAGAATCACACCTTGTAGCCATTAAGAGAATTTTTAGGTACCTTAGAGACACACCTTGTTAGGTCTTTGGTATCCTAGAGACTCTTCTTTTAACCTTCATGCTTATTCCGATGTGGATTATGGAGGTTGTAACATAGATAGAAAAAGTACCTCTGACACTTGTCAATTCCTATGTAGTATGATCATATCTTGTTTCTCTAAGAAACAAAATAGTGTACCCTTATCTACCACCGAAGAGGAATATATATCGACCAAAAGTTGTTGTGCTCAAGTCCTTTGGATGAAGCAACAACTTCTAGATTATGGAATTGATGTAGGTACCATACCCCTTAAGTGTGACAACACTAGTGCCATATGTCTCAGTAAAAATCTCATCCAACATTCTAGAACCAATCACATAGAGATAAGACACCATTTCATTAGGGACCATGTACTCAAGAATGTTGTTCTAGAATATGTTGATAACTTTACAAAGCCATTAGACAAAGAGCGTTTTTTTTACTCTTAGGAGAGAGTTAGTTCTAACTAGCCTATCTTGACCTTTTAGAGCCTTTAAGTGTCAAAAATTTGCTTGAATTTGAATGATGATCATGTTTATGCAGTTTTGCCTCTTGATGCATCTATGCTTGTTACTAGGGGAGTATGTATCTGTTTTAGTCCATAAATGTTGCTCATTCATCATAAACATGCATTTAGGATCGTTTAAAATCCAATTTTTGAAATTAAGTCAGCTCAAAAATGTATTTCTAGTAAAAGGGTATTGATACGGGTCACAGTGTATCGATACGGGTTGCTTAATGGGCATCGATACAGATTTAACTGTATTGATACGGTCACGCATGTCGATATGGTATGAAAACCAGACCGGTATGGTGGATTGATACGCCATGTCAGCGTATCAATATGGTAAGCCGCTGGAGTTTAAATGGGGTATTAAATGGGTGTTTCACTATAATTAAAACACAAACCCTTTTTCCCTCAAAACCCTAACCGATTTTCATCTATAAAAACCTCATCAAAACCTTGATTTTTCACACCAAACTCAAAATTCTTTTGGGGTTTTTCATCAACACATCAAGGCTAAGCTATTCTATCATTTTGGTGCATTCAACATCCTTCATTCATCCAAATCCATTACTCAAGGTATAAAAACTTTTTCCTTTCTTTTTAATTTTCGTTTAATTTTTGTTATTGTTTTCAACTAATTTTTTGTATACTTAGTATTATTATTGTATGGGTTTTGAAGTTTTTGCAAAAATTCTTTAAAATTTGAAATTTTTGTTTTGATATATAAATATATCGTATATTTTAGTATACTGTTTTTCAAAACTTTTTTTCACCAAAATTCATATTTATACTTGTATATAATTTTAACATATAAAATATAGTATTTTTCTCAATACCTTGAATTATTGGAATGATTATTGGATCGAATGCGATGATAATTGCATACTTTGTTTTCGAATAGTTTTGATATTTTTCAGGTTATTATAGGGCTGAAAAAGAGACAAAAGAAAGAATTGGCTTCTAGTTCATCCAATCCCAATTCGGAAAATGAGGGTATTGTTGCGTTCGTGCAATGACTATAAATGATACGCAATTGGTGCAAGTATACACGTCGAACGAGTAATAAAGTGATGAATGAGTATCGTCTCCACAAGGATTGGAGGTGAACACAGTTTCAGTATCCAAATTGCTATAGTAATCAAATTGTAATGTGAGTATGCTGAGGTAGAATGAATGAAAGAAAATGCGGTAGGAAAACAAGAAAACAAAGAAGAGATAATCAAATGGCAGATAGGTCCTCTCTCGGATACGAAGCTCTCTATGGAATGGCTGGCTAGCTCCTGAAGGATAATCCTCTCAAACCTCTTAACACTGCTAACGAATCCTAGTTCTCTCACTATGCTCGGCGGGATTTACTTAGGTTGCTCCTAAACTATCTCTAGTAAGAAAGATGGGAGACTAAAATGCTACAGCAATACCTCTTGGCTTGACTCCAACACTTTACTCTCCTAATCTCTATCCCTCTTAGCCGTTTAAACCCATCACTTATCTCTAAGGCAGGTTGGAGTCCTTCCTCTTGGTGGTTACTCCATTGTTTATGGAGATCTAAGGCTAGTTATTTCGATCACTCTCCCTAGCTAATGCTAAAGCAATGACCTTCTCTCGAAAGTTGTCACACACTACTCTAACTGTCACTATTGGCTAGGACTTACTCTCCCAATCACTAACCCCAACTGTACCTAGGGAACGACCATCACTCGAAAGCATTATAAGGAATGGCATGTCTCTCGAGGCACTAACATCCCTAATCTCTTACAACCCTAGGTTGTTCCTAAAGAAAGGCCAACTCTCGAAGGCGCTTAAGGTAGGGCCTATATCTCAAAGCACTGACAACCCTAAGCTCTTACAACTTTAAGGAAATTAAGCATACCATAAACAAAGCAAAGATCAAGAGAGAACGGTAAACATCAACATGAGATTAAGAAAATAAAAAGAGTACCATCCAGTAAAACCCACGCCATCTAAAAGAGTTCATGGTTGGGCAATATTCAAATGTATCATTCTCATACAACCCTCCAGATAAATAAATGCTATAGCAAAAAGGAAAGATAAACTCCTAGTTCGCTGGTGGACTACTATGACCGCCTTAGGCTCACCACCTTAGAAGAGAACGGTGAGGCCAAGCCTCGAGCTCTCTGATGAAGGACACCAAAGCTGACTAACGATGAAGTGCTCCTCCCCTCTGTTGTGCTTCCTCTTGCACACTTTTCTCTCTCCTTGCCTCCCCCTTCTTCTCCTTGAAGAGATGAAGTCTTTATATAGTGGGGGTGGTCTTCTAGGGTTTTGGTGCCTTGGTATCTTGTTGGGGATCCCAACGAATATCCTCCGACAAGCTCTGTCCACCAGGGGACAAGAGGACAGTCTGCAGATGAAGTGCGGCTGCTGCATAAAGTTGTATGACAGTGTCGGGCGTCCTTTCCTGCACTTCACGTGCTTGTACTTTCGTGCACCAGCTAGCCTTCTTTCTCTCCCTCCTATAGCATTTTGTTCCTTTTTTCTTCCCTCGCAATCTGTTATGTCGTCCTGCACACAAACAGCCAAAAACTACCTTTCACGCAGCACCAACTCCACACGAGCAATAAATTGAAAAGCACCCATAATATACTAAAAATGCAGGCTATATGCAATGTAATGCACTTGAAAACAAGCAATTGCTATAGCAAAGAGGCATAAATATATAGGTAATAGCATAGCTATCACACCCCCAAACTTAAGCTATTGCTTGTCCTCAAGCAATGAGTAAAAAATAAACAAAAGGGATGCTATGGCAAAGATTTAATGGGGAATTAATACTACGGCAGTGTTTCAGCTTTCAGAAAAAGGATAGGCATTCAATATCAACAACATTTATTTGAGACTGGCAAGAGTTTCTCATAAAAGCAAGCTTTTAGTGAGTGTGTGTGTAAGATTACTTTCGAAGTATGCATGATATGCGAAGAAATTTTTTCAAGGAAGCTCAATAATAATGTCTTAGCAATGAATCTTCAAGTATTACAGACTTCCACAAAAATGTAAAAGGTACTATTGCGAAGGGTGTCAGCTCATCACACCTACTTTATTTAACTCTAGATGAGTAGGGAGCATACCTCTCACCCCCGAGCTAGTAGGTAGAGTCATCCCGTGACAACTTTCATTCACTCATGTGCTTTTCATTGCCACTTATTTATTTTGTTTCTTTTTCTATCTCTTTTCTTCTTCTTCTTCTTCTTTGAACAGTATGACCTGAAAAGTGCACATCGAAGTGTCCTTCTATAGTTATGCTATAGCATTTATTCAGTTTCCAGTTTTAGGCACATGGGAGTCTATTTTCTTTTAAGCTCATTTTTCATTCTTCCATGCAAGGCATTACTAAAGTCCTTCCTAAAAAGTTTTTCTAAACCTACCAAGAAAAGAAAGAAAGAAATATGTGTCTAAAATTATTTTCTCTAGCAAACTCACTCCTAAGATAGTTCTTTAAGTCACATGCAGTTGTAAAATTTTAAGTTCAGGCCTATTGAATTTCAAATGATCATCATTAAGCATCATCAACACATTTGCAGATTTCTTCCTAGCTAAACAGAATGCTATAGCAAAACTTTTGTCTAATCTTACGATGCAAATGCTATGGTCCTAAACTAAGCGAAGGCAAAACACCCCCAAACTTGGAGATGCATCGTCCGCGATGCTTGAAAAGAAAAAAATGTTATGCAAAATGCTGATGCAAAAATAAACTAAAAAGACGAAAACTTAAAAAAATTTGTACCTCATGGGTGCTGAGGTCAATTGTCACTTGTGTCGTCTGTGGAGTGGTCGTTGTGCGCCATCGGAACTGTTGAGGTCGCACTATCGTCAGATTGAACAGGGGGTGGATCGGTTGGTTTGACGGTGCGCCATGTTGTACGTTTATAACGTTTTGGCTTGGATGTTGTAGCATCCTCAGATGGTGGCACAACTGGGTTGGGTTCAGTGGTGGTTCCTGCCTCAGCCATAGGCTGATCATCGTCACTCAAAGTGGTGGCTGGCTCCCTTTGCGATTCAGGTGGCTGTGATGGTGCTGTAGCAGATTTCTTGTTGCTTCTTGTTCTCTTCCTAGTTGGTGTGGAAGCAGGGTCGATTTGCTGTGACTTTTGAGCAGGGGTCTGTTCTTCTTGGGCTGAGCCTGGGTTGGTTTTCTTGGGAAACGGCTAGCAACTGACTCTCTTTAGTGAGGAGAGAGGTTTGAGGGTAATGGGAGCCGTCTTTTGTCAGGAAAGAGAAAGGGGTCTCTTAATTGCTCAAGGAAAAAGTAGGATAGAGAATTAGGTTATTTGTGGCTAGGGTTTAATCTTCAATAAATAACCAAATATTCTCTCAATTAATTCCCTTTTATAATACCCTATTTGTTTCCCTCCTTTTCTTACGTCGTTCCAACTCCCAAGTTAAGACAAATTGTGTTCCCTACAAACTCTAATTTTCTTCACCAACCAATAAAATAATCCCCTTTTTGATGTACCACTTGCATGACTGATTAATACTACAGAGGACATGTATTATGATACGGAATTTGCAGGATAATAAATTAAAAGAAAGGACAAACAAAAGATAAGAACAAAACTAAAAACACACAAAAACAAACTAACTATTGTTTATTGAAAATGCTAAAGCAAAAAGAAAAAGTTAGGAGGCATACTATCAAGGGTTGGGAAGGCTGAGGTGAGACGTGGCTAGCCCCACTTCGTTTGAGTGATTTTTAGTATATGTTTTTTTTTCTTTTTGGTGGGAGTTTTCTCCAAATGTAGTAGCATTCCTTTGCTATAGCAACTGTCTCGTGCTTTTCTGCCTTCCTCTTCTTTATGATGATATCCTTGAGAAACTTAGCATATGTGGGCATCTGGTCAATGGCCTCCAAGAGTGGCACATTGATATGCAACTGATCAAGGATATCTACAAACTTTTCAAATTGGAGATCTTCTTTCTGCTTTTTGAGTTTTTGAGGGAATGGTGGAGGTGGCTTAGCTAAATCTATTGTAGCTCGTGAGGTTGTGTCTTTTGCTGTAACAAAAACTGCCCTTCCTTGATTGGTCTTTTGGCTTTGCTATCCTCATTTATTCCTTCTACTTGTTGTGGTTCCTGAAGATCTTCTTGTAGTGGCAGTAAGCTGGGTTGGGCTTCATCCTTCTCTCCACCCCCAAACTTATCACCTTTTTTAATCTTCGTGCCACTCCTTAGTGTGAGTGCACTACACTGTTCCTTGCCATAGTGCTTAGTGGCTTCAGTGTCACTAGGCAACATTCCTTGTGGTCGCATGTGCAACGTTTGAGCTATCTGACCCACTTGAGTTTATAAAGCTCGCAAGGATGCACTATGACTTTGTAGAAGGGCTCCCTGATTTTTAATGTTTGTTGCTTGATCCTGTAGCATAACCTTAGTGGTTCCCATGAATTCCTTTGTCATAGCCATGAACTCCTTAAAAGTAGACTCCAATGAACTGTTTGATGAAGGTGATGTTCCCTTTTGATTTTTCCATGGCTTATTCTGGTGAGATTGATGTACCTCTCGCGGATTTTGTTGTGGCATGTGATTGGCCGAAATGTTGCTATACCCCTGGTTATCCCAACTCAAGTTTGTGTGCTGACTTCATCTTGGATTGTTGTTGTTATGGTTATAGTTCCTCACATAGTTGGCCGATTCTGGATTACCAGGGCAATCGTTAAAGTGGTAATTTTCATCACATCTTAGGCATGACCTTACTGCCTTAACTTCCTTCACTTCGTTGGAACGCTGGATATTTTTGAGCAAATATGTGATGTTAGCCAACTGATTCAGTATTGAGTTGTCAACTTCACTCTCCTTGGCAGCTTGCCTTCTTCTCCCTATTCCAAGTCTTGCTGTTGGGAACTTATAATCGTTGTTGGCTGCCTTATCAAGGATATCAAATGTTTCTTCCGGTGACTTGTCCAACAGTGTCCCATTTGCTGCAGCATCTATCAACATCCTTGTGGGTGCATTGACACCATTATAGAACATAACCACCTGGGTCCATTCATGATACCCATGGTTAGAGCATTTCCTCAACAATCCTTTAAATCGGTCCCAACATTCATACATAGATTCGTCATCAGACTACGAAAGGAAGCGATATCATTCCTCAACCGGGTGTTCATCACTGGCGGACTATGCCATAGCAAAAAGTTCTTGCATAAATCGGTCCAACTTTGAATTGATCTGGCTGGTACCCCATTTAGCCATTCTCTAGCACGATATTTTAACGAATACAGAAAGAGCTTTAATTTCAACACATCCTCGTGCACCCCTTGCTGCTTGAAAGAATCACAAACACCCAAAAATGCACGGATATGCTGTCTAGAATCTTCATGAGGCAAGCCACCATACTGTCCAATGTTGCTCAACATGTTGAACATGACGGGTTTAAGTTCGAATTGGGCTGCGTGAATTTCTGGAGGTACTATTCTGGGATGGAGATCATCCAAACTGGGAGTTAAATGATCCCTAATAGCCCGTGGTCGAGCCGCTACTCCTTGGCCATTTGCCATAGCATCTACAGCAACAGGTGCCGGCTCCATGATTCTAGCTTCTGCTTGCTCACGTCTTCTCAAACGAAATAAATGATCACTTCTGGAACAATGGGCTGAATAGGTCCTCTTGGTCTTCTTCTTCTGGTCATAAACTAGAAAAATATATGAAAAGAAAAATAAAAAAACCAAAAACAAAACTAGTGAATATTTACAATGTGGAAATAGAAAGCAAAATGAAAATAAAAACTGTGGACAACCAATTGCCAATCCCCGTCAACGGTGCAAAAAACTTGTTGTGTTCGTGCAGTGACTATAAATGATATGCAGATGGTGCAAGTATACACGTCGAACAAGTAATAAAGTGATGAGTGAGTATCGTCTCCACAGGGATTGGAGGTGAACACAGTTTCAGTATCCAAATTGCTATAGTAATCAAATTGTAATGTGAGTATGCTGAGGTAGAATAAATGAAAGAAAATGCGGTAGCAAAACAAGCAAACAGAGAAGAGAGAATCAAATTGCAGATAGGTCCTCTCTCGGATACGAAGCTCTCTACGGAATGGTTGGCTAGCTCCTGAAGAATAATCCTCTCAAACCTCTTAACACTGGTAAAGAATCCTAGTTCTCTCACTATGCTCGGCGGGATTTACTTAGGTTGCTCCTAAACTATCTCTAGTAAGAAAGATGGGAGACTAAAATGCTACAGCAATATCTCTCTCCTTGCCTCCCTCATCTTCTCCTTGAAGAGATGAAGCCTTTATATAGTGGGGGTGGTCTTATAGGGTTTTGGTGCCTTGGTATCTCATTGGGGATCCCAACGAATATCCTCCGACAAGCTTTGTCCACCAGGGGACAAGAGGACGGTCTGCAGAATAAAGTTGTCTGACAGTGTCAGGTGTCCTTTCCTGCACTTCACGTGCTTGTACTTTCGTGAGCCAGCTAGCCTTCTTTCTCTCCCTTGCTATAGCATTTTGTTCCTTTTTTCTTCCCTCTCATTCTGTTCTGTCATCCTGCACACAAACAGCCAAAAACTACCTTTCACGCAGCACCAACTCCACACGAGCAATAAATTGAAAAGCACCCATAATATACTAAAAATGCAGCCTATATGCAATGTAATGCACTTGAAAACAAGCAATTGCTATAGCAAAGAGGCATAAATATATAGGTAATAACATAGCTATCAGGTATTACTGAACCGAACGTTGGTTTTATAATTAAAAATAGTTTTCAATCCATTTCGGCTATGGCCCATTATAAACAATACCAAGCTTTTTCAATCCGAGATTAAAGAGTTGTTTCAATCCCTTTTCTAAACTTCGAACATTTTAAGTTCAAATATTTTGGGTTGTTAAAACAATGGAAATTTATGACTTTTCTAAGTGTTCCCCCAATTTTGTACCAAAATCTCGTTTTGATTTTCTTTGCTAATGCCCAATGCATCAATGATCAAGCAAGGGAAAGTGTAATTGCCATTGAATCCTATCTTATGGGCAAGAAATTTCATATTGACCAAAGTGCTTTATCCAATGTTTTTGGGTTTGAAAATTTGGGAATTGATGATGAACACTGTGAAACCAAAATTGATTTTGATATAACATATAAACTTAAGGACCAATTTGCAAAACAATAAATTTTTAAGTACTGTTTAAAGTCTCACAATTGACAAGTATTTTAAACAAAATAATATCTCAAGACAAGCTCTTAAATATATGAAAATTTTCTAAGTCTTTTCCTATGATTTTCAAGCCAAACTATGCAAAAACGCCCAGGCGTATCGATACCCTTAGGCGTATCGATATTGGCTTTTGCCACTGGAATTTTAATGGCTAAGTCTTTTCTTATGATTTTCAAGCCAAACTATACAAAAACGCCCAGGCGTATCGATACCCTTAGGCGTATCGATACGGGCTTTTGCCACTGGAATTTTATTGGACTTAGCGTACCGATACGGTATTACCCTGTATCGATACGATATTCATGTGGGCAACTCTTTCAATGAAACCGTACCGATACACTTTGCAACCGTATCGATACGATAAGCCTATCTTTGAAAAATCTTTGCATTTAATTTTTCAACCGTTACTTGTCAGTTGGTTGGTTTCCCAATTTTTAAAAGACCGTTATACCGTACCGATACGCTTGGTATGTGTATCGATACGCTCTTTAAGAAAAACCAAACTTGGGATTCCAATGAGCAAACACTGTATCGATACGGCCTTCCGTACCGATACGCCCCTTAAAACCGTATCGGTACGCCTTCAATGTGTATCGATACGCTCTGTTTTCAGTCACAACGGCTCTTTCCTCTTTGATGTAGGTATCGATACGCCTTCTTCGAGTACCGATACGGTAGGCTGCAGAGTTACATTTATTGTGGGAAAAATGCTCCCAACGGCTCTATTGATGATCCCAACTACCCAAATGGCTAGAAATCAATGCAAGGGTATAAAAACAAGCTTCAATTGAGCAAGCAACAACTATTGAACCTACAAGCAACATAAAAGCAAAAATTCCAAACCCTAGAGTTCTTCATAGTCAAATTCTTGTACCCAACTCTTGTGATTTTATTATTATCTTGTATTGTGAGTTTGGGGAGTTTGAAATTGTATTTGGGTAAACATTTATCCTTTGAGAGGAATTTTTAGAGTTTACCAAATCCATCTCTTTGTAAAAGTGAGTGGATTAAGCTTTGGGTAGAAAGCTTAATCAATTTGTAAGGTTACCTCCTCATCCAAGAAAAGGGGGAGATTCAAGTAGTGAATTGGTTGAAAATCCTTAGTGGGAACTAAGGTAGTGGATGTAGAGTTCATTTGGAGAACTTGAACCACTCTAACCACTTGTGTCACTTTTTATTTTTCACTCATACCTCCTACCAAAATTTTAATTGCCAATTCACCCCCCTCTTGGCCATTTGCAATTGTGTGATCAACTCAACAAACACTCATTGGGGCATTCTCAACTTGGCTCCGTAATCATCCTTGATTCCCATGATCGTATCCTCCATCTCATCATCTCTTGGTGGATCCGTCCTTCCGATGGAAAATTCTCTACTATTCGCCAAGTTGATGCATTTTGGATCTATTGTTTTCGAGATGGTAAGCGCCCAAACCTTTGCCAAATTATGTTTTCCGACTTGGTTTATCTTGTTCAACATTGTCACACTGATCAAGTCAAGTTATTTTTCTATGGCACGGCTTTGAGCTTCTTGTTCCATTCCTTGGAGATCAATTGTTCCCATGATGCCGGCGAGCCTCTAGGCAAGCCAATCGATGAACACTCCCATACTTATGCTCACTTTGAGTACATTGATCATGAGTGGGATTGTGTTAATCGCCCTCCTCCTCAAGACGATCAACCTCCTCTAGTCGCTCCACAAGGTCCTCAAGTCCAACACTCTCAATCTTCCATGGATGAACTTATAGCGTATCTCAATGAGCAATTCACATCCTTGGATGCGGGATTTTCTGCCATTGATACTCGCTTTAAAACATTGAAGGATCGAGTCAAGGCCCTTGAACAACAACAAACTTACATTGGTGTCTCTCTCACCGCCTTCCATGGTGTTTGGCTCAATCATACATGGAAATCTCAAGCCAACCGTGATGATGAATATGAAGAGAACGAGGATGAAGGGGATGGGGACGAGTAGTCTTTGAGCATATCATTACATATAATATCATTTAGGATTTATCTTTTACAACGCACATTTGTCTTTAGGAACCCCATGCTTTGATTTTTTTTCTTAGGATTAAGTTTGGATTTAAGTTTGAAGTTATTTTGAGCTATTATTGCTTTGGATTTTAATTTTCACTTTAATGATATTATGTTGCTTATTATGCTTTGATTATACCTTGTGCTTTATTGTTATATCTTTTCCATATCCTTGAATTGTTGCATTGATTTTGATCTAACAAAATGGGCGAGAAGTGTAAAAACATAAATTTTTACAAACTTTTGAAATCCAATATTAAATTAAGGGGGAGTGATGGGTGATTTAAATAGTTATTATCTTGTTGTTAATTACTCCTTATTTGTCGGTTTAGGTAGCTAATTTGGGCGTTTTCCCTTATTTTCTATGTAGGACATTGGATTCCAGAAATTGTGCTAAAAGAGGCTGAATTCTGCGGTTTTTGTTTTTTTGGATTCATGGCTGGATTAGTGGGCATGAAAGGGATGACTAGATGACACGTCAGAAGCTTCTAGAAGATGGCGTCAGCAGCACCGGATAGCTTATCAACTTTGATTCGGATAACTTATCAGTCGAGATTTAAATTTAAACTTGGGATTTATCTTTTGTATTTAATTTGAATAATTTAGGATTTATCTTTTATCACTTTAGGTTATTTTAGGGTTTTTAGAATACTATAAATTCCCCCTTTGGGGTGAACTCAAAATCATCTCTTGTTCTTTGCTTGTTTTTACTCTTGAGTTCTATAAAAATTCTCTTTCTCTTAAATTCTTTATTTTCTTTAGTTTTTCTATTTTATTTCAAAAAAATGCTAAGTATGATTTCTTTCATAATTATGCTTAGCTAAATTTTCTATTAGCAAAGGGCTTAAAAGCGAAGCTTCAATTCACCTTGTGAGAATAAAAGGTACTTAACAAACTTCGTTTTACATTCTCGATTTTTCTAAAAATTTAGATCGGCAATTGGTATTTCTATCAAAATCTTTTCGCTTTCACTTCAAAAAGCTAGCGTTGATTTGATTGTAGTTGAGATTTATAGTGGGAGGAAGATTCGATGATAGTCATGGTTTCAACTTCCTATGAACACACTTAGCGACGGATTCGCTAAGAGAAAATTGAGAGCGGATTCAATTCTCATCGAGACACTATAATCCGAGTCAGGTTTTTCCAGAGCTTTGAAATTGTTTTATTCTAACGACGATAGTCATGGTTGGTTAAACCAGAAAACTGGAATCTAAAAGTTGATTTTAGATTATCGGTTTACCGGAGAGAAAAACAAGTTACAAGGGTTGGGCCTTGTAGACTATAACCGACATGTATCTGGAGTGGAAAATTTCTTTTTCAATGATCATTTGAATTGAACCGGAGTAAAAGCCTGAGGTTAGTTAAATTCATCGATTTATTTTTACCATATTTATTTCTGCAATCACTTTTACTTAATCTACATTTTCAATCAAAACCCCTTATTCACTAAATTACCTTGCAACAGTCAGAATCAGAACAACCTTTTATCAGAAACTCCTTAGTCCCTGTATACCGACTCCTTCTTCTCTATACTACGCTTTTTCTATATTTATTCTGAGATAAAGGATATTTATTTGACAATTCACGACGCTTCTCAAATTGGCATGGTTGTCGGGGACTTCAGCAAAGTTACTAATATCATTTGTTTTGATTTATGACCATGATGAATCTGGGTGAACTAGCAGATTTTGTACCAGGGATTGAAGCATTAGCCCGAAGACTACACGCACAACACTTCGAGAAAGAAAAACAACAACAGTAAGAATGAAGGCAGCGACAACAACAATTCCAACAAGAACTAGAATTGGCCTCCACATCCGGATCACACTTTGAGTACACCAACGTAGAACCAATTCTGATGGAAGACAACGACTAAACCATCCGCCAACTTGTCGCGGCACCATACGATAACAACCCTTGTATATTACACTTTAGACGGGTTTGATTCATCTTCTACCAACTTTTCATGGCTTGCCTAGCGAAAATTCTCAAAAACACCTCAAAGAATTTCATATGGTTTGTTTGTGTACAAAACCATAGGGAGTATCTGAGGACCAAATAAAACTTCGCGCTTTCCCTTTTTCTTTAGCTGATATAGCCAAGGATTGGTATTTGATTTACCTTCAAATTCTGTTACAACTTGGATTGATATGTCGTGACTTTTTTCTTGACAGGTTTTTCCCTGCGGTAAAGGCAAGCGAATTAAGGCGGAACATCCTGAGTATCTGACAAAAGGATGTCGAGTCACTATACGATTATTGGGAGAGATTTAAAAAGTTATGCGCACACTGCCCCCCAACATGGGCTCTCGGAACAAATGTTACTCCAGTACTTTTACGGGGGGCTAACCCCAATGGAAATGAAGATGGTTGATGCAGCGAGTGGAGGGGCGCTTGTGAACATGACCCCAACAGCGGTAAAAGCGTTAATCTCTACGATGGCCGCTAACTCCCAACAGTTTCGCTCTTCAAGTGAACCATCTCAACGAGTTCACGAGGTAAGTACAATTTCACTGGAAAACGAAATTGATAAATTGGCTAAAATTGTTCAATCCCTTGTTGCAGACAAAAGAAGCTCAGCTAGACTTTGCGGGATATGCACGAGTCTAGAACATCCAACGGATTGTTGTCCGATGATACATGAGGAGAATGCTACGCAAGTAAATGCCATAGGCAATTTTCTCGGACCTCCCCAAAGATAATACAATCCTAGTGCTAATACATACATCCATGGATGGAAAGAGCGTCTGAACTTCAACTATGGACCAAATCCTAGACTGAACCAAGCTTATCAACCACATGCACCACAACAATATCAACCGCAAAAACCATCGTTGGAGTCGATTGTTGAAAGGTTGATGCTATCCCAAGAAAAATTCCAACTAAAGACCGAAGCACACTTTGAAGCAATTGACAAACAGATGAGTCAACTAACGTTAGCGGTGAGTCATTTAGAATCCAAAGGGAATTTGTCATCGCAAACCGAGGATAAAACACGAGAAAATGTTAGTGCAATCACCCTTCGGAGTGGCATTGTTGTCACACTGCCAATCCTTGAAGATGTTGCCGCAGAACCCTAGAAGAAAGATGAACCGAAGTCTCCGAAAGGGAAAGGAGTTGATGACGTAGAAACCTAGAAGAAGAAGAAGAAGAAAGCTAAGCCATATGCTCCTCATGTACCATCTCCCTATGCGACTCCACCTCTATTCCCTTCAAGGTTGGTAAAACGTGATAAGCAAGCCGAGGAACAAGAAATTCTTGATGTGATTAAAAAGGTTCCACGGTACGCCGGATTCTTGAAAGACCTTTGTACAAAAAAACGAAGACTTACCGGCAATGAAAATGTAAATTTAGGAGAAAATGTATCAGCTGTTTTTCAACGTAGGCTTCCACCTATGCTAAAAGACCAAGGCATGTTTGTTATTCCTTGTAAAATTGGTAAAGTAAGAATTAAACGTGCTATGTGTGATTTAGGAGCCTCTATAAACGTTATGCCCCTTTCTTTGTACAACTCACTCTCTATTGAGCCTTTAAAAGATACTAAAGTGATTGTACAACTGGCAGATCGATCCGTGATATATCCCGAAGGAATCCTAGAAAATATCTTTGTCCAGGTAAATGATCTTATTATTCCGGTGGATTTTTACGTCATCGATATGGAAAACGATCGATCAAACTCGTCTTTAGAAATTCTTCTCGATCATTCCTTCCTTAGTACGGCACACGCTAAACTGATGTAAGAATCGGAATTCTTTTCAAAGGAGTTCGACGGTGAGGTTGTGAAATTTGATGTTTACAAAGCAATGCGATATCCCGATATGTCTCTAGTATTAATTTCATCGATATTATGGAGCCTTCCGTTGAAGAGTCTTTCGAGCTTGACCTTGTTGATGATCTGTGCAGGGAATTGGAGGACTTTGAAGAGGAAATCAGGAAGTTTGAGAAAAAAATCATTTGATTTTGATTCAAACCTTACTCCGTCTAAGTCTAAACCCCCACTTTCCACTTTCGAGGCACCGAATATTGAATCGAAAGCACCGCCGGAACATTTTAACTACTTATGTTTTAGAAAAGTAGATACCTTGTCGGCGATTAGTTTCAACAAGCTTTCAAAGCTGAAAAAGATCCAAAGAAATACATACATTAATACTCGAACCAACATGAAGAAAATGAAGGAACTCCATAATAGCAGAATTCTTCTTAAGGAAATTCTCAGTTGTATGAAGTGCATGAACTGGAAGAAGTATTTGTCGCACTACCTGTAATCTGAACCAGGTCGTCGAGCTAAACGATGTTAAATAAAGCGCTGAATGGGAGGCAACCCATTTTATTTTTCATCTCTAAGTTTTTATTCTATTTTATTTATTTTTGTCTTATTTTTTATTTTGTTAATTTATTTTAAATTTTCAGATACCCAAGTATTATTCGTTCAACGTTAATCAGCCTCGAATGCGAAATTATTGATCAAATATGGCGAACATTCGTCCCTTTAGAGCAGCATGATCACCCGAACAACAGCTGAGACTCCCTTGTTCGCCATTTAATTAAATGGCGCGCGTTAGCTAAACCCATAGGCAAGCAGAGCACGTTAGCATTTCCCAACTCCTCAAACTAAGCTTGTCGCCTCTTATCACTTCTCCCAACCACATGCTAAATTAAAAAACCCTAGTCTCCAATTAATTTTCTCAGCCGCATACCCCCACCCAACCTCAAACTTCATCACACTCCTTCATTAATCTTCCACGATGGTGAGAAAAAAATCAACAAGAGGATCGAGACAGTTCGTCCAAGTACCTAGCGACTCTGACTCCATGGCCATGGTCGTGGTCGTGGCTGACACTAAATAGGGGAGTATTTATGTTCCCTATCTTGAGTATTACATTACATTTTGGGACAAAATGACTTAAGTTAGGGGTGGAATTAAATTAACTCTTGTTTATTCTTTGTGATTAAGAGTTATTTCTTGGTTAGAATTGTTGATAATCTTGGTTATCAATCTCTTGTTTGATTTAATTTCTTTGTGTTTCTTTGTGAATTCAATCTCGTTCTTGTTGAATTTAGGATGTAAGATAGCATGGCATGACTAATTGATGTAAATTTTTCTTGGTAATTTCATGAATTTGTTGATTGAATTGAATGCGTGACTTAGTTCAATAAAACTTTCATGTAAGTTTTGAGCTTAATGAGCATATCTTTTATTCTTGCTCTTTGTTTCAATTGAGTGTGCCGAATTAATCGATTGCATTCTAAAATTTGTAACTTGATGCTTGTTGAGACTACACATTTTGATTATGATGTTTTAATGTGATAGATGCATTAGGATTAAACCAATTTCTCTTCCCCAAACAAAATAGCCTACCCTTTTTATTTATTTTCCCTTAGTGAACCATTTTTTAGCCTTATCCTTTTCTTTGTTCACCACATTTTTAAACCCAAACCGATTTTATTTTCCTCTTTTGTTCCCCTTCTTCAAGACAAAGGTGAGGTTATTCTGTAAAAAAAATTGTTCGAAACAACGCAGAATCAAAAAAAAAGTCCAGAAAATTACACTGTTCGAACAATGCAGAAAAATTCAAACAGTGCAGTTTTGATTCAAATGAGCAGAAAATACAGCGTAGAAAAAAAACACAATTTGTCTCGAACAACAACAAAAAGAAGTAAATAAAGCTTGTTTTATTTTTGCTTCCCTTATAAGTTCTTTGGAATAGTTTTTCTCTTTGTCTTGAATTTTTGAAATCCCATTTTTTCGACATTTATCCTACCCGAACCTTAGCCCCGTTACAACTCGTTTTAAAGTCCTCTTGATTTTTGCATCATTTTCATATTAAGTAGTGGAGATTAGATTTAGTTACAAGCTTATGGTGATGAGTTGATTAGTTTAGGATTGAGCAATTCCTTCACCCAAAACACTTTAGCGAAATGAGTGAACCGATGTGAGGAGCTAAGTCTTGTATTCTTTGAAATTAGTAGACCACTGAAATAACTTGGAAGATTTACACTTAATTGATTATGCCTTGCTTGATTGATCTTTGAATTTCAGCATTTACTTGATTTTTTTACTTAAGAAATCTTAGAAATTTTATGAAATTAGAGTTGACAACTTAAGGTTTCTAGCATGATAATTGAGAAATGCTTGAGGACAAGCATTGAATAAGTGGGGGGGGGGAATTTGATGAGCGATTTAAATAGTTATTACCTTGTTGTTAATTACTCCTTATTTGTCGGTTTAGGTAGCTAATTTGGGCGTTTTCCCTTATTTTCTATGCAGGACATTGGATTCCAGAAATTGTGCTAAAAGAGGCTGAATTATGCAGTTTTTGTTTTTTTGGATTCATGGCTGGATTAGTGGGCATGAATCGGGGCATGAAAGGGCTAACTGGACGACACGTCAGCAGCTTCTAGAAGATGACGTTAGTAGCGCCAAATAGCTTATCAGCCTTGATTCGGATAACTTATCAGCCGAGATTTAAATTTAAACTTGGGATTTATCTTTTGTATTTAATTTGAATATTTTAATATTTATCTTTTATCACTTTAGGTTATTTTACGGTTTTTAGAATACTATAAATACCCTCTTTTGGGTGAACTCAAAAATCATCTCTTGTTCTTTGCTTGTTTTTACTCTTGAGTTCTATAAAAATTCTCTTTCTCTTAAATTCTTTATTTTCTTTAATTTTTCTATTTTATTTCAAAAAAATGCTAAGTATAATTTCTTCCATAATCATGCTTAGCTAAATTTTCTATTAGCCAAGGGCTTAAAAGCGAAGCTTCAATTCACCTTTCTATCAAAATCTTTTCGCTTTCACTTCAAAAAGCTAGTGTTGATTTGATTGTAGTTGAGATTTATAGTGGGAGGAAGATTCGCCGATAGTCGTGGTTTCAACTTCCTATGAACACACTTAGCGACGAATTCGATAAGGGAAGATTGAGAGCGGATTCGATTCTCATCGAGACACTATAATTTGAGTCAAGTTTTTCCAGAGCTTTGAAACTATTTTATTCTAACGACGATAGTTGTGGTTGGTTAAACTAGAAAATTGGAATCTAAAAATTGATTTTAGATTATCGGTTTACCGGAGAGAAAAATAAGTTACAAGGGTTGGGCCTTGTAGACTGTAACCGGCATGTATCCGGAGTGAAAAATTTCTTTTTCAATGATCATTTTGAATTGAAGCGGGGTAAAAGCCTAGGGCTAGTTAAATTCATCGATTTATTTTTATCATATTTATTTCTACAGTCACTTTTACTTAATCTACAATTTTCAATCAAAACCCCCTATTCACTAAATTACCTTGCAACAGTCAGAATCAGAACAACCGTATATCAGAAACTCCTTAGTCCTTGTGGACCGACTCTTTCTTCTCTATACTACGTTTTTTCTATATTTATTCTGAGATAAATGATATTTATTTGACAATTCACGACGCTTGTCAGAGAGTAAACTTTTCAAAGATTTCTGAATACTTAAAAATTACTTTGGTTTTGTTATATCAAAAAGGGGAGATTGTAAAACCTAATTTGATTTTGATATAACAAAGTGTCTAAGGACCTATTTGTAAAAGAAAATAAATTTTTAAGTATTTCAAATTATCACAAATTGACAAGGAAATTTGAAAAAAAATGTTTCTAAGCCAAATAAATTGTTCAAACAATTTTTTCTAAGTGTTATATCTCAAAACCTTCTTGTACGCTAAGGCGTATCGATACGCTATAGTCGTATCAATACAGTTTTGAGGTTCTGGAATTTAAATTGATAAAAGCATACCACTAAGGTTATACCCGTATCGATACGGTATTTTATATGGGCTTAAATTTAAGGCATAGCGTACCGATACGATTGTAACTGTATCGATGCGGTTTGATCTGATTTGATAAATCTCTGCATTTAAATTTTTTGATCATTGCTTGTTAGTTATGATTTCAACAAAATTTCAAGCGGTCGTTGGACCGTATCGATACGCCCATATAGCGTATCGATACACTTTTTGCTAAAGTTTTACTCAGGATTCCAGTGAGCAAAATTCGTATCGATACGGTCTTAAAGTATCGATACATCCCTCTTTTTACACTATACTTGTACCGATACGCCCTTATAGCGTATCGATATGCCCTCTTAAATGTGCACAACGACTCTTTCTGTTTTAAGGCAGGTATCGATACCCTTGTTCGAGTACCGATACGGTAGATTGCATAAGTACATTTATTACGGGAAAAAAGAAGCTCAACGGCTCTATTGATGATCTCAACCACCAGAACGGCTAGAAATCAATGCAAAGGTATATAAACAAGCCTCAAAAGCTACAACAATAATTATTGAATCTATTTGCAACAATCCAAGCACATATCCATTTGTGTAATCTTCCATTGTATTATCTTATTTCAAGTTTGGGGAGTGTTTAAGTGTAATTGGGCAATCTATCAACCTTGTGGAAGGCATTTTTCAGATTGTCAATCTTCTTTGTATTTGAGAGAGTTTTTGGTTAATCTTTAGGTACAAAGGATTAACCGATTTGTAAGGTTTCCTCCTAATCCAAAAAAATGGACAAATTTCTAGTGAAATTAGTTGAAGATCCGAGAACTAAGGTAGTGAATGTAGAGCTTGTTCTAAGCTTGAACCACTATAAATTGCCTTGTCTTCGATTTCTAATCTTTCAATTCACTCCCTTCAATTTTAAAAAGTCAATTCACCTTCTCTTGATCATTTTAAAAAGTTGTATATATATTGAGGGTCCGAGTCCGAGTCCGAGTAATATAGTTTATATGCATATTTTATTATTTGAGTGACTGAATTGTTTGAATTTTGCATTTCTGTATTAGGTTCTGTTTGTCAATCAAGGTCTAATTGTTAGGTGCTCAAGTTGTAAAACAAGAAAACACAACAATGGGCTTATTCTACTTACTCGAAGGAGTTTTGAGCATCTTGTTGAATTCACTGAAGGCAGATGGCCGACCTTGCCTGCGAAAAGAGCTTGAAAATGTATGGTGAGATTACATCTTATTGTGCTTGTCAATGAAGGTCTAATTGTCATGTCGTTTTTAATTAATTATATTTACTTGTATATAACTTTTGAGACTTCTAATATTACCGAGTAAGCATTGCATCTGTAAGATTGTTAATCCAGGAACCTCAAATTGCTAAATATCAAACAGATATATTTTGTATTACAGGGTACTATGGACATGTTTAGTTATTAGGATTTCAAGATGCGACCGACCACTGTAATTTAGTCTAACACACTGAAGGTCTCCGATTCTTTTCTTCATGAAGGGGAAAATAAAGAATTTCAAGAAGTAATCGGGTACTGTAATTCAATTATTTCTTATATAAAAATTGGTTTTAATTATTCGTTTGTTCATGTGATGTTTGTATTTTTTGACCATAATTCACCTTGGAAAAAAAAAACAAAAAGAAAAGAAAGGAACTTTTACGTTTGGGTTCAGGTTTAGCTTTACACATGAGTTCAGATAATAGTTTTGAATTTCTCCTGGAACCCATTTTTGTTAATGGTTTTTCCGCATCATTACACATGGTTTTGTTGCTTTCCTTGTTGGTCTTATGGGTAGTGAACAGAGATGAAGAAGGTTCAAAGGTAGGTTTTGGTTCAAGTTATTTAGTGTGTTTTGGTCTAGTTCAGTTTTAGTACAGGTATGTGGTGATTCAGTTCGAATATCAAATCGGTTGATTTCTGGTCAGATCAATAGGAGATTGGTAGATTTTAGGTCGGGTTAGATTTTTACACCCCTATATGGCTTTATAAAGCTAATGTATTTGACTTTTTGGTGAGTTGTGTCGCAGTTCATGTCTCGTCTTTCTTTATTTCTTTTAGTATCTTTTCTTTGTTTCTAGTTGCTTTCGGTTTGGGTCCATTTCGGGCTTAACTAAAATTCGGGTCGATTCGCTTTATTTTGAGTTTCAAATCATCATGTTCGAGTTAATATCAAGTTTCGGGTCGAATAAATCAGTTCAAATCTTGAGTCAAGTTTATTAAATCTAACTATAGGATGATTTGAAACTGTGTTAAAATATTCCTAGTAAAAGGCTTTAATTTATTTGTGGTTTTGTGCATATTTCTTTAGTAACTTTTGGTTTGATAAAAGTTTTAAAATTATATTGAAACTGTTGGTATTAGTTTGGGTTGATAATTACATTACTAGCATTAATGTGCTCATGGTGTTCAAAATTCTTTTGTCGAAACGGTCTTTATAACTTATGATTTATTTTTTTAGGCATGTAGTAGGAAAACACGATAATTTAAATTTTATTTGAAATCTTAAACCTTTTGGAATATAAAACAAAATTTTCACCGGTCATTTAAAGTTAAGATAGGCCAGACAACTATAAAATTATTTTTAAAATATAATTTAAAAACAATTTTAATATTTACGCTTTAAAATCATAAAAAATAAGGTTCAAGAGTTAGTTACATGTGAGGAAAATTTTTGGCTTAAGGGTGTAAGAAGCCCTTAAACTTTTGGGGAAAAATAATTAAGCGACTGAACTCTTTTTGCACTCAATTAAGTATTTGAACTAAGAAATTTAATCAATTAAGTCCTTCAACCAAGAAATTGAATCAATTAGTCCGTTTGTTCAATTTTGACCAATAAATCATGAAAGTTTTTTTAGATATTATTGGCACGTGATATACTATAGTTCTAACATGTTGGATTTACAGATTTTCTCAATAAATTATAAATTTTGTAAGTCTTTTAGAATTTTAAAAACTTTTAAATATTTTTTAAAATAAAATAAATTTTGTTTTGAAAATGTCAAGTGGAAACATTGTGATATGAGGCACTGCACCAATATATCTAAAAAACTGTCAAAATTTAATAGTCAAATGCTTAATTGTAACGATCTAAATTTTTGAGTCAACGATGGAGCGATGACCCAAGTTATAGACTTTCGTGTTAATTTGGATAATTGGATCTCTATGGTCAAGATTGGGCCTTACTGGATGAGTATTGGGGTAATTGGGCTTCACGAGTTACCATTTTAAAAAAGGAAGAATTATGGGATTTTATGTTGTGATTTTACCTTTATTCAAAATAAATGCTGAATACCAATTAAATCATTGGCATATCACGTGAATGAGAAGGGAGACATGATTATATCTTTCATCTTCATTTTTTTTCTCCTACACAACCCTTTTCTCTCATATTCCATGCCTAGTTTTTAACATTAAAAATTTAAATTTTCTTCATCATTTCTTTCATCCAAGGTTCAAGATTCAGGTATGTTGATTTTCTTTCCATGAGCTTCAAAAAAAAGTACAATTTTGATGTTAAAGATGTAAGCTTTCATTTGTTGGATTTTGGGTTCAAAGCTTAATGGAGATTTAATTTGGTGTCTAAGGTTGTAATTTCGTAGCTAAGCTTACCCATAGTTGTTATCCCAAATTTTGATTCGTTCTTCATGTTTGTATGTTAAGAGGAGGTGATTTGGGGGTTATTCCAAGCTTAGGTCAAGGAAAGAAAATGGAAGGGTGAGTTATTCTGGGATTTCTAGCTTAAGGATGATACATCTCTAACTCCTATGTTTCTTGAGGATCATAAATTAATTACATTGCTTGATTTTAAGGTTTAAAGTTGCTAGATTTGGCGTTTAATGGTTGTTTGAGTGCATTTTGAGTGGATGAGACCTTAAAATGGTATAATTCAAAATTGATGTTGATAATGTGTAAAATTTGTAGTAAACCACCCTAAATAACTCCCATAAGATGTAAGATTAAGTTAAGAAGTTGTTGGTTGAGTTTTGAGTGCTTGGGGGTGAATTTCCAAGGCTAAGAAGTTTTTTTTAGGCTTCGGTACCGGTACTCAGAGAGCACATACCAATACCTTAGTGTTCGGGGTTGAAGAACAATGGTTTATTGAGATAAACTAAGAGAAGGGTAACGGTACGGTGTTCAACCTCTACCGATACACCATGCAAATTTGTATCGGTACGGGTCGACTTGTGCAGGTACACTAAGGCTTAGAAAATTCTAGTGAAATATTTTGGTGTCAGTACGTTGTGAGTACCGATACCCAAGAGTACTGTACCGGTATGCGAAGGCCAGTACTGGTACCCATTGGGCATTCTGCCCAAAAATATTGATTTGAGCTTCGGAGGCTGAAAAATTATGAGATTTGATCCAATAGACCCCTAATGATATAAAATGAGTTGTAAAATTGAGAAATTGAGATTCCACTCACCTTACGGACATAATGTTAAAAACTTAAAATATGGATAGGTGACTCGATAATGGTATTAGCTTATTAGCTCACAACAATTGTTATGATGTTGATACGTGCTGTGTGAGCGCTTATGTGGTAGAGTCACCTTGATTGATAGGATAGTGTGGATTTAATGGAGATAATTAATGAGATGATTAATGTATCCTTCCATAATGTATTAACAACTCAGTAATGTAAAGTTAATGATTAACAACGATAGAGAGATCCTCGAGATCGCGTTTCTCGTATGTTGGGTAGACATTTGATTGATAGAGTCTTTGGTTGATGGGATTCGAATACCTAGAGAAAAAGTGTTGCAACACCATGGTTAGAGATATCAAGTGTAGGTTACCGGTGCTGTGTGACCCGGCTCATTCGAAGATACTTGAGGAGGGATTCCGAGTATGGGTGTATGTTCTGATGATATATGACTCGATCTCACCTATGTTGTATGTTTTGATCCTACGTAACCCAGTCTCATCTGGGGCGTATGTTCCGATGCTGCGTGACCCGGAATCACTCCAGATTTATGGTTTGATTTTGTGTGCTTTTGCCTTGATGATCTGATGAGATATTGGGTATGGTTAGACTTGTATGCCATGTATAATGGCTTATGGATGCATTAGTCTCAAGGGGCTGAGTGACCTCGAGTATTTGAAGCCTTGTAGAGCATGTAAGACTTCTTATAGATTTAAGGATGCCTTGGGATAGGTGATCTAACAACTCTAACTTGTATAGGCTAATTGATTACTCATAGAAAGTGAAGCCATATCTATGCTCTCTAGACTATGATTTTCTTGTATGCTTATGTTGAGATATTAAGGGCTCGGTTTACTTCAACCGATGTGGTTGCCAAGTTTGGAGAAGATTGGATTTTTGGGTGATTTGGTGGAAGCTAAAAATAAAAGATATACACAATGATTTAGAGTGGTTCGGCTTTCTAACCCAAAGCCTACATCCACTACCTTAGCTTCCTACTAAGGATTTCCAAACAAATTCACTAAGAATTTCGTCCCCTTTTCTCAGATTAGGAGGAAACCGTTACAACGATCAAGCTTTCTACCCAAAGCTTGATCAAACACTCTCTTACAAGAGAAAGACTTAGCAAACTAGAAATCCCTCTAATAGGTATGTGTTTGCAATACTAAGCACTCACCCAAAACCTAAACACTTGAGCAAATATTACAATGTTAAGCTCACTAGTGTTGTCTAAGCAAGAAATATACAATTTAAGCTCTAGACAAATTTTGACATCATAATGTTGTAACAATTGAAGCATTAACCATTACAAGATGCTTGGAGGTCCCTTTTATACTCCTTGATGAGTTTGTAGCCGTTACTAGCCGTTGGGATTGAATTGGAGCTGTTAGAGCCTTTATTTCCCACCATAAAAGCAGTTCTGCAGCTTGGCGTATCGATACTCGTCAAACTGTATCGATACGGTCCCGATAAGAAATTAGCCGTTGAATTCTTCAGCTGATGCGTATCGATACGCTTACCTGTCGTATCGGTACGGTCCTGCAAATTAAAAGACTGTTGGGAAAATGACCGTTGGGGTAGTTAGGCGTATCGGTACGCGATACACTCGTATCGGTACACGACTAGCCGTTCGGCTATTTCAAAACACACCGTATGGATACGACTAAGCGTATCGGTACGGGTTTTGGCTACTGGAAAACTTATGTAGTTGAAACCCTAAGGCGTATCGGTACGGTCCGAGACCGTATCAGTACAGGCACTTGAAAAGCTTGGTTTTGACTACTTTAAATGTACTTTAAATCATTCCAAAGCCTTGTAAAACCCTTAAACATATTTTCAAGTTTTTTTTTACTAAAAACATATTTTAAATTCTTTTCAATTAGTCCAAAACATTTTTCAAATACTATATCAAAACACTTAGTTCTACAATCTCCCCCTTTTTGATATAATAAAACCAACTTGAAAAATTGTTTGGGATTCTCTCCCCCTTTGTATTTTAAAATTTGAATAAGAGACTTCAAATTTAAATTTGATTAAGGCTCCCCTTATTCTCTTGAAAAACTTGAAAAATCAATTTTTCAAACCATTTCTCCCCCTTTTTGTTATATCAAAAAGAATTTAAAATGAGATTGAGTTCAAAATAACTTAGGAGGCAAAAAAATTGACACACTTATAATTTTGGTTTAAAAATTGGCTCCCCCTTACTCAAAGCATCATAAGAATGTTAGTTCAACATATATGATTATCTAGTTGACATAAATGAAAATAAATCAAATAAGAATAAAACAACTAGATTTTACCACACTTGAACCCAAGGTAGGATGTGAAGCCTTCCTTCTTCAAGTGTTCTTTCTTTGTGTGCATGGAGCTCCCCCTCAATTTTTGACTTGTTGATCACTCTCCATCACACCTAGCAAAAGACAATCAAGTAATTTTTGGTATCCAAATTGCTTTGGATACATAGACATTAGTAGCACAAACTTTAGTCCCCTTAGGAATCCATTTTTCAATTTCATCCTTTTTAGTTGAAGTGGTTTGTCCTTTTGGGACCCAAACACTTCTAAAATATTTACCATTCACAATTCTAGGGGCACTAGATTGTCTTACATAAAAAATTGATTTTCCAAAACTATTTTTCTTTTCAAGTTCATTGGAAATCAAATCTTTTTCTTTTTGAACTTGAAGAAGCAAATTTTGTAAATCAAAACATTTTTGTTCAAAATCTTTCAATTTTGCTTCAAGTTCAAGATTTGTTTTGGAAAGCAAATCATTTTCAATTTTTATTTTTGAAATCAACTTTTTGTTCTTGGAAAATGATGCCTTGAATTCCAAAAGCAAATCATCATAGGCATCTTGCAACTCATCAAATGTATATGAATTTGAAATAGATGAGTTAGAAGTTACCTCCCCCTCATTGAGGGCCATCAAGCATAGGTGGGCTACTTCATCATCGGTGGAGTCTTCATTACTCCATGTGGCCACATATGCTTGTTTTGAAGATGATCCCTTCTTTTTGGATTTGTGGGAGTCCTTCATCTTCTTTCTCTATTCATGCTTGGATTTATCCATTTCGCTCTTCATGAACCGGGTGAATTTGTTGAAGAGATAGGCCATCTCTTCATCTTCACTTTCCTCCTCACTTGAATCTACATGATGGCATGTGGAGGATTTGAGAGCAACGGCACTTGCATTGATGCCTAACTCCATGATCTTCTTCTTCCTCATCGCTCTAATCTCTTCCTTCTTCTTCTCCTCTTCTTTGTTTTTCTTCATTATTTGGTGAGTGAGAAGTGACCCCATGAGTTCATCAAGCTTCAAGGTTTTGAGATTCTTGGCTTCGATGATGGCGGTCCTCTTTGAGTCCCATGACTCAGGAAGGGAGTAGATGAGCTTTCGGACAAGCTTCTCTTCCGGGATGGCTTCTTCATAACCTTTGAGTCCATTTGTGATAGTGGAGAACCTATCAAACATCTTCTCGATGTTCTCTTCCGGATCCATCTTGAAGTTCTCATACTCTAAGGTGAGGAGCCCGATCTTGGTATCCTTTACTTCATTTGTCCTTTCGTATGTGACTTCAAGCTTGTCCCATACCTCTTTGGCACTTTCACAAGAAGGCATCTTCTCATAGATGGTTGGGCCAAAAGCACAAAATAGAATGTGCAAGGCTTTGCAATTTAGCTCCGTCTTCTTGCGATCGTCAGCACTTCATTCCGCTTTGCTTCATTGAGGCACGAACGGACCATCTTCAACTATATCCCATAGCTTGTAGTCTCTTGACTTCATGAAGAATTTCATCTTTGTCTTCCAATGGGCATAGTGATTTCCGTCGAAGAAGGACGGTTTGTCGATTGATTGTGCCATTGAGCCGGTTGAGTAAAGTGTTGATTGAGCTTGCCGGATCTTCTCAATAGGATGTTAATCCTCTTTGATTGAGCCAAGCTCTGATACCAATTGTTGAGATATTAGGGGCTCGATTTACTTCAACCGACGTGGTTGCCAAGTTTGGAGAAGATTGGATTTTTGGGTGATTTGGTAGAAGCTAAAAATAAAAGATATACACAATGATTTAGAGTGGTTCAGCTTTCTAACCCAAAGCCTACATTCACTACCTTAGCTTCCTACTAAGGATTTCCAAACAAATTCACTAAGAATTTCGTCCTCTTTTCTCGGATTAGGAGGAAACCGTTACAACGATCAAGCTTTCTACCCAAAGCTAGATCAAACACTCTCTTACAAGAGAAAGACTTAGAAAACTAGAAATCCCTCTAATAGGTAAGTGTTTGCAATACTAAGCACTCACCCAAAACCTAAACACTTGAGCAAATATTACAATGTTAAGCTCACTAGTGTTGTCTAAGAAAGAAATATACAAATTAAGCTCTAGACAATTTTGACATCATAATGTTGTAACAATTGAAGCATTAACCATTACAAGATGCTTGGAGGTCCCTTTTATACTCTTTGATGAGTTTCTAGCCGTTACTAGCCGTTGGGATTGAATTGGAGCCGTTAGAGCCTTTATTTCCCATCATAAAAGCAGTTCTGCAGCTTGGCGTATCGATACTCGTCAAACCGTATCGATATTGTAACCCCCTTAGACCTGCCTATGCATTTCTACAGATCCTAGGAGGCCACGTTAGGGTCACAAGAGCAACCCACTATAACTCATATAAAATTCATTTCTTTAAATACATTAAAGCTGTAAAACAAATTTATGTTTGAACTATCATATATTTATGAACATCATGTAAACACATAATGGGAACTCACAAACATTATACATACTCTAACATAAAACAATACACGTCATACATGCATTTCCCACTAACTATGCTGATACCGTACTCTAAAAGCAACACCGAGGAAACCCAAAAAGGTATTGATGCCAGTAACTTTACCATGACGGATTTCATCTGATCTGCGATGGTAAAAACAACATGAGCTTGGGAAAGCTCAATAGTACATGACTACCAAATGATGTGGTAAGCACGTGCAAGTACATGACAGACATTACATTGACATAACGTTTCAGGCAACAACGAACTCCATTTACGATTTAATATTTCAGTGTAACATTATAATTGAAGATAACATAATTGTTCTTTATTCCATCGTTGTATATCAGGCGTAAAGCCTACAGTCCCGAGATTTAGAAAATTGAATGATTAAATTGAACTAGGGAGTTTAGTGTGTCCCATCAGTGCTAAATTGTATCAATGTGGTAAACATTTTATTTCACGGGCATATAATTCAAGCAGCAATAATGTTCATCATTTTTTTATTCTTGTCTACCCTCCAAATGTACTCTAATATATAATTCTGAGATGCGTCTATAAGGACATTAAAGGACGTGGGTATCATCCTAAGGGAATACCTTGGGCCCGGCGAAATTTCCTTAACTGAAGCATAGGGACTTGTAGCTGTAACGATAAGGAATTACCCTAGCTGAAGCATAAGGACCTGTAATTGTAACGATAAGGAATTACCCTAGCCGAAGCATAGGAACCTGTAACTATTACGATAAGGAATTACCCTAGCCGAAGCATAGGAACATGTAACTGTAACGATAAGGAATTACCCTAGCCGAAGCATAGGAACCTGTAACTGTAACGATAAGGAATTACCCTAGCCGAAGCATAGGAACCTGTAACTGTAACGATAAGGAATTACCCTAGCCGAAGCATAGGAACCTGTAACTGTAACGATAAGGAATTACCCTAGCCGAAGCATAGGAACCTGTAACTGTAACGATAAGGAATTACCCTAGCCGAAGCATAGGAACCTGTAACTGTAACGATAAGGAATTACCCTAGCCGAAGCATAGGAACCTATTACATAAGGGATTACAATCGGGTCAGGGTTGAACCTTTAGAAACTTCATATCATAACCCAAGTACCCAGCGAATCAGTCTATGCAATATTACATTGAGCAACATAAACTGTAATAATAATAAATAATAAATAGGCATTTGTATACAAAAACAGTAACTAGATATCATGTTTTTCATATCAGGTACTAGGCATATATCAAACAAATAATCTAGTCATGCTTAAATTCGTAAACATGTTATGCTTATGTGAAATCAAGTATGTTAGTCATGTGCACATGATCAGTTTAATAGAGCATGCAAACCATTATGCAGAACAGTCGTGTAGCATACAAGGATTACGCCAGGTGGTCTGATTTAATTCTCGAAGACACATGGTAATTACAGAAAATGGGACACTGAACTTTTGACGATTTCGAATTGATTTCAGAAACAAGATTCCCTAAAAAAAGGGTTTAAAAACTAATGGCTCCACCCAAACATTCAGTAATTATTCCAACATGATCGTGCAAAATTCAGATACATCAGGATTTATCACTTTATTAAGCCTACATAGTCCTTTTAGTCATTTAGCTTTTAGGGGTATTTAGGTCCTTTTATACCTCAAGAGTATTTTTGTAATTTATCATCCAAATATTTCAAAAATTAAATCTTGTAACAATAAATAATCGAAATTGAAAGTTCCAAGTTTAACTACTTTATCAATTATTCACTAAACCTGGATTTCTTAGCAATCATCAATTCCTTATTCAAGTACTCGGCCTTAACCAATTTATTTTCTTATTACTTGAACAGTACCATTTAAAATAATCAACGATAATCATATAACCAAACATATTTATTCGTACATTAGCCAATTGCTAACTTGTTCCGAAAATCACAAAAAAAGATAGTGGGGTGTTACCTCGGCTCCAAGCTACATCGGTCAACCTTGATACTCTTTTCGGCCGCTCTTTAACTCGAACTCGGCGTCCCTAAATATCTCGGATACGAGACAACAACCAGTTACATCAGAAGTTAAACTTAAATATAAGGGAAAACTACACCGGTGGTCCCCGAACTATTATCGTCTTCCTATTTTGGTCTCAAAACTATGTTTTTTGGCAAAATCGTCCCTTCTGTTACATAGTTCTCCTGTTTTGGTCCACCTTCGTTAAAAACTAACGGAATTGCTAACGTGGAATTTTTTTCTTATTTTTTTATTATTTTCTCTCTCCTATATATGTATTATTTAAATTTTTTTATTCAGACTAATGTGGTGGTGACATGTCTCACCACCATAACAAAGCAAATAAATTGAATGTAGAGGGGTGAGTTAGGATTTAAACCCGCATCCCTAGTGTCCCCAAGCCAATGGGTTAACCATTAGGCTAAACTCTAATTATTGATGTATTTTAGCACAAATTGCATTTAAAACAATCAAATGAACCCCAAAAACTTCCATTTATGCCTTTTCAGTAATTTTGTGAAGAACTTCCAATTCCAATGCTAACTATAACTTCCCTCCTAAAACTTTTAGGTTGAGAAAGATAACCTGACTTGGAGAGAAAATGAGTTGAATATAAAGAATGATATAGCTGATGTTTTTCAGAGATCTTTGGCAGTTTCTAATTCTCGAGCTTCTTATCTTGGTAGAGCGACAAATTGATGAAAGAAAGAGGATTGAAGCTAAGTTGGAAGAGGCATCTAGAGAACCGGGTAAGAACATAAATGCTTTATTTCATCTTATTGCTATTCTTTCGCTGAAAATCAGTTTAAAATACATTTAAATTTTAGGAAGAAAGCAAATAATTGCAGACTTTAAAAGCTTGCTTTCTTCATTTCCCGAGGCAATGAGCTCGATGCAGAGCCAATTAGGTAAGTACAAAGAGGCTGCCGCGGATATTCATTCTCTCCAAGCTGATGTGCAATCGCTTTCCAACATTCTTGATAGGAAGGTTTGTACTTTTATAAGTTGTCTGGTTATTCCTGCTATTGCTTAAAGGCCTTAAAGGTACTCTTTTCATTTTTTCTAGATGAACTTGTAGAGAATTCTTAAATAATTGTTTATGAACAGGCTAAAGAATGCAAGAATTTATCTGTCATATCTGCTGAACAAGTTGCTGAGATGCGTAAGTTGCAAGCCATGGTATGATGGGTTAATTCACCCTTTTCATTCTCCAAGAATTTTTTTCCCTCTTTGAGAAGGAAAATCTATTGCTTAGATCTTATTTTGATTTTCATTTATTACAGGTCCAGGATTTGAAGGACAGTGATGTGGAGATGAAATTGATATTGGAGATATATAGACACGAGTTCACTGATTCAAGGTCAGATTATCTAAAACAAGATGCATTCTTTTGTAACTTATGCTATCTAATTGGATATGTTGAATTTGAATTTATTTTCCATAGAATATTTTGGTCAGCAGAGCAACCTTTGAGTTCAACTGAGCTTTTGTTTCTTCTTTACTGTAACTTTGTTCTTTACTGGAAATTATTAGCAGCTGAGGTACGGGAGAATGTGAGCTTATCTTATGTTATAATTGGTTATGATGTCCTACCTTTGGCTATATTGTGCTATAATTGAAGTTCTGATATGGCTACCCTTGATATGGTTCTTGACGCTTAGTTCCAGATTCTTACATCTCTTTTTCAGTGATTGCAGAGATATTATGGAAGCAAGAGATTCAGAATACAAGGCATTCGAGTCATTTGTTTCAACTATTTCTTCGGTTTTGGGGGGTTCATTTGATTGTTTTAAATGTAATTTGTGCTAAATCATATCAATAATTGGAGTTTAGCCCAATGGTTAACCCATTGGCTTGCGAATGCTGGGGACGCGGGTTTGAATCCCAGCTCCCCCCTACATTCAATTTATTTGATTTGTTATGGTGGTGACACGTGTCACCGCCACATTAGTCTGAATAAAAAATTTAAATAATACATATATAGGAGAGAGAAAATAATAAAAAAATAAGAAAAAAATTCCACGTCAGCAATTCCGTTAGTTTTTAACGACGGGGACCAAAACAGGAGAACTATGTAACATAAAGAACGATTTTGCCAAAAAACATAGTTTTGGGACCAAAATAGGAAGAAGGTAATAGTTTGGGGACCACCAGTGTAGTTTTCACAAAATATAATTATCGGGTTGAATCGAAAGGTCAAATATTGAAAACCCACTTACCGAATTCGAAATTGGGGAAACGGGCCTCGAAAATAAACTCTGAATGTCAAAGAAAACTGAACTATATGTTTCCAAACAAATATCAACTCAGGTCGGGTCAACGGTCGGCAGGTCAGGTCAACGCTCGAGACAATGAGTTAAAGCTGGTTTGAATCGGGTTAGTATATTTGGATTCGGTTTAGGTTAAGAGGTTAGACTAAATCAGGTTTTAGGTTTAGTCAAATCCTAACTAGAACCATAAGGGTTTGGGTTCATGTAAACTAGACTTTTGTCAAATTCATGGACAGATTTGGGGCTAGGCAACTCGGGCTTCATAAATATATGGGCTTCTTAGATTTGGGGTCGTACACAGCCCACATAGTCTGGCCTAATGCCCATTATCCAAGCAACAAATAAATTAGGGTTTATCACGCCCTATTGTCGGCGGTTCACCGGCGGTTCAATACCAGATCGACGGAGGAAACGTTGGCGGCAAAACAACCCTGAAGAGTGGATCATAGATGTTTCTTCGTCCCTTCTCACCAACGACGGGCAGAAATGATGATCGAAAGGCATGGTTCAGCTCACGAGGCGACGAGGAGGACGTCGGTGATGGCGGTGACATTCACGGAGCACGACGGTGACAAGGATCTTCAACAGTTCACGGTGAGTTTGCTACCGTTTCGCATTAACAGCAACCGATGAGGGAGCATGGTCGGAAGAAATTTGCTCGCCGGACGACGAGGAACAACGGTACAGTGGCGGTGTAACCCACGGGCCGGCAGAGATGGGTGGCCGGAGTTTGGACAAAACGGTGGGAAAGATGGGCTTGGAAATCTTTCAAACGGATCTTTACGACGAACGGCGACGGCTCGCCGCGTGTGAAGGACGGATCTGGGGTCAGAGTGCGACGACGCTTCTGAGAACAGAGGCGGTAGTGGCCTAAAACGGTGGAGACAGAGGCGGTGGTTGGGCTCGCCGAACTTCGAACCTGTCATCTACGGCAAACGGCGGCCCAACCATGCGAGTAGTTACCGCTGGGTGGTCGGGGCATGACGCCGAGCACGATGTTGGTGGCGGTGACGCTCACCATCGAGCGGTGGGTGAGATCGGCTCAAGGACATGGTGGTCGGGAAAGAGTTCTCTAGAGACTCTTCATTTTCCTTATTATTTTTTTTATCTGAAAATAATTGGAATGTGAGGGGTCACTTTAGAGTTTTTATTAAATTTTTGACTAGCATTCTAGAATTCGTCTTTAAGTATCATATAATCTATTATTTGATTGATATGAGCCTTTAGCTCAACGGTTAAACTTAATGGTTGATGGGTAAGAGGTTGTGGGTTTAAACTCTCACAACCACAAAACCTTACTATTACATTTTTATTTCTCTATTATTATTTTTATTTTTATTTTTTTCTCATAAAAAAAGTAATTACAAATCGGAGTGTTACAACTCTCTCCCCCTTAAAAGAAACTTCGTTCTCGAAATTTTCCAAAGTTAGAGAAATATAGAATCTACTCTTTCATCCATTCCTATACTAAAACTTAATCATCAGAGAATACTTGTTACATGGGACTTCTTAGTCGAGCATAGATCAACCCAATAGTGTTATTAGTCTCTCAGACTGACCCTGTACCCAAACTATCCCATCATACATCTCAGACTAACCGATCAGAATATGTTACATGAATCTATACAGAACTTCATACGTAGCCATACGAACACTTGTCTCATTACTGATGTTATAAGTGGACTCGGTCGGGAATAAGAACATTCTCATCACCATAGTATTCGATCATACAACCCAAGAGTGTACCTTTTTTTAATTTGAATTTCTGTACTAGGTTGACCATCACTTTATGGATGAAAATTTACACCTGAAATTCAAACGAGTAATCAAGGCCTCCAACAGGGCCCTCTAGAATCATGATGTAACGTCATATTTTGGTCAATGATGATATACGACACATTATGTCACCCTTTTCATGCGATAGGTATTTTCTTAAGCTGACCGAATGTAACAAAGGTTTCAAACGAATGTCACTTACTTCCAGCACAACATTTCAATAATAGTTCCCTTCGTGTATAACAAAGTCACCATAGAATTTATATTATAACTAGACTTAGAGACACCTTTCTTTTAAATTTATCAAATTCTCATCATGATATTCTCAAACAAAATCATTATCACCAAATAGCCTTGTATATAATCTTATACTGGTTACCTCACAAAATCAAACATCATGGACAGATTTGGGGCTAGGCAACTTGGGCTTCATAAATAGATCATACATATATGGGCTTCTTAGATTTGGGCTCGTACACAGCCCACATAGTTTGGCCTAATGCCCATTATCCAAGCAACAAATAAATTAGGGTTTACCATACCTTATTGTCGGCGGCTCACCGGCAGTTCAATACCAGATCGACGGAGGAGACGTTGGCGGCACAACAACCCTGAAGAGTGGATCAGAGATGTTTCGTCGTCGCTTCTCACCAACGACGGGCAGAAATGATGATCGGAAGGCATGGTTTAGCTCACGAGGCGATGAGGAGGACGTCGGTGATGGCGGTGACATTCACGGAGCACGACGGTGACAAGGATCTTCAACAGTTCACGATGAGTTTGCTACCGTTTCGCATCAACAGCAACCGACGAGGGAGCGTGGTAGGAAGAAATTTGCTCGCCGGACGACGAGGAACAACGGTACAGTGGCGGTGTAACCCACGGGCCGGCAAAGATGGGTGGCCGGAGTTCGGACAAAACGGTGGGAAAGATGGGCTTGGAAATCTTTCAAACGGATATTTATGACGAATGGCGGCGGCTCGCCGCGTGTGAAGGACGGATCTGGGGTCGGGGTGCGACGACGCTTCTGACGATAGAGGCGGTGGTGGGCTAAAATGGTAGAGACAGAGGCGGTGGTTGGGCTCGCCGAACTTCGAACCTGTCATCCACGGCAAACGGCGGCCCAACCGCGGGAGTAGCTATCGTTGGGTGGTCGAGGCATGATGCCGAGCACGATGTTGGTGGCGGTGACGCTCACCGTCGAGCGATGGGTGAGATCGGCACAAGGACATGGTGGTCGGGAAAGAGTTCTCTAGAGACTCTTCATTTTCCTTATTATTTTTTTGATCTGAAAATAATTGGAATGTGAGGGGTCACTTTAGAGTTTTTATTAAATTTTTTACTAGCATTCTAGAATTCGTCTTTAAGTATCATATAATCCATTATTTAATAGATATGAGCCTTTAGCTCAATGGTTAAACTTAATGGTTGATGGGTAAGAGGTCGTGGGTTCAAACTCTCACAACCACAAAACCTCACTTTTACATTTTTATTTCTCTATTATTATTTTTATTTTATTTTTTTTCTCATAAAAAAGTAATTACAAATCGGAGTGTTACAACTCTCTCCCCCTTAAAAGAAATTTCGTCCTCGAAATTTTCCAAAGTTAGAGAAATATAGAATCTAATGTTTCATCCATTCCTGTACTAAAACTTAATCATCAGAGAATACTTGTTTCATGGGACTTCTGAATCGAGCATAGATCAACCCAATAGTTTTATTAGTCTCTCAGACTGACCCTGGTCCCAAACTATCCCATCATACATCTCAGACTAACCGATCAGAATATGTTACATAAATCTATACAGAACTTCATACGTAGCCATACGAACACTTGTCTCATTACTGATGTTATAAGTGGACTCGGTTAGGAATAAGAACATTCCCATCACCATAGTAGTCGATCATACAACCCAAGAGTGTACCTTTTTTTAATTTGAATTTCTGTACTAGGTTGACCATCACTTTACGGATGAAAATTTACACCTGAAATCCAAACGAGTAATCAAGGCCTCCAACAGGGCCCTCTAGAATCATGATGTAACGTCATATTTTGGTCAATGATGATATACGACACATTATGTCACCCTTTTCATGCGATAGGTATTTTCTTAAGCCGACCGAATGTAACAAAGGTTTCAAACGAATGTCACTTACTTCCAGCACAACATTTCAATAATAGTTCCCTTCGTGTATAACAAAGTCGTCATAGAATTTATATTATCACTAGACTGAGAGACACCTTTCTTTTAAGGGTAATCTTCACCAGTGGTCCCTTTCGTTTAGGGTGTGTTCTATTTTGGTCATCAAAATTCAAAAAAGATTATTCTGGTCACTTACGTTTAGAATCGTTTCTATTTTGGTCCCTTGGCCGTTAGTCTTCGTTACTTAAAAAAATTAGTTTCTAATTTAACCCCCAAACTTTCAAAAATTTATTTTTCACCATCTTCCCCAAAAATTATAAAACTAAACCCCAAAAAATCAATTCAAAACCTTAACCTCTGCCTCCCCTCCCCTAAAAAAACTAAATCTGAAAGCCTGCATTTTACTATGTTTCTCATTTGGAACTCGATTAGTTGTTGAATTCTCATTTTTCAATGTTCATGCTTTAGTGGAGAAGGTGAGAATCGACTTAAAAACAAGGATAGTACCACATTTTAGCTGCACATTTGAAAGGCCATTTTCGGATTAACATCCTTCATCGATATTTTTATATGAACTGATATTAGTGCAATGAAATCGAGTGTGTTAACCTGGATGCATAGGAAGGAAAGAGGAAGGAGCCAGAACTCTTGAGGCATCGAATTAGCTCCAGACCAGTCAAAAACGCCAAGTATCTACCCCAAAAAGAGAACACTATAAGTCTAAAATATGGGTCAATTTTAAAGGTCAATTTGTAAAACATGTGCATTCATGCATACCGAAAGCCAAGTCTTTCCCCAAAAGGGCATGTGAGTGACACTGCCATGGTCAAAAATCCACTTTCGGGCTCTCGTGCAAGCAATGTCGAGTCCTTCCCCGAGAATACGCATGCAAATGTAGCTAAGAGTCGTGCAGAACATGGTGTTGTGACCTTCAATATGCAATCCCCAACCACCATCTTCATTCTGCATCACATTCATATAATTGCTTCAGTATACTCGTATATCTACATATATATATACCAATTATCACAATGTATAATATGTACATGATGATAGTATATATAACGAAGGATTTCTCTACGATGCTGCTCAGGGAATATGGTGTTAAGGTGTTCGGTGATATACATACTAAAAACCTGCAATTTTTGAGGAGATAACATTATAGAATAGTATTTGCATTTGGTTGAGAGTTGATTGGCAAGTCCGGGCGAAGGAAGTTTACCAAGGGTGGAAGGAAAAACAATGGACCAGCATTTTCAGCAGGCCAATGACCGTCACTGGCTTGCAAAGCTGAGAAGAAATGGACAGCTCTCCTCAGTGCTGCTGTGGCCTTCTCATATGAGATTTGCTCACCATCTTCAATTTTCACTTCTGCTATAGTTTGCTTGAAATTCTTTTCCCTAAGAAACTGCAAAAAAAAATTAAAGATTAAATTGTTCATACCCATCCATCGGCCATCCCTAAGAAATCCTTGTTTTTAAGTCGATTCTCACCTTCTCCACTAAAGCATGAACATTGAAAAATTAGAATTCAAAAACTAATCGAGTTCCAAATGAGAAACGTAGTAAAATTGCAGGCTTTCGGATTTAGTTTTTTTAGGGGAGAGGAGGCAGAGGTTAAGGTTTTGAATTGATTTTCTGGGGTTTAGTTTTATAATTTTTGGGGGAAGATGGTGAAAAATAAAATTTTGAAAATTTGGGGGTTAAATTAGAAACTAATTTTTTTAAGTAACGGAGACTAACGGCCAAGGGACCAAAATAGAAACGATTCTAAACGTAAGTGACCAGAATAATCTTTTTTGAATTCTGCTGACCAAAATAGAACACCCCCTAAACGAAAGGGACCACTGGTGAAGATTACCCTTCTTTTAAATTTATCAAATTCTCATCATGATATTCTCAAACAAAATCATTATCACCAAATAGCCTTGTACATAATCTTATACTGGTTACCTCACAAAATCAAACATCATCATTTTCATTTTTTTCAGTCTGAATCAAATCTTCAATTTTTCACATGCATAGGCCAACTCCGGTTCTTTTTCTCTATTCAAATCCATCAATTTAATTCAAAATACAGACGAACGATATGGACGTTTCTTGCCAGTGCAGATCGAGCTATGAAAAGTAGAATATTCATATCTACTTATTTCAAAAATGGGTTCGACGTCAGAGTTTTGGCTCGGAGGGGTACGATTATACTAGGGGCATGCACAGACTAGACACCTTATGACGAACAATCAGTCGGTCTACCCAGAATGACGCAACTCTAAGCTTTGATACCACTAAATATAACCCCCTTAGACCCGCCTATGCATTTCCACAGATCCTAGGAGGCCACGTTAGGGTCACAAGAGCAACCCACTATAACTCATATAAAATTCATTTCTTTAAATACATTAAAGCTGTAAAACAAATTTATGTTTGAACTATCATATATTTATTAACATCATGTAAACACATAACGGGAACTCACAAACATTATATATACTCTAACATAAAACAATACACGTCATACATGCATTTCCCACTAACTATGCTGATACCGTACTCTAAAAGCAACACCGAGGAAACCCAAAAAGGTATTGATGCCAGTAACTTTACCATGAGTATTTTCGTAATTTATCATCCAAATACACGTCATACATGCATTCCAACATGATCGTGCAAAATTCAGATACATCAAGATTTATCACTTTATTAAGCCTACAGAGTCCTTTTAGTCATTTATCTTTTAGGGGTATTTAGGTCCTTTTATACCTCAAGAGTATTTTCGTAATTTATCATCCAAATATTTCAAAAATTAAATCTTGTAACAATAAATAATCGAAATTGAAAGTTCCAAGTTTAACTACTTAATCAATTATTCACTAAACCTGGATTTCTTAGCGATCATCAATTCCTTATTCAAGTACTCGGCCTTAACCAATTTATTTTCTTATTACTTGAACAGTACCATTTAAAATAATCAACGATAATCATATAACCAAACATATTTATTCGTACATTAACCAATTGCTAACTTGTTCCGAAAATCACAAAAAAAAATAGTGGGGTGTTACCTCGGCTCCAAGCTACATCGGTCAACCTTGATACTCTTTTCGGCTGCTCTTTAACTCGAACTCAGCGTCCCTCAATATCTCGGATACGAGACAAAAACCAGTTACATCAGAAGTTAAACTTAAATATAATTATCGGGTTGAATCGGAAGGTCAAATATTGAAAACCCACTTACCGAATTCGAAATTGGCGAAACGGGCCTCGAAAATAAACTCTGAATGTCAAAGAAAATTGAATTATATGTTTCCAAACAAATATCAACTCAGGTCGGGTCAACGGTTGGCAGGTCAGGTCAACGCCCGAGACAATGAGTTAAAGCTGGTTTGAATCGGGTTAGTATATTTAGATTTGGTTCAGGTTAAGAGGTTAGACTGAATTGGGTTTTAGGTTTAGTCAAATCCTAACTAGAACCATAAGGGTTTAGGTTCATGTAAACTAGACTTTTGTCAAATTCATGGACAGATTTGGGACTAGGCAACTCGGGCTTCATAAATAGATCATACATATATGGGCTTCTTAGATTTGGGCTCGTACACAGCCCACATAGTCTGGCCTAATGCCCATTATCAAAGTAACAAATAAATTAGGGTTTACCACACCCTATTGTCGGCGGCTCGCCGGCGGTTCAATACCAGATCGACGGAGGAGACGTTGGCGGCACAATAACCCTGAAGAGTGGATCAGAGATGTTTCGTCGTCGCTTCTCACCAACGACGGGCAGAAATGATGATCGAAAGGCATGGTTCAGCTCACGAGGCGACGAGGATGACGCCGGTGATGGCGGTGACATTCACGGAGCACGACGGTGACAAGGATCTTCAACAGTTCACGGTGAGTTTGCTACCGTTCCGCATCAACAGCAACCGATGAGGGAGCGTGGTCGGAAGAAATTTACTCGCCGGACGACGAGGAACAACTGTACAGTGGCGGTGTAACCCACGGGCCGGCAGAGATGGGTGGCCGGAGTTCAGAAAAAACGGTGGGAAAGATGGGCTTGGAAATCTTTCAAACGGATCTTTACGACGAACGGCGGCGGCTCGCCGCGTGTGAAGGACGAATCTGGGGTCGGGGTGCGACGATGCTTCTGACGATAGAGGCGGTGGTGGCCTAAATCGGTGGAGACAGAGGCGGTGGTTGGGCTCGCCGAACTTCGAACCTGTCATCCACGGCAAACGGCGGCCCAACCGCGCGAGTAGTTACCGCTGGGTGGTCGGGGCATGACGCCGAGCACGATGTTGGTGGCGGTGACGCTCACCGTCGAGCGGTGGGTGATATCGACACAAGGACATGGTGGTCGGGAAAGAGTTCTCCAAAGACTTCATTTTCCTTATTATTTTTTTTTTGATCTGAAAATAATTGGAATGTGAGGGGTCACTTTAGAGTTTTTATTAATTTTTTTACTAGCATTCTAGAATTCGTCTTTAAGTATCATATAATCCATTATTTGATAAATATAAGCCTTTAACTCAACGGTTAAACTTAATGGTTAATGGGTAAGAGGTTGTGGGTTCAAACTCTCACAACCATAAAACCTCACTTTTACATTTTTATTTCTCTATTATTATTTTTATTTTATTTTTTTTCATAAAAAAAGTAATTACAAATCGGAGTGTTACAGATACGATCCCGATAAGGAATTAGCCGTTGGGCTTCTTTAGCTGATGTGTATCGATACGCTTACCTAGCGTATCGGTACGGTCCTACAAATTAAAAGACCGTTAGGAAAATGACCATTGGGATAGTTAGGCGTATCGGTACGCGATACACTCGTATCGGTACGTGACTAGCCGTTGGGCTATTTCAAAACACACCGTATCGATACGGCTAAGCGTATCGGTACGGGTTTTGGCTACTGAAAAACATATTTAGTTGAAACCCTAAGGCGTATCGGTACGGTCCGAGACCGTATCGGGACGGGCACTTGAAAAGCTTGGTTTTGACTAGTTTAAATGTACTTTAAATTATTCCAAAGCCTTGTAAAACCCTTGAACATATTTTCAGTTGTTTTTTACTAAAAACATATTTTAAATTCTTTTCAATTTAGTCCAAAATATTTTTCAAATATTATATCAAAACACTTAGTTCTACAGCTTACTATATGATGATCACGAATTACGGTATAGTAGAAAGGTATCATTGAGCTTTATAAGCTCAACATTCAGAATTGTTGTTTTCGTTCGCAGGTTGGTAGGTTGATCGTGATCAAGGAACACATCGTTGAAGGATTTTCTTGTACCGTTCCGCTTCAGAGTACCATACTAGTTAAACTACTATTTACCAAACAGAACCAATGTTTGAAGGACCGAAACTCATTTATGACTTTTGCATAGGAAGACATGAAAAAAAATCTTTTTAACTCCGATATGAATCAATCAACTCGACCTTCATCCTAGATCAAGAACAAGACTTTAGAAGAAATTATCGCATTAAATCTGAAAATTCCACAGAATTAACAATTTAACTTGTGATCGAGTATAGCTTTTTTTTCTATTTTTTATAGAAAAATCCAATTAAAAGCCTACTCAATCGTGACAATCACTTAACATGGTTTTAGTGTTACTAAAAAACCCATCCCACCTTTAGAGTATCTAAGTTGCTCAGATTTTTCAATTTTTTCAGAGTATCGCTGTTGGAGAAATATTCAAACAATATATGATCTTCTAAGAATCCTCCAAATGTATTAAAAAAATGAACATACCAATGTTATATACACCATATCTAATTTCAGTCCCCAGTGTTGAGTACCATAACCACAAGGATAATAGCAGGACAGATCATCTTTACTTTTTTTTATCATTTTTCCCCAAAATTCTCAATTAGTCTTGAAAATTGTTGAAAAAATAGAAGGCAGAGGAGTTGAATGATATAGCCTGCCACCTCTGTGAGAAAGACTTCTCCAAAGAATGAAGCAACCTGCAGGACATTGGCATCATGAGTAAGACGACGGCGCTCAAAACTCTGCAACTTTAGACAAGAAAACTGAACCAATTCAAACGGTTTGATTTCAGCTTCAATTAGTTTTAATTATTTGAACCAAATCAGAATTTATTTTTTATTTAACCAAACCAATTCAAACAGGTTGCTTCAAATTCTTTAAAAACTAGAATGCTACACATTAACAGTTGATTTGGAGAAATTCTTTAACCAACCACACCAACACATCATGAATAACTCCCAAGTAAGCTTTTTGTCATGACAATGCTACTAACAAAGATTTAGAGAAATTCCGGCTAAATTTCACTGCCACTTCTGTAAACCTTTGATTTGGATGAATGACTAAAATAGGGTAATGACATGAATTTGATTTAATATTGCATTAGTTTTAAGAAATTTGCTTATTTTGTCATGCAAATGAAGCAAAAACTGTGGTAAAAGTAAATATAAATTTAAGCATTTGACTACCGTATGAAAATTAAGGGGAAAATCAATTTGAAGGACCAAACAGGGTGGGGCGGGTTTATGGCCTCCCTGATCCCCGATTAAAAAAGAAAAACCCCGAACCAGATCGGGTCGAGACCCATCGGAGTCTGGTGAAATTGTCATACCTAAGCATACCTATATGATATTGGAATGTTTAACAGGAAAACAAAGAGTTAGGGTAGCATAAACATTCATATGCGAGAATCAGGAAATAGAAGATACAAAAGTAAAGCAAATATTATAATTTTTGACTAGTTATAAATGTCATCATGTGACCAACAAACTACTGGTTTAGCGGCAATGATCTGTTAAAGTTTCAAGTCCGTCGGCACAATGTCCAAGGTTTGAACACATATCCCCCCCCCCCTCCCTCCCCACAAATGTAGAATTTTTACGCTTGTTCCGGTACCAAAAAGAATATCACCAAGTAGGACATCAAAACCTGGTTGGCACTTACTATAGATATCAAAAAGAATATCACTCCATATATTGGCTCAAATCAAGGGAATCATTATGCAGAAAATTATGCAAAAATTTAAATTTGCAACCATCATGGTCTAGAAAAAAGAGAGAGCATTGAGTTGAAACTTACTATAGACAATACTCGGCTTTTGCAGCACTGAATCTAATATGAGTTGAAACAATACTTGAAATTTGGCCTACATGTACTTCATAAACTCACTGCAGAAAAAGAGTAAATTAAATACATTAGAAAACTAGGGAGGAAAAGCAAAAACATATATCATATCCAATCCAACAACTTCCATGTTCGCCGCAGAATAGTATGATATCTACTAATATAAAATCTCGGGAACTTTCCAATTGTTGCATGGGAACTTTATTTTTTATATTTAGTAGTAACAAACATATCACAAGTTTTGGCACTAATCGAGCTGAAAATAACTACCGTCTCCAACAAAATTTAGAGGATAAAAATCTAAAAGGGCTCAGTTGTCCAAGTTCTGAAGAGTAGTTTAAAACCTACTTGATCCGTCCATGCTGGGAAACCGACTAATCACCCATTTTAGTTGAAAGCTAGGAAATCAATATTTGCATTCTCTTTCCAGATAGGTATAAACACCTCCAGCTAAGGCGTAGAATGATGAAAGTGACCTAGAAAAGATACATCCGAATAACTAGAATGTTATCTTGAACGAAATGGGTCCAAAATCAATTTTACATGCAATTCATTCATATTATCTTGAAAAATATGCAACCAATAACTATCACAATCTTTTCACCAGATATGTTCACTAGAACATTTTTTAACACATGCTCTGAATCAAAAGCAGTCCATCCAGAATCTCATACTTGTTCCAAGGTATTAGAAGAAAGTTGTCACTTGTCAAGCCCTAATAGGAGAACAAAGTTGGAGTTTGAAGACCTTGAAAGGGAAAGATCAGTTTCTTATGGGGGATATTCGATTCTTACTTAAGGTGCCAAAATCACTTTTCGTCTCGAATGGGAGTGTCAGATATGGGTAGGGGTGTAAACGAGCCGAGTCGAGCTCGAGTAGTGGTGAGCTCGACTCAGCTCGTTAAGATTTCGAGTCGAGTTCAAGCTCGAGTAATTTTTAACGAGCCTGAGAAATCTGAGCTCGACTCGGCTCGTTAAGAACTCGAGTCGAGTTCGAGCTTTATTTGAGCCTAATCGAGTCAAGTGTTGACCGATCTTTGACCGTATCGGACTCGAGTATCTCGCCATCTGTCACGTTTCATTTAAAGCCCTATAAAAAAAACTTTGATACACAAGTTGTATAAACTCAAGCTTGTTAATTTTAGGGTTTAGAGCATTAGTTTAGGGTTTAGTGGTTTAGGTTGTTGGGTTTAGAATTTAGGATTTAGATTTTAGGGTTTAAAACTTATGTGTAAGGTTTATATTTTAGGGTTTTAAGTTTAGGAATTTATATTTTAAATTATAAAAAATAAAAAATTAGTATATTATATTTTCGAGTAGCTCGCGAGCTTTTCGAGTCGGGTATCAAGTAGCTCGGCTCGGCTCGTTAAGAACTCGAGCCGAGTTCAAGCTCGAGTCAAGTACAATCGAGTCGAGCTCGAGTAGCTCGCGATCTGTCTCGTCTCATTTACAGCCCTAGATATGGGTATGCGTCCTACATAGGTATGTTCAGTTTTTTTCATGTATTTGGAAGATCCTTGGAAGGTCATATCCCTACACCTATTTCCGAATGTGTCCGACAGGTATTTCAAGCAAAACAATGAGTCAGGGAAGCACAACTCTCTCATACACATGATATAATGAACATCAAACTATTTGCATAAACCCAAACATGTATGATATAAAACTAATAGCATAAACTTCTCATTTCAGACTAACTTCTGATTTCCTTGTATGTCAAACATAGATCAAGAGAACAGAAAGAACAGAAAGAACAAAACTTTTTGCATATTAATAAATGAATAGTTTTGTTTCCATATAGGGGTAGGGGGCTAGGGGTTGTAATTCGTAATATACAAATTATTACACTAGGGTGTAAAATGCAACAAATAATTGCAAAAAGGAAAGCATAAAAATGAACCTTGGAAACCAGCCGCATGGATCTTCTGGGAAGGACCTTCTTAATCAAATGCTTTGTGCTTCTTAAAATCTTGGTATTAAGCATGCTACAATCATTCTGATCACCAATATATGCCCTCTTTTTGCCGAGTCCATTAGATTCAACATTATCAAGTCCTCCACACTTTTCAAATAGATCATCTTGTAAGCATCTGAAAAGGGCAACTATGCACTCGAATCAACACATAAAATATATATTCAAGAGCGTATAATTAAATTAAGAAGAATAATTACTCTGAACTCTCGCCCCAATTATTAATTTTGCTCTTATCCTGCAAGCAGTTTCATACGGTAAAACTTTAGTTGTTTCGTTTAGTGTACTGAGAAAAAGCAAATATGTCACTGCCCTTCCCACCCACCCCCCAAAACAAAAACAATAAATCAATTGATTTTTGTCATCTAAAATGCCAGAAAAACTTGATTATTCTCTTTTGTCAGTGAATTATTTTCTGGCGCTGGGATCGAGTGAAGGAAGGGGGGAAAATCTAAAAGAAAAAATATCAGAAAAGTTATTTCTACCCATAAGATGAACCTGCTAGAGATACAATAAAGAATGGTCAAATGACTTAGCAGTGTACAAAATTAAATGTCAAAGGCAATACCTTAAACAATATTTCTCAAAATAATAGTTAGCTGGCACATTTTGGCACTCATATTAATCTAAGAGTAACATGATGCAGAAAGAATGAGAATAGTAGAAAACTTGGAGGGGAAGGAGTAGAAAATCATCTCAACCTTAAATTTATGGACAAAACATGACCATAGTATTGATTTGCTAACTTTTGTAAAGTAGATACATAATAGACTAAGGATTCAACAAAATAAGATTGATCATTTACCGATAAACTTTACAAGTGAATATATAATGTTGCAGCTTTTGACAATAATAGTATTTGTAAAAATATCTGCCTATCTTTTCCAATAGAGTTCTATTCAGAAAAAAGGAGAAAGAAGAAAAGGATCCTAATCCATCTATAGTCCAATTAAGGAAAAAGAAAAGGCTCGCATAAAATGTGCAAAACAGTTTGATGTCCTTCAGAGCACACAACTAATTGATGGCTACTTGAAAAGGGAAATCATAATAAGAAAGAAAATCGCTTTAATATCATTTTACATTAGAAAGGACATTGCAATTTGTGCAAGTCTAAAAGTAGAGCTACTGTGATGGAAAAATCAGAAGATCCTTGTTTGCTATGACTATCAAAGTTGATGCATCTCCTCAGGTTTTTATAGCACACGTCTAACGGGTCCGAAATTTCATTTGATATCATAGTCTTTCATCATACAAGTAATGAGATAACCACATCCATCATCCATGAGCAGGTCATTACAGGTTCTTATCTCTTTTAGTTCTTTTACTTGTGCTTGTAATTGATGGTCATTACAGGTTCTTTTACAAGCTCCCTGTTATTATGGATGCATTAGGTTTATGTGCCTAATTCTTCCAACAATCAAGTACATTTTTTTGGTTAGCAATAGATTAACACTATTTTTTGTTTTGAAAGATTGTCTTGGGGATATATGATGCACACAACCAAGAGTTGGAGATCTAACTACTTTTTTCCTTTTTCAGATACGGTTTTTATCAGGTTTTCAGTACATATACACATTCGTAATCAATCTTTCACTTATGATAAAGAATAAATATATAATAAGTTTTATTTACTTTCCTAGAGAAGATAGATCTTCCTCTAATTTCATAGTCTCTCTTTTAGTCTTGCTCTGCGTGTTATGCATCCAGGAATATATTAGCATATATTAAGGTGAAATGTGGCCATTTGAAGCGTGATACACAGGCAACGAAAGAATGCATTGAATTTGACTGAAGCAGGTCCTATTCTTTTAAAGCTTCTAGTTTCCAGCACCTAAAATTGGATTCAATCAATCTCACAAAAGCTAAATTTTAAATCCAATTTCTTACACAAAACCTGAAGCAGACATAAACTGATCAAAAGCAACAGTGCCTCAAGGCATGAAAGTTCACAAACAACTTGTGATCTACTTTAATTTGTTTCTTTTCCATTTCTGCCACTGTTGATTGGTATTAAGTATTAACCTAACATTGTAATTAAACAATAAAAAACCATTTAAAATCCACCCTACTTTAATTATCCATCAAAGATTCACAAAGACCCAATACACAGACATGCAAAGCAACCACAAATCAAGCAAATTCCTTGACTAGTATACAAACATTTACATATATATGACAAAGCAGTATTTTTTTTTCCAATTACCAAGAACCAAAAAAAGGTGGGGCAAAACATCAACCAATTATAGCTAATATATATCAATAATAGTTTGTGTATAGCATTAACAAAATTGAAAGGTAGAGGAGGTGAACTATCACCTGTTCTTCAACTAATGTAGGCAGCCGAGTCCTAAATGTCTCTTGGTTGAGCTCAGTTGAGCCTACTAGTCCACCTTGGTTTGCATAAACATTATGCTTTGGATCAGCCAAACCCACAGATTCACCATTTTCACCAGGTGAATGTAATGCATCTTTCTGGTGAACCAGTTCTTCAGGCATTTCTGATAAACGATCTGGCAGACATCCAGGAATTATTCCACCAGAACTAAAAAGATGGCAACCATTTTGTAGGGTAAAATTTTCACAAATTTCATTTTCCTTCGTCAGAAGATTTAGTGGACCATTTGATATATTTAATGCAGCATCACCAGCTAACTTCTCCCTAGGAGAATTAATTGAATTAAGGGTTACCAAACACCCATCTTTTGCACATGATGCACCAGCTGAAACTATTTGCCCCCGAGAATCAGGATGTGATTTAACAGAGACCAGTCCTTTATCTCCTTCTAAATGGTCCGAGATATCTATACCTCTGGCACATGGTATCATTACAGCTGAGCCCAAGGATGCATCATCTCCATCAGGTTGATCAAGCTGCAATGAATTTGTTTCTTTTATGACCATATTTGAGGGTAATCCACAGTGTATGTGGCCATCCTTTATTTTCCCAGCATCTATATTCAACTGAGAAGAATTCTCCATCTGTTTACTACTTTCCCCAAAGCGCCCAAGCTCCTTATGAAAAGTCTTACACTTGCTATGGTACGTGTTCCGGCAAATAGAAACCCCACTTTTCAGTTTCTCAACCCACTCTAACGGGTTTGAATTTAAATCAACATAAAGGTTGATTCCCTCTTCTGAACTGACATGAAACTGAAAGGAAGAGGGGGAAACAGTTGGAGTGTTTCTGGAGGAAGGAAAGACAATCTTATCAGAACATGCAACAACATTTGTGTCTTTATGTTCAATATGGGGCATATCATTCATCCTTCCATCTCTTGTGAGAGTCGAACAATCTCTATTGAAGTTTATTGTTTGGAACTCTTTATTCTTAAAACCACTGTCATCATACCGACTAACAAAATGAGATTGTGGTCTTTGCTGGAAAAAAATAGGGCCACCACCATAGTCATCCTGCATTGGCATATCATTAGATACAATTTCTCAATTCTTTTGCCAGCATACATTTTATTCAAAAGCAGCCATTGGGTTAATTTTTAATCTTCCAAGACAAAAGTGTCAACCAGTAAAGTTCATATGCACCATCGTAGCTTCTTTTTTCCTTTTGTTGGTGGGGGGGGGGGGGGAGAGGGAGAGGAGTAACCTTCTAGCTTCTGAATAGATAAAAAGACCTATATCTTTCATCAGGAAAGACTACATAACCTAACACATGCCGGATGAGAGAACAAGAGAGAGGAATCATATGGTATTTATCAGGCTGCATCAGAAGTAAAAAAAAAAATCCATGAATAGAAGCAAACCTTATGATAAAATTTATCCCCTGCGTAACAACCCAATGCATTACATTGAACAGCTTGAGAATAATTCCCTCCATTACACCTGTCTATGGGACAAGAGATGAGTCCATAGCAATCTGAAGAAGCATCTGAATACTATTCATACAAGGATGCATCAATTATAGTAAGGAAATCATATTAATAAAATTAATTTGACAAGATTAAGGACAAACTTATCAGGCACGCGGTGAGTATATACCTTTTACAGCATCCCTGAAAGAGTTTAATGATGCTCCAGGATGAAGTTGTAGATTCAGGGACAAAAGATGTCCAGCCTCTTGAATTCCATATAATCTTTCCCCCACTGTCATTGAACCCGTTCTCTGTCTCTGCATATATTTTTCCAAGGTAGTTTATTATAGGATAAAAAATATTTTCAAAGCTTGTGTAAGTTTTAGGAACCTGTTTTGTCAAATACAAGACTCACATGAAGAATAAAGAAAAACTAGAGTTTGTGCAGTATGTAATAGGCTGACACAATTTAAATCCAAGTTTGCAACTATAAGAAAATATCTGGATGCAGATCTTTAAATATGATAATTCCTAAAGTGCATAAATGAGGGGAAGAAAATATAAGGAAATCTTGTCCAACTGTTACTGCATAGAAATACCAACTCCGCAAAAACATGCCTTTAACATGCAATAAATAAGCAGAGTCAAAACATCGTTACAGCTAGAAATGCCAATTTCGACGAACTATTGATGTAAATTTTTTTATCTTGGTGCTCAAACTAAAATTTCATCAATTCCATTATGACATAGTCACAATATTCATCGCCCTAAATTTCCTTTTCTCTGATCATAATCCTACGTCCCATATTTTAAGAAACATCACTCATCGTTGATGACGTGTCCATTTATAAATAGATGCTGTACCACATTATATGGAACAATTGCTCAATAAAATACTTTCTCGATTAACAATAATGCCGATTTATGTTGCAAAGATACCCTTTGATATCAAATAGTAATGACATTGGCTAGAATCCTCCTATACTGCACTAGCTAGCATTACATTTATCTTAGTCGGGCTTGTTTTTTAAAATAAAGCAAGTCAATCCCACAAATTTTCTTCATTATAAAAAAACAAAATGGAAGCCACAAAATGACAAGTGTGGCATATCTCCATTCTGAGTTCTTGCATACGGTATATTTTCCCCTTTTACCAATCATCTTTACTGCTTTTCATTCAGATCCAATTTGATAAGTGGTAATACGTGTAGTAGCAATATTAATTACATACTAAATATAAATTTAAGGAATTCTACTTTTTCAGTTACAACTGACAAGCTTTCAACATTGAAAATCAGAGGTTCTCCCTCCCTCCCCACGTTCATATTAAGCAAGTTCCAAAATTATATCTAATGGAATACTCCTGTGAATAGTATATGTTACTGTTATTATCAGAAGTAATACAGCATACAAAAGCAAACAAATATATCAGAATGTAACTATAAACTAATGGAAGTTGACATATTGATCAGCTACATAATGGCACGAAAAGCAGTGTGATATGCTTTGGACTCCTAACCCTTGGTTATCTCAATAAATTACCTCTAGAAAAGAGGCCAATGATTTAGCCATATCAGAATGGGACCTATTAGCTGGTAAGCCATACTTCTTACACAAACTCTGAAGCTCTTTCCTTGAAAGGCTATGGTAAAAATCCTCATCTTCCTTATTTTCCATCCAATTTCAACCAATTAAATCTATAATGAAAAATAACATATAAATCAGTTTTGCATCATTCAATCTAACTTAACAACTAATAAACGAAAGCCATTGACCTAACTATGTACATAAATTTAAATTTCAAACATCAGTAATAGCAAATAAAAAGTACAAATAGAATAAGGATACGAAACAATATAATGATTTTTTTTTGAAATATCAAATCCAGTTTCTTCTTGCCTTAACTTCACTTAAAGAACCGAAGGGAAAAAAAAGGAAATACGCAGAGTTACGTGTTCTCAGAAACCCTATTTGGTTGCTAAGAAACCTAGGAAAACAAAAGAGAGAGTAAAAGCTCCACATTTAAGGATTTCTTTATATAAGAAAAGATGAGGCAAAGCGGAGAGTAGAACGAAACAAAGCTGAAATCTAAAATTGTGAAAATGAGAATAGTCCGAAAGCTAAAGAGGGCGTGGAATCTTCGTACTTTACCTGATCTGATGTTTCTTTTCCTCTGAAAGTGACCGAGAAAATTGAGCTTAACTGGGGACTAGGGAGGGAGAGAGAGACGGGCTTTGAAAACCTGATATTGTTTCGCTCTTATACAAGCGGATTCAGACAAAAGAAACGGAAATGGCAATCCCGTAATTAACGGATTATTTGGTCTTAATACAAGCACTCAAGCAGATTCGGTCTAAGTTGCTTTTCGAATGAGTTGAATAGTGCTCGACCCGTGCTGTTTAAAAAATTATGTTGTTCGGCTCGTTGCTCGTTAAGTTTGTCAAAATTTTTACTTTGTTTTTTTAATATTGGTAAAATCTAGTAATACTACTAGAGCTTAATATAAACATATAATTTCTAAAAAATATGACTAAAAAGATAAATAAACGAACTTATCATGACCGAGTCAAAGAAGAAGTCAATATTTTAAATATGAAACTTTTTGTAATTTATTAACAATCAACAACAAATAAGAGTTTAGAATTTTAACTTTCAATCGCATTTTATTATAGGGGGATTGAAGACTTTCTGTTTTTTTTTAACTTTTATAGATAAAGTAATAATAAGTACTAATAAAAGGACTTAATATTAAAAATAAGTACACAAATTATCTCATTTTTTAGATGTCTAAATTTTTTCTCTTTTTAGGTGCTCAAATTATTTTTTTTTTGTCAAAATAAGTACCTCAGATAACCTTAAAAAGGAAAAAACAATTGGGCACTTAAAGGGCAAAAAAATTAAGCACTAAAAAGGGGAAAACGAGATAGTTTGGGCACTCATAATGTGTCGAAACTATTTTTTAATAGGTAAAAATAGCTTGGACGATTAATTTTTGAAATTAGGGTTTTTCTATTAAATTCAGATTTTGAGAAAGATTTGATGTCGCCACCGGTCATTTTGGTAGAACGGACACCATAAAAAATAACCAAAGATTCTTTTTGTAAAATTAGAGTTCGGGAGCCGATTACGTGTGGGGAAGGATTAGCACCCACAAACGTCTGATATCGGTACCTTTAATTTTGTGTGGCATATTGACATTTTGGAATAACAATTCGAATTTAATTTAATCATTAATTATTAATTGGGTTTATGTTCCAAATGGAAATATTTCTTTTATAAAGAAATATATTTTTATTCGAATATAAAATAGAAACACCCCTATAAGCTCAGGGCACCTCTATTCATATTCCAAAAATATATCTCACATATAAAATATTTTTTATGCATGATTAATTATGGTCTAGTTCATTTTAAGTTCTAACCTAAAAGGGCTCTAATTTAATTTACATGTTATTTAATCTATGGATATTATTTAATTTCAAAATTTATATGAGATATCACTCATTTACTTTTAAGCACCATCCATATTTAAACCTCAAAATTATAGATAATATTCTCATACTAATTAATTAATCTAATTATTTAAAGTTCTGGTCTTAATTAAGGCTCTAATTATTGATCTAAGTTATTTAACATTTTCTATGTTGAATAGATATTGTTTATTTAATTTAAAAACTCATATTAAATATCATCCAATTACATGTGAACACCATTTAAATTATGATTTCAAAATTTCCTCAACAATACTTATTAATTTGCTAAATTATCCAAACATATTTAGATTATTTAAAGCCTATTTAAAGAATCTAAACTAAGGCTTTATAATAATTATATGAATCGAATCTAAGTAAAGTCACCTAAATGATACTACATGCTTCAATTAAATCATGGATTTAATAATTAGGATTAAAAAACATTTAATTAAGCAATCAAATTAAGACAAGACTAAATTAAAAGAAATAGAACTTCAAAATAGAGGGAAAGGGGCCAAATTGAAATTTTATTGAAATATTATTTCTGAATTATAAAAAAACAAAAGAAGGGGGCGAATCTTCGGCCCGACCCGAGTCCCCCTAAAACACAGCGTCTTATCTTCACTATATAAAGCCATTTCTCAGCTTCCCCTTTCTTTTTTCCCTTTATTTTTCAATTTACATTCTCTCTCTAGCCAATATTCTCTACTTCTCTCTCTCCGTAAACCACCAAAATTCCCAGAAATTCATCCCAAATGAATCAAAACACATGAATTCTCATGTGTTCTCGGTAAAGCTCCGATCGCCTGCTATCGTTCAGCGACCACCGCTTAATACCTCTAGTCATCCCTGACCTAACTTCGGCGGCCATATACCTAAAATAATTTCGGCCACCGTGATAAATCTTAAACATTTATCTCGATTCGATTGAATCTCCTAACTTCCCCCAACCTAAAACCTAAACTACCCATTTTCTTCTCCGCTGTATACCTAAAATAATTTCGGCCACCGTGATAAGATAATAACTCTCAATGTTATTTTATTTTTCTTATTCATGATTGTATTTTCATTTTTGTTTCAATTTTCACTTACATTTTCTGTTTGTTTGGTGCAGGAACCAAAAAGATGAAGGATAATACCTTCACAGTGATCTCTAGCGTCAGTTCAAGCTTCCCGACGACGCCTCTATTTCTATAGGCTCAATTTCTCTGACGATTCAGGTCTCAAGTAATCTCTCTCCTCTTTATTATTTAATATTATTATTATTATTTATTTGTCATTGTTATCATTAATGGATCTGACAAAATTCTCTCTTGTTATTTATAAGTGGTTAGACTCGTTACGTCATTGCTAACGTCATATTGATGACATCAGCGATAGTTGTGAAATGAGAAAGCACAATATGTGCCTAACTTTTTGGACCAACGGGGAGCCAACACGTGGCATTTTGGACAGGAAAACCACATTTCATATCAGATTATGTGTTTGTTGGGTTGTCCTTAGCTGTAAGTGATAAATGGGTTGTAATGGGCTTTGGTGTAAAGAACTGGGTTGTAATATGGACATTTGGATTTTATTTATTGATTTATTTATTTATATTTATTAAGAGAATATAGTATATATACTCATACCCGGGTAAAACTCAAGTATTATAATTGCCCCTCTTTGTTTATTGCTATGGAATGAGAATTGGGTAAAGACCGGAAAGACACGAATTTTGTCTGAATCTGCAGGCTATCGCTCTGAGCTGCAAGTTCTTCTCATTATGAACTTCCACTCCTTTTTTCCTTTTAGAAATCTTAAGTTCTTCTCATTATGAACTTCTCAATCCTTGTGCCAAGGTTGAGCGGAAGTCTGAACTAGTTATTCTCATTATGAATTATTCATTCTCTGTAAAAATTTTGATCCCCGAGTTTTTCTCATTATGAACTCCTGGCTTTTCTTATTCTGGAAAACACGAATAAGCTCTTCTCATTATGAACTCCTTCATTTTTCCCATGAACACTATGTATTTCCCTCATTAGAAATCTTAAACAAGTTCTTCTCATTATGAACTTCTCAATCTTTCTGCAAAGGCTAACCATGAAGTTTGAATCAATTCTTCTCATTATGAACTCATTCATTCCTCTTGACAATGTTGATCCACTTTTCTCTACAAAAAAGTTGATCACCATTCACTGTGGGAAATGTTAATCCACCTCTCTTAAAGGCGTCTAACAAACAAATTCTTCTACAATGTTGGTGAGGTCCAAACAATCTTGTTGAGTGGATCAAAGGATTGATCAAAGCCAAGATGGGGGTGAATTGGGTTTTTAAAATTTTGGAAGTGAAGTGGAATGAATAAAAATGAAGAACAAGGCAATTATAGTGGTTCAAGTTCCAAATGAACTCTACATCCACTACCTTAGCTCCCACTAAGGATTTTCCAACAACTCCACTAGTTGATTTTCCCTTTTCTAGGCTTAGGAGGAAACCTTTACAAAACCGGTCAATTTTCTACCCAAAATTGACCAAACCAGAATAATTTGAAAGGAATAAGAAGTATCTCTCAATACAATTTTGCCCCTTTAATACAAACACTCAACCCAAATTGAAATACAAGATAAGAATTACACTCAAAGACAATTTGGAATTTTACAAGAATGAGAATTTTGGCACTTGAGCTTGGATTTTGTGTATGGATGTTTCTCTTAGATTCAATAGTTGTTGTTGGTCTTCAATGGGCTTGTTTTTATACCTTCTCCATTAATTCTAGCTATTTGGGTGGTTAGGGAATTGATTATAGCCGTTGGAACCTCTCTTACCACCATAAATGCACTTCTACAACCTATCGTATCGGTGCTCGAGGAAGCGTACCGATACCTGTCTCAAAAAAGAAAGAGTCGTTGCACAATTATAAGATAGGCGTATCGATACGCATTCAGGCGTATTGGTACGGGTTAGGGAACCGTTTCGATACGGATAAGACTGTATCAATGCAATTTTTTCAACATAGCTCACTGGAGGAAATCATATCGATACTTTTTGTAGCGTATCGATACCCTATTTAAAATTCAGTTACCTACCAACTGACAAGGCAACGGTCGATTTATTTAAAGCTCTAAGTTTTTAAAATATTTTAAACCGTATCGATACGGGTGAAATCGTATCGGTACTCGGTTCAAACTCCTTGGGATTTTATAAAGAGAACGTATTGGTATAGATGAAATCTATTTCGATACCTTGTTTCGATATGGTAAGGAGCGTATTGAAAAGCTTGTCTCTAGTAGCCAAGTTTCTAAAAAAAGGTATCGATGCCCTTAGGGGGGCGTATCGATACGCATAGATGTTTTTGAGCAGTTTGGCCTTGGAACACTTAGAAAAAGTTTAGGAGTTTGAGTTTTTCAAACTAGAGCAAAGCCTTATTGATTTGAAACCTTTTGAGGGACTTAAAAATTCATTTCAAGTTTTACAATTTGGTCCTTAAAACACTTTGTTATATCAAAATCAAATATAGGTTTTACAATCTCCCCCTTTTTGATATAACAAAATCAAAGCTTAAAATTTTTAAGTCTTTTGAAAAACTTTGGGAAACAACTCCCCCTTAATGTTAGCTAGGTAAATTTTAAGTTTAAGTTTAATGAGCTTGTGAACTTCATCTCCCCCTTTTTATTAGATCAAAATAAGAGACATAGGCTATAAAGGCATAACAATAAACCAAGCAACATTTAATAGATAATCATAAAGTTCATAAATTAAAGAAACATCGAACTAAAATCCAAACAACATAAATCAAAGCATAAGTTTTAAATGATAAACTTAATCTTAGAAGCATAAATCAAAGTGCATAAATATAAATCCTAAGATGACAAGAATAAGATGCAAAGACTAATCTAAGACTCGTCTCCATCGCCATCTTCATTATCTTCATCTTCATCTTCATTGGCATCGTCGTTCCTCCTTGATTGATGTCATTCATCATGGAAGTCCGTAAGAGAGATATTCATAGAATTATGCTTGGCCTCAATGGAAGTGATACGCTTCTCCACATTGGTCATGCGATCTTCCAAGCTTGTGAAGCGAGTATCAATAGCGGCAAACCCGAAATTCATGACTTGATCTATAGAACCAATTCTCGTGCGTAAGCTTGTGAATTGTTCATTAAAGTAGGTCATGAGAGAATCCATGGATGGAGGAGGAGCTTGAGGAGCTATAAGAGGATTTGCAATCTTTTTCGGGTATAACATCACTAGGAAGCTCAGAAAGGTGAAGCCAATTACCATTGAAATAATGAAACTTGCCCCGAGATAGAGACCTTTCATCAACCGGATCGGTGAGATTCATTGGATAATCATGAGAACAATCGATTTCCTTTTTAGTGAAAAAGTAGCTCAAAGTCGTGCCATAAGTGAATGAAGTAACAAGAGTGGTGTGACGATGTTGAACGAGGAAGACAATCTCCGCAAACATAATGCGAGCAAGGTTAGGACGATTCCTCTCGCGAAAGCATCTAATCCAAAAATCATCAACTTGGCGGATTGTTGAGTATTTTCCTCCGAAAGGCCTAAACCACCAAGTGATCATCAAATGTAAGATGCGGTCATGAGCATTTAGAACGGTGACGGATCCCCCCAAAACATGTCCAAGAGCACCTTCATCATCAATACCCTCATCCTCAAATCCAAGAACATCACAAAGGGCCTTGACATCGATGGTAATCTTCTTGCCCATAAGAAAGGAATTAACGGCATAGACATTACCCTCGGCATTAGTGACACACTTTGCATTGGCATAAAAGATCAAAACCAAATTTCAAAAGAAAAACTCGGGAATTTGAAGAAAATCCATAAACTTCCATTCTTGGAGAAATGGCAAATAAGCAAACTTGAAACGCTCCGAATTGAGAAAAGGAATGGAAATTACCCTCTCCGGTCGAATCTTGTAATTTTGAAAAGATCAAAAATAGTTGAGTTCACCGGGAGTTTGAAAGCACTTTTGATAGATTAAGGTTAAATTCGGACGAGTGTCATCGTCGGGATTTGATCCTTCACCAACTTCGCTTGTACGTGCTCTCTTTTTGGGTGCCATAGTCTAGAAAAATTAATCAAAACAATTTGTGTATGCATTAATTTTTACATTCAACCCCATGGATAAATCATTAATCAAGGTAAAGAAATTTTTTTGAAAGACAAAACAAACAAAAAAACAAAAAGAGATTTAAATTTTTTTTGAAAGAACAAACAAAATAAAAAAATTTAACACGAAAATAATAAAAAAATAGAAAGAAAAGAAGTTTTTATACCTTGATATTGAGAGAGGGAGGAATGTATGATGATTTTGCACCAAATTGATGGAGAGCCTTAGACTTGGCTTGATTTTGAAAATCCCTCAAGAAACTTTAAGTTTTGTGGTGAAAATATGAAGGATTGAGAGGCTTTTTATAGATGAAAATTGATTAGGGTTTTGAAAAAGTGTTTCGGTAAAAGTGAAAGTCTTTTAATGCCCAATTAAAGCTTTTGCGCGATCGAGTATCGATACGCCTAAAGGCGGTATCGATACGAGGGTACAAGAGTAATTTCTTGGAAACACGTATCAGGACACCGTATTGATATGGAAAACATTCATATCAAAACACTCACAACTCGTATCAAAACAGATTTAACCATATCGATACCCTCAAGAGAGAAAATGCAATCTGGAAAGTTAATGAAGTACGCGTATCGAGACGCATAAGACCGTATCGATACCCTATGCCCAGAAATGCATATTTGGTCACAAGAACAACTAAAGGCTCAACTTTAACATCTTCTAAATGTATGCAAATGATGAATGAGCAGATCTAAGCATGTTCTAATAGAAGCATACCCCCTAGCTACAAGCATGGTTTCTACCAAGATTAACAATACATAAACATGAATTTTCACAAGATCAAGCAAATTTAACCTCAAAAAGAGTCCTAAAGGGTCAAGATAGGCTGGTTAGACCTAACTCTCTCCTAAGGGACCAAAAATGCTCTTTGTCTAAAGGCTTGGTAAAGATGTCCGCTAATTGATTTAAGGTATCAACATACTCTATAACAACATATTGCTTAAGGACATGATATCTAATGAAATGATGCCTTATTTTCTATGTGTTTGGTTCTAGAGTGTTGGATGGGATTTTTGGTTAGGCATATAGCACTAGTGTTGTCACACTTAAGGGGTATGGTGTCTAGCTCAATACCATAGTCTAAGAGTTGTTGCTTCATCCAAAGGACTTGAGCACAGCAACTCCCTAAGGATATGTACTCGGCATCGGTGGTAGATAAAGCTACACTATTTTGTTTCTTAGAGAACTAAGATATGGGCATACTACCTAGGAATTGGCAAGTGTCGTAAGTACTTTTCTTATCTATTTTGCAACCCTCGTAATACGCATCCGAAAAAACATGAATGTTAAAGGTTGAGTCTCTAGGGTACCAAAGACCTAAACAAGGAGTATCTCTAAGGTACCTAAAGATCCTTTAATGGCTATAAGATGAGACTCTATATGACTAGTTTGAAACCTAACACACAAGCAAACACTAAACAATATATCTGGTCTACTTGCGGTAAGGTAAAGCAATGATCCAATCATAGAGCGATAAAGCTTAGAGTCAACACACTTACCTCATTCATCTTTGTCAAGCTTTGTAGATGAGCTCATTAGTGTAGCTTGAGGCTTTCCTTGCTCCAAGCCAAACTTCTTGAGCATATCCTTGATGTACTTAGCTTAATTGATGAAGATGCCATCCTTCATTTATTTGATTTGGAGTCCCAAAAAGAAAGAGAGCTCCCCCATCACGCTCATTTCAAATTCACCTTACATCAACTTAGAAAAATCTTGACAAAGCAATTCATTAGTAGAACCAAATATAATATCATCAACATAAAATTGAACTACTAATATATCTTTGCCACTGTTTTTAATAAAAAGTGTCGTGTCCACCTTTCCTTTCTCAAAACCTTTTCCAACTAGAAAACTTGAAAGTCTTTCATACCAAGCTCTAAGAGCTTGTTTTAAACTATACAAAGCTTTTGACAATTTAAAAACATGGTTTGGAAAAATTTGATCTTCAAAACCCGGTGGTTGTTCCACATACACTTCTTCATTTATAAAACCATTTAAAAATGCACTTTTGACATCCATTTGAAATAACTTGAAACCATGATAACATGCATATGCAAGCAACATCCTAATAGCTTCCATTCTAGTTACGGGTGCATAGGTTTCATCAAAATCTATTCCCTATTCTTGAGTGTAACCTTGAGCAACTAGCCTAGCTTTGTTTCTTACTATGTTACCACTCTCATCTAGCTTATTCCTAAAGACCCATTTAGTTCCTATAGTAGATTGATTACTAGGCTTTTCAACTAATGTTCATACATTACTCCTCTTAAATTGGCTTAATTCTTCTTGCATAGCCAAAATTCAAAACTCATCTTTTAATGCTTCTTTGATATTTTTAGGCTCTATGCATGAAAGAAAAGCAACATTATTCATTAATTTGAGAGAGGATCTAGTAGTTACCCCCTTGGACGGATCACTTAAGATTTCACCACCTTTGACATAGTTGAACTCCATTGGGTAAGATACCTCATTTTCCTCAAGAGCCAAGTCTTTCAAGGCTTCAAGAGGTGGATCTTGTGCATCTTCTTCTTTAGTTGGAATATCATCCACCTTTGACGTTTGTCCTCCATCAATGGCATCAAGGATCCCTACATCATCATCATCACAAGAATCCTTCCTCGGAAGGAGGTTATCATCGAAAACAACATGTATAGACTATTCTACTACTAAAGTTATTTTATTAAATACACGATAGGCTTTAGAGTTTAAAGAATACCTTAAGAAAATAGCTTCATCATTTTTAGCATCAAATTTACCTAAGTTGTCTTTTTCATTATTTAAAACAAAACACTTGCCAGCAAATTGATGAAAATAGCTAATGTTAGGCTTCTTAGATTTTAAAATCTCATATGGTGTTTTCTTTAAAATTGGCCTAATCATTACTCGATTTACAATGTAGCAAGCGGTATTTGTGGCTTCCGCCCAAAAGTATTTAGGTAAATTGTTTTCATAAAGCATGGTTCTAGCCATTTCTTGTAAAGTCCTATTTTTCCTCTCAACTACTCCATTTTGTTGAGGAGTTCGAGGTGCCGAATTATTGTGGCTAATAAAATTTTCATTTAAAAACTCTTCAAAATCTAGATTTTGAAACTCAGTTCCATGATCACTTCTAATGTGAGAAATTTTAAGCTCAAGATCATTTTGAGTTATTTTAGAAAATGTGATGAATTTTTCTAAAGCCTCATCTTTTGTACTTAAGAATAGAACCCAAGTAAACCTAGAATAGTCATCAACAAGTACAAAAGCATATGATTTACCACCCAAGCTCATAGTTATAATAGGCCCAAAAAGATCCATATGAATCAATTGTAAATATCTACTAGTAAAGACATCATTAATGGATTTAAATGACGATCTCTGTTGTTTACCCTTAGAGCATGCATCACATATTTTATCATTTGAGAACTTAATCTTGGGTAAACCTCTAACTAGATTTAGGGAAACTAATTTTTCTAAAACACTAATGCTAGCATGTCCTAGTTTCATATGCCATAATCATGCATCATTTTCATTTTGTGCAACAAAACATGCATGAGATGTATGAATGTCATCTAGATGCACCATATATATGTTTCTTATGCGATGGCCAATGAGCATTATTTTATTAGATTTAATGTCAATAATTTTACACCCATTTTTATCAAATAAGATATTAAACCCTTTATCACACAATTGACTAATGCTCAACAAATTATGCTTTAGACCATTGACATACAACACATTTTCAATGAGTATGGTAGAGTGATTACCTATGGAGCCAATACCTTCAATGTGGCCTTTGGAGTTGTCACCAAATGTCACTACTCCTCCACTTTTTGGCTTTAATTCCAGGAATCGACTATTGTCTCCGGTCATGTGCCTCAAGCATCCACTATCAAGGTACCACAAATTTTGACTTTGTGCTTTGGCCTTGTAGCAATGCCCCCTACAAACAAAGAAATTAAGCTTTGATTTTTGGTACCCAAATCATTTTGGGTCCACAAGTGTTAGCTCTCAAAAACTTGGTTCCCTTAGGAATCCAATGTGACATGGCATCAACATTATTAGATTTAACAAGTTCCTTAGGAACCCATACACTTCTAATTCTTTTAGTTTTAGTATTCCTATAGGAGCCATTTTGTTTGTAGTTAAAATTCTTTCTCTTATTCTAGATGATTCACCTATTTCATTTTTCAAAGGACCAACACTCTTGAAAGAATTTTTGAGCTCATTGAGCTCATCTAACACCTTTTGGTGTTCAATATTACATTGAGAAATAAGATTATTTAAATCTACATTTTCTTTTTGAAAGTATTCAAGTTCATCTTGTAGACCTAAAATCTTTTTCTCAAATTCCAAGTTAGCTTGAGAAATTAAATCATTTTTAGCATTCAAATTCGAAATGACTATTTTATTTTTCAAAACGGACTCCTTATACTTCTCAACTAACTCATCATATGCTTCATGCAATTCATCATATGTAAAATCAAAAGTAGATGAGTTAGAGGTTACCATAGAATCCTCCTCAATAGCCATGAGGCAAAGGTTGACCACTTCTTGTTCCTCATCCTCGGATGACTCCTCATCACTCCAAGTAGCAAGCTTGGCTTTGAGCTTCTTCTTCTTCTCAAAGTCCTTCTTCTTGAGTTAAGGACACTCGGAATGGATGTGACCCGGTCTCTTGCACTCAAAGCATATGATTGGATCATTTTCTTCCTCTTTGTTCTTGGTCTTGAAGCCCATCTTTCTTTGAAACTTTCTACCTCGGTTGGATCTCATGAACCGTGAGAATCTCTTGGCTATCATAGCCAATTCTTCAAGATCTTCCTCCTCACAAGAAGTACTCTCCTCATGTAGAGAAGCTTTGAGAGCCACTCCTAGTTTCTTCTTCTTGTCTACCTCAAGCTTCTCCACTCTTCTTTCTTCTTTTCATCTTCCCTTCCTTGCTTCATGATTTCATGAGTTAGGAGAGAACCAACTAGCTCATCAAGCTTTAGCATCTTCAAGTTCTTTGCCTCGATGATAGCGGTTCTTTTCCCATCCCAAGACTCGGAAAGAGAGTAGAGTAGCTTTCGGACTAGCTTGTCCTCTGGGATGATCTCTCCAAAACCTTTTAGCCTATTGACGATAGTTGAAAAATGATCAAACATCTTAGATACGGTTTCTTCGGGCTCCATCTTGAAATTCTCATAGCTAAATCTTGGAGTAGATATCCGGTCTAAGAGCACAAAATAGCATGTGAAGAGCCTTGTCGTTGATTTGAAGCTTTTTTCGATCATCTTCACTCATTTCTACTTTTATTTTCGGCACAAATCTTCCTTCATCGGAATGATGGGACTGTCTTCTATAGCATCCCAAACAAGGAAATCACTTGACTTTATGAAGAGGCGCATCCGGTTCTTCTAATAAGGATAGTTGTCAGCGTTGAAGAAGGGTGGTTTGGTGATCGATTGAGACTCGTACATGCTAGAGCCAGAGGTAGATGCCATGGCTTGCTTTGTAGATGATCACACTCTTCCTAGAATCTCCTCTTTCGGTTGTTAATCCTTCAAAGAGGTAGGCTCTGATACCAAATCTAACTCCTCATTCCTCTAAATTGTTGGTGAAGTCTGAAAAAGTTAAACTATTTGTTCTTCTGGAAATGTTGACGAAGTCTAAGAAAGCTACACTATCCGTTTTTTTGAAACACTGCGAAGCCCGAAATAGTGCCACCCTTCACTCCTCTAAAATGTTTGTGAAATCATAACAGTCAAACTATTCGTTCTTCTAAAATGCAGCGAAGCCCAGAATAGTAACATCTTCATTTTTCTAAAATGTTTGATAAGGTCTGAAAAGTCAAACTATTTGTTCTTCTGAAATACTACAAACCCATAATCATTATACTCCCCATTCATTTGAAATGTTGATGAAGTCTAAAAAATCTAAACTATCCATTCTTCTGAAATATGGCGAAGCCTGGGACGGTTACACTCTTCATTCTTCGGAAATGTTGATAAGGTCTAAAAAAGCTAAACCATCCATTCGTCTAAAATGCGACGAAGTCTGAAACAATTACACTCTTCATTCTTCTGAAATGTTAATCCACCTCTCTACAAAGGTGTTTAAACAAGTGAGTTCTTCTCATTAGGAACTCTGCATTCTTCGACATGCGAACTCTCCTCATTATGAGTTCTTCATTCTTTGTTGGGTGAGTTCTTCTCATTATGAACTATGTACTCTTTGCTGAGCAAACTCTTCTCGTTCGAAGCTTTGTATTTTTTTCTTGGCGAGTTCTTCTCATTATGAACTCTTCATTCTTTACTAGGAATGTTGATTCACCTCCTCATCTGGGGAAAAAATGAACCTAGAAAAAGAAATGTCATCAATTAGTGAAAACTCAACTTGAAACGATATGAGATATACTCGATTTCTAGCTTGAAGCACTGAGATCTTTAGAGTCATTTCTCCTTCTGCCTAAAGTGTCTCGATCTTTCAGTCTAAATCTCGCATAGGATCTATAGTTTCTCTTCATTTGTTGATCTATCTCCTTCTATGCTTGGAACGTACACGACCAATTAAATTATGAATCTTCCTCATTTGAGCCCGGAGTTGATCTGTCTTACTTTCAAACCTGGTAACCTGAACTTCCTTCTTTTTCTTGAAACTCATGGCCCAAAAGGTTAAAATTTTTGCCGATACTATGCTCCCACTATCTTATTATGACGACATTCGAAAAGTTCTCATCACTCTTGAAAGTGATGAATGAAGGACTTACTGATGACCCGAAGGTTTTAGAATTGCACTGCACTTTTTGTCTTGTGCAGACAATCAAATATTCTCATCATTCCTGAAGGTGATGGCCCGAAGGACTTAACATCATGCCCGAAAGACTTACTGATGACTTGAAGGTTTTAGAATTGTACTGCACTTTCTTTCTTGTGCAGACAATCAAATGTTCTCATCACTTCCGAAGGTGATGACTCGAATGACTTAACATCATGCCCGAAAGATTTACTGATGAACCAAAGCTTTTAGAATTGTATTGCACCTTATGTCATGTTCAGACAATCAAAAAAATCTTTGCTGAGATCGACTTCTTAAAAAGGAAGTCACTGGTTTATATCTTTGCTTCACAAAAATGTGAATTGAAATTTTTGCTGGATCTACTTCTCCAATCTCGAAGTTGCATATTGTAATTTTTGTTTATTCTTTGCTGATTCTGTAAATTCCTACCAAAATATGTAAAAATTCTTTGAATGTATGAGTTAGCATGCTTCTATCTTATGGATGCCTGACTATATATGATGCATGGATTGTGAAAACTGAGGACCACTTGGATGAGATTTGATCTTCTTTGCTTCTTCGTTGAGTTTTCTACTTCTATTATAATGTTACCTCATCTCTTTAGATTGTTCTTCTCAAATCTTGCTTAGATTAATCTTCTTTGAGATTTTTCTTTGAAGTATCGCCATTGTCTTCACGCCTCGACAAAATTTGCCCCAAAATTTTATTGTTGAGCTCTTATTCTTCTTCAGTAGATTTTGACTTCTTTAGTAATCAAATTCTTTTAGGCTCTACACTCCCTCTTGTATTCTAACTTGGACTCTTATGCACAATGATGCCCCACTGATCTCTTTGTTTCTTGTCACATCATGTAGAGTTTACCCCTCTTTCATCATTTAGGGCGAGCAAATGCCTCAAGTCCCTGAACTTTTTTAAAGTCCCCAAACTGTTTGATATATGCATTCTTGTAATTATCCTCACCCTGGCCCCTATTGGGATAGCCAACTACAGGTGAATGCCCCATACTCAACATATCTTTACCATGTCAGGTCTATCATTTGCATCCATAGCCTTGCACTTTGAAGTTTATCTTTGAAGCAATACAAAGAAATCTTTTTGTTTGTAAAAAATGTTAGTTTGTTGATCGACATTTCAATGAAGGCTACTTTACAAGACCCATAAAACCGGAGTCTTAATAAAGAAGGAAAACAGAATATGATGCCCTGCATATCAAGTGCAAGAACATCTCAAATTCAAACCTCATGTGATTAGCATATCTTGTGAATGTTGTAGCGATATTTGAGGTCATGAAATTTCTTCCAAATCACTCAGTTCACACCTTATGATTATCACATTGCTCGATCCAGTCAGAAACAACTCATTTTTTGTTCTCTTTATTCTTTCCATTCATAAATGTGTTCAAGCTCCAGACTTGTTTAACCAATAGAGTGCAAAAATGATATTCTAAGAATAAAATTCTATAAGTCCATGTGTGTAACCCCCTCGTCCCGGTCCGGACGCTTGACCGGTCCGAGTGGGCCACACGGGGAAAACCGAAGCGAAACCCGTTAAGGTTCCCCCTCGGTTAGCAACCCAAAAAAATTCTTTATTAATCTTGTCTAAATGCATTACCATGACCTATGTGAATCACGTCAGCGGAAACAAAAGCAATACAAAAGCAATCATTCAAGACATCACCTTTAAAACAGCCCATTTTCTGAATTTAAGCAGGCCGTATCGATACACCTGTCAAGGGTATCGATACGCCTTGACCAAAGTCAACCCCAAACAGTCAACACAGGAAGACTGTATCGATACAGCCCTTGAGCGTATCGATACGCCCTTCCTAGTCAACATCTCGTGGTCAACGAGATAAACCTGTACCGATACGCTAACACTCTGTACCGATACGGTAATAACTCACCAAAATCTCAGAATTCCAGTGAGCAAAAACCGTATTGATACACCCTCGCGTATCGATACGCCCAGCCAAACTTGAGTCCTGGAGGCAAGACCGTATCGATACGGCCCTTAGGCGTACCGATACGCCCTGCACTGCAAGACTCCCAAATTCAGCAAAAACATACAATACTCGAACCTAGATGCGATTTAAGACCCCTCTAACCACATACGAACATACATACAACATTTACTGACCAAGATCTAGTCATACGAGGCACCCAACAAGGACAAACAACATTCATCAAGGAAATCATGCATTTGACCAAAAGATAGCATATAAACATTCAAGGTCTCATACTCCAACATTCAAACACAAAGGCAACCCCATAAGGCACAATGCCAACATACATGGTAAGCAATCTAGACATGGTTTACAATTCAAACATGACATCAACAAGCCATACAAGAGCAACATAATCAAGGAGTCTAAACATGCTCCTAAACAACCAACAAGGCACACATCCCATTGCTTAACTATTACATGTCCAAAATACTAGAAACTCATACTTAATAAATTCAAGGTCAACAACCACACTTGGAGGCCCTCCACTTGCAGAAGCAACCCATGAACTAAGGATCTGCATTGTCGAACAAAGAGAGAGCGTAAGCAATGAAGCTTAGTGAGGGTAAGCTCTTTAAAAACAAACCTCGACAATGCAGGGTCCAAGCACGATCTCAACCAAGGTAAATGCATGATCATACCTTCGATCCTCAAGAGCCAAAATGTCAATGATGCATGAACAAATATTGAATAATATGTCATGCTCAACGAGCTCATTTCCACAACATATGTAAACACATATAATCGTCCAAAAGGGAACACATTTCCCCATCACATTGATACACATATCAATTTATATTGGCACCTAGCTATGACCCGAATATGCGGATAAACACGTTGGAACTCACATCCAACAACCACTTTACCTCACGGTGGGATTACACTCATCACCGATCTCGCGGAGGGGATTCCACTCATCCTCACGCCCCGTCGATGGGATTCCACTCATCATCGACTAATATATAAGACAATTTCCGGGTGAACCCGTACTCCTCCTTGGTGATTCAACGCCACCAAGGCCACGCGCGAATTTGACTCATGTGTGCACACTAACATCCTAATGATCGATCATTTGTACTCAAGCATACTAGTGCCAACATTTAACTTATTCCACATTATCAATTACAACCAATTCCGTGCTTAGCACGTACTCGCCATGAACACAATCATGAACAATCCACATGCATATCACAATGCATCACAACCATGCCTCATCACACATGCATAACACATTATACATAAACAATCATATCACAAATAGTACGAGGCATAAACATCCATTACAAGTTCAACCAAAGGCTCTAGTTTAAGTTTAGGATTAGGCTACCACCCTAATCCTAACTCTAGGTGGGTCTACCAAGCCCGACCTAGTCCACATGCTCGAACCAAACATTTAAACCACTTTAAAACATTAACCACTCACCTAAGCATCCAAGCTCAGTTACCAAGCAAGCAACCACCCTCAAGCTTCCGGATTTCCTCCCGATGCTTCGTCGACCCAAGTTCTCACTTCTAAACAACCTCAATACAATTCAAACAACTTCAAATCAGCCCAAGCATCAAAGTACTGACCCGGAATACAATTCAAACACAAATCACAATATTTCAAGTCATGAACAAACTCCACATTTAACCAAACTCGGGCAGCCCCAAAACCTCATCCAAAACTCATGTTTCCAACACCTTTTATACCCACAAATGATCCCAAATCAACCCCTAACCATAGCACTAACATTAGCCCATCAATTCTCACCTAAAACAACCCCCAAAACTCACCCAAAACCCTTCAAAAACCCCCTTTAAACCCAATTTCGGGAATTTGTTCAAAACCAAGAAAAATTCATATATGTGGTACCATTTAGCTCCTAGACTTCATAACTAACAACATTGAATCAAAATATCAAGTTTAACAACATAAAGTTACCATTTTTAATCAAAACTTTTGAAATCTCCATTTCCAAAACCTTAACGAAAATAAAAACTAATTGTACTTTTGAAGAGAGGAGGTTGAGGAGAAGTCAAAAATGGTGTTACCTTTCAAAAACGTGTTGAAATGGAGAAGAGATGAAATGGAATAGTGGAGAGGATGAGAGAGCTCTTCTTCTCGTTAGTTGAAGATGATGAATAGTAAAATGGGGTGTTTTGTTTTGTTTTAATTTAAAGGCCCAAAGACCATTTTGCCCTTAATGAAATGGGATATTCACAAGAGCATATAATCCATGGCTATTTGGGGTTTAATTTCAAAATATGGCCAACACGACTAATTAACTTGAAACCAAAACCCGGAACATTATTTTAAATTTTAAAACCAAACCTGGAATAATATTAAAATATTATTTTCACCCGACCCCTAAACCTGGGTGTTACAACTCTCCCTCACTTAAGGAATTTCGTCCCCGAAATTACCTGACGGAAACAAATACGGAAACTACTCAAGCATATCAGCTTTCCTCTCCCACGTGGCCTCTTCCACACCTCTATGTCTCCACAACACCTTGACCAACTCTATGGTCTTACCACGCAACACCTTACTATCAGAAGCGAGTATATCAACAGGCTCTTCATTATAAGACAAATCCGGATTCAACTCTATCTCCTCAACGGGCATAACATGAGAAGGATCTGACCTATATCTCCTAAGCATAGACACATGAAAGACATGGTGGATCTTCTCTAACTCAGAAGGTAACCTCAAACGGTAAGCTACAGGCCCAATCCGCTCAACTATCTCATACAGACCAATGAACCTCGGACTCAACTTGCCCTTCCGGCCAAATCTCATTACCTTCTTCCACGGAGATACTTTCAGAAACACTTTCTCACCCACGGAGAACTCAATCTCTTTCCTCTTCAAATCCGCATAAGACTTTTGACGATCGGAAGCTGCTTTCAAACGGTCACAAATCAACTTCACCTTGTCGGTAGTCCCCTTAAGCAAATCCGGCATAGGTAACAACCTCTGACCTGTTTCAGCCCAACAAATCGGAGTCCTACATCGTCTACCATACAAGGCCTCATAGGGAGCCATCTGAATACTAGACTGATAACTGTTGTTGTAAGCAAACTCAACTAAAGGTATGTGCTTCTCCCAAGAACCCTGGAAGTCAATCACACAACAACGAAGCATATCCTCCAAAATCTGTATCACTCGCTCTGACTGCCCATCGGACTGCGGATGATAAGACGTACTGAAATGCAAACGGCTACCTAGAGCACTATGCAAACAACCCCAGAACCTCGATGTAAATCTAGGATCCCTATCTGAAACAATAGACTTCAGAACTCCATGAAGTCTCACAATCTCACGGATGTACAAGTTTGCCAACTTGTCTAAGGAATCTGTAGTGTTCACTGCTAAGAAGTGAGCACACTTAGTGAACCTATCCACAATCACCCAAACAGAATTCTTCTTCGAAGGAGACAAAGGCAACCCCGACACAAAATCCATGGTGATCCTCTCCCATTTCCATTCTGGAATCTTCAAAGGCTGTAACAAACCTGAAGGAACCTGATGTTCTGCCTTCACTCTCTGACAAACCATACAACGGCTCACATACTCGGCTACATCCTTCTTCAAACCAACCCATAAGTAATCATTCTTCAAGTCACGGTACATCTTGGTGCTACCCGGATGCATAGAAAAAGGACTCGAATGTGCTTCACTCAGGATCTGACGTCTCAACTCAACATCTTCCGGTACAACAATTCTATCTCTAAGGCACAACAAGCTCTCACCACTGAAACTATACTCGGTCGGTCTTCCTTCGGCTATGTCCTGAACATAAGGAACTAAAGTCACATCTTGCAACTGCTTCTCTCTAATCAACTGAATCAAAGAAGGCTTCACTTGCAACTCGGTGATCAAACCACCATCATCGGATACACTCAATCTAGCAAACATAGCTCTCAACTCAACGACCACTTTTCTACTCAAAGCATCGGCTACTACATTTGCCTTACCCGAATGGTACTCAATGGTCAAATCATAGTCTTTTAGTAACTCTAGCCATCTTCTCTACCTCAAGTTCAACTCTTTCTGTGTCATCAAATACTTCAAGCTCTTGTGATCGGTGTAAACTATACACTTCTCACCATACAAGTAATGACGCCAAATCTTCAATGCAAACACAACCGCGACTAACTCTATATCGTGAGTAGGATAGTTCTTCTCATGAACCTTCAACTGTCTAGAAGCATAAGCAACAACTCTTCTTTCTTGCATCAAAACACATCCTAAACCTATGTAGGAAGCATCACTGTAAATCACAAATTCTTTACCTGAAACAGGTTGTACTAACACTGAAGCATTTGTCAAAGCTTCTTTCAATTTCTCAAAGGCCTTTTGTCTTGCATCTGACCATTCAAACTTAACCCCTTTTTGCAACAATTTAGTCAAAGCAACAGCTACTCTAGAGAAACCATCAACAAATCTCCTATAGTAACCGGCTAATCCTAGGAAACTCCTAATCTCGGTCACAGACTTAGGTTGTTTCCACTCGACAATAGCCTCAATCTTCGATGGATCAACACGGATACCTTCGGCCGAAACAACATGGCCAAGAAATACAACCTCTCGAATCCAGAACTCACACTTGCTAAGCTTCGCATACAACTGATTGCTCAACAATCTCTGTAAAACAAATCTCAAGTGTTCATCATGCTCCTCTTCTGTCTTCGAGTAAACAAGTATATCATCGATGAAAACAACTACAAAACGGTCTAGATAGTCTCTAAAAATCCTGTTCATCATATCCATGAATGCTGCAGGTGCATTCGTGAGCCCAAATGGCATCAAAAGAAACTCGTAGTGACCATATATAGTCCTAAAAGCTGTCTTCGGAACATCGCACTCTTTCACTTTCAACTTGTAGTATCCTGACCTCAAATCTATCTTCGAGAACACTGAAGCACCTCTCAACTAATCAAACAAATCATCTATGTGAGGCAACGAATACTTGTTCTTCACAGTCAACTGATTCAACTGCCTGTAATCAATGCACATGCGCATACTACCATCTTTCTTTTTCACAAACAACACAGGAGCACCCCAAGGAGAACTACTAGGCCTAATGAAACCACGGTCTAATAATTCTTGCAACTGACTCTTCAATTCTTTCAACTCTTTAGGAGCCATACGATACGGAGCTATCGAAACTGGATTAGACCCTGAAACGGTCTCAATCACAAACTCAACATCTCTATCAGGAGGCAAACCCGGAAACTCTTCAGGAAACACATCCGAAAAGTCACACACTATTCTAATATCTTTCGGTCTAGCTTCACTCATATTCGGATTCATAACATAAGCTAAGTAAGCCCCACATCCAGAATCCATCAACCTATGAGCCTCTAAAGCTGACACAACATTAGACAAGAACTTAATGTTCTCGCCTACTACCACTACCTCGTAGTCATCAGAAAGTTTCAAGGAAATCATCTTCGTCTCAAAATCCATGCTAGCTCGGTGCTCAACTAACCAGTCCATACCCATAATAATATCAAAACCATAAAAAGGAAGTTCCATCGTATCAACAGAGAACACATGACCCTGAATCTTCAGTGGACACCTCCTATACATACGTCTAACCACAACCGTCTCCCCAAAAGAACTAGTCACATGTATACCTACATCTAAGATCTCAACAGGTATATCTAACTTCCGTGCATGCTCACTCAAAATGTAGGAATGTGTAGAACCCGAATCAACCAAAGAAAGCAAAGACATAGACTGTAACTCAAAATTATCTGCTATCACATCAGTGTCGTTCCCGGCCTCCCTCTAAGCATAAACCCTCACTGGTCCTCCTGCCTCTAGCTGCACTGCCACAACGTGAGCAAGGTTCCTCTGAGCATCTACCCTAGGTGCATCAGCCCTAGGCTGGAAGTAGCCACGACCGCGCCCACGGCCTCTCTGAAAATCAGTCGCTCTCGCAGGAGCCTGAGCTATGTTCGGTGCTTGTACCGCCTAATGCGGGCACTCCCTCCTAAAGTGGTCCCTCGAACCACAGTTCCAACAAGCATGGAAGTTACCCCAACACTCATCAGCGTGCTATCTCCTACATTGTTTACACTCGGGGCAAGCGCCCTCCTCCTCTATGGCCCTGATGGCCCCTACCATGGTGGCCACCGCCACGCCTATGGTCATAATACTGTCCACCGCCCTTATGCCTCTTGGCATCTCTACTATCAAAGTGGTTATGCCTCTTACCAGAACTAGAACCTTCAGATCGTTTGGCCGAACCCAAACTGTGTTCTAAATCCTTGGCCCTCGCGACCAATACATCAAAATCTGAGTAGTTAGAAGCTAGAGTGTACCTCTTGATTTCTCCATTCAGTCCATAGCGGAAACGGTTACAACGTTCCACTTCCGTAGGAACCAACTCTGGAGCGTACTAACTCAAACGAACAAAACGGATCTCATAGTCAGTCACAGAAGCATCTCCCTGAGTAAGGGCCATAAACTCTCGCTTCTTCTCATCTAGGTACCTCGGACCCAAGTATCTCTTCCTGAAAGCAGACTCGAAGAAGTCCCAACCAATCTCAGCCTCTGGAACTCCGGTAGTAATGGTGACCCACCAGGTGTAGGCATCACCCTGAAGCAACGAGATCACACAACCCAATCTACGCGCACCCACACAACCCATCTGAGCTAAGATGCGAACAGTCTTCTCTAACCACAGTTCGGATCTCTCAGGAGTAGATCCTCTAAACTCTTCGGCCCCTAGGCTACGAAGCCTCTCCAATGATAAACTGTTATCATCTCCTCTAGGCTGAGCTGCAGCCAGAGCTCCCGCAACTGCGGACTGGAATGCTCCCGCTATATCTTGCACTAGCGGAGTCATATCAATTCCAGCTGGACCTTGGCCACCCTGAGGTCCCTCTCCCTCGACTCCCGCCTCGTCTCCCTCACCGGGCGGAGGAGGTGGTGGTGGTGGAGGTGGTGGAGGAGCTCCAACTCCAACAGCAGTAGGCCCCTCTAAATGAGCCTCCACACCAGCTACCGGCTCAACAGGAGCCGCGACACGTGGTTCCTGACGAACCACTCTCGGCCTACCTCTCGGTCTAGACATCGCTCTCACAGATATTAACTACAACCACAACAACAAAACATACAAAGTTGGGTTAGCAAGGCAAGGCTTCCAAGTGCTCAAGTACGTTTCCCTCACTTTAAAAAATTCTTTTCCGATGTAATAGTAGCAATGAGACTCTTAAACGACATACTTTTAAACAAAACAACTAGCATACTTGTCACACAAGCAATCATGCTTTCAAGGCAAGCAAACACCGTGCATAACAATACAATACAAAACTTAAGCTTACCTCACTTACCTGCCCAAGGTCTCGGTAACCTTAGGCTCTGATACCAACAAGTGTAACCCCCTCGTCCCGGTCCGGACGCTTGACCGGTCCGAGTGGGCCACACGGGGAAAACTGAAGCGAAACCCGTTAAGGTTCCCCCTCAGTTAGCAACCCAAAAAAATTTCTTTTATTAATCTTGTCTAAATGCATTACCATGACCTATGTGAATCACGGCAGCGGAAACAAAAGAAATACAAAAGCAATCATTCAAGACATCACCTTTAAAACAACCCATTTTCTGAATTTAAGCAGGCCGTATCGATACACCTGTCAAGGGTATCGATACGCCTTGACCAAAGTCAACCCCAAACAGTCAACACAGGAAGACCATATCGATACAGCCCTTGAGCGTATCGATACGCCCTTCCTAGTCAACATCTCGTGGTCAAGGAGATAAACCCGTACCGATACGCTAACACACCGTACCGATACAGCAATAACTCACCAAAATCTCAGAATTCCAGTGAGCAAAAACCGTATCGATACACCCTCGCGTATCGATACGCCCAGCCAAAATTGAGTCCTGGAGGCAAGACCGTATCGATACGGCCCTTAGGCGTACCGATACGCCCTGCACTGCAAGACTCCCAAATTCAGCAAAAACATACAAGACTCGAACCTAGATGCGATTTAAGACCCCTCTAACCACATACGAACATACATACAACATTTACTGACCAAGATCTAGTCATACGAGGCACCCAACAAGGACAAACAACATTCATCAAGGAAATCATGCATTTGACCAAAAGATAGCATATAAACATTCAAGGTCTCATACTCCAACATTCAAACACAAAGGCAACCCTATAAGGCACAATGCCAACATACATGGTAAGCAATCTAGACATGGTTTACAATTCAAACATGGCATCAACAAGCCATACAAGAGCAACATAATCAAGGAGTTTAAACATGCTCCTAAACAACCAACAAGGCACACATCCCATTGCTTAACTATTACATGTCCAAAATACTAGAAACTCATACTTGATAAATTCAAGGTCAACAACCACACTTGGAGGCCCTCCACTTGCGCAAGCAACCCACGAACTAAGGATCTGCATTGTCGAACAAAGAGAGAGCGTAAGCAATGAAGCTTAGTGAGGGTAAGCTCTTTAAAAAAAACCTCGACAATGCAGGGTCCAAGCACGATCTCAACCAAGGTAAATGCATGATCATACCTTCGATCCTCAAGAGCCAAAATGTCAATGATGCATGAACAAATATTCAATAATATGTCATGCTCAAGGAGCTCATTTCCACAACATATGTAAACACATATAATCGTCCAAAAGGGAACACATTTCAACATCACATTGACACACATATCAATTTATATTGGCACCTAGCTATGACCCGAATACGCGGATAAACACGTTGGAACTCACATCCAACAACCACTTTACCTCACGGTGGGATTACACTCATCACCGGTCTCGCGGAGGGGATTCCACTCATCCTCACGCCCCGTCGATGGGATTCCACTAATCATCAACTAATATATAAGACAATTTCCGGGCGAACTCGTACTCCTCCTTGGTGACTCAACGCCACCAAGGCCACGCGCGAATTTGACTCATGTGTGCACACTAACATCCTAACGATCGATCATTTGTACTCAAGCATACTAGTGCCAACATTTAACTCATTCCACATTATCAATTACAACCAATTCCGTGCTTAGCACGTACTCACCATGATCACAATCATGAACAACCCACATGCATATCACAATGCATCACAACCATGCCTCATCACACATGCATAACACATTATACATAAACAATCATATCACAAATAGTACGAGGCATAAACATCCATTACAAGTTCAACCAAAGGCTCTAGTTTAAGTTTAGGATTAGGCTACCACCCTAATCCTAACTCTAGGTGGGTCTACCAAGCCCGACCTAGTCCACATGCTCGAACCAAACATTTAAACCACTTTAAAACATTAACCACTCACCTAAGCTTCCAAGCTCAATTACCAAGCAAGCAACCACCCTCAAGCTTCCGGATTTCCTCCCGATGCTTCGCCGACCCAAGTTCTCGCTTCTAAACAACCTCAATACAATTCAAACAACTTCAAATCAGCCCAAGCATCAAAGTACTGACCCGGAATACAATTCAAACACAAATCACAATATTTCAAGTCATGAACAAACTCCACATTTAACCAAACTCGGGCAGCCCCAAAACCTCATCCAAAACTCATGTTTCCAACACCTTTTATACCCACAAATGATCCCAAATCAACCCCTAACCATAGCACTAACATTAGCCCATCAATTCTCACCTAAAACAACCCCCAAAACTCACCCAAAACCCTTCAAAAACCCCCTTTAAACCCAATTTCGGGAATTTGTTCAAAACCAAGAAAAATTCATATATGTGGTACCATTTAGCTCCTAGACTTCATAACTAACAACATTGAATCAAAATATCAAGTTTAACAACATAAAGTTACCATTTTTAATCAAAACTTTTGAAATCTCCATTTCCAAAACCTTAACGAAAATAAAAACTAATTGTACTTTTGAAGAGAGGAGGTTGAGGAGAAGTCAAAAATGGTGTTACCTTTCAAAAACGTGTTGAAATGGAGAAGAGATGAAATGGAATAGTGGAGAGGATGAGAGAGCTCTTATTCCCGTTAGTTGAAGATGATGAATAGTAAAATGGGGTGTTTTGTTTTGTTTTAATTTAAAGGCCCAAAGACCATTTTGCCCTTAATGAAATGGGATATTCACAAGAGCATATAATCCATGGCTATTTGGGGTTTAATTTCAAAATATGGCCAACACGACTAATTAACTTGAAACCAAAACCCGGAACATTATTTTAAATTTTAAAACTGAACCCGGAATAATATTAAAATATTATTTTCACTCGACCCCTAAACCCGAGTGTTACAATGTGTGTACTTTCTAATTGCAACTGGCCATTATTGTATTATTATTATACACATATCTTCAAAGATACATCTCTGACAACAGGGTATTGTACATGTGGAGCATTGCTCCTTATTAGATTTTTCACCCCCCACAACTCCATCAGAGTGTTCTGAGATTTATTTATTCAATAGTTCAATTTAATTAGTTATAACCATATCTCAAAGTTTCATCTCTGACGTTAGGGTATTGAATAGGTGGAGCATAGCTCCTTATTAGATTTGTCAACTCCCCTAAAGCTCCATCAGAAAGCCCCGAGATTTATTTTTTAATTGTTCTTTTTTTTCTTTTTTTGGCTAGCTACGATCCTTGTGTATCTGCAATCTCGAATGATTTGAGTCCTTTCTGTATGACTATGCCTAAAAGTGTATCTCACCTCTTTTTCTCTTGTTGGGTAAGTTGGATAATCTGGAATGAATTATTGGCCTTATTTGGTATTTTGACTGCCTTTCCTATAGATCCTATGATTTTCTTGGAATTTAGGGGGTGCTTCCAGCCCTCCTCTTTATTGTAAATGATGGTACTTTATCCCTTTCGTGGTAATTTGGTCGGTGTGGCTTTTTAGGAATGAGATGATCTTTTAGGGGAAGAGACTTGATATTTTGCAGCTTTATTCGTTAGTTAGATATCGTTTGGCTTACTAGATTAGAGGGAAATTTAGGGACTATGATATCTTGCTAGAGAGTTTGTTTATTGATCCCCTGTTAGCGATAAGCGTATGTCTCAACCATCCCAAAGCTTCAACGACGACTAATTGGTTGCCCCATTGTGGGCTGCTTAAAATTGAATATCGATGGTTTCGTTTCTACTATCGGGTCTTTAGGGGGTGTTGGGGGTTTTCTAAGGGGTGAGCATAGTGATGTTTGTTTCAATTTTCTGAATCATGTGGATCTGTCCCTCTTGCATTGGCCAAGCTACTAGTAGTAAAGACTAGGTCTATAAATTCCTGGATTCAGAGAGGGGAAATATGTCTCGTTTGGTGATCGAGTGTGGTTGTAAAGTGGTGGTGGACTGGCTAACGCTTGTTGAGATGCCCCCGATTACCTTTGTAGATGTAGTGGCAAACTTGTTGGATAAGATGCGTGAAAGGAATATGGTGCTTAGGTTGATCCCCAACATTGTAAAACAAAGGTAGACTGCATGGCTAAATCTGGTATTGGTTAGTTTGAGGATGTGGTTTGGTACTTCCTACTATGCTTTGGTTGTAATATATCTTTAGTTTGTGCTTTGGTGTACTCTATATTATATTTAATAAATTTCCGAGTACTCTTTTCCCCCAACCTAGGTTTTAGAGGGGTGTTTTAATGAGGCACTTTACCTTTCCAAAAAATTGCCCAGTTACTTCACTGTTTATGAATTTCAAAGATTTTTCATTGAATGCCATAAAAGGTGTAGTAATTTGCCCTTTTCTTGCATTTCCGACAAGAGTTAACTGAGAAATAAATTTCACTTCATCATTTTCACAACATTCGATTGATCTTTGTACCAGAATCAATGCCACATCTTGCAATTGATATAATGGGACCTACAAGGGTAATAAGAGATATACATATATTCATGGATTTAAAAAAACACCCCACCATTGAAATGAAAACCAACAAACATGACATATGCCTTTAGAAAAAAAGATCTTTACTATTTCGGGCCAGAAGTAGCAAAGTTGATTCCGTACATTATTTCCAAAAGAAAACTCAAGATACATGGAAATTTAAACAAATCAAACCCTAAAATGAAAAAGACATAAACAAAAAGAAAATCTTGTGCATCAAAATTCATTTACTCTAGCTCTTCAACTGTTGTGACAGTTTGCCCCATCACTTATCAATCTATTGCTTCACCATTTTATGTGTCAATGTTCCATTATCAATCAATTTCTCTATTTCTTCTTTTAAAACCCAACATCTCCTAGTAGGGTGTCCTGATGCCCCCATATGGAAATCACAAACACGATCGGGATTGTAATTAAAAAGAAATAGATCTGATATCTCTTCCATCGGCTTAGGGACGAGATATTTCCCTTGTATCAGATAGGAAAGTAAAATTGAGATAGACACCTAGAAAACCTTGAGAGGTTTCTTCCCTTGCAGCCTTTCTTCATGTAGATACTTTTTTAGCTAATTTTGCTTTACGTCTGGCCCTCTTGGTAAGGCCTATCTTCTTCTTTTCCTCTCTACCTTGATATTTTTCTAATTTCAAAGGGTTGGTTATAATTGGATAATAGATCTTTAGACCTGGAACTATCATCTCAAACTCTAATACCCTGAGATCTAGAAGATGCTGAATTTTGCACTTAAAACTTATACATTTCTCGATGGAATGGCCTTGAGTACCATCGTGAAGTTCACAATGATCCTCTTCCTTGAACCATTTAGAATACGAGGTGACTGTGGTTTGACAAAGCATGGTGCAACCAGTCGAGCTTGTAGCAACTTGGAAAATAATTCTTGGTGCATGAAAGGAATAGGAAAGAATTGAAAGTCCTTCGATTTCTCTTTCTTCTCTTGAGAGCCAGAAGCTTGATTAACGGTAACAAATGAGATTTTGACATTGTTAACACCGAAAGTTGATTTTGTGACAATTCAGGCGTCAAAGTAGCCAACGTTTTCATCCTCTTGCTGCATTTTTTTTATTTCCCCAACTCGTGGCTCTATTTCGTCTAAGTCTACATTCACCTTAGAAGATAAGATTTTCAAGAGAGAGTCTTTGACTTTATCCAATATCAATCCAGCGGGACATTCTGAGGCATTGTAAACTATCTCATACTGGTTGATGATAGCTTGGTCTTCGTTAGGCAGAGTCTTTTCTGCTACAAAGTCGCAACTCTAATTCTCGCTTGTATTTCCAATGACTTTTTGCATGAAACAATCTGCCAAATCATTTTCTTTGGTTATGGTAACTATCATACCCATCAGTTCATTGATTTTCCCTATGTTTTATCTTGAAACTTCTTCATGTACTCCATTTCTTTTTAAATTTGAACTAATTGTTCTTGGAATTCTTCAAGCTTGTCTACCCTAACCAATAAATCATTCATGTTTCCAGAGCTATACTGACGATAAATTATTTTCTTGGTTTTGAACTTGTTAATTCTTTCAAGGATGCAAATTCTCCCCAATCAGCAACATGTATGATAAATATGAGATATGAAATATGAAATATGTTAAAATGAAAAATGCATGAATGCAAGAGGTATCGATTTCAAGAACTAGTCCTTAGAACAACTTTCATTAGCCAAAAGGTCAAATATAATCAAATTACTGATAACAGCTAGCCTTAGCTCCTAGATTGATCACTTTGTTCATCATCCGAGTTAGTGCTTGCCCTAGCTCAGTGTCAATGTCGATGTGTTGCTACAGGTTCATGACTTCGTCGAACAAAACCTGCACATACTGGGCGATTCCCCGCACTTGGTTTCTGAATTTGATGATTCCTTGATTCTACCTTTGGATAGTTTGGGTAGCTCCCTCAAACTTACCTTTCAGTGCCTTGTCCTCTATTTGTAGTGCCGCTTTGAAGCTTGCAAGCTGGTTCTTCAGATTCTGTAAGACACTTTTTAATTCTGCCACTTTCTTTTATTTATTCTCATTTTCTTATTAGGGGTCAGCTTTTCTCTTGTTATAGTACCCTTCGATAACTCTCTCCATTTGTGAATGTAACGCCCGTGTTTTGGGGTTAGGAGTTAGTCGGGTTTGTAGTCCGAGTCGATAAAATTAAATTAAATCAATTCAACCTAAATTAGGGTCAAATCGGGTTTTAATGAAAAGGGGAGGGACCAATGTGTTAATTTGACCAAAATGATTTTAAAAGCAAGACAACTTTTGAAAAGTTGTCATCTTCTCTCCCCACTCCCCCTTTTCCAACGTTAGATACCCAAAACCCTTCTTCAAACTCTCCCAAATTTAAAGTTACTATTCCATTGGGTTCCTTCTTCATTCCAAGGTCTTTTTCAAAGGTAAAGATATTTTCTTGCTCTCCTCTTCATCCTTTATCTAACCATGGCTTTAGATTTTAAAACTATGAGCTTTTGAAAATTAGGGTTTGGTTTAAAGTTTGGGTTTTTATGGGGATTTTCATCTTGTTTTGAAAAACGGAGTTGGGTTTTTGGTTGTTCATATTAAAAGGTACAATATATGTCAAAATAGTTGAGTTTTGTTGAAAACCCGAAGTGGGTTCTTAAAGCAAAATATGAGATGTCAAAACTTGATTTTTGGGTGGGTTTTAAGTGGAAATTGAGGGGCTGATGGTTTGTATATGTTAGGAGGATATTTTGGGACCTTTTGGGGGTCTTTTGGGTGATTGAAAATAGAAATTTCAGATAGGGTTTGTGGATGCACGAAAATTGATATATTTGGGGATTAAATTGGTTGGAAATTTGGTTGAAGTTAGATTGGACTCAAGAGTTGAGTGTTGACTGAATTTTAGCATTGATTGGGATTAATGGTTGTGTTTTTGGTTGGCTAGAAGCAAGATGAGACGTCGAAGGAGCGTTGGGATCGAATCCGGGCTCGTAGGAGTTTTGCTTTGGTTGCTAAGGAAGGGCGGTGAGTGGTTTTAATCATGTTTTAAAGTTTGGTTCGAGTGTGTGTAGTGTGTGAGTGAAATGTGCTTGGTAGGCCATTTCTATATAATTCAAGTTGTTAATTTAGCCATTGTTTTCCATTAAATGCTATTATGTTTACCTATCTATGCTCTTGTGATATCTGGTTAATTTGTGCATGTATACTATGATATGTATATGAGATGAGCATGAGATGTGGTTGATGGATATGTGATGTGGAAAATGAAAATTGGCACTAATTAAATTACCGGGTGTAAATGATCGATCATTAGGATTAGTGTGCACACAAATTGAGTCAAAACGTACGTGGCCTTGATGGCGTTAAGTCATCAAGGAGGAGTACGGTGATGTAATATTCCACCGGAAGCTATTGTATATTCTACGGGATGATGAGTGGAATCCCATCCGTAGGGCATGTGGCGATGAGTGCAATCCCGCACATGCAAGGTCCGGTGATGAGTGTAATCCCACCGAGGTAATGTGATTGTTGAGATTTAATCCGCACATCCGGGTAACTAATAGTGGCCAACTAAACTTGTTCATGCGATTGTGATATATGATGATTATATATGATAAGGTTATTAATGTTCGAGCTTGATATGATGTGAGATGCCATACATGACTCTTGAAAGACTAGCTAGGTCTACTGGTGACTTTATCTATGCATGTTAGATATGAGGTTTAGGGACTACATGCTTGGACCCTGCATTGTTGATGTTTTCAGTTTTAGAGCATCCTCACTAAGCTTATAGCTTACGCTCTCATTTTCAACAATGTATATCATTAGCGTGGTGTTAGCTCGGAGCAAGGCAAGAAGGGCTTTCCAAGTTTGCGGCTCAAGTACGATTGTTAATTATGTAGTAGTTAAGCAATGTGGCAAGAGAGTGTGTTGTATGAGCTTGTATGACTCATTTGTGATTTTGATGCTTATGCTTGACTTGGTTTGTAAGCATGTTTACCTTGCCAAATGCTCTTTGATGTATGCCTCTTGAATATTAATATTGCTTTATGGTATGTAAACCCTTATGGGATGAATGATGCTTTTACTTATCAATGTTTTTAAGCATGACTTGTATGAAAGGCTAATGTATGTTTGTCATGTATGTATGATTGATTAAATCCATGTTTGTGGGTGCTTGAGTATGTTAAACCTAGGACGTATGCCTCTAGACTTTGTTTGATGGTTTTGTGTGCCTTTAAGGGGTCCTAGGGGACCTTTAGATTTGTCAAGACTCACCCACATCTGAATTTAAAAGGTTGCAGACGGCCAGCGTTTCGAAACGAGAGGGGTCGTTTCGGAACGGGTAGGCTTCAGGGACCCCGTATCGGAACGTGTTTCGATACGGTATGGTCTGTGAAACCCCTGTTCCGAAACGCGTATCGGAACGTTTTGGCTACTGGAATTTTGAGAAATTCACGAGATGAAGGTGTTTCGAAACGGGCCTGAAGGTTTCGAAACGGTCAAAATCTCGTTGACCACGAGAAGTTGACCGCCGTGGGCGTTTCTAAACGGTGGTCAACCGTTTCGATACGGCCCCTTGTATAGGCTCTGGGGCAGTCGACCTGGTCAAGGCGTTTCGATACGCCTCAAGGGTGTTTCGAAACGACCTGTTTAAAAGATTAAAATTGGGCTGTTTAAATGCTGTTTGGGGTTCGAGTGGATATCTCGTGTATGTTGTTCCGCTGTTTGATCACATAGGACTTAAACGTGCTTTTAGAAAAGATTAAGTTAAAGAAAAAAAATAGGGTTGCTAACCGAGGGGGAACCTTAACGGGTTTTGATTCGGTTTTCCCCGTGTGGCCCACTCGGACCGGTCATCCGGCCAGACCGGGACGAGGGGGTTACATTTGTTGGTATCAGAGCCTGAGGTTACCGAGACCTCAGGCATGTAAGTAAGGTAAGCTTGAAATGCTAAGTGATCGTGTTGTTTAATGCATACCTTGCCATGAAAATCTTGATGTTTGACTGTTCGTATGATGTTTTGAAGCATGAGTTGTTGTGTCTGGTGTAGAGTGTGTGCCCATTGCTACTATTACTTAATTTAAAAAAATTTTGGTAAAAGGAGTACTTGAGCACTATTGGACCCTTGCTTTGGCTAACGTAATCCCTATTTTTTTGTTGTTGTAGTTATTACCTTGCTAGCTGTACCATGAGACCACGTGGGAGGCCTAGGATGGTTCGATCAGAACCACGGGCAGAGGCTCCGGGAGTTGAGCCCGTAGTTAGAGTTGAGGCCCAAGTGGGAGAGCATGTGGTTGGAGTTGGAGCTCCTCCACCACCTCCACCGCCACCACCTCCTCCACCAGGAGCGGGAGGCGAGGCCGGGGCCGAAGGAGAGGGACCTCAAGGAGGCCAAGGTGCCCAAGGGCCGGCCGGAATAGACTTAGCTCCCTTGGTTCAGGCGATAGCCGGGGCATTTCAGGCTGCAGTAGCTGGGGGTCAGGCGGCAGCACACCATCAGGGTGAGGGCACTGGTTTGCCATTAGAGAGACTCCGTGGTTTAGGGGCCGAAGAGTTCCGAGGGTCTACCCCAGAGAGGTCCGAGTTGTGGTTTGAGAAGACTGTTCGTATCCTCGCTCAGATGGGATGTACTAGTGAGCGCAAGTTAGGATGCGTTGAGTCCTTGCTTCAGGGTGATGCCTACACCTGGTGGGTCACCGTCACTTCGGGTATGGATGAGGCCGATATTACTTGGGAGTTCTTTGAGACAGCATTCCGTAAGAAGTATCTGGGTCCGCGATACCTCGATGAGAGGAAGAGGGAGTTTATGGCTTTGCTTCAGGGAAGTATGTCCGTGACCGATTATGAGATTCGATTCGTCAGACTGAGTCAGTATGCACCTGAGCTTGTTCCCACTGAGGTGGAACGTTGTAACCGTTTTCGTTATGGGCTGAGTGAAGAGATCAAGACGTATACTCTAGCTTCGGACTACACTGATTTTGATGTCTTGGTCTCGAGGGCCAAGGACTTGGAGCACAGTTTGAGCTTGACCAGGCGGTCTGGTAGTTCTAGTTCGGGTAAGAGGTCCAGTAACTTTGATAGAGGTGATGCCAAGAGGCATCGGGATAACATGCCTCATTATGATCATAGGAGTGGTGGCGGTAACCACGGGAGGGGCCAACAGGGCCAGAGAGCTGGTGGGAAGTTACCCACATGTGCCACTTGAGGGAGGAACCACACCGATGAGTGTTGGGGAAATTTCCATTCATGTTGGAGTTGTGGGGCTAGAGACCACATTAGACGTGACTGTCCACATCAGGTGGGACATGCACCAGCTCAGGCTCCTGCTTGAGCCAATGACTTCCAGAGAGGCCGCGGGCGCGGTAGAGGTAACTTCCAGCCGAGGAACGATGGTTAGAGGAACATAGCACATGTAGTTGCAGTTCAGCCGGAGGGCGGAGGTCAGGCCAGAGTTTACGCTCAGCGTGGGGATCATCATGACACCGATGTGATCGCAGGTAACTTCTCGATACAGTCTTTGGGTTTACTTTCTTTGATTGACTCTGGGTCTACGCATTCCTACATATTGAGTGAGCATGCACAGTCTCTGAATTTGCCTTGTGAAATGCTAGAGGTAGGAGTTAGTGTTACTAGTTCCTTTGGGGACATAGTAGTAGTTAGGAAGATGTACCGAAGGTGTCCGTTGATGGTTCAGGGGCATGTGTTTCCAATGGACATGATGGAGCTACCTTTCTATGGTTTTGATGTGATTCTGGGTATGGACTGGCTCACGGAGCATAGAGCTAGGATAGATTTTGAGACTAAGAGGATTTCTTTGAGGCTCACAGATGACTATGAGATTGTAGTAGTGGGTGAGAACGTGAAGTTCTTGTCCAATGTGGTTTCAGTTTTAGAGGCTAAGAGGTTAGTTGAGTTGGGGTGTGAAGCATACTTGGCGTATGTGATGAACCCTAACATGAGTGAGGTTAGACCTCAGGACATTCGGACAGTGTGTGACTTTCCTAGTGTGTTTCCGGAAGAATTGCCAGGGTTACCACCGGACAGAGAGGTAGAGTTCACCATTGAGACTTATTCTGATTCAGCTCCTGTATCGATTGCTCCGTATCGCATGGCACCGAAAGAATTGAAAGAGTTGAAGACTCAGTTGCAAGAATTGACAGATAGAGGTTTTATTCGGCCTAGTTCTTCACCTTGGGGTGCACCAGTTTTGTTTGTGAAGAAGAAAGATGGAAGCATGAGAATGTGTATAGATTACAGACAGTTGAATCAGTTGACAGTGAAGAATAAATATCCGTTGCCTAGAATTGATGACTTGTTTGATCAGTTGAGAGGAGCATCAGTCTTTTCGAAGATTGACTTGAGATCGGGTTACTACCAGCTAAAGGTAAGAGAGGTTGATGTACCGAAGACGGCCTTTAGGACTAGGTATGGTCACTATGAGTTCTTAGTCATGCCTTTTGGGTTGACTAATGCACCTGCTGCTTTTATGGATATGATGAATAGGATTTTTCATCAGTACCTAGATCAGTTCGTAGTTGTTTTTATAGATGACATTTTGGTGTACTCGCGAACTGAAGAAGATCATGACCGACACTTGAGACTAGTTTTGAAGACTTTGCTAGATCATCAGTTGTATGCGAAGCTAAGCAAGTGTGAATTCTAGATCCGAGAGGTAGTCTTCTTAGGACACGTAGTGTCAGCCGATGGGATTAGAGTTGATCCGAAGAAGATTGAGGCCATTGTTGAATAGAAGCAACCGAAGTCCGTAACAGAGGTACGTAACTTCCTATGCTTAGCCGGATACTATAGGAGATTTGTAGAAGGTTTCTCTAAGTTAGCCGCTCCATTGACACAGTTACTTCAGAAGAGTGTTCAGTTTGAGTGGACAGATGCAAGACAAAGAGCCTTTGAGAAATTGAAAGAAGCTTTGACCCAAGCACCGATCTTGATTCAGCCTGAGTCCGGGAAGGACTATGTAGTTTACAGTGATGCATCTTATGTAGGGCTAGGGTGTGTTCTTATGCAAGATAAGAGAGTAGTGGCTTATGCCTCAAGACAGTTGAAGACCCACGAGCGCAACTATCCGACCCATGACATAGAGTTAGCTGCAGTTGTGTTTGCTCTGAAGATTTGGAGGCATTATTTGTACGGTGAGAAGTGCACAGTTTACACCGATCACAAGAGTTTGAAATACATTATGACTCAGCGAGATCTGAATCTCAGACAGCGTAGGTGGTTAGAGTTGCTGAAGGACTATGATCTTACTATTGAGTACCATCCGGGTAAGGCCAATGTAGTGGCCGATGCATTGAGTAGGAAGATGGGCGTGGACTTGAGAGCCATGTTTGCTAGATTGAGTTTGTCCGGAGATGGTGGCTTGGTAGCCGAGCTTCAGGTTAGACCTACTTTAGGTCAGTTGATTAGAGAAAAACAGCTCTTAGATAGATCTTTGGCACCTCACGTGCAAGATATAGCCGAGGGTAGATCTTCAGACTACCGTTTCAATACCGATGGGGTTTTGTGTTTCAAGGATAGAATAGTTGTGCCAGAGGACAGTGACTTGAGACGTACGATCTTGACTGAAGCCTACAGTAGTCCGTTTGCTATGCATCCTGGAAGTACGAAGATGTACCATGATTTGAAGAATGAGTACTTTTGGGTTGGCTTGAAGAGACATGTAGCCGACTTTGTGAGTAAGTGCTTAGTGTGTCAGAGAGTGAAGGCGGAACATCGGGTTCCCTCAGGTTTGTTACAGCCGTTGAGGATTCCGAAATGGAAATGGGAAAACATCACCATGGATTTTGTTTCGGGTTTGCCTTTGACTCCTACGAAGAAGAACTCAGTTTGGGTGATAGTGGATCGTTTTACGAAGTGTGCTCACTTCTTGGCAGTCAACACTACTTACACTCTTGATAGATTGGCCGATTTGTACATTGGTGAGATTGTTAGACTGCATAGTGTGCCGAAGTCCATTGTGTCAGATAGAGATCCGCGATTTACTTCTCGATTTTGGGAGTGTCTGCATACAGCTTTGGGTACCTGTTTGAACTTCAGCACGTCTTATCATCCACAGTCAGATGGTCAGTCAGAGAAAGTTATTCAGATCTTAGAGGATATGTTGCGTTGTTGTATCATTGACTTTCAGGGTACGTAGGAGAAGCACTTGCCTCTAGTAGAGTTTGCTTACAATAATAGCTTTCATTCGAGCATTCAGATGGCTCCGTATGAGGCCTTGTATGGTCGAAAGTGTAGGACTCCAGTTTGTTGGGCCGAAGTGGGACAGAAATTGCTACCTATGCCGGATTTACTCAAGGGGACAACTGACAAGGTAAAATTGATTTGTGATCGTTTGAAGGCTGCTTCGGATAAGCAGAAGTCCTATGCCGACTTGAAGAGGAAAGAAGTTGAGTTCTCAGTAGGTGAGAAGGTATTCTTGAAAGTGTCTCCGTGGAAGAAAGTAATGAGATTTGGCCGAAAGGGGAAGTTGAGTCTGAGGTACATAGGACTGTATGAGATTGTGAAGAGGGTTGGTCCGGTTGCTTATCAGTTGCGCTTGCCATCCGAGCTAGAGAAGATACACGATGTGTTCCATGTTTCGATGTTCAGTAAGTATAGGTCCGATCCATCACATGTTATGCCCGTGCAAGAGATTGAACTGAATCCGGATTTGACTTATGAGGAAGAGCCAGTTGAGATCTTATCTTCTGACAGTAAGGTGTTGCGGGGTAGATCGATTGAGTTAGTAAAGGTGCGGTGGCAACGTCGAGGCGTGGACGAGGCCACTTGGGAGAGGAAGGAGGATATGGAAAACAATTTTCGTATCTCTTTCAGTCAGGTAATTTCGAGGACGAAATTCCTTAAGTGGGAGAGAGTTGTAACGCTCGTGTTTAGGGGTTAGGAAAAAACCGTGTTTGTAGTCCGAGTCGATAAAATTAAATTAAATCAATTCAACCTAAATTAGGGTCAAATCGGGTTTTAATGAAAAAGGGGAGGGACCAATGTGGTAATTTGACCAAAATGATTTTAAAAGCAAGACAACTTTTGAAAAGTTGTCATCTTCTCTCCCCACTCCCCCTTTTCCAACGTTAGATACCCAAAACCCTTCTTCAAACTCTCCCAAATTTAAAGTTACTATTCCATTGGGTTCCTTCTTCATTCCAAGGTCTTTTTCAAAGGTAAAGATATTTTCTTGCTCTCCTCTTCATCCTTTATCTAACCATGGCTTTAGATTTTAAAACTATGAGCTTTTGAAAATTAGGGTTTGGTTTAAAGTTTGGGTTTTTATGGGGATTTTCATCTTGTTTTGAAAAACGGAGTTGGGTTTTTGGTTGTTCATATTAAAAGGTACAATATATGTCAAAATAGTTGAGTTTTGTTGAAAACCAGAAGTGGGTTCTTAAAGCAAAATATGAGATGTCAAAACTTGATTTTTGGGTGGGTTTTAAGTGGAAATTGAGGGGCTGATGGTTTGTATATGTTAGGAGGATATTTTGGGACCTTTTGGGGGTCTTTTGGATGATTGAAAATGGAAATTTCAGATAGGGTTTGTGGAAGCACGAAAATTGATATATTTGAGGATTAAATTGGTTGGAAATTTGGTTGAAGTTAGATTGGACTAAAGAGTTGAGTGTTGACTGAATTTTAGCATTGATTGGGATTAATGGTTGTGTTTTTGGTTGGCTAGAAGCAAGAGAAGACGTCGAAGGAGTGCTGGGATCGAATCCGGGCTCGTAGGAGTTTTGCTTTGGTTGCTAAGGAAGGGCGGTGAGTGGTTTTAATCATGTTTTAAAGTTTGGTTCGAGTGTGTGTAGTGTGTGAGTGAAATGTGCTTGGTAGGCCATTTCTATATAATTCAAGTTGTTAATTTAGCCATTGTTTTCCATTAAATGCTATTGTGTTTACCTATCTATGCTCTTGTGATATGTAGTTAATTTGTGCATGTATACTATGATATGTATATGAGATGAGCATGAGATGTGGTTGATGGATATGTGATGTGGAAAATGAAAATTGACAGTAATTAAATTACCGGGTGTAAATGATCGATCATTAGGATTAGTGTGCACACAAATTGAGTCAAAACGTACGTGACCTTGATGGCGTTAAGTCATCAAAGAGGAGTACGGTGATGTAATATTCCACCGGAAGCTATTATATATTCTACGGGATGATGAGTGGAATCCCATCCGTAGGGCATGTGGCGATGAGTGGAATCCCGCACATGCAAGGTCCGGTGATGAGTGTAATCCCACCGAGGTAATGTGATTGTTGAGATTTAATCCGCACATCCGGGTAACTAATAGTGGCCAATTAAACTTGTTCATGCGATTGTGATATATGATGATGATATATGATAATGTTATTAATGTTCGAGCTTGATATGATGTGAGATGCCTTACATGACTCTTGAAAGACTAGCTAGATCTACTGGTGACTTTATCTATGCATGTTAGATATGAGGTTTAGGGACTACATGCTTGGACCCTGCATTGTTGATGTTTTCGGTTTTAGAGCATCCTCACTAAGCTTATAGCTTACGCTCTCATTTTCAACAATGCAGATCATTAGCGTGGTGTTAGCTCGGAGCAAGGCAAGAAGGGCTTTCCAAGTTTGCGGCTCAAGTACGGTTGTTAATTATGTAGTAGTTAAGCAATGTGGCAAGAGAGTGTGTTGTATGAGCTTGTATGACTCATTTGTGATTTTGATGCTTATGCTTGACTTGGTTTGTAAGCATGTTTACCTTGCCAAATGCTCTTTGATGTATGCCTCTTGAATATTAATATTACTTTATGGTATGTAAACCCTTATGGGATGAATGATGCTTTTACTTATCAATATTTTCAAGCATGACTTGTATGAAAGGCTAATGCATGTTTGTCATGTATGTATGATTGTTTAAATCCATGTTTGTGGGTGCTTGAGTATGTTAAACCTAGGACGTATGCCTCTAGACTTTGTTTGATGGTGTTGTGTGCCTTTAGAGGGTCCTAGGGGACCTTTAGAGTTGTCAAGACTCACCCACATCTGAATTTAAAAGGTTGCAGACGGCCAGCGTTTCGAAACGAGAGGGGTCGTTTCGGAACGGGTAGGCTTCAGGGACCCCGTATCGGAACGTGTTTCGATACGGTATGGCCTGTGAAACCCCTGTTCCGAAACGCGTATCGGAACGTTTTGGCTACTGGAATTTTGAGAAATTCACGAGATGAAGGTGTTTCGAAACGGGCCTGAAGGTTTCGAAACGGTCAAAATCTCGTTGACCACGAGAAGTTGACCGTCGTGGGCGTTTCGAAACGGTTGACCACCGTTTCGATACGGCCCCTTGTATAGGCTCTGGGGCAGTCGACCTGGTCAAGGCGTTTCGATACGCCTCAAGGGTGTTTCGAAACGACCTGTTTAAAAGATTAAAATTTGGTTGTTTAAATGCTGTTTGGGGTTCGAGTGGATATCTCGTGTATGTTGTTCCGTTGTTTGATCACATAGGACTTAAACGTGCTTTTAGTAAAGATTAAGTTAAAGAAAAAAAATAGGGTTGCTAACCGAGGGGGAACCTTAACGGGTTTCGCTTCGGTTTTCCCCGTGTGGCCCACTCGGACCGGTCATCTGGCCAGACCGGGACGAGGGGGTTACAGTGAAACTCGGGATGTCAATTATGAGTTCAAAGCCTGCTCTTCCTCCTTGGATACTTACTTGTTAGAATCAACCATCGAATGACCCTCCGATTTATTCGTTCGTTCACTACAACAAAATAAGTTGTTAGCAACGTTTTTCGAGTAAACGCCGCAAAAAACTGGTATATAATACTATAGTGTCATTTTAAAAAAAAAACGCCACAATAAGTGTTACATTAGTGGCGTTTTTAGTACCGTTAGGTTTGAAACCCCAAATAAACAAATCTCAAACATCTATTCATTTTTATCGATCTCTCTCGCCACTCAAGGCAGCTATGCACATGAAATCTATTTCCTCCCGCATGCTCAATCTTTGAGGATTTTTCTTCAATCCATGTTTGCTGCTTCTGGAACTATATCAAGTCTCCTCTCTTCGTTGTGCCCTAAACCGATAAGAGAAGGCCTCGAGACAAGCCACGCCGGAAAAGAGCTAATCCCTTGATTTTGTTTTTTAATTTTTAGTATTTTGTTTTAAGAAAGCTTTTTGTTTTGATGCTAATTTAATAAAAGAAAATCTCCAAAGTTATTGGTGAATGAATGGGGAAATGCGTGGGTAAAGCATACACCAGCAGGGCCTATTCTTTCAAATAATCCGAAACGAGAAGATGAGAATGAGCCTGAGGCGCACATTTAAATCTACATTGAATTTTTTTACTGATTTTAGATTCACATACCAATTATCAAGTTTGAGATATATTTTTTGGTAGAATTCATCAAACACAATTTGGGAATTTTCACAAAATTACTACTCTTTGATTTTATTCCAGTTTTCACATCCTTTTTCTAGTTTAATTCTTCCCCATTTCACATTTTGATTGAATGATGAGAGATGGTGGCACCAATCTAACCCATCTTTTTTGTTTTCCTTTAATTAAAGAAAACCAAAAGTCTATGAACTGAAGATGCATAGTTAATGCAAAGTCAAAAACCATTTTCATATTGTCATGTTGGACACGGGTACTTAAATGAAAATAAACTTACTATTATCATTCCAGGAACAGGATTATGATATTCTTTTACAGTAGTTTATTTGCTTATTGTTATTGTAGTTTTTTCAAAACAAGTAAATACCGAAACAAATGGAACTAAATTTTGAATACTCATTGTGGAGATATTTGGTAGCTTCATCGGATTAAAATGGATCCTAAGCCATCTTCTACCATCGAAAAACTCCTTTGAGTCAAGGTGTTAAATGTTCTCTTTCATCAAATATATTTTTTGCTACACTATTGGTCTCTAGATTTCATTATATCCTCTATGTGATCGCATACAATACTCAACTTGTTTCATTTCACCATTCAGGTTTACATCATTCTTAATTTATCCAAACAACTATTTTTTTGTGTTGCAATAAATTCTCAAAGTGGCCTAAGGTTGTGAAGTGGCTTAAGATTGTTTGCATTCAAAGGAAGAAGAGTATCTTTAAGCCGCGTTTGTAGGTTCCCCAACATTAAATCAATTTATCAAGACTCTTGACAAGAACCCAGGTCTGCAATAAAATCTCAACTTCTTTTTGATTTATGTATTACATTTACCATGTCTAATTTAAATAGGTCTTTCCATTTCAATTTTATTTCATGTTAACTTTGCATAGATGTTTGTGTAGTATGAGTTTGGGAAAAGAGATTTGTAATGTTGAAAATTATGTTAAATGTATAGTTTTGACCGTTCTCATGATTAATTGTTTATTTGAGAAAAGGAATATTAATTGGAATTGTGAAAATTGGTGAATGCATTTTAAATTATTATATAATAGTATGCTTAAAAATGTCGCTATAGGGCTAAAAGCGCACTTCTTAAGGCGCTTTCCTTAGCGCCATGAGAGTTTTTAGCAGCGCTTAAAAATGTCGCTATAGGGCTAAAAATGCCGCTAACGACTTATTTTGCTATAGTGTTTGTATTGTTTTTAGTTATCATTGCCCTTTTCAGCTAACTTTCCGTTAAACCAATCCTCGTTCATCCCAGTAGCAACTTTTACTTTCTTCCTAAAACTCGAATTGTTATTAGGCCTAGTATAGATTTTGTTCTTCTAGATCCTAGGACAATGTACCAAAGCTTCATACTCCTCGATTGTTGCTCTCATATCCACGCTCCCAAAAATGAAACAATTATATGTTGGGTTCTAAAATTGGGTCATGGCCCTGATTAATTCTCGGTCTTCCTGGAACACTTAATAACAATTCTATGTCCCCGAATTCTTGTTGGAATCGTTCTTTCATTTTGGCATCCCACTGATCCTAAATTACCTTCAATTCTGGTAGACACTCATTCTTCTTGAAATTTATTCAGAGTGTAGTCTTGCATTAATGACACGTAATCCCCGCGTCACTCATGAAATGGAAACCCAAATTCAAGCCCTGGTGCTAGAAAGTTGCGTCACTCATGAAATACTACTCGGCTTGCTTTACCGGCCACTATACTCATTTTTATTGAGAACACTTGTTAAATTCAAGTATCATAATGCAAAAGAAGTATATGTATAAAATTATCTTCATGGGTAAAATAGATCTCAATCATTTAATTTTTTAAGGTTATAAACAAATTATTCAATCTTAAAAAATATTACAAACATGTTATTGGTTGTTAAATATTGGACAATCATCTAATGTGAACATAGTATAATAATAGTTTTAATCTTTAAAATTTGAACCAATTTATTAAATTTAATCCATCAATTTTAAAATTTTCATCAATTTAGTCATTTTTTACAATACTGTGAAACCAAGCAAATATGTTAGATCAAAGCAACAATTGGATAACTACTTTATGTCATAAAACAACAACAAAAATTATTGTTAAATTGTTATTATACCAAGAAAGTAACAGAAAAGTAATACAACATTTTAGGAGAAGAACAAAGATATATTATACAGTTTTAAATAGTAAGGGTTAAATTTTTGGGGACCAAAAAATAATTCGTTTATTATTAAACACATAATTGAGTAATCTTGGTGTAATTTACCCTTCAAAAATAGGATTTGTCTAAAAAAAACTTTTAATTTAAGGCTAATATAAGACCAATTATTTTAAATCGTTAGATTCAAATGGTAGAATAATAACCGTTGGATTAAAAAAGAAAAAAAGGTGACCCGGTTAATCGGTCACCCAAAAATTGAAGGCACAAATTAAAAGGGTTGGTGATCTCGTGTAATAATTTCGGTACATACCTTTTTAATTACAAATTCTGTAACTGTGAAACCGATATTTTAATTTTGATATAACTAAAGAACCTAAGGACTAAATTGAAAATGTCAAAACGAATTTTTAAGTCCTCAAACATCCCCATATGATTTAAAGAATATGCCTAAGTTAAAAACTAAGCTTTCCAAATATTTTCTAAGTGTTCTTAAAGCCGAAACAGTGTTTTTCTAGTCCCTGTTTCGAAACGGCCTAAGGCGTTTCGAAACGGTTTTGAAACTGTCAACCCATATTTCGAAACGGGTATCGAAACGTTTTCAACACTGCCAACCCATGTTTCGAAACAAGTATCGAAATGGCTTTAGAACATAGAGAACCCGTATCGAAACGACATCAAGTGTTTCGAAACGGTTCTTCATTTGATTTGAAAAATATGACCGTTGCAAGTTTTTAACTGATTTTTAAGAAACCGTTAAGGCGTTTCGAAACGAGTTCAAGCCGTTTCGAAACGACCCTTGACAGTGGCAAAAGTGTTTCGAAACGGGTAAGACTGTTTCGATACGGGCTCTTAAATGCACCCCAACGGCTCTTTCTATTTTGGTCTGTTTCGAAACAGGGTCGGGCGTTTCGAAACGGGTGGTTGCAGACTGCATTTATGGAGGTGAGATAACACTCCAAACGGCTCTATTGATGAATGCAACAACCACAACGGCTAGAAATCAATGAGAGGGTATAAAAGGGACCTCTAAAAGCCCCAGCAACAACTATTGATCCAAAAAGCAAACATCCAAACATCAAATCCAAGCATTTGTACCTAAATCCCAATATTGTCTAGAAACCCCAATTGTATTTTTCATTCTTATCATTTCAATTGGGTTGAGTGCTTGTAATTGGGCTACAATTTGTATTGAGAGATACTTTCTTAGCCAACAAAATCTTTGTTCTATTTGTGTGAGGTTTGGGTAGAAAATTTAACCGAAAATTGTAAGGGTTACCTTCTTAGCCTAGAAAAGGGGAAGAGCAATTAGTAGAATTGTTGCAAATCCTTAGTGAAGCTAAGGTAGTGGATGTAGAGTTCATTTGGAACTTGAACCACTCTAAACTTTCTTGTCTATCCTTTTAATTTTCAATTTCCACCACCTAAACCTTTAAAAATCCAATTCACCCCCCTCTTGGTTCATTTCGATCATTCGATCCACTCAACAATTGGTATCAGAGCCTACCTCTTTGAGGATTAACAAACACAAGAGGAGTTCCTAGGAAGAGTGTGATCATCCAAAAATCAAGAGATGGCTTCAACCTCTGGTTCGAGCATGTATGAGTCTCAATCCACTACAAAGCCACCCTTCTTCAATGGTGACAACTATCCGTTTTGGAAGAATAGAATGAGGCTCTTCATCAAGTCCAATGACTACTTGGTTTGGGATGTGATTGAAGATGGCCCCTACATTCCATTGAAGCAAGATAGTGAAGGCAAGATGGTCTTGAAGAAAAAGGTGGAGATGAGTGAAGAAGAAAGGAGAAAGATCCAAATAAATGACAAAGCTCTATGCATGCTCTTTTACTCATTCGGTCCGGACATCTATTCCAAAGTGTCATCCATTGAGAGTGCCAAAGAAGTGTGGGACACTCTTGAGACTACCTATTAGGGAACCAATGATGTCAATGAAACTAAGATTGGAATTCTCAATCTTAGTTATGAAAATTTCAAGATGGAGCCCGATGAGACGGTGTCCAAGATGTTTGATCGATTCTCCATAATAGTCAATGGGCTCAAAGGATTTGGAGAGACAATACCGGAAGACAAGCTTGTCCGGAAGCTACTCTATTCACTTCCCGAATCTTAGGATAGGAAGAGAACCGCCATCATTGAAGCTAAAAATTTGAAGACTTTAAAGCTTGATGAGCTAGTGGATTCTCTCCTTACACATGAGATTATGAAGCAAGGAAGGGAAGAAGAGAAGAAGAAAGAAGAGAAGAGAGTAGAAAAGCTAGAGGTTGAAAAGAAGAAGAAGATGGGAATAGCTCTCAAAGCTTCACTACTTGAGGAGAGCTCTTCTAGTGAGGAGGATGAGCTAAAAGAATTGGCTATGATAGCCAAACGATTCTCACGCTTTATGAGGTCCAACCGGGGAAGAAAAATCCAAAGAAAAATGGGCTTCAAAAGTAAGAACAAAGAAGAAGCAAGGGATCAAATCATTTGCTTTGAGTGCAATAAACTCGGTCACATACGTTCGGAGTGCCCTCAACTCAAGAAGAAGAGCTTTGAGAAGAAGAAGAAGCTCAAAGCCAAGCTTGCTACTTGGAGTGATGAGGAGTCATCGGAGGATGACGAACAAGAAGTGGCCAAACTTTGCCTCATGGCACTTGAGGAAGATTCCTCCATGGTAACCTCTAACTCATCATCTTTTGATTTTACATATGATGAATTAAATGATGCATATGATGAGTTACAAGAGGTCTATGATGAATTAGTTGAGAAATACAAGGAGTCGGTCATTAGGAATAAGAAAATCATTTTGGAACTAAATGAGAAAAATGACTCACTCTCTCACGCTAATTCAAAATTTGAGAAAAAGATATTAGGGTTGAAAGATGAACTAATTTTTTTTAAAGATGAAAATGTTGACCTTAATAATCTTTTATCTCAATGTAATAATGAACACCAAAAGGTGTTAGATGAGCTAAATAAGCTCAAAGAGTCTTTTAAAAATGTGGGTAGTGTCAAGCATGAAATAGGTGAATCTTCAAGAACAAACCAACCTAAGAAAAAGACTAACTACTACAAACAAGGTAGCTTTCCTAGACATAGTAGAACTAAAAGAATTAGAAGTGTATGGGTTCCTAAGGAACTTGTAAAATCTAATAACATTATTGCTATGTCATCTTGGATTCCTAAGGGAACCAAGGTTTTGGGAGCTAACACTCATGGACCCAAAATGATTTGGGTACCAAAAACAAAAGCTTAATATCTTTGTTTGTAGGGGGAGCATTGCTACAAGGCCAAAGCACAAAGTCAAAACTTATGGTACCTTGATAGTGGATGCTCAAGGCATATGATCGGAGACAAGAGTAGATTCATGGATCTAAAGCCAAAAAGTGGAGGAGTGGTGACATTTGGTGACAACTCCAAAGGCCACATTAAAGGTATTGGCTCCATAGGTAATCACTCTACTATTCTCATTGAAAATGTCTTGTATGTCGATGGTCTTAAACACAACTTATTGAGCATAAATCAATTGTGTGATAAAGGATTTAATGTTTTATTTGATAAAAATGGATGCAAAATTGTTGACATTAAATCTAATAATATTATGCTCTTAGGTCATCGCATAGGGAACATATACATGGTGCATCTAGATGATATACATACATCCCATGCATGCTTAGTAGCACAAAATGAAAATGATGCATGGTTGTGGCATAGGAAACTAGGACATGCTAGCATTAGTGTTTTAGAAAAACTAGTTTCCCTTGATCTAGTTAGAGGTTTACCCAAGATAAAATTTTCAAACGATAAAATTTGTGATGCATGCTCTAAGGGTAAACAACATAAGTCTTCCTTTAAATCCATTAATGATGTTTCTACAAGTAGATGTTTACAACTAATCCATATGGATTTATTTGGGCCAATTAGGACTATGAGCTTGGGTGGTAAATCTTATACATTTGTACTTGTTGATGATTTTTCTAGATTTACTTGGGTTCTATTTTTAAGTACTAAAGATGCGGCTTTGGAAAAATTCATCACATTTTCAAAACTAACCCAAAATGATCTTGAACTTAGAATTTCACATATTAGAAGTGATCATGGAACCGAGTTTCAAAATTTAGGGTTTGAAGATTTTTTGAATGAAAATGGTATTAGCCACAATTTTTCGGCTCCTCGAACTCCCCAACAAAATGGGGTAGTTGAGAGGAAAAATAGAACTTTGCAAGAAATGGCTAGAACCATGCTTTGTGAAAATAATTTACCTAAATATTTTTGGGCGGAAGCCACAAACACCGCTTGCTATATTGTTAATCGAGTAATGATTAGGCCAATTTTAAAGAAAACACCTTATGAGATTTTAAAATCTAAAAAGCCTAACATTAGCTATTTTCACTCTTTTGGTTGCAAGTGTTTTGTTTTAAATAATGGAAAAGACAACTTAGGTAAATTTGATGCAAAAAGTGATGAAGCTATTTTCATAGGATACTCTTTAACCTCTAAAGCCTATCGAGTATTTAACAAGAGAACTTTAGTAGTAGAAGAATCTATACATGTTGTATTCGATGATAACCTCCTTCCAAGGAAGGATTCTTGTGATGATGATGATGTATGAATCATAAATGCCTTTGATGAAGGACAAACTTCAAAGGATGATGAGATTCCAACAAAAGAAGAGGACACACAAGATCCACCTCTTGAAGCCTTGAAGGACTTGGCTCTTAAGGAAAAGGAAGTGAGCTACCCAAGGGAGTTCAACTATGTCAAAGATGGTGAAATCTTGGGTGATCCATCCAAGGGGGTAACCACTCGATCTTCTCTTAGATTAATGAATCATATTGCATTTATCTCATGCATAGAGCCTAAGAATATAAAAGAAGCATTGAAAGATTATTTTTGGATTATGGCTATGGAAGAAGAGTTAAATCAATTTGAGAGAAGTAACGTTTGGACATTAGTTGATAGGCCTAGTAATCAATCTACCATAGGAACTAAATGGGTCTTTAGGAACAAGCTAGATGAGAGTGGTAACATTGTGAGAAATAAAGCTAGACTAGTGGCACAAGGTTACACTCAAGAAGAGGGAATAGATTTTGATGAAACCTATGCACCCGTAGCTAGAATGGAAGCCATTAGGATGTTGCTTGCATATGCATGTTTTCATGATTTCAAGCTTTTTCAAATGGATGTTAAAAGCGCGTTTTTAAATGGTTTTATAAATGAAGAAGTGTATGTGGAACAACCACCGGGTTTTGAAGACTCAAAATTTCCAAATCATGTTTTCAAACTCACTAAAGCTCTTTATGGTTTAAAACAAGCTCCTAGAGCTTGGTATGAAAGACTTTCAAACTTTTTAATTGAAAAGGGTTTTGAAAAAGGTAAGGTGGACACTACACTTTTTATAAAAATGTATAAAAATGACATCTTAGTAGTTCAAATTTATGTTGATGCTATTATTTTTGGTTCTACTAACGAATGTCATTGCCAAGAGTTTGCTAAGCTAACGCAAGGTGAATTCGAGATGAGCATGATGGGGGAGCTCTTATTCTTTTTGGGACTTCAAATCAAGCAAAAGAAGGATGGCATCTTCATCAATCAAGCAAAGTACATAAAGGATATGCTCAAGAAGTTTGGCTTGGAGAATGCAAAGCCTCAAGCCACACCTATGAGCTCATTTACAAAGCTTGACAAAGATGAATGAGGTAAGTGTGTTGACTCTAAGCTTTACCGTTCTATGATTGGATCATTGCTTTACCTTACCGCAAGTAGACCGGATATCTTGTTTAGTGTTTGCTTGTGGGCTAGGTTTCAAGCTAGTCCTAGAGAGTCTCACCTTATAGCCGTTAAGAGAATCTTTAGGTACCTTAGAGATACTCCTTGTTTAGGTCTTTGGTACCCTAGAGACTCCACCTTCAACCTTCATGCTTATTCGGATGCGGATTATGGGGGTTGCAAAATCGATAGGAAAAGTACTTCGGGAACTTGTCAATTCCTAGGTAGTATGCTCATATCTTGGTTCTCTAAGAAACAAAATAGTGTAGCCTTATCTACCACCGAAGCCGAGTACATATCCTTAGGGAGTTGTTGTGCTCAAGTCCTTTGGATGAAGCAACAACTCTTAGATTATGGAATTAAAGTTGAAACCATACCCCTAAAATGTGACAACACTAGTGCTATATGTTTAACAAAAAATATCATCCAACACTCTAGAACCAAACACATAGAAATAAGGCATCATTTCATTAGAGATCATGTCCTTAAAGAAGATGTGGTTATAGAGTATGTAGACACCTTAAATCAATTAGCGGACATATTTACAAAACTTTTAGACAAAGAGCGTTTTTGGTCCCTTAGGAGAGAGTTAGGTCTAGCTAGCCTATCTTGACCTTTTAGGACCTCTTTTGTGCTTAAAATTGCTTGATCTTGTGAAATGTCATGTTTATGTGTTTTTACTCCTAATTTCATCCATTCCTATAGCTAGGGGAGTATGTTTATGTTTGCATATGTTTTTCCTGCTCATTCATGCCATTCATGCAAGTTAGGCCTTACAAAAAATCAATTTTCTGCACTTTTAGAGCCTCATCTGCACTTCTAGGCCCAGGTGTGTCGAAACGGGTCAATCTGTTTCGATACGGATGCTTTAAATTCATATCTGAGAGAAGGGCGTTTCGAAACGCCTTAACAGGGTTTCGAAACGTTTTGGCTACTGCCAAGGGGTGTTTCGATACGAGTCAACGGAGTTTCGATACGGTCAAACCTGTATCGAAATAGTCAGTTAGAGTTCTAAAAACGGTCAAACTCTCGTGCCCGCGTTTCGAAACGGTCAAGACCGTTCCGAAACGGGTTCGCGGATTGCTTTAAGAAGGGCTTTTAATGTTAAAGTTACACTTTAATTAAAACTCTCCCAAACCCTAAAAACCCTAGTTTCGATTTTTCCCTATAAAAACCCTCTAAACCTCTTTGTTTTTCACCAAATCTTGAAGGGTTTTTCTCTTAAACTCAAATCTAAGCAAGTTTCAACAATCTTGTGCAAGGATTCTTCTCCATTCATCCAAAATCCCAAATTAAGGTATTTTTTCTTTTTCTTTTTCCTTCAATTTATATTCGAATCATAGGTTAGAAAATTTTATTTTTGTATAGTTTATATGTTTTTATGCTTGGGTTTTTCATATCTTGTAAAAAAATTTCAAAATATTCAATTTTCTGATTCGAATATAAAAAATTTCACTCGTATTTTTTTACTGTTTTTCTCTTAAAATTTTTGTGTTTTTATTTTGTTTTGTTTATTTGTTTTAAAAACTTGTTTTTAAACCTAAGTTGGATTTATCATTGGGTTGAATTATGAAATCTATGCATACACTTAAATTTTTTTTATATCGCTTGCTTGCTTATATTTTTAGGATGACGAAGAATGTTAACAAAAAGCGTAAGTACGTTCAATCTGGTGAATCGAGTATACGTCCAAATCTCTCCCTGCTCTTTCAAAAATCTCTTCGAACTACAGAGTTGAGAGAACGTTTCAAATATGTCAATGAGTACGAAGTTCGTCGTGAGCGTGTGATTGATCTCCACTTCCTTGACTCCGAGCGATTTCTTTTCCGTTACCTCGAGCGTTTGAGAGAATGGGATTTTCTTGGCTTGTTGAGCATCCCAGACATTTGCTACAAACACATGGTACTTCTCTTTTACTCCAATGCTCACCTTATCAATGATGAAGAAAATTCTGAAGTTGTTGGGATTGAATCTTATATTTTGGGGAAAAAGTTTGTTGTTAATGTCCCTCTCTTGGAGTCTACATTTTCTCTTAAGAATGTAGGAATTGAGAATGAGAGTCACTTTGGTTCTCACATCGGTCAAGTGCTTACTTTGGATGCGCACGATCGTTTCCTCCATTTGATGGTCTCACGGTTCCTTCGCCCCTCCGGAGGTAAATATTCTCACATCCGTCAAGTTGACTTTTTTTGGCTTGAGTGTTTCCGTCGTGGTGAGCGCCCTAATCTTGCTAAGATCATATTTGTCGAGATGGTTAACAATATTAAGCTTCGTGACACCGATGCCTTGAAATCTTTCACTTATGGAACGGTCTTAAGTCACATCTTTAGCAAGCTTGGTCTCGATTGCACCTACGACTCTCCGGAACCCCGCAAGTCAAAAATTGGTGAGTCCTCTCTCCGTAAGTCCGGTTTTCGCTATGTCAACAATGGACAATGGGCACGTGTTGATAGGGAAGCACCTCCTCCTCCTCCTCCCGTTGAACCTCAACCACAAGCTCAAGTTGAAAACAATGAAGCTCTCACGGCTCTCATTACCGAGCGGTTCAATGCCATGGACACTAACATGGCTTCGGGCTTTGGTGCTATCAACACTCGTTTGCAAAATGTAGAGGATCGACTCCTATCCCTTGAGAATTCACACTCGTCCATGGATATGTCCTTCTCTACCTTTTATGGTCAATGGATGAAGTTTCGTCGTTCTCAAGTTAAGAGCGATGATGAGACTTCGGATGATGATGGTGACGACGAGGCCTAGGATATTCATGACATATCATATTATCTATACATTTTAGGATTAAGTTTGCATCTTTATTTCCATTATGTTTTATGAACCTATGCTTTTGATTTTATTTGGGATTATGCTTTGAACTTTATGTTGAAGATTTATGTTTTGGATATTTTAATTTTATGAATTAATATTATTGTTGCTTATTGCTTATGGCTTAATGCTTATTGCTACTAACCTTATCTCTTCTCTATGAGCCTTGTTTATTATTTTTTGATCTAACAAAAAAGGGGAGAAGAAATTTAAGAGCCAAAAATTCGTTTTAAATATTTAAAGTGTTTTTAAGTTTTAAAACTTGAATTTCAAAGTTAAAACTTTTTTAAAAACTTTAAAAACCTATCTTAAATTAAGGGGGAGTTAGAATGTGTTCAAAATTTTCAGAACTCTTAAAAATTTTAACTTTGGTTTTGTTATATCAAAAAGGGGGAGATTGTGAAACCGATATTTTAATTTTGATATAACTAAAGAACCTAAGGACTAAATTGAAAATGTCAAAACGAATTTTTAAGTCCTCAAACATCCCCATATGATTTAAAGAATATGCCTAAGTTAAAAACTAAGCTTTCCAAATATTTTCTAAGTGTTCTTAAAGCCGAAACAGTGTTTTTCGAGTCCCTGTTTCGAAACGGTTTTGAAACTGTCAACCCATGTTTCGAAACGGGTATCGAAACGTTTTCAACACTGTCAACCCATGTTTCGAAACAAGTATCGAAATGGCTTTAGAACATAAAGAACCCGTATCGAAACGACATCAAGTGTTTCGAAACGGTTCTTCATTTGATTTGAAAAATATGACCGTTGTAAGTTTTTAACTGATTTTTAAGAAACCGTTAAGGCGTTTCGAAACGAGTTCAAGCCGTTTCGAAACGACCCTTGACAGTGGCAAAAGTGTTTCGAAACGGGTAAGACCGTTTCGATACGGGCTCTTAAATGCACTCCAACGGCTCTTTCTATTTTGGTCTGTTTCGAAACAGGGTCGGGCGTTTCGAAATGGGTGGTTGCAGACTGCATTTATGGAGGTGAGATAACACTCCAAACGACTCTATTGATGAATGCAACAACCACAACGGCTAGAAATCAATGAGAAGGTATAAAAGGGACCTCTAAAAGCTCCAGCAACAACTATTGATCCAAAAAGCAAACATCCAAACATCAAATCCAAGCATTTGTATCTAAATCCCAATATTGTCTAGAAACCCCAATTGTATTTTTCATTCTTATCATTTCAATTGGGTTGAGTGCTTGTAATTGGGCTACAATTTGTATTGAGAGATACTTTCTTAGCCAACAAAATCTTTGTTCTATTTGTGTGAGGTTTGGGTTAAATTTTGGGTAGAAAATTTAACCGAAAATTGTAAGGGTTACCTCCTTAGCCTAGAAAAGGGGAAGAGCAATTAGTGGAATTGTTGCAAATCCTTAGTGAAGCTAAGGTAGTGGATGTAGAGTTCATTTGGAACTTGAACCACTCTAAAATTTCTTGTCTATCCTTTTAATTTGCAATTTCCACCACCTAAACCTTTAAAAATCCAATTCACCCCCCTCTTGGTTCATTTCGATCATTCGATCCACTCAACAGTAACAAATCACATACAACGTGTAATAAATTAAGTACACACTTAATTTATCATACTTTTTTATAACAAATTAGGTTTTCGTGTAAGAAACTATGTATGTACATAGTTTATTACCCTTGGTTGAGGTACTTTTGGGATTGATGATCTCGTGTAATAATTTAGGTAGATACCCTTTTCATTACAGATTTTGTAACAAATTACGTACAACGTGTAATAAATTAAGTACATACTTAATTTCTCTTGCTTTTTGTAACAAAATAGCTTTCGTGTAAGAAACTTTGTATGTACATAGTTTATTACCTTTGGTTGAGTACTTTTGGGGTTGGTGATCTCGTGTAATAATTTCAGTACATACCTTTTTCATTACAAATTCTATAACAAATTACGTACAACATGTAATAAATTAAGTACATACTTAATTTCTCATGTTTTTTGTAACAAATTAGGTTTTCGTGTAAGAAACTATGCATGTACATAGTTTATTACCCTTGATTGAGGTACTTTTGGGGTTGGTGATCTCTTGTAATAATTTCGGTGCATACTTTTTTAATTACAAATTCTGTAACAAATTACGTACAACGTGTAATAAATTAAATACAATACTTAATTTCTAAGGCTTTTTGTAACAAAATACGTTTTCATGTAAGAAACGTTGTATGTACATAGTTTATTACCTTTGGTTGAGTATTTTGGGGTTGATGATCTCGTGTAATAATTTCGCTACATACCTTTTTAATTACAAATTATGTAACAAATTACGTACAACGTGTAATAAATTAAGTACATACTTAATTTATCATACTTTTTTGTAACAAATTAGATTTTCGTGTAAGAAACTATGTATGTACATAGTTTATTACCCTTGATTGAGCTGGTTTAGGTTTTGGTGATGTCGTGTAATAATTTAAGTACATACCGTTTTCATTACTGATTGTGTAACAAATTAAGTACAACGTGTAATAAATTAAGTACATACTTAATTTACTATACTTTTAAACTATGTATGTACATAGTTTATTACCCTTTGTTGAGGTTTTTTGGATTTTGTTATCTCTTGTAACAAACTATGTACTCACCTTTTTAATTACACTTTCTATAATCAATTACGTACAAACCTTGTAATAAATTATGTACGAACTTATAACCTTCACAACCAATTAGCCTCAAATTAAAAGTTTCACCCTAGAACCTCTCTAAAAAAAATAAGCTACAATAATTTCTTTTACAGTAATAATGTTTTCAACATCCATAGAAATAAGACTAATATTTTTGCTTTTGATTTGCGTTTATTTAAGGATTAATATCCTATACACTGGCGGGAAATTTTTTGTTTCCACAAGCGCCTCAATTATAGGGTTTAGGGTTTAAAGTTTAGGGGTTTTAGTGTAAAGGCTTAGAATTTAGGGTTCATGTTTAGAATTTAGGATTTATGGTTATAATTTAGGGTTTAGGGTTTGGGTTTAGTTTTAGGGTAATATGGGTAGGGATTTAGGTTTTAACCTATAAACCCTAAATTTTAGCCCTAAACACAAAATTCTATCAACAATCCCTAAATTCAAAACTACTACACTTATACCCCTAAATTTTAAACCCTAAACGGAGTCCCTAACCCCTAAAACTAAGACGCTTGTGTAAAAAAATTTCCACAAGAGCTTGTGTATAGAACAATTACCCTTTATTTAAAATGTAAAATAATTTTTAGAATTAAAATTAATCGACCAACAAGTGTTGTGTTGGTAAGACACATTACACTACACGAGTTCAATCCTTGAAAACGATATTGTTGGGAGGGGCAACCTCGCACCTCGAACATGAACCGTAAAACGGACATGCATATTATAGAAAAAAGTTTGAAATTAATCGAATTTATAATTCACATCGTTTACAAGGCCAAAAATCATGGTAAAAGAAGATAAAAATCCCAGTATATAGTTTAACTGAAATACAAATAAAACCATTACCCAGAGACTGATCCAAATTGTTTAAAAAATTTACACAAATGTAAAAATGAAATTGAATTAAATAATTTAATCAACTAAATAAAAATCCCCAATGGCAATTATATTTGCACCCTTCACACAAACTGCAGCAAGGCTTGGCCCCAAAAACTGTACATTGACTGACCTAATTTGATTTGCTATAAACCCTAATTCTGATGTGGTTTAAATTTGGAAGCATAATTATACAAGGAATATTCTAATGAATTGGTTTTAACCCTAGATTTCACAGCCAACAGACCTCACAAAATTCTCTCAAAAACGAATAAAAAAAAGAACCTGATCATACCGAACAACATGACTCGGTAACCAGGTCTCGGTCTTATATATATACTACAACGATGTATGAAGAACTAACCGGGAGCTATACACGGCTCTGATGCTCTTTGTTCTCCATTTCGTGGACACGGTTGACTATGTATTGGATCTTTTTTGATAGACTCTCATTGTGCTCCTCAATTTGCTCGAAAATCAACTCTAGATGTCTTTTATATGTTGCAGCTCTCTTTTTCTCGATGGCCAGCTGTTGTGTTAATTCTCGGATTTTATTATGTTCATTCTGAAAGAAAAAACAAGATCGATAAAGCAAGTTATAGTACAGAATGAATGTCACACGACTTCAATATAAAAGCATTTATTGTTAACTTGTCGGCAGGTAATTCATTAACGACACACAACTTCAATATAAAAGCATTTAATGTTAACTTGCCGGCAGGTGATCAATCCAAAGCCGATTAATACAAACAATGGCACGCATGAGTGGCACCATAACAAAATTGCAGATGCTAAAACGAACGTTTTGGTGCTCAACACAACTTGCATGCAAACATGGTCATTTGACTGACTAAAACATGAAACAATGCATCTAAATCCGCTAAAGCAACAGCAAATACTTGATGTTAAAGGCTATGAGTGTAACACCAAAATGAATTCCTAACTGTAGATTGAAAGAAATTTTGATCTTCATCATTAAGGGTTCAAATTCGTTAGTTCATTACTGATAAAATGGTCAAGATAACATTCGAATCAAGAACAAAAAGGTGTTATTAGTTCTCTACAAAAGCTGAAAATGAGTTTTTCAGAGGCTACTGGCTACACACAGAAGATGAAAGAGCTGAAATGAGTTAATTGACAAAAACATCAACATGACCAAAGCAACGACGGTCTAGGTTATGTCAAATAGCGTCAATTGGACAATATTTCACGAAAAGATCTACTTCAAATAATTGTTACCACAGCTCTAGTAAGCACAACAGCACACAAGAATAAAATAGTGTTGTTTTCTTCAAGGCAACAGGACTAGGAAGGCAGACATACATTAATGAATTGCTAAAAGTTTCAGAAATTACAATTTTAATTCTCATCTTAACATGCTAGCATTCCGAATTCCTTGTACTTCCTTCATAGCATAATTTTTTGTCCCCCTACTATTTTAAGATGCCCCGAAACACATCAACTAACAAAAATCACAGCCTGCTCTATCAAAGAAACCTACACTATTGTTTACCGAGGAAAAGGGGCAAAATTATCATAAAAGAACTTGTGAAAAAAAAATCATATGTTGACTAGTGTGTTTTAAGAACTTGTGAAAAAAAAGACAATATGTGTTGCGGGATAGAGATTAATAACAAGAAAGAACTTCGAGGCCGTGCTTTAAATCAAACCTATTTCTAAGCACATTCTCTTCATTACATTTCACTCTTCTAGTGCCATTCGGGACTCTACCTCAATAATTTAGAAACACATGTTGTGCCAACACCATATACATCATCATCCATTGACCATCACAGCTATATATTCTAGAAATTTGTAAAAGATCGAGGCGCCTATAATCACATTGTTCTCATTTTAATAGAAGTTAAACAATAGTGACTCTGAACTTTATATTATTAACCAACAAAAGTCAAATCAGAAGTAACTTTCATTTGACAAACACTTTGTTGAATAATTTATCAATGCATCTATCATTTATTACGCTTAATCCCACTCAATATCACTTAACAGCTGACCATAATTCATGCTACAAGCACACCGATACTCTCATGCTAAGCAGAAAAGAAAACCAGCTATTTAAGATACCTTTTTCACAGTTATCGTATATCTTAGTCAAAACATTACTTTGCGACAATATTTTTCAGATAGTATCTAGTTTCAAAACATCAATCCTCTCGTGCTAAGCAGAAAAGATAACCAGCTATTTAAGATACTTTTTTTTTCACAGTTATTGTATATCTTTGTCAAAACATTATTTAGTGACAATATTTTTCAGATAGTATCTAGTTTGAAAGTACGATAAACTACGGTATGAAAAAGAAGTGCAGATGGTTATGATAGCAACCTACATCACACAAGCATGTGTAAAGTATGACTTAAATAGAAAAGTGCATTTACATTTTAATGTACTAGCCAAATGAATTTATGCCAATATCGTAAATACTGACCGGATATTGCTCATAAATGCAGTCCCTCCGACCTTTTCCAGGAGCCAGAGGATGAGTGTGCTCCTTCACAAATTTTGTGACAACCCATTTACCGGAACTAACTTTCCTCACTAAAATCATTGCCCTGCATCCAACCCTCGTCTCTGCCCTTTGCCTTACAATTTTTTCTCGCTTGTCGGGCATTCTAAAACCCTCTTTGTTACAAACAAGTGCCCTACCAATAGCAGATCCGTCGCGCCTTGAACGAGAAAGTTTGCTTACCCGAATGATGAATCCCACCCTTGTGGCATATCCATTATAGAAAGCATGTGCAGCTGCCTCGGATTCAAACTCCTGACCCACATAAGGCTCATCAGCTGGAATACCCACTGGGATGTCTTCCATTCCCGGAGAAGTTTGCTCCATTTTCTCATTCAATCCCTGTTGAAAAGTTCCTTCAACAGGATTTTCTCCTGTTTCATTTTCATTTTCCATGCTACTAGCCTCCACTGGGACCGAGCTCAGTACCATGCAACCATTAACATCACCATGAACCCCAAACTCCACTGCAAGAACAACCCTTTTCTAATTATTGTAGCAGATAAGCATGCAAAGATACAATGTCAACCTTTATATTTCCTATTGAGGTCCAAAAGTGCTTGGCACATTCAAATTAACAGATACTGATAATCTAATTATGATCAAACTTTATATTAAAATGCAATAAAACATTATAACTAGTTGGTGTTTCAAACTCCCCCCCCCCCCCCCCTCTTCCACTATTTTTCCAGATTCCAACCAATCATGTAGAGCCCGGTTTCACTCCAAGGTGAAAATGAAGGAAAAGGGCACAAATAAAATTTACTTGAGAAATTACTCTCAAATAGAACCTACAATGAGTGTCACTTCCAAGAACTATCTTGCTACAACAATTAATTGTTCTTGAAGTACCCGTGTCCAACCATCGCATCCAACGAATATACAGATATGTGTACGGTGATAATTGATATAATTCTCCAAGGAAGAATATTTCTTGAACACAAGGTTAATAAAGCTATGGCAAAAAGGAATAATATTTCTTGTTTCCAATGTTTTAAGTGCAACATATAAACATCTTAAGAATGAAACAATAAAAAGAAAATACAAAGTTTATCTCGAGTCCTAGTTGGAGTTAACTCTGGAATAAGTCTGCACCTTTGTCAAATTCTTTTTAAATTTCCTTTAATTTCCTACCCGCCAAAAAGATATATATCAAAAAATTCCCTCGACATCATCAGCTAATTCCACAACCTGAGTCCCTAATCCTATACGTGTAAATTACATCCATAAAATGGGGGCACTCATAAAAAATCAAAATTACCAGAACGAACAAAACAAAATAAAACCTAAAATAAAGTCAAACTCTAAATTTTTTTTTCTCTTCTACTTGCATTTTCTCGGCAACCAAACAGGGAATAAATTAACAATTCGAATGAAAATGAAGGGCATGTTCAACAATTAGCATTTTTCATCGAACATTAACAAAAACATATCAAAATACTGGAATATATAACTTAAATCGACTAAAAATTAAAATTAAATAAAAAAACTTACTCGAAAATTTAGCCTTAATGAGATGAAGTTACGATGATCGATTAGGAATTAGGTAAGGGAGAAAAAGGGCGAGACATTGGGGGTGCGAGATCAGGGTTGGGAATTATAGGGACGCAATAGAACGTGACGTGGCAAGCTTAGATTGGTTTCAGGATAAACAAATTCAAAACGATTTTATGATATAATTGAATGTTGACACATGTTTGATAACTAGACTATGCCTCAGCTTTGCCTCCAAAGTTCCAACTTTTTTCCCCTTTTTCGCAGTCTAATGAATATTTTAAGTTAAATAAATATGATTATAAATAAGGTCTTGATTTTTTACTGCCTCGAGGGTATGTATGAATGGGGAGTTATAGGGAACAACCTTTAAATACAGGCTAAAGAACGGTTGACCTGTTTACCGGGTAAAAAGCGGTACACAAATTGTTACATGAAGCGGTACACAAATTGGTACAATATTGTAATAAAAGAATGTATATACAGTTTTATTACATGATGCACTGTTTACCGGTACACAAATTGTTACATGATGCTGTACAAAAATTAATACACTTTTGTAATAGAAGAATGTATATACCGTTTTATAACACATGCACGAATTTTTAGAATGGATTATGTACGTGTAAGGAAATGTGTACAAAGAGAATTTCTTACCGAAAAAGCATATTTTGGTACAATAGAGGTATGGAACTGTGTATATACATATATTACTACCAAATATACAGAGATTTGTATAAATTTGTAAGAGGAAAAGGTATATACATTTTGTTGTACACGGTTTGACGAAGGTTGAAAATGGACTTGTACTTGTAGGGAAATGTGTACATACAGAAATTCTTACCCGATAAACATAATATTTTACAAGTTTTGTAAAGATGTGTGTATATACTCTTAATAGGACGAATTGTACAGGAATTGGAACAAATTTGTAAGACGAAACGGTATATACCTTATATATTACAAATGTGTAAGATGGAACAAATGGGTCATTAGTTGTAGGAAATGTGTACATACACAATTTCTTACCCGTAAAGCATATTTTCTTACAAGTTATGTAAGGAGTTGTGAATATACACGTAATAGTACCCAATGTACACAAAATAGTAGAAATTGGTTTGAGGAAATGTTATATACCTTATTTATTACAAACTGGGTAGAACTCTGTACGTATACTTTTTTATTACACAAAATTTCTCAGGGTCGTCGAAATGTCCAATTTTTTTGTAATGAAATGAGTACATACAGGTATTCATACCCAAAAACATACTTTCGTAGAATTTATGATAATGGCATCGAAACCAGGTAAAGGTGGGTTCGGTTCTGGTTTTGCATCGAAACCTCGTATATAGGGTTTCGGTGCTGGTTAAGCGCGAAAATATTTGAAGGTTTTTAACCTTATGAGTGAAAATTACACGAGTTTTGTATGAAAGATGAAGAAATTTAATGACAGAAATAAAATGCATTTCAATCCAAACAACGTTCAAATACATTAGATATTAAAAAAAAGAAACATAATAAATCCTCCCCTCCTCAGTCCTCATTCCTGCCCCGAGAAACGACATGCATGCCCGCTGCCACCAATGGCACTGGAACCAGCCTGTGGTTGGTGCTGACCAACCATCTCTGAATAAGATCGGATCTCATATCTGACCCTATTGTTGCCTAATGAAGAAAACATGTATGCATTAGTATGAGAAGAAGTGAATCTTGTAGAAAAGAAGAAACTGATGATAGAGACAACCTTGAGAGTGGTGGCGGTTGAAGTTGTCTATGTCCTCTTTCGTAAGCAAGAAACCATAAAGTTGGCGCGCTGTGCCTGGAGCATAGAAGATGCCTTGACATTGTTCCCAAGCTTTTCTATCGAAACCTTGGGCAGCAAACTTGTTATGCAGATCCAGAGCGTCGAGATAACCTCTTGCCGTGCTCTCAAAAATCAAAAGGCTCATCCCACGATGGTCGTCGGGTGCGTATGAATGGCGAGGCTTGACAATAGTGTCATAGGAAGTGAAAGAGTTCCGCAGCTCTTGGTTTCCCATGCCAATCCACTGAAGCATAAAATGCAAGAGATTAGAAGTGAAGCAATTGTAATAATATTGAAAACATTATTCAACTTTGTTAAATAACTACCTTCCCAGCATCATCCTTTTCCAGCCTTGTGTTCATTATCATGACCATGGGCGGCCAGAGTATTTGGTGATCATGAACCTCGTTGTTTGCAGGCAGGGGGCAGGCAGTATTAGCAGCAGTGGGATCATCTCTCAAAGCAGTCCATTGGCCAAAAGCTTTACCCTGAGGAATAGAAGAAGTGCCCCTTGTAAGCAATTCCTCATCCAAGAGGTTAGCAAAATGGCGATGGAGCTTGATCTTTGGTCCACCTTTCGTTCTGGCATGTGAGAGTAGGGACTGAATGCCAGTAAACTTCTGAGAGGCACTAGGACCTCTTTGGCAGGCTGGACATAACCATTTTGTAGTAGGTTCAGTGATGCTCACCATTGTAGCAATGGCCTGGAAAAAGCTCCTGAACCATTTGCTTCGTCGGAGAGTTTCATTGCTCGGTTGTTCATCGTCGTCAGAATCGAAATATAAGTCATCATCAGAATTTGAGTCAGACTCAAATTCTAATTTTCTCTTCGAGAAATGGTGAGGAATGTTTTTGGAAGATCTGCTTGAACTCATCTTAAAGGAAAGAAGTTTAAAGTATTTGGTTAGGAAGAGAATATAAAGAAAGAAGGGTTCAGATGAGTATAGGGAATTGTTGATGTTGTAAAGAGTATAGAGAAGAGTTGTATATTTATAGGGAAATGCAATTGGGAGGGAAACTGAAAAAGTGAAAAGGCTGAATCGTTTTGCTTGATTTCGAAAAAGTTATTGGTTCTATGAGAAGGCACGCTGTGTGTCTGTTCATTGCACTAGGTACATGAACATGAACCCCTTCATTAATTAGAAGACAGAAATCTGAAAAGGCTGAATCATTATGCTTGGTTTCGAAACCAGCTATAAACACGATGAGGAAAAAGAAACGGTTCATGTGATTATAGTGAAAAGACAGAACAATGAAAAAGCAAGATTCCTTTTAATAGGTTCGAAACCATCTGAAGGGGTTTCGGAACTATATACAGTTATTAGTAGCAAAATGTACACAGATTGGTACAAGATTCCAAAAGAAATCGGTATATACATGACTTTATTACACAATTTCACGAATTTTCAAGTTGGGTCATTTAATTGTTGGGAAATGTGTACATACATAAATTGTTAACCAAAAGAAATCGGTACATACATAAAAAAATGTACACAGATTGGTACAAGATTCCAAAAGAAATCGGTACATACATAAAAAATGTACACAGATTGGTACAAGATTCCAAAAGAAATCGGTATATACATGACTTCATTACACAATTTCACGAATTTTCAAGTTGGGTCATTTAATTGTTGGGAAATGTGTACATACATAAATTGTTAACGAAATGCAAAGTACATCATTTTGAGGGGCATCGAAACCACCTCAATGGGGTTTCGGTGCCTGTTTGAAGTGCAGAAAAAGTTACGACCTTGTTCGCAGAAGCCAGCTATAAAGTTCTGCGATTATACATAAAATATTAGCCCTTTCATGTAATTGTTTAGGTTTAAAAATGCGTCACGAGATGTCTGTTCATTGAAGCAGGTGATGAAAGCAACTGAAAAGCCTGACTCGTTCTGGGGGTATCGAAACCTGCATTATTTTCGGGTAACACGCAACGGTACAGGTGATGACAGTGAAAAGACAGAACACTGAAAAGGCAGATTCCTTTTAATGGTTTCGAAACCAAGTTATGGGGTTTCGGTACTGTATACACATAGTACTTGTAAGAATTGTACAGAAATGCGTATTTGCTGTACATAATGTGTACGTGGTATCGAATCTACAGATAAGGGGTTTCGGTGCTACGATATCCTTGGGGCATCGAACCCTGAGTTATGAGGTTTCGGTGCCTTTTGGTTTCGAAACCCCTTATGGGGGTTTCGGTGCTCTATACACATATCTTGACATACCCTGTGTAGACCTTTTTTACAATAAGAGTTGTACATAAATGCGTTGTCTTTGTACATGATGTTGTTTTTGGTAGAAAACTGTAAATGTATCATGTAATAAGTACAAAATTTCTTGCTCTATACACATATCTTGACATACCCTGTGTAGACCTTTTTTACAATAAGAGTTGTACATAAATGCGTTATCTTTGTACATGATGTTGTTTTTGGTAGAAAACTGTAAATGTATCATGTAATAAGTACAAAATTTCTTCCTCTATACACATATCTTCACATACCCTGTGTAGACCTTTTTTACAATCAGAGTTGTACATAAATGCGTTGTCTTTGTACATGATGTTGTTTTTGGTACAAAACTGTAAATGTTTCATGTAATAAGTACAAAATTTCTTGCCAATAATATATCTGAATATATAACATTGTATGTTGTAATTACAGAGATACAAAAGACGAGCACACATATAATACAGAGGAGATTAGAAGAGATAACTTGGTTAATTCAATTGTCATCCACGGTTTCAGCTGCATTTAATCCAAAAACGGATGTTGCTTCACGTACTCCTGTACATTGTCTGCTGCGGCCATGTTTTGTAAATATACCCTAATGGAACCACCTATTTCTATGATCAAGTGCAAGTACATAATTAGGTTGCAAGTACATTGATTCATTTTTATAATGAATAAGTGTCATTTTAGGGTGTTGTACCTAATGCGTTATGAGTTCTCTCATCTTCTGGGTTGTAGGATTTAGGACAAATGTAGTTGTTCTCCTGAAAAATGAACATAATCGACAACATAATTATTTGCTACAGATTCATTGACTATATTGCAGATAGTAAGGAGCAAAATTCAAAATAGTTGCGTTCTTCACTGACCGGATTATTAAGCATTTTAGCTTCGGAGTCGTCAACCAACAGCGTGTTTCCTTCGTTATACTGAGGCATATTATCCCACACGCGCCTCAGATTTTTTGTATATACATTTGGATAGGAGGGATGTTTTTCGCAGTGACTTCGATCCTGCAATATTCAAATGAAGTCCATCAGATTTGTCAAATTCTATTTAGATGCTTTAACGAAGATAAACTTTGAAGTTACCCAAATGAAGGCAAGTCTTGGTTTAAGATCACTAATTCTCCAAAGTGCCCAGTTTAGGTTTTCTCTGCATTGATGAACAGTTCAGTCACAAATAAAGTAAATCCACAAATTATCTTAAAGGATCGTGTAATTGACTTGATTTAGGGTGGTGGCATATGTCCGCATTACCTTGTCCTTGAAGACCAAATAGCAACCTCATACGAAGTAAAACAAGAAGACAGAAACTCAAAAGCACCAGGTCTGAGTTCCACAGCTGCAATTGAAAAACATAAATTTCCTAATCTAATTTATGAGCAGTTGTATTAAAAGTGAGTCACAAAATTAATACCGTCTTTACTAACACTGGCTAGCACGCCATTGTAATCAAGAATAAGAAGCTTCTTCGCCGTGGTAGGTGCTACGTTCTTGTACCAATAGCCATACATTTGCGGAGGACGCCTGGGTCTCTGAATTTCAGAGTCTATTTCATTACTTGGCGTTATGCCATGGCGATGAAGCTTCTTTCGCCTGTATGTGTGAGTCAGTTGAGGAGAAGAAGAACGTGCCTGAGCATGGCCTTCTGGCGGAGCAGATGCGTGATCATGAACTGTAGCTGCAGCATATGCATCATTGTTCTCGTTTGCAGCAGTACATGGGACATTTTCTGTTGGGCCAGAGGCCTGATAATGGCCTCCTGGTGCAGAATATGCATCATACTGCTCCTCAGCAGGTGTACCTGTGACATTCTCTGTATACAACAATCCAATGTTACGTGCACGAACACACCCTAAAGTTGTCAATGAAAGTAAACAGAATGCAACACGATATGCAATGGAGGTGTAAATGGACAGTTGTGTAACAAATGTCAATCAATGTTCGTGAAGCAGTCTAACAAATTCAACAAATGTTTATTCATGTAATACAAGAAATCCATATACTATGCAAAGTAGCCTAACCATCTTCAGGATCATTTGCATCCTGAGGCGCTGTCGGTCGAAATACATGCTGATTCCGTTCACGCTCCAATGAATAAACACGTGCTTCGAGTTTCTCAAATCGGGAACGAGACTCTGCAGCAGTACTGCGGATAAATGCATCCAAGTTATTTAGTGTGTCGTACATGGCGTCAATTTTATTTGGGGGTGGAGCATCGGGTACATCGTCACTTCGTCTGGCAATTCTTGCTTCATCTTCATCTCTTTTATAGACCCATTCACCCTTTAGGAACATCCACCCCGTCTTCTTAGTTGTTGTTTCATCAATTTTACTCGGTAGCGGGATTTCAGGGTCCATAGAGGTGTCGATCCCTAAACATTCAAATATGTGACTTAGCACACAACCATAAATGAGGGAGCCTCTTGCAGGGTTGCTAATGATTTCCGCAATAGATCTGAAGATGATTGTAGCTATATCGGGTTTTTTTTCCGACCGAAATTGGTGCAACCACCAGTAATCAATATGACGCATGCGAGTGCATCGTCCACCTGATGGCCGGAAGAACCAAGTTGTCATTAGATGAAGAAGCCTTTCATGGATATGAAGATGAGTTGGGCTGTCATCATCGAACTTCAAGGGGACACGCTCGAATTCTTGCTCTTCACCAGTGGCTTCCACACCAAGGTGTTGGGCAATAATTGCCGGAGTGATTGTAAATTCAACTCCCATTAGATAGGACTCGATAGCTACACAGTGTTGGCTTCTGGCATCTTGCTGAAGGGTAGCATTTGCATAGAAGATCTTCACCAGGTTCTGATAAACACGGGGTTTAATATCGAGATATCTGATCCAACCCCATTCCACAAATAAAGGCCAGAAGTTGAATTGATAATCATTGGACATCAAAAAATCCAAGTCAATCGTGCGCTCCTTCCTAATCTTCTTCGCCTCGTACACTTCGTGGTATCGCTCAAGACATGCGGGGTCACGGAAACAATGGCTCAAAATATTTGGAGGTTGTGGCGCGTCCGCTACCTCCAAACGGATAGAACCACCTGTTTCCATCGGACGTCGTTTACCTTTACTGAGTTTGGTTTTTGGAGCCATGTAAGAGTTTTTTGTAGGAATATCTGAAAAAACCCTAAACAATCAAGAAGAAGAAACGAACTGTCTTTGGTTTCGAATATGGCCGGTAATCGAAGAACAAACAATAAAAAGCCTTAAAATTATAGGGTTAGGGTTATAAAATTGTGTTTTCCGAGATGGAGGGGAGAGGGAACGTTTTCATTTACAGTCGATATTTCCCGCTATATACAATTTCAAACAGGTTTCGAATCCCCACATGTAGTTTCGATGTTGTTTTGGCAGAGAGGCCCAATTGCATTCTTCTATATTTTGGTTTCGATACTTCACGTTTGGTTTCGATGCCGGTTTAGGGTATCGAAACCTCCGTATAAGAGGTATCGAAACCGTTTCAAGCTATCTCATTTATTGTATTACCTACCAGCCCATCTGTCAACTTATTGCAATTTAAAGTGGCAGCTGATATTAAAGGTTCTCCACAACTACTTCTCCTTATTTCATCATCAACGTCTGAAGTAATAAAGGAAGGATTAAACAACATATCGTTGTAGACCATTTTTTCCATCTTCTGTGTGTAAAAATGGCTGGTGTAAGAGTTGAGGAAGCTCAAATTGGTGAACCAGATGAGTGCAACACAAATGAAGTTGGTGCTTCCGATAATTTGGTTGGTATGGTGTTTAACTCTCGTGATGAGGCGTGGAACTATTATCGACTATATGCGAAGAATAAGGGGTTCAGTGTCAGTCGTGCAACAACTAGGACTGATGGTATGGGAAATGTACATACGCAAGAGTTTTGTTGTTCACGGGGAGGACAGCGCAGAAGGAAAGTTAATGACTCCGACCGGAAACGTGCGCCTCGTGATATAACACGAGTTGGTTGCAAGGCAAAGGTGATTGTCAAGTGCAAAGAAGAATCAAGGTGGGAGATAGCAGTATGTCACAGTGAGCATAATCACCCGTTGTGCCCACCTATAATGCAACCGTATCTTCGGTCGGCTAGAGAAGTTACTCAAGATGATGTAATTGAGGCACAGGCTTTGAAAAGTGTTGGCATGCGGACGTCCGAGGTAATGAATTATTTCACGCAACAGTCGGGCGGTTTCCACAATGTTGGTTTCATTCGAAAAGACTTGTACAACTCCCTTCAAAAAGCAAGGGCGGATGAATATCGTGACAGTGATGTCAATTCTCTTCTTGCATACTTTGACTTCAAGAAAGATCAAGATGCAGGATTGTACATGCAGTTCAACACTGATCCATTAGGGGGGTTGCATAATATTTTTTGGTCGGACTCAACATCTAGGTCCGACTATGTATGCTTCGGTGATGTCATTGCATTTGACACAACGTACAAGGGTAACATGTATGGCCGGCCTATAATGCCTATTGTTGGTGTTAATCACCACCATCAAACCATTATCTTCGGTGTCGCAATTTTAGCAGACGAGACTGCAGACACATTTGAGTGGGTCCTTACTGAGTTCATGCAGGCAATGTATAACAAAGCTCATGTCTCAGTCGTCACGGATGGTGATAGGGCCATGCACAGGGCTATCAAGACAGTGTTCCCATGTGCACATCATCGCATATGTTCCTGGCATCTTTCTCGAAATGCCCAGGCAAACGTAGGTGATCCCAAATTTACATCTGCCTTTACACGGTGCATGTCCTCTTGGTGGACAATTGAGGAATTCGATCGCCAGTGGAGATCAGTTATGAAAGATTTTAACGTGGAGCAGCATCCCTGGGTTGTGAAGAAGGATCACACGGTTGGTATGTGGGCACAAGCATATCTCACAGGACATTTCTTCGCAAATCTTCGCTCAACACAACACTGCGAATCTATGAATTCCGCCCTCAACATTATCCTCGAACATAAGAAGACATATCTTGAAGTGGTCCGTGCCATTGAGAAGGGAATAAATGACATGCGCATAAATGAGTTGAATGAAGAATACAAAAATTGCACCTCGAAGCCTTTCCCAGTGACCAAATTGTATGACCTTGAAGGGAGTGCAGCTGACATCTTCACCCGGGCATCGTTTGACAAAGTTCTGAAGGAACTAAAAAATGAGACACTGTTTCATGCTCTCCATCCGATACTTACGACTGAAGGTGCACGAACGTATCGTTTGACACAGTATAAGGATTCGGATGCCATCTATGAAGTTGTGCTTGATTTCACAACAAATAACATTACATGCAGTTGTCGGAAATTTGAGACGATCGGCCTTCCATGTCGCCATCAACTGCACGTTCTTAAGTTGGAAGACTTCTCCGCCATCCCAAATTGCTTAATACTACCGCCGTGGACAAAACATGCTAAGGAATCTGCTCCATCTTATCTTCACAGCGAAGTCTGTCCTGAAATAAGACAAATGTCTCGATTTGCATCGCTACGCTCACTTTCATCGCGGTTGTGCTACCTTGCGTCTCAAACAGACGAAAGTTTCAAAACCACAAAAGATGAGTTACTACGACTAACTGCTCAATTTGAGCAGTCCGTAACATTCAATGACTCCTCATCACATAGGGTAAGCCAAAACACCGTTCGAGACCCGCAAACGAAGGACGCAAAACGAAAGCAGAAATTAAACACTAATGCGTCCACAAAACGGAGGAATCATTGTTCATTTTGCAAAATGGAGGGACACAATAAGAACACATGCCCGGGACTGAAGCTTCAACTTCCAACGGGTACTACGGAACTTGACGACCAAGACATGTCTCAACCATAATGCAAATGTCATTCAAATCACTGTAAGTAAAACCTAACCAAAGATATCCTCTGCAGACTTACAAAATCATGTGCATATGCTACTTTTATCCACTAATATTTATCATATATTGCAAAATTTCTGTACAAGCGTTTTACCACATTGTGGCCCTGAAATTGCATAATATACATTCAAAATTTTTACATTTCACTCTTACCTAACCTATGTATGCTTGCAGCACATGTCGTATACAAAATGTTTTCAGTTCATATACATCCAAACATGGTTACGACCCATAAAAAAGTGGGTTCCTTTACGCACTGCAACGCCACAAAAAAAAGTCAAAATCCACTGCCATCCACTCACCACTGCCCCATCCCCTAACATGTTCTTCACCAAACAAAATTGCATTAGATTCCAATAATGAACAACATGTCCTAATGCATTCAAATACATAATAAACAAAGCATTCAGTCATAAAGCCTTACCATTTCGGCCGCTTAAAAGTGCCATGTTTTGGAACCTTTGGTTCGTTTGCCTTCATGTACCATTGACCTACAGCAACATTGATATTCCTCCGCAATTTATTCTTATCATGACAGATGAGTTCGTACAAAAGAATCATCCGATCCCATTTTCCAACGCTCTATTAAGACAAGTACAAACAAATTAAGCTTTTATTAAAGACCATTATAGTATACATGACCAAAGTAAGGAAAGTTGAATGAAGATTAACCTAAACCCTTACCACTTCCCCTATATGCTTCTCATTCCATAGCTGCATCCATCTGATGCAAAACATACCACAATCATCTCTGTTAGAAAACAAATCCATGTTAACATAATACCACGAGTAATCCTTCACAATTTGTTAAACAAAATTAACACAAAGTACTAGAATATAACAACTCTGTACCCATTATCCTGATGTTTGACTTTTTCCACCATCACGCGCAGATCGGTCAACGGCCTTGATGGTGAGCCAAACAGTTGGACAAACTTCTTATCTTTTAAACATTCTTTTAGACTATTGGTCTACATGCAGAAACATTTTTTCTGTTTTTACATACTCTGTACCATCTTAAACAATGGAAGAATAAAAGTTCGTAGTTCTCGATTATTACCAGTTTCTCTGCCATACACAGTCTTGCACCATTGCCTCGGGTATTTGGGAAGCTGTCCAGTAGCTTTACTACACCAGCATCAATATCGACGACACACATAAACCAATGAGTGTTGCTCTCATTCACGGGGATAAAGACCTGAAACAAGCAACGATTTCCATTGTAATATACAGATGACATGAAACTGCATGAGATGTTTAATTTATTAATGCTTCTTCGTACCACTTTACAGTCCGTCAACAAGCCATATGGATTGCCAACCTTACTCCACTACTGAGCGATTATACCAACATCTACTCCGTCCAGAAGCTGAGACTAAAATAGATCATTTATTATTAACCATGTATCCTTACAAAACCATATCCACTTGTTCATAATAGACATAAGATTCTTTAATATTTTACTTACACGCAATGCACACGGGATATACCCTCTCATTCTTTTAGATTTCTTCCTTATATCTTCATCAACAATGGTAAAACCAACAACATCTATAACCTAAACCACAAACATATAGCAACTACCATACTAAATTTCTTCTAATATATACAAAATGCTTAAACGGAATACTCAAACCTACTAACCATTGAACCCACCCAACATCCAGGTCGTATCGTATCTGCATCGCTTACAGACAAATATGTGTTCCCAAAATCTGTAATTGATTTACTGCACCCATACAAAAAAAACTTACATATTATATTTAACATAACAACATCATTGAGGATTACTTTCAAATTCAGATTGCTTACGATTCAGGCAATGGCGTATTCCATATATAGTCACAAGTATCTTTTGTTGACTTCCCTACTCCTTCCGGTACTTGGACGTATGTCAGTATCTGCAATGCTTACACATTTGTTGTTCAATACTTAATCTACTTAATAAGACAAATAAGTACTTCACGTTCAAATATATAAGTTTTATTACAATACCTCATTACTTATTCAACCACTAAACAATTAGTTCGAATAACATTAGAATTTCATCCTTATTTTTCTATAATAAATGTACTCATACACACACAGCATTTATTGTGGACACAAATCCAACTTAAACCAAACATTGTCACACAACATTCTTCATTCAATGGCTGACTTTATTCATGTTCCGAGTTCGAATTCCTACTCTTATTCCTTTGCCACTAACCTTTGCAGTAGCTATAGCTGTTGTCTTGCCCTACAAGTTAACACAAACAATATAAACAACAATACTCTCAATCCGTAACATCTAGAAAATTTGATCAAATGAACTTATTATACCTTTTTTATTGTTTTCAGTACAGCAACGACTTCTTCATTCAACCACTCGACTTCGTCCTCCATCATTGGGTCCTCCTCAATATGAACTCCTTTGTTCGGATCAGAAACTTTGACTTGCCCTTTTTCAACCACTTCTTCTCCTTCTTTAACATGAACAACAATTTCTCCATCAGATTTCCTCAACGACTTCTGCAATTCTATCATGTTAGCATTTAAACTCTTGCATTCCTCCTTCAATTCCCTTATACTTTCTTCGATTTCTTTTTCCTTCTCCAGACGGGCTTGCAGACTATCTTTTATTCCACCCAACTCTACCAATACAGTCTGCAGCATATCCATAACAACATGATTTGTTCCATTCTTTTGATCCCATTCTTCCCCTTCCACTTTCTCATCATCATACCCAAGTACCTGCAAACATCATCAGTAAATCATTTCATATAACCACAACATCCTATATAATACCAGGTTGGTTTAACCCGCTTACCTTGGGTCTTTTTGGATGGCTTTCTTCCTTCAGGCTATTTACAATCTTCTTTACTGCCTTCTTGTTGCCCCATGCATGTATGCGACTGCGACCTTGAGAGGCAGAAACTATTCTGCTCGCGACTCCACTCCAAAAATCAAATAACCTCACATACATTTATTATTCATCAAAACATTATAATCTACCTCAATAAACTCAATCCCATGAAACAAATGCTACGTTCGAACAAAACATAATTTTAAACATATATTACCTCTAATATCGCGATGCATCCGGTCATGTATGCCAAACCACCACGAACTTTCCAGTTCTCTACTCCATCAAGTAACTTATTGTATGCATATTTGCACCAATTGAGATTTCCCTTCAACCCATCTGGGCACAACAACCGTAAATGTTCCGAGGAAGGCATATTGTTCGCAATAGGACTTATAAAAACACCAACAATGAAAAGCAGAACGCGAGCTTTCAACTCGTCTCCCTCAAATTTACCGCTAACTATGTCCTCCTCAAGTTCATTCACCTTGGCATCCCTCTTTATTCCGTACTTCGATGCCATTTCTTTTGCATTAACATTTCTCGTTCCAATTTCAACTTCGACTCCTTCATTCTTCAAACCCAAAACAGCCTCCACATCTTCCACCAAAACTGGAATTTTATGTCCATCATATTCCATGATCGACCTCTGGACATCAAAATTCTCTACTAAAGTGCGACATAGGTCGCGATGAATAGCTCTCGGTTTTATTTCCAGTAAAGGACCAAACCCTAACTCATGTACCACACCCTCAATATTCATCTTCCTCATCTCTTCAAACACCTCTGACAGCTTAATGAGGCTACATCTTGAAGACTTCTCCTACAACATTTCATAAATACATTATTTACTTCACTATTACACAAATATACCTAATGTTAGAACAATTTCATCTCTTTCTCCATAAATAATTTCAAAAATTCACTTACCTTTTTCTCTTTCTCTTCCTCAGGTACTACAATATCCTTCACATTGGAGGCTTTCCATTCAGCTAGAGCCTGCTTCTGCTCCTCGAACATTTTTTTATAAGGCTCCTTTTCATCTTCACTCATCTGCCTCCACCTCAAACCCAATGCTTTTCTTTCCTGTATCACTCTCACAATTAGTCCAATACAAATATCATGTACAATTAACAAACCATTACACAACATACTTACATTGTTGTTCATTGTCTTCTCCCCCTCCAAACGTTTACATTCTGCTTTACTGTAAAACATAAATTCTTTGTTAGCTTATGCAACTCATATTTAATAAATTTTACAGTTCTATATACATTTAACTTCAACTTACTAGAATTGGAAATATGCTGTACATAGCTTAGGTGCCTCTGCATCCCCTTTATGAGACTTCTTATGTTTCATTGTCTGCAACGTGTACATAAAATAATCAAAGATTGAAACCAGTTTTTTACATACTACTTCAAAACAACTATTTGATCTTAAGAAACAATCATACCTTCCAACACATTTCAATACTATAGCTGTAGAGAATATGCAAACCAGTTTTTATACCAAATACAAGAACCATCTCAGCCAACATTCATAACCAATACATCCATTTCAACTAAATGATTCTTACAAATCCAATCTCCTCGACAATATTTCTTTCTTAAAGAATTCAAAACTTCTTCTTTCGTTATCTTTTTTAACTACTGTTAAACACTTCTTCAAACTACTGTTATCTTTTTTTTCCCAAAAACCCTTAACAGAACACTAACCAAAAACACCGAAAATTCCTTCCAATCCAATCACCTAAACAAAATTGATAATATTTTACAAAGAAATCCACATTCGCACGATTTATACAAAAACCTTCACCATTCGCTGAAATAGAAAAAAAACCCCAAAAAAAACGAAGCAAGAAGCAAGAACTTACCTAAAAACCGTGCTCAAACCCAACCTCCTCGACAAATTTCCTTCAGATTTTCTTCTTTGGTTTTTGCAAAAACCAGCTCGTCGTTTTGTTTTTCTTTTGGGTTCGATGCCCTAAAATTTTGTTTTTCTTTTCCCGCTCGTCGATTTTTACTCACCTTATACCATCGTTAAAAGGGTTACCGGTTCACCGGGTAACCTTAAGCCCCGTTTTTTTTCAATCCAACGGCCCATATTAAACCGGCTCCATCTAATGGTGTTTTTTTCCTTGGTTTGTATTTAGTTGGCTTTTAAGCCGCCTGTTTTTAGAAAAGCCCGTATGAAGAGCTTGAACTTTAAAAGAATAATTAAATTTGTGAATTTTTATTAACATTATTTTTGAAATTTTTTACATCTAATTAAATTAATTAAGTTATTTTTTATAAATATTGACCATTACCTTTAAAAAAGTATTGACCATTTAATTTTTACAAATTTTCTTCTTTAGATATTATTACCGCATAATAAACTATGGGTAAACTACATAAATGGTCATCGAATTTTTAGGGTAGATTCATTTTGATTACCATACTTTTAAAATAATTGATAAGGCCACCCAACTTTTAATTCGCATTCGATACAGTCCCTCATGTTAACTCCGTTAAAGTTCATGTGCTTTTCCTTAATAAAAAATGGGTAAACTACATCAATCATCACCCAAATTTCTTCTCACTCCTATTTTGGTCACTAGAGTTTAACAATTTAATAAATTAACTTTCGAATTGTTTATATTTTAGCCACTCTCAAATGACATATTTATACAAATAGAAAAATTTGATTAATCTTTTTAAAAATTCTAGTAATGATATTTTTTTAATTTTCTTATTAAATTTACCATATTTGATATTTTAATAAGCAAAGTAAAAAAATATTACTGGAATAAAACAATTCAATTAATCGGCCAATAGATTATCTGATTCAATTGGTACAATATAAGATCGAGAATTGAATAATCTAAATTTAGCAATTAACAAAAATAATTTTTAAGGACTAATCAAACCCGATTTCGGTACCAAAATAAAATAATTTATTTTAAAAATATTAAGGATCAGTTCGATTAATCCTTAAAAATTATTTTGGTTAAAAATATGTACCGAAATCGGGTTCGATTAATCTTTTAAAAAATCCAGGTAATGATTTTTAACCAAAATAATTTTTAATGACTAATCGAACCCGATTTCGGTACCAAAATAAAATAATTTATTTTAAAAAAATTACCGAAATCGGTTCGATTAATCCTTAAAAACTTTTTTGGTTAAAAATGTGTACTGAAATCGGGTTCGATTAATATTTTAAAAAATTAGGGTAATGATTTTTTAACCAAAATAATTTTTAAGGACTAATCGAACCCGATTTCGGTACCAAAATAAAATAATTTATTTTTTTACCAAAATCGAGTTCGACTAATCCTTAAAATTTATTTTAAAAATTTGTACCGAAATTGGGTTCGATTAATCTTTTAAAAAATCAGAGTACTGATTTTTTAACCAAAATAATTTTTAAAGGCTAATTGAACCCGATTTCGGTACCAAAATAAAATAATTTATTTTAATTTTTTTTACCAAAATCGGGTTCGATTAATCTTTTAAAAAAACGGGGTAATAATTTATTTAACCAAAATAATTTTTAAGGACTAATCGAACTCGATTTCGGTACCAAAATAAAATATTTTTTTTCCAAAATCTGGTTCGATTAATCTTTAAAAATTATTTTAAAAATTTGTACCGAAATCAGGTTCGATCAATCTTTTAAAAAATCCAGGTAATGATTTTTTAACCAAAATATTTTTTAAGGATTAATTGAACCCGATTTCGGCACACATTTTTAAAATATATTATTTTTTGGTACCGAATCGAGTTCGATTGGTCTTAAAAATTATTTTGGATAATTACTAAATTCATATTATTCAATTCTCGATCTTATATTGTTCCAATTAAATCGGATAATCGATTGAACGGTTAATTGTAATATTTTATTTGAGTAATATATTTTTACTTAGCTTATTAAAATATAAAATAGGGTAAATTTAATAAATAAAGTAAACAAAATCATTACCCGGATTTTTTAAAAGATTAGTCAAAATTTTCTATTTGTATAACCATGTCATTTAAGAGTAGCCAAAATATAAACAATTCGAAAGTTAATTTATTAAATTGTTAAACTCTAGTGACCAAAATAGGAGTGAGAAGAAAGTTGGGTGATGATTGAAGTAGTTTATCTATTTTTTTATTAAGGAGAAGCACATGAACTTTAACGGAGTTAACGGGAGGGACCGTATCGAATGCGATTTAAAAGTTCAGTGACCTTATCGAATGCGAATTAAAAGTTGGGGGACCTTATCGAATATTTTAAAAGTACGGTGACCAAAATGAATCTACCTTAAAAGTTCGTTGATCATTTATGTAGTTTACCCATAAACTATAGTTCTAAGTTCTATCAAGCGACATCTACAGATTTTAAAAAATATATTTTTTTATATTTTTATAAGCCTTTTAGCAATTTTAAGACTTTTAAAGAAATTTTTAAATAAAACAAAAAATTCTATAAATGTAAAGTGATAATACTGTAAAACAATGTGTTGCACTAATTGCTAAAAAACGTTAAATTCAACTGTCAATGTTGGTCAAATGACTTAATTGATTTAATTTATCGATTTAAGTGTTTAATTGTGTAAAAAAATTAAAATTTTGATTGAACTTTTCTTAAAAGAAGAGTTTAAAGGGTTTCTATACTATTTTATTGTAAAGAGCTTTAAGCATGGAACTAAGAAACAACTGTTCTAAAATAAGGATTAGAATATTTCTAACAGTTGAGTCTTGAATCTCTTTTGCAGTAACACCACAAATGCCCATCTAAAAGTGTTAAGAATTTGTTAATGAACCATTCTATCATCTATTATATTTTCTTCACGACGAATTTATTAAATTTTCGTCCTCTAACATTTTTGTCGCAACTAAACAAAAAAAAAAAGTAAACTACACCAGATACCACTAAACTATGGTCTCTGAGTCGAAAATACCACCGAATTTTAAAATTCTTTAAAACTAGCACTGAACTTTAATATTTGAGTCGAAAATGTCATTTCGCCGTTAACTCAAAACGACGTCGTTTTGAAGTCTAATTTAGCCCAAAACGACGTCGTTTTGCTAGAGGAAAAATGTGAAAACCAAGTGCTTATGCTATTTTGAACCCCAAGACCTTTAAGAGAAAGAGCTAAGTCTTGACCACTAAACTAACATAACATTATGTAATATTTTACCACAAATATTATATATCTCAAACTAATTCAGATTAATTCAAATTATTTCATAAAATAAATAATATTATAAATGATATTAACATATAAAAATAAAAAATATATTATTTGCATATATATATAAATATTTTTTTTATATATTATTAATAATGTAAATATATTATTTTAAAAAACCCCAAAATATTTATAAAAAGAATATATTTATGTTATTAATAATATATAAAAACCATAAATCCTAATTTGTTAACTCACAAACCCCAACCCTCGAACTTAAATTCTAAACTTTAGAGTTTAGGATCTAAGGTTTAAGGAATTTTTATATTTAAATTTTATATTTTTCAAAATAACATATTTATATTATAAATAATATAAAAATAATATATTTTTATTTAAATTATATAAACTTATCTATTTGGTTCAACCAAATTATTTTATGAAAAATAATTCTATAAATGATATAAAATATATTATTTTTACATATATCAATAAAAATATATTATTTTTTAAAAATAAAAAATATTCATAAAACAATATATTTATATTACAAATAATATATAAAAAACTATAAACCACAAACCTCAAATCATAAAGTTTAGGGTTTATGATTTAGAGTTTAGAGTTTTTATATAATATTTATAATATAAATATATTATTTTATGAATATTTTGGAGTTTTTTAAATAATATATTTATATTATAAATATTATATGTAAAATAAAAACAATACACTTTTATTTTTATATATTTTATACATACAAATAATATATTTTAATATTATTTATTTTATAAAATAATTTAAATTAATTTGAATTAGTTCGAGATATATAATATTTGTGGTAAAATATTATATAATGTTATGTTAGTTTAGTGGTTAAGGTTTAGCTTTTTCTCTTAAAGGTCTTGGGTTCAAAACACCCTAAGCGCATGATTTTCACATTTTTCCTCTAGCAAAACGATGTCGTTTTGGGCTAAATTAGTTTTCAAAACAACTGCACCAAAATGACGTTGTTTTGACTTAATGGTGAAGTGGCATTTTCGACTCAAATATTAAAGTTCAGTGCTAGTTTTAAAAAGTTTTAAAGTTCGATGGTATTTTCGACTTAGGGGCCATAATTTAGTGGTATCCGGTGTAATTTACCCCAAAAAACTGTTACCGACCTGCTGTGCAACTTGAACATTGTCGATTTGAACTCATAAGTATTTGAAAATCATGTGGCATTTTTTCAATATTTGTTATTAGGGTTAAACTTTTCTAATATTTATTATTGAGAGTCTGCTATTAACATTTATTTTTTCTCAATATTTTTTATTAGAGCTCTACTATTACAATTTATTTTTTTTCCAATATTTGTTATTAGTGGTCCATTTTCCTCAGTACTTGCTATTAGGGTCCTGATATTTTTTCTAACATTTGTTTTTAGGGACGTACTCTTAAATTTTAATATTAAGAGTCCAATTTTTTTCACAATATTTGTTATTACTCCTAAAATTCAATTTTTTTAAATATTTGTTATTAAATGTCAAATTTATTTTCTAACACTTGTTATTAGAGCCTAATTTTCCAAATATTTATTATTAGGGAGATGCTCTCAAAATTTATTTTTTAATATTTATTATTAGAGACCAATTTTTTTACTAATATTTGTTATTAGGGTCATTCTTTTATAATTCAATTTTTCTAATACTTATTAATAAGATCCAACTTTTAGATTCGCCATAAGGCCACTAAAATCTCATAAAACTAGATGATACCCCAAACTATGTCGATACTAATAGTCGGTGCTACTACACCATCAATATTCAGGCAAAACTACTTTGTGACGACCTAAATTGGATTGAATACAATTATAATATAATAAATAGTTTGTATAATGACATTTTTACACTTAAACTGTTCAAAAAAAGTCGTTTTAACTCTTAAACTTCTTTCTCGTCTTTTTTACCTTCGAATTCTTAAATATTTTTAGTAAAATTGAACTATTGATAAAAATAGTAATAGATGTATTAAGTTGGCTTCAATTATGTTTTTTCTTTGTCAATTTCTAACATTTTAATTTTTTGATAATTTAATATATTTATACAAAATTTTAAATATTATCATTTTAATTATTATATTGTTATAAAAAAATTAAAAGTTTGAAGGCACAAAAAGAACGAAAAAATTGAAGGGATAAAGTACCTTTTTTTAAAGTTCAAGAACCAAAAATATCATCACACCTAAATAGTTCAATTATATTTATGGGTAAGTTTTGTTATATCCTCCCTAAAAAAATTGTTGTTGTTGATAATAATACTCGTTTAAAAATATTAAAATTACGTTAATTTGAGTTTTCTTAATCGATCAGAGTCTTATTTTTTTTAAAAAAAAAGCTAAGGTGATTACAAGTAGTATCTATTTTGAATATACTCTCAACCATTTGACAATGCATGCTCAATCATCCTGTTGTAGGGGCCGGTGCTCGAACTTGTAACCTCTACGAACAACAACCATTTCCTTAACCACTGAGACAAATTGGTTTGTGTTAGGAGTCTTATTTATTGACTGATTAGTTCATATCATATTTTATAGATGCCCAATATGAGGGGCGACCCTCCTAACTTTGTTTTTATTTTTTCCATTCATAACGTCGAAATTTGAACCACTGACATTGCTTAAGAGACCTAGTCCATCATCCTATTAGACCAACTGGTTGTTGGTTGAGTTTATTTCTTTTTGAAATGTTTAAATTTGCTTGTTTGTTGATAATGTATTGAGTTTATGAACATGAATAAATATGAACACACAATTTTAAATGAATCAGTCTTAAACCAATTTTAAAATTTATAGCTGGAATGAATAAACTCAAATAAAAGAAAGAAAGTAACAGAGAGGTTCAGAAATATATTTATTTAAATTTGATTGATTTATCATATAGGTTAAAGTTGAAAGTTAAAATTACAAGTAACATGATAAGTTGATAACTGATACCATGTAAACCATTAGTGCTATGTACTGATCAATAGGTACAAGATTTCGGTTCTTTTGTACTTTCTAAAATTTTCATTTATTTTGTTTTATAACATGTGATGACGAGCGTATCTCGTAGTGTATGGGCTATTTTTTAGAATACAAAGGAGGTCTAGGGACATTATAGCATGAATTACATTCTTAAATAAGGAGTGTATGGGCTTTTAAAGATGTGCTTTCAGTAGGGTGTTGTAAGGTGTGTAGGTGTTCCTTTTTGTGAGAGCGCAAGTGCACACCCCTGTCAAGTTATAGTATAAAAGATATCGAATCTCACGAGGATTGGTTAGCTTGGTTCGATTTGTAGTTCATGTACAAGGAAAAGTAAAAACAAAAATAAGTTGATTGTTGAGACGAAGAGTAAAATAACATAAAACTCAAACGATAAAAGAGGTGATTCAAGTTGATAAAGCGGGCAGGGTTATGCTGCCACTTAGTGTGAAACTGCGTTGTAAAGGTTAAGTTGTTTTGTGCTGCCATGATATGCTGCCTCGGCGGGTAATGGACGACAGCTACGACCCTGTCACGCGGCCGCAACAGGTCTCTGCCCCTGCAATTTTCGCTGTCTCGGCAGGTGGAATGGGAATAAGTCCTGGCGGCAAGTCTGGCAGATACTCCAAGTTCGGCAGAGCAATTCTTAAGTGATCTTTCCTATGTCTAGGCAAGGATTCTGTCACCACATGATGTAGACAATACCTAGCAATCTCAGCGTAAACCTAACACAAGTAGTCGATGTTTGGTTGCTCCTTTTAGCCGCTTAAACTTGAGCTTATGTCTAAGCCGAGTTAGTCAACACCTCGACATGATGAGATCGTACTTAACTCTTTCGTGAGCCTTACACTTTCGTGCCCAACAAATGGATTTCTTTAACTGGACTTTTGGAACTAATTGAAGAAGTGAAGATCATGAATTAAGTAAACTTGGAATATTTTATTGAAACAACTTAAAAACCTAAGACAACCGTCTCACAGCTAATTTACAACATAACCCTAAACCCAAGAGAAGTTTAGAACATGGCGGTGGCAAAGAACACTCTAGTTATGTTTATAGAAAACATAATATGTTTTGAACTAGGAGTACAATGAGTATTATTAGACAAATAACTAGGTTAAGTCCTCCTTAAAGTAGAAGTCCTCAAAAGTAGCTTTCCACATTTAATGTGACTTTAAACTCTGACTTCTTTGCGTTGAATGTGGACTTTATCTCGTTTGCCTTAGCTCGCAAGTAACCTTGAGATCTCACTTCGGCGGCTCTGCCCGCTGCTACAGACGTCGAAAAATTGAGTGGATGGTGGCGATAGACAAGATTTTTAGCTCTACAAATCGCACTCCGGTTCTCCAACTCTATAGTTTGCTGCCCTGGGCAGCAAAGTCGGCGGCAACCTTACTCGGCAGCTACTCAGCAGCAACTGTCTTCAGCCGGAACGACATCAGTACAGTCCCTTGGTTCGCTGCCTCAGCTTTGCATCCTCAGCTCCTCTTTCCCTCTTTCAGCCTTTCTTACCTAGAAACAAAAATACACTAAAACAATATCTCTTCTTTACCAAATGAAAGATAATATATAAAAACAAGGTAAAGCGTAGCAATACTGTAAAATGCAATGCATGAACCTAATTATGCCTAAAATGAGCTTAAAAACAGTAATAATAAGAGGTGGGATGCGCATGAAATATAGGACTTGTGGACACTTTACACACCCCAAGCTCGAACTATTGCTTGTCCTCAAGCAATGCAACTTAACATACTTGCTCTAATACTAATCAGAAAGATAAACTTGTATTCAACTTGATTTTATTGCCTCAAGGCCGTGACACCTATATTAAATTAGAGAAGGGAAATAAAGCAAGAAAATAACTCAGAATTTAATTTCTCATGCCAGTGCGGTGTGTGCATGTCTGTGTACAGGCTGAATATACAGAATAAATAATTAAACAAGGATGCTGTTACGATTTAAAGGTTGCTGCTGAGGCAACACAGTTAAGAATAATATTTTTAATCATGGAAATGAGGGCTTCAGCTTATCACAACTACTCTTCTAGGTCTGAAGTTAAGATATGAGCAAACTACAAAACCCTGAACCCTTAGAGTGGAGTCATCCCGTGAAGACTTTCATTCAGTCATGCTAATTTGTTTGTCACCTCAAGGCTTTCAATTTTATGGACTTTGATAGCAGCGAAGTGTCCTCGCTCATGATTCTTCCTAGAGCCTGTTGCGGGCACCTTTAGGGTAAAACAACATATTTTCCTTGTTTTTACCTCTGTGTCGTGGCAGTGCTGTATTATTCTGTTTATTTTGCCTGCCTCGGCAGCTACCAGCAATCGTTGTTAGAACTTTGCAAAGAATTCTAAAACTAAACAGACAATGTTCATTAAATATTCTAACACATTCAGCAAGTAATAGAGGTGTTTGACATTTTTTAGGCAAAAAGAAAAAAATTCTAAGTCATATTTCATGCTTTTCCCAAGATTAAGTTCAATTTGGTGCAGAGGCCCGTGATGAGGGATAGGAAGTACAACATGCCTTTTTCTTTTTAAAGTAATTGTGGATCTCCGTGCATATGATCTCCCCAACGTTTATCGGCCGGTTCATCAGAATGATGTGAATTAGGGCGAGGCGCGGCCGGTCGACGGTTGAGTTGTGGGAGGTGGGCAGCAGGCGCCTCTTCACAAAGGTGTTTCACAACACTGCCTCAGGCAGCAGGTGGCGGCGTTGGACAGATCCCACATGTTTTCCTGCCAACCACGGTGTGTTGGACTTGCAGAGTTTGGCCTTGATTTTCTCATAGTCGGCAGCCGTTAGTGACTGCCTCCATTCCTCGTGAGGATTGTCATGCATATCAAGGCCATAGTATCTGTTGATGATCGCGACGTTCAGTTTAACAGGCTCCCCGCAGACATAGACAAAGGGCTGCCCTGGGCAGGGGTGATGAGCGTAGAATTCCCTGACCAAGGTAACATTGGCAGTCTCTGGCTGCCGAGTAAATATCTCTCATCCCTTGTTGTGGATGGTTTCAAATAGAGTAGGCTCTAAACTGAGGTCTCCCGTTTGCTGTGTGTAATGGAAACCTTGCTCTTCCTAGACTACCTGCTTAGAGAACTGATCTCTATATCTTTCCTTGTCCGCCTTGGAGTAAAATCTCTTGTAGGTGGGCTTGGGTTGTGATGTGGTTTCCATGTGAAACAGTTCTATGTAACTGAAACTAAAAAGAAAACAATGAGAGAGCAGTGGGATTACAAAAAAGATATCAACGAGGTGAAAGTAAAGTAAATGAATGGAGTGAGAGGGATAAAAATAGGGGTTGCCGAGAGGTGCCGTGGCGACATTAAATGCCCAACGGTCCGATTATCTTGCACACGTTACGGGATTTTATGCCCGTTATTCTCAGAGCCGTTGGTGGTCAACTAGCCGTTACGCGTTGATGCGCTGGTCTGCCACGTGCTGTCTCGGTGGCATGGTGGGCGGGCTCTTTGTTGGGCCTTCTTCTTGATCCCGCTCTTTTACTCCTAAGCATGAAATAAAAATAAAAATAAAAATAATTAAATAACTTCTGAAAAAAATCTAAAAACTAATATGATCCTAAAATAAAATAAACTCTAATCCTAATGCATAAAAAATAAAATTCAAACGAAAATTAGGTTATGTTAGGAGGTGCATTTCCCAAACATAACCACTTCATGAGGGTTTTGTATTTGGCTTTTCGTCCATGTATGTTCTTCCTCTTCTCAGGTGGGTCCTCCTGTTCCTTCAAGTGTTGCGTCACTGGGTCCTTAAGTCTGCCCTTTGGTCTGTCACGGCAACTGCTGCCCTGACCTGTCTCTATGCTAATTTTTGCAGCTCTTGCATCTGGGCATCTTTTTTCTTTTTTTGAGGGTTGTAGCATGTTCATTTTGATGCTCTGGTCGTATACCCTCATTGTCAGCTCTCTATGTTCCACATCTATAAGAGTTCTGCCCGTGGCCAAGAATGGTCGCCCAAGGATGATAGGGGCTTTTTCATCGGCCTTGCAATCTAAGATGAGGAAGTCGGCTGGAAGAATCAGGTTGCCCACCTTTACCAGGATGTCTTCGATTTTTCCCTCCAGCTGTGCAAACAAATGGTCAGCAAGTTTTAGCATGACGGAGGTAGGTTTGGCAGGCCCAATACCTAGTTATCGAAGACGGCCTTGGGCATAAGGTTGATGCTGGCTCCCAAGTCGCACAGGGCTATGGTTTCATGTTTGCTGCTTATCCTACATGGGATAACAAAGCTGCCCGGGTCTGTCTGCTTGGGCAGCAGCTTGTTGTGTAGCTTTTCCATGCATTCTTCAGTGACAACCATTGTCTCGAACTCCCCAATCCTCTTCTTCTTAGAAACCATGTCTCTGAGATGTTTGGCATAGTTTGACATACTTTGAATGGCTTCTATGAGAGGTATGTTGATGTGCACATGTTTTAGAATATCCAGGAATTTTTCTAAAATGGTGCTCTTGTTGCTTTTGCTTGAGCCTTTGGGGGAATGGTGCTGGCAGACGGATGTCCTAAATATGCTCATTGCTTGGGGGCTTAGTCCGGGGAGGATCATCTGTTTCAGGACCGCTTTCTTGCTCAGCCGCTGGAGCGGCTGGTGTTGGTGCTACTGCGGCAGGCATCTTTATCAGGCCTGGCTGGGTTTCTGGCTGTGTCTCCACCCTGGGTTCATCCAGCTGCTTCCTACTTCTCGTAGATATGGCCTTGCACTACTCGTAAGTGGGTTTGGCTGCCGCCTCTGAGCTGCTGGATGCTGCTCCCATTGTCCGGCTACTATATATCTCGGTAAACTGCCCAAATTAGGTCTCTAGGTTCTTTGTAGCATCCTCCTTGTTATTCATCCGCATCTCCTTCCTGTTCATAAAAGACTTAGTTTTATCAATAAATTTATTTGTATGAACAATAAAGTCACTAGTTCTGAACTAGAAAGTATGAAGGGTTGCTTCTAGTGAGTTATTGTTGTGTGGCTGCTGAGTCTGCTGCCTGGACTGGTTCTGTTGGTAGCCTCCCTGTAGCTGTTATGGGTTTGTAGTTGTCTTTGGATTGCTTTAGGAGAAGTTGGGATGGTTCTTCCATCCAGGATTGTAGGTGTTCTGGGCAGGCCTGTTATTCCTCTCATATCCTCCCATGTAGTTGGCCGATGTTGTGCAGTTAGAGGAATCATGGTTGCCCCCGCACTCGCCACAAAACGGTTTCACAGCCTTTACCTCATGGACCTTCCCAACGGGTTTCACGATGCTCATGACTAGTTCTGTCAGCGTGTTAAGGCGGGCATTAACAGAGTCTGAGGCTTCTACCTCGTTTACAGTGGTTGGCCGCCTTATGCCGCCTCGGCGGGCTGTCGGATACTTGTAGTCATTTTTAACGGCTTGGTTCAGCAGCCGCAGTGCTTCCTCTGGAGGTCTTTCGAAAATGATCCCATTGGTTGAGGCATCTATCATCATCCGAGTTGGGTAATTCACCCCGTTGTAGAATATGGATACCTGCGTCCAAGCCGAAAGACCATGTAGCGGGCGGTTATTCAGCATCTGTTGGTACCGCTCCTATGCTTCATTCATCGACTCGTCATCTCCTTGTCTAAAGGCTGTGATCTCATTCTGCAGTCTATTAGTGACATTGGACGGACTAAATCGATCTAGGAAGTCTTTACATAGTTTCGTCCATGTGTTGAAGGATCCTGCCGACTGGTTATTCAACCACTGTTTAACCCTATCCCTCAGCGAATAGGGAAATAACCTCAGCAGCAGTACATCCTGATGGACCCCGTGTATTTTAAATACTCTGTAGATGTCCAGGAATCCTCTCAAATGTTGTCAAGCATCTTTTGTGGCAGTCCCTCCAAAATGCCCTAATGTGTTTATCATGTTGAACATGACGAGCTTTAGCTCGAAGTGGTCTGCCTCTATATCAGGATTCGTTACTGTGGGATCGAACCCTCGAAAGTCATGTTCGAGGTAGTCTCTAGTGGTTCGAATCTGGGGCGGTCTGGGTGGAAGTGGGGGATCCTGCCTAGGTTGATTTTGCGGACCTCTGGGCGGCAAGTCGTGCTGCCCGCCCCCACCATGTTTACCATGTTTACCTTCGCTTTTCCCTTGTCTTCTTTGTTTTTCGCAAGGACTTCTATGAGCTTCTTCTTAAGTTCTCTTGCTTGACGTTCGATACCGTCGTAAAAGAGGAGTTCACCTTTTGTTTGCCCTGGTCATACCCTAGCAAAGAACACGGTAATTTTTTTTGATTAAAAATAAAGATAAAAAAGTAAATAAAAGGTGCAAAAATCAAAAACGAAATTTGCTGTTACCAAACCCCGGCAACGGCGCCAAAAACTTGTAAGACGTGTAGGTGTTCCCTTTTTATGAGAGCGCAAGTGCACACTCCTGCCAAGTTATAGTATAAAAGTTGTCGAATCCCACGATAATTGGTCATCTTGGTTCGATTTGTAGTTCCTGCACAAGGAAAAATAAAAACACAAATAAGTTGATTGTTGAGATGAAGAGTAAAATAACATAAAACACAAATGATAAAAGAGGTGATTCAGGTTGATAAAGCGGGCAGGGTTATGCTGCCACTTAGTGTGAAACTGCGTTGTAAAGGTTAAGTTGTTTTGTGCTACCACAATATGCTGCCTCGGTGGGTAATGGATGGCAACTACGACCCTGTCACGCGGCCGCAACGGGTCTCTGCCCATGCAACTTTTGCTGTCTCAGCATGTGCAATGGGAATAAATCCCGACGACAAGTGTTGAGTATGTAAAAGTTCTATATTTTACCCCTTATTTAACCCATATTTCTGCTGCATTCAAGCATAATTCATTGCATTTAGGTAAAGTTTCGCATATACATCACAATTAGATAAAATAGCACAGTTGCTACTGATTTTGACCACTTTTGCAGGCATCTTCTGTGGTAGACTCAGGACAGCAAAGGAGCAGAGTTGGAATATAAGACTGGAGTCTAAAGGGAAGATGCTACCGTGGCAGCCATGACGACAACATTGGTGAAAGGAAAAGTGAAGTGGAGCTCGACAGATAGAGGAATTCAAGCTGGTCGTGGACCACTCCTATATTTTTCTGAGCCCTAAGGCAGAATGAAGGCCAAGCCCAAGTCCAAGGAAGAAACCCAAAGCAAGAAAAGAGGACGAATTAAAGTCATATACTCAGAAGATTTAATCTCCAATAGAGTTGTACTTTAGTTTAAACTTTTATTCTTTTCATATTAGAAAACTTGGACCCAAGGCCTATATAAAGGCATGTAATTCGACCTAGGGAAGGAGATCTGATCTCTAGCCGTCTCCCTCAAAACCCTTGTCGTTTTCCCCTCTCATCATGTTCTAAACTTCCCCTAGGGCTAAGGGTTGATTCTGTAAAGTAGTTGCAAGGATTGTACTGTTTTAGGAATTTTCTGTTCAATAAAATAAAACTTCAAGTTTGCTTATTCTGGTTTCAACATCTTGCAAGAGTATCGAGAGAGCATTGTGAGATTATCTATTTACTTAATATCGGGAGAGTTAAGTATACGAAAGGAATAAGTGCTGGCTCTCCAGTTTATGGTTGAACTATCTCGGACCTAGGGATAGGACGAGGTTAAGTGGCTAAGGAAGAATTCAACAACATTGGTGTTCACCCTATGATTCACGCCGGAAGGTATCATCCAAGAAGTGTTCATCAACAGTACTTGGGCCTAGGGATAGGACAAGTCATAGCAGGGATTCTTGCCAAGCTTGAAGTACAGAGTTTTGTGATCGCTGCCGCGACAACAACAGACTTCTGCCGCGACAGGTGCTGCTGCGACAGGGACAACGACAGAACAGGAGTTTCTCTTCAGTACAACACCTGCACTACCGAGCAAATCAATACCGGCCTATCTCTTAACCCTGAATCTTTATTCTTTTATATTCATCATCCTCCAATATTATTTTCCAAACAATTTGAACTCTTTTCTTTCTCTCTTGTGCAACAATTCGAGGATAAAGCTATTTCCAGTCCTTGTGGATTCGACATCCGATACTTAGAGTATCACTTTACTACTTGCGTCGTGTACACTTGCACTACATTGCGATAGGACTTTTGACACGCAACAAGTTTTTGGCGCCGTTGCCGGGGACTGGCAACATATCATTACCCTTACTTTTACTGCACTTTTTTATTTTTTTATTTTATTGGGATTGTTTACCCTGTGCTTTTTACAAGGTTTTCCGTTTGCTTATGCGCAGATCAAGACGAGGCAAAGAACCTGAGTACAAACTAGACCCTGAAATCGAACGGACGTGTAATCTCAGGAACCGAGTCTGCCTCTTGATAGCAAGAAATGATTATCTTGAGGAACAATTAGAAGTAATGCATAACGGGGTAAATAATAATAACCCGAGGAATCCTGAAGATCCTCCCTTAGATGATCGAAACGGACGGCCTGCCGCTGCCGAGGCTGCGCGACAGTCCTGCCGTGACTACATGATCAACGATCACGTGGAACTGGAGACCACCTTGCCAGACGTGGAAGCTGAGAACTTCGAGCTGAAACCTGTTATGTTCAGCATGATCAATTCCGCTGGCCAATTTAGTGGTGCTGCAACAGAGGATGCCCGAGAACATCTGAAAACGTTCCAAGAAATCTGTGGATCGTTTCAATTACCAGGAATAAATCCGGAAATACTGAGGCTCCGGTTATTTCCTCATTCACTGAGAGACAGAGCTAAAACTTGGTGGAATAAACTAACGCCGGGTTCAATACGAACTTGGGCAGATCTCACTCGTGAATTTTTATCTCGTTTTAATCCTTCTCACTTATCTGAGCGATTGCGTAATGAAATTGCTACTTTTCAACAGGAAGATGACGAGCCAATGCACGAGGCATGTGACAGGTTTACAACTCTTCTAAGGAACTGCCCAATGCATGGATTCCCCGTGTGGAATCAAGTCATTAAATTCTACAATGCTGCCAACACACACACTCGTATGAGAATAGATTCAGAGCAAATGGACTGTTGTTGGATAAAGATCCAGACGAAGCCATGGTAGTGTTGAAAAACTTAGCAAAGAATGACGAGCAATTCCCTACAGCAAGGAGAGGTAAACGAGGGATAGCTGTAAAAGATTATGAAGCCGACAGTTCCCTGAAGACCCAGGTTGCATACCTCACAAAGGCAGTGGAAAATCTATTGAAAAAAGATTCTAAACCAATATATTCTGCAGAAGAGGTATGTGAAACTTGCAGTGGGAACCACAGTTCAGAAGACTGTCCGTTACAGCTAGAAAAAGGGATGTATGTTGGAAATTACAACAAACCGAGAAATTACGAGTCTAACAATTATAATCCCAACTGGAGGAAAGATCCCAAGTTCTCTTGGAGCAATCCAAACAACGCACTTAATCCTCAGATGCAGAACAACCAGAACCAGGGGGCACCCAGAATCTTGTCACGGCAGCAACCACAGCAGCAGCCGTAACAACAACCGGTAGCCACACCTAGTATACTGGAGCAGAATTTGGCCACCTTCATGTCACAGACAGGAGCTTACATGGCAAACATGGATCACTTTGTCAAGAAAACTGAGTCATTCATGGACAAGACAGAGATGAGAATGACTTACCATGAGGCCACCCCGAAATCACTGGAGACACAAATGGGCCAGGTTTCCCAACATATTAAGCCAAGGCAAAATGGAGGATTCCCTAGTGATACTGAAGTCGCTAGAAAACCCACACATGAGCAGTGTAAAGTAATTACAACTAGGAGTGGGAAACAACTACAAGGGCCAGAGATGAAAACCATACCGATTGAGGAACCGACCCTAGATACACCTACCGCGAACATTGCCCCGGTAAAAGAAGAGCAACATGCTGCTGACACGCCTGTCACGGCAGCAGAAAGGACAGAGGAGCAAGAAAAGAGTGTTGAAGAACCTAAGCCTCCTCAGATCCGAATACCATATGAAGGACGCCTAGAAGATTACCATCCTCCACCTCCTTTTCCATAATGGTTACAAAAACAGAAACATGATTACCAGCTCAAAAAGATTTATTATATTTTCAAGCAGGTGTACATTAATATACCACTGTTGGAAGCCATCAAGCAGATGCCCGGTTATGCGAAATTTCTCAAGGATGCCATGTCAAAAAGATCCAGACTTGGGGAATTCGAAACAGTAAAAATGGCATAAGGATGCATGACTATCTTGCATAGGCATCCACCCCAGAAGAAGAAGGATCATGAGAGCTTCATCATATCGTGCATAATTGGTGACAAATTCGTGGGTAAGGCACTTTGTGATCTAGGTGCTAGCATAAATTTAATGCCAAAATCTGTGTTCCAGAAATTAGGTATTGGACGAGCACGACCCGCGACAGTCATGCTGCAGCTGGCAGGACTCTCTTACGTACAACCAGAAGGGAAGATCGAAGATATTCTGGTAAGAGTGGATAAGTTTATTTTTCCTGCTGACTTTCTTGTTTTAGACTGTGAAGCAGATGAAAACGCACCAATCATCCTAGGGCGACCCTTCCTAGCCACATGCAGATCTCTGATTGATGTAGAGAAATGAGAACTGACCATGAGAGTAAATGATCAAGAAATCAAACTCAATGTTCTCCAAGAAATCAAACATGCTGATGTAGAAGAGGAGTGCAAGGCCATCACTGAAGTAATCCTGGACCAACCCTGCATCAGGTCGAGCTGCCATGACATAAAATTTGGTCACTGCACAACAGTCATCTAGAAGACTGTCACGGCAGCAACGACGACAGTGACTCCTCCGATTCAGACATATCTGACACTGAAGGTCATGAGAAGGTAAATTGGATAGGCAATCGTCCAAGTAAGTCATTCGAACCCCTAAACTATACCTCGAATGAACACATACTTCAAAAGCCTTCAACTGTAGAAACACCTATTTTAGATCTTAAGCCCCTGCCAGGGCAACTTAAATACGTTTTTCTTGGTTTAAATGATATGTTGCCCGTAATCATCTCTTCCAAGTTAATGCAGAAACATGAGCATCAGTTAATTGAAATGCTACAACAGCATAAGAAGGTCATTGGATGAACGATAGCTGATATCCAAGGCATCAGTCCGGCATTATGTATGCACAAAATTCTCCTAGAGGATGATCATAAGCCGACCATTGATGCTCAGAGACGCTTAAACGAAGCTATGCGAGAAGTGGTGAGAAAAGAAATTATCAAATGGCTCGACGCCGGAATAATTTATGCCATCTCAGATAGTAAGTGGGCGATCCCAGTGCAGTGTGTACCTAAAAAAGGAGGAATAACCGTAGTGACCAACGAAGAGAACGAACTAATCCCAACCAGGACTGTGATCGGTTGGAGGGTTTGTATGGATTATCGGAAGCTTAACAAAGCTACCCGGAAAGACCATTTTCCCTACCTTTTATTGATCAAATGCTTGATAGATTAGCGGGGAAACCTTACTATTGTTTTCTTGATGGTTATTCAGGGTACAACCAGATAGATATTGCACCGGAGGATCAAGAGAAAATGACCTTCACATGCCCATACGGTACTTATGCTTTTCGGAGAATGCCATTTGGACTTTGCAACGCACCAACAACCTTCCAAAGGTGCATGATGGCGATATTCTCCGACATGGTAGAGGACTTCCTGGAAATTTTCATGGACGATTTTCCATCTTTGGAGACAGTTTTGAAGGCTGTTTAAGCAACCTACAGAAGGTGCTTGAAAGATGCGAAAAAGTGAACTTGGTCTTAAACTGGGAAAAATGCCACTTCATGGTGGATGAAGGGATAGTCCTAGGCCACAAGGTAAGCTGCCGCGGAATAGAGGTAGACAGAGCGAAAATAGAAGTCATCGAAAAGCTATCGCCACCCACCACAGTCAAGGGAATTCGGAGTTTCTTAGGGCATGCTGGGTTTTATCGACGATTTATTGCTAATTTCTCGAAGATTACCAAGCCTTTGTGCCACTTATTGGAGCAGAATCATCCCTTTGACTTTAATACTGAATGTACTAAGGCATTCAGAATTTTGAAGGAGAAGCTGGTAACAGCCCCGATTGTACAGCCACCAGACTGGAGTTTGCCATTCGAAATAATGTGTGATGCTAGTGACTATGCTGTAGGGGCAGCACTAGGGAAGAGGAAGGATAAGCTCTTCCATGTGATCTATTATGCCAGTAAAACATTAAATGATGCCCAAGTGAACTACACCACGACAGAAAAAGAACTGTTAGCAGTAGTGTTCTCAATCGACAAGTTCCGTCCATACATACTTGGAACGAAGGTGGTGGTGCATACAGACCATTCAGCACTGAAGTATCTGTTCACAAAAAAAGATGCAAAACTTAGACTGATACGTTGGTTTCTGTTGCTGCAAGAGTTCGACATTGACATCAAGGATAAAAAGGGGACAGAAAACCAAGTAGCAGACCATTTGTCGAGATTAGAGATGGGAAAGAGTCTACCGAAAGACATGACCAACATATTGGAGACCTTCCCGGATGAACAACTATTTGCTGTCACAAGCACTGCCGTGACAGCCATGGCGGCAGGTAAGTTTTCTAAACTTCCTTGGTACGCTGATTTTGTTAATTACATTGTTAGCGGAGTACTACCTCCTGAACTTAATTACCAAGCAAGGAAGAGGTTCCAAAATGATGCAAAACATTATTATTGGGACGAACCTCTTCTTTTCAAACATTGTGCATATCAAATTATCAGGAGATGTGTACCACAGGATGAACAGGAAGCTGTGCTTCACCACTGCCATGCTTCCCCATATGGAGGACACCTAGGTGGAAACAAAACCGCTGCCAAGGTTTTGCAATCTGGTCTCTATTGGCCCACACTATTCAAGGATGCACAAGTATTCTACAAAAGCTGTGACAAGTGCCAAAGGACTGTGAACATCTCGAGAAGGCATGAGATGCCACTGCAGAACATTCTAGAAGTCGAAATCTTCGATGTATGGGGAATCGATTTCATGGGACCATTCCCAACATCTTGTGGGAACCTTTACATCCTACTGGCAGTGGATTATGTGTCCAAATGGGTAGAAGTGACCGCCACTCAGAAAAATGACGCCAAAACTGTTCAGAGATTTCTGCACAAGAATATTTTCTCCAGATTTGGCATTCCTAAGGCGATCATCAGTGATGAAGGGAGACATTTTGATAATATGGTAATTGCTGCTGCCTTGAGAAAATACGGAGTAAAGCACCGGATTGTAACAGCATACCACCCTCAAACCAATGGACATGCCGAAATATCCAACCGAGAAGTAAAGAACATACTTGAGAAGATGGTTAAACCTACTCGAAAAAATTGGTCTTTACACCTCAATGATGCACTCTGGGCCTATAGAACAACATTCAAAACACCATTGGGAATGTCACCCTACCGGCTTTTATATGGGAAAACATGCCACTTACCTGTTGAGATAGAGCACATAGCTTACCGGGCTATCAAGGCAGTAAACATGGACTTGGATAAGGCAGGACAAAAGAGGCTACTGGACTTGAATGAAATTGAAGAAATTCGAGCAATGGCCTACGACAATGCCAGGATATACAAAGATAAAACCAAAAGGTGGCACGATAGGAAACTGTTGCCACGACAGTTCTGCCCAGGGCAGCAAGTGTTGTTGTTTAACTCCAGGTTAAAACTTTTTCCAGGAAAGCTTAAATCTAGATGGTCCTGCCCTTTTCAAGTTATCCAGGTTTTCCCCCATGGTGCCATCACAATCAAATCCTTAAAGGACGGGCACCAGTTCAAAGTCAATGGACAAAGATTAAAGCATTATCAGGGGACTGAAGCCCCAAGGATGCAGGAAGTAGTTACTTTAGGAGATGCTCCTCAAGGCATCCCTAATTTAACTTAGTTATTTTATTTTATTTATTTATTAGGAATTAAGATTTATTTATTTTAGGAACTAAGATTTTATTTTAATTATTTTTAGGAAATAAAGGAAGCAAGAAGAAGAGAAGAAGTGAACCAGCCCACCATATCAACAAAAGCCCAAAAAGCCCAACGGATGAGTCTGTCGTCACAGCCTGTCAACAGCTGTCGCAACAGACGCGGAAAATACAGCCTGTCACCAAGCTGTCGCGGAAGACACGCAAACGCGCAACAGACACGGAAACGCGTAACAATTGGCCCCGTTATTCGCGCCTGCCGTTACAGCTCCAACGGGCAGAAATTCATCCATATATATAAACCCCCATTCACTATTCATTTTTCATCTCACTATTATTCTCTCAACTTGTTTTCTCTAGATCTCAAAATTTTCTTTATTTTCCACAGCCCTTGCAAAAATGACTAGCAGACAAACTCGTAGAAGTGCGGCCTCCAGTTCTGCCGCAGCAGTAAGCACTCCAAGTCATAGTGCCATCCCGGCCCGCTTCGCCTCCACCGACTCCGCCGCAAGATACTACCGTTCCTTCCAGAAGAGGGAGATGCGGGAAGAACGGGGGTTTCTCTACATCGAACCCACGGGAAACCTAGGGCTTGAAACCTTCATCGCACAAAAGATCCATGCCCTCAAAAGGCAGCAGTTTGCTACCCAGCCCGAAGCAATGAACGATACACTCGTAAGGGAATTTTATGCTGCCGTCAACAGCAAAGACACTACGACCGTGACAGTTTGAGGTAAAGAGCTATCTTTCGAGCCTTCTTACATCAACACCCTCTACGGCCTCTATGTGAGTAAAAAGGAGGACGCCCAAAAAAGATTCGTCAACAGTCTGTCACCGACAGACTACGACGCGGTGATGGCAGAACTGACTGAGGAGGGGACAGAATGAAACACCGACCCAAAGTATCGATGGACGGTGGAAAGAACTCAATTGACTCTAGAAGACAAACTATGGAATCATTTTGTGAAGAAGCGCATCATGCCATCCTCCCACAACAGCACCGTCGACCGAACAAGGTTAGCCCTTGTACATTCAATTTTAAATGAAAGATCTATCAATGTCAACCGATACATAAGGGAGGGAATTCAAAAATGCACCCTCCGACCATCGGGACCCCTTGTCCTCCCATACCTCATCACTGCCATATGCCGGGGCCAGAACGTACCGGAAATCGCCGAAGATTTTAAAGTCCGAGGGAAAGGGTGGATGGAGCGAAACATCTTCAGCCTCATGGAGCTCAAGGCTGCCACCCCACTGTCCTACTTCAACCCTTCTGCCACAGCAGAGCAGACGGCAGGCCCCAGTCACCCAGAACCTGCCGCAGCAGCGCAGCAACCAACGATAGCAGCCCCTCCACCAGACACCTCCGCCTAGATTCTGTCAACACTTCAAAGAATGGAGGAAAAATAGCTCGGACTGATGAGCTACATAAGGGATTTCACGGCAGCAACGGTAAATTTTATCCGTAATGATTTAAATTTTACACATGTGCCATTCCCATCCTTCTCAGAACAGTTCTTCGCTGCTCCAACACCTACTCCTACCCCTGCTGCCACACTTAAAACTCCATCTGCTTCCTCTACACCTACACTGGCCGCGACAGCTGAAGGCGGCAGCCACACTGCCACTGCCAGAGGCGAGAAAAGAAAGGAGCCCCTTCCGGAACTCAACGAAGACTACTTTGAAGGGTTCTCCTCCTTGTCCGTCTAGCAAGATTCTGACGGGGAGCCTTCAGTTGCCCGGAACCTCTCCAAGGACTTCACGCCAATGAAAAGGCAGAAGCCCAACGAGGCTGGCGAAGGACCCTCCGGCCAGGGTAGATCTGCCAGCAGCAGCAGCAGAAGCTCCGACGATGAGGTACAAGTTCTGGACAAGTCCCCACACATCTCACCAACCCGTGTCCAGCCACCAAGGGAAGCCAAAAAGAAGACAACCTCTGCCTCTCCCAGCACACTGTCGGCACCTTCCATGAAAGTCACTGCCCACCGGCAGCTCCAGATCAGCAGCAGCAGCAATGACAGCTCCTCAACTTAACTTTTTTTATCTTATCATTACTGTCTCTGTTGCTTTATTTATTTTGTGATGTATTTTATTTTTCTGTTTTTAATTTCCATGTTATCATGCATTGAGGGCAATGCAACCCTCGAGTTTGGGGGTGGCATCCCTCTAGTAATGAAGTGTTATTTGTGTCTTAAAATTGTGTCTAAGTCTTAGTTATTAATTAGTTTATTTTTGTCAAAAAAAATGGCTTAAGTTTTTGAACTGAACTTACCTGCCGCGACATACTCTGTCGTGGCAGTGCCTTTAGGATGTGTTTATGAACAGTTTAGAGCCTTGCTACAGTTCTGATCTTTAAACACCCTTTGTGCCTCTTATGCTGTCTAGACTTCTACTGCTAAACTAGAGTAGGAAAGCTTAAACACTTGAAGCTGCCCCTAGAGGTGCCTAACACTGGCTCTAGGAAAAGAAAATAAGAAAATTTAGACTCAATACCCCTAGAGGTGCCTAAAACCGGCTCTAGGAAGTTAGCTAGAGGTGCCCAAAAAGAGGCTCTAGTCAAATTAAAATAAGAAAAACACCGAGTCTAATTCAGAAAAACTAAAGGAGCCTAAGAATTGCCTCCAAGAAAAGAAAATTTGGCATAAAAGTTCAAGTAAGTAGCTTAACTAATCTAGTAAACTAAAAGAGTCTAGGCACATATTTGTTCGCAAAACATGCACACACTACACGAGACCTATAGCATGGTTCCGAATAAATCCAGAAACATCCGATAAGGTAGTGCTCGTGATAGGGCATGTGTGGTAGGTAATGAAAAGTTCACTGAATTAAGCCAAACAAAAAATTCTTAATTTTAGTTAGGTCATATTTGCGTGAGGGCAAGCAAGAACTTGAGTTTGGGGGTGTGTTGAGTGTGTAAAAGTTCTATATTTTACCCCTTATTTAACCCATATTTCTGCTGCATTCAAGCATAATTCATTGCATTTAGGTAAAGTTTCGCATATACATCACAATTAGATAAAATAGCACAGTTGCTACTGATTTTGGCCACTTTTGCAGGTATCTGCTGTGGCAGACTCAGGACAGCGAAGGAGTAGAGATGGAATATAAGACTGGAGTTAAGAGGGAAGATGTTGCCGTGGCCACTGCCGTGGCAGCCATGGCGACAACATTGGTGAAGGGAAAAGTGAAGTGGAGCTCGACAGATAGAGGAATTCAAGCCGGTCTGTCGTGGACCACTCCTATATTTTTCTGAGCCCTGAGGCAGAATGAAGGTCAAGCCCAAGTCCAAGGAAGAAACCCAAAGCAAGAAAAGAGGACGAATTAAAGTCATATACTCAGAAGATTTAATCTCCAATAGAGTTGTACTTTAGTTTAGACTTTTATTCTTGTCATATTAGAAAACTTGGACCCAAAGCCTATATAAAGGCATGTAATTCGACCTAGGGAAGGAGATCTGATCTCTAGCCGTCTTCCCCCAAACCCTTGTTGTTTTCCCCCTCTCATCATGTTCTAAACTTCCCCTAAGGCTAAGGGTTGATTCTGTAAAGTAGTTGCAAGGATTTTACTGTTTTAGGAATTTTTTGTTCAATAAAATAAAACTTCAAGTTTGCTTATTCTGGTTTCAACATCTTGCAAGAGTATCAGAAGAGCATTGTGAGATTATCTATTTACTTAATATCGGGAGAGTTAAGTATACGAAATGAATAAGTGCTGGTTCTCCAGTTTATGGTTGAACTATCTCGGACCTCGGGATAGGACGAGGTTAAGTGGCTAAGGAAGAATTCAACAACATTGTTGTTCACCCTTTGATTCACACCGGGAGGTATCATCCAAGAAGTGTTCATCAACAGTACTTGGGCCTAGGGATAGGACAAGTCATAGCAGGGATTCTTGCCAAGCTTGAAGTACAGAGTTGTGTGATCACTTCCGCGACAACAACAGACTTCTGCCGCGACAGGGACGATGACAGAACAGGAGTTTCTCTTCAGTACAACACCTGCACTACCGAGCAAATCAATATCGGCCTATCTCTTAACCCTGAATTTTTATTCTTTTATATTCATCGTCCTCCAATATTATTTTCCAAACAATTTAAACTCTTTTCTTTCTCTCTTGTGCAGCAATTCGAGGATAAAGCTATTTCTAGTCCCTGTGGATTCGACATCCGATACTTAGAGTATCACTTTACTAATTGCATCGTGTACATTTGCAGTACATTGCGATAGGACTTTTGACACGCAACAACAAGTCTGGCAGATACTCCAAGTTCGGCAGAGCAATTCTTAAGTGATCCTTCTTATGTCTAGGCAAGGATTCTGTCACCACATGATGTAGGCAATACCTAACAATCTCAGCGTAAACCTAACACAGGCAGTCGACGTTTGGTTTCTCCTTTTAGCCGCTTAAACTCGAGCTTATGTCTAAGCCGAGTTAGTGAACACCTCGACATGATGAGACCGTACTTAATTCTTTCGTGAGCCTTACAATTTCATGCCCGACAAATGGATTTCTTCAACTGGACTTTTGGAACTAATTGAAGAAGTGAAGATCATGAATTAAGTAAACTTGGAATGTTTTAATGAAACAACTTAAAAACCTAAGACAACCATCTCACAGCTAATTTACAACATAAATCTAAACCCAAGAGAAGTTTAGAAGATGGCGGCGGCAAAGAACACTCTAACTATGTCTAAAGAAAACCTAATGTGTTTTGAACTAGGAGTACAATGAGTATTTATAGACAAATAACTAGGATAAGTCCTCCTTAAAGTAGAAGTCCTCAAAAGTAGCTTTCCACATTTAATGTGACTTTAAACTCTGAATTCTTTGCGTTGAATGTGGACTTTATCTCGTTTGCCTTAGCCCGCAAGTAACCTTGAGATCTCACTTCGGCGGCTCTGCGCACTGCTACAAACGTCGGAAAATTGAGTGGATGGTGGCGATAGACTCAGGATTTTTCGCTCTACAAATCGCACTCCGGTTCTCCAACTCTATAGTTTGCTGCCGTGGGCAGCAAAGTCGACGACAACCTTACTCGGCAGCTACTCAGCAGCAACTGTCTTCAGCTGAAACGACATCAGTACAGTCCCTTGGTTCGCTACCTCAATTTTGCGTCCTCAGCTCATCTTTCCCTCTTTCAGCCTTTCTTACCTAGAAACAAAAATAAACTAAAACAATATCTCTTTTTTACCAAATGAAAGATAATTTATAAAAACAAGGTAAAGCGTAGGAATACTGTAAAATGCAATACACAAACCTAATTATGCCTAAAATGAGCTCAAAAATAGTAATAATAAGAGGTGGGATGCGCATGAAATATAGGACTTGTGGACACTTTACAGGTGTTCATTTCCAGGTAGAGATGGTAATAGGGTAGGGAAGGTCGAATTTTTGACCGCCTTGGCCCTGGCCCGAACAAAGAGGATTAAGACTTGACCCCGACCTGATCCGAATATTTTAAGTATTTTACCCGCTCAGACCCCGACCCAAAATTTAATCTTTAAACTCATACCCGCCCTGCCCCAATTTACATCTCGTCCAACCTTAAAAATTTAAATTCATCTAGCAAACCAAAGGTCGGATCTAGAACACCATGCAATCAAACAATAATTTTGAATTTACAGATCTGAAATACCATGCAATCAAACAATAGTTTTGAATTTAAAAATCTGGAACAACATTAAAAATGGTTATAAGCACCCAATTGATATAAAATACGTTAGGACTACCAGATTTTCTAGAGATAAGAAATCGAGCGAAAAATTAGTGTGTAATTTATAAGAAAAATTTAAAAGCCCTAATTTATAAGAATTCCTGCAGAAGAAGTTATTGTTAGTTTTGAAGTTCAAAAATGAATCTAAATAAGAAGTAGAAGAAAAATCTAACACTCCTTCCCTTAAAACTCTTCGAATAACAGAAGATTCGCCTATAGAAATAAAAAACAAAAGTGAAGGAAGAGGAACAACACTAACAAACAAAAATGGGAAGAAAAAAATGTGAAACTAGAAATCAAAAAGAAAAAAATCAAAGCTAAAACTCATAAAATTAATAGAAAAGAAAAAGAGGAAAAGGAGGAACAATAGAGAGAACGACGCATACAAAAAAATGAAATTTAAAACCCTAAATAAGTATATATGTGAAGTGGAATTTTCGTAATTATAATAATATATTATTAAAATATAACGGGTCCGATCAGAGAATTCTCACCTTAAACCTGCCCTGCCCCGAACCCGACTATATCACTCCCAAAACACGCCCCGCCCCGCCCCGAACCCGACTATATCACTCCGACTATAGGGTCGGGTCGGGTCCGAGTTAAATTGTCATCCCTATTTTCGGGTATTACATATGTCGACCCGTGTTTCGATCCGCTTTAATCGAGTACCCGCTGTTTGAGAACCCGTAAAACTCGGGTATCTAGAAAATCGGGTAATGAGTACATTATTCACATTTTTTATTTTTAAATATAAGAGTTTTTAAAAAATCACATAATAAATACATAAAATTTAAAAGTTCATAATACATAATTCAAACACAAAAATTAGTGAGAATAAGTTAGTTTTAAGATGAATGTATGTATGTATGTATGCATGCATGCGTGCGTGCACGTGCATGTGTGCGTGTGCGTGTGCTTGCGTGTGTGTGCGTGTGTGTAAACTGAAAGCTTTTAATCACTTGCTTTAGGTATTGATGAATTAATTTTTTGAATAGTCTAAAAATGATTACAAGGTAATATATATGCATACATATCCTTAACCCTTTAATAATGCACACACATCTAATAGATAAAACAATTGAACTCGATTTTTTTTTAATAAACATCATCTACTTTTTTCCCTGAAACCACTTGTTACTTCTTATAACAAGACTAATTGAAACAAATGCAGTAGATAAGTATGTATATTCTCTTCCTAATTATCACATAAAGTTAAGTTCACGAGTTACTCAATTCGGTTATTGAATAATTTTAAAATAATTTGAATATAAACCTAAAACGTCGAATGCCAACTAATAAGTAGCTAAATGACGACCTCTTCATCTCGGTACCCGACCCGATCGGGTAATTGTTTTTAGTAAGTACTCAATTTTTTTCTTTCGGGTCATCGGATAGTCGGGTCGAGTAGTTTTGAACACCCCTAGCTTTTACAATATGATTTATGCCATGACTAAAGTATCATGTAATGTAATGGTGTTGTAAATAGAGAAAATTGAGTTGGAAGGGTTATTCTCATGTTAAATTTCTGTAAAATTTAATTCGAATTGGCCACGAGTCAAATGCCGATAGTTAAATTAATATGTGTTTCTAATAATACATGTAACTATACATTTATTTTATTCTAATCTCGACACGTGACATTTGTTTTATAATAAATTCTGTTTTAGACTGTATGATTTGGTATACGTTCTTCCTTGCTTTTCAAACTATTTTTTAGTCAAAATTACTTTGGGACCAAAAGCAATACAGGATAGGTAGCTTTTCAGACCAAAAATTATTTTTCTGCTTGGTTTGAAAAGTACTTTTCAGTTTTCAAAAGCTGAAATTTCTAGTTTTAGTTTTTTTAAAAGTATTTTTGAGTAAAATTACTCATATATTCTCGTTTATATCACCAATTCTTATATGTATATATATTAAAAATGTCTAAAATAAATATTTTATCTACTTAAAAGCATTATTTGACAACAATATCAAACACTCTTTTAAATCAAACAATCCAAAAACACTTTTCAAAAGTACTTCTCACCATACTTTTCAAAAAAAATGTCGAACGAGCACTAAGTAACAACACGTCACATATTAACAAGTTGTCGGAAAAAAAGTAGATTTCTTTCTCCAACATTTGAATCTTTAAAGTCATCATACCTAAATACCACAATTCTTTTATATATATTTTTAAAATATCTAAAATAAATATTGTATCTACTTCAAAGTGTTATTTGACAACAATATCAAACACTCTTTTAAATTAAACAATTTAAAAATACTTTTTAAAAGTACTTCTCACTATACTTTTCAAAAACAATATTAAACGGGCACTAAGTGTCATTAAAACAACACGTCACATATTAATAAGTTGTCGGAAGAAAGTAGATTTCGGGGAATTCTAAAAACAAACAACTTAAAAGCCGACTAAATACAAACTAGTAAATTAGGGCCATTGGATGAATCCAGTTTTAATGTGGTCGTTGGATTAAAAAAACAAAAAAAGGATATATGGTTACCCGGTGAATCGGTAACCCTTTTTTGACGATATATTTGACATATATTGAAAGGGAGCGGGAAAAAGAAAATCTAAAACATAGGGCATCGAAACCAAGAGGACGAAGGCATTATATCCATCAACCAAGGAAGACTTTCTGAAGGAAATTCGTGGAGGAGATTGGGTTTGAACACGGATTTGGAGGTTAGGTCTTGCTTCTTGCTTCCTTTTTTTCGTTTTTTATGATTTGAGCGAAACTGATAAAAGAAGGATTTTGTATAAAACGTTTGAATGTTCTTCCATAAAAATATCTTTTTACTTTATAATGAATATTGTAGAGGAGATTGGATTGGAAGAAGGAATTATTAGGGTTTAGGGTTATTGGTAGTTTAGGGTTCTGCTGCAATAAACAAGTAATAGCAATTAAATTAAAATAGAATGTAACCCCCTCGTCCCGGTCTGGACGGCTGAACGGTCCGAGTAGGCTACGCGGGGAAAACCGATGTGAAACCCGTTAAGGTCCCACCTCGGTTAGAAACCCTAGAAAATTTCTTTTAATTAAATCTTGTCTAAATGTATATTTATTTCCTATGTGATCACGACAGCGGAAAACATCACGAGATAGAAGCCACCAAACCAGAACAAGACATTTCAAGCCCATTTTAACCTTACAAGGCAGGCCGTATCGATACACCTGCCAAGGGTATCGATACGCTCTGACCAAGTCAACTGTCTTTAGTCAACGCAGGAAGACCGTATCGATATAGCCCTTGAGCGTATCGATACACCATTCTCGGTCAACATCTCATGGTCAACGAGACAAGCCCGTACCGATACGCTTAGAGCCCGTATCGATACGCCAAAGTCTCACCAAAATCTCAGATTTCCAGTGAGCTTTGAGCGTATCGATACACCGCCGTGTATCGATACACCAAGCCAAAACTGAGTTCTGGAGGGCAAACCGTATCGATACGGCCCTTAGGCGTATCGATACGCCCTGCACTACAAGACTCCAAAATTCAGCAAAACAACACAATACTCAATTCTAGATGTAATTTAAGACTTCCCTATCCACATTCAAGCATTCATGCAACATCCACAACCAAGAACTAGCATGGAGAGCAATTTAGATGATCAACGAAGCATTTACACATGGCATTCACATAAGGGTAGATAATGCATAAAAAGGCATACTTAAAAGCTCAAAAAGCCAAATGGCACATGTCTCCACATATAAGGTTTACATGCTCAACCAAAAGCAACATAAGCATCCAAGGCATGACCTCTCATCACAAGCATTCAACAAGACATAACGTGGTTTACAAATCCAAGCAAAACATGAACATCATCAACATCTATGAGTCATACAACGCTCATACAAAACACATAGCAGTCCCATTGCTAAACTACTACTTTATTTACTAAACCATACTTGAGCAACTACAAAGCTTGGAATGCCCCTTCGCCTTGCTCCTTGCTAACTCCACGCTACTGATCTGCATTGTCGAAAATGAGAGCGTAAGCTAGAAGCTTAGTGAGGATGCTCTAAAACCAAAACAACGACAATGCAGGGTTCAAACATATAATCCCTATCGTCACACACAACATACATAGGCATCACATAGCAAACTAGCTAACATCACAAGAGTCAATAATATGGCATCTTACTTCATATTAGGCTCAACAATATAAAAGCAAATATCTCAACATTATAACTACAAGTGCAAGTACATTGGCCACTATTAGTTTACTCGGATATGCAGATTTACTCTCAACAACAACATTACCTCGGTGGGATTACACTCATCACCGGACCTTGCATGGATGGGATTCCACTTATCATCACATGCCCTACGGATGGGATTCCACTCATCATCACGTATAATATAAATAATTTCCGGTGGAATATTACATCACCGTACTCCTCCTTGATGACTTAACGCCACCAAGGCCACGCGCGAATTTGACTCAACCGTGTGCACACTAATCCTAATGATCAATCATTTATACCCGGTAAGTTAACTAGTGCCAATTACTTTTAAACCACATCACATATCCATCATTTATAGCACACATTCATCATCACACACATCAATGCACATTCATACATAATCAATTCATGCCTCACAAGATCAATATAAGCACAAACAACTAAAGCTTATTAACACACAAGAAGTTAAACTACCAATTTAACTTCTACCTTGGAATGGCCTACCAAGCTCATTCCAACATCTCCACTACACACACTTGAACCAATTTAAACCAAATTTGAAAGTTTCACTCACCACCCTTCCTTAGCAAACCAAGCAAAGCTAGTCAAGCCTCCACAATTCCCGGATTCGATCCCTATCCTTCTCCGACGTTTCCTCTTGCTTCTAACCAATCAAAAGACAAGTATTACTCAACCAAATCAATGCTAAACTCATCCACAATCTCAACCCACAAACACAAGCCAAAACTTCACCATTTCAAACCCAAACTAACCACAAAACTCTCATTTTCGTGCTCCCCAAATACCCATATGAAACCCACCATTTCCAACACCCAAATGACATCTAAAGGCTTCCAAAACACCTTCCTAACAATCCTATACCATCAGACCTTCAACTCAACACAAAAACACACCAAAAAATCAAGTTTTGACACTTTGTAAAATGCCCCCAAGACCCACTTCGGAATTTTTCCCAAAATCCTTCCATTTTAAGATATTGGGTGTATTAAAGTGAGATTAACTCAAAACCCAACTCAACAAACCAAAAGCAAGCTGAAAACCCATTAAAAATCCATACTTTCATCAAACTTGAAAAACACAAATGGTGATGGTTTTGAAATCTAAAACCATGGAAATGCTTGGGATAATGAGGAGAGTTCAAAAATGAAATTACCTTCGAAAAAGCTCTTGGATTGATGGAGAAAATGGATGGAATAGTAGACTTGGGGTTTTGGGAGGGGTTTGGGGTTTTTCCACGTTGGAAGCACAAAGGGAAGGAAGATGGCTTTCTTTTTTTTTGTTCTTTTTTATTCAAAAAGGTGTCTTCCATTATTTCAAGCTATTTACAAAAATGCCATCACTTTAATTTTAAATCTCATTGAAATCAAAACTAAGGTCTAATTAAATTAAATCGGTTTTGACGACTCGAACCAAACACACACACCAAACTCCCAACCCCAAAACACGGGTGTTACATAGAAAGTAGGAACAAAGATAACAATAGTTAAAAGAAGTGTTCAACACCTCTATTAACTAGATTAGAGCCTTGAATAACTCGTTGACTTTCTTCTTGAATAACAAAAGAAACAAGGTTGAATAATTCAGTGATGTTTCACTTGGGAGTGATAAATGTTAGAAATGTAGAGTAGATTGGATTGGAAGAAGGAATGTTTAGGTTAGTTTGTGCTAGTTCCTTCAATTTCCCCCACTTTTAATTGTAGTTGATAAGGTACGAAAATGTGAAAGAAATATTGTTGAGGAGATTGGATTGTAAGAATGATTGTGTTGAAATCCATGTTATGGTTATGATTGTTGGTTGAGATGGTTATGGTTTTTTGGTTAAAAAAGTGGTTTGCATATGCTCTACAACTCTAGTATTGAATGTGTTGGAAGGATGTGATTGTTTCTTAAGATCAAATAGGTGATTTGAAGTAGTATGTAATTTTGAGAAATGAGTTTTTGTTACACATGGTTGAAAGCAATATTTCTTGGTTGATACTATTTGTCAAACTTGAGAACGAAACATAAATCTCCAAATACCATTACATTTGAATGGAAAATTTAACCATAGGTAGTATTTGCATCAAAGTTTTAATTTGTTAGACATATTCTTATAAGTAGTTGGCAACTATTTATACTTTGCTAAAACTGAAATGTAGATTTCATATGTCAATGTAAAGAGGTGAAATGAAACAAGTCCTTGGAATTCATATACAAAATCCTAGTTGTGAAGTTCAGATTTTGTAGAAGTGTCATCGTTTTTGCCTTTGAACATTCCCTCTTTGATTATTTTAGGTACACGTTGCAAACAATGGAGCATGAGAAGAAGTCCGATAAAGGGGAGCCTAAGGCACCAAAGAAATGTACACCATATTTCCATTTCTAGTAAGTTGAAGTTGAATGTATATAGAATTGTCTAATTTATTAAATATGAGTTGCATAACCTAACAATGAAATTTTGTTTTACAGTAAAAGCGAATGTAAACGTTTGGAGGGGGAAGAAGAAAATGAACAACAATGTAAGTGTGTTGTGTAATGGTTTTATAAGTGTACATGGTATTTGTATTGGACTAATTGTGGGAGTGATACAGGAAGGAAAAGCATTCGGTTTGAGGTGGAAGCAAATGAGTGAAGATGAGAAGAAGCCTTATGTACAAATGTTTTAGGAGAAGAAGTAGGCTCAGGCTGAATGGAAAGCTAGAGGCAATGTGAAGGAAATTGTAGTTTCTCAAAAAGACAAAAAGGTAAGTGAATTTTTAAAATTATTTATGGAGAAAGAGATGAAAATGTCCTAACATAATGTATATTCGCGTAACATTTAAGTAATTAATGTTTGTATGAAATGTTGTAGGAGATATCTTCAAGATGTAGCCCCATTAAGCTGTCAGATGTGTTTGAAGTGATGAGGAAGTTGAAGATTGAGGGTATTGTTCACGAGTTAGGGTTTGGTCCGTTAATGGAAATGAAACTGAGAGCAATTCATCGCAACCTATGTCGCATTTTAGTAGAGAATTTTGATGTCCACAGCTAGATGATGGAATTTGATAGACATAAAATTCCAGTGTTGGTTGAAGATGTGGAGGATGTATTGGGTTTGAGGAATGAAGGAGTGGATGTTGAAATGAGCATGAGAAATGTTGATGCAAAAGAAATGGCATCGAAGCACCGAATAAGGAGGGATACCATAGTGAAGGAACTTGAGTAGGAGATACTTAGCGGTGCTTTTGAGGGAGACGAGTTGAGAGCTCGTGTTCTTCTTTTCATTGTCGGTGTTTTTATAAGTCCAAATGCGAACTTGATGCCTTCCTCAGAACATTTGCGGTTGTTGTGCCCAGCGGGGTTGAACGGAAATCTCAATTGGTGCAAATATGGATATGAGAGGTTACTTGATGGAGTAGCGAAGTGGAAAGTTCGTGGTGGGTTGGCATACATGACCGGATGCATCGCGATATTAGAGGTAATTTATGTTTAAAGGTATGTTTTGTTCGAACGTAGTAGTTGTTTTATGTGATTGAGTTTATTGAGTTTTATTATAATGTTTTGATTAATAATAAATGTAGGTGATTTTATTTGATTTTTGGAGTGGAATTGCGAGCAGAAGAGTTGTTGCTGCTGATGGTCGCGGTCGCATACATGCTTGGGGCAACAAGAAGTAAGTAAGGAAGATTGTAAACAGCCTCAAGGAAAAAAGGCCTCCTAAAAAACCCAAGGTAAGTGGGTTAAACGATTTGGTATTATATAGGATGTTGTGGTTATATGAAATGATTTACTGATGATGTTTGCAGGTACTTGGATATGATGACGAAAATGTGGAAGGGGAAGAAGGGGGAAAATTCAATAGAACAAATGATGTGGTTATGGAGATGCTGTAGACGGTACTGTTAGAGTTGGGTGGAATAAAACATAGTCTGGAACCCCGTGTGGAGAAGGAAAAAGAATTAGAAGTGAGTTTCAGGGAATTGAAGGAGGAATGCAAGCATTTAAATGCCAACATGATAAAATTGCAGAAGTCGTTGAGGAAAGATGATGGAGAACTTGTTGTTGCTGTTCAAGAAGAAAAAGAAGTGGTTGAGAAAGGGGAACTCAGAGGGTCCGATCCGAACCATGGACTTGATATTGACGAGGACCCATTGATGGACGACGATGTCGAGTGGTTGAATGAAGAAAACATCGTTGTCCCGAAAACAAAGAAAAATGTATAAGCATTATAAGTTATTTTGATCAATGTTTCATCAAGTTAAGGTATGAGATTATTGTTGTTGATATTATTGGTGTTAACTTGTAGGGCAAGACAAGAGCAGTAGCTAATGCAAAGGTTAGTGGAAAAGGGATAAGAGTAGGAATGAGAACTCGGAACATGAATAAAATCAGCAATTGAAGGAAGTGTGATGTGGACAATGTTTGGTTTAAGTAGGGTTTGTGTAGAACATTATATGTTGTGTTTGATTATGCATAATGGGTGAAATTTGTATGTTATTCAAACTAATTGTAGGGGTTTTATAATTACTGAGGTTTTGTAATAAAATTTAATTGGTTGAACGTGAAGTACTTATTTGTGTTATTAAGTATTGAACAACAAATGTGTAAGCATTGCAGATACTGATGTACGTGCAAGTATCGAAGGGAGTATGCGTATCAACGAAAAACACTTGCGACTATATATGGAATACGCCATTGCGTGCAGGGTAAGCAATCTGAATATGAAAGTATGCTACAATGATGTTGTTCTGTTCAATATAAGTTGTAAGTTTTTGTATGGGTGCAGTGAAGTCGTCGTAGATTTTGGCCACTCATATTTGTTTGTAAGCGATGCAGATACATTACGACCAGGAAGTTAGGTCGGTTCAATGGTTGGTAGGTTTGACTATTCCCCTTAAGCATTTTGCAGCATATGTGAAGAAATTTAGTACGATAGTTGCTATATGTTTTGTTTATGGTTTAAGTTATAGATGTCGTTGGGTTTACAATTGTTGATGAAGATAAAAGAAAGCAATCTAAAACAAGGAGAGGGTACATCCCGTGTACATTGAGTGTATGTTTAATATTAAAGAATCTTATGTCTATTATGAACAAATGGATGTAGTTTTGTAAGGATGCATGGTTAATAATAAATGTTGTCTTGTAGTCTCAGCTTGTCGAAGGGATAATGGATGTTGGTTCAATTGCTGATTATTGGAGTCAGATTTTTAAACCGTATGGCCGGTTGACGGACTGTAATATGGTACGAAGAAGCATTAATATATTAAACATCTCATGCACTTTCATGTCATATGTATATTACAATGGAAATCGTTGACTGTTTCAGCTTTTTATCCCCGTGAATGACAACGGGAATCATTGGTTTATGTGTGTGGTGGATCTTGATGCTGGTGAAGTGAAGCTACTCGACAGCTTGCCAACGACCCGAGCCAATGCTGCAAGAGTGGCTATGGCTCATAACCTGGTAATAAGCGAGAACTACGAACTTTTATTCTTCCACCGTTTAAGATGTGACATAGTATGTAAAAACATTCAAATGTTTGTGAATGTAGAGGAATAGTTTAGGAGAATGTCTAAAAGATACGAAGTTTGTCCAAGTGTTTGGCTCACCATCAAGACCGTTGAACGATCTGCGCGTGATGGTGGAAAAAGTCAAACATCAGGATAATGGGTACATAGTTGTTATATTACAGTACTTTGTGTTATTTTTGTTTAACAAATTGCAAATGATTACTCGTGGTATTATGTTAACACAAATTTGTATTCTAACAGAGACGATTGTGGTATGTTTTGTATCAAATGGATGCAGCTTTGGAATGATAAGGCTATAGGGGAAGTGGTAAGTTCATATGATCTTCATTATACTTTGCTTACTTTGGTCATCTATACTGAAAAAATGGTCTTTAATTAATGCTTAATTTGTTTATACTTGTCTTACTAGACTGTTGGAAAATGGGATCGAATATTTCTTCTGTATGATCTTATTAGTCATGATAAGAATCGTTTGCAGAGGTCTATAAATGTTGATGTAGGTCAATGGGTTACTTTCAAGGCAAATGCACAACCATTTCCAAAAAATGGCACCTTTGAGCGTCCAGAATGGTAAGGATTTAGGAAGTTATGCATTGTTTCTTATGTAACTGAATGCATTACGACGTGTAGTTAATGATTGTAATCTTATGCAATTTTGTTTGGTGAAGAACATGTCACGAGAGGCACATGTAAATGGATGGCAATGGATCTTTGACTGTTTGTTTGTGGCATTACGTAAAAGAACCCACTTTTTTATGGGTTGTAACCATGTTTGTATGTATATGTACAGAAGTATATGTATTAGAAATGTAGTGCAAGCATAAATAGGTTATGTAAGTATAAACTAAAAACATTTTGAATGTATCTTATGCAATTCTGGGGCCATAATGTGTTCGAACGCTTGTACAACAATTTTGCATTATATGATATATTTTAGTGGATAAAATTAGCATATGCACATGATTTCGTATGTCCGTAGAGGATATGTTTGGTTGTATGTACAAGTATTTGAAGCATATTGGAGTGAGATAATCGTTTGGTTGTACTTACAGTTATTTGAAGCATATATACGTGAATTTGTATGTCTGAAGAGGATCTAGTGTGTACACGTTTGGAATCTGCATAACAGTAAATAATAAATTGTCATTTGGAAACACGATGAAGCATATTGGAGTGAGATAATCGTTTGGAAACACGATAAATTATCAATGAACTTGATGGAATCTTGATTAATACCTTCGATGTCGCGGTCGGAGATATGTTATCAACATTCTACTTGTCATTCCAACAATATGGGCCGACCTATGTGGAAGTAAATAGCAAACCCGTGTTAACTTTTCATGTATTGCCATACAACATATGTAAGTAGAAATGACTCACAGTTGCATCAGGTTGGGACATGTCTAGGTTAGGAAAAAAGTCTTCATCGTCGTCGAAGAACGTTGAACTTGTCCCTACAGTACCCGTTGGAAGTTAAAGCTTCAGTCTTGGGCATGTGTTCTTATTGTGTCCCTCCATTTTGCAGAATGAACAGTGATTCCTCCGTTTTGTGGACGCATTAAGTTTTATTTTCTGCTTTTGTTTTGCTTCCTTCTTTTGCGGGTCTCGAACGCTGTGTTGGCTTACCTTATGTGATGAGGACTCATTCAAGGTTATGGAGTGATCAAATTCAGCAGTTAGTCGGAGTAACTCATCTTTTGTGCTTTGAAAACTTTCGTCTGTTTGAGACGCAAGGTAACACAACCGCGATGAAAGTGGGCATAGCGAAGCAAATCGAGACATTTGTTTTAATTCCGGAGGCACGTCGCTGTGAAGATAAGATGGAGTAGAGAGCTTTGCATTTTTTGTCCAACGCGGTAGTATTAAACAATTAGGGAGCTCAGAGAAGTCTTCCAACTTAAGAACGTGCAGTTGATGGCGACATGGAAGTCCGACTGTCTCAAATTTCCGACAAGAGCATGTCATGTTATTTGTTGTGACATTAAGCACAACCACATAGATTTTTGTCGGATCCTTATACTTTGTCAAACAATACGTCTGCGCGCCTTGAAGATCAAGAATCAGATGTAGAGCACAATACAATGTCTCATTTTTCAGTTCATCCTGAACAATTTCAAAGGATGCCCGGGTGAAGATGTCAGCTGCACTCCCTTCAAGGTCATGCAATTTGGTCATTGGAAAAGGTTTCGAGTAAGAATTTTTGAATTCTTCCCTCAACTTCGTTATGCGCATCTCATTTATACCCTTGTCAATGGCACGTAAACTTCTAGATATGTATTCTTATGTTTGAAGACAATGTTGAGGGCGAAATTCATAGATTCACAGCATTGTGTGGAGCGAACATTGTCGAAGAAATGTCCAGTAAGAGATGCTTGTGCCCACATACCAACCGTCTGATCCTTCTCCACAACCCACTGATATTGCTCCACGTTAAAATGTTTCATAACTGATCTCCACTCGCGATCGAATTCCTCAATTGTCCACCAAGAGGACATGCACCGTGTGTAATCACTAATTTTGTCCGGGTTAACATCTTCTTATTTCGTCTTATAATAGTGGGCTTATATGGGCTATCGTTTAATCATTAACTATATATATACATATATATATATATGTGCATGTTATGTTATATATTATTATGTAAGTTATGTGTTTAGAGTATGTGTGCATGAATAAAGGTTTATGTGTGTGTGGTATATGAGTGTATACGCATATGCTTATGTATCACATATAATGCATGATCGTATATTGAATGTGTTTATTATTTTAATGCGTGTGTGAATTAGTATTGCATGTATTATGTAATATGTATACATGCATGTATATTACATATACTATTATTATTGATAAAAAGATTATAAGTTAAATAAACAAGCCCAATTCATACAGCCCACAATTTATTTATTTAAAGTCCATATTACATAATAAAAAAAGCCCAAAATTATTATACAAGGCCCAAAAAAAGGCCCCAAGCCCTAATCTGCAAATGAAACCCTAATCACCCTTATACTTTGTGCAGCCGCCGCCTTCCCCTCACCGTCAGATCTGATCTAGATCTGACGGTCCAGATGATGCAAGACGAAGAAACCCTAGAGGCCCTCTGCTGTAGCCCTAGTGTCGCACGTCTATCCGCCGTTGGAACCGGATCGAGATCGAGCGGCTCAGATCGAGCCCCCCAGGCGCGTGTGAGCAACGCGTGACGTTTCAGCCCCCAGACGCGCGCGTGCAATCCACCGCGCACCCCATCAGATTCCTCTGGCCGTCCAAATTCCACCAACGGTTGTGATTCAGCCCTCGTCGTCCGGCCTCCTCTGGTCCCCCTCGTACGAGCCTCTCGGCAGCCACATCACATGCACAAAAAAACAAACATCAGAAAAAGGCACAACAAATTGCAACGGATTTCACAGAGAAGGCGAACGTGAATACAAACAAATAAGGGCAGAACCAATAGCAGATTTCCTTCCGATTTATGTAAATCGAAAAAATGTAATTTCCGGGCTTATAAAAGCCGGATGCATGCAATGTAAAAGGGGGGATTTTCCATTCGAAATTTCAGAGAAAAATTTGTAATCATTGAGGGAGTTTTTTAGAGAGCATTAGAGGATTTTCAGGGGAAAAATTGTAAACGGGGGATTCCATTCGAAAATTTCAGGGGAGGATTTCTTGGAGAGAAAAAGGGATTCGAAAGATATTCAGAGAGAGAGAGAGATTGTAATCAAGCTTTCATATCAATACGAGCAAGAGCCAGATTCACAGAGGTATCACCACAGTCCCACTTTTTTATTTCAAAATATAAAAGAACAAAGGAAAAGCTTTAAGGGTTTCGATTTTTCTTACCCTTTCCGGTTCGGCTTCCTCCATCTTTCGTTCCCGTCCGGCGAAAAGCCCACGCGATTCTCTTCTGAGAATACGAACGGGTGAGTCGGCGAAGGATCGAAGGAAAAAGGGTTAAGGGTTTTCAAAACACAGGAAAAAGGTCCTTTGGGGTTTTGGTTTCGAAAAAAAAGAGGTTTTCTGTTTTTGGGTTCGGAAACAGTCGGAAAAAAGGTTTTTTTTTGGGTTCCGGCGCCGACAACGGCGACCGGAACCCTAACGGCGGCGCCGAAGAGAAAACAGAGAGGGGGAGAGGGAATTTGGAATTAGGTCTAGGTTTTGATTTTAAGGAAATAAAAGAGGTAAAATGTTTTTTTAGATTGTATTTATAACGTTTTCTTGTTTTAAAAAAGGGTTTAATCTTATTTTAAGCCCCTCCGCGTCACTTTAATTGCGCGGGGAGGGCTTCCGCGTTTTCAAACCCCATCCCAGGTCCTTCTGACTTTTAAAGGTTTTTCAATTCCGCCACCATTTTCACATCGATTAGCTTTCGGATGGGTTAATTCTTGTCCTGGTCCCTGGGGCTTTTCATTTTCTTTTAATTGGGTCCCACTTCGCTTTTTATCAGTTTTTTAATTTGGTTTAATTACCATTATGGCCCCTGGCAGTTTACTTTTGTTTGCTTTGCATTTTATTTTATTATGATATGTTGTTCATGCATTTAGCTTTTTTATATATCGAATATATGTTTGTTTGCCATATTGCTTACATTTGTTTAGTGTGAATACATAATGTGGGGTATATGTTTTTTATGTGATCGTATGTTTTTTCTAATCTTGTTTAAGCTTGTTTATAATGCTTAGTATAGACTTATTGTGTACGGTGTATGCATCTTTAATATGTATATGTTTTATATGTTTTCATGATGGTTCGAATATATGTGGCATGCATCCTAATATGCCATTCATGCGACCCTTTTATTTTGCTCGATAATTAATTAACTTAAAAATATACCCAAAGAGAGGTATTAATTAACCCCGGTATTCAAGAAACGACAGTCCTAGCTTAATGGATGTCGATCGAATATTTGGGTTAATTTTCACCGTCTCTAGGTAAGCGGAAGCATAAAAATGAAAATAACACACGTCATCCTTTATTTGTCTGCATCCATGCATAAAGGTGACGTACGGGATCCGAACCCTAAACTAACACGGCAGTCAATCTTATATGATGTCGGTTTAGTCTATGGTCTGGTGTACCGTCATCCTTTCTAATTAAATGTCTAATTAATTCTAAATGCCACTATTCGATGAAGCCCGTGCTATTTAAGTCACATTTTCATTTAAGAACATTTTTATTAAACTCACTTTGGTTTTTAAATGATTTATATCGATCAAAAGGCAACAAGCAATTTGGTACCGATTTCCGGGCGTGATGGGGATGCTAATCCTTCCCCACACGTAACCAACTCCCGAACCCGTTTTAAAATGAATCTCTGGTTTTGTGGTGTCCGGCCTACATCAGTGGCCGGTGGCGACTCCAATTTTTACAATTTTCCAAAATCCGAATTTCTCCCCCTTTTAAATAAAAAACCCCTTTTCAAGAAGAAAATAGTGATAAGGCCCTCACCTTAGTCGGTTCTCCAGAAAAAAAACCTTATCACACCGTGTAAAGGCGAATTTAAATTTGGGATCACCTACGTTTGCCTGGGCATTTCATGAAAGATGCCACGAACATATTCGATGTTGTGCACATGGGAACACTGTCTTTATAGCCCTATGCATGGCCCTATCACCATCCGTGACGACTGACACAGGAGCTTTGTTAGACATTGCCTGCAAAAACTCCCTAAGTACCCACTCAAATGTGTCTGCAGTCTCGTCAGCTAAAATTGCCACACCGAAGACAATGGTTTGATGGTGGTGATTAACACCAACAATAGGCATTAGAGGCTGGCCATACATGTTACCCTTGTACGTTGTGTCAAATGCAATGACATCAACGAAGCATACATAGTCGGACCTGGATGTCGAATCCGACCAAAATATATTATGCAATCCCCCTGATTGGTCAGTGTTAAACTGCATGTACAATCATGTATCTTGCTCTTTCTTGAAGTCAAAGCAAGCAAGAAGAGCATTGACAACACTGTCACGATATTCATCCGTCGTCGCTTTTTGAAGGGAGTTGTACAAGTCTTTTCGAATAAAACCAACATTGTGGAAACCACACGACTGTTGCGTGAAATAATTCATTACTTCTGACGTTCTAAGGCCAACACTTTTCAAAGCCCGTGTCTCAAGTACATCTTCCTCAGTAACTTCTCTACTGGACCAAAGAAATGGTTGCATTATAGGTGGGCACGACGGGTGATTATGTTCACTGTGATATACTGATATCTCCCACTTTGATTCTTCTCTACACTTGACAATAACCTTTGCCTTGCAACCAATTCGGGTTATAGCACGTTGCGCACGTTTCCGGTCGGACTCATGAACTTTCAGTCTGCGTTGTCCTCCCCGTGAACAGCAAAACTCTTGTGTATGTACATTTCCCATCTCATCATGCCTAGTTGTTGCACGATTGACACTGAACCCGTTATTCTTCGTATAAACCCGATACAAGTTCCACGCCTCGTCACGAGAGTTAAACACCATACCAATCAAATTGTCTGAAGCAGTACATTGATTTGTTGTGCACTCATCTGGTTCACCAATTTGAGTATCTTCCACTCTTATACCAGCCATGTTTCGACACCGAAGATGTAAAAAATCTCTACACCGATATGTTGTGTATTCCTTCGTTTCTTACTTGTCTCCGAGGATGAAAGAAGGAGAAGTAGTTGTGGAAAACCATTATTATCAGCTGCCACTTTAAATTGCATCAGGTCATTAAGTGCAATTACTTGATAGATGGTCTATTAGGTGCCACAATAAATGCTAAAAGATCAAAGGAGATTCGATAGCAATTTATGGAGGTTTTGATACCTCATTCAACAACCACTAAAAGTAGGCGTTTCTGCCAAACCAATATCGAAACCCAATTTTGGGTTTCAATCCCCCATGAAGAAGACTCAAATTGGGCTTCTCTGGCAAACCAGCATCGAAACCCCATTTTCGGTTTTGATCTCCCATGAAGAAGACTCAAATTGGGCGTCTCTGGCAAACTGGCATCGAAACCCCCTTTTTGGTTTCGATCCCCCATGAAGAAGACTCAAATTGGGCGTCTCTGGCAAACCAACATCGAAACCCCATTTTCAGTTTCGATCCCTCATGAAGAAGACTCAAATATGGCGTTTCTAGCAAACCGGCATCGAAACCCCCTTTCGGTTTCGACCCCCATGAAGAAGACTCAAATTGGGCGTATCTGGCAAAGCAGCATCGAAATCCCCTTTTAGGTTTCGACACCACATTGAAGAGCAGTCAAATTAGCCTGTCTACCAAACCAACATCGAAACCAGAGATCGTAGGTTTCGATACCCCCTTGAGAAATGACTACAACTTTGTTAGCCTTTTGGAAATTAGCATCCAAACCCCATGTGGGGATTTGAAATCGGTTTGAAATACTAAATAGTGGGAAATAAGTTATGTAAATGAAAACTTCGCCATTAAAAACCCCCCTTTCCCTCCTTCATCTCCGAAAACACAAGTTTCTAACCCTAAACCCTAGAAAATTTCGAACGTTGTTTCGAAATCCAACATAAGCTCTATTCCAAGTTGAAGTACAAACTACGTTCGTTTGTTATTCGATTTCTACATTGGGTGCTTCAAATCCAACTCATCTTCGTAAGTTCTTCAAAGAATGAACTTTCTTCCAAATTTACATTTGTATATGTTTGCATCAAGCTAGTTTTGCATCTTATTCAAAATTATATAAACAATGCACTTAGTTTTGCATCCACTTTAATTTTATATAAACATGCCTTTTAACAGTGTTGTTCATTCTGCAAAAAATTTTGTAGGGAAGATAATCTGATCTGTAAATTTGTGTGTTACACAAATTTTCACCTCTCCTGCCCATAACTCCTCAATGATTCCTAAAAACAAACCCGGTAAAGGTAAACGAGGTCAGTTTGAAACAGATGGTTCTATCCGTTCAAATGAAGGGGAAGCTCTACAACCTCAAAATATTTTGAGCTATTGTTTTCGTGATCCCGCTTGTCTTCAGTGATACCATGAAGTGTACGAGGCGAAAAATATTAGGAAGGAGCGAATCATTGACTTGGACTTTTTGATGTCCCAGGAATATCAATTCAACTTTTGGCCTTTATTTGTGGAATGGGGTTGGATGAGATATCTCGATATTAAACCTCGTGTCTATCAAAACCTCGTGAAGATCTTCTATGCCAATGCTACCCTTCTGTATGATGGAAGAACACAAACCGAGGTTGTAGCTATCGACTCGTATCTAATGGGAGTTGAATTTACAATCACTCCGGTAATTATTGCCCAACACCTTGGTGTGGAAGCTACTGGTGAACATCAAGAATTCGAGCGTGTCCCCTTAAAGTTTGTAGATGACAACGCCACTCATTTTCATATCCATGAAAGGCTTCTGCATCTTATGACAACTTGGTTCTTTCGGCCCTCCGGTGGACGATGCATCGCATGCGTCATACCGATTATTGGTGGTTACACCAATTTCGGACTGAAACTAAACCCGATATAGCAACAATCATCTTCAAATCTCTTGTGGAAATCATTAGCAACCCTTCAAGAGGCTCCCTCAATTATGGATGTGTGCTAAGCCACATCTTTGATTGTTTAGGGATCGACACCTTCATGGACCCTGGAATCCCATTGCCGAGTAAAATTGATGAAACAACAACTAAGAAGACGGGGTGGATGTTCATTCAAGGTGAATGGGTCCATAAAAGAGATGAAGATGAAGCAAGAATTGACGGAGGAAATGATGATGCAGCCGATGCTCCACCTGCCTTGACACTTGAGTCCATCTATGCTGCTGCCACGACAGGCTTTCAGAACTTGGATGCTTTTATTTGCAGTAGTCATGCAGAGACTCAATCCCGTCTTGGGAAAGTAGAAGACCGTGTGAAATCATTGGAGCTTGAATTTCATCGGCATGTATTTCGACCGACATCACCTCAGGATGCGCCGGAGCCTGAAGATGGTTAGGCTATTATGCATTGTATAAGGAGTTTGTTGTATCACATGTTGTACTTATGTTGATTTTGTTAGACTGCTTTATGAACATTGTTGGACACAAATTGTACTCTTGTGTATGTACACCCCCCTTGCAATTCGTGTTGCATTGTGTTTACTTTCCTTGACAAGTTGATTGTGTTCGTATCTAAAACATTGGATTTTTTGTATACAGAATCTATCCCAGGTACTTCTGCAGAAGAGCACTATGATGCAGATTGTGCACCAGCAGGGCATGATCAGGCATATGCTCTATCAAAAGGCCATTATCATGCGCGTGCTTATACGCCTCAAGTGACTCGCACTTACATGCGAAAGAAGCTTCATCGCCAAGGCATAATGCCAAGTAATGAAATAGGCTCTAAAATTCAGAGACCCAGGCATCCTCCTCAAATGTATGACGAGTGGTACAGGAACGTACCAGCTGCCGCGGCGAATAAGAAGCTTCTTATTCTTGATTACAATGGCGTTCTTGCCAGTGTTAGGAGAGAAAATATTCCTTTTCTGTCTGACTTCTATTCAAAATGTTTACAAATTAGATAACCAAATTGTTTTTTTACGTATGCAGCTGTGCAACTCAGACCTGGTGCTGCGGAGTTTCTGTATTATTGTTTTACTGCCTATGAGGTTGCTATTTGGTCTTCAAAGAGAAGGTAATGTGGACCTCTGCCACCACCATAAATCAATTGAATTAACCGATCTTTTAAGATTATTTGTCTTCTTACTTTTTTGTGCCTGGGCTGTTCATCAATGCAGAGAAAACCTTGAGTAGTCACTTTGGAGAATTAACGATCTTAAACCAAGACTTGCCTTCATTTGGGTAACTTCAAAATTTTGTTCTTTATAGAATCTTTAAAAATTTTGACAAAGTTGATAGATTTCATTTGAATTATGCAGGATCAAAGTCACTGCAAACCACATCCCTCCGAACCAAATATATTTACAAAAAATCTGAGGCGCGTGTTGGCTAGTATGCCTCAGTATAATTAAGGAAACACGCTGTTGGTTGACGACTCCGAAGCTAAAATGATTAATAACCCGGTCAATAAAGAACTCAACCTATTTTGATCTTACTTTCAGCCATATAATCAATGAATCTTTAGAAACTAATTATGTTTTCGATTATGTTCATGTTTCAGGAGAACACCTACATATGTCCTAAATCCTATAAGGTAGAAGATGAGAGAACTGATAACGCATTAGGTAAAACTTCCGAACTCAAACATATTCATTATAAAGATGAAGCAATTTCTTCAACTGAAACCTAATTATGTAATTAATGTACTTGCACTTGATCATAGAAATAGGTGGTTCCATTCGGGTATATTTAGAAAACTTGGCCGCAGCAGACAATTTACAAGACTATGTGAAGCATCATCCGTTTTTGGATTAACTGTAGGTCAACGAGATCGTCAATTGTTCGTATATTGTTCTCTGATAATCTCATTTGTATTATATGTTTGTTCGTCTTTTGTAATTGTGTAAATACAGCATACACTGTTAAATATGTACAAATCTCATAGTAAAAATTTTGTCTATATTATATGATCAATTTAGAGTTTTGTACACAAACAACAAACATTTCCAAAAAGTATATACAAAAAACATTATACAGGTTCGACCAAAGTAAGTTTTTTCGGTATGAAATTGTGTATGTACACACTTCCTTACAAGTACATGAGCCATTTCCAACCTTGCTGAAATAAGTGTAATACAAAAGGTATAAACTTTTTCTGCAGGTCAAACCGACACCGAAACCCCATAGGGGTGGGTTCGATGCCCCCTAATGGAACTAAAAGCATCAAAACCCCATGTAGGTGGTTTCGATGCCCCCTTCTAAATAATGTACCAAAGTATGCTTTTGGTATTAAATTTGTGTATGTACACATTTCCTTACAAGTAAATGACCCAACTTGAACCTTCGTGAAACTGTGTAATAAAGTAATGTATATACCTTTTTCTCATGCAAACTTGAACCAATTTGTGTACATTTGCTACTACTAAGTGTATACAGTACCGAAACCCCTCAGGATGGTTTTGATCCCAGTAAAAGGAATCTGCCTTTTCAGTGTTGTGTCTTTTCACTGTAATCACATGAACCGTTTCTTGTTCACCATGTATAAAGCTGGTTATGATACCCCCCTGAACGAATCAGCCTTTTCAGTTTCCTGTCTTTTCACTAGAATCACATGAACCATTTCATGTTCATGTACCTTCAATGAACATACATTGTGCTTTCCTTCTCTCTCAGTTTCCCTCCTTAGTTTTCACTTTCCCTCCCAACTGAATTTCCATATATATTAACAACTCTTCTCTTTACTCTTTACAACATCTTCTACTCACTATACTCAACCTTTCGCTCTAAAATCAGTTCTTCACCATATCCTATTCAATTTCTTCAGATAAAATGAGTTCAAGCAGAGCTTCGAGTCACAATCCTCAGTCATTCGCAAAGAGGAAACTTGAATTCGACTCAGAATCAAACAGCGATGATGATGTCTATTTCGATTCTTACGAAGAGGATGAACAAAGCCATGACACACTCAAAACAAGCAGATGGTTCAAGAAGTTTTTCGAGACCATCGATAGAATGAACAAAATCAATGACCCTTCTACTACATGGCATTGTCCAGCATGTCAATTTGGTCCTGGTGCCTCTCACAGGTTTAATGGCATTCAGTCGCTAGTGACACATGCCAAAACCAAAGGCGGACCAAAGCTCAAACTCCATCGCCAACTTGCTGAGCTATTGGATGAGGAATTGCGTAGAAGGAGGAACGAAAGTTCAAAATTGCTCTTGGACTTGTAAGGTCCAAGCTTTACAACATCTTTTGGTATGAAATTGTGTATATACACACTTCCTTACAAGTACATGAGTCATTTTCAACCTTGCTGAAACCCATTAGAGGTGGGTTCGATGCCCCTACTGGAAAAAAAGCACTGAAACCCCATAGAGGTGGTTTCGATGCCCCTTATAAAACAAGTACAAAAGTATGCTTTTAGGTAAGAATTTGTGTATGTACACATTTCTTTACAGGTACAAGCGCGATTTTGAACATTGGTGAAATATTGTACTAAAAACGGTATATACCTTTTTCTCTTACAAATTTGTACCAATTTGTGTACACTTGCTACTAATTTATGTAAATACGTAAAACCTTATAAAACTTGGACCAAAGGTATAAATTTTTTTCCTATGGAATTGTGTATGTACAAGACTATGTGAAGCATCACCCTTTTTTGGATTGACTGCAGGTCAACGAGATCGTCAATTGTTTGCATATTGTTCTCTGATAATCTCATCTGTATTATATGTTTGTTCGTATTTTGCAATTGTGTAAATACAACATACGCTGTTAAATATGTACAAATCTTATAGTAAAATTTTTGTTCTTATTATATGATCAATTTAGAGTTTTGTACACAAACAACAAACATTGCCAAAAAGTATAAAAAAACCCTAAATCTGCTACACTATCCACTTTCACCCTAACAAAAGTAAACATACGGTCCATTCCTGGTAAACAAGCACCGAAACCCCATATAGGTTGTTTCGATGCCACCTAAAGGACTTAAAATTTGGGGTCATTCTCGGATGTCAGTTCCGAAACCGACCATAGGAGGTTTCGATGCCTCGAAAAGGACTAAGTTTTTGACAATTTTGCCAAACCAGCACCAAAACTCGATATTGGTGGTTTCGATGCCCCTTATACAACAAGTAAAAAAGTATGCTTTTTGGTATGAAATTGTGTATGTCCACATATCCTTTTTCCCTTACAAATTGTGTACATTTGCTAGTAATTTATGTATATACACAAAACCTTATAAATGTTGGACCAAAGTAAGTTTTTTAGTATGAAATTGTGTATCTACACACTTCATTACAAGTACATGAGCCATTTTCAACCTTTCTGGGGGGAAATAGGTGTAATACAAAAGGTGTAAACTTTTTCTGCTAGTCAAACCGGCACCGAAACCCTATAGGGGTGGGTTCAATGCCCCCTACTAGAAACAAAAGCACCGAAACCCCATAGGGGTGGGTTCGATGCCCCTTATACAACAAGTACAAAAGTATGATTTTGGGTAGGAATTTGTGTATGTACACATTTCTTTACAAGTACATGCGCGATTTTGAACCTTGGAACTAAAAGCACCGAAACCCCATATAGGTGGTTTCGATGCCCCCTTCTAAATAATGTACCAAAATATGCTTTTGGTATTAAATTTGTGTATGTACACATTTCCTTACAAGTAAATGACCCAACTTGAACCTTCGTTAAACTATACAATAAAGTAATGTATATACTTTTTTTTCTCTTGCAAACTTGTAACAATTTGTGTACATTTGCTACTACTAAGTGTATATAGTACTGAAACCCCTTAAGATGGTTTCGATCCCACTAAAAGAAATCTGCCTTTTCAGTGTTGTGTCTTTTCACTGTAATCACATGAACCGTTTCCTGTTCATCATGTATAAAGCTGGTTTCGATACCCCAGAACGAATCAGACTTTTCAGTTTCCTGTCTTTTCAGTAGAATCACATGAACCGTTTCATCTTCATCATGTATACATCTGGTTTCGATACCCACCAGAACGAATCAGCCTTTTCAGTTTCGTGTCTTAAAACTAGAATCACATGAACCGTTTCATCTTCATCATGTATACAGCTGGTTTCGATATCCCCAGCGGGAATCAGCCTTTTCAGTTTCTTGTCTTTTCACTAGAATCGCATGAACTATTTCATGTTCATGTACCTTCAATGAACATACATTGTGCCTTCATTTTCTCTCAGTTTCCCTCCTTAGTTTTCACTTTCCCTCCCAACTAAATTTCCCTATATATTAAAAACTCTTCTCTTTACTCTTTACAACATCTTCTACTCAATGTACTCAACCCTCCGCTCTGAAATCAGTTCTTCACCATATTCTATTCAATATCTTCAGATACAATGAGTTCAAGCAGAGCTTCTAGTCACAATCCTCAGTCATTCGCAAAGAGGAAACTTGATTTCGACTCAGAATCAAACAACGATGATGATGTCTATTTTGATTCTGACAAAGAGGATGAACAAAGCCATGACACACTCAAAACAAGCAAATGGTTTAAGAAGTTTTTCGAGACCTTCGATAGAATGAACACAATCAATGACCCTTCTACTAGATGGCAGTGTCCAGCATGTCAAGGAGGTCCTGGTGCCACTCACAGGTTTCTTGGCCTTCAGTCCCTAGTTACACATGCCAAAACCAAAGGCGGAACAAAGCTCAAACTCCATTGCCAACTTGCTCAGCTATTGGACGAGGAATTGCGTAGAAGGGGTACTTCGACTGTTCCTCATGGTCAAGCTTATGGGGAATGGAGTGGTTTGGGAGATTATCAGAATGATGCTGATACTGTCTGCCCCCCGCCTGCAAATGATGAGGAAGACGATCACCAAATACTCTGGCCACCCATGGTGATGATAATGAACACAAGGCTTCATCAAGATGAAAATGGGAAGGTAGTATATAACAAAATTGAATTATGTTATCATGAATATTACAATTCCTTAACTTGTAATCTCTTGCATTTTCTACTTTAGCGGCTTGGTTTGGGAAACCAAGAGCTTCTTGACTATTTCAGCTCCTATAATACTGTTTTTAAGGCTCGCCATTCTTACGGTCCTCAAGGCCATCGTGGAATGAGCCTTCTAATTTTTGAGAGCACGACAAGAGGTTATTTTGATGCTCAGCGTTTGCATACCCAGTTTGTTGCCCAAGGTTTCGATAGAGAGGCTTGGGAACATTGTCAAGGCTTCTTGTATGGTCCAGGCAGACAACGCCAACTTTATGGTTATATGGCTGCCAAAGAAGACATCGACAACTTCAACCGCCATTCTCAAGGTTTTCTCTATCATCATTTTATTCTTTTATACAAGATGCACTTCTGCTCATACTAATGCATACATGTTTTGTTCATTAGGCAACAATATGGTCAAATATGAGATGCGATCATATGCAGAGATGGTTGGTCAGCACAGTTCACAACGAGAGGTTGGTTCAAGTGTCATGGGTGGCAGAGGGCATGGAGGTCGTTTCCCTGGGCAGGGATGAGGATTGAGGAGGCGCCATTCTTTTAATTTCATTTTTTATTTCACTATGTATTTGAAGAACTTTGGAATTCATTTTATTTGTTTCCTAAATATACTTCATCCTTCTGTCTTGAAGTCCTTCAAATATTTTCGTATCTGCCAAACAAGCACCGAAACCACAAAATGGCAGTTTCGATGACGCCTTCAATGTCATCAATTTTTCCCTTTTTTATTTGTGTATATACATATAATCCTTGTGTATGTAAGTAAATTGTGTATGTACATAATTCCTTCCAACAAAATCCATTCTCACCCTAACAAAATTAAATATACACTCCATTTCTGCTCAACCAGCACCGAAACCCAATATAGGTGGTTTCGATGACACCTAAAGGAATTTAACTTTTGCCCATACTGCCAAGCCAGCACCAAAACCACGTATAGGTTGTTTCGATGCCATTTTAAAAAATTGTACGAAAGTATGTTTTTTGGTAAGAATTTGTGTATGTACACATTTCCTTACAAGTACATGAGCCATTTCGAACCATGGAGAAATTGTATAATAAAAAAGGTATACATCATTTTCTCTTACCAAGTTGTACCATTTTATGTATATTTGCTACTAATAAGTGTATATACACAAATCCTAATAAAACTTGTACCAAAGTATGCTTTTCGGTCAGATATTGTGTATGTACACATTTGAACCTTCGTGAAACGTGTAATAAAAATGATATATACCGTTTTCTCATACAAATGTTTACCAAATTGTGTACATTTGGTACTAATATGTGTATATACACAAATCATTACAAAACTTGTACCAAAGTATGCTTTTTGAGTAAGAATTTGTGTATGTACACATTTCTTACAAGTACATGAGCCATTTTGAACCTTCGTGAAACAATGTAATAAAAAAGATGTATATCATTTTCTCTTACAAATTTGTACCAATTTGTGTACATTTGATACTAATATGTGTATATACACAAATCCTTACAAAACTTGTACCAAAGTATGCTTTTCGGGTAAGAATTTGTGTATGTACACATTTCTTACAAGTACACGAGCCATTTTGAACCTTCGTGAAACAATGTAATAAAAAAGGTATATACCGTTTTCTCTTACAAATTTCTACCAAATTGTGTACATTTGGTACTAATATGTGTATATACACAAATCCTTATAAAACTTGTACCAAAGTATGCTTTTCGGGTAGGAATTTGTGTATGTACACATTTCCTTACAAGTATATGAGCCATTTTGAACCTTCGTGAAGCAATGTAATAAAAAAGGTATATATTGTTTCCTCTTACAAATTTGTACCAATTTGTGTACATTTGGTACTAATATGTGTATATACACAAATCTTTACAAAACTTGTACCAAAGTATGCTTTTCGGGTAGGAATTTGTGTATGTACACATTTCTTCCAAGTACATGAGCCATTTTGAACCTTCGTGAAACAATGTAATAAAAAAGGTATATATCGTTTTCTCTTACAAATTTGTACCAATTTGTGTACATTTGGTACTAATATGTGTATATACACAAATCCTTACAAAACTTGTACCAAAGTATGCTTTTCGGGTAAGAATTTGTGTTTGTACACATTTCCTACAAGTACATGAGCCATTTTGAACCTTGGTCAAACTGTGTAATAAAAAAGGTATATATATTCTTCTCTTACAAAATTGTACTAATTTATGTACCGTTTTATGTAACAATTTGTGTACTGCTTTTTACCCGGTAAACATGTTTGTCGTTCTTTAGCTTGTATTTAAAGGTTGTTCTCTAAAAAGTCCCCGTAAATTTCGTTCTCCAACATTTAAATCTTAAAGTCATCATCGTTAAGAGAACTTTACCTAAATACCACCAGTTCACCACCAAGCCCAAATCCCCTTGCTACTCTTACACCGTGAAACAAATGGAGACACTTGTAACTATACCAAAAAAAATACCATTTCATGTATGTATATTTAGGCAAGAAACTATTCAATATAGTAGTGATTTTTTTTAACAAACAAGTTAAATTTAGGGTTAAGAGTTTAGTTTAACGTTTAAAATTTAAGGTTTAAAGGTTAAAATGATAAGATTAGAAATTTTAACAGTAACTTTAAATTTAAAATTCCGATCATAAACTTTAAATTCTAAACCCTAAGCTTAAACCACTAATTATTTTCATCTAATAGAACTCTAAATGTAACTGAATTCTGAATATATAAAATAAATTAGAGAAATAAATCATTTTTCATCATCAAGTTATTCAATAATCATACAAACTGTCAATGAAATTGCATTTTCAGCATCATAAACAATTTTCTTCATTTTCCAAATGAATGGTAGAGCTTCAATACTTCAACTCTATGTTGCATTGATAGTGATATGGGTACGGGTACGAAGACGAGAAAAGATAATTTTCAAAATTAAAAAATACAAGTACAATAAAGATATGACAAATACAAGATAAATTTTATATTCTAAAAAATGAAGAAAAAAAATAAAAGAGTCGTAAAAAATCATGTGAACATGACATCACACATACTTATATATTTATAGTTGAACCATGTAAGCAAGAGAAAGTAAAAAACAAAAACCATAAAGAAAAGGTGGGAGAAGAAAAGAAGAAAGAATAATAAGGAGAAAAAGTACTTGCATGTACTTAGTATCCAATATGTTCCCGATACGAGACGTATCAGGTACATAGTACAACTTTAGATTACGTACCCGTGCTTCGTAGCTTTAATTCAAGTGTAAATGTCGAATGTGAGTATGTGTCAAATACAAACATTGATTGTTTTTCTAAGTTTTTCCATGTATTTGGAGATTTCTTAGAGATCAACTCACCATACCACTTGTCAGACAAGTTTTGAACATGAAAAATTGAAACAACATAAAACTATTTAAAAGCATATACATAGAATATGCATATCAGAGCAATGATGATCTGTAACTTACAACCCAAGTCAGTGAAGAAATTTGTGTAAAGCTTTTCAAGTTTACAAGCGAACCTGGGAATTTTGTATTATCAAAGCAACGCAATGAATCTGTAACATCTAACGATAGGAGTAGCAGCCACGATCCAACATTACGATAATTATTTTGCAATTTCAATTCTTCCACCGGCAGTTACCGCATTTGACTGTGATAGCATCATCAAATTTATGTTCTCGTCCAAGAAAGCAAAACCGACATCTTCATTCTTCAGAAAGGAACTAAACAATTTGAATGCCTTCAACTGGAACTGCACTTATCTGCAATGTTCTACCATCTCCAATAAACCGGACAGAAGGCAATGAAGGATCTGTAACGGATTCGATCTCAAGAAAATCGAAATCATAGGCACCAGAATGCTTCAAGCTAAACACAAAAACAACTGCAATCCATCCCAGCATGGAAACTGCCCAATAATTAGTCATCCCATGAATCAAACCCCAAGCTATAGCATACCCCACAATAATTCCAGATAAATGTCCAAGAAAACTTGCCTGCGGAACAATTATTGAAGTGAAAATCAACGACTCGAAAGGTGCAAAACTAATAGGAAGCGAAAGGAATCCAAAGAGATCTAACTTTGATGAAGGTTGCTTCACAGATAAAATTGTCATCCACCCGAAAACAACACAAGAATAACCAACAGCAGTCACTCTCCGGAAATACTCAATCTTAAACCGCTGAATTAGAAAATGATACATTCCCAACACAAGCAACCCCGAAACAACAACCAAAACAAGTGTGTAATGAAGATAATAAGCCACTCCGAGACCTAAATGGCCTAATTGCTCAACAACACCAAGACTCCAAAGGGCACTCATGTTGAAAACAAGATGAAGAACACTTATATGTGATAAAGCTGAAGTAATTACCCTCCAATAGTGCCCTTCCAAGGCGGTTTCGTAACTTAAACCGACATGCTGGTAACCAATGTTTTTCTTCTGGATGTAAAACCATATTCCACTACATATTCCTATTATACAGCTTGTTGCAGGTTTTTCCAATATCTCATAAAACAATGGCTTCCCCATCACTACTGAAACTAGCAAAATTCCTTCAACTTCTCTCTTTTCAGCTTTATTCAATCTAAAGATCAGAACCCAACATTAAAATCCAGTTAAAATTCATGAACCCATCAATTCTTAGATAAAGGCATCAATCAATAAATTTTGAAAAAAAAATTCATGTAAACCAAACCTTGGACTGAATCAAAACCAGATATGAAATTCCCAATACAATTCAAATAAACATGTCAATCTATAACAATGAAAAGCTATAGGAGGACTGGGTTTTTTCACGGTAGATCAATTAACTGCTTCAAATAGGAGAAATGAGAGAATTTAGTTCATAAAGAAAAAAGGGAGATCAACGATCTTACTTTCTCAGCTTTGGCCGTAAATCGATTCACGATTTCTGATTGCCTCCCCAGATTTAACGTTTTTTCCCAGAAAATAATGATTCAATTTGATCATTAAAACAATGTCGGTCGGAGTCGAGATCTATCTGGACTGTTTTTCCTACAAAATTTTATTGTTTCTTGGGTAAATTATACAAATATTTACTTACCTTGGAGTAAGTTTTTGTTATTTTGTTCAAAAAAAGGGTTTTGATTTTGTTATCGGCTTTATATAACATGATAGAACAGGCAAAATTGTATAAATGGTTAATTTTTATGTTTCCAATGATTTCGTCCTCTAAAAAATCCTTTGAATTTAGTCGGTTAAAATTAAATTAACTAATAAGAGTGTTTTTGTTAACTTTTATGTTTCCAATGTTTTGTTATTTCTGTAACGTTTTGGTTATTCGAGCAGTCACTCACGAATAAGAGTGTTTATTATTCGGATTAAATTAAATTAATTAATTGAATCCGGATTTATTTTGATTGATCGATTGAATAATTAAGCGTTCAGTGGACAAATAATTTTTTTTAAAATTTAATTATCAGTTAATTTAATTTAAAATCAGTTAACTAACTGAAATAATCAAAAATATTAAATATTTGATAATTCATTTATATATATTATATTGTAAGTTTTGGGATAATGATTTTGATATAACAATTTAAGGGAAAATGTTTTTGGACTTGTTTAAATATTGCAAAAATAATTTAAAATCTATTTTAACTTGAAAATTATGTTCAAAGTGGTACTAAATGGTTCTATGTATTTTTGACTCAATCAAATGGTACTAAATGGTTCAAAGTGATACTACTTGTAATCACTTTAGCTTCTATAAAAAAAAATACCTTTAGGATAAAAAAATAGCTTTAGTACCGATACCCTAGTCTCGGTACCAATACGCAAAATTTTTTAAAATTCTAGTGAAGATTTTCGGTACATGTACCCCCAGTTGGTACATGTACGTCCAGAGAGTACAAGTATGTCCAGAGGGTACGTGTACCCCTAGTCAGTGAGGGTATTTTCTGAAATTTTACAACGGCTCTTTTGGTACCGATACGCTAAGTCGAGTACCGATACCGACAGGCTAAAAGTGCATTTAATGCTGATTTTTCATCTCCCAACGGCTCCAAACCACTCTCATCGGCCATAAACGGCTAGTAGTTCATTTCACACTTTAAAAATTTTTTTGGAACACTTGAAGATGGTTGGAGAACACTTCCAAGCAAAATGATCGAGAGAAATAACATTTAAGTCTTATTTTCTCATTTCTCTTGTATATAATGTATAGAGAGTGATTTATTCTTTTTCACTCTTGTGAGCTTAATTCTTGTAAACACCCACTTTATGAGGTTTTCATTGTTTACGCAAATTACCTTGTAAAAGAGAGAGATTCTAGTTTAACTTAAAAAAACTAGAGTAGTTTTATTTTAGTCATTGAAAAGGTAGAGTTGTAAGGGTTATTCATTTGACATGTAAAAAGGAAGAATTTGTTGTTGTACTTGAGTGTTGCTTAGTGATCTTGGAATACAACACAAATATAAATATGTATCCACAATGTACCTTGGTGTTGCTTTAGTGATACGTGTAATATGTATATTTATAATTGTTGTTTGTTTAATGCATGTATCATGTATGGCTATACTTAAAATGCATGTTTACATTAAAATTGGGTGGAGTAGGAGTGTAAAGCTCAGTGTTGGGATGTTTTCATTCCTAGATTAGCAGACTCTTCCATTCCGAGGAGCATTAATAGTTGAGCAATGCCTTTTTTGCCACAGAGTACGATAGTTTTATATTATGGGGCAGTTGCAGTTTGCGTGTGTAAATCAAATATTTTTATTTAATTGTTTTAGGAAAATAATTAATGATTGTTCCGATGGCTGAATGTGATATTTTAAGTTTTTTAGATTAATCGGCTCGAGTCTAAAGTGTTACAATGCATGCTTATATATATAATCAAACAACATTTTGGGCATTAGAGGCAAAGGCTAGAAAATTTTGTTTATTCGTGAAATAATCAATAGAAAAGAGTAGGATCCAAATTAAAAAAAGAAAGCATATTTTAGGCGATAATATGATTCAAAATGTTAGAAATTTTTTTAATAAGAAGAGAATCTTTCATTTAACCAAACCAAACCAAACATCACAACAAATAAGAAAAGCCTATAAAATAAAGACACAACTATAACCCCTTAAACTCGGTTTAAAAAAATTAAGTTTAGAAAGTCACAATAAAAAATTTGTCTCTTTTATAATTCAAGATAATTGGTTAAACAAGAAAATATCGATAAATATTGCAATTATTATAAAACTCAATCTTTTAAATAATGTTTTGATAGTTGATAAAATATCTGAAAATAAATTTGTAAATGTATGCTAATTAATAATCCCAAAATAATAATAGTACCATTGTCCAATATTACATAAATATCCCAAAAATAGTAAATAAAAGTCTGAATAATGAAAAAGCATTGCATACTGATAAATAGTAAAATATGATAAAAGTAAGATATTTCAAGTACCGAGTCGCCTATAAAGTTTAAGTATATGAAAAAAACTATAAGGGAATAAGCTAAAGTGCAAGCAACCACAAAAAAACAATATTTTATTTGAGCATGTTCTATACAACCTTCTTGTTACAACCGTCTCACCAAAGGAACTAGTCACACGCATACCCACATCCAAAGACTCAACAGGCAAACCAAGCATTTGAGCATGTTCACGCAATATGTACGAGTGTGTAGATCCAGAATCAATCAAAGAAAGTAATGACAAGGATTGCAAAGTAAAGGTACATGCGATCACGTCCGTGTCATTCCTTCCCTCTCGATGGGCATACACCCGAGCCTGGCCACCACCCTCATGTTGAACAACCACCACATGTGCCACATTCCTTCCACCCTCATCTCTGCGCTGGAAATTATCACGGTCGCGCCCACGACCTCTCTGTGGCCCGACTGCTCTCACCAGAGCCTGACCCCTTCTCAACGGCTGAGGACAATCTTTCTTCATATGCCCTCGATTACCACAGTTCCAACATGTGCCCAGATTACCCCAACACTCACCAGCATGTCTCCTACCACACCGGTTACACTCAGGAGTCCTCAAGAAAGCATTCGGTTCTTGCTGACCTCTTCCAGGGTTACCACCCCCACGTCTAGCATCACCATGTGGCCTTCTATCCTTATGCCTCTTATAGCGATCTCTACCAAGATCACGCCCTGCAGCTCACTTCCCCGAGCTAGATCCTCCTGCTTGACTCACCAAACCAAGATTCAGGTCAATGTCCTTGGCTCGAGTGACCAAGACATCGAAATCAGTGTAATCGGCTGCGAGCATATAGGTCTTCACATCTGCCACCAGGCCGTAACGGAATCGTTCACATCTTTCTCGCTCGTTAGGAATCAGCTTAGGTGCATACTGGCTTAGGCGTACAAACTGCACCTCATATTCTGCCACCGTCATGCTCCTTTACACAAGGGACATGAATTCCCTCTTTTTCTCATCGAGGTAGCGAACTCCCAAATACTTTCGCTTGAACGCACTCAGAAAGAATGTCCAGATCACATCATCATCATCCATCCCAGATATTGTGGTCGTCCACCACGTATATGCATCACCATGCAACAGGAAAACAATGCATCCCAACTTGTGAACATTATTGCAGTTCAATTGTCCAAGTATCCTCTTGGTGCTCTCCAACCAAGACTCAGAACCTTCAAGGGTCAACCCTCTGAACTCAGTTCCTCCCAGACTACGAAGTCGCTTCAACGACAACCTTACATTGGCACCATCATGAGGTGCAGCTACATGAGCTCCAGCTACTGCTGCCTGGAAAGCTTCAGCAATAGCTTGTATCAAAGCGAACATATCAGGAGCAGCTTGCCCCTGAACTCCCTCGAGTCCAGCGACCCCAGCACCAACTCCAGTAGCACCAACCCCGGCTCCACCACCACCAGGTGGTCCACCGGGGGGAGGAGGAGGTAGATCCTCAACATTCTCGTTCTCGGCCGTAGAACGGGTATTGATTCTAAACTCTCTACGTGGCCCCATAATAAAAACAATGCAACTGACAAAATACAATAAATCCAATTAGGCATAATAAGGTAAGTAATCCAAGTACTCAAGCTCATTTTTGAAAACAATTCTTCTCATTAGTAATGATATGGCAATGTGATCCCCAACTACACCCCAAACACAACATAGCATCACAATTCCATCTCAACAGAACCACCCATCAACAATCATACATCATGCTTTCACCGCAACATCACAATCATTCATAACTACATACAATCACCACTTACCAAGCCCCAATCATTCGCTAACCTGGCTCTGATACCAACAAATGTAACCCCCTTAGCCCGGCCTAGACGATTGACCCGAACTACGAAGATTACACGGGGAAAACCAAAGTCAACCCGAAAGTCAACCTTGATTAACGACCCTTTTTCTTTCCTTTTTATCTTTTCTAGATGCACATTAAGCCTATGTGATTACTCAAGAAACATGGGAGAGAAAAGAACAACGATCAGAAATTATTTAAGGACTCAATTGCATGAATTACACTTTTAGGGACCAAAATGTAAATTTTGGAAAATATAAAAACTTTGCAGATTTTAAGTTTACCAATATGTAATTAGTCGAATTACATGTCTCTCTGTCAAATTTCAGCTTAAAAAACATTCCAAGCTCAAGCAATTACAAGTACAACATTGAGGACTAAAATGTAAAACTTGAAAACCTGAAACAATTCAAATGCACAGACCAACGGTCAACCGTTCCGGAACGCTGACCTTCGTACCGAAACGCCCGTATCGAAACGGTGTTAACCGTTTCGGAACTCGGGTGCGTTCCGAGACCAGTATCGGAATAGGCGTCTCCAGTAGCCAAAGTGTTACGAAACACCTTCATCCGTACCGAAAAACTATGGCCATTTCGGACCCCTGTTTCGAAACAGATAAGGGTGTTTCGATACACCCTGCCCTACAACAACATTAATTTCTGGTTTTTCACATCTTAACACTATCAAACATGCTCCAATACATACCAACTTGTTTAGACATTGGAGAATGTATATAAGAAGCTTAAGCTATAACATGGCATCAAACACATGAGCATTAAGTCTAAAGGCATGCTTCCTAGCCACAATACCAAATATAAACTTTAAACCTCAAACAAACCATATAAAACCAATTACAACCTTCAAAAACCAACACAAACCTGCCACAAACTTAGGGAGTTCAAAACACATATCCCAAGTACAACTTTGGAGTCCCATTGCCAAATTCCAAAACTAAAGTGTGTAAAAACATCACCATACATGAGCTTTACTCTTCCTTGGATGTTCTTAACCTTCTTGCTGCCCAAAACACCTCAATTATATGCATTATTGGTAAAAAAGAGCGCAAGCATGTTTGCTTAGTGAGGCATGCTCTAAGGAAAACCAACACAATAATGCATTATTCAAAACACTTTCTCAAAAGTCATTTTCAACAACATGCTCATTCTATCTCATGCTTGAAAACCATTTCAAAGCAAATCTCCATTTGAAAACAAATGTACCTCTATTTTGTCTCATGCATTTAAACCAATGCAAACCTCATGGCAAGGTCATACACATGCTTGTGGAAACTAAAGCATTTCATAAACAAATCTCATATGCATTTCTCATAGCATAAATCATCTCAACACTAGGTACATGTGAATCAAATACATTTTCATATACTATATTGGCATTTCACATTTCATCATTACACGGATATGCAGACTAGCTTGACTCAAGGTCAAGTCCTACCCCGGTGGAATCTCTCATCACCGGATTCTCATGGCGGTATATCTCATTGCCACAAAGCTTAGGTATTTCACCAAGTCCTACCCGATGGAATGCCCATCATCGGTCTTTCCCTTTGGATTGAATCCAAAGAGCACGTACGAATTTTTAGTTTATAGTGCACTCCCATCCTATTGATCGATCAATTATATCCGGTAAGTATCTCATCTTTTATGCCAATATATTATGTCAAAACATTATCTCACCTACTGTTTTTCATACAACATTTCTCAAATCTTTCTCATCTCATTTCAAAATCATAATATATGCTTGCATTAAGTCAAAATCTTGAAACTCTTCAATGCACATGCTATCACATGAAATCCCTTTAAAGCATCATCTCATGCTACAAATCATGCATAAAAACAGTAGGAATTTGTCTATCTCAAAACAAGAGCATGTAAAAGTATTTTAAGGGCAACCACCACATAATTGAGAGCAAATCTAGCCATACTTACTTCCGGACTTAGGAAGGTGTTTCAAACCTTTCCTAAATCCCCAAACCTGGTTTCTTTGTCCCTCAAGGACCTCTAAAATCATTCACACTCACCGATTACGTTTCGCTTGCTCGCCGAAACGCTATCTAAGCTCCCGACACTCCCGGATCAACACCAAAGGCGTCCGAAGATGTCTCCCATATTCATAACACATAAGAGCGGAGGATTAATGCATCATCATGCATTGAAATCATCGGCCACACACCTAAACCCGCCGCTCTACTCAAAAGCCTCATTTCGGCCACCAAAAACAACCGAAATCGTCTCCAAACTCTTCCAAAACAAAGCCCAGCCAAGATCTATCACATCAAAACATTCTTAAACCTCAATCAACATCAAAAACCACCATAAACTCGTCCTTATACCTCCAGCTATAACAGAACACCAAAACTACCCCAAAAACCACCATTCTAGCAAGCAAAACTTAGGAATCCAAACCTATTCGGGATTTGTTTGATAAAACCTCATTTATAACATCAATTACCATCTAAAATACATTAGAAATCAACCTCAAAATAAAACCTAACCAATAGTTACGAAAATCATCAAGATCTCTCCAAGAATCTTGAGTTTTGACACAATTTCATGTTTCTAACATTAAAGCAACTCAAAAATCATTAACAAAGGATTGATAACTTGGGAATTTCAGTAAAGAACTGATCATTAGAGGAGAAGGAAGAAGCTTACCTCTAATGGATGATTTCTACTTGATTTGGGCAAGTTTTCTTTAAAATCCAAAGTGAAAACAAGAGGATTTGATGAGGAAAAGATTAGGAATCAAAAGGAGATTGAAATCTCGTCAAAAGGAATGAAAATCAGAGGCTAATTGATGGAGGAAACATGTTTGGCTGAAAATAAATTGAGAGAAAAATGAAATGAGAGAAAACTAACGTAAGGTAGTTATGAAAAGTCAAAGATAGATTTTCTTTTTAATAATCCATATTTCCCTTTATTAAAACATTAATAAAAACACCAAAAATAAGAGAAATTTGATAAAAACATTTTGGTAAAATTAGCTCCTTAAAGATTCAATCAATCCTTTACAAAACAGTCACTATTCAACTTTTGAAAAAACTGTGATTTGGTCACTACACTGAAATGTAGTATTTCCAAACCTTATTTTGTGAAATTGTTTTCACCATAATCATTCATAAAATAAATGAGGAATTTTAGACATTTTTCCACATTTTTAAAGCATCCCGAACTAGGTGTTCCTTAAATCTCCCTTAAAGGTTCGAACCGTTCTCGACCGGTCCGATTCAAACTCTAAAACTTCTAGGCCCAAAATCAGGGCGTTACACCAACGACTCCAAAGCATCCCCAACGGCTAGTAACAACAACAAACTCAGTTGAGACTATAAATTGAAGGCTGGAACACTTGAAGAATGTAAGAGACAACATCCAAGCAACATGGTCAAGAGAATTAGAGTCTATGTTGAGTGGATCAATGGATTGATCAAAGCCAGGAGTGGGTGAATTAAGTTTTTAAAAATTGTTGGAGTAAATAGAATGGCTAAAAATGAAGAACAAGGAATTTTAGAGTGGTTCAAGTTCCAAATGAACTCTACATCCACTACCTTAGCTACCACTAAGGATTTTCCAGCAATCCACTAATTGTTCTTCCCCTTTTCAAGGCTTAGGAGGTAACATTTACAATACCAGTCAAATTTTCTACCCAAAATTTGACCAAACTCTCACAAGAGTACAAAGAAGAAATAAAGGCATGAAAGATATCTCTCAATACAAGATTGCCCCTTTAAGTACAAACACTCAACCCAAATTTGATTACAAGATCAGAATTGCACACTACATAATTTGGGGTTTTACAAGAGATAGGAAAATAAGCACTTTGAGCTTGGATTTTTGTAAGGATGTTTATCTTTGATGCAATAGTTGTTGTTGGTCTTAAATTTGCTTCAATTTATACCTTCTCTATTAATTCTAGCCGTTTGGGTGGTTAGGGTATTGATTATGACCGTTGGGAACCTCTCTTTCCACCATAAATGCACTTCTGCAGCTGTAATCACCTATTTTGTCCGAGGTGTTAAACCCATTTTTTAGTAATGGGCTTTGATATTTATGTTAATTATATATATGTTGTGGTAAAAATTAAAAACTAAAAAAGAAAAAAAACAAAAAAACAGTATATATATATTAATGTTATATACCTAGTTATCATTACTATTTTATTACCTTATTGTCTATATTATTACCTATTATTACTATTAATATTATTATTATTAGTATTATCGTATACTAGTATTATCTATTATATCATTATTACTATATTACTATCTTTATCTATTATTATTACTACTTATTATTATTTATGTTGTTATCATATTATTATTATATTTATTATTATTAATATATTGAAACAAATCTGAAAACAAAAAAAAACATTAATATAAATAAGCCCAATATATATTAATAAGAACAAGCCCAAAGTTCATTAACTTTAAAGTCCATTACGTATTTTAAAAACCCAAAAATAAAATACATGGCTCGTTGGCCCAAATTGGTAAACCCCAATCAGATAACCAAAAACCCTAAATCTGATATGTTTCTCTCTTATGCTTTGCAACCGCCACATCACCCACCGTCAGATCTGATCTAGATCTGACGGTCCAGATCGCACCAGGAGCAAAAAACTCTAGAGAGGCCCCAAGAGCCCTAGCGCCGCGCCATGTCCACCGTTGGATCCAGATCAAGATCAACGGCCAAGATCGAAGCTAGGAAGCCTCCAGAACCTCCACGCGCCACACGCGCGGCTCCCCAGCTCCTTCACGCGCGTCGTTTCAGATCTCCACTCACGCGTGCATCACGCCCGAGCCCCTCCAGATTCCCCACGACTCAGATCGGCCACAACACTCTCCCTCTGGTCCCCTCCCCGACTCACATGCAACAAAACAAACCAAATGTCAGAAACACACAAATGCAACGGAAATGCAGAAGCAAAATGACAAACGAAATCAGACATGAATACAAACAAAAATGACATCAGCAGCCAACAACATTTTTCAGGGAATTATATGTATTTAGAAAAAGCAAAAAAATGTAATATCGGGCTATAAAAACCCGAAACCAGTGAGGGTTTTTCAGAGAGTTTTTTTTCGGAGAGCAAAGTTGTAATCGAGCTTTTCTTCAGTGAATACAAGCAGAAATTTTTTTACCAGAGGTATATCATTTTTTATATTTCATTTCGATACCAAAAAAATACAAAAAAGAGAGAAAATGATAAGCTTTTACTTTCGTGTCTCTCCTCAGCATCTTTCTGTTTCCCTTTTGCTGGCGATAAGCCTTCTGACTTCATCAGTCGTGACGGGTGAGCCAACGACAAGGGTGAGCATCATTTTTGAATTTTTTGGTTCGATCTTCTTTAAAAAAATGAAAAACAGAAAGGTTTTTTTTCGGGGGCTTTTCTGGTCTGTAGGGTTTCATAGGGTCGAAAAAGTTTTTTTAGGGTTCCGGCGCTGGCAACGGCGATCGGAACCGTGACGGCGCCAGATTTTCAGAGAGGGCGTGGGGGATTTTGGTGTTAGGGTTAATAAGATGGAAAAAGAGACCCAAAATGTTTTAACTTAGTATTTATAGTGTTTTGAAACTTTAAAATACTTTTAATCGTGTTTTAAGCCCCTCCGCGCCGCCTTTATTGCGCGAGGGAGGGCTTCTGCCTTTTTAAACTACGCCCACGATCCCCCTGTGTTTCAAGTCTTTCTAATTTAGCCCTCGATTTCATTGCAATCTGTCTTCAAATGGTCAAATCACGTTTTTGATCCTTTAAAGTTTCTGTGTCTTTTCAATAGAGTCTTATTCTGCGTTTCAATTAGTTTTTTAAATGGTTTTATTACCCTCTGAGTCCCTTTCAATTTTCGTGTCTTTTAAATTGGGTCCATGTTTTGCGTTTTAATTAGATTTTTGATGGTTTATTTACTATTACGGTCCCTACCAGTTTGCATGTTAATCGTTTACTCAGCATTTTTATTTTGTTATATTATTCATGCATTTTACCTATTTAGACATGTGTTTATCTCGACTATATATTTTGCCATATTGTTTATGTTAGTATGTGCATATATGTCATTTCATGTGACCTTTAATGCTTTGACGTGGATAATAATTAACTTTAATTATAAAAAGGAGATACCTATTAATTCGCGTATTCGGGTCGACTAGCCTAGCTTATTGGATACTCTTCGGATATTCGGATTAATTCGAATCGTCTAAAGGTAAATCCGTAATTAAAACGGACAAGACCATGACATCATTCTTTATTTGCTTGCATCATGCATAAAGGTGACGTACGGGATCCGAACCCTAAACTAACACGGCAATCAGTCTTATATGATGTCGGTTTAGTTTTTGGTCCGATGTACCGTCATCCTTTTTAATTAATGTTTAATTAATTTGAAACTACAAATTTGGATAAGCTCGTATGATTAAAGTCCAATTTTCAATTAAGACCCCCTAATTAAATTCATTTTAAATTTTAGATAATTTCCATCAATTTAAAAGAAACAATTGTTTTTGTACCGATTTCCGGCCGTGATGGGGGTGCTAACCCTTCCCCACACGTAACAAACTCTCGAACCCTTTCAAACGAATCTCCGGTTTAGTTTTTATGGTGTCCGACCTACCTTAGTGGCCGGTGGTGACTCCAACCGAAAAAAGATTTTTTTAAAAGGTTTCTTCCCAAAGCTCGAATTTTTAAAATCCCCTTTTAAATTAAATGTTTTCAAAAATAGGGGACTCCTTTTAGAAGAAAAAAACCTTGTTATAACAGCTTAGCGTATTGGTACACGAGGACCCGTATCGATACCTGTCTCAAAATAGAAAGAGCTGTTGCACAATAACAAGAGGGCGTATCGATACGCATATCGGTACAGGACATGGACCGTTTCGATACGGGGAACATCTGTATCGATGCAATTAATTCAACAGAGCTCACTGGAAGTTTCCGTGTCGATACGGCAAAGGGTGTATCGGTACGAGATAACCACCACTTTAAATTTTGGTTACCTAACAACTGACACCAACGGTCAAAATCATTAAAAGCTTTCAAATTTAAAATTCCATTAAATCCGTATCGATACGGGTGGAACCGTATCGGTACGCCATTCAAACTCCTTCAGTTTTACAGAGAGAACGTATTGATACAGATGCAATCTGTTTCGATACACTATTTCAATACGGTGAGGAGTGTATCGAATCGCGTTTCTCCAGTAGCCAACTTTGCAAAAAAGGTATCGATATGGCTGGAAGCGTATCGATACACCTGGACGTTTTTCAATAGATTGGCCTTGGAACACTTAGAAAATATTTAGAGTTTGAGTTTTTCAAATCAGATTAAAGCCTTGATGATTTAAAAATCATCTGAGGGACTTAAAAATCTATTTGAAGTTTTCAATTTAATCCTTAACATACATTGCTATATCAAAATCAAACATAGGTTTTACAGTCTAAATCTTTATTTTACTATTCTCTTGTACACAGTCTTTAGAGATTGAGCTTTAGTGTAAATCCTTGTACTCTTGTGAGCTTAAATTTGTGTAAACACCCACCTTCCCTTGTAAAATGAGAGGTTCTAGTTTAGCCTTGAGAGAAAAACTAGAGTTGGTTCTATCTTAGCCAAGTCCAAAAGATAGGGTTGTAACGGTTTCCTCCTAAACTGGGAAAAGGGGATGAATTCATTGTTGAGTGAATTGGGAAATCCTTAGTGGTGTGCTAAGGTAGTGGATGTAGGTGCTTGCTAGAAGGTCGAATCACTCTAAAATCATTGTGTCACTTGTCTACCTTTATTTCGATTTTAGCTAATTCAACCACCAAACATTTACAACTCTCCTTGACGATTTTGGTGGTCGATTCGAGCGTGCTAAAAACCCAACAATTGGTATCAGAGCATCGTCTCCATCGAAGGACTAACATACGGGATTAAAGACCATTTGCTCGAAATCCACCATTCAAGAAAATGGCAAGATTTCAAGAAGTCCGCTCTATCTCGTATCCTACGCTCTTCGAAGGAGAAGCATACTTCCAATGGGCAAATAGCATGAAATTCTTCATCAAGTCTCAAGACTATGAAGTTTGGGACATCATTGAAGACGGGTATTTGGAAGCTCCGAAAAATAAGAAAAAGCAAAGGAGTGCCAATGAGACGAATGCAAAGCTAAACACCAAGACAATGCACATTCTCTATTGTGACCTTAACGAAAAAGTTTCCAAGAGGATCTCTACATGCAAAAGTGCCAAAGAATTGTGGGAGAAACTTGAGAAGCTTTATGGCAACAAGAAGGGAGAAAAGAAAGATGATGATCAATCATGTGCAAACCTTCTCTCCAATCCAAAAGTGGATAGTGTTTTGGCTCTCAATTAGCCTAAGGTATCTTTTAACTCAAGTGAGCTCTATTCTTACTCTTTCGATGAGTTGCAAGATGCTTTCGATGAATTATTTTTGGAATTAGAGACCATGAATTCCAAATTTAAGAAAATGTTTTCAAAACTTGAATTTGAAAATGATTTTCTTTTGAAAACAAAATTGGATTTTGAAAACCAAAATAAAATTTTGAAAAATGATTTAGAGTTTTCAAAAACAAGTAAAGATGTTTTAGAAAAAGAAAATCTTGATTTCAAAGTTAAGCTTGAAAGCTTAACAGAATAAAAGGAAATCATTTTTAATAATTCATCTTGTCACATAATGGCAAAATGCTCACATTGCCATTATCATGGTCATTTCTTACATACTTGTCCTATTAAGAACAGAAAATCTTATATGATTAGACAAGTATGAGTTCCTAAGGGAACTAGAGACATTGAAATTAACGTTAATGGATCCAAAGCATATTGGATACCAAAATCCAAGTAAATGTCTTTTGTAGGTGTGTTGGAGCTATGACAAGCAAAACAAAATCATAGAAATGATATAGTCACACAAGAGAAGAATTTAGGTAACCTCTAAAGCTAAAAGCTTTCATTTTATTTATTTAGTTATATAATTTGTGTTTAAAGTCTTGGATTATTTGTTATGCCTAATATGATGCAATGAGTAAGGGGGCTATTTTAAAACCAAAATTCTTATTTACGTCAATTTTTTAACCTCCTAAGTTATTTTGAACTTAAAGTTACTTAAATTCTTTTTTATATAACAAAAAAGGGGAGAAATAGTTTGAAAATTTGATTTTTCAAGAGAATAAGAGGGATCTTTAACTTCTTTTATTTTTTTTGAAATCTCTTATTTAAAATTTTAAAATACAAAGGGAGAGCCAAACAATTTTCAAGTTGGTTTTATTATATCGAAAAGGGGGAGATTGTAGAACTAATGTTTTGATATAATAATTGAAAAATAGTTTTGGACTAAATTGAAAAGATTTCAAAAGTACCTTTAAGTCCAAACAACTTGAAAATAAGTTTTTGGATATTTTAAATGGTTTTGGAAATGTTTGAAACATTTTTAAGTAATCAAACCAGAGTTTTCAAGGTACCTGTTTCGAAACAGGGGGACTTGTATCGAAACATTTTGAAACTGCCAAAACTCGTACTGAAACAGGGCTTTCTCGTTTCGATACGGAGGGTCTTCGTTTCGAAACACCCCTTTGGTGTTTCGATACGCACAACGGTCAAAACCTTCCCAACGGCTATTTTTCCAATAGTAATTTAAATTGCAGCTTAACTGTCACGCGTAACGAAACGGGTTGTAACCGTTTCGAAATGGCTAGAAGGGTTTCGAAACGGCCATATGTGTTTCGAAATGGCTTGCTGCATCAGACTTCAACGGCTAGTTCTGAAGAAGGTCGTTCCGATACGGGCTCGCTTGTTCGGATACGGACAGCTACAGAACATCATTAATTATGGGAAATAAAGACTCCAACGACTCCAAAACATCCCTAACGGCTAGTAACGGCCACAAACTCAATTGAGACTATAAATTGAAGGATGAAACACTTGAAGAATGTAAGAGACAACATCCAAGCAACATGGTCAAGAGAATTAGAGTCTAAATCTTTATTTTACTATTCTCTTGTACATAGTCTTTAAAAAGTGAGCTTTAGTGTAAATCCTTGTACTCTTGTGAGCTTAAATTTGTGTAAACACTCACCTTGTGAGGTATTAAGTTTACCAAACAAATCCCTTGTAAAAGGAGAGGTTCTAGTTTAGCCTTGAGAGAAAAACTAGAGTTGGTTCTATCTTACCTAAGTCCAAAAGATAGGATTGTAACGGTTTCCTCCTAAACCGGAAAAATGGGACAAATTCATTGTTGGGTGAATTGGGAAATCCTTAGTGGTGTGCTAAGTTAGTGGATGTAGGTGCTTCCTAGAAGGCCGAACCACTCTAAAATCATTGTGTCACTTGTCTACCTTTATTTCGATTTTAGCCAATTCAACCACCAAACATTTACAACCCTCATTGACGGTTTCGGTGATCGATTCGAGCGTGCTAAAAACCCAACACATTATGTTGTCAATAGCTCTATCGTCAAAAAGGGCGAGCCTCACACTCAGGGTCTAACTCCATGTCTAATATAATCAGAACCTACGAGGTAAGAATTCTATATTAGAACTATCATTATCACTAAGCCACCAACTAAAACCACAAATATTAATATGAAAGAATACCCACGCGTAGTTCAAAGAACACACACGGCCATTCTTAACAAGATGAGGTAACTCGTCGGTTTTAGAGTTGATACATGAACACGAGGATAACTCGGATCAAACCAATATTCCATTCTTTTGAAAGTATTAAGCATAAATTAATTGTAAATAGTAAAACGAGTTTTCGGGTTCGAATTTGATGAAACAAGCAGCGAATTCAGACTCAAGACGTTAAAAAAGGTCAAGTTGAAGGTTGTCCGAAAAAGTCAACATTAGTCAACTCTGGCCAAAGTCAAAGTCAAATGGTCGAAGTCAACCAGTTAATGGGTCCAAGGTCAAAATCGGTTTAGGTCAAGTCAACTAACCCGGTCCATGGTCAAACTTGGTTCACCAGATGGGCCTCTCAGTTTTGGGTTATACACAAATGGCTCAGTAGAAATAAGTAATGGCATAGAGTGAGCTTTCTTATAGGGCTTGATACACAGCCCAAAACACATGGCCCAACTCAACGACATAGCCCCTTGGTTGCTAAGGTTTTCAAAATTCATGCAACCCCTTTGCTGGCGGCACGACAACGAAAGCCAAGGCGACAGCATATCTATATAAGCACGACGATGCATATAGAAGATAACCGTCCCAGTGCGTGGTTCTCACAGGAATGACCCACAACTCAAAGACGAGCATCAAAGGGGTTGGATACACATTATGCGACAAAACGGAACATCCAAGACTTACCCACATAAAAACGACAGTGGCACAACAACCAACAAGGCTATCAAACAACTATTCTCTGATCTCACGGAAACAATGGTTGAAGAGGAAAAATCAAGGGCCGGGGTTTGTTCGCGAGGCCTAGAGGAACCTAACGATAATGGCAGTGTGGAGCACGAACGTCAAAAACGTGGTCATCGAAGCTTCGTCAGAAATGCAATGGAAAGAGGAGATGTGTTATTCGAATGAAGGAGAGAAAGATAGCTCTGGGTGGCTGTATAATTGAAATTTGGAATCTAAAAAGGTTTTCTGAAATGGTTTAATGGAATTAAATACCCGCAGGTTAACTGTTATAGCGGTTATTAATCGTAACCTAGCCGTTAAAAAACGATTCAGTTATAGGTTAACCTGTAACTTATTACGATTTTCTTTTCAATGTTCATTATTTTTTTTAGAATAATAAATCTTTCTCTCCGATAAATATTGTATTAAAATTTTCAATTTTTTTTACTTAAATAAAGAAATTTTAAAAATAAACTTCATACTTATTTAAAATAAAGTACTTATATGTTAACCTATAGGTTGACCATTAACTATCTTTTTTAGGGTTCGGTTAACTGAAACCGTTTAACCTTAACAATTATGTTAATTAACCTATAAAATGAACAATTATACCGATTTTTATTTTGCACACCCCTATACACAGTGGGTAAATTGCAAGCTAAGCACTCTTAACTTTACCCGTATTATGAAAGTTCCCCTAAGGTTCTAATTTGTTCAATCAGGTCACTAAATTTTAAGGCTAAAATTTAATTTAAATTCCCAAAATCTTAAGGTTTTAAATTAGGAGAAAATTTTGAGGTGTTACAACGTCACAAGAAACACAACAAAGATAAAATATAGCCAACATGAAGGCAGGTCGGACAAGTGGCGAAAAACATCCGTAGATTGCACAAGCTTGGAAGGCTGGAGGCGACGCCGAACGCCTGGATCGACAAATGATCCACCAAACGAGGACTTGACGTTAAATACCGAACGCTTCATGGGTCAGGTTGACGAGGACAGCTGATAAAAGACCACAAAGGCCGTAAGGGATTGAGCTCTTCTCGACGAAGACAACACCGCAGAAAAAGACCTTGGCGGGAGACAGAACCATCGATTATTGTCGCAACCTGTAGGGGAGGGGGCTCGCTGCAACTAATATATTAGCAGCAAAAGAGGACTACTGGAGTCGTAGGAATTCAAACGCTTCTTTTTCTCAACGCAGACATCACTAAAAAAAAACTCAGAAAAGGCGTCAAACCTGAAACAAAACCAAAGGAAACTCGAGAGGAAGATCTTTTCTCACCAACATCCATCAAAAAGCTGGAAGATTCCATAATCAGAGAAAAAGCATAGCAAAAGAAAAAGAAGAAGAAAGAGAATTGGGTGGCAGCCAGTGCAACGCCACCCACCGGATGAAAAAGAAAAAGGCAGAGCTTTAAGTTGTAGAGAAAGAGAGGCTGTATTGAACATAATAGCTACATTATGATAGGAATGACATTCTCACAATTGACAATGTTGATATTGTATCATTACCATACGGGGGCGTGCTTGCAAACCAAATGCAAGAATTATTTTTCAGGATCAGGAATGAAGCATTTCGGAACCAATAGCCGCAAGTAGGACCTCCAAGACAAAATACACAACTTAACCAGAAGAAGAAAAAAAACACTTAATGAATATGGCAACCAATCAACACCAAATTTGTCCGACTTGATTAAACAATGAAAAATTATAAAATTTCAATAATCATATAGCACTTTTTTATGTCACAAAAATTATTTACATTCGGACAGATTAATTCCATTTATCAATGATCGAACATTACAAATTTAACTACATATCTATTAGCAATATAATATTATACTTCTTTAAGAATAGATAAAGAAAATAGGACAACCGCATTCATTCAACCCTCAGAAAGTGTACCTCACATCCATTAAAAAACTCACAGCAATGTCCATTACACTAAATTTCGAGTTTCAAAACAGCAAGATGGCATAAAACACGATAAAACCAAAATCGAGTCTAGTTTTGGTCACCTACTAATTGGATGATAAACACAAAGCAGCTCTGCTTTCACAGGTCTTGGACACTCAAACCTGCAAACACGAGGCAAACGAGAAATACGGTCAAGAAAAATAGTTTGTTTGTGCTACTTATCCAGAGTTGAAACATTTCATTTGTTCATTACAGCTACTGGTTTGACGGAAAAATGAAAGAAGAGGCTCTGAAAACTGTATGCTTTTACCTGGAGGAAGAGACTGTTTCAACTTATCAGCCTTCTCAGCATCGGACACACAAAGCGTGTACAGGTACTTCGAGCAGCGAACTTTGAACTTGACGACATCTCTGCTCTTCTTGATTTTTACAGAACGAGCATCTTTCCTTCTGGCAGTGAGAAGGAAATCCTTGATCTCATGAATTTGCTTAGGCTGCACATAAAAACATTGGGAAAAAATCATTTAACACAGAAACATAAAATAAAGCGAAAACAACCTATGTTACTCTTGCACAGACATGAATGCCAGATACATGATAAAGGAAAAATATGAGCAAATATTTGAACTTTAATACCAGGTTCACACACTTCATTTCCACCAACAACTCTACTGGCTATTAAAAGGTTCTTTCTCATTATTTAGACAAGCCCTTTGTTGGCATTGCAATCAACATAATCAATTCATTGCATTAATACATCCTATCCTATACTGAAAGTATGTCTTTTTTTATTAAGCAGAGGGATATTACATTCTCAAGGCAAATGAGAGGATTCGAACACATACAAGATGGGACAAAATGAGCATTCTATCATATACTGAAAGTATGTCTTTTGACAATGCCTGAAAGTATATAAATGCAAATTCTCTGCATCCTCCTCTACCAAGGAAGATCAGGACACGAGCATGGAAATCAATATTGAAGAGTCCATAAAACAAGAAACCTCTAGATGGACTACATGATAAGGAGAAAACTTCAAGAGAAAACAAATTAAAACCTTCAATGGCAGAGAAGCAATTCATGCAAAATACACAACTGATGCAATGATTAAAATTTCTCACAAAGTCATTACCCTAAAATATTTACAATTTCAAAATAACATAATCTTTTAATACAAAGAAAAAATATTTTTCTGTTAACTTACAAAGTAACAACAAAGTACTTCAATAAAAATCTAAGCCAAATAGTGACGGGATGCTTTGTGAATGAACAAATTTGCAAAATAATTTATCCTAAACATTGCAATAATGCAAATCAAGAAAACCCATCAGCCCCGAGAAGGACTACACAAGAAACCCAGAACAAAAAAAGCCAAAACAAAAACTCAGTTGTTTCTATAAACAAAATTTCAGAAGAAATTTTGAAAAATCTAATAAAACGAAGCCAACAACAGAACAATTTGAAAATAAGAACAAAGATCTGAAGCATGAATCATCAGCAGAAAATAGAAAACATGACATTTAGAGCATGGAAACAAGAACGCATTCGCATATCTAAAGAGATAATTAAAGAGGGAAATTTGAGTTTTACCATTTTCGATTGAAGTCCGTGGAGAGCTTCTGACTCTGCCAAAAAAAAAAACATACACACACACACAAACAAAAAGATAGCTCCGGAACCAAATTTTTCCTGTATTCGATTAATATATAGGCCCACAACAAAAACCCTAGGAAATTTCCCTTGCGTTATTATAAGTGGATTATTGGGCCAAAAAAATGGAAGAACCTTAGAGAGAGAGGATTAGTGGGTTCAAACAGAGGCCCAAACCGAATTAGACCGGTTTTTGATAAATAGAATCTAAGTTCTTTTTCCTTTGAGAAATAATTTTATTTAATTTTATTTGTAAAGTATATTTAAAGTATTAGTATAGGAACCCAACAAGTGATCCTAATAAAAAAAAAGATAGTGATTGTCTTAAAAAACTTGGGTTCTAATTGTTTTATATGCAAAACACGTATTATCAAAGGTTAAGAATATCTATAAATAGATATTACATTACAATCACTTTAAAATTATTAAAAAAACAAACAAAAATATTACTATTGATTTACAACAGTGGAGTTTTTATTTTTTTACAAACGAGGTTAAAATAGTGATAAATATTTTTTAAAAAATTAAATTTATTATAAAAACATTTGTCATAATTTCATCACTTTTTCATACATTAAACAATTGTCCATTTAAAAATAAAATAAAAATTTCCTTAATATTCCTTTAAAAAAGAAAACAAAAAAAAGGGCCTCACAGGCTTGATAGACTGAATATAGAGTGAAATGATTATTTATTATAGGTATCTAATGGGTTTGACATGATCTATGAAAAGCTACGTATTTTCTATTTTTTGATTTTACAAGCAAACTTTTTTTTATCATAGTTTCGTCAAAATTACACAATAAAAAAGTTTGGTTGTCTCTCGGTTCTTTAAGATTTTATCTTAATTAATCTGGAACAACTTGCGTCGCACACTAAATTTTCGCAGGTTAAGTCTTCTAATGAAATTTTTTTTTCTTCATATACAAGGCCTAGAACTCAAGACGTATTTAAACGACACTAAGCTGCTTACCACTTAGACAATCACGTTAATAAAATTATAAAATTTTAGTTCATAATAGACATATAGATTATATTTTAAATGCTATATATATATAGGAGTATTTACACAATAAAGACCCATGAATCACCCCGTCTTTGAACAGTTTGTTTGCCTTTGGCACTATTCAAACACGGGTTGTACACCCTCCATTTTCAAACAGTGCGCGGGCCACCTTATTTTGCCACGTAGTGCAATGTGGAGATGTTGGGCACTGTTTAAACTCAGATTGCCCTTCCCACGTCTTTGAACAGTGCTTCGATGGAGGTGACAGCCTTGGCAGGCATGGCAGGCTAGTGAGTGGCAGATGGCATGCATGCCATGTCGGGTGTGTATTTTTTTGTTTTAAGTTTGATTGGATAAATGGTAGGTGATTTTTGGGTGGTTGAAATTGAAAGGGGTTGGGGGGTTAAACAGGGGTTGTGATGAAATGGTAGGCGAAGGTAGAAGATAGAAGATAGAAGATTTGGAAGAAATTTTGTAAGTGTATATTTGAGAAAATTATGTTAAATTAATATTTTTATTTGTAATGTAATATATGTATTTTTTTGTAGTTATGATTTTTTTATTTTTTTAGTTTAATTTTATATTTGTTAGAAATTTTGAAGTTGATGTTTAAATTATTGAATTTTTTGTCATAAATAGGTTGTTGAGGAGAAGAAATTTTGTGAAGAGTTTGAGTAAAGAAAGAAAGATTAGAAGGAATATAGTACGTATGACGAAATTTTAATTTGGTGGTTGAATTTTTAAATTTGTGAAGAGATTAAGTTGTTGTTGTTTTTTTAAATTTTGAAGTTGATGTTTGAAAATTTTTATGTTTGAATATTTGTATTGTTGTTAATTGTTTGTTAGATTTTATAATATTAATATTTAAAATGAGTATATTTGGTGTTGAATGAAAAAATTAATAAATTAGTGATTAGTTCGTAATAATCTTAAAGTTGAGTTGTTTTAAAGTTATATTAGTAGTGGTAGTAAAAAAACAGTTTTAAAATTTTATTTGTAATTTTGAAAAAAAAAATCTAACTTAGGAGTTGACATAGTAAAAAAAATATTAATGTTTTTTTAATTTAGGAGCATTTTAAAAATTTTATGTATATACCAATTGTAATTAGGGTATTTATTATAAGTAGATTAGTGACTAGTTTGTAAAAATCTTAAAATTGAAGGGTTATGAAGGGAAAGTAGTAAATTAGTGAGTAGTTTGTAAAAATCTTAAAGTTGAAGAGTTTTAAAGGCAAATTGGTGAATGATATATGGACTAAGGATTAACGTTATATTAGTAGTAGTAATAAAAAATGTTTTTTAATTTTTATTTATAATTTTGAAGAAATTGTTTTATTTAGGAGTTGTTGAGAATTAGTAAAAAAATATTAACGTTTTTTAATTTGGGAGTTTTTTAAAAATTAGTGACTAGTTTGTAAAAATCTTAAAATTATATGTAGTAAAAATATGGATGTTATTAGTCTTTTAATAGTAGTTTAGTTGAATTGAAATTTAAACAAAATTAATTTATAATATATTTAGTCTAGTTTTATTTTTAATTCGGTAAAATTCAACGAAATTTAAATTCTAAGCATTTATTTAGTTATTTAGTGTAATAAGTGTATTAGAAGGAAAATTTTAATTTTGTAGAATTTTAGAAAATTTAGTCTCGGGTTGTAATATATTCTTACTTATCATGTAGAATGGCTGAGCAAGCTCCTCTATTGAGATTCCAGGATCAACACATTAGTAGTTTGTCGGTTTCTAAGATGGTACAATTTTGTTAATAATTGATTTATTAGAAATTCAATTCAATTATATTAACAATATTTGGTTTGATTTATCCCTTTATTTATTGATGTGTTAATTACATGATTTTGAGGATACATTAAACATCACCTGACCATGGCGAAAAATCCTCCGCACGATCGAATCACTGAATGGTTGCAACAATTTGAATTTTATCATGCGACATTTGTTCGAGGGTACAAGTTGGTGCCCGGGTTGATTGTTGCTCTGATTGAGTGTTGGAGGCTGGAAACCCATACGTTCCATATGCTGTATGGGGAATGCATGATTATACTTGAAGATGTAGTCATGCTTATTGGGGTGCCGGTAAATAGGGCGCCATTGACCGGGGAACCCTCGATCGACCATACTAAAGTTAGACCTGAAGCAGTTTGCGGTTATTTCCTTGGGAAGGTGCCGGACTAATCAAATTTGATAGGAGGTCGTCTGAAACTGAGTTGGTTGCAAAAAGAATTCCAACTCAGTGAATATAGTTCGATTGATGCGGTTTATAGTGCCAGTCGAGCTTATATTCTACAGCTCATTGGCGGTATATTGATGCCAGATAAATCTGGCAATCTTGTTCATACACAATATCTATGCTTTTTGAGGTATCCGTGGGAAGCTACTCAATATAGTTAGGGATCAACCATATTAGCGTTCTTGTATCGTGAGTTGTGCAAGGGCGCTAAAATAGAGAATGTTCATAGGGTTCGAGGTATTGGTGGATGTTTGTTGTTGCTGCAAGCATGGGCTTGGCAACGACTTCCGTTCTAGACACCGATTACTCGAACACCGGTACAGTTCTCTCTTGTCGCCAGGTAATTATCCTGATTTTAAGTTTAATTTTTGTGGTAATTTTAAATTATTTTTTATTATTAATTAAAACATTATTTGTGAATTGTATGCAGATGGTGCGAGAAAAAAAATGCATACGGGATTGGCGAACAACAACTTGAAAGTGTTTAGAGCGGAAATTAATTTATATTGTCAGGAGCAGGTATGTGGTTAACTGTATTGTCTACAATTTAGTAAGATAGATATTAATATTTTATTATTTACATTATAATTATATGTATTATTATAATAATCATTATTTTTGTAGTTTGTTTGGGACCAAGCTCCTCCGATACTCACGAGTTTGCTGATGTTGTTTTATACACACCCTAGTTTATTCCTCCACAGTTACCCCATTACTCGAACTTTGAACAGAGCATGGATTTTCAGGAAATACAAGATTTCTTAAATTCACCAGAGCTTATGGGAGGGCAGAGCGGTTGCGTGGACATGTTCACAACACTGCCTCCTATGCCCTGGATGAATGAGGAGGATGCTGAAGAGGTTCTCGAGGCAGAACTAAGGCCACAACGTAAGAGGATCCAAAAACACACCTATTTTTCGACCATATCCGCTCATTGTCAGAGTAATAAATGGATTTGAATTTTTAATTTTCACTATGTTATGTTTTTTTATTATTCGTTGTTTTTAAATATAAGTAGTTATCGTGAATTTAAAAAATAATCTCAATCTCAATTGCCTTAATTAAAAATTAATATTTTAATTAAAAATTAAAACTAGAAACAAAGCAAGTTTTTGCGAAAAGCTTTACGAAATTGCAGTGCATTTCAATTTGATTTTGAATGGCCTTCACCCCTACATATGGTCTAAGTACAACTACCACACATTCGGACAATATTTTCAAATACAAACATAATATTTTCAAGTACAAACATGACAAATCATTGAGGCACAGGCACATATCTTGGTTCATTGGTACATTTTGATTTCAAATGGCCTTCATCCCTACATATGGTGCATCTCTTGTGTTGGCCCTTCTCTCTGTGAGGAAGATCCATACTCGTGTAGAACTGAGTCGATCCAGGTCGGCCAGTTGGCTTTCTACGGAGTGTCAGATTCGGTAACCATTTTCATGCTCCACTAGCGGCCAATACATTGAATTCGAGATCGGTGGGAACTCAATTTTGTAAATGTCTAACATCTAGTTGAGACTGAAGCATTCATCAACATATGTGTACGGGTCAACGTTGACGAACATACTTGCTGCAACTTCATGAGCACATGGATATCGCCACGCTTGGAACTCGCCACAGTCACACCATCTACATCTGAAATCTACTTGAAATACGTTTGAGTGGGGTGTTCCGTGTCGGGTTCTGGAACCAACAACATCCAAAGTCTGATTCATTCTGTTGAATGCGTGACCTATCAGCGCCGTTGCACTATTCACATTTTCATCCATTTTTGTCACTATTGTAGGAGCCCATTGTTGTCCCCTATTTATTAAGAACTGCATCTGCTTCCCTTTGACGGACCAAACCTTAGCCAAACGGTAGTATGTCTCTGTTACCAAGCTGGCTATTGGGAGATGACGTGACCCTTTGAGTACTCCATTAATGCACTCCACAAGGTTGGTAGTTTTTTGCCCGTATCGTCTACCACCTTCATCATATGATTGGGCCTATCTCTCTCTCTCTCGATGTTGTTGGCCTAACTCCAAACACGCTCGCCATATTTCCATAAATCCGCCATCTTCCTCTCAAATTCTGGCCGTAGTAATTGATACCACGTGCCATAATATTTGTTTGACTTAGCATCAAAAAAAAAAATGATAACACATCACTGCATACACATATATAACATAATTTGAAAGAATGACACTTACCCATGCTTAAAATCTCATTGCGAAGGTACTGATTTTTGAACTGCTCATATATATTATTTTTGATGTGACGAACACAGTATGCATGGTATGCGTGGGGAGGTGTCCAACGACTTCCCTCTCGATTAATTGTTGCTTTTATACCGTCCTTCGATTAGAGATAATACAAACCCCGTCTTCTCGGACCACATGCTCACGCAAATTGGTCAAAAAGAAATCCCAAGCTTCAACAATTCCCCCCTCAACAATTGTGAATGCAATCAGAATGACATTGCTCTCACCATCTTGCGCAATGACAACCAGCAGTATGCGAGAGTATTTCCCGTAAAGCCACATTCCATCGACTTGGATCATACACTTACAATACAGAAAGCCGTCAATGCATGGCTTGAAAGCCCAGAACAGTCGATGGAAAAATTTATACCCTTGAAGCAATTGGCCTTGTCGGCCACACTCATCATTTGTCTTATACCTCACCATGGTGCTTGGGATGAACAGTGTCATTGCAATCAATAAAGCTGGTAGCTCATTATACGATCTATCGTAATCACCGTACACTGAATGGAATGCCTTATCAATTGCACGCCACCCCTTCTTGTATTTTATTTGATATTCAAATTGTTGTGTAATGGTTGCTTGAATCGCTGAAACTGGAACCCTTGGATTTGCTTCGACCAACTTCATCATATGATGGCTTATTAAACTTGAGTCCAATTTGGTGTGGTCTTGGTCGATGAATGTTCGTGAACATGTGTGATCACCGTTGTATTTTGTGACTTCCCAATGATCTGTCTTCTTACGCTTCATTACACGAATCTTTCAGTTGCACCCTTCTCCGTATTTCAGACACTTCACACAGAAAGTTCTCGTGTTGGATTTTGCAACCGCATAATCTACATGTTTTCTGATGCTATACTCTTTAATTGCCAATATAGCTTCATCCTTTGCATTAAATTCCAGCCCCTCAAACAATTCACCATTCTGACTCGAAGTTAGTTTGAGCATATCTGGGAATTGCGATGCCCTCATCGTATCAAAATCCACCAAGTTCATATGAGCAAGAGCTTCATATTATGTAATGTCGCCCCTGGTCGGAACAAATTCTCCAACACCAAAATCAGGGGCTTCACCAACGTTATTCAGGAACAAATCAGGATCCCCGATATCTTCATCTTCACTGGAATCTTCCAGTGATTCTCCCCTTCGACCACGTAGGTTCGCAATATTAGCATCAACATTCGGTCCATATGATGCTGTATATGTTGACGGCCCACCTTCATGAAATCCACTAGATGTCCCAGTTGCCAGCATTGCAACAAAACTATCTCCGGACATATCAAATTCGTTACCGAAACCCATCTGACTAGATTCCCCAACTGCGTTTCTGGAGGGGCCAGAAATATCACGCACCTTAGCAAACAACTCGACATTTCGAATTCCCATAGGCTCATGCTCTGCGATCATTATTCCCACATCTATATTATCTTCGATAGCTATTGCGTAACATATGACTGGATTTGAACATGTCATCCACCGGTACTGCAAACCATGAATCTGAGCTCTAATTTTCTCTGATATCTCCTCTTTCAATACTCGAAGCATGATTTCTTTGTTAAATCTCATCTTCGTAGGGCTCTCAGAATGAAATACGATACCAACATCAGATTTTAGCATTTGTTCATTGTAATGGACAATCACAACAAAGCTGTTGTTGCTCATTTTCTCTACATGTTCGAAAAAAATATTTTCAATAATAATATGCAAATCAAAATGAAAAGCTACAATGTCACTAAACCTCATTTTAAACTATAAATAACAATCCATAATTTTAGAACATGCTACTTATTTACGGAAGTATTTCGAATACACTTTAAAATTATCTATACTAATTTCTCAAAAATACTAATTACAGTTTTTTCGCACTACTATAATCCTAAACAAAAATAAAACATTCACCGTTCTAACATAAAAATTAATTTTCAAACAACATTAAAATTATACCGATAAAAAAATCAATATTTCAAAATGAATTACAATTTTTTCCCGCAACTTTGTTCTTCTACTTCTTCTTCTCCCTCTTTACTCAAATTTTTACTGAAGTGTTTTCTATCAAATTACATTCTTCAACACTAACACAACATATTAAAAAAAACAACTAGAATATTTCCCTAGAATACCCCTACACGAAAATTAATATTCACTAACAGATTTCAAATAAAAAAAATTACACTACCCCTACATAATTTAAAACTATTATAACAATTAAATTTTTTATTACTACCCTACACCTGCACCTACACCACTATTATTTCACATCACTGCAACCCTATATAAAAAAACCCTACTCCCGAAGCATGCATGCACCATGCATGCATGCCATCTGCCACTCACCAGCCTGCCAAGGCTGCCACCCCCCATCGAAGCACTGTTCAAAGAAGGGGGAGGGTAGTCCGAGTTTGAACAGTGCCCATCATCCCCACATTGCACCACGTGGTAAAATAAGGTGTCCCGTGTACTGTTTGAAAACGGAAGGTGTACAACCCGAGTTTGAACAGTGACAAAGGTTAAAAACTGTTCAAAGACGGGGGGTGATTCATGGGTCTTTATTGTGTAAACAATAAAGTACCCTAGTTTGGGAAATAATTTCTTGGGTTCTCTATTTTGAGAATAAAAAAAATTAAATTGTAATATTGGAGTAAATACTCATATATATATATACATATATGTGCGCGCTAGTTTGAGAAAATGATAAGTATATATTGCAAGTTACAACTATTACAAATATTGCAATAAGTGTGTATAAAAATTAACCATAAATTGAAGAATTATAATTTATTATCCCACTCATATGCGGTGGAAACTTTTTGTTTCCATAAGCGCCTTAATTTTAGGGTTTCATATTATGGTTTAGAGTTTAGGGGTTTTAGTGTAGGGTTAAGAATTTATAGTTTATTGTTAGAATTTAAGGTTTAGGGTTGTTGATTGTCAAAATGAACAAGGGTCAGAAATGGTGCTCTGATGGTGGTCGGGATGGCTGCTCTGGGTCGGAGTTTATGTATTAGTCTTGTGTTTGGGTGGTGCCGATGCCGGGAAATGAAAAACCTTGGATCCTTTCAGCTTCATGTCTAGTTTTATACCACTTGGAAAATTGTCAAGATAGGGTTCTTGTGGCGCATTGATTGGACTAGCTATGACTTGACGTCCTAGGTTATCCTCAGCATTTGTTGTGGGCACGTGTGTAGTCATGTGGCCAGCAGGTGAGGCGCTATGTTACTCGTGGTTTTGTCTGTCCACCACAGATTTTGGAGGGTATCACATAGTTCATGGGCGATCCTGTGCGCTGTGGTCCGCTTGCATTGTGACGTCCATCGCCAGATGTCCCTTATATCATGTCGTCCATGGTCTTACTCGCTCTGGTTTCAACACGTGGCGATAAGCGTTTATAAGTACTGACAATTGCCCCCTAGGTTAGGGAAGGTTATAAGTGACCTTGGCGAACCTGTGAGATTTTGGGAGAGGATTCCCTAGTTTTATTTTTATGGTGAACCAACCTTGAAATTCTGAGGGTAGATCGCCGTGCAGGGGCTTTTAAAGGGTATATGTACAACGGGCATGCGATAAGAGTTTGTGATGAAACGATCGATTTTCTTTATGGGATAAACTACTATAATGAAACCTCACACAGTAAACCTCTTTATTAGCGAGGTGTGTTGAAGATGACACGACTCTTAGCTATAAATAGACTTTATTATTGTTTTTAATATATTTTTGTTTTGGTTATTTCGTCGATCGCTCTTTGCTGGTTTTTGAAGAAAATGGGATATTTGACTTTTTATTCTAATGGCTAATTCTACTGTTGTGGAGAGTGATGAAGTCCTTTTGTAGTACAGATAGGAACGAGTTGTTGAAATCATTAGAGTGTTGAGGCCTCGTTGCCGTTAATAACTTTCGTTATAGGTTTAGTGTGTCGTAGGGGTCATATCGCCTAAGTGATTGTTCTGATGAGGAGAGGTCGTGGTGTTTGGTTCCTCTTTATGCTTTCGAGGCCGAGTTTCACCTACTGCTGTATTCCTTTTTCATGGATTGGTTGAACTGGTATGATGTGGCGATGGGTTAACTAGGTGGTGCTAGTTGGTGGATTTTGATGAACTATTTTTTGAATTACAAAGTCCATAGGGACGATCCCTCTATTAAAGTTTTCCACTATTGCTATAACATAATGGCTAGTCATAATAAGAATGCGATGGGTTTTATAAGCATTGGTCATCGTACATGGCATTGGTGATGAGCAATTATGCAGCAAATCTCCGTCTAGATAGGGCGAAGTATATTAAAATATAGTGTACTTTTGGGGTTTTCCGTTCCCTGTTGTTTGGCATCGACCATCACAAGACAAGGTTGCGCCTCTTGATGTGCAGAGAATGTATCTCACTGAGTTGAAACAACTTAGGAGGTTAAAGAGCGACCCGCCTTTGCACTGTGAAGACATATGTACACTTAGGAATATATGGGTGCATTGTTTAGAGGGAGAAAGTTCCAATGGTTGGAATGAATCTTTTTCCCAAAGGTTTTTTGGTAGGTGTACCCGTTCATGCGAAAGCTTGACCGTTTAGCGAATAGGGGATGAACGAGTGGCGAGGGTGCTTCTAGGTGTTGAAGATGAGCCGAGAAATTTCTTTTTTTGAGCACGTTGGCATTCTTACCCGACCTTGGAAGTATCATGATAAAGATGTCCTTTTAGATGGGAGTAGTGGGAAAGCCGCTCCTGTTTCTCCGAAGGGCTATCGTAGGACTAGCCCATCTGGCTCTAGTCGCGGTGGAGGGGGAAAGAAGCGGATAGTCTCAAGCCCGCTCATCTTAGATGATTCTGGGATGAGAGGAGCTACGTTCGTTTGAAACACATGACGAAGAGGCACATGGATAAAGGAATTAACTCGTGATTGCTCTCTTTGTCTATGTTTTTTAAAGGAATCAAACTTTCACCATCTATTGTTATATGGTGGTGCTGATATGCGTTTCTTTTGTAGAGGTAGCTGGTCTCCCTTTGTAGGCTACTGATGACGGATTGGAGAATTTGGCTGCAGTTGTGGATATGTCAGTTTTTACGTCTAGCGATAAATAATCTGGGTCACAAGGCTTGGTGGAGGTGATGTCTTTGGGGCTTTGGATAGCAGAGTGATTGGTTTGCCCTGCACACTAGCCCTAATGCCTGGAGCAGTGTCCTCTGTAGGCGCAACTCCCGTTGTTCCTTATGTGGGAGGCTTCCCTATTTTGAAGAGTGTGCCTACAAGGATCTCGGTGGATATTATGGAGATGACACGAGAGAGTGTAGCGAAGCAGATGATGACTTATGGTTCTAAGAAGTGCCTCTTGGCTGTCAAGGACAAAGCATCAGGAAAGAGGGTTGTATCAAACACTGGGGTTGTTATTGATGTAACGAGGTCTGACCTTGACGCACTTCCTACTGTGAGCGAGCATCACGATTCCCCTCTTCCTATTGCAATTGATGTTGTTGAGGGGATTGTTTCTGCTGGTTTGGCTACCATTTTACATGTTTTCATTCATCTCTAGGTGCATTGATTAGCGTGTTGGTGCATTTAGTTTAATGTTATTGTCACTTAATTTTGTTAATAAATTGTGCTTGATGCTTCCCTCGTAGAGGTGTTTGTCACATATTCTATTGTTGTGCGTTGTTCCGCGGAGAGTGTTCCCCATGCGGTCCCGCCTATTGGAGTGGTGGATTTGCCGGAGGCTGTGGAGACTTCTTTTGTGTCATCTTATGAGGGTTGTTTCTTCTAGTGAGGGTGGTAAGCCTCTGGCTCCATGGGAGGCGTTCTTTCCTTGGAGGGTTTTTAGAAAAGAAGAGCCGACTTCATTCCGAGCATGCTTCTAGGAGGTTATTTTAGTTGTATTCCAATAGTGTTGATGCCTCGAGGCCGTGTAACAATATTTAGAGGACTGTTGAAGGTGGTTGGTGTCTTATTCAAGAGTTAGGATGTGTTCAGTATAACACGGAAAGGAACACAAAGACTCTTGTTAAAAAAAGCGAACAACTGCGCTTGAAGGTGGGAGGTTATATTGCCCTCTTTGAGGAAAATGAGAAGTTGCGGTCGAAGGTAGAGGGTTATACTCCCCATTTGGAAGATCTGTGAAAGAAATGCAAAGCAGAAGTTGAGTTGCGTATGGAAGAGTTGTGCAGACATCATGTAGAAGAGATTTCCAAAAAGGAAGTTGAGTTCGAATGTGCTATCAGGATTAAGAAGCAGTTACTCGGAGCCACTGAATAATGTTTAAGGAATAAAGTTTAGGGTTTAAGAGAAAAACTAGCACAGTCAAAGAATGCAACTGATGAGAGCTTTGAGAAGTCTACAAAAAGGCTAATTGAGCTAGAAGAGCGCCATTAAAATCAGATTATGGAGCTGAAAGCTACCCACGACGTTGATGTAGTTGATAAAGTTAAAGCAGCTACGGATGTGACCTCCGCCTTCATGATCGAAGGAATGAGCAAAGCTCGCGATGCTGCCATACTCAACTTCCAACTAGTGCATGGCCCGTTGGATGTCAGTGGTATTAACTTTGCTGCCATATGTGAGGTGGCCACTGACTTCGACGTGAGGAATCCCTCTGAGCCCTCGTAGGAAAGTTTTGTTGTGGAGTACAAGGATGTTGTGGTTCCTCTTACCTTTGATCGAACACATCTATCGCTGCTGGTGATTGCAGCGGTGCTGTAGGTATAATAGGTAGTAGTGGTGTGTCAGGCGATTGTGGTAAAAGTATGTGATTGTTGATGTCACCCATGTTTATAAGACTTTTTATGATGGTGGCCTTCATTTGAGGGCTAAAACATTATTTTGATATTTTCTTTTGATCCTAATCAGAAGGAAGAAGTTTATATATATACACACACACACAGACACTTTTTGTTGCAACATTCTTGGGTATCGTGTTCGTACTGTTCGAGCTAGTAGGGTGTTTTTATAAGACATAATTGACTAGGTTGAAGTGGCCGTTGCTGTAACACCCCAATTTTGGGCTTAGAAATTTAGGGTCTGAGCCGGACCGGTCTGATTTTCGATTCGAGTATAAAAGGAGGTTTTAGGAAAGCCTAGTTCGGGATGCTTTAAAAATATGGAAAAATATCTAAAAATCCTCTTTTAATATATATAAGAGAGTGGTGGAATCAATTTTACAAAATAAGGTTTGGAAGTGCGACATTTTGAAATAGTGACTAAAATGCGATTTTTGAAAAGTTCAGTGGTGACTGTTTTGTAAGGATTGAAACTTTGAATCTTTAAGGAGCTAATTTACCCAAGAAAGATTTCTCCAGATTTTTCTTAGATTTTAATGATTTAATTAATTAAAGGAAAAGTGGAAAACCAATTTTTAGATTTTCATAACTAACTTTTGTTAAAACTTTCTCATCTCATTTTCTCTCAAAATTCCCCCAGCCAAACACATTTATACAGCAAAATTTCTATTGATTTTAACACCAAATGATGAGGTTTCAATCATCAATTGATTCCTAATCCTTTCTACATCAAATTCTATTGTTTTGCTTATTGGATTTTCAAGGAAATTGTCTCTAATCAAGGAGAAATCTACATTTAGAGGTAAGGATGTTCTTCTCCTCTAAATACTCAGTTCTTTACTGAAATTCCCAAGTTCTCAATCCTTAATTTAAGTTTTATAAATGGTTTTAATGATATGAACTTGATTTTGGCTTAAAACTCAAGATTTGGAAGAAATCTTGAAGAATTTCGTGGTGTTTGTTTGGGCTCTGTTTTGAGATGATTATTAAATGTATTTTGGATGTCTAATGATGTGTAAATGAGGTTTGATCAATGCAATCCCGAATAGGTTATGTTTCCTAAGTTTTTGCTTATGAAAATGGTGGTTTTTGGGGTGATCTTGGTGTTCTGTTAATGCTGGAGGTATAAGGACGAGTTTGGGTTCATTTTGGATGTTAATTGATGTTTAGAAATGGTTAGAAGTGATGGATCTTGGCTGGATTATGTTTTGGAAGAGTTTGGAGGTGATTTCGGTTGTGTTGGTAGCCGAAATGTTAGATTTATGTAGAGCAGCGAGTTTAGGTGTGTTGCTGGTGATTTTAATGCATGGTGATGCATTAATCCTCTGTTGTTATGTGTTTAAAACAGGGGAGAATGATTCGGAAGCAATAGAGGTGGCGTTGGAGATTTCGGATGCTTGGAAGGCTTGTCGGCTAGCATAGTTTTGTGTATCGGTGAGTGGAAAAGAGTTTTCTAGCTTTGAAACATTTTGGACGAGGTTTTGGGAGCTTAGTTTAAGTCTAAACAACTTAGCTAAGCTCAAGAGTAAGTAAATGGAATTTCTCTCTTGGATTGTGCTATGATTTGGTTTTAAATGCGCTTGGGGTGGTTGAGTTTTAATTACTGTTTTTAAGCATGTTTAGTCATGGTTTAATGCTGGTTTTGAAAGCTATATGTTGAAGGATGCTCAAGGTAAGAGATCATTGTTTTGGCATGTTGTTAAATTGGTAGTGGTGCATGGTGATGCATGGTGTTTAATGGCTTTGTTTAATGCTTTAAAACAATGAATTGATGATGGTACTTGATGTGTATTGGCAAGTGATGTAAGTGGTTTTTGGTTACTTTAATCGGATATAGTTAGCCGGCTATAGGATTGGGTGCACCGTGAATAAAGTCACCTTGGATGTTGAGGGGTTGTTATTGTACCGTAAACTCCATCCAAGTATCCTAATGAGAGAGGTAAGATCACAACGGTGGTTAAAAGTCCGTGTGTGGATCTTGGTAAGCTCACAACGGTGGTTAAAAGTCCGTGTGAGGATTTTGGTAAGATCTCAACGGTGGTTAAAAGTCCGTGTGAGGATCTTGTTAAGGTCACAACGGCGGTTAAAAGTCCTTGTGTGGATCTTGTTAAGGTCACAACGGTGGTTAAAAGTCCGTGTGTGGATCTTGTTAAGGTCACAACGGTGGTTAAAAGTCCGTTTGTGGATCTTGTGTTATGTGTCCCGTACTCTCGTTAGTAGATTATACAACTACCGATGAGTGATGTTGAGGGGTTGTGATTGTACCGTTAAACTCCACCTTATGTTGTTCGGTAGTGTGTATGAAGCGTGTGGGACAACGCTTGTAATCCGCATATCCGATTGTGTCTTGAGTTGAAATGGTTTGTGAACTATCACTTGAAAGCCAATATAATGTATTTGAATGTAATGAAGCGAGAGATGCTTGAAAATGATGCAAAGTTGCATGGGAATTGTGTAATGATTTAAGAATGCATGTATTACTTGTTAAGCATGAGCAAGTGTTTATCTTCTATTGCGAATGGTGCATATGTACTTAGAATCTCTTTAGTGCATTGAAGTCTTGTGAAGGCTTGTTTAAAAAGGCATGTAATGCAAATGTTGCTTTTGTAGTTCTTGTGTTTTGCGTTTGTTGAATGCATGAGATAGTTAGAAGGAACAAATGGGTTTCAAAAGGTATTTTGCTTTGAAATGATCATCAAGCATGAGGATAGTATGTTGTGAAGTGGAAGTGTTTTCCAAGGAATTTGAGTTTAACTTTGCATGTGGTGTTCATGCATGGAAAGGTTTAAATGATAGTATTTGCAAGAATGTGTTTTGGGGTGAGTTGTTTGGCTTTTCAAAGTTAAAGGTTGGTTTTCATGTTGAGCAATGTATGATTTAAAGCAACGTTGTTTCAAAGGAAGTTTTCCTCCAATGCTTTGGTTTATTGAATTGTAACTACATTTAAAGAGGGTTTTATGATTCGCTGCATTGATGGTGTTTTGGTTTTGAGCATTCCTCACTAAGCATTATGTGCTTACGCTCCTTTTTGTCCATCAATGCAGATATTTGAAGTTGGGACAACAAGAAGCAAGGGATTCAAGGAGAGCTCCACTTGAGAAGTATGTCTTGGTTTATAGCTATAGATAATAAAGGCAATGGGGGGGGGAGAGTCTTTTATATTGATGTGTAATGAGATTGTGTATATTGACCAAGTTCGGTTTATGGTTTGAACTTTGTTGTTGATCGCTTTGCCACATTTGAATCATCTTCTTCATAACTCGATATGTTATGCTCTTTGATTAAAAGCAAGATCATGTGTTGGATGTGTTGAATGAGTTAGTGCACCTAAGGTTTGATTTGTATCTAGTTTTTAATGCAATTTGGTAGTTATGATGGTTGGCATGTTGTTGATATGTTGAGGAATGGTTTAAAGTAAGTTTGTTGGTGTTTTGATGTGTAAAACCATAATTTTCTGCTGTTTCTGGGCAGGGTGTATCGAAACACCCTTGGCTATTTCGAAACGGGTGCATGAAATGGCCTGGGCATTTCGAAACAGCTAGAGGTGTTTCGAAACACTTTGGCTACTGGAGGTGTCCGTTTCTGAACTAGTTTCGGAACATACCCGCGTTTCGAAATGGTCAACACCGTTTTGATACGGGCATACGACACGGGTGTTTCTATACGGGTGTCAGTGTTTCGAAACAGGTGACCGTTGGATAGTTTTTGCATGCTTTACATTTTAGTCCTGAAAGTTGTAATTGCAATTGCTTGAGCTTGAGATGTCTTTTTAAGCTGAATTTTGGCAGAGAGGCTTGTAATATGATTAATTGAGGTTTGGTAAAACTAAAATCTTGGAAGTCCTTTTATTTTACAAAATTTACATTTTGGTCCCTAAAAGTGTATTTCTTGCATTTGAGTCCTTAAACGTTTCCGATCGCTGTGCTTTTCCCTCCCAAGGTTCTTGGGCTTTCACATAGGTTTAATGCGCATCTAGAGAAGTTTTAAAAAGAAAAAAAGGGTCGTTAATCAAGGTTGACTTTCGGGTTGACTTTGGTTTTCCCCGTGTAATCTTCGTAGTTCGGGTCAACCGTCTAGACCGGGCTAAGGGGGTTACATTTGGTGGTATCAGAGCTAAGTTGCGAATATTTTGGGCAAGGGTAAGTTGTTATAATAAGTGTTTGATGTTTGTTCTGATGTGTGGTTGAAAGTTGGTTGAAAAGTGTGTCTTTGAGCGAATTGTTAATGTTTTTATCATGCATTTTGGTTATGAATCTTCTATGGGCTAATGTGAACTTGTATTGATGATATGCTGATGTTGTGTGTTGATTTTCTGAATGATGAAAATGTGATGGGTATGTTATATTGATATTATGCTGTTGAGGGTGAATGTTGTTTGATGAAAGCATGATTGAAGTTTGCTGATTGTTATGCTCGATGTTTGTGATATCAATGTTTTTATTGATTGTTATGTCGTATAAAAGGGGAGAATTTGGGATACCCATTGCCTTATTATTATAGCTATTGTGTTATGTTGGAGTTGGAGTCTTGAATCCTTGCTTGAAGCTGGCCTGATCGTTTTGTTTGTTTTGATTATCATTGCTTTGTTAATAATAGCACGATGGAATCGATGAGAGAAAGGCAGTTGGGTGAGATGGTTGCTGCTTTAGAGCAGGTTGTTAAGGCGTGGAATTCACCTTTTGGTGGAGGTGTTTCGTTTCAGTCTACAATGCCTGGAGTTGAGGAAGTAAGGCAGGAGGAGGAAGCTGGTTCTGTGATGAAGGGTTCATCACCCATAGTTCAGGAGGTGTCGGGAACATCTCAGGCCGTGGTGAAAGTGAGGCTTGAGGACGTGCCGACTGAAGGACACACGAGTTTGTCAAAACATCGTTTATATGATTTGGGAGCTGTGGAGTATCATGGTTCGACACCTGAGGCGTTCGAGGCCTGGTTAGCCAGTATAATTTTGATTTTGGATCAGGAAGGGTGTGACTATGCCTGTAAGCTGGGAAGTGTTGTCTCGTTGATGTTGGAGGATGCTTGTGCCTGGTGGATATCTGTGGCGGTGGCAACGCATATCCACGATATAGACTGGGAGTTCTTTGTGTCTGCCTTTAATGGAAGATACATTGGAGAGAAGTTCTCAGGGGTTAAACAATGTAGGGGTGTGGCTTCAGACTATGAAGGTGAGAAAAGTTTAAGCAAAAGAGCTGTGGGTACTGACCTCGGGAGCGGTCAGCGTAAGAGGCTACGTGATGGAAGGGTTTGCTTGAATCGAAGTCTGGGTAGTAGTACAGATGTGGTTCAAGTTCTACATGACCAAGGAGTGGTAGCTCGGTTGTCGAAGTGTGACCGTTGTGGAAGGTGTCATGTTGGAGTTTGTTGGGGCGTAGGAGTTTGTTGGAACTGTGGTTCTATGGAGCATGTGAAGCGGAATTGTCCTCAAGTGGTGAGATCAGCTTCAGTGGGTGCAAAAGGGTCTCAGAAGGGTCATGGGCACGACAGAGACAGAGTTCGGAGGTGGCAAGAAAGGCAGGAAGGTGTGAGGAGCTTGGGGGATGGATCTTGTTGGAATTGTGGGTCTGTTGGACATTTGAGACGAAATTGTTTGGAGTTGGCTCAGGGTGGTCACGGTTCTTTACCGCAGGGAGACGGTGATGACCTTAAAGTGTTGGTTGATGCTGCGGCGGTGCGGCTAGGGAATGATGGTTCTGCGAGGAAGGGTGTTGTCTGTGGAAGCTCCGGGGCAGTAAGGTGATTACAGGTAACCTTGTTAAGTAATCTTTTCCCTAGTTATCTTTGTTTGGTTTCGGTTGGGTTTCCCTTGCGTAGTGGGTTTGGTCTTATAGCTAGCAAATTTGGGGTAGTAGCCGGTGTTGTTTGGAAACAACTTTAGTGTGAAGAGGGCATTAGTGGGTATTTTTGTGGTTAGCGGATTGTTAGAATGATAGAGCTGGGCAAGATAGAAGTGAGGTAAGAGGTTGTTCTTAGGCGGATTCTGAGGATGTTATTGGTAAGTGTGAACCGACATACATGCACAGTTAAAACCATGTGATATATGTTATATATATATGTGTTGTACATGCATACATGCGACATGACATTAGAGGTTTTGCATACATGTACACAGGCATTGATAGGGCATATTGGTGACCATGCATACGAACATTCACACTTGCTAATAGCTAGTTGGTTCCGTTAGTGTTGTGGTAGGATTAGGTTGGATGGTGGGTTTTAAGAGTTGTTTCGGTGCTAGGAGAATGTTAGAAGTACTGGAGGGTAGTAAGCGAGCTGTCAGTAATAGAGAGTGCGATCTAGCATGTTGGCAGTAGGGAAGTGTTTTGGTGCTTAAAGAGTTTAGCGGTATGGTGGTGAGGAGATTACCGGTTGAAGTTAGAATCGGTCAAGTGGTTGTGAATAGCTAGTAGATGTGGTAGTTTCTTTGTGTTAAGTGATGTTGTAGGTTAGTGGATGTGTCTCCAGAGTGCTGAGGTGTCTTGGCATTGATGTTGCAATAGGAGGGATGTTTATGTAGGTGGTGGTTCGCGGTAACCTTCGAGGAGTTGAGTAGATGTTTCGTAATCTTATTATGTATGTGTAGAATGGGCGGTATCCAGGTAAGGTTAGTGTTATGGTTAAAGCTTGAAGTGGAAAGGCAATGTAAGTTCAGGGGCCATTGTTGGTTGGCCGGGTTCTTGTGAGAAGTGGTTTGCTTATCGTGTATAAGTAAATCTTTTCTAAAGTCAGCTAGGGGTGCGTGGAACAGCTGACGGAGTTAAGGTTGGAGTCTTGTGACGTGGATTTCGAATGTTGTGTGAGTAGTTTTGGTGAGTTGTTATGGTAGTAATAGTGGCGGATGTGAAGGAATGTCATCAATACGTTGAGAAGTTTGAGTAAGCAGTTGATGCTTAAGAAATTTTTGCTTGTTGTGGTAATCTTTAAAAGAGGTTGAGCAGTTTTGCAAGGGTTTTAGAAGCAGTAAAGGTTGTGGGTCATGGTGGCTGAAACTGGATGGGTTGGTGTCGCCGTGTGTGCGAGTTTTGGAAGTTATGAGATTAGGTGGAGTATGTTGTAAGGATTTGAGAGTTCTTCGGGTTGTTGGGGCTATGCACAGTTCGAAAGTGTGAAAAGTTAATCCGAGGTTAATAATCGAGTGTTCTGGAAGTCTTGAACCGTAAGTAGTGGTATTGGATTTGGGTATAGTGTGAGTTTGATTTGAGGAGGAGTTGTTTTTTGTGGTGTTCTGAGTGGAGGATGTTTCAGTGTGGTTAAGTCTCCTGTGTTACTTTTTGTGTTGCTTTGAGAAGTTTGGTATCGTGCTCTTTTCGCCGGTTGGAATTTCGAGGATGAAATTTCCTAAGAGGGGGAGAGTTGTAACACCCTAATTTTGGGCTTAGAAGTTTAGGGTCTGAGCCGGACCGGTCTGATTTTCGGTTCGAGTATAAAAGGAGGTTTTAGGGAAAGCCTAGTTCCGGATGCTTTAAAAATATGGAAAAATATCTAAAAATCCTCTTTTAATATATATAAGAGAGTGGTGGAATCAATTTTACAAAATAAGGTTTGGAAGTGCGACATTTTGAAATAGTGACTAAAATGCGATTTTTGAAAAGTTCAGTGGTGACTGTTTTGTAAGGATTGAAACTTTGAATCTTTAAGGAGCTAATTTACCCAAGAAAGATTTCTCCAGATTTTTCTTAGATTTTAATGATTTAATTAATGTTTAAGTAAAAGAAAAGTGGAAAACCAATTTTTAGATTTTCATAATTAACTTTTCTTAAAACTTTCTCATCTCATTTTCTCTCAAAATTCCCTCAGCCAAACACATTTCTACAGCAACATTTCTATTGATTTTCACACCAAATGATGAGGTTTCAATCATCAATTGATTCCTAATCCTTTCTACATCAAATTCTATTCTTTTGCTTATTGGATTTTCAAGGAAATTGTCTCTAATCAAGGAGAAATCTACATTTAGAGGTAAGGATGTTCTTCTCCTCTAAATACTCAGTTCTTTACTGAAATTCCCAAGTTCTCAATCCTTAATTTAAGTTTTATAAATGGTTTTAATGATATGAACTTGATTTTGGCTTAAAACTCAAGATTTGGAAGAAATCTTGAAGAATTTCGTGGTGTTTGTTTGGGCTCTGTTTTGAGATGATTATTAAATATATTTTGGATGTCTAATGATGTGTAAATGAGGTTTGATCAATGCAATCCCGAATAGGTTATGTTTCCTAAGTTTTTGCTTATGAAAATGGTGGTTTTTGGGGTGATCTTGGTGTTCTGTTAATGCTGGAGGTATAATGACGAGTTTGGGTTCATTTTGGATGTTAATTGATGTTTAGAAATGGTTAGAGGTGATGGATCTTGGCTGGGTTATGTTTTGGAAGAGTTTGGAGGTGATTTCGGTTGTGTTGGTAGCCGAAATGTTAGATTTATGTAGAGCAGCGAGTTTAGGTGTGTTTCTAGTGATTTTAATGCATGGTGATGCATTAATCCTCTGTTGTTATGTGTTTAAAGTAGGGGAGAATGATTCGGAAGCAATAGAGGTGGCGTTGGAGGTTTCGGATGCTTGGAAGGCTTGTCGGCTAGCATAGTTTTGTGTATCGGTGAGTGGAAAAGAGTTTTCCAGCTTTGAAACATTTTGGACGAGGTTTTGGGAGCTTAGTTTAAGTCTAAACAACTTAGCTAAGCTCAAGAGTAAGTAAATGGAATTTCTCTCTTGGATTGTGCTATGATTTGGTTTTAAATGCACTTGGGGTGGTTGAGTTTTAATTACTATTTTTAAGCATGTTTAGTCATGGTTTAATGCTGGTTTTGAAAGCTATATGTTGAAGGATGCTCAAGGTAAGAGATCATTGTTTTGGCATGTTGTTAAATTGGTAGTGGTGCATGGTGATGCATGGTGTTTAATGGCTTTGTTTAATGCTTTAAAACAGTGAATTGATGATGGTAATTGATGTGTATTGGCAAGTGATGTAAGTGGTTTTTGGTTACTTTAATTGGATATAGTTAGCCGGCTATAGGATTGGGTGCACCATGAATAAAGTCGCCTTGGATGTTGAGGGGTTGTGATTGTACCATAAACTCCATCCAAGTATCCTAATGAGAGAGGTAAGATCACAACGGTGGTTAAAAGTCCGTGTGTGGATCTTGGTAAGCTCACAACGGTGGTTAAAAGTCCGTGTGAGGATTTTGGTAAGATCTCAACGGTGGTTAAAAGTCCGTGTGAGGATCTTGTTAAGGTCACAACGATGGTTAAAAGTCCGTGTGTGGATCTTGTTAAGGTCACAACGGTGGTTAAAAGTCCGTGTGTGGATCTTGTTAAGGTCACAACGGTGGTTAAAAGTCTGTTTGTGGATCTTGTGTTATGTGTCCCATACTCTCGTTAGTAGATTATACAACTACCGATGAGTGATGTTGAGGGGTTGTGATTGTACCGTTAAACTCCATCACAGGTGTTGAGGGGTTGTGATTGTACCGTTAAACTCCACCTTATGTTGTTCGGTAGTGTGTATGAAGCGTGTGGGAGAACACTTGTAATCCGCATATCCGATTGTGTCTTGAGTTGAAATGGTTTGTGAACTATCACTTGAAAGCCAATATAATATATTTGAATGTAATGAAGTGAGAGATGCTTGAAAATGATGCAAGGTTGCATGGGAATTGTGTAATGATTTAAGAATGCATGTATTACTTGTTAAGCATGAGCAAGTGTTTATCTTCTATTGTGAATGGTGCATATGTACTTAGAATCTCTTTAGTGCATTGAAGTCTTGTGAAGGCTTGTTTAAAAAGGCATGTAATGCAAATGTTGCTTTTGTAGTTCATGTGTTTTGTGTTTGTTGAATGCACGAGATAGTTAGAAGGAACAAATGGTTTTCAAAAGGTATTTTGCTTTGAAATGATCATCAAGCATGAGGAAAGTATGTTGTGAAGTGGAAGTGTTTTCCAAGGAATTTGAGTTTAACTTTGCATGTGGTGTTCATGCATGGAAAGGTTTAAATGATAGTATTTGCAAGAATGTGTTTTGGGGTGAGTTGTTTGGCTTTTCAAAGTTAAAGGTTGGTTTTCATGTTGAGCAATGCATGATTTAAAGCAACGTTGTTTCAAAGGAAGTTTTCCTCCAATGCTTTGGTTTATTGAATTGTAACTACATTTAAAGAGGGTTTTATGATTCGCTGCATTGATGGTGTTTTGGTTTTGAGCATTCCTCACTAAGCATTATGTGCTTACGCTCCTTTTTGTCCATCAATGCAGATATTTGAAGTTGGGACAACAAGAAGCAAGGGATTCAAGGAGAGCTCCACTTGAGAAGTATGTCTTGGTTTATAGCTATAGATAATAAAGGCAATGGGGGGAGAGTCTTCTATATTGATGTGTAATGAGATTGTGTATGTTGACCAAGTTCGGTTTATTGTTTGAACTTTGTTGTTGATCGCTTTACCACATTTGAATCATCTTCTTCATAACTCGATATGTTATGCTCTTTGATTAAAAGCAAGATCATGTGTTGGATGTGTTGAATGAGTTAGTGCACCTAAGGTTTGATTTGTATCTAGTTTTTAATGCAATTTGGTAGTTATGATGCTTGGCATGTTGTTGATATGTTGAGGAATAGTTTAAAGTATGTTTGTTGGTGTTTGGATGTGTAAAACCAGAATTTTCTGCTGTTTCTGGGCAAGGTGTATCGAAACACCCTTGGCTGTTTCGAAACGGGTGCATGAAATGGCCTGGGCGTTTCGAAACGGCTAGAGGTGTTTCGAAACACTTTGGCTACTGGAGGTGTCCGTTTCTGAACTAGTTTCGGAACATACCCGCGTTTCGAAACGGTCAACACCGTTTCGATACGGGCGTATGACACGGGTGTTTCTGTACGGGTGTCAGTGTTTCGAAACGGGTGACCGTTGGACAGTTTTTGCATGCTTTACATTTTAGTCCTGAAAGTTGTAATTGCAATTGCTTGAGCTTGAGATGTCTTTTTAAGCTGAATTTTGGCAGAGAGGCTTGTAATATGATTAATTGAGGTTTGGTAAAACTAAAATCTTGGAAGTCCTTTTATTTTCCAAAATTTACATTTTGGTCCCTAAAAGTGTATTTCTTGCATTTGAGTCCTTAAACGTTTCCGATCGCTGTGCTTTTCTCTCCCAAGGTTCTTGGGCTTTCACATAGATTTAATGCGCATCTAGAGAAGTTTTAAAAAGAATAAAGGGTCGTTAATCAAGGTTGACTTTTGGGTTGACTTTGGTTTTCCCCGTGTAATCTTCGTAGTTCGGGTCAACCGTCTAGACTGGGCTAAGGGGGTTACAGTTGCATCGTCTTATTTCTTAGTTTTGTATTTTGTTGGTTATCATGTGCTGATGCCGGAAAAGAGTTTCGCCTTTTTCTAAAAATGAACTTGCGAAATTAATTTTTTTGTTTTGTCATGCGATGCAGTTGTTGGTTTTCTGCCCCCTAGGGTATGATTTTTCTGGTTGTCGTTGCACTTAGTTGCGATTCCTATTTTTTGTGGTTTTTGGTTGTATTATTTTTGGCTTCAATTACGCTTCTTATTATTCGTGCATTGTGCTTGATGTGTGCTAGCTCTTTATGGTGATTTAAACAACCTGAGGCAGACCATGATGAAAATAAAAAGGAAGGCTTTGATTGGTTTGGCCAGGTGGATAGAACTATTCATGTGTTGATTGACTAGAAGTTTGAAAGTTGTGTGATCTTTAATTGGCTGCCCGAGATTTTCAAATCTAGGCATTAAATGTCCACTTCAGCATTTTCCATAAGATTTTTACATTGTAAACCGAAACGACTTGGCTTGGTGCTCTCATCCTTTTACTTTAAATATGACTCTTTGTATGTATGCTATGATGAACTGGTTTTAAGAGTGGCCTATTTTCTCATGTGCAGAGTTTCTTCCTTTTCCTTTTGTCTTGCGATCTTGTATGTTTTAAGCTATAATGATAGAGGATGTGTAAAAACATTACTTTACAGATCTTGGGGTGTGTTATTTAGCATCAAAGTTACTTGTATCGATGGGGAATAATGTTCGGAAGGAAATATGCGGCCATTTGAGGTGATGAATGCCATCGGATGGTGTGTTGGGGATGTTTTCATAGCGAGGCTCTTTACGCCGTTGTGCGTTGGTGTTTGGAACCACATTTTGGTGCGGCGGACACATGTCATTTTGTCGAATCTGTGAATGTGATGGGCACTCATCGTGTCGCTTGCATATAAAAGATGAAAATGGCTATTTGCTCATTAGTTGTGGTGTATGTGGCATCGACAACTGTATGAATGATCTGCTCACGCCTGACGATTCTTATGGTGGAGATGAGATAAAAATGGAGGAGACATTTTTATTTCCATGTGCTTTGGCTGTGGCGCTGAGAAGCTTCCTTTTCTTTCTCAATAGCAGGAGTTGTTGATTTATGGGCTTTTCCAGATTGGGCTTTACTGAAAATGTTTTCAAGCGTTCCCTGTTTTTTCTTACATAGGGTTTCTGATTGTACTAGTTTATTTATCCTTGTTTGTTCAGCGGAGCTTTGCTTTTACCAATGTTGGGGGCATCATGGTTACTTATCTTGTACTGATTTTCTTACGGACGAGTTGATTTTTTGATGGATAAATTTTTGTTTTCTGCGTATAAGGTTTTTTTTATGAATCATATACTTATAGCTGTTGTATGACCTTGGTAAAATCGGAAATGAGAGCAAGGTTTATAGGTCATGGAGGGTTTTATATTTTTTAGTTTTGCATAGTTATAGTGCCTTTTCCCTAGACTGAATTCTTTCCCCCTAACATTCGTATCGCGTTTTTGTCCCTTTGTGGAGGTGACATGCAAATAAAAATCTCTGATAGGCTGTTGCCCCCTTGGTGAGGTAGCATTGGTTATTATATATTTTATTAATTGCTGAGCAACTTTTTTTTTGTTTTGGCTCGCTTGCTTTGGAAGCAACGATAGTTGAGTTGATTCCTTTATGCACCCTTCTTAAAAACGGCGGACGCTCAGACATCCCTTTGTTTGTTTTGGCTCGCTTGCTCTGGAAGCGATGATCGTTGAGATGATTCCTTTATGCACACTTCTTAAAAGCGGCGGACGCTCAAACAACCCTTTGTTTGTTTTGGCTCACTTGCTTTGGAAGCAACGACCGTTGAGCTGATTTCTTTATACACACTTCTTAAAAGCGTCAGATGCTCAGACGACCCTTTGTTTGTTTTGGCTCGCTTGCTCCGAAAGCGGCATTTATGAGCTGATTTCTTTGTGCACACTTCTTAAAAGCGGCGAACGCTTAGACGACCATTTGATTGTTTTGGCTCACTTGCTCTAGGAGCGACGATCGTCGAGCTGATTCCTTTATGCACACTTCGTAAAAGCGGCGGACGCTCAGACGACTTTTTGTTTGTTTTGGCTCGTTTTCTTTGGAACAATTACATATCAAATGTAACTAACAGTCTCTGCATGTTGCCTTCATTGAATAATCTACAAAGTTTTTAAAGATAAAACTTTTGAGGTGCCTGGCATTCCATGTTCTTGGTATGACCTTTCCTAGATGGGGGCCATTTTTCCCCTCTCGATCGGTGGCTTACAGGCTTCTGTATTCCTTAACACTAAATCGTCCGGTCAGAATTGCTTGCTGTTCACGCACGAGTTATAGTAGTTCACAAAAACTTGGTTCCTTGCTTCTACCATTATATCTGATTTGGCTCTTTCTTCTTCGAGTATGTCGAGTTGTACTCGGAGGGCTTTGCTACTTGTATCATCATCGTATTGCATGGTTCTATATGCTGGAACCTCTATCTCTACTGGTATAACAACCTCTGTACCGTATGTAAGATTGAACGGTGTCTCTCCTGTACCAGTGTGGGAGGTTGTTCAAAGTGCCCATAGAATTCCTGGTAGTTCATCTATCCACGCTCTTTTCCCATCACCCACCTTTTTTTTAACCACATACATTATTTTTCTTGTTAACCGCTTCAACATGACCATTTGTTTGCGGGGATTTAACTGAACTTTGAATTAACGTGATGTGGAAGTCCGTGCAAAATTCTTTGAATCTCTTCTGAAATTGAGTCATATTATCTGTGATTATCGTATGGGGAATGTCGAATCTACAAATTATGGATTTCCATAAAAAAATTCCATTTGCCTTTCCGTTATCTTCGCTAGCGGCTCTGCCTCTATCCAATTGGTGAAAAAATCCACCACTACTGTTGACGCTATTTTTGTCCGGGTCGAAATTAGTTGGGCCCTTAAGGGCTCGTCATGATTTGGAGTCTCAATCGATCATTTAGGGTTGGGTCCGATCAAAAACCTGTAGGACTAGTCTATGTCTGAACTAGAGTCATGGTCAGGCTCGGGAGTCGGTTACGTTTGGGGAAGGTTATAGCACCACCACAACGCCCAAAATTGGTACCTAAAGGGGTTGTGTTGTCTAAAAGGCTTTAAAAGTAGGGTTAGTAGCATTATTATAAAAAGATAAAAAAATAATGCAAAATGATACAAAAATTAAATTACATGCTTGAATATTAAATCATGCAAATAAAAACATGGAAGATTAAAATGACAATCAAAGACCATAAACTTTAAGTTAATTTGTAAAAAATCATAAATTATTAGTCAAATTTAATTTTAGGGTCAAATACAAAAATATTCGAAAAAATTTAAGATCAATTTATAATTGAGCTCTAAATTTAATGACCAATTTAAACAAATTAAAATTCCATTGAAATCAATTAAACTAAAAGGAAAGAAAATCCTAGGTTAACCACAGTTAAATTAAATGTGTGAATTTTATGGGCTTATTAACTAACTAATTAATTAAGGACCTAATTAAAAGACTCTAATCCTAAATGCCAAATAAAAATGATCAACAATTCTGGGACCTAATTGAACTAAACAAAAATTTAAAAGTGAAAACATTACTTAAATGGGAAGTATCTAAACATGGAAAGACATAAAGGGTGATTTTTCCATAAACCTAAAAAATGTGCGGGAACTTTCTCTCCAATTCCCGCCGGTCATGTTTCATAACAAAGGATTTTATGCCTTTATTATTATTTTTGTTAAAAAACAATGTCGTGTGGCATTTCATTAAAGGAATTGAAATTCCTTCTTTATTCATTTACTGTTTTCATTTAAAAAAATCACACGTCTTTTTCTCTCTAAATTTTTCTGCACTTTTCGATCGCCTCCGCCGGTCTAGCTCTGGCGATGGCGAAAATTCAAAAGTAATCACTCTTTTTGTTCATATCTTTTTTTTGAACCCAAAAATCACGTTAGTTTTTGTAAAATCACAACCTATCGTAGTAGATCTACTGATAAAGGTTTGAAATTTCGAAAGGTTTTTCCTTTCGATTTTGAGAGTGCATCGCTGGATCGGGTTGCGTTTCAGATATGATAGCCTACTCGTGACTATGAATCTCCTCAACGTTCGAATTTCTCAATCGTGGCTCTATTCGCTAGAAATTAAAGGTAGACACTTCAACTTCCTTTTCCTTCTATTTCACCAGTTCTCTTTTCTGACTTCACTCTAACTCACTACCTTTTCTCTATTTTTCTTATCATGCGATATACCACCTCCTCCTGTATTTGTTTCTTGCCTCGTTAATTATAGGGGACATGGAGAGTCTCCTAGGTCATTAGAATACCAGATATCTCGGATGTAGTTGCGTGCGTCGGTAACTTCAGGCGATTAGGCAAGTGGCTTGCATGTTAGAGAACATTCTCGAATGTGCATTATTGAAGGCGGCGGCAAGGGTTACGAATTAGATTAGAGTTTTTCTATTTTTTGGGCTTTTTTATTTGTTATTTGTTATTTTTTCTATTTTTTTACTTTTGTAATTTTTCTTTGTTTTTTATTATTATTTAATTATGAGCTTTAGCTTGATATGTGGCCAGATCCCAAAATTGGTGTGTACAACTGCCCCTTTTTGCTCATTACTCGAATGAGAGGAATAAAGAAAAGACTAGAAACAACAATTTTGTCTAGTGAATGTTGAACTTGATAATGATACTCCATCTTGGAGGTTTGATGACACTCCATATTGGAGGCGATTGATGCCACTCCGTCTTGGAGGCAAATGGTGGCACCCTATCTTGAAGGCGAATAATGGCACTCCGTCTTGGAGGTGAATGATGATACTTCTTCTTTGAGGCAAATGGTAGCACTCCGTCTTGAAGGCGAATAGTTGCACTCCGTATTGAAGGCGAATGATGGCACTCCATCGTAAAGGCAACTGGTGACACTCCATGTTGGAGGAAAATTGTGGCACTTCATCTTAGAAGCGAATGGTGAGACTCTGTCTTGGAGGCGAATGGTTGCACTCCGTTTTAGAGGTGAATGGTGGCACTCTGTCTTAGAGGCGAATGGTGGCACTCCATCTTGGAGGCAAATGGTGGCACTCTGTCTTGGAGGCGAATGATTTTATGTCTCAAGGGAGACATGGTTTATGTTTTGTGGGAAACAGTCTCAAGCGAGACAAAATGTGTTTCAAGGGAAACTGTCTCAAGGGAGACAAAAATTGTTTCAATGGAAACAATCTCGAGAGAGACGAAGGTGTGTTTTTAGGGAAATTGTCTTGAGGTATAGGGAAACTATCTCAAGGGAGATAAATTTGTTTCAAGGGCAATAGTCTCAAGGGAGACAAAGTTGTATTTCGAGGTAAATAATCTCAAGGGAGACAAAATTGTGTTTCAAGGGAAATAGTCTAAAAACATATAGAGGTTTTGAAAATTAATATCTCAAGAGAGATTTGAAAAAAAATCCTCAAGAGTGGAAAATCATTTACTGAAGAATCTTTCTACAGGGAGATCCAAAAAAGTGTCCTTGATGAGTGCGTAAAAGTTCTATAATTTACCCCTTATTTAACCCATATTTCTACTGCATTCAAGCATAACTCATTGCATTTAGGTTAGATTTCACTTATACATCACAAATATATTAAATGGCACAGTTTCTACTGAAATTGGTTACTTCTGCAGGTAGCTGCTGTAGCAGATGGAGGGCAGTAGAGAAGCAGACGCTGGACAGTGAAGAAGCAGAGCTGGAACTGGATGTGCAGACGAAGAGGACGATGCTGCCATGGCCACTGCCGTGGCAGCCAAAGACGACAATGATAGTGAAGGGAAGAAGTGAAGTGGGCCCCGACAGAAAGAGAAAATTAAGCCCATCTGTCGTGGAGCACCCTTATATTTTTCCAAGCCCTAGATCAGAATGAAGGCCAAGCCCAAAGTTCAAGGAAGAAACTCCAAGCAAGAAGGAAGGAAGAATTAAAGACTTATGCTCTGAAGATTTAGTCTTTAATAGAGTTGCACTTTAATTTAAACTTGTATTCTTTTCATATTAGAAAACTTGAACCAAAGGCCTATATAAAGGCATGTAATTCGACCTAGGGAAGGACATCACCATACTCTCTAGCCTTCTTCCCAAAACCTAGCCGTTTTCCCTTCCTCAACATGTTCTAAACTTCCCCTAGGGCTAAGGGTTGATTTTGTAAAGTAGTTGCAAGGATTGCATTGTTTTAGGAATTTTTCTGTTCAATAAAATAACTTCAAGTTTGCTTATTCTGGTTTTCAACATCTTGCAAGAGTATCGGGAGAGCATTGTGAGATTATCTATTTACTTAATATCAGGAGAGTTAAGTATACGAAAGGAATAAGTACAAGTTCTCCAGCTTATGGTTGAACTATCTCGGACCTAGGGATAGGGCGAGGTTAAGTGGCTAAGGAAGAATTCAACAACTTCGGTGTTCATCCTTCGATTCACGCCGGGAGGTATCATCAAAGACGTGTTCATCGACAGACTTGGACCTAGGGATAGGCCAAGGCACAGCAGGGATTCTTGCCAAGCTTGAAGTACAGAGTTGTGTGATCGCTGCCGCGACTAACAACAGACCGCTGCCGCGACAGGTGCTGTTGCGACAGGCGCTACGACAGAATAGATATTCCTAGACTTTGCAACACCTACACTACTGAGCAATTCAATACCGGCCCATTCTCTCTATCCCGAATCCTTTACTCTTTTATTATCAGTATTCTTTATATTCTCGTGACAAACATTTAAACTATCTCTTTTCCTCTCGTTCAATAACCCAAGGTGAAGCTATTAGCCTAGTCCCTGTGGAGACGATATCCGATACTTACGTATCACTTTACTACTAGCGTCGTGTACACTTGCACTACATTGCGATAGACACTTTTACACGCAACAAGTTTTTGGCGCCGTTTCCGGGGACTGGCAACATATCTTTACCCTATCTTTTACTGCACTTCTTTTATTTTTTCTATTATTCTTGGATTGTTCAAACTGTGCTTTTCACAAGGTTTTCTGTTTATGCGTAGATCGAGACGAGGAGAGGAACCTGAGTATCCATTAGACCCTGAAATCGAACGCTCGTACAATCTTAGGAACCGACTTCGCTTCGTATTAGCCAGAAACGAATACCTCGAAGAACAGTTAGAGGCCATGAACAACCAAGGGAATCCCAAGGATGATGATAATCCTGCCGGAGATGGAAGGAACGGTCCACCTTCCGATCCTCCTGTCGCTGCAGCACGCCGGTCATGTCGAGACTACATGCTCAATGATCATGTGGAACTGGAAACAACCCTGCCAGACGTAGAAGTTGACAACTTTGAGCTGAAACCTGTTATGTTTAGCATGATCAACAATGCTGGCCAATTTAGTGGTGCTACTACTGAGGATGCTTGGGAGCATCTGAAAATATTCCAGGAAATCTGTGGTTCGTTTAGACTACCAGGAGTAAATCCGGAGATACTGAGGCTTCGGTTATTTCCTCATTCATTGAGGGACAGGGCGAAAAATTGGTGGAATAAACTAACGCCGGGTTCAATACGAACTTGGGCAGATTTAACTCGTGAATTTTTGTCTCGTTTTAATCCTTCACATTTATCTGAACGATTACGTAACGAAATTGCTACTTTTCAACAGGAAGATGACGAGCCAATGCACGAGGCCTGGGACAGATTTACCACTCTTCTAAGAAACTGCCCTATGCATGGATTCCCCGTTTGGAACCAAGTAACTAAATTTTATAATGCTGCCAACTTACAAACTCGTATGAGAATTGATTCAGCAGTGAATGGATTGCTGTTGGACAA